>JAWWNH010000001.1:5000000-10000000 GCA_034641385.1 Darevskia mixta | reverse complement strand
AAAGACATCATGAAAAGCATTGTCTACCGACGGAGACAAACAGATTGATTCAATGTCTATGTCCTATTAAGAGCTGTATAGTTCCTCAGCCTCAAGGAACTCCTTTGCGGACATAATTTCAAGAGCCTCTATTGATCAAACAGCTTGTCCACTGCCAATCATTCATTTTTAACTTGTTTAGTGATAGAACTGCCAGTCACTTGTGCACAAATGAGCAATAACAAAAGTCTGGCACATCAGTAGATGGAAAGGAGAGAGGGAGCCACAGAGACAGAATAATTCATTGCCTTAAAAAAAAAGTAGAAGAATATCAGGAACAGATAGTGTATCCTACCATATTAAATATAACCAATGTTCAAGCTAAACAATAGAATAGTAATTTTAGAAATCAATACCCTCCCCCCACTCTGTATGGATAGAACTAATAATTGCTCTTTCATGGCATTTGGGAATTTGCATTGTATTGTTCTGTCACTTCTCCTTTATAAATATTTAATTTAGACAAAGGATTCCTTTGTCTGTTTTCACCAAGGTGTTGTTAAGAAATTCTTGAAATACACAGAAAAAAATATATCCCCACAGATATTTTATTGTAGTAAAAAGAATTGCTAGAAAGACCACCCTCCTTTTTTATGTATACACACAACTTCCTTTTTGGTACAGTCAACAAAGTAATTTATATTTTGTTTCACAAATGGGAAACTATATACAACCCCTATTAATTCAAGACACCTGGGGAACAGCCAAAACAACTGGAAAACCTAAAACTCACATAAAAAGAGTGTGATTAATATATCCTTATATATCCTTATATATTCAATTCTCCTATGTATTGTGAGTAAACAGCAGAATTAAACACATGCAAAAATATAATTTTAAGTGGTCAGCAACTGGTGGAACATGGGGCCACATGCTGTTAAGTTTCATGGAGGATAAGGCTATCAATAGCTACTAATCATTATGCTTATACAGTGGTACCTTGGGTTACAGACGCTTCAGGTTACAGACGCTTCAGTTTACAGACTCCGCTAACCCAGAAATAGTATCTCGGGTTAAGAACTTTGCTTCAGGATGAGAACAGAAATCGTGTGGCGGTGGTGAATCAGCAGCGGGAGGCCCCATTAGCTAAAGTGGTACCTCAGGTTAAGAACAGGTTCAGGTTAAGAACGGACCTCCAGAACGAATTAAGTTCTTAACCCGAGGTACCACTGTACTTCCAGAATCAGAGCTACCTTACCTCTGAATACCAGTTGTTGTAGAACAACAGTGGGAAAGGCCTGTTGCACTCAAACCCTGCTTATGGGCTTCTCATAGGCATCTGGTTGGTCACTGAGGGTAACAGGATGCTGAAGTTGACCATCAAGACTGAGCAGGCAACCAGGTAACAGGCTTCCCCACTATGGCGAGATGTACTATATTTCTACGGAAATTATAACTGTTATTTCCAAATTTGTATCTATAAATTAGACACAGGGTTTCCCAAACTTGGGTCTCCAGCTGTTGCTGGACTACAACTTCCATCATCCCAGTGGTCAGGGATGATTGGAACTGTAGTCCAAAAACAGCTGGATACCCAACTTTGTGAAACCCTGAATTAAGAGCATGTCAATTTTACAGAAATCTGTGCTGCTTCAGTCCTCTTTTATTATTCATTTTCTCTCTTTTTTGCCATACATAAGATATCACCCTACTGCCAGGTAGAGCTGGATAACAGGGCTCTTGAGGGCCCTCCTAGTACTGCACAGTGGGAACTCAGAACACTAAACAGCAGCTCTTGCAGGTCAGTTTCTAGCTAAGGCCAACAGGGGAGAGTGCAGGGTGAATGTGACTCTCAGACTGGCAAATCAGAAGGCAGATAAACTACTTATTTATTTTTATGAGTGACACAGTCATTATGGAAGCCTTATGGAAAGTTAATGGGTGGTGGCTGTAGCTCATAGAGCATGTGCCTTGCATCTACAAGCTCCTTGGCATTTCCAGTTTAGACAAAAGGATCGGTATGGAAAAGGCCTCTGCCAGGGACCTTGGAAAGTCGCTAGGAAGGGCCTATCAGCATTCAGTGGTAGAGCAAATGCTTTGCATACAGGTTCAAAGTCCCAGATTGAATCCTTGAATCTCCAGTTAAAAGGATCAAGTGGCAGCGATGGAACTCTGTAGTTGTTTGAGTCAGAAATTAATGTAGCTAGAACACCATCCGGTCAGCTTGTGATGGATACTTCTTAGCTTTACTAGACTGAGGGACAAATTGCTTGGAGGCTTGAGAGCTCTCACATGTTCTTTAGATCCTTACACTTCCCTCATAAAGCAGTCAAAGGTGGGCAATCAACTTGATTCTTAGGTGTGGTTAATGTTTCATTGAGAGAAAGTAAGGTCCTGCTGCCTTGAAAGAAGTGGTGGTTCTAATTCTCTTAAAAATTTAGGTCCAGCTCATGTGAGCCATTATTTTCCGGTATACGATGCACCACTTTTTAAAATGAGGTGCTGGAAAAGATGGGATTATAGGTAATACTCAATACCTGGATCCATTTCAGTCCAGTTTCTGGCCTAGCTATGGGATAGAAACTGCCTTGGTCACCCTGGTGGTGGATGACCAGGATCAGAAAAGAGAGAGGGAGGAGAATGCAATATCACTGGCCATGGTGAATGTTACATTTATGTAGAATTTCAGAGTGCTCTATTTGTGACTGTGTGTAATGAGTAGCAGCTACATTACCAAAAAGGCAGAGCAGGCACTAGCCTATGGGTGCCTTTTAGGAGCACCACCTCTTGGTTTATTAAAATTGTTGGCTGGTAAAATCAGAAACGTTATCAGGAGATAATTTGCAAGGGTGGGGAGAGATTTCGACTGCCATGGGGCCTCCCCAGGTGTCAGATTCGCTTAACGGTTGCTCATGAGTAAAGACCGAGTCTGCCTTGTCTTTCAACTATTTTATTGTGCAAAGTATGTACAGTGCGGAATCCTAAAACATGACCATCTAGTCGCTAGCAGAATCCGGAAGTGCCCCCCTCCTGCTGCGGTGCCAACACCAGAGTCTCGGCACCCTAAAGTGCCGCCTCCTTTCTCCCCTGAGCCTTCTGCATAAAGCAGGCGCCAGAAATCCCCTCGTAGTGGGTCTGCTGAGCGGTGCTGGGTCTCTCTGCATCATCCTGGAGACCCCTTCCCCCCTGGCTCCTCCCTGGTAACTCCTCCTCCCCCGGGGAGGAGCTAGCAGACTCACTGGGAGAAGTGTCCGTCCACAACAGAGGCTGAGGCTGCCAGTACCCACTCAGTGCCAGACTAGCAGGCGAGGGCACGTCCCTGACATCAGGGTTTAATCTGGTACTAATGAGTAAGCAGCAGGCTATAAATTATGCTGAGAATATATCCTGGACCCGAATGGCAACGCTGTACTGAAAGAATCAGTGAGTGGATTAATCTGCAACAACAAAATGTACCTCTATAGATGGGCTCATTGAGGAGATACAAGGAAGTTGTTTGATGCTATACCTTCTTGGTCTTTCCATCATCCCCCATGGAATGGCCAGCTAGCAGAGATAGTGCCAAATGTGACCCCAAGAGTAATTTTATCTGGTCTCTCCCAAACTTTAATCAAGGGTCTGATAAAATGTTTCACTTGTAAGGGGAAAAAAGTTTCCTTCTTTACAGAGTTTCACTCAGAAGGAAAAGAATCAGGTTTTCAAATTCTGCAAATTAAATATATTCCATGCTGCAATGTTATGTCCCTAATTCTGTATTTCACATATGTCAATGTATTATTATTATTACATACTTGTTTGAATTTTTACTGTGCCAGAGTACATGTGCTCCATAAATTAAGAGCATAAAAAGAAGACTGGTGAATCAGACCAAAGGCCCATCAAGTCCATCATCATGTTCTCTGTTGCCAACCAGATGTCTACAGGAAGTCCACAACAGCACTCTCACTCCCACTTGTTGTACACTGGTATTCTTAGGCACTGCTTCTGATACCAGAGGCTATAGACAGCCATCATGACTATTAGCCAATTATAGCTGGATCCTGCATGACTTTGTCTAATCCGACTTTAAAGCTGTCCAAGTTCTTGGCCATTACTACATCTTGTGGTAGCAAATTCCACATTGCTATGTGAACCATGTGTTGTGTGAAAAAGTTCCTTTATGTCTGTCCTGAATTTTCCACCATTCAGCTTTACTGGGTGGCTGGGTTCTATTATTATGAGAGATGAAGGAAAACTTTCCTCTGTCCACTTTCACCACTGGGAAACCTTGTGTTAGAAGCCTTCTTCAAGTAGGACTAGCAAATCTGTGCTTGCTTTCATCCTGCAAGCTGCTGCCACCTCTCACTTTCCTTGCCTCAAAGTCCATAAACTTATCTTTGGAACAGGTAAAAAGAGGCAGAAGATGCAGTGGCAAGCACTTCAAAGGCCCAATAAAACATCTCCCCCCCCCCCCAGTGACTTGGACTACAAAACCAGGATTCCCAGCAGGGAAAGATGCTCTGCTGGGGCCTTCTCCCAGTACAAGTTTAGGTTTCTGCAGCTTGGAGCAGAGGAAGGGGGAGGAAGAGGTTGTGGTGGGCACTTCGTGGGCACCCTTGGACCTTTGCAAGCATCTTATTTGAGCACTTACAAAAGTGCATTTTGGGAGAGGAGTAGGGTGCTTGTGCATCTCCAAGAGCAACATGTCCTTTCATCCCTCAGAGCACTATCTGGAGAACAAGGTGGTCCCTGATCATGCAAGAGCTGGCAAACTATAACTAAGACTTCAGGGAAAGACTTAAAAAACTAACTATGGTGTTATAGATCAATGACCCACAGTCCTTTCTAATTGCACCAGTGGAAATTTTCAGCGCAGAGGTTATTGTTTCTGGATTAAAACACAGCATTAGGTTGTTTATGAATGCTCTCTGTACTAGAGTTACTTCCTTGAATACTTTGTTGACTGCTAGCATCTCCTCCCCCTTCCATTTTCTGGTATCTATTAACACTGAGAACGGCAACTCTAAGCACTCAGAACACAAGCACACACAAAGCAAAGAGCCAACAGAACAAGTAGCCTCCCTAGATAAATGGATTTTTCCCCCAATAAGAAGAGATTTGATTTTGCCATGCTTGGGCCTACAGCCAAATGCCTAGATCTGTCTTTCACACTCACTCGCTATTGTTCATAATTCTTTGTATTAATTGAAAAGTCTGCCTGTTAACTTATCATTACAAACAAATGACACTTTTTTGCATCTATGAATTAATAACAAATTATTGTGTGAAACAAAACATGTACAAAAGTGCAATGGAAGGAGAAGATTCTCAAACATCAATGGATATGAATGCCAAGAAACCTTCCAGGAAATCCATGGGGCACCTAAACAGGATTATAATCAAGATTATTTTGGTATAGAATTTCTGGCAGAGCAGTCAGAAAAGGAAACATCTGATCAGAACATTATTTTTAGTAGCATTTCTTGCAGTAGAAGTGTCACTGAGTAGTTACCTAAACACACACTCAGAAATAACTTTTGAATGAAAAGCCAACAGTCTGTAGAACTAAAGGCATGGGGTGGGGGTGGGTGGGCTGGAGAAAATTGTTTTAATAGCGTCCATTAAACCATGCACAGCCCAAAGGCACTTGCACACCAAAGGGCTATGAGAAATCTATAACTGCTTTGCTTGTAGCCTTCTTAAGGTATCAACAGGCAAATATCCATCAGCACCGTGTGGCTCCTGAGATATACACACAGCCAGACCTTATTATACTTATCCTCTGAGATCAAAGCATATTCACATAAATGGGGTGCAGCCTTCCATGGAGGGCAGCCAGGGGGCCTGTCATGGATCTGTAGGAATAAACTTCTTGAAAAGTTTGGGCGATGATGCGATTGTTCTGCTGTGGCTAGAGGAACACTCCGCGTGACTGATGATCAGGGCTGAACCAAAGCAGGAGAGAGAGGCAGCTGGAAAAGCAAAGCAGCTGTAGTTGCAGGAGTAAAAAACAGCCTCATTCTGGAAGGGTCAAGCCTCCATCTAAAGGGAGCATTTAATCCTTTACTATCCTTAATTAAGGCTCTGCCAAGTTGCCTGTAATTCTCCCCCTCCCCATGGAAGTTCTGCTAGTGGAATTGGAAAACACTGGAGGACTGTGAGGTGGGGGATTTCCCCCCTTATACTTTCATCAGAGCTAAGAACAGAATTTAAGACGAAACATATAGGGCTCTCCTGTGTACATGCAAGTTCCACAACCACCCCTCCCCCATCATGCTCTCTTCTGATGTAGGCTCAGCTGCTTGTATTCAAACTTCTACTGTTATGTTAGTACCCTCCCCTGAAACCAGAGAGCAAACACCAATCCCCAGGACACTGAATTACATCTTGACATGCCCTCTAAAATCACCTACTGAAAGACTTTGCCTGGAAAGTTCACAGCAGAAAAGCCTATACCTTGCTGAAAACCAAAAATCCACACCAGTGTGGTCTTCACACACATATGAATGCAAACACCCACAGCTACACACACCAGTTGGTTGGCTAACCAACCTGACAACACAGTGCACAAGTGGAGCCAGGAGCCAAGGAGGGGGTTTATGCAAAGATTTCATCAGGGATAATCAAAGGGAGACACAAAGCACTAAGATGTGCAAACAAAAATAGGGATCTTGGTGCAATTTCAAACATGCCATGGAGACTAAAAGCACAGATTTGTTACCTGCAGAATAGGGAGGTGGGGAGGGGGGTCAAATAGGTTCCACAATAATTATGGCCCCTGAATACTCTCCTCCCCACCCACGATCCTCACTCTCCTTACTCATCCAGCGAGGTAACACAGCAGCTCAAAGATGGCTAATATCTAAGCCTCTGGCTCCATCGCCAGACCCAACCTGTACACCAGCCAGGCTTAAAAGGCGTATTTAAGAAGCCAGCATCTCGCCTAGTCTACACAACAGGCACACACATTCAGCCCCTCGTTCGACTTAAGGCTGTAGGTAGGTTGGGGAAGATTTCGTGATGTTTTAAAGAGCCTCAAGTACAGCGGGCGATCTGGAGGGGTGTGTGCGTGTAGTGGATGGGTTGCAACCAAGCCTGCTCTCAGGTTTCCCAAAAGTGATCGAATATCGCCCCGTTCCTGTGCGAAAAGCGAAACGCAGCATTGTGGGTTATATGCTGTATAATACTGATGAACCACTAGCCATGAAGCCCAGGAAACTCAACATATATAGGTTTCATCCCATATATATAAATGGGATGAAACCAGCAGGACGCAGACCGAAACATCAGTCTGCTTTGCCTCGTACAACGGACTGATAGCCAACAGTTTGCCCCCTTCCCCCCTTCCAGATCCGTGGAAACAACCCAAAGCCCAGCGCACAAAAAGCATCGTTGTGCCTGGAGACGGCGGCTTCTCCCTCGAAAGTGTCTGTCTGTCGTGCCGGAGGAGCGGCGGGGGGGAGGGCAGAGGGGGTTGGGGTATACAGAGGAGACGATAAGTGGGTTTGGTTTGTGGTGGTGGGTTTTTATTTTTGTCCAATAATTACGGGTATGGGGAAACAATGTAGGGCGGAAGACGAGGCAATGAATCCGAAGAGGGGATCAATTGAGGATCCCTTTCCTTAGGGGATCCCTCCCCCCCAAAAAAAATCCTCCCCCTGCTTCCCTCAAAACAAAGGGAATCCAACATCACACTCTCCGCAACGTAAACCATCACCCGAGATATAAACACACAACACACATCACCAAATCTCGCCTCCAGGTCTCGCCGGGGCGCTGGCAGCCCAGCCTGTCTCCCCAACCAGCCCCCGCCGCCGCCGCCGCCGCCCCTCTTCTCTTTACCTGTTCGGAAAAAGGCATCCACCTCGGAATCGGGAACTGCCCCTTCCTCCGCTGCCCCCTCGGCGGGGTTCATGGCTGGGCTCGGGAAGGAGAAGCAGGGGGCTCAACAGCAGCAGTCACGGCGGCAGCAGCAACGATCCCGGAGGCTGGGTAACATCCAGTGAGTTGGGGAGGAGGAGGAGGAGAGGAGAGGGGCGAGAGAGAGAGGAGGACACACACACACACACAGGCCAGGAGGAGGGAGGGAGGGAGGGCGTGTAGGGAAGAGAAAGCAGGGAGGGGAGGGATGGAGGAGCCTTCAGCAGCAGCCAGCCCGGGCGAGCCCCATCCCTGCCAGGGGGTCTGCTGGGATCTTCGGCTACTCCTGCCTGTCCTCCGGGGGGGGGGGGTCCTCGCCTCCTCCGCCTCTTCTTCTTACCCCAAAGGCGTGTAGACACACACACACACACACACACACACACGTACACACCAGTAGCGCCTCACGCTGCGCCCGCCCCTCTCCTCTCTATTGTTCAGACCTGCTCTCTGATCGTTCTCTCTCTCTCTCCCCCACCCACCACCACCACCACCACCTCCTCCTCCTCCTCAGCTTTTGCCGGCGATCCCCTTCTCTTATTTGTTCCACGCGTGATACTCTCCCCCCACCCACCCAGCTAAACAAACAAAAACCCACCCACCCGAGGTAGGGATATACACAGAGATGACAGCTCAGTTTCCCCCGGGCGCCACCGCTACCACCCACCCGTCCGTCCGCCCGTCCACCCGCACGACAACACCCCCATCTCTTTTTTTAATCCTCATTGTTGCAAAGCAGCTTTGGCAGGACTTCCTGAAAGGAGGCAGGAAAAGCTGGGAGGCGACGAGCCGCGTAAAGGGAAAGAGAGGGTCGCGTGCGCTTGAGGGAGAGGGGAAGTGCCCTGGGCGAAGATCAAAGGGGCTTCCTCTTTCTCTTCCCCTCGCCTCAATCCCCTTAGTTCGCTCGGGCCACCTTCCCTGTCATCGCAGTTGCTCTCCCCCGCTTCAGCCTGCCTTTCCTTCTCTTTCTTTCTTCAGCCCACCTAAGCTCCTCTCCCCCTCCCCACCCTTTCCATCCTCTGATGATTCACCTCCGCTTGCCCTCTCATTATAGTAGCAGCAATTAAAATCCTTTCCTACTTAACCGGAAGAGTAACAAGCAAACAAGAGGGTGTAGGAGCTGGGCAACGTTCAGGTGTGCAAGGAAATCCACGGTGGGCAGCCAGGGAGAGAGATGGGGAGGGGGTGTCTAGCTAAGAAAAGGGCAGGGAACTGGCTCCTGTTGAATTTCAGAGAGCGAGAGGTGGAGGGAGGCGGCAGGAGAGCGGCTCCACAGACGTCACTTTGGTAATTGTTGCAGACTGTTGTATCAGTTGGTTTCCAAACAATAATTAGGGGGCTTGACAGTTTCCAGAATAGGACCTGAAGTTCCATTTCTGAAGATGCCCGCAAAGGTTTGTGTGAGAGAGGAAGTGGAAAGAGAAAGGGAGAGAAAATACCATGTTTCCAACAAGTCACTCCCCCCCCCCAAAGGATACTTCCAAGGTAGCAGCTTTGCAGCTTAGAATTCATAAGAAGAGCTGCCTGTGGCATCAACACTCTGCATCACTTGTTCTGCCCATTTCCACACACTTCCTTCCCTTTCTATATCAAGTGAGTGAATTTCTGCCTTCTAAAGGCTCCCAAGATGATGCGTTTAGACAGTGGAGATCAATATTTTTATGAGGGTGGGGGAAGGTGCCTCTGTAGTTCAGCCAGGCCAGGATTACATGATGGAAGCACTTGGAAGTATAAGTGCTCTGTCCCAAAAGACTCCATATAAGTACTAGTTGGAAAGATATATACATATTTACACAGGATGGAGTGACACTGGATAGTGTAACATCATAACAGACTCTGTTTTTTCTGTGTTTTATGCTAATCTTGCTCCATTCAAGTCAGTAATGTGTGCCACTGTAGAAAATAAAATCTAATGTTAGATTTCTAAAGCACTTGGATACCTTCTGGGGTTGTCAGGTATTTGTACCCAGCTGGAGTGTCTACCAGTATTTATTACAATGGCTTCAGAAGTATAACACCCACCCACCCCTACAAAAATATTTAGACACCATAGAAAGGTTTAGAGGTTGTGAGATGGGGTCAAACATTTGCTTCTTGCAGCAGTATCCAAACTGCCTTGTACTATTTAGTAACAGTTGCCCTAGCTGTAGAGTTGGACACACCTTTCATGTCTCAAAAACTGTTCTCTGGAGAAGGGAATCCAACCAGTGGTTGGTAGCATGACTGGTTGTTGTGGAGAACTGTTGTAAAGACATGATCAAAAGACAAGACTAGGGTGATATACCCCCTCTAAACTACCCCTTTCCCTCCTCCCTCTGTTGAAATTGAGCATGTAAGCTGCTGGTGAGCAAGGAACTGGCTAATTTTGCTTATGCTACTTTGTAAAGTGCCATGTAGATAGATGCTGCTGCTCAATAAACAGTAAGTGCCTGAGCGATAAATTAGAGGTAATTAAGAATGTAGGAATAACCTTGCTGGAACAAACCAAAGGCTCATCTAGTGCAGCTTTTTGCTCCAACCAGACGCCTATTGGAAGACCACAAGCAGTACATGTGTGCAACAGCACTCTCCCTAATAAATAGCCTTCACCAATAAATGCTCCCCTCCTCTTAATTAGCATATTCTGAATTCTCATAAGATAAAAGTTCCCCCCACTACATTTGCCTTATGAGAACAAGATTTACAGTCATAAGCCATACAGTTTATGCCATAATAAATCTTAGTCTTTCAGGTGCCACAAGACTCTCTTAGTTTTCCAACTTCCAGTAGTTGCTTGTTTTGCCATGCGTTCCCGTGTCACCTCCAATGTGAACAACATCCTAATTCTAGTCTCTGTCATGCTCCTGGCCTGCTTAACATAGCTAGCTCCATACACTGTGCTCAGTCTCCCGAGCTCTCCAGTTAAGCCTGCTCCAGGTACCAGGAGAACTGAGCTTTGGTGGGTGAATGCAAGGGGCAGGGCCTTCCCAATTATGGCAGCAACATTGTGGAATGCCCTCCCCAGGGAAGTCCACCTCACTACATCTTTGTGTACTTTTCATCACTTTGTCAAGATGTGGTTCTTCTAAGGAGCACTTTGGAGGACAATGGCAATTATAAGACTTCCCTTCTGCAGCAGTGATAGAAAATGGCAAATCAGCCCGACTTTTTATTATTGCTTTTTAAAAATCAGTTTTGTTGCATTTTTGTATTATGAACTTGCATGTATTATTTTATTGCAAATCACTTTGAGTTCTTACAGGAAAAGAAGAAGAATGAAATAAATAGATAAGCAAGAATTCCACAATAATAATCATCTTTGGTTGATCTTCCTGATTTGGCAGTACAGCCTGAGAGGCTATGTTGCACTGACATTTGCCTGGTTATACTCCAGGAATATCTGAGGCTGCCGGTGGGCTCCAGTCATTGCAAAATCTGCCCCTGAGCACAAAGGCCTCACTTCAGAGCCATAGTTTATTGGTAGAGCACATGCTTTGAATGCAGATGATCTCATATTTAATTCCTGACATTTCTAATTTAAATAAAAGGATAGACAGTGATGGCTAACCTTGACACTCCAGATGTTTTGGAACTACAACTCCCATAATCCCTAGCTAACAGGACCAGTGGTCAGGGATGATGGGAGTTGTAGTCCCAAAACATCTGGAGTGTCAAGGTTAGCCATCACTGGAGTAGGTGACAGGAAAGACCTTTACTTGGACCACTGTCAATCAGAGTGGCCCATCCTAGACAGACAAATGATAGTCTGATCTGGTATGACAGCATATTTACTGATCCTAAACATTTCTATATAAACAGGTATGCCTTCAGAAAGAACTTCACTCACCACTTACAGAGGGAGCAAACAGAGCAAAGTAAAGGTGCCATCCAGGAAAGGCATAATGGGCAGAATCCTTCACCATATTTCAAGCAACATGCTTTTATTCATTTGAAACACATGCATTTCCTGTTATGATTAAGTATAAATAAAAATTTAAAAACCTTAAACAATTATCTTAAAATTAAGGTGCCACTCAATGTTCATGGGTGAACATTTTTTGCACAGCAGGAGACTTTGGCAAGAACAATAAAAAGGTCCCCAAATTTCCTGCCTGACAGACCCCTCCCAAAATTTACCTTCTTGGCACCAGTTCATCCATACTGTTCGCTACCTGTTTCAATTCTTTTTTTTTTTAAAGTGTCTTCCCCCTGACCCCAGCTTTATTATTCCCCAAAATGCAATCCAGCCAATCACAGAAAATGATGTGAATGTGATGACATCATAAGGCCAAACAGCTACTGAGATTTAGCGCTGTGACGACATCATTGATGGCAAATGTACCGGTAACCAATTCAGTGAGGTCAATGCTTTGTGCCTCATATTATTCTCAATCTGGATTGGCAGGGAGGACAAGGAGCGCAGTTGCTATGACAGCTGCTACTTCCTCCTCCTAAGTAAGATAGGCAAAACTACACAACCCTTTTTGCAGCTTCTGCTTAATACTGAATATATTAAACTTGGCATTTCCCTTTTACCCCTCCTGCTGAATTCTGTTTTCTCCCTTGTTATGGCACCACCTGGAAGGATAGATAAATGTCGTTTACTGGACCAACATCTCAATAACCTTCACAACACTACTCTTCAAATGAAAAAAGGAGTGATTTAAGAGGCAATAAATCTGGTTGCGCTGGGTATATGAGAATGTCACACATGTGCTTGTAAAGGACTGCTGGGTATTGATGTGGTGATCTACTTCCCCATCCATGGAATATACTGGGGAAGTTAGCTCACTGCCCAGTCCAGACCTCTTGAACTGCTGCAGTTGGGAAGAGGGCAGAGGATGGAGGCAGAGTTGGACCAAGGAGAACCCAGGGAAGGAGAAAAGGCAGCTGGAAGGAATCCCATGAGAGATTAAAGTGGAGAGGCAAACCCCAGTGGGTGGTATCAGGAACAAACAATCACAGACTGGGGTGACCAGAGTGTCCAAGGAGAAAGGAAATCAGAGCAGAGGTCAAGTGGAGAACACTATTCCCAGCTATTTCATTACTTCATTATTTATTTATTATTTCATATAATTTATTGTAAAAAACAACCTCAAAGCCGTTTACAAATTGATAAAAAAAATTAAAAAAATTCGCAAGCATACTTTAAAACATACAAAAATTATGATCTTAAAATAGATTAAAATTACCTCCACTTACTAAGCATCTGAGGACGCTTGTCTAAACAAGAATGTTTTTAACAGGAAGCTGATGAGGGCTGTCTGAGGCAAAGGACAAGATAGTACTCCCCCTCCCCATTCCATGTCCAGAAGTTGTTCAGCTAGGGTTGCCATTCATCTGGCTGAATGTCTGGGAAAATCCAGACTTATGGCAGTTCATGCCAGCAGTGCTGCTTTTGGGCAAAACTTAAAAAAGCTCAATAACTTTTCTGACTGGATTTTCACTGTTTGAAATATGGCAACCCTAGCCAGGCATCAACAGCATCCTGCTGAGAGCAGCCATCTCTCTTAGGGGCCACATCACAAACTACGTGGCCCTCACGGTTCTGTCCTCCAACAACTCTCCATCATTTCTACTCTCTGCCCTTAAGCTGTGCAGAAGGTATTGTAGGGACACAGCACACAATTTGTAATACAGGCAAACATTATATGCTGGACATATTTATATATCTGGAATTGAAGGAACAAATTTGATGCAAAATAAACTTTTCAAGATTGCTTTTTTTCTCTTGCTTTGTATTAAAACATAGAACAAGGTTTGCATTGCACTGTGAAGGACTGCTGGTTTCCAAGTGCTGTAAGAAATACCGCTAACTGAATCCGACTGTGCTTACTGGAAATCAATGTGAACCTGTCTTTTAAATTTGGATATTCCACAGTACTGATGAGATTCAAAATTATTCATTCCTTTATTTATTTTTAACCCCTGGATAGCTTCGGTCCATAGAACTGGCTGTGCTGGAAGGAGTATGCAAGAGTCTCTAGTGCACTTTTCAAGCTGGCCATCTCCCCTCTCTATATATTGCCATTTCAGAGAATCATAGAGCAGTTGATGGTAACAACCTGTCCCCATTGTTCACTTTATCTGCCTAACCCGAGTTGCCAAGGGCTCATCCCACCCATTCAACACAAGGGACACACAAGGCCAGTTCAAAGTGAGACTGCCCTGGCACTCAACTCTTCCATTGCACTGACCTGGATCACATGACATGGTAAGTTAAACTATGGCTTACATGCAAATGTGCATGCCTCCAGTGAGGAGCTTAGACACTTTGTTCTTCCCTGGTCCTTTTTTACTGTTGCAAGGCTAGTTCTTGGCTACATACCATGGTTAGTGGGGAGAGAGCTTAGCCCCAAGGCCCAGTTGGGATTGCACACTATGCCAAACCTTGACTTAGATCTACAAAGCACTACAGTAAAAATGACTAGGGAGGAGAAAAGTGGCTGAGAGCTCCTCTCCCAGATCCCACATGTTTGAGCAGTCTTACTAACCCTCAGTTTGCTTTACCATGCTGTGCAAACCAGTTCACTGTGACTAGAGTTTTTGGCAAGAAACAGGCACTGAATGCTCAGCTTTATCAAAGAACACTGTGGCGAATCAGCCCTGTTGGCTGATAGAATGTTCAATTTATCCCCGGCATGTTATGAGTTAAGGTGCAGAACTGAATGACAGACAGCTCGCTCTGAGGAGGCGGAACCTTCTGAGGTTTAAAAGAGGGATCGTCCGTTGGCTCAGGGTGGAGTGGGTGGATTGATGGAGAGTGAGGGCTGGGTGGACCGTAGGAGAGGGAGGTTTTTAGGGTAGGATTAGTTGTAGTGGATGAAACTGTTAGTAACCAAGAATATCTGAAACCATTATGCTTGTAGTACAATAAAATCTCCGTTCTCAATCGTGCCTGAAGGAATCGTCTGTTAAGGAAGTCCAGCGTGATATATACAGGCTCTAGGCTGGGAAAACTCTGAGAGGGGACAGGACTTGACCTGCGAGGGATAGTTTGTTTCCTGGAGATACCCAGAAGGAGTGGCTTGAGGGTGAAAGTCTAAAGCGTGCCACAGAGTTGCTAGCGAGGCTAGGCAGCTGAATACAGTGGGAAGGGGGCTCGAAGTAAAAGAATCCCAAGACTGTAGGCAGTGAAGGCTTTGCACCATAATAGCCCAGAGCAGGGAATATATTGGGACACGCTAGATTGGACGGTTACCCTTGTGCTACCGGGATCCCTAAAGTAGTATTAGGAAGGGGATCGGTCCGAAGTCGAACCCAGGCGGGCAGCGTGTGAGGGGTTGCAGTTAAAACCAGTACACCTGCAGTGCCAATAAACAATCTTACTAGGGTGACCCATAGTCCAGCAAGGGGGTTCGCTACAATTGGTGGCAGCGTCGCGATTCGAATACAAAGCCCACACGCCAAGTTTTGTGTGATTGAGACGATACTTGGTTGACTGGAGATGGCACATTTAAAGAGAGCTAGAGAGCCACCAGCTAAAGGTGATGAGAGAACGGGGGAGGTCTTGGAGAAGGAAGACCCTAGTTTTTTGGAGGTTTTGAAAATGCGGATTGAATTAGCCCGGATCGAATCCGAGAGAGATCAGGCTCGGTTGGCTATAAAGGAGATGCAATCTAAAAGGTTAAGATTGGAACAGGAAAGGCTAGCTTTCAAAAGAGAGGTTCAGATGGGTCAGTTGAGATTGCAAGAGATGCGGCTAAGGGCAGGATTACCTCAGAGTCAGCCCAGTGATGAGTTTAACGCTGCCCACTTAAAAAGATTCCCTAAGTTTATGGAGGGGAATGATGCCGAAGTGGTGATTGAATACAAAGGTGTTGGAGGCAAGGGCAGAATGGGAGTTTGGGACAACATTGCTAAACCTGTGCTGATAGGCAATGATATTGTAGAGCACAGAAGTAAGATGGTTGTCAGAGCCCAAAGCCACGCCTCAGAAAGTCAGTTAAGTGTCACTAGTGAGGCCCCACTAGGTGACGGAATGTTGGTGAAGATGGCAGTTAGAACTGAACCCAGAACCCAGTGCATGAAGGAGAAACAAAGTAATGAGCCATTAGTTTGGGAGAAAGATCCAGGGCAGGAGTCAGAGGCATCTGTGGACAAGCCCTGTGTGATTATTAATAAAGAAGACCTGTCAGGAGTATGCGAAGTTAAGCATATGGAAACGACAGTGAAGCAGCCCCAAACTAATGAGCTAACTAAGAACTTTGACAACACTCAGAGCAAGAGTGTTAAAACTGACTCTAGGTCTCGTCAGAATGCTTGGGATGAGAGAGACCAGCCTTTTTCGTTTGGGTATCGTGAGGTGCCAAATGAGGAAAGAAGTTTCAACCCGGTGGAGCTATTATCTGAGAGACAACCTCGTGAGCCGCGTGATCTGGTGAAGAATGCTTGGACCGGTAAAGAGCGGGTGGAAGATCCAGATGTGATCAGCTACGTCCAAGATCTGCAGCGTAATCTTCAAGAGATGCGTGGAGTGGCGGCTGACAACGCCAGAAAGGCACAGCGAAAGCAAAAGTCCTATTACGACGCACGTGCTCGTGATCGCACTTTCCAGCCCGGCGACAGCGTGCTGATGCTGCGTACCAGACGTCACGGGAAGATGGAGACCTCCTGGGTCGGTCCGTTCCGCGTGATGGAGAAACTGTCTGCTGTAACTTACCTGGTCGAAATAAACTGTGAGACGGGACAGTGCAAGGTGCTGCATGTATGTCTGTTGAAATCTTATGTTGTCCAAAGTAAGTTGGTTCCGAAAGGGGAGGGGGACGAAGCCCTGGGAACACCATCAGCAGGGTGGGGGAAGTTAAGTCATGACTCTACCCCGGCAGAGGTGTCTTTGGGTGAACCAAATGACACAGAAGGAACCAAATGGAGTTTCGCGGTGACACAGCAGGATAACCTAGTCCCAGAAAAGATCTCGGGTAGTACGCTGGGTATGAGCATGAGTGAGGTGTGGTTAAACCTAGGTGCAGACACACCTACAGAAGTCAAAAAGAAAAGGTATTCTTTTCGTCCTTGTGTGAGTGCAAGAAGAGTGAGCACGATTAGAAAAGCAGCTAAGTGTCAGCTGAGTGTGCGCAAAATGGAACACATCTTGGGGGGCGGCCTGGTCAAGCCTGACACGGACAAGGTGCGTGCTAGACAGGAGTGGCCCAAACCCTCTAGCGAAAGTCAGGTACGGGCGTTCCGGGGTGTAATTGCGGAAAGGGAGCGATGTTTGTCAACCGTCGAAAGAGAGTGTCTGGCGATTATATGGGCTGTTGACAAGCTAAAGCCATATTTGTGGGGGAGAAGGCTTACACTGCACCCAGACCATTCCCCACTGCGCTTGCGCAACCAGAGGAGAAGCGGAAACAATAAGATGATTCGTGGGAGCAAGAAGTTGCAGGAATATATATATATGATATCAAACACATCAAGGGGACGCATTATCCCGGAATGTTGGAATGTATGTAAAAGGTGCATGTATGTATATATTGTTGTGGGTAATAAACTGTAAAGTCAGTTTCCCTGCACCGGCATTCCTCTGATGGACAGTGGATGCCTATGCAGTGTCTTAAGGTGGGGAGAATTGTGGCGAATCAGCCCTGTTGGCTGATAGAATGTTCAATTTATCCCCGGCATGTTATGAGTTAAGGTGCAGAACTGAATGACAGACAGCTCGCTCTGAGGAGGCGGAACCTTCTGAGGTTTAAAAGAGGGATCGTCCGTTGGCTCAGGGTGGAGTGGGTGGATTGATGGAGAGTGAGGGCTGGGTGGACCGTAGGAGAGGGAGGTTTTTAGGGTAGGATTAGTTGTAGTGGATGAAACTGTTAGTAACCAAGAATATCTGAAACCATTATGCTTGTAGTACAATAAAATCTCCGTTCTCAATCGTGCCTGAAGGAATCGTCTGTTAAGGAAGTCCAGCGTGATATATACAGGCTCTAGGCTGGGAAAACTCTGAGAGGGGACAGGACTTGACCTGCGAGGGATAGTTTGTTTCCTGGAGATACCCAGAAGGAGTGGCTTGAGGGTGAAAGTCTAAAGCGTGCCACAGAGTTGCTAGCGAGGCTAGGCAGCTGAATACAGTGGGAAGGGGGCTCGAAGTAAAAGAATCCCAAGACTGTAGGCAGTGAAGGCTTTGCACCATAATAGCCCAGAGCAGGGAATATATTGGGACACGCTAGATTGGACGGTTACCCTTGTGCTACCGGGATCCCTAAAGTAGTATTAGGAAGGGGATCGGTCCGAAGTCGAACCCAGGCGGGCAGCGTGTGAGGGGTTGCAGTTAAAACCAGTACACCTGCAGTGCCAATAAACAATCTTACTAGGGTGACCCATAGTCCAGCAAGGGGGTTCGCTACAAACACAACCCGTTAACATAATAGCAGCTAGCCTCTCCTTCTGATTATAAGTTAACTTTCACTGAAGAACCTTAGAATAGATCAGGTCAATGTTCCATCTAGTCCAGCATCCTATTCTCCCACTGGCCAACCAGATGTCTATGGGGAACCTGAAAGCATTGAGCTATAACTAGAACTATAAGCTGTCTCCTGCATAACAAAAATAATGCCCTACTTTCAATGTCACAAAGGTTCCAGGTGGAATTCAACATTGTGCTCTTCTTATTGTTCCATCTGCATAAGCATTCTTACTTGGTAGACAGAATGATTCCTCCTCTCCCCCCCCCCCCCACTGACCCCCTCAAAGCCAAAATCAGGGACACAGGGGTTGTTTAGTGGGGAAAGATGAGGGAAAGCCTTGTTCTGCAAGTGAAAGTCCTTGAGAAGTCCTTGTGAAGGCAATACCAGAAACATACTTACTGAGCAGGAAGATGGCATATACATGGAGTGTCAAGTGTCTTATTGTCAGTTTTTCCTCTTATTAGTCATGTGCTAACTCACAGGACAATTAGTGTTCTATTTCCACACATGGAAGTTATTACCCTGAAATTATAGCAGTTACTACCATCAGTGAAACTGTATGCCTTCAAACCGTGTGAGTGCGCTTGGCAATACAAACCATTTTAAAGTTTAGTGTCACTGCTGCTAATTACTTAATATTATTATGATTATGATTATGATTATTTACTTGCCCTTCACCCTAAAGTCCCAGGGTGCATGGTAACAATTAAAACACAATGTTAAGAACAGTTTTAAACAACTTACAATCACAAAAGTAAGGTGGGTACAGCTCAGGTGTCAAAAGCCAGGGTCATGTAGTAATAGTGGTCATGTAAACAGTTATGATGAATTAATGACACCAGAAACCAGGGCCGGCTCTATCATTAGGCAGAGTGAAGCAACTGCCTCAGATGGCAGATCCTGAGGAGAAGCACTCCTCCTGCATCAAATAAGCTAGCTTACTCTGCACCTCCTAAGGTAGTCTGCTGCCCTCAGATACAGTGGAATATATTGTCCCATTAGCAGTGTCAGAGTTAGATTCAACTACCAGTTCAGGCAGATTGCTGACGTGGAATTGGGCAGAAGGACCATCTTGTCCTTCACCTCAGGCAGCAAAATGTATGGTACTGGCCCTGCTAGAAGCATTCTGTCATAACCACTGTCAAAAGACAACTGGGCCATGCTATTGCAAACTACCTCAGGACAAACATGAAAACACGTTAAGAGTTTGGGGAAGGATTTTCATCTCCATTAATGCCAGCACAGAAAATGGCTTTATTTCACATTGACAGCAACAACTTGAATGTAGTCACTTGTCACTCTAAAAGCACAAATAGGGTTCAACAGCGAAAGCAGTTTTGCTGTTGTTCACAAATGAGCACTTAAGTTATTGAAATGTTTTTTTGTAGCAATCACTTATTTTTCCATAATTACTATAATAAATGTTTGCATCTATGCTGCAGAGCAAAATACAAAGTCATAAAATTAATAAACAGAGGTATGTATAATCTATCTATCTCCTTCATGGGCTGATGCTTTTAACTATTCTAGGACAAGGGTTTCAAGTATATTTCACTTTGGGTATACAGTATCAGTCAAAAATACTGCAATTCAGAACTTAGGATGGCTCTCAGTGACAGCTTTTAACATGAAGTATCAATAAAAAGGACCATAAATATATATGAAAAGGTCAAAAAGAATAGGCCTTGTTTTCTTGCAGCATCAGCAATCCTCAACACAAGTAAATTCAATAAAATCCCCATACTGTCTACTTCTGGAGTAGTTCTATTGTCTTCAGTGGAAAACCTTCAAGGCATGCAGTTTTTATTCCACAGTTTCATTGTCTTTACAACTTCCTAACTCAGGCATCCTCAA
The DNA here is from genome assembly GCA_034641385.1 of Darevskia mixta. Classification (NCBI taxonomy): domain Eukaryota; kingdom Metazoa; phylum Chordata; class Lepidosauria; order Squamata; family Lacertidae; genus Darevskia; species Darevskia mixta. The sequence goes on along the minus strand of JAWWNH010000001.1, from coordinate 9,979,886 downwards.
ACTTCGGCCCTCCAGATGTTTTGGACTACAATTCCCATCATCCCTGACCACTGGTCCTGTTAGCTAGGGATCATGGAAGTTGTAGGCCAAAACATCTGGAGGGCCGCAGTTTGGAGATGGCCTAACTGGCAGCCACACCATAAAAACAATGACTTTTTTCATAACAGTACATAGTCCTGATGAATTATCAATACCTTTCTATGGAAACAATTGCTGAATGCCTTGGTTTAAGTGGCACATACCGTATTTTTCCGTCTATAAGACGCACCCATGTATAAGACGCCCCTATTTTGGGGGACTCAGATTTAAGAAAATGGGGGGATGTCCCCTAATTTTTGTCATTATTTTTTAGTGAAAAAACCTAGTCTTAAACATGGAAAAATACGGTAATTACTAAGAACACCATGCTTGCCAGGTTTTATATATCACATAGTTTATTTAATAAGCTACATTTGCAAAGTAAGTTAAGACGTTAGTACACAAGAAATGAAGAGATCTGGCAATTCTGAGAGGCACTGGATGGCTATGACCTATCAAACACAGCAGAATTTGGTTCTGAGTAAAGAATAACAATAGGATTATGCTGAAAAGCTACAGTCCTATGCACACTTGGTAGTAAATCCCACTAAATTCAGCACAATTTGTTTCTGTAAATAACCCTTCCACAGTTCTGCCAAGCTAGATTATGAGAAGAACTGAATAGAAGAGTACCAGATAGGTCCTTGAGGGTGAGAGGCAACATGTAAGGCCTAACTAGTAAAGCATAACAATAAGTCTTTAAAAGCACTACCAGTGTTGCAAAGTCTTTAAGTCATCATGAGCTGGACTCTGCTAGCTTTGTGAAACAAGGGAGGAAGCCTTCCTTCACATCTTGCTTTTCTGAAGGAATCTTGGCAATGCAGGACACAAGGCCTCCTCACCTAAGGGAGGCATCTTGGCAAACTTTTGGGCACAGTTTCATGATATCCCTAGCAGAGATGCAGATTGCAGTTTAAGGGCCAAGGGGGGAAAGCCATTCTGGATGGTGAGGGATTCCCTTCAAATACGAGAATTGGGAAATGATGCCTACGTTCTGCAATAACCTACTTTGATGTCATGCCAGCACTATGCAAAAGCCTTTTTTTAATTTTCTCAGGCATGTTAATTTGTGTGTTTTTACTGTTGATACTTGGGTTTTAGCCTGTTCTCTTACTTGCTGTTTGATTTTATCATTGTTGTTTTATAAAGCTTTTATTATTGTTTATTTGTGCTGTGTTTTTTATATTTTACTGGAAGCTTTAAGATTGTTTTTGAAGGATATAAACAGACGAATGCTTTAGATTTATTGGAGAATTAACAAGGTGATTACATAATATCAAATTTCTCTAGGAAGCTAGTAATAAATATGGTGTAAGTAAGGGCAGATGCCATGTTGGACCAAGAAAGCAAAACACATGAAAGAGATGCGAGACTTCTAGAAACTTGGTCAAAGTAGAGCATTTGTCCATCATGCTTCCACTGCATGTCAGTGAGCATGGAATCAAAGGCAGTCATCTGAGTAAATAGCACCCCTTCCAAGTTTGCCCCACTTCTCCTCAGAACCCTTTGACCCTTTTCAGTACCTGCTTACATCCATTTTCATTCAGTTTTGTCCTGCAATAGAGAGAGGTTTGCTGTTCATGCATAGCTACTGTACTGATGCCTATACATATGTGGTTAAACCAATATCATTTCACGTTCTGCCATTTTAAAATAAATGGATAAATAAATAAAAATCTCTCAGTATCTTTGTGGATGCTCTTGTATATATATTGGCACCTGAACACCATTTATCCTTCCTTGTTTTATGGATTACCATATAGAAACTGTATGATTTTTATTGTTTCATTTATATTGCATTCTGCCTTAGGTGCACAGAGTGATGAAAAACGATTAACAAAATCTATAGATAAGTAAACTGAGTGCCTTCCTGAAAGGCCGCTTTTGTGCAAACTGGAGCATTTCAGGAATGCAGTGGCACAGCACAGTACCACTGCCACTTACCTGGGTGGTACCAGACAGGGGAGCATAGTAGTGAGGTCAGGGCTTCGCAGGTGCAGTGCTAGAGGGCTTCAACTCAGCTTGCCCTGCCTCACCCCCACAATAGCCACATAAGTGGCAGTGACACAGCACTGCCCCACTACCTCAGTCACAGCTGGTGCCAAGACACCCCAGTATTTCAAAAGCAGAAAAACCACAGTGTGTTGATGAAACATGTATACAGACTGATTTACAGAGGAGCTGGGGGGGGAGGAAAAACCTCTCAGACCATGCCTAGAAATAATGGGACAAACGGAAGCAATCATGGGACAAAGGGGAGTGTGGGTGAGCCCTTAGTCAGAAGACTGGGTAGTATATTTGCTCCAGGTTTTGCACAGTGCCACACACAGCTGACTGCCAACCTCACCCACTTTCGCCAAGAGAAGTAGCATACTACTGAAAATATGCAACCAAGATAGGGTTGGATTATCAAGCCCTAAATGCAAAATGGGGCTTTGATAAAGTACAGCTAGATTTTTATTTTACATGTGTTGCTCATGAGTGACATTTATATGCAGCTTCTGTAAAATGCTTTTTCTATTAAGCTGTGAAATGTAAATTTGGACCTCAACTGTACAGAACAGAAAGTCTCAGGAAATGGTATAACAACTTTTTTCATTCTGCTTAGTTTCGATGAAGGTGGGATTGATTGACAATCTTTATTACTCAACAGCAGTTGTTCAGTGGCCTAAGGGAAATAAGCCTGAGCTCAGTTCCAAGTAGACAACTGTCCAAATTACAGTATAGCATAATCACAGTTAAACCTTTTTTGACAAGTCCCACCAGTGGGTCAAAGAGCCTATAAAGCAGAATAACATGCTATGCTTTGAACTGATATTATTAGGTCAAGTTTATTTACTTTCTCTTCACACTAATATCCCACCATTCTCCAAGAAATTCAAATCCTCATATTACAACAACTTCACAACAACCCTGTGTGGTAGGTTGAACCAAGTTGTCTCTCTTCTGAGCAGGGATGTGAACAAGGGTTCACAGGTTTGCATAAATTGTTAAGCCAATTCATGTTAAATGTTCTTGAGAAAGTCTCCCAATACTGGAGTGCTTTCTGGAGCAGAAAGTCCTTGAACTAAATGTATAGGAGTGTAAAGGTGAGATATCTCCCTTTAAGTTCTTCTAAATCAATTTCATGGCAAAGAGAACCAATACATCATGAGATCATTGGAAGCAACAGGCAGAAGTTGCACCAACTTTCCCTCATTTTCAGATTTTCATTCTAACTTGGCTGAAGTATCCAGAGATGAGCCTGGCACAAGGGTTGCACTAAGGACATCTTTGTGTTCAATCAATGTGAACCAACTATGCAGCAAGATGGTAGATAGAGTGGGGAGGCTGGTTCTTTGCCTTCACACTCTGTCCCGACTATAATATTGCTGATTACTGTTAATATTACTGAAGCATAAAGGGTGTGCGTTGAGCAGTCCGTCAAGCACAATTTCAGAAATATGAACGCCCCCTTTCACGCAAGGGGGGGGGGAACCCCTGCATCTGGAATAGGATAGGCAGGGGTGCCATGGCAGAAAATTGATACATAAGTCAAGTTATTTGTCACTGTCAACATGTGTTATTTGTGCCAATTCGCACTCACTGGAAATATCACCATTGATGCTCAACAATGTGTTCATCCGCACACAGGGAAGATACCATGTATACTTGAAATTTGAATGTATTCCTTTGAATTGCTGGCTGGCAATGCAAAGGATCTTTCTCTTCAAATGAGCTGCTCCTGCAAAGGAAAAATGTTCCTCTGCATCATCTGATGTCATTGTGACATCAGGTGATTGACAGGTGGGCAGCTAGCTACACACACAATTGAGAATTATACTTTATGCATCTGATGAAGTGAATTCTAGCCCAGAAAATCTTATGCCATAATAAATTTGTTAGTCTTTAAGGTGCCACAAGACCATTCATGGTTTTAAATCCAGCAAATGACAGTCTTTGACTAAGTCCCAATTCAATCAAGGGGACTTGGTTACTCACAATCGACAGAAATCACATTGATTTCAATGGGACTTAATCAAGTTTACAAAGGCAAGGCTAATTATCAATGCAATTGTGAGCATGTTTTCTTATAACTAAATCTTACTCTCTTACACACTAGCAGGGCTGGCCCAATACATTTTGTTGCTTGAAGCAGAACACATATGACACCTCCACACACACATCAAGGTACACAGTACTAAAGGCTGGTCAAGTTATTTTGACACCTCAGCCAATACATCCCCAAAGCATCTCTCCCTGCATGTAAAAATACAATTTGCTGTCCTTTCATGACATCTAACAGATGCCTGGGGTGACCACATCACATCACTCTTTCAGCTGCCTGGGGTGACCACATCACTCTGTCTAATGGTAGGGCTGTTCCTGCTCACAGGTAGGAGTATGCAGAATTGCATTACTTTCCTTTCCAAGTAGTTGTGCATGGGATGGCAACACAAGAACAAGCCTTTTCCGCAGTGGCTCCCCATTTGTGGAATGTTTTCCTCAAGGAGGTTCACCTGGCACCTAAAGATACTGTATACGGTAATGAAGGCGCCAGGCGAAAACACGTTCCTCTACAACTAGTCCTTTGGCTGATTAGTATTCTATAGGCTTTTAAATGTGTTTGTGGGAGGGGTGTTGTTTTGTTTTTAACTATTTATTTGTGCTTTTGCCTTGCATTTTTATCTTGTGAACCGTTTTAAGATCTTGTGATGAAGGGCGATATACAAATTTAATTATTAAATAATAATAATCCAAGACATGCCTGTGAGAGAGTAAGTCCAACTAAATTCAGTGGTGCTTACTTCTGAGTAAATGTGCATGAGAGCAGACTGCCTGTCACACAATCTCTGTTTGGCTGGATTGTGTCCTGCATTTATTGGCATGTATGGCAAGAATTAAAAAAAAATCCTTCTTAACCACTAAATTGAACAGTGAACACTGTTTTATTACCACATGCATTCACTTGAGTGTGCTTGTAGGACATTAATTTCACACATGGCTGGGCATAAATACAAACCTGGTTTCCAATTCACCCTTACAAAAGATGTGTCAATTAAAAAAAGAAAGAAAAAGTTTTAAGTCTTGAGTAAGAGGGCAAAAAACCTCAGTTTGCAGATATACTGAACGAACTGCATCAAGTCTACCAATTGTGTAATTAATTGGTTTTAAAAGATACACAATGATCAGGAAAATAACATGTATCTTAGGGTGGACGTGAAAGCAACCTAAAGAAATCTTAGAGATTAGTGGCCCAAAAGTGATAGAGATGCTGCCTTTCTAACAAGACTATGGATACTTCAAGACTACTGCTATTTTGTGGGTGGAATTCAATTGTGTGCTGGTAAATTCAGGTTAGGTTATTAAAGTGGATTTGGTGCTCTCGCAAAACATACCAGTTGGTTCTGCTTCTTCTTCGTTGAAATGGCTTTTGTGGCAAGGGAAATGATGAGGAAATGCACTGACAAGTTTGAGATAGCAACTGTTTGAAGCAATGTCACATAACTTCCCTACAATAAAGCAGGATGAATCCTATATAATAAAGTTGCTGTGTTCCTGCGTCCAACTTTCCGTGTGTCACGGAAGTGCGGTACTGCGCATGTCACTGACGGACGCAGGGATTGGAGCGTAGGCGATGGCGGTTACGTCTCTTCCTCCCCACCCCCGCAGCTCCGAGCCCCCGCCGCCTTTACTGCTTCCAAAGCGCGGGGGAAGCGGCGCAAAGCGCCACTCCCGCCGCCAGCCGCCTCCGCGCCTCGGATCCTGGTCGCCGCCGCTAGCGCCCATTATTAACGGGCTAAATTCAACTAGTGCTCAATAAACAACCAACATTGTATAAATTCCCAATAAACTTCCCAATAAACTTTGGGGATTGTAGCCTATTAAATTTTATTACAGTAGACCCATTGTAATAAATGGGCCTAAGTTAGTTGTGTTTATTAATTCCAATAGACTTACTCTAAGTATGACTAACATTGGATAAATCCCTGTGCAAACAAATCAGCATGAATCCTCAGTAAACAGGTCATCCAGGAGTGACTTATGTGCTGCAGTTAGTTTCGAAAACCCAGCACATCTTCAGAATTGCTGAAGTACAGATGGTATGTATGATTTTGCCATTGGTACCCTCCGAAAATGCTTTGTCTGATGCATTTAAGATGGCTGCATTAAGAATGACCTGTAAACTTGTAAAATTCATTGTCAACAATGTGGTTTCACTGAACCAGAACAGTGCAACACTTATTTTGTTTTGCTATTTGAAAATCCACAGCAGATACTGTCTGACACCTACAGGCTACCCAGTGTGGGCAAAATAAACTTAGGAAGAGTGGAAATGTTCCAGAAATCAACATTCTCTGTTAATTGTAATTCTTACAGCAGTGACTAGCACACTGATATGTCACTTCTCCAGACACCTGCAAGCTAGACTACAATAATGATTTAAATACTAATTAATGCTGCTCTAAACATACTACTAGAGTCAGCACAAGAGAAAGAACGATAACCATACAAAATTTGCAATGGTAGATTCAAGTCTCCAAGATAAAGGTACCGGTACTGCTTCAATTACATCTACCTTGTTTTGCTGCCATAGTTGCAGCTAACATTCTTAAGGAAGCTATTTGAAAGTGCCCTCAAAAGATTGCAACCACCAAGAGGATGGCGATTATTAGTTAGATTTCCCTCTTACACACACACAATTTTCCCATTTCCGTCAAATTTCCATAGTCCTCCTCTTCCAAACAACCACCTGCTTAGCTGCTACGTATCTCTCCAGCCTTACTCTAAAAGGAAACTTGTGGAACAATTAAAATTAGAAAGTTTTTAAAAATACAAATCTTTAATATTCTGGACATTACATGCTAGGGATTAGTCTCTTTAACAACACGCCCGCTACAGAGAGAAAACCAGAGGGGAAATTCTAGAAGGTGATAGGACTTTGCTGAATGACTAGATTATCCTTTTGTAACCTTGTACTAGTCTCAATTGACAAGTCCAGAAAAATCTAATACTGTATAAGGAAATTAAATATGGGTAAGGTATATTATAACACTTTAAATTACAGGGCAGTGTAGGTGGGACAGATTAAAATGTTCCATGGAGCCTAAATTAAGGCTGATTCTAGATAGGGGCTTAATTTGTTACTAAAATATCACAAATGGATCATTAACATTTATTAAAAATTATTGGATTTCTTCAGAAAGAGTAAATCCAGATTAAATGGGGCAAAAAATATAAGCCGGGATTTTGATGTCGGTGACATCATGTAGACACTACAAAAATGTTCCCATAAAAAACACCTTCTGGAGCCCCCCCCCCCCGGAAGTTTTTTGTTTCCCACTATAAACCACAGTTGTCCCCAAAATAAGACCAGAAAGTAATGCTATACAGTATAGGGCTGAGCTGAAATAGGACTTATTTTGCAAGCATTTTGCAGCTCCCCCCAAACACCCTGTGTCTTTGGTGAAGATGGGAAGGAGGGATTTTAAAGGATGTGGAATCATGGAAGCATTCCTATAAGCAACACTTCCTGCCTTGCCATGCTGCAATGAAACCATCATAGCCGGAAAGACAAGTGTAACTGTGTTGCCAAGACAACTGGGGACAATACTCTGCGTCTTACTGCACTGCTATGCTACCCTATGGTGGTTCCACAGTAGCACAGATATACAGGGAGCGTCACTCCAGTCCCTTAGCAACAAGGATACACCCCTTCACAGCAGTCTGAGCTTGATTGGCCTCAGTGACATCACCACATAACCAAATCTCACTGGTTATGGACTGCTGTTATGTCACTGTATTCTGTAAATGAGTCCTGACTGGTTGACAGAACACCTGGGGAAGAAACAGTAGCAGAGCAAGACGTTTAGAAGGTTTCAGACAATAGAAAGTCCTCTCCTTTGGGGGTGAAATTTCAGCACAGTCTTGGTACGGTACTACAAAAGTGTAGAACAGTTTAAGGGGAAAAATTATGAGCAAATAATATTTTAACCATGCATTCGAATAAATGAAAATGAATGCCACATTCTGATTCTAACTTTTGGAGCAATGAGTGAAGTAAGTCTTATGTAAACATACAAAGGACTGGATTGAAAGAGATTTCTTTTTAGAACTAATTCAGTCAGAGGAAGGAAGAGCTACTATTTGAAAATACAGCACTAGCAAATTGGGACAAACTCCCTAAATTATAGGACAAGCCACCTTGAGCTTTGAAAGGGCAATAGGTACAGAGTAGAATCTATTAACATGCTTCTGCAGTAGAAAGGCTAGAAATTGTTAGATGAAGGGGAGGGTGAATACATTTGTCACCACATTGCTTACTCCATTCTAACTTTTTATTATCAATTTCCACAGAAGGTCAGCCTGGTGCCCATAGTAGAAAATCGCATAAATTTATTGGCCTAATGCCAATGGAGTTAATGCTGCTAAGCTTATAATTTATTTTCAAAAAATCCAAACCGACAATGCAAAAAAAAAAAAAAAAAAAAAAGGAAATTAAACCGGCAGGAATCTTTGCAAATAATCACTGTGCATATATGGAATTTTACATGGGGCCACTGCCTGGGGAACTATCAGCAGAAGCTTTAGATCTATTTCTGAAGTGATTGCCCATTCTTATACGAGATGTGTAGAAGAGAGAATATCAACAGCTGCAGCTCGTCTCACCCCCACATTGCAAGCCCCCCCCTTCTAAACAGATATTAATTAAAAGTCTTTATCCTGCCTTTCTCTCCCAACAATGGTGCCTCTCCTCAAGGCAGGGGTATAAAAGTACAGAAGCCCTATCTACCTTTATATAAGCCTATGTTCCTCACCGGCAGGCCCTTGTGGTGGTGGCAAGCTACACCTTGTGAGCTCAAATTACAGTATTAGTGAAATGGATGAGGGAAGAATGCTGCCGCCCCACCAAAAAAAACACAATGTCTCCAGTCAGACCACTTGCCCCCACATTTTCCTTTTGGAGGAAGCCCAGCAAACAACCTAATGAAATGGGCAAGAACAGGTAGAATTTATATAGCAAAGAAGGGAAGAAAAGGAAAAAAAGAGAACTATATCCAACACAAATAGGAGGGGGTGGACTTCAGTAAGTGATCCACAGATTAGTAAGCAATTGGAGTCTCTCAGCACTGCCTCTTGCTACTCAAGCCCTGTGGTGGGATGCAGCTCAATCTATGCTACTCCAAGTCTGTGGATCTGTTTCAATCACATGTAGCCAATGCAGTGTCCTTCATGTTGGACTACAACTCCCTTAGCCTCCAGTCAATAAAGCCAATGGTCAGGGATGATAGGAGTTGTAGTTTACAATACCCTGAGGGCATCACATGGCCTGCCTTTGGTTTAGAGAATACTTAGACAGCCCATCTCATTTTAAGATCACTTCCTATGTTCTCACACTAGGCCTTTATGCAGATGTATAGAGTGAATTGTAAAATTCATGGCAGATCCCACAATCCACTCTGGAGTTTTGGTACAACATAAATCCAGATTCTAAAATCCTCTCCAGTGACTTGATGGAAACTTTTCAGGGAGTGAGATGAATTAACGAGTGCTATTCATTCCCATTATCAATCCTTATGCCTCCTTTTAAACTTAATTTTTTTTTTTAAAGCTTTATTCAGTAACATAAGGGTGCTTTTTTTGTTTACTTGTACAACAGCAAATAACCACTTCTAAAATCAGCAGTCTGTAGTTACTGTGCCTTTTCTAAAGGCTAGGATATATAAAGGAGGTGATTATATACATAGGACCAATATAGGTTGCTGAAGAAGGGTGCAAGCTTTGCTGATTTCACAGAGCTTTCGGTTTCAAAACACAGCATAATGTCATAAACTTTGTTTTCATTCCACTCTGTCTAAGCAAGCAGGTTTTGTAAAACACTAAAGTTTGTAGCCATGAATGTGGGATTCATTTAGTTCAGCCAAAACGTCTTGAACAAATAACTCCTACTCTGGGAATTATTTTTTAACATGAGTAGCCTATTAAGATTCTACATCCATGCCTAAATACAGGGGAATGCCAGTACTTTACCACATATGCATATCTAAATAAGTAATGATGCCTGTTTAAACACTAATAGGAGTACTATACACACCTTTCTGTTTTAACTCAAACATTAAACTTGCTATCCACTCTCCTAAGAATTATTATCTATTACCTTCTGACAGCCTAATCTGGTCCCTCCTCTCAGATCTGGCTATTTGGTTTGGAACTTCTCATTTAGATTACTGCAATGCACTCCACTTAAAAATGAATTGGAAGCATACTGTAGATGGTTAATAGGTACACCTTTCCCTATCATTGCATCTCCATGCTGGGGGAAAGCAGGACCAGCTGAATTTCTGCCTGTACGATTAATTTGTTAAATCATTCAAGACAAAGGCAGCCTTCATAATGTAATCAGCTTTTGGTCAGGGACTGCTACTTTAGTAATTAGAGCCAATTAATTCATTGCTGTGCAAATGAAGAACACCTTCCAACAGAATCTAAACAGCACGAGATCTTCACAGGATATACCTAATAACTTGGAATGTGGCTTTTGGCTCCAATGACAACAAATCTGAAAGAAAAGCAGAAATCTGGCTGAACATGACCAGGAACACATGTTCATTGGATAAGAGCAATTCAGCATGAGGACATTATAACTTGATTGCCATATTCTCTAAAAATATTCTTTCAGTTAAGTTGAGCTGCCAGGCTGCAACCAAGTGAAAGTTCATTTACCTTAATGAGATTTACCTTAAAATCTCTTGGTACATTGGGAGACAAGGCAGCTATGGCTTTTCCCACCCCAGTCCTTCATCAGTACTGTCATCTCGATTAGGTGGGGGAGGGGGGAAATGATCTAGGATGGGAACAGGCAGCAGAAGTCATGGCTGCCTTGGGAGATTTAAAGTTATAAGAACGTTATTCAGGTTTGAACACAGCAATCTTACAATCAGATGAACAGCCTGTTCAGCACTCGGAAAAAGGGCAACGCCATGAGGTAGAGAACTACAGCTAGTTTATACATCTCTTTATGTAACGATTAAATTAGTAAGGCCCAGGTGGATTCTAGGACTAAAACTGCCTGATTTGAAACATTACCCATGCAACTTCTAATTAAACACCTGGCTAAGCAATTCTTACCATTATTTGTAGATGCTCATCAGTTTGCTGAGTGTTAATGTACACTCAGGGACCCAGGTGGCGCTGTGGGTTAAACCACAGAGCCTAGGGCTTGCTGATCAGAAGGTCGACGGTTTGAATCCTTGCAACGGGGTGAGCTCCCGTTGCTCGGTCCCAGCTCCTGCCCACCTAGCAGTTCGAAAGCACGTCAAAGTGCAAGTAGATAAATAGGAACCGCTCTGGCGGGAAGGTAAACGGCGTTTCCGTGCGCTGCTCTGGTTCGCCAGAAGCGGCTTAGTCATGCTGGCCACATGACCCGGAAGCTGTACGCCGGCTCTCGGCCAATAAAGCGAGATGAGCGCCGCAACCCCAGAGTCGGACACGACTGGACCTAATGGTCAGGGGTCCCTTTACCTTTTTTAATGTACACTAGTAAAAATGATTACTTTGTAAAAGTCAATGCTACTTTTTTTTTTAAAAAAAAAGGAGGTTGTTTTGAGTGTGTGTTAATTATCCACTAATATTATACGAATGGCTGACCAAATTAATAAGTTTGGCCACATAACTGGGGGTTATTTCCTTCTTATTTTGACTTACATGGGAGAAAATCCCACGAAGTACAATGGAGCTTACTTTCGGGTAGACCTGTACAGGACTGCACTGTTAAGTGTCTGGTCACTTTATCACTTATCAACTCACTGCCCAGTGGACAAAGGAGCTGTAGCTCAATAAGAGACTATCTGCTTTGCTAGCAGAATGTCCTGCATTCAATCCCCAGCAATTCCTCCAATTAAAAAAATAACTAGGTGGCAGGTGATGTGACAGACGTCCGCCACCCACAGTAGACAAAACTGGGCTAGTGATGAACAAATAATCATATCTGGTAGCATATAAGACAGCTTATGTTTCTATGTAACAGGCCCTCACAAACTACCCCTCAGGCTCATTTTTTTTTAAAGCTAGGATATTCTGTTTAGTTTAGGATATTCTGAAAGATGGTCCTTTACAAAACATTAAAGCATTTTCTAACACTCATGATAGCTGAAGTTTTGAAGATTCCAAAATGTGCCGGACAAACAGACTTTAAGAGTCTGTGGCCGTTGGACAGTGAGCTGCTATGAAGATAAGATGCCAAGGTGGAAAAAGAGGTTCCTATATTTTAATCATCAGGCAAAAGGGGAGTATCAGCAGCTGTGGCTCTTCTCACCTCTGCATGATAAGTAGCACCTGTCAAGAATCCAGCTTCTATATAACGATGAAATATATGGCAGTCAAATCCCCTTTGGTATATATGGTCACTCTGTATGAGGAAACTTTAAAAATGCAGCACAGAGGTTAAACAGGAGAAACTGTCTCACAGTGCAATCCTCTCACCATGTCCACTCAGAAGTAAGTCTGATTGAATTCAGTGGGTCTTACTCTCAGGTAAGTGGGGTTATGATTGCAGCCTTAAGGAAGAGACTACCTACAGGAACTTGCTATGTGGGGCAAAGTCTCCCTCCATTCCCAAATAAAGATCAAGTTGACTTACCCATCCTCTGATATTTTCATCAGCTTCTGTCTTTAAAAATCTCTGCCATTAAAGGTTGGTTCCTTGAACCACATCCACTTTCCAATCATTCCGTGGTGGGGGGGACAAAGCAACCCAAAATGCCCTTGTAGAAATTCTTTACAGAGGTGGGGAGGGGGAGAGAGAATCTTCTGAGCAGCCAATCAAGCAGCGTTTGCCAAGACTGTACTCCGTACAAAGCACATTCAGCTTTGTATTCAATAATATGCTCTACTAATAGTTAACATAAATCATTAGGGTAACTTTACAACATAAAAGACCAAACCATTTAATCTGGATTGTTCTTTTATATATCCCCCACTTTGCGAGGTTGCCATGCAACTGACTTGTAGCTAAGCAGCAATAAGTGACGATGCTACTGCTCCCTCTAGTGTAAATATGCATTATTATTTATTAAATTCATAAAAGTCAAGAAGCAATAATTTACCATCCCAGCCAGCAGAAGGAAACCACCATGCATTCCCCAAAGACAAGAAGAATTACTTATAAATAATTGCTGCACATTAACAGGTTTGCCTGCTGTGTTTTTCCTGGTGTTTGGGGTGGCCCCCTCTTTGAGAATGTTTCTCAGTGTAAGTTCACTGACACTTAAACAAGTAGTGCTGACATCCTTATAATGGGCCAAGTGCTTTGTAAAAAGGGATCAGACTCTGAGATAGCACAGATCTGCTGAATTCTGTAACTGGGACATCTTTCACCTTTTCAGTAATTTCCTCCTTTGGCACATAGTGAGTACATGGACTTCTTCACCTTTTATAGGAAGAGGCAGTGGGTGGCAATTTCATCACACAGTGTGCAAAATAGTTCTTGCTGCACATGTGCACAATTTAACAACCAGTCCTGTGAACCATCTGCTTCTCTGGCCATGCTATGTGATGCTCTTCCTTCAATGTGCCTCTGAAAGGCATATCTCGGTAACTAGCAAGCAGACAAGAAGTTAGAGCCTAGTGCACTTCCTCTAGAGAAAGGTCTTTTACCGTTCGTGTTAAAGCTATGAATTAGGGACTTGCCAGTTTCACCTTAGCAATGAATGTACTGGCTGCGTGTTGTGCATAGATCTACATTTTATATCAGCCTGGCATATTTATATGTTACAGTAAGAGTTGTACTGCTACAGATATAACCTTAGGTGGCATAACCTACATGCATCTATGGGTCAATGAAACTAGCTTGATAGGAATCAAATCAAACAGATACTTGGACTGTGAAGTCATTGGATCTGTAAATAAATGTTGTAAAATTTGCCTCTGGTGAACAAATATTACACCTTTTGTTACCTATGGGTGAAAAAGTTGTGTGTGGTGTTTTTTGATAGCATGGGGTATATATCATTCTTCAAGATTAGTCTTCCGAATTGAAACCATGTGTTTCTGATTTAAACTGAAATCACTACCTGCCTGGTTGGTTTATTCTATGGAGGTTGGAAACGCTGGCATTTGTGGGGCTTGTACTTTGAGGAACCTCTTTAGAGACAACAGCCAAAGATATATACTTCTCTTTATGCAAATCAACTATAGAGACTCTCCTGAGAGTTGGCCACGCTGGGGGAAATCTATTTAAAGTAAGCTATGATAAAATCTTACATTGGAGTTTGTTGAATTAATTGATAGTTGGGTTACTCACTATAGTTCTTTTGGGAGCCAGGGGGCCAGGTGGCTACATGGTAAGGAAGGGGACTGGAAAAGAAGAAATAACTGTTTGCTTAAGAAGAAAATATAGAAGGGCAAGTTTTTTGCAGCTTATCATGTTGGCACTGAAAGCCATGATGCAGGAAAAAGAACTGGATAGTAGCCTGTAAAACACAGTGAATGAAGCAGTGTATCCTGGAAAGTAATTTATGCAGAGCAGGACATTAGCACAGAGAAGGAGTCAGACCACCATGGAATTAAGAAGCAAGTTTGCTTTCATGCTAAGCACAGGAATGAGATGTTGGAGAACAGTTTTTTCTCCAGGATCAGTTGGCAAAGAAATCTTGTATTGTGCTAGATGGCAGGAGTTGTGGAAATGCTAGTGTAAGGGTGGCCTCAAAACCCACAGTATTCATCACAAACTCTACAGGGGACCAAGGTTCGATTAATACGAACTGCAGCTTATTATCAAACACAAGGTGGTTCCCAGAGTGTTGCCTTTCCCCCCTCACTGTCTGTCCAGAGTTGTTCCCTCACAGTTTTCCGTGAGCCTGCTTCTTGAACTCAGGGTAAGGACCAGTACTGCCCCCATGCTGGGTGACTTACCCTTATACAAAAATCAGACCCAAAAGGGAATTCCTTGTAGTCCAGAGACCTCCTTGCAAAGGAAACAAAATCCCGATAGTTGTTGTACCCCTGGAACTTCTCACTGCTTGGGAAAGTGTGGTGGCATAACGATATAGTTACAGTGTACCTACTACTGACATTACCATATATTGGCATAACCTGCAGTTAACTACAACACCAGCTTGCTAGGAATGCAGCATTTAGGAATTTGAAGTCACACTAGGCCTTTTCAGACCTTCCCCTCCATACATAACATGCAGGAAATAATGGAATTGTGTTCCACACAGATCCCAACATCACCATATGCCACCAGCCCCACTTCAAGATCTCTGAAATGACAGTTAAGGCCTCAGAAGGGGCCCTTTTGCGCATACAGGTGAACATACATAGGTGTTTTCTGTTTTTTGTGTGGAACAGGTCTGGGAATGGGGGCAGTGGGCATGGTCTTGTCCTCTTATACATATTAGCTGTACAGGTAGAAGGTATTGATGAAAGGGGCTTGTGTCTGCAATAAATTCTTGCAAGTTTGCCTCATTTGTTATACATTTTTGTTACAGCCGGATCAAATGGTTTTATAACTTGGGGAAAGCATACATGTGATTTTTATTATATTATATGTCATTATTAAATCAGTAATATTTGCTTGTCTTCTATTCCAAGGACTCATAAAATTAAACAAGTATCTACTTTAACTTCCAAAATCAAGGCCTCTAATATGACCTGTCTGTGTGTTGCTGCATCAGGAAAAAACGATAAGGACCAAAGCATCTATGTTTTGGTGACCCACTGTTGTCTCAGTCCTACATCTGCCATGGACTACCTCACAGGACGGTTGCAAGCACTGAGATAATATATGCAAAGTGCTTGAAATTAATACCTCTTCCTCCTCTCCACTAGGAGAGGATTTAGCCATGTTTAGAATAAAATGGCCCACCATGACATTTCCCCCACTTTCTCTAGTCTTTGGAGGTCGCAAATGAATATGGGATATTAGATGGAATAATTTTTCACACATTCTGCAGCGGGATGCCCTACTTTTCTTCAAATGTACATACAGTTGACAAAGAACCACGGCGGTTGGAAGCCCCCTAATGGCCGTTGCAGGTATGATGCTCCAGTCTGCATGTTTAAGTATACATGGCCTTAGAATTGAGGTGTTTTTTCTTTAAAGATGCTCAGTACATCACATCTCCATGCCCTTATCATATGTGGAGTTCAGTAAGTGTCGTGTCCCCAGTGGTGACTGTAGCTAGCTGTCAAGAACGCACGCCACTCCGAGAAGTCAGCGGAAGTTGTCTTGAAGTTTATTGTACAGCACACAGAGAAACGTGGAAAGTCCGTGAGGATTCTGAGGAGGCCATCTCAGAATCCCCCTTATGTACACCTTGCTGGGTGACTCCCAATTCCCCCCTCCCTTCTGCCCTAAAGGTCCGGGGGTAATCCTCTTCCCCACCCGGGGTGGCTTGGACAAAAGAGTTAACTGCTCTGGTCTACCTGCACCATTCATGGGTGCTTTTTGCATTGTTATTGCGATGCTGCCGGTTCCACCACGCCCGCTGCTGATGGCTCGTTAGCGGTCGTTATCGCCCCTTCTGGGGTTGTTTACCCCGCGGGGCATGCCTGGGCGAGGTCGGGCCTTGCTGCGCTTGGTTTAACCCCTGCGCGCCTGGCTCCGCTGTCGCCCCCTTCTCTGGCCCGCTGCATGGTTCCCCTTCCCCTTCCCCATGGCGCGACCCTGGCGACCCTGGTCTATCAGTGTCTAGTCGGGTCGCGACAGTAAGTTTATCCTCCCTGCATATTGGAAAATCCACCCCCCTGGGGTATTGCAGCCTGTTCTTCAATACAGAGGCACTTTCCCTGTGTTCCACACCACCTTCTCCATTCCATACTGTGCTGCACACAGCAGCATCTGGCCCATTGTGCTGAGTTCCATTAATATGCATTAGTTTAAAATATTTGAATATAAATGGTGCACCGTGAGCTTTTTGATAAAGCCAAAGGACATGCAAGTTCAGGACCTTTCTCCGCCTTTCTGAATTGAACATTACCCTGACTGAAAATTTCAAAACACCAGGAATACATATTCAAAACGTATCATTGTCTGAAATTTTGGCAGCCTTCTTATCACTGTACAACGAGCTCTTTGGAGAATTACAGTGCAGTTTGGGTTTCCCCCACCGTCAAATATTAATGGACAAAAAGGTTGTGAAGATTAGGTTCCCAAAACAACAGAACCATCACTAGAATCTAATTAAAGCTATTTGTCAGAAGCATCTTTTAAAATTCAACAAGGCTCTGTAGAAACCAGCCTTGAACTGAAACTAAAATTATCTTGCCCTGGGTGTAATTAGTATAAGAGGGATTAATGAGCACATACAATTACACATTTAGTTTCCTACTCAGGCTTTGCATTTTTAGTGAAGAAAGAAAAATAAGTCACTAGGGTGGAGGAAATGCAATAAGCAGAAGAGATAAGTACATCTTGCTACAGAGCTGCATAGCTTGGTGAACACAAATTACTGCTACCTTGGATGGCAGCTCTGGAAATACTCGCTTTTGGTTAATCAGATGTTCTTAGAAGTAGGTCTTTAAATTTATTCTTGGCTGTTGACTTTAGGAAAGAACCACAACTGCAGTTTGCAAATTATTTTTCCATTTTTTATTATGTTTACATGAATCTAGGTTTAAGGTGACCAGCCAGCTCTCGATTCCAAAGGCAATTTAATTGTTGTTGATGATGATGATGAAAAATTTACTTACTACTGGGGAGGTTCAAGTGGCATAACCATGTAGACCACAAATGGAAACTAGTGAGTCAAGGGTGGACAATATGCAAAGAAGTTTAGTATATGCAAAAAATAAACACACAGAGATTCATTATAGAATATGAAGGTTCCAATGCATGGCCTGAGAGCACATAGTGGAGCTACCTGCTGAATTGAAGTCAGTTTGAGTCTAGTCAGTGCCTAAATGGCAGGCTACTTGACACTCCCATGTATGCTACCTTGAGTTTGTTTCTTAGTTTATTAAATTTATATCCCACCCTTCCTCCTAAAGGGAGCCCAAGGCAACAAACAGATGTAGGCAAATTTCCATGATGGAAGAGAGGTGGGATTTAAATGAATTTTAATACATAAAAATAAATGAAAAAATTGTTCACTACCTATCTTAAAATGGTTTTCCTTGGTGTTGTCAAAGAGCCACATTCACAAATCACCAAAGGAAAATAATAATAATGTACTATCATGTAGGCTGTAAATTTTACTGAATTCTCAAATTCTGATACTGGTTGCTTGCCAGAGCAATTTTGCTAAGCAGGCAATTGATAGCTGCCAACATCCATACCTAAACTAGGCATTTTAGCATATCTGTGTGCTTCATTGTGTCCAATTGCTTGTATAGATAATTACTGTGTTTCTAAAAACAAGTTCTAACACAGCAGAATTGTGCCCTTATGTATAGAGCCTTGTTTAGTACTCTAAAATGTGTTCAGGATTTTTTGTGGTTCATCTTTGCTTTCCTTCCTACTGTAGCCAATCCTGGGAAGGTGATGTCATTTTGTCACCTGATCTTCCCAAGGAAAATGAACATGCAAGAATTGGTCCTGGTGAGAGAGGAACAGATGTCAACTACTTTTAGTGGGGAGAGATGAAATGGTAAGCAAGCTAGGGGAGATCCTAAGAGAGAATACAAAGCCATGAAAAAATTAAAAAGTCCTTACTTCTAAGAGAGAATGGACCAAAGCATAGAGTTTTCCCCCCAGTTATGCTTCTTCAGTTCTGTGTGTTTCCTTACAAAGCCATAATAGCAGTTGTGTCTTCATAAGAGAAGGGTCAAAACTAGATGTGCTTATACAAATGTTCATTATGCAAAACTGTATAAATTTTGCATGCAAGATATATCTGACTGCCTTGCTCATGTTACATGTCTTGTATGGCTACTGGTGTTGAAAAAGTTGCCCATCCCCTAAAAACAAACTTGCAAGTGTATTTAAGTCTGGAGCTTAATCCAACAAGCTGTTGTGTTTGGCAGTCTCCCCTTTTTTTCCACCCCCAGAAAATCCTCCTTGTCCTTGTTAGAGCTTTGCAGATTTATTCAATCACAGAAATTAGATAGAGGAAAGAACCTTGTATGTCCTTTTAATGCCCTTGGCATGGGCTGAATCTAGTACTAGAAACCTCAATTTCTTCACTGAAATTTGGGATTCACTGTTAAGTCCCTGGATTTCCCTTAAAATCAGCGTAGATGGTAAACACTTACACCCAAGTTAGAACAAGCTTACAGCAAAAGAAGAAGAAAATATAGTAACTGCAATTCAGTATAAACAAAATAAAAAATAAATTCCTCCCAGTAGCACCTTAGGGACCAACTAAGTTTGTTATTGGTATGAGCTTTCGTGTGCATGCACACTTCTTCAGATACAGTATGCCAGTCATGTTCAATACTTTCTGCTCCTCCATGAACAATGGGAGTGGTTTGTATTCAGTTTTCTTGTGGGAGTAAGTGGTGGATGCGACCATCTTTTTTTTGTTATAGCCCATCCACAGAAATATGCTTTTGGCATATTGGGTTTTGGATAACTACTTCTAGTTCTTTATGCCACCAAGTGGTTCATTGCCATCTGGAAGAGGAGACGGAGTAACTTGCCTAGTTTGAATGACCGCTGGGAGGAGCACAGAAAAAAGAAATGACACAGTGAACTTGTAGCAGCAAAATCGGATGCCTTCATCTGACCCACATGCAATTAAACATGTCTATCCTATATCGTTCTCTACAGCCACAGCAGGTGCTTTAACTCTCCAGCAATAGCTACAGTTGTTTAGCCATTATTTCTAAACTGGCAAGACTGAGATAAAATAATGTCATGTTTGTTTATAAAATATAAACAATGGCTGGGTGATAAGGAAACCCCCTACCCTTAGTACAACTGATAAGGAAACACCCTACTCTTGGTACAATTGTCACCTTAACAAATATTTCCTGAGTATATGGAATATGCACTGCAACACCACAAATGTCTAATTATAGTCTTATGTCCTTATGTGGTATTTTTACAGCAGGTAAATGTAAGTGGACACCTGTTCATAAGCTTGCTTTACCTGCTTTAAGAGTGATATTTGCATCAAATGCTATGGTTTTGTTCAAGAATTGCCCAAAAAGTGGTGGGAGAAGTCACCTTGTAGTAAAAAAATAATGCTAATATTAAGCATTTAACTGGTGTATATTTGATTATATACTGTAAATGTTCCATATAATGTTGAATAATCATGCATTAGAGGTTTTGCCATGGTAAGTGGTTGGGTTTCCACTGCGGTCATTATGGACACTTTAATAAATTCACTGCACAGGAATTTGCAGTTCTTCCAACATCAACTTAGGCTTGAAAGTTTGTAATTATGGCGCCTACATTTGGAGGAGCCTTGTTGGTATTACACTGGGTTTTTTTAAGAACCCTTCAATCCATATAATTGGGAAGAAAGGCTGGCATTTGACTGTAGACTCCCAAAAGCTAACAAGAACAGCTAAAAACCTTTCTTTTTTCCCATTTCCCACAACCTTCTAGTCTGAATGACAGAGTGCTGTCTTCCACACTGTTACTTGGTTTCACTGTTTTCTACCGGCCATCTATAACCCCAACCTCGTGCACACAATTTTGTCAAACGCTTATTGGGGTTCTTTCAATCTGCCTTGCCAACAGGGCAACCTATTACTTCTCTTTTTTCAGCCTTCACTCCAGCTGCTGAAAATGATTGCCCCCTCACTTGCCCTTCTCCCAGTACTTGGCTTCTAGTCCTTTGATCTTTTTCTTTGCCTTTCCTAGTAAGCCACCTGACCCTTTCACACCTTCTCTCTCACTCATTTCTTCCTCATCCTTCAGTCTTGCTTTCATCTTTTCCCTTCTTTGTTCACAAGCTCCCCAGTTCTTCCTTCCACTCGAGATTGCGTCCTTCCGCCTCCCACCCCGCCCCCCCCCACTGGCTAAGAAAAATGCAGGAGCCAGAAAATGTCACCTTTAAAATTATTGTCCATTTCCAGTAGGTACTACATTGAAATCATTTTTCTCCAATACATACTGACACAGCAGTATTTTTAGCTCCAGAAATAAGAATTTAAAGCATTAAATAGAAAAAAGCAGCTATACTAAGACTGCCTGTGATGTAACCATTTCACGTACTTTTATATAATATTGGCTAAACGTGTGAACATGAATTTGTCATTGCATACAAATTAATTCTATATTACACACAGCTCCATTATCAATTTTGTTGCTTACTTTCATTTCAAGAAGTGGATGTGGAAGCACAGTACTTTGTGCAACTCCACATTTCTATAAATATGTGATGAACAGACATTGTGCTACCTTCTGTGATATGGCTTAGCACAGAAGAGGAAATAATGATGAATGATTGCGTCTAAAGGACTCTGTGCCCTTAAAACAGCTTGCCTAACAATTTTCTCTCCTCCGCCTATCTTTCAGTACGTAGGTACAGAGAACATTCAAAACAGTACATTCTCACTAGCGCTTTCATGATCTCGCCACAGCAGGGATCATTCACATTCTCAAGGGGGGGGGGCACATTAGATTGCTTGCCATACAACAAAAGGGCATCCCTGCAGGTCTCAGCAAAGCCTGTGACAATGCGTTCTCCACTATTGCTTTCTGGGGACTACAGTACCCATGGTATTTGGATGAGTAGGTGGCTCAGTAGCATAGATCACACTATGGTGCCATCAGACACTATTGGCCAAGAACTGAGAGGCCTGTGGTTCAGAAGTGGAAACAACTATGCAGAGCCTTGTGGAGAAACTGCTGCACAAGAGGCAGGGAGGCAAGCAGAATCTGAATCAAAACTAGAATTCTTTGGAGACTGTGTAGATAGATGGGGAAAGGGGTAAGATTCTTCTCTGGCTTAGTTACAAATATGGGCCGGAGAAGAATTTGAGGCCTATAATGTTATCCTTGTATTTAAGGCCATTATGAGTCCTAATGTGTGACTTAACTTGCCTTGTTCCTCCATCTATATAGTCTGTTCCTATCTTCTTTTTCCAGAAATATTACTTCAGGCTTAGTAGAGGCCCATTTTTTAGGGAGGGGTAGAAATGGCCCAGAACTCTTGGATATATTCTAAATTAAGTTTTTGTTATAATAACTTTTGTTGTAATTACTTCTGCATAACTCTTAACAACCTAGTTTCCACATTTGACTAAGGAAAAAACTGCCCTGCTTTGTTCTACAGAAATCAGCAGGTAAAGTTTTCAAACAACTGAAAAATAAGCATAATTGCCCAGCCATGCCTGCATATCAAATTGCTGTTAAAGGCATGGGAGGAAGATTTGACAAAAACAAATTAGCAACCCTACAATAATAAGAAAGAGGAGCAGTGGCAGCTGGTCTAATGCATAAGACTATTGGCCAAGAACTGAGAGGCCTGTGGTTCAGAAGTGGAAACAACTATGCAGAGCCTTGTGGAGAAACTGCTGCACAAGAGGCAGGGAGGCAAGCAGAATCTGAATCAAAACTAGAATTCTTTGGAGACTGTGTAGATAGATGGGGAAAGGGGTAAGATTCTTCTCTGGCTTAGTTACAAATATGGGCCGGAGAAGAATTTGAGGCCTATAATGTTATCCTTGTATTTAAGGCCATTATGAGTCCTAATGTGTGACTTAACTTGCCTTGTTCCTCCATCTATATAGTCTGTTCCTATCTTCTTTTTCCAGAAATATTACTTCAGGCTTAGTAGAGGCCCATTTTTTAGGGAGGGGTAGAAATGGCCCAGAACTCTTGGATATATTCTAAATTAAGTTTTTGTTATAATAACTTTTGTTGTAATTACTTCTGCATAACTCTTAACAACCTAGTTTCCACATTTGACTAAGGAAAAAACTGCCCTGCTTTGTTCTACAGAAATCAGCAGGTAAAGTTTTCAAACAACTGAAAAATAAGCATAATTGCCCAGCCATGCCTGCATATCAAATTGCTGTTAAAGGCATGGGAGGAAGATTTGACAAAAACAAATTAGCAACCCTACAATAATAAGAAAGAGGAGCAGTGGCAGCTGGTCTAATGCATAAGAAAGGACAGATGCACCTCCCTTGCTTGTTTCCCTCTGCTTAATTACATTGCTTTGACATGTAGCTTAACCAGGGCTGACTTAATTGTGGCAGCTAGAGTAGTGGCTGGGAGCAGCTGCCAGGACCATAGAACACTGGTCCTAAAGGATCTTCACTGACTCCCGGTATGTTTCCAAGCACAATTCAAAGTGTTGGTGCTGACCTTGAAAACCTTAAACAGCCTTGGCCCAGTATACCTGGAGGAGCGTCTCCACCCCCATCGCTCAGCCCAGACACTGAGGTTCTCCTCCGAGGGTCTTCTGCCAGGAGTGAGGTTACAGGGAACCAGGCAGAGAGCCTTCTTGGTAGTGGTGCCCTCCCTGTGGAACGCCCTCCCATCAAATGTCAAGGAAATGAACAACTATCTTATTTTTAGAAGACATCTGAAGGCAGCCCTGTATCAGGAGTTTTTAAATTTGATGTTTTAATATGTTTTATATGTACTGTAAGCTGGCCAGAGTGGCTGGAGAAACCCAGCCACGTGGGTGGGGTATAAATATTATTATTATTGTTGTTATTGTTATTATTTATTTGCAGAAACAGGATACTAACAACAATACAGTAGCTCCTGAAAAGCTCACTATATGATGGTTCTCACTACATGAATAGGAGATCACCAGTAGCTCCCAGCCACTTAGTAACTCCAGAATTTCCAAGACCCATCTCCCCAAATTCCAAGTAGCTACTAACAAGTAGCAACTTTAGGCCCACTGCTTTGTCGGAGAGACAAAATATACAATTTTTCTGGTTCATTCTTATAGCTACTCAGATTTTAATCTGTAGGTGCTTACTTTTGGTGTGCTACAGCATGGATTATATGTAAAAACATGACAAAACAGATACTAATTATTACCTGCCTCTTATATCCTGCCTCTTTAATAACCCTGGTCTGTTAATACAGGTCCTGTGCCTTTAATCAGCTGCATAGAAGGTAAAAACAAAACAAAAGGCACAACTTTCCATGGCATGGAGAAGCAGGAAAAAGACTGACTATAATTAATTTCTCTCCACTAGAATACTGTAAAAAATCTCAGGGGAAAAGTACCGGTAGCTAACAACCCTAAGGTGGTATTTTAAATTACTTCCATTTTACCAACTATATTTCATGCACTTTAACCCTCTGCTCCTGAAGTATACCCTGTCAGAGCTTAAACCAGGAGTATCTGGAAAATGAAGATATTTTTTTTATTATTTTCAATGAATGAATCATTCCTATTTAGTATGGGGTGTTAAAGGTACAATAGTTAAGAAGCTTTTGCAGCTTTCATTGCAGTAATTCTTGAAGTGGATTCGACTACATGAAAAGAAATGTCCTTTTTCTTTTCGTTTATCATACATTTCCGCAGTGAAAGAGTGAATCAAGAGATAACTTTCAGTTGTCATCTCAACAGTGGGTAAAAAATGTTTACTTCACCTGTTTAGCATAATGCACAATTTCTATATGCTTCACCAAACATTTCTCTCCGTATAACAATGCAATATAATCTGTTGCCATTTTTGCTCATGCTCTTTTGTCAAACAGAGTTTTAGGTTTAGGTCTTATGTTATTTGCTATTTATGTTATTTAGGTCTTATGATATTCATGCTATTTCATATTCACTCTTCATCCTTTTTTAAAAGAAAACCATTCACTTGAAGGTTATTACTTTGAAGCATCTATCACTTCTTCTTGAAAGGAGAGCCAGGGAAACATGATATTGACATTAGCTTTGTGATAAATTTAGAACTAGGAAGAAAAATCACCATGCTGGCATTTCCTGAATGTGTCCCTCGATTTACCCCACTTGTCACCCCCTGATCCCACTTTACCTTTTCTAGTAGGGAGTGTAGTAATGCCACTCTAGTGGTTAAGGCTGAAATTATAACCCCACGTAGTTCTGAGTACACATTGACAGTGCATATAGAGTTCAATGAAGAAGAAGAGTTTGGATTTGATATCCTGCTTTATCACTACCCTAAGGAGTCTCAAAGCGGCTAGCATTCTCCTTTCCCTTCCTCTCCCACAACAAACACTCTGTGAGTTGAGTGGGGCTGAGAGACTTCAAAGAAGTGTGACTAGCCCAAGGTCACCCAGCAGCTGCATGTGGAGGAGCGGAGACGCGAACCCGGTTCCCCAGATTACGAGTCTACTGCTCTTAACCACTACACCACACTGGCCCTGGTTCAAATCTTTCTTCGGCTACAAATTACCTGTGAACCCCATTCAACCCACGTACACACAATAGGAGGATAATAATACAGCCTATAACATGCAGATGATAATACAGGCCTTTACAACCTTACTTGGAAGCAAGCCTCAATGAGCTTGGTGGGCTTATTTTCTGAGTAAACCAATCTAGAACCACACTATAGCATTGTGTTGGCATTATGTATGCAATTTATTGCCAGGCACACACACAACTCCTGTTGCTATTTATTATTATCTATCAGACTTTTTACCCACCCTTCATTATGAAATCCGAAGGCAACTTACAAAAATGGACGCTTACCCCTTGCTGGGTGGGCATCTGTTACGGCCTCTCGCACTTGGCCGCCATCCCTGGTCCATCAGAGCAGAGCGCAGATGTCCGGGCAGCCATTAGGGAAATTCCCCCGGCTGCCTAGACATCTGGCAATTTCCCGCCTGATGCATCTTAAATGGGCCAATCAGTGGCCTCCCTAGTGGGCGTGCCGTGCAGTCTGGGAGGGCATTGGCTGCATAAAAGTCTGCAGCGTTTTCCAGCCTCAGCACAGTCAGCGGAGAAGCAAACAACACCCCACCCCCGTTTTATCGTTAATCTTCTTTATTTTCCAGGTCAATTTACGGTAATTTTGTTCTAAAATGTTTTCTGCCTTTCAGGTTGCTGCTTTAACAATGCTCCATTCCTTCATTCACGGTTTAACCTTATTTTGTTTCCCGTATATCTCCTGACCTTGCTATGGTCGCAGACGTTTGCCATATTTGGGGCGAGGAAGGAATTTTCCCTGTAGACAAATTGGCCAGTTTAGAGGTTTTGTATTCACATGAAAGCTCACACCAATAACAAACTTAGTTGGTCTCTAAGGTGCTACTAGAAGGATTTTTTAAAATTTTGTTTTGACTACGGCAGACCAACACAGCTACCTACCTGTCTCAACTTTGGCGGTTAAAGCACTGGGTGGAATCCTAGTCTTCAAGCGTGGGGTGAAGTGGTGCACCACCCAATATGATCCAGCAGTATTTTTAGGGTACCTCGTTAAAGGGGTCTTGGCGGATGTCCCAGTCCTGAAGGCAAGTGTGCGGCAGATGGGCCTATAAGGCTTCCAGTGGCAGCCTTAGGATGGCCAACTCAGTAGATTGACATCTTGGAGAGGCCACAATCCTGGCACACACCTGCAGCAGTTCCAGTCTTCCAGCAGGAGGCTGGAATGGATACACCCAATGCCTGAGCCAAAATCCCACCTACATTCTGTAATTAATAAAGTTGTGGCCATTATTAATCCAGATTGTTGTCCGCCTGAGTTATTAATAATTTATAAACACGGGCGAACGGTGGGCGGCACTGCGACTGGGCCCACAATGTAAAAATACATTATTAAGATCAGTTTAAAAACATTACAGCTTCCTTAATGTATGGGTAACAATCATATTGAACATATTGATTTATTTGGTTCTTTTCGGCTACAGACACAGGATGGAACTACAGAAATATTAACATACTAGAAGTTTCTTTGGGAATCCAAAATGGTTTGGAAGTGGTTTATGCCAATGAAACACCATCTAATACCAAGGGTAGCCATGTGACCTACTTTACCAAGTGTAGTCCTCTGTTTAAAGCGTTGTCTGAGGACAGCCCTCCATTTGAACGTCTCCTCTATTAGAAGGAATGTCCAATCCAAGTCTGGTTTGAAGATTAGAAAACCATAAGAAGGCAGAGCAGCGACCTTGAACTTGTCCATCAACAGTTAGCACCTGGACATCAGACAGAGCAAGCACAAAGGCCACCTAACTATAGGCTTCCGCAATATGGTGGCATTATATTTCTATTTAAATTATAGTAATTATTTCCACATTTCCATCTCTACATATATATTTAGCACACTAATATTCTATGCAAAGCTCTGTTGCCTTTTGTCCTCTGCTTTGGTGCGGCATTCTCTTGTCTATGTGAAAATGGTCACTCTACCAATGGGTTAGAGAAGACAGACAGCAGCAAGCATTCTCAGCAGCGTTATGCAGCCCTCATCATAGGCAGCCCTTTCCCCCATAAAAGCAACACTTCTTGCTCCCCGCAACTGTGATTAGAATTTTTCCTCCTGGTCATCTTTGTTTTATCACTGCCACACATTACTAACTCAAACTTCCTCTGCCCCACAAAAGAGTGAAAATGGCAAGTGTTATTGGAAAGAAACCTAGATGGTGTACAACAGATTTACATGACAGGGTAGAAACAACAGGACAAATCCATGCAGCCATGTACATAGCATCAAGCAAACCTTAGACTCATTCATTTTATGGATATCTAGGAGATAGTGAAAGCCCTAAAATTTATCTAAAATACCTGTCCTACCCATGGAGTTTGAGGCTCCCCAACCCCACCCTGATGAAGTTCTCTTAGCTCCCCACTAAGAACCCCATGACCTTTTCAAGTCTCTCAGTGTTTACTGCCAGCAAAGGCAGCTGACAGAATCAGTGCCTTTGTGAGGTAGAGCACCAGTTGCTAGGATACCTAGAGCTGCAGGGAAACAAAGGGCGCAGTCCTGAGTTAACGCAAGGGCCCATCTTGGGTGGAAGCAGCGTGGAAGCCCCCGATAGAGCCTGGTGTGACTGTCCCAAAACAGCAGCTGGGCGATCTTCACGAAGAGGCTGAGTCGTCTCAGCCTCCGGTAATACAGGATAGAACCACCCTGGGGGACAGAATTCTTAACCCACTTTGCTAATCTCCGACATCAACAAGGGGCAGATCCACACCACGAAAGCACACCCAACACACATTTAAAGCCCAGTGACTTCCCCCAAACAATCCCGGGAGCTGTAGTATCCTGGCCCGAAGCTACCGTTCCTAGCACCCTTGAGAAACTACAGTTCCCAGGATTCTTTGGCGGAAGTCGTGTGCTTCAAATGTGTGCTGGATGAGTTTTAAATGTATGGTGTGGATCTTTCCAAGGTATGTTGAACAGATCAAGACCTCTTCACTTCCTTGTGCTCCCTTTTATTTTTTTTATATTTTGGTGGGGGTATGGCTGGGTGATCATTATATGCATTTATCCAAAGTTTCCACAACTGGAACCAATTATTCCTATCACCAGCAAAGGGAATATTTCATATCGCAAAGGGGTGGGTAATCTGTGGCCCTCCAAAAGCTGCTGGACTGCAACTCCCACCATCCCTGACCATTGGCCATGTTGGCTAGGACTGATGGGAGTTGGAGTCAAGCACATCTGGAAGGCCACAGGTTTCTCATCACTGATATAGAACATACAATGTTATCCTATATGTGGGTGCCCAGAAGTAAGCCCTATTAGATTCAGTTGCAACCATAGGATTGCAGCCACTGCAACAGAAGTAGCACTGCAGCTGCAGACACATGCATCATAGTCTATGACTGACAAGTGAGAAAGAAATACTTTTGACCTTCCTAGAGGAACAAGGCTTTCTCACAAGAGATGCATTATTCTTGCACTCCTAGAGGAACATTCATTGTCCTTAGCATCAGACCATGCTTTCTGTGGGAGGCTGACCTATCATGTTGAAAAAAATCATTGTATAGGATCTACTGTATTCAAAAATTCCTAAATTTTCCCATTCTGGAGAAACTGGGATGTCCATAAGGGCTCATCAGTAGCTCTGTGTGTACTTATGGTCAGTGAATGCTAGCAGGGAAGAGAATCCAAATTACACCTGCTGGTGTCAACCTCCTCACATTCACTGAAAGTCTGAATTTGTACGTGCTGTACAGACACATACTCTGTACAGACAGTCAGGGATCCTTCCTGCCTTTTGCAGATTTTCTGATTGTGCAAAAGATAGCTTGCCCAGCCTTCACCTAGAAAGCACAACTACAGTAGCGTATTGGACATGGTCAAGGGTGCATTCTTTTCGTGAGTGATGGTAATGGATGGGACCAACAGGTGTGGATGCACTGATAATGCACTCTAGAAATCTGCACAATGTTCAGGGACTTCATAACAGGCACGTAGAAGTTCATTACCAGACAAAATCAGCAGGGGGAGGATTCCCCAACAGTAGAAATGTAAAATCCACAATTATATAGCTACTATTACACGAGGTTATAAAATACAAAGTGATTTAGTGAAATGAGTAAGAACTCAAATTTAATAGTTTTCGGTAAAAGGTTATGTGCTTTTCTTGTGTGGTACTGCCTGCCTTCTGTTTTTCAACATTTTTACAGCACCACACAAGTTTATAGGTTAAAGAAGAGCTTTGCCAGAAGGGTTGTTTCAATGGGTAATTGCAATGTGTTTTCCCACACTTAACAGAGAAGGTTGCTATTTTTCTAACAGGCACAGTAATTATGCCACAAACAGAGAAACAAGTATGCATCCCTCCGGAGCTTCCAGATTTGTTGAAGCAGTTTACAAAAGCTGCCATTCGGACACAGCCTCCAGATCTGATCCAATGGGCTTCTGAGTAAGTTTAATATTTTACTCTAAAAAACTGTATCCTTAAAACTGATACTATACTTAATAGTTTATAGGTTTACTTCTGGAATTCTATGTTTATGGCATTTCCCCCCCCTACTTTCTGAGAACACACATTTTTCAGGCAAATTATTTTGTATCAGGAATTAATGCAGCTTTCATTAAAGAATGACCAGCACCATTTTATGAAGAACTGCCCTATGCTTGCCACAAGGAACCCTGGGTGGAATAAGTTCAGGGAGCAAAATATCCCTCAATAAACCCTAGGCTACAATAAATAACAAATCCAGAGAAAATATATCCCCTGAAACCTAAAGGAATATAGACTAACGGTCACACACGACTTTCATTTTCCCACATGCAACATCTTCAAGCGGATTTTGCAAAACGAAAACCAAAAACATCAAGTTCAATGTGGCTGGGAGTATTGCAAAACTGTAGTATGTGAACAAAAACTGCTATCACTGTCATAGCCAAATAATGAAAACTCTACTACCCAGCATACATAAGCACTACCAACCTCGGTGAACAGACAACCACATTTCAAATTAAGCATAAATAATAGCTCAGGCTGCAATCCTAACTCCTGGCCAGCAGTGGTAGAGTTTGATGGAGAAGCACAGCCAGTGGCACATCACCACTCATCGCCTTCTGCCTTAGCTTGTATGACCACAAGCTAAGGCAGAAGGCGATGAGTGAGAGGAAATGCCCTTTTACTGCAAAGAGGCTATAATCAGGCCTGTTGCTCTCATGTGATTCCCCCTCCCAATACAGTGGTACCTCGGGTTAAGTACTTAATTCGTTCTGGAGGTCCGTTCTTAACCTGAAACTGTTCTTTTAACCTGAAGCACCACTTTAGCTAATGGGACCTCCTGCTGCCGCTGTGCCGCCAGAGCACGATTTCTGTTCTTAGCGGAGTTCTTAACCTGAAGCGTACTTAACCCGAGGTACCACTGTATCAGCTTACCACCATGACAAGTGGGGAGAACCTTTGACCCTCCAGATGTTTTCGAACTCCAGCCAGTCCCAGCCACCACAGTCAATGGTCAGAGATAATGAGAGTTCCAGACCAACAATATCCAGAAGGTCACAGGCTTCCCACCCTTATACAGTGGTACCTTGATAGTCGAATGGCTTGGCTCCCAAACAAATCAGTTCCTGAATGCTGCAAACCCAGAAGTGAGTGTTCCGGTTTTTCGGAAGACGAACGTCCAACGTGGCTTCCACGGCTTTCGATTAAGTGCAGGAAGCTCCTGCAGCCAATTGGAAGCTGCGCCTTGATTTTTGAACAGTTTCTAGAGTCGAATGGACTCCCAGAACGGATTAAGTTTGAGAACCAAGGTACCACTGTATTACAATATCTCACCTTTCCTCATTGTAGGAAGGCAGCTTACATAGTTTCCAGGCTGTCCCCTATCCATCACTAACCAGAATTGAGCTGCTAAATTTCAATAAGGATGCTGTGTCATGTGCCTTCAAGCTATGTCCTTTCGATATGTGTACTTTATGAGTTTTCACTGTTGAGCTTTAATATGTCATTTATAAACTTGAAAATAAATAGCCAAATTCCGAGTCACACTTTTTGTTAACATATTTTGCTAAAATGCAAACACCTGGTGTTTTTTTCTTTTCTTTCTGTCTAGCTATTTTAATGCTATGGCCCGTGGAGAGAATCCTCCTGTAAGAGAACGACCAGATAGAGTCCCTTTATCAAACTGTGCAGAGCTTACACCAGAGCTCTTGAAGGTCTTACACCAGAGAGTAAGAAACATCTCCTTTCCATTTTGGGGCAAGTACATAAGAGGCTTGAGTGTTTGTACTCTACTATTTCATATTGATTTTGGACACGGTTCCAGTAATTGCCTTCAGTCTTATATCTGCTACTTTTTGTTCACATTGTAAGATGCATACAGACAGAATACAACTATTACAAGATGTCAAGGTTACAAGACTTCTGCCAAAGTAGGAAGACTATTTAAAAGATTATTGCTCTTCATAATCCCTTTACTTTTATTACATTCAAGCCTAGTTCCACAACCTTCCTGATACACGTAGGTAAGCAATACTTTGTGCATGCTCTAATTTTAAACACTGACTTCATTTGCACCTCAAGGTAAACAATTCATGTACCGTATTACTCTGAATGTGCCAATCTGAGCTGCTTTGCTCCTCCCTGGGGAGAAATAAACCATGGCTTAACATTACATGCAAACCAGAGATCATGGTTCATTTTGCTCCAAGCAAACCACAGTCTGCAGCCAAAGTTTGTACTTAGCATACTGCTTGTGGTTTGTTTGGAGCACTACAAACCACAACCCTGGTTTGGACATAATGCTAAGCCAGGAATTGTGGTTTGTTTCCCTTGTGTGCCAGGGAGAAGCAAAGCAACCCAGATGGTCATGTTTATAGTAAGTCATCAGTTATAGTTCACCACCCTGTGAGAACTCAAACAATGAATACAGATGACAACTTACAAAATAGTAACTTGCTTGTCACTCTCTGCATGCAACCACATAACCAGATAGAAACCACTTGGGGATTTCTATCTGGCCCTCAGGTTTCTCCACAGCCGCTCCACCCACTTTTGCTTTGGTCCTGCCCACTGCTAGCATGTGGCCCTCAGAAGATTGCCTAAAAGGGAATTGAAAAGGGTTCCCTACCCATTATCTATAGCATCCTCTCAAGTGTTCTCATCCCCTTGTTACACAGAAGAAAATGGAGAATCAGCATGATAAAGTTCTCTTCAGCAGCATGACCAGCTTCTTTCTGTAACTGTAAGCACAATGCAATGCAATCAATTACTCCAATGTTTAGTTCATCTATACTCAGTGATAGCCCGGCATAGAAGCCAACTCCATATAATTGTGGGGGCCGAGCACCCACAAAGTCAATGAGCAAAGCTGGAGAGAGGCAGCCAGCTAGCCTCTGTGGCGCTGCCTCAGAGAGAGAAGCAGTTCAGCTCCACCCTCCGCAGCCAGCAAGCAAGGCACCCTTTTCCAGGGCAGGGGCTCGAATGTGGAGGCAGTCTCGCTGCCTCTGAGCCCGTGCCCCTCCCCACAGAAAAGGAGGAAGAGGAGCAGCCACTGCCGGAACATGGACGTGCAACATCACATCCACATGCTTGCATGTGGTGCATGTGATGTCACACACACAACGTGCAATGTCGTGTTCATTTTTGGAGGAGCCCACATTACAGCGATGGGCATCCACAATCCTGAGGGTGAGATGCCGCCCCTGTAGCCCAGGTATTATTTTTACAAATTAGCAGAAAAAATGCACAACTGGGCTTTATGATTAGAACATGGACATCTTTTCATATGTACTCAGAAGCAATAGTTGTAGCTTTTCATGTGAGATTTTAATGCCACCAGCAGCATGGCAAGCTTTGATGTTCTTCACAAAAATACTAACCAACCATAACTGCTCAGTTATTGTACAAATATGATTTAAATTGACCCCACTTTTGTGTTTTTAAGCCTTTAATTTAGAGCAGAGAACAGGTGGAAGAAGATGTATTATTTAGGAAAACAGCGGGTACACTCCACCACAGGATTTAGGATCCAGTTACTGATCCAGTGCTTCTGTGCTACTACTGTTTCTCCATTTTCTCCCAAAATATATTTACATGAGATAAGTTCCTTACTCCAGAAACTCCTCCTTGAATTTTAGGGTGTTAGTATCTTCACATCAGCACAGCACTGACACCTGCACATTTGATGCTGGCTCCTATTCACTGGAATTTTGGATTTCAGTCCTAATAAACTATGGGCCATTTTCAACTAGGTTGTTGGGCTAGCAGGGTGCACCACAATGAGTCCTACTAGCACAATTGGACTTCCTCCACCTCTTCCCCCTGCACGCTCCTCAGATCCCTAGAACAGTGTGCAGGGTGGGGGAGGAGATGGGAGATTATTTTGTTTGGCCAGCATAAATGCTTGTGGTGATGGAAAGATCATTTTAGCACTACGGTACCTATAATACTTTATAGCCCTGGAGTACACTTTAGAGTGGCTGAGAAATATACAGCAGTTTATTAATTCAAGTGGCATATTCGAAGTCATGAAGATTCTACAGGTGTCTGTGATTGACAACCTGCAGCTCAAATAATCCCTAGAAACTTTAGTACTTGTGCGCCCGTGAGAAATCAGGCTCCAAAAGCAGATGTGCATCCAAAATGCAGGTGCTCAAATGTATAACCAAATGTGCACTCCTCTGAAAACTATGGTGTGCAGAGATATTGCTTCTCCATTCAAGCACACACCTATCTTACCCCCAGTTACCAATCTGGGAAGCACCCTGCTTACCTTTGCTTTGTGCTTCCTAGGTACAAGTCCGGGCTTTCCAAGTCTGTGTCCAAGTGGTTGCTTATTTATTATTTTTGGTCCTGGTGCTTTCCCTAGCAAAACCTGTATTTTACCACTGAATTGGAACAAATAACAAGCAGGTTTTCTGCAGACTGCTGTTTGTTCTGGTTTAGTGGTAAAACATGGGTTTTCTTGGGGAAAGCCCTGGGACAAAAACCACTCAGATATGGACCTGAAAAGCCCAGAAAGCACAAAGCAAAAGGAAATGTGGATAAACCCTGAAAGGACAAATGCCACCTGACAATTCAAAGGATCTAGAGAAGGGGAAATGACCTGGGAGATTTGTACACATTTCAGGCCTCCGGTTGAAAGACAACTGCTTACTTCCCGTCAGCTAACTCTAGAGAGCAGAGAGCTATCACTAGTGCCCTGCTTTCTGCTCCAACATGAATAGACAGCATGTAGATAGCACACATGTGCATCCCTGTGTCCTTTATTGTTCTGGGGTACAAAAGTCTTTTTCAAAATATATACTCCTGCATATCTAGGGCATTCTCCCCTGTGTGTATGAATTCATTCCTATATTCTTCTTGTGCCCACAGTGGCACTCAAAAGCAGACACAGCATACCAGCTTCATTAACTGGGTGGGTGGTAATATCCCCAAAACAGACATCCCCAGTGTTAGTGGCATCATTTCTTCCCAAGTGGACAGTGGCAACATATTGTTCCAAAGCCCCTGCCTGCCTTTCTACATTGAATTCAGGCCCATTCAAGATCCACATGACCCTCATCTGCCTGGTCCTCTTCTTTGGGACACTTATTGTTTGTACAGATTGCACAGCCTACACAAGAAACAGAGAGCTATAGATGCAAAAGCACAACATCATAATTAAACCTTTTCCAGAAATACTGCTTCCCAAGGTTATGGTTGTATACTAAGGCTGTAATCCTAAATATGCTTACTCAGAAGTAGAGCTTACGTTTGAGTAAACATGTTCAGGACAGTGCTGCACAACTCGCAGTGATGGGTTTAAAACAACACACTGAGGGGCAGTAGACCTACTGTGGACACCTCTTAAAACTGTGCCATGTCATTAATTTTTCAACAGCTGCATACTGAATATTAAAACAGCAAAATTGTGGAATAGTCTCAAAGCACACGGCCCATCACTGCAGTCTCACAAACTTATTTCTTAAATATTTGCTACTATGAGTTCAACCACCATCTACTAAATTTTGAATGAATACAGAGAGTGAGACCCCTTGCAGCTTTTGAGAGGAAGGCTGGGATATAAATCTATTAAATCAATCAAAAAATAAGATATGGAAGCATTAGCATATTATCGAGCATAAAATATAAGATAGTTTTCCACTGCCAAAAAAAGTGGACTGGGTATGGTAAGTCTATTTTCTTCTTCTTGCACAGTAGGAATCTGCAGTAAAAGAAGCAGTCCTGTACTTGTTTTTGCAAGTTTAGAATCAATCAATCCTGGTGTAGCCATGTACTAGACTAGAAGCAGAAGGTGAATTAGTTCTTGGTGCAGCTGCACCACCCCAGTACCTGCACCCTCAGCGTTTTCCAGCCTAGTAGATGTCAAGTCAGTATAAGAGCAGTTTGAATGTCACCTGGTCCATTTTCAAAAGATCTACATTAGGTTTGTGTATGTCACCTCATAATTAAGGCTCAATCTCGGTACCAGGCAGTTATGTATTAATATATTGATAATCTGGCATATACAAATAAGCCAGGATACCCTGCCGCATCACAGAACTGAGAAGATGCAGACATGATTACATCCTGACTACTTACTTTTTGGGAGCAGTACAACAAGATATCATGGTGCAAAGCAGAACCACAGTTAATACAAACTCAGCACAACGTTTTCTAAAACAGTTAGTACATGTCTGTGGCATTTCTGTCTCATTCTTTGCCTGGACACTTGCAGTAATAAAAAAATCAAAGAAGCAACATACTCCTTCTTACAAAGAACAGAGCAAGAATTCAACCAACATCCCAATCTGCTTAGTTGTATCTTAGTTCCGTGATCTCGTACATTTTTATTTATTTTTACTGATTCTACAAAGTAAACAGAATGCTTACCATCTCTGAAATTTGTACGATTAGGAAGGAATTCCTGGCACTAAAGCAGGTGACGATATCTAGATAAAAACAAAAAACCTGCAGTCATTTATTCACTTATGATAGATATTGCCAATATTTCTTTCCAGGTGGGCGGGAGACTGATAATCCATGTAGATGAGCTAGCCCAGATGTGGAAGGTGCTCAATCTTCCTACAGACCTATTTGACAGTATTATGAACGTTGGACACTTTACTGAAGAAATTGAATGGCTCAAGTTTTTAGCTCTGGCCTGCAGCTCTCTTGGAGTTGTAAGTTCCTATTCTTTTGAATTTCCAATATGTTTAGATTACTTAAATAATTAGTATTTACTTTTAGTGGGTCTATGTCATGTGGATTATTATTAAGAGCTTGTAGTTTCACTCAGGAAGCAGTGAATGGCAGAACCAGCTGCCACCTAACGGGCCTTACTGCAACAGCCTCCCTTCCCGTATTTTTGCAGTCCCAGAACAGAAGGAAAGCAAGATCAACAACCACAACTTATTGGTCTGTTGTATGAAAGTATTACCTGGGTTAATGGAGAAAGAATACCTTGGCTGCCCATTTGTTCCTAATATGGCCTCACTCAGGTTTGCTTGCACACACACAGCAGAAAGAGCTGGGCAAGAGGCTACAGATTTCAGAAGTGGTAGTAGATTGGTACCATTTCAGGTGTAGGGGGAATCACTTTTTAAAAAATATTCTGCTGCGAGTTTTTAAAAATACAAGTTGAAAAGTAGCACAGCAAGGAGAGCAAGCCAGTAAAGTACTTTGGTCCTCAGAGTACTAATTTTCTTCTTACTGTGAATGGCAATTCTAAACATCAATTTGAATTGGTACAATCCACTCTACAATCCCCCCGCCAAGCTTGGATTCTACCACTGTATTCTGCTGTGTGTGAAGAATTAAAAGGGCAGAGGAGATTTTCACATTGCAGTAAATCTGGTGCTGTTGGGAGGGTCGCCACTAGTGGCCAAGTTGTCCTATTCTGTACACTGTACCTACTTTCCGTACTCTTCCTGCCATGAGGCACATCATATACGCTTTGTAAAAGCCCTTCTACCTTAAGACAGTTCACCAGCTAACAGCTACAGTCTCCACCCTTTCTCCCCCTCTTTTCCATGTCAACTGCACAAGATCCCAGATGAGTTTCAATACTGGATTTTGTTACACCATATTTGTCTAGTGGGCTCTCTTTTGGATGAATCACAAGTAATACCGATCTCCCTTAATAGCCTAGATTTAAAAAACAACAAAAAACCAATCTTTACTTTTGCAATTTGAATTATTAAATTCAACCAACGTAAGATAATATTGTATGGATGTTTAGGCCTCTCCCTCATTCATGAACATAAACATATTCCACAGAAATTATTGCTTTATAATGAGTAATAGGGACAGTTCAAGCAGACGGACATGAAAAATATATTAGTAGTAATACAATAAATAGTTAATGAAACATTTCAAAATCAAACCTTAGGGGCACTGGAAACTTTATTCATTGTCTATTTTAAAATTTTCAAGCCCAATCTTAGTAGTGTTCACTCTGAAATAAAACCCACTGATTTTGGTGGAATTTACTTCTATGTAAGTGTGTCTGGGACTGCAGACTTTATGAGATACTGTTAATAATATCTGCTTTTTTGCATGAGGTCAATGGCTAATAAGAACAAGGGAGGATTCAATGCCATGTTTAATGAGCACTCCACAGAGTTTCCCTCCACCTTACCATGAACTAAGATTGCCCTGTTGTCTTACGGAATTTACCTGACCGGGGCTGGTTTTGCCTCCTCTCCTGATCCCCCCTACAGGGCTGGCTCTCTGATGTGTCCCTGGTGGTCCTTTGCTCATAGCTGGCCAACAGTACCAGGAGCACAGCAAAGCGGCGCCTGCCCCACGCGTAGTCCCGTCCTCTCCCCCAAGGCCAGGAAGGGAGAGAGCGAGGAAGGGGAAAGGCCGCCGCCAACACAGCGTGGCTCCCCCCTCCCCAGTATGCAGCCAGGAACAGCGAGGAATGGAGCGGCTTATATTGGGGGGCTCCCCCCTCCAATATAATTTTAAAGGTGCAGCTTATATTCGGGTGCAGCTTATATTCAGACCAATACGATAACTGGACTACATGTATCTGAATTAGTTATATAGCATTTGAATATGTAGTCAGGATGATTTATGAAATAAATCTACTGTAATTTTACATGTAACAAAGGGAGGTTGCAAATTTACATGGAATAAAGCTGGATTGGTATAACGTCCAGCTAATCACGATTTGCCACATTCACAACATGGTAGAAGCCCTAAGAATCCCACTGTTGCAGCTGTCATGATGGCAGCTATTATCTGCAGAAGTGCATCTAATGCTATAAAGACGCTTAACAGTGTGGGTTAACATTACTCTTCATATGACCACTGATTGTATTAATATAGGCTAATTAATGTATCTCTCAGAATAACTGTTGTAATCTGTTGCATCCAGAACTATATCATAATCCATTGTATTTTCTGTTTCTCTCTCCTGCCCTTTAGCCTGTTTTACTAGGGGCACCATTTATGAATCTGGCTTTTTGTGTTTGTGAATTTGTCTGTTCCTGCAGTCTTCTTCCTCACCTGAAGTCATAATCTTATATTTATAACATTACAGTTAGCAGCTGTGGAGATAATTCTGATTTCAGAGAAGATTTTGACTTCAGGTGAGCAAAAGATAAAAAACAGACAGAGCTAATAGATGTTGTTTTTTTGTTCATCTGACTATGTTTGTTAGTGTGTCACTTAGATTTCCACTTCCTTGGTTCCTACAGATTTGGTGGCGCAACAAAATTATTTATGTTTTTTATTTCCTGTTCTCTTTTCCCCAAACTCAACCATGTTATCAAGGAGGAGGGGAATTCTTTCAGACAGAGTAAATTATTCACTTTACTTATATATCTAATTCTTATCACAATGTTGGTATTTTCAGATCTTTGGGAGATTTTAAAAGCATACCCTGTTGCTAACAGTCAAAACTCACTTATCACAGTCCTGTGTGGTGTGCAGCATAACTGTAGCCTCTTAGGGAACAAACTTCCAGGCTCATCTCAGCCCACCCACGCTCACCATTGGCTTCTTCCAGGCAGGAAGGAATATATAAGGCACAGGCCAAATAACAAATCTATTAAGAGTACTGTATCTACTGTACTGAGTAAAGGGGAATTTTCAGGAAATAGTCATTTACCAAAACAGAGCAACTCAAACATCAACTTTCCTAGAGAATATCTCCTTATGTACAATGTTGTGCATTAATGTATTACTGTTATTGTTACTATAAAGTACCAATATATATATTTTTAAGAGAGTATATAAAGCCCAATCTATATAGTAATTGACTGCAATCTAACAGATATTAAAGTGCGCTTAATCCCACTGAAATCATCAGTATCACAGTAACTCTGCCCTGTGGAAACTGTTATTTGATACATCTTAGCACATTAAAATTGAACTGCATTCTTGGTGTGGCTTTCCATCATAATAGAGATGTTTATCAAGAAACATCTACCTTAAAAATTTAAGCTTCACATGATTTGTACAAGGCCCTCCACTCCCTTATTATCCTCCTCACAATAACCCTGTGAGATAAGACTAGGCCGGGAAATCATGGTGGCCCAAACTCACCTCAGAGCTTCATAATTGTGTGGAGATTTGAACTTGGCATTCCCCTATTCTAGTCACTACACCATAAACCACCACAGCATAGCGGTTTTACCCAGAACTATACTTACCAGCTAACTAGAATTCTCAGGAATTCTGTCAAAGAAGCTATGACTGTTTAGTTGAGTCACATAAATAAAACAGTTGCTCACTCTTCTGTTTATGGTAGGGGTAGCCAATGTGGGGCCCTCCAGACGTTTTGGGCAGCAACTCTCAGCATCCCTGACCATTTCCCAATTGGGCAAGGCTGAAGGGAGTTGGGCCACAACATCTGGAGGGCACCACGATGGGTATCCCTGCTTTATGGCCAGACACCGAGCTATTCCCCGCCCCCTAGAAATGCATAATAACTAGTTGTTTTATTATGAATGGAAAACTTAGATACTAATTCTTATCTTTTAATAGACTATTGCAAAAACTCTGAAGATAATATGTGAGGTTTTATCCAATGAGAATGACAGTGGACCTGCCCGTATCCCCTTCAGCACTTTCCAGTTTCTCTACACTTACATCGCTGAAGTAGATGGGGAGATTTCAGCATCTCATGTTAGTCGAATGCTGAATTATATTGAGCAAGAGATGTAAGTAACCCCAGTATATCTAATGCATACAGCTAACATAAATGTCAAGGCGTGTGGCTATTTGCATCATAGGTTTTACCCTCTTGTATTGTATTGAAGTGCAGTAGTTTTTACAGCTATAGGGACAGATATTGTTAAGTCCTAGGGCCAGTTTGTTCACAGGACAGGACATCCTCACATTAAACAGAATAATCAAGACTAGAAAAAAAATCCCAGTTTGATATACCATGCCTCTAAAAACTTGGGATTGTGTCCAGCACTTCTGTTCTGCTAGCATAGCAATGGAACTTTTCTCTTCTCTGTCACCCAACTTAAAAATCTGCTTCAGAGAGTTGGAAGCCCCATCAAGGAATTCAAGCTGGTCTACATGTTTCTCTCCCTCCCCATTTTATCCTCACAACTCTGTGAGGCAATGACTGACCCAAGGTCACCCAGTGAGCTTCATGACTTGAGTGGGGATTTGAACCCTGGTCCACCATGACCCCAAGTCTACCACTCTAACCACTATACCTGTTGACTCTGATACTTAAGAATTTAAAATATTTTTCTATGCCCATTGAGGTTGCGGGATCTCTTTAGAAATCTTTTAATCATAATCCTTGATTTATTATAGTTAACGCTACTGTCATAGCCACTGATAGCAAGAATTGCTTATTTACACATACGTTTTAAATCCCAACTTTCCCCTTTGGCTCTGTCTTGGGGAAAGTGTTTTGTGTCAAAGCATCCTGTATTTCAAACTATATATGGCTGCTGCCACCTTGTGGCATTCCTTGACTAACAGACTAATTTGGACTACGCTGCCTGCACTCAGTGCAGTTCTTTTAAAATCTGTGCTTTACTGAGGTAGAAGAATGGCGTCTGAAAAGACAGAAGATGGTGCTATAGTTATGTTTGTGAGATAAAAGTTTAGAATGTTTAATAAAGATCAAGTATTGCTGACTGAGCAAACCTCTATTTTATTTTATTTTTATGTTCCCTACACAGCATTGGGCCAGACGGCTTGATCAAGGTGAATGATTTTACCCAGAATCCGCGGGTCAGGTTGGAGTAGTTCTCAGTACATCATACACTGCTATGTTGATAGGAAGAAGACGAAACAGAGGACAGAATAAGAATTACAAATAGGCCAACCTCTCAGTCTCTTTTTTCCCTTTGTGTCCGTTAATAAACAGTTTGGCAAAGCAACAAATAAGAAAGATGGAAACATAGATTGAGAAGGTGCCACTGGAGTAGAGTACAGTCTACAGTTAAACTTTCTGGTGCTATGATATACACACGTCCACCCAAATAAATATCATAGACTACCAAATAGTATAAACCTATTATATTAAATATATATTGAGGTCCACCCTTCTCCCCTCTTTTTGCATTTCAAAATATCCGGCACTGCCATGTGAAACTGGAGGGAATTTCAGATGCCTTCATCTGCAGGGGGAAACTTCAGAACTGTTTCCATTATTTCCCTGGGTACAAAAAGGAGGTCTTCAAGTTTGCTTTCCATTAGTGATTGTTCAGTTGTGCATTTATTCAGGTATAGTTCACTCCTCATATTTCAAATGAACTAGTCTGGGGTTCATTTTCTGTGGCATGATTGATAAATTATAATTGATAAATGATACAAGCAGACAAAAGTGTGAGTGTCGCACAAGAGAAATAAGGTACCCCAGTCTCTGAGTGACTCTAGAAACACATTGTAATATTTGACTCTCTGGCTCTATAAGCAGATTTATAAAAGATGTTCAACACTGGTGTTTGTGAATGTTCGGAGTGATAAATAACAATGTTTTGGAACAGTGAAGACCTGGAAATTTAGAGCTGCTTCCTTGAATACAAAACAAATATGCACCATGTGGGGGAGTTTAAAAGTGCATATACATTTATTTACTATTTATTTATTTATTTATTTATTTATTTATTTATTTATTTATTTATTTGGCGTCTGTTACTTTAAAACATATATCATACAAAAAAGAGGCACAATCCATTGTTTGCTACACCCTCTACTAACTGCAGTGAAAATCTGTTTGCCTTTCTAATTACTGTTGGTGTGGGATATGGAAGATCCAGGCACTTTATTTTCTTCAATTTCTTTTTTTTTTAAAAAACCAGGAAATGGGGGACTTGAGGTCCTCCAGATGTTGTTGGATTCCAGTTTCATCATCCCCAGCAGCCAGTGTAGCTAGAGGTCAGAGACTGTGGATGTTGCAGTCCAGCAACATATGGAAGGACAGAGGGTTCCTACCTATGTAAAATGTAGACTTACTAAATGCTTCCTTAAGCATTATTATACATATTTACACCTTTTAAACACTTTTATAATGAAAGTATCATACCTGAACTTTACATGATGGGAGGGGGGAGGAACTGATGAACTCCAACTCCCAGGCCTTCAACCCAATGCTACTGTGAGTTCAACAAGCTACATCTCTGTAGCCCATAAAATCGGTAGGTGGTCAACACTAATTGGAATCCTCTTTCAAACTAGAAATTTCCCTAGAAAGTACTCATAGCTTACACAATAAGAATACTAAATTTTAAAGAATGCTTAAAAGACTCTTACAAAAAAGTACCGGTACATGGCAGAAGTTCATTCCACCCAGGACAGGGGTAGACTTTGGTCTTTCAAATTTCAGTGGTGCAAGGCCAAAATTTGGCACCCCTCTACCTCTTGCCTTCCGTTCTGCATGGGCATTACATCATACAGTAGTTGTGGCACCCTGTGGCACCCCCTGGGCTTGGCATCCAGTACTGCAGAAGTGCCCTAAATCCATATTTGCCCGGGAACCTGGGCACACAGATTCATAAGGCACCTAACTGGGAGCTACAAGAAGGGCTTAGGGTTGAATTTCTGGTAGCAAGATTGCTCTTTTAAAACCCACTAAATGTAAACAACTGGAAGCAGTTTTACTTTTAAGGAAACAAAAGACAACGGCGCCTACTGCAAAATAAGTTGCGGGAGATGGAAGGGAGCTGCCAAGGATGGTTTTAGACAAGGGGTCGAAGATGCTTGATATCAGAGCAGGTACTAGACCAGATGATCGCAACAGTGAACAGTTTCTCAATATGGGCAATGTGTGGTAGGGTTTTAGCCCTGATTGCATTTGGGTGCCAGAAAAACAGGAATCCCATTACTCTGGAGTAGGGGTGGCAACCCTGTGGGCTGCATCGGGCCCACAAAGCTGCTTCCTGTGACTGGCCAGCCAGCCCTCTGCCAAAGGGTGCTGTTTATTTTCCTCTTGACCTCCACTAATCCTACAAAAGCACTTCTTCTCCCTCTTGGGCAGTGCTGTTCCTAGGTGTTAACTCAAGGGAATAGTCCTTCCTCTTTGCTAAGCACTAATGCCACCTTAGAGGAAGAAGAGACAACTTTGCAAGGTACCGGTAATTGAAAAGCTTTCTTTCCCATTGCAGTGATGGGCTAGGGGCGGGGGGAGGTTCCGATAACTAAAGAGGAAGGACTATTCCTCCCCATTACCATGCTGGCCTAGGAGGAATGGAACGTCTCCCAGCCCAATGTAGTGATGAGAAATCGACAGAAGAGTGAATGTGTATTGGGGAAACTGTATGAACATGTGTATGTGTGTACATCTGCCTGCCTAACTACTTATCTGAATGTGTGTTAGTGTTGTATGTGTGTTGAATGTTTGTGTGAATGTCTGTTGGTCATACCTACTTTGGCCATGCCTACTACTGCATCAGCCACTGGAGGGTTAACCAACTTTTTTTTTATGTCTCTTGGGCCAAAAACTCCTATTCAGAAGCATTCGGCACAGGGGACAAGACACTTCCATTTACACTTCAGTGAAGTGTGGATCCACGGTATGGGCCTTCAAGCACCACTATACTTATCCGTTAGCCCTGGCTCACTTGACAACTAAAAACAGGCAACATGGACATACATAGGAGCTGTAAGAGACTCTCAGCGCTCAAGACCTGAGCACTAGCTACCCTTTGGTGTAGAAGGTGCCAAATGACTAGGGTAAAACCAGCCCTGCACAGCAGATGCTGCCACCACTCCTGTTAGTCCACTCAACCTGAGCCAGGAGAATCCTGGGCTGTACACTGAACAGTGTGCAAGAGCTAGATAGGAAAGCAAGAGATAAACAACCGGAACCCTGCCTCTTGAGCAACAAGCCCACATTACTCAGTAGCACTTTGACCAAGCAGGATTCAGAGCTAAAGTTTAACCCCAAGAAAACACACAAGGTTCATAGAGGTCGAGTAATTAATAATTATAAAAATAGCAGCATACAAATATGAACCCATTACCGGTTAAAATAAGGAAACTAATGTGTGAGAATACATTTGGAAATCAGAGTACAAGACAAAAAGCAATAAAGGTAGTTTGCCTGTCTCTAATACTTAACCGCTAGAGTGCTAACCCCACTGAAATGCAGCAAGCAGCACCTCAATTCTGGAACTCTCTTTGGGAGATATCACTGCCTCCCTCCCTCACTACCTTTAGTCAAC
The DNA here is from genome assembly GCA_034641385.1 of Darevskia mixta. Lineage (NCBI taxonomy): Eukaryota > Metazoa > Chordata > Lepidosauria > Squamata > Lacertidae > Darevskia > Darevskia mixta. Next base: position 9,935,003 of record JAWWNH010000001.1, on the reverse strand, counting down.
AACTGAAAATGCATCATTTTCACCCAGGCATTTCAGGGGAAATTGTAGGCATGATACGGCTTTGCTTTGTGTTGGCACCAGCTGTTTGAATGTGGTAACAAAAACTGGAGACCAAGCACCACAAAGGTTTCAGATGGGTGGTGGTAAGAATCTACCTCTGAATTGTGTGTTGTGGGTGGAGAGTATGAGTGGGTAGGAAGCATGAGGATGAGGTTTATGATCTTCTTTTGGGGGGTGGGGGTGTCCGAAAGTTGGGAGTGCAGAGCAGAGGCTCCCCTGTGGTGGAGAAGGATGCTGAGAAGCTAGACACAGAGTGTGTTTCTCAGCGTGAGGCGAGCAATAACATCAGTATCTCTCCGTACCTCTTTGAGGCTTGGTAGGGAGCCAGGAAGTGGGTTGCCAGTCTGCTCCCACTGACACCAAGCAACGGCCACTTACTGAAGTGTCATCCCAGACCTGGGCTGATCCTAAACTGGACTTGGGTGCCTGGAAGCTTGCTTGTTGTTGCCTCTTTCCCCTCTGCTCTGAGGAGTGCAAGGTAGCATACCAAAGGGAGAAATAATAATCCTATATTATAATCTTCAAGTGTCCCTGCGTCCACCTGCAATTTTCTGTGTGTCACGGAAGTAAATTCTGCGCATGGCACAGACGGACGCAGGGATTGGAGGGGGCGGAGAGGGGGGCGGGACAACGCAGAGACACTTCCGGCCGGGGAAACTGCGCCGCCGCCATTGCCGGGGGGAAGCGGCGCAAAGCGCCGCTCCCGCTGCCAGTCGCCCGTCTATGGAGGCTCCCGCTGCCGCCGCCCGCCACCACCCGCCTATGGAGGCTCCCGCCGCCGCGCCGCTCCCGCCGCCTATGACGGCCGCTGCGGCTGGCGCTTGCTCGGCCTGCGGGAGCCGCGCCCCCCCCCAGGAGGCCGTGGCCGAGAAGCCGCCAGAGAAGGAGGCCCCCCGTCCGGCACGCGCCCTTCCCTGCGTGCTGCCCAGCCAGCGAGGGTCCGAGGCGAGGCGGCCTCCGCTGACGGGCCAGCCGGTTGCCCCCGCCGAAGCCTCCCGGTTCCCCGGCTCCTGCTGCTCCGGCTCCGGCTAGCGCCCGTTTTTTCAACGGGCTTAATATACTAGTACCTTAATAATTTGTCTGACACCTTTAAGTTTACTTTCATATGCTGGCACTATTATTATTATTAATAATAATAATTTGTATACCACCCTTCATCCAAAGATCACAGGGCAGTTCACAACAAAATGATAAGACAAAATACATAATCAATACAAGAACAAATCAATAACTCCCGCAAAAGTAGCTTGATGTTAAATGGATTTTTAAAATTAACAATATGTATATGCTGCCCAATAACAAAGCTGACTGCGTTGAATTGTTGGAAAAATGACCAGTACCTGGAGGATGTCACAGGAAGGAGCATTGTATGTTGAAACAAATGCTGTGGTGCCACAGAAGGCGATTTATTTTATAAAAGAACCACAAGAAGACTGATTGGGTATCTTCTTAGGCAGTGGTTTTCAACCAGTGTGCCATGGCACCCTGGGGTGCCTTGAATGGTGGTTGGGGTGCTGCAGGCAACACTGGCCTCTGCCCCTTTTTCTTTCCCTCCCTTCTCTGATGCCTTCTTGCATCTCTGCCTCCCAAAAGCTTGCACAGCTGCTTGTTGCAGCAGCCTTGGCTACAAGTTCCCCAAGTGAAGGGTGCCTCTGGGGCTGGCCAATGGGTGCTTCCCAGGCCCCTGTGGGCAGGGGATGCAGCTCAGGGACCAGGGGCGGTGGCGGCAGCAGCTGCTGCCCAGAGGACTCCCAAGAGGAGGGGAGAAGAGAGGAGGCTGAGGGAAGACTCCACTGAGAGCCAGTGTGGTGTAGTGGTTAAGAGCGGTAGACTCCTAATCTGAGGAACAGGGTTCGCGTCCCCGCTCATCCACATGCAGCTGCTGGGTGACCCTGGGCTAGTCACACTTCTCTGAAGTCTCTCAGCCTCACTAACCTCACGGAGTGTTTGTTGTGGGGGAGGAAGGGAAAGGAGAATGTTAGCCGCTTTGAGACTCCTTCGGGTAGTGATAAAGCGGAATATCAAATCCAAACTCTTCTTCTTCTTCTTCCACAAGGAAGGGCGTTCGAAAAAGGGTAAGAGGCTGCCAGCTCTGCGGGCAAAGGGTGACCCATCCGGAGCCAAAAGCAAGGGCCCCTTCCTTACTCCCAGCAACAACAACAAAAATATCTTGCCTGTTTCAGTGGGGATTTCCCACCCAGCTCAATGGCTCTTACTCCCGGAGGAACGTGTGCAGGGCTCCTAGTAAACACCGGTCCCACCCTCCGAGGGACTAAGGAACAAACTGGCTAAGCCACGCCTCTCTCCCGCTCCGCTGCCTCTATTGGTCCGACTTAGGAACTGCTGTAACCAATAGAAAACCGCCGGGCTCTTATTTATTTCCCTCCTACCTATTCCTTTCCCGCTCGGTCTGCCGCCTCCGCCGCCTCAATGAGAGCAACTAGGGGGCGGGGCTTGAGACAGGCTCTGCCCCGTGAGTAACCGTTGGGCCCGTCAGTCAGCTTGGAGGAAGAGGCAGCCTCTTGGCTGGAAGGAGATGGCGAGGCCGGGTTCCGTAAGGCACAAGGTAAATGCGGGTGGGAGAGGGAGAGCAAGCGCTGTTTCCCTTGCCATTAAGTTCGGGCTCTTCTCCCTGAGTTCCCCCTCGTAACCGCAGGGCTCTGCATTCCCCATAACCATGCATGGTGCCTGTATGCTTACCGACTCAAGATTGCAGTTCATGCACCTGATGATGGAAGTGGAGTGGGACCCGCGAACGCCTCTGTTATTGATGCATTTTATTTAGTTCTTAAGGTGCCGCGGGACTCTGTTGCTTTTACCGACAGAGTAGGTAACAAGCCCACCCTTCTAGAATTTGTAAAAGCAGAGGATCTTTAAGATGATCCCTATTGCTCTTGCTCGCAAAATGTGATGCTGTGAACTGTGATTGTTTCTGAAATACCACTGATTGTACAAAAATAGTATGAGTTTAACTACTTAAGCATAACCTCTCCTGGTCTGCAGTGGTTTTATTTATTATTAATAGTTATAGAACACATTACCAAATAGTTCAGGTTATAAAGGTTCTTAGTTGGAAACCAGTCTTTTTCCTGTTGAAACAGCCAGTTAATAGTCATACTTGTGCAGGGAATCTGAATTTCAAAATGTGAAGTATTCTGTTCTTGATATTTGCAAATATGGTTTAGCTGATTGATTGAAATCAATTCACAAAGGCCTATGTACTCCTAATGGTTATTTATTCTTTAAAAAGACTTAATTGGTTTACATACAAAGTATAGGTCAGACATGCTACACTACTGCAGATCGCTTTTCACTCTTGAAGTAGAATGAAGTTTTTCTGTTATCAGTTCTATGCTCTTATAAGCATTTTTAAATTAAAACATCACATGCATGCTGGGTTTCCTGTAGAAGATGTAGTGTCTCTCTCCCTCTTTTGTAAGCCTGAGGTGTGTTTTCTGTTACACTTACTCTGGAAACCTAATACCAAATATTGAATGCTTGTTTGTGCAACCAACAGGTACTGTCATCAGGAAGGTTGACAGGATCAGCTAAATTAACAAGCGGAGGAAAACAGTAAGAATATCCTCATATCTTTTACATTTGTGCAGGTTTGAGCAGTAGCTTATTGTTAAAACTGCCCTAAATGTTGTGCTTTTTGCTGCAGAAAGGCCAGGTCCTGCAGACTGGCTAGTTGGGACCAATGCTTGTCTTTAGAAATGAAGATTATAGAATCGTCTTAAATTCCTTATCAAATATTACATATAATGCCTTCAAACTTAAGGTGCTGTTTTGATGTAGTTGGTTTTAGAGTTTCTGATACTGTGTTTTAGCATTTCTCCTTTCCTATATATCAAAGTCCAAAATGTTTCCAAGTGTTGTTTTGTATGTATGCTAGAGAGAGAGTTAACACAGCATTTCTGTGTTTCAGGAATGCTTTAAGAAAAGTGGCACGTCCTGATGCTGATTTTGGCTACTCCCTGTATTCCACAGATTCTGAAGATCAGGTAATGACAGACTACAATGCAAAATCTGAGTGAAGCTTTTTATTTGTGCATATTAAATACTGCTACGAAAAGCCACTAAATTGGGATTTCAAAGTGCAGTACTGTTTAAAATCCTGTTTGCAAAGGATATTCAGACAGCTCCTGTTTGAGTCTCTGGTTTTCTAGGCTCAAACTAGGCCTGGGCAATATATCAATATATTGCCCAGAACCAGTATGAGGAGCAGACCGTGATGTTGGTTTCATTAAGCGGTATATCACTGGTGAAACAGCCACCGCTCCTGAATCCCTGTGCTAGCAGTGTGTGCTGGAGGGGAGTCAAATGTTTCTTCCTCCAGCGGGCGCTGCTAGCAGAGGGACTCGGGAACGGCAGCTGCTTCACCAGCGATACATGGCTGAGTTAAACCACCATCCCACTGCCTTCATACAACGCGGAGGGAGAAACAAGCTGTATCGGCGAGGCACTGATACAGCCTGTTCCTCCCTCTGAATCTTTAAACTGCTCACCTGAGAAGCGTGCACCTGCCCTTGCCTCAGTCTAGCAATTAAAGGAGCCCCAATACTCCTGCCGCTCGCGTGTGAGCAGCAAAAGCACCAGGGATGTCTCAGCTGGGGAGGGGAAATGTCCCTCCCCCCAGCTGAGCTGCGCAAACAAGCTGGATTGTCCCAGCCTGCAAGCCTGGGTGAAATCACCTCAGCTCTCAAGGTGAGAGCTGGGGCAGTTTCACCCAGTGTCTCGCAGGCAGAGGCCAATGCATCTTGTTTTTTCAACATCACGGTAGATCGCCAAACTGCGGTGTTTGGCTGGCGATACACCACGATGTTGAAAAGCTAATATTGCCAAGCCCTAGCTTAAACAGAAATGCTTGATCACTTGACTTGAGAAGTATTTGCTACATAAGCCTGTGCCTTGCTGGGAACAATCACATGCAGCCACTGCAGGATTTAACCCAGTTATGTCAGCTGACAGGCAGGTAGACATGGTTGGAGGGAAAGGGACTCATAGGTCAATATTAGCCTGCAGGCCCAAGGTTGCCCACACCTGCTGTTAAGATATGCAGGTACCAAGCCAGCAAGGGGTTTTGATGAGTATCTTGAATTGAGTCTGGAAACAAACCAGCAGTCAGGGCAAATCATACAATGCCTAGCACTCATGGGCATCCTAGCAGCAGCATTCAGTACTGGTTGCAGTTTCCAACATATACTTTGGAACATTTACTAGCTCACAGAAAAAAGAAGGTTTAATAATGAGCCATTTTCTGTGATTGATAACTGTTTGCATTCTCTTTCTTATCCTTTCTACAGGTTGCAACCATTCATCATGGCCTGGATCGCTGTGCATCTCTACTAAAGGACATTTTGCAAAATGAATCTGAAGGTAGTATTCTTTTTTAATTACTTGAATTCAGTTTTCATTCTGTGAGTAACTTACTTTGTTGCTAAATTATATTATTTCAAATGATGCTAGGGATGGAAAACCTCTGTCAAAAGGCAGGAAAAGCAGCTTTTGTCAGAACAGCTTCAAGACCTTTACTCAGTAAAGTCAATGGTTCAAAGAAGAGGGGCCAAAAGAAAAAAATTATTTCTGCAAATGTGCGTAAAGGAATGGGTAAGATGTTTTTCTTCAACTTTATTTTTAAGTTAATTATTTTATTATATCCATTCAGTGTTTAGTTACAGAATATCTTTAAGAAAATGATAAAACACAATTTATACATTACTCTTTAAAAGATCTGATTTTTTAAAAATAGCCTTACTGTACCATAAATGTTCAGTAGATTTCACCTGCACTAGTAGATCAGATTTGCTTCATGGAGGTCTAAGTTTTTTGTTGTATTCATCAATAGGACTAAATTGCATGTTTCACTGTACTGTCTTTGGTCAAGTACAAGCCACCATGAGCTCATGTGACTGTACAAAGAATATTCTTGAACTATTAGAAAATAGTTTAGACTTTGAGGACTGCTTAAGAATATAACGTACATCTTTTTACTTTTATATTTTATAATATAACATAAAACATAATCAAGACTTACAAGCACATGGCAATGCTTCAAGAGCAGAATTCCAAAACCCAAAAGGTTTGTTGTTTTAGAATACAACTTAAAAGAGTTAAAGGTTATCCTTTTTGCTTTTCGTAGTGCCTTGCCCTATGCCAAATAAGCCCGCGCCAGTGAATGCTGCAGTTGTTGAAAAAGACACAACCCCTGTAAGCACAGGGCAACCTGCTCCTCTTCAACCAATCCATATACCTTGCACTCAGCACTCTCCTGTGATGCATCAGAAACTGTGTGACCATGTGCAAACCCAGATGTCTCTGCTAAACACCCAACCACTGCAAAAATCCAGTGGCATTCCTGAAGTTCCATGTTCCATCATTCCTGAACACAGTGAGTGGGAATGGCATGATTTGATCTGACAGACGTTGTGGGGTAGATATATTTAATCTTAGCATTGACAATTGTGTTCTTTATACCTCAATTGATAGCAACATATCAGCCTGTAACAGCATTCAACTCCCGTTTGCCTACCTCTACACCAGCTCTGTCCCCACAATATGCAGCTAATCCTTCGGTTGTTCAGCCTGTAAGTACTCTTTAATTTTGGATTGCCACATTTTGTTCTGTGCATACTATTGATAGATTTCTACTGTTTTGCCTTCCTTAAAAGTTCCCTTAATACATGTTAAAATGGAGGCTTCTAAAGTCTAATGCAATTTAATAAGTGTTGGTGTAGATGTAGATTACTAGTCATTCTTTTCATTTTATTTATTCGTGGTTGTCAAAGAGGAGGAACCATGAAATAATTTCAATTTCCCCTTGGGTATTTGACGACATATGAGGATGGAGGGGACAACAGGAATGTAAGACACTATTTTAAGGTCAGCAGCTTGTGCCAAAGTCCAGCAGATCAGATTCAGGAAAACACTCTATTTTTCCCATCACATGACACTTCTTAAAAACATACCTGTTTGGTTAAGCCTTTTCTGGCATTTAATGTTGAGAATGAATAGTGCCCTTTGGATTATCAGCTGCATTTTTTTTATATTTTACTGTGATTTATTGCTATAGTTTATCACCTTCTACACCCTCTTGAGGCTGACTGTAGTAGGCATTATATGAATACTGTTACAAATGAATAATAATAAACTGTTATGAACGCCTTTATGCTTAGTCCTGAATCAGTTTCATGTTTTCCAACATGTCTAAATGCTGGAAGGTGTCAGCTGTATCAGAGCTGTATAAGTAGAATTTGCTTGTCACCCATTCTTCTAAATCCTTCCTCACTACATTGGATGAGCACAATACAGCACAATTGCAACAAATTAATTCTGCGAGCCAGAAGGGGAAAAGAAAGAAAAAATTGTTAAAACAAATCCAACTTCACCTGCTTCAAAGTGAAGCTGTTTCGAAGAACACCAGTACTGAAGCAACCTTTAGTTCTGCATATATTTTGAAACACCTGCCATAATTAACCCATCAAGTTTAACTAATTACTAATACAATATAGGCAATCTCTCTTTGTCTCTCTTTGTGTGTTGGATAACAATCAAATGGCATAATAGCTTATTCTTAAATAAGCCTTTAGGACAGGGTGTATCAACTGCTGTGCCTTTGAAAGCATGTTTAGGAAGTGGGGAAAGGAGATCCTCTATGGTGTCATAGATAAGATATGCAAATGTAATATTTACCTTTATAGTAGAAGACTGCACATCTAAACACTATTTTTATTGCAACCTACTCTTAGGTAAGTATGCAGTATTAACATTTCAGTGTAGAATAAATTATTCGTATGTTCTTTTTATAGAGTGCTGTCATTGAGAGCTGCAGTCAGTGTGCATCGCAAATGGGAATTCCCTTGCCAGAAGGCCCCAGTGGCTCCACTTCTGGTGCCCAAGTGCAGACTGCTTCTTCATGTTCTGCCCTGCCCCACATGATTCAGTCTGCTCCAAACAATCCTACGCCACCCACAGTACTTGCTCCACCTAGTACCAGAGAAACTGTGCCAGACCAAGGAAACCACGAACAGCAGATTAAAGAGGCAGATCTAATAAGGTGTATTCAAGCACATCTGGCTCTGTTGCAAGCACATGAAAAGGAGAATGGGAAGGTTGATGGAAAGTACCAAGATGTTGACCCAATTCAGTCCAAGCCCCTGATTTCTGGAGAAGAAACTGCAGAAGAATATAGTGAGGGTACTCTTAGTGAAGAGGAACACTTGGATGGAGTTGATATGGCACCAGTGAGAGATACAAGCTGTCAGACGAGCTTTGACAAGGACATTTTAAAACCTAAAAAGACAAGCCTTCAAAAAACAGCTCAGAAAGTGAAAACCGTGAAGTATCTTTTGGGAGAGCTTAAGGCCTTGCTCACAGATCAGGGTAATATGAGATTTCTGCTTACACTATAATTGATTTATACTTCTGTAAGGTTTACTTAATTGAATACCAACATGACAAAACCACATTTGTTTCTACTAATTTTGTCTCTTTCTACTAAGGTTTCATGTTTTAGTACCAGTATTTTCTTCCTTTTATCTGTTAGTAGTAGGTAATAATGCACAGAGACTCCTTTCTGCACAAGGGAGAGTGTCCACATTCTCAATACGGCTGAGTGGTGCTTTTTGTTTTGTAAAAAAAAAAAAAGTCCTTCCCCTTCATTTTCCTAATCATTTCTGCTTCAGTGGTTTACAACTCATTGCTATTTGTATTTTTTTAAAAAAATGGATGCTTTCTTGATTAAGGAATTATGTTCCAGGTCAGTACAGCATAAAAGCTTCAAATGGAGTTTGATATGTAGTGGAGCTGAATGTGAGACATCTTTTTTTTAAAATAAATAAATCTGATGAGTATAGAAAGCAGGTGATAAGCAAATATAACTATTTGCCTTGCCCTACCTAATATGAATAGGTTATAAAATGTTTCTTGTGGATTCCCATATTAATGTAAGTCTTATCAGATGGGGAACCACCCATGATGGAATTCTTATTATTTCCCCTTTGTGGGCGGGCAAGTACTGTTCATCTTGGGCAGCAGGTAAGTAAGCAAGCAAGCTTATATGGAAGTAAAGGAAGCTTCTGGAATAATTAGCTGTAAGCAGATGTGTTTAGGGTCATGTTGCCAACATTACACCTGGAACAATAAGGTTAATACAGTATATATACACAAGGGTACTTACTATTCTCAGGGTAAAGTGCTGGTGTTTCTTTTAGCAACATGCACTGCAAAAACATGAAATTTGTTCCCTTCCTTTGGAAAGGGACATATTGAAGACGGAGCTCTGTCTTAAATCTGTTGTAGCATATAGCTGATGTAAAAGTACTTGGTATCTTTCTAGGATTGTGAGTTTTTATTCTTCCACAACATGTTTTGAGGAGTGCATTTTTGATTACTCAACGGATTCTTCCTTTCCCCATTATAGATGATTCAGAAATTTTGAGGCTGCTAGGTGAAGTTGAAGACACAGTATCACTCTTGCCTGCAGTTGTTGGAAATGCAAATGTACAAGCTGAAATAGCACTTGCTGTTCAACCTCTCAGAAGTGAAAATGCCCAGTTGCGCAGGTCAGTAATACATGTATGGAAGATCAGCAATGGTAATTCACCAGATCTCAGTTTAGAACAGTTAACGAAAGGGTGAGCGTGCACTTAAAACAAAAGCATTTTACAGCAGGATTACAATCCTGTCCTTCTTTAAAGGAGTAGATACATAGATTATATATACATATAAATTAAGTCTGTTATCTATAAAACAGAAATATAATGAATTAACATGTCGAAACATTTTTGCAAAACAATCTAAAACTTGTTTATCAATGTTCAACTAAAATGAGTAAGATGCATTTGGGAGTTGAAACATCCTTGTCCTCCACCCAATTTTCACTTTCTTGTAGAGTTTGCCGGGGGAACTGCAAAAGGCAGTTCACTGCCACATAATGGTTCTCCACGTAATGGAACAGAATAGTTCCATTATCGTGATTATTAACAGTTGGTAACAACTGTGATCAGTTTGTGTATACAGGTTGATAGGACTGTGGTTCAGCAACAGCAAACCTCTCTGCTGACTTTATCAGATCAGCACTGGTAACCTCAGCTGATTGGAAGCTCATCTCGGTTGCAGTTGGGGTACAACTGTATAATACGCAAGCTGCTGTGGGAACATTCTTGTATTGTGCTTTTTGTGTATTGGCATTGTTTTAAAAGCTGTGGTACAATTGTCCCCAAGCAGAAGAGGATCCAGCAGAGAATGAAGGGTTGTCAGAATGGATAAAGTTAACTTAAAAGCTGAGGAAGATAGTTTTGTCCCCTCACTTTTTATCAAAACCATTGCCATAGAAAATAGTTGTTAAATGCAAACTTTCCCCCCCAATTCAAATGAAGACGACTAAGAATATTGAATCAACAGCTGAAGAACCAAGAGAGAGCAGAAAAAGAATGCAATCTGGATAGCAACTATGAATGTAAGTAACAAAGTGTAAAGTTTTGAATGTATTTTAAAAGCACTTAAAACAGAATTTGAGGCATATTCATAGTCTCTGCTGGTTACTCACACTTCTAACAGTTCTGGAAGCAATGCTGTTTTTGTCTAATGAAGTACTTGAATAGTGTACTATATTTACTTTATATAAAGGCCTTCATGTAATAGTAAGCCATAGTTAATGGTTTACCACAAATGCACAAATTATACCTGCTTTCCCTGGCTTAAGTGTGACCAAACTGGAAATAAAGGTTTGTTTTGCTCCAATAACAAATGAAGGATCATGGTTTCTTTCTCCTGCCCACTAGTAAGAGCAAAGTGTGCATGATTGGCACATTCACAATAAACTATTAGCTATGTTTTTTTCATTCATGTCTATTAAACTGCAGCAGATTTCTGGCTCTAAAGGTTTTCAGTTGTGCTGCTGCGTCTCCTAGCCGTTATTCACACCTATGACACTCTGTTATTCCATGGTTTGTTTTGTGCCGATGATTTTTTTATAATGTGTTGTATCCAATGTTAAATACATTTTCTAAATATGTTAATAATAGATTTGCAGAACATATGAAAGCAGAAACTAGATAGCTGAAGATTTCCTAGCATGTTCACGTGCTCTTGCGAATTAGCTGCATGTGTGAGCAGAAGATTGGTTCATATTTTGGCTTATTAAGATGTGAGATGCTAATCAAAACATGACCACTGTCTTATTCCCTCTCATACTGTTTCACATGAAACAATGTCATTGTATTGTACAGCTTTATTCAGGAATGGCTTATTGACTTGATTGTGGAAATGGTTATATGCATAGTTTCTCTTACAGTTTGAATGTTAAAGTCTGTATAGTTGGGTCACACTAATGAATTTCTACCTGCACTCATGTACATTATTGTGTGGAAAAAAGTAGGTGAACCAGTTAGTGCATGCAGTGAGTTGGCTGTATCTTCATGATTGCTGCTGCTACTTTCTAAGTCAGCTCCAACTAGTAAGAAAGGCATCTTCAGTTTGGCCTAGAAGGAAATAGAAAAACTCAGTACAGCTTCAGCAGAACAGTTCATAAATATTCACCTAAGGACGTGTTGCAACATTCTCTACTGATTAAAATTTCTAGACAGTCTCCAAAGGAAGCCTCGGGCAAAATGTATTGTAGTTAAAAATCCTAGAGATTACAAGGGCATGCCACCAATTTATATTTTAGTAGTTATAAATATTTGTTGGAGTTGAACTTGTCTTTTAAAACAACTATATGCTTCTTCCCATAGTCTCGCTCCAGTCTTTGAATATCACATTGCAGAGTCAGTTGAATGAATATATGAAAAGCAATGAGTTGCTGCGGAATAAAAATGAAGAGATAATAAAAATGTTAGAAAGCCAAAAAGAGGAAAATAGAAGGCTGACCAGAATAATTCACGAGAGAGACCAAGAGCTTCATGAAAAGCAACAGCAGTATGATATTTTCTCAACAAAGCTCAAAATTGGTGTGTACATTGAGGCACTTTCTGGGTTCATATTTGTTTAATGTAAAAATTAAAATTTACACTTCTTCAATGTGTTTCAGAAGCAGACGATATACTGAACAGCACGAAGAGCTTGGAGTACAAGTTGGAAGTTGCTGAGAAAGAAAACCAGATCTTAGGCATAACATTGCGTCAGAAAGATGCAGAAGTGAATAGATTGCATGAATTGACTCGGTAACTATCTTAATTTGCTTGTTAAATATGTATCCCACCTTTTAATCAAATGGTGCAAATAACTAATGTTCAGTAATGTTGCCCTTGCTTTAACTTCCTTCTTTTAACTTTAGTCCTGTGCAGTTAGCAAAATTTTAGGCCCAACACATTTAGAATAAAAAGCTGAAAATTGCATGTATGTTGAGCTGAAAGCTATGATAAACTTATGGAAGACTGGGAGAAGTCGCCATATTGGAAAATGGTGGATTCTTTTCCATTTAAAAGCACCAATATCTCTGAAAATAATAGCCAAATTGAACATTCTCCAAAGATTTTGCAGAATAATTTCAGGTAGGATTTTCAAACTTTGGATTTGGGAGGGAGAACATGCCATATGTTTAGCATGGCCAAGGAACAATATTCAGCTTTTTATTTTAAATGTTTGGGTCAAGCACTAGTTTCACTGGAAAATAATATTACAACTAATATTCATTAACTTTATAAATTGGCAAAATAGTATTGTAGAAAACCCATTTCTGTCACTTTGTTAGGGGAAGAATGTATTGCTCTGGTGACTTTGTTTCAATAATTAGTTGCTCTTTGAAAACTGTATAATGCAAGTAATCCTGACAGTTAGCTGAACTTGAGTGTGCTACACTAGTTCCTGAAACTTGATTGAGCATGACCACCTCAATGTCAGCCATAAGCCAGTCTTCTTGGGACTTGATTCATTCACCATAGAATGCCACCCAGAGGGAGAGTCCAAAGGATGTACAGAAGTTCAGAAAATAAAGATAACTTGTCCTTTGTTTTTCTACAGTTAATGGGTTTGAATAATCTCTCTTTCTATCAAGAATCCAATTTACTTAAGACTTCTTTTGAGGCGACACATTAAGTATGAAAAGAAATTGTGTAGAAACAGACAAAGAGAAACAAATCTGCTTAGCCAAGTCTATTTACTTACCTCCAGCTGTTCCGTCCCTCCTTACTTCACTTGAGCTACTTGTTGTTTAATAGAATATTGTTTGAAGAGGGCATAATTTATCCTGTGAACTGCCCTGAGACCTGTGGGTATAGGGCAGTATACAAATTTAAATAATAACAACAACTGCTTCTGGAGCAGGTAGTCTTGCACAAGACCTTTGTTGAAGTTTAACTGATAGTTCTGTCATACACTATATATTTAGTGTTACATACTTAGCCACCAGATGGTGTCAGAGATTCATGGACTAAGTTGAAACCTGTCTTGCTAGAAAGGGAAAAATGACGCTTTACAATTGTCAGTGTGAATAAAAGTTGTCACTTTCTGGTTTTTAGCTCTTGTTTTCTCTTGTTGCTTCACCTAATCCAGTTGGGTATCATTACCACACATTACAGGTAGATTTTTCAGACTGTAGCTCAAACTAGATGGGGGGGGTTGTGCAACCTGTGTGCATACTTTTGTCTCCTGTTTAAAAGGTTGGAACTGAACAATTGAGACTATTCAAAAAGGTTAAATTTTTACCCCTTCAGCTATTCAGGGCAGTGGGGAGCAGAACACATGCCAGGACTCCTCCACCCCGCAAACAGCTAATCCTCAGACCATTTTTTTTTAAAAGAACTGTGAGTGCAGCCACAACAGTTTCATTGAGTTCAGTTTTTTATGTTTTTGGAATTTTCCTTGAGTGTTCCAGGAGAGAGTGATGCAGCATTTGATCAATTTATTTTTTCCAAGTTGCAAGCATTCCATTCATAACAATGGGCAAAGGGAGGGGTCTCCCGCTCTTCCCCAGACACCCATTGCAATGGGTTATAGGAGGCGTGTCTCTTAGTAAAGACTTCCAATTGCAGCATTAGTTCTTCCTTTAAGGCTGAATGGTAGCTGTTTGCCTTTTATTTATAAAAGTATTTCTATATCACTATAACATGAAATATCAGGGCATTGCACAGCATTAGAACACAACACAATTGAATAATAGATAGATAGATTAGATAGATAATAGCAACAACAATAATACATATACTAGGGCATGTTATGGAGACAAGCCAACCATTGATCACTAGTTTTGGAGGAAAGGGCAGTGCTTTTCCTCCTAGCAGTGTTTGTAACTGTGGCCAACTTGGTTTTGGCCCATGCAACTTGTTGGAAGGTGCTGACAGCTGGGTGTACGGTTGTATTTACATAGACCCATTTAAGGCCCCATTTCTAGAGGACCCCCCCTTCACTTATAGCCTCTCTCACTTGGCATCCTCCCTCCCACACGGTTATGACATTTACTTACACCTACCCACACACAAAATGTTCGGTTTTCTTTTTCTTTTATTTTCAAAGAAACAGTTTAAATGTGTCTTGCCTCTTTACAAAACTAATAGATAATGTTCTACTTCAATACAATGGTCGTTTGGAAGATAAACTTAAGACAGACCACCAAAAAAGCCCAACCTGCAGTCATTGACTAAACAGTATTACTAACCGCTTTATTGCCTCAAGGTGGGCTGTATTTTGAAAGAGGTACAAAATATCATGTCTATTGAGTCTAATGAGATTCACTCACTGGTAAGTGGGTATAAAACTATAACCAGAGCCTAACTGCTTGAGACAAAGACAGGATCTTGGATTTTGTCATATTCCTTGTCCTAATTAAAATTAAACTACTGAATTGTTTTCAACAGGGCTATGCAGGGCAGTATGTCCAAACTTCTCTCGGACCTCACTGTGGACACTGCCAAACCAAAACAGGAAAGAAGTCTGTCAAAAGCACTCTTGGAAATTCATGAAAAACAGCTGCAGGCTGATACATACCCTCTAAGTGATTCTGTAATGAGCTACCTTAAAAAGTTAGAAACCAGTCCTATTCTGGCAGAGCCTGTCTTACTAAAAAGTGAGATGAAGATACCACGTCAAGGATATGACATGAGGGCAACTGAAGACCCTCCTCAAAACAGCCCTGTTGCAGGGGAAATAGTGGCTCCAAAATGCTTTGCCTTTCTAAAGCCTGAAGTTGAAGCAGCCAGCAATTCAAGTACTTTGGTAGAAGGGCATGGGCCGGATGAGACTATTTACATTCCATTGAGTAGCAGTCCATCTCAGAAACCAGCTGCAGCAGCTGAAAGGAGGACAGATACACAGTGTCAAGTTCCCCAAAAACAGGACTGTAACTTTGGGTTGGCCAATTCCAAGCAGCCAATTAGGTTTGGGATGCCGGGCAACAATGCAAAGGCCGTTGATAAATTGTATGGTAGCCTTAGTCCAAAAAAGACTGCGGAAAATAAGTCTGAAAGGAAGGAGAAGACAGCAAAGCTGGAGGGAGGGAGATGCCAAATGCAGCCAAAAGAAATAACAAATGAGGCTGCTAAAATGATTTCGGATGATCCAGATGGACTTCAGCCTGATAAATTCTTTTATGCTTCTATTCCACATCAGAAAGGAAACACACAGAAAAAAGGCCCTAGTATTTCTGTTCCTGACTCCAGTTTCTCAACTTTTGACTGGATGTCTGGAAAATCTGAATGGACTATATCTTCCTTTTCAACATTCACTTCTAGAGATGAAGAAGACTTCAAAAATGGTCTAGCAGCCTTGGATGCAAACATAGCTAGACTGCAAAAGACTTTGCAGAATAGTTTGAAAAAAACAGCAAGTCCTTAATGTGCTATTTCAGAAGAAGCTAGAGAAATGCTTTCCTTGAAATCTGGTTATTTTATAGCATGTTTGTACTTGTATAACTTTTGAATTGTTGCTGTACACTTTTTTTTTACTGACAAGATGAAGAGCTGGCAAAAAATTACTCATTACATAAATGAAGATTAAATCTGAAATATTCCTGTAAATTTTAATTTTAGAATGTAAATAAATGAAAGTTTTCTAATAAATTATTATTAATAAATTGATTGAACCTACTGTTTTTCTGTGGGCTTTATTTACTGATAATTTTTCATCTAAATACCACCTGAAGCTTGATTTTGTACCTCAAAAAGTGGTGGACTCTCCTTCCTTGGAGGTTTTTAAACAAATTGGATGGCCATCCATCAGGGATTCTTTAAACTGTGATTCCCACATTGCAGGGGGTTGGACTAGATGACCTTTGGATTTCCACACACAATTCAACATTGGAGGCAATTGCCTTTGTTTTTCCTTGTTCCCACCAGCCTTTCCTTTCCTTTCTTGGTTCCCACCATCAAGAGACACCCTTTTCACGCATCTGAATATGGAGAGGAAGGAATGAGGGAGCAGCTTTGTTTGTATACTTGACCTCCATATATTCACCACAAAGGCCTGAGCATTCTCTGTGTAAGCAGCAACCTTCGGGCAAAAACTGAGCAGGATCCCTCAGAATATAGAAAGCAGCCTCCCTTGGGGGGGGGGTATTTGCTCAGGTCTTGTAATAAACATGGAGGTTCTTGGCACATTCAAAGGACATCTGAAAAGCAATTGAAACTACCACTCGAAGAGCTTTAAACCACTGCTGGGTTAAAATATTGCCTTTAGTCTATATTGAAATGCATTAAAGGATTTTGAAGTTAATTACATTTGAAATAGTGACGCCACAGTGTAGCTGAGGTACTCTAATGTCAGAGAGGTAGCCTGGTTTACTGAGATCCCAGTTTACAGAAACAGTAGAATATTAGCTTATCAGGACTAAATCTTTCAGTGCAGCACTGTAAGGTTTTAATCATACAGAAGTTCATAATAGGTTGTGGGTGAGAAATGATTTAACAGCCTTCCCCTTTTGGGAACATTCAGCTTGATTAAATCAAAAGCTTGCATCACATTAAAAAATTCGATTGAAATCAAAGCAGTACCGTATTGTACTATTCCTGTGCAAAAGATGACAGCCCCATTCTTTATGCTTCCCATTTCTACACAATTTTCCATTATCGGATTTGATTACCATTGTCCCAGCCATCAAACTGAGGTGATGTCAGTTCTCATTACCAAGACTGCTGTAATTCAAAAACTGCAAGGTACTAAAATGACTTAACTATATAACTACACCTGGAAAATGATGTTATTTCTGAAAGGGGGCAAGAGAGAGAGAAACAAGGTGGAAAGGACACCCACACACACACCGGAATAGGAAAGAAGCAGAGAAGAGGAAAACTTACTAAGAGAAAGAAATAGATGTAAAAAAGGGAGCATGAAGGAAGAATGAAAGAAACTGGTAGCTTGGGGTAGGTCCAGAGGGCACGTGCTAAGAATGGAAGGAAGAGTGGAGAAGAAAGCATAGGTGCTGCATAAAGATACTGAGAGGCAATGTGTAGGGTGGGTGGGTGAGGACCTATACAACAGCAGCACCTCTGCATGAAATTCTGCCTGAAATAGGGAGGTGGGTTCATAATATCTCCAGAGCCACTATATCTTGAGAAAAGTTGAACTGTGGCAGGGAGTTCCACAGAAGGAAATCACTGTAGTAACTTTTTTAGCAATTTGCAAAGAGGAATCAGATATCGAAAGAAAGTGATGCAACGTAAATGGTGCTTCCATCCGCAGCCATTTTTTGAGCAGTAGGTCTCAATTTGTATAGCCATTTGAAACGGGCCATAGGATGGTAGAAAGTTTGAGAACTACCGCACTCGAGTGATGTAAGTATTTTATTTATGCACTACACAACAAGCAGGACCCCCAAAAAGCGCAGCACTGTTAAATGTTTTCTTCCAATCCCAGCTGCAGAATTCACATCAGCTTCTTGAAACTTATTCAATATGTTCATAAGTTTCTTTTAGCGTTCTCAGCAGCAGATAGCAAAATGGAATCCCAATTAGCTAGAAGGAAAGCACAGAACATACAGATATTTTAGGACTGGGTACTTGAAATACAAAGAAGGAAGATACAATAGCTAGACAGTAATCAGAACTATTTTGCTCTAGATGTGTTTTTATATATACACTGGGGCAACTACTTGGCTCATTGCTTCCAATGTGAAATATAGGGATTGTCACTTTACATTAGAAAAAGCATTTTTAGAATATCCTAATGCATCTGGCTGGTCCTTATTTCTAAATTTCAAAAGCCTGGCTCTCACATTTGTCAACATCAACATCAAATAGCACCCATCTATAGTGTTTAAATCTAGATCTACTTGATAGACCAGTCTAACACTTCAGTTTAACACTTCATGCTTACCTGTGCAACTCCAACAAAAATCCCAACCCCTCCAAGTATAGCAATGCGCTCTTCAACCCAATTATTCAGTTTTAGAACACACCCCTGGAGAAAGAAAGAGAAAAACCTGATAGTTTAATTGCTGCAAGGGGCACCTTCAAAATCAAAGGCAGAACTTTTTAAATAAATAAATGAAAATCGAAGTTTCACATTGTGATTAAGATTCCTACACACACACACACACACACACACACACGGGGGGGGGGGGAGTCTTCAAACAGGCTCCAGTTCTTTTTATTACTGCTGTCAAATTATGAGAGAAAGTAGTGACGCCCATCATTAAATCCACAGGCCTCATTCCTTGACTCCCAACTCCCGCCAGTGTTAGCTAAATCATATCCCCATATCTTTCTAAAGGCAGTAGGTAAGGGAACCATCACAAGAGGCAAAAAAAGCTGATCTCCTCTACCCAAAATGGTTGATACATGGGAAAGTCAGCAGTCATTGCTTTTCTTTGCATGGGAAACAGATGGGGAAGCCTCCAAGTGTTAAACAACAAGAAAGAGAACCTCTAGCTACAAATGAATTAATGCCTCCCCCTCTTCACGAGGAATAATCAAGGTGGAATGCAATGTCCAAGCCAGCTTGGAAGGTCTGGAGGTTTTGCAACATTAAGACTCATTTATCAAGCACCAGATCAGGGCTTAGACACTACTATATATGCAGTCTAAAACAAAGTAGATCATTGTCTTTTAGAAGTTTTTATCTGGAGAGCCCAGCCATGCCACATTCCTAACCTGGTCCTTCATTTAAGAGCACTTCTGGAGGTTGCTACCAAGAGTGTTGGGACCAAAGACCTGAATCAGTTTGTGATTGCCAAACACCCAATGAAATCCAAAAGTTACTGCAACAGAAACTGAGACTTGGCATGCGAAGAAAGGATTAGCAAAGAAGTCACTTAAAAATGAACCAGCCAAGAAATGGCTAATGGTGAGAGATTATCAGCAGATATTTCCTCTACGTGAGCCATGCTTCCCTGAATGGGCAACCTCCTTCCTGTCTGGAAGATGGGAGTATAAGTTCTTCAGCATCAGCATTTAGACTCTGGGCAGAGTAAGATCACTGGGAGTTCAGTGGGAGTTTCAGGAAACTCCTACATGATTAGTGATTGTGCTGCTAGCTTCAATGCACTATGTTCGCATTAATGTTACAGGAATACAATGGAAGCCCCAGTGTGTACTCTCTCATCACTAGGAGGGGTACACCATCACTGAACATCCTGCTATTTATGTAAATAGGATCAGTTTCTTTTCCCTTTCATAACAGTACATGGAGTTTTGCTTCGTCGTATCTGAACACCAAACCAAAGTGTTGGAATTCCAAATGTTCCCCATCAATTTAGAACTCAGGAGAGATCTAAAGGATGAGGATGGTAGCCTGATGTTTTTCATGCATATTAAGTGGGGTGTACACATTATAGACAGCTACATTAAGAGACAGGTGATTTAATGTGTTCTCTGTACATGCAACAGCTCTTCCTGTTCACGGATGCATTTATGTAAAATGTGCACTCTATTTACTCATTTCATTTAACAAAACGTACACACTGTGATTTACAAAGCAATCTAAAACACTCATGTTAAAATACCAATGAAAGCAAACCTTAAAAATAAATTGACAAAATGTTGTCAAAATATAAAATCGGCTATTTTAAAACAATATTACATACTGCCGCACTGAAGGATCATTTGCTTGCAAGTGCTGAATGGAAATTTTGTCGCACTTGTAAAAGTGTAAGTTTCATAGGCTGAAATGGTAAAGTGGGCATGTATTGTGATCCTTTAAGTAAACTGGTCCCAAGCTGTTAAGGGCTTTATATAGTAATAGTGACACCTTGAACTTGGCCTGGTAACAAACTGGCAGCCAGTGCAGATCTCGTTGCAGGTGTTATATGCTGATAAGGTCTCCCTCCTGTCAGCAATTGTGCTCCATCATTCTGCACTAACAGTAGTTTCTAGACCAAGCACAACGGGAGCAACACATCAAGTTCATTGCAGTAATTCAGTATTTACATGTGCTTGGACTACTTGTGGTTAAGCTATACCAGTCCAGGAACAGCTGCAGCACAAAGTTGAAAAAATGTGCTCCTACCTAGGCCTCCAGACACACAGCTGACTCCAAAATCACTCCCAGAATGCAAGTCTGCTCCTTCCGAGGGAGTACCCTGAGATGGGAAATTGGTGGGAACCACTCACTCAGAGCACCTCTATCTTGCTAAGATAGAGTTTATTCTCCCTTATCTGGTCCACCACTACTTCTAGGCACCAGTCTGGGGCTCACAAGGCCTCTCCCAATTCAGATTTTATGGAGACAGAGATGAGTGACATCAGCATACTGATGGCATCTTGCCCCAAATCTCCTAATTCCGCTCTCAACCGCTCCGTATAGATTGTTATAGCACCGGGAATAAAATAGCGCCCTGTACTCCTCTGTAGCAGAACTGCAAGGGAGACAAAACACACTCTCCCAATGTTACTCTCGACTATGCCTTATAGCCAGGGGTTGGGGGTCAAGAGGACACATGGTTGGGCATATAGCCACAAGCAAATAACAACAACAATTTTATTATTTGTACCCCGCCCAGCTGTCTGGGTTGCTCCAGCCACTCTCGGTGGCTTTGAGCATATATAAAAACCTTACTAAAACATTAAATCTTTAAAAACTTCCCTATACAGATGTCCACATCATCAGGCCACATAATCTGAAATCAGTTCCACAACATGTCACAGACTATAGAATTGGATGCTTCAACTGAAGCTGCAGAGTCAAGATAATTCAGAAGTAGGGTGACTTTATCCTTACAATGTGCAGCCAGTTGTTCACAGCAGGCCCTCAAAGGCTCCAGGGGGTCCTTCCCCCACAATGGGAATCGGCAATCTCTGGACCAGCTGGTTGGCTACTGGAGGCTGTAATGCTGGCTGCAAAATGTGCCCACATCATGGACCACACTGTCACTTGGTAGACATGATTATGTGCACTAATCTGTGTTTGGTTGACTTTAGAGGGAGACTTGCACTCTAGTTTTCGCCTGGCTCTAGCCCATTTTATTTGCTAGCACATCCCTAACTGGTTACCCACTTTGAAGGATATTTAGTTTCAAACGCATGTTTCCCTTAAGAGACAAGACATGCAAGATGTGTTTTTTGACAATATGATGTTTACCTGCTGGTTAATGCCTGTTGTGTGTTTGCTTAGATCTGTGATGCAGTTTTCCACAGGTACTCTGCAACAGCTTATTGGGACAGATGAAGAGAGAGATCCAAATGTTGTGTTCAGCCAATCGGTATAGTTCTCTGCACCACAGCATTGGAACTAGAGTGGAAGGGAAAGGAATTTAGGTTGGTAAGCAGTGGAACAGATAGTGTGGTTGTTGATGAAAGCCTAGCAACCCTTCTTAACAACAAAAAGTATGAAGAAAGATTCTACTTATACTAATATGCTATTCTGCTGAACAGGTAATCTGAAGGAGCTATGACAATTTGTCACAACCATAGCGTGAACACTAATTTCTTTTATTCCCATTGTCAACTCTAGCCAGACAGGTTTTGCAAGGGTTTTATTTTAAGCCCTACAAAGTCTTTTTCAACCAGAGAAAATGGTGGGACAGAAAAATCTCAAAAAGCAATTATTCTATCATGCCATCTTCAAAGTTGTGCCTCCTTGACTTAGAGGGATTCTTCCCTTTTCTTTCCAGGACCAGTGAGTTTTCTGGTCTAATCCGATAGCCTTTAGATGGCAGCATAGAAAGACTGAAAAAATATATTGTTATTCACGCTTGAGCTTCTTAAATGTAACCAGAATACTGTGCTTCACCATTAGTTCTCTGCTCTTTACAATTGAAAAGAAAGCTTGCTTACCTCTGTCTGTAAGGAGTCCACCCCTTTGGTGATCTGCACTTCTTCACTATATTTGTCCAATGTCTTCAAGGTATTGTTCAACAAAGTCTGATGCAACTGCATTAACAAACACAGGGTTTTCCAAAGGCAGGAGAAAATAATTTGCATGGAGGGGGGTAGAGCTATGGAGAACCATTTCTTTTTATGAAACAAAATAAAAAATTTCCTTCCAGTACCGGTAGCACCTTAGAGACCAACTAAGTTTTTTCTTGGTATGAGCTTTTGTGTGCATGCACACTTCTTCAGATACACTGAGACAGAAGTCTTTAAGCACACAAGTAGAAGTTGTGTCTTAATTACTCAATTGGACTCTTACTGAGTTGGTCCTTTCCCTCCACTTAGCTTGGCTCCCACAGTTCTGGCCATGGAAGTTTAGGTATGCTAGAAGGATCCATCATTTTGTATGCTAGAAGGATCCATCAAAAATAATCACTTAAATTAGGACTACACAGTACAGTGGTACCTCGAGTTACAAACGCCTCAGGTTACAAATGCTTCACAGGTTACAAACTCCGCTAACCTGGAAGAGTTACCTCGAGTTGAGAACTTTGCCCCAGGATGAGAATGGAAATCGTGTGCCGGCGGCGCTGCGTCAGCAAGAGGCCCCATTAGTGAAAGCACGCCTCTAGTTAAGAACAGTTTCAGGTTAAGAACAGACCTCCGGAATGAATTAAGTTCGTAAATAGAGTTACCACTGTATCTGTGATATGGTCTAACATTGTGCAGAATTGTTCCCGTATTTTCTCTGGTGTTTCAGTTTAGTGGCAAACCCTATGAAGACATGACTAGCACTAATGTTTCTTGCAAGGCTTCTGGTTTAACTCATTTGCTTTCTGAGGTTTGTCTACCTTACCTGGGAAAAGTAGCCAAGACAAATTATTTTCATACTTTCTCCCTCAGGCTTTCTATTCTATATTTATTGAGTACATTGTAGGCAGTTAAAAGCTTACACACAGTTAAATATCCCAAGAAAAACTCAATTCAATGCTGAAGTTTTAATTATAAATTGAATGATGTGTTAAGAAGCATTTATAAAGCAAATATAAAAGAACCACATCAGGACCACCCTCTCAAATTAGAGGAATAACCTGAAGGCCTCCTGTAGGTAGAGACCGACAAGTATAGAGGATAACAAAGGAAGACTTCCCCCACCAGATTCAATCCTACTTCTATCCACTGAAGCAAATATTACGTGCTTCAGACTGAGAACATGGGCTTCAGGACTGGGAAGATCTCTTCATTCCACACCAGTTTTGACCAACAGGCCTGTTCCAGTTACATGAATTAGTAGACCATGGCTGGTTTTCAGGCTATTTTGTAGGTGGGAGTAAATCACATACTGCCAAATTCAGGTTGGAGTGGTCTTCTAAACCTGCTCCCCAAAAGTAAGACACATGGGCAGGTAGGCTATGTGGCTGAGGGGACAATTCAGCAGTAATAATGATTTCATTATTTGTACCCCACCCATCTGATTGGGTTGCTCCTCTGGGCGGCTTCCAGCATATACAAAAACTTAATAAAACATTAAACATCAAAAACTTCCCTATACAGGGCTGCCTCCAGGTGTCTTCTAAAGGTTGTATAGTTACTTATCTCCTTAACATCTGATGGGAGGGCATTCCACAGGGAGGGCACCTACCCTATTTCTACTGAGAAGGCCCTCTGCCTGGTTCCCTGTAACCTCACTTCTCACAGTGAGTGAACTGCCAGAAGACCCTTGGAGGTGGACCTCAGTGTCTAGGTTGAAAGCTGGGGGTGGAGACACTCCTTCAGGTATACAAGGCCGAGGCTGCAAGCACAAGCTATTGGATTGGGAACGTTTATAAGAAGGCTTTTGTTTTATTGGAGGGGGACAGAGAAGGAAAGAGAAATACCTCCTTGCTGTGGAAGGTGGTAAGCACAGGAGTGTTATGCATAGGTTCAGAATAATAAAATATGTGCCCACCCCACTTACTGCAATTGCCCACTTCTCTTTGAGAATATTGACTTTAGGTAAGACTCTAGTTCTACATCTTTCCAACATCACCAAAAAACTATTTAAGACAGTGCCTTGTTTTACACAAAACTTACCTTATGTCTGTAAGTGTAGGCGACAGCACCAACTGTGATTTCAAGTACTAGCAGTGCCAACAAAATGCCTATGAACTAGAAATGAAGAGTTGCTTTCAGCTTAAAGGTCATTTTCTTAACAACAACAACAAACATCAGGATTGTGCTAAATGTTTTTTTTTTTAAAAAAAATACTTGCAGAAAATTGCATTGGTGCCCTCATTTTTTTATTATTTATCTACCCAGGTCTCCCACATCACCTAGTCTAATTTTAATTTATCTGAGATGCCAAGTTGATTGTATGATGCCTACAGAGCCAAATTCAACATTTTGTCCATTATCACTGGCACCAATATAGATTAAGAGATGAAGTCACACTTAGGAATAGTCAAAATCAAATGGCTGATCATATCCAAGTTCAACCTTCAGTCCATACATGGTAAATTAACCTGCTGTGGTTAAAGTGTATACCATTGTTTATGTGTTCACTTCTAAAACAACATATTTTGGGGCATGAGTTCAGTATTAAAAGCCAACAGGCACACACTCGGATGGAGTAGTTTTCCCAGCTGAACAAGAGAACAGGGTTTGAGATGGAGGACAGTTACCTACATAGGCAGGATTTGTAACTTATCACAAAGTATACTCAGAAACTCATTCATATAAAGATATGGACACATTAGTGGTTTAAAACACAATGCATTTGCACATTGCTAAGTACACCAGAGAGGTGGCAGAGATACCTGTTTGGTACCCCTCCAATTCTCATTCATGAAGTTGTCATCCGCACATGCGCTGTCATCTGTGCATTTGCAATGGATGCCTCAAAGTTACACACCTCTGCAAATGGAATGTGGTTTAATTTGCCTTTTGGATTGAAGCTGGTTTGAGGAAAATCACATCAAACAGCAGTTTTTCCTCAATAAACCATAGGATAGCTCTGCATTGTGGGTAATGTGATGTGTACACAGATTCAAAAGCCAGCAATGGGAACACATTGGAGACAGAGTAAGGGCTAATGTGTACATGGCCTATGGTCTTCAGAAGGTTTTTACTTGCTCTAAAGACAGGTCATTATACCGTTGGCTCTGAACCTAATCTGTTCTGAGTGAGGGTAGGGAAATCAATTGTGCAAGATTACTAGTTTATTTCTTGCCTATATGTTATGCTTAGGCAACAATACATTTATTATTTGTGGTTGTCAGGACGGTTGCCTAGCATAGTTCTTCCTGTGGGTATTACAAGGAATTAAAAGAATGGGTGAGAGACCTAAGCGTACCTCCCCACTGAATTACACAACCCAGATAAGAAAGCACTGCAACTTTAAAAAATATTCAATTACTGTATGGCATTTCTTGACCCAGTCCTCCCCTGTGCCTTCAGAAGGGTAGAGGTTAAGATTCAGCTAAATTTAAAGGCCTACTCATGCTTTGGATCAGACTTAGAAATCTGGATATCATTACTTACCAATTTGATCATGTTAGGACTGTGTCTTAGTAGAGCAAGTGCCCCAAAGGCTGACACAAGGACAACAAATGTGCCAATAACCGTTATGTTCATAGGGACTTCTGAAGCAGCATCATTTAGCACCACATAAATATCACGGAGCTTCACCTGAACAGATACTCCAATGCACATTAACACAATTCCAGAGATCTAGAATGTTAAGAGTCAATAAAAGAAGCTGTGAAAGCTTACTCTTGAGGAAGCATGCGTATTAGTCAAACAGTTTATAATACCGGTAATTAAAAAAATGATAACCAAGCATTGTGTAACTTGTTAAATTGCCCCCTAGCCTCTGCATTAAGGACTGCTTTAATTTCCCCATTGTAGATCTGATTGCAAATGATCAAGCCTTGGTATATCATCCTGCATGGGCTGGCTGTTCCTATGTAGAATATAAAATCTCATTTAGATCACTACTCCTTCCGGCTTTGTTTTTTTTACCAGTTCTAAGTTGCATCATGGTGGGCCTGACCTTGTATTGCCTTTCCCTTTCACCCATACCATCTCTTTATCTCAATATAAATAAAATCAGTCTTGTATTCATCCTTTTTCTGAAGTTTTGTGTTGCATAACCACTTCTTTTTAGGAAGAAGGCCAATAGGAAAGTCTGAGTTTCTCATTATGTCTCAATACAGGGGAGCCAGTTAAAGTGTGTGGTTAAAGTGTTAAAGTGGTTAAAGTGTTAGACTAGGACCTTGGAGACCAGGGTTCAAATCTCCAGTTTGTCATGAAGCTCACTGGGTGATCTCTAGTCACCGCCTCTCAGACTAACCTACCTCACAGGGTTGTTATGAGGATTAAATGAGTTGGAGGAAGAGCCACGTATGTCACTTTGAACTCCTTGAAAAATGGTGGGATATAAATGCAAAAAATATAATCATCATCATCATGACTACTAAGAACCCAGTCCTATTGAACACAATGGGTTTTACTCATTGGGGTTAGGATTACAGCATTCTTTTCTCAAAAACTGGGAGCATATTATTTTTGATAAACAACATTGGATGACCAAGCAGATTTTAATTGAACCATTTTAACTTGTTAAAAGAGGCTATATTCATTAACACTGTACAACTTGAAAGGTTTGCTAGAGAATTATCTAGAGTACTTTTACACAGAAACCTTACAGAGACATCTTAAGACTTCTAACCTATAGCAGTTACAAATCTATACAATTATTGGAAAGCACAGCAGCAGAACAACTAAAACAAAACCAGAAGCCGATTGCACACAAACACAATTCAATTTGTAAGCACAAATAATGTTTCACTGTTCAAAAAAAAAGTAACATTACTCAACAACAACAAAAGCTATGTAATAGATTATACAGCTTCTACTCAAATCACTACATTTAAACACAAAACATAAATATACCACTAAAAGTAACTTACCCAATGAAGGAAGACAGACAGACGTGAACAAATTTTAACAAATCTTTCAAAATTACTAATCCCTTTTTCATTCATCTTGCTTACTAACTTCTGTCTTACACCTCCTGAATAACCAGTGGTGATGATAGATATACTAACTCTAATGTGTATCCAATTGTTGCACTTGTCAGCAATTTCAAGTTAATTATCCTTTTAATGGAAAATGTCAAGTGCTTTATAGAGAGGAACAGGTTTGTTAAAAGTCCTAAATCACTTATTCTGGAGTAGTGTGGTAAAGCAAACTAAATCAGCTGTGGTCACATAATGCATTGCTCCTGAAACAACTTGTTTCAGAACAGACTTCTATATGTTGAATTACCAGTCACTATGTAGGGATAGAGATCACTCCTCATGCCTTCTAATTATCAATACCAACATCCATAAACAAATGAAGTAAGACACTTGTGCATAGTAATTAGCTGCATACAAAAATGTATGCAATCTGGATGACAAAAAGTAAAGGGAGTTGTGTTGGTTCATCAGAGAAATTCAACTTACAAAATCATTGAAAAGCTTTAAAGAGTTCTGAAGTACCAGAAAGTTTGTTCACTACTTTCTCTGGTCCTAAGAGAAGTATTGTGGATTTTTCAATCTGAATGGTGGTACACTGCAGAATAAATATAGGAAGGAAGCTATCATCAAACCCTGATATTTTAATGGTTGTTATTCTGAAAGCATCTGGGCTTTATCATGGAAGCTGTTGCAGAATCTGAAATACTGAAAAGTTCAGGAATGATTTTTAAATAGAATAAAGGGTCTAGTTCTCATGGTTGTGATGAAATGCTTAGAAAACAAGCTTTGCCTGCTGATGTAAAATACTGCTTCCATATGCCATTGCAAGGAGACCATGCAGTCCAGGTCCAACCAGTCATTAGTAGTATTCTCGAAGCTTTTCAGAGACGAGAACACCTAATTGTGACTTGCTCTGCAATAGATGCACCAACAGACCATTAAAGCCAGAACTCTAACATTTTTTCTCATCATTGACTTGTCTTAAATAAATGTAACTAACTTATTAGATATTGTTGGTGAAAGATGATGCTAATTAGTGTTGTTATCTGCAACTGCAATTGCAGATATTGACTATTTTTTAAAAAATAATAAATATAAGAAAGAAATCAGGCCATGTTCCAGCTTGACCAGAGCGGGGATTCTTGAGTCTGTGCTTTGCTTTTTAAAAAAATTAAAATCTCAGGACTCAAATGTATCTCCGTTTAGCAACCCTCCTTTGCCAGCAAACAACAGCTTGTATTGGCGTGGAATCAAAGCTGGGTGCAAGAACAGCCATGTATGCACCTGCATGGAAAAATTACTAGAACTTTCTTGCCAGTGTACATTAATATTAACAGTCTGTTTTTCACTCCCCCACCCCCCAAGTACGAACTAGCTCCCAGCATTTTACCACTGTGTCCCAGACCATGTCTCGGCTTTTATGTATATGAACAAAGCAATAATGATGGCCATAAGCAGAACCTGGCAGTTCTGCTCTTGGCAGGAGAAAATCTATGGGGATGTTATTATTATTATTTAAGCCTACAGAGCTCCAGCCAGTGCAAGTGTTGAAGTTCAGCATTTTTGTGGCTTGCAGGCATTAGAAAGTTAGGCAGTCCCAGCAAGCTGCTAGCACCCCCCCCACACACACACTGTAGGCACTCTAGGCATGAGTCTAAAGAATATTTTTTGAGGATTGTATTGTAGTCAACATTCCAGATATCATTGAACTACAACTCCCATCAGCCTTACCCAGTATGGCTAATAATCAGGGATGATGGGAGTTGTACCCTGTTTTCCCTATTTTAAGACGTAGTCATAAAATAAGCCATAGCAGGATTTTTTCGCATTTGCGAAATATAAGCCGTACCCCGAAAATAAGCCATAGTGATAGGCACAGTTCTGGAGGGCGCCAAGGAAAAGGCTGGGCTGGGCTTACGTAATAAAAATAAGACATCCCCTCAAAATAAGCCATAGTGCGTTTTCTTGAGGGAAAAAATATATAAGACGGTGTCTTAAAATAGGGGAAACACGGTAGTTCACATTGACTACCCCTGCTTGTAACCTCTGGCTCCCTTGCTAGGTTTCTGAAAATACCGGTATTGCTGGAGCTTTAACAGAATGAATCTCTCCCCTCTCTAGGTCTATCTTTCTGTCTTTCATTGCACCCATGCTGGCTAAGCAAAGAGAGCAACTGAGTAGATGGAGTCTCAGGCGTGATGTTGATATGCCTTGTGTGGCAATGTGAAACAGAGCCTTTTCAGTGGTGGCACCTAATCCACCTTTCCAGGAAATATTCACCTGATTCATGCTTGGGTTGACAGGCTAAGGCTCTGCAAATTCAGAGGGCCTTAGGTTCAGAAAACAACTAGCCGTCCTTATTCTTTATCTGGGTATGCTGGGCTCTTTTACTGCTGCTGTTTAGTTTTGTTTGAAATAGCTTTGTTTTTATAAGGTTGAGCAAAGCAGCTCAATAGGCTCTGAAGGATAATTATATAAGATGGATTCTAAAGGTTTTTAATTCAATGCATTTAATATAGGTGAATCTTAACATAAAGGGGTTCTAAGCACTTTAAATGTAAGCAATGTGTGAATTGTTCCTGAGAGAGCTGAATATTCCAGGTTTCTTTGCTTTTAGTGGATTAAATGTAGAATGCCTAGAATAATATTCTTTGACCCTGATTGTATTTGATCTCTTCATTACCAGTCAAGCATTTTACATGCAAATCCAGGAATGTCACCATTCCATTGTTCACATTTTCAACTCCAGCTGCTTAGATAATTGACTTCATTTGCGATTAAAGTGTTTCCATAATAAACAAAAGGTTGTACATGTGGTGCCATTTCAGAACCTTTTTACTGCTAGTAAGCTAGAGGAGGAGGCTCTCCTCTGTAGTTCTGAAATGTCTTCAGATTTTGTGAGGCCAAGTTGCAGGTGTGCTCCAGCAGGACACATAACAAAAAGAAACATTTTGTGTCTAAAAAAAGAGAAGAGATATACAAATTTAGGGCATGAGCCAGTGAAAGTAAACCGCTTACCATCACAGTCCTATGGAGATCTATTCAGAAGTAGCTCCCATTTAATTTGATTGGGCTTTCTCCATGGGCATAGAAAGGATTTGTTTTAGAGGGGGGCAGAACCAAGTTATTTGCAATGCAGTTGGTCAGTTAGTTAAGTATTTTTATTTATTTACATGATTAGGGGGGCAGCTGCCTCCCTGCCACCCCCATGGCTATGCCCATGGCTTTCTCCCAACTAAATATGCATAGTCTAAATCCTGTTTATGCCAATGTGAGAATTAAGCAGGTATAAGAGATAGAATTGTAGAGTTGAAAAGGGCCGTGAGGGTCATCTAATCCAACCCCCTGCAATGCAGGAATCTTTTCCCTAAACTCACAACCCTGAGATTAAGAGTCTAATGCTCTACCAGCTGAGCTATTCTTCAACAACACACAAGACAATACATATGCCAAACAGAACAAAATAGAATAGGACAGAACACATGAAAACATTAGATAATGTACTCCACACAACACTTAAGCACCACATAGGACACAACAGAATGCAATGCAATGCAGCACACAGAAAGAATGTGCAAGATTGTCACACGTGCCATACACTGTGTGGCATTATATCCTACAGGGTTGCTCATCGGTGGAGGTATAAACACCTTTAGTAATGGAGATGCTCACACATGTACCAGAACAGTTAGCAATGGCCTTGGTGCTTAGTTGGGTATATATGCACAGAAGTTAACAACACTGGGTGGTATTGTCATGTGTAACCAGGGTTGCCACCCATCCCTAGAAAAACGTGATCATTTGTTTGAGAAAAGTGTCACATGTCCTGTTTGGATGCCTTTTTCATGTATTCAATCTCTTCTTCCTCCTTCCCCAAACTACGCAGGCAGAGGGTGGGTCTGGTGGGAGGAGGAGAGCGAGAACCTGAGTGGGGGTTTGTGGGGGAAGAAAGTGGGTCCATGAGGAGGAGAGCTGAGAGTGAGAGTTATCACAGGATGGCTGTGTCAAAGAAGTCTTAGATCTACTTTGCTCTTGCTAGGTTGATGTTGCAACCGTAGTTAAAGGACCTTGCATAAACATCTTTAACTCACACCCACACCACTCCATATCCTGTGGGATGTTATTATTACTAGAGCAGTCATTTTCCTGTTGCCTAGAATGGACCCATAGGGGAATGTGGCTTCATAAAAGGGAGGACGTCCTGTGTGTGACCAGGGAGATGGGCATGACCCTAGCTGACCAGATAAAAGGGCTGGCCATGCAACCACCTCCCCCTTACACTTGGACTCTTGCTCTCCTGGCTCTTAGCCAGCGCATGGCTCAACCTTCACATGCGATGGAGCCCACAAGCAGAAAGTCTGAGATGAAGCTCAGACTTCTTTTCACTGTAACCACAAGATAAAGCCTGCCTTCAGATTACTGCTGTGAACTGAGTGTGAGTAAAACTTTGTTCTTACTTTTAAAGAAGACTGTGTTGTGTTATTATTATTTTAAGAGGGAAATAAATGGGAAGCTTACCAGGGACAAGCCAGGCTGGATTGCTTAATTAAAGGATTCTAACGAATCATCAGTTTGCTTCCAATAAGTTGCAAAGGGAATGTGCTCTGCTGTTTACTCACTAGCGTGAGTATTAGTAAGGAGGGATAATATCAAAACAATACAGTAGAACCTCGACTTACGAGTAACTCGACTTACGTATTTTTCGAGTTACGAAGCGAAGAATCCGGCCGGGCGCTTACGAATTCTTCGACTTCCGAATCAGAAGTCGAGGTTCTACTGGGGATTTTTTTTTTTTTTTTTAGGTAGGTCACATGGAAGGGAAGGGAAGGCGGGACTTCGCTCGAGCGGCCATTTTGGTTGCGAGCGGAGCCTTCGCTCCCCTTCCTTCTCTCCCCCCTTTCCTCGCGCTTTCCTATGGGAAATTGCGTTTCGACTTACGAGTTTTTCGACTTCCGAATGTGCATTCGGAAAGCATTAACTTCGTAAGTCGAGGTTCCACTGTATATCCTCTCCTACCTTCCTTAACATTCTCGCATATCCATTGCTAGATTTTACTGTAACTCATTTTCGGCATCTCTGTTCCTAATCTTCTGATAATCATCTCTGAACTGCAGCATTTACAGTTCAGCTTCAATCATCTGCTTCTCTAAATGCATCCACTCAGTAACTTTATTCTGCCTTTTGTTTCATACAGAAGCCTCTTGAAAACTCTCCTTGGGGGTTTGTAATCTATAAGCTTGGAAAATTGCGAGTATCACCATTAGGTCAAAAACTGTGCCTTAACAAGGCATAAGCCCATCTGGACTCTGCTTCCTAAACATGCCTCTGTAGCAGCTGTCTGAAAAATGTTTATAGCTTTCAAAACAATAAGTGACCAGTTAGGAGCAACATAATATATTAAGGGTCCACAGCCAGGACCCACATCCTGTGCCTTCAATACTGTCCTTCCATAATGAGTAAACAACAGAGTCTTGTGGCAGGTTCAGGACTAACAGATTTATTATAGCATAAAGTTTTTGTGTAGAAACTACTTTCTCAAATACATGTGCTTAGTTTTTAAGCAAGATTCCATTAAACACTTTTGTGTGTGTGTTTGCTTCTGCAAACACAACAACCCTGAAACTGGAGGGTGAGGGGAGATGAATCATTACAATAAAAACATTTTTAAAAACAACTCCAAACGTAATTAACTGACCAACTAGGGTGGTTCCAACTATATACACTTTATCCCAGGTATGTGTCTAGGTAGTTTGGTGGCTCAAACAATGAGCCAGCCTAGGCTGTCGAAGCCTTCTACTGTTGTTGTTGTTGTTTAGTCATTTAGTCGTGTCTGACTCTTCGTGACCCCATGGACCAGAGCATGCCAGGCACTCCTGCCTTCCACTGCCTCCTGCAGTTTGGTCAAACTCATGTTAGTAGCTTTGAGAACACTGTCCAACCATCTTGTCCTCTGTCGTCCCCTTCTCCTTGTGCCCTCAATCTTTCCCAACATCAGGGTCTTTTCCAAGGAGTCTTATCTCCTCATTAGGTGGCCAGAGTATTGGAGCCTCAGCTTCAGGATCTGTCCTTCCAGTGAGCACTCAGGGCTGATTTCCTTAAGAATGGATAGGTTTGATCTTCTTGCAGTCCATGGGACTCTCAAGAGTCTCCTCCAGCACCATAATTCAAAAGCATCAATTCTTCGGCGATCAGCCTTCTT
Source organism: Darevskia mixta (assembly GCA_034641385.1). Lineage (NCBI taxonomy): Eukaryota > Metazoa > Chordata > Lepidosauria > Squamata > Lacertidae > Darevskia > Darevskia mixta. The sequence continues at coordinate 9,901,566 of JAWWNH010000001.1, read as the reverse complement.
TATGGTCCAGCTCTCACTTCCATACATCACTACTGGGAAAACCATAGCTTTAACTATACAGACCTTTGTCGGGTATCACTGCCTTGTCATGGCGAAGGGGCTTGAATAACTCAGAGAAACTATGAGCTATGTCGTGCAGGGCCACCCAAGATGGACAGGCCATAGTGGAGAGTTTTGACTAAACGTGATCCACCTGGAGCAGGAACCGGCAAGCCACTCTAGTATCCCTGCCAAGAAAACTCCATGAACAAAAGCCTTCTACTATTCCAATCCAATTCCTCTTTATCTTTCAGGTTCAGAGTTGCTCTTCCGTTCTGCTGTTCAGCTTCAGAACCTGCATAGGTGGGTATGAAATTCTTAACACAAGAACATAAGAAAAGCCTGCTGGATCAGGCCAGTGACCCATCTAGTACAGCATCCTGTCCTCAGAGTGGCCGAACTGATGCCTGTGAGGAAATTTGCAAGCAGGACCTGAGCAGTTTCCAGCAATTCAGAAGCATTACTGCCTTTGACGTGGGATGCGGGTGGCGCTGTGGGTTAAACCACAGAGCCTAGGGCTTGCCGATCAGAAGGTCGGCAGTTCGAATCCCCGTGACGGGGTGAGCGCCCATTGCTTGGTCCCTGCTCCTGCCAACCTAGCAGTTCGAAAGCACGTCAAAGTGCAAGTAGATAAATAGGTACTGCTCCGGCGGGAAGGTAAAACCGTGTGCTGCTCTGGTTCGCCAGAAGCGGCTTAGTCATGCTGGCCACATGACCCGGAAGCTGTACGCCGGCTCCCTCAGCCAGTAAAGTGAGATGAGTGCCGCCACAACCCCAGAGTCGGTCACAACTGGACCTAATGGTCAGGGGTCCCTTTACCTTTACTGCCTTTGACAGTGGAGGCAGAGCACAGCCATTGTGGTTTGTAGCCTTTGGTAGCCTTACACTCCATGAATATGATCCTCTTTTAAACCCATTGAAGCTGGTGAACACCACTGTCTCATGTGGAAGCGACTTACCACCTGTTTATCAATTGCACAGCATACTTCTCCCTAACCTTGGGAGGCACTTGGGCAGCTGCCAAATGTTTCCTTGTGGCTGGGTGTGGAATCTGGATGCAGGAAGGTGGGATCACCTCACCAGATAAAATCCCAGTGTTGTGTATTGATTCAGAGTGTTATCATATCTGTATTACTATTGTCTGTAATCACATTAGGGTAAAGTAACTGCCTTCCTGTCCCAGAAGGAACAGTTATTATTGGTGCATTCAGGTTGCTGCATTTGGATCCTCACTTGCTGAAATCATTAACTCACGCTACAACACCCAGCAATCAAATTATTTGGATCATTTCTGGAGAAAATATATTGGTTTCAGTTTATTGCCTCATCTGCCCCCACACTCAAATTCCCTGACCAAAGTTGGTGGTGGGAAGGAATATAGCACTGGTACTTTTAGCAGAAAGCTTGGTTTAATGTGTGTGAGGGACATGGCAATTCAGATTCAGTTAATTTTCAGTACTGTATGATAACTAGTGATAAAAGTAGCATGTTCTTCCATCAAAACCCTTTTACCCACAAAACCATATGGAACAAATATGGCTGGGTTTAGAGCCTCTCTTCCAGAGTTGCCCTTGGCTCACATGTGAATGAGTTAAAAGAGCAAAGGACAAATATTCAACGCCTGGCCTTATGTACACAAACAAAAGTTAGAGCATGAGTGGAATATTTCTAGAAGTTTATCTCCTGTTTGTAGTGTTTACACATCTAACTGACTTTACAAGCGCTCAAGCAAACTTTGCACTAATTTAAATAAGGAGGTGGGGATTCTTTCTCCTTTCACCTATAGTGATCAGCCAAATGCTCAATACAAATGATAAATGATGAGGCATGTAGGAGCTGTAGGCAAGGTAATCTCTTTAATCTCTAAACCAAGGTATAGTGGTACCTTGGGTTACAGACACTTCGGGTTACAAACTCCGCTAACCAGGAAGTAGTTGCTCCAGGTTAAGAACTTTGCCCCAGGATAAGAACGGAAATTGCGTGCCAGCGGCACAGCAGCAGCAGCAGGAGGCCCCATTAGCAAAAGCACGCCTCAGGTTAAGAACCATTTCAGGTTAAGAACAGACCTCTGGAATGAAAGTTATGGAATGAAAATATGAAATTTACGGCGTGTGTCACCTTGAAAGAGAATGTACAAAAAATGATGTATAGATGGTATTTAACTCCTGTTAAATTAGCAAAAATGTACAGGATGAGTGATAACCTATGTTGGAAATGTAAGAAGGAGGAGGGTGGATTTTATCATATGTGGTGGACATGCGAGAAAATGAAAGTATTTTGGGAATTGATTTATAATGAATTAAAAAAGATGTTTAAATATACTTTCCCCAAAAAGCCAGAAGCTTTTTGCTGGGCTTGATGGGGGAAGAAATTGCCAAAAATGACCAAAGATTGTTTATGTATGCAACAACTGCGGCTAGAATATTGGTAGCCCAAAGATGGAAGTTACAAGAAGTACCAACGATAAGAGGAGTGGCAGCCGAAGATGATGGAGTATGCTGAACTTGCAAAACTGACCGGCAAGGTACGAAACCAGGACGAATCAAAATTCCAAAGAGAGTGGAGTAAATTTGTTGATTATTTAAGATTAAACCGTGGAAGTTTGAATGACCCTATGGCATTGTGGGGAAAATGAAAGCAAGAAACTGCATGAATAGAATGGACTAGAAAACCTGCTGAGGGAGGGAAGTCTTAGCTCGGCAGAGCGAGGATGTGTGAGAAATTGTATGTTCAGGAATTGTTAAATTTGTTTAATTGGGAAAAAATAATAAAAAAATAAGAACTTAATTTGTTCCAGAGATCTGTTTATATATATATAAACAGATCTCTGGAACAAATTAAGTTCTTAACCCGAGGTACCACTGTATCTGGTAATCATCATGGTGTAGTGGTCAGTGCTGGACTTGGACTAGGGAGACTCATGTTTACAAACCCATTCATCTATGAAACTGACCAGTCATGTATCTCAACCTAACCTATGCCAGAGGACTGATATGGGGAGGAAAACAGTGGTGTGGTGAAGAACCTTTTTATTTTTTGAGGGGATTCCACCTGTGACAACCACAACTGAGTCTGCCATTCACAACGGAGCGCGAATGAGCTGCTCCACGCTTTCAAAAGGTGCGCACGCCCCTCGGGTTTCTTTCAGGTCTGAGGCGACGCTGCCTGCGCTGTGGATCACTAGTTGTTAGCGGTGTGATCTTGTGTGTCTCTCTCACGCCACGCCGGTCTGCTTTCCGCTCTGCACCTCCAGCCCTTCCTATCGCATCGCATCCCATCCCCGCCTCGTCCCCCCCTCTCCCCCTCCCACTGGCTTCAGGTCACCAGCGCTTGTTGTCAAAACTGCGAGCAGTCTGTGCAGAAGGGCTGCTGGCTGCCGCCGCCGCCTCTGATTACCTCCTCCGCCCCCCACCCCGCTTTCAGCCACATGCACACGCACAAAAACCGATGTCCCGCCTGCTCCCAACTCCTGCAAACATTTCCTAATAAGGCTCCCCAGGCATTAAACAGCCCACGTTTTCGAAAGGGGCAGCCTCGGAGAGTTAAAAGGGAGCCGTCTGGACCGTGTCGCTAAGAAACTAAGCAAGCGGGGACAGAGCGAGAGCGCGGGGGATTGAGATCCGGCGGGAGTTTCTAACTTGACTGGCGGCAGCAGCAACCAAAGCGATCTCGGTGAGTCTCCCTCCCTCTCCATTGCCTCCGATGATGCGGGTCTCTTTCCCCCGGTTCTGGTCACCTTATGCTAAATGCAGGCGAAGAGAGATTTAACAATAATAATGGCTAGAGAGCGGTAGCGAGTATGATGCTCCTCTTTCCACCTTGAAGCGTGGACTTTGCTTTTTCTTTTTTGCCATCCTCCCTCAGTGCATTTGCTTAGTAACTGAGGCTGCAGTCCTTCGTAACCAATCCTTTGTAATCCTAAAGCTGCAGATCTGCCGTGGGAGAAAATCCCGTTTACCACAGGGGGAGTTTCCTCCAGCCCCACCCCCAGTAAATCTGTATGAAACAGTGCTGCAGTCCTGCTAAAGCGTTAGCCCTGCTTGGCTTACTGGGATTTACTTCCGAGGAGACGTGCTTTCGACTCGCGAAAGGGGGCGGGGGCGGGCAGAGGGTGTCCTGCGGCTGCAGCAACAGCAAGCAGCAGCAGCTCCCCATTCAAAAATATGTTTTCTCTCGCACCTACCGGTAATTGAAAAATGCCAGCAGGCGTCTGGTGGTGGAGAATGAATGCAAAGGGGGCGCGGGGGGGGGGGAGAGGCGGCGGCGGCTGGTGCAGCGATAGCTCTGGCCGGGCGTGCAAGGCACAAAGCCTCTTGGCGTTTGGTTTGTCGCTGGCTTGGTGTTGGAAGCGGTGTGTGTGTGAAACGTGCAGGTTGCCTTGGAGCAGCGACTTCCTCTTAATTAATAATGGCGCGAGGGGGGTTGCTAGAGCGTCTCTGTGGAGGGAGCGTTTGAAGGGAATCGCTGAGGTGACGAGGAGGGATCTTGGTTGGCGCGCAGCTCTCCGGTTTGTTACTTGAAGCCTCTGGCTTTTATTTATTTATTTCCGTAATCTGTGCAGCGAAGGTCACCGTTTCTCCTCGCCCTCTGCCTGAAATGTACAACTTATGCTGCTGTTCCCGTTTTCAACTTTCTGAAAGTATCGCCCTGTAGGAGCCTCGATGTGTGGGAACTATCTGAACTGACTCATTCAATTGTTACTTCTGTCTCAAGTGAAATACTAAGGCAGAAGTCTGTTTGAAAACAACAACTCCTCACATGAGGTGAAGGGCCACATTCTCTCAACCAACACATGCCCAGAACCAGGAACCATCCTTCCTTCCCCCTCTGTACAAATCCCATCAATTGTTCTGAATCATTTTGATGAACACCAGTTCCCTCAACTTCTTTTTCCTGATCAACAGCAGCTGTTTTGCTTCCTGAATATCCCACTAAAATAGGTTTTAAAGGGGATTCACTATCTGGGGCTAATGTCTGATATATTTCAGTCACAGATGCACAAAGCAAAGAAGACTGACTTTGGTGCATGCTTGACTTGAACACATAAGGAATTATTATGTGCAATTCTGGGCATATTTACCTGGGGATGTCCCATTGAGCCCTGAATTGATGGTTTTATGGGATTTACCTAGGAACAGACATGCATAGAATTGTACCGTACTTGCAAGTGCACTAGCCTGCTGTTTGTGCCTTTGTAATATTGCATTGTATGGAGTGTTGTTAGGTGTTGTGTAGGCTGCATTGGAACCAGCAGAAGTCTGATAAGGCTTCATTTTTGACACACACGAAGCTTTCTTTGGTGACAATACTCACTTGTACAGAATACCAACACCTCTTTTTTTTTTTGCTGCCCATGACCTCCATTTTGTGCTGACACCCATGACACTCAATATATGAGTACTTTCACCTTGTTGTTTTTATATAAATATATTTTGCTTTTATGTAAAGCAAAATAAAAACACTGCACAAACCTGCTTTACATAGCAAGGAATAAAAGGATCTAAGAACCAATGTCCTCTCAATCCAGTAACCTTGACTGAGTTATATGGAAGAGATGGGGAGCAAAAATACCACCTTCAGCTGAAGTCTGTTGAGATACAACATGTTTCCATAGGGCAGGAGCTATGTGTACTTGTGCATGTAATGATAGTGGAATGCTACGCCCAGTTCAAATAGTATACTTTTTAGACATGCAAGTGGTGCCTACTAAGCAAGGACTCCTGAAGCAAAACATAATGTGCGAGCCAGAAGTACATAGTAATCACCCTTGGGTGCATTGGCTGGGGAAAGTGCTGCATTACTTCCAGGAACTGCTGCTAGCTGTACTTGCCATTAACTGCAGTATACGTTACGTTTCTTCAAATGAGCACGTGCCTGAAGTTGGTCGTAGGTAAGGAGAAAAAGTTCTTGGGTAATGGTCCACTTACATGCATTTCAAGGGGACTGCAGGGTCTCTGTGCAGGGTCTGTGTGTATCTTCCCACTTTTGTCTCACCCTTAATTTTCATTTCTTGCAGGTTACTAGTGAATAATTTGCAGTAGGACTACTGTAGCCCTACCATTAGGTAGAGTAAGGCAGCCTCCTCCAGCAGTGCATGCAGCACCCCATGCCAACAATTCCCCCTGAGATAACTTACAAAGCACCCTCTAAGTTTCTCTGTTGTGTGTGGGAGGTCTCTGTCCTTCTGTTGGTGTAAGACTCAGCTGCCAGTCTGGTTGGATTCTGTATGTGGAATGGCTTAGGTGCTATCTTGTCTTTTCCTTCAGGTATGATTATGTCTTCTGATTATTGCAAGGCATAGAGGGGCAGGCTGGATGGTGCTAGTGGAGGTCTGTTGAACCCTATCAGAATCCTCCGTGCGCAGGAATAATTTTCTGCCTGTTCAACCGTTATCGTGCATGGAATTATTTCTGTGGGTGCAAAAGTGAAAATTTTGTGTTGCAATACATTCATGCTGCTTGTTCATGGATGATGCCATGAGATGGATTTTAAAGGGATCCTGCTCATATAATCATCCTGGCCAGAGGGAAGGGGAAGGAATATAATAGATAATACAGTGTAACAGTATTTCGTCACGTGTATGCATCCACGATGAACCCATATGCTACAGGTGCAAAATAGAATTGGCCCTTCGGTCTGTTAAAAAAGTGATTTTCACTATCTGTATGACACTAAACACTGTCACTGCCTGTTGGAGGAATTCAGCATTGCACTAAGGGGATCATTCCACCAGCGCAAGCTTTCTGGCTTGCAAGAGGGAATGATTCCCCTCTAGTGTGCTGTTCCGGGGGTTCTCCCAACCCCCTGAGCCAATTTTGGGGGTGGGAAGGAGGGGAGGGGAGAGGGGAAAGCCCCACTACACAAGTGGAAGTCACTGTGCAGGGCTTCCACTGATGGGACTCATTAGTTGAATCCCACCCAATATCTCTTACCTCCTCACCAAAGTTGGCCCTACCATTAGGCAGAGTAAAGCAATTGCCCTAGGTAGCAGATGCTGTGGGGCAGAAGTAACACCCTTTCTAGCTGCTGCTCCTCCTGAGCTCCCAGACCATTCCCAACTGTTTAAGATCAGACCCATGTGTGTCACACAGGCTTCCATGTACCCTTAAAATAGCCTCCTGCTCTCAGGTGCACTGGAGGTCACTGCCCTGTTGCCAGTGTTGAAGTCCAGTCAGCTTCTGCATATGGAAGGAAAGGCACTCTACTTTGCCCTTTGGCTCAGGCAGCAAAACGGCTTGGGTCAGTGCTGCTTCTCATCTTTCTTTCTCATTGTACTCCGCATATGGCTGTTGAGAAACCTGTGAACACCCAGATGTGTAGCAGTTCACTGAAACTGAGTGAAACAAGCGCTGCTCCTCGATTCCTCACTTGCCAGGTTGATGCACAAGAAGCTATGCTGTGGAGTACCTGATATTGACTCTTTGGGTAGAGCCTTTAATAATTTCACTCAGGTTCTCTTTATTCCTTTTACCACAGGACGACTCTTCTTTGGTTAATCTCCCTGATTGATGGTTTCATTGTATAGTTCCAGAGATATAAAACATATATATTTTAAACAAGCTTGCTTTTGTGCAAGTTACAGCAGTCTGATCTACCGAAATCAGTAGATAAAACAACAGAGTCTTAACAGATTTAGGTTGCTCTTTGATGACCTGCTTTTTGAAAATTCATTCAGATCAATTTGCAGGGTTGTTATACGACAGTCACTGTTTATGGAGCATTCATTCTGATTTTTGTGTGTGGCTTTTTCATCTTATCATCAATTGTTATCTGACACTTTCCCATCACTTTCCTTACTGCAAAAAGTTCATTGAGGTGGGGAGAGAGAAGAAGGCAAGAGTGCCAAATCTGCTTTAATTGTGGGATCTGGATTTGTTGGTATGTGATTGAACAACCACAAAATAGTAAGAGTCGGAATGCAGCCTTAATGCAGCACAAGCATTTGGAGACAGGAATCCAGTTCTGCATATAAGGCACCTCATTGCATGAGATAAGCATTAGCACTGCTAATGTCACCAGATCAAGCTGCTATTAAAGGGCCAGGAACAAGTTGGTGGCTATAACTGGCTAGGAGGCACAATGGCTATATTCTGCACTGAATAACTGAGCAGGGTTTCTGTGTATTATCACCAGAACAGTGCTTTTTCTATATGCTTCTGGGGTTGCTCTTGCCAATTCACCATCCCTGGATGGTTGTTTCTCTCAGTTGAATTGCTGCCAGTTCCTGGACAATGTGGGTACCATGGCAGTGTTTTGGGAGTGAAGGTGAGAAATTTAGGGTTCTGTAATCCACTATATTTATTTATTTAAGAAAAGCATACACTGCCCTTCATCTTCTAGGGCAGTGTGCATGAAAATAAAAACACCTAACAGAAAGTGAAAATCATGTTAAAAAACTATAGCAGCAGTTACATGCAGTTTCTACCTAGAGTAGAGTAGAGTTCCTTTAAAAAATTGTGAATAAAACTAATAAGTAACTTCTTTTTTGTTTTTTAACCACTATTGTACAATACTCTGTAGCTAGCAAGCCATGGTCACTGCCCAGTGTTGATTTGCTGACATTCCAGTCCTATTATTCTATAACTGCTTTGCAAGCCCCTTTCGTTTCTAGCCAGATCCAACTTTTTCAGTATGGTTGGTGTGATGGGTAAAGGGATGTTGATGAGAAAGCTGTTGTGAAAACAGATGGTATTCTGATGCCCTATTCAAACATGTACTTATCTTGGTTGGATTTTAAGAAATAATTAAATCAAGTACATCTGCTGGCACTAGATTATTAGGAAGCGAAACTGATGTACATTCCATTGTGAAATGTTTACTGTGAAACAGGCATCCTGCGAATTGTGGGGAAAAGAAACAAATACGGTAGTCCTAGACAAAAAAAATTCGGACTATTTTAAAGTTATTAAAAGTTAATTTGCATCTTTCAGTTCAATAGCTCTTCCTTATATAACAAGTAGGAGTGGGGGGAAATGGATTCAGAGCAAGTATACATTGAGTTTCAACAACGTAAAACATTGTGAATAATTATTTTGAAGTGATTTATGCCATATCAAAATTTACATGTAAAAGTCCATAGAAGTTTTTCCTGTTCATTGTTTTAGCAGAGCTAAAGAAAACTTGGAAGTTTTGATTTTGATGAATTCCAGTGGCTTCCACTGGATGCAAATACCTTCCAAAAAAACATTAGTAAGGAAAATATTCTTGTCTGCTCGTGAATTCATGCAGATTTTGGCTGCTTAGTAAAAAATAAAAAATCCATTCTATCATGCGGTGTATAGGAATTAAGATCTGATTTTTTTCCAATCCAGATGTTCAGCCTTGTGAACTGATTTAGCTGACAGAAGCACACAGGCCCTTTGCAATACATTTTAATTATGGCTTTAGTTTTTTGAAATGTTATTGTCACCCATCAGCTTTCTTAGTCATAATTTAAAATTACTTTTGCATTTTATTTATTCCAAGTAATTGTCATTAGAAAAAGAATTCAGTCATGCAAAAGAATTCAGTCAGAACATGTCATGCAAATCCAATTTTGCCAGCTTTATCTTGCTTTGTCAAACACATATTGATTTCAGTGTAAGCCCCATGGTTTCAGATGAATCTACTTAGTTCCAACTAAATATGTTTAGTATTATATCTTGCACAAAGCTGTGCAGCCATTCTCTTCTCCCCCCACTTGACAAATGTTCATCACCTGAGGAGGAATCTTTTTTTGATTTATGATTTAGGAAAATTCCATGAATCCCAAAGGGATGCAAACACTGCTATCTGCCTGATAAATGTTACCAATTTGCTGTTCTAGCTCCTTTACTGGTACGAAATTACAACTGCTGTTATCATTGGGGGTTTTTTTTTAACAAAAATGCAAAACAAAAAACTGTAGGGCTCACTGCAGAACTAATTGTGGCTGTGAGGCATGATGTGAAAACAGGTGTCCTTGAGGTCATAGATTCTTGTTTCTTGTGTTCATTGGGTCAGATGTTGCACTGATTCGTCACCCATAAAGCCACATGTTTTAACCGTAGATGAACAGTAAATTGTTAACCAATAGTGGGGTAGGAGAGCTGGGAAAAATTCACTTTTGGCAACTAATGTGCCCCTTTGGTTTCAGATAGTACATGGGTAGACGAATCTTAAAAGCCCGGAACACAAATTTTCACAGCTCATTCGAAGGGTTTACTTTGCTCAGAATCAAGTATATCCTTCCAGAGTTAATGCTAAATACATTACTTCTTGTAAATGAGCCACCATAGCTGCTAGAGGGCTGTGAAATCCCGGGCTTTTTAGATTTTTCTACCCATGTACTATCAGAAACCAAAGGAGCATATTGGTTGCCAGATGTGAAATATATTGGCATTATTTTCAGCTCTCCTACCCCACAACAAGGGCCAAACTACAAAGTATGTTATTCACACTTTTTAAAAGCTTGAAGTGTTCATTTTAATTTTGTCAAAGAAGCAAACATGGGACCCTGATCCAGATCAGATCCCCTCTTTGGTTTCCATCTGAGAATTGCCCCTTCCTGTATGCAATTTGATCCCAACGGTGCTGTTTACGAGTAGGGAGGGACCAATTTTAATTGGAAAACATGGTGAGAGGGGCTCATATCTGGATCAGGACCCCATGATTACTTTTTCTTCAGAATAAAGGTATTCATTTTCCTCCTCGCCACCTCTCTGGACAAGGAGTTGCTAGCATTGAAAGCTGAGAGCTGTGGGACAGTCTTGCCTCCCTATGGAGTGAAGATTGGGTTGAAGAGTTCCAAATTGTGCAAGAAACCTATGTGCCAAAAGGAGGCTGCGTCCTGTCCTTCAGACCTTTGCCCCCAATGCATGGGCAGAGCAAGGGTTGGGCCAGTGAATGTGGTCCTGTTCTCCCAGTCCATGCAATTATTAATTGGGCGAACTGAATGCCCGAGTAGGGCTTCTCTTGCAGTCCAATCCTATGCAGACTTAGTCAGGTGTAAACCCATTGATTCCATTGAGTTCTACTAGAAGCTGAAAACTGCTGTGTTTCTCAAGAGAAATGTGGGAGAGGACAGGCAAAGGGAAATTTATGTACATTACCAAACACATCCTGCTTAGAGCAGTAGTGGACAGCTTGGTGAGGTATTGCAGCTCATCTGACGTCTGGTCAGTTGCATTGTTGATGCTCACTGGGAAGTAGGAAATATCAGTGAGTTCTCTTACAAATGTACCACCGGAAGTGCTAGATTGGTTCCAGTGGTGCATTTGCAGCAGGGCAACTGACTGGAGGCCAGGGGAGTGGCACCACCCCACCATGCTGTGCACTACTTGGCAGAACTTCAAAATGTCCCTCAACTCATTTGCTGTTTGCTGGTTCTTGCCAACTGACAGTCATACTGTAGACACAGTCATTGATTCTTGATTACAGCTCCATGATATCCATACTTAGTAGAGAGGGATGAATCAAACTCTTTCACAGCCTTCAAATCATGCCAGCGCTATGTACTTTACCAAAGTTTCTGGATGTTCTGCCATTTCTACAGGAGATTATTCATTCTGAGGTCACGCAGATCAGAACATCCTTCGAGACATGGGATTTGTTGACCAGTTAAGGTTCAAGGTCTCCTACAAGCTCTTATCTTGTGTTTTTATCTGTGATTTCAAAACTATGGTGTGTTGGATCTCCTATAGGAATGTGTGAAGACATGAACAAACAAAGTGATTGCCCAGCATCATCAGTAAGAGGGTGTGGGAGTAGAGATACATTTGTTTTGGAGGAGGTGCAGGAATGGCTTAACTCTGAGCTCTTGGCTTTGTCATGTCATGCACATAAATGCTTAGGAAGAAGTTTCTATCTTTCTCTCACAGCTGTGGAAGCCTCTCAGACTTTGAGAAGCTTCTTTTTTTGGTACTGTCCATATTCATATAGCACACAAATGTATATGCCACTGTGTAATATGGGATAACAGAGATTTGTACTGAAACCTTATCATGGAGAAAATAATATAACAAAGGATGTGCCATTTCATTCTTTCCTTCCCCTACAAGAATTCATATTGCCATGCACATTAATTGCTTCTATTTGAAGTGGTGAATTAAACCTACATGCTATAAGCCAAGTTGGGAGTCATATGTCTCATTTTAAATGAAAGCAGACTCTCGGGACTGATCCTGATTACTCATTATTTTACCCAGGCCTTTCTTCCTCTCTTTTCTTCTCCTTGAGGAAGCCTACAGCCTTAAAATACTGATGACAACTTGATTAATGTGCAGGAGTGTGTGTGCCACTGCCTGTACAGTGTAGCGGTGATATAATATCCAGGTCTTTTTGGCAGGCAGATTGGCTGTGTGGGATGTAGCTTTGGTGGGAGGGTGAAGGGTTAATAAAGTGGCTTTCTTTTAAGCTAGTCACAGCAAATCAATACCACTCGTTGCAGTTGCCATGCTAAAAACCAGTAGCTTTGCGGTAACTTTAACTTCTGTGGAAGGCCAGTATGTATTGGAAGACTATGCAGTGGCATGAGTTTATATCACAAATGAAAGCTCTCTTAATCCTTAGAAAACCAAGATGTAATACCTCATCATCTTTCAGCAAGCCTAGTGGATATTTACCTTCTCACAGGCTTCTGTAGACCATGTGCTTGCGGAATGGAAATACGCCAATTTTTCCAGTTGTGTTTTTTTTTTTTTTTAACCACAGATCAGAAATGATTATGGGGTTGTTGTTTTAAGTCTCAAGTTGCCAGATTTATGATGGAAATGGGGGAAAAAAATCTCAGCTTTCACTTAAATGTATAGGAAAGATTTCTAGTTTTCTTTTTTTCTTTTGGAGAAAAATGTAAGCAGCTCGTGCGCTTATGGGCTAAAGTAGAAGGACAGACAGCTTTGGAGTGGGGAAGAACATTTAGCACATGATGATACAGGGATGTAGTGAACTTGCCTGTTACGCAGAATTATCTAGCATCCACATGAATGTGATGGCAGCTGCTAAGCCAGGCTTTACAGTGAGCATGTTGCTCCATGTAACCAACTATTTTGAAATTATTATCTCTGGATGTGAAACACCTTTAGTCCACTCCTAAAAAAAGAAGAGATTTGGGGAGCTTTGCAAGCATTTTTTGACTAGGAGTAAGCCCACCTGGGGACCCAGGTGGCGCTGTGGGTTAAACCACAGAGCCTAGGGCTTGCTGATCAGAAGGTCGGCAGTTCGAATCCCTGCGATGGGGTGAGCTCCCGTTGCTCGGTCCCAGCTCCTGCCCACCTAGCAGTTCGAAAGCACATCAAAGTGCAAGTAGATAAATAGGTACCGCTCCGGCGGGAAGATAAACGGCATTTCCGTGTGCTGCTCTGGTTTGCCAGAAGCGGCTTTGTCATGCTGGCCACATGACCCGGAAGCTGTACGCCGGCTCCCTCGGCCAATAATGCGAGATGAGCGCGCAACCCCAGAGTCGGACACGACTGGACCTAATGGTCAGGGGTCCCTTTACCTTTACCTTTTAAGCCCACTAGAGGGACGCGGGTGGTGCTGTGGTCTAAACAACAGAGCCTAGGGCTTGCCGATCAGAAGGTTGGTGGTTCGAATCCCCGCGACGGGGTGAACTCCCGTTATCCGGTCCCAGCTCCTGCCCACCTAGCAGTTCGAAAGCATGTCAAGTGCAAGTAGATAACTAGGTACTGCTCCGGCGGGAAGGTAAACGGTGTTTCCATGCACTGCTCTGGTTCGCCAGAAGCGGCCTAGTCATGCTGGCCACAGGACCCGGAAGCTGTCTGCGGACAAACGCTGGCTCCCTCGGCCTATAGAGCGAGATGAGCACTGCAACCCCAGAGTTGTCCGCGACTGACTGGACCTAATGGTCAGGGGTACCTTTACCTTTACCTTTAAGCCCCACTAAATTCAGCTGGGCATACATAGAAAAGTGTACATCTGATTGTATCCTTGGTCTTAACAAAAGTAAGATTGCTATCTTTCCATTTTTTTGTCCTATGGTTTCTAAGCCTTTAGCATGTTTTGCTTATTGCTATTACGATTTCGGTGTTCTTGCCTCTGTAAATAAGAGGACCTGAAACTAGAGTTGCCAGCTCCCCACCAGAGCAATGCTGCCATGCCTTTAACAGCTACATGACAGACAGAAATTCAACAGGTGCTCTTTTTTTTAGGACAAAGGTGCAGTGACAAGAAAAGCTTTCCCTATTAAAATTCCCACATGTTATGTAGCTGTTAAAAACAGAGGAGCCCTGCTGTGGGGGGTGGGGAGGTTAAAAGACTAACCAAAACTTCTTCTTTTTTAAAGTAAATTGGAAATTTTGGCAATTCAGTGATAAATGGATGAGACAAGGCTACCCAATGTATTCAGTTTGCTTACTCTACACAGCAGTTATATAATGTCCATTCATAATGTCAAACATAAAAATTACACAACCAACAATTCAGAGCACATGTACAAGCAAAATTGTGTATTTTGCCTTTAGGAAGACAACCATCAGTTGCTTGAACCTTCTTGCTGGCAAACCTAGTACATTCCTGCTACATTCCAGAAAGCTGATATAATTATTCATGTGTCCTTATTTAAGATGGGCATGTCTGCTAACAGCTGCTTCAGCAAACTCTATGACTTACTAGAGGTAATTCATTCTAACTGTGGTTAATTTTTCAGTCAAGGTACACTTCAGTCTCTGTAACTGGGAAAGAATGAATAAAAGAGTTAAATATATAATTTCAGTTGTATACAAGCTCTGAAAAGATACAAGACATTTTTAATATATATATAAAAACATATTTGTGAAATAGCTGTTAGAGTAATAAATTGACGTGATATACAAACCCCGCCACCTAGGATTACATGGTGCAGAATTCCAGCTGGTATTAATGGATACAGTAGTTTAATCAGGGGTGGGAATTCTATTCATTCTTTCAATATTGCATTTCTTCCCCTCCCTTCCTCTCAAAGGAGCCCAAAGTGTAAGCAGCTCCCAAAGCAATCGGTGGAACTGTTATTTCCATTTGTACTAAAAGCTTGCATCTGATTGGCTGGTTAGTTCAATATTTTGTCCTGAAGCCCTCCTGTATTGCCCACTTGCAATGCTGCAATGACAAAAGAAGTCACAAATGGCAAAATTATCTGTGGGGTATACCTAGCAGTCTATTCCTTAAGCCCTCTGCCTCTTGCTTTGATCACTGATTTGGCTTCTAAGTATGTATACCTATTGCCTACCTGTTACCTCCATAGCATGCAGACCCTGCATGTCATTTGCACATTGTTTATACACCTGACAGTGGGCAGGGATCTCTTTACCTGATGTGCATTACCTGCTTGGTTTCTCTCCCCGTACCCCCCCCCCCAATTGATAAGACTATCACCCATGCATGCACAATGACTGTCTCAAATGTGCACACCTCAGGTTAATTGCAGAGTAAATGTGGCTTATGTTTTCCTTTCAGACTGAAGCTAGTTGAAGAGAAATCACATCAAATAGCATTATTTCTCAAAAGCCCACAGGGTAGTTCTACATTGTAGGCAACAGTTGTGTGTACAATGATTCAAAAGCCAGCTGTGGGAGCACACTAGGACAAGAGAAAATTATAATGTGTATACAGGCTCAGTGTGTCAAGACTTCATCTCAGTCATCAGCCTGGCTCTTTGAGGTTTTAATGCCAAGCAAATTGACATATTTTCCTTCTCTCACAGAATCTGGACTGTCAACTGTTTAGCTCCCTGAGCAAGTCAACATTCCATTCCATCGTATCAGCTGAGCTAATCATTGTCAGAAATTTCAACATCCCAAGCACAATACAATGCAATTTTATATTGAATAAGGAAACCTGTGATTTAACAATAAAAGCAGCTTGCTTATCAGCCAGAAATATTAGAGAAGTATAGTTGTACACAGGTCATTGGTGCAAAATAGTTTCTAGCCTTTTGGAAAATAAAAATTCAAAGGTTAGCTTTTGAAAAGGTACAGTTTAAATCAAAATAATTCCACTTTTGGTTGTGTAGTAGTGAATAGAGCACTAAAGATATTGAGCTAGGACGCAAGGAATCTGATTGTGTCAGGACTCTAGGACTGATGGTGGGAAAGTATCTTTTGAAGGCAGAGAGCGGGAAGAGAGAATCCGAACAGAATCTTAGATTAGTTAAGGTTCACTGAATGGCTTTGTTGAAAATTCAAGAAGAGCATTTAAATACAGAAGTGCTGATGAAGGTGCAGGGCATCACAGATCTGTTTCCATAGTGATGTTGTTCAAACAGAAGCTTAGAAGTGCATTGAATATATCTTCTATAGAAAATGGCAATCTTGGGGAGGCACTGACATTATTTGTTAGGTCTCCGTGACTGGATGGATTGTAAGGGACCATCTACACTTTCGTTTGTCCCGTGATTTCAAGTCACAGGTCTAATAGGGTTGGGGTTTTTTTGTCCCGGGAAAACCTGCTGTTTACTGCTCAGTTGGAACAAACATCAATAAAAAAAACAACCCAATTTACATTTGTTCTGATTCATCAGTAAACAGCAAGTTTTCCAGGGAAACTGGTGGGTCAGAAAGCCCCATCTAGAGCCCTTGACTTGAAATCACAGAATGAAAGAAAGTGTAGATGGGCCCTTGTGGAGTGTTCCCTCAGCCTCCTCTCTTCTCCCCTCTCCTTGGGAGTAATCTGGACAGCAGCACTGCCACTCCTGGTCTCTGAGCTGCCCCCCCCCCGCCCCAAAGAGAGGTGCCTCCTCCCACTGCCCACAGGGTTCTGGGAAGCACCCACTGGCCAACCCCAGAGGCACAATTTGACTGGGGAGCTTGTAGCCAGGGCTGCTGCAACAAACAGCCGTGCAAGCCTTTGGGAGGCAGAGATGCAGGAAGGCACCAGAGGATGGAGGGAAGAAAAGAGGGACAGAGGCTAGTGTTGCCCGCGGCACCCCTGACCATCATTCAAGGCACCCCAGGGTGCCATGGCACACTGGTTGAAAACCACTGCCTTAAGCAATTCCGGACTGGGAAAGATACTTTCTTAAAAGGTTTGTTGAAAGAGGAATGTCTTCAATAGGTGCCAAAAACACAACAGAGATGGTGCTTTTCTGATATTCAAGAAGAGGGAATTCCAAAGGGCAGGTGCAACAACACTAAAGACCTGATTCCTACATTGTGTACAACAGACTCCTGATTAAGATGGTATCTGCAGGAGGCCCTCAACCTGCAGAGCACAGGTGATATATCTTCTCCTTCTCTCCCTCCCTTGCAAAATGCTCAAACTAGGAAACCTATTTTGTTAAAAAAAAATCAAAATCAGTTTAGGAAACTTTTAAAATATTTGGTTGCTTAAACTTGTCTGAGGTGCTATTCCTAATATTACAAAGTGGTTGTTAACAAAACCCAACACTACTGAATGTAAAATAAAATGAAATAAAATAATCAGTTACAAGTAGTAGAAGTGCAATAATTTGTTAACATCCACTCTTCTGTAGAGCTGTGGAACTGTGTCCTATGCTGTGGCAGCAGCAGCCCCTTCCTCACTGGCAAAGCAACTTAGACTCCTATTTCTGTTGTTGTAGTCAATAGGAAACTGGTTTGCATATGGTCTTCTGCCAATCACAGAGGTTTCAGCTTAACTCACTTCTCCATGATACACTATTTGGGCCCTTCCAATAATGCCTTGATCAGGCTTCCCCATTGCCCACATTCCCCAATGTGTGGCTTGCCCTCATACAAGCAAGACTATGCTTTTCCTCTCATGTTACATTAACTGTGTGAGGGAATAACACCCAAATACCAAATAAGGCTGTTGTACCTCCTAAAATCCCCTCTTCCACAATATCCACTGCTCTAAATGTTGAATTTGATTTATGAAGTTCTGGACTAAATTTAGCTTCTGCGCCAAAGGCAATAACTCCTCGATTTTGTTTCTTAAATTACCTTATAGTTACTTCAGAAGGCAGCTACACTGATGCTTTGGTAATGTGCACAAATATTTTTTTTTATATAAGTTAGGTGATTCATTGCCAAAACATTCTGTAAACCATCAACAACCTTGCTTATAGCCTAAACAAAAGGAAATCTCAGGATTTTGCAATGTGGGTCACATCATCACTGAAACAGGGGAGTTGGGTTCTGAAGCAGATTGCTGATGATCAGTTACTCAGGCTGCTGTTGTGGTGCAGGAAGAGGGAGGCATGAGTTGTAAGCCATTCAGTGTAGAAGCCAAAACAGGAATGGGGGATAGGAAGGGCCAACTGGATCAGAACAAAGATCTATCTAGTTCAGGGATGGGTAAATGGTGGCCCTCCAGACACTGTTGGATTCCGGCTCCTATCAACTCCTGCCTTCATGAGAGTAGAACTCAACAACATCTAGCACCCCAACCCTGATCTAGTATATTGTTTCCTGTTCTACAAAATAGCCAGCAAGACGTTTCTGGGAAGCCCATAATCATGGCATGAAGGCCTTTGCCCATGTTGCTTGCCAGTAGCTGGTATTTCCTTCTTCCGAACATGGAGGTTGCATTTAGCTATTACAGCCAATAACTGCTAATAATTTGGTTTTGCATGGAATTGCCGAAATCATTCTAAGGCTGTGGTCACCACCACATTTTGTGGCAGCGACATCCGTACTTTAATTATGCATTGATTGAAATATATATATACTGTATATGGGGGGGGGGATCTTTCTTGAATATGTTGTCTGTCTATTTCCTTGGGTGCCCCTGAATTCAAGTATTATGGGAGAGGGAGAACATGTTTGTTTGTTTAAATGCTGTGTCTTTCAATCCAAAATAACCAAAGAGTTCTGTCTATTCACTTTCTCCACACCACATTGGTCAGTGTAGGAACTGGCTGTATAAAGGAAGAAATGGCTGAAGGAGTGGAGGATCCATGTGGGTATATTCTCTCGTTGAGATGTTTAGACTGGAAGGAGCATAGGCACTCTTGTAAGTTTATTAGGGCACTTTATTTCATAAAGTTTAGAGAAGCAATGCCCTAGCTGTTTTACAAAATCATATGGGGGCAAACTAGACATTTGGCAGAGACCTAAGTCTGGGAATGTGGTTTCTACCCACAAACTTCTAAAAGACAATGGGGGAGCCGGGAGAGTTGCAATTCTGGGAGTAGAAACAGTGAGTGCCCACATCTGTTCCCCTGCTCTGCCCTTCTCATGCTGCGTTCATGAGTCCTAAGTGCTTTTATTATGAAGTTGTAGGGATTCACCATGCAGAGGAAAAACACATGGGTGGTACCATAAAGATTTTGGGATGTGAGGAAGTGTTAGCTGCTTCCTGTCAGAAGATTATAGGCTACTGGCTGCATTCTCTTCACATCTGTGCCTGCGCGCTCTGCCTATGGGTGGATGCTCAGAGGATAAGATCTGTCAGTATCGGGAAATACAGAGTTAGGTTGCTTTGTTGCAAAACAACTCCCCAATAAAACTGTTTAAACATAAACAGTTAAGAAGAAAATAGACTTGGAACAGATTAATGCACACAGCAAAAGTGAATGTCTAGGGATTGAATGTGGCTTAAGATGAGTTTGACCCTAAATGTTCACGAATAAATAATTTGCATGCATACTGGATAGAGCATAGCCCATGGTATTAGTTCAGGGAGGGCAATCACTGGCCGGGGGGTGGGGTGGGGAGGGACGGGGAGTGGGACTAGTTGCATAGAACTTTGATTAAATGTTTCTACTTGAGTCAGTCATACATCTCCCACTGGTCCACTTTATACTTTAAAACTCCTGGACACTGTGTCTAATGCATTCTTTTGTATACTTAAGTTTTGTCGTCTTGCCCAGATTTGGCACTGGCACCACAGGCAGACGGCAGGAAGAGAGAATGAATATATTTTTTCATTTGAAGTGAAGCCACACCAGAAGATGTTATGTTTAGTCTCTGAGCCTCATCAGTGCACTGGAGAAGTTTTCTTCTGTTAGCAAAACACTAGAGATATGAACCACAGTGGAAAGGCTGAGAGGTCAAGCAAATGTTCTCATCCCAGCTTTCTTCATTCACTCAGAGGGTAGCTGCTGCTGCCACTGCCAGATTAGTTCTTCAATGAGTGAAGCTAAAAAGGATCATTCTTTTCAGCTATTCAGCTTGGTTCTTCAGGGTGATGGGAAGCTAATCAAAAGTCTAGACCGCACAAACGTTTTCTGGTGGAATACTAGAATGTAGGTAAATGGCAGGACAGCTTGAAGCAGGGGATGGATGAAAATCTCCTGAGATAAAAAGAGCACTTCAGGTGTAAGACGTATTCATCATACTAGTTAAGGATTAAAAGCAATAATTATTTTGAGTTTACTAATAAAACCCACAACCCACTTGAACAGTCTTAGCAGACTCACTTCCTGATCACGATCTACAGATTGGGAATCACCAATATAAAGTATGTATACATTTATGTTCTGCCTTGTTGCCTGTTAGACAACAGGAAAATGAAGTGTAAAAATAATACTGAAAGCACAACAAAAAATTGGTGCAGTTGCAAAAAGAAAACCAAAGGAACATGATCCAAATAGTCAGAAAACATCTAGAACAATACTCAATTCTCATTTAACCCAAAAGCTCTCCGAAAAAACAGTGTCTTCACTACCCTTCTGAACCTAAGCAGTAAGGAAAGCCTGGGTGCCACTACTACGAAGGACCTGCGCCATGTAACCACACACCTTACTTCATTTGGCAGAGGAAAACTGAGCAGGTCATCTGATGCTGACATGTTGCATCTTGCACATTCCCTGTTCACAGAGGAAGAGCTTCTTTGGCATTTCAGCACTCACATAAGTAGCAGTGTACTGTATGTGGATTAGAACAAATATTTATGCCCATTTTTATCTATGTGCTACCTCTTAATCTTGGATTATCCAGATCAGGGGATCTGTGGACATCCAGATGTTGTTGGACAACCATTTCCATCACCCCTGACAATCGTTCATACTAGGTGGGGCTGTTGGGAGTTGGATTCCAACAGCATCTGGAGGACCACAGATTCCCAGCTCCTAATCTAGATAATAGAAGCAGAATAATAATATGCAGGTGGTACCTATAGGATATCTCATGTCACATGCTATAACTAATGGACACACTGATGTCCTGTGTCACATGCTATAACTAATGGGGACACAAACATTGATTTTTGTGGGCTTAAATGTGCCTGACATCTGATTATTTGTGATGATATTTTTGAGGTGGCACTGTATTTTGATTGAGAGAGCATTTGTTTATTTTTTTGGTAGTTAAATTCACTAATCTAGTGCCAGCAGTAAAATGCTTTTCGATTAAATTGAAGGGACTGGTTATGCTTATTTATTTGTTTTAATCCTCTGTGTAAAAATCTTAAGTGAGCTACCCTTTTCATGTGTCTGGAATTACAGTAATTGAAGGAATCACTTGTCAGGGGTCCTGTTTCATGCTATTACAGCCCTCTAAATTACTATCTTGAAGTATTGCTGCAGCCTAGGAGTTTTCATTCCTTCAAACCAAGCAGCTAGCTTCAGACCTCAATCATTCTAATTACAGACAAGTAATGGCTTGAGATTATTTGTAATAACCCTAAATTGCTCTGCATTTCTTTAGATGACTCCACTATTTTATAATATATGTATATTTTGCAGGACAACTGGTTGGAAAGTGTGTGTTAGGCTGGAATTCAGTTAAGTGACCATGCACTGTAATAGTTTGAATGGCCTGGGCCAGTTCCAACATTGTTTTTCTCTACTCAAGGCTCAGGAAGTGAGGAACAAATGGACGGATACACCACTTTCCTAATGCTAAAACGGGCATACACAAAGTCTGAATCTACATTTCTTTCTAGGCCTCTTCCAAGGTATCAGTTTTATCAAGAAGTGTACATGCACACGAAAGCTCATACCAAAAACAAACTTAGTTGGTCCCTAAGGTGCTACTGGAAGGAATTTTTTTTATTTTTTATTTTGTTTTGACTATGGCAGACCAACACGGCTACCTACCTGTAACTAGTTTATTATCATTAGGGATTCTGAGCAGACAACCAATTTCTCTCTCTCTGTGTGTGTTTTTAAGAACTAGCTATAATTGAACTGCTTAGCTCCAGTATTGTCATGAGTCCTGTAGAAGTGTCATAAATGGGGTGGTTGGATCCTGAGGAAGAATGGGAGAAACTTGAAGAGTTGGAGCTGAAGGACCCTGGGGGTGGGATCCTAGTGGGGTCTGTAAGCTGCCTTGAGTCCTGTCAGGGACGACTGTATTTTTATGTAGAATTCTCCAGTCTTTGGCAACAGAGCATGGGAGGCTGCCATTGGGGAAAGGGATGCTGATTCCCCCCTCCCTTCAACACACATGCACAACAGTCTATGTGCATGTGGAAAGTTGTGTGTGAGCTTTGCATTCTAGCCGTTATTTAAATATACAGCAAAACCTGGAAAAGTATGTAGTAGTAGTCATATCCAACAGTTTATCCAGAAAATTAAATATGTTTGAATGCCTGCCTAAGAAGGAAAGATCTCACCTGTCTTCTGCCAACGTCCTGGCAGGCTGCCTTGAGAAGGGAATTTCACAGTTGTGGTTTCATGATAAAAGGTCTAATTTTAAAGCTTAAGCACTAGGGGCAGGTCTTTCCCTATACACCTCAATGGTTGGGGGTAGGGGCAGGGGCATTTTGAAGAATTGGTTTTAAGGTAAGATTTATGCATCGTGGTGGTGAATGTCCACGAGATCATTTTCAGGCAGAAGGAAAAGGTTTCAGTGTTATTTGTGCTGTGCAACTGCAGGTCTATTGCTTTTACAACCCAAGTATTCTAAAATGTGTTCTCAATTACCTTGTGCATATTTTAAAAGAATTAAATTTCCATCAAAGGGTTTTACATACTGTTTGATGTTACTGTGTCTAAAGATCCAGATCAGAATAAAGATAATTTTGACTGTGTTCATATTGTTCCATTCCAAAATATAAGCTTCCTTTTGTCTGGATTGTGGCTTTCAAAGGAGGTTGGTTGGTCTTTTTCATGTTGTGACCCCTGACATCTCCACTGGATGTGAACTGAAGATCTAGGTCTGAAACAACATGACTGTGGTGTGGCTTGTGTGGGGTCTGCAGATGCTTTGCGTATCTTAGTGTTCTGCAAGGTTTATAGCTCTGGAGTTCAAGAGAAAATATTGCCTCAGCAAGTGGAATTGCTTTGGATCTCTAAACTTCCCTCAAAGAGGTTTCTTAGCACTATAAGCAGTACTGGCCACCCTTGGTGGGTGTGATGTACATGTCAGGAGCCTCTCTACAAGGCAGAAATACACCTGCCTATGAATGGCTTGAGACAGACAGCCTTCAATGAGGTTAGTTGTATAACTGACACCCAGGGGCTTCTCACATGACAAGTTAGTATGGAAAGACCTCCCTGGAATGTTTGAGAACTTTGGCACTAGTGCAAGCAGCCAACACTTATGGCTCTTAAAACAGGACATTTCATGCTGCACTTCCTAGAATACCCCCATTGTGGGCTTGATCTGATGTTTCTCTTAAAGTTATGATTGTTAAACACCAGGAATCACGAAGATGCACATCGTTTGCTGAGTTCTTAAAATATCTTCATACATGTTTGGCTGGGCTATTGGAATTTTTCTTCTCAGAATGTGAATGACCCCCAGGACATTAGTTAGGTGAGATGTGGGCTGATTCTGAACTCCCCTGCAATCTGTTTTTGTGTGCGTCCTAGTAAGAAACGGAACCTGTGGATCGATTCTTACAAGCTTTGGTTTCTTTTTTTCTTTTGGAATAATCTTTGTTGAGTTTTAAAGGTAACAAGACAGAGAAAAAATATTGTAACAAAACAGAAATCATTGGAGAACAAAAATTAGGCATAGGTTTCAAATAAAGTGTTGCTTCCTTGATGACTCAGTAGGTTTTGGGCAGAGATCTTTCCTACAGTTACCAAATGCCAAGAATTGAATCTGCTAAGTATGAGCTATGGCCCCTTCCCAACTATGTCTTTTTGGTTCCATCAACCTCTTGACAGGAAGCAAAATCATTGTTGATATACCAATGCTTATTTGTAAAAACTTTGTAATAATTGTACATATGAACACTTATGATCCTTGTTATTTATTTCATATGTGAGCTTGGCTGATATGAGACCCAAATGGTGTTATTTGTGTGTGCTACAGCTACACCCACAAATCACATATGAAATTTGGATTAATCTTACTATCCTTAAAAACAAACAAACCAGTACATAAAGAATGTAGTACTCAGTGGTTTTTGCCTTGGGAAAATCCAGTTTATGCCAATTTTACCTATCCTGTTGTGATATGGTGACAATCCACTATTATACTTATGTCTAAGAAATACTATAGTCATAGGGTCAAGGTAGATGATAATTAAAATTAAAGAGGATTATGAGTGCACATTAAGGGTCAAGTAAGATTACTACCTGTCAAGGGAGTTAAAGAATATGATTCAGCCATCTGTTAAAGAACCGGTCTATTCCAGAGTTTCCAGGCAAGTGGTACTTCATGAGGCCATCTTAATACAGAAATCAACATTCAGTGAAACATACAGTTGATTTTCTCTTGTTCTTGTTACAAAATTAAGACTTATTCCCAGGTAAGTGTGTATAAGATTGGCATCTCGGTCAGAACTGAAAAAAACTTAGGGATCACACACAGATCTCAAATTTAGTATAGTGACACTCATACAAAAGCTAGTTTCAACCCCTAAGAATCTCACACATTTGGTGTTATCAGTGTTATTTTCTGTCCCCATTTCAGCTGTCTTTTTGTATTCACTAAACATACACACTTTATGAAAGCAAGTGTCCCTTTTCTGTGCCAACCCATGGCCCATTTTTGTAATTTATCAAAATGGCCTCTAAAGTGATTTTCACACGAAGAAAGGTAATGCAAATAAAGGTTTGGACTGCAGTCCTAGCACACTTACCAGGGAGTAAACCCACTGAATTCAGTGGAACTGAATTGACATGGATAGGATTGTGCTGTTATGCAGAAATAACAGGCCTAGTTTGTTTACCAGTCCTAACTTTTATTTATTTATTTAAGGAAACCAGAGTTTACATACCATTAAAGAGACAAGTGCTATAAAAACAGTGGGTCAATGCATCTAGTTGTTAACCAGAACGTAGGTGGTTCGAGGCTACCCAGGGACAGTTGTGGGGTCCCTTCCAGGGGGACCGCTTTCAGGGTCCC
Source organism: Darevskia mixta (assembly GCA_034641385.1). Taxonomy (NCBI): domain Eukaryota; kingdom Metazoa; phylum Chordata; class Lepidosauria; order Squamata; family Lacertidae; genus Darevskia; species Darevskia mixta. The sequence continues at coordinate 9,876,412 of JAWWNH010000001.1, read as the reverse complement.
TTCCAATGCTACAATTCTATGATTCTAGGAAAACCTGAAGGCTCATTTAATAATAACGCAAAAAACAAACCTACTATAAGGAAAGTACCTAAATGAATATGCGAAAGAAACTCAAACTCAAGTACATATACTTATTCCACTGTATATACTGGTAACGCGCCTTGCTTTGCCTCAGAAAGTAGATCAGATTCATTAAAGCTTATGAGTACTGTATTCTGACACTTGTCTGATTATCTATTACTTTGCTGAAGACATTCCTTGTTTACATATGAAGCAGTTAAGATATGGATTTGCCAATTCCCCCATGGAAAATTCTACCTTAAGCCATAGGAAAAGTGTTTGGGTGAAAATAGTAGTTTCCATTTTGGGGCAAATTGCCGTTTCAGGGGAACGAATTTTATGGAGGAAATGGCATGACTTTCTCTCTGTGTGTGTTTGTATGTAAGGATTAACTCCCCTACCCTCTCCAGTCCAGATAAGGACTCTCTGTAGTTGCGGGGTTTGTTGTTGTTGTTGTTGTTGTTTAAATAAGGCTTTAAGGTAACAGAAATACAACCACAGCTTTTCCAGAATAGAGTTTCATGCTGTCTGTTAAAGTACACATAAAGTACAAATCAGATCTAAGGAAGGTGCATGCACGTTAATTTCTCAGCAACATAGTCTACTGTAGGTGCCCATCTCACATTATGGTGGTTACGGTCTACCTCCTCCTGCTGCTGTTGCTGTTGCTGCTGCTGCTGCTGCTGCTGCTGCTGCAGCAGCAGCAGCAGCCTTCAGTAGGATTTGAAGGAGGGAGTGATTTGCCAGACACCCTTTGCTGGAAAAGTAATCTACAATGTTGGCAACCAGCTGTATTTCTCAAGCAATTACAGGTGCTCCTATTGGCTTTCTTGTGGCTGGGATTATAGTACCACGCAGTCCTTATAATATTGGAAGAGAAAAATCAGTTTTGAAGATTTTAAGCAAATAATTTTCCACTTGGTCCCATGCTGTTGGCAGGTTGCCCAGCTCTGAGCTAGCCAAGGCAGGGAGAAGAAACTGCTCTATCAGTTATACCCATCTGCCACAGAATAATGCTGACTTGCACTGGCTTGGCCAGTCTCTTGCGCTCTTGAAAATAGCTGGGTGGGAGGTTGGGAGCTAGAGGTTTGCATAAAATTTGCTTATGTTAATTTACATGCATAGATGCAAATTTAGCAATGACAACTATAACTAAAATAGAGATACAATACATCTCAACATAGTGGGGAATACTGTGAATAGGTGACCAGTATCGTTGCTCTGCTATCCAGGGCCACCTGTTGATCGGCAGCTTCAATATCCCTGCCCTATCTCGGATTGGCCAGCCCTTCAAATAGAGGAGTCATTGCATGTCCACCCTCAAAGGAAGCTTGGTTAGCCAGCCCCAGAAGGAAAAATGTACAGTGGTACCTCGGGTTACAGACGCTTCAGTTTACAGACTCCGCTAACCCAGAAATAGTACCTCGGGTTAAGAACTTTACCTCAGGATGAGAACAGAAATTGCGCAGCGGCGGCAGCAGGAGGCCCCATTAGCTAAAGTGGTACCTCAGGTTAAGGACAGTTTCAGGTTAAGAACAGATCTCCAAAACGAATTAAGTTCTTAACCCGAGGTACCACTGTATGTATATATGTATGTGTGCTTCCTGCTTCAAATGACACACCCATGCTTTCTCTGATTGGGCAGGGAGAAAGACTTCCCTCTGAAGTATTGAAGGAGGTAGCATTTGAGTTACAGAGTCTCCTGTCCCCGTAGCAGAAAGGCAGCGGAGGTGGGAAAGCATAGTGGTACAAGCCAGGCAGAACTTCAGAATGGTACTCTGATGAAAAGAGAGAAACTAGAGCCAGTGAGTAAAGTACTGTAACTCCAGAACTCTACTCTTTCTCTCTTACTTTTATTTTCTGTTTTATTTGCCCTTCATTAAAGAAGTCCCGCTCCAGGTACAGGGAGAGAAATAAGTCACCAACACATGAATGCTGCCAATCCTAAAGCAATTCATGGGCTCTTTCCAAGACTCCAGGCATATCTAATTATTTTATGACTTCACAACATCATGGTATAATATAATAATAATAATTTATTATTTGTACCCCGCCCATCTGGCCGGGTCCCCCCAGCCACTTTGGGCGGCCTCCAACAGATATGAAAATACATTAAAATATCACAAGTTAAAAACTTCCCTAAACAGGGCTGCCTTGAGGTATTTTCTGAATGTCAGATAGTTGTATATCTCTTTGACCTCTGCTGGGAGGGCGTTCCACAGGGCGGGCGCCACTACCGAGAAGGCCCTCTGCTTGGTTCCCTGTAACTTGGCTTCTCGTAGTGAGGGAACTGCCAGAAGGCCCTCGGCACTGGACCTCAGTGTCCGGGCTGAACGATGGGGGTGGAGACGCTCCTTCAGATATACAGGACCGAGGTCGTTTAGGGCTTTAAAGGTCAACACCAACACTTTGAATTGTGCTCGGAAACGAACTGGGAGCCAATGTAAGCTTCCTGAATGCATTTTATTACGATCCTGGTAATACGTGTGTGCAACCTTTTCTTTTGTAATCTGACCTGTCTGTTTTCAAAATGAAGGCCTTGTGTGCAACTCTAGTTGCTCAGCAATTGTATGTTTGTTGACCACTTTAACCTCTAGCATGTGGACGTGTAAAAGGAACTGGTATAGTTCAAAACTTGAATATTAATATTCATTTTCCATCTCATAGGATGATGTCATTTTAGGCACACTGTAGGATACTAATAGTGCTGGAGAGGTTAGGGTTCCAAGAAGTAGAAAGATCTGTGAATGCATTGCATAGTTCCAAGAACTTGATGTATTTTTTTCCAGTATTCAAAATCATTAGCGCTTTTCTGAGTTTCCTTGTAAATGGATAGCTTTGGAGATCATGGGATGTCAGCCATAGTACCAAATAACAGCAAGATTTAGTGGGATGTGTACCTTTTTTTAACAGGGTTCTTTTAGCTATGTTGTTACATTTTGAGCCCTGATTTCAAAAGGCTTCTGAGACAGGCCTCTGGTTCCCAATGGAGAAATGCAGCATTTTCATTTCATTTGAGGAAATACAAAATCCACCCCTCAACCAAGGCTGATGGTTCCTTCTTTATTAACTTCTTGAAGCCTAAATTATACCTGCAGTCAGCCAGGCATAATTTGAGTAGCTGCTTCTATTACACCTGTATGAGGTCAGCTTTGCGGGCTAAGCTGTTTATGCGAAGCAGCTTGTGACACTGCTCTGGTGATTTCAGGTATGCCAGCGTAACCAAGGGTTTGGTTAGTGTGGTTAAGATTGTTGCAGACACAAACAGCTTGCCAAATGAAGTTGTCTGTAATGTGGTTATGTACCAATTAGCAACCCACATAGGCAAGCTGCCTGTTTGGACCAGGCCTTACAACCACCAGGTATTAAGGAAAATTTTACTTCCATAGGCCCTGATGTGAGTCTGGATTAAAGACTCATATCATCTCTAGAAGAAACAATACAGTACTAGAAAACATAATACCTGAAACCTGAGCATAAAATGTTGCTTTTTATCGATCGAGTCCCTGCTACATCTACTCTAGTATTAGATTCTCTGTAGGGCAGTAACTCTGCAGGGCCATCAGACAAGGGCCTTTTTCAGCCTTGCTGTCTGATCTCATTTCAATTGGAAACTGAACCCAGGACCTTGTGGATGTATGTGCTCTACCAGTGTTCTGTGATTCCTCCCATTGCTCCATGTTCTGAGGCAGTAGGCTATATGCCACTAAATATCAATTGCTGGTGAAAAACAGCATTAAGGGGTGGAGGGGTTACCCTAAAGAGGCATATTAATAGGAACGCAGCCTGCCTCACTAGGAGTTAGGAGTGGTAAATCTGCCTCACATTTTAAATTTTCTACTCAGTATTTATTGACATAATGGCTTAATAAAATTGAGATATACAGCTACAGTTTGTATTTGAAGCTGTCTATTTTTATTATAGGTGAATAGCACTTTAACTTATGAAATACTTTTTAAAAGCTAGAGAGCAATTTCTGTTTAGTTAACATAAAAAAAAACCAGCAACACCTTTTTGAGGACTTGGCATTCCTGGCAAACATGTGGTCAAAATTACGCCCTTGTCTGTATCTCGGAAACTTGTATTTTATTTAGTGCATAGTTTCAAAATGACCTGCGTCAAGTTCAGAGGAAGATGTAACGTGAACAATATGCAAGTAGATTCTTTATGCATGTGGGATAACAGATGTGTTTCTCCTGGAGATATTTGAAGGGTTTATTGGCTTGTCTCATTTGATCTGTTGAAATAAACGCCGTTTTGTCTGCTGAATGACATGTTCTATCTTAAGTATATCGTGCAGAGTTCTGCTGGCATCCTCTCTGGTTCTTGACCCCTTTTGAATGTGTTGCTCAATTTGTTGGGGGCTGGTGTAGTGTATCATAAGAAAAGTCAAGGAAAACAATCCCTTTAATTGTACGCTTATACTGCAAAAATGTTTAATTTAAACTTTTAACAGTAAGGATTACCTGCCTTTAGAGAACACCCCCCTCCCCGGGTTGCAACAGGAAACTACCTTTAAGGATTATCTACTTCATTTCTGTATCAAGAGTGACTAAGTCCTATTTGAGTATTATCCCCCTCTCTCTAACAGAGCTCTTGGGTAAAATGGCTTCGTAGTTTGAAATTGAAATGAGAGTTTGCAAAGCTTTTGGTCAAAACATATTCAGTGGAAGGGAAACACTTTCCAAAAAGTGTCTAATTTCCACAGATGTGGAAAGTATTATTATGGCTAGTGCCTAACGGTAGAATCTCACAACACACATACTTAGCAATCTTTGCCAACGCTCTGATCTAAAGGCAATCTAAGGCCAATGGGGATTGTTCCCGTTGGCTTTGTCGCCATTTAGCTGTAATTTTGGCAAGGCAGCCAGGTACTGTTTGGCAAAGTATTGAGGTAACTGTGGCTAATATAATCAGTACCGAGCAACCCCTCCTTTGCCATCATATGCTTTTAGAAAAGGTCTATCAAGCATGGTTACGGTGCTTGTAGAAGGCATTATAGAAAGTGCAAACCCCAAGAGGTGAGTGTGATCACCACCTTGCCTAGAATTTCTCACTCTGCATGGTTTATCATGCACATCTATGCTTATTGATAGCACCTATATTTATATAAATATATCTACAGAAATCCCTTTATATAAATACGTATCTGTACCTCTTACTGGTGTTCTTACATCATATTGGTAAACAATAAGATGATTTTTACTGCAAATTGGCCTCTCAGGGTAACTTTATTGCAATTCGTACTACATTGGTTTAAGCAGGAAACATTAGTAAAGGAAAACAGCCATGCAGTGTAGAAGTAGGAAAAAAACTTTAGGTAATGGACAAGAAACCAATTTTTCACTGTGACACAGTGATACATATGGTCTCTTCAAAGCCCCTCAGAACTAGCCCTTTGATAAATGAATTGCATGAACATCCCTACCATAATGATGTCAGCATGCATACCTGTCTCGGTTCTTATTCTAACTTGTTGACCTAAGTGATCAAAATTAGGAATACATGACCTTCTATAGCTCATTTAAATGGGTTTGTCTGGCACTTATACTGCAAGGTATTAAGAGTCCATGGGTCTTGCTATTTTGTGTATCTTCTCTTTCTACTGTCAAGATACAAAAAATTCTTATGCAAATACCTTTCTCTCAACTATAGTGCAGTTGGTAGGTGGGCAGGCCTTTTTCACTGGGATTCACAGTAACTTTCATTGATTTTTTTCATACTTTCCCAGGAGTTTGTCACCTCCATGAAGTATGAGCAGTTAATGATTAATTTGCACAATCAATAGATTAGGTAATGGCTTTGAGGGGGGGATAAATATTTGGCTGTGACCCTAAACACACTTAGAAGGGAGTAAAACTCATTGACTTTGCTGGGTAAAACATGCATAGGATTGTGCTGTTCATTGATCTAAAAGTTAAAATTGTCATATGACATGACAGGGTGGTTCTCTAGTAAATATGCATCTTGATATTTATTTAAAAATATTTTTCTATTAAAAGGTAACATAATTTCAATGCAAGTTATATAATATTGAAGACATATTCTGTAGTTTTACTTTCACTATATATTTCAGTATCCTATCAATCAGGATTTTATTTGATAACTAGACAAATTAAAACTAGGCATCACAATTCAAGAAGGACAGTTGACAAATGGGAAAGAATTCAGTGGAGACCCAGAGGAATGACAAGCAGTCTTCTCCAACCTGATGCCCTCAAGGTGTTTTGAACTACAGCTCTCATCATCCCTGACCATTGGCCATGTTGGCAGGGGCTGATGGGAGCTGGAGTCCAACAACATCTGGAGTGGGCACCAGTTTGGAGAAGATGTGTCTAGAGGGCAAGTGGGAAAGAGTTGCAGAAAGCGTGGAGCTTTTCCTACGACCAAAAAGATTGAATGGAAATGTTGACAGTTATCTAACATGAAAAAGGGTGTTAGGAAGAAGAGGGGAAAGCTTTTGTTTACTCTTTCTGCTATGGAAAAGGCAACAAGCAAATTGGCTTAAGCTGCAGGACGAAAGGCTCACCGTGGATATTAAACATTTACTCATCATAAGAGCAGTTTAGTTGTGTGAAAAACAGCCTGAGATAGTTGTAGAATCTTTTACTTTCAAAACTTCAAGGAAGAGCAGGAAGTGACTTAGTGTGTGTCCAGACTGTGTTCACCATGTCTGTATGTCCAGAGTTCAGTTTATTTATTTAGTAAGATTTATATATCACTTGGCTGTTAAAAAAACCCTCTAAGTAGTTTACAAAAAGAATGTAACATTAAAATTTAGCAATAAAAAGAATTAAAAACAATATTAAAAAAAAATTCAAAAGAAAATTAAAATCAGCAATAAGCCAAAAAGGGGTTAAAGCACATGTGAACTTTTTTTGCTGCTGCATCACACTGTTTAGGCATGTGGTCTACAAAGAGCCCTAGAGCCTTTTCACATGTACTGCTGGCAAGCCAGATGCCCCCATCTTATATTTGTGCAGCTGTTTCTTTCTGCCTAAGTGTAGAACCTTACATTTATCCCAACTAAAATTCATTTTGTTAGTTTTGGCCCAGTTCTCCAATCTGTTAATGCCCACCTCTGGCATTAGCTTATGGCATTATTGGCCAGTAGGGCAATAGGGCATTGCAAACTTGCCCCTCGTCTGTTAGTATTCCCTGTATGTGTGTCCAATTATCTCTGCCTCTTTGCTATCTACCCTGCCTTGCAAATAATTTTGGAATATATATAAAAGTCAAAATTACTGCTGTTGCTAAATAAATAAGCAAAAATGAAATCTTCCAACAATGCCTGATGAGCATAACTTTGTTCTGATTGTGGAAACTGGGTTTCTGGGATACAGAATTTTGATTTGGGAGTGAAATGTAGTGAAAATCTAATTGAATAAAGTGAAACAATCCCATTTAAATTGGTTTCACAATCCCAAAAACTCAGACTGGCACCTGTAACCCATCTTTTTGCAGTGGAGTGAGGAAAACCACAGTCAAGATTATTTTGTAAAATGTTAAATTTCATCAGTATCAGGGACTTAACTCTGTTCAGCAGCTGTCTAGAAAAGCTTCAGATTGCAAAACCCAAGCATTCCAAATCTATTCCTTGCACTCTTTTATCATCCTTATGTATCTGTATCCCCCACTTTATCAGAACAAAGCTCATCGTATGTGTTGTCTGTCATGTCCAGAATCCAAAATTCAAAAGAACAGATGTTGCTTCTGAACAATCTTCCCTGCTACATCTAACCTATGGCTTTACTGGAAAAATCTGGACATTGTTTTGTTGTTTAAAGCCTTTGAGAAGCCCTGCCTTACTTGAATGGTGACCCTTTGATGAAAAGAATGCATTGGGCCCACAGAAGGAAGGAAGGATATAAAACAGATTCAAAACTCTTTGGGGGCAAACCTTGCTAGTTACTTACAACTTGTGAAGTTAAAACTTATTGTACTACATATATGGAGTTCTTAATTAGACAGATGTATTCTTGGCAAAACAGATAACAAATTAATTGAAGTAGAGATGAATTAGGGTGGGTTGATATGGGAGCTTTCAATATCTGTCCACAGCCAGAACTAGTGTGCTGCTGGTGGTGAACTTGGGTTGAGAAGTCCCTTAAACCCAGCAGGATGGGGATGGGGAGTCCAGTGATAAAAGGGTGTAGTATGTGCATCTAGGGGCAGAGCCTATGGAAAACACTCTGTTAATCCAAGGCAGGTTATTGGGACTACCTGGGCCAGCTCCCTCACTGGCTTGCTCTATGACCTCTTTGCTTGCCTGGAGAGATGGATTGCCCTGGCCCACCCTAGCTACGGAAGGCACATATTTGATAGTTAAGTCTTTACTGACAAAAGAAGCACTTGCAGCAACTCTTGTGGTGCTTGGGATGCACACGTGCACACATGCCACTAAGCAACAGTCCACCACGCAACAGTCCACCACAGATCTGCACCCTGTGGAGCAGTTGTAGCAACAGTGAGACCCCACCCCGTCTGCCAGCTTATATACCCTCCCCTGATGGTTGTGTGCCTACAACCTGAGACTTCTGCACGGAAGCCGTCACTGCTCTTCCTGCTTCAAGCCCTTCCTGGTTTTAGGGTTAGGGTGGGGAGATTGTCTTAGAAGGCAAGCTGGCTCACTGCGGGACAGCTGCAAGGGTAATTCTGACTATGTACAATTTACACCTATAAGCACAACGCTTGGAACCAAGCTCTCATGTTATGATGCGAGTTGCCTGTACTGTATAATGTTTATGTGGAGAAACTTGTCCTTGTGAATTGTCTGTCAAACTTGGCAGCATCATAAGTGCAACTATTCTAGTGGAGAATGACACTTGGTGGGTGGGTAGCCAATAGTCACAACCTAGTATGCCTTCTAATATGGAAACCGGGATTTAACGGGGGCCGCAGCGCTGTTGCGAGCTCCCCTTCCCCCCTGCCGAGCCGGGGAATCTCGGAACGAGCTTTCCCCCAACCGACCGCTCCGGCATTTCAACCAGAAGTCGGATGACTTATATTTGAAAGGAGGTGAGGCAACAGTTCTATACAGAGATGGTGGGAGCCATGCCTTGATCAAAAAAGGTGATGATGACCTTGAGCAATTGGTCTTAGATACTATTTCAGTGCTGTGACCCAGTCTCCTGACCTGGTTACCTGCGGATAGCTATCAGATGAGCATGACATACCTTCACCTTAGGCTTAGTTCCAGTAAGATCAGATATAGGTAGAAATGCACTGCCAGCCTTCCAGACAAAACAAAATAAAATAAAAAAATTCCTTCCAGTAGCACCTTAGAGACCAACTAAGTTTGTTCTTGGTATGAGCTTTCGTGTGCATGCACACTTCTTCAGATACACTGAAACAGAAGTCACCAGACCCTTGTATATAGTGAGAGGGTGGGGAGGGGTATTACTCAGAGGGTTGGTGGAAATGGGTGAAAGGTTGATAGCTGTGGTAAACCTGTTGACGACTGTTAACGGCTGCAATTAGTCTTACAGGAAAAAGCAAGGGGTGAGAAGGTTAAAAAAGCTTTGTCATGTATAATGAGATAAGAATCCAATGTCTTTGTTCAGACCAGGTCTCTCCATGAACTCATTACCAAGCTTAAAACCATGGAGAGAAAAAGCTTTTTTAACCTTCTCACCCTTTGCTTTTTCCTGTAAGACTAATTGCAGCCGTTAACAGTCGTCAACAGGTTTACCACAGCTATCAACCTTTCACCCATTTCCACCACCCCTCTGAGTAATACCCCTCCCCACCCTCTCACTATATACAAGGGTCTGGTGACTTCTGTTTCAGTGTATCTGAAGAAGTGTGCATGCACACGAAAGCTCATACCAAGAACAAACTTAGTTGGTCTCTAAGGTGCTACTGGAAGGAATTTTTTTATTTTATTTTGTTTTGACTATGACAGACCAACATGGCTATCTACCTTTAACTGGAGCCTTCCAGACGTTACTCCAGAATGTGTCCGTGGGCATCTCAAATTGGTTCCATGTGGTCTCTTAAGTCCTATAGAGCAAACGGAAACATCTGTATGCACAAAGGAAAAAATATATGTACTGAAAGACTATAAACATAGTTAAAGATGCCTTCATTTTTACTTGGGTACCCTAGTGTGATGCTAGAGCTCAGCTAGCCCATGGTTTCCATATCTTTGAAATGCAAGTTGCAATGCCTTCCTCCTGCATGCTTTCAATTGGCATTGAGAGGTTTAATCCATTATTGTGTGTAAAGGGCTTTAAGGCCCTGGGTTGGGTAGAAAGTGCTATTTAAGAGCTTAGTGGTGCTATTATTAAAGCAGTTTATGGAGCTTACAGTCATTGACTACAAGGCTGAAAACAAGGCTATACTCAGTGGCAAATTTCAGTTTGTCCAAGAAAGACTGGTCCTCCTGCTGTGCTGTTATCTGCCTGGCATTGACTTGTTTTGAATATATGTACCTTACAAGAGCTGTTGGAAATGAAATTAGCTCTTTAAACATAGGGAACTTCAAGTTTCTTCAGGAACCTTCCCCTTTTCTTAAATATAGCTGAGATCACACAATATCCTGACGAATCTTTTTCCAAGATGAACTGGGTAATGGCACATGGAGGTAAGTGCAAGTAGACATATCGGGTGAATTACAGTCCTGTGTTGGGGGTTAGTTCTCTAAAATCAGATATTCAGACAACATGCAACTGACATTTATGGTAAAATCATTGTTGATTTTTTAAGGAGTTGGATTATATTTTCTAGGTGGATGCCTTTATAATAAGGAGATTTAGCAAAACTTAGGTTGTTCCTGCTTTGTGAGTTTTCTTTACAATAATGAAAAATGGCAGTGAGATGCTTGCAGTTGCAGACATTACATGTCTGTACACAACAACTGGGCTTAACATAGTGCACTTGGAATTTAAATGTTCTCAGTTTGCATCCCCCCCCCTCCAGCTGTCAGGACAGAACTATATGGGAAGGCAACAAATCTGAGCATTTGGACATTAATATATCCCAATCCATGGAGGGAAAAGAAGCAGGAGATGCATTTTTTTAAAGCAACATGGGTGAGGAGAGTAGAACCCTCCCTGCAATATTTCATGCACAGCTTTAGTACAGGAAGTGTTTTTGGTTGAAAGAAAAGAGAGCGTGCCTGAGGAGAGGTAAAGAGTCTGTGGGTTAGTTTTACCCTTTTCACTCCTATCCTTTATCGCATCTGCATGTGTACTCGCTTGTGAAACCAGCTGGCCTGTCCACTGGAGAATTTGGTTTGTCACATACTTTGGGAATCATGCAGCCCTGCAAATGTCCAGTCTGTCTAGCGAAGGCAGCTGATGAAGAGACAGGATCCCTGCACCTTTAATAGTGGTCGTTCAAGCTACACCTGCTGAAATGGCAGCATATTAGTTAAAGGTGCAGGAGTCCTGACCTCTTTTTCACCTGGCCACCCTAAGTGTCTACAACACATAGCATTATTTTTGAGCCAAAGAGCCTTAAGTTCAGATATTTTGTTTAGCTAGGCTTCTTTTTTTTGTCCAGTTGCTTTCTTCAAAGGGACTTCCAGAGGTGTGATTTCCTTAGTAATCTCAGTGCTTTTTGCATGTAACCAATATGTTGATTGAGACACATGCTAAGCATCCAAGGCATATCTGCACAAGAGACTAAAGCTAGTGTCATAGTCATTCCCTTGTCCTAGGAAACTTTGCAGTTCACTCAACTAACAATTTCCGGTAGACTTTGGGAGAGACTCTGATGGTTAAAGAGATATAAAACTGGTGTTTGATGGTTTTATATGTCTGTACAAGTCAGGTCAACTGTGCTGCTTGCTTTTAGTTCATTACTACCATTCTAGCAATAGCTCCCAAACTGCTGTCATGACAGGTACTATTTCTTTAAGATATTGCCTATTTTACTACCAGGTTTTCAGCTACTATGCTGAGGAACCTATGGGCCAATTTTCTGCACATTTACTTGGAATAGGTTCTCTAGGGCTTACTTCAAAATAAGTGTGAGTGGAATTGCCACTTAGAAAACATGTACCTGATGGGGGAGAAATTCAATTTGTTTCCACTCAAAGGCAAGGCTACCTAATTCATACCCTGAAAAAACAGCCATCTTTTGAAATTCACACTTCTCTGAATTTTGCAATGCAGTTCTCCAGCTAAGCAATATGTACAGAAATGCTTATAATTGCCATAAAGTATGCATATATTAGTGGAAATAATATACAAAATTGCACTAAATTAGGGGAAATGGTTTTGCAATTGTGATATCGGGGCAAATTGCATAGAAAAATGTGTATTCGGGAAAACTCACACTAAAATGCTGATAAATTTTCATGAGGATTTTTTTTTTTAATGCAAAGAACTGAAATTAAGACTGGAAAATGAGATAACCTGAAATTTAGATTCTCCCACTCTCACTTTATAGTTAATCACACTGATCTCTATGGCCTTACTTTTAAGAAATCATGCACCTTGCTTAGTCCAGAAGCACCCCAAGCCTCAGTTTCTGGTCTGTAAAAATGAGAATGACAGTAATCTACCATAGTGGTAGCAAGATAGCTGCTGTAACCAACAAGCAAAAATTACTGGTAATGCACTGAAGGAATGTTGCCTATTTTCCATCCCATCTCAAATGACATCTAACTGTGATGAGACAAAGGGAACCAATGCAAAGTTTTCCATGTTCCTGCCTGAAACTCAGGTGTTTGCTTGGGAAAGACTGCATGAAGGGAAGCAGTCTAGAACTGGTAAATGGTATTGGGAGAAGGAGGACTGAAGCTACACAGAACCACCACCAGCAGTGTGTATTCAATGGGCCTTTCCTTAGTTAAGAATAAATTCTATGTATTATAAGATGGGACATCCGCCATAATCACTAAGACTTAAATTGCCCTGTAACATCTTCAAATTGTTTCCTCCTTCTGTTATGGTGTAGAATCATAACATATGTTTCTGATGCAGCTGGAGCATTTGCCACCACAAATGCCTACGACTCCCTCCTCGCTTCCCTCTGGATTTTCATGTTCTGCTTACCATATGGATCTCTCACTTGTTTCAATTTCCATTCTGCTTTTATAAAATAACTCTTGAGTATAGAACATTGCCTTAAAAATGTGCAGTGTGCTTCACATTTTATCTGCTCTTTTTAAAATTATTTTAAAGCTAACAGCTGTACTTTTTTCCTCCTCTTTGGTCAATACTTGATTTGCTACTTCCTAATCTGCTGTTTCAGATTAGGCATGCAAGGATGTCCTGGTTTAAAATTCATTTACAGTACTATTCAGCTGGGTAGTATTCAGCTAAAGGCTCACCCCCACTTACTTTTTGCCTTGTGCTTCCCAGGCACAGGCCCACACTTTTCCACTCCTTGTCCAAGAGCTTTTTCTTTTTGCCCTGCCACTTTCCCCAGGAAACCCAATCTGCACCACTGAATTGGAGCAAACAGCCATTCAGGTTTTCAGCTATTTTCTTTCATGGGGGAAGTGGCAGGGAAAAGAAAAGTGCTTGAACACGGACATGGAAAGCCCAGACCTGCACCTAGAAACATGGAGCAAAGTTAAGTGTGGATGAGCTCTAAATGTTATTTGGAATAGACCAATTGAAATGAATGAACATGACTAAGTAGACCCATTAATTTCAGTGGATCTAATTTGCCCTATATGTAGAACTCAGTGGTTTAATCAACATTAATACATACATGTAATTTGCACTTAAAAATCCAGCAGTATCTTAACCACTTCAGGCTTGGCAGAGAGATATTAATAGTGGAGTTCTTATGCATGTCATTGTCTACTCAGAAGTAAGTCCTTGAGTTCAATAAAACTTACTCCCAGGGAATACAATTACAACATAAGATTGAGCAAGAAAATACATTCTTTAGGAAGCCATGGGCAGTGTAGCCATACCTTGCCATGGTTTCCAATTAGAAAAACAGAGAATCACTTCAACCCCATTGGGTATAACCTCCTTTGTTTACCTACATTTATTTTCTTTTTTTAAAAAGTCTGTGCATGTGCAGCAATGTTAAAAAATGGTATCTAAAATTGAAAATTGGAGATGAAAAGAGTGGTGGCGCCTGATAGACTTGGCACAAGGCTACTTTTAAAATCAGCTGTGTCTCTGCCAAAGCACGGAATTGACAGGTATGTATAGCTGCATTCCTAGACTACAATTCTGCTCTCTGAAGAGTGATGGGGTCTGTGCACGAGACCACTAGATTCTTAGAAAGATTATAGTACAGTGCATACTTCTGTATGTATAATGGTCGATTTCTAACAAGGGCCCTGAAATTGCACCAAAGACAGTAGTTGCTGCATGTACTTGCTGCATGAGTTTTTACAAACATGGGTGAAAACATGCTTTCAAGGCCCTTCCTACAACTTTTATTATTACTTGTCAGCTATATACTTCCTTTATTTTTTTTGAAAAAAATAAATATATATTTCCACAAGCCTGTAACCCTAACACTGGCAGGATGTTATGGTGTTGCACCTTCCTTACAGAGATGTTACTCGAAAGCAAGTTGTAAATTCTTCTGCTATAACTCCATAAAAACCTCTGAAGTGGTTAATAGTGTTGCAACTTGGAGATTCTTCCTATCCCTCTAAATCCATGAATGCATCTGCCATGTTGAACTGAGGAAAAATAATTGAGAGAGATTGTTGTGTCCCTTGATTCAGCAGCAGATTTATAGATCAAAGACAAATCTCCAGGTTTTAGCTTGGCAACTCTAGTAGTAAATGTTGTTAATGACATTTTATATTGCAGTCCAGAGGGAGGAAAAGAAGGTGGCTTTCTTGAGGTTGCACTATAATAAACTACACAAGTTTTGCGAGGGGAGCCTTTCCTTGTTACTAATCCTAGTAGAGCTGTACAAAATAGAGCTTAGATAGACAATGCACCAGGTGGCAGTCATTTGACCTTACCTAAAGTAGTGCAACACTTAATTGTTCGGCTGATTAGCATAAAGAAGTGTGCTAAGAAGGGATTGCGGCAGAGAAGATGGGCATTTGGTATGCCTCAAAAGAGAGTCTGGAATCATTTACAATGTGTATTATCGGGGTACTTTTTATGAGGTAAATGTTTAAAAGTGCACCTTTTAAAAATGATATATTTACTGGCAATCCTAATTGGGGAACAGATGCTCCTTTAAGAGTCAGAGGGTGGAGTGTCAGATTAGTAGAGATGGCACACCCATGAGGCAGGATGGGTGCACAAGTCAGCGCTCCGCCATCAAGGGGGAGATGTGTGGTGTTGCCGTTCGTCTTCCCCACCCATGGGCAGAGAAGCCTAGTGGGCAGCAATGCTCTGAGGAGCACCCTGACTCCCATCAAGTTCAGCAAGAGCTGGGATGTGACTGTGTCAGAAATGGGGGGATGCAGTGGGGGAGCAGAAGGCGGCATTTCCCGTTTTGCCTTTGGTAGCTAAATGGGATGGGCCACCCCTCCAGATATCTTCTAATCTCAGAGCACTTGATTCCTTTGTGCTCTGCAGCTGAGCAGATTACGCTGGCTCTCTCAATAAGCCAAGGCAAGCTAAGGCTCTTCCTGTACCCATACAGTTGTGTGGAAGTGGGAAATTTTTGAAAGCTGCATGCAGCTTGACCTACAGAGGTGAGTGAAGCTAAATCAGTTGAAATGCTTTTGTCTTTCCCATGTAGAGGTATTTTTGTCACTTTTGCAACTAGTCGTCCTACCTTGTGGGTGTAAAGTAACCAGGATAATAAAATTTCTAGCAACATTTCTGCTGAGTTTTCTAATACATGTTTGGGCCAAGCAGGGACTTACTGAATTTTGTTACCAACATTTTAAAATGTGAAATACAGTAGTTACATATATACAAGCAACAACCAGTGTGCTTTTCTTTCCCATCATTAAGGAACAATACAAAACAACAGCAAAAATCCACATTGCAGTGCTGTGGAATGAAGCCAATTAATAATAATAATAATAATAATAATAATAATAATAATAATAATAATAATAATAAAATTTAAACTGTGAACACTGGCTGCATCCAAGTTCCCTCTTTCACTTCTTTTTCTGACTGGGGCAAAGGAAACTTAATGTAATCAAACAGCTATGTAGGAAGCCGGCGGTACATATTTACCTCCTGCCACAAATTTATGGTGAGAGCAGCTAGTTATGACTTAATCTTTTTGTTTCCTGCCTTTATTTCTGCATGTAGAGAGGCAGAAAGCAAGGGGAGGGTGTGAAGGCAGTGGGGCTGGGCTGCAGTTTCCTGACAGAAAATGCTTGAAATGTGTTCAGCTTGTCTCGGTATTAGAAAGATTATGGTTCATAGTGTGAGAATTTGTAAGGATCTGTGTTCTTTTTAGAAAGGATTATGTTGTGCATCTGTATTTTTTATCTTTTTGTGTGGATGTTATGCCATATTCAGCATTGTAATTATAGTTAATGTAGTTTTTGCTTGAAGACAGAGTTATCTAAAGAGCTGCTGTGGGGGAATAATCTGCTATTTAAAGAATGTCTAGTTCAGCGGTTGTCAGTCCGTTTGGAATAGTGGGCAAATGATGAATTTTGTGAGAATGGGAGTGCTTGTCCCAAAATAGCTGCTTTGGGGCGGGAGTTGTGGCCACAACAACCTTATGCTTGTGATGGTCTCTCATCCTGGAGACCATTAAACAATCATGACAGGTAGGAGAAACGGCCAACCAGGGAAGAATGAGGGTGGTAAGTAGAAAATGTGAAGTTTAACTGGCAGGTAGGGCCTGGCTACAGAAATAGCTAGGTATGCTTAGAGATTTGGCAGGCAGGATAAACCTGTTTAATTTCCTGAGGAAAAGGTCCCCAAAAGGGGATAGAAGTGCTTTTACGGGAAGAATAAAAATGGAAAGCCCCATTCTAGGAGGAGATAATTTTGATAGAAACACTTCTGTTGTGGATAATTAAAAGTACAGTAAAATTCTTATTTCAACCTGAAACAACATTTGTGACAGAAAATAAGTATTGTGCCTTTAATTGTGACACTTCCATGCTCTTTATCCCTATTTCAGTGTTACTTAATAAAAGTAGTTTTCATTTCCATCATGCCTCAGCTTTAATTTACACCTAAGTGAGGGAATAAGTCGTCACAGGGAGCTTCACTATCAAGAGTCCTTGTGGGTTTATATTTTACCTTGACACATGTAGAGAATCCTTGAATTCTTTGTTGTTTTAGACAGGGAATGGCCAAGATTAAATCAACCCAGTCATGTTGCCCTGCTCCCTTCTTCACTGAGCTATGGGAGGCCAGCTACATTTTTATTTCTGATTGTTGATATCATAGGCTACAGTATTGATTTTACACGTATACACCCATTGATGTTGTTGCTTCTAATGGCAATAGGGAACATTTCTCAGTACCAGGAAAAATATACAAGGTAGTCACACCACACTCACTCTCATTTCACAGAAATTGCTTATATTGCACTGTAACTTTCTTTCTTCAGGCCTGGAGACTTACTTTCAACAAAAATGGTTTAAGAGTGCCAATTGTGGATTCATAGTTAAATTTTGAGCAAGTCCACCACATATGTAAATCTGTGCCAGGGATTAAGCAATCTCTCTAGCATAATGGTGGAGAAGTTGAGGAGATGTGTGCAAATGCGTACAGGCTTAATGTACAATCAGTGTTAGAAAATGAAATATGAAAGCTAGGAGCTAAATGGCATCTTAAATCTAGGTTATAGGCACTGCAACTGGGTATCTGAACACACTTTCTTAATAACAAGAGTACAAAGCTGAAAATGAATGAACTGCAGCTAAAATGTTATGTTAATTTTTCACATGGTCTAGTCCTCATCTGAAGACTGCAAAAAAAAAAAAAAAGCCATACTTCTCCTGCCTACCCGCCTAATATTCTTATGAGGGTCCCTTCTCCATTCTTCAGAGAGCGGCTGGAAATGGGGAGGCAGAAAAATGTACTCCTTTCCTTCCAGCAGTGCCAGTTTTAATCTGAAATCTGAGGCATAGTACTGCGCCCAGAGCTCAGAAACTGCTCGCATTAATGAAATTGCCTGTCGTGAAACGTGCCTAAAACAATGGGAGTTTCGAACTCCCATTATACCTTTATTATACCTTCTTGAATTTGTTTAGAATGCTGTAGTGATTATAGGTTTGTTCCAGTAAGCTTTCCAAACTTCATCTTCAAACTCTGTGTTCAAATCAGTTTTCCATACCTGTTGGAGGTTAAACATACCGTCTCCATCTATATCAAATACCGAATAGATAGGGGGTCAGATGCTTTTAAACTAGATTTTCTGATGCAGTTTACTCTTGATATTGTTTGTAAGGATTTTCTCTATTTTAAAGGCTAGTACCCATTTTACATTTCCCATTTTATGACCCTTGTATTCCTCCCTTTCTTCCACGATGGGACTCCAGGTTCCCAGCTAAGCTGTTCAGACTGCTTAGCTTCACTATGACTGCAGCATCATGCGCCTTGGACATGCGTAAAGAGACTGTGCCCTGGTTTTAGTAACTCTGCTGTAACTACTGCAAATATGAATGTTCTGGACTGGTGATGTACATTTAAAGTTTCCCTTGAGAATTGCCTGCTTTAGAACTGGAGGCATTACTTCAGTAGCACGTTTGAATCCCTTATTTGGGATTTCTGACACCTTTTCCCTTACAAAAAGCAGCCATAGCCGAGGAGATCTAACTCTTCCGCCCCATACCATTTTCTTTCTGAAAATCAACCCCTCCCCCAGCTGCTGTTTATATCATTATTAAAATAAAATCTAATTTGGCCAGTGAGGAGTAATCGTTCCTGATTTAATACTACAAAATAGGAATAGTAGGAATAATAGCATAGTATAGAACTGTGGGGTCTCTTCAATTAATAAAGAAAACAGAGTAGCATTCCTTAAAAAGAAAAGAGGAACTGGAATACGAGACATGAGGCCTTTGGCAATTCTCCATCTCACTTTACATCCGCCGTGATGGATACGCTGTCATGAAAGTCACTGCACTGCATATTTGGGGATGGCTAAACCTTGGCATCTGATTTCTTAAGAAAAACAGACTTGGCAGAGTGGAAGACTGGAATATAAGCCTTCTCATGTGAAGTTCCACTCACCCTCCTACTTTAAAATTATGGACATGAGTATGCATTACAGAAGACTCCAGAGTTTCTATCCACTAAAAGACACCTATATGCTGTATTACTGATATTTCATCCATTGAAGGTCCTAGGGTGCTATGCTTATATCACTGTGCAGGTACGTTTATGGATGAAAATATTTATCTTTCTCAGGTGTGGGTAACGCACTGAATTTTTCAGTTAGCAGCTGGTGGGTGGAGGGTAGCAATCTTTTACCTAGATTTCAGAGCACTCATGAAGAACTTGAAAATGGAATCCAGGTGCCTTTATGCATTCCTTCCTGTAAGCCAGATTCTATCCCATTCCGGCATTCCAGCCTTTAGCATGCTTGTCCTCACCCTAGTGTCACCTCTGTAATAACTTAGCATTAACAACCGATAGTTGTGGAGCCCCTGGCATTCCTCATGACAAGGCATGCGATAGCTTGGAGAAAAGCATTGGAGCTATAGTTGTGTGTGTGTGTGCACATTCAGATAGGGGGAAACAGAGGCTCTGATTGCTCAACTGCAAGGTTCTCTAGGTTTTGTGACTGCGCAGGACAGAATAGACTAGGTAATGTTTAGTAATTGTACTGTGACTTTTGAAAACAATTATACAGGTATGTGTGAAAAAAATCAAAGTGGATTGTCTACTTTTCTTGGGACAGTCTCATGAATGGGATCCAACTGTGATCTCAGACTTTTATTTTACTGGAAAAACAAGAAGGGAAATTAATTTCTTGACTGAAGGCCCACATTTTTCCTCCCTGTGAACTAGTGCTTTTGTCCTTTCCCTAATAAATTGATAATTGCCTAGAACTGCATAAAGTTGTTGATGATGATTTTTAATTGCCTAGAACTGCATAAAGTTGTTGATGATGATTTTTTGTATTCATGGTTATCGCCTTATAAATGTCAGCTGATGAGGACAGGTGTCGCTTGCTGTTTCACATACATTTCTGAAACTATTGGACATGTAGCATGCCAGAGACCCCCACCTTTTCTTTTAATCGTTACATAAGTCTTGTCCGTTAAAAATTCATCACTTACCCTTTTTAATGGCATTGTACAGTACTGAGGTAGAAAACAGATTTCAGCTCGAGGTTCCCATTCCCTTGTGGGAAACCTTCAAAGGGCCACATGTCAGTTGTGGCAAAATTGGGTGAAGCATTGAACATAAATGTTAAATTTGTACAGTAAGCAAGCAAGCAAGCAAGCAAGAGTTATCAAAGTTCAAGGACACATTTGAGTTAGGCAAAAACACACTGGAACAAGGCAGGACTTGAGGGGGTGGCCTGGGGAGAGCTCTGAGGGCTAGATAGAGAGGCTTCAGGGGGCTAGATTTGGCCTCCATCCTTGATGTTGAAGTTCAGTACACCCGGTGTCACCTGGATAAGGCCACATTCACACACCATACATTTAAAACACTGATGTCATTTTTAAAAAGTTATGGTTTCCACCAAAGAATTCTGGGAACTGAAGTTTGTTAATGGTGCCCTTGGTATAAAGAAACGCTGCCCTTGGTATGCCTTCTTTTCCCCTTCTCAGTTTGACTCCTTGGCACCTTACTTGCACAAATTAACTATCCCAAAATTCAGACGTGCCTTCACTCTAGCTAGATTGGACGTGTTGCCCTCTGCCGTACTTGAGGGCAGATATCAGAAGATCCCAATCGAAAAACGACTCTGCCCCTGTGGAGATGGCAACCTGGAAACAGTGGCTCATGTCCTCCTGTCTTGCTCCCTCTATAGAGATATGAGGTCTGAGTTTATTACACCACTCTTACTTACTATCCCAGGCCGCCCTTCTGCTGCCACGTTGTTCTTTCTTTTGTCAGATCAAGATGATCTGATAACAACAAAGGTTGCTAGGTTTATCGAGGGTGCAATGAGATTAAGGGCCACTATTTGAACGACAATCATAGTCATTTGATCGTTCCTTTTATCCATTGTTGTTTTTATTTGTATATTGTGCGTTTTTATTGCTAAGGCTGTTGGCTTTGCAAATAAAGTTTATTTATTATTATAATGGTGCTGCGGCCCCTATCCCCCTCACAGAGCTACAGTTCCCAGATTCCTTGTGAAGAGGGAGTGATCGTTAATCCACTCTGAGAATCATGAAAAAAGTTGCTAGGGGTACTTGGGACAGTGGCCATTGCATACCTGAATATAAAAAGAAAGTTCCATTGGTGTGTCTGCTTTGCTGGCATGTAGATATCCAGCTGCTTAGTTATCCAGGTGGCCAAAAAGCTTAATTTGTGTGGTATTGCATGTTTTAAACATTTTAACCTCTGTTTTCCTTTTTTAAAAGAGATTCCTCCTGCTCTTATTGTGGAGAAAATCTTCATCAAAAAATATTTTAGCAGCCGTTCTTCTAGTAGGCCTAGATTCCCCTGCCTGCAAAAGGCAAGAGAGCCTTGAAGTCAGTGCAGGATTTAAGAATTGCATTACTAAAGTTTGTTAATAGCTGCTTCAAGACACGTGAGGGACCAACAAGTAGATGCAGGGACTGAATGAGACTGAGAGCAACAAGAATAATAAGCAAGTCAGAGCAAGGTTCAAGGTCTAGAATTCATATTGGTGACGAGTAGTGCCCCAGCAAGGCAAAAGCTGTATTTGATTGTGTGGAGATTTATAAGGGGATTCAGGGGCTGGTATGGGATCACTATGACTTTGACTTAGCAGACATTAAAAATCACAGAGAAAAAATAATCTGCAGCTTTCCAAATGCAGCTGCATAGTTGTTTCTAAAACTCCTTTCCTGATGGTTGCCATCACATTTTGTGAAATCAGTTTATACAGAGTGAAAAGAAAAGGCACAACTACTGCAGGCATAACTCTAGGCTTTTGGTTCATTTCCCTTCCCCATTGTGGGGCTTGCTGTTGCAAAATTGTTTATAGTACAGTTAATTCTTGTCTGTCCTGTCCTGGAAAAGCCATATAAATGGAGACAGTCCATTTTAAAAACCACACTTTTCGTCTAGACGATTGTATTTATTTATTACTGATGCAAGTAGTTTTCAGGTTGCTGGATTCCCCCACCCCTTTCCCATTAAGCTCTTGTGGTTATTCTTTCATAGTTGCTTTAGCTTGGTTAGTCCTCCAGTTTTTCACACAGAAGGAGGGATCAATTATTTTATGTGTGTGGTTTCTTTTTAAAAAAATTCTCATTTTTCTTGCAGCCAAGGGGTTTCCAGAGCAACAGTGTCCTTTTCCTATAGGTTTGATGTCTTATTATTGGGCATAATCCTGCAAAAGTTGAGCACTTTTAATTTCCACTGATTTGGATAAAAGAGATTTAACAATTGCCTGTTTTCAGCTTTCATCCTACTTGTTTCTCCCTCTGAAATAAATAACACTTGGGTATTTAATTGGCAGGATGATGCCTGCAATTTTCTCTGTGGTTTGACAGTGTCCCTATAGAAGTAATAACTGGCATTTGTACTTCCTTGTTTTTCATCTGCTTTTAAAGCTCTTAACATGGGGGATGTGAAACTGGTAACGACTACTAGGATCTCCAAAGCCACCTTGACCCTGGACCACTCCTCTCTAAAGTCTCCTGCTCCAACAGAAGCACCGGCGTTTACTTTACCTCCAAGGAATATCCGGGTGCCACTTGGAAGCACAGCCAGGTTTGAAGGAAAGGTAAGGCAAGCTTTCTAGGTGGGTGTTTGGGGCAAAGGGGGACAAGAAGGTATCCCATGTTCAACTCAGGAACATGGAGGAACATATCCCTGGTACGTTTTCACAGCAGGAAAAAAGTACTTGGCAGGAGTGCTATTCACCAGTGTTGTGCACTGGAGAAATTGGAAAACAGCCATTCTGAATTAATCATTTACCTGGCAAGAGCCTTTGGTGTACGATCTCAAATGACCTAAAGGTGTCTCTTTCTTGAATTAAATACTGTATATGTGTAAAAAATAATATGATTGTCTACAATCTGTTATGAACAGCTCAAAATGAGCCCCACCAGTATGTGAAATAGTAGGCTGTTCACTATATGGTGCTTTAATGTTTACATTTGTATCCCATCCTTCTTCCATTGAGCTCAAGGAGGCATCCACAAATGTGCATTACCTACACCTACACTATAATAAGCATTTGACGTAGGCTAGGCTTAGACAGGGTCTTCCTAGCTAGAGTCCAGAGCAGGGGTCAGCAACCTTTATCAGCCGTGGGCCGGACTATATTTTGAAAAAAAATATGAACGAATTCCTATGCCCCACAAATAACCCAGAGATGCATTTTAAATAAAAGGACACATTCTACTCATGTAAAAACACGCTGATTCCTCGACTGTCTGCGGGCCGGATTGAGAAGGTGATTGGGCTGCATCCAGCCCACGGGTCTTAGGTTACCTACCCATGGTCCAGAGTGATAACTACTACACTACTGTTTGCCCACGTGTGACTGTCAGCTGATTCTAACACTGAGTATTATACTTTGCCATTCTGCTTGCTTGTGTGCCTATGAGGGTTTGTCATCATGGGTAATTTACTACTATACACGTTTCATTCTCTGCTTTTGTAGACTGAAAACATGTAGGTTCAGACAGTGACTGGTTCAGTGTCATCCAGTGAACTTCATGGCTAATCAGAGGCCAACTTAAATTTGTTTTAAAATACCGGTACTTGTCTGAAACTACTAGCAGTGCAGCTTTTCCCACTGATGATATTCCCTATAAAAGTTACACAACCTGTCGATGATATGTAGAGATGGAGTCATTATTTTAAATTTTGGATTTTTTTGTTTCAGTATGTTTTGCAATCACACCTTTGTATCCTAAATTGTCTAAAACATAACACTGTGTATGAGCTGTTCAAAACAACATCTCTTCCAATACTGCAGCAGCAACAACAACAACAACAACAGAGAAGTCCCTTTTAATAACTGGCTGCGGACCACTTGAATGGGGTATATATTTCAACTAGGAGCTCTAGTTGCGTGCATTTCGTCTGGGCTATACTTTGGCAGGTTCTACTGTTAATAAATGTGCCCTGTTTCAGTTTGCCACAGATGCTTCTACTCTTGAAGACGAAGAGCAAGTCTTTAAGAATAGTATGTCTGGTTCAGAATTGTTTCAGAAAGTCTGAATAAAATATATTCTAATTTCAGAGGGGGGGATGACAATTTCCACCAACACTTTGCTTTTCAAGCAAACTGCAGCTGTTATTTCGTGCTAATATACTAGCTCAAACTGTGTTGTATCCAACCAAATCATTGCAGGAGCCCAATGATTTTCACCAGCACAACCTAAGTTCCTTTCCTACTCTCTATATGCACATATACGTCGTCCTCCCATCAGCTGTAGGAGTTCCCCAACCTGTTCTGCTTTGCGAGCGGAAGTTGTTTTGCTTGCACATTGGCCTATTGGATTCACTCCTCTGATCAGTATGTGGAAATTAGTCCCATTTGACATTAATGGAATTTCTTCCAAATATTTTGTTTCCATTTCATTGAATGGAGGTCTGGGGTTTTCTATATTTACTTTTATTTATTTGATGATAGCTGTTCTTCAGGTAAAATTTCTCAGAGCTGCTAAGAATTTTAAAACAATAAGTCCATAAAACACTGGGTTGTATCCAGAGCTGTGCAAATAGAAGGCAAGCTCATGCAGTGGATTTTCACCTTCCCCCTTCTGCAGCTTCCTGAATTCCCCACAAACACCTCTTCATATGGATGTGTGGGGAGGGACCTACCAAACATTGTGTCATCCAGTGCTCAAAATGGGAGGAGGAAATTACTCAAAATGGGGGGGGGGGATTTCCCCAAGCTCCATTGTTTGGTAGCCCTCGCTAACTCTTGAGCAAGGTTAGATATCTTTGACTACTTAAAGTGGTCTAATAATGCTTCAAATGTATAATGCAGATGGGATCTGCAATAACAGATCAGCACGAAGCCTTCAAGCCCAGATCTTTGCTTGCTCTATTGGATTTCTGTTTATGTGGAGAAATTTTTTAAAAACATAACCTGCTCTCTGTATGCTATTTGCTTACTCTGCCTGTATGGAAAGACCAGGTGTGACTATGTCTAAGGTGGGATTTTGACTTGGGATTCCCACATTTGACCAAGTTTGTTTTTAATTTGATTGATAGCATTTACTGAAGTGCAGCTGTTACGGTACCTATAGCTATATAAAGTTTTCTATCAGAAAAATAAGGAGCAGATGCTTTGATGGATGGTTAGTGATACTTGGCTTAATCACACAATATAAATATTAAACTCTACTTGGGCTAAAACAAAAATGGCTAGACAGGAGATTTTCTTCAAAGAACTCTTCCGTACTGGAATTTATGTTATCAGAAAGAACAAACATTTTGAGACTCCAAGGCAGGATATAAAGTTGATATTGTAAAGATCTTATATTCTCATTTTAAAAAGATCCTGATAAAAATCCCACAGAATCAGATCTCTGTTATTTTTCCCAGTGTATATGACAAAATAATTTGCATGGAAGCAGAACTTGAAAGAGAAGAAAAATGCAGAAGTTAAAGAAAGTGACCTCATAAATCCAGGGCAACTGAAGTAGAGGTGAAGAACAAAATACTGTGTATCTTTAAAAAAAGCAAAAACCTACAGTCTTTCTGAATAACATGGGTAGTTTCTTTTTAAAGCACGATGTGTAGTGTATCTTTTTCTTCGTTAAGAAATATCTCTATGAATTTACTGACAATAAAAGGAAATGTTTTGTGTAGTTCCATGTATAGCATGATGCTGTCTCTCCCTAAATCCTGGCCCCTGGGGGGGGGGAAGTTATTGTTTTCATTTGTTACTATGTTATTTTTGTGTTTCTATATTGTAAACTGTCCTGTGATCCTAGGATGAAGGGTGGTATAGAAATTTAATAAATAATAATAATATGCTTTTGTGCTCTTTGTAACTATGCAGAATAAGGAAGGGGGGGAGCTCATGACACTGAGGCTCGTGCATGTAATGCTAAACCACAGTTTAGTGTTACGTACAAATTAGGTCATTGTACATGAAAGTACAAAAATGACCTCCACAAGAGACACAAGGTTTTCAGCTATGGCCTGTCTGCTTCCTTGATACAGTATTGGGAAATTCTTATTGCTGATTATTTTAGATGACAAAACCATGCCTTATGGAAGTCCAGTACAGTGGTACCTTGGTTTACGAACTTAATCCGTTCCGGAAGTCCGTTCTTAAACCAAGGCATTCTTAAACCAAGGCGTGCTCTCCCATAGCAATGGGGGACTCAGTTTACAAATGGAACACACTCAACAGGAAGCGAAACATGTTCTGCTTCCAAGGCAAAGTTCACAAACCAAAACACTTACTTCCGGGTTTGCAGTATTCTTAATCCAAGTTGTTAATAAACTAAGCTGTTCTTAAACCAAGGTACCACTGTATCATCATCTTTAAACTACTGTTGCCAGTAATATGTTGGATTTTATAGAAGCAGAAATAAGGAAGGAACATTAAATAAATGTGAAGGTGTACATGTAGGGATGCCAGCTAGCCACTGTTTTACTGGTCCTGCTACCTCACAATGACAGGTACTTTTTAAAAGGACTGATTGCAGACATCTAAAAAAAAACTTAAAAAAAAAAATCTGACTGCTTGCATCCAGCTTTGAGTGGGCAGCAGACCAATGCCCATAGAAATTGCAACTCTAGTGGATTTTTAAAAGATTACTGTATAGACAATATGCATTCTGTCCAAGGAAAGAGAAATTTAAACCTTGTAGTTTCAAGGGAAGTACTGCAAAAAAAAGCCAAGAAAATGACCACTAGTCCATAGTGTCTAGAAGCGAGAGCTGGGTCTGACTATATTCCAGGTAAAGCATTTTGGAAGAGTCTTTAAATCAGCAGAAGAAATTGTGTGTGTGTTATATCACTTTAGAATGGGCCTGTGAAAAGGCACCATTCTTTACAATTTACAAGTTATTTACAAGTGCATCCTGCTACAAAGTTTTCTATTTTCTCCCTTAATGATCAATCGGTGTTCTGTTCCCAGTCATCACCACTTGGCAAAGTGAGATCACTATTAGAACTGAGATCACTACTAGCTATTTTTCCTAAAGGTTTTTGTACTTTTGAAAACCTTGATGTGCCCTGAAGCTTGACGGTACCTTCTTTTTGCTTGTGGGTTGTGTTTTGTTGGCTACACAAACAACGGCACACGCAGCTGAACATTGGAAATAGAGCCATGCTGATCTATGTTTGTGCTTTCTGGCATGGGTGATAGCTTTAACTCCCTTTAAATCAGTAGGCTGTTGAGAACTTGATGCTAACCAGAACAAAGCTATCTTTGCAATACAGGCATTCTTTTGAAGTGTATCAGGAAATGGGAAACCTTACACTGCTCTAAACCTGTGCCTGATATTAGGGCTGCATGTTGTCTCTGCCATGTCTCAGGAGAAAGACAGTAGCCTGGCTGTATGAGGAAGTATGAAGGTGATGGACATGGTTCTTTTTTCCAGTCTAAAATTCATTTGGCATTCATTTATTTATTAGTTTGCTTAGTTTAATTATAATTTTCTGGAGAAGGGGGTACTTTAAGGAACCATTGTCTCATTTATGCAACTGTGAGACGTTTTTTATTCCTGTATAGGAAAAACAGAAAAATTCTATTGAGTATGAAATCTGGTGTATAGCCCTTTCTGTCAAATAATTAGTGTGCCTGTCTGGGCTGCACAAATGCAAAAAGCTGGGTTACCAGAAGCCACTAGTAAACGATTTCTCAGTGCACTTAAAACATACTGCAATCCTCACCTTATTGTTCTTACAGTCCAGGACACCAACAGATGTTGCAAGAGAACCAGTATTATGGAACAGGCTTATAGCAGGCCCACTTTAGGGACCCACTAAGCACCCAGAATTATTTGAGAGAAGACATGCTTCAGCTATGCTTTAAATGCAACCTGTGTACAACAGCGGTTCCTGAACTTTTAAAGTCACAGAGTTGTTAGTTGATGTTTTATCGTATAGCAAAAGCAAAAATTATTTTTCAGATTCTAAATAGCTTAAATTTTGATCCAAACTTATTTTTTTCCCATTGAAAGACATTAAAAAATGGAAGTTAAATATTGTTTTCTCAAAACACCAGTGTTGCACATACATGTCTTTGGCATAAGGAAAATATTTTCACCTAGCACCACATAGGCACTGAACCGAATGATAGCAGTATTGATGATGGAGGGTACTTTTAAGCATTTGGGCATGTTAAACATCAAGTTTCACTTCATTCAAAATGTTACTTTCCCCACTAATTTCAGAGAAATAAGGAACTTACTTAACTACATAAACAAAAAACAATAACAAAAAACAGTAAGGCAAAACATTTGAGAACGAATTCAAAGCAGGTATTGTAAATCAATAATATGTTACATACATACATATGCTAGTTAAAAACTTTTTTTTCAGTTGTAAAACCAAAAATGTCACTTGGCATCGAAAAAGAACGATAAAGC
The DNA here is from genome assembly GCA_034641385.1 of Darevskia mixta. NCBI lineage: Eukaryota > Metazoa > Chordata > Lepidosauria > Squamata > Lacertidae > Darevskia > Darevskia mixta. The sequence goes on along the minus strand of JAWWNH010000001.1, from coordinate 9,847,869 downwards.
ATAGCTCGGGAACTTAGATTCTAATGAGAAGTATGGGACTATTTTGATTTGCACAATGTGGCTATCACTGATTAAATTTGGGACAGCTGCAACCAAATATCTGGCTCTGCATTGAGGCGTGATCTGTAGTTTGTTTTAGTAGCTACCGGTACATAGGCAGAGAACCGATGCAGTAGGTGGCTATGAGGTGCATATGTAACTTTTTATTCAGTGATGTTACCCTGGCTGTGGAATACTCTCCCTAGAGAGGCTCATTGGTGCGAATCTTGCTGTTATTTGGTTCCAGGCAAAGGCCTATTTATTTCCCTAGGTCTTTTAATATGTCTTAGCTTTAAGTTGTTTTTATGCACTGCAAATACTGTATACATGCTTTTATTGTTGTAAAACATTACCTTTCTTGTTTTGAGCCACCCTGAGAGTTGCCTATAAATACCCTGGGTTGCCTGTAAATACTTTAACTAAATTGCCAACCTTGCGTCACAGACTAAGAGATGGCAGCTTATCAAAAGCCACCAGCAGAGTCAATGGCAAATTGAGATTTAACTGGGGAAACCTTTGGTTCATACAACAGTCTTAGCCACCATGTTACACTAGGAGCTCAAGATCTTTATGCCTACAGAAGAACTTCATAAAGCTTGAAATCTTGCAAAATTTATTGGATCTTTAGTAAAGATATTTTTTTTAATTTAAACCTAAAAACATTTCAACAGGGACATTGTGATTAAACTAGCCATTCCAAAAAGGGACAGAAGAATCCCAATTTTACAGCATAACACAACAGCTTATTAGTTTCTTTCTTGAGTTGCTTCTGGTGATTTTTTTTTGTCCTAGTGGGTTTTGCAACACAAACCTGCTGTTGTTCTTCAATAATCTCTCTTCCTGTGCCAGAGGCTTTTCCTGAAATGAATACTTGAGCATATCATAATTTTCCGGACAGATTCCTGAACTGATTTGATAGGTACTGAAAGTAGTTCCTGGATTATTTGCTGTGCTGATGCTTGGAAATAGCTTGTACTGAAGGACCTAACCTGCGAACATTCTTTTAGAAATTACATAGAATATATGTGTGGAAAAGTGCAGATGCCCTGGGCAGCTCCTCAAGTTTCACTTGGAACTAATGTTATTTTATTTCACAAATTTAAATATGTCATGAGATAGTGCAGGCATGCAATTTTTGTCATCCACATTTAGGCATTATAAATTTCTAACGCCTGGTATATCCCAATAATTCAGAGGTTAATTTTGGTTAAAGGTGTTCTTAGTCTAATGTCTGATAGCTTTGCCCTTCTCTGAATGGGCAAAGTATTCCAATGTGTGTTCCCATAGACAATTGACATAGCTAGTCAACAACTCTCATGACCTGGTATCACGCAATGTTGCACACCAGTTTGCACAATTGCTTTTTAATGAGGGAGAATCCAGCAGCTAGCTGGAAACACAAAGTGTGGAATGCTGCAGAAATATAGGCACAGATTTTGCTCAGCCCTGCTTTCTTTTCAGGGTTGGTCGAAGGAGGGTATAAAAGTTCCACCTGTTCATAGGATTGCATAAATAAATGACATACTGCTGAGGGTTCTGTAATGCTTAAAAAGGAAGACAGATGTGGCCTGCAGCGTAATGATTTATTATGACAGTTTACCAAAAAGTAACCTCTTGCTATAATTCCGTCTGAGACTTCTGCTAAAAACACAAGAAGAGCATTTTTAAAAATGTATTGTTATCTATGTGTCCATTATGAAGAAATGCATTTCCCCTTAACAACCTTCTTGCAACTCAATTCCGAAAAATCTGGTATTCTGAAGGCACACAATTCTGTGATAAAGACCAAGCAAGCCCTATTTTGGAACAATTGAAGTCCTGTGCCTTTTAATATTATATATAACACTTGATTCTACGGCAGTCACTGTGCAGGATAACTGTAGAAATGTGAGAGCATGAGAGGTAAAAAGATCCTATACACCTTTGGAAAAAATAGAATTTCTCTATTTGCCTTCCGTTTCAGGAAATTGAAACTTTTTGCCCTTCCAAATAAAATAAGTGTTTTTAATTTGCAGGGCACAATTGTATGAGAAGTATTTTTAAAGTGCTACCTGAGTGCTTTAATATCTAAAACTGCACACCTCTCAAGTGGAGTGTCATGAGTTGTCTTACATCAATAGTGACATTGAACAGCAATATTTATTTCTTTTATCAGATTTGTACCCTATTTTTCCAGCAAGCAGACAAGTTGACATGCCTGGGGAGATAGCTCATTTTATCCTCATTATAGCCTGGGAGGTAAGTTAAGCTGAGGTAATGGTGACTTGCCCAAGATTACCCAGTGAACTTCATGACAAAGCAGGCATTTGATCCTAGATCTTCCTGGTTAGATTGACTCACCTATCTAACCACAGCATTGGTTGCATTAGATGGACAGGAATTAGGCCTTCCCAGCAGCAACCATATAACCAGAATTGGAAAGGTGTGTGTTCCTTGAAGTTGAATGATTGCAAGTGTGCAATCTGTACAGATAACCTCTGGAACCACCCAAGATAATTTTTCGCAGAAGGAAAGGGGAAGACAGTTGTGCAAGCAGACGTCCTGGGGCAGGGCTTCTGATGGGACTCATTAGTGGAATCCCACACATTTATTCATGCATATTCATTCCAGTTTTCCTAGAAAGCACTTACGCAATATATTCAGTTGAGTCAATATATCACATCTGACTCCTACTTGCATGTGGTGATGACACATGACTTTGGGCCCTGAAACCATTGGGTGCATCCTCCTCTGGGGCAAAGCCCAGAGAAGCATTGTGGCCAATGTATTGTATTTTTATTGTATTTGTATGCAACCAATTGCCATCTGTTGTAATTATGAAGATAGCTGACTGTAAAGTAGAAAATTTCCGGAACATTTTTTCTATCTCTTTTATTTGCGAGGACAGAACTATAGTTCTAAAATGTGATTTTGGCTTAGGACAAACAATTCAAAGCATGTGGAGCCACTTTTAATAGAATACTGAAATAGATGTTTTTGCTGTGTTCAGATTAATGTGCCATGGTGACTAATGGTAGAATCAACTTCTGTGCAAGAGCCCTACCAGTTTCTTGTAAGGAAACCTGGAAAACAATAAGATGATTGTCAACAATATGATTTGCAGCTGCTGTCTGCTTTTCTGCTAACAGACCATGTCTTTTGTAGATAGCTCATAAATACTTCACTGTTGGGAGTACTATAAATGTTGGCTTAGTTGGAGCTTCTCCACTCATCCTTGGAGTAATTTTTTGTATTTATTGGAAAAGCCACAGCTTCCACAGTGGTGGTTCATTGCTTTGGCTTCAGGGGCTTTCCAAATGGACCTATTTTTCCTCTGCTGTTGCCATTCTCCTGCATTTTGTCAGTTCATTCATCTGTTACCGGTACCTTGGTTAATGATGTGGAGTTTCTGTTACTTTATATGAGATGAGAGTGAAAAGCCATGAGGTGAGAGCATAGGATGTTCCCTTCACATTAAGTTACTTGAATAAGTTACTGCAAGGTAAAATAGAGCACAGGTAAAATAGAGCACAGGGGGACCAGTAATTAAGATTATAAAAGTCATCCCAGAGAGTTTGTCTTTACTCTGTTTCCTGCAGTGGAAGTAGCCAGACTCCCTGTGGGTAGACTAAGGTTTTTAGCAGAGGGCTTTTCTGGCTAATGCATTGTTCCCTAAGCATATTTCAGAGCAATTATGTTTTGATAAGTACACAAATTGTGACCTGGCCTGACTAGCCTTCCTGATTGCCATTGAAGGCTATGGTTTTTGTCCTATTGTTGTGTGATCAGGCCGGGAGGAACAAGACGCAGAGCCTTCTTGATGGCTGATTTTCCTTCCTTTGGAAATCAGTTGCATTTCCTCTTTGTTTTTAGATGGTGGTTGAAAACTTTTTAAAATATATGATCTGTGGGTTAAAAAAAATACTTAAGGTCCATGGTTTTAAAATCTAAATTGTTAAAAATATTGTTTATGAGTTATGATTGAGATGAAATGCCCTCCTACTTTGCTGCTCCACCTGTGGATGGTGAAATGGGAGACATCCCTCTACAAACAGCTGCCATTTGTTCCTCTCATCAGGGTAACACTACATGATGATGTGGTGTTTCTGTTAGAAAGATTTCTGTGTACCCATGTCATCATTCAGGGGCCGGGTGGGTGGGGTGAGATAGTGGCTGCCACGAAGAGTTGTGGTGGCAAAGGTATGCCTCCTGAGCATTTTCTTTCAGGTTTCAGACAAGCAACCCCTAAACAAGTATGTTCCAAATAGCCATTGTGGCTAATAGATCTGTTTTCCATGAATGTTACTAGCCTATGGACTCATTACCTAAAATAGATGGATAAATCAAGGCAGCAAAATTTACTTCCATTTGCGATGAAAGGGAAACAGAGCTAAGAGTTCCATTGGATGAAGTCCTAAATCGCACAGTTATAGTTTTGTCTCCAGGTAGATGAGGTAGAATCAGGCTATTTAGATACAGTATCGGTATTGACTAATAATTCAATAATGTTCTGATTTTGAGGGATTTTCTTAAAGACATTGCTGACATTTTTCCTCTGCTACTTTGGATTGCTTGGGGGAAGATCTCAGTAGTGGCATTCTTCAAATGTGAACTCCCAAAGCAGTGATTTATTAGCACTGCTTACATATGGAATAAGAAACTTAAGCAATGCCAGATGTTGAGTCAAAATATGACAGCTTATGCTGCAAGTTGAAGCATGCATTTGATCCTCTCTCTTTCAATGCATGGCTGATTTTGAATGAGATAGAGTTAATTCCCCTTTTGAGTTGAATGATGATGTTAATCTAAGCCATCAAGGATTCTAGACCAGGCATTGTTAAGCACTGGGAGCCATGTTAGAACAGAGGTAAATAGCCCTTTACCATATTTTGTTGCTCTCAAGCGTGCTGTGATTCTATTGTGTGCCATTTCTGGTGTCATATTGAATCTGGAATTTGATTGAAAAGTTTAATGGATACTTAAGACTCGTTGATGACAGTGTGTGTTTGCAATAATTTGTGTGGTTTCCAAAGATCGAGCAATGAACATAACTATTGAATGAAGACATTTATTATTTTGTAAGAAGAGTCCTAGGTGTTACTAGTCCCAATTGGGCAAGTTTTCAAATTCATGGGTTAAGGTAGGAAATTCCAAGAACTGAAAACCACAATAGGTTAGAGGCAATGCACATGTCGTCTGGGACACTGCCTCTGAAAGATTAACTTTATATCCATGGTAGATTTCTTTATCATTATTAATATATAGCTTAATAAAAAAATCTAAGCAGCTTACATAAAATGATACAAGATATTCATTAAAATGCCAATAAAAGCAGACCTTAAAAGGGTTGACAACTGAATTTTTTAGTGTAACCATGTGATTATAAAGTCAGCATTGCAAGCAAGACAAAAACTCTCATGCACTTGGGGATATATATTTTGTAAACCTTTGCAAACTCGTTCTTGATTAGAGCTTGAGAAGGGTAATAAAAAGGATCATGGTGTTCAGAATGGAAGAAACTCACCTTCTTATGACATTGCATGTTGTACTTAGCGCCTAATGGTACAGCATGTCTTGTTACTCTTCATTGGGCTTCTGAGCAGAAATTTACTGCAGGAGTTCAAGGTCTATGTCATTTAAATAGGTCTTGAAATAGTGTAACTAGCTTATATGTGTTTAGTCTACTTCTGGTTTCAGGTTAGAACAGAAACAGTTTGTTGTGGATGTGGGTTGAAAATATATCAAGATTCTTCCGTTATCTGAAGTCTGTACAAACCAAAGCATTGATGCTGTCATTTATTGGAGAAGAAAGAACAGTTGCAAAATATTCAGAAAAAGCCCTAGTAGCTTTTTGGGGGGGACTTTTTAATGTTCTGTGGAACTTTCACTCAAGTTTACAATCCTCACTGAATTCAGGGCCAATTCAGACATTACGTGGCTGGATGGATGTTCCACATATCCACTATGTGTTTCCTGCTGAACACCTTAATACCAAAAAGGATATCAGTGTCTGTAAACCTATTAAGATTACTACAATTTATTAAGGTCCCAGAGCAGGCTACAACAATTAAAACACAATAGTCCATACTATTGGGACGCTGCAGTTGGCTATAACTCAGTCTCTGTCACAAACGCATTATGTGTTTACACACATAGGGCCTTACCCCACTTACTAGTGGAGACAGGTTAGACAACCAGCATGCAATGTGAATTGGTCCTTACTTGGAAGTAAGCTGCATTTAAATCTTTGTTCCTTTCTTTTGGGTGAAAGCAGTCCTCCACCCTTTAGTCTTAGGAATTTGTAGGGCCCATGTAAAAAGTAGACGGGGCTATAAATAAGGGCTATAAGTCCTCACCCATTGTGGATGTGTTATTAAATGCAGATGTTTCTGCAGAGCCTGAAAGAGTTACCAGAAAAATTAATTTTTTATTTATAGAAAAACCTGCTGCAGTTCTGGAATTGGTCCACCATCGGCATCAAACTGAGGTAACTGGCAGCTTGTTTTTGAATCGCCAGACGTTTTTATGGCAGGAATACATCTTTTCAGTGCAGGGGTTAGTTCCATATGAAATGTGTTTCAAACTCTACCTTGAAATGTAAATCCTCACAAACAGAATAATTCACCACTTGCTGCTTCTCCTTAGTCTCCCCCCCCCCCCAAGTACTGTATCAACTGATGAAGCTGCAAGGCAGTGTGGGCTAACGAAGCTCACAAAAAATGAAGCCCTTTGTGCATCAATCATCCTCTCTCTGATTTTCTTAGGAAGAACTCTCTCATCCTTTTGGATGCATGTGCCCCTCCTGCTGTTCTTCCTCAAATTGGAGGCTTGATGTTTGCAAAATAAAAACACATGGAAAAAATTGAAATGTAGCTTATGTATGAGGGAGAGCCAAAAGATGGTCAAAGGAGCCTATGAAACTAACCGTAAGTGAAGAATTGGATAGGAATGACATAGTATGGTCCAATTGGAGCTAAGGGAAATTAGAGTGATACGTTCTATCATGAGGGAAAACTAATAATTTGGAATAGCATCCAGAAGGAGAAAGGCACATTACTTTGTGGCCTGTGTTATTTGAAATTGGACTGAATGATAGGAAGAGATTATAATATTTTCCAGGGAGGAATCTACCATCTATTTGTTTCGTTAAATCAATTCCTTCTCCTGCAAGCACTTCTGACATTGGTGCCCGCTTTTATCCAAACCCCTCACTGCTTTTGACACACTGTAATCTAGAGCAGTGTTTCCCAACCTTGTGCCTCCAGATGTTTTGGGACTACAACTCCCATCATCCCTCGCTAGCAAGACCAGTGGTCAGGGATGATGGGAATTGTAGTCCCAAAACATCTGGAGGCACAAGGTTGGGAAACACTGATCTAGAGAATATGCTTGGGTCTGCTTTATTGTGACATTATTAGATTAATACCAATGGCAGTGCCAGAGAAACCTGAGTTATGCCTTAGTTCATTCAGTCTGCTGTTAACCGCCACTTAAGAAAATCTATAGTGTCTTTTAGTTTACACCAGATGATGATAAACTGCATGATTGCTCGTGTGAACATCAGGAAGCTAAGTTTCTCAATACTAAATTAGCAGAGGAGAGGACAGTGATTCCTAAATTCTGGGTGGTTACCTTTTAGTGGATTACCAGATTTTTGTAGGTCAGCTCCACCCTTCCTATGGTGTGAGGAATGTTTGCCAGTCTTCACAAAGATTATTGTTATAGTATAGTATTTTCCCCTAGTTGCAGAAGGAAATAACTAAGACTTCAGCTGGACATTGTATTGTTATGCTTGTACTTGGAGTTTAACATTCTGTGGAAACTTCTCAATGAGGGTCACTGCTCATGCTGCAAATGCATTGCATCCCCATTTACTGATGCATTCCCATGTTAGCTGTTTTCTACCATGGACAGCCCTAGACCCCCCCTTTTTTTTACTCCTCCTTCCAGTTGATTTTGTGTGTGTTTTTCAGTTTTATTTACAATAAATGAAATTAAAACACACACAACACACCATATTTGTTTATTGTGGGGAACAACATGTTGTTAATTGGTGTTGGTCTTTGTTACTTTGTGAGAACTTTGTAACTGCCAAGGACACCACCTGGTGGATAATTTTTTTATCCTGTTTATGTCGTAGCTCAAAATAACTGAGTAAATGCATTCAGTGCAATGGACTATATGTGAAAAGGTTATATCATTTCCTGGACTATATGTGATAAGCTTATATCATTTCCCAGGCTAAATCCGCTGGTTGAAGAATTGCTTGATAAAATGCCATGATGATCCATTGGCACTGGTCAGTAGGCAACTTTGCATGGTATTGATGGTGACAGTTCCACATCTTCACATTATTAAGGGGTATCTGTAGTTTAGAAATTAAGAAATCCAGCCTTACTGATTGCTTAACTAAATTTACAATTTTCAGCTCTAGTTAAGAATGTTAGGCACCCCTCTTGATTTATTCTGTTGGAACGAAATATATGGTCCAGTGAATATTTGAAATTCCGAATGTTGACATTCGGAATGTAAATGTTGGATTTATTATTTTGTATAAAATATTTATGTACTGTCTTGTATCCTATTTGGATTTTAAGGAAGTGTAACACTAAAATGTATATCATAATATGGACTGAAATGAAACAGAAAATAAAATTCATTCAAAGCAGAAATAGAAATAACAACAATTTTTAAATGTCTGAATGAATCAACGTGTTTTTGCTTGGTGCAAAACAAAATGCAAATCAGGCGCTCTCTTTAAGGAGGGCATTCTGTAACTAGAGTGTAACCGCTGAAAAAGTCTTCTTTGTGACTGAGTAATGTAGCTTAGATAAAGGCGACACCTGGAGAAGACCCTCAGCAGAAGATCTTAATTCATGGACAGGTTGGTATGGAAATAGGTGCTTCTTCAGGTGTTTGCCCCCCCAAATTGGGGGAAATAGCTACTTTTGGATATTCATGAAATTTAATTTGGGGGATGTTCAGCTTTTATGTGTGATTGAGAATGTTAACCAAATTTTGCACATACAGTGTTACGCATGCACACTTAACACTCAAAAAACACAAGCAGGTCTATTTTGCCATGGGTGGTATTTGACCCTTTCTGATGAACATTGCTTCTTCTAAATGCCTCTCATAGTGGATGCATCTGATAATGAGGCCTGCAAATGTCATGCTACAATAAATTTGTTAGTCTAGACAGCCGTTTGACAATAGAATATGCTCTAATAATTTTGGCTCATGATTCTGCTTCTCAGAATTTCTCATTTCTGGCTTTAAAATTTCAAAAGACAGAAAAAAGCTTTGTCTGGGTAGCTGCCTGCTGGAACAAAATTGCTAGTTTTAACAGCTTGATGCACCCAATAGTTCCTTTTCTTTTTCTTCAGGTTTTTGCCATTTGGCTCAAAACAGTTTGTATGTGTTTAACAGATACTGCTTTAGAAAATACTTTCCACTGGCTTATGAAGTGTTCTGCATTTCTTCCAGATAAAGTCACCTTCTGTGTTTGTTTCTCTCTCCCCACCCCCTTCTCACTCTCCCCACACCACCCCCAATCTTTCTGCACCCAATCTTTCTAGGTCAGAGGCATCCCAGAACCCCAAGTCACATGGTACAAGAATGGGCAACTTCTGACAGATGGAGAGCGCTGTGTAGTGGACCGTAGCATTCGAGGGCTTTTCAGCTTAATTATAAAAGGGGTGCAGGAGGAAGATGGTGGGCCATACACGTGTGAGGCCCGGAATGCTGGTGGCATTCGTCAGGTGACAGTAGAGTTAACAGTGGAAGGTAAGGGTCTTTCCATTCCATTGCATGTTATGTATAGCATGCTTTACCCTGGTAGCAAATGAAGGGAGAAGTAGATTGAAAATAAGCAGGAGAAGCTTATAAAAATGATAAGGCTTTTAGTAAGGCAGGAAATGAAACGCTGGCTATTCCTATGCCTTCCCCTCCAAGGAGAAGGAGAGCATAGGCACCAAAGCTAAAGTCATTTCCACATTGATAGTATCAGGTCTCTGCAACGGCTGCCACTAAAGACAGTGCTTGTGGAATGCTGGGGATCCACTTTAAGGCTATGTTTAGCTGCTGTGAGTGCAGATGACCCCAGTTCCTGATGGTGTGGCCTTCTGTTGAGTAGCAGGACTGGATGATTGGCCTGATCCTCTTCCTCCTCCAGTCTGGCCTGTTTTAGCAGTATCTGTTTTGCTTTTCTTTGCAAATATTTATAATACTAATACTGAGGTTTCTGTACGTGTTTTGTGTGTGGCTTATTTGTGTAATAATAAATCATCCAGATGCAGCACCTTAGAGTGTCCAAAGTGCTTCATGCTGATTATCTCAGTAATTCTTAACAGTAACCTTATAAGGTAGGTCAGTGCTACTATCGTGATATTATCGTGATATTTTCAGGTTGTCTTGAGGGGGCAATGAGGGGGAGCGTGGGCATGTGCTAGGTATCATTGGTTCCTCCACTGCATGCCTGTGATAAGCTTGCAAGCCTTTGCGCATTGGAGGGCGAATGCTTTACTCATGGAGGCTCTCCACATAATTTAGAATCCCGGAGATACTATAGAGAATGCAGAACTAACTGGTACATCTCTGCTCTGCCCCTCATCAGGTGAGGAGGCCTGGGTAAGGCTGTAGTGGCTTGCCTATGGCTTCCTGGTGAGATCACCTAGTGCAGGTGAGATTTGAGCTGGAGGCATTCACAGCTCATTCTTCACCACTGTGCTTTTTTATTATTTTGTCCTTGAATAAGAAGATATTATTTATGGAAGCTTCTTTTGCTCAGGCTTCCTAGGTCAGTTCATACTACAGTACTGTTCTGCCAAAAAAAGGGGGGTGGTATTCACCATCTATTCACCTGTGGGACGCTGGTGGCACTGTGGGTTAAACCACAGAGCCTAGGGCCTGCTGATCAGAAGGTCGGCGGTTCGAATCCCTGAGACGGGGTGAGCTCCCGTTGCTTGGTCCCTGCTCCTGCCAACCTAGCAGTTCAAAAGCACAAAAGTGCAAGTAGATAAATAGGTACCGCTGCAGTGGGAAGGTAAACCGCGTTTCTGTGCGCTGCTCTGGTTCACCAGAAGCAGCTTAGTCATGCTGGCCACATGACCTGGAAGCTGTATGCCGGCTCCCTCGGCCAACAATGCGAGATGAGCGCCACAACCCCAGAGTCGGTCACGACTGGACCTAATGGTCAGGGGTCCCTTTACCTTTTTATTCACAATCTAGTTATGTTGGCTTGGGGTAATCCTGCCCATGTCCAGTAGATGGTGCTAAACATACAGTTAATAATACATTCCTCATATCTTGACTCTTCAGCATGTATGTATAAAACAGTTTTTTTTGTCTATATGGAGAGAAATAAAACGTAACAAATTTAGATAGGTGAGCTTAAGTCAAACTGGACTACATTTGGAAGTAAATATAAATGCACTGTTGAAAAGTAATTAGTAATATTTATAAATGGCAAAGTACATTTCACAGTTTGGTAAAGTTATCTCTTCGTATATGTGGAGAAATGTTAGTGAAGAGTAAGACAGCTTTTTGTTTTGTATATGGGACTCAGTTTTGGACTCCTGTTTCATTGGTTGAAAAGCACACCACACCAAATGGCTCATCCGTTACTACTGGGATCCAAGGCGTGGCTTCTCCACCTCTAGAGTGATATATAAACAGGAAAACACACATACACACGCAAGACATGGAACTTAAATGCCTCCCCACTTGCTGCAGAGGGAAAACATATATTTATTTTTTGCCACCTTGTATCATATATTTTACTAGAAATTGATGGACGGATGGCTTTTTAATTTTTAATTTTCTAAATCTATAGCCAGTCTCCCTAAATCTGAAAGAACTTGCAGCCCTGATTAGTATTTTTATTGTATTTCTTTCTTTCTATTTTCTGCTTACAGGATCTGTTTTGAAGAAGTACAGCCTACCTTCTGGTGCCAAAAGCTCTGGGTAAGAATTCCAGTGGTTTTCACACTTCTAGAGCGGAATAATACTGATAGCTTTTGGAATATGCACACATTTTGAAATACTTCCCCGCCCATGCTTTTCTGAGGCAACATTGACTCTTGCTATTAGCAATATCAATTTTGCTCAAAACATTCCTTGCAACTAGGACAGACTTACGGAAAATTGCAGTACATTTACCAGCCCCTTGAGGCTTCTCAGCTAACTGATTGTCCCTTTTGTTCTCTCTTTCCACCTGTCTACCTTTAAGGCCAATTAGATACCAGCTGAAATGTATGAATGCATTTCATGTATCTTTTAAAAATGTAAATAGCAGTCTGTGGTTGCGGGGAGGGGGGGGCAGGCAATAGCATCATGTCTCTCCGCAAACTGCTGTGGGCATGAGAGGAATTTGTGTGTGTGTGTGTGTGTGCCAGTGAACACTTTCCTCCTGTGGCTAATTTCAGGGGTGATTTTTCCTACCTTTCCCACATGCTATGCTCCTGAGCAATGTATTAAGTGTATTGTCTAGTTTGGTCCATGAATTCATTCCTATATCACTGGGGAGTGCTGAGTCTAAGTAGCCCACTCTTCTTTTCTTTTTTCAAGTTAAAAGTGAAGGCAAGGCAAGTAAGGCTCAAAGCAATTGTTTTTCAACTCATGCGATTTCTGAGACCATATACATTTCTAGTTGCCTACAAAAATCTTCACCATGACCTTATTTTACTCAGAATTATCAAGTTTTCCCCCTATTGTCGCCTTTACATTGATGTGACTGCTCCTTGGGCTGAGGCCATATGTGGTTTTTCTTAGTGTTCTGATACGTTGTGGAAGCAGAAAGAGATGGGCACAACTTGTTGGCTTATGGGTAAGCTGTTGTGTGAAATGCATATGGCCCAAGGAACGTTTGTTTCGTTTGCTTGCCTGAAAACCACAGCTTCAACTTCATCACCCTTGATCATCTCCTGCTAATGCGTTGTTGTGTATTTGCTGTTGAAATAGGCCTTGTCCATAGTAATTTGCATGGGTTTGGGTCATGCTATAGTATTGGCTCGTATTTCAAGGCTGTTTATGAATGAGAGCGACCAGCTCAGTTGACTTGGTATTGATGATTTCGTCACTAAAGTAGCTTGTTCCTTGAGTACGAGCAGAGATGGGCCAACACTATAAAAATGTTTTAATGCTGATCATTTAACTCTGCACCTTAAATGTAGCAGCAGGTGGCTGGAAGGCCACTTCCAGCTTTTGATTGAGAGTTGCTTGTGTAAACATGTTTATAGCTGAATTTACAGAATTGCAGGTTCTATGAATTTTCATTCTTAAATCTTGGGGGGCTGGGGCGGAATTTAAAAGATTATGGTGTAAAACAAACCTCAGTCATCAACTAGGTGTCCTCAAATCACATGATTCTTCACCTTGTAATTTTTTTAAAAAAGAGGGTGTCTCTTGGCTTTTAAGATTTGGAGGGATTACTAGTAGATCAGTTGGCTGCACCAGTTGACTGGGTCCCTCTGTAGGCAAAAGAGGGACATATCCCACATTTCTGATGTGCCAGGATTTCAAATTGATTCCAAAATCCAGCCAAGCCAAAGAGTGACAGGGGCATGGCACCTGCCATTGCAACAGAAGAAATTCCATGTATGCCTGCACCATAACTTGCCATTGAACTCCTTTGTAGGTGCCTGTGTTAAATTTTTACAGAAAGTATGCATGCAAGCTTTGCTGCTGTATAGAACTTCCATTGTGGTTCTTGATGCTGAAGGACTGGCCCATCTCTGTTCTAAATGCACTTGTTTATATGCTCTGCAAAACAATGATTGGATTTTCTGCAAAGCTATGTCTGACTTGGGCCCCTTTGTAAAGAGTATGACTGCCCGCTTTTGGATGAATTGGCCAGAGGCATCTAAATTGTTACAGAAGTCCAGTTAAGTTAGGGTGCTATTTATTAGAGAGTTAGGGGGTCTGTATTAGTTCCTTTAGTTCCTATTTTATTCTAAACAACGTTGGGCAATTTTGTAGATAACTGAAGGAGAATGTTGAGAAGATCACCCAGTTCTGCTGGAGGATTGTTACAGAAAGATAGACAGTTTTATCAGATTTTGGATGGTGGTGATTCTGCTACGTAGTGGAATAATTCATAGACATCTGTCCAGTAAGAGAACTTCTATTGCATGTGGCAATTAGACTGTTCATTGTTACTTATGAACAACCAGAGCTGTCAAAGAGCATGCTTGTATGTGTTGTGTGCATATTAGATGAAGGCATCTGGCAAAATGGTGTTTCATTTTGGGAGGAACCTATGGCAGTGATCATTATGTAAGCAGTTACCCTGCATTCCTTTTTTAAGGGCACTCGTGACCTATCAATCAGCATTGTTCCGTACTTTTCCATATATCCAGTTGTTTACTTTATGTTTTGTACATAGGTATGGATAAAGTCCAAAATGCAATTTCTGATTGTGTCTGGTCTGAAGGGAATTAATATACAAAATGTGGTACATGTTCATTTCAAGTACTCAAAAGGGGTGGCTGGCAAAAGTCAAGCCTCTGCTTCCTAGTATTTTCATATGACATATGCCCTCTTCAAACCTGTTGAGAGGTACATGCATTATGTAACTGTACCTTAGAATTTTTTTAAAGTGCAAATAGGTTCTCAAAAAGGACACCATATTGTCTACCACAGGGGTGGGGAACAAGTGCCCCTGCAGCTATTGCTGGACTCAACTCCCACTATCCTCAGCCATCATGGCCAATGCTTAGAAATGATGGGAATTGTAGTTTAACAACATTGGGGGCCACAGGTTCCCTATCCCAGTCTACTGCCTTCATTGTTTTGATCACCTGAACACTGTTCCTAAAGCACCTTTAAGTAGCACAATTTAAGAAGTAACATTCTCTTTAAATATAGCTATATTAATTACTGAGCTCTGATAATATTGTTTCCTTTCCAGTGGTAGAGTTACTGTTCCATCGGTAGAGCAACGACCAAGCATCTGGGGCGAATGCCCACCCAAGTTTGCTACAAAACCCAATCGGGTCACAGTGCGAGAGGGACAGACTGGTAAATTCTCCTGTAAGATAACAGGACGACCTCAGCCTCAAGTCACTTGGTTTAAGGTACAATTACCTGAGAGGATTTCCAAATTCACCTCTCCTAAAGGGAATGAAACTCAAAGCCTTGTTTATTTGAACTTGTGTACTTTGAAGTATCTTTAGCCACAGTTTTGCTTGGCTAGATTTTATAAAGTTTTCAACCTGACCATGAAAACCTAGTTTCCTCAATCTTATTCCCCTGTGAGAATACATTATGGGGATACACGTCAGAGCACTCCCAAGATAAACTATTCAAGTAAGCACACTGAAAGACATGGAAAACTTGCAGTAGAAGTATGTTCTGTAACCTTGTACACAGAATTAAGTTGAGATATCTTGGGGAAAGTATTGCAAGAACATTTTAATTAATCATAAATTTATAAACCTTTACATAATGAGAACTCAGAAATGGAAACTATACTGCAAAATACACATGCACATGTGCACAGACATACGATAAATCTTATTCAGTTCAGTGGCAAGCAGAAATTGTTGATTAGAGTCACGGATGGCCTCTGAGGGCCATCCCTAATCTAAAACCTAAAATGGAGAGAGGGCTCAGAAAACCTGTAAACCCAGATATGCCTGAAATAGCAGGGTGAACATTTGGCAACTTGACTGGCAGGTTGGCATTTGGTGATGGATGGGTGATGAATCTACATCCTGAAGATTGTGGCTACAGCTGAAGCCAAATGAGCTGGAGCACCTGTCATCTCTAAACATTGGGTGAACTCTGATGTAATGTTAGTGAGAAAAGTTAGAGAGCTGGCAGTGTGCAAGCGGGAGCCCAACAGGTAATGCAGGAAGCCCTAATTGGCATTGAATATAATAATAGCAGTTGTGCTAACGATTGTGCAACAGACTTCACAAATGCAACGATCCAAACACCTGTGTGACTTGGCTGCTGTGCTATGCTAAAAACAGGGCTCTGGCATGTGGAATGACTGCTGTGTGAATGGGCTATCACACAATGTATTTAGAACCATGGCTAGCATGGGACCCTGCTTCCCCTTGCTATCTTACGATAACAAAGATTCGCCAATAGCCTCACAGATACGATGGAATTCAACATTGCAATCTTTCAGTCAGTGCAAGCATTTTTGCTTGCCACACAGAACAGGCTCACATCTCCTCCCCTTGTGTGCTGTTCTGCGAGTTCTTCTGACCTTCCAGAGGAGATTTGGGGGAGGACCGGGGGGGGGGAGCCCCATTGTGCTAGTGGGAGTCCTTGTGCTGGCTTCTGCTACCATACCTGGTTAGTTGAATTCAGACCATTGTAATTGAGACTGAATTTAGTTTGCAAACTATTTTGCAAGGGCTAGGTTGTCAGGCTGTGGATGAATGGGTGGCCAGAGCATAAAATGGAGCAATTAATACCTAGATTGTGGCATCTAGAACAAGATGCTGAACCATGTGCAGGAATTCGAGTCAGACTCTCTAATCCGGCAAATATGTCTTTTGACTGAAGAAGTTCTGGCTTTGGGTTATGGCAACTAAGCCTTAAAATGTCTATATTCTGAGTGTGTCTTATCCGTGATGTAAATCAGATTATCTGGAATGCCTGATGTCTGGTCGCTTGGGAGTATTCTAGTAGCATATAAACATGCCACAGAGAGCAGTGGGCTGAATTGTAAAAGCAGAAAAAAAAGCAAAGGACAAGGTGTTAATCTGCCAGGCATTGATTCCTCCCCACCACCACCATTAATGGATGTATCTGTACACCTTTGGTATTTTTCATGATGCATGCAGGGTGAAATTCAGGTGCAGAAAAGTGATCATTTCAACATGTTTGAGAAAGCAGGCATCCAGTTTTTGGAGATCCAGAATGCTCAGCTGGTCGATGCTGGAATTTACACTTGCACTGTGATGAATAGTGCTGGGAAGGCTTCTGTTTCTGCAGAGCTCATGGTTCAAGGTATGGTTAAAATAGACTAAAAGGGAAAGAATGCAGGCATGCCAGCTAAAAGTTTTCCGAGAGTTGAGCCAATTCCTCCCCATCAGTCCTCTTCTCCCTCCTCCTCCTCCTGCTATCTTGAATGACATTTAAAACGAGGTCCACACATGCAGTTCAGCATTTAGAATTTTTTTTTGGAAAAGCCTTGTATTTTAATCTAGCAGAAATGAGCCGCAGAAAGATCCAGTCTGTTTACTCTTCATTTTTAGTCATCTTGGAAATCCTGAATGCACTTAATTACAGCAAGTGAAAATTATATTTATTTTAATTGAAATTTTGGCCCCATGTGTGTGTTTCTTTCCCCCACCTCTAAATAAACTGGGAAGCTAAACAAGCATGTTATTTTCTAGAAGCTCTACTAGCTTCTCAGACCTGAGAATTGATTGCTTTGGTGAAGGTATAGAGGGAGGAGGGGGAGGTTTCTATTCTGCCAGTTCTCAAAGGACTTCCCAGGCAGCATGCATGCTTCTCACCATTTTTATCCTCACAGTGACTAGTTTCAATAATGAGTGGGGATATGAACCCAAGTCCTTTCTAACACCCTTAACCATTACACTGCCACTAACCCCACGTGTTTCACAGGTGGCTGTGGAAAAAAGTACAACTGGAGAATGGTGTTCTGCATGTTGTGATTCTGCCTGATGTTCTGCCTTCTGGCTGTATGAGAATTTGGGTCCAGGTATTACCAGCCCATGTCCAATACAGTGGAACCTTGACTTACGAATTTAATGCGTTCTGAAAGCACACTCGTAAGTCGAAAATTCCGTAAGTCGAAAAATGGCATTCCCATAGGAATGCATTGGAAACGTAAGTTGAAAAATTCGTAAGAAAACCCTATGTAAACCTTCGTAAGTCGAGTAAACCCCATCTAAAACTTCGTAAGTCGAGTAAACCGCATCTAAAATCCAAGCGGATTTCCTTTCGGAAGTCGAAAAATTCGTAGGCGCGCGGCCGCTTTTTCCCTTTCGGAAGTCAAAAAATACGTAAGTCGAGTACTTCGTAAGTCGAGGTTCCACTGTACTTCCATTCACTACACAACTCTGAAACTGGTGTCTGTGTGTTCAGCTACCCTGGCTATCTTTCTCTTCTATTTCTAAATACTGGTTGGCTTCCCACTTTTAGATGGTTGTTGTTAGTCATTCAGACCCCCAAGACTTTGATTACAAAGAGAGCATTATATATTTAGCATGCTTATCTTTATCAACTCATTTTACAACTTCAAGCCCTCATTACCGCACAGAATCAGATAATAACATAAACTGTTACACAATTGGAATTACTGTTATTTTAAGCAAAACCATGTAGACCTCTTGTACAGATAAGCTCTTTCCAAGCTCCCCCCCCCCCAACCTTATTTTTCTACTAGGAAGGGGAGTAAATGGCCTCTTAAGTTGATTGGATCATAAAGTGCTGCTTCATCTGTAGTGACAGCTGAGTGTTTTCAAAGCTTCTCTGCATTATCTGCTCATCTTTCAGCTATAGTGCAGTTCTTTTGTTCTTTCTTCCTCTCTCTCTCCAAAAAAATAATTCAACAGTTATACCCAAAACTTGTTGTGTAAGGTTTGCAGCATGAGGCAGAAAGGCTTAGGTAAGTGGTTGGTTAGGTTTTCCTGAGGGCACACCAAGCAGTGGGCTTTTGCTTTCTGGAGCACAGGATTTAAAATGTGACCTGGTTTCAAAATGGTTCGTGGTTATTCAACAGCACCTGTATACAGTGGTACCTCGGGTTACAGAAGCTTCAGGTTACAGACGCTTCAGGTTACAGACTCCGCTAACCCAGAAATAGTACCTCGGGTTAAGAACTTTGCTTCAGGTTGAGAACAGAAATCATGCGGCAGCACGGCAGCGGCGGGAGGCCCCATTAGCTAAAGTGGTACCTCATGTTAAGAATAGTGTCAGGTTAAGAACAGACCTCTGGAACAAATTAAGTTCTTAACCAGAGGTACTACTGTAATCTTGTCACAGTTGCAACCAAGGCCAGTCCCAAGTTTGAGTGGAGGACCCTCTTCTCTGTCAGTAGGTCCTGCTGGGCTTAGCTGGCTACAGTGGCAGCACTGCAAGCAGTTGAGCCTAGTTTCATCATTTAACTGTCCCACAGTGACCCAGAGCAATGCTGCTTCACAGGCACTGGGGGAAATGACAAATGTGGCTAGATCCTGTCACCTGGTAGTACAGAACAGAAAATGAAATTAAGAGGGTGGAGTGCAGGCATATGCTGTGGCCCCCTTCCAGGGCTCAAGTAGTGCCCTGAGGAGGCCAGATGCTGATGCTGATCCTAGCCAGAGCAGCAGGAAAAGATGGATACCTGCTTAGGTCTTGTGGTCTGAAGGCAGGATACCAGTAAAGTTAGTGACAATTAATTAAAATGTGAAACAGAAAGCAGCAAGAAGCCAGTACAGAGGTATGGCTTCATCCCTGTTTGAGGTAGGGATGAAAACACCAAAATACAGTGGTACCTCGGGTTAAGAACTTAATTCATTCTGGAGGTCCGTTCTTAACCTGAAACTGTTCTTAACCTGAGGTACCACTTTAGCTAATGGAGCCTCCCGCTGCCGCCGCACCGCCAGAGCACAATTTCTGTTCTCATCCTGAAGCAAAGTTCTTAACCCGAGGTACTATTTCTGGGTTAGCGGAGTCTGTAACCTGAAGTGTCTGTAACCTGAAGCGTCTGTAACCTGAGGTACCACTGTATTCATATTGTGACCATAAAAGGCCTTGAATCGTGATCATGTTAGAGGCAGTGAGTTTGTGCTTTTCAAATCTAATCAAAACCAAGAAGGCAATCCCATGGCCACAGGGGATAAAACTTGAGGATGGAAGTCAGCACTCAAGCAAAGGGCAGTATACAGCTCCAAAGCACAGTACAGGCATAAACCTACACCAGCGCATATGAAATGGCATTCCTCCTCTCGATAGTTATCTTGCACATAGCTACATTTCTGCAAAGGTCCACTGCAATGGGGGTGGGATGTTGCTCAGCAATTTTTCTAAGTTTCAGTTGGTGATCTCTTGCTGAGTTGAGGATAATTGCGTTGGTGTATTGTATGCAATTTGGATATGGCTGTCATTCAAAACCTCATTTTAAATATGCCCAGAAACCATTTCCCACAACTATTTAAAAACTGAAGAATGAAAAAAAGACTTAGTTTGGGATAGTGATAAATCCCACCAGTATTTAAATTGAACACTTGGCTTCTAGATGAGGAAGAGATGTTTTCTTTTTTATACATCACTGTGCACTCATTCTGGAAATAGAAGAGGAGAGGCGCTGATGACATATCAGTCTAACAGGGGCTTTTTTCTTCCCAGTCCCAGAAATAATTTGGTTGTGGTCACCTTATCATTTAAAATAGGCAGGCAAATATTTGTGTGGCTGGAAGTGAATTGTGTTCTGCTAACTCAGGGACAAATGAATATAATTTAGGGCCACCATGAATTCTCATTGATATCAGATATTGTATCTTGAAAACAAACTGCAACATATATGCTCTGCTTAACATTCCAATATCATATTTTTATAATATCTTTTAATGCTTCATCATTTCAGGTTCTGTTAAGAAAGACGTGGACACTCATCCTCCTTGGTATGTTTTTCAACTCCCTCTACCCACATTTTGATTTTCATCCTTTTAAGAAAATAAACAGTAACCTATCTTTGTATGTCAACAAGTCTTTTGCATTGTTGAGTCCATATAGCCTAATAATGGTTTACAAATTCCATAGGATCCCTCTTCTAATCTGGATATTCCACATGTGAGGAGGAAAATTTGGAGTAAATGCTTAATGGGGCTCCTGCTTCTGTTTGTGTAGGTCAGGGGTTGGCAACCTACCGCCCATGGGCTGGATGCGGCCCACAAAGACCGTTTTACCGGCCCACGAACTGAGCCTCCCACTTGGCAAGTCCCCCGTGCACTGCG
This sequence comes from Darevskia mixta, assembly GCA_034641385.1. Taxonomy (NCBI): domain Eukaryota; kingdom Metazoa; phylum Chordata; class Lepidosauria; order Squamata; family Lacertidae; genus Darevskia; species Darevskia mixta. The sequence goes on along the minus strand of JAWWNH010000001.1, from coordinate 9,826,930 downwards.
CTAAACTGGTGCAGCGTGGCGTGGGGACTCACCAAGCGGCGCCGGAAATTGCGTCTGTGCACGCGCAGATACTGAAAATCTCGTCTGTGCATGTCCAGATGCCGAAAATTGCTTCTGCGCAGGCGCGATTTTCAGCATCTGGGCATGCTCAGAAGCAATTTTCGGCGCCGTGGACATGCGCAGACATGATTTCCGGCATCGCACTGCACCAGTCCAGCCCATGGACGATCTCTGTGGGAGTGATCTGACCCATGGCCGGTAAACCTTGCCAACCCCTGGTGTAGGTTCCTCATGCAATGTAGAATCCTGATTTTCCAAGGTTCTAAGTCTCATGTGGGGATCCAACATAAGTACAGGAGGCTCCCTTCTTCAGACAATCATCCTTCATGGAGGGTGATGGAAGGAGGTGTGGAACTAGCATGCTCCTCCCCACAGTCCTCACCTTTCAGGTGGACTATCCTATATTAGAAGAATGCCTGAATATGGCTAGGGTTTTCTATGGTGGGCTTCCTGACTCCTTGTGGGTGCAGGTCATATAAGTTGTTTAGTGGAACCACAAGGGGTAGGGCTCTTTGGGTGAAATTTGCTTTGCCTGGCCTCCCTGCATCTGCCTGAATGTGGTTTGATTTGAAATGCAAAGATACTATGTTGGGTGCCCAGGATGCTACTCCCAAGGTAAGGAGAGCAGAGAGAAAAGCAGGGAAGTTCCCTTTGTTCCTGACCACAGTGAGAGGGCTGGACTGTTTGTTGGAAGACCGACCAGCCACAGCTGCAGTATGTTGTTGGAGGCCAAGGATCTGTTAGAAGCCATGAAGGCTTGGATTGTCAGTATTCCAACGAGCAGCACCACAGTGAGTTGACACCTCTTGGGGCCTGCAAGAGGCTGATAGCCCTCTGTGAGTATATGGCACATACTTTAAAAGTCAGGGTAGCAGGGCTGATGAGGACTGTGGCTGTGCCTTTAGTGGCAGCAGATAATAGAATAGAGGAGATTTAGGGTGTTGTTCCTCCCTTTCTGTTCTATATATGAGGCCCTGAGACTTTAACAGTGGGGGTGTGAGTTATTAGTAGCTGAGTGGTCAAAATGTACGGTTTAATAGTAGGCTTTTATTTGCTTCCCTTTCCCACAAACCCTCACTCCATGGGCTCATGAAAGAACTGAATATTTCATAGTAGGCTCTTAATAAATAAATAAAAAGAATTAAAAACCCACAGCTTAGAATATTTTAAAACTCCGTGAATCATCCATTTGGCCACGTGCTCTGAAGCTTATGATTATTATAGTTACTATTGGTTACTGATAAAGTGTCTAAAATTGCAAGGTGCTGTGAAAAAATTACACCAGAAGGTGTACATTTTAAAGCTTTTTAGTTATGGAAGAACAGCAGATAAATGGTGCAGCAAATCAAGTGCCTATTCAAGGTTTTATTTCATTAATGGATTTCTATGCCACCTTCAGCAAAAATCCCAGAGCTTAAACCAATGACCACAAGGCACAAGAGGCTTATAAAGTTGCCTTACACTGAGCCAGTCCTTTGGTCCACCCTAGTTCAGAGCTGTCTGCACTGACTGGCAGCTGCTCTCCAAAGTCTAGGGCAGGGGTAGACAGCATGGTGCCCTTCAGACTACAAAACGCATCATACCTGACCATTGGCCATGCTGCCTGGGATTGATTGGAGTTGGAGTCCAATAAATCTGGAGAGTATCACACTGCCAATTCTGGTTTAAGACATAGGTCTCCATTTTGAAATCATTAAAGTGTAGGTGCTGAGGATTGAACCTTGGAACCTTCTGCACTTTAAGCTATGGCTTCTTATCCCTTTTAATAGATTAGTTGGTCTTGTAACAGATGGCCTATATCAGTGATGGCTAACCTTGACACCCCAGATGTTTTGGAACTACAACTCCCATCATCCCTAGCTAACAGGATCAGTGGTCAGGGATGATGGGAGTTGTAGTCCCAAAACATCTGGAGTGTCAAGGTTAGCCATCACTGGCCTATATCATTCATGTGGTAGATGCAGGATTGAGTGCTTGAATGCTGTCCCTGAACATACAAGTAGCATGTCAGGAAGAAGGTCTGCACACTTTATATAGACTACAGCTCCTTTTTTTTGCACACAATACATATAGCCTGCTTTAAAAGAGATTAGTAAGCCATTTTAAATAGATTTGAAGAAAGGCATGCAAACCTGTTGTGAATTGTTCTGTGTACTTAAGAAACTTCCCCCCTCTCTCTTTAGCACGGCAACAAAATGCAGCACCTTTACAAAACCCACCATCACAACCAAAGCTATTGAAACGTCAGAGTTCAGAAAGGCCACTAGCAATGGAATTGCTAAAGAACTCAAATCCACTACCACAGAACTTTTGCTTGAACCCAAAGAAAGGCCAGCCGTAAAGAAAGAGATCCCTCTCACTTCATCCAAAGAAGCCAAATGGAATCAATTGGAAGAGGTGAAGGAACCCCATATAGAGCCACGTAAAGAGGAAGGGAAAGCTTGCAGAGCCCTGCAAAAAACATCAAGCACCATAACTCTACAGTCTGTTAAAGTACAAACTGGACCAAAGGCACAAGTGAAGGCAGCTTCCTCCGGACAGGAAGATGATGGGAAAAAGCCAAAGCAACCACTCACAACAGGCTGGCAGGCTGGCCCGTCTATCAGGCCAAGTGGTTTGAGGACTAAGGAATTAGATGACCGTGTTGGATTAAAGAAAAGCATAACTGATGTAAAGAGGGAGACTCAAGGGATCGCTCCCCAGTTTGAGTGTCGCCCACAAAGCCAAGAAGCACTCGAAGGAGAAGTGGTTACGTTCAGATGCAAAGGTAAATAGGAGAAAGGCTTTGCCTACAGTTGCAACAAGCAGCATTAGGTGGTAAAATACTGAGGCTAGTAGAAGGATCTGTACAACTTTGCAATGCAGGAGGGGCATCAGATTTGTGATTGCTTCTCCATGATGATAAAAATGAAAATGCATAAAGCACCTCTCTCCAAGAACAAAACTAGCAATATAGGGAACAAGCTGGACTAGTCCCCCTGACCCTGCTCGATTGGGGGAGGGGATTCAGAATTGCTATCTCCAACCTGCTGGCAGAGGAGGAAGAAGGAAGTGCATGCATGTGGTTTCTCTCTCTGTGAGTGGTTTCACTGCATGTGTGCATGTGGTTGTGGTATGTGTGGTGCTAATTTAGGCATAGGCAAACTCGGCCCTCCAGATGTTTTGGAACTACAACTCCCATCATCCCTAGCTAACTGGACCAGTGGTCAGGGATGATGGGAGTTGTGGTGCCAAAACATCTAGAGGGCCGGGTTTGCCTATGCCTGTGCTAATTACATCTTCTTTAAATTGGAAATGTACCCACAGGCCCCCAAAATGTTGGGGACCCATGAACTGGATGTCCCATTGGATAGTTTCCACCATAATTTTCTATTGTTGCCTTAAGAGTTTTCAAAACTAGGTTTTCTCCAAACAAAGCGTCATGTCATGTGTCTTCCTGATAAGAACACAACAACCCATTGCATTCTGCCCACTATATTCCAGCCTGATGAACTTTTTAGTTTGCTTAATGATGGATGACCTCTGTGCTTTTTCAGTAACTAAAAGGTGGCTGGCTTCTCTTTAAAGCACGAGTAGCTGTACTTTCTGGCCTGAGGACCATATTCACCCTTGACCCAACCTTTGGACCAGTGGTGGGTATGACCAAAAGTGGGTTAGGCTACCCCACACTTTCATACCCATAGACACTCTTTCGTGCACTCATAATATATATGTAACATTAATATGGAGGGACGCGGGTGGTGCTGTGGTCTAAACCACAGAGCCTAGGGCTTGCCGATCAGAAGGTCGGCGGTTCGAATCCCCGCAACGGGGTGAGCTCCCGTTGCTCGGTCCCAGCTCCTGCCCACCTAGCAGTTTGAAAGCACGTCAAAGTGCAAGTAGATAAATAGGTACCGCTCCAGCGGGAAGGTAAACGGTGTTTCCGTACGCTGCTCTGGTTCGCCAGAAGTGGCTTAGTCATGCTGGCCACATGACCCGGAAGCTGTCTGCGGACAAACGCCGGCTCCCTTGGCCTATAGAGTGAGATGAGCACCGCAACCCCAGAGTCGTCCGTGACTGGACCTAACAGTCAGGGGTGCCTTTACCTTTACCTTTAACATTAATATATTTTAGTAATAATTCACCTGTGGTGAACTAGTTTCAGGGAAGCCCAAGGCAAATGTTGAATGGTTCAAAGAAGGATGCCAAATGGAAGCAGGAGATGAAGTCCAAATATACGAAGAGGATGGAATCCATTGTTTGTGTCTGAAAAAAACTCAGTTGGAAAACAGTGGGTCTTACCGCTGTACAGCCTCCAATGCTCAAGGCCAGGCTTCAACCAGGTGGATATTAACAGTAAAAAGTAAGTACAGTTTTGGTGCATGATTGGCACAGATGATTGTTTCAGGACTGTGTGTCAGGGTGGGTGGGGAAAGATTAAAGCAGTTTTGTTTAAATATAATAATTACAAAAACCTATGAAGCAAATCAGCCATAAGGACCCACATGATACAGATTGTTACCCAATGATTATGGGTTGGATAAGATTTCTTGGAGACCTTGACTAATACAGAACATGTGTGATGGTTTCTTGATCTGGGAGTTTGGGCTGTGGGAATATACTGACTTGACCAGACCACTCAAGCGTTTGGGCCCTGCATATTTAAGAAATTAAAAAGTGCTTCTTTATAACAATGCCAAGCAGGTATAGCTGCTCCACATTTAAAAAGAACTTGTTAGGAGATGGCACTTATTTTAAAGTTTGTAGTGAAAACTCTATAATACGATTTTGGCTCTCAGAGCAGTTAGTCTAAGGCTAGGCTTTCTATAAGCAATGAAAAATCAATAGGGAAAAGAATATGGATAATGGGAATAGACAGGGAGCAGAGTGTCAGGGGCAGGGTGGATAAAAATCAATGATTTTTTTAAAAAAAATCAAAAAAATCGGATTTTTTTTATTTAAATCGGATTTTTTTTGATTTAAATTGGATTTTTAAAATAAAATGCTTTTGGAGGAAAAATCTTTCTAAATATAGTCTTCTCTTTAAGTTACATTGTAGTCCAAAGGCTATTCATCAGGAAATAAGGATTTGTTTTAAGTTTATCAAGTGTGCTAAAACTCAGTCTAAGTTTTTTAAAAACAATGTTTAACCACATTAGTTACAAACATGGATACATATGCTATCATGTTATTGTTTTAGTTAAATAAATTGTTTAAATGGTTATTAAGGAAATGATTATTTTTCTCCTTCCAATATAGTACAGCAGAAAAGTTGTCCAAATATAAACAGTTAACAGTTAACTTATTAACTTATTAAACCTCACCATAATTTCATAATTATCTGGACCAAATCAGTAATTTTTGATATAACTGTAAAAACTGTAAAAACTACTCTGAAAATTTATTATTCCAAAAATGAAACCTTCATATGGTTGTTAATATTAAGATTATACCAGCAAGAATGAGTCTTTCTGTAAAAAAAAATATTTAAATCAAGCCTTACTGACTAGTGCTTTAAATCAATTTGATTTAAATCAAATCCACCCTGGTCAGGGGAGAAAGAGGTTAACAAGGGAAGCATTAAGCATCATCTCCCTCTTGCTGATGCCAGCTTTTCTTTGTTGCAAAGCAACCCTCCTGAGGACACTTTGCAACAGAGGGCTCATGCAGACTTTCACTTGTACTGCCACTTTCCCCTGGGAAAACCCAATCTTTGCTGCTGAATTGAAGCAAACGTTCATCGTGTTTTCTTCAGATTGACATTTGCTTCGATTCAGCACTAACGTGGGTTTTTCCCAGGGAAAGTGGCAGGGCAAACAGAAAACTGCTCAGACCCATGCTTTCTAGGCATGGGACAAGCCGAAGTATGGATGAGCGCAGAGAAGGGGCTTTTGGGCTAATGGTACCTATGATGGCTGCATTGTGACCTGTCTTTTGGCATTTATATGTAATAGACTGCAACACTTTATGAATTCCTTAACCAATGGGGCCTGACATTTTGACAGTGAAACTATATATAGCTAGTAAAATACTTACTGTTTTGCTGTCTGTTGTGGGAATTACTTTTCCATTCTGAAACAGGTTACTGGTGCTGGATTTTGCAAGCCTCCTGTTTATAGTGTATCTTCCTTTGCTTTGATTTGTAGGGCCCAAGGTGAAGGATGTCGCTCCTCATTTTTCCACCATTTTGAAATCATGCAGTGTGAGTGAAGGACAAGATTTTGTGCTTCAATGCTTAGTTGAGGGTACCCCTGTGCCTGACATCACTTGGCTCCTCAATGGTAAGTCTTGGTCAGAAAAAAATGGCAACCCCACTGTCTGTTTCTTGCAACATTGCTAACACTTTGGTTACCAGCATCTACATATGAACTGGGGCAGTCAGTCAGTGAGGGGGTGGCCGGGGGGCTTTGATCGGAACATAGGAAGCACCCTTAAACTGTCTTAGACCATTTCCCCATTTAGCTAAGTATTGCCTGCACTGACTGGCAGCAGCTTTCTGGCATCTGATATCACGAAGCGCTGCCACTGGTTGGTGTACAGAGCTAGATGGACCAATGGTTTGACTTGCTTTAAGGCATCTTTCTGCATTCTTATCAATGGAAGGTACACACAAGCTGTCTGAGATTAGCAGAGCAGTTCACGCTGGCCACAAGGCAGATTTTTCTAAAAAGGCTGCTCTTCCATCACAGTTGCCTACAGCAGTGTTTCCCAACCAGTGTGCCTCCAGATGTTTTGGGACTACAACTCCCATCATCCCTCGCTAGCAATACCAGTGGTCAGGGATGATGGGAATTGTAGTCCCAAAACATCTGGAGGCACACTGGTTGGGAAACACTGGCCTACAGTATGTGGCATGACTAAGATCTGGCAAGGCGTTCTGGAGGGGGGAAAGAAAACATATTTGCTGCTGTTTTGAAGATTGTCCAGTAGAGGGTGTTTTGTGACAAGGCTGCATTTTTGTTGTTTGCTTGTATGGCTGTGAGCTTTATTGCAACAGCACACAGATTTTAGGAAATGCGATCGAATGTTTCATTAGTATATATGGTTTATTTCATAAGATTTACAAAAAGTTAAAGCAATAAAATCAATAAAAAAGTTAAAATGCTAAAAACAAATTAAGATTACCTCAATTTTCTGAGCATCGGGTTAAGCTTGTCTAAACAGGAATGTTTTTAGCAGGTGCTGAAAAGAATACAGTAAAGGCACATTCTTTATCTCAGTAGGTAGGGAATTCCAAAGTTCTTGTGGTTGATTATCAAGAAAAGTGAATATCTTCTCATTTCCTCTATTTCCTATATAAATCTTTGGTTAAGAAGTATGTTCTTAATTACCAGAAGAAGCACCCTGCAGTCAGTGCTGACTACTATCCAGGGGAAGATCATCCCCTCACTGTATGCAGCACTGTGGAGAAAGCCCCTTCTCTGCAGGCCATGATGCAGTTAACAGGGCCTCCTATTGCTGATTGCAGTAATCTGGCTGGTTTCTCAGGTACACACATATTGATCTAAAGTAAGGTTACCAGACGTCCCCGTTTCCCGGGGACAGTCCTCGGATTTACACATCAGTCCCCATACAAAATCCATTGAAGTTGAAAAGTGTCCCCAGATTCATTGAAAAAAAATTGGTAACCTTAATCTAAAGTTGTTATCATTGGGTCAGCAAATCTTAGCTATGATCTTATTTTGCTTTGCTTTAATGGACAGAATGCATCTTATCTTCAGTGAGTGCCCTGCTGCCTCTACATATCTGATGGTAGAGGTGTTTTACTGAATATTTTGATACTCGTCCCTTTTGTGAGAAGGGAGCAGCTCAGTGGTAAAGGTAAAGGGACCCCTGACCATTAGGTCCAGTCACAGACGACTCTGGGGTTGCGGCGCTCATCTTGCTTTATTGGCTGAGGGAGCCGGCGTACAGCTTCCCGGTCATGTGGCCAGCATGACTAAGCTGCTTCTGGCGAACCAGAGCAGCGCGCGGAAACACCGTTTACTTTCCCGCCAGAGTGGTACCTATTTATCTACTTGCACTTTGACATGCTTTTGAACTGCTAGGTTGGCAGGAGCAGGGACCGAGCAACGGGAGCTCACCCCGTTGCGGGGATTCGAACCGCCGACCTTCTGATCGACAAGCCCTAGGCTCTGTGGTTTAACCCACAGCGCCACAGCTCAGTGGTAGAATGCAGGAAATCCCAGGTTCAATTTCCAGCCTCTCCAGGTAGGTCTAGGAAAATTCCCCATCTGAAATCCCGAAGAGTCACTGCCAGTCAGTGTAGACAGTGCTGAACTAGATGGAGCAAGTGTCTGACTCAGTAATTGTGGACTATGTTTAGTTTATATGCATTTATTCAAATCCGTAGGTTTTCTGGTCACAGAATTCCAGACAATTTCTTTGTAAACATTGAGGAAGTGGCTCCCTGAAAATAAAGCCTACTGAGTCCAGTCGCTGTCTTTCTTAAGTAGTCCTACTCTTAAGGAATACCACTAGCTGCCTAGAGCTGCCACTTGCTGCCTTGCATCCCTACACAGAGGCTGTATTCAGACATAACACAAAACCCCAGCTTTGAAAATCATGGTTTGTGAGTGGCTGCCAAAACAGGACATAAAACCATGATTTGAAGCTGGTTTGCACAGTTTGTTTTAACTGTAGATATGTCTGAACTCATCAATTGTTCACACGTCATAATTAAGGCTGGTGTACCACAGAGGTGAGAATGAACTGAATGAATACTGAGCAGAACCTCTGAATACTGAGCAGAAGGAAAACAAACCAGACAAGAAATTCTGCACCGTGGTTTCTTTGCTCTGCGTGTTTGGATGTTCAAATGATAGGGCCAGTTATTGACTATGATTCGCACAAAGCATAGTTTTGCATGATGTCTGAATTGAAGCAGAGGTACCGTAGTTTGTTCTGAGAGTGGTGCATTGCAAACTGTTAGAGTTCATGAAAATCGTATCACTTGGCCATTGTGGCCTTGTGGGGTTGTCATTTTGGAAGGCAAAGCTTCTTCTCTGATCAATGACCTTCATTTATACTAGTTATAATAACTATATATTATGTCCCATATCGCAGACAGCATTTTGCTCTTGTCCTGCTTGTAGGCTTTCTGTAGGCATCTGGTTGACCACCGAGAGGACAGAATGCAGAACTAGATGGATGTGTGATGTGATTCTCCTTGGCTTTGCTTGTTCTTGTGTTTTTGATGTAGACCTACATAGACCTACCCTACAATGGATGCACCCGTCAGCTACCCTCCAAATTTATTTTGTACAATAATTTGAGTATTTATTCTTCCACATATTCTGTACTATGCTTGTTGAGAAGGTCTAATGGGGAGAAGAAGAGTTATTTGAGTAACTAGCTTTCGAACCATTTAGGGCTTTGGAAGCTACAGATTAAAACCTTAACCCCAATTGTAAGCTGGCAGGCGGTGATGGCTTTCAGCAACAGAAGTTTAAGAAACATGGAAATGTGAAGTGATAACAGGGACATTATGTATTATCTGAAAGACATAAACATGTTACTTCCATTCCCAACTCCCAGAACTTGCCAGTAATTCTCATCTCTCTCACTTCTGATCTTGATACATAACTGTTTATACATCACTTGGAAACAGACATGGGCTAGCTTATAAACTGTAGTTAAACTCTGGGATTTCTTGCAGCTTTTCAGCATATACCTTCTAGAAAATAATTTTGCTTAAGGATTAAGCTAGCTAATTGTAATATCCTCATGAATGCAAACAATCTGCTTCTCTTTGTCATGGAAGGATACATTGCAGGAAAGGATAGCTGTCCATAACCAAATAAAGGAGAAAGTTTCATTCCTTGTCCATGACTATTAGTTCCAGGCATGCTTAATGGTGCTCATGGCAAAATGGTGAGCAGTACAGTTGCAGTAGTAAGCTTGGTGTTTGGAATTTCTATATTACATTAGACTCTGATCCAGTGGTCATTTAGATTGGATAAACATCAGTTTATTTTAAAGAAGGGTCCATAATGCACAGAAGGCACAGAAGGAGGTTCCCCACCACTGGGCAAAGCCTGGGTAAAGAAGTCTATCTTGATCTGATGCTGAAAACAACAACTGTGATACAAGACATGCCTTGGAGGGAAGGACATTCAAACACTTTGGAGCCACAACAGAGAAGGTCCTTCTGCATCTTAGTTACATCTAGGTTGGCTTGCTGCAGCTTCCTCTAAATGGTGGTACCTTTGGAATGTCTTTGGAAGCTTGACTTTGTCCAAAATGTAGTTGCAAAGATGCTGGTGGATGTTTTTTCATAGGATCATGTTACACCCATCCTACAATAGCTGTTGTGTTCCAATCTGCTTTCAGGCACAATTGAAAGTGTTGGTGAGCACTTCCAAAGCTCTCCCTGGCTTAGGCCCAACATACATTAAAGAATTACCTCCCCATATATCATCCTGCCCACTCTCTAGAATTAGAAGGTGAGGCCCATCTTTGTAACCTTCCAGAGTAGAAGCACAGCTGTATGGGACAAGATAGACGGCCTTCTCGTGGCTGCACCCAGATTATGGAACATACTGCCCCATGAAATATGCTTGGCTGCCTCCCTCACTGTAAATGGATCCCTATGTGACTCAGAAGCATTTAATCCTTGATTCTAATGAAATAGGCAATGAGATGAGCTATAAAGCTAGCAACTGGCGATTTACGAAGTAGGGGTTGGTAACTGAGATGTTCAATGATTTCTTGGTTCTCTCCCCACCCCACCCCACTTCTGTAGACCGGCCTATTCAGTATGCACATTCTGCCTTTGAAGATGGACTTGCAAAACTGACTGTTCAAGATGCCTTACCTGAAGATGATGGGGTGTATACTTGTTTGGCAGAAAATGGTGCTGGAAGGGCATCCTGCAGTGCTCAAGTTACTGTCAAAGGTGAGTGCCCATCTTACAGCTTATAAGAAGCAAAATATAGATTAAATTGAAAGCAGTAGCTTTGGCCATTTTTTATAAGAGATTGCTTGGTGTAATTGATGATGTGGTGTGGTGATCAGATAGAATCCTGTTGTATCTTGGGAGTCTGGCTGATATATCTTCATACTTCTTGGGCAACTTATGAAATTGAGAACATATTTTGAACCGATAAAAAATGATTTCTGTATGCTTACTGATTGAAAAGCCCTTATCTACATGTTGACCTTATTAACAGCTCTCAGCTTGATAAATTTTCATTGCTGAAACAGGGAACCTTGGGCATCTTTGATTTTATTTCTTTGCAGGTTTTTTTCTCAGCTCTACTTAAAAGTTGAAATTATAATGCAGGGAAGAGTGTGATCAGCAATGATAATTTGAGCAAGAATGACTCAGCCCTGATGGTAGAGGCTAGAATAGTTTCTCTTGCACTCCATTTTTTAAAAATTCTTTTACATTTTGTGGGTTGCAATTAGAATGTTTAAGTTTTATATCTTAGTCCTATTTTGGAGCTCTCATGAACTCTCCCATCCAGACAGACCACAAAGAAACCTTCTTAGTTTTAACAATGCAAATACATACATACAGTAGACCCTCTGGATACGAACTTAATTCATCCCGTGGGTCCGTACTTACCCCGAAAAGTCCATATCCAGAGGCGCTGCTTCTGCGGGTTGCCGCATTCGCAACCCGAAATTACATTACACAAAGGTAATGTAACTCGAGATACCACTGTAATTTTATTTGTATGCCGCCTTTCCAAACCATGCTCAAGGCAACTTAAAACATGAAAAATACATAATTACAACATAGAAAAGCAGTCATAATAAATAAAACATCAAAAATACACAGCCAAATTGAACACTTGCCAAATAAATCCTAATAAGATTTAAAATAAATAAACAAAAAAAAATTAATATCAATAACAGAAACACAAACCCCAACAACCCCCCGCCAACAATACCCCCAACCCAAGAGTCTGTTCAGCAGCCTCAGCTCTTGCAGCTGTAGTCAGTAAGGCCCCACCCTCCCAGGCCAGGTGGAAAAAGTCCTGCAAGGCAAGGAACAGGTTTTCTAGGGCTCACAACCAAGATCATGTGATCACAAATTGCTCTGGTTGGTCTTCCATTCATTTGTTGCTGTTTTGAGTGAATCAGCACTGTTCATGTGCCACTACTTGGGGGGAAACCAACACACACTTCCCAACCACATTATGGCCAGCCAGTCTTACAATTAAACAAACCAATGCAGTTAAACAGAACTTAATCTAATCTAATGAGAACCTCCTAGACTCCTAAGGCTATCCAGGGCTTTTTTTTTCCCAGACAGAGCTCACCAGAGGTCAGCTCCAGCACCTCTCAGGTGGGTGCCATTGCCATTCTAAGAGAATAAGTTAATGGTGAACTCGGGTACCTCTTTTTCTAGAAAAATAGCACTGGATGTCCCAGAATGTAGTTTGGCCTAAACCCTCCCACCCACCTGTCAATCACCTGCCACCATATGGCTTCAGGCACAGGACATGTAAACCTGCAGGGCCAAACTGAAATGAGCTCCCTATTCTTCCTTTTCAACCACTAGTAGAATTCAGCACTTTAAAATTTGGCACTTTTTCCTGTCATCTTGTGGTGACCAAAAAAAGCACCAAATTGAAAAAGCACTGAACTATAGCTGGAAAAGAAGAAATAGTTCACTTAAGGGTATGTTCTCTGTGTTTTCTTTGCTGCCATTGCCCCAGTTGCATTCAGCCTATGGCTACAAAGGAAGAATCAGGAGCATACTTAGATTGTGCTCCTCACTCGCCTTTTACAAGCTGTGAATCACTGAGTCATGTGATGTTGTGTGATTGACAGCCTTGCTCACCAGTCAGTGTTCCATGGAAAGTTAGCTGGATCCAGTCCTTCACCCCTGGTATAAGTCATCTGTATGTTTCAGTTGACCCTACTCAAATTTACCTGGTGCTGTTTTGAGTAGAGTTTGTTTCCTGGATTTTTTGTGTGCTTTTTATGTCAGCCTAGTTATAGGGATGCATAGACTAAATGGGAAATATTTTTTACAGTAATAGACTTAAGTATTTTAAATGTATTGAGAGCCATATGTTTAACATTTTAACAGATTTAGGGCATCCTGTTAAAACCTCATTAGTTTGCATTTGGATTTTATTTTTGCTGTCTCTCATTGAGATAAACATGGATTTTTGTGCTGAAAATAGGCTTGAAACTGGAATTGAAGCTTCAAAAATCTGTGTACATATTCTTCCCATATCTTTAAAGCTCCCTAAAGAGTACTTGTGGTATAACACTGTATAATATATGTGCTACTGCTCAGGGCTTTGCCTGCTAAGGGTTGGAGAATAAGCACCCACAAATTAGAAAGAACACAGATACAAAGAGAGTTAGGGATAATATACTTGAAGTGTTTCTCTGCTATATGACACATTTCTGTCCCACAAATAGCATTCCCATCTCCAATGAAGTATCCCATTTGTTGGAGTCACAGAGAGCTGAAATTGATTTTTTGCCCCAACACTTTTTGCCATGTTTTAATTTTTGTAAGAGGCAGAAGAGAAATAATGAATAAACCTTTGGTGTTAGAATTTGATGACAAAGATTTGCATAAGACTAGTATTTTAATCTTAATGAAGAAAGTATTAAGCAAATTCCTATCAAAGAGCATTACCGTATATTCACCCATTACACTTTTAGATGTATTCACCTAATTTCAAAAGTCACAAGACAGTTGGGGTCTGGCTAAGACTGTCTGAGGTTTGTGGTTATGTAATATGTGAAGTACTATCAAATTATCTTATGATACAGCAGAACCTTTATCATTTGAAATTTGGTATCAGAATCCTTTTATCTGAATTCGTTGTGCCCTTTCTCCTGTATTATATCCGTGTGAACAGCATTTGTGTCTGCCAGATGTCTTCTTTGATCCTTTTGGATGTGCATTGCTTAAATTAAGTATGTCTGTGTTTGATATTATCCCACAGAGCTTGTGATCTCAGCCACCCAAGAGATTAATATTTTATCACCATCCAAGAGATTAATATTTTTGCTCATCAACTCTCCTGACCACCACCACTCTACCCAAATCTTCCTTCCAGGTCATATTTTTTTAAGCTAACACAGAGCCATGTTTGCTAGTGCAATGCATAGCTCTGCCCTGAAGGAGATTATACAGTGACTGCTTTTTCTTTTTAATTTTACAATTACAATGGCCTTAGAGTAGCTATTGCTTTTTCACAGCTACTGCTTTATTTCTGTTACATTCCCTTTTGGTCATTTAATTCAAAGCAGTGTGCATAGGGTTCCCACGCAGTCTCCCACCCAGTCATTGACCAGTCATTGACCAGCCCCAGACCTGCTTAACTTCAGTAAATGTCTGCTTCAGACTGTGCCCTGGGACTTTAATGTATAAATCATTTTGCTTTCAGATGCCTTGGTGATGAAGAAGTTGTAGCAGCAGCAGCATCTGCTGACAGGATTGGGGGAAGTTTACCTGCTGCTAAGTGTCTTTAAAGTGGCCCACACATTTTTTTTTCTGCAGAAATCTTTCAGAGCTTTCCTTGTTCTTTTATTATTATAAAAGAGAACAAGAACTACTGAACTAAACCAAGGGTTTTGACATTAACTGTCTTGTAAAAGGCCCATATAAGCAGCTTGTAAACGAAATGGAAAATAACATAAAGAAAAGAAAGCATGCCTTTATAAATTCCATGGGATTATGGGATCAAGTTCTAAAACTGAAAGCATATTATCAGCACAAAAGGAGATGTTCTGTCAAATGGATGTAAAAATAGCTTGTGTGTAAAGTGCTATCTTCACCCATCTTCATGCTACCAGGAGTATGACCAATCCATCCCTACATTGCATGTTCATGTTGCATTATGTTTTTTGGAGGTGTTACATACACCCTGGTTAGCAGTTGGGTTGCCCAGATCTGGGTCATTTTATTTGAGTTAGAGAAATCATGTGTGCTATAGATTATGGTCTCATCCAATGGGGAGCCCTTTTTCTGAAGTAGTGCATGAATGACAACTCCATATACTGTGTTCCTTTTCAGTTTCCTGCAGCTCACATGATGTATTATATCTCTACATACGACAAGCCAGTAGGGCTTTGTTTATAGTTGTGACCTGCATGAGAGCAGAAGCTTGGGCTAGAGTAGAATTTTTACTTGCCCCACTTCAGGTGTCATATATGATGTTAGTTCTACTGCAGCTCGGCCTGACTTCACCGAAATGGTCTTATGGGTCAAATGGGGAGCCTCATTAGGCCTGAGGTTGGGGCAGCACAACCAGTTCTTCTGCACCGAGCACCAAGCCTGGGGGCACCATAGGGCATCACGTAGTGAATTGAGCAGAATGGAAGGTGAGGGGTGGTGGAGGTACCAATTTTTGGCGTTGCACAGGGTACCACTGAAATTTGGAAGACCAAAGCCCGGCCCTGCCAGAGGGTCAGCGGTTCCTCACTGCTGGAGTAGATGATGGCTGGAAAAGAAGATAATTTCATTGTATGTGTGGATTTGTTTGTGCACCTTTGTGCTCAGATATTGCATTTATACAAGAAGGCTTGGTGTTGTGACCTAGGGTTCACCCCATTAATTCTCACAACGATTCTTTTAGGAAATAAGGCTGGGAGGTGGTTTCTTTCTCAGTGAAAGAATTCAGCAAATAAATGAATTATTGTATCCCTTATCCAAGATTCTAATTCTTATCTCCTGTACCACACTGGGTCTCTGTTGAAAGATCTCATGGGTCTCTGGAAGGATACTGCTCCACAATGGGGGCTCTGTCTCCATTTATATGGCCTGTCTCCTTGACATAATGCATGTTGTGCATAATTACCTGTTGTGCTTTATGTATGTTATTTTTACTCATTCATGCATTCAAGGGTGCAATGTGCATGGTTCAAACGCAACAAAATATGAAGTGATACAATGATTTTATTCTTATCAAATGAGACTTGCTCTTATTGATGGGATAGGATTCACACGCTACATTGAGCAGTTTGCATTTTTGTCATAGTTATAGATTTATTTATTTTTGTTACTGCTTTTCATCTGGTAGCAGTTGCCCCTGGGCGAGGAGCCAAGTAGCACAGATCACATCCCCAGGCTTGCAAGGATGCCATTGTACTCTTCAACACTTTCCTGGTGAGGGAAAGATCTACACCATGAGGGATGTTGTTTGCACGACACTTTCTTCTTACCTTCTTTACCTTCAAGGCTAGAAGCCAGGGAGTAGCCACAGATATTTATATAGCCTTACCGCATTAAATGTTTGTGTTGGGTAGCCATAGTCCTCATAATCTGATTATAGCAACCATTCATTGACCAGCAGGCAAGCAGATTAGAGTCACCTGAAAGCTTTTCCCCTGAGAGGCTGCTGTGACCAGTTTATCACAGCAAGAGAGGAGAGACATTGCTTGCAAAACCTGTTTCAGGAGCAAAATACAACTTGGTGTTTTCAGGTAGGATTCCCTTCTGGATGTCTTGGAGAAGTGGGTTTATTCTTGTGTTTGTTTATAGCACTGTAAAAGCATGTTGCTTTCCTGAGTGTCACACTAAATCAAAATACTGTGTATATATGTTGTAAATTAATGTGCACCGGTTTTTAAAGCAACACTTTTGAATACGTTTAGAGATTAAGGGATTGCATGTGTGTGTGAGTGTCACACCTATTATGTAGGAGGGGGGTTATTGGTTTGTTTGTGTTTTATTATGTATTTTGTGTTGTCATATTGTCTTTTTTTATGTTGTGAACCACCTTGTGAGCTTCAGGTGAAGGGCAGTTTACAAATAATACTATTTATTATTATTATTATTATTATTATTATTATTATTATTATTATTATTATTATTATTATTTTCTGTCATCTGCCAATGTTCTAAGACCATCCAGAATGCAAAACATTATGTTGCATGTTACTTTGTGAAGTAATGCAATTTATGGAGAACACTGAGCTTAATCTGTCCATTCATGGGAGCACTTGACAGTCTGCCTTACAATAATTGCAATAATAATAATAATAATAATAATAATAATAATAATAATAATAATTTGTTATTTATACACTTCCCATATGGCTGGGTTCTTCCAACCGCTCCTATTACTTCAGCGTACAACCAAACAATTTAAGGAGGTGGATTTGATCGTACTCAACACTAAAGCATGATAGCAGACCCTGTAGCCTTCATCCATACAAGAACTCGAGTGCCCTGTGTAATTATCACATGGAAAATGGCAATTTGCTGTTATGTAAAATGTGCAAACATGTTTGAGGCTGCATTTTGTTTTCTCTGTGTATGGGTGAGTAACAGCCATATGTTGACACACACACACATGCATCAAAAGGCTTTGTTGTATATTGACAATGCACTATTGGAAAGCAGCTTCTTACATTTATTTAATGTGCACGTCTAAGCATGATGTGAGAATAAGTTGTGTAATGAAGCTCTATGGCATATAGATATAGGAGTTGTATATAAGAATACACCCTTAGTTTCAGACAATGAATTTTCTATGTTTGTGGGAAAGCTGTGTGCATGTGTACAAATATACATTGAAATAGTAGTTGCACTATTGTTGCTGCTGTTTGCTTTTCCCCTCAATTGAAATGGGTCCAGATGCTCACTGTGATAAAGAGAAATGTACATACCAGCCATTCTAATGCTGGTTTAGTTATCAGTCTTGCCTGTCCTCCAATCTTTGGAGGAGCTGCTTCGCCTTGTTTATTTTTTGAAGCATTGATTCACTTGAACATTTCTTTCCTTAAAAAAGAAGTTGCAAAACTGTTCCAAGGATTATAGTAGGTGAGGTGGTTCATGATGTCCAAAGGCTTGCTAGTCAATGTTATTCCCAGCTGAAGTGCCTGGCACACTGCAAAAACTGGCTTTCCTTGAGCTTAACCTGGGACATGAAGTTGCATTTTTTTATGAATGCACTTCCAGAATTGCTCCACTGCTCAAATTTTGTTTCACTTGTATTTACCTTTAGCATGTATAACTTTCATAAAGTGAGCAAAGTAGCCATATGGAACTTGCACACACCTATGAAGGACCATATAATGGATGCTTCTAACCCTATAAATACAGTGGAAGCTTGGAAGTCTCAGGCCTTAGAGATGGGACACTAGGTTCCTTTGCGTAGATCAAGAACACAACATGCAAGAGGGCCTAAAATAAGTTTTGTTATATAAAACAAGCTTGAGAGAAGTCTGCTAAAGCTAGTGTCGTGATTCTGTGGGGTTTTGTTTTGTGGGATTTGTTGTTGCTTGTTTTTAGTGAAACATCAGGTTGTCTGAAAAGGAAAGTGAACAGGAGAACTTGCGGTGTGAAGCTGAGAAGTGGTCTTATGTAAAAGCAGGCCCTTTTAACTAAATTTTGAGAAGAGAAATTGTCTTGCTCTAATGGGTAAATGTGACTGGACAGTATGATGTTGGCTTCATATCCACTAGATCCACACATTCACGTGTCTTATTTACCTTATTGCATGGTTTGACATGTCAGTTTTAGCACCAAGAGTAGAGAACTGAAATTGTTTTGTTTTTTAACTTGAACTGAACACAAATCATGGTGAAGTTTTATCTTCTGTACCCAAATTGAACCAAACCTACAGTGACTTTTGTTTTACATTGACTTTCTGCCTGAGACTTCCTATGTTAGTTTGATTTTTGTGATCATTCTGTGAAGTGTGGTGTGGCAGGGTGGGGCGTATTCCTTTTTAACACATTGTAAACTGTACACCTTACTTATGACATGGTAGTAATCCACAACTTAATTGAGAACTGGATCACTTTGACTGTATAATCATTTTCAAACTCACAGGGAGGAGGATGTGAGGATAGAAATATTCTTGGCATCCTTTCCTAACCAGGTTCATTGTGGGCATACATGCTTCCCCTTTGTGCATCCACTCCAAACCTGAGCAAAGAACAGAGAAAGCAAGAGAGGATGAAGTTTCAGGAGCGCTTGTGCCATCAGTGAAACTGATTCCTAAGAGGAAGCCAGAGCACTTCTGTCTTGTTGCCTTCCTTTTGAATTTCATTTCTAGTGGAACACAATTAAAGGTTGTGGGGGTTGGACAAAATTGTTTTGCAGAATTAATGGTGGTGGGGTACCAGTTGGCCATTTGTGATCTAGGAAATGAGTTATTATGATGAGGTAGAGAATGGGGATCTGCCCCATACTGCAGATTTTGAACAAAATTCAGAGTTGAAGTATTGACTCCTGCTGTTTCCTTCCTTCAAACTCAGTTTTGTATATGTCTCATTTGGTTTAGGAAGCATAATAATTTTCTATGTATTTCTTCTAGCCACAGCTGTACACTCCTGTCCTTCCCCATCCAGCTTATTTTGATTCACTAAGACACAATTTGCAGTTCTGATAGTCCCATGAGTATTTCCTGTGTACTGTTTACATCCATGCTTATTTATTTGTAAGATACTTGTAAATCAACGTCACGTAAAAACGTCATTGTGGCGCACAATAAAATAAAACTTCATAAAATTATAAAATCATAAAATACAGAAGCAATGACCAACAGTGAATCAAATTAATTCTCTAAAAATGCTTGGCAAAACAAAAACGTTTTTGCTGCCTTTCACATGGAACAACTCAAAGCAGCTTCAAGTTTATTAAGGCTATGTTGTCTAGAGGTACCGTACCTTCCTTTAACAGGAGGCATTGCAAGATAAATATAGCATGGTCCTATATAGCAACTAAAATCCTGTCTAGTTTTTTTTATTCTTTAGGGGAACCTTTTTGACTTTAGGAGCCAGATCTTTATCTGACACCACCACACAGGCTAACCTCCTGTTAAACATGACATCATTATGAAGTCACATGACTGACAGGTGGGTTGTTTTGCCCCCTCCCCTCTAAATCCCTTGCTCAGGATTCCCAAACTTCTAACAGCCAGCTGGCTGTCATGTACCGGTACTTAAGAATCACAGCTCAAGGGCTGTTCCCAGCCCTCTGCTTGGTGCTTTGGGAAGTGCTGAAAATGGGCCTGGCAAAGCATTTCTTTCTCCCCTCCCAATCAAGAAAGAAGGAGCACAGATGAAACAGGAATGTCCAAATTTCCCCATCAGTGTTGCAGTCAAATTGAACTCGCTGAATATTGGACTGCCTTTAAAGAGACAGATCCTTTTAGAATAAGCTCAACTCAGTGTTGGAGCGTATTTTTATACCTTCATTAAATGCTATCACACAGTCTTGAAAGGACTACAGCCATGGGGGGGGGATGTTTTAAGTTGGAAGGGGCTGGTGCAACTAACATGACAATTTCTGGGCTGCTTGCATTTCTCTTGATTTAAGCCTGTGGATGGCAGGTTGAATCACACAACTATGCAGCTCCTGCTCAGTTGTTGGTTGTCTTGTATATATTTATGAATTGGGGAGAAGATTCTCTATCTAAAAGGTATATCACTTAATGCAACAAGAAGAGGTAGCTAATTAATAGAAATCTGGATGGGTTTGCATGTGTACCCTACTATACTTTATTTCAGAAATTGCCTCCAGATTTATTGTTTGTATCTGTAAAATTGAAAGCTGAAAGGAGGGTATTCATGAAAGAAAGAAATATATCAGTGCATTTTGATTTTAACAAGACTTCTACATTTTGCAACTTTAAAAAAAAATCAGATAAATTTTATATTCTTGTTCCGTGAAGCTGTTTTTTCTTTTTAAGGAGCTGACAGTATTAAAGCACTGTTAAAAAGTGGAGATTGGATGTAAACCAGAATGGAGATGAACCCTGTGAAGTATATAATCTTATTTGGAAGCTGTTCTGTGACTACTTGGCTGTGTATAATTGTGTGTGATTTCTCCTCTGTGAGCTTAGCAAACCAGCACTTTGTGAGTTAAGTCTTTTTCTGCAGTTCAGTTGATTTATTGGACTCGGAGCCAACACAATATTTTAATCACCATAAATGGTCAATGTTGCTGAGCATGTGTGTCTGCAAAGGATTCAAGCTAGGCATTATTTGGCTGCATTATTGTATGGCTCTGGCAAACAGATTCCTCTGGTATAATTAGATCTTTTCCAGAAACTAAACACTACAGAAGATTATTCACATTATACTCACTTTAGACTAAGTTAAATAGGATGAGAATATACTGACAAATAAATAAGATTGCTATTTGGCTACTTTTGAACCAGTCTGCTCTTGTTGTTTGCAGGACTGGTCGTTAGCCTCAGGCTATTGGGTGGTATCAGTTCATTTGAATGTAAACATGCAAATAGGCACTCTCAGCTTACCGTAAAAGAGTCCAACCTATGGAAGGTAATGACAACAGGTATGGGTGGCATGCATACCTCTGGTATGGGGAAAGAAAGATTTTATAACCATATAATTAGGAAATCATTAATAAGAGTGTGGGAAAGCTATAAAGTTATGATAGAACAGAAAACACCTTGGTGGCTGTCACCAATTGAGGCTTCACTGCTCAAACCGCTTGGCAAGAAAGAAAAATGGCCTACATACAGAGACTTACTAGAAGACCGAGATGGAGAATGCAAGTTAAAAGATTATGAGGAGATAAAAGGAAATGTTCAGAGCTGGCTACATTATAGACAATTATATGAAATTTAGAAGGAAGACGATAAAAACGGGTTTAGTTATACTGTTTCTAGATTTCAAAAAAAAGTTGTAGAGGAGAAGGTAAAGCTGTTGAAGAATGCTTATAGTATTTTGTTAGAATGGGAGACAAAAGATGAAGAGGTTAAATGAGTAATGATAAAATGGGCACAAGATGTGGGTCACAATATACAATTTGAGGACTGGGAAAAATTATGGAAAGTAAATCTGAAATTTACAGATTGTGTTCTGTTAAAGGAAAACTATCTGAAATGATGTATAGATGGTACATTACACCAGTCCAAATAGCTAAAATGTATAAAACCGAGACTAACAAATGTTGGAAATGTAAAGAAAAAGAAGGGACATTCTTTCATATGTGGTGGGAGTGTAGAGAAGTTAAAAAATATTGGGAAATGGTCTATAATGAAATGAAAAAAATGTTCAGACGGACTTTTATTAAAAAGCCAGAAGCCTTCCTATTAGGAATATTAGGACAAGATATACCAAAGAAATTAAGGAATTTATTCGTGTATGCTACGACTGCAGTGAGAGTCTTGTTGGCACAAGGATGGAAGAAAGAGGAAATACCAACGAATGAACAATGGCAAGAAAAACTGATGAACTATGCAGAGATGGCAAAATTGACAAATAAACTGTGTGAAAAGGACAATCAGGACTTTAAGGAAGAATGGGAATTTTTTATAAGTTACCTGAAAAAACAACAAAGAGACCTAGAATCATTGGCAGGATTTGAATAAACAAACACAATTTTATTGGTAGAATATGAATTTGAACAATAGAAAGGCAATATTTACAAATGTACAGTATGCAGAAATAATATGCTTGTGAATTAAGAAAACAGTTAAGGAAGCTGGGGGAAGTCCAGGAGGAAGGAGGGCGAGGGGAGGGGGGAGGAAAAAAATCTGTATGATGGTATTGGTTGATTTGTATGTACAGTATTGAAATTTTGTCAATAAAATTTTTTATTAAAAAAAAGAGTCCAACCTAGAAATAAATGTGAATTATAGTTTGGATCAAGTGTTAAAGTATTATGAGCAGCATGCATTTCCCTCCCCCTTGCTTTTCCTTGTTTCAGTAATGAGCTACAGTGGTGTCAGCAAAAGTTTAGTCCCCCTCATCTTTAAAGAAAAAGCTTGAAGCTGGACCAGTTTCTCAGAGTTTCTGTGTTTGCTAGATATGTGGGTGGTACCGTGTTTCTCATAATATAAGACATACCTAAAATATAAGGCATAGCAGGATTTTCAAGGGGTCGCAAAATATAAGGCATACCCCGAAAATAAGACGTACCGGGTACTGGTAGTGAGATCGGGTACCTGGTGCAGAGCTGTCAGCCCTCCCGTTTTTGGCGGGAAACCCTCGTATTCTAAGCCTTTTCCCGCTGCTCTCCCTGAAAATTTATATCCCTTGAAATTCTCGGGTTAAAGAAAACAGCTCCTCTCCCTCTCCCCCTTCGGCTCTTTGCAGAGAAAAGCCCTGGAAGCGATATCCATTGCCGCTGAAGTTCCCCTCAGCCAGCGATCGTAGATAACAGAGATCGGAGATAGAGATAGCACAGATCTCCCCTGCGCTGAGGTTACGGTAGCTTGGTTGTGGGGGAAGGGAGCAGAGCCCGTCTTTTTGCTCCGTGTGCTCAACCCTCTTTGTTTACCTTGGATTAAGTAATTAGCATATCAAAGGAACAACAAGGCAAATACACTCTGTTTCTGTTCCAACAAGTTAAACTCCAGATTTCTTACTGCTGCAGCCCTGCATATAAGAGCAGCCAGCTTTGCAGCTTTAGTATATTATTTTATAATTTCATCATACTTTCCTTGTTCCCAATAAACCTTGCATTTTGGGATTTCTCCTTTGTGTTGTTATAAGAATTTTAAGGTGTTTCTCTGCAAGAAGGGAGGAGGTGAAAAAACCTTCCCATTTCCTCCAGAATTAAGTAATTACCATCTCTCTCCTGATCAAGTTTGCAGATGACACCAAATTGGGAGGGGGTGGCTAATACCCCAGAGGACAGGATCACACTTCAAAATGACCTTAGCAGATTAGAGAACTGGACCAAACCAAACAAGATGAAGTTTAACAGGGAGAAATATAAAGTACTACACTTGGGCAAAAAAAAAATATGAAAGGCACAAATACAGGATGGGTGACACCTGGCTTGAGAGCAGTACATGTGAAAAGGATCTAGGAGTCTTGGTAGACCACAAACTTGACATGAGTCAACAGCAGCTAAAAAAGCCAATGCAATTCTGGGCTGCATCAATAGGAGTATAGCATCTAGATCAAGGGAAGTAATAGTACCACTGTATTCTGCTCTGGTCAGACCCCACCTGGAATACTGTGTCCAATTCTGGGCACCACTGTTCAAGAAGGATACTGACAAGCTGGAACGTGTCCAGAGGAGGGCAACCAAAATGGTCAAAGGCCTGGAAATGATGCCTTATGAGGAATGGCTTAGGGAGCTGAGTATGTTTAGCCTGGAGAAGAGAAGGTTAAGGGGTGATATGATAGCCATGTTCAAATATGTAAAAGGATGTCATAGAAGAGGGAGAAAAGTTTTCTGCTGCTCCAGAGAAGCGGACACGGAGCAATGGATTCAAACTACAAGAAAGAAGATTCCACCTAAACATTAGGAAGAACTTCCTGACAGTAAGAGCTGTTCGACAGTGGAATTTGCTGCCAATGAGTGTGGTGGAGTCTCCTTCTCCTTCGGGTTTGGAGAGTTATGATGATGTTCCAGAAGAAGACGACTTTATTATAATGGAATAAATGTAGATTGCTGTACCACACTTAATAAAAATAAGACATCCCCCAAAAATAAGCCATACTGTGTTTTTTGGAGGATAAAAAGATTATAAGACGGTGTCTTATTTTAGGAGAAACACGGTAGTGATATTCACAGGAGATTTAAGAGCTAAGAATATAAATGTTGCCATTCTTGGCCACAAGAGTGCCCCATGGCAGTTCTCAGAACTAAGAAAAACTACTGAGGCTGTTGAGATAAATCAGTACAGTGATTATGTTATCTTTAGTTCTGTGGATAAAATAGAGGGCATGGGGAAGGGTAGCTGTACAAAACAACAACAACAAACAGTCCTTCCCCATACGGTTTGGATACCATTTTAGTTTACTTAATAATGACTATAAGAGAATGACGAGTGACTACTGTCACTGGAGATATGCCAATAAACCATGTGTTGCCAATATGCACCCCAAAGTCACAGGAACAGATTTTGTGAAACCATAGAAGTTGCAAGTCAGAGAACAGCACTTTTCTAGATATTGGCTAAGGGATGGTCTCATGTAATTGAATGCTTACCTACTAAGTTAACCATCATCAGCACAGACTGGTAGATGGAACAGAAGAGGCTATGCAGTCATCTGGTAGGCTAAGCATGCAAGGGCCTTTTGAAGGGCTTTTGTGGAAATATGTGAGATGAACTTTGTACAATGATGATAATTAGGATTTATAAGAATTCCTAAGAACATAATAAGAATATGTCTGGATTAGGCCAAAGGCCCATCTAGTCCAAGTTTCTTGTTCTCACAGTGGTCAGCCAGGTGGCCATCGGAAGCCTTCAAGCAGGACCTGAGTGCAACAGCAACTCTCCCTACTGGTGAGTTCAAAACATCTAGGCTGCTTCTTGGTGTCGCTTCTTGGACTATGGCAGTGGAAATATTGGGTTGCATCTACTGTTGGTCCTATTCAGAGTAGACCAATTGAAAATAAAGGACATGAATGAGCTTGATTTCAGAGGGTCTACTTTGAATATAACATAATTGGATAGAGCCCATTTCCTCTGCCACCCACCCAGGAAGTCCATCATCAGTAGGTTCTGTGGATAGATTAACCATTTAGTTAATCATGACAACAGCACTCTTTTGTGGATTGGCTACTAGTTAAATGTGTGATATGTAGGTAATTGACACTTTGACTCAGAGTGCTAATTACACCATGAAATGTCCTTCAAAAGTAAAATAAATACCAGAAAATTGAATAGTTTCTCTCCCCACCCCCCTAAATTTATTGTTTTATTTTTGCTCTTCTACTGTGAAAAATGCACAGTGTAAGGCTAAGTAAAAAAAAAAAAGTGTATTTACACTGATTATTTGAATGGGGAGGAAGGCTGTATGGTCATGTTCATGCATTCCTTTTTGCATTGATTCCCAGAGGGATAGACCACGGGAATCTTGGAGTTAGCACATGAGTCAGTTTCCTTTCAGCTGGGCATTTTCTTGGTGATACTTCTTACACTTCTGGTTTTGTAGGAAACATCAAACTGAAGGTCCTGGGAAACTTCAGTGTAAGTCATGCTGTTAGGTCAATTAAGATTGAATGCCGGCTGCTTTTTCTCTGCATGATGAGCCTCACTTCCAAACGTGGAAAACTGTTTTTAGGAGGAAGCACTTGAAAACTTTAATCTCTGTGGAGCTCATCTGTGGAGCATAGTTTGTGTGACTTGCAGTGATGTGCCCACAAATGAAGTGCTGGACCTCTTCATTCAGATCCAAGTTACATTATATAAAATGAAATGTTGTGTGGAAATTAATTGTGAATGTGTGCCTTTAATTTAAAAAAAAAAAAAGGATATGGGATTTTAGAATTTCATTTTTTTCTCTTTTCTAATCTCTCAAACTAAGCATGGCTATTTTTAGACCAGTAATTGGAAGTGCTGCTTCTCATTTCCCTCATTTGAAATCTGAATCTTGTGTCATTGCAGCTTTTGAAAGATCTGAAGGGATAGTATTAGAACCAGAAGGAAGACATGCATGTACAAATCATTGAGTTTTTTGTGCCAATAAGAATATACCAACTGCATGATGTGGAATTTAATAAAAGACAACGGAACTTTTTCTACTAGTTTTTTGGCATTGGTTACATAATGTTGAGTTATGTGTATGTTTAGAGCTTTGGAAGTGTTTTATACATGTCTGCTTCAAAAGCAAGTCCCACTGAAGTCAGTGGTGCTTACACCCAGAAAACTGGGTTTGGGTTTGCTGTCCCTCAATTCAGAGTAGCTGATGTTAAGTAGATCTATAAACTAGTCCTTCAGTTTTCTGTTCTTTGAAACCTAGATTGTGTCACAGTAAAATTAAAATTCTCTGATCTAGCGATTTGGATCAAATCTTCTTGCTGGCCCTTCGTATAACCGTGTCTAGATATGGATAAGAGGATAGTTTAATCCTCAAAGCATTTTTGTTGGCATGTATCCCACTAAATTAAAAAGAGAAAGTTATGGACATATTCATTAATGAGAAGAGTTTTATACAGGGCACAGTTGGGAAACTGCTAGTAGGAATATTCCCATGTTAATGCATCCGGGACAGCCTAAGGAATAATGACAAATGGTTAGTGGAAATGCACTTTTTTCATAAATCACAGAGGATCTTTGTTTTGGTAGCAGAAGAGATGACTAAGAGTCCTGTAGTATCTTTAATGACTACTGGTATATATTGTGGCATTAGGTGTATGAAATAGTTGCCTGAATGGGGTAGGTATATAGATTCTGAATAAAGAAGGAAGAGGTAAAATGTGTTATTGCATTAAGTGATCTCAAAAGGTTAAGCAATGCAGATGTTGTGTTTTCCCTTTTGTTGAGTACAATAAGAGTTAATAACCTATGATACAAGTGTTTTATCTGTCAACCAGCTTAAAGCTGTTCGTTATAAAATTGTCTTAAGTAAGTTGCATTATTGCATGTATGTTTATGATAGCACTCATTGAGTATGTGAGGACATATCTGTTAATATGCTCTTATCAGAAGCTTTTAAAAGCCTCCTTTTTCGTGTTTCTTTACTTTCTTTTGAAGTAGACCATGTCTGGAATTCATATTTTTTCAACCTGAACATTGGTTAAAGATTAGAACCAAATTGACCTAATAATGCAATTTAGCTCTTCTGATTGGGAATTTTAAACCTCCCTCCCCCTCATAATGTGAATATAGTTAGCGTTAAGGAAGAGTATTATGCAATCAAGGAAACGTTTTCTTAAGTATTTGTGGGGCCTGTTATTGCTCTATGTAGGATTGTGTTCTAAAGGCTGTAGATTTGGGTTAGCCCTCCACTTCCCTCCTTCCTGTTACTACAAAATAAAAAGGAGCTGGCAAAAGCATTCAGTTTCAGCCAGAAATTTCAGCCCTCTGTTCCATACAACTGCCTCTTGCTGCTGGATCAACAATAGCAATGGGCTTTTTTTTCATTGGAAATGGTCCCTGTCCCATTCCGTTTTTGTTCACATTGAAAAGCAGTTGATTACTTTGTACAAGTCTTTCCTAATTTGAACTGTTGTCTTGCTTGTTCAAGCAGAAAAGAAGAGCAGAAATAAACCTCAAAGAGCACATCCTGCCCCAGTCAACAAAACCTTCCCTCCAATCTTCCTAAAAGGCCTAAGTGACCTCAAGGTGATGGATGGAAGCCAAGTGATTATGACAGTAGAAGTTTCGGGTAAGAACCAGTGCTTATTAATGGATCATGGTCACCTGTTTTGAGGTTTGACAAGGCTACTTTAACCCAGCAGTTTCTCCTCCTGGTTTTTAGGCACTTTTCTATATCCCAGTTTTTCCTTCTAACATTTGGAAAGTCAACATTTAGAGAGGCTTGTCTTGGCCAGGAAATTTCATGCATATCTTCAAGAAATTTGCTTATTTTAAACATATTTTGCTCTTAACCCATCCTAAGACTTCAAAGATTAGGCAGACAATAGGGCCCTTTGAGACAATATGTTTTGTGTGGCTGGGGTTTAAATTTTAGTTTGCACTGGGGCATTATCTGCCACATATGGTATGTTTTAAGACCAGTGCTGTAACCCACCCACAGCCCAGTGGAAAGTACAAAAAAAATCCATATAAACCCTTCTTCCATCTTCATGGAAGAGATAGAGTTTAAAGAAAGTGCAGTGGATGGTATTTCCAGCCACTGTCGGTGGAGTGGGGAAGATTCATTTAAAATGTGTAAAAAGGGGGCTATAGAAAAATATTCATCTGGAATTTATTACATCTGGTGTGCTTAGGAAAGCCAGAATTGTGGATGTCTTTATGTGGGTGCATGTGCGACTGCAGAGGAAGTGGAAGATTTTGTTGTTTTGTTATTTCGGAAAACAATATATCATTGTGTACCATGGGACTGTAAAGTAGGCTGGAATCTGAATTCCATAGTGATAAAAGCACAAAAAAGAGACTACATGCTACTTCTGAATATGCTATTATATAGATTTTGCTGCAGACATTTCTATAAGAAGGGCAGGACTGCAATACGTGCGCCACCCCTTCTCAAGGACAGATTTGCATAAGATTTGCATAAATTAATGTACATGGATAGATACAAATTTAGAAATAAATATTATAACAATACAGAGGGGCGGAGAATCTGTTGTCAGGTGAGCTGTGTGCCTGCTCAGCCTGCTGTCTGGATGCAGACTGTGAATGGACAACTTCAGGGCTCCTGCTGCTCTCCCTTCATGGGATTCTTTATTGATATTCAGTAGCTGGACTGGACAACCTTTCAAATAGAGAACACCATCAAATAGTGGACTGTCCTCTCACTGATCTTTCAATAGAGGACTGCCTCCTGTAAAGAAGTACACATGGCCATCCTAGTACGGGGGAAGTAGGGCCGAGGATAAGAAATGAAAGATGGTGCAGAGCCTTGTGGCTCCTGGATTCACAGGAAAGCACAGGACAGCAGGAGGGTTGTTAAATAGCTAAACCTGAGTGCCATTATATGCAATATGCCCTCAGTGTAGTTTTGAGCTACCTGAATGTAGCTGAGAATAGGTCTATTTTAAAAACCTAGCAAAAGGAAGTCAAAGTGAGTTGTTTGTTCCTCCTTATCTCATGACTGCAGTTGGCCTAGTAGAATAGCTCGCACGCTTCCGTTGTTGCTTATGGTTTATCTCAAAGCCTTGTGTTTTGTTGTGGCTCAGCTAACCCGCCTCCTGAAATAATTTGGCTGCACAATGGGAAAGAAATCCAGGAAACGGAGGATTTTCACTTTGAGAAGAAGGGGAATGAATATAGCCTGTATATCCAGGAGGTATTCCCTGAGGATACTGGAAAGTACACCTGTGAGGCTTGGAATGACTTAGGAGAAATTCAGACTGAAGCAACACTAACTGTACAAGGTAATCATTCTTTTCCGTCATTCTCAGCATTATTTAGCATTTGTGACAGCGACACAGGAAAGCATTCTGCTGTACTCGATGAATGACAGTTTCAAAGAGAATTCAAACTTTCCCCTTGTAGTTTCATTTTCTGTATAACTTTCTCAAGAATGCTGCGTATTTAAGAATCTACTCTAATCTCCAAACCAGGAAAAGTATAGCAGAGTATTAAATCAGAATATAAGGATGTTTGTAAAGGTTGTAGATTGCTTCTGCAAAATTTTTGGCTCAAACCTATTGACATGAGTGTCAATAATAAGCCAGGGATAAGACAATAAATGACTATATTATCTTCAGTACCAGAGAAGCATACCTCTGAATTTCATATGCTGGGGAGCATGAGGAGGAAATTGTTATTATGCTTGTGTCCTGCCTGTGGTAGGCCGCTGTGAGAACAGGATGATGGACTAGATGGGCCTTTGGTCTGATCCAGCCACACTTTTCTTACACTTCAAGAAACATAACAGACTGTAAATAATTAATACGGCATTTTAAGATCAAGTTACAGTCTTCAATCTTCTCTATCACTGTTATGTCTCTTCCTTGTGGATCCTCTCCTTTGTGGATAAAGTAACAATATAGATGGATGGATGGATGGATGATAGGGTGAGGAGTAACACATTATTATTGGAGGTGTTCAATTTCACCATGGTTGACAGGATCAAGTATTTCT
Organism: Darevskia mixta; assembly: GCA_034641385.1. Lineage (NCBI taxonomy): Eukaryota > Metazoa > Chordata > Lepidosauria > Squamata > Lacertidae > Darevskia > Darevskia mixta. The sequence goes on along the minus strand of JAWWNH010000001.1, from coordinate 9,796,529 downwards.
TTAGGTTTTAAAGTTAAAAATTTCTGGAAATCTGCTTGGCCCAACTTATACAGAAACAGCCTTGATATTATAGTAAGTGAGCATGAGGAACTAATCCAAAAGGGAAGTCTAGCCAAACCACTAAGGAGCACAATGAGTGATTGCCGTGAATTTTTTGTGGACAGAAAAATGCAGATAGGGAAACCAAAGCAAACTCTACATCAGTATCAGAGGGGAAAGAGGAGTTAAAAGGAGTGCTCAGTAAGGTAACTGCATGGATGATGCTTGTTGAAAATATTTTATTTATAAAAATATTTATAGACCACTATATCACCATACTATATTTTTGTAAGGAAAAATGTCGTCACACTGCAGTTCATGTGGCTGCTGATACATGGCCACGGTGACTGCACCATGAGGACAGAACAGCAGGCGGGAGGTGAAGGCAGATAGGTGAGCAAGCAGGGACAAGCAGAAGTTAACTGGAGGCAGGCAGATGAGTGTGGCTCACACTTTACAAGCCTTCCTGCTCTCCTTCAGGTGCTGCCACTGGTTGGTTTGGGAGATAGTGTGCGAATGAGCAGGCGAGCAGAGTGAGTGGGGTAGGCCTCCCCATGCCCCACTCCATCTCACCTTTGTCTGCCACCACCAACAGAAAGAAGTGTGCTTTTCTCCTCTTCTTTCCCCACCCACTTGCTCGTGGCATCAGTGAAAGGGGGTCTTGGGGCAAGCTGTGAGAAGAGAGGGGAGCTTGGGGTAAACAATGGGAGGATGGGGATTAGCAATGCCTTTGTTGTATTCATTTTGTCACCTGCTTGAAACATTTTTATTTAGGCATTTTTGTTTATGCAAACAGGTTACCTGTGTTTTAACTTTTTTTTAGCTACTGCCATTTTTTAACATTTTCTGAACATCTTTAAATTTTCTGAACATCTTTAAATATGTTGTTACTGTTTTATTTCATATTTTTGTAAATCACTTAGAGGATTATTTTTACCATCAAGTAGTATATAAATTTTATTAGACACAATGAAAATAAAAATTGGTCTACAAGCAAATATATTGTTCTTTACTGTCCCTATACTAGAAGCAATGCAATAATTCTGTTAAATGGCACTTAAATTTGTGTTGTTTTTCTTCCTAACTGAAACTTTGGACCCTTGGAAAACTTGTTCAGAAGCCAGACATTCTTCTGGCTTTTATTGCTAGGATCATAAAAATAATGGATATCTGCAAATACAAACAAGCCCTTAAAAGAAGGCTGATTCTCCCTAGATAAATCTCCCTGTTATGGCTGTACTCACTACTAGAAGAAAGGGAGATACTCTTAGCTAAGGCCCCAAGGTTTATTTCCCTTCGTTGACTTAATTATGTGTAACCCCAAATAGTTTTTGCTTCAGTGTTGTGAGTTGCAGTTTAGAACTTCAGGTGCCTATGTTTGATTTTCATAACATTTCAGATGTTGACTTTTCCCATTCCTTAGTTCCTCTGAATATAAGAAAGGAACCAGCAACCTGAGGATTAACAGCATTAAGATTCTGAAATGGAGGGTTTAACCCTTTGGATATTCCCAAGGTATTAGTGGAAAGTAATTCAAATGAGGAAAGCAATTCTGGTCTTTTGGCATAGGTGTTCTCTACCTGTGGTCAACCTTTGAAAAGACAGACAAGAAGGCAGAATTTCTAAATGAATTATTTACTACAATTAAAGTCAATCTGCTCAAATCCATGGTGGCTATCAGATGTTCACCTACTTTCATTATTTCTTATGGTGACACTTTTCTCTCCATTCAGAGTCAGATTAATTTTATACAACCACTGTGGTCATGGTGAGCAGGTGGGTTCATCTCCTTTGCCTGAAAGGAAGAAAAAATGGAGAAGTACCAATTAAAAGAAAAAGAAAAGAAGGAAATTTTCATGTGCATAAGAATTTTTATTTTTTACTGAGCTCATTGTGTTTCTACCTTAGTAATTCTAACAGGTGCACTCCTGAACAACTAGTTTTAGTCATGGCCCAATATGATGTTCTGCAATAGTGTGAGAGACTCAAACTGAAATTGGTGTTCAAATGCTGATGAGACTTTGCTGAGCCAGATGGATCCTCGTCTCAGATCCATCAAGACTTAATGTTGTTTGGGTTAGAATGGCTACCAGAGTTTCCAGTGTTGGTTTGGGAGGAGAAGAACTTTGATTCTGGGCTTGCCCTACCAGCACATGCTAGGTTGGATGTGCTAGACTATGACTTTATGCACATAGGATAGCTTTCTGGATGACGAAGCACCCGTGCTGTGTACAAAAGAAGAAATGATATAAATTAATGTGATGTAAATGCAGTAAATTAATGTGAATCCTAAGATAGTAACTTCAGGTTGAATTAATCCACTTAGCTGTTTATGTTTTGAATCACACCCACCTCCATTACTTCTTTCAACTTTTTCTTTTTTCTTTATTTTTCTTCCAGAGCCTCAGGATGGCATTCAGCCATGGTTCATTAGCAAGCCAAGATCAGTGATAGCAGAAGCTGGGCAGAATGTCCTTATTTCCTGTGCCATTGCTGGAGATCCTTTCCCCATGGTTCATTGGTTCAAAGATGGGCAGAAAGTGATGCCAGGAGCAGGATGTGAATTCCTACAAAATGAAGACATCTTCACATTGATTATAAGAAATGTACAACCTTCTCATATTGGGCAGTACGAAATACAACTCAGGTACGTCAAGTGCAAAGTTATACGGTGCTAAAAATATTTATTTATTTATGCATGCCATTTCTATGCCACTTAGTTATTCACATTTATAAGTGGTGTACATGAAATGTAGTCCTAAATGTGAAATATAAGACATTTTAATTTATAAATGAATGGTTATTTTCACCTTCCCAGAGCATGCATAAGTGGTCATAGAAATTGACATTGTGGGCATTACATTTATATTTGTAGCAGCCTTTGATGTTTAGCCCAGGCTTGCTATGTTGCAAGCATTTCACTGTTGTTGCCTTTTCATAGCCTGCTTTTCACATTGGCCTGCTTTCAGTGGATCTTTAAGGCTCAAACTACACAGCATGTGGGGTTCTGTGTTTTTATTCTTCTGCTCCCCATTCCTTTATTGCAAATGAAAATCAGGCAGTCATTTTTTTCTGGTGAGAGTAACTTTCCAAAGCGGCATTTTAACCCTCAGTGACAGAGATACAGGTAAAGATGTGATGATCTCTTGACTTCCCCCTGCAGGTGAAAAACCTTTGGGTAGGAGATTTTGTCTTGAAAATAAGAAGCGAGGAAAGGGTTAAATGGCTGCTCGCCTCTCTCCCTCTCCCCCCCCCCACCTTTATTCTGCTCTGGCTTGCAGACTGTCCAGGCTGATTTTATTTTATTTTTTAAACTCAGAGTAGGGGGAAAGGCATGCATAACGTAGTTGTGTGTGATAGTAGGTGGCTCAAACTGGGCATTCTGCCCATGATAATTTCCCACAATACAAACAGGGGGATTCACTGCTTCACAAAATTGTTTGAAACGTGTATGGACTGCAGGTCAAAAAATTGTTTTTATATACTTCCTTTGGCATGGACAGGCTTCAGGCTTGCAGACCTGGCTTCTTTTTTTAACTGGAACCCTGAGGTTCACCAGCCAGTATCATGGACAGAGTAGTGGATTAAGGAGCAGAGCCAGTTATTTACCATACTCTGTGAGCCATTCCCTGAGATTACTTGAATATATAACTGCAAATCTACATCTGAGTTAGAATCCTTGAACTGTAGTAACAGCCTGTCCTTTTGTGGGGAGGGGGAAAGCAGTTTTGTTGTTGCTGTTGTTAAAGTTTGAGAGTCAGAAATCTTTGAAAAGCTACTGCAAAGCATCCAGAAATCTAATAGATCCCAGTCTGCCTTCTGACCACCCCCAATTCATTGGTATAGCATGGAAAGAACTCTGTGCTGTTTGCAAAAGCCTATCAAAGCAGTTTATAGTATTGCACAGCATTTATTTGCCCACATATGGATCCATTCACCACTTTTGTAGGATTTGAATTTAGGTATGTTCTTTAAACATTGTGTCAACTTAAATGTTTTTGACTGGGGGAAAAACAACTCATGTTCAGATTCTTTTTCCTCCAGGCAAGGCTGATCAAATGCTAAAGTATATTCCCTGGTATGGTCTTAAGAAAAGCAGTGGTACAGCTTCATACTGATAATATCATTACACGCTATTTACTGTGCTTAGATGTATTGCCTTATTCGGTTAATATTTTTGATTTTGTTTAACCTACGTGACTTTTTTTTGGCCTGGGATAACTTTTAAACAAACTGTCTTGTGCTACCTATTTAGTTTTAGTTAAATACAAAAGTTTCCTGTGCAGCCCAGTCCTATGCATGGAACTCACTAGGAATTAAGTTCTACTGTGGGGGCTTTACTTTCAGGGAAGTATTGCAGTCTTAGGGTTACGTCTTAAATTTTACTGCCCCAATTCAGTGTTCTGTGGGTACAAGTTTTTGGTTTCCGTTTGCTTGTTTTTTGAACTTTCCACCTTACATATTCAGTATGGAATGCGTAGGAAGAGGAGGTGGGACTGCAGTTAGTGGGCTGATGGGATTCTGTTGTGTTTGCTGGATTTAGAGTAGAAAGTGAAGCTGTGTTGTAGAGATTTAAAACTGAATCTAATTAAGCTTTGAGAGTTCATAGAAGCATAGAGTTTTAGAACTGGAAGGAACCTTGAAGGTCATCTAGTCCAACCCCCTACAATGCAGGAATCGCAACTAAAGCATCCATGACAGATGGATGCTTTAAAACCTCCAAAGAAGGAGAGTCCACCACCTTCCGAAGGAGTCCGTCCCACTGTTGAACAGCTCTTACCATTAGAAAGTTCTTCCTGATGTTTAGTCAAAATCTCCTTTCTTGTAACTTGAAGCCATTGGTTTGAGTCCTACCCTCTGGAGCAGGAGAAAGCTATCCATCTCCCATGTGATAACACTTTAGATATTTGAAGATGGCTATCTTCTCAGTCTCTTCTTCACCAGGCTAAACATACCCAATTCCCTCAGCTGTTCCTCATAAGGCTTGGTTTCCAGACCTCTGCACACATTCCAGCTTGTCAATACCCTTCTTAAATTGTGGTGCCCAGAACTGGACACAGTACTCCTGGTGTGGTCTAACCAAGGCAGAATAGAGTGGTACTATAACTTCCCTTGATTGGGCGCTATAGTTCTGTTGATGCAGCCTAGAACAGCATTAGCTTTATTTGCTGCTGCATCGTACTGTTGACTCATGCGAAGCTTGTGGTCTACCAAGACCCCTAGATCCCCTTCTCATGCACTACTAACAAGCCAAGTGTCCCCCATCTTATATTTGTGCAACTATGTTTGTTCCTATTAAAATTCATTTTGTTACTTTGGGCCCAGTTCTCCAAACCATTAAGGTCATCTTGAATCCTGAATCTGTCTTCCGGGGCATTAGCTACCCCTCCCAGATTGATGTTATCTGCGTCACAAAAAAAGGGGATAAATTTGCATTAAAATTGTGTACATGGACATGCAAATTTAGAAAGAAATGGTACAATTTAACTAAAAAATACTATACATTTCACCACAGTGAGGAAAGCTGAGACCAGGTTGTTGTCCAGGTATTATTTATAAATGAGCAGCTTCAGGGTTCCTGCTCTCCCGTAATAGTGATCTTTATCTGTAGAGCAGATGATCAGGCACCAAATGGGTTGCAAGTGACCAAAGTATTTTGTGTAAACACATGTTTGTGTGTTCTGTGTTGAGCTTGAGTTTGCATGCCAAATTGCCTAGCTGTAAACATGCCATCAGTGTGAGCCTCCGGATGACATTGCTTCCAATTCCCAACTGCCCTCAACCCCAGCCAGTGTGGCCAATAGTCAGACACAATGGGAGCTGGACTTAAAAGGACCACAGGTTCTCCATCCTTGGTTTCGATCGTATGGTCTAAGCCGATTGTGTGGGTGTAGAAGATAGTGGCTCGATTCACATCTAAAATAAAATGTTCAGCAGGTTGATTTTAGTCATATGTCTCTGTTCTGAAGGTTCTGCTAAATCCCATTCATTTTGAAAACATAATGGGATTCGGTTAAAAAAGAATACTCCAGGAGTTTCTCATGTTCCTATTTCTGCATCCAGTGTCTTGAGAATGTTTCCAGAGAGATAAATCTTTCAGATAATATTAATTAAAAGAAAAACCTTCCAGGCTAGTCATGGGGTTGGGCTTATACTGGGAAACCCTTAAAAATCCACCCTCTGATAAAATATCTCCTCCTTCTTTTAACTGTTGGCAAAGGGTCAATCCATCTTTCTTTTCTTTTAAATGAATGCAGTAGCATTGTTTATAGAGTTGCCTGAAGCCATAAAATCTGTGTTGCTTCCCCCCTCCCCTACTTGGCATCTCTTGGGGGAGATGAGCCATTTTGAAGATGTATCTTCTGTGAAGCATAACATGGTTGGGGGGGTGGTTGGGAAAAGGGGAAAGTATTTTAATGACTTCTTTAATGGGAGTCATTTCCAACAGGCATCTCTGGCATTCCTCTGCAAAAGGAATAATAAGTGCTCAGCACCATATATGGTGACACTTTTATTTTTTTAATTTTTTTAATATAAACATGCACAGACTGAAACAATCTGCAAGGGAAGGAGAAGAGGGGGTGGGGGTGGAGAAGGGAAGAGGGGTCCCTGCTTTTAATATCTTAGTGTTAGGAAAGTTAAAAGCTTGGTCTTATATAAACAAACACAGGGACAAGGCTTGGAGAACTTTTTAAGCATTGCAAAACAGTGCTTTTCCCTTGCTTGGAGTTCAAAACTTTTGATATTTATTTTCCTTCAGGTTGCTTGTTTTGGAGGTAAAACACACACACCCCAGCCTTTATTTTGAAGCTCATTAGCAATGACTCAATGTGCCTTTCAAGCAGGGGGGGAAGTTCCAGGGGTGGGGAATATTGTTTGTTTTTAGACAGTGATAGCAACTTGGATGTTTACTGGGATAGTGGGCTGGGTGCAGGGAAAACCAAGCATAGTGAGGGTTCAGTTTGGGTGGTTTGGGTATGTGGTTTGCTCAGTTTACTTTCTGATTTTAACTTTTTCAGGAACCAAGTTGGAGAATGCAGCTGTCAGGTGTCTTTGATGCTGAGAGAAACTTCCACAGGAGAAATACACAGAGAGTAAGTACAATTCCCAGGGACTTACATGGGTGGGTTCTATTTTTTGCTTTGCTAATTCTCTTACCTTCTAGACTCAAGTTGGCTGCTGTTCAGCCTAATCCCCAAATGTGACCCAACAAATTGTTTTCATCACACAGCTGAAGCAAACTGTACCAAGCCAGTGTGGAGCACTTTTTATTTTTTTTATTTTTTTGCATGTGTGTAGCCTTATATGGTTCCTGAAGTCATCAGTGATGCAGTTAACTAATGGAGCAAGTTCTTCTAATCAGCCTTCTCTTCTATAAACATATTTTGTCCTGGCTCTAAGGTGGTTCCTTGATATTTTAAACCAACTCTTTGCTTGCTCTTTTTCTCTTCTCCCTCCCCTTCTCCCTCCCCCTTCCCTGCAACCCTTCTCTGCTTGCAGTGGGAGGCAGACGGAACAGAGAGATGCTGATAATCATGATGCACTGACATTTGGAAGCATTGGAGACTTCAGAAAGGGTACTGGTGAAGTCCAGCAAGTTGAGGAAGAGCAGGAGGACGTTCGGGGGGTGCTCAAGAGGCGAGTAGAAACCCGGGAGAGTACAGAGGAGAAGCTTAGGCAGCAGGAGGCTGAACAGATTGACTTCCGCGACATTTTGGCAAAGAAAGTCAACACCAAAAGTTTTTCTGAGGAGGAGCTGAAAGAAATTCCAGCCGAACAGATGGACTTCCGTGCTAACCTGCAGCGGCAGGTCAAGCCCAAGACCTTGTCGGAAGAGGAAAGGAAAGTCCATGCTCCTCAACAGGTAGACTTCCGTGCAGTGTTGGCTAAAAAGGGTGCCCCCAAACCTTCATTTCCAGAGAAGGCACCTGCCCCAAAGCCAGCTACCCCAGATTTTAGGTCTGTGCTTGGCGCTAAGAAAAAAGCACCAACTGAGAATGGTGACCCTGGTGCTCAAGCCCAAAATGCTAATGCTATCCCGGATGTGCAGAAACCCAGCACCCACCCCAAAGTGGCCGATGCAAGTGCCAACTCCAAAAACCCACCAGTATCCAAGGCACTGGACACCCAGAATGCCAGCTCTAAAATACCATATACTAGCACTGTTTCAGAAGCCAAGGATGCTAGCCCCACATCTAAAACGCAGAATGCTAGCATTAACTCTGAAGTCCAGCTTGCCAGAACCAACTCTGAATTGCCACATACCAAACTGAAGGAGAAAGAGGATAAGAATGACAACAACTGCAAAGGTGGTTGCCCACCGGTAGTCGATGGAGGAATAATTGAAGAGAAAGTAGAGGATAACAAAAAAGAGCAGCCGAAGGGAACAGCACCATCATTTACCGAAAAGCTACAGGATACTCATGTTGTAGAAGGTGACAAATTAATCTTGCAGTGTCAGGTTTCCTCAGATCCACCTGCTGCTGTCACTTGGACTCTGGATGGGAAAGTCATCAAATCGTCAAAGTTCATTGTCCTCTCTCAAGAAGGTAAAATGATGCAAACAGCAAGGCAGCCGTGTGGCTCACTGCTGTTATAGCCTACTTTCATTTTTGTTAAGTAAATTTTGCTCTTTTTAACTTCTTATTTATATCACTATTTTAGTGCTAACCCTGTAATTGATTCCAGATGTGTTTGTTGCTGGCGTGCTGGGGATAAGGAATAGTCTTATTAAACATGTTTCCTGCAGATCAGCATCTAACAACTTGCAGATGCAAGCTGAATCGCCTTCCGTTCTTGTTTAAGTTATATTTAAATGTGGTTTTAGGATTCTGAAATCCAGTATCTACTTAATGAGCATTTAATTGGAAACTGGTCTATAGCAAAGGGATCATATCAATTTTAGTATCTAAATTCAGGTATGATTTTCCTATTATGTGAAAATTGATTGCATGACTTGCTGAGTCGTGGGAACTTTGGAAGGAAAAGAAATGAGTTTGGGGTAGAATTATACTTTAAAACATGTTCTGGAAATGAAGCCTGGAAAGGAATCCTCTGAAATAAGAGTGTAAGTGACTTGACTCTTAGTATGTTCAACATAGATGTTTTAAATAATTTTGATACTAGTTGACAAATGGCTTCAAATACAGTAGTAGCATACCATAATTCAGGAAATGCTTTATTGAACAGAACATCCTGTTTTCGTACTGTTTTTAGGGTCAGTGGTGACACAAAAGTTCTCTAGTCCAATTCTCTGCACAAGGGTTAGGAATGCTTAGTGTAAAGGATTCTAACAATTTAGCCCACACTGTGTATATGCTGATGTTTCACAGAGGGAGGGAGGGAGGGAGGGAGGGAGGGAGGATGGATATGGATATGGCAGTTGCCACAGATACCTGGAGCATGCAAAGTAGATTTAATAAATCAAAGTTGTTCAGGTGCCCAAGTCACAAAGCACCATTACAGGTTAATGTTTTAAATTGGAACTATCTTGAGGCCTCATTTCACCCGAACCTCATAAGGGCTTGGACCTGCAACCACCATTTTTAGTACAATTGTTCATCACTGGAACAAGTTGACTTGTGGGGAGTAGGAAAATTGGTACACGTTTAAAACAGCAGCAGTAATAAACATGAGTTTCTGAGGAGATGCATAGTGCCTTTTCCTCACAATAGCTAAGGTCAGACAGGCTTTAAATGTGGGCCCTCTTTCTGTGGGGCATCATGCTCCCCATTGCCATAGCTGCTGCTTGTTTGTCAGGTAGAGGGCTGGTGATTGAACAAGCAGGTAGCAGCTACTCTTCGTGTTAACTTGGTGCATTGCATTCAGAAGATCCCAGGTTCCATCTCCAGCATCTCTAAGAAAGACTGGGAATTTCCTGGTCTGAAACCCTGGAAATCCACAAGCAAGGTGGACCAATGGTCTACCACCTCCATATTCCTGTGTCTGTGTTTGGCCTTGCTATTGCTACTGAGCTGCTCATACCAAAGAGTGGGGGTGCAAGGAAACAGGTGGTAACAGGAAGGAACAGGAGCAACATAGCTGGGGTTTTCTAGAGGTGGGCCCTCTAGTGGGCTATATGGCTGGGAAGGTGCCTGCCCAACCAAACTGTCCCTGGATGGTAGCCGCACATCAGTTGGGATGCAGAGTGAAAGAATGCAGGCTTTGCCCTGGAATTAACCAAGAGAATTATTTCTTTGCTGCTCTACCCGTGCCTTGGCAAAACAACTGTCTTGTCATGTTGTGTGACAGAATAACAAGAGGAATGCTATGTATTACTGAATTTGATGAGACCCAGTTTTGATGTTCTGGCAGGAAGTGATGTGTTTTTCCTCGTTGCTGAACTGCTGTTGTGCTACACTTAGGCAAAGGAAGCCAGAGACATTGCCTAAGTGAACTTGTAGTAATAAATGGTAGTATTCAATGCTAGTCCTGTGCAAAATATTGAACTTATTGAAGCTAATATTCATGATTAACTTAATTCTTAGTTGACGAAAACCCAAGCTCTTCCTTCACTTTACCACATTTTATATTTTGATATCCAAAAATTACCTTAAAGTTTAGTTCTCTGAAAAGTACAGTAATTTGTCAGAGAAATACAACAACCAGGTCATGGTGGAGGTGGTGGTAGTTACTCTGACGTAACCATAATGAGCAGAATCCAGTTGGTCCTCCTAGTGCAGTTGCTCCAGTGTACGTTTCTGCTCACAGAAGAGGCATTATTCTTTGATTCCTTCTCTTCCCCTGCTGCTGCATCACACACACACATCCCAATTCTGTTCTAGAGGGTTGGGGGATTCTCCAGAAAAGATGATCACGGGGTGCTGAGAGAATTGCCAAAAATCATCTTCCCTCTTCTGTTAGTAGAAACCTCCCACTGAATTAAACCTCCCACTGAGGTCCAGTGCCGAGGGCTTTCTGGCGGTTCCCTCGCTGCGAGAAGCCAAGTTACAGGGAACCAGGCAGAGGGCCTTCTCAGTAGTGGCACCCACCCTGTGGAACGCCCTCCCACCAGATGTCAAAGAGACCTTTAGAAGACATCTGAAGGCAGCCCTGTTTAGGGAAGCTTTTAATGTTTGACGCACTGTTGTATTTTAATATTTTGTTGGAAGCTGCCCAGAGTGGCTGGGGAAACTCAGCCAGATGGGCGGGGTATAAATAAATTGTTGTTGTTGTTGTTTATAGTTTAAAAGCCCTTGTACTTGCCACAAGGGCACTACAGTGGTACCTCGGTTTACGAACATAATCCGTTCCAGAAGTCCGTTCTTAAACCGAAACTATTCTTAAACCGAGGTGCGCTTTCCCTAATGAGGCCTGCCACTGCCAGTGCCCTTCCACCGTTTGGCTTCCGTTCGTAGACAGAGGTAAAGTTTGCTAACTGGAACACTACTTCCGGTTTTGCGGAGTTCTTATGCCGAATAATTCGTAAACAGGGTTGTTCTTAAACCAAGGTACCACTGTAGTTGGAAACAGACTAATATTTATTTATAAATATATATACATTATCAATAACAATTCTAACAATAATGTTTTATTTTAAGTCTCCTTTTTTAAATCACAGTGTCCCTACATCTCAATGAGGTGGTAAATCTGTACCTGGGCTGTGGCACTTCAGGTGCAGATTCCGTCATACACACATGCATATAGAAAACTAGATGTCTGGGAGGCTAAGCTAGAATCCTTACTGTATTTTATGTTGAAGGAAGAAAATGTGTATGGAAGAGCTTTCCATCAAGTGAGCCCCTGCAGGCAGTCTATGGTGGTACAGCCCAGGCATAGGCTTATCACCTTAGTAAGAACTAGGTGTTAAGCTGGGTGTCCTTGTACCTGAGGGTGCAGTGGTTTGAGAAGAACAATGTATCATTATACAACTCAGTGCTGATAACTGTTCAGGCCAGTATGTGCACCAAGTTGCCAGGCACTTGTGAAATTGCTTCCATTTGCAGTTGCTTTGCAGTGCTTCCACTTTAAAACCACCCCTGTGCTCAGGACAGGCTAATGCTCAGAGTGGGTTAACTGCATGTTACATATGAGCCCAGCTGTGGGTTTGAGATACAGCCTCAGTTCCTGGCAACAGAATGACATGGAAATAATGGTTATAAATAGCAATTTTTTGTTTATAATTGTATCCTGAATTTTCAAATATGTAGTTCATAGGTTACTGTTGTAGGAGATGAGAGGGAATGTGGATGAGGGAATATTGATTAATATTTCCTATCCCAGCTTGTGCTAACAAGCTCCAAACTAGCAGAGTTTCTCATCCCCAATAAAGCGCAGCAAAGCGTGGCGTTTAAGTTCCTATGAACTTCTAGAATAAGGCAGATCCTGGCACATATTTCCCCTGGTTCCCTCTTAAAAGAAAATACACGACACATAAGCTTATAAAAGTATAAAGGTTTTACTCACAGTCATTTCAAGCTTCTACAGTCTCAGAAAGGCAGGCTAGCTTAGATTAAATGTATTTACATGTGGAGATTCTCCTTAAGGGAGAAAGGCTCCATGTGGGCCTCTCTTGGCTGGAAGCCAAGAGAGCATCTCCTGAGATGTTGCATCCTCGGAGTCCTGGTGGGAAGAGAGGGGGAGAATGGCTTCTGACCTCTGTGCTTCAGGTAAGGCCACTCCCACCTCTGGTCACACAAAGGAAATGATCCTCCTCCAGGCACAGGAAACTAGCTGGAGGACCAAGAACCCTTGTGTACACTCTAGGAATGTTGTGATTGACTGCACCAGTGTTATACATCCCACAAACCCCTTCTCAGTCTGAACAACATTTAACAAACATAAAACAACTTTATTCAACCACCCAGAGTCCCAGCTTGACACGTAGGTTCTGGAAACTCTCTCGTGGCAAGGGTTTCGTGAGAATGTCCGCAGTCATCTCCTGAGTATTACAGTAGGACATTTCTACTAGTCCATCTTGGATCATCTGGCGAATGAAGTGATACCTGACCCCAATGTGTTTTGAACGTGCAAGGAACTTTTCGGTTTGCGCTAGCTGTAGGCAGCCTTGATTGTCCTCCATCAAGCTGACAGGTCCTTTTCTCGGCAAACCAAAGTCTGTCAGGAGTTGATCCAGCCAGATGATCTCTCTGCATGCTTCCGAAGCTGAAATATATTCACTCTCTGTGGACGATAAGGCTACACATTTCTGTTTATAACTGCCCCAAATGATAGGTGCATTTCCAAACATAAAAACATAACCACTTGTGGATTTGTAATCCGCCTTATCCCCAGCCCAATCTGCATCACTGTACCCAACCAACTTAGGGTCCCTTACAGCTGGCAATCTTAATTTACAATTCATTGTACCCTTGAGGTAACGCACCACCCTCTTGACCCCACCCAAGTCATGTTCAGTGGGAGAACTCACTTTTCTGCTTAGGATCCCCACTGCACTTGCTATGTCAGGTCTGCTGGTAGTAACCAAATACAAAAGTTTACCAATCGCTGACCTGTATTCGCTGTTGTCTGGCAGCAGCTTCGAATCTTGCTGATTCTTTAGAAAATCTGTGGCCATGGGTGTCGCGACAGGGTGTGCACCTTGCATCTGCATGCTTTCTATCAGTTCTATTATCTTCTGCTTCTGGCTGAGAAGAAATGAGCAGTCTTCTTCTCTCTCAATTTGAATTCCCAAGTAATACTGGACAAGTCCCAATTCCTTTACTTCCACCTCTTTGTTGAGATGTCTGACTATGTCTTTATAGTCTCTGTCATTGGACGTTGATATTAATAAATCATCGACAAAAGCCAGAATGTAAGAGAATTGTCCATTTCTGTTCTTAGTGTACAGGCACTTGTCAGCTGTTGACTGCTTGTACCCAAGCTGAACCAGCATTTCATGTAATTTCTGGTTCCATGCTCTTGCAGCTTGTTTCAAACCGTAAATTCCTTTCTGAAGTTTACATACAAGATGTGCCTCATTTTGCTTGATAAAGCCTTTGGGCTGCTTCATATAAATCTGTTCGGAAATCGTCCCATGAAGAAAAGCTGTTGCTATGTCGACATGACGGACTTTCATCCCTTTAGAGGCTGCAATACTTAGAAGTAATCTAACACTGCTATATCGCACTGTAGGCGCAAATACTTGATCATAGTCTTCGCCATACTGTTGTGAAAATCCTTGTGCTACAAGCCTAGCTTTGTAGCGTTGCACCTCCCCTTCTGACCCCTTCTTAAGCTTGAACACCCACTTGGACCCAATTGCCTTCTTACCAGGAGGTAGCTCTGTCAGGGTCCAGGTCTTGTTGCGATGCAGTGCATCCATCTCTTCCTGCGCGGCTTGCTTCCAGAGACTGGCCTCAGCAGCTGGCAACCGTTGAACCTGTTCCCACGTGGAAGGTTCCTGTGGTGGCGCCGACCCTGCAAAGTAGGACAGTCGTAGTGGTGGAACGCCTCTGTTGGACCTGGAGGAACGTCTGACCTCTGGCTCTTGTTGAACCGCATCAGCTTCCTCATCTCCTTCCAATGGCGGCATCCCTGCATACGGGTCCTCTTCGTCTCTGGAGCCTTCTGACATCTGGTCCTCCGCGTCTTCTGGGGTGTCATCTGTAGGGGGTGCTACAACACTAGGAGGTACAATACTAGGAGGTGGATTAGTTTCTGGTATGGCTTCAAAAGGAAAACTTACAAACTCCTCTGTTGGTGGCTCATTGGAACAGTCAATTGCTGTGTTCCTTGTGTCAGCCTTTTCATACTCCTCAAAATGAATCACGTGATGTGAACTTGTTTTCCCTGTTTGTAAGTCCACAACTCTGTAGCCTTTTCCTCCAGAAGCGTATCCAACTAGGATACCAGGCTTTGCTCTGGTGTCAAGTTTGTGTCTGTGCTCCTTGGGCACGTGGTAATAGCACAAACTTCCAAATACACGTATGTGTGACAAATTTGGGACTCTTCCATGCCAAAGTTCAAATGGCGTGCGCTCTGTGCCTTTTGTTGGCAGCCTATTCTGTATATAAATCGCAGTATTTGCTGCCTCACCCCAAAGTTTCTTCGACAAGTTGGATCCTTTTAGCATACACCTTGTCATCTCTAGGATGGACCTAAATTTCCTCTCAGCAATAGAGTTTTGTTGAGGTGTGTAGCTTACTGTGGTCACATGTGCTATGCCTTCCTGAGCCATGAAGGCTTCCATTTCACGTGAGCAAAACTCCCCACCATTATCGGACATTAGGGTGGTGGGTGCTCGATGGAATTTGTTCTTGACCATGCTTACGTATTGCTTGAACAATTCCACTGTTTCACTCTTCTCTTTGAGAAGGTATCCCACACAAAACCTTGAATAATCATCCAAAAATATCAAAATATACTTATTTCCTCCTAAGGAAGGTATATTCATAGGTCCAGCTAAATCAGTGTACACAATGTCCAGAACTTTTGTGCTTCTCTTTTCTGCACAACGTGGGAAAGAAGGTTTGACTCCTTTTTCACTTACACAAGTTATACACTTTGGTGTGGGTGTGTTACTTTTGTTTACCTGTAGACCTCTCACAAGATCTCCATTCTGCAGTTCCTGGATGACTCTGATATCCCGGTGACCCAGTCTTCGATGCCAGAGCTCCAGATCTGCTTCATGCTTCTGCTTGGATTGGGCGACTTGTGCTGATTGGTTTTCTGAAACGTTAATCTCATAAACACCATTGATTAGTTTCCCTTGAGCATAAACCTCATCATTTTTCGTTACATTGCATTCTCCATTGGCAAATGTAACCTTGAAACCTTTCTTGTCTAAAGCAGACACACTAAGCAAGTTACAGTTCAATTCTGGGACATATTGAACGTTAGGCACAGTTGTTTCAAGAGATTCATTGTTCACCTTGAATTTCAAACGCATTGAACCTGTACCTTGTGATTTTAGAACATTTCCATCAGCAATCTGGATTTCAGTCCATTCACTATCATTAATTTCTCTGAAATATTCTCTTTTATGCGCAAAATGGCATGTAGCTCCCGAATCTAAAATAAATTGGTCACTTTTCCTTTCATTTCTTTGCACATTTAAACTCTTTTCTTGCAGTAGAAATGTACGCTCGTGACCCCCCTTCTTTTCACCTTTTGGTTGAAAGGGGCGGGACTTATTCTTGGGCTTCTGGCAACTCCTTGCAATGTGCCCTTTTAAATTGCAGTTATGGCATATTAATTCTTTGGACACTTCCTTAGACTTGGGAAATTGTTTAGAAACATAACTTGTGTCCCTCCTTGGATTCCTTTGCGGAGAATCAAGGTAATCTCTGCATTCCTCTCTTAAGTGATTTACTAGTTCATTAAAAGTCAAATCTCTGGTGTGATCCATTATACTCTTAAATGAAGTAAATTCTTTTCCTAATGATGCCAGCATAAAAGTCACTTTGGTTGCATCATCAAAAGCTCTGGGAGTTAGGGCAATCCTTTGAACAATTTCATTAAAGTCCTTAAAATGCCCTGTAAATTGTTCTCTGGAATTCATCTTTAACTTCAGCAGTTTATCCAATAAATGTCTATAAGAGTTCTCTGATGATTGTGCATAAACCCTCTCAATATCCTTTAGAATCTGAGATGCATCACTTTCATAGTCAATCAGAGATAAATGCTCATCTTTCAAACTGCTCAAAATTATGTGTTTAGCTTCTGCATCTTGCCTTTCCCAATCTGCTTTCTTGGTTAAATCAGCAAAATCAGGTTTGGGATCTTTCACCGCTTTAAGCACTTGTTTTGCACCAAGATGCACTAAAAGGCGCTGCTTCCATTGCACAAAGTTACGATCATTCAGCAGCATAAAGCTTGATCTTGCTTCACTATCAAAACCTGAGCTTGCCATCTTAATCCTCAAAAATTTAAAAATTTTCAAAATTTCAAAAAATTCCCAAAAATGGCTAAAATTCAAAAATCAAAACTTAAAAATCTCAAAATGCAAACTAATCTTCACTGCCTCTGAGGTCTGTGAGCTCTGAGGGAGGGGAGGGGTCGCTAATCCCCCTTTCACAGCACAATGGAGAACAAAAGACCATGTGCTTACCAGGAAGTACAAACAGAAAAATTCTACTCTGCCAAAAATCACAATCCAAAGCAATCCTTTAAAAATACACAAAATACGCAGTTCTGGGCCTCAAAACCCTTTGTAGGAGATGAGAGGGAATGTGGATGAGGGAATATTGATTAATATTTCCTATCCCAGCTTGTGCTAACAAGCTCCAAACTAGCAGAGTTTCTCATCCCCAATAAAGCGCAGCAAAGCGTGGCGTTTAAGTTCCTATGAACTTCTAGAATAAGGCAGATCCTGGCACATATTTCCCCTGGTTCCCTCTTAAAAGAAAATACACGACACATAAGCTTATAAAAGTATAAAGGTTTTACTCACAGTCATTTCAAGCTTCTACAGTCTCAGAAAGGCAGGCTAGCTTAGATTAAATGTATTTACATGTGGAGATTCTCCTTAAGGGAGAAAGGCTCCATGTGGGCCTCTCTTGGCTGGAAGCCAAGAGAGCATCTCCTGAGATGTTGCATCCTCGGAGTCCTGGTGGGAAGAGAGGGGGAGAATGGCTTCTGACCTCTGTGCTTCAGGTAAGGCCACTCCCACCTCTGGTCACACAAAGGAAATGATCCTCCTCCAGGCACAGGAAACTAGCTGGAGGACCAAGAACCCTTGTGTACACTCTAGGAATGTTGTGATTGACTGCACCAGTGTTATACATCCCACAACTGTCCCAATGGTAAAC
This sequence comes from Darevskia mixta, assembly GCA_034641385.1. Taxonomy (NCBI): domain Eukaryota; kingdom Metazoa; phylum Chordata; class Lepidosauria; order Squamata; family Lacertidae; genus Darevskia; species Darevskia mixta. The sequence goes on along the minus strand of JAWWNH010000001.1, from coordinate 9,778,800 downwards.
ATTCTATTAGCTATTTTATCTGACTTACGGTGCAAGGTTTAACACTCACATCTGATGAGATGGATAATATACATCAGTTAATCCTTAGCCTGATAATTGTATTCATCATAAAATCAAGATAGTTTGCTCCTTTCACTGTAAGTTTGTCATGGAGCATCTACATCCGGCATAGGCAAACTTGGCCCTCCAGCTGATTTGGGACTACAACTCCTATGATCCCTAGCTAGCAGGACCAGTGGTCAGGGATGATGGGAATTGTAGTCCCAAAACATCTGGAGGGCCGAGTTTGCCTGTGCCTGATCTACGTGGTGAAGGGTATAATCTGTCCACATTTTTAAAAATTCTGTTGAAAAATGGCAAAGTTGTCACAGTTCTTAATTTTTGGCAATTTATATAGAACCCATCACTTCTAATGAATGTCATTCTCTCAAATGGCAGCTTATAGGGAAAGCAGATGGTTGTTTTATTTAGAGTTTTGCAGCTACGTGGCCACCCACCTTATAGTGTCCTGAGTTTCATTATCCAGAAGAAACACCCCCAAAGTATGGTTGAATGAAAGCTAATTTGTAACCTAGCACAAATAAAGCCATCTGCATCAGCTAAAGTGAGCTCCTTAACTTGAACATTTGAGGAGTGAAGTTGTCAGCACTTTAACTCTTCCTTTAAACCAAAGTTTTATTGATTCTAGAATAAGAGACAGAACAAATAACCATGCATTGAAAATTTTATTTCAGAAATGTGTCAACCTTTCTTCAATCTCTCTGTTTATTCAAAACAAAAGTTATGGCTATTATACTTCACATTCCAAGTTCTTTGTGGTCAAGGAGAGAAATTTGAATCTTTCTGGACGCACCAAAGGAAAAATGTTCAGCATATTAATTACTTTGTGAAATCTTTTTAGTGGTCACTTTGATTTGTGCTTATTCTTTAGTGCCTTGCTTAGAAATAATAGGGTTAGTGCTGCCAATATTTCTTATAGAAACTGCCTTTTTCCTGGTCAGACTATATCTGGCCCAGTATTGTCTCATTTGACTGGCTATGCAGGGTCTCAGGCAGAGGTCTATCCTTAGTGCAGTCAGAAACAATATAATTCTCATCCTTGAGTCTTCTGGCATCTTGCTGACTCAATGGACCTCACTGGCATGCTTTCTTTCATTCCAATAGTCTTTTTTGGTATGGCTTTATTGAACTTTGGTTCCCCTTTTCACCAGCCTTACATATGTACGGTATACATTAGGATAATTTATTTTCACTTTGATTTTCCCCATTGGAATGTAATCCTTATTTTTATTTTTATTTTTTTGCATCTAACTCTTGCATATTCTATTTCCATGCAATGGGAACTGGCCTTTTCCTTACTACTCTATTTGTCTCTGAGTTTCACAGCTAAACTGTGAAACTCTCCCCCCCTGGAGACTAGCAGGCAAATCCTCCTAGAAAACTGCTTACCCAATATGCAGGAAAGTTGAATCTGAGTTGCAAAAGTTTGGATCTGTCTGTCTGTCTACCTATCTATTGAACAGTTTGATCTTGTGGTACAGGAGAGAAGAAAAAGCTGGGCCAGGAAAAGGAAAAGCAACTCCGTAATTCTTCAGCCAGTTTCATTTCTTAAACTTTGCTGTAATAGTACAGGAGATGTCGATCTACAGGTAGGAAATCATCTGCATCACGGAAAGGCTAGGCTTCTGTAGCCTTTCCTATTGTATTCTAGCTGAGCTACCCTGATCTCAGAAGCTTTAAGTTTACCTCTAATTACGGAAGGGGGTGAGTTTTGATTGTTTACATTTAAAAATGCACCCATCTAACTCACTTCCTGGAACAATATGAGACTCAAAACACAGTCATCCTTCAATATTTGCACTTCACTGAATTTTGTAGTGCAGTTGTCCAGCCAACAAAAATGCACTGCAAAACATATAATAGGGTAAAGAGTTCTCTCTCTCTCTCTCTCTCTCTCTCTCTCTCTCTCTCTCTCTCTCACACACACACACACACACACACACACACACTCATGACAGTAACATACAGAAATTCATTCTATTGCTTTGCCCAAAGGGGAAATTAGGCAGAATTGGCATACAAACATGTATAATAGGAGAAATCTATACTAAAATGCTGGTGAATTTTGCTGATGAGGACTTCTTTAAAATAATTCACAAACTAATTCAGAAATGTGGAGATTGGAATGCAAGATTGGAAAAAATAGAAACTGAGGGAAACCAAAATGGGCAGATTCACTCATCCTACCTCTATTGACCAGGGAATCCTTGCACGTGGCAATATATACATCACACACACACACCCTTTTTTAAATCATTAACTACTGTGATTAATCATAACAGAAAGCACATAATACATCATGATCCAAACACAACTGTAGGCTCACTATCTTGCATCACTGTATCCACACCCACTTGCTTATCCTGGAATTTGGTGAGGTGAAAGGGAAGCCTACCTAGTCTTCGTGCCTTGTACAGTTATTGTTTTAGCCAATCTAAGAGCAACTTTTAATAATCTTTGAAGATAATCTGCCTGTTCGTCCTCTGCTAAAAAAAAGATTGGTGCAGTAGGGAGAAGACTAGTTAATGCTGCTTGGGGTTAACTCACCTTAATGGATTTAATTCCTACAGAGATATTTTGGAGCTGTCAGTGTATTCTTTGTGCCCAATGTCCTCTGTAGAAAAATACTCTTCAGAATCAGACTTTAGGCTTGTCATTGTTGCTCTCATCCCAACCTTTCATTTTTTAATTTTTTATTGGTTCTAATTAAGACTGCTTTGTAACAGTGGGGTTAGTTGGCCAATTAATTGATTACTCCACTAATATATATGGTTAAAGAAATCATAGTTGGTTGAGCAGATGGCAGCACAAATTTTAACAGGCAACAATTATGCATTAATAATTTGCTTTGTAGAGGGCAACTGATAAGGATCTAATTTGAGGTGGCCAACCTAGTGCCTTCCAGGTGTTGTTGGAATACAAATCCCATTACCCCTTGTTGCTGGCCGTGCTGGCTGTGGCTGATGGGAGGTGGAGTCCAATATATGGAGGGTGCCTTGTTGGATCTGTGTATACAGCATAGGTGGACTATAAATGCTACACTCTTGATGGATTGACTTAGTAGAAAGTGCCATAGCTGTCTAAGATAATGATATTGTTATTGTTATTATATTAATGGATAGCACTACTACACATTTTGATATGCAAGTGATTACTTTGAAACATTGGCTGGCTGTTGTGATTGTATACAATTCAGTCCAATAATTTTGCTTACATTTCCAGATGCTTTCTTAGTAGGAGAGGAGGTTTCTGTGCGACCTTGTTTTTTCCATTTCTTTGATATTCTCAGTTTTCCTGAGCAGATGTTCTTCTCCTTGATCTTAAGTACTTTGGAAATCAGCAGAAGGATAATACACCTGCCCAAAAACCTTAAGTGGGTGGATAGATTTAGGAATACTTCCTATTGAGAAGCTGCTCTTAGGAGTGCTTCCTATGATATAGTAGAAATGAGTTCATAGAATAAATATAAGCTGTGTCCCCTATAATGATTGCTAGGGTTCAATCTGGAGAACACACACTTAACCTTTTCCAGATGCACCATTAAGGTAGGAACTGGGGTAGCCATAGTTGCTGCTACTTGTTCATCTGACCTTTCATCTATCCTCCACCTGCCTGTCTCTGGCACTGAGCAAGACTCCATGTTTTCCCTGCTGCAGGCAAGAAAGAAGGATGGATGAAAACATCAGTAGAGGAAAAAGAGGAAGCATCTATGGTTACTTCAGCTTCCACCTAACTGTTGCATTTCAAACAACATGTTTTATCTGTTGTTGCAATCTGGATCTGGCAACCCCTACTAGTAATATACATTTTTCATCATGTGTCCATTATGAAGATTCATCCCCATAACAGTGGGATCCACCCTAGTTCTGATCTCAAAATGTACATAAGTTAACACAAAGGTATGCAGCTGAACCCTATGTTACATGGTAGAAATTAATGCATGCTAATTTTTAACTTGGGCATGCTTCAGCAATAAAGTGTAAACTGGCCCTAAAACAGTAAAGATGGCTAAGCTGAAATCCACAAAGTTGTTTACTTCTTTGTCCCAGACTTAATTGGCTTCCAGATTTCAGCATCCTTTTTGGCATCCACTGCCTTTTAAAAGCTACTCAAGGTACACAAACTGAGTTATTGCAGCTGGAACAGAGGGAAATATGTTTTGCTGACCAAGATAGGAAAGTAAAATATAAGAGCTATCCTTGTTTTGAGGCTCTGCATATTTGTTTTGAAGTTCACTGGCTATCACGCCGGCAAGAACCATAAATCTTTTGCCAAGTTTGTGCTATTTTGGTTAAACCAAACAGCTCCACATAAGCCCCAAACTCCAGGGAGAGTGTCTTAAAGTGTTTAAGCCTCTGAACCCTCCAGACAGTTGGATCCTTCCCACAGTATTGCCATGGATATTCCAACAAGTTTCCAATTATAGGCATATTGAACACGTTTTTGTGTCTAATACACAAGTGTTGCTAACTCGATGCAATGCAGTGCTTTCTTCACATAGACATGTAAACTTTATGACACACAGTTGGCTAACAGCTATATAAACAGTTTGGGGGCGGGGAGAGGTCAACATTTACAGCGATCTTGTTATTTTCCCTCCTGGGATTTCATTTTGTAAGGTGCCAAAAATTCAAAATTCCCAACTGAAGTCACCAGACAGAGCCTTCCTCAGAACTATGAGAAAAGAATCTCATCTCTGGAGGTCAGTGGAGGCTTTTGTAGAGGAAATACCAAATGCTTCATTGAGAGACATTTGGCCTCCCATCTCAGGGAATGAAGCAATTGCCTAAGTCACAGAAAGCAAAACTCTCTTTGGAAAGTTTCATGTCTCTAGTAAATATATCCGACTTGCTTTTTGTTTGTATATCTAGTTAAGATTGTTAAGAGGGATACTTGTGCATGATTCAAGACAGATTTCAAACACATGTCCAAAGATAATGAAATAAACAGAATATTCTTACAACAATAACATTCTACCTCATCATTCTTTTATTACATGTGCACTGTGGCATACAATCAACACGCACTTGGCTTCATTAGCCTTTAAAGTGCATAAATTGGCGGTAGGTTTGTTGTGACAAAATGCAATTGTTCTAGAGCAGGGACTGAGGAAGCTAGGGCCCTACAGAGGTTGTTGGACTCCATCTCCCATCAGCCCCAGCCAGCATGGGACTGTTGGGTTTGATGAATGAAGTTGTAGTTCAATAAAAGGTTTTCTATCTCTGCTTTGAAGGTCATGACTTGAGAAGAAGGGAGCATAGAGTTTCAGTGCATAGACAAAATGGAATTGGGAATAGGACTGAACCATTATGTATAACGCAGAAAGGAGCAGTATACCAGTCTCTACCCCAATTTATTGTTCTTCTGGACCTCTAATATTCTTAAATAAAAACAATCTGAAACAATAGAGTCATTTTAAAGAATAAAAATGGCTGCATTCTTAAAATATGAACAGTACAGCCATACAGTTCTGAAATTCACTCCCTACAGAGGTGTGTGTGGCATCTTCATTATGTAGTTTTTGTTGTATGCTGAAGATGCACCTCTGTACCCTGGCATTTGACACCATACCCAAAATGTCTAAGCTTTTAAAAAGTACATTCTGTTCTATTACTGATTACAGACAGTATTTGTTCAGTGAAGGTAGATGATGGCCCACCGGCACATGTCTTAATTGTTTTGGTACCACTGTGGTTTCTAGTTGAAAATTTTTCCATTGCTGTTCGACTTAAGACAATAGTAGTACAGAAAATATAAATATGGACCCCCAAACTCGGTGAAAGTGGCTGAATGAAGTCACTTTCGATTTCTGTAAAATATGTGTGCACAGAACTTAAGATACATGTCGCAAGTGAGACTGGTCTTTCTGTTTGCAGAAAAAGTCTGTGAAGTTCTGTAGTTTTTCTGCTAACACTTTGGTTTATGTAAATTAGACTTAGATGATTGCTTTGGTCTCATCAACACTTCTTTGAGTACAGTTCATTTTACTGTGGATTGTAAAATCACTTGGCAAGGTGGCAGAGAATGTAGCTTGGCAAGGTGACAAAGAGTATAGCCTTGATTAACCTTCTAAAAACTCATATTAAACATCATATGCCTGTATGTATCTTATGCTTGAAACGTTCAATATATAGGAACTAACATGGTGCTATTAACAAGCAACCTCACCATGTGGCTGGTCTTCAATTTGATGCAATTATCACTGCTCCAGTGATGTTTGCAACTTCTGGAGTATTGTTGGCACTGTCAAAGGTATCCCACTAATGCATCCAACTGGCACAAGGATTTCCACTTGCACAACAGAAAACCCCTACTTTCTTCTCCCCCTCCCTGTGAGACCCTTAAATCTGTGTGACCTTTAAATCTGTCCCCCAACCCCACAGAGCAGATTTGAGGAGGGCATGCACAGAAGTGGGAGGAGGTGGGAGAGTTGCATTGCACAAGTGTAAAATCTGGTGGTGGTTGGACTCATTAGCTGGATACTGCACACCACACTATTACTTAATTGGCAAATTATCTCATCAGCCTTCTCCATGTCCCCTGGTATGTTTGAGTCCCAGTTCACGCAACAGTTTTCAAGGTACTGAAGAAGTCATCACACTGTGATACCACCACTTCATTTTCTCAATGAATTTTTTGTTTTTTTGGTAAAAGCACCTTTGGGGGCAAACTTGAAAGGCATCAGGTTTTAACCTGCTTTCTTTGTCTGTTCTGTGCAAGTGCCTGTTCCTCTCATAAAAATGAAGTAGCTAAGATTTTGGGAAATAAACACATTGCTGAATATGAGCCCTGCATAACAATACATCTGGATGTAGGCTGAGGAAAGAAGAAAATATTTATCTTAAGACTGCTTTGCCTATGAATATATTAAGATATATTAAGATACCTGGAATGTACCAAGATAAGTCTTAAGAGATATTCCTCTTTATTTTTTCAGTTAGCGTAACACTAAATAAAGTTGCAATGTTAACAGTGCTGTATTTCCGTAGGCATATTTCAAAGGACCTACAGAGCTGTAAAAAAATACTTTATTCACTTTTGTCTTTACATATTGCAAATAATTTATTAACTCTCATATTTTTTTGCTACAAATGTATCTGGTATTCACTACACTGATTGTGGGGTTTTATTGTTTTATTATCTGAATAATAAACAAAAGTTTACCAGAAACAAACAGTGCTGTACTTCTGTCATAAACAATGCTCGGTGGCCCCTCCTAACCTCTGTTTCCTGCCCATTAGGATCACTGTGCTCACTAACCATTGACAAGGCCTTCCCTGAAGATGAGGGCCAGTACAAATGTATAGCTGAGAATACGGCAGGAAAATCAGAGTGTGCTTGCAACGTGTCAGTGGAAGGTAAGTAGACTTTCCCCTCCTTATCCCACCTCAATTTCTGCTATCCTCACCCTGTTTAATCTGATTCTGATTTGTAAAACCATGAAAAGGTGGCTTTTTTTGCTTCTTTCTCTTCTACACTCATTCCATGAAAATGTTACAATTTTTAATATCTAAAACAAACAGTGAATGAGCCATATGGAGCTAAACACTGTGTCCACACCATTGTGTGTCAGTTCCACATTCAGGCTGCCAAAACTGTGCTTCTGAATTGGCCTTAAAATCCTCTCTGCATACATTTAAATTCACCTATGATAGTTTCTGTGTCATTCTGAAACCATATCTAAACAGCTGCCTTGTAAGCAATGGCATGTGCTTTTGAAGCAAAATTAAATAAATTAAATAAATTAAACTAATATTTATCTTGCTCTTGTTTTGGTACTCTATTGCCAAACAGAAACCGTGGTGAAATTTTTACCAAAGATGGTAGCAGGAAGAGCTCCATGCTGGTGTTGTACCTACCACATTGCAGTCAACAGCCTGTGCTAATGCTCACTTTCACTATGCAAACAGTCAGGAAAGCAAACAGCAAAGTCTTGTCTTGAAGCAAACGTGGCTTCTGGGGGTCACTTGAGCTTAAAACAGAACATACGTTCCTCGTACAGTGTTACCTCTGGTTACGAACTTAATTCGTTCCGGAGGTCCGTTCTTAACCTGAAATCGTTCTTAACCTGAGGTACCACTTTAGCTAATGGGGCCTCCTGCTGCTGCCGCACCACCCCCATGCATTTCTGTTCTTAACCTGAGGTACACTTCCGGGTTAGTGGAGTCTATAACCCGAAGTGTTTGTAACCTGAGGTGTTTGTAACCCAAGGTACCACTGTAAAATGACGTGGCAAACCCAGATTCTCTAAGACCTTTTATTTCTTCACTTCATTACTCTTATTACATTTAGGTCCCACCCATTGTTCATGTTGCTCAGGGTAGTATATTTGGTCATTTCCCCCGCCTCCCGTTTTATTCTCATAACAACCTTGTGGTTAGGTTTAGAGACAGTGTATGAATGGACCAGTGAGCTTCATGGCTGAGTGAGAATTTGGGCCTTTGCCTCCGCAATCCTTATCTTACACTTTAACTGCTATGACTGCCATTGGCCTGATCCAGCAGTCTCTTCTTACATTATTAAGACAGAATCAATTCTCTGATTAATAGGCTTGGAGTTGCTTCACTCAAAATTTCATCTGTTGTCTTATCATAAGAAGGCAGTCCCTTCTTTTTTTTGTTATGGGACAGTGAGCAGTTATGTGCTGAATTCCAAGGCATTGGTGGTATGTCACTTGTTGGTGTCCAGTTAAACATCAGGGGAATTTAGTACTTCTGGGCTTGCTCTACTGTGTTCTCTTGCCGAGACTTGTCTCCCTGTTATGTAGCCATTTAGCCATTTGCAGATAATTGCCAAGGAGGTGAAATCTTTGCAAAGGGCATTAGACAAGATCCTGGCTGTTGCAAAATGGGCTACAAAATCCTTAAAGTCCAAATAAGGCAGACACATCATTAGAACCAATCAGCTTCTTCAGCTACTTAAACACCCTTCTTTGAATGTATATTTTACATCAGCTGTCTAAAGAAACTTGAGAGAGGAAATAAACTCTGCTCACAGTGATACCAGGATAGTGCCTGGGTCACTTTTATTCTCCCATTTTGTTCAGTTTATTAAAAGGCCATTTGGTTGTGAAGACTTACTGGAAGTATCTAGGACATCATTCATCTTCACAAAGGCAATAATCTCTGCATTTCTGTATCTAACCAATATTATGAAATTTTGCAGGTAGCAGAAATTCTACATTACTCATTACAGTTGCTTCCTTGTTGTGCTTTTCTCCCTGGGTCCAACTTTTCTATAATATTCAATTTACTGAGTTCAGAGATTAACAAAAGTTAATACTTGCTATAACAGCATTTTTGCTTTGGATTTGCTAATCTGGTATAACTAATATCCTACTGCTTTTGGAGGGAGGGGAGGATATATTTTTAAAAAGAAGAAATGGCAGCACTATATATTGAAAATGATGCCCCATCAGTTCTGTTCCACAAATGCTGGTACCATGATCACTATAAGGAAGAGAATATTTGCTGTATGGCTGAAGACTTCACAGGTTGGACAGGAAGGATGGAATGGATATGAATGATTTTTGCTAGATGCATATTATCTTGCAAACAGAATAAATCAAAGTTTGCATATATTTAAAAATCATTACATTCTGCTTTTCTTCTAAGGAATTCAATGTATTTAGCAAACTGTCTCGTATCATTAGTCCATCTAGTTCAGTATTGTCTGAAATGAATGGCAGTGGCTCTTTCAGAGAAACATATTTTTTTGTAAGACTTGTTTGCCTGGTTATTTGGAGTTAATGTTTATGCACTAGAGGCAACCAGGGAGGTGACCATTTACAAGCTTACAAATGTGTGTGATTCCCATAGGAGGTTTACCAGTCAAACACACATGTGTTTCTAGAATATGTTGTCTTAACGTGGTGCACATTTGTTTGCCCCATTGCTGTTCCTGGTTAAGAAGTTTTTTAAATGATACAAAAGCTTACAGATTTTGTTTACCAATTGAGTGTACAGTACATTCCATGTGCAGTAATATCTCTTTCAGACTATATTTAGCTTTCTGGAAACACTACTGTCTGTTCCCAGGCTTGGTTTCTATCTTTATTGTAGCAGCCTGCTACCTAGCCTTGCTATATTTTTGAACTGAGATTTGATTAATCTTTCAACTTCAGCATAGTGATCTTATTTTATCCCTTCACTCTAAACCCTCTTTGGTTGATCCCTGTGTTTTTAAAACAGGGAACCCTCTAGTTGGGGCTTAATCAGAGTAACTTCAGTAGAAAGTTGCATCCTACTAAATTGTTAAGATTAGCCATTGATATTTTATGGAGTTTTGACAGCAGATATCTATTGGACAGCAGATACAGCTATTTTTATTTAGAATGTAGCCTTTCCAAACCACTATGTGCAATAAATCTTGTTTAAACATCACAAAAGCTAATAATTTCCATCTGCTTTCCAGCTCAATCAGAATCAAATTAAAAGAATGAGAGATCTATTTCTCTTGCAATCATTGCTCCTTAGTTCTAAATGCTTGTTGTTGTTGTTTTAATTGTTAACTGTCCTTTTTCTTTCCCTCTGCTTATAGAATCTTCAAAGCCAACTGAAAAGAAGAGCAAAAAGCCAAAGAGTTCACTCTCTCCTATTCTTGCAACAGAGAGTAAGTTGTTCTGCTTTGTTTCCTTTCGGCTGAATTTGGACAGGTACTTTAGAAAGTAGCTGGTTCCAAAGATGATTGTCTTTATTGTGACTGAAGCTAAGGGCATACAGAAAGAGGGCAGCAGCATCTATAATGAAAATCTGGTCCTCCATTTACATATTTGTGTGGGTGGTGGATGTTACCTCCTGCAATGATCATGATAAGCCTTCTGCCTAGGTGAATCTTATTGATACCATGTTTGTATGATACACAAGCAGAAAATTTTCGAATTTCTGCATTGTATAAACTCATTGTTATGGAGCCACATGAGCAGAAATTTTATGCATACTTGGGTCATCATGAGGGTGGTGTTCCTCATACAGTGCATGCAAAAGTAATAAAAGCCAACAGGTGGGAAAATGGTTTTAATAAGGGTGTACCAAGCCAAATCCTTGTGTATTTAGAACTGTTTTTTTTTATGGAATTGCTTTGTAGTTGGTGAATGCAAAAGCAGTTAGTTGTTCCTACCGCATATGTTGTCTCCAAAACTGGTTCAGGTGTTTTGCTTTGAAGATGTATAAAACCCATCCCTAAATTTTGGTAGTGTTTCCCCCTTTTCCTCTCCATTTTGTCAGATATCCACAAACTGTCTTGTATACCCTTGCTTTTTGGAACAACTGAGTATTATATTTATATCTCACCTTTCCTCCAAGGGACTCAAGGTGACTTACAAGCTCCTCCTCTGCTCTGTTTTTATCCTCACAACAACCCTTTGAGGCTGCCTAGGCTGAGAGATAATGGCTGGCTCAAGGTCATCCAATAACCTTCATTGCTGAGTAAAGTTTTTAACCCTGATCTCCCAGGTCCTAGTCCAGCACTCTAACCACTATATCACACTTGCTCTTTCAGCATGTGAATAGGTCTACTTTGCCCTCTTTTAAGGTAGTTATTTGTAGGTTTCATCTTAAAGGAATAGCAGGCTGATCATTCACTACTTTTGGTGGTGAACAGAACACTTCCTCCTTCCTGTTAATGATGGCTGCAGCCCTAGAATTGTTGCCGGGAATCAGAGTTAAAAACTTAAGTTGGTATGAATCAGTCAAATGTGATGTATTTTAGTTGGAATAACAAGATTAAATCAAACTCTTGAAACAACTCCAGATTCCATGGCTGTGTAAACAAGACCTCTATAGCAACATTCTTTTACCAAATCCAGTTAAGATCAAGGGAAGAGTTTTTATTCAATTTAACATCAAAGGCAAAATAGTAACATTATACCTGTGTCTGAATAATGGAGAGAGAGAAATCACTGTTAGCTACTGCTGCTGTTGAAGGTCTCGTCTCTCCTGCCACCCAATATTTTATTTGAGATTATAACAGAAAGACAGTTAAAGTTCTCTTAGACATCTTGCATTTTGTTGAGAATGGCTGTCCTCTTGGTCACTATTTCACTGTGTAATCGTCAAACTGCTGAGAATGAGCAGGGGGTACAATGAAGCTGCCATTCTTCTGCTCCAAAGAAGGAAGAGGGGAATCTCCTAAAATGATTATTAAATTAACAATGTCCACCTATTCTGATGTCACAAAATGAAGAAATATAATATCGGTAAATGAATGAATCGCAAATTCATTCATGTAAGCCATAGCCACTTAGATGCTGTCATGTTATATAAAGGTTACCTTTTGCTAGAAAGTGCAGTACAAAGCTCAGATGTGGCTGGGTTATTATAATAAAGAGTGCACAATGTAGGGGAAAGTAGTCTTGACATTTGTAGATTTGAGTGCTCTGTGGGTCGCCAGTAATCTAGTCAGGAGAATCAGCGGTGCTTGGTGCATATTTGATACTGAAATAGTTGAATTTCACCATTCGAAAGTAAATCCCACCTTTTCCCCATAGCTGCCTCCTCTACCCCACCCCAATTTATTCTCTAAGGTGGTATTTTTCAGAACATCCAAAGAATACGGAATCCTTTTGCACACAGACAACAGAGCAGCTTAGTTTAGGAATGGTGTTTGTCAGGAGAGGTCTTTACAAAATCCCCTCACATGTTCAGCGAATGCAGGAAGGAACAATGGAGTCATGCCTGCTGGACAGCCCTCCCATTTCTGAGGCACCTGCTGGCCACGACCCCTGGCAGCCAAGCGTTTGGCGTTAGTGAGAAAAGGACCTTACATATATACAGCTCCTTCACCTGTTCATGAACTCTGGCTAGTCAGGCTTCCCAAATGAATGGTGCACCTTATATATGTACAGTTTATATGCTATGTGCAGTGATGGCTGGTGCCCCTTGGGACTGGAAGGGCAGAAATCTGAGATGTCAGTGGTAGGTAGAGCCAGAGCCAATGCTAAGCAGAGCCGACTAATTCTAGTTTTGTCCCCATCCTTCCTGTTGGGCCACCCCATGGAATGGTTGTAAGTAAGAAAGCAGGCATGTGGGGGCTGGCTGAGGGCAGACCGAGGTTGGTGGGGCAGTGCCCTAATGGATCAGACTCCACTGCTTATATGCATATTTGGGACGCTTTCTCACTAATGCCAGAAGTATAGCTATCTAAGTCAATCTTGCATCACTAAGAGGTTGAGTCCCTCAAAAGTTCTAGTTACCATCCATGGAAATTAAAATATAGGGACAATGTTAGATCATAGACTTATAGACTCTTAGAGCTGGAAGGGACCCAAGGGTCATCTAGTCCAACCCCCCACAATGTAGCTATTTATCTTGTAATTAAATTAATCTTGATGTAAATTATTGCTACTCAAGCTTACTTATTGTCATTTTGTTCTGCTCTTATGGTGTTTATGTTGGCTTTGTGACGACTAATGGGAAGAACTGTTCTAAGTAAAAACAGCCAGGGTAACCAATTTTATGGGTGTTCATATTTGAACTGAAATAAACAGTATTAAATTGTTCCTCTTTAGGTTTATATGTGATGAAGAATTTCACAGTGAGATGGATTCAATAATGTTTATGCCATTTCACTACTAAAAACTCAGAAGTTATGTCTTTCATTGGTATAAACATAAAACCTCATTTTGCAGCCTGCTTTCTCCATATTTTTTCATACAGTCCATGTTCTTGTATGAGAGGTTCTTTATGATTTTCTCAGCAAAAACCAGATAAAGGCAGTGAAGGTTTATTCAAACATTATGATTCAGAACAGAGCTGAGCAGGTATAAGGCACTGGAAGAGCAAAGGTGTTTATAAGTCTCCCTCAGCCACACTCCGCTTCTGAATCGCTGCACTACAGCAAGTTTCAGAGGAAATAACCCTTAAGGCTCCAAGTAACTATGTAGTCCACCCTACCCCAGCCTGGTGTCCTCTTGATGTTTTCGACTACAACTTCCATCAGCCCCAACTACCATAGCCAATGGTCAAGGATGATGGGAGTTGTGGTACAAAACATTATTACTATTAATAGTAATAATAAAATTTTGAATTGCCTTTTACATATGTTTCTAGGTGATTTACAAACACTATAAAAAGCTGCAACTGGTTTTTTTTTTAAAAAAAACAGTAAGAAAACAATTGAAGATAGGTTTAAAAAAAATACAGAATGAACACCTTGGCAAAGACCTTTTCATTTAGCTGTCAAAACAAAAGTGTCTTCAATTTCCAGGAAGTACAGGCAGTGGGTGCCTGCTGCCATATCTCAACAGGGACAGCCGCCCTGGTTGGAATGCCAGGTTGGAAAATGCTGGTGTTGTGTAAACTAGCCTGCAGGATGTCACTCAGGGGAGCTTTCAAGTCTTGGAAGTGAGCAAGACTGATACACAGTCCCTAAACTTGTATAACCAGTCCTCAGGAAGAAGGACTGTACAAATGTTTAGGCAGTTCCCTTTTATATACTTTGTGTAAGCCCTCTTATCTCCAGCCCAGCCCATAAGACTCTTAAGCAGACGCAGGGATAACATGGAAAAGTTATCAGTGACATAAGCTTACTGTGGGAGAGAGCTTACAGCAACTAAACAAACTGCGCCTCAGATTTATCTCAGTTTCGTAAGGGTGACTTTCTAGACTTTGCTGATCTAGACTTACCGGTACTGAGTCATTTAGGGCCTTAAATACTAATGTGAGCACCTTGAACTGGACTCAGAAATGAACTGGCAACCAATGCAGCAGTTTTCAAACTTGAGTTACATGAGATCTAAATGGAACTTTAGCCAGTAATTTGACCATTGCCTTTTGGACCAACAGAAGTTTCTAAGTTGCCTTCAAGGGCACATTGCCATGACTCAGTCTAGAAGTTACCAGAGCATAGAGTACAATGGCCAAGCCGTTTCTGTCCAAAAGGAGGAGTAGTTGGCAAACCAACCATAGATGGGAAAAGGTACTCCTAGCTACCAAGCCCACCTTAGCCTCTAATAGCATGGATGAGTCCAGGAACACCCCCAAGGTATGGACCTACTCTGTCCAAGGGAGCACAACTCCATCCAGGACAGACCACCTTCCAGACATGAGGACTTGGAACACATAACAGCTATGTCTTTTCAGCATTTATCCTCAATTTATTTGTTCATCATGGCCTCCCAGCAGCTGTCTAACTCCTCAGTTGTGTCTCCCAATTCATTTTAGGGCATATATTTTAAAAACCCTTAAAATCTTAAGTCCCAGAGGATGCACTCCCCTTTTTGTGTTCATGGGGGGGGGGGGTTATCCTAACTGTTTGAAACAGTTCACTGTGTAATGTTATTTCTTTTTTCTGTCTGTCTTCCAGCAATCAAAAGAACGGTGCTTGGGGGTATCTCATATCCTTAAGTTAATAAATCTTCATGCTGACTACTGCATAAAATCTGTCCAATTTTATTTCAAACAAAAGTATTGGCTAGGTTATTCTGTGCTCCTGCAGAGAGTTGTTAATATACATCACGACTGACACTGTCCAGAACAAAACCTAGGGAAATCTCCATTGTTATTTCTTAGACCTGATATCCTAGCTAGTGCTGGACTGAATAATTCAAGCTAGCAAGTCTCTGTACTTTCAGTGGATAGGGCAAATACAGGATTAATCTTCGGGTGGGTTGAAATAGTGACCTTGGGCCAGTCACTGTCTCTTAGCTCAACCTACCTCACAGGATTGTTGTGGGGATTAAATGAGGAGAACCATGTAAGCCACCTTGAGCTCCATGAAGAAAAAGGAGGGATATAAATGCATCAATAAATCAATCAATAGAAGAGCTCTTTGGTGTGTGTTTTTAATTAGCGGGGGGGGGGGGGACTTTGGGACAGGCTTAATTGGTGCATTAGCTTCCCTCTGCAGCTCAGTGATATTTCCTGTGAAACTTGAGAGAGAATCCACTATAGGACTGACTCTGCATCCCAAACACTGTCAAAGGAGAGGCCACCAGGTTGCTAAGGCGTATCCAACCAGCTGCTTGAAGCAGCAGCAAAGCTTTTATTTAAAAACAAAAAAACAGCCAATTAATCCTTAAAGGTAAGCCTGCCCAATCCAAATATTCTTTTGTGTTGCCTGCTGGTATCCCCTCCCCACTTTCAAGAGGAGAAATGGTGAAACTGGTAGTGGGGTAGAGCTTGAGTCCCAGCAATGTTCCATTGTTCTTGAATTATTAGACAGATGTTTGCAGTGCCAGTGTACAAGGATGTCATCAGTGTAAACATGTCAAAAGTTCCTCATCATTTTCATGAGCTCCACAGTGGAAGATATATATATAAAGCACTTACTTTAACTGAGTGGGATTAGCTCTCAGTAGCCAGAATGATCAAAGCCCTGTTCTGTTGCTTGCCCTTCAGAAACAAAACAAAAGGAATAAGGAATAATTTATTGGCCAAGTATCAATCATACTTGGAATTTTGCTTCGACTACATTGCAATGTAAAGAAAAACGTACCTCATACAAACACTATTCCCCTCACAATACAACAGCACCTCAAAGGAACCCCATACCACCAACTGACCTCCCTTTCGCACACAACTACGAATTCAACAGTTTGATGGCACAAGGAAAAAAACTATTCCTGTGCCTAGACGTTTTTGTGTATAGAGTCCTGTAACGACGTCTGGATGGAAGTAAACCAAACAGGTGATGACCAGGATGTGAAGGGTCTGCGACAATTCTCTCTGCTCTCTTCCTGGCTTGAGCAGCATAAAGTGTCTCTGTTGGAGGCAAACTAACACCAATTACCCTCTCTGCAATTCTTACTGCTCGTTGGAGCCTTTTCTTGTCCAGCTTGGAGGCTGTGCCATACCAGGCAGTAATAGAATTGCAGAGAACAGTTTCAATGGTAACTCTGTAAAATTGGATCAACAATTCTTGGGGCAAATTAAATTTTCCTAGTTGTCACAAGAAATACAATCTGGTGGACCTTTTTAATAATACTATTGATGTTGCCTGACCAATTTCAGTTTTGAGAAATTATACAGCCCAAGAACTTAAAGGACTCTACTACTACAACCATGTTACCAAGAATGGAAAGTGGCAGCGAGATGGGATAGTGCTTTCTAAAATCGATTATCATTTCCACTGTCTTTTGGGCATTTAGCACCAAGTTATTCCTGCTGCACCACGAAACAAGATGGTCTACTTCCCGTCTATATGCCGATTCATCGTTCTCCTGAATAAGCCCAATGACTGTTGTATCATCCGCAAATTTCAAGATCTTAACCGATGGGTCAGTTGAGGTGCAGTCATTTGTGTATAAAGAAAAAAGCAGTGGGGAAAGCACACACCCCTGGGGAGCACCTGTACTGATGGTATTATTACTTGATATAATTTTCCCCAGCCTCACCTGCTGCCTCCTGTCCGTTAGAAAGCTGTATATCCATTGGCAAACAGGAGCAGGCATTGGCAAAGCTTGCCCAGGTGGGGGAGTGGAGTTTACATGTGCCATTTTAGGCAAATGTCTTTGGATGGCTCGCATGCAACCAATCACAAAAACGTTTTGATTTAATTTCCATTTCCTAGTTCTTAAGGATAGAACCAGCAGTACTTCCAAGCTCCAATTATAAAAGCATTAAACATGTCTGCTGCCATAGTTGATAGCCAACATGCTGCCTCTGACCACTTCCTATTGTGGACAGGGCTTAGAGGTGTGTGCCCAATCACTTTTTATTAATGGAATGTCATTGGAGTCTTCAGCACAGCATCACCTCTTTTTCCCAGAGTTCTAGAACCTGCTGCTTCCCACACTTGCCTTTTCCCAGCTCAGCATCAGTACGTTTAAGAGGATGGCAGCAAAAGTTCCATTGTTGCTCTTTCTTTTTTATTCCATTAGCCTGTAATAAGATATAGTTGCTATAAAAATGTAGAAATAAAGTAACAGCTTCAAGTAGCACCACCACCACCCCTTGCATAAACAAAACAAAATGCTACTGTGTTCAAGCTCCTAGACATTTAAAATAAGTTTTCCATGTTTGAAAAGTCATTGGAGTAGAATGGTAGTATTGTCATTGTAACTTCTGAGAATGAACATGTGCAACATGAGGAAATGAACAGATTTAAGGCTGAGATCTTGCTATCTAGGCCCTGCACTTATTGTGACATTTTGTGCTTCTTGATAATTATGTAGATAGTGACAGGCAAATTACACTGCAGAGAAGTGTAATGCAGAAATGGAGATTGCTATCACATTTGTCCCAGAGAACAAAATACTGTATAGAGTATGTTCCACTATTCAGAGAGCTTGTGAAATTTCCACTTTGAATAAGATTTCTCACAGACCCAGAAAAATTCAGAGAAGTGATTTAAACAGAATGTGTTTTTAATAAACAACTTTGGTATCAGATTAGGCCCACTGGCTTCCTAGTTTGACCCAAATAACACGTATGATGTCAGGCAGAAAAGTGCACACCAAGTCTATTCATGGTCATTCATTTCCAGCTGCTGGGGAAATAGTGTACTCTTTGAATTACAGCTAGAAAGGCAGGATCTCTTTTGAACTCAAGCTGGGGCTTGGAAAGTCGGAAAGGAAAGCTGAGAGCGCACTTAGAATGTGTTCTAGCTTCTTGCTTTGAAGTAAAATCATTTGATGTCATATGATTGACAGGTGGGCCACTGCACCCACCTGTCAAAGCAGCCTATAGAGGGTGGGGGAGTTTTGGATCTGCCTTGCCAGTTAGATTAAACTCCTGGGTTAAACCTGAAGATATCAGTGACACTTGGAAGCTGATAAAATAGAAAATATTTCCTCTTACCCACCATGTTTTGCATCATAACTGAACCAGGTTGCTTTTCCTCAAATAAAAATTATTGTGATTGGACTTTCTATCTCGTTTCAGGGGGAGTGTATAGGAAAGTTTCTGTAATGGGCTTCTTTCTTTCTTTCTTTCTTTCTTTCTTTCTTTCTTTCTTTCTTTCTTTCTTTCTTTCTTTCGATGAAGAGCACCTGGTCTTGAAGCAGCAACCTTATCCCCTTTTGATTTTTCTATCCTTGGTAGAATTCCTTGAGGCTATTTTCATTGTGAGATGAGCATCAGTGTGGCAAACACCATATTTTAAGGCATTTTGAACATATGCCTGGCTTATTTGGTTACTTGAAACAAAGAAAAAGAGTCAAACACTGATGAGATTATGGGGATGGTAGCCCAACAACATCTGGAGCACCAGGGGTTCTCTGTCCTTGCTCGAAACCAGTAATGAAAATGTTCTGCTTGAGCAAGCCATTCCTCCTTGGCAAGTATTTAAGTTTATGCCAGGTATGTTACTTGAATCTCCGCCAGGTTATTATGCTTTATGGTTTATGCCATCCTGACAAGCTGTGACTGAGTTAATACTGGCAAAGAGCAGGATTTTCCATGAGGGCTTTATTTACATTGCATTCTGCATAGTTATCTGGGGACAGGCAGACGGGAAGGGTGGTTGTTATTGATTGCCACATATAGAAGTTGATCATGACATCTTATCTGTGTGTTGCACAACCCACATGGCACAGGTTCTTTACTGTTACAGTGAAAATTGCCTTTTATTTCCCCCACTCCTGAAATGTTCTTTTCTTGTCTGTAAATGTACAAACTATGCTGAATTGCCCATGTCATCTCACTGAAGGTCAGCCTAGAGATCCTTCTAAAATGTGTTGTGGTTTTCTTTCAGCAGCAGGCATTCCTCAAACATGGTTAACCCATTTAAATCAGATTAGATGTTTTGCTTTGCATCTAGTTCTTTATATAGGCAGGAATTGCTTCATATCATCTTACTTCCCTTTTCTTTCCATTCTATTGTTGCACTCTTAATATGGGCCTAAAGTTCCACTTAGAATCATCAGTGCATGCACTTGGTATCTTCTCCCCAACCAATACCCCCTCTCTTTTTTATATAGTTCATGCTTATGAAGCATATGATAACAATAGGATTCACACCATTTCCTAAGAAGATAGTAGAGGAATCGAAGGTCAATGAGCAAAGCAACTTTAGATCCACATGGCCAAAAGCTGAGGATTACTAAGAGTGGGAGCAGGTTGTTTATGGCAGAGTTTTCTCCTATTAGTCCAGTATTCCCTACTGTCACTTGACTCAGTGGTAGTCTCCGGGCTTCAGAGGATCTCAGCTAGACCCTACATCTATGGATCCCCACCATTTTGAATTTCACACAGTGCCCCAGAGCTCCTAAAAATGCATTGTTCTTGGTTGCAGTGGAAAATAAAAAATGGTGTGTGATTCTTAGACACAGTTGCTTAAGAACACACGGAACTGCCTTATATGGAGTCCATCCCACTCTGTATTTTCTACAATTACTGGCAGCAGCTCTTCCTTAACTGGAGATGCTGGTGATTGAACCTGGGCCATTCTTCATGCAAAGCAAGACCCTGTACTACAGAACTCTGCCCACCCAAATAGCAGAGGTGGGAAAGAAGGCGGATTGCATCATGACATGCCCATTTCCCAAAAGGCCAAGTTGCTAATTTGATCATGAAAAGAGTCTTACTAGATCACTAATTCAGTTCCAGACTCTGGAGGTTCTCTCAGTGGAATTTTGCTCAGGAGATGCTCCCACTGGTGAAAGGGGAGGAGGTGATTTTCACCAAATACTCCTGCCCTTGTAACTCCCAGGTACCCCACCCCACAACTGCTCTGATGAGTTGCAGCACCCTCTGGAACAGTGTGTGTACTGGCCTTCAAAACTGAAGGGAAAATCAGTGACAATAGTCTCTTTCTCTTTCTTGCTTGTTCAAAGCTCATTCTGCAAATGGAAGGAGCCTTTCATTTACGGAATGCAAGTCTAGAGAAAGAGACTACAATCTGAATGGTAGATACAATATTAAGTTGTCATATTGGGAGAACTGGGGAGGAGAGGAAAGGCAATATGGATCCTAGAAATGCCTTCAGCAAACTTGGTTGGACGGCTTTGGTAAAAGATAATAATGTAAAAGGGTCCCTTATACCAAGGAAAGGCCAGTAGGGGTTGACCAGTGGACTCATACTGCCCAGCCTTCACTGATGCCCTGCCCTGCCCTGCCCACCCCTGCCCCACTCTGGTATGCAGCAGCAATTCTGGTACCAGAAAGCCCAGACCCTTGTCCTGCCCCTCCCTGGCTGCTATTCCTGCTTATACCAATGTAACTCAGTATTGTCTACCCTGATTGGCAGTGGCTCTCCAATATTTCAGACAGTCTTTCCCAACATGCTGGGTTTTGAACCAGGGACTTTCTGTATGCAAACCAGATGCTCTACCACTGAGCTATTGTTTCTTCAGCTTCCCACCATACAAATAGACTGGAGTATTCTGGGAGCAGAGGCTATTGTTGGAATGTATGGCAAAGTGGAGGGGAAGCCGCATGGGACATGAGAAATCTTGGCTAATGATAGTTGAGGATTTTGAGAGACCTTGACCTGACTCTAAAGATGTCACAGCAGTGATTAATACAGAGTGGGCACTGGTGTTAAATGGCCCATGGTGTGCAAAGGCATCTATAATACGAACAGTACTATTTCCCGTCTGGAAATTAAAACTATAGCTTCAAGTAAATTTCCTTGAATTTCTGCTTCCTAAAGAAGGGCTCGTCTCAGAAAGTATGGGCTGTCCTGTGAGTGCAGCTGAAGTTTGAGCTGCTAAATGGCTAGCATTTTAAAATATCAAGCTGCTTATTAAAGAGCCTAAGTGTGGAGATTTAGAAGCTTAGCTATAAGCTTTTGTTTTGAAAAGCTTTGCAGTGGCATTATTGTGCCGGGGGGGGGGGAGGATGGACCACTGCTGAAGTCGTTAAAAATTTGTGGTTGTTTGGAAGTAACCTCTCAGGTTTATTGAAGCAAAGCTAGGGAAAGTACAGGAGAATAATCTCTCTCTTGTGCTTGACCACATTGGTAAAATTTCTAGTGGAAGCAGGCATTGCTAGGTACTGAAAGGACAATGGGGCAGAAGCCCATGACAGAAACGTGCATAATATTTACATATGCTAATATATGTAGAGAGAGAGAGAGAGAGAGAGAGAGAGAGAGAGAGAGATGGCCCTGGGTAATTAAGATGGTAGTGGGTATCTGAGGCCTCACCAGCAGTGCACTTTGCAGTGTGCTTAGCTATAAGCGTCTCCACCCCCACCGTTCAGCCCGGACACTGAGATCCAGCGCCGAGGGCCTTCTGGCGGTTCCCTCACTGCGAGAAGCAAAGCTACAGGGAACCAGGCAGAGGGCCTTCTCGGTAGTGGCGCCCGCCCTGTGGAACGCCCTCCCAGTAGAGGTTAAGGAGATGAACAACTATCTGACATTCAGAAGACACCTCAAGGCAGCCCTATTTAGGGAAGATTTTAACCTGTGATATTTTAATGTATTTTGTGTCTGTTGGAAGCCGCCCAGAGTGGCTGGGGAGACCCAGCCAGATGGGCGGGGTACAAATAAAAAATTATTATTATTATTATTAGTAGTAGTAGTAGTAGTAGTAGTAAGGATGGACAAATCTGTCAATTTGATTATTTTTATCAAACATCTGTACCTGATTTATGGTGGAGTTCTCCTACAGCTTGGCAGTGTGACTAAGCAGAAGGCCATGGTTTCTCTAGGTGAGAGGACTCTCCCTGAGGTAGTTTGACAGAGACCATATAAACAACCAATCTACAAAATAAACTCTTTCCCCCCCTTTTTGCACCAAACCGCCCAGAACTCTTTTTTCATCTTGTGGGTGGTTAGAATGCAACTTGGCAGCATCAAAAGATAGACAAGCTCTTTAAATGTGAAGTTACTGGTTGGTTGGTTGGTTGGTTGGTTGGTTGGTTGGTTGGTTGGTTGGTTGGAAGTTGTTTTGAATGGTCTTGGACAAGAAGAAGTAGCTAACAAGTTTAATAAACTAATCATCACCATCTGCAAATCCCCAAATCTACTCTGGAGGACCTTCAGCAGAGTGTGGGGGACAACAGTGTTCTGTTGTGCAAGAAATCCTTGTGTTGATGGAACCTTAGCCTTAGCACTGCATTGAATACAACTCATAATGACAGGAAGACTTGTGGATACAGGTTTTGCCCAGATAATCTTCAGCCTTTAGTGCAGTTATATGAGATTTTTCCACTTGATCATTTTTGTGTGGCTCAGACAGTGCAGTGAGTGATTTACTGGGAAGGAAGGAGCAGTTGGGAGTTTCGTGTTACTATTTTTAGTAAAATGCCTGAAAAGGGAAACGAGAGGGAGATCGGGACAGACACAAACACAGATGCTTCTGAGCATCTCTACTTATGGGACTAGCATTTGCACCATTGAAATGGCATAGCAAAATGTTCCATAGCTGCAAGCCCATTTAAAAGGAGCCTTTCCCCACAGTAGGTGTGATTTTCTCATGCCTAAAATTATTCTGCTTCAATATCAGCCTTTTAATGCTTTGAAAATCTCACCCCTTAAAAACAGACATACAGGTGATTCGTTACATAACCACATTATATGAGTATTTGTCCTCCTTTGCTCTCAGTCCTACTCTTGATTGGAAACAAATGCATTTTGGGGAGGCTGCACCCTGCTCTATGTAACCCATTTCCTCCCAGGGCAAAACTTCACTCATTACATTGGTACTTTGTGTGTATGGAGCTGCCAATATAATTTTATTTTTTGTAAAAGCAACAGTGGAGGGGGATTGGATGCTTTCTCCTCATGCCTGGACCTGACACCAGAGTTGCCTCCCCACCATTTGCTATTAGCTATGTTGGTACTTTTTTTTTAAGTGCACAAGTTAAAAAAATGTGCACAAGTTTCTACCTCTGGCTGATAGGATTAGCAGGGAGTTGATCTGGTTAGAATTGCATAATCCTAATCCAACAAATGGATTCCCAGTGACTGCTTTTTACAAAAGTAAAATGATGTTGGGAGATCCCGACACTTGTTATAGTGCCATGTTTACACAGTTCCCTTTTGCAAACAGGCAGCTTCTACTTGTATAGTGAATTCACATATTTTGTTGTGCTCATCACAAAGTTCATCTACAAACCCCTCTCTTTGTTTAATTAGGTGAGGCAACAGTGAAGAAAAAACCAGCTCCCAAGACTTCACCCAAAGCAGGTATTGATTGGAACATTGCTATTAATACAGACAAGAGAACAGTAAACAAATGCAGAAAAATTATCATGCAACACACTTTAAACAACCTTGTTAGTTGTACCCATTTGAGTTTGGTGACGTGACAGTTCAGGACAACATTTCTCAGTTACCTGTCTTCTTTTGTAGGTCTATCAGGTGTGTGTTTGTATCAGTGTAATACAATATGTTGTTTTAAGGCTTAGATTACACAGCATTTTCAAGAGACTGTGCAGTTCTGTCAAACAGGAAGTCTTAAACTCCCTCTCATTAAACCTCCCCAAGTTAAAAGTAAAAACCAAGTATAACTGAATAAAGTGACTTTAGTTCAAAGACTAACCAAATTCTTATCCCAAATCAGATCCCCCCCCCCCTCCCGGTGCCCCATACATGTTACTCACACTAAACCAGACCTGGAGAATTCATAACCCATCAAGTCAAATGCTGTTCATCAACTATAAATTAGGGCTAATGATTCATGCTTAATGAGTGTTTTTGCAGTGTCAGGCAGCTAAAAAAAGCAAGAGGTTTCTGGTGGCCCACAAAAAATGCCTGGTTAGCTGCATTGAATTTGGGACTAGAGATGGGTGAGCAGTCCCATAGCTCCCTCAGATTAACTCAGAAATTATCTGAGATCTTCCTCCCCATAGGTCTGGGGAAAAATCATACACATCCTTTTTAGCCTGCATCATCTGTAGAGGGAGATTTGAGTGGCTACATAGACCGAAACCAAGAGAGGAAGTCCAACCCCCTTCATGAAGGACACTTTAAGCAAAAGTGTCCTCCATGGCACCCTTGTATTTTTGTTTTGTTTTTTACCATAGGAAGCTGTCTTTATATGCAGGACTTATCTACACTTCCCTTTCTTCCATGCTTTCCAGGCACAGTCTAATGCTTTAAAGCTCTGTGTTCAAGTGCTCTCTTTTTTCTTCTTTCTTTTTTGCTCCAGAGCTTTCCCCATTAAAATCAGCTCTTTGAAAGCTGAATCCATGGAAAACTCTAATTTCTGGTTGTTGCACTTTAGCTTTAAAGAGCATGTTTTCATGGGGAAAGCGGAAAAAAGAAGAGCACTTAGACACAGAGCTTTAAAGTGTGGACCTGTGCCTGGAAAGAGCAGGGCAATAGGTAAGTGTGGATCTGCCCAGTCATACCATTAGTCTGTCTAGCTCAGTGCTACCTACACTGACAGGCTCGCCAGGGTTTCAGGAAAGGTTCTCTCCCAGCCCTAACCTGGAGATTGCAAGCATTGATCCTGGGATAGTTGCTCTACCACTGAGCTGCAGCTCTTCCTCATTTGTCAGCCAGTCTTGTCTCTAGAGACCCCTATAGGGCATCTCCAAGACTTAGCTGAACTTGCTGCCTTGTTACCCTGTAATCCTGGTAGAGCTGTTGGTGTGCTTTACCTCAGCCAGGAGACTGGGCTCCTTTTTGCTGGGCTCTTTTCACAGGTGAAGCTTTGACAACTTGGTTAGATAAATGGGAATAGCTTAACTTACCCACCTGGATGCATTGACATGATAACTTTAAAAAGTCTGTCCCTCAGCCCAAGAAGCAGCCCTGCCTCAGTGAAAAATGGAGGAAAGCAGAGCCACATAGGATGCTAGGCACACTTTTAATGCCTTGGTTGTTATTTTAATTAGCAAGGGAAGATGGAATAGCTTCCTAAACTCAGAGCCAAAAACTTGCTCCAGTGAGAACCCTACCTCTAAATAAATCCTCCCTTTTCGCCAGCTCTTCCCCCCCAGATTGTTCAGTTCCCAGAAGACCAAAAAGTTCGGGCTGGTGAATCGGTGGAGCTGTTGTGCAAAGTTGCAGGAACTCTGCCCTTAACCTGTACCTGGATGAAATTTCGGAAGCAGGTAACCCTATCTTTGTTGCTGTTCTTTTGTTCATAGGTTGCATGATAGAAGGTGGTATCTGAAAATAATGTTTGCGCAAATGGAGTATTCATGTTAACCCAGAATCGTATGTTGCACATGCAGCCAAATGTCAGGTATTTTCCTACACAGCAACTTGCATCTACTTCAGCTGGAGCAAGAAGCTTTTTATCCTATGAAATATCCTAGTAATGATAACTCTGTGGCACGTTTTGTCCATGCTGTATATTACTGAAAAGTCCTAACTAAATGTGGTGGTAAAACAGACACCATGGCAAATGTGTAGTTCAATAATGACTTGCTGTTTCCTTGAAAGTAAGGGCTAAGCTACACACAATGCTAAATGCATCACTTAAGGTAGTGATTCTCTTTTAAATGGTCAATGGTAGGTAGCTCCCCCTCCCTGCTCCCCTCCGCATGAAGATTAGGGCCATCGTTTGCTAGGAGGGGAGATTGAACCTGCCCTGCCCTGTAGTTTCAGTCCCAGCAAAAACATTCCCCTCCCATGCTGCTATCAGTTCAGGAAGAAAGTTACTACAATGGGAACTTCTTTCCTGGAACAGCGAGCAGGTTTTTTGTGTGTGATTTTGTTGGGACTACAGCTACCAAGGAGAGTGGGGTGGTTAAATCCCCTCTCCCAGCAGAATACAGTCCTGATCACAGACTATGTATGCTATTTAATATTTCATAAGCATTCATGAAATTACAAGTGATGCATTTAGCAAAGTAATTGCTCGTGGGTGGCGTTTGCCTCTATGAGGCAAACATAGTAGTAATAGTATGTTATCATATGCAAATAAATAAATAAATTCTACTGATCTTCCCCTCCCTACACTGCTCTTGAGAGCTTCCCCAGATAATGCTTTTTTGTCCCATCTCAGCTTGTGTGGAGGCAGCCAAATATAGTATTCAGATCTTGGCTTACTGATAACTGTTGCTTTGCCTCAGGGTGCTGACTGGAAAGCCAGGGATATGATTAGACTCGTTATTATTTCACTTTTAGGGTAAGAGAGAAATGGCTGCTGCACTCTGAGGTTTTCTTGTCATTAACCTCTCTCACTCTTACAGTTTTGTAGTTTCATTGGTCTCTGTTTTTCTTACGAATTCCATTATTTTCAACAAATACGTCTTCATTTCCTTCTTCTGCCCCATTCCTTAGTACCATTTTGGAATCTAGAAAAATCGCTTTTAATTGCCTTGGAGGGGTTATACATTATTATTTTTAGATCAGTGTTAATCCAGTTGCCCCACATGCTTGTGCCATTTGAGCAGAAGGGTAAATGCTTGGATAATAGCTACACTTTTGTGACACTGCATAACTTGTGTTCTATGGGAAATGGTTGTTTGCTTTTATTTTTTGACTTTGTGGAGATCACACCCAAACTGAGTTCAGTTAGAAGTAGGAATAATACAAATGGTTTCTGGACAGCTTTTGTGGGTCTGTTTCCTTTATTTTTATCCCATTTTACAGCCAAGTATTGTCTCCCTAAGAAGCTCAAAAGTAGAGAGAGAGAGAGAGAGAGACTCTGCCTTCAGACTTAACAAACTAAACAAAGCACACAAGGGAAGGGGAATGGAAGAAAAGGTAGAAGAGAGAGATCAGTCCATCAAGGCCAGAATGATGTGGCAAGCTGTATCAAGTTTGAGCCAGGCTGGTGTTTCTGCTTGGACAGTGGTTGGCGGCTTTTGTTCCCTTTAGCTGACGGATGGAGCCAGAGTGTCCTTTTCGCTTGTTTCTGCAGTCCCAGGGCAACAGACAGCTGGAGCTGAGTGTTCTTTCTGGCAGGGACATTTTATGATGATGATTTACTTGCTTCTCATTTGTTAGCTTTTAAAATCTGTTTTATGAATGTGGTTTTAAATTTTTGTTTCTTAGCCACCTTGAGTAGTTCAGTTATCAACTAGAAAGGCAGGGTATAAATATTCACAATCGAGAAATAGTTCTAAGTCCCTTCTATGAAAAGAGGATGGCCGTTTGTCCTACTTTACAGAGAGCAGTCCTCTCTTTGAATAGCTGGTCCAATGTCAGTTTAAAGGTTAAAAAAAACAGTGATAAGAAGTAAGAGAAGGAACCTTGAAATTGCTCATAACAGCATGTGGACAACAGATTATGTAGGAACAGAGGTTTTTTGCTGAGCCATTTGTTTGGTCATTTTGACTCATGTCCACAGCTGGCTCATGTCCACAGCTGACCACCGAGCTGACAGTATGATCAGGAAGCTGCTTTGCCAGCATCTCCTGACAAAGATATTTATGAATTTGCATACATACGCATATGCAAATATGAATATCCCTGCCATCTTTTGTTTTAATTTTTTTTGAAGCATTTCCTCTCTTTTTGGTAATGCATAAGTGGCCAGCCTAGTGCCAATTCCTGGGCAGCAATAAACCAAGATGCCTGCTGCTTGGGGATATTTCATGTTGAGACCTAGGACTCCAGTGGCAGACAGTTGTACCAATCTATCATTTCTGGTATAGTCTATGTAACCATAATGCTTCTGTTAGGCTTGATACCCCAACAATCTGTTCTGTTAAGTGGAATGATCACCATGTTGAATTCCTGGCTCACTCAATACCTTTTCAAGATTTTCTAAGTTTTGCTGATCTTACCAGATGTAGCTAAATTCCATAGATGACTGTGTCCATACTACAATCACATGGACTGAGGGAATCCATTGGTGACAAGTTCATCACACACAAAAATTATTATATAGAATTTCTTGATAACAAGTCCAAGAATGGTGTGTGATTCACATATTTACATTTCTTCCGTTGCACAGAACTAAAGGAGTCTGAGCTTCATGTTAAGGTTTGGTGAACACTAGTTTAAAAAAAATGTGATAAAGACAAAACAAAGCCTGTTGAGAACTGAAATCCTCCTGAGATCTTGTGAATTTATTACTACTCCTACAGGATCAGCTACAGGAAGCTAGCTTTTGCAGTCTTTTGCCAGAATAGACTTTGTTACTAAGACCTTCATGTTTTTTTGTTGTCTCAAAATGTACAGCAGGACATGCCAAACTAAATAGCCTTCATTTTTAATGAAACTCTGGATGAGCTGGAGCAACTCTTATCTAACAGGAAGTGGAGGGGAGGACACTGACGCTACTATCTATTCTCATATTTAGAACATACTGTGCTGCTTTAAAAAAAATTAAGTAACTAACCTCTTGCTTGCCCTTATTTACTAAACTTCATGAAAATCAAGTTCTAAGTATTCTTGACATTTTTGACCATGATTCTCATCTTAGCTTCATAGAATTGTAGAGTTGGAAGGGATCCTGAGGGTCATCTAGTCCAACCCCCTGCTATGCAGGGATCTCAACTAAAACATCCATGACAGACAGCTATGCAATCTCTGTTTAAAAACCTCCAGTGAAAGAGAGTTCACCACCTTCCAAGGGAGCTCATTCCATTGTAGAACAGCTCTTACTGTCAGAAAGTTCTTCCTGGTGTTTAGTTGGACTCTCTGTTCTTGTAACTTGAATCCAGAGCAGGTCTTAGCCTCCAGAGCAGAAGAAACCAAACTTGCTCCGTCTTCCATGTGATAGCCCTTTAGAGATTTGAAGAAATTCTTGGCCAGTCTTGCTATTTGTTAGTTATAATTCATTTCTGTAAAATGGGTACAGTGTTTTGAATGTACCCAGTTTGATGACTGAAATAACTATTTTACACAATAAATAATTTTGCACAGTTTTATTACTTAAAACATACAGTATTATAGGAACTGCTTGACTGGTGATCTAGGCAACTAGAAAAGGGTCTAAGAGAGCAAACAGAAGGGTGATATCAAGGGATAATACAGATTGGTGAGTCCTGCCAAACATACGTGTCCCACTTCTTTAGTGTTTGGCAATTCCTTAAATTGACTTTAAATCATATTTTCAAAATACCTGCCTTAACCTATCTCTTTAATTTGGCAGATCCAAGAAAGTGAACACATCAAAATTGAGAATGCTGAGAACAGCAGTAAGCTAACTATCTCCTCCACTAAGCAGGAACATTGTGGATGTTATACTTTAGTAGTAGAAAACAAACTGGGCAGCAGACAAGCCCAGGTTAACCTCACCATTGTAGGTAAGTAAACTGGATTATTATTTTTGTAATTAACATTGATAAGTGACCTGGGCTCCTCAAACTTGAATCAATGCAATTAATTATGGAGGAAAACAATGAATGATTATTTTCCATATTTTTGGAATCAGTTTATGCCCTAGTTTGTGTCCTTTTTTGGTTGGAGAACTGCATCACAGAATTCAGAGAAGTGTAAATATTGTGAGATAGCTGTGTTTCAGTTTGTGCGTTTCAAGAAATGTGAATTGTGCAGGCTTGTATTAAAATGTTAACTGAACAAAATTTATCCCCTATTCTCAATGGTGAAAATGAGGGGGGAGGGAAATATTTTTCGTTCAATACTATCTAAAGGTCACTTATAATTGAATAATATAAATTGTAATCTTGATAATTAATGATTGATAGCACTAGGTCTGATATTTTAAAGACATTTGTGTAGTTAAAGGCTCTGATTCTTACCTCATTCTTGGCATTTGAAAACCTGCTCTGGAAAGGGTCATAAATGTGAGTTGTTTTAAGGATATATTTTCCATACCCACTAGGATCTAAATGCACATCACCTGGGTTTTTTTACCTTAAAATTAGCAGTATGAGAGCTACATATAGGTATATTGGAAAGTCCTTCTGTTGGGGAAAGGGGTTCATTAGGCATGCCAGGGAAAGTTCAAGCCTTCATGTAGAACCAGTAGACCATCTAACTGTTATATAAGAAGTAATAATACACTGTTGAATCTGTGCATGAGATCACTCTTATTAGGGAATCCCTGCTTTAAAAGACTAAATGTAAGCAATTGCTGCGATGAAATAGCACAGATCAAATCTGGCCCATATGAGTAGTAGTCGCCTAAGCAGTCATCTTGAGAGAAGACCAATTAACATCATCTCATAATATTAGGTGCTTCGCTTTCCAATGCACACCAAAGCTTTTGAAAGTCTAATCATATGTCTTATGGGATGACTTGGGATATTACCAGTTCTCAATCTTATTACTGTGGTAACAAACACAGGTGGGTTAAATAGCCTCGAATTAACTTTTATCTCTGTGCCTGCATAGATGAAGATACGTTAACCAAATCCTCACCAGTGCTACAGCTAACATATGTATGTATTTCAACTGACATTAAA
The DNA here is from genome assembly GCA_034641385.1 of Darevskia mixta. Lineage (NCBI taxonomy): Eukaryota > Metazoa > Chordata > Lepidosauria > Squamata > Lacertidae > Darevskia > Darevskia mixta. The sequence continues at coordinate 9,747,637 of JAWWNH010000001.1, read as the reverse complement.
AAACCTATTTTGCCCCTTTGAACAGACCAATAGATATAATTGCATAGCTTAAAAAAGCCCAATTCTGCCTAATGGATTTGACCTGATGATAGATACTGGAACCAGAAAAAGAAAGATACCAGTGATAAAGACTGGCCACCACACTATTAATTGTTATCTAATCATCTATAGTTTTTAAAGTGTTACTGGTGGTTTTGAAGGCCTTAACTGAATCATATTTAGTCTTAATGTATTTTACTCATAAGTGCTACTTCCCTCCTCCCCCATAAAGGCAGATATACACACCACAGCCTTACACAGAACCCAGAAGGCAATTAGCATATACAATCCCGAAAATATAAGCTTCTATATAAAAAGATGAAGTCTATAGCGCTCATTGTTGTGCAGAAGAGCTTATGGGCACGATCTGCTCCTGGTTGTGGGAAAATGCAGAGCCTGTAAGTTTTAGAAGCAACAGCACAAGCAGCACGATCACTGTGGTGTATTGAAATGACACACAGAAGCTCTCATGGAGAATTAAAAGTGGAAGTTCATTGAAGTCAGTATATTGAGAGAAACTGCTGTTTTATGAGGGGAAAGTTCTTTTCACTGAAGAACTTGATAGCTATGTAAAGATGGATTCTAAGTGCTTTTTTTTTAAAAAAAAGAGTTGCCCTTTCCCCCTTCCCATGTTTATGCTAAAGATAGAATTCATCAACATCTATACAGAATAATGCCTTCAAATTACAGCCCATTTCCCCCCTTGGAAATATAAGCTGCATGGTACTTTTTTTCCTAATGAAAGCAGAGCAGTTTACAGTGACACACACACACATGCCCTGAGAGCGGTAACATAGAGTTCAGTTATGGCCTTTTATGGTTTCATTTTTCTCCCACAGATGAATCTCAAGTGCAGTCTTTGCCAGCAATGTCGGCATGGACATCATCCAGCAGGCTTTAGCAGTATATTAAATACCTTCTCTGGCTAAACAGCCTAGCCCATGGAAAGGAATTAATTGTTGCTTTATGTCTGCTCTTCATCTGGCAGGCAAATATCACAATAGCTAATAATAGTGTGGAATGGTAATATGATAACTCAAATTAAAGTAGCCAAGGTATATAAAGAGGACTACCTTGAGCGTGGTGCTTCCTTTCTGAAGCAAAACTTACCTCCTGATACAGAGTCCCCGAGTGGAAGACACCCAGTCAGCAACCATGGCAGTTGGGACTTGGGAAGCTGTAAGCCAAAGAAGCAATAGCTTCTAATTTAAAAAGTGAAGCTATAGGAAAGAAGTCTCACTAGCTATATTATTAAATAACTTGTATGTCTCTTATCTCCCAAACCGTACCTGAGGATCCCTGTAAGAAGCATTTCATTTTATCCGAGCCAGTGTAAGCATGCAAGGAAGCATTCAGTACAGCACTCATGAGACTTGCACATATATGCTTTGAAAGTGCCCACTGATCCAAAGGTCCCTCCACATGTGAAACTGGTACATCAGAGAGAGAGAGAGAGAGAGAGAGAGAGAGAGAGAGAGAGAGAGAGTTCACACCTAGTCTTTCCCACCTCAATAATAATTTATAATAATAATAATTTATTACTTATACCCTGCCCACCTGGCTGGGTTTCCCCAGCCACTCTGGGCGGCTTCCAACCGAATACTAAAAACACAATACAGCATCAAACATTAAAAACGTCCCTAAACAGGGCGTTTAGGGTGTCCTTCAGATGTCTTTTAAAAGTAAGATAGTTGCTTATTGCCTTGACATCTGCTGGGAGGGCATTCCACAGGGCAGGCGTCACTACTGAGAAGGCCCTCTGCCTGGTTCCCTGTAACCTCACTTGTCGCAGCAAGGGAACCGCCAGAAGGCCCTCGGCGCTGGACTTCAGTGTCCAGGCTGAATTATGGGGGTGGAGACGCTCCTTCAGGTATACAGGACCGAGGTCGTTTAGGGCTTTAAACACCAAGTTCCATGTGATATACAAGACTACAGTGAAAGGCCTGTGCATGTATACACTCCACAGACACACACACATCTGCCTCACAGTTCTATAAAGAAAAACACTCTAAATTTTTATCATCTGCATCTGGATAATTTTACTTGGTGCTGAGGCTTTGTGCTCTATATTAAAGAGAGGTAACAATGTGCATATGAATAGGACAGTACAAGACTACTTAAATATAGCTTTAAATTCAAAAGTTGATTTTGGATCTTAGTCCTACATATCTAATCAGTTCATACCAAAGAATAAGTAAACATCCGTTCTCTTTCAGCAGAAGGCAGAGATCTACTGGTTGTTTCAAGTCTGTTAGTACTCAACCGCAATACAAATTAGTCACAATAATAGCGGCCATAATACATCCATTTGCTTGCAGTATTTCCAGATGTAATGATTTGTCCCTGTACTTGAAGATGTTATGAAATGTGATTGCAGGAATAGTTAGTGGGACATACATTATTTTTGGTCAAAAGCACAATGCCCTCTCTCAGCTGCTTTTTAGAGGGAGCCAGGTTACCACACACAAGTCTCTGCTGAATGCCTACACTTTGGCCTACAGTAAGTAAGACTGATGTTGCCCTCCCTGCTCAGATGCTGAGAAAGAGACTTTAAAAGACTCTGCATGTTGAAATTGAAAAGTTAGACCATAAGGTTCTAAGCAAATATGAAATTATCCATGAGATCAAAGATGTATCAGGTTTTATCCAAAACAAAATTTTCATTGTTGTTACTATTAAAATTAAATTATATCTACATAAACAACATTTACTTAAATCAAAAACCTACCCCAAAATAGGTTTTTGTATAATATTTACAGAGTTTCTTGTTACAAAATCAAATAAGCAAATACCACTTTTGATTGCACATGTTCATTCTTTGAACTCCGCTACATTCAGGCAATTATATTGTTATAACTGTGTTATAAACATGCAACACCAGATGGTGCTGTAGAGTTTGAGCCTTCGTCAATTTGATTTTCCATTATGAGCTTAAGAATGTGTTTTCCTGTAATGCTTTTTTTAATGTGTCTAGATCCAACCTCTGTCTTCCTTTTACTTAACAATAACATAATTTGTCTGTTTTGACATCAATCTGCACCAGCTGTATTTGGAGCCAGTTCCATTGATGTTATAAGAGCACAATAGCCAGAGTGCTGGATCAAACAAATGGGCCATCAAGTCTAGCATTCTTCTTCCCACAGTGGCACAAGCAGGTTATGAAACCCACAAGCAGGTTATAAAGTCAATAGCCCTGCATTGTTGTTGCTCCCAACAGCTGGTGTTACATAAGATCATAGAATTATAGAGTTGGAAGGGATCCCAAGGGTCAACTAGTCCAACCCCCTGCTATGCATTTAGTTAAATCATCCATGACAGACAGATGGCCATCCAACCTCTACTTAAAATCTCACAAGGATTATAAGGAAATCATATTATAAGGAAATCATTATATAAAATATGAATGAAATATAAACGGATCCTAGAACCCAAAACACCTTGGTGGACTTCACCCTTAGAAATCATTACCGTAAAGAGAAAGAATATGAACAACAACTGGGCAACATAAAAGGTATTACTGGAAGAGGAAAATAATAAACTTAAATTGAAAGAATATAAGGAAGTTAAAAAATATTTGAATGATTGGCTGCAATACTTTCAAAGTAATCAGAGATTGGCAAAAGATAAACAAAAAGGATTTGAGAAAGAAATTTCAAGATTGGATGAGCACTTAATCCAATCTAAAAGTAAACATATTTCCAAACTATATGATTTGCTCCTAGAATGGGAGGTAAAGGAGGAGCAAGTGAAGACAGTGATGGTAAAGTGGGCCCAGGATTTAGGGGAAAATATTATGATGAGCCAATGGGAACGGCTGTGGAAAAGGGATATTACATTTATGGCATGCTACAGTTTAAGAGAGAATGTAATGAAAATGCAGTACAGATGGTACCTGACCCCGGTTAGACTGGCAAAAATGTATAAAAACTGTAGTGATGTTCGTTGGAGATGCAACAACGGGGCAGGAACCTTTCTACACATGTGGTGAGAGTGCAAAGAGATAGTGGGATTCTGGGAATATATTTACAATGAGTTGAAAAAGATGTTTAGATTTTCATTTGAAAAAAACACCAGAATCCTTTCTCCTAGGTATCATGTCAGAGGAAATAAAAAAACCGGTCAGACCAATATTTATGTATGCAACTACAGCGGCAAGGTTATTAATTGCCAAAAATTGGAAAAGCAGCAGCGTCCCAACTAAAACAGACTGGCTATCTAAAACGATGGAATACTTTCATATTGGCGAATTAATAAGGAGTGGCCTATCTTTAAGGAATACATCAAAAGCTATGTGGAAAAAGTAGAACTTTTGACAGATATTGAGTGAATCCAGAAAAAGATTAGAGTTAAAGGACAGTAAAGTTAAGATAGAAGAAGAGATTAAAGAAATAACGAAATGTGTTTAAGCCAATTGGAAAAATAAACTGGCATAACAAGAATGGCTGTAAGTCAGGTCACTTTGTGGGTGTTCGTGTGGGGTAGGTGTGTAGGTGTGTTGGTATGTATAATATAGGTAGGTATAGAGTAATGTAGGTATGTTTTATGTTATGAAAATAAGGTATTGTGTTGTGTAAATGTACTGTGTAAATGTAAATGTATGTGTTTTATATGTTAATAAAATATTTTAATAAGTTTTTTTTAAAAAAATCTCACAAGGAAGGAAAGTCCACCTCTGTTCAATTCTGTTTCGTGATATACTGCTTCTGAACTTGGGCATTGCCATCACTAGTAGATATTGATAAACCTCTACCACATGTTTTAATCATCCTATATTGGCTTGGCCTGCTTGCTGCTATCCGCTGAGCTGAGTAGCTGCTGCATTTTCTTTATTTTCTTTTAAGCAGAATTACTTTTGCTAGTAAAGCTGTAATGCTGTGGTGATGTTCAAAAAACTGATGTGTTTATAGCATGCAGCCAGCAGCAGCTAGCTTCTACACAGCCATTTCAACCCATAACAATGCAGTTACAAGTCCAATTAAAAAGAATAACTGCTACTATTGGCTCAAGAGACTGTGCAACTGAGCCATTACTTAGTAAATATGTTTAGGATTGTTGTGTTCAGCACTAGTGAAATAGAGGCTTTCCGACAAATATGCAAACATCTTTTTCTGTTTTTGGAAAAAAACTTGATTAGTTGTTGTTTTTCCAAAAAGGAAGTTTGGCATCATGATAGGTTGCCCTTCCATCTCTGGGTGATCATTACTGTACATACTGTACATTACAGTACTTGACTAATGGATATGTCCTAATCTTAAATTATTTTTCCTGTGTTTGCCTCATTACTTTCCAGTGTGCATCTGTCTACTACTTCAGTGTTCAGTTTTTATCCCCCTTCAGAGTTACTGTCCATATTCTCTCCTTTTACCTTTCCTCACTGTTTTTACTTTGTCTTTCAACTTTATAATTATTGTTGTCCCTTTGGTTCAGTCATAAATGGTTTATTTCATTGAACTCAATGGACTGTGTGGCAAGCAGTAGATTCTGGCCCTTATTTTTTTAAGATCAGTTCTGAGAAAAGATTTTTCTGAGGCATATAACATCCATATGTAATGTTAGAATTAGTTTAGAATTCACCAACTCGGTGCCCTCAAGATGTGCTGATTGGGGCTGATGGGAGATGTATGAAGTTGAAGGGCACCAGGTTGGCAAAGTTTGGTTTAGAGAAAAGCCAACTGACTATACCTTTTTGTACCTCAGGAGAAACAACACAATCGATAAGTGAATTATTCTAGAGTATTCCCATTAAACTTATTAAATGTGTTCCAGTGTAGGTGAGTTGTGAATTACAATAATCATCAAAGAGTAGACTATTGTTCCAAGACCTTAGGTGTCTGAGTACCTGGGCTCCTAAAAACTTATTTCAGCTCCATTGTACAATGTTGGCTCTTGATCTTGGGGTGAGACCTTTGTATAGCAACAACAACTCTGTTTAGCTAACGTATTCATTGTTGCCTGTATGGTCTGCTGTGGGGGAAAGCCTTTGCCTAGCAATCTTAAATCTCTGCACCTAGAAGTTGGCACTGGCTAGGCTAGAAAAGCCAAACTTAAAGCAACATAGTGCGGCATGATCTCTGTATGCGGCGTATATATTAATGTAGCATGCTAGCCCTATGGCAGTAAGAGTTCTGTAACCAGGAAGACAAAACACTTTCTGCTACTGGCTCTTGCTGCCTTCTAAACCAGGGATGACCAACAAGAAGTGCCAGGTAGCAAATAGTGCTGTTGGATCCATGGTTCAAATTATTGATGGGTGAAGGATTAGGCTAACAAGGCTATAATTTTCAGGTCCAACTATAAATTCTTAACCCATACCATACCCTGGTGTTTGTTGCACTATATGATGGCTGCAAGATGTGTACAAAGCAGGGGTGGTGAAGCGGTGGTCATCCAGATTGTTGGTAGGGGAGCACGCCTCCCATGTTGACTGAGGCTTGTGGGAATCAGAGTTCAACAACATTTGGAGGGCCACAGCTTTCCCATCTCTCACATAGAGACTGTGAAGCACAGACTGCTCTCTTGAGGGTAATCAGGAGGTCTCAGAGTCCACTTGCGGAGTCAGTGCCTGTCTGTAAGAGAGAGAAATAGGAGAATGTCTTTGTCGGCATATAACACATTTTTATGTGTCCCCCCCCCCCATCTGTAGATAAACCTGATCCTCCAGCAGGAACGCCTTGTGCTTCAGACATAAGGAGTTCTTCCCTCACCCTCTCATGGTACGGTTCTTCATACGATGGTGGAAGCGCAGTGCAGTCCTACACTGTGGAAATCTGGAATACAGTGGACAAGAAATGGACAGATCTCACTACATGCCGCAGCACTTCTTACAACGTCCAGGACCTGCTGGCTGACAGGGAGTACAAATTCAGGGTGCGAGCTGCTAACGTGTATGGGATAAGTGAGCCAAGTCATGAATCTGAGCTAGTAAAAGTGGGAGACAAGCAAGAAGGTAAGTTTGTTGTCACTTGAAGTTTATGATTAATTATGATTGTATATGCCATTTGGTTATTACTTTGGCAGCTTTTATGTGTAGATCACCTTTTTTCCTTAATCTGGGGACTGGGTGCCAGACTGGATAGTACACACAAGAAAATTGAGTATTTATGCTCTTGCATCTCTCCATGGTCCAGTTGGTTAGAAGATCTGGGTGGCTTTATAAAACGTAAGATTCAAAGAATTGAAAAAGTGAGTGTGCATGTATATGTATGAGAATATTTCATAATCAGCTTCAGTGTCTTGGAAAGACTGTTTACCAAAAAGAGGAAAAAAGTTTGCAAGCCAGATTTGCCAGTTCTTGTGCTAGCGGAAGCCAGTGCAACATGTCCTTTTAGTATAATAGGACTTCCCCTCCCTCCTCCCCCACATGCCCTCTCCAAATCTGCTTGGGAGGGCCAGGGAAACACTCAGAACAGCACACAGGGTGGAGGGGGGAAGGAAAAGGGAGATAGTTCCATCTGGCAAGCAGAAATGCTTAGCACAACATTGAATTCCACCCTTTGTGGAATATGTATTCTAATTGAATCCCAGTTTCTGACATCCTACTGTTGCTGTAGTGGTGTAGTAGAGAAGAGTTGGTGAACCATGAACTGTGACCTGGAAATTCCTGGTTCAGATCCTAGCTCAGCCACAAGCTCACCATGTAGCTTGGGGTGGAGGGCATAGTGACTGAACCAGGCATGTTTCTCTTGTGAGGCCGTTCTGTAATTCTGGTGCCCTTTTATCCTTACAACAATCATGCAAAGGTGAGTCAGAATTATTATCTCCTGTTGCAGATGGGGCTCTAAGACTGACTGGCCACACATTAAAAAACATTGTGCCACAAGCTTTTCTAGGCCATTTCATCAGTGTCTCTGGTGCCCAGAAGCTTGTGATACGATAAAATGATAGCATTGAAGGTGCCAGAAATCACAGCAAAGAATCAACTGCAACAGGCTAACATGGCTACCCATCTAGAGGCTGTGTGACGCTATACCCTCAAAATAAATTTGAAGCACATTCTTTCCCTCAAAGAATTCTTTGGTTTGTTAAGAGTTTCTAGGAAATGTAACTCTACGAGGGGTTAACTACAGTGACCAGAATTATTTGAGGGAAAGAAAGGGTATCGTGTGCATGCTATGAGTTGTTTTATTCAGACCTCAAGCTGCCCTTTACAATAACAAAGTAGATTAACACTAGTAGGGCTACCTCTTCCTTCAACTATGTCCTACAAGCCATTTTAACAGGCCTTCCTATTCACCCCTGCTTTTCTGGGGGTTCTTGCTCTTGCCTTTCCTGAGCACAGATTGCTGGACTAGTTAAAAAAGGAGGGGAAATGAACCACAAGTCTCTCTTCCACTGCACCCCTCCTTCACACGCCTCCATTATGTGAGGAAGAAAGTATGGTGCTGCTACGGATGCCACATTGTGGGGAGGGGAAGTCCTTTCCTCATACAGAAAGACCCTGAAGGCGACAAAGTTACTATATGTATTATTTTGCCCTAATGTTTTCCATTCCTAAAGACAACCTCTGTAAAAGAGAGGCCAAATATAGCACAAGTCATATCCCAGACGTCCACATGTTCCAAGAGTGGAATTAAAGGTGGTCTTGTGAATTTCTTGCTACTGATGTATAGGGTTTTTCCTAAGAGCCATGTATGGCATTGGAAGGTTCAGCTTCAGTTTTAAAAAGAGAGATAGTTGAGAGTTAGGTGACGGCCCTTCCCCCCCGTTTTCTTGCATTCAGTCCATGAAGAATGGATTATGTGTTCCAATTCCCTCTTCCTGTTTTTAAGTATGTTCTCTATATAGAACTTTGTAGGTTTAATTTACTTCGGCATAACCACAAAGAGTTCATAATATTATTTTAGAGTAAAATAATAGAATAAAATAACATTGCAATCATTGAGAGCTGTATGATATTATTAACGTCAGCTCCTAAGCACATAGGATTTATCCAACTTCTGTTCGTTGAGGATTTCAATGGAGGGACATCACACTGATCATCAGAATTCTCCTCTCTTATATGCACTCAATATAAGTAGAGATTTTCCCTCAAAGAGAGACTGGAGCAGAAAATCCGGAAAGTGGCAGCTGGGTGGCAGTACCCATTTCCCTATGCTGTGATGGCCCCTCTCTTTCACTGGAAGAATGTCCATTTAAGCCTCCCTAATTCTGTATTTTGCAGTGGCACATATATATTAAAGGAAACACAGTTATAATAAATTTAAATAAACTAAAGGAGAAGGACATGATTCAACAATGGGCCTTGGAAGTTGCCCATGCATGCCAGTTGCTGATGTCATCCCTGTAGCCTTCTCAAGAGACAAGGAACTCACATACAGAATTCAACTTTTAATTCTTAAAGGGGGGAATAAAGATGGTATGAGAAGGCATCCTTTATAGACATATACATTTATATTTGGTTATAGGTCCCAAAGGAGAAGAAGAAGAAGCTGAAGGATCTGATGATGGTAAGAAATTGCTCTTTCGCCATACTGCATTTGCAGTGCGTGGGCCTCCTTGTAATCAGATGTGTTTTTTCCCTGCCAACTTCTAGAAGAGAAGGAAACAGAATTTGACTATCGGACAGTGACTATCAATACAGAACAAAAAGTTTCAGACTCCTACAATGTTGAAGAAAGACTGGGATCGTAAGTGTAGCAATATGCATTTTCTTCTAAGCATGTTTTCTTGACAGTTAACTTCCATCAAAATCAATTTGGCTGCGCTTCAGAGAAAATACGTTTAGGATGGGAGTGTTAATGTGAAACATACTATGATTTCTTTCTGAGAAATGTATTACGTGGGGCATAGCTTGTCCATGTCCCCACCCCAGAAATACCATTTGGCTATTCTAAACCCCACCCCACCCCAGTTGTTGGGTTTTTCCTGGTTCCACCACTGGTGGTTCCTTCTATAGCTTAACCTTGTGAATGAGTTTCTTCCTTTCTTTCACGGTTCCTAAATGGTATCAAAAATGCCTGTGGTGAAGAGAGGACTCAAGGCTTACAAATACAGTATATAAAACCAATTTAATTTGTGTCTGACTGAACAGCACTGTGTAATTTTTACGGTTTCGTTATAACTACTAGAGATTACGAGATTCAGCCTTTTGCCTTGCCTTTAGGAGAGAATCCTTGCTGCTAGTGGTTATAATCCCCAAAATATATGAGCAATGATGATACTGCTCAGTGAAGGACAGTTGTAAATCACTGAAAATTGCCTCCTTCCAAGGCCCTTCCATTTGCAGAAGTGCAACTTTGGATCTAACCCATTAAAATAAAACACACTGTAAGACAAAACTAGCCCACTTCCCTATACACATCTGAAACAGAACAGCCATAGTTAGTGCGCCAAATGAAGGAGCTTCAGAGCTGGGGTACAATACTTGTGAAGGTTTTGTCCAGTATATCAATCCTCTTAACCTGATACAGAGCAGGACCTCAGTTGACTTTCTAAGAGCATAGGTAGGTCCATACAAGAGAAGGTGGTCTCTAAAAGTAATGAGATCCCAGGTGTATCTCATTTAGCACCTTATAAACTAGGTGCAGGAAACCTTTGGCCCGCCATATGTTGCTGAACTACAGTTCCCTTCAGCTGCAGCAAACATTACCAACAGCCAGGGGGTGGTGGGAGTTATAGTCCAGCAACATATGGGGGAGGGGGAGGTTTTTTGGAGGGCCAAAGGTTCCCCACATCTGTTCTAATGCTTTCTCCAGACCTGCCCCAATGCAAGTAAATAAATAAAATAGATTTCCCACAGAATCAAACAAACATATGAATTAGAATAGGTTTTGCTAATATGGGGAGGGACCATTGCTCAGTGGGAGACCACATGCTTTGCTTGCTGAATGTCGCAGATTCAGTCCCTAGTGTTTTAGTTAGAATGAGCAGGGAGCAGGTGATTGGAAAGATCTTTGCCTGAGACCTTAGTGAGCTGCTGCAAGAGTAGATAAGACAGAGCTGCAGAGTTACTGGTACAGAGTCTCAGTGGTGACTCGTGTCCATTGGGGCTAGTGGGACAGAGTAGATAAGACAGAGCTGCAGAGTTACTGGTACAGAGTCTCAGTGGTGATTCGTGTCCATTGGGGCTAGTGGGACAGAAGGCAGGGAGCCCAAACATGGAGCCAGAGCCAAAGAAAGGTGGAGCCAACTATTTCTACTTTTGTCCACAACATTCTCCCCACTAAGTTTTACAAGAGTAGCACTAACAAGCAGTACCACTCCCTGGACCGGTTGTAAAAAAAAACCAGGCAGACAGGTGGAGTTTAGTGGGCAGACTGAGTTTAGTGGGCAGACTGAGTTTAGTGGGGCAGTGCACCATTTGTCCTAATGGACCAGCCACCACTGCTTTGTATAAGGCAGCTTCCTATGTTCCTCTGTATTGCACCATACACCCTAAAATATGTGTTTGTGTGTGACTCAGGGCATTTGGTCTAAAACACAGCAAGTCCTATCTTCTGAGTTCAAGATCACATTAATCATTCCAGGACATAAAAAAAGCATGTTCTAATGTTTTCAGCCTGTGTTTTGTGCTGACCCTCAGACATTGAAATAGCTTAATGTGGATTCTTCTGTATTTTGCAGGGGAAAATTTGGACAAGTCTTCAGACTTGTTGAGAAGAAAACTGGAAAAGTTTGGGCAGGAAAGTTTTTTAAAGCATATTCAGCTAAGGATAAAGAAAACATAAGGCAAGAAATCAGCATTATGAACTGTTTGCACCATCCAAAACTCGTTCAATGTGTAGATGCCTTTGAAGAGAAAGCAAACATTGTCATGGTCTTGGAACTGTGAGTATAAATTAGACTATTGTTACTTTCCCATAACTATGTTATTTTTTTAAATCTAATGAAGGTCTCCTAGTTCTCTTAACATATCTGCAAGTTCTTCTTCCTTTGTTCTTCACAGTTTTCTCATTAGTCGGATATTGCATTCTTCACTGATACACCCTTTAAAAATCAGATAAACTTGAATTTGCTAAGAACCACCACTAGGAATACTTACCGGTATGTCTTGCAATTTGCCGAAGTATGGCTGTATATCAGTCGTGATCAATGTGGTAAGAAGATGGCATGAATTAATTCCCTCTGGAACCACACATGCACCCTCAACAACCAGGAAGATTTCACACTAGAGGGAGATGGTATTATACTGGAAGCTCTCCTTATCCTTGCAGTCTCCTTTCTGTAGGCAGTCTACAAATCCTTTCTCTGCCAAATCTGAAAGTTAAGGAGGTTTTTGCCTTGGCAATGCTTTTCAGGCTTCTTTTTCAACTACTTCCCATACTCTCCTTGCTGTTGGTCTCTAAGGTGCTACTGGAAGGAATTTTTTTATTTTTTATTTTGTTTTGACTATGGCAGACCAACACGGCTACCTACCTGTAACTCTCCTTACTGCCTTCAGCTAGCATGGATCCATTTGTCCCAGCCAGGAGCAGCGGAAGTAACAAGGATAATCAAAGATGATCATTTGAAATGTTGCATGTCTACAGTACAGATCTGGCTCTCAAGATGCCAGTAGATTAGGGATGACTAACATGTGGCCTTCCGGATGTTGCTAGACTACAACTCCCATTATCCCTTACCATTGGCCATGCTGGCTGGGGCTGATGGGAGCAGAAGTCCAGCATCCTCTGCGGTACAGAATTACTGCTGCTAAATGATACCCCAGCATTTTCCATTTTCTGCTAATCCTCTACATTGTGGGCCTCTTTGGATCAGAGTCTTTATGTCACAGCCTTTTAAAGTTGCATAACTTGATATCCACATGTTTCTCATTAGATCACCTTTGTTGTGACAGTAGTATTTGAGAGGAGGTGACTCAGCTTGTTAGTTTTCCAAAATGTTGGACCAGAAGGATCCACTGTTGTTGTTTCTTTTACTCTGTTAACAAGGGCACAGTTGCTGCCTTGATCAATGGAGCAAACTACAAATAGAAGAAGACGCCTTCACCCCCAGTATGGCTCCCCTTTATCACATACACAGCCGAACAAGACAACAACAAGAATCCACCAACAGCATACAAATCAATATGGCTAACCTGATCCAAAAACACCCACCCACTCAAACATGAAACCAAAGTTCACCACAGCCAATCAGAAACGGAACAACCACACCCTAGGCCAGTGATGGCTAACCTTGACACTCCAGATGTTTTGGAACTACAACTCCCATCATCCCTAGCTAACAGGACCAGTGGTCAGGGATGATGGGAGTTGTAGTCCCAAAACATCTGGAGTGTCAAGGTTAGCCATCACTGCCCTAGGCCAACCCCAACCTCTCTCACCACCAAAGGAACACAAGCAAATAGCAAAGAGAACCTGCACAAGCGACGCTGACACAAAACCCCTCACATACATTAAGTAAAATAGAAACGTCGCCACCCAACCCCAACCCCACCCACCATGGCCCTCTCCACCTCTTTCCCCCTTTTCTTCCTAATGTAACACTAATGCCTCAACAAATGAAACTGATCTGTAGAAAATGTAACTTGAAAAAAGAGACATTGCACATACTTTTGTAAACCAAGAAATCTTTAATAAAAAATACATTTAAAAAAATCAATGGAGCAGACTGTTAAAATAATTTTAAGCAAAAGGGTGCACACAATTCCCTTCCCTTTGCTGCCACATGTACAGGGTGCATAAAAATGCAGCCCAAAAAGACATGAATCAGAGTTGGAATCCTTATTACGCAACTTCATTGCTTGAACAGAAGACAGTTGTTTATTTTTAGATTTAAACCTTGACCAAGTTGGTGATAGTGGGTAAAATAAATTATACAGTATAGGGTAAGAAAATAAAAGAAACAATCCTACTTAGCATGGAACTGGGAACTGGCAGTGCTAATGGAAAAATAGGGGGAATGTATGAAATTTGCTGGACTGTGTACAGCTTTGCACAACATTAATTTATTTTGCCTCCTGAATCTTTCCCCTTCAAAAAGAAATTAGAATAAAATACAGGATTATAAATAATAATAAGCAGTTTAGCTGCATTAACTTCTCACGCACTGCAGTTTCAAAGTAGTAGAATATTCCTATACATTTAATTCTCCATATCGTAAAGGTAAAGGACCCCTGGACAGCTGAGTCCAGTCAAAGGCAACTATGGGGTTGCGACGCTCATCTCGCTTTCAGGCCGAGGGAGACAGCGTTTGTCCACAGACAGCTTTCCGGGTCATGTGGCCAGCATGACTAAACCACTTCTGGTGCACAGAGGACCTTGACAAGTGCCAGAGCACATGGAAACGCCGTTTACCTTCCGGCCACAGCGGTACCTATTTATCTACTTGCACTGGCGTGCTTTAGAACTGCTAGGTTGGCAGTGGTGGGGAGATGAGGCAGCCACAGCTTCTCCTGCCTATTCCTTTCCCAGGCTTCCTGTCCATTCCCTCCCCTACTAGCTGGAATTTACCAGGGCTCCAGTTTTCACACAGCAAGCAGGGGAGAGGGTGGTGGATGACAGGGCTGGGGAAGGAAGGAGCAAGAAAAGCATGGGCTGCCTTTTCTTCTGCTAAAGTAGGGGTGTAACTAATTGATTGTATTAATCCATTTAGAAACATTTGATCAACTGAAGAGGTGTAGTGATTAATCAGGCATCCTATTATTTTTCTAAAAATATCTGTTTTCAATATGCTCTTATAAAAACTGGAGGTGGTAAGCATCATTTTAAGAGGCAATCCCACACTTAAGATGCCTGTTGTGACACATGTGTGCACCATCTAATAGCAAAGGCAATATGATTCCTAAATTAGAAATACTGTGTTTTCCCATATACAAGTTCATGCTCATTTACTTAACTTACTGTTCAATCAATCTATTAAGATGAGTTTAGAATTTATTTTAAAATTTAAATTATATCCAGTTTCAAATGCCATCTGATGTGGATGGTCATGTACAGAGAGCATTTTTTGTTCAGCAAACCCAGTCAGAATCCAATTTCTGTCTCAAGGAAACAGAACTTGTGTATGTTTATATAAAATGATTTCATAGAATAATTGAATTGTAGAGTTGGAATAGACTACAAGGATCATCTACTCCAACCCCCTGCAATGCATGGGGCTTAAACCCACAACTCTGAGATTAACAGTCTCATGCTCTACCAACTGAGCTATCCCAGCTTGATATATTTTGCTTGAAAGAGTTGGAAGTTTTGTTAAATGTTTTGATAAGGAATAACTGAATAATGGCTCAGGAAACTGGAGAAAGATTAACAATGGGGGGGTCGTTGAGGAGCTAGAGGAAGGGGAGAAATAGGAAAGAGGTGAGAGATCATTGCTGTTTCCTGAAATCAGCTGAGCTGGGCAAATTTCAGGGCCCTGTTGAAGTCACAGTGAAGTACCTGTGCCACTTTTTTTAAAATTTGCTCTAGTGCACAGAGGGATGCAAGAGAAATTGCAAGAAAATGTGGATTGCCTCACATCTTACTGGGCTCCTGGAATAAGGATCAGATAATGTGATGTTTGAGAGTAGGGGGGAAGACTGGGTGAATGTTGGGGGACAGATTAATGGTTCTGCATTAAACCACTCTACTGGTTCATACCCCACCAACTCTATTTTCATCCTCCAGAATAACCCACGTGCAAACTGTCTTCATATGGAATTTTACCAAACAATAATGTTAATTTAAAAATCTTTCTCTTTTGAATTATATTTTAGTGTTTCTGGAGGCGAGCTCTTTGAGAGAATCATTGATGAGGACTTTGAACTAACAGAGAGAGAGTGCATTAAATACATGAAACAGATCTCAGAAGGAGTACAGTATATTCATAAGCAGGGCATTGTTCATTTGGATTTGAAGCCCGAAAATATTATGTGTGTCAACAAGACTGGTACAAGAATCAAGCTGATTGACTTTGGACTTGCGCGAAGGCTAGGTAAAAACTCTTGGAACTATTTTACTAAACTATGACCTATTTGATAGGTATTTGATTGTGCGTAGATGTCACAAGACCCAAGCATTGTATTTAATTCAGAACTTGTTATCTCTCCATATTCCGTATGGTTTGAGTCAGCCTTGGAGCCAAGTCTGCAGTGATGGGCACTTTGTATGTACACTTCCTTTCCCCAGGCACACAGTGATCATATCCCAGAGGTTCCAAAAAGTTGGAAGAGCCCATGTGAAAGCCTTAGTCCACACTGTGGGGGTTCTTGCTTATAGCATTCAACAGAGCCTACTGACTAGCCTTGAGTAGGAAAGTATGACAAATATCCAGAACAAAAGTGTCATCTGGAATTGCTGCAAAATGACAACTGAAGTTTTGTCTGATGATAACAATTCACCATTACTAAAAATCTAAATTATGTGGTATTTCTGCTCTGCAGCCACTGTATTTCAGCCTCTGAACAGCCTGAAGTAGGTTAAGCTGAGAGGTGGTGGCTGGTTTAAGGTACGGTAATACATTGTGCTTTTAGGAACTTGAACCTGGATCTCCATATTCCTGGTTTAAGACTCCACTCCACACTTGTTCTATTGTTTTGCTGCAGGTCATGAATTCTGAGTATGGTTTATTAAATATGGAAATTGTTGGGCCAACCCCTTTTATACATTTCCCAGCCTGCCCTCCTCTTACATCCCATAGGGACAATAACTGAGAGAAGCCTGTGTGCCTTTGCTCTCTGATTTTAAAGCTTTTTGTGCCTTTTCATTGTATTTTCACCAATTAAAAAAAGGAGGGGGGAAACCAGTGCAGCTAAGCTTCTATGCTTTGATGTCATTTAAATGAGTTAAGACCAGTGATCCTTTTGTGGTCAATTTCTGCAGAGAATTAGTTGTCCTGTTTTGCCAGGACATGCCAAAGATATAGCAGGATATTTTTCCTGACCTTTTTTGGTATGTTTAGAACTTGTATGTGGGGATTGTGATGCTTTCGCCTCATGTGGGGTGTCTTCTTCAAACTTTTTTTTTTTTTTTAAGCATTTTCAGAAATTGATTTGTTCTGCACAGGGCACTGAAAGGGCCAGGGCCCTTTATCAATTCTGCCATATGCAAATGGTAATAAAATACATGGCTCTGTCTTGGTCACCAGCCAATTTACATCGCCTATCAAGTCCTGGGCAGAAAATATGGGACCCTGGCCCTCATAATAAAACAGTTCAGCATAAATAAGTGTCAATTTTTGTTTCACTCTCCACAGAATTCTGAAGCAGAATACCTCCTTCTTGAGGAATTCTCCTGGTTATTATTATTTTTTATTATTTGTTAAATTTGTATACTGTCCTATACCTGCAGGTCTCAGGGCGGTTCACAGATTAGTTATTAGCAGCTATGTCCATTCACTTTCCACCTCAGTGGACTGGAAAATATTTCTATAGTAGGAATCGTGGGTTTTAACCCCACTGCCTCTTTAGAAAAACAGTTTTCTCCCATTCCCCACCTAAAAGTATTGGTGAGCAAAATGGTGTTAAGAGCCCAGTGTATTGAGTTTGGACATGGGCAATCAAATTCATATCCCAACTTGCCCTTCTAGCTCACTGGGTTGCCTTGGACAAGTTGCAGTCTCTCCACCTAATTTACCTCCAAACATTATTGGAAGGAGGGTAAACGCTGCTTTGATCACAAACAGCTGCTTGGACTGATATAGGGCATGTTCGAGTCTGGAAGTATTTCTCATTTTGAAAGGTGGTAGGTATAGTTTTTCCATGCTATATATATAACATTTTTTCCCTATTTCACAGAGAGTACAGGTTCTCTTAAAGTCCTCTTTGGGACACCAGAGTTTGTGGCTCCAGAAGTGATAAACTATGAGCCTATTGGGTATGCTACAGACATGTGGAGCATAGGAGTCATCTGCTACATCTTGTGAGTACTTGCTGCTGGGCCAAATCTTGACCATTTCTCAAATCCCACTGATACTTATCTCCTATGTTTGTTACCTGCATTCCTGTGCCTATTTGCTGTAACAGAGCCAATAGAATCCAGTAGGGTTATTTGATTCTAGAGTATTTTCCCCAACCCACCCCTGTTCTTTCTTCAGAGTCACTTATTGGTGTGTTAATACTCTAGCTATGTTATGGGAATGTTATATATTCTCTTAATTATGCTAATGGTTTTTCAACTTATTCCACAGATATATTCATTAACAAATTCCATAGTTGCTTCCTGGAATTCAGCTACCAGTAGCTGCAATTGACCACTGTGAGATTTTTTGTAAAAATATTGTATAGTAATAATAAAAGAATAAAGTATCGGTAATAAAAATCCCTAGCAATCCAATAGCCAAATTACTTTGTACAGTCTCATTTAGACAAGTACTTTTCCTGATTCATCTTACCACTGCATCGTAAAAATATATCACAGTAGTTTTTACAACAATATAAAAACATAAAACCAAAGAAGAAAGTCATAAAAGGTTAAAAAACAGTTAAAAGCAAAAATAAATTAAAAACAAATGCCAAGAGACCATTGTGTCAGGCAGCAAAATGTCTTGGGCTTGCCATGCACACTCTCTTGGTTTCCTGCTTACCTACAGAGCCAACCTTAGGACAGTGAATCATAGAATTATAGAATTGGAAGGGACCTCAAGAGTCATCTAGCCCAACCCCCTGCAATGCAGGAATCCTGTCCACAGCTGTCCCTGGCTCAGCTTGAACCTCCCATCTTCTGGTTAACAGCCAGCTGCAGTGAAAAACATCTTTTTGGGGTTGCTGAACACCACGCTGCTAGAGTAGCTTATTCAGATTTACTGTAGTATTTTTGAAAGGGAAATATAGCTTTGTTCTGGCCCTGGATGCTGCTAGAAACTTAACTATGCCTGAGGTTACCTTGCCAAGAAGATGCCTGATCTAAGTAGCTGGAAAAAATCTTTCCAGTAAACATCTCAGTGTTAGTTGTAATAGTAACTGTATAGCTTCAACCCCAAATACTTTCTCCGAAGCAGACACAGCTCATCTTTGTCACTTTGACTTCAGTACTGCAGAAAGGAAATTGTTTCCATAATTTGTCAAAATTTTGTTCCATTATTGCTTTACATGGCTATTATTTAAAACTGAGATCAGAGCACTGGGGCATGAAGATCTGTGATAAAGATGGAAATGTTTTAGGGATAAACTTCATTAAAAGTTCCAGCAATTTCCCCTCATGCACTTCCTGTTCTTCCACTTACCAATTAGAGAAATAAATACTAACAGAACATTGCTTTTCTTGGAAGTATTTTTAAACCAGTTTTGGATTTCATATTTCCTGAGACCCACATACCGGTAACACACCACTGCATATGAAACCACCTTAAATGTTGACAGTCAGGTTTGTATCATCACAAGACAGAATCAGCATTGATGTGCTTTGATAGTGGATGATCCCTAATCCTCAGATTATGCATTGGCTTGTCACAGGAATGTCTAGTGATGGATTGGCCACCTTAAGTCTATTCCATGCACTCTGGCACTCATCACAGTCCTCCATGTGCCAGAAGCAGTTTAGTCATGCTGGCCACATGACCCGGAAAGCTGTCTGTGGACAAACGCCGGCTCCCTCAGCCTGAAAAGTGAGATGAGCACCACACCCCATAGTTGCCTTTGACTGGACTTAACCGTCTAGGGCTCCTTTACCTTTATTCTGTGTCAGTTTTGCTGGTGCTCAGTCATAGGCCCATTCTATTCCATTCTTTGCAGACTTCATATATAAAAAGCATGAAAAGTCCACATGTAAGTTGTATGCATTTACTGTAAAATACACATTGCTCAATGCATTTCAATGAATTTCCCCCTAAAATTCTGACATACCTGTACAATGCATGTTTTTGTTGCAAACCTTTGGGGACCAAAACCATAGTACTAAATATGAAGAAGCACATAATCCAACTGATAGTTTTAAGCAAATTTGGGGATGTTGAATTGGGTTGGTCTGGAGCAAATAAATTCATCCATCACTAGTAATGACATACATTGCTTTTGTGTATGCTCTTAGTAAGTACTTTCTGTTGAGGGAAAGCATCCACAACTAAAAAAAGAGAGCATCATAGTTTTTTGGTTCCCTCTAGTGGGTGAAAAATAGAATTATTATTTTTGTTCAGCAGTTGACAGATTTCAAACCCAACACTGACTAGCAGGCGACACATCACATTATTTTTTTTCTGCAGCTTGGCTACAGGGAAATTTTGGAAGCGTTGTCTTTACCTCTGTGTACATACAATTGTTGGTTGTATAGATTTGCAAATAATAAATATGTGTGTTCCTCATAGGGTTTTAAACTCAAAACTTTGATAATTTTGAAATGCCCTTGTTCTTTTAAACCTCAGGGTCAGTGGACTTTCGCCTTTCATGGGAGACAATGACAATGAAACTTTAGCCAATGTTACCTCAGCCACCTGGGATTTTGATGACGAAGCTTTTGATGAGATATCAGATGATGCCAAGGACTTTATCAGCAGCCTTCTAAAGAAAGATATGAAGTAAAGATGCCTTATGTGCAATGCCTTGCATGTTGCTTGTTGACAGGATTGCCTCTCATGAACTTGTGGGGATAATTGCATAGAAGCCTCAATATTATAACAGTTCTGCTATCTGTATGTTCCTATGCTGGAGAACCATCATTGAATCAATGTTGACAAAATTTGTGGAAGAACTACACTTGAGTGCCTGTCTAGATCTTTTCTCTTTATCCCTGCCAGAGTTGATATACTAGTAATCCAATAGACAAAATATGTACTATATATACTTTTGGGAAAGGTACTGTATGCCATTTTCATATTTAAACAAATTCAAGCCCCAAATCCTGCAAAAGTATAGGTGAAGATGACTCATCCTATATGAATGGCTACTGTGAAACCACATTTTAAAATATAACGTTACAGTGGCTTTAAATGATCTCCTATAATAAGTAATAATCCATGTTGCCAATTTACTAGCATATAAAGTTTACAGAGATAATTGAGTTTATCTGAAGGAATGTGTTATATGCAATATAATGAGCACTGCTGCTCTTTCAATAAAGAAGAACATGTAGGTGTAATTCAATACATCTGTTCATGTTGCTAATTCATCAAAATTTCTATTTCAATAAGTGTACTGTTTATGTGCATACTATTTTAAGGCAACCATTAGGTCATGTGTGAATGATACCTAAGTTATTCTTGATGGTTTTAGTGCTACTTACTCCTTACACTGTTAGATGGATGTGCCCCCTCTGTCGAGAAAATGCTGATCCCAGTGTGTGATGGGAATATCTTCTTTCTTTCTTTTATTATTAATTGCCTTCTAAACAACCATCTCACAGCAATTTACACTAAAGGTGATTAAAAACAGTTGCAAACACAATAGACTACCAAATACATGTAAAGACTAAAACCATACAAAGTAGACACTCATGGTAAATTCCAGTTTATCCAGTTGGGAAAACCTGTGGAACAGAAACGTTTTCAGCTGTTTCTGGAAAGGGCAGATAGTGAGTGGCTGTCTTATCTCACCAGGTATGCTGTGCCACAGAATGGGCATCCACACTGAAAGCCCTGCTCTGAGTGACAGCAGTGTGGGCTTCTGTGATCTTTGGAACTTTTAGGAGAAACTCCCCCGCAGAGTGCAACTATCTGCTATGTGTATAAGGTCTCTCAAGTAAACTGGCTCTGAGCTGTATGGGGCCTTATATGCAAGTACCCAGTGCCAGATTGGCAACCAGTGTGAATTTCACAAGCAGAGTGCTATATGCTGCTGTAGTCCCCCCCCTCCGCCCCCACAAAAAATCTAGCCTACAGGTATCCATAGGTTAAATGTGATTTTTATGCCAAATGTTTCTGCAATTGGTACTTCTGGATAAGTGTGCCTTCAAGTGTGTCAGTCTCAACAAAGAAGGGTGTTGAAAGGCTGACACACCTGGTAATATGCAGTGTCCTTTAACAATGAGTTCCAGTTTGTTTTAAAAGTATAGAGTCACAAAGTTGAGCAAGAATAATTCCTTCATCTAGGGATTTAACTCCTGGGTCAAGGACTGATCAGGCTAGGGTAGGAAAGAGTGAGCAATCAATCAGGCACTCACATGAGTAACAAACAACCCAAGCTAGTTCAAGGCATGGTGTTTTTTCTTCAACGGAGGTATGCCTAGCAGGGGCACTATCTCGCCCTCAGGATTGTGGGTGCCTGCCGTTGTAATGCGGGCTCCTCCAAAAACGGATGCGATGTTGCACATGGTGCGTGTGACGTCACATCCACCACGTGCAGGCATGCACAAGTAATGTCGCACATCCGCATTGTGGTGGCGGCCACTCCCTCCTCCTCTCCGCAGCCAGTGAGACACCCTTTTCCGCAGGGAGGGGCTTGGACTCAGAGGCAACTACTTATAGGAGATAATCGAATGATCCACGCTGTGCATGGAAAAAATATAGAGAGCTCAATTGTATGTTAATACAATAGCAAGTTCATTGCAACCCTGACTTTTGTTTTCTCTAAACTCACAGGGACCGATTAGATTGCTCCCAATGCCTTCAGCATCCTTGGCTGCAAAAAGACACCAAAACCATGGAAGCCAAAAAACTATCGAAAGATAGAATGAAAAAGTACATGGCTAGAAGGAAATGGCAGGTAATATAGTGGACAGGAAAGTGGGCTGCAGGTCCCCCGTACCTTCCATTTCTAAAGTTCGTGATGTGGGGAGCGATGTGGGAATAAAGGGCCTTTCGTTATGAAGAACATATTTTGCAGGAAACATGTTGGAAGATGGGAGAAGTAGATTTTCAGTTACCCATTTCCTAACCCGTGTCCTGCAAAGCACATAATCACTGAGTTAAAGGAGACGATTACTCTTTCTGTTTTGGTTTCAAATGCATATCCTGTGCAGAGCTTGTGGGAAACGTCTCCTGAGATAATAATGGGGAAATTCTCTCTGAGTCATCATTTTGGGGCAAATGAAGAAGACTGAAAACTGCTCAATACTTTTATTGGAAATAGCAGCAAAGAAGACAGGGAAGGTGGGGATCAATGTTCATGCCCTTCAGAAATGTGGGTGAAAAGTTTTTCTGTGAGGTTTTTCTGTTGACTCCATACCTGTTAATTTCTATTTCTCCTTCTGTTCTCGTTCCTTAAATGGAAACTTTAAATACTCCAGCTGCTTCAAAAATGTTCTGGCTTCCTGACTCTGCAAGCTGCCCAATATTGGCTGTGGAAATCTTTGCTAGGTATCTGTGTCTCCTGCTACTTAGAGTTCCCCATCTCCTGAACTGGCTTTTGCAAATGGCCTGACACAATTGTGTGGTTTCTTCACTACGTAGTTTATAAACATTTTGGGGATCAGTAATCACAATAATGGATTCGCTAAGCATTTCTGGGTTAAATTTCAGAAAACAGGGAATGCGGTCCGTGCAATAGGAAGACTATCCTCTATGGCAATGATATCTGGCCTGAGTGGGAGGAAGTCATCTTCAAGCTCACCAACCAGTCCTGTTAATGCAGAAAAGACAGAAGCTGAAGGTACGAAAATGTTGATATGGTCTGAACACATACTTATGTGTCCTATATGACTTCCAACATTCAAGCAGACATTTTAAATCCAAAGTAAACAATATGTACAACCCCCGGGCCTGATACTGCATGTGATAGTGTGTGATACTGTGTTTAGGATTTAATTAGAACTTGTAAGTAGTAACTGGAATATATTACACTAATTAATGTGTGTAAGAATGATGTTTATCTAAATTTGAAATCTTTAAATTAGTGTTTATGTAAAGACTGTGTGTGGGACACTGAGAAAATAATCAAGATCTGTGTGAAATGAAATGAGCAACAGCAAATAGTACATCAGTCAAAAAGTGTTGATGAAGCCGGGTAAACTCGTTAGATGAGGGGAGGGAATAAGCATTAGTAATATTTACTGGGAAGTGTCCCAAGGAGCTCACACTTTTTTCCAAGTAAATTTGTTTATGACCAGGCTGTAAGATCTGAGAATGTCCTTATGCTACTGAAAAATAGCTCCACCATTAAAGACTACCAAGATATGCACATAAAGCAGACTTCCATGAACTTCTGCACTGTTGCTGAAAGTGAAGGAAGACTTTGATGGTGATGATTAGGCCACTAAAACAAAGACCCTTTGCCAGAGAAACTTCCATATAAGTTTAATGGATCTTTGTTTACTTTGTCTAGATGAAGCTGCTAGTGCTCTCCTGGAAGCAGTTGATGAAGAAAGGTCCCATGTGAAGCCATATTTCTCTAAAACAATTCAAGATATAGAAGTTGTGGAAGGCAGTGCTGCTAGGTTTGACTGCAAAATTGAAGGTACTCATCATAAATTTGGGTGACTATTTTCTGCTATCCATATACCATCTTTTTCTGTGTTGCTTCATCAGTATTTTTCACACTAGTATTTTATCCTACCCATAAGCCACTTTATTTTACTCTTCAAGTACATCCTGATACTCCACTAGATGGAATTACATATTAATAAACAGTTATGCCCAGCTTACCAGAGACAGAGGACACAGGCTGTGTATTTGAGAGAGTTTCAATTGGACCCATTATTATTATTTCTATCCTGCCCATCTGGCTGGCTTTCCCCAGCCACTCTGAGTGGCTTACAGCATATATAAAAACATAATAAAAATCCAACATTAAAAAACAGAATATCTTATATAGACTATAAATAACCAATAAATCAATAGAAACATAAACATAAAAATAATCAGTTTAATTTATACCCAAATTAAAATAACCGCCAACCCCAACTAAACATTTAACCCCAACTCAACAAAAACAAAACAGTGGAACCAAAATTAAAACTGTTCTAAACCATTTTTGCCAGTTGCCCCAACCCAAGAGTTGTTCTAGCAATATCCCTCTGGCCTCCCAGGAGCCTCTTTTAGCTGTTCAGGGTGTGTTTGGACCCTGCTCCCTAGGCCAGGTGAAAATGGGCCTTGCAGCACTCTGAGCAGCAGCAATGAAAAGCTGTTGTGGAAAAGAAGGCAAGCTCCCTCACAGAATGTGCTGTGATTGATCATGCTCAAGTTTTTGAGTGTCTAAAAATGGCTTCAAAGTGCAGAGGCATAATACACAATCCTATGTTGCTCCATGCTGATTCAGTTTTAAGAGATTAGCTGAATGTGTAAAGTTTGACAGACGTGTATGCTGCAAATTCACTGTTATCTCCAAGTGATTTGCAAAATGTGAGTATAAACATAGACATGGACTAGGCCAGGGGTCTGCAACCTTTAAGACAAAAAGAGCCACTTGGACCCATTTCCGAAGAAAAAAAAAAACTGGGAGCCGCAAAACCATTGCGACATTTAAAACAAACATAACACTGCATATATTGTTTCTTACCTTAATATGTATATATCTTTATTGTCATTGTACAAGTACAACGAAATTGGATTTAAAATAATAATAATAATAAAATAATTTTTTTTTAAAAGTTCATTTAACAGCAGTAAAAAGCAGGGGTGTAAGTGACATCCTGCTTTACACATCCTGGGTCACAAAGGCTGCAGCCCTAGCTGCACTTACCTGAGAGTAAGCCCTGCTGAATCTAATAGGACCTTACTTCTGAGTAGACAGTAGGACTGCAGCAAGAAACACAATTGGGAATTAGGGCTTTCTGTTTTAAGTCTCAACCAGAGGAAAATGTAATATTGGAGATTAGGGAGAAAGGAATATGAATAGATTGGGGGGAGGGGGCTGACGAGACACCAAAAACCACAGTTAGCAAGACAAGGCACACTTTCTGGGGAGCAAGTCTCACAGTTGCTTGGGGCGAGGACTGCAGAGGGACCATAGTTGGGTTGTGCGTGTGTGTTTTTCAGAAAAACGTAGAATTGGAAAGGACCCTGCAGGTCATCTAGCCCAACCCCCTGCAATGCTTTTTAGCTTGCATTGATATTAAAAACCTTCAGTGCCATTTTTTTTTAGTTGGATAGGCAATTAACAGGCTTGTTTCACAAATAAGGGAGAAGGAGGGTTGCTCACTTGGTTTGGTTTCTTTGTTCTAGTTTTTAGGGTGTGCTTATTACCGCAGTTTCATGCAGTGAGCCACCCTGATATTTATGGGTGAAGGGCAGTAGTAGTAGTAGTAATAATAAAAATCTTTTTCATGGGGGTTGGAGTGAGCGGGTGATGGCCGGCTGCTGGAATGAATGGGGTTGGTGCTAAATGGTCTGGCTTGCTCTACAACCCCTACTAGGGACCTTGTTGGTGGGGTGGGGGCGAATAAGGAGCCCACCCCTGAAGAAGAAGAAGAAGAAGAAGAAGAAGAAGAAGAAGAAGAAGAAGAAGAAGAAGAGGAGGAGGAGGAGGAGGAGGAGGAGGAGGAAGAGGAGGAGGAGGAGGAGGAGTGAGGGGAGGAGGCTTCCCTTCACCGGGATAGGCTCAGGCTGGATGTAGCTGAACAGAACGGGCAAGGGGACCCTGCAAGCAGGGCTGCAAACACAGTGCGGAGGCTCTATCGTCCTCCTCCTCGGCTTCCCCCTCGCCCTCGCCATCGCCCGCCTCCCTCTTCTCACAGGGAGGGCGGGTGAAAAAGAGAGAGAGAGAGAGAGAGAGAGAGAGAGAGAAGAGAAGAGAGAGAGAAGGCGCCTCCACAGCCCGGGTAGAGAAGGAAGAAGGGGGCGAGTTGGAGGGCGCCTCTCTTCTTCTTCCGCCCCACTGGCCCCCTTGCGCACAACTTTCCCTTCGCCTCTCTCTTCCCACAGGGCAGACTGCCTCGCTCTGCACGAGGCGGCAACTGAGCAAAGCCTGGGGAGGAGGCGAGCCTGTGTCAAGGGAGGGCACGTGTGCCTCTCCAGCTGAGCGTCGGCTTGGTTTTTTCCCTTTTAGCCTTCTGGCGCCCCGCAGAATTCGGTGCCTGCAGGCTAAACACACCGGCCCTGGGTACCTGCGCGCAGCGCAGGGTGCTGGTGGCAGCTAGGGGAGGGGGCAGCTGCCTTCTAGGGGGGGCAGCTGCCCCCTCCTGGCTACGCCCATGTCCCCGCCGCTCCAGCCGCCGCAGCCACGGAGCCCAGGCTGGGCGTGGGCGGCAAGCCCAAAGCGCTCCTGTGCAGGGAGAGGAAAGGCTCTCCCTGCTGCTCCAGCCGCCGCAGCCACGGAGCCCAGGCTGGGCGTGGGCGGCAAGCCCAAAGCGCTCCTGTGCAGGGAGAGGAAAGGCTCTCCCTGCTGCTCCAGGAAAGGGTCTCCCCGCCGCTCCAGCCGCCGCAGCCACGGAGCCCAGGCTGGGCGTGGACGGCAAGCCCAAAGCGCTCCTGTGCAGGGAGAGGAAAGGCTCTCCCTGCTGCTCCAGGAAAGGGTCTCCCCGCCGCTCCAGCCGCCGCAGCCACGGAGCCCAGGCTGGGCGTGGGCGGCAAGCCCAAAGCGCTCCTGTGCAGGGAGAGGAAAGGCTCTCCCTGCTGCTCCAGCCGCCGCAGCCACGGAGCCCAGGCTGGGCATGGGCGGTGAGCGCATGAAAACGCCGGCCGCACCCCTTTCCCGGCCCGGCACACGAGGCTCAGCGCCAGGATTTCCAAACCGGGATACTGGACTAGTATCCGCGCTCCGGAGCCGCAGCAAGGGTGCGAAAGAGCCACATGCGGCTCCGGAGCCGCGGGTTGCCGACCCCTGGACTAGGCAAAGAGAACTAGCTGCCACTTTGGCACGTGTATGTGCGTGCGTGTGTTGTGCTGCAGTTTGAGTGACTGCCAGTAGGTGCAAGCTGCAGGATGCCAACAGCAGGTGGAGTGAATGGGCAGGCAGGCCTTTCCAGGTCCCCCATGCCATAATTGTTGCTGCCACCGCCATAACCTGCCTACCCTTTTGCTTGCTCACATGTTTAACCAAAATGGTCAAAGGCCTGGAAACGATGCCTTATGAGGAACGGCTTAGGGAGCTGGGTATGTTTAGCCTGGAGAAGAGAAGGTTAAGGGGTGATATGATAGCCATGTTCAAATATATAAAAGGATGTCATATAGAGGAGGGAGAAAGGTTGTTTTCTGCTGCTCCAGAGAAGCGGACACGGAGCAATGGATTCAAACTACAAGAAAGAAGATTCCACCTAAACATTAGGAAGAACTTCCTGACAGTAAGAGCTGTTCAACAGTGGAATTTGCTGCCAAGGAGTGTGGTGGAGTCTCCTTCTTTGCAGGTCTTTAAGCAGAGGCTTGACAGCCACCTGTCAGGAATGCTTTGATGGTGTTTCCTGCTTGGCAGGGGGTTGGACTGGATGGCCCTTGTGGTCTCTTCCAACTCTATGATTCTATGTGCACAAAACAGGGCAAGGGAAGCCCACGGTCTGAGCAGGTAGCCTGGCTGAGAAAGCGCAGAGAGCAAGCAGAGAGCCAGATAGGTGAACAGCCGAGGCAGGATGGGCCATTGACAAGGGGGGGGGGTAGGGGTGAGCAACACGAGTAGAAGCAGCAGTTCCTAGTGTCAACCAAAATTATGTTAACGGATGCACATGTGCACACATATCCCTTCCCAATATTACAGTGTATCAGCCCCTTAACACAAATCAGTCTTTTAAGGATAAGCATGCAAAAATAGTTTTAAGTTGCTTGACTTGTGGCACCTGCTGTTCTTACAGGTTACCCTGATCCAGAGGTGATTTGGTACAAAGATGACCAATCTATCAAGGAGTCCAGGCACTTCCAGATAGACTATGATGAAGATGGCAATTGCTCTTTGACTATTTCTGAAGTCTGTGGGGACGATGATGCCAAATATACCTGCAAGGCAGTTAACAGTCTTGGAGAAATAACTTGTACTGCAGAACTCATTGTGGAAACAATGGGAAAAGAAGGGGAAGAAGAGGAGGAGGAAGAAGAAGAATGAAATCAGAATGGGGTAGAGATATAGAAAATTACCCAGTAAAAGACTGTTTTTAAGGCTTACACAGTGTAACATTAGGTCATTTTTTCCTGTTCCTTCAGCACAGTCAGCTGATAACCTGTTTGTTTTATTTATGGGCATTAACTTGAATTCGCAAGCTTCCATTTAGTTTAAGTTAAGGTATCAGTTGCATTGCCCAATCAATCAATGTGAACAACACACCATATGAAAAGCTAATCTGCAATTTTAACCAGAGTCCACAATTTATTTGTTGAACATGCTTATCAGGAGAGAGGGACTGAACAATTGTGCTAATTGTTCCATCAACCAATACAACAGCTATGGAGAACTTTGAATACTTCAGAGCCAATCCTCCCAATCATGTCCGCACGTAAGTCTAGCATCAGTGGATCTTATATGAATGCATTTTGAGAACACTGAGCACAATATAGCAGAAGGCTTACCTGCAAAGGGCCACTAAAAGAACGAGAGCTGCACAGAAGAACTTGTCAAGCATATACACAACACGGTTATTTGCCATCATCCCATAGCATGTTTGCAGCATATTTATAAGTGAAGACTCCCCCACAGCAGCATTTCAGTTTCTGTATCTTCATTAGTTCTTCCTCTGAACGTTATCATTTGTAACTGTAATTCAGAATAACTAAAATTATGCAAAATAATTATCATTGGAATAAAGAGAATGAATTAAGAAATCTAAGCATTTCAGCTTAAATGTAGTGTAGTTTTCCTCCTCTGAACAGTAAATGCACATTTCCCCATTAATTTGTTGTTGCCAGTTGAGCAGTAGATCTTCTCCTCAGTTACTCTTTCTCCAGACGTGCCAGTTGTTACCATCATATTAGTAAGAGCAAGAAAAAGCTGGCTTATGGCGATCTCCAACCATAACAGCTGGTACACTCAAGATTTGATACTCAACCACAAACTATCCAAAATGTTGTATAAGCATTGGTGTGACAGCTTCTCTTGACTGCCTTACCTGTAGGTTATATAGTAATTGACTGGCTTTCTCCCCACAGCTGCCAAACAGAAATGGTAACCAAAAGCAGTCCTATGTTACCTTACCTGATGGCAGATTACTGTGTGGGCAACCAAGATAAATACAGAACTTTGCTTATTGAATTGAAAAGGCATATGTGCTGCTGCAATATGTTGTGTAAAGTCAGTGATTGTGTGCCTGTGTGGTGCAACTCTGGTTTGAAACCAACTTCCAAAGCCATGTTTTAGCAGTATCTGTGAGGCTAATGACTAAAATTGAAAATCAGCACAATCAATAATAAAATGTGATTCTTCCTCAAACTGATTAACACGTTTAGATTTACTGACATTGCTTTTCTTTCACAATTAGTTGCAGTCCAGAGGCCATGAAAAGTTACATTTAATCAATATGTCCACTGTAAGCACATCATTCCAGTTGTGTGGCTTTTACCTCCCTCACTTTATTTGTAAGATGCAAACATTTTAAGTGTAACAGTGACTTCATTTTTTCTTTAAAAAAGTATACAATGAAGATTACTGGTACTTTAGCTTATTAAGGCAGAGGAGAGAAATTAAGTGTACTTTAATACAGATGTATACGGTATCATCTTTTGATTGTTTGATATTGCTTAATGTTATGTGTTCTATATTATTTGCTCATCTGCCTGTTGGAATGCAACATTCTATATATGAGGCTCACTCACTATTGCTGTGGGTTTTTATAACTGCTTTTGCTGTTTCTTGCTAGGAGGAGGTTACCAGTGTGTCTTCTTTTTGAATGGATAAAGAACTTTTGTTATAGTAAACACAATAATTGCCAGTTTGCCACACATTCTTATAAGGTTTTTAGTATTATTTAGTGCATACAGAGCATTTTGTCACGTTTTCAATGTGTTAAGAAAACAATGGGGTGTATTTTTTGTATACCATAATTAAAAATATGCCAATGATTTCTTAAACCAAAAGAGTTGCAAGATATGAGAACACTACAGCTGTAGTTACTCACAATTTCTCAATAAATAAATACCACAAAGCATGCTACCATATGGTCATTTGTTTAATCCTATAAGCAGATCTTTTATTGCAACATGGTTCTCAACCTTCTATGATCATTGCTCTTGATTACCTATCATCTACTTTTCATACTAATAATATTTCCCATTTGTCAAGCAAATGTCATAAGTTTTTTTCTCACTCTACCCTCTTCTGTCCAAACATGTCTCCATCAGTAGATGAAGTAGTTCATATGAAACTCCATAAGGGGCACTAAAAATATCTACCGGTATTTATGCTAGAAGAAATTCCCATAGAAGCAACTTTTATAGTCACAATAATTTTAATGAACAGAAGTCATGGATGCTTTAGTTGACATTCCTAATTGCAGGGGGTTGGACTAGATGACCCTCAGAGTACCTTCTAACTCAACAATTCCATGCTTCTATAAAGTTGCACATGATACCATTTCCCCATAGGACTGCCTCACACATTACAAAATTTATTTTTGTATTGGAAATTTGTGTGGAAATTGTAGGAAGGTTTAGATATTATATTTGTATATCAGTATTATATTTCTATATAAACACTTGCAGTACATATACTGCAATTAAGGCTGCTAAGCAAATCTATATATAAAAAAATGTTCCCATTGCGCGTTTGTCCGAAACACCCTTACTGTGTAACCGCTGGACCAAATCGCATCAAATTTGGACACAGCGTTTCCATTACCATCTCAAAGTAATCTGGCATAATAAAAATTCAGAAAAACCACACCTGTCATACCTAAAATAAAGAAAAAACTCAAAAAAAATTGGTGCGCACATATGACATCACCAGGAAAACAGCGCCCTCTAGCGACGGCTATACTGGTACTACAGCTACAAAAGCAAAAAATTGGCGTGCACATATGACATCACCAGGAAAACCTCGCCCTCTAGCAACGGCAGGCCTGTCTCCAATTTCACTCCCAAACTGACAAACTGTTTCTCTGCAAGGAAGAAGGAGGTGATTGTGTCAGTGGTTTCCTGATACCTGAGTGCCAGACAAAAGGGTGTGATTAACTTGGCTGGGAAACAGGGAAATGTAAATATCTCTTTTGTCAAAGGCACGCTGGGAAATGGAGGCCGCCGCCTCTCGGAGTTAACCAGGCCGGACCAGCAAGGAACACTGGGAAATGGAGTCAAGGCGCCCTGTGGGTGAACTAAGATACCAACCGCGCGCTCAAGGCACTCTGGGAAATGGAATCAAATCCTCTCTGTAGAGGGTTACTAGCACTTTTCCCCTTGAAAAGACCACAGGCAAGGCACGCCGGGAAATGGCCACCGTGATCGTCCCTCAGTGATCTCCCGATGTGTGTTTTTTATCTGTGCGTTTCCATAGTGCTTTTCCCTCAGACGGCGTCAGAGGCCTCCTTCCTCTGCTTTCTCTGCCACAGGCCGCGAGAGGGCACCTGAGCACGTGCAGAGTGCACACGACGCCGGCGGGGGTAAGTGGGGGGTTTATTTTGGCTGCGGCTGCTACTGATGGTAATAAGCATAAAATGAGCCACAGCAAGGCATGGCCCGGGTCAGCTAGTAAACAATATTTATGTTTTAGTTAAATAGCAACACACAAAATCTGTATATTACTCAAAGGCCAAAACTTTAACACAAAAGGCTTATTGAGATACTAAAAAGAATGTGAAACAACATGCAATTTAATTGTTTCCTATTCTGTCCTGAGACCTCTCTCAATCTGGATAGTATTCAACAAAACTCCACAAACCTCTCGTACATAGATTTATTGAAGAGAATCAAGGCACATGTAGAAATATTACTCACATTCCAATAGACTGTTCTTTATAGGGTTCTTTAAGGAGTTCATGGAGTTATGTAAGAAGGAAGGAGTTCTAGGAGGAAGGGAGGTTTCTTCCCTCTCTGGAAGGGAGGTATTTTTCTGCTCTGGGAGGCAGTGCCTATAGAAACTAGAGTATTGCTGTGTCTACATTTCCCAACCACTATTGAGGTATAAAAAAAGGGGGAAAGGCACTACCTTTTCTTAAAGGGGCAGTGTTGTTATTCCTTCTACCTAATACTAATACACGATTAATAACTGACCCTTGTGGGGGCAGAACCAGCGGCGGAGGAAGCCGCTCGGGCGCCTGGGGCAGCGCACCCAGGGGCGGGCCGCACTCCGCCCATAGAGGTGGGGCGCACTCCGCCCATAGGGGCGGGGTGCACCACGGGGCCTCCGGAGTCTGCCTGCCTCCTTCCACTCAGCCACCCTACAGCTGGGGGGGGCAGCGGGCAGACCGTTTGAGCAGTGCAGAGCCTGTGCACACACAAGCTATCGCGTCTCCCAGGAGAGACGCTTGGCTTGGGCACGCTGCAGTGAGTGCCGCCCGGCATTTTGTCACCCCCCCTCAGTGGTGACACCCGGGGCGGCCCGCACCTACCACACACCCCGTCCTCCGCCCCTGGGCAGAACACTACCACTAATAGTAAGAAAAATGACATATTTAGTATTTTATTTCCTATTTACTGTAATACCCAGAACCAAACATGGTTTTAAAAAAGAAAGCAGAGCTACTTAGAGTAGACCCATTGAAGTGATTGACATTAACAGCATTGGTTTAGTCTTCTCTGAGTAAAGGTAAAGGTAAATGGTCCCTGGACAGTTTAGCTGAATACAATGCTGTAACCCATTATAACTAGAGTGATTAAACAACTAAAGGTTTTAATTAATCGATTTACCAGTTAAAACTTGCAGATTCTAACTATTATTATTGATTTTATTTTTTACAATTTTACAAAAACAAAATATCAAGCAACATTCAACTAGGTGACAATGCTGTTTAATATGCTGTTGTCTTTAGAGAGTACACATAGTGAATACTCCATGCAAGTCCATAATTGTAAGAGGCACTTAGCGGTATGTGTTGTTTGGTAGCTGCACCACTGTTAGACCCATGTAAATGGATAAAGTGTGAAAGGTAAAAAGGTAAAGGACCCCTGAATGGTTATGTCCAGTCAAATTTGACTATGGGGTGCGTGTGGTGCTCATCTCTGCTTTCAGGCCAAGCATTTGTCCACAGACAGCTTTTCCAGGTTGTGTGACCAGCATGACTAAACCGCTTCTGGTGCAACAGAACACCATTCGGTAAGCCCAAGAGGCTCAGACCACAGCAACACCCAAGTCCTCTTATGAAATGTGATGTTGTAGTTCAGAAGGCTTTAACCTCCTCAGACCAAGCACATACCGGTACATGCAAACTCAATGTTTATTTGATTGGCATCCGTCTGTCTTGGAGAGACAAGGTTACAAGGCGACTATGCTACACCTCAAGTTGGGCCGCAATCCAATTGTGGAGCCCAGTAAATTGAAGCCCACTGGCATTGTAGCAGACTGAGGAGTAAGGAAACCTGGCCACTGAATATCCTGGCCAGCCCCAAAGCTGGCTGGGTGCCCTTGGAGTGGTGGTAGGCACTATTTCTCCACGAAGCAACCTTCACAGGGTGGTTGTGAATCTAAAAACTTGATGGGTCACTATCAAGACCACTTAAACGTCCTTAGGAGAATGACACATAAATCCTGATAAACAGGTGCTTATAGGCTTAACTGAACAGCTACAGATAGGTAGTCGTGTTGGTCTGCCGTAGTCAAAACAAAATAAAAAATAAAAAAATTCCTTCCAGTAGCACCTTAGAGACCAACTAGGTTTGTTCTTGGTATGAGCTTTCGTGTGCATGCACACTATCTGAAGAAGTGTGCATGCACACGAAAGCTCATACCAAGAACAAACTTAGTTGGTCTCTAAGGTGCTACTGGAAGGAATTTTTTTATATATTTTTTTCTGTGAACAGCGTTGGGGATTAAGACAGCTGTTCCCAACAGCAAACGCAAGTGGTACGCAAGTGGTATACAGACCTGACCAGTACACGCCTTTGCAATACAATTACAATTACCTGGTAGTGGCAAGTATACATTTATGCCATGGTCGGTTTATGCTGCACTTGCTGGTTTCCTACACGCCCCCAGCCCCGCTCTCCGCCACAGGGACAAATCAAAAACATCCCGTGTCCCAGGAGCTCGCGGCTCTGGACTCTGACCGGCAGGCCACGGCGTCGCTTCGCCCTGCCCAGGTGGAAGGCGGGGCAGCGGCCCCACACCCGCCCCGGAGTAGGCGGAGCGCGTCAACCGCAGAGAGAGGCCCGGCCAGCCCCGTGACCTCGCTGCTCTCTTTCGGCGGCGCTTTCTTCTCAGCGCCGCCTCTTTCGGCTGCCAGGTAGAAGAAGACGCGGGGGCGGGGGCAAAGCCGCAGTCGCTCCGGATCGCTCGAGAAGAAAGAGCGCCGCCGAAGAGAAAGAAGTGCAATGGCGGCTTCCGGTAGCGGCGGCGGCAGCCGTCAAGCGGATAATGGCTACGGGGTCTGTGGGCAGCAGCAGCAGGCGGGCTCCCGGCGGCGGAAAGGCCCTGGAGCCTTGGCCACGGCCTACCTGGTCATTTACAACGTGGTCATGACAGCCGGGTGAGCGAGCGCCGGTGCTGTGGGTGTGGGTGTGTGAGAGAGAGGGGATCTTTCCCCTTCGTCTAAACGGAACCGAGAAGGCCCCCTTCCCTCCCGCCGCCCTCCTCGCCTTTCTCCTCCCGCTCCCATATATCGGCTGAGAGGTTAACGGAAGCTTCCCCACCCTCGCCTCAGCCTGCTTGCTCCCTTCTCTCCAGCGGTGGCGAGGGTGGGAGATAATGGGGTTCCCTTTCAAGGAGAAGCAGGAGCATTTCCTCGTCTGCAGCAAACAGTTGGAAAGATGGGGCTGGCCTAATGCTGACCTTGGCCTCTGACAGAGCAAGGCAGGTCTTAGCTGGTATTGGAATAATAGCAGCTTCTTCCCCTTTGCTCTCCTGTTTTAATTGAGGAACATTTTGTTAACGGTACTTTTCACACACCCCACACACTTTTAACAAGAGTAGACAATTGTCGTGATAATGTGTTGGTTAATAATACTTGTGTAATAATGATGTATACAGTGATAAAGTGGCTGAGGCAACCCGGCCAGATGGGCAGGGTAAAAAAAGTACAGTGATAATAATGTGTGCAATACTAAATGACTGGAAATGGTCACTGGAATGCAATGGGTATCCAGATAGTCATAGCACAACACAAATCTGTATGGTGCCAAAATACTTGGCTCTAAGCTAGGGAGTAAAAATTGGCTGCTTTCTATTTTGCTTGTGGCAATTAGAATAGAATAGAATATATTTTATTGTCATTGTCCCTGAAGGGACTTGGCTGCTCCATCCACCCAGATAGGGCACTCCACGCAAAGATAAAACAACTGCAAAAACACTGATTAAAACCGTACACACTGATTAAAACCATACAATGATAAAACATAACAGGTAAGATTAGATGACTTCAAAGTCCAGGCTTCCCATTTAAGGCCGCGATCGCTCTGGAGAAGAAGCTGTTTCTAAGACGGCTTGTTCTTGTTGTCATCGTCCTGTATCTCCGTCCCGATGGTACAATTATGCCTTGTACCCATTTTTTTTTAATGTACTGTGGGAAATAGGCCTGGGTTGTGTCAGTTTCTGAAACCTTGTGTACAGCCCATAACTTGGTCTTCAATATGCCTATATGTGATTTTAAATTGGTAGTGATATTTGAGCATTTTAGTAATGCTAGGAGAGTGAAAGTTTTGTTAATTCCTAATAAACTCTCACCAATCATCTTCATAGTAACGTGTATAGTAAAAAAAAATGTTAAACTTGTATTGCTCATAAATGCATTCATGTTTTTCTGTGTTGGGCATCTTTTCAGAATAATTATTTGGGATTGTGTACTTTAGTAACAGAGTACATGTACAAACAAAATGTATTTATAGCCATCTCCTGGAAAGACAAGGTTATATCTTGCCCTTAGTGCAAAGGTATGTTTAAAAGCTGCAGTGAAAAGCATATCTGCATATTTACTGTGTACATCAAATAATAAAACTACATATGCAGTTTGGAAAAGAAATGTTTTACAGTTTTACAGTTGTTTTACAGTTACAGCTGTGTTGGTCTGCCGTAGTCAAAACAAAATAAAGGTATCTGAGGGTATCTGAAGAAGTGTGCATGCACACGAAAGCTCATACCAAAAAGGTCTCTAAGGTGCTACTGGAAGGATTTTTTAATTTAATTTAATTTTTTTAAGTTGTTTTACAGTAATGCTGTAAGTTGTTTTTCAGTAATGCTGAAGATAGCATCCTCTAATACCTATCCATCATAAAAGGTTGCTTAATTTGATTTTGCAACTAACACTATCATTTTTAATCATTGCACTTACATCTAATTACACCAGATATAAACTACTTCTTTTTAATCATTGCTTGGTACTGGTAAAGAGAATAAAAACTTAAAAACCATTGCTTTATAAGCCTTTATTTTTCTGATAATGCAATGTTACTACATTGTATGAATTTCATCTCCTGTTCTTAGACTGTAACTAGATGTGAAAAAGCACAGCCAACTCATTAAATGTGGGTCTACCCAACCATACATAAAGTGGGCGCCCGCCACTACCTGCAGCCTACAGCAGCCAAGCTGAGAGAAAAGTGACAATGAGGGTTAGGTTTCAGGGAGGCAAAGTACAGCCGTAGCAAAGGTTTAGCACTAACCTGCCTTAATGCCTTTTTTTCTTAAAACCAGAGTCTGTTAACACCTGCTTTATAGGCCACTGGGCATACCATAATTTAAAAAGAGGGGATGAGTAAACAAACAGCAGAGGTGGAACAGGAGTTACTGCCACTGCCTGATTGTTCACTGTCTCTTTGCAAAGTGTAGCAAAGATAAGGAAGAGGAGCAACCTCAGCAACTGTCAGCCGTGATGGTGAGGGGGTGTAGACTCCCTGAGGAACTGGTGTCCAATGAAGGTGTCTTTCCCAAAGGCCCATTAAAAACCTAGAGTGGCACTAGTTCCTGCTTTCAGTCAGAAGATCCTTAGTTGTTTTCCAATAGGCATTAACAAAGCATTTTGCAATCTCTCCTTTTTTTCTTCTAGGTGGCTTGTTATAGCAGTTGGTTTAGTCAGAGCATACCTCACCAAGGGTAGCTACCACAATCTTTATTATTCAATAGAAAAACCTTTGAAGTTCTTCCAAACTGGAGCTTTGGTTGAGGTATGTGTACCAGGGAACATGCCCTTCTAATTGCAGTGAAATAAAGTTTTGTATTTCCTATACATTTCATTCATTAACTTGCTCCTGCATTGAATTCTATCCCATTTGATATATAGACCATTGGTAAGTATTGGTTTCCTTCATTACATCAGAAGTGAAATCTGAAACATGAAAATAATAGCATCAAAGAGAATTTGACATTATGCAGTGAAACTATTATTTTCAAGTTAATTTATTTTCTGAAG
Organism: Darevskia mixta; assembly: GCA_034641385.1. Lineage (NCBI taxonomy): Eukaryota > Metazoa > Chordata > Lepidosauria > Squamata > Lacertidae > Darevskia > Darevskia mixta. The sequence continues at coordinate 9,709,535 of JAWWNH010000001.1, read as the reverse complement.
TTCTGCTCTCTGGTGATTGCACCTCTGAAACCATTCTTAAATAGCATAATTTTAATTGAAAAATAGGTTTAATTACTTTACATAAATGGTGACATTTTCAACACTAGAGACCATTGCCTAGTGCCTTTGTTCCCCTTACTATAAAACCAAGAGAGCTTTTTAGTTTTACAGAAAAGAAAGAAAAATAGTGGCTGATGGTTGTGGTTTTAGACATTCCAAGAAAGGCAAACGGATGTCTCCCCATAAGGTTCCATGAGTCGATAGAACCAAAATCAATAAAAGGATGCCATATGCCAGCATCCTTTTTCAGCCGTAGGCCGGTCCACCATCCCTCAGACCATGTGGTGGGCCGGACTATATTTTTTGGGGGGGAAATGAACAAATTCCTATGCCCCACAAATAACCCAGAGATGCATTTTAAATAAAAGGACACATTCTACTCATGTAAAAACACGCTGATTCTCGGACCGTACGCGGACCGGCCCCTGGGCCTTAGGTTGCCTACCCCTGCCAAATTCCAAAAAGTTTATTACAGCAAAAGCCAGCAATATAATACAATATAATTCCAAACCAGCGATCAGAATATTGCTACAAGGCGTCAAAATCCTAAGGATTAGAATAATAATAATAATAAAAACAGCGCAAAAGAAATTTATAGTATATTTTCCAGTAGAAGCGATTTACGTTTTTTGATGGCTAAGGTGCAAAACTTGGCCACAGCATAGGATACTGAGCTCAAAGAGTCTTCCAAAAGGAATTTGCGTAGGCTTTCGGGAATAAATTCCAGATAATATTGCAAGGGTTTAAATTTTGATAAAAGGGGTAATATAAGTCGAGACCATTCTTCACTGTAAAGTTCACAGAATAGAAGAATGTGAGTAACAGATTCCACCTTATTGGTCATGCATGGACATAGGCGCTCGTGGATTGGTACCCGCAGGAATTTGCCGTGTAGTACAGCTGTAGGCAGTGCCTCAAATCGGGCTCTGGAAAAAGCCCATCTATAAGATTCATAAGTAATATTAGATAAACTAGTAGACTGTAAGCCCGTTAAATTAACGGGCGCTAGAACATTTCGCTGGGGGCGGGAAGGGGTTCCCCCCTCCTCTCCTTACTCCCTGGGGGCGGCTGCAGCGACGGCGGCGGGTGTGCGGCCACCCTCTTCGGCCTCCGGAGCACCGGCGCTCCACGAGGCAGGTCGATTCAGGCCGCTGGGGGTGGAGAGGGGCTCCCTCCCCCTTCTTTTTTTTTCCGGAGGCGGCTGCAGCGGCGGCGGGGACGGGGCGGCCCTCCTTGGCCTCCGGAGCACCGGCGCTCCGCTGGATGGGCTGCCCCAGGCCGCTAGGCCTCGGAGGCCCCTGTTCTGCCCGGCCCCGGACGGCTCTCTTTGGGCGTTGCGGGCCCGCGGGGAGGCCGGTGGCCTCCCGGTCACCTTCCCCGGCAGCCCGCGCTGTTCGCGCGGCGACGGCAGCGGTGGCGGCGGCTTTGGCGGCGCGAAAGCGGGTCCGGCAGCGCTGGGCGCCCTCAGGAGCTCCGCGGCTTCGTGTCACCAAATCCGCCGCAGACGACGATGACGGAGCCGTGGTCGCGGACACCGAGGAGGAAGAGGCTGGGGGAGCGGGGGCTCCGGCGCCGCCACCGCGGCCTCTTCCTCCGCAATGACAACGACGGCGCCCCCGCCCCCGCCAGCCTCTTCTTCCTCGGTGTCCGCGACCACGGCTCCGCCATCGTCGTCCGCGGCGGCGCCTCAGCCTCCGCCGGGTGGGCCGCCTGACGGGGCTGAGGCGGCGGCGGCCTGAGGAGGAGGTGGAGGCAGACACGGCAATGGCGGCGGCGCAGTTTCGGCCGGCCGCTCAAAGTGTCTCTGCGTCGTCCAATCTCTGTGTCCGTGGGGGACATGCGCAGTAGCACAAACGGACGGACGGACGGCACGCAGAGACACTTGCACTTTATTATATAGGATAAGGGGCAGCTGAAAAGTTGGGCCAAGATTTTAGGCACCTGTAATTCTCAGGAAGTAAGGCATCTTATTTTTGCAGTTCGATATCGAGAAGCCTCTGAGTAATAGATGTTTTTGCCTTATTCAAGGGTCCATTAAAGAGGTCTTCGGGGTTTAGGCCAATTTGTTTGATCTTGTTAACAATTTGCGTAAGCCAAGGTGGATAAGGGACTGCAGCCAGAAAGTGAGATAACCCACTATAACCCTTTGGGTTATAGTGAATTTTCAACCATAGGAATATTGCCTGTTCCCAGACTTTTAATTCAACTCTGGGAAATCCTGCCTCTTGTCTTAATATTACGTTGGGAGTACTCTTAGGGGTACCAAATAAGGATCTAAGAAATTTTGATTGGACTGATTCGAGGATCTTAAGGTTGGCAGAGAGACCAATTTGTGAGCCATACAAAAGTTGGGCCAAAGATTTTGCTTGAAAAACTTTCAAGGCCATTGGAAGGAAGCCAGCACCTTTCCTTCTAAATAATCTGAGGATGGCATTTGCACTTCTCTCTGCTGAAGTGGCTGATGCGGTCAGATGTACTGAAAATTTGGCATTGTAAGAGAAGGTTATGCCTAAATATTTTTATTAATAAGGCACCCATCATGATAGGGGCTTCTAGATCTCGAGAGCAGTGGTTGAAGCTTTAAGATTAATAGATTGTACTGGTCGATTGGGGAAGTCCATTTAATGTTGTTGGAAATCAGGTTGTCTAGAAGGAGCTGGCCATCTGCTGATTGTGTCCATAGACTGAAATTATCATTAACATGAGAGGACCATTTAATTCTAGATCTACCTCTTTGTTTTTGATCATTAAGTTTGGCTGCTTGCGGGTTAAGCCGGGGGGATCTTGTTAGTTCAGTCTTTTTAATGATTAGAGGCAAGTGGTCACTTTCCGTTCTTATATCTACCATAAAATCAATATGTTCGTCAAATAGGTCTTGAGAAATAAGAATGTAATCAATGGTGGAGTGCCAAAAAGTAAATTGGCCAGGGCAATCTCCCAATGAGAGGCCATTTAAGATGACGAGGTTTAACCTAAGTGCCAATTGAAAAAGGCATGCACCAGCAAAATTAGCAACTGGATCTAATGATCGCCGCCTAAAAAGAGGCCAAGATTCATCGTTTACATAGGTGTAAAGGGCACCTAAGGCCACCTATTCCACATTCATTGATTAGCTGTTCGTCAGAATGGCCTAATCTTGCATTAAAATCACCGCCAATAATTAGGGATGCTGAGGGGAACTTATCTATGGCAAAGTGAACACAATCTTCCAACTCATCCCAAACGTTTTTGAGATCAGACTGTTTCATGAGTGGATGAATATATACATTAATGCATATGATCTTGAGATGAGAAGAAAATATCTTAAAAGCCAAAACCCATTTTTTTGCCCATTTCCAATTTCCTTGGGTAGGCCCTTAAGGCAGTCGACACGAAGGTACTCAAACCTCCAGAGGGTCTTCCCCCTTTTGGTCCAACTACCCCTACCCCTGCCATATGGTATAGAATGTGTGAGTCTCCCCGTCCCCAGATTAATATTCCTTTTGTGAAATTGTTAATTTGTCTATAAGCACAATGTCCCTTACTTCTGAAAATTTTCTCACTTTTTGCAATCACTAATCTAGTTGCAGTTAATAAATGGGGAATGAAGTATTTATTGGTTATGTTCTTTTTTTCTTTTTTAAAATTATTTTTATTAAATATTTTCTTGGTTTACAAAAGTACATTCCTTGTCTCTTTTTTCAGGTTGTACAGTCTTTCTTACAAATCGGTTACATTTGTTGTGAAATATTAGTGTTGAGTACAGGCAGCCCCAGACAGAGGGGGGGTCATCTGGGCCACTTGGCCCTGGCCTCCGATTCCAAAGGGGGCCTCGGTCAGCATATTCACAATCGCTTACCTGAGGTGAAAGTAAAAAAAAAAAAAACACGAAGGGCGGGAGGGTGGTGCGTTTCAACCTGCTAATAGCGCCCTCTGGTTGTGTTGGAGAGGTGAGGGAAATTTTTTTATATACTTACTTATTGGAGATCCCCAGGGTAAAAAAAAGGGGGGGCACATTATCTACCTGGCCCGGGCCTCTGCCTGTCTCTGCAAGGGCCTGACAGTATAAGGTTGGGGAAGAAGAGGTGGGAGAGGAGGGGTGGTGAGGCTTATATTCTTTTGTATAGTGTACATGTGGGGTTCTGTGTCAGCGTCAACTGGGTAGGTTCTCTTTCTATTTGTTTATTACATTTGCTTGGTAGTGAGAGGTATTGTGGGGCAGGGTATGGTTATCTGTGGTTGGCTGCAGTGGGATTTGCTTGCATTTGTGAGGGGGGGAGGCCTTGTTGGGTCAGGTAAACCAGATTGATTCGTATGCTGCTGTCGGTGGATTCTTGTTGTTGTCTTGTTGGGCTGTGTATGTGATAAAGGGGAGCCATACTTGGGTGAAGGCGTCCTCTTCTCTTTGTCCCTATGTCAGTTTCAGTTTATTGGTTAAGGCCATTCCCCATACAATTTGATACCATTGGTCCAGGCTTCCTCAACCTCGGCCCTCCAGATGTTTTGAGACTACAATTCCCATCATCCCTGACCACTGGTCCTGCTAGCTAGGGATCATGGGAGTTGTAGGCCAAAAACATCTGGAGGGCCGAGGTTGAGGAAGCCTGCATTGGTCCATGTTTACTCCTGACAGGTCTCTCTAGTGTTTGGCTATGAGGCTTCTGAGAGTACGTGGGTTATAAGCTCTGTATAATGTGAGTGGTTATTATGAACTTGGAAGATGTTTAGTAGGGCCAGTTCCAAGGTGAGTTCTAATACCTGTTTAGTTATTTTGCATATCTCACGTAGGACTGCTGTCCAGAAGGGTTGGATTTTAGGGCATTCCCACCACATGTGGAGGTATGTGCCTGTGGAGGTGCAGCCTCTCCAACATCTTGGTGAGGTTCTTAGGCGTATTAACGCCGGTTTCCATGGTATTAAGTACCACCTATAGGTGAGTTTCAGAGTGAGTTCCCTTTTTGCTGAAACGGACTTAAAGGGAGGTTTAGACCACATTCTAGTCCATTGGGTGGGGTTACTTTCATAGCCTGTGTCATGCTCCCATTGTTCTTTGATTGCATCAAGGGGGTTTGTGGGATTATGGAGCAGTATTTTGTATATTGTGGATACCATCCCTTGCCGTGTCCCTCTGCTGTCAGGAGAAGGTTTTTGAAGGTGGTCAAGGGCCTAGTGGCTGCTGATTTTACTGCTGGATTGTTTAAGAAGGCATGTAATTTGTGGTGTGTTAGTCAAGGTATTTGGGTGTTCCTTAGTTTGTCTTGTATTTCTTGTGTTGGTATGGGTTTGTTGTTTTTGTAGAAGTCTTTTAGACAGTGTAGGTCTTTGGCTTGCCGGGTTTTTATCTGGAGGTTTTGCGCTGCATGTTGGAATAGTGAGTGATAGGCCAGGGGGATTGGTGGGGGTGGGGATTTTCCCTTCTGTGTGAGCCTTGTGGGGATTTTCTTTAGTTTGTTTTGGAGAAATGGGTATGCTGTTTTGGAAATGTTTTCGATGATGTCTCTCTCCAAGTGGACCCATTGTTTTGTCTTGTCTTCTAGAATATGTGGCGTACTTGGTTGGCGATGTAATATGATTCTGTGTTGGGGATTCCCTATCCTTCTGAGGAGGGGAAGTGCAGGTATTTGGGGCTTATTCTTGGCTATTTGTGTGAGGAAATAAAAGAGTGTAGTTTTTTCTGCAACCTCTGGAGCTGGGCTGGGGGAATTCAGATTGGGAGGGTTTGGAATAAATAGGTTAACTTTGGGAGGGTGATCATTTTGATCATTGCTATTTTGTCTGAGAGGGTGAAGTTGATGTTGTTCCATTTCCTCAAGTCTCTGTTGATTTCTCGCCACAGGGGCTTGTAATTGTAGAGGCATAGTTTGTTGAGGTTTCTGGTTATTTGAACCCCTAGGTACCTGAATTTGGTGCGGCAGTTTTATCTTTGTGATGTTGGTGAATTCCTTCTGGGTATGCGGGGGGGGGGGGGAGTGTTGAAGCACATAGATTCAGATTTTGCAAAGTTTACTTGTAGGCCCGACTCCATTGCAAATGTGTCTACATCGGCAGGGAGTATCGAATCAAAGTGGTCCAATACTGGACCCGAGGGATAGTCGAGGGGCCGCCAGTTCTGTTATTGTATCCAAATTGGGAGGGAGGTCCAGGTCCAGAGCCCTTGAGGAGGCAGTGGCATCAGCATGGGCGCTGAAGTCCCCCAAAACCAGTAGGTTAGGGAACTCCAAGGCCCAGCCTGCTACCACATTCAACAGGCCTGACAGGGTGGCTGCTGGTGCGCTAGGTGGTCGGTACACCAGCCAGACAGCCAAGCTCTCCTTGGTGCCCCACATTGGCCAACACATTCAATGTCGAAGATTGATGGTGATGGCAGAGCCCTGAAAGAGCAATCCTCCCAGATTAACAACGCTACCCCTCCCCCCCGACCCACAGTCTGCGACTGGTGGAGGACGGAGAAACCCGGGGGTGTTATCTCATGCAGGGTGACTACTTCACCTTCACACACCCAGGTCTCCATCACACAAGCCAAGTCAACCCCCAGCGAGATAAAAAAAAAAGTCTCGCATGATGGCGGTTTTATTGCCTATAGACCTGGCATTGCACAACACCAGTGACGGAGGTGGGTAATCCCTGCTCATCCTTCCCTCGGGATGGGGTGTAGATTGGAATTTGATTAATTTGATTAATTGAAAAACTTCCCAAAAGAAAAGCAGACCACCACATGTGTACTAGAGAACCAGGTAAATTGTATTCCCACCAGCAAAGGTTGGATGTGTTATGATTAATTCTATACAATCTGACTGGGCACATGTACCAGCGATGTGCTATCATTAAAGCATTTTCTTGAGTTCTAACTGAGATGGAGCTAAATGGTAGTTGATTCCAAATTTGTTCCTAGAGTTGTTCCTCTAATTGTTCTCAAAAAATAAATAAATCTCATTTTAGTCTTAATGAAGTGAGAGGAAGGGCAGCCATTGTTTGAGGATGTAATATACCGGTAGTTGGGAGATTATTCCCTTTCCCAGTTGGTTGAGTTGAGTAGTTTGTTGCTCAAAACTATTTAAGTTGTGTAATGCTTGAGTCTTTATATTTGGCTGATTAAAAGTCTTGGTTTTTGTTGACTTTATATGTTCTTTTTGTTCTAGATTCTGCATTGTGCAATAGGTAAGTTACTGGATTCATGTAGCTTATTCACTTTAATTTTTTTTAAAAAAAGAATAGCAAAAATATAAAGCATGGTATACATTTCTAATTTCACACTTTTTCTTCTTCCTAATGCCTATTCTAAGGAGGATTCCAAACCCCACTTATACTGTACAGGAGGGAGCGGAGCTGTACCTCTGCTTAGCTTTCCTGGCCAAGGTAGCCTCTTGTCATTGCCAGCCTCCCTGTTCTGCCTGTAAAATATGCTGAAAGTGGGAGAGCAAAAGGCAGGATACCCACTGGCAGTACCCAGTAGAAGCACCCTAAATGGGCTGTTCTGAATATGTGGCAGGGCTGAGCCAGTCCAGGAGCCATTGGAGCCTGAGCTATTTCAATGCCATCACATGAAAGCATTGGGCCCAATTACTATACCAGCTCCATGCTGCCACAACAGTCTATCTCCTCCCTGATGAATGATGTGGCAATGGCCTGACCACTGTAGAGCATCAGGATAGGGTGGTGGAGGTTTGAATTGCATAATGGGTATGTAAATATGAAGTAACTTGCAAATTCAGGATGTAATACAGGCTGTTACTACATATCAGAGTGCTCTGTACCACCTATCTATATTTGTCATTGTTCCTGTACTATCTTTGGAAATTTCCGCTTAGTAAAACAAGGCTTGGTTGTTGAGCAATAAATGATGTGTAACAATGCCATTCTTGTAAGAACACAAGGATTGCCTTGCTGGATCAAGCCATAGGATATTTTGTTCTGTTCTTGGCACCAACAGTAGGCAGACAGATACATCTGGGAATCTCACAAATAAGCCATGATGGAGATCACTGATCCCTGTTGTTTGTCCCCGATATCGGATGTTTAAAAAGAAACAGACTGATGAGATTTGTTCTCCTTCAGGTTTTCCAACCCTTTTAAAAAAGAAAAAAGGGATGCCCACAAGATGGACATAATGTTTGGGGTCTCTCAGACCCCAGCTCCATAATTTGGCTCACCACTGACCCCAATAGCACCATGAGGATTTCAAGCTAAGTCCCCTGAGGAGGTATGCTGGCATCAGCACAATGAGGTAATGCAGGAAGCCTTATTAATTATGTCAGACCCAAAGAAAAAGCAACAACTTTCCTCCCCTTACAGCAAGCAGGGCCCTCTATAATTGTGTTTCCCTTCTAGCCTTTGACACTCTAGGCACCAACATAGGAGATAAAAAATAAAAACAGACCTTGCTACACAGTGAAAAAGGCTGAAATATGAGTTACCGGTAATGAAGACTGGGAAGAACTTCCAGAATAGAAACTTACTTGACTGTAATAAACAACAGCCTCTGAAGCTTTAGACTTGTCAGTCAACAACAAAATGATTAGAAAGCTATTTTTAAAAAGACAATGCATAGTTTAAAGAAACATCTGGAGAAGATGAAATATTCAAGATGTGTGGATGTACATGGAATTATAGAGGAAATAGGTGGACATTAGAACCTCCATTATTAACTTGTTTAACATATTGTCCCTTGACCTGAAACTGGAAGTTAATAGTCTGGAACGAGCTCACAGAGCTGTCAGACTGAGACCCAAGGACTCTTGATAATAATAGTAACAACAACAACAAGTTTCTTGTACCCCACCCATCTAACTATAAGAGCTACCTGAAACAGGACTGCATTCAGATGTCTGCAAAAAGTCATATACAATCATACCTTGGTTGATGAATGCCTTGCGACTCGAATGTTTTGGCTCCCGAATGCCACATACCTGGAAATGAGTGTTCCGGTTTGTGAATGTTTTTTGGAACCCGAACCTCCAAAGCTACTTCCACAGCTTCCAATTGGCTGCAAGAGCTTCCTTGGTTTCCGAACGTTTTGGAAGTTGAACGGACTTCCAGAACGGATTCTGTTCGACTTCCGAGGTAATTGCTTATCTATTTGACATCTGACATCTTTCCCAAGAGACATTTGTCAGGTATTCAAAAAAAAAAAAGAGCTACCCCGTATTTTTCGCTCCATAATGCGCACCGGACCTTAATGCGCACCTCGTTTTTAGAGGAGGAAAACCAGAAAAAAAAAAATCTGGTTTTCCTCCTCTAAAAGGTTGGGAGGGAGGGAAGAGAGAGAGAAGGAAGGAATGAAGAGAGAGAGAGGAAGGAAGAGGGAAAGAAGGAAGAAGAGAGGGAGGGGAGAGAGAGAGAGAAGGAAGGAAGGATGGAAGGAGAGGAGGGAATCATCTCCCTCCCTCCCTCCTTGTGCTCTCCAGGGGCAGGGGAGGAACGGAGAGCCCCAAAGCGCCCGCCCTGACGGAGAGAAAGGGGGCGGGCGCGGAGGGGGAAACGAACGGACAGCCCCAAAACACTGCTTTGGGGCTGTCCGTTCGTTTCGCCTCCACCCCTCCGCGCCCGCCTTGACAGCGCAAAAGGGGGCAGGGACGGAAAGGAACGGACATCCCGAAAGCGCTGCTTTTGGGCTGTCCGTTCCTCTCCCGCCTGGCTGGGAGCCATGGCTCAGCTGGCAGAGGCATCCCTCTGCTTACGACTGCTGTGGCAGCCGAGGGATCCCGCTGCCGGCCAGTGCCTTCGCTCCATAACGCGCACAGACTTTCCCCCTTCCTTTTTAGGAGGGAAAAAGTGTGCGTTATAGAGCGAAAAATACGGTAATGCAAAAAGTGAGAACCTTACAAAACCTACAATATAATAATACCCCAATTATTGTTTTACAATATCTGGCATTTGAAACGTCTAAAGAAAATATGTGAACTGTGCCCCTTCACACTAAAGTTATGGAATGCATGTTAACAATGCCATATTGTAAAAATCATTTTTGGATCTTGTGATTAAGATGAAGTTTTCTAGAGCACTAGGGATCACCTGAACCTAATATCCCAGCTCAGTCACTGATATCACCAGCAGGAGTGTTGTTGGTTATTCCCTGAGTGGGTAAGGCTCATTTTAAAACAACTTGAAAAAGAGTCTTTAGCATCATCAGTATGGTATTTTGGATACCAGAGATAGAGATTCAGCAGGTGCCTTCTGTTGCAACTTTTAAACACCTGCTGAAACTATTATATTCTACCAGGCCTACGCAGGCAGTTGAGAATACACCTTTCCACAATGGTTCTTTGATGCCTGGTTTTAATCTTTTATATCGTTTTTACTGTATGTTTTTGTGTCCTTTCATTGTAAACCATTTTAATATATTTCATGAACTAATGGTATATAATTATTTATATAAATTGAATAAACTGAGGATATAGACCAATATAAACTTTCTTTTCAGGAATTGTTCCCTCTTCTGTTGTGCTGACTACTTTCCAGGTGATGTCGAGAGTTTTTTTGACATGGGCTGTAACCCATAGTGTAAAAGAGGTAAGTTAAAAGAGAGCAAGAAGAAGATCCATTTCTTCCCTAGAACTAAATATTTGTACTCTTTTGTATATTTCTTGTTCCTTTTACCGGGTCCACTGTGTGTGTTTTTGGTGGACAACTCAGGATCAGCTGTTTTTGTGAGATGTCTATCCAGAACTCTTAATCTGTAACATCTGTGCTGGCTCCTTGCCCACTGATGCAGTCATATCTTCCCACCTACCGTGCAGATAAGGTAGTGTGGAAAGAAGCATGCAAGTGGGTGGGGAATGGAAATGGAAATCATGTAAAACAAATTAACTAGTGAACTTCTTTTCAAAACTTTGGACTTAAAACTTGGTTTAAGTTGCTTGTCTTTGCCATTTTCAGATAGCTATTTAGTATACATGAAACAAGATTCACAGTTTTCTAAGAGTTGGAAATCATATGTAGGTCTGGTTTAACTATTCATTGTTTGGAAAGGGACAATGCATCAAAAGTTCCCACTTTCATGTCAGTCTCTACACTTTCGTTAACTGGGCTGTTACTTCCTGTAATTTTATTTACATGGCTAATATAGAAACACTGTTAAAAATAAAAAGTATCCATTTGTGAGAGACACCCTCACTGAATATGGGTGCAGGGTAACATGACCAATATTATGGGTGCATTAATAGATAAAACTCCCCCTGTTTTCACAGTAGAGGTCTATGATTAACTGCTTATGGTAGCTTTCTTAAATTTCACAGCTGCGAGGTGTTTTATTTTTGTGGCAGCTGCCTAATGTCCACTCTCCCCAACCAAGGATTCAGAGTGAGGCAGCACTTCTGGAACAAAACTGTATGTTTATTTAATTATACTTTAGGGAAGTTTAACACTTGGTGGTTTCATAAGGCACACAGCTTGGTTTAAAACACACACTCCTTTCAGAGAAACTTTTTAAGCAGCAATCTCATACAAATCAAGTCTCAGGTAGACTTTTCACCTAAAATGGCTGTCAAGTTCCCGTCAGGAAATCAAAACTGAGTTGCCCTGTGTAGCTAACCCCAGTGTGGACAGTTTAGTTTTTGAACCATCTGACATTCCCTCTCCCACTGAGAGTCAAATCCCTATCTGACTGTTAAAGTGGCAGCAGCTCACTTAAAGGCCACTCTTTCCTGATTGGTGTTTGCTTTTTGCTGTTGTACAAGCAGCATCTTGTAGCCCCACTTGACTCAAAGGTAGTGTAACTGTAGGACAGAGAAAGTGAACATACTTTCCAAACATCCAATATGCAGCATTTTATATGTGCAAATAGAATCCAAATTATTTCTAATGTGTTAGAAAACAGTTCGAATAATTTGGCAATAAAAATAGTCAAAACTGTATTGTACCCTATCAGGTTCCTGAGTATCTCAGATGAAGAGTTAGTTGACAGGTTCACATTAGCATTCCTTTCCTTGTGAGATGAGTGTTACCTACATTCTTATTAAACAAAAAACAAAAAAACTTTTGCTTCCCCCCTCCCCCAAAGGAATACCTACATACCTGAGCTCCCTGAACAAGTTCAGCTATTACGGATTTTGTAAGATGATATGTGGATGCATGAATAATGTGTGTTGTTTTTTGGTTAAAATCTGCCATATGCTTCTTAGGTTGTTGAATGAGAAACTCTTAATATTTTGCTTGCTTTCTCACATATCTAACTTTTTCTTGAAGAAGTCTTACATTATTTCTGATCAAGCCTAATCAAGTGGTGTTCCAGAATCTGAAACATGAATTTTGCTGTTTACATGTTATTTCTTCTGGATTCTTTGTTCCTAATATGTAATAGTAATTGCATGGGACAGTTCAGTAATGTTTGAAGAATGTGCTTGCTCTTATTCCTGGAATGGTCAAATTGTTAGCTATTTCTCTGCATGTTGTAGCCTTTCTGCTACTTGATATCTGAAATCTCAGGCAAGTTTACTAAGCATCAATCTGAATGCTGCTCATGCTTATTAAGAGAAAAGTGGAAAATAATCTAGAGCATGGTTGAGAAATCAAAAACAAGTTACTGAGGAAAACTCAAAATAATACCATATCCTGTGCACTTTATTTTATTCTTGCCTAAATCTGTATTGGCAAGAAGAATAAACTGTGAAAAGTATTCTGTTCATGGAATGCTAATACAACCAACACAGTCAATTAATAAATAATAAAGCACACACATTTGCTGGCTGGGAGAGTAGACCAGGCAAGTACCAGGATGGTGCAAAGCCAGCCCCTCCTTGTTTCTCTTGAGTCTTATATAGGAAGCTTGCGAAGCACAAGGTACTGTGTAATTCTGAAGTTGGAAATTGTTGGCTATAGGATTTTCTAGGAAATGATTTTGTGTGACGAGTATGTAATGTCATGTTTGCATGGGATGATGCATCAAGCTTAGTTACTTTCTATTACCAAATGATGTCATATTGATACCGCCATACAGAAACATTGTATACATCATGAACTCTGGTGAAATTAGACCTTAGGTGAGCTGTTATGCCTTTGTTTATTTTTCATTTAAAAAGCAAGCCAATGGTAAATGGTTTTAAAAATATACTCCGTAATCATACTATGAAGCAACTTAAGGTAACTTTCTCAGATTTTTATGTTGTGTCATTTCTGAGCAACACTTAATTTATGTGTATGCACAGGCATTCTAACCTTGAAATTACAAAGGAGAAGGCAAATTACAAAGAAGAGTATAACCCCCCCCCAATTAAATATTTCTGCTTTCCTATAGACCTGAATTACAAAGTTTGAAAAGATAGATTTAAAAGCTTGTCATTTTAGGAAGTTTGTAATTTATTTTCAACTTAACAGCAATTGTATTTTTCTTTAATAGGTACAAAATGAAGACTGCATCCTCCTCTTTGTTGTTGCCTGGACAATCACAGAGATCGTCCGTTATTCCTTTTATACCTTCAGCTTATTGAACCACCTTCCTTACTTCATCAAATGGGCCAGGTAAGGACATTAAGCACTTCATGATTATGAGCTTGAGAAACTATACATCAGTGGGCATATTTCCCTAATAATTGCAAGACAGAAATATCAGTCCTAGAAAATAAAGAGAATATTTTATTCAAAAATTAATAATCTTCATTTTCATAAAATATATCAAGGAGTCTTGCAGCATATAAAATACAATAAAACTAATCTATCAATATATATAAAACACAGTGTAAAACATCTGTAAATACTGGTTGAATAAAGCAAAATTTCATATTGTGAAGGCCTGTCTAAACAGTACAATTTTCAGAAGACATCTGAAAGAAGGTAGGGTGGCTCCTGCTGAACCTCTACAAGTATGGAGTTCTACAGGACAGGACCTATTGCACTAAAGGTTTGGTACTTTATGAAGGCCAACAGAACCTCAGGGGCATAAGGAACCATCAGAAGTGGCCCATCAGAAGATCCCAGTGATAGAGGTGGAGTATAAGTGATTAGACGGTCTTCAAGGTACTTTGGGATCAAGCACTGGTAACTGAGGGCTTTGTGAATTAACACAAGAACATTGAACCTGGCCCACTAGCAAATCGGCAATCAGTGCAGCTGTCTTAACATCAGAGTAACATGTTACTAGTATTCTGCTTCTGTGAGCAGTCTGGCCACTGTATTCTGCACTAGTAGCAGCTTCTGGGCCAGATCCAAAAGCAGCACCAAATAAAGTGCATTACAATAATTAAGTCTTGAGGTTACCAATTCAAAACAAGTTCACAAACTTGGTGTCATGAACTGGTTGGATGAAGAAGAAAAGAAGAAGAGGAGTTTGGATTTGATATCCCGCTTTATCACTACCTGAATGCAGAGAATAGTGGGATGAACCAGCTGGGAAAGTCCCAAGGGAAGAAGGCTCAGAGCCCAGGGATTGGTGGTGGGACAACGGTGAGTGGTCAGAAGGAGAAGACTGGGAAGAGGTGTCGAAAGCTAAGTGGTAGCAGGGCTTAGTGAGCTGGGAGAGTCTGTGTCAGAGAGAAGTTCAGAATTGGAGGCAGAAGCTGAAGCAGGGGAGGAGGGATGCCAAGAGGCAAAGATGAGTCTGGCTGATGAAGAGGCATAGGTGTCTCCTCCTGCTGCTGCTGCTTTTTCTCCCAGAACCAGAAGAGTCATAAAAAGGGTGGAGGAGAGGTTGACTGCACATAAGATACATGCATTTGTGCATGTATCTTACCAAATTGCTTGGGAAAAGCCGTGGAGAAGAGGTAACTTAAGATGGCTGTGGGGAGGTGGGGACTTTCAGTCTAAACAACTGATCTATGGGGCAAGACCTTTCGAGGATGAACTGCTGTGCTCATTAGGCTTGACACTCTGCCAAGTCTGTGCAGATGCATTATTGCTAATAAAGAGTTAGCTTCAACTTGAATGGCGTGACTTGGGATCAGGACCAGAAGTATTTGCATATGTTCTACACATTGTTAACATTCTCTTGTATAAAAGAGAATATTTTGTACTTTGGAATACACTTGAAATATAGTTGAATTAATGAAAATATATCTTTATTGAATGAAAGTCCTAACTAAGCAAAAGCTAATGATCCTCCAAGTTTTATTAGTTTGTACAATCAGGGACAACTACAGAACTGGTTTGCATAATGCTCAGCTATAGTTTTGAGCTACATCAGGGGTGGGGAACCTGAGACCCTCCAGATGTTGTTGGGCTATAGGTCTCATAATCTCTGACCACTGGGTATACTGGTTGGGGCTAATCGGAGTTGGGATATATATATTGAGGAACAGGTGCTGCATCTCTGCTATGTGCAGCAGCTAGCATAAGTTTGAGTGAAGTTAGAGGAGTTTAGTTTAATTTTTAAAGAATCCTGTCTAAACAAACTAACTTCAAACTATGGGATAGAAAGTGGAGTTGTTTTTTTCTAAATCATTCTCTCTGAA
Organism: Darevskia mixta; assembly: GCA_034641385.1. Classification (NCBI taxonomy): domain Eukaryota; kingdom Metazoa; phylum Chordata; class Lepidosauria; order Squamata; family Lacertidae; genus Darevskia; species Darevskia mixta. The sequence goes on along the minus strand of JAWWNH010000001.1, from coordinate 9,694,116 downwards.
GGTACTATTTGGCATGAGAGACAAGCTTCCATGGGCACAAGTGGGATCTTCCTTCAGGTGCGAAATAGCAGGGCTCCAGTGCAGGAGGAAATAGTTAAATTTCCTTCCCTGTTCACAGTGGCCCCATTCTTGATGAATGACCCCCAGCATCTGTTATTTGCACTAATATATATAATGTCATATAGAAAATATTATGTTGCATTGTATTAGCAACCTTCTCATACTCCTAGTCTAATGTACTCTGCAGTTCCATTGAACGTAGTGGAACTTACTTCTGAGTGAACATGTGAAGCATGCACACGAAAGTTCATACCAATAACAAACTTAGTTGGTCTCTAAGGTGCTACTGGAAGGAATTTTTTAATTTTGTTTCGACTACGGCAGACCAACACGGCTACCTACCTGTAACTTTGCATATCTGTGTTTTTGTTTGTTTGTTTTAGGTACACGTTGTTCTTCGTACTGTATCCAATGGGAGTTTTAGGAGAATTGCTCACAATATATGCTGCTCTGCCCTATGTCAGACGGTCCGACTTGTTTTCAATTAGTTTACCTAACAAATACAATTTCTCCTTTGACTACTATACATTCCTGATCTTGAGTATGATATGTTATATTCCAAGTAAGTAGAGCACTAAGTTAAATCCTTCCACCCTTGAGATCTGTAGCTGTTAGACTAAAAGCAGTTTAAAAGCATGTTTTAGTGTTCTAGAATGAGCAAGCATTATAAAAGGTGGGTTTTCAACAGTGAAAAATAGCAGTAAATTTAAATGCACAGATCCTGTGTCTCTGAGGCATAGAACAAAAACAAGTTTTTGAACTATGTTTTAATTCTACAGCTGATTTCCCTCTGGCACTTGTGGAATTCTTGTTTCTCTTTATTTTACCTATAGCCATCTTTTTCCATTTATTCTCTCCCTCTTATCCAAATTAGGGGATGAAAGCAAAAGAGAAAATATATTTGTTTCAAGAGTGCTACCGTAGTTGCAACTGATCTTTTTTTCCCTTCATGTTTTGAAAGAAGACTTTGGGTTTTAGCTTTGTTTTCTCTTTCATGTAATAGAGCATAATAAGTTTTTGAAGCCTAGCTTTTAAGTTGAACTTTTGTGATAGAAATGAAAATTCCATTTAATCCCATGCTGGCATATTTGTCTGTGCAGATATTTTTATCATAGTTATCACCTATTAAAACTCAAAAACTGTCATGACCACATGACAAATGTTCACATTGCAAAACGTACAAAAGCCCTTAGATGAGTCTCTCTTTCGTGCATTTCATTCTAGCGGGTTCCTAAGGAGCATTTCATTCTAGCGGGTTCCTAAGGAGCCCACAAGCTTCACATTGTGAAATAGAACTGCAAAAATAATTGGGTACATAGAGTGACCAATGAAAGTTGCAAATTTTATTGGGCTTTCAATGAAAGATTATATTGAAAGACACATTGCTGTATTTGTGCATGTATCTTACCAAATTTTCTCACATCAAGATCCAATGTCATTCAAGCAGAAAATTAATGCATCTGTTTGTTTCACAGAGCTATCTCAGCTTCTGTGTTTGTGTAAAAAATATTCATTTTTGTTTTAATCAAGTTCTGGTATAGAATAGAGCGGTATACAAATGAATAGGATATTATAGAATTGACTAGCTGGCTAAGTGGTGAGCAACAGAGACACTGACTGCATCTAAAGGTGGAGCAATGAGTGTTACTTGAATAAGCACTTACGGTACATACTTATTAATTATTACTGGTGCACCAATAATTACACTTATTATTTATAGTAAAATAAAATGTGTCATAGTTCTATGCTAGGCTTTGGGAAAAAATGTGTGCATTCTCTTTCAAAGCACTTTGCAGAAATCACCTTGCCATTAAGTTGAGCATTGTCATGTACAATGTTTCATACATTATATCTTGCATTTAAAGATGGACAGAAGGGGAATGGCTTCATGGTCCCTTGGTTTACAAGTAAGCAATCTTGTATTTTGGGGGGTGGGTTTCCCTCCACTTCATTAAAAGAGAGCAGAAAGTATATGTTTGGCTTTGGGGGCACTGATATACATGTGAGAGACCTTGAATACATGATATTAAATTGTGTGTAGGTTAAAAAAATACTAACTTTTATTTACATAATTCTTTTCTGTTTTTCAGTCTTCCCTCAGCTGTATTTTCATATGATACATCAGAGAAGAAAAGTACTTTCCCTTCCTGAAGAACACAAGAAATCCGAGTAATCACAGCTTTTGTTCACAGCTGTGCATATAGATACACACGAACATACATACGTTTCAAACGTTTATAAATAATACAGAGTATTAAAATGAGTTTTCAAAACAAAAAAGTTTAGTAACCACACTGATTTATTTTTTAAACCATTGCTCTGTGAAACTGCATTTTGGCATGTCTCATTACAGTGAAACACTTAATCTTTTATTTTACCTTTTAATTTATTTATTAAAAACTTGCATTATAATGTGCTTATATTGATGGTATGAGTGATAACAATAATTGTGGTGCCTGAATTAGGATTCCTTTATTCCTTTAAAAACTTTTTTGCATGCTAGATACTTACATGTATTGTTGTAAAGATAATATTTAGAATGCTTTTGACAGTTTGTCTAGAACTGCCATGGGCAGACTAATGAAGTCCCACAAAATACTTTTCTGACTCTAGGTCTGGATGAGGTGATAATCCTAGCAATTCAGGGCACAAACTTAGAGAGAGAGCTGCATTACAATGATTGCAGCAGTAACTCATTGTAATTGCACAACTGATTTTTTTCTCCAGAGTGGGGCCTTAAAAATAGTACAGTGTTGCACAAGAGCATGTGTTCTGTAGGTGCAACTTAATCTTATTACCTCAAGCTGGGATGTTTTCCTGCTGTTCTTGAATGCTCTTTTTACTTACGGTATTTTCCTGAAAATGACGGCCCAGTTTTATTGAAATACTTAAAATATAACTAATTTGTAATTGACCTGGATGCTACTTGAGAACTTTTTATGGCTTTGAATTAGCTGTCCAAATACATCTAGTAGCATTTTGCAAGCATAATCAGATATATTTTCAGCATCTAGACAAGTTATCTAAAAAGCCTTTTCTTAAAATGAGCTTATTTTTAAAGTTTTAAATGTTTTTAAAAGCATCATTAATTTTGTGTCCAAAAAGTGATATTAATGCTAGTAAATTCAGCTTACTTCAAAGCTTATTTAGAGAATGGCTTTTTTATAATGGAACCAGGTGATCTTTTTTTATTAAATAATTTTGACACTCTGGGACAAAATGCAGCTTGTTCTTTATGCACTTCTTGTTTCCTAGTTATACTGGAAAAACATTTAAAAATTTACCAGTTCTTAAAATGACCAAGGATTCCTTCTCTTTGAAGATTGCTAAACTTTAACCTTTAGCTCAGCTGGTACCAAAAGAAAAGAAATGATATGTCATTTTATTATTGTGTCTTTGGGATCCTATGAAGAATATCAGTGCACCAAAGTTGTTCATGCTTCCTGCAGAGTGAATCATAGAAACTGTTACGGTCTAACTTGGATGTTCACTATTTAACTTTATTCCTATCCTATAGCTAAGAGTGGTATCCAGGATTTTGCTGCTTTTAGAGAGACAAAAAAGAGAATTGACTCATTTCACTACTTTGGCATTCCTGTTGATCATCTTGAGTTAAGATGCACTCCTCTTGCAGTCAGCTCATGTTATTTCCTTCCATTCAGATATACACTGCCATTGTGTTGTTAAAAGAGGTTTCTCATTGTAACATCTGTAACAGCTTAGCATTAAGCAGCAGCTTATATTCAATGGTTAGAGCTTATATTGTAGAGAAAGTGTGAGGACACCTCCATGACACAGTTTTGAAGGAGAACAAGGGTTTCACATTAACCAATTTATTGTATTGTACATGTCCTTATATGAACTTTCCCACAGAGCACTACCATTCTAGGCTATGATGGTTGCAGGTTGAGTATGAGCCTTGCAGTATAATTGGGCAAAGAATCTTAATGTTCCCCATGTAAGTGACTTTGTATATGGTATCTTAGGAAAAGGTAAGCGCTATGATATATAACTGCATTATAGGAGCCCATCAGAACCAAGCAGCAACACTCCTGTAATGATAAGGGCTTTAGGTACACAGAGAGTGGTTGTCTCTTGCTTGTGCTCAACATTCATCTTCCTGACAGGGAGGGAATCGAAACGAACTACAGAGTTCTTTACCACTAGCCAGATGCTTCTTCTGGTCAAGTAATGTCCATCAGTACAAATCAGTTCTGCCAAAATCAGCTTCTAACCTTTGCTGCAGCACTTAAGGGCTGCTTTACATTGTCTGTGGCAGCAAATTTGTTTTATTTGTGTTTCACAACTGAAGCCTGTCCTGCCTCCCAAGCACATATACTCACTATCACAGTTATGTGGCTAAATGCACACTGTTATTACATGCACAAATTTAACTAAATCCTAACTTTCTTTCAGGTGAAACAGTTTCTCAGGTCACTGCAGTAGTCCTTTGTCCAGTTAAATATTTGTGAATACTTGTGTAGAATCAGTTGTGAGCATATTTTTTAAGCTGCTTTGAAAGCCTCTTGAGGACTATAAAGTAGGTTATAATTTTTAAAATAAATCTGACTCTAGAGCTTGATAGGACATGCTTTTTTGACATTTATGTGAAGTTCTGCCCCAAGTTGCATAGCTCTTTGTTATTAATTTATGCTGGTCAAAATTCCATATTCTTGGAGGGTTCTGGGCACATGTCATATTGGCACATCACCACAGCTTCATCCTGCACCTACAGTACTATTGTAGCATTTAAAGGCCTAGTTCCCAATAATCCTTTCTGTGCAGTCATTCACCTAGACACAATCGTGGCTGAAGATCAGATAGTAAGAAACTGTGCAGTCAGCCCAATTTATATGGTGCCAAGTCTTTAAATATCGCAGCAATGCTATGTGATGAAGCCATGGAAAAAGAACTTTTCTCTGCTGTAACCTTTTGATCACATTTCTGTAAAACAGGAAGGTGAAACATTGCTCGCTGTTAGGTTTACCTGTTGCTATACCCAAGGCCTTGCTAGTCAGCTTGATGTGTATTTGTAACAGTTTTGTAATTTAATATCTATTAGATCTTAAGGTACTTCCCCTCCCAAAATGGATTGCTCACTTGGTATTTACTTCATTCAGTCTGTTCAGTTTTCTAAGCTTAGCGTGACCTCTCCTCTGTGATACACCTTACTTGTAGAAGAGTTAATCTGATACCTTTTTAAGCCACTCATTAGCAACACTGTGAATTGGGAAGGGTTTGAGCATAACCTCCAGACAATTTGTGAAGGCCAGAAAAGTTGATGCTGCTGGATGTAGATTCTGTTATGTGGGTGTAGGGAAAGAGAAATGCTTGAGGCAATATAGCTTTTTGGTAGCTTGCAGATGTACGGTAATAAAAGCTAGATAATTCAACAAGCTTTATCCTGAGAATTTGAGATAGAATTGGCCCTTTGGAGTGAAAGTGGCCACAGGGTGAGAAATCTAATAGATAAATAACCTGACATTTAAATAATGTTTAAATTAAATTTAAGGTTTTCTGTAAGCTTTAATAATTTACACAACATACTATTGCCCAAGATTATTTGTAAAAGATAGTGGAAAACTAGGCTTCTAGGACAACTAGTTGCTGCTAAAACGATCAGACATGCCCCTTTTGAAACTGTTGTGGGCGAAGCCCAGTTACTGCTGTTGACTGCTTCACTGACTCAGGATGGGATATTTAAGCCATACTCTTTCCATACTGGTACATTCAGAACTGGCACTGTGGCAGAGAGAGTTCTGAGGTAGAATTGGTTGTGTCTGGCTCACTCTAAAATTGTGGATAATCAATTTCAAATTAGAAGTTTATTTGTGGAGTACATATACAGTCCTCCAGTTCTTACCATTAGCTGTCAAACTCACTTCCTCAAGGTACTGCTGTGAAAAGCTGCTCTGTATAAGGGGAAGGAATTGCAACACTCATTTTCTGACATCTATTGGTCGGGCTTCTCACTGGACTATTCTTACAGACTTTTCAAATTAATCCTGGCACAAATAGATGAATAGAAAAAAGAAATTATACCCAACCAGTGACTAATGGAAAACAAATGACTAATCAATGGAAAACTTGTACCTGCAGTCAAATATGAAAATTAACTAGAAGCAGTACTAAAAAGGAAGTGGGATCTCTAAGATGAGACCAATAAATTGGAGAGTAATTATTAGACCTCTACTGTTTATGGGGTGGCATTTGCAGTTTCTGTGCACCAGGTTCACCTGCCTGGGTTATTGCACATGTGTTCCAGTAATTAATGGATAGACGCTACCAGCTGATACGGTTTGTAGCTGAGTTTTTACAAAATGTTACTGAAAAATCAGCAAATTACTCCTGCTTTATTCTAAAGCTGCCTTCTCAAAATGCATGTACCGTTTTGATGAGTATTTTTAATTAAATGCATCCTCAGGAGGCAATTGGAACAGGAGGAATGGTATGTGGGAAGACAGCATTTAACCTATGCCTTGCAGACTATTTCGCGACTAAGAATTGCTCCCCTCAATTTCCCTTTCTCCTTTAGGATGAAAATATGCAGTTACCAGTTTTTTTCACAGATTGGATGAGGAGGCAGGGGGAAGCAGCAAGGGGAGAAAATTAATGAACTTTTTGTGAAATGGTTAAGGAGTCATTTGTTAAATGACTACAAGGTGTACTTAGGTTTCCAACTCAGACTTGTTACCAGGACTTGAATTATTTACATGCTAAGTCAAAAATAGTTTTCCAGTGCCTTAGACTATCACAGAATATAGAGCAATGTAGTAAACAAAATAGAAGACTGAAATTGCTGCTGTTGCACTACAGCCTCTCAATCAGGCTGAGCAAACAATGATAACTCGTGGGTCAGTGAATGCCATGTGTGTGCATTGCTGATTTTCTTGTGCACATGGGTTGTTCCCCACCTCATTGATTGAAAAGGCAAGCAGGTGGACTTAGGTCTCTATAGGCATGTCAAATCGTAGAGTGCCTAGGGCATGATCAGTGTGGTTCTGAGACTACCTTACAAATGGCTTATTTAGGTTATCTGTATTCCATGTACTGTATGTTTCTCTGAAGATAATCCATGGTAATTAATAGATCCACTTCTGTAAATAAGCTCCCTTTTAAAAAAGAAAGGAAACAAAAACATAAAGTGAACAGTCTCCAAAGTGAGTTTTGTCTCTAGTTTTAAAGTCTGCATAATGTTTATTTGAGTTGACAAACTATTAAGATTACTTGCCTTATTCTTAATTCCTGTAAATACAATCTTTAGAATGTGAATTAGGACAGAAGTATTGACATTTTAATACACTTATTGCTTCGTTCATAATGCAAGTTCAAGATTCCCTGCCCCCCTTTGATTAGAAATGAACACTTAACTTTGAAGTATATATTTTCAGATGAACTTTACCAAGTTGTTCATGGAGCTGTGTGTGGAGGGGGTGTCAGCCTTTTTTATATAGCATAGAAAATTCCTCACATTATGGTTATAAATTTCTCTTACGCATGTATGGCAAAACCACAGCATATTTGCTCACACCATGGTGGTCTGTGTGATGTACATAATACCTACTTAAACAAGGTATCTAGTAGCTTTTATGTGTTAAATTTTAGTTCCTTTGAAATCTGGAATTATGTTTGAAGAGACTATTCCTTACCACAAGATAAAAATTTCTTGAGAAATCTTGTTGCAAAATAAATTGCACATATGGCACATACTTCTATTAAATAATTTCATTTCACAAAAGAGGTTGGCATTTGTGTGGGTCAGTTTACAAAGTTATTGTTAAGTTTAAGATAATTCATTGATACATTACTGGGTTTTTATGCATTGTCATCTTATGGAATTTGATAAAACGTAATATTTTGTACTTTTTCTATGTTGTGAAAAATACTATTGTTATTTTATAAGTAATTTACAATGTACATGTTTTCAGGTGTTTCGAAATTTAATATTACCTGGGACTCTGAGAGAACTTTTTATGCATGTTTAAAAGATATTCCTACCTTATATGTAGAGAAGTGGTTTGCTATGCATATTGTACTTGTGCAACCGCCCCCCCCCCCCAACTATTGCATTATGAAATAAATTAGTTGTGTCTTCTTACACATGGAGTACTGACAGTTGATATTTAACCACTGTAGTCTAAAATATTCTGAGTACTAAAAATGTGGTATGGTAATAATTTTCTACATCCATTAAAGGCAGAGTATTTATGTCATTTTGTCAGTTGTGGGGTCCTCATGTGAAATTTTGAAGCCAGTACTTCAAAGGCCTTATAGTTTGTAATAGAAATTATTCATCTTAGTAAGCAAACTGAAGCTAGGATGTTTACCATGTGCTCTTCTTTGTGTACGATGATGATGATTCCGCTTATTTGTAGAAGTGGCTTATTTTAGCCTCCAAATAAAAGAAAAGCTATATGTGTCAAAATGCTTAGATAAAAATAAGGGCACTTCTACACAGCAGTTTATTGGGGACTTGGTGCTACTCATGAATGGAGGTTTTGTACAGCATCGACATGATTACTATTATCAAATGAGCAGCCTATACTTTTTTGCCATTTAACCCAGTTTTCACCCTACCATGTACCATCTTTTAGTACAAAAAAAAATTATTCATTTGCAGTCTCTGCTGGTGTGGAAGCTCCTTAGGGTCTGTGGTTTTTGGCAAGTGGTTTGTCTTGCATGTGATGTTTTATTAAGTGTTCTCTATCTCCACAACCCCTAACTGTTGCCACTTCCTCTTTTCTGACAATGATTGTTCCCATGATATAGTCAAATTCTTGAAAATTAAGGGATGTCCACCCTTAAGAAGGGTTGCCAATTCTTACGCAGCAAAAAGGAATCAGAAATAGCTGCAGAATCTAGGTATGGTCTGCACATGCATGAAGCTACTACATTGCCAAAGCCTAGCTGGTCTGGTTTTCATCCATGCCTGAATGGGAGGCCACTTGAGAACCACAAGTACACTAGGCTGGGTTCTGTGATGCCAAGAAAAAACAACAACAAGCTGCATGGATTTTTTCATGAATATAATCTTCTAAAATCATCATAAATATTACCCAGATAGAGACTCTTACAAATTTTTCATGAAGACGAGGCAGACTCAGTTACACCTGATGAACTGTTCACTCCCAAATGTTGTAGTATATTCCTTCCCCTCAACTGCTGCAACATGGCTAGAGACAAAAGGGGGGCATGCCAGGGGCAGATTGGGCCAAGTGTGCCCATTCTCCCATGCTGTGAAATGCTCTTCCATGACAGATTTGGCAAGTATCCTCTCTGCCAACATTCAGACATCTCTATATGACTTTTTGTTTGTGTTAACAGGCATATTCAGTGGTTTAAACTTTTTAAGATAAGCCAGTGATTCTTGCAATTATTCTGTATTTTTATGGGATTTTATGCTTCTGGAAATTTTGTTATACACCACCCTGATATTTATGTGAGAGACAGTTTATAATCTGTTTTATATATAAAAATGAAAAAACCCTAACAATTCATTTCCAATGATAGGAAATTGTAAAAAGAAAGACCTGGAGAAGGGGGTGGAAGAAGAAAGGAAAAATATCACTGCTCTTTTCTGCCCCATGACTCACTGCACACCTTCAGATCCTATACTTTTGTTTCTTCCCATGCCTGTCCTGTTCCCCCACTACTCTGTTAATCAATTAAATTTGCAGATAAGATAACCGTTCTGAAGCAGAAAATACATTTTCTTTGCTTTTTAGGTGCATGTGTTGTAGGAGGCATTGTCTGGGAAAAGTCATTTTCCCTTGTGAAATGTAATTTTTAAAAGTAGTAAAATATAATACATTATAAAATTGCTGCCTGATTAATTGGTCATATTTTAATTGGTCAGCATGTTAAAGATACTAAAATAAACATGAGAACATTCCATGTATGCTTAAACAGCTGGTGCAAGAACTTAATTGGTATAAATAAAAGAGACAAATAACCAAAGCCACATTTACTTGGTTTTACTTTGCAAAATGTATATCCTCTTCTAGGTGCTGCAGCAATGTCTTAGGATGCAATCCTAACCACGGTTACTATGTGGAATGAAGTGGGGTCTCTGCTACATCTGCAGCCATGCAGAGCATGCTGGGTGGGTGGGAAAGGGGTGGGCAGGTAGATTCCTACAATGGCCTGGATTTTAACCTGGATTTCTCATTCCTGGTCTGACACTCTTAACACTTTACTACTCTGTCTCTTCCAGGTGTTTGGTTAACATTTGTGGATGGGGCAGAAAAAGAAAATGCTATTTATCAGAATGCTGACAATACTACTAATTAGGATGATGGCATTCCTTATTAGTTGACACTTCTCAGTTTACTGTATCAATTTTTTTGCTATGAAACTCCCTGCCTTCCTCGGTGACAATGTGACCCATTTCCATTGCCACCATTCTCTTAGAATACCTTTAAAGCCTTGTAGTTTGGTATAATAGGCCCAGATGTGTGATGGGCACAAAGATTGGAGAAAGGATGAAAGATTAAGCATAGTTATTTAAGGGAAAATATGTACATAAGAGAATACTGATATTTACATTGGAGTCTTGTATGTTTTTAAATGTAGCTGACTACACCATCTTAGTGGCTTTTACCTCAGGCCAAATTCCCCAAACCTCCCAAGCTAAATTCCCTCACACACTGGTCCAGTTACTCGGTATAATCCCTTCTGACTGACCCAAAATCTCATCCATTTTTACTTCTGGGAGCTTTGACAGTTTAGCTGACTTTAAAAAACAACAGCATTTGTGTAGTCATCTTCAGTTAGGACCTTTATACAAGGCAGCATTTTAGCCTAAACACTTGTGATAAATAGCTTAAAACTCAGGCCTCCATTATCCATGTTCACCTCAGTTTTCTCTGCCTCTCACTTCCCTCTTCAGCTGTCTTCCCACACTGCCTTTCCCAACTAACATTCCTCACTGAAAATCATCTGATTGACAGTTAACTGTCCAGAACCTCCAACCATTCAGAGTCTGTTGTCTCCCAGACAAATCAAAATTAATTTATCTTATCCAAGCCTTGTCTAAAAATATTAAAAGCAATCATTGTGTTTTTCTTTCACCAAGCAGGTTCTGCTAAACAGACCTTAAATGGAGCATAAGCCCAAGGCCTCAAACTTTGATCATTACACTCAACAGAGTATAATGTTATCAACAGAGCTCACTGAAATATTTTTCAAACCACAAAACATAAGCAGACAATCCTATCCAAATAATTTCTCAGCATGCCCTAAATGTTGTAAATAATAATAATAATAATAATAATAATAATAATAATAATAATAATAGTTGTAGCAGTAGTAGTATTATGAGTTGTGGGTGCAAGGATTTGTGGGTGCCAGATTCTAAATTCCTGAGTCTCGATGTTAGAATTTATCTAATGTTAGAGTGTTAAAACTGGTGGTCAAACGCTGGATTTAACAAATTGTTAAAATACAGACCAAACCACTTTCCTGTGTTCAGGAAATTGCCTGAGAGAATGGGCAATTCACAAAGCAAAGACTCAGGGCCTGAGGGCAGATGGATATGAGCCCCTCTTTCATCTGGGAAAGAGTTTGCGGACACACCTGCTAAACCCTGTCTGTGGTGCCTACCCCTTCCCCAAAGAATGAGATGAGACCAGAGTATGGGTTCAAATTGGCCACAACTTTATTGAGCTTCAGAAGTGGGAAACTTGGCATAGCCCTTGGCAGGTAACCCTCTCAGCCCGTCTGGCTAAGGATATGCAGGTTGATGAGGTACAGTGGGAGGGGACTGTAAAGCGCAAACTTACACAGCATGCCCTCCACTAACCTCGGCCCGGGAGTTTGACCTACATGCCGCCGCTCTAGGGCCAGGGACTCTGGGTGTTGCCCTTTAACGGGTCCCTGCAAGCGCCGTCGCATGGGAAGGGAGCATGAATGCATCCCCCCCCCCAACCTGATGATAGACTAAAGGATACCTTGCCAAGGCCTAAAAGCACCAAAGTTGTGACGAAATGCTGCGGGGAAGGCGAAACCTGCCAATGGAAGGAAAATTCCTTCCCGGTTCTGAATACAGCAACTATCTTATGACTACAGCATCACCCGCTGACCTGGAATGCAAAGTATTAGTCTGTAAGGAAAGTATCGTTAACTTGATGACCACTGACCTAAGACGAAATTATTTGGAGGGAATAAATTATTAATTTGAGGGTGGGTGGGTGATCCTGGAAGGAAGGAAGATCAAGAGGCCTGGCCGAAAGGCTCAGCCTCTTTTCTTTGGCCTTGACCCCAACCCCGTCCGGCCATCCATTGTCCTACCTGGCCGAGGGCAGGTCAAAGGTCAACCTAAGCAGGTGGGTGGCACCCGCCCAGGTAAGCCCCGCTCGGTGCCACAAACCCCGCCCACCTGTGTGGAAGGGAGGGCAGAAATTGCAGAGACAGAACAGGGTTGAGTTTTAGGATTACAGTTGGCTGGGAAGAAAGTTGGAAGCAGAGAAGGTGAGCCATGGCTGGTGTCATTTGAATCAAAAGCTGTGGGGGCTATGGGATAAGCAGGACTCTCTTAGGGTGTGAATGCTATGAGCCCCTCCATGGTAGGCTCAGGTTGTAAATAGGTGTAAATAAAACATATATCATAAAGACACCCCAGTCTCAGTTACAGATAGGTAGCCGTGTTGGTCTGTCATAGTCAAAAAAAAATTTTTTTTTAATCCTTCCAGTAGCACCTTGGAGACCAACTAAGTTTGTTCTAGGTATGAGCTTTCGTGTGCATGCACACTTCATGCACACGAAAGCTCATACCCAGTCTCAGCTGTGCCTCATTTCCAAAAGGAAATAGGAACCCTGGGTAAGTGCCTGAAACCCCTGGACTCACACCACTTGGATATTGGGATAGCAGGTAGCAATAATAATAAACAAAGCTAAATTGTAGCTGGTGCTGGGGATGCTTGATGCAAATTTATTTCTCTGTATCTATATGGGACTGGCCAAATCTTGAGAGATTTGAAGTTTGACCAGAACAAACAACAACTCTGGCTCTCCAGCTAAAAAACAACAACACGAGGTAGCATGCACTGTGAAATGCCCATGAACCGCAGCTGCTAGTCAGAGTAGGCAATACTGGGCTAGTAGTGGTCTGACTCAGTAAAAGGGAACTTTGTATGTGTATCCACGCAGGTTGCTCCTCATTCGGTCCAGGTGGGTATTCTAGCGCTTCCAAGCACAATACAATCAGCACAATAATACAATCAGCTTAGCAACAGTCCTAAGGCAGGCGATTCCTATTCCGCCCTGCTGTGATGAGGGCGCTTTCCTCTAGATCCGGCTCAGCGGCAATGCCCCCGAAGGAGTTAAAACTACACCGGAGGAGGGCCCCTCCCCCTCCCCCCGCGTGCGGGGGAGACGGCCGTTCTTTAATTATTTATCTGACTCTGATTTTTTTTGCAGATGCCAGCTGCAGCCGCGGCTTCCAACATTCGCCGCCCTCCTTCCTCCTAACTGGGCAGCCTATTGGAAGGGAAGCCGATTCAGCCGCCCAGCTCCCTGGAGCCCGTGCTGTAGCGGAAAGCGGCGGCTGATCGTCAGCCAATCGGGCCGAGCGTGAGGCGGAGCCATGCCGGCCAGTAACTTCGGTGGAAGAGGGGCTGTACAAAGCCTGGTTTTGAAAGGGGCGGGCTGCCTCTCTCCTGCAAAGAGGAGCGTGTGAGGGAGGGAGCGAGCGAGCGAGCGCCGGGCCGGGTGAGGCAGCCGCCGCTGCTGCAGCTTCGCTGAGGGGAGCCGGTCCTGTTATCTGCTAGGAGAGGCCGAGGCGGCGGCTCTTCGCGGGAGGTGCCGTTTCTCTTTGCAATGAGCTGAGAACCACTCTTCTGGCTGGCTGCAAGGGGCACAGAAGTCTGCCCCCTCCCTAGCCCTCCACACCGCACGCCGATACATTGAGACCCAGTAGAAGAAGCAGCAGCAGCAGGAGGAGGAGGAGGCTGGAGTGTGCATAAGCAGTGCGGAGTCAGCCTCGGCGGGTCTTTTTCTATCCCCTCCCCTCGTTGTGGAAAAATTTGTGTGGTGCTGTGGGTCGTCCCGTCCCCGTCCCACGCTTTGTTTTTGTATTTTGCATCGCTGCTTCAGCGGGAGAGCGAGCCGTGCTGCTTGTTGCTGGCCCCTGCAGTGGAGACAGCGCATCCTCGCACGGAGGCAGCAGTGCAACGTCGGCTTTTTGGCGGAGGACTCCCTCCATGGATCTGTTCGCTGGAGAGATGATCTAGACGCAGGAATCTCTCCTTTTCCGATCTCCCACCTGCGCCTCCTCTTCCCCTCCCCCACCTCTTCCCCGCCGCCCTTGATTTGAATCACTCCGTAGATCTTGTTTATTTTTATACATATTTTTTTTTCTCCCATGTGCCATCCCAAGGGCATGCAGCACTGCCGTCCCAGCAGCCTCAGCAATCCCACCCATTTGGTTCATTCGAGCAGGAAAAAGGATGATGCCTCCGGCACTCCAGTCTCCGATTTGAGTCGAAAGCTTCCAATAAATACATTTAACTCAAGGCTTCCGGGGCTGTTGCTGTTGCTGTTGCTGTATGCCATCCCTTCCCCATTGCAGCAATGTCGTGTTCGCCTTGAGAAGGAAGAGCTTGGAAAGAGGGGCGTCTGGGAGGCTTGCTTGTTTGTGGTTCTCCAAGCCAATTTGTAGGGCCACCTTCCTTAAATAGGAGGGATCAAACAATGACCCAGCCGGCTTCCCAACGCCTCCAGCGCTGCTGCTGTGGCTGCCCTCTGCACCACCTTTCTAGATGACCAACAAATAAGCAGCTGCCCGCGGGGCAAAATTAAGAATGACGGTACTGAGTCGTTTTGCTCCGCTTCCTGGAGAACGTTATCAGCGACTGAAATATGCAGCCTCTTTACGACCTTTCTGACCAGCAGGTCCTTTTTGCGGCGGCAGGATCGCCTTGACCTCACACAGAGAGGAATTATCGTGGTGGCTTTTTTCCTGATGATGCATTTCGACTGGAAGGTGGTCTTTGCTTAAGGTGTGGGAGAAAACAAAAACCTAGCTGCCTCCATCACATTTGCTTTTCTATGCATGGAAGTCTTGTTTCAACAAATGGCCAAAGCATTGGGGACTTGTGAAAACGACAGAGTGGGAATCCTCACCAGAGGGGCAGCCTTCCATAGGTAGGGGAACTTTCCTCTCAGCTCTCAGTGGATCTCTTTAAATTCTGGTTGAATTTTTTTTTCCTATTCCCAGCAGCCTCTGGAGGGAAGAGGAATTCAGCTGGTTGGTGAACCAGTCACCTTAAGGGTTTGAATTCCTTTATCACTGAGAACTTTGTTTTATTTGGACTCGGCCAGGACTAACGTGTGTGTATGTACACACATGTCTTTCCTCCGCTGCACCTTCCACCATAGGGTGAGAGAAACTGCTCAGAAGCGTTGGTTCTTCCTTGCTATGAGTGGGATTCCTTGTGATTTTATTTCTCTCTCTCCTACTCCTTTATAACTTGCCCCACAATCCCTCCCCCTTCTCTTCTGCCTTGGCAGGGCATGTCCCGCTCCAACAGTGTGAGCCCTCCGGGGTTTGCAGCTCCTGCTGTGCCCAGGGGTGGAGGTGCAGAACAGCATCGTTCTGCCTGGGGAGAGGCTGATTCCAGAGCCAATGGCTATTCCTATCCTCTTTCTACTAGGGCCTCAGTAAAAAAATCTTCCCGTATGGAAAGCAGGTGGAGAAGTGATGAAGACTACGAATCACCGAGCAGCAGGAACCACGGGGTGAGTGGCTGCAGGATGATGAGCTTCAGGTCCAAGTCTGCCTGGCAGGATCATGGGGTTGACAAAAGCCAGCACTCTCGCCGTGCAGGAGATCCATCACTTGCCATGAGTCCTAGGCGCTATGGTGTGGAGCAGGGTGAGGTGCATCCACGCTGTGTGGAACTGGGGCTAGAGGAGAAGCGGATCAAAGCCAAGATCGATGAGTTGGAGGAGGAGGAAGAACTGGATGGCGAAGGGCGGTCTGAGATGGTCTTCTCCATGGGCAGCTGCTGTGGTAGCTTGCTGCAGATCTTCAGGTCGAAAAAGTTTCAGTCGGAGAAACTGGAGCACCTCTACCAGCGCTACTTTTTCCGTCTTAATCAGAGCAGCCTGACTATGCTGATGGCAGTGTTGGTTTTAGTGTGCCTGGTCATGCTGCTCTTCCACACCGTTCACGGCTACTATCAGGTGCCCTATGTGGTGGTGCTGTCCTTGGCCATCCTGCTTATGGTGGCTCTGGGTGCCATCTGCAATCGCAATGATTTCCACCAGGACCACATGTGGCTCATGTGCTACTCTGTCATTCTGGTGGTGTTGGCCGTGCAAGTGGTTGGCTGCTTGCTGATGCAGCCCCGAAGTGCCTCGGAGGGCATCTGGTGGACTATCTTTTTCATCTACAGCATCTACACCTTGCTGCCAGTCAGGATGAGGGCTGCGGTCATCAGTGGTGTGGTGTTGTCTGCCATCCACCTGGCCATTTCTCTCAAAGTCAATGCAGAAGACAAATTCTTATTGAAACAGGTAAGGCTGGGTTTTTGGATGCTTTCATGGCTTCTGGTTGCTAGTACAAATTTGGACTTACTTCAGTTTGAGAAATAGTTGTTTTCCCAGGAATTATGCAGCTACCAGCTATTATTGTGGGGACTTGATTTATTGATTGCCCTGAAGTGTGAAGCAGTTATTAATGATGACGATCCCTGTAATCACCTGAGTTTCATTCCCAGTGTTTTTCATGGCTTCACACTGAATAATATTGTTTGCCTTGAAAATACAAATGTTAAAAATATGTTTACTGTTATGTTCCTGAAATTCAGGACTGATTTCACCAGAAATCACAGAGAAGTAGAAATAAGGATTTCCTAACTTGCTGCAAAATTTAGCTTCTTATTGCTGAATATATAGATTAGAATAGTCTAGCTACTTATCTGCTTTGTAGCAATTAAAGTGGCATGGGAAGGTATCCTTACTATTTACTATGGGTGGTATAGAGTAAAAAAAATTACTGGTACACATTGCAATGCACCATTGTCAGAAATGACATTTTTTGGATAATGCATTTTTGCATTGAACCTGAAATTTCTGCCTCTGCAGTGCTTGGGAAAGAAAGAAATCTGTTTAAATATGCTGCATACCAAAGCTTTAGAATTATTATTTCCAGCAACCAAGTACACCAGGGTTGTCTTTCTGTTTAGTAAAAATAGCAGTTTCTGTGTGGAAGTGCATGTGCACATGTGGGTTGCTTGTAGCTTTAAGAATACTATTTTCACTTTAAAAGTTGTGTGCTGTTGTGATGGGTAGGCATTCACTTCATAAAGTTAGGAAGCAGGTGTTAAGATTACCCTGTTGCAGTATTGACCCTCCATACACAACTACAAAAGGACATGTGAGTTAATATTTAAAATACTCAATACTACATTGGTTGGATGCATTGTACTCTTTATGTCCTGAGGAAGTAATATTTGAAATCTGCATACCAGGACCTGCATACATATTTACTGCCTTGGGTGCAAAAAAATTCAAAATATCCTGTGAGAAATATACTGTGAAATTTCTCCTTAAACATGACTAGATTACTGTATGTTATATTTTGCTGAATACTGCTTTATTTGCTGAGTATTTATTCACCTATGATTGATTAGCATTCAACCACAATTGTATAGATAAAGTACCAGTAACTGGTTTACAAATACTTTGGTAAGAACCACCCATGGGGGACGGGGGTGCAGATCTCTTTGGGTAGAAGATTGGAAGTCCCTTGTGCTACATAGTTGAGGATCCCAACAAAGACATGTGCTGTGTGTTTATATATTGATTACTTTAGGAATTGCTGGCTTAAGCAATTTGGGATTGTTTTATTTTGCCTCCATCACCAAAAGAGAACATGTAAAATCTTCCCATACCTATCATTCATGGACATTGAACAGGCACATCCAGATTTCTTACAAGCTCATAGCTAATAGCAGCAGCTGCAAGCCATCAAATCCTTGGTTCAAATCTCACCTCAGTTATGAACTCATTATGAAACTTTAAACAAGCTGCTAATCTCACAGCTGTGGCCCTTACCCATCAGCAATATAAGAATTATAATACTGGACTACCTCATAGGATTGGTGTAAAGTTCCTGGATAACTGGCACTCTTTTATTTACTTCCCCATTTAGTACAAACATGGTTCATACTAACATATAAAGTGGTAAACCATGGTGACCTTCCGAACCAGAGTAAGAAACCATACCCGGTAGTTTGATGGATATAATGGCGAACTGTTCCGTGTAGGAGGAAAATAAGTTTATCCAAATGCATAAAGCAGTAGTGAAGGAAATGAGGGGCTATGGGGGATCGCTGGGCAGCACGGGGGAGGGGCTGTAGGGAGACATGGCATTTGGTTGGTGTCTCAGGCACTGCAGGGGGGCGAAGCCACTGCCTGTCCCTCAAAACGTCAGCTACGGAAGTTTTGGTGATTTATTCCAAAAAAGCTCAATAATGGTGGCGGCTCCCCAGCGGGGGTTGCTATGCCACTGCATAAAGAGAAAGGACAAGGGACTATGTAAGCTAAGACTCACTTTTTAAATGAAATACGGTACTACCGGTACATTTTGATGTTACCTGTGAACCTGCCCAATGTATATGAAGTACGTGAAATGCTTGAAGTGTTGCTAGCCAGCAATAACCTGCAGTTTATAACTATGAAAATGTGAGCCATCTGTGCTATAATTTAGTGAGCTTTTTATTAGCCAGGTTCATGCTATGGAACAGGTCTTCAAATCTACCGGTAAGTTGATTTTCCACACACACACAAAAAGGTTTGTAGCGATATCTGTTGTGCGTTAAGGCTGTAGGCAAGAGCTTATATTTAGAGCCATCTGATACTAAAAAATCCATATCGGCAACTGCCTCACAACTGTTAGCAGGCGTTTTTGTTACCTAGGCTGTAGCTTGTTACCATGGAAATCTAATTTTTCTTTGACACTGCCCCACTGATGCATACATTTCCTTTCGTTTTCTTTCTGGTTTGTGGATTTTAAATAGCGTGGAGATGGATAAAAGCCAAGTAAATCAAATTATTTTCATGCCTTTCAGCTGCTGCTATTTTTGGTCTTCATTTCACTCTTTCCTAATGAAATCCTTATTGATGAAATATTGATGAAATCCTTGTTGAGGGGTTATATTGCTATTGATCAGTAGAGAAACTAATGACTGATGCTGCAATCCTTTTCACACAGTAAGGCCTGTTGAAATCAATGGGAAGACATGCATAGGATTGCACTGTGAGTGGCTAATAGCTGTGGCTTTATTTGAATCAATTGCTATATCTAGAACAGGTACGGTAGGTACCGGTATGTGTGCCCCTTCTTTTAAGATACTCTGATTACACAACATTTACAAAGACCTCTAAAGTTAGAAACATTTGCATCAAGCATTTTATTCTTCATTCTTGCTTTATTATCTAAATCTACCATGTCCCCAAGAATCTAGAGTGTCATTGTAATAACATAAATATAAGGAGGGAAACACTGACAAGATTCATGAGTCTTTATCATAACTCTTTTTTTCTTTCTTCAAAATTCCTTGCATGTTTTTACTTCAGGAAGAATCTCCAAGTTCACTTCAAAGTTCACTTTAGGTGAAAACTCAGTGGCAGTACTAAACATTTCATCTTTTTCTACCTTCTCTTTGTTTGCTGCTCCACAGAATTCTACTGGAATACAATGGGTGGTAATCAACCCCATTTACATCAATGGTCCTAAGTTAGTCATGGCCATTAATTTCTATGGGTCTATTCTTGAATATGACTGGATTGTATTCCATGTTAATGTGTATGAGGCAGATTCAAAGCTTAACAGGCTCTTGTCCTGTTAGTTCTTTTTATGCCAAGATTATTTTTGGTGCAGCGCTGAAGTATCTAGGCATGCATCTTGAAGGATGGTGCCAATATATAGTTCACTGAAAACTAAACTGCACCACACACATCACTCTGTTCTAGAGCGAAATATGAAGGCACTACTTGCTTGCATATAAGTTTCTGTGGTATGGCCATATGCTTTTTTTGTGTGGTATAGGAATTGACATTAACCTAATATTAGCTGTTGGTGACCTAGAATAAGGTGTAGTTAGAGAGTAATAGCAACTGTACTTTTGCTGCTTCCCCGCCCCTTGCGTTTTTATTCTAGCCCTTTTTCTTTTCCAGCAGAGTCCTGATAACATAGTTTTCAAACAGCTGCACCATCATGTGTCTTTGTTTTATAATTATTCTCTGATCCAAGCTAGGCTCCCAGCTGTTTAGACCTTTTAACAACAGCTGTGTCACAACAATACTCTATTTTAACGCTCTCTGACCTTGAAGTCTGAGAACAAGCTACATGTGGTGTCTCTTCACCCTACAGGCTTGCATTAATTAAACATACTCATCCAATAGAATGATGAGTAGCTTTACTATGGGTGTAATAATAGCCTGCTTGTCCCTTCGTGAATGGATGGAAGCATGTATGTGAGTTCACATGTGCCACATGCAATCTGTAAGTGGTACATTACCCACACATACAGGTACATCTCCCTCCAAGAAAGCTTGTCTCTGTTTTGGGGAAGAGTGAAGCTGCCTGTTCTTTCCAGTGAAACATCAACTGACATTGCAGATAAGCATCTCATCAAGGTGCTGCTTGTTGAATAAGATCTAATTGGATTGTAGTGTTGCAGAATAGCCTTAATAGTAACACATCCATGGTTTATGGACACTTCCTACTGCCTGTCTATTTTTGCTGATTAGGAGTCAAAAATCTGGTTCCTGTCTCACTTGAATTGTCTTTTATGCTGTAGGCCAGAGGTCACCAACCTTTTTGGGCTAGAGGGCACATGTGGACTTTTGAGAGCGCAATGGGTGCCAGTCCTAAAATGGCTGCTGCGGGGTCATGGCATAATACGAAATGACTGCCACACCTAAAAGAGCAGAAAAAGACAGAAAGTATGCTGTGAGCATCTGTTGCCCCACCTATGCGTCGGGGGGGGGGATATCTACATTGCCACTGTTACACCTGCTCACAGAGAAAAACTCTTCATACCTCTCCACTGTTCAGAATGGATGGCAAGCTGGGTGTTCAATCCTGGCACCCAATAAAATGTGGCATGTTTAAGGGGGCATATTCAATGCAGAAGAGGCTGAGGTAGTGTCGTAAAAAGATGTGTGTCGGGGGGGGGGGGGAAACAGTCTGTGATGCTATGTAACAGAAATAGAAGTGTCATGGTGTGCCTTATTTTAGAAATGTTGAACTGAACTTAATTTAGTGCCTACTATTAACTGTGGCAAGAAAAGCACTAGAGTTGGCATTCAGCAGACCATCTGAATATTGTCAGTTAATCACCTATTTGTCTCTGGTTAAATACAAAGAAGCCAAGATTGTCCTTCTGCAGGAAGCAAGCAGCCTGTCTTTTTAATTGGATTGTGGTTTTATCAGATAGGAATGAGGGCTTCCTTCTATCTGCTGGTCTACACATATTCTTCATTGTGATCCCTTGCTCGGTAGTAAAACCCACAAAAATAGCTGATCTTTGTCTTCTAAAATTTTTTATAGTTTAAAACAAAAATCGTAGTTGTGCAACCTGGGTTTTCTTCCCTCAGAACAGTGTCTCTGCTGTGTCTCTCTGCTATCCCCAGCAATGTATCTGTGTCTATGTATGTAAAGTGTTTATCTGTCCCCTATCTGTGGAATGTGTGCCTGCATGAGTGTATGCACGTTTTTGTCATGTGATCTGTGGAGGAATAGCCAGCCCTTAATGGAGCCCTGAGAGACGTTAGCCACCTCTGCTTTAGAACATATTAATGTCATTATTTCACAACTGTTGATTAACCTTTGCAGTTAGCACGTCTTTCACTCTCTGTTAGCATTTTGCTAAGTTAATTCTTTAAATACTTGGTAATTATATTGTCCTTTGAACCCAGCCTTCCCACCCACCCCGGACAAGCGAACATGCTCACTGAAAACTGACCCAAATTAATTGAGACACTGAAGCATTGTTCACTTGCCAAGTCTTTAAAAGGGAACATCATTCTATATCTGAATGAATAAATGATATCTTAAAAATCTGTTTATAAAGGGCAAGTATGGATACCGAAGTCTTATGAATGTCATTCTCACCATCACATAAAATGAGCTCGTTTCTGCAAGCTCACTACAGAATAGCTTGTGCTCTTTGAATTTGATGACTAGGGCACAGATCATAGAACCAAAGAGTTGGGAGGGACCCCAGCTGTCATCTAGTTCAACCTCCTGCAATGCAGGAATACTGCCCATTACCATCCCTGGGTGGACACAAACCACCAACCTTTTGATTAACTGCCAGATGCATAGCAATGGTAAAATGCATTCTAGATCATCCCAGAATCTTACACTGAAAAAGATGGCACATCTAGAATGGGTGACATTGGTTCAGATGTCACGCTAAATCATAGTTAAATATTATGCATGTGAGCTTGTGCCCTTCCTCCTCCTCCTCCTCCTCCAGCATAGCCATTTCCATTTTCAAATAATTGCCGTTTGTCATTTTGTTCAGACCAGGAGCTACAGTTCGTGTTTTAACTATGCCTTATCTGAACAATTCATGATTATTAACCATGGCACGAAGTTGGCTTGTTTGGCTTATCTACAGTTTAGATTGGTTACAGTTTATCTGGGTTCATACATAATGCCAAATCACAGTTAATTGAGAATGGAAGTATATGCTTCTGATCTCTTCTTTATAGCTGTGTGGGAGGGGGAACACACAAGCCCAATGATTCCTGCATATAACATGAAACTTTGGTTTAGTTTTGCATGCAAACACAAAAACATGTGAGCTTCATTGTCCAAATGGACACTCTTGATGGGTACTGGGTTTTTGTTTTGTTTGTTTTTTGCATAAGTGAAACATAAGCCGTATCTGTTAAGATTTCTTTGGCCTCTATTTTTCTCATTTTTACATCTCATTTTTTCCAATTTCTTACCGTTTCTGCATTGAGCTGTTAGCCTGTAGATTGAGGTTACCTTTTAAAATGTTTTGCATTGTACCAATTTTTTTAGTTTCATGGGAATAATAAATAAATGTAGTAGTAGTAAAAAAATAAGTTACTGTAGCTTTTAGACTTCAGTTGCAATAGTTATTGTCTGTTATTTGTTAGCAATTTACTGTAAACTTTAATAATTGGTTTATTGCTACATCACAAACACAGCTATTTTTCCTTGAACCTGTATTAGGTTTAGTTAGCTCTTCAAGCAGTAATAGAGAAAATTGTAGCTGGGATAAGAGTACCAAGGGCGGAGGGAAGCAATACAACTGTTTGGGGAATGTGCACTTCGGTCATCAGGGCATTGCTTAAATGAGTTAAGCTAACAAGTATGATTTGCCTTCTTATTTTACTTTGTAAATTGGGAGTGACTTTAAACTTGTTATCGTTTGTAGCTTGTCTGGGTCTTTTTATAAAGCTGGAACATTTCTGGAATGTTACTGTTTTTTCTTGCCTTGGTCAGTGCAACAACGGTTTCTTGAGTGCCTGCCATTAACTGTGCTTGGCATGCAATTAACACAGGAGATTTTATTTGAACATTGTAGACTAGACCAGTTATCAACAGTTGGACTTCTTGGTTGCAGTACTGATGATGTGCTAAAACTGGTCTATGTTAACAAGTTCATGAGAATCTAGGCAAGAGACAGGACTGCTTGTCTTCTGTGGTGTCATGTCTTGTATCTGCATCTGCAAAGTGTTTGCGTATGAATGTTGGTCACTTAATGGCTGCATCATCAAGTGGTGACATGTGTGAATGTGCCATGAGCCTCTGCATGTATATGAACGTTAATCCATTGAGAAGTGGCATATTATGAGATTCTATAGAAACATTCAGCTAATGGTCAAAGAATTAAGCCTTTTTTTAAAAGGAGAGAATAAATGCTTAGAATTGCACAGATTCCCCTTTTAAGTGATAGTTCATTTTTTTATAATCTTAAAAAATGCAAGACTTCATATTTTCCATATAGGCACTTGTGTGCGATTTGTGACCCGCCAAGCCAAATGCAGCCCATCAGTTATATACGGCAATTCCCCAGGGCATTACAGATGTCCTACTTTTGCTGACTGCAACTGCAGAACCTGAAGGGAATGATTCAGACCCTGGCTCTCCACAATGCATTGTGAAAAATCATTTTTTTAATTCAGTCTGTATTAATTTGCTCCATTGGGAATATGGACAGTGACCAAAAGCCGGAGCCACAACTAAAAGAGAGTTTAACATTTCTTAAATACAGTGCTTTTTTCTGGGGGGACGCAGGGGTACTCATTCTCCTAAACATTTTGTGAATCTACGTTTGGCCTCATTGAGGGGCAGTATTTCAATATGAGTAGGAAAATGAGAGTACCCCCTAATTAACGGACAAGTGGTGAAATATTGTAGATACCTATTTAAAACAGTGAAAGCATGATTCAAAATAAACAATGCATTAGATTAAAATGCTTATAATACAACAGATGAAATTATTACATTGAGGCTATAGCTATTAGCTGCTTAAGGTAGATCACAGACGAAAAGTGAAATATAAGAAAGCAAACATCATTTTAACACCGTCCCTCCAGTCCAACTAATTTATGAGCAAGAACAGTGAGAATATTTCACTACATCAGGGACGGCAAACTCCTATGAGACGGCAATCTACTCACAGAATTAAAAAATGGGGTTCAGGTCAAAGTTGTTGAGCTTTCTTTTTTAGGATAGAATGTACCGTATTTTGGGGGGTTCAGGGCAAAGCTGTTGAGCTTTTTTAAGGGAGGAAAGTCCCGTTTGGGGGGGGGGGGAGTTTCAAGGCAAAGTTGTTGAGCTTTTTTAGGCAGAAAGGGGAAAAGTCGTTCACCTAATTGTCACTAATGAAACAATCAGCCTCACTGCAAAAACTCCTTCCGTTCTGCTGATCGTGCAGCAATGGAGCACGGGGCAAGGGGGCGGGGAAGGATTCTATTTTAACACCGCTAAAGAAAGGGAGCCAGCGATCGACTGTGATCTACCAAAACCTGTTGGACATCCCTGCACTAGATTATAGAGGCAGAAAAGCAACATATTGAAACAAGATAGGAAAAGTTACTTGAGGAGTGTATATATTCCCTTTACGTTGAGAGAGACTTGGGATCTTTAGTGAGTAATGAGTTTTAAAAGATTGTAAATTTGTAAAATATTAACCCAAGGTATCAGAATGTATCAGAGTTGTGGTGGCTTGTCCATGACGATTGGAATAAATAAAAAAATCGGCTACATTTTTCTTATATTGTTGCTATGTGAGCCTGTTTGTAGCCTATTTAAGGCCTCTCCTGGAAGCAGACAAGCTTGCCTGATGAAATGCAAAAAGCACAGATCCACTTTCCATCTTCCAAAAACACTAAGCCACGATAATCGAACATGTGACCCAAGAGCCGCATGCAGCCCTCAAGCAAAGCCAGCTAAGCAAAGTGCTGGGTTTGAGGGCTCTCACAGTGTCCTTTCCAAAATCTAGTTAGCACTTTCCCAGCTTTGAGGAGGAGGTGAGAGGGTTTTGGGACCTGCCAGAGTCTCGGACCTGCTTCCCAAAGCCCTGTGCCTCGCTTAGTATGTAAAGCTGGACCACCCTGCACTTAAGCCATCATGCCTTCAGGGAAGGTGCTGGTGGGACAAGGGAGTAAAATAACCATGGAGGAAAGCCAATGTCAGCTAAAGGTTGTGTGAAAGATCAGGAGAGCAAAAACGTGGGCTTTCCCAAAAGTTATTTGTAAAATAGGTCCAAAAATCTAGGAAGCCGTTACTCTTCACCTGCCCCTTCATGCATGGTCAGTTTATAACAACATTCAGATCAAATCTTTTCCCTATAGGAGGAAAGAGAACAACTCATGTTGGCACATTCACATCTTTTTATAGACTTCTTTTTAGATGCCATTCAATGCAAAACGTTAAAATGCACATGGGAAGGCAGTGTACAGGTCTACAGAGAACTCTTTACGTTGAATGGCTGATTAATGCTGGTGCACGGATATTGTTTAGGAGTTATGGGTGGGGTTCTTTATTACAGTTTAATAATTTATGCCTGAGTTTGACCCCCCCTTTCCCACTGTTCCCTTGCATGTTGTGGGGCTTTTTGTTGTTGTTGTTGTTGTTGTTGTCCTTAACTGTAAGCTATGGGCAAGAGCTGCCTTCTTTTAAATGACTGTATGAAAGCCAGTATGGGAGCCTTTTTGCAGGGAACAAATGCTCTAAATAAATAACCGATTTATTTATTTTTAAATATATGCTGTAATCCACCCTGACGTTTCAAGTGAAGGCAGGTAAAATATATAAATAAATGCAATATGTCACAAGCTCCACAGGACTGAGTGCTGATAATATGTACGACCATTTATTTTTCATTTTAAGATTAATGTAAACTCTGTGTCTTTCTGGTTATTGCTGTAATTCAGAGGAAGTAGTAATAAAACAGCCTGTGACACTGTCTTGTTTGTTTTGGAGTAACTAGTCAAAAGTTCAGTGCTTGTACTGTATTGCAGAAATTACTAGTTCTCTTAGCTCACTGGTGGTGGTTTTTCCAAAATAGTATTTGCTATTATTTTAGCTTTTATTTTTGGACAGATCTTACCTTACAGTAATCTAATGAACCCCTTAAATCAGTATTTAAGCAATGATCTACCCACTGAATAAATTCCAGAAACATCAACTGATCCAAAATGCCACTGCTCCAGGGTTGCACTGCTGTGGGGGACAAGCCCCACTGAAATGACCATGTTGTAAGATCTGGACTCCCTCCATGCAGACTGAAGGTGAAAAAACCATATTGTTTTAAAGCTACAACAGTCTACACTGTGTCTCAATTCTCCAAAGGAACACAGACCCTGAGTGAGTGGGGGTGGCACCCAACTTTTGTAACAATATTCTATATAGTCTTCAAAGAGCAAGGCAGTTTTTAGTAAAGTAATTTCCCCCTCCGTTTAATTTTTATTTTATTTTTTGCCACCCTTGCAGATCTGTCTGCCATGGTTTTTAGTTGGCACATGACTTCTTTCTTTTTGCAACAGACAATGGGAATTCTTTGGCTCACCCCACAAACTTCTGAAACCTGCAAGAGTGCCTGAAATCATAGAGAAGTGTTGAACTCCTCTGTAATGTAGAATTTGCAGTATATTAGTCTGAATTGAAGAGACAAAAGCAGTGATAATTAAAGAGGGGAAATGAACATTCCCTATTTAAAACAGATATCCTATTCCCAATGAAGGCAGCTGGGCAAATGATTTGTTCCATCTTGCCTGTTGTTAGTATTCTCTGTCTGCGATGTCACGTCTAGGAAGTGATAGAGAAGAGTCTCTGACAATGTTACATGAACTTTGTGTAACAGGTTTTTTCCAACTGGCACCCATAAAGAACCAGCATTTGAGAGGTGAGATAAGCTTTCTTGTCTTCCTCTTTGGAATAATGTATGCATGTATGTATTACATATGCATGTTTTCTTCTTTTGTTTAAGCATTTCCTAGATTGCTATTTGCTTTGTCATCTCAGGATGACAACTATGGAATCCGCTATTATCCAGCTTTTGCAACACTCCAGAAGACAAGACTTTTTTTTTTTTTTTTAAGCAGGCTCCTGTCACCGTCAAGCTACTCAGAAATATAGAACTGTAATCTGGGAGGAAAGGTAGGGATTTCAAAGGTTGTATAATCTGTTGTGCTATTGCTTGTCTAAGATCGCTGCCTTATAAAACAGAGTGCTGCTAAAGCAAATAGAAGCATAGCTCAGTTGGAAAGCAGAAATGACTGAAGTGTTGGGTAGAGCTGTATATCTCAGATAATGCAAGCAGCAGGTTGTTAACCTCTATGCTTGTTAGCTTCTATGCTTTCATGAAACCAGTCACCTTTCAGAAATATTGAAGAGAGAAATGTCTACAGGAAAATGGTTTCCTCTACAGAGGTATTTGGCTACTTCAGCTGGTTTAATAGTCCCTCACAAGTAATAGTCCCTCACAAGTGGGGTGGGGAGCAAGGGGAGACAGAGGATGCACTAGGGATCTTTGAGGGATAATTATTCAACACCAGAATATGACTACAGTACAATAATTCAACAAGCAAGAGAAACATCTCAGGTGGCTATATCTAAACTAGGGATGGGCACACTTGCAAATGTATGATCTACTTTTTTTTTTTACTTAGAATCCTGAGATCTGCTAGAAAAGAGAGAGAGGATGAAGTGCTGAGTTACTGAGGAGCGAGTGAATTAGGGATGAGTGATTAATTTCTCATATCTGTCTCTGGCTACTTCGTTCTCGGCTACGATGCAGCTCAGGCCTCTTGGCTAGGGAGCTGCTGCTGGAATGAAGGAAAACACTGCTCTCTCTTCCACTGTTGTTTTTATCCTATCGCTCTCATCTCTCTATAATTCTTTTTTCTTTTTCAAAATCTTCTTAGCTATGTGTGTGATGGGGTGGGGTGGGGGTGGGGTGGGGATGGGGGGTGGGAGCACCACCATTAGGGAAGGGAGGGTTTTGTTTTTTTTAAATTAGGTGGTGGCAGCTTTTTATCCTAATTTTAGACAAGGTGACTGAGGGTTCCACTTCCCTTTTTCCAGCTTGTAGTGGCTCCAAGACACAACAAGGCCTTCAACATCCTCCCTGCCACATCCTTCTTGCCATGTTTCCAAGTTCAGAATGTCTTTGGGCAATGATGCTGCCTCTTGACATTGCATGTCTTTCCCATGGGCACTCCCAGAAACTGAAGACTTCAGAGAAGGTCATGAGCCATTGAACTGTTTTTTTAAACTGTAAACCCATTTTATTGTTTCAAATACCTTTTCTGTGTCTTTGTCTAGTGATACTCTCTGCAACCTCCCACCTTCCCACAATGCCTGGTATTCAAAGGCATGCTACTCCTGAACATTTTGCTATTATGGCTAAAGGGAGGTGTTTCCTTGTGATGGAGCAGATAGGAGTGGCTCTGTGTTGAAGTTGAGGCAAGATGCAATTGGTATAAATTGGTGCAAGGTAGGTTAGCATCCTCATTTCTTGAAGGTACAAGCCATCCTTGCCTGGTGTTTGGCTACCTGCTTGACTACTGTATGGCTTTGGAGCAGCAATCCCATGTTGTTTATTTAGCAATTATATCATGTACACCAAAATCGTTAAGGTTTCTTTTGTTTACAAAAGTGAATTTAGCTAGATGCCCTTGATTATATTGTACTGTGCACTTCTCTCTGACCTGGCATTAGATTTGTCAGAACTTTAATTTGTGTTTCTACCTTTACACCCTGTAGTCTCTGCCTGGCTTATAATTAAATCCTTCTGTCAAAACCAGGCAGTCAAAGATATTACACGGCTAGTTTCATTAGTTCTCCCCAGGTGCCCAAAGCTTGCCTCAGGGTTTGGGGATTTTGTGAGAAGACAGAGCAATAATGAGTTCCATGTTTAAATGAGCAGCAGCTTTTAAGGGGAAGTCCACATCTGTGTTATTTTCTTTTTTCCAGAGTGATGCTGTTGTGTGTGGAAGGTAGACACTGGCCTTCCCACTCTATGTACCCTTTTAATATATTAATCAACACTGAATATTAATGAGTAGCTATTGTTTACTGATCCAGCTGTAGCTCAGCACTTTAAAATCCTGCTGACTTAAGTGCAAAGAGATTCAAGCACGTGTTTGTTTACAGATTGATACAATTTGTGTTTCAACATCAGTTTCCAGATAAAATAACCATCTAAAAAATAAAATGACAGGACCACAATTAAAAGTGGGACCAAGAAGCTTAAGCCTGGAATAATGGAAAAGGACTTTGCTTGGTGCCAAAAGGATAACTACATAGGTGCCAAACAAGCTTCGCACTGCAAAGAGTCCCACAATAAAAAATGTCCAGTCCCTGGTAGCTACCTCCAGGTTAGATAGGAGGAGGAGGATGTCATGGCCAGGTGACTTTGTGTAGGTTGATTCAGGAGAGGATGTCCTAGGAGGTACATTGTTCCTAAACCATGTAGGCCTTCATAGGTGAGTACGAGCACTAGAGATGTAAAATTTCCAGAAATTTTGAAGCTTGGAAAACCCCCTGGGTTTTTTCCGGTTTTTTTCGGGGGGGAAACGAAAATTTTCGGAAAAATTGAAAAAAATGCTACATTAGCACTTCTTTTTTCTTTTCCAGATTGAAAGTCATTGTGTTACTTTAGAAACATAAAATATAACTATGGACAATTTTAATGGCCATAAGATTGTCACAACTAGCATATTAAAAATATAGTGTATCCAAACAATTATTACAAACAGAATTTACTTTTAAAATAATATTTATTTGTATTTGTAACAAATGGAGCAACAATCTCCTGTACTGTTTACTAGTTTATGTGGAACAAAAAAACCCTCCACAAAACAATTTTGAAAAATCCAGAAGTAACAATTATTCATATTTCCTCTCCAGAGTATTTAAAAAAAATTCTCATAAAAAGAACTGAAGAAGGAAGTGGGACTAAGTTTCAATGAATGGGCATGAAATTTAATCAGAATAATTTTCTGAGCTGTAATGATCAGTATCAGTTTCATTCTCTGCTTCTGCATCTACTCTGTTGTGCATCTACTCTTTTTCTTTTCTGGTGACAACAGCACCTCCTAAAGGAAGAAATGTATCTTGTTCTTGCATTGGAGAGTTACAGGTAGGTAGCCGTGTTGGTCTGCCATAGTTGAAACAAAATAAAAAAATTCCTTGTAGTAGCACCTTAGAGACCAACTAAGTTTGTTCTTGGTATGAACTTTCGTGTGTACACGAAAGCTCATACCAAGAACAAACTTAGTTGGTCTCTAAGGTGCTACTGGAAGGATTTTTTTTTTATTTTGCTTTGGAGAGATCAGTTTGTAACCTAGGACTTGCTTGTCCTCACAGAAATTAGAATAATCCGATACCATACATATTTTTTAGAAATGATTTATAAAATTTTTGAACCTAAAATATTTTATTCATCATGTTAAAGTAAAACATTCCATGATCTGTTTTTTTATTTTTTCAATTTTTCAGAAAAAAAAAAGGCTTCAGGGGAAAAACAGGGGGGGGGATGGGTTTTCCCCCAATTTTTCCGAGTTTTTTCCAGGCCTTCACATCTCTAACCAGCACCTTGTATTGAGCCCTGAAATGGATCATGAGCCTGTGGAGTTCTCTCCGACCACATTAGATTTGAAATACTTAATTTTTTATTGACTTTAGTATCTGTATATCTTACAATGTTGTTGCCTTGGTTTTTTTTCTGAGAAAGACATCTTAAATCACCATATTGTGTGTGCGCGTACATTTAAAGCTGTCTTACTCATATGGCTTTTGATTTATCCAGAATGATGTGGCTGAACTGGACAAGTAAAACGATCTAATTCATAAATGTAATGTAAGACTGCAAAATCCCTTGAACTATCAACCAACCTTGACTTTCTAGTAAACATAATGTGAGGCTGTCACAGTGGGAACCTGTGCAGTGTAGACTGACTCTGCTTTGTCACACATATTTTGGAGATCCAGATTCAGGCACTATTTCCCAATTTCACAAGGTTGTTGTGAAGCCAAAAGTGGGGTGTGGGTGTGTGGAAATGCTTGTAACATAAGTTGATATGCCACACCTACATCAATGCATAATTAGGAGTATATAAATGACATAATAATATCAGTTATCAATTGGGGTCATCTCATGCATGGGCATTACTGCCTTGCAGTGGCTCTCCCGGGTTTTAGATTAGAGTCTGCCCCTGCCCTACCTGGAGATGCATGTGATTGAACCTATAATCTTCTCCATGCAAAGTGTATGCCATGGGTAGGCAAACTAAGGCCTGGGGGCCAGATCCGGCCCAATCGCCTTCTCAATCCAGCCCGTGGATGGTCCAGGAATCAGCGTGTTTTTACATGAGTAGAATATTTCCTTTTATTTAAAATGCATCTCTGGGTCATTTGTGGGGCCTGCCTGGTGTTTTTACATGAGGAGAATGTGTGCTTTTATTTAAAATGCATCTCTGGGTTATTTGTGGGGCATAGGAATTTGTTTGTGTTTTTTTTCCAAAATATAGCCCAGCACCCCACAAGGTCTGAGGGACAGTGGACTGGCCCTCTGCTGAAAAAAGTTTGCTGACCCCTGGTGTATGCTGTACCACTGAGCTATTGCTCTTCCCTTATTTCTCTCTAGCTGGCCTGCAGAACAGCAGTGTTTTGCAGCACAGTTTAACCAGCCAGACCTGCACTCTGAACTGTTCGGTAAAATTAGAAATACCAGTATCATGAGACTGGACTGTCAACACTTGTTCAACTTTCTACATAGGGTAACAGTAATTCCAGGTTTCTCTTGTGGTGCACTTAAGAGCTATTTATTATCCCAGTCTGGCAATTAGTAAAGCAAGTGCAAACAAGCAAGGTGTATTCTGGTTTCTTAATGTCTGCCTCTTCTTATCTCTAAATGAGTATAATTGAAGGAGGGTTTCAAAGGAAGGAGCTATTTTGAATATACTAATTTAATTTGCCTAACACTTTATGTGATGCTGCCATCTGTTTTGCTGCGACTCAAGGAAGCTGGCTGTTTTGTTGAAGTGATTTAAAATGAAAACATTGTGGGGCTCACCTAATGGCAGGAAAGTTGTGGCTGGATCACTGGTTTGATGAGATATCCAGGAAAAGTATGTTTTAGAATCATAGAATTCTTTTTTTTTTAATAATAATATTTATTGGGTTTTTTACAATTTTTTAAGCACATTACATTTCAGTTAAATTTTCTTGCTTCCCCCCTCTCACCGTGGGAAGCCCAAATCTAATGCACACAAAAGCTCATACCAAGAACAAACTTAGTTGGTCTCTAAGGTGCTACTGGAAGGAATTTTTTTTATTTTTTATTTTGTTTTGTCACACTTGTTTCTGGCCTAGCCTCTAAAGAGCTGGTGACCTTAACATTTGGCAGGTGCCCTTAAGAAAAGATTGGTACCACTGTTTATTATTTGTATTCCTCTTTTAAGTTGGCAAACTCTGGAATCCTCTCGGGGACAGGCAGCTATTTTAAGATATGAGTTACAGAGGACTGCATGTTACTGAATGCTAATGTTGTATTGATAGCTTTAGTGGAATACGTGAGTATTGTCCATCTATACTCATGAGTGTACACGCCATCTTGCAGATCACAGTGAAGCCCTTTAACAAAACTACATTCTATGAGACACAATGAAACATTGTCTACAAGGCCAAGTATTCTCTTTTGGCACTTCTTCCCAGATCTGTGTTAAACTGGATCATGCTTATTGTTTCCATGGCCACTGAGGGCATAAGCAAGGTCTCCTTTTATAATTTCCTCTATAAAGTCACCTACTTACCTGAATTCTAGCTAGGTATGTTTTTGCTCATCAGCTATATTAGATTTGCGCTTAGGGGGGGGGGGAGAACCAAAAAGTACTCAACTCTTTAAAATATGGGAATAAAATTCCCTGTATTTGACAAGTCAGTCCTTTGTCTGTGGATATAGTAAGAGTCCAAATAGACAAGGGCAAAGTTTCTGTGGTAAAGGTCCCCCTAGCTTTGCTTTGCAGTTGCAGTATTGGGATGGATTGGGGGGGGTAGTAGTAGTGGCTGAGTGATGCACATCTCATGCTGCCATTTTGCTCCCTTAGAAGAGAGGTCTGCCAAGTGCAGTGTCTCAACTGACTATGGCTGGAAGTTAGCCTTCAGTGAGTTGTCTGGCTTTAATGCTTGCTGCCCTTCAACCTGGGTGCTAAAGTAGGAAAATTGGGCTTGGATAAGACCTGCCTTTAGATGTGCTTCCACCAAGTCCCCCACCTACCTACCCAGAAAGGATAATTTAAACTACAAGAGGCAGTGCCCCTTTACGATTTAAACCATCACAGGAGGGACTGATTGGCTTTCCTCCAAGCCAGATTTTTCCCTTTACTTCCTGGTCCTGGGACAGTGAGGCACAACAGAGGCTATAGTGTCTTCATGGTTTATTTATACATACACAAAACCTGAACTTAGATGAAGGGATTGCAGAGCATTCACATTGTAAGTGGGCCCAGCCCCACTCCATAAGCGCAGCATTTAGAAGTGTGTCTCTTTGTTACAGCTTCTTCCAGTCAGCCCATATTGTGTTCTGCCCCTTGCTTCTCTGCTTGTCAAGCCGCTGGCAAAACTGACACTTTTTTCCTGTTCACTTACACCATCCACCCTGAAATCCTACACCCCTTAGGCCTCTGCCCACCAGTGCACAGCTGGGTAAGTGACACCTCCTCTCCTTTTCTGGCTGTGTTCTTTCTCTCTTGATGGTTTCCTTTCATGAAAGCACTGGGATAGGTACAGTTGTACCTTGGAAGTTGAACGGAATCCGTTTTGGAAGTCCATTCGACTTCCAAAACATTTGGAAACCAAAGCGTGGCTTCTGATTGGCTGCAGGAACTCCTGCAGCCAATCAGAAGCTGCGGAGGCCCCTTCGAACATTCGGGTTCCAAAGAACGTTTGCAAACAGGAACACACACTTCCAGGTTTGTGGCGTTTGGGAGCCAAAATGTCCGAGTACCAAGGTGTTCGGGATCCACGATAAGACTGTACGTAACTTATGGGCAAGTGAAAGGTGACATGACTGCCAGCTGAGTCCTCTGTTTAGAGTGTTTATGTTGGAGAATGTACTCAGATCCTGGCTTGGTTATAGGACATTCAGCCTTGCTTTCCTATCTGTAAAATGAGAAGGGTATTATCACGGGCTGTGTAGAATAGTCACTAGATTTGGTCATTCAAAATGGGCATATTTGATACCACAAAACAAACTACTTCCCCAAATACATCCCCAAACGTTTGCATTGTTTTGATGATGCAGAAACAAGTTGCAGCTGCTTCTCAGCAGCATTCTTCCCTGTGTTTTCTGCTTTATTTCTTGCAATAGTGTCACTTTATTCCATTTGACTCTGGCAACTCAGGTGATTTTTTAAAAGTAATTATGTTATGTTGTTTATGATTATGTTAATCATGTAAGGTACACTGCTATCATTGACAAAATCCTGTGGGTTCCCGCATCCAATCAGATTAAAGGGAGATGAAGACAAATAAGGTCAAGGAAGGGAAGGGCAAAGAATAGTGTTGAAAAGCACAGTATTAAAATAATGTGGGTGTGTTTGCAATGAGAGCTAAACGTTGCTGAAAATGGAAAACATTTTTC
This sequence comes from Darevskia mixta, assembly GCA_034641385.1. Lineage (NCBI taxonomy): Eukaryota > Metazoa > Chordata > Lepidosauria > Squamata > Lacertidae > Darevskia > Darevskia mixta. The sequence continues at coordinate 9,658,912 of JAWWNH010000001.1, read as the reverse complement.
TACACAGCAAGAAAACAAAACGAGGCAATAGCAGTCCTATTGTAGACTAGCTACAAAAGAATAAGATGTCAACACATTATTGTTGAACCAAAAGTTTTATCACGCAGTCAGCTGTAAATCTAAGAAAGATTTATCATAGGTTGCTCTTGTGAGCTGGCCCTTGAGCCATATGAAAATACTATGATTTTGTCAACATGCTCTTCTGTATTTGGGGGTCTGTGAATGTGTGAATATAATAAGCTTCTTTGTACATATCTAATTCACTACTGCCTACTCCAACTGACAGCAGCTCTTGGGAATCTTGGACAGAATATATGCCAGCCCTGTAATCTGACACCCTGTAACTTGAAATCCCAGGTGTTGAATCTGGAATCTTCTATTAAGACAAGGGGCATAAATGCAAACTGAGAGCCTCCAAGTAGGAGTTGAATCACAGAGACTGATCATCTTCTTCTTCAGCAGCGATCACTCATAGCATAGTAAGATTGTCTTCCATAAACACAGTTTTAACAATGAGTCAGTAGGTGACTGTGGAGGCCAATTCTGGATCCGCATGTCCTTCCACAGTGGGGACATTGGTTTCCGGGCAGGAGTTGATCACGGTATGGATTTGCCAAGCGTGCCTTCCTCTTAGCACATTTCTCCCTTGCGTCCTGAGTTCGAGTGTCTTCAAAGCCCATGACACCTTTGGTAAAGGCTGTTCTCCAATTGGAGCACTCGCAGGCAAGTGTTTCCCAATTGTTGGTGTTTATATTACATTTTTTAAAATTATCCTCTGTCAACATGTTCACTATTAGGAAAGTTAAGCACTGGAAAAGCAAGTCAAAAGAATGGGCATTATATCAGTGTACAGTATGGCACATAATTTCCAGATTACTGTATATAAGATGGGTGTTGATTTACAACAGAGTTGTCCTCATCACCTTAATTAAACGTTTCTGAGTATCATCTTGTAGGTTGTCCAAAGCAATTAGAATTTACACTTTTTGTCACACACTACTTGTGACAGTTTAATTCCACAGGCGACAATTTCAGTGTGGATTACAGGATTTTGCAGAACTTCTTATATTATTAGATTATGTAACAAAATGGAAAGCAGCTCTTGGTGATGAGCATGTGCATTTGGATCTTCTAAAACATGGGGTGGTGGCGGCTGGGTTTACCTTGAGCTTGGTTTGAAAGCTATTCGGTCCTTTAAAAAATCATACAGAATACATCTATAAAAGCTGTAAAAATTGAATTTTTATTATAACTTATTTAAAGAATATATCTGAAAAGTTGCTCAAGGGGCTTTTTTTCTTTCATTGAGAAGTCAGGTGCCTTAATTTTGGTGTAGAGCAACTTCTTTGGATGCAGAATGTTCCAGGTTCAATCCCCAGCATTTCCAGGTAGGGTTGGGAGAAGCCCTTGCCTGAAACCCTGGAAAAGCCACTGCCAGTTAGTGCAGACAGTATTGAGCTGGATGCAACAGTGATCTGACTCTGTATATAAGGCAGCTTCCTACAGTATGTTCCCATGCACACAGTAACAGCAGCTGCTATTGGGTTTTCAAAATACAGCAAATGATCTTCTGAGGCCATGGTCAAAACAGCATGGAACAAAAACAGAGTTAAAATAGTTTGGGAGGAGAAAGATTTCAGCAGCAATTGCCTGTTTTCTCCTCTGGTATCTGCCCTCTTAAGGACATAATTGAATATCCTTGCTTTAAAGTTCTGTCAAAAAGGATGTTGGTTTTGAGTTTCAGCAGGCTTGAGATGATCTGACCTTACTGTTTGCAGTATGCCTGTACAGTGATCAAAATATTTTTTCCTCCAGCACAACCACAATTAAGAGAAACAAGAAAGGCTGCTACAAATTGTGGAGCTAGCACAGTGAGATCATTTCTGTTAGAACTTTGAGATATACATACCCTTCTGGGTTTAATCATTCATTATCCTTTCCCTAATTGAGGCCTTGACCCAGTTTGTGGCTTAGCTCGGGCCCTCTTGTGAATTCTAAATGGCAGTAGGCTGTGTGTCAGGAGATAACGCATCCAGGCTCTAACCTCTCTGTCACACAAGTGATGAGAAAATTAAGTTCAGTAAATACAATCTGCATTATATTATGCATTCAGTTACTCTGAGTGAAGCAACCATTTCAGGATTGGGAGAGAGAATAGCACAGTAATGGGGAGTGGGAAGGAAACACAATGTGATGCTACAGCCGTTATCTCCTGTCTGTGTCCATTGATTGAGCAGATTTAAATGACAAGGCTGTTCTGAATTCCCTCTTTATCAGGCTTCAGGCAGTTCCCATGTACCCGTACTAGGGATTCGTATCTGTCTGTAGAGATTATACTGTTGTGTAACAGACACCTACTGGTAGGCACTGTAAAAATAATTGCATCTCATTACACAGCATTGTGTAAAGGAGGAAGGCCGCATAAGAGCTTGCCTCAGGGATTCCTTCATATTGGGCTTTATTGGGTCTTGGTTGGCTTTCCCAATACAGGCATTAGGTTTGTCTGTCCTTTCATTTACATGCTAAGTTCATGAGTTCATGAATTTTGTTATTCATGTGCAAATCACCTGTTGCTTGATAACCAGGATGTTCTCCCGCCACCCCCACCCCCCACACAAAGAAAATACATCACTGAAAAAAGACAAAAGAGGAAAGCACAGATTTGTATAAAACTTGTATGAGCTAATACATATAGAAACAAATTAAGAAATAGTTGCTATAATTTACATGGCACAATTGCACTGTACTGCAATAGACCGTGATCAGACCTGCATGCCTGTTGGTAATTGTACTGTCTAGGTCAGGGGTCGGCAACCCGCGGCTCCAGAGCCGCATGTGGCTCTTTCACACCATTGCCGCGGCTCCGGGCGCTGTACTGGCTGTGACTTCGAATGCGCAGGCCCGGAGTAAAAGGGACGGGTCCTGGACGCGAAGGAGCGAATCAGAGAGGGGGAGGGAAAGCAGGAGGCGGGAGCCGCCCTTCAGCCTGTGCCCAACTTTATTCGCGCGCGGTGGCGGCTGCAGCAGGAGAAGGAGGAGACGGAAGGCGCGCCTTCCCGCCCGCCCACCTCAGGTTTGGTGTCCGCCGGCCAGAGACTGGGTCCCCGTCGTCGGCTTCTGAAACTTCAGGCAGCGGTTGCGAGGAGGTCTGTGCGTGTGTGTTTGTGGAATCCTTCCCCTCGGATTCCGGCTGCCTTCGCCCTGCGCCCCGTCACTCTCAGGCTCCCCTTTTGTGCGCGGCGACGCTCTTTTCCTAGAAAAAAGCTGCCGTGAGCCAGGCGCTCCCCCCCCCCCACTGATCAGTGCAAGGGCGACTCCGTGGCGATGACTGGGCTCTGCCGCTTCAAGACACACACGCACTGGCCAGCCTAGCTAAGCGAAAGAAACAACAACAAGCCCCCTGCAGCCCCTCACCACCCAGCTGGCGTGCGTGTGTGGGCTGGAGCTGCTCTCTGGCAGGGCTCTTCCCCTCCCCATTCTGCAGAGCTTTCTTCCTTCTCTCTCCCTCCCCCCCCCCGCGCTTGCTACGTATCCCCCCATTCAGCAAAGCGGAGGCTAAGCTGCGCGAGGGGAGCTGCGCGCAACGTGCCTTGCCTGTGTGTGCGCGCGCAAGGCTTTCTCTCTCTCTCTCAGGGTAGAGAGGAAAAGCCCATGGCAGGCGACGTGCCTTGCCTGTGTGTGTGCACGAGGCTTTCTCTCTCCCTCCCTCTCTCACCCTCGCAGCAACGCAGGGTAGAGAGGAAAAGCCCACACTTAGAATCCTCTATATGGCACCCAGCCCTGCTCTTGGGCAAACCTAACCCTGCTCTGATCCACTGCGCTGGGAGGGCACAAGAAAGGGCAGGAACCTACTGGTTTTTTTCTTTCCAAAAAGAAAAAAGCACCACCCATTGCTCTCCAAACACCAAAAATCCTGCACAAATGGCCCAGCCCACAAATACACTCCTTCCAAAAGAGTGTTAAAGGATGCAAAGCATGCCACAAATTTGTATATAATAAGTCATTAATGGATGCCAGAGAGCCAAAATACTGAACCTGATCAACCCCCCATGAAGAATTGAATATTTTTTATTAAAGATTTTCTTGAATTATAGAGGTGTGTAAATCATATTTCCCCCCTCTAACATTTTAACAAATCAGTTTTGGTTATTGAGACATTGGGAAGAAAAGGGGGGAAGAGGAGGGTGGGATGAGGAGATGGATGAGGTAAGAAACAATATATAAGCATTAAGGTAAGAAACAATATATGCAGTGTTATATTTGTTTTAAATGTCGCAATGGTTTTGCGGCTCCCAGTTTTTTTTCTCTTCGGAAACGGGTCCAAGTGGCTCTTTTTGTCTTAAAGGTTGCAGACCCCTGGTCTAGGTGCTCACTGTTAATGTGGATTTTGCTTTGAGGGCTTTCTTTGTTTATTTTTTTTACAATCAAGCGGTATATAAATTTAACAAAATTAATGCCGTTCTGTTGCTAAAGTCAAATTACGTTTTCCATATCCTTGGATTACACTGAAAAAGTGGCCTTTAATATATCTGTTCTGCTTTGGGCTCTGCTGAAAACAGTTGGAAAATTCCTGATGCAGAACAAAATATTAGGAGTTTATTATTTCCCCAGAAGATAGGGATGTAAGGACAGAAATGTGACTGGCTGAGCTGTCATTCAGAAGATTCTGAACAGTAGGGTAGCCAGTCCGATCTTCTCATGAGGTGGTTCTAACCAAAGGAAGAAGCAGTTGACTGTAGCTTTCAGTTACAGCATAAGACCAGCTTTTGATTTTTTGAGAAAAAAATGTTTTTGCTGTGGTCAGGGACAACAGACACAATCTTTCCCGTGTGACTAAATCTCTGCTTAGACCACTACACAGGTTAAATAGCAACTGCATTGTTAGCAATGATCAGAATCAGCCTAGATCAGGGGTGTCAAACTCAAATTCATTGGGGGCCGCATCAGCAGTTTGGTCACCCTCAAAGGGCCGGTGACCCTCAAAGGGCCGCCCTCCCCCTCTCCACTGTGTGGAAAAAATATTTTTTTCTGGTTTTCCTCCTCTAAAAGGCTGGGAGGGAGGGAGGGAAGAGAGAGAGAAGGAAGGAAGGAAAGAAGGAAAGAAAGAAGGGGTGAGAAAGAGAGATGGATGGATGGATGGATGGAAGGAAGGAAGGAAAGAAAGAAAGAAAATAAAGGGTGAGAGAGAGAGAGAGAGAGAGAGAGAGAGAGAAGGAAGGGAGGGAGGGAGGGAGGGAGGAGGAAGGAAAGAAGGAAGGAAGGAAAGAAAGAAAGAAAGAAAGGAATGAGAGAAAGAAAGGAATGAGAGAGGGGGGAAGGAAGGAAAGGGTGAGAGAGGGGGGAAGGAAGGGGTGAGAGAGAGTGAAAGAAAGAGGGAGAGGGAAGGAAGGAAGGGGTGAAAGAGAGAGAGAGGAGAGAGGGGAGGGAGGGAGGGGTAAAAGGGAATGAGACAGAGAGAGAGAAGGAAGGAAGGAAGGAAGGAGTGAAAGAGAGAGAGGAGAGAGGGAAGATGCTGCTTGCTTCTCCACCCCCCCCACCCGAAAAAGAAGGCTTTTGCAAGGGGGGGCGGCCGGGAGGAGCAAGAAACGTCTCCTCCGCTGTAGCAGAGGGCATGTTGCTTGCTTCTCCACCCCCCCCCCTCCCGCAAAAGAAGGCTTTTGCGAGGGGGGCGGCCGGGAGGAGCAAGAAACGTCTCCTCCGCTATAGCAGAGGGCATGTTGCTTGCTTCTCCACCCCCCCACCCGCAAAAGAAGGCTTTTGCGAGGGGGGGGGCGGCCGGGAGGAGCAAGAAACGTCTCCGCTGTAGCGGAGGAGATGCTGCTCATTCTCCCCCCCCTCCACCGCTGCCTGCTGTTCGCAGGGATTGGCGCAGCGCGGGGTGGTGGTGGGATCGGCAGGCTGGTGCGGGGGGCTTCCCCGAGGCGGCAAAAAGCTGCGCTGGGCCAAAACGGCCCGGGGGAAAAAAACCTTGCCGGGTTCTCCCGGCAAGGCAAAAATGGTGCGGGGGGCTTCCCCGACGCGGCAGAAAGCCGTGCGGGGCACCCCCGAGGCGGCAAAAAGCCGCGCTGGGCCAAAACGGCCCGGAAAAAAAAACCCTCTGCTCCCTTCCTCTTGCGCGCGCTGACCTTCGCCGCCCACCGCCAATCAGCGCACGCTCACGGGCCACATGACGAGGTCTCGCGGGCCGCATTTGGCCCGCGGGCCTTGTCCTTGACACCTGTGGCCTAGATGGACAGCTTTGCAAGCTTTTTAGAGATAATAATAGTAATAATAATGGTCTTCCTTCCAGCACTCAAGGCAGCCGCAATCTCCCTCCAGCCTCCCGGGAGCCTCTTGTAGCTGTTCAGGGTGAGTCTGGGCCCCGCCCTCTAGGTTAGGTGGAAATGGGCCTTGCGGCAGGGAGATCTGTGTAGCTTTCGTCTTAGAATGTTTCTTAGACAAAGTGATTGGTATGACTCACCTTGAAGTGCTGATAGTGATCAGTCCCATCTCTGAAACTCCCTATGAGATTCTCCGTTGCCCAGATTTGCTAGAAATGAGTATTCAGTATTTTGACTGGCCCTAGATTAACAGCTTTGTCATGCTGGCCACATGACCCGGAAGCTGTACGCCGGCTCTCTCGGCCAATAATGCGAGATGAGCGCCGCAACCCCAGAGTCGGTCACGACTGGACCTAATGGTCCCTTTACCCTTTACCTAGGTTATTTTTTCAAGTGAATTGTGTCCTTCCAAACTGACTGTGTCTGATCTCATGCTGAAATAGGCAAAACATTTATATTTGCTTTTCATTTGCCCTTTTGGCTGTTAAATATGAGATTTGTGTGACCAACCATGTCGCTGAAAGAAATGAAGGAAAAATCAATTGACAAGATTTGTAAATGTTGTGTCCTAGTCAGTGGAAATTCAGGCTCTATTTTTAAGTGCTTATTACATGAGATGTTGTGCACCTCTTGTCGTATCATTTGGAGGAAACTGGTATCTGAATTGCTTATATGAGAGTGTGTTGTATGGGTATGATGGCTTTTTACATTTGAAAGTAAGAATTATTCAGCTTTCTCATAAGAAAAAACAATACAAGAACCCAGTCCATTCTAACTAGGAGATGTCAGTCCCTGAATAATAAATTAATGACGGCAAAAATGGCAAGGCAAATGTGTTGCTTGCTTTGCTCTTGCACCTGTATTGATATTGTCACAGCTGCCCATTTTAAACATTGCTGCTTAGATGAGATTTTAGCTGTAGTTTATGACAGCCTCCTGAGATGACTAATTAGGATTAAAGTCTCCATAGGCCAGTGAGTGTGGGAAACATTTCTTGGTCGCAGATGTGAGCCTTGTTATCACAGAGATGTATAATAAAATAATAATCAAAGCCACAGGGGATGAGAACACAGTGCCTAGGCAAAGGGAAATTAAGAAGTGAACAGTGAAACAGATGTTGTGATTTCTTTGCAGTAGTGGAAAACTGCCCAAAATACAGCCCTGGAACTTATTTAGTATAAGCAGCTGCAGCATACAGTCCAGTTCAGAGGTTACAGTTGTAGTTTGTTAAAACAAACCGGGATTAAACAGTTTTCTGATAGCTTGACTATTCATAATTGGAACGAACCACGGTTATGCAATTTTGAGACATTGCAAGGAACTGTAGCTAGTTTAAAAGCAAAAGCTTTTGATCTCTGCAACTAAGAAGACGGGCAGGTGTATGAGTCTGAGACTTATTAATGTTGTATCCATGCTTGTTGTAATGCAAAAATGTCTTCATAATGGGGGGAAACATATTTCCTTTCAAACTGCTGCAGTTACTCTTGCTTCAGATGTGTTCAGGGCTGTAGCTAGGTGGTGGCAAGGTGGGCCGCTGCCAGGGGCGCAGGGAATCCCCCCCCCCGCAAAATCGGCTTAAAATATGTATATAAATATAAATATTGATTATTGCCTCATAAGAAATGGTTTTAAATACCGGTAGAGGGTGAATTGATTGGGTAAAAGGGGGGGTTGGAGGAGAGGCGGAAATAACTAATTTGTACGTGGCTAGGGGGCGCTATCTGGATAGTTTTGCCAGGGGTGGAAGATCACCCACTGGTAGCTAAGGCTCTGGATGTGTGGAATCATTCAATTATGCACCAACTATTGCCGTGGAGGGAAACAAATGTAGACTTAAAGGGAAACAGAGCAATCTGATTACTCATTGTGTTTTACACCCACCAACCAACACTCAACAATCATTGCATTTTACACTCACCAATAGCGGATTGTATAAGAAGAGGGCACAGTCAGCTGTGCCTGTCAACATGTGCCCTGTGCTTCCTGAGTTTCTGGAAGTATGTACCTAAAATATAATATTTCTGTTGGCATACTTTTAGTTGCCCATCTGGGTCAGAGTTCTAGAAGGGTTCTAAGTTCATAGGTCAACACATCAATTTGTTTTCATCTTCCTGCTATAGCTACAGTGCTTTTTTTCCTAAAAAAAAATGTTTAGGGGTACTCTCATTTTCCTACCCATATTGAAATACTGCCCCTCTATGAGTCCAAACCTAGATTAACAAAATGTTTAGGGGTATGTGTCCCCACAGAAAAAAGCACTGCTGCTATATATAAATGGAGGCAATGGATACCTGGAAGCAAATTGGAGTGAATCCCTTCTTTCTCCCCCCCCCCCATGCCCAGAAAGTGACTTCTGAAAGGTGGGAGAAGTAGAGTTTGAGCATGTAACCCTAACTTGTAGATGAGGAGTTGGGAACCAGTGTGACTGGGCTACAACTCTCATCATCCCTGGCCATTGGCCATTGGCCATACTAGCTGGGGCTGATAGGAAATATCCAGCAATATCTAGAAGGCCACAAGTTTCCCATCCTTGCTAATATATACAGGGGATGAAATGCCCCATCCTTTTTGTGTGTGATTACTTGGTCAAATATTGAATGCCACCAAACTAAAAGTTGCCATCTACATTTTGTAAATGTTAATGTGAGAGCAGTGGCAATGTAGTTGAGCCAGCTTGACATCTGCACATGTTTGAGCACTATTTGTTGCATTACCCTGACAGCTTAGAGAGCTTATTGATATGTGAATAGCAGAGGTTTGAAGATCTGACCATCCCAGTTCAATCTCTATTTTTTGAACAAAAAGGGACTTCAGTTATGTTTCATGGTTTCATTTTTCTGTGGCAACAATCTTTAAATAATGGAAGTGTTAACCACAGTCTTTATGCTACAAATCATGTGATTTGTAGCATAAGGACTCTAGTTAGAACTTACATTTTGTTGTTCTGCTTATCGGCCAGTGATGGATGTGACTTGATTTATGGTGGTAACCTAAGTTGTTTGGAAATGATGCCACCATGAGATTCTGTATGCCTGCCAAGGTCCTCTGAATTATGAGTATCATAAAACAAATCTCTTCAGTCACTGGAAGAAACAATTGAGAATGGAAAAGGTCAAAGCTATACTGTGAAACCTGCGTACCTTAAATAACTTTTGTGTGTCCTTTGGTAGGAGTGGCTGTTTTCATGTTTGCTTAGAAGCCATAAAACAAAATTACTGCTGCCCATTGCCTGTAATTCAGAAGGCGGCTAGCATTTGCCTGATGATCTTGGTAAACCTGGTGAGATAAAACTGTTATATAATGAAGTTTTGCTATATGCATATTTATGCCTTTTCTGATTCTGTTGATGCTGCAAATGAATAGTATGGATGATTTAAGTTTAATGGTTCGGAAATGTTATTTCTTTTTCCCCACTTTGTGCCCTTTTGAAACTCTTTGCATCCTCAAGATATTGCCTTGGAGATTTAGAGTATGGTATGATAATGGGTGGCGCTGTGGGTTAAACTACAGAGCCTAGGGCTTGCCGATCAGAAGGTCGGCGGTTTGAATCCCTGCGACGGGGTGAACTCCCGTTGCTTGGTCCCTGCTCCTGCCAACCTAGCAGTTTGAAAGCATGAAGTGCAAGTAGATAAATAGGTACCGCTCCGGCTGGAAGGTAAACGGCGTTTCTGTGCGCTGCTCTGGTTCGCCAGAAGCGGCTTAGTCCTGCTGGTCACATGACCCGGAAGTTGTATGCCGGCTCCCTCGGCCAATAAATCGAGATGAGCGCCACAACCCCAGAGTCGTCCGCGACTGGACCTAATGGTCAGGGGTCCCTTTACCTTTATGATAATGGAGGTGTGTGCAACCTCAAAAAATGAACATATCTTTTAGTGGTTGGAAGACTGATTGTAATATGTGGCACAGTTATGAAGCAAGCTGTGATAAGGCCATGAATTTCCTACACATAGCCAAGGCTACTTGTTCTCCCTAACTGGTTATTGTGATCAGTCTAGACGTCGCCTTTTGTAGTGTCAATTTCTGGAAAGGTACCGTATTTGGATAAATAGGGTAGAATCTCACATTACCAGCAACATTTCCAGATCACCTGCATTGATGTTCAAAGTAATTGAATCATAGCTTAGAAATATGATCTTTTGCTCCTGAGTTTTCTAAAGCTTTCCTGAGCTTTGCCATCACATTTGCAGGGCCTCTGTAACCCTCAGGCTAATTTTTTTGTTCATTGAAAGCTGAAAAATTTTAAGAACCTTAAAGAGAGCCCAAAGGATCGCACACAAAAATGCTTTAAGAGCTGCATGCAACTCATTTGTTGACAGGTTGTTAGTCTGCACAATGGCTGATCGGTCTATAGTTTGACTTCATATATAGCAGGCATGTTGATCTCCTCCCACTATAAAAAAACTGGCAGTGATCTACCCATTGGATTGACCAAAGTTGATGAGCTGTTTTGGGGGCCGATCAATAAGGATCACGCAATCGACCAGGGACACCCCATGATCGACCGGTAGATCGCAAACGATAGGTTGGACATGCCTGATATACAGTATAGCAACAGATTTACAGCGTAGTCCTATGCATGTTTACTTTGAGCTTTGTCCCACTTCAGGTGTTCAGTTTGCACATGTAAAGGGGCAAGTAGGTATGTTGGGGAGCCAGCACCACTCTCTTGATAAAGCAGAACGTGCTAAGCACACTTCCCAGTCAGTCAGGGTTCATATCCTTTTGCTGAAAACTCCTAAACTTGAGTAGAGCAGTATTCTTCAGACGATGCTGATTATTCATTGGCCAAGGAGCATGCAATAAAACACAACTCTGGAGGGGCCCTTAGTTACCCCCAGTTGGCAAATGAGGGAGAGACCCTATTCATTTTGGATCCCTGTTTCAGTTTAGGATTGGCCCCTTGATTGGAGGTGTATGTGAAATGGAAATCTCAAACCAGACCCTGGCGTTTTGGCTCATTACATCTGTTTCCGAAAACAGCATTGTCTTCTCCCCCTGCAAATTATCAGCTGTTTTCAAAAGTGCTTGTCAGTGTATCAAACTGTGTACATTCTCACATTCCTTGCTGCTGTGATTATGACAGTACATTCAGGTCCGGCAGGCATTGTCATCTGTTCATGGATGAAAGGATAGTGTAAGAATGCACAGCAGCAATGACTATACCTGTGCATGGGGCAGCACACCCAAGACAGGAGAACAGAAGTTATTATAGGGCTCGTTGTGGTATCAGACAAATGCAGCCCTGCATATAAACCGTGAACTTGTATAAAAATGTTGCCTCATTTGAAATGTAAACGACTTGGATAGCTGGAAATAGAAAAGTTAATTCAGATTCTCTTTGGTAGTATGTTACTGTTTGCAATATGTTTTTGTTTGTTACTGAATTCTTTTGTTTTTACTACTGTTATTCTTTATTGATAAACAAAAGAAACCAAAGATAAATAACATAAAGAAATACTGTTATAGCAGGCTGACTACAGCATAAGATTGGACGTTATCACTGAATTTTTGTTATACATGTATCAAAGCAAATATTGGTTATACCTTGTTTATCTGTTAATTTTTGTACTCAGTTATTCAGAGTTGCATCCTACCTAAGAGGTACTGCTATTTTAAAATATAATGGGGAAAAAATCTAAAAATATTACTAGCCCACCCCCAAAAATACTAAAAAACCCTTTTGCAGACATATTTATGTTGGCCCCTACTGATCTGAGAAGGAACAAAACAACCCAAGTTTATAAAACTTCTGCGTTCAGTCACCTAGAGACAATTCTTACCCTGCCACAGGCAATCATTATAAGCTATTACAAGCTGGTACAAGCATTTAACTGAGAATGAGAATGTAAACCTGCTGATGTGGGGGAGTAAAACAACATTTTCAAAAGGGATTCTATACATTTAATTTAACTTTGAAATATACTTTTGAATATGTCTGTTTTGCACATGTAATGGATTGCATAAATGCCACATTGGCTCAGGGTTCTGCATTATGAGAGGATGTTAGTTGCATGGGGGGAAATGCCCCAAAATAGCTTTGAGGTTTTATTAAATTATTGCACTAGTCCTGCACAACTTGAGGAAGAAATTACCGGTACTATGATTCCCCTGCAACTTTGTTCTTAGTAACCTTTCTCCAGTTATTTTTTTTTTTTTTACATAACTATTTCAAATGGAAATAGTGTGTGTAGGCTGTGCAAAAAGTAGATTGCCTGTGTGCATTTCAGAGGAAACCAACATATTGTATATTGTTTTGCATAGTAACGGGGGGGGGGGAGGACATGATGCATACAGGGAGTGGTGTGAACTTCCACATAAGCAGTTCTGTAACAGTCTCAGTGGGGGAGCAATACAATTTGTCTTTGGTTTGAGCCGTTTAGCTGTATCTTGTGCTTCTTTTAATTAATGGGACATAAGAACTGTCAGGGTAAAAACAAATGGATAATCTAGCATGATATCTTGTCTCTACTGGTCTTGGGATCAGACAGATGAGTATGCAGAAATGTAACAGTTATAATCCATCTCTGCTGGTGATTCCTTGCTTCAAATGAAGAGCAACTTGTTTAGTGGTGTTCACTGTGTCTCTGGTGGATATGGCTGTGTCACTGTTAATGGGTGCTGGTGGCTTAGATGACTTGTGGCATTCTTGTGTATGCATGGAGTTGGGTATGTCTAGCTTAGAAAAGAGGAGACTGAGAGGAGATGTGATAGCCATCTTCAGAGATCTAAAGGGCTGTCACATGGAAGGTGGAGCAAGTTTGTTTTCTCCTGCTCCAGAGGCTAGGACCCAAACCAATGGATTCAAGTTGCAAGAAAGGAGATTCCACCTAAACATCAGGAACAACTTTCTGAAAGTAAGAGCCGTTCGACAGTGGAATGGACTCCTTCAGAAGGTTGTGGACTCTCCATTGGGGTTTTAAAATCAGAGGTTGGATGGCTATCTGTCATGGAGATTCCTACATTGCATGGGGTTGGACTAGATGACCCCCGGGGTCCCTACCAACTCTACAGTTCTATGTCATGTGAACCTTCTCTGCATCTTCTCAATAGCACCAAGCAGTGTGACCTTCCCTGTCTGCTCCCCACGCCAGCAAGTGTTTATACAGCTTTACTTGAGAGCATCCTGCTTGCTGAGGGCCTGGAGAAGAGTGGACAGATAGATGTTCATAAAGTAAGCACAGAAATATGTGTCCTTGACTTGAGTGACCTGACCATGTTCAAGTACTGGTATGTTTAGAATGGCTTACCCAGAAGGGAGAGTGGGTCATAATGAAGATCTGCTGCAGTTACTTTGCATTGCTCAACCCTCTGCATAGGGTGCAAGCCAGAAGCTTAGATTTCTGATAGATCTGACCAGCCTTCTTATGCATCATTTGCCTCACAAACACTGGGATGGTTTAGGTGCACATCAAACATTAACTTCAGTGCTTGAGCAGAAGGTGAGAGAACCCTTGTGGTGCGTTTATGGGAATTTCAAATGTTAAAAAAACACAAGCACTATATGTGGTTCTTTACATGTCATGTCCTCAAAGAAAAACTTGATGGATTCATCTTTTGAACTATAAAGGTCATGAACACAAACTCATCTCAGATGCTTGCCAGTACCCCTTTTATCTGTTAGGAAAGATATCAGAAGTATGTCTTTCAGTTCAGTAGGATTATGTGATTTTAGCTATAGAAGAGTTTTGTTTGTGACTAGAGTAAAATAGGTTTAAAGGTGGAAATATAAAAGCGTAATATCCGACTTCCATCAGTATCCCTGTTGTTTGTAAAGTAGAACACATTACCAAGCCTTTATCCCACAGGAAGTGTTCCTGGCTTTTAATAAGACATAGAGGTTAGGTATTCACACACACTTTTGTCTCAGACCTCCAAGCTACTTCTAATGGGTAAAACCTAATGGTGCAGAATCAAGTGAAAACAGATGGGACACATCAACAGGCAGACAATCCAGGTAAAAAACAGAGCAGTACATAACCAGCTACTGGCACCTCCAATAAACAAAGAAATGGTAGAATAGCTACTTTCTAATTCATATGAGTATTGCAGTCATGAAAGACAACTCTCTTTGCATTGGTGTGTGAGCACAAATTTTCTTCCATTCATGGAATGATTGGGTTGGATTTCACCCATTGTGCTTTTTGTGATTTGAAAGTCCTCTCTATGCTGTTAATCTGTAATGGCCAAGTTGCACATGTAAATCATGTGTGAACCAGACTCTTTCTCTCCCCTCCCCCCCTTTTTAGTTGCAGACAGATACGGCTCATGTTCTGCAAAATTTCTGTATGTAAATGAAATTCTGCTTTGGTTTAAAAAATCTCACTACTTATGTTGGATGTGCCCCAAGCTCTTTGGGAAAATGGGATTGTATTCCGTATAGCTAACCTAACACAACCTCACGTTTTCCAGTAAAATGAGAATATATAAATAAAGCAAGTTTAAAATTGCATACAACTACTTATGTCTCCCCTGTGCATACTATGCCAAATATTTCTGCAATTACTTAGTTAAATCTTACCAAATGCAATATAGATATAGCATTTCCCCACCCCACCCTTCCCTGCTTAAACAGTTTCATTTTAATTAGTTGTTGACATCACACGGATTTGTTCCATCTCAAGCTGCATAAGACCTGTAAGCTCTGCTCGCTGTTGAACAAAATCTGATGAAACTTGTAATTTTATACAGGAAGTACTTTCCAAGGTCAGAGTTGTGCATATTGGAAAAATATATTGCATATGTGGGCAGTATTAAATGGTTGGTGTTGGACAGTGCCTAGGGTGAGTTTTTAGTATCGCAGTGTCCCTGTGTAAGGGGCCTGCTTGAGAGAGAGAGAAATTTTGGGAGACAAATGAGGTTTGTCAATGACAAACCTTGACTTCTGTGAGTACTAGTTTGCACGTAACACTAAACCAAGCTTCATGGGTTTTTTTCCTCTTGGCTCCAGGCAGGGAAGAGCAAAATGCCACAATTTATTTCTTGCTGCGAATCTGTGTGTAAACTGTGTGAATCCAAATTCTTTACAACATCATCCAGGATGAATAGTTGCCATATTTTAAAAATACA
Source organism: Darevskia mixta (assembly GCA_034641385.1). Classification (NCBI taxonomy): domain Eukaryota; kingdom Metazoa; phylum Chordata; class Lepidosauria; order Squamata; family Lacertidae; genus Darevskia; species Darevskia mixta. Next base: position 9,643,526 of record JAWWNH010000001.1, on the reverse strand, counting down.
GACTTTGGTCAACACCCCCTGCCAACTGAAGGTGTAATGAAAATATTATTTGGGGGGGGGCAGGAAGAAACATTACACACACACACACACACACACACACACTCCCATATATTAGTGGGAAGTGCCAAACACTGCCCAGGAATTCAAAGAAACATACAAATATTGTGGTTTTTAAATGGATAGGGTACCATATTTGTTCGAGTCTAATGCCCCATCAAATCTAACGTGTACCTCAATTTTCAGAATCTTGAAACCAAATAAAGTATTTGCTGGTGAATGTAAATGTGCCATCAAATCTAATGCACTTCTTATCTTTCACAGCGTAATTTGCCAAAAAAAGCTGGACATTAGATTCGAGTAAATACGGTAATTTGCACGCCTCTCAACCCAGGTGCAACATGACCAACAAATGGGCAAAATCAACCAAAGTAATTTTTGGGTCCACCATTTTGATTCAAAATGGTGCTGGTGTCCCAACATCAATGAATATCACTACTCCCACCTCATGCCAAGTTTGGCGACAATATCTCGAGGTTTCTGAACCTATAAATATAAAGTGGATAATGATCAACAATAGCACATGCTCACTACCTAGTTCTGTCTCTAGGGTCCTGATAGAAGTGACCACACAATTGGATATAATCAAATCCGTAGAAGGTGTATTGAGCAGGAGGGAAGCATGTCACACTCTTACTTAGTAGTAAGGTTAAACATTCAAATTCCAGCCTCCATTTCTTGTGAAATAATTAGATGGTTTGAATGGGCTTCCAAGCTTAGGCTGTAATTATTGTCTGATGGACTGAACTGCTGGAAATAGGTTTTGAGTCTTAGTCAAAAAACCTACTCCATAGGTGGAATTAACATATAACCATTATAATTAGAATAGGCTGTGTCCTCCAAAGGATGCCTGCTAGGCAAACTTAATTATTCTCATTGTAACTTGCACAAGAGCCAAAGCAATTTCTACCTGTTTTTTCAAGCACCAGGGATGGTCCAACAGCCAGAAAGCAAATACAGTACTGTACAGATTCTCCGCTCCCTGTACTAATAGTATGGGGCTCCCCCAGCTGTCTTTTCTTTCCTATAGTGCAGGCATAGGCAAACTTGGCTCTCCAGATGTTTTGGGACTACAGCTCCCATCATCCCCTGACCACTGGTCCTGCTACCTAGGGATCATGGGAGTTGTAGTCCCAAAACATCTGGAGAGCCAAGTTTGCCTATGCCTGCTATAGTGTGTAGAGAGAAGAATCTGTTTGATTGTAGATCTCAGAGCGAAGAGGGGAAAGTGAAAAGGGCACAGCACAGCCTCTGCTATGCTGCTGAGTCTCCTGTTCTAGTAACTCTGCAGTACCAACATCTATAATGTATTTTTACTTAAAATGAAATCTGCAGAATACAGTGGTGGACCCTGGGATGGCTCAGTCAGTAGAGCATGAGGCTCTTAGTCATGAGTTGGAGCCCCATGTTGGGCAAAAGATTCCTGCATTGGCGGGGGTTGGACTAGATGGCCCCTATGGTCCCTTCCAACTCTACCATTCTATGATTCTATCCTCTGCAGAAACTACAAAGCTCTGCAAATACTTGTGCTATTTATTGGAAAGTGGTGGGAAGGTTAGGCACTGAAAAGTAAAACTCATAAAACACTGCCATTCTCTGTGTCTGAGATAGTAATGTCAACTGCAGGAATTATCTTGTCCCTTTGTCATTTCACAAGGTAATATTAATTATAATTTATAACAGATTCCAATGTGCTGCTCTCTCTGGTGATTCTACATTGTGCTTTGGAATAGCATGGGAAATGAGAGGGCATCCACGACTCAATTTCTTTCTGTGTCAAACCCAACAAAACCAGAAGTGTTTGTCTATAAAACAGAAGAAATTCTTTGCTAAGAATAGAAAGTACGTTGCCCTGTTCACATCTTTCGGGAGTCTATTTTTAGTCTCCTATGGAAGATTCAAGACCTGGCACTATTTTGGAAACAAGAGAGAGTTAATTTCACTCTTATGGGTACAAATATGTCAAAACTAGATGAGTTCCCGTCTTTGCTGGTTATTGACAGTGGTATTATCCTCCTCACTTGTCCTTGATGTTCCACCTAGACAGTTGACAGCGGACCAAACTAGACATTACCTTGGCAAATACAAGGGCAGAGCATGCTTGAACACAAAAAGCAGCTTTATAATGATGCAGTCCATCTAGCCCACTACTGCCTACACTAGCTGGTAGCATTTTTTCAGGATGTCAAGCAGAGTTCTTTTCAGCCATTTTATTTTTAAGAAGATATACAGGAGCTTGAACCCGGGGCTTCCTTTTTGCAAGGATTTATTACTGCTCTGTAGCCGCTGCCCTTGCAGGGAAGATTGATATCTGGAAGAAGGATGTCTAACACACACACACACACACACACACACACACACCAGTGATTTCTGAAACCATTGATTTCTATCCACCCTGGACTTTCATCATGGATGTGGAGCCCTAAAAGCAGGTTGAGTTAATTGCAGCAACTTCTCTTAGCCAGCTTTGCCTGTACCTAAAGTGATTTGAGCTTCATTCCTTTCTCAGCAGTAAATACTTTTGGACTTTTTGCAGACAACTGCCTTAGGACATACCACCCTTAGGTATTTGGAGTGAGTTCTGGAGGCTTGCTTTTAGAGCAATGCATTGCTAAAGAGGGCTCTGGAAGCTTTTGTTTAGGTTTAGAGGGGTTTCTATTTACTCTGACTTAGAGTTTTTAATTGCTTGGGTATATAGTCCTTCCCTGTGTGCCCAGAGGGCTCCCCTTTTGATTTAGCGGTTATTTTCTGAACCCAAAACACACACAGGTAGTTTTCCAGGGTACAGAGATGACTAGGAAGTCTGTTTGTTGTTCCTATATTTCCTTACAGCTTGTGCTCCTTCACTCAGTCAAGTCACAGGAGCTCCGTAGCTCCATAACGTGATCAAGTGGAGGCAAACTGCTGGATGGGTGTATGGGAGATGTGGCCAGAGCTCCCTTTTCGCATAATGGGGTGTTTTGCTGCCAGCACATCCAGAGAGGTCAAGAGTAGAGAAGCAGGGCTCTTTTGAGCCCGGTGGGGATCCTCCGCATGCAATGTAGTATGCTAGATGTTTAATTATTTGCAAGTGTTTAACTTTCTGAGCACTAGAGGACTTAATGTTCTATTTGTGTTGAAATATTATGGATGCTATTGGCATAAGCACTCTTTGGCAGTTTAAAAATGGCTCTGAAAGCTTTTAGTGTTTATATTTCAAGAGCAAAGAAATATTCTCAAGAAGCAAGGCAGGTTTTAAAATTTATTAGAGCTGGTTCTGTTGTACAGGCAATGAACTAAACCTGCTTGTGCTCAGGCTCTGAATCCTTGCTCTGTGTCTTTTCCACCTTTTGGAAGTGTGCTTGGTGGTGGTGGGGTCAAGAACAGGCCCTGAGTGCTTTTCTGTGCATTCTCAATCTGCAGTTTTGTCCTTCACTACCATTTTACAGAACATGTAGGGGGAAGCATGCAACTCCCAGTGAATCCTGTGTGGAACTTGTATCTTCCACACCTATGAAGCAGTCAGTGAGTCCATAATATAGGCTGTTCTGTTTCTTCCCATTCTAAGCACCCATAATGTGGGTTAGTCTGGGGCCTGTGCACCTTCCCTTAATGTAATCCTGAAGGACAATGCTAGTTGCCACTGCAGTGTCCATCAGCAATATAACAGCTGGGAAAGTTACACAGACTCCACTCCTTCCTGCATTATAGGTAAGTTGTACCCACCCCACAAGACCTATTTCGTGATTCTTATGCTTCCTTAGCTTTCCTTGCCTAATGTCTTTGTCATTTATTGTACAGAAATTTTCCTTTCTATTTGATCTGCCTACTTTGAGACTTGAGACAAGAGTTGCTAATATTTGTGTTCAAAAACTCTTAGCTCTGAACAGTTCTTTGTTTATTAACACAATTTAACAACGGATTTTGTGTAATGCCCATAGTTGCAGTAGTTAATGAATAATGGTTTAACGGTGCTTTCAAAGCTGTGATTGCAGTTCTCATTACGAGGAACCTGGGGTATAGTTACCTTAGGGCTGCAATCATAAACACAAGTACAGTGGTACCCCGGGTTAAGTACGCTTCAGGTTAAGAACTCTGCCAACCCAGAAATAATGCTTCAGGTTAAGAACTTTGCTTCAGGATAAGAACAGAAATTGTGCTCTGGCGGCGCAGCAGCAGCGGGAGGCCCCATTAGCTAAAATGGTGCTTCAGGTTAAGAACAGTTTCAGGTTAAGTACGGACCTCCAGAACGAATTAAGTACTTAACCCGAGGTACCACTGTACTAGGTAGGAAGTACGTAGTCCCATCAATGGTACTTACTTTTGAGTAGACAGATTTTGGATTGAGCTGCAAATGAATACAGAATAACATAATCAAGTTTCTGCATACATTCTCTATTAAACCAATACATAACATTCTCTATTTTGCTTTAAGTAAGATTGGAGAGAATAAATGTTTTCCTTTACATGAGTTGAGGAGAATAAATAATGTATCTCTAAAACAAATAGAGACCAAATTGCAAACATGCGCTGGATTATGGAGAAAGCTAGAGAGTTCCAGAAAAACATTTACTTCTGCTTCATTGACTACGCAAAAGCTTTTGACTGTGTCGACCACAGCAAACTATGGCAAGTTCTTAAAGAAATGGGAGTGCCTGATCACCTCATCTGTCTCCTGAGAAATCTCTATGTGGGACAAGAAGCTACAGTTAGAACTGGATATGGAATAACCGATTGGTTCAAAATTGGGAAAGGAGTACTGTACGACAAGGCTATATATTGTCTCCCTGCTTATTTAACTTATATGCAGAATTCATCATGCGAAAGGCTGGACTGGATGAATCCCAAACCGGAATTAAGATTGCCAGAAGAAATATCAACAACCTCAGATATGCTGATGACACAACCTTGATGACAGAAAGTGAGGAGGAATTAAAGAACCATTTAATGAGGGTGAAAGAGGAGAGCGCAAAATATGGTCTGAAGCTCAACATCAAAAAAACTAAGATCATGGCCACTGGTCCCATCACCTCCTGGCAAATAGAAGGGGAAGAAATGGAGGCAGTGGGAGATTTCACTTTCTTGGGCTCCATGATCACTGCAGATGGTGACAGCATTCACGAAATTAGAAGATGCCTGCTTCTTGGGAGAAAAGCAATGACAAACCTAGACAACATCTTAAAAAGCAAAGACATCACCTTGCCGACAAAGGTCCGTATAGTTAAAGCTATGGTTTTCCCAGTAGTAATGTACGGAAGTGAGAGCTGGACCATAAAGAAGGCTGATTCCCGAAGAATTGATGCTTTTGAATTATGGTGCTGGAGGAGACTCTTGAGAGTCCCATGGACTGTTAAGAAGAACAAACCTATCAATTCTTAAGGAAATCAGCCCGGAATGCTCACTGGAAGGACAGATCCTGAAGCTGAGGCTCCAATACTTTGGCCACCTCATGAGAAGAGAAGACTCCCTGGAAAAGACCCTGATGTTGGGAAAGATGGAGGGCACAAGGAGAAGGGGACGACAGAGGACGAGATGGTTGGACAGTGTTCTCGAAGCTTCCAACATGAGTCTGACCAAACTGCGGGAGGCAGTGGAAGACAGGAGTGCCTGGCGTGCTCTGGTCCATGGGGTCATGAAGAGTCGGACACGACTAAACGACTAAAAACCAAAAACAAATAGACTAAAACTGTTATATTTGGGTTTCCCTGGCCCACTGCAAAAACATCCTGCCACTGCCAGTTCATAATCCAGATTCTTCTTAGTGAAATTCTGTCACCTAACAGTCAGTTATATCACAATTTTTGGATTTCAGCCAATACATTTCCTGTGTGTGTATGTTTTAAGTTGTTTACTTATAAGAAGAGCAAGCTAAGCTTATTAATTGGTCATGCACTTTTCCAGATGGTGATAAAAGTGTACATTGCTGGCCAAGATTGGCTTTGGGTCTTTTACTCCCCCACCTTCCAAACCCATGGGATATCAGGTAAACATGTTGAAATCATCTTGCAAGTTAGACGATAACAGTAGAGCAGGAGAAACTGTTGCCTGGCAACCAAAGGAGATGATACCCAAAGACTAAAGCTGAATAGTTTTGTGTTTTGTACACACTGTGGTGGTGGTGCAACTTTTTGGAAGGCATGGAGGACAGAAAGGGAGTAAGATTCATTGTGATTAAATGGAAACGGCTTACTTCGTGCCACTTCAACCTGAGCAAAACAAAAAGGTGTGTGTACTGTGTGCACCTGCTCTTGCACTGAAATACAAATTTATTTTATTTATAAATTATTCCTTTTTTACAGATCTTCAAAATATGCTCATTTTTACTTACACATTTTCCAAGCACAGGCTATCAGTTCCAATATACGTGGGTTTTTTTGTGTGTGTGTTCATTCTAATGTGAGCTGGAAAATGCACAATCTGACCTGAGTTAGCCATTTAATACTTTCATGAGCAGAGCAAACTGACCCTGATATTTTGCCATGTCAGTACTTAATGCATTTAAACAGCCTTTTTAAACATTAGGGGGGGAAATGAAATGATTGTTTGAAGTAGCTGGTTAATTACATATTTTACAATGGGTTTCTACAATCTCAAGGTTTAAGGGCGCTTTTACTTTTATTTTCTCAGTGGTAATGCTTGGAAGCACCAGCCCTTCGCCCCCCCCCCCAATCAAAATCAAATTATTTGATGTCTTCAGAAAACGCTGTGGCTAGGAACTGTCAAAATTTGAATATATGCTTGTTAATATTTCTATTGATATTGCCTCCTTTCATCATAAGGGCAGGAGCCCTGAAAGTATCACTTTGAATATATTCAGACCACAAGCTTTCTTATTTTACAAATAATGCCTTTAAAATAAAATATATTGTTCCAATGTTTTGCTATACTTTATAAGCATTTGGAGAACTGAAAAGGGAGAGAATTGTAAATTCATTGTTCATAGGGGGAAAGTGCTCAGAAACACAGCTAGATCATAAAAAATACGACTTTCCCAAGTTGTTGATTCCAAAGCCCCAAGGCAAATATAAGGATTTTTTTAAAGGAAAAAGTGTTTTAAATTTAATTTTTACTTTTATAACACACTTCACATTATTTCCTTGAAATCTGCTTGTCAGAAGCCATACTTCTGCTTGAGATGTGAAAGGTTGTTTTTTTATAAAAAAAATGTAGCAGTTTATAATGCAGCACTTCGCAATGTGCGTTGGAGAGATTATAAGTGGGCAACAGAGAACTTTCTTTTAAAAAATAAAACTTGCTAGTTCTAAAATAACTTAACATTTAGTATGGCAGTGTCTTTTGAAAAGCTGTCCGCCCACTTGAATCCAAACTTTTCCCGGATGTCTTGTGAAAAAACAGGAGAGAGATTATCTGCATATCAATTGGGTTGCTTCTTACTCATCCAAACAATAACTTCCATGCGCTGAAATGTATATTAAGATGATATCAAAGTTTAAAAGCAGGAATGGTGGGCTGGTGCCATGTAGCCACCCTCCTTAACACTGGTGTTGCTGCCTCTTACTGGGATGGAGGCAGGGCAGGGAAACATGGTGCAGTTCTAGCTGTTCCGTGTTCATGCTGTTATTCCTCTCCCTTAGTTCCCCCATTTTTTTCTTTGTCCCCATGCCCTTTCATCATCAGGGATTTGCTCACTTATTTTTATTCCTTAAAGCTTCTTTTTGTAATTCTGCAACCACAGGGTTTCCCTGAGGATGCTGATACTTCTCCCCTCATAGTTCAGAAGGAGCAGTACTTGGAGAAATCTATTTGCAGTTTTATATTACAGTTCAATCCATTTTGTAAGCCCTACCATACGGGAGCAATAGATACAGTGGGCAGCTCTAAGTGCTGGTGCAAGGAGGTGTCTTGCTTTGTTTTTGCAATCAGTGGCACTGCTTTGAGGAAGCACATAAACCGCATAGCTTTGCCTCCTGCAAGACTGTTTCCTCATGGTGCAAGGTTGGTTATGCATATTTGAAGAGCTGGCATAGCAGCTAGTTCTTTCCCAACTACTGGTGCTTTAATTCACCATCGAAGGGTTAGTCAGTGTCAAAACCTTTATTGGCATCACTTACAAACATTCAAAATAAATAGGCCAGTACGATCTCGTCGCCATATCATCAGTACAGTCACTTGCCAAAGGGAAGAGGAGGCCAGCAGTCTATTTCACCTCTGTGGGTCTCCAACAAGGGCAGGGTCCTGTAATGTACTTCAGCGGCAAAAGAAAAGGGTTAGTCAGTTGTATTTAAAGAGCGGTCATAAAGCTGGATAATGCTAGTGCACTTGCCATACAAAGGGTGCTGCTTTGGTTGATATGTCTTAGGCTTCTATTAATCTATGGTAACAAAATATTGCAATACGATAGGTTACCTATCTCATAGGGACCCAGGTGGCGCTGTGGGTTAAACCACAGAGCCTAGGGCTTGCTGATCAGAAGGTTGGTGGTTCGAATCCCTGCGACGGGGTGAGCTCCCGTTGCTCGGTCCTAGCTCCTGCCCACCTAGCAGTTCGAAAGCACGTCAAAGTGCAAGTAGATAAATAGATACCACTCGAGCGGGAAGGTAAACAGCATTTCTGTGCGCTGCTCTGGTTCGCCAGACCTATTTGTCATGCTGGCCACATGACCTGGAAACTGTATGCCGGCTCTCAGCCAATAAAGCGAGATGAGCGCCGCAACCCCAGAGTCGGACACGACTGGACCTAATGGTCAGGGGTCCCTTTACCTTTTACCTATCTGATTTATAACCACAGACACTATTATGTGTAGTATTTCATTTGCTGCTCAATAGCAGTGTTATTTGGGTGGCTTACAAAAATAAATATTAAAATGCAATTGTCAACAAAATAATAAAAAGCAGAATACAGTTGTCAGTGGCAGTGTGTAAAACAGTTTAATAAGGTGCACATCATCACTAAAAATATAGTTCAGATTGCTAATGTTCCGTGGATTAAAAGTGCATAGATCTGAAAAGATTAGGAAAATTAAGGGGTTATCTGGTACTGAAAAAGGTATAAAGAAAGTGCCAGGCATGTATCTCTAGAGATGGCATCCCGTAACCGAGATGCCACCACCAATACTTTCTCCCCACCAGTCATGCCCTGCTTGGTGAGGTCACCTAGGGAAGGGCATCTGAAGATGATCTTGTACAAAGAGCTGATTCCCCAACTAACCTGGTCCCAAGCCTTTATGAATTCCTCCTTACATTGAATCTGTTTCATGTTACTGTTATAAAGCTTTGCCAGTCTCATTTTATCCCACTATCACAGTCATGGTGGGAAGAACAACCAAGTGCTATCAAACAATTTCCTGTGGCTTTCTCTTGCTTTCATAATATTCTGTTTGTCTTTGGTTTTTTGTTTGAATGTAATAATTTATCTTCACTCTCTGCGTACATATAATCAGTTTTCCCACTTGACATGTACAGATATTTATGTTTGCCTTTGGAGGCAGGTGTTCCTCTAGCCACTAATTCATTACTGCAGCTACTCCCAAACGTTTCCTGTGGGAACCACTCTTTCTCCTTTGCAGTGTTTTGAGCACTGCTACCTTGTAAATGGCCTGAGATGCACTCGCATAAAACACGCTGTAGGAACATGAAGTATAGGTATGCCTTGCCTTTAAAGCAGAAATAATTCATGGTTCTTTGACTACTGTATCTTGCTATTTATTTATTTGAGAAAATTATATACCGCCTTTTGTGGCAAAGCCATTCAAGCGTGGCTTACAGGCATAATTAAAACAATTTTAACATTGCCAAACAGTTTTGCTGTTCTGCAAATGAATGCGATTGAAGTACATACAGCAGAAGTGTAGCAGGACACTGCAGGATTAGAATAAATGTAAAATAGCATCACGTGGCCAAAGGAAAGTGCTTTTTTGTATTGCTCTTTGTCCTTCCACAGCTCTATGTATTCTCACTTGATTGCCTTGCAACCCTGAAATAGAAATTTTGTCTCCCTTTTCAGTACTACTTTAGCTGATCTGTTGTGAGCACGCACAAGTTTTACTTTCACAGTAATTTCCAATTTAATATTAAATATGATATGAAGAATAGAGTTGGCTTTTATCTTGGCATGTTCCTTGTCATGCCATTATGCTCTTGGGACATAGCCACTGGCCTTTGTTTCCCCACTTCTATAAAGTGTTATTTGAAGTATCTTTTCTTCAACATGTTTCTCTCTTTTAAAACACTGAAATACCAGCCTTAGTGTTACACCAAAACATTCCAAACATGCAGAATCATAAAATACCGTTTCTACTATCTCTCTTGAGTGGTGGAAAATATTACGCAACAGAACAGTATTTCCCTGGGAGATCCATAATCACAGTATCAAAGCAAAAGAAAGAAACACCTTTTGGGAATTATTTCCCTTGTAGATGTATGGTTGCTAAACCTTTATGGCCAACAGTCCTGTGGCAAATCAATGTTCCACTTAAGTGTAATCTAGTGACCTCCTAGTGGATAAATTGCATATTGGTTATGATGGACCTATTCTTTAAGCTGGCAAGAAATTCAGACACTCACTGCAATGGGCTTACTCATTTCAGAACTGCTGGAGCAGCAGGATAAAGTAGAGTGGCCCACCAGGAAGCCAAAACATGTCCAGCCAGTTGGGGAGCTGATGGTCAAATAAAAGTTAGTTCTCAAGGAAATGAAGGCCTTGAGAAGGATGGGAAACAAACAAACAAACAAACTCAAAAGTAAGTCCTATTGAGTTTGGTGAGACTTAACTCCTAGGAAAGTGGGGTTTAGGGCCTTCCAGGGTTCCTGAGCCTTGTTTTATTTTTATATTTTAATGGTCTTTACTCTACTATGCATAAAAGTTTTTGAGTTTCCCCCCTCATTTATATCTGTAAGTGTTCTTAGATTTGTTAGTTGCTTTGAAGGACTCTTGGTGGAAAACCAGCCTACAGATTTACTACATATTTTAGAAAGTTGTTTGCTGTGTATTTTTACACCACTTCAGATGTTGTAGCCAAATTTGTATGATGGTTCCTCAAATCATGAAGCAGGTTTTCAAATACCGGTATGTTTGGATACAATACAGTTGTATGCAATTTTAAATCAAGAATGTGGACTGACCATTTCAAAATGATTTCCCTTCTGGATAGTTGATCAATTTTGCACATGTATTCATGCTTAGGAGACAGTGTGTAGTGCTGACCTTCACATGCAAAATTTGAAATGGCTGCCATGGCACCAACTCAGCCTGTCTCTCTTGTATTGTATGGTAGCAAACAGTTGCAAGCCAAAGCAGAGCCAATCTAGCTGATGGGGCCAGAATTGATGACATAAGAGAGTGTGAGAGATATGTTACTTGACTTCTGTTTTGTGTGTGTGTGTGTGTGTGTGTGTGTGAGTGAGAGAGAGAGAGAGAGAGAGAGAGAGAGAGAGAGAGAGAGAAAGTGTGTGTTGGATTAGTTTGTAAAAATTGATATTTTCTGGATGCTTAATATATTGGCAATGCAGTGCATTTGTGTAGGTTGATAGTCGCCTTGAAAGTGAATTCTCTGCAATGGATTCACTGTTTTCCTTAGGACTAGCCTCACCCTTGGTGCTCTTCATCAGTAAAATGGATTTTGAGGATTGCGCATTCTGGACCTCACAATGGAGGTATTTGATATATATTATTTTTTTAACTGTAAGAGTAAACTTCACTTTCTTAATCTATGTGTGAAAACGATAACTGTGCCACACCCAGAAGTCATGAAACAAGTTATCTGTGGAGTCTGAATATAATGGCCTGATTTGCACAGCACACTAAACCAAACCAAACTCCTGGAGAAGATATTGTGGCCATGACTGCTGCACTCCATCCAAGTTCCTTTTGCTCCTGTGTTGTGTTGCGGTTTAGCTGAGAATGTTCTCCAAACCCAGGCTCGTGGTTTGTTCCTGGGTTTACAGCTAGTGGTTTGCCTGAAGGATAAGGGGGGGGATACCATGATATTTGGTTTGGATGATTCACTTAGCCCAAACCATGGCTCAGTTCATGGCAGCTCAGCAGCAGGAAGATTGGCCACAGTCTCCTCTCTGTGAACCTAAGCCATGATTTGGCTTAGTGTTACATTCAAACTAGCCCAAGTTGACATTGCTTAGCCTTAGATGATGAGCCTTAGAGACCAGAGCCTTATAAGCATCCATTGCCATACCCTTTAGACTATGTACAGTGTATTTGCGTGGCTCTGCTATAAAACAGGTTCTGGTTTATTGAATTAATTTATATACAGATTTACCATGGTAGGCTATGCACAAAGTGGCTCAGAGTAAACATCAAATAAGTATAAAAACACTGCAGCAATTTGAAAAACAATTAGTTAGAAAACTTCTCAAACAGTTAGGATAAAGTCAACAATCTGATGAGCATGATACAGCATAAAGTCCATATTATAGTGAAGCAGTGTCAGTCAAACTTTATAAATATCAAGTACAAAATCAAGATAAACATTAAGACGGGGAAAAGCTAACCCATAAGTTGCTGCACTCTAAGCAGTCAATGCAGGCTGGCTTAAATGCAGTTGGCATCCTGTGGGTGGGGTCTAGACTCTAGATCAGGGGTCAGCAAACTTTTTCAGCAGGGGGCCGGTCCACTGTCCCTCAGACCTTGTGGGGGGCCGGACTATATTTTGAAAAAAAATATGAACGAATTCCTATGCCCCACAAATAATCCAGAAATGCATTTTAAATAAAAGGACACATTCTACTCATGTAAAAACACACTGATTCCCGGACCGCCCGCGGGCTGGATTTAGAAGGCGATTGGGCCGCATCCGGCCCCCGGGCCTTAGTTTGGGGACCCCTGCTCTAGATACTTCTTTGCATGCTTCAGCAATGGGGAAAAGCTGGAGAGAGAGATGGCAAGTCCTCTTTCCAAATCATCCCAAGTTTTCTGGCTGCTAGGTATTGTAGTCTTGGAGCTTTCCAAGGGGTTACAGTAGCCTAGCAGGAGAGTTGTTGCTCAAAGCAGCAGGAGGGCACTGAGCTGTGGAAGGCTGCACTAACGGCAGTGTTTTTCATTTATGTATTTTTAAATACTAAGACATTTAACATGGAAAATGCTTTGTTCCCCATGACCTTAGCAAAAGAGAGATTGATTTTAAATTGTTTTAAAGAAAACTGCATGCTATTTCATTTTTTAAAAGATAATAGCAAAAAAAGTGGCATGCAATAGATTGTTCTGTTTCAGCAGCAGCAACTATTTTTCCACTGGCAAAGCAGTTGGTGTGGCCTCTAGGCTTTCTGAGGGAAGTACTGTATATCGCTATTAGGTGCTTAGCACCAAGCAAATATTAACTTTCACAGTCTAGTGAACCTCTGTCAGTGCTTTTGATTATTGTTCTTTATTAAGAGGTGGTGTTAGACATTTGTGCAGTAAATAATCAGTGTAATGCCAACCGGTAGAGCAAACCAATGCACCCAGTCAACAAATCCACCACACCCAAAATGGTTGTGTAGCATCCCATTAAACGTGGGAACTCACTTTTATAGGATTTGATAATGACCTGTGATATAACTAATTCCACAAACAGGATTTGATGAACTTATGTAATATATTGTCTAATGAGGTTAGGGCACCTATCCTTTTACTGAGGATTGATGCCTTCAGGCATTATGGGAGGACCTTTAATTCTAAAAGCAAAGTGTGGTAAAAGTGGTTTGGAAACACATTCTCTTGAAACAGAAGTGCCGGGGAATGCAACAAATGTATGTTCGTTAAAAAAACTTCCACCACAATTTAGAATATCTGTTTTTACATTCCTAGTATACCCTCCTTTTAACCTTTCTCTTGTTATGTTTAGTTCTGCCCATTATAGATTGATTGAACTTCATTCTTGGGCAGTGTGACCATTGGTAATCTATACTATCTTGCAGATTCAATCCTTTTACCTGGGAATAAGCGCCACTGAACTTGGTTGGGTTTCACTTCTGAGTAGACATGCATAAGATCACATCATAAATCTCAAAGGAAGAATCTGAATGCCTACTTAATGCATTTAAAATGCATTCCTTTTAAATGTCCCCTTTTAGATTACTGTCCAGACTAAAAGAGTGAAGTTCTCCCATCTGGTATGCCTTGGGGGCAGTGTTTAAAATTAGCCAGGCACATTTTGCTACTGGCGTGGGTCAAATTTTGACCACATGGAGATCTCTGGATGCCAGGTTGGCGACTGACATCTCCTGGCTGGCTCCTCCTGCTTTCTTAAGCAGGTAAGTAGGATAACCTTCTCTCTCTCTGAGGACATGGTTCACCCCCTCCCCAATTAAACAACCCTGGGAGGTAGATTAAGAGGCAATGACTGGCCCAAGGTCACTCAGTTAGCTTCATCACTGAGTGAGGATTCGAACCCTGGTCTCCCTGGTCCTAGTCCAACACTAACCACTACAGCACACTGGTTTCCTAGAGAACTTCTGCTATGGGGCAGCTATATAAATTAAGTGGGTAAATTAATATGGGGAAAGCAAAATGGCACATAGAGAAGGATCTGAAATATTTTCCTTCAAGCTTTAATTTGTTTTATTCTGGATTGTTTTATTTGTTGTTTTAATGTGTTGTAAACCACATTTTTTCTTTAAAATATAAAGGGGTACAGAAATGAAGTGAAAGAGAATAATAAATCTCATGGGGGTGTGTGCCTAGATAGTCCATTGTGGCGACCGTAACCTAGGTTTAAGGTGCCAGTTGGCAATTAACTTACATATATGAGTTTCTAACACTGCTTGGGGGAGTCCTTCTTCACTCTATCCAGGCACAGAGTTATTACTAGCAAAATAAGAGGACTTCTCTGTTGTAGTCTGGAAGGCAAGTGAGCCATCATTACACAAATAATTCAGCCCTTGATAGGAGGTGACAGTTATTCAGCATCTTTGCACTCAGGGGATGAAAGTAAAATTGATGAATGCATGACTAAATCTAAGACATGCCTTTTAATTTTGCCACAATAGAAAGTAGGGGAAAAGTCAATTAGGAAGTAAAACAGAGGATGTAGCTGGCAGGCAGTCTTCACTTCTACCTAGTCCCAGCTATTCTCAGGAACAGCAAGCCTAAGACAAATATAGAAACTCTGAAAACCACTTACTGTATTTTTCTGGAGAAGCATTTAGGTAAAATGGGAATTAATTTATTTCCTGGACTTGGATTGCAAAGAGAGGAAAGGAGGGGCAAATCTGAGTGTGTGTGTGTGTGTGTGTGTGTGCGCGCGCGTGCGCGCGCGTGGGAACCAGCACTACTGGCCGTGCATTTTAAAAAATAGCATATTGGGTAGTGAATCTGTAGAGGAGCGTGTTTTGTCCATGGCATATTGGGTAGTGAATCTGTAGAGGAACGTGTTTTGTCCATGGCTCTTACTACAGTATTTTCCTGCGTATAAGACTACTTTTTAACCCAGGAAAATCTTCTCAAAAGTCGGGGGTCGTCTTATACGCCGGGTCGTATTTCTTATACGGCGAGTATATCCCAAACTCTATATTTTAACTGGGAAAGTTGGGGGTCGTCTTATACTCCCAGTCGTCTTATATGCCGGAAAATATGGTAATTGCCTTCATAATGAATTTCCTGGTTGGATGCTATCAGGGTATTTCCACAAAGACACTATGGATTTTAATGTAAACCCTACAGAAAATAATTGCACAAGAAATGGCTAAGTGAATATAGTCTCCCGGCAGTCAAGAGTCATCTAAAGGGTCGAGGAAATGGGGGTCTGACCACCTTTATCTCACTGGATCTAGCTGGGGAAATCAGCATTGTGGCTAAGTGAATACCACATACATTATACTTCACCTTGCCCCAGGACCCTGGAGTTGAAATGCAGTATTCCGTGTGGAAAATCAGTCCCAAAGTTTAAATGATGAGCACATGCTAGCCAGCTGCTTGTTCAGAATGGCTTGTACTAACTAATATACATATTTCAAGGCCAATTCACATAACTAATTGGGGCTGGAAAACATGATCTCATGGTTCGGCACCACTTTCAATTTGCCATATATTTTCTCCATGTGGGAGGTACTCCCTCTTGGGTATTTGTGGGATTAAAAGTACCGTATACCATGTGAAAGTGCGCCAGCATGGCAAGATAATTATTTATTGCTGTCTTGGAGAAACAGGAGTTTTCTAGCATTGTGCAGGATGAAATGTTAAGGATATAAGAAATGCCTAGAAGTATGGTATCTTCCAAAATGTTACCAGATACATGTTCTAAGAAGCTTGTAAGAGAAGCATTGAAGGAAAGGGTGTTCCTTACTGTTGTTTCTCAGCGGCATCCAGAACTCAAAAGAGGTATGGTGCTTTTGAACATGGGCCTTGCATTCTTAGTCTTTGCAGCTACTGATAGATATAGTTTCTACAGGTATCCGCTTTTCTATTTTTTTTTTGTTTTTTTGTTTTAAGGCCCTAATGACCTTCATAACCTTTCCTTCCCAACATCTATTGATATTACAGTGACTTTTCCATATAAAAAATTAGCTACGTGATTTTTCTGCCTGTCTGTTGTCAGGATTGAGTCTTACCCAGGCATGCCATTGGCAAAATGCCTGGATCGGTGTACATGAGGTCACTCTAGAAGTGAGTGAAGTTCATGTAAGTACCTGCCTGAATCAAGGCTTTGCTGAGAGCCTTGAAGGGGGTGGAGCCTCTATAACCTACCCAGGGCCGTCCTTAGCAGATGCAGCGCCGGGGTACATATATCTGCCCAGCACCCCCTAATTACCATGGATAGTGCAGGGAGGACGCGAAGTTGCGCACTGCCAGCCATTGGGGGGGGGGCAACTCTCCCCCATGCCGCTGCGGGAGAGCGATCCCCGCGGAGGCTTGGGAGGGAAGCTGTACATCCGCCGGCCATATGGTTGGCAGGGTGCAGCTGGCAGGTGTGCAGGGAAAGGGGAGACCGCCGGCAAAGCCGCGCAGCTCCCCCACTCGCTGGGGCACCCCTGAGAGGCCGGTGCCCTGGCGTGACACACCACTAAGCCCTATGGGAAAAATGGCTCTGAACCTACCGTATTTTCCCGTCTATAAGACGACCCCATGTATAAGGAAACCCCCCCCCCTCTATTTTGGGAGTCTCAGTTTTAAGAAAATGAGGGGGAGATGGCTCAAAGTTGTTGAGCTTCTCCCCCCATGCTGCTGCGGGCGGGAAACTCCATAGATCGTTTTTCATGTGCAGCAGCATGGGGGAAGTTGCACTCCCACCAACCGGTGGACGGGCGGCGCGCAGCTTCTTCCCCCCACACCACTATTCGTGTATAGGAGACCCCAGTTTTTGGACATGATTTTTGAGTCAAAAACTTCGTCTAAAACACAGAAAAATACAGTATATAAGCTTTCAGTTGGAGCTGCTTCACAGCTGAAGCAACGGTTCTTCCTTCCTGAATATAATAATAATAATAATAATAATAATAATAATAATAATAATAATAATATAATATAATAATAATTTATTTATACCCCGCCCATCTGGCCCATCTGTGCAACAGATCAGTATGGGAATGAAAAGATTGAAAGGTATGTAGAACTGTGGTTCTTTGAGGACTGTCTTTTTGGTGTATGTTTATTGTGGATATCTTATTGTGGTCAATGAACATTAAGATGACAAAATATGGTTTGCTTGGCCTACAAAGCAAGACCCATAACAGTGGCATTTTAGCTGAAAAACTCTCTCAATCCATCTTTTTAAAATTACTAGTATATGTATGTACACATACAGTATACTGAGATGGTTTTCAGAGGTATTAAAGAGAAGGGAAGAATTTTGCCTCTGAACAAGCCTATACATAAAATGTGATTCATTTCACCCACCTCTTCTAGGAATGTAGCAACAGTCCTTAACAGCCTGCTGTAAGCTTTTTGGCCAGGTAGAAAAGAATTTCATATGTGTGCAAGGGAGCAAGCAAGGGAGGAAATGGGTGAGCAGACAGGCTATTTTACATTTGAGGGCAAACCCACAGTGGTTTATCTACCTTTTGTTGTTGTGGGAAATCACAGTAAATAGATGTTGGTTTTCATATGCACACATGTGGCACATCTACGCTATAAACTCATATCAGTTTTATGCTTTGTGCAAAGAATCACGCATTTATGGTTTGGTGAGGGTGCTGAGAATGGTGGAGAGCCCTAGTATATCCTTTTTGTTCACCTACCCACCCCAATAATGACCTCAGAATTGAGAGAGCAACTACTAAATTTGTTAGAATTTCAGTGTATAGGTGAGGCCCAACATTGCACCCGCAGATATGATGGGACTTTCCTTCCTCCCCTCTTCACTGCAGCTGCTGTGTCCCATTTGTTCTGAAGGGTCTTCCTAACTCTCCACAATTGGAGATCACCTTATATATGCTCACAGATGTGCCAGTTTACATTTCCAAAATCTCTGGCTTTATGTAAATCCAACTTGTTCTTGCATTACTGATTTTTTTTTTAATCATCATGTTTCGCTTTTAAAAGCAATAAAGATAAAAGCACTCTCCTTCCTTTTCCAGCAATCCAGTATCCTTGAATTTCTTTCTTTCCTGGGGTTTCTTTTTTCACTGGTCAGTTCTGCAAGTCAGTACTATGTCTGAAAGCAAGGATTTGATTTTCATACTGTGCAAGTTCAAAAAGCTTCCCAAAAACCATTAAATTGCCCAAACTAGAAGATTGCCTGGGCTGATTTCACAATGGCCAAACTTTTCATTCAGGTATGGTTTATTATTTAACATGAATAAGCCTGGGTGAGCCTCAGACGGCCCCAGTGGTGTGGCAGCCAGGCAATTTGGAAGTTTTCACTTCCATTTTCAGTCACATTTTTGTGTTACATGTGAATACTAAGCTATGGTTTATTGAAACAAGCCATACTTAGAAATGAAGGTTTGAAGTTGGCATGCTTCAGCAAACCATATTTAAAATTAACTGCAGCTCGTTTGTGTTTGGGCATAACACTCAACTTACCATAGTTAAAAATGAAAGTAAATGCTGCCAATCGTATCCTCGTAAATACACTGTCCCCCTTTCCCCAGGCTCATCCACATTATGTTTAACAAGACCAGTAAATGAAGCTGGTGATAAGTTGGTGGCTGGATTGCAAACATTGAATTTCTCTGTAACAGTATTCAAGTAAACCAACCTTTAAAGTGGCATTATCTTGTCCTACAATTAGCATATTCTGGCTCCAGGTTAGGTTTCTTTAGGAACTGCCTAACAAGTGCCTTTTTTTTCAAGGAGGCTGTGACTGTTCCCACTCTCAAAGAGAAATTTACCAACCCTTGGGCCCATCCAGAAATCTCCCTATTTCTTGCAGTAAGACAAGATGGGCAAGTGTCCAGCATACAAATAGTTGGCTGAACCTGCCCAAGCACCTCATCCACACCCTTAGGCCTCACTGACTGAAACTGATCCAACAATGCTGGATCAGGCAGTGTTCTGGACACCTAGTGGAACTGAACTAAATATGGAGTCTAAATCATGACAGATGTGAGGGACTTTATCTTCAAAATGTCCTGCAGAAAGTTTACAGATACATGCTTGGGGCGAAACAAACTAACAAACAAAACCACTGTCACAAATTTCACCATTGCAAGTGGTAATAGTTCTTGGATGTGGTCTGAATTGTGTTTTCTCCTTGCACCAATGTCAACAAAAGGTCACATGAAGAAAATGCTGTTCTGGAATGGTTTGAGTCCTACTCCTCTTATATTTCCTTTTCCTGAGGGAAGGGAGTTTATTCAGACCTTCCATTAGTGCAGGAATTTGAACCCAATAATTTTTGTGCTTTCCAGTTTTGAGTCTAGGTAATTGTATTATATGTAACAGTATTATTTCTAAGCCAATTTAAAAATGTTCCTGATGATGGAAAGTCAATATTTGTAACCAAACCATAAGAATAATGTAATACACATTAGCCATCAGCACCAATATCAGGCAAAACCACAACTCTTCCAAAATGGACGCAATCTTGCCCAAAATCTGCACCAGTGGTGACAGTGCTTCTCTGCCGCAGACAGAGGTAGTGGGCAGGCAGGGCTCCTGTGGGTGTGCCGCCTAAGGGGCTTCTGAAGCCCCACCCTGTCTAATGGCTGGGCTGGCTCTGGGTTTTAGGTTATTCCTGCTAAGTGAGTAAATCTGTGAACTGAAGTGCAATTGAGAACATCATTACTACATGAAAAACCTCTAACAATTTAATAAAAATGTAGAATTTTGCTGCAATGGCCAAAAACGTTCTGTGGGGAAAAACATAAAATATTCACATTATTTGGTTCATCCCAATGATTCCCCCCCAAAAGAACAGTGGCCTTAAAATGGCCTCAAATCAAGAAAATTAAAAAGAGATTTGCAAATGACCAATGTATGCAATTCAATCACATTCAAATATAAGAACTCTGCTTCTATTTATCAGCCAGCTGTTTCTATTTCTCATTAGGTTTGTTGTTTGTTTGCGTGTGCTGAATTTGTATTTCATAATGGAGTTTATTTGCTAACTCTAGTCTAATACTGTTGTCTTATTGTGGAACTCTCTATCTCTTTCCAAATGTCAGGTTTAACATTTTTTTTTACAAAAGGGGGAAATACAGGAATTGGAAAAAATGGACTTGTCTGCTGTGTAGCAATTAAAATATTTTAACCCAGTCAATTATGGGTGCATCAGTATGTTCACCATACTCCTTTGAAGTATGGGTGCATGTGAATGGGAGTGAACACAGGTAACTACACCAGGCCATTTTGAGTACCTTCCATATCCCTGCCCATCCCGCCCTCTCTGCTTAGTTCCATTTACCAATGGAACATCACAGCCAACTTAATGATGCCCCCAAAATGTCAAAATGTCTTCCATGTTTTCATATAAAGAACATGTAGCCTGCCATGAATGCTACAGAACATTTGCAACTGGGTTTCGGCTGATCTTCTAATCAGTAGATATTGGCATTTACCAAGTTTTCTAGCATCAACTATCATATCTTATATACATATATCTGTTTATGTGTTGAAACATATATATTAACCTCATGGAAGTTGAATTTCTTGGAAGTATCTAATGTATTTCTGAAAAACAAAACAATCATAGTGGTAGGAACAACAACAACAACAACAAGTTCTAGAGCTGGGGGGGAACCTAGGTTATGGGGTCGCTCTGGTTTGTAAAAATTTTTTACTGAGTCCTACAGAGTTGACACTGGCTCTTAAGAACCTTATGCTTTGCTGTATATCAGAGGGAGAAAAAGAAAGGTTTGAAATGTACCACTTGGATCGTGTGCATCACTTGCAGAGATATGCTGTATAGCCTAAGGAAGAGGCTTCATCCTCTACTAGCTGCTAATTTCTGTAAACATATTAAGGAGCACATACTGGGGTGCAGAAGAAAAAAAGGCAAGGACAACAAATGCAGCATGGGGCTGGTGAAGTGTTCTGTTCTCCCCTTTCCTACTCTGAGTTAGGCTTTTAATAGACCTACTGTCTAAGTGGGAAATATACTTTCCCTGGCATGGAACACAGGCATGTAAACCGCTTTCTTAATTGAATTTTCCTTTGTTGGTGAGATAAAATGCCCTACATACATCGAAGGGATGTCTTGGTTGCCTAGCTGCTATGTCACCAAGTGGCAAAAGCTGAATGCAACACAATAATCTGTGTACATAAAGCTTCATTTTTCCTGACCGTTTCTGCCATGCATTGCTGGAATGCCATTGTTTCCTTATATGTTCATCTGATGCTCTGAATGAGTGCATGAAAGGGAAAAAGTACATTACCCTCTGGGTTTGGGGCTGCCATGTGCAAGATCTGTTTGCATTCTCACTTCCACCAGAGCAAGCTTAAAGCTACATTTTCAGTGGCTATGAAATGCTGCAGGCAAGTTTTTAGTTTACTGCTTTTGGCTCTCTCTGAATCCTAATGAGTTTCTTGGTCACTTCATTTGCTAGAACTTAATTTACAGGAGCTCTTATTTATTTCCTTTTTGTGGCCAAGCACAGAGAGCTCTCTAAATGTTATATTGCCAAGTCCTTCCTTCCCACTTCCCACGTATTTTAC
Organism: Darevskia mixta; assembly: GCA_034641385.1. NCBI lineage: Eukaryota > Metazoa > Chordata > Lepidosauria > Squamata > Lacertidae > Darevskia > Darevskia mixta. The sequence continues at coordinate 9,621,506 of JAWWNH010000001.1, read as the reverse complement.
CTAAAGAGATGAAGAGATGCCCCAAAGAACAATAACAGAAAATTCCATATTTTATTTAGATTTATTTGTTGGTGTTTAACACATGCTCATATGCATGAAGTTTATTAAAATGGTTCTCATCAGTGTCAGACGTGTGTGACCAAGATGATGCACATATCTGGCTTATTTGTTGTGCCTGCCTTGACCTCCACTTTGGTGGCCTGATCCAGCATTCCTAAGCAAATTTGGCTGGCCCTCATTGATTTTGATGGTGAGAGCAAAAAGGAAATAAAAACAGATATAGCACAGGGGTGGGTGGAGCCCCGCTAGTAGTAGGAATATAAATCATCAGATGGATAATTTGATGAGAAGTGATGTGGTGAGCTCCCCCTACTCAGTTGATCTTCATGGTCAGCGGGGGGGCTGTGTGAAGAGTGTGGGGGTAGCCACACCAACTGCTGGCATGTGCCACTCCCCCCAAAAGGTATTCCAGAGGGGAATGCAGCCCTTAAGCCATAAAAGGTTACCCAACCTCCTGCAATATAAAATTTATTGAATGGTCATGTATGTGATACCTATAGATCCCATAGTTATGTTAGGATGCAGGCAATGCTCAACTTACGTTGGGGTTATGTGTTCCAAGACACCACACACTTAAATGAAACAATGCATATTTGGAACACCATTGAGAAAGCATGCAAACACCTTGTTTTGCCTCTGCCCCATTCCATCCCTTTTAGTAATGTCTTCAGGTCACTTCTAAAATGTGAAGTCAGGACAATAGCAGTGCATGTCTGGCCCTGTCGGTGGTGGTGCACCTGTGGCCCCCCAAAACCTCCCTGCCCTGCACCTGCCTGATAAACTGTAGCAATTTCATTGTTGGGAGACTGGCTTCCAGCCCACTGGCCGCTTACTATAAGAGGGATTATGCTGAGTAAACTACGGTTGACCTCAAAGGCATTCATCAACCTGCATTTCTTGTCAGAAAACTGGAGCTTCTTCCCACCTCTTCCACTCTCCCTCCATGCCTTGCCACATTTATAGCAGCTTGTGTTGCAAGAGAGTGTGGCAAAGATGTGGCTATCCTTGTAGCTTCTGCTATCTCTTTATTTGTAAACTAGTGAGATCTTTTGAATGGATGAAGTTTATGCAGATTTCATCATGCCGTTTAGAGAAACCAGCGTTCTATTTTAGGATTTTACACTTTCATTCGTCAGCATGGTAAAATCAATAAGGAAATGTGAAATCAGTAACAACTGTGAAGTGTGTCAGTGTCTCACTCTGTAGTGCTGAATAATCTCTCTTGTAGCTGCTGGTGTCATGCACAGAAAGGGACTTGTTTATAAACGATTAGTCCACAGTGTTAGGGCCAAGAATTCATTTGAATGGAGGTTCTCTACATCCTCACACGTGAGAACCTTTATATCGCTTAGTGCATTGCATCTGGTTAGCCATTGATCAGTGTTAGTCAGGGTATCTTATTTTGGTGCTGTGCTCAGATAAACTAACAGACAAAACCTTGCTTTTGATGAAGTAAGGAATTTTCCTTTGGAGTGAGAACTTCTGGTGTAGTCTGTTGAATTCCAAGGGACAATTCTAAGGGATGTTGGAGGCAGGGTAGGCACAACTGGTAAGTGTAAGGGCATCGTTTAGCTTCCCCTGCTGCACATAGAGGAGAGGTAAGGGAATCACCCCTTAGGTATTTTGTACATCTCATGCAGATTTTCAGCAAAAGTGCAGCTACAGTAATGCCCTCCAGTTTATGTTGGCAGCTCTCCTGACATTTATTTTAAAACAGTGATGTTAACAGGTCTTGGTGGTAAATCAATGCTACACACAAATTTAATTTTCCACCTAAAATTATAGAGTGCAAGCCATACTCTCTTGAAGTTAGGGTGAACACCATGAAGTAGTGCTCAGCAGTAGAGCATCTGCTCTGTGTGCAGGTTCAATTCCCAGCATCTCCAGGTAGTGTTGAGAGAGTTCTTGTCTGTAACACTGTAGAGCTTCTGCCAGGCAATACTGAGCTACCGGTAGATGGCCTAATTCAGTATAATGTAGCTCCCTATGTCTTGTGAACTTATTGATATTTCCAGGTGATCTGTGTCCTGTATTCTAAATCAGGGATTCCTCACTCTCTTGGAAACTTGAAACCAGCATTTTGGGGTCTGGCTTTGCACAGATCTTTCTGATCTGAGATTACAGAACAAGAATTCAGTGAAAAACAGCAAAAACTCTTGAGTTTTGTATTATTTCCTTACTTGTTTTAAAAATTCCTTCTTGAACATGAACATTTGAATCTCATGAAAATCTTCTTGAACATGAAAATTGAATCTCATGAAAATTTGGCTCTATTATTTCCCCCCAAAAAGGATAGGTGAGAGTATTTATAATTATGCATATTATAACATATGTTATATGTGTGCCTAGCCCAAAATTGTTCCACCCATTCCTGGCTTTTAGAGGGTGGGGTGGCATAATTGGGGTTTACTTGCACAGAAATTTACCTGAACCTTATTCAAACATTATATCCATGCATTGACATCTGATTTATCTGAACTGACACAGGCATACCTAGTGAAAGGATGGGGGCACATTTTCTTGCCCTCTGATTGCTTATGGTAAAAAGGTAAAGCAGAGTCTCACCCAGACCAGGGCAATAAAATTTACCTTAATGTTGTTGCCAAACTGCATTGTAAATGTGGTCTTTGAAATTATCTAAGGGGACACTTATTTCAAAGTGCTATGCTTTCTGTCATCAGAAAGGCTTGCATATATCTAGTTACAGGTAGGTAGCCGTGTTGGTCTGCCATAGTTGAAACAAAATAAAAAATAAAAAAATTCCTTCCAGTAGCACCTTAGAGACCAACAAAGTTTGTTATTGGTATGAGCTTTCATGAAGTGTGCATGCACATGAAAGCTCATACCAATAACAAACTTAGTTGGTCTCTAAGGTGCTACTGGAAGGATTTTTTTTCTTTTTTCCGCTTGCATATATATTAAGCGATGTCAGGCATGCTTATTCCAATCAACGATTTGGAGTTGCATTGGGGGTGGGGTTGCTTTCTCATAAGCATCAGGAACCTAGTTTGGACATCAGATCAGTTTCAAGACCCTGTAGCTTGTGTGTCTTTCATTTGCTTAAGATCGAAGCAATTCAGTTGTGAGACCATGGGGGGAGGAATTACCCAAGGTATGTGTGTGAGTGTGGTCCATGTTTGGAGACAGCATCCATGCCCTCTTTCCCAAGGGCATCTGGCTATCCATTCTTGGAGGCAGCTGCTGGGCTGAACTGACCTTGTGCGTTCCAGCAAGTCATTTCTTAGTATTTGTATTATTAGATAAGCTGCACTGCAGTTCTCCCAAATCAGATGGTGGCAGCTGTTGCTGCTTCTTCATTTAATTTAATAATTGTCAGCACTTAGTCATGGGTTGCCTAGAAACTATTATATCCTGTCTTTAACTATCTCGAAATGTTTCAGTGGTAGATATATCTGTCATGCAAATTCTCTCGCAGCATGCCTTATAGTTAATTTTAAAAGGAAACGGCTTGGTCAGGCACACTGCAGGATTGCATAATGTGTCCTCAGACCATGCTTATGGATTTCCCACATTAAGTCTGATTTAGCCTTGGAAGTGGTCCTGAAGAGTAATCACAAATCAGTCACAAATGCAGAGGATGTACAGATGGTGCCCATATGTGGTCACCTGCACTTATGTAAAATAGAGATCACTATCTCCTATGTTTCTTTGTGAATCTAAAGATAAACGGAGAACACGTTTTATTGAAAGTATTAAGAGAGAGAAAATGCGTACGTTGGGTACATTAAGAAGTATTGCTGTTGGCTGATTTATAAGTGCTGATCTCTCTTCCTATTACGGTAGGTACAAGCCTTCTGATCCCAAATCCTTGCAGAATTAAGTGCCTTTCAGTAAACTAGGTGTGCAAACTATTCCAAGGTTCTGAGGGCCAGGGAAGGAGAGCTAAGCAGAAAAGACAAAAGTATAGCTAATAGAAAAATAGACTTCTAGGAAAGCACCAGAACCCATGTTGGGAGCAACCAGAGTTTCGTCTAGGTAGAGCACCCAAAGAGAAGAATAAGAACCTGGGTCATAAGAAACAATGCAGAAGTCAAAGGCAGACAATGAGGAAAACTGTGTCAGGGTCACAGGGAATACAGCGCCAGAACACAAGGCCACACAAACCTCCCCATGTATTTCATTTATCACGTGAGGCCTTCTGTGAGTCCCCCTGACCTCTGGAGGTAGACAGATGGTGACTGGAGAAACCCCCTTCTCATTTCTGGCCTCACTTCATGTCAAATACATTTCCTAGCAAGCTTTGTCTGGCACCAACGCTATTTTACTTTTATTTCTTTGGGTCTTTTGTTGTATCAGTTAAACTAGTTTTTTTTATTGCTGTTACTGAAATTATTGTGTTCAGCCATTTTTAATAGGATAGTGTTGTTGTTGTTGTTGTTGTTGTTGTTGTTTTCTAAGGTGTCCTTCTAATTTAATTTATATACCCTATTTCCAAATGTATTAACTAATTTCAAGAACTATTTCAGGAATATTAATTTGGAAAGCATTCACTACTTGCCAGCTGAAAGATGGCCTCTAAATCTTTGAATCAATCAAATAAAAAATGGGCAGGGGCGGGGACATTTTGGGGTCAGCCGCAGGAGCTAAAATGTCTTGCGCCAGCCCTGACAAAAGCACTCCTACAGTTCATAGACATCTATTTTACTTCTCCATTCCAAATGGGAAACAATAATGACACTAGGCTGCATAGCTTCCACTCATATTTAGTAATCTTTCTCAGTGGCTATGCTTTTCTGAGTCTTCTGGTTCTCCCCCTCCCCACCCAGGAGCCTAGAGATAGGGGTCAGGGAAAGAGAAAGTTTCTCAGTGGTCCCTCTGTGGGACCTACAAAATGTTATTGGAGTAGTGCAGTAAATGTATCTGAAGGAGCGGTGCTCAAGTTAAAGGCCTGATAGCATTTGGGTACTTGACAGATGATGGCAGAGGCCATCAAAAACAGAGGCCAACAAAAACAGAAAGGGTATAAGCTCAATAGTCTGTGAAGTTTCTTGAAGTAGCTGGGAAAAGTGAGCAGCTATGTCATAATCATGTTAACCAGTAGGGGGCATTTTCAGTCACTCCTGATGTTTGTAATTTTATGAAAACCTTCAGAGCTAGAGCATACATACATATTATTACATACATATTGTGTCTCTCAGTGTGTATGCTTATGTGTTGACTTAGTAATTATTGACAACATACTGAACTATGACATTTAGATGAAATCTGCTATTGCTGAATAAAAAATCTGGGAAGAAATTTGACAGGAAATAATTTTATAAGCACACCTTGCTTGAATGTGGATTATGACTTTCAGATCATTCCAAATTCATGATACACAAGGAGAACCTGGAAATCAGAATATATGTTGTAATGGTAACTTACGTGAAGACCAATCATGAAGGTTTCTCTCATTACTTGTCCGCTTCCCACATCTATAGCCAGTGAGGTTAATTGCAGGATTGGCCTTGTACACATTATTCAGGGCAATGACTGCATGTCAAGTGAGTTTTTAAACCCCCTGGGCTCAAGGAATGCTGCATTTCATAATATTTAAAGGTAAAGGGACCCCTGACCATTAGGTCCAATCGTGACCAACCCTGGGGTTGCGCGCTCATCTCGCATTATTGGCCGAGGGAGCCGGCGTACAGCTTCCAGGTCATGTGGCCAGCATGACAAAGCTGCTTCTGGCGAACCAGAGCAGCGCACGGAAACACCGTTTACCTTCCCGCTGCAGCGGTACCTATTGATCTACTTGCACTTTGACATGCTTTCGAACTGCTAGGTTGGCAGGAGCAGGGACCAAGCAACGGGAGCTCACCCCGTCGCAGGGATTCGAACCACCGACCTTCTGATCAGCAAGCCCTAGGCTCTGTGGTTTAACCCACAGCACCACCCGCGTCCCTTTCATAATATTTAGGGGTGTGCTTTCTCTCCCATTTAACCATAACTGGGCCACGGTTGAAAATTTTTCTCCGTCTGCTAACATCTGTTTCACAATTCTCTGTCTGAATCCCCTTGCTTAAGCAAGGTGCCTTAGACAAGACTCCACAAGAAGGGGAGAAATACTTCTCCATTAGCTAATTGGCAAACATGAGATACAATCCAGTGCTAATGGAACAAACTGCACTTTCCAGACAGATAACAAATAAATTTTCCTGGCAGTTTTAGAGGACATTATCCTAAAAACCCAACTGTCAGATATTTTCCTGCACCTCGCCCTGCTTCTACTGCCTCCTTTTTTAATGTATCATCTTACGTCTATTCAGATATAACTAGATTCCTACACAGCTAGCACTGCACACTACATATGCAAACTTCATGTGCTAATTATACATTAATCTATTTCACTGTATGAATACATGTAAGGGAAGCTACAACAGACTGTGGCTTCTTAGCATGTGGATATACATTGAAAAAGATACATATGTAGTCATTACATGTGGTTTGCACAGGGATGGAACACATCCCATTTGAATGTGCCCATATTTCATTCACACAACTTTTTGTTTCACACACCTCTGTTTTAGAATATGCAGTTTGCATATAGAACTGCTGTCAACCGATTACATAATCTTAAAAATGAAGTATGTGCTAAAGTATGCTAGCAATCTGGTAACGTGCTGGATCACATCACAGTGTGTGAAAAACAGCAGTATGCTTTTTAGCAAACATCCCAGCAAAGGTAATGCATTTCACGGGCTTGAAAAACAATACTTTTGCTTGAGGCAGCATTCTGTTCTGGACTATTTAAACTGGGGATTTGAGTTGTCTGTGCTAAATGCACAAAATGTATCAATTATTTTTTTATTTCTGCAGTTCTGCATTGTCAATGTAGTCTTCAAGCTGAACTATTGTAATGCTCTTAAATGTTTCGTTAATCCTATTTGGAGGACAAAATGAACTGACTTAGCAAAATTGAAAGCTCTGGTAATTTAAGAGTGAATATTCAGAAAATACACAAATTGTATCCCATTACTTCAAAAGGTACATCAGAATAATCTTTATTTGCATCAGCCACTAGCCATAGCAATAAGATAAAATAAAATGTACTGGAGATAGAGGTAATAACTTAACTATACAAAATACATTATGGAGGTTTACATCAATAATCAAATAATAGATCTTATTCTAATTCTAATTGTCCCTGCTAAAAGTTTTGCAGTTTTTGCTGTCACCTGATTATATTGATCTCCTAGAAGAAAGGACACTGTAGCAACAGTTGAGCAACCTGGTATGGATAGTAAAAAAAGTCCAGTCGCGGACGACTCAGTAGAGGGGTAATAACCTCACTCCTCAAATCTTTATAAAGAGTGTAAGCTGGAAGCACATGAGCTACTGATTCAATACTGCCATCTCTACATGGACATAACTGCTTTTTCAGTGGAATTTTTTGAAATCTCCCCCTCAAGTACAGCTGAGGGCAGTATATTTAATCTTGCACAAGTGAAAGCACATCTGTATTTTGGAATTGTTAAATTTTGCAAATAGGATGCCAAAGTGTCAAAATGACTAGGTGGAAAATAATCATACCATGGACAAAATTTCCTTATCGTGGCCAAATTATTCTGTCGCTCAATATCAGATAGGTGCTGTCTAATTAAATTATTTGCTTTACTGAATCTCAGTGTTAATAACTATTGTGGTGATAAACCAGAAAAGTAAAGCTTTTGGTTGACAATTTTAGTCCAAGCGTGCTCATGACAATCTTGCAATACTAAGCATAGTACACTGGTGGGATTTAAATTTAGCCAAAGCCAATAATTAAATGTCCTACCTACACCAAATCTGTAATTCAACAGAGGAGAGATTAGCCTCCAACCGCAATGAAGCATTTGGAACACAGGATGGAACAGATTTTTTTTTGCCTTAGGAACTTAGATTGAACAGTATCTGTAGATCCAAGATGAGCATCTATCCAAATCTGTCCCATATAATAACTGTGCTAGGGGTTTAGCTTTAAACACTTCAAGCGCTGATGGTATGTGATTGCCATCTTTTGTATGGAAGAAGCATGTCAGAATTTTAGTGCTTTAAGATGCTTTTTCCTTTGCATGTTTCTGATGTGCTCCCCATGACCCTGTTGACTGAAAAACAAGGCCGAGGTATTTAACGATTTTAATTGTTCAATCAACTGATTATCCATATACCGGTACCATCTATGGACCCTCTAGTTTATTGAAAACACCATGACTTTAGTTTTCTTGTAATTCACAGCCAGCTATGTTGTATCCCATTATGAGATCTTTTGGACAAGGGTCAAGTTTCGTCAGGACAAAAAACAATTTCTAGTAATTAATGAACTACTAATTTCATTATACATTCTGTCCTTTATTTGTTGAACTTTTGAAGAACACTATGTATAGTTCATCTAACTTCTAGAATTGAATAATTGTGTAAAGTGCCAAGAAGAATGTCATATATGCAGGGCTCCCCCCCCCCCCCAGCAGGTTGGCACTATTGCCATTATAAGAGAACAAAGGAGGTGTTCATGGTGAGTTCTGGCACCTCTCTTTCTAGAAAAATAGCTCTGTATATATGTATAATTAACTTTCCTCTCAACATTGATTATGATTTCTTAAGGAACATCAGTATGGCAATCCAGTGCAGTTCCCATGGGGTGTGATTCATGTTATCTCCCAAAGCAACATAGATGGAATGAGGATGGAATGGAATGTTCTTATTTCTGATTGCAATCTTGTCTATTTCAGTGTAGGAAGCAGGCGATGAGCTCTACAAAGTGTACATGTCTTATTATTATAGGAGAGGCTGAATTAATATTCTAAGATTCTTGCTAGCTTCTGCTCTCATTTCTTTCATGAGATGGCCATACAGACTTTCAAATCCATTGTTTATCAAATTAATCTGATGAAGTAGGTTGTTGCCCAAAAAAGCTTATGCAACAATGTGTTAAGACTTGAAGGTCCTACAAGATTAGTTGCTGTTTTGCAGCAACAGACTAATGTGGTTATTCATCTCGTGTGTTCCCCATGTGAATGACACAATTAAAGTATACCCCCCCAATGTGCAACTATACTTTATTAAAGCTGCTGAGAATTGTAGTTCTGTGAGGGGTAAAGTACAGTTCCACGTTTCTTTTAGGTGTGAGTGTACACAATGTAAATGTATTGTGCATGCACAGTTCAAATTCACCTCCATAGATGAAAATGTTAGGGTAAGAAATCCCTCATGTGATATTATAGGGTAGGGTAAGAAATCCCTCATGTGATATTATCAGCCTTAACAGTTGCATTTGGATGTATTTCTTTTCCAGTTTCCCCACATCACCTGGTACAGGTGATGACCATTTTAGGCACCTCCAATTGATGCATGATCACTGATGCACGGGTCCTTTTGGACCCAGAAGAGGGTGGAATGGGACAGAAGCACTTATGCGCACTCTGCTGACACAATGCAAGGGCTGGGAATGGAACCCCCGTGTGAAACGGTCGCCGCTTGTATTAACCTGAGATGAATATTTATTTATTTATTGTTTCATTTATATCATACATTTCCACCAAGAAGCTCAAGGTGGCATACATGGTGCTGCTTCCCCATTTCCCCCCTGTGAGGTAGGTTAGGCTAAGAAACTCCGACTGCTCCAGAGAGCTTCCTGAATAAGTGGGGATTTGAACTCTGGTCCTAGTCCAGCACTCTAACAAGTGTGTGGCACTGGTTTTCTATACAGAGAGCATATTTTTTTAAAAGTCTTGCCCTGCCATTATTTCATTAGCTATTTTTACAAGGCTAGTCAGTGAATTCAAAGAAGTAGCAATAGAAGAAATGGCACATGGCTCTAGCACTCGGTGTAACTTAAGAAGAGAGAGAGACTCACTTTCCCCCTGGATTTATCCATAAGCCTCAAAAGCTTCTTTGGATGCATATGAATTGGCTCTTTAGTCTAACCTATATCTTGTCAACTAAAGCATGCCTTTTGATTACCGGTAATCGCCATTCACATCTTTTCCCTCCTGTAGCATGCATTTGACATGCTGACATATTTCTTCATGGAAGCTTAAATGTTTAGACATTTCACAGTAGGTACAAAAGCCTTGTAGGTAAAACCAGCCTCTGAGATACTTAAAAAAAACATAAAAAGTTCAAGCAAGAACAGAAGCTGTGGTTCCCTTTTCTGCTTTAATTATTCCTACTTGTTGACTCATTTGCACTTTGTACTTGTACTTGGCAGGAGCGTGGGTGAATAATGCCTCTCTTTAACTTACTTGTGTGAATGCTTGCTTCAGTGTGAAATGGGGTTACAGTGGAACTATTGGCCTGGAAGGAAAGTTTGAGAATGTAACAATTCTTTGCCACTGTGACATAGTAGCTGGGGTTGATGGGAGTCCAACATCTAGAGGGCATCACCTTGGCCATTCCTGTGCTATGGACATAGTTTATGATAAAGAAATTCCATATCCCATTTTATAAAATCGCTTGCCTCCACCGGCATCTTGACTCTGCTGTTACAGCAAATAAATCTCAAGGGGTGTTCGGAGCACAGTCTAGTCCTGTTGTGTTGGATGAGTTTTTGTTGGTAAGGCTTGAGGATGTGGACCAGGATGATTGGATCAGTCAGGCTCAACCACTTGCGCTCGGAACCCTTGCCCCTCTTTACAAGTAATAATAATGTAGATTAATATCCTTCTTTAGGGGCTATCCAGTTTACTCATCCCTATTTACATTATAATGCTGTGTTTTGTCATTGAGACTCCTGAGGGAAACTTTAGAGAGAAGCAGAAACTTGGTTGGGGGGGGGGCGGAGAATCGATGCCTCTCCACATGTTTCTGGACTACCTTTCCCATCATCCTTGACTGTTATCCATGCTGACTGGGACTAATGGCATTTGGTAGTCCTGTTAAGTAACTGCACTACTATAAATTCATGGTTGCTGCTGGCTTCTTCCCCAGGTAGGAAAGGCAGCACAAAGGGTATGTATCAAGAAATTGGGGGGGGGGGTCAGAACCACAATATCCGCAGTGTCAGTGTTCAAGCTTTTGTTCCAGAATGACTAGTAGCTGGTACACTGTTTGTCCACAGTGACAAACTTCATGAACTTCAGCACCTGTTGATAAACAGAGTCAGAATAAATTCATGTGCTGCACCTGTCCCATCTGCCTTAAAAAAATCTGCCACATTTTCTAGATGTGCATTGTTTAAAAAATAGTTTGACAGAGAGGTTTATTCACAGTAATTATTTAGGCAACTAAAACAGATGGGACAGGTGTGGCAATGAGGAAAAGAACATTTCAATATAAGTTTATTGATTGTACAAGGTTAAGAAAATGTACTTGTCTCTAGACTCTTGACTCTAAACAGATTTTGCACATGCTTAAAACTAAGCTCATGTTGTGTATTTAAAATAACAGAAGATACTAGAAAAGTACAAGGTTTTTGAGAGTTTATCAAACCAAGGAAGATGCACATTATGGTTTGTATGTATACATACAGAGATATGTAAAAAATCAAAATACTCAAACTTGATTTTTTTATTTTTAATACTTGTATATGCACATTAGCAGCAAACAAACCAAAACACTAAGCCAGCAATAAATGAGAACTTATATAGGACACAATCCATCACACAAGGCTCCATAGCGATGGTTCTGCTGATTGGGTTCTGTAATTATTTTATTATTATTTATTACTATTTATTAAATTTGTGTGCCACCCTGCAACTGTAGATATCAGGGCAGCTCACAACATATCAAATCAAATCAAAGCTTTATTACGGTCATACACCAGCTATTAAAACTAAAAATGCTTTACAGAGCTATGGGGGTTAAAACTCGGAGTGGATATAAAAGTCTTGTAAGTTTGAAGGGGCTAAATTTCCAGGGGTGGGGGAGTCCAACTGGCCTTTTCCCAGGCACTGCTCTAGATCTTCAGCATTGTATCCGAGCAGGGGAACTACTTCCCACAGTCCAACACCGAATTCGCTATTTCGTTGGCAGGCTTGTTCTGGGATAGGAAACTGGTCCTGCCGATCTGCGTACAGAATCTGGCAACCATCCGCGTTAACTTTTGGTCCTTTCCTAATAATAGGGCATTTAGTTTGGTCTTTTCTGGGAGGTCGGCCAGGTTCTCCAGAATGGGGGCGATGATTTCTCTTCGAGCCTTATCATACAGCGGGCATCTAAAAAATAGATGCTCAGGGCTACCTACTTCCCCCGATGAGCAGGGACAGAGTCTCTGCTCATATGGGATCTTTCCAAAGGCGCCTAACAGCACTGGCGAAGGCAACGCCGAGCTTCGGGCGAGTGTAAAAGCTCTTCTTGATATTCTGGATTCGAGATAATAGAGATACGCTGCCGGAGCAGCAATATATCTCTCGTTTTCAGCTATGATGTAATCCGGGGACCTCGTGCTGTCCAACTGTCTCTCCGTATCCACTATTCGTTGTCTGACCTCGGATCTCGCTTGGTCCATGCCCAAGGCCAATAGGGCTTGGGGTGAGAAGCCCAGTCTCCGGAGAGTGGCCTGGACCTCGAGCTGCCAGCTAGACTGGAACTGGTCTCGAAGAATTAGAGGGGCTAAGCCTCGAGGGTGGAATTGAAGGGTCAGCCATTTATATATTGAGGCAAGTCTAATATGGGCCTCGACTCTCATTTGCCCAGTTTCTAATCTTACCCAGGCGTTAGAAACACACCTGGGAACCTGCAGTAGGGCTCTGAGGAATTTTGATTGGACTCTCTCTAGTACGATAAAGGAGAGGGAAGGTGGGCCCAAGAAGGTTCCGTAGGTGAGCTGGGGCAAAGTTTTGGCCTTGTATAATTTTAAGGCCGCGGGGACGTAAAAGCCTCCTTTCGATCTGTAGAATTTGAGGATTGAATTTGCGGATCTTTCTCCAGCGCTCCCTGAGGATGTTATATGGATTTTGTTGGATCCTGTGGATTGGACCACCATACCCAAATACCTGTAACTTGAGACTTGTTGTATCTTATGGCCTTGGAGCTGCCAATTTCTGGTCCTTGGTTTTTTCCCGAAGGCTAAGATCTTTGTCTTTTGGTAGTTTATTTTGAGGCGTTCTATATCGCAGTAGGCTGCTAGTTTCCTTAAGGCTCTTCTTAGCCCTACGGGGGTTCGAGAGAGGATGATGGCATCATCGGCATATAGAAGAACCGAAATATGCTGGTTTGCTATCTTCAGGGGATGAAAGTCAGGGTTGTTAAGTGCGTCCACCAAGTTATTTAGATAGAAATTAAATAATAAGGGGGCCAAAAGGCACCCCTGCCTGACGCCCCTGAAGGTTCTAATGGGATCTGTTAGATGGCCTAGACGGCTACATCTGACTCTTAGGGCCGTATTTGAGTGCGTTGCCTGAAGTAAGAATAGAAGCCTTCTGTCAATAGTAGAGGCACGGAGTTTGTCCCATAGTCTTATTCTAGGGACTGTGTCGAAGGCTGTTTTGAAATCCACAAAGGCGGCGTAGAGTGAGGCCTGCCCCCCTGAGTTGTACTTTTCTATTAGATGTTGTAGAGTTAAGCAGTGGTCGGTTGTGGATCTGCCAGATCTAAAGCCTGCCTGTTCTATGGCTAAGATGTTTTCGTTTTCTATCCACTCTTGGAATTTTAAGAGTAAGTGCTTTGTATACAGCTTACTGACCACGCTAAGTAGGCTGATCGGCCTATAGTTTGAAGGGTCCCCTCTATTGCCCCTTTTGAAAAAAGGCACCACTATGGCTGTTCCCCAGTCCCTTGGGATGCGGCCGGTGTCATCTATATGAGTGAAAAGGGTGGCTAGGAAAGGAGCCCACCAGTCCACCTGAGATTGTAACATTTCAGGGAGGATGCCGTCGGGGCCTGGTGCTTTGGCCGTTTTCAATTGATTTATATATGTTTTCACTTCAGTCTCGGTAACTTCAGGCCATTTGTTCAGCTGTTCCAATTCAGTGGCCTTGGTGGGAGTTTCTACGTCCTCGTACATGGATTGAAAATAGGTGACCCAGCGGTCAGGTGGGATGGAAGAAGACAGGGGGGATGTGCCCCTAAGCGAGCCGGGAGAGACCAATCTCCAAAATAAGGACTGGTTTTTTGATTTGGCTGCAGTGATTAGTTCTGCCCAGCATTTCTTTCTATAGTTTGTCTTCTGAAGGAGTATCCGAGCTTTATATTCTTTTTTTAGGGCACAGATGGAGGAGTAGGCTTGCTGCCTGGTAGAATTGTCAGAAATTAAGGCAGCTTTATAAGCACTTTGCAAAGCTTTCTTTGCCTGCAAACAGGTGTGATCGAACCAAGGTTTGTTTGCTGTTCTCGGATTAATTTGTTTCTTCTCTGTAATAGAGAAGAGGTGGGGTTTTAGGCTGAGGAGTAGATGTTCATATTCAGCTACTGGGTCCTCTGGGTTGGCCTTTCGCCTGGTGTCATTTAAAGAAGTGCTTGGTTTTTTAGCAGCTAAAATCTCCTTCATTTTGGTGTCCAGTGCTGGGGACCATTTAACCCAATACCCAGGGCGCTCTAAAGCGGTGATCTCTGCAGGGTAAACAGTTTTAAGAGAAATCGGATTGTTTTTGAAGGACAGCTGCAGATGAAGAGGGAAGTGATCTCCTTCCACATATGGGAGCACTGTTAGTCGCTCTACTGCCTCCAGCAGTTCGCCACACACCAGTGCATAGTCAATTGTGCTAGTCCTTGACCCTGACATGTATGTGAATTCTCCTGGGATATCGCCGCTAGTACTACCGTTTAGGGTATTTAAACTTAACTGTCGTGAAAATTTGAAAAGACAGGCCCCGGCGTAGTTTGAGAGTTGGTCCTTGGACTGCCTTGGTTGACATCGAGTATCTTGTGCCAATTCCTCTATGAACCCGATCTTATGCCTGTATTTTGTTGCTAAACTGTAGTCATCTGGCCCTAATCTTGCATTTAGATCTCCCATAAGTAGGACCTTTGCCTCTGGGTGGTCTGAGAGTTGTGATCTGAAGTAGGTTTCCATGCTTTGCCACTTACTCTCTGTGTCGGAATTTTTGCTAGTTGGGGGGATGTAGGCATTGATAATTAGTAATTTATTGCCTCCCCATGATAAAAGAACAGCCATGGCTAAGTGCTCAAGGGGATGGAGCTCCTTGCATGTAGCCTTAAGGCATAACGAGATTAGGGTGCATAGCCCTCCTTTCATTCTCCCTGGTCCTCTGCCTGGGGCTGCCTTAAGTACATGTGAGTAAAAACCCTCCAACTCTATGTTTTCTGTCGTCCATGTCTCTTGGAGGGCAATAATATTGTAATTTTGACGATAAAAGGAATGTCTGTACAATGGGAAAGACATCTTTCCCATCCGGCCACATTCCAAGAGAGTATATTTAGAGTATTGGTTGGATCTCGGGATTTCTTAGGAGGGGTAATCTCTGCAAGGTTCCACCTATGGTTCTTCTGGGTAGGTGGTTCTGCTGGGCTTAGCAGAGACCTAGTCTGGTCGGGGAGTTCATTGGCCTTAGGTATCTTGAGCAACTGGGCGGGGTCGTCTGCTTTTGCCAACTTGCTTCTGTCTGCAGTTGTTGATCCTTTGAACATTTGATTATGAAAAGGTTTAACAGCGGAGGGGGTGAATTCTCTTTCTTGGCTGCCTGCCGAAATCCCTGATGGGGCGCTAAGATTGACTTTAACGTTGCTGGAGACTGTCCTCTGTCAATTCTCTTTCCACAGACTTTTTGAAATTGTTGTGCTTTGTATCAGCCAGCTACCCTTCATTTTGGTGGAATCCTTGTGTGGGGGGCTGTCTGGGGATTCAGAGATTTCGGATGGAAAATATAGGGTACTCACATTGGAAATCGTGGGAGCTTTGTTTTCCAGTGCCTCCTCCTGAGGATGTACTGTCTGGCTGGAACCTAGTTCCTCCTCTTCAAGGTATCTCATTTTATCCCATAGGTCTGATGAGAGCTCCATAGGGATGGTTTTCCTTTCAAGGGGCTTTATACTTCTCTCCTTTGTTTGTAGTGCTTTCATCGTTGCGGGCAGGTTTATATCAGCCTTTACTTGGCGTTTGTGTGGACGACCGACTTCTGTGTTAAGCTCCAGAGTAGATGTCTTTTCAGAGGTAATCTCGCTATATTTTTGATCGTCCTGCCTGGTGTCTTTAAGCGATGTTTCCCCAGCTAGTCTAGTTCTTAAAGTATCTAGTCTTTCTATTATTTCTGCTTGAATTGGGGGCGGGAATGTCCAAAATTTGCTTATTAGGATGTTTTCTTCTGTAGAAAAATTGTCCCATCCCTCGCTCTCGGGGCATTGCAGGTCGAATGTATGTGTGCCTTTCCCCTTTAGTTTTGGGATCTCATGTTTACGTTGTTCATACCAGCCCTTTGGGGGGCAGTTCTCCGTTATGGGCTTTTCCTGATCCTTCTCAACCAACGGCTTAGCGCGCTTGGTATCTAGAAGGAGGGTCATGGGTACCATATTTTCAAAAAGTCTTAGGATTGCTATCCCTTTCTTCAGGGTCAGATGGTTTGCTCTATAAACGAGTTTGGCCAGATCTTGATTCCGAAAGGTGATCATTGCCCTTATCGAGTAACCATCGTGGTGCAGATATTCCACAGAGACAATGTCGGGTGGCTTCACTACTCCTGGCAATACCTCCTTTAGAATGTTCAAGAGGTGCGTTATACGTTCAGTCTGTGAATGGAAACCCCTTGGTTTAGGGTAGTTTATAAATACAAGTTTTTGTGGGATTAGTCTCAATTTCCAATCTTTCTTCTGGATTGGGGTTTGCCTTTCCCGAAGTGTTTCATCCTCAGCATTCTGGGCCACGACCTCGATAGAATCCGTAATTCTGATGGGATTCTTTCCAGGGCTCTGGGTTGTTACTTCTGTCTCTAAATTGGCTTCGACGATTTGCAGCGAAGGTTCCTCCTCCGGCTGAGGAATTACCCCAGTAGGTCCTTGTTTGTCTTTTACTTTGCTGACTTGTCGGGGAGATTTGTTCGGGCCAGTTGTGGTAGCTGATGGCAGTAAGTTGTAAAGTTTCTGCCATTGTTTTTTGCTAGTACGGCGGATTATCTTTGGTTTCCTTAGTGTTTTGAAAATACAATATAAAAAATACAAAATGAACTCCATTTTATTCCTGTAGCAAATATATTTAATAGGCGGAACTGTCTATCGAATTCAAATTGACACTAATCTGAGCAATATGTATATAATAAAAAGAGCTTTACTCTTAAGAGAGAGTCATTACAGAGCTGACCAGATGTTTACACCATTGGGTATTAATCTCTATGGACACTGTTGCTCTGCTCAGTGACCTGAGCTGCAGCAATTGCTTGGTATTAGATGTGAAAACATGAGAACAGGAACAAGGCAAGGTAAGCCAGACACACTGGTTCAACACTTGTCCTTGCTTGTAGTTCAGCCTGGTTAGCACAGAAGGAAGACATGAACAGGGGCCGGATCCACAGTGAATCACATCCATGTCACAAAGAATGAATTGTGCAGTTGTAGACAAGATTCAGCCACTAATAATAATAATAATAATAATAATAATAATAATAATAATAATAATTAATAATAATTTATTATTTGTACCCCGCCCATCTGGCTGGGTCTCCCCAGCCACTCTGGGCGGCTTCCAGCAAACATTAAAATACATTAACACATCACAGATTAAAAACTTCCCTAAACATGTTGTCTGCGTTGTACCAATAGTGTTTCAGGTTCTCCTGGGAAGATAATGAGAGAGGTGTTTGGTAACTGTAAGCAATTAATAGAAGTGACAAAAGACTTTTTGGTACCTGAAGCAGAAAAAGTGAAGTAGTGCTCCTACAGTTTTAAAAACGTCGTAAACTTTCTGTACTTGGATGGTACATCAGATTTTGTCACCTGATGATTTCAAATTCCCACCCCTTATTTGTAACTGCTTTTAACATAAGAGGATGGGGTTTTGTGTGTGTGGTGTTTTTTTGTTTTGCTGATATACCCCTCCCCGGTGAAGCCCCCCCCCTTTCCTAAAATTGTGTTTTAGAGAGATTGGGATGCAAGAATACACCATTTTCTGTCTGGTGTAGTTGGGTAGATTGAGCAAATGTAGGCAGATTTGGTTAGTTTGCATAATACTATATAATCTGTACAAGTCAAAGAATGTATTTAGCAATCCCCTGCCGGGCTCAATTTGGAATCAGGTTTGTTAAGAAGAGGGTTTTTTTTCTGTTCCCCCACCACCACCACCACCACCCCTGTTCTTATGCCACTTGAAACCTATTTTGAGGTGGAATAGAAATTTACAAAGGAAAGCTGTGTGCTGACTATTTAGAAAGATTGTTAAGGAAAACTGAGATCCAAGTTCTGCAATAACAAATGGGACTAATTTGCTTCTCTTGCCTCTAATGCATCTACCTTTTGTCTAGCTAATATCAGTGCTTTTTGAAACTGGTAATTGGGATGAGTTTGTATAAGGGATTCATTCAAACAAAGCAATAATTTCAGAATGTTTTATTTCAGCACATTCCATGAAGCTTCTCACTGTGAGGGAAGATAAACTTATATAAGTACGAAAGTTTTATTTAGCCAGAGTTTGCTATAATAATAAGCAGTTATATTGACATTCCTAACCCCTCACACTCACATACATGGTTCCCTCCCCTTTCATTCTTCAAGAAATAAAATTGATTTAATTTGACAGCTCTAGACATTTTTTGCCCCTATAAGGAAGTTCAATGCATTTCAACAGAAAGTTCCACCCCCTTCCCATCTGAATGATAGCTTGACTGGGTGAGCCCTACTGACTTTAGCTTCCACTCAGGAATTCAACATACCACTGTTTGAAATACAGTGTTGCTGGTTCTTTGCTGATACTGCTGCAGTATATAGCTTGATTTGGAAATGGGAGAAAAATCCCGCCCTCCTCCAAAAAAATAAGAAAAGAAGTTAGGGAATAGATTGGTTTATTATTTCCCGAATTATGAGTCAAATTGGATCTATATTACATCACCGGAAGTGTGATGGGATCCAACCCTTCCACATATACCTCCAGATCCTCTCCCAAGCACCCACCTGCTAATATTAAATTGAAACTGGGATTATAATTCTTACATTCATATCGGTAAACACTTTGAGCTGCCAAAATTCGTAAATCAGGTCTTGGGAACTACAACTTTTGATGGCATTTCTAGTTTAGTTAGAAAGGGTTTATTCTGAACATTCAGCTAATACAAACTATGGGGTGTTATTTGCCATACCTAACAATCAAGCATTGCACTAAATGAAACCATGGCTTAGCATTAATGCAAACATCTGCGGGATCCAAGAGAGATTATTGTGTCCACTTTCCTCCTCCCTGGTAGCTTTACTGCTGTGCAGCACTGGAGCTATGCCATGTTTGGCTTAGCCAGTTGCCCAAACTAGGTTTCATGGTTTATCTTTTTGGGAGAAACAGTTTGTACACTTGTGGTTTGGTTTGGCTTAGCATGATGTTTGAAGCAAGCTACTAGGTATATACAGATGACCCAATTACACTGCAAATGAGTATGTATTACCCAGCCATCAGGTGCAGTTGTGTAGTAAAATGTGTGAATTGTGTGGGCTTGCAGAGTGCAGTGAGATAGCAATTCTAGATAAGGTGGTAGTTTGAACACACGCATGCACACACGCACGCACGCACGTAGGAGAGGAAGGAAAACTGGTATGGGGGACTTACATACTATTCCCAGGTTGTGGTGACAAGAGACTATGCTCTCCTGGACATTTTCCTTTTTCTCTTGTCTAGAATATGGCAAGTGATTTATGGTACTACAGAATTTCAGTTCAGTTTTTTCAAATTAACTCCATCTCTCATAGTTGTTGTGTCCCACCACAACTCTGAAACAAATTGCTTAGCAAATCCTGCCAGGTCATCTCATTAGTAGAATTTAGGCTCTGAGAAAATACCCTTTTAATTTATTGTGCACCATAGACACCAACTCCTCGGAGCCAAGGCACTTGGAGGGCCCCCAACTGTTGTTGTTTTTTTGAGAGGGCAGGCCCCCCAATGTTCAGAGGGTGGTGAAGGGCGAATGTGGAGCCAGGCGCAGCTTAAGTGGTTGGCAGCTCCTCCTCCTGCCACGTGCAAGAGGGATGGGGAAAGCAGTGTTGGGATACACAGAATGCTGTGTAACACAGTAAGTCTGCAGGCTTGAGCTTGCTTGTAAAGTAAAAGAAGCTGATGCAATAGGCCTGCAAACCGTACTGTGTCAGAGTGACTCAGCAGGAGTGTGCCGACAGATGATTGGCTGTTGTTTTGTATTAAAGGGAAACCTGTTAAACAGGTGGTGTGGGTGTAGAGTGTAATCAGAGAAAGAGAGTGAAGTCCTACTTGTCTTGCCTTTTGGTGCAGCCAGGTGTTCTGTTGCATGAACTGTCTGTATGTATATAGCTCACAATAAAAGAATACTGCACTAAAGAACCTGTGGCTTTTGCACTGCTCTGCTACAACGCCGTGGAGGAATCCGCGACAAGCAGCCCCCCCCCGCTGGTGGCACAGCAGGAGGAGGAAGAGGAGGTCAGTACTGGAGATGAGCACGGCATGGCGTGGCTCAGTGGTTGGTGGCTCCTCCAGTTGCTGCTGTTGCTGTCAGAACTAGCCAGGGATAGCTTCCCCTGTCTTTCCCTTGCGCGGCAGGGGAAGAGGGAGGAGTGGAGCCTTGCTACTGTCATGTTCAACTCTGGTTCTTGACACCTTGCAATGTCACACTTGTAACATCAGGATGTTGCATCGGGCCCCCACAATCTTTTTCTGAAGTTGGGGCCTCTGTTCTGCACTTCAACGTGGTTGTAATGCATACCATTGCTGTCGTGTCTTTTGCACTGGTTTTATTATTCTTTTAGTTGTTTGAATGAATTGGTTTTTATTGGCTCGTTGTATATCATTATTGAGTGCCTTCTTGGCAGAAAACTGTTTAATAAAATAAATAAATAAATAAATAAATAAATAAATAAGGACTTTTAATATTATGAAAGCAATGGCCATAAAGAATTTGTCACAAGTGAGCTTAGCAGGTCTTCCATCATGCGTTTAGGAATTTCTGTCCCTTGAATAGCTCTCTGTAACTATATCCTTGTCCAAACTGCCCCCGCCTTCCCCATGCCATTTTGCTTTGCTTTCTGGCTGACAATCTAGAAATTTTATTTAAAAAAAAAAATCTGTAAATGTTGCAGATATTGCTATAAGAATGTACTTGATTAAAGTTATATGATTTGCTTATTTGGTATAATGTTGCTTAATCACTTCTCTCTGTGCGTATTGCAGGGCAGAAAGTGTTTTATAAACCTTACCCTCACAACAGTTCTGTGTGATAGAACCATATGATGAGTAACTTGGTAATAGGATATGCACCTGGTATCCTGTATGACCTTCCTAGTATTGGAATTGAACTTGGTTCAGCTCCCACATCCTATCTTAGTACTTCTGTTAGTATACCTCAGTAACCTACTGAGTTATGTACTTGTTTTCTCAATGTAGAATTTTGTTGAGGACACCTATATGAGTCCTCTCCCTACTCCGTTCCAGAACATGTGTGATACCTACTATTATGTGATACCCATCATAAGTTGTTGGACTGCAATTTGCACCATCCATGACCATTTGGCAAAGCTGGCTGGAGCCAAAGAGAGTTGTAGTCAGACATCTGGAGGGCATCATGTTAGCTACACCATGGCTTATTGCAATTATGGTAGCCTCAACCTTTCAATACCATCTGCTGCTAGTTGCTTAGCTGCTCTTCTATCCATACTAGTCCTTTTCAGTCCGTAGCCTTCTCTTTTGATCTTCATGAAATTCAACTTTAGAGTTAATTCAGATGAAGCATTGAGGTGGTGGAAGCTGTAACCATGGAGCGGGGTATGGATTATGGTTTTATGGTGTGATTAGACAAGTGTAAAATTTCAGTCACCACTTCATGGCTTCATAGCTCATTCCATGACAAGCTGTTACCTCACTACTTTATCCAACATGTCAGAGCAACCTAAGCAAAACAACCCACCACCCTAGTTCCTTGACTGCTGGCTAATCACAACTCCAGCCATAGGCGCTGGGTTCCACCCAGATTTGGGAGGGGCATCGGGCATGTGTGATGTCACATGGTGGGAGGAGGCTGCAAGACCCGCTGTAGCCACCTGCTGTGGCCTCAGGAAGGCTCGGTGGGGCCTGCCACGGATGCAGGTAGGCCTGGCAAGACCAAATGAGGCCCGCTGCAGCTACGGGGAGGCCCAGCTCCTCAAGATTGGAGTGGCTCAGCCCCATCCCCAGGGCTTTTTTTGTCAGCCAGCATCTCTCAGGTGGGCTCCATTGCCATTATAAGAGAAAAGGGGAGGCATTTGTGGTGAGTTCTGGCACCTCTTTTTCTAGAAAAATAGCACTGCCGAGATAGATAGATAGATAGATAGATAGATAGATAGATAGATAGATAGATAGATAGATCTATCTGAGGACATAGCTGAGGACATAGAGTTGCGCCTATGTCTCCAGCCATGCACCATGTCATTTCTGTTTAATGTATAGTGCCTAGAACCCCTGCTGTCAATAGGAGTAGTAGATAGAAATGGATGTCCAAGGCAGTGCATCTTCTCCAGCCACATCATCATGGACATCCCAGCTTAAGTGAAAAATCAGATATGGGGCAGTGAATATCAAAACAGCAGCCTTACTTCTTTCACCAGCCTTTCGAAAGCTTGCTCAGTTCTTTTTTCTTTCACTTCTGGTTTATTATTGGAATTGTTATTAAAAGAAGCCATGATTCATGTACGGAAATATTAAAGAACATGTTTTAACTGAAGGCATTGTTTTATATTCCCTAAAAATATTTAATCAGCACATACAAAATTTCCATCTGGCATTTCTCTATTTGAAAGCTTGTCTGTCACAGTGGGAATTAAATGACTTTTGAAAAGGCCGGTTGTATCCTGGGTGTGCACAGTAGTTCTCTTTCCAAATAGTTCTAAAACAGCAAAGCAAAAGCTGATTGCAGTGCTAGAATGATATAATTTGTCGGAAGCAGTCTGTAGAAACTAGAAATGTAGCTTCAGCTGTATACTGTATGGGCAAAGTATTTTGCAACTGCAGCAAAAAGTGTTGGCCCAAATACTGGCATTAAGGGTTGAAATAAATGCAGAATGAGCCGTTAGGATTCAAAATCACATACGTAACGCCCTCAATGTGATTAATGCACACAAAAATTATTAATGTGAGTATATTCATTAGGAAAAAATGTGTACCTTGCAGAGCATGTGTTTATTTGCTTCCATCATTTGCACATATGGCATATACTGTACCTTTTTCTACAGGGTATTAATGCTCAAGTCATATAAAGGCTGCAATGCACATTTATGTTTAACATCCAGTGTTAAGCTATCTCTCCCTTTTTACTACAGTGGTACCTCAGTTTACGAACTTAATCCGTTCTGGCAGTCCGTTCTTAAACCAAAACCGTTCTTAAACCGAGGCGCGCTTTCCCTAAAGAGGCCTCCCGCCGCCGGTGCCCTTTCACCGTTCGGATTCCGTTCTTAGACCAAGGTAAAGTTCTCAAACCAGGACACTACTTCCAGTTTTGCGGAGTTTGTAAACCAAATCGTTCTTAAACAGGACTGTTCTTAAACCGAGGTACCACTGTATTACCGGTACATGTTGTGCAGGGATCAGTTCATTCTGAAAATGCAGAGAGCCGGGAGTGGAGGCTTATCTCTTACTTTTCTAGTGCATCAGAATTAAACCCTACCCTCTTTTCTCAGTGGCTAGAAGGCCAATGGGACACGCCCCCTCCCACCCAAAAAACACTCTTGACATGAACTTATGTGGCTTGTGGGCACATTTGGGATTTTGAGACATTGTCATAGGCCTTAACCCCTCTTGGTTCCTGTCCTGTCACGCACCAAACAGAGAAACCAGAGTATTTGATTTCCCATGAGGTCTGTATAAAGTCAGATTCAGTAGAATTAAAATGGATCCTGTTGAATTTGCCTGATTTTACACACTATATAATATCTCACTTCACCTCTGTGCAGAATGTATCTAGAGCAGATTGTGAAATTTATTCTTTCATTTGTAGTAAAAGTTGGTTGACACTTCTGCACAATACTGAGACATCGTTATCACCTTGGATAGTGTTGTGAGAAGGAAAACCGAGGAGTGAGATTTTGATTTCTTAGTCCTGTTAGAAAAATATTTTTTTCCAAGGCTCATGAGTTAGTTTGAGCACAGGGCTGATGAAATTTAATTAACCATGCTTTTCTGGAGGCTAGGTCCTGTGAGCATCAGCTGAATCAGATTATGTAATTCCAAATATATTTGATATTTGACCACACTGAGTACTTAAGATGAGTCTTTGCCTTGAGGAATTTCCAGTTTTTATAGTAGGGGACATAGAAGAGGAAGAGGAAATGAATATTTCTGTTTCTTCTAAAGAGTTGTCTCTCTCTAGGTTATGTTATGAAAAAAATATATATTGTGCTACTAGAATGTAAACTTCTATTGATACTATCGGGGCTTGGCTTTTGAGAATTTTGAAAAAGTGCCAAGGTTGCCAATCACAAATGATTACTGCCAGGGATATGACATGACTGCCACCTCCAGTGGACCAAGAAAAGAAAAGATGCAGGAATATAAAATGGTGCAAAAATGGGGGGAAATCTGCTTTTCTTTTCTTTGTTAACGAATTGTTTGAAAACCTTTTTTCTTTTCCAGACAGTGTTAAGACTTGGCTGCTATGTTGTCTGTTGCTGGTGCTCTGGTGTAGATTAGAGCTAGAAAATGAAAGCGAACTGTATCCAGGAATAATATTTGAATCACTACAGACAGCCATACACATGCATAGTCACACATAAAAAGACATAATGCCGGCTGGCAAGTATTTTCTTTTTCTATCTTAATGGAATAGAAAATAATAGAAATACTGGGGAAATACACAGAAAATACATAAGACATCTCACTAGAGCAGTAGTTGAACCCTCATGTGGCTCTGAAGGGTAGGACTCGAACCAATGGCTTCAAATTACAAGAAAGGAGATTCCTCCTAAACATTCGGAAAACACTTTCTGACAGTAAGAGCTGTTCGGCAGTGGAACAGATTCCTGCGTGGTGGGCTGTCCTTCCCTGAAGGTTTTTAAGCAGAGATTGGATGGCCAACTGTCATGGATGCTTTAGCTGAGATTCCTGCATTGCAAGGGGTGGGACTAGATGGCCCTTGAGTCCCTTCCAACTCTAAGATTCTATGACTCTATGTAGGATGTGAGTTACCTGTACTTATCTGGAAATAAGTAAATAAAATATTGCACTTCATGTACAATATTGTGAGGCACAGTTAAAATGATACTGATTCTTTAAAAAATAGAAATGAAATATGAAAGTTCAAAACTGTTTTAGATTTAGCACACACCATAGTTAAAAATGGGCTTTTTGGTCTAGGTTTATTGCAATTACTGTTAGCTGATTAATCTGGTGACCTTGCTGCTAAGAGGCTAAATAAAAAAACAAGCAGTGATTAAAAAAAATAGCAAAAGGGTTTCTAGGTGAAATTGAGTATTTAATGTGTTAATTGTGTAGTTAGGGAAAAATGAGATGGCAAACGTTAATGGGTGGAAATAAATTGCTTAGATTAGTCCACATCTGCATCTTTGAAGGGGCATCTTCTTCCTTTTTGGTCTACTGAAGAATGTGGTAATTCCCTTAATTGAATTGATCAAAATAGCCCAGCATTGTAGCTGCAACAACAGTGGCCAGCGAAGCTTCCAAGGATCTCAGAGGCATGACAGGTCATGACTCCCATTTCATTTTTTGTGTTAGTTTTGTTCCCCAAGCATCTATTATAGTTACCAGGGGTAAAACATTTGATTGTTAGCTATCAAGTCTAATAACTATTTCTATACCTAATTGTCATGATTTTGAAGAATTCACTATTAAACCTACTAGCTATTGTTATATTATGGAGCAGCGGAACCATTTATTTATTTCGTATGTTTAGGAGGATTTTTATCCTGCCATTCTAGGATGTAGAAACAGTGAGGGGAACTGCAAGTCAAGCTTCTGAATATTTGTTGTCCTGTATTTTTTTCTGGTTACAAAGTTGATTGTTTTACAACCTGAAGCAATCAGCAGTTGTAGAGAAACAAATCTGGGAACAAGATTAAATTAAATCCATTTATCAGAAGCCAAAGTCTGTGTATTTAGGTATAAATAAATAAAAACAGCAAATAAATATGTCACTTTATGAAATGAAAGTAACAAGTGAAGCACTTGTAAGAGGAGGAAGAGAGAATAATAATTACTAGTAAAACATATTGCAAACGTTTCACACTGGCCTGCTAGGCTGAGCTGAAAGTGGGAACTACAGGTATTTCATTAAAATCTTCTCAGAATGGAAAGACACAACTCTTCTTCCAGCTTTTGCAGGGGATGTGTGGAGGTTGTTGAAGCAAGACAAGATTGTGAAAATGTTCACAATGAGATCCCCAATTGACTGGAATCACTGTGTGTCTTATATAAGATGGATTTCCCTCACTCTAAATGGGCTTTATTTGCCATTAGTTATATCAAACAGCAACAATAAATAGCATTGGGATGTGATTACACCCAGTGCATGACCCCTGATTGGCTGGGAATACTTGAGGATGAATGTTTGTTGTATGTGTGCTGTTTAATTATATAGGACACGGTTGGGGAATCTGTGGCCCTCCAGATACAGTTAGATTGCAATTTCCATCAGCTCCAACCAGTATGGCCCATATATTTCCTTTTCCAGGTATAGGGTTATTTGATGCAGTGTTGGCAGGGGTTCTAATCTGTACCATGTGTATAAATGGTGCTGTTTCCCACGCAGATTTGAGAAAAGCTGCATCTTCCCAAAAAACAAACAAAAAAACACCTGACCTCCTCTCCACAAATATTAAAGGTATTGGAGCATTGTTGCCTTGCCTTCTTTTAATCTTTTGAACCACTTGCCAAGATGTTCACAGCCTGCCCAAGTTTAACTTGATCATGCTGCTCCTGGCATGGTTTCTTTTGTCTCAGTTTGTGATAGTTGATTCTTTCTTCAGCTCAGTTGTTTCCTTTTTGGTTTCTGGTTTTCATCCATCACTATTTCCTCACCAGAGCTTTGGCTTGTCAGGGTCAAATAGGAACATGTGGAAGCAGCATTGGAAGCAGCAACTATGATGGTATGTTCAGATTTTGGTACTAGGGTCCTTTTATTGGCTCCACAGCATCCATTACCTATCAACTATTTTGCCCATTGTAAAAAATTGAAACCAGACCCCATTTACCTAATCTTTGTCATTGTTGTTGTTGTTTAGTCGTTTAGTCATGTCCGACTCTTCGTGACCCCATGAACCAGAGCACGCCAGGCACTCCTGTCTGCCACTGCCTCCCGCAGTTTGGTCAGACTCATGTTGGTAGCTTCGAGAACACTGTCCAACCATCTCGTCCTCTGTCGTCCCCTTCTCCTTGTGCCCTCCATCTTTCCCAACATCAGGGTCTTTTCCAGGGAGTCTTTTCTTCTCATGAGGTGGCCAAAGTATTGGAGCCTCAGCTTCAGGATCTGTCCTTCCAGTGAGCACTCAGGGCTGATTTCCTTCAGAATGGATAGGTTTGATCTTCTTGCAGTCGCTTACTTTACTCCAAATCCTGACAGCTGGTTTTTCATCTGCTTTGGATGAATAATAAGAGTATAGTCAGGCTTATTTTTGGTAGCAGACTTTAATTTCAGATCCCCAAATAAGGCACAGGTGTGGTTATTTGTCCTTTCTCAAGACCTCCCAACACAACTGAGATATTCCAAAAAGTTAATTTTGATTGCATCAATTTAATACACAGTTCTCCTATTGATCAAATTTTAAATAATATTTTAGAACTGAGCTACCTGATTAGCAGAATCAGATATGATAGCTCTTGTGAGACTTTGCCACTTCAGATTACAGAGGGGACACATGTTTTAATGATATTCCCATATGTTAGATGTCCCTGCTTACTGCCCTTTTGCTTGTGTCCTGCATAAGGTGGGAGTAACAGGAGACTGAGAAATCCCTCAGCTGTATGACTAGATGGTGATCTGGCTGGGCTCCTAACCAGGTACCATGGTCCAGATCCCATTCCAGGAACCAATCAGCGATGCTGGCTGGTCTTCAGAGAGTGAGGTCACAGAACACAGCAGAGGAAGAACCTCTTCTTTCTGATCTGTTCCTGCGATAGAAACTGGGGACCTGGCCCAGGTTTCAGCACTGTTAATCACTAACTTCTCTCTCACAGTGCCTTTGTTCTGTAGTACTTATCACCTTGTAATGGACAGAGATTAGCCGGGGTTGATGTGGCTGGGAAAGAATTTAATCTAATATTCATGAATGGCTTCATGATGCAAGACTTTTGTGATGCAAGACTTTTGCCATCCCCATAGCAATATACTTTGTGATTTTAAAATTATGTTCATAGTATCATCACAACTTTCCAGCAGGCCCTGGGGGGATTGGTCGAGATTCATAATTGGGGTAGGTGTGGGTGCCCCCCCATTCCTCCCTGGGGACTCTCTTCAGGGATCTTAAAGGAATACCTGTGACACACAGAGATTGAAAGTAATGGCCCACAAAATATCAGCCCACACCAAGGTGGGCCCGAGTTTGCCTTCTTCACACTAATGTTTCCCAGCTTCTGGACTGAGTGGTTGTGTTGGTCTGCAATTGGGTTGTCGGGTGTTTGGATCCCTACCATATGCTGCACCAAACTGTAAGATCTAACCAATAATTTTGTGTTCAGGTAGGTAGCCGTGTTGGTCTGACGCAGTCAAAATAAATAGAAAAAATTAAAAAAAATTCCAATAGCACCTTAAAGACCAACTAAGTTTGTTCTGGGTATAAGCTTTCGTGTGCATGCACACTTCTTCAGATACACTGAAACAGAAGTTACCAGACCCTTATACTGGTATATAGTGGGATTTTTCTCAGAAGGATAGTAGGAGATAATAAAAAATAAAAATATTTATTAATAATAATAATAATCATCATCATCATCATCACAAAATATCCACAAAAATAATTTTGTGGATTTAGATAATTATTGCTCTACCAGACTGTTTCTCCCCTTCTTTCTGTGGGTACATCAAAAACTCTGCTTAGAGATAACTAGTATGCCAGGGAGGTGGCTAAGCTACCACAATTTCTTTAGGCATGCTACTTTTTTCAACTGTAGGGAGTTTTTCTTTTCTGTAATAAAGGGAAACATGTCTTTCACTCAGCCTGCACAGTTCGTGTGATTCTGCTGATGGGGTTAATTTTACTCTTAATTTCAAACCACTGCAACACAGTTGAAGAGTAGTGAGTAAAGAAGGTGCAGTACTATTTTCACAAGTAACTGGATATGATCTGTTTCCCCCAGATAAATCAGTGCTGTTTATGTTGCTGCTTTGGGAATGTGGGATTGTAAACCTAAAAAATTCAGTATTGTGGCCTTCATGTCAGCCTTCATGCCATTTAGGATAAAGATTTTCAAGCCTGTTCTCTACCAGGCCTTAATCAAGTTATTGTGAATGTAAACAAACATTTGTTTGAGTTCTAGTTTTAGCTCAGTCACAAGAGAAATAATACCCTTTAAAGGCAGGTTGTTTGTTTTTGTGAACCATCCTAAGTGCTCTGCTGAAGGGGGTGGTATAGAATTTTTTTCAGTCAAATAAAATAGAGGACAGGACAGGGCCACCCGAGACGGTTGTTACCTGAAATATTAGGGAAACTTAGTTGTGAATTGAGATGTCAAGTAATGTTCTCCATCTTAAGTCAGCTGGAATCCCTGCGATCTCTTCCAAAAACACTGAGAGGATTGTTTGGGAAGTTTTGCAGTTGCTCAGAATCTCTATAAATATTAACCTGCATGAGATTTTACATATATTTACACACATGCTCCTACCTTCATAGTTCTGTCTTTTCTTGAAGATAAACCCTGTCCTTTGAATCTAGCCTCCCTATTTCCAGATAGAGAGATGGATGTCCAAGACTTGGTGCAGATCAGTGTTTTTTGCAACATAGGATTCTGAGTGCATATGCAGGGGTTTTATAGCACCAAACATATAAACAGAGGTGTTTTCTTCCTCAACAAGGATCGTAGCTTTTAGATTTCTCTTCCTTCCCCCAGCTTGTATGTCTCTATGCACATTTACAGACAGTACTGCTGAAATATTAAATTCAAAGATAAGGGGTTGGGTTGTCAAGCGTTTTTTGTTTTTAAATAAGAATGCTTTTTTAATGTGTTTGTTTATAAAGCTAAGTCTAGGAATGAACTACATCCATGTCTTAGCATTTGAGATCCAACCTTTTTGTTTTTTCCTCTCTCGAGCATGCCAACTCCCTTGCTTTGTTCTAAAGACCCTGGCACTGGGATTGTTTCTGTTCTCTGCAGGAACCAGATGAGGCCCAGTACGGCTGATGGGTTCAGAACACACAGGGTGAGACCTGAAAGTCATTTTGATTGTTTATGCTTTGTAGGAACAACACAACAAACGAAACGTCCTGGAATGCCTTGTTCTGTGCAGATTCCATTATAGAATGGAATCTACCCAGTAATAAAGTTCTTATCTGCTTCCATGATTGATATTTGGGCACTGGCCACTTTGCTTTCAACTTTGAGGGCCTGCCTATTAATATGAATGTCATCTACTTTTATTAACCAATTCATGAATTTCTTTATCCCCAAAGCAATATGTAATGTAGGAAATGGATGCCTCATGTTTGAATTCACTCACCTAATTTAGACAGCAGCATAAACTGATTGCGTAGTTGTGTTGCTTTGCTTGTAATTGAACCCACACTTAAATCTGTGGCGAGAGTTGGCAGGAGTGGGCTTAATATAAGTTAGGGTGCAAATTGGGCAGGTCCGCATGACCACTTGACTATTCAAGTGACATTAACAATTCTATACACTGTATACCAGAGATTCTCAATTTTTCTGCCCCTGTGGCCCTTGAGAGGACTGAAAATTACAGAAGTCCACCAACCACAAAGTGACAGGGCAGGGTTAGTGGTGAGTGGTGAGTGGAGGTAGAGTTTGCATAATCAGCTGACAATTGCAAACATAATTTTCTGTTGACATCTAATCATTCTTTGGAAGTTAGCGGGAGACCAGATTGGAAAGAGTAGTGGGTGTGGGAGTGAGTATGTGAATCAAAGGTGTTAGAAGACACAGCAGATTTCCCAGGCCACTGTGTGAATGGTGGCCTCCATCCTACTCTTTAAATGTGGAGCAGGGCGGGAGGGTCAAATGTTGGGACAATGTATTTGCTTATCCTAGTCATGTATCTTAGAACTCTGCTTATAGACCTATGAACTGTGTATCCTACAACCATGTGCTGATTTCTTAAACAAAGCTTTCTGGTTTCTGAGTACTATGTCTGAGGGTGGGAACCAGGACACTCTTTTAGTCAGCTACTTGGTATATCCACCATAAGGTCCATATCTTTCATTCCCCCCCTCCCCTCCCCTCCTACTTCACATGCTCTCTAACCAAATCCCACTGTCATAAATGTGGCAAGCTGTTGGTGCTGGCATTGGTCCAACCAAAAGCCTATGTTATATGAAGGGGGCATTGCAGGTAAGTGAGGAGGCACTGGGTGGAGGAGGCTCACTAATGGTTGCTGGCCTACCATTTGAGAAAACTGCCATATACAGTTTCCATAGCAGCAGCCAGGTAGTATCAGTGGCTGGGACAGATTTGACACTTGCTCCCTGTAACACACGATTAATCGCTTCAGAGGCAACTTCTGGAATGTGTTAGTTCTCAGTGCAAATTTTCCCCAAATTGTGATTAAGCAGCTCTTTGGTGCCACCTTTAACTGCAGTGAAAGTTAACCTCCATTTCAAACTGGCAAAGTTTGAAATAGCTTTCAGATCCTGTGTTAAGGGGAGCAGTGATCAACAGCTGAACTGCTAAAAGGAATTTGAGGAGGAAGGGGAGGGTGGAATTTGCTCCAGAGAGGTGAGGGGCTGTGAGGAAGGAACATGTGTTCCACAGGCTGGGTGGTTTATGCTAATAGTGGGTTAGCAAGGGACCCAGGTGGCACTGTGGGTTAAACCACAGAGCCTAGGGCTTGCTGATCAGAAGGTCGGCGGTTCGAATCCCTGTGACGGGGTGAGCTCCCGTTGCTTGGTCCCAGCTCCTGCCCCCCTAGCAGTTCGAAAGCACGTCAAAGTGCAAGCAGATAAATAGGAACCGCTCTGGCAGGAAGGTAAACGGCGTTTCCGTGTGCTGCTCTGGTTCGCCAGAAGCGGCTTTGTCATACTGGCCACATGACCCGGAAGCTGTACGTCGGCTCTCGGCCAATAAAGCGAGATGAGCACCGCAACCCCAGAGTCGGACACGACTGGACCTAATGGTCAGGGGTCCCTTTACCTTTACCTTTAAGGGGCCAACATTTCATCTACACTGGCCTTTTAAACCTGGACCATGTTGTTCTTTTGCTTCATTTTAAGGTTACATTTCTGGATTCACTTACTCATTTTATTTTATTTTTAAGTACAAAAGTGTTGCCCGTTACATGCATAAAATGCTGTTGAATTTTGTGTGATTTATATGAATACATAACTGGATTATAGCCAGAATCTTGAGAGCTCCAGCCTAGCTTTAAAACATTCAGTTTGGCTATAAGCTAGAACTTTGTACTATCCAGACTTCTCTGTACAGCCTTTGCTATGTTTGAAGGAATGCAGTCTTTCTCCTTGAAAAAAAATACATTGCTCTTCATGCAGTTTTTCACAGCTGTAAGGCAAAACATGGCTCACTTTTGCTCTTTTTTTCTTAAGTTGATATTCTTGTTCTTTCACCCCCTGACAAAGCCATATAAACATTATTGCTTCTAAAAGATAACAAAGTTTTGATTTGTCACTGTACAAAGCTTAGAGATTTCAGATTTATCCATAAAATTAATTTTTCAACAACTGTTCCCCCCTCTCTCTCATATATTAAACTAGTACTGAGGCTGACTGAAGATGATTCATTGGTGGAGACCAATTTTAGTCACTGGGTCTGTGTGAGTTTCATCTGCACTGGCCTTTAGGGCACACTTGCTTATTTTTAGAGGCTATTTTTAGTTCCACTGTGTTACTGTAAAAGGCAATATAAAATACCAAATGTTAAAGATGGCCATCCTTTGTAGCTTTAGTTTATAGAAGTATATGTCGTCTTGGATGCCCTTCAGAATCTCAAAAGGAAAGATGGACTAAGGTGTTTTGTCACATGCAAATTTATTAAATGTATTAAATAAATTTAATTGATTAATGGGCACACGATAAGACTTTTGGCATTTTGCACTGTATGACTACATACATCAATCTAGATTTACACTTGCTGTCCTTTTCCACTTTAGTCTGTAATCAATGGAAATGTAGACACTATCATAAATACAGGATGGGTGACACCTGGCTTGAGAGCAGTACAAGTGAAAAGGATCTAGGAGTCTTGGTAGACCACAAACTTGACATGAGTCAACAGTGTGATGCAGCAGCTAAAAAAGCCAATGCAATTCTGGGCTGCATCAATAGGAGTATAGCATCTAGATCAAGGGAAGTAATAGTACCACTGTATTCCGCTCTGGTCAGACCTCACCTGGAATACTGTGTCCAGTTCTGGGCACCACAGTTCAAGAAGGATACTGACAAGCTGGAACATGTCCAGAGGAGGGCAACCAAAATGGTCAAAGGCCTGGAAACGATGCCTTATGAGGAACGGCTTAGGGAGCTGGGTATGTTTAGCCTGGAGAAGAGAAGGTTAAGGGGTGATATGATAGCCATGTTCAAATATATAAAAGGATGTCATATAGAGGAGGGAGAAAGGTTGTTTTCTGCTGCTCCAGAGAAGTGGACACGGAGCAATGGATTCAAACTACAAGAAATAAGATTCCACCTAAACATTAGGAAGAATTTCCTGACAGTAAGAGCTGTTCGACAGTGGAATTTGCTGCCAAGGAGTGTGGTGGAGTCTCCTTCTTTGGAGGTCTTTAAGCAGAGGATTGACAGCCACCTGTCAGGAATGCTTTGATGGTGTTTCCTGCTTGGCAGGGGGTTGGACTGGATGGCCCTTGTGGTCTCTTCCAACTCTATGATTCTATCATCAAAGATGAAAGATGCCTCTATCACTCACTTCCACTATGAGATTGTAAATGTCTGTGGGTTATATCCAGTGAAGTTGTCCCATTAGCGCAAGAACTTTGGCTTCTGCAATAGAACTTCCTTTCCCTCTCCTCACCTTGTGTGTCCCCCTAATTATGCTCTGGAGGGTTGGGGAAACTTCCAGAACAGATTTGCTGAGGGGCATGGAGGTGAGGAGAAGGAGGGGAAGCTTCACAGCACAAGCCAAAGTCCTTGCAAATGGAACAACTTGGTTGGATACAACCCCAGATTTTCGCCTCTATATTTAACACGGGGAATTAAAAGTGCTTTCCTTCAAAGCAGGTACAGATAAATAATTTTAAATGTTACAATCCAGGCACTATCCAATGTAGTGCCTTCCATATTTTTTGAACTACAACTCCCATAATACCTAATCATTGGCTTTGCTGGGTGGGGATAAGGGAAGTTGTAGTCCGGGAACTGAAAGGCTATCCCTGCACTAAAGCAACAGTCAGTTTGCTTGGTTCTTGTTTGTTCATGTCTTTCTCAATATCTGTTGTGCATGGACACTTAACATCCTGACCATTTGCCAATCTCTAAACCATGAGTTAGTAACCTGTGGCCCAAGGATGAGAGGATAGGAAAATTCCTTATTCTAAGTCCAGACCACTGGTCCCTATATTGTCTACGCTGACTGCAGCATCTCTTCATGGTTTCAGGCAGGAGTCATTTCCCCAACCCTGCCTGGAGATGCTAGGGATTGAGCCTGAACCTTCTGCATGCAAAACAGATGTTCTGCTACTGAGCTACAACTTTATCTTTGGTCTAATTTCATGAAGAGTGGCAAGCGGGGCGGAATGGAGGGCAAGCAGGTGGCAAGGGGAAAGAGAAATGCCTTTTCGTTTTGACCCTGCCCACTGACTTTGGCCTTGTCCACCACTAGATGGATTCACATTTAACTGTTTTGGGGTGGTTCTTTTACTTCTTAATTTCTCCCCTAACATTTTGCTGTTCTGCAAACTTTATCCAGGCCTGCCGACACCACCCTCTTGTGTGGGGAGTGATAACAAGTTTGTTGGTGTGTGAGAGAGGGAGGGAGGGAGGGGATGATATCCTTTTGCCACCCCTGTAGCTTGGAAGAGAGTAGCCTACAGTGGAATCCCAGCTGCAGCAGAAGCCTGAGCTAGGTTCCTGCATATACAAGAGGCGTATGATACTTTAATAGTAGCTGTCAGATAACATTAGGACATTGTTGTCACAAATAAATCGAGCAAGAGCTACAAGGTACAAGAAGCCAACTGAGCAGATACAAAAGGGCAAGTTTGTCCATTGGTATTCACTAAGGCTACTGAGAGAACTGCCTGCTCA
Source organism: Darevskia mixta (assembly GCA_034641385.1). Classification (NCBI taxonomy): domain Eukaryota; kingdom Metazoa; phylum Chordata; class Lepidosauria; order Squamata; family Lacertidae; genus Darevskia; species Darevskia mixta. The sequence continues at coordinate 9,586,058 of JAWWNH010000001.1, read as the reverse complement.
GTTGATTGCTGGTTTTACTGTTTGAGGTTTCAGAGCATGAACTGGTAGAATCACATTTATCTACCAATTAATTTTCTTTTCTAAATTGTCATAAGCTCAATTAATGATTTTTAAAAGTGAGAGTATGTTTGCTCAGCTCATATAACTACTGGGCATGAAACAAGCCACTCAAATAGACTTTCCCTTGTGGAATCTGACCTTAGAAACCCTTCCTGCTTTCCCTATTTAATGGGTATACAGTCATACCTCGGGTTGCGATCGCTGCGGGTTGCGCGTTTTCAGGTTACGGATGCACTGAACCCAGAAGTACCGGAGCAGGTTACTTCTGGGTTTCGGCGCATGCGCAGAAGCCCCGACTCGCTTCATGCGCATGCGCAGACACAGCACTGCGGGTTGCAGACGCTGCGGGTTGCGAACGTGCCTCCCGCACGGATCACGTTCGCAACCTGAGTGTCCACTGTAGTATTCTCAGCCCGGCATAGAATTGGATGCTTAGGGAGGAATTGAACACCACACTAAGGCAAACATTTTGGCATGCCAGAGAGATCACTCCCCTCCTCAGTCTTACCATACTTTCCTAGACAAAAGGGTTTGGAGGCAGGGTGCTAGGGTGATACTAAAAAAATGGCAGTGAGGCTGAGCAGTTTGGTAACACACTATAGGAGAGTCTCAGTCATTACTGACCTTCAAGTTGCAGACCGTTTTCTTTAGTTTTAGACTTCTTGTTTTTTGAAAATGGAAGTATTTGTGCAAAATGATCACAGTGGCTATCTTTAGAAACAATTAATCTGACATATTTAGTTCAGGTAAAAGATTCATTTTGCTTTATTATCCCACTGGTAGAAATCCACATTTAGAATCAAACATTCATAGAGTTAAAGTTTGGAAATACAAAGCTTAAAAGTAGAAGCTATTTTGCAGAAATACCAGCACTTCAGCATTTAGCACTTTGAAGTCTATAGTACAAAACTTCAGATTGCAGAATTGAGGCTTCAGAATGTTATTGCAGAATTGACATAACTATAAGCTTTTTGTACAATCCTAAATGGAATATGACACCCTGAATTCAAAGACTGCACCTAATTCAGAATTCCCTTTACATATTTGTTTCACCTGTAAAGGAAAAGTACTGGTAGACAGTTAAATTCACATTGTTTATGAACATCTCTTAGTGGCTTTTACTCTTTTAGTACAAAAAAGTTAGAATGTTATACCGAGTTAGAGTTTTTGCAAGTAGTCGCCCTTTAAAATTCATCTAATTTACGATGACTGACACATTCCTTATATTCCTCATTTGACAACTCTTTTGTGTCATGTTCAACTGCTAAAAGATTTATTGCGCATAATTTGACAGGCTAACGACCAAATAGGAAATCATGTGACTGTTAACACTGTTCTTGAGATAAAATTGACTTTCTAGCTCTGTCGGTTAAAATATGGGAAAATTTATGCTTTTGAAAATCTTTTAGAATTTTAAATAATGTTTTCAGTCTCAGTAGTGATAGCACCTCATGTTAGACTCAAAATGCACAAGGCAGATGTAATTTCTAAAGACATTCTTTTTATGCTCACAGTGTTCACACATATCATTCTTTATATATCCTGCCTTTCCTGATGGGGACTACCTGATCTGTTTTGTTGACACAGTGAGTGTGGGATACTCTTAAAGGTTGAGGCCCCAAGTAATCAGCTGCCTGGATTTAATGTCACAATACTCTGTGGCATCAAAGGGTATGAAGTCAACCCTTTGTCTGCCTTTGCCACAGCTGTCCTGATGCAAGAGAGGAGTATTAGCGCCTAGAACAGTGATGGCCAAACTTGGCCCTCCAGCTGTTTTGGGACTACAACTCCCATCATCCCTAGCTAACAGGGCCCAGTGGTCAGGGATGATGGGAATTGTAGTCCCAAAACAGCTGGAGGGCCAAGTTTGGCCATCACTGACCTAGAAGAAGACAGGTGAGTATTTTACCAGTAAGGGCAATGAGAAACTTTTTGACTCCTAATTCCAGCGCCATAAGCATCTTTCCCTCGGTTTAAGTATTCTGTTCACAGTACTGGTTGTGGGTTCTGTTGTATTCAGCTCACAGTAGACCCTTTGAAGTTAATGGACCTAACATACTCATACTAATTTCAGTACATCTACTCCCACGAGATGCAACACAACCAGACACTGGAAATACCTTTAAGACCTTTCTGGCACAACAATAGACAATAGGTACAAAACAGTTCAAGAAATAGCCATCTTTGAGAGATTAACAAATAAACTATGCTAATAGAACTGGTTACCTAGCACTACATTGGGTACAACACCAAGACTTTGGGAGCAGCTATAGGCTACCACTAACATGATGATAAAGCATGTGACAGCCACCTTAGGCTGGACTAGACAAATAGCAGATCACATGGTAAACTCGTTCTTGGACTGCTTCATATTGTAGATGTGGGCACTCAGAAAACATAGGCAATTGGCATGTCAGGGATGTGTTTAAGTTACTCTGAAGGCATGTGAGACCTTGCTGCATGTCCTCAGGGCTTAGACGAGAGACCACCTGGGAATCACATGTATACCTTGTGTTCCATGACAGAAGAAAGGTGGGATATTAATGTAAATAAAGAATACGTTTCCATGGCATCTGGTTTCCTTTCTGCACGGATTTATTTATTTATTTAAATTGGGGAGGAGCATTCAAACATATTGCTCCCCATCAAGTGTCTACAGTGGTGCATGTTGGACAGTTTGAATAGACTACCTATGTTTATAAGAGTAAATGTCATAAAAACATAGTTATTGCGCACTTATCCCCTAATCTTTGCGTGTTTTTGTCTGTTCGGTATCATTCTTCATTAATGGGAAAATAAAATCTGCACATATTTGAGTATGTAAAGTTCTGTCTTTATTGTTTAATTAGCTCTGCTATGCATGCCTCCTCATTATCACTGTTGGAAATAGAACCAGGTCTGGCGTATCTGGTGAGCATCAGCTGTCGAAACAGAGTTGAAAGCCCGCAGAAACAGCTAATGTCAAAAGTGTTTGAACTACGACACGATTCTTGGCATGTCTTACACATGTCCTAATATGCCTTGATTTGGCAAGGGGCCTGAATATGTTGTGTCCAGCCAACCATGCAAAACTGCATCACTTTTTGGAAATTATATCCTTTCTCTTGCTTCCAGCTCTTCCACTTGCTTCTAGAATCTTATCTGTTGTCTTTTTAAAAAGCCACTAATGAGCTCTCAGTTTCTTTGCTTCCCCCTTAACCCTCCTCACCTCAAGTCAATTAGTTCTCGCAAGAACACTGCTGTGGAAAAATAATAGTTTCCCATAAGTATAGTTATACAATATAATACATCTGCCAAGGGGGGTTTATGTAGCCAGCTTGCATCGTAATCAAGTATTGAGGTTACATGGGGCGGGGGTGGTGATGGAATGGATATTCCTAGATCTCGGGAGCCTAGACTCTTAACAGTTACAGGTGTACCTAATCCTTTCACCAGCCATCATTATCTTAGTGTTACCTAGATATGGAATGAAACGGCTTTCTCACACATCTATGCACCAACAAGAAACTATGTGAGGAGGAATGACTGTGAAGTGAGGGACTCCTTTCAAGGAAAGGTGGGTGTGGTTGTCATCACCACTGATGGAAACCTATTCCACATCCCAAATATCACTCCACATGAGTGTGATTGGAATGAGAGTTGGCACTGTGGGCCGAGAAGGAATCCTGAAGCTCAGGCTCTACAAGATGTGTATTCCCCCCCTGCCATCACATCCCCAGCTTTCTCCTTTCTCTGCAGATAGAGAAAAATGGCTTATTGTATGTCCTTTCCTTTATAAGAATTGTGTGGAAAGCGCGTTTGGGTGGGAAATGGATGTAAGGCAGCTGCATGAGGAGGAGAGAAGCTATACATTTAAAGCAGTATCATACGACTTTAAACAGTCACAGAACTATAGTTCGTAGAGTGGTTTCACAGACAATCCTTCATCCTGAGGAACTCTGGGAACTGTAGCTCTGTGAAGGGAATAGGGGTCTCCCCCATAACAACTCTCAGCACCTTTAACAAAACTATAGTTCCCAGATTCTTTTGAGGTGGCAGGGCTGTTTAAAGTGGCATGATGATGCTGTAAATGGCATAGTCCGCATCTGAGGCCTAAGATTGTAGAATAAACTTCAGGGTGAGGCAGGAAGTTGACAGCGGCACTCCCTTATAAGACGTAGCAGCCTGATCAGCCTGGAACAAGCTGTGATTTTGAATTACCTTTCATGTTGAGGCCTCACCAGTTTAATTGCTGTAAGATGTTCTATATATTCTGACAGCTCCTCTCTGAAGATGATTTGTTTCACTGTATGCTTCTGTGATCATTACAACACTTGCAGCCCTCACTTTTTAAATCTGTTCGTCTCTAGCATGCTTGGTTTGGGGTGGGGTGGGTGTGTAGTGATAAGAGGTAAAGCTAAAGGTAAAGAGACCCCTGACCATTAGGTCCAGTCGTGTCCGACTCTGGGGTTGCGGCGCTCATCTCGCTTTATTGGCTGAGAGCCAGCGTATAGCTTCCGGGTCATGTGGCCAGCATGACAAAGCCGCTTCTGGCGAACCAGAGCAGCACACGGAAACGCTGTTTACCTTCCCGCCAGAGCGGTTCCTATTTATCTACTTGTACTTTGACGTGCTTTCGAACTGCTAGGTGGGCAGGAGCTGGGGCCGAGCAACAGGAGCTCACCCCGTCGCAGGGATTCAAACTGCTGACCTTCTGATCAGCAAGCCCTAGGTTCTGTGGTTTAACCCACAGCGCCACCTGGGTCCCTAGTGATAAGAGGACAAATGCCCAATTAAACATAAAATTGTTTCTGATGTATGTATATTATGGGTTGGATTCCAAGATCCTGTGAGTGAAATTCCCTTGGCAGAAGGAAGCAGGGGTAGCAACTTTAATTTATTCTCTCTTCCCCGTCCTGTTCCCAAATATGCACCAGAGGGTTGGGGGACCAGGTAGCTGAGTCTGGGAGGTAGTGTCAGGGGCTGCGGGAGTGGAGGAATCAGCAAAAACTCTTCCTCCACTCCATCCATGAGCAGGACAACTTTGGATCCAAGTCCATGATGATAATTAGTTTTAGCTGCTTTCAATTACAAGGTGACAAATAATGTAAAGAAAATGAATAGCTATAAATAAAACAATACAGTGCAATAAAATAGTCAAGTAAGTGAATCATTATAATAAAAAGAATCAATGTATCATGAACAGAATGGAATTTTATTCATAGATTTTTTTTTTAATTAAGGCTGCACTGCTTGCTTTTTGTCACACAAACTGTGAGTAGGTGATAGTCAAAGAGAATGATTTGTCCATTCGTCATCTATGGAGTTTTGTACCTGAATTGGGGTTTCCAACATGGACCATCCACTTTCAGACCCCAAGCAGGCCATTTTCAAGTGCTGTGGTCAAACTTTTCAAAACCTTGGGCCGGATTTAACTAATGGGTCTACCGCGGAAGCCCACACAAAGACTGTGGGGTTTCCCCTTGTTGCCCCGCCCCGAACAGTGCTTTAGGAGAGGAGAGGGGAGATCATTCCAGCAGGTAAGTAGAAATACTTTTACTGATGGACTGATCTAGAGCACTGCATTGACTTCGTCTCACAGTTTATTTGCTCTGTTGAAATAAATGAGGCATCATAATGCAGGGTGTTTAAACACAACCCATTATTGGAAATTTCTTCCCCTTCCCCCTATTTTTAGTTTATGTTGGAGGTACTTGAAAAACCTACAGAACATTTTTTGCTGAGAATTAGACTAAAAAAAAAAGAATATATATGTCACAGGCATTTATGCCTTCATCCTACCCTATCTACTTCCTCTTAAAAACCACCTTTAGACTCCAGCTTTACAGAAGGAAGCTGTCCCAGTGTAAAGTGCATTATCTTTGAGACAATCAAAGCAGTAGCAGTTTATGCAGGCCTGTGCTGAACTTGTCTGAGGCCCAGGGCGCAAGTCATGTTAGAATAAAGTTACTAGCTCAAACAAAAAAGCAGCCGGCCCCTGGCAGGGCCTCCCAGCTGATTTAGCCCTCCAAGGCCTGGGACAAGTGTACCCGGCTACCCCACCCATTGCACTGGCCTGAGTTGATGTCACTTTTAGAGCTCCTTAAAAGGGATTTTTGTAGAACATCTTGTGCAAGAAAGTCAGATGAGAAACAGCTCGTCTAATTATGTTTTGTCTGATTCAGAGCTCAGATGCTTTCTGTGGAACACAAGAATAGCCGTTCTAATTTGGTCCTCATTGGTGTATTTTGTGTTTCTGTACTTGGAACACTTGTATTATAATAGTAAAAGCATAATTTCCCAAGAAATTGCAGGGCAAGAGAGGTCAGGGAGACTTGATGCTGTCATCCATTGCATCCTTGTTCAGGCAGGATTTTCCCTTTTTGAAGACTTCCTGCTGGGTTTTATTCTCTATTTATAAATGTTGAAAATTAAACTGTCAAGTACAAGAGATCTGCTAAGAATTTTTTTTATTTTTTTTAAGTAGATGCCTGAAGGACCTTTATCAGTTACTGTCAGGGCTGGCCCAAATTATTTTGCTGCTTAAGGCAGAATTGCATGTGTCAACCTCCTCTCCCCATCTTCCCCTCCCTCCCTCCCATATACGCAGCTGCTCGGAGAACTGCCATTGTGCAAGTGGAAATCTACTTGCATGGCATTATTTCACCCAATAACAATAAATTAAAAAGCAACAATTTGCTGAACTTTCACATTGCCTAAAATCAGATGCCTGAGGCATCTACCTCGTTCTGTCTACAGATAGCAATGCCCTACAATGGAAGTATGTTGTACATATCAAGAGTTCTCCTTCCTGAAGTCCTGGGCTCCTTTGGGAGGAAGGGCAGGAACTACCAATGACCAGCAGCTACCAATGGCAAGACTGAAGGTAACTGAATGTTGTTTGGAGCCCTTGGAACTCCTCCCCAGTAGCATTAATCAACTTATTCTGATCACAAATAAACAAGAGGGTGATCAGTAGTAGCAAAGTTGTGATCAGAATAAGTTGATTAATGCTACTGGGGAGGAGTTGGTGAGACACTCATGATTTCTGGCAAGATATGGATATGGAAAATAAGTGAAAGCAGTGCATAAAACTTTGACGCCTTTGCATTGGTATCACATCTTCAACCATACCTCTGAATTTTCTGGATTTACCAAACAACATTCAGTTACCTTCAGTCTTGCCATTGGTAGCTGCTGGTCTTAAATTACTTTTGCAAATACTCTTTTGTAAGTACCGTAAATGCCAAACTAGATGAGATGTTGGCCATATATGATTTCATCTCCCTCCCTCCCTACCTCTCTTTAAAGCAACAATGGAAGGTGGGCTTGAATTGAAGCTGTATCATAGGATGATCAACTTTCCCCCTATTTTCATGCTGTAAATTCTACTACTAATATACTATTTGTTCTTTTAGGGAAAACTATGGATAGAAGCGTGTTCCTATCATGGCAAATCTATCTGTCTGTGATTAAATTGGGAAAGTGGCATGGAGAAAAATCATTAACCTTCTCCAGCACTATGGTCTTGATAAGAGTCAGGGTCTCAGCTGCTGCTTTTAAGGGGAATTAAAAGAGATAGATGATGCAATTACAGATCACCAGTGTCTCATCTAGTTTGACTCTAATTTTGTGCCGAAAATTAAATATCATTTAACTTGTTTCATAACTTTCTCCTGGTGCTCCTATATATTGATCAATGTGTTAGGGTCAGTGCAAGACCTCTTGTAATTTTCTTGGTGATGTATTAATCAGTTTTCTACTCAATGAAAAAGTGTGTCATTAGCCCACTAAGCTGCCTGCAAAAAGACATATATCTTACATGTATTTGTTTAAATTGACAAAAAATTACTTTGATATTTTCATAATTGGTATTTATCTGCTAGAATTAGTACAAATCAATTTTTATTTGCACATGTGCCATATCTCTAGTGATTGTGTCTTCACAGTTTTAAGTAGGTTGGAAATGGTGAAGTTGGGGTAGGACTTTATCTGTAGAGTACTATATCAGTAACTTCAGTTTTATTACCATCTCCCCTGCAATTTTCTCATTGCTACTGGTAAGAGATGGGAGTGTGGAAGAGTGTGTTTAGAGGTAGAGCCTGCAGGAAGGTAAGAGATTAGTGGGGAGATGCCACTGCAGCTCAGTGTTACAGCACATAGTTTTGCACACAAAAGGTCCGGGGGTCAGCCCTTGGTATTTCTGTTGGAGCTGCTACCAATCAGAGTATATAATCTGTTAGATTGGCCATTGGTATTCTGTTCAGTAACATGTTCAGCTGCCCCTTAATGTTGTGATCACAGTGGAAGGGCAAGGCATACATTTTCTTAAAAAAATAAATAAACAATCTGGGGTCTTCTACCTGTGAAACAACCACCCTGTCTGTACACAGTCCACTAAAGTTCTCCTTCTTGAAAGAGTAATCTCCAGACACTAGCCATTTGGAGACTGCTTTATGTAAGATGTATTATCCATCTGCTGCAAGTGTTTTCAATGTACTTTTTCACTCAAAAAGAAAATGCAAGTGGGAGTACATATTCCCATCACAAACCAATTAATGCATCACCAGGGAAATTAGGAGTCTTACACTGACCCCGATACATTACTCAATATGCAAGAGCACTAAGAACATTTTATGAAATGTGGAGAGACATTTAGCATAAATTGGGTGTACGAAAGAGTGTTTGGGAATGGACTTAAGTTAATATAAAGTAGAGATGTTGCAAGTGGCAAGCCAAAGAAAGAAACTGAGTGACCTTTGTCACCTTAGCAAGTACCATCCCTGACTTATTGACCATGCTGGCTGTGTTTGATGGGACCTGGAGTTTCAAAGCCATGAAGTTGTGCAGAACCATAGCAAGTTAAGGGAGGGGGGGAATGTATATTTTTTTCAGGTGATCGTTGCCTTTTCTTCCCCTGCCACGCTCACAGATCTTTATTTTTCAGATATGTGAGTTGTTTGCTTTGGCTTGTCTTAATGAATAGCATTCATGCTGTGACACACCATTTCTTCTTATAATTTGCTCCTTTTTATTAGGCAATTATGTAACTGATCACATGCTTGTGTTGTAGAGTGCCTTGTGTAAACTCATTTGATTTGAAGTGAGCACAGGTTTTTTTATCTAACAAACTGTTTGAACTCCTGTCAATAAGGTATCAAGGCATTTACATGATTTCTTTCCATGAGCCCAGCTGGCCTTTTTAACTCAGCAAAAACATTTGTAGTCAGGTCCTTCCTGAAAGATTCCAGAGCTTTGTGGGCGGCAGAACAAACTTACACAAAATTCTAGTGACAGAGAATCTGTGGTCCTCCTGAAGTTTTTGAACTCCAGCTAGTCCCAGCAACATGGCAAAAGGACAGGGATGCTGAGAGATGGAGTCATCAAAGTCTGCAGGGCTGCAGGTTCCCCATCCCTGTTAATAATTGCTTCTAGGATTGTGATTCTGTTCAGTGGCATTGCAACTTCTCAGACCACCTTTCTTCCCACTGTTCATTTAATACAAAATCCCAAAATCCATATTAGGACAATACGTTTATTAGGCCAAACAATATATCACAAAATAGGGTTCAAGCCTTTGAGTTCTCCAGAACTAATCAGGCTAGATGATAAACCGGGGTGGGGCAGACTTAAATTCAGTGAATCATTGCTGTAGCTTATTCCACTGGGAAAAAAGTGTAAGTAGCATGTTCTGGATCCAACACTTTTATCTGTTCTTCTATCTATATGACATATGTAAAATCTTTCTTTAAAAATCATAGGGCAATTTGTAGAAAATTGTCTAGGTAGAAAAGTGTTATCTACAAAGTGTTTTTTTTCTATAATTGTAACTATGTTGAAAAGTCTCCTGGCTTAAAAAGTGCCAGGATCCTTCCTGTTTATTAATTAGAGAGGTTGATTATGGCTGAGGAGTGTGGAGGTACTCTGTAGTGCATGAGTCAGTGAAAGTATCTCTTAGACAGCTGTTTCCCTACACTGCAAAAGGAGAACACGCAGAGTTCATAATTGCAGGAGACAGCCAGCTAATGAAAGTCCTCAAGGACGTGGGATTTGTACAAACTACTAACTATTTCAAAGCAATCTGTATGAATCTTTGTTGGCGATGTCATCTGAGATGATTACTCTGAATAGTCTCTGTGCATCCGGCTCTCTAGAAGTAAAGTGCTTTGAGGCATATTCATTAGTTGCTTTGTATCATGACTAATGACTTCAGCAACATCAACAAGCAATACAGAGCAATGACAAAATGCTAAGTGTGCATGAATTTCACTGGAGCTGTTTTGCGAATTTTTTCTATAATTTTTTCATACACAACTCTTCTGGGTGTATAGAAACTACAGTCACAAAAGCCATATTCAGAATTAAGTGTGCACAGGGAGGTCTTGGGGATCAGTCCACTGGTTCCTCCTCCTGTTGTCACCCTGTGTTGTGAATCAGGGAGCCTCCTGTACTTGTAGAATGTGGATTCTAAAATGTTCAGAGAGACTCCATGAGTACAGGAGGCTCCCTGTCTCACAGGATCACCCTCCAACAGGAATGGTGATGGGGTTGTGGACTTAGCATGCTCCCTGTGTTATGTGTTTGCTTCACTCTAATACTGAATGCCTGAGGAGGCATTATGTGATGCCCTCCAATGTCTTTTGTTGGATTCTACATTATTGACTTGGTGTTTATTGGTACTTTCTGTACATATTTTTACTTTTCCATGACGTTACACGAAGTCTGTGAGGTTCAAGTGGTAGCTGGGCTTTCCAGTATAGTATGAATATTGGCTTTCCATATCTGCAAAGACCCATTCCTGTATGCCAGAAATTCTTAAGGGGAAATTGTCTGGTCTTAGGAGGAAAATTATCTGGACTTCAACCAGGCTGTAGATCCTGGAATTTCTCAGGAGTCACAATAAGAGAGGTCAACCATGTGCAGGCAGCCTGCTAGTTTACTCCACTGGTGGGTAGGTTTCATATCAGCTGTACCTCTAGAGAACTGTTATCAGGGAATGATATTGAAAGCAGGACTGGTTGTCAAGAGAAATCTGTTAGAAGTACAAGAAGTGAATAATGGGAGAGCCTTAAATCCTTTCAAAGTTGTCAGCCACAGTGTTGTATCTCTCCATGACAATGTTACCTTGTACACTGGCAAGAAATCAGTTTCCTGATCTTTCCACGCTAATTCTGGATAGTGGACAGCACTGTATAATATGGAGTAGAACATTATTTTAGAAGACTATAGCAGTGTTCCCCAACCTTGGGCCTCCAGCTGTTTTTGGACTACAACTCCCACCATCCCTCGCTAGCAAGACCAGTGGTCAGGGATGATGGGAATTGTTGTCCGAAAACAGCTGGAGGCCCAAGGTTGGGGAACACTGGACTATAGGGTCTAAAACCTCAGGCAACCAATAGAAGGGGAAATTATTTTCAATGGGAAATTTTCCTTGCTGTCAAAATTTATAATTATTTCCAAGTATATATATTGTTAAACTAAAGGGGGGCAGCAGTAATGCAATGAAGCTTTCCATATTATTTCTATTTTATTTTGCAGCTGATTCCGTTGCTAAATTCACGGACTAAGCTTCAGGTCCATGGTCCATATTTGGTATCATGTCCCTTTGATTCATCTGCCGACTTTTCTAGCAGACTTGACCACTTAGCACGTGTCTGTAATGAGGGTGTTCCAAAATCGCAGTCCTTAACTTCTGCATAACAAGGTCCTGAATTGGAAACGGATCAAAAATAAAACTGCCAATATCATAATTCCTTTATGCAAATCCATGCTGCAACCAGGGCTTGAAACACTATGTATAGTTCTGGTCCCTCAAAAAGTATATTGTTGTGTTGGGGAAAGGTGCAGTTTGAAAAGGGCAACCAAAATGATCAAGTGGCTGAAGCAGTTTCCCTATGGGGAAGGGTTACAACATTTGGGGCTTTTTAATCTAGACAAAAAATAATGTATGGACTTTGTGAAGGTGTATTAACTGGTGCGCAGTGTAGAGAAAGTGGATAGTCTTAATACTGGAATCCAAAATTATCCAATGAAGCTGAATAGTGGGAGATATATCTGCTTGCTCCTGCACCAGTTTCTGCAGCTTAATAACTTGCATTGTTATTCATGTCACAGGTAAGAAAATAACAGAGGTTATCTTGACACCAACTCTCTTTTAAGCATATTTTCTGCCTATAATTGTCTGTTGAATGGCATCTGGTGTTTGAATAATCAAATACAAATGTAGCAGAGTGGTGCAGCATATTGACACAAGATGGTGTTTCGCTCTGTTTGTGGTGACTGTACCAGGCTTTCCCCCTCTGAATTACTACATAATAGGGTTACCTATTCATTTCAGTTTTTAAAGCAACAGGATGAAACTGATGAAAGAGTTCTATCTTTTGAAATGAAGAAAGTATCCTTGGAGGAAGAATAAAGCAAATTAGATACAAATGTAATTTGGCAAAATCTTTCCTTTTTTATCCAGGCTTTTTGCCCTTAATTTGAAGTGTTTCGTGTATTTGCAGGTTCTTTTATGGGATAGGACCTAAGACCTGTCCTTTATCTTTGTAGTCGTGTTTTTCGGTTTTTATTGATTGGTTGTCATGCTTGTTTTTAGTGTTTCAGTGTTTCTGTAAGCCGCCTTGAGTCATTTTTGTGAGCAAAGTACCGGTAACAACAGCAACAAAAATGTTTGCTTCATAAACACAGCCATGAATTTCACTGGTTTATATTCTGTCAACCTAACTTGCCTCACATGATTGTTGTGAATATACAAATCAGGAGCGAGGTTAGTCATGTATGTTGCCCTGAGCTCCTTGTAGAAAGCATAGGAATAAAAATTTAACAAATCTATAAAGTACCCGTGTTGATGTCAGGTGTGTTGGCCCCTTGCTGAACTTTTATTCAGGGGCTGCAGTCTCTGCTTCTGGTTCAGAGGTTGTTATCATATGGGTGCTGGGGGTTCCCAGTTCAGTGGTGGTGCTCAGGGCTTCCACTTGATAACAATGGTCCTTCAGTCTCTGAATCTGGGTCCAGGTCACTGCTAGCCTCTCTGATCACAGCAGCTACCCCTTTTGATGCATGATACCTCTTCATATGATTCATGCATGAAAGGAACTTCTGTAAAATGAGGGCTAGTACATGCATTTATCCCAACTGTCAGAGACGGGATATCAGATGTTTTTGTTGGTGGAATTGTAAAAACAATGTCCTGTGTTTCTCTGCTGTTTTTTTGAAAATGTTTCTTTAAGCACCTTGTTTCAAATGAATGCAATACCTTCTCGGACCCAGGCAGAGAGACTCCATATGCTTTTGTTGCCCTGCTAGACATCAGTCGTGCAGATTTTATTATGAAAACAAAATAATCATGTGAAAAGAGGAAAGTATGGCATAATTTATGATCCCATGTAATAATACGGCCCAGTGATTATTATGTTTTAAGCCTTGGAAATGTTGGGAAGCTACCACAGTTTTAGAAGCATTGGTCTATGGCAGTGGCTTTCAACCAGTGTGCCACGGCACCCTGGGGTGACTTGAGGAACATTCAGGGGAGCCCTGTCAGGGCATCCTATCATATCTTCCAGACCATATCTTTGCAGTCCATATCTTTTAGGGAGCGGGAAAACTTCAGACATGTAGGGTTGTGACTGGCCAAGATTGCAGGGAGATCACATTTATTTACAGCTAAATTGTACAGCTGTCGTGTAAATAACATGACTACCAGTGAACTCTCAGTAATTTTTAAACAAAAAGTCTTGTGTTCTTAAAAATCCTTTGGTGCCCCTATCTTTTCTAGTTCAGGTGCAGTTCCTGTATTTCACTCATAGCTAATCTTGAGCAATATTTTTAGTTATAGGTATGTTAGAAATGAGTCAGAATCCATTAAATTCCCTTAAGAACCTCAGCTTCAGTTTCCTAATTGAATTTCATCCCTTTACGATGATGAGAATTAGTTTTGTTTGCTCTCGGGAGGGGGGCAGAAAGCTCATTTATAAGACTTTCAGCTCTTGTCTCACTTTAGTCAAGTGTTGCATGAAACACACACATATACTGTTTCAAGAATGGCTACTTCAGACTGTTTTTGGGTGCTTTGCCACCTTGACTTTGCAGAGAATTACAGTAGTGTGATTTGTATAATCACTGTTCTTAGTGGTGTGTAAAAGGCACTGGAGACATGGAGGATCGTTTTTCAATAATGCTGTATGCCTTGAGTAACTCATTATAATTAACTGCTGTGTTGATGGGATGACTTGCCAATGCCTACCCATGTTATGGGTCTTTGATTGCTTGAATATATGGGCTCTAGGGGGGAAATTCATAGCATGTGAAAGCTATAAACAAAGCAGGGTGGTATTGGGTTTAATTCAGCGTAAATAGATACTGTAGGGCAATAAATTACCATATTGTCAGTTTTACACATTTAAAGATGTATGCAGAAAGATTTTTATTTTTTTTGGCGCAATCTGCTACACATAACTGTACAAGGAAAGGAAAACAGTCTGCAACACATCCTGTAATCTGCTGTTGCTCACTTCTTGCTTACTAGTTTTTAGAGTTCTCTGTGAAATTATTCCTCACTAAACAGTTTGCAAAGTTTGTACTAAGAAGCTACATATTTTCAGTGGCTGTCCTACACAAGAGTTAAAATCCATTTCGCTGTGTGAATTTTGTTAGCAAATATTATGTGAATGTGTGAATATTCAACAAATATTTGATATTCAGAATCAGCTGCCAACATTTTACAACATCTTACATATAACAACCAGCATTTAACAGATTCTCGCAGCTGATACACGGTCAAGTCCATATTTGACAGCATCTGACAGCTAATGCAATAGCATTTAATAATCTTGTACTAGCTTTATTTATTCCTGGCAATCAGTCAGAAAATCTCTCACATTAAATAGGCTGCTTTTTTCTGTTTTTAGGATGTTTGATTTGATCCATTACTGTTGCTTATGAATATTAATATTGTTTTACATTTATTATTATACAAAAAGCATAAAAAGATAAAACATCTTTGTGAGGCAAAAAAACCACCCTTATATGACATTGATTCTATGATTTTTCTCTTCCTATAATTAGTAAAAGCACACTACTCTATAGTAATTTTTATTTGTGCTGAGTTCTGTTCTTTAAGCTTACGTTTTTGTTTGCTTAGGCAACTGAGCTTCAGTAATTGCCAAAGTTTCTTTACATATAGATGGTTTAGTATCTCTCTCTCTTTGCCATTATAAATACTGAAGCAAATAAAAGGTTTGAAATGGATGGGTGGTGTGTTTTTTATATGATCTGCAGAGTGAATGTTAGTACATTATTTTAGCATCTAGCAATATCTTGTTATTGATCATTCTCTTACTAACCATCTTAAATTTCGTCCAGAATTTACATATTAGGCGGAACATCAACACCTAATATGTAAATAATTTACTTAAGGTAAATTGTGTCACCAGAAAACAATTTATTTTTTTAGATGCTAGTCATTTTATTTGACTTGGAATATCAGCACTGTTGTATATTATAATAATAAAATGTATACAAAGAAGATGATATTCAATTAAGTCAAACTAAAATCATTGGATTAAAATCAAAATCACTGGATATAACTTTGTTTAAATAGATGTATCCCATGCTGAGCCTGAGATCATTTCCTGTCATGCTTTAAAATTATTCCCGCTCTTTAAATCTTGGATTATAATTAGCTCATAAATTTTGACAATGCTCCTTTTATTCTTTTGGATTTTGGTGGTCAAAACCCAAAACACATTTTAATTCAGGTTTGTTCTTTGGGTATTATTTTAAACTGTGTTGTCCCTACAGTTTCTCAACAGAAATACTGAACCATTGTAGATTCTCAAAACCTAATATCTTAGATGATTATCTTTCTATTATTATATTGTTAAAGGTAAGGACCCCTGACAGTTAAGTCCAGTTGCGAACGACTCTGGGGTTGCGGCGCTCATCTCGCTTTACTGGCTGAGGGAGCCGACGTTTGTCCACAGACAGTTTTCCCAGGTCATGTGGCAGCATGACTAAGCCGTTTCTGGCAAAACCAGAGCAGCGCATGGAAACGCCATTTACCTTCCCGTCAGAGCGGTACCTATTTATCTACTTGCACTTTGATGTGCTTTCAAACTGCTAGGTTAGCAGGAGCTGGGACCGAACAATGGGAGCTCACCCCGTTGCAGGGATTTGAACTGCCGACCTTCCGATCGGCAAGCCTAAGGCTCAGTGGTTTACACCACAGCACCACCCATGTCCCTATTATATTGTTACATTACTGAAATAGCATAAATTAATTTTAAAAATAAGCTTCTTTCTTTGCTTTGTAATATTCAAATCTATCCATCCATACAATTCTACCTTTACATCTTGGATTTTATAAAATTCAGAAAGATAATGGCTTGGATCCTACGGTAAGATATATATAAATTTAAGAAAATTCCCAGAAGGAAAGTTCCCTGTCCCCTCCTCTCTCCTGCAGCCACTTGCACATCTGAAAAGCCTCCGGCACAAACTCTATCCGGACTAACTATGGGCTGTGATCTGGGTTTGAACAACACACTAAGCAAAACTTTGGCTTACTGTGCAAAAACCTTGATTTGTAGCAAAATGACTATGGAGGAGCAAAGCAGCTCTTTTCTAGGAGTCCACTTACTCACATAGGCCTTGCTAAACTGTGGTTTGGCTTAATGTGACATGTATTCCCAGTCTTTAAGTCTTGCAATGATTACAGCTAAAGTTCATTAACCTAAGACAGATAATTGGTCAGACATAAAATGGGCATGGAATTTGTATATTTATTCCTAATTTTCCTTTCATATCTTTATATATTGTTTTAATGTACAGTACTTTGAAATATTGCCTTTGAGTTTCTGTTTCTGTAAAATGCAGAACAAATGTAGCTATTCCAAGTAATCAACTGATTTATACTATTTTAGTGATATATGTGAGCCACTTTGAAGATCAAATTTGTGAATAGATGGGATATAAATTACATAGCTCATTTGCCTGGAAATAATATTTTGCTGTGATCTAACAGCTGAATCTCACCAAGAAAGCATGTTTCTGGGAGTGGGAGTTATTTGGAATGAAATTAAAAGCCTTTCTGTCAAAGAAGTTGAAGTGCAACTTTGAAATACGAGGGAAGGAAGAAGAAAGGCTATCCTATTTTCAGCTCTCATGCCATACAGTGGAACCTCGACTTATGAAGTACTCGACTTACGTATTTTTCGACTTACGAAAGGGAAAAAGCGGCCGCGCGCCTACGAATTTTTAGACTTCCGAAAGGAAATCCGCTTGGATTTTAGATGCGGTTTACTCGACTTACGAAGTTTTAGATGGGGTTTACTCGACTTACGAAGGTTTACATAGGGTTTTCTTACGAATTTTTCGACTTACGTTTCCAATGCATTCCTATGGGAATGCCGTTTTTCGACTTACGAAATTTTCGACTCACGAGTGTGCATTCGGAATGCATTAAATTCGTAAGTCAAGGTTCCACTGTATATGCAAATATCAGTTAGTGCTAATAATTATAGTCATCCATCATATATTTTATAAAATTCTGAGCTCATCACAGATTTCACGAATGTTGAAACGTTTATGCAGTCTTGGGCACAATAATTGAAGGCATCTGAATGTTAGCATGTCAAGATTAAAGTGTCCTAGTGAAGTGCCAATGCAGTAATGACATTCTAAAGAAATACATGTCTAAGGATATGTTAACAGGGCAGCTCGGTAGGTTGAATGTCTTTCTACCGGTAAGGTTCTACAAAGGAACATTGAAATAAAACACTTTTAAGCAGAGACATTTTGCCTTTAAGAAACTAGTCTATGTTAAACATAGTGCAATAGGTAGAAACCACAATCAAAATTTCAAAATCTGGGAAAGGAGTTTGGAAACCTACACAAACCCCTTTGTTAAAACAATGTTGATTGAAGGAAGGAATAACTTTCTCTAGCATAAAATGTCCTTAACATGTTGGTATCCATAAAATGAACTAACACTGTGGTCCTTTCTCCCAGCTTAGTTCCTTGAGCCCCCCCCCAGTCTCTAATGATGGTGCAGTTTTGCCTGGGTGTTTCATCTTACAACCATTCTGTCCCCTTGTCACTGCGTTTTTCTGCATCTATTTATAACAGCCACTCCCAGAACTTGAATGCAGGCTCCCCTCACCAGGTGTACTACTTCACAAACTCAAAACAACACTTCCTTCCTCAACAGCCCACCATTCTCTTCTCCTTCTCTGGCCCAACTGCCCCCCCCCCGACTGTCACTTTCCCAATGTTCCATATTCCCTTAGCAGTGATTTCCAGTACTCCCCAGACCTGCCTAACTAGCTACATTTTTACTTACCCCCATTTTCCCTAGTCAACTTGCTGTATGAGGTATATTAAAAACCAAAATAGAAGCATAAAAAAAACCCTCATCGCAAAACCACATGAATATACACACATCATCTGCCACATAGCACCCCCTAAACCTGCTCCAGGTTCCATCCCCACAATCCTTAGATTAGCGGCCCAGTGATGGCTAACCTTGACACTCCAGATGTTTTGGAACTACAACTCCCATCATCCCTGACCACTGGTCCTGTTAGCTAGGGATGATGGGAGTTGTAGTTCCAAAACATCTGGAGTGTCAAGGTTAGCCATCACTGGATTAGCCATTAAGTATAGACTATGGCATCAAGTTGTAGTGTGGTTATATATGTGTGCCTGTCAGTAGACTAGGTTAGGGCCGGGCAGAAAAAAGATATAAATCTTATGTTAGATCTCTGAGTGATTTGCAGTAGATTGGCAAGGGTTTTGGACTCCCAAACAACAGCTGCACAAAATGATCCCTGTACCTGTCACTACCTTAAATTACATTACTGAAATGAGGTGTGATTAGAGTAATCAAAAATGGACTTCTTTGTGGAAAGACTGGGATATTTGCCCATCTCTGAGTTAGGTGCTTATTCATCTCCCTAACGGGCTTCTTTAAAACTTCCCAGAACTCAGATGCTAATGGCTATTGTCGTGTGCATGACCATATTTTAAAGCAAAGCAAGGGGTATCTTCAAATCTGTTAACCAAAACAGCAGGAAAATATCCATGGATGCTTTTATACTTTGGAATGCAATAAGTGGGCAGTGAGAAGGTATGTGTCTGGATGCCTATGTTACCTCTTCTGTAAGCAGGACCAGAGGATAAATATTGTTACTCTTTCTGCAGCTATTGACTTCCATAAAGATAATTTGCTCGGAGCAGAAGACAATGATTACATATATGGTTCAGAAGAGGGCATTCTGGCCTTGGATCTGGTGCTATTCTTACCCTGGTTTCTGGACTGTAACCAGTTCTGTCTTTCTCTCCTTCCACTATTTCTTATGCAGCTGGTGTCCAACATCCTCATCTTCATCTGCACGAACATTGTAGGTGTGTGTACACACTATCCAGCTGAGGTGTCCCAGAGACAGGCATTTCAAGAGACCAGGGAATGCATTCAAGCTCGTCTACATTCTCAGAGAGAAAACCAGCAACAGGTAAAAGAAAAATGATGATGAACAAATTTCCAGGCTTTTTGTGTAGCAATATGGGCCTTGCATAGGAAGAATACAGAATGTTCAAGTAATTCTGATTGAAGTTGTGATTTGATAGAGACCTGGCTTTTGCTGCCCTTTGTGGCTGCAGGAGAAATGTTCCCAGGACTATGGTGATGTTTTCCAAGGTTCAACTGTGATCGTTGCTCAGGCAAAGCCTAAGTCTGACCCAAAAGCTTTAATATATCTATCAGGTCAGTGATTCATATGTCACCTTTTGAACCCTTTTGGTTCTAATGTACACATTAAAGATTTTAGTGCTTTTTTAATATCTTGAGTAAAATGTGTTACTTTGCTATCTTTCTGCTCTGGTTGTTTTGGTCTCATATAGGGACTGAGAAAATGCACCACTGAGAATATGAAACTGGTGTTTTCCACAGCAAACGGTTAAAATGTGAAAGTCATCCATGCATGTTTATGCATCTTTAAGCATATGTACTTTGGGCCCATAAAATTTCCCAGATCCCACCTTTATGAACAATTGTAGTATAGTGCAATGGAGAAGATTATCTTCATGCTTTTGTTGTAATGTGTAAAACAGCAAAGTACACAAGTTTCCAGTAGCGAGATGCTGCTTCTTATATTATTTGGCCACAATCCTCTATCTAGCTCAGGGGCAGACTCAGAGTGAAAGATGATGTGGGTTTACTGGACTTCTTCATCGCAGAGGACACTAGTTCTTTCTTCACTGCCTCCAAGCCATAGGAACCAGCAGTTACAGAACAGGGCAATGGTCCTTAAAAGAATACACAGCACCTCAGGGATGACTGGACTAATAGGAGGTTCAGGCCAATCAGTCTTCAGAAGGCTTCAGCCTGTTGCTGAGGCAACAGCTCTTCCTAAGTGAGTCCTAGCAAGCATTGGCTGGTGTGAGCTCTCCAGGGTGCTGACAAATTACCCAGTCCATAATCTGGCTGGATTTGACTGGACATGCCTTGCTGTGACCCTGCTTTTTAGAATATGGCCTTTTCCCTTATCAGCATTAACCTGGCCTCCACTGGGACTGTAAGGCAGAAGAAGGCAGGATAATGCCCATACATTTCAGTATTAGTAGAGAGTTCTGATCTTCAGTCTTCACATTTGACACAAGAAATACAAAACGTGGATGCAAGTCATGTGTTGTTGTCATTTCTTCGTAGTTTCTGAAGCCATACATGTGTATTAGAAATTGGATTTGCTGCTACATAACAAATAAATGAAGCCAAATTTCATGGATGATATTTTGTCCTATGGCCTACATAGAGCCCGTGGAATGGCCACAAACAATGCACAGTCAACATGCATTCTGTGCACCACCAACTCTGTTAAAACAGCTACCTTTTGATGTTGCTAACATTGGAGAGTCTAACTTCTATGAGTGGCAGTTAAATTGGAACTGGAGAGAAATCTGATGGATTATGACTTGCTTAATTACTGAGTGGAATAGGATCTTAGATATCTTGATACAGGCTGGCTTTATGGAAAATATCCATGATTCTGCCCATTCACTGCAGAACTGATAGCTTCATTTTGTTTATATGAGATTAGAAGAGATGTGTGTTTGTGTTGTTAAATAGAGAGCAGGCATGTTAATTGGCTCATCTGTCTAACACCACAGGAGCGCCTCCTGCTCTCCGTACTTCCTCGCCATGTTGCCATGGAGATGAAAGCTGACATTAATGCCAAAAAAGAAGATATGATGTTTCATAAAATTTACATCCAGAAGCATGACAATGTCAGGTAAGTGCAACGGTAAAGGAGTGGAATGAACCCACAACACAGTAGTATGTTTTAAAAAGAAAAGAAACTAAAGCAAACAATATATATGTCTGAGAGGTAAGCATAAATGGAATTTCTTTGTTTGCCATTTTTAGCAACAGAACTGCAAATCACAGATATATCTTTAAGGGAGAGAGGGAAACAAAATTCAAAGCAACTCCAAACAGACTTCAGGCCTTGGTGTGAGTTTAAGGATTACTTCTTTTGCATTTTCCTGCCTTCCCTTCCCTTCTACAAGGTTTGTATGTGAGAGTAGAGAGTGCGAGACTAATCTTTTACGTCTTGTTGTTTAACCAGTATAGAAATAATTTGATGTTCTTATCTCAAATGTCCATGCAAAGTGAAGTTTCATTTTGAAAGTAGTACAAAGCAATAACTTACAACTATGGATTTATCTGCCCAAGTCATATGCTGAGTAGACCTATTGAAATTAATGAACATAACTAATTTAAGTCATTTGGTTTCAATGGCTGTTTTCTTGAGTCAGATGCAATCCTATGTCATCATCTTATTTTTTAAAGCCTTTTGAGTCCTAAGACTCATAGGTTACTTGAAAAATATTCTGATAAGATTTTCTAGCCTAGGCAGCAAGTGATTGCATGCACTGATAATCTGATTATCTTAATTTGCACTAAAACCTTTGTGTTTGCCTTTAAAATGACTTGGTCCCAGTGAGTCAAATTAAACCAGTGCACCAATACACAAACTATTTAAGCAGAAATGCTTGGACTGACTTAATTAATCTTATCAAATTAATTGAAAATTAATCAGCTGAAATCAAAGTAGTACAGCATAACTGATCTATGCATTTCAGTCTGTGCTCTTTAATTAGAAGAAACCTGCCTTAATTGGCCTTGTTGACTCCAGCCTTATATACGTTTGACACTTTTATGTGGTATTTGAAATGAGACTTTCAAGATCAGAGTCCCCATCCAGCAACCTCACTGGATTTAAACCTTGTTTATTAATGTCATGTAAACAAACAACTAGTTTTAAAAGGAGGCCAATTTGCTGAGATGAAGGGAGAACAATTAAAGATGAGAGAATGGTCACAAGGTGGAGGAGGTTTGAAAAAATATAGCTGAGAAAGGGAACATAAGTATGTGTGTCTTAAGATAAACAGATGAAAATGTTTGCTGTATTTAGCTAATTGTGCCAACACATAAAATTGCAAGTTTTACAGTGTCCTTATATCTTAAATACTGTGTAACTACTCCAAAGGGTAGAAATTTATAACTGAGGAGGGTAAATAAATGCTTTCACATGGTTTTCTTATCTGAGTTCACATAGATAACTGCTGACTTGTAAGTAGCCATTTTCCTGGTGTCTTAAGTTTTTTTCTCCCTCTGCCCCTCTCAAGACACCAAAATGTCACAAATAACTAAAACAGGCTATTTAAAATTTCCTGAGCCAGTAATTTCTGTGGCCTTCATTACAAGGATAGGTGTACATAGGAGACTTGTAAAAAATTCAGTTTGTCTAATAGAAACAAAATTGTTGTTGTTGTTTTATTTGTACCCCGCTCATCTGACTGGGTTGCCCAAGCCACTCTGGGCAAATATAAATATATAAGCAATAGCCCTAGACACATAGTTATCCTAGTTATGTTTGGGACATCCAGTTTGCCTTTAATAAAAACAAGGCTCTAGACTTGTAATCAGAAAACAGGTTAAACAGGTTTGAGTAGTCACTAGCAACAGAAAGCAGATATGGACTTTGGCAAATGTTGAGAGGCCAGGTACATCTAGTTCCAATACCAATACTTTCTTTTCTGATCTGCCTGTCTCAGCATTATCATTTCTTTGAAACTCAGCGTCTCGGTAGGATAACAAATGGCCCAACCTAGGTATAGTTGTTATACTACTGGAGTCAGCCTCTCTGTGGTGAGTGATTCTAGTCCATGACATGTATAGAACTTACTTACTGCATGGAAGTTGGATAACTTCACATTGAAATCCACAGTCCTGCTCTATATTTTTTTTTTGTGGAGAGCCATAGTGACAGCTAAGATCCATGCAGTAAGTGGGGCTTTAAATAACAAAACAAACAAACCATGTCACACAGAAGGAGGAGGCAGTTTTCAGAAGTATCCACTGATAGACACCATGACCTGTGCTCTGGCCATTGTGTATCTGAAGTTGTATTGGCAATGTGTGGTGAATAGGAACAGATGGGGAGTGGGGGAAGCAACTGGGCAGGTAACAACAACAAACAATTAATGACTAGAAAGATTCAGCACTAGCTCCCCCCTCCCCCAAGAACAAAAGTAGCCCTACTTTTTTCTTTTTTGAGTTTGTAAATTTTATTTTCAGTTTTTGAAAATTTACAAATATACACCTTACAATCACATACTTCCAATACATATTAGACTTCCATCCCCCCCTTTTGTGGTTTCTTATCTTATTTAAATTTTTAACACTGCATTTTCCACTTTGCTCCATTTTTAAATTATTCTACAGTTAATCTTGATAATACTCTTAACTGCTTGATTTAAGTTAACCCTACTTACTAATGCACTTAGTTGCATGCCACAATTTTTGAAATATACCACAAATTAGCTTTCCTCTTGTTATTACCACACCTGTTAATTTTTCTATTTCAACATAATCCATCAATTTAACCAGCCATTCTTCCTTGGTTGGAACTCTTTCCATCAACAGGCAAATACCATTCTGGCTGCGGTTGTAGCATACACAAACAAATTTCTAAGGTCCTTCGGAATTTCTGCATTAACTATCCCTAAAAGAAAAGCTTCTGGTTTTAAAAATAGCCCTACTTCAACCTGATATAAACGTATGCAATCTCTCTTTTGTTGCTTCAAATCCACCTTAAAGCCTGCTCAGCTAATGAACACTGAATTAGGTCCCTTTCATGTATGGTGGTCCTCCAGGGACTGAACAAACCTGTTTTTTCTGTCTTCTAGGACTGCAAAATAGCAGGCTTGTTAGCTATTAGGTAGCTCACAGTCCATGCTTGGGGCATTGCCTTTGGCTTGTTGGGTCACATTGTGAAGGCTTGCCCTAAATGCATGCTTCAGCAACGCCAAGCTTTTGTGCCTAAAATATACTTTGAGCAATCACTTATTTCTGGTTCCATACCTTTACCTGCAATTTTCTATAATTAGCTACAGGTTCTCTAAAGCATACATGTAGGTTCCTTGCACATATAAGCTGCACACAGGGACCAGCTCCATATGCACACTAGGTCCCCTGAGCTGGCCCGCTTAATCCACTTTTTCACACAGTACATAGTTAATCAATAGAACTCACTTCCACAGGAGGCTGTGATGGCCACCAACCTAGGTGGCTTTAGAAGTGGATTTGACCGATACATAGAGGAGCAAGCTACTGATAGCTACCAGCCATGATGGCTATGCTCTGCTTCCACAGTTGGAGGCAACTATGCACCTGAATACTAGTTGCTGGAAAATCCAGGAGGGGGAGAGTGTTCTTGTGCTCAGCTGCTGCTTGTGGGCTTCCATTTGAGGCACCTGGTTGGCCACTGTGAGAACCAGATGGTGGACTAGATGTGTGGCCTGATCCAACGGGCTCTTCTTATGCTCTTATGATCTCTTGGCACTCTGCTGGTGCTCCGTAAATGCTAGCCTGAGCATGGTGCTTTGGGCTGGCAGAAGGTGGATGCCTCAGTTGAACAGGGTTTTGTATCTCCTCTAGAGATGTCTCTTGGGCAAAGATCCCTGCAAGTGTTTGCTGGTGGTGGTGGGAATGGGACCAGGAGGTGGCATTGGTTAAGTTACACAGCAGAGAGGAACCAGAGGACAACGGCTCCCTGTGACCTTGGCTGGTTTAGAAACCATGCCATGCAAGGAAACATCAGGTTGGGAAAGTCCTGCATTCTTATGTGTCTGTGAAGGCCACAGATCCACATGTGCACACAAAAAAGGGCACCCTCTCCAACCATGCCCTCTCCAGTTGTAATGCACATCTCCACCAGTCACATCTGACAAAGCACACAAATGCTCTAGTTAATCCACTCCTCCAGGGGATGTGCAAGAAGCAGTTCTGGACACCTCAGTTTTTTCTCGTATGACAAGTGGATGCCAGGGAACAGTCTAGCGGTTCAGTTAGGCCCATCACTGCTTACCTTTCAGCAGGCAGCTTCAACTTATATTTTTTCAGCATGCATTTTTTGCTGTTGTCTTTTAAACTGAGTCTCTTGATTGCTAATGTTTCAAGATTGTTGTTTTTATTGTTGTGGCTTTATTGTTTCTAATTTATTAGCTAGCTTGAGTATAATTTTATAAAAATGGAGAGACATTGAACATAAATGCATAAAATAAATAAACTCAGGAATGGGGCAATGAAAATTACAGTTCTAGGGCTAATTTACCCAGGATTTCCTGTCATGCATGCTCATAAAATATTTTAATCTAGTTGCTGTTACAGTGTTGCATAAGTAGAAGTTAGTGATGATGTGAAATCTATTTCAGGCTCATATAGTCACTCGTGATGTGAATTATGACTATACAGTATATTGACATTTCATGGGGAAGCAAACATTCCCACTCTCAGAAAGTTAAAATGTGAGCAACTGCTTTAGCACAAAAAGAGTCTTGCAGCAGAAATTGATCTTTGCCTCACATCTGTTTGTGAAAAATAATGGTCATTGTCAAAAAAATTAAAATGGGATTTCCAGGAGCTCTCAATTTAAAGTAAATAACACAAACTGCACCGTTAAAGCAGTCCTTTTTCCATCTTGGACTAGTTTATAAGCACTAAGATATTCATAGATTGTTTTTACCTCATGGTTTTCAAATGGTAACCCATTGCCACAATAACCCCTTAATGGTATCTGGAATTTGCCAAATACAGTCATCCTGGTACTATAAAAAGAGGTGTCAAGCTCCAGAACAAAAATTGCTCAACATTTATATGCCTCTAAATTTTTCTCACCAATGTGTTCTTTTTAGAGGTTGTATCCAGATGCAGTGAGAATGACAATTTCTGTTAAGTGTTGTGAAATATACAGTACTTTGATTAAGAAGAAGCAGTTGTTGTCACTGTCAGTTAATTAGAATGGCTTGAAAGGTGGAAGTTAAACCAGCATTTGCTGGAATACAGCAGTGGACTTGTCAGCTCTGTAAACAAAATACATGTTTAGCTTTCTAATGTGGTTTGCTTAATGTACCAAAGCATACCAATTTGTTGCTTCATTTATCGCTGTTTAAATCCTTTTAACAATGTAGTAGTAAGCAGTGCAATCTGCTTCAGAATCAGTTTTTCTGGCTTCCAACCATGGTTTTTGACTTATATTCTCAATGCGGGTATTGGGCGGTATGGAAATTTAATAAATAACAGTAATAATAAAGTATTTCTGTAGAATGGTTTTTAATAAATTTGTATGTAATTATACTGGGTCTCAGGGTGGTGCTGTGGGTTAAACCACAGAGCCTAGGGCTTGCCGATCAGAAGATCGGCAGTTTGAATCCCCGCGACGGGGTGAGCTCCCGTTGCTCGGTCCCTGCTCCTGCCAACCTAGCAGTTCAAAAGCACGAAGTGCAAGTAGATAAATAGGTACCGTTCCGGTGGGAAGGTAAACGGCATTTCCGTGTGCTGCTCTGGTTCGCCAGCAGCGGCTTAGTCATGCTGGCCACATGACCCGGAAGCTGTACGCCGGCTTCCTCAGCCAGTAAAGCAAGATGAGCGGCGCAACCCCAGAGTCGTCCGCGACTGGACCTAATGGTCAGGGGTCCCTTTATCTTTTATACTGGGTGTCCTTTGTTAAAGATTAATAAAGTTTGAGTGCGGAAGTTGGAGTGAGGAGTGTTACTTGTATACCATATCTAAAGTGTCGGTATAAAACAGCAATAAAACAAAAATGTGTAGTAGCCAAACACAGTCCATGACAACATTAAAAACTGAAAAGAGTAGACAGTAAAACATAAAAACAGCATTGAAGACTTAAAGAACCAAAAGGTCTTCACATCTGACCTAAGCAGTAAAAGAGTTGCTACTGCTAGGGATGGACAAATCTATCCATTTTGGTTTCTCTCTTTTTCTCATTTTCCCTATTTTAAGTTCAGTTCACCACATTTCCCCATCAGTTTGCATTTTTTTTTTAAAAAAGTTCTCAGCATTTTCAACATTTTCGTGCACATTTCTACTAATCTACACACTTTTGTATGCAATTTTTCCTAATATATGTATTTTGCAAACAATTTTTCATAATAGAATGCTGTTTTGTACATTATTTTAGTAACAGATGCACTTTTATCCACTGCTTTACCCAAGATACAAATTTTGTGCACCTTATTTGGTGAGACAAACGCATAGCAAAATTTGGAGAAGTGTCTTGTTTGGAGAAGTACAAATGAGGTAGGTTCACGTTAAAATGGAGGCTAAACCAAATTCCCTCCATCCCTAGGTACCACTGATTACATTTGCTTGATAACGGTGTTCTATTGCTGAGGGCTCTCCCAAATATCCTGCCTGTTGCCCATTCATTCTAGGCTAGGCTCATTCATGGCTAGGCTCTCTCTGGTCTTTATTAAGCATTTATTCTGATTCCATTGCAGGGAGGTTATGCAACAATGATCATTCATCCCAATTTACTTACTGAGTATTTATACTGTATATCTTCTGTTGATCATTCATTCATCCCATCCTTTTCAGTATAGTTCCCCATAATAGCAATAATAATAATAATAAAGTGAGTTCTCACAGAGAGCTGCCATTGCGGGGTGGGCAGGAAGTCACTCCTCAAAGTTTGGGAATAGGGCTCGAGGCTACAGCTTTCAGGACCTGCTTGTTGTTGGGCAGTTTTGAGTGTAGCAATTTGGGAGGACGTCCCAGCGTCCTTAAATAGATCCCCACGTGGATCAGGGATCACTCTTTTCAGAGCTTCGGATCTCCCACCCACCCTTCCCTGGTATAGGTTGGTGTTGACCTTGCTGTGCCGGGTAGGGGTCGCTTCCGCTTAGGAGGGGCCTGGTAGGAATTTTGTCCATTTGGCAGATTGGCTGAGCCACTTGGTTTTTGCCTACTACGCAGCAAATAGTCACAACTTGCAAGGTTGGCAGTTAGGCATTGGTTCTGTGGTATGGGTGGGCGGTGCCCCCCAAGATATGATGTTGGTAATGGGAATTCCGCAAAGGAATCCAGGGACTCAACATTGCTGTCCAAACCCGGTGGGTGCAGGGCCATGCAGGAGTCCCTGTGGACCCCTGGGGAGGGGGAGGCTCTGTGTGATCCGGCCCTGTTAACTCTCCCCATCTAATGGTTTCCCTTCGCTGACAAGTGGTCAGCTCTGTCCTGCTGCGACAGCTAGTCTTGCTGCTGACTAGGGTCAGCTCTGTCCCGTTGGACAGCGTGAACCAATGCCTACGCAACCACTCACATGATTTGTATTCAATAAAGTTGTGGCCAAAATATGCCCAAAAACCCAAACCAAAATTATGTTTCCAGTGTGAGTTTATCGGGGGGAGTGACTGGGTGCCCTACACACGCAAATCAGTTTTTTAGAGCAGTTGTTTTGTTGCACTAGGATGACAGAATGATTTAAAGTTAAAGGGAATTATTTCCCAGCAAGGCAGGTGTCTTAACATTTCTCAGATGATGATAATTGTTTGGAAGCTCCCTGTTAAGCCTGGAAGTGCAGCGGTGGCCTCAGACTTGCAGTCTGTAGCCTGCTTATTACTCATTGCTTGAATCACTGGCCCCGCTCCTTATTTTCCCAAATAGAGGGATACAATCTTTCATGCTAAAACCAGACTGTGAAAAAGGTACCTGCACCTAGCAGCAGTCATTACAATAAATTGAAACCAGCTTCAAAGGTATATTATAGCAGAATGAGCAGCTACCGGGTATCAAAGGAAACACTTTCAAAGTAGTGCTGGTGGAAGATTACTCCCTCCTGGAGATATGTGACATTATAGAAAGCACTTATAAGAACAAACACTATTTGTTAAACCATCAAATGTCCTTCAAATCCAGAACTGCACACTATTGATCATTTTACAATAGAAAGACATTGTGACCTGACATCTGGAAAGGGTTCCATTGATGGCACTTGCAGTAGGTGAGGTGGAAGAATGCCTTGCCTAAGAACATGCTTTGTTGTTTCAAATATAGACATTTCACAGCCCCACCAAGGAAAGGGGGCTCTGCGGTGCCTTTGTTGTCAACAGGGAACATAAAACTTGTGCGCCAATTGAGACTGGATGGGGCTGTCCAGCCTTCAAAACCAGAAGAACATACCAACTGTTGTACTCGGCCCACCACAACCGCTTTCACACTGAGTAGATATTCAGCAAGAACAGCTTCTTTTACGAATTTTCTGCTTGATTGTTCAGTGTGGCTGGCTGGGAATTGAGCTCAGTTGGTGCTGACCAATGTGGGCAGCACAGCGGTGCTTATGGTTATTTATTTATTTGAAATGTATGTGCTGTGTTTTCAACATGGGATCAAAATGGCTCACTAGAGAGAAAGATTAAAAACTACATTAATAATATAATTTTTAGAAAGATAAACTAAATGGCTATATGGATTGATTGAGGCAGATATTATCTGGTTAAAAACATCACAGTGGCATTCCATTGCGTCAAAAGCTGCTATGGGGCCAGTATATTGACTATTAATGCATATTGACTAATAATCACTTATTTCACATTCAAGCACCTTTAGCTAGAACTAATTCATCCAAGAAGATTGATGGTTTTTCTTTGGGATGCTTCCACACCAGCGTACTATTCTGGAATTGCAATTTTTTGTTCCTTCTTTCCTGCTTTCTCTTCTTTTTTAAACCAAGTTTTGCCAACCTAATTTAAGCAGTGTGTGTGTGTGTGTGTGTGTGTACTGTAAATAAATAAATGTGCTCAGTGCATTTTTCAGGGGGTACTCAAGGGTATGCGGTACTGGCACCTCTTTTTGTTGTTGTTAAAAGGTGTTGCACTTACTGTAAGAACTTCACAGCACCTATTTTTCTAGGGGGGAAAGCACTGCATGTGCTTACGTGCAAATAATTATGTGCAAACAATATTCATTGTTATTACACTGTTAAACGAATAAACAGTTGAATGCAGTGATTAGAAAACTGCCTCTTAGGATTCTATGTAAATGTAGGGGGGAAGCTGCCTGATTTGTTCATTTGGTATTGTGTGGAATCATAAAGTTCAAATAGGAATTCATGCTGTGCAGACTCTTCAAGCATCTCTATCTTACAGATCATTAACAGAAAGTATGCTGAGAACCTTGGTGGTGCTTTTAATTTCATAAGCTGTGGAGGGCAACTAAAATATTAATAGAAAATTTGCAGTTAACAGAAAATTTGCCAAGATAGTAGCTCTGCAGCAATGGTCAGCATTTTGGTCTTTCCCAGCATCTTGTTGAAGCTACCGTTGCTGGGAAAGACAGCTGGCCTCAGAGCCCTTGAGAAAGAAAGAGCTATAAACTCCAGATCAGAAATAACTACTTTGGTAATATTTTCTGCTTGAAAGATTGCTCCAGTTGAGAGACTGTGTGAACATTTATGCCTGTTACAAAGTTGTGAATAAAAACCAGACAACTAAAGGGGCATATTGCTGCACCACATCTTGACTTGGGAACTTAATTGGAGTATTGGGCTAAATCATTCATTACCAACCTGGTGCCCTCTGGGTGTTTTGGACTACAAATCCCATAAGCTACTTGGAGCATAACCAGTGTTCAAGGGTGAGGGGAACTGTAATCCAAGACACCTGGAGGGTACCAAGTTGAGGAAGGCTGGGCTGAACTTTCAGGCTGAGATTGATTGATTTGTTTTTCTCAATGCAGTCGTACCTTGGTTTTCGAACAGCTTAGTTCTCGAACATTTTGGCTTCCAAACGCCGCAAACCTGGAAGTGACTGTTCCGATTTGCGAACTATTTTTGGAAGCCGAATGTCCAATGGGGCTTCTGATTGGCTGCAGGAGCTTCCTGCAGCCAATCAGAAGCTGCACTTTGGTTTCCGAACATTTTGGAAGTCGAATGGACTTCCGAAACGGATTCCGTTCGACTTCCAAGGTACGACTGTACAAATCAGTTGGAACGCCAAGTGATTATTTAATACAGCTCCTGGTATATAGACTGCAATAGCTAAGTCAAAACTGATTTAGTTCACTACTTCCACCATAGATAATATACATGTAATTAAAAAAAGGGGGGAGAACTTGGGTATAAGCATCCCTATTTGCTTGTTTTTCATCACTCAACTATTGCTTATTATTCTCTGAAAAACTCACTGGGTTAAAACAGCTTAACTTTAAAAGGATAGAATAGAACAAAGGTTTGAAACACTTTTTAAGTATTATACATGAATGTATCATAAGCACAAACGTCTCTAATAAACATTAATGTACTAGGTTGCAAAATACACAAGTTGACCCTAGTGCTTCTGCTAACTAAGGTTGACAGCTTACTAAAATAATGTTTAGAGATACAAGATGCATTTTAATTGTGATGATGCATGCCTTCAGATAGTTCAGGCAACCCACTTTGAAACCCTGGCCAGTTCTTAAAAGTCTTTTTCAACTACATAGAATAAGTATTTTTTTAAAAAAAAACTGCTGACATATTAAGACCAGGAATAAGAAAGTTGTACGATGCTTCTGGAGCACTCTGCTTCTTAGCCAAGGCTTGAATTTTGTTGTTCTGTGGCACTATAAATAAAGATATTACCGGTAGCATCAGTATGTAAATAGGCTTCTATTTTTGTTCAGTGCATTGTTTAGGAAAACTAGGCCAGTTATTCAGTACGAAATGTTTGCTGTGCAGCACTGAGCCTTACCAGTTTTTTCCAGCCACTGTAGGCTTCTTGCTTTTCTGCAAGATATCTCAATTGTGCTTTATTTAAAATGGGGCTGGCTGTGGTAGGCAAATCCAGATTTCCGGAGACTTTGATGATCCTTTGAAACAAAGAATCAGCTCTTCTTAACTGAGCTTTTGTGAGGGCCAGGGTGGTCCAGTCAGTCAGTGCTTGACAGTGCTGTTTGCTCAAAGGCCAAAAGCAAGCCATCCAATTAAATAACTAAACAAAAATATCATTCAGGCTTTTTCTCTTTTTTAATAAATATTTTATTAATTTCCAAATATAACAAAAATAAAACAACATCAATACAAATTCAATATCAAACAAAAAAATTGACTTCCCTCTAGTCCCTTCCTTGGTTCCAATGTTTATCAACATACCACATGTCCAATGTAAAATAAAAACCATTAAAAAGAAGAAGAAGAAGAAGAAGAAGAAGAAGAAGAAGAAGAAGAAGAAGAAGACTTGGCCAGCGGGGGTGTTGCAAAGAGGAACAAGAGCTTAACTGATAAATGACAACGTTTAAAATATTGTTATAGAGAGGTGACACACTCGAGCTGGCCTTCTGGGTTGATATAAAAATCTCTTTGTTTGGAAACATCAGAACACTATCATTACGTCAGGAGTGGGCCCAGAGACTTCTTAGAAGGCAATTGATGCAGTTCTGCTCTTTAGGTTAGGAGGGTATGGCCATGTAAGTTGCTTGTGTGTAGGGTGCCAATGTGTCCTACACTACAGAGGACAGCCTTTTATTTGAAGAGCTGTCCATTCCAAGTCCATTTCAAAGATAAAGATCCACATGAAGGGATAGCAAGGCCCCAGAAGTTGCCCAACAGCTGTTACAGTAGAACCTGGCAAAATGAACAGGCATAAAAGTCACCAGATTGTAGTCTGCTCCCCATTGTGGTGAGATATACTGTATTTCTATTTAAAGAACAGCATTTGTGTTTTTTTCTAAATTTGCACCTATACATATAAATTAGCTTTTAGAATTTTTAGGCAAATCTCTGTCCTCTTTTGTCCACACACACAGCATTACCAAAAAAGAGAACACCTAGGAAGTCGTGTTGGCATTTCACTGAGCTCCTTAAAGGAAGAATGACATACTGTATAACTGGAAGAAAGGAAGAAAGTAAGACAGGCAGGCAGGTGGTGGTTTGTGTGCGTGTGTGTGCGTAAATTATTGTGTTACAGTACAGTCATAACCCTATCTACTGGGGCGTGCTATTGAATTCAGCTTGCGATTTCATAACAAGTAATGCAAGAAACAGTAAACGGAACTCCCAGACCCACTCTATAAGGTACAAAAATAACTTTTTCATGAACTGAAATCATAATGTCCAGCTAATCAATGTGAGATGTATAGATGCTCTATTTATATACTGTTTATATATGTGTGTGGGTGTGGGCGTGTGACCAGATCAGCAGAAAGTTGGCTTTTTGTTTTGGAAAGCACAGTGGGAAACCAGAACTAGGAAAGACATTATATAAAGCTAGTTTTATTCTTTTGCTCAGTAACATTGTGTTGAACTAAATTGTTCCATCGATATCCAGCTGTCTTGTCATTGTGATGGGAACACTAAGGACCTCAGTGATGACAAATAGTGTTTGTGTATCTTCTCCTTTTATATAACTTCAGGTCTTTCACTTGCACTCAAAGGACTATTTTCAGATCTGCTTTTATATAGTTTATTTTCTTTAAGATTTCTGGCTTCCTAAGTGGTCATTTGATTTCATGAAGAAACAATCCAGCATTTTATCTTTATTTTCTGGTATAGCTTTTATTTATCTTCCTGGGTCTGCAAATTTAACACCAGCAGGTAGCTTTCCAAGCACAAGTTAGTAGAAGAAGTGAATCCCCTAAATTATCCATTATTCTCTGAAAGGCCACCATAATGTATCTTTAACAGGACTATGCTGTGCTTAGTTTAGGCTTCTGTAAATTTCTCCCGAACCATTCATTGATTTTCTGGTAACGTTTTGCTAAATGTAGCTACAATTATTTATTGTATGCAATAAAGTTGGAGATCAAAAGTAGTTTAGAAGAATGGGATTTCCCTGTGACTGAAAAATTAGCCCTAAATAATAACTAGTTCTTCAAAACATAATTCCTTGTAACTTCATTGATAGTTTTCTAATTCTTTTGCTAATGTAAATTAAGTTGTATGTGACTGAGGTATCTAGGCAATGCCATAAGAAAAAATATATAGGTTTTTTTTCTTATGGCATTGGAGATTTTTAAGCAGGTGTTGGATGGTCATCTGTCACAGATGCTTTAGTTGAGATTCCTACATTGCAGGGGGTTGGACTAGATGACCCTCAGAATCCCTTTCACCTCTAAAAATCTATGATTCCCTAGTATGCAATTTGCCTTTTTCCACTCCTGTCGTACACTGCGTCGACAACTTCTTCAAGCTATCTACTGTGACCCCAAGGCCTCATTCCTAGTGTGTCACCCTCAGTTCAGACCCCATGAGCGTTTATGTGAAATTAAGATTGAGTGGGACTAGATAGGCCTCAGGATCCCTTCCAACTCTACAATTCTATGGTTCTGTTATGGTTCTGTGAATTGCAACTGCTATGTTTATTTTACAAGGTTAGAATCATACAGTTAAAATAGAAAAGGCTTTTTCTAAAGAGTGCTTTTTCTAAAGAGTGAAATTTCAGTTAGCCGAGGCAGATGAGATTTGTACTCATGATCATCAGGCAGAAGCAAGAAACCTCTAGCTCTATTTGTGGAGGCAAAGTCATAAGCTGATGTAGTTATTTTGCACATGAACTTCCTTGTGATATGTCAACATGGATTTCTTGGGAGGTGGTGGAATCCTGGCCAAAGAGTACTGCTCTTCCTTTCCACAAATAACTTTTCTCCTAGAGAGGAATTTTGCACACTCACATATTTTCTGCAGAGAATCTATAGGTGAATTCCAATGGAAGACAGCTAAAGCAAATCAGTTTTACTGTGTCAACATATAAATAGACCATTTTATTTTGTAGTCATATGCAAGGTCAGATCATTGCTGGAAAATCTCTAAAGCTATCATCTGCTGTCCATCTGGATGCTGCTGAAGCATGCTTGTTTTAGTGTATTGCAATTTCTGTGATGTGCCATGGGAAAAATTTATATGCCCATTATTATGGAACTGTTCTGGTATTGGAAATATTTTTTCCCCTGAAGTCCATGTTTCAGATCTCATTTCAACCACACATTGGTCTTAAGGCAAGCCACTGTCTCTCAGCCTCAGCAACAGGGCTCAGCAGTACTGATCTGCTTTAGAAGATGCCACTAATTAAGTGGACTCTAGCCCACTAAAGCTTAAGCTGTAATTAACTGGCTACTCTTTAAGGTGCTATGAGTTAAGTACTCCAAACACTCTAAAATGCTCTTTGAATAATTGGTGCCTGTTTCCTCCCTGTACCTTTTCTTTTGTGTGTTGTGTCTTTTCAATTGCAAGCCCACATAATTGTATGAAAGCCACTCTGAGAGCCTTTTTGGCTGAAGAGCAAGGGTACAAATGCTCTAGATAAGATCAGAAAATAAATAAAGATTGAAATGTAAAATGGAGTGAGCTAGTCTTGACCCATTCTTGGCTTTAATCAGATCAATGAAGTTACATTAGTGTTTTCTTTGGCAATCACTTGTAGCCGAGTAATATTGTCTTCCATTAATACAATCTTCACTTACAGTGAGTCTGTAAGTGACTATGGAGGCCAATTCTGGATCCACACATCCTTCCACATAGAAAACATAGGTTTTTTTGGATATTGTGTGATAGGCCAAGCTTTATGTATGCTTCTGCGTATATTTAGGATGGTTTGGAGGTCATCCTCTGAGTGTGTACACACTACGTTGTCATCAGCATACTGAAGCTCTATGACAGAAGTTATGGTAACCTTTTTCTTTGCTTTCAGCCTGATCAGATTAAAGAGCTTTCCATCTGTTCAAAAAATGATTTCTACTCCAGTAGGGCGTTTCCCTTCGACAAAGTGTAGGATCATAGTGATGAAAATAATAGAGTTGGGGCAATAACACAACCTTATTTAACACCTGATTCCACTGTGAATAGTTCACTTTGAGAGCCATTGTTATCTGCAATTGTTGCTGCCATATTGTCATGGAGGAGCCAAAGGATGTTCACAAATTTATCTGGGCAGCTGATTTTCAGAAGGACAGTCCCCAGGGCATTACGATTTACAGTGTTGAAGGCCTTAGTCAGGTCAATAAACAATACAGGGGTTGGTTTTGCTTTCCGCATTTTTCTTGAAGCTGTCAAGCGGTGAAAATCATGTCCACTGTCCCAGAAGGTCGAAAACCATTTTGGGATTCAGGAAGGGTAGCCTCAGATATTGTTAGGAGACCGTTTGCTAAGATCCTTGCAAGAATTTTGCCAGCCGCAACTAATAAAGAGATGCCTTGATAGTTTCCGCAATCCATTCTGTCACCTTTTTAAAAGAGGTTGGTACCGGTAATTTTGGCATCCCTAAAGTCTGCTGGGGTCTCCTCATTAGAGTCATTGAGCTTGATTTATCTTTTGAATATCATGTTGGTGTTGTGGTATCCTGCTGAAGCTAAATAATTTTAGTTTGCAAGGTCATGTATAAAAAGCAATGCAACTTGGAAACATACTGTGAACCTTATTATTTCCCCCTGTGGATTATGTAGTACAGTGAATATTATAATTTTTTTAATAAGAAAAATAAATCAAAGGTAAGGAGCATAAATAAATACTATTACAGCAGCTTGTAAGCAGCATAAGCAGGTTGAACATTATCATTGAACTTGTTCCAAACATTACCCAAAAAACCACCAATATTTTCATAAACCTGTTAAGATTATTTATATGTATTGTTTTGTAATCAGTTACTATGGACCAAATTTCTCAGTTGATTTCGGTATAGTAAGAGAGAAAATTGCCTCTCAATTTTTAGCTGTTATGATCTGAGCAGCAATTATAAGGTTGGACATTATTTCTTGCAAGTGAACAGAAGAGGTGGTTCAGCACCACCCTACCCTCGTCCAGTTGATTGTGCTGTGAGAGTCATTGCCTCTAAAGTGATCTCTCTCTGTGTCCATTGTCAAAGAGGGAGATACAATAAATTTCCCCTGGGATGCCCTTCTAGGGACCATAGGAGTGCAGCCTAACTCTGTGTGTGTGTGTGTGTGTGTGTGTGTGTGAGAGAGAGAGAGAGAGAGAGAGAGAGAGAGAGAGAGAGAGACCCACACCATCCTTCTGTTGTGAAAAGAAAGTTCATGGTGGTTCACAACATATTAAAAATAACCAAAAGAGATTTCACAGAATGCGTAACAGTGGCATCTAAAATATGGAGGTGATCAGATGACCATACACAGTACATTTCAAATTATTACTAATCATCAATAATTATAAATGATCAATAATAAATTCAGGTGGAAAGTAGTAGAGCAGGAGTTGAAAGTTCCTCTGGTTTCTACCCACCCGATGAAGTAATTTTACAGGCCTGTGAGGCAGGAATTACAGTCTTTTGGAGGCAGGGCTTTCCTCACTTGGT
Organism: Darevskia mixta; assembly: GCA_034641385.1. Classification (NCBI taxonomy): domain Eukaryota; kingdom Metazoa; phylum Chordata; class Lepidosauria; order Squamata; family Lacertidae; genus Darevskia; species Darevskia mixta. Next base: position 9,548,381 of record JAWWNH010000001.1, on the reverse strand, counting down.
TTAACAGCTATTCTTGATTCTGCTATAATCATTATTATTAACATGTGAGTATCTTAACCTGTTAATATGATGAGCTTAAGCAATGCTTCACATTTCTGACTCGGCATAAGTGGAAAGGGATGGGGAGCATCTAGTAATGGTCAGCTGAGTCACTGAAACAAAAGTACAAAGCAGTGTAAGTGCAAGTTTGCAACCTTTAAAGTTGCCCAAATTGTATAGCTGCATAATTTTTTTAAATGTTAATTTAGTACAATCAAACGAGGTGTATACTAGTATACTTGTTGTTTAGTCGTGTCCAACTCTTCGTGACCCCATGGACCAGAGTACGCCAGGTGGTGTAGTGGTTAAGAGCGGTGGACTCGTAACCTGGTGAATCAGGTTCAATTCCCCGCTCCTCCACATGCAGCTGCTGAGTGACCTTGGGCTAGTCACACTTCTCTGAAGTCTCTCAGCCTCACTCACCTCACAGAGTGTTTGTTGTGGGGGAGGAAGGGAAAGGAGATTGTTAGTCACTTTGAGACTCCTTAGGGTAGTGATAAAGCGGGATATCAAATCCAAACTCCTCTTCTTCTTCTTCTTCTTCTTCTTCTTCTTCTTCTTCTTCCACTGCCTCCCACAGTTTCGTCAAACTCATGTTGGTAGCTCCGAGAACACTGTCCAACCATCTTGTCCTCTGTCGTCTTCTTCTCCTTGTGCCCTCCATCTTTCTCAACATCAGGGTCTTTTCCAGGGAGTCTTCTCTTCCCATGAGGTGGCCAAAGTATTGGAGCCTCAGCTTCAGAATCTGTCCTTCCAGTGAGCACTCAGGGCTGATTTCCTTCAGAATGGATAGGATAGTATACTAGTCATCTATAAATGTAGATAAAGTTGACCATATTTATATTATATGCATTTTAGTATTTTGTGTAAAAATGTATTATATCCTTGTAATGAAAAAATAAGTGTGGGTGGGTAGATGTTGTGCATCCCATTGACAATGACAGTGATGATAAATTTATATACCACTTCGTATAAATTTGAGTCACTAGATCATTTGTTAAAATTTAAACTTATCCCAGAATGGCATAGAGAGCAATTAAACTGAGCATATTTAAAGTACTGATTCGTGGAATGTAAAGCAGATATAAAATATGCATTGGTCAGAATTGTCTTGTGCTATATCTTCAGTCACTCAGTCTTCCTTGTGGTCATGTTAAAACACAGAGCACAAATAGCAAAGAAGAAAACTAAGAGCCATGCAATATATGCAGTTTAGCTAGTACAGTCAACCCATTGAGCTCTTACACAGAGCTTTATATATATATATATAGCTACCTAGTCAGAGATATTTGGGACTGTATCTGAGAAACAGTATATAGCAGGGGTGGCCAACTCCCAAGAGACTGCGATCTACTCACAGAGTTAAAAACCGGCAGTGATCTACCCCATTTTGTGGGGTTCGGGTCAAAAAGTTGTTGAGTTTTTTCAGGGAGGAGGTAAAATGTTGAGCTTTTTTTAGGGGAGCCACAGTTCAGCTTCTTTGGGGGGAGCCAGTGATCTACCAGTGATCTACCGCAGACGTCCAGTGATCTACCGGTAGTTCATGATCTACCTGTTGGACATGCCTGGTATATAGCCTGTCTCTAGTCGGGGTGCCCTGGTAAATTCATCAAAAGCGGATGAATTATAGGACATCTCAAACAAGAAAAAGTTACACTATGGAAATACATATATTAAGAGTTTTAGGGATTCACATCTATACTGAAACTGATTTCTCAATGATATTTTAAGAAGTCCAACATAGGGGCATGCTCTTAGGGATAAGGAAAGTTCTGCATAACTTTGTGGATGGCAGAACGAATGAGAAGCATTTATTTACCAATACCTGTGTTTCCCACTGTTTTCTTTCCCCTTTACTACTCTTGCAGCATTCTCTTTGCCGACATTGAGGGCTTTACCAGCCTGGCCTCCCAGTGTACTGCCCAGGAGTTGGTGATGACGCTGAACGAACTCTTTGCCAGATTTGATAAACTTGCAGCTGTAAGTTTTCCCTCTTCCTTCCGCTTCCCCAACTGTATTATAACGGTGCCTTTCGCATGATGCTGCTTTAGACTTCTGCGAAATTTTCATTGCCTTAAGCGGCAAACTGTTAACATCCTGAAGTAAAAGTGCTTATTTTTCTTCTTATTGTTTTGCAGGAGAATCACTGTTTACGTATAAAAATCCTAGGCGATTGCTATTACTGTGTGTCTGGGCTACCCGAGGCAAGAGCAGACCATGCGCACTGCTGCGTTGAAATGGGAATGGATATGATAGAGGCTATCTCGTAAGTACCAAACACCACAGGGAGGGGCAGTAGATAAATAACAGATATAGATATAGATATATTGTGTGTGTGATTCCAATTAATTTTATATCTTGTAAATCATTATGACTGTTTCATACCAGCAAGTCAAAGTCTAGCTGAGACCAAAGGTTTGGGTGGAATAGGAGAGAGAAAGCTGGTACTGGGGGAAAGCTCCAGATATAAGTGCAATAAAGCAGACTTGGGGGGGGCATGGTTCCACTTGCAGCAGCTGTGGTGTGACACACTGAGTACTTGTCATCCCTGTACTTTACATGCAGCAAAGTGCTTGTGCAGCTCTTCAGCACAGGGAAACACAACACTAGAGAATATTTACTTGATTTGTCAAGTGCAAAAAAGAAGGAAACAAATGTATGAAGCAAATGTCCCCGAAGAAGAGTGTATGCTTGAAATATCAATATGATGAATGTTTAAGGAATTTAAATATACTGGAATTTGGGGGGGGTAGTGTTGCTTTTGAGGGGGGGAACCTTGCATTGTCCCTCCCTTTTTGTAGTTCTACTTCTTTCATGTTGGTTTTTCAAGGAGTCACTTACTATTGTCTGGAGGCAGTAAAGCAACAAACTGACCATGGTGAAGTTTTTGGTAGACAGATCCTCAGTGCTAATTTACAAGTAGCTTATTAACAGCGGCCTATGGAAGTGCCGAACCTGTAGAATGGGAGAAGCATATTTAGGTCGCAGGTTCATATTAGGGCAAAGTGGTGATACAAACGGTGTGTTGTCACCACTTTCCAAGACTGCATATTGTGGCATACATGTCCAACATCCATGCTTGTATGATGGTGCAGCTAGTTCCTGCCATGCAGCAACTATGCAGGGCCCTGATCCAAACTGGGATCAAAGTGGGGCAGAGCTGGTTCCTGTCATGCCATGGACTGGATGCAAATTCCCCTCCAGAGTCTAGGTAAAAAATATTCTCACCAATGTGCTCAGCATTTTGCTGAGCTCTTTAGCTTAGCTTGTGCAGATGCTCTTTGTGTCTAGATGACTGCTGGTGTTACAAATGGAGTAGCTGCAGTTAAAGTTCTCTTTGATCATCTGCTTCAAGCTGAAGGGCAATACATGAAACTAGATTGGTGAGCATGGCAATGACCCAGCTGATGTCCCCAAACAGCTGTGTGCTAAGATGCCAAACCTGAAAAAGTAAGGACATTATGATCTCTTTTATTTTATGTTGAACTTCTTTGCCTGAGGAAGAGTCTGTGGGTGGTCAAAAACTTGATATTTTACATGACTGGAGGCTTGGTTAAAGATATTGAGCAAAATCCCAACAAAGTTAGGGGCACCTTGAACTTGCCTATGCAAGCAGTTGATTGTCATCTTAAATCATATAGATTTCTGTATGACATAGCAACTTTTCTTTGGATTGCACCCATTCTTTCAACCAATACTTGACATCTCCATTTCAAGGTAAACAATCTGCTTCTTAGTTATCCTTTCAGCTCTTTACATGAGACTTCCAAGTATAGGCCGGTATATAAATTCAATAAATAATAATAATAATCATCATTTCCACGAAATAGATGCTGAAAAGCTACGAAAGCAAAATAGTGCTGTGTTAATTTTTCACAAGCATAAAGAGCATCCTAAAAGGACCAGCAGTTTTAGTGCTTGCCATTCCAGCATTTTGATTTTTATTACCTTCGCTTGTCTGAGAAGCATTCTCTTTTCATCAGAGAATATGGAGGAGGCAGTGAGAACAAAAAGTCTCTCACTCCAGATTTAGCGAAGAGATAAGATTGTTGAATCCTTTTCATCCCACACAAAGTGGGAACCAGGTTTTTCAAAGCTGACAGGGAACAATTTGTAAACAAAAATGGAGTGCACTTCAGTGCCTGTATCGGTGCTTTATATAAAACACACTGCTGCTCTGTGGAAATGCCACAGAGCCTTACTTGCAGTCCCAGTGAATTAGAGAAAGCACCACATTGTATCAGGGCCAAACTAGAAAAGATTCATAGTGGGGTGGGGAGGGATTCTGTGGGATTTAGGCACCTCAGGTGCAACCATATATACTCCCCTCAAAGTAAGTCCCATTGAAGTCAGTAGGGCTTACTTTTGAGTAGATATGAACAGGCTTGCACTGAATGTTGTCAAGGAGTGTTTTGAAAAATGTGACAATTGCTTGGCCTGATGTGAGCAGCACTAAAATAAACAAGGACCACGGCTTAGATTCTGCCCTCAACAACCAAGGCTTGATTCACATACTTTGTTTTGCTGTATGCACAAACAGTCCTAGCCATCCTCAGGTACGCAACCATGTGGAACACCATAGGATAAAGATGAAAGCAACATGTTTGGAAGTGTTCTCACTGCATTCATTTTATCAATATATTCCTTGTGAGGTAAAAGTTGCAAATTTTTAGCAGAATTTGCAGCAGCATTTTTAGCACTGTGCACATCACTGATGGACCAACATCAATGAAGCTTTCTGTCGCATCTCTGCAGCAATTTTGCCTTTATTATTAATAAAGCAACCAATCAATGAATAACCATACATGTGGCTTTTTTTCCAGTGACAGGGCATCTGCAGCATGAAGGAAGGGGCAACACTATAACTGAGCCAGTGTTTGATTCATACAAATGCTGTCATACAAATTGTGAAGCTAGGAGAAAGTGAAGGTTACAAGGAGCTCCTCTGATTACACATTATGTTTGAGAGGAAATGTGCAGCCAGTGGTTACACTTTGGCTGAGCGACCTCCTGTGAATTATGTTTTTATGTTACATTTGTCTTCACACCTAATGTTCAGTATGAGGTTCACAGGGAAAATAAATGTCTGATGTTATCTGATGCCTGGGGAACACTGGTGATCTAAGATCATAGCATCCACTAAGGGCCAACCCCAGCCCCTGGAACGGATTTCCTATAATTTGTTCTACGCCTGTTCACCACAAGCCCTAAATTCCTCCCCCTGTTGGTTCCTGTCTGTTTCCCAGTTTCCCCAAAGCTTGGAGCAGGAGAGCTTAGATCATGAAAATGATAGAAAGGAAAAGTTGAAAATCACTTCTGAGCTCCATGACCCCGTTCTGAACTGGGGCCTGACAGCTGTAAAACTCCATGGGAGAGCTGGCCACAGATCTCCTGATGTCACATGGTTTGTTCCTAATACAGTTGCATAGAAAGCATGTCAAGTACTCCGATTGCTGCACACAGCACTATATCAGAACTCCCATGAGTTGTGTTAGCAGTATGGCCCTCTCATTACAGATGTGCATAAGGGTTGGGGAGAGGCACTGAGGCAGGAAGAATAGAGCTTGATACTACCTTACGGGCAGCTAAGGCGAGAGGTTTGAACGAAGAGCTACTCAACTCACTCTGCACTAGGTCTATTAAATCAGTAGCTGATCTGAAACGCCACCTTCCCATGTCTGCAAAACCTTTCCACCAGTAAAGTTGCATTCTGCAAAGAAAAGGCAGAATTGGGGGAGCAGAGTGCAGAATGCAGTTTCTGTCTACAATGTGGTCATGCTTGATTCATTAGACAATCCGACCCATGACATCTTCTCATTCCACTGAAGTTAACTGTTACTCTCTGTACAGCACAACCATTCTGGAAGTGGTTGAGCTATGACTGCTCCCCACAGCAGCCATAACATGTCCAGTGACAGCAATCACGAGCAAGCATTTAAGGTCTTTCAAGGCCAAGAGTCTCCTCAGTGGCTTCCTCCCTAATCCCTAGATATAATTTCATTGCAAATTGCTGTGTTCTTCCAAGTAAACTTTTGCCCTAAAAGGCAAAATCCCACAAAGGATTCCAGTGATAATTTTGGGAACAAGCTTTGTACATCTGAGAGCTCATTAGCATTGGAGCCTGTTGGGAGTAACTGAAGAAGACAGACCTGTCTGCTCTGCTGCTGCAGCAGCTCAGCATGTCTTGCTACAGTGAATAATTCACATATGTATTATGTTTCATTTCTGGAACATTTGATGCCTGGTACTCTGTGAATAAATTGAGAGCTCTGGAATCTTGTTCTTTTTCTCTTCACAACATGGCTATTATGTTTAATGAGGCTCTGAAAGCTGGCAAGTTATGTCCAGCTTTGGTGTGGAAATCAGAGGCCAGAGCTCTTTGCAGTGTCCCAGATATCCCCCCCCCCCGGAAAAAAACAACCCGTGCTTTGAACTGAAAGCAAATTGACATCCTTGGCTAACTGCTCCATCCAGTGATTTGTGCTGCTGGTCTAGCCAACCTTCACAGTGTGGTTTCTGCTTTACCTAGTGAAATGTAGCATTTAAGCAACACTGTATGTGTGTGTTTACATTATTTTTTTAAAAAAACTGAGGACAGTCTCTTAGGTTCAAATTTGTGCCCTCTTCAATGTCTTTCATTTCCCTCCCTCCTGCATCCTTCTTCAGATTAGTGCGGGAGGTGACAGGTGTCAACGTGAACATGCGAGTTGGGATCCACAGCGGGAGAGTTCATTGTGGAGTCTTGGGCCTCAGGAAATGGCAATTTGATGTGTGGTCAAATGATGTCACATTAGCTAATCACATGGAAGCAGGCGGCAAAGCAGGGTAAGAGAGTCCTGCCTTTGAATTCTACTGTTCTGTTTGATTTTGCTCCAGTAACTTCTCTGCAGCCTCACATTAATACATCTACCCTTTAATTATATTCTTGGATACGGGAAGTATGGACGAGCAATTCTACCTAGATTTGGGCAAATTACTAACTTTTGATGTTGCGCTCTCTGTACAAAAGGAGAGATGGGAAGTACAGCGTGTCCAAGTTAAAACTTCGGATGCCATTTCTTTCCTTCTTCCTGGTAATGTCTGTTACCAAAAAGTGGACTTTAAAATCCTGATCTGGCCTATAGAAATGGTATAGCACAAATGGTGCAATACTCTGGGTCTGATTTGCCCATGTAGCAGAATGCCAGCTTCAGGAGGCTGTGTATCGCACACAGGGAAAGGATTGCTACAATTATCCAGAACTTTCACGCTCCATTGTTACTTTTTCCACAACTGCTTTCTAAACCAGAGACACTAAAACTCAATCTGCAGAGGTTTCCTTTACTGACCCACCATTCCAGCAAACCCTTTAACTGGAGAAATGTTTATGAAATTTAGAGCTGTGCTAAATGTTCACATGCAAACAATGTAACAAAAACAAACATCTGGTTCAATGGTCTGGTTTGGCATGACACACTAAACCAGGGGTTGTCAACCTGGTCCCTACCGCCCACTGGTGGCGTTTCAGGATTCCAGGTGGGCGGTAGGGGTTCTACGGCACAAGCTGAATCCTCCTTCCATCGAGCACTGGTGGGCGGTAAGGAAATTTTACCATCAAGAAAGATGCATTAGTGGGTGGCAGGTATAAAAAGGTTGAATTACCCCTGCACTAAACCAAATGGTTGCACAGTCAGACTAAAACAATGCAACCATGAGGGTTCTCGGAGAGGCCACATTTTGCTCTTCCTGAGTCTTATTTGCTGCTGTGCCATGCTAAGTCAAGGATGCTGTGCTTGTTGTGTAAAGCTGGGCCATTGTTTTCTGCTTTCACTTGGAATAGAACCTAAATAGACATGTACCTGAAAAAATGCAAAAAGATGGGATGCATCCCCTCTTTTTGGAAGGTGTGAAAGTATTAATAAAAAGCACTTGCACACACACACCATTGCAGCTTAGCTCTAATGAAACTACAAATCATGGTCACCAACACAAGTTGTTCCAGTATTTTATTCCATTTAAAATGTTTTTGCCCTGCTTTTATCTCCCAGCTGGAAATTGAAACCGTTAACTACAATAAAAACATGTGTGTGTGTGTGTGTGTGTGTGTGTGTGTGTGTGTGTGACTAATAGAATCCCTCACTGTAGCCTAATTAAATTTTCAGTATGTATATGTCCCCTAAAAATTGTTTTAAAAGAGAAGTATCTATCCTTTTCTTGAAAATCTGAAGTCAGGTGAAGGGCCTCTTTGTAAATGAGCCAAGAAGCATTGACCCTAACTCTCATAGGGTGTTTCTTGACCATATCAAAGAGAAGAGGGATAGTTAGGAGTAGCAGTGAACCATTGCCTGTTATTGGTGAGCTGGGGTGGCATAGGTTGAATAGTTTAACAAATAAAATAACAGTTTAGTCAAGGGATACCTATAAGCACAGGAAAACATAGGTATAACGTTTGTTTTAATGTTATTGACCTCTACATTAAGCACAAAACTGTGGAACGGTTATAGTTGCAGGGTAGGATTTCAGTACAACTTGACCATTCCATTGTATGTAATAGTTTTCTCTTCCAGACTGCTTCTTTCTAAGTTCATTCAATGATTTTTATTATTTGGTTGCCTTTTGTCTCCATTCAAGGCGAATCCACATAACAAAAGCTACACTGAACTACCTGAATGGTGACTATGAAGTGGAGCTTGGTTTTGGAGGAGAACGTAATGCTTACCTCAAAGAGCATAGTATTGAGACCTTCCTCATTGTACAATGCAGCCAAAAAAGGGTAAGAGTCAACAAAAAATTATAATAGGTTAATAGTCCAGCCGTGCCATATAAAAAGATGGTACCATAGCTACATACCCATGACAACCTGCTAATAGGGAAGTGGAAGAGTCCATGGTGTGAGATGGTTCATATTGAGTTCATGTTGCTCTCACAATTTAGAGGATTAGATGCTCTCCTTTCTTTTGAGGAGTTTACACATTCCATTTTTTGCACAGTTTATTTGCTGCAAGTAGAAACCTCTAATAATTGTTTTCAATGTGTCCCCTTTTGGTGAAATCACATTTTTTTACAGCCTGACCTGAATAATATTTTATCAGAAGTACTGTACTACTGATTTCACAAAGGTTTATTACTTACCTTAAATCCTAAAATGTGCATTTAGAATTACAGATTCTGGGTGCTAGTCAACTAAGATTTTCTCAGAAATTAACAAATGTGACTAAGTTACATCCATTAATTCAGTGGGAGGAATTCAAGAACGCACTAAGACAATTGTTCCATCAGGCAAACATTTCAGCTTGCCAGACAAAACAATTCTCCCCCCCCCATGTGCCGTTCCAGGAGTTTTCCCAGTCTGCCCCCCCCTTGCAATTGAGGGGTTCAGGAGTGGGGAAGCCCTGTTTCACAAGCAGAAGTCCTTGCACAATACTTCTGCTGACTGGACCCATTAGTTGATTTGCACCCAGAAGGCCATAGTAATATAACAGGGAAAGTTCTTGTATGAGATAAATTGAGCATGTAAACAAATAAGCATGACTCATTTGGAAGGTTTACCTTGTGGATGCCCCTCTTGAATGGATTTGCCTATCAAGAACAATGATTATGGCAAGTGGTTTCCTGGTCAGTCATGCTGTGTTCACTGCAGATGCTATGGTTCTATCTGGTTTTTATTTATATTTCTATAGAATTTATGGTTGATGGAGAAAGCTTGTCTCTAGAGCTCAGTGCACAAGCTTTTCGATGCAAAAACCTGTATCTGTTTATCTTTTGTCGTCCAATTATTTTGCCTTGGTACCATTATTGCAACCTAGCTCCCTGGTGAGTCAATCAATGAACATTCTGGTTCCTCGTGATCTCGCTAACAAGGTCAAGCACAGAGAAACCAGCTACAACTGTATATGAGATCAAGGCAGGAAGTCTATTTCCTATGGTTGTTCACTTTCGCCAAACCCATCTTTGGTTCACTTCTGAGCACAAAATGGAGGCTAACAGTGAAAACTTTATAACATCACCCTATGTAGAGATCTTTTTATGGGCAGATAGATAGATAGATAGATAGATAGATAGATAGATAAATGTCCTTCAAAGACCTCTCTATAGGATTTATCTGAATTGTGTCCTACTGAACTTGGGTACAGGTTGCTTGGGGTTTTCTTTCTAAAAATGCAGCAATAATGTATATCTCGGACTTAATGAATTTCAGCCAAGTTTGAGTCCAGTTCATATAAATTTACTCTGTTATGATGTTGCTGTTGGAAAAACAAATCAGTCTAGAAAGCACCACTTAGATGGATTAGAATGATGAAGCCTACATTGCTTTGGGCAAAGTAGCTCACAGGGTGTCATATATGCATGAACATGAACTGAGTGGCATGGCCACAATTTACACAGCAGAATAGAGAGCTTTAATTGAAATGAAGAAGAAAGTGAAATAGAAAGAAGCATAATCAGAGACAGAAAGATGTTAATTTTGTCTTTTATCTCACCTCAGCACAAAGAACAGTCTTCAGAGCTAACAGCAATGCCTATAGATCCTTCTGTACCTTTCCCTATCTCAACCCTGCATGCAGTCTTTCCCTACGCTGTGCTTGCGGTGGAATAATTAGCTCTACATATGTTCTTTGCTCCGATTTGAGGAATCTCCCGTACGCATAGCTAAAAGAGGCTGATGTTGGTCCATGGTAACACTTACATTTGAAAGTACAAAAGAGCTAATGACAAGGAACAAAACATTTCTAAGACTGCAATCTTGAGTTTCCTTACCATAAGAGGCTTGGATACTTATGAGTTGTCCTTGTAAATCATTCAGAGTTTTTGGAGAAACCTTTCCCTTTGTGTAAGGGGGAAAAAACAGACTGTCTGAACACAGCGACCTTTATAAATATTTCAGCATTAAATTAGGGAAGCTCTGATTTTAATCTCAGAAGGTTCTTAAAGTAGATTGTTCTTCAGATACTTAAAAATAAATATGGCGCACTCCATTTTGTATCCAGAGCTACAAATCCAGGCAACAACAAAAAATGCTACCAATCATTTCCAGACAAATAAGAGTAAGTTGTACCCTGAGCTTCAGGACACTATTAAGAAGACAGTTGACCTCATTTTTAGGAATGGAGCATATATGTTTACAGTTTCAATTTTATATGAGCTGCTAGAAGTTCACTGCATTTTTCAAGAGAATGGTGACTGTGTTTGTCAGCACTCGAAGTGAATGACTTCATTTGCATAAACTTTTTACAATTAGCAGCAAAGTTGGCAGGTTTGCAAAATGTGCTTTATTTAGCACAAGCAGCCCCCCCTTAGGAATACTTAAATACCTCAAAGTACACCCCGTGTCAAAGTGTCCTACTATGCATCACAAACCGGACTTAATGAATGATAAACTCCAAAACGGCTCCAAACCAGGGGCACTATCAAAAAAGTGGGAACACCTAAAGGAGGATAACCCACTTGGGGATATCCACAAGATAACCTCACCAACAAATGAGTCAACTAGGGTTGAATGCCCCTCAAGATGCCTATCATCCAAAAATCATAACTTGTCCATCTGTACGTGGAACATTGCAGGGTGGGGAGCTAAAAATAAAGACCCCAACCTAACGGACTTCCTCACTAAATATGACGTCCTGTTTATTCAGGAAACTTGGGAGATGGACGAATTCTATCTGGACAATTATCACTCGTGTATAACGAGAGCAACTCCCAGCCAAAGAGGGGGCAGACCTAAAGGAGGCTTAGCCTTACTGATCTCAACGCAGATACAAGCCAACATTACTCAACTACCCTTCAATGCTGAATGGGCGGTAGCAGCAGTCTTGGACTTTGGACAGCTTAAACTACTATGCATAAACTTATACTTACCTATATACCGACGGAAGACACAAGTAGGACAACTATGGAAAGAAGTGGAAGACCAGGTGGTGAATTGGCGGAGACAATATCCGTCAGCCATGATATTACTTGCTGGCGACTTAAATGCAAGAGTGGGCCCCAATGACACTGCCCTTTACACACACTTTCACCAATGGCCTCCAGAAACAGAAATCATCGCACCTTTAATGGTAAGGACATCCCATGACAAGACCTGTAATACTGGAGGACTACATCTAGTACAGATGGCCTACAGACTGAACTTACATTTACTGAACGGGGCCATACAAGGAGACTACCCTGGCCAATATACATATTGGGCAGGACACAAACTGTCAGCTATAGACTACTGCATTGTTTCTCACGATTTGATCCCTAGGATATCAAAATTTAACGTTATAGCAAGAGCTGAAAGCGACCATCTTCCTCTATCCCTCGTTTGTAACCTCCCCCTTGATTTGCCTAAATCACAACACAGATATCAACCAGACCTAATGCCTGGAACAGGCTTCAGGAAAATCAAATGGAATGGACAGGCGAGCGAGCGGGCAGCCAACTGGTACAAATCCGAGGAGAGCCTCCGTCTCTCAAAAGCAATAATGGAGGGATGCTTAGAAACAGATGAGAGTGTAGCAAGCACGCTGACATCATATGAAAGGCTAATACAAAAACTTCAAGAATTCGTTGTAAACTCAAATCCCAAAGCCACCCAGCATAGGATAACTTCTAGGAAGTGGTTTGATGGGGATTGTATAGCCGCCAAGAAAACACTAATCCGCTCCTTCATCTGTCATAAGGAAAACCCAACAGAGGTTAACAGACAAACAATGCTAGAAGCCAAAAGAAGCTATAAAAAACTCCTGACAGTAAAGAAAAGATATGCAATGAAGTTAACATGGCAGCAACTGATAGAGGCCTCTAAATCTAGCAATCCTTCACTATTCTGGCGAATTGTCGCGGTACAGCCGGATAGGGGCATAACCCAACTGTCCTGCTGTGTATCAATGAAAGCCTGGGAAACATACTTCCACAACTTATACGAGGAAGCTAGCGACGAGCCCCATGCACTAGATATACCGGAAGATCAGCTACAACCATGGCCACCAGTCTCAACAACAGAGACTCTCCTACTGATTGATCAACTAAAGAATGGGAAAGCCCCCGGAATTGATGGTATACCAGCAGAACTTATTAAAACCAATGCTTACTGGTGGGCCCCCTTGTTAGCCTCCCTGTTCACATATATAGATAGAACAGCACAGATCCCAGAAGATTGGGGGACTTCCATCATTATTCCCATCTATAAAAAGGGCTCTAGGGCTGATCCCGCCAATTATAGACCTATAAGCCTTCTGAACATCATAAGTAAATTATATGCCAAACATCTCAGCGAGAAACTGTGCGAATGGACAGAAAATGCGAACATACTTGATGAAGCACAGGCTGGATTCAGACAGGGGAGATCCACAATGGATCACTGCTTGATTTTACAACACCTAGCTGAGAAATATACGTCGCAGCATAATCTCCACCTATTTGCAGCATTCGTAGACTTTAAAGCAGCTTTCGATTCCATCCCAAGAACTCGACTCTGGGACAAACTCAGCAAGTCATCTATAGATCGACGTCTGCTGCTATTAATATCCAAACTTTACAATAACACACGACTCCGTGTAAGATGCAATCAAGAAGGTCAACTCTCTAATTGCATTAGAACAACTAAGGGAGTTAAACAGGGATGCATATTGGCCCCCTGTTTATTTAACATCTATATAAACTCCCTTATAGTCCACCTACGAGGGGCGGATATACATGCCCCAAAATTGGCAGACAAAAAACTGCCTATATTACTTTATGCGGACGATGCAGTTATTTTGTCCCAGACACGGATGGGCCTCAAAAGAGCTCTTAACAGCTTAACCCAATACTGTAGAGAGGAGAAACTAGTAGTGAATTATCAAAAAACAAAAATCATGGATTTCTCTAATAAAAGGAAAATACACAGATGGCGGATTGAGAATCAAGAGATTGAACAAGTGCCATGCTTTAAATACTTAGGAGTAGTGTTCCAAGCGTCAAGGAAGAAAACTGCCCACATTAATTATAGCTCCGCTACAGCAAAAAAAACCACAAGGGCAATCCTAAGATTCCATCGCACAACGGGAGGAAACTTCATTCCTGCTGCTATTAAATTATTTGTTGCAAAACCAACAGCACAAATATTATATGGCGCACCACTTGTTTCCCTTGCTAATTTAGACCCATATGAAAAGATACAATCAGGTTTCCTCAGATCACTCCTGCAAACACCAAAATGTGTCCCAAACGCTGCCCTGCGTCTGGAAACAGGATTATACAGGATTGAAGCCAAAGTATGGATAAGGACACTATTTACCTGGCTAAGAATCAACAACTCGCCGGCTGGTCTGCTCCCCCTGATGCTACACGACAAATTCCAATCTAGCTGGCGGAAGGGCATTCTCAGAAAACTGGCCACATATGGACTCTCCCCAGAGTATTTATTAAGCCTAGAAACGGGAAGGGCCAAGAACATAATCAAAGAAAGACTAAGGGACATTGAAGTCCAAAATGATTTTAATCAACTTTCGATAATTTACAAACCCCTGTATAACTCCTATAGGCCCCAGCTAGCAAACTACCTCAAAATACTAGACAACGCCAAACACCGTTGGGCATTCTCCAGGGCGCGCTTTAATGCTCTCCCTTCAGCTCTCTTAGAGGGAAGATACAACAAGACTCCGATTGAACAAAGACTATGTCCCTGTGATAGCAATGAGATCGAATCCATTGGGCATGTCATTCTACACTGCCCATTATATCGAGACTCAAGAAAAGAGCTGATCGAACCGATTCTGAGGAAACTACCCGGTAGTAGTACAGATGATACCTATATTAGACACCTCCTGGCTGATAAAGATCCCGAAATTACAAGGCCCGTGGCAAAATACAGTCACATCGCGACAAGAATAAGACGAGCAGTGATATCAGCAATGGGGTCCGAAATGTAACCCTGATGGTCCGATAATAGACAGCAGAGACTTTGAACTTAAATTTTAAACCTTAAGAGGCTAAAATATGGTTTTAAATGTAAGCATCAATTCTGTGAATTGGCCCGTATTTTTATCTCTATTTGTAAGATAATACAACTTACACTATTACATTTTATACAAATTGATTTCTGGTCATGGACCGTAATAAAGATTGTTGTTGTTGTAGCACAAGCAGCTTGGCCTGCAGAAGCTGTAGGCTCCCCGCCCCCATACTGTGTTTTATCTGGTGGGAACTGCAACATACCTAAGACAGCTTGTGGCCCATTGCAAGAGTTCCTCTTATTGACTTGGAGAGCTATTACATCACTTTGTTATAGTCATAGATAAGTGTTTTCCTTTTATCTGTTCTTAGCTATACCCCACAGTAGAACTGCCAATAAACACACCCTTGCTGCTACCCCACTGCCACCCTGGACCCTGTGGTTGTAGCTCACAGTAAATCTGGAGAGAGCTCAACCACAAGTCTGAATTCAGACAACATCCTAAATCAAAATGCTAAATCAAACCTTTCCTTAGCTTGCCCACGGCATAGCAGCTGCATGCTGTGCTATGGGAGTTCCCCCACTCATTGTTCCCCCTAAGGCCAAGGCCTGGAGTAGTGTGGCATGTGGACCAGACCTTTGTCTAATGTCTTTTAACTGGTGCTAAGAGTTGTGGGCTTGTTTGGTCTGTCCCTCCCCCATTACTGTTATAAACAGAACAATTCCTTCCAGTAGCACCTTAGAGACCAACTAAGTTTGTTGTTGGTATGAGCTTTCGTGTGCATTCACACTTCTTCAGATACACAGAATAATCTTAAAACAACACAAACAGAAAAAAAATACCCTCCAAAACAGAAATGTGAATTAACAGTGCAATTCTGTTTACTGAGTTGCAGCTTCGGGGCAGGATTCAAACAATGATTCCTGCTAGCAGAAGCCCATGCAAGGACTTCCGCTAGCATAGTTGGACTTTCCCCTTCTGTCTTTCCTCCAAGCCCGCAGAATTGGCTGGAGCGGGGAATGCCTGGTAGAACCCGCAGAACAGTGTGGAGGGGGAGGAGAGCAGGGGTTGTTCCGTCTGGCAAGCTGAAAAGCTTGCACTCACAGAAAGGCTGCACTTGTTTCATTTGATGTCCCAGAATATATCAAATGAGACTTTACAAGAGTGGTAGCTGTCCTAACTAAGGCATGTCAGAATGGATACCGAGGGAAATATGCTATCCGTGCTCAGCTGGGCTCGTCTTCCATCTATCTACACTGTTCCAGCGATGAGACCAAGAGACCCAGTCCAGTCTGAATGTTCTCCTGAGCTGGATTGTTATTGGTATCAGAAAGTAAGGCGAGATAATAAAAATTGCTGCTCCATTTTCTCACACATCCTGCTCCAGTGAAGTTAGGACTGCAGGATGTACTGGCAAGCCCTGAAATGAAGAAACCTCTTGAAATAATACAAAGTGTCTTTCCTAAGTGCTCAAAGCATTTAATACACATTGTTCTCAGTATGTCAGAAATATGATCGTTAGAGAAAGTTCATGATATGACAGCTCTTATCTGTGAATATGGAGGGTTTTATAATGTAATGAAACAGTTTTAAAGAAAGATAAAGGCTTGGTTTTATGGCAGCTTTTAAGATAACTACTAGTTGCAAAACCCCTAGCTGAGCTATAATAAAATGTCGACAATGTCATTTGTCCATGCCATGCAATAAATATTTAGCTGTAGATTACTGATTTGCTCTTTCTTCCTTTTTTGGCATCTATTGAGATATATTTTTAAAATCTGTAGATGTAAAATCAGTTTCAGCTGGAAGGCAGAAATAGACAGACTAGGAATGTAAAATAAATTATTGTGGCTATTTCTGAAAGGAAAAAAGCCAACTAAATACATAACTAAGTGAGTTCATAGTATTATATTTTTAGAAGCACTTGAACCTCACTTTCGGTCATAATGCAGTGTTTTCTTAACATTCTGGCACTAGACATCTGTAGTTGGAGCTCTTCTACATTAAACAGCACTTTTTGGATGCAGAAAAGAGAAGGCATGGTTATCATGGGGTTCAATTCTCCTTTGCTGATCTTTCTGTGATTTGCCATTTATGACTTTTTTGTTTAATGCGGCCATGTTCAAATTCTTCTAACAAATTTTAACCCTAAATGACTCAGGCTCCATATACTTGAAATACCACCTCCTTCCCTACAGACCCTTTTGGGTGTTAAGATGGGTGTAGGGTGCCATGTTGGGATGGCGGCCTGGGAGAAGCCATTATCCATGACGGCTCCTAAGTTGTGGAGCTCCTTTCCCACAACTTCATCATACAGCTTTCGGCGAGTGCTGAAAACCCACCTCTTCTTCACCCTGGCTTTTGACACCTTATTTCTGTAACTTTCGTTATCTTAAACAAGCTGTTTTTAATATTGTGTTTTGATATTAATATTATGTTTTATTTGTTGTAACCTGCCAGGGGACCATAGGGTGAAGGGAATGTAATATAGTGAGTAATATGAGAAGAATACTTGCCACAGCCACCCAGTTTTAAATATTTTGGTTAATATGCTGGTTGAGGATTAAAAAGAAGTGAAGGCAGGGTTTAGGATTACATATAGCCACTGAAATGTTTCAAAATATAATCTCTTTTACTATGTTCTTCTTTCTAGAAAGATGAGAAAGCGACAATAGCCAAGATGAATCGTCAGCGCACTAATTCCATTGGCCACAACCCACCACACTGGGGAGTAGATCGCTCCTTTTACAACCATCTTGGCAGCAACCAAGTTTCCAAGGAGATGAAAAGAATGGTAAAGCTGTTTAGTTTTATGCAGCATTTGTTGCTGTTGTGTGTGAAGTGTGCATGTGTATATGTAAATATATATTCCTATATTTATTCTATGGTGGCTGTGGCATTACTATGTTAGGGAGCAGTTGGGGTACAAATCAAACCAGATACATGCTCTATAAACCCTGAGCTCATAAACAGCAGTTCAAACTTTAAAGAACAACAACAACAAACAAACAAACAACCCCCAAGTAATACTGTTTCAAAAAAAAACCAGTGTCCTTTACGTAAACTGTGAAGACCAGCCAGAGGGTTGGATTGTATCTCATCAGTATCTGCTGCTTGGCTCAGGACTGACTGAAGGCAGCAGTAGGAAAAGACTGGTACAACCTGAGTTGTGTCAAACATCTGCTGTTAACACTTACCCTAGAGCTCTAGACAAGGCCATTCTTACTACACAATCTGAAAGGAGACAACTCTGTGCTTTACCTTGCATTTTGGGGGGGGGGAGTCTCACAAACAGCACTGCCTAAAAGGGAATGTGGAATGGCTTACTAAACCCCATTATGTTTCTTGCAAAGCGGTGTTAGTGAAAAACGTCGAGTCTACCCTGTCTAATCTGTTTTTAATTTATTTCTGTTGTTGTTGATCTCCCTCCTCCCCCAGTTAGACTAACCAAGGGTTTCTCACACAATGATGATGATGCAGAAAATGAAATGCAGAGCTCTTCCAGATGACCTGTTCATTGAGCATTCATCTTGATTTGCTTGCACAAATCTTAGGGAGAGGTTAGACTATGTCTGGTCTTTATTGAAAATTCATTCTGATTAGTTTGCAAGGCGGTTATTTGAAAATGAGCATTCATACTGATTTGTTTGTGTGGCGGTCATACTTCTTCCCATTAATCCTTCATTCATCCATGTCATTTTCCTAACCATGAGAAGTCCACTTTTAAAGTGGGTTTGTTGCATCAGGGCAACTTTAATCCAGTTTAATTGTGCAAACCTAATTTTCCAGTATGTGCTTGAATCCTTTTGGCAAAATACTGGCAGTCTGGAGGCAGCCTCAGCACAGAACAACAATTAAAGGGAAAGTTTCACATTAAAGAGTAAGGAGTACTTTCACCAACGGCCCAAAGGTTCAGTGTTAAAACTCAAAAATGTACTGTGAAAGTGGCTTGTGGGCTTGACTACTGGGGAAAACACAGTACTTGCTTCAGCTGTGCATTCTGCTGGTCAGACATGAAGCAGGAGCCCCTCACCCACATTCAATAGAGGTATTATTGCTTAGCTGGGCAATGAGTTTAGGAGCCTAAGGACTGGCACTGTCATTCAAAGCTCAGCCCAGCTCCTTTTAGAAATGAGAGACACCACATTCCTGGGTGTAACCCACCACTAGATAAGAACATAAGAAGAGCCTACTGGATCAGGCCAATGACCCATCTAGTCCAGCATCCTGTTGCCACAGTGGCCTACCAGACGCCTGTGGAAAACAGAATATTCAGCAGAATTGACTTGAACTCTGTGAGTTCTTCTTAGTGTGCCCTGTGGATGGTCCATAAACCCTTCCCCATTGGGTTGGAGGAGTCAAACAGATGTGGAACTTGTTCTTTTGTTTGCCACAGAGCGTTAGGTGTTTCTAAGGTACAGTGTCCAAAACCAGCTTAAAGTGCGGTCCCATGAATGTTTACTTGGAAGTGACTACCACTGTTGTTCAGTAGGACTTAACCTGACCCCTGACTGTTAAGTCTAGTCGTGGATGACTCTGGGGTTGGGTGCTCATCTTGCTTTACTGGCTGAGGGAGCCGCCGTTTGTCTGCAGACAGCTTTCCGAGTCATGTGGCCAGCATGACTAAGCCGCTTCTGGCGAACCAGAGCAGCACATGGAAACGCCATTTACCTTCCCGCTGGAGTGGTACCTATTTATCTACTTGCACTTTGACGTGCTTTCGAACTGTTAGGTTGGCAGGAGCAGGGACCAAGCAACGGGAGCTCACCCCGTCGCAGGGATTTGAACTGCTGACCTTCTGATTGGCAAGCCCTAGGCTCTATGGTTTAGACCACAGCGCCACCCGCGTTTACTCACAAGTAATTGGACCCAATTTTGACTGGATATGTTGCCATTAAAGTAAGTAAGTGGTGAGAGAGAGGGGGGGGGGTTGCAGTATCTAATCAAGTCAGGAGCAAGCTGCTTTCTTAGAAGGTTTATATACTATCTTTATTCATAGTTTAGTGCTGAGCAGCTTTAATACCCTCTTGGTATTCATATTGGGAAATTCACTGGGCATATCTTAGCTGTGAAATAGACACTTGCATGCTATTTACATGTTATGCTCTCACGTTACGTTATGATAGATTTATGGAAATTATTGACGTAAAAATGTAACATTAGAAACAACATTAGAGCAACTCGCAACCAAATTTCTTGCAGCACCCTGGTTCAGAGGATGTAGGCTTATCATTCTGTATGCATCAGGAACACAAACAAGATAATAAATCCTCAAATTACTTACTGCATAGTAGTACTATTGAAAATAAGTAGGCTTATTAACAAAAATGTACCCTGAGGAAAACAAAATATTGAAAAAGCAATATCAGACTCACCAGTGCTTTTTTTTCTAGAAAAAGAGCTTTTTTAGGGGGATTACTCCAACACCAGCAGCTCTACAAAGAGGTGCCAGAACGCACCAAAAAGGTGAAGGAACTCTGTTTCGGTGAGTTCCAGCTGGGGGAAAAAGCCCTGAGATTCACTTCTATTTTAGTATTCTTATTATCATACCCAATTGTTTCACATAATGTTCTTTCAAATACCTGTCCCTGAAGTTTCACATACTAACTGTGAATTAACAGAAGGCTTTACCCAATAAATCTATTTCCTTTTTTAAATAATGGTACTTTCGAAGATACAAGATACATCTGCACTGCACACTGACTAGAACATTTCTCATATTAAAACCAACTGCACAACATGTAGGGGAATGCAAATTATGTAATTAACTTCATCCAGGTATGCAATCCTGCATATCCAAATTAAGAGAATGCTTTTAAACCTGCATCTCTTTCAGAATATGGCATGAGACATAATTACTTGTAATGTTGATTCTGTTTAAAATAAAATGGAAAAAGCAGAGATTTCTACTGGCTGTAATTGAGTTGATCATACAGCAATGTATGTTTTTGGAAACATATTGCTATGAGTAATTGTACATTCACTATTATGCAGTTTAACCAGCTTGGATATCTTTGGTAATATGGCTTAAAAATGAATGTTGCTGGTGTCCCCCCCCCCTTCTTATAATTTTGCTTTTATGCTCATGCTTTTCATATGCAGTTTCGTCAAGTAGGAGTAGCATAATATCAGTGCAGCTGCAGCCTTTGTTCACATAAAACCTCTCTTGGCTTTTTGGTCATGCAAACTCACAAAGCATGATGTGATTAAGAGATTCTAATCAAGCTAGCATGTAATTATAATTAGATGTTTCTTTCAATTGGCGTTAGAAGGGTGCTTGCATCATCCTATTCATAGAAAAAGGGTAGTTGTGCCAAGAGGTGTTATGCATCATGTTGTTAATTAGAGTTTGCTATGTCTAGCTGGTGATTCAGAGGGAAAACATTATTATTTATTGTAATATCAAACTGCGATTAAAAAAAACATACCCTCCACTTTGTGCATGGTATGAGTAGAAGACATCTTTGAAATGTGAAGATGGCGCAACTTTTCTCCTTTTAACTTACTTGCGAATGGATATTTTGTGGGAATTGCATGTTTCTGCATCATAGCATTAGCTTTGGAGAATCTGACACACAAATAATATGCATGATTTGTGTTTCTTACAGGGAAAAATGTGGGGATTTGTGTACTGAGTATGGGCTCAATGTTGTGCTAACATTGTATTGATACAAAGAAGAGTTTATTTGTTTCCTTTGGCTGACAGCATTTCAAATATGCATGTTGTGACTAGTAATTGTGCAAGCTGGAGAGGCTAAGATAGGCTGGAGAAACGTTTAAAAAAATTAAGGATGATATCATTCTCCCCCTATTTTAGTGATTTTCAAATATAACAAAACTAAAAGCAACAGCAATTACATTATTTCCAACCCATCCTTCTCCCAGAAGTATAGAGATAGTGTTAAATTATAATTAAAATCCAAGACTTAAAGTGATGCCTATAACAAGAATGAATCAAACAAATGTATCATTCAACAATGTCCCATGAGAAGCTGGGAGAGGGTAGCCATGTGCAATAGATTGTGCATATTTGATAAAATCAAAGGTGATGCAGTTCTTATCCTTGGTATCCATATTAATTTCCCTTGCCTACTGTTTTAAAATACTTTCCCCCCTTGTTTTTAAAGCATCAAAAAAGCTTGCAAAGTGTGTTTACCAGCGATGATACTGGAATGAGAATACACATTGCAGGGAACAATGCTTCTATTATTCCACCTTCAACTCTCTGAAAAAATTATCTCTGTTTCCAGCCATTGTTGTCTTTCCTTGTAGAATATCATTTCTTTCTTAACTGTTCTCTCTTTGCTCTTGGAATAGTGAAGACCTGTGTTTTATGATTAATTTGCTTCTTGATAGCTCCACTAACTACAAACCTGCAAATTACTTTGCCCCATTCCTCCTTC
The DNA here is from genome assembly GCA_034641385.1 of Darevskia mixta. Taxonomy (NCBI): domain Eukaryota; kingdom Metazoa; phylum Chordata; class Lepidosauria; order Squamata; family Lacertidae; genus Darevskia; species Darevskia mixta. The sequence goes on along the minus strand of JAWWNH010000001.1, from coordinate 9,526,042 downwards.
CCCCCAAAAACCTATGCCAAAGCTGGTACTGTTTTGTGTTACAAAACCCAAGTTAGGAGTTTATAATTAACCAAACTTTTCTTGATTATGCTTCCATGCAATTGTGCAATGCACTAGAAAAACCAATAGTATCCATCAAGGAAAATTACACACCAAATAAGTCATAAAACAGAAGTTCCTTAGCCTACAGTGCAAAGCAAACATTGCTAAAGTAGCAGTTTATCACACTGGGTTAAATAAAAGAGTCTGAGATCATGGACATGCACCATCTGCAAGTATATGAGTAAAATAACTTGCTCAGCACTCTCAGTGCTGTTTTCCAACACAGTGCTTATGTTTGGACACAGTGTCACGCCATAAACCATGGTAAAACATATTAGTTCACACACAGTTCTAACCCTTTCCCAATGGGACCGCCTTGTGGGGCTGCATGGGGTTTGACGCAGCTGAATCTGACTGGTGATCAGCCCCAGGTTTCACAGCACCTCCTGGGTCCCATGGGTGGTTTTGTATTACCTCCCTAGAACAAACCTTCACTTGTTCTGATATAACAGTTGCTCCATGACTTGTTTTCCCGCTGGAGGAAGACAGGAGTAAAATACTTCACTGTCTCTTGTTGCTTGAGTTGGTGGGGCAGGTTGCCCCATGTGTGAGAGAGAATCAAGAGTTTCATAGTTGTTGTCTCTTACGTTTTTAATGTAAGGAAACTGCTTATTTAGTTAAAAGGAAATATGACCTTTCACATGAGATACTGTTCTTATCTCTAATCTCCTGTTGTGGCAAGCAGCTCTTGAACTGCCAGCATTACCCTTTCCCTTGTAATTTTACATCTACATGCTGTTCATCAGACCACAGGTAGCTGGCCTACCTGTAGCATCTTCTGGTTCCTTCTCCCTTTTAAGCGTTGCTTCATGTCTCTGTTTCTAATTTGTAGTTTGGCTTGCCCCCTCATCCGAAATCATCTGTTGTTCCATTCTCCTGAACTTGGCTTTGATTTGCAGCTGTCACTAACCAGCCAAGACTGGACAGCTCACCTACTTTGTTTCCATTACTTTGTTTCCAAATCATTATCTTACTGTCCAAGATTATGTTAAAGTGTGTACTTTCATAAATCCACAGGCCCTATTTTGTTTGTATCCGTGTGTGTGTGTGTGTGTGTGTGTGTGTGTGTGTGGAAAGGTGACAGAATTTGAAAATTGGCTTGAATAAAGAAGTCTCATTTAGATTATCTGAAGCTTTATATCAGGGGTGGGGGACTCACACCCCTGAGCCAATCAGAAGTTATTTCCAGGCACCTCTTAATGGGTGGGAACGGCTGCTTAATTGTCAATCACCTGATGTTATGATTATGTCAGGTGACCCATTTTTACCTGCATGATTTGAAATTGAACTGTACCGGCAAAAATAACTGTGCTGCAGCACTTCCTATACACTGACAATCAGCTGTTATTTGGAGCTTGGAAAGTACTGCACACATGACTTAATCACTGCCAACATTCAGCTGATAGTTGGCACGTAAGAAGCACTGTACAGACGTCGCTGGTCCATGGTGCTGGCAAAGCTCCTATTGTCCAAATTCTGCCTTTACGTTTCCAGTACCTGATCTGACACCAGATGTGGGGCAAGTGAGTGTAACTTGATCGAAACAGTCTGGCAGGCCAAATGGGGAGCTCCGTTTGGCCTAATTATGCATATGGGTTGGAGGTTCCCTACCCCTGTTTTATGTGAACAGCCTTTCTCAATTTTTATGGGTTGCTTTTCATACATAGGTTATATGTGTGGAGGGAGAAACAACTCCAAGCAGGCCACATGCTTTGCACACAAAAGATCCCATGTTCAAGTCACCAGTATCTCCAGATAGGGCTGGAGTATCTCCTTTTGAATTATGGTGCTGGAGGAGACTCTTGAGAGTCCCATGGACTGCAAGAAGATCAAACCTATCCATTCTTAAAGAAATCAACCCTGAGTGCTCATTAGAAGGACAGATCCTGAAGTTGAGGCTCTAGTACTTTGGCCACCTCATGAGAAGAGAAGACTCCCTAGAAAAGACCCTGATGTTGGGAAGGATTGAGGGCACAAGGAGAAGGGGACGACAGAAGATGAGATGGTTGGACAGTGTTCTCGAAGCTACTAACATGAGTTTGGCCAAACTGCGAGAGGCAGTGAAGGATAGGCGTGCCTGGCGTGCTCTGGTCCATGGGGTCATGAAGAGTCAGACACGACTGAACGACTGAACAACAACAACAATCTCCTTGGAAACGCTGGAAAGATGCTGCATCATTGTAGACAGTGCTGAGCTAGATGGGCCCATGTTTCTTCTTATGTCAGTGGCATCTCCAGTATGGGTTTTCCTAAGGAGAAATGCTGTTGTTCCCCTTAAAAAGCAAAGAGTGGGAAGTGTCCTCAGTTGTGAAAGATTCTGCTCTCTTGTAGCAGTGTTTGTTGCCATGGTTTCCTTGATGGTGGTGTTGTGGAGTCGGTAATTCTTTTTCCAGGAGTCTCGGGACAGAGCAATTGAAGAGCTGTCTCCTGAGCATTAGTTAGCCAAAGTGGAAGAGATCTGGAAGTGATTGACATAGAGATTGTGTGCCAAACATGAGTGTGGCCAGAGTCTACCATCAGCTTTAGGAAAACCTCTGCTCTCTGAAATGCCTTCACTGTTTGTTTCTTTAAGGGTTCCTTCTCCCAGTCCAAACAAAACAAAGTAGACCCAGGACAAGCTAATATTTACCAAGTAGCCAAGAACCATATTTTTGGCATATATCTGTGAGATATACAGAGGAGTTTAGTTCCCACTCTTTTTTTGGTGGAGGAGAGGTTGGGAGAGTGCTCTTTCCCCCCTTTTATGCTAGTGTCATGTTTCTGAACATAATCAGGGAGATATTTTTGCAGCAAGATCTTTGCAGAGATGAGCAGTTGCTGTTCTGTTCCCAAGGTAACTCAAAAATTGTTGGCAATTTTAAATATTCCAAGATGGGGGCCACTGAAGGACTGGTTTGCCCAAGCTTCTTTCTTTCTTTCTTTCTTTCTTTCTTTCTTTCTTTCTTTCTTTCTTTCTTTCTTTCTTTCTTCCTTTCTTTCTTTCTGAAGAATCTGAAGAAGATACCTGGTATCTGAAGAAGTATGCATGCACACGAAAGCTTATAACTTAGTTGGTCTCTAAGGTCCTACTGGACCATTTTTTTTATTTTACTTATATTGATTGTTTGAATTAATATAAACAAGTTTGATTGAGTTAATTAATAATTCAGAATGCACTAAGCAGATCACTGGCTGGTATCAGTGATCATTTCAGTTTTTTACAAAGTAAACATCCAGATCGACCTACCGATCAGCCACTATTTTAATACATCATTTATAAGGACACATAGTAAAAACATGAACCACAGAACTCTTGTGGAAGAGTTTTAGATAGAACAAAATGCTGTTTACATCAGCTGGTGTGTGACACAGAAGTTTAAGTGACCAACTTTATAGCCTTTATGTTGAACTTTACAAAACATTTCTATTCTTTGACTCATAACTGATCATTTTGCCTTCTTTTGGCATGACTGTTATCACCATGATATGGGCAAATGGAAGTATTTAGTAGGGTAATGGTTCAGAATTCTTCATTGTACTTGGGGTCATTCTGCTAGCTAATTAGTATATATTTTCTTTTCTTTTCAGGGTTTTGAAGATCCAAAAGACAAGTAAGAGAAAAAAATATAATTGATTACTCTTTATTAAAATGTGTAATTTTTCAAGCTGACCATCTACAAATTGTGGGGAGGACCTTCTCGTTATAATACATCACCTTAAGTCACAATTTTCTTCATTCAATGTTTATTAGGTTTTGGAACACAGTACGTAACAGGCTTATAAAGCCCATGTGATGAATACATACATAACCATTACATCATACTGCCACTGGCATTATCTTTTGTTCTTTATGGGAGCTTTGATGAGCCACATTTTTAAAAAGGTTGCACGTGTAGAAAGGCTCTTAAACTGGGTGTCACCAGTATGAAAAATTCAAGAATAAGCAGCTACGGGGGGTGGGGTGGGGTTTTAACTAAAAAGAAAGTGAGAGGGAAAAGAAGAGGAACTAACTCTCAGCCTTACCTAACTCACAGGGTCATTGTGATGATTAACTACAGCAACCCTGCATTCCTGAACAACTCTGTTTCAAGATGGACACCAAGCACTGTTTGGTTTCATTCTCTGTGACACTTCTAAAGTATTATTTGGAGCACTCCAAACATCTTTTTCACATGGAAAAATGGAGGAGAAAGTTAATAGGTGGGGGAAGTGTAGAACTCTATTAGCCCTTTTTCTGCATAATCTCAGAAGTTCAGAGATGCCACAGATTGACTGCTGATTGTATCCTACAAGAGCCCTGCAGAGATTGCCTGATGTAAGGTCCTGTAAGGCTACATCGTGTTAAAGGAGGGAGCAATTTTAATTCTCTGACTATGAAGGATGTGACTGCTTTGCCAATTTGCCAGAAGGGAGATGCTGCTTGATTAGTCAAAACATGAGCCTTGCTGCTGCTGCTGCTTGTATTGTTGCTGTGTAGCTCCTGATCCAAAGATGGGAAGTGGAGGAGGTAGTGACTTAATTATTGATCTCCAGCTTTTGTATCAATGTGCGCATGAGAATAAAAGTAATAAAGAAGGATAAGGTAATAGCTGGATGCCCCATTTATGATGTTCTATCTCCAAAAATTAGCACTATTAATGTCAGAGGGTGTTTCTCCAGCCACAAAACCTGAACGGTCATTTACTCTCCCTGTGGACTATAGGAATTGTATTTCAGGGCAGAGGGGAGAAAGCAAGGTGTATTTAACATTATAATTTTAAGCACTCCACTCGCAGCTGTGATTTCCAGGATTCATTGAGCAAACCCATGATCTAACAGCAATATAATAATATAGATAAACTCAGAGACTGCCAGCCAAGAAATCAGGAGATGCTAGCACATGCATTTTCTTACCCATAGTGGTAAAGGACAGTATTGATTGGTTTGTCCACATAGGAGTAAGGAGCAAAAGTAGAATACAAAAGAGAATTGATTCAGTATATTACTTTCAAACTGTATAAAGGAATGAGAAGATAAGAAGAAACCATCTCTATCACACCTAAAAAGAAAAATGTTGAAAAGAATCAAGAGTGCTTTTTAAAGTGTTGAGTTCAGGATCTGTATAATTCCTTCTTCCCATTTTTTCTACTTTCAACAAATCTTTGAGATTTAAAAAAATATTATTCCCCCCCCCCCTCACAATTCTTAATTGCTTTCATAAGACTAAAAACTCTATAAAATGACTGTGGTAAGAGCCATTATACAAAGCTTAATTAGGAATCATTTTCCAGGAAATATGCTCCTCTTTTGCAAATTTATTAACAAGAGTAATTCCCACTAAATGTCTGTGCCTTCTTAGGATCTTTAACCAGTTTGTTTGTTTGTTTATCTAAATCTTTTACCCGGTCAGACTGCCTCAAATTAGTAATAATCTTTTGTGTTTGAATGAAAGTGTTTTTTAGATCATAGATCTTTCTTGTGATATGAAAATCACAAATGAAAAAATAACTTCAATTTAAAGTTTTTTGTCTAATGAATGCCCTAAATTCTACTATTTTTATCAGGAAAAGTTTTACCGGGGATTATACTACATCTCTATAAACATATTTTATCTAGATTTATGAACAATCAAACTGACTTTAATAAGCATACCATACTTAGGTTGCTGCTGTCTGTAACTCAAGTATACAAATTAGATTTGTAATGGCATCTGAGGAATTTCAGATATGAGTTATATAAGACGGGTGGGATGGGAGACAGAGAACTCCAAATTTATCACCAGTTGCCTAATTAAGGGTGTTTGTTAAAGTAGCATTTTTATTAGAGATGCCAGAGAAGACCAAGTGGATTTTGTTTAGTTATGAAAATCTGAGATGAATAATTCAAGATCTGGGCTGTGCAGTTGTTTGCTGCCATTTTATTAAAACATGGTTTGTGCTAAATGAGAACATTCATGGCACAGAGGTAAAATGGCTTTGAAGTCTCCGCAAAGGATGTGAGGTAGAATGTTATAGGTTCTCTTCCATGTGACGTGGGTGAGATATTTAATGTCACCCCCGCCTCCAAATCAATGGGGGATATAAAGCACCTTACCACCTATATATATTGATAGTTCCCCTGCTGTTGGGAAGAATGAAGGTGTTGGGGAAGGAGAGTGGTGCCTTGCAGAAGCGGGAAACATTCCCTTAGAAGGGATCAATTCCTTGGGGGACAAACAGCTATCTTCTTGTGCAGCCCCCCGGGGCACCAACTTGGATTTAAAAGAGAATTAGACAAATTCATGGAGGGAAGGGCTATTGATGGCTGCTAGCCATGGTGACTATGCTCTGCCTCCACAGTTGGAGGTAGTAACGCTTCTGAATGCCAGTTGCTGGGAACCACAGAAGGGGAGAGTGCTCTTGCTTGCGGGTTTCCCGCAGGCACCTGGTTGGCCACTGTGAGACCAGGATGGTAGACTAGATCAGGGGTCAGCTGCCTAAGGCCCATTGGCCAGAAGTGGCCCACGGAGGTTGTTTGACCGGCCCCTGAGCCAAGCTGCCCGCTCACGCGTTGCGCTAAACCGGTGCAGTGCGGCGCGGGGACTCGCTTCCGCGGCACCGGAAATCATGTCTGCGCATGCAAAGACGCTGAAAATCGCAGGTGCGTTCATGATCCAGCCCACAGAGGGATCTCCATGGGACCTATCTGGCCCAGGCAATATAAACCTTGCTGACCCCTGGACTAGATGGTCCATCAGTCTGATCCAGCATGTTCTTCTTATGTTCTTGGAGTGTGGCTTCTAAAGAGGTCAGTAATACTATTTCTGAAGGCAGGCAGGTTAATATCGTAGCTTCCCTCTGTAGTTCAAGAGGCTGACAAAAGAAACCTAGGTGTTTTGTCTTCAATATGATCTGTATGTTGCTATAGTTGGGTTGACTTCTTTCATATGAAGTCATCAAAGCAGCAGCACTGAGAAAGGAATGTGGTCCCTGCATGCTTGCAGTATACAGAAGGACCATTTTTGCAGCTTAGAGAATCCTGAAGGATGTGTGTCTGGGCCACTGTTGTTAGCAGGTGAGGATACACTGCAAGGTACCACTTCTAAATTTGCTGATAGCAAATAACAGTAAAGGGAGATGCTTACTGCAATTCATGAAACCCAAAAGATTGCAGTTTCATAAGTTGTCACTGGGTTCTCCTTTAGGGTCAGCATAATGTGAAGGCTTATAGGGCACTGATGAAGCTTGGAAAGGCAGCCTTACGTAGACTGACAAATGCCGCCTACATTGCTGCAGAATAATTTCATGTTTCCAAAATGACAGTAGAATTCTTCCCTCAGACTGTCAGTAGAAACCCAGCGTAGGCTTGCAATAGGCAAAAGTGTCGAACTGATTCATCCTTTGGGTGACACATTGTTGAAGGCTCTTCTGGTGTAAATACCCAGGCTGACTGGTCTCTGCTTTATAGGAATATCCAGGAAAGCATGAATCCGGAAGATGAAGTGGATGAGTTTCTAGGCCGCGCCATTGATGCAAGGAGTATTGACCGCTTACGTTCTGAACACGTTCGCAAGTTTCTCTTAACATTCAGGGAACTTGACTTGGAGAAGAAGGTAATATTCCTCAAGAAGAGGTGTGTCTGAGGAGGTCAGTTAAGAACAAAACCAGACAGATGATGGTGACAAATCTGTATCTTTAAACTTAAAAGTTGTAAAATCTGAATCGGTGCAAATCATTTGTAAAGCAAGGGACATGGTTTAAAATTCAAGAGAGACATGTGAATCAGATGCATAGATCCACCCCACCCCAAAAACACTGCTTTTAGCCCCCCCCCCAATCTCTCTGAAAGCTGTTCCCCCCCCCCTCAGCTCTTTCATTTCCAGTATTGGAGCCCATTGGGGAGAGTGGGTAAAAATTCCCTTTGGTATTCAACTGAGGTACAGAGGTTCGCAATCCTCTCCCCACACACCTTTAAAAAACAAAACAACCCGCAGTCCCCACTTCTCACACAATTTGGGAAGACTGCTTAATGACTTCAGTCTACCACTGTCATTTGTATTTCGGCCCTCAATCTTCTTCTTCTTCTTCCCCAGTCTAAACATCAATACTTAAGAAATTTATATTGCACTACTAAAGAACTTTGGCCTCTTTTTACATAGCATATCTCAGAATTCATCATTCCTAATAAGAATGCTTCTACACATTTTTTCATAGTTTTTCCCTTTTAGTTTCCAAGTTCGTTAAAAATTGCGTGCAAGCTGCCCTTTTTCCTTGTTACTCTAAGAGAGGCACTAGTGAAGGAAACTTTCAGCAGATGTTTGAAGAAGGTGATCTTGGCACTGGGTATTTTGTGTGAGAGATTATATGAATTTGTAGTAATTGCCTATAAAGGTAGTATCAGTTTATTTCCATTTTATAGCCCCCTGTACCACTGTCAAGCTAACAACACAGCAATAAGGGCCGAGGCAAATCTGTTAAGAAATGCAAGATTCAGAAAGGGGCTTTAACATGAGAATTCACTATCTAACACATGGTGCCTTTCCTTGCAGTACTCCAAACAGGTGGATGATCGATTTGGTGCATATGTGGCTTGTGCCTCCATAGTCTTCCTCTTCATTTGCTTTGTTCAAATCACAATTGTGCCACAGTGAGTAGATCTTTATATCTTTCCTTGCACAATCCAGCTTCCTTTTTACTATCCCTGGCTTCTTTGCACTAAAGTGAAGTAAAATTCTTTCCCATAATGTGTGGCTGTGTGGCACACTGCAGTGCTTATTGTTGACATTCATTTCCTTTGCTTTGTAATGTAATATTGGTTGTTACTAATATTATAGTTTATGTCTATTTATTTCTGCCTTTGAGAAATATGATCTAGTCTATTTTCACATAAATATCACAGGAAAAGACCCTCTGGGTGCTTATCTAGGGTACTACGCTTTGCAACATTGTACCATATGCGCAGGTTGAAAACTCAACAACTGCATTCAAAATGAATCATGGACATAAATAACATTCATGCAGCTTTGACCATAACGCCTAAACTTGCTCAACACAGAAGACATAATCAAAATAAAAACAGAAACAACCACATAACTCCCCCCCCCCCCCATGGTGTATAGCATAAAATATTCTTATAGTGATATATTCTTTTCAGCAATGAGGGCTGGCTGTGCCATATATTCGGAGGTTCAACCTATGAATAACTTTCATTCCATTTGCTTTTTTAAAATTAAAGCAATTTTAAGTAGTATTTATTCCACAATGACTCCGTTTTTTTCTGATCAACTTGTTTCTCCAGTATCTTTTCCGCAAAGGTTTTTGATACCATTGTGGTATTGACTCTGAGTAGTTTATACATTTTGGATACTATTTCCCATACTTGCAAGTATCTATATCAATTGTTTGAATTCTGTTATTGATCCAATTGCTTCAATTTTAACCAAGATTGAAACTAAAATGTGTTCTTTGATGCTTTTGAAACAAATCACTTTTATGTTTACCAATTGTGTGTGTGTGTGTGTGTGTGTGTGTGTGTGTGTTATTTCCTGCTTTGCTGTTTGTCCTTTGGTACAAATGTTTTAGTCCATGAGGTTTCTCTTTCCACTCATGGTATTGTTTGTCGTCTTCTGGATCTTAAAATATTGATGGAGAAATGGTATGAGTGGAGTGGTTTTTTATGCAAGTTTTTTGGACTACATATTGGAGTTTTGCATTATCAGCAGTAAAGGTGGCTGCAATTCCACCAAGAATCTGGGTTCAGGAGAGTGACAGGGAAGCAATGTGAGGTGAGGTAAGAGAGTGTGGAGATGAAAAGGATGGAAAAGTTAGTGGCAGGAAACAGGATGTGGCTGAAGTCACCATGTCCCCCCACCCCCCACATATGAAACTTCTTAGGCCTTTTACTGCTGCTTTTATCATCCTGGCTTGTTCTTCTTCGAGGCAAAAGAGAAAGCACTGTGCAAGGAGAGGCAGAAAATTAGTTCCACAAAGCAGCGGGAGCCAAAAACATGTAATCTAAAATTTAGACGGCTCCATCTAGGAAAACTGAAGAGAAATCAAAAAGAGGCTTGCAGCTAAATTTAGGTCGATCTCTTCACTTTAATGTGTGATTAAAAGCTACTAAATTTATTCTTTCTGGCTTAGCTCAGCATCTCTGAGGCTTTAGATCGCAGGTCTGTGATTCCCATTATTCTTCAGTAATCACATCTTTTACAGAATTTGTGCCTTTGCTGAGCTTTTACAGAAATGGCCCAGTAATCACAGGAATAGGGGCATTTGCCATATTCCTTGAAGGTGCAACACACCCATCTTATGTAATGTTGGAAAAGCATCTGTTGCTGAGGCAAGGTCTGCATTGCTTTTTTCACAGATGGAGTAGACTTTCCAGTTTTCCTTTCTGACCAAGAAACAATTTATTTTTGAAGCTGTTTTTACTTCGGAATGACTTTCCATTATGTGCTACATGTGTCTTCAGGTGCCAGGACTTAGTGGATCCTAGGATTACACCCCTAGAGCAGCACATAGGGTGGGGAGAGGGGAGATTGTTCTGTGTGGCAAGCAGAAATTATTGTTCTGACTGAATAATTGTAATTGTGCAACATTGAATTCCACCCACTGCCTAAAGATTCAGTTTTAACTAGACATGAAAAAAACCCAGAATCCTTACAACTGCTACAGAATCTCAACCTTCTAAAACCAAAGTGTAACATATTACACATTGCAGAAGTTGGGCTGGCTCCAGAGTTTGCTTTTAGGAAAGATCTCAAGCAAAAACCATATACTGGGTCATTCCCACAGGCAAGTGATCTGCCTACACACGCCTTGCAATGAGCACCTACAGATTTCATCATTTTGATAATTCTTAGTATCCTTCACTTCTTGTCTCTCAAACGCCAGAAGAGCAACAAGAAAGGTGAGTCAGGGAATTGTGCTGTAACAGTGTAAGCAGTACATTCTCTCAAGGAATGGGGACTGCTGTCAGGACAGTGGAAAATTGTATGCAAGCAGCAAGACCCTCTCCCTCCCAAGTATGTATCTGTTTGCATCAATAATACGATGCAGTTTCCCTGATGGTCTCTGTAGTGCCAGGAGAAAAAGAAAGTGGATTAGATTTGAGCTGGATCCAGGGCTCATCTTGGCAAAGCCCTCAAGCATCATGTGCTTCAGGCATGGTAGTTTGTCTGGATGTTGCTAAGGCAATCCAGAACAACATGATCTTGGAAGCTGCCTGATGATAAGACTTCGGTTATATTGGAGAATGCAAAGATAACCACAAGAAAGAAGCAATATAAACTAAAGTATTATTTGCTGAAACTGGAAATCCCAGGCACATCTTACTGTAATTCATTTCACAGGGTTGTAGACTGTGAAGCAGGACTCTAGTTATAATTTTACCCATAATAACATTGTTGTGTAAAGAGGCCAGCTTTTTACTTAGTGGTGGTTCAAAATAGCAGAGGTGTTGACAGTAGTTTGGCAGCCATGCCTAGAGTCCGGAATCAAAATACACACTGCAAAAAATGATTAGCAGCTAATTTTCACTTTTGCTCTAACAGCTTTGTGGGGAAGGTGAAAGGCATCAAGTCTGAGCTTCAGGACAAATCCTTGGGGAGGTCATTTTCCCAGCTAAACTTACCCTGCAAACTTACTTTGGCTTTAAAGCAATAATGCTGTCATTACTTCCATTGCTGGAGAATTTTAGGAATTGTGGTTTGTTGAGGACACTCACATTCTCTGTTAGACAGCCACTAACTCTTTCTCACAGGACCACTTGAAGAGTGGCATGCAACAATATTAAACTTATTTATCTGCACCCTTTTTGGTTATCCAGAACTCCAGAACTCCTCATCAGGCAATATGTCACACAAAACTGGGGTGAAGGGTGGGGAAAAACACAGGGAAAATTAAGAAGTAAAATTTTAAAGCTTCCTAGTTAGGCAGAGAGCAAGAAATAAAGACAAACACTGCAGTCTTTATATCTTTATATCGGCAAAATAAAAAATAGGAAGCAGCCCTTAAGTCTTTATCCCAGAATCCTGGATATGTAGCCTAATAACTGTAATATCTAGCAGAGACTTGATAAGCCTGCAATCTTCATCAAGGGACTAAATATAAAAGCTTACCTTATGGCTGCAACATCCAGCCTGATTATTGTACGTTTCCCCCTCCCCCCCTGCTTTGTGTAACTTTTTACCTGATTAAATGTTCTGCAGAACTCAAAGGTTTGCCATTATTTTGTGGCATTTTAATTGGTCTTAATAAAGCTATTGCTCAGCTGTGTATTTTAGAGGTTCATAGCTTCATTTGCTTTTTATTTGTAGTGTAAATATTTGTCTGTAGTGCAAATGTTCTCTAAGAACTGCTGGGATAACAAAATTATACATGTAAGATGACTCAATTCAGACATAACCATCTTGGTCTTGTAAACCATAGTTTATCAGACAAAGAATGAGGCTTATGCCCACATGCTTCCTCTTCTCTCCTCTCTTTGCATGTCTGGCTTCAAGGAAGACTTCTGCTTTGTAAGCAGCACTTAAACAACAGTTTCCTGGTGCACACTTCACAGAAAACTAGTTTAAGAAAACTTCATTGAAATTAGGTACTCAATGAGAGATCATTCTTGGCCCCAAAACCATGGATTATTCGACTGAAATCATTATGTCTGAACCAGTTCAATGTTTGTAATATTGTGTGGCAATGGATATATGTGTGTTGATTACTGTAAATGTCCATGAGATACTGACCAAAAGCATGGAGGGGTTCAGAAATGAAAACTCACAGCAAAATGGCAGTGATAGATTTTTTATAATCAGCAGGAAAGCCACAAAAGCTTGGTGAATAAATTAGCAAGTGGAAATGCTCTTTGTAGTCAGGGAAGAGCATGAAACCCAGCTGGATTTCATGTGGTTAGCCTTAATGTTACCCTGCATGATAATCATTGTTGTTGAATTATGGATGAGGTTGAGCAATAGGAAGGGAAGGGTGAGCCGGTTTTGTTTGTTGTTTTTAATAATAAGGTAACATGGAAATGTTTCACTCATAAATCCTATGCTAAAACATGGCAATGATGTTCTGAACTGAAGTGGAGGTATTACTCTGAACAAGCCCATATAACCTGGATTCTATATGTTAGCTGGGAAACCGATCTACCCAATACATAGGTATCAGTACCGGCACAAGAGAAAATATTTCCTCCTTCCTCTGGCACTACCAGGACCTGGCCCCACCTTCTGTGCTGAGGTGGCAAAAGTCACTGTCATTGCTGTGCCACTCACTGTTCAGTTAAGATATTCTAACCAATGCAACTGAGCCACACACTAGACCTTTTTTCAAAATTCGAAGGGTGCAAGGAGGGGTGATGAAGAAAGAGACAGAACTGTCTGATTTTACCTAGTGTTCTGTGCACCATTGAAACAGTTCCCTTCCACTAATGTGGCATGCCAGCCAAGTTTCATACCTCTACTACACTTAATAAAAACATAAGAAGAACCTACTGAATCAGGCCAATAGCCCATCCTAGTGCAGCATCCTGTTTGCACAGTGGCCAGCCAGATTCCTCTGGGAAGCCCACAAGCAGGTCACAAGTGCAACAGCATTTTGCCTGTCTGTAATTCCTATCAACTAGCTTTCAGAGGCATAATGCGTCTTGACGGTGGAGGTAGAATTTATTGCTACATGCAAGCCCGCCTCCATTTAAAACACATATAAAAGTTCCAAGGACTTCACAAAAAATGGAATGCTACATGGTTTGATGATCAATTAGCTTGGATAGCAGTAAAAAAACAACATGTACCGGTAAACACTTTTTTAGTTATACTCAATAGTCATAATTAATTTATAGATGCAAGTTGGTGCAAAAGTCATTCACACATCTAAGGGCCAAAGTAGACCTGGTGCTGGGGGATCCAGAATCCGATCCCTTTTATTTTATATTCTAGACAGCTACACAAGACGGAGAGGCCAAATTGGACTGGGGAAATTGCTATGGGGTGGTGGTGTGTAGAAATGAAATTCTGCTTTCCCCCACTCCCAATTTGAAGCTGCTGCTTGCCCCTCAGGAGAAATGTAATCTCCACAGGGAAGATTTGTTCTTGAGTAAAACCAACAACAATCCATGATCCAGATGCAATGCTCAGGTAAATATTGTTGGTTTGTTGCTCCTGCTCTCACACTATGAAAGAAACATAGTATAGTGATCTGTGCACTCACAGCAAGTTGATAATTATGGCTTACTGTGGTGTATGAACTGGGTTATTGATGCAAAGGAAGTGGCCAGAATTTTGGGTGTTTGCTCTGTTTTTCATTTTTCTGTTCTTATTTTTCAAGTGCTTGACAGATAATGCATCTTGTTTTAGAATTTAGATCATTTTAAATAGAACCAATGAGAATGAAAATTGTATCTGGATTTTGGAATATAATGTAACATACTGATTAAGAACAGTGTGAAATGATTACAGTGGGTTGAAAATATTTCTTTTTCAAATTTACTAAGCTGCCATCCAGTTTTGTTGTTCACTACCAACTTGTGGGTTGACCTCCTCTTAATCATAAACCTTTTCTTTTTTCACTGTTGGAGCTGTTATCTCAGGAGGGTGGTGCTTCCTCCTATATTTCTTAGCTAACATAAAGAAAACAGTGATCTTGCGGTTTTCTATCCTCTCTTACTGCATCTTCCAATGACTCTACTATGCCTCCTTTCATTTGTTACACTCATCTCACATGGCTGTGTTTTCTGGTTTCAGCTCTGTGTTTATGCTGGCATTCTACCTGACCTGTTTTGTGATCCTCACCACAGTAATATTTGTTTCAGTCATCTACTCCTGCGTAAAGGTGAGTGGTAGTAATTTGATGGTATAATCCTATATGTGTCTACTCAGAAGTAAGCCCCATTTAGTTCAATGGGATTTATTCTCCGGCAAGTGGGTGATGTTTGCTCACTATTTTGTGGCAATTTGATTAGTCTTAATAAAGACATTGCCCTGCTGTGGATTTTGGATCTCTTACCTGTCCTTCACCATAAGGTCCCAGATTACAACAATATAAAAATACAATATTAAATCCAGTAAAAACAATTTTCAATCAGAGGAATAGGATGGTGTGTGTGTGTGTGTGTGTGTGTGTGTGTGTGTGTGTAAGACCAAGTAATACATACAGCATACACTGATGCTAGACACCTCTGTGGGAAGGGAATTCCACAATTTAAGGGTTGACACAGAGAAAGCCCTCTCTTGGGTTATCATTCTGTGTACTTCTGTCAGAACTGCCAGGACGGCCTCCTCTGCTCATCTTAACATCTGACAGTCTGTAGGTAAGGAGCCAATAAGATAATTGGCTCCTACATCATTTTAGAGCTCTAAACACCAAAGTGAATAGAAACTAACTATTAACCAGCATAGTTGTTATATGAGCTTGAATGGAGCCTCAGCCAGTAATTGGCTGCTGCATTTTGAACCAGTTGAAGTTTCAGGATTGAAGGTACCCAAGCATGAAGTACAGGGGCTGAGTCACGGAGGACCAAGGCCAGAGCTCGTGAACCATTCAGAGCTGGAAATAGGCCCTCTAGTCACCAATGCCACTTGAGTTTCAAGTAACAATGTTGGAACCAAGAGTACCCCCAAGTTGCGAGCCCTCTCCTTCCAGAGGAGTGTAACCCTTTTGAGAAGAGGTCATCTCCCCGTCCCCCAAACCAGAGAACTTAGAACACATACCAGTAATACTTCTGTCTTATTGGGATTTTGCTTCATTTTATTGGCCCACACCATCCCACTTCCAATCACTGGTCTAGTATGTGAACTGCCTCTCCTGATTCAGATGGAATGAGGAAATAGAGCTGGGGATTATCAGCATATTGATAACACCTTGCTCCAAATTTCCTGAAATAGCATGGCTGAGCAATAGCCTCCCTTAAGTAGGAGCAGAACCACTATTACACAGAGTCCCTTGCCTTTTTGTACTCTATAAAGCATTGTCAGTACTTGGAATGCTGTTTGAATTTCTTTCCAGTGAGGGGGGGGGGGAAACCAGTTAATGGAAAAGTACCGGTAACTAGTAGTGACTCATGAAATACCTAGTGACAAATCATACAGCTATAGTTATAACCTTTATTTTGCCTTGGTATGCTGATTTCAGTGCTTAGGCTCTGAACTATTGTCCTAGCATCCAAAAGTATTTTATTGCTGTCAGTACTGAACTTCTTGATGACCCATTCTGACTCAGCTTCCACATTTCTGAGATAAGCTGCTATTTGTAGGAAATTAGCTTCTATCTCAAATACAGTCTAGTTTGCTAATTGAAAACATACTCTTTAAAAGTTTAATAAAACTTTGACTTGCTTTAACTATGACTTGGATATGCATATCCAGCACTCCTCCTTAACCATAATTTGTTTGGCTACTTCATCTCAGATGCTTACCAACCTACAAAGGCCAGAGGCAAGAACATCTGAAAAACAAAACAAGTTTATACAAAACAAGTCATGGGACAACTTGTGGTTCATTCACGGCTTGTTAAACACCAATAGCTTATTATATGTGAACCAGTTAGGAATTTTATACCTTCTGTATTGATTTGTTTCTGTTTGCCCCCTGCTGCTGCATGATTTGGGTGTCCTGTGTAAAATTCAACAAAACTAGATTACAAGGCCTGTCCTGCAGGGTTCATTGCTTGTTACCATCATGACTCTACTTCTTTCATTTCTATAACAATGTCAGTCATTGATTCTTGTCATTTGCTTCTTAGAGTTTCCAATGCTGGATTTTTAAAAATATCGGCCTTCTGTGGGTAGGGCCAGGTAAGAACTTTGCAGGTTAATATCCAAGGAGAATTGAACACCCTGCACATCAGCTGATGTGCCTGCAGGATGTACCCTGCACCCTGCAAAGTAGCTGAACCAGTGGGATTGAACTCCTTGTGCATCAGATGATGTGTGTGGGAGTTCTGTCCTGCTTTCTGCAGCTGATCCAGTTCTCTACCTGCCCCACAACTAACAGGTGTGAGGCAGGTGGGCCTGGTTTGGGGAAAACAGCCTCGTGGGCAAAATTGAGAGGCTTGGCAGGCCAGACTTGGTCCACAGGCTGGAGCTTTTCCATTCCTGACTAGTGGTTTATGACCTCAGATTTTGTATTCCACATTCCAGAGCAATGAAAGGTAAATGTTTATGAGCAAATGGTTTTTCATACATTGCATAACATATTCTTTGCCAAAAAAATCTGGGTTTTTCTACTTCAGCTAGACCATTTTGAAAAATGGTTTCCAAGCAGTTAGGTTCTTAAATAGAAGAAAGCAGTTCAAATGCTGACATTTTCCAAATTTGGGATTTGTCGAATTTCTGGATTTCATAAATATGTAAAATTCTGAATATGTAATTATCCAGTCCTTGCTTCAGAGCTTGATGGGAGTCTGATTAGGCTGAAAATCCTTACAGTGCTTTAAAAAAAGTTTGTGCAGGCAGAGGTAGTATGAAAAGCCTGCACCTCATGCTGCACATAATTTAAACTTTCTCCTTGCCTGTGTAGAATAGGGTGATGTTTGATTGTGATTCATCTGTTGCATTGAGAACTACTTACATGCTTAATTTAACCACTTGGAAGAACATTGCTAGATTTTTATTATCATCTTACAGTTTATTGCTATCTTTTATTATGCCAGTGCCTGGTATGATAGATGATCTCCCCACCCCTCCCTACCCCAACCGAAGAAAAAATCTGGTCCAGTGATTTTAGATAGTTTTGTAATGGGTGCAGGTGAAGACAGCAGCTTAAAAGAGGCACAGCATTGTCACAAGTTGTATCTGTCTCTTTTTGTAATAAAGGTAAAGGGTAAAGGGACCCCTGACCATTAGGTCCAGTCGTGTCTGACTCTGGGGTTGCGGCTCTCATCTCGCTTTATTGGCCGAGAGCCGGCGTACAGCTTCCGGGTCATGTGGCCAGCATGACAAAGCCGCTTCTGGCGAACCTAATAGGCACCAGCTAATCAGCCCTCCTGTTCATCAAACAGCTTCATAATTGTGCTTGTGTAGGAAGCAAAATGCAATCCTTCTAACCGTGCAATAAAAAAAAGGAGGGGAGCAAAAAGAAAGAGGTTGGAGTGGTTAGTCATTGCTAAAAAAGCAATACACAAGCCATTTCTCACTGTCTTCTTTTAAAAAAGAAACCACTTAGAAGCCTAGTTGGTGCAATGATAATGATGCATATTTGAGCTGCTATTTGTCTGTGTCTCAGATTTCTCTCTAGGGATTGAATTGGGGAGCATTTTGATGAGGTGAAATTAACAGCAGGGAAGCCTTTTAGTTTTACAGAACTCAAACATCTGAATTCTAGAAATGTATCCTTGTTCGCTCCTTGCATGGGAGATTTGAGTGCTGGGGTGGGGTGAGCCACAAACAAAAACCTATTGGAGGAAGATGTGCGGGAAGCAAGTGAAGGAAAATATGCTCCCCTGAACTCACCAGGTCAAAACTTAGTATCGGAAGATAATCTCCAAGATCCCAAACTCACTGGTCAGCCAAATACCATTTAGAGTCAATTTACTTATTCGGGGTGAAGTGAATGATTCCTGAACAGCTCCTATAGAGTAGATAGATGTTAGTAGATCCCAGAGGGTCACAAGATTCAGTACAAGCCAAACTCTGATGGCTTCAAAAGGTGATTAGACAAATTCATGGAGGAGGAGAGTATCCATGAATACTAGTCATGATTACTATGCATTACGTCCAGTATCAGAGGCAGTAACAGTTGCTGGGGAATCAATGAGCAGGAGAGTGCTGTTTAGCTTGTTTCCTGCTTATGAGTTTTCCATAGGCATTGTGAACACAGAATGGTGGACTAGATAGGTCTTTGATCTGATGCAGCTGGGCTTTAATGTTCAAATCTCTGGTGCTTTTGGAAGTCTGAAGACATTTGCCAGTGTTAATGACTACTGTACAATTCACTGCTGCAGTTGTACCTATTGTCCATCTAAACATAATAAGAGGTGACACGAAGATAAAACTCAATTATAGCTAGAATCTTGGAAGCAGAACAGGTTATTTCAAAATGCATGTTTATATATCCATTTATTCTGAGATCAGAATCGGATGTTTTGTTTTGTTTTGCACACCATTCTTTCTGGTTCTGATTTAGAAGCCATTATTTTAATCAGGGAGCAGCAAGTCAATATGACAAGTTAGCCAAGCAATTATGCATTTAGCCTTTCTGCTCCTAAAATTACCTAGAGGAAGACAGATGTTCAGTGATCTGGCATGTCAGCTTTTGTACTTTCTAATGTGTATTGTTCTTTAGCGTGCAATATATTTATCCAGAATCATGATTTCAAACATCTTGCTTTCTCTTTTTTGACCAGCTTTTTCCAGCTCCACTCCAGACTCTCTCAAGGAAGATTGTTCAGTCCAGGACCAACAACACCATAGTTGGGGTCTTTACCATTGTATTGGTTTTCCTCTCAGCCTTTGCCAACATGGTATGTTACACTGGTTGTTACTTTTATTTAGCATCACTGACCTATCAGTGCCCAGAAGCTGTAGGGTACAAAAGAAAGCATAGCTCCTGGTGTATGTGTAACCAATGGTAGGCTTGGGCTCAGTAATTTTCCTAATACTTCTAACCAGTCATTGTTACAACTTAATGTCTCCAGTGCGTTGGCCAATATTATGTCTTTGAAATAGACAGGAACAAAGCAATGCTAATTGTTTCACCCATTTTTGCAAACCTGTAAATGGAGCACTTCCTGGGAATTCCCAGTGCCAGTTTCATGGTATATTGATTAGATGGGTTAGACGATACTTGGGATGTGGGATGAGATAGATGATGTTTTGCATACCTGCTAACCAGTCATTACTGCCGCCACTATTTAACTGGTGGTTTATATTGTTGGGCCCAAGAGCCATCTGTGCTGGGCCACTTTGCCATTGTGCAGAGAAGCATCTTTTAATGCATCTCTGCTCTGAGTACTTTCCATTGTAGTTAGCTGTTTTCTCTTTTCCTTGCCTTTCTTTTTGTTAATCTCTTCCTTTCTGCCAGTTCACTTGCAGCACTGTGGATCTCCGTGATTGTGTGGCTGCAGAGTATAACATCACCCCACATGAGGTGAACATGTGCCATATTAGCTACTCTGCCTCCAATTACAGCCTGGGGACAGTACAAGGATTATGTGCTAGCTCCCAGCCAAGCTGCAACTTCCCAGAGGTGGGTGTGTTTAAGTTTTAAAATTTGTACAAACTATAAGTGGCCCTGTTTTATGCTGAATGAGACAGTTAATCACTTAGCCCACTGTTGTTTGTTTCAGCTGTTTTCAGCTCCTCTCCATTGTCTTCAGGTAGAGATATTTTTCCAGGTAGAGATTCTTTCTAACCCAGCTGCTTAAAGGTAAAGGGTCCATTAGGTCCAGTCGCGGACGACTCTAGAGTTGCGGCGCTCATCTCGCTCTATAGGCCGAGGGAGCCGGTGTTTGTTCACAGACAGCTGGGTCATGTTCTGGCGAACTAGAGCAGCGCACGGAAACGCCATTTACCTTCCCGCTGGAGTGGTACATATTTATCTACTTGCACTTTGACGTGCTTTCAAACTGTTAGGTTGGCAGGAGCAGGGACCGAGGAATGGGAGCTCACCCCGTCGCGGGGATTCAAACCGCCGACCTTCTGATCGGCAAGCCCTAGGCTCAGTGGTTAACCCACAGTGCCGCCCACATGCCTCAGCCCAGCTACTTAAAATCCTTTAAATGAGAGATTACAGGTTTCAGACCTAGGGCCTTCTGCATACAATATCCTTTTGCCACTGATAATGTGTCAATCCGACACAATTCTCAGCTTTACCACTCCAGACAATAGGTGGGATAGTCTTATTATTCAATGCTGCTACCACACCAGGTTTAATGTAGCTGCAGTTTTATACACACTTACCTTGGGGGGGTTGGTCCCACTGAGGTCAATGACACTTGCTTCTGAGTAGACGTGTAAAGAATCACACTGTTCTGATGCGCTCCTTTATAATTAAATACCCAAACAAACTTTTAAAAAGCGGGATCAGGGAGTGGCATTTGAAAAATATAATTCTTGATCTGAGGTGGTTTCTATGAGTTCCCAATGCCACCTCATTATGCATCTTACGTAGAATTGACTTTGGAGCAGCTGACAGCTGTCACACAAAATTACAAAACAAAATAAAATAAAAAAATTCCTTCCAGTAGCACCTTAGAGACCAACTAAGTTTGTTCTTGGTATGAGCTTTCGTGTGCATGCACACTTCTTCAGATACACTGAAACAGAAGTCACCAGACCCTGATATATAGTGAGAGGGTGGGGAGGGGTATTACTCAGAGGGGTGCTGGAAATGGGTGAAAGGTTGATAGCTGTGGTAAACCTGTTGACGACTGTTAACGGCTGCAATTAGTCTTACAGGAAAAAGCAAGGGGTGAGAAGGTTAAAAAAGCTTTGTCATGTATAATGAGATAAGAATCCAATGTCTTTGTTCAGACCAGGTCTCTCCATGGTTTTAAGCTTGGTAATGAGTTGCAATTCAGCAACTTCTCTTTCCAGTCTATTTCTGAAATTCCTTTGCAATAAGACAGCTACTTTGAGATCTTGTATAGAGTGTCCTGGGAGATTGAAGTGCTCTCCTACTGGTTTCTCTGTCTTGTGATTCCTGATGTCAGATTTATGTCCATTTACCCTTTGGTGTAGGGTTTGGGTTACCAAGCTTAAAACCATGGAGAGACCTGGTCTGAACAAAGACATTGGATTCTTATCTCATTATACATGACAAAGCTTTTTTAACCTTCTCACCCCTTGCTTTTTCCTGTAAGACTAATTGCAGCCGTTAACAGTCGTCAACAGGTTTACCACAGCTATCAACCTTTCACCCATTTCCACCACCCCTCTGAGTAATACCCCTCCCCACCCTCTCACTATATATCAGGGTCTGGTGACTTCTGTTTCAGTGTATCTGAAGAAGTGTGCATGCACACGAAAGCTCATACCAAGAACAAACTTAGTTGGTCTCTAAGGTGCTACTGGAAGGAATTTTTTTATTTTATTTTGTTTTGACTATGACAGACCAACACGGCTATCTACCTTTAACAAAATTACAAGTTAATGAAAACAAAGATGCATTAAACACGTATGCATATATGATGTATGTACATTCAAATAGGCATGCATGCACATAGAGAATAAAAGGTGGACTTTTAACTGCCAGAGGACTAAACTGCTGCTGAGGCTTGGTTGGGTCAGGCATTGTGTGGGCCTGCTGGAAGTCCAGCTAGACAAATGTGCCAGTCCCAGTATAAGGATCCATTGAAGGATGTTCAGTGGCATGCTGGACCTAAGGTACCCTCAACCGAATGTTCAGAGCCTTATATTAATTGACATGTGACATAACAAAAGAAGAATAGTTAAAATAAGTTGATGTGTATTAATCTATAACCTCATTCTTGCAGTACTGCTTAATGGATGTTTGCTGTGCTTTACTGATTTGACTCCCGTTTGTTCTCTCTTCCTCCCTCCACTCCATTTTTCCCCCTCCTCTTCCGCTTCCCAATCCCTCCTCTCACAGTATTTTACCTACAGTGTCTTACTGAGCCTCCTGGCCTGCTCTGTGTTCCTTCAGATCAGTTGCATTGGGAAACTCATTTTGATGTTGATTATTGAATTTACATATGTCCTTATTGTGGAAGTGCCAGGGCTTACCCTCTTTGATAATGCAGATCTTCTGGTCACAGCCAATGCCATGTAAGTTACCCTTAAACCTTTGTAAGTTGTTTTTTATAAACCGTGAGAAAGGTCACCAAGTTGGGGTTTTAGTAAAGCAAGTGAGGAAGTAGACTGTTTTTGGACTATACCATTTCGGAGTACTAGTAGGCTCTCACATGACTGGATACACTTCAGTTTAAAAAAGTAAAAATTGCATATAGGAGTTTAAGAAGTCAAGGATTTTTGCCTAGCCAGTTTTGTATGTGTACAGTTTTATTGTTTTATGGGAGGGGCATTCAGTCATGTGAGGCCCCTACCCAGGGTCTAGAGTGGAGTAGTCCAGAAACAGGTTCACCTCATCATTTGCTGCTTGGGAAAACCAAGTTGATGAGTCCATGAAAACAATTTTATATAAACAGAAAGAGCATCAACAAGTGAATTAACACTGGAAGTTATTTAAGAACCCTCTATTAGTTCTTGCTCTTGGTTCTATTTTGCTGATATCTAGAATTTGAATGTCATAATCTGCATGACTGTTGCACTCTCAGATAAGGACCAAACATGTATATTTGCATCAAGTAGGAGGCCAGTGCCTTAGTTGTGTTGAATGCTAACACATATCTTCCTTTTTAAACATATTTACTCATTAAACATTTTTCATTGTAGGAGTTTGGCTTGTTCACTAATAAGCAACACTACTTTTATTGGCATTATTTGTATGCCTTATGATTTCCTTAATTCCCTTAAAACATACCAAACAACCAATTTGATGAGATATTTTCTTAAGTTAATAAAACAGCACAAGAAAGAAAGAAAAAATGGCCATTCTGGTTGAACAACAGCCATGCCCTTCTCCATTTTGGATTGCTTAATTCTGATTAATCCACTTGGGTGTGATTTCTGCCCTTCATATAAAAAAGAAAATTGATAGCAAATTAGGGGCAGTCATTTGAAGGGATAATCTCAAAAAAAAAAACCACCAAAAAAACCCCATCCTTTAGGCATTTTATACTGCATGGAATTTTGATAAGCCAGGAGCAGACTGAATTAGAGCACTTATTGAATTAAAGCAATTATTTGCATCACCTCACAATCAAGATGTCAGTAAAAAGGTGGAGTAAATAAGCAGCTTTTTCCCAGAAATAAATTTAGGAGCTGCAATCTTACCACTCATTAAATTAGCTTTGCTTGCTCTGAAAGCTCAATTTATTGTTAGTCTTACTGCGTGGTGAACCACTTACGGCTCGTGGGAAGTATTAAGTACATATGCAGCCGCCACAGTCTAGGTGCAGATCTCTTCCAAATGCATGGAATATTATCCTATATTACCGGTAATTTAACTGGCCATCTGTCTGATCCATCTAATTATTCTGTATATGACATGCACACTAATTAGCAAGATGCACAGATGCCCCTTTTCTCACACCCCTATACAAATTTACCGAAAACATAAGCCAAGAAAAGGCTGATGGTAAAACTTAAAGAGTGCTCCTGCCAGCCAAAAAGAATTGTACCCATGCAAGCAGGCCTGGTGTCAAACTTCAGGGGGCCCTCAGCATAGTCCAGCTGATGCCCCCCTGTTCCTGTCACACTGGAGCTCCTGGAGCTCTCATCCTCCTTTTTGTGGCAGCAGCTATGCCGCCAGTCCCTTTCCTCCTCTTCCTTAAAAAAACACACACACAATACCTTGGTTTTCAAACAGCTTGGTTCTCGAATGTTTTGGCTCCCGAACACCACAAACCCGTAAGTGAGTGTTCTGGTTTGCGAACTATTTTTGGAAGCCAAACGTCCGACGGGGCTTCAAATTGGCTGCAGGAGCTTCCTGACACCAATCAGAAGCCGCACGTTAGTTTTCGAACGTTTTGGAAGTTGAATGGATTCCGTTCGACTTCAAAGGTACGACTGTAGTGGCTAAATCAGTGGTAGCTTCTCGCCACCTTGGGATGAAGAAAAATCCTTGAGAGCCAAGAATTCTGAGTAAGCTGATTGTGCTGCTGCTGTGGCATCTAGGAAAGTTTTTTTTTTTTTTTTAAAGAAAAATTCTAAATTTGAAAGGCCTTTTAAAGCAAACTGCTGCAACAGCACTGGTATTTTCCAGGTCACCTTGCCCAGAAGGTCTTTTCTCAGAGTTCAAGAGAGGCAGCAGGCTATGCAGTTACCATGGATGGGAGCCAAGTTGGTCCCCAAGAAGTGTCTGCATATATCGGCCTGGATCTCATGTTAAGACCCATGATGGGTCTTTCTAAGCCCTGGGGCCATCAACCAATGCCCAGCTAGGCTAACTGCTGGCGCCAGGCCTTCCTGCAGCAGCCATGTGGGGTCTGAATTTCAGCTGGAAGAGGACAGCTGCTTTTAAGCAAGTTCTACTGACTCAGTGAGTCAGTAAGTAAGACAGATATAACAAAGTTAATGTGGAAAAGCAGTTTTTAAATTGTCACTGTCGGATTTTATGGTCTGTTTTTACTTTATTTCTTTTCTAGAGAATACTTTGTTAGGTGACTCATAAACTGAACAAAATAAAATATAAATTTAAAACGAAAGGGCAGAAGAACTGGAACAGGAGCTATGTTAATTGGATTATAAAGTATCTGGTTCTGCTGGAGTGATCTGGTGATACGACTCGGATAAAAATTTCTGACAAAGTACAAGAAAAAATGTTCAGTGAATAAATTTGAAGGAACTAGATTTCAAGGCACCCCCTGCGTCTCCAGTACCATCTAGAATGAGACACTAAATTTGCAATCAAAGGGTAGAATCCAGCTTTATGTGGGCAGATTCCAACTTGTCACCTTTTATCTCCTCTCTTCTGCAGCCCCACAGCAGAATTCCCTAAGTGCAGAATTCCCTGCACTTGAATCCCCTAATTCAAGTTAGGGAATTAATTCTTAGGAATTAATTCCCTAACTTTTTCCAGGCAGCATTGTTTTATAACATCCTATCTAATGTGCCAACTTTCCTTGACTCCTCACTTCAACGATAATCAAGCTCAAAGTCAAAATGATCCTCTTTCATTGTAACGATAGGCAAGTAGAAGAAAATTTTAGGAAGTGGTTATGGCTCCACATAGTGTTCAAAGTGAAAAATAGTAGCACTGATTTTGTGGAACAGATTATTATTACACTCAATCCTAAATGTCTTTATTTTAGAATATGTGGCATCCTGGATTCCTTGGAACTTTGTGTAGGTGTAATAATTTTTTTTTAAAGAACGGTAATCTTAACCATGTTTGGAAACATGTTCCATTGAAATTGCAGCAGGACCTGCAGTAAAGTGAATGCTTTGAGG
Organism: Darevskia mixta; assembly: GCA_034641385.1. NCBI lineage: Eukaryota > Metazoa > Chordata > Lepidosauria > Squamata > Lacertidae > Darevskia > Darevskia mixta. Next base: position 9,500,038 of record JAWWNH010000001.1, on the reverse strand, counting down.
CTTTGATTCTAGTGTCACATGGGGCATAGGGGTCCCTCCTGTTGCTGCAATCCATCATGCATTTCAGAACAATGAACACAGAGACATATAAAACAACTTCCCTACAATTTAAATGGAGTGCTTTGCACACATGTTCATCTGATTAACATCAGGCAAGTGATCCAGAAGAGACACAGACCTTTGAACTGGTTGAAGTATTAGAGAGGCACTTTTGTTTGGATAGCATTGGAGCAGTGAAATGTACACCTTGATTTTAATCCAAAGTCAGCAGTTCCGTGCCAACTGGGAAGAATACTGAAAAATTAAAAAGGCAGCTTGTGCAACAAATAAGGGAAACAGCATCATCATAATAGTAATGAGGAGGAGGAGGAAAATTGTTATATCATATCTCATTAGTGTTCAGACTTCTTCATATATATTATCTCAGTATTCTTTAGAAGATGGCTTGATAAGGCAATCTGAGCTCTGAACCAGGGTGTTCCTGGCTCATTCCTTATACTCCTAGCAGTATAGGAGGGCACTAAATGTGGAATTGGGAAGAAAGCAATGGAGTAAGTGATTTATAAATATAGCATAGCAGTCTATATACATTGTCTAAAACCTATCACTTGCTATTTCAGAGTGTTTTCCAATGGGACTGAGAATGGAACATGGTGAGTTACTGAGGGAGCAGGTAGCCTGAGGTTGCTTTAAAAAATATTAAGTGGATTCAGCCATTGGTGGGTTTGGGTTGTTGCAGACATAATGTGGCTCATCCTTTAATGGTGCTTAAGGGGTATGGGATGGGCACACCCCTCTCAAACACAAGTCCCCTCCCTTGCTGTCTGAAGCACTGTTAACCATTATGTATGCTTGCCAGAGTTTGAATTTGAAACAAACTTGAAATACAAATTAACGTCAACCACAGTTGGTAGCACTGCTACCTAGCCTTCGTTGTATTCAAGAATAGGAAGAATTTGACCGCATCAATGCAGGGAGAGTGTGAGAAAAGAATAGAATCTAGTGGTCTCTCACAAATCTCCTATGGTTTAGTAATGGAATGCATTAACTCTGCTGTGGCCCTTTGTCTCCCTTCCTTGCCTAAGAGGCAGTTTTGATACAGTGTGCCTCACTTCTAGAGCTATTGAAGCACACAAAAAATGAAGATGGATGGGGCGGCTTCGTGCAAAGTAAAAGATGGCCACTTGGACTTTGCTGTTCACGCTGCATCAAAAGCAAGAACTAAATGATAAATGAAATGATTCAGAGTTGAACAGAATAAAATAGTCAGTGGATTTTATTGGTCAACAGCTAGAGCCCACCCCTTGCTCAGCCTGTTGCTACACAAAGAAGCCAAGAAATTGCTTGCTTTGAATTGTACGTACTCTTCCAGTTGAGCGACAGGCATCCTAGAACATCCAGAGATTTATATATTTTCTTTTCCTGCGTAGTCCTCCAAGTGTGTCCAGGGTGGCCTTGAAGATTGTGACTCCCGTCGTTATCACTGTTTTTGTCTTGGCGGTGTATCTTCATGCGCAGCAAGTGGAATCCACAGCAAGACTTGATTTCCTCTGGAAGCTTCAGGTGTGTGTGTTTTGAGTGTAATTTTAAAATGCCATTTATAATCAGCAAACAGTTGCTATTCACGCTGTTAATGCGTTATCGTACTGTGCTCATAAATTATCGAGCTAGAAGCGCTGGCACAAAGGAAACTCCTATGGTATCAATTTTATCTGAGGATCACAAAGATTGTGCTCTTAGTTTTGTTTTATATTGTATTATAAAGAATACTGTCCATGCTTGTGTGTATCCATCCCATGCATATAGTTTGGATGGAGCCACCCTTAGTGTGTGCAAAATCATATTCTGTTGCTAGCATGTATTGATGGGTTACATCTTAGACCTTATACCAGTGGTTCCCAACCTTTTTTTGGCCATGCCCCACCTAAGCAACTCTAAAATTTTGTGGGTTTTTTTTTGCTTTGTTTTTTCTGTTGCTTTTTATATAGGTGTTTGTTCTTAAGGGGTGGGATCAGGGCTGCCCGGGAGTGGGTCCCAGCCGATAAAATGGCTGGGACAAGTTCTACAGGGGGGGATGCACTGGGACACCCGATCTCAGTGATCACGGGCAGGAGGAGGAGTCACGCTAGGACCAGACCATGTCATTACCGAGGAGGCAGGCTTAGTCGTTGTTTGAGGACTATCCCTGCCTCCGGGTCTGGCCCTGACTGGACGGGTACTGGAATCAACAAGGGATACTCACATGACCTGAAAGTGTTGCTGTGTAATGCCAGGTCAATGATGAACAAAACCACTGCCATCCATGACCTGATTGTGGATGGGGGACTTGACCTGGCATGTGTGACAGAGACTTGGTTGGATGAGGCAGATGGGCCAGTCCTTGCCGCTGCTTGTCCACCAGGTTTCTCTTACGCACAGCAACCCAGGCCATCTGGGCGGGGAGGGGGGGTTGCAGTGATTTTTAGGAAGTCATTAGTTTGCACCAGGCGTCCTATTGGAAAGACCAAGTTTTCTGAGTGCATGTTCTGGAAATTGGGCAATAGGGGCAGTACAGGATTCCTTTTGGTGTACCGACCCCCCCGCTGCACCAAGGATTCCCTGCCCGAGCTGCTTCAGGTTGTGGCGGATGTGCTCCTGGAGACACCTAGCCTGGTTGTCTTAGGAGATTTTAATATCCACGCCGACACGACCTTACAAGGGGCCGCTTGGGACTTCGTGGAAAGCATGGCCTCCATGGGGCTGTCCCTGAATAAGTCTGGCCCAACTCATAGCCACGGACATGCCTTAGACCTAGTGTTTACCTCTATGGATGTTGGTGATCTGACACTAAGTAAAAGCGATACAAAAGAAGTGCCATGGTCAGATCACTTCCTGGTGCAACTAGACTTCTCCGCGACCCTTCCCCTCTGCCGGGAGGTGGGACCGATTCGGATGGTCCGCCCCCGCCACTTAATGGATCCAAATGGTTTCCAGAGAGTGGTAGGGGATGTTTTATCCCATGTTGATGGCCTTTCAGCTGATTCCCTGGTGGCCCGCTGGAATGTGGAGTTAACCAGGGCTATTGACTGTCTGGCTCCGAAGCGCCCTCTCCGATTGCATGGAGCCCGGACAGCTCCGTGGTTTTCTCCGGAGCTGAGGGTGATGAAACAGTCGCTGAGACGGCTAGAGCGCCGGTGGCGGAAAACTCATTCTGAATCAGACCGGACACGGGCTAGAGCTCAACTTCGAGCCTACCAAGTGGCAATGGCAACGGCAAAGAGAACTTTCTTTGCCGTTTCTATTGCATCTGCAGAAAACAGCAGCAGGAGACTCTTCCAGGTGGTTCACAATCTAGCAGAACCACCTCCGTCATCTGGGTCTGATAGGGACCCCAAGATCTCCTGCAATGCTTTTGCAAAGTTTTTTGCAGATAAAGTCGCTCAGATTCGGAAGGAGGTAGACTCCACCGTGGGAGCAGAGCCGGGGCGGGAGAGTGCTAGAGCTCTGTCTAGTCATGTTTTATGGGATCAATTCCAATCTGTTACCTCCGAGGATGTGGACAGGCTGCTTGGACGAGTGAAACCGACCACCTGTCTTCTTGATCCTTGCCCATCCTGGCTAATAAAAGCTAGCCGGGAAGGGCTGGGCGATGGGCTCCGCGGGGTGGTGAATGCCTCTCTCTGTGAGGGAGCCTTCCCAGACCCGCTAAAAAACCATCTTTGGATGCGGCCAATATGGCCAACTATCGCCCAGTCTCAAATCTTCCATTCTTGGGCAAGGTGATTGAGCGGGTGGTTGCTGAACAACTCCAGGCACGCCTGGAAGAAGCGGACCATTTGGATCCCTTCCAATCGGGGTTCAGACCTCATCATGGGACTGAATCTGCCTTGGTCGCACTGGTTGATGATCTCCGGCGGGCTAGGGACAAAGGTGAGAGCTGTTTCCTAGTTCTGCTGGATCTCTCAGCGGCTTTTGACACCATCGACCATAACATCCTTCTGGACCGCCTAGAGGGGTTGGGAGCTGGGGGCACTGTTATACAGTGGTTCCGCTCCTTCCTCCTGGGCCGTGTTCAGAAAGTGGTGGTGGGGGATGAGTGTTCAGACCCCTGGGCTCTCACTTGTGGGGTACCTCAGGGCTCTGTCCTCTCCCCCATGCTTTTTAACATCTATATGCAGCCGCTGGGAGAGATCATCAGGGGGTTTGGGCTGGGTGTTCATCAGTATGCGGATGATACCCAGCTCTACCTCTCTTTCAAATCAGAACCAGTGAAGGCGGTGAAGGTCCTGTGTGAGTGTCTGGAGGCGGTTGGAGGATGGATGGCGGCTAACAGATTGAGACTGAATCCTGACAAGACAGAAGTACTGTTTTTGGGGGACAGGGGGCGGGCAGGTGTGGAGGACTCCCTGGTCCTGAATGGGGTAACTGTGCCCCTGAAGGACCAGGTGCGCAGCCTGGGAGTCATTCTGGACTCACAGCTGTCCATGGAGGCACAGGTTAATTCTGTATCCAGGGCAGCAGTCTACCAGCTCCATCTGGTACGCAGGCTGAGACCCTACCTGCCCGCGGACTGTCTCGCCAGAGTGGTGCATGCTCTAGTTATCTCTCGCTTGGATTACTGCAATGCGCTCTACGTGGGGCTACCTTTGAAGGTGACCCGGAAACTACAACTAATCCAGAATGCGGCAGCTAGACTGGTGACTGGGAGCGGCCGCCGAGACCACATAACACCGGTCTTGAAAGACCTACATTGGCTCCCAGTACGTTTCCGAGCACAATTCAAAGTGTTGGTGCTGACCTTTAAAGCCCTAAATGGCTTCGGTCCAGTATACCTAAAGGAGCGTCTCCACCCCCATCGGTCAGCCCGGACATTGAGGTCCAGCGCCGAGGGCCTTCTGGCGGTTCCCTCGCTGCGTGAAGCCAAGTTACAGGGAACCAGGCAGAGGGCCTTCTCGGTAGTGGCGCCCGCCCTGTGGAACGCCCTCCCTTCAGATGTCAAAGAGAACAACAACTACCAGACCTTTAGAAGACATCTGAAGGCAGCCCTGTTTAGGGAGGCTTTTAATGTTTAATAGATTACTGTATTTTAATGTTCTTTTGGAAGTCGCCCAGAGTGGCTAGGGAGACCCAGCCAGATGGGCGGGGTATAAATAATAAATTATTATTATTATTATTATTATAAAATCCTGATGCCCCCCCATGACATATAATTCTTATTGTTCAAAAAGTGAACTCCTATTCATGAGGAGGAAGCCTAAAAGACCATTAACTGTTAATAACTCATTCTCGAATTACCCCCCTAAAAATCAAATTGCCCCCCTGTTGGGAACCACGGCCTTATACAATAGATTCGCAACTTATGCAAGAGTTATTTTCCAGGGATAGCACACAAAGCCAAAATCACATAATCAAAACAACCCTTTAAAAACCATTAAAGTCTATCCAGCCACCTCTGCTTTGTCTCCAAAAGCTGCATACACACTCTCAAGGCCACTACACCATGCACCAGGGTTAATGCAATGGCGGGTGCAATTGCTGACATTTCCCCCCTACTCTCCCACCCCCTTATGGTATCCCTCCTAGCCCCTTTTTTTCTAGTCAAGGGCTGAGAGCTGCGACCGCGCAAGCTAAACACACATAAGTTGTGAGTCCACTGTATATGCTTCCAGTCCATTTGCCACATAAATGAACCTGAGTTGCAGGCTGCATCTTTTTCTCTCCCCCTTTTCAGGCTACTGAAGAAAAGGAGGAAATGGAGGAATTGCAGGCCTATAACAGACGCCTTCTCCATAACATCTTGCCAAAGGATGTGGCGGCCCACTTCCTTGCACAGGAACGGAGGAATGATGAGCTGTATTACCAGTCATGCGAGTGTGTGGCTGTCATGTTTGCTTCCATCAGCAACTTCTCAGAATTCTATGTAGAGTTAGAGGCCAACAATGAAGGAGTGGAATGCTTGAGGCTTCTCAATGAAATCATTGCTGACTTTGATGAGGTGAGCAAGTTTTGTTTTTGTTTTTTTTAAGAGTTAAACCTATGTGTGGTCTAGTTCATGCTTAACTGATTCCTGCATTGCAGGGGGTTGGACCAGGTGGCCTTTGGAGTCCCTTCCAACTCTACAATGCTGTGAATCTATGACTGACCCTTTTGTATTGTCCCGATGCACACAACATCAGTCGTCTCTGACACTTTTGGTTTCTGTGCTAGATTTATTTCATATGCCAGAGGTATCAATAGAAATACAGTACTACACTTTTCTTTCCTAGAAGTACTATATACTGAAAGGTGCTGCTGAGCCCAGACAATGCAATACACTCCTAAATAAACTCTTCATCCATGGCTATGGGTAGGACCCAGAAAGCTACCTGGCTTGCAAGTCTTCCTCAGCTTCTAGAACTAGTTTCCTAGTTCTTGGTATCCTGGCCTGTTGACTTCATTTCCTGGTCAACAGCCGTTTTAATCACCTCATGCTCTGCTCCCATGAATCTGTATAAGTGCAGCAGTGGAAACAATAATTTGTCCAGGTCAGCTGAAATGGTCTCATGCTTGTGCTCCTAGGAAAGTTCTACCTCCTCTATGATTACCAGTTACAGCAAGCATTTATTTGCACTGGCCACTGTTGCTTTTATTACTCAGAAAGGCTAGTGGGTACCATGGAACAGAATATCTAGGGAAGATTTTACGCATCGCATATGATTAAAAGTGCAAATGGTCCTAACTCAATCACCTTGCACATGACAGCAAGTACTGACACACTCGTGCCAGGACCTGATGTAGATCCAAACTGAAGGGACATTGCAACGGCTGTTGACCAGGAAATGAAGTCAACAGGCCAGGATACCAAGAACTAGGAAACTAGTTCTAGAAGCTGAGGAAGACTTGCAAGCCAGGTAGCTTTCTGGGTCCTACCCATAGCCATGGATGAAGAGTTTATTTAGGAGTGTATTGCCATACACCCATAGCCATGGATGAAGAGTTTATTTAGGAGTGTATTGCATTGTCTGGGCTCAGCAGCACCTTTCAGTATATAGTACTTCTAGGAAAGAAAAGTGTAGTACTGTATTTCTATTGATACCTCTGGCATATGAAATAAATCTAGCACAGAAACCAAAAGTGTCAGAGACGACTGATGTTGTGTGCCAGGACCTGATGTAGATCCAAACTGAAGGGACATTGCATCCCGTGGCCTGGCATCCTCTTGCAAAATCTTACTTTTCTTTCCTTATCAATTTGAAGAAGCAAAAATAGGGTCTAGGATACCATCCTGTCTATGTGCAGGATAAAAACAGTTCATGAACTTTCTCTTCATATGGGAAGCACATTAGAACATGTGTTATGCAAGCTACAGTGTGCATGATCATATCTGGGTCTTGTACAGATCAGTCAAACAGTGTCCTTTTCAATAACTTCGTTCCTTTGTTGCCTCTGCAGATAATAAGTGAAGACCAGTTTCGACAGCTGGAAAAGATCAAAACTATAGGCAGCACATATATGGCTGCTTCAGGCCTCAATGATTCCACCTATGACAAAGTGGGCAAGTCACACATCAAGGCCCTGGCTGACTTTGCAATGAGGTTAATGGATCAAATGAAATACATCAATGAGCATTCGTTCAACAACTTCCAGATGAAAATAGGTAAATGCTTTTGTTATGGTGTTATGCTTCTGGAGTTTTTCCTCTGTGGTTAAAAGTGCAAATGCCACGTGTTAATTGGTGCTGCCTCTACTGAATTAAATTAGCACTTAATGGTGTATTCTTGATCTGCAGTGTTGGTTGTGTTTCCTGCAGAAATTTGACCCCATTACATAACATTCCCAACTGGAGATTAGTAGCCAATTGAACACGGGAAGATCTAAAGCCAAACAAAATTAGTTTTCTGCCCACATTAGTGCTTTAGAAAGGACATGGCTGTTAGAACTTGTTTTGTCGTGTAGAACACTGGAAAACTGTCTTTCATATTTGAATCTGAAATGGATAAATGCACACACACTTGAAGTGGAGGCAGAGCAAGAGCTCTTTCTACCTGATCCTGTAAGGCCAATCGGCACGCATACAGGTGCTTGACACCGGGTTCCTGCGCTTGACACCGGGTTTCCGTGCGCTGCTCTGGTTTGCCAGAAGCGGCTTTGTCATGCTGGCCACATGACCCGGAAGCTGTACGCCGGCTCTCGGCCAATAAAGCGAGATGAGCGCCGCAACCCCAGAGTCGGACACGACTGGACCTAATGGTCAGGGGTCCCTTTACCTTTTAATACCTGATCATAGAATCATGGCACGTTTTGTCATATAGCCCTCAAAAGGTTGGCCATTCAAAAATTAGCTCTGGTCAATTTATGCCTGGGGAGGAATCAGATAGTTGCAGTCCTCCTGCAGGTGTGATCTGGTAGTGATAACTTATAAGATGTACTTTATACACTCATGTCTAATTCCATACTATTTCTTTGCTAGGGCTCAATATTGGCCCAGTAGTAGCTGGGGTCATAGGCGCACGTAAGCCCCAGTATGATATTTGGGGGAATACTGTGAATGTAGCCAGCCGAATGGACAGCACAGGAGTGCCCGACAGGATTCAGGTGAGTCTTCTTGGCACCTCTCCTCTTCCTGAAAACTTTTTTTTCTCTTATGAGTATTTACACAAACCATTAGTAGAAGTGAGAAGTAATCTATATGTACATTTTATGTATTCTTCTTGGGGGTAGATATTTACCACCGCAAGTGAAAACTTTTAACCAAGCATAAAATATGTGGCAGCTGACACATGAAGTCACTTCAGATCCATGTAACTTGTCCTCCTTTCTTACTTTACATATTTCATGCTTTATCCAGCTTAGTGATTCATCTCTGTGTTGGGGGTAGGGGATGAAATATGAAGGAATCTATGTTATCATGTAATATGGAGTCCAGAACAGAGCTCCTTGGGAATCTCTGCATCTGTTTCTTCTATTGTAAAGAAACACACACGAGTATTTTCATGTTGTTCTTGCTGAGCAATAACCAGAAGATGGGATAATTCACCTTGCTCTGATCCAGAGATACATACCTATGTGATACTGTGCTTTGAACACTTAGCCACCTAGTACGTTATTCACGCAGTTATCGTCCACACTGCTTATTATCTCTTTGAGAGAGATGGCCTGATTTCAAGCTGACAGGGATCATGCTCACAGGGTGGGAAGAGAATGGGAAACTTGATCCAGTCTCTCATCCTCTACAACAGCTGATTGGCATTGTCAAAGTTGAAAAACAAGATACTGAGAGAAACCAAAATTGATAGATTCACCTATTCCTTCTCCTTACTCGCATGTCTCTGACTTGCCATTGTCCTTTTAGGAGCCTAAGGGGGATGTGTGAACACTATGAGTCTTTCTCTGAAATGATCTGCAATTCACTTTTAATGTCACCAGCCCTTTTTTCTTATGGGTGCAATCATAGTAATTTTTAGTGAAATGACAGTGCTTCTTCCATCAGCGCTGCTTGAGAATACCAGACTTGTGTTGAATTGTGTCAATTGCAATTTATTCAGCTCTTTTCTGATCCATTCTTTTTAAAACTCCACAGGTGACCACAGACATGTACCAAGTTTTAACAGTCAACAACTATCAACTAGAATGCAGAGGGGTTGTTAAGGTCAAAGGTAAAGGAGAAATGACCACCTACTTCCTAAACGAAGGCCCCCCACTGGCAAGTTAACAGCAGTGGGCAAGAATGACTCAAGAATGGCTCAGTTGGATTTAAATACAACAACGAGTTGGCAAAAAAAAAAATCTGCTGCTGCTGCTTAGCAGTGAATCTAATACCAAGGCACAGTTGAGTATTTCATATGATGCCTTCCTAGCAGGAGTGTGTGCAAGAAGTGGGGGCGGGGGGACACAGTTTGGGCTATGTGGCGCACGATTCGGAAGTTACCTAGCACTGCTGTGGATTTTTTCTAGGTTGAGTGTAAATGAATTGACCAAAGATTTTTTGCTGAATGGAATTCGAAATGAAGACGTGGATTTGAGATCTTCAGTGAGGCTGCTACACAAGACTTAAGATATTTAAGTATTTATTTGAAGCAACACGATGTTTTTTACTTGGTTGAAGGAAAGTTTGATTCATTGCAACAAAAGGACAAAAAGGAACAGCATTACTCTGGAAAGGCTGTGCAGTCCCATAGTATTTCTGGTCTATGCTGTTAACTCCTTGAAGTGTGCCACTGTTCTCTTATTAGCTGTTTGAGTAGACTTTTGAAATTAAAAACACCACCCACTATTGCTCTACAAAAAGGGCCTTTTTTAATGACATCACCAGTAATGGTTTTTTAATGGAAAAGATGCCTTGTTATGTACTCTTGCCATCCCTACCCTTACAGAGATAGGAGTTTCCTTCTTTTTACCAGAACTGATATACTGAAAGTGAAAGGAGAGAAATAGTTCTTAAGGTGAGGGGGAAATGATGCTTCAAGCATATTTATTAAATGAGGCCTTCTCACTTCTGTTCAGCATATATTGGTTTACACATGAAAGACTAGCTGCCAATGTGAAACACATGGAGAAACACAGGGAGATTTCTCTGAAATGTGTCGGTTTGTTGGTTTTGAGGTGCAGTTTTTTGTATTTTTAATATGGAAGATTATGAGATCTAAGAAATACACCAAAATTCTATATTTTGAACGTTCTGTGTATTAAACAGTTGCCCCAATGGAGCAACAGTGATCCATGTGTAGCTCTGTTGTAGTGAGGTTCACAAAACAGCTGTTTGAAGGGGACTCATATCCAGAACTGAGCACCCAGCAAAGCATCTGTCAGCTGTTAGGCAGGACAATAGCAGGGACACCTTGACACAATCCTGAATCCCTTATCAGGCAATCAGCACTTGACAAAGAAGCTGATAGTCACTGTTAGGAAGAAGGGAACGGGCACCCAGGCTGAGTTCAAGCACTCTCTATTGTTTCCCTGTCTGAAAGTTGATCAGGGCTATGGGATGCTTCTGCCCTGCAGCTCTGATTGTCTCCATGAGTCCAGCAATGGGTATGAAGTCTTCTGCTGAGCTCACAGTTCTTTGGATCGGACGCCAGGCACATTGGGAGGTGTACATAAGCTATAGAATTGTGTGGTATTCTTTTCATTATCTCTGAGTTGCAGACTTGGCAGTTTTCAAATAAATATTGTACAGTCCAGCAAACAAGCTGAAGTAATAATAATAATAATGCAGGGGCTCAAGTTTGATTTTTTAAAAGAGGAAATAAAGTGATGAAAACCTAGTTAGACAGAGATGAAATAGGAAGAATGAGAACAACTGTTCCTAACGTCAGAGGGAGCTGAATGCAATAGGTAAATTATGTATTCAAAATTCTGAAAGTTATTTGACCAAGGGTATTATGCCTGAAGCCACTTTGAGTGTGCCTCTGGACAGTAGCATAAGAGGAACAACAATCAAATCAAGAATTTCTTTTTGAAAGAATGTTTACAGTTTATGTAACAACTGTCTGTACAAGTAAGTGCCGCTGAATATTACCTAGAAATTTTACTCTTCTGGATTGATATTGTGGGAGCTGAATTCCATTTCATATATTATGAATTTCAGTTTGAAGACTTCGGCAAGTTTTTTTTTTCATAATAAAACATATGTATTGATTGATTCTCTAAAGATATTGATGTGGCCTATCCTGCTGAACAATACTTATTTTTTAAAAAAGAGGGGGACTGTTAATAAATGTATAAGTGAGTTAAATACATTTTCAACTTTTAAAATCAAGGTCCCCTTCATATTTTATTAAAAAGTATAAAAGCATAAAAACCTATATTTTTATATTTCAGTAGGGGAAAACTTTTTATATTGAATTTGACAATTTCAAAAATGACTCAAACATTTTGACACATACTTTTCCCACTCTTCTCAGGGCAGAATTTCCATTACCTAATGATTACCCAGCACTGGCAATTATGACATTGGAGAGGGGGCAGGGGTTAGTGTCACCTTTGACCAAAAAATAAGGTGAAATCCATGGTCTTAGTGATATGTGTAATATTGCTATTAAACTGTTTCAGACTAGAGTGTCAGTAGCACCCCAGTTTCCTTTCATCCCCTCCCTTTCCACTAGGGCACACCCTTGGATAGTATAGTTGCCTGATTCATAGAAAACTGCCAAGTCTGTCCTTGTACTATATTTTTGAACCTTTTCAAGAAATGCCATTTGATTTGCAAAGGTCTTTATTTACACAGTACTGCAGCTTGTTCTTCATCACCTTCCACCCTTCATTCTTATCGTCATTTACCACTTCCAAATTTTAATTAATAGCACAATATAGGATCATTTTGTTTTAGGTTTGCCTCCTGCTTTGAAATGTGCATTCTTAACATTTGAGCAGACCACCTTGCGCAATTGTGTTGTCAATTCAGTTTTCAGTTATCTGTATCTCTGACTGTGATTGATGACTGTGTCAGGATCATTTCAAGGGGTATGCAGTCTTTTTTCTGGCTCTTGCAAAAGGTGATACAGTTATGATTTCCCATGGAAATTGCAATCTGATTAAGTAATTTAACAATTATATTAAAACACTGTTTCACTTGTGAATGTTTCAATTTTATTCATTAGAGCCTGGTTCATTTTTTAAAAGTAGGAATGTAATTTAATATTTTGTGGCGGGTGTGACAATAGAATTTTGTGCATCACAATAACCTACCAGATATGCTTCATCAGTTCAGTCAGGGCAGCTCCAGACTTGTGTAATTTGTCCCAACAAATAGTCCTGCTCACATATGAATTTCTGGATGATATTTTGTGCCTGCTGTATCACAGAAAGAAGAGAATGGACTTTGTATAATGGTGTCTCTTCACTTCTCTGTGACTGGATGGAAAATGGTAAAATATTCAGATGAATACAGCAAAGGCGGTTATTAATCTCAGCCTCTGGGTTCTAAATGAAGGAGCTGATTTGGATATTTCATTTTTATGTCAAATTCAACAAAACTGTATTTTAGGGAGAACTTTGGAGGCTGGAAGCAGTAGGCTGTGGTCTTGTCCTACTCAACTAATTGAACTAGTAGCTCTGTGTGTGTGTGTTTGTGTGTGCGCGCGCGCGCGCAAGAGCATAGTCATCTGCATTTAAATACAGGTCTGGGTAATTCAGTACAGATGAGCAACGTGGTGCAGAATTGGATTTACATAGAAGTGCCCGATTCAATCTATGTTACCTGTGCATGTAAAGGAGCCTTCACCCACATAGGGATCTTCTTCACTGGAATGGTAAGTCTCTTCTGTTTGAAATTATGGTGCTTGGCTGTATATTGTTAGGACAAAATATTCTGAAATCAACTGGTTATATTTTCCCGTCACTGTAACATGTTTTCTTCTGTTTTAAAATAGTAACACAGGTGTCCAATATCTCTGAAGGTAGTCTCTAGATATTGGGAGGGAAAGTTGCTGGCTCAACAATAAGGGAGAAACTCATCCTGAACTCATATTTAAGTCATCAGTGGGGTCCCTGCCTGCTGCTTTTCCTTGTGCTAGTCCCTGTTAAGGTGAGTGGGGAAAGCAGACAGGCAAATTGCCCTTAGTTGTTAATTTTGCAAGCACGGATGAGAAACATTTCAGATGTTCCAAGCTAGCTAAGAGTATGATCCTGAGCATGATTTGCACTTAGAAATCATAGGAGCCACTACATAATACAACATTAGTTGGATTGCTAGATATAGATCTTTTCAGTTAGGATAATTTAATCATTTGGTATTGCATAACTCTCAGCATCTTTCCTAGTTGTCCCCCCCCCCCCCAAAAAAAAATAATTAGGCCACAATCCAGCACAGTCACTTAATGGGACTTATGATAGATTACACTGTGTTCTGTGATGTTTTTTTGTTTATCCTTAAACAAATTCTGCTAGCTTCTCACCCTTGGATTGTATGCCTGCAATATGCATCTGTAAGCATACTTTATGTCAGTGCTTCTAGTCACATGTATGAAATCCAAGATGAAGGCTTACTACTTTTTGGAGAAGTCAGAGCCTCAGCAAAGTTTCATGCCCTGAACATATTCATGCTCAGCCCTTGGCTATGACTCTTTACAGACATGAAAGTATTTAGGGCAGGCTCCAAAAAAGAAGTTATATCGCCTATAATGCTAGCTGTATACCCGCCACCCCACTACCCTACAGTAGATATCATTAATGTCCCAATCTTGAAGTGTTGGCTGTGATAAACACCTTCATAAAAAATATCCACAAAGACCCTCGTGTAAGTTGCAGTGACCTCACTTCAGAAGTCTTGACCATCTTTTATAGCTGCTTCTGCATTTATTTATACAGCACTTTTATTTTACAAAGCACTTTACATTTTCATTGAAATGATCAGTATTCCCATTTTGCAGCTAGGAAACTGATGCCTGAAGTCGTCATATGCAGCGTCCCATGGCAACCAGAGTGAGTCTTTCCCTCATTTGGCTGGAGGAGTTCCTTTACTTATATTTTAAATTATCATGAAGGTAAAGAAAACATAACATACAAGAACAGCAACTAGACTAGGGCAACTGGAAGACCCAGTTTAGGACTCTTTGTGTGCCTATCCTGATAAATGAAGAATTTTTGTGTATCGTTTGGGTCTACAACAAATATACTTGGGCTACTTCACACATTACTTGCATGTGGTTTCAAAATAATGCCTGACCTCTAGATCTAGGGCCTGATCTGCCTCTACTCCCCCCCCCCCCAAATAAGCTTCATCCATTTTGGCAGCAGTGGCAGAAAGAAAAAAATAGACCTAGCACTAAAGTGCGTAGAGCTCACCACTCTGATGTGGATGCAAATCTCCCCAGCAATCATTTGATGAGCAGGGAGAGGATGAGTAACCTTCCTCTGCTGATCTATGTAGATGAGGGAGCTCCCATGTGTGCATGCAATGGTTTTGGGTGGCCACTGTCCAGAGGTTAGTCAAGGGTGAAAATTGCTGCTGGGACAAAAACAGTCAGCCACTTCTGGGATACAGCATCTAATTCAAGGGCAAGGGTGTTCCAAGTAGTGCAGGAGTACTGTATACTGATTGGGTAGTCTCTGCCCACTCAGCATTGTCCTACAAAATAATGCTTCAGAAGTTATTGTAGTGCGTAAAGCTTAGGATGTATAGTAAAACTAAGACTAGACAATCTTCTTGCCTACTGAAAAAACTACCACTTTTGTGTAGGTGACATCTTACAATTAAAGACTAGGAGGATCATAAAACATTAGAGATGTGGTAGGTAGGACAAGATAACTTCTGTCTGGCATCGTCGCTTTCTTGCTAGAATCTCTACAGAAAGTTTTCACACTGAAAGCTTGTGCCTAGATCAGTGGGAGTAGATTGTAGAGTTTATTAAATGCAAGCATAAACATAGAACAGGCTTCTCTTGAATCTTAAGTTTGTCTCTGGGAGAAAAGCTTCCTCATCTCGTGACTGACATGCATTTAGAATGGCAGTGGATGCTGACAGTACAGATCTCTTAACCCCAGCTGCTAAAATCCTCACATACCCTGAACAACTTTTATCTGGACGTGAGGAAACTTCTGCAACTATCTACATTGCGAAGGCATTTTGTTCTCACAGCTGCTGCTTAACATACAGGATGCAATGCAATCCAGCAACACTTAAGCAGATTTACTTTTCTCATTAGGGTGAGATTAGTAGGGTTGTATCTAGTGATAATTCTCAAAATGAGGGAGGCTCATTGAGTCAGTAAAGGTGGCCACCAATGGAATAGGGATGGAAACAAGCTCCCCCCCCCCAATCTCCCTCCCTGCAGCTCGCCCAAAATCTGCTCCCGAGGGTTAGAGGAGGGTGGAAATTAATAACCATCACCTTCCCTCATTGGTCTGCTGATGGCAGGCTCTTTTAGTCCACTGTAGGCTTCTGTCAGGTTGCTCACCTTTTCTACAATAGATCTGTTGACCACACTCAGTACTTTTACTGTCCTTTGTTCCCAGAACAGTTTTTCTTAGACAATTAAATTGAAATTAGTAGACGTTAGGCTCTTTCCTAGATGAGGCTAGTCAACTTCTTCTCATCCTTCAAGCATTAGAGAAAAGGATGGAAG
Organism: Darevskia mixta; assembly: GCA_034641385.1. Taxonomy (NCBI): domain Eukaryota; kingdom Metazoa; phylum Chordata; class Lepidosauria; order Squamata; family Lacertidae; genus Darevskia; species Darevskia mixta. The sequence continues at coordinate 9,484,016 of JAWWNH010000001.1, read as the reverse complement.
ATAACATGTGATTGCTATTGGGGCTGGGGGAGAGAGAGGTCACTTTCCAAATTTCTTTCAAAGCAAATTACACAGAAAAAATTGGGGAGGGGTAGAAACAAAGCAATTCAGAATTAGCACTGCACTAGATGGTAGGCCTTTGGGGCCCAGAAACTAATCCCCATGAACAGATGGTTCTGGGTTAGATTTTAATTAAGGAAAATGCAGACACACACCATTAAACTTATGTGCACCCAATAATCTCGCATTTAGAAATTCATTCATATTGAACAGTTCGTTAATATGCAACACCATCCTTTTATTTCAGCCTTTTCTACTATCTCACAAAGGCAAACCTGGTATGGGACTGAAGGAATCACTTGATATGCAGAACAAGCTCCTTGCCATTTTCATACTTCTGGATGTGGAATTTTCATGCTGCCCCTCCAAACTTCTCACTTTGCCCTTGAGGTACAGTCTCCTGCACAGGGTTTTCATTTGTCCCACAACAGGGTCCCGAACCATTTCCAGCTCTTCTTTGAAGAATAATTTCTCTGTCATTAATGCCCTAGACTATGGGAAGCGTCTGTCTTGCAGAAAAGTGTTTCATTCCTGAGAGGAATACTGCTTGGATCAAGTTTGCCTTGAGACTTGCTGGAGGACAACCATCACACATTGTAATCAGGGGCCTTCCCTTGTGGCTGCCTCAATCGGATCTGTAACGTTGAAAAAGCGCTCACAGTCACATGAAAAAAGATCTGCCAGAGGTTGCGTAGTTCATAGAGATACATGTTGCATAGGCAGATTAAGCCAAAACTTAGGAAGGATTTGATGTTCCGCCAGCCTGTGCAATATACAAACAGATAGCACTGCAAAGGGGGAAAAAGTCACAAGGATGTAAGTAACCTGTTTGATTTTCTTATATTTCTATAGCAAGCGGCATCCAGCTAATGTGCCAAGAGACTCCTTTCATACCTTTCCACTCAACAAAGGTAAGAAGGGGAGTGCAAATGTTACCTCCACAGTGTGAGCTCCCTTGACAAAAGCTATGGCTTTCAATTTAAATCTACCAATTGCTGTGGCATTTTAATATCTTATCAAATTTCCCCGAATGCCGTTGCCCAAAATTTGTGCACTCTAGTACAAGCCTACCATAGGTGGAAGTACGATCCAATTTCTGAACATCTGCCCTGGCCCCCTGCATCTTGGAGATGCAGTTGAAGTCTACACAAGAGTCTTCTATGAGTCATATGAATCTTGTATAACCCTTTAAAAATAATAATAAATATTTAAAATAAATAAAATACCACAGCAGCTGAAAGTAAGCTGTCTGTTACCAGCTATTTTGATTAAATATTACCCGAAGCAACAAATATCTTCACTAAGAAGATACAATATGCTCTCTCAGGAAAGCTCACATAATAAGCTTACCTGTTTATTGCATGGCCATAAAATCATTCATGAAAATACAGAAATTTTCAGCAGGCCTGTGCAGAGGGTGTGGGTGGCCAGGTACACCGAGCCTCAGGGGACTTAGCCAGGGGCCTCCACCAGGGACCAGGTGCTTTTTTTGTTTGAGTTTATACCGTAACTTGATTCTAACAATACTCTCACCCTGGGCCTCAGATAAGCTCTGCATGCTAAGAAATCTTAAGCAAAAAATGCAGGCAACAATCTGTCATTCTGTCCCATAAATTCCAGAATAAAAGCCCAGATTGATTAAAGTTATGCCTCAGCATCTGTGGGGAGAGGCAGAACACATGTTTCATATGCAGAAATTGCCAGATAGGGCTCAGAAAGACCCTGGAAAATCAGGGCCAATCTGGTCTGATTTGGTATAAGGCAGCTCCATATTTTCAAACAGCTCCACATTAGGCCCAACCACCTTGTTTTCCATGCCCAAAATTCAGATACTTATCTATTGTGACAATGTGGGGGAGTCAAGCCTCTGTTGCAATCTACCAGCTACGTACTTTGTAGACTTCAATGCAAATGTCCAGAAAGACTAAACTAGAGTTGCAGTACAGTTCACCCACTACCACCAGAACTCAGAAGGAAACTTTGAAATAAATCTATTTACACTCATTTAATTTTGGACTCACAAGGTATGATACAACATGCCCTAAGTCAGAAATAGATTACAACTTTTAAAAAATCATTCAGACTTGTAGGAAGATCCTACCTGATATAAACAAGCTGCTGTGCCAAGGAAAAAGGCAATAACATAGCTGAGGTCCTCTCTGTCATTCTGGGGAAAAAATTGGTGTCCTTATTTAGTAACTGAAGTTGCAAAACTGGTCCCAGTGTCAGCCAAGCAGCCAGCACTTAGGTCATGATAAATGTGAGGCAGTAAAGCACATTTAACTGCATTGCTTAAGTAATAATAGCTAAATAGGTATGTCCACATTCATTTAGCAAAAATCAAGTGAGTATTGCCATCTGTTCACCATCAAATTAATGTTATTCTGCATTTACTGAAATTGGTATCGGGAATATTCCCGCTGGACTACTTTTTTCCAATGTGCAACAGCTATCCTTGGGGACAAACTAAAACGACAAACCAGACTCTTCCTCTCTTTAAATGCAGATCAGCAGAGATCTCATTTTAAGAGCAAAAGGGGTACATGGGTGAAAAGTGCTAAACTCCACCCACCCACCCCCCGTCCATTTTTTATCTCCCTGCAGTCTTGATTTTTCTCTAGCCAGACTAAGTAGAAACACTTGGAAATAAAAATTCAGGAGACAGACTATGAAGAGGTAAGCTGGTGTAGGGCCTTAGCATCTCTCACAAATGTGCTCCTTTTTCTTTTAAAACAAGCAAAATGCCCAGCCCATTTTCAGAGATTGCCACTGATCAACATTTAAAGAGACTGATCTGCTGCCATCACATGCATCCACTAGATGGTGCTCAGCTCCTACAAAGGAAAAAGTAAATGGGAAATGAAGAAAACCCATAAAGCAGTATTTACACAGATGGCAGCTAAATATTATATGCTATACTTTCCTTAAGTTGTAATATCTAACAGTTGTATGAGCAGGAGCTTTGGATCTGGGAGATATGGGTTCCATTTCTGCTCCACAATGGATTTTGGTTTGTTTCTCACATTACAGAAAGCCTGACTTCCCAGAACATGTGTGCACATAACAAAAGCAACTGTTACACGCAAGCGGCACAGTATTTCTTAACTGAAATATGAGTTCCTTATGAGAAAATGAAAAGACAACAATGGCTGTTGAAGATTGCTTTCAGAAGGAAGAACAATAAAGACTAGAATTGCATCCAAAGCAGAAGGTTATTCAATGATAATGGGGAAGGTGTAATTTCTAACTGTAATCCATGGGCAATTATAGAGTACAAGTCAATATAACTTTATGTTACATGCTTAGTGGAATATTGAAAAATGAAACAAGACCTCAAGGACATCTCATTTGTTATAACAGTTGCATGGGTAGTAATAACATTCATATATTACTTTAGTATTATATTATAATTTAGTATCCTGAGCCAGAAGAGAAATCCAGAATAGTCTGTGTGTAGTTCAAAATGACTTTTTAAAAGCGTCTTTTAAATTTCGCTGAAAACATTTACGTTTGAACTGAAAAGAAAAGTGATGCAATTATCTGAAATGGGACTGGAACTCACACCTGCCATTTAGCTCAGCTGGTTAGAACATGGAGCTGATAACTCCATAAGGGCCAGCTGCAAATTCCTGCATTGCAGGGGGTTGGCCTAGAATCCTCTGAGTCCCTTCCAACTCTATGATTCTAGGAGCTCCCAATGTGTAGTGCAGTCCTCCAAAACATTTTCCCAGAGTGGAGAACATAGGAAAGAACAGTTTTAACTGGTGCATCCAGAGCTTTAGCCTGGATTGCTGTAAGTGAACAGTAGAACTTCCCAGATCCTTCTCTCATCATCTTTCTATGATCCTCTCAATACAGAGAGTATTTGCAGCAATCCTGTGTTCTAAAGGGATTCACTGACAGAAGGTACTGCATCATGGATTTCCCTGATGCAAGAGAACAGTTCACTGGCCATGTGGATCCCCACAGAAAGCTGCTTGTCCCCAAACAACCTGTCACATGATTCAGTGCTATCACACTGAGAGCTTCCTCCACCAGCAGCAATGAATGTCATTGACATCCACTGCAGGCAGGCAAACTCACCATGTAAACGGCCCAGAAATGATGGGGTGGTCAGAAACACACCAGAGAAAACCTACTTCTGTTGTAAAGTTTAATAACTAGACTAACTCAAATAATCTTTTTATTCTGGATTTCTCTTCTGGCTCAGCTTCCCTACAAAAAAAAGCTAGCAACACAGGTCTGAAACATGTCAGTAACAGAAAGATATATCGCTCCACCAGCTGAGATGTCAAACAGCTTAGCTCAGAAGGACAAACCCAGCCTGCAGGCCATAGTTGCCAGCCCTCTGTGGGAAAGAGAGTTTTCTCCTTATCCAAACAATATTCAGAGAGTGATTTAACTCTACCACTTATTGCAAGAGCCTTTTAAAAAAAGAAATTGATAGGTAAGTCTTCCAAGACTGGACTTTTGTTTTTCCCTGCTACAAAGTAATAAACATGGCTACAGTACCTGCAGAAGACTCTCTATGGCATGAAAACCGCGAATTAAATTCAAAGCCGCACATAAAAGGCTGAGTAGAAAGGAAACAATCCCTGACAGAGTCACAGGTTCCAGTCGCTGGTGAGGGGCTGTAAGGCAGAGGGGGGGAAAACACTTATTAATATTTAAAGATGTGTTCCTTAATGTTTGGGCCAAAAATGTTAATGCTATTTTTCAGTGTCTTCCTGCTCAAGATTCTGTAACTTAAATGAGAAAATACTCATAAGCTTAAGAGACTCCCTTTTCATTTATTTTGAACTGAGTACTTGCTTAGAGAATATATAACAGCAAGCTGAAGAAGCATAACTTCTTAGAGCACATTGGAAAAAATATATTTTGCATGAGGAAAAACTGAAACTCTCCAAGGCCTGGTTAAAAATAAGTTTTGAACTAATGCACCCAAGTTCTTCAGTATTAGGCTTGGATTGTGGGAGCACAGCTGTAAATCTCCAAAATGCAGAACTAAAGTCTCACCCTCGAAATAGGGCTCTCAGAGTTTGCTTTTCTGCTCTACTAATGCATAAGTTACAGCTCTTAAAGAATGATTTATAGCCGACCCTAAACATGCTTACTCAGAAGTAGGGGCTCAATGGTACTTACTTGCAAGTAAGTGCACAGAGGTTGACAACCTGATCCTTTTGCATATTTTTAATTGACAGCAATGTAGAATATTACAAAATAATGAAAAGTAATATACCCATAATTGGTATTCTAGGAGGCAATGAATGGGGTCCATTCATCTCCTAAAAGTCTTCCAAAAACTATTGTCAGTTTATCCTTCTCCAGCACTTTTAGCCCCTTAAATCAGACACTCCTTTGTTACTCACAAGGAAGTCCAATTGATCCTAATGGACTTCCTCCCAAGTAAGTGTACATAGGCTTAGTGCCTTGGTGTATTTGCTAAATGGGGCACTGTGAAGCAGAAGGAGAGGTGGGCTAAATATGAAAACTTCTAGCTTCACCGGAAAATCCACAAAGGGGCCCACTGCACAATTCTCTTACAAACTATACTGACGCTAAAAGATGCAGAGGAGGCGGCTGAAAGTAAGCATTTATGCAGACATTCATTGGTGCTACTGGAGCCAACGGTACACACAAATGTCTGCCAATTCATAGTGAATGTGTGTACAAGCAGTTACTGTGCTATTCCGCAACAAGTGACAGAAAATGAATATGAAAAAACAGGGCAAAATCCACAGTAGTCTAGGCAACACAGAGAGAGTGACAATGAGGTTACTGAACCATATTTAAATCATTCTGTTTAAATCAGTGAAGTGTAAAGGTGCCAACAATGAAGTTAATGAGCTGGAACATTAATATTGAGAGGGGTGTCATTCCATGTTGTTTGCATTGAACAGCTGCAGCAAAAAAAGGCTCTCCAAAGCAGTTCATAAAGTCAGAGAAAGCACAGCAGCGACAAAGGGAATTTCTCCAGAAGAAGAAAACTAGACTGCGTGAGCATCACTGTTTCCAAACTCTGGAAGGAACACACTAATCTGTGCACAGCTTAGCTGTTGTTTGGAAGAAACATGTTTTTTAAAAAAATACAGATTTCTATTCTACGTGTATTTTACTCTAAAACAAACATGTCGGAATAAACAGAATATATGAGATAACAATTTCCATCAAACCTCAGTGAGCTTCATAGTTAAAGAGAGACTGGCTTCCTCCCTACATTCATGTCCAACGTTCTAATCCAGAATCACATATTCTAGAGGCAAGTGAAATTTTGCAGTGGCTTTTTACTTATATTCACAAATTCAAGCTTGTTGATTGTTACAAGAGTGAAATAGTATTATGGTGCAGGCATTAGCAAGATCTCAGATTTAGCAAAATTTTAGGATCAAATTAGACATGTCATTTGACCTTGAGGGAAACAATGGGACCTTTCCTCCCACTGCAAACTGAAGGTGCTGTGTTGTGGGTGGGAGAGATTCTAATCAGGAAAGCAGCAGGGGCAAAGGCTTAAAGTACTCCTCTCTCCATGACACAGTCCTGATCTGGAATAGGCCCATTGCAATGGCCATTTATTTTATTTTATTTAAAGACAGGCACACAAGGCTAAACAACAAGAATGACATCTAGTTTGGTCCCAACATTTACAAGACTGGTGTAAGCTAATTGCTCCAGTTTTGAACCTTCCAAGCAAAATTATGTTTAAGGAAACAAACTCACCTGTAGATATTTTCCCAGTACCTTTGTATTCTGGAAGAGGTACTTGTGGATACCCATTGGCTGAACCCAATTCAGACAAGGAAATTTGATAAGGTGGTCTCAGCCTGATTTCCGTCTGCATGTCAGCAAGATTTATCTTTGTCGACAGAGACCGTGGGTTGTTATATCTCTGCTTGGTTCTCTGAATGAAATTATCTGTGTAAAATTAAAACAAAAACCCCTTAGACATATGTTAATAAAATCATCTGAGACCCCATGGCTTTATGGGCAATATAAGTCTCTGAGACACATTTAAATTCATTATTTGGAATTCTTACATCCATTGTGGAAGGTTTTAATACTGTTGCTACTTTATAACTAATATATCATGGGCTAATTAATTTTGCAGCACCAAAAAATTAAGTGCTAGGAATCTAATTATGAATAAACTAATGACTCATGCACTGACAAGCCTGAAAGTAAGGCTAATATAATTAATGAATTGCATTTTGTTTAGCTTTTCATGCAATTCAGAATATATTCTTACAAAATAAAACAAGAGCTTGTTCTGAAAACAAGCCTGTTTTACTTCGACACACATAATATGAGAATTAACAGCATCCATAATGATGAACTTTCTTTCCCAACAAAAGCATACTACTATTCATATGTAAGAGCAAAATACGTGCTTAAAGGGGAAAGCCCACAGGCTTCTTCATTTTCGACATATTCTTAGGGCATCTGGAATGTAAGAGATTGGGGGAATCTCCAGCACAGCACACAGGGGGAGAGATGGGGCTGTTGCATCTGGCAAGCTGAAATGCTTGCATACAGAACATACCTCATACATAACACAACAATGAATTCCACCCTGTGATTCCACCAAAAAAACTCCTTCCTGGTTGTGGCATCACCTCTGGCTCCCTTCCTAGGAAGTCCTACCTAAACCCACCGCGTCAAAATGTCATTAAACAGGTGAAAGTTCTATTTTTTTTGTAAGGTGCTAGAAGAATGGGCTGTATATCACAGTAAAGGTTTGTGGCTCAAACAATGGTTATGTTTAGATTTTAACTGCTAATTTTATTGTGCCGGCTGATTAATAATAATAAAAATGCTTACATATATATATATATATATGATCTAAAACAAATCCATCATTAAAGAAAGTGGTGAATCCCCTTTACCGAACTCAATGAAACAGTATGGTCTAACAGCTGTATTTGTCTTCATCATGTTGTATGTGGTGATGAACTCCTTTTGAAGCTCATCCAGGAAGCAGAAGGCCAGGACACTGGGGTAATTTTCAGTGCAGAGCATCATGTAACTCACTCCCAAGGAACTAATAAAACTACAAAACAAAACAAAAACATTTTTTAATGTGTTTAACGTTTCAGAATTAAATTCATGCATCTACAGCTTGACTAGAGCAGCTCTCTGTGCTGTAAGAACAAGAAAAATGGCTCTGAGTGTAATGAACGCATCAATATTCATGAGAAATTGTAACATTGTTTTCAAGAGGAAAAGGTCCCGGGTGTGTCCCACCACAAGTAAAAAGTAGAAGAGTACGAGGATTTTTCCTCTCTAAAGTGGGAAGGAGGAAACAGATCAAAGAGGGCAGGTGACCTTCCCCTCTTTAATCTCTGAATGTTTTAATTATTGGTTGTGCATAAAAGGACATCTTTATTCCAAAACCCAAAACAAAAAAGCTCTTCAGAATTATCTTTATGAGCCAGAGAATGAAATCCTGCCCGAGCAATGATGCTTCTTCGTCAGTATTCAGTGATGGCATTAAAGGAACTCATCAGAAGCTGGAAAACTCCCCAGATCTAATTGAAATTCTGGCATATGCTTACACTCTTTATTTATTAAACATTCTGTTAAAACACTGCATTAGTTCATCATTTCTTGTGCAATTCAAAACAATAATTCTAGCACAATTTTAGGTACATACTGTACATCTGACACTTTAAAAATAATTAGACTGATATACTGATCTACTAAACATCAGAGATTTATCAAGAGTACTTAGGGAAGTTTGTTTATAAAGGTCAGTGCCAGAAATGTACACATCAGATAATACGAATTATCTAATTTTGAACTGTGAATATTGATTCTCTCCCCCACCCCATTTTCATCTACTTACAAATAATTTGATCCCCATTTGGTCTAGGGCCCACTTAATTATTAAAATCATGAAACACACACACTGCAGCACGCACACAAACTCATTTCAAATAAACCATTCCAAAGTATGGTTTTGGTACAAGAAAAATGAAGGCAATGAGAAAGGCTTGAAATTTATGTTTTCATCTTAAAGATACACATGGTTTTATGGCTGCTGTACACTGCTGTAATTTAATCCAGATACACATAGTCCATCTAGGTCTGCACAAGGCATGCTGGGTTTTTCTATAACCTATTGGACAAAAAGAAAAAGCACTGCCAACAAACTCATGGTCTTAGACACAAAATATATTGGAGTCTGTAGGAAAATGAAAGAAAAACTATAGGTAAGAGTGACCCAACACTCTCAGCAGGTGAAGTCCCAACTGATATACTTCAAAAACTAAAGGTAAACAACCAATGGAACAAAATGGCATAATGTGCTATGACATCACACTACTGCTCCCACCATGTGTTCGCAGCATATTTTGCCCCATTAGATTCATTTCATAAACACTTCAAAGGAAAAGCATCTCTGTTTCCATAAGGGTGGTCCAAGGCTTGGCTGCCTATGATATACTAGGGTTTATGTCAAGATTATATCAAGATAATCACTTGATTTGCCTTCTGATTACTCTGCCCTTATATGCCTGAAGGAGTGTCTCCACCCACATGGTTCAGCCTGGACACTGAGATCCAGCACTGAGGGCCTTCTGGCGGTTCCCTCACTGCAAGAAGTGAAGCAACAGGGCCTTCTCCGTAGTGGCTCCCACCCTGTGAAATGCCTTCCCATCAGATGTCAAGGAGATGAGTAATTATATATCTTTTAGGAGACATCTGAAGGCAGCTCTTTAAGGTTTAATGTTTTCCTATGTTTTTATATGTGCTGCAAGCCACCCAGAGGGGCTGGGACAACCCAGTCAGATATGCGGGATGCAAATAATTATAATTATAATTAAGCAATACTGAAACAATATTTCTTTTACTGTATTTATAACAATTAAAATTTCATTACAATTAAAAACTGGGGAGCATTGAAGAGCTACATAAAACAGATTCTCCTCTCCCCACAAAAATGGGGATCCAAACAGACAAATTTAAAATAACTAGAAGACTGGCAGAAGAAAGATGTCTTAACCTCTTGTTTTAAAGATATCAGAGATGGGGCCAGTCTAACCTTCTTTGGGAGGGAGTTCCACAGTTGAGATGCTGCCACCAAAAAGGCCTATTCTCATGGCAGTGGAATGCAAAACAGGATCTCTGAGAATGACCACAATTTATGTGTGTAATGTAATACATATATATGAGAGGAATGAAGCAGTTGTACAAATGCCTTCAATACTTAAGATTTATGAAAATACATCATCACTTAAAGCTAACCTAGTCCCCCCCCAAAAGCAAATAGTTGTTTCACTCCCTATTATAGCAGCCAGCAGTTGTATATGAAACAAGATAAAATGTTGTTGCATAAAAAATACAAATCCCAAATAAAACTTACTTTAGGTTATACAGTCCTGCATGAAGTGTGCATCTATCAGGAAGCTGAGAAAGTCTCTTTGCAATAGTTTTGAAGTATTTTTGGCACTCCTGCACACCAATGTTTTGCTCATAATCAGTAGAAGCAGATAGAGGGAGTCCATCTCTCACACGGACCACCGAGGCAGACAAGATCATGGACATTGCCAATAGGTACAAGGAAAATCTGAAACAGAACATACATATAACATACATATAGAGTTTGATTTACCTTTGCTTTCATTCACTACATTTCCAGTAAGTGCATCTCGGGGTTCTAGTAAAATCCCTGGTTCAACCCCTGAGAATATCCCATCTGAAACTCTGGAGTGCCACAACCAGACAGTGTACTGTACACAAAACTGAGCTAGTTGGATCTGACTTCCTATGCACCTAATCCTATTTCTTATATTCATATGGCATTTAGCAAACCATCATAAAAGTAATTCTGTCACCACAACTAGGGGAAGAAGAGCAGTCACAAATTGTTCCAAACACAAAACTGCATCACCACTGAAATATATAAGTGGGCCCTGCAACAAAATGTTGTAAAGTGTTTCTGTACAATATTCCAGCCAGCCATAGCCTCATCCAGGCCACTCCATTCTGTTTCACCCACTTTTCCATTCACTCACCCAGTGAGTGACCACTAAGCATACTCAGCCTTAACTGAACTGTTTTGTGGAGACCGAATGTTCCCTAATAATTTTTTGCTAAAGACTTTTGTAGGTCTGTAAACATTGGGGTTCTTCTGAACATGCTGGTGCCTCCCTCCTGTTTCACAGTGTCCTTGCTTTGGCTGTCATCCTGCTTGCATTCATTTGTAATTCCTGCAACAAAATATTGCAGTGTGGAGTGCTCTTGTTCAGAGTTCTAGCCAGCCAATCAATCATGGCCTTTTCCAGAACAGTCCATTCCATTTCCCCTCCTCACTAGTTTGCAGTCAACCAGCATCGCATGGTACACTGAGCATGCTCAGTCCTCAATGAGCTGACTTAGCCTTCCTCCTTTAAACACAGCCTGCCAATACTTTCCTCTTTTGCTTTTGGGGGCTACATAAATTGGAGAATGAGTTTGCTCTTAGCATATGGGATTATTTGCTCCTAGCTGGATATTATTCCTAGCTGTGAGATATATGATACTTCATAATATGTGGAAAACAGGAAGAGCTTATTAAAACATTCATAATGCAGAAAGTATCTCTAGTAATAACTCATAGCAGGCATTTAAAATGCCTACTAGGCAGTCTTTTTGTAAAATATCCCAAACTGTAATTAAGAAACACTCAAGTTTCTCTTTAAAGTACTCATAAAACTAGGAGAGCATTGTGAAACTTACCAAACAGAATGCTTTTGGTATCTACAGACTCCAACAATTCCACTTGGGCACCACCCTCAAGTCAGTCAACCTGGAGAGCTGGGCAAGGATTATCACAGTTTGTGAATTGTGATCTGCACTGCTTCCCAGCTCCAGGGTTGCATGCTGTTCCCTGAAGATGCTGCGGGTACATTAAAGCAGCAGCACTCAAGTACACTCAACTGCATGTACATTTCTCTTTTCCCTTGGGAAAGGCCAGTGGGTGGAAGAGGGATGTCAGTTGGAAAGAAGGTGGCAGGAGAATGATAGGCAGGGAGTGGGGAACTAAATTTTTTGGCATAGCTGCCAAGCCAGCCCAAAATTGTAGATCAGATGCAAACATGTCACTTACTCACTGAATACCATAGTCCTTACTCCTGCCTGCCCAATTTCTTATGCATAGTAGTACAAAACACTGCCCTAAGAATGAATAGTAGCAAGTTACTTTTAAATGCCATTAATGGAACGAAGCCACGTTTAGCTCAAACCACAGCTCATGAACCCACTTTTAACAATGGTTAGTGCCAAACCAGTTTGCAACCATGGTTAGAAACATATTTGCCAATTGCAGTTTGATACAGTACAGATGTACAGTACAGATGTACTGGCGTGCTCTGGTCCATGGGGTCACGAAGAGTCGGACACGACTGAACGACTGAACAACAACAACAACAGTACAACAACAGATGTAACATGGGTTAGCTCTGAAAATGAAAGGGAGAGGAAAATTCACATCCAAGAGGAGAAAGTTGTGTCTGAACCTGTGGGGCATGCATGATTAAGAAGCATTATGAATGCGCCAGCCAAAGTGTTTAACACAAAGCTATTTTTGTCAGCTTTTTTTTAAAGAAAACAATGGTTGCACATGGAGAGAGATGCAACTGGAAGTACCAGTGAATCCATTCCTCGAAAACAAACTAAAGAAAATCCTCACAACACTAAACAGGTTCTCATCCATGCTTAAAGTATGGAAGGAGAAAGCAGGTAAAGTGCCTCCAACCCCATTAATCTCCCTGGCCACCACCCACTATTCCACCATGCAGCCCACAGCTTCTAAACAAAAACATGGCAAGTCAAAGGCTTACACAGCCTAACAGACTTCTACAAAAATGACAAACCCATACTAACACAAAAAATAAAAGACAAACTAGGGGAAACTAGGTGCCCCCTAGTTTGTATACCCTGGCTGACCCAACACCAACTGCACACCTTCTTAAATAACCCAGCAGTCAAAGCACTCTGGACACCTTCAATAAACTTCTAACAATAGAGGGACACAGCAAGGGGATAGTATTCACAATATACAAACTACTACTCAATACCCTACAAAACTGTTTAAACTATGGTCTAAGCCACCCTTTAAGTCCATCTCAGCCAAAAGAAGAGAACTGACTTTGCAACTAATTTATAGATGGTACCTAACACCTCAGAAGCTGGCGCTGATACACCCAGGAACCTCACCTAAATGCTGGAGAGGTTGCACCACTACAGGCACATACCTCCACATGTGGTGAGATTGTCCCAAAATTCAACCCTTTTGGACATCAGTCCTACAAGAAATATGCAAAATAACAGAACAGATATTAGAAGGCACTCCAGAATTGGCCCTATTTGAATATATTCCAGGACAAAACACACATTCACACTAAAAAGAACTCATAAGCCACCTACTCTCAGCAGCTAGGAGCATAATAACTAGACACTGGAGGAAACTGTCAAGAGTAAATCAACCACTGGTACCAAACTGTATAGGAAACAGCCCTACTAGAAAAGCTAACAAAAATTTTTAACTAACACGGGGACAAACAAAAGAAGATGCCTTTATTATGGCTCCCCTTTATTACATATACAGCCCCAGAAGACTACAACATAACCCCCCCCCCAACAGCATACAAATCGAGGTGGCTAATCTGACCCAACAAACACCACCCCCTCACACACAGAAACAAAACTCACTGCAATCAAGTAAATGCAACCAACCATTATCTGAGCTCTCCAACCTCTCCCACTACCAACAAAAAACAAACAAACAAACAGATAAATAAAGAACCTATCCTTGCAAGGCTGGCACAAAACTCTATGCATACACTAAGCAAAAGAATGAAAAATCACTACCCCACTTATTCCCCCCCCCACTCTCCCCCATCCTCACAATGTTTAAGACAGCAGTGTCTAATAGTACTGAATGTAACTGACCTGTAGAAAGGACTCTATGAATTGAAAACAGATACATTGTATGTACCCTTGTTAACCATGAAAATCCTTTAATGAAAACAATTTTTAAAAGGCAATGTAATGGTGTGTTCTGTAAGACACTAGAACTAGACTAGCTTTGTTCATGAGTCTAAAATAGTTTAACTGCACATCTGTTAGTTTAAATGGCCTGTAATTCACAGATGCAACATGTGTTCCAACAGTTCACTTAGAAGTTTGCATACGGGTACTGTATAAACAAATTTCCTACAATAAAAAGTCCATGAGTTCAGTCTTAATACTATTCTACCTAGAGATTTCTCCTCCTTTCCTTATCCAAATTTCCATAAATCAAAATTAATCTTACATGAGAAAACAAAGTATAATTCTGGTGACCTTATTATATAATGCAATTTCTGTTATTTTGAAACAATTCTGCAACATATAAAGCCAGTACAGAATCTCTTTTTCTCTCAGTAGGTTTTTGTATTTTAGGACCAGAGATACAAAACAAAAAATGAAAAAATCCCAAATACTAGGGAACTGGAGGTGGTTAGAGCTTCACAGGACTAGATCTATTTTACAAAATCTTCCCTAAATCCTGGATAAACAGCATTCATTTCCTTTGAACTCCTATTTATGCAAAGGCAAATTAGTCACTCTTCCAAAAGATAAGCCTCCCTAAAACCTGCAAGCTGTTTTCCATGCATTACCAGATGATAGTAGCACAAAGCTGTATTTAGCTACAGCCCTATCTCATATCATTAGTCAAAGGGGTTCTAAATGAAACAGTGTTCATACCTCATTGCATGATATAAAATGTGCTTGTGGATTAAATTCGCCTGTGAGCTGCTCCTCTGTTATGTATATCATTTGAGAATGCTATTATCCTGTTATCTTCATCCTTACATCTTGCACTTTTAGAAATACTCTGGTTGCTTCCAGATGAACTGTTTATTGAGCATTTATCCTTATTAATATGCACAAAGATTGTGGGGAGGTTAGAAGATGTTGGCTACTTACCGAGCATTCATTTTGATTAATATACCGGGTAGTTACATGACACTGCATCAAGCAATCATCATTCCCCACTTTCCGGTGCATCCAATCACTTTCCTTATCGTGAAATGTCTGATTTGGGGGAAAGAGTGGGTTTGTTGTGCAAGAGTCCTCATCAACTTGAATTGCATAACTTGGATTTGCCAGTGTGTGAAATAATAGCAACAGTTTAAAAAGCTCCCTCTGAGACAGACTGCCATATGCGCTGCTACCCACAAGTAGAGCTCCTACGTGTATAATCATCCCCATTTTTTTCTATGGGGAAGGCAGCTCCACTCAAGAGAGTGAGGACATCTTCACAGGCTGCAGCACTCCATATTTGCTTTGGAGCACCACTCCTCAATCACTTGGTCAGTTTCCTTGGCTTTACACCTCCAAATGTGTGGTTAAATTGGCCTCTGCTCAGGAATAAACTATGCAATGTTAAATGTGTATCTGACTTAAACTCCTCTTAAAATGTACTAACCATCCACTTGGGAGGGGACTGAATATCACTGGGATCACAGCAGATGTGGAGCATTCTCCAGATGTGCTCTCTGCATTAGGGGAAATCTCCCAAAGTGCCAATGGGAACTTTACAGGTTTTCCCGAAATTATTTCCATTGTAACTACAAGGCAGGAAATGGGTAAACTCTCCATCCACATCTCCTCCATCCCCATATTTATCAGCCATCCAGCCAGCTGCTAATAGCATTTTTTAAAAATCTGAATGTTAAAGGCAAAGACTGCCATATCTAGTTTGCCCCTCAGAAAATGAAATGTGCACAGCAAAGCATTGAAGAAGCATTGCAAGTTGGTTCAGAGCAGGGGTAAGCAACCTAAGGCCCGTGCCCGCAGACGGGCCGGGAATCAGTGTGTTTTTACATGAGTAGAATGTGTCCGTTTATTTAAAATGCATCTCTGAGTTATTTGTGGGGCCCGCCTGGTGTTTTTACATGAGTAGAATGTGTGCTTTTATTTAAAATGTATCTTTGGGTTATTTGTGGGGCATAGGAATTCGTTCATTCCCCCCCCCCCAAATAGTCCGGCCTACCACGGACTATGAAGGACGGTGGACCAGCCCCTGGTTGAAAAAAGTTGCTGACCCCTGGTTCAGAGTAAGGATGGCTTACATATCGGGACAGAAGAGAGTCCAGAAATATATATAAAAATGAGTGATGGGAGACCCTAAAAGTTAAGCTGTCAGTAATCTTACAGAAATATATTTGGGTGAAAATATTTAGTACTCAGACAATTTCTATAAATTACTATCACAGTGTTGTCTAACACTCTAATGGTAGCGAAATTCGTTCAAAGTAAGATGAAAGAAAGATGGGTTTTGCAGGCTGTTGGGGGACATGTGTGTAAGAACAAAAAACTTATTGGTCACACATTCTCCCTAGTGAGCCTACTCCCTAGTGAGCGTGTTTAGGATTTTGCCTAAAGGTTTTCTGAAACAACTATTCCTGAAAGAAAAGGGAACTGTTGCAGCTATACTTTTCTTTGCAAAATACTGGAAAACTAAGGAGACAATTTCTTTTTTCCATCTCTGAAAGAATGGTATAGAAAATTATGGGGCAAAGAAATCATGAATAAAATTACATAATATATTTTTGTGTTAGGGAGAGAAACAAAATTGATGTGTTTGGGGAGAATGGAAATGGCTTAGAAACTGCTGGAACGCTGAACATATTATTAAGTATTATTAATACAAAATCCCTTTCCTTATTATAAGGTTTCTCCTTTAGTTTCCTTATGTTTATGTTTTAATTATTTTTTTCCTATTTAAATTTGAGATATGTATGAATACATCCTTTTAAAAACTTTTGGCTTTCTCAGAAACATAATAAATAAAGTAATGGGATGCATTTAAAATAATACTGTGGATAGCCTGTATTATGGTACATAGTGATACACAGACGGCAGTAAATCATGTGCCAATACTGGCAGATATTACAGTTGTCTAGCTAACATTTTATTATGTTGTTCTTCATAAGCCCACATAGGCAAGTAAAATGGCTGAAATCTGTTATTTAATAATGTGTTCAATTGTGTTGACTGGCAGTCCATTCAGCAACCTAAAAGGGGCTTGCATTAACAATGGACTGTTATTTTATTTTTCATTATTTACAAAAAAATAGGCTTGTAATCAGCCACTTGCCTGTTTGCCTCATGGTGATTAAGGGTTGACTCCAAGGTCCCAGCTGAATCTCCATTGCTTTGAAGCTATAACCACAAATGCAGCTGCCATAGCTCTGAACCATATTTTCACTAGGCTATGCTCACGTTTCCAGTCTCAATACCAATATCTTGAAAGGTGGAAGACAGCCCCATACTTTAAGGCAAGGATAGGGAACTTGTATCTTACTATCCAGATGTTGCTGGACTAGAACTACAGTTGTCCCTAACTGGCTGAGGCTCATGGGAGCTGGTATCCAACAGCATATGGAGGGCTATAGGTTCCCTATCTCTGAGCAACACCAAAGCTAAGATCATATGCACACTTACCTATGAGCAAGTTCCACCTAGAAGTCAGTCATTGTATTGCCAATACAAGTTGGAGCCTGGATATCTGAAGGAGCATTTGCTTCCATATAGACCTACTTGTTTGTTAAGATCATCAAAGGAGGCTCTCCTAATGGTGTCACCACTGGCTGTGGCACAGAATGCGGCAACCTAAGCAAGGGCCTTTCTTGTGGTTGTATCTGTTCCACAGAACCCCCTCTGCCCTGAAATATGCTTGGTGCAGATTGTGTTGGATTTCAACACCTGCTTCAGACGTAGCTCTTTACCTCAACCTTTGCTGA
This sequence comes from Darevskia mixta, assembly GCA_034641385.1. Taxonomy (NCBI): domain Eukaryota; kingdom Metazoa; phylum Chordata; class Lepidosauria; order Squamata; family Lacertidae; genus Darevskia; species Darevskia mixta. The sequence continues at coordinate 9,466,188 of JAWWNH010000001.1, read as the reverse complement.
CTATTATTATTATTATTATTATTATTATTATTATTATTATTTCATTTTAATAACTGCTTGCTACTTAAGGACTTCCTAAGCAACTTACAAAATTCTAAGAGCATAAACATAACACAGAGCATAAAATAAGGAAAAGTAACAATACATAACAATTAAAAAACCCTATATTCCATAAATCAGACCCAGCTTGAAATAGTATTTATTGCTGGCTGCAGTGGGTATAATTTTATAATGGTTTTAATATGTATTTTATCCTATTGTATTTTGTGAACCGCTCTGGTTTTACTTAGCTGAAGACCAACATACAAATAGCTTTAAATAAACTAACAAACTTAGCAAACTAAGAGGAATACACTTGTAGCTTTTTGAGTTTAAACTACGGAACAATGTTACCATATGAAGAGTTGCATTAATGTAACCTCAGGGATACAAAGCTCAGAGTACCATATGGCCGAATCAGTAATTACCACAGTATTATTACATTCATTAAGCAATAACAGCATGCTCAAGAAGCTGAGGCCTAACCCACAGTGGTAAGGAAGAACTTCCTGGCATGTACTCCCTCAGGATGTGGCGGACTCTCCTTCATTTCAGGTTTTTCCACAGAGGCTGGATGGCCATCCATTAGGGATTCTTTAGCTGCGATTCCTGCATTGCAAGGGGTTGGACTAAATGACCCCTGGGGTCCCTTCTAACTCTGCAGTTCTATAATTCTATTATTCTACTGTACCTTTACTAACCACTTAATAACTTTCCACAGCCATACCCACAACAATTGCCCTAAAATGTCACAGCCTTCCCCCCCACCCCTATCATATTAGGGAAGGCTGAGGGAAGGATTCCCTCACCCCCTTTTATTTCAATAAATCATAAAGCAACAAACAGATAGTCTCATTACATCCCCCACTGGAAGCACCCTGCTTGGAAGGGCAAGGGGGGGGGGGACCAAAGGGCATCCTTCTTTTCCACAACTACCAAGAGGCCTTGCACTCAGAAATGCAGTTTTTAGTGGTAGGCCTAAAATCCTAAATATACATCCGTTCCCAAAGCTCCTTATGCGAGAGCACTTCCTTCTCCAAATCCTCCCCAATATGCCTTTTGCCAAAACCCTAGAGGGGGGTATGCGATTCGCAAACACACACCCAGCTACATTAGCTCAGGTATTTAAGGGTAGAGTCACTCCCTCTTCCCAACCCCCTTGCCCTCTGGCACAGTTACAGTGCCTTGAATTGCTGCATGGCGGGCAAAACATCCAACAGGTGTAGCTGCAGCGTTTCCCTCCCACCCCCCCCTACAGAGAAAACTTCCCCTGGTGAACTTCCACCTGGTCAAGGGGCTCTTGAGGCACAGAAACGCCACAAGGGAAGACAAAGCAGCAGTAGCAGCAACTGGAGGCCACAGAGGTCCCCTCCCAGGTCTCGAGGAACGTGCCAAAGGGCGTCCCTAGGCCACTGCGCCCTGGGGAGGGAGCCCTATGCCTGCTCCCTCCACCACAGGAAGGGCGCACCTTCGCCCAGGCCCATAAAGAAAGGGCCCGCGCTCTAAGGGCAAGCTGGCTCAGTTGCTAGGCAACCACTCGGGGCTGCAGCGAGCGCGCGGGGAGGGAATCGGAATTACCTTGCTTAATCGACCCGGCAGCATCCGTAGCCGGACCGCGGCTCCACAGCCTCGCGCATAGCGTTCTTGGGCGTCTTGACACGTCACACTCAACAGCGCTCGCTTGTAGAATCAGACGTCACATGACGCCGCGTAAAAGTCGCCATTGCTCTGCGAGGGTAAGGAAGGGAAGGCGTTGCTTAAGCCGCCATTGCTTTGTGGGGATACGGCTGCGGGAGCAGCCATTGGTCTGCGGAGTCGCGGGCGTGGTCTGAATCTGCCTATGGGAATAATGGTGGAACGGCGCAATACTGCTTAGAGGTAAAGTCCTGCTGAATTCAGCGGGGCTTGCTCCCGAGTAAGTGGTGCCTCTGGCTAATTAAATTGCCGAATACCTTTAAAAACAACAATCAAACCGCCCGAGAATTTGTATAATCGAAACCATGATTTTGGGAGGTTGAAACAAAAACGGTACACCTGGATTTGAAACTAGGAGGGATTAATTGGTTATCATCGTATTGTCTTTATTAGGGACTAGCGCCTTTTGAGATTTCGGGATTACATGGTAATCCTAAATCGGAAGATCCCAAAAGAAATAAACTACTGTATACAATTAACTGGATATTGATTAGTACTTTCTAAAATAGTAAAATATAATTTGAGGTGTTGCACAGTGGTATATGGAATAATTTTTTAAAAAATTGTAATTGACCTAGAAATGAGCAGATAATGTCATTTTAATAAACTTTCATGCCCACTCAAAAATGCCTTTAAACCAAGAGCTAAATCCTTAACATCTTAATTATCTTTGAATAATCGACATTGGTGGAAATGAGCCAAGATGGTTCCGTTCATAAACTTCCTGCAATATATGTAATGACATGCCTTCCTCCAACACTGTGTTCTTAAAATATTGTCTGTGGAAATGAGGGCAAGTGGCCTTTAAAGGTATGCTAGGAACCCAACCTGAACTGAAGGCTGCACATCTATTCCTTCATTCTAAGTGTGTGGAGACAGGAAAGGGAAGGTATTCTGTATATGCCCAGAAGTACTCACTATATTTATATCCGTGGCTATACATGGACAAGTCTGAGGGCTAAGTCTATGGGGCCAAAGCCAATGCTATCTGCAATAGATTATTTCCCCCTACACCACTGCAGTGATAGTCCTTTCAATACTGTTTGATAGTTATTATATTAGCTTTATGATTGCTGAGCCTCTAGGGTAATATATAAACCACAGGCACAATTTTATTTGATTTTTAAAACATGACTTTGAAACTTTTCTTTATTAAATCTGAGTGGTCTCTCCACAAATCTAAAAGCCTAACAGTCTGATTAAGGGTTTATGGAGAGCATTGGGATGCCTACAGACATATTAAAAAACTGGCGTCAAAGCACAAATTTCCCATTGGGGTGTGTCTGCTTTCTTTTTATGTTGGGATGCTACGGACAGACTTAGAAATCCCTTATTTCTAAGGTAACAAACCCCACCCGCCGCCATGTAGAGTACTGGTGGACTCTTCACTTGCTTTTTTTTTTTTTGTAAAGCCAATCTTTTTTTAAAAAAGCTGAAAAATTTAAAAGGGGAATAAGTGGTCTCACGATGTTGTAAGCAGCTAGCCAATAAGTTAGCACAGCGCAGCCAGGTTCAGCTACAAACAGGATGATTTTTCCTTAAGGAAAAGGTGAACAAAAACTGATGAATACGCATCCACAGTGGACTCACAACTCAAGTTACAGGTATCTGGATGCACACTTAGGCTGCAATCCTAAATGCACTTGCTGCAGAGTAAGTCCCACTGAACATTCTGGGACTTACTTCCAAGTAAGCATCAAGGGTTGTCAGTAGATGACCCATTCCCACCTGCTTTTTATCCGTTTTGTGATAATTCCCCAAGTAAAATTCAAAGACAGTGGTAGGATTTCCCTATATAATACGCTGGGAGAACAGAAAAACCTAAGGATGAGATGTATGACAATACTTTTATTCAAATATTTTCAATATGTACCTGTTTGTATTGATTTTATGTACATGTTTGTATTGCTTTCAAAGCATCGAGGTTGATGTGTGCTGTGGCTCACCAAGAAGAAGAGTGTACAACCTGCAGAAAAATTGACAAACTGTCAGGTTCCTGTTGGGGAGGAGGAAGGGGCAGCCTTGCCAGCATTTGCCATCTTTTAAGAATAAAAACTACGTATGTGCTGCTATGATAAGAGTGATATAGCAGGTGAGTGCTCGACATTATACTATAAAAGTCCCCCTGAAAGAAAGAGAATCTTTAAGATGCACGTGTAGCTAAGGCAATTAGCTCATGTAAACACATCATCATGTATGCCATGATTTTGTACGTCTTCAAAAAGCATAAAATTATGCTAAATTGTATTTCTGCCATTTAAACATGGTTTTTATATAGAACAAGCATGTTTAAAGTAATATTCCTCCAAAACGTCTGAATAAAAGTATGCAACATTATTTTCCTGTGGTTCCTCTTCTGTATGCAAAATTATCAGTCCATTGAGATTATATATATATATATATATATATATATATATATATATATATATATATATTTAAAGTATCATGACAAACTCATTATTTTATGGTGTATAATCTGTTATCGTCAAACATCGAAACTGCTGCTCAGCACCATTGAAGTCAGTGGGAAATTTGCCAGCAACATCACTGTGATTTTACCCTTTGGTTTCTCATAGACGCATCATACGAGCCTAGCAGCTTCTATATCAGGGGTCAGAAACCTTTTTCAGCCATGGGCTGGTCCACCATCCCTCAGACCATATGGTGGGCCGGACTATATTTTTTTTGGGGGGGGGGGGAATGAACGAATTCCTATGCCCCACAAATAACCCAGAGATGCATTTTAAATAAAAGGACACATTCTACTCATGTAAAAACACGCTGTTGAGAAGGCGATTGGGCCTTAGGTTGCCTACCCCCATTCTATATAAACCAAGCAACCAGATATTTTAGGGTGTTAAATGTGCCAAATATACCCAGAATTAATTATTTGGCAACAGCCTCGCAGGTGAAATATGCAGACATTTTTATTCTGAATGGAACAGATCTGACCAAAGATCACAGTTAAAATGGAAACTGTTTTACCACCAATTATGATTGTTGTGAATTCCTCATCTCTAATATGGAGCTATCTGCTTGTTTGTAAATGTCTAGAATAATTTTTCTTTAAACATTATATAAATTTCATATATAATCATCTTTGGAAGAGAAGTCTGAGAATCTGTACTAATTACAGTGATGTTTTTTCTTATACAGACAGTTGTCCTTGGGGAGTGGAGCTTGACCACCTAATACATCTCACAAAGGCCGACAAACAATCTTCAGATCTCAGTAACTCCCCATCATAACTGAGCTGCACTACATTTGAACTGACAACTTTGAAGAAGGATTCTCCATATCCAATTACCCAGGTCCCTGATGAGCTCCATGTTTATCTGAAAGCTCTGCCTTCTGAAGTGTGATGAGAGGATTCTTCCCTCCCATCTTCAGCTGAGTTGCAACTTGCCTGCACTCCCTTCTATCAAATAAAACTTTTATTCCATTACTCCTCATCTCATTTCTGGCCTTTTTGTTCTCACAGGAGACTGTTGCCTGCTTAATTTCTCCCTCCATCTAAATTAGTGTTTGGCCATGTAATTGAATATATTTAATTGTAGAAGGAATTTTGGCTATTTGCTGATTATATTAAAAGGACTGAGAACTACATTCAGTTCATCAAGCTAGGCTGAGCTAGAGTTTAACCCTGGGGACCCCGGATGGCTGTCAACACAAAGCCCTTCAAGGTTCTGCTTCCTGCCCTGTTACGAAAGAGGAAGGCAGCTGACATTAGGCTGGACTGGCAGGGAAATAAGTCTCAACAGGGGCTGGCTTTCCTCCCTCTAGGGCTGGCAGCAGGAATGGAAAGAAAAGGCCAGTCACATGTCCATAGAAGAATGGAATAAAATTCCCTGTTACTAAGCTATTGAGGCTCTCTTCCCTTCTTCCTCACCTAGAGCCAATGTAGTGCCCTCCAGGTGTTGTCAGACTCTAGCCCGACCTTTAGGCTGTGCTGTCTAAGGTTGATGGAACTGGCAGTTCATAGGGCTACAACAGGCATAGGTAAACTCGGCCCTCCAGATGTTTTGGGACTACAACTCCCATCATCCCTAGCTAACACCAGAGAACTCAGACCTTCTATTCCTCTTTCAGCACCCTTAACACTTCTCAGGATCCTTTGGGGAAAGCCATGACTGTTTAAAGAGGTACAATACTATTTTCTATATATGGTGTGGATGTGGCCCTAGAGTCTCACAGTAATGAGAGGAGACAGGCATTTTGATTGTAAAATAATTATAATTTTTAAAAATGAAACACTGATGGGTAAACTTTCATAGCATGTGACAAAGAAAACAGGAAAGGCCAGGGGTGAAATTCAACACTGAGCTCTTCCAAGCGTTCAATTTGCCCAAGCATTTCAGCTTGCCAAACAGAAAAATACCCCTTTGTCCCATGTTCTGCTTTGGGGGTTTTCCTGATGCCCTACCAGCTAATTTTGGTGGGGTGCAGGTGGGGTGCAAGGGAGGAAAGGGAAGGCCCGGCTGAGCAAGTGGGTGTTCTCATGCAAAGCTTCTACTTACAGGACTGGTGAGGTGAATCCCAGCCATGGTGCCTTTTTATTTCTTTTTAGAAAAGTGGTACTCTTTTATTACCCACTCAGACTTTAAAAAACAGTTTTTAAAAAATACAAAATCATTTATGCACATAGGGTCTTTGTCAAATGAGAAAGGGAGAAGAGGAATAGCTAAAAAGAAACTGGACAAATGATGGAACTAGTTCCTTGAACTAGGGAGAGTAGGAGTGGGGAAAGAGTACCCAAATCTAATAAACAAATTTAAGTGTCCTTTGAATCTCCTCACCTTTAGTCCTTTCTTAAAAACCATTTTGCTGAGCTAATGATATCTACCCCCCAGGGTCTTCCCTTCTGAGTGCATTTCAAAAATTTGTTGTAAGGTTAAATACAGTTGTAGAGTGCAATAATAACTATGATGGAGAAAGAAACTAAGAAGTGCTGGCAAGGGAGAAAAATTGTTTTCACATGAGACTGGAAATGAGATAGAGAGTTGATGAGGCGGAGAAGTGGCCACCACAGATGATAAGAATGTCAGCTGTGGTGAGACTGTGTGAAGGAGACTCTGTAGCAAATGAACTCTGGGAGTAAACAGAAGTGAAGTCTACGGTAGTGGAGAATATAGAATTAAGCCCTGGAATAAATCTGAGAACCTTGCAGCTGGCTTAGAGGAAGCTGACACCCAGCCTTTCATTTTCCTCTGGTGCAATGTAAGGGCTAGGCAAAAGATAATTTTCCTATAAATTAATACAATAAAATGACCTACATTCATCAACAGTCCCATTTATGCTTATGGCTTTACTTCTTTCAGTGCATATGAATGAGTGTGAATAAAAAGACTTGTCAGGGGGAACCATTCCTATTATAGATAAAATTATGTAAGTGGGGTTGTGTGTACTCCATGCTTGCAAACTTCAAATTCTGTTGAAAGGTAATCCAAATTCTGCACTAACAGCATGATCTCCATCCTCTCTATACATTAAGCAAATTCACCCATTTTTCTTATTTTGTGCAGCTTATACAGTCATACCTCATGTTGCGAACGCTGCGGGTTATGCATTTTCGGGTTGCGCTCCGTGCCGAACCCGGAAGTACTGGAAGGGGTTACTTCCGGGTTTCGGCAATCGCGCTTTACGCATGTGCAGAAGCACCGAATCGCGACCCGCCCGTGCACAGACGCGGCATTGTGGGTTGCGAACGTGCCTCCCGCATGGATCGCGTTCGCAACCCAAGCGTCCACTGTATTCATCATAAAAGTGCAAAAATTTGGCACTTTTCCCTGAATTATTTCATGCTGCTGCCACCAGCCCCCCATTCCTGCCTATGTCTCTATCTTCAGTACAGTGGCAGAGCTACCTGCTCCGGCACCGGGAGTGGTGTACATCCGAGGACGTGGCTGGCGCGCGTCCTAGGGGGCGTGGTACACTGCCCGGGGGGGCATGGTGCACATCGGGAGGTTGTGCAGCAAGCAGCGCGCATCCCGGGGCATGTGTGGCGAGTGCAGAGTGTTCTGGGGGCGGGGGCGGCCGCGATGTCACCCCCCCCAGGATGGCACCCAGGGCGGACCACTCTCCCCGCCCCACCTTCATCCGCCAGTGCTTCAGTATCAACAAATAAACTCAAGTGAGCCTACACACCCAAATACCCCATAGCAAATGAAGTTATGCTGTTCCATGACAGGTGACGTGCTGATATTTTCAAACAATAATTAAACCATATGACATTAGCCAGCCATGGAAAGTGACACCAGTGCTACTCTGTGCCTACATACAGGTGAAAAATGTACAAATGTTTCAACTGGGGTTCCAATATATGTATGTGTACCATGAGCATCGACTTATCAATTGGCTGCTTACTGTGTCTCCCAAGTGTGCTGTACTGTGTATTTGCAATCTCTGATTTAGCATCAGTATCGTAACAACACATCTCCATGTATTTATCAGGAATGCATGTGGTAGTCTGGAATGGTGGAGGAGGAGCATGGTAATTGAACATTTTTACTTGAAATGCTAAATTTTACTTTTACTTTAATGTTTTAACATAATTTTAAATTTTCATCAAATGTACCTGTAATTTTAATATTGTTTTACCATTTAATAATGACATGCAAGACAATAATCACAATATGAACAATCTGCAGATGAATCACAATTGTCTAAGAACCAACCAGGGGTGCCAACTTCAATAAAATTTTGGGCAGGGCTAGGTAAGCCCCATCCTGCATTATTGATCAAAAACACACCATTTGAATGGCAGTGCCCATCAACTTTGAGGGGCCCAAACCCCTCAAATATCTTATTGGGGAGGGGGTGGAGGGACCTCAGCCCCTAGGACTTGGCTCCTATGCTAAGCACAAATATTGTGAAGCTATGAAGAAAGAATTCTGCACCGTAAACAAATAGCAACATAGTTACTGAACCAAATACTGCAAAAAGACACTACTGTATATATCTTCATTGGTTTTCAAATAATTAAAGACCACTGTCTACCCATTATTTCCACTCACGATTTCCAAATTATTTCCATCCTGATTTCTTTTCAGAACTGTCAGTCTTGTTACTATTAGAATTGCTGGCTGGCAGGTTTTTAAAAGCTCAGTCCCTGATGATTTTTAATGGACTATTCCTTGGAGCCAATAATTTTAAAAAGACAGTAATCCTTGTTATCATGTTTAGGAATAATATTCTCCACATCAAAGCACCAGGTAGGACCTGAGAACATCCAATGACCCTTTCAATTTATGAATCTGTTCTCTGTTAAGGAGTTGTTTTCACTCCCTGGAAAAGTGGAGATCACAGGAAGAGTCACTGGACTCAACTGAACAGGGGTTTGTTAGAATGACATTTTTATTACTACAGTTTTATGCTGTTCTTCCTCTAAAGAGATTCAGACAGCATGCAGGGTCAGCACCTCATCACCAAGGCAGGTTACCAGGTCAGCTTCAAGGCCAGGTTGGACTTATTGTAAACACTTGGTTCTTTACTGTATCAGCAGAAAAATAAGGATATATTGATTCTTCCCAATGACAGGGGACAAGCAGAGATCCAACAAACCTGCTACCATTTTTCTTTTCACATGTAAGTGCTCAACAGAGAACATTAAAGGAGCTTATGACTGATATAATGAAGTACTGTAGATACTTGGGGTTCTAGCACTTGCAGATTTAGGTTCAAAACAACCTCCCCCCCCCATGCTTTCAATCATTACCTGCCTTTCTTAACAAAGATTTCAGTGGGTTGCAGAAGGCTGCAGAAAACAGACCCATTTCAAAGCAATAGCCACTTAGGGGCTAATCAGATATGACTTCCCGAATCTGGAAAAAGAGGGATCAAGTCTTGCTAGTGAAGCTGCTAAAATTGAAAAATATGGGGCCCATAAGGCAAATTGACACATCTCAAAATACACAAATGCATTTCAAGGTGAGGTCCCTCACCCCTAAAAATGGCCTCCTACTCATAATTTAAATGAAGAATATTATACATCTATGTACCTATTTGCTGCCTATTGTAGTTTCCAGTCCACAGTCCAGGTATTCGGAAAGGCAGCTGCCAGCTGCTGTGTTGGCACATGTTTGTTGATAGCTGAAATTGACTTGGATGTTATAGAACAATATCCTGACTCCTGAGTCCTTTTGACTGCAGCAATCAATCTACCCGCAAATTTCCAAGTCAGAAGAACTCACATGCACCCCAAGGGCAGGGCATGCATCATGCAAATGTGACCTTTAAAATGCAAATCATGAGTCCGGACTGTTGAAGGGGAAAATTCTCTCATAAACAACAAGCCAATCAACCAATTTTCAGGTGGGGGGGAGTGGGGGGCATGGCTGGCTGCCCAAGAGTCCCTGGACCAAAAGAGAGAGCAGATAGCAAGGAAATCTGGGATAGACATGAATGCAGTATTAATGAATGCAGCTGGAGGAGAAGTGAGCAGAGGCTGGAGAAAAGGACAGTGAGTGAAGGGGTGTCATTTTCTCACCCACATGGACCCCTGGGAAGCTCACCAAGTCTGCTGTACCTGGAACTGGGTGTGAAGACTGCAGATGACTGCTGAATGGGACACAGCTGTGGGCAGCCTGAGGTTGTTTCATGCACCTGGGGGCCTGCCCATAAAAAGCAAGCCTAAAGTAAAAGACTAGGGTGATAGCAGCTGTTTCTAGAATCATTATTCCTTGTTCAGTTCTGTGAGAGAGTTGGAACTGATATTGATTTATATGCATTAGTAATGATGTACTAATGCAATATTTTTTCCCCTATGTAACTGTTCATTTTTGCAAAATTTGTTGTTGTCTGATGTGACCTTAGTTTTCCATGCACCACTTAAAGATAATTTAATATATTAAGTAGTCTAAAATGGTCTAAGTAAAGAAACGAATAATATTCTGCTAAGGTGGGTGCAGATTGGTTACTTGGCTAGGAACCAGTGTTTAGTATGTAGGATTTGGAAAAGGAAAGGGGAAGTGAGGGTCTAGGGAAGGATGAGATGTTTCCTGACTTCTTATTCATTTATAATTTATTTGCTACACTTATATCCCTCCCTTTTTATGATGCAACTTGGGGCAGCCAGCACAGTGTTCCCAGGAGACCTCCTACCCAGGCGCTGGCCAGACCCAGAACTGCTGCTTCATATGACTTCAGACCATACATTATCTGCCAGACCAGACTATTCGTGGTGGAAAACAAATCTTTGTCTGCGAAGCTGTTTGAAGAGGCGAGAGAACTGTACCTTAAAGGCCCTTGTGGTGGTCAGCCTAGGGATGGGGTATAGAGAGTGTGAAGCAACCTTCTTCCCACACAGACTATTTTGTCCTCTTAAGGGCTTGGGGGTTGAATAGGAATGGAGCTAGAAAACATTGCAAGGAAGAGGAGGATGCAGTGCACAAGCTGAGTTACTATCTGAATCAAGTGAGGAGAGAAAGACGACTTACTAGACCCGCCATTTTCACAAATAAATCTGGACAGTGGTACACTTGGGTAATTTCAGACCCCTTCCAAATGTCTCTATTTTCCAGGGATGTCTCTGATTTAGAGTGCCCGTCCCAGTTTCCATTTTGAACCCCAAATGTCCCCCTTTTCCTTAGGATATCCCTTTTTTTCATTGGAGAAATGTTGTAGGCTATGGAGTTATCTGACCCCCAAGCTGTTTAAGACAATCCTGTATAGGCAAGGTTTTTAAAAAAATATTTAATGTTTTATTATGTTTTTATATGTGTTGGAAGCTGCCCAGAGTGGCTGGGGCAACTCAGTAAGATGTGTGGGGTATAAATAGTAAGATTATCATTATGGAATGGGATGTCCCTATTTTCATCAAAGGAATGTTGGAGGGTATGTAATTTTACCCTCTGGACTTAGCAGTCTCACAGGGAAGCGGGTGGGCTCTTCAGATGGCAATGGGGTTGTAGCTACATGGCATATACAGTGTGTAAATAAATAAACAAACCAGCATGTATTGTATTCAAATTGCACTACGCCCACCCTCTGATCATCCCACTGGGTGGTGGCTCTAAGCCCTATATTCCTGACCTAATTGCACCACACAATTCAGAGGCGAAACCCATCCCTGCTTGTAGAAGCAGTAGCTGCATTTTATGGAAAGACTCTTACCGCAGTGTGGCTCTGCATCCTTGGGCATGGCAAAGGCAGCCTTTCCTCACAGTGCATCTCTCTTAGCTTGCAAAGCAAGAAGCTTCCGTTAGGGTGATATATTATTAGTATCGTTTCATTTTCAGGGTCACAGCCACTTTGGCTGTTACACAAATAAAGCAGGTCTGTTTTCTTTTGAAGATCATGTAACAGGGCCGATCCAATCACAGAGGTCTCTCTTTGGGGCTTTCCACCCACCACTTGCTTTCTTCCTTCTCTGGGAACGAAATTGAATCCGAAAACCACATTAATACACTCCTAGCTCATACAGTCCCTTTAGATTTCCTGTTACTGTAATGGAACACATTGTCAGATTTTGTTTACATTCAGATATTTTTGCAGAGAGAAAAACTCATTCCAACCTGATTGTTTCATGAAGCATTCTTCCCCACCAAACTTAATTAGATTTCATTTAAACAATTAAAGTAAATGAGAAAAGCATTCATTGTAAATAAGATTGCCCCATAAACAATTTATAGTCAAACAGCTTCATATCCCTAAGGCCAGTAAAAATAATACCTGCAGCAAGGAATGCACAAGCAGGAAGGGGGGAGATAGCTTAGGAATCTAAGGATAGAAGAAAATTGCTCAAGTGTATTTTTAAAAAGGGTTTCTACCCCTCATGCAAATTCATCAGAACTTGCTAAGGTGTCTGGTGACCAGGATATCGGACTTTTATTCCCTTGCATATCTTATGACCTCTCCACAAACTCAAACGCTTTTCCATTTGCCACCATATATGCCCATACCCACGCTACTCCTCTCATATAATTTTTGATATAAGTTCTTGATATATAAAATCATTCATTCTCTCATTTTTATTTTTCTTCTATAAAAAAGCAAACAAAATACATGCACAACATAAAAGTATATATATTAAAAATGTGGAGTCATTACAAATGTGGAGTCAATATTCCAGATTCACCCTTGTGAAAAACAGTAAGGTAAAAAGATAAGTTCTTCCATGAATTTAGTGTTGGATGAGTCATGCTAAAACTGCATTGCCCAAGCATTCTAATAGGTGCATTTTGCCCTATGTTTTAGCAGTTTACTGATATTTTTACCCTTTTCTTCTTTATAGCAGATAACTAGTCTGAAGCCTGTGCCGTTTCCAAAAGAAAAAGAAAAAGAAAAAAAGTGTGAGTTGGTGGGTGATGGCTTGTCTTCTAAAGGCTGCATATAATTAATAATTCAGAAATATAATTCATATTTATTTATTTTTCCATCAGAAAGAGGCAAGCAAATTAAACAAACCTAGGAGAAAAATGAAAACTGAGTAAAGATGTACACAGGCACTTTGCTATAAGGGCCCTTGACTACCTTTAACTCCGACAACAAAGCTCAATTCAGGGTTTTGTGCAAACAGTGTATCCTGCTTATCTTGCACACCCCATCATAAAAAGGCCCAGGCAAGCTGCTCCGTTTGAGACAAAATAATGTTTTGCAGACTCTTGCCCTTTTTGTGCCCCCCCCCTTTTAGAGTTGTTCAGCTGTGCTCCTCTCTGCTTTACTTTTACCAAGCTTGCCTCCAAAATCTTTCTCCAAATAAAGGTTGGCATCTTCCAAGAATGTCTGCAGTTGCCCTGTCACCACCCTCTCAATCAACGCCCGCCAAAATGGGGTATTTGTAAGTGGTCAGTAGCTGTCACAAACTAGCACTATGCCAGTGGCTCTTTAAAATACGAGGGGGGAACTACATCACTGGCACAAAGATGCATTAACCACCCACTACACCAAAGCATCCAGGCTCTGTTAGCTAGATTTGATGAGTCACAATGGACAGGGATTGAGAGGGCATATAGTCAGTCATAGGTATGCTTGAAGCAATCGGGTATCACATGTGGACTGGAAAACAGAGGAGGAAGGTGCCCCTTATTGGCAGGAAATCTTCCAAAGCCCTTGGCTGCTACTATATGGTGTTTCAGCCAATCAAGTGTGACTCTATGAACTGGGCAAAGGCAGAATAAATTTCTTTCTAATAAGGCACAGGAGTTGTAGCTACAAGCCATTTCCAGGTGTGAAATTTCTACCTACAGCCAGGTATGGTTATTATTTATATAACATCATCAGAGTGCACAGTACTGTACAAAGTTACACTGGCGCTAGCGAAAGGTCCCTGCTCACAAGGAGCTTACAATCCAGGCAGTGAGAATAATGCAGAGGCAGGGGGAATAAAAGGTGAGTAAGTTCTGTTACACATATTTAAAGTGTTCTGAAGTGGGTTTTGAGGAGGGATTTGATGGATGAGAGAGAGCAAAGTAGAAATATGTTCTTGAGTTCCATTATGAGTGTGCACATAAAGAGAGAAGCAGAGGGGGCACACAGAAAATTGTGAGGTATATCCAATAAATATGACATTGAACTAGAATTGTGTGGATAAATTGAGCTTTACTGTAATAGGTATTCGAGTGAGAGCCCCAACTTCATTAACATGTGCAATTCTGCATGATGATCTGATTAGCTATTACAGATCATTTAGCAGCAAATGTATAAAGGCACCACATCCCACATACCAAATATGTACACAGTTAAATTGAAGAAAAGCAAGAGAAAGTATAATGATAGTCTGGTTTATTTGCAAACAGAGGTCTATAATCCCAAGCAACAGAGGGTAATTTATTTCCATCTGTGACATCTCTGAACAGTTCCTGACAGATAGGCTGAATCCATCTAATGATAGAGCTGATCTGTAGGTTTCTAGTATTTTGGGCCTCTTAGTGCATCACAAAATTAGAACACCCAAAATGTCAATATTCACTGACTGAGGTAGAATTTTCAAGAGAAACATGTACCGGGTAGTTAGTTCCCTGCCCTATGTTTTGCTCATAACACAAATGCAGAGAACACTTGTAGAGGAGAAACACATAGTCCGTCTCCTGCCTACCAATTCTCCCATGCAAATACTTTCCCACAGTTGTTTTTAAAGCTTTCCCCTCCACACCCTAGTTCTAAATTAATAATTCAAGTTGTGGATTTATCTTGTTTGTGGGGCAAATGTTTTCAGCGGAGAATAAGTGGGCATGGAGAAGGGTTTTCCTGCCAATTTCCAAATTACCTCAGCAGACGCGGATCTCAAAACACACCCTTGGCATGATACCATGTAGCTCAGCCCTTTGCAGTGGGTAGTCATGAATGAGCAGCAACTGCCATTGAGAAATATTTTATATGTGATTAAATTATTCCAGCTCAAATGATCAGGGATAATTTTATCCCATGTGAATTCAGTAAGCACATTATGGAACGTCGTTTATTTAGTGCTTTACCCTCATGAACCAATGTGATCTAGTGGCCAGAGTGCTGGACCTTGACCCTAGAGAGTAATATTTTAATATTTTTCCAGCCAAGCAGCTCACCATATGATGCTGGACCAGTCCATCAGTCTAATCTACCTGATATGCTTCATCAGTCTAATCTACCTGATATGGTTCTTGGTAGTCTATGCTGAAAGAAGCAAAGTATGGATACATGGGTTATGTAACTCTACCCCTGTGAAATAATGCCTATGTATGCCACTAGCTGGTGGAAGAGGAGCCAGCATTATACTGTACCAACCAATTATCTCATAGCTTGGATATTATTTATCCCAGAACAAATCTTTGAACATTTCATGTTCACCCATGTTTGTGTTGTGGGAAAATACAGTTATGTAAGGTGGCAGAAAAACCCACAAGTGTCTCCCCCTTCTGGGTAGTAAAATAATAATAATAATAATAATAATAATAATAATAATAATAATAATAATAATAATAAAGTAAATAACAATTGGCTGTCCTTTCATGACACCTAAAATCAGCTGCTGCACCCTCCTTATTGTAGGGCTTGTTGTGCCTATATAGCAGAAACGAACTCTTTTGAGCTAATCTATTGGGATGTTTGATTACAGAAAACCTGCCAGCGTACAGCTTCCGGGTCATATGGCCAGCATGACTAAGCCGCTTCTGGCGAACCAGAGCAACGCACGGAAACACTGTTTACCTTCCCGCTGGAGTGGTACCTATTTATCTACTTGCACTTTGACATACTTTTGAACTGCTAGGTTGGGCATCTACAAAATCCCTGCGCTTTAAAAACCCAACTTCTAAGAGAGAGTTAAAAGGCTTGCATGACTTAAAAATAATAATAATAATATAATAATTTATTATTTATACCCCGCCCATCTGGCTGGGTCTCCCCAGCCACTCTGGGCGGCTTCCAAAAGAACGTCTGGGAGGTTGGTATAGATATTTTCTAGTTCCTTACAGGTATCTGTCCCTTGCATTATTAAATGGTGCCACACAATTATTACTCTATGTGCTACTGAAATGTAAAAACTCATATTGGCAAGTTTCTTACATTATTTTAATAAATATATGCACACATAATGGCTTCTTTCTCTTCCATTGATCTGGTTCTAAGGAATATTAAGATGAATGCCAGTAACCTACATATAGATAATGAAATATATATTTCATGGAGAACCAAGTCACAAGATGAAAATTTTTATTTGGAAATGCTGCTAAGGTCCAAACCTGTAAAATCAGCCATGGTTTGGCAGATTACCTTGCATACTGTACTGAGAAGAGAAAGCTATGCTGTCTTTACAGTTGTGCAAAACCATTAAGATGTTATCTATATAAATTCATGCATGGATGTACATGTGCATACATCTATGTATACCATATACTAGCTAAAGGCTCATCAATCATGAAGTGGGGGGTAAGGTCGGTCCTTTTTCTATGCTTATGCACCACTTCTAACTAAATCCTTTACTACTCTATTACCACTCACTACTACCCCCTATTTTTTGAGCAGAGAAACAGGTAAGGGGTTGTTGGTTGTGGGAATGAGTTTAAGGAAGCCAGCCTGCTTGTCTACACCAGAGTCTATTCTGACAAGTTCACCAGATGATTAGAGGTGGCTTGTGGGGGGAAATCAGATGCAGAGCAGACACTCTGCTTCAAATTGGACAGGCCATCATGAAAAGAACAAGGATTTTTACAC
Organism: Darevskia mixta; assembly: GCA_034641385.1. Classification (NCBI taxonomy): domain Eukaryota; kingdom Metazoa; phylum Chordata; class Lepidosauria; order Squamata; family Lacertidae; genus Darevskia; species Darevskia mixta. Next base: position 9,449,325 of record JAWWNH010000001.1, on the reverse strand, counting down.
TACCTCGAAAGACTAACACATTTGTTACAGCAGAAGCTTTCCTGTATTGAAGTACCCATCATCAGTTGCATGGAGCATTTTTCTCAGTTGGCAGGCATATAGGTGGAAAGAAAGAAAGGTCAGAGGGAAATGAAATGGGGGAAAAATATCAAAGTGTGACAATTATGTCAAAGCTTAGATGGATGTACAGTGAACTCAATGTCCTTTCAAAATGCACATTTTATTCTCTTGAACAAACACAGTCCCAGTATCCAGGCCAGGTTTTTTGTTTTAAACTAGCCTTTGAAATATAATAGTTGCCCTGATCTCTGCTTTTAAGAAATCAGCTCACCAACAGTGTTTACATTTGAAATAGGAAGGACTTTGGCTTTGATCAGCACAGGAAGAACAAAAGTACAATTAGTCCTAAACTGAAGCGTCGATTGTAGCTTTTTCCCACCTCCACCAACCCCTCTTTTCGTCTATAATAAACAGACATCGTCTGTGGATTCCAGTGCAATTGGCTGTGCCTATATTTGTATTAATTGCTGAGAACCGCAGACATTTATTAAAAAAAAAAAATAAGTTGGAACTTGCCAATGGTGACTTCATCTCTTGGGATTGCTCCGACTCACAGGCTTTAGTGCATGTCTAGGACAATTGCTCACTGTGCTTTAGATAAGTAATTCTTTTGAACTGGTTACTCCACAATGACATGAAAATTGTGGAATCCAATTTTCCCATTGGGCTATTGTAATGGAGTCTATTGGCCTTGGAAGATCTCTCTTCCTTCCCCTGTTTCAGTTAACGTGCAAATATAATTTACCTCCTATTTATAGTTTCATGACCCATTTCATTCTCAGCCAAGATGTCTTTTGAGTGAGATGATTTTAAACGAGATGAACAATTAAACTCTAATGGCCTGCAAAAGCTTTAGGCACTACAAACCACTGTGCATCAACTTGAACTCCTTAGCTGTTTAATTAGGAAAGGCTAGGCCAAAATCCGATGTGAAATCCACCAAGTTTGGGGCGGTGGAGGCGGGGGGGAACCTAAGTGAAGAGAGTTTGGCTTACAAAGTTTAATCTGCTCTACTCTTTATTAGAAACTTAGGAATTAACTTTAAAAAGAAATTAAATGCAAATTAGTATTTGTATCATTTCATACAAAACAATTTCCAATGCTTGCTCCTTAAATACTATCATCCATCCATCCATCTATCCATCTCTCTCTCTCTCTCTCTCTCTCTCTCTCTCCTGGTACTTCCATCTGACTGCCTTTCAACACAAGCACAAGTTTTTTCCTAAAGGGAACATTTTTTTCTTTAAAGGACTATGTGCCTTTTGTCAGATTTGTAGGAAGCTTCCCTCCCACCCTGCCTGAAGAAATTCATTTTAAGGAGTATGTCTTAATGTATATGCAGAATATTTCCTACAAGAGAGGGTCATATTTGTTGGAAGGAAGGAAGAGACTACAATGAAACCACTGGGCTTATTCAGTTTGATCCAGACTAACCATGAGCAGAGTTGTGCTCATGGGACGCTCCCCACATGTTGAAGGGGAAGAAGGTGAATTGTGCAAATTCCTCCTGCTTATAAACCCCCAGGAAAGCTGATGTGGATGACTGGGGGACCCTCCGTGTGGGAGGTGACACGGGGACTCTTTTGGGAGGAAGTGCAGAATAGAAATTTAATAAAGAAACCAACAAATAAAAAAGAGATAATACTAGGGGAAATTACCTCCATCCCTCTTGTGGTGGGGGCCTCCACTGTATTTCAGTCATTTGTGCAAATGGAAGGAACCATTCCATTTGTAGGTGAACACATCTTGATTCAACCATAGTTATTTTCTGCCTTCCATTCTGGCACCTGGCAAGGAGGATTAAATGCTCACTCAGCCAATGAAATGTTGGCCAGCTGTCAGTCCTACTTTATGGCTCCTACGTGCCAATATCATCAAGCCACAAAGAGAAGTATTTGTTGCTGCTATACCACAGATGTGGAACTCCCTTGAAACTTAAATACCACAAGTAGGGATCATTGTGCATTTTGTTCAGTCCCCATTTTAAATCAAACAATCCTAATAGCACTTCCCAAACTAATATATGGATCAGAACAGATTTGTCCTTCAGCTTTCTCTGATTTTTGCATTGCAGCTCTCAGTTTGGACAAGTACCAAAATACATTTTAAAATGTGCATTTTAGGTTAAAGGAGTAATTTTTTGGATGCATACTTTACATAAAATGCAGATTTTTCATGTGGTTTAAAAATGGAAATATAGTGTGGAAACATGTCTGAATGGACTTACGGACATAGGAATGAACACATGTGAAACTGTCCCAGACTGGAAATAGTGATCTGTCCATCCCTACTCACAACTACATCAGCCTAAGAACAACAGAAAGGAAAAATGAAGATAGTACCAAGTGGTAAGGACAGGTTCTATAGAGAAAAGAAGGGGGGGGGGAAGAAACACCATTCATTTTCCAGACAGCTAATTGTCTGGCTAATAGGAAAGTTCATGCGGAGTCTAATAAAAGAACCTGTTTGGCATGGAACCATTGCTTAGATTTATGTTATGGTTAACAAGCTTACTACCACACAAGGCAAATCACCCTATCATCATTCACTGATTACATAGCAGGGGCTCCAGCAGATTAATGAGTGCCAAATACATAGAAGCAATAATTGGGCCAGAGAAAAAGCAGGAAGTGCATTGAGAATGAAAAGCGGAGTGGGAACTCCTGTGAGGTCTCCTCCCACAGTCTCCCTCGGCAGCACAAAAGCACACTGTTTTGAGAGTTAGTGTTTCACTAACAGAGCGAAGGCCAGGAGAAAATCACATATGATTTAATAAGTCTGGCAAAGCACCACACACACACACACACACACACAGAGAGAGAGATAGAGAGAGAGAGAGAGAGAGAGAGAGAGAGAGAGAGAGATAGTACAATCAAACTAAAATTAAGCATCATTCCCATTGAGTTTAATTGAAGATATTCAAGGAGCCATGATGGGAATGTTGCAGCTTCACTGTTGGGCGGTAGGATGCTCCCAAATACTATTTGCTGGGAATCACACATAGGGATGATGCAGTTGCCCTCAGGTCCTGCTTGCAGGCTTACTGTAGGATCTGGTTGGCTACTGTAAAGAACAGGACTCCGGGCTCATGGGCTTGGGCCCTGATCCAGCAGGGCTCTGATGTTCTTGATGCCAGAGGCATATAAGTGCATAACTTTGCTAAATGTCCAGGTGGGAAGGATAACCCCCCCCCCACACACACTTCCCCTCCCAGCTGTAGATCACTTGAACGACAACTGTGCTTTACAGCAGGTCATCAATACAGACCTCACTGCTCGCTAGCATTCAAATGAATACATAAGAGGAAAACCAGGCCACAGGTAGCTTGTTAAAAAGTGAGAATCCACACCAGATAAAACGTGGAGCCCGAACAAGAGTGAAAAGAAGCAAGATCAAGCAGACAGTGAGTAGAGATTGTTTCTCCACTGAGAATACTCCGGTGCCACTCTCGGCTTCATACATGCCGTTTTACGCATACTATACAGTGGTACCTCAGATTACATACGCTTCAGGTTAAGAACTCCACTAACGCAGAAATAATGCTTCAGGTTAAGAACTTTGCTTCAGGATAAGAACAGAAATTGTGCTCTGGCGGCGCAGCGGCAGCGGGAGGCCCCATTAGCTAAAGTGGTGCTTCAGGTTAAGAACAGTTTCAGGTTAAGAACGGACCTCCGGAACGAATTAAGTACTTAACCAGAGGTACCACTGTGGGTCATATCTGTACCACTACTGCCCCTTTTCTATGCATGCATCCTCTAAGTATTCCAGCAAGTTTGTTAGAGTTGCTAGATCCAACTTTCATTGCTAAGGAACACCCCAGATTGATGGTGTGAAGTAAGGACAATTTTTATCTCCTTTGATGGAGCTGAGACTATTATGAAGGAAGGAACATTCCTTTAAAACCTTGATCTTTCTGTAGGTGATCCTCAAGTGGAACCAACCCATCTTACAGAACCTCTTCAGGTGGCCTACAGTGCCTCTGCTTGCACTTGGATAAGTTTCTACAAGGTTGTAAGGAAGAACACCAGATTTCCGTTAACCAATGGGCTATAACAACTTCCCATGCACCTATGTACTCTTCTACAGCTTATTTCCTGCAGGATAGCTCAGTTGGTAGAGCATGAGACTCTTAATCTCAGTGTTGTGGGGCTTAGCCCCACGTTGGGCATTGCAGGGGGTTGGACGAGATGGCCCTTGTGTTCCCTTCCAACTTTACAATTCTGCAGATCTATGTTGCCCCGGTAGAGAGGCTGTGGGTTTTATTTCATTACAGATTTTCCGAATTTATCTGCATCTTCCACCAGATGGAGCAGAGGAGTCAAGAGAAACAGCTTTACAAAGACTCTTTTGTTACTTGTAACTTGCCTTAACAATTAGGAAGACAGTGGCAAGGAGACTTTTGTTCTTTCCCCACTTTGAAAACATGGAAGCGGAGATTGGAGATGCTTGACCTTTCCGGTGTGGCTAGCGAGAATGGCTAGCAGAAATGGTTTTTAGTCACCAGCACAGCAGCTTCAGGCAATCTGGCTTACGAAATGTTGAATAAAGGCAGCAATTAGAGCATATTTTCAATCTTTTATTCTTTTTGATCAAATTGGAAATCACAAAAAATATAATAAATCCCATGGAGACACAATGTCCAGATCACCCTCACCTCACAGAATCTGCACATAATTACGGACTTTTAAAAGCTAGTTCTAGTAATGCTGTTATTTTCTTACATCACTGACAGGGGCTAAACAAATATTTTTTTTTAAAGCACAACTTGCTTCTATAGAATTCTAAAAAAATTATACTTTCCTTTTGTAGTTAACTCACATAGACAAGCCTTTGGAACGTAAACAAGTATTGTTGCATGATGTTTCTTCGTATCAAAAATATCAGTGCCTCTGTCAACAGTCAAATGGAATGCTTAGCAAATACGCAGTTCCTATGGTCAGATCATAAATTAAGTAGAACCTTATTTATACCTGCACTACACCACTCCTATGCTTACAGGAGCATTGGACAACGTGAGAGCAAACACATACACTGAGAGACATTCGGTGCTTGATATGTGCCGAATGCAGAAACATTTGTTTGAAATAACCCACACATTCTATAAAGATATGTAAACAGTACGGCAGATTAAAAAAACAAACAAAACAAAAACCACCACTACAGTCAATTAAGATCTGAAATGGCCAATCAAGGCTTCTTCATTATTTCCCTATTATCCCTGAGCACCTTAAAAATTGCCCCCCCCCCAATCTCTCTAGGAAGGAAGTGTAACCTAGCAAGACCGCAAGAGCATGTCCCAGTCACAACTGGTCATCCTACCAGTTTGGCACTGCTGAGCAGAACTAGAAATGCGCACACACTGTTCCTGGAAAAGGCCCCACTTACAAGATGCTTGCGTGATAATTGTGGCAGATCTGTCATTCAGACTCCACACACTGCCCTGTTCTGGCAGATGTCCCATTAGCCATGCAGAGCGGGAGTGAGCAGTGCAGGCTGATGTCTGCTCAGTACGTGGACTATAAGGACTGAAAGTGCACTTAATCACACCTGGTTCCTGAAATAAGTGCTGTGCACACAAGCGCTATAACTGCACCTGAAGAGGCTTTGGGCAGAGTCCACTGGGACCACAAAGCTCTGTCTGTTTCCATGGAACTTGCTCCTGATGGATCTATTGCACCTTCCTTTCATCCTCTCTCCCCAATTTTTAAAAGCCATTTCACATATAATATTCTTCAAAAATTAAAAAATGCAGAAATCACCTTGTCAGGGGAAATCACTATCAAACCTACAGATTACAAAAAAGATTGCATAGGAGTATCAAATGGGCATAGGTGCATCAAATGGAGAGAAAATGCTCTTCTTTTCATTTTCCATAACAGAATATGGCAACAATGATGTCATTTATTTTTTCCTTTAAAAATCAAATGATTTCACTTTATTTCAAAATTGTACAAAATGGCAAATGGCTGTTTGTAAAAAAAAACAAAAGTCTCTCTTTTTAAAAAGATGTGGAATCCCAGGCATTGTACCAGTGGCCCTGAGACCATTCACAGTGCAGTGGAAATCATCATGTGAGGCAGAAATTACAACTCATCTTTCCTCTTCCCTATCTTTTCATGGTCTCGTTCTCTGAGCGTCCGCATGAAAGTCGAGAATCCAGACTCCTAGAATGTGAGAGGTAAAGAAAGGCATTGGTTGCATAGTGAAACTGGAACACAGGACTCCAACGCGTCTTCTACAGGCAAATGGACATGCAGGAGTGCAGGCAGAGGTAAAAGGAGCAGGTAAGGCAGGTCCTTGTATTTATATGACAAGTCACCATTTGGTCACAAACTGAACACTTCCGTTAAGTAAAAGCAACACTCTACGGCAGCCTTTCTCAACCTTGGGTCCCCAGATGTTTTTGGCCTACAACTCCCATCATCCCTAGGTAGCAGGACCAGTGGTCAGGGATGATGGGAGTTGTAGGCCAAAAACATCTGGGGACCCAAGGTTGAGAAAGGCTGCTCTACAGCATCATGGTTGCTCTGAATGCATGGATGGGGCCAGAGCAGGACTCTTCCAGAATCCTAAGTGGACCCAGCTGTGTGAAGGATGCATGGTGCTCACTCTTGCCACACAACTTCCCCCAATTCCAGTCTGCTAACACCCGCTCCTGGTCTTGGCTCACTATTTTCAAAAGTCTCCTGCCTCCACCACTAGAAACTGTATAATCTTCCTTCCTCAGAGTGGTAATCTCACAGTTCAGTTCCCACCCTGCCCATACCTGGTCATATGTCCTTCATTATCTCAGTCCCCTCTTAAAAGCTTCCTCTGCTGCCGAGCCATTTTTGAGATGGAATAATCACTATTAAGGAAAAGCTTCCAGCTAAACTCATCAGATGATTAAACCGCCTTGTGAAAGCTCCCCCATGTGTAAGTACTTGAAAGGTGTAACCACATTCTGAAACAAGTCATTACTAAAAATGAACATGAAATTTGCAGGGCAGGGGAGTTCTGCTGTTATTCTGCCATGTCTGTGAGAATTCTGCAGCAAAGAACTATGCCTTTAATCTGCAGCATATTGTCTCTTTGTAAGTGATCAAAATAATGAGGTCATGCTCCCAAAACAGTGAGAGTTTGAGCCAAACTACCACAGAAGTCTGTAAGCTTTTCCATTAATTTCCAAGGGATTTAGATTAGACCTGACAACTCATCTGATCTATTTGGGCACATGATGCAGAGGGAATGGAACCACTGCTATTCTGTCGGCTGCATCTGTCAATTTTAATTCAGAATGTTCCACACCACTAGTTGCAAAATTTGAGATCCTAGTAAACACCCCAAAGAACTAGCTTTTGATTAGCAATGTACCTGCTATTACAAGTGTTATCCGAAACACATTATCCAGCCCAGTGAAGCTGTGTGTGATGTTTCTTTCTCCATTTCTAACAAAATGTCCAATACCCAAGTAACTGTTGAAAAGGATATACAACTACAATTAAAATAAGCTCCCCCACTCTTTTTTAGTGCTCCACTTCAAGATGTGTTTAGCAGGTCCTGTTTTCAACATTGCATTGGTCTGTTATCTGCCTTTCTCCATGCTCACTGCAGTGTAGAAGCAGTCTGGGATCCAAAGAAGTTTAGGTGCATGGATTTATTGAACAGCAGCCACCATCACATGGTCAATTATTACTTTTAAAACTGAAGGGACCGTCAGTACTGCTGTATGGTATGGGGTCTGTGGTACAAAGACTGGGGGTCATATCTAGTGGTGACTGAGAGAAGGAATCCATCAGCAAAACAACCAGGAATGTAATTTTCAACGATTTCTCCTTCCTCCTACAGCCATCTTAAATCTATGGTTGAAAGACCTCAGATAAATATTCTACTGGGCATGCCCTGTGCCTAAAGCAAGATACCTCTTTGGAGCCCCATAAGATAGATGAGCCAAAGTAAGTGCCATGAGTCCCATTGAGACTTCACAGGGAACGTTCTCTTTCACTGCATATGAAAAGCCCAGACTACTTTTTTTAATGAGAGCTAGTAAGAGATTGTATCCTTATTTGCAATGTAATAAATACAGCCTTGCAACATATGAGTACAATGGCAGTAGATTAGCAATTTGCTGCTGTACCAAAGATGCACTGCTAGAGTTACTCTCAACAGGGATAACACTACCTAACATAAGCTGTAATGTTGGCCTAGGAGGAAAAAGACTGGGGGGAGGGCAAGTTGCTCATCACCACAAATGGAAATATTTTTAAACTAACGAAAGGATTTAACAAAATCTCCAATTTCCCAGTAAGCACTTGGCAGTTACAGTCTCCTCTGAGCACATAGGTTCCAGCTGGGTAGAGGGAGGCAGCCCTCTGCTAGTAATTGAGAGAAAGAAGATGGAAAGGCACTCTGTGCTAACTCAGATGTTAAGAAATGAAAAGGACAATTGAACACTAGGACAACTAGCCAGATTCCCCACCCCAAAGTGTGATTTTGAAAGAGCAAGTGTACACTTGTTTTTCTCTTCCTTAGCCAAACAAACAAGATCTGTTGGTTTTCATAAATCCCTTTACTTTTGTAAGCGCATTTATAAAGCCAAAGAGATGTTGTGGCTTAAACTCAATTCCCTGTTATTTATATTTAGGCGGATAAAGCTTCATTCTAAAAGCAAAGCATAACACTTGATCCATGACAAAGTTTACAGTATGGCTTAGTTCATTAAGGATCAAATTGTGGAGGTGTTATCCTGACAGAATTCCCACAGGAACAACCTGTAAAAAGGCTCAACGAAGGCCCACAGGATCCTACCACAAATCCTCTCTTTCTATATATCTTCAGATTTTTTGTACCAGCAGCAATAATATTGCAGCCAAATGTTTCTCAACAATGTTTACTGGCCATATTAATATACAAAACAATCTTTCACACTAGGTCCCCATCTTCTCCAGGCAACTTTTAACAACCTAGCTATGGACCTTTAAACTGAGCATTCTCGAGTAGCTGGTAAACTTTTGTCTCCTCCATTTCAAGATACAAGTGAACTGTTAATAATCTATCTCTGCAAAACCTGAAATGTAAGGAGACATCAAGGTCACAAGCTAAAGGTGCCCAGTGCAAACTGCCCAGAAAATGTGGGTTTTGGTCACAAAACAAAACCAACAAACAATCTATTATCATTTGGCTGTGTGTAGTGAATTTCCAAATGTGTACAGGGCAACCGAAGGCTTAGATTCCTAATGAATATGGAGAGCCCATTGGAACAGCTTCTGCACTACATTGGCTGGGAGTTGATGTGGAATTGGCAGACGTTCAATTTTTGCATTTTCATTAGTGCTAAATTTTTAATAAATTATAAGACTCAAAATAAAAGCCTCCAAAATTTTCTACTGAGTTAATTCCAGATGCTAAATGCATGCATTATTTGTGGAATAAGGTGACACAGTCATGAGGAATTCATAATGGAAGCATTAAACTCATTGGCAAAACAACTGGCTCTGTATTGTGTCCCTGTTGTTGCTGGTGATTTTACTGTTTGCTGATGAAACCACTTTAAAAAGATACTCCCTCCCCCCCTCCCCCCAGTACATCTTTTAGAACAGCACCATGTACTTACCCCTCTGTCTCCATTATATTTTTCTATAAATTTTCCATAGTTGTAGTAGTTAAAGGTTGGGTAACCATCCACACCTTCCTGCTTACACAGGTCGTGGTTCTGTTCTTTGGCACAGTCCACTGCAGCATAGGCAATCTAGCACAGGAAGGAAAAGCAGATCATCTGTCACCAAGTGTGATCCCATTCTATGGCACTCAGATGCTTTAAAAATGAAACATATGCAGTTTCACATAAGCTAAGATATGGGAAATATTTCCAATGGCTAAGCACTACCAGTATCAGAATTCTGAGTTAATGTTTTGCCAATTCCTGAGCATAAGTGCTCAGGGCAGATCCAGCACCTTACCCCCTTGTGCATTAGTGAAAAATCCTTCCACTTGAGCACAAAGGGATTACACTAAGCCACTATTTGGTTGAGCAAAATCACACAAACGTGTCGGCTCCTGGACATGAACTTTGCTGCTGTAACCAAGGTTTGTTCTGAAAGGATCCTGTCCCTTAAACTACAGCAATTCTTTAAGCAAATGAAGAGCAATGTCACTGCATCTCATAAAACAACTAGATATCTATCTATGTACTTAGTTTCATTGATCTCCTGCTCTACATCCAAACATTCTCTTGGCAGGTAACAATGATATTCAGTAAGACAAAGTAATCTCATTTAAAGTCACAGCAAAGCACAATAAAAACAGCACGTCAACAGTTTCACATAAGCAGCCCAAAGCTCCAAACAAACAGACAGGTTTTAAACAGTGAATGGGAAGGCATTCCAGAGCAGGGATGCTGCCAGGGGAAAGGATTGCCTACGTGTAATTCCCAAGGTTAGGACATTAAGGAGAGCCTCCACAGAGGATCTGAACTCCCTGGACTGCCACATACAGGAAGAGGAGTTCCCCCATGCATTAGAACCCAAGTAATCCTGGGCTTTATATGCCATTTGTAAAACTTTGAATTTAGATTGGAAACAACTGCAAATATTTAAGAACTGGGGAAAGATTATTCTGACTGGAGACTCCGCTCAAGAGATGAACCACCACAATTCGCACCAGTCGCAATTTCCAAGTGGTCTTCAAGGGCAGCCCTGCATAGTATGTATGGCAGGAATAAAAATGAAAGGTTATTAGAGCATGGATTACTGAGGCCAAGCTATTCTTGTAGCTTCGTCATAGTGCCTTATTTAGTTGCTACATTTTACCTCCACCTTGCCCCCAGCTGAGTTCAAGCTGGCATGAATGAGATGTTCTCATTTCATCCTTTAATGTTAGGCTGAGAGGTGGTGAAATCCAACTAGTGCCCTTGCACAAAGGAAGGGCTTTGGATCAAGGCATCGGCTAATGAAAAGGGTGAGGGAATTTCTGCTGATTCTACTGTCCTCATGTAGACTTCCATACCACTTTCCACCCTGTTCTGGAGGGTCCCCCAACAATCTGGAACAGATTATGCGGCCTAGGACCCTCGTACCTACAGGACCGCCTCTCCCATTATGCCCCGCAAAGGACCTTAAGGTCTACTAATAATAACCTGCTGGAGATCCCGAGCCACAAGGCTGCCAGACTGGTGTCAACCAGGGCCAGGGCTTTTTCAGTTCTGGCCCCAACCTGGTGGAACACTCTGTCGCAAGAGACTAGGGCCCTGCGGGATTTGACATCTTTCCGCAGGGCCTGCAAGACAGAGTTGTTCCACCTGGCCTTCGGGTAGGACATTTAAAGTCTGATGGTTTCCTCCCCCTGGTTTGGTAATGGGTGCAAATGAATCGGCATTTTAAACTGGTTTTTAACTTGTATTTTAACCTAATTGGTTTTTATTCTATTGTGATTTTTACTGTTGTTAGCCGCCCTGAGCCCGGTTTCGGCTGGGGAGGGCGGGGTACAAATAAAAATTTATTATTATTATTATTATTATTATTATTATTATTATTATTATTATTATTATTATTATTATTTTCAGAGGGCACTTTCGCCTGCAGGTAGCAGGGGGCGGGGAATTGCCTGCTCTCCTCTTTTGCTGGTGGACACACCTCTGCTAAATCAAGAGCTCTCCTGTGAGTGCATGAGCAACAGATGGATTCCACCCAGTGATATGCAACCCAAAGAGCTTTGTGGATGAGTGGAGATTGAACTCCAGGTCTCCCCAGTCCAAGTCCAACCCACAACCCTCACTATTCCTAAACCATCAGTGGAATAGTTAGAATCCAAGTGACAGATATAGGATGGGGAAACCTCAACACTGAACCAATGTACAGAAATAATGCACCTGGTTCAGGAGCATGGGTTCAGTTCCTAGAGGCTGGATATAAGATGGGCTGGATGTAGATTACTCAGAACCCCAGGCAAAGTCCTATGCACAGCTACATGACTGGGTTCTAGCATGTGAGTATGAGACAGTGGCTAAGAATGTGATCAAATCCTACCTGAGCCACAAATTTACCGCATACCCTAGACAAGCCACTATTCTGTCAGGTCAGCTTACCTTCTAAAACAGGGGCATAAAACTGGCCTATCTTCCAAGGCCACCAAAGGATTACTGAGATTACATTAAGCTCCTTTGAACACATTTTTTTAAATAAAAAAAGATATACAGTACTTGAAATATACATTTGAAAGGTAATGCAAAGTATTATCATATGCTGCCTCAACAGACTTCATTATAGCTGCTACATTATGTCTCAGGAAAAGGCCTGGCAGGTGTTAATTCCTAAGAATTATCCTGCAATGCTCTGCTCTCTCACCAGGACTCTCTAGATGATCCTTCTGCCTTTAGCGGACACTGATAGGTCAACACTACCGCAACAGCACTTTCTAAGACTATACTGCTATTAATACACATTTGCTTCACTACATCTGCCAGGCTCATTCCTGTAGAAAAGTCATTTGTTCAGTTTTAATCCCGTTTAAATACAGATATGGGAGCCTTCTACTTTAATTTTATTGTGACTGCTGGATAGAATCTATTGAAGGGAAATTTAATGCAGTTTTAAAATTTAAGATTCCATTACACTGCTTCTTTTAGACTATCTGCTCATAATACCCCCCTCTTGCCTTCCGGGCTGTTATTGAGCCGCAGTCCCATAATTAAATGTCATTTAATATTCCATTATGACCTCTAACTTTCTGGTGACATGCAGTAAATGTTACACATGCACCTACAGCGGCATTCTTACTAGTTATTAACAGCTCTGGACAAGTCATTTTCTTTCTATTCCATTTGTTCACTCTGTGCTCCCCCTAATTAATCCCTTGCCTGAATTGTTGCTGCCTCCCCACAAGCTCTTCTTTGACTCTTCTTTCACTTTAGAGCCATCTACTGCCGGGCAGTGAGCAAGTGTTGCTTACTTGTCAATGCAAACTCATCTGCTGGGTTAGGCAAGCTGGCCAGTCCACTGCCTTTAGGTGTACCCAGCTGGCATGTGACAGTTAAAGTTATTTCCACTTAGGAATGTCATTTCCACTCAAAGTGTACGTTCTCAATGGGATTGTCCCAACACAGCTGACTAGCCCTTTGGAACCCTTTGTAAATGTTTAACTGACAAATGCTCCTTCTCTGTGGATAATGAAGCGGTGCAATCCCTGCGTCAAAATAAGAGAGAGAGAGAGAGAGAGAGAGAGAGAGAGAGAGAGAGAGAGAGAGAACGCAAAAGCTCAGAGAAGCGTGCAACCCAACTGAGGAAAAATTCAGTCAGTCTCTTTATACACTCTCTGTAAACCCTTCCTCAGCCCATCTCTTAATTTTCCCAGCTGCATTATAACCCCTTAAAGTCTCTCAATAACCAGCTTATGAATAACTAGCAGCATTATTTAGGCTGAGTCCATACTTGTTATTATTTCCCATAGTAGGGCTAGGTAGTGTGATGTCCTCCAGGTGTTGTTGGATTCCAGCTCCCATCAGTCTCAGTCAGCATGTCCAACAACATCAAGAGGAAAGATGTTGTGCACTCTTATCCTACACCTTTCTATATGAAGGGAAGATTCATATTAGAAGGAAAAATAAAATGAGATCTGGTGAAGCGCTGGCAGCAGCAGGAGAAGATAGGTGGTGGCACTTCTGGTTTTGCCTCAAGCAGAGAAACAGGAGGAAATGCCCCCTGGCCAGAAACCTAACAAATCAAGCAAGAGAAAGTGCACTAATAATACTGCCAGTTGATTAAATAGCTACTGTATGTTCTACTACTATTAAGAAGTAGAATTGCTGGTGAAGTCCTGGAAGGTGCTGCATGCTCAAGATTTCTTGAAGCCTGGGGTCAAGGCGCTTCTTTAGCCATTCATGTGAATCATCTGAACTGTGGAGGCTGTGGAAACCTTTGTAGCAAAACCTTTGCTAGCCTGGCAAGGATTGTCCTAGATTGTTCATGTCTGCCTGTCAAAAGATTCATGCAGCCAGCAGTGACCTCTCATGGTAGTACAATCATAGTCTTTGACAGCCAGAATCTGTGAAGACATGCATGGTTTCCTGGCAGCCAAAGGCTTTGACTACTGTCTGCACAAACAATCTCTACTGTCTGCACAAATGGTAGCCACCAATAGGAAGAAATTATGGAGGCTTGCAAGGCCCCTCAGTACCGGTACTTGGTTGTGAATATTTCCTGTGTCCAGGAAAGTCCTCTACTTTTTGGATATCAGAGGGTGGGAGCAGTAATGGATTAAAATTTGGCATGGCAGGGAAGTCAGACAATACATTTTAAAATATATTTTGCATGGAAATGGCTTGTTTTTGAGCCACAAGGTGGCTTTGCCCATCTCCACTTACCGACAGTAGCAGACCAAATAATCCCAGCAACAGAAGTGTACAAGCCACCAACTATCATTTGATTGTTAACATTAAGACAAATGCTAGCACATGGCATGTCCCCAGACTTAAGTAATATTATTTACACAATAAAGATAAGCTCACTCAAACTGAGCTTATATAAGCATGTGCCCAAGAGATCAGAAGCAACTAGCAATTAGCATCATTCTTAAATAGCTGCCTTTCTCTTTCTCTGTCTCTCTTTTTTAAAAAGCCACTATAGGGAAGGCTGCTACTTATCTAATTAACACTGTGGCTCTAAGGATATCCCATTGGTGTATACTGGTAGTTAAATCCTGCTCAGCCTCTTGTTGATTTGAGAAAAGTACATACCTGTGTTTTTTTTATCATTGGGGCCAATAAATCCTTTTATAATGTTTAAGATTACTGTAATAAGTCCTTTTTTTCTGGGGGTACTCAAGGGTACACAGTGCCAGCACCTTCACACACACCCCATCTCCACAAATGTTAAAAGTGTGGCACTTATTATAACAACTTTATGGTGAGTTCCAGCACCATTTTTCTTTTAAAGAAAAAAAGAAAAAAAGAGCAGTGACTGTAATTCACATCATTAGGTCCCATTTTTTAAAAGCCAATCTAGGTTTGTACTTCACATGCACTGAAGCTGGCCTTGGAATTCTAGGCTGCATCACTGAAAACAACTCAATTTTAATCTATTTCTATTTCACACAGCACTTCATGGTGGATCCAAACATCATTTAACACCCATTTAGCTACTTTCCACATGGAAAAGTCAACCCATATTTTGCTAAGCTCCCACAACAGGGAAGCAGTGATGCTGGGTTTCATGTAACCAGATGTGACAAATAACTGCATTTCATCAAGCAATTAGAGCCATCACCCAATTTTTAAGTGGCAACTGCTGACTTTACTGTCACTTGAATCCACCCTTGGCCATCACACAGATGTATGAGTAAGCAAAAATACCCAAGTCAAAAGTTACAAGTGGTGCAGCCAAGATTTATTGCACAAATATTAAAACCCAGAAGTGAGCTTTTCATTAAAAAAGAGACTCCTAGTGTTTTTGAGCCATTGCATCATTTCCTCAAAATAGTTATTTGCTTCTTTATGTTACGATTTAATGCTTAAGATTCTCACTCTCTTTTAATCTGAGGAAAGTTTGTAAGCTATATACTGCCTAAATTTATATACTGCTTGATTGAAAAAAACACACACAATGTGGTTTATAAAAAGAATGCAATTATCAGTAGAAACAGCTATTTAAAAATTCAAATAAAATTAAAATCAGTGATAAGCTAAAAACAGATTAAAACACATGCAAACATTCTACATATCAGGGCAATGTTTTTAGCAAGCACTGGAAAAAAACACAATGAAGGTGCCTTTCTGATGTCAATAGGCAGGGTATTCCACACTAAAATACTGATTTATTCCAAATGTGGAATGAATATTATGCAGCACCTGTAACCGTGCCAGTTCTGCTGATCGGGTAGACCTATATGGGGCAAGACGATCTAAATATTATTTATTTAGTTCATTTTCTATCCTATTCCTTCTCAAGGTCCTTGAGCAGGTATCAGCAGCTAAAAAGAAAAAGAGGAGTATATTGACAAAATACCCAATTACATTTTATCAGATGCCTGTTCAACCCTAGTTGTTGAACGGCAACCTGAAAAGAATTTTTTACAGTTCTTCTGGAAAGCATTAAGCCCTGGAATTTCACAGACCTCTAGAGAAAGAGCTTTCCATCTTGCTCTTCAAACTGAGCACATGAATGATAGGCTCTACCGTCAGAAAGCTGTTCTTGGTTTATTGCACAATGGTACAAAAGGAAAGGAAGTGGTTTAAGGTATGTAGTGATGAATGAAGTACTCATTAATACATGAATTTACCATACAGATGCTTCTGAATTTACCCCCTGGTTAATCAGGTAGCTGCAGTGGCTAGGAATATTTTCTGATGTGCCCTGGCTCAAATCATCTTTTTTTGTCTATTGGTTAGAACACTTTGTTCTTTATAGAAAAAGGTGTTTTGGACAATGAATAGCTAAATTGAATGGGGGGGGGATGGCATGCAACTGGAAACAAATTTCACATTTTAAACATTTTTGTGTGTTTAGTTTTTTGGGGGGCAATGGACATATAGTTGAAAACAATTATAAATAATTACTTTTCATTAGAACTTTTGATAACTTACATTAATGCCATATATTTTATATGTATATTTTTCTTGATGCTCAAGTTCCTAGTTTTATCACAGTGGTGGTTAGAAGTTTTATCAGCAGATGATTTGCTGGCTGTTTAACAGGTTTTTATTGTTATAATTTCACGACTCCCCTGGAAAAGAAGGTAAATTTGAAACATATTCAGATTTCAATAAGGGTATCATCCAAATGATACCATTATTATTATTATTATTATTATTATTATTATTATTATTATTATTATTAGTTTACCATAGGAAAAATAACTCCCTCTCCAGCAACGTCCTTGGGAAGAAATGTTCTGCTAACTTTTCATAAAAATCAAGGGTGAGATGCAAAAGAGAAGGAAGTATGCACCTCCAAGACCTGTGAACTTTGAAACTCTGAGATCTTGTATTGTAAGAGTGCATAGTCTGGTTGTGATGATGTTAAAGTGGCCTGAAAACTTCAAACCATTTATTTGTACAGGGACTTTGCTAATCTTACTCCAACTGCTTTGCTATTCCCCTGATAATTGGGAGGTGTTAATCAACAACAGCAAAGCGTCACCATATTAAGTGGATTAAAATCATTTGATTTACATACTACATTAGCAGCTTTTGTTTCCACTGCTCCCTACGCCCCCACTGAATATATATTAAATAGAAAATGAATAAATATTTTTCACAATCTGTATCCCAGAAGGCCAATGGAAAGAGGGAACTGGCTGCAAATATATACACATTTGTTTGCCTCCAAGGCAGTCAGATGTCAGCAATATTTCCACAGAAATGGGTTTCTCGTGGGTTACCAATTCAGGGGTGAAACAGAAATAAATTTCCCTCATAGTTTCTATGGCCTTGATGGAAGAATAAATGATCAAGTGAGCAGTAAACAAATTCAGCAAAATTTTTTAAAAAAGACTTTTTTAAGGGGGAAAATGATTGATTATACATTGGAAAAGGAAAAGAAACAACTCCTAGCAGTGCTTTATTTGTAAAACTAGGGCTGCCATATGTCTGGGATTACCAGAACAATACTGGGATTTCAAAGGCGGAAGTGATGTCCAGGGGGAATTTTGGAAGGTGAGGGGGGAAAGCTCAACAACTTTCGGATTTTCCTAAAAAGAAGCTTGGGGTGTTCTGGTTTTTACTCTTTGAAATATGGCAACCATACCTTATTCACCAAGCCTATATTTGGAGTATGCAATGTCTGAGAGAGCAAGTCAAACCATTGCCTCATGTCCAGTATGAATCTGGACTCTTAAAACTTTGCACAACAAATGGGGATTTATGCAGCTTCTTCCCGGCCCCCGCCAAAAAGTCCCCTTGTGTAAGAAATGTATACTTTTTGTGCCTTCTACAATTCCTAGTTTTAATTTAAATAATATGAAGCACTCAGGAAAGACATGTGTTGTGATATAGGGGCATCAGTGGGATGGGGGAATTGGTGAAAATCAGGGGCAGGCACCTTGTATGAATAAAGCTGTCACGGGAGAAGTGACAAGTATACTTTTTCTTTTTTGTGGAACTCTTAAGCGGAAATAAACCAACTGAAGAGCACTGAAAATTTAAGACTACTGCTTTTATCCACAGAAGGTGTTCCAAGGGCTTCTCCATTCATTTCCAACACTGAAGACACTATACATGTGTAATTGACAGTGAAGAGACTGGGGAATCCCCTCCCTACGTGTGTGTGTGTGTGTGTGTGTGTGTGTGTGTGAACATTGTATATACCTGGGCCTTGGATTAGAACCAATGGCTGATATAATTTGAACAGTAGCTGCTGTGGTAGCAAACCAGCTATGCTGTTTAAAAAAAATCAAAAAGATTACCCACTTCTTTGTGTTCAAAATAGATGGTTTATTGTAGCTTCTAAAAAAAATAACCCAACGTCATTCATGTTGTTAGATTCAAAAGGAGATGTTGAGTTTCTTGAAATGTGAACATTAAACTGTCAGTTCCTCAGTGCCTTATCTGAAAATTGCAGCTAGTAAGTCCCTGCCTCTGTGGGATTTGCAAGAATAAGTTGGAGAACCATTTTCAGCACTATTCATATCATGAATTCTTCAAGCGAAACATATTCCAGGAGAGCAGTAAAACACAGCTTTCTGTTCTAGAGTGATTTATAGATGCAACTGTGAGACATCTTTGGCCCATGTTGTTATAGTATCTGAGTGCTTCATATTATTTAAATGCACTTGTATCTACATGATCTCTTGTATCACTGACAGCTGATATAACTGGTGGTTAAAACACTCAATCTGTATTCCAAGTGGCAGTATACGTTTGAGGCTGAGGCCAGAACTAGCTATTTTATTACATTTGTGTCTTCTGTCAAAAGCAGCAGCTTTATACCCCCACTTTCTCTGATAATATAAACCTGATTTGGGTGCTGAATCCCCTCACTTGCAAGCAAGCATGTGAAGAGAAATTAGGTATTCTGCCAAGCCCCACCCTCTCTGGTATGTCAACTCTACACAAGTGTAAGGGCAAGGGCCTGAGGGAGGGAACCTCTTGCACTCATGGACCTTGGCCACAAGATTAAGAATCCTGACTGTTCAGGGTTCAAAATAGTGTGGGGAGCCTCAAGCAGATGTTTCTCTTCATGTCAAACCTTTGTCTTCACACTTGTGGAGGGCTCAAAACAATTGAGAGAGTGGGTTAGTCTTGGCAACATATCAACCCTTATTCTCATGTTTTGTTATAACACACAAGACTGGATCCCTGAATAGGGCTATAGTAATTGTATGATGTGACATGGTCATAATTCATCTTTCCTTAACCCTGAAAACAACCACCAATGAGGTGGAATGGGGTGAGGCCTCATAGTTGCCAAAACTATTCAGTTCTGGCCTTACTGCAAAGCTATGTTCATCACTTGCTTGATACATCACAACAAGGCAAGTTAAAGTGGTCAGATCTGTCAACACGCTGCAATTATTCCCTTCCCTTTTAAGGAATCCTTATGAAATCCTTGTCTGTCAGATTCCCCTCCAGATTTTAGCATTCAGTTTTATAGTTTGACCACCCCACAACCAACTATGTATAAATCAGTTGTCTTCTGAAGTTGTGTTGAAGTAAAAGTGTGGAGGAGTGTGGAATGAAATGATAAAAAAATGTAAATACAAAATTTAAAACTGATTTTGGGTGTGTTAGAAATTACAAATAAATATAGACTAGCTTTAGGGTTGTTGTTGTTGTTTTAACTTCAGCAGACCTGTGCAGTGCTATTTCCTTTTCAGAATTGTTCAACAGAACACCTGGAGTATTTTTTTGAAAGAGGGAAATTGCACATGGCACATATCCATGGGTGGTGGTCTCTGCCATGAAGTCAGAATTGGGTAGTAGCCAGGAGTCTAATGGGGTCATGTGTGATCTCAGAAATGGGTCAGTGTGTTATTACAACGGCTTGTCAACCCCGAGGTGTATTCATCTTCAGCACTTTAAAACAGAGATATTATATAGTACAGTATAATAAAGATTTCTTTTTGTCTTACATCTTTAGTCGCAGGGTTTTACAACTTGACTCTTCAACCAGATTTCCTTCCTGGTCTAGGAATTCAAGCAAGTCTCTGCTAGTTATTGCTCGAACTCAAATGAGCAAACAGCAAAGATTTAACTACATACTCAGCTTCGCTTCACTTAAATGACTCCATTACATGCAGACTTCAGGGCCAAAGTTCAGGTCCCCACAGTCCCTGTACTTGGGTGGGTAGGTGAGCAAAATAACACGCTATGCTCTCCACTCCCCAGATTATACTATAAAGTGAAGAGCAGTTGATTGGGGGCGGGGGGGGGGGGAAGCTGCACTGTGCCTTATGAAGCAAATCACTGTGCAATCCAGGTTCCAGTAGCTCATCAACTTCCAGCTGCAAATGGCAGGCTGCTGGAAGTTCAGCCAGTAAAGTGATACACAGCACTAGCCACTTGGTTGGTCAAAAAGGTTTTTTAAGAAAGCACAAGCGGTGTAGCAGCAGCAGTGGAGACAGGAGAGAGGAAATAAGGATGGCCCTGCTGACCAAAAGGTTAAAAATGTGGGGCAGCAGCAAGGGGACACCATCATAGCAGTGGAGGTAGGAGAAAGCAGTGAGCCAGGGCAATGGTGGTGGAGAAATGACCAGAGCAGTGTGGGGCCTTCTAGCATAGGACCCCTGGCTTGGTGCATTCTCAAACCTGGAAGTGCCTTTGGTTTACACCCCCACCCTTGTGCAGCCTTTCCCCCTTCTTTTCACAGACTGCCTTTCTAGCTACCACAGGAGGCTGTAATAATAGAAGTCTCCTGCAGGAGCACTTGGCCTTTCTCCCATTAAAATATGTACCACCACACATCAGCTTATTGATTCAAGGAAATAAATCTCTGCAGGAGCAAATATTGACTTTTGTTATGAAAATGGAAGTGAATAACTAACTGAACATTGATTTTGGAAAGGAATGAAAAAGGGCATGTTTTTAATTTCACCCCCTTTCCTAAGTGTTCCTTTAAAAAGGATAACATTTCAGTCGGGAAAAGAATAGCTTAGAAAGTAGTCAACTAAAGATGACAAATCTCTGCTTACACAGAAAAGGATGTTGTTGCCAAATGCCTTAAAGGTTGGGTTCTGCGTGGGGCGTATTGCAAATATTCTGTTCCCTGACAATGACTGTGCTGTTGCTTTATTTCTGTTAAGTATTATACATCATAAACACAGTGCTTCTTGGCCAAGCTAACCATGGAGCCTCGAGATGTCTTGGGATTTGCAGGGGCTGGTAGAAGGCACAAGGGGATTTCCAGGAGATCAACCCACACTTGACTGTGAGGGCTGTTTAATATATAACATGGATGTTACAAACCCATGGTTGTCACCAACTTCAGGGAACCAAACCTAATTCAGTCTTGCTGGAGAGTACTATAACGTATGATGTGTACTATGATGGCTGGTGCCCATTGGACTTGTAAAGCTGAAGACAGGGAAACCAAGTAGTAGGTGGCGCCAGAGTCAGTGGCAGGCAGAGACACCCCATGACTGGTAGGAAAGAAAAAAGGAAGGAAGGAAGGAAGGAAGGAAGGAAGGAAGGAAGGAAGGAAGGAAGGAAGGAAGGGGCTCGAGGGTACATGAAGGTGGATAGGCCATTCACACTAATGAGCCAGTTTTTTCTGCACCTGTATAAGACATGCATCTTGCCAACACATGCTTATGTACCAGTATATATAGAAAACATTTTACAATGGCATCTTGAGTTTGGAACACTTAGAACTAATTCAACTTTTGGTTGCTAAAATTAATAAATAATAAAGAGCATGAATTTGCCAAGTGCTGTACACACTGACAGTCCCTCCCCACAGGATTACAATTTAGAAGACATCTTGCAAAAAGGGAGGTGGGAGGTGGGAGCAGCAAACAAGTCCAAATTATCAAAGCTACATAGTAGTTCTTAATAATGATCAGCTTGGATGGAAACAGTTCAGGGAGGGAAAGAGCCAAATGATAGCTGATCTCTCAACTAATCCAGCAAGGTGGGGGCACGGATCCATCTTGCCTTCTGCAGCAGCGGAATTGATTGCATGTACATCACTTGTGTGCATGTACATCACTAAAATGCATTCTCTACTGATGTGAGTGATATGAAAGTTCTGACCTGGTGTTATTTGAAACCACAAATAGGAAAACATTCTCAGATGGGGGGGGAACCTCCTCTGAAATACTGCAGGAAGAGTAAAAGTTCACAGATATGGAATATCAAAGAAAACAAGCTACTGAAAGTCTAGCCTTTTCTTCTTCTTCTTTTAAATTAAACCTTACTGGGTTTTAGAGCAGTTATTTTGGAGCCCTGTTCACTTTCTCTGTAGTGAACTGCAGAGCAACCAGTCCACAAAGACACTTGTGTAAACTTTACAAAAGAATTGTTAAAAAAAGAAGTAGTTGCAAAGAAATTATCTGGCACTTGCATTCCTGTGCTGTGCTACAGCCTCTGTAAATTATCCATTAAGGACATTAGCAGACCACAAGAAGTACTTCAGCAGAATTGGATTGTGTATGATTGAAGGAGGAGTCCAAAATTATCAATCTCTACCACCTTGAAAAGTCAAGAGGGGGAAAAACAAAGCTGTTTTTCCTGTGTGCCTGGCCTTGACGAACCCCCACCAAACTCAATATTCTCAATTTGAACTTTGGTTCCACCTCATTAAATTTTATACCATGGCACTTTAGCTGTTAACTACCACTGGCTGAAATAAGGGTTCCATCCATCAATCATCGTCTCGAGGGCTAAAAGACCCTCTCTCAATCTTCAGCAGTTTTTGAACAATCAGACATTTTACCCAGCGGAAGGATTGAGCATGTGGAATTTCACCCATCTGTTTAGCAGCATTCTTTGATACCGGTATTAAGCACACAGACATCCTGGCAGGGATCTCATTGGTTGAGAACGACCCACATAATTCCCTCTCCCCAAGTTTGTGGTATTCACACACAAACACACACAGCAGCCATGGGGGGATAGCATCTCATGTGTGGAAGGCTTTATTTGAACGAATAAATTGTTTTGTTTATTTAGAAATTGCTTCAAGATGATGCATAGGAAGGGATTCCCTCATCTATTAATAAAAATGCAGTAGATGGATTGCTTAGCACTGATGGTGTGGTCAGGGGGAAGCTGGGTGCACACTAAAAAGGGTCAGGACCTTATTCATTTATTCATTCCACAGTATCTTAGTCAAGAAGCAGACCCACAAAGTAAATATCAGCCAATCAAAATATTCTTTAAAAAGTAAGTCAGCCATGTTTCATTTTTTCAATATATCAATTAACACAATCTGTTTTCTCCCTCTCTCTTCCCCTCCTCAGACAGTAACGAGCCTTTCACAGGAGTCCAATCCATCCACCCATCTATCCAAATGTTCTCTTTGGGTTAACTTAAATTTAACACTTGACTCCCCAGGCAGAAGAAATCATTTTCAGGTGCACCCCGCCCACCATTATATGTGTGAGGAGGTGTTGGCTCTGCAGCACAACTAGGAAGCATGCCTTCTGAGGCACAACCCATAGACAGGGAGTTGCATCTTGAGAGCAGCTTTTCTCCTCCTAAAGAACCTCATAAAAAGTAGGAGAGAAGTGGGTTCACTGCAACTTGTTCTTTGTGTTGCTTGCTACTGAAGGGGTTAGCTGTGATGTCCAGTTCCTTCTCTCAGCCTATATGGCTGCAGTTACGAGTCCTGCTCTAGTTCAGCTCCTATCTCTGGTAGTAAAATGCTATGTATCTAATCTGCATTTAATATAAAGTCTTGGGGGAGGAAAGTGTATCTGCTAGAGTACTTCCTCGCAACCTTTTTTTTGTTCCTTTTAAACAATTCCTGCCCTTTTAAACTACTCTTTGCAAAGTTTACCTGAGTGGGTTTTTTTGTTTTTTTTACTGGCCTCAGTAAAACTTCTAGTTACGTTATCAACAAACACAGTTGTTACTACCCCATAAGGTAGTAAAAGAATAGCTAAAAACTAAAATTAGAGGGCTTAATAGAAGGCGTATAAGCAGCTGCTCAATCAGGATGAGGAGTATCCATAATCTTGATCAGGAGAATCTACAGTTATCTGAGCTCTAAAATGAACGCCTGGAGGCCTTTTACCTCTCTCTCTCTCGAAACTTACCGTAAGTTAGCAGGGCCACTGAATAAGGCACTGAATTATTTGCTAGAAGACAGGGGTATTTTGGGTGGAGAGAGTGAGATCCCCCCCACCCTGAAGAGTTATCTGAGAAAGCCTGTGCATGTTGAGCCAATTCTGCATCAAGCCATGGAAGGTCCACTGATTAATAAGGACAACCTGAAAAGCAGGTGGTCTCTTTCAGCAGCAGGATCAGCTGCAGTAACAGCAGTAAGTGAAGCTCCAGAGTTTCTCAGGTGTCATATTTCCCTTCTTTGAATCTTGGCCATTGAGTTTGAAATGAACTGAACTGTATGTCTCAAGTTGAGACTGAAGAGAGAGAGTATATCATGGGAGAGTAACATGAACCAAACCACATTTATTTAAGCAACAAATTAGGAGAAATGAGTGGAATTTGTTAGCTTTCTGCAGGGATGGGGAACCTATGGCCCTCCAGATGTTGCTGGATGATAACTCCCATCATCCCTGACCACTGCATATTTTGGCTAGGGCTGATGGAAGCTGGAGCCCATCAACATCTGGAGGGCCACAGGTTATCCACCCCTGGCTTACTGCCTTCGCTTTAGATGATAAATTAATTTCTTCAGTTGTTTTGTCACTGCTTTAAATCACAAGCCCAGCATTTCACCATTTCAAAACCTGGATAAAAGTTGTTAGCAGAAAAGGATGGCTGTGATGTTCTACATAACACCTTAGAAACAATCCAAAACAGGATTACCTTTCGATCTTCTTTAAATAGTTCTGCAGCTGTTGTGAAATGGGGGATGGAGTTTTTACAGTGTGGGCACCCTGCAGATTAAGAGAAAAACAACATTAATCATCAAATTAGTTTAGATATTATATTCAGTCTAGCTGCACATGGTGGCAAGTGAGGCTTTGGGAGTGTGCAAATCTGATTCCACTTGAGTGGGCATCACCACTGGGTCATGTGTTCATACATGCATTATCTTACAATATTCCACTGGGGTGGAAGGATCATGGGTAACAACCCACACATGGTCCCAGCTTGCACGTACCTGGAACTGTGGTCTCCACTCCACTACATGAAGGATATTACCCTTCAGCTAAATGTATGAAACTGGCCCAAAACACAAGCCATCAAATGTGAGATTTCACATCATTTTAATTCACTGAAATATCCCAGGGTTATTTCACCACCATTGCCTAGTAGCACCAACCTATGAACTGTAGAAGAAGTGAGAAGTTTGGGAAATCTGGCACATGCTTCCCCTTGGTGCTTGGGAAAGATGGTGATGCCCGTGCAATCTTCCTACCCACATTGCAATATCTTCTAGACTGGAGGCCTATTGTACTTGTCCCATGTGCTGGAGTTTATGACCATCTGTTCCTAGCTTCTCTGCAATCATCAACCTTTTGTTTTTATCACAGCTATCTTGAATTTGGACAGTCAACCATACCACAGAACCAAAGGACACCACACAAGTATGTCAGATTCTATTTACAAAAAAATAAATAGAAACAAGAGGAAACCACAGCTATTGCTTTTGTGTGAGAGAAATGTGAATAGAAAACCAAATAGTTTTTCTTTAAAAGAGGGCTGTGCCCTCTTCTTCACTCTCCTAGATTTCCAGTTAATTCAAAGGCTTTGCATCACATTTATTCTAAGCAACTTTCACATAAGTAGACTACAGCAGTTGTCCCTCTCGCCACTGCTTCTCCTTCCTTGACTAGGTTCCCTACAGCTTTCACTGCTAAAGCTTCTCCTACTTTGCTGCTCTAAAATCTCCCTGTTTCTATAGCTAGACCTATACAAGTGTCAATGCATCCTTTTCCTGGCAGCCCATGATCTCTGTGTACAGAAAGTGAAACGTCTGCTACATGAGGTACATAAACACCACTTCTATTTCATTTTGCTTCTATACACTCAGGAGTGTATAGCTCAGGAGTCAAACATCAATTAAGACCCACCTCTCTATAATGAAAGAACTTGCTGCCCAACTGAGTGCCTCCCCCAGCTTAACAGCAGCGGATTGTGAAATGTTGCTTTTACTGTTGTTACCTGTGCAACATGCACATATAGGTGGCACTCTTCCCCTCTCAGTCAGCACAGAACAAAACAGGCCTGATCAGACAGAAACTGAACAGTAGACTACGTTTTTGGAGACTAGTTTTACCTATTCGCAGATGGACAATGAGTGGCACAAAAAAGGCTTCTCTCGTTTTCTCCAGCCGTAAACTATCAGAGAATGAGAAGCCCTTCCCTTTGAACAGTAATTGTGCACTGAGGTGACATTCAGTAAGAGGCAGCACTATTTCAGTTACCTCATTTCACTCTCCTTAATGGTTCTGCTAGGGCATTAATATACTAAAGGAGGTGAAACATGCATGAATTGACAGAACTTCTCTCAGAAGTCACATAATAAAGGAAAATGACAGCTGAAGTGAGTCTCTATCCATGCTTAGACATTGGAACCTAAACAGCAAAACCCCTGAATCCTTGGGCAGTAGGCTAGGAAGCAGGCTAGACTGCCAGGAAGCTGCTTCACAGATTAGCCAAAGGGAAAAGGGCTCTTTTGCACATTAAAATATATAGCAGAAAATTGGATGCTCAACTGACAGAGCCATTCTATGAGCTCTGGTATGTAGACTTGAGGTGGTAGAATTTCATACTTTATCACTTGCAGCCAGAAGTGAATGACTGTGTTCCTGAATGCTCTTCCATGTAAAACACTCAAGTCAGAGGAACCAGGGAGCATTCAAAAATACCAAAATTTTACCACCTCTAGGTTTTCAGTACGTATACCATTTGATCTGAAAAAGGATGTTTTCCTTGTTTGTATGAGGTGACATGCCACAAATTAAATTTACAGGCTCCTGGGCACAAAGGCTTAACCATAAGCTAGCTTTCATATGGCGAGAGGAACTATTTACGCTAGTTCAGGCTACTTAATAATGCTTCAGAAATATTCATTTAGAAATAATCTTCATAGGTAATGCACAAAAATTCAACTGCTAGGTGTTTTGCTATTGTGAGATTTTCTGAACATCTTACTGAAAATCCGATCTGAAAATCCAATACCAATCAATGTGTAGAATGGCTTGATGATACTACCATGTTTACCTGCTATGTGTTTCACACTGTGCAATATTCTGACTCATCACAGACATCTCCAAAAGATGACATTGATTCAAAATAACTATGAACAGAAGTTCAGACAACAATAATTTGTTTCTGTTTTCCTAGCGACAGACAAACATTTTGCAGGAGCTGTCTCTATAATGTAGAATGAATGACTAAGGCTGGTGACAGACAATAGATTCTAGGAAAGACAAAGGAAGGAGCTAGATGCATTACTGTACTTTGCATTTATGGTACATGCACTTCTTTTATCCCATAGAACAACTATTGCAGATTTTTGAGACTGAAACATGTTTACCAGAGCTAAAAATAGAATAAATATACATACTTATACCAAGCCACCTTCAACTTCTTGAAGTGGACAAAAAACATGTATCCAGTCATTGTTTCATACACAACAGTCATCTTTTAACAGCCACTTCTGCAATGCTACACCCTTTTCTTCCCGTCATATGTTAAAATTGTGCTAATTTATTCAAGTGCAACAGGATCTATCTTTACAATAAGTATACCTTTAGCCAAAGGTATTTTTTCCACTTTACCACATCATCTGAATGTGAAGTCAAAATGTCAACATATGAGTTTTTATGTACCACACAACTTCTAAGCCCAATGGGGCATTTTTACTCTGCTTTCGACCTCTCTCCAAACAGAACAGATGTGAATCCTGTGTTGAATTCTCAAAGAATTAAGAAGTCATCAGAAAAAAAGATATGGATAGAAACTCATTGAAGGGAACAGAAGAACTTCATCTGTTACAACTTACAAGGGTTGCCAAATGCAGGAAACTGGATAAAACCCAATTCAGTCTTTAATTCTATTTAAAACACAGGCAGGCTGAAAAAAAGCATTAGGGATTAAATTTTCACCATCCTCATTTTCTCCACACCCATCTCACACCCACTATCACATTTTTAATCTATTAATATATTTGCAAAGATTTTAATTTTCAAAGGAGATGCTCTGTAACAGGAATGGACAGGCCATGCTTGTGTGACCTACCGGTACTTTGCGGGTGGGGGGCAGCTTGAACCCTGAGATTCACCAACCAGAGCAAGGTACAAAATACCATACAACCACTTGGCTAAGCACATCCTCAGCCCAGGAATTTGTGATCAGTTTCAGAACAAGCTAATAAATCCTTCCACCAAAAAATCTACTCCTGGTTTTCCCCCAAGCCTTTCTTTCAGCAACCAGAGTGGAAGAGAAGAAGCCCTTTTGTGTTGTTACTGATAGGCAGGGAGTTGAAAGCCCTTGTCAATCCATTACAAATCACTCAAGAGATCTACTAATAAACTCCAGTCCAGCTTCTACTCTACAGGGTTGTCTTTAAAGATAGCTTGAAAGACTTTAGAACATGTATAATGCAGCTGTCCAGTTGCTTGTGGAAGCAGGCAATCATAGCCACCCCCCTTTGTTTAATTTAACATTTGTATATCTCTTTATTGTAGTAAAACATCTAAACAGTTTACAAGAAATATTAAAATTATCAATAAAAACAGTTCAAATTAACAGTACAAGAAATGAAAACATGTAAAAAACTACATTTTTTGACAGAATTATAGACTACGTATGATAGAAAAATCTTAAATATAAACAAGGGGACATCTGGAGTGCTCATTTGGCTTGAGATAAACATTGACATAAAGGAGGCCTGGATATTATGAAGACTTTCATGTAAGTTTCAAGGGCAGGGCCCTGTGTGGTACACTAGCAATGTTCATGGCTGGTTTGCAGTAAGCACTAGACAACTGGATTTGATATAGCCAAGAGAGGCTCCCCTCATTAAAATGACAGGTTTAAAATTTACATGGAAGATGATTAATTATAGGCTGAAGGACGAATTTAAGAAGTACAAATCTGGAGTAGGGGCTGTTTAAGATCAGTATATAAAAGCACAGATGGTTTGCATATTTTAAGAAGGCCAACCAAAAACGTCAAAAAGGAAGAGTACGGTACAAGGGTTTAAAAGGAGGCAAAGGGAAGTGCTTTTTGAACTCTCTGAACAGGAAGCAGATGGGAGTAAAAGAAACCTATGTTGTGCAAATTGCTAAGAAAAAAAAAATAGATGGGGGAAAAGAAATAAGGAGGACCATACTTCAAAAGATTAGTCTGCATACCAACAGGTTGCATACCTACGGTACTTGCAATGAGAAGATGGCATTCCACAGCTGAGATCCTTTTTTCCTGCTGTAGTGGTACCTCGGGTTACAGACGCTTCAGGTTACAGACTCCGCTAACCCAGAAATAGTACCTCGGGTTAAGAACTTTGCTTCAGGATGAGAACAGAAATCGTGTGGCGGCGGCAGCGGGAGGCCCCATTAGCTAAAGTGGTACCTCAGGTTAAGAACAGTTTCAGGTTAAGAACGGACCTCCAGAACGTATTAAGTTCATAACCCGAGGTACCACTGTATAGTACAGCCTACAGCACACGGCAATTCTGTGGCCACAGACAAACTGAGCTACATTAAATGCACAAATGTATTTTTTCAAATAGCAAGTCTACCCAAACAATGTTGTGAAGTCATCTCATTGAACAAAGCAGATGAGGCTTGCTTCTGCAAATGGACAGGGCCATGCTTTTGTTATTGTTCCCAAGTAGCAAAAGAATCACTGTTCGGTATGGCAGGAGAGCTATAGCCAGCTGCTTCTCTGCACTCGCCTCTCACACAACTGTAATTTATCTTGCCACAGTGCACCCCCCCCCAAGGTTTATTGTTGCATTCTAGAACACTGATGCACAAATATTACTCTGAAGCTTAGGGCATGTTTGCATTTACCCTCTTGAAACAGTAATGTTAGCAGCAAAACACTTAATTTCCATACTGTCTGCACCACCACTGTAGGAGCGAAGTGCAGCTGTCCCTAACCTATAAAAGGATTTCTCACAAAGCTGCTTCCTAGCGACTTACATAAATGAGGTTGTACTTGATGATATATTAAAATGTTACAGAAATTTTCTTCTGGGAAAAAAAAGGTTTTTTTCCTGGAAAAAGCCAAGCATGAGCAACAAAGAAAAGTCTGACTAATTCAGAGACACTAAATCATTAAACGTCTACCTGCTAGTCTAAGTGTTTACAAGAACTAATAGGTGCTTGAGCCAAAGAGCATTCATTTCACTGATTTTGTAATATATATGTGGCAGACATGTACTTTGCTGGTAGACATTAAAAATATTATGTATATTAGACATGTCTACCAGTAATATACATGTCTGCCGCAAGAGGACAAGAATTTCACAGCAAACAATAAATATATATTTGAAGGTTGAGAATCTACAACCTAGGAGATGCACTATTAAGGCTCTCTATATTCTATATTAATCAACTTTACCTCAATCATTTAAATAAATAATTATTATTATTTTCATCAAAGAATATACATAAAAAAATAAAAAAAGAGTTTGCCAATTTTATGATTCTGGTTCCATAAAGCTGGTTGAGTTTTGGTTTTTTTTAAAAAAGAAGTTTTTAAATATATTTATTTTGCAGTAATTGGACTTTGCAGTATTAGTGCATTTTCCAAAATCCCATTTGAATATTCTCCTGAGTCAAGCATGATTGGGGGGAAAAACACTTCCCTTTACTCTATGGAGCAGGGACCTAAAAATTGTGTGGGACAGCATTCTGCCACCCAGCTTTGCTGCCAGTCTCCGTTGCCCCTAGAGGAGGAGAGACACTGGTGACAAAGCTCTGTGGAACACCTCCCCTCTTGCCAAGTCAGCGAAAGGGTATGTGCTTTGCTGCTGAGCAGGAAGGGTGTTTCAGGAAGGAAGCCCACCCCCACCCCCTGCAGAGCCTCATGCTCCCTCCATCACGGGGGTGGCAGGGGGCATTTTGCTTCTGGGGCTGAAACATTTTGGGATGCCCCCAGCTCTAAGGTTCTTGGTGGAACTAAATTCTGCTCCACAATGATGACGTTAAAGGCAGGTATTGTCATGGAAGAAATATGCTTTTGTGAGCAAGTCTCAAACACCACATCATTTAAGGTTAGTCACTAGAGCTCTGTACTCACAACCATGAATCAGAATTTGTATCAATATGCTGAAACCCAACGCTTTTAAAATCTAGTGGCCTGATAATTATCTGGCAGCAGGAACATGTTAATGGAGAAGTGAATCATTCAGGGGTAAATGGTGTCCTTCCATTGCTGAATCTAAACTGTCTGCCAAAGAGAAGCATTCATATATTTCAAAGCTGACGTAGGTGCATACTAAAGGTAATCTCCTTTTAGGTAATTAAATCACATGCAACATTTTAAGGTTATTAAATATTTAAAGCGAAAATCCTGTTGTACAAGGACTAAAAGGTTTTATGAGTGCAAAACCTGACAAATTTATCTTTAGGTTTTAGTGTCACAGTTGCTTTCTAGCCACACTTCTTGCCTTGCTAGCGTGTTCAAGTCTATTAAACTGACTCATAACTTTTGGAGTAGGAGTAATGTTGAAACAAGTATTTTCAAGGGCAGCTCCCCAAGTACTAATTAATACATGTGAGCAAGAAGAACAAGGATTAAATAGTGACTATACTAGCAGGAAATCATTTCACGGGTCCATCTGTAATGAAAGAAAAAGTGTACCAACTTTTACCAACCTCATGCTCTCCAGATGTGTTAGCTCCATTAAGGACAAACCAATTGTCACTGAAAGCAAATTCTGCCCCATCACCAATATCCAAAGAAACAAACTATAGGCAGATGCATCTACAATTGACTCTGCCTTGGATGAGATAGTGAGCAGACACTCCAACTGCACGTGACCCTCCAGCTCCACCAAACACATAGCTTTTGGTGTGAACCAAGCAATCCATACAGAGGCCCATACACAGCTACTGATCTGGTTAGACCAGTGGTTTTCAACCAGTGTGCCGTGGCACCCTGGGGTGCCTTGAATGATGGTCAGGGGTGTCACAGGCAACACTGGCCTCTGTCCCTCTTTCCTTCCCTCCCTGTTCTGATGCCCTCTCGCATCTCTGCCTCCCAAAGGTGTGCACAGCTGTTTGCTGCAGAGTCATGGCTACAAGCTCCCCCCGTGAATGTTGTTTCCATGGCTGGCCAGGAGCTGCTGGTTGCCAGGAGCTGAGGTAGCCTCAGAGTATTTTGGGATAGAAAAAAAGCTATCAGTCAGAAAAAGTTGCCCCAATAGCTTCTGAATGGGACTTGTATTGAGGCACATGACAGCTACTTTGCAATGGTACTAAGGTGTACCTTTATAGCAGCAAGAAAATTACATAAAAAGTAATCATTTTAAAAAACCTGAGGCACATTATTCTGCTAACAACACCCCATCACAGTATTCTGACACTCTCCAGGGGGTCTATGAAAGGTAACAAAAAGCAGAACATTCATATCTTAACATGTCCAATTTTGTAATTTGGAAAAAGAAAGCTTTCTGAAAAGCAGGGAAAGATAATCATTATCTCAGGAACAAACACAGCAGTTGCTTAGCATTAATTGGTTCAATACAAATGCAGCCAACAGAAGGGGAGTAAAGGGGGTAGGTTCTGATGCCCTCCATCTAGTGCTCATAGATCATGGCTGCAATTATCCTCTTAAAGGGGTTTCATAAGCCAACTATCATTATTTCAAGTTAACTGAAATTTCCTCTTATGATTAATAAAGCGAACTGGATATCAGTTTTGTGCTGCAAATCATCTACAAGAAACATCAATTCCATGCACCCTGTAGAGGTCTGCAAATTGAAGCCATTCAAAAAGTTAATAATATTGGCAATTGCCATCCTTATGCAGCATTTGTATGAAAGGCAAACTTTTGTCTTCTTGTTTCTTTCTTCTTTCTACTAACAGAAAGCACTTTTGTTCTTTGGCTTAAAAAAAATTATCTAGGGAAAGTCAACTATGATACAATATTATTATAATTGGAGTAGAGCAGAGGTGGGAAACCTGCTATCCCCCAGATGTTTTCGGAGTCCATCTCCCCACAGGCCCTGCTAGCATGTCCAGTGATCAGGGGTGATGGGAGTTGCAGCCCAGAAGCATATGGTGAGCCATAGGCTCCCCACCCCTGGACTACTGCTAATGACTCCTGCTTACAGGATTCCCTGCTTACCCTGTCCTTAAATAAAAGGAAGAATTAAAGAGGTGCAGCTTTTTTTATCCTTGTAAGGAGAAGTGGACGCTTTCAGAGTTCTCCCTTCCTCAGAGCTATCAACAGTGCAGAAGCTGTGCTGCTCTCCTTCTAGTCAATGGCTTGGTTCGTATGTCACAAACCACAACTGAGCTAAACCATGATTTAAAGGTGAATGAATATGCTGTTGCACAGTGCTACAACAACAACAACAACAACAACAACAACAACAACAACAACAACAACTTTTTATTTGCACCCCGCCCATCTGGCCGGGTCTCCCCAGTCACTCTGGGTGGCCTCCAACAAATATTAAAATACATCAAAATCACAAGTTAAAAACTTCCCTAAACAGGGCTGCCTTCAGGTATTTTCTGAATGTAGAGTAGTTATTTATCACTTTAACCTCTGCTGGGAGGGCGTTCCACAGGGCGGGCGCCACTACTGAGAAGGCCCTCTGCCTGGTTCCCTGTAGCTTTGCTTTTCGCAGTGAGGGAACCGCCAGAAGGCCCTCGGCGCTGGATCTCAGTGTCCGGGCTGAACGGTGGGGGTGGAGACGCTCCTTCAGGTATACAGGACCGAGGCCGTTTAGGGCTTTAAAGGTCAGCACCAACACTTTGAATTGTGCTCGGAAACGTACTGGGAACCAATGTAGTTCTCTCAGGACTGGTGTTATGTGGTCCCAGTGGCCACTCCCAGTCACCAGTCTAGCTGCCGCATTCTGGATTAATTGTAGTTTCCGGGTCACCTTCAAAGGTAGCCCCATGTAGAGTGCATTGCAGTGGTCCAAGTGGGAGATAACTAGAGCATGCACCACTCTGGCGAGACAGTCTGTGGGCAGGTAGGGTCTCAGCCTGCGTACCAGATGGAGCTGGTAGACAGCCGCCCTGGACACAGAATTAACCTGCGCCTCCATGGACAGCTGTGAGTCCAAAATGACTCCCAGGATGCGCACCTGGTCCTTCAGGGGCACAGTTACCCCATTCATACAACTGTAGGTGCTTTGCTCATCCCCTGCTCCTGCTGCACTAGGTGCTAAAGTATGGTCTGGCTTTAGCAGACCATATGTGAGGCTGTGCATTCACATATGGTTTAATTATGTTTAAAGTAGCATGTGGAAAGGCTATATATCCATAATAAAGACTGGTACATAATTATGTATGGTATCTGACAGTTATTTAAAAACACAATTTTTGTCTCATTTGATAGTCAAGTAACTAACTGAAATCCTTTTCATGCAGGTTTTAAGCTGACAACAAAACTTAAAACGAAACCTGTATTACTCTTACGATTATTATTATTATTAATAATAATTTATTTATTCCCCGCCTCAAGGCAGCTTACAGATAAAAACAAGAACTGCTAAAAACGTGGAAAAATAAATAATCAAATACTATTAAACATAGATAGAATTAAAACTATATACATATATAAAATCTGTTTAAAACATACCAATAATTACAATAAAAGGCCTATTGGAATAAGGAAGTATTCACAGTTAGCAGAAGGACAGCAGTATCTCTTTCTAAATAATAATAATAATAATAATAATAATAATAATAATAATAATAATAATAGATGCTGGGAATCACAAATGGGGAGTGTGCTGCTTCTTTCTGGTCTTGTTTTCATGCTTCCCATCAGCATCTGATTGGCCACTGTGATAACAAGGTGCTAGGCTAGGTGGGCTTTTAGTCTGATCCAGCAAAGTTGCTCTTACATGGTCTGCTGCAAATGAATGCATGCCTCCCTCCCCTCTTATCTTATGGCTTTCACTTCCAATATTCTACTAACCAAAATTACTTATTTCATCAGAACTTGGGGGAACGCTGGTCAGTTTAAACCATGGTTTGTTAATAAATTAGGATCATAAACCATTGTTTCATCCTATGAGTTCAAATGTAATGAGGAATTCTGGCCATTTTAAAACTTGAAGTGAAAGCCTTCAATCACTTTCTCACAGCCATGTCAGAGGGGAGAACATGAGCCCAAGATTCACTGCGGCCCACGCAAGCAAAGTTAAACCATAGTTTAACATTGTGTGCGAAAAGGGGAGCTATCCAGCTTCCTATCTCATATTTGAACAGCAGCACCTGCCTGCATCAAGAATGTAATGAATTATAGCACACCAGAACAACACAACATATGAACTTCAGAGCATGGGAAGTCACCCAAAAGATATATAATTTGGCAATGAATATTTGGCTTTTTTCATTGTATCATAATTTGGAATGTTTTAACGTGGTTTTAATTGGATTGTTAAAATGAAAAATTTAATAATTATTATTTTTTTCTAAAACAACAACAACACAACACATGCTTTGTGATGCTGCAATGGATTAGATGTTAATGAAGGTATATGTATCCTGGGCTCTTTTGTGCAGGTGCAACAAGTCTTCTGATTTACATGGATTAAGCACCAACTGGCCAATGCCTGTTGAAGCACACAAGGGGTAGTGAAGTGCAAGTTCTCCTGCACTGAGAAGTGGACTGCACTCTGATGAATGCAGATAAATTGCCCTGTCGTTTTAGGCATGGGAGCAGCTAGCAGTTAAAATTTCAAGTAGTATGAAAAAGCCAGATGCAGAAAAGGCATTACAAAGGGAAGCAGAGAAGAAATTTGACAGTGTGCCAGTTATATTATCCAACTATTATTTATCATTATCATCACGATACACACATAGTAAGATCCATAGTAAGATCTATCCTACTTTGTAATCCATTTCACCCTTTATGCTATGGGTAATCTATTCCTCTACTTAGCATCCTATTTCAGAAGGTTTTCTATTTCGTTTCCCCATGTCTGAAATGGGGAATAATAGACAATTGTAGGAGTTCCTAAAGTGACTGAATGGGAAGATGCAGTTTTACTAAGTAGCCATTGGGATCTTCCATGAGATCTCAAATAAAGATGCTATACATTTCAGCAACTATTTGTGGGGATTTGCCAGCTGCAATTATACCTGCACCAACAATTCGCCTAATTAAACTGAAGGCTTTAGAAAGCATCAAGGAGTTCAAGCAGATCGAAAAACAAACCCTAATCAAGCAAGGCGTTTGCAACTCTTTATTGAACACAGTACGGTGGCCTTGGCTGAGGAGCTTCACTGACCTGAGATATGGCTCTGAATAGGAAAAGAAAATTATTTGCTGGGCCATCTTAGTCGTTCTCCTTCTGCACTAAAATAAGCAAGTTAGTGGTAATTGGTAGGCATAAAAACCCTGAGAGGCTCCGTGATTGAGAAAGTGATAAACAAAGATAATCTATTGAATTTAACAGAAGGCACATTACCAGTGGAGAAAGGGAACCGTCTCACTACATGATGATTTGTATTTGTTCGGTTTCCCTAATAAGTATCTCACTGCAAGCAGAGATTTGAAATATTCAGTAGTTACACCCTACAGTGCTTGATTAAGAAGAGGCTGTGCGTATATGAGTACATTATATATCAAAGGTACCACATGTACTCGTACATTTTTCTGAAATAAAACTTAAGTCTCAGAGCCTCTTGAGCACAGGAAATGATATTACAGCAGGTGTAAATATATTAGTTATAGGATTCATCATAGCATCAAATTAAAGGTATTTCCATTTCTAAATTAGGATCCACAGTGGAATTTTTATCTCAAAGGTTTTAAGAAACACATCCAACCAACTGCAGCCCACTTTACAGTTCTCAATTATGACAACTCATCTCAAAATTCATTGTCATGTTCATGCCAGACAGTTAAACCATATGTCTTCCCTCAAATAATTCTGGGAACTGTAGTTTACCCGTCACTGAGTATAATTCCCAGAACCGTTAAGCAACAGTTCCTATGATTCTTTGGGGGAAGCTATGTGCTTTAAACATGTGGTGTAGATGTGACACTGAAGACCATGACACACTTTTCTCAAAATGGTCCTGCTAGAACTGAGGAAGGACAGAAGAGTGTTATGAGTAAATGTACTGGAGAAATAATTTTCAGGGGGAAAGTTGCATACATGACCATCAGCGTGTTTGTGCAATTCAGTGCAGTACGGAACTAGCATATATGGAACACAGCCAGCAAAACCTTCTGAAGTTATTAAAACTAAAAGGCTTAAGCAAGCATTTGGGCTTAACCAGATTGTGGATTATGCTCTTCATTGTTTCTAAAAGGCAGCGTTAGAATTTCAACTGCTTGGCAGCATTGCCATAACATTCATTTAGGAATTTTGAAGTTCAGCATATTTCTACATAAAAGCTAAAGCCATTATACTAATGTTCAGAACACCAATATATTCTTCTCAGCTACAGAGTGGCTCATATTGGCTTGTTACCTGCAGTTTCTTATTTTTCTTTCAAACAAACAAAGGCTACACTCCGAAGAGAGCAACCCAGAGGCCACAGATTGTATCGAGGAGCCCTCTCTAATGTCAGGGAGACATTTCTGATGTTGGACCTACCTTTCCAACACTGTTGGCTCCCCCGCAGTGCTAGCCCAATCAATATCGTGAGTGCCAAATTGGCAGAGAATTGAGACGCATTTCTGAGCATATCTAAAACTCATCCTTTAAATGAGCAATGGACCAATACTTCTCAGAATGCACTCATGTCTAGGTTGGTGTAAAAGCACTGAAAAGTTATTACTCTTTCTGCTGCACTCTATGTGTTTGCATGATTAGAGGCAATTCAGATAAACATCTACTCACATGGAGCATAGAACATCACAAGAGCGTGTTTCTTTTTCTTCAGAGATTCCCTGAAGTCTTCTCCTGCCAGATGGATTACACTTGTTTGCCTTTCTTCCCAAGTTGGTTCAGGTGGAGGCGGTGCCTGTGGACTGAAGATTGAATAAAATAATGTTTTAGCTTTTTTTTTTTTTTTT
This sequence comes from Darevskia mixta, assembly GCA_034641385.1. Classification (NCBI taxonomy): domain Eukaryota; kingdom Metazoa; phylum Chordata; class Lepidosauria; order Squamata; family Lacertidae; genus Darevskia; species Darevskia mixta. The sequence continues at coordinate 9,411,053 of JAWWNH010000001.1, read as the reverse complement.
TTACTGGTAAGAATAGACACAAAATGCCAAAGCCTTCTTTGGCAGAACTTTGTCAAATAAATGTTTTATTAAAAAAGTTACCTGTCTCATTTACTTAGAACTGATTCAGACATCAGGTTATACCATGGTTTATCAGGGTTGAAATGATTGACAGGAAGCCTTGGAATTTGCACTCTCCTTTCCTTTTCCCATGTGGGTGCGAAGGAGAAGATCAGAAGCTTTGCCCTACATTTTCAATCATCATCAGCTTGTCATTTTATCCAAACCCAATAAAAAATTAACTTCAAACTACTTATTATGATTCAATAAAGCGTAGTTAAGATTAACCACAGCTTGGTGGGTTCAGACATCGTGCTACCATTAGAATCTGATATCCAGAGTTAAACATGTTTCCTACTACACCAAGAGCAACTTAGTTGCTTGAAGCCACTGAATTGTAGCTCTGTGACAGATAAGACATCCTGTGGGAACCATGTCTAGTTGGAGAGTCTCTTACTATTCACCGTATTAGTATTTAAGGTATGTATAGCTGAAACGCTTTCATAAAGCCATAGTGAAGCTAAATTAATTAAACTTACTATAATGATCTTTCAAGAACCACAGATAATAAAAGTGCAAAATACAGTTAATTAAAACTCAGATGCTCAAAAAGTAGAGGGTATATGCCTCAAGGCACATGTATTCCAATTATATAGTTTAAATTCCAGCACTGCCAAGTAGTTTTCAAAACACTAAAAGGGGTCTTTTTATGCACCCTTAATGCCAACCTGGCAAATTTAAACTTTTTTCCTACAAACTATTAAGAATTCACACACCCTCTCCCCAAAGGACACTTTTGTATTTTTCCCTGTATGCAGCAGTACATGAGTTTTCAACTCATGAATTTACCATTTGATTCAAAATGATGCAATTTGCCCTTGGCTAATTGGCAGCTTTCATAATGAATAAGCTCTGTAACCATCAACAAGAATGCCACCACCAGTAAGTCCTGCCTCTTGGAATAACACAGTTTTCAATATGCATTAAGCTTAGGCTTAACACATTTTTCTACATCCATCAAAGTGGTGGGCCTGTTAGGGTTTGGGGCAAAATATGTTATTTCCCCAAACAGCAAATATTTATCTAGGTGCAAAACAAAACAAAAAGCACACACAATAGTGTTTACCTGATGCTGCTGCTGCCAAACTTTACAAATTCACTTAACAGTCCCTTGTAAAAAAAAAGGAAGACAATTTTTTCCTCTTTGGTAGCTGCACAGTCAAACGCAAGGTACTGGGTTGCTTCAAATATGTTTCCAGTCTTCCAAACCAGCGGTGTGGGAGCAGCCCTGTAGCCAGTGTAGGACTTTGCCCCCAAGTTTTTTTTAACTGTTCAATTTTTGACATGACGGACAATGACAACCTCCATACAAAGGATGACAACTTTTTTTGTTTTAAGCATCTGAGTGATTTAATAATACAGGCTTCTGAAAAATTATGTTGATAGACAGGGCAAGCCTCATCTGAAAAGTCCCCAAAAGTCTGCTCACTCAAGAGTTTCACCACAGTTTGAATTGGGGCGTTTTAAATAAAAGACTTAAATGGAAAGATATGGAGCTGCTAAAAAGTTCTTTTTAAACATCTTTAAAAACTAACCATCTGTGGCCAGTTGTTAATCTTGATAGATCTTTGGTGTCTACCACTTACTTTTGGAGCCATTCAACAATTTTACTCTTTGTTCGGAGGTGTGGCAAAGTATATTTCTCTTCTCCATCCTGGAAGTATTTGAGTGTTGGAAATCCTGATATATGAAACCTTTCTGCTACAGCTTTGTTGACAGTAGCATCTACTGCTGCCAGGACACCTGGTCTCTGCAATATAAAAAGCAATACCTGTAACTATAAATCACCGGTTGTGAAGCTTAGGAAGGAGACTAAGAATTCATAGGCTAGTCATTCAGAGCCCAGAATGGGTTTTATAAAGGAAGTGCAAAGCATACATAGAAAGGTGTACTTGAACCTTTCTATCACCACCAACAGCAGAACGGTTTAATCAGTTCTGTTAAGACAAATACTGTAATGTTTTTCCACTTTAAGGGTAAATCCTTATGGGGAAATGTCCATCCCATTTGCTAAGCATTATTACTTATGTTGCAGAAAGGGAGAATGAAAGCTGTGAAACTATTAACTGGCCAACATACATTTATTTCAAAAAACTTATACACCGCTTGATTGTTTAAAAAAGAATCATAAAAGGATAAAACAATAAAAAACACCATCAACACTTGCTGCACATGTGTAATGATGGGGCGACCTAGCATGGCCCCGAGGCTTGAATGAAGAGCATTTACCCACCAAGACTTTCCATTTGTAGCGCAAGCCTCCATGATGGTTTCGCAAAATTCTACCCACCTTTATGTCTCAAGTCCTTCAGCCATTAAACAGCAGGTAAGAACCCCTCCCCCAAATATAAAGATACTCCTGGAACATAGTTAACAAGTGCTCAAATTATGCAGCAAGGTCAGTTCTTGTTGCATGACCTATTAGTGCATGGTTTTAATTATACTAATGATAGCAGTCGTGCCTAACTCTTCTCTGCATTACTGGAATGCACAATAGGTAGGCAGAAAATCAAGTCAAAGTCAGTAACACCTGATTAAACAGAAGGGGAGAACACCCTTATTAGCTTACAAGTGCACAGCGTTAAATGCAAGCCAATGCTTTCATAGGTTTGTGTTATACATGAAATCTGTAATTAATAGTGGGGACAAAACATTTCTGTGCAGCATTTGGGCTCAATGATGTTATGTACAATGCAAGGCTCTACCGCTGAATATATAAACACCCTGTGAATGTTTTGTTTGTGTTTAAAGACAGAATGTTCTTGCTAACAATTTTGGCAGAGCTCATGCATTACCGATGAGCTTCTACTTTGGAACCATCGCTTTTGCTTCCCCTTGGGAAGATGAGAACAGCTGAAATTCTTGCAGCAAGAAAGGAGAACAATTTTTATGATTTCATTTATTTATTAAGGATAATTTGGAAACAGAGTAAGAAGAGGGAATTAGCTTACATCACTGTCTGCGTGGAGCATCTCAGCGGCGTTCTCATATTCCGGTTTCATTTTCTTGCAGTGCCCACACCCTGCCAGAAAAAAAGTTTAACAGAACATTTTTCTTTACAATCAGAGAGCTGCCTACAACTAAGTTATCAAAAATCTATTTGCTCATCAGGGGTGGGAAGGGACTAACAATAACTAGCACTTTTTAAAAAAAATATGTGTGGGACCCCATGTAAAACATGTTGATAGTTTATGCCTTAATCTCATTTGTCTTCTGCTTTGCAGATTTTAGATTAGCATTTCAATGCTGCATCAAACTTTTCTGTTTAGTAGTAAGGGTTATAATACATATGCTTAAAAAAAACACAAGCAGTTATTACAAGAAATTGCAAGTTATATTGCAAATTTAGGCAGAGATTATTAAATTGCAGTACTCATTTTGCTTACATTATTGACAGATAATTCATAGAGCATTTTTTCTCAGCATACAATGCACTTTTTACCAACATTACCTCAGCAATCTCTCCAACACCCCAATAAGGCAGGCCAATATTATCATCTAGTTATTACAAGTAGGGATAAGGCTGAAAGATAAGTGTGCTGGGGGGCACTCAATGAGTTCATGACTGCCGTGAAATTTGAAACAGGGATTTGCTGGTCCACAGCTCATTCTATTAAACACTACACCATTCCGGATTTAAGATTTAGAAACCAGTAACTGATACTAGAGTAGGCACTGTGATTAAGATACATCTCTACATCACTAAAGCTTATTGCTTTGAGATGCACTTGGGTGCACACTAGACGGCCAACTTTTAATCCTGGGAACTGTACATTAGTAGTGCCGTCCACTGGAGTGTGACAAGTCGTTGGCTATGGCTACCCTGTTACAGGTATAATTGGCCTCTTGCATGCAGTCTGCTGGCTCAGAATGGATCCTTCATCTTGTCAGTGGAATTACCTTACACAAAAACTGGCTTTGCCTACGGGAAAAATGATAGCACACATTCTACTGCCTCCTAATAAATTATAAATTTCATTCTTATACACATACCTCACCCGGCACACATATTGCAAGGGCCTTGAGTGATAAAAATAAAAATAAGTTCTGTGTTGGATGGGAGAGCAAAGAGAGCAACATTATCATCCCAAGTGCTTCTCGGACCACATCAGTGATACATCAATAGCACTTCCAATGTCTGCTTCCTTGGCCTGCCTCTCTCTAACTGCAGTGGAGGACACCCTATGTCAGTGATGGCTAACCTTGACACTCCAGATGTTTTGGAACTACAACTCCCATCATCCCTAGCTAACAGGACCAGTGGTCAGGGATGATGGGAGTTGTAGTCCCAAAACATCTGGAGTGTCAAGGTTAGCCATCACTGCCCTATGTTGTGCTTCTGGGATCTGTTCATGCTTGTGTTCAGCTTCCCTTTGCTGTAATACACAGTTTCATTTCGCCCATTATATACATATCTGAAATTGGGTTTGGTCTGGCTCTTTAAAGTATTGAGTAGCTGTAAAATAGAAAAAAAGTGCTATTCCCTCATACATATAAAGGCTACTTACCCCATCAGGGAGCAAACGGATTATTAAAAGGGCTCATTTACACATGTAATTACACACATGTAAGCTTTTCCCACCACAATCCATGTTTTAACAGATGTGCTGGTCTCTGCACTGATCTATTGATGATGATGATGATGCCCACAGGCCTAGTTAATGCACAGGAATGTTTGGGTGGGACTAACACTGATGATACAGAGGTTTATTAGATAAAGCAGTAGGAATAAGTTAGTTTCTTCCACTCCCACCCCCCTCCACCACCAACACAGGAACTGCCCTCAATTATAGACCCTGAGGAGGCTTAACAAGCTGAATAAAACATCTCAGTGTACATTTAGGAATTTTAATCTTAAAAGGTTTTCAGTTTGTACCATATTTCTCTGCCTGTTTGACCACCAGTTCCAAGAAAATGGGAATTAAAGTATGCTGTTATAACTTACAATTCACTGGTTGCTAGCTCACCAAGCAAAATTTTATTTTACGAAAGCTGTTTCTTTGAGGCCACCAATGACTTATGTAGCAGATATGTGTGGCAAGTGAGCTTTTATGGCTATGTGTGGCAAGACTGCACACTCAAGACTGGCTCAGTAATAAGTATAGTAAATGGATTTCACAGTTCATGGTTAAAATAAGAATTCAGTACTCTCTTTAGGAAGGGACTGGCAGGTTATTGGTGGTTTAGGAAGGGCTGTAGCTCAATGGGTTGAACATCTGAAGGTCTTGTGCTCAATATCCAGCATCCCCAGGTAGGTTTGTGAAAGTCTCCTGTCTAAAACCCTAGAGAGATACTGCCAGGGAGTACAGAGAAAACTGAGATTGGCTGACTCTCTATGGGCAGCCTCTATGCAACATTATATATAAGAATTATTGCCACAAAGGAAAGCACGTGGCAGAACAAACTACATAAATCCAAGTGCCTAACACACTGAAAAGGAAAAACCGTGGAATCTGAAATGTGTTCCACAATTAGTAGAAGGGATGGGGATGATTTATTTGTCAGAAACTAATATTTCTGCCTGGTTGATGGAATCGAAAGTCTCCCTTTTACAACAAGGCCAAGGCCAAGGCTCCCTTTGGCTGTCAGCAATAGCAGGGGACTGACCATCTGTTTCCAGGGCTTATATTGTAAGCAAACAGCTTACCAGTGTTCCAGAGCCTGAGGGCAGGTAATAAGCTTACAGTACTACAAGCTGGGGAAATACCCCATCAGCATAATTATTTTTATTTTATTTATAAAATTTCCATCCCAGTCATCATAGGTGATCTCAGCAGAGAAAATACATGCCATTAAAAGCTACAGTTCATCTCCCACCTGGCGCAGTGCAGTCCACTCGGTAAAAGAAACCTAGAGAACAGTTGGTTCTGATCTTTCTAATTTTCTCCGTATTCTCAAGTCAGGGAACTGAACAACTAGGACAAAATTTGTCATATACCCGGTATACTACTGATTCTTTTCTATAAACAGGGCCATCCTACATTGTCTCTTTGACTGTACAAGCTAGCTAACTCTGATCCAATTGACACTTTTTGGTCCCCCCCACCTCGTTTATATTTAACCCTATGCCTTTGTTCCACACCTCCATGTCTAGGCTTTCCTGACTTTTGCCTACCCTTCCTCTCATGGGCTGAGATTCAGATCTCTACTCCTGCAAATAATTTGCCTGCCTGAATCCTGGATGTGCTTTTAGAATATGCAAATTAAATGTATTTCTAAATTGTGCAATTTATCCAGAGTATAAAATTAATATTTCATTTCTACGTACTTTTTTTTTAACAGCAAGAATTTATGCGATCACAACATTCACTATATATTATCACTGTGACTAGAAGTCAGGAAGCAAAAGTGGGTGAGGATGCAAGAATCCTCAGTTCCTTGCACAATTAAATGAACAAGCAGACTGGGCTTCCCCTTCAAGGTTATAACAATGAACATAGCTACCATTGTTTCCCATGGTAGGCATAAAATTTACACTGGAAAACAGTTTTCAAGTAATAGCTTAACGTCACATTTCATTGCAATGAAGAAATGCACACTGGCTTTGCTATGATTTGCGTGCTATACAGCATAGCCCTTAAGATGTAAAAGCAAAGCATAACTTTTTATGTGGAGGAAACTTTTAAAATTCAACAGCTGCAGCTTAGATTATTATTATTTGGGAGCATAATCATCACCATCACTTGAAGGGTTCTGAAACAGAAATCCCTGCCCTACAGAACAGGTGCTGTAAGAAAGGATCTGACAATTCTGAAGTCAGAGGTTAGGTAGGAGTGAAATATGTTTGGTTGCCAGATGGCTGGTATTCTGTCATGCACATAACTTCTGCTTCAAAGCTCAGCTAGGCATATTGTCAGCAAACATTTTTACAGAACTGATATCCCTTTAATGATTTTGGGGAAAGCCTAGTCAACAGAATATGTCATACCCTGTTTTTTTTAAAAAATCAAACGTAACTACTGAACTCTTCTGTACTAAAATAGAAAGATTCACAGGGCTGGACTTGAGATCTGTATTTGGGAACACTGACATCAGTCACTTTATTATTCAATTTACACCCTATGGAAAACACACACTATTCTGGCTGGAAATTATTACATTATGAAATTTAAGTGTTTTTCTTGCATCAGGGATGGTAATAGGGATAATTGGTCCCAGCTGGGTGGGGAGACAGACTAGATAATCTTTCAATGTCTCATTTCTTCCTATAATTTTCTTATTTTATCATGATGGGTGTTTATCATCATGGGTGGAACAGGCAGATACACACAGCCATGGTGAATGGAACTGATATTTTCTCATTAACAGGGAGCCCTAAGGCAAATCCACTCCCCTCATCATCCACTATTCTATGCATGCCTGCTAAAAACTTTCAATTCCCTTGCTACTGCATGTAAATTTAATTCCAGAAAGCATCAAATATCTGTTCAATGTTCTGCTTTGATTGTTCTTGAAAATGTTAAACACTGAATCCTCCCAAACTATGGGAGAGTCACACACACACACACACACACACACACACACACACACCCCAAAGTGGTTTGCATCCCTCCCAACTACTGCTTTATCCATCTCTATACAGTTATAGATTCCTTGCTATAATGCTCCTCTTGCTTTTTTTTTAAACAGAACTCTCCAAGCTGCCCTTAACCCAGATGCTGTATAGTATGTTGCATAAGGCTTGCTTGGATTGTCCAAGTTTTTATAGCAAAACACCTTTGATGTGCATTATTGAAAGAGATGCCCTTTTGTGTTAAGTGAATATTGACATGACTGCAGTAAAAGCCAAAGACCAAGAAAGTGAAGTGACATATTCTGTCCCGGGAGGGGAAGAGAAAGGTCAAAAATCAAGTGCAAGGACACCTTCATGTCAGTTGCAACACACTAACATAAGCAGGTCTTCCTCCCTGACTTGCCTGGAATATCCGAGAACATATAAAATAACAGCATAACTGGGAATCAGGATTCCCAGAGTATTATTAGAATTAAATCATTGTTCAAAGCTGACTGCAAACAAATACAATCTGTCTCTTTGACAGGTATATACACACAATGCCACATTTAGCCTTTGGCTAGCAATGTTTGCAGTGGTTATATTAATTTATTATTTGCGTTTATAAACCGATCTTCTTCCTGCAGGGCAACCTCAGTGTTTAACCACATCATTCTGCTGCAAGTGTATACCAGGCCTCAGATTTACAGGTCTGCAATGCTCTCTCACTTATCACTGGACCACATATGCGAGAGAATGATGTGATAGGATGGACTTTACCTCTTCAGTCTTCAGGTGCATAATCTTTCATTTTTATTTTTAATGCTTCTTTATGTAGTTCTATCACCAGGGAATTTGTTACATGGGCAATTATTCAAAACTGGAATCACAACCTGGTTTTGAAGTGGTACAGTTCATTCTACCACCTCAATTTCTCCTGCATGGGCAGATAAAGCCTAAGGCTAGGTTCTGGGGTACCCAAGGTTGCATAGCAGTAATCAGGGGCACATTCCATTGCCTAGTTTTGTGGAGCAAGCACTCTCAGTGACTGCTCCTTAAGTTTGAGGTTGACTTCCCCTTGTCATCTGTCAAAGCCTGGAAGGTTTTCAGAGGAATGTACATTTTAAAAAAAAGCCCACCTAAGCATTTTGCCATGGATCAGTTAAGTACAAAGTAAAAATAAATAAGCAAACTAATTCTGTGAGCCACAAGAGGCCTAATGAGATAAAAAGATCAAAAAAAATATAAATAAGATAAATACAGACAATAATTCCTATAGGAAGGGACCAGCAATAAGACGAAGGGACCACAGTTCAAGCTGTAGAGCCCATTATTCATATGCAGAAGGTACCAATTACAATCCTGTTAAAAGGCTCGGTTAGCAGGTGGTGGGTAAGACTTCTGCAGAGCCAGAGACACAGTATACATTACTGAGCTAGACAGACCAACAGTCAGATCTGCTACAAGGCAGACCTGCATAAAGAGATGCCTATAGCTTTCATATGGACATTGGGCATGCTTTCAACAGGTTTACTTCCTCTTAAGAAGATATATAATTGTGTGTGTGTGTGTTTGTGTGTGTGTTGTTGTTGTTGTTGTTGTTGTTGTTGTTGTTGTAGCTGCTACTGCTGCTGCTGGCATTCATCTGTCTCAAGAGAGAATGGAGTGCTCCTCCGGGGTTGAAGTCAAAAACTTGTGTTGGCAACACCGAAGTTTCCTCTCTGGGACGCAAGGCTGAGCAGTGTGTATGGAGGTCTTGTGATGCTTCACAGATGTGATCCAAAGAAAAGCAGAGCAATATGTTTGGCACCAGCTTGGCTGCAGGAGTTGCTAGAAGGAGGTGTACAACTGCCTTAGGGACTCCATTCTGGATTTGTGTAGGGTTTGCCTTTTCATCTCCCAAAGAGATTCTGCAAGGTGGTGGAGGTTTAGGATCAGAATTTTCCATCTCCTAGATGGGTTACCTTCCCACATTGACGAGCCCCATCTGCTCCTCACTTTCTCTACAGCATGCGCAGAAACTGTCTTCTTGACTGTTGGACCCACTGTTGGTCTCCTCTGCTCAATCTACCAAAGCCTGCTTCGCATGTAGGACATCTATCTGTATCTATCTGGATAATATTGATAAATATATTTTAATATTTACTTTTAAAAAATTTGTGGCTATTGAACTAAAGTACAAAGTATGCCAACAGGTGCACCCAGGTGGCACTGTGGGTTAAACCACAGAGCCTAGGGCTTGCTGATCAGAAGGTCGGCGGTTCGAATCCCTGCAACGGGGTGAGCTCCTGTTGCTCGGTCCCAGCTCCTGCCCATGTAACAGTTCGAAAGCACATCAAAGTGCAAGTAGATAAATAGGTACTGCTCCGGCAGGAAGGTAAACGGCATTTCCGTGCGCTGCTTTGGTTCGCCAGAAGCAGCTTTGTCATGCTGGCCACATGACCCGGAAGCTGTACGCCGGCTCTCGGCCAATAAAGCGAGATGAGCGTTGAAACCCCAGAGTCGGACACGACTGGACCTAATGTTCAGGGGTTCCTTTACCTTTACCTTTATGCCAACAGTGATTAATGGTTGAAATTAGGACTGAAACCATTAAACTTTATGTACAAGAAAACTGTTTTTCTTCATCTGTCTATCAACTCTTACTATTCTATATGCAACATTTTCCGACTGTGGAATAGAAATGCCACATTGCTAGTTGTCACATGTACTTGCCACATATACTTCTCTCACATTGAGCGATTATGGATTAAAAAGTGTGTTCACAGACTCCTCATCTAATTTTTGGCACTGCCTCATCCAGGCTATGGCCTGAAGCTAGAAGGATGACACAGGCAGGAAATACAGATCACCATCAGTCTCAAAGCAGATGGGAGAAGACAGTATCTCTGACTTCTGTACCCTAGCAACACACTGACTTATGAATGTAGAATCCCAAAACACTGATTATTAAATTTGTTCTATTGACAAGCTACTTGGAAATCATTAGCATTCATTAGCTTGCTTCCATGTTCTTTGATGGCTGCATGCCACAAATATTTCTGTTAACGTAATGAGAACACTGGTTTAAAATGTGCAATAAACATTTCTCCTGGTCTTACCAAATGCGGAGGAAGGATGTACAGAATTAAAATGGGTGTGGGAGTGGGGCACAAGGCCTCCAATTATATTCCCCACACAAGTACTAGGCCATGTCCATAGTTCAATATTCTTGTTAAGTATTCCCAACATCTGAGGATCATTCAGCAATGTTTTTTGGAAGCAGCATGAATCCAGAGAGAAAGGAGTGCATGCTTGTTTCAGGCAAATGCACTTCAGGTTCTTACTGCTCAATGAGCAGCTAGGGGCGAGTAATGGGCAGCTCTGCAGGTAATGCAGCCTTTGAACACTGTAAGCCTTTTGGGGTCTGATACTTAACAGCTCATACATTTGTATGCATTTCTAAAAATTAAGAGGACTGAACAGTTACATGTTTAACAAACTAAAGCCAAAGAGTAAGCTCCAAATATGGGGTTGTACTTTTTTAAAAAGGTGCTAACCACATGACTGCACAAAGGGATCTGTGCTGCTTGATGGTTGTGTGTTAATGGGAATGTACTGAAGATTTTTCAGCCTCTCTCCTTGGTAGAAGGAGAGGTTTCCATGGGGATTAGATCCCCAAAGGGAATTTAAACAGGTTTGAGTATTCCTGAGTTATACATTCCAAGCAAAATAAGTTAGCAACTCACACCTGGCAGTTGTACAAATTACCTGAGTGATCCTTAAGACCAGGTTGTTTAAAATTCTGTGAGAGAGGGGCTGCAACCATGTTCTAACCTGCAGGGAAACTAAGCACATCAATAGCCTATCCTGTACACATCTTACCACCGGTGTGTGCCTACTTCAACACATAAACATCAGGAAGGACGTGCTGCCTAAAACAAGTGGCAGTTTTGGCTGGGCAGGGCCAGTGTACTGGGAGGTCAGTTTCTTTACAGATCAGGGAAGCTCATACCTTGAAACTTAAGCAGCGGTCAAGCATTAGCCCTTTTTGCTGCTGCATTACACTGTTGACTCGTGTTAAGCTTGTGGTCCAGTAAGACCCCTAGATTTTTTTCATATGTACTACTGGCAACCCAGCAATTCACACATTAGCTCACATTCACACTTGACATAATCCAAATTATTGCATGCTATAGTGAAAGCACACTGCACACATGCACACTGATGAATATGACCTGAAGAAAAATCCTTCTCGCAAATCAGGAAGCACAATCCTTATCAAGAAAGTTCTCTTTGCTCTCTGTCCAATTTATAGCTGTAGCAATCTCTAATATAAACATCTCATGAATCTTCATTTTAAGATGTACCATGAAAGACAGAGGGTATAATATACGGTCACACAGAACATTAGAGAAGAAAAATTTGCAGAGTCTTAGGAGCTCTGATAAACCATTAAAATTATACTCTTGTTTCTATCTCATAGTCCCACCAATGTTTTTAAAGAGCACAACCAAATTCTGACATATCGGGAATACAGATAGGCAGAGAGAAAAAAGTGAACCTCCAGTTTACAAAGCATTGCTACTGTCCAGATGGTGTCTTGTTTCTTCACTTGAATGATCCCAACTGGGTGACCAGATTAAAAACTATAAATATATTTTTCACCTATCCTCCAATTCCATTTGAGTGTATTTCTACAAATGTTCTATACAGTCTGTTGCTGTTTGCTGATTCATTCCTCATATTTGTGCCAGAAACCCTTCCTGCTTTCTCTGTCTCATGCTACGCTCATTACACTCTATGAATATAGCTCTGGCCAAGGTACAATTTTGCACTGCAACAATGAACGCTAGTAAAGCCTTAACGAAAACAAAAAGATACAATTCCTTCACACTTACAAAACATCATAAACCATAACAACTATTTCTTTGATGCGTTTAACCTTCTATATTTCAGACTGCCTGGAAATAGCTAGCAATTTCACAATACACCCCACTGGGATTAAAATAAAGTGTACTGAAATGCCAGAAACATTAAACATTTGGATGCACAGGGAAAGCATCCAAAAGTCAGGAAAGAAACAGTCTTCCTATCAAAGTTGTTCTTCACATGCATATGCTTTAAATACAATGTACAGTAAACACAAATATCACGTTGCACGTCACATATGACAGAATCTGACCAAAGATTTGCTGGCGAGATGCTGCTTAATGGAAGAGCCAGTTCACTATCATGCAAGACACTGTCTAAGGTTTTATGAATGGAAATAACCATAGCCGTATTTCAAATTAATTGGTATTACACACCAGGCAGGAGAGGAAATTCATTTTCAAAAGGTATAAACATATAGCTGCTTTAATGACACAAAATAGTTTTATTGGTACATCAGTCATTAGAAGCACCTAGGTAAAGGCAATAAAATTGAGCAGCAAGTTTCCTCTAGACCAGCGTTTCTCAACCGCTGTTCCGCGGCACACTACTGTGCCGCGAAATGTTTCCTGGTGTGCCACGGGAAAACCGTTTGCGTGTCGAGACCCCGCAACCACCCACTCTCTTCCGGGGGCAGGGACGACGTCCCTTGCCGCCCGGGAGGTTCCCGGCCACGTCATCCGCCAGCCAGCCAATCGGCTGGCTGGGGGGGTGGGGTCGCGGCCCCGTTTAAATCTTTGGCGCGAGCCGAAACACCTCCTTTTGGCTCACGTCTTCAATCTGCGATCATCGGCGAAGCTTCTCTTCCTCCCCGCTGCTTCGGCTCCTTCCCCGCTGCTCCTTCCCGGCTCCTTCCAGGCTCCTTCCCGGCTCCGGCTCCTTCCCGCCTGCGGTGCCTTCTGCCTGCTGCTTAACGCGGTGCCTTTACCCTCGGCTGTGCTGTGGCGCTTCCCGCAGGTGGCCGGCTGCCGTGCCGTCGCGGCGCTCTTCGCGCCTCTCGCTGCAGCGCTCCTCTTCGCCGGCCCTCCTCGGTCCGGGGCGCGCGCTTTGCCTCGTCCCCCGTCAGCGTGCGGGAAGCCACCTGCAGCCACAAGCCGCTTGAGCGCGGCGTGAGCCTTTGGCCGCAACTCCTCCCCACAGGTAAGTGGAGCGGATTAGGGACCCACGCCGCAAACGCGTAGCTGCAGCTCCAGTTACAAAACAATGTGGGGGAAAGGGAGCGCAGAAAGCCACCGCCGTTTATTTGATTCCTATTCAAGAGAATTACTTTATATATAGTCAATATAGGCACAGAGTTAAATTTTTTAACATTTTCTAATGGTGGTGTGCCGCGAGATTTTTTTCATGAAACAAGTGTGCCTTTGCCCAGAAAAGGTTGAGAAACACTGCTCTAGACTTGCAATGTACAAATGTTAGTTCCCGCAAATGGAGGCGCCCCCCCCCCCCATTTCCAGATTCCGGAGGTAAATGCACACTGATGATTAATTAGTAGAATCTTTCTTCAATTAGCCATTAACTGGCCTGTTGGGAAGGGTCTTGGGATAATGGAAAGCTTTTTCTGCTTAAGATGTTTGGATTTCCCTTTCTTCTGGGTGAAGACAGCTACAACAGAACATGGGCTACTGAGAACAGTGAAGCATGTGTATTAGAGAGTCAAATATTATATTTAAAAATATACTTAACAAATGGTACTGCACAAGGTGTGTTTGGTTCAAAGCAAGATATGAGGGTAATCAGCTGGTAGCAAAACAGGGATAAAGGAAGCCAGAATCACTATCAACAAACTAACTAACTAGGGCAAATCTTCTACTGTCTGAGAATCCCCAAGATAATTTCATTTGACCCAATCTGATGGTAAAGCTGTATTACACAGACTGAGACAAATTTCATGTTATTCTTCTACACTAACAATGCAAGAGATATGCCAATGTGATGAGTGAGTGATGGGCAGGCTAATCTGACTTAACTGCCTGTATATTTCACTACCCAGTTATGATCTAAGCATGTGGTTGAAATCAGCCAAAATACAATCATGTATTGATTCCATCTGAGGCCTGTGGGCCAAGTGGTTTAAAAAGTTACATATAACTATAAAAGGGTATTACAGTTTTATACAGGATAAAACAAGGCTCTGGGGATCATGCGGAACTGGAGGAGGAACTTATAGAAAAGGGAAAAGCTGAAGGCTCTTAAATTCCATACAGTATTGGCAATGGAATGGCAGGGGGAGGAATAGTGGAATATACAATTTACTAAGCACTGCTTCTGATCTGCTACTGCCTGTTCATGTCATGCACTGAAATATTTTATGACTTGGGTTTTTTCTTTCCTAGTGAGAATTTAGAGACAAACAAACGAAAACTTCAGCAGATGAAAAAGGGTGTTTCTGTCATTATGGATGGAAAAAAGCAGCTATGCAAATGAAACATGTCAGGGAACATGACTGAAAGAAGATCAGGTAGCGCTTCTGTCTTCAGCTGATCCAGATATAATATTAACCAATTCTAAGGAAGGGCACCCACAAGTATTACTTGACTGTTGAGTCAGCATGGTAGTTAATTTGGGAAAAACATAAGAAAATGTTAATGAAGGCAGAGATCTAAATTAGCACACACAATCTATCTCCCTAATGCCATATGGTGCAGGTCATGCTGTGGACTACTCTTCTGACAGCCTTTGTTCATTATTCCCTTTTGAGTAATGAGTTTGGCGGGGGAGCCTATGTGAGAAATAAGCACAAACATCTCAACAGCCCCAACCTTTTATACCACACCTTCATGTGTGTATAGAGATAGGTAAGACCCTATGGATTCTGTTTTGTACACTGGGACAAAAGATGCAGCAGTCCCTACCATATCTGATGCAGAACCCAACACTAATGATTATATCACTACCACATTTCGTATTAGAAATACAGTTCTTTTGCTCGAAAAATATAGCCCAAAGATAGTACTACTACACAAAAATAGTTTTAAAATTCCATGTATATTCGGAACATAATTATTCCTTTACAGAATCAGTCAGAATGTGGGATTGTGGTCAGAAACTTGCATTGCCAGCACAATAGGGGGCAGAAATGTAATGATAAGCAATGCCCTCTCCCCCAATATATCTTTTAAAGAGACTTCCTAACAGATCTAATAATTGAGGTGTGTGAATTACCACTGTACACACAAGTGTGGGTGGCTTTTGCTGCATTAATGAGCATTAACTGATCATACATCCACACTCCTTATCTACAAAGAATGCATATTTTAAAGGGAATGAGGACGCTTAGTTACTTTTGACTGCAGTCTGGAATGAGTGATTAGCAAAACAAACAAAAATATATTTGCATGTGCTGCAAAATGATCACATGAAAGCATATGATCCAGTTTAAATACATTTCTGAGTGGTGAAATTGATGATTTCAGAAACTGATGCATTATGCAAAGGACACAAGAAAGGAAGCTTCTGGGCTGAGTATTTATGAAAATACTAGGCACATTCTGTACCAACAGTGCCTTGTTCTCACAGCTTATTTTTCAGTTCAACTATGCATGCAAGCCAAATAGTCTAGATCGTGGCTATTGCACTTTGGTTTTTGCTAAAGAACTTATAAAGCTGATTTAGAGCAAGTCAGACCATTGGTCTTCTAACCCAGTGCTATCTACTCTGACCTTTAGCAGCTTCCCATGAATTCAAGCAAACGTGTTTCCTAGCTGAACTAGAGATCCTTTTAGGGGGAAATGCCAGAGACTGAACCTCAGACCGTAGCATACTCACTAAACAACAGCACATCCCTCCTTTATATCCAAGTATCATAATTTGCTGAACCTAAAATATTTTGTACTCAACAGGTCCACACCCTCAAGCCATACCACCTGTAATTCATCCAACAAAACAGGACTAGACCTCTTGAGATTCACCTTTTCTAATAGGAGATCATCCTCTCGAGGCCCTTCTTCATGTGCCTCCTCCGTAAGAGGTCCAGAGGGTGGCAGACATGAGAACAGGCCTTTTCTGCAGTGGCTCCCTGCTTGTGGAATGCTCTCCTCAGGGATGTTTGGCTGGCACCTTCACTATACACCTTTAAACAGGTCTTTTTGGCTGATTGACATCAATGCCCTTTTAAATGTGGAAGGGAGGAATTACTGGTTTGCTTTTGTTCTTACTTTTATTATGTATTTTTTAATATATTGCAATTTTATGTTGTGAACCACCCTGAGATCTATGGGTATAGGGTGGCATACAAATAGAAGAGGAGGAGGAGGAGGAGGGGTTAAGGTCCTCATGGATACAAGCAATTTCATCCTCAAACAGCTTTATGAACAAGCAGGCCATCATCAGTTCCATCCTGCTCTTAGGTCCAGGCTGTACTACCAGTACTGAGAAACACTCCTCCACATGTGAATCAAATGGACGAGGGAGATCTTACTGAAAACTGACCTGGTGTTCAGTTGCAGCAGCAACAGGCCAGAAGGCTGGCTGATAGCACAACTCTAATTCTTCTGGGTAGAGAAGGGGCTAGCATGCAAAACACCCACAAACTGCCTGTGTTGCATCCCCTTCATCTGGCTTGCCCCTCCTCTCTTACCTCAAGCTCTGCCCAAGTGATATTATCCCAGGCACACGCCAGCAGTTTGTCTCTATATGTCACCTCAGAGAAAATGTAAAGTTCCCAGGTGAGGCACATCTCAGTTGGGAAAGATATGGCCCCCAGTCGCTGGCATTTGAACCCAGGTAGGGTTGTCAATCAGCTAGCAGAGGTGAAGCAGGCTTCTCTTCTGGCCTTTGGTGGGAAAGGGCCAGAATCTTCATGACCAGGAAGTGCAAGCAGCTGTTGAGCAGAGCTGTCTGGATTAGCACTTAAAAATGGAAGTTGCTTCAATAATTTAAAATGGGGAATGTGGTGCACTGTCCAAAGTAATCATGCAATATGCCCAAGGTATCATGTGCAATATTCAATGTCATATAATCAATAATACCACGAAGGAAGCATGGAAGCATGGAGACATTTACACTCCACAGAATTAAATCTTCATGTGCCCACAACTCTAGTAAAAAACAGTGACACTGATGTTCTCATTCTTCATCCAGCACAGCTGCTCGGTCCTTAAAGCACTCTGTCTATCCAGACCTAATACTTCCACTGCTTTAGGTTATATGACTCTTAGAAGTTATGGATTAAGGGAGATAATAAACCATTTTTATAGCCCTCATAGATTTGATTAGGTAACCCATCAAGTTTTACTGCATAACTCAGTTGTTCAGATTTTTATTATGTTCATACCTTATTTACATGATCTTTTGCTATAAATGTGCATTGATTTCCCCCCCCCCCCCAGATGACAATCCTCACCTAAGTCTTTAAAGAGTTGAAGCAGGCAAGGGCACTGCCTTATAGTCCAAGTGATTACTTATACACTATGGGAAGGATGTTGCTGCTGGTGAACTGTGAACAACACTTGTACACAAAGTGTGAAACACTGGGTTGGATTTACAAGGCAATCCTAACCATGTCTGCTCAGGAGTAAGTCCTACTGAATTTAGTGGTGCTTACTCCCAGGTAAATGAGGCTAGCATTGCAGGCTCCCATTCATACAAGTGGCCCTACACCAAATATGAGTAAGTCGGGAACCAATCCATTTTGTTGGAACTAGTTTCTCAAACCATACTTCTGGGACTGATCCATAAAAAGTACACTTGACTTTTGTTGAGAGCCAGTGTGGTGTAGTGGTTAAGAGCGGTAGATTCGTAATCTGGTGAACCGGGTTTGCGTCTCCGCTCCTCCACATGCAGCTGCTGGGTGACCTTGGGCTAGTCACACTTCTTTGAAGTCTCTCAGCCCCACTCACCTCACAGAGTGTTTGTTGTGGGGGAGGAAGGGAAAGGAGAATTTTAGCCGCTTTGAGACTCCTTCAGGTAGTGATAAAGCGGGATATCAAATCCAAACTCTTCTTCTTCTTCTTCTTGAGGTTTTTCTTGTGAAATGAATTGCAAAACAGTTCTAACCTTTCCACCTATATGAAAGTACTTAAAAAAATCACTTCAGATTATCTCAGAACCCTTAAATCCTCAGACTTGGGGCTTCTTTGAACAACTTCAAGGTTGTTAGACATACACAAAGTTGTTTGCTCTGAGCCTATATTTAAGTCTTTACTGTAGTGACTGGTGAAAAGGGACCTAAGTTACTGGGATCAAAGGACTATGGGCCAGACCCAGTAATATTGTTTTGTAATTACAGGTAATTACAGAAGATGGAAGAATGGGCTGTAGATGGACAATCCACATCACAATGGGGTTGTATTAACATTTCTTCAGTTTACTCTTGCCTGAGGGGTTACAATTCTGCTGAAAATATGCATAAAATGTGCTCAATTACAGTATGCTGTATTATTTGCAAAATACAAAGCTTATTACATGTTTCTTTTAACAAGATGGACATTGGGGAACACATTTGCCAAAAATGATATTACTACCGGGGGGCCCTTGCCCATGCTAACTAGCTATCTTATATAGCTGAACTGTTTTTAGTTTGTGACTGTTACTGTGGTAGAAAAATGCCTTTGTGCCTTTGCTCTGTGATTCAGTCTTTAATTAAGCTTTGGCATTTGCTTGCTTTGAGTGTTTCACTTAGCAACCTTGGTGCTCTCTTTCAAATAAGAGTACTTGCAAATGGAATGCCTTGTGTTAACCAGCCCACTGTGTAACCATCATTCCTATGCATTAAAACAACAACAACAAAGAGAAACTTGTAATATTTTAATCTAGAAGAACCTGGCACTGTTGAATATTGCATGAGAGCCTAAGTGCATTAAAATAGCCTTTTCAGGTTATATACTAAGTAAGAATGCTTCCTCTCCATAACTATGTGGACTTTATCATTATCTGATTAGTCCAGACAATGGGCAATATCCAATTAACTAGTTCTGTCAGGATTTCCACTTGCGCAACTCTGCCCAATTTCTGTTTCCTTTAGACATCCCTTCCCACCCTGGTGACAGAAGAGAGGCCTGACCAGAGAAAAAAAGAGGTATGTCACATAAAAGGGGCCACATATCCTGAGGTAAAGCTGGAATAGAATCCTGTCTAAAATCCTGCAGAGCCACTGCCATTCCGTCTAGAAAATACAGGGTTAGATGGAATAATGGTAAAGGTTAAAGGTAAAGGGACCCCTGACCATTAGGTCCAGTTGCGGATGACTCTGGGGTTGTGGCGCTCATCTCACTTTACTGGCCGAGGGAGCAGGGTAGGAATTGGTTTAAGGCAGTTTCCTACAACCCTAAAGCGTGTCAACAAGAGATAGCCCAGGAAAAGGAAGCCGCAAAGGCAGGACCATCTCTTCTGTATTCAGTATGAATCTAGAAGTTTCATCTCTAGACAACAGGATATGTTAACCAACTGCTACCAACATTATATAAGTTCTGGGGACTAATAGGTCTTGGGCTATTTTTTGTTGGGTCAATTGTTGTTGTTGTCTTCAGATCTGATTGACATTCAGCTTCTTAACTTTGCTATTACAGGGAATGGCAAATAAAATACTGACAGATCTTTGAAAATGTCTGCAATAACTACAGAACATACAAGGCTTTGAATCAAGTCTGAAATATATTATCACTAGATTATTACTATGGTGTTTATATTTGCAACAAGTATACATGGTATGTCTGGTACTGTGAGTAAACGTAAGATACAGAAGTTCAGCACCTAGATAAATCTACATTCAATGCCATCCAGTAAGCCCACAGCTCAAAATCTTTTCAACTTGCTGATGGGAGCCTTGCCAACTTCATTAATGCTCCTGCTGGTGGAAATACATGGGGGTTTGAGCTCCACATAGCTTATGCAGGATGAACAGCACACTGACAAACCTCTTGTGGACCAGCCACTAGATGGGGAGAAAGGCACACTTGATTTCCACAACTTAAAATGCATCCCTTTATTATTTCACCAAATGAATTGTTTGCATTTAAGAACAGATTATGTATTACATGCTCTGTTGCTAACTACCTTCCTACCCACAATTCCAACACCAGATGTCTAAAGGGACTTAAAGGTCTCCCCTTCTCCCTGTGACACCTATCCTCTTACATATGTGTGGCAGGGGTGGGGGTGGGAAGCGTGTGGAGAAATGTAATACTGAAGGCCTGATTTGTGGCCGAGAGTAGGGTTGAAAGCAACCCTGTGGCCTTTGCATGGCTGGTTTGTCCAATATGCTGGGCACCATGGAAATTACTGGGCCTGATCTACCCAGAAGGCTTTGCAGCTCTTTGAGTCATCACCCTGTGTAAGATGGACCCTGGATGCCTTCAATACCTACAATGCCCTTCCCGTACGTTATTACTTTTCTCTCTCTTTTGAATGATACTGCATTGTGTGTGTGCAAGTGAAGACAAGCACATGTTACTCTTGCATTGAGTTTGCTATCAGATATTCTGAGTTGAGGTGTGTGTTAAACTACCTCCTATGGAACCCACACCCGATGTACAAGGCTCTAGCCTGATGAGTCAAAGCCCATCAAACTCTTCCCATATCTACCAAAAATCAACAGGTTCCATCTCTGACCTGCCAAACACTCACCAGGTCCTACCCCTAGCAATCAAAACCCACCAGTTATTCACCCTAGATTAATTTACTGGCCATGAAAAATTTAAAAATACATTAGCAAACCTAACAAGAGTGCCATTTTTTAAAAGTAAAGAAATATTTAGGGTGGAAATAGTAAACCTACAACAAGCCCATACAGAACTTGATGTTTATTTGCCCACCTCTCAGGTAAGAATGCTATAAGGTTTTTCAGTCTGTCCCTACAATACAGGTAAGTAAATGGCAGCAGTGCATGAAGGGAGAAGCAAAGCTCAAAAGGCAAGGTGCATAATATTCACAAGGCATGTCAGTTGAAGGCTTGAATTGGGCTTAGAGTGAGCCAGAACCAATTATCAATGCTGAAACACATCAGTGGAATATGTAGCAAAGAGTTTCTGAGTATGTGCAGAGAGTATCTCCAGCTGGAGCTGCAGTCCAACTACACCTGATGGACCAAAGGTCCCCCCCCCCATCCCCCGGTTGTGAATGATCATAATCCACCCTCATATTCTAGGATCGGAGGGGAAGGGTTATCAGGTCTATGCTGTGGCATTCTTCAGAAGTTAACCAGTGGGGGTTAAGCAACGTATGAACCAATACATTTCTGTGCCTAAGGTGGGGGAGAGAATCAATGATTTATTTTTTTTACCCCTGTGGGGGTAAAAACCAGTCACAGAATGAATTGATTTGTCAAATTGAAAGAGGAGGGTGGCAGTGGTGGAGAGAAGAGCCCAAGCAGTTCAATTCGAATCCCCTTAGCATCCTTAAGCGCTGCTTCCCATTTTAACACAGCAATTGTGGCGAATCGCATTGTCCATAGCTATGCTGGGGAGAGTCAATTTCGTATGGGAATTTATGTTATCTAAACAACCAATATTCAAAGAAGCTTGCGAATGCTAAAATGTCCCACTGCATGCTATGCTTGAGAGCTGTGAAGTGCAGTTTATGTAACCAGATCTAAGCAAGAAATGCTTTTGTGTAAATGCAGATGCACCTTGGGAACGCCTGCTGACAAGCAGTTAATAGATCTGGATATGCACCCGTGATTTACCTCAGGGCAAGACATTCCATCTTTTCTCTACAGGATAACATCTCACACATGTTTTAAGCTTTCCCCATTGAAGTGAAACATTTCCAAGGCATTTTAAAAAGACCACTACTATTTATAGACTCTCAGATGGTAGATTTGAAACATGCTTGTTTTTCCTTGGTAAAAATGAGGGAGTGCTCCTGACATGGATTTAGAGAGAGTAGAGATCCATGTAAGAAGAAGAAAAAGATTTAGTAAAGCCTTGCATTTTAGGGTCAGACCCTAGTATTATTGGTTGTTTTTGTCTGGAACAATTTTAGGACATGTTTCTGTTTACTGCATTTCTGTGCAGAGCTTTGTAATGGACTCGTGGTCACCGGGATAAGTTTGCTTATTTGTTTGTTTACTTAATAACATTTATATTGACTGTAATAAAACAAAAACCCTCAAAGCCGTTAATCAATCAAAGCGACTTTCTCCTGGAGCAAAATGGGTGATCTTAAGACCTACAAGTGGTTCAGGTACTACTGGCATTGCACCAATTATTACTTATATCTGAACAATAATCCTGTTGTGATTCCTCCTTGGCCTTGGAAACAGAATGTGCCTGTTGTTAGTCACTGTGCGAAACCATGACAGGCTTCACTGACCTGGTAAGTGGTGACTTTAGCACAGTGCAGCATCTGGACTTGTGCTATGGGTGAACTTGGCCAGGGTGACCAAAACTAAACTAATGGCCAATGCGCCACTGAAGTTCACATGCTATGTCTTGCCACCTCAGTTGCCTGATCTGCTTGTTCTACCTCAGGCAACTTTATTTACAGCCATATTAACTTGGTCAGATAGATTATGGTTACTAGGCTCGGAAGTGTAAATCTCTTAGCCCTGGTTAGCTTGTCACAAACACTTCCTTCCCCCACAACAATCACGTTGGGAATGAAATACAGCCGAGTGCTCCTTTTGCTGAAGAGATCGCCAGAGGACTGGAGAAACTGGGTCAGACACAGCACACCCTTTGATGTGCTGCCTCTCAATCCCCACCCCCACAAATACACAATCATCTTAGAAACAAGAGCTGAACCTTCCTTTCACTACTGTAGTGTATGTGGTGGGTACAGACTGAGCTCAAAGGAACATATGTGAGCACAATTCTGCAACACACACAAACACCTCCCTATAATATGCTCTGGGGGGAAAGCCCAAAAGGTACCTTAGAAACATATTCCCTCTGCTTCCCAAGAGTAAGAGTTGAGGGAATTGGGTATGTTTAGCCTGGTAAAGATGAGACTGAGAGGAGGTAAGATAGCCATCTTCAAATATCGAAAGGGCTGTCACATGGAAGATGGAGCAAGCTTCTTTTCTTCTGCTCCACAGGGCACAACCCAAACCAGTGGATTCAAGTTACATGAAAGGAGATTCTGATTAAAGATCAGGAAGAACTTTCTGACAGTAAGAGCTGCTTGACAGTGAAACAGACTCCCATGAGAGATGAAAGACTCTTCTTCCTTGGAAGTTTTAAAGCAGAGGTTATATGGTCATCTGTCATGTATGCTTTAGTTGAGATTCCTGCATTGCAAGGGGTTGGACTAGATCAGGCACCCCCAAACTGCGGCCCTCCAGATGTTTTGGCCTACAACTCCCATGATCCCTAGCTAACAGGACCAGTGGTCAGGGATGATGTCAATTGTAGTCCAAAACATCTGGAGGGCTGAGGTTTGGGGATGCCTGGACTAGATGAACCTTGGGTCTCTTCTAACTCTACAATTCTATGGTTCTATAAAGTCACAATGGGCACATTAGGACACCATGGTATATATAGCCCCTGGTTTATTGTGTATGAGCTGATCATGTCAGCTTCATTCCTCCCTACTTCTGCTGGGAAAAACAAACCAGAGTCTCTGACCTAGCATTATGGTCAAACCAGGGATCATGGTATGTTGCTCTCCAAACAAGCTACAATTCATAACCCAAGAACAAACCTTGGCTACAGAAAGTAACGGTAAGCCAAGGATGCAAACCATAAGTTACGGTTTACTGGGATGTCCAAATGCTGCCAGTGGAATTCCATAGAATTTAAATTGTAATAAAATACAATATAAGAAATAAAAGCAACAATAAAAATACAATTAAAAAACCACACAGCATCTTGCACAGCACATTACAATTGCCAAAAGAGGTAGAAAATCATTAAGGGCTCCACCAAGTCCCTCAACAATCTTGCAAAGGTCTATTGGTGGAAAAAGCGTTTGGGAATCACTGTTTGAGGGTATGACATGAAAATCAAGTTGTGTAGAAAAATAATGGCAGCATCTAATCAAACCACCAAGGCATCATCAACGTAAAGTATGTGCTGAATCTTACCACTGGAGATATCCTCCATGTGCCATGAAGTATATATCATTTCAGAAAATGGCCCTGCTTTACCATTAAGTCAAGGTGAGTTACCCCAAAATCTGTTCCCTGAGCTGGGCAAACATTCAAGGACAGCAAATAGCACACTACACAGTGTATTATGGTATCTTTTACTACCAGGGAGTCATTCTAATTTTCTTCCTCTGCTACCAAAATGTGTTGGTCCTATGCTAAGAACAGCTTGCTCTGATATGTGTTGATGAATTGCATTGCACTAATGGACCCTTAATATTCTGCCCATCTGACTACAACTTTGCAATCACGTTACCACCACAATTCTGTCTCCTCTCCAGAAGAACACTCTATGAACATAAGATCTGTAGAGTGTAAACACAATGCAACTGTATACTAGTTTTATCAGCTGCGAAAGCCAGGTTACTAACTCCAAGTCAGTGTTGCAAATCTCATATCAAAATTCCCGTTAAAAAAACAAAAACAAATTAGGTGCACACTTCAGTGTACATGAAGCACTCTTAGCTTTGGTTTGATTTTTGCTGTTCTCGAGCTAGTCAGTTTGCAACCTTTCAGGTGTCCCAAGGATGAAAGAAATATGAATAAGCTCCTTGTCTTTGCTGCATTGCTTTCATGGAAGAATCTTATCTACTTATATTTGTAAGGTGACTCCATTAGTAAATATAAAAAGTGTCTGGAGAAGATCTTTTAATCATGGAGATAACTGTTTATGATAGCTGTCTTCTGTTAATTAACTTGCATATTCACCTTCACTTAATGTTGCCTGCAGGGGATTCCTAGTAGAAAAGTGCTTCTGCATCCTGGCAGCGGTGAAATCTGCCTGTTTAGTAATCACTAGCTATTATCCTTGCCATCAGCAAAAAATGTTCTAAATGTGTGTTTTTTTAAAAGGAAGACATTGGATTGAATCCAGACCTGCTGTTCTGCAAATGGCAGGGCTCCTTCCATTCATGGCTCAGAACAAGCAGCAGGAGGAGATATCTGCCAGTTTCCCCTGCAAACCACAACACCTCCCATGCTGTTCCAGAGAGCCCTCCAACCCTCTGGAGCAAATATTTTTGTGGGGCCAGGGGCTGAAAAAGGGAAGGGGGGATCTCTCTTTGGTCCACAGGAGTAATCCATTCAGTAGGATCAAGTGGCCAGTGGCGCAGCTGGGAATACCCCGTCGCGCAGGGCTGGCTACCCACCCCCTGTGTATGGGGTGGGGGGGCGTGAGACCCCGCAACACCACCTCCTCCTTAAGGCGGAAGTGGCCCTAGCAGTCACTGGTAGACTTTGTCTTCCATGAATTTGTCTAATCCTCTTTGAAAGCCATCCGAGTTAGTGGCCATCACTGCCTCCTGTGGGAGCGAGTTCCATGGTTTAATTATGTGTTGTATAAATAACTACTTTCTTTTGTATGCCCTGAATCTTCCAACATTCAGCTTCATTGGATGCCCATGAGTTCTAATGTTATCAGAGGCGGAGACAAAAAAAAACCCTCTCTCTATCCACTTTCTCTATGCCAGGCATAATTTTATAAACTTTTATCATGCCCCCTCTTACTTACCTTTTCTCAAAAGTAAAAAAAATAAATCCCAAATGCTGCAACCTTTCTTCATAGAGGAGTTACTCTGACCCCTTGATCATTTTGGTTGCCGTTTTCAGAATCTTTTCCAACTCTACCATTGTCCATTTATTCCTGCTCGATGCTCCCTGCAACTTAACCAATTCCTGATCCACAAGACGTCCCCTCCTCTTATTCCATGACATCTAAGCTTACCCAAGAGTCTAAGTATACTATGTGAACCAGATAATCTCTCAATATATTGGTGAACAATAAACAAACAAACAAATGCAGACTCACATGGTGCGTAGAACATCACTAAAACAGAAGGATGCTCCTTGGTGAACTTGTCAAAGTCATCATCTGTTAGGTGATAAACAGCATTATCTTCTTCTGACCAGGGAGTCTCTGGGGTCTGTGGCTTAGGTGGCTGAGGACTAGAAACAAGCAGGTAAAATTTAGAAGATGCTACAAGGAGAAAAATAGCAGCTGCCTTGGCGAACTGGATCTTAAGAATTTAAAATGATTTTGTATGTACTAACTTGATGAAGAGGTTACCTATTCTAAGAGGGTAGCCACTCCCCATGCCCGCCCACCCTGGTGGCAGAACAGATTACAGGGAGAGGAAAGGGGAGATTGTTATATCTGGTGAGCCAAAATGCTTGCACTGATGGAACAATAATAACAGTGCAATGCTGGATTCCTCCCACCATTTTCCTACCCTTGCTGCTGTGATCCTAAATTTATGATGGTTTGTAACAAAAGGAACAAATACTGGAGGTTTTGCATAACGCAATTAAGGTTAAAGATAATGAATGAAATTAAGGTACAGGGCAACACTGCTTTGTCAATATAAAAAATAATTAATGGGTGTTTGAATATTAAATACCATTGAAGAGTTTTATCCTACCAGTGTAGTGCCACCAAAACATCAAATGGAGTACCCTCCAGCTTACACTCAAACTACTTATCTTGCCCCTGAGTTCTATAACTCCGATGAGTCACAAAGATGCCTCTCCCTTTAAACACTTGGAAAAAAAGTTTTTGTTTACTCAGTATTGTTTACTTCAGCCCGCTGTCTCTTACAGTAGAATACTCAGCACATTGAGTACCTACTACTCAATGTGGCTAGTGGGCTTCATGTTATTATCAGAGCTTCTGCTTTCTGGGTTGGATTTTCAAAACTTTTCTAGCAATTCAATTTCATGTTTTCAGCCAGAACCGCAGCATCCTTGGCAACTTTAAGATTCCAATCGCGCACAAGCACTCTAAGTTGTTCGGGCAGTTTACAATAAAATTGTTTGAAGAGTATTAGTTCCTTCAAATCACTAGAAGTACTTTAAGAAGGCAGGGACTGCCCCCTCTCACAACGAGTCATTAATTCTTCTGATTAAGCTATATATAGATCTTGTTATACAAAACAAATAAAATGAGGTAAAGCAGCCTTGGAGCTTGGAGCAGCCTTTTCTCCTTTCTCTTTACATCTGTCCCCAAGGAAGGGTGCTTTTTGGAGACAGAAAAAATGCAGCTGGACTTGAAAAGTATGCAGGAGGACAACAGAAACCTGTGGTGTTTGCCCCACCCCACCCCGCCAATCCCAATTGTATTTTGAATTCAGGTATTTCATATCTTCAGCTTTCTTGCATAAGGGAAATCAGTTATCTGTCAGCCTTTTGCACCTCAGAGCACAATCATCATGAATTCTTGGTTTTTCACTACACTCACATGCAGTAATAAGGCAGGTGCCCCACTGAAATAAACAGAGATTTTGCGTTCACAAGTCCTTTGAGAATCAGGACTGATAAAAGTATTATTAAAAAAAAGAACACTCCCCCCATCAGCCTCTAACAGGAGGCTGAATTAATTGGAAATGTTATTTGTTCCTGTTGTTCTTTTTAATTAGGTTTATTATTTCCCATATAGTGCCTACATATGTTGCCCCATTATTCAATTACACTTTCCAGGCCTTCTTGAGTCACTGCCACAGAGCACTGGACTACCCCATATTACAGACTCCTTTGAGTAATTCATTACTATGCCTATGTGCTGGTCTTACACTGTATACAAATTATAACTGCAACCTCAATTATGGACAGCTTCCAACTAAAGCATGGCTTCTGAATAAGAATTCCTCTCCCCGCCCCCGCCGCATATTGATTTCTTTTAGGGGAGGGAAGAAAAGAGGCTGCATCACTTTGCCTTCTGGGAAATTATTAAGTGTGCATTGGAAATTAATTGAGGACAAACAGCTGTCTTTAGCTCTGAACGACTGAAATATCAGCCAAAGCCCAGAGTGGCTTGTTAGCAGAGATTATCACTGGGAAGAGTCCACAGCTGTTCTGCTTTGCCTTCAGTAGCTGTCGCAGCACTGATATAAAAGCACTGCATATTGCAGGGATTATCAGACTATAATGTAGGCAGATTGAAGGGAAGAAAAGGGGAGGGGGGCTCCAGACACTTCTAATGTTTCACATGTGGTAGCCAAGAGATAAGGGCCTCCATGCAGAGCCAAAAGGCAAAGAGAAAAGGTACAGGTGATGAAGGCACACATCATTGCTAAGGGGCGGTGGAAGAAATGCTATCTCTCTTCCACTTGCGGGTGCTGCTTTCTTAACAGACCAAGAGCGACATTAATTCTAAGGGCAAAATTTCCCTCCTTGATCCACACAGTAGGTACTCAATGTGCTGAGTATTCTACTGTAAAAGACAGCAGTCTGAATGCCATACAATGTCACTGAACCATGACGCCTCCAGCTCTGTTAAACACCTGCCTCATCCCATCTACAAAGCTCTTTAGGCAAACAATTGGTTATTGGACACATACCCCCTGCCCTGCACTCCCAGTATCCTAGGACATGCAGTCTCCACAGGTACAACTATCATTGTTTCCACTGACAATTTAGCAACCTGTTTACATGGATTCAATGGCTACATAAGTTTGTTCCTTTGTGGATGTACCTAGAAGTGCACAAGGCAAGACTGTAAACATCTAGAGATGTCCATGTACATTTTCGCAAAATGAGAGGTGGAAAAGCAAAAGATGAGAGCATGATTAAATTAGGAAAGACTCCACAACTGTCTACCCAATGATTTGCGAGGGATCAAAAGATTGTGACGCTGCCAAAACATTACAGCGTAATAGTTAAGAACATAAGCTATGAACTAGATGTGTCCATGTAAACAGGAACTCTTGGAGTTGCCTAAGTCAACTTCACTGTCTTCTCAATCTCACCTCTACTCTCCATTCTCTAGTTTGGGAATAGCAACAACAGGCTCTACTGCAGAACATTATTAGGATAAGCAAAAGAATGGATATGAAGAGCTCTGAGTACTTTATATAAATTATTTTTCTAAGTAGTAGCATTACCATCGTCCAATGCCCCCATCCCTACCCCACCACAACAGATCTGCCTACACAGTCCAGATCACAATGCACTATTCTCCATGAGCCTGCAGAGCAAATAGTCCCAAAGAAAGACAGACAGGAAACCAAATATGTAGACATGTCAAGGCACAGGAGCAGCAAGTGCAGGCAGTATACAAAAGCCCATCAATGGACTTCAGTGGCTCATACATTGTGGAGCAAAGCACACAATGAAAGACAACACACATCATAGTAATAAAGAAAGATGCTTTATACAGAGCCGGAGCATTGGGTACATGTAGCTCGGTACTGTTGACATGGACTGCCAGTGGCACTCCATGATTTCAGGCATTCTCTCCTGGGGATTGAACCTGAGAACTTTAGCATGCAAAGCAGATAATATAGCACTAAGCTATGGCTCTTCCTCAAAGGCTGCCATGAAATGGTGTGAACAAGCCCATAGGTTCTTGCATGCTTTCTGTAACTTATGCTTTATTTTCAGTCCAACACCAAATTATAGATTTCCTCCGATAAATATCAAAGAGCTTCACTAACGATGCTCAAGACCTTGCCACAAGGTTCCAGTGTCAATCAATTCTGCTTAGGTCAGATTTTTCCATCTCAATCAAGCATCAAACTTGCCAAACCTAGAAATATATGCCAGTTCTTGCTGCATTTTGTTTTGTAATCAAAAACTAAAATGTCCTTCTGGCTATGCTGAACACAACATTAGATACTAAAAGCAAGAACTCTAGTGTCATCCTATGAATCCTGTCTTGCCTCTCAATTTGGATCATCATTCCCACACACCACTGAGTCTGTCTCCTTCGCCTGGTAAAAGATACTGGAACAAAAGATTCACAATCTCTCAGTCAGAGCCATTTCAAATTGTCTGATAATGGAGGTGTTCACAACAAGGGAATGAAATTTTTAAAGTCTGAGGTTTTAAAAATGAAGGTTTGACACAGATCAATGGCATCCTTCTGATGCCCAGAAAAGATAATAGGAGAATTGCAACTGGGAAGATACTGCAAGTATGAAATAGAAAACATGGAAACTGAAGCAAACAACCCAGGTTCATCTTTAATAGTTCAGTGTGATGCTTTTATTTGCCTTTGAAGTAGCGATGAAGATGCTGCTATTTGCAAGGTGTGATACTGTTTATTCAAAATGCAGTTCTCAAAGATGTAGGAGATACATTTCAGACACTTACTCTTTCAGCCATTCAATGATGTCCTTTGCTGTAGCACCATAGTTCTCAAAGTTGAACAGGAATTTTCCTTTTCTATAAATGCAACAAAACAACGTTTGAAATACAGGAAAACCAACAAAATACATGATTGGTGTTGCCATTATCTACATGCAGAATAAGCAGAGACTTACTCAAAGTAGCAAATTGTTGGGTATCCCCGGACATTGTATTCTTCTTTTATTTTTTCAAATTCAGCTGAGTAGACATTCATCCCTGCAAGTACCTGTAATGACAGAACCAGAAGAGTCTTACACCAGAAGCAGAAGCGTCTTTTGAAGCTGTATTTTATTGCAGTACCGATTATATTTTATAGGAATCTCTGCTTGCTAATAAAGCCATAGAAACATTTAACACTTAAAAGCCAATAAAACCATGGTGGCGGTTCTCACTACCATGGGCTCATCAGGGCAAGAATTGATAGGTCTTTAAAACAAAAAACAAAATTAAGTATCTCATGCTCTACCATGTGTGCTGGGGGTTTACCATTCTCTGTTACATTAGAGAATGAATTGTGTGCTCATAGGATTTGCAGGCAGGAAAAGTTGGGGATATTTTTTTTTATTTAAGCCACAAATCACTTACATAGATTATACCAGTTACAGGTAGGTAGCCGTGTTGGTCTGCCGTAGTCGAAACAAAATAAAAAAAAATCCTTCCAGTAGCACCTTAGAGACCAACTAAGTTTGTTCTTGGTATGAGCTTTCGTGTGCATGCACACTTCTTCATATATTATACAGTAGGGATGGAGAACCTGCAGCCCTTTAGATATTGCTGGACTACAACTCCCATCACTCAACTACTAGCCATGATGTATGGGGCTGGTAGGAGTTGGACTCCTACATTGTCAGGAGGTTCACAGATTTTTTTTATTCCTGCTATGGCAGTTAACATGGAGCTTCCTCCTCACGCAGAAGCTTGGGAATACAGAAGGGGAAAACAGTTTGCAGTGGTGGGTGGGGAAGCATAGACATACATGGCTCATTGATGTCTAGAATCAGAGGCCCGGGGATCATTTTTAAGTGGTCTGAAATGCATTGGCTACTTCGAGAGCCCTTGTCTTTCAGCAGCTCACCTCTCTTCCACGTGTACTATAAGTGTCCATTAACAAAGATGCTCTCTTTTTCTCTCATAAGAGACAGCGCGAACATCTCACAGATGACCTCAAGAGAAAATACTTATTTCAAAAGCCTATTATATATTACCCTGTTAATGGATTCCTTTTTATTATTAATCAGGAACACCAAAGGAAACCCCATGTGCCATTTCACTGTGCCATTAACATGGAAAATAGAAGGGCAATGGATCCTGCTTAGGAAACACAGATGGTCTTTTTACATATTATGCAGGGGGGGGGCTTTTTTGTTACTTGAGTATCCAGTTCCAGCTCTTTTATTTGTACCTGTATGATGCATGTATTTGCAATTATGAATTTGTAACGTTCAGACCACATTTTTCTTGATGTACACAAAAAAACCGTAATGCTTGTAAATATCCTCAGAATCGGAGTGGTTTAGTGAGCAGAGTATTGGGCTTGGACCGAGGAAGTCAGGAGTCAAACCTCTGTTCAGCTATGAAACAATCTGGGTGGCAGTAAATTGCTACCTCTCAGCCTAAGATACCCCAGGGGACTGCTGCAAAGAGTCAGTGTGGTGTAACCGTTCAAGTATCGACCTAAGATGAAGAGACCAAGATTCAACAAAAACTCCAAGCAGTCATGAAACCTACTGGGTGATCTTGGGCCAGCTAC
Organism: Darevskia mixta; assembly: GCA_034641385.1. Classification (NCBI taxonomy): domain Eukaryota; kingdom Metazoa; phylum Chordata; class Lepidosauria; order Squamata; family Lacertidae; genus Darevskia; species Darevskia mixta. The sequence continues at coordinate 9,378,659 of JAWWNH010000001.1, read as the reverse complement.
TATCTCTCATCCTAACCTACCTCCATGCATATAAAATTTGATCACCCAAGAGAAAGTTCACCATTACAAACACTCCAGCCAGGGGAATGAGCAGACCTTCTTGAGCTTGCTCATTTTTCATACCTGCTGGAAACACTACTGCTAGAATATACTTTGGAGTCTTGCCTACAGCCACAGCTCTTTAATTTATCTTCACAGCTGCAGGCCTGGTGCCAGGCTCATCTTTTACTGAAAAGGGAGCAGACTTTTGCCCTGAAGGATGAGGAATACTAGAAAAAGGCATTTGGATACAGAGCTTGTGACTTGCCATCCTCTGCTCAGAAGAATAAACTACCAACTCTGCTCCTCCAAAGCCCCAAGCACTTTTAAAATGAAACTACTCAGAGGACTGGACTGCCTCTCTCTGGGTCTAAGATTTAGACACAAGTCATCTTGTAGCTATATTCCTCAATGGCCAGTTGCTGAAGATACAACTGGAAGATTAACTCTTGATTAATAACACTGAAGGCTTAAATCCCTTTAGCAGCACAGTGTTAATCTAACTGCACCCACTTCGAAGGCTTCCGGTCGGCGCGCCGGAGGGGAAGGTCGGGGGACATGCCGCTGCTGGCATTCCCCGACCCGACCGGCTTAAAGGGGTGCTTGCGACAGCGACGCAGCCCCCAAAACTCCCGGGAGGTTGATCCCGGGACCTTCTGATCCGGCTATAGCTCTTAACGTCTCCCCAACTCCCACGGTGACCACAGTAGAGGCCGCCGTGCGAGACGCGGGGAGACGGAGCTCCTCGGATCGCCATTGCCCGTCGGGCTGAAGCTGCGAGCCCTTCCCATCTGAGCGCGCTGATTTCTCCGCAAAAGGACAAGATTGGATACCTTAAACGTGAGTACTAGGACAGTACTGAAGAATGTGGACTAATTTGGTGAAGTATAGGGATGTAATTTACGGAGGTCCGTCCCTTGCTACTGTGGCACTAAATCAGGAACTTTATTACCGATGCGGTTGAAACTGTAACGGAATTTGGCTTTGCAACAGAGATTCGATCCTTTTGACACCCCTGATCGGGGGGGCAACTAACTAACAATTTTGACAGCTAGAGGATCTGAATCGGACCTGTTGGATTCTGCTGTGGAAATTTGGATTTTGGCTTTGGATTTGGTTCGGTGTGGAATTTTGTACAACTATGTCTTTGAAAATGGAGGATGATTTGGAAAATGGAGGCTGGAAGAAGGTCCTTGAAAAAATCTGGGAACTGAGAAAGGAGTTCCAAGCGGAGACTGTAAGAATGAGAGGAGACGTAAACAACAGTGATGTCATGCCAGCTGCACAAAGGATGGAAGGGGAAGAAATCCCCCTCAAGGTTAAAGACAAGCCTCGCCGCAAGAAAATTCCTTCTCGGCGCAAGATAGCTGGACTTGAGAAAAGAATTAAGAAAACAACATCTACAAAAGTCTACTCTTTTCGACGCAAGAGGATACCAATGAAGGAGAAGAAGAATTTCTCTAAAAACTGGGAGTTGGAACAGCTGAGAAGACAAAGAGATGATGGAGCCCAACTGCAAGCAAGCACTTGGGCTTGGACTGGGGAAAGGCGAGGGGAGGGCTGAGCAGGGCAGGTGGGTAACCTGGGACTGATTATATTTGCGGATTTTGAGTATTTACGCCGGACATGGTTTTGAGCTAGGATTATGTTAGGATCTTTCGAAGTTAGGAGCCTGAAGATTAAGGGGAGTCAGAAGGAAACTTATAGAAGATTCGGGAGGAGGACGCGGAGGTTGGAACTAGAAGATGAGGGGAAATAAGAATTAAGATACTGTATTTGAGCTAGAATTATGTTTTGAAATAATGTTAAAGATATGTTTAGTATACCTATGTACCTGAACCAGAATTATGTTTTGTTTAATGCAGCCACTGGGGAGGTGCGGAGGAAGTCACTATGATCATGTTTTGTAACTAAGAGTGGTCTACCCGAGAAGAGGGTTAGGCCGAAGCCAGATAATGTTTAGTTTAAGGTCAGGGGAAATAATGAATGGGTTTACCTCCGTGAGAGGGAGGGTAAGATTAAATAACTCCCCATGGTGAGAGGTGGGGGGTAATGAATCCTGACCGAAATGTAATGTTCTATGTTTATAAAATTTTAAAATTAATAAAAATTATTTAAAAAAAAAAAATAATAATAATAATCTAACTGCACCCACTTCACCCTCCCCATCCAAAAGCAGGATTTTTCTTTCACATAAAATGCTGCTCAGACCAAATGTGCTCGGAGGTAGCATGAAATAAATCTTAAAGCAGACCGTTCCCTTCAGAAGGTCAGCTGTTGCTCAGAAAGCATTAGGGTTTTTATATATACACATAAAATAACAAAAGCAAACCTACACACGGAGTCTTGGTCTTTCCCCAACCCTTATCCACCATTCTGAGACATCAACACCTACTCCCAAGAACATCAAACGGATTAACGGGGAAAGCCTTACATCAGCAACCTCTGCATTACAGATTCATGAAGTTGCTTTTACCAACTAAGCAATTCCCTGCTTCTACTCAAGAGCTTTCAGTCTTGTGTTGTGTATATAATTCCTATCTGGAGAAGAGTGCTAAGAAAGAGGGGGCTGCCCCTCCCCCCTCTCCTTCCCAGTTTTATGGTTCATGCAAAAAGGGGCAAGACTGCAGGGCAACTTCTTGAGCTTTTTGTTCATTTTACAACATAGAGCTGGCAAGGCATCAACTTACCTAGGTGGGGGGGGGAGGATAACCTTTCCCCCATGAAATCTACAGTAAACACAGTCCTAAAAGCCTCACCGCTTGTATTCATCCCACAGTCTCCTATCATCATGCGGGGCAAGTGGAGCTCTCCCCAGCCTCGATCAAGAAAATGGACTATAGATACGACGATGCAGCTAGAGTGCGTATGGGCACTGCATCTCTCCCAATATTTAGCTACAATTAATGGTCAGTGGCAAGCATCATGTGGACACAGGGCATGAAAACAATATTGGGTACTGATCAATATTCATTACCCAACAGTACAACTACCAAAGTGAATACTGTTTCTTGGATTATGATTCTTTGAAGATTTTTCATTACTATGTTTTGTATTGTCAGTTTCTTTGACTTCTTTGAAGGAAAAAAATGGGATGCCATTTAAAAACTAAATATGGTAAGATCTGTTTGAATGTTGCAATAGTTGTACAGAAAGGACAGAAAACACCCACACACATGAAGCTGCACAGAAACAAAAACAAAACACCAGAACATTCATTAGTCTTGCAACTCCTCTCACTTACATACATGCCTTTAACTTCCGTGGATGCTTGCTGGAAAGATGGCATCATTCTTTTGCAAACACCACACCCTAATATATGAGAGAGAGAGAGAGAGAGAATTAATGACACCATTAAATGCATCTGCATGGACATCAAATGAAAAACGCCCCTACATTTCCTGTCATTTCCACTAAGTTGCAGCTAGGGAACTTACAACTTAAAACACGCAGAATTATTCTTGACTTGCCAAGGTCCGGATTTTAGGCATCTCCCATTGGCCCTATATTCTAAAGCCTTGTACACCTGAGGCGGACCCCAAAATGGTGCCCCCTCCTCTCCAGGGAAGAAGGGGTGATGGAAGATCTACATCAGGAAAAGGGGGGGGGGAGATAGATTGACATTGGGATTTGCTGCCCCAGTGGATCCTGCCACCTGAGGCAGTTAGCTTCACCTTGTCTTGTGGGTGGGCTGGCCCCAAGTATGTCTCTTCGATGGTTTGTTCTAACTGCAATTTGCTTTCTGTTTTTATAAATGCCATACAGCCGTGCTGCATCATTTAAGCAATAGCATTCTGATTGGTGTCTCAAATGCTGAATCTTGTTCCCCACTTCACAATACTCTCCACATCATGTTGGAAGTGGTATACGCAAATCTCATATCAGCTCCAATTTCCTTCCAGTGAGAAAATAAAAACTAGCCTTTGTAACTGAAATGTCTAGTGTTGCAATGACGACAGTATTGGGGAAGAGACAAACTGGACAAGTATGAATCTCTGCCCAACCCAATAATAAAAAAAAGAGTTAAGTTATAGAATTCTTGGGGAGTAACAAGAGTACTTTCATCTCAAAGCAGCTACCCAGTACAGATACGAGTATTCTCAAACTAGCTGAGGAAGAGGAGGAGAAGTTGTTTGGTTCAGTTTTGAAACTTGCAAGAATCCAGCTGTATCAATTTTTACACGGAAGAAGAATCCTTTGGAGCTTGCCAAGCAACAACAAAGCCAGGCCAGAGTCTCTATTAACCAAATATGTCCTAATTCTACCTAAGACCCATTGTGGCAAGAAGAATATAGGACTTAAGGGGGCCTATGCTAGAATGATATAGTTAGCTGAGCCTACAAATGTCTGGTGATAGGGACATAGTCCATAAAACTAGACTTACTGGAATCAAAGTAGAACTCAGAAATCTTCAAAAAGGACTCTGTAACCTAAGTTCAGTTAGGTGCTTAGAGTTAGAGATGTATAAACCCTTATTTTCATAGCCATTATTTTGTATCAACCTTGTTTTATCTTGTTTTTAATTCACTATTGATCTGTTTGCAGTGGGTTTAGCCATCTTGTTAAATCCATTTTGCTTTATTTGGCTGAGTAACTGCTTTGCTTATTGTGCACGGGTTCAATTCCTACCTCAAGGCCTCCAAAGCAACCTAGGGTACACTAATAGGCTCTACAGGCTTAATTTAGATGAGACAAGCCATAGGAATTTAACTGAAGCACCTTTCATCAAATTAAGCACACAGAGATCAAAAAACAAGCAATGGCAATGTTGGCAGGATTACTAAGAATAGTGGTAATTCAAAAAGCCACCTTCATTACGACCCAGAAGCTTATGATGCCAGACTTTGAAGACTTGTCAGTAAAAGAGAGAATGCAGCCAAGTCATCATCTGGCTGTGGAATGCTAGAAACTACGCGCATACAATGCTGAACAAATAAAAATCACCTTGCAAACTGGCACTTTCTTCTAATACTAAACAGAACACTGTGGGAGTAGGAAGCAAAAGTCCTTACACAAAGGATGGACACTGACTAAACTGAGTGACTTCTAGGACCATATAGCCTAGCAGTCTGCATCTGCTGTCCAGTATACAGTAGAAGGCAAGCCAGAAAATCAGCCTTCGCAGTCTGAATAGCCTAAAATAGACCAATCCCACGCAATAAGTTTTTGTTAACATTATTGGCTTATTCTAGCACGCACATGTAAAGGAAGGTCCTCGGCCCTGACCTGTCCTAATTGTTGTCTGTAGGACATTCAAATCTTCCTGATCTTTTCATCACTGTCTTGTGACCTCTCCTTTCTATACATCTTAAAACAAAACAAAACAAGGTCCTTGGATACTACTTGAATACCTCTCCTTTCTATACATCTTAAAACAAAACAAAACAAGGTTCTTGGATACTGCTTGAATCCTATGCAGGCCACTTCGCCCCAGTACACTTTTATACACATACACACACTCAAAAGACATGCAACAAAATAAAACAAAACATTACAAAAACACCAAATAGCCCTATACCTTTGTCATTGCTAGCAGCCAACATTTACATTCTCATAAGTTTGCACAGCATTTCCTAATTGACATGTTTTGTTGGCACACATCTTTCCAAAGGCCTTTTTGTTTGAGGTGCTCAACTCTGATTATCCTGATTGTTTATGTGCCTACTAAAACTATCCCATACCACATTAAAAAGTGTCATGATTTGTGTTACCTCATAAAGCCACGCTGAAACTTGCTATTTTCCCAGCTAATAGTATGATTACATGATTTAATACCATAACTCGTAGTAACACACCTGCATTTTTTTGCCATTCCAAGTCTAGATGTTACTAATGGGATAATGATTAGACCCTTGGTCATTAGATTTTTATTTGGCCTGACAAACAAATGACATAAAGCTACTTATGGGTCTAGGTGGACACCTCTTGTTTTATGATGACAGTTCTTCATGGATGTGTTGTCAGAAAAGCTGCACTTATGGACACAGCCACCATATGTGTAAATAAGTCCAAAAACTCTTACACTCCCTTAATCACTCTGCAGAACTGGCTCCTGTGATTTTAGATTCTCACTTCTTTTCTGGATGAGTTGCCTACAGATCATAGTACTAACTGTTTCTTTATGTATTAGATCTAATCTCATGATTACTGTAGTCAGCTTCTCACTCTCTGCATTTCTAACCTTTAAATACACTATGTTTCTCTTGCAATTATTTTCACTGAATTGCAGACCATTGTACAGGAAAGCCCTGAGAACAATTATTTTTCAAAGTATTTCCTCACTTAATTTGTTCACTAACCTCTCCTGTTGCAACAGTGTGGTATTTAGAATCCACACTGGATTTTTGTGTGGCTTATCTTCAGCAATTCTCATTATTATGCTGCACTTTTCATCTGAAAGGAGAAGAGGCCCTTCCTGAAAGCAGTCATCTTGGCTGGTACCAGCTCAGCCCCACCTTCCACCCCCACTTTCAAGTATTTCTCCACAAACAAGATCAAGCAAATCAGAACCCAACAATATATAAATACATTTGTAAGGGGAGACCTTTGTAAGCATCTTTAGTTTAAAGGTAAAGGTAAAGGGACCCCTGACCATTAGGTCCAGTCATGACCGACTCTGGGGTTGCGGCGCTCATCTCGCATTATTGGCCGAGGGAGCTGGCGTACAGCTTCCGGGTCATGTGGCCAGCATGACTAAGCCGCTTCTGGCAAACCAGAGCAGCACACGGAAACGCCGTTTACCTTCCCGCCGGAGCGGTACCTATTTATCTACTTGCACTTTGACGTGCTTTCGAACTGCTAGGTTGGCAGGAGCAGGGACTGAGCAACGGGAACTCACCTGACCACTGACCTTCTGATCGGCAAGCCCTAGGCTCAGTGGTTTAACCCACAGTGCCACCCGCATCCCACATCTTTAGTTTACTATACTTCAATTAGTGGTTTAAATTTTGTCTTGGGTATACCCAGAACACCAGCAGATCAAACTGTCTATACTAAAAGTTATAAAATTGAATGAAAACTGGGGAGGGAGAGAAAAATTTAAAAAGCTGCTAAAATAGTAATTCGGCTCCTCCACAGCCATTTAGAAACAAGGAAAATATTGCTGCCTCAAATGTTTTCCTGCTTCAAAGGAAAGAAAACTGGAAGAAGGCAGAACAGCAGTGTGTCTAGGGGGGAATAGTTCAAACCGACTGAAGGGTCAGATGATGTACATTGAAGGAAAATACTTTGTTGTAAAAAAAAAAAAAGTTACTTGCAAGAGAGTAATAGTATGAAAGTGTTCCGATGCTATGGACTCTCCCTGAATGAATGATTTACAGGCCTAAAGCAGGCTTGAGAGCTTCAAACAGCAGCCATTTGCATTACATCCTGTGAGGCAGAAAACAGCAGCCATTCAGAGATAATCCAAAAATTCTGCCGTGTTTGCAGAAGTTTAAAAGTAGGCTTGTTAAGAGTAAATCTGCATGGTTGAAAAACATGCCATCACATATAATTGTCTGGGAGCCATAGGTAACAGTGGCCTTAACAATAAAGGGAGCCAGCATTATAGAGAACACTCCCCCATGGAACAAACTGGAGATTGTGAAACATCAGTCTGAGCAAAAGTCACTGCACTGGAAGGGATGAGCCATGTACTGCAACACCAATTCCATATGCAACAAGCATAGGGTGGTTTCCTTTCTACAACTAATCCACTCTCTTTGGTGATCAGTGGCTAAAATGCAGTAGTATTCAGCCTTGAAAAGGTGACAACAATACTAGCAGCTATTCTACATGTCATCTGAAAGAGCCATAAAACAGCAATAGACAGGAGGAGGATACATACATATCCTCATGAGGATGGGGATGAGGAGTAGTAGTAGTAGTAGTAGTAGTAGTAGTAGTAACAGGCCCATCTGATTGAGTTGCCCCAGCCTCTCTGTGCGGCTTCAAACAAATATATTTCAATACAGTTATGCATTTACGTTGAAATTTGTTACAGCTTTATTCCATACTTGCTTTTTCTTTTCTCCCCCCTTTTTCTTTGCAGTGAATTCATTGGAAAGCTAATAATAATAATAATAATAATAATAATAATAATAATTTTTATTTGTATCCGGCCCTCCCCAGCCAAAGCCGGGCTCAGAGCAGCTAACAAGAAGTAAAAACAGCACAGAGTACATAAAATCACAGTCAATTAATTAAAATGCATTCTAAAATCAATTCAGAATCAAATTAATGGCAAGCATTGGGCTAGAGTTCTATGAGGATTACAGGAGAGAGGGGTCAGACTGTGACTTGGCCAAAGGCCTGGCGAAACAGATCCGTCTTGCGGAAAGATGTCACGTCCCCCAGGGCCCTAGTCTCTTGCGACAGAGCGTTCCACCAGATCGGGGCCACGGCCGAAAAAGCCCTGGCTCTGGTCGAGGCCAGTCTAACCTCCCTGTGGCCCAGGATCTCCAAGATGTTTTTATTTGAAGACCTTAAGGTCCTCCGTGGGACATACCAGGAGAGGTGGTCCCGTAGGTACGAGGGTCCTAGGCCGTATAGGGCTTTAAAGGTTAAAACCAGCACCTTAAACCTGATCCTGTATTCCACCAGGAGCCAGTGCAGCTGGTATAGAACCAGGTGAATGTGATCCCGTGGTGAGGACCCCGTAAGGAGTCTTGCCGCGGCATTCTGCACCCGCTGGAGTTTCTGGGTCAGTCTCAAGGGCAGCCCCACGTAGAGTGAGTTACAATAATCAAGCCTGGAGGTGACCGTCACGTGGATCACAGTGGCTAGGTCAGGGCAAGAGAGGTAAGGAGCCAACTGCTTAGCTTGGCGGAGATGAAAAAATGCCGCCTTTGTTATAGCTGCAACCTGCGCCTCCATAGAAAGGGAGGTGTCAAAGATTACAACCAAACTCTTAACGGACGGCGCTGGCACTAATTGCACCCCCGCAAGAGATGGGAGTTGGCCCCCCAATCCCATATTGTCCCGACCAAGCCAAAGGACCTCTTCGAAGGATTTAACTTCAACCGGCTCCCACGTAACCATCCAGCCACAGCTTCCAAACATCTGATCAGTGTGTCTGGGGCCGAGTCAGGATGGCTGTCCATCAACAGATAGAATTGGGTGTCATCAGCATACTGATGGCAACCCAAACCAAAACTCCGGACAAGCTGGGCGAGGGGGCGCATAAAGATGTTGAAAAGCATCAGGGAGGGTATCACACCCTGCGGCACTCCACACACCAAGGAGTGGCGCGATGACAGATCCCCCCCAAGCTCCACCCTCTGTCCCTGACCAGAGAGAAGTGAGCGCAGCCATTGAAGGATTGTGCCCTGGATCCCCACATTGGTGAGGCGGTGGTCCAGAAGTTTGTGATTGACCATGTCAAAGGCTGCTGACAGATCTAAAAGAATCAGCAGCCCCGACCCACCTCGATCCAGCTGCCTGCGGAGATCATGTTAGAGCGACTAGAGCCGTCTCGGTCCCGTGACCAGAGCGGAAGCTGGACTGGAATGGATCCAGAGCCGATGTTTCACCAGATATGCACTTATTTAGCCATATTTACCATATCCTATACTTAAATGTTCCAACTTGCCCTTTTTAACAGAAAGTAATAGGCATGCACTGGTATAAGTAGGAAAACCTTTGAATACGGAATGATACAAATATTACTATGAGCCACTTTACACATCAGCTGTGTTTGCCAAGGCTTCTCACAATCCATGTATAAAGGATGAAATGAGATGTGTTTAGGTCTATACCAGTGGCTCTCAAACTTTTTTATCTGGGCCACTTTCAGAATGAAAATTTGCTCACACTACACCAATTTTTTTTTTATTACTGATAATAAATACATTGGAAAACAAAAACAAAACAACTCCTAGCAGTGCTTGATTTGTAACATAGAACTAGAGCTGCCATACGTCTGGATTTCCTACACATTGCTGGGATTTCAAAGGTGGAAGTGGCATGGGGGGGGGGATTTCCGGAAGGTGGCAGTTTGTCCTGGAATTTAGGCAAGTAAACTGAAAAATCGTTTTTTTGTGTGCTGCTCCTGGTTTTTACTTTTTGAAATATGGCAACCCTAATAGAAGACAACTACTTTATACCTTTACCTTTTTACTTTATAACATGATAATGGGACGTCCATAAAGTATTAAACAATGCAGCTACATAAGAACATGAATCACTCTCAAAATGAAATAATAATAATAAAATAATAATAATAATAATAATAATAATAATAATAATAATAATATATTATTTATTATTTATACCCCGCCCATCTGGCTGGGTTTCCCAAGTTTCTTTGATTGTTGTTGAATCTTCCCACCACACTAGCCATCCTCTCCTGTCACACAAGTGTGGTGCACCACACCCTTTGAGAACCACTGGTCTATTGCATTCAATATAATGAACAGATTCTATTTCTCATGTTCAATACAGTCTCTATCTCATTTAACAAGGTATCAAATGACAAAAGCAATTATGTTCATATCTACCGACCCCACAACAATAGCCAGTAGTGGAAGAGAAATGTAGGTGCAAACTGAATAGCAAGAGGCAAAACAACAAGCCACTAACATTCTGCCAGATTATAGATGGAAGTAAATCTTGCAGTAGATGAATAATGAACAAGTTCAAGATTGTACCTCAAAGGCATGTCTTTTTAGATGGGCAGTTTTGACATATTCACAGCTAATAAATTAAACCTCTAGATTCCAGTTCAGACCCTTAGGTTCTGAGTAATAGATGGGAAGAGAAAAGTACTTTTGACATGCAAGTCTTTCTTAATAAAGATAATGAGTCCAGTTATCTGCGAGCCTGCAATGGCATGCATTCATATCTAAAGTGATGGGTTGCATCTGACCTGCACATGAACTTCCTTTTGGGATCCAGGCCCTCAATGATTCTAATGGTGATCCATCTGATATTGACCTCAAGCTTCCCCTACATCCTCCTTTATTGGTTGATTACTTTGAGCCAGCAACATCTGCCCAGGAATATTTGAACCCACCAGAAAAGGGAAATTGGAGAGGCAGAAGGGAAACCCCCTATTCATCTCTCTGAGGAAGGTGAATAACTAGACTGTAGATCTTGGACTGGCAGCTCAGATAACTCTGTTGAGAATCTGTAACAACCCAACCACCACCCAAAGCTGTCCATTCCCTTAGAGGGTTCAGTGCAAGGTCATTCACAGTGCACAACTGAAATCAGAGCATTGTCTCTATATTGATTGCAGCTTCACTGGCAGGGTTCTTATAGACATCAGTCTCTAATAAAGTTTGAAAGCTAAGGAACCAACAGCTGCTGTCACTGGGAGCTATCCAAGGTCCTGTGCCACTTAATTCTTGCAAGCTCCCTGATAATCAGGATCAGCTTCTTCTGACTTCATCCAGCAACTTGCAAACTCAGCCAGGCTGGAACAGTACAGCTCCCTTTGTGTGGTCAGCCTATTTGTTATAATGGTGGGTCAATATGAATTCACATCCATTCATTTTTCAGATGGATTAAGGCTGGAGCAAAGAATGTTTTGGATCTGGTACCTCAGGCAAACTAAACTCAGTTTTTAGAACTGAGAGTACAAATATACACTATAACTGCAAGTCCAGCCAAGTGTTTTTCCTCTCTCAATAATTTAAGGAGAGTGCTCCTAGAGAAAGCAAATACTGTATCTGAAATATTCTTGTGCTACACTGTCAGCATTTACACTGAAATTTGGAGAACTGAGCAAGGAAGAATATGAAGTGGGGGGGAAATAATCTGCTAATGGATAACCATATGGCAATCATTGGACCCATGTGGCGCTGTGGGTTAAACCGCAGAGCCTAGGGCTTGCTGATCAGAAGGTCAGCGGTTCGAATCCCTGCGACAGGGTGAGCTCCCGTTGCTCGGTCCCAGATCCTGCCCACCTAGCAGTTCGAAAGCACTTCAAAGTACAAGTAGATAAATAGGAACCGCTCTGGCGGGAAGGTAAACGGCATTTCCGTGTGCTGCTCTGGTTTGCCAGAAGCGGCTTTGTCATGCTGGCCACATGACCCGGAAGCTGTACGCCGGCTCTCGGCCAATAAAGCGAGATAAGCGCCGCAACCCCAGAGTCGGACACAACTGGACCTAATGGTCAGGGGTCCCTTTACCTTTACCTTATGGCAATCATATACACATGAAACTGAATTTAACAGACAGTCCAGATTGTTTTACTGGACCATCGGATGAAAAAAATGAAGGATTTGAAATCTTGCATATTAGATTACTTCCAGGGGGCACAGAACATCAGCATATTCATTACTTACAGGGGGCATAGAACATCAGCAGCAGAGGCCTATCTTCCTTCTTCAAAAGCCTTTTCAGTTCCTTAAAACCCAAAGAGATAAACATGCTATAATTAGAACCCTGAATTTAAGAAACAATATATCCCCACAGATTTCAGGTAAAATTTCCAAGCACATATAGTCTGGATTACATGTGTCAATATATGGAGTAAGGATTGGTCTGTGTTAGGAGCTTGAATAACATAATTTACTGTGCCAAATATAAGGCCAAGAGGTTGATGAATTGGGGGAATTGGCTGCATTTAGGTGATAAGCCAAGTAGGAGTACTGATAAGACTCTGGGTCTTTTACACCAGGTCCCTTCTATTTTTTTTTTTTAAAATGCAAAACTTTTTTTAACATGCTTACAGGACGGCTTTTTTTTGTGCCATGGGTTTATGCCTTTTAAGAACATAGTGATACCTCTATATCCAAGGTTTCAAACCCATGTTTTATGAGCAATCGAACATGGCCACTATTCACTTATTCACATACATTTATGAGGCCAAGATGGGTCTCGTTTTTAAGCCAAGACATGGCACAAATGAACTATGGATTAGATTTATTTTTATTTTTACTATTGAGAGAAATGCATTCTCTCACAAACAAACCATTTATCTTTAATATATTGCTTTCAGTTATTTTAAAAACAACAGTGTGAACCTGCTAGAAGCAGATGTTTCAATTCCACAGTAACTACAACCCCACTCTGTATAAGTGGAATATTTCCACAGATTTACAAATGAAGCAAACACATTGTTTTCCTGCTGATATGTTTTCATAAATGCAGATAATCCAAAATAAATTAATGGGACAAGCTCCCAGTGGGATTTACTCAAAAAGCGTTTATTCAGAACGTTTAAGATATATCTCATCTGTGCTGATGGATTTATGAGCAACTTTACACCCATATTGAATTTATGTTCTTTGTGTGTTCTCATCACTGTATTTTACCCTAATTATAGTGTTACATTGTGACTTTTTTGTTGCTGTAGTTATAAGCTTCCTAGAATATTCTTTAGGGAACCCATCAAATTTGGTTGTTTTCTTCACCCCTTTCTCAGCTTTATAGCCAAGAGAATATGGAGCCGAAGGGTATTTAAAAGTAGATACAAACATAATTTTCTCCTCCAACTTTCTAGTTCAACTAACTCACAAAAAAGTTAACCAAGACCCACTTCAGATGTAATAGGAAACCATGATTTCCTATTACAAACCCCTTTTCTCCTTGTGTCCAAAATGGAGAAGACTGGAAGCAACTGCTTCTAGATTCAAATTAATCACAATTCCCAGTGACATCAGGATTCAGGGACCTACAATTTGTTTGAACTATATCTGTGGTGTTTTTTTTAATGCAAATAGAAGCCAGAGTCTGAAACCACCGTTTCATCCAGACTTTTCCCCACTAAATTACTGTTTAAATGAACTACTGTCACCCAAGTTTCAACATCACAGGGAACCATAGCTTGTTTAAAATTGAAAACAGAAGGTTTCACGTTCCCTTTCATGAGCACAAAAGGACAGAGGGGAGGAGGGAAGCATGTGAGCCTAGGTTTCACCATGGCTTGTGCAAATATCAGGAAACTGTATCTAAATTGGGCTGGGAAAATAAAGATGTTGTTCTCACAGGAGCCACCAGGGGAAGCCTATGTGGTACCCTCCATGTGTTGCTGGACTACAATTCCCATTAGCCCCAACCATCATGTCCAGTGGTCAATGGTGATGGGAGTTGTAGTTCAACAACAGCTGGAGGGCACCATGTTGTCTACCCTTACAGTACTTTCTATCCAGAAACTGCCAAGCAGCTGTCAAAAAATAGGCAAGTATTATAAATTGGATGAGGTATGCACCTCTGGTTGATTACCCCAGAACCACAGTACTGTTTCCTTCAATGAAACAGGCACCCCATTTTTATCAAGGATAGAAAAATCTGCTTGTTTCCTTTCAATACAAACCAATCCAGGGCTATGAGGATGAATTTTTCAGAGTCAGTATGATTAGAAAGGCAAGATGAAAATTTTAAATTGAAAATGACCCCAGGAGAGATTGTAATAGAGAACAGAAAGGTGAACATTAAAAATTAATCTTCTTACAAAAAGTGAATGCCAAAGTAACTGTTCCTAATACCAGAATGAAAGCTAAGAAACTGAAATGACTCTATGAAATACCAGCCAGAGACCAATCAATTAAAATTTAAAATCAATAGGGGGGGAATACAACACACATTGCTCAGAGTTTACCAAGAAAGAGGAGGAAGTAGAATGAAGAAGCTAAATTTCTGCAACAAAAGTAGGTGTATGATTTAGGACTGTTCTCTGCTTTTATGAATTAGCTGCTACTAAATCAAAATAATTTGATGGCTAGGGAAGCCTTGCTGGGCTTAAACAGCCTCTATTTGCTGCATGTGAGATCTCAGGTAACCTCACTAACCCTTCCCATAGCCCTCATTTGCCCCCATTTAGACTGAACACACCATCATACATAGTTTTCCTATTGGTCTTATAGCACCCTGCAACTCAAAGGGCTTTATCATGACCCTTAAATATCTGCCAGTGATTCAAACCTGTAAGCCATCAAATGCATCTAAATTTTGGTTGCCATGCCAGTCCCTCCACGGGTTTTAAAAAGGATGGCACATGAGCACTCTGGGAAGTAGTCGTTTTCCTATTCTGTCACTTAGGCCAACTAGCACCTTGCCAAAAATGCTAATTCTGCCCCAGTTACAATATTAATTGTGGATTCTATATTTTATCTCAACATGTTACAATCCAAAATGTTCCAACCAACTCCTGTGGTATGACTCAGAGGTCATTTCCCAAAGGAATATTCCCATGTTTAAGATGTTTGATTCATTTTAATTCACATTCTGTCGTATCCTAAGGATTTGCTGGTTACATATACCAATTTTGAACTTCATATATAAAAAAATTAAAAGTGCATTTGCATCCTTAAACAATTCACCATTTGAACCATCAGTTCTATAAAGGTCAGGGTTATAGTCAGTAGTTCATCTGTAGGAGCACAGCACACTGCCTTCAATGAAATCAGCCTGTGCTCCACCACTAAGCAACAACCCTTCGCTTTTCACCCATTCCTCATTCTATCTCCATTTAAACTGGATCATATCACCCATTTAATCACAGCCTTCAATGATTAATATGCTCATTTTGATCACCCTTGATGTTGTGTTCAATTCAAAACTGTAACCTGTTGTAAAAACCTACAGGGTTATCATACTACTTATACCATAAAGATTTATAATGATGCCAGAACCAACAGGTGTGCCGAGCATAAACAAATTAATGAAGTAATAGAAGTCTGAGGGCTTTGCTTATGTACTACCATGTGATACCCAGCCATTTATCACAACCATTCCATGTTGTAAATATTAGTACAACTACCCCACAAGCCAACTAGAAAACTGTAAAGTTCAAGGAACTATCAGCTGGGAGAGTACAAGTTATATTTGGTGCCTAGAGTGGCTAGCGCAGTTAAGGCACGCTGCAAGGGGGTATGCACAACATGCAATTGCAAAGCATCTCTCTCATGCCCCATGCAACTTCCTTGGTGCCCTTAAAGCATGTTAGCTTACAGAACATGGAGCTCTGCTAAACATGTCTTCCAAAAATTTATAATTTATAAGCTTAAGAGTAACAACATTTCCCTGATTTTCTCAAGCTCATGTGAGTGCAAAGGGTTCTGCATTCAGTATGTGCAGGAGTTAATTTTGTGAAAGAACTTTGTTTTGTTCCAAGCACTTCACAATTCTGGTTAACGTACCTTTTCACTGTCGACGTGGACAATGTCTTTGGCTTCAGGATCTTCCTCCCATAATGGAGCTCCTTCTGGATCCTTTAGAAAGGCCACCATTGACTGCACAAAAATTGAAAGACAAAAGTTTTTAACCCCACAACCAATCCATGAAATGCTGACTTTGCCATTCTACCTCCAGTAACAACATTCATTGGTTCACCCTTGTACTTAAGACTTCTTTAAAAAATAAAAAGAAACCCAAGCAGCAAAGTTTTTTAAACAGATTCCAGAAACCTTTGGCATGAGGATTAAAAAACAACAACACTTTAAAAAACACACACAACAACAACAGGTGAATATTGTTCTGGAAAGCAAACAAAACAAATTCATTTCTGATTAGTGTGCTATAAATTACATATAAATGACAGAGTCTATCAAATTGCTCTCAGATGTTTGGGATGGGGAAAATTTATTTTCCCCAAACCATACAAACCAATTTTTTAAAAAAATCAAATAAAGTGCTGCTGCCCCTCCCAATTGTTCTGAAACCAAATAAAAAAGATAGGGAAACAGTTTTTAAATCTAGGAAAAATAAGGAGGAAATTAATAGGAAGGAATTAACTTTGATATGGGTTGGACGAAGGGGGTGTGAGATGCATAAAATGAGGTGGGGGCTGCAAGTTGCCCACCTGTGATCTATGTTATCCCACTGCTGTTAATAGCTTCTAAATATCTCTAATGTAAAACAACAATACTATGTCTGCTGTGTTCTAATGTAGGGTTGCCATGTTTTAAAAAGTGAAAATCTGGACATAAAATGGGTATGTCCAACAAATTACGGACATAACTGGACCGAACAGAGGAGGACCAAAGGGAGCAGAGATAATGTCTTCCTCAAATTCCATGGAAGCCTAAAGGTGCAGTTTGTAACTTTTTAATGAAAAGCTGGATCCACAAGCAGGAGGACCCCAGGCAATCTTCCCTAACAACCCAGCTTTCAATATTTTTGTTTCCTTCTACTTTCAGTAGGTCATGCAAGTTTATTCTTAAGACCTACTGTATTCAGTAGAGCTTTCTGTCAAGTTTGCATAGCGTTGCACCCTTAGACTTAAGTGTGTGAGGCTCCCTCAGTTAAGAGTGCTGGGAAAGTATTCCAGACACCAGAGAGATATCATGCTTGTTAAAGCCTGCTTGGTCTCTGTGGATAATCTCCATTAAAACTTTCTTCAGCCTATGTTGGTCAGGGATTACCTGGGAGAGTGTCTTTAAAGTTCAAAGGGCTGACCTACTGCTGTTTACAGCTATCTTTAGGAAGGCCATTTTTTTATTACTTGTGAAAGTGAACATGGGACAACTTCATTGGATACAACCCTATATTTTTAGTAAATTAGAATTGCACCAAGTTGTAGTATACAGATTTTTTTTTATTATGTTTAGCCTATTGGCCATTATATTTGCAAAAATTTTGTAATCCACATTAAGGAGGGAGATTGGTCTGTAATTTTTCATCTGTGTGGTATCAGTATCTTGTTTAGGTATTAAAGTTATATATGCATCCTTCCACGATTCGGGTGCCTTGTTTCCCTTCAAAATTTCATTGCAGACCTCCGTCAGAGGCTGAATTATCCAGTCTTTAAGTTCTTTGTAATATTTTGCAGAGAGGCCATCCGGTCCGGGTGTCTTTTCTAACTTCATCTGTCCAATTGCTATTTCTATTTCAGCTCTTGTTATTGGGTGATTGAGTAGGGTCTTCCTTTCTTCCGGGATTTTTTTTAGTCCATTCTCATTCAAGAACTGCTCTATCAAATTCTGATTTTGATTATTTTCTTTGTACAGCTTCTTATAG
Organism: Darevskia mixta; assembly: GCA_034641385.1. Lineage (NCBI taxonomy): Eukaryota > Metazoa > Chordata > Lepidosauria > Squamata > Lacertidae > Darevskia > Darevskia mixta. The sequence goes on along the minus strand of JAWWNH010000001.1, from coordinate 9,360,737 downwards.
AATTTTTGAAAGTTTTTCCTGATCTCCACAGGGCTCTCCACGGTTCTTCCATCAATTATCAAACTCGTTATTGTATTCTGTTTCTGTCTCCTCTTCAGTTGCCACCCTAAAGAAGATCACACTTTCTTCATGTATGCCACTACAGCAGCTAGAATTTTGATTGCTAAATACTGGAAAACGAATGATTTACCAAAACTAGAGGAATGGCAGATGAAAATGATGGACTACATGGAACTTGCCGAGCTGACTTCGAGACTCCGAGACCAGAGGGAAGAGGCGACTGAACAAGAATGGAAGAAATTTAAGAACTATATTAATAAGTGTTGCAAAATTAGTAACTAGATAAAGTTGAAATTAGGTGTTATTGTTATAGCTGAGTATAAGATAAGAGTTGTTGGAAATTTTTTTGCTAAATGTAGTTTAAGATAGATATAAGTTTAAGAAGGGAGTTAATGAATCCAAAATAAGATTTGGAGTAGTAGATTTAATCATTGGAAGAAAAAGATAATGATAAGCATCTGTGGATAGTATTGTAGGATTAAGAAACGCGGTGGAGGGAGGCGGGGGAAGTCCACCTAACAAGTTAAGAAATAAGATAGAGTTAAAATTTATTTTATTGTGTATTTTTTGTTGTTGTTGTTATGTTTTGTTGGTTGTTTGTGTATTGTTTATTATGTTTTTGTTATTTTAGGTTGTAAACTCAATAAAAATTATTTTGAAAAAAAAAAAAAGAGATATCAGGCTTGTTTCCCTGCTGCCCAGCATAGGAAACCTGTGTGTTTCAGTGTGCAGTTGAGCCTCACACCCCTGTTAAACGAAACAAACAAACAGTTTGCTTGCTTCAACTAGCTTTGTACATTCCTAGCATATTTAGCAGGTGTTTGAACAGCACTGGCTTTCTCTTTTTATCTAACTGCCAAAACTAACACAAGCTACTGCACATGAAGAAAAACAAACAGGAAACACTGATACCAACGCACACCAGAATGTCAAACACGAAACAGTGTGCTGCCATATATGTGGTCTTGCCAGTGCTGAACTTTCCAGTGACAGACTGCAACAGTCTAAGTGGATAAATCTGCTCCACTTTACATCAAATTAGGTCCACAAATTCAGGAGCTGGACATTTGTGTATATAGCAGGCCTACAACTTATGCAGAGTTTACGTTCCAGGGATTGTGTCTAAAGCCAAAATCGCATATGGTCAAAACCTACTGGGTTCAATGGCGGGTGGGATTGCCAAAGTCATTTTCCCCCAGATCCTCGTCCCCTTTGTAATCCCCCCCCCAATGTGGGTAAAACTGAATGCACACAAGTTAAATGTGTACAAGTTGTGGGCTCATTGTACATCACACCTCTTGATTCTTTTTCCTAACAGAGGCTCAAAATGAAGCTTGAGGAGCTATTCTCAAAACTTGGAATTGAGTTTTCAGTCAAGGCCCTCCAAACATTGCTGGGCTACAGCTATCATAATCCATGGCTGGCCGGGGCTGATGGGAGTTGCAGTCCAACAACATCTGGAGAACCACAGAAAAGCTCCATAACCCTGGTTTTCAAACTAGTTTGTGATGCTGTTGGAGAAGTTGCTCTGTGTTTGGGGGGGGGGGAGAGGAGGGAGGGAGGGAGGGAGGGAGGGAGAGAGAGAGAAGTCCAAAGCTCAGCTTGCACATATGAAAGGGTTTGTATGTGCTTAAGAGGGTTCTTTGGATTGCAGCCCAGGAAAGAAAGAGTGCTGGGAGCAGCATGGCAGCCTCATTAGAACAGCACACCCCACCTTACTGCCAAATGCATTTTCATATTGTCTTAAAATGTAACACAGCAGATCTAGAGAGCTTTGTTCGCCATTACTGATGTAATGCAAAATGAAGTGTTAAGTTAAATCTGTTAACAGTTTTAAAAATCTACACACACTTGAAGCAGCAGGGTCACAGAAAACAGGAATACCCGATTAAAAACAAAACATGTTCTGAGACACACATACCTAAATATAAAACAATATTAAATAATCTGCTATTTTCATGTGTTCTAAATCTTCTTGGCATTACTGAACAGACTGCTTCTGTTTCCTTCGCTACTCGTCCTATTGTACTAGATAATTTTTAATTTAGGGATTAGGGAGCCAGATTTTAATATATATATATATATTGCCTAAGCAACTAGTTATTTTAGGCGCTTTATGAATAAAACGGAAGATGATGATGTGTGTCTTTTTAATGTCTATTCTCCAATGCAGCAACATTTTCTGTGGCCTAATTGTTTAGTGACAAAGGTTTCTAAGGGCTGATCCACACTTACCTTTCTTCCGTGCTTTCCAGAAACTTTAAAGCTCCATGTCTGATTGAGCACCCCTTTTTTTGTTCCAGGGCTTTCCCCGTGAAAGCCCATGCTTTAAAGCTATTCAGGTTTACTGAGGATTGCCATTTGCTCCGATTCAGCTTTAAAGAGCAGTTTTTCATGGGGAAAGCTCCAGAGCAAAAAAGGGGGGGGCACTTGGACACAGAGCTTTAAAGAGCAGGCCTGTGCCTGTAAAGGTAAGTGTAGATAAGCCCTTGATCACCTTTATCCCAATTCCAGCCTGATCCCACAGAAGATTGCAAGCAAAACAGAATGCACTAGAGATTAGAGCTGATGACTGAAAATAAGGTGAGCTACTATTTTCTAGCTAGTTTGTGCATCAGATGCTTAAAAGTGAGAGACAAAGAAAGAGACTCTTAGCTGCACTGTCCATCAGTTTGCTCACATTTGACACAAAATATAAAATCTCCTGTGAATGTTTTTAATTCAACAAAAATAGGTTTTGTATAAGGTTAGACCTTGAGACAGAAATATTTCATGCTTGGGTTTCTTAGGGAAAGGGATTGAAAGGAAGATGTCCAGTGTTGTCAACTGCCCTCATTATAAAATCCCAGGTGCTTTCCCATTTGGAATCCTGTACACAGTCCTTGATCCTCCTTGTTGGAAAGGGGCATTTTAGAACTGGAGATGGTGTAGAAAAAGGCAACCAAAGTGTTCAAGAAATTTTGGGACATTCCCTACAAGGAAAGGTTAAAGCATACAATGCTGCTTACATAAGTAAAAAAGACAGTGGAGACATCATAGTGCAGGGGCAGCCAACAGGGTGCCTTCCAGATGTTGCTGGCTGTGACTGATGGGAGTATTAGACCAACATCATCTGGAGAGCACCACATTGATAGGTTATAAGGAAACGGAGAGAGAAAAGCAGTTCTTCTCCCTCTATGGTAACATGTGAGCTTGGGGGGTCATCCAAATATGTTTGTTTACAATATAGACAAAACAAAGTACTTCTTCATACATGTAACTGACTTAAGGAATACATCTTCACAAGCCACCTTTAAAGCCACCTCAAATGGCTTTAAAGGGGGTTTAGGCAAGTTCCTGGATGAGAAGTCTATCAATCAGTGTTAGCTGACTAGGACTTTGGCAGTATGCCACTGAATACCAGTTGCTGGGAAGCAGCAGCAGCAACAGGGGAGGGCAGTTGCCTTCATTCCCTGCTAGTGAGCTTTCAGGAAGTTTATGGTTGGTCATTTTAGGAAGCAAGGAAGCAAGATGGACTTTGGTTTCATTCAATAGGAATCTCTTTATGGGCAACAACTGCCACTCGGGTTTCCATTTTAGCCTCTATTATTGCTGCATAAACACAAACTACATCTATTTCCATAAGAATCATTCCACCTTTTGATTGATTTTATATTCATTATTTTATCGGAGGGATTTAATAACTGAATGGCTTTTTTATTGTGGTCTGCCCAGTGAGCATTTATTGATTGAAAGGTGCTACATGCATTTGAAAAAATAATTTGACTAAAAGGGAGGGGGAACAGCCCAAATGCTTCACCATAACCTTCCATGATAACTTCTGGAAGCAGTCGGGTTCACAAGCATGTTAACCAGATCTTGTCATTGTTCAAGACTCATGCATCAAGCTCTTCTGCATGCTCATTTTAAAGATGCCTCCTATTAGTTTGACATGTCATATTTTTTTCATCATATTCTCCCCTGAGAAGAAGACAACAGCTAGCTTTGGGGGAAAGCCCTACTTCTGGGCATGGAGTCAAATTCTAAACTTTATATTCAGAGGAGGAGGAGAGGGGCCTTCTGCAAGCCTGTTTCCATCATTTTAAAAAATGGAAACAAAAAAGGAAGAGGGAAACAGTCGGTAGATAACACACCAGATGGGAAATATCAATCCCAGTGGCAGCCAACGAAAGCAACTCCTCAGGGAAGGCAGAACACACACACACACACACACACACACACACCGCTCTTTTCTGCTTGGCAGAAGCCAGCCAGAGGCTGCCAGGAGTGCTTGGGCTGATGCCGTACAGGCACCTGCCTAAGAGCACCTAGCTCCAACAATGCCTAGAGCAGCTTTCCCTCCAAACAGGGCTGCTAAGGAGAATGCAGGTGCCGTCCCTCTGGAACAGGGAAGAGACTTTCACTGCTTCTATACTCCATAAGGAATGTGTAGTATGCGAACACTTTCCAACCGATTAATAAATAATAACACACACACACTCAATCATTAGAACAACTTATGGAGTCATTTTACACATCACTTGGGAAGACAGGCGAACTAATATCAGTGTACTGGAAGAAGCAGAGATCACCAGTGTTGAAGCAATGATTCTTCAACATCAACTTCATTGGACTGGTCATGTTGTGCAGATGCCTGATGATCGTCTTCCAAAGCAACTACTCTATTCCGAACTTAAAAACGGAAAGCATAATGCTGGTGGTCAACAAAAGAGGTTTAATGACTGTCTCAAGGCAAATCTAAAAAAATGTAGTATAAACACTGACAACTGGGAAACACTGGCCTGCGAGCGCTCCAGTTGGAAAACAGCCTTTACCAAAGGTGTCATGGGCTTTGAAGACACTCGAACTCAGGACACAAGGGAGAAACGTGCTAAGAGGAAGGCACACTTGACAAATTCACACCGTGATCAACTCCTGCCCAGAAACCAATGTCCCCACTGTGGAAGGACGTGTGGATCCAGAATTGGCCTCCACAGTCACTTACGGACTCATTGATAAACCGTGTTTATGGAAGACAATCTTACTCGGCTACAAAGTAAGAAGAATAAATCTATTATTGAAGTACAGTCTGCAAAAGGTGGTAGCAGTTGCAAAACTCAGTCTCCTCTAATGAGGCAGGAGGAATCAGTGTTGAGACCTGGCAGTTGCCACTAGCTTCAATAATGGTGCTCAAATCTCATAACTGCCACCATACTGCGAACTATGAGCAAGCCAGGGTCTGTGCAGATAAATTTATCTGTTTTTAAGAGTTCTGTTATAAAGGCTAGAAAGAGAGAAATATATGCAAAGCTTCACAATTTATTCACTTTGTATAATGTCTGGGTTACGCATTGCTGGCTCCCCTCCCCTATAATGTTTCCTCTTAGTAATTCTTCCTAAGGCAAAGAGTGCCAAACACATCAGCCTCCTCTTATAGGGAACAGAACTTCTTTTTGTTGAATCTATTCTGTTGTTTTGAATCCCTCCCATGACTTTTGGGGAAATCCTCTAAGTGCTGGAGAAGGTTGAAGGAAACACCATGCACCAGGTGAATTCAGCTGAGTATCTTTCAATTTGTCAATTTTTAAAGTCTGTTCTGGAGTTTAAAAACGCCTCCTACAATCATTTCAGGAACAGAGCCAAGACCTCTGGTTCTTCTTAAGCCACCATGAGGGAAGGCCTCCTATTCTAGGAGTATTCTCTGGTGTTCTGTAGGATACCCCTTTTCTCTGAAAGCTGCTTCAAAGGGCACTTCTCCTTTTGCTCTGTGCAGTCTATTATGGCTGGGCAACAAAAGGAAAGGAGGCCAGTTTGCCCATGCTATGCGCTGGGCATCTACCTAGGACTTTAGTCCATGGTTGCAATCATATCTGAGAAAAGGCCACTTCCTCTCTTTTCCAAGCTCATCTCATGGCAGATGAAATAAAAGGGGATAGCATTTTCCCAATCACTGCCAGGGTAATGCTATTAGATACAAGCTGGCATCAAAAGGGATCTTGCAGCAAGACAAAAATAATTTACAACACACATACTAAATAAAAAACCCACTTTATTTGTTAGCAGATTGCAACGAAGTTCACAATTTATATTGCAATTTAACAGTGTCTCCATCTAGTTAATCACACACAGCTTTGCAGGATGTTTGCCTGGCAGATGTGCAGGAGATATGAGAATGGAGAGAACCCCTTTAGGTCACCCAAACAGCTGTTCCTGAAATGTATGGGGGGGAAACCATCCAAATATAAAGCTGTAAGCATTAACATCTGTTCTACACCCAAACACATCTCCCTGTTCGGAAGATTTCAAACTACAGTACTGTAAATTTACCTTCAGTGTGAGTGCTCTGTTATATTCAGTGTGAAATGCGCCATCCCTGTCAAGAAACAGTATGGGGAAAAACAGCAATTAATTTTAGGAGTGCTATTAGAAAATCATGCAGCTGTTTCCTCTGGTCTAGATAAATTAAGTTTTCCTCAGCTTGCAGGGCTGTAGAAAACACAGCCATCGAAAACAAGTTCTTGAAGCAACCAGGTCTCTAATGGGCAATCACTTCCACAAAGCCTTAATGAGAGCATTTAGCACAGGCCAGACTTGGGGAGTGGCAGTTTCAGGGGGCAATTTCTATTTGCAACAATGCACAGCTATATTTATGCATGTTGGTTCCTGAAGAACAAAAAAACAATCACATGCTAAAGTACCTGAAATCATTCAGCTGGGAAACCAACCTCCAACTGATTTAGGTAACACAGGTAGGGACTGTCTCATTAAAAAGAAATTATGACGGAATACTGGAAGAGGAGACAACACTCTCTTTAAGTATGGGTGTAATTTTTCAGGGGGTAATTTCTTCCCCAAACTCATCTGCATTAAAAACATCCCTACTGATCCCTAATAATAATAATGTGACGTGTTTTTCCATTTCTCTCAGGCCAGGCAGATGGGGAGGGTTAATTTTCAACTCTTAATGCTGACCCAGACTACTAATATTAATAACAGTGTATTATGTAATAACACACACATTTTTATTCGGGGAACTCTCCTGAGTATGTAACATGCTCTTTGATATTCACAACAAAACTTACATTATCTATGTACGCACCAGTAGATACAGTGCAATTATGTCTAGGAGTTTACAATTTTACCTGCCACTTTTGTGGCTCAGAAAGCCTCTTGCGTAAGTCCTAGGCTTACTTCAAAGCTTGAAGCTGCGAGGGGGCAGGGGATGACCCTGCTCCTCCTTGCCTCCACAGTTCAGAGGTGGCTTGGGATGTGTTTTGGATCCAGCTCCAAGCTAGAAGGAGAGGCAGGTGTCTTGAGATCTGCATTTGACAGGCGCTTCAACTGCCTAGCAAACATACAGACAAAGCAAGCTTGCCCACTTCCCTTCAACTCTAAACTGGAGGGGGTTGAAGGCTTGCTTTCCCATTGCACAGAACTCTGAACCCTCCTCCAGGTTTGGGATTGGGACAGAAATTGTCTCCGACCTTGTGCTGCATTTCAGATGTAAGGTGCAAGGTCAGAACAAAACCCCAACTGTTGAGGAAGGTGCATGGTTCTGGCAACTGCAAGAGATAAACAAAAGCATTTAATATTCTTAAATATCAGCAAGCACTAAGATCTTAGTGGGACAGAGTGCACCAATAGAAATTAGCTTTCAGCCACCAGCTCATCATAGCCAACCCATACCATGTTGCCTGTCCATTAAATGTCCATTAGCAGCCCAATTTTGGAACGCCTTACGAGCTTTTGTTATTTTTGCATAGCCACTCTGGGGTGTATGGAGTGTTAGAGGAGGCGTAGTACCTCTGGTGGGAGGCATATTGTGCTCCTTCTGGGGCAGTTTGTCCACCTTTGGTTCCCACCCTGCACTCAGCTCTCACCTGTGGCTCCTAGAAGGTGTCAGTATGCAACAGCGGCCACACCCAGGGAAATGGCTTTGACTGGCTGGCTAAACCAGGTGAGGGCAGCCGATGGGCCTCAAACCCTCGTTGATTTAGGGACTTGCCCTGCATGCAAAGACAGTGAATTGAGCAAACAAGACCAATAGTGGGTCCAATGGCCAAGAAAGTGGTTCCTGCACATGCTGTAGAGGGAAGTGAGGGAAAGATGGGGCTCATCAACCTGGGAAGGTGGCCCATCTAGGAAAAGGAAAACAATGATACTAAACCTCTGCTGCCTTGTGGGGTATCTTCAGGAGAAGATAAAGCCAATGGCAGCACAGCCACTCTCAACACATTATGTTGCATTCCTTGACAATCTTAAATAGGATTGTAATTAAGCAGTATATAAATTGTCTCAACAAATAAAATAAAAACCCATTCTTGCACGTACTTGTAATGCAACAACTCTACCCCTTTCTCCTTCAAACTAGGGTCAACTTTCATCTTCTTGCATAGTTTTCTGCTCTCCGAATCACTGCAAGAGAAAAACAAAAGCATTTGATATTTTTTTTAAAAAAATATTAGCATTAAATTTCACAACATTAACTACATGTGAACAATTCTAGTTTAGCATCTCTGCCGTAATTACTGATAATTTAGCCTAGGACACAAGCAACAGCATGGGACTGCAACATTCAGCTTTAGTTGTGATTCCTGCACTGCAGGAAGTAGAACTAGATGACCCTTGGGGTCCCTCCCAACTCTACAATTCTATGATGCAATCCTAAACACATTTAGTAGGCTGCACTGAACAGAGTGGGACTTACTTCCAAGTCACTACTCAGTGTTAGAATAGCTGGGTGCAGGCCTGATAGCACTTCTTTCTGACAGCCTTCTCCTTAATGATTCAGTTGCTAAGAGTTACAGCCCAAGGCAGCCCCGTCCCACACTTCCAAATCATAGCACAAGGCAGGAGGGGTGGAGAGACTTGCTCAGCAACACCAACCCACGGTTTTCTGTAGCAACCAAGCCCATGTCAACCTTCCCATCCCAGAATGTGCCCCACAAAATGAAGATAAAAAGAATGTAACACAGCCACAAATCTGCAGAATGATTAAAACGCAAAAAGCTCTGAAATTGGCTTCTCTGGGAAACAGGGAAACAGACAAGATTAACATCTAAAAGGACACCATAAAACGGCTGGAATGCCGTGAATGAAATCCCAGGGAACATTTTACACATTTCCCAATACATAAATTTGTCACAAAGTTAATTGAGCAAGCAAGAGCTGCAACAGGCTAATGAAGGAGCAGAGAAATGCACTCACACAGGAATCTTTCTCATGCTACTGCACCACGTCTCTTTATCTCATGGCAGCAGTTGGTGGCACAGGTGATTGCAGTATGATTCAACTGCTCTTTCTGTTTCTTTCTCTTTAAATCTATGGGTGACATTTATTATTTAGCTTTACTACTTGCCTCAAAAAAATTATCTCCAGGTGATGTTCAAGTTTAATATATATATATGGGTAAAAACAAGGTCCACTTTTCCTCTCCTGCTAAATCTGCTCTGGAGGGTTGGATGAGTCCTCAGGACAGGTTTAGGGGGCACATGGCAGGAGGAGGTGGAAGTTCTGTTGTGTCAGTGAATCTCATTTCCTGTATTCATATACCCCAGTTTGTGCTATGTTGAATTCCACCCAATACAGTAGAATTGAACTTTAGAATCCTAAACAACCCTTCAAATCCAAGTTTGGAAGAAGAAAAAGAAGACAGGAAAATCATTTCACACATGAAAACAGCCAAAAATACACCATACACTGGGGGTGTTAAAAGTGGGGGGGGGGGACCTCCCATTGTGCCAGGGCAAATCTTTGCACTGATGGTACAGTTACGTAGCACTGCACTGGCTACAAGCCAAAGTTAGTTAAAGGGTCACTTATGTCTCTAAGGACAGTGATGGATACAAAACCACCCCCAAGCTATGAATTTGATCATTTAGAAGAAGTGCAATCCCATCCAGAGCAGGCTGAACCCTGCTCACCTGGAGAGAGGAAGTACTTACAGTATTCACAGAGCAAACCTCAGCTTGTTATTCTCATCTTGTCCTTTACCCTAGCCTAGCACATTCAGCACTTCATGTGGTTTTAATGAAAAGTTGTGTGTCACCCACATGCTGGCAACAACTCACTTCAAATCCCCAAATGACTATGCTCAGCAGTTTCATGTAGATGTTAAAAAGAATGGGAGATACGATAGACCCTGCAGGACCCTTTGGCACAAACACCACTGAGTTAAGTAGAAATCCCCCATCACCACCTTCTGGAAATGGTCATCCAGATACAAGCAGAGCCACTGCAACTCATCACCACCCAGCCCCACAGAAAATGTATAACCATTTCTAGCCTTCACACCCGGCCTGAAGTACTAGGAAACTGCCTATAATATTGGGGTATATTTGCTGAAAATGCCTATATTGTCAGAAGTATTCTTGGTAGCATCCCCGAAGCTACTCAAAGAATATACGATCATCAGATAAATAGCCACAACCTGTACAAGGAGCATAACAATAGGTCAGTAGGTAAATGAATCGTATGAGGCAACAAGAAATGATGTACAGTATGAAGGTCTTGAAGAAGCCAGTAGTGGCATCGCATAGACAGCATAAACACCCTGTATTTGCCTGAGAACACAGACACATGCAATTATATTTGTACATGTGTGAAAGGTATGAGACACCAAGGAAAATAAACTAAAGTAGAATGAACTGAAGAAGTAACATATAAAGAAATACAAAGAGATGGGTGGGGAGAGGGCAGGCACAAAGTATAACCAGACAGTAAACAATATCAAATGCAGATCCTAACCTACTTGTTCACTGAGGCTTAATTTCTAGATGGTATGCTGAGCATACCTGGAGGCCAATACAGAACAAGAGCCATGAAGATCTCTCCTTTGGGTGGGTGTCGGGGGCATGAGGGCTAATGATTACAATCGGCAATGATGAAGTTCCATCCAGTCTATTCTTATGGGATACTGGGAGAAAGGGGGTGGGAGTGGCGGCTGTAAAGCTTTCTTCTAAAGAACACCACCACTCATATATTCTACAATGAGATATATAAAGACCAGAGAGGATGTGCCTTCTATAGGAATTAAAACCCACCTCATCAGTTTTCCCACACTAATGCTACTAAGCATTCTCAGCAGCAGACCACACAGTCCCACAGAACATGTGGACAAATTGAGGGCAAAAGGGATCTGTGCTTTAATGCCCATATAAGATTAAAACTTATTTGGGCTCTGCTTCAGGCAGCAAAATGTCTTGGGCTGGAACTGCTTTAATCTCCACTGACTTTGCGAATAACAGCTGGTTATGGATGAATCCTGGCTAATACCAAATCCTTGTTAAGGCTGGCCCTGACATAAGGCCAGTAGAGGAAAATATGGGATAATTCGCCCAAGAGGCAGGTATAATCCTGCGGCCCAGCCTGGAAGTATTATATCTTAGACTGGCACAAAGTGGCAGGATGAAGAGCATTAACAGCAGGGCCAAAGAAGGAAGAGGCATCTTCAAAGATTCTTGGATCGAGTCAAACTGAAAGGCACAGAGCAACATGCATCTGCGCACCAATGTGCCAGCATGGACTGAAATTGCTGAGCACACATTCAACACTTGAGAAATGAGGAACTGATTAGGGCCCTTCCCTACACGAAGTGCTGCTTTTGCGGTTGCTGGCATTCCTGTTAATTCTCTCGACATTTTCAAGCTGTCTTTACTGCAAATGTGAAGAATGAACAATAAATAAATTAGCACTATGTTGCAAGATAAGACGGGAGAGCTTGGGTGAGAAGAGTTCAGCACATACCCTGCAGATGGTAGTTAGTCTGAGCGGAGAAACTGTAGCATATAGAAACGCATGATAATCAGCGGTCTGGCATGCACTGACATTAGCATTTTAAAGCACTAACTAGCAAAACACTAAGGAAGACTTCCTCACTTAAAGGTGAATGCTTTCACCCATTAAAGCAAAGCTTGCAATCTTGCCAAGGCAATGGCTTCTCACATACAGTGCATGCCAGATCATACGGTCATCAGAAAGGAGCAGCTGACGCTGGCTAAAACACCATCCTGTCAAACACAGACCTCCACGAATTTTGCAGTGTTGTACACACTGTGATGGTGGTCCAGCACAAACTTCCACCCCTTTCTTAGATCTGCTAGGGCACCAGGTGATTCCTTAAGCAGCAGATGCCACCACCAGTACTAAAGTCAGCTTTATGAGGCTGATCTCATTATCATCTTAAAATGGCTGTGGAAACAAGGAGGAAACTGTGTAGTTCCAGTACACTGTGCAAATCGTCTCTTTAAAGCCCCCCCCCCCCAATTAAATACTACACGCACAGCTGAAGTTAACTTTTCACCAGTGTAATTTAAAACACACAGAGACTCACTCACACCAGGGTTGAGAGACTGTGAGCAAGTGGGGGGAACAGGGGACAAGAAGAGCTGTTTAACCCTTTCCTTCTTGGCACTTTATTTTCCTGCTCAAAATCACCACCTCCCCAAAGCACGATTTATGCTTTTCCTCTATAGACAGGGAACAGAAGTTTAGAGAATTTAAGTGCCAGTGGAAAAGGCTAAGCCATGGGCCGGATCACTCCTGCGGAGATCCTCCATGGGCCAGGCCAGCGCAGCGCAACGCCAAAAATCACGCCTGTGCAGAAGCGATTTTCGGCATCTGGGCATGTGCAGAAGCAATTTCCAGTGCCGCAGACATGCGAAGACGTGGTTTTCGGCGTCTGGGCATGCGCAGAAGCAATTTCCGGAGCTGCGGAAGAGAGTCCCTGCGCCACACTGGTTTAGCACAGCGTGCAGGGACTTGCTGAGTGGGCGGCTTGGTTCGGGGGCAGCTCATGGGCCGGTTAAGTAACTCTCATGAGCCGTTCCATCCCATGGGCCTTAGGTTAACAACCTCTGTGCTAAGCAGCTTCGTCCCCTACCATTATTCTGCTAAAACACAGTTGCCTGACACTTCTTGGTTTTTTTAAGCTGGTAGTGGGGTGCTACAACACATGGCTGCACATACCAACTAGTTTCAGTCTAAGATCAGTGTTGCAGACTCAATGGGAGTGTACTTTGTACTGAAGGAATAAGGTAGATCATGGGAGAAGCCATTTTGTCCCCTCTCTCATCTAATGCCTTATGAAACTGTCCCAGTGCCATCTTTGAATGTGGTGGATCAGCAGTAGTGCATGGCTACTGGGCAGCCACCCAAAGCATCTCTTATCATTTTCAATTACATCCCAGAATGAGACAAAGTCATTCAATATTTCCAGTCACTGGGTTAGTTCCAAAGGTTTCCTTGGGAGCTTCTTTCCCTCCTCAGAAGGGCTGTTCTACAACTTGTACTAGAGCACTGCATGAGAAAACCAAAATCAAATATATTATTTTACTTGGTGCAAACAGAAGCAAAACAACTGCTATAGAACCTAGCCAATTTTAGCACTACACAAATAATTCCATCAGCACCTGTACAAGTGTTTGCTAAACAGTGCAAGCAGCTATTTTCCTGTATCTTTGAATCCTACTCCTTTAATTTGAACAGAAGTCACAGCTGTGCTGACTTTAACTGCTAAATATATAGCAATTTAGCGCCCACAGAAGCAGTTGAGGCCCAAATCAATGCCTAATTTCCCATTCTGATCTTTCACCTGCATTCTAACAACGGTTTGACTGTCCCAAGGATGGTGATTGAGAAAGATTATGCAGTGGGAGAAAGCAGGTTATTCATATCCTTTGAACCACATCCTTCCAGAGGCTGTTGACGGGTACTCATAAGTGTCATAACTCACATTTTTTATTATTTTTATTCAATTTCTACCCAGTCTCCTAGAACTGCCCTTGAAGCCACTTACAAAGCATAAAACACAACAGAAAAATACATAAAATGCATCAATACAATTTAAAACAAGATCACAATCCTGGAAGTCGCCCAGAGTGGCTGGAGAAACCCAGCCAGATGGACGGGGTATAAATAATACATTATTATTATTATTATTCATCACAAAATCCTTTAAACAGCCCTTGGGCAAGAAAAGTTGTTCCTGGACAGAGGCAACAGGCCTTTTAGCCCTCTGGATTCAACCTCACCTTGAGAAAAGCATCTTTTGAAATCTCACAGTCTGTATACATTTCAGGGAAGGAAGCACCAGTGTGGTTTCTATCTGATCTAGACTTAACACAATGCAAGTGAGTATCCCATCAGGTGAACAGAGGCAGGGCTGTTCCAAAAGTACATGAGACACTTACACTTAAACCTGCCAGTATGGATTGGCTATGGACAGAATGACCCAAACCAAACACCTGTTCAGATACTCAATCTCCCCTGACCTCCGCATAGATTCTTCCTATCTGATTATATCACAAGGTCAGAAAGAGGGCTTTCAGATAAATGTACAACTTCTCAGTACACATATTACCGGTACCTTCCTATATGCAAAGAAACCAAAGGTGCAGCTCAGTCTCACCACATACCTTGAGCACATTTTGACTGAAATAGTCGTTTTGACCTCCCTCCCTCCTGTCTTCCGTCCCCTTTCCACAGATGCCAGAAAATAAACTACCTTACCAAGCATCTGCTTCAGGAAACCCTTTCTGACAGCATTTGGTTAATGCCCTCTTTTATTCTGAATAACAATGTAATAGAAAAGCAGAATCAGTTCTCTGCTCTGAGGAGAATGTCTTTGGATTTTCGCCAACATCTCTTAAGGAAAAACACCTCACCTCTAGTGTGGAAAAGGGTAATTAGGACAACAGCTCTTGTGATGGAAGAATGTGTATGAGAGAGAAGGAAGAAGGGAAGTCCTTAATAGAGTTTGTAACTCTCTTGATCTCAACACCCCTCCCTTTTACCTATAGTTCAATGCAGTAGAAAAATGCAGGTAGGCTTGGCAGAGACATCAAAATTGTGCTCTTGTAAAGAAGGAGGTCAAACAACTTTTTTAAAAAACCCCACATTACCTCCAATTCACGTACACTCAGTTATATTGTTTCTAAGATAGTAATTCTAGCACCATATATTGGTATTAAGAAACACAAAACTCATACCTTTAGACATAATATATTCTATAACCCAGTTTAATCTGAAAAAAGCACAACTAGTGTATTGGTGTCTATTTTTTGCAGCCATAACTAGGAATTTTATAATAGTGGAAACTGTTAACAGTGTGGCTCCTTCTTAAACATCTGCTGTTAATAATAGTTGAGCCATGTGATCCTTAGATCTAAGCACAATTGGAAATGCCACAGATAATCATTACGCCTTCAAGTAACAACTAGAGGTCATTATGGCAAAGCTTCTATAAATGTACAACAGAACACAGCAGCCTTGGTTGAATACCATTCATCTAATTCAGAGCAGCATCTGTAAATACAGAAGGCGACTGCCCTCATGTGATTAATCCCCAACCTTGAAACCACAACAGAGTTGCCAAAGGACAGTGAGAAACTATCCATTTGGAAAGAATTGGCTAAATATTCATGCTTTTATCTCAGAATGCTGTTCTTAAAATAAAAACAGAACTCTTTGTGGTACCAATTCATATATTAAAAATTTCTGCATAAGTTTAATCACTGTGTGGCAAAGCAACAAGTATTTAATAGTGTATAAAGTTAGATGTGAAGGTTTGTGTTGCTGCTGCAGCCATGTTTCTTGGGCGGGGACTTGTTATTAAGTTATTAAAACTTCAGACTGAGTGACAATAACTGCCTTTCTGGAATAGACAAATACATCATCTAACAAGCTCACTGTCTATATTGTTCAAAGGAAGTCAATTTAACAGCATGGTAAAAGCAGAAACCTTATTCCAGGCACCCCCAAACTCAGCCCTCCAGATGTTTCATCATCCCTGACCACTGGTCCCGTTAGCTAGGGATGATGGGAGTTGTAGTCCTAAAACATCTGGAGGGCCGAGTTTGGGGGTGCCTGCCTTATTGCATAAAGACTATCACCCCCAAAATAGTTGGGATATGCTTTAGTGATGCCAAACTTTGTACTTTCCTTGCTCAGAACACAAATGCTGAAGACTTGTAAAATTTGTCTCCAATCCAAAGTGAGCACTACAATCTTCTCCGGCTTGGACTATAATGAAACCAGAGAAGATCTTCTCTCTTACTCTCCCAGTGGCTGCGACAGAGGTGCACCTCGCTACCTTCATTTTAATACGTAGTTTACTGAAAGTGCCTAACCTCCTTTGACACCAAAAGTGCTGGAAATTATGTGACCCAGAGTTGATGTTTCCTAAGGAAAGCTACGCCAGAATTCTAGCAGATGATCAAGTGATCGAAGTCCTCAAGTAAGGCCTCGTGGCCAGACTAGGTAAGTGGAACGGGGCAGTGGGAGATGTGGGTAAGATCCTTGAATGCTACTTCAGCCCCAGTGATATCATCAGGAATACAACAAGGTCCAAACTGGACCTGGAACTAAAAGAGCCATTTTCAGATTTGTTTAAATTAAATTTGCTGGATGCAATTCTGAATCAAGATTGTGTTTGCTTATCACTAGTTCCCTCCCCCCCCCAGACTTTGAAGCCATGACTAGAAGGAGATTCATTGGGAATTTGGACTCAATACACTCAGCTCCCCCCCCCCCAATCATTTCCCTGCTTTCCAGTAAACTAGCAATTTAACTGAAAGTATAATTAGCAGTGTGTTGAAAAACCCTCTCATTGTGCTGTGGAAGAGGAGGAGGAGGAGAAGGAGGAGGAGCGTGCTATGTGGATCCTTCAAATGCAACCCCTTCCCAAGCAAAACTCGACAATCCTACATATGTCTACACATCAACTAGCTTGGGCTGGCACTGTGATGTCTGAAAGCACATGTAGAGGATGTCGTCAAAGGGTCCATGTACTTTTCCCTGTGTCTCAGATTTAAGATCCTCTGCCAGAAAAGGCTCTTTGAAAAGATCCAACACATTATTATTTTTCTCCATATTCTCAAAGCAGCAGTGGTGGCGGTATGCTTTATGAAAGAGAAGCTAGGGAATTGTGCTAGGAAAATGAAAAACATATTGGCTTCTGCTCCAGCTTCAGGGACTCTTTTGGTGTCCCTATTATTGCTTCTTCCTAATTCTGTGGTAGTAGTGGAACCAGTAATGGCAATTCATATTTATATGAATCCTCATGGATTAATGATATTAGGCCTTTCTGTTTCAGTCCCTTATGATGAGGAGGGAGCACCACAAAGGAAGTGTCAAAATAAAGGCTGCAAGAGCTCTTCCTTGGAAAAAAAAGGGGGAAGCAACCCCTGTATGATAATGGTCTCTTGCTTCCACACATGGAGAAAAACAAGAAGACCCTCCCAGACTGAAATAGAAAGACCCAAACAGACAGATAAAGAAATGCCAGCCTGAAGTCTATGACTCATCTCTATGCCTCCGAGACACAGAATCCAACAACTGAAGATTTCAATACAGCTGTATGCAGCTCATGTCAAAATGATTTGAAAAGGAAGCACTGATGGGCAAAACAATTATATTGGGTGTGCCGGGGGATGGGGTGGAGAAAAGTAAAGAGAAAAGACCAGGGAGATGTGAGTGACAGGGAAAAAATGCTCTCTTTTCCAGATTTCTTTTTAAGGAAATGAAGAAATGCCCTACTGTAACTCAGCCTGCAACTAAGCTTGAGCAGGTGCAGATGAGACAACTGCACATTCCTACCCTGTTTGTCCCTGCCTCCACTTTCCTGCCCTACTTCCTCTGTTGTCATCCCTCACCCCAATCAAATATTAGATTGTAATTTCCTTGAGAAAGGGACCTGGCCTGTTGTACTCTGTATGTTGTACAATATACTGATGGCACACAGTAATCATAATCCTAAATTTATGAATGAATGAATGAATGAATGAATGAATATGGGCACAATTCAGAGAAAAATGGGCATGCTTAAAAGTTACTGAAATCAATGTAACTTAAATGTGTGATAGACAAACCTGTTTGGAAAGCAAATGATAGGATAATGAGGTTAGGGAAGCCAAGCATCAAAGTAATTTTGGTCTCAATGTGAAGATTCTACAGGTATCAGTGGTATTTACTTTGGTGCAAGCCTGAACAAGACTTCACCCCTCATTAGCAAACAATTATGTTAGCAAAAATTATGCTCAAGGAAACTCCTCAGATTAAATCATCTCCTGCTGAGAAAAATCATCTCAAATGCATTGCCTGAGACAGTTTACAATCTTGCCATCAGCACTGCAGCTTTCCCCGTGGAAACTGCTGTGATAAGAATACCATTTAAAGATCCACATTAGTAATCTATGGCTAATTAATTCATCATACCGATTAATGACTTTGGCATTGAATGAGGACACTTCTTCGCTCTGCAATACCAAGATCTGTTTCAACTCAAAGACAACAAACTAGCAAGTCAAATGCGAGGCAGGTGCCTTTGGATGTCAACCATAAGGAATGGAGAGTACAACTCAACAGCATAGCATTCCAGCTGTGCAGAAACCAGCATGTTATAACAAATGGCATTTTCCAAGGAGAGGCATGTTAATAAGTGAATCTCTCTTGAAATCGACACCACTGCACAGAAATAAGCAGTAGGTTAAGGAGAAGTGCCAAACACAGCACAGGATCTCCTGGTGAA
The DNA here is from genome assembly GCA_034641385.1 of Darevskia mixta. Classification (NCBI taxonomy): domain Eukaryota; kingdom Metazoa; phylum Chordata; class Lepidosauria; order Squamata; family Lacertidae; genus Darevskia; species Darevskia mixta. The sequence continues at coordinate 9,342,172 of JAWWNH010000001.1, read as the reverse complement.
GACAGACAGAGGAACTTTCATCATTTTAAAAAGAAAAGCTCTTTCATCATAGCCTTTTAAAACAGCTGACAATCCAATTCTCAAGCATCTTGACAGCAGGAGCTCTGCTGGCTTCAGTGATCCTCTCACTTGCCAAAGTACTTTGAGGATCAGCTTGGTAAGAGAATGGTCCTGTCATTCAATAAACTTGCACATATGTCTGGCTGTGTGTGAGAAGGAACAGGAAGATGCACGTATTTAAAACTTTAGTGTAAATGCAAACATTTTTGATGTGCTATTGAGTTCCAGCTTTTCATATATAGTGGGTCGGATCCAGGCTTTACGTAAGTTCCACTGACAGGATGCTTCACTGAAAGATATGGGGTGGACAAAGGTTGTTTTCTCTTATTCCTCCTCCAACCTGCAGCCCACTGTTCCCTCAGCTTCCGAGGTGGGGGGGGGGGCTTCTTGAACAGCATGGGAGCAAGGGCAGACTTGGGTGTTTCAAATTTCAAATTTACCTAAAGGTAAAGGTAAAGGTACCCCTGACCGTAAGGTCCAGTCGCAGACGACTCTGGGGTTGCGGCGCTCATCTCGCTCTATAGGCTGAGGGAGCCGGTGTTTGTCTGCAGACAGCTTCCGGGTCATGTGGCCAGCATGACTAAGCCGCTTCTGGTGAACCAGAGCAGTGCACGGAAACGCCGTTTACCTTCGCGCCAGAGCGGTACCTATTTATCTACTTGCACTTTGACGTGCTTTCGAACTGCTAGGTTGGCACACTACACAAAGGCAAAATCTGGTGCCCCCAACCCTACATTCTGCCTTCCATTCTGCTCAATACACTACGTCATAGTTGTGGTGCCCCCTAGTCTTGGCACTGAGTGCAATGGAAACGATTGTGCTGCCCTAAATCCACCTCTGATTGGAGGTGGGACTGAGAACTGCACTAACAGTCCCTGGGATAGAATCCAATTTTCACACGCCTTACATGGGTCACATGTACTAGAAAGAAATGTGAAAACTGGAAGAAACTGTGGAAGAATCAACATCCAACACCACCACCGCCACAGTGGTAGATACCATAAAATGTGTAACTAGACTCCAGGACAGCATAGAAAAGCTGCAGGGAACACAGGTTGTCCTGAACTTAATTATACAACATCATTCAAGGGCTTTAAAGAAAAGGCACAGTGGGGAACGCTTGATAGCCAAACTTTTAATTAAAAAAGAACAGTCCTGAAAATTCAGTCAATGAAACTTTAGGGAAGAATTAAAAGGAAAAAGTCTAAAGCAGTGCAGCACAGAGGAATATGAGGTGAGGACTCCTCAGATATGCATAAGGATGAGGTGACCTGGGTGGGCATCACTGACTAACTGACTCAATGGCTGCAGCACATGTTCTTATTCGTGCTATGGAATCAGTCTGGAGGAAAGTAACAACACTGATATCAATACAGGTCCTATAAACCAGTTATACTTCCTGCTAAGCATTTCTCCTCTCCTTTAAAAATGGATGCAGTTTCCATAAAAAAAGAATCTATATCCCTTTCACTAGAGGCTGTTAAGACCATGTACTGCAGAGAAATGGAAAGACCTCAGCCTTCCTACACTAAAATTTTGGTACTTTAAAATATGGAGCATAATAATGATTGAGAATTTATTCGATCAACTGCAACTCTTAGGAAAAAGGCAAAAATGAAGGGGGGGCAAGTATTTAGATATATGGATTCAATTTCTGACATGCCAAAAAAAACCAAGTCAGTAGATAGCAAACCTGAATCCTTAAGAGGCTTCCGGGAATATTAACATAGGCAAAACATAAGAGATTCTGTACACCCCGTACGATTTATGACAGAAAGCCAGAACATTTAATTCTGTCTCCTTCTTCATTTCTCCTCTGTATAAAATTTCAATACATTATAGCGGAACAATGAATGCAACATCAGTGATGTATTTGTATGTGTTTGGGGATGTTTCAAACACTGCCTAAACATTAAAAGCTTCCCTCCACACTGCCTCAAACCCATTTTGCAGTAAGATTCTAGATATTGCTATGAGTTTGGGAAGTGGGGGGGGGGGAGGCTGTATGCAGAGAGCCTTCTGACCCCTGGAACCAGCCAGGCTAGCTTCTTGATGAGGAACAAAGGAAAGGGTCTCTGTATGAGATAACAAATGGGTGGGGCCCCCTCCCTTAAATCAAAATTTGTTAGAAGGAAAAGCCAGAATTGAGTAGCAGTGATGTAAGCTAAATCAGCCTTTCCCAACCTGGTACCATCCGGATGTTGTTAGGGTACAATTTCCATCATCCCTGACCATTACCCATGCTGGCTGGGGCTGATTAGGCACCAGGTTGGAGAAGGCTGTACTAAATGTTGTTCTCTTTGCCAGTATAAAATTTTCTATTGTCCACTGAAGTCTTTACTAATGGAGTGGAGAATCATCCTATTAGCTGCCCTAACTCTTTTCTCTTTCCCCCCAAATCCTTAGTTATTCAATGAGATCAATTTAAAATGGCTATGAATTCAATATGTTAGGCACAGACAATATTAGTTTTTAGAATTTTCCATATGCTTCGATTGAGTTAACAGCAACTATTATCCATTTCAACACAACAAAGCTTTTATTTAAAAAAAATGCTTAAATACATAATACTAAGGAAAACTTGCAGCATATGCTGTTTGACATAGCCTGCATGAGCAGGAACAACCACAGTGAGTCTTGGACTTAAACACACTCTCCTCCTCCAGTGTGTGCCTGCAAGGAAGAATTTGAAAATTTGTTCTTGGTTAACCACAGTTTGCCACGTTGTCCAGGCCTAAAATTGTGGTTCACCTTCAATATGGTTAGCACAGTATGTGAATGGGACCGATTATGCATTGCCTGCCCCTTTGTCACTGCATTAGAAGAATGCCACTCTGCCTAGACGACTTCATTCAGAAGTCTACCTCTGGGTCAGAGAAGAGCCCATTTGGTATTATGTGCACATCCTGGCACACTGACTGCAGTGCTTAAACATTTACCGAACTGCAATGACGAACTGCACCTCCAGCCCTAGTAGTTAGCCTTTCATTTCTAATCTAGATCTAATGCACTGGATTTTCCACAGTATAATGGGAACATTCTGCTTAAAACTGACAAGCAACAAAAAGTAGATATCATGCATACACTGTGAAATCTCACCAGACATTATTAATTCAATATTCCAATGTCTCCTCCTCTGCAAATCATTCAAATATCAGACACCTTGGGTAAGGACTCTTTAATTAAAACATGGGAAGGCTACAATAAGTAAGTATTTCTGTCACATCATTTGTGGGTCTTGCGTCCTTAGTTGAACATGCTCTGTGTGGATTATGCAGAGAGCAACATGTGGAATTGTGGAGAAGAGAGAAGAGAAAAATAGCCACTCTTAATTACCTTACTGCCTCATCAAGCTTCTGAGAAGTAGATGATCCCCCACAACATTTTAGTAAGTATGCTACCAATATGAAATGATGGGTGGGACCTATGTTCAGATTTAAACCTGTGGTCCTCCAATGCTGTGAGACTCCAATTCCCATCAGTACCAGGCATCATGGCCAATGGTCAGGATGATGTGAGTTGTAGTTCGGCAGATCTGGTGAGGGGGGCACAGGCTTCCCACCCCTGTTGGTTGGGATGCTTGAGGAATTTATTCTGTGAATTCCAAAGTGAACTGACCTAACCCCCACAGGCTAATGTGTGGATTGAGTTTCTTCAGGTTCTGCACTTCTCCCAAATTTGTTATATAGCTCTAGACTGAAAAACACACCAAAATGAGTTGCAGAATGGTTATTTTAGGATACAATAGGTTTTGAAATGCATACATTGAGATAAAATATTTAAATATATTAATGCAAAAACAGGAAATAGCATTACTATGAATAAATACATGCAAAATTGATGCTGACTGGTAATAGACTGATTCATCCACCCCTAGATGAGGGTATGGCTACATTTATAATTAAGGCTTCCAAATTGAAACTGGCTTTTAGAAGGGTCCACCAGAAACATTTGCTGTTGTGCACAAGGGAGATGTTCACTGAACACAATGTCAAGTGCCCTTGTGGGTTTGAAGTTAAAAGCCCTGCAAGCATGGGGACCTAGAACATGGACAGACTGCCACATGCAATATCCCAAAACTTTTTGAAACAAAAGGGATTGGGGTGGGGGGTGGGAATCTGCATCTGTAGCAGCAGATAGCCTGACCCAATCTGCAACTATACAGAAGTGTAAGAAAATAAGAATCCTACTGGATCAATTGAAGGCTTCCCTCAAGTGGGGGTGGAGGTTCATTATCAATACTAGGCAAACTGTCACACTTTAATACAGTGACTAAGGGATTAGCTGGCCCCTTTCATACACTGCACTAACCACAGTTAATGTGTATCATAATTCTATGCCCGGACAACATGGCAAACTGTGGTTAACCAAAAACCATGGCAAACTGTAGTTAACCAAAAACAGAAGATTCCAAACTCCACAGAAGGAGAGGGGAGCAGAGCATGTGTGAAAACAAGGCTTGCTGTGGCTGTTCCTGGTTTGGTATGCAAACTGAACCAATGTATAGCTTACCTTTTGTCCCACAAAGTCTTTCTGGCAGGTTCCACTATTGCCACAGTACAAGCCTTTCGAGTGAAAAGCAGTGGTGAGAGGGGCATAGTGGCCTTTGTGGACTAGATACATTGCCTGTGCTTGTTTTAACCTGGAAACCTAAGCAGTGGTTGGACTGTTCCACCTCCCAAAACACATAGGAATCCCAAGAATTACACCCATAAATATTTTCCAATGAACACACAAGGAAGAAGTAGTGCCACAGTTTAATTTACTTCAGGAGGAACAACAAGACTGCACAATAAAGAAGCAGTTTTGAAAATAGCTCCGTGGACAATGCTGGGATCAACAAAGAGATAATAAAATGATGTTGCCTGATAATAGCTGGGGCAGCATCTTCCTTTCTCCCAAGTCAGGAGTAAAACAGTAGCTATAAGAAGCAAAACACAGCCAATTTCATAAAAGGCAGAGCTGTCATCGCTGCAGGGAGAGCAGAAGGCAGCAGCCACACAGCACAGCATGCCTGCCAGCCTTGCCAACACACATACACACACAATGTTTCTTTCTTCCCCTTTTCAGAAAACTCGCTATACTGTGTGATATGAGAAGCAAAGCCAAAAAAATAAATAAATCTGTGCTACTGGGAAAGGAGAACATAGCAGCCAAACAAACCGCTCCTTGTCAATATTTGTCAAACAAACTGGGCATACACAGTAAATACCCCCCAACATCTGTGTGATTTGCTCCTTCAGCCTTGAGATCCTTGAGAAGGAGTTTGCAATGTGTTTGCAATGGGAGGGTCTCTCTGTTTCTCTCCTCAGGCACCTCCCTGAAGCAGTTCTTGTAAGAAGTCTTGTAAGTCTTATAAGGCTTGTGGTTTCAAAGTACTTGCAAAAACAGCTAAGTCATTGGGGGCTGATGACAGAAAGACACACCAAGACGTTTCCATATTGTGGGAAATCTCGCAAAGTTAACAACTAAGTAAACAAACCAACATAGAACTTTCTTTCCAATAATGCCATGAGAAACAATCAAAAATGCAGAAAATGAACCCTGCCCAAGGCAAAACACTGACACAAGCTTAAATCATTGTTTGATTTGCAACAAATTTCTCCCAGTTACTATTCAGATCCAGCTTCTTACTTAAACACAAACACACACTGAATCTTTTAAAAGATTTAGCAGTTTCTGCTAGGACACATTACAATTGTAGAGTTGGAAGGGACCACAAGGGTCATCTAGTCCAACCCCCTGCAATGCAGAGATCTTTCACCCGATGTGGGGCTCATGATGCAAGACAGCCAATGAATTGAAGCACAGAAGTTTACAGTATTATGGGAAAGCATTAGTGTTTCCCAAGACATATCAACCCCCCCCCCGAAGGTTTGACTCCAAAGTTACATGCAAGAATATAAGACAGTGATTTTGCTCAAGGGCATGTAGTGACATTTAGTTAGTGGCACAACATTGTCAGATGCTACATAGAACAGAGAAGCAATGTGGTTCCTGCCAAGAAGGCTCATGATCTAAGTTCAATAGGACAAAAGTGAAGAAGAGGAAATGACCTGAAGATGGAACAGTGAGGCTTGGGGAGGGTCAAAGTGATACCAGAGGTTTTAAGGAAGGCAGTTGTGTGAGAAGCAATTTAAGAATGGCAGCTAAGGCCATGTTCACTTGAACAGTTATTACAGTTCGAAGAAGTCCACAATGGAAGTAAAATCATTGAAAGAAAGGAAGGATCCACTATAGGGATCTCACTCTAGAAAGAACAGCAGAGGGACTCCTGGGATTGGGGATACTTTAGCAGAGCAGCTTTTAAAATTCTGAAGATGGGGGAACCATGTGAATCAACTGTGAATCCAAATTCATTTTTTGATACGGCGAGCAGAAACTGGAACCAATTTCTTTTTTAAAATGAACTTGCCAGGCACTGATCAAAGACTATTTTTAAACAAGATAGTTTGGACTTTGGAGTCAGTGCAAGACCCAACACATCCTCAGTGCTACTCTCAAATCTGCTATGTGAATCAAATAATCCTGGAGACATTGCAAGAAAAGTGCTTTTGCAGCTCATACAAGTGGCATGCAGCAAAATTCATTAAGATGGGGATGGCTAACCTGTGGCCCTCCAGTTGCTGTTGGACTCCCATCAGCCCCAGCCCATCAGCCCCAGTCAGCATGGCGAGTGGTCAGGGATGGATGGAAGTAATAGTACAGCAGCATCTGGTTAGCCAATCCTACATTAACACAGTATCTGAAAAGCACACTTAAAGGCTCGGGAGATACCAACTATATTATGAATTATATTTAATAATCAACTAAAAGAGATTCTCAAATAAATTCCAACCACGTAATAGAAAGTTAGCTTTGGAAAGGAACTAGAAAGGAGATTATGAAACATAAAATTATCTAAGTTGTAAGGTTGAGAAGCATAGGAAATTCTCCACAAGCAAAGTAAAGGCGTAACAGAACTTTCAGTGCCTTACCAGTGCCTATCCTCCTCTCTCAATGATATGCTAAACATATACAAAGATGTACTTAAAGATGACGCTTCTCCCCTTAAAATGGTACCCTAGAAGGTGCTAGCAGCACACCAAAAACTTATACGCACTGAAATCCTCCATACTCCTCTGACAGAGGGAGAAACAAATAACTTAAAGATTACTTGAATGCAAGATCCTGTATTATCTGAAAGTTTTAACCAGGGATGAGGAACCTGAGCCCCTCCCAAGTGCTGTTGTACCACAACCCACACAATCCCTATCAGCTGGGGCCAAAAGGATACCCAACAACATCTGGAGTTACAACAACTTATCAAATGCAAGTGATCTAAATCTCCCAGGACCAACGATACCTCTCGGTTTTATCCCTTTGTTTGGTTGTTCTCCCAAAGCGAGGGGTACCAGGAAGACCACAAAAAGCAGCAGACCAGTGTGTAGGGGACAGAGGAGGATAATACTGCCTGAATGAATGGGGCCAAGGAGGAATGTGGTAGTTACAGAGTGTTGCACAGAATGGCAGCAGGTGGCTCTGCCTGTGTGATATTGACATCAAAACCAGCAGATGCTGAAGTTAGGCATGTTAGAAACAATATAGGAAGCCGTGGGGAACATAGAAGGACAAGGCTTTCTCCTTGCCACATAAAGCACACAATGGCAGCAAAATCTTGCTTGCTTAGACTTGGGCAATTTACCAGGTGGGAGAAGGGAGCACCATATTGGGCAGGACATTACATACCCGCAATCTATCCATGATATAGTACCTCGGCCTTTCACCGCTTGGGCTACATCAGATAATAACCTGAGTGAAGTGTCAGCAGCAGCCGCTAGAAGAGAGAGCAAAATAAACAAATAAATAAATGTACTGTATGTATTGAAACAATAATCAATATCCAGCGCAACTCTGCAGAATTCTTTGCTGAAGCACTTTCACTAAGTTCTCCCTGCCAGAAAACAAACAGTTGCCAGAGGCAGCATAGGCTTTTCCCTCAACATTTTACTAAGGGCTGGGATCCAAAGAGCCACTTTAGATATGCTCAAGAATTTGAGCATGCTCAGTAGGATTTTAGATTTTTCTTCTTCTTCTTTGGACACTCTGCTCCAATATACCACACACTGTTTCTGGATGTCAGTTTCAAGTGTGGTTTACCATCTGTCATGGATGTTGTTGAAACGTCACAAGCCCAAAACCTCCTTAGGTACGTGGAACAAATTACATTCACTTTCTGTCAATGAATACAGTAAGGCAGATGTGATGAACCTTTGGCCCTCCAGATGTTGCTGAACTACAGATCCCATCATCCCTGGCCCCCGGCCTTGCTTGCTGGGGCTGATGGGAGTTGTAATTCAGCAACAATTGGAAGTCACTATCTGCAATAAGGAAACTATGTTTGCCTACCTTTCATCATGCTTATCTTCATGGCTAAGCAATTTCCTCTCTAGCTTTTAGCTTTCCCAAGCAAATATGTCCCTGCTCCCATTCGTTTCCCCTTCCATGTGCTTGGGCAAGTTTCAGCACTGACAAGTAAGTTTTTGTTTTAGTCAGTCCATATCAGGACACCAAAATCAGAGTCAGCACAGGTTCTAAGTAGAGGCCAGTATGAGATGCCTCAGTGTCTGTTTGGCAGCATGAGACAGTCTCCCATCCCTGAGCCGTACTTGGGAAGATACAGCCAGAACCAACCCATGTTCTGAATCAGGACCCTGCTGGTGTTCAAGAATAGCAAGAACCAAATACGAAGCTGCTCAATGTGCATCTAGTTGTTGTCACACTGCACTATGCCCATCTCTCAAGTCCCATTAACTGGACAGCTCTCCTACTATTCTAGAAACCTTATCTCTGATTTGTTGGACAGCTCACCATCCTCAATGGCAAGACTGAAATCTGAGCCACGGTGATGAGAACAGGGAAAACAGTAAGATATCTTCAGACATATAAAATATATTTTCTGGGGAAGGAAAGTTGAACTCTAAGAAGACTGTCCCCTTTCCTTGCAATTTTTACTCAAGTAGAGTTTTGTATAAAATTAGTTAATATTTTTACCACAACTGCATTTAGCTATATCGTTAAGTGTGAATATTTTACACATGTAAATCTCCTCCATCTATTTAGGGAGCTAATCTTAGCTTCTTTTCCATTGCTTAATGTGAAAAATCTGATAGATTGTTTTTAACAGTCAGATTCAGCTGCAATATGTGTCATGCATCAGAGATTAGACACATTTTTTATTTAAAAAAATGACAGTAAGATAACTTTTACAGCAATCTTTTAGGAAATATTAATGCCATCCCATTCTGTATGTTTGGATATGCTGTTAGATACTCCACTTGAGAGCAAAAAAACAAAAGACGCATAGGCCAGCACTCTTTCAAATTCAGAGAATGAAGTTAGAAACCCTGTCGCAAATTGAACTTTAAGAGTTAGTACAGAAAGACGAGAGTAGAAAATGAGCTTGCTATTCTACCTTATGCTACCAATAGCATAAATATTTTAACAGCAATTGGGTCACATGAGCACCCATTAAAAGCTATTTCACTTTCTAGAGCAATTGAGGAAAAGTTTGTCCTTCTGCTACAAGTGCCTTATCTGAATTTTAAAGGAAATCTTACAATAGAGAGGTAGGTGAAGAGGGACAGAGTTTTCACTCTTCTCCCCTGCTACCATCAAACCCACTGTTTTAGAATGCATGGATAGAGAGACTCTGATACACAGTCATAGTGCTGTGAAAAGAGGAAGAATCCCAAATACCATTCAAGAACAACCAGCAGGAGACTCCAGGTGCCCAGACTCCTACATGGTCATGTGGTTCCAAAACAGGTGAGAGGCAGCTCACACACAGTATGAATTGAGGACATTCCTTCTCAAACATAAAAAGTGAACATTATGGGAATACTGTAAAGGCAGACTGACAGATGTGAAGAGGAATTCTAATTAGCACCTACATAATCCCTTCATTTAAGATAGTTCTTTTCCACAAACTTCTACTGCAGAGAAAGGCAACTTGGGTTTACATTATATTAAGAAAAGAGGTAGCAATATCCCAACTCTGAAAGATAATTCCACTCTACAAATTTGTTGAGCTATTCCTTGTCTATGATAATGTGCATTGTTTTGCTGATAATTAGCAATCCACATTATCTTGCAAGTTATATATTTACTTTTAATATATAATAATTAGTGGATATACTGTATGATATACCGGTAGTTCTGGATTTCTAAGTGCTCAATGACGTTTCTAGATCAGATTGTTCCTATGTGGTATCCAGATCTTTTTGAAAATCTTACTAGCACTGTGGGTCTTTTTTATTACCGGTGTATGCAATGCACAAATGAAATTAATTATATTGTCTGATAACCAACAGCCATAGCAGACCCTAATGTTTCTGCTTTCTGTACTTGTGGCATGCTGCAAATAGTATGATATACATTATTCTATATTATCAATAAAATGTACTTATTATTTAATTATTCACTGCTATCAATGTGCATTGTGCTTTACAGTGTACATAAGGTCAGGTCCTTGCCTCACAAATCTGAATTTGACATAGGAAATTCTACTGGACACAGTGGGTTTAAATTCTGCATAAGAATGCATGGGGCCACTATTAGTTACCTTTTCTGGAAGAGCCATAAAGACCAAAAAAACAAACATCAACAGGAGCAGACAACTGTATATGCTCCTGGACAGCAGTCTAACAAGATAAAAAATGTATTTAAATATCAGTGATGTGTATAAAGAGATGAGCAATGAAAATTACTCTCTGGGAAGACTACCCTCTGCCAAAGGCACCATCTCCCCAATATCACATATGCTAGTTTATGTGTGCAAAATCCCACCTGACATTTATTAAAGGGGAGTGAGAGAAAGGGACGGGTGTGGTAACAGATGACAAATGGCACTATGCAGTCCCTTAGTGGCGGAGAGGCCATTTCTACGGTAAGTGTTGTTCACCACTGGTCTTCCCTAGTAACTCTTAAGAAGTTTTTTCATTGGAACCAATGTTTCAGGACCCTTTATAGCGGAGTCCTGTTGAATTATTTTGACTTTGATATTAGCACAGACATTACTACAAACCATGGTTTGTATTTAGAACCTAAACCATGTACTGAACTAGCAAACCTACAGGCAAATCATGCAGTATTTCCACTTGTTTGCTTTCATTTTCTGACAGCTGAGCAATCCAGGCTCTGGGAGGACATAACTCTGTGGACATAACTATTGTTTGTCAACTCCGACACCACTCGAAATCACAGTCAGCATAACCCACTTTAAAGCATGGCTGCAGCTTCTGGTCTGCTGGCCAATCTTCTTAATCATGGTTTTGGAAGGTGGCTGAATCAAGCATCTGTTCCCTTTCCTGTCTCCTCCATTATCTAATTAATCAATAGAAATTAGTAGAAGAGTCCTGCCTTAGTAGCAAGAAGAGATGAACCTCAGTCACTTAAGACTCCATAAAATTCTGCCCTTTAATCTAATTCTGTTGCAGTCAATGTAATATATTCTAAAATCAGATAAGTTAAAAAAGCAACACAACCCTATTTCTGGATTAAGCTTCCCCAAGCAAGCCACTTGGGAGAAGCAGCTCTCCCCCTTTCAGAATAAGCAACAAGGGAGGGGGCTTAAGCCTAAGAGCAACTGAAAACTGCATAATAAATTTTAAAAACCAACATCTCTTGGCTTGTTCCTCTTCCTCACCCAAAGGGGGGGCACAAGGAGGGAATAAAAAACCATTAAAGAGACCAATTTGATCTAATTTCTAAGCTAATGTGCAGATCATACATCTCCTGGCCAAGTAAATATCACAGCCATGAAATATTAGGCGTAATTAGCCTTTCTGCACACAGTGCCCTAAATGGGCCAAGCTCTTGCAAATAATCTTGCCAAGAGCAGCTCACAATCCAGTACAGACAATTAAAAAGAGAGAGAAAGAAAGCAGAAGAAAAGCTGTACTATAGAATCAGGGATGGAGGCAGAAGGAGGAAACCAGCAGATAAAAGAAGTTGATTGTAACTGAAAGAGACAGCAAGTGGGTGGCTAGCAGACAAGAAGTTAAGAAGGGTATTTCAAGCGGAGGTGAAGCATAAGAAGATGCAAACGGAACAGACCAAAGGCGAGGGGGAGAGAGAGAGAGAGAGAGAGAGAGAGAGAGAGAGAGAGAGAGGGAAACAGAAGGATAAACAAAAATGCTGGTGACACCAACTTGGTGTGTGGGGATGCTTGTATAACTAGGCGAAGAGGAAGGAAGATTGCTCTTTTTCACACACAGTGTTTATATATATTATATATGATAAAATAAAACTATTGCTGAGAACATCCTTGATGTGTGTTAAGAGAATAAAGGGAAAAGAAATGGTATGAAGAGTGCCTCAAGGCAAAATAGTGGAATGACTTGTGTGATGTTAAGCCGAAAAGCTCACCAGATCTGCCTCCATCTGCGCTTCTCGTTATATGACTGCTCTTATAAAACAGAACCGATACATCATTTTATAAAATTAAAAAAACTTATTTTGTTAGGTGTAAGGACAGGAAGGAAAATAGCAAGAGAGAAATGAATTCATTCCTGGAAACAAAATCCAAAGTTTTATCAGCAAATGCTTGTATCAGTCTGCAAAACAGTCTGCTATTTATCAAAACAAAATAAAATAAAAAAAATTCCTTCCAGTAGCACCTTAGAGACCAACTAAGTTTGTTCTTGGTATGAGCTTTCGTGTGCATGCACACTTCTTCAGATACACACTTTACAAACTGCTATTTATCAGTTACAGGTACCAGTTACTCACTACCAAGCTTAAAACCATGGAGAGGCCTGGTCTGAACAAAGACATTGGATTCTTATCTTATTATACATGACAAAGCTTTTTTAACCTTCTCACCCCTTGCTTTTTCCTGTAAGACTAATTGCAGTCGTTAACAGTCGTCAACAGGCTTACCACAGCTATCAGCCTATCACCCATTCCCACCACCCCTCTGAGTAATACCCCTCCCACCCTCTCACTATATATAAGGGTCTGGTGACTTCTGTTTCAGTGTATCTGAAGAAGTGTGCATGCACATGAAAGCTCATACCAAGAACAAATTTAGTTGGTCTCTAAGGTGCTACTGGAAGGAATTTTTTTATTTTGTTTTTGCTATTTATCAGACATACAGTATATAAGGTCTAAAATCAAGACCTAATTAAAAAAAAAATCCTTGCTCTTTTAGTGATCCTTTCAACCTTGACAGCCACTCAGCATTATTTGTTAACATATTAATTGCTCTTAAACCTTTGCTTGTTTTTTAATGAGCAGCACTCACAAGATTTGGAATATAGCACCAACACATTGTTCCGTGTTCTCAGGAGCTTCTTGAAGTCCTTCTGATCACTAATTTTCTCTATCAATGGGGACATCTTTGCTGATAATAGGCAGGCTGGAAAGATGGTCTGCAATGGAAAGACAAAGAGAAAAACAAACAGGCACATTACTATTATGACACAACCTGTTTGCATGACAAGGCGCAGCAGAGCCAAAGAGGGCTGAATACAAAACAGGCAGCAATAAAACATGTGACATAAATATGGCGTTAAACAGGCCACAACTGTACTGATTACAGATGTCAGCAAGTTTTGGCATAGGGAATGGGTATATATCCTTAAATCAACCAGCCCACCTGCAAGTTGTGGATCAGCAGGGTTGATCAAAGTTACAGGTCACCCTATGACATGCATCAATTCCAGGAAACCTCCATAACCACCATTTCGGGGTGCTACGGCCCATCAGCCCCCAAGTTGAGTGTCCGGACAAGTAGCTCTATAACCAGTGAAAGAACAAAGTGGCAGTAACTTTTCCTGCCAACTACCCACACTCTTACACACTCCTAGGGTGGATCTACACACAGGAAAAAACCCACTATAAATAAGTCAGAAATTAAATCATTATAACAAAAGGGGGGGAACTATGTAAGATCACATAGAAAAGTTCTCTGCTCTACAGCGCCATCTGGTGTTGCATGTTTATAACAGATTCAAAACACTGGTTTTTTTCTAATAGGGTAGGGATGGAAAAGAAAGCAATGCCCAAATTGCAAACCACTATGAGTCAGGACAAGAAAGCTATCTCATAGCAAGGAAGAACACTGGTTGACCTTGCTCAGTTTAGTCTATACAAACTGGCAAAGGCTCTCCAGGGTTTCCGACAGGGGACAATCCCAGTCCTACCTTGACACAAAACATGTGCTCTCCCAATGACCTCTACCTCTCTTTCAAATCAGAACCAGTGAAGGCGGTGAAGGTCCTGTGTGAGTGCCTGGAGGCGGTTGGAAGATGGATGGCGGCTAACAGATTGAGGTTGAATCCTGACAAGACAGAAGTACTGTTTTTGGGGGACAGGGGGCGGGTGGGTATGGGGGAATTCCCTGGTCCTGAACGGGGTAATTGTACGCCTGAAGGACCAGGTGCACAGCCTGGGAGTCATTTTGGACTCACAGCTGTCCATGGAGGCGCAGGTTAATTCTGTGTCCAGGGCAGCTGTCTACCAGCTCCATCTGGTACGCAGGCTGACACCCTACCTGCCCGCAGACTGTCTCACCAGAGTGGTGCATGCTCTAGTTATCTCCTGCTTGGACTACTGCAATGCGCTCTACGTGGGGCTACCTTTGAAGGTGACCCGGAAACTGCAATTAATCCAGAATGCGGCAGCTAGACTGGTGACTGGGAGTGGCCGCCGGGACCACATAACACCGGTCCTGAGATATCTACATTGGCTCCCAGTATGTTTTCGAGCACAATTCAAAGTGTTGGTGCTAACCTTTAAAGCCCTAAATGGCCTCGGTCCTGTATACCTGAAGGAGCATCTCCACCCCCACCGTTCAGCCCGGACACTGAGATCCAGCGCTGAGGGCCTTCTGGCGGTTCCCTCACTGCGAGAAGCAAAGCTACAGGGAACCAGGCAGAGGGCCTTCTCGGTAGTGGCACCCGCCCTGTGGAACGCCCTCCCATCAGAGGTCAAAGAGGTCAAACAACTACATGACATTTAGAAAATACCTGTTTAGGGAAGTTTTTAATCTGTGACATGTTAATGTATTTTAATATTTGCTGGAAGCCGCCCAGAGTGGCTGGGGAGACCCAGCCAGATGGGCGGGGTACAAATAATAAATTATTATTATAATAAATAATAAATTATAAATTATTATTATTATTATTATTATTATTACTATTACTATGTCCCTTCCTCTGCTTGATGCAGCAAGCAATCCTGGGACACCAACGGAAACAGACCCCAAAGAGGTCATGGAGAAACTAAAAGGTTTTACAGCGGGGGTAAAACAATCCCTCACACCATCCAGCAAGGCAGTGGCATTGGTTTCCATTAGAACTGCATGGTAAATATACATTAGACACAATTAAGAGGCCTAATGTGGGCACTCAAAACAGGTTCCTATCAACCATTAGGGAACCCAGCAGAAACAACACTATCCATGGCAGCAGCTTCTACACATTCCTGGAACAGGTATCACTGACCAAAAATAGACATCACCTGTATTCATCTTCTTATTAACGAAAGGGTTAGCGAGGAAGGGTATGCAGCAGCAAAAAAGGATTTTTCAGTGATCAATATGAACGCTAAAAAATCCCACTTTATTTTCATGGCAATCAACATTGCTGTTGGAGGCTATAAGGGATATTGCAATTATTGCATTGTCTGCCTCCCACTGTCTGTAGGCAAGCTGTTATTGAGTCTAACTCTTGAACAAGAGACATACATTCTAGCCCTGTAGTCTATTAAAACACTGTGTCTCTCCTCCAGCCTCTTCACTTCCCCATTCAATGCTATTACTTAGTGAAAGCCTCACCCTCCCCAACTATGTGTTTTTAATATCCTCTGCACCGGTTTGGAGCTATGAAGAGTGAAAAACTGAAGAAAGTTTGAATTCAAACACCTCACACAAAGGGATGATCAAATAAGATGAACAGTAAATGTGTAAGTTACAGGTAGGTAGCCGTGTTGGTCTGCCATAGTCAAAACAAAATAAAAAATAAAAAAATTCCTTCCAGTAGCACCTTAGAGACCAACTAAGTTGAAAGCTCATACCAAGAACAAACTTAGTTGGTCTCTAAGGTGCTACTGGAAGGAATTTTTTTATTTTATATTTTGTTAGTAAATGTGTAACTTTGTAAACACAGCCCTGCATGCTGATGGCAATACACCAGGGATGCTGAACTGAGGGCAGCATTCCCTGTGAATTACCCCTCAGGGGGTCACATACCAGGAGCGGAGTCGGTAGTGGCCAGGGATAAAAGTGGGCAAGGCAACCCCTTTTCTCCCCAATATCCCTCTTCTCTCTCTCTCTCTCTCTCTCTCTCCCTGCCCCGCCCCCATTCTGCTATCCCAGGGAAAGTTGTCCCTCACCACATGTGACAGAAGTCTCTCATTACACACAACCTGCTCAGACAGAATATATGTGCGCTGCGCTGCCTAAACCCCTTTGCCGTTCATGTGATTTCTCAGGGGAAGCATGCATTTTCGGAGGCCAGAAAGATGTGTTGCAGCGCACTCATTTCTTTAAAGTGTGATTACAGGAACAGTTCTGAGAATTAACATGCCGTGTCTGTAATTAATGCTTGTTCCTCTCTTATAGCTATGAGGAGCATGTCCAGTATTACTTTCTGCATGCTGAGTTTAAAAGCTGGAGATACTTAACTTTAAAATGCAATGCTTACCCGCTCAAAGCTTCCAATACACTGCAGCAAGTCATGTGTCTCCGGAGAGTAAATAGCACACTATGTAAATTAGGATTTTAATACAATCAAATGGATTTTAACCAAGTCTCACCATCACCAGATTCTGTAGCAAAATCCAGGTGGCCTTATTAAAATAGATGTTTATAGAGGTAGCTTGGAACTTATTCCTCCCAAAAATGGAAATGAGGCAGTGCTAGTTTCAGTAGTTTTGCTGCAGCATCATACACCCCCTGGGGAAAACACAATCTTATAAGTGAAGGAGGCACTACATGCCTCCACACACTTGTGTCTTCTGTGTCACTTCTGTTGTATGACACAGCCTGCAAACATTAATTCCTGTCAAACAGTGTTTAAAACATGAATTTATATACCAAAAGCAAATTCTGCCTTATGTTATACCCCAAAATGATTCATGCAGTAACAGAGAATTTCCTCAGTTTCTGCTCTGAACCATAGGCACAGATGCCATGCCATTTCCCTTGTATGGTGGGCCTCCAAGTATCCCACTGGCACTTGCTGAATAAATCACCACCATTTCCTCTGTATTAAGATTAACGTTTTACCCTGTTGAGGCCACCAGAACCTAAATGTTCACTGCAAGTGTTCTGTGCTGGCAGGTGGAATATGGAAATCTGCATATTCATGCTTAGGCCTCTGCATCAGATATTCAGTAGGTGATCGAGGGCATCCCAAGAACTCGTCACCTTGAGATAAGTGCTGTGGACTACATGACATTTGCAAGTTGATAAGAGATAAAAAGTCGGGTAATGCAATTCTCTTTTCAGAAGCAGCTCCGTGCATTAATTCAGACATCAGGCCACACTCCTCTAAGCAAGACACCGGGCTTCCTCTATAAACAGCTGCTAGGAGTTGTCATTAACTCACTTGGGACTCCACGCAGTTGTAATGTCTCTCTCACATAGACCAGGAACAGGAAGCATAATCTACTTAAATCTTTTCCCAGAGGTATGAGGGGATCCATCTTTACTATTCTGGAGTATGACAAGGGTGATGGGTGCTATTTTTGACCAATGGCTTTTTTTGGACACCCTTCTTCTGGGCCTTGAGAATGTCACTAGCCCAAATGCTCTAATACTCCTATTCTCCCCTTCCCACCCCTCATTCTTTAGTTTTTTAATGTTAGTTAGTAGGGAGTGCCTGGCGCTGCCCAGGATTGTTTTTTGTTTTTTTTTTAAGAAACCGAAATATATTGTGATTTTTAAGTGGATTGTGTGTTTTGTGAGCTTGGGCCACTCACAGAAAATACTGGGCAATTCGAAATGGCATCTTCATTCGAAGTGGAACCTGGTATGCAGACATTGATGAAGGCTGCTACCACAACCACAGGAACCCTCATACCGTGTGTGGCAATGGTATCTTAAGAGGTGGCCAAATCTATGCCAAAAAAACCATTGACATCACACCAAAGTCAAATTTCAAGTCCACCATCTTGATTCAAAATGGCACCTGGCACCCAAACATCAGTTTAGACCCCCCCCACCTGCAACTCAGGAACCCTCATGCCAAGTTCAGCAAAACTATCTTGAGAGGTGGCCAAGACTTTGCCAAAAAAAGGCATAGTCACCAAAGTCATGTTTTAGTCTGCCATCTTGATTCAAAATGGTAACCTTCACCTAAATGTCAATGAGGAATGTCATCTCTACCTCAGGGAACCTTGTGCCAGGTTTGGTGACAATATCTTGAGAGGCATCCAAACATATAGGGAACCCCCCCCCCAAAAAAAAGTGGACAGACAGACAAAACCACTTTCCAAAATATATAGCATGCTGGTGAGGAGTGACCAGCACCGCCCATGATTTTTTAGAAGCTAAAATATATTATTTTCTTTAAATGGACAGTGTAATTTGAGAGTATCACACTAAGAATCAGGTTAAGTCATGCCAAAGTCACACTTTAGTCTGCCTTCCTGACTGAAAATGGTGCCTAGAATCTCAATGCTGACAAAGACCACAGCTCCCACCTTAGGAACCCTTGTGCTAAGTTCGGGGATGCCAATAAAACAAGCACAGTCATGACAAAGTCACATTTCAGTTTGCCATCTTGATTTAATATGGTGCCTGGCATCCAAATACCAATATAGACCCCACCTCACGAACTGTCTTCTGCACCTGACTCTGGTTCGTAGGTACAGTGGTACCTCGGGTTAAGTACACTTCAGGTTAAGTATGCTTCAGGTTAAGAACTCCGCTAAGAACAGAAATCGTGCTCTGGGGGCGCAGCGGCAGCAGAAGGTCCCATTAGCTAAAGTGGTGCTTCAGGTTAAGTACGCTTCAGGTTAAGAACGGACCTCCGGAACGAATTAGCAAAAAGCAAAGTACACCCAACAAGCCTGAATTCTGTGTTAGGCTATCAGGCAGCTTGTATTTTTCAAGTCCCAGGTAGGAACATTTGTATCTCCATATATAGCTTTTCTCCATGAAAAAGTGTGAAGGTAAGAATCTAGTTCACTGTCAGCTTACAGAACAAGTAAGTCTAGTTCCACCGAAAGCTCTCTGACCACTGGTATTCGCCAAGCAGAGCAATTTACTCCATACACTCTGTTTTTGATCACTTACAGTCACTACAATGCAGATCCAACTGCTAGGATTGGCATTTGGAACCGTTAACCCTATGGCTGGAATATATACCGTATTTTTCCTTGTATAAGACGCCCCCATGTATAAGACGACCCCTATTTTTTTAATGCAAAATTAAGAAAATGCACTATGCATTATCTGTGTATAAGATGACCCCTTATTTTAAACTTCAAAAAATTAGGAAAAAATATAGTCTTATACATGGAAAAATACGGTACTTTTCACGGCCATTTACTTTCATTAAACAACCCTGCAAATTCATATAACATTAAATCCAGGAATTTCAAGTAAGTTAGATACAATTTTAATGTTAAACTGAATAATGAGTATATTATTTTTTGTCATTTTAAAAGACCCAGACAGAAAGAGTAAAGAGGAAAAAGTAAAGACCTCTGGCCAAATACATCAAGAATAGTATGCTACTAAAGGAACACACTTTATGAATGCTGGGATATGACTCAAGGGATATATTCACACTACATTGTTTGCAAAAAGACTTCACAGAAGGTGCTACAAGCCAGTCTAGGCAATAAAAACAACAACCCTCTATTCATTTGTTTTACACCCAAGGTCACAGAAACGGATGAGCACATGTTGCGAGGTCAGGAAAGTTGACACATATTTCTGGAAAGGAAATCTGTCTGTTTCTCCTGTGAAGCTCATAACAAGCAATATGAATCGGACACAACTACTAAAGCTTGCCGTTCAACATGTGCAAGAGCGCATATTCACAACCTGTAAAATCAAAAATTAATTCTGTTGAAGGCATCGACCCAATTGCAGCTTTGGAATCCAGTTTCTGAATTACTGAAAAACAGTGGTTTTAAAAGCATTATCACAATTGTTAACATTTGTTAGATAAACAGGATCACATCAAGCCAGAAATGATCTGATGTGGGTTCCAGCTGAAGTGGGCATCAATTATTCTTGTAGGTATACAGGAGATAAAAGTGAACAAGCTGTTAAAAGGACTGCAGTGGCAGTAATGGCTTTCCTCCCATCATCATGTGCATATGCACTGTTGCTGAGAGCTGCGCTGAGTGATGAAACATTATTTGTCTCTGCAGTCTTAGTCACTCAGCCCACTTCTGCAATGCCCCTGTGAAGGAACTCATCAACATTTTGTGTATGAAATTGTTCACATCTAACACGATTTAACTATCTTACTGTTGAAGCAGAATGCAAGCCAGAGGTGTCACTGGCACTACCTTGTTCTGTTTGCTTGGATAAGTTTCACGCCGTTTCCTTCGCCAATGGTAACAGAAGGCTTGAGGAAGTGCATACAATCATATTCCTTTTGGATCCTTGCCGATCATGGATGGTTCCGACTGAATGAGAAAAGAACTGGCCCTATGCAGAAGAGTATAAATGTGCCCTTAAGAGAGAAAGGTGCCATCATCTCTTAAGGAAGTAGCAATCAGGCTCATTTTGGATGCATTGCCCCACAACCAGTGGGGCAGCTACACATAGCTGCATTCAAATATCATACAAACAACAGTTTGTTTATTCATCCAAACCAGACTGCTCAAACACCTTAGTTCACAATGGGTATCAAACCATGGTTTGAAGCTGTTTTGCAAAATGCAGATTATGCTAACCATGGTTCACCGTTGTGTCAAAAATCACAAGCCATTGATAGACCACAGTTAAGATTATTACACCACCTCAAGAAACTGCAGCCCCATGGAGGCAAGAGATGAAGTAGATTGATGAGCAGTTGTGAGAGGAACACACAACCAGGGTGTGACTGCTGTACATCTGAAAGCTCAAACTATGGTGTGATTCTGGGTGGCACAAACCTTAGTTTTGCACAATATCTGGACTGACATGGCAAAATAAGAAGGGACTTCAAAACACTTTAAACTATTTGCCAGCCATACTTACTATCCCTAAACTCAAGAATCAAAACTCATTTATACCCGACTTGGAACATATAATCAGATTCTGCAGTTACAAATTATTCACTTTGTAAAGGCCTGAGGGAACATAAGCTCTGGGATTCATGTACTATATTCAGATTGAATGACTCTGGGGTGTTAAAGCCAATGTGCAAGAAATTACAAGACTACCACTTTTATCTAAAGTGTTTTTCTCTCTCTCTTCTTTCCCTGATCTTCAGAGCTGAATAATTATCAGTTTTTTTTAGATTTTCCATTTAGCCTTCAGGGCAATATTTATTAGTGAGATAGTCCCTTGAGTTCTTCCATTAAATTTTCCAGCAATCTCTGTAAATTGTAGAATTGTTGCTCATGTAGGCATTGAGAGACCACTTGCCTGCATTCCAGATAAACATGAGAACTATTTGACATTGGTTAAAAAGATGCAGGGCTTGTGTAAGGGTGCATTTTTCAAGTTTTATAAAGCTGCAAAACTGGCTTACACTTGACCAGGGCAGCAGTGTCTACACAAAATCCAGCTCACTTTTACAAGCACCTGAAAAGCTCACCTTATGACATGACTATTGTAATTAATTTAACTTGATTTTCAACCATTCACAACCTGTTCTGGAGGTTTCACACAGTAACTGTGAGACTCAGAGAGCTGTTTCACTCACTGTAAAACGCTAGCCTGCCCAGCAGGCTTCCCACACCAAGCTGGTGACTGTAACTTTCCACCATATGCAGGGTTGTAGCATTGTTGGGCTTAAGCTACAAGGCCTTGAACTCACATCACTGTCTAGTCATGAAGCTAATTGGATGGTCTTGGGCAAATCACTCATTCACAGCCACTTTATTTTCTCCTTCTTTCAGGTCATACTGGGCATTCAGCTAAATGCTGAACACTGCAAAAAGTGAGAGCTAGAAACCAAAGGGTGGTACCCTCCATTATTAGGAAGGTATGTGTCTTTGGAGTTGCTCTGATCACAAGAAGGTATTGCCACGACATTTTTCTTGGTTCCCCAATTACACAATACACTGCTTAACACGAACAGGCTATGGCCACACATCAACAAAGTGGGAAATGACTAGTCAGTTACAAACCACAACACAGAAACATTCTGCTCCCTATTGCTGCAACCATCTTGAGCCTACTGCCTTGCTGCTTTCCAGCTAGGAACAGACCAGGTGTTCCAAATGACCCACAGCCCTCAGATTCCCTGTACAGCTCACTCTCAGCTAGTGATTTTGTCTTATCCGCTTCACTGATAATGTGTGTAAGAATCAGCTTGACCCAACTTGGGCCCTGGTGGGGTTTTGCATGCTAAGTCAAGCTCCTGACCCATAGATTGTAAACTATACACAGAGACAGGAAGCAATTATGCTACTAGAACAGAATTCTCTGGTGAGCCACACTAAGCACATGAAGTGCAAGATGTTTGTAACCTTGTTGGCCCTGCAGACTGACACACATTTTAAGATGTAGCAAGCTTTTCTGAAGCAGCAGAGTTTTCCTTCAGGCCCTCTAGACACCAGTATTTTACAGTAATAAAATGTGAAAGCTTAAATCTGTATGCAGATAGATGTAACATTTCTGCAGCAGTGGGAGACACTGCCCTGGAAACACTACTGGGGGTAGAAAACAACCCCATTTTGACAGCTAAGTATTGCTTCTGCTTTACCATCAATGCCACAGAGTAAGCTCAATAATGAGGTCTCATCCATGTAGTAAACCAACCTGCTGCATATCTGCAAGCTCAAATCTTGTTTTGGGTTCTCAGCTACCAGCATTCCATGCTCTTGACTGACAATGACTACCCAGGATCTTAGTCAGAGATCTTCTACATCACCTGCTACCTCGTGCCAAGGAGTGGGCTAGGCTAGAGACACTTCTGCACATGAAGCCTGTGTTCCACCATTGAGCTACAGCCCCTCCCTTCAGTTTTATATAAACTCAATTAACATGCAGCTCATTGAACACTGCCAGAAGAGAAGGGTTTACCCTCCACATCCCACTCATTCTCGATAAAGTAGTCTTTGCAAGTTGACTTGTTTTTTCCCCTTCCTCCCACACAAGTTTTTCTTTTTCCTATTCAGTACCCACACTTTTGGGGCGCGGGTGGCGCTGTGGGTTAAACCACAGAGCTAGGGCTTGCCGATCAGAAGGTTGGCGGTTCGATTCCCCGCGATGGGGTGAGCTCCCGTTGCTCGGTCCCTGCTCCTGCCAACCTACCAGTTCAAAGGCACGTCAAAGTGCAAGTAGATAAATAGGTACCGCTCCGGAGGGAAGGTAAACGGCGTTTCCTTGCGCTGCTCTGGTTCACCAGAAGCGGCTTAGTCATGCTGGCCACATGACCCGGAAGCTGTACGCTGGCTCCCTCGGCCAGTAAAGCGAGATGAGCACCACAACCCCAGAGTCGTCCGCAACTAGACCTAACGGTCAGGGGTCCCTTTACTTTTACCTTTACCCACACTTTTAAAATGCAGCTGTTGGCAAACCAAGAATTCTCCATGCCAAGGCAATCTTGGCACCATTTTAATGCTCAAAGCACAGATTTGGGACAATCTAAATCATTATGTTAAAATGCACAAAAGCTAGGATACATATTAAAATACGTGAATGACTGGAGCACCTAAATCATATTTTCAGTCAAAGCAATTTGCCTTGGTCATATAAGTTCTAAGGTCAATAATCAGATATACTCATTTTGGATTAGAATACTGTGAGATGCAATACTGGTAAGTTGCTTCTGGAGAGAAGTAGCATACTTGGGAACAGATGCAGATATCTGTGGCTTACCTATTAAGTGTCACTTCCTTGAATAACAAACTGAGAGAATAGACTGAACAGAGAGAGGGAGACAATAATGTTTCATTGTGAAGACTGTTCAGAGCAAAATAGTGCCACCATCAACTGCTAAGTCATTTTGATGGAAGTGCTGAAGGTAGCGACCACAGACAAGGGGAGCAAAAGAGGAGGGAGAATGTACAAAATGGCATAAGCCACTTACAGGCCATTGAGAAAGCCCAATAAACCACCAGAAAAAGGCACTCAAAGACATTAGCATAGTAGCACCCCATTCCTTTGATCAATCAACCTCAAATTGCATCTCACGTTACACTGGGTGACATAACAGAACCCCACCTGTACATTTTTGTACATGCTTCAATGGATGTCACATGCAATAAAGCACCACAGTCTAAGACAGATTCTTAAAAGTGAGCAACAGAAGTATCCCCAAACCAAGCACATTTAATTTAAATCTTCACACAAATAACTACCTACAGCTCTGCCATTGTAGGCTGACCTAAAGCCGTTCCTCCCCAAATCAAGATAGAGAAGGACAGAGAACACACTAGGATTTGATGGCATGCTTTTCTCTCCTTTTGCTCAACATGCAAACTACTCCTGACCTTGTGCAATAATTGCTTCCTTTCCCATCACAAACGCTCCCTTCCATTGCTATTTACATTCTGAGCTGCAATCACCTTGATCACTCAACCATCAGTAACAAATGTCTCCCGAGACATAAAGCGATTAGTAGAACAATCCCCAGTTTTTGTTCATGATTAATAGCTAACACTGTCTGAGAATTCTCCAGACAAAATCACCCATGGAGAAACGGGAGTAGCGCCACGACCCCCGCCCTAGGAGATGCATACATTGAAAGTAAGGATGGAACTTCTAAATATGGGGTTCTAAAATTCTATTCTAAAATCTCCTAATTAAGCCAAAAATTATTGCATGTTAGACAGTTTTATTCCACCATTCATTTGACTTCAGGGTGACCATGTGTTATCCTCACTGTTAGGTAGAAACTTTTTCTATGATCTATTCAGGCAACCCTCCAAACCATGGTTTAGAGGATTGAAAATGAGCCATATATTCACACTGCCTTCACATCTATTGCTCCTCTCTCAGTTTTCCACCACAGTTTGAAGTGGGTTTCTGATTTCAGGTTGACAAGCATTTACCACAGTTGGCGTATTTGGACATCATAGCAAGCTATGTTCAGCGCTGAACCAAAAACTGAGAGGCAAACCTCACACAAGAGGAGAATAGCCAAGCACAATTTACAGTCCTACACATTATAGTTTGGATAACTGCTTGACTAATAATATTTTGCTACTTACACCCTGCACATCTGACTGGGTTGACCCAGCCACTCTGAGCAGCTTCCAATGGAATATAAAAAACATCTGATTACAGGGTTGCCTTCAGATGTCTTTGGAAAGTTGTATAATTACTTATCTCTTCAACATCTGATGGGAAGGTGTTCCACTCGCTGGCCCAGTATCACTCAGTGTGTTTCATAGCTGAATTAAACTTCTTAGTCTAAAACCCTAATCCATAGTACTAATATGACCTCACTAGTGAATGTTTTGCTAAGAGACTTATCCCTGCAGGGAGTGGAACAGTTGCTCCTGAGGGCACCCACTGAAAGGTGAGATGACTCCCATCATCCCTTACCACTGACCATACTAGCTGGGGCTGATGGCAACTGCAGTCCAACAGCGACTGTAGGGCCACACAGACATCACTAATGTAGAGAGCTGACAAGTATTTATTGAACACTAATGGTAAAACATGAATGCGGATGAAATGAAAGAGACTGAGAACAAACTAAGAGACTCAAAACATGCAGAAGTCCTGCTCCTAACCATGGAAAGTTCTGAAACACACCATGAAGGCCAACTTAGCTACCACCTTTTTATAGGAAGGTGGAGATTCTCAGGATTCTCTTTAACCGAGACATCCAGATTCTGTGTTGTCTATTGTGATCAAAAGGCATATACATTTTGAGACTCCATGTCTACCAGGTATGTTACATCAAACAGCACACTTCAAATAAGAATCTCAGCTTTTTATCTAGCAAAGATGATGTCTAGCTTTGATATAACTCAGTTTTTGCTAAGTTTCACTGTAGAACTCTGTGTAAGTCAAAATCTCTTAGTACTGGGGAGCAAAAAGCCCTCCCTAAAAAAGCCCATTCCTTTATTGGGTCTCATCTCAAGGCAGTTCACCTCATTATTAAAGCATACAATACAAAATTACAATTAAAAATGGTCAATTCTAAAATGGAAACAATCTCGTGCAAACATGGAGCCAAGCTTAGCAGCGCTAAATCTCATTGGAAAATCCTGTTGGAACAAAAATGCATTGCATATTTGTCTAAAGTCAACCAAGGATGGGTATGTGGGACAGCCACAACTTGGACTGCTACAAAAAATATTATGGGTCAACGTTTGACGAAAAAGAAGTTTTAGGTTGGTAAAGAACAATAAATTAGGAGTCATTTACCCTGCTCATTATACTGGTTGCCATTATACTAAACGAACCAGTTAAGTTATTGGCTTCTTGTTTTCTGTGAGGCACCCTTGCATGGTCTGCCAATGATTAAAGATACAAATACCTTGTCAAAAGCCTCCATGTTCCTGACAACGGCTACTTATCTCATTCTGGTCTTAGAAACATTAGCAAAAGAAAAAGCTATCCAGAGCATACATGCCATATGCTTCTCAGTCATTTCTAAGTTGTCCCAGGGGTCATGGAATGGTTGCTAAGCAACTGCCCTCGTGGTCTCTTGTAGCTCTATCCTTACCATTCTGTCAGGGTTATGAAAAGAACCTATTGGATGGTTGCATCCAATGCTCTGCAACTCCACTCATGCAACAAGGTTCCTCTCCTCCACCAACACACTCCCAAAATCTGCTCCCAAGATTCGCCCAACTTTCTGGAGGGTGTACAGAGGACTACTACAAGGTTGAGAAGGAAAGAGTTATGTTCTGCAAGTCTTTTGTGCTAGTAAAACAGGAACATTGGATACTGTCCTGAAATTTCATGACTACATAGTACAAGTTAGAAGTAACAGAGAAGCATATGGCATCTATGTTCTAAAGAGGCTAATCCCCCTCTCCTGCTGCTAGAATAAGACTGTAGTCCCTGACAGAAAAAAAGACATTTGATAGGGTTCCCAAGGCATCTTTCAGTGGTAGCAAGCCAGTCACTGACATACACGGCATAACAACAATCATTTCATTCAGATGTTACACCAAACCATGGTTTTATTTTTAATGACTGAACCTGTATCAGATCACAAATCATGACTTGTGAGAAACTGGCAAACAAAGATACCAAACCACAGTTTGAAACTGGTTTGCAAACCCACAAATGAGCTGACTGTGGCTTGCTTTTTTTGTCTAAATTGACAAACCATTAACAAACCAGTGATAGTCATTGCTCTGAACCAAAAGGCGGCTGCTCCATGGAGACAGAAGTGAACTTATGAAGCCATGTGCTGAGCAACTGGAAAACAAAACTACAAAAGTAGCTCTAACCACAGCTTGTCTTTCCTGTATTTTGGAGGTCAAATGACAGTGTGGATTCTTAGCTATGGTTAGCATAAACTATGTTTTGGCACAATATCTGAATGAAGCCAGCTTCTAGTGACCAGTTGAGTAGAATCAAACTATTTGGTGCATGGTGTACAGAAGCAGTAAGTCTAAGAGCTGTTTACTGCACTATAAAATAACATAAATGAAGTACAACTTACTTTACACACACACATACAGAGCACCACGATTTTTTTCTGATGCTCTGCTGGCAGAGGTGTGGGGACAAAGGTTCTTCTAAAACAGGCATGGCCAAACTTGGCCCTCCAGCTGTTTTGGGACTACAACTCCCATCATCCCTAGCTAACAGGACCAGTGGTCAGGGATGATGGGAATTGTAGTCCCAAAACAGCTGGAGGGCCAAGTTTGGCCATGCCTGTTCTAAAACATTTTGACTATTGGAAAAATAGCTAAAATTACTAAAAGGGCCCAAGAAGTAGCTCTGATACGCTTGTTTATGGGTGAGGATGCAGAACTGCTAAACAAAAATATGATAAGATACCTTTTTGTTACAATACAAACAACCGTTGCTAACTTCTGGAATGACCTAAAGGGGTCTACTTTGGTCCTGGTACAGTACCAAATAGCTGTAATTGAAAAAACTTACATAAAAGTTACATGCAGAGCTAGAAGGAAAAACACAAAAGGTGCATTACTGGCTGTATTACTTCTTATTACTTTTACAAATAAATATGAAAACAGGAAGGTTCCTATGGAGTTCGCTAATTTATGGAATTTGTAAACCCCAGTTCATATTAGACAGGCCCCATTCCTGGATAATTTTAAGCAGGCCTCAAAAACTCACCTCCATATTCTGGCCTAGTAATTTGGCCTCAGATGCAGGCCAATATTGTGGGTTTGGGTCTGGTGGCAGTACTTGCTGTATTATGCTGGATGATTTTGGGGCTTGCTGATTTTAACAATGTTGATTAATTATATTATATTGAAATGATTATAGTGTTTTAAATGTTTTACTGTGTTTTCCTATTCTATTTTGACTGTCAGACTGTAAACCACCATAGGAATAATTATTGAAAGGCGGCAAATGAGTGTATTAAATAAATAATGTGTGCAATGTGGAGGACAAGCAGCAAAGATATTCCATTTAAAATGGCATTTCCAGTAGTCACCCATTTGTAGCATAAGGATAATGCAACTACAGGGCCACTGAGTCACTGAATGGAGCTTACCCATGAATACACAGTAGTTAAATGCTGAAAGGCGTTTTTGGGGTTGCTTTTTTTAGGAAACATGTGTCTAACCATAGTATCTGTTGCTACAAGTTCTTTCAAGGCTCTGGGTAGCCAATTAATTGTGCTGCATATTGCCAATTTTAAAATGTTTAGTGAAGGAAAGCCAGCACAACTATTTACTAATTAACAAATTATTGTAATATGGTCAATTACCTGCGCTGACTAAATTTTCCTTCCCTCTATGTATCTGGAATTCAATTCCACATCAAACTCAACACAATATTATTTCATTAACACTCTGGTTAATATTTGTTCCAGATACCATTTGTAAAAAGAATATATTTGTATAATTTTAACAATTAGGGACAGTCAGGGGGGGAAAAGAGAGCGCGTATGCCACATTATTATGTTAGAAATGAGTTTCCATGGAAGCCTAGAGCTACTCGATGAGCATATTAACACACTAATGGGAGTCAGTGATGGGAACAAATTACCCCTAATAATACTTAGCACATATACAGGAAGCAATGTCTTCAAATGCAGCACCAATATTAACTAATTAACCCATATAACTCCCCTTCCAGGTTGATGAGAATTACCAATATTTAACAGAAAGAGTAATGAGCAGCCAAGCTAGCCGCAAAAGCCAACTGGGTGCCCTCTTGAGGCAGATTCATAATGGATTGTTATCATGCGGTGGACAGTGCCACCACAAGCCTATGCTGACTGTTGGGAAGGTTACAGCCACAACTACAGCCAATCCTCTGCCTGACTAACTAAAATGTATTTCATACCTGGTCATTTTTCAAAATCCAGCACTGAAGAGCATAGAAGTAGCTGGTAGTCTGATAAAGGGGCACAAATGTATCCTGGAAGCGCAGAATTCCACTTCCAGGTTTCACAGCATGAAAATTACTACCCAATTAAAAGAATGTGAGATTTCAAGCAATGTCCTGCATGGTTTGTCTAAATAACACACACACACACACACACACACACACACACACACACACACCGTACTGTGGCCCATGCCAGTGGTTGGAGCTTGTGTACTTGGACAGGCTGCTATGTAGTTGATCCATGTTTCTATCCAGGAACAGAATAGCCTGGCAGCAACAGAAGTTCCAAGTCCATAGGAGACCGGAAGCTCTGGGACAAAAATTAAAGCTACAAATCTATAAACATTTATCTAGATGTCCCACTGACTTCAGTGGGAACTTCCAAGTAGACATGTATAGGATTGCACTGTAAGAGCCCAATAGTAGCAGCCTTTCCATGCAGGCCAGAGGCAGATACCTGACAACATACTGTAAATCCACAACACTTAGACAAGTTTCTCTAAGTCCCCACAGATTTTTCCTCAAGGCACTCCAGCAGTTCTTGGGAGTCAAAGATGTATGTGTGCATAGCTTTATTCAAGCCTCAAAGAACAGCTTATAGTCCTGAAAGGAGGGGATCTGTAGGCCAAGAAGCAGTGGGAGGATATTATAGAGAGGCAAAAAAAAGGGCTGTGCCAGACAAGAGAAGCAGATGCGGTGCACACAACACTGAATGTTCTGTTGCCTGTACTTCAACATTCACCAGTGATGTACCAACCACGGTGGTCAGACATGGAACTAATATGTTACAACCAAGATGAGACTTCCACAAATAAGACCCCTTAGCACATTTCTTGTGGCAAGAGCTTTTGCAGTGCTCTCATTTATGAAGAGTCTTGGCTTGCAGGCTTCTCAATCAAATCAGGAGCCTTGTGGCACCTTAACTGTTAACCATTCATTGTGGTGCCTCAGGAATTTGTAAGATCTATGAAGCCATATCTTTAGTTGGCAGACATCATAACAGGGCTTGAAGAGGGACCTTTTGTGTTATTTCTAAAGCCAGTTAAAAAGGTATATAAGATACCGATGACTGTACCCAGTAGCGATAATTACTGCTAATACAATCTTCCTAGGGCTGCTTGCTAATTTAACACATTGGGAGAGAAATACCTGCTCTTAATTAAGTTCTAAATTAATAGAATCAAACTTGCCAAAACAGTGGTACCTCGGGTTAAGTACGCTTCAGGTTAAGAACTCCGCTAAGAACAAAAATCGTGCTCTGGTGGCGCAGCGGCAGCAGGAGGTGCCATTAGCTAAAGTCATGCTTCAGGTTAAGTACGCTTCAGGTTAAGAACGGACCTCCGGAATGAATTAAGTACTTAACCCGAGGTACCACTGTATATTCTACTTCAATCATTTCAGGCTGAAGTCTCCCCAACAGGTAGAAGTCAAGAAATTGGGGAAAACACGCAAGGTCATAAAACTAAGAATAGCTTTAGGAACAGCATTGCAATATTTTCTTTGTTTTGCTGGTGCATTTCAAGCAAGATGTTTCTACTTTGCTGCACTGATTTTAATAGCAGATAGGGCTTGTTGAACATTACCAATTTGCACTTATCTACACCGTGCTTCTCATCTCTGAAAAATGGATTAAACTGGTATGTCAACAGAAAGTCCTTCTAATTCAACAAAAATATACTACAAATATCAGTCACAGTAAACACTTTTTTGATCTTGACATTGTATTATTAGCACTGTTGCTTATGACTCTTCAAGTCTTCATCATCACAGTAATGATAGTAATTGCAAGAACTACAGGACTCAATGCATTTGCTTAACACCAGGGGCAAGGGAGTGGGTGACAAGCACCTGAACATCCAATAAGGCACTGCCACTGAAATTATGCAGCCTGTGATACTGACTACTATAGAGGCCCAGTCCAGATTTCCAAAGAAGCTGAAACCAGTTCTTTTCAGATTTCTTACATAAAGAATGCATGATAGGGCCTGTCATTCAACTGAATGTGTGAATTTAAATGCACTTACAAAACGCGAAGCCAACAAAGGTATTCTTGATTAATCATGAATGAAGACAACACTTCCATGATAAAACTTGCAAGACAAGTTACCACTTTGTGCTGAAAGGCCAACTTAATGAATTCCTTGTTGGTCAAATTGGGAACATGGAATGCTCTTGCAGTAAAACACCAGTGGCAAAATGGCTTCCAAGACAAAAACGAACAACTTCAGGGCAGATCCGAGTACTGCAAAGGATCCTGATTTAAAGGAGATATTGACACTGATTTCAGCTGAGAACTGTCAGCCTCAGTTGCTTCTGCCACCTGAAAAGCGAACTCTCTGCTTAGTTTTGTATATAAATGGAAAGAAAAGGGCTCTTGGGGTTAAGTCTCTTATGAAAAACAAGTATATGTTCTAAAGAAAGGAGGAAAAGAGTAATGATAATCCTGAACTCCTTTGAAAAAACCATCTGAGGTAGGAAGGGGAAGAGTGTCCTTATGAATACTACTGGCACCGAGCGAATCACCATATATTTACAGCTGCAAACTTTCATCTATTCAGTTGGCATGATCAACCAACCAAAGTAAGGCTTCCCTCCCTCATCAATTAATTCAGGGAGCTGAGTACATCACTGAGCAACCCCCCCCCCCAAACACACACCTGCACAGACTCCTAACTTTGAAGAAGCAGCTAAAACAGGCACGCAAATGTGTCCTCAGAAGATACTAGCTCACCTGCCAACATACCACGGTACTTTATTGTTTATTTGCAGAACCAGTTCTCTGCCTTTGGACAGGTGGCCTCATGGGGGCTTCCAAAATAAATACATATAAGAGGATCAACATATCAAATTAAAACCATGAAAGAATGAGAAAGGCAACACACACAAAACAATTTGGGTGGGTGCTAAAACTAGGAGAAGGATCTAATAAAAGCCTGTGAAAAGTGGGTGGGCTTTGCCTAGCACCTAAATGTGCACAATGGAGGTGCCAGGCAAGCACAAGAGAATTCAAGAATTTGGGAGCCACCACAGAAAAGGCCCTCTCTCATGTAGCCAGCTGCCAAACACTTTGAAACAAACTGGAAGCCAGTGAAGTTAATGACAGAGTAACATGCTACTGGTGTAAAGTCAAATTTAGCTTAAAGGAATAGAACTACCAGCTTGTGTATACCTTTCCCACTTGAAAGTGCTCCTTACTTACCACATGTAGATCAGTCAGGTTGTTATTTGCCAGCCTGAATTAGAAATTATCGTTTTTAATTGCTAGTTTATTAGGGTTTATTAAAATCTTCACATTTTTACAATCATATTCATTGCTCACTTATGCCACCTTTTCATAGTTAAACCATGCTCAAGGCAACTTACACCATGAAGATTTACATAATTTGAAAAATATAACAAAAGTAGTCCTAAGCAATAAATAAATAATCAGGAAGTATGCAATAAAACTAAACAATCCCCATACAGTGGACCCTACGGATACGAATTAAATTCGTTCCGGGGGTCCGTCCGCAACCCAAAAAGTCCATAGGCAGAGGCACCGCTTCTGCACATGAGCACGCTATGAAACCCGGAAGTATACACTTCCAGGTTTGCCACGTTCATAACCCGAAAGTTATGTATCCAGAGCAGTACGTAACTAGAGAGTCCACTGTATAAGTCATTATACGGTCTATCATCAAACATACAAAAAATTAAATACCAAATAACAGCAAAAATTAAGCATCTCCAAAATGAAAACTTGACATCCCACCAAAAACCCTAAACACCACAAGAATCTCTATGCATCCTGAGCAGCAGGCATGGGTGTAGCCAGGGGGGTAGGGGGCAGCTGCCCCCTCCAGATCAAGTAAAACAATAGAAATAACTAACTGACCAATCACATTGGTTCTGCCCCTCTAACAAAGTCCTGCCCCCACCAACAAAAATTGTGGCTGCACCCATGGCAGCAGGAACTGCAGGACTCACAGCAAAGATGGCCTCTGACTTCTCCATCAGCCTTAGCTTTTGTAGTTGGAGTCAGTCCTCCCAAGCCAGGTGGGAAAAGGCTAGCAAGGCAGGGAACGATTCTTGCAGGACTAACAGCAGTGACATAGTTCTGTCTCCCCCTCCCCACCAAGACTCTACCATTTGTGATCCCATTATTCAGTGAACTGAAAAGTTCGTTGTTTTCTGTAAATAAAGTCAGGTTAGATGAATTTGCAGCTCCTGTGCCCTTGAGAATGCAGTCCTATACTCATCTAACAGGGAGTAAACCCCGCTGAGCTCAACGGCATTTGCTTCTGAGTAAATATAAATAGAATTGAACTATAATAATTGTACTATTAGAATCAATTTGTAAATCATCAAAGGAGTGGGACCCTCACATTTCTGAAATCTAACCTGCATCTACCAACATCTTCCATATCATCTTAGTCAAGTGTTTCACAATCTCCAAAATAAAAATCCTAACACTGCATCACACATCCATGATGCAACAGTTAGCCAATATCAAAATACTATGGAGAACTCTGGATTACAGCTGAAAAATTAACTCATCTGCTCCTATCATTGGATGCACCATAACATTCCTTGCTGGTTA
The DNA here is from genome assembly GCA_034641385.1 of Darevskia mixta. Lineage (NCBI taxonomy): Eukaryota > Metazoa > Chordata > Lepidosauria > Squamata > Lacertidae > Darevskia > Darevskia mixta. Next base: position 9,307,925 of record JAWWNH010000001.1, on the reverse strand, counting down.
TGTAACTTCCATATAGCATCCTCTTCTAGCTTTCAAAGCTTGGAGGAATCTTTTAAGGTCAAATCCACCTCTGTGATCCTACACAAAGCCAATAACCGTTTCTGACATTTTAGATAATGTTGAGAGCTATTGTTGACAATATTCATTCTCCTTAAGCAGTTAGCTTATTTCACTGTCTGTCTATTCTTAGATACTCTTCAGGATGCATAACCTAAATATTTCCTTTATCTAGAACTTATCCCTGACACACCTGGGTTCAAATTCTAATTAAGTCAAAAATTTGCTTTGTGCCTTGAGCTTGTTACTATCTTACAGCCACTGTGGCTTTATTAGAAAATGTGATTTAGGGTGCTATCCTATATATACTTACCTGAGAATCGCCTCCACTGAACTCAGTGAAGCATACTTCCAAGAAGGCATGCAAAGAATTGCACTGTACAAGTGACCTACTTCGTAGGCAAGCACACCACTTTACAAATTACGGAGAATAACTATGGTAACAGCACAGTTTTTCCTACACTTTTAACTCACATGATCTATTAATGGAATTCTGTTTTTCTTCCTTACTTCTAAGTCTGGGGATGAGGAACTGTAGTTTTCCAGGTATTGTTTGACTCCAAATCCCAGCAGCCCCAGACAGCATAGTCAACAGTCGGTAATTGTAGATCAACAAGGTATGGAGGGCCACAAGGTTCCCATTCTTCTCTTGCCCCATTAACCTAGGCATTCTAGTTAGTCTGCCTCAGCTCCTGACCATTATTACCTTAAACCCACAACTAGAAAAGATCTACACAAAATCTTTAAATAGCCCAGCATCTGACAGTCACTGCTATGACAACCATTCATACAAATCAAAGTTATTATTCACCTTCACCCTCATGATGTCCACCTCCTGATGAAAAATGTGTTCTCCAGCTTATGGCCACACTCAGCTAAATACAGTCTGACTTTTACTGAAAGCCAGAAAACTAAGTCTTCCATTTATTACAGCAGGAAAAGGGAAATCTCTAAATTAAATCACAACTTTCTGGTTGCATCACGGTAAACCATGAAAGGTTTATGAAGAAATCTACAATAAAATATTTTAATTGTACTATTATCACAATTTGTCAAAACCCTTTATTAGTTTACTCAGACATTAGTGCCGAAAGCTTGCTTGATACTTTTAACAGATATACATTGACTACTTTTAACAGATATACATTGATCCTGAAGGTAGGAGTCTATCAAATGCTGAAGATGATCATCCAAAAGTCAAGGACCAAATGGAGCAAACAGCACACAGACCTAGTGGTGGGAGGAAAAAATCCTTAAGTAGGAGACTAGGGGGAATGATCAATGGTTTTCAATGTCTGTATACAAATGCACAGAGCATGGGAAATAAACAAGATGAACTTGAGCTCTTGATACAGCAAACTAAATACGACATAATAGGCATCACTGAAACCTGGTGGGATGAGTCTCATGATTGGAATGTAGTAATAGAGGGATACAATCTATTTCAGAGAAATAGACCAAACAGGAAAGGAGGAGGAGTGGCATTATATGTCAGGGATGTGTATACCTGTGAAGAGATCCATGATTTAAAACTTCAAAGCCAAATTGAGAGTATCTGGGTCAAAATTAAGGGAGAGAAAAATAACAGTGATCTCATTGTGGGAGTTTACTATAGATCCCCAAGCCAAACTGAGGACATAGATGATGCCTTCCTGGAACAGATGACCAAGCATTCAAAAGGAAATGAGATAGTAGTAATGGGGGATCTCAACTATCCTGATATTTGTTGGATGTCAAACTCAGCCAAGAGCATAAGGTCGAACAGATTCCTCACTGGCCTTGCAGACAATTTCATTGTCCAGAAAGTGGGAGAAGCAACAAGAGGATCAGCCATTTTAGATCTGGTCCTAACCAATAGTGATGACCTGGTTAGTGGGGTAGAAGTGGCAGGATCATTAGGTGGGAGTGATCATGCTCTTCTGGAGTTTATTATACATCAGAAAGGAGCAACCAAGCATACTAAGACTCAAATTCTAGACTTTAAGAAAGCCGACTTCAGAAAACTTAGGGAAATGCTGGATGTGATCCCATGGTCAGTAATACTAAAAGGGATGGGAGTTCATGATGGATGGGAGTTTGTTAAAAGGGAGATATTAAAAGCACAACTTCAAGCAGTACCAATGCGACGAAAACATGGAAGGTGCCTAAAGAAGCCAGGGTGGCTATCTAAAGAACTTTTAACTGAGTTAAGATTTAAAAGGGATATGTACAAGAAATGGAAAAAGGGGGAAACCACCAGAGAGGAATTCAAACAAATAGCCAGCACATGTAGAGACAAAGTCAGAAAAGCTAAAGCACAGAATGAACTCAGGCTTGCTAGAGAGGTTAAAAGCAATAAAAAGAGTTTTTATGGGTATGTCCGTAGCAAAAGGAAGAACAAGGAAACAGTGGGGTCACTTAGAGGAGAAGATGGTGAAATGCGAACAGGGGACGCAGAAAGGGCAGAACTCCTCAATACCTTCTTTGCCTCAGTCTTCTCCAAAAAAGAAAACAATGCCCGACCTGAAGAATATGGAGCAGATGATTCAGCAGGGGAAACACAGCCCAGAATAAGTAAGGAGGTAGTACAAGAACACTTGGCTAGTTTAGATGTATTCAAGTCTCCAGGGCCAGATGAACTACATCCCAGAGTATTAAAAGAACTGGCAGAGGTAATTTCAGAGCCACTGGCAGTAATCTTTGAGAATTCCTGGAAAACAGGTGAAGTCCCAGCAGACTGGAGGAGGGCAAATGTTGTCCCTATTTTCAAAAAGGGGAAAAGAGAGGACCCAAACAATTACCGCCCAGTCAGCCTGACATCAATACCAGGAAAGATTCTAGAGCAGATCATTAAGCAAACGGTCTGTGAGCACCTAGAAAGGAACGCTGTGATCACTAAAAGTCAGCATGGGTTTCTGAAAAATAAGTCATGTCAGACTAATCTGATCTCATTTTTTGACAGAATTACAAGCCTGGTAGACGAAGGGAACACTGTGGATGTAGCCTATCTTGATTTCAGCAAGGCCTTTGACAAGGTGCCCCATGATATTCTTGTAAAGAAGCTGGTAAAATGCGGGCTAGACAATGCTACCATTCAGTGGATTTGTAACTGGCTGACTGACCGAACCCAAAGGGTGCTCATCAATGGCTCCTCTTCATCCTGGAGAGAAGTGACTAGTGGGGTGCCACAGGGTTCTGTCTTGGGCCCAGTCTTATTCAACATCTTTATCAATGACTTGGATGATGGGCTTGAGGGCATCCTGATCAAGTTTGCAGATGACACCAAATTGGGAGGGGTGGCTAATACCCCAGAGGACAGGATCACACTTCAAAATGACCTTAACAGATTAGAGAACTGGGCCAAGGCAAACAGGATGAATTTTAACAGGGAGAAATGTAAAGTACTACACTTGGGCAAAAAAAATGAAAGGCACAAATACAGGATGGGTGATACCTGGCTTGAGAGCAGTACAAGTGAAAAGGATCTAGGAGTCTTGGTAGACCACAAACTTGACATGAGTCAACAGTGTGATGCAGCAGCTAAAAAAGCCAATGCAATTCTGGGCTGCATCAATAGGAGTATAGCATCTAGATCAAGGGAAGTAATAGTACCACTGTATTCCGCTCTGGTCAGACCCCACCTGGAATACTGTGTCCAGTTCTGGGCACCACAGTTCAAGAAGGATATTGACAAGCTGGAACGTGTCCAGAGGAGGGCAACCAAAATGGTCAAAGGCCTGGAAACGATGCCTTATGAGGAACGGCTTAGGGAGCTGGGTATGTTTAGCCTGGAGAAGAGACGGTTAAGGGGTGATATGATAGCCATGTTCAAATATATAAAAGGATGTCATATAGAGGAGGGAGAAAGGTTGTTTTCTGCTGCTCCAGAGAAGCGGACACGGAGCAATGGATTCAAACTACAAGAAAGAAGATTCCACCTAAACATTAGGAAGAATTTCTTGACAGTAAGAGCTGTTCGACAATGGAATTTGCTGCCAAGGAGTGTGGTGGAGTCTCCTTCTTTGGAGGTCTTTAAGCAGAGGCTTGACAGCCACCTGTCAGGAATGCTTTGATGGTGTTTCCTGCTTGGCAGGGGGTTGGACTGGATGGCCCTTGTGGTCTCTTCCAACTCTATGATTCTGTGATTCTGTGACTAATATAATGGTTTTTAGCCCACATTTTAAACCAAACCATTCTTGTAATGGTACCTCAGGTTACAGAGGCTTCAGATTACAGACGCTTCAGGATGCAGACTCTGCTAACCCAGAAATAGTACCTCGGGTTAAGAACTTTACCTTAGGATGAGAACGGAAATCGCGTGGTGGCTGCATGGCGGCAGCAGGAGGCCCCATTAGCTAAAGTGGTACCTCAGGTTAAGAACAGTTTCAGGTTAAGAACAGACCTCCAGAACGAATTAAGTTCTTAACCCGAGGTACCACTGTAAAGGGGTTATTAAGGCGGAAGGCATTGTTGTAAACTGTGTTCACTTCTCAATTTACTGTATTTTTCCGTGTATAAGACAATATTTCCCCCCAAATTTTTTAAGTTTAAAATTGGGGGTAGTCTTATACATGGAATGTTGCAATTAAATATATAAATAAATATATGCCGCCATCAATTTTCTTTCCCCCCAGCCTCCCCTCACTATTGGCCTCATGACAAACCCTGGTCTGATACTCTCTCCATTGTCCCTTCCACCCGGTTCCCTCAGCCGCCCCCTGGCTACCCAGACCCCCCATTCCCCAAGTGCACTCACAGCTCTGGCAGCCACAGCTCCTTGATCAGCGTTCGCATCTGCCGCCGCTCGTGGAGTAAATAGGGTACATACCATAAGTACTGAGACAAAAGTGCAACACACAGGCGGAAGAGCAGGAGCTGCAGCTACAGTGGAGTTACACTGAGCTGACAGGAGCAGCCGCCATTACACAGCTTGCCTCACTGTTTGATGTTTAAATATACGGTACTAAATATACTGGTGTTTTGAATATTTAATAAAATATCAAAGTTGTTCTGTTTGGTGTTTAAAATATTTATTTCTTAATTTGGGGCTCAAAAAATAGGGGTTGACTGATACATGGGGTGTCTTATACACGGAAAAATACGGTAGTATGTTTTAATGTTTTCCTAACCATGGTTGCTTTGTACTTTTTTACTTAATGGGAAAGTGGTCATTAGATATTCTCCCTATATCTTCTGTATGAAGAGGCTATCATACAAGCTATAAGTCAGTCATTCAAGAAGACTGGCATTGCCACTGGAATCCGTCTGTAGCCAATGATATCTACTTGCATGTAAGAGTGTTTCATGTTCAAAATGTAACACTTCTTTTAAAATGGTTGTGATAGTTTAAAGAACTTTAGGTTCTTCCAGGCCAGAACCTGCTCCTCCACCATTCACTTTGTTTTTCAGCTTTGAATCTCAGGAGTCAACTTCCTTCCTAGCGCTCAGCCGGCTTTCCAAAAGGGTGTTCATAGTTCTGAGATTCAGTGGGTAAGTTCACATGACCATTTCAAGATGGCAGCTGAAATGTTTGAAGCCATCACCTACAACTGCTATTGTCATTGTGATTTATTTATTGTCATTGCACAAGTACAAGCACAACGCTATACAAGTGCAACGAAATTGCATGCCATCCCGTAAAAGAAAAAAAAGAAAAAAGCACAAAACACACACACACACCAGAAAGGCCACACACACACACACACACACACACCCATCACAGCTCTCCAAGGTCATATTATCTGGTTACAGCATTTAAGATGGTTATAGCTCTTGGGTAGAAACTGTTCTTCAGTCTATTTGTTCTTGATCTAATTGTTCTATATCTTCTACCCGAAGGCAGTGGTGCAAAGAGACTTTGCTCCAGCAAATCTCAAAACATGTCAACATCACAATCACTGCTTGGAAAATCTCAGAAACATTTACAAAGAGGCAAGCAATTTATCGCCTTGCAGTACATGTCAAAGTTTGGGGAAACACTCTCCCCACACACCCAGCAAGTGTAATAGCTTCATTACATAAGCCATCACCTCCAATGGCTGTATGAATCCACTCAAAATAGAAAAGTAAGGAAATTGTGGGCACAGGAATACCATCACTCCTCTTGGCATTTAAAGAGAAGCAAACATCAACTTCATTACCAGTAGTAATGTACATTACCAGTAGTAATGTACGGAAGTGAGAGCTGGACCATAAAGAAGGCTGATCGCCGAAGAATTGATGCTTTTGAATTATGGTGCTGGAGGAGACTCTTGAGAATCCCATGGACTGCAAGAAGATCAAACCTATCCATTCTTAAAGAAATCAACCCTGAGTGCTCATTAGGACAGATCCTGAAGTTGAGGCTCCAGTACTTTGGCCACCTCATGAGAAGAGAAGACTCCCTAGAAAAGACCCTGATGTTGGGAAGGATTGAGGGCACAAGGAGAAGGGGACGACAGAAGATGAGATGGTTGGACAGTGTTCTCGAAGCTACTAACATGAGTTTGGCCAAACTGCGAGAGGCAGTGAAGGATAGGCGTGCCTGGCGTGCTCTGGTCCATGGGGTCACGAAGAGTCGGACACGACTGAACGACTGAACAGCAACAACACAAACATCAACTTCTTACCTCTTTCGCATTGTGCCATGCCATTTCCCCCCCCCCTTGTCTGTACTACTCAGCTGCTTTTATTTCTTCAGCGAGTGAAGTTTGGTTGCCTGTGTATCCCTGTGAAGTTTCTGTACTTTGCTTCTGTGTTTATCTTTGGTGAGTGGCCTGTAGGGTTGAGAAAAAAACTCTACTCTCTCCCCTCACTTTGAGAGACAAAGCAACTACGTCAGAGGAATCTAATAAGAGCACAGCAGAACCTCAAGAGAACACCCTCAGTTCCTTTACAGATGTTCTGCCAAATCAGGGGCTCAAGAAGCAAGACAACAAGTTGCTGTTCAATTGGTGAGGTAGGAGATTATCATCACTGCGGGAGGAGGGGAGTCTGCTGGAGGAATGGATGCAAGCAAGCTATGACAGTAAACTAAAGTTGAAAGGTTCTTCAGGAGCCATTTTGGCTAACTCTTATGTACTGGAAGGATGTCAGTAGATATAAACCATCCTGACATACACACAGACTCATGTTCCAGGCTTCCAGATTCTACTTTCCTTGGAGCCATTCCACTCCTCAGTTTATTTTCTACTGAGATACTTCAAGAACTTCAAACTAAAATCTGCTGTGCTGCAACCAGGACTTACTGTGTTTTGTCATCCTCAGAGAGAGGTTAAAAAACCTTTGAATAAACATTTCAAAACAAAGCTCTCTCCCCCCACCCCCACTGAAAAATTCATAACTGTCAAGTTCTACTTCAAGTACATTCTGTTTTTGAAGAAGAAAGCCAAGAATAAGAAGGCTGCAGTTTAGTGTCTTCTTCTTTTTAAAGCATTTTATTTCCTACATCGGACAAATAGCCGAAAGCTTAATTGGCAGAAGGTGGCCTCCAGCATGAAACAACCTCAAGGTCTCCTGACTCCAAGCAGGAGAACACACAATAATTATGGAAGTGACTGAGCACTAAGGCTCCTCAAAGTCAGATTCTAAGCTTTTCAGTTAAATATTTTTTCCCGTAGAGAAGTAGCAGTCATATTCAGCAGTTCAGTTAGCTACTCCAACTACACAATCTCAAGCCAAGAACACAGTAGGATAATGCCCTTCTAGTGAGACTATATATGCAAACACTCAACACATACTTCCACATGGTGAAAACAAAAGACCAACAAAAGCAAGAAGCAATAAAGGGGGAAAGAATCCTGTGCATAAATAACATGCTACTTTAAACTAAAGCTGCAATCCTAAGCAAACTTGGAAAGCAAGCCCCATGGCCTGGTTCACATGACATGCTAAGCCAAACCTTGGCTTAGAAAGACTGCGCAAGCCTTGGAAAAACCTAGCCATTATGTTTTTGCGCCTGTAACTCAGGTTCCAGGAGCCATGTGGCAAATATCCCAGTTTCTAACACTGCTTCCAATGTTACAATTCTACGATTCTATGATCTTAACTACGTTACTTGATTGTAGCTTGCCCTTATTGTACCAGTATGCAAGGAGAAAGACACACAGTGGAAATGGAAATGGTATTAACTATAGACTAAGGCAGAGGTGTTTAAATTGTGGTCACCAACCTGGCACCCGAAGATCTCCATGTAGTAGCAATTGGACCCGTGCCAGTAGCAAAACACACCTGAGGAATTTCAAACACTAGCTACAATGTCCTCCCTAGGAGCTCCCTAGGAACACTTATGTGGCATAACTTAGCCTGGTAGGGTCTAAAGTAGCCATACAGACAGGGCAGCACTGTAAGTCACTCAATGCTTGTCTAGTTGCAGATCACCCACTTGAGCACATGGCAATAAGTGGTTCCCCCCCATGCCACAATTTTTGTTGGAAAAGAAGAGGGGAGAATAATTGTTCCAGATCATTTCCTAAATTGCCAGTTGTAATCCTCAGAACCTGCAAGAATTTGGGGTAGGGAAAGGAAAAGGCTTGAATATGCTTAATATTGCACTCAGTGTGCAGTCCTGTAAATGAAAAGTTACGAATTCATACACATCTTTGAGGATTTTTTTTATAGCAACAATATTTAATTTGTTTTACTGCCTTGCAAACAGGACCTGCACCATTGTACAAGATGCAGCAAGAGTATCAAATATGTATTAAATTATAAAAAGCTAACTCTGTTACAAAATGATGCCAAGCTAATACAGGTATATAAATTCAAAACAGTACAATTCAGAAGTAGCATTTCATTGTATACATTGTTGGAGCGAAATTGGCTGAACCAACTACCGGTAAACTCAGCATAAGAGCAGCAAAGGAAATATGGGGCTAGACAAAGAAGATAGAGAATAATAAGGATAATCTACAATAGCATCATGTAATTTAACCTTATCATGTAATATTCACCTCATTTCAGAAAGGGCAAGACTGCAATAAAAGGGTTCTGAGAAGAGCGACAGGACTTGCATTCCTGAGAACAGATCTTGAACAATCCTAAAAACAAAAGGCCACAGTGGGAATTTTGCACATGGAAAAGGTAAAAAGATTTTCTCTTTCAAGAAGAGGGATCAGTTGCAAATATTAATATTGGGATAGGGTATTGATTCCTGGTTCAGAGTACAGCAGAATTATTATTTTTTTACAAAAACTGCAGAACCTGGCAGGCATTGAAACACACAGGATTAAAGAACAGCATGGAGGACTATAAAATAGCCATTACAGCAGACTATCCGAATCATACAGATGATAGTGGATGCCCTATGTTGAAAAACAGCACCAGTCCATCATGCATCAAGTAGCTCCACTTTGGCCAACCTTTTTATTAAAAAAAATACTTCTGCCAGAATTTGATGGAAGGAACTGAATGTCCAGATTAATCCAACTCCTATCCTACGTAGTAATAGGATCCAACCCATCAATCACCCCCCACCCCAAAATACCAAACTGACCCATACCCAGAAGCATTTCACAAGTTGGAAACTGGAGGAGCAAACTTACATCGCTCTGACTCTTTTAAGAAGGCTTAACCCACCTTCTCTCAAAATCAAAGCATACTAGTATCATATACTACAAGCAAAAATGAATCTTTTCTTAGAAAAAAAAATCCAGTTGGGTAACAAAATGTTCAGGTCTATGTATGTAGTTATGTTTTTATAAGGAAAAATAAACCTTTATTATTAGTTCTACCACCATACAAATAGGGTAACCTGTACATGGGGCCACCCATGTGATCTGCACTTTGAGATCTAGAACAAGAAAATCAGTTCCCACATGCAATAGGAAAAGGAGAGTCAGGAAGCAGTAATAAGGCTATACAGTGGAATCCCGGTCCAGGAGGCACATCAAACTGTGATACTAAAAGAGGTAAATACCAAACACTTGGAAATGACTAAACAAAATCCTATTTCAATTAAGACTTTCTGCAAAGCTCTGGAAGCTGACTGGAAGAGTGCATACTCTTAGCAGGAAACCAAAATCCCTATAACACTTCCTGTTCGACATATGCACATTTGTGTTAAGTTAACCTAATAAAGTAACATTGCAAGCAATAACCACAGGCTCTTTCTTTGCTCAAAAGTTTCAGTCTTTCTCTCTTGAAATTAATTTAGCATTATCCCAAAACTGTACCCAGACTGTGCCACTTCAGAATAGACTCTTCCCTACACATACATACATACACTGTATGAGCCTTCTCCCCGACTTTCTAGTTTTCTATCTACAGGGCTCCTACTGAGGGACCATTCCATCATGAAATCCCCCACCTGCAATTTTACAGTCCAAACATACATTTGCCAATGTTTGTAAGAACCAGAGCAAGGATGTCATCTGCCTAGTGGCAAAGAGGATCACACTGAATGTTGACATTGATAAAATAAATCAGACACTGGTTACCTTTTAAGTTAAGAAACACATATTGCTGACACATTATCATTGGCTGCACACATTAGGAGTGTGGTAGGGCTTTGTTGCTTGAGTTTTTGTTTTTCCTTCAAAGCCAATAAAACTGTGTTAGAAGCAAGCGTTTCAGTGAAAACCAACCACCCAACTCTTTTTCCAGGAATGGCACAGCATTTGTGTCCATCACACCAAGTCGGTTGAGTGGGGTTGCAAATAAGGATTGGTGGGGAAGGAAGCGGGGGAAATGGCAACACAACCACAATTATACATTTTGTTTGTTGTAGGCAAATTAATGCACTGCTCTCATGTCACTCTGTTTCAGAAGTCCACATATGACTGACTGAGCAGGTGTAAGAAAATTAAGAACTTACCTAGGTTATGATTATTTGTCAGGGGACAGAAGAAACTCTAATTTCACAGGGTAAATGAAAGAGGAATTTATGCAAGCATTCATGTTAAACAACCTTCTGACTTATTCATGTTAAGCCTCTTTAAAGAATCAATTAAGAGTTGTAAAAGCTTTTTTCCCACCACAGAAAAAAGCTCCACTTTAGCAGCTAGTGTTATTAAACCATTTGTGGTACTCCATCCATTTAAATTATACCATACCTTGATATTTCTGAATGTGCTGCCATAAAGCTTTTCCACTCAATGCCCAAAACTTCAAGGTTTCCTCTCTCTCTTTTTCCCTCAGCACATTCAATGAGAACTCCTATTGTGCAAAGTGCACCTATGCATACAGAGATCTGAGAATTCTCAAGGGAATTGCTCATGATTTTAATGCCACCCAGTCATATCCATATAACCATCCTCTATAAGGAATCCAAGTTACATTTCACCATGAATGAATGAAGTCTGAGTTTAAACCATTTACTGCAAAACCTAAAATAATTTGGTTGTCAGACTAATGTGGATAGCCTAAGCCATGTCTTCCAAGCACTAAAGATGGAAATTATTTATTATTATTGATAGCAGACAGTTCAGATTCTTCTCTGGGATAACAGTAGGCATTTGAGAGTTGAGAGGAGCCATAAGGGAAGTCTACAAAATTCCAGTGGAAATGGAAAAAACACTTTGAAAAAATGTTTCTGTTTTGAAACGGTGGTAGGAAAAACACAAGAGAATTAAGGGAAGTGGAAAGCAAACAATGATAAGTGCATTGCACTGCAAGCAAGGTCACAGGAATTTCAGTACCCATGTGAGCCTTAAGTGTCAACCCTCCATCCTTCCTCAACCCACCTCTGAAAAGGAAATATTTCTACGTTACTGAGCTATATATACACACATCTCTCAAGTCATCTTATCTCCTAACTCTGTGACTTATATTCTTTTCACAAAAATGAAGGCTGCAATCCTAAACACAATGACTAGGGAATGAGTCCCAATTTACTCAGCAAGACGCACTTCAGAATAGCCACACCTAGAATTGCAAGATGTATAAGGAAGCAACCCAGCGTGTATGCACTTGGGAGAGAGTCCCACTGGGGTTTATCTTTTGAGTAAACATGCAGAGGACCTGTCTGTGCTTATTTCACTCTTGAACCCATTTTCTGAGAGCAGGTTTGAAGCACTAGCTTCAGCAAACAGTACTGTATTTGGGCTGCTGTCCTTCCCTGGGAGCAAGTCTCCCTGAACTCAAGGGACTTGCTTGGGAGTAGCATAGGATTGCACCGTTACATTCTATTTACCCCTGAAATATTGAACTACAGAAGAAGTCTTGTTTCACCACGGCACATTCAGTTCATTGCTTTTATTTCTATTTTAAAAAGAAAAGGGAAAAGGAAATAGGTCGATTGATACTCTGCACAAAAATTTAGTCCAGAGCTAACCATTTGAACGAACCTACTCATTGTCGCCACACTTCTCTCTCCCTCCTCACAGAGTAGGGGAATGACTTACACCTACCTACTTACACCTCAAGAGAGAGAAATGGTAACAGTGCTGCTCTACAGGACATATTGTATAATCATCCCAGAAACAGCAATGTAAAACATGCAGCCGGAGAACCTGAGCTCGGGACTGATAAAGGACCCGAGCGTTAAGTGGCCGTGGAGGCATAAATCAGCCGGCAACTAGCCTGCCTTGGAGCAGTCGGGTTTCCTCCAACTCACCAACAACCGGCCACAGGGTCCTCGCAAGCGTGGCAGGCAGGAAAGCAAAGCAAAGCAGCGCGAGCCTTTGCAAGCAGCAGCTCCTCTCGTGAGGTATTTTGCACACACACATACACAAACCCCGCCTGCCCGCCCCCCCGCCCGCTTTCCAAAGGCCGAAGAAGTTTTAACTTCTGCCACCTAAGCAATGTGAGCCTGCCGCTTTCACTTTGACAGGCGAGCTGTGTGCAAACACACAAGCACACACAGAGCCCGGCTGCTCCAGAATCACCAGTTCCCACCACCACCAGCACCAGTGTACCAGCCCAAGTGCCCCGGACAGCTCGCCCCCGCCCTCCGCCGCCCCGCGCGTCCTTCACGAAACGCCCCTCCGCAGCAGAAGCCGCTTCCCAGCAACAGCCACTTACCAAGAGGGCGAGCAGCAACATCCTCCCTGCGAAGCACTTCGTCCTCCCAAAGCTGCGCCCCGCCAGACCCATCACCGACTGCCGCTCGCGCGGGCAGAACGAGGAGCTGCTGGCTCTGGCTGCTGCTGCTGCTGCCACGTCTGGCTAGGCATGCGCAATCCACAGGGAAAATCCTGCTACACTGGAGCGGAGCGCGGAGCGGCCGAGGTGCATGCTGGGAATCGTAGTCTCTCCGGCGGCTCAGGGGTTGGGTAACGGGCGAGGAAACAGGTGGGAAGAAGTATCGGATTAACACGTCTGCTGCAGGATATAGTCTAATCCGAATTGGCATAGGAAGGGGGGCGCGCGGCGGGCGTCCTCCGTGGGGTAGTAGTAGATGCTTCCTCTGCAGAGACTAAGAGCCTGAGGTCTGAGCAGAGCAATCGCTGCTTCAAATCTCATTCTGACTGGTAGTCGTTTCAAAATAACCGGGGTGAGCAAAGCAGAGGGGGGATGTAGATGCTTGGTTAAGATTTTCTTAGCATACCTGGAAGGGGGCAGGGCTTTTCCTTCATGTTTTGTAAATAAACACTGAGGGTGGGCATGCAAACTGCTTGTTGGTTTAATATGTCTATGGACATATCTCGGCTTATCATTTATATTTATTTTTATCTAGAAACTCTTCCAGTCTTGAACATTAAAAAAACGAAAACAGCAGCAGTTTCTTGGTAATTTACACTGAAATCCTGGCCATGTGTACTCAGCAGTAAATCCTTTTTAATTCAATTAAGCTTATTCCCTGGTAAGTGGAGTTTAGGACCGCATCCATTATTTTGTGTAAACATTACTGGTTTAAAACACAGCTAGATTGTTCTTTTCCTCAAGTCGGGTTGAAGGTAGTTTGTGGGGAAAGTGCATCGAAATGCAGTATTTCATAAGGAATAATAATAATAATAATAATACTTGGCTGTTGGGCGGCTCCCAACAGAATATTAAAAACATGATAAGGAAAACAACAGGACAGATATGGATTGTGGGAAACATCATGTGTACACTGCTTCCCAAGCCACTGTTGGGAGTACACTGGGTGCAGAGTAAACAAGGGTGTGTACCCAGCCTTCGTTTCCCAGTGTTACAGTTAGACCAGCCTACCTGACTGGTACATGTACAGCTTCAATAACCCCACTATAAAGTCGCAGGCACCTTGCAGCTTTGTTTTGAAAAGCATCTCTGTTGCACATGTGGTGCTTCTCACAGCTCCATAAAAGAGCTTCTAAGCCCCAGAGAACAAGCGGCCTCTCACAGAATCCTATACAACAAGGCAGGCATCCCACTGCTCCATGGCAGTAAAAACAAAAGAACACCCAAGTGCCAGACGCTATCAAACACCTCAAAATGCTTCTAGGATAGCCATGCCTAGGATGGATATTCCCTGCAATATAATAGTTCTATAAAACATTACCTTCTACATACCATATATCCCATTGCACAAATACCCCTAAAATGGCAGAAACACTTTACAACCTGCCTTATAGCATGCCATTAAGTTGAGTACAGTCTCTTCTAATTGGCAGCAACTCTCTTCTGAGGTCTCAAGCACACACAGTCTTTTCTAGCCTTGCTACCTCAAGTCCTTGAACAAGTAGCTCCAGGTATTGAACCTGGGAACTTATACATATCAGCCCCAGCCAGCATGACCAATGGTCAGGGATGATGGGAGCAATAGCAAAATCTTGAAGGTACCAAGTTAGCTACCCTGTATGCCAGAAATAGAGAACCTGTGACCTTCCAAATGTTGTTGGACTCCAGCTCCCATCTGCCCCTGCCAACATGGCCAATGGACAGGGATGATGGGAGCGAGAGTTAGGGTTGCCACCCGTCCCTAGAAATATGTGATTGTCCTTTTGGGGGAGAAAAGTGTCCCCTGCCCTGTTTGGACTTCAAACGGGATGCCTTTTTTTCATGTATTCAAGCTCATTCTTATCCTCAAAACTGTGCAAGCAGAGGGTGGGTCTGGTGGGAGGAAGAGTGAGAGAGCCTGAGCAGGAGTTTGTATGGGGAGGGTGGGTCCATGAGGAGGAGAGGGAGAGCAAGAGTTATTGTGGGATGTGAGCAGAGAGTGCGGTGGGGCCAGGAGGAGGAGTTTGAGAGAGAGGTTTTTTGCGTGGGCAGAGGGTGAGTAATGGAGAAAGAGGGGTGTTGCACAGGCCTGGTCTGTCCATCCATCCAGTGTAGAGCAGCAGGGATTGGGAAGGAGTTTATTCACAGACAGAGGCAGGTGGATCAGAGAGCGAGTGCTTTTGTTGTTGTTTTCATTGAATGTTGTTGTTCAGTCGTTCAGTCGTGTCCGACTCTTCGTGACCCCATGGACCAGAGCACGCCAGGCACGCCTATCCTTCACTGCCTCTCGCAGTTTGGCCAAACTCATGTTAGTAGCTTCGAGAACACTGTCCAACCATCTCATCCTTTCATTCTCAACCATCTCAACCATCTTTCATTCTCAATCATCTCAACCATCTCATTCATTGAATAAACCACTGTAACCCCCATGTGCCATTGTAATGGATTGCTTTGAAGTCATTTCTGCACCCAGTGAAGTAATTTTTATCCCCTCAGTCCCTCCCCCCACCCTGTCCTGTCCTGTATTTTGCCCAACCTGTTCTTTGTTTTGCCTGACCAATGGTGGCAACCCTAGCTGGAGTCCAAAGGCACCTGTAGGGCCACATGTTTCCCATACTTGCCATATACGCATATAAAATGAAAGAGATTGTGAGAATGTGCTCTGGCTGCTCTGTTAATGACAGGGGAACAATGTTAGGCATCCCAGATCCATAGTCCAGATACAGGCACAGGAATGTTCTGATTTGCAGGTACTTAAAAACTAGGGCTGCCATATGTCCGGATTTTCCCAGACATTACCAGGATTTCAAAGGCAGAAGTGACATCTGGGTGGCAGTTTGTCCTGGATCTTCAGCAAATAAACAAAAAAATCATGGGTTTTTTGTATTTTCATAAAAAGATAGCTCAACAACTTTTGGGGTTTCCTTTTTTTTACTTTTTGAAATATGGCAACCCTAAAAAAGGCTTAACTAGCACCTCATCAGGGAAATTTAGGAGAGTTAGCTGTATTCAGCTAAGTCATACTCAGACTTTACAGTAATTTAGGACTATTGATCTCATTGGGTGTACTCAAAGTATGACTGGATGCAACCCATAATGTTCAGCCCAACAGAAGTGTGTTGAAATGGGAAAAGGCAACAATCAAGCTCCCCAATTTTGTACATAGAATCACTAAGAAAATTTGAGTTCTGTAATGCAAAATACAGAAATGAGTAGATATAGAATCAAGGAAAACTTTTAGATAGTCATTATTATTACATTCACTATGCACCCACTTTTAAAAAACATTATTTTGATTGCTAGCCCACCCAAAAATGAGGGCTAGGGACCAGTTGCAATTCTTCAAAGTAAAAGCATATAAATTATTCAAATAAAAATACAAGCCACACAAATAAGGTTTTAAAGAAATAATATTAGTGTCTGAGAGCCTAAGGGCAGGAGTTCTGCAGCATGCAGCAGCCATCAAGGATTTGTGTCTATATAACTTGGCATAATTGACATGCTAGAAACACATCCATGAAATGTTAATGGGGTGCTTTCATTTTTTCAGACACCCAGATTAACACATTTACTTAGAATGAAGTTCCACCAATTTAAATACAACTTTATTTTCAAGTATGACTGCTGGCCTGGGTTTCTTACTCAGAACTACATACCACTGAATTCAGTGGGTTTTACTTATGAAGAAACATTGTTGGGATCCTATTGTTAAGATGCTTAAGAATGCACCTTAAGATCCTGCATTATGCATGTTAAATCACACACAAGCTCCACTAAATTCTAAGGGATTTAACTCCCAAGTAAGCTTGTTTCAGATTGCTTCAATATTGTGGTATGAAATAGGGAAATACTTGTGCCATTGGGTTCCAGCATTAACAGCTTTATTGGTTAAGAACTATGGCAGTAAGTCGATTATGCTTTTAATGATATTAGTGATGTCTCACCAGCCAGGTATACATTTCCACTGTAGCTCACAGTGCCAAATACATAGTCCAACATGATCATAACTTTTTGCCATTTTTTTCTAGTCCTTGAGCAGGCTTGGAGAAGGAAGTTACCCTCAGTACAACTTGTGTTAGTTCTGCTGGTGTGTGAGAAGTGGTTTCATTTCAGCCTTGATTATGTATTGGGAACTATTCAAAACTTCAAGTACACAAATGAAGCACAGCCTGTCCAGAATCAATTTGTGTAACCTTCATTTTGATCATTATATTTGAATGATCATCTCATCCCAGATAACTAATTGGTACACTTCCCAAATCATAGGCATGCAGAGAGCAAGTTCTGTCTGGCATGGCCAGTAAGCCTTGCTAGGAATACTAATGCCTAGGTAAGTAATTGAGTGTATAATGTAATTGGTCACTGCATAATCAGGAAATTTCTTAACCTGCAGCCAAACAGTCTGTGAAACAAGGGTAGGGAACTTGCAGACATAGAGATGTTGCTGATTGGAGTCCAACCCCCAATGGTCAGGGATGATGGGAGATGCAGTCCAACCACATCTAGGTGACCACAGGTTCTGTACTCCTGTTGCAAAGTGTCAACAGTATAGATTTCTTAACCTGTCAGTGTAATACCCTTTAGATCTTATGAAAGTGCAAAAAGTGAAGCCATTATGAGTAATACTATTGGTACATGGCCCTTGGTTACATGCTATGTTTACTTGATTTGTATATGTTTATTGTCTCAAATCACTAAATATTTTGTCGCAGATCCTTTGCATCCCAGTCATCATCTGTTTGATTTACTTCCATCTGGACGGCGCTACAGGACTTTATACACAAAAACGGCCAGGCACAGGAACAGTTTTTCCCCTTGTGCCATTAAATTGTTAAATTCATAGTTGCGTAGCGGAAGGGGAGGCCAGTTATGGGTGGGGTTTCTTTGCTGTGTCATTGTATTTTGAGTGGAACAGTGTTTGTATAAGGTATGTTTACATTGCAATGTAGCTGAAGCAAAATTCCAAGTATGTTGGAAAATGTACTTGACCAATAAATTATTCCTATTCCTATTCCTAAATATTTTCTTTTTGTTAATGGTGTCTGGAAATGTGGTGCAGCAATAACACTGATAGCACATTTGCAAAGCTAAGCAGGGTCTAGTATGGTTTCAAATTGGATGGGGAAACGTGTTGAGATTCCAGCATTGCAGGGAGTTGGACTAGATGATCCTTGGGGGTCCCTTCCAACTCTAGAGTTTTATGATTCTAGGAAATCAAGCCTACCTTGTGTGACATTATAAAGGCAAGTTCAAACATTACCATCTGCACTCACAAACTGCTTTCTATACTCACATGGAAGACTTCCAACCATTTTTGTATTACTAAGCTCATTGTTCATATAAGCATCATACAATGTGAGCTAAGAAAGCACACAGATTTTAACATTTTGGAATCTTTGAGACCATGGTATAGCAGAAGTCTATAGACTCTCCACTGACATGTTATGCCCACCTCACAACTATAGATGCTGGCAAGTATAAAAAGTGGTGCAACATCTGAATCAGCCCCCACCCCCAAACCAGGTAATAATAATAATCTTTAATACGGTCAAAGACCAGCAAGAAAATTATACAATCCAATTCATGAAATTGGTATTCCCAAACCAGGTATAATTCAGTGTGATCCTTAGAAATATTGGTTACTTCAGCATAAAAACCACATGCAACCTCAACTGTACTGGTAGAAAACTGTCCATAATTATTGTTGAAAGAGAAGAGGAAGCAGATAATAACTGCTGTTAATTCTCACTCACACATACACACGTAATTAAAAATAATACATATCTCCACCGCTCAATATATAATATCGGAAATGCAAGTAGAGAAATTCCTTGCTATCTACATAAGTGACTCCTTTTACACACACACACACAAAAAAAAAATAGATTCACCTGGTAACTCCCAGGCACTTTTAAACAGATTTCCATTTGTATTATACAGACACAATTATCCCAGCCTGTGTGCACTCTTCTGGTTTCCCATGGATTTCTGAACCTTCAATGATTATCATAACTTCTCTTTGATTCCTTTGTGCCAAAAAATGCTTACATCTTCAGATGCTCTATAGCACAGTCGCTGCTCTTAAAGAATGCAAAAGCAACCTCAGTATGAAAAATTTGCCAAGCTAGGTTGGCAGGACGGCTTTTATCAGACCGGAAAGCAGAAATGCTCCCTGCAATAGCAAAAAGAGAGAGGGGGGAGAGAGCGTCTTTCAACACAAGAGTGGCTTACTTTACACAGCAATTCAAGGAGACTGCATCTGCAACAGGGAACAAAATCACATCATGTTTTGACAATTTCCAGCTGTAACAGCACCTAGCTTTTACACAGTCATTTCCAAGCAGACACTTCAAAAACTATTCAGATAGGATATAATTGTCTTTATAATACTTGTGCAGGTTGGAAAGTGGACCGACGACAGCAATTCACACAAACTACGCAGCAAGTCAATAGAAAAGGCAGCTTCATTGAATTACAGCCCTGGATCAATCTGTACTAACATGTTGCCTTTATTTTTGATGTCTTGCTTTGGTTGTTTCCTCTCATAATCACTTAGTTTGTTTTGTGTGCTTCCATTATTCCGCTTTGCCTTTGTTCTCATATGCGAAGTCTGTTATTGTCGAAGTTCCCTTCCCTGTTTTGTCAGTTTTCTATGGATTCAAACCTAGTTTTAGGTTTGGCACAGTCTTTCACAACAAACTAGAAAAATGCCCTCCAAACGGTTGGCATCTGTATGGAAATATTGCCATAAATAATGGTTTGCAGCTGAGTGGATGGGTGATGCCCTATTTATGACCAGTTCCTCATGGGCCCTGCTTCCTACCATTCACATCCACACCAACAGCTCTCTTATACTATTTAAACTGTAATGTGCTCCCCACCACCACCATCATGCCAGTTTGTTATGGGTGCTGGGAACTGTACTTCTGTGTGGAGTCTCCTAACAACTTTGAGCACCCTTAACAAACTATAGAGTTCTCAATATTCACATTCACTTTAACAGCCATGTGGGGTCTAAGAGGCTTGGATGTGGATGTGATTGCTCCCTTGGACATGCTTGCCTTGATCTGCTGCCTAATCAGCAGGGCTGACCCATCCATTAGGTGGGCTGAAGCAGTTGCCTTGGGCAACAGAAGCCCAAGAGATGGTGCCCCATGGCCTCACCACCAGCTGCACTGCCTCCACTGTTATCTCACTGGAGTCAGGTGATTGTTGGAAATGTAATGATATGGAAGGAACTTTCTATCATATGTGGTGGACCTGTAGAGTGGCTAAGGAATGTGGTTTAGCTTAGTATTATATCCCAACATAATTAGGTTCATGACTCATTGGACACCTTGGCTGACACTGTCACAAGAGCAGCATCTTAATCACTGCAGAGTCAAGCAACTTTATCCTGGAAGTGCTAAGTCAACCAGTTCCAGCTAGACACTGTGTACTGCAGAGATCTGGCCCCTGTCAGGAGTGACCAACCTCCAGACCACATAGAAGAACTCCACTGGGTGGCTGCTCAAAGATACAATGGAAACCATTGCTGTATTTCTTTATTTCTTGGTATAATTATTATTTGAACTAGAGAAAATTGGTTCACATTAATTATTCACAAACTTTATTCCAACTAAGCCCTACAGGATTCACATAGAGAAAGATTACACATACACCAACAATGCATAAATGCCTAACAAGATTTTCAACATAGCCAATATTAAATTAGTAACATGAACACAACAACCAGTTCATAACTACTATCAAAATGCCACACAAACCTGTGTCTATTATTAGGTACAACCATGACTGAAACCTAAAAATTTACTCTCTGTGTACCCTGTGCTTCCCCTCTCTATTACTATCAGGCATTATTTCTAGAATATGTTTACACAATTATCCATTGTGATCGTCAACCAAAAAAATTTTATCAGATGCTGTTTAATGTAGGAGAAGGGGGTCCTGCTTTTCCTGAGCCTCCCAAAAGCAGCACAATAGACCTGATCAGTGTGTAGGCATCTCAAATAATTGTCCTGATCCCCCCCCCCACCTGTAGAAAGCTCCCACAAGATAAGAAGAGCAAGCAAGCAGCTTACTCAAACAAAGGGTGGAGGTGAGTTTCTCCATTCAGCCTGCACCACCGGAGCTCCATCTCCTTCCTGAATAATGTGAATCGGGGCAACCCCTTAGCATGAGATAGAGCATTGCCCCACATTAGGCAAAAGCTTCCTGCATTACATGGGCTTTGACTAGATGACCCTCGTGGTCCCTCCCAACTCTACAATTCTATGATTGAATCTATGAAGGAGAGTGCCTCTTCTCTTTACTGTAGTCTCTGGACTGGTATGCTCCCTTTGTTATTGAGTAGGTGTGGAGGTCAAGGAGGTGACTTCTCAGGCTAAATGGATTTCGAAAAGGCATTCGCCTGAGGATCAGGCACCCAGTTCAGTTGTCCAGCAGAACTCAGCCAGCTTATCCTCCTCTGACTCTTAACTCAGGGCCAGGGCTGTGACAGCAATGTCCTCTACAGCCACTTCTTATTAAAGCGCTGGTGCAAGAGGACAACTAATTAAATTCTTCTCATATATATTAACTGTTGGATTTGCTTTTAATGTTTTAACAATGACCTAGATGCCCGGTTTCTTAAACATAAATAATGAAAGATACTTAATCAAGAATCTGTGTGTTATTTTGAGGGTGAGGAATGTGTGCTGAAGGTTTGCAGTTTGCTTATTTCTTTATTTATGAATCACTTCCATAAAACAACTTAAAGTAATTTAACAATAAAGGCACACATAACAACAATTTTAAGTCCAGTACACCTACAGAGTGGGATAAGAAATATTGTCTTAAAAGGCTTGTTGGAAAAGAATGGTCTTCAATAGGTGCCAAAGACTTTTCTAGAGACAGTTTGACATATGCTTGAGATACTCCATATTTTTGTTGATATTTTTCTTTTGGATTACTACAATTGCAAAGACAAAAGAAGTTGTAATGTGGGTTTGGGAGGGAGAGTGAAAAAGATATTATGCACCTGTTAAATTCTGTTCTTTAAAACAATTCCTTAGCACAGAATTATATTTATTACTTAAGAACAAGATGCTGGGAGTTACTTTATAATGAGTCAGGCTATTAGCCTATCTACTCCACTGTTCTGTGGCTTGCACAAGCTTCCCAGGGTCTGAAGTAGGGGCCTTTCTTTATCATTAGCAATACCAAATAATGAATGATCTACATGAAAGCGTGCTCTCTCTACTACTGAGCTATCGATCTCTCATGTAGGTTGTTAAGACTAATAAAGGAAGAGAGAGGGGAACTGGTGTTGAAGAGAGTGCATGATCCTAAGTTCTGGCTCACAATTTGCAGAAATTTGTTTGCAAGGAGCCAGCACTACATATGAAGAGGGATTGCCCTTTGTATACAGTTCTACCTATTTGTACATGACCAGCATCTGGCATGGAAGCTGTAAATTAATGAGCTCAAAAGGGAATACCAGGAATAACCCAGAAAAGGTTCAGAGGAGATTCTTCTATAGTCATTGGTATGTCTCTTTCTACCTAGGCCTTTGCTGGGTTGTATCTTACAACTGGGTCTTCTCCCTCCTCCTGAGTAGACCCCTGGTAAGAGAGCTGTCCAGCAATCAAACAGGTACTCCTGTGACTCTTCCACCTTCACTTCTGTGTTCTGGGGGTGATGTGGTAGAACTGGGGGTTGAGGCAAGGTTTGAGATGCGGGAGAAGAGGTGCTTGGGGGACCCACCCAGGTGAAAAATTCTTGAGATGGAGCTTTTCAGGATGCCTTTGGACTACTGGAGGTTCCTTCAAGCCTTCAGTTGGAGAGGATATCTCCACAGAGCTCTAAGTGTCTTCCCAGAGTCTTGGTTGGATGGTCCTGATACTACTGTGTTCTTTGTTAATTCTGGAATTCTTTTCAGGAATATGGAAAAAATTAAGAATTAAAAAGTCTTAATTCCATCACCCTTTGATGGAATTGCCATTCATGGAAATGGAGGGAACCATCTATGTTATTCTAATTTCTAGGTTACTGGAATTGTTCTAGACTGGCCTCTTTGAAATCTTGCCCCAATTCAACATTATATAGATGGCTTACATGAGCACAGTCCTTATGGGGGACTTAACCCTATGAAATTGTCAGTACTATGATTTTCAAAATGAAGCATTCGGTCTTGTATTTAACAGGGGAAGTTTATTTATTATTTGCATCCTGGTTTTCTATTCTTTTCTAGTACTCACCTAAGTAATTAAGAACCCCAGAAAGTATATTCATGTAGCTGAGCAGTTCTCTGACTAATGAAAGGGGAGTCAGTCCAGTTTGGTATTCAATACTGGTATGCCTAAATGTTGTTATTGCCTTATTTTTGGCAGTAGCACTGGATATTTGCCTCATTCCTTAACAATGCATCATTTCTCTCCAGAATGAAGCTGTATTGTGGTTACTCCCATCATGTAGCCAGTCTCTGCCCTTTGCATTTCAGATGTGCTAATTATTTTGATATCTTGGTGTGCTGCCAACCGCTATTGCAAGCATTCAGTATTCCCTTGGCTTTATTGTCAGTTCCTGACTTGGTGGCAAGCAGCTATACAGCAGCGTATATTTTGCTTTCACTAGTTTACCAGAGGGAGCCATAGGGATACACACATTCATCATTCCCAAGACGTCAACTTATAGAGAACACTATACATACAGTTCTATAGGAATGTGATGCACCCTCAGGTTCTTTATGCAAAACACATGCACCCTGTCTGAAGTGAGACAAAAATAGCTGCATGCATATCAACAAACTCTACCAAAGCTCTTTTGTTTGTCATCCTAACTACAGGGAAGAGTATTGCATTCCTCCAGCATTCTTTGCACAAGCACAATGCAAGCAATCCTTCCCTGTCTCTGAAGGAGTAACACATTTAGAAAAGTGCTCATAAGGATATCATGAGAAGGGCAGGATAAGTTGGACATTCTGTATGAATATTCAACAGACTACTCAATCGTGTGAATATTGAGAAAGAAAGTGACCTTGCAATGCCTCACACATGTGAAATAGGATCACATAGATCAGGCCATTGCCATAACCTTTCTTAGCTTCATGGCAAGTCCTACTATTAGGAAGAGTAAGGCGGAAGATGCTGCAGGGTAGGGAGCAGCAGAGTGTTATTGGAGGATAGAGAATATGGCCTAGTAGGTTGCCTGAACCCTCTTTGCCAATGTTGAAATAAGATCCAGTTTGGAAGTGTGGAAATGTGGGGTGGGTGCCATCTTGCCATTTGCCTTAGGCAGCCAAAAGTATTGGGCTGCTCTTGATCTTCTTATTTCATTTAACTTTAAGGAGCCTGGGATGGATTAGAATATGCAGAGCTTCCGAAGCTCCTACACTGTTCCAGTCAATTTTTTTCTCAGACTGTCAGTACTCCGACTGTCAGAACTCCTTATTAAATTCTGCTAATGACAAGATAGTAAAAGCACAGCAGTATCTGGGAGTAAACCTGATAACATGGACCTAGAGTGTCAGGGATAGACAGTATCTGAAAGCCCCAAAGTCACAGTATGGAGTTAAAAGGATAGACTGGATATATTTATAGAAATCAAAATTGGCAGGGCATTGAAAGGAAAAGGAGGAAAAGGAATACCCAATATATAGAAAGGAAAAAGAGAAAAATGGGTGACCTATTTATAGAATTGTATCCCTTCACAACAGGGGTTTTTAATTTACCCTTGAGTACTCCCACTTGGTGTTGTTGTTTTGAGGTTAGGCTTGCAGAAATAGCCAATATTTTAAATGAGAAGGTAAACACTACCAACCGCCCCGCCCCCCAAATACACACCTATGTGCATGTCTGTGTCTTGGGGGGGATCTCTTTCTTAGTGGGGAAGACAAAACAGAACAGAAAGAATTCAGGAAAGGAAAAAAGGAATACCTTCCTATCAATGGAGGGTGTCATGGAATGGATGGATGCAGAGGGGTGGTGTGAGGCACCTGCTGGAGAACCCCCAAGGGAACCCCCAGGGGAAGAAGGCTCAGAGCCAGGGGATTGGTGGTGGTGGTGGGATGGTGATGAGTGGTCAGAGGAAGAAGAGAGGGCACCTACAGAGGAGGAGGAGGAGGTGTCAGGGGATACATCCCTATGTTTGCACAGGGTAGTCCCTTCCGCTGTAAACTGTGGGATGTATAACACTGGTGCAGTCAATCACAACATTCCTAGAGTGTACACAAGGGGTCTTGGTCCTCCAGCTAGTTTCCTGTGCCTGGAGGAGGATCATTTCCTTTGTGTGACCAGAGGTGGGAGTGGCCTTACCTGAAGCACAGATGTCAGAAGCCATTCTCCTCTCTCTTCCCTCTGATCTTCAAGCAAGCAACATCTCAAGAGAAGATGCTCTCTTGGCTTCCAGCCAAGAGACGCCACATGGAGGCTCATCCCTTATGGAGAGACTCCACATGTAAATACATTTAATCTAAGCTAGCCTGCCTTCTGAGACCTGTGTAAGCTCGGAAAGTCTGTGAGTAAAATCTTTATACTTTTATAAGCTTATGTGTCGTGTATTTTCTTTTAAGAGGGAACCAGGGGAATTATATGCCAGGATCTGCCTTGTTCTAGAAGTTCATAGGAACTTAAATGCCACGTTTTGCTGCGCTTTATTGGGGATGAGAAACTCTGCTAGTTTGGAGCTTGTTAGCACAAGCTGGGATAGGAAATATTAAACAATATTCCCTCATCCACATTCCTACTCATCTCCCACATAAACTGCATAGTGTCTCAGTCCTGAACCCCGGCATACTCTGAGGTAAGTCCCAAAAGTGCACACAGTCCCAAGGGCAACGGTAGTGTCAGGGCAGGTGTAAGGGCCTGTAACTCACAAGATGTCGGCGAAGTTAACTCTTTATTCAAAGAAACAAAACAGCTCAGACCTAGTGATTACAGCAATTCTTCCCAGTAGGTCTTGCCCCAATGAGGCAGTTGCGAGGAGCGAAGAGCCTCTGCCTCCTGGCCCCCCTCCGCAGCCTCCGTTTCGGCCCCGGGACCTCTCTGAGCTGATCACCTAGTAAGCTGAGCTGTGGTCTCTTGCCTGCCTCAGTCTCTTAAAGTGCACTTCCCACTATTCCCAGTGCCTTGGGGCCTGCCATGTTCATGGAGATGGGGGTACCTTTGGTGATGTCCCTTGAATCCCTCCTAAGTCCCCAACCTCCCCTTCCCCATCTTCAGCTTGTCCTGGTATGTACCAGTTGTGGCCACACCCTTCCTCTTCACCAGTATCCTGCCAGCTTATGACAGTCTTGCTTATTATGATTGTCTTTCCTGGAGCTTACACAGCTCTCTATAAAACCAAAACTCATGTCACTGCACATACAGATACAGATTATCATCTTCAACAGAGTCCCAGGAGGAATCTACACCCATATAAAAACCGTTCTGAAAATGCTTTTTTAAAAGTGGTTTTTAAAATACATTGAATTCCCCATAAGGCTCACTATCGCCATCTAGCGTCACATTGTATATTGCATTTAAAACACAAAACGTTTTATTTGCAGCTGTATAGCCGAGTCCCCAGGGATGCGGGTGGCGCTGTGGTCTAAACCACAGAGCCTAGGGCTTGCCGATTGGAAGGTCAGCAGTTCGAATCCCCGCAATGGGGTGAGTTCCCGTTGCTCGGTCCCAGCTCCTGCCAACCTAGCAGTTCAAAAGCACGTCAAAGTGCAAGTAGATAAAATAGGTACCGCTCCAGCAGGAAGGTAAACGGCGTTTCCGTGTGCTGCTCTGGTTCACCAGAAGCGGCTTAGTCATGCTGGCCACATGACCCGGAAGCTGTCTGCGGACAAACGCTGGCTCTCTCGGCCTATAGAGCAAGATGAGCGCCTCAACCCCAGAGTCGTCCGCAACTGGACCTAACGGTCAGGAGTACCTTTACCTTTAGCCGAGTCCTCAGTGCCACAAATGTGTTTTTTGAGGTCCACATGATCCTTAAAGCCCCTTCTCATCCCAGTACCATAAACTGGCCTATTTGCTATAGCATAATAACCCATAACTACAGCCTCTCATTTGTGTGCTTGTAGTTTTTCTGATTTGCTTTCCTTGCTCTGCAGCCTGTCCTTGGTCGATAAATCTCTCAAATTCCATCCGTTGTCTGCCTTTCTATGTCCCAGGGATGTTTCTCCACTGTTGCTGTGTCCTTCCTTTTATGCAGATGCTGGGAGCGTCTGGGGAGTCTTCCAGAATCACTACCATCCTGTCTTATCTTATCATTTCCAGCCTACCCACAACTTTATCTGCGCAGTCCAGGAAAGAGGCCACACAGAAAGCAACAGCAGCCCCCGCATCCTCCAGGCACCTAGTTTTGTGCCTAAGCATCCTTTGAATCCACCTTTCTCTGTTCTTCGGACTAAACTGCCACCTACCACTCATTCATTTTGAGTGGTGCACATGCTGATTCCAAGCCCATTCTGTGGTTTTGGTCAGCCCTGGAGGGTGCTGTTAGGCTTGCCTGGGGAGCCCAAGTTTGCTCTGTCTTGAAAACCCATTGCTGTACAATAGGGGATTTTTAGTAGCTCCTGTCTGTGCACTTCTAGCACCAGAATCCATGGAGTGTGGAACAAGGGTCAGAATGTTTCATGGACCACTTCCAAGTGACTCTGGAGTTATCAGACTTTTCTGTGAATATAAACGTGCTGAAAATTTTTATTATCCCATGCTCTTCCAATTTTACCTATTTACCTGTGTGTGTAAGATTGTGTGTACACATTCACATGCTGAGGCCTCTTTGGAAACTTGCCATACGTATCATGTCTATACTAGTGAGTGCATGGCCCTCAATTGAAAAAAGAGGAGGAGGGATAGCTAAGTGACGAAGACGAGCAATGAAGCTAGTATGTGTAGGCATAGTGTTGTGCGAGATATAAACTGGGAATAACCCTGAGACACTAATAAAACACAGGCCAGCAGAACTCTTACAGAATAACAGAATGGAGTGCAGATGTAACCAAGTGGGTCATTGGAATGAGTTCAATTGCTCCATGTGTGACAGAGATAAAGCAAGCTACTTTAACAAAATAAATGCTTCAAGTGGAAAGCTGTATTTGAAAAAATAAAAATAAACACAACAGAATGGAGGGGCCTGGATACATTCTTAATTTATCTATGGACAAAGGGTAATTGGCAGTGCTTAAAAATGCATGAGTGTGCAGCAAATGCTCAGCCTTTTGAAACACAGGTTGACAGTGAACAATGCTGTGATTATAGAACTTACATTCACCTTTGTTTATATCAGGGGTGCGGAAACAGTGGCCCTACAGATGTTGTTGGTTGGACTTCAACTTCTGTCAGTCCCAACCAGCATGGCCCATGGCCAAGAATGATGGGAGCTGTAGTCCAGCAATATCTGAAGAGCTACAGGCTCCTACCCACATTGATATAGCGGGGAACAAGTTTATATACATGGTTACTTTAAGGGAAACTGGTTTTTTGTAAGGAATGCCAAGAGATGGCAAAGTCTCACAATAATGAAAACTACCAACCATGGGTTAATTAAACTGGACAAGGTTAAAATCGCCAAACACTAGCAAATTTATGTGAAATTAATGAAAAGACGTGTTGCATTTATGCTGACGGCAGGAAGGAAAGAATTCCCAGCTGAGAAGGAAAGAGCCCAAAGTGGGTGCATACGTGGGTTTGTAGGTGGGCCACATGTCCACCCATGTTCTTAACTGGGCAATCACTTTTAGCTGCTCAGTCTTACTTAATAGTGTTCCCTGTTTTCCGAGCAATGGAGATTTCCAGGGCAGCTCTGCAGGGTCAATTTCCTTCAAATGAGAGAGCTCTGGAGACGGATAGTGTTTTGTAATACCTGTTTCTGTACAAATGTACAACTGAGAATTGAGCAGGTGGCAAGCAAGCAGGTACAAAGCAAGCATTCGTGTCAAAGCAACATCAGCATCTCTGGGGCTTCAATATTTCTGCCAACTAGCTCCAAATCCTCACTACTGTTTTTTATTTCTCAGGACAAATGTAAACTGCACAAAGTGAGCCTTTCAGTCTCCATACAGGCAGGTGGGTGAGCTCCGAATAGTGACTGTCAATCAGAGAGGATGAATTAGGACCCTATTGTTCACTGGGGTGGGGGGTGGGGGTGGGGTGCGATGTACAAAGCAGAGAAGTGACATGGCACCCCTGCCCTGAGACCTTTAAATCAGTCAGATACAACAAAGGTAGGTGGAGTGAAGAATTTACCGGTAGCAGAAAATTCTGAAGCTATGAGACTGCAGAAGTATGGTTTGAAGAATATAAAGTAATTGAGAAAGAGAACTAAGTTGAAGGATGATAGAGAGAGAGATAAGAAACAGTATAGAATCATAGAATTGTAGAGTTGAAAGGGATCCCGAGGGTCATCTAGCCCAACCCCCTGCAATGCAGGAATCTTTTGCCCAACGTGGGGCTTGAACCCACGACCCTGAGATGAAGAGTCTCCTGCTCTACCAACAGAGCTATGGGAGCATTTAGCCACTGGGTAACTTTGGGCCAGTCAGTATCTCCCAGCTGAACCTACCTCACAGGGCTGCTGGGATGATAAAATGGAGATGGGGAGAGCCAGGTATGCCATCTTGAACATTTTAGAGGAAACTTGGGATTTGAATGTAATAAATAAATATGGTAATGGCCACCAATTTGAACAGCTTTGCAGGGAATTAGTCAAATTCATGGAGGATAAGGATATCAGCAGCTACTAGTCAGAATGCTACCTCCAGAATCAGATGAATTGTGCCACTGAATACCAGTTGTTGGGGGGAAACAGTGGGAGATGGCTCATGCCTTCTTGTTCTGCTTGTGGAGTTCCTGTAGGCAACTGTATGACCATTGTGGGTCACAGGATGCTGGACGAGATGAGCCTTAGTCTGTTCTAGCAGGGCTCCTCTTAGGTTCTCAGATCTGGGTTGGAAGGCCTTATTCAACCAGCCTCTAACATTGGACAGTGAAAACCCATGCTGGGGGGGGGGGTTCTACTGCATTCCAAGGGGCTTATTCCCAAGTAACTATACATAGGAATTCAGCTTGAAACACTTTCGTCTTATTCCCTTGGAGAGTAGAAGAGGCCTCCAGGAATGTATGTGCCTTTGCAATCTGAGCATTGTCTTTGCAGGTATATTGACATTTTTTCTGCTTATGGGGGTCACAGGAGGTATAGTGGAGGCCTCTTGTACCTAAATGGTGAAAGAACATCTGTAAACAATCTTGGAGAATAAAGCCTTAAGAAAAGTATAGTGACATCTGATCCCATTTTTCATATATATATGCCAATTTTTAATTATATAATCCAGATACAGAATGAATGGCAGTTGGGGGAAAGCAAGTATGCTAGGTATAGGATGGCGGCCAACAGGGTGGGGAGAAGGAGGGTGGATTTTGCAAAGATTTATCATAATCTCCAAGGAACTGGGGGAGGCTGAAACATACAGGAAATTAAAACCATTAATAGTTGGCAAGAACTGCAGGGCAGAAGGTTTACATGTGAGTCAGGGCAACTTTATGAAAGGAGAGCTCTGCTCAGTAATAACAATAAAACTTAGGAAGTGATGTACAGGGATCTAGGGTGGGGAGTAAATGTTGAGTAAAAGGCTTGCTCTGCTGTCAATCAGCATAGTACATTGACCAAATTACTTTGTTTTTATATCTGCTGTGTGGCATCATCATCAACATCAGACCAATAATAATAAGTTGCTTCATTCTCTCAAAGCTATGTTGAGAATGAGTTAACTTTTACAAAATACTTCAGACATTATTACAGAAAGGAAATAAAAAACATGTAAGGGGATGATGGGTGGATACCAAGTCAGGTGACTGAAGCTTTTATAAGAGCTGAACACACTTAACTGATAACAAATGAAACAAATGTAACATTAGTGACTTTGAACCAATGCAGCTACACCCCTCAGGAAATATGGATGACTGACAAAAATGTTATTGCTTCCACTAATTAATGTGGGTTTCCCGTCCCATGTTCTGTTTCTTGCCCTTTGGTCCTCTCTTCAGTTTTTGTTCTTCAATGCCAGTGTGTACAGGATCCAAAGAATAATGGATGAAATAAGATCTTAGGAACTGGATCACATGACTTGTTTCCTGGTGCATATGCATGGTATTTCCCACAGTGTCCAAGCAGGATGCTCATAATCAGGGCTTTGAGATGTTGTTGAACGACAA
This sequence comes from Darevskia mixta, assembly GCA_034641385.1. Classification (NCBI taxonomy): domain Eukaryota; kingdom Metazoa; phylum Chordata; class Lepidosauria; order Squamata; family Lacertidae; genus Darevskia; species Darevskia mixta. The sequence continues at coordinate 9,276,669 of JAWWNH010000001.1, read as the reverse complement.
TTCCCATCACCCTTGACCGTTGGGGTTGGAGAGTGTCAGAGTCCAACAGAAACTAAAAGGTCACACCATGGCATCCTGGCCCTTCCCATCCAACAAATAACTTGAACATACAACTCAGTTTATGCCAAAAGCTTTAATACGTAGATCAGATTAGTATCAAAGACAGGTTACAGGGCTAAGCAGAGTCACAAGAAGCTAAATGCATGGGATGTTGGTCCAACAAGCAACATGCTTCCTGCACCTTCCTTTTGAAGAGTGGGGCGACACAGCTTTAGTGCTGGAGCCCTGAAATTCAGCAAGTAAACAAGCAGTCCTTCAGGGGAGATGTAGTTTTGTAAAGTTTGCTTGTGCCAGCACTGGCAGGAGGAGGTGCCAAAGGTGACTGTTCAACAGAAGGCAGTGGGCCAGGAGGGACAGGAGTGTAACAATCTTCTGGTAGCCCACTTGAGCCTTCAGCAATATCTAATTCTCCCCGCACCCGCACCCGGCCACTGGGACTCTCCCTGGATCAGATACCTCTTGAGGCTCAGATAGCCTGCAACCCACTGAGTCCCTCCCCAGGATCTTCCAACACAATCTCTTCAAACTTCTCCTACTCCTCTGGCTCTGACCAACCTCTCCGTGACACTTTTGTAGGACTCAAGACACATGGGTTCATAATCCCTGGTAATTTAAGGCAACAGCCTTCGCTGCTGTTGCTTCCTATTTCTATTCGTCATTTGCAGCCTAACCTTCGTCATATGGTCCTAGGGTGGAAACGCATCCAATAAATATAATAAAATAATTAACAAACACTATAGAACTTCACAAGAATGCCCTAGCAACTAGTATTTAGGAGCACACTGCCTCTGTACATGGTTTGGAACATAATGCCATGACTAACAGCCAATAAAACACTTCCTCCATTAATTTGTCTAATCCTGTTTAATGTCATCTAACATATTAGCCATCACATCTTATTGCAAGGAATTATATAGATTAATTAGGCACTGTGTGCAAAAAAAAAGTGTTTTATTTTCTCCATGCTGAATTTGCTGCTGTTCAGTTTTGTAGCACAGTTCATGATATAGCAGCAGCCTTGGCTGAATATAAGCAGGTCAGTGCCTGGATGGGAGACCAGCAGGGAACCCTTGAACTTCAGGATATAAAAAGACAAGATATACATGCAGTGAATAATGAGTTTATCTGAAGCCTAACTCAGGACTGACCCAGTTTGGTACCCCATCCCCTCAATGCGTGTTTGCGTACATACATATACATACATACATACATACATACAAACCAACACTTACACATACCTCAACACATTTATTCATAAAGGGCATAAAAAGTAGGCAATATATCGTTTGAATACAAAGGAATCCTAATAGGTATTATGACTGTATGGCCAAAGGAGAAATGAGCATCCCTTCCAGTAAAAGCAAATTGTTTGTCAAAAGTAGAACTTCCATGTGCAGCAGTTGTCTATCTTAGGTTTTGAATTGGATTTATTTGGTCACAGGATCATTAAAAGACTGCATTTCCATAAGATCAGCCAGAACTGTTTTATCCAGAGGACCCTGTGAGACCAGCACCCCTTTAACCCAAGGATATGGCACTGCCATCCTCTGACTTGGAGGACTCCAAGACCCAGTGAATTCAGAGGCTTTGACACCATAGGAAACTACTTGAGTGGGCTGGGCCTCTTTAATTAAAAAGGCATCTTCTGGAGCAAGTGGGGCTAACCACTTGAGATTCAGCTGCTTTTACTATACAGGACTCAGGTCTCCAGAGCTCTAAAGCAACACCAGAGCCCTAGAACTCTATACTCGATGAGTCTTACCTCCAGCTTGACCACTAGCTTGCCTCTTTTCAGACCAGACAAGGCACTGCCTCAGCAGGTGATTTTGTGTGTTATTAAAGGGCACCAATCAGTAGGTTTCTTTAAAGCCTATTGTGAGGGCTCTGAGATGTCTCCTCGAGAGTAATCAGCCAGACCAGTCGTCTGCTAAGCTGGTAGCTTTATTTACACCAAATATACATCAGAGCTCTCAAAGTTCATGACCGCTTGAGTCATTCCAGATTCCGGGAGTGCTCGCTCACGGCTCCGCCCCCAGCATAGGAGTTTTGGGAATCCAAAGCGCCTCCCCCTTTCTTTGCGCTTTCTCCCCCTGCACACTTGTGGGCTGGCACTGGGCACCTCCGTCGTACCTCCTCCCCCTCCCGTTGGTGTTGCGAGGTCTTTGCTAGCCTCCTGAAGACCTTGTATCTCCCTGCCAGCCTGCAGTTCCTCTTCCCCGCCACTATGGCTTTCCTGGCTCTCCTGCAAACTGCTTTCCGACCTGATTGCTGTTTCTCTCCAGCCGCCTTCCCCCGTCAGCTCGGCTCTGGGGGAGGGCAAGTCCCTGACACCTATTTTTGATTTTTTTTATAAGCAGGGTGTGGGAAAGAAATGTTTATGGGATTTTTATTATTATTATTTTTTTGCCTCAGATGCTGAAATAACTTGGCCAGCCTTGGGTGCTGATGAAAGTATGGGATGTTATGTGCTGCTTTACCTCAGTCAGCAGAATATATTGGGCCAGCTCTCAGTGAGATGGGATCAATTGTGCCTTTTTAGCATTAAAAAACCAACAAAAAGGATTTGGATGTGGTAGCCTGAGAAAGTCTGTTGGGGTTTGGCATTGGAGCAATATACTGTAATATCAGAGGATTAAGGGAATGTGTCTAGCTGATCAAAGATCTAAACCTGATGAGTTGCTTTTAAGACAAGACAGTATTTCAAGAGTGTGTTTTACAGAATCTTAAGAGCCAGGTCTCAGCTGAATTTAGCTCCAGGGCCTGTTTTATATGTTAGATTGCAACCATTGGTAATTTTAAGCAATCCTAATAATGGATGGCTTCTGGCATATGCAGAGTGCCTTTCACCACTGAATAAACTGAAATCAGGCTCTATGTATTAGGTAACAGAGGAAAGGTTTCTGGGTCACCAGGTCACCCAGGATGTTACTTGCAAGAACCAGTATGAAGTGGCTGCCACAGACTGCTGTTCTTGAAGCAGGGAAGTCAGCTCCCCCTTTTGGGGGGGGGCTGCTTTGTGGGCAGGAACCTGGGTCCTTGTAGCAACCTGGCAGTGGGCGGAGGAATGGAACCCACGTCAGGAGGATGCCCAGCCGTGTCACACTGCCCAGCCGGCCAATCGGGTTTCCCTGGGGGCGTGGCTACAACCGTTTAAATTGTGGTGCCGCCAGGGAAACAGCCTCCTTTTGCCTCCATTCTTTGGATCTCCCAGCCCACCCACCCTCTTTTCATGTGTGGATTGACTTTGTGGCCTTGCTATGTCGGTTGCCTGGTTGTTGGGACTGGGTAGGGATTTTTCCAGTTGGAAAAATTGGCACTAGCCATTTGGTTTTCACCTGCCTAGTGGCAATCGTCACAACTTTGTAAGGTTAGGCATTGGGTAAGCCTTATTATGGGAGGGGAGGTTGTTGCCTCCGCCTGCCCCTCCTTGTTAAGGGTATCCCGTTAAAGGGATCTGGGGTGTGGTTCTTGTCCGAAGCCTGGGCATGGGCTAGGGTGACCCCATCAGTGACCCTGGGGGTGCTCTTAATTGATGTATATCATAGGGCTCCTCCTTCTGGTGGTTGACCCTTATGTGACTTCCTGCAGACAGGCGGGAGTCAGGATATAGTCTTGCTTCACCCAATTGCCTAAGCCAAACTGCTCATATCTGTAACCAATAAAGTTGTGGCCTTATTTATCCCATTAACCCAATATACTTGTGCCTGGGGCCTCGTCACACAAATGTATTCAGTTGTGAAACAGGGGCGTACCCAGGATCAAAACGGGGGGGGGGGGCAAGCCATGGTCGTTCAGGTTTGCTTTGAATGGACGCTGATCATTTTTGCTTCTAGGGCTGCCTTCTGGGGGGGACAGCTGCCCCCTCTGCCCCCCCCTGGGTACGCCCATGTTGTGAAACGCACTGGAATACTGTGGCCATTGCTACCGGTATCACTCAGTCCAACCTATTTCACAATGTTGATGTGAAAGAAAACTTGATAGTCTGAGATAATTGAAAGAAAGGAGAGTGAAAGAAAGTATTGGCTTAAGCCTCAGAATCTTTCATTTTAGACATCAAAATCTGTCCTTGGCCATGGGCATAGTCAGGAGGGACAGAGGGCAGCTGCCCCCCCTAAATCAATAAAAAACAAAAATCAATGCAAATCTGAGGTTCTGCCCCCCCCCCCAATAAAAGCCTGTCCCACCAAAAAAATCCTGGCTATGCCCATGTCCTAGGCCAACGTGTTGTGTGGAATTAAACTTCAGGGAATTATTTGTGTATATTTGCTGCGCACCTACATGCCACCACAGTTTCAAAATAATGCATCTATGAGACTATCACCTGTTAATCACTCAACTGTTCTGATTTTTGGAGATGCCCTCGTTCAGGAATAATGAATACTTTTTTTATTGTACTGGTACTATGGAAATCTGAGTTTGTGAACTGGCACCAAAACAGTAAAGCATTATCTTTGTTCTGGCTAGAATAGATGTATAGCTCCTGAGACTGTTCTGGTGATACAAAGGTCACTTCTGCAAAGGTCATGGGCTACTTTGGAGAAAGTGGTTGAAATTGATTATACAGTTAAAGAATTAGGCTGCTTAGAGCGAGACCTGAGAAGACAAATTGCAACTGCACTGCTGTACAGTCTTATAACGTGTAAGAAACACCTCCCAATTTCAGTGAGTTTGGTAACACACAGATCTTGATTACATTGTGTTCAAAGTACTTCTTGCTCAAAATTCCTGTAATTCACTCAGAGTGTTCGATTGTTCATTGACATTGCAAGGCAGTGTATTAAGGAACAATGCCCTGCTCTTGAAAGGCAGAACTCCTGAATTGTAGAAAAAAAGAGGCCACTGGAAAGCTGCAGGTTGCCCTTTTTTAATAGGGTGTCCAACAGACAGGATAAAGTGCCTTTTTGTCTTTAAACCATGTGCTGTGATGTCTATGCTGAATTGAGAACATGATGCTGTGCTGGGAAGGTTTGCATGTTATTAATCACTGAATGTTACAGCAGGAGACCTCTCTGTTCCTGCATGAATTCCACTCTTTGCTGCAATCATTTTTCTTTATCGGTGGCTCAGATCACAGAATACTGCCTGCGAGGAGGAAGCTGGGACACTTTGTTAAGATTATGTATAGTATATGGCATTCTACCCCATTTTTAGGTAATGTAATAGGTTCTAGTGTCATGCAGGTGTTTTGTTGAGTTATCCTGACAGAATAATAATCAAACCCCTTATTTCCCCCCCTACCATTTCCACAAATGAGACTGAGATTTCTTCATAAAACGATTCCATCATCTTCCCTGTGCAGCTGTAGTTGTTCTCTGCTCATAATTGTGTGTTTGTGTCTGTGTGAGTGAGAGAATAGTGGAGGCATGAAGGAAAAAATACAAGAGTGGTTGATCCACACTCACTTTCCCCTGCAGCTTTAAAGGTCAGTTTTCCATATGGCCTTTCCTGTAATTGCCTTTGTACACATCTTGGCTGACAAAAGCTGAGGATGAATGCCAGTGAATGGAGCACTATAGTGTTCCTTAATGTTCTCCTCTAGCGTTGACCAAGATATGGTTTGGACAATATCTGGATCTGACTTCGCAAATGCAGATTCTTTATTGGATGACTTCAACATCAAGTGATGAGCTGCCTTTATGAAAACAACAAATAAATTAAACACCACAGAGGTTTTGTAGAACAATCCTTCCCCACACATATTTATTTGAAGAAGAAGAGTTTGGATTTGATATCCCGCTTTATCACTACCCGAAGGAGTCTCAAAGCAGCTAACATTCTCCCTTCCTCCCCCACAACAAACACTCTGAGGTGAGTGAGGCTGAGAGACTTCAGAGAAGTGTGACTAGCCCAAGGTCACCCAGCAGCTGCATGTGGAGGAGCCAGGGCTTCTGTCGGTGAGGTCCATAAGGGAATGTTTGGTTCTAATATTCCTTTATATTTTATCAAGATCTTGTATAACAATTTTCTTATAATGTGATTCAAAAATCTCTTGTGTACCCTCACCTTTTCATAGATTAGATACGCTTGCCAACCATATCGATTGTCAAAACCCTCCAGGTCTAGCACATCCGTATCCCTTAAAGTAATCCAATCTTTTATCCATACCAGTCCAGTGGCTGCATGATAAAGTTCTAACTCTGGTAGGGCAAAGCCTCCCCTCTCCCTTTGGTCTATGAGTATTTGATGTTTGATTCTTGGTTTTCTTCCATTCCAAATAAATCTAGCGATGCCTTTCCTCCAGCTTTTAAAGCATTTCATTCCTCCCAATATTGGAATGGTTTGGAACAGGAAAATCATTTTTGGTAAAATGTTCATTTTGACTACTGAAATCTTGCCCCAAAGGTGAAGTCTATTCCAAATTTCCATTTTTTATATCATTCCATGTTTTTATATAGTTATCCTGGTACAAATTAATATATTTTGTCGATATCCAAATTCCCAAATATTTTACTTTATTTTTAATCTCCAAACCTGTACTTTTTTTGTAAGTCCTTTGTCTCCTTAGGTCTCATATTTTTAACTAGTAAGTTAGTTTTTTGCATTTTATTTTAAATCCTGCCAATCTTTCGAATTTGTTAATCGTTTCTATAGCTGCTGGAATACTTTGTTGAGGGTTTTCAGTTTGTTACTATCAGGTCATCCGTGAATGCTCTAATTTTATATGATTTTACTCCTATCTTAACTCCCTTTCTTTCTTCGTTTTTTCCTAAGGGTTTGCAATAATGTTTCTAACACCAGTATGAAAAGAAGGGGTGAAAGGGGACATCCTTGCCTTGTGCCCTTTGTTATTTCAATATTTTCTGTAATATTATCATTTATTATCAGGCCTGCCTTCTGCTGATGGTAAATTGCTTCTATTCCCCTTTCGAATCTTTCTCCTAGTTTCATTAATTTAATTTGTAATTCTGGGTCAACTCCCTGTTTTGGTAATAGGGTAACATAGACTTCGGTCCAGGAATCTGGTATTTTTCCCTTGTTTAAAATGTCGCTCATTATGTCTTTCAGAGGTATTGCCAGCGTATCTTCTAATTTCTTGTAAAACTCAGCTGGTATACTGTCTGGACCCGGTGTTTTCCCTGATTTGGCCTTCTTTATTGCATTTTTAATTTCCATCATTGATAACGGGGAGTTTAACACCTTTATTTTTTCTTCTGTGGTATTTGGAATTTCATGTTGTATTAAATACTGTTCTATCTCATCTATATGGTGTATCTCTTTCTTATATAGATTTTCATAATATTTCACAAAACTCTGGATTATCATTTTTGGATCTTCTGTTACTTTTTCTCCTATCTTCAATCTATTGATTAATTTTTCATTTTGCCTTTTTTTCAACTGCCAAGCTAGAAGCTTACCTGGTTTATTGGCAAATTCAAAAAAAAAAAAAAACTTGTTCTATCATGGATGTGTAGTCTGTAATAATCTAATTTCTTGTTTTATTTTCTCATTCTTTGGATTCTTATTAAGTTCTTTTTCTTTCTTTATTATTTCTTCTAATAACTTTACTTTTTTCCCTCTTTTTTCCCACAAATAGAATTCTGCTGAATAAAATAGCCCCTGATCACTGCCTTACATGTATCCCAGACCACATTTCTGTTTATGCCTTTATTCGTATTGAATTCAAAAAAATCATCTATCGTTCTTTTTGCTCCTTTTATTATATTTTTGTCATTTGATAAGGATTTGTTTAATCTCCATCTTCTTCCAATTTCCCCATTTGCTTTTAAACTTAGAAGTACTGGATTGTTTTCCGATATAGCTTTTGGTAAAATCCGTATCTTATTTATTCTCCCAAGTAGCTCCTTAGATATCCAAATAGCATCTATTCTAGAACAGAATAGAATAAATCTTATGTCATAATAAACATATTATGGCATATAATAAAAATATAATATAATAAACAAAAGGCATTTTGTTTTTCTTGTTGCATGACACTTGTCTTTATATACACCATACATTTAAAGCACATTTCCCACTCCCCAATAATCCTGGGAAGTGCAGTGTACCCCTCACATAGCTATAATTCCCAGTACTCCTAACAAACTACAGTTCCCAGGATTCTTTGGGAGAAGAAGGTATGCTTTAAATGTATGATGTGTATGCAGCCTAACATGCTACCATTGGGGCAAAGTATAGTTTTAGCTGGTTACCCAATTTTTCCCGCCCTGAAGGGTGGAGGGCAAATTCACTAAATAAATATCACTTGATATTACAGTGGTACCTTGGGTTAAGAACTTAATTCGTTCCAGAGGTCCATTCTTAACCTGAAACGGTTCTTAACCTGAGGCGTGCTTTTGCTAATGGGGCCTTCTGCTGCCGCTGTGCCGTTGGCGCGCAATTTCCGTTTTTATCCAGGGGCAAAGTTCTTAACCTGGAGCAACCACTTCCTGGTTAGTGGAGTTTGTAACCTGAAGCATCTGTAACCTGAAGCGTCTGTAACCCGAGGTACCACTGTACCTCAGAATGTTGGTTTTCAATTGTGACAGCTGAGGTATAAGACACAGGGAGATGACACATCACAAGCAGTGTCAGCTGTCAGTAAAGCTCTTCTTATTATACGTTATCCTCCTTTTCAATAAAAGAATTCTACATCGGTTTTTTTTATCCAGAAGATGTATTTCATAACATCTACCTGCCAGAAGTTACGCTTGTCCTTCAATATTTCCAAGTAAAGTTAGAGCCTAAGGCCTGTAAACCCCAAGCTTTTACTTTTGAGAAAAGTGATCCAGACAAGAGCAGCAACTTACCGTACTTGTTGTCTTGGAAACCAATGCAGTTGCATAAGTTGTGCTAGTTTTGCCTAAAATGACCTCTGCTACTCTTTTGCCAGGTGAATAGCTTTAAGATGATGGCGGGGAAAATATATATAAATAAATAAATTAGGTAACTTGTCTCTGGGCATTTTGGGTAAACACTTTCAATTTGTTTGTCTCATAAGAAAAGTGGATTGCTCTTGTTTTCAAGCACCAGTTCCCTTCCTCTGTGGCAAAATTATAATTAAATCTTATTGCTGTTATGGTTGTCTAAAAACAATTCCCTGCATACTAATGGATGTTTTATAGAATAGTGCCCCTAGGGCTCACATTTTTACACTATATCACCAGCATTTTAATTTTGAGATCCAAACCTTTAAGATGATGCCTATTCTGTATGATATCCAGATAGGGACATAGAAAATAGAATTAGTGGCCCACCTGATCACTCAGGAGAGCTTACCCTGAACATATTTTGAGTGAACAACTAAATGTAGCACCTAAAGCTATTTTTGGTGACCAATGAAGTATTGCTTCATTAATAGGGAAAGAGAAGAAAGACTCCTCCTATTTATGCCAGTCCAGAGGCTTCTTACAGCCTGCTGTAGTTGCATTCCCTTTTGTGCCTCAAGAAGGTTGTATGGCCTGAGCACAGGCAGTTGCAGGAAGTTCATAGGTCACTGAGTGAAGTTTGTAGTGATTCTATGTGTAGCATGATGACCGCACTTGATTCCTTCTGGCTAATCTATCGCATCCTTCTGGTGGTGACATTCCTTGTCCACAGCTGCTTATTTGCCAAACTCTCTGTTTATCTTGTTTCTCGCTTCCATTGGAAGCCATACCAGTATTCACTGTCTATGAATACACTAGATAGGAGGACAGCTTCGCCCCAGGGTCAACAGACTCCCACTTGATATGCAGCTTGCTAAAATGTTAACCATGTTGCACAACGCTAAAATATTTTTTTAAGAGTATGGTGTTTACTCAATGCCTCCAGGTTGGGGCATGTACCCCAAAAGACTATCATATGTCCTCATTGATGTTGCTTTTTGAGTTAAGATGCCTCCCTAAGCAAAGACTTACCTGGAGATCTCTGAGGAAAGGGAAACTTTTGTGAAGGTAGCATGGAGTCCATGACTGAAATGCTGGCAGCCACCAGGAGCAGCAGGTGTCTGAAACAGGTGATGGTCCTGGGGTTGCATGTTGTGAATGGGCATCACCCCAATTTTTTAACTAACTGGCTGAAAATGACAAGAGTGGACTGCCAAATCCAACCTGGATCCCTGTAGGGTGGACATATGCAGCACAGTGACTGCCAATAGATCCTTAGTGCTGTGATATAAATATATTTAGATTTCAGTGAATGAGTAGATTATTCCAGCACTAAGCAGGTACAAAGTAACCATTCCTCAGCCACTTACAGTAGTGGCATCGGGTAATGAACAATGCTTTCTGAATTTATGTTTGGTTTGTTAATTTTCATCTTCTAGCACTGCAGAACTGAGGGGGTCTATTGGAATGATTGTACATGACACCTGGAGAGGGGAAGAGCTTAGTTAAAATGACACCAATTGTCAATCCCTATAGATTTGTAATTGTCTAAAGACATTTTGCAACATCTTGCTTCCTATCCTCGGTCCCCAGTCAGAGATGAGGTGCAGGGGAGAAGCCCCATCAGTCTTTTATTCCTGCTTGTCGGAGAGTTGATGTGCAAGGATGCAGATTTTTTTCTTTGGTTCAGAGTCTCCTGTGAAAGATCCTGTAAGGCAGCGTTTTTCAACCGGTGTACCGCGGCACAGTAGTGTGCCGCAAGACACCGGCTACTGTGCCGCGGGAAGACACCGGCTGCTGTGCCGCCCTGGGCCGCTTCCGGTTCCGGGTCGGTCCGGGCTGGCGTCGCCTCGGCTCCGCTTCCCGCTCGCCGACCGCCGCCTTCGCCGGGGCTGCCGGGCGCTTCGCCCGCTGCCTCTGCCGCCCCGGTCGCGGTCGGGGACGGGCGGGAGGTGCCGGTGCCACCGGGCTCGCTCGGGGCCGGGTGGAGGTGCTGCCGGGGGGCTGGGCGCGGGAGGCGGAGGGGGGGCGGGCGCCTGGCCCGCCGATCTCCCGCTCCGTTTTCACCCGCCTGGGTCCTTCCCCTCCCTCCCGCCAGGGCGGGGGGGCGGGGTGCATGTGGTGGTGGTGTGCCGCGAGATTTTTTCCGTGGGACAGGTGTGCCGTTGCCCCGAGGAGGTTGAGAAACACTGCTGTAAGGCCATGATGTGGTTGCCCTCGTGTCGCAGGGAGGTTAATTTATTGAATCTGTTCCAGGTTTTTTTTTCCTGTAGAAGACAAATCATACAATGATGTCCCATGGGGGGGTATGTGTGTGCCAGCTTTCAGGATGGGTTTCAGAGCCTTGTGTGCCCTTTCCAGGTTCTCCACATTGAGTGCCAGGTCTGGAAACAGGGTTTTCAGCCATTGCACGACAAAACTTGTTGGGTCACTTTTCCAATAAAGTTGTGAAAGTGAATGTTGCAGCGTCCATTGAGATTTTTGATGCCAGCTAGTTTGTTTCTCATGTCTGTGTTTTCCTTCTGGCAGTGGTTAATTTGTTTCTCTTGTATCTGAGTCTTCTTCTCCAAGGTGGTAAAGGTGTTAGTAATAGTCTCAAATCTGGAGTCGAGTTATTTTATCTGCTTGGATAGCTTCTGATATTTTCTGTTCAAGTTCCTTCAGGTCTGGTTGTGGTGGTGTGTGCTTGCTGTGTGAAGTCGCTGCCGTTTCTTTGATTTCCACCTTCTCCTTGATCATTGCCATTTTTACTTATTCGTTGTCCCTGAAATTGACCGTGTGTAGTTTTGCATTGGGGTTAGGGGTATATTGTTGGTCTGTTTCACTTTGCATCTTGGGTTCCCCTTTCATTCCCCTGAGGGGCTGGGTGTTTCGGTGGGGTTCTCAAAACTCTGGGGTCAAGTGACCATAATTGTCATGTTTGAGCCGGAAGTACAATACTTTTTATTTGCTGATTTTAGTTTTAACTAGCCTTTCTTCTCTCTGCCTTGCTCCTGCCTTATCTGAGCACCTCTAAAGATAGCTGATCTCCCTAGAATAGGCTGGCTGATTAAAGAGCCTTTCTCGAACAACAGCAGTATAAAAAAAAGGGGGGGGACCACCATCATGAATTCTTTTAAATCCTGCATCCTTGTTGTTGGTTGTTTTTTTTTTTAATTTTCCCTCCTCCTCTTCCTCTTTATTTGCTTTGTCTGCCTACCTGCCTCTCCCTTTCCCCTTCTCTCTCTTGCCTCCCCCCTTCCTTCCTGAAGTGTGTGTGAAAGTTCAGCAGCCCCATGCTACCTGGCTCCTCTCTGTTTCCGCAAGTGACAGCTGGGGAGTTTGCAGTGCCTGGAGCAAGCTTGTGATTCTATTTTACTTTTAAATAAAACAAAATATATATTGAAGAAGTCTCTCTTAAAAACAGAAGGAATGAACAAAATCAAAGATGGAACTGCTGCTCACCTGTGCAGTGGTTTAAACTGTGTCAGAAGACCTGTGGGACTTGAGGGCCGAGAGGAGAAGAGTGCCTCAGGGAGAAGCCACGTGGGAAACAGGGGCAAGTCACGCTTCCCTCCTCCTGGGCACTGCCATCTTCTTCTGCAGTGACTGTTTTTTGAATATGTGGATTGTTGAGCCTCCACTCATGACCAGTGCTGTCACAGTCTGGTTCATGGGCGGTCAAAGTCCCGGCTGAGGACATCCGGATTGGGGGCAAGACGGCGGGGTGGGAGGAGGAATGGGAGTCCGGAAGCCAGGAGTCCGGAATCCAAGGGTCAGAGAGCCGGGAGTCAAGGAGCCAAGGGTCCGAGGATCAGGAAGCAAGGAGTCAAGAAGCCAAACGCAGCCAGGCAGGAAGTGTGTTGCTGTGGCAAAGAGCCAAAGGGAAATGCTGGCCTTATATCCATTCCCGGCTCTTGCCACCAGGTGCTATGCATTACCAATTGGCCTCACCTGTGCGGCCGCGCCTTGCCTCTTCAGAACAAACTTAGGAAAGCCCCAGTCCTGCGAAGTCCTACTGGTCACAGGGCCTGGCTCCTGCAAGCACTCCTGACAAGTGCCCACTTGCTGGTGGAGGAAGAAGTTTGCGCAACATACGTCAATCCATTGGCTGAGCCTCACTGCACAGCTGCCCGGTTCCCTGGGGCTTCTAGTCCCACCAGGCTGTCAGCAAAATCAGTCTTGAAACCGATCCTGCACAAAAAAGATGTGTTGCCACACAGTTCCTCCAGCTCTCCTGGTTTCCCTTTGGCGGCGGCAATAACAGTGCAGTGGCAACACAAATGGCCTTGCTGTTATTATTATTATTATTATTATTATTATTATTATTATTATTATTATTATTTATTCTCTTACTGAGCTCATGGAGGCTGACATATTGCTGCTGTTAACCCCTAATCTATGTGTTGAGCTTCTGACTATTGAATCAAAAATGTTAACTACATTGTATATGAAGTACTGAAAACAGTAACTTCCAAGGAAATCCATCCTCCCTGAAACAAGGATTTTTTAAATGTTGGAATGTAGGTTTAAAGTTTTTTCTGTGGGTGAGGAAACTATCACAACTTGATGACTTTATGTTGCTATATTACTTGTAGTGTGGCCTGTAGAATGTAAGCACCATGTGAAAGTAAGGCTTTCAAATATATAATGTTTATATGCCGGTTATATGTGGGATCCAACAGATTCATTGTACTTCTCTGACCATGCGGAAGGCAGGCCAGTAGCATCCATAACAAAGTAGTTTCCCTCCCCCGCCCTGCATTGAAAGGCTGCATAAGAACACATGTACTCCACCTAGTGGTTAAAAAACGAATTTATTTGTACTTGCATTAACTCTGCAGGAATTTGGGCTCTAGCAGACAGACCTGTTTGCAGAGCATTGTCTTGTTTGGGCTGTTGGAAATAAGGATACAGTGCAATGAATCTCACAAAATATCGGACATATAGTCGAGGAAACCGTGTAATTTAAAAAAGAAAGAAGAGTGGAGGAATTAACAAAAAAAGTAATGGAATGGTTGGAATTCAAAAGAAGAATGAATGCGTCAAAATCTATTCTGAAGTGAAACTAAGGGATGCAAAAGCTGATCCATGTTGACTGTGATATGTGCAATTAGCATTCCTACAACCTGTTCAGCATATGATAGTCAACAAAGCCATTTCCTCCAAACCACTGGCAACCAAACACTGAATGTGTTATGGGATTGCCCATTACGTGGTGAAAATACAAGTTGTTAATATTTTTAAATTGCTTCTGCAAAGGAGATGCTTAGGAAGCAAATGGTTCTGCAAATGGCTCTGCAAATTTGTGTATGGGGGGGCACAATAAGGTGGCTTATACTGAGTCAGACCCTTGGTCCACCTAGCTCAGTACTGTCTACACTGACTGGCAGCAATGCTTCATGTTTGTAGTCAGAGATTTGCCCCAGCTCTGCCTGGAGATTAAACCTGGGACCTTCTGCTTGCCAAGCAAACTGGTTTAGCAATTTTATTATGTTGTGCACCAATTCAGGTGCCATGTTCACAGCAGATAATGAAATATATGCAGGGGCAAACTTTGGTAATATGGTGCCTTGAGCAAGGCCAAAATTTGGCGCCCCCAAATTGATCTTTTCAATGATGCTGCCTAGGCTCAGTGCCCTGTGCAGAGGAACTGCCTGCACCACCCTAAATCTGGTGGGTTTTTTTCCAAATAAGTACAGATCCCTGCAGTTTATCAGATTGAATCAAGCTGTGTGGTTCTTAGAATACTGTTGCATATTTTAATTTGTAAAATTGCGAATTTCCTTTGTCACGGCTCATGTATATTACATGATCAAGGGTTGGTGACTCTAGTTATTAGGAACAACTGTGTTTTGCTTTGCCCAGTTAATGAAATTGAGCTAGAGTTGACTGAGAAGCCAGTGAAATCCAGTCCAATGCCCAAATGCCAGTCATGTTGGTGACAGCAGACCTCCTCTGGTGTAATTGCTGTGATGGTGATGAGTTTCATGGCTGCAGATGCCAAAGCAGCTGTGTGGAATATGGTAAGAAATGGCACTATTGAGTGCTCTTTCATGGCATAGCTGTGGAGTTCACTCCAATTGGTCCACCCCTGCCATGCCATGCCTCACTGTCCCCCTGGCCCTCATCTTTATGCTGCTGCCTGGTCCTGGAAAGTGGGCATCCCTGCATGTTCCTCCACATGAAGCATGGAGTTGTAGGAGGTGGGTGTGTCATGAATGGGAACCTTGTGTTCATTCTCCAGTTAGAAAGTTGATATCTCAGCCTACCACTGGGAGAAGAACTGGCCCATGGAGTACTCTTGGCTCCTCTATGCCATCCTGGCACAGGTCCTACTTTAAGACCTTGTAGCTGGGGGCTGTGGAGCTCCTGATCAGGGTTGGCATGTGTGGTTCTGGGTCTGTGGTATAATGACTTCACAGGGGCTCCCATAGCCTCTGAGTTGTGAAGTGTCATCCAGCAATATTCTGAACTATCTCAATCCTCCAACAATGGTGGCATGCCTGGCACTGACATAGCTTCCATCTCCCTGCCTGCAAACATGCATCTCTGGTTGGCATGACACAGCCTCCCCAACATGCCTGCACACTGTGCCCATGTCCATGGCTGCTCTCCCTGCTCTCTCTCCCTCTCTGCACCAATGAATAATTATTTGCTTCTTGTTGCTGCTTGGTGATATGTCCATCCCCCCCCCCCCCCAATGGATGTGGAGGTAAAATGTTTTTCCCCCACAGGGATATTTGAACCTAAAAACTCTTGAGCATGTTTGTGCTTTCAGCAGAGAGCATATCAGAGTTCCCCTGGATATGCTTGGGGTCACTGTCTGGTTCTGTGCTTCTTCTGAGTTTGGGGAGTGTGATGTTGCAACAGAGATATCCTGGTTTAGCCTGCATGACTTGACTTCTTCTGTGTCATGCTAGCAGAGTCTCTGACTGGGGTGGCAGCAGCAGTATTTCCAAAGTGTCTGGGAGTGTGCTTATGGGATCAGATTAGTATCTGGAACCATGACAGATCATGTTTGATACCCAAGAGCTGCATAAACGTGGCATTTGCTAGAGGGATTGGCATTTCACATGGTGTATCACCCCTCCATGTTTAGAACAAGAATGGGAAACCTATGGCTCTCCAGATGTTGTTGCACCATCAGCCCCAAGCAGCGCAGCCAAAGGTTATGGGAACTGTGGCAACATCTGGAGCAACAACATCTGGATCACCACAGGTTAGCCATCCTGCTTTAGACATTAAGCTTTATTATTTCTATTTGAGAAAAGGTATGCTATTTTAGGATATTTGCTTGTGAAATAACCTTTAATTTTTCATGGCTTCAAGAAAAAGTCCTGCCAAATACCAGTGAGTTAAATAGCCAAAAAACAAATGCATAAGAATCCTGAATTCATATTAGTGCCTTTTAAATGGCAACGCTTGAAGAAACTGTTAAAAATAACACATAGCAAATTGATTACAGCACAGTGCACTCATTTTGCTTTATTATTTGCACTTGTTATCCAGGTTGTAATAGGGTTTTTAATTGGCTGCTTCAAGCAGCGTTAGGAAGGTACAGATAACAGCTTAAGAACACAGCAAAAATATACTTCACTGATTTGAGGGTGCATAGTTAATGAAGCTGAGTTGATTGTTTTATTGTGCAGAATTAACTGGGGCAAAGTGATCAATAAGCAAAATTATGGGTGAAATCCCCCAATTCAGCATGTTTAAAGTTTTGTGATTATTAAACTTAAATGGATTATTTTTAAACATTTTTATTCCTGGACACATAAATATAAGTGAATAAAAATGGGTGAGAGACTTTAAAAAATGTACTAGCACAGAGCAAGGAAAAGCTCACTGAGACTGCAGTCCTTTACCCACATACATGGAAGTAAACCCCATTGACCCTATTAGGGATTACTTCTGAGTAGGCATAATGGGGTGTAGCTAGGGGGGCAGGGAGGGGCAACTGCCCCCCAATCAATAAAATTCAATAAAATACATAAGAAACTGATGTTCTGCCCCCCCTAACAAAAATCCTGGCTATGCCCATGGTAGGCATGCCCAAGATCAGGCACCCCCAAACTCAGCCCTCCAGATGTTTTGGGACTACAACTCCCATCATCCCTAGCTAATAGGATCAGTGGTCAGGGATGATAGGAACTGTAGTCCCAAAACATCTGGAGGACCGAGTTTGGCCATGCCTGCCCAAGATTGTACCATGAAACAATCCTATGCATGCTTACTTTGAAGCAAATTCAAAGGGTCTTACTTCCTAGTTAAGTGTGTTTAGGATTGTAACCTAAATGGCTTAAATGCACATAGCTCTCTGCTGGATTGGAGCCAGGGGTCATATATAAAGTTCATAGCCAAGGCACCACATGAAGGTCAATATTATTCCAAACTGAGGCAGTGGCAGTTGCAAACAAGTGGGTGAGAAAGAAGTGTTAATTGAGTGTGTGTGTGTGTGTGTGTGTGTAATTGTAGTATTGTTTTTTGTTTTTTATATGTTTTGTCGGTGTTAATAATTTTGTGTGTAAAACCCAATAAATAATATTTTTTTTAAAAAAAAGAGAAAGAAGTGTACCCCCACAACACCTTTGAGGAAAAATAAAATAAGAGTGGCATTCAGCTTTCGTGGCTCCCTGTTCAGGTTCTATTGAAACCAGGGGTGGGGAAACTGTAGGCCTGAGGAAGAAATGTGTCTCTATTTTGTTGCCTGAAGTCTTCCCTTGCTTCTGCACCCTGAATGTTTTTTGTCTGGCTGGAAGGTGTCTTTGAACTCTCACTATGTCTCTTGCTTCTACTGAATGGAGAATAGAGAGCAGAGTCAGTGTGAGTAGAAGCATAAAAGGTGAGATTTACGTTTGCTGTTCCCGCCACTTTTGCCTTTGGCTCCGCCCACCACTAGCATGGCGCCCTCGGTGGTTCCTCGGAAGGGGGAGGCTGATATCCGACTGAAAAAGGTCCCGTCCCCCCAGTTTAAACAGTGTGCTATTTTACTGTGAGTAGGGTCCCCCCTCCTGCAAATAGACTATTATAATACGAATGTTTTCCATTCGATATCTCTGGAATGTGTGGGGCGCAACAAACCATACTCTTCCATTCTCTTCTATGCGCTGTAGGGCGGCTTGTTTTCAAAAGGTGGCAGCAGCGGTAGCGGCAGCGGCAGCAGAGAGGCTGGCTTTGCTCCTCAAGGCTCCCTCAGAAGATGCGTTATATTCGGCTGGGTCCGTATGCAAGCAATGCAGGCTTGTGCAGCACCAAGGGCTGAAACGGCGGGAGAGGATTTGCAAGCCAAATCAAGCGTGTCTGGGATTACCGCTTTAAAAATGTGCACAACTGTGAGACTCCGGTGGGGAGCGTTGCCCTAGATGAGCCTCGGGGTCCCTTCCAACTCTACAATGGTATGATTCTGTTCGGAAGTAAAACCCCATTGAGTTTCCGGGGAGGGGGGTTTACACTCACGTAAGTGTTCGCAGAATTGTAGCCATCAAAACACGTAAAAAATTGGAAGCGAGTTTCTCTGAAACCAACACAATCTACTTCCAAGGTACACAGTTTTCTCTGTGCTGTATGTATATACAGTATATATATCTTCTCCGTTGCAAATGGGCGGGTTTTTTTTGTTTTACATATCGATGTTTTTTGTGTGCGCGCGCTTGGGTGTTCTTCCTAGGGGTTTTATAATCGTTCCATTAAAGGTGCTGACTCGCCTCTCTAACACCGCACCTCCAAATCTGACCTAAGGGGTAAGGGTGGGGTGAGGCGTCTCTTTAATTAGCCCCTTACTGCCCTCTACGGTCCACGTTTCTGCTGCAAGCCGAGCTCCTCGGCGCTTTCTGCTATCCAAGGGATTGCAACACTGCCCCACCTGCCCATACACTGAAGGGGGGGGGGGAAGAGTGTGGATAGCTCGGGGGCAGCGTTTGTTGCTGCTGCTTTTAAGGCGATCACAGGGCAAAGATCTTCTGTTTATTTTACAAGGGCTCAAGTTTCCACTCGCTGGAACTTCCTTGCTGTTTCAAGCCGCCTTCTTACTGTCTCCAAAAGCTTCTCCCCCGCCAGCTCAGTCCGGTTTCTCCCCGGTAAGCAGCAGCACCAGCAGTTCTCTCCCTAGCTATCAGTTCTGATTTCGAATAATACCCCACGCTTAAGGAATTAAAAGAAAATGCACATTTCATAGCCTCCTTCTTCCCGCCCCCAGCTTCCTTTTGCATTTCTGTCCTTGGTCATTTGCCCTTTTGTAAACCACCCAGCACAGAACATCCATGCATTTGCAAGGCAACTCGTACTGCCGGGCTTGCATACAGGCAGGCAGGCGCGGGAACGGGGGTGGGGGTAGTAACAGTGGCAAACAACACGGTCGGTAAATCAGATTCGGTATAAGCGATCGTTCCAGGATGTAAACGGGGTGAGAAAAACTGTGATGAAAATCTCATGCACTCAAAACAGAGTTCAAAAAGATCCCCAAACGTTATTTTCCAAAGGAGGCGATGGCCGGTTTTCAAACAGTGGAAGCTTCGGCATATATCTTAATTCCCACGACCAGGGTTGTTGGTGGGGAGCTGCGCGTAAATAAGTGCCCTGTTAACTCTTGAATTGGTTAGTTGACATCAGCGCAGAGTGAGAGCTGGCAGCCCCTTTTGCTCCCTCCCTCTCTTCCCCCCCCCCGTTGTCTCCGTCTCCTCCCCTCCTGATGGAAAAGGGTTGAAGCGTTTCTGATAGGAGCCTGGACTGCTCCTGGCTGGAAGGGAGAGGGGGACAGAAAGAGAGAAGGGAAACAAGGAGGGTGGACTCCAGCAGAAACTCCGAGGCGGCTGCAGTTCGCAGCGGACCCTGCTTGCTTGGAGGTGTTCGGGACTCAGGAGGCCCCCAGGGCAGCTTGTAGGATCGCTGGGCTTTCTCGAGGGCTGTTGTTTTCCTGGGATCTTCCGCGCGGACCCCCCCCCCCCGTATTACGTCTGCCGCCGCGGTCATTTCCTTCAGTGTAAAGATGTGCGTGTGAACGCTTGCAAAAGCTCTATCGCCCTGGAGACCTCAAACAAAGGGTAAGTCGAACCGCGTCCACTGTATGAGTGGTGGCATGCATGCGAAGGGGGGGGGGAAGAATATTTTAAAACATGCTACCCACCCTCCGCATTCGACGTGCATGAAGAAGTTGCAAAGTTTAGGAACTTGGAGTTGTGGGGGGTAGGGGGGAGGAGTCCGGGGAGGGAGGGAGTTGTAGTTGCCTCGGCAGAAGGATGGAGACGCAAAACCTTTTTGTTTGAAGAGCGAGTTTGAAAGAAAAGCTTTGCTTCATTGCGTGGCCTCGTCTGTTTTAGTCCCCTTTAGCAGCAAAAGCACAAGGGGAATGGAGCCGGGCTGGCCGTGGTGGTCTGTTTGTTGTCTTAATGGCTTCTGGGATGCATTGTAGTCTTGAACGTGCAGTGTACCAGGTTAAGGGGTCCCCTGATGTCCCTCTGTTCTCCGCGTACTCCCCCCCCGGCTTTAGCGGCGGTTGTGGAAACCAGGGGTGGTCTCCAAGCAGTTGAGACGCTGAAGAGGAAATTAACTAAAAGCTCGGTTAGTGTTGCCTGATTCCGTCTAAATCTCTCTCTCTCCCCCCCCCCTTCCCATTCCATTCGTGGGGGTTGTAAGGAATAAGGTAGCTTGGGGGTTACACAGCAGGGTGGGATGCCTGGGAGCGAAGGGTCGGTAGAGAAGCAAAATATATTATTTTTTTCTTTCCTTTCTTTTTTTGTTCACGTGGTAATTTGCCTTTGTGGTAGGGGTGGCCCATTAACTTTCTGCTCACGTCCTGATGAAGATCAAAAGCGGAGGGGAGAGAGGGAAGCAGAGAAGCTTGCAGGGCTCTCTGGTTTTATGCATTGTTGGAAATAAGAGGAAGGGGAGCGGATAGAAGGAAGGAAAATCCTAAGTCCAAACAGATCTTAGTAGATGCAAGACATGCACCCTCTTGTCACTTTTTTTTTTTTTTAAGTTGCTGATTTAGATCTCTTAGCTGTTCCTTCCACTTGCTGCATTGGTGTGCTACTTCATTCAGAATGTTTCTACTAAAAAACAGGAGGGGGGGTGAGTTGTAAGAGAACATTTAAGAGCCTGACAGCTCTCTCCTGCAGCAAATTCTTGACGCCTGCTTGTTTGGGACAGGAGTGGAGGTGAGAGGGAAGCAAAGTGTGAAGATCCATATCTGCACAGGTTTACACCATACAACTTTGAATTTAGAACTCCATCCTTGCACTTTAAAACAAAATCCATCCCATCCTCACTCTGCTCAGTTTCCAGGCATGTGGACTTTCAGCACTTGTTAAAGGTAGATAGCCGTGTTGGTCTGTCATAGTCAAAACAAAATAAAATAAAAAAAATTCCTTCCAGTAGCACCTTAGAGACCAACTAAGTTTGTTCTTGGTATGAGCTTTCGTGTGCATGCACACTTCTTCAGATACACAGCACTTGGTTTCTCTCTGGATTTTGTTGCGGGGGGGGGATGGGGGACGACGGGACGGGAAAAAATGGTTTAATGAAGCCTCCGTTCCAAAATTATGCTTTTAAAAAAAATTCCCCACAAGTTCATGTTCTGACTGGAAGGCAAAGTTTGTTTCTGCCCCCCTCCCTCAATTAATTCCTCTTTTTCATGGCATTGATTGAACTGCAGGCAGAAAAGGCATCCAGTTGAATGAGTTTTAAGTCTGGCTATCATGTCTTTCCCTCCCTCCCCATCTCTTTCTAAACATTTGGTTATTGAATGGAAGGGTGTGGGGTGCCTTGGAAGAAAAAAGGGTTCTAGCTAGTTCTTGCTATTTTAGGGGAAGGGAATCTATAGAATTGATGAGTTGCGCCCATCACAGGACTGCTTGTGGAGGAGTTAAACTTCCTTCATATGTCTGATCTACAAGGCAAGCGAAGAAGAGTATTTTAGTTGGCAACTGCAGAGACACTGGGGTGGGAGGTGAATAATTCTGCTGATATTTAAGCAAGTTACTCAGGGTTTTTAAATAGCTGCTTCTTTTTTCAACCTCCCCTTGAATCACATGTTTCTTTCCTTCTGACTGAAACTTTCCCCTCCTCTTTCAGATTGGATTGTATGATTAATAGACCCTGCAGAGCAAAACAGATCAGGCAGGGGAGGATATGTGTTTAAAGCCTTGAGTGTTGAATCAGTCAGCAGGGGTGGTATTATTATTATTATTATATTAATCAATCCAGATATATTTGTTGTTTGCTGTCCTGACATTCCTTGTTGGGTTGGGGTATAACTTGGTAGTACCATCAGATGTTGTGCAAAAATGCTTTAAACGAGTTCTGGTGGCATTAGTTTCGAGAACAATTTATTCCGTTGTTGAAGTTTGCGTTAAGAATTGCCAGGCTGCTCATACTTAGCACACTGTTGTGTTAAGGGATTGTTCCTTATTCCCATATATGACAGGCTGCTGATCCTAGAACATAAGGTGTGGCCCTTGTTTTTCATAGTTACTGTGGTCTTTGGCACTTAAGCAGAATGAGCACTGTGGAGTCCCATATCCTTGAATTTTTGCTACCCTCTGTCGTCAGGTGTGTGTATTATGAGTGAATCACCAGCTTGCACTTCTGTAAAGCTTGATAAATGCGTGACAAACTTTGTCTGGAGATCTGTTGGGGTTTCATCATTTTCCTTGAACACGTTTTGCTGTGGAAAAGATACACCGACCGAAAAGTTTTAGTGGATATCTAGGCTGTTGACTTTGCTTGGCAAAAGGGGGCAGCATCAAACAGCACCTTTACCATCTTTGAGTGTCTGTGTATGTATTCCATCTTAAACATTGAATAGCACGTGCAGTTCCTATTATTGGCTTATGATTTTCGGATGATCTCACTTGGCCCATGTTTTTTATTTTAATAGTACTGCTCATCTGTGTAAAAAGTTATACAATGAAGACATTAGTTTGTTTTGTAAGGGAGAAATTACTGCTGATTACAGAAATGGAAAAAGCTAAAAACAGCAGCAAACAAAATCAATATGTTCAGCAGCAGCAGAATCAAAAACTTGTTTAAAAAGGGATTTTTGCTAGTGAAGCTCACCCTTTATGTTCCCACTTGATTCTTTCAGTCTGTGGAACAGACACTTCTATACAAGTGCCATGTGATGTCCATTCTGCACATGCAATGAATTAATCTTTTAGTGTGGTAGCACCTACCCCCTGCCTAGTGACATTATGAAATAGGCAGGCACCATCACTATATTCATCTTGATACCTGCTAAAAGCCTTTTTGTTTAGGTAAGTCTACCTAGACATGTAACTTTAAGAGGTAATTTTATTACATATGGCTGTTTTAAAACTTCTGGTTTTATTTATATTTTGGCAAAAAATAAATCAGGTTGTTTTTAATGTTTGCTTTTATTGGTATTTTTAATTAATCATTTTAATCCAGGGGTCAGCAAACTTTTTCAGCAGGGGGCCGGTCCACTATCCCTCAGACCTTGTAGGGGGCTGGACTACATTTTGAAAAAAATAAATAAAAAAAGAATTCCTACCCCCCACAAATAACCCAGAGATGCATTTTAAATAAAAGCACACATTCTACTCATGTAAAACACGCTGATTCCCGGACCGTCCGCGAGCCAGATTTAGGATGCAATTGGGCAGGATTCGGCCCCCGGGTCTTAGTTTGCCTACCCATGTTTTAATCAAATGCTTAGAGCTTTTCTGTTGAGTAAGCAGTAGATACATTTTGTTAAATAAAAGGGAAGGTAACCTAAGCATTGGGGGTAGACAGTTTTCCACATATGAGTTGCCACCATAGAAAAAGTATTTTTGTAGGTAGTCATAGACTGCAACCCTACACCCACTTATCTGGGAGTAAACACCACTGAAGGCAAGAGGGTTTGTGTCTGAGTAAATATGCATTAAAATTCATGATAAACTGATTTAAATCCCGGGTTAAAATGCTGTGTGGACTGGGTTTCAAGAACGCAGAACAAAACCGTCAATTTAGTCTGTTCATAAATTATCTTCCACATAATTTCTATCATTTCTTTTCACATTAGAAAGAGAAATGAATGTTTTGTTCTTTTGTCCTTACCATCTTCTGAGAACTCATTTAATTTCAGCCTAGCAGGATGTTATTGATCAAGCACTACTGATCTATCTCCATCCCCCACAAACCTTAAAGTGCATTTAAATGTTTAACTCCCTCTTTACCAACAAAGTAACAATAACAATTATTCTTATTATGCAAGCAAATATTTCACAAATCTGTGGTGCAAACAGCTTGGAAAATTGAAAGTGTATTGGTGTATGTGTGTAAAAATAAATCTGTTTGCTATTCGTATTTTGAATGCTGAACTCTGGCAAACTCCTGGCTTTCTTCATCAGACAGTGTTTTATTCAATGCAATTCACTTGCCTAACTTTACAGGATTAGTTTTTGGATTTCACATCCTGAGAGGGCCTTGTCAAAACATTGGAACTGCTTTCATTGTTTAGTTTTAGTGTATCTTCAGCTTTTCTATAATTATTCTGAGATGCTCTACACCAGGGGTTGGCAAACTTACCGTGCCTCGGGCTGGTGTCTCTAGCGCCGACAGCTCGGCAGGCCGGAGGGCGGGGGAGCGCGCCCATACGCGTGCGCACACGTCATTTCCGGCGCATTTCCAGGTCAGAGGAGCACCGGAAATAGCTTGTGCGCATGTACACGGGCCTCCTCCGACTCGGATGTGCACAGGAAATAACGCTTGCGCATGTGCACAAGCTATTTCCGGTGCTCCTCCGACCCGGAAGTGGGCAGCCGCGCCACACCGGTAAGAGCGGGCGGCGGCAGCGGGCAGTGGGGGTTGCCGCAGGCCGGATAAATAAGTCCCTTGGGCCGTATCTGGCCCGCGGGCCTTAGTTTGGAGACCTCTGCTCTACACAAGCCTATTCCAAAGTGCATTGAAGTCAGGGAAGGTATCCTCATTGTTTTCCCCCACAGGTTTTATGATCAGACCATAAGGACATAAGCATAAAGAAGCCCTCCTCTGTTTCTTGGGTTTTGTAATAGTGGCCCCTGTTAATTCTGATTTTGCTTTAGGTTGGCTTTACTAGTTTATTTGTTCTAGAACAGCGTTTTTCAACCGGTGTGCCCCGGCACAGTAGTGTGCCGCAAGACACCGGCTGCTGTGCCGCGGGAAGACACCGGCTGCTGTGCCGCCCTGGGCCGCTTCCGGGTCGGTCCGGGCTGGCGTCGCCTCGGCTCCGCTTCTCGCTCGCCGACCGCCGCCTTCGCCGGGGCTGCCGGGCGCTTCGCCTGCTGCCTCTGCCGCCCCGGTCGCGGTCGGGGACGGGCGGGAGGTGCCGGTGCCGCCGGGCTCGCTCGGGGCCGGGTGGAGGTGCTGCCGGGGGGCTGGGCGTGGGAGGCGGAGGGGGGGCGGGCGCCTGGCGCGCCGCGGTCGCCGATCTCCCGCTCTGTTTTCGCCCGCCTGGGTCCTTCCCCTCCCTCCCGCCGGAGTGCGCGGACACCCCGCCCCCCGGGTCGGGGGGGTCGGGGTGCATGTGGTGGTGGTGTGCCGCGAGATTTTTTTCATGGGACAGGTGTGCCGTTGCCCCGAGGAGGTTGAGAAACACTGTTCTAGAAGGCTGCTAGTGGCTTTCTCATTCCTCCTCCTGGGTTTCTGTTCTCTTTGCTAAGCCAGGGGTCAACATCTTTTTGGACCAGTAGGCATATATGGTACTGAATTATGAGAGAGTACTGTGGGAGCCAGGGACGCGGGTGGTGCTGTGGGTTAAACCACAGAGCCCAGGGCTTGCTGATCAGAAGGTCGGCGGTTCGAATCCCCGCAACGGGGTGAGCTCCCATTGCTTGGTCCCAGCTCTTGCCAACCTAGCAGTTTAAAAGCACGTCAGAGTGCAAGTAGACAAATAGGTACCGCTCCAGCGGGAAGGTAAACGGCGTTTCCGTGTGCTGCTCTGGTTCGCCAGAAGCAGCTTAGTCATGCTGGCCACATGACCCGGAAGCTGTACACCGGCTCCCTCGGCCAATAATGCGAGATGAGCGTCGCAACCCCAGAGTTGGTCACGACTGGACCTAATGGTCAGGGGTCCCTTTACCTTTACCTTACTGTGGGAGCCAGTCACAAAATGGTTGCTGTGAGGGCATAGCATAACACAACATGGCTGCTGTGTGGAGCATGGCATAAAACAAAATTAGAGATCATGGTGAACCTTTTCCATATTAGAAAACACTAAGCCTGTTTAATTTCTGCCTGCCATACAAGCTGTTAAGGGCAAAAGAGCCTAGTTTTGCCCAATGCCAACCCTAAACCAAAACCTAGGCTGCCATTCTGTACTCCCCGGGTTTCACATTAGCCTTTTTGAGGGAATACTGATTGTGGAGCTGTATTGGCAAAAAAATAACTTGTAAGCAAACCCACTACAGAAAAGATGCATCCTGGTTGCTAGGCGAAAAGAGAGGACTAATTATGGAGATCCCAAGGATTAGATGATAAGAAAGAAGCAGGAAAAGTGCAGTAAAGGGGAAGAAGAAAGTGCAGATCTTTAGGACTCCAGGGATTCTTATTGCTTATCAATCACAGCTCTGATGCCACTCTTAGAAAGGTTCCTGCACACATTTCTTCATAACTTGCTATCTAGGGAGGCTAGAGACTTAACTCTTAAAAAAAAAAAAGATGAAAGCTTGAAGTCTGGAGTCCCTGCCTGGGGGTGCCAGTGAAGGCCATCCCATGTGCCATGGTGTCCATGGTGTTGGTGACTCTTGCGTAGAGCATGCCATGGATTAGCAGTGAACAGTATGAGAGACTGAAACAGAATCTGGAAATATCCTGATGCAGAATCCAGTGAATCCACTTTAAAAATTATGGAATGAATGGAGGAACCTATTCCTAGGTGAATGCATAAAGGGTAATCAAGAGTATAGTGCACACTGTCTTCTACTTGGCTTGATCTACATACACAGAGACTGTAATTGCAAAGAATTTACTGGTCAGATGTTTGAAATCTGAGCTGAGTAAACATATGTCTAACAGGAAAGAAAAGTTATTTCCCACAGATACGGTAAGCAGCCTTTTTATAGTCGGATTTAATTTTAATATACCAAACTGAGAACTTGGAATTCACCATATATTCAAAGCTCATTTTGGCATTTTCAGCAAAAATTACATCACGGATGTAATTGCAGTTAGAAATATCTTGATGACATTACAGGGGAAATTTAATAAGTTGCTATCAGACTGTTGCAACATGGTGTCCAGCTTTCTGCCTTTGTTCCAGCTACGGCCAGGTTAGGTGCCCATGGGAAACCCAGAAGCGCGATAGTTCTCTTGCCGCAGAGGAACGGGAATTTCAGAGACTTGTGCTTTCCATTTCTGCAAAATAGAACATCTGAAGTCACTGAGCATGTATGTAATTATTAATTCATGCGTTCATTTTTCATATTTATGACCTTGTAACACCCAAGGCGACATACAGGAAAGAAAACAACTGTTCTCACACTAGCCTGAATTCTCAGGACTGCTTTCTCACCAAGCTACATATTTTGCATCACACTAGCATCCTTCCAGTATGTTTCAATTTAGCGTTCTCAGTTATTTTCTCTCCCTGCTGATGGAGCTTAAGCTTCTTCCATGGAGATGTGTGAATTTCCCCCCTTTTGCGTGGGACCTAGAGGCATGGAAAGAGGATGCTTGTGTCATTTGCACAACCCCTGTTGCTGCTTTCACATGACATACTCTTGTTAGCATTCATAGCCTTTATAGCAACTTCACAGAGCAAAGTGACTTACAGTCTCTATGCTTGGTTTCTTGGGGTGACATCTAGGAATATTGTTTTTTTTGCAGATGGGCAGCCAAGACTGAGAGGGAAGGACTTGCCCAATGCCAAACAATGTGCCAAACTGGGGTTTGAATCCAGTCTTCCTCTGTCTACCTTTCAGCCCAACAGAATGGGCTATCCCTTGATAAGACCTTGTCAAGGAATGGTGATAAAGCAAGCAACTATCTGGAAATCTTAAGTGTGCATTTTTACTGAACAGCTGGAGTCCGCCTGTTCTGGCTTGTGGGAGGTGGGGGGGGGGGGAGGACTTCAGCAGCACACAGGGGTTCTGCCCATGCATGGGTCAGAAGCTGCAGCCGTCTAATTTTCATTATCCTGATTTACTACCTGAGTGCCTCTGAAAGGTATTGCAGTGTGGTACAGCTGCCCTTGCGCTTACCATTTATCATGCCTGCAAGGGTTGCACTCTGCTCTTGCAATGTCTAGCTGGAATTTCAAACACAGTACCTGTTGTTAATTTGTTTCCCATCCCTCTAAGTAAGCAGAGAGGGATCAACTCTGCAAAAAGCAAGCCTCTGATTCTGTCCTGTCCTGGTCAGTCCAAGCTTTACTGCTGGAATGCAAGAGGCTCAGCATTCCTTCCTTTCCAAGAATTGTACTCTTCTTCACAGTGTATAGATAATTATTATAAACAACACCTTACAACAATATTCCAGCTTAGTTCCCAGCCTTTTTGCTTTCTACAATTGACTATTCCCTAAATGCATTGCAAAGGTAGCTGCAGCAACAGTTAGTTTTTATGATGTTTATCTAGTTCAGATGTACAGTACTCTGCATCTCCCCTGGTTTCTTGTGCGGGGGGGGGGGCTTGTAAGCAGTTGTATGAACTTCAGGATTTTCCCACTCATATTTTCATTTATCAATGTATATATTTCATTTCTGAATCACCCTTCCTCCCAATGGAGCCCAGGGTGATGTACAATATAATAGAGCAGCAAAGTACATCCAATAAATAAAACACATAAATATCTATAAAATATCATAACCATTAAAATGCAATAACCAGCTGCAGCTGTTGGGTGAAAAGGCAATCAGCAACACATGTGCTTTTGCATTGCTTCAATTCTCTTGTCCTTTGATTGCTCCTTTACTATGCCACTATCTCAAGGATGGGGAGCAACACCCATCATTCTTGATATTGACTATGCTGGGTTTATGGGAGTCGGAGTCCAACAACTGGAGGGCCATAGGTTCCTCACTTGTAGTCTGTCTTGCATATAGATATTTTCCTTTGCTTTGTCTGCAGATATGCAACGATAAGCAGTCACCTGCCAGGGTGTCTTTGTTTGATGTATAGGGGAGGTGAGAACCATTCAGTTAAGTAACCCTCCATTTACAATCTAAAGAGATGTAGTTGTCCTGCATGATCATCTGTTCATATACAGTGGGCCACAGAAGTAGAAGAGCAAGTTGTGCTTCCTCTTTCTTTCCCTTCCTTGTGGTTATATCTGACCAGATATGGCTTGGCTTATGCAGTTGCTGGCAAGCTCTGATCTCCAAATTGATTTAGGTACATTCAGTGTCGGAGCTTCATGCTCCGCCACTGGGGGCGGGGCGGAGAGCAGGTGTGGGGCGGGGCGTACAGCGCGTCCCAGGGCAGGGCGTGCAGCGCGGGTGCAGGGCAGCCGCGATGGCACCCCACCGGGATCGCGCTGCCGGGGGCAGTGCGCTCCCCCTGCACTCTTCTTCCTCCGCCAGTGGGTACATACTTGAATTAACGCCTTTTTGCATGTTACTGAATAAAATTAGAGGGTAGGGTAAAGTGGTAACATGGGATAGTTTTGTTGTGGCATTTTTTTCCATAGTCCCCAAAAAGGCTTTGCAAAAGTTGGCAAATTCATTTTACAAATGGCTTGGGTGGTTCTCGATCTGTATAAAAGTGGCTGATATATTATTACTGTACATTCCAGCATTTGGGCTCATAACAAATATAGTATTTTCCCTTGAAGAGTAACTTGCTAGCTGTATGGTGTGGTTCAGCACCAGGAAAATACAACGTAGTATTTTAAATGGTGTTTGCTTTCTCTAATATGTCTTTGAAATACTGAAACGTCTTAGATTTGGAATGAGCTGTTCAAACCTACTTATCTTGGAGTTGCCTTGTATGGCTAGGCTTCGCTGCATTGCCTTTGAGAATTATGAGTTCATTATACTACTGCAATGTTAATGGCACTTTGTTTTCTTTAAATTTCTTCTTCATATTTATTTATTGATTCTTCATTTGGACACAATTTCCCAGGTAATGATGGCATTGAATAGATGGAGCAAGTTAATTTGTAGAGGCCCGGCAATAGTGTGCTGCCTTCCATTTCTGTCTGAGAACAATTACGGTGGTAGAGTTCAAATGCAGAGGCACCCAGAACTCTAAAATACTCCAAAGAACAATAGGACAAAAAAGTCAGATTGCCATTTTGGTTCTTGGAGCATATTATTAGGGCTCAATTTTCACTTTTCCTGTGCTTCCTCCAACCTGATCCTTTCCTCATAGCACCCCGCTGCATACACATTCACGGTCATTTTCCTTGTCAGTTCTGTGGGGCCATGGAATTCCATGCTCTCCTTCTCCACCCTTCATCCAGCCTCTTTCCCTCCCTGCGCTTCACTGCCTTCCCCTGTACTTCCCCACTACTCTGCCATGTTTCTGTTGGTGATGAGCCACCATCTTGTTCACCTAGAGCCTGCCATGTGTGCTGGCCTCGTTCTAAAAGCCCAGCAGAGAAAGCAGTGGAACTCAATGTAGCCTACTGATGCTTCCCCACAAGCCTGCAGTGTATTATGGGACATCAGGGTCTGTAAAAGTCCTATCCCATCTCATATATTGTATTGGCGCTGCCAGGTTGTATTATCATCAAAATTAACTCTCTACAGAACAAGATGATCGTAACCAGCAGGACTATGCATCAGGAGCAAAGGGTGTCTGCTGCTGCCAACAATGGCTAATAGAGGACGAAAAGCTTGAACCCAAGGGACTGCTCTTTACACATAATTTCCCGCCATTTTATTGAATATGCACTGCATATTCAAGATGTAGTCTTCTTGATGTATGGAAGTGCTGTTAAAGCGCTATATTTTATATTGTTGCAAGTTTCACTGGTGAAGGATGGGTGATAATTACTGCTACTGTAATGATAACCAACTTATTCTTCATATTGTTGGAAAGGTTTTTATTTTAACAGAAGGGTGGATAAAAATAGCAAGTAGAATTTATAAATGAGGGTGACATTTGCCACCTGATATTGTAAATTATTATATTATTATATATTCATAATGTTTAAATATAATCCTGTGCAATTTTCATGTTCACTGTACTTCCCTATGCACTAGGTGATGAGAGGATGGAAAAGTAGCTTACTTTAAAAAGATGAAAGTGGTTTGACTGAGGCATCACTTACCATATGACCAATACACGTTTAATTGTCCCATTGTTGTGTCTGGTGAAACAGGTTTTGCAGCTTTTTGGATCGGCCGAAAACCTACAAAACCTAATTATTATAGCCTTCTTATCTTTAAACCACCTTTAATTCTTTGAAAAACTACCGCCTGTCTCTGCAGCCTAACCTGAGCTATATTGGATCCATATTTGGTTCTGGTGCACTAATAAACAAATACTAGTGAGCTGGCCACTTTAGATATAATTTCCATTTTTACATCTAAGCTTGCAGCCAGCCAGCATCTGTTTAAAATGTACTGAAATGATTTAGGCATCTTCTGTTTATTTCCAATGGCAAAGCTAACACACCACTTGGTTATGCTGGGTTGAGAGACATAATTAAAAGCCAATAGATCGTGAAAAATTGCAGGCTTATCGGAGCAGCCGAGCCAGATGAAAAGCAAGTTGAGCCATGGCATGTTTGCCATTGAGGTGTTGCAGAAAGTGCATTTGGAAGAACGCTTCATATGCTGCTTCGAAATGGTGCTTTCCTCATGACCAGCTTCTGGAACAGATTATCATGATTGTAGGAAGCACTTCAAAGCAGATTGATGTGGTAGGATATTTTACTCAAAACTTTGCCTTTCACAGAACAGAAACTGCAGATGTATTCGCAAGCTGCATGGGCCCAATAACAACACTTCTTTGTTTTTTAAAAAGGACCACTGCAGATTCACACTATGCAAAACATAATTTTAGATTTGCCAGGAAGGAAGAATAGAAG
Source organism: Darevskia mixta (assembly GCA_034641385.1). Lineage (NCBI taxonomy): Eukaryota > Metazoa > Chordata > Lepidosauria > Squamata > Lacertidae > Darevskia > Darevskia mixta. The sequence continues at coordinate 9,244,873 of JAWWNH010000001.1, read as the reverse complement.
CTGTCTTAGAATATGAGGTCGGTCTATTTGCCCTACTCTCTGCAGGGGTTTGGACAGAGGCCTTTCATAATACCAGCCATTTGGTCCTTTTAACTCATGGGTAGGCAAACTAAGGCCCGGGGGCCGGATCCAGGAATCAGCGTGTTTTTACATGAGTAGAATGTGTCCTTTTATTTAAAATGCATCTCTGGGTTATTTGTGGGGCATAGGAATTCGTTCATTCCCCCCCCCCCATATAGTCCAGCCCCCCACAAGGTCTGAGGGACGGCGGACCGGCCCCCTGCTGAAAAAGTTTGCTGATCCCTGTTTTAATTCAATAGGATTGAGCATGGAACCTTCTGCTTGCAATGCATTTGTTCTCCCACTGAGCTATAGTTCCTCCTTCTGGTGGGAGGGCTGGTGTTGCCCGAGTCTAGTTGTTGTTGAGTTTGTGCTTAACTTGTGCCTGTGCTGCTGTGTGGTGTGGTGCAGCCATGTTGTAAGGGAAGGTTCAGGCAGGACACCAGGTAGAGTCTAGGCAGGACTCTGGGAGATGCAGAAATCGCTCTTAAAGGAACAAGTTGAAACTGAGCCCTCATATAGTAACGGCAACAGGTGCAGCCTGATGGTCAGCACAAATTGTGCTGCAAGATTCGGCCCAGCCAGTGTTAGAAACTGAGTTGTGAAACTAGAAGAAGAGAAGAAGAGTTTGGATTTGATATCCCGCTTTATCACTACCCGAAGGAATCTCAAAGCGGCTAACATTCTCCTTTCCCTTCTTTCCCCACAACAAACACTCTGTGAGGTGAGTGGGGCTGAGAGACTTCAAAGAAGTGTGACTAGCCCAAGGTCACCCAGCAGCTGCATGTGGAGGAGCGGAGACGCGAACCCGGTTCCCCAGATTACAAGTCTACCGCTCTTAACCACTACACCACACTGGGAGCTAAATGGCACCTTAGACCTAGGTTGTGGGTGCAACAGCGGAATGTCTAGGCATTTTTTTATAACAAGAATACAAATCTAAAAATGAATAAACTGCAGCTAAAATATTATGTTCATTTTTCACATGGTCTAGTCCTTCCCCTGCCCAAACCCCATAATATCTTAAGACAGTCTCTTCCCCAGTCTACAGAGAGTAGCTGGAAGTGAGGAGACAGAAAAAGGTTCTCCTTTCCTTCCACTCTACAGTTTTAATTGGAAATCTTAGGCGTACTACTGCACCCAGAGCTCAGAAATGAGATTCCCTGTCATAAAATGTGCCTAGAACAATGGGAGTTTCGGACACTGGGCCCAGCCTTCTCTAGTAGTCTCCTAATGCAGTGGAGGCTCAGGTCTTCCAGGGTATGCTACAGTGGAGTCTGAGGATGGCAGTGCCGCATCCTCAGGCCAGGCAGGGTGTACTAACCCCACATGTTCTTTGGGTTAGCAGCACCTATGGGCTGGCCCTGGATGCCCTTCAAGTGTGGAGTCCTCATCCCTATCTGATGAAGAGGACTCCAACTTCCGGTTGCTGACCGGGTCTGGATTGTGCCATTTCACAGTTGAAGTGAGGACCATATGACTGAATGTTCCTCCACATGAATTATCTCCCCAACACCTAGAAAGTGAGTGTGTTGGGGAGAAGGCTATTTGTTTTGCCACTTTGAAAAGGGCCTGTGAGCCAAAAAATGAAGGAGCGCAATCTCTGCTCTATACATCAGTAAATCTGTATAACTGAATCCCAGCTTGAAAGGAAAATGTGGGTTTGCTATGACACAAAGCCAGGGTGTGTTGGGTTGTGCAGGATGCTGGTATATGCTGGTAAATAACTTGACTTGGCTGCTGCAACCTTCGCCAAGGAAAGCAAGGCAAGTGCAAAGTGCAAAGATGTAAGCTTCTTTAAAGGTGGCTGGTGGTTCTTCTCAGTCCCAACCCAACTTTTTGTTGCAGTGTTCAAAGCGAGGATGACAGAAACATTTTATATATACAAATACCTGTGGTGCCATGTCTGATTTCTCTTGCCTAAATGAAATATGCTTTGGGCTGTTTTTGCTCAAGCTGTTTGCTGACATTAGTTAAATCCCCCTAGGACTAATGTTTACAGATGGGAAAAGTAGGGGAAGTAATAGCAGCTTAAGTGATTTGCTCAAGGCTGCCCATGGATCAGTGGCGGAGGATTAACAGAGGCCTGGTTTCAGTCAACTGTGGAAAGCAATCGTGCTTTTTTAGTTTGGTGGAACAATATAACTGGAGTTATTTTCTGTTAAGGTGAATCTGCGTTGTCTACGATAGCAAATGCACTGATAATTCAGCTTATAGACAGATAGATAGATATATCCAAAGAACGGTAGTAAAGTGCCTCGTTACTAGATAGACGAGCACTCTTCAGCTATCCTATGCTTTGGTAATTTTTAAAAATATATGAATAAGGCCTTTAATTGTCTCTCTAAAAAGTTGCAGTTTTGTTCAGTTGCATGTCATGCTGGTAAATCACCCTTAGTTCTCTTTAAAACCAAACTACAAATATTAATTTTTTCCACAAGTTAATTATTTTAACATTTACTGCGCATGCTTCTGCACAGTGGGCTCTGCCTTGATTATTAATAACCATGCTGTGCTCTTCTGTACCACTGAGAGACCCCTAGTGGTTGATTTATTTCACTTCAACTAATAGTGTACCATTGCTATTTCTGTTCCCATATGGCTGCAGCCTATCATAGAATCATAGAGTTGAAAAGGGACCATGAGGGTCATCTAGCCCAATCCCCTATTGTTGTATGTCACATACTTAAACAGATTTAATTGCTTACTTCTTTCCCAAGGGCACTTCTGCTTATACAGTAGTAGGGGAGAGGGGCTGACTGATTTGGACAACTTCATCAGGGACTTCTTACTATTCATATTCCAGGATGCTTTGGGAGAAATCATGACAACTAGACTGGTATCAGACCAATCTAAATTTGTAGTGTAGATATGCCTTTGGTGTTTCATGGTTCAAACTGCTTTCTCTTGTTCTACTGCCTCCAAATAGCCTTCAGCCCGAAGGTTTCTCAAACGTTGGTCTCCAGCTGCTGTTGGACTAGAACTCCCATCATCCCTAGCTAGCAGGACCAGTTTTGTTCTACTTGGTTTCTTCACATATACAAGCACAAGTTGCATATTGAGGGAGAGGCAAACAGTTTACACACTTCCACTGGGTAGCAGATCTACTGCCTCAGATTGGCTCTTCATAGAGAGGCACTTGGCTCCCTAAGCTGCTCTCAGCCCTTGACTCCAAGCTCGCTTTTACTTCTACCTCAAACTGCTGCTTCTGTTTTTATTATTCTACTTAAAATCTAATTGTACATTCATATATACCTCTCTGTAAACTTGTACAGACATGTACATTCATGTAAAAAGTAAGCTAGCAGGCTAATAAAAGGGGGGAAAGGGGGAGAGTGAATTTGTAATGGAGAGGAGGAAGTTTATGTTTGAATATTACACTGGTAATAGCTGTTGCAAGACATGGTAAATGAAAGCCACCTTTCGATAAACCTGTTTATGTGGTGTTTATAGCCTGTCTCCCATAGTAATGTTAGATAAAACTGTGATGTTTCATCAAGCTGCTCTTTCCATGCTTCACGCTTCCCCAACCTAGTGCCCTCCTGTTGTTGCTTCTGGCCATGCTGGCTGGGGCTGATGGGAGTTGGAATCATTGGAAGGCACCCAGTTGGAGAATGCTGCCGCGCACCCACAGATAGCTTACATCAACTCCTCTTCCTTTAGCTTGGGGTAGGGGATTTGGAAATTGAAGAGAAGGTCTGTCAGCGTTCCAAGTTCTGGTGAGTTTCCCATTCTGGAGAAATTCTGTATACCAAGAAACCATCTCCTTAGCAAAGTTTACTTAAAGGAACATCCACTAGCCATCACACCCTCCACACTTACCCCAGGTTGCTAAGAAATCTTAATGTTGCTTTTTTAAAAAGCCGAGGCTGTGGTCAGTTCTTTCCTTAAAACAATCTGTTTTGAAAGACTCGACCCCACCTTTATCACATGCTTCTGAAAACATGGAGATACAGTGCTGAGATAGGGAAGGTTAGCCTGCTGAATATCTGCCGTGCAGGTATTTTAAGTTGCAAAACTTGCATTACTGAAAAGGTAGCACCCCTGCCTGTTTTACTTATTGCATTGCACCTGGAGTGGTCAGGTTCTGTTTACATTAGTTACCCTCTCTTTTTGTTGAGAGCATGTTCATCCTGACGTTTGTGGTGTAGTGGTTATAATGTTGGATTAGGACCTGGGAGACCAGAGTTCATAGTGAAGCTCATTGGGTGATCTTGAGCCAGTCACTGCCTCTTAGCCAAGCCTACCTCACAGGGTTGTTGTGAGGATAAAATGGGCGGGGGATGCACACCATATTTGCTACCTTGAGCTCCTGGAGGAAAGGTGGGAGCTAAATAAAACAAATGAACAAATGATAGATGCTGCCTTCCTCCTCAACATCATACCTGGCTAGTTGCTTGGATAATAGAAATGGCCACTGCAGCTCCTGCCTCACCTTGCCACTAGTTAAAAACCCTGCTTAGTATGTACTAGTTTTCTTTAGCACATGTATATCCTTCAGCAAGTGCAATTTAATATACTGAATATGTAGCCTTTGTGTTGATCCATAATTAATTAATATTTGTTCTCGGAGTCAGTGGATTCCTCTGGTGTAACCTGATTTCCTAAGTATTTGCTTGTTTAATAAACAGCAGAATAAACAAGTTGGTGGGGAGCAGCAGTTGTTAGGGTTTGTTGTCTGCTTTGAGGGTTAGATAATAAGCACACAGAGTGAAGGCTGTCATTTTTTCCTCTTGTTGCCAAATAATGGACTGCACTAATGCATTCACAGTCTGAGGATCTCCAAGCAGTGTTTAAAAACACTTTAAGTTGTTATGCAAAGAGGGACAATAGGATGATAAACTGATGAGGAAACAGGATTCAAATCATGGGCCTCCTGAGGCTTTTTTGTGCTGCCTGAGTGTTCATTGCCTCCCTGGGCTCTTTCAGGATGAAGGGTGGGATATAAATGGAATGAATGAACGAATAATGCAATATATTTCTCTTCTCATGCACCCCCTGGCTTACACCTTTTCTGTGGTTTGCCATGTGTTCATTGTTTGCTTTGGAACCATTTAGAAAAAAAATTAGGGGTGTCTTCCTGACATAATCCCAGCCAATCAGGGTTCAGATTAGGCAGTGAAATTCAGTCACATTGGCTGCATTACATTTTATTATTATTTTATATATATTTATAACCTGCCTTTTTACCTGATGGGACTCAAGGCAGCTTACAGATGTAAAAAAGAGTCACTAAAAACATAGAAAATAATAATAATTAAAAATCAATTGAACATTAATAGAATTAAAGCTATATGCATATATCAAATGTGTTTAAAACATTCCAATAATTACAATAAAAACAGCACCACTTTATTGGTTACGAGACAAAGCTGGATCCAGGGTAAAGACAGAATTGGCTGCACACTATTCTAAGGAAGCCGTCAAGATTTGGTTGCATTGTGGTGTCAGAGAACCAAATTAGTGTGTGAGCGATCCTTACTCTAATTTGAATGGGTAGACTTTTTCACCCGCCTGTGAAAAGTTTCTTAAATGGAGGGTGCATTTTTGTGTGTGTGATTTTTGAACAACTGTACATAACTCTGGAAACTTTGACATTTGGCATCCAAGGATTTCATATGGAAGTCATAACTGAGTAATGCAAATTGCAGAGGCGGTACTCTTTGTCACTGTGAATTGTGCCGCTTCCTTTCTCATAAGGAAAAGGTAGAAACCAAAATGCTACAAAGATGTCCAGTGCTGTGCCTCAAAGTACAGTGGTAGCTGTAGCTCTTTTCTCCAGTCCATGTACTATAATCAAGTTAGTAGGGCTGCTAATAGACCTGCTCTTCGGCCTTCAGCATCACCCAGTTCTGCAGTGATTGGCAGGCAAAAAGCTGTGGTTAATAATAAATCTTCCCACAATAGTTATTTGATGCCTGTTTTCAACTTTTTAAATAGGATTTTTACTGTCTGGTTTTATGTAATTTCCTTGTAAACCGCTTTTTCTTTGTAATTGTATTATGTGTTGGTCTGCCGTAGTCGAAACAAAATAAAAAAAATCCTTCCAGTAGCACCTTAGAGACCAACTAAGTTTGTTATTGGTATGAGGTTTCGTGTGCATGCACACTTCTTCAGATACTGATTCAGGTATCTGAAGAAGTGTGCATGCACACGAAAGTTCATACCAATAACAAACTTAGTTGGTCTCTAAGGTGCTACTGGAAGGAATTTTTTATTTAACAAAGAATAACAGTGCTGAAGGCACTGTTGCATGTGTTGGGTCAAACATTGGCAACTCTACTAGGCAAGAAATTGCAGCAAGCTGGGCAGACTGATCTTGGGGCCGGGAGAGGGGGAGAAGAGGAAACAAATGTCACCCTTCCTTATCCACTTACACTTCACATTTAGTGCTTGCGAGGTTCTGAGATGCAATCTGTGCTTTAGAGGCGCATCCAGCGTATACATCACCGCAGCTGCTATTTCTTTGTATAAAAGAAATGCATACAAAAGCTTTTGAAGCAATAACAACAATGAACTGGAATGCACTCACACAGAAAGTGTTCCATTACAGTAAATTCTCTTAGTAAGACTGTGTGTGTGTGTGTGTGTGTGTGTGTGTGTGTGTGTGTGTGTTATGAGATTCTGGGTCAGGGTAAAGAGTAACAGAGCATGCTGCACATTTGCAGAAGCAGCTATTACCACTTTGTGACAGGTGGAATTGATTTTGCAGTTAGGTAAGAATGATTCCAGTGTGGCTTTATTGAGCTCATTGGCACCTGTTACTAGCAATGTTAAAAAGGTTAAATGCTTTGCTTGTTAAAGCCGGACATGGCCAACAAATGGGAGTAGGCTAGAAGAACAAAAGGAACTGTCTGTAGTAATCTTTCTGGAATGAGTCGCAGGAGCAGAGGACCTGGCTGATGTATTAGAGATGTTTGGTGACGCTGTTTCGGTTCGGGGGTTGGACTGTGTGACCCCTGACACCTATCCAGCTATAAGCAGTTATATTCTGTCGCTTGGCATTTTCAGCACAGTTCCAGTTAAATATTGGCTGTCAAATAGTGTACTGTTGTATTCACAGAGGTTAATTCCCATGGTGGGTTAGTGCTGCTGCCCTGCAACCTGGACACTGGAATCCACACTTTGAAATACCCTGATACACTAAGACCAGAAAATCAGGAGTCGCCTCGTCTGTTTCTTGTCCCATCTCTCATCTGCTGTGGTGCGTTGTGCAGTGACTGAAGGAGGATAATAGATGACAAGACTGTGAGCAGAATGAGCTTTTCATACCTTGTTTTTAATATAGCACCAAAGAATTTAACGATATGCATTTGACATCTCTCTGCGTTGCAAACTGGAAAGGGCTACCTTGGATTCTACCCAGCATGCACTGCTCCTTTTTCACATTTACCTTTTTCTGGGTGAAGCTCCCCTAGAAAAATCTCTCTAGATTAGACTATACTTTTTTCTGATCGTTGCTCTGTGGTGCTATGTACAATAAGAGACAGCAAAATTGGAAGGGTTATTGATAAGCATTCCAGCGTTGCTATTCTGTGATCTGCATGTATATGGCCATTCCAATCCTCCTAGTCCTTATGGTTAAAAATCAGAGTGACATTGGCATTTCCCATATGAGAGTGGCGACCAGAACCTTTGGCACCTTCACATATCGTTTGTTGGATATCTTTGGCTACCTCAGGCCCACTTGTCCAAGCTGAACAGATGCCACCAATCTTTGGTACCTTAATATCAGCACTTTCCTGACACTTGTTTCTAGCAATTGAACATTTTATGGGTGCCTTCAGTCTGAAGATCAATTGCCTTTGCACAAAGCCAAGGTTCCTGGCTTTGACAGACTCGCATTGCAACCTTGCTAAAGGTAAGGGGGTCTATGTCTGCACCCGTCTGGGAGGTTACTGTGAATCCTATGTACATTGCTTTGAGTTCATGCGGAGTGGGAAGAGTCAGTACAGCAGAAGCCTGACGGCGGGATAATGTGCACAAAGTCCCTCCCCAAAATGGTTGGTGTGACTTGCCATGTGCATCTGTGTGAACCAGAAACAAGTAGTCGACTTCCGTAGCTGCTGCTCACCACAGGCCTCAAGCTGCCAGCTATTGAAACGGGAGTGTGTGAGTTCTCCCTTTGCTGTACCATTTCCCAGATCCAAGGGACTATAAAAGTCTTGCCAAGTCTTCGGTTTTCAATGGCTCCATGTAACTCTGATTCCCCGAATCTGTCTTAGCATTGAAGTCACTCACCACAGTGACGTCTTCCATTCACTGCTTTACAAGAACTCGCCACAAAACTCTTCACTGTTCTGTGACCTTTTGATAGTTCTGTCTTTGCTTTGAGGTGGACAGCTAAACAGTGTAGCCGTCAGTACACATGATGTTTCCAGGAGGTCTAAAGCTGTGTCCCACCTCTCTGCTACCCCAGGTATGCAACCAGACTATTTTATTTTATTTCTATCCCACCCTTCCTCCCAGAGGAACTTGGGATGGCAAGCAACAAACCAGCAAAAACTAAATTAAAAAATCAAATGAAACAATAAAAAATGAAAATACATGAAAGCTGTTCTCAGAATTGTCCGCAGTAGTAAAGCTACATCTAACTTTGGAATTGCTTCATGTTCCTTCTTTGCCCACCACTCTCTCCTAGACTTCACCCTGATTGTTTTCAAGGCTGATCTATATGGCTACAATGTATGATTGATATGAGTGATCCCATAATAGCAGAACAAGTGAAAGGGCCCTAATTCATTTTTTTTAAAAAAAACACACAAGCTTGTAAAAGTTACATTGCTGTACGGGTAACTCGCAACTTGTGTGTGGGTTACATTCTAGGGATGGTGTGTATACGCAAAAACATCTGGAGCTGCCGTTCCAAATGTGTCTTACCCTCCAAGCAGTGCAGAGTGCTTTTAAACTCTCTACCTTGCTTACTGGGCTCTGGGAGATTCTTGCAAGATCTTGTGCGGCTGTCCAAGTTCCTGCAAGATCTTGCGAGAGCCTCTCAGAGCCCGGCAAGCAAGTCTGAGAACTTAAAAGCTATTTCCATGCCAGGAAAACCCTGTGAAAAAAAAACAGCTTTTAAACACTCCACCTTCCTTGCATCCATTTAATTTACCGGTATGTGATTTCAACTGGCCTGTCTTCAGCCACAAAACGTTTCAATTGAATGTGTTAAATGTGCATAAGTTGCATGTTACCTGTATTATCAGAGCTGTTGTGAACAATCTCCCCAATTCCCTGTTTTTAAAGATGATTTTTTCCATTGCTTACTGCTTTTTTTGTTCCGTTTTTGACACGGCAACACTTTGTGCTAAGTTTTGACGTTCTTATTTCCTCATAGAATTTAAGAAGCTGCCTTAGGTTGATAAATATAACCTTTTATTCTCTGCCCTGACTTGCAGTAACCCATCTGGGTTTAGGCAGAGGAATTTCCTGGATGTGCAGAGCACATCTGCTGAATTATGATCCTTCCCCGTTTTTTCTTAGCCCGTACAATGTGAGCAAAAGTGCAAATCTCATTCCTTCTCCAAATAAACCTAGATAACCGATATGGGCATACCTTGTTTACCCTCTGCTCCCTCTGTTGCCTCCCCTGTATTGAATTTATGACTGTAAACTCCGCAGGTTAGGGGCATGTCTGTAAATTGGGAGTAGGGAACCCCTTTGAATCCAAGGGCTGCAGTTCTCAACGTGCAATCTTTCAGGTGCTGCCTGCCGCTGATGTGCAGGACTAGACAAAGGTGGGTAAACCAAGGGTCTTGATTTTGGCATAGTAGACTACATAACTGTCATGCCATGCAAAAGTCACAGGTTTGCTATCTTCTCTCCCCACCCTCTCCATCCAGGCCAGCGAAAGGTATTATCACAGTTCAGGGACATATACCAGGCAGGCAGAAGCCTTGAAGAGTGCAGAGGAGGCCTGGGGAGAGTCTCAGGGCTGGGAGGCCACATTTAACCCATGGACTCAAGGTTCCTTATCCTGCAGTGAATAAGCCACATAAATCACATTGATGGTGCAACATAAATAATAAATATAGGGAGGAAACAAGGTTAAGTATGTAATCTTTATAAGGCAACATAATAGTCGGAGTTGGGAATTCCTTCCTTTGAAGACAAATGTTTGAATTCCTTCCATGTGTTTGACCATTGCACTTCATTGATTCCACTCCCTTGCTTTAAAACCCAGCTCCCTTGGTTTGCTGCCTTCCTCTTTGTTCTAAGGTTATTACTTGCATTCTGCTTCAGGAAAGAAAATAAGACATTTCTGCCATGAATGGAAGTGCCAGTGCATTAGTTAGAATTGTAGAACTGTAGAGTCATCTAGGAATCGCAACTAATTTTGGCTTGTATTGTTTTGTTGTAAACAAAAAAATCTGCCCTTATTCCCTTATGGGGTAAACAAGAGCCCTTTGCAGGTTCTCCATCGGTAGGAGTAAAACACAGAGGCTAACCAGAGAAAAATTGAGAAGCAAAATCTTTATTATATCTGTTGCAACAGGGCCCTCACTCCCCAAATGGAGGAGGGAGGAGGAACCCACAACAATGGTGTGCAAGCTCCTATATAGACTTTTGAAATTCCCCCCTCCCGCTCAAGACCAACCCCCTATACATCATACATACATCACAAAAAGGGGTGTAACCCAGGACCACCTCCCAGATACATCATGCCTACATCACACAAATGTTTTTCTCCTGCCTGCCAGTTTATATGATAATGCCTTATCTGATTGCCTTCTGTGAGTAGCCTGACCACTCCTTTGAGATGGTAAATAGTTCCTGAACCTCTTACGCATATTGATAGTGTGCTCAGCTTAACAGATACTTGCCAGACTGTATTTACAGAGAGGTGTACCGGTAAGTCTTCCTATTGTCTTCCTCCTTGCAGAGAAATACTGGTCAGCTGGGAGTAAAAATGGTGTCAGGCCTGTGGCCTGTCTTCAGACATGTGTTTGCATGGAACACTTATGAACACACACACACACACACACACACACACACACACACACACACAAATAAAAGACCTTAAAATTCTTATTACAGTTTTATTGTTATGTAAATTTTATGCATTGTAAGACACTTTGGACACAAATTCTTGAGGGAAAGCAGGATATACCGGTAAATCAAGATAAGGAGGAAGAAGAAGAAACAGTAACAGTACTGTATACCAATCTTCCTTATAAGAATAGCCTTTCCACTTTTATGTTCTTGGTTTACTTTTGTGACATGTAAACAGCATGTTGCTATCCATTGCGGTACTTAGAATCTTCAGCTATTGAAATTGTTTTGCAACTTCAGGTGGTCTGTATTATAGATATTATACATCTTAAATCTGGAATTGATCACACGACGTAGCACTAAGTGTGCAATTTCAACAATGTGGTTCTGTATTCAGCTGACTGGGATCCATCCATCTGCTCTGAAGCAGCTGGACCACACTCGGTTAAGGGCAGGATGTGTCTCTTTCTCTGTCTCTCTCCTGGGGGTAGGCGTGCTGCTTTTGGTGTTCTCCATCTGCAAATGAGCATTTTGGCTAGCTGCACTAAACCTCACTTAACGAGTGGAAAAATGCATATTGGGCAGTCATCAAGGGTCTACAAATTCGGTCACCGTGGCGACTCCCCCTCCCTCCCCTCTGGCAATCATCCTTTTCTACATCTGACTTCACACTGCATTTCAGAGACACATAGAAGCTCCAAAACAATGTGTTTGACCTTGGCCTTTTAATCCCAAGCCTGGACTTGCACGATATGTGTGTTTGTGTGGCTTCCCAGTGTGTGCCAGATGACTGAGGGTGATGTGCGGGACAGAGCCCTTGATGACCATGCAGAATACCTGGCTACACAAGGCCAGCTAACATGTGGACTTGGGTTGTTTGATACCTTTGTGAGAACTGTAGGATTTGTTGGCATGATACATGATCTGTGATAGAGCAGCTGTTCTGGCATGAATCATTTTTTTTTTAAAGATGTCTCCCATCAGGTTTGAATGTTGTTACATTTGTATGTGCACATTCTTCTAATGTAGGGGTCAGCAAACTTTTTCAGCAGGGGACTGGTTCACTGTCCCTCAGACCTTGGGGGGGGGCAGACTATATTTTGAAAAAAATAAAAATGAACGAATTCCTATGCCCCACAAATAACCCAGAGATGCATTTTAAATAAAAGCACACATTCTACTCATGTAAAAACACCAGGCAGGCCCCACAAATAACCCAGAGATGCATTTTAAATACTGTAAAAGGACACATTCTACTCATGTAAAAACATGTTGATTCCTGGACTGTCCGTGGGCCGGATTTAGAAGGCGATTGGGCCAGCTCCAGCCCCCAGGCCTTAGTTTGCCTACCCACGTTCTAATGCATTGTCAGATCTGCTTCTGTGTACTGTATCCTGTGTTGTTTTTGAAAGCTGGCATCACAACACAATTGTTATCACTATGTTTCATTTTATCCTTTTACATCTGTGTTTTTCAATTCCTCTATCTTTTTTGAAGTAACGTAGCCAGAGAGTCACTGAGTGTCCTCCATATAACTTCTGTCCTTTGCAGATAGTTTGGAGGGGCATATTATTTAGGGTGCATGTTCAGTTCATGCTGGGTGCTGGCCAGGCCTGTTGGTTCTCACTGTTTTCCTGCTTGAACTGAGAGTAGGACCATGGACATAGCCAATGCTCTCCTGAAGCTGTACATTTGGGCTAACATTCGTGGTGATTTTATGTACTTCTGTTACAATGAGCAGGGGAAACACAATAACATAGGAATTAGCCTTATAATGAATAGACTGTTGGTCCATTTTGCTCAGTAGCATACACTGGCAGGCTGATTGCAGGTTTATAAGGTTTTAGATAAAGATCTTTTCCCAGCCCTGGCGGGTGATGCTGGGGATTGAACCTGGGATCATATGCATGTAAGCAAGATGAATTCTGTCGCTGCTGAGCTATGGCCCTTCCCTAAGATGCCTCTTTTCATTTTAAAGAGGATTAAACACATTTTGTGTTTTGTGCATTGTTCCAGTTGGTAGGCTTTCATTGGGCCACTTCTCTTTTTGTAGCAGTAACTGGCATCCCACATGAGAAGGAGCCATTGCTAATCCCAGGTTTTTTTTGCATGTTTATTGTAAAATAAATCATACATCAGAAATATGTATGTGAACCTTTGCTACATAAAATATTAATTGTGCCTGTGGAATCCACTCTGTTCAGCTGAAAGTAGATTGAGTTTTTAAAAAAATCCTTCAGAAAGAAAGCAAATGTGGGAATTTAAGTAAAGTATTGATATATTTTACATCCTTCTCATAATGGAGTCTTGAATCAATTTCCTTTCTTCTTTTAGTGCTTTGACGCTAAAAGCACAGTTTCTTACTTGGAGGAGTATGACTGGAGTATGACTGATTTCCTATCCAAGAACTTGTTCAGATAGGATGCCTTACTATACAATATCCCTATAGGGGAATGTAGGCACCAATATGTTTCTGTTTCCTATATTGCATGCTAGGGCCCTCTTGTAAGTACAAGTTCATTGATGCATGTTGATCCCTCATGGTTTGCATCATTAATTTTTGATTTGAATGTGAAACACCTATTGTGGGTCAAATACAGAGCTTTCATGTTGGCTGATATTTCCTCACATTGAGGCATATCACAGATTCAGCTGAGAGTTATTAAGTGGTGAGATAGATATTAAGGGACGTACATGCATTTGGAGGGAGTTGAGCATTGATAAGAAGATATGCCTTGGGAAACCTGAGTTAAGCTAGCAACCATTGTATTATTTAAGGACCTACTTTTAATTTTTGAACATTTTGAGAGTTTTGGTAGTGCCTGCTAATGAGGTGGTTTGCTATTAGATGCAGGGATGCATTAATCTGAAACCGTTTAGTCCAGTTTTGTAACAGTGAGATTATATGCACAGCACACACCATTTTCTCTAAAAGTTATATACTGGGAAAGAACTTTTAGGAACAAAGTCAATAGGGTAATGCAGCATTCTTTCATAGGAAAAATAATATTACATCTTGCCAACATATGATTCCTTTAAAAAAATCCTCTCATTTATATCCTCCCCTGCCTCTTGCGAAGTTTTACCCATTTTATCCTCTCCTAACACCATGAGGTAAGTTAGGATGAACGGCTGTGCCTGGTCCAAGGTTACCCTGTGAGCTTTATGCCAAGTGGAGGATTTGAATCTGGAAGCTGTCTTTTGCACAGTTTGGTGGAAATATGGAATACAAATGTGACAAATTAAATAATAATAATAATAAAGTAAGACTTTGCGAAGTGTTTAAGAGTCAATAGTTTCATCAGACTTCAAAAATACCCCTCACCCTGTACACTGTTCTTCACTGCCCCACTCATTAGCTGTTTTGACCATTAGAAAACCAACCTTGTTATAATATTGGTTGGTCCCAACCAATCAGGGATGTAACCAGCATGATATTTAGCTATTTTTTTCCAGTTTAAGAATACTGTTTTTTACCTGTCCTTCATTAAAGGCCCCAGGTTACAATAATAAAACATACAATTATAAAAACAAATACCGGTAAATCATTGCAATGATAAAACACGTAAAATTCAGAAAGAGGCACTGTTAAAGTAGTCCAACTGGCTATATAGTGTTATGTGATAGCATCTTAAAGCCAAAGCAAGGGAACTACTTCCTGTCTTCATTATGAATGCACTCTGCTAGTGCATGAAGACCTGAGTTCCTCTTGTTGCCAAATGCAGGGTTATATTTGTTGCAGGCTCAGCCAAATAACCAAAGCAGTTTCGTGGCTGGTAGTCTAGACCAGGCATCCCCAAACTCGGCCCTCCAGATGTTTTGGGACTACAATTCCCATCATCCCTGACCACCGGTCCTGTTAGCTAGGGATTATGGGAGTTGTAGTCCCATAACATATGGAGGGCTGAGTTTGGGGATGCCTGGTCTAGACTCTCAAGTGAGGGATGAATGGATAGATGGCTGTACAAGAAAAACTCTGTCCGTACCTGAGTGAGGAAACTGGAGCCATGACAGAATCAGAAACTTTGTAGAAACAAAATAAACAAATTCCTTCCAGTAGCACCTTAGAGACCAACTAAGTTTGTTCTTGGTATGAGCTTTCGTGTGCATGCACACTTCTTCAGATACCTGAAGAAGTGTGCATGCACATGAAAGCTCATACCAAGAACAAACTTAGTTGGTCTCTAAGGTGCTACTGGAAGGAATTTTTTTATTTTGTTTCGACTACGGCAGACCAACACGGCTTACCTACCTGTTTGTAGAAACAGATTGGACTCCATTGGTTGCTTGCGTCACTTCATCCCTGTTGAATTTTCAGACTCAGGATCCACTTTTAACCCGAACATGCATTTGGGGAACCGTTTCCTAATCCTTTACCATATATTTGCATGGTGGTAGTGCTACTGTTGTGACTCACCTGAGATCAGACTGTGACCCATAGTGGGTCCTCACCCCACAGTTGAAGACCAGTGCTCTAGCACGTGTCCCTTGCACTCACAGAACGGGAACGTTGAGTATCACCCTATGTTCTTGGTGCCAGATGTTAGCACATCATATTTGCATACACTTGCCAGTGGTTTCTTTTTTAATCAACAAATGAAAAAATGCTAAGTTACTGTATATTAGTCAACCAAGTATATTAGTCAACATTGCATGCAAGTTAATGTATAGATACCAGACAAGTCACTTTATAATCTTTGAAAAATCATCTTGCTTCCCTGGCCTTAGATGCAGAGAATTGTTTACAGCAATTTAGTTAACATTGAACAGTGTACCGAGGCAGACAGCTTTTGACTTAAAATCTGATTAAAAACACCTATTCAGTCAGTGATTAATTGAGTAATGTCTCTCATTCTAATCTAAATGTTTTATAACTACAATTCTGGTCTTCCAGGAAAAGGAGCAGTAGATAGACTTGGCAAAATGCATAGCTGCATTTTACATTTTGTTCTGTCATTCTGAGAAACCAGCAAAGTGGGTTCTGACAGTTGATGAGCAAAAGGGACTTTGCTAGGGAGCAGTTCTATTAAAAGTGCATCTAAGTAACTTGCCTGAGTGACATCACTGGAATGGCAAGTGATGTTGTTTTACATTTGAGACTATACTACGAGTTTACTGCAGCCTACCAGTCTGTGGCAGTGGCAAGTACTCTGACACTGCAATCTTATGAATGTCTACTCAGGAGTAAGCTCCACTCGGTTTAGTGGAATAGGGCTTACTCCCAGCTGAGTGAGTAAGCTGATTTTAGGTAGAGTAAAACTGATTCCCTCCATTCTTGGTTTTAAAGCTGCACAAAATAAAGTGTGAGAAAGCCACAACGAGCATGTTACTTTGGGTGGTAAACTGATATATTTCCCCATTCAGAAGGAACCCTGCATTTTCCTACCTGCTAATGGATTATAAGAAGACAGGAGTGCCTGGCGTGCTCTGGTCCATGGGGTCACGAAGAGTCGGACACGACTATAACAACAAAATGGATTATGAACCAGTGAAAGAAACAAAAAAGATGCTCAGATGTAATTACTGTACATTTTATACAAGTCCTGAAAGCATCCGTTAGAAGCAGAGCTCGTACATTTTCAGCCCATCAACCCAGTAGTCTGTTAGCATCAGCTCAGAGCTTTCTGAGTTGGCAAGCAGATGGTGTCTTTTGCATTCCTCCAGCGTGCTAGCACTGCCAGTTGGATGTTTGAAAGGCTCATTAATTTTACTCACTGTTTGGCAATAAGACCTTGCTTGTTCTTCTTTCTGTTCCTGTTTTCTGAAACCTGGATAGTTGTGGTTTTGTGTGTTTGTTTTCCCCAGTTGTAGTTTACTTGTTGCTTTTAACATAGCATTATTGGTCTTGCAGGGAAGCCAGAATGGAAAGTGGGGGTGAGCAAAGAGACAGTGGTTTGCATTCACTAGATTCAGAGTTATGCAACCCACACAGTTGGGGGGGGGGACTACGACCAAGAGTTAAATATGGTGTTGGTGCATTTTGTCACTCAACTTGTTATTGTGGGGTAATTGCATGTAACTTCACTACAGGTGAATGGCTGCTTCAATGGCTGTGGGGTATGACACTTTTCTGAAGTGGAAATACTGGAATGAAATATGTGGAAAGAATGGAAAGCATTGTTATTGGTTGGATTGCCAAGCATATAGAACATGTATTGCTGAAGCAGAACCAGCATGACTTTTGCAAGAATAAGTCCTGTCCCGCTAACCTATTAAGGATTATTTGAGTCAGCCCACTATGTACTTCAGTAAGCTTAACAGTCATGGAACAAAAGGAGAGGTCTTCTTATGGATCAGTAACTGGTTAAAGAATAGGAAGTAGAGAGTAGTGATAGCTGGGCATTGTGAGGAAGCTCAAAAAGCATCTCTCCAAACAGAATGAATGAGCAGTAAAAATGGCAAATACAGTTCAGTGTAAACGAGTAAAATTATGTACATTGAGGCAAAAAATAATAATCCGAATTTCACACATATGATATGGTACAGTCCACCTAGCCTTCTCAATGTTCCAACACCTTATTTCGTAGTGTGTTTAGACAAGGCATGTACTTGGATTTAATTAATGTTCTTCTTGCATATGTGTATAACAAAGCCCATGCTTTAAGATACTTGCAAATATTAATTTTCCTACATTTGCATCCCTTACTTCCTCGGTTATGGAACACAAGGAGGTGTATGTCATGCCCAGAGGTCACCCATCCAGACACATGGTGGTAGTCAGCAATTATCACTCAGAGTAGACCCACAGAAATTAATGGAGCTAAGTTAATAATGTCCATTGATTTCAGTGGGTCTGCTCTGAATACCACTCACGAACCAGACTCAGGAGTCCTTAGTTTCAGCAAAGTGATATCCTCATATGCCTTCAGACCATATGCTGGGAAACACCACTGAAGGATTGTTGTTTGCTTACCTATTTAACTGCTAAGATATGCATTTGGAAAAATTGCAGAAGTCTTGTTCGCCACCTCAGCAGTTCAACAGATGATAAATCACACTCCTGGTGGGTTATTTTTTAATAGTTTAAGATAGTTTTAAAAGGTGTTTTTCTATGCAAGGCAAGGTTGGAATGTGCACTAATAAATGCATGCATAAATCTTCCCCACATTATAGTTTTACTTTGGGAGCAGTCCTTTAAGTAAATATGTCAGCCTTGGACAGAGCCCTAAGGCTACTATCGATTCAGTTGTACAGTCTAGCACTTATAAAAATGGAACTTCTGCCAATGTGTTGAGTATGAAAGGAAGGCACTGTGTGTTGAAAGAACAGCGGTTCTTTGTTTCACTGACCTAAAGTTGACTGGATAAAACTTACTTCACATGTTGAGGCAGAATCGCTTTCACAGAATCTACAAAGAAGCTGGGAAGGCATTTATCTTAGTTTAATTTTCTTGAGGGCACAGAGTAGGAGTCCAGGTGAAAATGGGGCCCATCCTTCTCTCTTTAAAGTAAGATCGTGAACACAATCACTTCTGATCAAAGAAGTGCCTGTTGAAGAAATTGAGTATGCTTCTTGCATTAACACAGTTTTATGGTGGCTGTCAGCTCCTACCTTTTGTCAGTGCAACTTCATTCGCTCCTCTCTCTCTCTTTCTCTCCTTCATTCCCTCTTCTCTCTCTCTCTCTCTCTCTCTCTCTTAATGTGTCTCACAAATCAAGGTGAGATGGCTGAACAGTTTTGTCATGTCCTTTGCTCAGACTTAAAAGAACGCTGTCAGCTATCAGTGAAAGGAAATTGGGTGGTTCTGGAGTTTTTGCGGACCACCTGTGCCCTGATTGCATAACAAGAGCACTGCTCATTATCCTGTAGCAGAGTTTGTGTGACCGATGTCCCCAAGGCTGTTTCCTCAGGCTATTAGCTAGTGATACACAAAACATTGCTACTTTCACTAAAAACAAAATGAAATCAGGTGTGATCAGCTTTTAGAGGCAAGGTGCCACTGTTTGTAGGACTGTATATACAGTATACTTGGCTAAATTTTGTGAGACCATCATAGGGCATCCCTGAATTTCCCATTTCCGAAATGTTTTAGAAGGAAGCTGTGTTAGTACTATTTGATCTTCTCAGCCACAACACTGAACCATCCTCATACTGGGCTGGTGTTGCTGACCTTATATCAGGCTGTAACAGAGGAATAGTAGAATCATAGAACTGTAGCATTAGAAGGGACTACCAGGGTCATCTAGTCCAACCCCCTTCAGTGCAGAAATCTTCTGCCCAAGAAGACGTGTTCTGAAACATGGTTTGATTCTTATTGACTGCACCTTTTCAGTTCTCTGTGGGTTAGCAGCTAGGTCTACAAGGAATAAGTTTCATCAGCAAGAATTGGGGTCCTGAGACATTCATCTAAGGTTCTGAAGGCCAAGATGGACCTGGATGATGAATGCAAAACAGGTGGGTAGAATACTTTGATGCCGAGTCAGTGCACTTAATTTGGTTCTGTGCTGCTGGATTTTGTTGCTTTTTCGTGAGCTTCTGTGCCTGCTTCTTGAGGGTTCAGAACATTTCAATTAAAGATGTTCAGCTAAACGTTTTGTGGTTTGCAGAGTAATAGGAACATTAACAGTAATTGGAACATTAACTTTGCGGTCCATATGTATTCCTCTTCACACCACACTACTCAATTCTTAATATAATTTACTGTTATTAAAAGCCAAGCACATTTGGAAGATGACATTCTGGAAAATGAAAGATTACCTTGGTATCTTGGTTTTTGCTGTCCATGTCAGTTGAATATTTCTCATGTAGACTTCTCGGGAAACAATGAGTCCATCTCTTCACAACCTTCTGCTTCTCTGACCAGTTGCTTTCGCAGCTATCAACAACGCAGTAGATAGATATTTGGATTTTCTTCTTCCTGCAGACGCCACATTTCCTATGGGTGAACTGGTGCTTCATTGTGGTACACACTTTCAAGAAGGGGCGGGAAACCTCTATGGCCCTGCAGATGTTGTTGGAATCCAATTCTCATCAGCCCCAGCCAGCACTGTCAATTGACATGAATGTTGGTAGTTGTAGTCCAATAACATTTGGACAACAACAGCTTCCCCATCCCTAACTTAAATGTACATATTCTGTTGGCATGCACCAGATTCTGTGGGCAATAGCTGCCTCCTGACTGTTTGGAGACGTGTCTCTTCTATTTTACTTATGATGTTGAGAACATACAAAACTGGAACATGCCTTCCAACCAACACACAATTTTAAACATAATTCAGTGAGCACATCACTGGATCTAGTTTTGGTTGAAACATTTTCTCAATGACTTTTAACTTTGTCTTCCTGTATCTGGCTGCCTTTCTTCTTCTTCTTCACACATCTACCCCAAATGGTAATACTCTTTCTTTAGATGCTACCGGTAATATACTCAACACCTTCCTTCCTCTTCTTATAGGCCTTCCACATTTTCCAAGGTGGTAAGTTCCATTGCCTACTCATCTTAAAGCAGTTTCCCCAGTATTGCAGTGTCACTGTGAAACAAAAACTGCTGATAAACATGAACTTCCATACTTCATCTGGGACTTCCATCTTTAAATCTCTATCCCACTTCCTCACATGCACTTCCCCATCTAGTTTCTGAGTATTCAGTAATATCTCATATATTTAACTTATTTTTCTCACTTGCTCCTGTTACTTCAAATTCTGTTAGTTCTTGGTTAAATACATTTTTTTTCATTCTGTTTCATCAAAAACAATTTTACTTCTGTATATTGAAAAGATAGTAATCTTACTGCTTTAACTCACACACCTGGCTCATATGTTACTACATTATTGTTTCATACCAAATCTTAGCATCTGTCTATATTTTTCTGCTGCCATAATTTGAATTTCCATAGGTATCCACCTGGGTTGAAGCTTTCATATCTGATTACAGAACCAATTGGTGAGATGTTAGGTGCTAGTTCAGACCTAAATTTATCCCATGCTTCTAAATAGGTATTGATTATATAGTCCTCTCCTTTAAACATTGTGCTCACAACAGAAACCACTGGAAATAACCACTCACTGACATAAATAAATAAAAAGCTCCTCTTGTCTGCAATTGTTTGTGTTTTTTCAAGGGAAGCCTTCACTGATGCAAGCTACCGAAAGGTGATACTTGCTGGGACCATGACATGGAGAGAAAATGTTTAATATTCCCCTTCCCTGTGTCTGTTCCCCACCCGATGGTCCTGAGGTTGCTCAGGTTTCCCACAGCTGCTTATTTACTTAGCAAAAACATGCATGTTGATTGCTTTCATGTAATGACAGCTGCTGCATTTAGTTTGGCCATGAATTCCAAGAACTGAAGGAACCATTCTTACTTCTGTGAGTGTTGGAGTGCTGTTTGTGGTCACACACCATTCCAATATGGTGTAAGGGAGGCTTGCTTAGCTAGGACTCCATTGCTCCATATTGTGGGTGGGAGGGGAGGGATGAATAGACATTCTGTGGCTGTAGGTATTTGAGGGCTCTGCATACACATTGCTTTCCTTCAATGGAGATTCAGGAGTCATGCTGTGAGGCATGGTCTCTTCCTCTGCAGTAAACGCTGTAGGAGTGCTTGTCCTGGCAGTGATGGTGGTGAAGATGCCCAGTTGAGATGGACTCTGTCAAGAAGAAGTGTAAGCGATATGCCCTCCTTGTGTCTGCTGTTAGTGCAAAGTGCACAAAACCCACATGCCCAATTGTCTTCTCCCCAGTTAGACATCAGGGCAGTGCAGTAGCTCCATGCTTCTCATCTTGAGTTAAGAATGCTGTACTCACCCATAGTCCTGGTTACTTGCTTTGGTTGGCTGGCACTTGTAGTGACCTCCAGTGTAGAGTACAAATGCCGTGCCATCATTAAGGGTGAGACTCTGAGTGACCACAGGAATCCAGCTAAGCTCCATAACCTAGCTTAGCCCATTGCTACCCATTACGCTCGCCATGTACTACTGACATAATGGTTGTTGGCCCTGCATAACACTTGTGCCACAGTAACACCATTCTGATGTAATGCATTGTAGCGCTGGCATAAGTGTGATCTGATCTTTGCCCAGCAGATGCAATCTGCAGACCATTGTTGTATTTGATTGACAGAAAATGTGATGATGGCTCTTGGTGGAAGTAGCATGCAAAACACATTGGTGGTATGATAATAACAATAAACATTATCCTCCTAGGAAAAATAACTACACATTACTTTCATTAAACAGTGGTGTTCTATTTTCTCCTTTCCATTTGTACAGATTTCAACATAGCTTCTTGAAATAGCTCTTTAAAGTGTCTATTCTTACCCCCACTCTGCTTTTTACGTATTAGAATATAATTGAGCTGAATGAAATCTATGCAGGCACGAAGCAGCAATTACTCAGCCGTGCTTTTTTTTTTAATTCACAGAAGTAGTTTAATCCCCACCTCCCCGCTTGAACTCTAAACGCCAGTTGGTAGTCTGAAAGTATAGATCATTAAGCTAATTAGGGGCTTTTGGAGTAATGTCGAGCAGTTTGACAACCTGCAGAAATACACAGATGCTGAATGGTGTTAAGAAACACTATGAGAGTATAGAACGTACAAATGTAACATTCTTTGAAAAGTGAGGCCCCTTTGTAAGTTCACTCAACATGCTTTGTTCAAAAGAAACATTTTCTCTACAGGACCAAGTTCGGCAAAATGTGTCTTGAGTTTGCAATGGAGCATGGCTGTGTGAAGTGATTGGCTGGCACATGGGATGCCACAAATTTATCTTCTCCTACCCACCAGTGTAAAAGGGAGATTTCTCAAGTATTTTTAATGAAACATTGTATGTGGGTTTTTTTATATAAATAAGATGAAATTAATACAGATAACAGATAGCTCCTAGGAAGAAGCAACACCTGCTGAGGTACTGAGCTGCTGAGACCACTGTTGCCATCACCAGCTGCAAAAGGAGAGTCGGGGGATCAGAAAGGCTAGAGGAGCCCCGAAGGAACGTGCCCCCTGGCCAATTTTGGTCCCATAAGCCATTTCCGAAGACAACCCTGGCCATGGGGAGTAGTACAGCCACCCAGCAAGGCTTGCCTTGCAATGGAGTGGGGACAGAGTGGTCCTGCCCCCCAGCCCTGCACTTTCCATCCGGAATGGAACTATTTCCACAAATCATAGTAAGATCTAAAATAAAGATACAAAAAGTTATATCAATAACAGCAACAACCCTCCCTCATAAAATGCCCCAGCATCTGTTCAGCAGTCTCAGTTTTTATAGCTGGAGTTGGCCAGGACCCCACCCTCCCAGGCCAGGTGGAAAAAGGCTTGCAAGGCAGGAAGCAGGTCTTCCAGGACTCAGTCAAGACTCTGTGGAGGCGTTTGGCAGGATAGTGGTACCTCAGGTTAAGAACTTAATTTGTTCCGGAGGTCTGTTCTTAACCTGAAACTGTTCTTAACCTGAGGTACCACTTTAGCTAATGGGGCCTCCCGCTGCTGCTGTTGCGCCGCCGCACAATTTCCATTCTCATCCTGAGGTAAAGTTCTCAACCCAAGGTACTACTTCTGGGTTAGCGGAGTCTGTAACCTGAAGCGTCTGTAACCTGAGGTACCACTGAAATAGCTATGGGCAGTCTGTCTTTGAAGACAGGTTGCCTTCTGTTTCATGAATGCCAGGGCTTATGTGCTCTCACAGTTCACCCATTGTTGGGTATTTTTCTTTTTAGGTGAAAGCACATGAGCTTGTTTACTGAAGAGCAGACGCGAGGCTGTTTATTTTAAAAAAAGAATTTCCCTTAGAATTGAAATTGGCTAGAAATAGAAGCTGCAATCTTGTCTAGTTAGTTTCTCCCACTTCATTGACTTAGATTGGAGATGGAGAAGCAGTTGCAATTAAGAAAATGGTACAAATGGGATTTCCTCCTGCAGTGAAGCTCCTCCCCTGTCCATTAGATTTGAACAATTAAAAAAAGATTGACGCTATAGATTACAGCTTGTAATGTAGTAAGTGAAAAGTTGCTTCATGGATACCCAGTTTAAGGAACATGTAGATGTTCTAAATCTGATGACTTTAAGCCAAAATATGGATTTTGGAAGCTTGGATTTGGGGTGTTTATACTCGACACATCTGATGTAATAAATTCAGGAGTTCAACAGCAATAATGAATTTGTTTCATAATGTGAGATTTGTGTATGTATTTGTTTCCTTCAAACATTGGTAGTACTGGGGCATAACTTCAAACTAAACTACTTCAAACTAAGCACCTTGGTGTAAGAAGAGGAATAGAATACCAGGATAGGAATAACGCCATGTGGTACTTCGTGTAAAATTGATTTGGAAATGCTAAGAGAAATCCAGATCCACTGGAAATCAATGGCAAAACTCCACCAGATTTGTTCTTAAAAGCCTTAGACTTGCACCCTCAGTGTGTAATTTTCAGTGCGGTTATTCTATTCACAATCACATGAAGAAAGCCTCTTCATGAAGTCAAGCTTTGTTAGTAACCAGTCAGAATGATCTATTTCCAGGGTATATAAATAAATAAATTAAATAAATTCTTGTGTGGTCTTTTTCTTTAAAACCCTAACAAAGCAACAGTGCTCCATGCAAATGATAGCCTGCTGGTGTAAATAACTGCCAACAAAAGGGTACTCTTCTGTTGTTGTTGTTGTTGTTGTTTGTTCCCTGGAACTTTTGCAAATTAGTAGCAGGAATGTATTGCATAATGACTGTTCCTCAGCAAGGTGTCACTGGAGCTGATTCACAGGCGAGATGGCAGGTGCTAATTCATGAGGTGCACAGTGCCTCTCCTCTTGAAGCAGGGACCCAACAGATGCCAGGGCAAAGGACCAGAGCCCCAAGAGACCTGGCTGCTTCCATTGCTTCTGTGTTAGCTTTGTGTATTTCAGCCATGCCAACTTTGAGGGAGGCTCTGGTCCAGTTTGAGCTCTGGGGTAAAGCCAGCTGTGTCTGCAGGCTTTTCCTGTGTTTGTGGTGATGTCAGTTTGGCCCAGGGTAGTTAAACTTCTGACAATATTTCAACTAAGACCCTCTTTTATTCAGGGGCTTAGAAGCTTGCCATAAAAGTGTACTCCATGCTGGTGTTTAGGCACACAGCAGCCCCTCAATAAAGTGTATGGGAGCAAGGTTTCTCTCCCTGGCCTCAGTATTGTTCTTGTCTTTCAGCCTGTTTGGAGGGAGATGGATTTTAAAACATCCTGGATTTAAAATAGAGTGAATTCTTTTTTTTAAAGGTACCCACCTGCATGTCTGATATTAGCACCTTCTAACATTTGCGGCACATCAGACTGATGCATTAGGCGTAATAAAGGAAACTTGCTTCTAAGGAAGTTTTGGGTGTCCTGGTGTATTAATTGCCATTGGTGTATGATTCATGTTAATTGTGAGCTGGTACTCTTAGATGGTTGCTCGCTAATTGAGACAGTGTTTGAAACTGGAGAATTCCTTGGCAGTGTGTGTGGCTGGCTGCACCTGCTGTTCAGGATTTTAACCCTAGTGTACGCACATAAAGAATGGCTGAGTTCAGATAATTCTCTTGCTACTTAATAAGCAAGAGAACATCTCATCACATTCCTCTGAAAAGCTACACCTGAGCATTGAAGGATCTTCTAGAATGGCAGAGAATGTGGTGTGGGGATGGCAGCAAGACAGGGGAGTTGGCAAGATTTAGAAGGAGCACACTTTGCAAGAAGGGGAGTGCTAATTGCTTGTGCAAGACACTTTGTGGACTCAAGCCGGTGATATCAAACATACATACATACATACATACATACATACATATTTTGATTTCTATGCCGCCTTTCCATAGTTAAAAGAATGCTCAAGGCAGGTTACAATGTGAAAAAAGATACACAATTACAAGCATAACAAAACACCAAATTAAACAATTTCCACATAAATAATAAGATATAAAACGAAGATACAAAAATTAGTATCAATAACAGTAACAACTCCCCCCCCTGCGCCAACAAACTCCCCAATAAACAACCCCCAAACAATTCCCGGGCCCAATAGTTGTTTGTTTGTTTGTTAATCTCTGAAGAAAATTCTATGTGAGCTCATCTGTCATTTGCTGACATGTATTTTAAGTTTACAACTTTTATTTCTCTTAAATTTGTATTAAAAATGAAATGACAAATCATGGTTGTTGGGATTCAAGTACAGTATTGTGCTAAAGAAAAACCCAATGGACTGAGTTTTGCCTAACATCCATTAAGTCACACTTTAGGAGATGGTTTTTTGTGTGTTTTAGTTATTCACCGATTGATTTTTGTCCTATCTTGATTCAAGAATGAAGGCACTAGAAACAGAAAACTAATGAAACTGAGAGGGGGGAAATGACACTTCTACACAGTGTAAATTTATTGAAAATGAAATCATGCACCATAAATAATTCCTCGTAAATGAAACTCGGCTCTATCTATCTTGTCTCGTAGGCACATTTTACACTGACTGTAGGAGTTTTGGCGCCCTAGGCGAGGGGGCGGGGCATGTGACATCATTGCGCATGGCGTACGGTGCCCCGCCCCCTGCCCGCCGGGCGCCCCGCGCCACCGCGATTTTCGCTGCTGGTTGGGGCGGCACCGGGCGGCGGTGGGGGGCGAGGGGCAGGCTGGCCAGCGCCCCCTCCATTTTGGCGCCCCCACCGCCGCGGTTTTCGTCCCAACTTGCTCGCTCCGCTGCTGGTTGGGGCGGCAGCAGGGGGCGGGGGGCAGGGTGGCCAGCGCCCCCTCCATTTTGGCGCTCTAGGCAACTGCCTAGTTCGCCTAAATGGAAGCGCCGGCCCTGACTGTTAGATCTAAAGAAGCAAACTCTACCAAAGAAGATACATTTTATAATTAAATTTCTCATTAAGAGTTATCACAGCAGAGTTGGGTTAAAACATACAAACATTGGCTCTCTGTACAGTCCCTGCATGCCTGCTCAAAGTTAGTTCCACTGATTTCAGTGGGGCTTACACCTAGATAAGTGTGCATAGGATCACTATCTTGGTATTTGAGAGCTTGGGAATTTTGCATGTTAGCACTCTTATTTGGAACATTTTAATTTGAAATAAAATGTTTATTCTCAGGACTGATGCCCTAAGTATAGCTCAGTTGGTAGAGCATGTGACTCTTAATTTCAGGGTTGTGAGTTTGAGTCCCATGTTGGGTGAAATGTTCCTGTATTGCAGGGGATCCTTGTGGTCCCTTTCAATTCTACAAATCTATGATTTTGTGACCATTTAGGTGTGGTGTAGCCATGGAAGAGAGGCAACCAGGCCCTGTTGATTTCTGCTTCAGCCCAAGGCAGCATTGTTTTGCCCATGTCTCTGTCATAGGCTAAATTCAATTGGATCAGCTTTTTTGGTGTATCACTGCAACAACCTTAGCATATAGTAGGAGGCCAAAAGCTGGTCTTGAATTGAGCATGTGGCAGCGGCATGTATATAATATCTTGTTTGATATGTGTGGACTGATTGCATATCTTCACAAGTAGGAGTCATTCTGGTTTAAACAGAATGCACTGTGGGAGCTGCGCACAGTTACTTCGGTGAGTGGGGTTTTCCAGGGAAAAAAAATGGATTTTGATTCCCAACCCCCTGCGTCTATGGCAGTTTGCATCAGGCAGTTTAGTGCAGAGCTTTCCAAACTGTGTTTTGCCTGCCGTGTGTAGGTGTGAATGCTCCCCGCACTCCTCCTGGGGCTGCAAAGCGGTTAGTTTAACCTCCAGTTTGATAGTAAAAACTGAATTACTGTGTCGTGAAATGATGCATGTCTAAAAAAAGTGTGTCACCAACATGAAAAGTTTGGAAAGCTGTATCCTAGTGGGGGATCTGATTCAGTATGTTTCTTTTCCTTGCATTTAGTAAAGGCTAAAAAATTGAAAACTGCTAAGCTTGCTGAATATTGTACAGTGGTACCTCGGGTTACAAACGCTTCGGGTTATGCATTTTCAGGTTGCGGGCCGTGGGAAACCCGGAAGTACCAGAAAGGGTTACTTCCGGGTTTCGCCGCTCACGCATGCGCAGAAGCGCCAAATCGCATCACGCGTGTGTGCAGACGCAGCGCTGCAGGTTACGAACGCGCATCCGTCATGGATTACGTCCGCAACCTGAGGTTCCACTGTATTTGTCGTTGGCATCCATTCATTGTTACTAATTAACTTATAAAATAGAAAAAGAAAGTACTGGAAACGTTCAGTTTGGGGAAATTATATGTTCCATATTACTGTTAGATTTTTAGAATGGTCATTCTTTGTCAGTTTGGAACCTGAATATGGCAAATTTTCTCCTATGCATTTTACCTGCTAAGAAGTCATTGGATTTGGCAGTCATCTGTGCTGGCATGGATTTAGTTTATCGTGATTTAGATTGTAAATGACCCCTTGGGCATAAGAAGGGGTTAGCCTGATGCATGCAGGCAAGAGCATGTCTTGCGTAGGCAAGGGTGTGCTTCATCAGATGGCTGAAGTTGCGGTGACTTGTTGCACCTTCAGCAACCGAGTTCATTACTAACCCCAAATTGAACTCGGGTTTCCCATGTCCCAGCCCATCACTCTGCCTGCTTGACCATGCTTGTGCTCTTCAGGATTTTACAGACGTGATGCCAGTAAATTCTTGGGCAGATTTCCATATCTTCAGAACAGGTGTGTTGGATGCAGTTTATTAGATGCATAACTGGGAGGTGAGGAGCACTTGGAACATTTGGAAAGCCATTCTCCCTCATTTGATTTTTGAACCTGTTTTGCTCTCTTGGCTCTTAATTCTTTGACCTCTGCCACATGAAGGGATTGTGTCTGTCATGGAATAATATTGTATCTGCATTCCATAGGTGAGTTCCACTTATGGGGAGGTACATGCTGGAAGAAAAGGAAGTATTTCATTTGCTATCTGCTGCTTTGCTTCTAATGGGGGTTCGATCCCCCCCCCAAGTTTGGAGGAGTTTCCGTTCTTGTCATTTCCACCCTCCATCCACCCCCACCCTCTGTAGTCTAGAGCCTGATCAATAACTTTGTTCATTTCACTTATTTGTGTTTTAAAACCTATTGCTTTCTCTTGTAGCGGAAGTTGGGGTGGGGGGAGATATTTTATCATTCTGAACCTCCTTTATGCTCCACAGCTTACATGTTATCAGGATGTTATTTATTTTTGTGTCGCCAACAGGAGTCTTACCCTCCCCCCTCACGGTAGAACTGCAATTGCATGAATATTATAAAGAGCAAATATGATAGAAAAGCTAAGCAAATCACATTTTCTTTCTGAGGGTGTTGGTGGGGAAAGAAATAGGCTGTTTGCACCAGAAAGTGTGTTCATGCCTTTCTGGCTGCTTTTAAACATAAATGGAAACTGCAGGTGTGCGCAGAGGGAAGAGGGAAGCTAACCCCATAATTGCAGTTGCTGTTTAGTGCAGAGGCTTCTTGTTTCAGAACTTCTTGCAGGTGTCCAGGATTAGAATGATTGGATTTTTGTGCGTGTGCGCTGATTTCCTTCTGTGCCTTGTATTTGGAAGCAGTGATTTGAGATGCATATTCTGCATCTAAAGCTTATCCAACCCATTACATATCTGTCTTGAATATAGTTGTGCATACCGTATTTTTCTGTGTATGACACTCCCCCATGTATTAGACGACCCCTATTTTTGGGGACGCAAACGGAAGAAGATGGCTCCCCCTGGTTCATTCCCCCTCTTCTTGCTGTCCTTGTTTCCCGCAGGCAGGCAGCAATGTAACCCAGCAGAGCCCGAGATGAGGAGGAGGAGGAGGGACACCATTGCGTTGCTATGAGGTGACTCCTGCCCTCCATACTCTCCTCCCCCTCCAGCCATGGACTGACTCACTCTGTGGCGGCGCTGCTGCCACCTGCCTGCCTGCCTTCCGCGCTCACACGCTTTCTTATTTATTGAGGAAAGTGGGGGAGGGGGGCAGGGAGAAGAACATGAAGGGGGCAGGCAACGGGCAGTTGCGGCGGCGGCAGCAGCAGCTGAGGTAAAGTGAGGTGGCGAAGGCAGAGGACGAAGAGGGCAGAGAGCGCAGATCATCTTCTCCTTTTTGTTATTATTATCCTTCAGCTCCCCGCAGAGGGAATGGCTCACACCAGGGCTGCGGGAAGCGATGAGCCCTTGCTGGGCACTTCCGACCGCAGAGACGGCAACGAAGGCTGGTCTCTGGTGGCGGCACTGGTGATGCGGGACGCGCTGTCTCTGGAGGAGATCACTCACCCGTCAGACCCGCCTATCAACTGTTCCCTTGCAGCCAGAAGCCGCAGCAACAGCAAATCCACACCAGCTCTTGTCTCAGCCACCAATAACACTGCTGACTCTCTCAGGCTAGCAGAAGCAACAAATCCCATGACACCGAAATGCACTGTTAATGGATAAGACGCCCCCCCCATTTTTTGACGTTTGTTTTGAGGGAAAAAACCTCGTCTAATACACGGGAAAAGTACAGTACTTATTGCAAAATAAAGCTAGGGCATTAAAAACACAGATTTTCAGCAAATAAAAATTCCCCGTTGGTACATAGGAGCTATGGAGATAGAGGTTAACGTCTAACATTTTCCAGAGTCAGTAGCCATGTTAATTGCACAAAAACAAGAAAACAAAAGGAAAACAAATATCGTGGAAACTTAATAACTGACAGATTTGTTGTGGACTCCAGAATGCCATCAGGTACAAGAGGCATTGCCTAAGTTGCCAGATACACATGTGTCTGAGCCCACAGACGTTGTAAACAGTGGGGCAGAATAATTAAGAAATGGAGGAAGAGCTGTCTGTGAATTTGTACCTCCTGCATTTGGTTGACATTTTGCCATTTACAATGTTTTTATCTCTACCCAGGTGTGTGCCTGTACCTTAGGGTTAATGCCTAGATCTTGAAGCGTTGGGCCAGGCTCCCTTGATGGGAATGAGGTATCAGATGTGCCAGAAGAGAGAGGAGATTGTAAGCTTACCCCTCCCTGTGAAGTCCACAGTGTTTTGTTGTGTATCAGATGCTTGGAGGTAAATTGAACTTTGGCTTCTGATGGGTTTTTATGTTTTTTGATTCAAGGAAATGTGGCTTGATTTTAAACAAGACCTTTTCAATACCCGTCTTCGTTGGATCTAGCCAGGGCAAAGAACTCCAGTAAGCATCCTTGTAGTTATGACCATAAACTCTGAGAAAGTCCTTTTTCCACAATGAATTTATTTATCCTTTGCCCATTTCAGCGGTATGGCCAAGGCAGATAGAATCCTTCCCTAAGGGTTGCCTGCTCTCTTTATTTTAATGGCCTCCTTGGAGATCCAAGACACAAATGTGCAAAGCACTGTCAACATTAGATAAGAGCTACCTGTTTTACACACGTTTGCTCATCTAGTCCTTGAGGGAAGCTTGTTTTCCTGTTACTGCTGTGTGAAATGCTCTGCATATTTTACACACATGAATGTGAGAAAACATGGAGCTGTTTCTTGGTTTATTTATTGAAATAACTTTAAATGCTGCTTCAACAGTTTTGGCACAATCACAGGCAAATGGTTTAATTCAGGTGATAAGGAAAGGAGTCCTGATAAAGTTTGACTGTAACAGAACATTCTGTAAATGCTTATGTTTGATGGGGATTTCAACCAAGCCCTTTAAATAAAATTCCATGGCATCTTACAAAAAAATAAGCAACACAATAAAAACAGTTAAAACCACACAGTACTAAAAGCATCAAATCTAAAAAGATCAGTGTAAAAGCAGTAGCAGCGATACAACAGATTGGATTAATAAACCTTCCATGGAAACTACCTCAGAATTGGCAAGAAGTAAGTTTCCTGGAGAGAAAGCATTCTACAGTTGGACACCACCATCAATAGCTTCTCCAGTGGCAGAGGTGCATGAGAACAACCTCTACAGAAGATCTTGGTGTATTATGGTGTTCCAGGTGTGGTTACAGGCAGTTCATATACTACCTGAAACATGTTGAGCAAAATGGAATGATATCTCTCTTCACCTTGAAGCTGTCAATAGCATGAGAAGCATTTTGTTCAATGATTTGGCATACAGTTGGTGGCTTTCAACTCATGGAAGGGCTTTTAATCCAGCAAATGTTTTTGCATCTATGAAAGAAGAAAAGAGAGGGGTTGGGTTTTTTTGGGCCAATTTCCTCTCTTCTCTGAGGCAGCCTCAGAGAATTGGAGGACCCTCCAGAACAGGATAAAAAGCAGGGGACTGCAGGGAGAAGAGTGAATTGCCAAATATGTCTCCTCCCCTTTTGTTAATGGAGGTGTCTTTTGGATTCCATTGATACCTATGGGGGCGGGGCTCGTAGCTCTGGTAGCGCATGTGCATTGTATGAAGAAACTCCTAGGTTCAATCCCTGGTATCTCCAGGTAGAACCTGGGAGAGACCCCTGCCTAAAACCCTTGAGAGTTGCTTCTAGTTAGTGTACTGAGCTTAGATGGCCAAATGGTCTGATTTGGTATAAGGCAACTTCCTATGTTCCTGATTGGGTTTGTGTTCCTTTCTTACTCATTGGGCAGGATGCCTTTTAAAGTCAATTCATTGCTCTAAAGCACAAACTCTGTTTTCCCTCGGTTTTCTTGCTCTTTGGACTTCAGTTCAAATTCTTGTTCCCTCATTGGGCTACAGGGAGATTCATTACCTAAAAGAATTTATATTTGCATTACAGTTCAAACACACCATGAATTCTGTTGGCATATTATGTGTGTTGTTTATGCCTTTGTTTATGACAATCTCAAATACACTCAGTGACTCAAACAGTTGAAAACCATGCCACTGAAATAAATGGGAATATTGTGGGGTACATGATTTGAAGATTGAAGTGTTAACATAGTTGTGTCTGTCTTTCTGTAAAAACCACCATATAGTTCTCAAATGTATTTTGCACCTTTCTTTTTAACTTTTTATTTTGTGAATAATTAGTTTGGTTTTCTCCTTGTAAAATTGTATTTCTTGGGAGCAGGGGGAGGTTCTGTGATTTTGTGACAAGAAATGCACGTTCTCTGCTTACTTTTCAAACTCTGGTTCAAGATGGAGAAGGAGGTTTGATCTTGCAAAAAGAGAGAGAGGGAGAGAGAAAGAAAGAATGAATGAAAAGAAATATAATAAACCTTGGGGGCGATGGGTTTACACAGATGTATACACAAACCAAGGCAACTTTTGACAAAAACCAGACTTCTTTGCATACTCTCCCAACTGGTCCTGGAGAGGTTTAACTTTTTGTGTTGTAGTCCAAGGACAGGAAAGAAACATGTTGAAGCTTTCCCCCAATCTTCTGCCACTTGACTGGAGACAAATAGCATTTTGTAAGCAAACTTGAGAGGCTTGCTTGATGCTTTCTTGCCAAACATTCAGGAGTCTCAAGAATTCACTGTGTCAGTGGAATACAGTTGTTTGAACCACTGTGTTAGTTAAGAATGCTTCCCACCCCCCTCTCACATCCTTGTTCCTTTACTTCTCCTCTCTTGGTGAGCTGCATATTCCTTTTTAATCCGGAGGAATGTAACAACATCAAAATTCATTCGCCCACAAATGATTTGTCTTTTGTGAGATTAAACAATATCCCCATTGATCGCTGGGTGAATGAAATGGAAAAAGCCACAGTAGTGTTAGGATGGGAAGCGTTCTATAGAATAACTGTGTGTTTGTGTGTGTTTTAAAGCGGCAGAGAATGAACAATGTGAAGCCCATTGTTAGAAGTCCAGGAACATAAAGCTGTGCCATGTTTTTTAAAAGAAAAAGAATCCACTAGGGTCACAGACGTTTAATTTAAATTCCTGTCTTGGAGCTTTGTAGGACCTTTCGGTATAGACAAATAATAAAATAAAAAAACCTGGGCTTTGACAGAGCAATATATTCAAGCTTGGTTACATTGACCTTTTCTAATAAGAATCCTTTATCCAAATGTTGGAAGTTTCAGGACACATAAGATGAGGTACTTCACACAGTGCATAGTCAAACTATGGAATTTGTTCCTATAAGATGTAAGTGATGGCCACCACCAACTTGGATAGCTTTAAAAGAGGATTACCCTATATACTCGAGTATAAGCCTAGTTTTTCAGCACATTTTTTGTGCTGAAAAAGCTGCCCTCGGCTTATACTCAAGTGAGGCAGGCAGTGGCTCCTATGGAGCTTTCCCAGGTTTTTTGTGGTAAAATTGGGTGCCTCGGCTTATATTCGGGTTGGCTTATACTCGAGTATATATGGGTAGACAAATTTGTACAGGCTACTGCTACCTCTAGTGTCAGAGGCAGCATATATCTTAATACCAACTTCTGGAAATCATAAGTGGAGAGAGTGTTGTTGAGGGCGTTGACTGACCATTGTGAAAACGGGATGCTAGAGTAGATGGGTCTTTGATCTGATCAGGTCTCTTCTTGTGTTCTTAAATTTTCCAGTATACAATATGCTCCCTTCTGTTCCATGTCTGAAAGCTGATGTCACACTTACTAACATGGGCGCCTATCTAATATAGATGTAATACCTCACAAACGTCCTGTTCCTGAATAGTTTATATATGTTGAAAACTATGTTTGTGTGCACAGTAAAGGGATCTGTTGCTTTAAAGTTTAGGTATGTTATTCCAAATGGGCTACTCTTCCTCAGGCTGATTTGACATTGTTGCTCAGAGCCCTGAGGTATAATAAAGTGAGCGGAAGACCCGCGTTGAATTTCTCCCAGTAGAGAGTCAATACTTCCCCCAGCTCCCTGTCCACCTCAGTTACTGTCTGCGCTATTATTATTTTGTGCACAGTTAGCTTAAGATGACATTTGATGCCTAGAGCTCTTTCCTTTAATGTTCACTTTGCTCAGATTTGCCCATCGGTTGTGTCAACAAACACAAAGTTGAAATCCATTAAGATCTTATCGTTGCCGCATAAGTGATAATGTAAGCAAGCCCTGAGGTTAATATGCTCATTTCAATTGACTTGGGTTACTGAAGGATTAGACCCAGTTGTAAATCTAAGAGGAAATTATTGGTATGTGTTTCTGTAATTGAAATCCAGAGACAACGTTAGCTTGAAAGTAAGTCTGTACGAGTCAAATTAAAAGGTTTAATGGAACCAGCTCTGTAGAACTGATAGTGAAAAGCCATAAAAGATTCACAAGTCAGAGGTCCATACAGTCTTGGAAAACCCTCCAGAATTAGCTCAATGTCTTTAATTTGCTTCCACCACTGCGCCACACCTGTAATATAAACTACACGTGTGGTCTCCTTTTGATAGAGCATGCCTGGTCAGGTAGACCATTATACTTTCCTGCTGCTCAGTTATTAAACAAGAGTTCTATTGCTCTGCAATGCTAAATATAAAGCTGTCTCATTTTTATGCTTCCTTGCATATTTCCAAACTTCAGTGACTAATGTAGTTATAAAAAAAAAAACTCCAATAAGCAACCCTTCTATTTTTTAAACGCACATATTAATTAATAGCTTTTGCTGCCTACAAGTATGTTCACCTTTTAGCTGTTGCATTTTTAAAAAATGCTTTTGTCTGCTAGATTAAGCCATGAGATAGCTTTTTCTTGCATGCATACTTTAGACTGCCACTTCTTAACCCTCTGTTTGATAAGTTGCAGTAATGAAGCCGGCTTGTTTTTAGACAAAGCTGACTTAACCACTCCTTCGATAAGCTAAATTGAGCTCTTTAAAGCTTGCTTGCAAATGCTGTATTGCCATCCTGCTTTTCATGTGATTTCCTGAATTTGCTAATGGGGTAAAACCTACCGTAGTTTTGTCTCAAGCAGCCTCATGGATGTATTTGTTCTCTTTTGAGGACTGTAGAAACATGGATTTGATGCCAGCCTTGGGGTTAGGACATTTGTTCGTTTTAGGCAAATGCACCTTTAGCTGCTCTTCGTACAAAAACTTTCCATATAAATACTTGTAAATGAGTAGGCACTAAAATTCCTCAAGGCCTCGTTTTTTTAAGAGATTGTTTGCCGAGAAGAAGCATCTGATCATATAGCCCAAGCATGAGTAGATACTGAAATCACAGAAGGTTCTGGGATCAGTGAACTGGGGTTCAGTCAGTCAACCAGCTACAAAGCCACCTAACTATAACCTCATCCAGCCCACATTTTACCAGCTTCTCCACAAGAACACCATGGGGAGCTTTGTCAAAAGCCTCAGTGTGTCTTGATTTCAGTATGTTCACAGCATTTGATTCGCCTGATCCACCAAGCTTGTAACTATCACAAAAAATGAGATTTGTCTGGTGTAACAGGTTTTTGAGAAACCTATAATTGGATCTTAATAATCACAGCATACTTTTCTAAGTGCTCACAGACCAACTGCTTAATTATCTATTCTAGGACCTTTCGTGGTATTGATGTCAAGCTCACCGGTTGGTAGTTACCTGGGCCTTATTCCCCCCCCCCTTTTTTGGAAGATGGGGACATTTGCCTGCCTCCAGTCTGCAGGGATCTCACCTGTTCCCCAAGAATTCTCAAAGATTGTAGACAGAAGCTCTGATATTACATCCACAAGTTCTTTTAGTACCATTGAGTGCAACTTACCAGACCCTGAGGATTTGAATTAATTTAAAGTTCACCCGCCTGACCTCCCTGCAACTGTTGGCTACTTGTGTATACTCTTCCTTCGTTATATCCCCTTTCTTCCATTGTCCTTCTTAAAATCAGCTCATCTTGAAGCTTCTGGTTTTTCTAGCTTACCACTTTTCTTTCTAGTTAGAATTGTCTGCATTTGTACCTTACGGTAGATATTTCACCTTTAAGAAACTCCCACCCATCTTGGACTTCCTTCTCTTTGAGTATTTCTGACCATGGGATCTTACCCAGTAGTTCCTTAAGGTTTTTGAAACAGACTTCTTAAAGTCTAAAGTGCTTGTCTGATTACAGTCAGCTTTCCCCTGCCTCTGTATCATGAAACCCAAGAGGACATTATCTCTGCCTCCCAAGGTTCCCTGTACTTGCACTTCGTGGATCAGTTCCTCCCTGTTGGTGAGGACCAGGTCCAAGATAGATGATTCCCTTGGTGCTTCTTCCACCTTCAGAGTTCTATGTTTGAAGCACCCAATGTCTTCCCTCTCCCTTTACATGGTGGGTGGGAGGTTCTGATGTGGATTGGAGCCATGATAAGATTGGAGGCTGATTAAGCCTTTGCTCCTGCACCCCAGCCCTAATCCAAATTGCTGCCTTCTCAGAAAGAAAAAGACGTTGGGAGTTCTAGACATGGAGCTCCCACATCATGCCTAGTTTGACCCTAGCTAGCTCTTTCATCTCCATGGAGCATGGAAAAACTTGATGGAAATGTTCTATAAAAAGAAGCTTGACATTGTACCATGTGCTTGAGATTTATTTTGTTTCTCTTTTCTGAGCCTGTTTTGAGGAAGGCTTGCTGAATTCCCCCCTACTGCATTTTGAGATGAACAGTGCCAGTTGCAAGACACTGTACAGAGGATGCAACTTGTCAGCCAGCTGCAGTTTGACATCCATATGCCTCCTCCATTTAAAAGAATACGCAGATGGTGCTAACTATACATAACTAAATCATGCAGATTAACTGTTGGCTGTTCGTTGGTAAAACCTCTTAGTATATCTTTACTTAAAGTATTGATTTCTTGAAAGCTGATATTTATTTGAATAAGGAACTTTTGGCTTATGGCAGCAGACTTTATTTGAAGCAGATGAAGAGGACGACATATCGAGCAGGGTTCAGCCTTTTGCCCTAAAAGCATTTACTGTGAGCTGCTTGTCCTCTACTCAGGTCTGCTTATGTTTCAGATAAGCTACCTGATACTAGATACCGCAGCAGAATGCAACCTAAGGTGTGTACGTGTGGGTGGAGGGAAGGGGGGGTGGGGTATCAACCTTGTATTGTATGCTGTAGTTATTGTGCTTTGTTTGCTCTTTGTGCATTCAGGTTATTAAAATTACACCTGGTGTATAGCTATATTGCATGATTCGGTAGCTGGAACGCAGATAACACTTGGATTATTGGGTGCGACGTATTTACATTATCTATTCAGCAAGATCAGATATCTGATGTGAATTTTTGTGCAAGTGTCTGAGTGGATTTTGTAAGCTGAGAATAAGTTTCTCTGCCAGTGGCGGCTCCTATGTAATCAGGGTGAATGTGTGCTGCTTACCTTTTGCTTTATCACGGTGCGCTCCACTGGAGCGTAATGAGCATGTATATTGGAAATTGCTCATTGCATGTACAATAGGAGGAAAGAGATAACTGGATGGAATCGGGAGCCGAAGAGCGACAAAACTTGGTGATCTTAGTTCCTTTCTATGATGCATTTTTAAATGGGCCTTTTATTTTATTTTGATTATGCATGGCAGAGATACTTATTTGGGATGTTGAGGAAAGGGCCTAGAGTCTCTTGGTTTTATATCAATATGTTCTCTTCAGTAAATGTCGTTGTTCTATTTTAAAGTGGACAAGTCCTCTATTTGAAGCATTGCCTAGTCCAAGTCTGCTTTATAGATAAGGAATCCTAGGATTGAAGAGCAAGGACCCTAAAGTGGCAAACCAGCAGTGAAACACCCTGGACAGCAGACTCAGCAGGGAAACAGATCACCTGGACGTGGAATCATAGAATTGTAGAGTTGGAAGGGACCTCAAAGGGTAATCTAGTCCAACCCCTCGCAAAGCAGAAATTTTGCTCACAGCCACCCCTGGGTAGGCTCGAACCCCCAACCTTGTGGTTAACAGTCAGATACACTGACCCATTGTACCACATGATCTTCCCTACTATGGTGAAATATATTTCATTTCCATCTACATTATAATTACAAATCGATTGCAGTTTGCCTGTGAATTAGCACCTGCATATTTGATGTAAATCTTTTACTTCCTTTTGGTTATGCATAAATGACCATGCTATATCACATCTCTTTGTTTGGACTTGGATGCAGGGAAAAGTTGAATGAGTTAAGTCTGATTAAGCAGCAGGAGAAAAATAGTTAAAGGTGGTGATATGAGTTGGGGACATATTAGCTGTTGGCAAATAGATGAATGGCTGCCTTGAAGGAAGGAAAAGAACAGCAAATTTGCCAAGATCATTGAAGAAATTACAAGGGCCAGTGGTTCCAAGACGAATCAGAGTGGATTGCATTTGGACATCAGGATTATTTTTCTTGATAGTAAGGACAATTTAAGAACGGGAAAAGGTACTTGGCAAGATAGTGAGACTTGCTTTTGCTGGTGTGTGTGTTTTTCTTCTTAAGGTGATTGAATGGGTATCTATCAGTGATGAAACTGGGAGTAGGCACTGTTTCCTGTG
Organism: Darevskia mixta; assembly: GCA_034641385.1. Taxonomy (NCBI): domain Eukaryota; kingdom Metazoa; phylum Chordata; class Lepidosauria; order Squamata; family Lacertidae; genus Darevskia; species Darevskia mixta. The sequence goes on along the minus strand of JAWWNH010000001.1, from coordinate 9,205,664 downwards.
AAACCATATGTTGAAATGTATTTATTTCTTAAAATATTTTTATACTGCTATTTCATTAAAAAAATCAAATATTATCTTTGTGATTTCGGTCTCCTGAGAAGTAGAGATTTCTGATTCTGAAATATCAAAGCTGAGATTTAATTTTATTTATACAGTAAATATTCTACCCGCTGCCTTGCAAGACATCTTTGGGAGCAGAAAAGACTAAGGAGTGAACCCCACACAAATCCAGAGTGGAGTCCCTAAGATGGTTGGATGGCACCTTGTACGCCTCTTTCCAGTGACACCTGCAGCCAAGCTGGTGCCAAATGTATTTCCTTTGAACCACATCAGTGAGGCTGAGAGGGGGGGGGATCTTACTGTTTGGGCAGCCCAGGACCTCCGTACACACTGCCTAGACTTGTGCCCCAGGGAGGTCACTTTGGTGTTGCTAATGCATCAAAAACAACCCAGGAGGTAGCAGTTATGAGTTACCAGTCTCTGTAGCCACAGCAGGCGCTGTGATTCTTCAGCTGTTTGACTTCACCCCGGGAGGTGCACTCCATTGTCCCTCGAAACAGGTGGGTGCCAACAAATTTTACCCTTCCTCCAAGAAGCTCAGGGTGGTGTACAGGTTTTCCAAATCCCACCTTTATCCTCACAGCAAACCTGCAGTCCAGGGTGAGGTGGAGAGGAGAGGACAGACTGGCCCATGGTCGCACAGTGAGTTACGTTTTAGTGGGAATTTAAACTTTGATCTTCTTCATTGGCTCTCTACACTTCATGGAGTAACAAGTGCCCCTCCTCCAGAGTTCCACGATTCTTAAGCTGCCCACTTCTTGTGCTGCTCTAGTTGTGCTAGTCAAATGTTTTTGCCTGGATGACCTTTTTAGTTCATTCTTTTTGGGTTCAATCACTCTGCCACAGTTGACTCAGTAGAATTTTTTTGACCAGTTAACTTGGTGGGTGATCCTGCAAAGCCTAACTGTTTAAATACTTTTGATACCATGGACAGGGACAGCCTGTGAGATTTTCCATTGAAAATGATTTTGCCCACAGATGCATTCTTGTACAATGCTGTCCACAGTTTTAGAGAAGGGAACAGAGGATCCAAACTTGGGAGGTATGGGATATAAACCAGTACTGAAATACATACCATGGGAGGTGTTGCTTGGGTAAGAACATTATATGGCTAAATAAATAATTTCTTGAGGATTTCTGAAATGCAGTGGATAGTTAATGCTATGCACATGAAAGACCACATGGCAATTGCCTAAACTACCTTCTAAACAGGGTATTTCAAGGCACTCTTGGAAAAACGGTAGACGACTGCAGAAATTTTATCTTCAGTATACACAAAAGGACCACACGCTGAATTTATCCCCCTTGCCTTTAACTAAGTTATAAGGTTAAACTTCAAACACCCTTGGCATTTATTAAGGCAATAAAAGGAGTGATTAACCTATCACCTTGTGCAAAAGATTGATAAAGCAAATCAGAAAAATTGCATATCCATTAGCGACATTGACTGTCTACACATAATTTTATTTTCTTCGTTTGCAGCAATATTGTCATTGGCAAGCCATTATATTCTGCTCATGTTCAGTGACAGACCCTCCAACATCCTTGCTGTTGTTTGACAACGGAGTAATTGTTTAATTGGGGAAAAAATTATCTCTTCATCTCCATTCATTCGTGGCATTGATGGAATTGCACAAACAAGGGTTGCAAGTGCCTACTCAGTTGACTGTTGTTTCAGGTTTCTACATCTGTGGCTCGAAGTTATCGAACCACAGCCTTGGTTATCAGACTGTGGGTGAAGCTTCCATTTAAAACCTGATACATGTAATCAGAAAGGCATAAAGCTCTTCTGCCTATCCCACTCATTATCATCTCCTGTCTATTCCTGCCCCCGCTCCACACATTCCGTATGTCATCTGTTTACCCATCATTTCCTCTTTCCTTGTTGATGCTGGGGATGGAGAGCAAAAGACAGACCTTATTTTCTGCCAAAAATCATTGAAGCTGAGCCCTGACATTGTTTTCAAGGCCAGGGCTTGGCCTTGGACCATTAAAAATATGAATTGCCCCAGAATGGGTGTAGGATGCATTCATTTTCTTCAATCATGACCAAGTAACTGCAGAGAAAAGCCTTGTATGCTGGGGAATGGTGGGGGGTCAGAGGGGGTATTTCCACATAAACTTTAGTCCCCCTTTTCTTCTTTCTTCCCACTCTAGAACTTTAAAAGAGACTGATAGTGCAGGACCGGTACCCAGTTCAAGGTAGATGCCTTCAAATGTCTACTAAAAGTCAGATAGTTGTTTATTTCCTTGACAACTGATGGTAGGGCGTTTCACAGATGTTGCCATATTTCTCTCTCTGGGGAGAGAATTCCATAGGTCTGGGGCCACTGCTAAAAGGATTTTGTCTCTGATACCCACCAGCTTTTGATGAACCTTTCTGAATCTGAGACACATCTTTAAGCCTGTGTGTGCTTACATGGGTGTGTAGGCTATACTTCGAAAGGGCAGACAGGCAGACTCTGAAGCAGCTAGGCTAGGGACCACACAGAAAGGATACAGGATGCCCAAGGCATGGGAGCGGCATAAGCAAGACTGGAATCTGGCTAGGGGAAGGGCTGTAGCTCAGTGGTAGAGCATCTGCTTTGCATTCAACCCCTGGCATCTCCAGGTAAGGGTAGGAATGTCTCATGTCTGAAATCTTGGAGAGCTGCTGCCAATCAGTGTTGACAATACTGAGATGGACCAGTGGTCTGACTCAGTATAACACAACGTGCTATGTTCCTATTTTCCTGTGTTCCAAGCAGAGAGAGAAAAACCAGTTTAGGAGACTGGAATGAACAAAGTCATGCTTTTGTCCTATATTATGCAACTTTGAATGGCTTACCTCAAAAGGGACTAGCATGCAGATAAGGAGGCTTCCGGTTCAAGTCCTGGCTTTTCCTGCTGATACTTAAATTCACAACAGAGCATAGAAAATACAGGTTTTCCAGGGTTTTTGAGAGACACATGTGCGATGTCTTACAACCAAATTTACCACTCTGTATAGGAACTCAATTCATGTAGATGTCATGAGAAAGTGTTTCTGGCCTAGCCATCCTAGTTTTTTAAATAAGAAAAATGCACCACCGCTAATCAAGTGAGCATTTAAACATGGCACAGTCCAGTTATACTTAAAGCATGGGATGAGGTGTATTTATAGACTAAATGCAGTGTGCAACGGACATTACAACAACAATAGTTTTGATACGTTGCATTTCTGTAGCATGATCAAGACTGTAATTTGAAGGATAATTTTCAGGCCAGAATCTGACTCTTGCCCACACAAGATGCATATTATTTTATATCAAAGATGAGAATTACTTTAATTAGTTGCTATCACCAGAGACAATTTTTTTCTTTGTAGATAGGCCTTGTATGAGGCGTGAGCTTTTATGCTTGTATATGTGTTTATGCACACACACACTCTCTTGTAAATTGATGTTTTGCAACAGAGGGAGAAAATGTAGCCTTTGAAAAAAATATGTCAATTTGACTTTGCAGCGATTGATTTCAGATAGTTGCTTGTTTAATTAGCATGTCCTTGAGGAATCAGACTTGCCGCAAAGGAAACTGTATTACGCGTTCAGAGACTTGACATAAAAACTACCAGCAATCCGCTTTTGACTCAGTCCATGTCCAATGGGGCTTGGATTTAATATCCTATAAATTTTACAAATTTTAATTATTTGTGTGACGAGTAACACAGCAGGCTGTTAAAATTAATCGACTTCAAGGAACTTGCTTTCCATCGTTGATGCATTTCAGACCTGGCTCAATAAAGAATTTCCAATCAGTGCAATTCTTAACATATGTGCAAACCTGCTTATTTTCATTTTTATTTTTAACAGCCTTATCAGCTTAAGCTCTGCTCTAGCAAACAGTAACAAATGCCAACAGGAGCAGACGTATGTTTAACAGTCTCATAGAGCAGCCCCAAGTTTTATTCTTTTACCGCATCCAATTGCTCCCCTGTAGGCCTGGCCAATGGCAGCTTTATCATGAGTGAAATCGCTGCTGCTCCTGAGCCCCTCTGCCACCAGTGCCCAGTGCGCCAAGGGAGAAACAAGCTGCAGCCAGGCGCTGGTGACAGAGGGACTTGGGAGCGGTGGTGGTTTCACTACTGCTGGGTGAAACCGCCATCTCGCTCTGACCCTCATACCTCCCTTGGCTGCCCATGTGGGCAGGTGTCCCACTTCTCTGTTGAGGGGCACACGGCTGCCCGCCCCTCAGCAGAGTAGTGCCAGGTGGGAGGAGCAAGCTGTCTCATCCTGCTGTGAAGTGCTGGGGTGAAACCACCTCAGTTTTGAGCAATAAAAGAAATGAATGTTTAATTGTTGTGGGATATCATTATTTTGTTTCAGTTCTGAAACATGGAAGGCCAGCATGTGCTAGAGAAAGGAGCAAACTAAAGGCAAGTTATCTGTGTTGATCCTGGTCCAACTGCACTGGCTACCAATCAGTTTTTGGGCCCAATTCAAAGTGCTGGTTTTGAGCTATAAAGCCGTCAATAGCTCAAGACCACATTACCTCAAGGACCGCCTCTTTCAGTATGAACCTACCTGGACCCTTCAGATGCCCTTCTTTGAGTGCCTCCTCCACAAGAGGTCCAGAAGGTGGCAACACGAGAAGGGCCCTTCTCTGCAGTCACTGCCCGTTTGTGGAATGCTCTCCCCAGGGAGGTTCGCCTGGTACCTTCATTACACACCTTAGGCATCAGGCAAAAACGTTCCTCTTTAACCGGACCTTTGGTTGATTGACATCCAATTCGCTTTAAAAATGTGTGGGTGGGGGGTTGTTACTGGGTTGCTTTGTTTTTATTTTGATTATGTATTTTGTGTTTTTATATTGTGGTTTTATCCTGTGAACCACCCTGAGACCTGTGGGTATAGGGTGGTATACAAATTCAGTCAATCAATCAGTCTGCGTGATGGTGACAAAACTTGCTCTCGTTTTCCTCCCTCCTATACCTTGTAACGTACTTTTAAAATACTAATGGCTATATGCTTATTGAGCCGTGTGTATATGCTTTGAAATTACCCTTTAATGTGGGGGGTTCCTGTGGGCTTCCCATAGGCATCTGGTTGGCCACTATGAGAACAGGATGCTGCACTTGATGGGTCTTTGTTCTTGAACCAGCAGGGCCACTCTTACATTTTCCGGAACACTCGAGAGTGTACTTTTGCAGAATAAGAGAAGTTCCATTCCCTATTCTTAGGGTTGCATGTAAAATTTGGGGAAGCTGGAGGACCTGTGGTTGAGCATGGAAAAGAAGTATGAGGTGTCTCTCACCCTGGACAAAATAAGCACACAAAACAGTGAATTGCATCCAGACAGTGAATCTTTTCAGGCAGGGAGTTGTGATTTACTGATTCACTGCCTGAATACCAAATGCAAGAGTGTGATAGCAAAGAGGCTTTGTTCCACTGGGTGCGATAGCGAAACTGATCCAGGAGGGAAGCAATAATAATTTGGGACCATTTGAGGCAGAGTCTCATTTCATTTACACCACTGAAACACTTGCTTGTAATTTACTGGCTCCTGGAGTTTTGAATAAGCAGAAGTGGTGTAAAGAGTATAAAGAGCATTTTAAAGTATGTATCTGCTTGTTTAGATTTCTAATACAGTGCCAATGCATGAGGACTGCTTCAGTGATAGCGGGAGAGCACAATACAGAAAGGCCTTATCAGTCAGCAACATAAAATGTAGCCTGCAAAATTGGCCAATTCTTAAACTCGGAGAGAGTTGAAACTTCTCACTAAATCCTCTGATGTAGATCACCTGGAGTTTTCTTTCTTTTTTGATGCAGTTAAGGTGTAACCCCCCCTCCCAATAGTGTTCTGACATGCCCTGTAGGGCTTGATATATTGGGGTTGATATATGTGGAATTTTGAGAGTGGCATGGGCACCAGCCACAAAATGGCTGCTGTGAGTACATGTCATAACCCAAAATGTTTGTCACATCCAAGAGGGCAGCAAAGGGGGCAGGACCACAAGGTGGTGAAGGCAAACCTGAACTGAACTGTCCCTCCTTCACTGGAGGAGAAAGCCGCCACATCAGCCGCAACTGTGGTTGCTCACAGAGAGAAGCTCTTAGTATCTCTCATGTGTTCAAAACAGAAGGAAGGATAGATGTGCAAACTTGACAACCAGTGAAACAAGGATATCTGTAAGGCATCGTATTAAATGTAGGACAGGCCAAGCGATTGCAAACAGTCACTTGTGCATTGTGGATTTTTGAGAAGATGTTTACAGTGACCTTTCATGGGGGCCATAGGGAGGGCCAGGGGTGTGTACTGGCACCCATGGGTGCTGCTTCAACACACACACACACACACACCCATCCCACGTACACTTATATTTCAGGGAAGAGGACTGGTGTCCATTGCTGTATTTACCACTTTTTCTGTTAAAGCAGGGTAGGAACTGACTATCAGCCCATTCTGATGATACATAGGGGGATAGTAATAATGTGTGCAGCCTTTTTAGCCTGCAGAGTGCTTTACAGTCCTCATCTGTTTCATTATGACAGCAGTCTGATTGCAGGCATACATTGTGGCTGAGGACATGAGTGTCTCCATGCTGCAGATGAGACCGAAATTAATCATTAACCTGAGCTTCAAACTCTGTTCTTCCACATCCAAACCCAGTTCTCAAATCTTTTGGACCAAAACTGGATTTCTGATACTGGTGCTATATCACGAGTTGAAGCTGCCACTGAGGCGTCTCCCTCATCCATCATGCTGCGTGTTCAGGGGGATTTTGTCGAAACTACAGACCACTGGTTAGATTTGAAATAGTTCAGTTCCAAATAGCGTTGTTGCCATCAAGACTGAAAAAGCAAGCCTCTGACGGTGCAACATTTGGTATGTCTACTTGGAAGTCAGTCCCATGGATTTCAGCGAGACTCATTGAAAGTGGGTATAAGATTGCCACCTTAGATGTATTTTTAATGGGGCAATTTATCCTGCCCTTGCAGAAGTGTGCTTGATGAGTAGTGTCAGATGGTATGATGTGCCCCTGCTGTAATCTTTTCCACATCGTGAGTTTTGGGAGCTCACTGTAGTGTGATAGTATGAAAGTTTTCAGGGTAATTAACCGGGTGCATGACCTAAGGGCCCATTCCACTTAATCTCTCCATTGACTTTGGTAGGTGTGGGGGTCAGACAAAGTCATAATGCAGTTCACTTGTTCATTAACTTGCACTTTAAATAATGTAGTGCCCTCCCCCTTTCCCATACTCATGTTATTTAGGGTAAGGTGACCAATCATGATAACAAATTGATTAAGGTTAACTGGATAAAGTCATCCCAGTCATATTTACTACTAAACTAACTGTCCAGGGAGGTGAATTAATGATCTTTACAGAAACCTTTTAATGGTTATTTGGCCACAAGGTGTGATCTGGTTGGATCTTTTATGCAACATAAATCAGTTTAACGGTTAAGTCCGTGCAGCAGAGCCGTGGAATTTTAAATGAGGGCTCATCAAACGAAGGAAGATTGCAACCTCCCCCCCCCCCCCGCACAGAGATGCAGGAGAAATAGGGCAGGGGTACATTGCAATTAAATGGAAGGGGCTATAATTAGATAATGCTGGGTTTGTAAAACAGGCTCAGCGAGGAGATTCATAGCAAAAGCTGAGAATCCGCTATTATTAATTCACAATATTGTGGAAGGAGGAAAAGTGTAAATGGTCACTGGTCAGGTCAATTCCATATGGTAAAGGAAGGTAGTTGCAACATAGGTTTTGCTTGTATCTATTAGCCTGGCTAATAGACGGGGGTGGCGCTGTGGGTTAAACCACAGAGCCTAGGGCTTGCTGATCAGAAGGTCAGCGGTTCGAATCCCAGCAACGGGGTGAGTTCCTGTTGCTCGGTCCCTGCTCCTGCCAACCTAGCAGTTCAAAAGCACGTCAAAGTGCAAGTAGATAAATAGGTACCGCTGCAGCGGGAAGGTAAACGGCGTTTCCGTGCGCTGCTCTGGTTCGCCAGAAGCGGCTTAGTCATGCTGGCCACATGACCTGGAAGCTGTACGCCGGCTCTTGGCCAATAAAGCGAGATGAGTGCCGCAACCCCAGAGTCGGTCACGACTGGACCTAATGGTCAGGGGTCCATTTATTAGCCTGGCTATTTTAAAATCCAATTTAAATTGCAAGTGAATACGGCTTAAGTCTAGTGGAGACCAAAACCATTTTTTAAAGCATTGTTGCTGAGCCAGCAGGGAGGAAAGGAGGAAGTGTATTTCCCCAGAACCCATGAGAGGGATGGGGAACCATGTGGCGTTCCAGATGTTGTTGGATTCTGTCTCCCAGCAGCCCCAGTAGCATGGTGAATTGTGAGGGATTTGGGAAGGAGAAGAAATCCTTCTTAAATGAGAGGCGGAGTTTAGACTACTCTAAAATGGATTAGAAAACCCACACAAACAAAGCACAATGTTAGGCATTTTGTTGCTAACAAGTAATGCTAAATACAGGACATGGTGTCTTCCACTTTTCACAGCTCACATTTTCAATGGTTAGCTGCAGATATGAGGCCATACATTTGACAGAGAAATTGGTGGTGAAGGCCAATGCATGTCCAGGGTAGGCTGAATCTATGCAGAATTCAAGTGATATATATTAAAGGTTTGGCTATGTGAGTTTTTTGCCCTGGCAGTGAAATATTTATTGTACAAGGTCCATTAACATGAGCAGAAATATACATTTTCTGATACCGGACCAGGCTGTACTAACCAGCTGTTAAATGTTTTGCGCATCTCTGACGAGTTTCCTCCTCAGGGCCCCTTTTATGACTGACTGAATACTTGCATAACCTTCTGATAGGCTCTGAAGGGGGCCTAGTCTAGGTGGAAAAGCTCTGCGTGTTAAGTTGCAAGGTTTTTAGGGCAGAGGGGTGTGCTGGTCTGTTTATGTAATGTGCAAAAGCTCCTAATAAGATTCCAGTGAGCCCTCTGGCAATAGGTCTGCAGGAGGCTGCCAGGTAGAATAAGGAAATGATTTGTCTGAGGGTGATTTGGAGTGTAAAGCACTCGCTGTTTCTCTTTCTGACCCTCAAAATGAGAGTAGCTGGATCTTTTGGTGCAGAAGAAATCATAAGAGACTATAGGCCTCAAGTTTCTTGCCAAGTGAATTGGAGATAGACATATGCACACACACACACACACACACACACACACTCACACACACACACACTGTTGTGTGTGCTGAAAGTGCCTCCCTCTACTATTCAACCATCTGAAAGTACTGAGGAGTGATACTGAACCAGAGGACTTTGCATCTATATGGTGGACTTTTGTTATGCCCATGAACAAACAAAATATTAAGACACTTGTGCTGATTAAATACTAATTTATTTCGAAATACTTGACATTTATTACTTTATTTCTATTGTGTGCCTTTCTCTTTCCCCTGATTGGCTATTTCAGAGACATTCAATCTTGCTCCGTTGTGGTTTCCCAACTCCTCATTTGACCTATAAAACTTACAAAGTGGTCAGTTCCATCCTTTCCCCTCTCTTGCCTGACCAAAGCAATGGTCCAGTCTGTCGTATTTAGCTTTATCTCATGTTCACTTCTGTTTCTTTGGCAAATCAATAAAATAAAAATGACATTTAAAAAAAAAAGTGCATCTGCTGTGACTGAGTTCTCAGATAAATTCTGGTGTGCATCATGTGGCTGGGGCAGGGCTGAAAGTGTGGCACTTCTTCTGAGTGAACGTGGCACTGTCCTGCCTGTGAGTAATGCACACACATAATTTCTGTTTTCCTATACATAGGAAGCATTGTGAGTGACTCTAAAGTACAACGTAAGACAAGATGGCCAAAGTGGCGGTCCCTAGCTCTTTTGGACTACAACGCCCACCAGCCCCAGCCAGCATAGCCAATAGTCAAGGATTAAGGGAGTTGTAGTCCATAATTATCTGGAGGGCACCATGCTGGCTACCCTGATTCAAGATCTCTGATGACCCTTCTCTGACTTGAAGCTCAAGAAGGGGGTGGGAAGCGTTGTCCATGCTGTGGGGGAATGACTGAAACTCTGTCCTCTCCAAGATGTGGAGAAGTGCAAATCCTCATCATACTCGCCAGAGAAGGAAGGAATGTTTGCCATGGAATTTGTGGAGCTCTCCTTACTTGGCAGTAAGCCCTATTGAACTCAAAGTAAACAGGCATAGGTTTGAGAGTTTGTTTAGACTTTAACATGGTGCACTTTGAAATCCTTACTGCTGGTGGGGGGTGGGGGTGGGGGTGGGGGCTTCCCTGTGTGCCAGGTTGTTTGTGCTTATGAAGATCCACCAGGTTCATTGTCCCTTTTGGAAATCATTCCCTTTGGTTTTCCGTAATGGTGTGAAAACTGTCTGTGAATAGGTTGTCTGTGTGGATTGCAAGTGGCCCTTGTGTGTCTGCTTATTTGTGTAAACTAGGCCTTGATGGAGAGGGTTATGGGATGAATAAATCTGTAGAGATTCAGCAGGGTAACTTCTAAAATTCCAAGCACTTTCAGGTCCTTGAGCCACCAGAACTGCCCGAGAGGAAACAATTGCTTACTATTTAAAAGCTGATGTTTATCAGCAGAGCACTCAGTTAAGTTTGAGGTATAGGCATTTCTTGGCCTGAGGCTGTTTCTGAATTTGATTATGTGTAGCAGAATCAAACCATGATTGGACATGGAGTAATATTTCAATTTTTATCAAGGGATATATCTTTTATTCTGGCTTTTTGTCATTCTGGGAATATGGAGAAAAAGCAAATTAGCTCATTCTTTCAAGGTAATTAACCAGTTATGTATTCTCATTTAGTTTAGGAATATCTCCCCCCCCCCTTCCCCAAGGTCAACCTTATGACGTTTTCCACAAGTTATGCCGAAATCATTATTTAAATTTCACACATCTCCATGATAATGTTATTGAAAGCTCCATGAAATTGCTGAAAAGAAGGGATTTGGAGAGGTGGTATCAGTAGGCTAGTGACACCCTTTGCTCTATTGCTCTTTTTCACTGGATTCTAAATTGGGTTCTGAATCAGTGTCTGAGATTAGGAATAGATTGTTTGAAGGCTAGTAAACTAAAACTATTTTTTTGCATGATGGAAGTGTTTCAGGTTCAGTGTCTGTGGATGCCATAGATCCAGCTTAGTCACTGGGGAACCAGTTGGCAACTGTGCCATGCAGTGACTTTCGTTGGCTTAGGTCGTTTCACCGGCTGCAACTCCCTCTATAACTGTAACCTGATGGCAGGAAGTGAGGAGGAATTAAAGAACCTTTTAATGAGGGTGAAAGAGGAGAGCACAAAATATGGTCTGAAGCTCAACATCAAAAAAACTAAGATCATGGCCACTGGTCCCATCACCTCCTGGCAAATAGAAGGGGAAGAAATGGAGGCAGTGAGAGATTTTACTTTCTTGGGTTCCATGATCACTTCAGATGGTGACACCAGTTACGAAATTAAAAGACGCCTGCTTCTTGGGAGAAAAGCAATGACAAACCTAGACAGCATCTTAAAAAGCAGAGACATCACCTTGCCAACAAAGTTCCGTATATTTAAAGCTATGGTTTTCCCAGTAGTGATGTATGGAAGTGAGAGCCGGACCATAAAGAAGGCTGTTTGCCGAAGAATTGATGCTGTTGAATTATGGTGCTGGAGGAGACTCTTGAGAGTCCCATGCACTGCAAGAAGATCAAACATTCTTAAGGAAATCAGCCCGGAGTGCTCACTGGAAGGACAGATCCTGAAGCTGAGGCTCCAATACTTTGGCCACCTCATGAGAAGAGAAGACTCCTTGGAAAAGACCTTGATGTTGGGAAAGATTGAGGGCACAAGGAAAAGGGGATGACAAAGGACGAGATGGTTGGACAGTTTTATCAAAGCTACTAACATGAGTTTGACCAAACTGCAGGAGGCAGTGGAAGACAGAGTGCCTGGCTTGCTCTGGTCCATGGGGTCACGAAGAGTCGGACACGACTAAACGACTAAACAACAACAATAGTTATAGGTGTTCTGGGAGCCTCCAGATCAGATTACTGAAATGGGTTGCTCCTGAGGCTGACCCTGAAGACTTCTCTGAATCTTGAGTAAATGCAAAGTACAGTGGTACCTCGGGTTACATACGCTTCAGGTTACATACGCTTCAGGTTACAGACTCTGCTAACCCAGAAATATTACAGTTACAGGTAAAGCCTCATACCAAGAACAAACTTAGTTGGTCTCTAAGGTGCTACTGGAAGGAATTTTTTTATTTTTTATTTTGTCCAGAAATATTACCTCGGGTTAAGAAATTTGCTTCAGGATGAGAACAGAAATCGGGCAGCAGCAGCAGGGGGAGGCCCCATTAGCTAAAGTGGTGCTTCAGGTTAAGAACAGACCTCCGGAACGAATTAAGTACATAACCAGAGGTACCACTGTACCACTGCTAGGATACTTGTTGAGGTCACCTGAAAGGACTGTATCTCCTTAGTTCTAAAACAGTTATGCTGGTGCTTACCATTCAAAGCCCTACATGAGCCTGTCCAAATGTTGTGCTTTTTCTTTGTGTTTCTCTGGGGTAGGTGGTGACTGGAGACAGGGCATCTTCACTCATGGCTCCCTGCATGTAGAGAGCTTTCCCCCATAGATGCCTGACTGGCACTGAATTTGATGCCTTTTCAGCTTCAGGTGAAGTCTTTTTTTCCTATTTGTCCAGCATGTCAATATGTTGCTTAAGCTGCTTTAATCAACATGGTTCATAGAAGTTACTAGCTTTGCTGCTCTGATGGGTTTTTAAAGGTGTTGACCTCGTGTGCCTTCAGACTATATCCTGATACCTGCAAATTCCAGATTGTTAAAGAGCAATGCTCCTAATGCAGAGTCTTACAAGACTCCATTTCTCAGTTTCTGTTATTTCCCTCTGCTGTGTATAATTTTTACCAGTTAGTCTTCTGGAAGAGGACCTGTTCTCTTCTCCTTTGGCAATGAAGTTAGTTGAGGATCCTTTGCTGAGGGCCTTTGTCAAATCCAAGGAGCTGCTGCTGCTCTAAGATTAGGGAAGCAGTTGTTCTTTTGTGCCTGTCAGACACACTCCCACTTCACCTGCTTTCTTTGCCTGCCTTCTGAGTTTCTACCTACTTGACTGTTTTTTATTGCCCTATCTACCCCTGCCTTGCTGGATCCTGGATAATTTAATGTACAGTGGTACCTCGGGTTACAGACGCTTCAGGTTACAGACTCCGCTAACCCAGAAATAGTACCTTGGGTTAAGAACTTTACCTCAGGATGAGAACAGAAATTGCGCAGCGGCGGCAGCAGGAGGCCCCATTAGCTAAAGTGGTACCTCAGGTTAAGGACAGTTTCAGGTTAAGAACGGACCTCCAGAATGAATTAAGTTCTTAACCCAAGGTACCACTGTACTGAGTACCTTTGACGTGTGTGTGTGTGTATGTGTGTGTGGCTAATTCAGTAAGTGAAAAAATCGAATTTGTCTCTGTGTTCATGCCCCTGGTGTGTAGTGCATTTGGGAAAACACTGAACCCAGCAATGTTGTCAGTCCCCTTAGGACATCTTATTATTAAATATGTATCATGCTTTTCAAGAGATGTTCTCAAAGCAGCTTACAGGAAATATAAAATACAGTAATACCAACTGGGCATTAAAAACTCAATCTTAAAATCAGTAACACAAAAGTTGTATAAAATGGAGTAGTTTTTTCATTTTGACTTCCAGCATCCTACAGATCAAATGCCTGGTGGGGGGGGGACCAAAGCATTTCCCATGACCCCCTTTAAAAGGGGTCACTCAAAATTGAGTTGGATTCTCTCCTGTGGAGCAAATTCCACTAACGAAGAACCACCACTGCTAAGCTTGTTTTTAACCTTGGAAATTAATGGCCACTGTTGCAGAAGGGCCTGACTGATCTTTCAGTTTCAATTCACAGCATAATCACTTCTTGCATCATATTTTCCTAAACAGGTATATGCCAATATAGGAAATTAATGTGTGTGCATAGCTATCATACTTGTTTTACTGTAGGTATAAGCATTGGGAAGCTTTAATTGGCTGTAGGTTTGCACATAGCAAAATAGGCACACACATAAACTTTGCTGTTTTCTCTCCCCTAGCTAGTAGTGTGATGATAATTGTCATCATTATTGTTGATTCAATTTCTTAGCTGCCTTTCACTCCAGGATATCAGGATGGGTTACAGCAATTTAAAAATACAATAATAATAGCAGGTAAAAGAAATAGAATGGAAAAAATGTGGTGGGTCCTAACACACACACACACACACACACACACACACACACACACACACACCCCTCATATGCCAGAGGCAAGGGTAAAGAGGTATTAGATCTTTTTGGTTAGCCGTAATGCACTGTCCATAAAATGAGTGTGCAACAACCTGCTTCATCTAAATAATTAAAGTAGCCTCCCCCAACCTGCTGCCCTCCGTATGTTGTTAGACTCCAGATCCCATCAGCCCCAACCAGCATGACCAGCGGACAGGGATGAAGGGAGTTGTAGTCCCAACATTTGGAGAATGCTGAGTTGAAGATGGCTGACCTAGAACAATCTGCCTTGTGCTTTGTGGTTTGCTGTAGAAAAAGAAGGCTAGAAGTGAGTCTGACCCCAAAACAAAATGAATTATTCCACTATGATCATGAGGGCCATGCCTTTTTGAACACTTACGTATCACCGTTTTGTATCTATTGGTTGGTAAACAGCATGTGATAACGTCCAAAGCTCTATTTAGGATGGCAGCCTTTGCTCTGGCTCGGGTGTCAGTTGTCATCTTATTAAAATAGCCTGTGAGCTGACCTGTGCCCACAAAATACTTCTCTGAACATCTAGTAATCTCCATTTCATTTGCTCTTTTATCACAGCTCTTCTTTCCAACTTCTTCATAATGTCTACCGGGTTTGACTTCATTTTTTCCAAGCCTCTCCCCTGAGGAGTCTCTGCACATACTGATATATGAAAAATTGATCATTTTTCTCTCTTCTGTGAGTTTTTGTTGGAGGAATGTGTACACCTCCTCTTCCCCTCAAGAGACATACACTTTGCATTTCATTTATATTCTGTGCCTTTAAAGTCATGTCTTCCACCACCTTCGTTTTGTCATATCTCTGCTTGTTTATTCCTTTTCCAGGCCTGGTTCCATCACCTCCTAATAAATTAAAGTCTTGGAGAAAACTGTGGCTCACAATATACCCCATCATTATGAAACAGTAAAATAGCCAATTTTAATGGGGGCGGGAGGGAATCTCTCCATAGAATGATGTAAGATGGTTTCTCATAACCGTCATATTATGTACATTTTTACAAAAAGATTTCTCAAAACTATTGCAATTAAATAAGAAGACTTAACTTGGTTCACCTGTTAAGTGCTATAGTGTCTCTTCTCACCCCCTCACACCTGAATGTCTGTGCTAAAAGAAGAAAATCAGTGACATTTCTTTTCACCTTCGAAGATTTTGCAAGGATTAAAATCCTTGCAACACTGCTAGGGAAATGAGTAGGCGTCATCGTTTCTGCTTCATATTGGGAACTCTTGAGACCAGAAGTGACTTGGCAAGGTCACTAAAAGTGAGTCTGTTGTAAAGCATTCTTGAGTTCCAGATTACTCTCTAGTGGAAGGCTTGAGTAAACCCTTGCTGATAAATTCATAGGGTTCAACTACTTTGGGAAACATGAGGTGTCCCTATTTTTTCTTTTTTTGCTAAGCCTTTACAAATGTTAGTTTGGAAAAGGTTATAAGGGGTTCATTTCCCTACATTTCCTTGTGTTCTGTGTCGCTACAATAGGAGTTTGGATGTTGCCATGCATTAAGTTGTGTTTGGGCAATCATAGCTCTGCTTAGTAAGCTGAATTATATGCTTGCACATACAACTCTATTGCTTCTCATGCCATAGCATGAGCAAACATCATGAGCAAAACAAGGGAGTATGGCAAGAGCTTAGGAACAAGCCAGGATAGTGAACCATAGCCTGAAATTGCTTTAATATCCTGGCATGTTCCAAAGTCAGTAATCTCCCCCCCCCCCCCCCCCCAAGTTTGGAAGAAATTTGAAACAATGGTTAATTAGTGACTACCAGCTTTGGTTGAGGCTTTCATGAAGAGAGGGACATAATGGTTGTATGCTTGGGGAAAATGTTATTCACATCTCACTTATTGCTCCAAGATATGGTTGACTGAACCCCAGACCATTGTCTTAACCCCTTGTATCCATAAATAGACAAATCAGTCTGTTTCTGGACTGTGCCACTTTCTCATGTACTCATTCATAAGTCTTCTCTGTCCTGTTTTCACTTTAATATCCCTTTTAAAAAACCCCATCAAGTTTTATCACAATAAAATAAGAATTTTGTTCCCATGAATGCATGTATCAATGTATGTTACCTTCAAATATGCAAGTTTTAAGATACTGTATTTTGATACTCTGTATAATGAGCAGAGAACTGTATTACTAAATTCTTGGAAATTCAAAGGCTGATTATATTCAGATGGATGTAATAGCCCAAGAGCTGCAAATTAGGTCAATTCACTAAAAAATATGGATCAAACAAAATTCTCTTCCACTCTTAGTTGGATGTTTTGCATTGTTTTGTTTCTAGTGCTTCAGAGAGTTTTATCAATTTTATTTAAGCCAGGAAGAGTAACAAGGACTACAAAGTCCTAAATGCACAGTAAAAACTTATGGAATACATAATATTAAAATGAATGAACTATACATTTGTTTGGATGAGAATTTTGAGCAACATTTTTTATGGCTTTCTGTACCCATGATGATTTTATCTATTGTTCCTGTGTTTAGCCCAAGAGCATTAATTGCTTATCACATCAGCTTATTTATATATTGAGAACCATAATAATTCATTTGTGGGCATGCATGCTTATCTAAAAGACTATAGTACCCTGATTCTGAGCTTACAACAGTCTCCCTCAATGGGTTCCAAGTGACTGGTGTTGAAAAGTTATTGGGGAAAATAACTTGCCTTGAGAGTCATGGACTGTAACAGAAAGTTGGATAAGGTGAGACTGTAAGAGGGCCAGTAATTGCACACGAGAGACCACTGTGACTTTTCTGAATCCTGATCTATTGTCAAGAATGCTGAGAAGGTAGACCAACATGTTTGAATGCTCTTATAATAATAATAATAATAATAATTTATTATTTGTACCCCGCCCATCTGACCGGGTCCCCCCAGCCACTCTGGGCGGCCTCCAAAAAACACTAAAATACATTGAAATATTACAGATTAAAAACTTCCCTAAACAGGGCTGCCTTCAGGTGTTTTCTAAAGGTCATGTAGTTGTTGATCGCTTTGACCTCTGAAGGGAGGACGTTCCACAGGGCGGGCGCCACTACCGAGAAGGCCCTCTGCCTGGTTCCCTGTAGCTTTGCTTCTCGCAGTGAGGGAACCACCAGAAGGCCCTCGGCGCTGGATTGAAGGCTGTGGGTAAGTGAAGACACAAATGTCACTTTCTTTTCTTTTTCTTTTTAGTCTATTTGTGGAAACAAGGAATTTTGAGTGAGTTTGGGTATGGTAGGGCTAGACTTTCAAGCTTCATTTATGAGCCATTGGAGGTTATATGAAGGTTATGCAGAGTCTACTGTGGAATTCAAGGACCAAAATCAAGGCTGTACTATTCACTGCCTCTGTACTTCTCATTTCCTTCCTTTTGAATCTTTGAATGTAATTGCCACCCGTTGCCTATTATCAGTGGGCTCAAAGCTTTACTTAGTTACACTATGCTTGCAAGTGTCATATTGACTTGCTGCTACATGAAAAATGTCAAATCTTGCAGCATCTTCATGCTAGATTTTGTCTGCTTTAGTGCTTTGGAGTCAGATGCCATCATCTTCTCAAAGGGAAAAACATGACTGGAATACAAGCTTGCTTTAAACAGATACTTGGAAGTCTTGAATGGGTTGGATTTCAGTTCCTATGGGGGAAAGGCTTCATCTTGCCTGGATACTGACTTTTCTATAGACTGTTTTATACATTAGTGAAACTGATTGTTCTATATACACGATGGAGTGGGTACCCAGACATCACACCACTGTTCCTGTGATGTGACATGTTATATCTATTGCCATGATCCTTATATATAAACATAGGAGTGGGAGGTTTATGCAGCATCTGTGCATACCTCCATATGTATTTACTGCCCACAACACAGATTATTTTACACCAGCAGTAGTGGGTGTGGACTCATGCACTGATGGGTATGTAATATTCCTGGATCTGGAACTGGTACATGACCTGATACATAACTGTGCCTTTTTGGGTTTCAATCTTGTCCCCTGGCTGGGACTGCTGGTTGAGATAGAACATAAACACCCCCAAGCCCCATTAAGTGCATTAGGAAGTTTAAGCACGGTCCTCTGTTATTTAAGACACTCATCTTTAAATTAGTGGGATCTAAAAGGGCTGCATTCTTCCCATATTATGGTAGGATAATTTAAGTTGCCTCCCTGTGGAATTCGGTATAGTACATGTCAAGAACTATACACGTAAGGTTCCCAGAATTAGTATATGGTTTTCTTCCTAATGGTAAACTCATAATAACAAATCCTGATGTCTGATTGCTGAGCAAACTTCAAAAGGGATAGTGTTGGCTGACAGCCCCGCAGTACTGCTCTTCGTTTACTCTGCTGTTGCTAAATGAGCAATGAAGTACCGGTATAATATCTTGCTATACACATTCACAGAGCAGATTTCTTTGTAATGTGGTAAGTGAAACCTTATGTATTGTGTCGTTTGACCACTGTCATATTTTCAGTTTCTATTTTTGTTGTTATTTTGACATTATCAGGGACCTTGTTCTATTTCCGTGGGAATCATAGTTGTTGAATAAGATCATTCGGTCTTTGGCTAAGCTGATTTTTCCTGCCAGCCTCCAGGATGCTGGGACAGTGTGTTTTCCCACTGGAAAAGTACCCATTTATTTTCAGAGCCTGCAGCTGTCTCAGCTGGACAGTCAAAGAGGCATAGATTCGCTGGGATTTGACATTTTACCAATGTCTCTATTTACATTTAGGGTTAATCTCCCCAAACTGGGTTCATTTTTTAAAAAGAGGCTTTCAAGATCAGAACATCTAGTATACTGTTCCCATGAATGCTTTGTACTGTGAATGTGTTTTTATGCAGGGTTTACAAGATTACTCACTGGGAATATTTGTTCATTTTGACCTTCCAAGAATCTTGGCTGCAGCAGTACATCAAATGTGAGGATTCATATCTTCTCCATCTTGGCCAATAGCCATTAATAATATTATTTTCATGCACTTCAGACTATTTGCACTGTTTGTTGTGAATATAGCTAGTAGGAGATTGAGAAAAACTTTGATAAGTTTTGTTCAGTGTATCTGAAGAAGTGTGTACGCACACGAAAGCTCATACCAAGAACAAACTTAGTTGGTCTCTAAGGTGCTACTGGAAGGATTTTTTTTTTATTTTTTTTATAAAACTGATTCTGTTTATATTGTTCTAGTGAGTTTGCCTGAAAAAAGAGTTTCAATGTTATGGCAGCATTGGGGAGCTGTACATTGACAGAAAGCATCAGTTTAGCTTTCCCCAACAACAAAAATTTGGTACTACAACTTTAACTTGGTTGAGGCTGATGGGTGCTGTAGTGTAAAACATCTGGAGGGCACTGGGGTTGGGGAGTCTTCATTAATTGACTGATAGGTCTGACCTTATAATTAAGTCCTGATTGGTTGTTCAGGTTTCATATGTGAAATTCTTAAGTAATAATTGAATTGTGTTCCTTTTGCAAAACAACTCATATTGAATATGTTGCAACAAAAATAAAAAATGTATACACAAACATTAAATTAGAAAATTAAACGAGAAGAATTATTCAGACCCAGTTAAGTAGCTACATCTATTCCCCCAGGTGGATTTTTAATTGGATTTTACTCAAAGCTGTCTCATGTGAAGAGCTTTTGCTGTCAGTTGTATCATTATGAACAATAAAAGCACATCATTTTCAGACTGTCCCAACTGTGCCTTTTTAATACATGTTTTTATATCATTATGTGCATATTCCTAGTTTGTACTGAATATGTACCTGATTTTTGAATTTATGTGCCACTTGTACTTACCGGTATTTGGAATGGCCTGCTTTCCTTGGTAAAGTACTGAATTTTGAAATCTTGAAACCAGGTGTTTTGGATTTTGCAGGTCAGTAAAAGTAGGATATCTAAAGACAAAAATATGCTTCCTCCTGTACGTGAGAAAATGCATATTTTAAAGTTATTATTTCTACTTTTCAGGCAGACCTATATTTGACTTGTGCATTGTCACAATAAGCAGTACAGGTTTACTTGATGTAAATAAAAGTTTCTTATGTACTGAGTAGCATGGTAATGATTCAGGTAGCTGGGTGTCTGTACAAAATCTTGTAAGAATCAGTGCTTAGTCTGAATACAGTTTTATCAGATCTAGAAGTTGATTACGGGAGAATTCCCGCTTATGTGGGGGTTCCATTCCCGGCTGCTGCGCACATCAGCAGGATGCATGCTAGTCCGTTCCACCCCCACCCCATCGGCACCGAAAATGGCATGCGTGTCAGCGGTGACACGCATGCTGACCGCAAACAAATGGGGAGGTGCTCGTATATTATAATGCAACTGCCTTAATATAAATAGTTGTTAATTCTTTTATATAACGTAATCAACATTAAAGATCAGTAGATACAAATATAAAACAGCATACAAGAAATAACAATGGAATAATAAGGAATGGCAATCTCGCAGCTATTTGCAGGAGTAATTCTGTCTTAAAATGCTTATATCCCACTTCTCTATCTCTCACTCTCCCCAGTGAACAGTTCACTTCTAAATATCTTTCAGGGGTTATATGTCACTGAAAAGGAAGTTTACTCTTAAAAACATACATTTTAAAATGAAAGTATGATTTATAACCACCTTTGATCTTCTGAGAAGGAGCTGCAAATTACAAGGCCTTTAAGACCCTAGATGTTAATGGGAAAATGAACGGGAAAGAGGAATAAATAAACTTCATGACCTTTTAGATCTTTCTCTCCCTATCCAGCTATATTCACAATCAAGTGGTCCATGTCAAAAAGTGTAGTTAATAGTTGCAATCAAAGTGTGTTTTGGGGAATAGGAACTCTACAGTGTCATCGTGTTTCCTAGAGTAGCTTATCTTACCTAGAATTCTCGAAGAATAAAATGTCCTGTCACCACATTGATTAAAGAGAGGGTGTTTTTGGAATGGTTTTGAGTTAACATCTTGTTAAGATTAGGCAGGCTTACATAGCTTTTCACCCACCATGCTCAAGGAAGCTCACCAGCCATGTTGTCTAGCCCACTAGGGACTTGATAAATCTTCCTGGTTTTTTGTGTGTTTTTTGGCGGGGGATGGGGGATGGGCAGGCAGGGAGGTCTGACCATGCCTGAAAAAACGAGGTTGACAACACCTAGCAGACTGCTTAGGCATTTGAAATGCAGTTAATGTAGTTTATGCAATATATCGTTTATGTAGAGCTGAAGGGATAGGTGCTTGTGGAAGCCCAAGGCACTGATTATTAAGTGTGTTGGATCCAACACTTTGGTATTGCCTGCCAGGCCTGCTCCAAACGAGATTTTGAGTAGGAAAACTGAGTACAGTACAGTTGACTCGCAACTTGCGTGAGGGTTAGGTTCCAGGGATGACATATAAAGCTGAAATTGTGTACAGTGGTACCTCGAGTTACAAACGCTTCAGGTTACAAACTCCGCTAACCTGGAAGAGTTACCTCGAGTTGAGAACTTTGCCCCAGGATGAGATCGGAAATCGTGTGTAGGCGGTGCAGCGGCAGCAAGTGGGCCCATTAGCGAAAGCACGCCTCTAGTTAAGAACAGTTTCATGTTAAGAACGGACCTCCGGAACCAATTAAGTTCGTAACTAGAGGTACCACTGTATAGTCAAAACAACCCTGGAACTGCTCCCAGGCAAGCACCCCTACCTTTCTGAAGCTGGTGCACACAAGCCAGAGAGCTTTTAAGCTGTCTGCTTCCTTATCGGACTCTGGGAAATGTGGTGCCCCAGCTGCTGCCTTTGCTTCTGCACCAACTTTGAAAGCGTTCACCCAAAAAAAGCTCAACAACTTTCCACCACCGCTGATTGTCCGGACTTTCACTTCTATTTCTTAATTTTGGGTTAAAAACAACAAGGGTCATCTTATACATGGGGGTGTCTTATACATGGAAAAATATAGTATTTCTGTGCCAGGTTTCCTCACAGTGAAAAGAGCTTTTAAGCTTTCCTCCGTGTGTGTGTTTAATTTGTGCAGTGCCAGTCCACCGGCTGTCAAGTGTGTAAAGCTGCAATGGCGCAGGTTAAATGTGCACAAGATGTTTGTTAACTGTACAAATAAATGGGATGAGCATCTTCATTTGTAACTGTACACTTGTGGTTTTAGTTATTTTAAAAGATATCTGAACCGGGCTCATTCCTTTTCACAATAGAGTGTATTTTAAAGAGTCGAAGCTGAATAAATTTACATG
Organism: Darevskia mixta; assembly: GCA_034641385.1. Classification (NCBI taxonomy): domain Eukaryota; kingdom Metazoa; phylum Chordata; class Lepidosauria; order Squamata; family Lacertidae; genus Darevskia; species Darevskia mixta. The sequence goes on along the minus strand of JAWWNH010000001.1, from coordinate 9,183,139 downwards.
TATGTACCTAGAGGAGGCACTATCATGAATAGTTTGACAACTCCATTCTGAAGTACAAACACACACACCAGCCCAATTTGTCCATGAACCATCTGCTTCTTATTTAGTATTTAAATTGATCACCACTAGAGATTTAATACAGTGGTAGCATCTATTTGTTCATCCTTTTGTTTTTGTAAACAATTATTCTGTAGTGTTTAATCAAGGATGGATTTTGTTTGATACGTTATGAAATTGAGTTATATCTTGTGCCCTGTAAAGTTGATGATGATTTTTGGGAATCCTGTGCAGCGTTTGTCCTATTCTCCAAAGTTATGCAGAAGTGCTGGGTATTTCTTTGATCAAGAATGCCCTTTAAAGCTTCCAGTTTTATAGGCAGTTGACTAATTGTAGACTGAGAAACAACAGATTTTCAGAACTCCCATGTGTGAACAAGGGTTCTTTTAGAGGAGAATTTTGTCCAGTGAGTATGCCCTAGAGACAGTCTTGGACTTTGTAAACAGCAGCAAACCGTCTTCATGCTGCTTATCAAACCCTGGGGTAAAAAAAATGAGACCAAATTGTTTTAAAGACTTGCCAGGAATTTTGTCAAGGGTAAAACAAAATATCACCAGCCAATTAAGTCTAATATTTCTTTGATGTACTGCATCTCCCTAAATAAATGCTGCAGCTATAGTTCTTCTATAGCTATAGCTAATATTTATCCCTTATGATACTACCTGAGAATTATAATTCCAGGTGTTGTCTTCACCCAACACTGAATAGCTATGAAGTGGTGCTCTAGGAGAAAATGACATCCTTTGTTAAATTTGGACAGGGAACTTTGGCTCTTCTGGCTGGGTGGATGGTAGAGGAAGAAGATCCGCTTCACCCAACAGTTCAGGAATCTAGAATGTGGCACAGGTCTTTGGCACTTCCTTTTCAGAGGTTCTGCTGTGTCACAGCTGGCATTTAGCAAAGCCAGTACCAAGTGCTTTCCCCTATGGCAACATAGTCCATCTTGGAAAAGTTGTAGTGCTGGGTGTATGCACCAGGGAAGCTCTTGAGACCCCAACCTGCATTGTTCCATTTGCTTATTGCACCATGATTTCCCATTTTTGCTATGAGAAGTAGCTTGTAAGTCTCCCATTGAGGTGTTGACCAAGCATGGGGCCCACTAAGCTTTTTAACAATATAATAGCATCAAATTATCTGAGGTCATTTTCTGCAGGCCCTTGTGAGTTCTGTACCTGTGCAGAACAGCATCTCAAAACCTTCTGGAGTTAAAGAGCACGGGTAGGGGTGAAATCCCTGTGGTTTCATGGACACAGCACAGGGGCTTCCCAATGGAGTGATGAATGCTCTCTTCTTCTTTCTTCAGCTCTAGGAGGTTCCAAGATTTGTTTGGCACAAGACCCAATATGTGTGTCTCCAATATGACTATTTGAAGAACATCAGCTACAGTAAGCAGTCTGTCTTTGGATATATTTGCTAAAGGTAGCACCACATACACAGGATGTTGCTGTAAGAAGGAGCTTCTCTGTGCCATCTCCAAAATATGCCCCAGCTTTAGCTATGTGTTTCTTTTAGAAAAAGTAGACTATACTCACAGTAGAGGAAAGCTGCTATTCTTAGTGCAAGCTGAACAGGACTAAATAGGGATGATAGTGTGTGTGTGTGTGTGTGTGTGTGTGTGTGTGTGTGTGTGTGTGTGTAAAGTACAAAATGACTAATCATTGAACTATTCTACAATTAAGTTCAGTTTCATGTCCTGGCCTCTATACTAAGAGCCAGATGAGTTCACAATAAGATGTCAGACCTGCAAATGAGTTTGATGCCAAGGTCATGTAGATTTTCCAAATAATAATTGTGTCAGTGAAATAGTTGAGAGCTATAGAACTTCACAGGCATCTGTGCCCTGGATATACATATATTATGGGTTAGTTTTTTTTTTAAAAAAAATTCATCTGTAGCTCTCAGGGCGGTTCAGAATATAAAATCAAAGATAAAAACACAACACAACACACACACACACACACACACACACTTCCCCAGTCTCTCTCCCGACAGAGGTCATAATACAAAGTGTCAAAAGCAGTTTCTGGGCCCAAACTAGGCCCAAATCCCGATAGAAATTCAGTTTCCTCCAAGAGCTCCTGGATCTGGACCATGAACACAGCTCAATAATTTTGCTCAAGAAGGGGAGGTTGGCCTTTGGCCAGTAATTGCTTAGATTTTCTTAATCCAGAGATGGTTTCTTGAGGAGTGGTTTTACCACTACCTCATTTAAGCAGGCAGGGAACCCTCTTTCACAAGGAGACATTAATTACCTTCCTGGCCCAGCCAGCTGTCCACTAGCCAATAGGGGTAATTAAAGGGTAATTATAAATTTCCTAAATCATACTAAAAAACATTGCAGCAGTGTGCACTAAAAAGTACAATGGAAATCATTAAAACATCATAAAATGCAGGACAAATTGACCAACTATGAACAGGATTCTCTAGAATGCTTGATGAAACAAAAATGCTTCTCAACAGGTGGAGAAACTTCAGAACTGCAGTTGCTTGGCTAATTTCAATCGGAATAATGTTCCAAGGTATTCTTTGGAAAGCCAGGGTGTTGAACGGGCTCCAAAGTGTTGGAGAGGGCTGCTCAGGAGTGATTATGTTGATATTCCACTTTATCCTGCTATTGTGAGACTAGAACATTGGCAGGATCTATCCATTGGAAAATCACCCAGAGTATTCAGTCGCTGAGGGCAGCTGTTCTGAATAGACCCCCCCACTGCTGCAGCGTGGGGTGCCCCAGTAGAAGCTGCAACTCCAAACTTCACCTTAGACAAGTATTTTGCCACTGCACAGGTGCATTGTGAGCTGCTCTTTCAGATCTATGGGCAGTCTGAAGAGTGTTTGGGGAGTTGGAAATATGTTAAGTTGGTGGAAGGGCTCCTAGCTGTTTTATGAGGAACAACAGCTTTCTCGCTGTGTTGAACTTATCACTGTTGCAGTCAGTGCTGGACTAAACAGACTTCTGACAATCTTTATGTTCACCAGGGCAGAGGGCCAAATGGCAGATTGCTTCCTGCATTCATTTAGCATTCCAGAAGTTGAATTCCCATCCCTGTCATGCAATAATTCTTGTGCTGTGGATTGTTTTAGTTTCGAACCCTATGGGGATTGCCTATTTTTAAATTATTTTGGCAGTGATGCAAAGATCTGCAGTGGGACTCTGGATTCTTCCCTATCCCAAACCCCCGCTCCAGAGACCAGCATCCCACATTGGTTGACTGACTGCTCTCAATAGGAAAGCATTTCAAAAGTTGTTTGTCAGTGGGTGAACTGCCATGGAATGGGCAGGAGGGCGCCAAAAGTTTTGTGGGGTTGTTTTACCTGTAATTAATCACTCAGCAGAAAGGAACCCATATAGGTAATGTGTGTACAATTCAAATAATTTTCTGTCTGTCTCCATCCAGGCCTGTAGCCTTTCTAGAAAGTTGTGGGGATGACAACAACAACAAAAAGGAGGGTGCAGTTTATCTAGCCCACAGGCCTTTTAAAGACAAAATCAAAAACTTTTTTTTATTTAACTCTCATTTTTACAGCCATACTACGACTTCAAAAGCTTTTACTAAGCAACTTCAGCAGGTTTCTTCTTAAAACAACACATACAGCTGTTCAAATAAGTCAAAACATTTCTTCATCTCAGGTATAGTCTCAATTGCATGTACATTTTGATAATTGCATGTACCAAGTAGAGTTGGTGATTAAAGCAATTCAGGAACAAAGTTTTTCACATAAGTTCTTTAGAGATTTGAGCTTGAACGCCAGCTGGTAAACCTTTTATGACAGATCTCCATCATATGATTGGGCAATTAGTTTGTCATAATTTGACTGTAAGCCAGTCAATGTTGACGAAAATTTCAGATGTTATATTTGAATCACTTTGTGAACAAAGCTCGTAAATAGCAACACACATTTCTGTTGGCTTCATGCTTGTAAGATATAGGCAATGGCCAATTAAATACACGTCCGAATGACACATGATTGCACACACACGCATGTCGCCAAACCCGGAAGTAAACCGAAAACATCCCTAAACACACCACTAAAAGGGCAGAATGGGGCCAGGGTGTGCTTATGTGCACTATGCCAATGCACTTGGGGGTTGGGAGCAGAACAAAATGGTTGTTGACTAATCAGAGAGCAATTGCTATATTTACAATACAGTAGTACCTTGGTTCCCGAACTCAGTCCGTTTGACTTCCAAAACGTTCGCAAACCAAGGTGTGGCTTCTGATTGGCTGATTGGCCCCAGAAACAATACCGACAGCCGAAATGGACGTTTGGCTTCCAAAATTTTTTCGCAAACCAGAACACTTACTTTTGCGACATCCGGGAGCCGATTTGTTCGGGAGCCAAGCTGTTCGGGAACCAAGGTACCACTTTACATTGTTTGTCCCTAGTCTCTCATAAGCTAGCAATTCTACACAAGTACTTTAATTAATTTGCTTCATAATAATTTCTAGAATTATTTTAGTCATGATGTGCATTACTTCATATTGGATTTCAGTGCTGATGTGTTTAGCATTTGCAAGAATTGTTACCACAATTCCTTGCAATTTTTGATCTTTTTCATAGAAAATGCAAATAACTGTAAAAAGAGCCAGCTTGCCTCTACTCCTAATTGTTCACACCCTGAATCACCCCTGAAAGACAATTGATTGACATCTAAAAATTGAATTACTTCAGCAATACACTTCACATAATATTGGCTATTTTTTTTATCACTTGATTACACATTTTTTCTGAATTGTTTCTTTTGTTATCCAGAGAATTATCCATCGTACTTTTATGGGCTATTGTATATTTAAGGAGAGAAACAAATGCCTTCTTATTCTTATTTATTCTTATTCTCATTAATAATTAAATTTGTATACTGCCCTATACCCATAGATCCCAGGGTGGTTCACAACACAAAACTACAATATAAAAAACACAAAATATATAATAAAAATAAAAGCATATATAACTCCCCTTCCACAACGCATTTAAAGGGGCATCAGATGTTGTCTTTCTAAAAATTCTGCTAGAAATGTAATTATTTGATTTTTTTAAATGGGGGGGGGATTTTTGGGGGGGTAGGGGGCAGTCTCCCATTTATCCCTCACTACATAGAAATTCCACCAGCTGCTATTTGCATCTAAACAAGAGAGACCAGCACCAAATACCGTTTAAAACTAAAGTTAGTGATCAAGTCAGCTGGAAATGAAAGAAGCGTCACATTTCGGCTGGTACTCAGTTCACATCCTGTGCATATGCACAGTTGTTGAGGGGGATGTGTCACATACACCTTCCGTAGATTAACTTGGCACCTCTGACAATGGCTATTCTTAGCATCACAATTCCACCACCGTTGTGCTTTTAAATCTCCCAGACGAGTACTGCATGTACAAGACAGCACTGAACAACACAACTGCCTTAGTGATGAGTTAAGGGCGGAAGGAACAGCACAGCGGTGGTGCTATTTACATAGGCCAGGCCAGGTTACATGAATGTTTTTTGTTTATATGTTCTCAGCTTGCATACTGCTGAATCCACTTACCTTTTGAGCAATCTATGACTATTGATTGTAGGATGTTATCAGGGAGTCCACAGTTCATAGTACACACTAGGACATGGATCCTGCACATGTTGAAGAAAGGATGAGTTAAAGGGAGATAACGACAGAGGTGTATTATCTTATAAAATGTGTGTAGAAAGTAGATAGGAAGCAGTGTCTGACCCCTCTCTCATAATGCTAAAACTGGTCATCCAGTCACCCTGTGGTGGGAAACTCAGGACAAGACAAAAAGAAGTCCCCCTTCACACAATACACAATCCAACTATGGATTCCACTCCCGCAGGATTTAGCAATGGTCACCAGCTGGGACTGCTTTAAAAGGAGATCAGACAAATTCCTGGAGGATATGACCATCGATCACTACTACAGATACTATGGTAACCGTATACTACCCTAAAGATCAGAGGAGCCTTGCCTCTGAAAACCAGTTTGCTGAGAAACATTGTACTCGAGTTGTGTCCTGCTTGTGGGCTTCCCATATGCGTCTTGTTCATGAATATGAGAACAGGATGCTGGACTAGAAAAGAATCTGAAAGATTGGATACCCTGTCCCCCCTTTTTTTCAGGCCTTCCCATCTTTAGTCTGGACCAGGCTTCCTCAAACTCAGCCTCCAGATGTTTTGAGACTACAATTCCCATCAGGATGATGGGAGTTGTAGTCCCAAAACATCTGGAGGGCTGAGTTTGAGGAAGCCTGGTCTGGACCATATGGGCCTTTGGTGTGATGCAGCATTGCTCTTAGGTTCTTACACAAAAGTCCCACAGTAGGAGTTATTCCAGACTTTCCTAGCCTGCTGTCCAGCAGGTGTTTGGGACTCTTAATTCCCACCTGCCCCTGCCAGCACCTCCTGTGGTTAGGAATTATGGTACCGGTAATTGTCCAAAATATTGGGACGGTGCCAAGCTGGGGAAGTCTTACTCGTAAGTGGCTACAGGGTTGCATTCTTAGCTGCTTTGTATTACTTTTCTATATGCCGTATTTTTCTGTGTATAAGACTAGGTTTCCCCGCTAAAAAATAATGTCCAAAATTTGGGGGCGTCTTATACACGGGGGCCATCTCCCCCCATTTTCTTCAACCGGAGTCCCCAAAAATAGGCATCGTCTTATACATGGGGGCGTCTTATAGACGGAAAAATGCGGTATCTTCCTGATATTGCAGCCTATACACACCTCTGCTTCTTAAGAAATGCTGCTATTTACATGTACTTTGTGCTTTGGTTTCCAAGTAGATGCACGAAGCTACCCTGAGTGGAGCACACAGTGAGAGGGAAAAGTCTCGCAGACATTAAGAAGTGCCATCAAAGCCCCTTAGGAGCACAGTTCAAGTGAAGTGTATCAATATTTCTGCCTTTCTCACAAACACACACTTTGATGCAGTTTGCTTCTAAAGCATAAATATTGGATCTGGGGTGTGAATTTGGTGGTGTAGTTTTTTGAATTGATTTACAGGAGTGGTGCTGAACAATTAAATTCTGGAGTGCTTGCTCTAACCTTTTTTGCCTAAAGCTTCTGCATGCTTGTAAAATTATTGGGTGCTTTTGAGCTTCTGTTTTTGAAACCACAATAACCAAGCGCTAGCGAGAATTAGAAGGGATCTGCCTAGATTTATTTATTTTTAATTTGTATTTATTAAATTGCCATGAATGCTGATTAACCAATTTTCCTCACACAGTGTTTATTTTTTGTTTCAGCTCTTTGCGTGCAAATGAAACCAGCCAGAGTGTTTTTGATAAATTGTGTGAGAATCTGGCAGAGACCATAGCACGAAATGAATGACCCTTTATGGCCTGAGTAAAATGTTGCTTTTGTAAGGCCTAATTGTAAATTTTGACCATTTCCTATTATGATGTTCTTTCCCCTTCTCCCTGCTAGCTCCTTCCTTGTCCTATTCATTTTATTTATTTTACTGCAACACATTAACCAGGTCAGCCTCCAAACAGCAATAGCTATTTTCTCCTACAGTTTTGCTTTTGTCCTCTGCAAAACACTACCATACCTATAATAATATAAGATGTTATTCCATAGATAACCCTGTTGAAGGAGGATATTAGAGATGCCTGATTTTCTCTACTGACATCCTCCAAGCAATATTTACTATCACAGTTTATTGATTTACTGCTGTGCAGCTTTCAATCCTTTCTTCTTCTTTTTAATAGAGTTGATAGCTTTTTTCATTTTTGTTTTTGTACGGCCATGACATACACTTGCACCTCTCTATCAGGATTTTATGTGCCAGCTGATTTTTAATAACTGCATGGTTGCTGCTAAGATTAATCCCTCTTTACAACAGTGCCTCTTTCCTAAAGAGCCTTCGCAGCTGATTAGGGCCACAAATAACTCGTCAAAACAAAGTTGGCAGTGTTCGATGTGCTGTGAGCTTGCAGTTATTGCCCTTTTAATGATGCAGTGGTGTGCACTTCCAGCTGTGCAGCAGCAGTGCATGGTCCCTGGCAGCTGTTAGATAGCTCATCAAATAGCTGTTGAGCATCGTCCCCTATTTGTCATAAAACTAAATGTGCCACCAGGGTTAGGAGGCTATTGACAACTGCTCCTCTCTTGCTTTACCATAGCTACCTTCTGACATGGTAATTAAGGAGGAGTTATTGATGGCTCATAGCGGTTTTTGTTTCTTCCCCTTTCTTTACAAAGGAGCTGCTATCAAATTATCTCTGCCAGGCGATGGGAAACTTGAAATTTACTAAGCTAGCCTTTGCCCAACCAGTCATGTGATCTGTATAGCTTGTGGCCACCCAATCAAACACAGCCCACCAATCATGTATTGCTATCCACCATGGGCACAATAAACTCCCATGTTTTGGCTACCTGACAGGTCTTTGGCAGCCCTTTCCATTTTTATGGTCCCTTGAAAGGAAGTTAAAACAGGCAACCTATTGTGCTTTTGCTGGACCACCAGAGATGGTTGGTCGGCTGAGTTTGACTTTGTTGGCTAATGTAGCTCCAGGAGGAAAGGGCTTAAAGGTCTTTGTGTCAACTATTGGGAACAATTTTGGAAAGGACCGCAGTTTAGACTCCTGTCTAAAGCAGTCTGACTCGTAGGTTCCTATGTACCCTGCCATAAGCCTGCTTTTGCCCTTTTATCCTATGTCCACATTGGTTCATTGATCTGGCCCAATCACTTGGCTTTAAGCTATGCTCCAGTTTTCCAGTTTCTGCTTTTGGGTTTCTGTCAAGGCTGACGCATCTAGTTTAGGACTTCATGATTTGTGTTGCTGCCTCAATCCCAGATTGTCCCTTGGTTGTGGTTTAGATTCTGATCTCTTGACTCTGATCCCATTATGATTGCCTGATGGGGACCATGGATTCCTTCTCTTTGACTCCAGGAAATATTCCTCAAATTTTGCCATACCACTTGTAGCCTGTGGGATTATAATTCTGTATTGGTGGCCTGGCTTCTCATGTCATAAATAAATAATAGATTTTAAGCCTCCACAGCCCTGATTGTTTCCTGCTGTATCTATGGGAGTGTATTCTTGGCCATACAATAGATCTTAGAGTAAGCTTGAATTAGTACTACTGACTTTAAAAACTTATACTGCTTATTATTGGATTTGGAGGTATTTTCGTTCTTGTAACCATGCTTGGGAATAGGAAGAAAAGTGTGTGTGTGTGCATATGTTAATGATAAATTTCCCTTTAAGTAGTACACATATTTGTATGCATTTGGTCAGTTGATTTGTTTTAAGAATTTTATTTTCCCCCCTGAAGTATGCTTGCTTGCTGTTCACCTTGCTTACTCTTTGTTTTTGCCAGCCTGCTTAGAAATACTGGGCTTAGGTAACCCTCTGTTTTCATGGGTGGTCCAGATAGGTCCTTATCAGACCTCCACTTATTGGACTCCTAAGAAGCCCAGTGTGATGTCGTGGTTAGGGTGTTGGATACGGGTGGCGCTGTGGTCTAAACCACTGAGCCTCTTGGGCTTGCCAATCAGAAGGTTGGTGGTTCGAATCCCTGCGACGAGGTGAGCTTCCGTTGTCAGCCTAGCAGTTCGAAAGCACACCAGTGCAAGTAAATTAATAGGTACCACTGCGGTGGGAAGGTAAATGGCATTTCCGTGCGCTCTGGTTTCCATCACGGTGTTTTGGTTTAGTCATGCTGGCCACTTGACCTGGACAAATGCCGGCTCCCTCGGCCTGAAAGTGAGATGAGCGCCGCACGCCAAGGTTGCCTTCGACTGGACTTAACCATCTAGGGGTCCTTTACCTTTACCTTTAACCTTAGGGCGTTGGATTTAAAATTGGGGCACAGCCAATTCAAATACCTGTCTAGCCACAAAGTACAATGGGTAACCTTGGCCACAGTGCCCATCTCTCAGCTCAGCCTATCACATAAAAGTTGTTACAAGGGTAAAAGGAACTTCCTGGAGAAAAAGCAGGGTAAAAATGTAACAACAAAAATGAGAATAATAATAAATAATAAGAAGCTGTGAAACAGGAGATTTTTGGCTGCTGGCATTGGCAGGAAGCTTGCACTTAAAAGCACATCTCATTTGACTGAAAAACCATCTACCTCTGCCCACTCCTTCATAAGCAGCTGCACACATTTGCTATTGTATCCTGTTAGCAGCAAAGCAGAAGAGTTTGGGTGACAACTCTCATTAAGTTGGCATGCCCGGTGAAAATGTCTTTGCCACTTAGGCTTCCTACTTGCAGCGTGTGCTGTTTCTGTCGGGCTCTGCTGTTATTTATAGGGCACCTGTCACAATCGTGTTTAGAGAGAAGCCTTGTCTGCGTTTTATGCAAGTTCTCTGCTTTTTTTGGGAGGGGAGGCAGGATTCTGCCTGAACAGGGAATGCATTATGCAGCAAATCTTACTTTATTTTGTGGGAACACACATTCAAATATGGAGCACATGTTGCGTCTTGTAACATTTCCTCCCGTTTGTAGAACATATGTATTTATTGCCCATTGCCTGGGAGTGGATAGGATGTGTGCTGATGTAATGTTCTGCAAATTTTTATCTTCAGTACTACAGACCAATGAAAGCATGATTATTGCTACTTGGGCTCGTTTATAGTATATTTCATTTTCATTGGTAAAGTGCCAGTGTGAGATGGCAGATTGACATCCTGAGTTGCTCTGCGCTTTATGTTAAATCTCTTGCTATAGTGTGCCAGAGCTTAATTTATTTAAATATTTGAATCAATCACATTCCCTTCCTAACCCCCCCAAAAAACAACAACAACACACACACACTTTGGAGGACTGAGTCTAAGTTTCGCTGAAAATGTTGTGGCTCCATCTTTTAACTATTTCAGCCATGTCATCTTAAAACCCAAAGGTGTTCTTCAGAGAACTGAAAGTGATTTGAAATAAAATTGCTGCTCATAGTGGCCTGGCTCGGATGATCATTCCAGGCTCCATCAACCACAGTTTATGAAGCTATGAAAGAGTCTTTGTGCTGAGCGCTTCTCCCACGTCCCACCCCTTCATATGCCGACTTCACTTCACGGATTCTGATTTACGTTCATCTAGAGTTTCTTGTTATGTACAAATAGGAAAACCTGGCCTTAATGTTGGTTAATAGGCATTGCAGTTTTTTTTTATTGTCTCAAAGCAAAATCCACATGACCATCGTCCATAGTGGGTCAAATGAAATAGATATGCACACCATGAAAAACTAAACTTGTCTCAAATCACTTTCAGTTCATTAACCCCCCCCCCCCCACTTTAATCTCTTGAGTCTGGGCTGACCAAATTAGGAATGGATTTTTAGAGATTAGACCCAAAATCATATAGGCTACGTATTATTTATGTATTTGTTTCTATGTTACCCTTCATCTGAGGTTCATGGAGCGGTTTACAATATAACAGCTTGTGCCCCATTTTAAACCTGTTCACCTAATTTTTATCCATGTGACTTTAGAAAGTAAGTGGAGTAATATGTCAAGTTACCCAAGTCAGACGTTATTTCTATTAACCTTAAAGACATTTCTCGAAGTGCCTTCATTAGCTAGTATTTGGAGCCTATATTTAACTGGGCACAGTGCAGAAATGCTTAGACTGCACGGTCTTTGTACAATTCTGCTTTGTCTTACACTAGCTCTTGGCTCAGTTTGCCAAGTATGATTCTGCAGCACCCAAAACCCAGCCTAAAAGCCCTGATTAGATTTCAGGTAGAACTGGGTCAGGCAATAATGTATTGCCATAGTAGCAGCATTTTCAGGAGTGGATGCATATTCAAGGGCAGCAAAACACTCAAGGATACAGCTAAGTGAAGGTGAAAATAAACAATCAATTAAACTGTGGTTGCCGAGGGGGAAATGTCTCCACTGCTGGTTCTCATTGTGACTAACCACGTAAAGAGCACGCTGTTCTGTAGGTTCTAGCTCATTTTTGATAGCCATGTTGATGCATAAGGTAGCTTCTTCAGGGCACAATGAGGGCAAGAATATACATGGCTTGTCTTAATGTGATATTGGCAGAATAATGTACACCTGAAAGGTGTATGTTCACAAGTTAGGGCTTGTCAACACTTCCATTTGTCCAATGTCTAGAAAGTGTGGGTGTGAACAGTTTTCAGTTTGCCCCGCTGCTTTCCCCGGGAAATCTTCCTCTTTCCTGCTGAATTATAGCGAATGTTAATCCGGAGGAAACCCAGTTTGTTTGCTTTGATTTAGCAGTAAAGAGGGAGTTTTCCCGAGGGAATGTGGCAGGCCCAAGCAGTAGTGTGGATGAGCCATTAGTGTGGCAAGGAGCAGGAAGAGAGGAAACTGTACTATCTGACCTGCTTTCCTTTTAGTCTTCTCCTTGCAGACTGAGACAATCTGGTGTCTCTGAAGTCCACAATATTTCTGGTGGATGCCGTTAAAGTAAGGCTACTCTTGAGATTTTGTTTGTTTGTTGATTTGCATTTTTGCCTGTTTAATGTACTCTGTATATAAACTGCAGTGGCTGGCAGTTGATGCCAATATCTATTGATACCTTTTCCTTTAACCTTGTTTTATTTTAAGACAAACGGGGCAACTTCTCCTTCCTCTTCACTTTATTTTGTAAGAAGCCTCTACTTAGGTGTGTATACTTCGATATACTAGTATCATACTGACTGAGAAATGCAAACAGTTAATCAGAGAGATGCAGTGCTAATACTACACTGTCAGTATCTTCCTTTGGGAAGTGACAGCTTTGAAAATTGCCTTAGTGAGACATGCGGTGACCTTGAACATGCCTCACTTCTTTACAGTGTGCACAACACAAAATAAATACTCAATTCCTTTTTGAGATTTGTCTCCTTTATAATTTCAACTTTTGGGTTGGCAATATACTCCTTAGTGCATTTTTGTACGCAAGGATTACATTACCTTTAAGCCTCTCTTGTGTTGTTTATGTTTACATCTTATAATGGTGAAAATGAAAAGGAAGAAGTGGATGAGAGTCATTTATAATATGAGTGGGCATATTAGCCAACACTGCTTTTACACCTTTTCACCGCAAGCCCAATTGAAGCAAGAGCTGGAATGCTGTTCACCAAATATTTTTCTAAAAAATAAATAAAAAACCTCTGGAAGTAACAGGAGAGTTTGATACAACAGATTTTAAACAGCTTTATGACACTGCTGGTAAATATGTGTTTAGGGAGATATTAAAATGCAGATCATCAATCGGATAAGGCATAACATCAACTTCAGAGTTATTAAGGTGTATTGGCTGAATGAATTTGTAGTCCCTACAGGAGCGGATGTAGTAAAAGTCTGTGTGAAATGGTACCAGGTGCAGAGGAAGCGTCTTTAATTGAGGTGCATGAGTTAGAGTCCAACAACATCTGGTGGGCCAGACATTCACCACTCCTCCTGCAGTAAGTTATCCAGGCTGGTTTCAACTTTGTGTGGGCTCCTCTGTGATTCCTGTGGCACCTCCTCATTGCAGTTTCTTTCTCTGTTTCTCAATCTCTTACCCCTCTGTTCTGTGGAAGTTTGCTATTGGTTGATGGGTGGGGCTTCCCTGCTCACAGCAGTGGGGGAGAGAGGAGGGCAAGGTAACACCACCCATGTGATGTTGTGAGTGGAGAGGAAGAAAGGGGAGCAGTGAGGAGACTGCATGACTTCTGCTGCTGGCCTACACACTGCGCTTCACATGTGGTCCTCCAGATGTTTCTGGCTGACTAAATGTCATTGGGAAAATCTACTCCGGGTACCTGCTAAACAAACTTTCAAACCGGATGGAGAATGACAATATCATTGCCAATGAACAGGCGGGTTTTCGCCCTGGAAGACAGAAGACAAACAGGGACTTTGTATGTACATTCCATGCCAACACAAATGTTCTGCCACAAATGTCAGGTAGACTTTCCAAGTGTTGACATGGTGTGTTGTACATATAAAGTCCCTAGTTGTCTTCTGTCTCACCACAAGCTGTTAGGCATAGTTAGGCATCCCAGAATACCTGCTCCAAGGATAAGCTACTTTGCATCCACCGAAGATCCTGATATTGTGTCACTTTATAGGAGGTTGGTGTGGCTCAGATAGTTTGCCATTGCTCTGATTCTTCAAGTTAATGTCATCATCCCCCCTCCATTATCTACCTCCAGTAGATTATCTAATATATTATATAAATATATTGTACATTTTGCAAGAAAAACCTCCAAAAGTTTGGGAGAGCTGCTTAATTTTTGAAACGAGGGTGGGAGGGAGAGAGTATTAAAAATGTAAATCTGTTTCTTCCTATGACCCCTTGGAATGTCAATTTGTAACCACTATCTTCACCCTCTAACATCTTTCTTTGGTACCAATTTACCATTGGCTTGGAATAGTCCATGTAAATCCTCCAACTTTTTGTGTTTTATTTTGGTAACATTATTTACAGCTGTAATGTAAATCTGCCTTGCTTTGTCTCCAGTCTTTCAAAAGGTGTGCATCTTTTCCAGGGGATGCGCTAGGCTAGTGCAGCTTGTGCAGAATGAAGTGAGAATCAATGACTTGTAAGTGTACTCACTGAAGGCTTGTCTGAGAGCCAGACTGATGCCCTCCACGATAAGCTGCCAAAGTGACTCTCAGAAGGCTCTGGAGGGAATGCAGATTCGTTTGAATCATTTCCCTTAAACTCAGATAGGAAAATGTTCTTTCCCATTAAGATCAAACACCCACAGTTCTCTTGCTTCAAGAAAACACCTTCAGAAGTTCAAACTCTGAAGATCTTACGATGATTTTCTTAATTAGACTCTTGCTTAACGAAAGAATTCAATATGTTCATGGGAGGACTTTTGCTGTTTCCCGCCACCCGGACCCTGAAGATCTGGGTCTGCAAAGACCCGGTCTGCAAAAGAAGGAAGAGTGTTAAAAGAGAACTGGTTTAAAAGACCAGCGCTGTAAAATTGAAACAGTAGAATTCGGCAAACAATGGTGCATAGGATTGATGGTGGCAAAGTTGACACCAGCTATTGTTGTTTAAATACCGGTACTTAGAAGTATAACCACGTAATGGCTAATATATGCTTAAACAAATAAAGAGAAAAATAAGACTGAAAATGAAGCAGTCTGGTTAAGATTTCACTTAAAATATAGGCTTTTCACCATTTCCTGTTGATGAATAAAATTGAGACTGTGATGGGCTTGGGCAAACAAGGAGCTTCAATTTTATTATTGCTTTAGCCAGAATAGACTGCCTGCAATTCTCTGAAGAAGAATATAATTGTTGCAGGGATAATGTTCCACAAGGGGACAGAAGGAGGAAGATCCCTAAAGGTTACTAAATCTGCCTCTTTTGTGTCTGACTTTGATGCATGACTTTCCTTTTCTCCTCTCTCTCAATCTCTTACCCTTTTCCTTGGGAACTTCAGTATTTGCCTTGGAACTGTCTGTGACTCCTCCCGTCTGAATGCCAGTCTCTTTGCTGCATCTTTCCAGCACCTGCAAGTTCTCTCCTTCGTTTTTACAGCAACCTTCTCCAACCTACCTCTTTCCGTATGTTTTGTGTCGGGATGATGGGAACTGTAGTCCAGCAACAATTGAGGACGTAAAGTTAGGGGAGAGTACATACCGTACTCTGGCCACCTCTCATGTGACCACCTTCCCCTTTCCATTCTCAAACCTGACCATATTTGACCATGGTATGGAATGGAAAGGGAAAAGCAAGTCCTCTCCTACAAAGCCAAAATATCAGTACAAGGCTTCTATTGCAGGCTAGCTGGAGCCTTGAACATGTGACAACTCCTGCCAGGGGCTAGGATGCACTTTTGATGAAAGTTTCCCCCATGTCTAGTAGGTATTAAGAGTAATATAAAAAAAGTTACAGTCAAACCTCGGTTCTCAAACGGCTACGTTTTCGAATGTTTTGGCTCTTGAACACCAAAAAACTGGAAGTAAATGCTCTGGTTTTCGAATGTTTTCCGGAACCCAAACGTCTGACATGGCTTCCGTTTTGAGTTTCCCTATTGAATTGAGGTTTCCGCTTTCAGTTTTCAGTTTTTGAATGTTTCGGAAGTCGGAACAGTCTTCCAGAACGGGTTACGTTCGAAAACCGAGGTTCCACTGTACTGAAAATTAGAATAGAGCAAATGGCAGTTGACCAAAACCTGCGGACAAGTAAACTAAAATCAGATTATCTTATCCTTGCTTAATTAAGCAATTCAAGCCGCATAGGTCTTGAACAGGGATACACCTGGATTTCCTGGTAGGACTGGCAGAGACCCCTGTTAGAAATCTTGGAGAGCCATTGCCCATCAGTGTCAGCAATCGTCTGATTCAGTATAAGGCAGCTTTCTATGTTCCTCAGTGAAAGTCTCATGCCTGCGTTCTGTGCTCATTAGTGAACGTATAGTAGTGTATATTTTGCTAAGGATGCTGTGAAAGGTTAAGAATCTTGTCTCTCTTCGGCAGTTGAAAGCAGAAGATGAAGGGCTGTAAGAGAGACTCCTGGAACTACAACTGTGCTGTGGTTTCAGAGTTTTAGAGTAAAAGCACTTAATAGTTTTTTCAGGTTGATGTATGAAAAGCTTGACAATCCCAACAGGGTGTATTTATGCAAAACATGGTAACATTGTGAGGTGTACAAAATTCCAGTTGGTGGGTTAATTCATTTTGTAAGGATTTACTAAATACCTTCCCAGAATTTTTTGGATGACAGCTGCTTTGATTGGTTTCACAAAGTATGTGTGGCTTTCTTAATGACGACTGTACTTAAGATACACATGTTAATAAGTAGGGAGCAAGTTCCATGTGAGTGCAGTAAGGCTTCCTTTTGCTTGAGTTGAAAGTCAACAAAAATATTTACTCTAGATTTCCTTTTTTGAATATAGGATGCATTCAGTATAGGATGACAGAATCATAGTGATGGGTGAACTGCCTTCTTTTATATATGGAAACAGATAATAGAATTGGAAGGGACCCTGAGGCTCATCTAGTCTAAAGCCCTGCAGTGCTAGAATATACAGCTGTCCTTTTATGGGGATCAAACCTGCAACATTGACGTTATCAGTACCATGCTCTAACCAACTGGAAAAGAGTCTCTTTAGGTGCTTTTCTCTAGTTGTGTTTGTACTTTGAGCCATACAAAAATATCAATTGATATCGCACCCAATTGTTATGCGCTTGGCAGAATCATTGCTGAATTTAATTATTTTAAAATCGCTTTTAATTCTTTTAAAACTGTTTTTATTGATGATGTCAAATATTTATTGTACCTGTAAACTGCTTAGAGATTTTCGTACAATCAAGCAACATATTTGTTTTGTTTTTTTTAAAGACATATTTTGAAGCATGTAATTATGATTTTGGGCAACATTGTTACAGAATACTGTTTTTATTCTGTGAAAGTTTCATGGAACAAGAGAAAAGGTTTTATTTTTAGCGGTCTTGTATTAAAGATACAGGACGTTTTCCCAATCTTCTGAGTTCTACACAACTTTGGATACACACACTAGCTGCCTCTCCTGCCCCCAATTTTGTATTTCAGAGGTTCCCAAACTGTGATGCATAGACCAGAAGTGGTCCATGAACTTCATACAGGTGGTCCACAACCTGTCTGCTTTGATTATTCATATTGATTTTTAATTGCATCTTTGTTGCTCCTTTTATTTCTTAAATAGCATTCCACTGTATTAATATTTGAATTATATGGAATGCAAATTGTAGCAGACTAAAAAAATATAAGAAATAAAAGAAGCAATTAAAAATACAATTAAAATCATACAGCTTCTGTAGTGCATTACAATTACTGCAATAGGCAGAAAAATCATTAAGGGGTCTGCCAAGACCATCAGCAATTTTCAAGTAGGCGTTGGGGAGGGGGAACTTTGGGAACCACAGTTGTATATGAATTTCACTTTCTCTTGAGTCCGTGTAAATTGAATAATTTCCCCTTTACTGATTTGGAGTGTGCTTTCAGGCCAAGTTCACTTTATGGGATGAATTTTATCCCAAGTGTAAATTTAGCTGTTTTATTGTGTAAATATCAAGCCACTGATGTTGCACAAGGGCAGATATGGACCAATAATTTTACTGACGTTAACAAAACCATGAGTAAAGCAAAACAGATTTATTCCTTTGTGGTATAATTATCCAGTTTATGTTGCTTCCTTCTTTTTAAATACAAGGAGTCTCCCAACACACACAATTAATGACATTTCATGAGGATACAATTGGACTGCTGTGCCTGCCAAATATATATATATATATCTGAAGAAGCTAATGCATTCTTTTATTAGGTTTGGAAAATATTGCTTTTTTAAATATTAACTCTTTTGAGTAGACATGTGCAGGATTGCACTCTCAGATGTTACTTTACTGTGAGAGGAATACATCATGCAGTATGTTTCATTTAATCAAAATGAGCTCTGTAAAATAGGTATTCATTATTCTAATCTGATGGCTGCAAAAAGACTCAGAGGGGCAATGATATCAGTGCGTAGACAATGATAAACAAAGTTCAAAGCTTCAAATATAGTGAAAATGGCCTCTCACTGTTTCGACACGGGAGCACCTGAGGCAATTTTCCTGAAACATAAATTCAATTAAAAACTAGGAAAATGTAGGGAAATATTAAGCAAATATTCACCTATTCACCTCTTGATTGCCATTGTGTCCCCGTTCAGAATTGAAGCACACCATGATGGTCGCCAGTCTAGAACCAGTTTTGAATGCATGAGAAGAGCATATTGCCAAACATTGCTGCACACTTTTGGGCTGATGCCACCCATGCATTAAATGCAAAGAAGTTAGTTTGGCACCTCCATCAGTACAGGGTCCGCTTGGGCACTCTTTAACTGACAGGTTTTATCTCTTTAAAAGGTGGGGAACATTCACATGACAAAGGCCCATCTGGTGGAGCCATATTATACGGCCTTGGCCTTGCTCCATTAGAGTTGTTTTGACAAACCAGAATACAGTCACTACGTATATACCGGTAAGTTGGGCACCTGTTATAAACAAAAAGAAAACGTGTGAACAACATGAAGTAAAAAAGAAAGAACCCACAGGGTTCCACATTCAGTGTTATATTTAGAATAGACCAACTGAAATTAATGGGTCTACCTTATGGCTTAGTTGAGTATCGCCCTCATTGATTTGCAACTTTCTAAATTAAAATTCACACTCGCATAGTGTCAGCATTGTCAGTGCCTACTCTGTTGCAACATACCATTTAGCTGCTGCAGTCAACCACCATTTACTACCAGCAGTCTCCTTTCCAGTACAGTGGTACTTTGGTTTAAGAACGGTCCTGTTTAAGAATGATTTGGTTTACGAACTCTGCAAAACCAGAAGTAGTGTCCCGGTTTGCAAACTTCACCTCGGTCTAAGAACGGAATCTGAACGGTGGAAGGGCACCAGCGGCGGAAGGCCTCATTAGGGAAAGCGCACCTCGGTTTAAGAATGGTTTCGGTTTAAGAATGGACTTCCGGAACGGATTAAGTTCGTAAACCGAGGTACCAATGTATTTCTTTTTAGGAAGTGCCAGGAGTCTTTTTTGTTCAGATACAATCGACCTGTCTGCTGCAAAGTGCTGGAGGAAAGAGAAGCCTTTTTCTAAAAGTGCTTCCTTCTTTGACACCTCTTATCTTGTTGGCCACTGGAAGATTCTTCATCCACACTGGCCCATTTAAGTTCCTGAACCATGGTTTAGCATTACATGAATGGCCAAGTATGAGCTGGAAAGGACAAACTGTGGTTAGCTCAGGCTATGGTTTGAACAAGGTAGAATTATAACAAGCTAGGAGTATAAACCATGCTTTTAAACAGTAATTTAACCCACAGCTTGCCCTTCTTGTTAACTGAGTTAATGAAAAATGAGATGCAGACACTACTCAACTTCTCTTCGAGGGGGAGGGGAGCACATCTGCCCAAGACTCCTATCACACAGTACTAAACTATGGTTAAGTGATAGGCTGAAAATGGGTCATTATTTTGGACTCCAATATTTTTAAAAAGAATGATGTTTAGCTGTGCTGAAGGATAGCGACTAGAATTGTATCATATGGGTGGCTCCCTGGGTTGGTCAGTCAATATGCTTCCCATGTTAGAACATCAGCAGCGTTTCTCTATCAGACTTGTCTAACTCAATGCCAGGTCTCTTGAGCATTGTACGGGTTAGAAAGGATGTGTCTTAGGAGCTGTTAAGATTAGAACTAGGGACTTTTGGCTTTTGCGCAGCTCCCCATTTGGACTTGGAGTGTCTTCCTATCAGTGAGCTTTGCACCACTTCTGCCTACTCAAGCTGCCACTGTTGTGTCCTTGACAGGAAGGGCTATGTAAAATTGGCTTGTTGGCCTGGGATCTTGCCTTAGCAATTACACCTCCTGGTTCTGATGGATTTCTGTGTGTTCCTTGGCTCTTGGCTCACTTCTAATAACTGTGTATTGCTCACAGTATTTTTACAGTATTAGAGGGTATGTTATTTCATTTTTTAATCATTCTGGATGTAGAAAGGCAAATCTGCATGACTGTTCTGACTTGAGAACACGTTAGGAATGATAATAAAAAAATTCATTGACAAAACCAGGAACAAACTCAAAGGTTTCTGCTGCCTATCTTCTGGAAAGAGATTAGCCTTTCTTAGAGCATCAAGATTTCTTAGAGCATAAGCATCATTTGAAAGATCACAGATCTAAAGATGTGGCTATGGATATGTAACTCTGATGCAGAGATATCAATAAGAGAATGAAAGAAAAGGATTTGACCTGAAATAACATGAAAGAGTAGTTCTCACTTTCAGCTCTACTGATGTCAAAGCAAAGTAGCTCTGTCTTCCTCATATTTTCTCCAGGGATCCGAATTTTCATCCTAAACTTCTAAATTACTCCAGCAGCTGTTTGGAAATTGTTTTCTATTCTAGCTGTCAGTCATTCCTGTACTCATCTTGATTATATTCTGTTCAGGCATCTGAGAATACTGCATAATCTTTCTTGATGGTACCCAGAGAAAACAATGTGAGCAGGGGTGTATTTGGTAGTCTGATGGGTACTCTGACGGGCATTTTGGCTGGAGACACCAATCTGGCTAAAGACACGCATCATGCAGGAATTACTTTTATTTTCAGGCTACTTCCAAGCGACAAAACTCGCTTGGGGGGATATGCACAGTATGTTCATCTCCCAGGGCACATCCCCATCCCTCATTAGCATTAAAAATGTTAGTCTTCCATGAGCCGAAAGGAAAATGCCTCTCAGCCACAGAAAACGCACTTGCTCTACAATGGAGTTCTCTGTATGATTCAGTCCTTTTTACAAAGGAGTGGAATTCCAAATAACTGAGCTCAAGGGAAGTGAAATTTGCTAGGACAAAGGCTGCCATTTGTGGATTGTTTAGTTCATGTTTATAAAGTCCCTCTCATAGTAACTGACCCACGGCTGATGTTTTGTTGCAACAGTAGAGAAACCTTAGGTGCTCCCGATGGCTGCAAAAGTTCTTCGGATATGATCTGATTTTACTTTTATTATTTTATGGCACTGGAATGAGTAGTTATGAGGCAGAACCTCTATTTTGCACAGCTGCCTCTCCTTCACGGGGTTTCTAGTTGTGTCCCATTTTTCTATAATGCATTTTTTTTCCTTTTGCTGCTTGACCTTTGAGAATAAATATTTCACATTTTGCAGAAATCCAAATGCTGCAATCAGAATAAAGCACGCAAATCCCAAACAGCTTGTGGCAAAATGCTTGTATTATTAATTGAAGGTGCAAAAGGAAGTCTGTTTTCAAGAGATGACAGAACTCCTGCCTTCCCAAACTATTCTTCCATCTAATTGAATCAACTTTATCTTGTAAGTTGGACAAACTTGGATCGCTTTAGGAAAGGAAATGAAAAAGCTTGGGCTCCAGGGAGGAGGGCTTCTTGTAATTCTTGATTTAGTGTTGCAGTACATTTAAACTCTATTGCAGATTAATCTAACCAATAGAATCTGAAGCCAGACAACTGTCCCTGCAGAATTCTGGCTTGGAGTCCTGAAAGGTAAACCTATCAAGAACACAAAATGTAGGTCCAGTGCTGCAAATCCTCAGTCTCTTCTAAATAGTCCCACTGAAATTGTTAGAGAATTCCTCACACTTCAAACCTTCTTGGCTTTCATTTTCTTTCTCCTCCACAACTTTGTTGTGAAATATCATTCTTCCTCTCCCCCCCTTCCTTTGAATAGCAAGCTTTAGCTTTGCTCAGCATAAAGTAAGGGCCCTTCTTGATGGTTATCCAAATACACTAATATCTTTATTGAGAGGGATTCATTTTGCCTGTCAAGTTCAGTTTATTATTATTACTATCTCTGACTTATGAGTTGACATCTTGGGGAAAACATGGTGCAAAGCAGAGTTTTTAAAACCTCCAGCAGCTGAGCTACACTCTCCCATCCTGGAGTTAAAATCTGTCTTTATATGAAGCATCTAAGTCACACCTTGTCTGTGTGTTATAAGGGAGGCTGTTCTACCAGACTTGATAACCCTATGAACTGGGATTTTGGTTCTTTGTCTTAGTGCCTCATCTCTTATGAGCGTAATAATTATTTTTGCTCACCGTGTAGCACCATGGATAGCCTTAGTCCACTTTGAAGAGATAATGCATGTGTCTACCCCACCCCCTTATTATTCAAAGCAGGCAGTGAATGACTAAAGCTGCTCCACAATTATGTATTTCCACTTAAATATACAGAACTGCTGGGGCCTGGATAGATCTGATATTTGGTCTCATGGTAGCTTAGTGGAAGAGTAACTGGTTTGCATGCAATAGTCCTTGGTTCAGCCCCTGGCATCTCCAAGTAGGTCTGGCCTGGGAGAGAAGTCTTTCTGAAAGCTTGGAGAGCTGCTGCCTGTCAGTGTAGACAATACTGAGTGTTCAGTATAAGGCAGCTTCTTATGTTGCCTCTTATTTCTACAGGATGTTTCATACATTATATGGCTGCCAATATAAATCTGACTACTAGTATACACTCAACAGAAAGTTGTAGCCAGTCCTAATTCCTTAATGAGTGCAACTATATGGTACACTATGGGACGCGGGTGGTGCTGTGGTCTAAACCACAGAGCCTAGGGCTTGCCAATCAGAAGGTCGGTGGTTCGAATCCCCGCTACGGGGTGAGCTCCTGTTGCTCGGTCCCTGCTCCTGTCAACCTAGCAGTTCGAAAGCACTTCAAATAGCAAGTAGATAAATAGGAACTGCTCTGGTGGGAAGGTAAACGGTGTTTCCGTGTGCTGCTCTGGTTTGCAGAAGCAGCTTAGTCATGCTGGCCACATGATCCGGAAGCTGTACGCCAGCTCCCTTGGCCAGTAAAGCAAGATGAGTGCCGCAACCCCAGAGTCATCTGTGACTGGACCTAACGGTCAGGGGTCCCTTTATCTTTACCTTTTATATGGTACACAAGATTGAAAACATGTTTTTGTGCTTGCTCTTTTTGAATCCACACTTTAATGTTACTAAGCGTACAACACAAGATATAATGCTTGAAGTGACTCATTTTGTTTTGAATCCTATTGTTTCCATGTAAGCACAAGGAGAACAATTTGCCATGTACCGGTAGGTTATTTTGTATTGACCCCTATTCTCACTTTCAGAACTACCTTGAAGTATTTTTTTAAAAAAAACAGCCTAACAAACATTCATCCATAGTAATGAATTACCATATGGATACATCTTGTAAAGAGATTATCTCCATTCATTCTTCTTATAAAGTTCTCAGAAGGGAAAGCATCGTCCCAATGCACAGAAGCAATTTTTCTTTTCAATGGATCCTGTGACTCAAATCTAAAAACCTCTGCTCTCTGAGGAATGCTTTCCAAATGTTTACTTACTTCTTGATTCCTGATAGACAGTTTTTGTTTTAAAAAAAATCAGGTGAGCTGCTGCTTCTGAAAGTTATACTGCTTTATATTGTTTGAAAGATGGGTAGCACTGATTAACCTAACAGCCTGCATTTTCTCTGCAGGATTAATATTGTTTCACCTTTTCTTCTTCAGATTTTTAGCCCTACCAATAGGCAAAGTAAGGCAGCTACATGAGGTGGCATATCTGGGTAGGCATATGCTGGGGTAGGAAGTGGTGGGTAATTCCACGTCATGTCACCCATCATCTCAGATTTTGATGAAACTTGGTGTACACCCTTCACTTATGGTTGAAAGAAACCCCCTTAAATTTCCCCCCTTTATCTGAAACAGTTTTAATTTTATAGCACTTCAAAGTTTCGTGAAATCTGTGTTTCTGTCCCTCTTTAGATCCTCGGCCTTGTGTGCATTTTATTCCCCCCCCCCTTCCATAACCAATGATCGGATCTCTTTGAAATTTTACACAGAGCTCAATAATATGATGAGGATTTCAGGAAAAAATACATCACTCAAAAGATTTTATAAATGCCTAAGAAATGTTTAAATGTACTTTCTTTGGTAGAAAACCTAGGTTTAGAAAACCCCAATTTTCAGCGTGAGGGCATGGTGGAATCAAAAGTTTTTGATGGTGAAAATTATTGCAAAGACATGCTCTTTCTCAACAAATAATGAAATTTATGGTTTTTTTATTCCTTGTAATGAAAATTTTAGGTTTTTTGGACATTGTGGGGAAAAAATGACTACTGGGTACAACCTTCCTACAATCCATTGCTGCAATAGAAAATAGGGCAACCAGGTTATCGGAATTATAGTGAATGCCCATGGAAGGTATTGATTTGGAAAGATGAAGGTTGTCCCTTTTAGGACAGAAAAAATTATATTGGGGTGATATTTGTAGAGAATGGGTCTGATGGAGGAGCAAGCCCTCTCCCATTTCAGCTCTGCCCTAGGCACAAATAAAAGAACCTGGTTTATGAGTGTGAGGTAAAATAAATCTTACCAAAAACTTAACTAGTGATTGGGGTGAGTTTTCTGATCAGTCACAGCATTTATTGTCTTCTGTGATGTTTTTATTGTGCCCTTGCTTCTAATTGGATGTGGGGGGATTGGTTTTACACAGCATCCTCTTGCATAATTTGGCTACATGCCGCCTAGCCTCCCTTGTGAAACTGTGTTCCTAAAAAATGGCCCCAAAATAAAATCTTATCAGTTGTGTTTCACATAAATAGAAAAATTGTTTTGGTTGTGCGATTCCTTTTCATCGCTCTTTTGCACAGATTAGCCATGTTTAGTAGTATGAAATCGTCACTTAATCAGTTCATCAGGGAGTTCTCTACTGCAGAAGTGACAGAATCAACGTGGAACTGTTTGACAGGGGGAAGGTTCCTAATGAGAGAAGAAGGTGGGGGGTAAAGGAGTTCTCTGACACTTATATTTTGAAATATAACTAAGCGTGATTTATCTCCCATTGCCAGCGTCTGCTACCAATGTTCAATTTACATTAATAGCTGTGGAAATGACAGTTTTTACTGTCATATTGGCTTGTTATTAAGGCTATGCCTGATTTGACAGGACAATTTTTCTATTATTGTTATTACTCATAACACACACACACGCACACACACATTTTACACATCAACTGCCTCATCTGATCACCTTTGGCATGTCAGACTAGTTAATTTACGCATAATCATATTTTGGGTATTAATTCTCACAACATCAAACACCCACAAGGAGATACAAATTAACACTTAACCAAGGATGCATTTAAGAAAAGGCAAAGCGAGTGAGGAAAAAAAGAGAGAGAGAGAGAGAGAGAGAGAGAGAGAGAGAGAGAGAAATTATCTTTTTAGTACTGGGTGTCTGCTTGCATTCCTATTTTTGTGGATGAGTTATTTATTTGAGAGCTACTGGCAGATTGTCTTTGCTCTCCAAATAGGTTTGCCTCAGTGGTATTTTTATTGTTCCCGTAATTGAGTGTGCTGAAGAAAAGGGCTCTCCCCAAGTTTACCACATCCGTTCTAGCCAAGTATAACATGAGTGTGATTTATGGGAAGACAACAACCTTGGATCTCATTCAATCACATCATCAGTTTTAAGCTGGCTGCCTAATAAGTAGCAGGCTTTCTCCCCCCCCCTTCACCCCCCTGGCCCTGTTATATGACTTTGTCTCCAGATGGTTTGGCGTGTTACCCAGCACGACGACAATATTTTTTCCATTTCTCATCACTTTTGTTGCAAAAGCGTCTTTCTTGCTTTGTGTAAAAGTGTTACAAAGAAAGGGGTTTGGGGAGCCAAGACCTGTCTTTGGGCTTTCACTGGTATCTAAGGAACCGTCTCAGATACGCGGGCTAGAAAGCAAGGCCTTGTGTCAACTTATGTTTTATGCAAAGATGCCCATCCAATTCATGAAAAGTGCCGTAGAGTTCATAAGGAAGGTGACTTAGCTCCCAGTGTAAAATGGAACATTACTGCTTTGGGGGGGAGGGGGAGGGGAAATAACACCGACTCATTTGCATATTTATTTATCTTCGTGATTTTTCTCCCACCACATAGCTTCAAAGAGGTGACTAAAAAGCCATAAAAGGAAATTCAAAAGATCAAATAATATATGCAACTCATTGGAAAAGCATCTATAACAATTGATGGCACAAAAGCAGCAAAACAGATCCAAAAATGTTTTGGTGGTGTCTGAGAAAAATCAACAGGTTTTCCAGATGCTTGCCAGGATTTGCTGGTTGTTACTAGTTGCTTAAATATTAATACAACATGGCCTATCAAACCTTTCTGGTTGAAGGCACATGTCAGAAAGTTTTTCCTGATGTTTAGTCGGAATCTCCTTTCTTGTAACTTGAAGCCATTGGTTTGGGTCCTAGCCTCCGGAGTAGGAGAAAAGAAGCTTGCTCAATCTTCCATGTGACAGACCTTTAGATATTTCCTACCGGTATTTTCCAGGCTAAACATACTCAATTCCCTCGAGCGTTCCTCATAAGGCTTGGTTTCCAGACCCTTGGTCATCTTGGTTGCCCTCTTCTGCACACATTCCAGCTTGTCAATATCCTCCTTAAATTGTGGCGTTCAGAACTGGACACAGGACTCAGGTGTGGTGTGACCAAGGCAAAATAGAGTGGTACTATTCCTTCCCTTGATCTGGACTCTACACTTCTGCTGATGCAGCCTAAAATAGCTTTAGCTTTTTTGTAGCTGCATCACACTGTTGGCTGATGCTTTTCACATATACTATTGGCAAGCCAGGTGTTTTTGATGTGGAGCTTCAGACCATATTTTGTGCTCTCCTCTTTAATGAGGGTGAAAGAGGAGAGCGCAAAATATGGTCTGAAGCTCAACATCAAAAAAACTAATATCATGGCCACTGGTCCCATCACCTCCTGGCAAATAGAAGGGGAAGAAATGGAGGCAGTGAGAGATTTTACCGTATTTTTCGCTCCATAACGCGCACCGGACCATAACGCGCACCTAGTTTTTTGAGGAGGAAAGCTCCCCTTTTTGAGGATCAGTTCAAAGTTGTGCATCTTCTTTTGGAAGAAGAAAAGCCCCATTTGCAAAAGGATCAGCTGAAACTTGTTGTTGTGCTGCTGCTTTTGCAAAGGAGAAAAGAAACATTTGCAAAAAGAGCAGCTCAAAGTTGTTGTGCTGCTGCTTTTGCAAAGGAGAAAAGACCCATCTGCAAAAGGAGCAGTTCAAAGTTGTGCTGCTGCTGCAGCTTTTGCAAAGGAGAAAAGACCCATCTGCAAAAGGAGCAGCTCAAAGCCCTTTCTACAGTTTCCAAACAGATAATCTAATCAGCCAGTCACATGTCGCTGGGGAAACCAACAGCCTCCTTTGCAGGAGGACCTTATCTCTCTTCCCGATCTCTTTCTCTCTGCAGCCACCTTATCTCTCTTCCCGATCTCTTGCTGATCAGCTGTAAAGCGGCAGACTTTCAACACCCCCTTCTCTCTTTGTAAAAGAAAAAGCTCGATCTTCTTTTGGTCCCTGGGCAATTCAGCTCCAGGGACCATGCATTCGCTCCATAACCCGCACAGACTTTTCCCCTTCCTTTTTAGAAGGAAAAAAGTGCGCGTTATGGAGCAAAAAATACGGTACTTTCTTGGGTTCCATGATCACTTCAGATGGTGACAGCAGTCACGAAATTAAAAGACGCCTGCTTCTTGGGAGAAAAGCAATGACAAACCTAGACAGCATCTTAAAAAGCAGAGACATCACCTTGCCAACAAAGGTCCGTATATTTAAAGCTATGGTTTTCCCAGTAGTGATGTATGGAAGTGAGAGCTGGACCATAAAGAAGGCTGTTTGCCGAAGAATTGATGCTGTTGAATTATGGTGGTGGAGGAGACTCTTGAGAGTCCCATGGACTACAAAAGATCAAACCTATCCATTCTGAAGGAAATCAGCCCTGAGTGCTCACTGGAAGGACAGATCCTGAAGCTGAGGCTCCAATACTTTGGCCACCTCATGAGAAAAGAAGACTCCCTGGAAAAGACCCTGATGTTGGGAAAGATGGAAGGCACAAGGAGAAGGGGACGACAGAGGACAAGATGGTTGGACAGTGTTCTCAAAGCTACCAACATGAGTCTGACCAAACTGTGGGAGGCAGTGGAAGACAGAAGTGCCCGGCGTGCTCTGGTCCATGGGGTCACGAAGTGTCGGACACGACTAAACGACTAAACAACAACAACAACATTGGCAAGCCAGGTGCCCCCCCCCATCTTATATTTCTGCACCTGGTTATTCTTGCCTAGGTGCAGAACCTTACAGTCCCTATATCATTTTGGGAGTTTGGGCCCAGTTCTCCAATCTTTTAAAGTCATCTTGAATCACAATTCTGTCTTCGATGACATTGGCCACCCTTCCCAGTTTGATGTCATCTGCAAATTTGAAGAGCATCCCCTCAATACCTTCATCTAAGTCATTTATAAAGATGTTGAATAACTACTGTCCCTGGTCAGAACTCTGTGGTACCCCATGTGTCACTTTTTCCGGAATGATGAGGAACTGTTCTCAGCTGGTTCAGTCAACCAGCTACAAATCCACCTAAGTGACCTCATCCAGCCCACATTTTACTAGCTTCTCTGCAATAATATATTGGGGGACTTGGTCAAAAGCCTTACTGAAATCAAGATACACTATATGCAAGGATTCCGCTGATCCACCAAGCTTGTACCTCTATGAAGAAAAGAAGCACCCATGAATGTATGGCTGCAAAACATACCCATTAGGGAGAGTGCTCTAACTAGAGCTGTGTTGCCAAAATAGTCATGGTATTTCTCTGCACAAGTGTTCTCTTTGAGATGGACATAAAAACCAGACATATAAAACCACTCTGAATTGTGCTTTTTCTTGAAAGCAGTGCACTTTTTCTGTTTCTGAGGCCCTTAGTTTGCTTTAGGGGTGGGTGAGATCACGACTGAGATTTTCAGAGCCATATGTTGCCATAGTTTTTTTTTACTTGTTTTTTGCTTGAAGCTTCTCCTTTTCTCTAACCAGAAAGCAGAAAGTCACCGAGCCAGATGATGTTCTTGCATTCAGTGGCACTTCACGATTATTCAATATTCAAATAGTAACAGTGAGAAGCTGTGCGTGGGGTAAGGGATTATTCTACTTTAGTAGGAGTGTTACAGTCTGTTACTTTGGAAATAGTTCATTGCTGTTCGCCTAAATGTTGTGTCCCAAACCAATTAATGCTAAACCACTGAATAATTTCGGTGAATTCATCCCTTGTTTCTTTCTCATCCTCTACTTATCCTTTGCTTATCTGGTATGTCTTTTGATGTTTCGAGCCAGAAACTGTCACATTTAAGTAAAATAATTTACTTAGTTGGCATAGTACTAGGAGCAGTAGGAGTAGGATGTATGACTGTTGGGGAATTTCCATATTATAAATGTTTAATAATAATACATCAGAGTCTCAGTGTCTCTTGTCTGTCTGTCTTCTATAGCTGTTAGTTTGTAGAGCTTTCAAAAGAAAAGACCCAGAACCTATGGAAGGCTCTGGTGCACATGTGTGTTTCAACTGGGGCTTTCAGCACCTACCTGCAACACTTTGTGGATCACCTGACACATTGAGCTACATTTCTCAAAGGTGCTGCTTGGCTGTAATCCAAGCATTGCTGTTTGACTGAGCTACTCATGGGTCTATGGGCCAATTAATTCCACCAGGCCTTAAGCAGAGGAGGAAAATTTGTGGTCTCCATATGTTCTGGACTTCATCTCTCATCTATCCCAGGCAAGGATGGCAGGAGTTACAGGGCCACAAGTAAACAATATATGAGGGTCACCTTGTAGCCTATTTTATGAGCAACTTCTATTATTGTGAGAGGTTCCTGCCAGAGTAAGCTTCTGCCCTCTTTTCATGCACATTTGGAATGTGACCTCATGTTCATCTTGGATTCCTCTACCTGCTTCTTCCGGACTTCTTGAACTTTGATCATTGCTTTTGGAACTTGACTTTCTGCCTGCCTTGGATTATGCTATGTTCCTCTGGCTGCTTTGGCCTGGGTGCAGAGGAAGACCTTCAGTAATCCAGCTTTCCTGAAGACACCCTAGAAAAATGCTGAAAGTGGGCATGTTGTTGTTGGTTGCTGTTAGCATCTGTGTGCCTCGAGAGACAATGGACCTGCTGTGGCTCCAGAGTCTGGTAACTCATACTGCTGCCTCCCACATTGTTTTTGCTGAGTTAGCAGCACCAAAGGGATGTCTCTGGGGCGCAAGCCTGGGGTGTGTATATGGAGGCCCTGGGCTGCCCAGAGGACAAGACCTCCCTCTTGGTTGATATGATCCAAAGTAAAGCCGAGGAATGCATTTGGCAGCGGCTTGGCTGCAGGAGTTGCTGGAAGGAGGTGTATGGTTCCAAAATTAAAAGTAGGTTGTATGTTGCAGTCTCTGGTTGGAAGGTAGATGTTGACTCTGCAAAGACTGAAGGCTCCAGGATTTATTAATGTCTTGTATTCCACGCAGGGCTATGTTTGAGAACTGATGTGAAGCTTAAACTGCTGCAGAAAGGAACAAGAACATTTTGGGGGGGGGGGGAGAAGAACGGTCCACAAAAGTAATGCTCATTAATAGAGACATTTTTGCTGTCAAGCATAATTCAAGGTGATTAAAGTTCAAATTGCCTGTGTACAAAGTGGAAATCAATAAAGAAATAGGAGTCCTTGGAGAATTCAGAACCCTAACCCTTGCTATTTGATTTTGTGTACAAAGTGGGCCTTCTCCCTGCTTTGGGGGATCTGTGGATGGAGGAGTTGCCCAAGATACTTTTGCTACCCTAATTCTGCAATTTTTGTTCTCAGGAAGCTTATATACATCCATATCTAGGTTCTAAGACATTTTATTTAAATTGCCCTTTGGACAATGATGAATCCTACTCTGTTTCATCTGCTTTGTATATGAATTGTTTTAACTGCAAGTTTGTTTTGTTCACATTGTACAGTTCCATTGATGTGAGCACCTTGTGGTAGGTAAACTGCCTGAGAGATCAAGCACAATTATAGACGCACAGAAAATTACAGCAGCTTCTCTGCACTTCAGGCTTGTATCCATATCAAAGAGTCAGCAGAATCATGTGATGCTTAAAGTGCAGGTGGAAAATTTTACATTCTAAAAGTTCCCCTGTGTAAAGAAAACAAAACAAAACCTGTTCATAGAAAAACAGCACACTGGGGACCAGCCTAGGCTAGAACCTTTCTTTTCCTAAAGCAAGCTTTCTGTGGGCAGGGAATTTTTGGTGTGGGGCAACATTCAGATGTACTGTCCCATCCCACATCCCCCAACCTGGATTCTAATACTCTGTTCTCCAAGTACAATCTCATTTGAAAAATTGGAGGCCCTTGGTAAACTTGAGCTGCAATGCAGGCTGTGCTTGCTCCTTGAATGGTCATCAGAGAGTTTCACATTTTTCTCAGATTTGTTTATTCCTTAAGATTATTTGCCAAGTGCTTTGAATCACCGTTGAGAACGCGATGAAATTCTAAATGAGCTGTGTTTGGTTGAGTTGGATACAATACAAAGGTCACATATGTTTCTGTTTCCTGTGTGGAGGAAGATAACTCTCTAAGAATTAGATGTTGAGATTGAATGTGCATGTTAACTAATTTGTATTTTTCTGCAGAACAAACCACGGCATGTAACCACAGTTTGATGTGTGTTAGAAACTTTCCAGCAAGTAACATGTTGGCCAAAAGCTAGAACAGCAAGCTTCCAAATGAATTGAGCTTTTTTCTTACGGTCTGTTCTGCACAGTCCTTCAGATAAGAATCCCAGAACTCACATTTTATCTGGGCTGGGGGAGCCAGTGGTCCTCTATATGATGTTGGCCTCTCAACTTCCTTTATCCCTAGCCAACAATGACCATAAAATGGGGGTGGTTGGAGATGTAACTGCCCCGCAACATCTGGAAGGCCACAGGGTCCCCACCTTTGATTTATATGTTCAAACAACAGTCTGCAGTGTGTGATATAAAGTCTCTTGCATCCTAGGAAATTTAGTATGTAGGATTGTGGATTTTATAGTTCCATACAGGAACACAGTGACCCAAGGTCTGCAAGAGTTCTTATAGGCAGGGATCATTATCTCATGGTAACTATCTCTGTTGAACCCTTAGAGAGGAGAAGGAAGAACATAGACACAGTGATAGAGGAAGTTCTACCGTGTTTTCCCTTGTTTGTGAAGTTGCCTAGTGTTGGATGTGTCTGAAGTCAAAGCAAAATTAGTGCAGGATTGGAAATGAGTGTCTGGAAATACTTTACTGGAGAAAGGGAGACTTCCTAGAAACTCACAGATAACTGCCTTTTATTTTATCTGTGATTTATAAATTCCAAGACATTCCCCCTGTTTACCAGGAACCTATTTTCCAATACTTGTCTCTGGTACAAAAGAAATTTGCTCCCATTTTGCTTTTGAGGTTTTTTTTGGGGGGGGGGTGCCTTATTAAAAACATGTTGTTCTGTGCATTTTTGTAGTAGAGTTGTCATTGTCCCATGTTCCAGCTTCATCTGCTCTGAGGTTAAACTTGTGCGTCAAAGGTGGAGACGTCTTGGCTGTAGACGGTTTGGCATGCTTCAGCGCCAAGACACCATGCAACACACCATCAGGAAGTGACAGTTGATTGAAGAATGGCTAAGCTTTCAGAATAGAATTGTGTCTCTGTTTCCATTTGCTAAATGTTGGAGGAGAATGACATAACATCCATTACATTTTTACTCTGTTCTGCTATTTTTAGCATTCTTTATTTTCATTGTGCTTTTCTTTTCTTGCAGGTTGCAACAGGATTACAAGAGAGCACGGACCTCGAAATGACATGCTAGTGATGCTAAGGCAGTGAGTATTTTGAGAAAACCAGTTTTCTATTTTTAAAACTGTAATGACACCCTTTCTAGATTTTGAGTTTTGTTTCCAAATCCTTTGACTTAGGCTCTGTTTAGATGGTAGTTTCTTCCACAGATGGTTTGCTGTTACAGCAAGAAACCTGAAGCAGTGGAGAAGAACCCAAATAAGAGCATCTCATTCATTGGGGGGGGGGGAGTAAAGTTTGTGCTTTTGTACTGTGCCATTCATAAACACATCCTCCTAGGTCTGCTATTGTGCAAACTAGGAGGGATTAGCACAGAAATCTCTTTGGTTTCAATTTAGCTGTAGATGTCTCATATGCTTAATTGTAAGGGGATGCCTGAGGCAGACAAGATCTCTTCTCTCTCTCTCTCCACCCCCACTGTCCTATTATTCCACATATAGAAGTTGCTTAGATTGGCTATTGTATCTGAGGACAGCAGGTTTAGTTATGGGGGTGTAGATCAGGTTGTGTAGATCAGCTGTATCCTCCCAAAGAAAGGAACGCATGCCGTCTCTTAGCATTTGCCACCTGAAGCAGTCTCCTTATTGCTTAATTGTAGGGCTGGCCCTGTTCATTGTGTCTCACACCTTCCTACTTTCTCTCTGGCCCAATCTTGCATACAATTAAAAGGCTCTGTTTGGAACCAGTGATAGGCAGTGGAATTTTGGGATGACCACATGATATCTACCAATAAAGGGCATAGTCATGTGATCAATGTATCCAAATGACTAACTTTTCCCAAGGTTAATGCACAGTTATTAAATGGAGATCTAGCTCCGAGGGTCGTCTTTTGGTTCCCTCACTACAAGAAGTGAGGTTACAGGGAACCAGACAGAGGGTGTTCTCCGTAGTGGTGCCTGCCCTGTGGAACGCCCTCCCATCAGATGTCAAGGAAATACACAACTACTTGACTTTTAGAAAACCTCTGAAGGTTTAGGGAAGTTTTTAATGTTTGATGTATTTATCGTGGTTATAATATTCTATTGGGAGCCACCCAGAGTGGCTGGGGAAGCCCAGCCAGATGGGCGGGGTATAAATAAATAAATAAATAAATAATAATAATAATAATAATTACCTTATTATCATCTCATCTCTGACTCCACCCATTCTCAGCTGCCTTCATTATTCTCTGTCTCTGACATTCCTCTTATTCCACCTATTTTTCTGCTCACTCTTTCTTTGCTCTCTTTCCACATGTTATCAAGGCAGCAGAGCCTGAGGATTAGAACCAATGATATTCACCTCTCCCAGTTCTTTGACACCAGTGTACACCAGTGGCTACAATGGGATGCATTCCCACCCACCTGCTCAAGTTGTTTGTGATTTCAGAACAATTGAGTTGCAGCAAGATACCTCACCACTACATTATATAAATTGAGTAGGATTTAATTAATGCTGCCATTCATAGCAAGTGCCTCATTAAGTCAGGTAGGGTCAAGAATACTTACATGGCTGCTCAGTGATATCTTATGGACTGTCCTTGGAGTTTTATGTAATCCAAAGCTTGGAAGACTTTGATATTTGGTTTGGTTTTGAATGTAGTTTGGGTTTCTCATTGGTTTGTTAAATTTTCATTGAATTTGACATGTTTAATTTGTCGTTAGCTACACTTGGCTTTTGGAGTGTAGGTGGGGCTATCTGTTTAGATAACCAATTAATAAATCACCTCTCCAATTAATATGCATGAATTAAGTGGTTGATTATATATTTTAGTCAGCTTATCCCCCAGTGTGTTTTACTGTGCTGCTTACTTAATGTACTCATTGGATCTCTATTTAGTTCACTCAGGAACTCAGTACAGTCAATATCTTGTAATGAAAAACCCATCGATTCCACCTTTTATTTCAGTCCCAGTTGATGGCTTTCATCAGGCACTATCAGATAACTCAATCACTGGCCCATTGAAAATTGTGCTTTAATCAATGGTGAGACCATTTTGCTTAAGGGAGACTTTGGCAAAAGTCACAAGGAAAGGAACACAATAGAACTGGAAATACAAATAATGCTGTAATTGAATCCTTTTGCCAGCATTTCAGACCTTGTGTTGATTTTTATTGTTTCCCCAGAGTAATATACTAATTCCTCAGCCACTTCCACAGTTAAGTAGAAACTGAAGTCATGATCTTGCAGATGCTTCGCTTGTAAGAGTGCCTATTGTCTACATCCAGGGAAGGAGTGATTTTTCAGGTCTTGATCGCTTCAGAAGCCATGTGCTTGGGAAGATTGGGCATATTTTGTAGTCACTCTCAGCACACAGTAATTTGGCTACTGCTGTCTGAATCAATGTCTTACACCACCATATGACGTACATTCATCTTGACTCTATGATATTCAATGTTAATTATGCCCACTCATTGAAATCAATGAAGTTATGTCCTTTGAGTTCAGTGCATCTATCCTGAGTATTACTTAGTTGGATACTCAGTTTCTTCAGTTATTGGAGATTGCAATGATTTTGAAAGAAGAAAAAGAGTAATTCTCAATGACAGTGTCGCAGCTGTGGAAATCCTTCACTACTGAGATCAGACTATCCCCCACATTATACCTGTCCAGATGGCAACTCAGTACTATTTGTTCAAACAGGCCTATGGATCACAGTAAGAGTGACATCATTTGTATTTTTCTTTGAACTTGTATTTGTATTTAATGCTCACTTCTGATGTACTTTTATTTTGTTTTTAATACTGTGTCTTTGCTGTTAGCTGCTCTGGGTTCTTATGAGAGTAATGATGAGATATAAGGAATAATACAATTACTTGCAGCAAGTTTTTGTGAGGTAAAAGCCAGAAATATAAACATGTAGAACATTTTCATTGGTGGGGCTAAAAGCAACTTCGTGTTGGCATGGACATGAGTCTGTGGCCAACAAGGGCAGGATTTTGCAAGTCAGGCTTACAGTGACATTTTATAATGTTGTGATGGTGGTACTCCCAAACTTTGTTTCTTTTCCAAGTGTAGAGATCTAAAGATGGTCTTGTATTGATAACCACTGCTTTCCAGACATTAGTTATCCATATTTATGCCCCACATATCTCCATGTCCATGCAAACACATAAAATACAGGGTGGTTTTTTTTTAGTAAACAGAGGTGGTTGCAGTGTTTTGAATGTTTCGCAGAACATTGAGATATAGAAAACTCTGCTGTATAATGGAATAGCAGAAGGAGGTAAGAATTTAGGGTTTTATCCAATGGTATTTGTCTAGTGATGGAATACCCTTCAGTCGAATGTGACTTCCATCATTGGATCCAGGAAGGAAGGTGACGCTTTGCATATTCATTCTACACCTGCACCTCCCCCCTTCAGCCTGTACTTGAGGGTTGTAGGACAGCATGGAAAATGGTGTGGTAGGCTTCCAATGCGGAGGTGAATTGGCTAAAATAGTTTCCCTCCCGGTTCTGCTGATGGGAGCCTCTGCTGGATCAAAGAGCTTTTCGCCAGCAGGACACCACTGAATACAACTCATCGTATATGCACAGAATTTGATCCACAATCATTCTCTGACACCTACTTCCTAAATAAAATAACAACTGAGGTAATTACAACATTTGCTAAATTGATATCTACTGTTCCATCTGTATCACAATTATCTTTTAATCTGTATGTGTGATTACTCAAACAAAATACAAGCTTCTAAATGAATATGCATTAAACACACCCTATGGCTCATTTCCCTGATGGGTATTTTAAAGATTATGCACTCAAAACATTTTTAAAAGCACAAAAATTACTTGCCCTGTGGAATCAAAACAAGTAAAGTTTGGGCCTTTTCTCTTGCAGAAACCCATTTCTGGTTTTCAGTACCACATTGTATGGGGAAAATTATTAATAAAATAGTAGACTTGGTTGTGGTTTATACATGGTAAAGGAGGAAGGGAATGAAATGGTAGGGATCACAATATCATATGTTGCTGTTTTTGGAAAATATGTTTTCCTCCTTCAGGTAAATTTGTACCAGAAACTACAGATTAAATCAGAATTACATTGGCATGGCTAACATAGATAGAACTATATGGGAATCAGTGCGATAGAAATAACTCTAGTTGTTCCTTGGAACTGTAGAACAGCTACTTTAGGGGTCTTTTTGTGCCATAATATCCCCATCCTATAAATTGAATGTGTGAATTGGCCGTTAGTTCACTAACATCTGGTGAGTTGTAACTGACCTATAACAGCCCATCAGAACACTTTTTATACTACCAGCAATAATTCTTAAAATATATTTACTTGAAAGGTCAACTCTATGCCATTTACTAGAAGAGTAATTCATTGGATAATATTTTATGAGTTTCTAAAGATTTGGAGGAATTGAAGACTACTCATTATTTTCCAATATGTATTTTTAAAGCAAGAATCAAGGAAATACTATCCTATCCTAAACATTTCAGTGTTTGAGATGTCGTACATGGGTTTGAACTACATCTTCAGTGAGTTGTGTAGCTATACATTTACACACACACAATGGGAGTAGATGATAAACCTTGATGATAAAATTATGATTTCTTAAAAAAGAAATAGTGCAAAACTTGCTTATTGGAAAGAAAATGCTGTTGCAATTCATAGATGTTTAGTTTTTAAGGGAGCTTTTTTTTTTGAGAGAGAGACAATTGCTGGAGCCAAATCACATCCCTGCATTTTTAGGCACTGTCCTATTGTCTCAGAAGATTCAAAGTTGTGAAAAAATGACTTTTTCTGATATTGAGTCAGAACTACACGAGATAAAGTAAAGCAGTCTGCAGTGCAGATGTTGCTGGCTGTTGTGGACAAAAGTCAGTAATAGGCTCTTGAACTAAACAGGGATATAGGTGACATCAAGTATTCCCCCCCCCCCCTTTAAGTTATGCAGCTGAGGGCTGAGCCAAAACTGGGGGGTTACTTTAAAAAAATACTTTGCCCTCTGTCATGAAACACAGGTAGCAAGCTTAGGGCTAGTTAATGCATGAAGGAAGGAAGTTAAGTTTCCTCCTTTATTCATTTTCTTTCACTATGTGATGTGCTTGCTTGCTTTTAGCTCAGACTGCATACTTAGAGGTATTTCACTATATTTTGTATCCCACGTTTTCTGCCTGTGTTTACTTTCTGTTACATGGATAAATGCATGAAGCTGACCTTTGGAACTTTGTAAGTAAAACATTTATAAACTTACTAAGGTGTGTGGTCTGTTCAATGCTAAGAAGGGTAGGATCAGGGAAGCTCTGGTAATGGGCTAAATGTGATATTAAAAGCTTTAACAGCCTAAATCACACTGCTCCCTGCTTTTGTGACTTTTTAACTGCTGGGGGTTCTCCCTTGCTGGAGAGTGTGTTTAGCTCCACACTTTGGCTCTAGGGATCCAGCCAATTCTTTTATTACCCCATATGTGTGATCTATCTATCTATCTATCTATCTATCTATCTATCTATCTATCTATCTATCCACTCCACAGAAAAACACTTTCCCTCATTTTGGTAATCTTTTAGGGATCACACAAATAAGTGAAATTTTTCACTTATATAGGAGTGATATAAGTACCTATATAAGTACCTATATTTAAAGTCCTAAGTTTTAATTATGTTGTGGTCTACCATTATGTGATATTTGATCATTAGACTAAGGTGAATTCACACCTGCATGTTTAGTCTTTTGATGACTGCTACATCAAATGCTGATTTTTCTTTTTCTTCAACCACGGTTGCAGAGCAAACCCAGCTAGAGCTTCTTTATCACTTGACATCAGCACAGATAGCATAATGCTTTTCTGTGGAGAAAATTCACACTTCAGATGCAAGTTGAATTATGTACATGAATGTGTGAATCAGCTTTTAGTAGCCTTGTTACTCTGTGACTCTGCTATTAGATTCTTATTTTTAGTCACTTTTATGCCCCATCCCAGGACACAGATTTTTCCTGCTGTCTGTTTTCAGATGCAACAGGCCATACAAGGTTTGTGTACCATTAAACCACTCAAGATTTTGTTTTTCCTGATCCGTGCGTAGTAACATCATTAACACAGGCAAATTACCACACTTCATTGTACTGTCTCCATGGTACATTAAAAGCCTTTCCTCATTGGTAAAATTGGCCTATTCTTCTGTAAAATGAGGTGCCCATTGGCAGTTCTTTGGCAAGTTGCACAGACTGTTAAATGAAAGGGAAAGTGACTTAATGTGGGAAAAGAAATTAAATGTGACAAGTGCAAAGGAAGATATCAGAGAACTGATGACTAAAGTCTTCACTTATTCCTGTGTGTGCAGGCATGCTCATGCACACACACACACACACACACACACACACACAAGTATATTTGTTTTATTGATGATATTTCCATTGGGAATAATTAATGCATTTGCCAGACACTTTGGGAGAAATGTTTATATGAACTAAGCATTCTTTTAATTTCTAGACTTGGTCTCCCACCCCTCTGGTAACTAGTTGTTTATTTCTATAGCCCTGTAAATAGCTACCTTAGCTTTGTGCTTAGGGGCTGGCCCAGCCCTGGAAAGTGTTGCTGCATTTTACAAATAGTTTTTCATTTTTCAATATCCTGGGATATTGGTCTCCATCCATGAGCTAAAAGAAATGTGTCACCCCCCCGCTACACTTTAGCTGCAGATGTTTTGAGAACTGCTGGGTGAAAAGTGATAACTCAGCCCATCACCTGTGAGCCCCGAGTGATTTCATGGAGAAATTGGCAAGAGAAGGCTTTCCGAGTTAATCAGCAATGTCACACATACAGGTGTGAGCAAGCAATCACTGCAAAAAGATCTGAGTAGGAGAAAGTTTTAAGTAGTTTAGTGACAATTGAAGGCTTCTTAGAAAAGATAGCTGAATGCTCCCTGATCTGGCTGTGGGCCATATGCATGTGAATGCAGGCTTCTGCTTGTGTACCCCAAAGCTGGATGGGGAATTGGTTGCACAATGTGCGATTCCCCAACCCAGCCCTGTTTGAGAAGTAGAACTCCTGCCAATAGGCTCTTTGGAAGGGTGTGTTGTGTGTGCTCAACAGCTGGTTGAGGGTTTCTAGCCTTAGAAAGCTATCCTGCAGAGTTCCCTGAATGTTCTCCTGTTCCTATTTTTTGGTCTTAATTCATGTTCGAGGGGAACCAGTAGTAGTAGTTTAAAACAACAATTAAAAAAACCAAAACCTTTAATTGTGAGAGGGTTTACCTTTTTAAATCCTGCCGACTTCTATATTTGCACCAACTGTTGCTGCTTCAGCGTTGGTTTTTCCTTCTAATTACTACATTCTCTTCCTGGATTAGTCATGCGGGTGCTCCCTGTAAAATTAGGGATCATGCAGTAAATGGGATGACAACATGATGCTGTGCAACCATTCATGTTTGTTTGTGCTGAGTTCAGTGAGGGTAAATTAAGCCAATGGAGAGAACTGAGTGAAACACAGAAGGGGGCTGCCCAAAATGTTGATGATGAATATTGTTGCTCGTGCAAAACCACATGCATTTTGTTGAATTGGAAGTTTCGGCTGGAACCATGGAGTGAGTGTAAAGGGAAGAAAAGAGGTATAGTACTTCCACCCCCCTCCCCTGGAATCCCCCCCAACTGAATTTTTCCATAAACATATTGTGCTCTTATTTGAGAAAAGGATGAGATATTTTGGTTCAGTGTTTTCATATATATATACAGTATTTATATATTTTGAAAAACGCTACAGTTTCTGCTAGAGATTTTTAATATTAGAAATAGAGGAAGCTGCCTTATATCAATATTAGCTCATTATTGTCAACACTGACAGGCAGGGACTATTTTCCAGCCTTAATTGGAGATGCTGGGGATTGAACCTTAGACCTTCTGCATGCAAAGCAGATGCTTCACCACTGAGCTGTGGCCCTTCCCCAAGAGATTGCAGTGTCCCATGTTCCTGTGAGAATAATCTCAAAAGAAACCACTCTGTTTAAAGGTTCGCCAAGGTGTTTTAGTTCTTCCTTTTCATGCTAGCGAATGTACACGCAGACTAGCTGCTTGGCTTTGAGGAGATACAGCTGCTCTGCGGAATCTGCAGCTGGCAGTGACTTCCATAAATAATTTAGGGCGATGTTATGTATCCAGTAAGATTCCACAGTTGAAACGTTGTGATGTTAATTACTGATGCATGGCTTAATTACATCACAGACATGTGGCAAGCGATGTAGCTTGGACCAGGACGGCAAATCAGGGAATGTGCAGATGATTACACCACTGGGTTGCATGCACTAATTTGAAACAAATTGGAAAACCTCTTGCCACCCACCCACCCATTTTGTAATTGACCAAAATCAACATGAACGTGGGTAAACAACTTGGGCCTGGCTCCTGATGGTGTAGCTTTGATGGAGAGGCTGTTTGGACTTCAAATCCTATAATTAACAAGTTTTGGCCAGTGACTCCTTCATTGGCCTGGGTACTACTGTTTAAGACTCCAATTGCATCCCATCATCTAAGATGATGATGTAATTCTATGGACATGTTTTCAGTAATTCTATGGGCACGTTTTCAGTAATTCTATGGACATATTTTCATCAGCTTGCAAAAGTGTGTTTTATATTTCCATAATACAAGGGGCTTCTTTTAATGCTCCGGTTTTCAGATGCGGTTTCAAATGATGTGATCTTTTCTTAGAGAAATGCCATAAACAATAGGAACAGTTCTTCCTTGTACAAGTAAAAGTAGGCTATTTCAGCTGTGGCACAGTACTAACATTAAAACTCTGCTGCATCGTGAGTCAGCTTGACGTAGTTTATGAATATATTACCATTCCTCCTCCACATAAGGGAGTTGGATTTAAGAAGAGCCCCGTGAGTGTCAAACAGCTGTAGGTTTGTAAGTCCAGGAATGCACATTTTCAGCAGATACATCTTTATGAAAGTTTCAGAGTATTCTACTCTGCTTCTCCCTGAAAACTTACACGGGACCAACTTTGTCTGCATACACACAGCATACATCTAAAGCACATGGCTTTCCCAAAAGAATCCTGGGAGCTGTAGCTTGTTATGGGTGCTGGGAATTGTAGTTCTGTGAGGGGGCAAACTACAGTTCTCAGAATTATTTTAGGGAAGCCATATGCTTTAGATGTATGCTGTGTGTGCAGCCTAAATCAAAACAGAAGCCTATCCAGGTTAACTGTTTTAAGTTTGCCTTGAGATTGCCTCTGCCAAGCCTTTCCATCTTGTATAGATGGTGCCATTAAAATACACCAAATACCATATTATGAGGGCCTGCCTTAAAAACTCTCTCGCTCTCAAGATGCAATGTTAATATGCTGCTCTGACCCAGAAAGAGATTCTGTGTTAATTACTATTTTTGCAGTGGTCTCTAATATCTGCTGTTGGTGGCTTGACCACCCCCTGTTAGGGAATTACTAGCTTTCTGTACTTTGCACTTTAATGACCTTTTCTTCTCCCACTGAATTAAATGGATTAAGGGAATGGTAATGTCTTACTGAACCAAATGCTAATTGACACAATGCATACTGTGTGATGGTTACATGGTGAAGCAGCCACATGTTGATGGGGGGGGGGAGTGATGATGTCTCAAGGTCATGGGTTACCTCCTTCTGTGTGGACAATTTTCTGAAGTATGGGACATGCGAAAACTCACAAGACAGTTGAACGTGGCAAAAATGAAGCGAAATGTGGTGGTTTCATAATATATGCCATGTAAAAGTTATAATGCGAATTGGCCCAGTGTGGGAAGACACAGAATAAGATATTATTGCAGACACGTGCATGAACTACTTGCTCTCATTTCCCTTCTTATTTTCTGTAAGCTACAAATATGGTACTGATATTTCAAGTCTCTCTCTCTCTCTCTCTCTCTCTCTCTCTCTCTCTCTCTCTCTCTGTGTGTGTGTGTGTGTGTGTGTGTGTAAGTGTGTAAGATTCCTCTTACTGATACCAAAATAAAACTTCATTATAGTCAATACTGCCCTGCATTTTTGTTGTGTTTTGTTTTTTAACTGCCCAGGAGACCACGGCTAGTACTAACTTGAGGGTAATAACACCGTCTCTGGGTTTTGTCACAGAAATTCAATTAAGGGGGATTATAAACACAGTTGTAAGCCTGTTTCATTTACAGTTGCAAATGAAACACAGGCCACACACTGTTAGTTTATAGGGAAGGGGGTGGGGTGTAATTTTGTGTGACTCTGAGTCCAATTACCTGAATGTTCCTTTGTATTGTAAGGCTTTTCACTGGGGGTGGGGGTGGCAGACCTGGGGGAATTAAGAAATAGGTAGTAGAAGGGCGGGAAACAGAGTAAGAGGAAGAAAGCTGTTCCCTACTGTTATTCAGTAGGAGGCACACTTCGCACGTACACATAATAAACTCCCTGCAGAGGTTCATTCCTCCTTAGAAGCATCTCCCAACAGGAAAGATTGAGGAGTTAGTTATTCTTTTCCTAACAATGAGCTTATTCTGTTTCCTAGCCCTGAGTTGCATTCAGCTTCCAGATCCTGAGTGAGAGAGGGAGGGAGACACAAAATTACTTTATCCCAGGCTGTGCAAGCCACTTCCCTCTTTTCCTTTTAGCTTTTTATTCTTCTCTACCAGCAGCTAATTCCCCTGATAATGTAGGGAAGAGGATGAGTAGAAGCAGGGGTCACTTCCACAGCTAGAGCCAAAACATATTGACAACTGGAGACAATGCCTGTCCCTTGATGGAAGCCCTTCTCTGAAATCATGAAAAGACTTTGGGTAGCAAAGAACAAACAACGGCAAGGTTTGCTGCCGTGTGACAAAGGAAGAAAAATGAAACACAGACTTCTTCCCTCTGCCAGCCCCTCCTAAAAAGTTTGGCAATTGCAGAGTGGAAGCCCAGACCAAATTCTCTTCCAGCTTCAGAAACACAGAAAACAGTTCTACCCATATCCTTCTATAACAGGGATGAGGTTGGGCTGAATGATACTCCTTTAATCTGTCATCAAGTGTGGCCTTGACAGATAATTCTTAGATCGTCCCCAGTTATATAAAAGTTTGTAGCTAAGGCTGAGAAACATGTACGGGCCGTATTGACAGTATAGTGTGTATGTGGCAGTTCACAGTTCATTATGCACATGTTTGTTAATGTTTTTGGGAAATACTACAATTGAACATTTGGCAATTCTAGCAAATCCTTGCTGTTCAAGGAGGAATTGACTAGCATGGCCAATGGACATGGATTATGGGAGCTGTAGTCTAGCAACATTAGGAATGCACCATATTGGCTATCCCTGATATTGAAACAAAAAATAGAAATAGAAAGCAGGGATTTTCAGAATTATTAGTCTGAACTGCAGTGACAAATGTTGATCATGGTAATAAGAGCATCATGTCGGATGTGCAGTTCACCATATTGGTGACTATGATACAGGGATTAGTTGCACAAAATTAAAACAGTTGCTGCAGTTTCATTTTACAGCAAGAGGTTGAGAGTTAAGGCCACCAGGCCTCTGTGACATTGGAAGGGAGTTGGGCTGGTGCAGCAATAAAACTGCTAGCACATTTGCAAAGCTAAGCAGGGGG
Source organism: Darevskia mixta (assembly GCA_034641385.1). NCBI lineage: Eukaryota > Metazoa > Chordata > Lepidosauria > Squamata > Lacertidae > Darevskia > Darevskia mixta. Next base: position 9,138,463 of record JAWWNH010000001.1, on the reverse strand, counting down.
GGCTGGACTAGATGACCCTTGGGATACCTTCCAGCTACGATTCTGTGAGTCTATATAGTCTCCCTTAGAACCTCTTGTTGAAGCTCATTTCGAGAACCGTTTATTTAACAACTGCTTCTTTCTGGCTTTTCATTCTTTTTACAATGTGGTGATTTTGTTGATATTTGTAAAGCAGAGTTTTAATTTCAGTTATAGACATCCTTAAGTCTTTTTCATTCATGAAAACTTCAAGATCCACTACAGCTCTTTCAGGAACTGCAAGATTAATACAGCCTGTATTAAAACATCAATTAAAACATCCTTTTGCAACAGCATTTGGGCCAGATGCTTATTTAATTTCTGAAAGGCCCATGATGATCCATGTTGAGATAATCTCATTGCTTTCCAAAATACATTTCCTTTATAGCATCGCTACTGTAAAGCACTGTACTTGATTTAGACATCACACAAAATTGTGGTAAAGGAAACTTAGCTGCCATTTTGTTCCTTGACTGAATTAATGAACTATGGTTTGTTATTAACCAACAAACCAGAATTTTAAACCATAGTTTAAAGTGGTTTTGCATATTACAGTTGGTGCTGTATCTAAATACACATACGTACAATAGTGATGGCTGTTGCTGCACCTAAGGAGAGCATTGTACCTGCAGGCTAGAAGAGTGTGAAGCAGACAAAATGAATGCTATATCCATAAGCTCAGACTAGATTGTAAGCTATAACTTTTCATTGAGACATGCTCGCCAGCTGCCCCCTGTTTTTTGCTCCTCCAGGGCAGAAGAGAGATCTGAAGCTTTCACTTGATTCATTGCTTCTACCCCTCGTGTGGAATCAGAAACTTCCAATCCCATATTGTTACAAACTGTAGTTCGCCACTTCATCTGAGTAGGTTAACTGTGGTTTGCAGACATTCACAAATTGTAGTTGGCTCTGATGAATCAACAAACCGTAGCTCACTCCTAACCAGGACTGAAAGTTTCTAATTGCCATGTAAGTAGAGTGTCAGGAGTTGCTGTGGCTGGCTTGCACAGGGAGCCCGTAGTATATGACCCACATACAGACCTAATATCTGGCTATGCCAGGCATAGGCAAACTCGGCTCTCCAGATGTTTTGGGACTACAACTCCCATCACCCCTAGCTAACAGGACCAGTGGTCAGGGATGATGGTAGTTGTAGTCCTAAAACATCTGGAGGGCCGAGTATGTCTATGCCTGGGCTATGCACTTTAGCATCCTTAGGTCCTAGACTGACTCCGCCTTCCCAGGTTATTGGGTCCCCCACAACAGGAAGGACTGTAAGAGAGGCTTCTGGTCCAGTTAAGTTTTAAAACAAGGTCTTCCTGAGCTCTGGTGTGTTTACTGGTTTGACATCTGGCAAAATTAGAGCATGCTTGAAAAGCATTTATGTGTATAAAAATATATTTATCTGCGTTTCCATGCACTGCTCTGGTTCTCCAGAAGTGGCTTTGTCATGCTGGCCACATGACCCGGAAGCTGTACGCTGGCTCCCTTGGCCAATAAAGTGAGATGAGCGCCGCAACCCCAGAGTTGTCCGCGACTGGACCTAATGGTCAGGGGTCCCTTTACCTATATATTTATATAAAACTATTAGCATCCCTGGCATGAAATAGAAATTTTTATCAAACTGCTGGGAAACTTGTAAACTGGGGGATGTATTTAAGGCCCATGTACTCCTCATACGATTATCTGTGATGTCTACAATAGGCTCTTAATGATGTCTGGCAGCATTGCTTTCTGAAACCCTTTAGTCGAAGAGTAATCCTCTCCAATCGGATGGGGGATCAGCATTGAGATGCCTTTCGAGCTGAGTTTCAGAATCATTTTGAGCTTTTCTTATTATTTGGTGCTAACCGGTTTAGCACAAGCAGGTACCAGTTCAGCACTTTATCAGGAGCTTGCTGCGTGCGTCTTCTTGGAGCACAGTTTGTTTACACAGCAGAATTGGTGGAAAAAAATAGAAATTGAGCCATAAAGCTATATAAAGTGCAGCAAGTATGCCTTGGATTGGGACTCCCTATTTCCAGCCAAATAAATAATGATGATGTAGCTAAGAGGGAGAGGAATTTTGTTAATATGAGAATAGATAACTCTCTGAAGCTGTCCTGCTTAAACAGCTGCAAGGAAGAAGGGCAGCACAAAATACCCAGATGTGTTTAAATTCACAAAGCCTAAGGGGAAATGTGAATTGTTTCCTATACCCAGCTTTTAAAGACACCATATTTTTAAGGAAGACTTGTTCTAAAGGAACTGAAAAGAAGAAGAGGAGGAGGAGTTTGGATTTGATATCCTGCTTTATCACTACCCGAAGGAGTCTCAAAGCGGCTAACATTCTCCTTTCCCTTCCTCCCCCACAACAAACACTCTCTGAGGTGAGTGGGGCTGAGAGACTTCAGGGAAGTGTGACTAGCCCAAGGTCACCCAGCAGCTGCATGTGGAGGAGCGGGGAAGTGAACCCGGTTCCTCAGATTACGAGTCTGCCGCTCTTAACCACTAAACCACACTGGCTCTCTGCATTCCTATGAACTGCAATCCTAAGACTATTTATCAATGGGAAGCCCTGTTTATGTCAGTAGTATATATTAAACTATTGTTCAGTTAATATATATGAAGTCTGCTACTATCCCAAGAGTCCTAGTGTGGTTGCATAAGGGTTTGTTGATGGGCACCCCTCTCACATTGTCTTCAAAATGACTTGGAATAAGCCAATGTCCCCCCCCCCCCCGAATTTGGAAATATATCTGCTTATTCCTAGTCAATTTAAGTAAATTTTAACTACCGGTAGGTCCGGCTCTTCAGTTTTGGAGGCATGAAAAGTTTAATCCCGCCCCCTCCAACACTCGGAGGAGCCTTTTGTACTGCCTCTTTAGCTTCCAAGCCTCTCTGTCATCCATGAGTTTCCAATGTGGTCATAGAAAAGAAGGAGACCTTTCTGTACTCTTCCCCTGGTAATTTGCTGCTAATATGGCAGCAAATGAGATACAGGGATGGGGGAGAGAAGAGTTCTTCATTCCATTTTTCACAGTGGATTCACCCAATCTGGCACTCCCAAACTTGTTTACAGATCAGAACGCAACTCCCAGAGTGTACACTTTTCCAGATTTTGTAATACATTTTTGGTGCACAGAAAATGTGACAAACCACAAAATGCACCATGCATTAAAAAGCACTGGAAAGTGGGTGTTTAACATAAAAAGTGCACACAAAATGTATGCAGCAGGATGGAGCAGAATGCAAACAGATGGAATGGACTAATGATTGAATACCGGTACTAGCGAGGCTAGAATTGGGCAGAATTAGCTGCACAGCTCATTACTAGCTAAGGGTAGGAATGAGATGGTCTCCAGTCTACCCTCTCTCCCAGTGCTACCACCAAAACACCAGCAATGTATGCTCGAACTCAGGAGTGGATTGGAGGAGCTGGTTTCTTCTCCAGCTCAGATTAAAATCTGAGCCGGATAAGATTGTTGAGTGTGGTGGTGGTGCTTGCTTTGTATTTGAGATGATGAATGTTGCAAGTCTACAAAATTTCATGTTCCAAGCTTGGAATTGAAGAAGATTGGTGGCCTTTATACAAGGGGCAGGCATCTCCTTGAAAATCTCTACCTCCTTCAATGCTAATACACTGGTGATTTCACTCTAGACCCTACATTTTTGCTTCATATGACACAATCAATATCTCGAGGTAGGGAGATGTCTCTTCTTAATGTGCCAACATGTGTTTTTTCCTGGTTGCATCTGATTTATTTCTTTTAAGAAGATATTTTTCCACCTGGGAAGTGGGTATAAAAGAGTTACTAAAGACATGGTGGGGATTGATATAATAGCTGCTATCTGAATAATATGGACACCTGAGCAGTATTTCTATAGTTCCTCGAGGCAAGAGGGAGTTTCTCAAACGAAGTAGGTTGCAGGCAGATCCAGCTCAAGCTATTAAATTCCCACCCCTTGAGCATCTTGGTGGTATTTCTTATCCAAGCTGGGGAACTGATTCAGGATAAGAAAGTGGACAGGGGCCAGAGGCAGACTTTGAAATGTGAAATACTAGGTAGCTGGAATGATAAATAGATAGATCTCTGGGTGTCAATCTGGTGGCAGTCTCATGGCAAAATAAAACGTGCTGTGTGAAGAACTGATTAGGAGAGAAGAAAGAAAGAGGCATGTTGGTTGTCTGCTTGCTTTAGGTGTTGAGAGACTTTTTAATCTGTAACGTACAGCAAGCCTGATTTCTCCTTCATCCATCATATTTTGTCTACACATGAATTTGATGGCTTGGTTGAGTTCTGACCTTGGATGGAGAACTTGAATTTGTTGCTGTAGGTTTATGTGAGCAGAGAAAAAAGGAGTCAGAATGCTAATGTGGATTGAAACCTCTGGAACATACAGAATCAGAAGCAAACAGAAACAGTCCATTTTAATAGAATTAAAGACCGGCAGCATCCATCTCCTTATCAAATAAATAGCTCTAATGGAATAGCATATGCCTTCATAGTCAGTTTTGTACGGCTTGCTCTATTTCATATTTATGAAAGTAGCCTTAATTTCTTTCTTTCTTTTTTTGAAAATTCCCTAGTATGCTGCCAGTCAAACTGCTAATTTAGATTATTTTAAATGTTAAACATATGAAAGGAAGCTGAGGCCTGCAATGCTCCATTACTGGAGAAGTGGAATTGCTATGCAAACGGAGTCCTGAAGTTCACAGAATGTGCTTTCCAGGGAGACAAATCGCAAATCAGCTTAATAACAAATCTCTGACTTGTAAGATGACAACCTGTGTGGAAGTGTGACCGCAGGTCTTCGCCGTAGCATGAATCTCATGCTTTTACTCCTAGCAGGATTTATTATAACAAATCACTAGAGAGGAAAACTTTCTGGGTTATATGACATCCTTGTGATGAATGATTCTCTCTTTCATGAATCAGAACACACACACACACACACACTTTCACACAAACAATGTTGTGAGATATCATAGGGCCTCTGAGGGGGAAATGCAGACATTTCCCTTGTCTGAAAACGAATTTGAAGCACAAGAGGGGCAGCACCCATAACAGCAGCACAATAATTTAGTAGGGCAAAATGTAGAAAAGCTGATTCCCAAACATAGAATTTTATGTCGTATCTGCCCTTGCTGTGCTTTGCTGCTGCATGGTCTCTGCTTCATGGGGCTAGAGCGAAGGCAAAGTGCCTCAGGGGCACAGAACCATAATATAGCCAGAGCTCCCTCACTGCTGCACATGACTGCTTGCTCTCCCTCACTATCCCTTGAAACCAAGGTCTGGAGATGCTCCTGCTTTTGGTATAAGATGGGCTCTTCAAGCTCTGCTCATGCAACATGTTGTTATTGTTATTATTGGCATTAATAACAACCCCAAAAGTGCAGTAAAGGTAAAGGGAGCCCTGACCATTAGGTACAGTTGTGGACGACTCTGCGGTTGTGGCGCTCATCTCGCTTTATTGGCCGAGGGAGCTGGCGTACAGCTTCCGGGTCATGTGGCCAGCATGACTAAGCCGCTTCTGGCGAAACCAGAGCAGCGCACGGAAATGCCGTTTACCTTCCCGCCGGAGCGGTACCTATTTATCTGCTTGCACTTGCCATGCCTTTGAACTGCTAGGTTGGCAGGAGCAGGGACCAAGCAATGGGAGCTCACCCTGTTGCAGGGATTCGAACTGCTGACCTTCTGATCGGAAAGCCCTAGGCTCTGTGGTTTAACCCACAGTGCCACCTGCGTCCCTTTTAAAAGTGCAGTAGCAGGGTATTAAATCACACCATATCCGAAACCAGGAGAACACTAAATAATTAGGAAAAAGAAATGGTGACATACCTGTATAAACCGAAACATCCATATTTCCTGAGCTGGCTTAGATGCTGATCGAAGCCCAAAGCATTGGAAATAAAATCCAAAATGTTGACACAAAAATGTTCTGGATCCTCCATCCCCCTGAAAGCATGCAGATAATGTGTAATTCTTTTTAGCAATAGCCACAGTCCATAAGTTCTTACGCTACGCAGCCAAATTCTGATTTTTCAAAGTTATCCATCACTGGGCTATTGAAATCCTAGCTGCAGCTAATATCAATGTCAAAAGCTCTTTAGAGTGACATGCTTTCATGTTTTCCATCCACATATTCAGTAATGACAGTTGTGGGGATTTCATTATTTTGGATATTTATTGATATAGCTGGGACCAGAATTATGAAGGATAAAGGCATTCTCATCAAAGATGGAAGAACGTCCCTTGGAGCCCATAGCATAGTCAGCATGTATGCTATGTAATATGAGACATCTGCACAGGTGTACAATGTCTCATGCAACATTTTCCACTATGTCGGAGGAGTCCGTAAATCCATGTGGGTCCTGAGGTATTGTAGGGAAATGAAGGTGATGATGATTGTTGTTGTTGTTTAGTTGTTTAGTCGTGTCCGACTCTTCGTGACCCCATGGACCAGAGCACGATGATTACATTTATTAATCACCTTCTCCAGCAGGTCCCAGTGTAGCTTACAATTTAAAATTCAGAATTAAAAACAGTTAAAACCAATTACAGTCAAAGGAATAGGATGGGTCTTGAAAATACATATTTCAGGTGTCAAAAGCCAGGGTAAAGATGGCAGGTGGCTGGATCCTCAGCTGGCACTGTGATTTGCTTTATAGTGTACTGCGGCTTGCTGCTGGCTTTCTCGTGTTCACACTGCGACCATTTAGTGTAAATAACAAACTATTGGTTGTCTTTTTTGGTTTAAGAATGTTAGTGCTTCTGAAACTTTTGACCACTATTTATCCCTAACCCTAACCCAACCCAACTCACCCTAATCTGCCAAATACTGCTCCTCTGACCTTACAGGTTCTTCTGGGCACTTCCTGTGACCGGCCAGGTTCTGTTCTAGGGTTCTAGTCAACTTAGTCATTGTGTGAGATTGATAACTTCCACTCACAAGATGGAATTCCCCCTCCCTCCCCTACATTCCAGAGGTTACCCCAACCCTTTGGAGGAGATTTGTTGGTGGTGTGGAGGGTGTAGAGCAGGGGTCAGCAACCTTTTTCAGCCATGGGCCGGTCCACCGTACCTCAGACCATGTGGTAGGCCGGACTATTGGGGAGGATGAACTAAATCCTATGCCCCACAAATAACCCAGAGATGCATTTTAAATAAAAGCACACATTCTACTCATGTAAAAACACACTGATTCCTGGACTGTCCGTGGGCCGGATTGAGATGGCGAATGGGCTGCATCCGGCCCCCGGGCCCTAGGTTGCCTATCCCTGGTGTAGAGAGAAGGGAAATTCTTTTGTGTGTGTGTAAGTTGTTCCGCTCATGCAGTGATGGATTCAGCCTCTAGATCTGAGTTTCCGGTGTCAGTCCCTGGTCCCACCTGAGGGAGGGAGTCTGTTTTTGAAACTAAAAAGGGTAAGAACTCTTTCTCCCATGCCCACTCATTCGTATTCTTTATTCTTCCTTTCTTTTGCATCTTTTCCTTCTCTTCTACCCATTCTCTGTGAATTAAATTCTATTATTTTATATCATAATTTTATGGGTTGAATTAAATGTTGTCGTAAGTCAAAGTGTGGCCAAAGTTTGATGCTGAGGTTACAAAGGCATCTTACAAGGTTTTCAAAGGCTCCCTAGAACTTTTCAACTGTATTTACATGGTTCGTACCATATACCAGTAGCCAAATGTTACTCCTGACATATTTATGAGTTTCCATTTACATTTCCTTTGTGTTCTCATTAGCAGAAACACTAATGATAAACCGAGTTGCTAACAGGTAATCATTTTTACCAATAGGGGATGTTATCAACAAACGTGATAAAATATTTGAAAGTGGATCCACCCCTCTTTTAAGCATTGCCTGCAATTGTCTCATTTATAGTTACTTTTGGCACAATTTTGCAATAATAAATGCCTATGATCTCTAATTTAATTTATTTCCTCAAAGCCTATTATCCTGGCAAGATTTTTTTTAATACAGTAGCACAGTGTATATGTTGGCATGCATACAATCAAGCTGTATTTTTAATGGTCAAGTGTAAGCTGAATGTGCATAAGTTAAATGTGTGTCAGTTGCAGATCCACTGTATTCTTTATTGAATTTGTTAGTCACTTGTTAGCCCAGGGCAACCCAGAGCAACTCAGAACCAACCCTATGTGATCTTGGTGAACCCATGTGACTGTGTTATTGTTTATTACTTTCTCAAAAACATTGACCTAAGGAAGATTACAAATACAGATGCTATGTAGGATGCTAACCATGAGAAAGCAATAAGAATATTGCTTTGGTAGTGAATGAATTAAGCCAGAGTTATTACCAATGCAATGAGAATTGCCATGGTTTTGCTTCAAGGAAATAATATCAGAGGGAAATATAATATTTGTTGTCCACATATGAAGTTTTTGTGTAGAGAGGTTGAAAGGCTATTCCTGCTTTCCCACAAGAATTTGTGTCCAAAGTGTCTCACAATGCATAAAATATACAACAAACAATAAAACAATACATACCCAACTTAGATAGAAACATTCCAGTAAGCATTTCATTGTAATACACAATGTCAACCTAACACCACATAGGGTACATTTGGATGTCCCAGCTGCCTAATCCTTCCCAGTCCTAGAAAATGTCCTCCATTTTCTCACTGAAGTCAATTAAAAACATGGAGCGATCGGGTTGCAATGATCTTATGGCACTGTGTACTTCAGCTGCTTTTTGTGCATGCAATTATCTTATTACCTCCCTACTGCCCAGTGTTTTGTTAAATTGTTAGGTAATTCTCAGCAGGCTGATGAAATGTTCTGGCTATATTATTGAAGCAATTATCATCTGAGATTCTCCGGAGAGCTCTTGTTATATTGTTAATAGAAGGTACTTGACATTGGCAAGAAAGGATTTTAGTGGCAAGGCATAACATTGGTCACCCAGGGTTGAATTTATGGCTTAGGCTCAGTGCAGCATGTTGCGCATTGCAGATGTTGACATCCCTAATGTGGGGGTGTTAAATAAACAGGTTTGGCCTACATTGTTAAAAAGAGGCATGCAAGATTCACAGGAAGTAGGGCTGTTTTTGGCTGCTAACCAAACGCAAACTAAATGCAGCCCTTGAATGTTAATTTCTGCCCCTACGTAGCTTCCGGCTATTCCTGGTGTTCATCGATGAGACATCGTGGAATGCTATTACCTTCAGTATGTGTACACGCGTTTTGTGGAACCCAACCCTTGAAATGATAATCTTGTTGCTTATGGTCTCACACCACTTTGAAACAATAATGAAATAAGTATTAATTTGTGTGCCTATTTTGCATTACCTTTCATATGCCCTTCTACAGCTGTGGTGGGGAACCTGTTGCCCTCCAGATGTTGCTGGACTACAGATGCCATCCAATTATTGGACATGATGGGTGGGGCTGATGAAAGTTGAAGTCCAACGTAATCTGAACACAGATTGCCCATTCCCATTTTACAGCTCCTTTGATGACTTGTCCATGCCAGTGGAGTGAGCGCCCTTTGCCCAATAGTAAACATTTCTCTGTAAAACATATTTCTTTTGCAAATTGAGTTCTCTGTCTTCCTGATCAGAGTTCCTTCTTGATGCTTAAATGAAGAGCATTCTTGCCTGAAACTAGCTGATTCTATTTCCATTTCCAATGGCGTTTCCATGCGCTGCTCTGGTTCGCCAGAAGCGGCTTAGTCATGCTGGCCACATGACCCGGAAGCTCGGCCAGTAAAGCGAGATGAGCGCCGCAACCCCAGAGTCGTCCGTGACTGGACCTAATGGTCAGGGGTCCCTTTACCCTTTACCTTTACATCAAATAAAGGACTGGAGGATGGAGCAAGGCAGGTGGAAGAAGGCCTTGCCTGATGAAGTCTCTCACCTCACCATTATGTGTAGCAGCAATCCCTAACGTGGTGTCCTCTAGGTATTTAGGACTACACCTCCCATCAGCCATAACCAGCATGGCCACGGATGGGTGAGCTCCAGTAATTCTGATCCCCAAGCAGTGTCAACTTGTTTATTGTTGTAAGTTAGACTGCACTGGCTGTAGAAATATAATGAGTGAGAGTTTGTTTTTTCTTTTCTTTCTTTCTTTAGTCATGGCATCAAGTCTATCATTTCTGCTTGGGCTGCCAAGTAATCTTTTTAGAAAGCTGGCCTGTCTTGATGTAGAGCTTCCTGGTGTTTTAAACTGTATCAAATCCCCCAGGTAATTGGTTTCAGCTGCTAAAACATCTCACCTTGTTTCTAATCCAGACTTTCCCCTTTTCATCTCCTCCTTACTGGATCTTGTTATGTTTGCCCTTATGTACACACTGGGACTGAAAGTTGAAGTTGTATCTGGGAAGCTGCATCTTCTGAAATAGTCACACAATACTGTTACACACACACACACACACACACACACACGATTTGCATTCCAAATGGAGATGGGATTATTTGTCCATCTCTAGGAAATAAAAGCTCTGTTCAGGTGTTGAAAGCTTCACACAATTGGAATAACGTGAGGGAAGAGTGGGAAAAAGCTTCATGTTGAAAAGTGAAAGTCTGTATCATAATCTGCTCCATGTGTGTGGGCTCTGCGCATAGTTTAGACCCCTGATCGTGCAGTGGGGAGCCCACAACAACAAAGCAGGCTTTGCGTTTCAGAAGTTTGCTTCCAGTGCTTGGACGTCTGTGGAACTGGGTGATGGGATTACAGGCTGTGACTGAGGGGTCTGGGCCAGTTAGTGTGTCTGTACTTTACCTCTCATTGGCTGAGACTTTGAACAGCCGGACAGGGCTGAAGTGTCTCTCTTTTCCAGGTTTTGTTCAGCCTAGGGATGTATGCCGATCATCAATAGGAAATACTTAATACAACTGTGTAAGTTGCACTTCCTGTGCCTCTCTACTTGGAGGTGTCTGGGTTTGAATTTGTAACTGCTGAGTTTATGACCCTTCCAATCCCCCAGCATACATAAGCCTTTTGTATGCATAGAACTCAAAAGACAATGAGGACCCATTGGGATTTAACTCTTCTTGCATCATTAAAGTAGAACTTTAAAGGTAAAGGGACCCCTGACCGTTAGGTCCAGTCGCGGACAACTCTGGGGTTGAAGTGCTCATCTCGCTTTACTGGCCGAGCTTCCGGGTCATGTGGCCAGCCCGCGTCCCATAAAAAGTAGAACTTTACTATTGTCTTATTTGCGTTTCAGCTGAAATGAAGTGCAGACTTTTATTATTACTTCCTTGAGGAGGAAGGTTGTTTGTTTGTCTGGCAAGAGGAAAGAAAGTAGGTTTTTTAGCCGAAGAAGAAGAAAGTTGTGTTGTTTGCTCTTTGTAGCTGTTTTTAGCATGTCACCAGCCTTCAGATAATGCTGAAATGGCGTTTCCCTTGTAGGTAATGTATCTGCAGCTGTTCTTCATTTATGCTGTGCACTGTTAGTGGGTTTGGAGTTACTTGCAGACATGCTTTGAGATAGGACATATTGCGTACCTGTTTAATTCAGATAGCATAGAAGGCTATTCACCTAATACTAAACAGGCAAGAATCTGTAGTACAATAAGCAGAAAATTTGTTTAGTGTTCTCTTAACCCAATTCAGCTGTCTTTACTGGAATGCGTTCTGTTGTTGTACGCCTGGAAGGTTTATTTATTTTTGGGATTTATATCCTATCTTTTCGTGTATGTCTTAAGACAGCTACAAAAATCACATCATAATAAAAAACAGAAACAGAACATTAAAACCACTAACAAATTACAAGATAAATCAGCAGATTATAGAAATAACAGTGAGCTGATGACTAAAAATCCATAAAAAGGCAGCCAGCCCATTAAAAAGGAAATAAACAATTTCTAAGCTCTTGAGTGCATTGAGAAGGGTGACACCTATTTATTTAACATATTTCTTAACCACCCTTCATCAAAAGATTCCAGGGCACTGTACAAAAGTGGGAATAAAATTAACTCACACAACAGAGGAATACAATGTAAAACAACAATAAGCATAAAAAAATTAGAAAGCTAAAAACAGATAAAAAATAAATTTCAAAGATCTTTTGCAGTAAAAAATGTCTGCAGAAATAGAAAGGCCTGGTGCCAAAAAGCTTATAATGCCAGTAGGAGACATGCCTCATTAGGGAGGACATTTCAAAGTCAAGGTGCCACAACAAAATACCATCTCCTTTGTAGAGGTATCGCTTCCACTGCTAATGAGTGGATGTCTGCAGAAGATCTTGACACAAACAATGGGAATAAACATCTTCAGGTATTTGGATTCTAAGCCGTTTACAGCTTTAATTTATGAACGAGCACTTGAATTAATCTCAGAAGAAAATAGGCAACCAACATAGATCTTTCAAAGTAGATGTAATGTGAATAACTATGAACCTGTGAAAAAATTAGCACCTGTCTTTCAGGGCAGCCCCCATGTATAACACACTACAGTCATCCAGCCAGAAGATTATCAGTGTATGGATCACTGCGGCTTGGCTATCCCCATCTAGAGACAGTCACAGCTAGTGAACCAGAAAACCTTTGGGCTTGCATCTGTGAATGTATGTACATATGGCTTTTGTATGTATGCGTTACAAGCCACAAGTATCTCTTCAGAAAGTCATACCAGCCTAGTGCATATATTCTCTCGATCTCTCACTGTCTCTGTCTGTCTCTCTAATCACAAGGTACAGGGAAGTAGTTCTCTGGGCATTTTCAGCCATAGCCAAGGGGGACTGTTCATGAGATCACTGTTTGTCTTTTGCTTGGGCCACTTTGGCTTCATTTAGCCATCATGGCCATCTAGACATCTCTGGCCTTGTGTCCACTTCTTCCTCCTCCTCCTGCTTCATTGGGTGTTAAACTGTATACTACCGGTATGTTCTTCATCAGAGTAATGCTTATGTGTATGTGCATGTGTATGTGTATGTGTGGTAACCATACTTCTAGCTTTATTGGTGGGTTGTACTAGATAGCTTTTTTTTTTAACAAAAAAACAAACAAACCCACATGGTTTTGTTGTAAGGTAACACTGCAGACCATTGTTACTGTGTTTTAAAAGGCATCATTGAACACTGATTAGTAGTCCATAAAATCCTTGGTTTCTTTTTTAGTCACTTTCCATTTTTGTTTGTAAAAGTTTTTTAAATTTGGAAAAGTGAGGCTACGGCTTGTTTTGGTGTCATTTCACTATCTTCTTAGAGTAGCTAAATTTGGAATCAAGACAATAACAACAAAAAGAAGACGATAGTGTACTTGTAAACGTTTCTGTGCTGTCCTGACACCTAACAGAAAAGTGATGGGGTGTGGAGTGCAAAAACTCAGCACTGGGAAAGTCTTGATGACTGACCAGCATTCTTCTCACAGCCATCCTGGCCGCACATACATTCCTGAGCCATTGCTTCATTACTACCACTTCCTTGACAAGTGCAGAACATGCTGAGGATCCAGCCAACTGCAAAACTCTTCCACTTTCTCTTACAGCTGATGTCAGGCAATGCCCTTTAAACCACAAATCCAGCTTTTGCTCTGTCCATTCAGTTATCTTGTAGATCATGAATAATAAAGAATAGTTTTCATTTCCACATGGGGGGAAAACAGAGAATTATCACATTGTTGCTGGGAAGGTAAAATCTACTTTACCAAGCTGTTTTCTCCCCAATGCTTGGAAGTATTCAGTAGTTTCCCAAACAGCAGTCGGCAGATTTGCTCATCTTCCCCCTTATTCCTTCATACAGCTTGCTGTGTTCGAGACAGTCCCAGGCTACCAACTCCTTTGTGAGTTTTAAGGAGAAAGCAGTTGCCATGTGCCAGTTGCAAAGTAGTGACTGGCCCAATAAGCCAGGTTATGGATTGTAGCTACTGGCTAGGTACTAGTAATCACCCCAGAAGGGTTATGCTGTTAAGTTGTGTGGAGGGAGAGGGATGCCTTATGTCCCTAGGTATAGTTGGGATTTGCTGGGGCAGATGCGCCCAGAAGTGTTATAAGACAAAGTTGTGGCTCAAACCCCTCAGGTTCTATTGCTATTTGCTAATTCTGGCCTGACATCTTGCTAGTTTTTGACCATTAAATGGCTATTTCCATTTCTTGTCTCATGTACAGCATGGCAGTACAGCTAAGAAGTCATTGAGGAAAATTACACACAAATCTTTATTTTTAACACAGGGTAAAACTTTCAATTTTCAGTTGAGCAGTAAATTAAAATGCTTCTTAATAGTGGACTATTTACATTTCACTGTCCGTTTTCAGAAGTTAAGAATGCTGCCCAAATCTTAAAACATTCACTTGGTTGCATCATTTGTACCAGAGTAGTGTCCATACAATGCTGGCAGAACACTATTGTTTCTGACACTGTCATAACACAGGTAGCATGTCCCATTCTATGGGTAGTATTCATTTTAGTTTTCCTCAGAATAGACCCATTTGTAATTAATGAATGTAATTAAGTTAGGTCCATTAATTTGAGTCAAACTAAGCTGAGTATCACCTTAAGTATTCATTAGTTTCCACATTGCTTGAAGTTAGGTTTGTTAAAGGACTTCTGTTTCAGTGCTGAGAAACCATCTGCTATTGTCATGTAGGAATTGGAAAATTGTCTGCCTCTGATTGTAGCCTAGGCCCACTTGAAGTATCAGGTGAGTTGATCAGATGGCTGGTAAAATGGTTGTTTCCTTGTTTCCAACAGGGATAGACCATATGGCCTACTCTGGGTGGTGGGAGTCATGAGATTTCCACTTCAGGCGCACCCAATATAAATGCCAAATTTGTTCCATAAAAAGAGAAAAGACACATTATTTTTCTTTTTTTATTGTTACTGCTGAGTCCAGGAGACCATAAGGCAGCCTCCCTGCTCCTGTGGAGAAAAATGCTATAAATATTACAGTTATAGCCTTTGATACCTTTGGGATAAATAGTATAATAAAAATTAGTCAAAGTCCTGCTGCTCAAATACCCCCCCCCAAGGTTTCAGAAGAAAGAAAACTCTTATGTCTCAGAGAAAGAAGCTGACCAGCCAACCAGCCAGTCTCCTAACTGCCTCACATTCAAGATGAGAGTGTTCCTACTGAAAGATGGACTTGTGAATGGCTGACATTTTAGGTACTGTTCTTAATTTATTGATCCTTATATACCTGGTTGGCCATATTTTTCATTGAGCAGAGGCTAAAGGATCAGAAATATTCTGTCCACTTCCTCGGTGCTGTATAACGGCAATATACAGGTAAAAGTCTCCTTATGCTTTCTCCTTTGAGTGAACAGCAATAGGTTTCTGTCCATGAGCAGTCCATGAGCAGTTGTGTTCTCCCAGCCTTTGCCTTCCACATGTGGATGTTGGGTTCAAAGTCAGCTAACAAGTGAAGGTCTAAATTGAATGGTTGATTTCCCAGAAAATATGGGGGAATCAGTTGAATGACTGAGACTTGCACATGTTAAATTTGCCTGCATAGGCTGACTATATGGTAGAGGCAGGGAAGGTCAGGCATATCCAGCGGCGGAGGAAGCCTCTTGGGTGCCTGGGGTGGCGCACTCAGGGGTGGGGCGAGCCGCCCATAGGGGCGGGACGAGGGCAGGGCGAGCCGCGCATAGGGGCGCGGCGCACAGTGGGGCCTCCGGAGTCTGCCTGCCTCCTCCCACTCAGCTGCCCTACAGCTGTGGGGGGGGGGCAGTGAGCAGACCATTTGGGCAGTGTGGAGTCTGTGTGCTCCCAATCTACCGCATCTCTCCCAGGAGATATGCATGGTTCGGGCGCGCTCCAGTCCCTGTGGTGAGTGCCGCCTGGCATTTTGTCACCCCCCTCAGTGGTGACACCCACTGCACCCCCTTCCTCTGCCCCTGGGCATATCCCCATTCTGTTGCATGCAAATATATTGTCGGAACTGGCCCGACACCTTGGCTTGTGCCAATGAGTGATGCATATGGGGTTCTGGCAGAGCCTCTGTTGCCCTTCACATGTTTTGAGGTGGGGAGGGGGAGGAGGCAACACAGACAACCTTGGGTGGTTCTTCTGGAAGGAACTGCACATTATGTCCAACATGAGAATAATATCACTGTGTTTAAGTTCTTCATCATAACATTTAGGTTCACTCACTTGGTGTCATTTCATCTCCGTGTTTTGTATTTTCTTACACCCCACTTCACATCATTGGCCTTCTGTGTTGAGAGTGACAAAATGCACAATATAATGATGGTGCAACAAGAGATAAGTGATTGTACCGGGCGCGGTAGAGAACTCAACATGGGGTGCTGTTTTCACCTTAATAATGGTTAGTTCCACCCTGGGTCTCAGCTTCCCGCAGAAGAAAATGTCTTCTATATGTAATGGAGATGGGTGGGATTGGGATTGGGAGCTCTCCCATGCGGAATAATAAAGTGCTCTCAAGTAGGGACCCTATTGAGCCTGTTTCATAGAGCCTTGATAGATGCTTCAAACACATCTGTTTCCTTATAATGGTAGTATACTCATGTATAGAAATTCACCTTCGGATATTTTAAAGAAGCGGCATTGGCATCAGCAAGGTGCCAAAAAGATGTGTGCTTGTTTAGTCTAAACGCATGAGGCACCCCACATTACGGGCAAGCGCAGCTAACAACCTGGATTTAGGGAGATTGTCACGTTTGCTTCAGCCTCTAAGTGAAACGCTGTGCAAGTACCGGTAATTGGCAGAAGAGGCAGGTGCGTGCTTGGGGGCACAGTGAACTAATGGGAGACTGTTTAGGAGTGAGGGTGGAAGGGAGCTGCGAATGGAAAAAGGAGTTCAGGCAAGGGAAGAACCTTCAGAGTCCTGAAACACTTAGGAGCTTAAAAACTGACCTTCTATCCCTGAAGCATTGGTAACTCAGAAACTGTGCCATAACTGCAGTTCTCTGAGGATGATCTTGGTGATGTGTCTGCCGTTAAACTTGGCCCTAGAACTAGGAATCAAATACGACTTTCAGGTTTGTCTCTCTTTTTGCCTATGAATTATATACAACCAGTGCCAGATTTACGTATGAGCTAAACAAGCTATAGCTTAGGGCCCCTACTCTATTGGGTGCCCCCAAAAAAAATTAAAGGAAAAAAACCTGGATGTACATTTCCAAAATATAAGATAAAAAACAAATAAAATAAAACCTACAAACAGTTACAGCTTAATAATTATTTCACTATTAATATACTTCTTAATTGTATTTCAGATCAACAATTACTTTGATAAAATACATATTTTGTTATGTGCAAACGGCTCTAGATACCTATTAGGTCCATAAATTACCATATAGCATATATTTTAATCACACTGTAAACATGTGGTACAGTGACAATAAAGTATTTCTATTTCTATTTCTATCTATTCAACAGAAAAAAACAGCGACAATTTGTTGTTGACAAAGGACAGCTGGACATATAAAGGGCCCCATTACCTTCAGTGGCTTAGGGCCTCATCAAACTTAAATCCAGCCCTGTATACAAACTCCCTTTTTCCTTTTTCTGTTTTAGTAATAATAAAATTAATCCTCAGTGTAGTTCTTAGAAGATGCTTAGGTGCTAACAGGGCATGCTATTGTCAATTTATTCTTTTTCCAGCCTAAGCTTGCCAGGGCTAGTGAAAGCAACTCCAAAACACAAACATCTTCCATGCATGGAACCTCAGCACCCACTTCAGGTGCCTTAATGGTTGTGTAACCTTACAGACGGTAACTTAAAAGGCAAGGGGAGGGGGACAGACCACCATAATCATGGGGTGCATTCATAGCTGAGACAAGGACACAAAATACTGTCTTGGCTTCTGTTTTTATTAATGTCTGTATGCACCCTTGGTAGACTTTCAGTCCCCCCCCCCCAAGATGCCCACTTCTTGGGTTTTCTGTTGCAATTGCATGAGCATAAACAACCCATTTCTTTAAATTAAAAAAAAGTTTTGTCCACTTTCTCTCCACTTGCTTATCTTCTTACGCAGTGGGCCCTCTAACAGTGTTTATTTCTTTCTGTTGTTTTACAAACACAACTTTGATCCTTTCTTTTTCCCAAAAATACTTTTATGGTGCCAGGGTAGTGGCTGGCTACAAGCGGTTCCCCCCCGTTTTCTGATCCCCAGCTTACTTCACATTTACTGCTGTTATGCAAAATCAGTTCCTGGAGACCTAGTATGGAAACCACTTATTATGTTACGACTTCACTGTGGTGCTGATGCAGCTAGGGGTTATTTTCAGGTGTGTGCTTGCTTGCAAATCACAACCCTTAAACAAATATCTGTTCTGTGCTTGTAGGCCAGGTTGGAAAAGGTACTTGATCACTCTGGCTTCAGAACTAGGGTTTGGAGAACATAATTTAAATAATAATTCAAAGCCCTGCGATGTTTCTTTTCTTTCTTTTAAAAGTACAGTAATAAAAAAAGAATTTGTGATTCAAATGAAGATTTCAGGTTATTAAAATAGGCTTTAGAGGCTGTTAATAAATGAGAGGTTTTTAATAAATGATGAATGTAGATTATAATATGATGGAAAAGAGAGAGAATCTTTATTAATTTTGACACATTCCACATCCTCCCTCCAAGTGTTTTTGTGCTTTTTCGTAGCTGGAATAGTGGGGGAAAATATGACAGTGTGCTGTTGGAATAGAGTAATTTAGTTGGCCACATCACTGGAATGAATTTTGTGGCCCAGTTACCAACTAATATAGACAACTTTATCAGAGTTCTGTTGCACATGAACTTTCTGGCCCTCTGAATATTTGATGAGCAAAGCAGTGACCTTCCTTCTCTTCACTGGCAATCCCTCAAGCTGCCTGTGGGATTCTTGTTACCACATGTCACCACAGCCATGTACACATGTACAGCCAAATAACATGGGGCCTTTAGCCAAGACAATTCAAACTGAAGAAGGGGAGAAAAGAAGCAAACAAGGCCAACAGATGGTCATTTTTTTATACCTACCGGTACCTATGATCTATGATCATTTTTTATACCTAGCTATGTAGCGCATCAAAAATCTGCAAAGACCTGTTTTACCAGAGACAATATCTGTATTAATACTGAACATGAGTACCATATAAAGTACCGTATTTACTTGAGTCTAATGCACCATTGAATCTAATGTGTACCTCAATTTTCAGAACCTGGAAACCAAAAAAAGTATTTGCTGGTGAATGTAAATGTGCCATCAAATCTGATGTGCACCTTAATTTTCGAAACGTAATTTGGCCAAAAAAGGTGAGCATTAGATTAGAGTAAATACGGTAATTCAACTTACGCAGCCAAAATCATTCCAGTCTCATGTGTCTTGTATGTTGCATTTATTCCCAAACTATGCACACTATTGTATAGTTTATGCCAGAGGTAGGAAACTCATGGTCCTCCAGAAGTTGGTGGGAATCAGTGCTCATCAAACCCAGCCAAAATGGCCAATGGTCAGGGACGATGGGAGCTGTAGAGTTTCAGGTTCTCCATGCAAAAAACGTTCAGCATCTGGGCTGCTTTTAATGAGCCTAAGAACTGCTATACCTAGGAAGCAGAGTGAAGATGGGCAGGAATGAGTGGAGGAATACTGAGGGTCCCAAGGGTAGCCATGGCAAATCAGAGGGCACCTAAGGAATACACTTACCTGGGCAACTAATTTACATTAAGCCCATGATGAGGGGAAAGCCAACAGGAGAAAGGTCAAGTTAAATCTCAATTTTGGTCAACTTGCTGTGCTTGTGGTTTTTTCCGGCTATTCTTGCTGACCTACAGAGAAGCGGGGTGGTGGTGCAGAATCACATCCCCACCTTTTCATTAGACATATTACTTTTTGTTACGCTCTAACATGAATGCTGCTGGGATGGCACAAGGCTTGAAGGTACTGCTGAAGTGGGTACCTAGCAGTGGGGGCAATTTCCCTGCCATGTCTCTGATTTAAAACACAGACATGAAGTAATTTATTCTGCTGCTCTTTATTATACCTGATTGATGACTGCAGGCACTCATTAGAGAGTGGACTGAGGAAAATATAATGCGCTTCGCCGTTTTATGTACGTGCAGTTCAATCCTTCAAAAGGCACGCTAGCCCTACTTCATTTCTCTGACTTATGGGCACCATGGGCTTTCTGTTTGGAGGATTTACTTGGGCAGATGTTAAAGAGAGCTCCTGAGTTATAGAACTGGGAGATGCAACAGCCTGGTACTGATTTCAGCTTTCAGCATCCTCATTGGAATCCACTACTGCAGGTTCTGATGTCAGATGCCTGTATAATACAGTGTTTGATTTCCATTACAAAATGCTGATTGTTGATGTTCAAAGGCAGGGGCATTGAACCCTCAAACCTGCTTAAAAATAGAATTTGGATTTTAACCAAAATTTGTTATGTTAGCTTGGAAGCTGTCAGCCATATGCAGAGAGTAATTTCTGCCAAGATTTCGTCCCCTGCGATGGACAAGATACTGGGTGTGTTGAGGCAATTATAAACCGATATATGAACAACCGTTGTGCTCAACACACAGTGGTTTTGTTCCTCCCTTTTGCACAATCAAACGAACAAGCCAGGAAGTCTTCAGTTAATTACAGTTTCTCGGTTGATTAATGGCTTCAGGACAACTTCAAGACCTGACTTCATATCCTGACTTATTCCAGAGTTGTTAACCATAGTTTCCCGACTTGGATGAAGCAGGCCACTATATTGACATGAAGCCTTCCTGGCTTGCTTGCTGGGGGCACAAGTTTCATTCATATCTAAGCTTATTAAATGGAGGTATCATTGTCCAAATGTAACCGCTTGCCTTTCCTTATACATTGTATTGATTCATCCGGCACTGAATTGACTTTTGACAATTGTAGTTACATATTGGGAAAATTGCTTCCGACAAAGACGCTTTTGAAAGCATGAGGAGCTTATCGGTGTGCCCTCATAAAGTGAAATTAGAAATGCCTCAAATAGGCTTCCTGTTTCCTGTGTGGCAGGGGATGGACGCCTCTCCCAACACCGCAGAGAGAGACAGATGGAGATAATCAGTAAATGATGGGGGAATTGCATTTTCTGCATTCCTCTTTGGTTGGAAGAGGAACCTGGCTCTCACCTGCAGTTTGCCTGGCGATCTGGCACTCGCTTTGCCATGGAATGCGAGGGCAGGCAAAGGCACTGGGTGCATGGAGCACTCCAGCTGCCCCCCCCCCCGATTCCATTCCTGGAAACACTGGTTATCCTGCTAATTGGGTTTTTTAAATTGGAGTAAACTACAGGTGTGTGCTAGAGATGATGAGATGAGAAATTGCGAAAATGAACCCAGCTACAAGGATTTAAAAGGTTTGGATTGGGAAGGGATTTCATTTGGTGAAAGGGTTTGCGTATATCAAAGTTATATACATGCAGGAAAGAATAAGGATTACAGTTAGAGTTCCTCACTTGAAACTTTATAAATTACCTAATACACCTACACGAATGAAATCACAAGATTTTAGCTATTATATAAGGGATTGTTATATCTGAATGGAATGGAATAGAAATTATTAAGGTTTTGAAACACAGAACAAATGTAGAAGAATGAAGTCAACAAATCTATCACACAGGGAGGCCTGTTTGATTAAATTGTATAATTTGACATTGGAACAATTGTCATAAATAATTGTATTAATTGGATAAAATTTGTATTGTTATAATGAGGCTGCTATTGGGACGATATTGGAAAATCAATAAAAACATATTTTTTAAAAAATGTCTCAAATAGATAAATACTATGCTCTCCCTTATTGCAAGGTGGGAAATGGGAAACTTTATTCCCATTTTCCTGCAACAGAAAGAAGTTGGCAAGGTTTTGCTGTACTTCCATCTTTTTGTTCCTGTCCATGTTCTGTCATCTCAGTTCTTTTGCTGCCCTTTCCTCTGCCCTGCTCCCTCCCTCCCTGATCCGGGTCAGGAAATGTGTTGCGTATAAGCAAGTCCCAAATGTCAGTGTTGTCTTCTGAATGCCCTCCTTTCAAGACTTCAGCCTTTCAGATTCCGCCGCAGAATCTCCATCTTAATAGAAACGATTTTTCAGAATATTTGGACAAATGACCTAGAAGAACTTTGTGCAAATCACCTGAACCACTCAACCCCTTTAAAATATTAATAAAATATAGGCTATTTTCCAGGTCCCTAGTAATTGATGGGATTCATTACATGTTAATATACCTGCTTTTCTTTAATCTTATCTGTAATTACTGTCGTGTTGCAGTAGCAAAGCTGTAATGAAAATGGAAATGGCTTCCTCTTTAGACCTCTATTTTTGGCTGCTTTTAGATAAATTATTTTTTCTCTGAGATAAAGCACTTGGAGCAAGAGAAGATTGGCTTCTAGCGATTTGGATAGGAATCTTATTGCTAGGTTTTATGATTGTAAAAAATAGAAAGCAACCTGCCTTGAACTTCTTCTCCCCTCCTAGTGCCTTTTTATAATACTCATTTTCTGTTTTAAAATGCAGACAGCTGATGGAATTTCAGGTTGCCAATCCCTCATTGGAGACTGCTGTTTCCTTCTTACTCATTTGATCCTTGGACTTGTTTTTCCTGTGTCCTCCTCAACTTTTTTCTGTCTAACCTAGCCTTCTTCCTCCCAATCTTGCCAAGTCCTCTTATTCTGCCCCTGTAGGTATTGAGTGGTTTTCAATTAGACATTGGGTGGCATTCAACTTACGTGTCCTGTCAGTGCAAGGACTTCCACTTCCACAATGGGACTTTCCCTCCCTTGTGCTCTGCACACTCCCCAGTTCTGCTTTAGAGGGTTGGAGAAACCTAGATAACATATTTAGGGGGTGTGCAGGAGAAGGAGAGGGAGAGAACATCCTGTCACACAAAGTAGATCTCTTTTCTCTGGTTTACTCAGTGCTATGTTGGATACAGCCCATTCTCTTCAAAGACTTGTTCATGGCACATCTCCAGTGCCAAATATTTTAATGACATCTAAAGGGACGTGGGACGTGGGTGGTGCTGTGGTCTAAACCACAGAGCCTAGGGCTTGCCGATCAGAAGGTTGGAGGTTCATACCCGCGAGGGGGTGAGCTCCCGTTGCTCGGTCCCAGCTCCTGCCCACCTAGCAGTTTGAAAGCACGTCAAATGCAAGTAGATAAATAGGTACTGCTCCGGCAGGATGGTGAATGGTGTTTCCGTGCGCTGCTCTGGTTCGCCAGAAGCGGCTTAGTCATGCTGGCCACATGACCCGGAAGCTGTACGCCGGCTCCCTCAGCCAATAAAGTGAGATGAGTGCCTCAACCCCAGAGTCGTCCGCGACTGGACCTAATGGTCAGGGGTACCTTTACCTTTAAAGGGCCAGAGGTAGATGCATGATTGTGGGCAGGTTAAGGGTCAGGTTCAGAGGCCAAAAATAAAAGACATGGTAATGGGCAGGACTGGCAATCAGATATCAGAACAGGCTAGTGAAGTGTGGAAAGGGAAAGGGAAGGGAAGAGGGAGGTTTTGCATTCTTACTCAATTTGACATATTGCTTAGTCTGAAGAGCCAAACCTAGAGCATTAGGCAGCCCAGGCAGAGTTGGGGGCAGCTGGGTACACTTGCCCTCGGGCTTGGAGGGTTAAGCTGGCCAGAGGGCCCTGCCAGGGACTGCCTGCATTTTTGTTTGAGTGTATAACTTTATCCTAACAAGACTCCTGCGCTGGGCTTCAGACAAGTTCTGGACAGGCCTGGCATCAGGTACAGAGAGCCAGCCTTAGTGCCACAAGTTTCCAGGCACGTGGATTGGTGTGAAAGAATGGCCAAAACATAATTGATGACAAAATGCAGGATGACAGCCCTTCTCTGTATGGGAAATCTAACCATAATACTCAAGAGTTGTAAGACTCAGACAACTAGTACCCAACACTTCAGTGTAGATTTAAAAATAAATATTTTATATGAATCCACTTTAGCACATAGTGTCTCTCTGAGGATTTTCTGTTATTAAATAGAAATGCTGTCTGGAGAGCCTGTTGCTGCCCAAGAGAGGACGTGTTGATAAGTAAAAAAGGATTCCAGTAGGAACACTTAATTGAAATCCTATCTGTCTTTTTGGGAGGACTGGGCATGTGGGGCAAGAGGCTCCCTGACTGTGAATAATTTTGAAAGCTGCATGTGCAGGACCTGAGCCTTCTCACTTTAATTCAGAATAGCTGCTACTCAGAGCATTCCAATCTCCTAACATGGTTTAGAATCAGGGAAAGAAAATAAGAAAGCCAGCATTTAACACTGTGATTGCATTAATTTTAGATGTTAAAATATATTAACAGTGCTATCTTATACATGACTACTTAAAAGAAGTATAATTGAATTAAGTGGGATTTATTCCCTTTTGAATGTATATAGGATTGGAACCTAACGCTTTTTCATTTGTGATGCTTACCCTTAATAATAATATTTAGCATGTATATAGTGTATTTTGGATACTTAGTGTTTCACATGTAGTCTCAGAAATCCTTACATCCATCCTGAAAGGTTTTCCTTGGGATGCAGAATTTTACTTTCCCCCTAAATAAACTTTTGATGGTTTAAAAATCGAATGTTTACATTATTATCCCACCTAAGGTGGGACCCCTGACCATTAGGTCCAGTCATGACCGACTCGGGGGTTGCGGCGCTCATCTCGCATTATTGGCCGAGGGAGCCGGCGTACAGCTTCCAGGTCATGTGGCCAGCATGACTAAGCCGCTTCTGGCGAACCAGAGCAGCACATGGAAACGCCGTTTACCTTCCCGCTGCAGCGGTACCTATTTATCTACTTGCACTTTGATGTGCTTTCAAACTGCTAGGTTGGCAGGAGCAGGGACCAAGCAACGGGAGCTCACCCCGTCGCAGGGATTCGAACCGCCAACCTTCTGATCAGCAAGCCCTAGGCTCTGTGGTTTAACCCAGAGCGCCACCCGCGTCCCAGCATTATCCCACCTAAACTTGCTTTAATAATATGAAATGCAACTTAGTTTGTAATATATAAAATGGTACTCTGTATGGGATATTTTAAAAATATCTGAGAATAAAGGCCTGGGTTTTATCCAAACAATCATCACTGCCTAAATATATCCTAGCTTTGGGCATTTGGGAGAATATGGGGGTGGGTGGGAATGTTGAAAATAGAAACCATCAGCATTGTAGTAAACAAAGGAATGTTTTATTATCTGGGCTTAGAATAGACCTCAGTGTTATCATGCAGAAACAAAACAAAAACAAAAAATATTCATGCATAAATTCAGAAAATACTTGTAAAAAAAAATCCAACGTAAGAGTAGCAATGCATTCGGATAGTTAATTATACTATATAATAGAGTGATATCCAATGGTAGCATTGTACTTCTGCAAATGAGACTCCATGTACTTCCTCTGGTGGATTGGCATGAAGGTTGTAAATTAAAAGAAAGGAAGGACGGGGAAGACCTGTTGCATCTGGTAGTGTGACACTGGACTGCCCATAGAACTTCCTCCATTGGTAATTGCCTGCAGATACAAGGGTTTTATTAAATCTTTCTCGCTAGCTTGGTGATTTATTCTGCTGGCACAGGCAGACAGAGGAGCAACATTGTCGTGTCTAAGACATGATATCTTAAAGATAGAGTTGTCGTGTGTGTGTGTGTGTGTGTGTGTGTGTGTGTGTGTGTGTGTGTTGGGACTAGTCAGTACTCAGACCCTTATGAGATTTCTTTGGAGGAAGAAGAGGATCCATTTAGCGGCAAAGCACATGCTACTGCCGCCTGGGGTGCATCCCCAAGGGGCAACAGCACAAGAACAGGCCTTTTCTGCAGTGGCTCCCTGCTCGTGGAATGCTCTCCCCAGGAAGGTTTGCCAGGCGACTTCATTACGAATAATTAGGACCAAGGCAAAAGCGTTCCTCTTCTCCCAGGCCTTTGTGGTTAATTAACCATTCTATAGCATTTTAAACTGTGTGTGAGGCGGGTATTGTTTTGTTTGTTTTTATGTTACATATTTTTGTGTTTTTATACTGTAAACTGCCCTGTGATCCTTGGATGAAGGGCAGTATAGAAATTTAATGAATAAATAAATATAAATATGGCTAAGCTGGTAGGTCTTAATAAGAAACAGTAGAATGACATAGATGTGTTTATTTGGCTTTTAAAGACTTGAGCTGAATATTTGCTTCTTCCAAAGCTGTACCTAGGATAGGATGAACCAGTTAAACCTTGCTTGGTTCTCCAGCCCCTAACCTCCTTGGAATTAAGGGGCATTCCTGTCACCTGAAGCTCGCTCCTCCATCTCTGTTATTATTTCAGTTTTGAAAATCTTTGAGAGAGAGTAGCCAGTGGCATCCTTAAGAACTTTGTTTACTTCAGGGATGGGAAACCTTTGGACCCTTGTATCTCGGTGAGTTGTTGTTGGACTCCAACTCCCATGAGTCTGAAGCTGCATAGCTAGTGGTCAGGGATGATGGGAACTGCACTCCAGCAACAGCTAGTGAGCCACAGGTCTCCCATCCCTACTTTACTGTTTCACTGTCTGGGTAGATATCTTGCAGCTTCAATATTGCCATCTGTTTACATTACATCACTGGTATTCATTTTCAATCACGTTGCCCAGGTACTGGAAATATTAGGACTGCAGCACCAAACATGTTTGGGGAGTACATTGGGACTCATTTTGGGGTAAACGTGTTGGATTGCAGTGTGGAAGAAATTGCAGTCCTGAACCTGTTTATATATTTATAGATTCTGTATAACTGCCCTTGGCTGGTGTTGGGTTTTGCCTGTAACTGAAGTAGTTATATGCTGAAGACTGGCACCTCTAAAAGGTTTTTTCAAAGCATATTTCAGCAATTCAGTTTAGGCTGTTCAGGGGTTTGGGTTTTTCTTTAGACTTTTCATTTTATGTATTTTCCAGCAGCTGCTGCCCTTTAATATTTGCCTGTTGTACTGAAATCAGCAGCTTTGCCCCCTTACTGGATGTAAGCTTTTTCCATTATACTATTCCTGTCCTAGGGGAGACAAATTGATTTCCAATAAAGTGGCAGAATGATTTTTAAGATCCCAGCACTTGCCTGTTTGTTTGATGTTTTGGTTTTTCATTTAACAGGTTGCTCTTCACATATTGCCTCTTCCAAATGACTTCTGCCTGCTCTGTGTGCAGTGACTGCAGTTTCACTAACTGTAGGTTGTTGTGTACTTGACATGATGGAATTTAAGCTCTCAAAGCTAGCAGTAAGAGAGAATGTCAAGAGTCGCCATTTCTTTTGCTTTGATCTCTAACTTCTGGAGGTTCTTTCCCTTTCATACTTGCTTCTAATTCCTTTGAATTTTACATATTTTAAAAACTTTAAGGTGCCACAAGTTTTTTCCATTCTGGAGCAGTGTTAACTCCCAACAATCTGTTTTGGCTGTAATAATCATAATAGTGCAATCTAGGTGAATGCATTGACCCCTCCCCCCAAATACACTTTCTTCTGCATTTCTGTACACATCAAAATGTATATCATCAATGCCATATTAATTTTTAACAATTTTATCTTCTTCCTCAGTCTTTTCCTGTCTCGCAGTCAGACTCAACCTGGTCCATCCAAAGATTCTAGAAGCAAAAAATGAGCTGGCAATTCTCCTTGTAAATGGTTGGGTGTAATACTCAATCTAACACAATCTGTTCCGTCAGAGTTACATTAGCTTGACAACGCATCAACACTAAAAATGTGTTAGTAAGTGCACATATGATTGGCGTTGGAAAGAATGTGACAGAAGTAGCATTACATCTTTCATCGTTTCCACTTCTAATTGTTCCCTTCACAATCTCACCTTTCTGATGCTTGTGAAATGCCCAAGGCATCTAACAATGACAAAATTTGAAAACTATAACAATTCAAATTAATGTAAAAGAGTGGGAAGTATAATCATCAATAGTGTCAGAGCCAGGCAAAGTTAAATTCAAATTTTGGTGAAGTCAAATGCCTGCCCAAACTCCAGGTTTTCAGCTGGAGACTCCTGGGGTGGAGAGTGTCTCAGACTGTTTGCTGCAACATTGCTTTCATGTGCTCCCATCAAACCACATCTCCTATAGGAATGAATGTACAAAAGACTTCTCTGATTGACCCAGGATTATATTTGAGGTCCTGAAGTCTATGGTTCAATAAGTTTCCTGATCCCAGCTTGTTTAGGGATCTAAATGCAATAACCAACCAATTCAGCTTGGGAGTCTGGCAGACTTAGTCTTGTATAATTATTCTACTTGCAACTTCCTTGGTACTCGAAGCCTGGACAATCATAACAAGTGAGTTATTGCTTTCAATATCATAATCTGTAGCTTCTTATGAAAGGCTTTACGTTCTAAGGGTAAAAGCTTACATCCGGCAAATAATAAAAGGATTGTTAACAACATTGCAGTTTCTATGGACTTCTATTATGTTGCATGATCTTAGAAATACACCTCTATGTTGCTATGGTTCTTTGTGGCTTTGATATTTTTCAGGACCAAATGCTTCACAGAAAGGTACAAGGAATCCTGACAGAAGGGATTTCAATGACAGGAGGGATTTTGTCTTCATAATACTATTGAGTCACCCATGTCCAGAAGCTAATAGTTTACTGTGAATACACTGATTTAAACTGTTTTGCTCCCTATACTACTGTGTGGTAGCAACAAACCATGATTCCTCATGTAGCATTATGTCTGAATCAGCTATCATGGTTTGTTTTGCTCAGACAAACCATAATAACAAACCAAGAACAAACCTTGCCTATGTATGTGGTTTGTACATAACATAAAGCTGGGAATTATCTCATGCAGTTAAAGCAGCCCAGATGCATTAATTATAAGCTATTACCTATGGCTTACCCATTATGTGCAATTGAGGCCTATATATCTGTCTTCCAATTTAGAGCATTGAGGTTCTCCCCCTTTTCCCATTCACTTAGAAAAACAAATAAAAATATCTGATATTCTGACCAACCAGTTAAAGTACAAGGCAAATATCCTATCAAGAAATCTGTCAATTATTCAGTTGCCTTGGGTCTCCAACATAATATCTTCCTTGGACTGGGTGGGTGTTCTACTTCATTCTGCTAAGCAATGTATAGCTAATATAGTTTTTTTTATTCGTGTCATTTTACCACTATGTGCTATATATTAAGTTTTGGTTTATAGGTGCTTTGGGTTCAGCAAATTGTTTCAATAGAACCCTTGGAGAATTCAGGCTTGGCTAGCAAGTAATATTTCACTAAAATGTCCAATTAAGTCTGTTCCTTCCAGATTAAGGTCATATTTCTTAAACACCCAGAATACCAGAGTTATGATAGTTATATTTCTTCACATCTCATTGGTAAACTTTGTATGTCAAGTCATCATAATAAAGCCGATCTGTTGTTTTCCTTGGAGGCAACAAAGTGACCATTCAATTGTGGTTAGTGTGTGATATGTTTATTATATGTCACCTTGTCTCTTATTAGTGGACTTAATATATGAAAGCAGTTATGGCTGAGTCTATCCTAGCAAAGGATATTCTATAGCCAGTCCATCTGGACCTTTGTAAGGTAAGACTATAGACAACAAGGCAAAGCACAATGGCAGCTTGGAACTGGCAAAATATGGTAGGCAAGGCTTTTGGAGATTGAGGACCTGCAATAAGGCCAGATGAAATGCCAGGTGAATGGCCAGATGAAAGTGTTTAGTTCTTTCCAAGTTTTGAGTGTACTCTAGGACTCTAAGGTTCTGCTGACTGTCTCTCACTTTGTAGTTAACTTAAGCTTTAAATAGAAGTGCAGTGTAATAATATGAAGTGTGGACAACACTTCAGATGATAATACATTTGAGTTTCTCACAGGGTGGCTATTTTGATAAATCAGGATGGGGTGGTGAAGATTCATGCCTAGTTCAGATACTAGCAGCTACAATATGATTAATCATGGTTTATTGGACCAGGGACAAAACATGAAATCACATATTCCCTCCTTTCCTTCTCTCCTTACATGCATTGCTTTGGCAAATATATTATATTTGATTCCTTAAATATATATTGGTTCCTTAAGTTACCCACAATGTTTAAACATGTGGTTTAAGGACTTTCTATAAATCAGCTTCTGAAACTAGGATCTGAAGCTGCTATCACACCATGGCTTGTTGGCAGCCCTTAAACCACAGTTTTCTGGTTTGAATGTCATATGGTTCACTGAAGTTGGACACATGAATGGGGAAATCTCATGTGTATAGTTGGCTGAGTCTTAGATTGTTTTGTCTGAACTGGATCATAATATACAGAAATCTCACTTTGTGTAGAACAGTTCCTAGAGGTTTCTGTGTGTTATACTTCCAGAACTGGTTGTTTGGAAGGGACTTGATTGAACTTTATAAAAGTTTAAGACGTTTATCTTCCCCATTCTGCCAACTTTGATCAGAAGTGAATTGTAAAAGATAATCCTGATTATCTGCTTTCTGTTGTTTCCCATCAATTTTACTATTATTTTAAAAAAATACCCAAACATTAGTGACTGAACTAGAGTACTTAAAATATGTGGAATGTCCAGGCTGTTGTAAAATATCCTGTTTGGACAGTATAATATATGAGAACAGCCAATTATTTTAGCTGTTGAAGTAGATTGCAGTACTTGAATAGGAATCATAGTGCATGTGTTTGGACCAGGGAGTGGGGAGAAGTTCCACTTTAGATTGCATTGTGAGATGAATTATATAGAAGGAGTCCTTTCATTTGTTACAGTAGCATCTAAGGAGTACTTCCTCATAGTTTCCTCCCATTCTACTATGGAAACCTTTGTATCTCCAGAGCCATGTAGGTGGGGCCAGTTTTGTCTTTCCTTCTCACGTGATTGTTTCTACGCAATGTTTGGGTGAGAAGTACCTGCACAAAACAAAAAAAAAAAAAAAAAAAAAAAACCTGTGCAGTACCTGCACAGTTCACCTGTGCACATGTTCTGGGCAGCCAAATGACCTATTTGTGTATGAAGAGAAGCTCCCTTTGGGTGCCAGTGGGGATGTACCTTGATATGCATATAGCAGCTTCCAAGAGGCAATTTCTTGTTCTGAGAGAGAGGGGGGGAGGGAGGGAGTTAAACTCCCCCTTCCTGCCCCCCATGGTCACAAGGCTGTTCTAGCTTCCCCAGGGTTGCTATTTCTGAAACAAAAAATATGCACATTAATTGCATTTGTGTAATTAATGCTGTGGCTAGTTTGGCCCTTAATATTCTGCAAAGTTTGTGATTATTCACAACATTACTCTTTATACCACAATGACTACTGGGTAACATTCTTCCTTGTCATGGTTATTCAATGAATTGTGGAGCTGATGAATGTGGTGGCCTTTGACTGTGATCTTAGTAGGTGTCTAAAATGCATTCTGTGATGTCAGAAAGCAATGCTTCATGTATAGGTGAAATTATTGGTTGGGAATCTGCTGCTATACCATTCACTACCAGATTAATGGAACATCTGAACAGCTGCCACAAAAAAAATGGATATTACTGAATCATTCACCAGGGGGATTTTGTAAGGATCCTGTCTAAATAAATAGAAAAAGAGGAATACTCTTCATCAGTTCTAAGGAGGAAAGAAAAAGACAGAGGGAGGGGGAAAGAGATGGAAAATGAAATGCAAATTGTCCCTTTTCAGGCTAACTCTGGGTCTGGGTCTTACAAAACCTTTAGCATCTTTCTGTTTGCTGTTCCTTCCAGATTGTTAATGTTACTGCTGAATGCTTCTTCCCTTTGCAGTTTATAGGCCATAATTGTTTTCAACCTTCTTACTTGACTAGAGGGAAGTAATGAGGAGAAGGTAAAGCATTAAAAGTGGATGAGGGACAAAACCCCAAACCACAGTAGTTCAGGATAAAATAAAAAGTGAAGCCAGAAAGTGGTTAGGCACCAGCTGCTAAAAACACTTTACTGATCATCTTCCTCTTTTCTAACTGAAGATGCAGCATCTCTCTTGACCCTTGTAAGCTAGCCAAGCAGAGTCAATATGCAGACCTGGAAGCAATGCAAAATCCTCATCATTGAGCTTTTTCAATGGGAAACTCAGTCTGTGAGTATCTCATTTGTCTGCTGAAGTTGAAAGAGACCAAAGCCAGAAACCTGAAATTAGAACGCTTTACTCAAACCAAGGAATTATGAGCCGTGGTTACATATTCTAGACCCTGGCATATATTATATTATATTCCATTCCAATACAGTGGTACCTCTGGTTACGTACGTAATTCATTCCGGAGGTCTGTTCTTAATATGACAACGTTCTTAACCTGAGGTACCACTTTAGCTAATGGGGCCTCCCGCTGCTGCTGCGCCGCCACTGCCCAATTTCTGTTCTCATCCTGAAGCAAAGTTCTTAACCCGAGGTAATATTTCTAGGTTAGCAGAGTCTGTAACCTGAAGCGTATGTAACCTGAAGCGTATGTAACCCGAGGTACCACTTTATATAAAGTTGCCATTATATCAGGTTAGACAACCTATCCTTCTAGTCCAGTATTATCTGCTCTGACTGTTAGCAGCTCTCCAGGGTCTCATGTAGGACTTCCTCCCTCATTGACTATGCAAAGTGCTCTGTAAGGCTTCAGGTGCTGGGGATTGCCCCTGCAGTTTTCTATGTGCAAACTGTGTGCTGTGCTCCTGAGCTATGGCTCTTCCAAAATCCTTTCATTCAGCTCACTTGCAGTTAGCACAACCTCCATGACTGCAGAACCTGAACTCCATGGAACATATTTGGAACATCCCTACCAAAACTGAGGGCCATTTAAAATCAGATCCATAAAAATCCTGCTTGATCTGGAAGTTCTGGCATGGTTGCTTTGTACCCAGCTGTAACTAAAAGTGTAAAGTGGCACAGATCCAAGAGAGCCTACTTTCCCTTCTTAAAAGAGAAGCTTGGAGATGTGGCTGTGAAACCAGTAGCAATGTTCTAGCTTTCAGAAAAAATAGTCAGTGGACTACTCATTTGAATATACCGTAAGCATCTAATTCCTCTAAGAAGCTGCTTTTAGAATTAGAATTGGTCTGAGACCAATATATTCTAGTTTTTTTTTAAAAAAAAAACTTGTGCTAATAGATAATAAGTTTTTTTCTTTATAGCACCTGTATTTTCATTTATCTGCGGAAGCCATAAGGGCTGGAAACCTGCTTTCCCCCAAATAAAACTCTCTGAGGTTCTGCCTAATAATTTTATTGGACAGCATTCTGCAACGCAGCCATTGTTGTAACAATTTTTAAATATCTAAACTTAGTGCCTTTTTATCAGGGTAAAACAATCATTCTTAAATGACTTTGAAGTTTCAATTACATATGTATCCCAGAGGGACACAGCGGTGACATTGTGCTGATGCATTCATAATGAGGTTCTTTGACAGGAAAGGTGGGATTAATAACAATTGGTGTAAGACATGCTTGCTTTCTTGGGAGGGGAGGGAAATGACAGCTTTTTTAGCACCCTCTGTTTCATTCTTGTATGTCCTCTCTCAAACGCATTGAAATAATCACAGAGAGATTATTGTTGTTCCAAATAGGCAGTGTGTTCCCCCCCTCCCTTTCTTTCTGCTTTCCCAGCAATCTGCATTAGAAATAAACCTATTACTGACAATAGCAAAGCTGTTCTAGCAATCTTCAAGGTAGGAAGCACCTTACTCTAGAAGTTGCTTGCTTGCCATCATGTGAAAACTTATTTTCTCCAAATGGTCGTAAGAATGATTTAAGGTGGTAGAGAGAGAAAAGTAAATGGGTGCCTGGGGATGCTTGTAGGTTTCAATTTTCCAGCTTCATCAGAAAATTGTCACTTTCACACTGCCTTTAGAGTTTTCTGCATTTAAGTGGGACACACTGGGGATTATTCCTCTCTGTGTATAATGGATACCTGGGTTGGAAACCTTGTACCCCCCCCCCCAAATTGGCCATCTGAACCAGTTGTTCCAGGGTGCTTCAGAATCACAACAGGGATTTGGGGAGTAAGTAACTGTGAGGGTGTGGAAGCATTGTATCTAACATTAAGGGCATCTGCATGATCCTGAAGTTAGAACCATCTTTATTGGGAATCTTGTATTTACTTTAGAAACCATTAAAAAAATTCCCCATTTTTAAGGGGGATTCCATTCCTTGGTGTGGTAAATTTTGAAGTTCAGGAACTCTACATGACAGGCCTCATACACCCACCTATGG
Source organism: Darevskia mixta (assembly GCA_034641385.1). NCBI lineage: Eukaryota > Metazoa > Chordata > Lepidosauria > Squamata > Lacertidae > Darevskia > Darevskia mixta. The sequence goes on along the minus strand of JAWWNH010000001.1, from coordinate 9,104,441 downwards.
AGAGTCCAAAATTGAAGACAGGTGTGCTGATCCATTGTATACACTTATGCACACCCGCTAAGAGTACATAGTATAATACCCAGTTTATTAGGATCAGCAATTGCTACAGCCTTATGACTTCCCTAGGAGTAAGTCAGTGGTGCTTACTTCTGATTCTCTGGGTCAAGGTTTCCCAAACTTGGGTCTCCAGCTGTTTTGGGGCTACAATTCCCACCATCCATGATCACTGGTCCTGCTAGCTCGGGATGATGGGAGCTGTAGTCCAAAAACAGGTGGAAACCCAAGTTTGGGAAACCGTACCCTTGAAAAACACATCTAGTTCTTCAGCAATCTGAAATTCACTATTTACCTTTTCATTAGTATTCAAACCATCCCCCCCCCCCAAAAGCATTACCATTAAGCTGTTCACATGAAGTAGGAACCTCATCAAAGAAAAGAAGTGTCTGGTTATTTTCCTCATTCTCTGATCTTCTCTGTGCCAGCCTGTCACTAACAAAACTGAAAGTCCTCATGGTCTCCTCATTCAGTTGTCCAAGCAAGGAAAGCCTGTCAATTACCCTGGTGCTCCAGCAAATGATGTCATCACTTAGGCTCTGAAAACTAGGTCCCAGAGCTGTGCACCTACTCAGCTGTACCACTGATTAAATTATAGGAAATGCAGAGAGGGAGAGAGACTAGGGAGCCTCTTAAGTAATATTGGAATAATTTTTGAAGGATATTAGTTAATATTTCATATGAGAAACTCAGGTAGATGTCAGTGCCATCAAAATCAGTCTAGTTGTCTGGGTATCTGTTTCTAGCTAATCTGTAATTTTGTCCCCCGGGGTACTGTTGTCTGAACGAGTGGCAAGGGAATTCAGTGGGGTTGTCTTGAAAGAATGAAGTAAGAGAGATTACTGTCTGAGCCAAGAAAGCCCTTGGGAGGAACTGTAAGTGGGGTGGTGAAAAGACAGCATGCTTAAATTAGGGAAATTTGTAAGAGTGATGGCTTTCATCTGCTATTAAATTATTCTTCGAGAGGCATTTCATTTTTCTTTTCCTTTCAACCTCAGGTTTCGCCAGCACAGGAACATAGCCAACTGCCTTTACTATGACCACTGGCCCATCTAGTTCAGTAGCAGCTGCACTGGCTATCAGAGTTTCAAGACAGGAGTCCTTTCTAGCCATACCTGGAGATTGAACTTGGGGCCAAGCTACCAATGAGCTACAGTACCGAACAGTCAATGGGTAGCCATTTCCAAAAGAGGTATCGGCATAGAGGCAAATGGTTTTTTAGAGTGGGTGACCGGATTTTGACCCGGTCTTGTTTGCTGTTTAAATGAGTGGTTTGTCCCAATGTACATAATAAGATCATGTAAAATTTTTCACTTAGGAATGTATAAGCTTGATGTGAACAAGTAGTTTGACAGCGGCTGTCCTTTATGAAACAAGCTCTATTTATATCTTTTGTTCAACAGTGTTTGTTAAGTGATCTTCTCTTTGGTGCAGTATAAAGTACTAATCTTAAAGTTGTGTGACAAGTGAAGAGTTGAGAACGCTAACATTTCTCCTGATTTCAAATATTTCCCCATTATATTAGTGAGATAAAGGAACTCTTCCTGCCTTTTTAATTTTTTTTTTTTACCATAACACATCCTATTTGAAACCTGTGTGACACATTTGACAGCTGGGTTGGTGGCAAGTAACACACTTAATAGATGTATTTGGCATGTAGGTGTTTCAGTTCTGCTCTCCAGCTAGACAGATGGTTTTTGGTTTATAGGGCTGAGGGTGAAAATTCTGCACAGTTGCAAGGCGACTTGGCCACGTCCACTGTTACTAATTATAATAGTCCTTGGTAATTAGCTGCCAGAGGCTTATAGACAGATCTTCACTGTTGATGTTACTGTTTTTGATTTCTCCTACACAAGCGCAGAGCAGATTGTTTGGGTTGGAGTTTGATGATCATAGGTGTCTAGCATCTGTTTGGTGCTTTAGCTTGTGAGATCTGCAAGATTGCTCTCTTAACAGTTTGTTCAGAATGTCACAAGGAGAAGATGGAAGAGGAAGGACAAGAGGGCCCTTTGCAGCTGACTTTACTGAAGTCTTTGCTTACCGGTAGGGATGGCACCCAATTTTAACTCGAATGTGTGAATAATAGGTACCAGCCTTGGCTGTTCCCCTGCAAAATTGCTCCAAATATATGTACTGCCAATAAACACAAGCAGCTTGACATGTGTTGGCTGTCACCATAGGGAGCAATTTAAGGCCTTGCTAGGCAAACATTTTATAGTTCAACAAATCTGGAGTTGTTGCTTATTTGTTGGGGGGGGGATTTAGGTGATGGGAAAGTAAGTGTGGATTGTGCTGCAGGGTATGCATGACATTAAGTATTGCATTGACAGAGTTGCGTATATCTCTACCTAGGTCAACTCAGATGTATTTAGACCACATCAGTGACCCGAACAATGATAATGTGAATTGGACTTTATGGTAGTAGTTAAATAAGTAGGGTCACATTTGCTACCAGTGTAATTTACCTTGTGTCCCCATATGTTGGACTACAATTTCCATCATCCCCAACCATTGGCTATGCTGGATCGAACAGCAATTGAGGCCTGAAGTTTGGGGAAGGCTGTTCTACAGTGATGTAAAAGGGAGGGTTTGTGCTCCTTGATTAATCATGAGTTTGCAAAGAAAGAGCATCAGAGCTTGAAGTCCTGAATTGTGTGGGTAGCTTTTGATTGCTGTCTTAGGCAGGTAGCAACTGACAGTGGAAAACCTGTGCGTAGGAGTTAGCTAGAAGAATTTGGGCACCCGCTTAAGTTTCCAACGTGAGTTTAGTGAAAAGAACAACTTTTAAAAATGAAAAACCAACATCTTCATTACTTTTGTCTGATGTCAAAATGCAAGTCAGCCGCCAGAATGAGTTGCTTAAAGTAATCTGTGGTTGCAGTGCCTAACCAGATCTTTCAGATACAACGTTTGTCTTCTTCCTGCTCTGCGTGAGGTGATTGTAACATCCACTCACACCCACAGGATCCAGTCATTTCCTCCTCCACCCAAAGTTAAAATGAGATATAGTCCCTAAATTTGATCTTTACTGGGGAAGACAAAGATTTTTGAGGGGGGCAAGGAGGAGGTATTGTGTTCAGGATAAGCTGTTCTGATTCATGCTATTTGTCATTTAAAAAGCTGCAAGGGAATCCATACCCCCTGCACTGCTACAGGGGGGTAGTTTGATGCCTGGTTTGATGCCAGGTTAAGAATCAGGCCTTTTAAAGGGGTTGCATTTGTTTGCCATTTACTCAGTTGCTTTTGTTGTTGTTTTATGATGGGTCTATGATGGATTAGGCTTTTATTTTATTTTTGCTGTTGTCATTGCCCAGTGCCCTGGAAGCTAACTGAGTGAACAGCAGTCTCTCTTTGTCCCAAATTGTATGGGGCTTTGTACACTCATACCGGCACCGTGAACTTGGCCAGGTAGCTAATCAGCAGCCAGTGCAATTCTGTTGGCAGCGTCATAACTTAACGACAATAGTCTACCCAAGTTAGCAGCTGAGCTGCTGCAGTTAGCAGCACCTGCAGCATTCAAGCCAACCTCAGGGGCAGGTTCATATCAACTTTCAAGACGACTGGGACCACTCCCTCTTGCAAGGATCTACTTAGTCATCCCCTCATGGAATGCATTAATAAGCCAAGAGGGACCCTTTTCTTTTGGTTACAAATTCCTTTTGAGAGCAATGGAACTTCCATCAAGTCAGTCCCAAGGAGACTTGCTCTGTTTTATTCAAAGTATATAGTGGCAAGAAGCACTGGCTGCTCCAGGCTGTGAGCTTTGCAAAAGGATTCTTTTTTAAACAAAATGGACAGAGGAAATGCTGCAGCCCTGAGACTGACTTGTAAGTACGTACTTTGATTTCTAATTTTATTTATTTTTAAGTACACTTGCATTTCTGCATGGATTTGAAAGGGTTTCCCCTTTAAAATCTGCATGAAAATGGGACGGACTCAGTTTCATCGTCAAGTAGAACTGGGGTGGATTGGACTGTAATGGGTCTGTTCATCCCTATACTCTATGCTTGTACGTCAGAAACAATGATAAAACTTGAAAGTCTCAATTTAGCCTCATTCACCTGTCGGATCATAGAGGCTCTATTAGTTGCATTGGTGCCCTAATAGATAATGTTGTCCGTCATTTTGTAGAACCAGAGCTAAATTCCCTTGTCTCCAGTCACCCACCCACCTACTACCGGTATGCTACTGCTCATAGGGTATTCCCAGTCTTCCAAACCATGGTTTATAGAACCAGCTAATTTGACATCTGAATTCAGCTATTCCATTAGCTCAAGGGTGGGGAGTCCACCCCCTTTCCAGATGTTCAACATCTTCCATAATCACTGATGCTAGGCCATGCTGGACAGGAGTTCAATTCCACCATCAGGAGGGCCACAGTTGTTGCTGAGAATACCACCTCTAGGTTACTTTTTTGCCATATGTTCTCTCAGTAGGTTTGAATAAAAAGCTGGGGGCGGGGAAGACATGGCAGGCCCATATCATAAACTCCTTGCATGTGCTACCTGTCAGCTTTGGGCTGCTTGAAGCCAGCGCTAAGCCAGGAAGTGAAAAGGAATTTACATAGGAAGAAAGGAAAATCCATATCCAGTTTGCTTAAAACTCAAACCAAACAAAAGGACAAAGCTCTGTATCTCAATCTTAGCCTTGTGTTTGAAGGAGCTGTAGCGACTTTGTGGAATGGCTGCAGCAAGTTGTGAATAATGCATGAAAGAGAGAGAAAGGGGGGGGGGTAGAATTGCCTCCCTGGGCCTAGAGAGAATACAAACAGCTGTGCTGTTTAGCTCTGCTCTGTATACACAGCTACACAATACTCACCGGGGAGAGAAAGCATATCAAATCCAAAGATTCCCCCATGACTTCCTTGACTACTTTGATACTAGCCTGGAAAACGGGAGATGATATATTTTTGGTCACACGCAGCTTCTCATTTTTGACGCTGCTTTATTTCCTTTTTTCTTTTCTGTTCCCCCAGGCAGCCTGCCAACCAGAGGTAGAGAGAATTAGAGTCTTACATGAGTGACCCAAAATTTCATTCTCATATTCTCTCTCTCTCTCATATATATATATATATATATATATATATATATATATATATATATGAATATGACATTGATGATTCATTTTCATTTTCTCCCCCAGCCCTCTCCTTTCTTAATATTTGAGGTGTCCTTAACACACATGAAAGAATAGCATTAGCCGCTTGGCAGTTGTTCAGATACAGGCTATGAAATGGATTATTATCTTCATTTCATCCGTGCAAATCGGGAATTCTTCCACTTATTTCAGTGCAATAGTTCCAGGTTGAGGAGGAGATCGATATAAACAGTCGCTCTGCTGGCTCCCTCCACCCTTTCCCCACCTACCTCCTTTCTCATTTTGATCATCCCAACAGCAAAATGATGATTGTGCCAGGATTTGCAGGCAGCTTGGGAAATTGGACTACGTAACATGTTCAGCAGGGACTGAGCTGTGGAGGACACAGAGGTAGTGGACAGGTCTTCCAAGCTACTCTCACCATCCCTTCCCTTCCCTTCATATGTATCTCGCAAAGCCCTATGCAGGGCTTATTTTCCTGCCAGAAGTCAGGAAACCAGTTCTGGCACCTCTCAGGTCAAGTGAGTTTCGGCACCTATTTTTCTGGAGGAATATCCCTGGGCCTATGTAAGGTAGATTTCTCCAGGTGGTGATGAACTAATGAACCCTTTGATTTCCTTTAAAATTTTCATTTTCCAGTATTAATTTAAGTAAGATGAATTAAAAATGAAGTAGAACTGAGATGTTCTCAGGTTTCATGCTTACAGCCAAGTGAGAAACTTGAGACCAATTGGAGCAAGCAAATGCTTCTTTAAAAGATGTTGTTACTTTTTGCTGGGTTTCAGTCTTTACTTTTATATGGAGCACCAGGCAGTGTATTATTTATTTAATTAATCAACGCATTTATATTATGCTGTTCCTCCAGGGGCTTCCGGGTAGCATGCATGGTGAGCCAGTGTGGTGTAGTGGTTAAGAGCGGTAGACTCGTAATCTGGTGAACTGGGTTCGCGTCCCCGCTCCTCCACATGCAGCTGCTGGGTGACCTTGGGCTAGTCACACTTTTCTGAAGTCTCTCAGCCCCACTCACCTCACAGAGTGTTTGTTGTGGGGGCGGAAGGGAAAGGAGAATGTTAGCCGCTTTGAGACTCCTTTGGGTAGTGATAAAGCGGGATATCAAATCCAAACTCCTTCTGCCTCTTTTATTCTCACAACAACCCTGCGAGGTAGGCTAGGCTAAGAAGTGGCGACTAGCCTGGGGTTATTCTCTTAGCTTTGTGGTGGCATGTGGATTTGAACTGTGCTCTTCCCATCTTCTCGTTTCTAACCACTATCCTACACTGGCCCTCATATAAATTAATTATACATGATAAGGCATGCAAATAACTATAGGCGAAGATGTAGTTTGTTTTTCTTTATTTGTTTTTAAAGCCAAAGTCTTCACCAATAAAACCTACAGTTGACATTCAGAATTAAGTTTGTAAAATCAATTTAGATTTCAGTATTTGGGTTTTCATAGCATGTGGCATGATTTAGCAAAAGCTTTTATGATAGAGAATAAAAGAAGTGGAAATTTATGAGCTGAAGATATGCTTATGGACCAAAAAGAATGGATAGCAACAGAATGGGGCATTCTGAGAAACACAAACTTAAAAAAAAACAAAACTATATTGCTAGACCTCATGGTGAAAGTTGCTACCGTAGTGTCAAAGTGAATTAGCTGGAAAGTCCTTAGTTCAAATCTCATCTCAGCCATAAACTTACTAAGATAACATAATATGCTTTGAATATTCACAAAGCAATATTAGGTGCTATTGTTACATTTTAGAGAAAACTTGTGCAAGTAAAGTCCACTGACTACTTATTGTAGTCCGTTATACCCATTGCAGGCGGGGGGGGGGAGGGAGGGACAACGACCACAGGCTGCCTAATTTAGTGTTGTCTATTGTGTGTTCATTGTGGCTATTTCTTCTTCATAGTGTAAAGTGGGAATCGCTTTGCCTAATTTGTGTAATTTGATGATATCCATGGACATGCCAGATAAAGTCAACACTTTTTTCCTTGGCACGAACAGACAGACCTTCACTCCCTAGTCTGCAAAGTCCTGTCTGAACAGGAAAGTCCTAGCCTGCCAGCGGAAAGATGACAAAGATGGAGTGAATCTAACCTCTGACCTCTCTCTCAGTTGGGTTGCCCTGCATAATAACATTGCCCTTGTTTTTGGAAGTCCAGAGGAGGAGAATTATTTCTTCCAGTTTACCGTTCAGTTGTTGTGCTGGCATTGGGAGAGCTGTCTTAAAGTTCAGTCACTTGTCTGCACTGTATCTAGACGAAAAATACACAACCAAGGGTTACACACGCCCACACACATCTGCCAAAAGGATATTTTGTGGTTTTGATTTCAGAAAAAAGAACCTATGAGATTGAATGTGTCTCTAAATATTTTCTCTGCTCTCTGTAGGGATGTAGGAAGTTCTACGTTGGTGTAATTTAGGCTCCGGCACAGGATATTTATGCACCGTCTCTTGGGAACACTTCTGATTAGTGTAGGAGTGACCTTATTGGAAACCGACAAGCAGGTCTGCAGTTAATTAGAAATAATACTGAACTCATTTGCAGGGTCCGAACAAAGGTGTTTCTTTTCCTTCTCCTCCCCCCCCCCCGTTAGTAGATGATGTTGCATGTTTTTATTTAACAGTTTAAATTAAGAAGGGGAAGGCAGATGGCGTACCTTTTTGCTGCCCTTTTGAGAATGCCCACAGAGCCACACATATTAACTTAGAGGGGCCAGGTCAGGATTAATGGTTTAAGAGCAGACAGTCTGGGATGGGTAATTAACAGCTGAAAAAATAATGAACAGGTCTGGCAAGGTCAGCAACAGGTGACATTGGGTCCCAAATAAGGGGCAGATGGCGTGTGGGAAAGGGGAGAAAAATATGTTTGTCCATGTCTTTCAGAGGTTTAAAGTAACTGATTTTTGAGATTTCATTGTGGTTTTCTTCTCTGACACAAATAGGTAGCACAAAACAATTTTAGCCATGATTATATGACGAAATGCATTCCAAGACATGACCCACGTATTCTGCATATGATTTGAGTATATAAGCATTTCTTTTTTGCAACGTTCATAAACTCTTGAAATCTTGTATTATGTCTTGTCATGCTAATTCACATGAAGATGCTTCTCTGGAGACTTACGTGAAAATTATTATTCCACAATTTCATACATCAGGAATAATTATGTTAAATTAGGCAGAAGGTGAAGTCCTAAACAAGGGGAGGAAGCTATTCAACCATGAATTAACTGCAACAGCAATAAAAGCCCAAGTAGAAAACTGTGGAAATAATCTGACAACAGTTTGTCCTGTGAACTCTGTACCACCCTTGGTTAAGTTGCCATTAAGAAGGGGACACTGAAGAATAAACAGATGATGCTTGACATTTAATCAGTCAGTGCTGTCCCAAACTTGATTTACTTTAAACCATTCCTCCAAATTGGTTTTCGTTCTGTAAAAGACCAAGAAGAGGTTTCCCCAAGTGGTTAGTTATGGAGAGAACTACAGTTTATTATTTGGAGTTTTGTCTTAGCTGAAATGCAGTCAGCATTAATCACACCCTTTGCCGTGTCTGATTGGGAATTGCTTAAGTTTCGGAAATGCTGATAGGACTTTATTCTTTGAAGCTGCTGTTAAAAGTGGAGCCTGGGGATTTTTTTTTCTTTCTTTCTGTTATTATTCCATTTGGAATGACATTTTTATTCAGGTAATGGCCAATTAGTGGATAAACCTGGAAATGACGATCTACCAGCCTCTTTTTGCCCTTTAAACCCAGAGAGGCAAGGGCTTCGTTTCCAAGGCATGCAGGAGTAGTTGCCAGCTCTTCCTTGTCATTCTGTGAGCTTCCTGATGGAGATGGCCAATTTGCCACCTATATTTGGCCCAATCAGTTCAAAAGGTGGAAGGCATGCCTTAAAAGCACATATACTCCAGTGTGACTTTGGGCCAGTCTGATGGATACACGTGTGTGTGATTTTCCTTTTTTTTAATGGCCTTTAAGAGTGAAACAGCATGGAGTTTTGTGAAGAGGGTTGAGAAGATTGGGGAGTGGGGCAAGCATGAATGAGAACAATGTACACAGTATACTGCATAGGTGGGTGTGAATCAAGGGGATGTGAGCATGAGACGACTGTGGCTGAGATTTCCCCTCTGTATCTGTAGGTATATCTGCTGAACGTGCAAGTGGATCAGATGTCCATGCATGGTGAAACTGGCTGTTTTGCCCTGCAAAGTTTCCTCACTATGTGTGCAGTTTCTGAGACACTCCTGTCATTGATTTTAGAAGAAATATGCATACATTTACAGTCCTGTCTAAAACATGTGAAGGGGAAATGTAACTGGGAAAGGAAATAACACATATCTATTGAGCATACTTCTGGGTTTATTTTATGTTGCATTTTATTTATTACATTTGTATACTGCCCTTTATCCGAAGATCCCAGGACAGTTCACAACCGGTTGATGCCCTGAACATGCCTTTTTGGGGTGGGTGGGGTGTAGCTTAGGTTATATTGTCACATGATTGAACTCTTGCTGGACTGTCCCATTTCAAACTCAGGTTGGACGATTACATGTTTGAATTTGTTAGAATAAGTCATGTGCATGTAGAAAACTAGCATATCAAGGGGCCTGTAGCTGCTGCCAGGAATGCAAACAGGGTGCGCTCCTAGTCAAGTGCGAAGGAAGTCATTTGTTTAGTTCAAGTCCACAGTTTCAATTTTTAAACTTTCCATTAAGTTGAAGTGTCAGGGTGGGATGGAGCAGAGAACAGAAAGATGCAGAAAAGTCCACTAGCAGAAAATCTAAAACATAATTATATTTTTCATTTAAAAAACAATAATAAGATGAAAAACAACAACCACAATTCTGTAATTTTTTTTTACCAATCTTAATAGTTTGAAACGCAAACTTTGCTCCTGATTCAGTCACATGAGATTACATGTCACTGACTAGAAAAACTCACTACTTCTTGAAAGACCTTTCTGGAAAAGGGAGCAAGCAAAGAAGAAATGCACCTACTTCTCCAGTTTCAATTAAAATCACACTATACTAAATTGTAGTTCAATTTATAACTTCACTACCACAAACGTATACACAATTCACATACGGAATGTCATTAAATCTTTCTTCCAAAGTAGCTGAGGGGGGGGGAGTGAATTAACAGAAATGCTTTTCTGTATTTTTAACCAATAATGACCTTGGGTAATTAAGCACAGCCTCCTTGTGGATCCCAAACAACCCCCACATGTAACGCAGAAACATTTTTCTTGACAGATTTGTGTGAATCAATTCATCACGTGGTTTGGACTGCTGTAAGCAAAAGCAACAGAAAAACCAGAATCACAGAAACCATGGTTTATAAGTCCATGTGGCTTTAAACTGGAATTTTCCCATATGGAAAAAAATAAACCAAGAGTTGCATAAACCAGAATTTCACCCACCCCGTCATCCTATTTTTATCAGAGCAACTCTATGTTGATTTTAGTGTGACTTACTCTTAAGTTAATATGCAGGGTATTGCAATTTTCATGTGCCATGGTACAGTTTCATTATTGCAAGTTATAAACTAGTTGGTTCTTCTAACTAAGAAGATATTTACTCCTTCCTGGCTGGTTCCACCCTTTTCTATATAAATGGGGGGAAATGTGTGCGGGGGTTTCCACACTTTTAGGATTTCTATTATTTAAAAATTGTAGAGCGCTTCATGAACCTCAGAGCGAAAACAGTACAAACAAAACACCCTTTTCATATTGGTTGGCTTTATTATTTTTATTTTTAAAAGTTGTGCTCCTTCGCATCTCCATGGGAAGCTATGTTATATATTCATTGCATCACTGGATATTCTGGCAGCAGCTTGGAAACTTTGAAGCTTTGTAGCTTTTGCTGTTTCTGTGGACGTGGCAGGCTCTGGACAATGCCTACTTTTTAACTTACTTTAAGGGAAAAGCCCTTCCATCTACATAAATAGTCTCACACAGAAAGTGCTTTATCTTCACCAGTTAGTGAGTCAGTTTGAGCAGGGAGGGGGGAGCATTCTCTTGGTGAAAGCTTTCAGAGAAATTATGCATGGTAAATTAATGAAGGCCGTCTGAGGTATTATTTGTCTGTGAATGCACATGCCATTAGAATCAATGGCTGGCTGAAAAAAGTTAACGGTCATTAAGTGACTATTAAAAAGGGCCAGTGGACACGGATTTTCTCACTTCCAGGGTTCTGGTTGGATTAGGTAAAGACGGAGGTTGTTTGCCAGTAGGCCATAGGACCATCCAGCCATAATACTTTTGTCTTTGCCAACTTCTGCTGACTCCTTTCTGCTACTGGCAGATTTACAAGAGTCCGAGACACACAGAGACCATCTTCAACCCAGGTAAAAATCCTCCTCTCTCTCTCTCCCCTCCTCTCTCTTACCACATCTGAAAGGGGAATCTTTTCAAGAATCTGGCGCTTCTCAAAGTTTATCGGAAATGCATGTGTGTTTTATGCTGACAACTGGTTGAGAGGATTAATTCCATGAGAACAAAGTTTGGGTGTAGGCATTTCACTTTGTGCAAGAACAGGGCACCTCGCTTGAATGCTGTGTGTAAAGTAGCATACATTACCAAAGCTTTGTGGGAAACAGATCAAACTTGTCTAATATGCAGAGTGGGAGATTAATAACTCTTTTTCCGACAAAAATGTTTTGTTTTGGCAGCTCACCTCATCTAGTAGGCAACAGGCAAGCAATTGGGAAAGGAACATATGGGATAGATAAGCTTTAATATTCCTTAGTGCTCTACCTCACCCGAATTTGGAATGCCCCCACCCCGAAACTAGCAGGAGATGAAAAAACAAACATTAACAAGGAGTACTTCTGACCAAACTGCGGGAGGCAGTGGAAGACAGGAGTGCCTGGCGTGCTCTGGTCCATGGGGTCACGAAGAGTCGGACACGACTAAACAACAACAACAACTTCAACATATAGGCATTTCCCTCAAGAAGCTGCTTTCACCTTTCTTTCAAATGGAAGATAGACTACCGTATCCAGGATACTGGAACTCATGTCTGTGTTTGGGTGGTGGTCAGAGACACCTGGGGACCTTGTGTCATTATGTTTACAACCGCCTAGGACAATGTATTTCCTGTTTTAAGAAGTTGTCAGGATGAGGCTAAGTCATAGAGCTATCTGATTTCAAATGAAGTAGTTAAATGCGAGGGAAATTTGTGACTTGACACCTTCTAAAGGCTGCTGGTGAGAGCAAAATGCAAAGGTTTTTGATCAAAGGATCTTTTGAGCGTGAGCTTGACCAGTTGCTGATGGGTTTGCTGTGTAGGAACATAATTAATATTGTTATGAGTTTGTTTGGGGGTGGGTGGGAATTGACTGTATGCCAAGACTCTTCTAATCCCTGGATCCAGCAAGTGTTGAAATATAAGCAAGGATTCAAAATCCTGGTGAGGTGATAGCCTAGGTCAGTCATGTCCAACAGGTAGATCGTGATCTACCAGTAGATCACTGGATGCCTGCGGTAGATCACTGGTAAATCATTGGCTCCCCCCAAAGAAGCTGAACAACTGTGGCTCACCTAAAAAAAGCTCAACATTTTACCTCCTCCCTGAAAAAACTCAATAATTTTGACCTGAACCCCCCAAAAGGGGGTATATCACTGCCAATTTTTAACTCTGTGAGTAGATTACAGTCTCTTGGGAGTTGGCCACCCCTGGAATGCGCCATTAAGGGAACAAAGTAAGTGGATCTGTGCAGAACATCAAATGGGTGGGCCCCCTCCCTCAGCTGACTGGTAGTTTCAGAAAGAAAAATGCAAGAGTTGAGAGAGCTGGGTGATGTGAGCTAGAAGCTAGAAAAAAGAAGCAGAAGCCGCAGAGAGAGAGAGAGAGAGAGAGAGAGAGAGAGAGAGAGAGATGTTTGATTTATGTTTGAAACCAAATTATGGGGGAAGCAAGGACTTCTTGGGGTGTTAATACTATGAACCTTTCCATCATAGGCTCAGGTTGTATTTATGTGTAAAAAAAACCATGTATAATAAAGACACCACAGTCTCTGCTGTACCTCAGTGCCTGGAACCCCTGGAATCTTGCACTGCTCAGAGATTGGGATGGCATGCAATAGTATTGATCTGCATTCATTTTTTTGACTAAGAAAAAAGACTCTTTTAAGAACTGTCTTTTGTATTCTGTTGTCCCCTGTGTCCAGTTATTTACCGTATATAATACGCGTCTTGGGCCAAATGCGAGAAAGAAAAATGGCTAGTTTGCTTGAAATTAACATATACCAATTTGCTAATTTTTGAAGACACTTTCTCTGCAGTCTCCTTCTCTGTCCCACAGAGATTACCCTAGACAGCTGCTGCTACTCACCGTTATTTATATAAAGATGGGTAATGTATTTTGTACTTGGGAGCTTGTCTGTAACAGCGCTTACACCATTTCAGATACTACAGACTGGCAGGAATTGCTGTGAATAATGACTTTCCTGTGACAGCTTTATCCTGCCAGTAATATGTCATTGTGTATGACTTTCCATTAATCATGCAACAACAAAAACATTGCACCTGGTGACAATAGCAGATCCATTAATAGCAGAGAAAGTCTTGGCTTTATGAACACATACACTGTCTCAGACTCTTGGCTATACAGGCACTTTAATCAGTAAGTACCAATATAGGACACATTTGCTTCTCCCCCCTCCACCTACACCCCCAGTTCTCTCCCTGCTTATCGGTTACTGCTGTGATCTATTGTACCACAATTACATAACATCTTCCATCTCTATAGTAGTCTGACATTGTGAGGTTTTTAAATGACTTTGAGTTACTCTATGTTGACCTTGCTGTAATCAAGGATGCTCTACAATCCCAGCCACCACACACAATTCATATTGTGGAAGGTGAGCTGGTTTCAGATGGTATTTTGTATGGGTTGTGTCATGTTAAGCTGGACAGAGCAGTCAGCATTATTGGAAGATCACTAATAATGGGAACTTGAGGGCCATGCCCTGTTGTGTAAGGCAGTAGAGTGATTTGGTGATATTGGCTTTACTTGTCCTCATGAATCGTTGTTGTTCAGGGCTGTTTCATACTTGGCTAGAGCTGATGCATAAGTGTTTAATTGGGTGTGCTGCTGAGTAAGCTGTTAGTGGCATTTTAGCCGCATTTTAATCTGACCAAGAATTCATGTGTTGCATCTCCAGAGCACATAAATAGTCTACTGGCTTTATACTGTCTCTGTGTTGGATTTAATAGGGGGACGAAAATCTTATTTTTCTTCTACTAATCATGACAGGCAATTATTTTGATAGGTCATTTTATTGATAAGGCTTTTCATTATTTATGGTGGGGTTTTATCCGCTATGAAAGAAATATTCCCATGGAATGTGACAGTTCTGAGAAGCTTGAAATGGCTGATTGGTCTAAAACGACAGGTTCTGACCAGAGTGCTACCGGTATCATGGGCTTGGCTTTCACTGATATTTTGGATTTTTGAGTCCTTTACTTAGGAGGAATCAAGCTGATGTGGCTGTAATTTTAGACTTTGAATGTCTTCTAATGAACATATTGGTAGAGCTCCATGTACTGATATATTGGAAGTGATTTGGTGACGCTGGGCGCATCCAGATGTTAAAATCCTGGCTTAATAAACCAGGATTAATAGCATGCAGCATTGCAGCCCCTTTGGAAACCAGTCTTTAAAATCAGCAGTTTATAGCACAGTCCTAACCATGTCTACTCAGAAGTAAGCCACATTGGGGTTTACTGTCAGGGAAGTGGTGTTTGGGCTGCAGCCACTGTCTGCTAATTTATCCTGTGAGGTCTGGCAAAAGGTCTTTTGAACTAAAAGTGACAATTAGGGGTAATATAAAGCAGGGTTCTCAAAATATGTGCCATGCCACACTGGCGTGGCAGCAGAGGATGGTAAGTGTGGTGGGAAGAAACAAAGAAACATTTAAGCATTTCAGTGCAGTACAGTACAGTACAGGCTTCCTCAACCTCGGCCCTCCAGATGTTTTGAGACTACAATTCCCATCATCCCTGACCAATGGTCCTGCTACCTAGGGATCATGGGAGTTGTAGGCCAAAAACATCTTGAGGGCCGAGGTTGAGGCAGCCTGGTATAGTATAACATAAAAATATTTTTTTGTACCTACAACCAGTAACAGTATCCACACCTCTCTTCAAGAACATTGGCTATTCTTCTGCAGTTCTCCATGACGCATTGTCATGGGATTTTCAAATAGGACAGATTGGAAAAGAGAAAGGCTTCTTTGTGTTGATAATGACATGCAGGTTTGTCTCAAATTAGGCCAGATATAAATGAGATTACCTGGCAAAAGCAAGCTCACACCTCTCATTGACTTTGTATATATACTTAAGGTATATGTATATGTTAGAGGCTCGTTTATAATTATATTTTGAAAATGATTAATGTTCTTATGTAGCTGCATTGTTTTATACTTTCTGGATGTCCCATGATCACATTATAAAGTAGTTGTGTTCTATGTTATAAATCAAGCAGTGGTAGGAGTTATTTCTGTTGGCTTTCCAATGTATTTCTTATCAATTAAAAAAAAAGGTGTGTCACGAGAAAATTATCATTCTGAAAGTGTGGCCCATAGGAAAAAGAGAACCATTGATATAAAGGAATGGGAATGAGAGGGAATTAAATGATGTTGGTTGATACTTCATTTTTTAAAAAAAATAATAGAAGGAATGTCTTTGCAATTGCCAATTCTTAAAGTCAGATCACACGGGGAAATGCTTCTGGGAATTAGGCATGGGGTTTCTTTAGAGAAACTCGATGCCATCATTCTCTACCATGTTGTATGCAGTGACCCTTCAATGAGGAAATATTATATAGCTCCCTCTGTCTTATCGCAACAGAAACAGTGTGTGAGCTCTGAGATGCCATGAATAATACAAGTGCTTTGGTGGCCCTTGGGGTATTTGTAATATTAATGTTGGTTAATGATATTAGTTCATTTTACCATTAATAAAATTCTATTGCTTCAAATTATGCATAATGTTTCATTTAAAAGCTTACCCATGACTTCAATAGCTTGCAGCAGCAATGATCAACTTGTGGCCTGTAGCAGCCTGAAGCAATTTAATCTGACATTGGCGGTCCTGCCAAAAATATTTTTGAGTTGTAAGAAATAAAGTTACTCCACTTTAATGTTATAACTCTCTGGTATTCTCTGTATAGAATGTGCACATAGGTATGTGAGCATTAATGTGCATCCTGTTCTCCTCGAGCACATGTGCTCCACCACTGCAAAGCCCTTGTTGCTGAGAGGTTACCTTTCTTGGCCCCTACACTGTTATATATCTCTTGACATCAAGCAGCCCCTCTCAGATTATGAAAGTTAGCTGGTCTGGGTAATTGAAAAGTTGCTTTAAAAAAAAACCTTATTCATATTTTATTTGATCACGCTGACTTCCAAGGCTGACTGAAAGCCCACCTGATCTGAGTTATGACCCTCTCTGTTGTGTTTCTTGGGGGAACGTCTTTTTCTTGTGACATTATGCAAAAAGGTCGCATTTCCAGAAAGCTGGAATCTGTTCCAGTCCTTTGCTGAATTTGTGATCATCATCTCTTGCTTTTTAACATGAGGCTCATGATCTACAGGCACCCCAGGTGGACATGTTTAAATTAATCTCGTAATAATTGATTCAAAAGAGATTTGGAGGACAGAATTTGCATAAAAGCCATAATGAGCAGAAATCCTCTTGAGGCCTGACTGAACAGCTAAGCCCCTGAATAACTTACATCTTCTGAACCAATTTGGTTTCCATGTGCAGTTGGGAAGGATCAGGCAGGGGAAGGGTGGTGAAAGGTACCAGCCTAAGACATTTTGCTGCCTGAGGCAGAGCAGCCTATTATGCTCCACTCCAAGTAGTGGTGCAAAGTACCCAAGACCGGGCAAGGTATTTTGGTAGAAAATCCCTCAAATGACTCTTTTCCTCCCTGGCAGTAAAAATACAATACAATACTAATAAAAATAAATTGACAAACAATTTGCTGCCATTTTATGATACCTCAATCAGTTGTCTGAGGCAGCCACATCACTCTTTTTAATTAGTTGTGCCAGACCTGGTGGTGAATGGAAACCTATCAGCCAGCAACACTGTAAACTCACTTTTTCATATTTTAATGACTCAGGCAGTTTGTGTTATAAACAAGTTATTAAGTGATACATGTGTATCTAGACAGATTTTGAGAAAGTGTCTGTAGAACCTGGAACACCCTGTAAAAAAAAAAAAGATTTGTAGTCATTGTTTAGAGCAGCAGCCGTCTCAACAGATTTCAGATGGTGGATTCTGTATCCAGTGCCCTTGTTTTGGTTGGACAATGCAGTGTATTAAGAAATTCTCCAAAGGTTCCCAGAGGACAGATCATAATATAATAATAATAATAATTTATTATTTATACCCTGCCCACTCTGGGCAGCTTCCAACCGAATATTAAAAACAATACAGCATCAAACATTAAAAACTTCCCTAAACAGGGCTGCCTTCAGTTGTCTTTTAAAAGTAAAATAGCTGCTTATTGCCTTGACATCTGCTGGGAGGGCGTTCCACAGGGCAGGTGCCACTACCGAGAAGGCCCTCTGCTTGGTTCCCTGTAACCTCACTTCTCACAGCAAGGGAACTGCCAGAAGGCCCTCGGTGCTGCACCTCAGTGTCCGGGCTGAACGATGGAAGTGGAGATGCTCCTTCAGGTATACAGGATCATACAACAGAAAGTGGCTTGTGGGAGGCTAAGCGTTTCACCCAGGAATGCCACATCAGACAAGTAGGACCTCAAAATGGTTTCTCTAGCTACTGCTTGGAGTTTTCTGCTGACCAAGGGAGAATTTCACTGCTACCTCCAACTGCTACAACCCAAGCAGTAGAAGTTGTTCTGCAGCAGGAGAGGAAGGAAAAAGAATAAAAAGAACAGACATTTAGGCCATCCTCAGCCTCAAGTGGCTGAGCAAGAAGGATAGCCTACAAGCGGTTCCCGGATTCTCAAGTTAGTCTCCGAATCTATTAACCAAAATAACTGGATGGCATCTTTTGAGCTCTCAGACGCTTATCCCCACATTCCCATCGAATCAGAAGTATAGAAAACATACTTGCTTCTGCTATGGACACCATCACTATTTCTACCCAAGATAAGAGTTTGTCCCAAGTATGTCCCAAGTTTGTCCCAAGTCCCACATTTATTTTTGGCATGGTGTGATTTCTTGGGCAACATCCGTTTTTTTACATTTGAATGTGTGAACCATTAATTCATACGGTTGGTGCGCTGGCAGCACTGCATGGGGCAGGCTGGATTGCAAGAGTGTTGTGTTTCAAAAGCTCTGCTAGAGAATCCAGTTGTGTATGTTTCCATATTTCTTCACAAGTGTTGCAGAAATCTGAGATGTGTGTGTGTGTCTATCGATTTTTGGAATTTTTTAATTTACTAAGGCTTTTGGGTGGGAAGGGGGGTTCATTTCATCTCCCATTGACAGCTTTATGTGGAGAAGCTCTGTGCTGTTTGTAGTGGAAGCAAATTTGATTTACATATTTACTAGCTTCCTATTTCTCTGTAGTGACATTGTACAACTGCTTGCCTTTCCGAGGAACACGCTTCCCTCTAAAATAACATCCGTCCAGAGCGCAGTAGCTGGAGCTGTGGAAAGTAGCCCCATTGGCTTGTCAATGGGAGAAGTTAATGTAGCACAGCAGCTGCCTGCTGCTGAAGGATGTATACAATAAAGTCGGAGTGCTGGGCACAACCAGTGGGAGGGGAAGGAAATCTGTTTGTTTTGTTCCAAAGCTGAAACATTTATGGGCTCTTTGGATGCCTTTTGGCTCAGAGCTTGTTTGTAAAAGGTGATGCTGTGAAATCTTGAGAGGGTACGGTCATGTGTTCAAACTCATGTCTGAGGGCCTGCTGGATTTAACACAGATTAGCTAAACCTTGGCTGTGAAGTGATGTTCACTCTACGTCCTCGCTTTGTAAATCTAAAGCACATCAAGGGGACCGTGGCGATTTCCAGTTGAAATAAAATTAAAATGCAGTAGAATATAAGAGCGAAGCTGGCCAACTTCCTTGTGCATACAGTCACATTGAATTATTAACATTCATGGCACAATCCAAGAGCGAGCAGGGAGAAGCATCGTGCCCAGCTAGAGGTATTTTGGAAGCTTTTAAATCGGATAATTAACTGATGTAACAGGTAAAAGGGTTTCAGATAGTTCTGGTTGCAGATTTGGCTTGACAAAGATGTTCAAAATGCTGCCAGTTGTGTGTTAGTTTCTACTGTGGCCCTGCTAAAATTGCTTTGGCTTGGGGTCCAAATTTTCAGCCTGTTCTTAAATTTCAAAAGAGTTGCTTCAAACACGGCAAACTTCCTTTAAAATATTGCTTTTAAATTTTAAAGAAATAACATGTATGTCCTATGTTGTTCCCTACCCTCTCCCCGTTTCTGGTTTCTCCAGTTCTCTAAACTGCTTCAAAACTTGAATTAGCAAGTATGTTTCAGCACGTTGCATTGAGAAGTATTCTTAAGTCCTCATAATGGCAAGAAGAAGCCCCTTAGAGCTTTGTAAGTCGACACAAAATGAAACCATTTGCTTCAGCTGAAAATCAAGATATAGGTTTATTGAAAACTTTTTAAATGTAGCATTGTACATTTCTGCTTCAGATAATTAAACTAAATTGACAAAATATCTCCCGAATCTCTAATTAATTAGAAAAAACCTCTCCCCCCCCCTCTCTGTCTCTCCCTGTCTTTTTAAAAAGTCAAGTTACTATGGAACTAATGTACTTTTAGATCTGAGTTCTCAGCAGTACAGGGATCAGCCAAGGCAGCAGGGGAATGCAGACATAGCTGTTGTATTCAGTATAGATCATAAACTACACCAAATATGAAAAGGTAGCAGCTGCAAGGGGTATGGCAGCTTCAGAGTCTTCACTTCTTTGTTTCTGGTGTGCAGATACTGCAGACTTTGTGGATGATGCAAACCCATAGCCACTTGGGGCTAGGGAGAGTTCTGAGAGTCATGTCTCATATTCCATGATCCTTCCCTGAATGTAAGCGGATGTTCCTGCTGGCTGTTGCTGACAGGAGGGCACAAGGTTGGCAAAGGCGGATCAATGCCTTTTCCTTACATTGATGTAAGCGAGAAAGTGGACCCAGCATGACACAAACTAGTTCCTACAATTTTTTGATTCTGCTAGGAGGAGGAGGATTGAAAATAATTTGGCACATTTTATAATTTTTTAAAAAACAATTTAGTGTTATTTTACTAACATAATTTAATACATAACTTAACTCATTTAACTCATATTGAACTATTTGTATTTAGGTTTTTAACTGCTTCACATCAACATTAGTTACTCCTCTCTGACATGTCCTTTGGTCCTGATATTTTCATATGCTTCAGGGGGTGGTGGGATATCCTACAACTTTCATAAACTCATTCTAAGAAGTTTTGAGATGATAGCCATACCTTTAAAAAGGTTGGTCTGTCCACCTGTCTTTCTTTCTTTAAGAATGAGAACAGCCATCTTTTTCCTCCCAATAATTTGTTATGCTCACAGGACGTTCTGTCCCAACTTCTGAAGCAGGCAGTACAACCACAAGTCCTACATCTGGGTTTGAAAGAAATCGGTCGCAGCCCAAGGATGCCTCAGTTTTAGTCAACTGCAAGTAAAAGCTCTCATCTTTGGCCCAAATTTAATCTTGCTACAGATTGTTTATTTGCCTTCCCCAGGAGTTCATGAGTGTCATCTTCCTTTCAAAGACTGAGAGAGAGATTTCCAGCTGTCAAGAATCTTTAATATCTGTGTGGTTTTTTGCTTATGTCTCTGATCGTCCTTCAGTGGATCAGGGATGAGGAATATGGCTTTACAGAGCTTGTTGGAGATACAGATATGTGCCCATTATCTGTACCTCCCAGAAACAATCGAAGACAGTTTTATTTTGACAAGCTTTTCCAACAGAATGAAAATGTCACTGCCTTAGGCCTTCATTTTGTATTGCTTTTAAACCTATGTTTAGTTATTGCACTATTTTAAAAACTATTTTAGCTGTTTTTATGGTATGTTTGCAAATTACCTTGAGATACATGCAAATGGTGATTAATGAGATACCAATTAATGGTATTGGTCAATTAATTGAGATACAAATTAATGAGATTAACCAATACCAAGATGAAGTTCTCCCAGGCTTGTGTGTTGAGCATGCTGCTTTGTGGAAGTGAATCATGGACAACTTACGACTGTCAGGTGCGATGTCTCATGCCTTCCACCTGCGTTGCATCAGGATACTAAAAATGGATCAGATCCACAGGATGCTTTTGTTTCTGCTGCCACCTGACCTTTACTTTTGTGCAGTCTTGCCAAGGGCATGCACACACCAGAGCGCTGAGCATCTTCGAGCTGTAAGGAGGGTTAGTGCTCCTGCCCGTCCCCTCAAGGAAGACTGCAACATTAAGGGTCTATAGCAGGCTTCCTCAGCCTCGGCCCTCCAGATGTTTTTGGTCTACAACTCCCATGATCCCTAGCTAGCAGGACAAGTGGTCAGGGATTATGGGAATTGTAGTCTCAAAATATCTGGAGGGCCGAGTTTGAGGAAGCCTGGTCTATAGGGATTGATGGTGTAATGCTCTTCCTACCTCACGGTCACAAGCACATTTGAACTCACATGATCAGCCTTGAGAGGAAACTTCAACTAGCCATTCACATGCCAAAGAGCACAGGCATCAATTCTTGGCTTCTCTATAACACAGTGTTTAAGGAGACTATGATCTTAAGAGAGAAATCTAGCAATCCTAGTATGTCTCATAGGGAAACAAGGCACTTCCATGTCCCAGTTGAAGACATGACATTATAAACATGATTGATTGGTCTGGTAAATAATGCAATGTAATTGTACTGCGTTGTTCTGTGTTGTAAGACAAATCTACTATTCATGGAATAAACATAGTTATGGGTAAATTGCAGTCTTTCCAGAGCTGGAGCGCAAATGTTCCCTCCTCTGCCTTTGTTTTGCAACATGATGTTTTGAAAAGGTCAGACAGGAGGGCATCTTGATTGGTGATGGATGGGTGTAAGCAAAAAGTGTAGGGGCTCACTTTTAGTATAAGAGGATTCTGATTTTTTTTTATAAAAATAATAATAATCCCCCCCTCCAAATGTAACGTTCACTGGACCAGTCTGTCACTGCTGCTGCATGGTACAGCTGTCGGGTTTTATAACATTTATATTTCTTTGTGTTTATCCAGCCAATGAGGTTTTTGAATTTTCTTCTCTTCATTTGATTCTACCCGCTGCTCCTGCTGTTCTTAGCTTTGATATCCCATTTTAGTAAAGCTGTGAATTTAGCCAACCATAAAAGTGCCACAGTTTCTCCCTTCTTTATTTCCTTCCTTATTAAAACATACAGGCAACCTCTCTCTCCCCCCCCCCCACCTCTCTCTCACACACACACTTGTCAGAATGGAAAATCTCCCTCTACTTTTGCACTACAGTAAATCATTTTTTCTCCCATTCCACCATTTTATTTCTATCAAGATTGTTAAATAGATGTGGTTAAAATAAAATTGGTGGCTATACCCCCCAAATACAGGGGATTATCAGGGCTTATCCATACTTGCCTTTTGCCCTGCTCGTTCCAGGCACAGGACCACACTTTAAAGCTGGTTTCAAAGTGCCCTTTTTTTGTGCTGAAGCTTTCCCCGCAAAAACGTGCTCTTTAAAGCTTAAGCACAATTCGGGTTTTCTGAGGTTTGCCATATGCGCCAATTCACCTTTAAAGGGCGGGCTTTCATGGGGAAAGTTCTGGTGCAAAAATAAAAAATAAGACTGCTCAGACACGGAGCTTTAAAGCACGGACTGTGCAAGGCAAGGTAAGCGTGGATAAGCCCTCAGTGTTGTGTATGAAGTTGTTCCCATTTACAGCTTTGAGAGAAGTTAGCTGGATTAGGGGTTTTCTTTTGGCTATTTTTCTCTTCATGTAATGATCATTTATTTATTTATTTTGTAAAATATATACACCGCTTGATTCTTTAAAAACTTCGAAAGTGGTTTGCAAAAAATATAAAACAAGAAAATCAAAGGGGGACGGGGGAATCACAACAGTTGTTTGAAACATACAAAAGTTAAAATGCTAAAACAGATTAAAACTACCTCAACTTTCTAAGCATCTGGTTAGACTTGTCTAAATAAGAATGTTTCAGCAAGCTCTAAAAAAATTACCGTGGAGACACCTGCTAGATCTCAGTAGGTTCTTAATACTATAGAATCTATATTATAGATCCCCAAATGCTTTCTCTGTGTTAATTCCACCAAAGAGAATTGCTCCCATCAAGAACTTTTGTCTATGTTCTTGTGTGGATGCTAAATTCTGCTTTGTATAGACAGCACCATTCATTTCGAAGGAAGCAGAAGTTTTGTGCATGTAAGGGAAAATGCATGTAGATTGACTTCATCTATTTAAATGAATGGGGCAGCCCTTGTAGTCTGGGTAAGCCTGTGCAGAAACTGAAGTTCCTCTGTTCATAAGAAATCACTTGATTGCAGTAAGCAGCGCTTCAATCCATGTAAAGACTTGTATAAGGACTTTCTGGAATTGTTGCCATGTGTCGGATAGCATATGGAAGCCTAGTCATCCTGGGTCTCGCCAGTGCCTGGATGGGAGGCAGACTTGAAACCTGGTGTGAAACACTGCTTTGGGTGGAACAAAGGTGGGATACAGCAGTGCAGCATAAGCTCATGCCACCCAGGGTGTGTGTGTGTGTAGAGCATGCCCCTAAGGAGGATGGGGCGCGGAGGGAGCTCGCGCACACCACGGCCTCTCTCTGCTCCCAGGATGGAGCTGCTGCTGGATATGCACACGCTGCAGCCCAGGAGAGTGTGTGGCAATGTTGCTGCCCATTCTCCTCACTCCGCCTCCGGGTCAGGCTCAACCCGGTAATGGAGTTGCGGCTGGTGGAGTTGGGCGCAAGGAAGCTGCCTGTCTTTGCAGCTCCCTTGTGTGCCAGAGCCAGGCTCTGATTAGAGAGCCTGTTCTGGAGGCGCCTAGTCACGCCCCCTTAGAAAAACATGCCCAGGGCCCCGACCCCCTCAGCCCGCCCCCACACTATGCTGCTGCTGGGATATAAATCAGCATATGTAACAAATAAATAATCTTGTTGCCTTAATGCTTGTTGTCTGAAATCTCAGTAGGGTTAGGTTTCAGGGAGCCATGTTCTGGGACCCAGGTTGCTGGCTGCCTGTCTATGTAGGCCAGATCAGGTGTAGGATCTAAAATGGGCAGGGTCAACTTCCAGAGGACCAGGCAAGGAACAAGCAGTAGGTGGGTTGTTGAAATTGGGCAAAATCAAGGTCCAGGGTGGCAAGCAGGAACTCAGCAGAACCACAGGCTAGAGAAATGAATTGCAAGGACTGAACACTTTCAGATGTAAGGATTGGGATTGGCCTTTGGAGTCAGTTTACGGGATGCATAGGTAAGCTATTACTGCACCCTTGAGGTCCTTGGCTTTGTCATTTAGTTTTCCTGGTTTGCAGTAGGATCAGAGTGTTGATGGCACAGGAAACAAAGCGCTGAAGCCTGAAAACTGGAAATCCCAGTTTAATATTGGTAAAGATGGGAACAGATACTGTCTCTTTAACAACAACAATAATAACCGCTACATTACATTTAAGCACTTCTTTTTCTGTGTCCTGAGTGCTCTGCAATGGTGCTTGAATGTCTCAAAACCTTTTCTGGAGTGTATTGAAGCAGCTAATGAGTCTATATAATGCCGTTTGCAAGGCTTGTTGTATCAGAGAGTTGACTAAATGAGCGTAATACGAATTTCAGGTCATGTTGCTTTTAGCAGGTTGCTATACTTTGATATCAATAAGAGGCTCAGCCATTGTTAATTATAACAGCATTGGCTGCTCAATATTAATAATAATAGTTTTTTTTGCTTCAGGGTGGCTCTTGGCAATTTCATGAAAAGCAGTCGACCTAACATTTTTCTTGAGGGGCTGACATTCCAAGGGCCAATTCACTCTTTACCTATAGCTACCGGTAGTTGTGCATAATTTGCAGCTCATGTGAGCAGTCTGTATGAGAAGGGGACATACGCTATGCCGCAGATCAGCTTTGTAAGCCAGGATTTTTATTTTGGGAACACAAACTGTTTATGGAAGTTGATTCGAAGAATTGTTTACATTACTGTACTTCATCATTCTTATACTGCTCCTGAACTTTTAAGTGGGAGCCTTGGGTTACAGACTGGCTTTGCCAAGGCTGTTGTTTAACTAAATTGTCTAATAGTTTTGTTGCTCTTGAAAATACCCATTTTTATTGTTCACTGTATTCTAATATTTCAAGAACACTTGAAAAGTGAACACTGTAAGTTAAAGGGTCTGGTGACTTCTGTTATAGTGTATGCACACAAAAGCTCATACCAAGAACAAACTTAGTTGGTCTCTAAGGTGCTACTGGAAGGAATTTTTTTATTTTGTTTCGACTGTAAGTTTATCCACACTTGCCTTTCTTCTGCTCATTCCAGGCACAGTTCTTGATTTAAAGGTTCATGCCTGAGTGCTCTTCTTCTTCTTCTTTTGCTCTGGAGCCTTCCCTGCGAAAATCTGGTCTTTAAAGCTCAGTTGGAGAAATGTAAATCCATGGAAAACCTGAATTGATGTTTGCTCTGGACTATTCCCCCCAACCCCCAGTTTATGGCCATATAGTAAGGAATCATTACTGTTCTCCTTGCTTCTCTAGATTCCCAAGTGATTTCAGTGGCATAGTTAACCTTAACTTGCTACATGGATAGGTAGCTATAGACAACCACCTGCAGATGGCATCTACATTCGATCAGCCATGCAGCAGGTTTTGAAATGGATACCACGCCACGCGCTACCTCCACTATTGGAGGCATTAAGTCTGCTGGGGATTACAAGTGGGAAGAGTGCTGTTGCATCTGGGTTCTGCTTTTGGGCTTCGCGTAGACATCTGATGGGCCACTGTGAGAACAGGATAGTAAACTAGATGGGCCATTGGCCTAACCCAGCTCTTATGTAGTTCTGTTGCGTCAGTATGTAAAATACAGCATCTTATATACAAAGTTTGTCTCTAGTCTCTTCTCTAAAAGATTTACTACCTTTTTTGGGGGTGGGGAATCTTCTGTGTCAAGCCAGTTGATTAGATGTTCTCATCTTCCATCTTTTGATCATGGAAGTACAGCCTAATTCTACATGCAGAATCCTTTTTTCATTAAAATAATGTTTTCAGAAGAGAAAAGATTATGGTTGGCAGTAACACATTACTTATTTATCCTCTTTTTGGTATTACTAATTAGCACATGGCCTATGGAAGCCTGGCAGGGGGCACTATAGAGAAGAAGTGTCTTATTGTTCATAAAGCTATTTCTAATTCTTCTGAAGCTTTCGCTTTAGGGGCAAGTTGTTTGCCTCCCTTGTCTCCAGAGAACATTGATGGCCACCTACTGCATCTGATGGAATTCATTTGGCTGAAATATTTCTTCCAAATGAAGCTGATAAGTAGTTATCTGATACAATTAAAAGATTGTGTGTGTGTGTGTGTGTGTGTGTGTGTGTGTGTAGGCAGGGAGCTAGCAAATGGGAAAGCCTAGTTTAGCACTAGCAAATGTGATAGGGAATGTTTCGTTAACAGCAAACCAATCACGTTTACATGCTTCTGTGGAGCTGTTATTTCTGCATTGTTTTTATGATGCAGACACATAAGAAACCAATGGCCAATTCTCACTCTCCAAAGGGAGTGTCTCATGTGACCCAAGTGGCTCTGATGCTCATGAGGAGCTTAACCATAGAGCAACTTACCTGGAAGATGTGGTAGGCACTACGGTGGTACCTTGGGTTAAGTACGCTTCAGGTTAAGTACGCTTCAGGTTAAGAACTCCACTAAGAACAGAAATCGTGCTCTGGCGGCGCAGCGGCAGCAGGAGGTCCCATTAGCTAAAGTGGTGCTTCAGGTTAAGAATGGACCTCCGGAACGAATTAAGTACTTAACCCGAGGTGCCACTGTACTTTGCTCTCAGGTCTTCACACAGAGACTGGACAAGCATACGTTTGGAACGCTCTCCCTTTGGGATTTCCTGCATGGAGCAGATGCTTGGCCTACAAAGACCTATCCAACTATTCTGATCATATAAGTAACAGCGTTTTTAGTCCATGCTGGATTATGACACAGTAGGCAGGCAATGTTTAGTAGTAGTACTGCTAGTAGTAGTAGTAACTTGTGGTGCTCTAGCTGAGGTGACCCCTCCTCCCCCAGTTGCTACCATAGGGCAATTCAAGTACCATCTTGTCCTTCTTGTGAATTTTGAAGGATAGCTATATTTCAGTTTGTGTCTTAATTAGGTAGACTTGCATTAAAATGCAAAACAAATTTATATCCCTACTTGATTAAATTGTTCACACAGTTCTATTGCAGTTTGAATCCTTCCGTTTATGCAAGTGGTCGTGCAAGCGATTTCAAAAGTGGAATAACGCATCTTGGATTTGATTTCACCAGTCTTGTTTGTAGCATGAGGGTGCAAACACATCTTGATTGTGTTGACCATATTGGCACTTTTGTACCCAACCTATAATTTCTGAAGGGCTTTCAAAAGCATTATTCAGTAAGTGAGCTGAAAGAGAGGTTCTGGCTGCAGTGTTACAATCTAATAGACAGAAAGGCAGGGAAGCAGAAGGAATACAATAGGAAAGGAAATGAAGGAGAATGAGCTTCCATGTAAAAGCTGGGGAGAGAAGGAATGTGTCTTCAAAAGGGGTATTTATAAACCAGAAACCCAGGGAGGTTTTCTAATATCAGGAGGCAGGGCACTCCAGAGGATGAAGAATAACAAGAGTAAAGGAGATGCAAACACGAGATAACAAGCCAATGAGATTATTTTTGCTTGATAAGAAGGCAATAAAATGAAGCGAAGTAGATAAGTGATAAGAAAGTAGAAAGATAAGGAGGGCAAGAAGACTTTCATAAGCTAAAAGAAGTTCCAATGGAATCCTGAGTTGAAATAGAAGTGAAGTAGAGCAGGTTACATGATTAAAAAGAAGAGCAAGAAAAACCAAGCAATTTTAAATAGAGGGGAATGGTTGAAGATAGGTGTGTTGTTTGGGGAACTGTGTTTTGGGAATTACGAAGATGTAGGGTGGTGCTGTGGTTCACTTACAGCAGGAAGACCTGACAGTGTGGTGCTGGGGAAACCCAGTCTCAACCTTTTACTCAGCCATGAAGGTTCTGGGGCGACTTTACTGGATAACTGCTCTGACCCATTCACAGATAGCACAAGGTGAACAACTTTGCTGGGCTGATAGATAGATAGATAGATAGATAGATGGATAGACAGATAGACAGATAGATAGACAGATAGATGAAGAACACTTAGTACATTTGCTTTTTCTGTAAGTTTGAATGTCGAGTTGTCCTTAAAAACTCTTGCTCATTTTAATTTGTTTCTACAAATTAAACTAGAAAGACCAAAATAAATACTGAAGGTGTTTGAGCTGGCCTCTCAAAGGTTCTTATAAGCAGGTGCGTTGTCTGTAGACCACTTGGAAATTGAACAAAACTTTTGGAATGCACACCACACCCTGTACTATCTCACGTAGCGCTCATTTAGCCCCGGCAATGCCTTGATTCACAGCTCACTACAGTCAGAGTGATGCCTTGCCTTAATTTTAGTAGCCCTCGGTGTCAGGCCAAGTTCCCGTGGTGCCTGATTATATAGGCTCTTTCTTAGACACAGCACTTGCTGAAGTCACTAGACATTCACACTGAGTTTTCCCTCTCATTTATCACAGTCTGTGGAGAAAATTTTAATTTGAGCAGCCTTCCCCCCCCCCCGCCTCCAGTTTCAGTGAGTGGGGACTTGGAGTTGTAAAGTTTAACTTCTTCTGAACTGAACTGGTGGTGATGATTGCACTGAGAGTTTGAGGAGTCGCAGCTTAGTTTTATTGACAATATTCTTAAA
Organism: Darevskia mixta; assembly: GCA_034641385.1. Lineage (NCBI taxonomy): Eukaryota > Metazoa > Chordata > Lepidosauria > Squamata > Lacertidae > Darevskia > Darevskia mixta. The sequence goes on along the minus strand of JAWWNH010000001.1, from coordinate 9,075,319 downwards.
AACACCACCACCAAAAACTTGTCCCTTGAAGTACATAGTCAGCAGCAACATATGCCTTCAAAAATATTGTGGCTTTCTTCTTATTGTTTCTTTAAAAGGAGTCTAATGTCTTTGTTGCTGTTGGTACTGGCGCGACTTGAATAATAATCACGTTTGACAGTCTGGTAGGCCTTTCAGTTACATTTGGTTTGTCAGCAATTAATATTGTGGGCCCCAGGACCATTCTGCAAAACTGGACAATATATGCCCCAGCTGAATTTGAGCACTATTTCAGATAATCTCTTTATAGCACAATAAATGTGAAACTGATTCTGGATCCAGATATTTTTCTAAGTAAATATGATGTCTCTGTGTGGAGATATTGGCACTTTTCCAGTACTTGTCACTATATATTACTCAGACCTCCCACCCAAGTCTTCCTGTGCCTTCCTCAGTTAGTCCTCTTATTGCTAAAGTGAGTACTGTGTGGAAAGTGGTTGGAAAGTCAGGGTTACACACTGGATAGCGCCTTGTGGGGTTACTTGTGACAAGCCACACAACTACTTGCCACTGTGCCCTGTAAACCAGTTTTAATGGTCTTAGTTGCTGTGTGATTGCATTTCTGGAGTGCTCATCAAGTGTCAAATGTATTTATCTGTGTTTTAAAAACCCTACCAGAATTTGCAAGTCTGCCCTCACCTCCTACACTCTATTGCTATTTCAGGAACCTTTACTTGAAACTTCTTAGTATTTTCTTATTCTTCAAACTTCCTTGCTGGCTGGCTATGTACAGCCAGCTCTAGGTCACCTAGTCAGCTTCACTTTACCCATCCTCAGACGCCAACAACTCCATCATTTCTGTCTCCCTGCAGCGAGTCTGTTCACAACTGTTATATGAGGACGGGGGACTATAGTACAATTGTATATGATGGTTTTTCACCTTTGTGAAATAGTCCCACAAGTCTCTGTCAAGTCTGGAAAAAAGTGTTGGATCTTAAAGAACCGCAAGCAAAGTTCTGTTCATAGAATGGGCTTCTCACCTTTGCTTTTCTCCCTGCAGCTATTCTCCAATTTCTGATTTAAAATGATTCAGCGAGTTTTAAAGTTCATGAAATGGTGGTGATGGGCAGTTTTGCTTGTTGCTCACTCTGTCATAAGCAACATCCAGTAGTGCCCTATGAAACTTGTTCTAACATATTTTCCATGGCAAAATGTACATAGTGATGAATATAGGAGTGAGTACGCTGTCTGGGAGGGAAGTATTATATTTTTCCAGGTCCAAAATACTACGTTTTGAGAACTGGGAAAGTACTCCCCTTCCTGTGCCTCCATAAATCTGTTTTGGAGCATATTTGGGGGTGATGCAGGGTGTGGGTGGGGGGAGAGGGGGAAATTCCATTGCACTAGTGCTAATGCCTGCCCAATACAAAAATCTAGCTGAATATTTCCAATTGACAACAGTAATGCATCCTTGAGAGACAATGTGTACTTGTGTACTTGTGGAATAAATGATGGTCTTGTCACCAAAGATCTAATGTCATGTTGACTGTTCTCAGTGCTGCTGTTTTGAACATTATTGCAAATTGTTACTCATCATGTGGACTGGTTATGTGAGTGACAAAATAATCTCACCTGTTCAAATTTTTTTTAAGAGATCCACCTTTTCCCTAATTTATTTCTTTATATTTCAGGTATCTTCTGGGGCCCTACCTTGGACGCTGAATGTGCAGCACGTGATTTCAGTCATGGTTGTTTCAAGATTAAAGGCTGTTCCACTATCGTTGCCAAGCCTTTTCCTTCTCACTTTTCACCTCTCTGCATCGCAGAATATCCTTGTTTACTCTGAAGATGAGCAGCAATGTTCAAGAAGAGAGCACCCAATGATTTCTTTTGAAGGTGGGAGTCCTTCCCTTCTGATCTCTCTGCTCTGGTTTGAGAATAAGCATTTTAGGTGGATTTGGATTGTCACTTCCTCTTACAATGCAGTTTTCTAATGAGATGCAAGATGAGCTTGTCCAGTGGCATATACTGCTCACATATTTTATACTTCATCTCTCGGGTTACAAAACCTGCTCTTCCACAAATTAAAATAGGAGTTTTGCGAACTTCTAACTGGTTTTCTTCTTTGTAAAGTTAGCATCTTCTATCTTTCAATGAAGTGATGGTCATTCTTGGTAGTATGTGGTAGTTAGATGGAGACCTGTCCTTTCAACCTGTATATTAAGGGGTATTTGGCAGAGATAGATACAAGGTCAAGGGATAGTGATTATTATTGGATAGTAACAGAGCAGTGTTTAGGGCATTGAATATCCTGTCTTTCTTCTTGTGTTTTTAACCAGACACTTTTAACCAACTGACTTTTAAAAAACATTTCTCCACAGCTTTAAGAGCTAGATACTTTTTTGTTAGTGAAAGGGAAATGGAAGAAAGAGACTTTTGAACCTGCTGTGTAATGGTTCTACTTGGCCTTAATATCCATACAATGGTATTGCCTGCCCTTTTGTGGTGTTCAATATGCTGCCATTGAGGCACCCTCAAGCCCATTTTCCAGTTTTAATTATTTCTGAAGTGAAGTGTTGATTTTGCTTTCCCCCCTTTGGGATATGGAAGTGTGCCTGTAATTGGATTCTCCAATCAGGACAAATGAGTGAAGCTACTTATGACCTTTTGAGAATAGGAAGGGAAGGTTGAAAGCTTGCAGACCCTGCTGACTTTTTTTGGACGCATCTCCTGAGACAATCCTAGAAGGAAGTGAACTGCTCTTGCTGCATTTCACATATGTCAGCGGCCTGGTTTTTTTTTTTAAAATCTCTTTTGTTATTTTCTTTTCTTTTCTTTTGTTCCATTACCTATACTTAAATGGATTAAATTAAATTAGTGAAACCTTTAAGCCTGCAAAATAAAATGCCGGCTCTAACGTTCATCCTATGGAACCAGGAAATAAACCTTGATATATATTTTTAACTGCTCAGTAAATTGGGCAATGTGCTTTATTGGGAAAGAGCAAAAGGCAAAACCCCTGGGACTAACCGAGAACCTGTTTGGCTGTTTAAACCATTAATATAGTGACAGGCTTGTTTGAACGGAAGGCAAAGCTGAATTATCCTGAACGCACTGACATTTGTGGTTTAAATGGGATCAGGTTAGAAATGATTATTTAGATTCGTATTAATTTTGTGCCTCTGGTGAATATTACTTTTCTTTTGCTGCTCTATTTTATGTTTTATTATTATTACTGTTCAGAGTTTTGTACGTTTCTAAATTGTTTATGAGTTGCCTTGGGGTTCTGGAGAGGCTGGAAAAAAATGTTTGAAATAGGTACATAAACAAACCAATAGAAGCAGTTTGTACAAACCCAAAGGCTGTTGCTAGAGGAACAGTTTATATTACGAACTAGACAGCCACAGCTAAATTGTACCTATGAGCTTCTGGATACATCTAGCTTCCTTTGTTTTCTGGCTACAGTTCCAAATGATCAGCCATGGGAAAAGTATGATGTAGACTCTGTGTGGTGTTGTGCAGTGCTAGGAGCTTGTGGTAGGAAATTCCATTTGATCCCATTGAACACACACAGAGAGACTTGTGTAGTAGTTGCTCCTGCTTGAAATCCAGACGATGTTGGAAGTGATCCACATGACACTGCTTCACTGTGGCTTAGATACCAATCAACCACCACACCATTGCTAGTTTGGGAGAACAGGGCCTCAGACACACCCAGGATGTTGAGCCTTGGCACTCTGGGCAGTGCAAAAGAGAATCCATCTGCTGAACAGAGATAAATTCAGACGAGCCTTGATTTTAGGCAGAGCGTTATGGGTGGCGTATAGGCTAAATCTCCACCTGAAGCCCCCAAGGTCACAAGAACAAAATTGGTTACAGACTTTAGTCCTTCTTATTGTTTCTTAAAGTGTGACTCGTGGTGCCAGTCCAGCACGCAAAGGATAACTCCCCCATGGCTCTGCTTTAGACCTGTTATGCTAGGACCATTCATACTGGCTACTTCAGACATCACGACAAGCTATGCTTAATGGTTTTTCTTTGAAAGCACAGTTGGCAAGTGAGTGGGAGCAACCAATCTTGGCTTAGTGTTGTAGCCAAACTGAGGGTTCTTGACTTTGTTTATTTTGGCATGGTTTGTTTTGCTGAAACAAGCCATAATGACAAAGTCAAGAACAAATATGGCCTTCAGATCATGGTTTATATGGGGCAAAGCTAGACACAATTCCCAGGTTAGATGTAATGGTAACCCAAGGATTGTGGTTTGTTGTTTCCACAGTAAACCATTATCTGCGGCTTGCTGTGACCTGCAAATGTAGCCCTTGTATGCTTTATTTATTTAAAGCATCAACACCTCGCCTTTCTATTAAAATGCTCAAGGCAGCTCTCAACAACAGTTAAAAATAAGTATACTATAAAAAAAACTAGATAAATGATGAGGAATCTGGTGACGGCAGCAAAAACTAAACTAAAAAACTAAACAAAAAAACACCCAAGGAGCTGAAGCATCAACTGTTTGGCAGACCCATTTAAAAAAGAAATGTATTTGCAAGCTGGTGGAAGGCCATTGCGGAGAGGGAGCAGGGCTGGCTTCTTTTGAAGTTCAGGCATGACTAGGAAGAAGGCTCTGTAGCTAGAGGAGCATAAGATGCTGTCTTCCATGGAGTCAGTCTGTAGGTCTATCTAGGTCAGAATTGCATTATCTGCATTGATTGGTGGCGGTTGGCCCTTCTTCAAGATTCCAGGGATTCAGCTTGGAACTTTCTGCATGTGCAATATAGCTCTTCTTCAAAGTTTTGTATGGACTCTAGGTGTTAGCATAACACAAAACACAGCACTGGGATGCACCAGCCATTCTGTGCTTAGGGGTGTTTGAACAGGGGTCTTAGCATAAGTAATCAAATGTAAAAAGTTTGTGAGAAGGCTTCTGCTTTTAAAACTGTGAGCAGTGTGAAATAAAACTTCTGTCCCCCCCCCCCCTTGCGGGTTAATCAGTTGCTTTTAATGAATGTGTATCTTTTTCTGTCTTCACAAACTACTTAACTGCTTAGAAGTGCTGTGGGCATTCCTATGTGTCGATTACTGCGCCCAGCAATAATTAACTTGCTAGATTGTCAGCTTCTCAGAGAGCATGTTAATTTTATTTAGAATTTGTTAATTGAATTCCCTCTTGGAATTTCCCTTTTAGCCTCCATTGTTATTTAACAACTTGAGAGGAAATCTTCCTTTTAAGAGATGTAGGAAAGATATAACTGGTATGTTCTCTGAGCAAGGTTTATTTAGAAGGGGAGCAGGTGCCAATCAAGAGAAGTGATTGATCAGTGTGATATGGCAGATTTCCAAATAAGTATTAAACTTTTTGTTTTTTTAACCTAAGGCACATATTCCTCTATTAGTCATTAGTGGACTAAGGCTGCAAGCCTGTGCTTGCTTATATAAGCTCCATTGAAGTGAGACTTACCTCTGGGATTTGCCCCACAGACACAGGGAGAAGGGAGGGAAGCACTGTAATCTCTTAAGTCTTCTTTATCTGGTTCCCATGAGGTGACCATCACTCACCATAAGCAACCAGGCGAGTCACTACTTAGAAGCTTGTCCTATTGTAGTTAGCAAATGTCAATGGCCTGAAAGAATGCTCTGATTTTGTGCTTGAAACAAGCTTAAATGTTGTGATTTTTCAGGGATATCTGACTCAGGAATAGCATCATGTTAGGTTAATTTAGTTGCTATATTATAAACAGTAGCAGGTTTTCGCTTGTTCTTTTCTGCATCAAGTGACTACGGTATTTTAATTTTGAAGGACTGAAGGAAGACAGTGTGTGTTGCTCAAGGGGTCCTGATTCTTTTCTTCGCTTTAGCTCAACTGTGGGGAACCTCTGCCCCTCCAGACATTCTTGAACCACAACCACAACATCCATGGCCATTGGCCATGCTTGCTGGGGCTGATGGCAGTTGTAGTTCAGTAACATCTGAAGCCACGCCTGCTTTAGATGATGTGGTATGAATATGAACCTTGCCCATAAATGATTAAAAGTGGTATCGTGTTCCAAACATGCAAGACACCTTTGTCCAGCTTTTCCCATAATTATGATGAATGGTTTATTCTGCAATTGGTGTTTTAGTTCTGATAGTTAACAATGTTATGTATTCTGATTGTAACATCCCCTGGGACTGCTTTTAGCAGTGATGTATAGGCTATCCATATTTAAAATGAACGAATACATCTTGGAAATAAATATTGTTTTTAGTACGTTAGGTACTTGCTTAGTCGGTTAAAGGCTAGGCTAAAAGGCCCTTCCCATTCACTTGGAGCTTATGAGAGGATGAAGGCAGCCCTGCATGATTTGCCTCCTCTATCCTGTTTTTTTCTTGGCCATTTTGTTGTGTAGGCCTGCCAGTAGGGACTGCCCAATTTTAAGGTTAGTGAACCTTTTCTAAGTAGTTAATGTTACGCATGGAATATGATAGAATTGGAGTTTTCTGGCATGCTCAGATCAAGGAGAGGAGGAGAAGATGGGGGGCATAGTCACAAGCAGTTTCACAGAGGCTAGGGATTTGGGTTCCTATGTACAAACAGATCCCAGGGCAGCTGCACTCCAGCAGTCAGGAACCTCCATGGATTCCTCCCTCCCCTTAATGTCCACAGCAGGGGAAAAGGATGCCTGTGGGCCGTTTGGTGAGAATATTGCCCTTTCTGTGGGTCTACAATGGAAGGCACAGCCTTAATGGTTAACCTTGTCCTTTTACCAATCTGGAAACGCTATTAGAGCATGGATTTTGGCTAAAAATAAACCGACCATCAGCTGCTGCATTGCGCACATGCCTGGCAGTGTTGCGGGTTGTTTCAAAGAGACCCATGGGCTTTCCGTTATGGATTTCTTGCCCATTAATGAAATCCCATTGAATGTGAAAATGTGAAAATGAAATGGGAGAAACTGATGCTGATAATTTCCTGTTCTGTAGGGTTTGTTTGTTTGGAAAAGACCACTAATAAAGCCATAGATATTTGCTATTTTAGGAAAGCTGTGCCCCCCCCCTTTTAAATGTTCTTTTCTTTTTCTTTAAAAGCAAGTATTTCAGAGTAAAAAATCAGCACACTTTACAACTACAGCAACAGTATTTCTTTTCTGTTTGTCTGTCTTTGGAGTTTTTAGACACTTAGCATAAACCATGATGAGAACTAATAAAAATAAATCAGTGTGGTGAGCCAGAAAGACCTCTGGAATAAAAGACAGATCTGGGAAAAGTGCCCTTCATTCACAAAATGCTTCACATACAGAGTCGCTCACGAGCTAGAAATAAAAGGAAGATTTTACGGTGTGAATTAAAGAGGGGAAGTGATTCAGTGTCTCGCATAGGAGGAGTGAAAGAGATCATTTCACAGAGCCGAGGCAGAATAAGAGCCACCTCCAACTAAGGGGTAGGGGATGGGGAATCACAGGAGGCAAAACAGAAGCATCCAGAAATGGAGAAGAAAGAGTGCTAATGTCAAGGAAGACTATGTGTGAGAGTAAGCAGGCTATCGGTGAGAAAGAGAGGGCATATGCATAAGTAGGAATGGTGTCCAGAGCTGAGAGTGCCTGTGCAATTTAAGTCTGTATTTGCATCAGCAGAAATGTTAGCATTATAATCCTTAGTGATTTGGTTCATGATGCATCATTCCCTATTGAACACATGGGAAAAAATACTTTGTATGATATGTGTGTGTGCATACACACACACACGTACATATATACAGTATGATTCAACTTTGTTATTTACGGCCAGAGGCCCATAATATAAAACCATATGCAAAACAGTGTACATCTACACTGGATACAACAGAGTAAAATAGAACAAGGCATATACAGTATGCATATTTTCTGGTGTGTGCCTAGGATTTAGATTTTTTAAATCAGCTTAAATTTATGTGCAGTCCACCTTCTTCGATCCTGATCATGAGCCTGCGTTTCACAAAAGTATTTAAATAGATCTATAAAATATCTATTTTGTATGCATAACATTTCAGGCTTGTCCTGGGGGGGGGTGTCCCCCTGAGAATCAGAGTAGAAAGTATTGAGTATAGGTGTACCAGTGACTTGTCTCTGGTTATAATTCATGCTTACCTGTGATTGTTATGAGTCTTGTGGAAATGCTGTAGGAGGCTGATCATATGATTAAGGTGAATGGCAGGAAATTGGGGTGTTGGACTTAGATGAAGTTAGTGGGATGGGGAATAAGTTGGGACCCCAAGAAGTGTCTGACCCAGAGGAGAGACCCAGTGAGCTGGGAGGAGACCTGGATCCCATGGTGGGATATAGCAGGCTGTCAGAGGAGCGCTCAGCCCAAGTGACACTGGATATCCCAAATTCGACATCACCTGCTCTGGCACTGCCTCTGGCACCTTCCTCTATCACCAAATCTCAAACATTTGCATGGCTGGAATGCAGCCTCCTAAGAGTTGCACATATTACTCTGCCCACTTTTTGTGTCTGGCCACATCCACCTTTGCTGAGGCCCTGCCTATCACTGGCATTGCAACATCCGAAAGGTTGCCCCCAGTGTTACCCTCAGGCTATGAAACATTCCTGAATTAACAATAACTCCTGGGTTAAGCAATAAGAATGTGGCAATCGAATATTCAGTTACCTAACAGTAAGCCCCATGGAACTCAGATGTTTTTAGTAGATACCGGTATGTATAAGATTAAAGTTAAAGGCTTTGGCAGTGGATGAGGAATGTGGCTATAAAATGGAGCTGTAAAATCTTTGTCTGAAGTATTGTGAATGTTGTATAAGGAACACTGAGAATGTATACATTTCAATGTTAAAAACTTAGAAGAAGTGTATAGGAGGAATTTAGCCTAACACTAAGGGATGACTCTGACAGTGCAAACATTTTTGCATGTCTGAGGAATGATCTCTCTTCTCCTCCCCCCTCATTTTGTTCTGGGGTTTTTCCTAACCCCTCCCCACAAGCCAATTTGGAGGGGCAGAGGGAGAAGGGGAGGAAGCCCCATTGCACTAGCTGGCGAACTTGTGCAGGCTGCTGCTAGCAAGACCTGTTAGTTGAATCTGGCCCCATTAGTTGAAATAGGATACCACATTAGGTGGAGGTTGCAAAATTGAACACGTTACACAAATATCTGCCATTGTGAAATGCCAAAGCAAGTGAATAGAAACAGTAATAAAAGAAGCAATTTTTTCTTCCATAGCCTGAAAATACTAGCTTGCCCTTTCTCCATGTCCTTTTCCAGTCTTTCCAGAACTAAAAATACCCATAAAGGGATTGATAATGCCAAGGAAGTAAGTGGGCAGTCTCTGACTAAATAATTATCCAAGTAGACCCATTGAAATCATGGCCCTTAGTTAGCCATGTATACTGCTTTCAGTGGATCACTCTGTGATTTAGTTGGGGATAACCTACTAGACGCGGGTGGTGCTGTGGGTTAAACCACAGAGTCTAGGGCTTGTCGATCAGAAGGTCGGCAGTTCGAATCCCCGCGACGGGGTGAGCTCCTGTTGCTTAGTCCCTCCTCCTGCCAACCTAGCAGTCTGAAAGCATCGTATATGGAATAGATACATCTGAAACTCTGCTGTTACCTTGAGCTAGGAATTGCCAGTGTGCCCTAGAGACTTTCACTGGTTCCCAGAATATACCCTCCCCTGATGACATTAGGCTTGAAAGAAGAATTCTGTTCAAGCCAATAGCATAGGTTGTGATAAGTGCTTGGTTAGGGTTTATGTGTGTGGTGCAACAGTTTCTCCAGTTTACAAATGTGCCCATAGGCTCCGAAAGGTTGACAACCCCTGGCCTGTTGGAAGATTGGATGAGCATGTGTTAATAGCAGCTCCACCCCATCCTAGACCAGTAAGCTGGAATTCATTAGCACTTTCTTTGGAAACCTTGAATGTAGGCTGCAATCTTGAGTACAAAGGGATGTCTGTGATGAGGGAACAGAAAATATGTTAGAACCTGGGACTACCTGCTGGGATCATCTTGCCCATGTTGAAGGAGCTGGCTGCAGGACTGTTTTCAAGGTTCTGTTGCTTCCCTAAAATGGCTTGGGAGCCCGGTACCTGAAGGGACACTTCTAAATCTGCCTATACATTATAGTCATGTATCTGGTGATGCTGTATCTGGTGATGCATTCACACAAACCAGTGGGGACCAGGGGGAGATTGGCCTCTCCCCCCCCCCCCCCAGGGAAGCTTGCCTGTGACTTTCCTTGTTATTTCTTTAAGGGGCCTGGTAAAGACTTTTTCTATTCTCCCAAGCCTTTAAAAAACATTTTCAGTACTTCTGTCAATTCTGTTTCCTGGTGTTTTCATATTGCAGTGGTGTTTTTACTTGCTTCATAGTTTATTCTGTAAATATATTACTATTGCTACTATAATAATGTGAACTGCCCTGAAATGGATGATGAAGGGTGGTATAAATATCCTTAAATAAAAATAAATAACAGCAGCAACAACAACAACAGCAGCAGCAGCAGCAGCAGCAGCAGCAAAAGTGGGCAAACTGGAATTTAGCTCAGAGCTATTTAGAACACCAGGGAGGAAAATTAGTTTCACAGTTCTATGAATACACAGACGCTGTCAGTCTGCAGGAATAGAATATAGGCACTTTTTAAAAAATGACGGCTAAATTCTGTGGGAAATGCACAAAGAGGGTTGCAAAAGGAGCCTGTGACTCCCAGTTGTAGTTTGGGGGGCATTGCAAGGATTTATTTTTGCCCACTGGGTCTGGCAGGCGCCCAGCAGTATAATATGTTTTGCTTTATTACCAAAGTGTTTATTGTTGAATCAGCTTTATTTTATGACAATGTTCTCTGATATAAATCTCTAGCCTGAAGGCTAATTAAAGGGGTTGCCGGCGGTGCCGGCGGTTTTCTGGAGGTGCTGGCGATGTGTATCCTCGGGGATGCTTTTCTTTTGACTTTTTGTGGTATGCCTTTCAAGGTGTTTTTATTATTTTCATTACGCCTTTCAGCACCGTCTCCAGCAGGGGGGATTACAGCATCTGCTGACAGCTCATAGATTACACGCTTTCAGTGCTGACATGCCATATGAACACTTACTGAGGGCTAGCTTTCCTTTTACAGAAAATGTAAGCATTGCAGGCTGCAATCCTAAACAACTTTCTGTTGAGTAAAGCAGCTTCTTGTGTTCGGGGAAAGAGGAGATCCTAAGGAAGAGAGAGAGAGAGAGAGAGAGAGAGAGAGAGAGAGAAACTCCTACTTACAAACTCATTTCCATTCCTTATTTCCCTGAATCATGCCAGTGTCCTCTGACTTCACAATACAAAAGTCACAACAAGACATTGAAATCATGTGAATGTTGTAGATTCACATTATGATCATAAGCATGTTTACTCATCTATGCAGCATTAAATCCCTGTTCCAACACTATAGGAACCATAGGAAGCTGCATTTATACCATTGGTATAAATACTATTGGTCCATCTAGCCCAAGTACCTTATACATCAGGGGTTGGAAACTTCCAGTCTTGCAGGCCAAACCTGGCCCACAAGGGATTCTAATTTGGCTCTAATTTCTAACAAACCACATCCATCTCCTCTGCACCTGATACCAGGGGTGGAGTGGGTACAGATAGGGCTTCATAGGAACAATTGGGAGCTAAAATTGAGCTAAAATCCTTTGCTTGGAGCAAGGTCTGCTCCCACTGTCCATCAGGGAACCCTTGCTCGGGGAGCATTTTGCAGGCATCCACTGTGTGGAGGAGAACTTCCTTGCACAGTCAATGTCTGCAAAACGCAGACTGCTCTCTTCCACCCATTAGGTGTTGGGTGGGAGAAATAAGTGCTTTGCCATTCCTGTGCTCTGGGATCATCATCCTGGCATCCTTGCAGAATTGAACCCCTTCACTAGGAATTTCTAAATATCTGGAACTATTTGAGGCTTATCTTCATCCATATGAAGGCAGAACCTCAAGGCAGCAAGCAGTGGCTCTTTTCTTTCTCCTCATTTATCTTCACCCACTTTTCAGTCAGCGAATGCTTAAAATCTCACAAAACTCAGACTAAAAACGTTCTTGCTTTCAACAATACTTTTCACACTTTTTGCCCTTGCCCTTGAGCTCTGAAGCAAGGGAAGGGTAGGCTCTCAGTTTGGGGTATGTAAATAAATTTCTCTGCTGTCACAAGAATTGCCTGCAGTTTATTGCCAGTTGAGATGGAGATTATTTTTTACCTCTGATCTCCACCTGAACTTTATTTAGCATCCGAGCCTCCAAAAATCTGTGGGTGAGCACATAAGAGATTGGGGTGTGTATGTGATTGACTGAGAATGAGGGCTTAGTCTACCTGCTGGCAAGGTGTTTTATTTGAGTTACGGGGAGTGAACCTCCAATGTATAGCTTGGAAATTTTCCGGGAGTGACAGTCTGGGGAATTTTGAGATAGGCAAAGGGTAAAGAGGATAAAGAGGAGGTTAACGCACCTTAGCTGCTCCTGCTCAGTGTTGCAAGAAAAGCACTCTGCATATGGTGAGTGGCACTTCTCATTACTACATCATGTTGCAAAGTTCAGCAAAGAACACAGATTCTGAAACTGAGTCCGAAGGATAAAATTTAATTGCTGTTTCAAGAACGCTCACCTCTTCTAGAGCAGAACAGGATGTACTTGGAACCTACTCCCAGGATTAGTATATGATTCCTAAAGGACTCCCGTCTTAAATGCTGAGGATTTGGAAGTGCAGATTGCTGCTCATCCACTGACTGTGGATGTGAGTAATGTGCTTGCCAGAAGCACTCTTCATTTTTCTTTTTTCCCAGGCCAGTTAGCCCTCAAAAGCCAAGAGCTGCCCAGTCAATTGCTTCCTTAATCTTGTTCTGCTAAAACCCAGAGCAGTAAGCTAGTGGCTATTTGCCTGTAAACAAACAAACAAACAAACAAGATGCTCCAGAAAACAACTGGCATATGGGCCAAATTCATATGAAGCAAACTCTGAGATCACAAATGTAGGTTATACCTGAGTGGTGGAACAGTTGATCTGATTGCTTAATTACGGTACTCAGGCAACTTGATCACTTAACCACTTCCATCCTGTGGCAAGGCTTAATAGTGCATGCACACACCACTTGTTGAGAAACACCTATTGGCCTTGTGAGTTGGCCATCACCTATTCTACCCTGTTTCTCCTAAAATAAGACGTATCCATAAAATAAGCCGTAGCAGGATTTCTACGCATTTGCGAAATATAAGCCATACCCCAAAAATAAGCCATACCCTGAAAATAAGACATAGTGACGCGGCGCCTCTCCCTTAAGATGGCCAGGATAGGCGTGGCTATGCAGCGTACCGACGCGGAGCGGTTAAAATAAGACATCCCCCCAAAATAAGCCATAGTGTGTTTTTTTGAGGGGGAAAAATATAAGACGGTGTCTTATTTTAGGAGAAACACGGTAGTTGGCAAGACAATTTAAAGCAAAGTGAGCACACACATTTCAGCTGGTGGGATTTCTCATTTCGTCTCTTGTACTGCACTTGACCATGCGTGCTTTGCATTTTATCTCTGCAATTTTGAAATGGAGAACAAGCACAGGGGAAGATGCGCTTGTGACACTCCTCCTCACACCCAAAGTGGTATACAATTCCTTTGAAAAAAAAAACCCAAACAACCCTTGTGCCTTTCAGTTTTTTAATTCACAAAAGTGCAGGGTAGAAGTCAAATGATTCATTAGAACAAATATAAAACACTCCCCCAAGTATAACTTGCTTAACGGATCTTCCCTTTGGAATTAACCTCAAGCTAAAGTCAGCGTGAAAGCTCTGTCATGGGTCAGATTTCTTGAAGAGGCACTTCTGCTGTAACTTTTTTTTAAAAAAATCCTTCAAACATACACATTATAGCTTATAGGATGCATAGGATACACATTATAGCTTATAGGATGCAAAGACATAACATTCTAGAATCTAGATGACTGTGTTAGACTTCTGCCTAAAAAGAAAAGAAAAGAAAAATATATTCATTTATTGCATTTGTGCCCTGTCCTTCCTTTAAGGAGTTCAGGGCAATGCTTTTTATCTGCTTAGGGTTGCAGTTGGCACATCAGCCTATTGGGAGAGAGTGGGCGTTACCATAGTTATTCTTCTGTTATGACATCCAGACTGAATGAGTGTCATGTGCTTTAAGTGGGGCTTCACTGCCTTTTAAAGGCCGTTTGGAAACTTAACTAGTGCAAAATGCATCTGCTTGGTTGCTGGCTGGTCAGATCATATTAATTAATGCCAATATTGTACCAGTTGCACCAGTTAATGTATTTTCTGATCCAATTTTTAAGTAGGCCTACTGGTGATGACCGTATAAAGCCCTAAATAGAACTGAGTCCACTCATGTCAGCCTGCCTGTAGTGTGCAATTTGCATATGAGGTCCTGATCATGTGCCTGCTTGTGAGAAAAATCAAGATAGTGGCTGCAAGGAACAAAGCCTGTTGGGCAGTGGCCCCACACCTGTGGAATTCTCCTTCAAGTGAAATCACCCCTATGTATTTTCAAGCTGACTCTGAAGACGTCTGTTTTCTGTCGCTTTATGACATAAATTTTACGTGGGCTGCAGAGATGGTGAGGCTTTACTCTGTTTATATTATGTTTTTACAGCTCTGCTGGGTGGATGGTTGTTTTTATATGCTGACTCATTTTAGGGGGGTGGTTTAAAGTTTTAAATGGTTGGTTTTATATTACTACAATTGCTACTTGTCAGGAGATTTTTAAAATTATTTTTTAAAAAATCAATTAAATAAGTTAATATATGATTATTTCCCTTTCCCACTTTATCCTCACAACAACCCTGTAGTCTGGGAGAAAGAGTGACTAGTTGCATGGTTTTTGACTGAGTGAATATTTGAACCTGGGTCTTCCCAGTCCTAGTACAGCACTAGACACTACAACACACTGGTTCGGCCTCACAGAGTAGGCCTACTTTTGTCCCCCCTTTTCTCTCTCTACAAAGCTAAAAGTGTTCAAAGTTTTAATATGTCTGCTGTATCCCAGTCTGGGTATAGAGGGATTTTGTAATTCTGGATCACACCACTGGTTTTGTGGTTACTTGAAGCCATAACACCATTAAAAAGAAAACTTAGCAGTGTACAGCAAGGGCAGGGGGAAATATGGCTCTTTCCCCTCATTACGAGTTAGAAAGTCAAAGCACAAGGGGAGCCTTGATGATAGGCCCTGAGTTGTTCATTTTTAGGTTTCCTGCCCTGCTTCCAGCAATGCACGGCTGGGCCGTTTTGGTTTTAATTTTTCATAGTGTTTATATAGAGATACATTTGCAAATGTAAACATGGCCCGGTTTCTGAGGGCTTTTAGCCAAAGTTAAAGAGACTGCTCAGCTCTCCAAGAAAGGTCAAATGTAAGCAAATTCTAGAGTTCATTGGGTCCATATGTATAAACTTCATCTAATGTAGAGCAGGCCTATTCTAGCACTTACCTTCATATGGTTTTGAGGCTTGCTCTTTAAGATAAAAGCGGTGCGGTGCCCTCGGGGATGCCTGTGACCCTAGGTAATGAGATTTAATATGGTGAATGGAAAAATCTCAAAGTCTTTCCTCAGCTGTTACTTTCTCCCCAATTTATCCCCTTCCTCTTACAGAAAGGTGTAGGCGATAGAAGGCTTGATGGTGGTATTCAGCATTAATTCTGATGACTGGTAGTTGGATTTTCTTAACCGAGAGTGCCATGCTGTGTTTAATCATCTCCCAATGATATGGCTATAAAGGCTTGAATTTTTGCCACAGAGATCCATGTCTTGCAGCCTTTAATTTAATAATCGGGGAAAGCTTTTTCTATATGCTCTGCCACCTGTGGTCGTAAATAGAAATCGGGACAGTTGCCTGTTATTTCCCAGGCTTGACTGACATTCAGAACGATCATAGGAAGGATTGAGCTACCTACAGTGCATGTATTTTTCACCCCACAATTCTTTACCTGTAATTTTGTCAGGGTTTATTTAAAAAGAGAGATGATGGCAGAACCTCGGTGAAGTTGGATTGTGAATGATGAAAAGGTAGCCAGTGGGGGGGGGAGGGGAGAGGAAATACACACCTCGTCTTTTCTGCCATGACATTGTAATGGGTTAGGCAGGGAGAGGGAGAAAACTCACGTGGGCAAGAAATGACAAGAGAAAATTAGAGCATCAGACCAGCATCTGTAAAAAGGGTTCATTGTTGTAAAATGACCCTCCTATCAGAGAACATAAATGCCCAGGCGTCTGGGGAGTGTTCACATTATCCAGCTCACCTACCTGAAGCATGTTATTTCCGTAGATTAGGTTCAGACAGATTTCTTGCTGCTAAGGATCTATGCTAAAGACAGGGGTTCATTAGCAAGCAGAATACAGCAGGCGGCATTTTTTCCCTTGCCTTTTCTTTTTGCACCTTCTGCAGTGTTGGGACATTATTAACCTGCCTGGCAGATTCTGCTGCACTAGGATAACTTGCTGAGGTGTCCTGAATATCTTGCCTCGTGTAGCAGTGGACCTTTAGAGGAGGGCAGGACACCCCATACATTATGTGCAAGGCAATACCTTGATTTGGGGGGTTAGTCCTCGGAAATCTGAACGTGAGATACAGGGTTATAGGAATAGCTCTTGTATGGAAAAAAAAAGAGCTAAGTGAATCACAGGGAACCATTATTATTTGGAAAGGTCATTTGCTCTAGGGATTAAAGGCAAAGTTAGAAGAAATTGTATTCTGAATACCTTTCAGGAATAGTGTGTTTCCAGCACCTCCTGAACAGGGACTGGCAATACCTTTCTGCTACTGCTGCATGCTGACAAATTCAGTCTTTAGATTTAATTGTGGATTAACCTTATTTGCACCTCCTGGACTCTGTTTTCCTCCAGCTTTTGTACTTTTGACACAGTTTTCGGCAACAAACAGTATCAAACTATTATTTTGAGAGAAAATGATTTTTTAGAAAACTTGTGAATATATATTTAGATCATAGAATCATATAATTGTAGAGTCAGAAGGGATCCCAAGGATCTTCTGGTCCACCCATCTGCCATGTAGAAATATGCAGCTGTCCCATATGGGGATTGAACCTGCGATGTTGGCATTATCAGCACGGTTCTCTAACTAGCTGAGCCATTAGGTGAATGTTGTACTGATTTATAAAAGATGAAAAGTGTATCCAGGTGTTAAAGCCCTCATGCAACTAGAATAGGGCAAGGGGAAAGTGAGGATATGCTAGCTGGTTCCATCCCTTGGGAGTTGTCACCTGGCCTTCTCATCCTCCTAATACCAGAGAAGATCTGCAATGCAGAGCCTTCTAGACCCATGTAGGCTTTCTGCATGACTTTTACCCCTGCATGATTAGAGCTTCTGACATTTTAATTCCTGCGTGTTTGGAGTAGAACATCTTTTTATTTGTTTTTGGTTTTTTGTCCTTTCATACACAAATAGCATTTTCCAAAATTTCTTTCTTGATTTTTATTGCATCTGTTTATCAATTTATAATAATAAAGTCTGAAAGTGATTTACTCTCTCTCTCTCTGTATATTATTTAAAATAAATAATAAAACACACTAGACAATCCACAGTATCAGTACAGTAACAATTATAAAAAGCACACACTAGAGCCCAGGCTGAATAACTGTAAAAACAATATACATAAAGCTGTCCATATGCCTGAGAGAACAAAAACATTTTTCCCTGGTGCAAAAATCATAGTAGAATGGGTGTTAGGTATGCCTCTTGAGGTAGAGTGTCCCAAATATGGGGTTGGGTGGGGGAAGTTTACAGAGAAGGCCCATTCTCTGGATACCACCCTCATCTATATAACTATTAATAGTAAAGGAGTCCCATCTTGCTTCCTACTTGATCAGTTGATTGGCATATCCAACCACATGTAAAAATAAAAGAAGTTACCCACTTTGATGGGATAGGGTCTTTGGTCATCAACTAGCCAGCAATTTTGTCCATAATGTCCTACTTGTCATTATCCCAGATTTGACACTGCTGTTTACTCTTTTAGAGTTGTCTACAATTCTGTCACATGATTCTGCCACATTTTTACACTGGTTTGCACTCCGAGAAAGCCAAAACTATGACTGGATTATATATTTCCCATCTAGTGATAGAGCTTCCGTTGGAAATCCATTAGCAGAATGTCCTATAGAACATTTATTGCATATGAAACAGTGTCATTGTCCCTCCTTCTTTTTCATTTTCTTCGCAGATCTGAAGCCTTGGGTCTCAAATTTCAGCTATCCAGGTGTACGGGACTTCTCCCAGCTTGCTCTGGATGCCAATAGGAATCAACTCATTGTTGGAGCCAGGTAAATTAGAATCTTCTAATTGGGGCAAGATTGCTTCTCCAGCCCATTCCCGGCAGGTTACTGTCTGTTAAAGAGGTTACTTTTCCAGCTTGCAAGCTCACACAGTGTTGGTCTTAAAAGGAAGCTATAATTTATGTAGAGGGATTTTAAAAACACAGTAATAATGCTAAAGAGGAGAAAATTGCCATTCATTCTTGAAGGGGAAATGTGATAAAAATGAGTAGTTAATGAAGCAGAAAGCTGTCATCTCCCAAGGATCACAGATGCTTTAAAGTCTTTCTCAGTTAGGATTTGTCCACATGCACAAAAACAGAACTTGCATAGTGGTATTTAAATAAAAGAAAGAACTAGGCACACTAGTAGAGAATATGCCCAGGTTCTCAGGGCAATGCATCCTTACTATGTAAGTCAATTAGCCTTGTGAAGCTTGGTTTGAATGGAACTGACAACATGTGTCCTTGATAGGTTACTTGGCAAGGTAATATGATTCCCTGTGACTCATGATTTTAACACTCCTCAAAGAAAACAGCTTTGAGCTTTCTTCCTCATCCAAATATATGGTGATCAGATACTTAAAAGGCTTTAAAAACTCCAGATAATATTTTAAATGCCATCATAAAATTAGTACTCATAGTATGTTCTTAAATGGCATTTATACAACAGTATTTAGCATTTGTAGCTTTCTTCCTCTCCCCCAAGGGTTCAAAATAACTGGTGTATTTTCTTGTCAATCCTTAACAATCACACTGTATAATTGACTAGTAGTTGATTTTGCGGGGATCTAGGGATGAGAGAGAGTGGTTTGCTTGAGTCCTTCTACTTAGTTCATAGCCGAGGTAAGGTTGGAACAGGGTAGTTCCTGTTCAGATGTCATGGTCCTATCCATTTTATGATGCCAGCTTTCTATGAAAAATAAATAAGTTTCCACACACAATGCACAATACCCAGTTTTCACATATTTCTTTTTGCTAAGTATTTGTATAGTTTCTTGTCAAATTTGCTAGGTGAATTTGGAAAACTCTACATTGCTGCTCTCTCATCAAGGCAGTTGAGGTTATCTGTGAATCTTCCCTCTCCAAATCTCTGCTGTTGTAGTACATCTTTTTCAGGCCTGCATCTGACCTGCATCCTTCTCAGGTTTATTCCAGGTTCCAATTGTCATTGTTACAAAACTCACCATTTTTTAATGACAGGTTCACACACCCTCTTAGGTGGGCGCCGTTGTGGGCCAGCACTCCTCCCACATGCTGTGATCTGGTGGTGAAGGCTTCTCCTTCAGGTCACTTCCCGGGCGGCAAAGGATGTCCCTCAACTGAGCTTGCTGCCCAGGCGGGCATGGGAGGCGGACCTGGCTGGGCCTGTGGGCTCCACTTGGGTCCATGCCCAGGGCATTTAAAAGGGGTCTGTGGCTGTTTACTGCAGTCTCTTCATCACTGGATAATGTGCCATTGGTAGACTTAAGTGTCCAGTTTAGAAATAAGCATAACGCACACAGCAAAATTTTAAAAAAAGAGAGACCTGGATTACAATACTTTTCCTTCTAATGCCCATGAATCATATTGAGTATGGTAGATTTCATTCAGACAAGGATATCTAGGAGAAAAAGCAGCTAAATAAATGTATGACTGAGGTGTAATGCTTTATAGCAGCGGTTTCCTTCAAATTTATCAAAGGTGCTTGTGATTCATTGAAACATTGCCCATGTCAGGAACAGATAAGGAAACTATGGCTTCAAAAGAACCCTGGTGAGAATGGATGCTGCACAAGAATGCCAAATTGGGACAGTTGTGAGACACAGCATGGGTATGCAGGCATATCTACAGGTTGGGACAGTGACAAGTGGCTGAAACAAAAGGTGTGTTGGATACCTAAGAAGAAGCATTTATCATCTCCTCTGAAAAGGCAGCAGGAGGTGTGGACTTGCGATGCTAGAGGTATTTGGATCTATGGGTGTGAGAGATGCATTTTTAAGACAGTCTTCCTTTCGCAGCAGCATCAAGAGCTGCAGGGGAGTGGAGGCGGAAACAGCCAGAATATATCACTGCAAAAATTCTGTTCCATTTCCAATATTCTGTTGGACCTGGCAGTTTGCCAAGGTGTTATACAACATTTCCTCTTTAATGTATGCTGCTGGGTTGCAACAAATGGACGTTGTTTTGGAGAACTCTCGATGGTAGCACTGATAGACCCAAGCAACATTAGCCATTTTAAAGAAAGGTCTATAGCATAGTATATCAGCTTGCTTGTGGTGCCAGATATGTGTGTGAGTGTTTTCCTTCTTTGAAACACAAGACACTATATTGTTGCTGAAGACACGTGGGTGTGGTGCCTGCATGGTAGACTATTGCTCGCTCCATGTCAGCTGTTCTGAGATTTCTAGGAGAGACCTAAATATAAAGAAATCAAATGAACATTGGATGGTTACAGTACTGGACGATTCCGGGTCTCTGATAGAAACACCAATTGCCTTCCTTCACTTGTTGTAGAAAACCCGAGGAGTTGCAGACAGAGGGAGGAACCCTTAGCTTGTAGGGGTAAATCACCTGGATCTTCAGTGCTGGAACTTGCCTGTGATGAACCACAGCCAAGTAGTTTATATCTGGTGGCTTTGAAATGCCAGTAGTGGTGGTAGCGATACCGCTGTTGCTACAACACTTTTGACTGCAGTCGTGATGCATCCTGTTTCACCACTTGAGGTGAAATGGGAACTTGCGCCCCTCTGCCCCCATCATGCTGGTACCACACCTTTCTTACCTGAATTGTGTGCTGCTGCCTGTGAAGTGCTGGCATCAGCACCAGCTTCCAGGGAGATTTTGGAATGGGCATCAGAGGCAAGGCTTCCGCCACTTGAGGCAAGCAACTCACATTGCCTCAACTGTGGGCCACTGGGCCAAGCCTGTCTGGCTGTGGAAACATTTCAGCACTGCCTAATTCATTATGTCTGTGTAATGCATATATTATTTTCCATTAAGGTGGAAAGGCCTTTGAGGTTGTTCCAGAAGCTGCAATGTCAGGTCATTTGCTCAGTAGGGTAGGGATATTGCCAACACATTACCCCCACTGATCAGAAGGTCGGCGGTTCGAATCCGCATGACGGGGTGAGCTCCCGTTGCTCTTTCCCGGCTCCTGCCAACCTAGCAGTTCGAAAGCACAGAAGTGCAAGTAGATAAATAGGTACCGCTGTGGTGGGAAGGAAAATGGCATTTCCGTGCGCTCTGGCACTCGTCAAGGTGTCCCATTGTGCCAGAAGTGGTTTTGTCATGCTGGCCACATGACCCAAAAAGCTGTCTGTGGACAAATGCTAGCTCCCTCTGCCTGAAAGCGAGATGAGCACTGCACCCCATAGTCACCTTTGACTGGACTTAACTGTACAGGGGTCCTTTACCTTACCTTTACCTTCTGCCTCCACTGTTGATGGAATTGCACTGCCCACCAGTTAGCCTACCAGGCTAAATTCACGGTGCTGGTTTTGGTGTGTACATCTGTACAGCATGTGTCCAGAATACCTGAAAGATAATCTTACCCCTTATATATGCAATCTACCACTATGTTCTGCAGGTGGAGGACCTCCTGCAGATACTTTCTCATCAGGAAGTCCATTCTGCACAATGTAGGAATCAGTCCTTCAGTGTTGTGGCACCTCCCCCTTGGAATTCCCTTCCCTTGTATATCAGACAGGCGCCATCCTGGCTGTCTTTTCAGCACCTACTGAAGACCTTCCTCTTTTGACCATTATTTCAAGTGGAGACCTTTCCCAAGCTGCATCTGTATTGGAATTAAGATGATTTAATCATTTTATCTCTTGTTGGGCTCCTTTGAGAGGAAGAGTGGGGTGTAAATTTAATAAATAAAATCTTGGAATCATGTTTGATTACAATTATAATCCAGATATGCATGTTCTCTTGGCCATGCTGTTCCCCCTCACTGTAGACCAGTGGTGGAAAACCTGTGACCCATCAGGTGTTGTTGGGCTCCCAACTCCCATCAGCTTCAACCAACATGACCAGTGGTCAGGGGTGATGGTAGTAATCACCCCTTGAGAATTTCTGAAAATATCTGAAAATAAATATTTTTCAAAAGCAAATGTTAAAGTAATAATTTTTAGAGGAGTAGTTGTGACAGAGTTTATACTGCAAACTATATTTGACTACAGTTATTTTTATACACACAATGTTAAACATTTCTGTGTTGTACTCAACTGTGGGAGTTATTTTATGAAGAGTGGGTTATAAATCACCTGAGTAAATGATCAATAAACGTTATGGCAGTTTCCAATAATGAGGCTGCCTTAAAGTCAAAAGCTGGTGATTTGCCCATGGTTGAGAATGCATTGTGAGCAAATACTGCATTTTTCTCATTTTTAATATATACATGCATATATGATTTGATATTAGCCTGTTTTGTTTCAGATAGAGCTTCACTACCTATAAATTTGGAATTAATTATGTAGTGTTGAAAATAGTCAGTGTGGTGTGATGGTTAGAGCATCAGACTAGGAGCAGGGATACTCAGGGTGAGATTCCCAATGAAACTTAACTGGTTGATTCTGAGGCAGTTACTGTCACTCAGTCTAACTTACCTCATAAGGTTGTGGTGAGGATTAAAGAAGAACCAGAAGACCTATATACAGTTATGTGGCATAAAAATGTTAATTGTCACCATCACCATCACCATCTCTAAGGAGAACTCACGGAGTTTAGGAGATTGAACATTTAAATATAAATGTATTATTCTTGCTTTGGTTGAACTAGGATTCTTATGTAGGTATACAATAATGCTTAGACATACTGTATGTATATTCTGTTCACAACATGATGAGTCTAGGAAACTCTGGTGTAAGGTTGCCCAGGAAAGATTGGCTGATGTTGTTTGTTTGTGTAGTCAAGACTGTTTCACTATTTCACAAGGATGTTGCTTAGCATGTGGAATCTGTCTCAGGATTTTACGTTCTCAAAATCTTAGCTTTCATCGGGAAAAAGCAATCAGCTGGGTCTCATGATTCCCTAGGATAATGTGGACATCTTTACTTAGGCAGTATCTTGAAGACTCAGGTCTTAGCCTTGGATGTGGTTCTGGTGACTAATGTGTGCTAATGCTTGCCTCCATGGCTCCTCATAGGCTCAGTCCTGATCTCTTGCCCTTTAATGTGCACAGAGTTAAGGTTGTGATATTCCTCAGTTCAAAGATTGGATTTAGTTATGTCTTGTGTGCCTCAGCTCTTTATAATGAATCATGATATACAGCAGACTTAAACCTAATGTATATGCAAGACTGAATGAGCTAAGATGAGTTATCGATGTTAGAATAGGCTGCCATAGTATTATCTTGTAATCTGCTGTGTTTACCCCCTACCAAGTGATGAGAAATTATCTTGCCTGTCTGACATGTTAATGTGGATGCAGAGAGAGAGAGAGAAAGAGAGTTGTGTAGATTTTATCTACATTATTGGGAGGAAGGGGCAAAAGAAACCGTGGAGAGTAAACAACCTCCATTCTACCAACATGGTTCTACTGTGTTTCCTGGGAGACAAAAGAAAGGCACCGATTTAAAAGTCACATCACGGGCTACTCACGTCTAGTAACGTGACCTGGTGGGAAAGAAAAGCCCCTTTGTAATCTATAGAAAGATGTAAAGAACCCTTGAAAATTAGTTAGGAAGCTGTATTTATGAGAGACAGGAAAAGAAACAGGTAATTAAAGGTCTCAAGGTTTCTCTAGGGAGAGAAGAGGAACAGAAAGGGTAATTTCAGTGCAGTGTGTGTATGTACTTTAAACCTGTAGTAGACAGTCTGAAACAGGGTGGGAATTTCAACCATAGCTTGATCTGGCTCACAGAGAAAGGGTGCTGAAGTTGACTTGGAGAGGGCAGTTGCTAAGGTGCAGGTAACCTTGTGCTGAGTGATAGTGTGAGGGACCCATTATTTCAAATCCTTTTTAAAAAGCAAAATTGCGACAGTAGCATAGAATAAGGAAGGAAGCTGCTCTGCACTGTGACAGCTGCGACCAACTGCCTGAATGCAAAGTGAATGTAACATTTTGAGGTTGAGAGGATTCTGGAGGTTGCTAAAGTTGGAATTACGAGTCATGCATAGTTCCATAACTTGGGGGGGGGGGGAAGAGACTTCTTTTTTAAAACAATTATACAGTGCAGTTGCTGAGACTGCAATATGAAGTTTGTTTTTGTTGTCTTTAAACAGGACGGAGGAAGAGGGGAACTTAACCTTTTCCCTCATGCTATTTTTCTGCTGAAAATTCTCCAGCTATTTTTATTTATGGTAAATATATGGGTAAGCACAAGATTAATAATTTAGTGACATCCGCAGACTTGGATGCTCACCCCCATCACAGATGCTTGGAGGGTCTACGCTGCTTAGTTTAGCTCCATTGTGAAAGCAGTTCCCTTATTTGTGCTCCCTGCTTCTTCGAAAGTTGCAAAGCTATTAAGAGGTCCTGACTGTCCTCTTATACCACGACAGCTAAGATTATTTAGGAGCCTTTTGTGAAGGCCTTTGTCGATAGCGTTTTTGAAGTCCCAAGTATGAACTCTCTACTGAATATGCCTCTATATACCCTACATGCTCTCTGTGGCTAGTGGAAGCTAAATAATATGTACAAATATACACAAATAGGTTTAATTCACATAATTTGCAAGCTGCAGCATCTCATCTGAAATGTTGATACACATAGCTCTGCTTTTGTGGAACTTGTTTGGAGTTGATGGCCATTATATATATACACACATGAGAGAACATGCAGTGCTGCATTGAAGGAATGCTTTAAACAAGAGGCAGGCTTGAGTTGAGAACTGTCTAGGAAACTGATATTTCATTTGGTACTCAGCCAATCCAGATTGATTGACTATCACTCTTTCGCGTGAAATTTAGTAACTGAAATGAAGTTCCTGTATTTGCTGACTTGCTGTTCTACTTTGCTTGTTGTTCCTCTCTTCACTGTACACATGCTCAAAGGCATTTTCCCTCTTTATTATTACTTCATATATTCCAGGGCTGGATGTGATCCTCCTCTGGCATAGCTGTTAGCTCATGTGGATAATAGAAACCAGAGGAAGTTGGACTTAGGCTGTGTGACTTTTTTCCAGGTTCTTCTCTATACTTTTTTTTAGTTAATCCTGATCTTTGAGTGCCCTTTGACCATTCCTCCTCTGTGTTTCTCACCAAGCACATGTTATCTCCATCCTGCATATAGTGCAAGTAGGGATGGAGGAGGAATCTGTTTTAAAATGTATTTGTACACATAATTTGGTGGTTCTGAGTTAATCAAGATTTGCCTCTACCAGACCACCTCTTGCATTGAGTGCCTGCTTTTCCATGACGTATGTGCATTTCAGTGTTAACTTTTTGCAGATCATGTGCAGCTTGAGGGGGAAAGATTGTGTGTGTACTGCAGTTTATCAGGAATGACACAGCTTAGAATCAGTTTTGTGTTGGTGTGCATGCAGGATCACTGTGAAATAGTGATGGTCAGATGGTGTATGTGATGTGGATATGTGAGAGAAGCACCCCAAGAGGAAATAAAAACAGAAACTGTAGAAAAGGACTTGGGTTCAAACACTTTCCATGCAATGCAGCAGGATGGCTGAATTCTTAATTTCATTTTAATTAGAAAGGAGATTTCTGTTAAACAACTTCCCCACTGCTGATGGGCATAGTGCCTGAAGAGAAGAGCTTTGCCGATAAGACAGCACACAAATTGGCTTCGAACACCCTGTGAAATATTTATAAACCTTTTGTAAGAAGTTCTGTGCTTTCATTATAAAACAGATTAGGTGGTGGCTTTTAGATATCTTCAGATTTGTTTTCCCACACTTGTTAGGAACACTTTGCTTCATCCTTCCCATAAATACTAGCAAATATGTAGGAAGGGTAGTGGGGGCCTGTCTTCGAATAATAGAATTGTAGAGTTGGAAGGGTCATCTAGTCCATCCCCCTGTAATGCAGGAATCTCAACTAAAGCATCAATTACCAATGGTCATCCAACCTCTGCTTAAAAACCTCCAAGGAAGGAGAGGCCACCACCTCTCATGGAAGTCCATTCCACTATCAAACAGCTCTTACCATGAGACAGTTCTTCTTGATGTTTAGCCAGAATCTCCTTTCTTATAACTTGAAGCCATTAGTTTGGGTCCTACCCTGCGGAGCAGGAGAAAATAAGCTTGCTCCACATCTCCATCTAAGGGGATGTGACGTCCCTTTAGATATTTGAAGATGGCTATCATATCTCCTCTTTTCCAGCTAAGCATACCCAACTCGAACAGCTCTGCTGTTCTCTTCTCAGGAGCAGGAGAAAACAAATTTTCTCCCTCCTCTATATGACATCCTTTTATATATTTGAACATGGCTATCATATCACTCACAACCGTTCCTCATAAGGCTTGGTTTCCAGACCTCTGCACACATTCCAGCTTGTCAATATCCTTCTGTAATAGGATTTGTATTAAATATGTTGTTTGTGCCACGTTTATTTGGCTTTTTAGGATAGCAATCTCACAAGCGACTTTTCCATAAGCACACAAATAGCATTGACCGTTATGAGGATAAGTACCTTTTAGCTCCTTCTAACCATGTGTTTTGTCTTGTTCTCTTGGCCTGACCCAGGTCATGCTTTCTTATGGTGCTAGGTACGGCAAGGACTTTGTCTTTTGCCAGCCAGGCACAGCTGAATTAAAAAGAGATTATGGATGAATTTGTCTGTGAGATTTGTACGGCTGTTTAACTCTTAAGAAATCCCATAATAAATTAGGCTGTTGGAGAGACAGGTAATCACCATCTTAAGGCATTAGCACAAATTTGTTTGGTGCCTTCAGATTTAACCGCTGTTCAGTTATTCACTTATAAATTATACCTATATTGATGGAACTTGAATCACTTTGTTGTTTCTTGTTTCTGCATTTACCCCTCCCCTCCCCCTGGGTGGCTAGGAATATTTGCACGTGAGTATTTGCTTGAAGTCCCACTGCAGGATGGAATTTGTAGTCCTCAAGTTATATGCACAGTGAGACACTGTGTATGCATGTTTGCTGTGTCAAAGTGCTTGTAGCCACTTAGTTGTATGAACACCAATAGATGTTAGGGATCAAACTTGACTGTTTGGCATTATTGGAAAAAGTCTGTTTTGTGAGATAGACAGATTTGGCAATGTTAAATGAGATGAGTTGGCGAAAACAGGATTTTGAGAATCCAAAATTAATGTTACAACAGCATGTAAACTCTAATGAAATGCAAAGCTGTGAGAGAGATGAAATAACCTGGTTCAACTTTAAAACTGGTTTTGTGGACTTGGATTTTTCACCTGGATGTCTATTAGAAATCTCTGCTTCCTAGAATCTATATACGGAAGCCAGTGGTGGAGGTTTCTCTGGCACAAAAACCACACCTTTGCCATATGTAGAAATCTGTTACATCTACTGTGAAAACGTCCCATCATTTCAACACCAACATGTCATAGCATGACATTTTATTTTATTGGCATTCTACATACGCAGTGTTAACAAGAGTTTGGGATGGGGTCAGGGTGCATCTGAGGAAGAAAAAAATAAATAAAACAAAGGCCAACAGAGGGTTTTGGCATTTTTGTCTTGTTAGTGACCTGAGTACCCTAGCCACATTTCTCAGCAAGTTAATTGTACTGTATTGACAGCTTTTTGATCTGAAGATACTTGCTCTATTGATGTCAGTGGCCTCTCCTTTTCTCCTGAGAAAGCTGACTCTACCTATTCCCTGTAATTAATATGCTACTCCTTATTGAGTTGTTCTTCATTAGATTGGCTGCCCATTCTCATTCAGTAGCCATGGAAGAAATATCTTTAATATTAAAGTTGTTTATTCAGTCAAAATATACAGCATGTCCAGAAACCTAGAACAAGCCCCAGATTCTTACTATGAGTCTTCCAAAACCAATGCATTTAAATAGCATTCTTAACAACTGTATAGTAATTCAGAGCCATTAAACCTCAGGTTGCCCTGCTCTGGGTAAACTGGGACCTGAGGCTTATGAATGGCCAAACTCCCTGAGGAGCACATTGGAATTTTTTTGATACATTATGCATTGTATTAGTTTAGCAATGGCAAGATGACATTTCCCTAAAGGTTGTAAGAAAAATGCATGGATGAATTAGAGTTACAAATCAAAAGCCAAAGTTGGTGAAACTACATCAGGGTTCTGTGTCCGACAAGAAAAAAACGAAAATAAATAAGATATACAGTATAACCATGAAAATCTTAAATTTATTGCTAGGCAGTAACAACAGAGCTTGTACACATTGAACCAAATGCCTTGGAGATGTTGAAAGGATGTGGATAATCAAATGTTTGGGTAAACAGAAGTTCTGTTTATAAAACATGGTACCCGCACATTCTTATGTGACGGAAAGCCTTGGCTAGCTCCAGGCAGTGAGACCACGGAGATTCTGTTGAAATTATAAAACATGTACAATTTTATATTTGATGCATCTAAAAGCAGCTGGCTGCGCACTGTCTTCTTGGTCTTTCTGATTTGAAGAAGGACAGTTGCGTGTCGAGACCCCGAAACCACCCCCTCGTCGATGAATGAGACACAAGGACACGGATATTAGGTTAATGATATTGGGCAAATTTTGGAAGCGAGCCGAGAGGAAGCTCCCCCGTTCACGCCTCTGTTTAAATGGGGCCTGGCCACACCTCCCCAGCCAGTGGATTGGTTGGCTGGGTGATGGTGTGACCGGGAGCCTCCGGGTGACGTGGGACTCTGTCCCCCGCCCCCGGAGGGGAGTGGGTGGCCACATGGTCCACCGCAACTCCTCCCCACTGTTAAGTGGAGCGGATTTATTTTGTTACCCGTAGATTAGCATTCTGGCCTATTTCTAGAATATGGATTAAGGACGCTTTCTTGCATTGGCTTTGTGGTATGGGAGTTGCTGCAGTGGACTGGAGTCCTTGCTTCACTTGGGTAACATGAGGGCTGCTCTCCTGCCTATGCTGACACTGAGGTTCCTCACAATTTCTGTGTTGTCCCCATCAAACCCAGGGTGATACTGGTGTAGAGAGGAACTGCAGTGCCAGAGTTCCTCTTGTTGCTTCTGGGATTACCTGAGTGATGCATGAAGGAACTCCTGAGCTATGACAATACTGTTGACAGCAGCAGAGAGGCAAAACATGGTGCATCTGAGAAGAAGAAGAAGAAGAAGAAGAAGAAGAAGAAGAAGAAGAAGAAGAAGAAGTTGTTTTGACTTGTCAGTAGCTGTCAAAGGTAGACAGGAATCTTTTAGATGTGCATCATGGAGAGCAAGTGTGTTGATTATGTGATATGGACGTTGTAAGTAGACTTTGTGTGAGGATTTGGCAGTGTGTCCAGATAATATTTTAAATGCAGGTGCTGTGTTCAGGACTTGAAATCCAAGAGGGCGAAAATTGAATTCATAAATCAAAGCCCAAGCTACCTTGTAAAACAATATCAAGCAGTTGCTTGAGTAAACAATTTTCTCAGCTCACAGAAAGAAGAAGAAAAAAGAGCTTAAGAAATGTACATGTTAGGAATCTTGGGGCTAAACTGTGTGCAGCATGGGTGATCCATGATTGGATTTCCTGATGTCATTCTTTTGGGGGGAGAGGCTTAAAAAGAGCCATAGGAACCTGTTTGGATCAGGGCTACTACAGTGTTGGTCAGAGAAACTTAACTTTAACCCTTTACCTTCATGCTACGGTTTTGATCCAAATTGTAACTTTTCCAACCCTCCTCCACTGAAATTAGCTGTGGACAGCAGAACATATTTGCATTCTGTAGCTAATACCCTTTGGGGGGGGGGCTTTTAGTTGCAGAAAAGGTTCATGCATCTTTTGCTTTACCCAAAAGATACATGGAAGGGGTGTGCAAAATACAGCAGAAGCCATTTTTACTTGCACATGACAACTTGTTTGTGTGCCAGATAGACACAATGGCCAAGTAAAATGATTTGAAGAGATATTCTTGTTATAGACATCTCTGTGCACCCTCCCTAAACAAAATAGCTTGTTTCCCGCCTATTTATTCTGTTCCTGCTTGATAGTGAAATTCTTTAGTGCGGACCTGGAATGATAGGAAGAAAGGCTGTGGTCTCAGATTTCCCTTTTATTTTTGGGCTTTCTGTTCTTCCCCAGATGTTCTGGTAAGTTGGCAGTTTCCAGGACTGACAACCCAGTGAGCTACCAGTAAGCTACTGGGCCAGATTCAAGGTGCTAGCATATAAAGCCCTAAATAGCTTGTGACCCAAGTACCTAAGAGAGTAGTTCACCCCAATACCAACAATCTCGGACCGTACGATTGCCAGGTGAGGCCTTGATGGTGGTTCCAGGGGCTGCCTGGTTGACATTGACTTGTGGCAGATCATTTTCAGTAGTTCTTCCCTGGTGGCAGAATGCCTTTTCTAGTGAGTTGTGCCTGTCTTCATCACCATTTACTTTCAGGAGGAATTCGAAAACCTTTCTGTTTACCCAGGCATCTGATGGTTGAATAATACTCTTCCTTGCAACTCCAAGATTATTGGATGGAAGAAAGTTTTTAACTGTAACTGCTTTTAGATATTTTAAATTGTACTTGTTTTTAGACTATTTTAACTGTTTTATAATGTTTTTGCTTTGCTTTTTAATTTGAGTCTGTTTGCTGTCCTTGGCTCCATGGGGAGGAAGAGTGTGATATAAGTGCAATCAATCAATCAATCAATCAATCACCCCCTTATCTAAGTTGATATGGTTATGTCACTGGAGTACTTTTGAGGCTCAGAACTTCTGATTCTGCTGTGCTTAGAGCCTGAATTAGATCTAGTGCTTAGGTTCCATCTCTCTCTCTCTCTCTCTCTCTCTCTCTGTGTGTGTGTGTGTGTGTGTGTTTGGGGGGGGGTGTCAGAGAGGGAGGGAGAGAGAGAATGGCAAGTTTCAAATCTCGCCAGAAATTCAGCTTTCTTTGTACCCGGTATTGGAGAGTTGTCTTGTTGTTACAAAGTTCATTAAAAGTCAAGCAAACAAGGAGACCCCTTATTAGCTTTTCATTGCTTGATGCTGCAGGGTTGGTGCGCTGTCTACATAAATGCTACTTCTGAGCCACAGTAGTGTAATGATTTTTTTAAAAAATCACTTTAAAGGTTTTGCGCAACTTCTAATACTTAACAAATTTCCTTTGCTTGCTCACACAGGAACTACCTCTTCAGACTCAGTCTCCACAACGTTTCTCTTATTCAGGTATGTTCACGTTTCCCATCAAATGCTTGTTCTGACTACATAATTAGCAGGCTACACAAATAGTTTTTTTAAAAAACAACAACAACAACAAATGTTGCTAATTTGTTCTTGTAGTAATAGTGGAACTGGGCATAAAATAAGACTTTCAAGGTCACATGGGCCCCCAGGTCCTTATGTTGTTGCTTTGCTTTAAGATGCATTTCCAGTGTGGTGCTCACACCCCTTTTGTATATTCTTCTCACTCAGAATATAATGCTGGGGGGTTGGGATGGGGATTCTAAACTTTGTTTTTTTAGCTCAGCTCTTTCACCCTTTGCGTGTTGTTGAGCAAAGGAGGAATGGACAGGTGCCAGGAATGGGCATCACATTAGAAGCAAAGTGGGTCTTGTGACAGATCGCCAGCGCAAGCTTAACTAAAACAATTGTAAAGAAATCCTTAGCCTTCATTAATGCCGACGTCAGCAGCTATCAGAGAAGCTTTTTACTATTCTCTTCCATCACTATTCCTGAGCTTTCGTTGGCCCTATATGAGCAGAAAATGCTGAGGAGCTGGATTTTGTTGAATTCCTTAGTAGCAACACGTTAAGATGAATAGAATTTCAGAGGGAACTGCTGTTTGCAAATAGGTGTCCTCTTCATCCTGATGGCAGCAACTTCACCGAAGGATCCTAAGCGTAGCAAGGGATTCAGTCATTATTTAAAATCACTTTAGCTGCATCCCTGAAATCGCTCTCAAGTTCAATTGTAGCATGGGGTTTTAATAACATCAGTACTGCAGGCTGGTAAATATTACAGTTGGATCAGGCTCCTATTTAGTCTTGTTTCACATTGTTATGATCATGAAGTCATATGTGTACATGGCATTCTTCTAACGGATAAACTTGGTTCATGTTCTTTAAATATGTGGTCAAGGACTTCACTCCCACAATTGATTTTGGGAAGTAGCGGTTTTCAAGGAACAGCACAAAAGCAATTTTTGAATTTGGGCATAAGTTCTGAAAAGAGAATAGTTCCAGTTTGTTGCTCTGATTCAGCTTTCTCCAGCCTTGGGTGCGCATTAGCTGTTGTACTGCAACCCCTTTTACCATTGCTGGATATTGCCTGTGCTGGCTCGGGAGGATAGGGGTTATAATTAATGCAAAGGAGCCAATCCATGACTGGAAACTGAGTAACTGTATATATTCAAACAAAGCTTGGAAGGAAAGAGGAAATGGGGGCCAGGACCTCTGGAATACCCTAGGCATCTGCATGTTTTTTTAACAGATGGTTTAAAATGTACTTATTCTAGTCTGCATTTGGATAATTTTATAATTCTATGTTATGTTTTTATTGTATATGTAAGCTATCATACCCTGAAAAATAGAGTAAAAATATATATAAGACAGAATGAAACAGAGCATCAGAATGCATCCCTTTAAAGACTAGCCGACAGCCTGCCAGAGCGCTGATTCCTTAGGGCTTGGTGGACTAAGTACTTCAGCTTCCTGTGACTTAACTTGAGCATTAGATCTATTCCATAAAGTTACCTGGAGAAGTGATGTTCCAGATTACAGTTGTTGGCAGATTCTTTCTAGTAGTTTGCATTCAATTAATAGGGTGCACTTTGATACTTGCTACCCATTTTCTTCTTCTTCTGAAATTCATGCCAATGCTCTGTTTGCATTCCTTCAGGATAGTTGTAGAAATTGAACCCCCCCCCCCCCGCTTTCTTTTTGTCTCCTGCATGTTATGTTATTCTTTCTGGGGAAGCACACTGGGTCCATTAATGCCAGTTAACAGCTTACTGCTACACAGTCTGGATCTGTTTAGAAACAGGAGTGTACAGTATACGCTGTGTGATAACAAAAGCAAATGTTGTAGAAAAGCTTTTCATGAAGGTGGTAAAATGCAGGCTAGGATACAGGGGGAAATCTAGCTACTCTGCGATTAGCGCAGTTTGAAACAACTTTTCAGGCCACCTCTGGTGGCTTTTTATTTACTTAATGGCAAGTCCTCCCATCAAATCACACAGGCATGAAATTTGTATTAGTGGGAAGGATTTATACTGATGTTTGATTAGTGATTAGACACAGCTAGTCTCCCTCTCCAGATCACATTTGACAATGCCAGAATGCCTTGTAGACATGCTCCCATAAAGACTGAGGCTGCATCACAAGTGTCTCTACCTTCCTTTTCAACCAGAGGAAAACGTTGAGGAATTGTCATTTTCTACCTGTAGGCCTTCTTCCCAGAAGTGTAGAGGTGTCTCCTCTTAGAAATGAGGTGAAGAACCCTTTTCAGCCCATGGGCCACATTGCCTTTTGTGGGCTACATGCCAGTGGTGGGCGGGATCAAAAGCAAAAGTGGGTGGAGCAGCAAATGCAAATTTCACCTTGGCGCAGTAAGCTAGTTTCTACACACACACACAACCCTCTATCCTCCATCCAGGCAACCTAGATGGATTATTAGAGTTCAATGACATATATGAGCGACGTGGCAAAAACACTTCGGAAGGGTGTGAGGCAGGGCTGGTGAGGAGTGCTGCCTGGAAAGAGGGATGCTGAGTGAGGAGTGTCCCAAAGGCCAGATAGAGAGGCTTGGAGGAGGGCTCCTTTGGCCCCCAGGCCTGAGTTTTCCCACCCCTGTCTTACAACTAGAACCATTCCGATATCAAGGAATCACGAACACAACATTCACTGACAACACCTATGATTTAGCATCCATTTCACATGTCTGTTTAAGAGATTTAAATTAACAATTGTAGTGCATTGGAATAGTGCCAAGAACTAGGGGGAAAGAGTTAGAAGATAGCTGACAGAAATGGATCTGTTGGACTATACAGCCTTCAGTAATAAATAGCCATTTAGCCCAAAGCATCCAATTAAGTCTAATTACATTTAATGTAAATATACCTTAAATTACAGTTTAACCCACAAAGATTGCATTGTTCTGCTAAAACGCTCCCTCTTTGCTTTCTTTTGGCACAATGTGCCTCATTTTCAGGATTCGTTCACTGTTTGCCAAGATCAGATATATTTCCTGGTGTGTGTGGTTTTTTTCCTGAAGAACAATAAATTTAAGAAGAATTTTAAATATTTTTACGTACGCAGCTGTCAAAGGAGTATTTTGAGAAACATTTGCTAGCTGCCAGAAATGGAGTAAAAGCTAGGACTGAGTGATGCAGGGTTGTTTTTTCCCCAGTTGTACTTTTTCTTTTACTCAGAAAATGAACTTTTTCTCCCATTTTGCATATAGCGGTCATTCATCACACTTACTGTATTCATCATCATCCCTCATCCACAAGAGGAAAAGATTATCATACCCTTGAACCAAAGAAACAATGTTGTTTGACTCATAATGTTAATATTTTCTTCTGAACACCAGTTAGGATTGAGGGTGCTGTCGACATTTCCATTGCTCTAGTTAAAATTTTTGTGATGTGGTGCGGATGTTAACTTTTTACATAAAGTGCAACTAAACAACATCTTGGAAAGCAATTCAGCCTAGCACTATGGCAATCATTCCGTCATTTCAGCTTGCCATGTGCGACAATCCTTTCTCCCCACGAACTGTTCTGGGGGTTCTCCCCAGCGTCATTTTTTTTGGCGGGGTGGGAAGAGAGATGGGCACCCCGTCATTCTAATGGAAGTTCCTGTGTGGGCTTCTGCTAGGGGGGACTTGTTACTTGAATCCAGCCTTGATATTTCTCTTTCTGTAAGGCTGTCGAGCAATATAGTTTTGTTCTTTTAAACCTTGATCTAATTGATGAAATCAAAGGGAAGATAACTTTAATGTTGGCTTCAGTATAGTTGGGCTCTTACTTTCAAATTTCCTTTCTGCATTTGAGACTGATGAAACGTTTATATCAGCAGTCTGCCTAACATGAATACTAAATGATGATTCCTGCACACATCGTTCACTGTGTTATAAGTGTTTTTAAAAGGGTTAAACCCTAATCCCTGGCATTCACACAGAGGCCAAGAAAAGGGCTTTTTACAGTAGACTTCACAATTAAGAGATTAGATGGGAAATGTTGCTTTTAAAAACAAAATCCCCATGGCATGTTTTAAGAAGTAAATTATGTCTGAACTGACTGAGCAAAGCACGTATTACTATTGTTTGCAAAACTGGGCCGCCTGGAGCTCAGTTGGTGGTACGGAGTCATGCAGAGTGGTACAAAGTTGTACTTAGAAGCGAGTGTTCTTTGAAGCATAATGTTCATGTTTACCTCTAAATATCCAGGGTGCTCTGGATATTTTAGTCCTTGAGTGCTGTCTGTCTCATGGCATTATTCTTTGTGAATGACTGCCAGAGCATTTAATTAATTAATTAAAACATTTGTAAACCCACACTTTCCTAAAGTATATCAAGACCGCTTACAAACATACAAAATATAATAAAACAAATCCATAAGTATCCATAAAACCTGACCAAATACATCAATAAAGCATCAGTAGATACCAGTGGTTAAAAATAGTAATTCCTATTGTGAAGGCCTGTCTAAACAGCACAATTTTCAGAAGATGTCTGAAACAAGGCATGGGTGGTTCCTCCCAAACCTCTGCCGGTGGAGAGTTCCACAGGGTAGACCTTGATACACTAAAAGGCTTCAAACCCTTAGTGAAGGACGGCTAAAGCTCAGGGGCATGGGGAACCTCCGGAAGTGCCCCATGAGATGATCTCAGTGACTGAGGTGGAGTATAAGGGATTAGATCAGCGTTTCCCAAACTTGGGTCTCCAGCTGTTTTTGGACTACAGTTCCCATCATCCCTAGCTAGCAGGACCAGTGGTCAGGGATGATGGGAACTGTACTGCAGAAACAGCTGGAGACCCAAGTTTAGGAAACCCTGGATAAGATGATACTTATCAATATCAGCACTAGGATGTTTACAAATCAGAACAATATAACATACTGAGAAACCGGCCATTTTGGAATTGCAGTTCACTCTGTGTGAACTGTCATGTCTATGGAGCTACCTTGCATATGTACATGGCATTCATCAAGTGAGGATTGCAGTGTTTTGGGAAGGCCATGCAGCTTCAGTTTCCTCCTGGTAGCCCTCAATCCTTCTCTCATGTTACAATGAAGGGTCATCCATACAAATGAAACCGAGTAGCACTAGACTAAGGTCAAGCATAAGAAAGTACTTCTCCATGCAACACATAATTATCTTACAGAATTTGCTTCCATGAGAGCTGGGGAGAGCCACAGGTTGAGACTCCTTTTAATAAGGGATTTGACATATCCACAAAGAGAGGTCTGCCAATGGCCATTAGTCATTATAACTGAATAGAAAATCCACTATACAGAGGCAGTGTTCCTATCAATATCAGTAAAAGGTAAAGGGACCCCTGATCATTAGGTCCAGTCGTGTCCGACTCTGGGGTAGCGGCGCTCATCTCTCGTTACTGGCCAAGGGAGCCGGCGTACAGCTTCCGGGTCATGTGGTCAGCATGACAAAGCCGCTTCTGGCGAACCAGAGCAGCGCACGGAAACGCCGTTTACCTTCCCGCCGGAGCGGTACCTATTTATCTACTTGCACTTTGACATGCTTTTGAACTGCTAGGTGGGCAGGAGCTGGGACCGAGCAACAGGAGCTCACCCCGTCGTGGGGATTCAAACCGCCGACCTTCTGATCAGCAAGCCCTAGGCTCTTTGGTTTAACCCACAGCGCCACCCGCGTCCCATCAATATCAATATCAGTAGCTGGCCACAAACAATCCAGGATTCCAGCTGACTGATCAGCAGTGCTGGTGGATCATTTTCATTTGATCCAGTGCTTTGGATCAGTGTTTTGTCCTGTGCTTACAGCGAAAATGGATGCAGAGGCCTAATTCATAAATGCCACTGAGGACTTTCAAGCTCTTTGGCTGCTGCTGTCTTCATTAAGCCAGTAGTGTTATGAGTTTAAATTAGCCTTGTATGTGAATGATTTATTATTATTTATTAGTAGACCTAAAACATCTATACCATAATTAATAGTTTTGGTAGCATTTCAGATTAATTTATTAAAATCTATAATAATGCTATGAGGCTAGTGCAGATAATCTACTTTGTATACTGATTTTGCTGCTGCACATGTCGTAACGTGCTTAGGTATTCTGATTCCAAGAGATAATTTCTCTAAATTGAATCTGAGCAAGTTGATAAAGGAGGTTTCTAGTGATTTGGTTTGATGGGCATTACTTACATTTAGTGTTTGGGGTAAGGTTAACACACTACAGACAAGTGTGTTGTCACAAATAACTTGGTGTACTTCGCAGCATTTAATTATATGTTCCCTAAGTTTATATAATGGGTTATATAATGAATTATTTAGGAAGTTTATTTGGGTTAACCTCCGCCACACTTTTCTCTTAAGAGAATGCAATTGCTTCATTCAGTCCAGAGGTTCACTAAGCTCCCCCAGTGACAATTGATTAAGACAGAGAATAGAGGACACTGCTGTAATGAACTCTCAACTATTGTACAAACCTGCTTAATGTTTGACTGTTATAGTTTGCACTGTTTATGCATGGAATGTGTGTGGGTATCTGCGGATTGTTCCAAGTACCGTATTTTCTAAAACTGAAAAATAGAAAGTTTAAACATAAATTAAATAAAAATAAAAAGCGGCACACTGGGCAACCCACTTCTGTCTCTCAGCTTTATGTACCTCACAGGGATTTGCAAGGATAAAATGGGTAGGGGGAGCATATCATGTACTCCTTGGAGGAAATGTGGGATATAAATGTGATAAATAAGTAATAATAAATGAATGCAAATTCAACTGCAGTGTTTGGGATTTAGCTTTGGTTGTACTGACTTGTTATTCAGACTGGAGTGCTGCAGGGCTTTGTAATTGTTGCTGTTGTTCCATATTAGTTAAAGTGATGACGAAAACATTTTAGTGAGTTCCAGCTGTTTTGTTCATGCAGTGTGCTGACTCTGTGTGTGACCCACCAACAAATTGGGGAGCTCTAACATGAGGTGGGGAAGGTGTATAGGTTTGATGAGGCCCTAAGCCACTGAAGGTAATGGGGCCCTTTATATCTCCATCTGTCTTTTGTCAACAACAAATTGTTGCTGTTTTTGTGTGTTGAATATATGCTATATAGTAATTTATGGAGCTAATAGGTATCTAAAGCCATTTGCACATGTTGCCATGTAACCAGTCCATGCAGAATGTAGGCACCCTGTATATAGAAATGAGCAAACCAGTGATATTTTAGGGAGCAGGCTAGCTGGTGGGGCGCATTACTTACACCACAGGAGCCTACACAACACAAAACACTGTTGCTGCGTGTAGGTTTTATTTTATTTGTTTTTTATCTTATATTTTGGAAATGTAGATCCTGCTTTTTTTTTTCTTTAAATTTTTTGGGGCCCTAAACTATAGCTTGTTTAGCTTATACGTAAATCCGGCACTAAAGGTATAGGAGATGGAGAATGTTGCTTTTGGAGAGGGAACTCAGCTGACAGTATGTGGCAGGAGTGGATAAAGCTCAGGCAGCAGAACGTTGTTTGTACATATGCAAAATAACCCATGTTGTCAAAGGTTTTGTGTTGCCTAAAAACAAGGTAGTGATTAATGGCAAAAATAACTAGCCTTTTTTATTTACTTATGGGGAAACATGTCTTATTGGGGGGGAGGGAATTGCTATCTTTTGGCACTTTTCCAGAAGAAAGTGATATTCAAGATATAATTGATAGCAATTACCTCATATATAGCCTCTCTGCTTTATATGCAATGATGAATGATGAAGCCTAAATACCAAACATTCACTCCTGTTTTTAACCCCTAGGCAAATCTTTTATTTCACTTTCTTGTCTGCCTGTCCGTATATGCATACCTTCTATTCTATAAAAAAAGTGAAACTTTATGCCTAGGCCACAATTTTCTGGCTCCATTTGGACTATCATATCTTGGCTGAATATGAATATGGCTGAATATGGCTGAGTGGACCTTTTGACTGCTTATGTAGCTCCTTTGTGTGAGTGAGCAAATAACCAAGAAGTCTGTTAACCACAGTTTTCCAATTTGGATGAAACAGTTAATTGCTTCAGACAAGCCAGGATATTAAACAATGGTTTGTGTCTTAATATCGTGGCTTATTCTGGAGATTTTAACCTTAACTTCTTGGTTCAGATGAAACAAGAAACTATAAATTAATGGAAGACTTTCTCATTTGTCTGCTGGCTCATGTAAATGGTGGAGTGAATGGACAGTGTGCATAGGCAAAAGGCTTGTTCACATCTTGGGTTATTAAACCTCACTTTTACACACACACACACACACACACACACACACCAGGTGCAACTTACCTTGAGGTTTATATTAGGGCTTTCTGTGAGTACTCAGTAAGTAATCAGTATGAATAATGGATTTTTTTAATTTCTGAAGCCTGATATGTGTTCTATATTTGCTGCATTAAATGGACACACTTGCGAGTTTTAAAAGGACCTTTACTACTTGTGAATCCACGGTATGTGACATCTTTGTGCATGATACATAACGTTTAAACTGCTACTGTATTCCCAAGTTTCTTCCTCCCCCCCCCCAAAAAAAAAAAACGAAAAGGGGGAAATGGGAAGTACATTGTTATTTGTACATAATTATCAGGATGGAAAGGCTGAACATCCACCCTAGCCAAGTACTGGCAAAGGCTGCATTTGAACATCATGTGAATGACCTAAAATAAATATATAATAATTTGGCGTGGAATCTGGAATAGTAACTGCCATTCTTTAAAAATCCAGAAAGCTCTTGCCTTCACAGAACAATTTTGGCCCTGCAAAACCTTTCTTTCTTTATCACCATTTGCTAGCTTATTTCCCCCCAAATCAGCTACATGCGCAAGAAGGTCTAACTTATAAATCCCATAAATAAACAAACAAACTCACTAACAGCGAGTAGCAAGAGCACATTAAAGTTTCAGTCATGCATTATATATAATGTGTAAGTGCTTGGCAAGAGATGCATTGATCTTACAAAGGATGTAAATTAACCCTCGAATCATAAGTGGCTTAGCAGAGGACCGTAACACTTGTCATTTGTTTAACATCCAAACCCTTTCTTGTTTTATCAGTTGCAGTACTGACATAATACTGCTGCAGCTCTACACTTCTGGTGACATTTTGTAAGTGCGCACACATTTAGAATAAGCTCTTTCAGGGCCCATTCCTCTACAGCTGTACTCAAAAGCATGGAGCTTACTCCCAGGAAAATTAGTTTAGGATTGAAACCATAGGGCTCACCCAGACTTCCATTTTCCCTGTGATTTCTAGGCATGTGTCTGAAAAGTGGTTCTTTTGTCCTGCCACTTTCCCCAGGAAAACCCGCTGTTTACTGCTTAATCGGAACAAATCCTTTTTTCTTTATTTTGGAAGGGCTGTGGGGATCTTGGTTCAATTATTCATGTTGGGTAGTAAAGCCCCCATGTTTAAAACTTTTGGAATAGAGTATTCTCCATTATATCCACAATTATAGGCCAACCTCTTTATCCAAATCCTGCTTTAGCCCTACTATCTTTGGACATAGACTTCGGCTCCACCCTGCAACACAGAGAGCTAGTAGGCTTCTTACTGACTGCAGCACAATTAGTGATAGCTCAACAATGGAAGAACCAGACTGAAGTACTCCTAAAAGTATGGGAAAATAATATCTGGGATACAGCAATGTCTGAACGTCTCACCAGACACAGGAGGGCAATTCAAGGCATAACATTCCAAGAAGTGTGGACCCCTTTCTTTAACTAGGTTAATGACCAAAATCAAGACCTTGTTATACCAACCACTCAATATTCTCAGTGGAGAGGGTACATTAAGTAATATGTTTGAAAGTTGAATGTGTAAGTTTATGTCTAAAGTCAATGGATGAAACAAACACCATTGGGTGTACTGCTGGATAAGTGTCTAATGGTTCTTGTATTTGTTTAAAAACCCACAAATTTGTAAAAAGAAAGAAGTAAAACCTCTCAGACTTGTGCCTAGAAATCATGGCACAAACAGAAGTGTGAGTGAGCCCTTAGCATCTTGTAAGAAGCTAACAGCCATACTTTCATTTATGCTGCCTACTTTCCCCCACTCACAGTTTTAAAGCATTTAATTTTAGCTTCTGTTCAGCCTTTGCCGTTTTCCCTGGACAATGTAATCATGCCTTTTTGTGCTGGTAACCATTTAAACTGACATGTGTTCTACAGCTTCTTTCAGATGAACGGCTAATACAGGAGGGATTATTGCAGTAGCACAGCCCAAAGCTACATGACAAAGTCACTGACATGGGCTGAATGGCTTAGCTGATCTTGTAGCAAAGTTGGAGCTGGTAGACAAATAGGAAGCCCAGTTCATTAATCACTCGTCTGGGACATTGATTTCAACTCCGCAAGCGAGGATACAAACTGCCTTGAATCCTTTTATACCCTGGTGAAGCTTTTGGTTCAAAGAGACTTCCATCCCTCCAAGCTGGAAAGAACATTAAAGGGCCAGGTGTTAAGGGAACAAAAAGGAATTCAGGTCCCAACTTGGATAGCTGTAAATACTGTAAATGTACTTTGAAGTAACTACCTTACTTTGCAAGCATTCATTCAAAACAGTGTGTGGAGGCTATCTCCAGGCTGACCCAGGGAGTGTTGAATATTGCATAATTGTAACATTTAGCAGTCTGCCCGTTATTCACAGATGGTGTACTGAAGCAGGCAACTCCAAAAGCTGTACTCTTTAATTTGGTACATCAACCAAGGATCCTATAGACTTAACAGTTTTATTATTTCAAAGGTTTTTGTGGACTAAACCCCACTTACATCTGAAGCATGAAACATTATTCTCAGATGTCATGGGTGAAGAGGGGGAGAAAAGAAGTAAATTGTTGGGCTTAATGTCGTGAAAATGCACAATGCAGCATTTGCTGATAACGCCATAATCTTAGCATTGCTGAGCTAGGTCAACATTATTATTATTATTGTTATTATTATTATTATTATTATTATTATTATTATTATTATTATTATTATTATATTCTGCTTACATGCCAGAACTGCTTCTAAGTAGTTTACAAGTATAAAATCAATTATAAAATCCATACATAATTAAAATCCATTAGAAAAGATTTTCATCAAAGCATTAAAACATCAATATTTAAAACTTAAAGCACAAAACAAACCAGTTAAAAAACCAGAAAAAAGAGAAAACACTTAGACCAGGAAATTCAAGTTCATGGGAATGCTGCAGTGGGGCATGAAACAATCTCTTTGTTCATCGCTTAATGAATATGATCAAACAACCTGATAAGTTCTAATTTTGCATTTTCAAACTGAAATATTTTCCTTTGCAGGAGATCTGAAACTTTTCGGTCAGTAATAGAGCGTCTAGGGCAATTCTAATGTTCCCCTGATCTGAATGTTGTCCATTCTAATGTCAAATTTCTGCCCATTGATTCTTCTGCAGAGAGACTGACCTGTTTGTCTAATGTACAAGGCAAAAGGGCACTGCTAAGATGACTGCGTTATACCAAATACGGCTGTTGTGAATGTTCACAGTACTTATCTTGCATATGTTTAAACTGCAATTGAGTTGTCTCAGACTTTTTTTTTTTTTTTTGCATTTAATGACATTTTGAATATATTGTACTCCAACTGGGAGGAAGTGGAGATCTGTGGGGTTTTGCAGACAGGCTATATTTTAATCTACACAACCAAAGAAAACTCTATGCCACACTTACCCTGTTCATGCACTGCTAGATAGCACTGTGTAGTCCTCCTCCCAGCCACTGTGCTGCATCATACACACCTCTAGCCAGTCACGTATATAGGTACAGTTCCTGCTTCCCATTGAAACTCCCTGATAGCACCTGCAAGGCAAGGAAGAGGGTGGAGAATCATGGTTCCATTAAAACTAGCAGGGTCGTGCTCTTCCTGTCAGTATGCAAGAACTGCTCACCATTTATTAAAATGTCAAGAGGGAGAATCACAAGAGATCAGTTTTCAAATACTGAGGTTACTTCAAGGTTCACTGCGCTTCTGAAAGACGCAGATGGTTGCCCCCTCCCCAACAGCATTGATATTTTATGTTTGTTTTGTTTTTTTAAAAAAGAGGCATTTCCAATAGTTCCTTTTTCCAAAAGGTTCATTGTGACAACCAGGTATAATTGTGGGTCAGGACTCACTCTATATACAATAGCCTGGTGGTTTTCTGGAGGTTGTAGATATTTATATAGAATATATTGCTGGGTGGGGAATTGGGAGGCTATTCACAAGAATTGTTTTTATTTTTTAAAGCAATGCTTGTACACAGTATGTGTGCGGTGGGGGGTTGGGGAATGCCAGAGGTGTTATGGGAGCAGGGTGGGGAGAGCAGAACACCATGGGAAGGATGGTAAAGAAATTCTTTCTAGGTATATCAACACATAAGAAATGAAAAGGTCTGGCATTATATGTGAAATTATATGTTGGCATAGATACATAATTATAAGGAAAACCTGGTGCTCGGTGTGATAATACTGTGCTAAGCACTAGTGGTCAACATTTTTACTTGGCTGGAATAGTTCAATCACTG
Organism: Darevskia mixta; assembly: GCA_034641385.1. Lineage (NCBI taxonomy): Eukaryota > Metazoa > Chordata > Lepidosauria > Squamata > Lacertidae > Darevskia > Darevskia mixta. The sequence goes on along the minus strand of JAWWNH010000001.1, from coordinate 9,031,344 downwards.
CCTCTTGTGTTGATGGATTGGGTGGTGTACGCACATTCAATTTCTTAAGAAACCTTGTTTCTTAAGTCAGGCTGCTATTGGCAGCAAAAAGAAAAACGAAATAACATAAATGCAGTGGGGGGGGCAGGGGGGAAAGAGCACTGGAACTTTGTGTGAGTTGCCCATCCCTTGTGGGAAACATATGGCTTGATTGCAGAGTATTGTGAAATGGTGGGCACATTTTTATCCTGTTTAGAATTAAAAATGCATTATAGCATTGACACATTCACACAGAAATAAGTGCAATCCATTAAAAAAATAAATAAACACCCACCTACCCCATAACAGCAGCAAAAAGCTTAGGCAGAAAACTATCATGGTTTCTCCTTCCCACTCCATTTTATTATCACAAACCTGTGAGGTAGGTTACGCTGAGAGAGAGAGAGAGAGAGAGAGAGAGAGAGAGAGAGATTGGTCCAAGGTCACCCAGTGAGCATCATGGCTGTGTAGATGACAGAACCTGTGTGTCCCCAGCCCTAGACTGACAGTTTGCACTGCCATTTTTCAGTTTACTCCACTCTGAATTGACAGTGTAGAAAACACTAACATGGAACATTTTACTGCTGGAATAAGTCTTTGCTGTTCTGCAAACACAGCCAACATCTCTACAATTCAAAGCCGAAGTATCATGTGTACTGTAATCCACGTCACTGGATTCAGGGGAACTTTGCGAACCCAAAGAATCAGGCAAAAAGGAAATACTTGCAATGTGTTGATGAAACTAGAATTTGCAAATATATGGTTGTGTTTGCAGAGGATCAAAGAGAGAGAACGTCAGTCAGATGCCTCTGTTGAATACAGCTATGCTTGATGGGTGAGAGGTAACTGATTTATGAGGTGCCAGATTGGTTTGAACTAGTAGTTGGCAGAATGGTAAAGAAATTATAATATATTTGGACACTTGCATTGAGGCCAGTTGGAACAGCAAGGAACTTTTTGAGAACGTATTGAAATTCTGTTAGCCTAATGAAAATTTGCTCTGTAGAAACCATTGAGGAAGCTCCTCAGGGATATCCTGTAGGTCTAATGATCAGAAGTATGATGCCCGTTTATGTAAATGGGAAGCGACATATCAGACTTGTAAGGATGGGCTACCTTCTATAACTGTGCTTACCTTCTTTTTTTCTGTAAAAAACAAACTACAATTATGTGATTTTCCCTATTATAAAAAAGTGTTTTATGATTCTTTATGTATTTATTTATGAAAGTTTATATACTGTCTTCCATACCAATCCCAAGGCAGTTAGAAGGCAATCCAATAAACACAAGTTAAATCCAATAAAAACACTTTACAATAAATACAAATTACAATGCTAACAAGATTCAGCTACTAGATCAGTTATCAAAGCCTCAAGCAGTGAATCAAGTTTCTCAAGGGAAGAGCAGATCGTCACTAAGAGAGGCTCATGCCACAATGTGACTAAGAACCTAAGGACTGGGATCAGAATTGCTGGATCAGACCAAAAGTCTATTCTGTCCAGGTTTTTGTTTTTGTTTTGCTTCCAATGAGGACCATTTTGATGGAACATCATATTACTGTGGTTTTATGTTTGTGAAATGCAATACAATTTTTTTAAAAAATGTTCAAAATATAGGGCCTAGATGAGTTCTAGTTGGCTACCGCAAGAAGCGTTGTGATATGAAGCACAATATCAAAGAACCATTGAGACTTTTATGAAGGAAAGGCTTGTAAAGAAAGTCAAAGAGCCTGAAAGGATTGCGGCCAAATGGTTGCTCTGGATGCTGCTAGCTAGATAATTAAGGATCTCATAGCACAGAGGAGATGGGGAGATGCATCTCACCACTCAATATGGGTGCAAAGTATCTGTCCCAAAGATGCTGCCTTTTGGCCAGGCTCTAATAGCCCTTTCCCCTTGGCAATTGGGAGCAGGTGCTCAAACCCCCACCTTTCTCACTGCTTTGTTATCTTATCCACAAGCTTGTCAGCACATGGTCAGAAAGATGTCAGCTCTACTGTACTGGTGGTCTTACACATGATGGTGCTGATGTTTTTTCCGGGTGGAAGCCATGCAGGCTTGTGCCATCTGGCTGGGTGCTGTTCCTGGTACGAGGGAGATTTGATATTTGGCTTTTTGAAAAGTGTCAATATCTTTGTTTTTCAATAGCAAGTGTTTTTGCATAGGATATTCAGGCAACTGCCAAATACCCATTTCCAAAATGAAGCTAATGTCACCTTGCCTTTAGCTTCTTTCCTGGTAGCAGAGTGTTCTTTTATAAGCTAAACATTAATTCCTCACTCCCACCATATTACATCAAGAGCGTGTCAGACTGGAATACTTGGAGGAAAGAAAAGGTGCAATATTGAAGAAATGTAAAGGCAATTTATATAAGTTTATACTCTGCTTTTGTTTATTTCTCCAGCCTTTGGCCTTCCATGATGCTTTAGTGTAGTTCTTTTGAAGGCGAGACAGGTGGCTGTGGGAAATGAAGGGCTGAGCTCAGAAGGAAGCAAATTGGAAGAGAAATGGCAGCATGGCAAAAGAGCAGAGGGAGAGAAGACCAAAGGAGTTGGCAAAGAAATTCTTCTTTTTTAAAAAAAAGTAACCTTGGTGTTAAAGCTTTATTTGCAGAAGCAGCAAGTGAAATCTTCATTTACAAGGAGGGTAGCACAGATGGCTGGAGCATCAGGTGCTAATGCCTAACAGTGAAGAGGAAGATAGTGAAACAAGACAAGCTGTAGGGATAGAGAAAGCAGTCAGTATGAAGGCATCTTTTCCCAGGGTTTCTGTGTGTGCGTGTGAGAATAATGTTAATGGAAGCTTTCGGAGGAATTTGGGGTGTTTGCAAAAGACAAGTTGTCCTTTTATCCAGATAACTGGTGAATGGATATCTTGTAAAGGGAGATTTTCCCTTAAAATTGAAGCATCTCATTTTATTTTACTTTTTACTCAAGTATCATATAGGCGTTGCTTTGTCATGATTTGTAAGCTTCCAAAGTAACCCATTCTCTCTCTCTCTCTCTCTCCCTCCCTCCTCTGCCTTCTAATTTCTAACCATTTTTATGGATTAAATAAATATTGGAGGCTGTATTTTATTGTGGTTCAGTGGAGGACCCCCCCCCCCCGAAGTTTTCCAAGCAAGCTACTCCTAGGGTCATGCTTTACTAGAGATATGTGCAATTTGTTGGAAAGGAAGATGTAAGGAAGGGAAGATACTCTGTCACTCCAGGTCTCCAGGGTGCAATAGTTGTCATATTACTCCACCTCCTGCCCTACCTCTTATGTGCATAACTCAGTGGAGGAGGATGTAGCTGGCAGCCAATATTCAGCATTTCCTACATCAAACAAGTGTTTAAATCAGGGGTAGTCAACCTTTTTATACCTACAGCCCACTAATGCATCTTTCTTGATGGTAAAATTTCCTTACCGCCCACCAGTGCTCTATGGAAGGAGGATTCAGTTTGTGCTGTAGAACCACCGACCGCCCACCTAGAATCCTGAAATGCCCACCAGTGGGCGGTAGGGACCAGGTTGACAACCCCTGGTCTAAGTAATGTGCCCTGGTAAACTTTTGGGATGAGGTTATTTTGCTTGTGTGCATTTGCTGCGGATTGAAAGAAAAGTGGAGGTCATGATTTAAGCAGTCACCCATAGGACCATTCCTAAATGCATAGAATATATTTTATAACTCCCACCACTGCATTTGGCTCAGCATCTTACAGGAAACATATGGAAACATCTATCCATCCAATTTCTTAATGGAAAACTGAAGAGAACAGTCTAGTTCTGAACCTGGCTGCAGACGAGGAGCAGCTTGTGTGGAAACACATATTTAATGTAAGCAAGAATTATAGCAGATGGGTGGCTTTGTAATTAAAGAATTCAGGAATTGAAGCTAGGTCTTCATTTTCCAGATGAAGTCAGAAACACATCTTGTTTTCTTATAGCTTCTTCCCTCTACCCCCCACTTTTTCTTCTTAATATTGGTCAAAATCAATTCATCTACCAAAATGAAGCCCAACAGGAGTTGTCTAGATGCTTATTCTGGCTGGAACAAACACAGAGCTGAATTAATTGTGAACTGCTATTGAACTCAGTAGAAGCAGATGTAATGCAAGGTTTGTATCAGTGGCAGCGATACAAATCAATGCAGATAGCCTGATGCAAGTGGTTTATGCTCTGCTTATTTGCTACTAGGTAGCTCCATCTGAGTGTAAACCTGATCCCAGAAAGTCCCTTTGCTCCCTGTAATTCTACAAGTATTCACAGATGAGGAATACTACCAAATGGGACATGTTATCTTGCTTTGGAGCATATTACCAACTAAGCCTTTCCTTTACTTCCCCTTCACTTTATTGATGTTCCTTTCTGCCATTTTCTCCGTTTCCATTATTTACCAGAAACTTCCCTTAAGAGTTTCCCTTTAATTCACGTCAATTTATTATCTGTACAAAGTATTCACAATCTATCATTTAGCTAAAGAGCCTCACCCAGAGTCCAAACAAATTCTCAGCCCACCCACAAAAGTCTCACGAGAAGAGTTATTGGAAACAACAGATATTACCTTGGTCTTTCACTTAGACTTGCTTTTTATGGGCAGATCCAAGGTGGATGGTACTTCCTTAGGCTATCCATAACTGTGTCCCATGCAGCCGCACTCTCTACATCCAGTTCCAGATGCAGCAGATTTTTTTAGTTTCCCAGAGGGTCTGGAGGATGGAAAAGATGCCCCCCCTCCACTCACAGTTCTTTCTTCACCCTCTGTCCTCTCCTCCTCTTCCTCCAGCTGTGAATGGTATATGCATGTGGGCATATAGAGAGAGAGGGGGGGGGTTGAGCTGTGTATGTGAAGAACCAAACAAATAAACAAAAAGCATCTATTGTGAGCCTGTTTGCAGGAGGGGCACCTTGGAGGCCCTGCGATCCATGCGTCTTATGGGGAACAGGCCCAAATGGGAGCCCCAATTAAGGACAAGATAGTCAAAAGTTCAGGAAATTCAGATTTATTGAGTTTAGGTCCTTGATACCGATACAGGTCGCTATTCTCCCAGTCCTTTCCCCCAGGCAAGACTAGAATCAGGTATGCCAAGGGATCAGGCTAGTTCTTCCCCAGGAATCTTCAGTCCTGTGTCTTATAAGCTAAGATAAGATTTCTTTATTGTCATTGTACAAGTACAAGTACAATGTTGTACAAGTGCAACAAAATTGAATGCCATCCCATAAAAACAAAACAAAAAACAGCACAACCCCCCCCCCCACATTTTCAGCCACACATGCACATACGTACAAACCCATCACAACTCTCCAAGGTCATATTATCTAGTTACAGCATTTAAGATGGTTATAGCTCTTGGGTAGAAACTATTCTGATATTATCCATTAATATCAGCTGTAGCCTTCAAGAATTGAGTCTAGTACCAGTAAGCTCCACTTTTTTCTGTAGGCTAGTTGGTGTCCATGACATTTGAATCAAGGACTCTGTCTCTACTCTTATAGCTGTATAAAGGCTATATTTAATGACAACTTGTTTAAAACACTAGATAAGGCGAAGTGACCCAAAATACTATTGACATTATGACAAAAAGAGGCTATAAAAATCTTCTGACAAAGGCTGAGACAGCCACATCATTTATCCATCTGTGATGGATAAGTCTGAAGTTGATCCAAAGCTTGGTGACTGACAGTGACCATAAGATTAATGAAATACTACATAAAACCAAGATTTTGAAGCATATTTTCCCATAAAAAATACTAATTTAATAAATTGTAGCTAAAGTATACACATTGTAATATCTGAGGACAGTTTGTACCACCTTTGCCTCTGTGGACTTTCAGTCACTTTGTGTATGGTTTTTAGTTGTAAAACTTGGGCTTTAAAATGGTTGTATTTTTCTTAAAGATGGGTGTTGGGAGGCACAGAACCAGGGCCAAATGTGGACCTTCAGGCAGCTCTATCTGGGCCCAGCCATGCCCTGCTCCCCAAGTTGCACCTGCACTGGTCCCGCTCCAGACCATTATTGAGTGCTGCTGTCTGACTGGAAAGTGTCCTTGAACTGTGATAGTGATCTATTCTTTGCCTGGATGGAGGATGGAAAGGTGTGTGGGTGTGTGTAGAAATCTTGGATTTATGTGTGGCCTACTGTACAAAGATAAGAATCACATTCACTATTATACCCACTTTTGCCTCAGGCCCCATCCACTACTGGTATGCCCCCACCCTCCAGAAGGTTTCCCATTAGCAAATGCAGCCTCCTCATGGGGCAATGCAGTTGTTGGGTCAAAAAATGCCTCCCCCCCCCCGCTTAAAGGTCCTCTTGTACAGGAGGGTTAGAAGTTCAAAGGTTGAATGTTTAAGGGGATGTTTTGTTCAGGAAGTTCTGCACTAAAGGGCCAAAGTTTCAGCCTAGGAAATTGGCAGTAGAGGGGGGAATGAAAGTATAGCTTGCAGTATACTTTCCTGATTGACTGGAAGAATAAGGGGGGGAATGAAAATGTATTCGATATAAATTAAGCTAGAAAATTGGGCAAGTCAGATAGTTGAGAGTCAGATACTTGAAGAGATGCAGACAGAAGGAACTAGAAGTAGGGACCATGAAGGGCTCAGAAGCTGAACTGAGGGATGCAAATTGATAAGTATTGACTCGGTTAGAAAAATTGTGTCGAACTGGCGTAGGTGGAAGCATTTATCTGCTTGTTTACTCAAACTGTACAATGGATTGATCTTGTAAAATCGTTTTCTCAGACTGTTTATCTTAATGCCTTACTAAAACTTTATGTAAAAGCGTAATTTGTCTTGGAAAAAGTTGGTCTGAGGCTTTGTTATTTACTCCATGCCTAAGTGCTTTAGCCAGTAGAGGGAGTGTGTTGGGCCAGCTAATGTACAGGAAGTTAAAGGGGCTGTTTAGTGAGTGTAGCCTGAGGAAAATGAAATATATTCGTTTGGTGGCAGTGGTGAAGTTAAGAAGAAGGAAGGGTTGGCTTGTCTGATTTGCTTGCCTGCCTTCCCACTTATAGTGAGGGCAATGGCTGAGGCCCTCACAGCCCTCCAGTGCCTGCTGCCACAAGCAGCGAAAAGACAGCAGTGGCCAGGGCGAGGAAGCACCATCCAGTGAAGAGTTACAGCATCACAATTGTCTTGTTTGTTTTGTTTTAAATATATTGCTAGCTGCCTTGAAAACTTTGGCTAATAGGCTAGCGATAAATATTTTAAATAAATATTTGCATTCAATTGTCACATATATTGTGTTATTCCTTTCATTGCTTCATGCCACAGTACTGAGCTAACAGAGCAATTGAAAATGGGTGGGGTGGGGGAGAGAGGGAAGAGGGTTTATCCCATGTGGAAGATCCAACAAATACCTGGGCACCAGCGGAGTGGAAGGTAGGGTGGAAATTGTCCACTCCATTTTCACCTCCTTTTTGGGGCTGATGTTTTCTTTTCTGGAAAAAATATCAGGACTTATGGAAGGGGATCTGTCACTGTATGGTGATCCACCCCCCATAATACCCCCCTTTTCACAGGTACCACCACAAGAGCACTGGTGTTATAGTGGCACGGGTGCTCGATTTTGCATTTTCTTGCATTCCAGCATTTAAAGTACTCTGACTAGCTCTGTATGTAACGTTGCCATTTAATTTTTCTATGTTCTTGGATGTATTTCATCAGCCTTCTCCTGGAACATCAGTACTCCTTTATTAAGATCACTCTGTCTCTTTGGTCTTATCTGTTGTACTTGAGACTCTGTACATAAAAGGAATGTCATAGTTCCTGTTCATGAGGTTTTCAATTTACCATGCAATTGGCATTAAATAAGCAAACATTAAGTGATAGTGGTGCTAATAGTGTCGTCACATTTTATAAAATGATTTCTGCTGACATAAAAGGGTGGTTGAAGCGTATCTTTCAAGCTAAGATTCTTGAGGGGACCTAACGGGGACTTTCAGTGCGTCGAAAGGGTTGGGAAATGAGGTTGTCAAAAGCTTTATTACACAATTGTGATGTAAAGGTTCACTTGATCTGCAGGAGTCCATAAAGAAGTACAGGTGTGTCAAGCTGTCTTCTTGGAGGAACATAAAGAAAGATACTAAAACTGAGAGAGGAAAGATGGCAGCCAAAGAAGAACAGTTAATGAAGGGAGATTAATGTTTTTCATGAAGGAAATGTAGATAGGAGGTGACTTTTGAAGGAAAGGGAGGAGGTTTGAGTGCCATGCTAGTACATTGTGGAGAAAGAGATCTGGGGAATTGTGTCGGTGTGTGTTAGATCATTATTAGGGGCAAGATTCATCAGGCTGTTTTGCCAGCAGCATTAATTTTCCTCTGGAGTACCAGGGTTTCTTAGTCTTTGTCCGTTTCCCTCTCAACATACCCCAGGCATATTCAGAGGCCTAGTAAAACATAGCTTGCCCTTCCTTTCTGCTTAATTGCCCCCTTGACTATAATTAAAGTTGAATTGACTAATGGAGCAGTCACCAGCAACATGTTCCCATAATTTTCTCTGTTGTCAACGGTTTCTATTATCAACAGATCTCGCTGTGCTACTTGCTAAGGTTACATGAATTTAAGGACAGTGTTGCTCTCACACAGCCATGGGAATGCCATTCTTTGATATGAACTTAGGTGTTTGTGTGTATACTTATATATTCTACAGAGTCCACTAACTTCTATCAGTACAGTTCCCAGAGAGGCCAGAGGATTTACCTTCTGAGTTGTATTGGTTGCTGAAAGTAAAAACAATAACATAAAATCTTGTTTCATTTTGTCCTGTCAAGTGTTGTCAAGCGAAACTCAGCTAGTAATGGAGAATGTATATGGGTGTTTCTGAAATGGGAAGAGAAGCCATCTCATGTCTGGAGGTTGTTAGAGTGGGTTTTGTTTTTCCTTTTAGCTTGTCAAAAATTGATGTAAGGTTAGAAAACATTGCATCTTGCTGGCAACAGATATGACTATGTGAAAAACTTTAATATTTAATCTTCTTTCTGCTTTAGTTGTATGTATGGGGGTGGAATAGGGTGAGGTGGAACATTTGTTCTCCTCAATATGTCGTGAGATGGATTTTTGTCCTGTTTTTAAGTTTAGGGAAATTTTATTTCCAGAATGAAAAGATTGGGTGTGTTCAAACAAAACACTAAGCTATGGTGTAACATCATGAGACTTGGCCTAGGTTCTGCTTTCATTAAAAAAGAAAGAAAGGGGGGAAAGAATAAGAATGTGTTTTCTAAAACGCAGGTCCAAACCCTAAACTGTTATTAGATGCAGCCAATGGCCCAGTTTGTGCTAATGGCAGATAATAATATTTCAGGGGAGAATGGCTTGTTAGGTTCACAGGGCAGTTTAGGTGGCTATTCAAAATGAATTTGTTTAAGCGTGCCTGTTTGTTCACTGTAATTATGTTGTGCTTTCTATGTAAATTCTTACAGAATAGTAAAGTCCTGTAAGTCAATGGGACTGCATTATTTGGGTTATTCAAACTCCTTATTTATGAAATGTCATTTTGACATACTGTACACAGAGTATTAACAAAGTTAACTTGGCATAAACTCTCATTTTGCTTAACTTTACATAAAATCTCATTTTGCATAATTTGCACCCAAAGCTCAATATAAAAGAGGAAAATAAACAGAAAACATCAAACCAGAAAATAATACCTCTATTTAATATTCCCCTTTTTGCTAATAGTATGTTGTTTAATGGAAAGAGTAAACTCTCATAAGAATTAAGATGTACAGCCAAACAAAATGGAAGCTAAGTAATATGACTACTGTAATGTAACACTCCCAGTGTGAACATTTGCCCTGCAAAGTCTGTTCCTAATCTCTTTGTCTCACTTGTGCAGTCACACATGCCTGCACCCACATCCCACCCACCTTCAGACAACCTTATCTACTCCCCATTCCTGCAGCTTGCATCTCTCTTATGGCCATTCCCATCTTGCCTGCTTCTTATATCATTCATCAATTACCTATAAACTCCGCAAATTATAAATGGAGACAAACATGCGCAAAGGAGGCTTATAAGAAACATTCATTTATTTCCCCCCGAGTTTAAAATGGCAGGATGCTAGGTTCAATTCCAGAATGTTTTTGTGCTGTGAAGCAGCAGACAATTCTCCCCAGTGCACTTTGAGATTATTATTCAGTTCAGCATTGTATTATATTAGTTCAAATGAAAATGTGGTTACTTAACCAATTCTTGGCTTAGGTACAGCTCCCCTGATTCTAGACTGATGCTCAATCATAGTAAGAACAAGCTTGTACTCTGTATGTTGGGTTTCTCTGCAGTTCTCTATTATTTTCAAGGTAAATATGTAAATAAGAGCAGGAGGTGACTTATCTCTGCTGTGTTATGATGGCTGGATTCAAATCTCTGCTTAGCCATGAACTTCACTGGATGTCATTCATTCTGGCACTTTTTCTCAGCCTAAGCCAGGCTTCCTCAACCTCTGCCCTCCAGATGTTTTGAGACTACAATTCCCATCATCCCTGACCACTGGTCCTGCTAGCTAGGGATCATGGGAGTTGTAGGCCAAAAACATCTGGAGGGCCGACGTTGAGGAAGCCTGGCATAAGCTAATGCATGGAGATTTGTTTGTTTTTGTTCCAGATGGGATGATCCCCTTACATACCATCCTGGGCTCTCTGGGAGGGAAACAGGATACAAATTCAATAAGTCTCCCTGTAAAATTGGAACTGGAAAGGTAACAGAGGAGAGGAAAGCCTAATGAGAGCTTCAGGCTGTAATGTTAAGGAGAGTAGAGTAAGGTGTAAGTGATCTCCTAAAGAGTAGTGACTGATGTGGTAACTCTCTGTAATGATCTCAGCCACCCACTGAACGTTTCATGCTCCTCCATGTCATGTGCTGTCCACTGTATTGGGTAAAGTATGTGTTTGTTTTCTATGAACTGGTTCAAATTGTTGGACAGTGTTAGCCAGCCACAGCTTCCCACTTACTTGTATGTGGCTGGTACTAGGAACTCAGCCACAGCTACTTTGGTCATAACTGAATGTGAGCCCAGAACTAAACTGGAGCTATATATTTGTCTGAGGGACAAAACAAATGAGATGTAGGAGGGAGCCTTAATCTAGGATCTCATGTATTTTTAAATAAAAATTAGTAGTGGCTGGGGAACTCTGTGCTAGGGTGTGGGGTTTAATCCTTTCCCCGTGAACTATTTCCTGCTTGAAACTATACAGAAAACCCCCCACTACCAGCTTTTGTTTGTTTGTTTTGGTTTTTTGTCCCATGGAAGATACCTAGAGGTACTAGGTGGGTACTTGAAAGTTTTTCACTCAAGACAAAGAGGAACTTTGGGGAGGGTTGATTTTAATCAGGGAGGTCATACAGGGGGAAGGGGCTAAATTCCCCTCCTCAACTCCTGCAGCTGTTACTAACTTCAAATACGAACATGGAAGACCTTGATCATGGATTTCTTAGCTCTAGGCTTGGCCCTGGGCACCCAAAACCACTGAAGTCAAAGGCAAAGCACACACAACGCTATGATAAATGCAGCATAACCGATGGAAATGTGTTGAGATTTCAGAACATTCTCCATTCTTGGGATTTTCATATAAATGAAGTCCTTTGGAAAAGTTTGAGCTAAAGTTTGAGCTAGTTAAGGCTGAGTTATAAAGTGTTGTTACATTTATATGAACATGTAGAAACCATTCTTTCCGATGTTCTTATGATTTATGCCTCGGCCCCTAGAGGGTTTATCTCCTTTATTGATTGCTTCTTCTTTGCACTCTGTAAGAGTGATGCAAACAAGAGAATCTACCACAATGTCTGCTGCTGCAAATTGGCCAGTGTAGCTCACTTTTAGATATTCCCCTGTGTCTTCAAATGAGGGCTGGCCCCTAAAAAAACAAACAATAGTGCATGGTACCTTTATTTAACTTTTTTCTGTTTTGGTTCCCCAGGCAACAGAATGGGGTTCAGATGAAGACATCAGGAGATCATGTCAGAGTAAAGGAAAAACTGAGGTATGTTTGTCACCTACCTCCCCCTGCATATAGCCATAGTTAACTGATTTTTATACCACTTGGGAATGTTCACAACAAAACATCTGATGTCAGAAGTCTGATATGATGCTACCATAACATATGTGAAATACGTATATATAAAACGCTGGTAGTTCCTTATGACCCACAGTACAATTATTCCATGATAATTTAAGATTGTTTACTTCTGGAGGTGGTACAATTTGTTGCAGGTCATGGAACAGAATGGTGTCAGGCTAGGAGTGTGGTTTACTGCAGAATTTTGTTGTTTAGTCGTTTAGTCGTGTCCGACTCTTCGTGACCCCTTTGACCAGAGCACGCCAGGCACTCCTGTCTTCCACTGCCTCCTGCAGTTTGGTCAGACTCACGTTGGTAGCTTCGAGAACACCTGTCCAACCATCTTGTCCTCTGTCGTCCCCTTCTCCTTGTGCCCTCCATCTTTCCCAACATCAGGGTCTTTTCCAGGGAGCCTTCTCATGAGGTGGCCAAAGTATTGGAGCCTCAGCTTCAGGATGCAGAATAGATGATGCTAAAGCCAGAATTTCTTACAGTGTTCAGCATCAGATGTCTGGAGCTCAACAACATGAGCCTTCTTTGTTTTTACTGTAACTGCAGAAGATCACATTTCTGTATCTAAAGCTGTGTCCATGCTCCAGCTCACTCTGCATCCAGTGTACTTCCACCACTGGTTTCGCAGCACTGCTCACACAATGTCAGCCATGATCCATATCTATCCAGGCAAATCTTATTAAATACTATGTTTTGATGCATTTTCCCCACCCAATCCGGCTTGGATCTGAGTTGAGTAAAAGAGTGTGTTAACTGCATTTTAACCTGGTAATGGGAACATAGTCTGAGATGCTTAAGTGGCAGCCTACAGGCATTATCCACCCAATATCTTCTCCTGCTTGGTCCTACCAATATCTTCTAGCTCAGAGGTTGCATGGTGACTTAGGTCCTATTCCAACTATGCTACCCACAGTTAAAGGTAAAGGTAAAGGGACCCCTGACCATTAGGGCCAGTCGTGTCCGACTCTAAGCTCATCTCGCTTTATTGGCCGAGAGCCAGCGTACAGCTTCCAGGTCATGTGGCCAGCATGACAAAGTAACCCACAGTTACTAGGTCCTAATTAGAAATGTGTTAAGGGGTATCACATAATCACCTAACTGACCTGGGCAGGTTTGTATAGGAATTTTATTATCTTTCAGGTAGCCTGGTCCCAAGCCATACAGGGCTTTATAGGTCATAACCAGCACTTTGAATTATGGCCAGAAGCAAACCAGTAGCCAGTGAAACTGTTTTAACAGGGGAGTGACATGCTTCCTGTCGTGAGCCCCAGTCAGCTGTCTGACTGCAGTATTTTGGGCCATCTGAAGCTTCTGGACACTTTTCAAAGGCAGCCCTATGTGGGGCGTGTTACAGTAGTCCAGCCAGGATGTAACTAACGCATGCATAGCCCTTTTGAACTGCATCCTTTGCTTTAAGCTCTCTTGTGCAACACTCCACTAACCCTATCTGTCCTAGCCCTTTTCCAGACTGGCACCTGCCACCTTCCATGTGTTTAGATAGCCTTTCCAATGCTGATGTTAGTGTTATCCTGCTGAGTCCCTTTCCTACTGAGCTGGCTAGTCCCAGCCCTGGTTATGCAAGTGAGCTGTGTAAGCCTCTGTATGTTTGCTTTGTCTTAGTTACACATGGATATTTCATTTGTTTTCTTGGCTTGGGAAGGTTCCCCAGGACATAGCTTGACAAAAAAATTGCCCTAGACAGAAAGGACAATGCCGTACCTTTTCCAAATGGTTGAGCTTCTTTCCTTCATTCTTTCCCTGCGGAATGCAGTACAAGTCCTCTCTGTCTTCCGTAAAAATGGTTTGTAAGTCTTGGCAATAAAGAATCTTGCAGACATTAAAAACAAACAAGAGACAGAAAATCATTAGTAAATCCTGTTTGGTATCTTCTGCACGCCAGGAGAAGACAGCTTGGCTGGGATGCTGGGCAAAACTGATTAATGAAATTGTTTGTCTAAAGAAATAAATATAAATATCTGAGAGCGTGTTAATAACAGTGTTTTGCAGCCTGCAAGGTGTTCAAAGAAAATTAGGACAGACGGCAGCAAACACATTACAATCGTCTCCCTGCAGTCCTGAATGAAATTTCTTTGAAAAGGCAGGCTGGAGCAGAGCTTTCTTTTTCTTTTTTTTCTTTTTCTCTCTTCCTTTTCCTCCCCCCCCCCCAGTCACCAGACTTCCAAATACAGTCTGTAACCAGGTTGCTTTCTTATGATGCTATTGGAAAACCATGGACTCTAGCTGTCTGGTAACAAAATGCTTGTTACAGAAAGCCCATTGGAAATAATTTCCTGGCATGTTAGGAGGTTGCCTGCCTTTATGTGTTTCAGGTTCTGTTTTCCCAGTTGGCTTTTATGCAGTCGCAGGGGACCTTTCTTTCTCCTGCCATGCATTTCCTGCTGGGTTTTCTGTATCTTTGGTCCTGTATGTACAGCTAATGCAAATGTTGCCTGCACTGGATTGTCGGCCAAAAACCTGCTCAGGTTAAGGGGTCATAATCCGTTGCTATTTCTCTAGGATATATTTTGCCGTGAGCTATTGAGAGCTTTTAAAAATATTTATTTTGTGATAATGGTGAAGCTAATAAATGAAAGGAGCGTACAGACCAAGGATGGGAAACCTGTGGCTCTCTAGATGTTGCTGAACTTCAAGTTCCATCAGCTCTAGCCAGCCTAGCCCAATGGTCAGCAGTGATGGGAGTTGAGGTAGATGGATTGTGGGCTTGATATGGTCTCGTTTGAAATAGCTTGCTGTGCTCCTGTGAACCAAGTTTCCTTTTTATATCAAGCACAGTTATTAGTTGAAATATACATCTGTAGGACAAGAAGGAGAAATTTTGTAAATGTTAATTAAGTATATATTGGAATTTATTTAATAGTTTACTAAATGCACCCCATTATGTTCTAGGGGGTTCATTTAAATGTAAGAATCTTGAGGTGCAAAAATCAGATTTTAGGCTCTAGAAACCTTGAGGCTATGGTTTGACAAACTAAGTCTTTGAAGAGATCCATCTCCTTACTGCTTAGTTTTGGGATGTGTTGTGCTTTCCTTTGGTGAAGTGGACCAAGCAAAGTCATCATAAATCCTGCATCTCCATGTGTAATTCAGCCCAAAATGCTTCTTCTGAGCTTTTTGCCTGAAGGAAACCCACGAAGACTGAAAATATTTGACAAGACCAGATTTAAAAGTGATAATAGGTGCGTAAATGAAACTTTACCTGTGCTGTTGACTTGTATGCAGGCAGATTTGCCTTTGAATTAGGTGCCAGATACCGGTACCAATTTAACTGAGTTCCATGTGCAAGCATCTGACCGCCAGTGCATTCTGCACTTATGCCTTAGATTCCTGCCATGCATAGATGCAGGCCACATGATTCAAATGCGATATGTGTTGCCCAGCATGGGTAAATTTATTTTCTACAGCAACCAGTGCTGTTAATGCAGAATAAGCTGGTAGACTGAGGTGGTAAAACTATACATTGTGGCATTTCAGAATACAGGTGGAGGTGAACTGTGGTTTTATTATTTCTTACCTCTCTATAAAAAGCTCTCTGTAGGTAGTATACAAACACATCAGGGAAAGGGGCCATGCTCGACCATTCTTGGCCGAGTTGATAAGTTTACCGTGCTCTCTTACAATGTAGCTGGGGGAGAGCCAGAAGGGTGAGATCACAGAATTCAGCTCAGAGCCTTTGTTTCTTAAGGCTCCATCTGATAGGCCAACGTACAATAACCCACAGTTTATCTATTTCTGGAAGATTATGAACTGAATCACCACAGCTGAAGTCTTGCTTCCAGGCTGAGAGGTATTTCAAATCTGATCCCTGTGTATCTGATCAAGACATAATGGAATTGAAAAGTAAGGCATGTGAAGCATCTCCAAGGAACATTGCGGTCTTGACATGCTCATTCTGAATGCTCTCTCGGCCAGCTCTGTTGGTTCAGATCCTGCTATCTGCACAATAGAGTCTCTCGGTATCCTTGATAAAACACATCCCCAAACACCAAGCACGTATGGTACCTTGTACATAGGCAACGCTATGGTGCCATTTGTTATGGATAGCCTTTCAGTGAGTTGATTTCCATATCACAAATGAAAGTGTGGGATCTTTCCTTCCCACCAAGGTGATTTGGAGTGCTTTTGAATTGCTGATACGCAGAAACAACATCTCCCAGGAAATGTTTGCCACCAGGCAGGCTTGTGACATGGGATGTAGAAATGAAGTTTTGCTCAAAAGGAAAGAGACTGGTTCTTCAGCTGTAGGCTCTGCTTAGTGACCAACTTATAATAGTTTTGTCCAAGCTGCAGTACATCAGAGAATGATTTTTATAAATTAGAACTGTAACCCAAGATACTGTAGCCTCTTACGGTAGGTAAGAGGCTCTAGGGCAGTGATGGCCAAACTTGGCCCTCCAGCTGTTTTGGGACTACAATTCCCATCATACCTAACCACTGGGTCCTGCTAGCTAGGGATGATGGGAGTTGTAGTCCCAAAACAGCTGGAGGGCCAAATTTGGCCATCACTGCTCTAAGGGAAGAAGGAAAAGGCATAGTTTTTCTCAAGCCATCTATCTCTTATGTATTGGAGAGAGTAATATCCATACCAAAGTCGCTGTATGGCTCTATTGCTATTTATGGGCTGGATGGGAAGCAGTGCTTCTCTCTTGCCTCTTACGTAGGCAATGGGAGCAGCCTTACTTGTAATTTAACAAATATCATCCCATTCTGTGGTGGACCAAGCATCACCATAGTTTTGTGTCCATGTTGCTTGAATTTAGCTGATATATTAAGTTCCAGTTTCCAGATGGTGAAAGTGACAACCAGACAAAGGTATTGATCGTTATGAATGAAATATACTGAATATTTTTTTCCAGGTGATTGAGTCATATGTTGTCTCTCACCCCAGTTTGCCAATAATCTAATTACGTTTTATAGAATATATTACACATGGATTGTTAGTTTTATGAAGGTTCATTTTCCAGATTGCTTAGTGCTGAATTATAACAAACGCTTCAGCAAAGACTTCTTGTATTATGTTTACATTTACTGCAACCTGACTCTTTCCAATTTTAATCCTTTAAAAGAATATTTGACAAATTCATGGAGGAAAGGCTATTGATGGCTGAAAGCCATCATGGCCATATTCTGCCTTCACTATTGGAAGCAGTGTGCCTCTGAAAGCCAGGTGCTGGGAAGGACAGGTGAGGAAAGTTGCCATTGCACTGTGGTCCTACTTGTTGGCTTCACATAGGCATCTAGTTGGCTACTGTGAGAACAGGATGTTAGCCTAGATGGGCTTTTTGCCTGATCATCAGGGCTCTATTTATTTTATTATGGTCTTAACCCCACTACTCATTGTACAACTTCATCGTCAAATGGTTGGTTATCTTAGCCTTGTTAGGTAAACTTTTTAAATCCTTACCAAAAATAGTTGTCAGTAACTGTAGTTCCACACCTGCTTTGTGCTACTTGTACCTTTGGGATTATAAGACTTTTGAAAGGGCTGTGCTTTACATTAAAGCAGATGCTTAAAGTTTTGGCTATCTTCTGCTTTTTGGTAGTCACTACCAGCATAAGGCTTGACTGACGGAAGTCACATACATGACACTAGGCACATCATTCTTGAATACAACAACAATCTTTATTACGGCCCATAGACCCATCAGTTCATTACAAAGCAATGCCCAATTTGAACAACCAGCCTTCAGGTTGCACAAGCATTTTGTTCAAACTTAAAATAAGGGATCATTGGTTCTAGCAACCACCGATAAAAACTTTGCCACTGCTAATGTTCTGGCATTTGTCCAGTCTTCCAGTAGGAACCTGGCATTGTAATCCTCTGATTTCCCTGGGATCGGAACTAGCAGGGGTGAAATCAGTTCAGCCCTGGCTTGCTCGAATTTCACACAGTGCAGCAAAATATGTTCGATAGAGTCTGTGTCTTGGGCACATGAGCACAGTCTTTCCTGGTAGGGAACTCCTCTCATCCTGCCCTCCAGCACTGCAGAGGGGAAAACGTTTAACCTGGCTTTTGTAAATAACATTCTGTAATTTGGTACAGTCAGGTTTTTAATGTAGGATGATAACTTAAAGACATGTCCACATTGTACCCCTACTGCCAACGGACTACAGACTGCATGTGATCGATGTCGCACGTCACTGTGTGTATTATCCCAAAGTCTTTGCTTTAAAGTCTTTAGGGCACCTTCGTAGCCCAGGCAATAGAGTTGGGAGGGATGATAGGCCAATAGCCTATTGAATATAATGTTCCCTGGTCACATTAAGAGCAGATTTATGAACATAGGGACTTGGTGTTTTAATTTCAACAATTATAGGTGCCAAGGCCAGTCTCTCTGGAAATATATCAGTGAAATGGACTTGACATGTGCTCAGAGACACACTAGTCTTTATTACCAAGTCTCGTTTTCCAGGACTAAAGCATGACATCAGAAACAGAGTCTGGACTAAGCCCTGGGGAATGTTCACTCATATTAAGCACAGGCTGTTACTCTTTCTTGGAAATGTGTTTTTCTGCTTTTCGTTTCAGGAGGAATGTCAGAACTATGTTCGTGTTCTGATTGTTTATGGAAAGAAAGTTTTCACTTGTGGTACCAATGCCTTTTCACCAGTGTGTTCTAGCAGACAGGTAAGTTGTGCCTCTTCTCTTTAAGGATGAATCAGAGAGTAGGATGAAAAAAAAATGACTGAAGGTAAATGAGATGGGAAACGTAAAGTCCTCAGTTTTACTTGCCTGTGTAGTATCACTGGGTTATGCTTACCTGCGCCTCTAGTGGACAAAGGAAGGAGTAGCTTTTACAGGAAATAGGCTGCTGGCCCTTTTTCAGTTGTTTGTTCCTTCCTAACCAAAACATGTCACATTCTCCTTTGCCTCCTCTTACTCTTTCATTTTGGCTTAGGAATTTTATTCTTCTTGATAATATCCCTAAGTAATCTTCTGGGGTGGGTGTGGGTGGTTGGGGGACTAAAGGGTGGGGACTCCCAAAACAGCCAAGTGAGAAATGAGTATACACAGTCAGGTCTGAAAGGTGACTTACTCTTGGCTAGGAAGGTGGAGGGAAGGAAGAACCAGGTGAAAGGAATAGAATGAGGTATGATGGAGGAGAGTGTGACTGACTGTTAACAGGAGCATTCCCCTCTGCAGCATTTCGTTGCAGCTTCCACTTGTTCTAATCCAATTCTGATAGATGTGTAGACATACGAGAGAAGAGGAGGAGAAATAACAAGATATGTTGGGGACATTATACATTATGGTAGGTTGAGGTTATCACTGAGCAGTAAAGTTTCTGCAGTGATGAAAAGATTTATAATAGGTCAGACAAATACACTATTTAACCTAGAACTCTGGGTTCTGACTCGCAGCTATTGCTTAAGCATCTTGTGCAGAAATACTATCAAGCTCTCTGACTTGAGTTTTTTGGTTGAAGAGCATGTTGTTGGTTACTAAACCATAGCTCTTTTTTAAGTGTCTGCAGGCACAATACATTTATGGTAGGACTGAAGGTGATGCAGGAACATGACTTTGTTCTGAGGTGACAGTGCCACTTTTGCACCTATCAATTTATACACAAAAGGTGTTAGCCTTCAGGATGGAAGAAAGTGGTTGCCTATTTCCAGCTCTTTTCCATTTGCTCCAGTCATGTGCAATTCTCTCTTCTGCACTGAAAGTTAACGTTTTAAGATGGAAGCAGATGGCATGAAGGTCACATAGCATTGCACTGTGTTGATGAGCCTGCTAGTCACCACAGCAAACAGCAAAATGGAAGGGTGGTCAAATGCAGTAATGCATGGAATTAAGTTACTAAGACTGCAGTTTCATAGTTGAAGGGTTGCTATGGGTTTGGATTTTATCCTGGATGACCAGATGTTGTAGGTCATAGCCTTTGTGCAGCTTAGGCTAGTGCATCAGCTATGTTCATTCCTGGAGGCTGCATGTTCACAGGCCTCAGGGTTCCTGTAATGTGCTGTGTGTAAGACTGCCTGTGAAGAGTAAGCCTGTAAGCTACATTTGGTCCAGCCACATACTGGGAGAATTTAACTCCTCCATTGAAGCAATGGCACTGACTTCTAATTTGTTTCCTGTCCAATTCAAAGTGCTGGTGATGACCTTCTAAATCCATTCATTCTTCTGGACCTGGAAATCTGAAGGACTGCCTTCTGCCATACAAATATGGCCATTTCCTAAGAACTTCAGCAAAGGCCGTCTTGTGAGTGTCAGCAACCCAAGAGAACTCACAGAGAGAACTCACAAGAGAACCCAAGAGAGACTTACCTTGCCCTTTCCCCCCTGTCTTTCCTCAAATATCTAAAACCTTCTTAAGGAAAGCAAGAGCTTCATGTCAGATCATGTGAAGAGGGCCTTGAAACAGGTGGACCATAGTCACTATAACTTAGAGGAGCAGGACTAGTATGCAGAGTACATGGAAAGGCATTATGAAGGTAACAATAACATGATGATGAGATGCTTCTGATGACTTGACACGGCCAGCAAATCAGTGTGCAAGCTTCCACTTGAGAACTAGAGTCAGCTATAAAGTAGATGTCTGCCAGCATTACTCTGGTGCTAAGGAATTCCCTTGCTGCCCAGTCTCCCTAAAGCCTAGATTCAGTTGGATTTAAGTTTTCTGAAAACAACACACCCAGTTCCACGGGGATAGCATTTACCTCTGTGCAAAGAATACAGGCATGGTATGCTTAGCTATGCTAGCTCAGAAAAAGCTATTTTTTACCTTGCCTTCTGTGCACTTAGCATTATCCAGGTTTGCTAATTTAACCTATAGGGATCTGTGGGGTTGCAAAAACATGGAAGTATTGCTTGGCCAACTGTGTTATCTGTCAAACTGTTCCCATCACCCTTTTCTCTTCCATTGCTTTTTACATACAGGTGGGAAATCTTAGCAAAATCATTGAGAAAATAAATGGGGTAGCCCGCTGTCCGTATGACCCCCGGCACAACTCAACAGCAGTGATCACATCGCAGGGAGAACTGTATGCTGCAACGGTCATTGATTTCTCTGGACGAGATCCCGCTATTTACCGCAGCCTTGGGAGTGTCCCACCTCTTAGAACAGCACAATACAACTCCAAGTGGCTTAATGGTAAGACCACTCTGGGAAATAAAGATCATTAAGACCAGCTGGGCAGTCTTGGGAAATGACATTTCCCCCCCCCTTATCTCATAATGAAGATAAAATTCATTTACCTAAAATATTTAGCTATCCACATTCAGGGGCTGTCCACAATACATTTATCAACCAACTCATACAGGAATAAGGCAGACTAAATATTTTAAGTAGCCAGCCTCTTCCACAGCCCCTTTAGATGAATGAGTTTGTAGTGTGTTTCTGTTTATTTTGGTGAATACTGGATTTTGGATGTGAATGCTTAGCTATTGAGAACTCTGACAAAAGCTCACTTCAGCAACTTTAACTTAAAATGGAAAGTGGATGCATTTCTCTGTGTGTGTATCCTGCTTTCTGCAGGAAAAGCAGATGGATTTCTACCCTAAGCCAGACTTCACATATGGCATAATGTGTACAGTGAGAGGGTGTGGCAGGTGGACATGATTTGGGGGAAATGACCTTATGGGTTAAATGGGGAGGCCTGGCAGGCCAAATCTGACCCATGGGCCGGAGTCTCTCCACCTCTGCCATACAAAGTACTGTAGTGCAGCCCCAAGAGGAGGAGGAAGATTTTATTAATTTATATATTGTTTTGACTTAGACATTGAAATATGAACATCCATAATTAAAATAAGCAATAAAAACAATCCCGTTAAATGGCGGTCACTAGACCTTATCAAATTGACCAGATTGCAGCCTTCTCACTACATGGGAGTTGGTGAAAGGTGTTCTTACCTGTTGCTGTAACTGAGGCTTTCAGGTGTACCAGGGATCCAGAAGCTGAACACCATTTCTTACCAGAGTTCCTGGTTTGGATTTGCCCTGATTGGTTTGCCCAAATGCAGCCCCTCACACTGGCCAGAAGTGGTGTAAGGATGAGATGAAAAAACCTGTGTCAGATGAGAAAGACAAGATCAGCCCTTCCGGCTACCATGCTAGCAACAAACAGAATCCACTTGAAAGCAAGTCGCAGACAATAACCCTTGCATAAATCTCACTGCTAAACAGTACGTTTCCGATCACAATTCAAAGTGTTGGTGCTGACCTTTAAAGCCCTAAATTGCCCAGTATACCCAAAGGAGCGTCTCCACCCCCATCGTTCAGCCCAGACACTGAGGTCCAGCTCCAAGGGCCTTCTGGCGGTTCCCTCACTGCAAGACGTGAGGTTACAGGGAACCAGGCAGAGGCCTTCTTAGTAGTGGCGTCCGCCCCCTGTGGAACACCCTCCCACAGATGTCAAGGAAATAAACAACTGTCTGACTTTTATAAGACATCTGAAGGCAGTCCTGTTTAGGGAAGTTTATAATGTTTGATGTTTTATCGTGTTTTATTATTAATATTAATATTCTGTTGGGAGCTGCCCAGAGTGGTGGGGAAACCCAGCCAGATGGGCTGGGTCTAAATAATAAATTTATTATTATTATTATGCAAATCTCATAAAATAAAACAAGTTTCTTGTTAATGATTTGGCCACATGTGATTTGAATAAAAATCTTTATTACTTTATGTAGATATAGTCCTGAACTCCTCTTCTCACCTTGTATTGTAATTATTTTGCCCTGTTGTTGGGCATTTCTTACTTTTAGGCCACAAAAAACATCTTCCCTGTTATTCAAAGGCTAACCTATAGTATAGAGTCACTCAGAAAGCATTATCGGACATTGGAAAGCAGAACTTAGCATGTTCCAGAATAGCTCCATTTTCAATTCATCAAGATTCCTTTGGAATTCATGACTTCAAAATTCCAGTCTTAATTATTAGTACAAATTATCATGGGAGGAGGAAGGGATTCAGAGAAAGTGTTTGCTTTCTCACTCAGCCAGCAGAATCCTCACAGGGCCCCAGTATTACTTTCTGCTGCAGGGGACATTCAGTAGTGAAAGCATGTACTACAAACCATAATCTAGAGCCATTTTGGGATTTAAGGATGCATACCTTACTTTGCTGCTCTTTTGTTCTCTGGGATGTTTGCACATAGACATCCCAGATATTACCTACAGAAAATGGTTCATTCTCAAGTGTAAGGAATGGGTTTAATGACAACAGCCAGATGTCAGTGGATTATTGCAGTTGGCCAAATTCAGCGAGACAATAAACTAGTGCTGGTGCCTTTAAAAATGCACTTTGCCGCAATGCCATCAATACATTTCACAGTGAGGGGTGGGTGAAGATATATTTCACACCTGCATTAGGTCAAGGAATCTTGCAAAATGACTTAAGAGGTTTGTTTTGTTCTTGTTTTGATTAGCTCAGTGGTTGGTCAATTAATTAGTTGACTGAAAAAACAATACATAACGGTACTTGGATACTCGGTGCAATGTCCCTTCCTCCAAGGCTGACATCGCAGGGAGCTTTCTCTGCTGGAAATACTGCTTAAACCCAGGTGGATGCTGCCTCCTGCATAGTAACATATCTCTCTATACCTTCAGGGGGATTTCCATTCATCGTAATTCAGCACAGCTCCAGCTGACAATCAAATAACCCTACCTGCAGTTTTCTCTTTCACTGTAGGCTTTGTCTGTCCACCTGTTTAGCTGCTGTACAGCGGTTACCTGTGTGGTCTGTCAGCTGAGTCTTTAACAGGTACCTCCATGCACACTCAGAGCACATGGATGCACAGCATGCTCCCAATCACCAGGGTGGGATGAAAGAGGGAGAAATAGGCAGTGGAGGTGGTCCAAGTCTAGTAGTAGCAGTGTGAATTGATTTCCAAAAGGTTTCTTTTGAATTGTCATTTTATACAATAATCACTGCTGTATGCTGATTATATATTTATGCCTCAAATTCTGTTCTTCCACTAAGAGGAAAGAGTTGGGCCAACAGTTTGCTGCCCCTCGGCGCTAGCACATAGTTTTGTGGTGTGTGCTGGTGTTTTGTCTGTTTGGAGGGGGAGGTTCTGAGCATTACCTTTTTCCTGTAAATGGGTATTTTGTGGTGCCCACAGCAGTTTCTAAGATGTGCCCCTAGACCTAAAAGTGTGGGAGGCACCTGGGATAACCCCAACTCTAGTGTGTAGAAAACTTGGGGGAAATATGTGAACTGCAGGAACATTACTGGTCCCAGGATCTTGTATCTGACAGCGACATATATTAGTTGCAACAAAGGAAATTGGCAGATCCCTGGGAAAAGGACAGTGTGCTGCTCCCCATCATTTAATCACAGTATCAATTAGCCTCAGTCCTTGAGGCACCTGACTATTTTAGGAAATAGCAGCTGATGTTCCTCTTCCCACTCCTTCCTCTTTTGTTGTATTTTTTAAAATATTTATACCGGTAGTATTGACCATCACTGTAGTTCAAAGTAGTCAATCTGTACAAAAGGCAGATGAGGTGGTAAAACTGCTTCTGGAATATATGCCATTTCAGACTGTGAGCGAGGAATCACATGACTGAATTCTCCCTTGCTACACACACACACACACACACACACACACACACACAGCCCCCCACTTGTAAAAGATTAGACATAAAGAATAATAACTAGGCAATCAAATTCAAGACAGCTTAATTTAATCATAAGAGTTTTTGTTGATTGGTTGATTCATTAGTCAGTTTACTAAATTTACACATGGATAAAAGCAGTATTTCTGAAGTAATAGTTTTTTGTGTTTAGATGATGTACATGTGTGTTGTAGCAGGCATCATCTTAAAATAAGCATTCCATGTATGTACCATTTCAGAAGTGTATAGGTACTCAAATTCACATGAAACTTCCCCACCTGTTGAAAGGACATTTGTGGGGCGTTGTGGGCTAGCCTCTGATCACAGCTGCACAAAGTGGAAAAGCAATCACACAACCAACGTGTTCAGCTCCTGTGAAAAAGAATACTATGCATGTTAATCTCCAATTAGGGTATCTCCTTGTGCTGAGGAGTTCTACTTTTGTACCCTAGTACACATGTGGAGCTTTTTCTTCCAGTGGCATGTGCAGAAACACTTCTCTGTACATGCCAACATGACAAAAAGCTCCACATATGTACCAGAGGGCATGGCTATGGTGCACAGCTTCAGCTTGGGGTGGAATTAGTCTATGGGCCCTGCGGCCCCCTCACATGGTTTCATAGTCTTCTCTTGATGATGTAGTCATCAAATGCTGAATTTGCCCATAAAAACAAGCCTATTGTGTTCTCCTGTTGCTTGGATGTTGTAAAAAAGAAAGAAAGAAAAAGGTTTGTTTTCCTCTTTCTCATCCTCTGATCACTCCTGAACTTTTATCCCCACAGGCTGTGTAAATCCAACCCTTTCTATGTAAATCTCATTGCGTTTTATGGCTTTATTTTTCTCCAGAGCCCAACTTCATTGCTGCCTATGACATTGGTTTGTTCACTTACTTCTTTTTCCGTGAGAATGCTGTAGAACATGACTGTGGGAAAACTGTCTATTCTCGCGTGGGAAGGGTTTGCAAAAACGACATTGGGGGGAGATTTTTATTGGAGGACACATGGACAACATTTATGAAGGCTCGGCTGAACTGCTCCCGTTCTGGTGAAATCCCTTTCTACTACAATGAACTGCAAAGCACATTTTATCTACCTGAACAAGATTTGATCTATGGAGTGTTTACAACCAATGTGTGAGTTTGTTGCTTTTCTTGCTCCTTATTTACTTCCTTATAATGCTTACCTCCTTTTTCTAGTACTGGTATTTAGGCAAATTCCTTCCATTGTTCAATTTAGAGAGGCTGTATTTGGACATCACAGTGAACCATAATATGATGACTTGTTGTGACAGGAGCCAACTTATATGACCTTGTGCATGTGTGTGTCTCCACTGCTGCAATAATGAGTACAAGACTTGAATAATAATAATAATAATAATAATAATAATAATAATAATAATAATAATAATAATTTATTATTTATACCCCGCCCATCTGGCTGGGCTTCTCCAGCCACTCTGGGTGGCTTCCAACAAAATATTAAAATACAATAATCAATCAAACATTAAAAGCTTCCCTAAAGTTTTTGCGTCTGTTTTCTGTTAGCTTTAGTTTAGCATTGCATCTCAAACCAAACTAATGTTGCATCTGCTGTTAATCTTACCTAACTTTTGTTTGAAATAAGCCAGCTTTATAACTCATAGTTTGATTTATTTTAAGCAAACTGTAGTTACGGTTAACCAATGTTTATTGGATTTGGATTAAACAATAAGCTGCAACTAATAAAAAATAGAAGTGAAATCTTCTGAACTCACATTTGTGCTGGGCGGCAGGAGGGGGAGTACTTAAATCAAAGGTTCACTGTTGCTTGGTTTATTGTGATACCTAAATGCAGCCAGATTAAGTAAAATAAGCAAAGCAATGCTTTCTCTTCCTCTACACCTATCTGTCTTCTTCTACACCTATAATTCTAATATTTGTAAGGCAAAATTGGTGGTTCCTCATTCAGTGTTATTCTTACTTTATTTTTGAACTGTGATTTTTACCCAAATTATATTATTGGTGATATTCATATTATTAGTACTGTATGTTCTTTTTCTATATATATATATATAATGACCAGTCCAGAAAAAGACATACCGGTAATTCAGTCCACCTGTGGACTTGTCTATTACTGTGCACTTGTTTCTATTACATCTAAGCTAGATGTAAACCTATCCTTGCTAACAACTGGGAGTCTGTGGTTGCAATCCTATGTGTACTCTACCTGAAAATAAGACTCATAGTTGGACTTAGCTTCTGAATACATAGGGTTGTTGTATTAGTTACAGTGATGAAGTCAGCAGAACAAAGGAAGACATCTCCAACTTTGATCAGAAAACCAAGGGAGGCAAACTTCAAAAGATGCTAAATAAAATTCACTGTTTATTTGCAAATGTAGCCCCAAATCTTATTCTGTCTATTTTTTAAAGTAGAATATGCTCTTTTTCAGTGGTATTAGTTATTTCCAGTAAAGATAAAGAAACTTCTCATTCAGAAACTTGGAAGTAACTACTGCCACTAATGAAGACTATAGTATAAGTAAGCTATATTAGATGTAAAATAAGCAATTGATTGCATTTGCAAATAAAAATAGAATTTTCTTTTTTTTAAGGGTTGCTTTCTTCTTTATACACATTTCAATGTATTGTATACTTCTTACTGTTTACATAAACATACATAGAAATGAGCTGTTAGTCATAGATGGTGATGGTTCTTGATTGCAGCATTTTTGTGTTAACTAGAATATAAGAAATTTGTTTTTAATTATGAACTGAAAGAAGAAAATCTGATTAGCTACTATGTGGGACAGTGCTGTCTAGACACCAGATTATGAAACCTTCCTACTTTAATCATTTGAATTAGCCACTTGTGGAGAAGAGGATTTCTTAAAAGTTGTAATTATCTGAAAAACTGTTCTCAGAGTAGCAGCGTATGACTTATCTTTGACAGAATTGAAGAATTGTCATCCAGGAGCTGGCTCGGAATGAGAGGCCAGGATTGATTTGTGCTAAAGTGCATACTCATATAAGCAGCTTGCTTGTGTGAACCATGCAAGGTAGAAGCCTTATGAAAGGTCCTATATTTTATGTTTCATTTTGTCTTCACAGAAGGGAAGGTTGTTGTTTTCAGTTTCTCAGAAGACTTGGGTCTTGCATGAGTTCATGCTTCCTGAATTGCAGTGCTCATGCAAGAAGGCCCTGGCAGGGGAACGGAAATGACTTAATAGTCAGGGGCCAAACTACACACAACAGCAGCATCCTTAGGACTTTAAATCTTGACCTGCTGTGATTATGATTAAAACAAGGAGTGTGGATGCAATTTGACATGCAGAACAGATGCATGGGCAGAGAGGTGCCAAATTATTCCCTACCTCCCCCCCTTTCAGTAATCTCTCCCCCTCTTCTTTTAATTGTTGTTGTTGTTTATCAAATACTATACCACTCTTCATCCAACGATCTCAAGGTGATTTACAATATAAAGACATAAAAATGCATACTACAAGAACACACAAGAACAATACCCCGCACACAGTTTAAAAGGCCATAGATTGATTAATTGGCCAAAGGCGTGGGATAAGAGGGATGTTTTTGCCTGGAGCCTAAAGATATGTAACGAAGGCACCAGTGAGCCTCCCTGGGGAGAGCAGTCCACTGAAAGAGGCCATTTTCATAAATCCCTCCTGCAGCACCCTACACTGCACCTAAACATACTGCAGAGAGTCCCCTAATCCTCTGGAGCACATTTGTAAGTGCTGCAAGGTGCAAGGACTGCCACTCCCCATATGAACCAACCTGGACCCTGTGGTCATAATCTGCGGCCGTGCTTCATGGGCCTCCTCCAAAAGAGGTCTGGAAAGCGGCAACATGAGAACGGGCCTTCTCCTTGTTTTGCTGAAGGTTTTTCTTTCTATTAGTGGGCAGTCACCATTAGATACACCCTGTAACTCCCTGTAAGCTTTAATGTTTAATCCAGCTCTGTTGATTTATGAAGAGAGTGTATGTGCAGAATCTAGTGCGGTTTTCCTCATCTTATCCCAGAATTGTTTAGACTGCTGTCTTGTTAGCAAGAGGCAAAAGGACCAAATATGCAATTACGACTTCTCTTTTTCTTTTGCATTGCAAGAAAAAAAAAGCATTATGTAACTCTAAAAGAAGTGAATAGAAAAAAATTATTATTGATAATAGCTAAACTTAGATCAAATAGGGGCTTTGTGCTATGACACCATGTTCTTTCAAGAATTCAAAGGAGAGGAAAATGTTCCAATTTGTCAGCTAACTAGACAAATAATGGTAATTATTCTTTTAACTTCTATCAGGACTTATTCCATGCTGTATGCATTCTGCATACAAAGTAAGTCTTCCATTTGCTGCAGTAGTATAACTGATGCATAAAATGTGTATTATTTTTATCGTAAAGCATATTTACTCTTGAAGGAAGAGAAAAATATATGTGTATATACTCAAATCTCAAAGATTCTCATTTAATGGGGTCAGAAGCAATTCTCCAAAAAATGGGCATCAGCCAGCATGGTGCACTTCATTGTGAAAAACATGTTATAGTCTGATTTATTGCTCATTGTTGTGTAATGCAGAGCTAAGTCAGCAAGAAAGATGGCTATTTAGGGAAGAAACCTATGAAATATTTAAGCAGTTGTTATTAAAGTTTTCACTAGGGTCACTGAAAGCCAATTTAAAAGCTTTTGGACTATTTTCTCAACATTCTGGCATAATTGTCAGTGGGCCTGAATGTAGAATGTAGGGCTGTCTCTCAGAACGGGGCAGTGCACAAATATATGAATGCAAAGTCGGGGTGAGGAAGGGAGAGGAGAGGTAGAGATGGTGCTTCGATATGAGTATGCCTATAGCACCCCACTTTCAGTCTTAGCCACTCTCGTCTAGCACATCTGACTCCAGCAAGTCACTTGGTAACTGTGCTGATCCTTCCAAACTCCACATAGCAGATGCAGGAATTTACAGGGCAGGAGGCACATGGCAGGAAACCCAACAGTGAAGAGAGTATATTTGTTTCTCAGGCTCTGAAGGAATTGTAGAGAACGCATGTGTACTGTCTTAATACAATAATGCCCTTCTGTTTCTGACTCCATTCTTAGAGGTTGCATGTACACATTTTTGCAGAATTATAAACTCATTTTATCCAGTGGTGTCTGCCCTCTGAATCACACATTAAATTAACAACAGACTGTAGATATATACTGGATAATTATTTTATTGTTAAGACAATGATCCATAGCCTTAGAAGGTTGGGTTACAGCTACTTACAGGTCCATGTAGCAGCCAGTCGATAAAATGTGGCATGTGTACAAGTCTGGACTCTTGTCATGTATTTTGGGAAATGAAGAGTGGTGTGGGGCTGGGGAGAATCTTGAGAAATAGCTTTCAGTGCATCAGCTCTACGACTGAAATCTAGTATCATGCCTAGGGCTACTTCCAAGGAACCTTGGGAATATAATGTCATAATGATACTGAGGATTCTGGGTTTGGGGTGGGGAGCAAGTCTCTTGATACTGGCAATTCATATGTGCACCAGAGGGATTTGTTTTATCTAGGAATTTAGCCCACTGCAGTGAGTCAGAAGAATTTGCAAAATTATAAACATCGTTTAACAATGCACCAGGATGCTCTGGAGTTACGATGGCGTAGCGTAGTATATACCATACTGTCTCACAGTAGTGGATGCACAGTGGGGCGGAGACACTTTCTTGACCTGCTGGCAGTTGAGTCACTGCTGCTTACCAGGAGGAGGAGGAGGAGGGGAAGCAGAGAAGTGGCAGGGATGGTGGTGTGGCCAAACACATTGCATTGCCCACCCTGTTGCCTCCCCTCATCATCCTGGTAAGCAGCAGTGCTCACCTGCCAGGAGGTGACTTACTGTGGTCTCACCTATGGTCATGAGGTAATGGACAAATGTGAATGACACATAAATATTTCGTAATACTGTCCTTGTAATTTCCTCCTTCAAAAATTTGGAGTGCTTGGATCAACTTTATGACTGTTTCCAGATCAGTGATTTTAGGGTTATTCCAGCCCATCTTTCACGCTCTAGTTCTGCATCTTTCCGTGCACAATAACAGTGCAAGCGAGTGGTTTATTATTTGGGCCAGTGTGCCAGATCTAACGACAGAAAGCTGCAGGGCAATCCAGGGTTGTGTTGATTTTGTCCCTTTGCAGTTCTGAGGGGAGAACTTTGCTATGAAACGTTTGGCAGCTTGTTTTGGAAGCCCCACTCCGATCTCAAACGATCTGCAGTTTTATTTAGACGATTGTTTTTCCTTCTCCTCCTCCTTGTGCCTGAAGGCATTAACTTGTCACTCGTCATTAGCTTTGTCTAAAGAACTGCCTTCTGTGAACACGCAACATGTCAATATCACTCAGATACCAGCAAAGAAAGG
Source organism: Darevskia mixta (assembly GCA_034641385.1). Lineage (NCBI taxonomy): Eukaryota > Metazoa > Chordata > Lepidosauria > Squamata > Lacertidae > Darevskia > Darevskia mixta. Next base: position 9,000,311 of record JAWWNH010000001.1, on the reverse strand, counting down.
TTTAGCATGTGGTGCTTTGACAAGTTCAAAGCCTACTGCTCCATTGCTCAGTGAAATGGAAGGATGGCTGTGAGGGGAAAGAGGGAAAGGAGAACATGCAATCTTAATAGTAATGTTTTAAAAGTGATGTCTTGCTTTCTCAGTGGCAAAAAGGCATCTACCGGTCAACTTCAAATTGAGGTAGTTCTCTGGATTAGTTTTCTAACATGGTGGAATTATTATGGTGGGAATTTTCTTTGTAAGAACAAATGAGAGACATGTGGTGTGCATCATTTAAGCATAAAGAAATGTTGGAGGACCTACAAGTAGTTTATGAGGTGCATTCATTCATTCATTCATTCATTTCATTTATATCACACCTTTCCTCCAAGCTGCTGAAGGTGACCTAAATTGGTATGATACAATTCTGTACAGGCTTCCTATACATACTGTTCATACCACAAAGTAGGAATGAAATAGAAGCATGCTTTTTTTGCTTCTTCATGTAGCAGGGTCTTTAAAAAAAGAAGGAAGGGAAGGACCTTCTCTGCTTATTGCCTGCCTAAAACCACACAGCTTAGATATGTGTTCTTAAGTAATTACTGGTTTAGTAAAAATATCCTTTTCATAGTAGTTCAAATTGCTACCATTAGCAACTTGATATATAAAGCAATCATTCAGACATTTACACAGCACGGTGACAAAGTCTGTCATGTTGTTCTGAAAGGGCTTTCTGTATTTTTAGCTTCTTCTTTACAATTTTCAGCTCTCTCTGATTTCCTCTTCTTTGTTGGCCCTTCTCTCTCCCCACCTTTTAAAATAGCATATAAATGTTTTAGAGCCCTCAGCTGGACTCCACAAGCTTGGTCTGATGGCCTGTAGGTGGAGATGATTCCTGGCAAAGCATGAAATTTCAGCCTAATTTTCTCAACTGTTTAGTGTGAATAATTGTGGCTTGCCTGTATCCCACAGTGGAGGAGAATTAGGAGAAGATTGTAAGGCAGGTGTGGGGAACCTTCCCCCCCCCCAGTGTTGGTGAACTACAGCTCCCATCATCCCTAGCCACTGGCCATGTTTGCTGGGGCTGGTGGGAGTTGTAGTTCAGTAACATTTGAAGGGCCTAAGATTCCCCACACCTGTTGTAAATAAGCACAATGCCTTTGAGGAATGGGGGAAGGAATGTGTTTGTTTAATGGCTGCCATTTCAATTCTACCACCCAAGGACACACCTTCACCACACGGAGGCATGCCTCCTAAATGAGGATGCCAAATTGAGAGTGTTGGTTGATTAACTTACCCACAGTATCCACAGTAAGTGATCCTGAATGCATATTCCTAGTGATACAAGTGACCTGTTGAAGCTTTACTTGTCTATCTTAAAAGGCAGCTCCTCCTGCCAGAAATGTGAAGAGATTTCCTTTTTTTTAAATGCTAATTTGTATATTCAAAATCAACACAGGAAATTGCTTGAATTCACAGCTGAAGTTCAAAGACTATTTAGGGAAGGGAAGGGCAGTTTCAAACATTGAGTGTCGGGAACATTTTGGAATTGTTTCTTTCATTTCTATCCCGGCTTTTGTCTGTGGAACTCATGGCAATATGTAAAAGTCTTGTGTCCAGGCAGTTAGCTTCAGGAAGCTATTGCATCCTGCACCTTCAGACCATGTCTTGGGACTTTGAGTTATTTTCACCCTCATTCAAGCATAGCCTTCCAGATGTATTTATTATGGGTACAAATAATAAATTATTATTATTATTATTATAGTATGTGTGGTTGGTGGTCAAGGTTGATGGGACTTGGAGTCTGAAAACATTTGGAGGGCAGTACATTGCCTGCCCCTTCCTGTTTTAATACTTTTCAGAACATAAAAAGGCTCCAAAAGCTCATCCTATTCTCATGAAGCTATGATATTATGCAGAATGCATTTTTTATCCCAGATGAGTCCAGATTCAGTATTCCTTCTCCTCTGTCTGTCTGTCCTTGCAATTGGAGCTTTATGCAAATAGCATGGATATGAAATGGTGAGTATCCAATGGGTTTGAAGGTCTATAGGCAGGTGTGCTTTTCAGAGGTGGCATTAATACCTTAACAATGAAACCTGTGGAGCTTAAAATTAAATTTCACCTTGAAAAATAAACCAGAGGTTTTAAAAACTAGGCCACTTATAATCAATCAGGATTGATGGGATATCAGTAGTAATGTTCCTTGTGAATTAAGCTGTGTGTGACTTTTCATGTCAAAATTGCTTCTCTTAGTCTTAAATCATGTACAGTGTTCAAGAGGGGCTTTTCAACATCTCCTAATTGTCATATAATCCATGAGGATTCTTCTCCTCCCTTCTGAGGCCTGTAGCCCAGTGCACTTCCTCCTGGTAATTTGCATGCAATTTATTTTAGTGAGATTTGATGTCTGTTATGATGGAAGTGTAAATGTTCTAAAGATTAAATTGATTTTTCTCCTTTTCTCTTTCCTTTTGCCCTTGTTTCCAGAAACAGTATTGCTGCTTCAGCAGTGTGTGCCTTCAATCTCAGTGCTATTACGCAAGCCTTTAATGGGCCTTTCCGATACCAAGAAAATCCAAGATCTGCATGGCTGCCAACAATCAACCCCATCCCTAATTTTCAGGTATTTTAATGCAACCCCTCAATTCACTCACATCTCATTCTGCTTCCTCGTTTGATGGGTAAATGTTAATTAACTGGTTCAACGGCAGCTAGCATATCAGGTGTCTGTACACACAGAGAGAGCCTATGTTCCAAGTCCCCATTCAGTTATGAGGCTCATCAAATTGTCTTGGGCAATCCATTTTCTCTTAGCATACTGTTACGTCCTTAGTAACCATTCTTTACATGTACTACTTGTTTGTACCCCACCCCCCATCTGCAACCATGTAGTTGTTTCTGAAGCTCCATTCATACATCACCTCCTTGAGCATTTGCCTGACTAGCCTGACTAGAATGTATCATTGAGCGCTGCTGCTTTCTTGCCTGGATGGGAGTATAGAGAGGATTGTGTGCGTAAGTTAGCACATCCCATCACTTCTGCTTCTGGCTCCGCCCACTACTGGCATAAGGCCCCGAGAAAGTTCCCAAGGAGAGAATGTGGCCCTTGGGGTGAAAGAGCTGCCTACCCTTGCTATATAAAGTATTGGTAGTTTAGTCTTGTATGATTCATAGTTCTGTTCTTTCATAGTCTTTCATTCTGAACTTCTACCCAGAGTAGACCCATTGAAATTAATGGACCTAAGTTAGCCATGTCTAGTCATTTCAGTAGGTCTACCCTGAGTAGGACTAGCATTGCATATAACGTATAGGCTCTAGGCCTCCCCCCCCCCCACCTCTACTGCTGCTCTTTCCTCCTGCAAGTCTGGTCTCAGTACCCGTTCTATCCCATTCCAGCTATATTTTAGTAGGCAAAATTCTACATGTTCCTGCCAAGTAGATGGGAGGTCACAAAGCCAGTACTAGTTTGCTTTTCAGGAGCACAATTTATTGTAGCATGTCCCGTTAAATCTGAGTAGCTTACAGCTGAGTTTCATATAGAAAATTAACCAGGGTTATCATAGAAGATCTGGGGGGCAGCATTTGTAGTGCATCAGGGGCAGCCAGAGTGGTGCCCTCCGGGTGTTTTATTTATTTATTGGGCACATTTAAAAAGCTGCTTTACAGCTTGAGGCCATCAAAGCAATGATCAAGATAAAAATAAAATAAAATGCAGGAAATAAAAACTTAAAAAACAACAAAGCCATTCCAGCAGATAAACAGTAATTTTTCATAAGTGGGTCATACCTCAGTAAAAGCCTTCTTAAACAAAATAAGTCGTTGTTGGACTCCACATCCCACCATCCCCAATCAGTGTGGCCAGTGGTTAGGGTTAAGGGGAACAATAGACCAGCAACATCAAGAGGGCACTAGATTGGCTACCGCTGCAGTACATCATCTGCTACATACTAGGAGCCCTGCAGCCTTTTGGTTCACTGGAGCAACCGGAAGCTTTTACACTGCATGTTCCCAATGTGTGCATCAGTCAGGGATGTTTTGGACTAGCTTTCATCCTCAAAAGTGTATAGCCTGTGCTGCAGAGAAGGTGTGAAAAGATTGCAAAGTCAAGATGAGAGTTTGACAAAAGAAAAGGGAATGTATGTGGTGAACGACAGGAAGATTGGAAAAAGAGATTAGAACATTTTTCAAGTACAGAAAGAACAAGAGGTCAATGAAGGGCCTTCAGGAGATGACAAAGGTAATTTAGTGGCTGTGAAGAAACGATTTGGAAGGGGTGGGGGGAAATCTCACTTGGTTGTTTGGAGGATGAAGGAACAATGCCAGAAATCTTTCCTTCCAAGAGAAAAATACAGGTCTGGGACATATGAAATGGAAATTAGAACAAAACAATTGAAAAATACAAGTCCACTTACTTAGCACTTATGCTACCCCTGGTATTAAATGATAAACTTCTGTCCACTGAGAACAGAAAATGCAGTTCAGCAATTAATGGTTTCCCCAACCATTAGAAATGGTTCATGCAGGGAAAATGGGAGAAGAAGCAAAACTGGGAGAGACTATCCCAATCAAGATTGTGGCTTTCAAATTAAATAGGAATAGCAGGGCATTTTGTGTCTAGACCTGCTCTGGTATAAGAAGTATCTTGATTTCGGCATGTTTGCATTGCCTAAATCTGCAGCTGCAATCCTGTTCCATCAGTTGGAAGGACATTCCAAGTAAGCATGGATAGGATTGTGCTGTGGATTTACATTAGTACCACATTGGAGTAGATTAACCTCTTTTAACCTCTTTTGGGGTAGATTAACCAGAAGACTTTTATTTGGATATGTCTGTGTAATATGGAAGAAGGAACAAACTTGCAAATTTGTAATCTGTTTTTATCACTGGAAGCTGTGTCTTGAGATCCATGTCAATATAAACATCATGACAGTCGGCAAGAACTCTGCAGTAAAAATAGCAAACAAATGAAAACAGTAGTTAATCTTGGAGAGTTTTAAAAGTTGTAAAAGAAACACTGCTGTTCTGTTCTCCTTCAGTGTGGAATACTGAATGATGATAGCCCTAATGAAAACTTGACAGAGAGGATTCTTCAGGATGCTCAGCGCTTATTCCTGATGAACGATGTTGTGCAACCAGTCTCTGTGGATCCATATGTCACTCAGGACAACATCCGTTTTTCTAAGCTGGTGGTTGACATTGTTCAGGGCAAGGACACACTATACCACGTGATGTATATTGGGACAGGTAAGTGCTTTTTACACCTGGGAGACTTCAACCATCTCATATGTGGATTTATTAAATGGTAATCTGTGAGTTCCTTACTACATGTTCTCAAATAGGAGAAAGCGTGAGAATTGATCTTCCATTATTATCTGGGTAGAAACTGAAAGAGCATTTTGAAAGTGTAGGTCACAATTTAGATGGCTTTAGGAAGCAGAAGGGATGGGGTTGGGGCCCTAAAGTTAGCCTAAGAAAGAGAATAGTATCTGCTTAAATGGAATTCATTTGCAAGTGAAGGTTTCTGTGAAGACTGAGCCCCTTCCTGGTGAAAGTTCAGCTCAAAAAGGAGTAGAGAGGTAAATGACATCCTCAAGATAGCTGGTTGACAGTTTCTGGGTCATATAGTATTTTTCTACTTCATTGTGTCTTTCGGGAAATGTTTTCACATTTGGGTAGCATTTCAGATGAAGTTAAGAAATGGGAAACAGATTTCCAGGTCCACTTTCTGCATTAAGAGGAACATAGGAAATAGCTTCATCTAGACTAGGCACCCCCAACAGGTAGATCATCTGTGGTCGGTGGTAGATCACTGGCTCCCCGCAAAGAAGCTTAACAAGTCTGTCTTCCGTAAAAAAAAAGCTCAACATTTCCGCCACCCTGCCCCCCCCAAAACCGTGGTTTTCCTCGTCCCTAAAGAAACCTCAACATCTTTAACCTGAACCCCCAAAATGGGGCAGATCACTGCTAGTTTTTAACTCTGTGAGTAGATCGCAGTCTCTTGGGAGTTGGCCACCCCTGATCTATACAATCTATGCCAATATTGTCTACTCTATCGGCAGCAGCTTCCCTGCATCTCAGTCAGTACCTTGTCCTGACTGTGCACCGTGTCAGGGATTGAATCTGGAACCTTCTATGTGCAACACATGTGTTCTACCACTGAACTACGATCCCCAAAACTTAGGCACATCTACTTTGAATAAAAACATCCTTCATATGCATAATGAGCACACAAAGAGGTTTCCATGCTCTTAGAATCCACATGCCATTCTTCAAGCTAGTAACATGTAGTGATTTGCAGACAGGCTTCCATGCTCTTAGAGTCTGTGAGCCTGGTTTGTTGGCAAACTGTGATTTATATAGTATTGCAAAGTCTGCCCAGTTTGATATAATGAGGAGACCTACCACAATCCCATAGATTGCCAAACTTTCAATAGTGGACTAATCTTCAACGCTCGACTTTTTAAATAGGAAAAAAAGCTTGGAAAGGTGCGCCATGGAAGTGTTGCAAATGGTAACTTCCTCCTGTGGTGGAAGCTAAATTAAACATTTTAATTACCGGTAATCAGAATTTATGTCTGAGCTCCATTTAAAAAAATCTTATAGTTCCATTATATATTCAGAATGAGTTGATTTTATGTTAAGATATATTGGCTCTCTAAGTGTTGGTATAATTTATCCCATCACTATGGAGTCATCTGTCTCAGAAGTTATCATCTACCAGATAGAGTGATAATATATCTTTCTACCTTTTACCGCCACTTACTTCGAATGTGATTAGCTTTGGTGTATTTCCAGTAACAAAACTGCATAGACAAAAACTTTATTTAACTATAGAACAAATTAAAAAAAAATACTAATTCTTGATCTACAAAGATAAATGGTAGAACTTTAGTGCATAAACTCCAAAGTGAAAATAACCTCATGGGCTACTGTTAGACAGATCAAGAGTTGATCTAGTATCAGGAATATTCTTATTTTATCTAACGCCCACCCCTCCCTTGTGGTACAAACTTGTCAAAAGACAAATACTAACAAATCCTGGTTATGTAAATGGAAGAATTGCTGTTTTCTTGGAAATTATTGGGACCTTAAAATGCTTAACTTTATTCCTTTATGAACTTAAAGTCTAGCCCATTCCCAAGTCAATGCTTGAGGGATGCAACAACACTTTAAACTGAAACCAATAGATAGAATACTTATTAAAACACTTATCAGATTTAAATTGCATGGCACAATTATCCCATCTAATAAAAGTCATTCCAAATGGGAATATCTTACAACATTTTCAGAAAATATCCAAGTTCAGGGTTAAGCAAGTTTCCAGGCTGTGGAGCAACTACTGAGACTGCCTCTCACAATACAGTCTTGGTGCATGTGTAGTATAGTCAGGAACAGCTTTCCACAACCTGGTGCCCTCCAGATGTTTTGGTTTACAACTCACATCATCCCTGATCATTGGCCACGCTGGTTGGGACTGACATCTGAATAATTCAGTTTGGGGAAGTCTGGTCAGTGGAGCATAGAGCATGGGGGGAAGAGGTACACACTCAATTTTGTAAGGCCCAAGATTTTTAGGACTTTAAAGGACAGAACACATTTAGTTGGAAATCCCACTGAGCTCAGTAAGGCTTATTTCCAAGTGAATGTGCATAGATAACAGTCATAATGTGATTCTAGCATGTGATTAGAAGGCGTATTTGATATGCAGTCCTGAAGTCTGTTGAGTCATAGCTCCCTACTAAGGACCACATAAATATCACAGCTACATGTCTACTGTTACTTAAACTTACATGGGGGCGTTCCACCAATCACAGGATGTAGCTGACTGCAAGGATGCAGTTGTGTTTAGTTTGTACTGATTTTCAGATGAAAGTTGTGCAGAATGTTCCTTGGAATCTGTGGCTGCAGATTGGTATTCTGCCTACAACAATGTTTTTAAGCTTTATGCTGTTAGCATATTAAAGATCACACAGCTTTGTGAATCAGCCTCTAGGACACATCTACAGAACACATTCAACCCTATTTGAAAACAACCCTGGAAAATTGTAGGTGCAGCCGAGACTTACTAGGTAGAGATCCTTATATCCTTTAAATACCGGTAGTTACAATTTGCAGGGTACACTGCTTTATTGTGTAAATGTACCTCTTCATCCCATGTCATCCTTAATAAAGACATATAATTTGTTTATTACTATTTGATTAAACTACTTATATGCCACCTTTCTGCATAAAAGTTCAAGGCGGCTTGCAACAAAGGTTAAAAACTATATATTAACAGTTTTTCAAACACCAATAAAACAGCAGTGGAAATCAGAACACAGGAGCAACTTGCAAATTCAATAGTCATACTTTAGCCTCATTCAGTAGTTATATACTTTAGCCTCATGCACTCTTCATTCAGAATGAATGGGAACCTGAATGCACAAGCAGAGGGGCTTCAACCAAATAAATGGATTCACTTTTTTTGGTTATGTTTTTATAAGTGTATAAGAAGAAGAGAAATTGGAGAGGAGAAAAATAATGGTGTCAGAGCAGCCGTGTAAATGGGATGTAGTTAATCTTCACTGTGTGTGCTGGATGATAAACCGAATCAACATCTTGGAGATTTACTTGCCTCCTGTTTCTTCTTGTTCTGCTAGAACATGGCACCATTTTGAAGGCACTTTCTACAACTAATAAGAGCCTAAGGAGTTGTTACTTAGAGGAAATGCAGATTCTTCCTGCCAGCCAAAAGGAGCCAATCCAGAGCCTCCAAATCCTTCACAGTGACAGATCCCTGTTTGTGGGTTTGAATAATGGAGTGCTAAAAATTCCTCTGGAGAGATGTTCAATGTACAGAACAGAAGGGTAAGAAAATTTATGGCTCTGATATATTCCATGCCAGCTTAAAAGAAAAGCATGAGGGAAACGTATTGCAGCCTGATTCATTTTAGAATACCTTTATTCATCTTTCAGAGAGAGGCAGAAGATTCTGACAGGCACACGTAGCCTATAGAAGCAAAGGGAATGATTTGAAGGCAACTGTTCTTGCTCATTAGCCCTCATTGGAAATTAATCCTGTTTACCAAGAAATTATGTCTGCAAGCACGGGGTTTGTTCAGGTAGTGCCAAATAATGGTTTTGTGTTGAGTGTGAACTGACCCATTGCCTTAGTGGAGTAAATGGGGCCTATTGGTTGAACCTTCACCCCGTACCCGTGGAGTACTAACTGACCAGTGTTACTCGCTGAGTTCAGTTCTGTGAAGATCTCGACACCTGCACTTAACTGCTGAAACCTGGGAGTAGAGCTAGGTGTTGCTACCTCTGTTTAATATAACACATTTTAAAATGTTAGGAGAAACGTTGAAGTGTGTGTGAACAACAGTGTATATTTAAAAAGGACGAACACTATGCATGCCTGACAAATTGGACAAGAGAGGACAAACCTACCTACCACAGATAAGACTAGCCCGAGCTAAACACAGTGGGAGTTTTTGTACTTATGGCAAGCCTTGTTTGAGTGAATACTTTGAAGTGTTGCTCCATATCTCTTGTTTCTATCATTTTAAAGTTGCCCCCCCTACATTTGCTTTGTGTGAGAGCAGTTCAGAGCTAGATGGTTTGAATATTCAGTGGAAGGTAGGTGGTTGCTGCTTGTATACAGCGAATGGAACTTGACATTGTTCCTGGCCCATTGCAGAATGTGTTCTTGTTTCCTGTCCTTGCACCACACAGAGGTAAACACGTGATGTGATAGGCACAGTGGTCACATATGCAGATCACATTTTTGTGTGTGGACATGTACAAAGGTTTTGGGTGCAAACATTAAAAACATTAATTATGTTCATGTGAAATAGTTCTTAAATAGTTTGCTTTAATAACAGCTATGATATGGGACTCCATTTAGATCTTACAGCTGCCCTCCATGGTCTTGCAAGCAGCAATTTGTCCTCCAGCTGTTTCATATACCCTTTGTCAGTGCTGTCCCCCAAGGGCAGATGCAAAGGGCACATAAATATGACATCACTGTCAGCCTACTCTGCCTGGCGGTCTCCCCTGACATGTGCCTCCCAGCGTCTCGTTGGTCCAGAGTTCTTCAGGTCAAAACAGCCATGCCAACTTAGGTGCCTAGGATTTTTTTAAAAAATTGCTTTTTGAAGCCAATCACTCATTTCAGAAGGAAGTGACACCTGGAAAAATGCCACGTTTATATTGTCAGCAAGATGGACAGGGAGGCGGATAGGAATGTGTGTTTTTTTTGGTTTGGTTTTGTTTCCAATTTTCGTTCCTGAGTGCAGGCTTGCCATATGGGAGTCACAAAGACAAAAGGTTTGTATGTCTTTGATGACCTTGCCTCAGAGCACTTGCAAAAACGTTGACAGGCTTTGAATTTTCACTAGGCTTCTTGAGATGAATGTTATGCCCAGCAAGTTAAAGTGGGTGTTGGGCACTAAGCATTAGCTGCTTTTACAATGTATCTGGGCAGTTAAACCTTATGTTTGTCAGCTGGCAAAGCTGATTTCCTTTTTGTTCCTCTTTATCTTTCCGATGTAGTTAAGCATTTTTAATGTCAAGCACCCTAGTTCTCCCAACAGCATATTAAAAGCCCCCCATTTCTTGGGGTTATTTTGTTAAAATATAAAAAAGAGGCAAAATTCTGATGCCAGGGCGTAATTGAGCCCAGTTTCGTATCCACTGGGCATATAACAACCTTACTACGTATTTCAAAACATATAAAACTCAGCTCGGAACTGCTAAGATATATGCAAAAGTATTCAGCAATGGCCATCTTCGGTTTGGTACTAGAGTCTGCTCTTGCAGAAGTTCTTTTCCTTTGGTGAAGGTTTTTGCTTTCTTGTCTCTGAATTAATAGAAATCTTTGTCTAATATCGATTTCTTAAACTCCTTTATTTTCCCAGAGAGCCAATAGAAGACTTAGTGGTCTGATGCTCTGTAGCTTTGTGTGGCCACTCACCTAAACCTTTTCTTTCTCATCTCTCAGAAACCTAAATGGATAAATTTTATGCCTACTTGATTTTTCAGGCGGGGAGGGAATGTCAATTAAGCTTGTTCTGATATTTTCTTTCCCAAATCTAAAACTCACATTTCCTTCTTGTTTCCCCCCACCCCCTCAGTCTTCTTAAGTATCATTGTACCCTTTAAAGAAAAGCTGCATAATTACTTTAAATACAGCAAGATCAGTTAATGCATTAAAACTGGGATTCTTATTCTCAGAACTGGTCAGTGTAGAGTGGAGTGCTAATCCAGTCAAATGAGAAATGGATGCCAGTGCTGCAGCCTCCCCACATCTTGCCATACATACTGTAAAACTCCAGCCTTGTAGGAGAGGCCATCAAGGCAGGAATGGGATTAAATAAATGCCTAAATAACTCTTTCCATACAATGGTTTAGGGAGAAAGAGAGGATAACTGCTGATTGAGTGAAAATCCTGTCTACTTCATTGAGCCAACACAATATATGGCATTTTAAATGTTTGATCCTAGTAATTCCCTTTGCCTTAGTTGTCTCCCCACTGCTTGCTGATACACCTGCATTATTCTTGGCCCCTGTGCAGCACTGATGTGTTGAGCCACAGGTCTCACCCATCAACTCTGATGGTGAACACTCATGGCTGGTCATGCCCAGTATGGTAGCATTCCCCAATCTGGTGCCCTCTTTTTCTCCCATCATAGACATCTCATTGGCCATTGTTAGAACAGGATGTTGGATTAGGCTGCAGGGGTCAGAAAGGTTTATCTTGCCTGGGCTGGATCGGTACCGCGGAGATCCCTCCGTGAGCCGGATTGTGTGCGTGCATGAGCGTGTGCGCCCGTGATTTTCGGTGTCTACGCAGACACGATTTTCGGCGCCACGGAAGCGAGTCCCCACGCTGCGCTGCTCCACGCCGCACTGGTTTAGCATAGCGCACGAGTGGGCAGCTTGGTTCGGGGGCAGCTCATGGGCCAGTCAAATTACCTCTGCGGGCCGTTTCTGGCCCATGGGCCTTAGGTTGCTGACCCCTGGATAAGGGCTGTTGTTGTTGTTGTTGTTTGCTGATTAACAATGTCCTTGCATTCAGTTTGATCAAATCGGTGTGATCAGGAAATTAATACAACACTGGGGTTTCAAAATCCACAAGTTCATCATATGGTCTTCATAACAGGGATGTCGAAACCCAAGCAAAAAATGCCAGTTGTACAGAATCTTTAAGGAAACAAAAGAAGGGACTGTGCTATTTTGTAGATGGTTTAATAAACAAATAAATAACTGCATTGTAAGCATATTGTATTAATATCCTTGGTTTTGAATTATTTCCACCATCCCCACCCCCACTTCCCCCACTTCCTAGGTATAAAGGCGACAAGTTCCCCAACTAACTTTGTATTGGTATCAGCACTGGGTTGTATCAAGAAAGATGTTTTAATTTTATCCATTGCTTTCTACCTGGCACTTCTCCTGGGCAGTGATTTATAGCCTCTTGTTGTTGAGTCTACGTTTAATACATGCCAATAAACTAGCTGCAGGAGAAAGGCACAGTATCCCCCCTCCTTTTCCTTTCCTAACTTCTTTTTGTCATCTCTCTGAGTGTGCGTGCGTTTGTGTGTGTGTGTGTGTGTGTGTGTGTGTAAGTGTAAAACTGGCTTCTTGCAGAAACTCCATCTTCAGCACTATTTTTTTTTAAAGTTACTTGTTAAATAATATGGCGCTTTGAGGGAGCTTTTATGCAGCAGGAGACTTTGTGCCCTCGAGGCAGCAACACCACAGCCCTGTTTGTTTTCTTTGGCTCTGTCCCACTTTGCCAGGGTAGCTGTGAGTTAGTGTGTTACACCCTCGAGGCTGATTGGAAGGTCATGATCATTCAGGGTTTTGGAATCCTTGGTCTGGTTCCAAAGCGAAGAAGGGAAAAAGGCATATCAGACACAGGAGAAACATTGATCTTAACATTGATTAAACCTAGGTGTTCTGGCATTCTCAGCAGATGTTAGGCTCCGGGATACACTGGAAACTCTCAGAGGTATAGCAAAAACAAGAGCAGGGTGAGCAAACAGCACTTCTGGCATGTTCTCCTTGCTTTGTTTTCTCCTACAGCCTCTGATGAATCTTCCAAAGGGTTTACTCCCAAGGTTTGTGCTTTGTCTTGTGCTTAAATACTGTGGTGTATGTATATGTTTCTGCTGATCTGTCTCGGCTAGATTTGTTTTCAGAGCATGATTTGGCCAAATGTGTAGCTCAGCTTGTCTTTAGGATATTTCCCACTGTGAAATAGCCTTCATGCTCTTCTGAAGTTACATTTTCAGAGAAAATCTGAGTGTCCTTGGTATCCATAGCTCAGATTGTTAGCAAGCACAATCTTCTCACGTAGGATTGCCATTGCCTATCCTAGATACTGTGATCATCCTCCATTTTGTTGTGGTAGTTAAAATGTGGGATTTGCTCCCACAAGAGGCAGTGAAGGCCACAAACTTGGGCCGCTTTAAAAGAGGATTAGACAAATTCATGGATGATAAGTCTACCAGTGGCTACCAGCCACAGTTACAGTGGTATCTCGGTTTATGAAGTTAATCCCTTCCAGAAGTCCGTTCTTAAACCAAAACCGTTCTTAAACCGAGGCACGCTTTCCCTAATGAGGCCTCCTGCCACCGGTGCCCTTCCACCATTCGGATTCCATTCATAGACTGAGGTAAAGTTCTCAAACCGGGACCCTACTTCCAGTTTTGTGGAATTCGTAAACCGAATTGTTCGTAAACAGGACTGTTCTTAAACAGAGGTACCACTGTACTATATTCTGCCTCCACTGTTGGAGGCAGTATGCTTTCCGAATATGAGAAACTGCAGGAGGGGAGACTCCTGTTGCCCTCAGGTCCTGCTTGTAGGCTTCCCATGGGGGCATCTGGTCGGCCACTGTGAGAACAGAATGCTGGACTAGATGGGCCATTGACCTGATTCCACAGGCTCTTCTTATGTTATGTTGATGCTGTCTGTCAGAGGACAGAGCTATGTGTGCCACGCAGCCTGTCTGCTTGAAAGTCTCTAAGCAATGCTGCTGGCCTCAGGTGTGGGGGGGAAACATAGAATGGGGATGGGGGAGTGCCATCTTCTCCTTTGCCTCTGGCACCAAAATGTCTTAGGCCTACCTTAATGATCTTGAACACTGCTTAAGACAGAACATTAGTTCAGTGGATTTTTCAGTCTGTGCAATTAAAAAAAAGTGTCCACCCAAGCCAGGAGTTTGTTAGGCGCCCCTGCTTCTCATGCTGCGTATACACTATAACTATAAAGCAGATTCAAAGCACATTCTTGCCCTCAAAGAATTCTGGGCACTCTGTTCCCAGCAAGCCTTAACAAACTACAGTGCCCAGAATTGGGGGGGGGGGAGTAAATGTGCTTCAAATGCACTTTTAAAATATAGTGTGTACACAACCTCTGTGTTGTACAAAATAGAACCTTTGTCTCCCTCCTAGTAGACACATTCATCCAGGGTAGGGAATTACAAAAGTTCTTCTTGAGACAGGAGAATTAAGAAATGGGAAGTATAATATGCTTCACCATAAATGTCTTGCTAATGTCATCTGTTAATTTCTATTAGCAGAATATAAATTACTAAGAAAAGTTCCACACATCTTCACAAAAATTGTGTTGATTTTCACCACTACGGATTATTGTACCAGGATAATGGACAAAGTTTAAAATGAAATGATATGCTCAAAAGCCCTGTCTTTCTACAATCTTGGCTTCTTCTAGTCATGCTTTCTTACCATGACCACCCAGTTTTAAAATTTCCATTTGCTATAAAATAAATGCTTATGTTAAGTTGCTGAACTAAAAGTTGGTATTGCTGAACTAAAATTTTGCTGAACTAAAAGTTGCTATTGCTGAACTAAACTTTTGCACAACAGGAATGATATTCTTATCAATCCCAGGGATCATAATTAAGCATCGCAGCAGATAATCCAGCATGAGTGTGTGGTGTTCGTTCTCCGGTTTTTCAGACAGTATTTTGATTATTCAAACCTAAAATGTTTAAATTTGGTGTATTATCCTAAGCAACTTGTGAAGAGGCCCTATGCCTCTTTCCCCCATACATTAACTTTTTATTCATTACATTTTTGAACTGTTTTCCCTGTTGTGCTGCATTCATGTTTGCTTACAAATGATTAAATGAAATGCCAATATATTACATAATGCAGCAATTTGTTATAAACTTGAAAATTCAATATTTCCAGAGGGGGTTGCAGCAAAACTGGCCTTGTAGCACCTTAAAGACTAACAAATGTCTTATACATAAGCATTTGTGGACTAGGGTCCACTTAAAATTACTCAGGAAACATTCCATATTAAAGTAACAAAGGCAATTAGTGAAAAATAGTTATCTGTATAACATTATCCAATTTAATTTAAAGCCAGCAACATTCCAAACAAAGACAGAGGCGAGAGTACATCTCTGGCAGCCATCCTCATATGGAGAAATTCCAAGAGTAATTGATCTATTTATAATGTTCATATGCACACTTCTGATTCCAAAATAATTACATTTTGTAATCAAATATCTCCTTTTTTACCAGATTAGATCTCAGTTCAAGATTAGCTTTATTAGGCCCAAGCCAAATGTTATCCAAGAGATGCATGAACAGTGTAGAATGGAAGCCGCTGTGGGAGGCTACCAAGGAGGTGCTGCTTAATTCAGTTCCCTCCAGCCATTTCCCTTTTCAAAATCATTTGCCCAGACTCCTGCATCTGCTGAAAAAATATGTGTGTCATGTCTTATTCCTCACATAACATTGAAAAAGAGCTAAGGGACTCGTTTTGAGCAACCTTTTCCCTCACGCCTTATATCAGCTGTTGCAAACCTAATGCCTGTGGGGAGTGTGGCGCCTGTGACATCCTTCTTTGGTATGTCCAAGATGAAACCATAACCACCAGATTTTCTGCTTCTTTTTCAAAAAAGTATGTTTATAGTATTTTTAGATCTTGAGATATAAGGCAAAACATAAAGATACCATTCTCCACGTTTTGTGAGGAATTAGGCAGTTCCAGCCTTTCAATATTTTAGTCTCTGCCCCAAACAACAACAACAATAACATGTAGATGCCAATGCGGGCATGAGACTGAGTGTGTGTGTGTGTGTGTGTGTGTGTGTGAGAGAGAGAGAGAGAGAGAGAGAGAGAGAGAGAGAGAGAGAGAGATTATGTTATCTCCCCAATCAGGGACAGCAGGACATTGCTGACTTCCTGTGCTGAGTCTGAGGTTGGCCAGGAGTAGTGGCAAAGCAATAATGACTGTACCCTCTCTAATGTTGCATTATGCCACACACCCCACAGCAGCCAGGGCCTAACATTAAATCAGTCCTTCTTTCTGGTGAGTCTTACAGGACATCACAGGTAAGCTAGAAACATATGTGTTTCCCCATCTGCCAAATTTCTGCCTGAATCCCATGAGGCTATCTAAGAGAAGGTAGAGCTATAGTATTTTCTTCTGTAAGGGACTCTTCAGTAGTATATTTTTAGGTGTGTCAGCCAATATATTTTAAGTGTATGAATGTAAAGTATGAATGTGAAAAATGTGTGTTTGCAAACACATATGTTAAATGTGTATACTCATTAGTGAACTGCATCCTGTTTGTGATGGATGGTTTGTGGCCACAATTCAGGAGCAGATCACTGCTTGATCAAATACTGTTAAAGAAAAACCAGGTGCAAGAGTAGCAGGAGGAAGTATTTTACATATCATTCTCTCAAAATGGAAGAAGGAGAGGCTACTAACACAGAACCTGGAAACTTCTCATCCATGGCTTTTTCTGAAAGCATAGCTTAACACTTACAATTGCAATCCATTGTTCAGGTAGAACCATCCCTAAAAGCCATTTTGTTCTTCTCAGCCAGAGTTGTATAGATACTTTTCCCATTAGTCTCCTTCCTATTACAACAAACAATTGATTCCTTTGGTCCTTTAGCTGCACTAGTAACACATGATTGCTGTGACTTCAGGGTGGTATCTGTAATTTACTCCAACATGCTCTACATTTTAAAACAAACATTATAAAAACTTGCAAGAACAAAATATTTGAAATAGGTACTCTCTTTTGAAGGTACCTGTCCCAGGGGCAGTACTTTGGGGAAATGGCAGCTGCCCCAAGCAGCTGATTTGAGCTGCAACCTTATATGTTGGCAGCAAGGACTCTACGGTATCCCCTCCACAATTCTCATGCCATTTAGTCCAAGCTCCTGTATTTATGGCAAATGTGTAGTGAAAGATGTTCCTCCTTAGTTTTGGTGAGCTGCTCCATTTTACAAGGATGTGAGATATACATACTTTTGGGAGGGGATGGCATCTCTTTTCATCCATTTTGTATAGGTTGTATCATTTTTTAAATAAAAGATAAAGGTGTTTTTTTTTTTAGCGAATTCCAAGAGGAACATATTATAATTAATTAGCTAAAAAAAGATTTATACCTTGGCTTCTGACCAAATGCCCTCCAGGGCTGTTTACAAGAGATAATAATGCAAATTATATTTTGGTTGTGACCAGTGCTTTTATACAGAGAAAAAAGGTGCTGGTCGTCGTGAAATTATTACAGTAAGTGCCACACTTTTAACAATTGGGGAAAGGTGTCAGTACTGAGTACCCTTGAGTACCCCCAGGGGAAAAAAAGCACTGGTTGTGACTATTCAGTCACACAGATGCCCCTTCACCTTTAGACTGAGAAGCAGAGGGACAGAGAACTTGGAATAGGTGGTCAGAGTTGAGGCCTTCAGAACCCTGGACAGGTCCCAGGAAACAGAGGACTTGATCTGGCTGCCCTGCTCTGTACTACCCCATGCTCATTTGGTACCACTGCAAAGAGGAGTTTGGAATGTATTGCTTCCATATTTTTTTTACTTAAAGATATATCTGAATGTAGGAAGACTCTTGGTTAGTCTTATTGTTTCCTAAATCGTGGTTTATGAAGCTGGCTTGTTTTAGGTTTCGGATATAATGCTAAACTGCTTAATCAAAACCAAGTGGAACTTTCTGAGCACCTTGCAGCTGTGCCAGGAAAGGGAGAGTTGATAATGTGTAAGCTTGAAGCTCATGCTTGATATGCAAAATTGTAGTTTAAACATGTGAATACGTTTAGCCTGGATAAAGAGCTGTCACATGAAAGGTGGAACAAGCTTGTTTTCTCCTGTTCAGCAAGGCAGGACCCAAACCAATGGCTTCAAGTTACAAGAAAGGAGATTCCAAGTCAACATCAGGAAGAACTTTTCTGACAATAAGAGCTGCTCAGAAATGGAACCGGCTCTCTTGGAAGGTGGTGGACCCCCCCTTCCTTGGAGGTTTTTAAGCAGAGGTTGGATAGCCAGCTGTCATGTATGATCTAGTTGAGATTCCTACATTGCAGGGGGTTGTACTTGATGACCCCACAGGATCCCTTCCAACTGTACAATTCTCTGGTTCTATCTATGCCAATTAGCAATTGTTTCAAATTAGAAACAATTGCCGCTACCACCATCTTGTAGACTGTATCATGAGAAGGTAGGGTGTAAATAAAAATAAATCCATTGATTTCCACCAGACACCAGATCCAACAATCTGAACTGCCCTGAGAGAAACTGTAATAATTTCACTTCCATTTCTCCTTCCAGGACCATACTCAATCGGCATCAGACAGTTGTGGTGTTGGTGACTCCACATTTGAATAGGGAGACCTCCTTTTCTTGGATAGTTGAAGTTGGGGAGGCCTTGGTTCTTTTCCCAGCCCTCTAGTTAAAACCCCTAATCACTGCTCCTCTCCCTGGAATGAATCCTTCTGTGGGATGTTATATTAAGGTGTAAGCTGTCATGGTTAGGAATGGGATTGTGCTTCAACACCCAGATTGACTTATTCCCTATTCTGGAAAAATTCTCTATCTCTTTCATTACTGTTTTTATGGCCTCTGAGTTTCCACTTGGATGACTGCCCTTGTTGCTGGTTGTCAGAGGCCCACTGTATTTCTGTTTTTATTAGAGGTTGCTTTTTCTTGGCAAGGCAACAGGAGTTCAGGTTGTTGCATTTTTTTTTAATAAAAAAACCACAGTGTTTATGAAGCGGTGCTTATTCATATATTTTTAATAACTCTCTCCTTACCGATGCAGACGTAAATCTAGATTTAATCAGAATTTCCTCAGGGTAGCATTCATCTTCATCTTTGAGCAAAAGTAGTGTTTATTTTATTTTGTTCCTTTTAAAAATAAATTACTCTATAAAGAACTCATTGTCACTAGGAATGATGGAAAGGTGTGTCAGGGAATAAGAAATGGAATAATTTGCTGTGTATATTGTTTGAGGCCATAATCTAAGAAGCTGCCATCAATTACAAAGATACAGAACATGCTAGGGAACAAGGGATTAACCAGTTACAGGCAAGTTGGAATCACTGGTGTGAAGGGAGAAATGAAGGAAAATGGCACAGGGAAGCCATGAGTCTTATTTCGCTGTTGCTGTCAACTTTCCAATGGCCTGGAAAGTTGTGTTTAGTTTCACAGGTTTTATGTAAGGGATTAATTTATGCATTCAAAATGTATTGTGTGCCCACCAGCATGAGGGAGGCAACTTAGCAATAAATGCATTCATACATGAGTATGCATGTGAGCACAACCATTGACAAGGGCTATATAAATTGTAAGTTTTATGTCCTGAAATCATAAATGTGTTGCAGAGGTTAATATACTAAAAAGAAAAGAAGATCAAATTAATAGTGCACAATTAACAATGATGATTGACATTCATATATCAATTGGGACCTTTATTAATTTGCAAAGTTTTCCATTGTTATTATTTTTAGGGTGCAATACCTTTCTGCATCAGTTCTCCACTCTTACGCTTTTTTACCTGCTACTGTTTAAATTTTATGTTGATTTTTATTGCGTTTTGAAGAGTTGATTGTCATTGTATTTTGAAGTTTAATGTGTAAGCTTTCCAGAGAACACTGCTATTGGGCAGCATATAAAAACTATAAATAAAGAATTAATCTCTTCCAATCAGCAACACATAACCCTACTTTTCCCTGTACCTTGTGTGCATCCTGATTCTTTTTAAAATGTCTTAGCAGATTTGGAATTTTCGTAAGCATTCTATAACTTCTTAGTAGCTGAGTCAATCACTATTGAAGGCTTGTTTAAATTAATGGAGCTTTTACAGCAAAATAGCTACAGAGGTTTCAAGGATTATCACTGTTTTCTTGTTCTTTCTTTTCTCAAAATTGCAATTAACTCTCTCATCTGTTGTTAGTAAGTTGGCCTTGCAGCTGTTTGTGTTTGTTTCTGTACAGGATGACTGCGTTATCAAAATCCACCTCTAATTCTTACATTATGTGAAATGCAAACAGCCATTTCTCATTTACTGGTACTTCAGCCATATGATCTATGATTGTATAGACTTTTACAAGACTGTGGATTTTAAAAAGCGAAGCTTGTTTAAAAAGTACTTGGAATAATGTCAACTATGCATTGCCATTGGTGGGCATGCAAGTCTCTTGGTTTCTTATCACAGAGAAGCCTGAGGGCATCTGACCTCAGGGAAGACAGACTACACCAGCTGATGCAATGTGCTTATGACTCAGAATGGTTGTAATTAGGTTGGTTGCTTGTGCATCACCCAAAAAGAGCAAAGGCATCACCAAGAAAAGGGCACAAATTTGTAAAATCAATACGCATAGGTGCCAATTTAGAATTAATTACTATAGTTTAAATAAAAATGCAGTACAGTTTATGAATGTTATGGATATAACATTCCACCTAGAAAGCACTCCAGGAGCCTTTTAAATGAAAATTAAATTCACCATAATGGGAAATACTGTGACTGCTCAGTCTACCTGCTGTAGATGGGCAACTTCAAGGGCCCTGACTTCCTTCTTAGGAGTCTTTTATCTTTAAACTCCACCTGGACCAGGCAGCCCTTCAAATAGAGAACTGTCCTCCCCCTGCCCCGTACTCAGGTTCTTACGGTTTAATATGGGAGGTGGTGAGTTATTACATTACTAGTTCTATTGTTTAAATAGAATCAGTTGCTGTTAAGCGGAAGTGAATATTGGTACTAGACGGCAGCCATGAATGTGTTGTGTTGTTTAGCAGGAAAATGAATTTGTTTCCACTTGACTGGTGTCTGGATAAAGTAGCTCAGTTCTGCTTCACTTGTCTTTTCAGTGGGGATGATAATGGATTTTTACAGATCACCAATTTGTCTCTACAGTTTATGTTATGTTTTGGGGTTGTTTCTTTCTTTTTTGCTTAGAAAATTGAAATTGTAGGATTTGGCTTTTATTTTTATTTATTTATTTTCGTAACCCTTGAGCATTCTTGAATTCATATTCTGCTCTTTTAGCGCCATCTGCTTTGGGGCATGACAGATGCTCTGTATCCTGCATGTTGGTTATTGAGGCTGTCAGTAATTAGGATTTGGTTGGCTGGAAACTAATATGATTATTTGTTTAGCTCAACCCCCTTTGCAGGTTGATGTTAATGGGACAATAAGCTAATCTTGTCGAGTAGTTCCAAGACTGCCAAGCACAATCTCACACTCGCAGCTACTGGGCAAGGATCTAATAATTCTTCTCCGTTGCTTGTAAAAATTGCTTTGGCAGTTGCCAAGCTGCTTTGTGAATGAATTCTACAAACCTGGATTCTACTCACAGCTTTTCTTCTTTCATAAGGTGGACTGATATAAACACTGCTATAGCATGCTGAACCCATAGCCCAGTTATGCATCAATAAAAGCTAAATTCTGTGCCCACTAAACTAATGCAAATTACTGACATTTGCAAAATCCCATGGTTTTGATTTTAAAAGGCTTTGGAATTGGTGGTGGGGAGCAGGACTTAGAAGGAGGAAGGAGGCTGCAAGGAAGAAACGGCATGGAGAGTTTGGCAGTGTGAGCAATGAAACACGGAAGAAGGTAGATGTGGAAGAGCACTAACTTGTCACCCACTAGCGACTAAGGGCCATTATATCAATCACACTTTTAAAAAGCTGCCCTTAATGCTGCTACTGGTACTTTAATGGAAAATCAACTGTGGGGCTTTGATCCAAATGAGGGGCCTTTGCCAGTTTCCCACCAAATGTCCTCTGCCACCAGCTGTTGTGGGTCCCTAGAGGGAGCAAGGGTGTGTTGGTGGGAAACTAATTTGGATCCGTGGTGTGGATCAGGCCCCAATCTGGCTGCTTTTCCTTCAAAATTCAATAGGTAGTGTTGCGCATACTTTATTTATTTATATTTAAAGCAGTTACTAACACGTGATTATGCTCTTAAACTTTTGCCCAGATGCTCTGATTTCCAAAGTTTCACCTAAAACTGACCACCTGTTTTCCTCCGTGATGCCGAGGTTTTGAAATAATTTCCTTTTTATAGTACTTGAGTTTCTCAGGATGCCCAAATACTCTTATCAAATACCGGTTTCCATGCTTAGGGCTGCTCCATGTGGGAATTTTCCATAATCCTAACTCACCTCTGTAGGACATGGCCAAGATCATGAGAACCATGCCACGGAAAAGCACATTTCCTCCCCACAGAGCATCATTGTTATAGGTTTAATGAATTGATTCTTCTGACTTCATAGCTTGCATTGGTTCTGCAGTGGCCACAAAGAAACTGTGTGGACCAGGATGGAAGAGCATGGGCCAGTGTATCCTGTATGCCAGGGCTGGGAAATCTGAAGCAATTTTCATTTTCCAAAATGAGAGCCATCTGGATATACCCTTGGAAATTGCACAGCAAAGCCCTGTGCTTAAGAAGTCTTTTGCTACATTAATTTCACTAAGGTTGTCACTTTTGTTCTATGTGCTTATTCCCACACTTATCTCAAACTGTACCTTCTGCTTTCATCCGCACTCGTGGCTTCACGAATTAAAACAATGAGTGAGAATAGAGTCATAGCAGCAGATGGCAGGGAAACTCCTAAGGAGCCTAGATCCTATTTTCATGCAAATGTCTTCTGTGGCTAAGAATAAGGAGTGAGAGGCAAAATAACTCTTGTATTAGAGAGATGAATTGAATTGTTTATAAATTGAGTGTTTGGGGTGTATTCTATTAGGCATCAGATAAGACATTTATTGCAAAGCAATGAACTTAGAAGTGAGAGCCTATTGACGTTAATGCCCTGTCAAAATAAATCCCTTCTGTTAAAATGTGTTCAGGGTAGTGTTTTCTTGGATTCCCAATGAATATACCACAGCTAATAGTTTCTGGAATAACCCTAGCATCATTGCCCTAAACACAACCAAATGTATTGTGAATTGTCCTACCTAGGCTGACTATCCTTTAATTCATACACACAAACTATGGGATATACTCACACAGTGAATGCTGCAGTCACATGTCTCTTTGGATTCTGCTGTTTTAAGTCCTTTCTGAATTGTTATCCTTTTCCCAATTGGTCTTGGTCTTCTCAGTTCCACTGGCCTTATCCACGCCAAATTGCCTTCTCCACATTGGGTTCTCCACAGAATTACCCATACCTTTTTTCAAATTGATTTTGAAAGGGAACTGTTTTTAGTCTTGCACATCAAATAAAAGTTCTTTCTGTAGAATTATTCTCTGCCAGGATCCAGGTTTGAATTGTCTCTACGTTGATCACTTCTCCTACCTGAGCTGTTATCTTTCCACAAGGGCTGACATTGATGCTGAAATCCAGCATCGCCTGAGCTCTGTGAGTGCAGCTTTCTTCTGATTGAAGTGCAGAGTGTTTGAGGACTGGAACATTCACAGGGAAACCAAAATGCTTGTTTACAAAACTATTGTACTACCAACCTTATTGTATGCTTGTGAAACATGGACCACTTATAAACGCCATCTCCAGCTGCTTGAAATATTCCATCAATGGTGTATCCGGAAAAAAATTACATACCACATGGGAAGACGGGCAAACTAATGCCAGTGTACTGGAAGAAGCAAAGATCACCAGTGTCAAAGCAATGATTCTTAAACATCAAATTCGTTGGACTAGTCATGTTGTACAGATGCCTGATTATCGTCTTCCAAAGCAACTACTCCATTTCGACTTAAAAATTCAAAGTGTAATGCTGGTTGTCAACAAAATATGTTTAAAGACCCTCACAAGGCAAATCTTAAAAAATTGTAGCATAAACACCGACAATTGGGAAACACTGGCCGGCGAGTGCTCCAGTTGGAGAACAGCCTTTACCAAAGGTGTTGTGATCATCAAATAAGAAGAATGTTGCTCTCTACATGCATAGGAACATCCTCCATTTTCAGAAGTCCAAAGTTTGTGGCAAAGTTCAGATTACTTACATCAAAAATTCATCTTCACACCCCTCAAAGTTGGAAAACTCCAGACTGTCAGTTTGCTCATTTGCTAGACCAAACTTGCTTCTTAGTCCTCTGTAAGGAAATTCCTCCCTATCTCTCTCTCTCTCTCTCTCTCTCACACACACACACACACACACACACACACACACACGAGAAGTTCCATCTGTTCTTTTGTGCAGGTCTTTGACACTAGAAGAACATTGGTTGAAGTCTCCAAAGACAACATTTTTAGGGCTCCTGGATGCTCTTGGCCAGGACAATAAATGACCTTGCCCAACCAAACTCAGAAAAACTCCCCCATACAGCAGAGTCCCTTTACTTACGGTATTCTCAGTAAGCACTACCCCACAGGCCATGTGACTGGAAAATCCCACTGCCCTTGACTTGCCTACAATCACATATGCTTGGATGAAACTCTGGCCAAAATTTAGCTTAGGCTGTTTTAATTCCATAGGAAGTACAGATAATGGGAGGATCCTTGAGAAGGGAACATTCAATTGAACAGTTGCCTTTATTACTTTGAATATTTGCTGAATTGCATGCAAGTGCCACAGTGATCATCTCCACCAAAGGAGAGTTTCATAGAATGTGTAATGAATGTTGAAAATGCCTCCAGTGGGTCGTCTGGTTGAAAACATGCCTTAGGACTGTACTAATACCTGAAAATCCCCAACAGATCCGAGTCTCCTCTTATAACTTCCCAGGGCAACATGACCCTGAGACCTAAACAGTTCTTTAATGGTGTTCAGCTGCTACACCCTTAGAAAACCTTCCATGGAAAGTGATCCCAAACACCTTTAGATCTTGGCTTTTGCCCTGTTACTCCAGTGTTACTGCAACGGATAAGTATGTCTTCAAAATGGAACTTATATTACATCTACCGTGTGCTTAACCTGTTCTGAAGTTTGCAGTAGATTCTTATGGCAACAGTGCTGGTTAATGCTGCATTTTATAATCAATTTCTGGCCTCAGGTATTAACATCTAGCGGGGCTATGCATACAGAAATCATAAATGAGAGGAAGGTGGATTGAAAGAGATCAGAGACAGAGGGAGAAATTGCAATTAAAATATTCTTTTTAGTGCCAAGATACACAAGCAGCACAGTCATGTAGTTCAGCTTTTGGCAGAGTGTACCAGTTTCTTACTCCAAGAGGGGGATTGCACAGTTGAATATTTCTCCTTGTCAAAGTTGCTTAAATGTGGAAAACTAAGGGTCAAACTAGATGTGACACTAATTGTGTGAATATGATTAACTTGAAGCTTTCTTTACAAATGAAATAGCCATGGGGAGGGGGGGCTTAACAGCAGCAGGACCCTGAGGGGTGAAGAGGGGCGAGTTTAACCCTTCCCCCTCCTAATGAATATTGTGCTCCTATAATTGCCATTTGTATCTGGAGGGAAGCCTCCTCTCTGCAAATAGTTGCTTCAGCTGGGCAATATTCAAGACCATGGGATTATGATGGGAGGCGGCGGAGAGTGTTAAACTCTCTTCCCTGTGTTCCTGCTGCAGCTACTAGTAACATTTTGCTTAAAAAAACAACAAAACTCTCCACATTTTAAAAATTGCCATTAATGACCATTGGTCCATTTAGCTTGGCGTTGTCTACACTGATTGGCAGAGGCTCTCTAGGGTTCCTGGCAGGAGTCTCTCCATCCTACGTGGAGATGCCTTCTCTTTGGAATGCATGCAGGAAAATAACCACCTGCCTAGTTTCTTGCCCTGCAATCTTGCCCTGCAAATCCCTCAAAGTTGTAAACTAATGACAGAGGCCTTGGACTGACCTGCTATAATTCAGTAAGTGCATTGTCAAGATTCTTCAATTCCCCCCCCCTTGCTGCCATGTTAGAGACATAATGCATGCGGTTGAAGTGTCAGCAAAGTAGTCTCTGTACCTGAGCAGGATACATTGCAGTCTGTGGAATGCTGACAACGATGCAGCGTAGGCAAAATAGAAACGATTTTTTAAAATCCATGCAGCTTGTGTTTTGTTGTAAAATAAACAAATACCTTAGATTACATTAGTGTAATGAATAATTATAATCACCCCATCTTGCCTTCATTCCTGGAAAATTTTGTTTAAGGAGTATGGAACCTGATCAGCATCAAGGGCCATTTTGGAAAGAAATGGATCATTGAGCTGGAAGGCTGAAACCTAAACTGAATCTTTTATGAGTCCAAAATTAAGATGATTAGCACACAGCTTGCATGAATGTGGTTGTTGCCAGGTTATTGAGATGCCCCAGGAGTCATGGATTGATATGTTGGCTTGCTGTGTCTTGAATGCTGAATTGGGATGATCTAATTTTAGATAATGCAAAGATTTAGATGTAATTATTTTAGTCTGCCTTGAGTTAGGCTGCAAAGTTGGGTTGCTTAACCAGTTAGAGGAATTGATTCGAAACACTTCAGTGGATTTAAAAAGGTGCCTGCTATTAATTAGTCCCCAGATATTAAAACATTTTGAATTTAAATATGGATAAATTTTGTAAATGGAAAATCCTATATTAGCAGAGGCATTTCCTCCTGTGCAATAAGTTGGTGCTTGCTGTGATACTTATATGCATCTTCTCACCAGGGGTTGGGGAATCTGTGGCACTCCAAATGTAGTTAGACTCCCATTTGCCCCAGCTAGCATGCCCCCATTGGTCAGGAATTATGAAGTCTAACAACACCTGTGTATGCTTTTGTAAAGAATATTTTCCCTCATGTGGAAATTAGTAAATTAAAAATCATTTATTTATTTCTGAACTACTGTGCCATTTCAGCTGGGACTACTGTTGTCTGTCATTCCCTTTCTTCCTCTGCCCACCCTACTTTTTCTGCACTGTGCATGCTGATGGCCACGAAATATGAAGCCCAGTACATCCACCACAAATAGAATGCCTTTCATGTTGGTCCTTGCCACTTTCCATTTGAGACACATTTGAGCCTAACCTCTCAGCCATGATGGCCCATCTGTTCTTCCATATTCCAGACTTGTGCCTTTGTAAATACACAACTACTGACTCTCAAAAACAACGGTGGGGGAACCTGTAGCTTTCCATGTACCATTGGACTCCCAACTCACATCAGCCCCAGCCAGCCTGCTCCGTGGTCACAGATGGTGAGAGTTGTAGTCCAACAACATCCAGAAAGCCCCAGCTTTCCCCATTATACTATTCTCCCCCCTACCTTAATACATCTTGTTGGGAAAAATTGAAGCAAAAAAGAATATGTTTGTGAATCATTTGATTTTGCTTTGGGGTGCTTCAGTAGTTAAATGTGTTGTTATCCCTTTTCCTGTCTCTTAGTTGCTCCCAAATGGTTTTTTTTTTTTATAAAACCATTAAAACATAGTAGATGGGAAATTCTGAAAACAAATATATAATAGTTTGAAAAATGGACTAAATGGAAGTAACTTAGTATGCATCCTATATACCCCATGCTCATCTTGTGCTCATCTCCACTTTTAAATGGGAGGCATTCCAAATGAGTTTGGTTTCAGAATCTTGAAGGTCAAAGTTGGGACTTCGGTGTAGAATTCTTTTTTCTTCTTTTCCCCTCCTTCACTGATCGTCATTCTTCTCATCTCTAGGAACCATTTAATTCTGCCCTGGAATGTTCAGGCTACCTTGAGCTCCAAGGCCATATGTCTCAGCTGCTTCTCCCCCCCCCTCCATCTGTCTACTCAAGGACTTCACAAAACCCTTCCCCCATTTCCTTTTCTGAATAGCTGCTGTCAATTATTTGTTTATTTGTTTTTACGGCCACTGACAATTTGGGGGAGGGGGTGGCAGCTCCGCTCAGTGGATTAGAGCAGTAAGGTATTGTTCTCCAGCCAGATTAAAAACAACAACAACCCACTGCACAATTCTCCCTGTAGTGCGCTTGTGCCAGCAACCCCTGTGGTTGTGTTCCTACACAATGACTTACCGGTAGCTCTTGGCATGTTTTGTCTGGTATGAGCTGCACCAGAATTACCGTTTCTCTTCACCTCTTCCGATAGTTGTGTTTTTGTTTTAAAAGTTTCCCTTCTAGGGAAGCATAATAGAGCATCATTGCATCTCGCCCGGAATCTTCTATTTAAAACAGCCAAGAGAGATGTTGCTATCGTATGCCTATGCCTAAATCACAAGGCAGCCGTCCTTCTGCAGAGGAAGAGCAAATTGGAGACTAGTAAATAATAATAAAAACCATTCCTACACCTGGCAGCAGAAAGGAATCTAATGTTTGCTCTGGGGCAAATTGCTTTGGAATCAGTATAGGCTGGTACTGCATCCGACTTTGTTCAGCTATGCTTAAGGGACACGCTTTTTCATTTGTAGCTGATTACCAACTAATGGGATTTCAAAGATTTCTGGATGTGAATACTTCACATCTCATTTCATTTGATTCTGGGGAGGGGTGGGTGTTTCACTTATCATACTGATGTCTTGGCTTGGAATAAATCTCATTTCCCTTCTTTTGCCTGAATTGGATGTGCCCCCGCCCTCACCTTGGTTTAATGCCACAGGCTTAATTGACATTGCTGAGGCTTTGGGAAAGGACTGAAGCAGCTGATTGCATGATTGCAAAGGATCAGCCAAAAAAACATAGTTACAGGCCCTTTCAGCTGTCCATTTGCATTTGTTTCTCACTTTGGCTACATGTTACACCCTACTATGTGAAAAGCAGGCTAGCTCTGCCTGTTCAAAACTTTGGAGGCATTGTTCCAATAAGCAGAGAAAGCTGGAAGGGCTTAAAGTCATATCCATAGGGAAGGACATCCTGTTGTCTATAGTTGGCTGCCTCTTTCTGTCTCTCTCTCAGAACGAGCTGTCCTTAGCATTTGGGGAGGGACAGGAGAATACAGGGCTGGCCCCAGACATTTTGCTGCCTGAGGCCAAGGGCATTCCCCACCCCAGGTGAGCATTCTTTGAACAGAAGTCATCCAGATGATGGACAGAATCCAAAGGGCATGGCAGATCACCCTTGTAGCCCTGTCCTTCAAAGCCATTCTTCCCAGAGTCCACTGCCTGAGACAGCCATCTCACCCTGCCTAATGGTAGGGCAGGCTTTGTGCAAACAAGCAAATTAGCTGCCACAGGGAGAACTACAGATAAACAACCAGAAGATAAAGCTAGACTGTGACTCTTTGTTCTCTGCATGTATGACCTAAGTCCATTCCTTGCCTATTCACAGGAAGTCTAAATAAGGAAAGCCACACAGCTTTTCATATTATAATTTAAAGTGTAGCACTGTTTCTATTTTCATATGGCCTGGTTTAGCCACTTTTGGTTTTGTAAGTGAAAACGTATAATGACCTAAAGGAAAGGCTAAACCAGACAAGGGTATATTCACAAGTGATGCTAAATGTGAATTCTGAATTTCCTGAAGCTAAGTCAAATAGCAAGTTGCGTTTAGCAGCATGTGTGCTCCGTTACTCACTGTCAGAAGTGAGACTTTCAGAGTAGAAGGGTTGCTGACATCACTCCTAAATAATGAGTTTGATCTTTGACCTTTACTGTATTTTGAAAGTATTAACAGTTATTTTCCTTTAATGAATCACAGAAAGGGACTGCATACGCAGACTATATGAACATAAAAATGAATACATCCATTGTTGAGCACCACCAAAAAAGACTTCTGAGTAACACTAACTGTGTCTGTTTCAGGTTGGCGGCATGAGATCATGATTAAAAGTGCTGCCATTGTTGTTCTTCTTTTAAACGCCAAAGCTAATAACCTTTAATATTGGCCCACTTGCTCTTTCTGCTTGTCTAACCCCTACAAGTTGTTTCAGAAAACATTGTCACAGAAGGTTCTTTGTAAGAATGGACGAATACATCATTATTTGCAAACACAAGTGTTATTTGACTACATTTGCAAAGCAATTCTTTGTTATCTACCGGGCCTTGGAAGAGAGTAAATGGGCTTTTAATCCTTGATTTGTGTGAGTGATATTTTCTTGGGGAGAGAGAGTTGTCATCACCTTGTTATTTTGTTCATCATGAACCTTCCTTGCAGAGTTGACAGCTGTCGCACAGAAGCTTTGTACTTGAGTAACTGATTTTTTAAGTTTCCATCTGTGAAATGTTGCTTATCTTTTTTCTCTTCCCATACACAGTGAGTGCCTGGGAGCAAGGGATCCATACTGCGGCTGGGATAGGAAGCAGAAGCGTTGCACAACCATTGAGGACAGCTCCAATATGAGCCTGTGGAGTCAGAATATTACCGAGTGTCCTGTAAGTGGAAGGTTAAACCAGTAATGGATAAATGTATGACAAATGCTATTTGGGTTGATAAATTTGAACAGTTGCCGCACACCTCAGGGTGTGCTGAAGGCACATGAGACCACCACCTTGTGGACGCTAAACTGGTTTGAATCAGATCAGTGCCAGGCTGGGAGAAGTATAGGTTGGGAAGCTTCCTGGAGTTCCACAATGGAAGAAAGGTGGAATATAAACGTAAGAATAAATAAATCTATGAAGTTGTTTCCCATACTGCAACGGTGAAGTTTGTAAATGTGCAGGCCAGGCAGCTGATGTCTCAATGTGTTCCAAGGGCAGACTTTCACGAGGTTTGATGGCACAGGTATGGAGGGAAGCCCTGCCACCTGTCTGATATGCATGATTCTCAGGTACAAATATATATGCCATGGTGGGGCAACAAAATCATACTACCATGGTTTGTATGATTTCTTTCTCAACCACTCATCCATATATCATGGCTCCTTCTCTCCTGGGAACTGCAGTTGGTGTAAGGCTAAAGGTATGAAAATGGATTATGGCTGCACACACCCAGTATATTGAAAGTACATTATTTCCCCCAAAGAATCCCATCACTTTGGTTTGTTAAGGGAGCTGGGAATTGTAGCCTTGTGAGGGGTAAACTGCAGTTCCCATGATTCTTTGGGGAAAGTGTACGCTGCTTTAAATGTATTTGCAGCTGCTGTTTATGCGATAGTAGCAATTTTTGCATGGCAGTCTTGCTCAAGGGTAGCCAAAGTGGTGTCTTTCAGATGTGTTCAACTCCCATCCTTTATCATCATTAGCCAAGCTAGCTGGGGCTGATGGCAGTTGTAGTCCAACAACATCTAGAGGGCACCAGATTGGCTTTCTGTGGCTTAGTCATTTGAAATTTAGATGGTTGAGATGGCAAAGTCATTGTGATGAAATGCGTTTTATGGTTTGTACCTTGGACCAGATCTCCAAGGTAGAAGGGAGCTGCACATGGGCAAATGTATCCCCCACTTTTAATAATGTTACTTTCTGCCATGATGCAGATTAGCATGCTGAGACAGTATATAGCTAAGGTTGCAGAGGGTTATATCTGCATCATGCCAGTTAGATTTTAAGTTGCAATGCTGGGATGTTTATTCTTCTTATCATTCTTGGTTTCCAAGCTCATTTTTTCCCCTAGAGAGCATTAGTCATTCCTTCAATCCATCCTCTACTTGGCAAGCTTAGGTTTTCTTTCCCCCACCCCGCCAAAGCTGGTTTTAAGGGATTGCCTGTTTATAACCTTCCTGTGCTGTTCTTGGGATATAGTGCTTCTTGACTGCACATGCTGTTATCTCCTTCAGCTTAATGCCTCTGCCTGTTGATAGGTGTGTGAAGTGTTAATCCTCTACTTGGAAAATGTCTGGCCTGGCCATGTGGGGAGCCTTCCAGCTCCTCTCACTATCATTGTTTCAAGGTCTTTGAAAACTGCTGAAAATGGCCCCTCATGACTCCTTTGAGTTTTAGAAATGACACCAGGGATGGGAAGGTTTATGTTTAATATGCAGATGATTTAGAAGTTTACCGTAGTTATTATTGTGCACCATATCTTGGAGAGAGGAGTCCTAGAGATGCATGCTGAAAAAAGTTAACTGGAGCATCACTGGCTCAAGAAATTGTGCTCTTGCCACACCAGGCAGTGAATGATTATAGCTTTGTTCATACGTTTTTCTTCTTTAAAATGTGCAACCCTTCTGTTTTCACACTTTCCTGATGTGGGGAAATGATGTTGGATGGTTGTGATCTTGTGTTTTCCTCCATTACCATGGCTACCATCTGTTGCCAGAGGTTGGCTGTGCTGGTGTGAAGGGTAGCAGCCATGTCATTGTACTCATAAGAACATAAAAAGAGCCTTAAAAAACATAAAAAGAACACAGTAGCCAAACCCACAAGCAGGACCTAAGCACAAGAGCAGTCTCCCCTCTGTTGGTTTCCAGCAACTGGTATTCAGAATCATACTGCCTCTGACCACGGAGGCAAAAGCATCATGACTAGTAGCTATGGATTAACTTATTGGGCCATCACTGCCTCCTGTAGGAGAGAGTTCCATAGCTGACTCTTGCCACTTGGCTTCTTTGTTCAGGAGCTCTGCTGTGCCACCCTGGTCACTATCCTGATCCTGCTTTCCCACACTGCCACTCCACCTGCTTTCTTCTCCTTCCCTGCTACTTTGCTCACTTTGCTTCTTCTCCTCCCACTTCACAAGGCCGTAGCAAGGAAGAGTCGAGATACTTGTATTATTATCTCTTAAAACAAACAAACAAACAAACAAACAAACAAACAAACAAACAAACAAACAACATTCAGCTTTTATGTTCTGCCCAGTGAAGTGCTGCAGCTTCAGCCACTCCCAACATACCCAGAACAACACATCACCTTCATTTCACTACAGTGTGGGAAAAGAAGATGTTTGGTGCACCAGAAGCTCTACCAGTGCTTCCCTGATTGCATGCCCAACTGAATGTTGTTGTTGGTTTGCTTAAAGGAAGAAAAAGGGAAATTGCAGTGACTGGCAGACATCAGCCTCAGAATAACTATCCAAGAGCTAACAGTACTCCAGTTTCCCACCACACTGTCATCTTCCAGTGACTCTGGGACACCCCAAGGAGTGCAGGGCCCCAGACTTGGGCCTCACAGTCCACCAGTCATGGTGCTGTTGTTGTCTTCTTTCGTATGACACTGACTATTTTGATAGGTTACCAAAGTGGGACTGGATCAAGAAAAAGCTTATGCTGCAAAGGTGATGTATGAGTCAGGTGTATAATCGTGAGTGGCTTTCAAATGTAAGTTGTATATACGGCTTAGGACCCTCGTACCTACGGGACCACCTCTCCTGGTATGCCCCACAGAGGACCTTACGGTCTGCAAATAATAACATCTTGGAGGTCCTGGGCCTCAAGGAGATTAGACTGGCCTTGACCAGAGCCAAGGCCTTTTCGGCAGTGACCCTGACCTGGTGGAATGCTCTGCCACAAGAGACCAGGGCCCTGCGGGATCTGACATCTTTCCGCAGGGCCTGCAAGATGGAGCTGTTCCACCAGGCCTTTGGTCGGGGTCCAGTCTGACTCGTCCTCTCTCCTTACAAGAACTTGCATGAAAGTGCCCCCCAACTTTTCTCCCAGGCTCATATAAGATCAGCACAAACAGTTAGGCCGGTGAGCATTTAAGGTCCCCAACCCTAATTTGCGGGTTGCCATCTGATTGGATTTCACTTTGATTCTGATTGGATTTTAGGATGTATTTTAATTGATTGCCTGATTTTATGTTAATATGTTATATATTTGACGTTAGCCACTCTGAGCCTGGTTTTGGCTGGGGAGGGCTATAAATAAAATTGATGATGATGATGATGATGATGAAGAAGAAGAAGAAGAAGAGAAACAGTAGTGCACATCTCTTACAAGCCTTGTGCATCAAACATGTCACTAGTGCTATCTTTTTCTTACCTCTTAACAGTGCAGAGGAGGAGTGGAACCTGTTGACATACTTGTAGAGCAGCAGGGGGGATGAAGGGGATGGGAGAGTAGGTTATTAAAGGCCCTACAGCAGTCATAGTTGTGTGTGTGCGCGATGCAGCAATACAGTCGACAGCATTCATTCCAATTAGGGCCATCTTAATGCAGCTCCCCTTGCTTCCTCCTTTACATTGCACTGGGCAGCAGCCATAAAGGCACCTTTAGCATCCATTAACACACCAACTGGCAGTCTTCATGGATCACTTCAAAGCACATTATGACTTAATTGAACAGTGCTGATGTGCACCGTATGTGGCTATCGCTTTAACCATCAGCAGGTGGCGAATTACTTAATGCTGCTGTAAGGAAGACTGTGGTCAAAGGAAGGGGAAGTCCGGGTGGTAATCCAGCTGCTCAAGTTTGTTGTCATGGTTGTAACTTGGAGGTGTATTCAGGGCACATGGACAGCCTGACTGTTGTGTAAACGGAAGCAAAGGGCTGCTGGGTGTAGCATGTGCTCTCCAGTACGGTCTTCTCCTGCAAGACGCCTGCGACTCCAATGCACTTTAGGCTTTCAGCTTGGGTAATGATGTCTCATTTATTACACTTCTTCCCTCCTCTTTCTCTGAAAAACTCAGAGCAGCATATGTGGGGCTCCCAGGTGGTCTCCGTTGAGGCAGTCCACAGAGCCACACCAGTTCAGTTTCAGCAGTCTCCCTGTGTACTGTGTACCTTGTGTCTCTGGTCATCCACTTAGGTCCTCTGCAAAAGAAGTGAGGTGGGACGTTGTGTCAGTCAGAAAACTCACAACTTCTACATGAGTTTTCACTCTTGGTTGTGGTATCAAAAGTTAGCGGCCGCTAACTTTAGGTCAGTGGTTCTCCAAGTGTTAGAAAGGCCTTCCTAGGAGTTTGAGGCTGATACAAAAGAATAGTTTTCTCTTGCCCCTTCTTCCAGGGCCAAGCTACATGTTATACATTTACTTTGACCTGCCATGTCTTATCTACACTGGGAAAGAATGAAGAGTGGCAAGCTATGCTAGCCCCATCTCCTCCATGCAGTAAAGGGAAGCACCATGCTCCATCACTTGTGCCAAGAATCAGTGGGAAGCTCAATGGTGTAACCTAATCCTTCTGCAAGAAATTTACATTTCTGTAATCTGCTGTGGCAGTGAGCCCACTCTCCTCCTATGAGCTGCTTGCCTATAGGTTGAAGGCATACACTAACACTGCCAGGAAAAAGAGCCTGTCTATTGTGTCTTAATGTTACACTTGAGGAGGCTTCTAGAGTTGCTGCTGCTGTTGTTTTTTAATTATACAGATTCACTCTGTCAAAGTCTGCTACCTGCTGCTCTAAGGTATCATGGATACAGGAGGCAACTACCTTGGAGTAAATAATGGCAGGATGTAGTATAGTCATCCTCCCATCCACCTTCCCAGCAGGGGTGAGCGAGGGGAGAAAATAATAGGAACAGATGTGTTAATATTCTTAGTAGCTTGCATTTCTTGCTAGTAGTGCATTATTTAACTAGCTTTTGCTCCAGTCCACCGCCTAACTCTTCCGACACACACAATGAAGGTTTTCATATCATATTGACAATTGCCTGTGCTTTTTTGGGACCTGGAGCCCAACGACACCTGGAAGGTGACACCCATGCTTCAGGATATCCAGAAGCAACTTTATCACCCCAATTCTTATATTGGGTCATCTCCTCCCGCCCCACCACTGTATTCTGGAAGCAATCAGGGGCAGGCTTTGGGCTTTTTTTTTCGGACCATGTGAGATTAAGCCTTCTTAATTCCATGGAGAAAATAAAGTTTTAGCTGTTTCCTTTTCACCACAAATCTGAAAAATGAGGTGCACACGGGGGGTTTCCTCCCCTCTCCGGAAAAGAAGAGTATATTTCCTTGACTCATTTTTCATTTTCCCGTACCATTTTGTGAAGAGAAATAGGATAAAGCAAAGCAATATTTCTGCCTGTAGGGGAAAATGTGTGTATTAGTGCAGCCTCATAAATTCTTTTTATAGGGCCCTTTTGCTGCTACTTCCAATTAGACACT
Organism: Darevskia mixta; assembly: GCA_034641385.1. Lineage (NCBI taxonomy): Eukaryota > Metazoa > Chordata > Lepidosauria > Squamata > Lacertidae > Darevskia > Darevskia mixta. The sequence continues at coordinate 8,964,314 of JAWWNH010000001.1, read as the reverse complement.
AAGGGAGGGAAGTCATAAGAGGACACTCTTGGGAGTCCAGGCTGCACTGAAAGCTGGTGGTAGTGATGTTGGCTGAAAATATAGGAATGTATATGGGAGGGTTGTTGTAACCATGGGAGCAGCAATACGAAGGTTTTGGACAAGAAGCGTTGAACTTGAAGAGGAAGGGGTGTGTCACCTTTTCAAATAGCTTTTCTAGCGAAAGCTCCATATCTCTGAAGTGATACTGTCTTTAATGGGGTTTTTTTTTTAAAAAAAATTGTTATTCTTGTTTTAGATCCTTTCTCTGTGAGGCGGTTTTCTGAGATCCATTAGGAATTTATGCTTTGAGTGGCATGCAGGAATTGGCTCTTATTCTTCATATAAGACATAGCCGGCTGTGATTAATGGAGGATTCTATTACTTGGATCAAGGCTTCAGAAATTAATTCTATTAAAGTTGGTGTTTAAATCTCTCCCCAACTCTTTTTTTTTTTTTTATAAACCTGCTGGTTGGCAATGCATGAACTACAGAGGAGCCACTAAGGAGGGCTGCTTTCTGACTAGATCAGTGCCTATTTTCTTAATCAGAATCCTAAACAATTTATTCTAAAGAAATTGCTACAAACCGAAGGCTGGAATTATAATCCATATGTTGTTCAAGTAATAAATAGGGTTTTCGCATGTAAAATTGATTTGTTTTGAAATTTTCCATGTTTGTTTAATTAAAATGTGGTTGCTTTCTCTATGCCAGCCACGATCCAATAATTGTTTCTCGGGTTGCCTGGTATTTTTGCTTTTTCTTTCTGTGTTTCTTAATTAAAGCACTACGCCAAATTATGTCCTTGATTTCTGAGCAAAGTACATAAGAACAGCACTGCTGGATCAGAGGTTCCGTGCAGGCTGCAACAGTCTGTTCCGAGCAGCATCCAGCATAAAGCAAAACTTCCTTAAAAAAAAAAAACACCCAGCAAGCATCTTGCCTTAAAAAAAGCTAAGAATTTTTTTTTATATGTTTTAATTAAAGCAAACACATCTGGACTTAGAGTTACATCTTTATCTGTGCCCCACTTCTTATCTTAAAGCAAATAAAGCCGAAATATTTCAAAGTAGCTTGGTATCTTTATAAAAGCTTTCACTTTCCTGATCCGGATTCGCTTTGGTGCAGATCTTGTGCATGAGCACAGTTCCCTGTTCACATCAGTGGAGAATGCTCAGGAGGCTGACTGATCAGAGCTAGACTTTTGAGAATGCAAGTAAACTCTTTGCAGATGGGAAAAACATGTGAGCGCAATGGACATTTGAATAGCCATAGCTCAGTGATGGATTATCTGCTTAGCAACCGGAAGGTCCCAGGTTCAATGCTCAGCATCTCTAGGAAGGGCTGGGAGCAAACTTTGCCTGAAGCCCCGAAGAGCTACTGCTAGTCGGGAGTAGACAATACCCAGCTTGATGGACCTGGTGGTCTGACTCCTGTGTTCCCTTCTGTCCCACAATCTACCCCATTCCATGAATTCCAGCCCTCTGTCTCTTCTCTCCTTGTTAAAACAGATTGCTGAATTTAGGAGAAATTGAAAACATGGTGTAAATATGTAATAATGTGCACAAGTAACTTATTTGCCTTGCCACAAATAAGTTGATTGGAGGTATGCTATAGCTTTGTCTACCTGGTCGCATGACAGGATTGGTTCAAGTACTTCTAATAGTGCCAATAAATAGTATCCTACAAAGCCTCCTGCTGTAATATTTTGAGTGGCTTTCTCACATATGTGCTCCTATATCAATGACTCCGGAGCACCACTTTGGTGTTTGAGATTTATGTGCCCCTAATTTACATTTGACGGTTCTTGATCCAATAAATCAGGCATAGGCAAACTTGGCCCTCCAGATATTTTAGAACTACAACTCCCATCATCCCTGACCACTGGCCCTGTTAGTTAGGGATGATGGGAGTTGTAGTCCCAAAACATCTGGAGGGCCGAGTTTGCCTATGCCTGCAATAAATTATATACAGGCAAAATCGTGCTTCCATGCATGGATCTCCTTCTCTTGTTTGTGGTGACAGGCTCATTGGTTGCTGTCTGCCTCAAGGAAGCAGCTGGGTCACCTCCCTTGCCCAAACAGCCTTTCAAGACAAATAGCACTTTGTTTCTTCAAAAGGTCATGTTCATGCACCACCACAGGTGCATGCCACAACACTTCAGAGGTGTGTGTGTGTGTGTGTGTGTGCAAATGATAGTGAAATTGGCAAGGCTTCCTAGAAGCCCTGTCAGTTTCTCTTGATTGCAGAAAAAGTGTGATGTGCACAGGTTGTCATACGTTTATCACAATAGATTTCAAAGGCCAGTAAATAAGCTTTTCTTTAAAACAAAACTACTACTACTGCTACTTGTGCATTGATCATCCCTTCAAATTCAAGAAATGAAAGCTGGAAAAAAATAACAGAAGGTATGGAATGATTCCATAACCAGGAGAGTAAATTGGACCTGCTAAAATCTGGTGAAAAATCCCAAACATAGGAAAATCAGAAGCTTCTCTACACATGAAAGTTCACAAGTTTAGAAGAGGGCTAAATTACACAGGACACTTCTCCATTACTTTATTAATTCTGACCTGCTTATTTTCTGAGAACAAAAAGAAGAGCCCTTCTGGTTCAGACCAAGGGTTCACTTAGTCCAGAATCTTGCTTCCCACGGTGGCCAGCATGATGGTTGTTGAAAACCCCACAAGCAGAGCCTGAAAGTAATAGCCTTCCTCATCTGATCTCCCAGGAACTGCTGCCTCCGAAACTGGAGGTAGCATATTGTCACCGTGAGTAGTAATACCTATGCTCTGTGAATTTGCTAAAATTCTCCTCTTAATGCAGCCTTTAAATGGGCAACCACCACCATCTCCCATTAATTACAGGAAGGACAAGTTAGCTGAGATGGGAGAGTTAGGGCTGCAATAAGGCTTTTCCTCCTAGCATCCTCCTCTGTGCCAGAGAAGAAGAAGAAAATTATGTGCTTCTTCAGCATTTAATCGTGTCGTCTTTCTGCTATTAATCTTGCCCAGTTTGTCTTCATCTTGCTTAAATATGTGATGTTCCTAACTAAGCCAAGTAGTCCAGCTGAGCATTATCCAGAGCGGAGAAATCTCAGCACAAGACTCCCCCATGGTGCTTATTGTTTGTGTACTGCTGAATTAGAGTGTGGTGAAAACAAAGCTTTGCAACAGATGTTTAAAGTCCTCTGACTACAGTGTGATGAGCATAACGACAGACCTAAATTACTTCCATGTCAGTTCTCATAGTCTTGAGATGGTGTGTGTGTGTGTGTGTGGCTGCTTATAGGAAGAGCCAAGGGAGTGCTTAACTGTGCCAGAAAGAGAGAGGAACGGAGAAGTTGGAGATAGAAACTTATGATTTGTAAACCTAAATGCCTTATTAATTCATTGTATTTTTTTTGGAGTTGCCTTGGGTAAGAGATAAAGTGTTTTGATTCTCTTGTGAGATGGAGAAAGTGCCTCTCTACAAAAAATAAACATCTACAACTATTAGCGGCAGCTGACGAGCTGGTCTATGGGCAAGTGCCCCTCTAGCTTTGCTTTGCTGCTTCAACTGTGGATGGTGCTATTTCCCCTGAGATGTAAAAGCAGGGGTCAGCAACCTTTTTCAGCCGTGGGCCAGTCCACCGTCCCTCAGACCATGTGGTGGGCCGGACTATATTTTGGAAAAAAAATGAATGAATTCCTATGCCCCACAAATAACCCAGAGATGCATGTTAAATAAAAGTACACATTCTACTCATGTAAAAACACCAGGCAGGCCCCACAAATAACCCAGAGATGCATTTTAAATAAAAGGACACATTCTACTCATGTAGAAACACGGATTGAGAAGGTGATTGGGCCGCATCCGGCCCCCGGGCCTTAGGTTGCCTACCCCTGGGTAAAAGCTTCTGCTAAGAGGAATGTGTGAAACTCCAAAACCAAATCCTTTTTACCTTCTGTACCTGCGGCGTTATATTGTGTGCAAACAGCATCACACAGGGGTGCACTGTGGGAGTAGTGGAAGTTATCTAGCACAGATGAAGCACTTTGGTACAACACACATGTAGCGCTGTGGTCAAAATGATGCTGACTTGAAATGTGGAAGCCACAAACTGAAATGGTTGCTGCTGCTTTTTAAATTTCAGCTGAAATTAAGAGTTCAAAAGCAGACCTTAAGAACTTGTGCTGTTCATTTTAGTGTTCTATTCTCATTGGATATTTATTTACTTATATCTTATTTACTTATATCAGTGACTGTGTAGTGAACTTGGTTGGCCTAAGAAATTTTGCTGCCTCAGGCAGGGGACAAGATGGTACCCTCTCCCTTTAACATGCAGAATCTGATTGAAAGAATGAGTTGAATATTACTTTCAATTTGGCAATAGGACTGCATTCTCTGCTACACCTGAGGGCATGTACAGAGCAGGACACAAATAGGTATTGTTCCAGCAGGAAGGTAAACGGCATTTCCGTGTGCTGCTCTGGTTCACCAGAAGCGACTTAGTCATGCTGGCCACATGACCTGGAAGCTGTACACCGGCTCCCTCGGCCACTAAAGCGAGATGAGCGCCGCAACCCCAGAGTCGGTCACGGCTGGACCTAATGGTCAGGGGTACCTTTACCTTTACTGACATTGTGTTTTTCTAGAGAGGGGTAGGAAAGATTCTCAGACATCTCCTTGCCTCCACTGCAACTTTGCCCTCACGGGCAACTTACGATGCACAGACTCACCGTGATGACTTCTCTTTATTTAAATTAGGTGAAAAATCTGATGGTGGATGGCCAGTTGGGGGCCTGGTCCCTGTGGCAACCGTGTGAACACTCGGATGGTGACAGCACAGGCTCCTGCATGTGCAGATCGCGATCGTGTAACAGGCCTCAGCCTCAGTGTGGTGGACGTGACTGTGAAGGAGCCAGGATAGAGATTGCAAATTGCTCAAGGTACCTGAACGTCTTTTATGTCTTGTATATGCAAGAAGGGTGAAAAGTTATTCCTTTCATCTGTCTGCTGACAGTTGTTGCCTCTTTCTTGGTCAAACTCACCTATAGAGCACAAAAGTCACTTAAAACAAGGAAGCGGGGGTTACAGGAAAAGAAGCAATGTTGTTACAACTTAAATATTCTGCTGTATAGTTGATAGAGCACTAGGAGACCCGAGTTCAAATCCCCACACAGGGATGAAACTCAATGGGATAGTTGAGGCCACTATTTCTCAGCCTTGTCTACCTCTTAGGGTTGCTGTGAGGATAAAAGAGGGAAGCCAAGTATACTGCCCTCATGTCACTGAAGGAAGGGCAGGGATAGAAGCATAATAAAATTAAATATCGTGTCACTGGAGGGATTTATCAAATACCAAGTGAGTTTACTAGGAAACCTGACACTGTGAAACTATTGGCAAAGAAATCATTTTCAAGGTCTCACTTATAGATTGGGGTAATCTGGAATAAATGCCACTCTTGGTTCTCCCCCATCCCACCCCCGATTATGAGTCTGAATTATAGAATCATCACTTCATACTACAAGGGTTCTTCCAGTCAATTGTGATGGCAGTGATCAGAATAGGGATTGCCACAGAACATTTCTGGCTTGTGGGCATCTAGCTAGCATATTCATTATGTACCTCACACTTCCAAACTGTTACAGATAAACCAGTAACGGGGACCAACAGTCCTCCCCATGTTGGTGGTCTGCCACACTCATCGGCTCTCACCATTGGCCAGGTCACCTTGGGCTGATGGGAGCTGGAGTCCCAACATCATATGAAGGGCCACAGATTCCTAGTGCGGATATAAAACATTATAAAAGGGTAGATTTATCTTGCCCTGCCCCCACTCCAAGTTGCAGGAGTTCACGTAGTTTTGCTTTGTTTGACCAAGAAAGTTGCATTACTACTACTACTACTACTACTACTACTACTACTATATTTGTACCCCACCCTTCTGACTGGGTTGCCCCAGCCACTCTGGGCTGCTTCAGCCTTTTCTTGTTAATACAGCTGATATTGTGTAGCTTGCTGACTTCAACCAGCAGCCCTTTTGTTTTCTGTGGATCACTGAGAGCTAGCTTTCGCATCTGTTGTGCTCCCTGAATCAATGTCATCATTACCACGTTGCATGTGTGTTTTCCTCCCACTTTCACGGTCCCCATCACATATCTTTATTGATAATTTTGCATTAATATCCATTTTAGATTAAGAGAAACTATTTTGGGGAGACCTAAAGACATACACATACACACTGTAAGCTGTAGGGATTCCATTGCTCAATTTGACCATCTTATCTGTCACACCTGGCGGGATTTAGTCTGTCTTTTTTCTTCAGGCTTGTGTGGACACTTCTGTGTAGCAACTACTATCTGTGTTTGCTGGACACGGATGCCGCTGTGGTCTAAACCACTGAGCCTCTTAGGCTTGCCGATCGGAAGGTCGGCGGTTCGAATCCGCACGACGGGGTGAGCTCCCAGCTTCTTCCAAACCTAGCAATTTGAAAGCATACCAGTGCAAGCATGTGGGCCTTTGTGGATAAATCTTCTTTTACATTTTTTATGCTCTTGATCAGCCATTCTTACGGATGGTAGAATTCCACCATGTGGAGCATCCTCTAGCCTGCAAGAGACATAAGGCAGCTGATGCAATCATTTAATCATTGCCAACAACATGATCTCTAAAAGTGTGGGATACCACAAGATTAGCCTGTAGGAAGTGGATGAGAAATACATTCAGTGTTAAAATTCAGTGACTGTTAAGAAATACAGCCATATGATCATCTTACACTCATTGTAGGTCTAGTATTTCAATTTTAACTGTCTTCGTATGGCATTGTGAGGCTTTCATTACAATGTTTAAAGAAGAGTTTTAGTTATAAATGAGATCTAAGATGGCAAATGCCACAGTGCTGATGAAAACCTTCTTGAAGATTGTCTACACTTTGAATATAAATTGAGACTTCCTCCTTTAAAAATCTTAATCTTCAAAACAAAATATGTGCATATACAGTAGAACTTCATTTATCCAAATGACATGGCAGCTATCCAAAACATTTGGCTAATCAAATGTTTTGCTATATGGATGGATGATTTTAAAAGGGTTACAGTGACATAAAACTACACACAAAACATGGAATGATTTTAGAAATATATGACTTAGTTGAGTTTTGGATACTGGTGGTTGTGTTTTCTGTGGCTCCCCCTACCCACTTTCAGGGGTGTGATAGAAAGCATTTATTCATTTATTGTAATCACATATTTTAAGTTTTGGGTACCATGTCTTTATTAGATGGTCAAGGAAACAATAGGCAAAACATGGGTTATATCACAGTTTGTATGGAAGTCCTTTTTTATTTCCTCACCTTCTTATGAAAGAAAAGAGAACAGTGCCAAGAGAATGGGAGAGTTGATAACGGACTTGAAAACCGTGAAGGCTACGCAGGTTTTAATTTAAGCTTCCTGCTGCAGCTGGTGCCTTGCCAGGTACCCACTGGTTGCCAAACACTTTTATTAATTTAGTCAATTCTTGGAAAATCAACACATCTGTTCACCAGCTCAACTTTCAGGACCACAAGAAACAGGACAGCATTTGATATGGACTTGAGAATGAACTGTAGAAGATAGTTGCTCTATCACTTGGTCAGGGCCACTGAGGTGAAAAGCAGGATTGTGCAATGGCAAAAGGGAAACTACATCTGGTAGAATAACAATTATTTGGAGTTGGATGAGGAGGGGGTATAACTTTGCCCCTGAAATGTCTTTTCTATTGTGACTATGTATTTCTAAGGAAAGACACATGCCTACTCTAAGAAAGAAGAATATGTGCTTGTCTTGTCTTTATTAAATGGGCCCTGAGATTAACACATCATTTGGGAATCTAGGGTTCTGTGAGCTAAAAGGCAAATGTAAAATGAGAGAAATTTGAACAAGTATTGGGCAAGGAGAACACCTGAAACTGGAGGAAAGTTTCTTGAGAAATAGCACCTCAAAGATGGTTTAGCAGTCTGTTTTGTCATATTCCAGGTCCACCAATAGAATGCTCTATTAATCCTAAGAGGGTTCCCTGAATCTTCAAATGTCCATAAAAATAAATTGTCTTGTTTTTATGCTTTAGGAAATACTAATTTGTGTTTTTTTATTTTATTCTATGCAATTATGTCTATTTTTTAGTTTTTCATTGTTTTTTAAAAATGTAATGCATTCTGAGCCTTTAGAATACAATAAATAAATGATTCAGTGCTTATAAAGCTTTATTATGTGTGGCAAATACTGCTTCTGAAGGTGCCTAAATGAGGTCAGGGCATCTTTCATCTCTTATGCCCAACCCTTTGTAGTTCTTCCCCTTCCCGCATCCCACATATTTGCTTCTGCAGGTTTTTCTGCAACACCGTGACATCTTTTTTTTAAAAAAAGGTTTCATAAGGAACTCAAGAAATGATACAAAACTTTGCAAATTTATGAGTAATGGAGGGTATAAAAATGAAACCCTCACCTGCCCTTATTTAGCATAGGCTGTTCAACATGAAATTGCCATAGATTTTGTTTGTTCAAATTTAAAAGTTGGGGAAGACTCAAAAAAAGCACATGCAGAATTCTAACCCTAATCTCTGTCTGTTTCTTGGGCTAACCTCTATTGAAGCGTGCTTCGTAGTGCTAGTCAGTCTCTGCAACCTGTTGGTACTCCAGAGCCAGCAGTGTTGAACTTAGCGTTAAAGTTGAAAAAATAATAATTAACCCAGATGCCATGTTTTATCTTTCTTCCTTCCCCCTCCCCTCTGTCAGGAATGGAGCTTGGACACCATGGTCGTCCTGGGCCCCCTGCAGCACTTCCTGTGGGATTGGCTTTCAGGTCCGTCAGAGGTCGTGCAGCAACCCTGCTCCGCGATACGGAGGCAGGGTCTGTGTCGGACAAAGCAGAGAGGAGCGGTGAGAGTCGTTCCCCATCCCTAAATTTCTATGAGACTTTTTTTGTTTTTTTTGGCTCAGAGCTCTTGTGTTTTCTTTTGAAGGATTCATTACACCACATGGATTAGTGACCCATCCCAGATGTCTTCTCCCATATGAACCTGCCCACTCACTGAGATTATCGTCTGAGACCTCTGCTCCTGGTGACCCTACCTGTAGAGGTTAGGCAGGTGGCAACTGGGGATAGGGTCTTGCCCTGATTGTGGAACACTTCCCCAGAAACACCTGTTTGGTCCGTCTTTAATCTTTAATCTTTCAGGGAAAAAGTAAAAAAACTAATCCCCCCCCAAGCCTTTTGTGAATGAGATTGTGATTTATTGTATTCTTATACTTCTGCTACTGTTAGTCTTCACTATTTCATTTACGTTATGTGTCTTTTAGGTTGATCATTGTCATATTGTTTTTTTTATATTGATCTCATAATTATTCATTTTTGCCTATAAAGCTGCCTTACAGACCTTTTAAATAAATATAAATATGTTACTGTATTGCACACTGACGTTGCTAAACCTGAATTTTTCAGTGAAGTATGCTATGGTGCTACATAATATTGCCGCTTGCTATTCAGAATGGGAGCTGTTAGCCAGCCTTAGAGCTCTTGTGCTGAAGGATGAGATAGAAATTTTCTCAAGAAGTGAAATAAGAGCATAAGGATGCTCTAGCCACAACACATGCTATGCTATGCTATGAATAGAGAAAGAAAATAGTATGCATATTTAAAAGGAGAACTGCACATACTCTGCATTTTCATAGAAGAGTTAATAGTCTTTAGATGGCGTGCCACTCCCCCCACCAGCAAACTAAAATAGTCAGTGCTAACAGAAGTGGGGCCAAAAATGGGCCATGGGGGTAAAATAAAAACCACCCTAAGCATGCTTGGAAGTCACAGGTATTGAGTGTCAGAAAACCAGGGGGGTGTTTTGTGGGAGATTTGCAGCCAAACCTAACAAATACATATTCTTGCTAGTTATCATGAGAAGGGGCTAAGACCATAGAAATAGAATTGGTAGAGAGGTTCTGTGTGATGTCATTTTCCCTCCTGTCTGGAGAGGAAGTGACACATAATATGTCCCCCCCTCTGTCTTCCTTTGATCAGCATTGGATGCAGATATGCCCCCTTTTGGTCCAGCTTTAGTTATAATGTAGAGATAAGTATTTTGCCTGTATAATTTTTACTGCTACTGTAGCTGTGAACCAATGCATGCTTATAAAGTCAGTAAATCTCATTTTAAAAGGCCTGATTCTTTGTTAAACAGGGTAAGAAGGGGAGAGCCAGCTTATTTTGTAGCTGGACTTGCTCAAAATTGAGGTTTGATCTGGCTCCCCAAGCAAATTTTTATCACGTCCCCAAGACCCCACCAATTTTGGTGGTGGCAAAAAAGCAAAGAAAAAGGACAGGGACACAGCACTGAGATGGGGGTGGGAATACAAGTTGTTCCCTCCCCCAGACATCAAATTGATGAGCAGGGAGGCGGAGATAACTCCCTCTTCTTAGCTGATCTGCATAGATTAGCTGAGGGGAAGCTTTTTGCCGTAGTGTGTATGTGAGCATGTGGGAGTGTAGAGTGGCCACACACACCATTGTTTTGCAGCCCTTGGAGGTTTGGCCATTGATGAATGTGTCCTTCAGGTCCCCCCCCAAAAAAAAATAAAATAAAAAAAAAATGGTTAGTACCCCAGCTAAAGTTCCAGACAAACACCTGCTCAGGGATTGCAAATGAAAAAGACACTTCATTTAATTAGTCTGAGCTCTGTGTGTCTTCATGTTTGATTAGATCTGTGACTACTGGAAACATAACTTCATTTTTCCCATTGAAGTAGTGATAGCAATGGTGATTCTATTACGTGATGATTGAAGTGGAGCTAGAACTTTCTTATTTTTAAAATGGGCAAAAATAGTTGGACAAAAATAAAATTAACTCGAGGAAAGTGCTGCTGAACACAGCTGAATGCCACATTTACCTGGACCAGAGTTCCTGGGGAAATGATCCAGAAAGCCTGGGGGCAGATGAATATGATGTTTGGCCAAACTACTTTCTAACTGCAGAGGAGGCAGGGAGATTGTACTAAATTGTGGGTTCACACAAGCCATATGGCTGGGAGGTAAGTCCAAATGAACAAAGTGGAACTGACATGGAATAAATATGCATAATAAATAGGCTGTAAGACCTTGCTTCTTCTCACGCCAGGTTTGGAAAGTAATGTCTGACCACGATACTATGTGGTGAGTTTCTTGTTTTGTTTTTTTGTTTTTGCAGTTTTTACAACCTTAAAGCACAGGTACAAATGGCAGGCATAGAATATAAATCGAACAAAACTACAAACTAAGCAAACTGTATGTATATTTCCTATACAAAAAGGAAAAATTCGCAAAGTGAATGGGAGATAGTTAGCTTTGCAAACTTACTAGACTTCAGTTTTTAGGACCACAAATAATTGTGTAATAAGTCTATTCAAAACAGTCTCTGAAGGATGGGGGCATACTGACAGTAGATAACATTGTGTTACATACACAGTGATGGTTGCCCAGTTTCCATCAAATCTATCAACTCACTGTACTCTCATAAGGACTTGGCTACTTAAACCCAGCATAATACTTGCTAAACAATAATATAGTTCAGCCATTTATTTTAGGGTAATTGGCATCGGATTATTAGATAATTTGGGACCTAAAGAGGCCAGTTTAATTACAAGTAGCTGAATTTCTAGCCTAAATTAGTTTGCAATGCTTTAAGGCTTAAGTACTAAGTTAATGGACAGTACTGTCAATACACACTAATAAAGATGTATCTGTTTTTAAAACATTCTTATTTTCTTCACCCAGGCAATGCCAGAAAAAAAATACCGTATTATAATGGTACAATGTGAGCATTAGTAGTAGGTTATGATCACATCTAATTTGGATATAAACTATCTATGGGTCTTTTGCAGGATAGTTTGCTATACTTAGCAAACGTAAGTCAATGTTAGCTCCCATGATGTTGCTTTGCTTCTATGACCATCCAGTGTTTTTTTTTTAAAAAAAGAAATAGTAGTATTACAGTTTTTAAACAGGGTAGAAAACTTGTATGACCATAATCCCAAAACAACAAACAAAAGAGATCTCATTCATTGTTCATCTATGCAAACAACTTAGAAGCTGTTGCCATCGATAAAGCAGTGTAAATAATTAAATAGTTAAGATGCAAGTATTACAAACTGAAAAACAACAACAGCCTGCTGGAATCTCCAGCCCCTCCAAAATGGACACTAACAAGAATGGATTAGATCCAGACTAAGTAAGTAATGTTTTTAGTCCTACTGAAATCAATAGGACTAGTTTCTCAAAATTTATTTCCCGTTGATTTCAGTGGGTCTAAAGCACAACTAACTCTCTGTCTGTCTGTCTGTCTGTCTGTCTTGCATCTTTTTACTTGTGGTGCTGAAGTTGAATTTCTACTCAGCCTGATGTCAGCCTTTTTCTTCCTGGTGCGAACAGTTCCTTGCGGAGTCTTTTGCAACTTTCCTTTGGGGTGCTCCAGGACACCGGCTTGCATTATTGTTTCCTTATTTCCCTCCCTGGAATTTTGTTTCCATTCAGGTTCTGCAATGAGAACAGTCCATGCCCATTACCAATCTTCTGGTCTTCGTGGGGCCCTTGGAATAAATGTAGCGCAAATTGTGGTGGAGGGGTGCACTCCAGGCAGAGGTCTTGTGAAAATGGAAACTCCTGCCCAGGCTGTGCTGTGGTACGTTTTCATTCAGATAGGCTTTCGTTGCTATTTTCTTATGTTCTCTTTTCCTCAGTTCTTTAGGACCTTGCTTAGAGAAGAGAAGAGAGGGTGCTTACAGGTAATTGACCTAGGGGCTAGGTAAGAAGGGAGCCGGCATTTGTCCACAGACAGCTTTCTGGGTCATGTGGCCAGCATGACTAAACCGCTTCTGGTGCAACGGGACACCGTGATGGAAGCCAGAGTGCATGGAAACGCCTCCATGGAATTCGTTTGCATGCATGAGTATGGGCACCATATGCGACACATGCATAGGCCTGTCGCCTCAGCATTGTATTCTGTTAAAGAACTGGAATCAATACCACACCTTGATTTATACACCTTCTGAGCTTTATTACTGCTTCAGTGGTTTTGTGATTTTGAGTCAAATATTCAGAGGTTTATCTTATTGTTCCTTAAATGTCATTTCCCCCAAGTGCAATGGTAAAGCTGCAAACCCTCAAGTAAATGCTAATAATTGGGTCCTTCCCCCATTTTCTCCTATTTCTGTAGGAGTATAAAACCTGCAGCCCAGAGGCCTGCCCAGAGGTCCGAAGAAACACACCTTGGACTCCATGGATGCCCACCAACATCACTCAGAGTGGCGCTCGTCAAGAACAGCGTTTCCGCTACACCTGCCGCGCTCAGCTTGCTGACCCTCACGACCTCCAGTTTGGCAGGAAGAAGACGGAGAGTCGGTTCTGCCCCAATGACGGCTCAGCTGTTTGCGACACTGATTGTACGTCCTGCCAGATTGTGAGATTATAACGAGCGCCAAGCTAAGCTTCTTATTATTCATGCTGGAGGTTGTGGGCAGCTGAAGCGTAGGGTTGGATAAATGCTGATCTATGTTGATAGCAATAGAGCAAATCAAAGCCAGCAGATTGAGACGGTATATACTCTGTGAAGTCAGGATGGATGAGCACCAGGGAATTTGCTTGGGAGCTTTTCACACACCTGCAAACACGGTGTGTTGCTGGAGGCGCATAATCTTAATTTCTGTGTTTATTAAGATGCCCTTCACACATCCAGCAGCATAGGGGTCATTTCAGCTTGCTGTGATTGCACATTACAGGAGCGCATGATAACACTGTGTGGTTGAGAGCCCAATTGTGAGGGTCTTTCAGTGATTCAGGGTGCCATGGATTGAGGCAGTCAAGTGGGGCAGGCAAATATGGGGCAGGCAAACTGGTCCCAAGGTGTTGAAAACTTTATATATTAATAGTAACACACCCAGTAACAAATTGGCAGCTCATCCCTCAGGCAGGAGGGTCTCTCTTTCCTGCCGGCAATCATCCTGCAGTAGTTGCAGTTCCTGGGCCAAACACAAGGGAAGACCCACCTGCATCCAATCACAATCCAATCTGAAGTGCTTGAAGTACTGTGATCAGGCTATCCTGGTCCAGGAACCGATGTCACACTACCTGAAGCTGATAAAAAGTGTTCCTAGCCACCAGGTCCTCCAGTGAGAAACCTGGGTCTCCCCTAGACTGCTTACTTGCTCCTTCTGAGAGAGTGCAAGCCCATCCAGGGCAGGTAATTGGCTGATTTATTGGATACAATAATAATAATAATAATAATAATAATAATAATAATAATAATAATAATAATTTATTTGTACCCCGCCCATCTGGCCGGGTCTCCCCAGCCACTCTGGGCGGCTTCCAACAAATATAAAGATACATTAAAATAACTATTCACCCACAGGGCTTGCATCTTGCCAGGATTCAAGCTCAGTGCGTTGGCCCTCATCCAGCCCACCACCACTGCATGGTGTCTGCACCATTAGCACCACTCACACGTTGGCATGAGTGGGGCTAAGCAGTTTCGTTTCATTTACTGCACCACAGTTTCTTTTCTTCACTATGTGATGAATGTAACTCATATTTGATCACCTGCAGGGGAGGGAATCTTGCCAGTGTGCCCATGTGACTGGGGTGCTCCTAAAGCCTTGGCAGTTCACCTGCCACAGAAATCTCTTACCGGAGAGAAGGAAAGAGAGAGAGAAAGCCAATGTGACCTTGTATGGCCAAGATGCTCTGGCCAACACAGTAGTCAAAAGTATTCCAGCCTTCCTCTTAGCCCTGAAGCTGGGAAGGGGACAGGGTTCACCATGCAACTGTCTGAACACTCCTTGCCCACTTCTGCTGCTGCAAGGTTGGGAAGAAAGCTGGGGGTTTCCATGTGTTTAATTCCTATATTTTTCTTTCCTCACCCCTCTCTCCCCACTGCCCCCCAGCTTTAGTTGATGACCTTCTGAAAAGCGGCAAGACCTCTATTCGGATTATCAATGGTGGGTGGTCCTTTTGGGGAGGGTGGTCATCTTGCTCTCGAGACTGTGAGCTGGGCTTCAGAACCAGGAAGCGAACATGCACCAATCCAGAACCAAAAAACGGTGGCCTACCTTGCATAGGATCTGCAATGGAATATCAGGACTGCAACCCACATCCCTGTCCAGGTAAAAACTGTTACCTTTTCCTGCTTTTGTTCAGTGCCAGTAGCGTGCTGGAGAAGTGTGCTATGAAGTTCTTCCATTACTCTTGACCGTGCCATTGTAGGGCATGTTTGCCTGTGCTGGCCCAAGACATTTTCCTGCCCAAAGCAGAGCCAACATATGGTGCCCTTTTTCCTTGCTAGGGCCAACAGTGTGGAAAAGTCTCGCTGTACCATTCACACACCAATTCATGCCTCATGAGGCCATTGAATGCTGACCACTTCACCCTGCTGCATGGCATGGCTGTTTCTGATGTTAGAGCTGGCACGAAAGTTTGGATTGCACGCAGAGAGGGTGCAACCAAACCTCATTGCTGCAAAAACATTAGAACTTTCTGCTCCTTTAGTAAAGCGAGAGCTGTGCAGAATAAGATGTGTCTTTAAGTTTAAGATTAGATCTGGTACTTTGACTTTGCTCACCATTCCATGGTCCAAATTTGTTTATTTCAATATGGCTTACCCACCTCTAAGTATTGGTTACCCTTTCCTGACTGGCAATCAGGAAATATTATTTCCTTGTTAACTAGTCCTTGAAATTATGGCCCTGTTGCTTACTGGATTAGAACAGTAAAGGAGCCTTCCTTTCCCCATTCTCTCCACCCTTTCTCAACCCCCAAAACCACACCTGTTGGTGTTGTGTACCCTGAAGTGCTTTTCCAGGGGACTTTCACACAGGGGCTTAATATTGTAAAGGGCCATTCAGATATCACAAATACTGTATATTGTTGGCAAAAGGTTTTGTTTTTTTAATGTATCAGATTTTTCTCAGACACTGTAAATCCAGATTAAATGTGGGGGGAATATGGTCTGCCTTTTTGATGCCAATGACATTGTTTGGATGTTGCAAAAAATGTGCATGTGTGAGAATAAGTCATTACTTTTGCATTATAATCATAGCCATTCCTTCCCTCCTTTTTCAGAACTATGTGCTTGGAGGGGCCAGAAATGCAATGAACTAACTTAAATCATTTTGGCAGAGAAAGAAACCAATAGGGACTTGTGAACAGGGAGGAAAAGTATTTGTAGGCAAATAGTTAGGATGCTATTCATCTAGCATGGTAGCTTCTCCATAGCTTTCTTCTCCTTGAAATAATGATTTGGGTTTGTTTGTTTTTTATTGTGATGGGATTAACAGATGGGTGAAAAGTATGCCTGCATCTTTGCATTGTTTTATTTTGAATGATCCTTAGTGAAAGGTTCGTGGTCCTGCTGGACTCCTTGGTCTCAGTGCTCAGCAACTTGTGGAGGAGGGCACTACCAGCGCACACGAACCTGCACCAACCCAGCGCCCTCTAATGGGGAGGACATCTGCATTGGGCTGCACACCGAGGAAGCACTGTGCAACACGCACTTGTGTGAAGGTAGCCCTGTTGTTGTTGTTCTGTATAATGCCATCAGTTTTGGATTTATGTTCTTTTAAAAAATATGTTTTCATAATGCATTTGAGATTTCAGGACTGATGTAATTCTTCTGTTGTTCTTCAAATGTAATTTTGAAATAGATTAACAAATAGAGATAGATGATAGATAGATAGATAGATAGATAGATAGATAGATAGATAGATAGATATGTCTGTTCCCAAACAATAGCTCGGTTGAGAAGACAGTTGCAGAGCATTTTTCCAAGTTCTGAATCATGGAACTTGACGACTGGTTTTGTCATTTTTCAGTCTACTTGATGCCTCTCAAAACAGACTTCCCCTGTTCATGGGTATTTGACATTATTTCTAAATGCTCAGTTGGGTTGCCATATTCAGAAACTATGTGACCTTTTGTCCTTTGTTTATCCCTCATGTTTTTTTCTTGGCTTGACATTGTGATCATCCCACATGCTTAAGTCTTACCTCTTATTCTTAAGGAGGATGGTCCGAATGGTCTGAATGGAGCTTGTGTAATGAAGATGGGATCCAGTATCGTAGCCGTTACTGTGAAATCCACAATCCAGGATCTTCCCAATGTGCTGGGAACAGCACACAATACCAGGACTGCTTGTACAATGAGATCCCAGGTGGGTACAACTTCGTATGCTAAATGAACAAGGAAAGGGCTCGGTTTAGAGGGCTCCACTAATTGCTGAGATGGTTGGATGCCTTACTAAAAAGAACTGATTGCCACTTTTAATATTGATAGGATTGTTTTTTGTGAGGCAGTGAGTATATTGAATGCTGCCTAGTATTCCATTAGTTCAGTTATGCAAAGAGAAGGCATCCTGTAGAAGGAAAGAGATTCAGGAGGATTTTTAGGATCCCATGTGTGGAAAGAAATGAAATGGCAGTAACTTTGGTGTAGTTATAGACTGCTTAGAATTATAGCTAACCTCCATCTAGGGATGGGAAGGATTCTGTGACTAATAGATCTTATATAATCAGGGAGTTTTTTTTTATTCTGCACCACAAACAGAAATTAAATGCACAAGGCAAGTTGTGCTGGATTGGATAAAATTAGAACCAGCATGCTGCTTCCAGCAGAGGACAGACAGATGTTCCTTTTTTTTTTTAATAATAATATTTATTAGGTTTTTCAATTTTTTTATAAGCACATTACAGCACGGTTAAATTTCCTTTGCTTCCCATCTCTCACATCAGGAAGCAGTACTTACTCCCCCCCCCCTCACAGAGGTAATCCTATAACATTGTAAATTTAACCTTCTACACATAACATCCTCACATTGCTTAGACCTAGTCCTTCCCCGGGCTAGGCATTTCTACTTTGTTCATAACAATTATCAAATGACTTCCCCAGCACCACCCTGCTGAATCCATTGTGAATCTTTTCTCTCGGGTTCTTATCATTCTTCTTATACATTGTCTTCTAATACTTATACATTTATAAACCTTAAATTTTATAGCATCTTCTTAATATCATCCTCTTAATATAATATTTTATAACATCCTCTTAATTCCACTTTCTAACCAGACTTTCTCCTCGGCCGTACATCCTAAATTTTCCACTTATGTTCCCCCCCTCCCCCCGTGCCCCAGAACCTAGTTTCCATATAGTCCAAAACTCATCCTTGTATGATTCAAATAATTCTCTCCATACCAGTAATTAAGTCCATATACTTTTACCTCCAAGCCAGCAAATCAGTCCATGTTGTAAAATTGACCTCTCCTCACCCCACACCCACCCGCTTCACCACCCATGTTCAGTTTTTTGGCCCAATTGGCCTTCTTTCCAGGCAGACTGCTGAGTCCTCTTTTCCTTTCCTTTCTTCTTTCAGTTCCAACTTCAGAGTGTTTCAGACTTATTTTTTCCACTCGTTTGTTGGTCTTCATTCTGATGGTTCTCCTCTTCTTACTTTTTGTTTTCCTTTTCTTTCTGTTGACATTCTTGTTTCCAGTTATCTTACGTCTGTTGTGCGGTTGGGTGCGTAATCCTCCTGTCAAATCTGTAGGTTTCTTATGTTTCCCACACACAACCGCGTGAGAACTTCCTGTTGTTGGCCCATCTGGCATGGTCCAGTTCATGTTTCTATAAAATCTTTCAAAGGAGGCATCGATGACATCACTCAGTTTCTGCAGAGCTTGTAAAATTAAATTGGCTTCTAGTTCTGTCATCGAAGCTCCTGTCATTATGTCCAATATAGGTGCAGTCATTCAGTTCAATAATCCATTAAGATAGCTTGTTGCAAAAGTTGTTATTTGCCAGATTCCTCCAGCACAGGGGGAGAGAGGGGCTGGTTACACTGAAGCAAAAACTTCTTTCCAAGTTGCCACTTTCATTTTTGCCTCGGCTGCAGCTTCCCCGTCTCTAGGCTTCAGCAGTGGTGGGGCTGACCTCCATTTTAAACCCCACACTTTTCAAACAAATTAGTTCCAAATTCTTTGTTTTACTCACAGTCTTAAGTCCAAATTCTTGTCTTGGCAGAAGAAATCCAGGCGCACGGACAGGAGCGATCTGGCAGCTGCGCCCGTCAGGGGGATGGATGGAATCAGATCTGTTGGGCTCTGGCTCCCCCCACTCGCTTCCCGGAGACCCTTATTAGGTTCTCCTCGGGAGCAGGAGAGCTGCGCGAGCCTCCGCCAGACCCACCGGTCCCGGGATGCCCTTCCCTGGAGTTTTGGGGGCCGAGGTGCTGTCTCGGACACCCCTTTCACCCCTTTTTCGGGCAGGGAACATCGGAGCGATGTTCCCCCTGACCGCTCCAGCCGGCGCCTAGACCGGAAGTCCGGACAGACAGATGTTCCAAGGATGTCCATGAGAAAGGAAAGAGTGTGACACCTCTGCTCATTATTTGGTATCTAGAGATATATGAACATGCAGGTTCTGTTCAGTTCCCGATATACCTATAGATTTGTCTAACACTTTAAAAAGCAATCTAAACCAGTGGTCCTCACTATATCTGATGGACGTAATTCAAGGTAACTGATCGTTTATAGAATAAGTTCTCAAAATAAACTACGCTATACAAACATCCTTAGATAGCAAGGTCGTCTGTGTCATACATTGGTCAAAATATTTTTGAATTGGATCATACGGTATTCACATTTATTCAGATATTTTATGAGCACAACTTAAATGCCTTATTTGAGTCTTTTTAATATCTCTGTTTATATTTCTGTAATTTGCACAGTTCTTGCCAGAATTAAACAGTTCTAAGGACACTTATTGTGTTGTATTTGGATAGTTTGCAATCCAGACAATGTTCTCGTGCAATAGAGAGTATGTTCTTTTTAAAACTTTTTTCCACTATATTACATTCTGTGTTTTTTGCCAAAGCTCTGGGAGGCTCTCCATTTGCTGCAGAGATTAACTTGCCTTGCATTGAGCAAAGGGATTTTAATTGCCTGCACAATGTCGCAGATGACAACAATGACATTTTTCTCCCCACTGTTTTTCTCTTTGTTTAGTAATCCTGCCAGCCTCAAGCATTGACGAGAGCACGAACTGTGGAGGTAGAGTACAGCTAACTATAGATCTTATTTTTATCTTAACATGACTCCTCTTTTCTGGGAAGCATCAACCCAACCATTAATCTGTGCAGTTCACATCCCGTTGATAGCCTTAATTCCATTGGAGTCCGATTGTCTGAGGGGAGGAAGGGAGGGGAGGAAGTATCTGTGATTCAGTTTTCTGGTATAAGAATTTAATTTGGGGGAGGGAGCATCTCAGAATAATTAATTACCAGGGAGATCACAGTCCTTTCCACTGCAGCTCCTTTTTAAATGGACTGGAAAAGATGAAGAGAGATTCCTCATTTTCCTGAGCGCTTAGTTAATTGTAGAGTTGTCACCGAATTTCATTATAAGCAAAACATTGATACAGGTTCCTGTTCAGGAGAAACTTCCAAAGCTTTTAAGGAGAAGCAAAAAAGAATTTTGATAAGACTGGCAAAGTTTCTCAGGATGGTTCCAACACATCCCTTGTTAATTGTATAAATATTTTAACTTCTTGAGCACTTTTGAATGTAGTGCACACACACACACTACATATACACAACAACACACACACACACACACTACATATACACAACAACATATACATATCTCCCTCCCTTTCTGTGTAAGAGCATTCCTACATCTCACTCCCCACCTCCAGGGGTTTTCGAGGGTGGAGAGGGGGAGAAATGAACGCATGGGGATTGCTGCAGTAGTTCACAGTGTAATAAGCTGAGTTTGTACCAGGGTAACTCGTATAATAAGACTGCAGTGAATTCTTAATTTGTCTCTATGAATGAACCCAATGCAAAATCGATGGCTCTCTTGCCATTGGAAACAGGATTAGACAGCCAATGCAAAACCTTTTGCATTGCCATGCCACTAATTTTATCTGACTTCTTTAGAGTTCAGGGAATTGCATTTTCTTTGTGCATTTCCTGGAGGTCGCTTGATAGCTAGCAGAGTCTGTTGAAGGGGCAGAAGAGAAAGCAACCTTCCTCGCTTCTCGCATTGTGCTTTTTGATACCTGCCATCTTTCTGAATAGGAGAAAAATTGCAGCTTTGCTAACACAAGGCACTTGTTCTGGTACTTTGAAGTTCAGTTGTAACAGGGAACTATGGTTAAGAGCAGAACTCTGGCTTTTTCAGCTCATTGTGCAAAGAGATAACTGAAGCAGATGGAAACGATCTCCCTGCACTCCTACCGCAGCTCGTTGCAGTTCTTGACTTATTAAGTCAAAAACATACTGTGCAAACCACGCCAATGGGTGATTTAAACTTTTGTTGTAGCCGTCATGAAACCGATCACCAAATTTCTAGTAGATATAATTGTCAGGAGCAGATTTTGGGTCATCCAAAAGCACCGTGGTGCTTCAGTGGTTTTGCACAACAGCCCCCACAAGTAAGCAGCTTTCCTGGCGAACCGCTTGCACAGCTCTTGGCCTGCGCACCAGTACAAAAAGCATTACAGGAATGACAGAAAAGGCGAAACGCTCCATCGGCAGACCTTCCCATCAAGTGTGTGTGACTGCAGGGGAAGCAATGGAATTAGGACTCCAGTTCCATTAGCAGCACGGTTGGCTTTCTGCGTCCCCCATTCCTCCTGCCAGGTGTGTGCCTCAGCTCAGGGTCTCCTTATTAACCTTATATTCATCATTATGCATTGGTATTGATATTTTCACTGCCCTCTTCTGCCATTGCAGTCTTATTTGTTTATATAATGCATGGGGATATTATTTATCCCTTAGCATCTCTGAATATCTGGCAAAGATATAATCGTTAGAAATTCAGCCTGCTGCCCTCTCACATGTGAAACAAGGGGGAATCTGAGTTATGAGCAAAACCAGAAACATCAGTCTGCAGATTCATAGAATGCCCATGTTATTCAAATATTCAGCCGGGTGCCATGGAGGCACAGCTGAAAGGCAGAGAGACCTTGTAAGGGACAGGACTGAGGATGAATAGTTTTCAGGAATCAGCTGCTCAGTACCTGAGCACCAGAGAATTCTTAGCACCTCACCAACTACAACTCACCTTGGCAAAAGCCATGAGTTGAAGTGTTACATTGATGCTGAAAGTAGGGCCCATGAAACCTTATCCTCAAGTGACTTTTCAACTTTATGATTCTTAGAATTTGTCACTGGCTTTTGTTGTTGTTTACTCTTTTGCATTCCTCTTTCTCAATAGAACATCTCCTTGGTAACCCACTGGAATGGAAGCGTTTTGAAATCTATATGTCTACTTATTTGTGTTGGGGAATGTTTTATGCACCAGGAGCTTTCTTCTTTGAAATCTTTACGGGGCACCTGCGTCAGTGGTGTCAGCTTCCAGCTGGGGTTCTGCTTTCATTGCTCACCAAGAAACCAAGCCAGGCAATATTCAGTGTCATCCCTTGTTCTTGCAGCCTCCTGTTTTTTCTCCCAGGAGGCTCCCTTTCTGTGGCTAGTGGAGAGAGTATCAGCAAGAGCACATGCAGGCTTTCAGTAGAGAAGGCAGCATGACAATTCCTTCTCAGAGATGGCTGGAGAAGCAGAAGCTGATCAGAGACCAAAAAACCAGGCCGGGGTGGGAGGGTGGGGAACCCTGTATCCTTAGCAGCCAGCATACATTGGAGGCAGCCAGGAGGTGGCTTGTGCAACGCCAAGCAGGTCCCCTGCCTTGGCTGCTCTGAGCAGAGGTCTCATAGGAAAAGCAATGAGCTCTTCTCCTTCTCGGTGGTGGTAGCATTTTGCAGGCTTCCATCCAGTGCTAGCATGAGCGCTCAGCATCCTTGGGCTTCCAGAGTCCCAGAGCCCTGGAATGGCTATTGCTGAAGCCTGTTCTAGGCCCCTTTTAAAAAATACATATTTTTCATCTGAGCACTCTGAGCACCTAGCAATCATATTTGTGTCCCTGACACTCTGGGGCATTGTGGAAATTTTAATGGCAGGTAGATGTATCTGCTCAGAATCCTGCCACTACTCCCTGTCACCCACTGCCAGGTAATTCCCCTGACAGAGGAGGGGCCCACCCAAGGGCACTTTGCCAAGAACCTCCTCAAATAGGGAACCAGCCTAGACCCACCACACCTTATCAGCCGCTTCCACTTATTCATTCCTTGTGCATTTTAGGTAGGTCAGAAGGCCTTTCTTTCTTCTGATTTGAGAAATTCTGAGTTTACCACCCACCTCCCAATTTCCATGACATGCACATTCTTTGGAACCTGTTGTTGTGTATTGTTTGTATACCTCATTTCTCTGCCTGTCAGCTTAATGTTTAGTTTCAGTATCAATTGGAGGAGAAAGGAATAGCTTTAAGAAAGCAGCGTGTGATGCCACTGAAGCAGAACTGTGATGAGCAGGCTTGATAGTAAGGGAAGGAAGCGTCTGTTAGTGGGTGTTACCATGCAAGACACTGGCTTCTTTCAGAAACACATTTTCCTTATGCCTAGGAAACAGAAAATCACCCTCTTGAGCAGCTTATTGCTGTTGAAAGTGTTTTTGTTCTTGTTTATGTCTCTAACCACAGCATCTCTTGCCTCCCTTTCTTCTCTAGGTTTCAGCCTCATCCACCTAATTGCCACAGGGGTCTCCTGCTTCTTTGGTTCTAGCCTCTTAACCTTTGTTATCTATGTGTATTGCCAGCGTTGCCAGAGGCAATCTCAGGAGTCAACTGTTATCCATCCCACCACTCCCAATCATCTCCATTACAAAGGCAACACAACTCCCAAGAATGAGAAATACACACCTATGGAATTCAAGGTAAGAGGCTTCATCTGCCCAAAGGTCTCTGTTGCACACTGAATTCATTTGTAGCGCATCCCAGTGGCTCATAACCTTTGTTTGGTACAGTTTGCTTCAGCAAGTTTTCCCAGCATGCTTAAGAGCTGAGCTACATGATCAGCTGAAACAGGTAGGGTAGGTAACTTTGCCATCTCTTTGACATGCATGGAATTATGCGGAAGCACTGAAATTGTTCTGCACAGCAGGAACTTTACCACATGGTTGGTTCTTTTGATTGTGTAGCTGGGTTCAAGTCTCAATGCAAAGAGCAGTGGTTGAAACTAAGTGATATTTTCTTGCTGTGGTTGATTAGCCTGTTTCTCCATCGTTGAGTGAGCTTGCTTTCTCCATCACCTTCATTGGAAACATATATGCTAGGTAACATTACTAAGACATGTTTCTGAAGGGCCATTGGTGTATCAATATTTAAATTGTGGATATAAGCCCAGCATCCTACTGAAGGTTCAGGATTTAGATTTGGAACCATAGGGCTGTGCTCTGCTATGTTTGCATGGATTTTTACATACATAATATTGTTTTCCTATCCTCTCCCATGGCCCATCCAAATTTTCTCCCATGTCGCTTCTCAGAAGGGATCAAATAATAGCTACATTTGTACAGTTGTTTTTTATTTATTGAATTTCCATACAGCCCTTCATCCAACGATCACACAACGGTTTACTGTATAAAAACACAAAACAAGAAACAAAACAATAACCCCCACACCCACAGTTTAAAAGGCCATAGATTGTTATGATGATGGTGATGTCCACATAAAACACCACCTTTTTGTGACCACATTCTTTGCTTACTTAGAAGGCCTATCCGAAAGGGAGTTATCTCCAGAGTGTATTGGTTGCCTTGGCAACCTCTTTTTCAATAGAAATCTGGCATTTCTGTTATCAAGAAATGAACCTGACAAGCTAGCAAGTATCCCAGTAGTAATTAACACATAATAAAGCACCCAGCATCTGTAATCAACAAAGTAACTTGTAGGCAGGGGGAAATACCTCTTAAAAGCAATTAATTAACTTGCAGAGAGCAAGAGCAGAAAGATTGCTATTCATAGTTTTAAAAACAGGCAGCAGGTACAGAAAGTGGAGCAGGTTGCAATTAGGTCACTCATTGGATTTGGAGCTTCCTTGGCAAGTAAGGCTTCCAAATGGCCCTGGCGATAAAGAAAAAGCAAGAACGTTTTTAGAGATTTCTAAATTAGTGCCACTGCATCGAAACAATTTTTAAAAATGTCCTTCAGAGCTGAAATATAGGTTTTGGCAACCAGAAGCAACCCTTCATCTTATCAACCTGTTTGTTTTTGGAGCCTGTTAGCTAAATTCTTCAGAAGCAGCTTACCTGACCTGCAGCTGCCAAATTCCAAATGAAAAATTTACCGACTGCCAACAAACAAATGGGGATAGATCACCCAGGCCTACCCAATTCTCTCAGGCCGTGTGCGGCAGTACATTGATGGAGGTCACTTGCCTACAGAAATGTACTCTTCACCTGTGTGGAAGGGGTCAACTCTGCATTTGAAGAATTGCCTCTTTCTCTCAAGTGAGAGTTTCCTCCTGTCCTTATTGGCAGTGGTGTCACAGGCAGTTACTAACCCTTGATAATCCTAAAACCAGCTCTGTTGCATCAGTAATTATTTTGAAGTCTAGATTAACAAGCTGTATGCCCAACAGATGTCTGGAAAAATAACAAGACCTTATTATTTCCAGAGCTGCGCTGGCTAAGTTGGTATTCCTTATCAATGACAATTTCTTTTTGAGATGTAAGGAATTACCCATTTTGCTTTCTCACATAATTTCTTGCTTGTTTTCTGAGGAAAAAGGTTAATTTTCAAGGGAAGCTTAAATCTCCTAATATTAGGACAAAATTGTGTTCCAGAAATGGTTCAATGCACATTTTTGGTGATGTGGATCTTGGTGGATGAGAAAGCATGTGTCAAAAGATCTGGAATCAATGAACAGCAATTTTCTCTTCACAAAAAATGAAATGCATGAAGCTAAGAAATTTAAACCTTGAGGTATACCTAGTTAGGGAAACTTAAGAGATCTCCTCTGACAAATTCAGAGGAATCCTATAGTACAACCCCACCCCACCCCGGACTGTATCCCTTCAGAGTGTGGATGGGAGATTTTATGACTGCATGCTCCCCATTTCTAAAACTTCTCTAACATAAGCGAAGCTTACGTTATGGCTAAGCTAAAGAAAGCAGAACAATTAGTGCATCACAGTTCTTTAACACAGGATCTCTAACTGTACTAAAAATAGTCTCCTAGGAAATGCCCCGGATTCAGTCCGCAGTATTTCCAGGTAGAGCTTTGAATATCCCTGATTGAAATCCTGTGGAGCCACCGACAATCTGTGTAGACCAAGGGTAGGTAATGTGGTGCTTTCCAGTTGGTGGACGGCACCACTAGACTCCCTATATTCCCTGAACATTGGTCATTCTGTTGGGAGTCCAAAATACCTGGAGGGCCCCTACATTAGGCAATTTGCACGGAAGGCAAGCAATGTGGGCTTGATCATACACCCATGTAGCAGAAGAGCATGGTATTCCAACAGTGTGTGCAAACCATGTAACCAAACAGCTTCTACCCTCTCCCCCGTTGCTTATTTCTTTTCCATTAAAACAGTGAACACGGTAACATCTGGAGGGCACCGTGTTGGCTATCCATGGTGTCGACAGTACTGAGTTACATGGACCAATGGTCTGACTCTGTTAAAGGCAGCTTCCTAGCTGTGTGTGCCATGAAGCCTACACTCTGTGTTCTCCAAGTGAGCCTGCTGCTCTCAGGTGCCTTGTCACTGTTGAAATAAGATTCAGCTGCCAATCAAGTCAGCTTTGTTGTGTAGAAATGGGGACCACCAAATTTGTCCTTCTGCTCAAGCAGCATAATGTGTTGGACCAGCCCTGTTCTGTGGGCTTGCATGCTAGACTTAACTTGATGTCCAGACTTGCTCAGTTGCTTATTTGTGACTCTCCACCTCATAAACCAGGCCTCAGGAATTTGACTCTTTGAAGTTCTCATGAATCCTGAATACATGTGTTAATCCATTGTCTTTGCACACTAAGAAGCCCATCTGGTTTGTGAGTGCAGTTGCAATATAGATGGCGAAGGGCAGGGAGATACTCATTCTTCCTTACTTAAAGACAACTCAGAGATGCTTTGCTCCTTGTAAAATTATTTTGCCTGATATAAGAAAAAAAAGTTTTTAGAAGATTGCATTGGCAGAAAGTTGGAGGAGAGTTAATAAGAAAGCACTTTTGTTAAGTGCAAGTCAGCGTGAACTTCTAGAAGGTAAATCATGTCGCACAAATTAGATTCTTTCCCTCCCCTGCTTCTCTTTTCTCCCGCCCCTTTCCATTCTTTTGGCTAATTAAATAAATATTGATCTTTACAGAAAGGAAAACACAATCTGGATCCTACTGTAAGTTTCTGATTGTTTCATTAATTTGAGGTATTTTCTTGGTCCCGAAATCATTCATCCCCTTCCACCCACCTACCCAGTAAGGTCATTCCTGTATAGGAAGGGGTCTTTATCATCTGATTCAGTGCTATGCAGAAGCATCATAGTGGTAAGAATCCCTAACCTCAAATTTTGTCATGTACATTAGATAGATAAGGTGGGGGTGGAGACATAAGGAGTTGACAGATAGGTAGTAGAGAATGGGCTAAGGAAGACTCAGAGGGCAGTAAAGGTGCAGTTAAGTGTGGTCCCTTCTTTCTACCTTCCAACTCTACAATTCTATGATTCTAAGTGGAACTCAGCAAAGGAGTTGCTGAAGAAGTGGATCCTTAGAGGAGGAGAAAGAAATGGCTTATTTAACAGAGGAGTGAAGACTGTTCTATCTATAGGGAACCACATGGTAGAAACCACAGAGACAGACACACATTGGACTTCTAGGCAACTGAGATTGTCTAAAAAACACAGAGGAGTGAAAAGGCGATTAGGAAGAGGACCCCATCTATATGGCAAAGTCACATTGGTTTTATACCTTTCATGACAGAGAATTCTGGAAATGGTAGTTTTGTCAACATGCTGTGATTTATAAGAGATTTCTTCCCCCACACCACCACCCATCCCACATCAGGCGTACAATTTTCAGGGAAGAGGGACTGTAAAGTCTGTTTAAGTCTACAAAATGGATATGACCAGGTGTTGGGGCAGGGAGATTTCAAGGTGGATCTGACACTTAGACCTGACACTATTTTGAACAATGGAATCTGCTGTGTTTGGTGGGGTGAGCGCCTGCCAGCGAGGCAAGATAAAGCTCATGTTCTATGCTTGACATGCCAAAAATTGTAATGTGTTGTTTGTTACAACTTACAGGGAGGATGTTGTTGTCTCACACAGTAATCAGGAAGGCACAACAGGTTAGAAAATGGGAGGTGGAATGTTACCCAGAATTTCCCGGAGCTCTGCCATTCCTTCCATTCTAAATGAATCAAAGTGGTGGTCAGACAGGGCACCCCTAACACTTCTGACATTGTGGGAAGGGGAGCAGAGGGTTAACAATCAATGGTCTATGATGATACAGAAGTTTCCAAATCCATCTCTAGTACTTTATTTTTGTTTCTTCAAACCTCCCTGTTCAAAAGCTGTGCTTTAGCCACAGCAAATTTCATCTGTGCTTTAGCCACAGCATATTTCAAAGAAAGGAAGATCTAATGACAAGGAGGTGGAACCTGCATGAGGGCGATTCAGGCATTCAAGTACATATGGATGAGATGTAAATGCTGTTGATGGCAGTAACCCATTGATCATTTCACTGATAACCTGCCAAGACACTGATGATTCGGGAGGGGGGGGGTTATCTTCTGCCTGCTTTGTGCAGAATATTCTGTGTTATGCTGTCAGATCTTTTAGCCAAGGTTGTGGGCGAATATTTCAAGTCATCTAATCAGCCATTCATGTTCCATTAATTAGCAATAGCTTCTACAGTCCTTTGATGGTGTTGTGTTCTGTTCAGCACGGATGCATATTGTAATAGTTGTTTACATCATGCATTAGGTTGCAGCTCCTTACACCATTCCCTGCTCAGCCAGGTTGTTTGGGCTGTAATAGCACAGGCTATTAAAACATAAGCACCTGCTGTTTTAGATACTGCGCTTCCAAGTGAGAGTTCCAAAAGGGCCATACACACAAGCAAGGGTTATCAGTCTGCTGGTAATCATGATTGTAATGATCCATGGTATGGGGAAGGGAATTTTCTGCCCTGCCTATATATTGGCTGATCATGGTACTCACGAGTTGCCAACCATTTGGGTGAGGAAAAGACACACACCCCATGCAGCCCCAAGGGCAAAATTATGTGTGAGGATTCTCCTAAATTTAATTTTGCTGAGTATGCAAGTAGGCTTCACATGCAGGAATCTGGGATTTCTGCACTAAAAGCACAAAGAATGTTAAAAATC
Source organism: Darevskia mixta (assembly GCA_034641385.1). NCBI lineage: Eukaryota > Metazoa > Chordata > Lepidosauria > Squamata > Lacertidae > Darevskia > Darevskia mixta. The sequence continues at coordinate 8,935,052 of JAWWNH010000001.1, read as the reverse complement.
CCCCAAACTGCAATAAATATAAATGAACAAGAACATAGCTAGACCAAACACCTTTCCCCCCTCATGCAGATGTTCTAGGTTCAATACATGGCATCTTGACGTAAAATATTTTTAGGTTGCAGGTCTGGGACCTATGCCCAAGATGTAACAGAGCTGTAACCATTCAGAGTAAACCAGCCTTCCCCAACCTAGTGTTCTCCAGATGTTTTGGAGTGTAACTCTCACCAGTGGCTGTGCTATGGGAGGCTGGTGGGAGTTGGGAGTCTCCAGCTACTGGAAGGGCAGGCTGGAGCAGTACTAGATCGTTGCCTGAGATTATAAAGTGGCTTCATATCTTCTTAAGATGTGACCTACTCAATCAGGAATTGTTGTTGTTGTTTAGTTGTGTCCGACTTTGTGACCCCAGGACCAGAGCATGCCAGGTACTCCTGTCTTCCACTGCCTCCCGCAGTTTGATCAGACTCACGTTGGTAGCTTCGAGAACACTGTCCAACCATCTTGTCCTCTGTCGTCCCCTTCTCCTTGTTCCCTCAATCTTTCCCAGCATCAGGGTCTTTTCCAGGGAGTCTTCTCTTCTCATGAGGTGGCCAAAGTATTGGAGCCTCAGCTTCAGGATCTGTCCTTCCAGTGAGCACTCAGGGCTGATTTCCTTCAGAATGGATAGGTTTGATCTTCTTGCAGTCCATGGGACTCTCAAGAGTCTCCTCCAGCACCATAATTCAAAAGCATCAATTCTTTGGCGATCAGCCTTCTTTATGGTCCAGCTCTCACTTCCATACATCACTACTGGGAAAACCATAGCTTTAACTATACAGACCTTTGTCGGCAAGGTGATGTCTCTGCTTTTTTTGAACCAACCAGTTATTCCATATAAAGTTCTAACTGTAGCTTCTTGTCCCACATAGAGATTTCTCAGGAGACAGAATCAGGAATAGGGGGTCCATCTAATCCAAAATCCTTTACCAACAGTGGTTAGCAGGAAGCCTCCAAACAATGGCAATGGTCCTCCTCCGTTGTTTGCTCCACAGCAAACCAAACCAGAGCATCTCTGAACCCGAGGATACCATATAGCAACCATGGGAAATACAGTCCTGGTTGGCACATCATGCTAAGCCAAACCATAACATAGCAAGTATGTGCAAGCTCCTAGGGAGGAGCTCGTAGTCTTCCCCAGTCATCCAAATCTTGACTCATAGTTCAGCACTTTTTCAAGCCTATCCATGAGCTGTAACCAGGGTTTGTTCATGGTTTACAGCTAGGTTTGTTCATGGTTTACAGCTAGGACCAGGGAGAATGTAGAATTATACAGAACATTTATGGTATCACATCAGACTTGTAAACAAAAGATGAATAATTGTTTGGTCAAACTGGCTCAAAACTCATAGATACAGGTCCCAAGCTGTTCAAGACAAGAGACTTGTCCTTTCCTGCCCTTGCCTCTGCTGCCAGTGCCAGCCACATACCCAGAGAAAAGAGAGCTTGGCAGGAGGAGGACAGTGTCCTTTGGAAGAGGATCAGGAGCAACAGACCCAGTCATGTAGGGCTGCAAGGAAAGGGAATGTCGTAGATTGTGGGCCAGGCAGGGTTAGTGAAGAAAAAGACACCAATAAAAGGGGATGGTTGGAGCCTAGAACCACTGGTTCTTGGACATGCCACAATGAATGGGTGGCTCTTGGTGATGAGGGAATGAAGCATGTTTGTGTGTGAGACTGGGGGAGGGAGGGAGGATTTGCAAAATACAGCCTTGTAACTTCCAGTTACAGGAATTATTTCAGGTTGCAAAGAGATCTCCACAATATAGCCTTCCTTCTGTCAACAGAAAGAAAGCCAGTTTCATCAGTCTGGTGCAGTACCCTTGGTGAAAGGGATATTGAATCGTGTGATATGTGGTTCATTAACCACCCAGAGATATACACCTAGATGCTGTAGGGAAAATATCAGTGCTGGAGACCGGGAAACAGAGCCTCTGCTCTCCTCCCATCCCCTGAAGAATAATAATTTCAGATGAAGCGGCAATCTTTAAAAAAAATCGGAGGACCTTCCAGCTGTGAAATGAGAAATAAAACTAGAAGGGGGATGTGATGTTCCAAAGCACTGCCTGACTTCTCAGCGTCTTGTTCCCTTGTGGATGGTCATTTTTACTGCTGCTGAAAATAACACTTGCGGGGTCCAGGGAGGCAGAGATAGCATAGAAGACTTTGAACCACCTTTCCTTTCCCAGGAGGTGTTTGTGGCTGGGCTAGGCAAGTGCTTGTGGAGTTTTTTACCCTTCTATCCCTTGAAAAGTGCAAGATGGCAATCTCCTATCTTTTAATTTGATAGGTTGCTCTTTCACTTTTACTGGCTGTTTTCTTTCCTCACCCTTGATTCCTATGTGTGGGCTGGCAGAAGCAGTGATACATCCACAGCGAGAACTTCCTTCCTGTAGTGACCCTTCTGTTGTGCATCGTTTGAAGCTGCAGCAGCAATCTGTTTACAGTTTAGCCATCATTCAAAAGCTGGATGAATTGCAGCAGTCTGGAAAGTTAGTAACGGTTTCTCCTTGAGACCCATCTCTTCACTGTGTGGCTTTAAAATTGAGACCCTTGGCTAGATTAGCAAATCATTTATTCCATCCCCTCAACCCTCCTCCTCCTCCCTCCCTCCCCCATGGCAAAAAAAAGGTGAAATGCAAATTTTAGTTCTTATGATTTTTATGTGTAACAAAGCCTTTCCCCCCACCTTCAGGCATTTAAGAATGTTTGCCGCTTGAGTGGCAAAGCACATGTTTTCAGTGGGCAGAGTCTGATATGAAAGGGAATGGTTTGCAGGTGGGAAACAGCATTATTTTTATTGTATTATCCCGCAGCTCTAAATATCACTTCAAGGGATGCTTGATTTACATAATGCCTGCTAGGAAGAGAAAGGAAGGAGGCTTACTGAGGAGGAACAAAAAGGATTTAGCAGTACAGCTTAGCTGAAAGCTATTAGTCTCTTCCCCTGACCCTCTTTAATTCATTGGGTCGAGTCAAATTGAGCAGTCAGCCATGCTCGGGAGGTGTGGCTCTCATGCAGTGAAGATTACACTGGCAGAGCAATGATGCATCTTACAGAGGTGTCATTACCTTATGGCGGCGGCGGCAGCAGCAGCAGCAAGCCAGGCAGGCTTGTCACATTCGTCTTATTTAAGATCAGTGGATGCTGCCACTTAAGGGTTTGAATGTTTGCCTCTGTCAAATTTATGTGGAATATTAGCAGCCATTCACTAGCTCTGAATCTTTGCCGTCTGCTGTGCTGCAGTATAAAGTCGGGAGTGTGTTGCTGTCGTTGGGACATTCCAAGCAAAACCTGCCTTTGGCTTTGACCACTTGTATTTCTGGCCATTTTGTTATCTTCAGGCGGGATATAAGACTCCCCACCATCACACACAAACACACAATTGATAGGCCCCACTGTTACATGTACCCTCATCCTTTCCTCTCTTTCCCCCACTTTTCATTCCGGTCTGGGTTTTGTATCATATGGGAAGGCATCAAAGCCCCTCAACCCTTGTTAGACCAGAGTTGGTACAATCATAGAATTGTAGAGTTGGAAAGGATCCTGGGAGTCACCTAGTCCAACCCCCTTTCAATGCAGGAATCTTAACTAAAGCATCCAAGACAGATGGCCATCCAACCTCTGCTTAAAAATCTCCAATAAAGGAGAGTCCACAACCACCTGAGGGAGTCCGCTCCACTGACTACACAGAAAAATACGGGAGATGATGTTATGACCAGTGAGGTGGCTTGCAAGGTCTTTATGTGGCAGGGATGGAAGTGGAAGAGTGGGATGCTCAGTCAGTATCATGCAAGCACATGGCTGCTGAGATAGTCTCTGTTGTATATTGTGGAGATTTGGAGGTGGTCCCTATGCATCTGATTGTGCAGGAAAAACACCTTTGATTTTTGTCATTCTCACACAGAAAGGCACTTTTGGGTTTAACCCACTTTCCATCTCCTGTCTAAAAGCTTCATTGTGTCTAGTGCAGCAGTGGGCAGAAGGTAGATCTGTATCTACTGGTAGATTTGGGTGATTTTAAGGAGATCATCAATTTCTGTTGTTCTTTAATAACCAAATTAACTCCCTCCCTTCCTAAATGATACTCTTGAAATGAAGAAAGGAGGAGTGTCATTGTTGCAGGTGGTCGTGGTGGGGTTGCCATTAGGAATAAACCTTTGTGAAGAACTTTCAGTGCTGGCAAAACAAATGCCTTGGGCTCAGAATTCCTTGATTCTACATGCGTCCTCTGCAGCTGGCTCCGGTTCATGGGTTCTAGTAAAACACAAAGTCGTTCCTGCAAGCACGAAATCTGCCCACCCCGTTCTAGTGTGACAGGAGGTGCTTTATAAAGAAAGATAATTGTACCTGATGCTATAGAATTGCTGGCGCTCAAGTGGTTTTTGACCAGGTCAGTAACCTGGTTAAGAGATCACCAAGAGCTACACTTGTGGTCAGAAGAGGGCAAGATACTGTCTGTTTCATTTGTAATAGCCACATCAAGATTATGGAATTATATATTTTTAATCCTTTGCAAAGATGCTGTTTTTCACTGCTTCTTTTTCTGAATGTGTTCAAGCGTGACAGACTTCTTTTTCCGGACACAGAAAAATATATCTGTCCAGCAGATAGATTAAACATGAGCTAGAAAAAGATAAAGGGTGTGTTGAAATGACAGTCAATTTTTACTCCAGCTTACGGTGGCGCCATCGAAAGGAATTAATTAATAAATGCTCAGGAAAGGAAGGGGGGGGAAATAAGAAATCCCTTATTTAAACATCAGTAATTAAATTGACACAAACATTCCACCTCCATTTTTTCTCCATGCTGTTGACAACTACTTGTAACTTTGTTGGTTGTTAATTTTCTTCAGCAATCCTTTTCCCCTCAAATGTGACCATGCCTTGTTACTTACACTGTAGCTTACAGAAGTGACACACTTAATATCGGGGGGTCCAAACCTGGATATCTACCAGTGGAGATGGAGATCAGGTAAATGTGCACCTGCTCTTCCAAAGCAAAAGAGAAATGCCCTTTTGGTTTACTCTTGGGAGGGAGCTGGAGTGAAACATGTAGACGGGACCCTAGTCTCAGTGTGTGCAGTTACTCCTAATTAGGCCCGGCATAGTTGCACAGTGGCGGGTGATGGAGATGGTGGTAGTGACCATCAAACATCATGTCACCGATATGGGAAAGCCATGTCTGCAAATCTGGAAAAACCCATAGATCTTGGTTTGCAGTAGTGGTTTGGCTCAGATTGCCCAAAACACTGGCAAAGCCAGGAGGAGTTGTGGCCCTATCCACAGAAAGTTCTCTGTAGAGAGCTACAAAATACTTAAGAAGACACCTTAGAGGGAAGGTACTATTATAAAATTGCATTAGAAAATGGAATATGTGAGCTTTTTGGACAAGGGAGGGAAAAGAGTGTCTCTATAAATTTCTCTGTTTTTCCCCCCACAGACACTTAACAAGAACAATTTAATACCAGATGACAGGACCAACTTCTATCCTTTGCAGCAAACAAATGTGTACACAACCACCTATTACCCCAGTACACTGAATAAGTATGACTACAGGCCTGAGGCCTCCCCTGGAAGGACCTTTACCAACAGCTGATGATGGACACCAAGAACTGGATCGCTTCCTTTATGATTTTTATTTTTTAAATTGAGTTTATGGACCAAATGTTGGCCCAGTCTCTAGATGTAAATATTATACAGTGGGCCTTTTATTTTTTATCAGTGGTCTTACTTTTGAGTAGTACATCTCCTTAAGTGGACCCACTGCTTATGGACAATGGACCATCTTGCCTAAGATTTTTTGAGGCGTCCTCAGCTAGAGACATCACATACTGCTATGGTTATTTATGGCTGGAGATGCCTTTGTGTCTGATGCCATGACAGTCCAAGAACCAACCATTATGTGCTAACTTTGTGTGGAATGGTACTTGGCTACCCAGCACCGCTTCAGAAACTCAGTGGACATGGAAGACAAATGCCTTCAATGTGCTGAGATGCGTCCTTCATAAGCCTACAGGTTAATGGTAGTATGAATGTCATCCACAAGAGAAGCCTTATCGAACATTGTGCTCAAGATTCTGGTGTTTAGGTTTGGAGGTTGATCAGTGTGTCATCACCATTTCCTGCGACACGTTGAAATAATATGCAGCCTTCAATGGAAAAAAAAAGTCGTGAGATAAACAGAACAAAGATAAGGTATTTCACGCGAAACTAGCATTTTGAAACATTTCCAGTCATAGTTTTGAGGGAAATGTAGGATGACATTACCTGAAGTGTAGGTTTGGGTGCTTGAAGCATGGGCTCTGGGCAGAAGAGAATTTATCCCACTGGGGAAAATATGAGTGGAACAAGAGCCATGGAATATCCTGATTTTGGAAGGGGTGGGGCAACTATTTTCTTTTAACTTTGATTGTGGTAGTCTCTTAAGGAGCTGCTAGGTTGATGGCCTTGCTGTCCTTGTTGAAATCACCAAGCTTTGTGTTAATGCTGATTTTATTTTTTATAATTTTTTATTCACTTGGGGAAAAATGTTTTGAGTTCAGTTTGTCTCTGAAGAATGTCTTCATAGCATAGTCTAACCCATAAAGCCTACTGCAGATTCCTTCAGTGTCTTCCAGCTAGTACTTCTCCATGGGAGTACAATGTGCACCATCAGTTGACAGTGTCCTGTGTCTGAGCAAGAAGAAAAAGTAATTCTGCTTCGGTAAAGGTAAAAAATGGGGTCTGTAGCCTTTTCAAATAATAATCCAGTCCAGTTTTGAAATGTTATTCTTTGTATATGTGTGATTGTGTTAGACCAGTGCAGAAGCCATGTCGTCTTTGGACAGGTGATTGTCTGACATTCATGTCTAGCCAATGCACACCACGCTTTAATGGACATTCCCAGTGTGTCTGGCAATGTGAGCGAGTTTGCCATTGTTGTTCAGCATAACTCCTGGTGCTAAGAGATGGAGACTGCCACAATGCAGAGCATGTAATAAGAGTCCCGGCATGAATGATGAACAATTCCAGAGCTTGGGGATTCTCCTCCATATCTTCTTTCAGCAATGACCATATCTATTTGCAGTTGCTGGCTTGACATTTGTCCAAGCTGTTTGTTTTAGATTCAGGTTCACTGTCTGGCAGCCAGACCTGTGCTCATTACTGTTGCCACCTTTAAAACACATTTTGGACATATAATCTGAATGATGGCACAGTCAAGACCATTAACACAGGCAGGACATGCAAACTGGTCAGTGGCTCTGTGTTCATGATGCAAAATGGCTAGTTTGAATAGGAAGAGCAATCCAGTACTGATGCCAACGTCTGATGTTACCTTATGCAACCACATATCATAAAACATTGGTGCCTAAATTGTGAATGGTATCAGTGGGGCTGAAGTAGTCTAGATGGGTGCATGGGCTGTAGATTTTTGGGGGGATTTAGATATGCAACCTGCTGGGGTTTTGTTTTGGTTTTGCTGTTTGTTTCCATGTGCCCATGATTGGGAACTTGATCAAATTGCTACAGACTCCAATCCAGACTCTTCTGGGGTGTCTGTTGCACACATGAGGCTCTTTTGAGTGCAAAACCTCCCAGTCACCTGGCAAAAGAAAGCTGCTGCACATGCAGATCTGTGTTTTCCACTGAAATGATTGGGGCACTTGCTCGTAATTGAGCTCCATCTGAGCCTCTATATTGCGTAAGAAATGGCTGGATCAGTGTCACTGTTTCAGAGGGTGCTGCAAAATTGTAATTTATTTTGCAGCAGTTCTTAAAAAGGTATATATGCAAATGAATTAAACCTTTTGTTCACTCTTTTTTTGCCATAAAATAAGCCAGATCTATTTTTCAGTTAGATAAAGACTAGAATTTATTTTATTACATAGAATATTTTCCCATTCTGGTTATGCAGCATATCTTTCTTTCTCCAAATGCCAGAAATCAGGGCAGGCTAGGGGAGGGATATTTTTAGTTAGGATATTCCAAATTCATTCTTCCCAGGCATCTGATTGTGAAGAATGATACCCTTTCAAAAATATGAATGGCAATTGCAACGTGGGTGTGCAGATGCCATTTCAACAGAAAGTAGGGTGAATGGGTGGAAAAGAACATCTTGAACTTTTTAACATTCCATTAATGTTTGCATGGCAGTACAATTCTTTAGGAGCAACATCTAATGCAAAATAAGAGCAGTTTCTTATCACATGGCAGGTTAATGACATAGGACATAGTGACATTCTTGCATCCTAAGTTAATTTAGTGTTTCAGGCACCCAGCTGCTAATGTCCACAGTAGAGCGGTCTGATTCTCTAAACACCTGGTATTTATTACACTTGGGGTTGTCATAATGGATGTTGTAGTACACAATGGAAATGTATTTGGTTTGGCAGTGTTGCTTTTGACAGCAGGGCTTAGCCATCAAGGAAACAAAGCCCCCTCCCCGTGTTTGATGTGGAAACTGAATATGCAAATGTTTGGGAATATCCTTCAGAGCAGCAATGCATTTTTGCCATGGGAAAGAGACCCAGCTGAAGCACTGCCTTACATCTAGTGGGGCACTTTGCACAGAAAGTTTCTTTTGAAACTCAGGGGATTTCCTAAACCAGTTGTGTAGCAGGAGGCAACCATTAAAGTGACATCAAGTCGCATGCAACCCCAGAGGTGTTGTGAGGACTGTGCCCAAATTCTGTACGGTCAAGTGCTATAAAGGATCTCGCATCCACTTTTTGTTTTACTTTTTTAAAAACCACCTTTATAAGCTTAGGCAACATCTACAAGATTCAGTTGAACAGATTTGAAACTAGGGCTTTCATTTTGAGAGGGATATGTTGAACCCAGGGAGTGGGACAGAGAGCAAAGAACACAGCAGGTTCAGATTCTTTTAGAACGGAAGTTTGAATAATAGCAACTACAAATCCTATTTTACAAATCGTATTTTGGAGGTTGTCCTAACTCTTCACTTTCTCCGGGTGCAGGGAAGAAAATGGCTTTTCATATTTGGGTAGGAAGATGTTGTTAGCTTTTGATTTCAGAATCATAACCTGTGGTTACTCAAATGTGAGGAACTATCACCCTTGTGTTTTGTCTCTTTTTGAAAAAATAATAGCTTTTTGCAGGAAAGAAGAGCACTACAGTTGCACTGCTCTTATGCATTTTGATACAGCAGTTTCTTACACGCTGCCATAGAACTCTCCCTCTTAGAAAAGGGGCAGAAGACATATGTATTGTTCCATAGCTGTGGAGCTACTGCTGCTGCTGGAACTGTTAAAACGAATGTGGCTAAACCTTGCCAGCAAGGGAGCTGCACAAAGTCCAGTGAGTGGAGAGTGCAAGAGCTGATCTAAGTGAGTAACATTTGCCCATCTTTCCTGCTGCTTATCCCAGTGCCCTCTACTGCCATAATGTGACTACAGAGAATGTTTAGACTGATAAAGCTTAATCACCATGCTATATGGGAGCCCTACACAGATTTGCTTTCTCTTTCTGGCAGCACCAGTTGCGATGTAGTTTCTTGAATATGATGATGTTTTTCCACTTCTGCCAAACTAGTAGTGCAGCAATCGAATCTGCCCTTTTGGTTTATGAGGCTTTATATTTTAACAAATATACATTGACTTTATTGTTGCAAAGCTAGTTAAGAACATCCTGCTCTTCAATAATATGCACATTCTAATAGAGGAGGGAGAAGGGGGAGAAAAGGTAAACTTTTGAAGAATAATGAGGTAATGGCATTGAAAAGGTGATTTGAGTGTTTATTCATCTCTTGCAGTGGCTCACCTATGACATGCGTTATACATGTGTACCTGCTGCCTTATTTTTTATTTTATTTTAGAGAATGAACTTAGATGATCTGTGTAGGAAGTGGGTATGATTTGAATCCCTTTGCAGGGCGGGGGTATAATTTAGGATTGCTCCCCCATTCTAGCATTACAAAATCTAATGTTAAGAAAAAATTATATCCAGCAATCAAACTAATTAACTGGGTCCATTTAGTCAAACCAAATGTGGAACTTTATTACACAAGCAAAATAAAAACGTAAAGTTCACCATAAACTCCTGTTACTCAAATCCTGTGTATGTTTATATATTTATAACACATACAAATGGTATATGTACTGCTGAATGGTCTAAAATAAATTTAGAATAATAAAAGCAGCACTTGGACTTGAGGATAGGTTTTCAAAGGGGAACCCGAAAGAGAAAATGACAGACTTTAACAAAAACTTTTCATAGATGAATGAATTTTGTTGTTCAATTAAAATTGAGGAGTTGACTTTTGTAGCTAGAACTGTTCATCTTCCCAGCCCACAAAAAATCCATTCCTGTTAAGAATGGCAAAGTAAACAATGTTTGTATTTGCTCATACTTTATGAATAAACAGTCCAAATTGACTTAGTATATTGGTCCTATTGTTTTTAATTATCAGTAGAGGTGTGTGTAAGGAAAAACTAAGCTGTGAGAAGGAATAATAATAATAATATGAGCTGAGTTCCAGTTTCATTTATGTATTACAGTAAGCCTGCAACTTTAACGTTTGCGCATTCAGCTATACATGCCTGGGGGGGGGGGGAATTAGAAAGGGAGCAGGGTTCTGGGAAAAATGACTTTAGCCATCCCATCCACCATTGAACCAAATGTGTTTTGAGTATATGTGGTTTTGGCTTCAGGCACGATCCCCAGACTGTAACCTCCACGCAAGTTGCGGGTTTACTGTACTGCAAAAATGAATTGCTTTCAACTTGGTTAGGTGGTATCGTAGATGCTCTTCTACAGGTAAATAAATACCCTTTCATCTTCTAGGCTACTATTCCAGGTTGAATGTAATGGTGTTAAGGGGCTATAGAGTAAATTTAAGAAAAAATGGGTGACTTCTGACCTTGCGGTGGTTGGACGCATCCAACTTTACTTTCAGTATTCAATGCATCCCAAATTTAGCCATCCCTATTTCTTTTTGCAGGACTTCATTTTGTACCTGCTGAAAATGAGTTGAGAGGCAGAAGGAACAGTGAGAAAGCTACATATATTAGTGGTTGTAGAGAGCGGGACTGGTATAAATGGTACTCAAGTTACCTTCCTGATTTTTTAAGAGGTATGAAATGTCCTCAAGCTACAAAATTGGCTGTAGTGCACAGTAGCCTATGCACACAATCAAATTTAATTTTAAGATCTCACAAGACTATTTTTACTATCACATGCTAAAACTATCCCTCTTGAATTGGTTGTCAGGGTGAGGGACATCCTGCTATTCCCAGTGGGGAAAAAACTCCCACTGGTGCAAGAGAGAACTTGCATCCCACTGGAAGTAACAGATGCAATTTTGATCCAAACTGCAGGAAGAGTAAACTGGTTAAAACCCAGTTCCCACAAAACCACACCAGCCCCATCTAGTTTACCCTTGAGTCCTCTCTAAGTTGAACTGTTCAGGTGAAACCTCAAGCTATTTTCTGGAGAAACATCCAGGAATTTTAACAGCATTTAAAGAGCTGGACAAATTCTAGAAACCTGCCAAAGAGAGATTCCTTGGGGGTGATCTCTGCTATTTATGCCAGATGTACTTTCCAGGAAACAATGCATTCTAAATTAGCAGCTGTATGTCTGGCTCCTAAGCACATTTGCCTGAAACCGAAACTCCACTATGCATGTGGAACACCGTTCTTGCACAGGTAAGACAGTAGATTTTGTGCATCTTTTGCTGTGGAGTCTCTGGATCAGGAAAGTAAACCTCATTTATTTGAATACAACTATTTAGAATTGGCTAGCTTTTGTGGTAAGGCACCCGCACTGTCAACATGGAATCAGTGTTTCAATAGCCTAGGATAGAAAGCATGGGTTGCAATACGATAAAAGTTGTTTTCCTGCTTATCTCAAATCCCTTGCCTGGACCTAACTTGGAACCATCCTTATTTGGAGGACACAACTCCCTTCCATCCCAGCCAGCATGGCCACTGTGGGTGTTTGGGCTGACCGCACTGGCAGGGCACTCAGTTGGGGAAGGCTATCCCAACCTACATATTGCGTATCAGACACATTGTATCAGTGGTGATATTTGCTTCCAAACACTTCCACTTGTACTAAAATAATCACATCCTGTCCATATATTTATTATATGGAAGGTTAATGGGTCTATTTCCCTCTAGGGGTTTCCTCTCGTCATAAGAAAAATACCATCTATAAATAGGTCCTGAAAAGCACCAGCTTCTTTATTACACTAGAAGCCTGCATTTATTTGCAGAGGGTTCAGAGCTATTACACCGCTAAAGCAGAAAAAAGCCCTGAGGCTTAATTTGAGCCAAGGCTCACTAGTGAATCATTTCAAACCATTGTCAGTGCAATGGCTTAGCCCTGGAATACCTAAAGACAGTGTGCTTTTAACCATGTGCAGAATATTCCAGCCCAGTTTACTCACCAGTCCATCTCCCAGGCCCAAAGATGTGATGTCTTAAATAGGCATGTACCTCTTAGACACACCAGCGTTTGTATCAATTGTGAATACAGACCATTTCCTCCCATCTCCTCCTTCAGCTTCAGGATGAAGCTGTAAGAACACATAGATCCTTTGTATGTAATTTGAAGGGCAAGTTTTTAAAGATAAGACCATGTTTACTGAAGGGCAATTCTTGATTGCGGGGACCTGAGTCGCTAGTAGGAGGGATGTGTTGCAAGTTTACACTGAGGTCACGAAGAATGCCATAAAGGCTTGAGGTACAGAAAAGATAAAAGTATGTAGAGGGCAGTCAGCTGCACAACTAACTACTCTCAGCCAGTATCCAAACATGTGCATATTTGAAATGCAATCTAATTCATTTTTAAAAAGTAAAGCACGGGGAAACACAAATGGGACATGAAGATGGGAGATACCTCTACTCTATTTTGTAGCTGAAGTGGAGATAAATGACAGCTCTTGAGTATATAAATAGAGATAATTGTTATCACAACAAAAAGCAAGAGTATATGCCTTGTGAAGCAAAATAGGGAAAAAAATTATCAGACTGTTGTGAAGGCATAATACCCTTCCTATGCAACTGAACACAATGGTATTGTTAGAATAAAGGTGATGTATACTGTTAACCACTGCCTTTAGACACTGTGAATTTTAGGGGTGGGCTGGGCTTCTGTATTTTTATAAATTGTACTATGTAAAGAAGAATTAAGAAATAAAACTCAAACAACCTACTAAGCTTCTGAGTTGTTTGTCAGCAGTAGATAAGATGACAATGGAGTTTAAAGCTGTGGTGGAAGCAAAGGTGCTTAAAGAAATTTATCAATAGTAGCTTTTGGGCAAAGTCCTCATGTTGGTTCCAACTTTTGATGTAGACATAAAATTCCATTATCCATGGAATCCAAAACTTGCTAAATAAGATTAGGGTTCTGGACACATTACTTCATCACAGGGGAGTAGAAAGAGCAGACATTCCCTTCTGCGGAGCCTGCCTCCCCTGGATGAAGTTTAGAAACCGTCCCTTGATTTCAGAGTGTGTACTTGACAAACCACCTTGACACACATTTATTTGGATATCACAAAGCCAAATGATTTTCAGTAGCTACTAGAAATGCAGCTCCCAATATATTCAGATAATGAGAATATTGAACTAGCATGGAAGGTGATATTACCAATTACAGAAATGGTACAAAACAGAATTGCCTCTCTGTGTGTGGTGGGGTGGGAGATGCACTCTGGAACTGTTGTCAACTTTCCCTTAAGGAACAATATAAAAAAAAATCCTTCCAGTAGCACCTTAGAGACCAACTAAGTTTGTTATTGGTATGAGCTTTCGTGTGCATGCACACTTTGCACACGAAAGCTCATACCAATAACAAACTTAGTTGGTTTCTAAGGTGCTACTGGAAGGAATTTTTTTTTGTTTCGACTACGGCAGACCAACACGGCTACCTACCTGTAACTGTCCCTTAAGGTTTATTGTGGGATAGGAGATAAATTATTTCCTGTCTGAAATACGAAGTAAGGAAATAAATGCAAAATAAGTTGTGATGATAAAAAGACATGAAGAAAAAATGTTCTGGGGTAAGCAGGGGCAATCCAAGTCATCCTACGTAAGTATGAAATAACCACTTAGAATAATTTTGATTCTGAGGAGGACTACACAGGACACTTATAACATGGAGAAACAAAAAGTAGTAAAACAACCTACACTGCCCTGCCTGGACAGATACTTTTCAGAAAGAGAGAGAAAGATGGGTAGAAGGTCTCCTGTGCAACCAAAGTAACCATTGGATACAACCCTATACAAAATTAATATAAATCCATGATCCATTGAAAAAATGCATTAATTCCTACAAAAGCTAGTCAATTAGCTAGACAGTTACACTTCATTAAATCAACTGGAGGCACATTTCAATCCATTACTTAGACAATCAGCATTTAAATAAATCATAACTATGTTTAGCAATCAGCTAAACAAAACTTAGTCATTAAAAAACCCCAATTAACTTTCCTACTATTCATTCTAATTGATTTTCCCCCAAGAGTAATACATTTATAGGAACTCTATTGCCACAAATTAATGTTTCTAATACAAAAAGCCAAAGGAAAACATTAATCGCATGTTCACTGTTACTTAACTCAAATTCATCAGTTCATTATGCTGCCAACTCATTGTAGATACTAATCTCCTAATCCAGAGGTTGACCATTCCTCTGTTTATTGAAGAGTATCAATACAGTGGTACCTCGGGTTAAGTACGCTTCAGGTTAAGAACTCCGCTAAGAACAGAAATTGTGCTCTGGCGGCGCAGCGGCAGCAGGAGGTCCCATTAGCTAAAGTGGCGCTTCAGGTTAAGAACGGACCTCCGGAACGAATTAAGTACTTAACCAAGTACAGTGGTGCCCCGCAAGACGAAATTAATTCGTTCTGCGAGTCTTGTCGTCTTGCGAGTTTTTTCGTCTTGCGAAGCACGGGCCTGCGAACCACTAGATGGCGCTGTTTCCCATAGAAATGCATTGAAGCGCGGTTTCCCATAGGAATGCATTGGGAACTCGCAAGACGTTTTCGTCTTGCGAAGCAAGCCCATAGGGAAATTCGTCATGCGGAGCGACTTCAAAAATGAAAAACTCTGTCGTCTAGCGAGTTTTTCGTCTTGAGAGGCATTCGTCTTGCGGGGTACCACTGTACCACTGTACTTGGTATCTAAATGGGACTCCATGCTCTCATCTGCTGAAAGCAGTATGTATCACACACACAGCCTATTACAAACATATTTAAAGACAGTTTACAATAAATCAATTAAAATGGGGAAAAAATTACAAATAATCCCAACACCATTAACAGTCAGTACAAAATTCAACTTAAAAAGTTTGACAAATGACTGGTATCAGTAGCCAGCACAACAGTGTGTGTGTGTGGGGGGGTGAGTATTCCAAAGAGTGGGCACCAAAAAACAACAACAACCTCTCAGGTTGGGAAGATGAGCTTCTGCAGAATGCAGAACAACCAGGAGGGCCTCAGTGAGCCTTAGTGAGAAGACAGGTCTGTACATTTATTTTATAGTATAACCTTTAAAATACAAACATAATGTACTTACAGGGACAGATAACGTTTCCTTGCAGCCGTTTTATGACTTCAGCCTTTGTTCTTGCCAAACAGGATGATCCCTTCTGGTGGTGGTGGTGGTGCTGCAGAAAAATATTTATGGGAACAGTAGCTCCTACCTGGACAGACTAGTAGTTGGAACCCAGGCCACAGGAATGTTGCCTGCTTGCTAAACCATAGCACTGAAAAAGGAGAAGCAAGGCAAACCATGTGGATAGGGGAGAGGGATATGGAAGTAACAACTCCCTTCGTTGCTGGTCCTATCTTCCACCGTGATAGCTTATTCCTGAGAGTAAGTGAGTCACTAAAGAACCCAGCAAGCTTCATAACTGAGTAGATTTTCCCAGTCCAAGCCCAACAAAAGTCCAAGCCCATACAAAACACTGGAACCAGTAAACTTGGAATTTGCTTTCTAAACATCTATTTAAGGACACATGAATCTCTCTATCCATGAAGTGTTAAGACATCTTGAATGAAAATGCCCATCAGCTCGTTATTTCGTAAACATGGTGAGTTCACCCAGCTCTGCCAGCTTCAGAACCAGCCCCATTCTCATGTGAATTGTTCCTCAGCTTTGCATGTGCAGGCAAAGACCTGCTTGCTCCAATGAGGTAGGACAAGGTTTGTTCACATGATTAAAGTATTCAACTCTTGTCTCAGATTAGTCATCGCTTCCCCAGTCATAAACCTTAGAATTTCATTCCCCCCACCTCCTTGCTACTGTTAACAGCTCTTTCAACTTCCTCTAATTGAAAAACTACTTCTAAGCATCTACATCAGGCATAGGCAAACTCAGTCCTCCAGATGTTTTGGGGATACAACTCCCATCATCCCTAGCTAACAGGACCAGTAGTCGGGGATGATGGGAGTTGTAGTCCCAAAACATCTGGAGGGCCGAGTTTGCCTATGCCTGACCTACATCTCTTCTCTTAAAATGAAATTCGAGACAGTTGAGGCAAATATAATTTCTTATGTCTTGCTACCTCATTTGGGTTTAATATTAATCCATTGGCACATAATTCTGTATCAGTGTATTCTGTATGATCAAATGGTTAGGCTAAATTTATGGAAGTGTTTTAATTTATTAGCAGCATCCATTTTTTTTTAAAAAAAATTATGTACTCAACCAAAGTATAATTTGCCACTGCAGCATGACAAGTGCCTTAAAGCATAATCCTACCCACACTTACCTGTGAGAGCCTCACTGAGCTCAACGGGGCTGATTTTTACTAATGTAGATAGAACATTGCACTCTTAGTGACTAGTTCCACTTGCCTGAAATACACACAAATGAATATAAAACTAAAGTTGACCATCAAAATTTCTTTAAATCTGGAAGGGTTACTAGCTCTTCCCTCACCTACTTTATATTTCCTGCCCTATTTTAAAGGCAGGGGACAATTAACAAGGCCTTTAAGATTCCATTAATACATAATAATATTGTGCCCCTGAACCATTGGCTTCAGACAAACATCCTGAATTTTGCTATGCTAGAACTATAGACTTGAATTTCCAAGGACACTGCTCTTAACGGAAAAGAAGAAAATGGGCTATTTACTTGCTTCAAGAACCAGAGCCATATGATCAACATTTATAGGCTGAAAGACTAGTCCCAATGGTCTTGAAATACCATTTTTTATCATTGTTACATATCACTATAAAATGGGCCCATTTTGATTGAGGGATGATCATAGATTCTTATTGGGAAAATGTTATCGCTCTCGTCCCTTTTATTAATCAAACTAAAGACCATGGAAAGTGACAAGAGTCAGGGACACTTGTAGTTTATGTTCCGGTGCAACTGGAAATTTATATCACAGTCTTGTGCTGAAAATTACACCATAATATCATAAAAAATAGATTGGATTTCTAATAACCTGAAACCAGCTACACCTGCATGCATAATGCCTCATTCCTAGTCAATCATAAGCTATAATTTTGAGAGTTTTCATATTCGCAAATGTGCCTCTGGGAATTTATTTTTTTAATGCATCCGATTAGAAAGTAATTGAGAGGCACCAGATCAGTAAAAACAAACTTAGTGTGAACTAGATTGAGCTTTCTCCCCTAGATTCCTTAACACTTTACATGCGGGAAATTTCTACATGGAATTGTTTAGAATTAAGTCACTTCTGTGCACAATTAACACATCCACACATCCTTTGCTAATTGGTCTGCAATGTAATGCTAATCTACTCTTCAACTGACTAAAACTACAACATCTCTAGGAAACAACATGTTTGTCCTTCCTCCTTTCTCTAGTTTTCCACAACACACACATCAAAAAATAAAGAGCAGAAATTCTAAATTTTGTTTTTGTTATCCAAAGCATCTCTCCTTCAGTACAGCACAAGTGACTTACCTGTGCCTTCAGCTTGTCTGTTAAGAATACAAGGTAAGATGTATTATCTTCGTCCATAAAAAGCCAAATTCAGGATTTGGACCTGAATTTACCAGGTTACTATTAAAGCCATCCCATTTGAAAAAGTTCACATCAACAGAATCAGTGTTAGATGAAATCTGAGGCATCACCTTGATATTTTTTTGTCCCAAGTCAGAAATGAATGTGACTCATCATATCAGACATAAATGTTGTACGGTTTTCTAGGTTAAACAAATACTCTGAGGAAAATACCTAATAAATATAACAAAACATATAAAACTTAAAAAAACAACTCCACACACATTAAAACTATAATTACAGACAGGCATTTTTACAAGCTTTACACGCCACCAAAGAACAGCCTATGACTTCAAATGTGTTGTTCCTCCACTGTAACAAGCTGGAGAGAGTCCAAAATGGTTCTACCTTCAGCCTAATCCTACACAACCTGAAAGTTCACTGTTTCACTGAACCAAATACAGCTAGTATAATAAAAGATATCTGGAGATCATTTTATTTATTGTAGCTGTATTAGAACATGGCAACCCCTCTTGGAACCCTGGAAAATTTCCCTAATGTATGTATGCATTTAAGTATACCTTCCCTGCCATTCAAAAACATATTCCAAGAAGGAATAAGAGTTATGTGTCGTATCCAAATCCTGAATCACCATCTTATAGATAAAATAACGGAACAGTAGCTTTTTTTGTTTACAAGACACAGCTTGCCACAAAAACCAGCCCTTGATGGGATAATTTGAGGCCAATTCTGAAACAAGAAACAAAGATTCTGTTGCTTGTGATTTGGAAGATCATCTCATGGAACTGTCTTGAGAAAAGCCCAACTTATTTTTGAGTTTTGACAATTCAGCAAAAAATTGCATGTCCAATTCTTCTGGCAGTTGCCATTTGTACAATGACCTGGAAAACGATCCCTTGTTAAACATGTTCCTAAGCTTGCATCTTTTGCCAACAGACATATGACAAAAAGCCATGTTGGAATCCTCCACAACAAAGCCAGCAGCAGATACCTCAATGAATATTACCATCGTTCTAGGATATTATATGGCATCCAAGCACAAAAGATGACTCACAAGCTACAATTAACCTTTTAATGTGTATCAAGTATTACACAAGTTAACACCAAACACTTACAGCAAGATTCCAGTTTAAAGAGAACTCCAAAGTGATAGGTGAAGTTTGCGTTTCTAGATGTATTAGACAGTGGGTTTTAAATAAGTTTTATTAAAAAATAAAAGACATCACAGACACAATCCATGAGAAACCTGTCCTACGTACGTTGCAAAGGAAGAATAATAATGAATGGAGATAGGGCAGGACCACACCTCTAAATTTATTTCCATGAGATGAATGCAGGATATGCTTCTGACAGATTGTGCCCCATGTCAGCATATTACATACAAAAGTAGAACTTGCCCTAAAATAAAAATATCATTTTTTCCTACAAAATTACAAAAAGCAAAATGCTTACAAATCCTAAATGAAATCATTTTATGTTCTATGTTTTTGTTTTTACAATTTCAGGTTAGATTTACAAAAAGTCATACCCACAAATGAAAGGGAATCATTTTTACTACAGGTTCACACCACCAGGCCTAGTTAAAACAAATCCTGAGATGCAATTAAAAATCCATGCATTTTAACATATAAAACTTTCTCTGAAACATAAAGGTGAGGATACTGCATATCGCAGACCATGCAGAATTCTGACAGGTGAACGACTATCATGCATATAAAAAAGCTGAGTTCAAAGAAAAGAGTAGACATGAGAAAACAGTGGCTGTAAAAACTAGTTAAGCTAAATGTGGAGTTACTGAATCGAGGTTTGTCGTGAACCTTAAGCAAAGGACAAGCAACCTAAGATCAGAGCAAAGTGTTTTTGGCATTTCACCACAGCTCAAGCCAATACTCCTCAACACCTGTGTGACCCAGTTTACCAAACACTTTCTCATTATTTAATGGATTATGTTGTTTCAGAACCTGCAGCTGTATATCCAAATGAAACAAAAATATGGATTTTAAGATGTCAAGTTGGACAACTAAAGGCTCATGGGAGATAGCAATAAACCTCTCCAGCTCACATTGGGAAATCCTGACACTTGCATCAATTCTTCCCATATCTGAAAGACTGCAGATACAAATACAGAAAGAATGCAAAGTGCCCTAACTGGTACAAAAAAATGTGGAATGCAATGAAAGCAAACTGTAGAGGGGGTTTGACTTCCTGAAACTCTCAGGCTCCTAGGTCGCCTTGTTCTGGAGGGGGAAAATAGAAAGTGTAAAAAAGACTCTGCTACATGTTCAGAAACCCAAAGGAAGGGTCCATGCATATGTTGTCATTGCATAGAACAAACAGAAAAGCCACTCAACATGGCTCTGCCAAAAAGAATTAAGCTTTTCTTCTTTAAAAGAATAAAATCCAAGCCTTTCTGGTTGTGAAGATATGCTTCAAAAAGTGTTGGCAATGGAGAGTGAAATCTGAAAAGCCAGAGTTAGAGGGCAGTCTATCGGCAGCTCCTTGCACCTCTCAATGACTAGCACAGATAGGAATAAATCGTGCAACATCAAAGCGTATTAATTCATGTAAGTTTCTGAATTCATTGTTTGGTACAGAGTACTTCTCATTTCAGTCAATGGTCTTCTAGCCTGGGTTAAAGAGGATCTTGGCCCATTTCCAGGGGTGGCAGTGCAGACTTCTACTACAGTGGTGCCTCGCAAGACGAAATTAATTCGTTCTGCGAGTTTTGTCGTCTTGCGAGTTTTTTCGTCTTGCGAAGCACGGTCCTGCGAAACACTAGATGGCGCTGTTTCCCACAGGAATGCATTGAAGCGCGGTTTCCCATAGGAATGCATTGGGAACTCGCAAAACGTTTTCGTCTTGCGAAGCAAGCCCATAGGGAAATTCGTCTTGTGAAGCGACTCCAAAAACGAAAAACTCTGTCATCTTGCGAGTTTTTCGTCTTGTGAGGCATTCGTCTTGCGGGGTACCACTGTATTCAATTGCATTTTCCATGCCATAACAAAGATTAATTGATTTCCTCATACAAACCCAGATCATTACGCTTTCCTACCACGCCCTTTACCACAGCCTACTGCAATTATCTACATTTTCTTCTATTTATTTATTTACTTACTTATTTCATTCATTTATTCATTCATTCATTCATTCAAATACAACACATAAAAATTGGTTTTTATCTACATTTTCTTTATAAAATACACAATTCAGTTAGAATAAAGTGTGTTAGTGTATTTGAAATAATGCATGGCTGCTTCTTAATGCAAAAATCTTGGATCTGGGGGTGGAGTGGAGTTCTTATCTTGGAATAGGGCTGCCACCAATTAAAATACCAATAATGAACTCAGGTTTAGTCAAATAATTAAAGAATTAGTCAAATCTGCACCATTATTGCATATGAGAAACTAAGGGTTGCACACAACATGGCATAAGCAGAAGGCAATCTCACTCAACACTTTGCTCCCTCCGCCAGCCCCCTGCAACCCCTTGCAGCCCCAGAGGACAGCCCACAATGTTGGGCAGGTTCTCCCAGCCCTTTGGAGAGGATTTTGGCAGGCACAGTGACCTGTAGAGATGGCAAAGAGAAAGAGCTCATGCAACATGGGATACAACCCAGTAGTACACTTCATCTTAGAAAAGGTACTCCCCATTTTCTCACACAAGGGCTGGAAACACCAGTACTTCTTAGATGGAATTGGTCATCAACAGTACTTATAATTACCGTGTGTATGATCAAAATATTTTAATTAACCGATTACGTGATTAAATGTCACAGACCTTATTCATTTGTTTCTGCATGCACACTGGCCAGTATTTTCCATTTCGCATGTGAAAATAATTCCACACGCTTATCTTGTTTGAACTTCTAGGCAGGACGCAAATCACCGAGCACGGACAGAGGTGGGCATTCTTTTCCCCAAAGCTGGAAGTGATCAATGATAAAAAGATTTGGTGCATTCTCTCAGGAACATATTTTTAACACTCTGGCACGCAAATTCTTAACACGTTTACTCAAAATTAAATTTGTTTGAATGATACCAAATTCCCAAGTAAGTGTGGCTCTAGCGTCAAATTATGGGATGTAATTAGAATGGCAATCAGTGCCTTTCACTGTTAACTGATAAAATACTGATCTAAATTTAGATCATTATATTATCATTTCAATATTTAGACATCTAGAGAGAATCGATGCAAGACTGCTCTGAGAAGAGTTCATTTTCCTGACTCATTCAAAACAAGGGCAGATCTATTCATTTGAATGAGACCAAGCAAATGTCTAACAGATAATAAAACTTCACTAATTTATTAGAGAGCATATTGTGCAGGCTGCCTGGAGCACAAGGTTAGATAAGATATAGTCCACTGGGAATTTCTCCCTGTACGTTACATTGAATCAAGGGGGTCAACACAAGATTGTGCTGCTTCTATTCAGTTCAACAGGACTTGCATGGAAGAACTTATCTTTGGTGTCTTCATGATAGTCTATATATAACCCTAACCATTCCTATACAATTGCTGTATGTACCTTTCTAGCCAACAGTGTCACTTTCACTTTAATGTTGGGAAATAACTGATGAGTAAAAAGTATAAGCAACCACATCACATACAAAAAGCATTTTCCAAACCACTTTTGCTGCCCTAGCAACCTGAGAAGTTACCAATATTATGCAATATAATTTTAAAGCAGGTTAATGACCAAATCAAAATTGCTGCTATCAGAACCTTTATAGACTTGAGCCACTGTATAATGTATAGCCTTCATATTAATTAATTATACCTAATGCCTTCCCTTTTTAGTAAAGCACACGCATGCAGGCGGCTCATTTTGCATTATGCATTCAATCTTTATAAAATCAAAATGTTTTCCACGCATTCAACAGCACACACAAGGATATAACACCTCTTCAGGTTATGCCAGTATGCCTTACATATGAGAGTAGGTGGCCTCCTTGTCTGAACAGGAGATCTGCCCATATAAAAGTTGGGACAACAGATCTGTCTTAGCCTAGTCAGTGACAATAAAGCTATACCTGTATTATCTCACACACGTCAGATGAGGACACCAAGTTCAAAAAGTGACTGGTCCAAGCACAACTCCAGGAAATGAAGCAGCAGGTCCTACTCACATTTTCTAGTTCTCAGCCAACAAGTTGGGGATTTCTTTTTAACAACACAAATATAAGAAAAAACAAGGATACTATCATGATGTTTCCACCAAGCTTCCCTCTGACTAGGAGGACATCTGCTTGCACCAATCTTCTAGTTCATTTTTAAGTGCTCAAAAGAAGACAGACAAAACTCAGGAACAGAAAAGTGCCTTGATTCATCTTGGGAGCAGATTAAGAGTACACAGAGAGTTTCTTTCCCTAAAACCCCAACAGTGAGAAATGCCTTGAAGATGACAAAGGAAGTGTAATCAAGGGAAACACTTAACCTGATTCTATGGACTCATTTTAGCTAATGCCACACGAATAACAGGGCAGCCAGGAGGGGTATGTGTATGTGAAAAAACATCATCTGCTTCTTGTGAAAGTACTTCAAATGTATATAGCTGCAGTCCTGGTAGGATAACTCTTTATTAGCAAAAGAAAGGTTCATCCTTGATGTAACTGGGACCAGGATGTATTAATTGACATTGCTATTAGATGAAAGCTAGATTGTTCCCTACTGGGCAATGAAAGGGTGTTAATTAGATGGCCTTGTTCCTCCTTGTAGCTGTTGCAGCCTAAGAGAAAAATCATGTGGCAGGAGCTGTGAGGAAGCCTGCTTGGAAAGTGAGGGGAAATCAGAATCTTTCTATATTGCAGATTAAAATGGCTATATTTTGGCTGAAAGGTACTTCCAAGAGAAAGGTTTTTCATCTTTCACGAGCTGTCAGGGATCAGTTCATCAAGCTGTCACATCCTATTAACCAATATGGAATACAAAATGGCACCATAACAACAACAAAAAGTTGACTGTATAAAATGACACCAATAATTCCATTTAAGCTCCTAAATGCAAACTGAAGAAATATTTCAGTTATCCACAGAATAAAACGACTGGACAAACAGAATAAAGCCTTGTGTCTGAGAAATATTGCTTAATTTCTGAATTCCAGTGGCCAAATGAATCAAGAGTGGCAGAATGGAACTTCTTTGAAGGAGTGAAACACATCCAAATTCAAAGTTCTCACTGAAGCATAATATTAGATTGTGGAATCCACAAATGCCGCTGAGCAAGATGGCTTTGTTACCTCCTCTTAAAAAAAAAGTCACTCAACTGTGTTATGTAAACTATGTCATTACTTGAAGAGATTGCTTTTCGAATGGACAATGGCACTAAATATATCATTAGAATTTCAGTGTATGCGACACTGTGGAAATTTACTACTAAAAAATACACTTGTAAGATTTGTATGTGCAAACCTATTTTACACACATGCACACAAACAGATAGACCAACAGAAGAGAACAAGCTCAGGATTAAAACTCAGTATTAACAGAGCTATAAGAATGCTCATGAAAGTGTTTCAAAATATTTGTGTTGGTAGAGAAGCATACTGGCCACAACACAGGTTGACAATTCCCTCTCTCAAATGGATGTATTTTGCATCAGATTTCTTGCAAAGCATGAGCACGTGAGGCTTTGTAAAACCAACTGGAGAAGCTAGATTGGCTTTTGAAAACAAAGCCAACTAAATAATAGGTCTCGTAATACAGGATACACAGTACTGCAACTACCATGTTATGCAAAGTTCCAAGGCTGGAGACTCTGAGCTGGCATCAGACTTTGCTTCTGCTGGCAGACAAGGGAGATTCCCTGCTCTCCTGCACTCTCAGCCTCACCCACGTCCCTCAATGTTCCAGAGTTGGGCTGAAACACTGTGGGAGGTAACACGGGGGGTGGGCTGTAGAGGGAGAAGAGAAATTGGTAAATGCCACCCCCGCCAGTGGGATCTGCCCACTGGATCAAAAGCTTTCTATAGAAGAGAACGTCTAGATCAATTTGATTTGCCATTTAATTTTGCTATCCGAAAGTACCACCACTGAATATCTGTTTAAAAACAAAATCACACATGATAGGCACTCTTTAAATTGTAAACTAGCTTGAAAACACACATGACTTGAAACAGAAAATCTATAAATTTTGTTCAGTCACCTTGATAAAAACATTGGGAGGACAGCTTGCAGTATTTTGATAGAGAAATGAATTAAAAATATCCCAGTAAAGGTAGTGCTGGCCCATGATACCTTCACAACCGATGTCATTCCTATACTAAGGCAATTAATTGTTTTAGACATAACTGAATATATAGCACCAACTGGCATAAGACCCTTCAATGTGTCAAGAAGGGGAGTGGTTAGAAAACATTAGAAATTGCTTCATTTGAAAATAAATGTAGTGTACAAGGGGCATGCCAAGACTTTTGTATGGATTTTAAATATTTGGCCATAGTTAAAATCCTAGAAGGATAAACTCATATCTACCTACTATTCTCATTTTGATAGAGCTTAGAGGACTCATAGTGAGGGAACAACTTGTTCAGCCCTGATTAACTACATTGCAAATATTTTGCCACCAAAGTGACACTTGTCTTTTCATATACTACACCATGGGGGTAGTATATTGTTTAAAAAGCAGGAAAAATATTGGAACATCAGAATTCTTATTAGACTCTTTAGGCTGCAAAAATAGGCTTTTTTGTGATGGTGAATATGTTCCTCCCTTAAACCCTAAGTAAGATATTCCTTTTGTATCTATCTTGTAAATGGCTTGAGTTGGCACAAAATCTGTATACCCAGTTAAATAGCTTATTAAATAAAAATCTTACAGTTAATAAACTATAGCTTCTCCCTAACGCACATTCTTCTGAGTGTGCGCTTTTAAAAAAATATTCAAATTCCCATTCAAGTACAACACTCACCATCGTTATCAAGATAATAAAATCTGAAATTAGGAAGTGTACTTTAAAAACCACTTTGTAAGTTCAGTTAAAAGGTCAATGTTAAAACTGTTTAGGTTTTTTTTTTAGCTTTGACCTTTGGTCTTTTCAATTTCCAAAGGAGAGAGGCAGAGCAGGGTTCTAACTTCCATCCTCTTCTGGAGCTCCCTTCTGTTTTGTGCTATCAAACGGAGACGATGACGTCGAGATAAAGTCTATCATAGGATTCCCTGAAGCACAGGATGAGCAGAAGACTTAGCAGACAGGAGCCTGGGAGGCACCAGTTAAACCAAGAGAACTCTGGGTGGGTGGGGGGAAAAGAAGATAGATTAGTGTTGAATACTGATGTAAGCATGTCCTACTTCATCATAAAAAACAGCCAATTCTTAAAAAGCATCATAACTTAGGTTAAGGCAAACACTTTGGAGAAAGACCTCTGCAATATTTGTCAGAAAGAAGTTGTCCTCATTGAAAATAGGGGTAGTGTAAGAAATCGAGGTGGGGTGCTCAAATTGACTTCTTCCAGCTGAACTGGGGCACACAGGGCAGCCTTGCCTATTCTGTGTCTTTAGTTGTTATGCTTGAGAACTAACAGAAACAAAACTATTTATACATAAATGAAAAGCATTATAAAGCACCAAAGATTTTGATTTAAGAAGATGCAGTGAGAATAAACACACTGAGACAAAACGTATGATTTGATTATAATCAAAATTAATTAAATTTTAGCCATCTTAATTTGCTTGGTAAGGAAGTCACAATGATGGGATGAGGTCTTCACAGCTCCTTTGCTATGCAGACATTGTGGGGGAGAAAGATTAAGAGCATCTCTGCATCCTACCACAATTCCAAATGCTCACAAGAAAATTAGGCTTATACAGCTATGTGTCAGGAAAGTTGAGCACAGTGAGACCATATTTATAAATTGGATTTCAAATCCAGAGTCTGTAAATCATTCCAGAATGAGCTGTGAGTACTTTTTAAAGATCTACAGAGTATTTTCATTTAGTCAATTCTTTTGAATCCCACCAGCTATTTTGCCTTCCTAGTCTTGAATTGAGAGAATATCATTTTAATCAACAACAGCAGTCTGATTTGGCTTGTCAGGAGAAGCAAATGTAATTTCTCCAGCAAAAGATGCAGTCCAAACCAATGCTTTCCAATGGTTAATTATTAAAGTTAATCAGTAAGCAAGGACAATGCAAATGCCACCTCCCTATCAATATTATGTGCATCTCTGAAGAAATGCCTACTTTGTTCATTGTTTTTACAGAACTCTAAATACACCCTCAGGTCTAAAACCACCTAACAACACTGGCTTGGTTTAATCCCAGTAACTCACAGGGCTAAAGGTGCAAAACTCTCAATATCATAGACAGCACTGCTTCTGCAGAAATATCTCTTTATGTTCTATTAGGCATCACCTACTAATAATATTTTTGCTATCAATTCCATCAAAAGCTTTAC
The DNA here is from genome assembly GCA_034641385.1 of Darevskia mixta. Classification (NCBI taxonomy): domain Eukaryota; kingdom Metazoa; phylum Chordata; class Lepidosauria; order Squamata; family Lacertidae; genus Darevskia; species Darevskia mixta. The sequence continues at coordinate 8,907,675 of JAWWNH010000001.1, read as the reverse complement.
CTTTTACCAGGTTGAATAGAATGTACACAAACTAATTAAAATCACTAAAGTTTCCAGTATCCTCACATTCCCTTATGCTCCTCTCCCTCAGATTGCCAAATTAATACATAGAAACTATCCAACCGTAAGTGGTCTATAAATTTGTTTAAAAGACGGCGGCAACTGTCTTTATGGGGCTTTCAAATGTCAAAGCTATTTTTTCTGGCCAAAATGATGTCGACTAGCAAGAATGCGCTTAAAAAATAATTCAAAGCAAGAAACTAAACTTATGGCATTACAGTGCACTAGTAGTTGTCATCATGTGGGTTGTAAGTCAGCTCTGCTGGCATATCCAGTAGAAGTGTATACTGGGAGGCACTAACAGCAAAATCTATGTGCATTCTATTCTCCCTCCAAGGAATCATGGCATTGTAGGTGAGGATGATTCTATGGCAGTTCTTGTGAAAGAACAGCAAGAGCTGAAGAAAAATCAAATATGGAAAGGACTGATATATGTGAAGTTGCAGAAATATTCATCCTTTCAACCAATAGCTAAGGGCCATTGCATTCCTGGCTCATTATTTACATGTGCACACAGGCCATTTTACATGAACATGTAAAAAACAGCATGTAGTGCATGCATACAACAAATAGATCTGCAAACACATACATTCTAAGTATGGGAGATGTACAAGAAGATGTACATTCGGCTAAAGACCCTTCCTCTGTTGTATGAGAGGGTACGTTTCAGAAGGGGGGTGGGGAGAAGAAACCCTGTCTCCATTCTTCAGATGGTTCCACACCCTTTGTGCTCTACAGGAGCAAAGCTCAGAGGCTTCAGGTTGAGCCAACCCTTTACAGTATCTCTATAGCATTGTACTGGGAAGGTATCCATCAGGCCATTTTGCACAAACCAGGCCCACCTGACCATCAACTGTTTTTAGTGTTGCGGGACTAGATTGTGCCTGCCACTGGCTTGAAACCAGAATTATGGTGTAAGATGCCTGGTGATCGAAATGTGGGTGGCCCTGCCCATTTGTCAAAAATGGAGGGACCTTGAACTGAAGGAGTTTCCCCTCACCAGCACTATGGCAACACAGAACCCACAACTCTCCCCTCCTCAGTTTACGATCTTCCGAAACTTGTCTAAAAATAGGACAGTGGGGAGATACCCCCTCTTTTGCCAATCTGTAAATTGTGAGTGTGGTCAAAAGACCAGGTCTGGAAGACGAAAAAGAAACCACATGCTTCTTCTTACCCCCCGAAACAATCGGATTAGACCCTGAAGCATGAGATTGGATTAGTTTTATCGCTGTTTTAGCTTGCCTAGCTACGTATGTTATTAATGGTCATAACATTACGTGGCTCTTTGTCGTCTTCTTTTTTTTTAAAGCCACCACAGTATTTATCTCAAAGGCATCCCACTGCACTGCCTTCAAAGGAACAATTCTATGTGAAGATTTCAATCTTTGACTGGCAGACTTTTAAAGACGAACACATAGGGAGGCCCATTCTTCTACAAATGCTAAGGGATTTATACACATCATTAGTGTTAACAGAAGAATCTCCATGAAGCTCCTCTTCCTGGTGAAGCCAAAAATAAAACTCCCAGCTGAAATACGTTGTGCTAACAAATTGATACTCCACAAGCATCTAAATACTCCTTACCTTTATTGTAGAAAGTAAGAAAAAATAAAAGAACTCCCATGAACATGTTGCTTAGGAAAGTGGTCACGCCACAAGTAATCCCTTCTGGAACAGGGTAGACAGTTTCCACAAAAAGTTCAAAGAAAATAGGTACGCTGCTGTTCAAGAAGACGCCAAACAAGATGCCAGAAGTATACAAGGTGGCTGCAAGAGATTTTTAAAAGCACATTTGATTATTTATCTATTTTGTTTATACAATGCCCAGCAACAAAAAGTTCCCTCAGGTGCTTACCATAAAAATTAACACCATAATATATACAAAAAAAATCACAAGCCAACATGGCATTTAAAACAGTATAAAAACAGCATTAATAAAAGGAAACCCAGTGGCAGGAAATAACAATAGTGCAAAATATTTTTAAAGTACTGTACAAAGTATTTTGAAGACATTTTATACCACAACTCTATTAGTGCACTTAAATACTAGAACTATGAATGTATTTCCATCAGTTCAGCACCTTAATTATGCAATGTATCCAGTCTGTTTCTAGGGATGTGTTAATGAGAATTCTTATTTAGGTCATCTCAATATTAAATTATTTTAAAATGTACCCTGTTTTCCCTTTTTTTAATACGTAGTCATAAAGTAAGCCATGGCAGGTTTTTTTTTACCTTTGTGAGAAGTAAGACGTACCCCAAAAGTAAGCCATGGTGCCGCCATTGTTCCCGTTGCCTCTTGCGGAGTTCTGCCCCGCCTGCTTAGCACACAGGGAGAGGCGATTGGGGGGGGGGAGACGCCTCTTCCATCCCCGCCTGTTCCCCGTGCGCAGGGAGCCAGCAAACCAGCGAGAGGCGCGGGGGGGGGGGGGACACACACCTCTTGCGGAGTTCTGCCCTGCCTGCTCAGCGCGCAGGGGGAGGCTGTACCGTACCATACTGATGTAATAAAAATAAGACTTCCCCCCGAAAATAAGCCACCCTGTGTTTTTTTGAGGGGAAAAAATTATAAGACGGTGTCTTAAAAAGGGGGAAAGACAGTATTATGCCACCAGAGGTCCACTTTGTGCCCTCATGCACAGCTACCAAAGGCAATTCTTGTGACTACGGCAGCTGGAAAAAATGTGTCACCATTGGCAATCTCCGTCAGGAGATTACAGGTGTATCTGATAATGGCCCAGGTCACATATTATATTGTTCACATGAACGTGTCCACAGAGGGGGCTTCAATTGCATGCAGAAGGCTGAGAATGTTTGAACTGGAATTTAATACCTGATCAAAAGCTTGCTTTAATTTCCCCCCTCTTTTTATCATAAAATGTGTGCTATCATATGCTTACTTGCAAGAGTGAAAAACTCATAATTTTAACTGAACAAGTGCCTCATATTGATGATGCTATATTATTATTATTATTATTATTATTATTATTATTATTATTATTAGATTTGTATACTGCCCTATACCCACAGGTCTCAGGGCAGTTCACAAGATAAAATCGCAATATAAAAACACATACATAATAAAAACAAGAACAATCCAATAACACCCCCATCACATTTTAAAAGGGCATTGGATGTCAATCAGCCAAAGGCCTGGTTAAAGAAGAACATTAAAGAGGGTTAAATGAGGGTTAACATTTAACAAAAAGCTAATATCCATTCAAAGGGCTTGGTTGCAGATGGAGCTGTGATTAAATGCCCCACTGGATCCTGGACCAATTTTTTCAGCTACAGCTCTGGGCTTTATATAATGTTAGAAACAATGCCTATACCTCTTCTTTCCACCTACAGAAATTGCTTCTTAACTGAAACTTAATTGGAAAACAAATAATAAGCAGTAGATTTTATTAATTGGATATAATTTCATTACATCGTTCCTTTCGAAGCATCTGTCTGCTTTAAAATTGACCAATTTAAAAACAAACGTTTGCATTATGTTTTAGTGAATTAAGTCAGGAAGTTTAAATTTCACTCTATAAAGGTGCAGATTTTTAAAAGTGTGGCTTACTTCTCATAGGCAAACATCTATGTGTATTTAACTCCAAAACAAACACAAATAGTGTTCTACAAACAGCTAATTACTGTGCTAAATTGGGAATGAACTGTGAATTAACCTCTCTTGCTGTTAACTATGAAGGCCAGAATTAATTCAGGCTTCCACATTACAGGAAAACCAAACTCTAAGGATTTACCAGGTTCACAGGTCTTTGTATCCAATACAGCCAATGCTATAGAATGCTACATTCCCTCTGGCTTGACTGAAAAAGAAGAGCAGTCCAGATCTTTTAAAGTGGAATCTAGAACTAACCAAAAGGGGAATTTGTGGCTGCAGAATACTATTTAGGAAGCTAACTTTCCACAATTGCTTGCATCTGGAAAGTGACTGCTGGTCTAGCATGGAGTACAGTGCCTAGCCTGGAAGAAGACTCAGAAGAGGCACAATCCAGCACAGAACTGAACACACTCAGGGATCAGAGGAATTAATCAAGCTTCACTATGTGGTGGGTTGTGGCATTAATTAGAGGAGGAGAAGAGGAGTTTGGATTTGATATCCCACTTTATCACTACCCAAAGGAGTCTCAAAGCGGCTAACATTCTCCTTTCCCTTCCTCCCCCACAACAAACACTCTGTGAGGTGAGTGGGGCTGAGAGACTTCAGAGAAGTGTGACTAGCCCAAGGTCACCCAGCAGCTGCATGTGGAGGAGCGGGGACGTGAACCTGGTTCCCCAGATTACGAGTCACCACACTGGCTCCTAGATTATGAGGTAAGCAGCTAAATGCACTGTGCTGAAGATCACCTCAACCCACTGCACTTGAAAGCTAGAATCCCCAGCCACTTCCTTCATGGTGCAAGTTCACACTCTGGGTTAGGACAAAACCTTCTTGTGTCCCTGGCATTTGGATGTCTGTTGCAGTGAGAGAGGGAAATGGAAAACAAGTTCCTCCGGCTTCTAATGAATGTTCTGCTCTCAGAAACAAATACTGCATGCCTATCTCAATGTGCTCTCAAGGGCACCAGGGGATGAGAAAGTCCTTTCAGCTAAAATAAAACCAAAAATGGGTTTTGCGGGAGGTGGGGGACTTGAGTGTGAGTTCATAAATATATTTCTAGGGCAGAGGAAAACAGGCTGTCACACACTTGACCTCCTTGTTCTAAAACCTTTTATCTGAAACTGCTCTCAAGTGACAGGGGGAAAAACACAAACCACTTCAGAAATAATTTTTCTCTGATATGGCAACTTTGGAGATTTTCACACTATGGCAAATTCAGACAAAGTCCTTTGACATAAAGAAATGAAGCAGCCAAGGCACCACCGGGCAGTTCAGATGTAATAGTTATACTCCTCTCATTATCGTGAAGGCAGAGGGCCGCCTGACTTCCTAAGGGAGAGGAGCACAACGCTGCAGCCCAGTTCAATTCCTTTAACCACATTTAAGGGAGAAATGCTACAGCATCTTGGGGATAGACATATGACCTGGTACTGAGATTAATCCCCTATTTACCACCTTTGATGTCTCTATTGGCTTCCTCTCAAATATAAGTGTTAGGTGGACTAAATATCAGATTTAAGATTTTTGTAAAAAAATAATAATTGGATTTTGACGTAAATACGGAGGGTGGAATTCAATTTTGCGCTATGATGAACATTCTCTCTGCACAAGCGGAAGAAACCACACCCACCCACCCTATTCTGGGGGGTCCTCCCAACTCCCCGCCACAAGCTAATTTCAGGGGCACAGGGGGAGGAGAGTGGGGGAAAGCCCCACTGCACAAGTGGAACTCTTACACAGGGATTCTTCTGACAAGGTTTGCTCCTGAGTAATGGTATTTAAAACCATACTGAACTGAAGACAAGACAAATCACATTGCTTCAGTTTGCAGCACAACAGTGGATGTAGGGTGGTCAATTATTACTGGGAAGTCGAGCACAGTGTAAAGAATAAGAGTATTTGTTGTGCACTCATCACGGTGATTTCTAACAGACGGAACTAGCAATCTGTTTTCCTCTAACTGACCCTATAAAATGTGATATCAGATCCTGCTCGTGCCCAGCAATATTTACTTCATTTGAAGTCCCACTATTTTACTCTGCGTGCAGCTAATTATTATGCAAGCTGGCAGGGAAGTAGCCAAGTGTTAACAGTCTCTCATGAAACCTGAGCGGTGTAATTTTAACATAGCAGGCTTTCCCATAATTAAGTAATGGAATTACACAAAAACAAAAAAGCATTTCCCCATAGGGTATGTTCATCAATTTAATGCAGTTCACTAGAAATATTCTTATTCCAGTGCATATTGATCAAGTTCTTATTCACACAAAAAAGTCATGGACGTGGCTTGCAGTTAAAGAATAAATCTGGTTTACTTGCTATTCTCCACAAAAATCATAGTGAAATTATACTTCAAACAAAACACTCTTTGGAACCATGCCTCAAAGCAAAGCAAAACGCAGCAAATGACCAAAAGACATTAACAGCAGTATGAGAGGTCCCATCTCCTTCAGGTGAACTGGTTTTCTAAGTAACCTAATCAAAGAGATATCACACTTACTAAAAAAGGAATGTACACTTTTTAAGGAAGTGCAGAGAGACATACATGCTATTTTGGGTTATATTTTTAAACAAACTTCACTTCATAAGGTTGGAGTGGAATTCCACTTGGGGAAAGGGTCTCCTGGCACCCACAAAAGGTAGTTTAGGAGGGACAATTTTCACAAATTCCTGTTTCAACCTAGTGCACTCCTGAAAATGTATTTTGAGGGACCCTCCAGAACAGCATAGAATGTGACATTACTGAAACTCCCTTGATTCCATGAATAAAAGGGTACGCTTGGATCAAACCCCATGTCAATAGCAATGATAAACTAGCTTGGTTGTAATAAACTACAAGTATAACCAAGATACAAACACAAAACTCTCTTGCTCACTTTGGTATAGGCAATAAGGGAAACAAAGCTGGTTTAGACATATTGTGGCATTTTCCCTCCAACTTCCCCAGGAAGAAATACCCAAGGACTCTCCAATCTTAAAGTGCCTACAGGCAAGAGCAGACACCGGCAACCTGTGGCCCATGGGCCAGATGCGGCCCATGAACCCAGTTCATCCGGCCCACGAGCCGCCCGGTCACCGAGCTGCCCGCTCGGCAAGTCCCCCACGCGCTGCGCTAAAGCGGCGTGGCGACTCGCGCAGACGCCAAAAATCGCTTCTGCGCAGGCGTCTGGGCATGCGCATAAGCAATTTCCGGCGCCGGGGACATGCCCTGACCCGAAAACCGCTTCTGTGCAGGCGTCTGGGCATGCACAGAAGCGATTTCCGGTATCGCGCTGCGCATGTCCGGCCCACGGACGAGCTCCATGGGATTGATCCGGCCCACGGCCAGATAACGTTGCCAATGCCTGGGCAAGAGGGATCAAACCATGGGCTATGGTCATTCTGGGCTTCAAGCTACATTGACGGCATTGTTAAATAATGCTTTTCCTAAGCAAGAGAAGTACCACAAGGTGCTACTTCTTCATATAGAAAATTAGCTCACAAGCTCACATATGGTTTTTTTCTAGTTACAAGGGCACAGATTGCAGGTGAACATGCAACTGTATAATTTGGGTAGCAAACTTAACAGAAGAAAACAGCTTTTAATGTATGCAGGTGCCTAAGTCTGCATGTTAGAAAATGATCCAACAACCAGGCAAGGCTTTCTCCGAGCTAAAGAGAATCTACTGACATGTACCGGTATGAACATGTATGCAATTTAAGAATGGAACGTGTGTTAATATCTCCATAAAGTATTCATATGTTCCACGAAAAGAGATAAATACACCCACAACACAGTATTTTATCGAGTGAGGGCTCTGCCAGTGTGGTCATATTCTCGTTGTGGGTTTGATGGCATTTACTGACTGGTTCAACTGACTGAGGCAGAGGTTTTCAACCTTCTTGAGTCCACGGGCTCCCTTGACCAACTACATTCTTTTTGTGGCACCACTGTGGGGCTCAGGAGTCATTATGTTACCCCTTGCCTGCAGAGCTGGCAGCCTCTCTCACTCTTTTTCGAACACCCTCCCTTGTGGAGTCTTCTCTCAGCCTCCTCTCCTCTTTCCTTGGGAATCCTCTGGGCAACTGCTGCTGCCGCCACTCCTGGTCTCAGAGCTGCCCCCCCATCCCAAAGAGAGGTGCCTCCCAGAGGCACCATTCATTTCTGGAGCTTATAGCCAGGGCTGCTGCAATAAACAGCTGTGCAAGCCTTTGGGAGGCAGAGACACGAGAGCATCAGAGGAGGGAGGAAAGGGAAAAGGGACAGAGGCCAGTGTTGCCTGCGACACCCCTGACCATCATTCAAGGTACCCCAGGGTGCCACAGCACACTGCTTGAAAACCACTGGTTTTCAAGAGCTACAAGAGCACTCTCCCCTCCTGTGGCTTCAAATCACTGCTATTCAGAAACACACTGTCTCCTGCCATGTACAAAAATAGCTACGTCTTACTAGTGTACTTTACTTGGACAGTCTAAAAGTGACAGTGGATTAAAAGGGTTCTCTGTGCAAGGCAGATGAAAATGATGGACTATATGGAACTTGCTGAACTGACCGGGAAACTTCGTGACCAGAGGGAGGAAGCGGTGGAAGAAGACTGGAAGAAATTTAAAGTATATTTTAAAAAGTATTGTAAGATTAAAGAGTAGAAGTAAGCTGGAAGACAAATGAGGCTGTAGAAGTAGAAGATAGATATAAAGTTTATGATTGTTGGAATTAATGACAAGGATTTTACATAAGAAGAGATATCAAGGGTAATTAATTAAAAATGTTTTTAAATGATGTCAAGAAATTACTAAAGATGATATACATGGAACGCAGGAAGGGAGGACAGGAGGAAGTCAACCCACAATGAAAAGGAAGGAATATTAGGTTAAAAGGACGTATGTTTGTTTTTATGTTTATTATTTTTGTTTTCTTTTGATCTTGTTTATTGATATCTTTTGTTTTTATTTGTTAAAAGTTAATAAAAAAAATTGGAAAAAAGGGGGTTCTCTGTGCATGATCTAACTCTTAACGAGTTTGAACGGAGGAGCAGACCTTCTGAGGCAAGCAGTCCAGCAGAGAATGGCAGCATTTAAGCCTAAGAGTTCACCTGTATAATTCAGCAGTTTCAGCCTGGCTGTTACTGCTATAGGGAAGGGATGATTCATGACTATGAGCCACTTCACATGGCCTCTGGTGGCACAGCTACTGCTGGAAATTGCAGGGCCTGTCAGCTCTCTGCCAATGGCTAGCTGACTGAAGCTGCCTTGGGGTGCAGAGTTTGTTACTGTTTCTCCCATAGACGAAATGAAGGAAGAATATGGCGGAACTGAAGGAGATCTGTCTCTATCACAGCTGAGCCAATGAGCTTAACAGTAGCAGATCAAGGACAATGGAATGTCCTTTCCGCTGAAAAAAATAAGCGGATGACTCTAGCTAATGCAAACTACATTGCAAGGCCACAAATAAAAGCAAAATATGACAAATTCTAAGTCTAATTTATTTCAATAGAAGTAATCAAATACTTAAGTCTGCCTCATTAAAATCAATTAGACGTAAACAGACTTTACTTGGGCTGGATTGTACCCATAGTAGCCTTCATTCAGTAGTGTTGCTTTTAGCCAGAGTTTTTTCTCCCCTGTATGCACTAAGTAGGGATATTTTTTGTTAAACATTTTTGCCAGTATTAAAAGATTTCTCCATGCATTAGGCAATGTTTCAGTGGTTTCTTCAAAAGTGGACAGAATTCCTCAGCTTTTCAGGAAGTGCCACCCTCTCACTTTGGATGAGATTTGTGTTCCCTCACAGACATCAACATGTAGCTAGGTATGACTGGATTCACAGCAGCAGCACAGTGCAATTCTGTTCTGTAGGATGTGACCCCTCAGCTAAAATCACCATTTGAGTAATCAAAGAAGCAGCACTATGAATTGACTTTGATTTGCTTTTGCTTAGTAATATTAGCTATTTGGGATTATCAGAAATAGTAACACATTAGCTACATAGCAAAACACATTGTCATCCATCCATTATATGAATGGCTCTATGAAGGAAAAAGAAGGCCTAAATAAATTCCTCTACAGAGGAAAAAAAGGCACAAATTGCTGCCATTTGTTTCTCCATTTGCTGCTAAGAGGTTCAAAATAATGTGAACATATATAAGGTTGTTTTTCTCTGGGCAGGTATATTTTGCCCATCATGAAAGCATTGCTTTACTTCAAAACTGAAATGAGAGAACATTCAGCATAGTCCTACAAATAATGTTTATGTTGATTTATTTGGTTAACTAGTATGCTTGACTAGGAGTATAACTCAAGGTCTCATCGTAATAACTTTCCAAGCCACTCACCTTTTCTACCAGAAGGCTCCTCCTGGTGGTTCCAATCAAAAGCTTATGAAACCAGCCTGATAATGTGAGAGATTTAGTTTGATATTATATCTTTCTGAAACATGTAGCATTGGCAGAATAGTACTTCTAGCTGTAGTTTCATTGTTGAAATGTTCATGCAAACATTTGCATATTCTGAGGAGTGAGAGTGATGGATGTACTATAAGAACAATAAGGATTTTCTCAGAGATACGGGAAAGGGACAAAGAGTCCCGTGCTACAGGTTTGCAGTGACTCGTTTACCTAAACCTGATGGGTAGGCAGCCCTTCGGAAGTATAACCTAGAAACTAATTTGGATCTGGCTGCTTCTCACTTTGCTTTCTCCCCATACAGCAAATAGTACCATTATCAAATTATTAGAGTACATACAATTGCCTTGAAAATGTGAAGTATTACTAGAAATGCTAAATTAGATACTTGGACACATGGATAAACTGCTTTTGTTATACACAGTGTATTCCCTCTTCATCGTTTATAAAAGATTGCCAGTGCCCTGTGCAACCTTCAATGTCAATGCAAGCTGCTCTGGCATTAATGCTGAACCAGCTCTGACTTCTTAACCAGCCATCTCACATTCCTTCCCCAAAGCCTGAGTGTCACCAAGCACTGCCCTGCATTTGAACTCCCATACTTTATCTGAGCTACACGCTAAACCCTGGAACTTTTAATTAACACAAAAAAGAATAAGTTCAACCAAATCAATTAAATCGTGCCATTTCCCCCAATTACTCCAGAGCACAAAGGTCGCCATTATATTGCATAGTTATGGTCAGGAATAAAGAGACCACACAAAGCCCTATAAATTAGCACTTAAATAGCTGGTTTGCTTTCATCCTTATATCATTTAGTGTGGATGTGAGACAGGAGTTTCAGAACAAAACTATACAAATATATAAATCAAGAGAATGCATTGCATCCATATAATATTCAGTTGCACAATAAAAAAGTCTAAAAATCATGAAGTTCATCTTAAGGGTATAAGTTCAATGTACATAAAACGTTATGTTTGTGTATTTAAAATGCTATGTGGATAAGTTTGAAATATTGTCTCTAGCAAATGTAGCAAGAAAAGGCTCGGTGTTTCCATTTCAATGCTGCAATGGCTTCAAGTTGCAAGAAAGGAGATTCCGACTAAACATTCGGAAAAAGTTTCTGACAGTAAGAGCTGTTCAGCAGTGCAACAGACTCCCATGAGAGGTGGTGGACTCTCCTTCCTTGGAGGTTTTTAAACAAAGGTTGGATGGCCATCTGTCATGGATGCTTTAGTTGAGATTCCTGCATTGCAGGGGGTTGGACTAGATGACCCTTGGGTCCCTTCCAATCTAAGGTTCTACGATTCTATGATTGAACCTAAAAATAAGAATCTGACCTTTAGCAACTTATCAAGACTAATGGATTCTGCTTTAGAAAACATCATGCCAAGTGCTAAAATATGTAGTGGCATCCAAGAATGAGATAAGAAAAGGCTTTTAGAACCTGAAGATTTATTGTGTTGGCATACTATATTGATATTAGCGATAATCTCTAGACATGGATCCTGAAGAATGAAAGAGAAGCAAAGGCTGTTTGCTATGTCAAAGGAAGAGATCACCCTCTTGTTGTGAAAGGTTCTCTAGTTTTCATTCCCTACAGCTCTATGGGAAGACAACTTATTATGCATACTGATACCTAGCCTGAAAAGATTACCGTATATACTCGAGTATAAGCCGACCCGAATATAAGCCGAGGCACCCAATTTTACCACAAAAAACCTGGGAAAGCTTCATAGGAGTCACTGCCTGCCTCACTCGAGTATAAGCCGAGGGCGGCTTTTTCAGCACAAAAAATGTGCTGAAAAACTAGGCTTATACTCGAGTATATAGGGTAATCTTACCATTAACTAACACTAAGTGAATGTGACAGAGCTTGAATTTGGATGGGACCCACTTGTAACTGTCAGGCCAACAAACTTGTGTCAGTCACAGATATGTGACACTTTTTTTTTTGCCTATGGGGATAAAATTACCGGTACCTGTCATATCAAATGTTAATCTTTCATTTTAGCACATCTCAAGTTTTTGGTCACAAATATAAAATACCCACACTAGCCTGAAAAAATAAGGAAGATCATTGGCAGAATTCACCTAATGAACCCCATCAGCAGAAGCCCCGAGGAAGGGCTTCTGCTTGTGCAATGGGAATTCTGCCCCACTCTTGAAATTGGCTCCGGGTGTCAAGAGAACCCCCAGAACAGTCCACAGGGAAGGGGAGATTGTTTCATCTAGCAAGTTGATTTCTAATTGTGCAACACTGAATCCATCCTTAGTTCTGTAAGACAGGAAAGAATGGTAGTCAATATGTTCACTATGAAAAAGAAATATGCAACAGAGTGAGGGCAGGATCTGTTCAACCACATGGGCATGGGATCATTCTCACAAAGCATTAGATAATTTGCACGGGATGTAAGCAAACATGTTGCCCTCTAAATGTTTTGAACTACATCTCCCATCAGCTCCAGCCACCATGGTCAATGGTAAAGGTTGATGGGAGTTGCAATCTACAGTATCTGTACTGCACTGATGACTTCTAGCATAATGCAAGAAACACTGCAAGTCAAAAATCTTGGAAACGGTGTTGCAGCCTATGGTTGTGCACACTTCATGACCCTCATATCAGCCTGATTTGGTCTGCAATTAAATTTGCTCTGTGAGAAGGTTTCTAAGATCCTCTACTCCCTAAAATATGGCCTTGACCTAAGTACATCCAGTCTACTGTCCATTTTCATAGAATCAAAGAACTGTAGAGTTGGAAAGGACCACGTGGGTCATCTAGTCCAACCCCCTGCAATGCAGAAATCTTCCACCCAACATGGGGTTCGAACCCATGGCCCTGAGATTAAGAGTTTCAAGATCTACTGACTGAGCTATCCCATACTTGTATAGTCATTACATCCAAAAGAATCACAAAGTAATGCTGTTGGATTGCAGGAAAGACACCCTGCACCTGAGGCAAAGGAAGCAAGCCAAATTCATTTATTTCATTAATCCATTTAACAGAAATATCCTCACAAAATGTATAAAAATTATCTTACAACTCTACAAATTACTGCCTCTTTCCCTGTACCTCAAAACCCCTGCCATTTTACATGCATATACATTCATGGAAGCATGCATGCCAAATTGGTTAAGATGTGACAATAAACTGGGAAAGTGGACACTATCATGCAAACAAAAGGAACAACCCTTCCAGAAACCAAGCACATCCCTATTAGACCAGAAATCACTAAGCAAGTTACATAGACAATGGAATTGACCAAGTAAGCCACTGACCTGGTTTACTAAAACACAGTCCAATATTCTCTTTTCCAAGACACAAACTCCCTTCAGTCTTGAAGGAGGGTGCCAAAAAAGCTTTTAATAATGAAAAGCTATCAAATCCATTTGAGAGATTATCTGTCATCTCTACAGTCACAGCAGTCTTCTAGGAAAAAAGCAATGCAACTTAATGCTACAAGAACCAAGAGAAAATATAGAGGTTGTTGCTATTCTCAGGCAATCATGTTTTGTGTATGCTGAAATCTCTGAAAACAGCAATTTGAGACTGGCAAAATATAAACTTAATGTACCAGCTCTGTTTTGGATCAGTGGGTTTTGCATGAAACAGAGACAGAGGGAGAGGGGGGTGATTTTCACCTGCTGAAGCCCGTCCACTTTTATCTCAGTAAGTAAGAACTGAAGAGAGTTTGCTCTCGCTGCATCAATTCAGACAGTTTCACTTTTCATTAGAATTTATTCTACCACCTGCATTTGATAACAGTGCAGACAAGCACAAAGGGGAAAACTCTCAATGTATCTCTTCACTCCTGATCGGGAAGAATGGTGCAAGGATTTGCCACCTCAAAGACAGCAGCTTCTGCAAAGCGTGATTTGTTCAGCTATTAAAAATACTTTTCTTGCTTTATTAAAAAAATATTTCAGAGCTGATTATTTTAGAATATGAAACACAGATCAAAGGATACACCAAATGGAATTTATAGTTTCGGTAATTCTGGTGGTATTTCCTCTCAACCAGACATCTATTTCAATATGCTGTACTCATCTCTGGTTTATGGCTATGCACCAAGGACAATTTGGGAGTCTCAAAGTTAATTTGAATAAGACAGAGTTATATTTATATAGAGAGGGTACTCTATGAAAGCTCCGTTCATTAATTTAAGTTCAATGGCAGAGCTGGGGGAAGGCACTTTCTGTGGCTATAGAAGTTACAGCAGGTGTAGCACATCAGCCTCAAACCAACAGTGCTCCTCTCCAGAACAGAGAGTACAGTATCAAACCAAAGACTTGTCTTCCGAGGTTTATTAAGATAGTTTCAAGCCTCTCCAAACCTCTCAGATCTCATTTAAGCATATGTGCAACTTCTAAAACACATTCAGGTAGTGGCACCTCTCAGATTAAATTAAAATCTTCTAAGCCGTCTACTTTAGAAGAAAAAGCTTCCAAATAGGAGAACAGAAGCTGATGTTTTAAATGGCTGAATGGATTTGCACAAAGCTTCAGGCAGAGGCCACCAAGTTATAAACTCCTGGCTACCCATCTTAAGGAGTATCAGCTTTTAAGTCCAATAAAGCGGGTACATGTTTCAGTAAATTGAATGGGAACAAGTGTGAGCTCCAGGGGGATAGGGACTGAGAATCAGTGAAGGAAAACAAGCAAACAGAAATGAGCAGCGACTAAGCCACAAAAGTGGAAGACTAGTTTAAAAACAATGATGAGGAAGAAAAAGAGAGCACAACAGAAAATGCAGCAATACAACATGGCACAGCTTCTTTCACTAACACCTCCTCCCCAAGTGCAACAACCTTACCAACTGTACTAATATGAACAAAAGGAGAGCCTGACTGGATCAGATGAAAGGAATGCCCAGTTCAGTATCCCGTTTTCCCACCTGATCAATCAGGTGTCTTTGGGAAGCCCAGAAGGAATTCATGAGCCTGGGAGCACTCTCCTGCTGCTATTCCCCAACAAATGATATTCAGAAGCATGCCGTCTCTGATCTTGCATGTAGTATACAGCCATCACACTTAGTAGCCACTGATAGCCTTATACTCCAAGAATTTGTCTAATATCATTAGATGATATATATAAGTAGTGTGAAGTTTAGTTACTATACAGATATACTGAATTTCTATCCAGGATTTCAGTTCAAGCATCTCCCCAAGATATAGATACAAGAAGATATGAGAACCCACCCAAACCCCGCAAAAAAAAAGTGGGATGAAGAGATGGGGTAGGGAAGGGGAAGCCTATGATATCAAAAGAAAGAAATTTCAGAAATGCTTGCCTAGTTCAAAACTAAATAACCACATATACTTTTTGTCTGACTTAACATTACTATGGACAACCTGTATTTCGTACATGTAATACCTATTGTAATATAAAAAGGGGGTGTAACAAAACAAGTACAGGGGAAATGGCAAGTTAATCAGTTTGACGTATTACAAGCTTATTATTTCCCTACATACTTGTGTTCCCAGATAAGTAACCACAAAACACACTATTATCCACTGGAATTCCAAGCAGGTCGGGCTAAAGGGTTAGAATTAATCACTTGCTTTAACCAATATTTATAGCCAGCTAACAGGAGTCTTGAAAACCTTGTCAAAGACACTTCAGTTTAATGAACTTCAAAATTCCCCTTGTTGGCTTTATATCACTAAATAAAATTAGTTTCTTATTGCCTTTTCTTCAAAGCGAGCTTACTTTAACTTGTTTATGACCACACAGGGAGTTCTTCCAGCTTAATGTATGGGTTGCATCTGAATAAGTCACACTCAGAGTAGACTCACTGAAATCAATGGACATAATGACTTCAGTCAATGGATGTGAAGATTTCAAGAGTCCAGTCTTGCATATGTGAATTGGTGGTCTTACACTGTCAATTCTGACAGCTGTCTCCTCTGCTTCATTATACATTACAAAGCGGCTTGAGTTACATTGTAGCACTGGGGGTTCAGAAGTGACAGCAAAAAAATAAAATAAAAATCCCACAATGTATGCCAATCTCCCCTGGCCCAGCAGCACCACAGAATTAAAACAGTTTATTCAAAATTAATCTGCAATATAACTTATTTTTCCAACATCTCACATATCTAAGAACCACTACCAAAACCATTTATTTGACAAGGCTGGGCATTAGCATACCTGTAGTTAAAGGAAGATGACTGACAGTTGTTAAACACGTCAAAGTGAACCAGATGGATGACAAAGTTGCTCCTGACAATAACAGAAGCAGTATAAGTTTCAGCATTCCTCGGATAAAATCAGCAAACCTGAAAGGAACACAAATCACAATTTACAAACTCTTCACAAATTCTGTAAACTTTAGCCAAATTGCTACAACAATTTGAAATATAGTGATTTCTAATATGATATATTGAAGTTTAAGGAAGGTAAAACACAAACAGAAGCAAATACTTCTTATGAATAAGTGGCAGCAGTATGTTTCTAAGATAAGTACCTTGTTCAAAATTGATCTGTAAAAGAGGTTTTGTCTTTATAAAGGTAAAGGGACCCCTGACCATTAGATCCAGTCGTGACCGACTCTGGGGTTGCGGCGCTCATCTCGCATTATTGGCCGAGGGAGCCGACGTACAGCTTCCAGGTCATGTGGCCAGCATGACTAAGCCACTTCTGGCGAACCAGAGCAGCGCACAGAAATGCCGTTTACCTTCCCGCTGCAGTGGTACCTATTTATCTACTTGCACTTTGATGTGCTTTCGAACTGCTACGTTGGCAGGAGCAGGGACCAAGCAACGGGAGCTCACCCCATCGCTGGGATTCGAACCGCTGACCTTCTGATCAGCAAGCCCTAGGCTCTGTAGTTTAACCCACAGCGCCACCCGCGTTTGTCTTTATACTTTAACCCACAGCGCCACCCGTGCTTGTCTTTATACTTGCCCCTAAAAGAAGAGTTTTACAATCTGAAACACATTGGATCATAATAGACTGCTACATTGTGAAACTGAAGCCAAAACATTATCTGAAACCTGTCTCAACTTTATGCTGTTTTAATACCGGAAACCAATACATGTAAGATTTCCCCTGATTTGAAGCTTACTATTTTCCACATATTACCACTAAAAAAATCAGCGGGTTGGATCCAAAGGGCTTCCATGAACCAAAGGATCATTCATATACTTAGAAGAATCTTCCCATTCCTGTTTGTCAAAATACCTTCCACTCTACTTATTAATATTTTCACACAGGCCAAGCAGACTAGGAACTACTTTGCTGGTCAAACCAATTCCCCATTTTGTTGTTAACAGTGGCCAGCCACACACCTTTGGGAAGCTTATAAATCAGACATGAAGGCAAAATAATTCCAGTATTTTTCGCCTCTGCACATAGCACTCAGAGATATAGTGCCTATACAAATGTTATTGTTAACAGGTACTGCCGCCAACTCCTAGTCCAGTCTCCACCTACAATGTGCTTCCTATCACTGCTGCTCATTCTCCCATCCCTCTCCATTTTTTTGTTGGTACAACTGTGACAAAGCACCTAGTTCCATGTTAAATACAGAGGAGCTATAAAGATAGAAAAGCAGGAGACAAATGCTTCCTGCCACAAATATATGTGCCCTCCCACCAAAAAGTCTACTGTTCCCCAGATCTGCTTGGCCAAGATTTTATTATCCAGAAAATTCGCATTATGTGCCTTCCTATAGTTACGAGTAATAATTTGCTACTGTCAACTCTGCTGCTCATTGCTACTGAAATTACACCATGCTACAAAGTTGCTGCATTTTGACTTTGCTGCTGTTTAAAAGATGAAGGAAATTCTGAGTTGTGAAGGACAAAATCTGAAAAATATCTCTTATCATTAGTGAATGCAACAAGAAAAATGTCAGGGGGAAAAAGGAGGTTGATTTGTGCTGCTCTGCAGGTTTTTAAAAGACAAAAACATGAGATTGTCACTGTTTGAAGTTGATTTTTCACCCCTCCCCACCACCAGTCTAGTCTATCACTGCTAAGGAAAGGGTGCAATACCCGCCAGCTGCCTAAAATATTGAAGGCTCTTCAATCATAAACATGCCATATAAATTATCTCAACGCTCCTGGTCTGGGGGTTGGAGTGGCAAGATCAAGGGCATAAATCTCATGTGAAGGAAGACATGGTACACTACGGGTAACAAAATAATGAAATTTGAGAACTTATTTTCCAACTGTGCCTTCCTTTGACAGGCACGGTTCTGTTAACACCCGCAAAAACATTTCTACAGCATGCAGAGATAGTTTGGCATCCAAATGACAGCTTGTGCATCATCAAAAATGGGAAGGACACTTGAATATAGTTTCTTTTACGTATTCCATATAGCAGGTAAATAATGTTCATGAGCAGAGTGAAATTATATTGCGATTTAAGTGTGATGAAAGGAGGAACTGAGAGACTAGGAGGAAGCAAAGCTACACTATAGTTCCTAAATGGAAACACTTGATGTAAGAAAATTAGCAGCTGGTAGAACACAAAGCACCCCCACACTGAGCTATTACAATAGGTACCAGGCTGCCTGCCTGGTAAGTCACAGGACTGACTTTGAAATACATGAGCCTGTCACACTTGACAAGAATCATTAGCTAATTTTCCTAATTACAACTTTCAGCAAATTATAGTCAGCACAGACATTGATTCAACTGTACATAGATAACTGCTGAGTAGGCCTAAAAGGGGGCAGTCATCCATCAAAAGTGGCAAACCGCCACTCCCTGTATGCCCAAAACCCTATGTTTGAAACTATAAAGCTACTTAATCAGAAAGAGATATCTGGCAACAGTCAGTTAGCTTTTTCTAAAAAAGTAGAAACGATTAGGCTGAAGGAGGCAGCACTGGGGCCCACAGAATATCTACATTGCTATGGAATTTGCAACCAATTTCGTAGCAGCTACAGAAGACATTAAAAGGATATTATGAGGCTGAAACCAGGCTACATATTTAACAAATCAATCTATCACAAAAGGTCAGGATTTACATGAAGTCAGCATATCTGCACTAGTCATCTTAAGACTAGAAAATTGTTCGCCAGTTTAAGAGCACCTTCATCTTTAGGAGCCAGGTGAAAACGTTCCTCTTCAACCAGGCCTTTGGCTGATTAATACTCCACAGCCTTTAAGATACTTATTTGTGTTTTTATGATGCATTTTTATGTTGTGAACCCCCCCCCCCGAGATCCTTTGATGACAGGTGGTATATAAATCCAATAAATAAATAGCTCAGATGAAGCAAGAAACTGAAGTTTGTTATTGTTATGCCCAACCCCAATCCAGAAAACAGAATCCACAGGGGACAAACTGGATCTCCAGCTGTCTGAAGACTGGGAGAAGCAGACGAGATTTCCTTCCGCCAGTACTGAAGATCCTTAGAATTTAAAGGGAGCCTCTACAGAATCCTCTTGAGGGGCCCTTAGGGTCAGAGTGCCATAAGCCCCTAGTAGAGTCTGAGGGAGAGGCTGAGGTATCCCTCCTCACCTTGAGTACAGGTGCCTAAATATTCAAGTCCAGGCAACAGGTGCACAACTAAGTAGGTGCCCGAAAGCCCACAGTCACAGAGCAACTCAAGAGTAAAGCACTCTTTAGGAGTAAAGGTATTCCTTGAAATAAAGGGCTCTTAGAATGCCCTCAAACACCAGCCTGGGATTAGGCTCAGCCTGGTAGGCCAGACTTTATCAGCCCCTTCTTTGAGCTTCACAGTTGCTGAAGAAAAACACAGATCTTCAAGTTCCCCAACACCAGACTCATTGACTTCTTTTGCCTAGACTGGATCTCCTCTGTTCCTGACACTGGATTAAGTCTTCAGATTAGGCTGAATACTTGTGAATCACCCTGGTTGTCTCTGCATGCCTTCTCTGGCAATCTCATGTGTGGGGCCTTGGCCTCCTTGGATTCTAGGGCTTGGGCCCACCCACAGTCCACACCTGTTGAGGCAGGACAGTTACAAACCAGTATGGGAAGCTTCGAATCTGTTTTGAGTGAAGGAGGGAGAATACAAGAACCTGAGGCTCATCACAATACATTCTGGTCACAAAACCCCAAAGATTTTTCTAATGCTCAAATATGGCCAATCTAATCTTGGCAACAGATTTCACTCTCTAATTAAATCTGTTCACCTTCATTTCTAAATTAAGTTTCCAGAAACATGTAAAAATAAGCAATGGCTGTTGAATAGCAGGAGATGCTGAAAAAGATTCCAGAGGTGAAAGAGCAGAACTCATGACAGCCATGGGATTTAAGACACAGAACAGCAACCCAAAATGTGCCAACATCCATTCGATAACAGTAATCTCCTATATCATGTTAAAAACTATTTCCAAGCTTCTATAGACACTTTTAAATATTGGGCAGCTCCTTCTGCTCATAAATTATATTGTGCTCTTAAACTGAGCTTGGAAGGCCATCCTCTTCTAGTCATAAGATGATGCAAGTGCATATCTGCTGACTCAGACCTATTATGTAAAATCTTGACCTTTTGTAGTAGATTAATTTCTTAAACATAAAACTTGCTTTCAGTCTCAGAATACTCTTTTAATGTCTTTTGTAACTGCTACAAAATCATTTTCGAACTCCACAGCAATAGAAGAATTTTTGTGGAGCCCAATTCCACAAGGACTGGGAGGACAAAGTCTTATACAGGATGCAGGACCTGTTAATATGGGGGAGACCCATCTCAAAAGAACTTGTGGATTTTAAGCACCAGTGGCTTCAAGAGACTCAATTCTTAACCCTTATAAGCAGACTCTATAGGCAAGGGGATAATAGAATCAGAGGATTGTAGACCTGGAAGGGACCACAAGGGTCAGCTAGTCCACCCCCAGCAATGCAGGAATCTTTTGCACAGTGTAGGGCTCGAAACCAAGACCCTGAGATTAAGAGTCTCTACCAACTGAGCTAGATGCTCGACCAATTCCCCCTCCCCCCCATAGCAAGGATAACAAAATATGATACCAAACCAGCATCAAACCACAGTGTGATATTCGGGTTTGTTATCTCTGAGCAGTTAATAAATCAGAGTACTTGTAAATTAACTGCACCTCGTAAGCCCTACTTTTCCTCTCTAAAACAAAAAACCTCAACATCACATCAGAGCTATCAAATTTCTCTATTCTGTTGAGGAATCCATCACATCTGTAATGGAGGAGCTGAAAGCAAACAGGGAGGAAAAACCCACTGATGGTTCCTTGATTATTTTACCTAAGTGGTTCTTTCCACCTTTGGATGGAGTGGATGGATAGGGAGCACTTGTCAAACACAATAATATGAGCTGCTCAGTTTGATGACTGAGCAAATGGAATTTCCAGCAGTCACTGCCTAAAAAGATCATGAAACACACAAATTGCTATGCTAGATGAACCTATTTTCCCCCACAGAAAAGCATTTCTTCTTTTACAATTGTCATAGATGACAGGAAATGATCTTGAGGGGTATTGTTTCAGTATAACTAAAAGACAATTGCAATGAAGAAAAATAAAATGAAGTAAGACTGTGATACCTACCTTGCCAGTGCTATGCCAACAATACAACCTCCTACAATAGACCAAAATCCAATCCAACCTGCATCCACCTAGAAAAGATTTAAGAGTGAACAACACTGTGTTATTTCAAGCACATTAACAGAGATAGTATTTACTATAAGCAAATACCCACTAGAATTCAGAGGTACAGCACTCTGAAGTTCTATTTCACCTGTGATAGACCTATTCTCCATTAATTTGTCTAATCCCCTTTTCAAAGTCATCTAAGACAATGACAGTCACCATCTCTTGTGGCTGCAAATAGCATAAATTAATTTTGTGATAAAGGTAGATAGCCGTGTTGGTCTGTCATAGTCAAAACAAAATAAAATAAAAAAATTCCTTCCAGTAGCACCTTAGAGACCAACTAAGTTTGTTCTTGGTATGAGCTTTCGTGTGCATGCACACTTCTTCAGATACACTGAAACAGAAGTCACCAGACCCTGATATATAGTGAGAGGGTGGGGAGGGGTATTACTCAGAGGGGTGGTGGAAATGGGTGAAAGGTTATCCTACGCCAAAGGATAAATGGACATAAATCTGACATCAGGAATCACAAGACAGAGAAACCAGTAGGAGAGCACTTCAATCTCCCAGGACACTCTATACAAGATCTCAAAGTAGCTGTCTTATTGCAAAGGAATTTCAGAAATAGACTGGAAAGAGAAGTTGCTGAATTGCAACTCATTACCAAGCTTAATGTACGGAATGTACTTAATGTAGTAATGTACTACTTAATGTAGTAATGTACTTAATGTAGTAATGTACGGAAGTGAGAGCTGGACCATAAAGAAGGCTGATCGCCGAAGAATTGATGCTTTTGAATTATGGTGCTGGAGGAGACTCTTGAGAGTCCCATGGACTGCAAGAAGATCAAACCTATCCATTCTTAAAGAAATCAGCCCTGAGTGCTCACTAGAAGGACAGATCCTGAGGTTAAGGCTCCAGTACTTTGGCCACCTCATGAGAAGAGAAGACTCCCTAGAAAAGACCCTGATGTTGGGAAAGGTTGAGGGCACAAGGAGAAGGGGACGACAAAGGACGAGATGGTTGGACAGTGTTCTCGAAGCTACTAACATGAGTTTGGCCAAACTGCGAGAGGCAGTGAAGGATAGGCGTGCCTGGCGTGCTCTGGTCCATGGGGTCACGAAGAGTCGGACACGACTGAACGACTGAACAACAACAACCAAGCTTAAAACCATGGAGAGACCTGGTCTGAACAAAGACATTGGATTCTTATCTCATTATACATGACAAAGCTTTTTTAACCTTCTCACCCCTTGCTTTTTCCTGTAAGACTAATTGCAGCCGTTAACAGTCGTCAACAGGTTTACCACAGCTATCAACCTTTCACCCATTTCCACCACCCCTCTGAGTAATACCCCTCCCCACCCTCTCACTATATATCAGGGTCTGGTGACTTCTGTTTCAGTGTATCTGAAGAAGTGTGCATGCACACGAAAGCTCATACCAAGAACAAACTTAGTTGGTCTCTAAGGTGCTACTGGAAGGAATTTTTTTATTTTATTTTGTTTTAATTTTGTGATGTTTGATTAAATATCTGCTTTTATCTAACTCAAATCTATTGCCAATCAGTTTCACTTGATAACATTTCCCCCCCTAGATTTCTAAAGGATTTAGTTAAAAAAAAGTTAATACACACATTTCAAAAGACACCAGTGTTATCATTTTTCCTTAGCCTCTGTTATCTGCAAATGTTTTCAGCATCTATTTCAACTCCAACCCGTTGACACTTTTACTACAAAAGTAGGACATAGTCTCCAGTGTATCCTGTTTGGTTGCTTCAGTTACCAGTAACAAAACCAGTATTTTGCCTATGAGGCATAAGCTAAGCTAAACAATATACACATATACATACTTGGCTTATGTCCTTTGGGGTTAATATCAAGTCTAGGACACCAGACCATCCCGAGAAAACACCCAATGGTATAGCATAGGCTAGGGCAATCATCAGAAACCGTGGGTTGCTGAAAGGAAAATAATAATTAGGAACAGTTTTGCCAATGTAAGATTATCAAGTTGTTCTGTTTTAACTTTGTCGACTTCACTATGCATGTCACCCAGAGAAAACATTTATTAGGAAACTCAGAAATGGAATTAAATCAATAGCTAAATCTAAATAGCACCATATATAAACACTGAAGGTTAAGTACTTCTGCAGTCATATAACTATTGCAAGAAGTCACAGCTTGTGGATGGAATTCTGTCATGTTCAGATGTTGGTAGCACATATTTTAGAGGAAAATTTGTAGCAGGACAAATATTGAGGGACCCTAAAGAGTTGAAACGAATTGCTTTGTCTTGTCTTATAAGCCTGATTCATTGGAGGGGGGGTACAAGCTAAAACAGTATGGTGGAAAAACTACAAGGGCACCTCATCCCCACAAAATAATCTTCAATGTAACCCAGGTGTTCCACTTCAGTGTCTCATGGTGACGAAAAATAAAAGAACTGTGTGTGATTGGACCGTTCACAGAGGTGCTTATTAGGCTGAGGGAAAGAACAATCTTACAGTCACTTGCTCAGTAGTGCCCCCAGCTGAATGTATGAGGCAGGGCAAAGTGTGTAGGTTGGCTTTTTTATTCACGCAGTGCTACTGGGGCCCTGCATTTACTTTAATGTGCTTTCACTTTGTAGAACACTAATATATGAATTGCATTAAGCTGATTTGCCAGGAGGCTAAGCAAGCAGATAGCACAATGTTGTGGCAGGAATTTAGAAGATCTCTTTTTAGTCTCCTCCAAGTATATGACTGAACAATCAAAGAAGCAGCTGCTAATAAGGTGTTTTCCTACTGTACTTCACACTGCTGTTGCTAAGCTCTTCTTTCTGGCACCACATTATAAAAGCATTAATTATGTTCCAGCGTGATCTGTAGGACATGCTTCTGCTTCAGACTTTCCTTGCCTTCACCATTGTTATTATTTTTATTAAACTGTCTTGAGTGCTAACGTTTGTTAGACAACAAGAATCAGTTCATTAAGTGTCGAAAGCAAAATATTTTAGTAACAAATATTTTTCAACTTTATTTGTTGCTTTTACTATTCAGACACACCTCAGTTCCTCGATTACACACCAGCATGAAAAACAAACAGAAACTCAGAAATTGGCTTCTGCCTGCAGCTCCATTTGCATTCCCACCCTATTAGACTCCTATCAATAGCAGGGAACATGGCTATAGAGCTGGTAGATTGTGGTGTTGGGAGCGATCCCTGATCCATAGCAACATGAAGCCCAAAATTATGGATATTATTTTTGCAGCATGAGCTATGGGATTATCTAGCTTAAAATCAAAACATAACTGAGGACCAATCCTAAATCATGCTGAAGGTTGTCTGCAGCTACATTTTCTCCCCTCACTGCTTCAATTGCTGCTTAATTCCACAAAATTAGCTCCAACTTGGGTGGAATGGTAAGAGCTGAAGTGCTATTCTTAAAAACAGCCAGTGAGGTAAAATGTAATATACATGTAAGCACTTGAAACATCTGCTTAATTGCACTCTTCTCTTTTTCTTTAGCTGTTTGAAAGAACCCAAAATAGTAAACAGAGGAAGCGATTTTTTGTGAAGTACACTCCATTCATCCATCAAAGAACAACATCTCTGTGTTTACTACATATGTAACAAACTTGGCTTGAAGACACACAGTTGTTGAGTTGGGTACCTGGCCGAACAGCAAACTACCTGGTAGCGTGCGCTATACAGAAAACTCTTTTAACCTTTTTCAAATATGTAATGCCTGTGCCCTACTGAAACCATGAGAGGAAGAAAGAAGCTTCACTTACATCAGATGATAACTAATGTGAGATGCTGAAATGGCAAACAAGATCCTGTACAAATGTGCCTCTCCGAATCTCTATTTTTGCCTAGCAACATAGTGATTTACACATGGTCTATGGCACAAGGAGAAAAATCTCAAAAAATGGCAGTATTCAAATAAATCTATAGAAATCATACACTTGAAAGCCTTTGGGAGGGGGGAGGGAAGAAGAAAGGAATTTGGAAACGGTGACTACCATTTCCATTAAGACAGAGAGACAACTCCAAGAAGCTGTGCTAAGGGATTCAGTGTTTTTCCCCTCTTAAAAACAATTCACCTTCACTGCACACTAAAGGTGAAGCTGTGAAAGCTGTATCATCATCACCTTGTCAAGTAAGCAAGAGCTGACAGAAAAGCCCCAAGAAACAACTTTACTGTAAATGAAGGAAACAACAAGCTGTTATCTGTTTAGAAAGAAGTATATGCTTCACAACTGTTTCCATTTGAGAACTACAGGGGATCATCTTTACCGTCCATGATTTACTAAAGGCATGGCCAGTAAATCAGTATTATGTTCTGTATTAAGAATTTGTCTTTTCCCTGTTAAGTACAGTAGCATGGGTCAGCAGGGCTCCGTTTTGTGGAAGCTGGCTTGTTGGTATGGGAAGCATCGTTTTGTACACATGCTTTATTTGAGCAGAACAGAACTGCTTCCCATACCAACAACTCAGCTTCCACAAAACGGAGCCCTGCTGCAAGAGCAACAGTTAATTTTTCAACAGTCCTTAAACAAAAGTAACTACCGTATATACTCGAGTATAAGCCGACCCGAATATAAGCCGAGGCACCCAATTTTACCACAATAAACCTGGGAAAGCTTCATAGGAGCCACTGCCTGCCTCACTCGAGTATAAGCCGAGGGCGGCTTTTTCAGCACAAAAAATGTGCTGAAAAACTAGGCTTATACTCGAGTATATAGGGTACCCAAGCAAAATTTCACAGAAATGACATGATCATCTGTTGCAAACCCCAGATTTTATCATCATCACCATCATCACCTATATGCTAATTGCCTTCTAAAGAACTGTTTCAATGTGATTTACACATAATGCAGCTACAGCAACGAGTTTGATTTACACATAATGCAGCTATGGCATTCTCTTTACAACCCTGCTTTCAAATTTCTTCTCACATGTAGCAATGAGATGAAAACACCTTTTGATTCTGCACCATGCTCCAAGCAATTTATTCTGACATAAAAGGCATTATAAATATAGTCTTCACCAAATGCTCATGTTGGTTTTCTTATTAATAAGGGAATGGAAGACTTATCGTGTTCTCATGCCTTTCCATTCTCTGCTTAACCTTTTCAAAATTACTAACATGTCCGTTGAATTGGCAGAATTATTTAAACTATTAGGATTCCTTCTTTCTTCCCACACCTCATATACTAAACTGCACCTGCTGTAATTTATAGCATCAGTATTTTGCAGTGCAATCGATCTCTGCTGCATTTAGTCAGGTTTAAAACTATTTTAGGTACAGAAAAGGTAGGAGATCCATTCTAGGCATAGGGGAAATGGTTCATAGAGCTAGAAAAAAATTGGTCATTTGTATAACCAGTAAATGATGTTGGCAATGATCCTGACACTATTTAGTAATAGCTATATACCAAGACTGAATTGAGATGCCACATGATATAACTAGTAAATAAGGGAAAATTGAATCTTCTCCAATGTAAAGCTTTAGAATATAATTTATAATCTATTTGTTTAAAATGCACACAAACATAAACACATGGTACCAACCAACTGAAAGCTATAGTCAGTCATCTTTCTCTCAACTGATTAAAATAAAGGTACCGGTAATATTTATAAGTAATATTTGAATAAATTTAACAACTAACTCCCTCTTCTCCCCATACCCACTAGTCTGCCCCGAAGGGTTGGAAGAATCCCCAGAGCAGATCTGGGGTATATGCAAGGGGAACAGAGGGAGGGAAAGTTTCATTCAGGGAATGCTCACAGAACCATTCCATGTCCACAGTTACTTAGTTGGATGCAATCCTGCACAAAGAAATAAATACTAAGGCTTAGTAGTCATATACTTCTAGCTTCCTGCTTCTTAAGCAAGAAATAATTCACTCTGCTACAACCAATTATAAAATAAGCTACTTACTCTAGACAAAAATGATTAAACACCTTCCATTAATAGCTATGATAAACAGCCTCATCCATTCTGGGTGAACAGCATCAAGTGCAATGCCTGCAGCTCCACCTGTGCAGCATCACAAGTCATGGTTCAGCAAAGTGTTTGAAGACACTACAATGGTGGGCCAATGTAAGCACAGCAGAAGAATCAGAGGCGATGCTAGTGGTGGGGGGGACACAATTGAGTGGGGACCACCTACATAACAAGGACCCAATACGATCCTTGAACCAGTTATTGTGAACGCAAGACTCCACTCAGAAAACAAGGAAACCAAAACACATACCATTTATTTAATATCCTTCTGAGAGGAAATTTGACTCTCTAAAAAGTTTCCCCTTCTGTTGCTTGTCTTTACTGTTTTATTACATAGTTTTAGTAGTACTTACTGAATTAATATTTTGTGTAAGTTAGGGCTAGGGAACCATATACCAGATATGATTGCCCAACCAGGACTGTCAGTGACCAGAGATTATTACATTTGCACAGCATACACAATTTGCATACTATGCACTATCTGTATTTATTTATTTCATTTATATATGGAGCTCAAGGGGGTGTAGATGCTTCTCCTCCCCATTTTATCCTCACAATTCTCCCAAAACCATTTAAAACATCTGCCCAGTGACTGGTTAGTTACACACAGACACAGACACACCTACTCAAGAGACAAAAAATTAAGAAGAAGCATTTGGAAGGTCAGGAAATTATAGTGCACAAGGTAAACGAAAGAGTAAGTTCCAAGGGCTTCTTAAAAGGGAAATAGCCAACAAAGAATTAGTCTGCTCTTACATCATTAATCGTGACCAGCATTTGAAATTGCAGCCTCATAGACAGAAATATATTCAGTATGTAAGTATAGGAGTGTATTCTTTTTTCTTTTATCTTTAAAAGGCTGGTAAATTTGAACTTTTGTAGTTCGCCATTCAACTTTACAGGGATCTCAGATTCAGCATTTAGAACAAGCATCCATTTTATTAACATAGCTCCCAGATGGAGCCCTGTCAATAGGCATTTTATATTCCACCTGCAGATCCAGCTGTTATTCAGGTTTTTATTTGACAGTAACATTTTTACAACACAGCCCGCAGGCAGACAAGGAGGCTGGCTCTCAGGTGACAGCAGCAAAAATGGTGCCAAGTGTCCTAAATGGAAATTGATACTTTATATATATAAAACAGTATCTTGCATACTTTTCGGTCTCTACTGACTGGCTAATTCCGTTTTTGGACCTAGAAAAGATAAGCCACAATTAACAGAGGAATTGGGGTCTCTTCTTCTCTGTCCTTGCAGTACTCAAGTTCTCTGGGAAGAAGAATAAATCATTTGAGAGATTATCTTCTCTTGAGTTTCCAAGGCGTGTCAGGAAATGATGAGAATATAAATGAGGAATCATGTATTAGTGTATAGCAAGGGCGTATGGCACAATTTTGTGAGAGTGCAGAAAAAGCATAGAACACAAGGTTTGTCTGCAAAAGAAGGTTCCCCGAGAAGCTCTGTTTTTGCCTTAAGAAAGAGTAAGCTTCTAGAGATTATTTCCAAAGGTATATTTGAAAGTTTAGGTTAAGTAGAGAATAAACAGGAATTATTAGGTCATCACCTTGCCAACAAAGGTCCGTATAGTTAAAGCTATGGTTTTCCTAGAAGTGATATATGGAAGTGCGAGCTGAACCAAAAAGAAGGCTGATCGCCGAAGAATTGATGCTTTTGAATTATGGTGCTGGAGGAGACTCTTGAGAGTCCCATGGACTGCAAGAAGATCAAACCTATCCATTCTGAGGGAAATCAGCCCTGAGTGCTCATTGGAAGGACAGATCCTGAAGCTGAGGCTCCAATACTTTGGCCACCTCATGAGAAGAGAAAACTCCCTGGAAAAGACCCTGATGCTGGGAAAGATTGAGGGCACAGGGAGAAGGGGACGACAGAGGACGAGATGGTTGGACAGTGTTCTCAAAGCTACTAACATGAGTCTGACCAAACTGCGGGAGGCAGTGGAAGACAGGAGTGCCTGGCGTGCTCTGGTCCATGGGGTCACAAAGAGTCAGACACGACTAAACAACATTAAGTCTTATGGGGGAATCACTGTTCATTGGTGCGCCACCCAAAACAGAAACGATCACCCCCTCCCAATGTTTTTCTCTCTACACTCAGTCTCTGTTTCCTTTTGTCAATCTTCTTATATAAGGAGGGCAGAACGGTCATCAATAGTAAGTAACATTTTGCTACCCACTCAGTTCACACTCAGAAAAGAACACTTGACTCCTTATGGTTTGCTCAGCAGACCACCTTCAGGTTAACTTCTCTAGAAGTAAAGAACTATAGAAATGATCCCTGAATGTATTCCCCTACAGTTTTAGAAAAACTTTTAAAAATAAAAATGCTGCATAGTTCATTTTCCTTGCACAATTTAGACTTGATTGGTAAGGTGCAAGTCCGACACTAATAAGGAGATTTCATTTTGCTTCGATTAAGATACACAAAATCTTCACTAAAAATAGAGAATTGATTCAGCTTCTTAGTCAACACGAACAAACTAATCTGCTTCACTGGCTTTTAAAATGCCTTTCTGTTATAATGTCATTTTGTAACACCATAGTAATCGTTGAGACTGTGTAATTTCAAAATTGTGGAAGACTGCACCCTGGAAAAGTGGTATGTATTGTAGCTTACAATACAATACATTACAATACATATTGTAGCTTAATACTGTAGCTTACAATATTATTTTAAAACCCACAAACATCATAAAAAGGGCAGGAGGTGCCATGATCTCCTGTACCAAGCTGGCCAAAGTATACATACCTTAATAGCCTACAAAAACTTCTTCTGTAGCTGAGCCTCTGGCTAGCTGCAGCTACACTGGGTGGAAATGGAGGACGTGATGGGAAGTAGGCAAGGGTTGCAGAGAATATCAAGGCCACAAAGCCAAATTCTAAGGAAATACAAGGGGAAAAAACAAACCATTATGGTAGATGCTGCTGCTATTATTATCATCCTTCTCCTCCTATTATTCTATTATTATCATTTTATATGAAACACCTCAAAGCGCTCCACAATATCAGCAATGCAAATACATGTGCAAAACCAAAGCAATTCAAATTTGGTTCAGACACATTGGAATAACAGATCTCCACTCAAATCACTTCTGGAAAATCTTTATCAACAGGTGCAAAAAAAAAAAAAAAAAAGAGGAAATAATGATGTGCAACAGGAATGGAATATGAATATTCATAGAATATACGATTTGATCCACACACTGTTTAAAAAGTGAACCCTGGTGCACAGAAACAGCAGAGAATATGACGTGTGTATGTGTACACACACACACACACACACACACACACACACACACCCCTGAATATCTAACTAAATAAAGGAATGAACAAACAGTACTCTTTGCTCACAGGGTCAGCTCTCTCTGTTGTTCCGGCCAGTCCCAGTATTGTAAGACCAGGCACCTGAGAAAGGTTTTAAAGGACAACAGCCACTGCAAAGTCTTGATTTTTCCCTTGGCTAAGAGATGTAGAATGCCTCAACTTTAAAGGACAGGCAACTAGGACACCATCAACCCCCCCCACCTGATGTTATTCCTTCACTGAGTAATTGCTATTTCACCCCAGGCCACGTAGACAAGTGGCAAATTGCAATCGCCGAGATAAATATATAAACTGCAGCTTTACTGGGACAATGTATGGGAAGAGCTTTTAGCAATCTAAACTCCCACATAAATTCTCAGTAGAATTTTAGGAGAAGAAGATTAATTGCAAAAGCACTGTGTAGTACTAGAAAGCAACAAGGGGCAGGGGAAGTGACTGAAATGGAAAGTGCAGGAAAACCATTTCAGGTGAAAAGAGCAACAGGAAGGAAGCATCCTGTACAAAATGCTATGTGAGCATCTGAAGGAACAATAAGAGTATGGGGTTCATAGCAGCCTAATATGCTATTTGGAGTCCATCCATGGCTTTAAATTTAAGTTTCAAGTAGGGTTCCAATACTAGCACAGAAGTAATTAAATCTAAGAATAGAGTCTGAAAGCATGTGCCAGCAGAAGGGACAAACTATGTAGGGATGAAGCAGATGAGGTGGGAACATATGAAAAACAAAGGCAATAGTCATGGCATTATTCACTAAAGTGGAATCCAAACAGAAGACCAGCCTGATAGACCAGACAGAAGTGGCACCTAGTCGGTATCCTGTATCTGACATATTAAAAGTCCTTGATGCTTCAAAAGGAAGCATGTGCAACAGAAAACGACAGAAGCACCTCCCAGTTCCTGGTGTTCTCTTCTAGCATCCCACGTTCAAAAATGTAGGAGCAACCGGATCAAGAGAACTATGGTACAAATTGCATAGCTTTTCCAACGCAGAGTTTTATACAAAGTCACATTTAGAAGACACAATGATTCAACTCAAATGCTTTCAGTAAAACCAGCAAGCAGGTCTACACAAATGAGCAATCCATTCAGCTTTATTCAGCTGTACCTGTCTAGTGGCAGCCAAATTAATCTCAAGCAGCCACTTACAAGAGCATACAACATTTGGCCCAACTGCCTTCCCTGCCCAATTCTAATATATAAGGTTGTCCCAATGCCCTATAAATATTGGCTTCTTTACACTAAAGAATCAATAACCATAATGCGAAAAGCTGGAAGCGAAAGCGTTCTGTGATAAGGCAACATGTCCTGAAAAAGCCAGTATCATCACTCACCAAAACCCCCCAAACTTGTTCCCCATTTTTCGAGAGAAAAAATGAGTATGGTACAAAGAGTTTGCCAGGTCTGCTAAGTGAAGGGTAAATATTTCTAGTTTTGTATGGGCTGAATCCACTGTTACAGCTCTACCCACACAACAGACCAACACAATAAACTTCCTATTCCTCTTCTGTTCTTTCCAGCCTCCCGCACATACCCAAATTATTTCCAGAGGGTTGGGGAACCCTACAGAGCAGATTTTGGAGATGTGCAGGGAAGGAGAGGAAACAGAACCCCACTTCACAAGCATAACTACTGTGCTGGATACAGCAGCAGCATTATTATTATACTCTCTCTCTAGTGGCAAATATGGCCTGGGTCTGTAGTCATTGTTTTATTGTTTATCTACTCTGAATTTTTTGTTGTATTTTAAATTTCTGTTTATGTGATAATATCCTGCCCTGATAGCATGTTCTGACAGAGGGCGGATTAGGAATTTTAAAAATACAATCAATCAATCAATCAATCAATCAATCGAGACTACATTGGCGGACACCAGTTGCTATTTCAGAAGTTTTTGTAAATGTTTTATTCACCATGCTGCTGTTTTGTTGTTTTATACTAGCTGAGTTATACTTAATATATTGTTGGTTTATTTTGTTTGTCTGAGGCTTATATTTTGTTCCCCATCTTCTGGAAGCTTGGTTCAGAAAAGGACTGATAAATATTTAAATAAAATACAATATGGAAAGTATTCACAACAGCTGAAAGTTTACACTGGCCGGCCGACCTGCAAAATTAGTTTGTCATTTTTAGCTATACTAAAACTGCTGTGGGCAGTTAGTGTCCTGGCCCTCATTGCCAAAGGCTTTAATGATCAAATCAGATCGATATGCAAGGCAAAGAACAAATTAAAAGGTCCAGTAGGTACACAAGAAGTGAGAATACATTTTAAACAGTTCCCAGCAGGGCTATGGAAACCAATGGAAGTCAAAGTTTTCCTCTCGAAAAACCAACTACTTTTATATTATTTGGTTATTTGTAACTTTCCAGCTAACAACTAATACAAACACATGCCTAACAGATACATTTTAATGTTTCTGCATTAACACAACACTCCAGCCATTTCCTCTCCAGTCAACATGAATGAATGAATGAATGAATGTATATTTATTATTAAAGCTAAAGGGCCAGCATACCTCCAGTCAGCATCTGCTTGTTATTGGGGGGAAACTTGTTATTGGGGGAACAAGCTACAATCTGCAGACTACTTTTCCTTTGTGTTCCTTTTCAATCCCAGCCTAGACTTGCTACCACCCTTGCATCACATTCATAAATAAGGGAAAGGTCTTCTTAGTGGCTGCGCTGGAGGTCTGGGGCTGCCCGCCTTTAGAA
Source organism: Darevskia mixta (assembly GCA_034641385.1). NCBI lineage: Eukaryota > Metazoa > Chordata > Lepidosauria > Squamata > Lacertidae > Darevskia > Darevskia mixta. The sequence continues at coordinate 8,874,033 of JAWWNH010000001.1, read as the reverse complement.
ATACATCAGAGGCAAAGCATTTTCTGCCTAGTGGGGCCAAAATGGAACAAATTGTGCTCAATTATTGACACCTGGAAGATAGCTGCGAACACTGACACCAAAACAAATTAAATTTGAATTGGCCATTCACATTTGTTTACCGGTATTAAAGATTTTATTTTGCATTTCTTCTTAAATCCAGAATCAAAGCAATTCTTCTTTTATAGATAACACCTCATGATCAGGATCCTAAAATTCTGCTAAACCCTGCTCACAATATAATTCCTGAAAATGTTGCATGACCAATGTATTCCGAGGCAGCATTTTGAATTTCGTGAAAATCAGTTTAAGGCATTTGTGTTTGGGCTAAAATAAATGATGGGGCCTAACACAACCATTTACTGTGATAAAGCAGTTTCCTACCACTTTTATGTGACAAAAATCTACATAAAAATAAATATATTTTGAAGGTAACTTAAAAGTGATTTCTAGAGGAAAGCAATTCATTCTGGACTTTACTGACTTATGAAAAACAGTTATTGAAAAAAGCAGGACTAAACCTTCTTATGAAATGTTTGCTGGAGGAACTGTCTGGCTTGGGAAGTCTGAAAGAGGTATTACCTCTGGAATGACTGGCAATATTCAAGGCAACAGTAAGAACAACAGCCACACACCCCACAACCAGTGTTTGGCTCTTACAATTAAGGGCAAATCATTCTAGAGCTCACAGTCATGGAGATTTATTTTCAGATGAGTCACTAGAGGGCACCAGCAAACTCCTAATGGATGCACATTATGAAATTAAGTGTGAAATTACTTCTGCGATACCTGCGTACAACACAGCCTCAATGCGGTCTTTGATATGCTCCGGGCTGCTTCCAGGTGCAACTGTGGATGTGCCATTCGGTCCTGGAACCACGAAGGGTCCTACTAAAAAAGCGCATGCTCCACCAAGGTAACCAATCAATGATGCAACAGCTGTGGCGGTGGCACGCTCATCTGGTGAAAACCATGTAGTGGAGAGGAATGGAGCAGCGCTAGTGACAGTAGGGCCTGCCAATCCATTCAACAGCTGTCCTCCGTGGATCAGCCTAGGGAGAAAGCACAACACAAGACATTTACTGGCCAGGCACAAAGCTACCACTGTGGGTAGGGTTCAGTTTCTCCCTTCATACCACACTTGGCAATTGTGAGATGCTGTCGCTGCTGCTGGCCGTTTCCAAGACATCGAATTAAAGCAGAATCTGCCTCTTCCTTTGCCCCAAATCCTCTCCACATGCCAGATGAGTCAGGTGAAGGAGTGGGGTCAATGTCAACTATGACTAATTAGTTACTAATATTGGCCCACATTTGCAGATTCTGGTAAAAATCTAAGAGATTAAATTTGTTTACCTAACAGATTATGGTACCAATTCTTTTGCATCTAGCAAACATGAAATGAAACAGCCTTGATATTATCTAAAATATTTTAAAGTTAATTGGGTTAGATTAGTTGATTCGGTGCAGTCTCTTTGATACATAAGTAATTTCTCAGCAGGTTAAAAACATTCTGTAATACAAACTGAGAAGAGTTAGATTTTCCTATACTCTTTTTTCTAAAATGCAACTTGAAATGCAATGGCATTTGTTAATCTTAACTAATCACATTCAGTGGGGAAACTACTATATGCTGGTAAGAAGCTGTTGTATTATTTGGATTCTCTCAAATAAACCCAGCAGCCTTCACACAAAGAAGCCAAAATACTTGTTACGAAGAGGCAGCTGTCCTTGGGGTATGGAAAGTCTAGGCAACTTTGTTATTTCTGCATATGTCATTCGTACTCCAATAATTGCAGGGGGAAGAGGGGGAGACACATGCCACCTTTTTGGTAAAAATACTGACCTGTCAAAAAAAAAGATTGCATAGCTGCTATTAATTCTCTCCCAGAATTGAATCAGTTTAGAATTTAGAGAACAGAAAATCTAACAAAACATTAAGGTTTTATGATGTAGTCTTTAAGTCCAAAGCACTGTCAAGCATGCGTGTTCTTTAAGTTTGATGAACATGTCAATTCCTTTTTATTTATTATTTTTTGGGCGGTACATTAAGGTAATCAAGGATTTCAAAACAAAACTTTAAAAAATATATCAGAGGAGAAAGGGTGGTAATCTATCATTATGCTGTGACATACAATCTTGGGGATATTTTTACATACTGAATGCTAAGAGTTCTGTTGTAAACTAAGATTAATAACTTTGCACAATTATACAATCTAAGGCCTTTGATATACAATTCTATACAATTCCAGAGGCCATACAATCTCTCCAGCCCCGTTGTCACTGAAATAACATGCCAATGCAGTGCTAGGCAGCCATATGCTCCTTCCTGGCAATACGCAAAACTAAACTCCCAAACACTCAGCAAATAATTAAACAATGACCATACTTTTGCAGGGACAGACATATTGGTCTGCTTCCAATGCAGTCAATTATCTCCTCTCTAATGTAAATTCCCCAAGAAGATTAACAGCATACAGTATAATTCATTATCTGCTCTATATTGAAGTGGATTGAAAGGCATTCCATCATGCATATGTATGTAATTCAGTAATCATTTATAGAAACAAAACATAAATTAGCAAAATCACTTTGGACTGAACTCTGGAATTGCTCTGTTATTTTGTACTAGGGAAATCTGTTACTAAGAAACCACCTCAAATACTGCCGCAGACATTGGGACAGTGAAAACAGAACTCAGATTGCATTGTATGTGCAAACTGGAATCACAGCATGATGGATGTATGAAGCTGTATTATCAGTTTATGCAAGCTGCAAACGTAATTTTCACTGGCACGATGTATAAATAAAAGAGGGAAAGGGTTGCATATGGGGAAAACAGCAGATTGTAAAGTTCCAAAGCCTTCTATCAAAACATTATAATCAACAAAGACAACAAGAATGACATGCTGAAGAGCCTCAATTGTCACTGTTTCCACAATGTTAAATAACAAGGTACGTGACTGCTTAACATAGGAACAAATAGAAAAGGCAGACGCTTTGAGAAGGAAAGATGACAGTTGTGCAGCAAGTCTCTCTCTCTCTCTCTCTCTCTCCTCTGATTAGAAAGGGGGCGGGAGGAAGTAAGAGGGAAGTGATAAAAGAAAGTTGCTGCTTCTACCAAGTGGACGGTTGTCAGAAACCCAAAACAGAACTTGCTGCCCCCCACCCCTGCCGGCCATGCATCTTCTCAGCCATGCTACAGTCAACATATTGCTGCCTCTAAAAGGAGTAGGTCTCCCTCTCTCCCTCCCAAATATGTTTTGCTGTCTAAAGTGGAACACCAAATGTTCTCCCTGCTTAAATCCTCTCTCATCTACCCTTGTGGCTACAGCATGAAATAGACATGGTATTTAAATGCAGGACTTTCAGAATTAATTCTACTCAACACATACATTGGTTCACTTCACTGAACCAAACTAGTTGCCCCTTTTAACAGCCTTTACTGATTTTGTGATTGATTAAATGATTCCAAGGCATTTAATGACTTGTACAACCCTGGCTTTAAAATGCAATGACCCTATTGTCCTCACAACTACCGGTAGAGTGGCCCAAGGATGCAAAGAGTGGAAACTGTGACACCATTACCTGTACTGAAATATCTTCATTAGTTTCTCAGTTAGTTTCTGAACTCAATTAAAAGAGCTGGCATTAAAAGCCCTACACAGGATTTGGTACCAAGATATTTATTGAGAGTGCTTTCTCTCATACAAGTCTGCCTGCTCACTAAGATCATCATCTAAGGCTCTCCTCCAGATACCCTGCCTTCTGATGTGTAGCAGATGGTGACTGCCGGTTTTTGGTGCTGGTATCGTGCCTTTGGAAGATTGCTTGATACCAAATGAGAATTCCCTTCTCCACAATGCTTTTTAATGACATATTGCTGCTGTTTCCTTTTATTTTCTTATACTGTTAGTTGACCTGGTAATTCTTGGACCTCGAAGGTGCAAGTGTATATAGGGCTGCCATCTGCTGGATTGCCAAATAATGCTTTTGGCACTATCCCCTCCCTGTCCCTTTTGACTAAAGAGCAGGAACAAGTGATCAAAACAAACAAACAAACATATTGAAATATGTGGAGCTCAATCCTACGTAGCTCATTCAGAAGTAAGTCCTGCTGAGTTCAGTGGGCCTTACTTTTGGTAAATTGGTACAGGATGGCAGCCTTAGATTCCCAGTTTCTACACTCTGTCTGAAGCAGCGCCCCAAGTTAGCTGTTCACCTCAGGGTGTGTAACAATTCCCAGTGGGTAATTTAGCAGCTCCATCATTCAAGTTGTGTGACATGGAGGATCATTTTGAAAAGCAAAGTAATTTTTAGCACTAGTAAGCATCTTTTTTCCCACTTGTTTTGCAGGTTTGTCTAATTATATTTTCCTTCACTCTATAAAAGCGGGTGCCATGGAGGGATGTACAGTATAAGCTAGGTGATAAGTCAGTAACCTAATTCTGATGTTAGCCGCTCTGAGCCTAACCTCGGCTGGGGAGGGCGGGATACAGTCATACTTCATGTTGCGAATGCTGTGGGTTACGTGTTTTTGGGTTTCGCTCCACGCCGAACCCGGAAGTACCGGAACAGGTTACTTCCGCGTTTCGGCGCTTGCACATGCGCAGAAACGCCAAATCACTACCCGCGCATGCACAGATGTGGCGCTGCAGGTTGCGAACGCGCCTCCCGCATGGATCCCAAGCCAAGGGATCCCGCATGGATCTGCAACCCAAGCGTCCACTGTACAAATAAAATATTATTACTATTATTATTATTATTATTTTATTATTATTAATTCGCTTTGGAAGAGGTTTGAAGCAAGCACTACCAACCGCTGACAATCTGTCCTCTTCATTTCCCAGCATTTGCTGCCTTTATACATTCCAAATACCAAAACCAGAAGCCTTGTTGAAACCTCTCTACCACATACTTGTCTTAATTCACTGATTTATGAACTCTGTCAGAATTAAGCCACTTTTCATTGGGGGTTTTTGTGTATCTCTACCTTATCTTCCTAGAGACGGACAGATAGGAGATACCCATGATGTGGTTCAATGTATGGAGTAATCTACTACTATTCTAGGAGACAAATTTGTAGCAGCTAATATAGCTGACAGAGAAATATGAACACAACAGTATCAGTGCATTTTGCTGTGTTTTTTTACGGTGTCTTGTTATCACTGCAGCAGATTTTAGCCTGAAAGGACTATCGGAACTCTTTCTTACAAACCATCATCTGTTCTAAAAATTGCTCTGAGATTAGAAACATTTGTTCCCGTTATTTCCCCATTTTCTTCTTGTTTCTGTTATCCAGAAGGAGCAAAGAGCAACTGCATTTTCCCTCACTGCCTAATACTGTAATTTAAGTTTGATTCTGTAATGCAAGATGTCTTTTGTATGAAAGATGAGAACAGCAAGACAATTTTGTTCAGCACTTGGACCGATAGGAAAGCATTTTTAAGACTGGCCAAGGTAAGAGATGTATTTTGATCGATTTCTATACTCTGTGCTCAGGTTTATACATTACTTTTCCAATATTCAGCTAATTATTTTCAGGTACCAAGCAACATAGTGAACTCTGAGAGTTCAATCTAAGAGTATGAAGCTTTTCATAACAAGCCCGAAACCAAAACTATGAAAGAAAATAAGAAGAACATTTCAACAGACGGGGTTATGAAATAATCAATTACTTACTCTTTGCCTCAAGACTGAAGTTTGTGAAACCAAACTAGAACACCTGATTTTTTGATTTTTTAAAAATAAGCTTTGTGGCCAAATCAAAATCTTGAAGCTAGAATTAATTTGCATTAATTTTCCTTTGAGCTAGTAATTGGGCAAGCAAGTTTACCTTTGAAAGGAGAACTGCCGTGGCTGTGTTTAAATGAAAACAGAAAACAGTTCTGCTCTCCTTAACACAATCCAACTGCAAAAAGACAAAGTCAAGGTAAAATCCTCAATGGTGAGTTTACAAACATGAAAATAATTATTTCATATTCCATGTGTCATATATACTACAGACCAGTGTTAAGAAAGCATTCCTATATTCTGCTTATAGGCCAAATGCAAAGGAAAAAAAGAGAGTATTCATTCCTTAGATGAATCAACCAGATGTATTTTAGCAAATTCCTCTTCGGTGGCCAAACATTTGTAACCAAACATAAATACATATAGATTACAGTGTGTAGCACCCCAGGGGGGGTCTCTTTAAAATCAATGTTATAAAATATTATCACTCACCAATGCCCCTCTAAATCTGTTTCTAGAAGATTCCCCAACCATTTGGAGCAGATTTAGGAGCAGGAGCTGCAACTGGAGAGGGGAGAAATTGCTATCAATTGCTTCCCCTCCTTTCACTAACAGATTCTCTCCATCAGCAGATAGACCCAATGGATACGACCCAATGGGCATATTTAGCTACTGCACAAACTAGCAAACAAGACTACTGGAACTAAATCCCACTAAAGAATCAAACAAGCTTTTCAAAGTATTGGTGAATATAATATATATGAAAATGGATGACATAAAACTACCCCCTCTTTTGAAAAACATAATATTAATCCAATAGTAATCCAAACTGGAGGTTGCCCGCACATGGACAAGGGTCAGTCTATCTCGGTCCAGAAATGGCCATATATTCACATGTAGCTGAAAAATAAAGGGTTTGTTTGTTTTTGCAGAAACTAGCATTTCCACCTCCTAATATTTATGTAGAAGTGTCTTGTTCTATACAAATCCATACAAATAGATGTGCTGCCAAGTTATCATTGCTAAATGATATATTTGTACTGAAAAGATTTTCCACTAGCTAAAACTGTATTTAGCTTGTATATCTGGTTTCATTTTCAATGGTATGTAATCACCTAATATAATATGGGTAACGTGTGAATGGTTTTGCTTAATAATACTACTAAAAATAAAATAAGACACATCTCAGGGAGAAAAGCAGAGAAATAAGTGAAGATGATAGGCTCTTCTATAAAGACACTGTCTGTGGCTTGATATAGGAACTGCTCCTAGCTAGAAAAGAAAGAGCAAATATGACAGCATCCAACATGAGTCTGGAGTAGTTCTGATGCTGAACTTGGTTAGATCCTCTCACTCATCTTTGGGGTTTGTTTGTTTCTTGCTGCTATTGTTTTAAAGAAAAGTATAAGGATTCTGAAACACAATGGACTTCCATTTTTGAAGATGTGGAGGGGGAATCTCATTATCTTGAAACTTTTTTTTTACTGAAAGCCTGCCAAGCAAGAGTCAAAAATTTGCAATGAAACGAACACTGCAATACCAAGCCAAGACAATGGCATCTCTGTCAGACATCCTGACAGTTTAAAGGCAACAATATAACGATGCAGTGAGACCCCTGACAGTACAGCGACAAATTCTCTCAGATCGTCACATCATAATACGGTGTTATTGCACAGCCATCACAGCTGTCAGACACTTGAGAATGTTTCTTCGGTCAAAGTTTGAAATAGGAGAGCAAACAGAATTGAAGCTTGCAGGGAACATGTTAAAAAAACAAGAAGAAGAAAACAAAAACAACCCCCGTTTTAACATGATGGTTTTCTTCCATAAAGCCACACTTTAAAAAAAGCAGCACACAAAGTAAATACACATAGTGAGGTTGTAGGCCAAGCCTGCCCAACCTGGTACTCTCCAAAATGTTTTGGTGCATAACTCCCATCATTACTGACCACTGGCCACGCTGGCTGGGGCTTATGGGGTCTCACAAGATCAGGAAAGTGCCAGGCTGCAGAAGGCTGGTATGGGCTCTTACTATGATACTAATCAGATGCAGCAAAGAGATATAGCAGTGAATGATTTCTCATCAATGGCATGAGCGGACCAATTAATAGCCATCAAAATTGTAGTCATCAATTGTAGCCATCAAAAGATAAAATGGCTGCATTCAGACATAGTAAAAATAGGCCTAGCTTCCCACCCAGGCTTCCACACTCCCCTCTCCTGACACAGTTGCAAGGAGAAGATCGGAAGCTTCTGCTTCATTTTAAGTTAACTGCAATTTCTTCTGTTAATATTAACTATGGTTAGTGGAAAAGCAAGCCACCTTCATAAACTATGGTTTGAAATTGGATGGAAGAACAGCTGGAAAAAAACAACAGATTTCCATTGACCAGTGAAACCCCAACAATAACATGGCCATCCATGCCTGAAGACAAGAGCACTCTACAGCTGAGGCATCTGGTTCTTCCTCTCCGCCCTCTCCAAGCTTACTAAATTTTGATGCATTTTCCAGCAAACCAGATTCAATCTAAATTGATAAAAAGAAATAATTAGCTGTGTTTCATACTAGTAATGTCTACACAGCTGAGGACCCTATTGGAAGCGCTTGAAACAGTTATTGCATCTGCTAATATTGTTGTGTCAGTGTGCTGTGGAAGATAGTGCCACAGTTTATAGATACACTGGGCATTTAGCAAAATAAAACAGAGTTGTGGAAGAGTGGTTCCAAGTGTGGTAGAATCTGAATACAGTAGAGCAGTATTCCTAAGAAACAACATGACAAATACAAGATAGATACAGACTGTGAGTAGCATTGTGTGTACACAGCTTCTCAGATCAGTAGTTGGAGTGCATTGGATGCAAAGCAAATGGGGGTGTATAGACAGCTATTGTCTAACTCTTTGGAGTGGTAAGACTAGTTAAAATGGCCAAAATGTTGAAAACTCTCACACTCCCAACATAATCAAAGGCACAGAGTAAGATCTTTCCAAAACATTTATGCCACGGAGAACTGCGACTGAGCCAGAAACCCACCATCCAAAGGGCACATCCTAAATTACCAGGTCTAAATCTTAAATTGCATGACTTCTATAAGAACAATCAATTCATTAGGACTTTTCAAGCTGGATCAAATGGCCTGTTTAAAATTTGGTCCAACTACTAAGCGCTCTTGCCTAATGGCCCCCTCTACAAATCCCATTACAAAATAGCTTCCCTTGAAGGTTTATTACTCATTGCTAAGTATATATATGCTGGCAGCCCAACAGTTTCCTTTCCTCCCAGGAACTTGGCATGTGAACACATTTTTTTTGCCAATTGTTTTATTGATTTTTATATGAGGGAAAGTAACCCAATGCACTGCATGCTGCCCACAAATAATAAAATTATTAATACTTTGAACTTCAGTGGGTATGTTGGTCCCAACTTCAAAGTGCTTTAAAAACAAAATTAATTAAATCTCACACTGCAGCCCAACCCTAAAACAATCAATAGGTCATTAAGACATTATTGTTCTTTACTAAGCTGCTTATTTCACTCAGAAAGATGACAAATGCTTGGCAAATATCCATTAAAAAGATGATCTTGCCCTCGGAAAATACTTTATGTTCCTCTTGTAGGTAAATACAATCAAGCTAAGTGCACTATTCTTTCTAAATGACCTTGTTAAGAACACAAAACTTATTCAGATCCTAACCAAGCCCAAAAGCTCAAGTTATAAGTTCAGATATTTTTGAAGGAGACATGAGGGGGAAAGGAATGTAACTGTAAACATAGCATAAACTTCATAATACTCAATAACACATAAGTCACAACATCATTTCTTTTGAAACCCTACTGTAAGCATCAGAGGAACAACTAATGTTCACATTTTTATTTTCACAGAGCTATCACAACTTATATATTTTCAAAAGGGTCGAAACCAAACCACAGTGGTGAGACATGTTGAATGATTGACACACAGAATGCACATTCTGGCTCTGTAGATGCACTACAAAGGGGGAGGGGAAGTTCTGCAGAAGGGAAATAAATGACAATATGCTTATAGAATCAGAGATAGAAGTAATTCCCTACAAAATGCAATTCTGGAAAACACACATTATTTCCCCCCCCAAAATAAATAAGTTTTGTTTATATTATTGGATGCAACACACATGTGGATTTGCTGTATATCCAGCACTATAAACAATGCTAATTCATTTTGCGAAAAGGTCTGGAAAGAAAACGGTAGAGGGAATACAGTATACAGAGGGCAGAATCCCCTCTCCTCCCCCCAAAAGTAAGTTTTTTTTATATTACTGGATGCAACACACATGTGGATTTGCTGCATACCCAGCACTATAAACAATGCTAATTCATTTTGCAAAAAGGTCTGGAAAGAAAATGGTAGAGGGAGTATACAGAGGACAGAAAATTGCACCATCTGTCAAGTCCCTGCTCGCTGGAAGCCCCTCCAATATCCTACTTGGTTTCTATGCCTTGCACAAAAGTTACCTGGTAATTTTTTTAAATAAACAGAGTCCTGGAAAGCAACTTTTTAAAAGAAGTGGGAATGTTAACATTTTAGAAAGGACGCATGAGGAGTAACCTAGAATGTAGGGCACAGCTAGTGTTGTGGCTACAACTACAGCCATAGCTATGTCTCTTTTGAGTTGCCTTGCGAAACCTAGAGCTCTGCCCTTGAGCAGTTCCCCATCAGACTCTCGCAAACCACTTGAAAATTGCCAGGAGCTGTGGTGGACTATTTAATAAACTTTTTTTGTTCTACAACTAAAAGCACATACATAGCTCATATTTGAGCAAACACCATCTGGCCTTTCTAATGTGATGTGCCCCTTTCCTTGTGAGCAAAGTTCTACAAAGCCTGACGTTCCACTTTGGACTTAAGCTGATTTTACTATATCAGATTAATTTTTCTCCCAGATTTTTCAAATATCCCATTTTCAAACTATCCTGCACAGATAAACACTACAACATCATCATCATCATCATCATCATCATCATCATCATCATCATCATTATTTACTGTTTCTGAGTCTAGGTGAGTTTGATATTGGCAGTACTTCGCACATGACAATGGTGGAAGTGAGTCTCATGAATATAGAATCAGTTCTACTATAACCAGGGGTATGATCTGGGGACCACAAGGTAATTGCAATCTGATTTAGGTTTTATTCCCCCTGCTCTAGACACTTGGAGTCAAAAAATGTATTTTAATGGTCCTCACACATGCAGAGCTACATATTAATTCTTTTGTTGTGTTTAAACCATGACAAATTTCTTCAAGTTTTATTTCCATTGCTGGTGAACCACAGTATTGTGGGCATGACCTAAGAGCTTGCAAAAATAGAGCATCTGGGCCAGAAGGTGGTTAAGAGGCCAGTCTTCATAACCCTTTCAAATCCCAGAATATCTGGTGGTCAGGAAAGGGGGTGGTCCTTATCTAGAAGGCAGCACATGGGGTGGGAGGGGGTGTCTCTCCCCTCCTGTGTGACTGAAACACAGTCTAGTAGCTGGATGCTACATACTGTATCTCACAAATAATCTTATTCAGCCCTAAGGGGGGGAAATGCTATTAGAATGGTTTTATGGGATTTTTCTCATGTAGCTTTCCAGGGTAGAAAATTTAAACTGTCAAATGTCTTCAACTAGGTTACTTCAACATCTTCCAATTGCTACCGGTTATTGCAATAGGTATGCATCACCAGGTATGCTTTAGCTACACCAGTCTTCACAGCAAAACCCTTGTACAGTATCCTATTGATACAATATAATTTGAAAGGGTCCTCCCCACCCACTAAAGAACAAATAATAAACCTCTCACCATTTCCTTGTTTCTTGGTCTGATACAGGAACACATCTCAGGCCAGCTCCTACCACCATGAGGGATGATGTTAGCAACACAGTTACCCTGAGGCCTAAATGGAAAAGAATAGCAATTTTTACAAGAAAGGAAAACACAGGCGTATCCAAACATGTGACATAAAATGTAGCAATTTCAAAAGTAACCCCCCTTTTGAGGAAGTGCATCTTATAGGATATGGAAAACAAACATGGGCAGATATTAACAGAGTAACAACTTTTAAAAACAGTGTTAATGTTTGCATGCTTAACTAAAATTTCAGCTGACACTCCTATCCAGACTTAAGCACCCAAAGCACCTAAATAAACAGACTTCCCCAATCATTTTGAAAGAGAGGGTAGCTCTACATAGGCATGTCTTCTACACAGAGATGTCACTGAAAGCAAAGGGGAAGCTGTGGTAAGAGGCCAAAGCTCTGTATGCATATCAGACCTCCCACAGCTGCAAGGAATTACTGGACAGGTAACTCACGTGCCAAATCTGAATGATTTATCTAGTCTCATGTATAAAAGGGAGAAGTGGATGCATTTCATTTCCTTTTCTGAAATAGTTAACATTTTCCCTTCCTGTTTGTTTTCAAAGAGGAGTCTTAAATCTAATCTTGAAATAAATATGGCTTCTACATTGGAAGAATTTGCTTACTTGCGATACTGCAAAAAAGCAGCAAAGACTGCAGTGTTCAGGTCCAATTGCCAGTTGCTGCATCCAGCATTTTTTAAATACTACATTGCCATTTAATTGATTTTTATATATTCTCTACATGTGCGCTATTGAAGAATAACATGTGGTCAGATAAAGATCTTTATTAAGACTGCTATTAACTTCGTATGAATAAATATACTAATATATTCCTTATGACAGAATTCCTGTTGCTGATCCAGAGAGCGGATACATACACACTGTAGCAGATACAAATCCCAGACAACAGGGAACAAAGTATTAGGAATGGAGCCCAATATTAAGCCCTCAAGAAAAAGTATTTATATGTTTCAGCCAGTTGTGAGTTTTGCAGAATGTTCTATTGCAATAAATCAAGAGATTTCTTCTTCCTCAGAGGAATCTCTTGTTTAATACTACATGTTTTTCTTCTGAATATTCTGTTGGCTGTTTTAGGCTGAGTCTCCCATTACCACTTTATTACTAGCAAAATGCCTTTCATGAAACTGACTGTGTGGAACGTAAGAGGTAAGAATGCAAAGCTCCCTTGAGAGTCTCAAGTCCCATGATGCTGGGAACTGATTTTTTATAGATGCAGTACACAATTAACTTATTTATTATATTTAATGTTGATTTCACATGATAAAAATGTGAGGATGGTTGCCAGCTCACCATTGACAAGCACATATTTTTCCTGCAAGACCTCCCACCAGACTTCACACTGCCCAGACTTCACACTGATTGAAGTACTGAAAAGTGACAATATGCCTCACTGCTTTGCAATCCGTTTTAGAGACAGTGCGATGCCTTGCACCTTCCCCATCTCCTTTCTCTAAGCACAGAAGAGATATTGCAAACTTCACATTCAATAAGTGAAATCTCTTGCTACTTTTTAAGCCTCTCAGAAGACCAGAAAAACAAAAATGAACCGCAGTCCACCACTCCCAGCTTGAAGCTGTCGGGGGGAAGTCAGGTTCTTGTAGTGCAGCACTCAGTGTCACATCACAATCAAGATCCTGCTCCCCACCTTTAGCATAAATTTTAACTGGCTACCAAGCCTGTACAAAATTTATGGAGCATAGATAAGAGACTCATGGATCAGGATCAAATGATGGATTTGACTATTTTTCCAGCTGCAGCGCTTTGGCACAAACCATTTGGTTTTTGAGTTACAAATTATAATGCAATACTCTGAAGGGCTTTGAATAGTGCTCACGATTTCTCCGACCTTTTGTATCTTCTTAATATGCACGTATTCCTAGGAAATTATCTATAGTTAAAGAATAATGCCATACACATCAAGAACTGCCAAGAAGAGAAAAAATCTCCTTTTAAAAATGTCAAGCAGGTAGCTTGATTAAGGTGATAAAGCATAAAGGTCACAGAGGGCTGGCTGGAGATGCTGCACTAATATTATACTCTATAAAGGGTGGCGGCATCATAGCTGAAGGTCTTGAGGGCAAACAGCGGACCAAACAGAAATATATATATTTTTAAAAAAGGTTATCTTTGTAAAATTAGATTATAACTTTACTTTTTTCAAAGAGCAAGTTTACAATTTGAACTTAAAATATTTGATGTGGTGGCCTAAATTTTAGGAGCTTGATCTGATCCATTGTGGGTATAACACCCATAGTTTCAATGGAGCCCTGTTTCCCACCCACCATCTACCTGTAAATGCACAAAAAAAGTGTGTAAATGCAGCACTATGGACCTTCAGAGTGATAGGAAATCTCTGCATTTTCTCCATAGTCACATCTAGCTCTCCCTCTGGATACTGTCAACTGTGCTCAATGTGGGCAATGTACCCACAGTGGACTGGATCATGCCCAATTCTGGAGTTAAGCATCCCTTCCCACACCACTTCCATCAAATCCCCCCACAAAAAGAGTCTGTGTCTCTCTTTAAATAGTGGGATCAAGGCTCTATGCAATTTTGCACAACATATAGCTGGCTCCTCAAAAGCCATATGCATGTTTGTGTACCATGTTTTGTTGCATCAACAGTTCATCTCACTGTGTTGAGGGGAAATATGATAAACATCTTCAAATATCTAAAGGGCTGTCATGTATATGTTAGGAGAACCTACAACTATACAAATACAAACACATTTACTAGTACTGGTGCTTGTCTTGTTCATCAACCAATCATCAGCAGCCTTTATACTAATCATAGTGGAGACCTGCAACTTACAAAACACGCAATAAGCCTGTTGAAAGATTAGCTCCTGGACTACAAATTTTTATGCATGGATAATGAAGACGGAATTAAGCAGTACGACCAAAATGCTAAATTCAGAACAACTTTTATTATTTTCAATAAAATCTATTATATTTCTAAGTCTTTTAAGTTTTAAAATCCTGCTTCTCAGCTGCAGAGAACATCAATAAATTTTCAGTAGCTTATTCAATCTGACACTACCATGAACATGTCCACTGAGTAATGAAAATGTGATAGTTCCCCTTTAGAAACAGACAGTGCCTTGGAGAAAGCAAGATGGCACACTGGGTGGTGTGATGAACTGAGGAAACAAGTGAAGCAAACCACACCAAAACACACTATTTTTACATTTACTGCTAATTACAGTACATCTAGTACATCTAGTTACTTCACTTCTGCTTTTGTTTCTTTCTCTCACAACTTGACAATTTGCCACTGCAAACAACTCAGGCTGAGTCACTATGGGCTGGAAAGATGCTCCTTGAAGGTTTATTGAAACGTAAATAATCCCCTCCTTCAAAACACTCATACAGTTTCAATCTACAACTCCTCTTCAAATCTCTCTCTTGAGCACAGTCCAACACATCTTTCCTTCAAGCTCGCTGGCATGGTCATTAGATGAAAAGCAGAGCTGGTACAGGATGCTCACAAAAATGTCCTAGGTGTAACAGCGTTTTCCCCACTTGCGATTCCCAGCAAATGGTACAGAGGCAGAACACTGCCATCATGACTAATAGCCACTATCCTCCATGAATGTCCAATCCTCATTGCCACCGCTACTTTTGGGGAGAGTGAATCCTATTGTTTAATTAAACACTGTGTGAAGAGGTACCGGTATTTCTTTTGTCTGTCCTGAGCAGGGGTAGGCAACCTAAGGCCCGTGGGCTGGATGCGGCCCAATCGCCTTCTCAATCCGGGAATCAGCGTGTTTTTACATGAGTAGAATGTGTGCTTTTATTTAAAATGCATTTCTGGGTTATTTGTGGGGCATAAGAATTCGTTCATTCCCCCCCCCCCAAAAAAAAATAGTCCGGCCCACCACATGGTCTGAGGGACGGTGGACCGGCCCACAGCTGAAAAAGGTTGCTGACCCCTGGGTCCTGAGTCTTCCAACACTCAGAAGACCTTAAGGCTGGCAAATAAAGGGAGTATGAACTGCAGTATCTGAAGCAGGTTTGTAAACTCTTAACAGAGAGAACTTTTGTTAGCATTAATTATGGGTAACAGATATGTAAACATAATGCCCTCCCTCAGGGAGGTATGCCTGACACCAGCTTTGCTGTCTTTTAGGCACCAGGCAAAAATATTTATGCAGGCACTTAAAACATTACGACCATCTCCAGTACTTTACACTCTTCATTTTGTATTTTATCTATCTGTCTTATATGTATTTATTATTTCATTTTTTACTAGTATATTAAGCCCGTTGAAAAAAACGGGCGCTAGCCGGAGGCGGAGCAGCAGGAGCCCGCCTCGCCCCGGACCCCCGCCGGCTGGGCAGCGCGCAGGGAAGGGCGCGTGCCGGACGGGTGGCCTCCTTCAGGCGGCGGCAGGAGCCTCCATAGGCGGGCGGCGGCAGCGGGAGCCGCTTCCCCCCGGCAATGGCGGGCGGCGGCAGGCGGCGGCAGCGAGAGCCGCTTCCCCCCGGCAATGGCGGCTGCGCAGTTTCGCCCGGCCGGAAGTGTCTCTGCGTCGTCCCGCCCCCCTCTCTGCCCCCTCCAATCCCTGCGTCCCCGTGTGACATGCGCAGAACACACTTCCGTGACACACGGAAAAGCAGGGACACTTGAAGATTATTATATAGGATTTTTGACAACTGACCTGAAATCACCAATGAAAGTATATAAACAAACCACGGGTATGATGTCAAAGGAATGGAGATAATATCTACACTTGCAATTATCAACAAATTAAAGGAGCTGTTCCCTAAAATTACATATTTTACTTTCAAAACACTCTTTCCTGGATGCTGATCAGATATAGGCTCAAACATTGCAAGAGAGGAGGAAGAAAACAGAATAGTGCTCCTTTTTAGGGGTTGAGAACAGTTTTGAGGAAGCTGAAATATCAGTTAAGGAAGCTACAACTGTAAAAGAAAAGCACATGAGATTATTTCATAACATACCAGCAGCACTTCATACATTACCAATCTCTCCCCCCACCCCCACCCCCAACAAATGCACACGTCTATGTGCAGTGTAATCTGGTGTGGTTCCTAAGCCGATTTTCTTTTCTACACTGCCTTCATTGCAAACAGAATATAAATATCCAAAGTGAGCAATAATGAATACTTCATATCCACATGGAGTTTTTGAGTAATCAAAGCACTTCACATAACATTCTCTCAATACAGGTAGGTAGCTATGTTGGTCTGCCGTAGTCGAAACAAAATAAAAAAATTCTGAAGTGTGCATGCAACATGAAAGCTCATACCAATAACAAACTTGGCTGGTCTCTAAGGTGCTACTGGAAGGATTTGTTTTTTAATTCTCTCAATAATTCAAGTGTCAGAAACCTGTGGCCCTCAATATAGCTGTTGGTCAGAGCTGCAGTCTGTCATTATCTGGAGGGCCACAAGTTCCCCACCACTGCAATAATCCTTAATGCCACCAAGTGAGTTCATGGCCGAGATGATCAGTAATGGCTAACTGATTATTTCTGTTGCTGTTGGATTTACTGATTATTTTTATTTTGTGTGATCTATCTGATACTGTGTCCTTGTGTACAATATGTTGAATTTTTTTCTTTAAGAAAAACAGTATAGAATATTTTAAACTACATAACTTAGTTGGTCTCTAAGGTGCTAGTGGAAGGAATTTTTAAATTTTGTTTTGACTACATAAATTTGCCTTAGCCTGGATATTGAAACTGCTTGGGATCTGCTGTACTAGAGATCTAAACAGACTCTGAAATAGTAACTTTCAATCCTAATCTTTAAACATATACATTATGTTTAATTCATGTAGGTCTTAATATTTCTAGTAAAGATCAAGTGTTTTAGAATAAAATGCCACATTCACTAAATTTAAGGTCAAATTTCTCTAGTGTATAGCTCAAAAATATTCCTCACTAATTGTGAATGGTGAGAAGCCATGGATCCACCAAGAGGGTTCTCAAGAATAAACTGTCGACTGAGCATATTTACTTCTCAAAATCAAGAAGTCAATCTGCTGATTATGCTGCAAAGATCCAAGAAATTGAGCTACTATTTATGGTACCATTATTAAATCTTAAAGGATAGGAATTGGAGATATCTCAATTAATCCTTCTTCCAATTAGTTTCTATTGTCATCAATAGATAATTTGTATGTTGGGCTTCATGGTACTGCATTTCCCCTCAAAAAAATTGATTTTAAAATGTATTTAATACTCCTGTGCAAAATAAAATCCCTTGAATTTTCTTATTAATTTGATTGCCCTAGAGCTAATCGATTGTACCTAAATTGAATATTCTCAGCTTACCAAATACCCAGGACCAGTGTTTCCCAAATTTGGGTCTCCAGCTGGTTTTGGATAACTCCCATCATCCCTAGCTAGCAGGATCAGTGCTCAGGGATTATGGGAATTGTAGTCCAAAAAGCATTTTGAGATATTTCCCAGTCTAAATCTGTTTTTAGAAGTTTTAATTGTTCTCTGTGTTCATTAAAGGTAGACTGCACCCTGTATCTGCAAAAATGTGGTCTCTCAATCATCATGGAGCTATTTGAATATCTCCCCATAGTAACATAAAAACAAAAGTATTTTTTAATGCCACAGCCTGTAAATGCAACATAAAATTGCAAAACCAAGATGTCAAGCTACCTTCAGCACAGAAGACACTAATACTTAGCATTTAACTGCGTCGTTAATTGCTTCACAAGAAACCCTCAATCTCATTTCCTTCAAGATTTGCTAAATTAAGTAAATTAATGTCTTCCACAAAATTTGATGTAATCCATTACATAACATTTCCACGTCCATGTGGAGTTATTTAACTTTATTTAACATTTAATTTTAAAATGCTGCAATTCATTCAAAGCCTTTGGGATATGGAATGACAAGACATTCAAATGTTATAAAGATTAATTAACAGTAATCAAAAAAGGATTTTTGCTAACCCTGCACTTTCAGCAAAACTGCTAGCATTTTATTCATCCTTTTCATAACAAAGTTCATGTTTTTCTTATGCTAGGCATGACAGGGCACAAACTTCTTCAATTTTATTGACATATTTTAGATCTAACCTATTAAACCCCTTCCAGGGGTTTTTTGGTGTGTGTTTTTTTTGGGGGGGGGGGTTGCTGCTGCCTTCTTGAAGAGCAGCAGTAGGCCATTATTACTAAGTTTATCTGAGTGTATATTGATAAATATTTATAAAAGTTGCACTTTATTGTCATAGCCTGAACCACTTTCTAATTTTCTCAGCTTTAGTTGCGTTATTTCTGTGCTCTAAGCTCCAACTCCTCCCCTAAATTCCTCATGCTCCCTTATTATATGCGCAATACAATGTGAACTAAAATCTAAAGACTATCAGTGCAAGTTTAACTTCCATGTGCTCACATTTATCTACCAATGCACAACTGACTGTTTCTGAAGCTACTTGCACACTAAAGCACAATGACAAATCTGTTGAATGTTTTGGGTTCACATAACTGGTCTGGCCAACTTTTGTCAACCACCAGAAAGAGAGATGATTGTATGCTGAAAGATTTAGGACTGCTGAAAGACTTAAAAGAGCTTTAATGTATAGAGGTAACTACGAGAACCTTTCAGTGATGAGGTCATGCAATGAAATGGACAGTAAATTCAGGGCAGGCAAAACGAATTTCTTCTTCACCCCATAATTGATATAGAATTCGGTACTCTTTGTGATGGCTTTAAGCTTTGAAAGCTTTTTAAATAGAGGATTAAACAAATTCAACTGACAGACATAAAAAAAAAGAAATGAAGTCCCAATGCTTATAGGCAATTTACCTCTGATCACTAGGCGTAAACAGCACAATATGGCTGTAGCGTAGTGTCCGGTCTGCAAGCACTCCAACAGTACGTGACTGGCTGTCAGGAGACATGCTAGACTTGTTCCAGAGACACCACTTTTACAGGTATGTTCTTAATCCAAGTTTCTTTAACAAATACATTTACATATATGTATTCACATAGAGCTGCCTGCTTCTGAATCTTCTTTATTAAAACTACAATGAATGCCAGACAATATACTAGACATATAGACATCAATTTTGTGCTAGATGGTTCACTTTTGTTCCCTTTAAACAGCAGTTTTTTTCTGAATTGTGATTAGGGAGAACATTAAGGGGAAACTAAAAGTTGAGAAGGTACACAAAACCTTCTAGGGAAAGAGGACACAAAAAGAATGGATGTAGTCATGAGTTTCTATCCCAGCAGATTAAATTACCAGTAGCTGCTCCAAAGGTCAAATAATTGCGGCCATATTGATGAAGCATTCTGGGGACGACTGATTTTCTTCCCAAGTTATAGTAGGAATATTTTCAGCATTCATTTACAACAGAATATATTCAAACTCTCCATAACAATAGGCATTTCTGAAGCAAAAGGCAGAACTAGAGGCTCAGCCAGAGTTAGAAACTCAGATATATAAGCTAGTCACCAAATGGCACCTTAAACTAAGGTTATGGTCACTACAACAGAATGTCTAGGCACGTTGCTGTGGTGTTTTTTGCACTGGAATTTATTATTATCATCATTATTAGTATACATTTCATTTCTATACAGCTTTATATTTTAAAGAAAAGATCTCAAAACGGTTAACAACACATTAAAACATCAAATGAAACAATCCAGAATAAAACAAAATCAAGCTTCAAGGAAAATATTTCATATTCTTCTCGAAGTGACATTCTGTTTTCCCATATTTATTTACCAACAATTTATAGATCTGCCCCATAGCAGAAATACTCTAGGATGCCAGTGTGGTGTAGTGGTTAAGCGTGTCAGACTAGGACCTGGTAGATCATGAAGCTCAATGGGTGACCTTGGGCCAGTCACAGCCTCTACCTCACTGGTTTATTGTTGGGATTAACTGAGGAGTAGGGGTGAACCATGTACAAGGGAATCCCCACTTATGCAGGGGTTCTGTTCCCAGATGCTGCACATGTCACCAGGATGCACGTGAGTGGGAATTCCCCTGACCCTTTCAGTGCCAAAAATGGCATGTACCGGTATGTCAGCAGAAGCGCATGTGCTGACTGCGCGCAAGTGGGGAGACACCTGTAATGCTTGGAGAAAAATGTGGGATATATATGCAATAAATAATATATTTTGCTCACCTGCTTAAGAAAGCTGGAGGGGACAGCCAAATGGAAATGTCAGTAGCCAACTTGACATCCAGAGATCTCCACATGGCCACAGTTGGCCACGTGCCAGTCGCAAAATGCACCTGGCAAATTTTGAACACTGGACTCAGAATGAAGACACCTGAGCATTGCATGATTGTGCTCCTTCCATGACTACAGGCAGCAAGATATTCCAAAAGAGCAGCACTCAACCAAGGTATGCTGCCCTTGGAAAGAGGTTGCAGAAGACATATATTGCTATAATAAATGAGTTTTATTTACAAATATACAGGTAGGGGTTCAATTTAAACACTCCAACAAACCTCATCCATGCTCCCAATATTAGATTTCTAAAGACAGTCAGCATCCCCAAAAATGCTGTGAGCTTTGGGCCCCAAAATCAGCTCTATATGTAACTCTCTTCCTTTAGTCTCACTGGAAAGGAAATCTCAAATCTATTCCTCCTTACACGGAGAGAGACACCTTGAAAGTCTAAAATGGGAAGCCTGGTCTACATGTGAGGTTTTACCATGTGACTTAGAACACTGCATGATCAGGGTTCTAGATTGCATACTTTGCATATGTATGTTGGCCTATATACCACTCAATACAACATGGAGGGGACTGGTACCAGGAGACAGCGATGTAATGCAGGGAGATGGTGTGGCCTTGTTCTTTCCTCCACGTAAGCTCCAAACACCTGGGCTATCAAAAATGGGGATGACAATGAGCATGAGTAACATAAACAGCAGTGGTTGGAAAGTCAGGTCAAAGTGTGGAGGTTGGGGTATTCTGTCCTGAATTGGGGAGAGTGAAAGAGGGCTGACTGCGAGGCCAGTCATCCCATTGATTCATCCACTTCCCATATCTCATAAATATCCCAACCCCATCCATAGTAACTCTCTGTGGTTCAATGTAAAATCCTGTGCTACACAAACAGGCAAGTTAACCTTTCTGTTACTCTTCTTTTGCACAAAAAATGTGGTCCGTACAAACACACTTGCAAATGCACATAACAAACACCACTCTAGGAGCAAGTAACAAGCATGACGAACAGCATCCTTATTTCACTAACCGTTTCCTTAAGTCTACGCCTTCTAAGTCACTGAACCAGCAGAGTAGCTCATAAAATCTGGTTTCAACCAATGTGATCTACTTTGACGCAGCATTAAAATATGATTATTAAGCAACAATGACCACAGATCCAAAGAGCTACTGTAAACACAACAAAAGGCCTGTGAAAGCTCAGAATGAATTCTTAACTTTGCTGTGAGTCCTAGAAGACCTGCAGGCCGTTTTCTACCTGAGCTGGAAGGGTGTAGGCCTGACTGACTCCAGCTACAAAAGCTGAAGCTGCAAAGCTGAGGCTGTTGAACAGACACTGGGGCCAGGGTATTGTTTTTTGGGGGTAGGGGTTAGATTGTTGCTGTGATATTATTTTTTTGTTTGTTTATTTTAGATCTTATGATTTCCGTGGAAATTGTTCAATTTGGTTGCATATATTTTATGATTTATTCATTGTTTATGACTCCTTTTGCTACGTTGAAATTATGAGGAGGGTTTCCATGTTGCTAGCCACCTTGAACATAGAATATCAGCACATCCACTAAATAAGTAATACATTAGATAGGGAAGCAGGTCTGTACAGTATTTTAGGAAGCGGATATTCAGTAAAGTGAGCAGCTTGAGATACATCGATTCCCTCTAGAAACTTTTTATCTCATGGGAAATATGGGCTCTTTGGTGAGGAAAGATAGAGAAACTCAATAAATTAAGTAAATAACTGCATGAGACGTGGTCAAAAATGTGAACTTCAGCCCTTCTAGGAACTACCCCTGTCTCTAACTAAAGCGGACTCTAATCCATGAATGCTTCTTCTGCCACAAAATGTTCCCCTTTTAAGACTCAGTTGTTTCTACCTAGTAGGGTTGTTGTACCGCTGCCCCCCTGCCCATCCCTTGGGTATTTGCCCCAGATATTTAGGTGGGGTGGGAGCACTAGAAGCAGCAGGCCCCGCTCCAGCCGGCCAGCTTACCCTTCTTGTCCATGAGCCACATGAAGAAGAAGCAGGGCACGAAGCCGATGGGCCCCCAGAAGACGAGCAGGGCGATGTCCAGCTTGGAGAAGGGGAAGGCCTGGCGGGCCGAGTTCTGGATGGGGCCCCAGGTGTTCCACACCAGGCCCTGCGCGAAGCCCAGCAGCGAGAAGAGAAGCAGCACCAGCCAGCGCCGCCCGTACACGCGGCCGGGCAGCAGAGGTGGCGGTGGGCGCGGAGGCGCCGCGGGGACCAGCCCTTGGCTGCGGGGAGCCGCCGCCCGCGAGGCCGCTGCCGTCCTCCGGGGCTGGCCATGTGGAGGGTAGTGCTGGGGCAGCGCCGCGGGCGCCGGCGGAGGCTGCAAGAGGGGCTCCCGCTCCTCGGGGCTGCTCCAGTCCGAGCCCATCGCCTCAGGGAAGGAGACCCGCCGCCGCCCGCTTGCCTGTTCGCCTGCCTAGCCGGCCGGCCGGCGTCCTAACGTAACCCCACTTCAGCGGCGGCGGCGGCGGCAGTAACGCAGGCAAAAGGCAGCAGTCCGGGCAGCCGCATGCGCGATTCAGTCGGGCCTCACCCGACGCCGAAGCGCCTCTCGGCACCAGGCAGTGCATAGAGAGAGGAAAAGAATAGAGCGGCGAATGGTTGCTTGTCTTGCACATGGAAGTTCCTGTTTCATCCCAGCGCGGTTTCACGTGGGAATGAATCCCACCATAAGCGCTTGCACCTGAGTGAGGATGTGTGTCAGGTTAAGACGCTGGCAGTCCTGTGCTTATTATAATACCCGGAGCAGACCCACTGAAATGGCTGGCGCTTAAGATAAAGCCACGTACATTGAACTCGGCGGGTCTCCTCTGAGGAGGGCTAACGTTGGGACACAACCCTAAGTTGCGGTCGTTTTCAGGGGCAGAAGCGACGGCTGTCCATTGAATACGAAAGGGAGGGAAATGCAGAATTTTGGTGTCGCTGAGAGTGAGCGGCATGTCAACACGCACGCAGAAGATTAGTAGGGAAGACACGAGTTTATGGTCTAACGCTTGCCTTGTTTTGAGGCGGAGGCAATGTGATTGATCTGAGTTTAATGTTTTAAAAAATATTAAAGCATTTAAAGATTTGTGTTGCTGACTCTAATGCACTTCATTATCCTCATAGTCTGGGAAGGAGGGGTCGTTGGTCGTCAAGACAGCCTTGCAAAGTAGCCCGCCTCGGTGCCTACTCCTTGCAGTAGTTGCGAGGAGTACAAATTAATTCCCCCTCCCCCAGTAGGCATAACTCCTGATTCTTCAGGGTTTGTCCACCTTATACGTGCCCATAGCTTGACCTCTCCACCCTTAGATTGCACAACTCTTTAAGGAAGAGGAGCAGCGCTGGTTCACAAGTGTCTGCACGTGATTTGATTACCACATCCCTGATGAGCAGCAGCTGAATACGGGAACTCATTCCACCAGGCGTTGCGCAAGCGGGAGGGAAAGAGTTTCCTATTTGGGGATAGCGGTAAACACTTGTGCACTGTGCTCAGGTTGACTCGTGACTGTCAGACGCAGCTTTGTGGTTACGTGGAAAGCCGTCGCGCTTTCCCCAAAGAAAAGCAAGGGCAGCAGCTGCCGTCCCACGCTTTGCAAGGCAAAACACAAACAAAGCCACGTGATTCTGCGCCTGATCTCCCACGTGATCTCGGGGAGGGTTGGTGGTGGTGACGGCGAAACGTTGAGCCGCTGAGGGAGAAAGAGGAGGGGACCGGTGCGGTTTCTCTTTCGGAATAGGAAAGGCGAGAGAGAAAGGGAAACGATGGCAACGAGAGCAGATGCTCTGGTGGTCTCTTCGCTGCCCGGTAGGTTGCTCCTTTCTGTGCCAATATCTGTCCCAGTATCCCCGCCCCGCCAAAGATCTCACCTGCACAGGCTCCCATGTCTTGGTTTCTAAATTTACGTGGGACAGACATCAGGTTAACATGCCCTTTGGTGAACCAGCTTCAACTTCGTTAAATACAATATAAGCCTTCCAGACTGCACCGCCTTCAATCCTGAGTTGAAGCCGGTGGTGGCCAAGTCGTGTTGAACAATATAGACATTGTGCATATTGGCTGGTGAATGTTCAACCTGCCCATATTAACCGAGCAATGTGTCAGATGCCCTGCTGATTGATTAATGGTTGCCCAGCCTTAGTTGGAGACTGTACACATTGACTGGGCAATATGCAAAATTGCCTACTGGACACATTCTCCATGCAGTTTATTTTGCGTTCAATTTACGTTCATCACAGCAAAACATACACAAACAAAAGTATAAATCCTCTGTTCTCTTCACCACTAACTTGCTGATCAGTTAAGTGTAAGCAAAGCAGTTTTTTGAGAGGCTTTGATTCAGATATTACTTTAGATCTTGCATTCTTCCTTCTTTCCCTTTGAAAACTGGTAGAACTGTCAAGCTGATCTTCACATTTAAAAAACAATGTTGACTGGCCATGCATATCCACCTCCATTCCAATGTCACAGCCTTCCAGGAAATGCATTGTGTTGTATTTTACATTTTTCCTGAGCTCCCCCCCCCCCTTGAAAAATGGTTTGGATTTGAGCGGAGGTTCGTAACCAAAGTATAGAATGATGTCTGAAGTACCGGTGTATGCATTTCATGCTGATAATTTCATGTTGATTATTCTTGTGTTCAGCTGTATTGCATTATATTTTGCATTTTGCCGCTCACTTTGAATATAGATAGGAGAATTGAGCTGGTATCTAACCTTGATATGTAGAATTGTGTCCTGAATATGCACATCAAACTTAATTCTGATATTTCAAAGTTAAGAGAAGTTGCATTACAAGTCAGCAAACAAATGGAATGCCCAAATGGGCTAAACCAAATGTCTTTCTTTGCCAGGACATAGCTATCTATTTGATTGTAAACTGGGATGCCTGGAATATAAAAACTGCAGGAATAAGAATGACTCATTGCCTCCCCCAGAATTGCCCTGGTTGTGAATGCATGTTTCCCACAATACTTTTAGTGAATACTCCCAGCAGCAGAGAGCAGCACAGGAGAGGAAGATACTGAACACAAAGCTGCCAGAAAGGACAACTCTAGTGAAACTAGTTCTCACTTGCCCAGTTATTTTCCTTGCCCATGTTTGCTTTAGAGATCTCATCATAAGAACATAAAACAAGACTGCTGGATCAGGCCAATGTTCCATCTAGTCCCATATCCTGGGGTCTCAATGGCCAACTAGATGCCTGTGAGAAGCCTGCAAGGTGGACATCAGCAAAACAGCACTCTGCCCACCTGTGATTCCCAGCAACTGGTATTCAGAGGCATAATTTCGTGGGTTTCAAAGTGTCTGTGGGCATGTGTAGGAGGTTTATGCTTAGAGGAAACCTTCAGTGAGCCCAATCCATACCCGTGTATATTGGTTGCAAGGGGAATGACGTGCAGCAAAATAAATTCATTATGCTGTCATCTGTTGGTAAAGGTAAAAGATAGAGCAGCTAGCCTTGCAGCAGTTAAGTGCTGTAGTGATGATGAATTTGATCATGCACATGAAGGTGCAAAAAAATAGTTCAAGTTGATGCTGATGATGCTTGAAGAACTGGCCTGTTGCCTGCATAACTGAATTTACTTCTTGCTTTTTAAATGCTGTTTTAGTTCTTCCTTCCTCCTGCTCACATGCATGTTGATGTGGAAGCAAGTCCCCATGTGGGCAATTAAACTTACTCATATTTTTACTTTTTAAATAGATGTGGTTGCTTAGCTTTCTTTCTGTTTAGGTTCTCCTTCTTGCAAGCATGCACGTTGATGTGGAAGCAAGTTCCCCTGAGGTTAATGAAACTTGCTCATATTTTTACTTTATATATTATGTTTATATCCTCTTTTGTTTCCATGGAAATCAACACGGTCATCCCGACCCAGCCTAGCTTAACTTCAACAAGATAGGTGCATCATCTGCCTTCAGACACTGGCAACAGTCTGATCCTGTGATGAGTTCAGTATTCCTAAGTCCATTGAATCCAACTCTGCATAAGAACTGGCCACAAGTTTGTCTAGAATTGTAGCATTAGATACAGACTTCACTAAATATTTCTCCATTATTATATTTTTGTATTAATGGCAGTTGTGATTTTCCCCCCATTCAGATACCAACGTGGTTTTATGAGAAGTTCTCTTACGATTTCCTTATGATTATAATTTTTCTTTTCTAGTGGTTTAAATCCAAACTATCTTTTAAGTGAAGTGGGAAATCTGTTCATCTCATTATGGTGTATTGCTAATAACCTACTGGTTTATGAGCGGTGTTCATAATGGATAAATACTATCTTACACTTTCCTAGCAGTATATTCATCTCTCTCTGAGGTTCTAATACTGCACACTTACTAGGGAAAAGACCCCATGGAATACAGTAAGACTTGCCTGTGAGTAAGTCTCAGGTTGAACTGTGCCCCCCCCCCAACTGGCTAGAGAACTTTTGACTTCATATTCATTAAGGGGATCTTGTTCATAATGCTCACATGGTACAATGCACAGTTTATTTAGTCCCATTAACTGGGCGATGTTTAGGTAATTTTTGTATCGCATCAATAAAATCTGAAACTGGATACTCGCACACACCCAGTGTTCATATGAATGAAAATACAAACACTGCTAAGTTTCCTGTGCCTGTCCCCTACCTAGTAAATAACAAAGTGGGAAAATGAAGAATGTACCGTAAATATGAGCATGAATCACATATTCAGTCATTTGGACTAAGCCATCTTATTTTCAATATAATCAGCTTTAAATCTCTTCCGACAGAATTAAGAGTTTAGGATAGATGTTAAATATTATTCATTTGTATTTTACATTAATTAAATTGTAATTGAAATAACTAATTGCAATTACAGTATTTTAATTACTTTGTTTCCTAGCACCGTGGCCTGCATACAGATGTGACTATAGTGATGTGACCTTTCCTCCCCAGTTAATTTAGCATAGCGCAGCATTCCATGTGAATTTGCAGGCTATAGAGCTGTCTAAATTAGTTAATGTGGAGGAATGGCGCATTGTTGATAAACTGTTGGAAGCCAAATTAGCTTTATCTTGCAGCAAGCTGATAGCATTATTTTACTCATGGGACTAATATATCTCTAAATATGCTAATTTCGCTCTTACTTTTGTTGGGTGGCATTTTTAGCATTCTCATCGTTGACATTATAATATTAATGGAAGGAGATCTCTGCTTGCTTTAGCTTGCCTTGCAGTGCAGCCCCAGAGATGTGTATCACTAGAGAAGGAAATATATATCTACACAAGAAAAGGACTGATTTGTCACCTACAAGGCCTGCAGATAATCTAAATGCCTGCACTCAAGACAAACCCCATTATGAAAAGTTATGTTAAAAAGGTAGGCCTGCCATTATGGACAAGCATTTTTGAAGCACAATAGTAGCCATAGGAGAACGTGTATAAGATAATATTGGAATTTATCTGCTGCATTAATATCACGTGCCAACGTATATTTTTATTCTATGCACATTTACTTGGAAGTAAGCTCCATCAAGTTTAGTGGGGCATACTGCTAGTATGCTGTATATTGCACAGTTAGATTATTTCCTTCTTAGACCGAGGCACTCTTGTCACCGAATGCTTTGGAAGCATAAACATTAATACAAAATAGGGGCACATTCATTTTCATTACATGCAGGGAGCTTATGTCACTCCAGTTGTTGCTGACTGTGTTACCTGGGGTTGAACTGGAGTCCCTAGATGGCCACAGGCTTCCCGTTCCTGATGTTGGCAAGAAGTGGGAGGGGAACCTGTAGTCCTATGGAAAGTGTGCAACTAATCTAATTAGGTGCACCTAACTTTGTGGTATAGGGATGCGGGCGGCGCTGTGGGTTAAACCACAGAGCCTAGGGCTTGCCGATCAGAAGGTCGGTGGTTTAAATCCCCACGACGGGGTGAGCTCCCGTTGCTTGGTCCCTGCTCCTGCCAACCTAGCAGTTCGAAAGCACATCAAAGTACAAGTAGATAAATAGGTACCACTCTGGTGGGAAGGTAAACGGCGTTTCCGTGTGCTGCTCTGGTTCGCCAGAAGCGGCTTTGTCATGCTGGCCACATGATCTGGAAGCTGTACGCCGGCTCCCTTGGCCAATAATGCGAGATGAGCGCCGCAACCCCAGAGTCTGTCACGACTGGACCTAATGGTCAGAGGTCCCTTTACCTTTACATTTAACTTTGTAATATTACAGGGTACATGTATCTCCTCTGTAAAAAGCCATTGGTATACATTTGAAATACTGCCTTTTCACGTTGATTGAATTGCAGTGTGGCTGCGTTAGCAAGTCATAGTAAACCATAGTTTAGTGTGAGCTAAACAGATGTGAACTTCAGGGAGTCTTGGATGAACACATAGTCTTTGCCTCTTCTCAGACAGCTAAGATTAGGAATTCATAAGCTTTCATTTCTGTTTTTTGTTAACTACAGTTTTCTGTGTCCTCCAAACTTGGATTTGTACCGTATTTTCCGGCGTATAAGACGACCCCCAACTTTTCCAGTTAAAATATAGAGTTTGGGATTTACTTGCCGTATAAGACTACCCCTCTTCCAACGCTGTCAACCTCGCTTCAGATCTCCTGGGACCTTCTGCATCAAAGCAGATGCTCTGCCACAGAGCTATGACTCTGCCCCCCTGCTTTATTTGCAGATTAAATAACTACCGGTAACTGGAATGTTGGGAATTAGAACAAAATGAAACACCCAGTTATTCCTAGCCTAGCTGCTGGTCGGGGGCACTCCAGCCATCCTCAGGGCCATTTGCCCCTCTACCCGCCTAACCCAATTCCCCCTTCCCTACCTGGCTGACTGGGGAGTGGGTTCCACTCTGCTAAAGGGGGACGTGACAGAGGTTGGCACCCTCTTCCAACAGAGCCAAGCTTGACACATACCAGTAGTTAATCTTAACTTTATTTAGTTTGACTGAACCAGCTTCAGTAACGATAGTTTGAAGCTAGCTTGTTTCAAACATTAATGTTAATCATAGTGTACAGTTCCAGTTGCCTCGCCAGAAAAAGGATTCTGTATAGCTGGAAATGGTTTGGAAAAGGGCAACTAAACTGATCAAGGGGAAAGATAAAGTACAAGTGGGGGAGAGTGCTGTTGTGCCCAGTCTTGCTTTCAGGCTTCCCATAGTTGTCTGGTTAGCCACTGTGAGAACAGTCCCTACTAGACTAGATTGGCCACTGGGCTAATTCAGCAGGCTCTTACATTTGCCTGCCTAGACAAGCCACAGTTAAGCAAACTTCTTTGTCTCCTTCTGGCTACAAGGAACTAGGAAAGGGGAGCACCTGAGCCCGAGATTTGCTGTGACTCATTTCTACTTGTTCACATTCCACTAAACTATGGCTTAGTTTTTGCATGACATGCAATCGTAGCCAGTGACTTCCTGCTACAATTGTTCCTACTAGAATGCCATCTGACACTTTTCATATGCAGAGCTCTGCTGAGAGATGTTTTAATAAAAACTAATCAGATTTGCCATAAGCAATTTAGAAAATAATAATTTAGAAGGCTTCTGATCACATGGAGTTAATTGAAGAAACTGGAACTTCTCAATATTTATACTGACATTTCTTGGATCAATAAAAATGTGATCTAGCCTCCTTGCCACATTTCTAATGCATATAGAGGTTCCACTTCTTTTCCTGACAGTCTGTGCTTTTATATAGCGTTTATGACCCAACATATATAACTGCTGTTTACCGGTATTGATTTAAAACATTTTATCCCATTCTTCGGCCTGAAAAAAATCTCAGAGCAGTTTATGAAGATTAAAAATAAGATAGTCCCTGCCCTCAGGCTTACAATCTACAAAACACACACAAAAGAAAAGGGGATTGGGAAGGAGGTGTTGTGCGGCTCAGCAACCTTTGACACAAGCTCTTTACAAAATTCAGCAGGTCATGGAGCTGCATCTAAGCACAGTGGAAGGACTGCTGATTCCTTACTTTCTGGTGGTCTTAGCAATAACAGTTGGTAAATGATGTTGTAACCAAGCACAATGGAGGGTCTTGACAAACAGGAATTTATTAGGGGCATATTTTTTTTATTGAGTGGAGAAGAGATGATTCAGTAAAATACTCCTGCTGAATATCAGCAGCTGTTTAAAATACAAAGGCTCTGCTCAGGAAAAAGATGGAAACCCTAACAGCGCAATAATCTTATTCAGAAGTAAGTTCTATTGAGTTCAATAATGTTTATTCCCAAGTAAGTGTGCATTGAATTTCACTATTGAATTTATCTTTTAAAGCTGTGGTGGGCAAGCCAGATTTGGCCCATGAGTCCATTTTCTCTAAACAGTGCCCACCTCTCTCACACTTGACACCCTATGTGATATAGAGTTTGGGAAGGTGGAGACTTGGTTCTCAGTCCCATGGTGGGAGAAGGGGCAAGAGTGGAATGGGAAGCAAGAGGACTTGGTGTCAGGGAAACAATTATATATCTGGGAAGTTCCCTATTCATATGAGGATTTGTTTTGAGAATTACCTTCACATTTGCAGTTGATTTATATGTAACACCAGACAATAGTTTGCTGCTGTATGAACGAACCCTCGGCTCACACACTCCTTCCCAGTAGTATGCTCTGATTTCCCCCCTCATTTCAAAACAGTGCTCTTGCATCCAAAACAGGCAAACCATGGTTTTTCCTACAAACCAGAATTGCAAATCTCTTTCAAGCTATGTTTTGCACTCCTGTGTTGTGAGCATACTATGCTTTGTCCAGTATGGATATAATGAAAAAGTAGGGTTTTTTTTAAAATACATTTTTTGAATTCTCTCCGCATAAGCTCTAGAACAGGGAACATTTGGTCATTCAGATTCCAACTTCCATCAGCCCCAGACAGTCAGGGATGATGAGAGATGTAGTCCAGCAACATTTGCAGGGCCACAGGTTTGCCACTCATGCTCTAAAGAGGCTAGAGTTTAAAGTCACTGATGCATCTTTCTGAAATATTTTGACTCTTTATTTTATTTTATTTTAAAATTTTGGTTGGCTATAGATGACATGCAAATTATGCTAACCATATGCAGCCAAAATGTGAAATTGAGTTTGGCCTCTGTGAAAATTAATAAATAAATAAATTCAGTTAAACAGTTAAACAGAATTTACAGAAATGAGATCTCACCAGAGCCACTAAATAGTCTTCTGACACTACTAGAAGTACCCTGTCTATTAACTGGAAAATTGCATTTCCTCATAATCCTGTGAGTGACTTTGTCTTCTTTTTGATGTTTACGCAAAAGAGGCTTCTTCTTCTTTAACTCACAGTTGTTCCCCCAGCCCACCCCAATGCCCAAAGATGTTAGGCTGATACATTATTATGTGCTTGTTAGAGTAACAGCTGGATATATAGCTTACTCTAAAAATAAAGTGTTATTTTAGTGAAACTGGTTCTTTCTTTGGAAAATTATTCTAAAACCTCTCAATTAAACCCCATATTTAATCAGCAGGGTATGTTGGCAGAAGACAACTGCTGACATGTAATGAATTCTTCTAATTTGCTAAATTATTCTAAATAATTGACAGTACATTTAACTTCTTAACAACATGGAGGTCACTTTTCTGCAGAAACCCTGTGGTGCTAAATTCTTTATTTCCCCCAGTTCTGCAGAATTCTCAGCGATTAATTGAGAAGTTTGAACAGTTTTCAGTCAGGGTTTTGTTTTCCCCCCTACTTTGAAAATGTTTAAAATGGTTTTCAAAACATGCTGTATATTTTCTGGAGACAGTATGAGACCCTGAAGAGGGTGGAATCTTGCATGCAAAAAAATTGCACATCAAAGTGCCTGTTAGTTCTGGTGGAGGAAGGCTTGCATTTACATTGTTGGAACTGGTCAAATCGTGTTGGAAGCCACTTTACATAGCTTTCCATGTGGTGCAGTGGAGTGGTGCTGCTCCAACCTGGCTCCGGGTAAGTAAGAGCATGTGCAGACTTCCATATCTTGTCTTTCTACATGGTATCTTATGGGGAAGAAGAGTTTTAAAACAGCTTGGTATCATGTTTTTATTTTATTTTACAAATAACCAGGTTATGTATTTAATTTTTAATCTTTATATGTATATTTGCTGTTTTAAAAACTTTGCAAGGTGATTGGCTTTTCTAAAAGAAAAATGAGCAAAAGGACAGCTGTGATTCTGTTTTCCTGGATGTTTGAAAATCAAAAAGATGAATAAGGCCAGCATAGCTGCCAGGTCATGAAAGGCTAGCTCTGTGCTTTATTACACTAAAACAAATGCTTGTTAGAAATGTAAGTAAATATAACAGTACAAGGATGTAATGTATCAGCATGAGGATGTGGGACTTTGTAAAAAGGTTTAAGTCCTCACAACTTATTATCTCCCACTGCCATCTAGCATTTAAAAAAAAACAAAAACCGTTGCCCTTAATCTCTAGCTGAGGGTCATCCCAAAGATATGCTCAGTACCAGCCAGTTAATCAATCCTGAAAGCCAGCTTGCCTGTACTTGCAACTGCGTCTGCAATCCTTGCTCACAGCTGGATACCCTTCTCCATCTGATATATTTTTTTCTGTGTATTCAGCTTGTTGCTTGATAACCCATAGATTTCCTTTTGCTAGGATAAGAAACAACATATGGCAAGGAATACAGCTCCTGTGAGACCCCCATGTGCATTGGACTTGTAGCGTAGCAGAGGGTAAGGCCAAGGGCTAAGTTTCATTCGTGCCTCCTTGGTTTTAGAAATGTCACGCTGTCAAGTGGTCTGTTGCTCATGAAAGGAGGTTATAAAAATAAAAGCTGACCTATAGAACAGCTAAGTAAAAAGCATCCATTTTTAAAGAAATCCACTGCCAAGTTGCATTCATATATGAGTGAACCACATCTTCAGTGATCTCCAGTCTTAGAATTTGGTTATTTGAGGACCAATCTACCTGTGATGTTAATCACATAGTTTTTCCATCTTGGATCCATGAATTTTCTTTCAGAAATAGCCACAAGGGGATCCTGGTGTAGATTAAGATTCTAGGATGGGAAATGGGTGGACTTAGCTGTCCCACCCCTCCTGTTGCAGTTCTGGTATGGCCTGCTGCCTTTGCAATTTGCATGGGGAGGAAGGCTCCAGTTGGAGTGAATGGGAGGTTTCCCCCCTTGCAAATTGTCCGCATGGATCCCCAGTGCACTTTGGGACTACAAAGGGGGGGGGGTAAAGGGCTAATGCCATCCCATTTCCCCCACCACTGCTCCCTATTTGTTGGCTGTTTCCAAAATAAAATGTGTGAACTCAAGGGCAAACCATGTGTTTAACATGTAGTTTGTCCCAAATGATGCCAGTCCTTGGCTCTGATGATGATTCTCACCTTGCTCTGCTCAAGTAGATAGTTTTATCCAATTTTTATGCTCTTTGACAAGAACTCTTGACTGTTTTATGAACTTTTTCAACAGAAAGGGTGGGAGTTTTAATTCCCATGGACGTCTGTGAGAGCCTCCTTTGTGATTTCTTTGATGCTTGAATGGATTTGTCCAATAACTTTTATGTATTCCCAAGCTTCATAAGGTTATGATAGATTCAGTAACAGATATACCAGGTAGTGATTTTTATAACTGTTATAGTGGTCTTTCCACAATCTTGGCATGCCCTTTTTAGACCTTGGAGGGAATTTCTTTGCAGTTTGCATCAGTACTAATTGGATACGGGGATTGTACAGGTAGGTAATGAATCTAAATAATTGGTTCTGCTGGGAAGTATCTGGGGATGTAGTTGACCCATTATACAGAATGAGCTGATTACCTACTTGTTTGTTTCTTAGCTCATTCAAAGTTCTGGTTTTAAACATCCAAAGACCTAAACAGTATCAGAACAGGGTTTCAGAAGATCTGCTTAGTTAAAAATGAACTTGTTTGTTGTTGAGATCATCTATATAGAGATCTGACACTGGGTGTCCCCATTTTCTAAGAGGGATGG
The DNA here is from genome assembly GCA_034641385.1 of Darevskia mixta. Lineage (NCBI taxonomy): Eukaryota > Metazoa > Chordata > Lepidosauria > Squamata > Lacertidae > Darevskia > Darevskia mixta. The sequence goes on along the minus strand of JAWWNH010000001.1, from coordinate 8,839,285 downwards.
CTTTTGGAGACAGGGCCTTCCCAGTTATGGTGGCTCATCAATGGAAATACCTTACACATGGTGGTCACTTTGCACCAAAATTGTTAACTTTCAGGTGTCGGGTAAAGAGTATTCTGTTTGCCTACATATGATGGGTTTTAAGTGGCTTTGGTGGTCCAATTATTTTAAATTGCTTTTTTATCTACTGCTTGCTGAAACTTTGCTGCCCATTTTGTTACTTTGCTTCCTCTTAATTCGACACGGTTATTGTTGCTGGTTTTGAAAATGTTCCTGAACCACATTGATTTAAAAAAAGCAAAAAACTGAAAGGCAGAACAGAAATATTTTACATTTCCAGGAATTTTTCCTGTGGGGCCTACAAGATAAGGGAAAGAGAGATTACTTTACAGCATGTTTGTTCCTTGGTCCGACATTCAGAGCCGACTGTGATTGAAATAAGTATGTATGTATGTATATATATATATATATATATATCAGTGAACAATAGCAAAAATCCATGCACATTTAAAAATTCCTTTTTATTAAATTCTTCTTGGGACATTAAATCAATGTTGTGATGCTTTTATGATTTCTAGATACAGTCTGCTTCTTTTATTCTGTGGGATCGTTACATTTGTTTATTGAAAAAAGCAGTTCCTTCCTCTTAACATGTCCCTTTAGGGAAGTTGTTGTAAACCTGCCGAGTTTATCCAAGGCTGCCAACATTTCAGGTTGACAGTTTCAGTGGGGCATATAAATCTCAGGGCTAAATTGAAATCTGGGATTAGCATAGTCCTTGGGTTAGCACACAACTTTTTTTTTTAAGGGGGGGTAGAACTAGATGATTTTTTAAAAGCTGCCTCATCAGTCTTGCATTACAAAGTATATTTAATTAATTAGTTAAAACTGGATGCATCAGCACATTCTGCCATCACATTGACAACAACCTATACTAACCCCCCCTCCTATTTTTGAAAGGAATGTTTGCCTGCATTGGGTGTCCCCCTCCCCTGCAACACATTTTAGGTTCATCACAAAATGTGTCCTTTGAACATTCCTTAATTAGGAGACTTGTGATGAATGTCAGACTAATTCTAAATTACTAGGGCTATGCTGCACATTAGGAAATCATAAATATTTACCAAGATATTTATATTCTAGATGTTAATGGGGTGCTTTAAATTCTCATTTAGCATAAAAAATTACGGTGTCAAGACTGCAAAAAAATTCGATGAAACAAAATGTTTGAAGTGTGGAGGGGAGGGGGTTTAATCAGGAGAGTCTAATAATTTATGGGTTTGGGACCATGAGATGACAGGTAACTGTTCTTACATGATTTATCATCTATCAGAATTTGCTCTTTTTTATTGTAGGTGGTGATGTCAAACCTTTCACACCAGAAGAAGCCAGAGAAATTGTGATGTCTCTCCAGAAACCTGCAGTTTTCTGCAACATGGCTTTCGATTGGCCAGCACTTCACTGGAATGCTATATATCTTGCTAAGCTATTGGCTGGAAAGAGAATGCGTTTTCGAATAGGAATGAAAGACACGGGCACAGGTAGGGGATGCTTAAATGCAATGTGCAGCCCTGCTCCACACTTCTCCTTACATTTATATTTTTATTTTATTTTAAAACATTTGTCCCACATGGTCTGTCTAGAACAAGATGACTCACAATCATAATAAAAATCCTAAACATGAAAAAAAATTTAGAATAACAAATACAACATCATTAAACACTGAACAAACATAAAACCATCGGAACATACAAATATCAGCTGTTAAATATTTCCTAATAAAGATAAAAGAAATTGTTAATTTTTTAAAAAAAAGCATATTAAGCACACATATCACCCCCAAGTATTCTGGAATAAAATGGCTAAGATTGTCCCGAATGGATAGTAGAAAGTAGGCCTAGCATGCATTCCTAGGAAGAGTTTGACAGAATGAATGCCATTGTGTCTTGCTCTGTCAATGTCCAAAACTTATGTCAGATAGTGGTAGCATTTAGGGCAAGACCTTAAGCACACACAGGAATTCTTATGGGAGGAGCCATTCACAAAAGCAGAGGTGGGGAACTTGTGGCCCTCCAGGTGTCACTTATATCCAGCTTCCATCAGCCCCAGCCAGCAGGGCATTCAATGGTCAGGAATGATGGGAATCGTAGTCCATTGATATCCAGTCAACCTACCCGTGCTCTGGTCATGGGGTAGTAAACCTTTTTTGGCTCTAAAAGCCAGGTCCTTATGAGGATCGGTCTCGTAGGCCAAATTTGACGTTGCTCACATCATTTTTATGAAGTCACATGATGAACAGTTGGCTTGTTCTCCCCACCTGTCAAAATTCCTTGCACGGGTTTCCCAAGCTCCTGACTGCCAGCGCAACGGGCCCTGAATATTTATGTATGGTGAATTTGTGTACCTGAATATACTTCGGTATGTTTTGTGGTACAGCCACAATGGCTGCAAAGGAAGATGTCTTGTAGATGTTCCATAAAAACATGCTGTAGCACAATTATGAATATAAATATACTGTACATAAAGGAGGGATGCCTTTTCTTGTTGGGATCACCATGTTTTGGAGAGGTTTCTCCATAATAAGTGGAATCCTTATTAGGAAAGGATTTTGTCCCCACTGAGCTAGAGTAACAGTGCTTCCCGCTTTGCCAGCACAGGCTGTTCAAGGATTTGAATGGTTACCGGTATTAGGGCACAGACCCATGTGTGCACTAATTTATACATACAGGCGTATCTGGACAAATTAAGGTTGTGGATTTGTGAGATCAGCACTACACTTTGCCAAGGGAAAGGAGCAGGAGCTATCAGACCCCTGGGCTCTCCCCTAACAATGCACCTGTGCTGAGCTTTGGGGAGGAAACAGATACCTGGTCAGAGCAGTCACAGCAGTTACCTACTACACAGGGAGCCGGGTGCCATGGCCCCTTTGCCAGAGTGTGTTGCAGCTTCTGTTATTGGTCACAGCCGTGTTGCTGGTTGGCTGTGGGGCAGCTGAGCCTGGCAGTCTCAGACCTCAAAGACTTCCTGCAGTTTGTTTGCTGGGGCTGAGCAGCCAAGAGGGCTTAAGCAGCTCAGTTGTGGTTAGAGGCAATGGATTATTGACTAGCTGGCAACTGTTCCCTTCCAAATGCAATGCTGCTTATCAGTATTATAAATATTTTATGTGGCTTCATTCATGCAAAATCCTTTTAAATTCTTTGATTACAGATGTTGTGCAAAGTATTTATATATTTTTTAATGAAAATCGCCAGGAGTAATATACATTTCATCATTTGTCCTCTATTCACTGAGATCAATCAGAGCTCCAGTAATAGAATACATATTAATTTCTCTCCTAAATAGTGCAACAAATGTACCATCCCCACAGCTTTGAGGCTGCCTGTGTGCTGCTACTGCTGGCAACTACATGAATGAAAAGGCATCGGAGATGGAACACCCAATTCCCAAAATATAGTCACTTGCTGTTTAGGAGGGACATGTTGCCTTTGACACAAACGCCAGTGCTTTTTAAAGCAGATGAGAGTCAGTTGTGAGCCTCTCAGGTTACCTTGGGTGTCCTCACTGTTTGGAGACTTACCAAATGACTGCACCTGCTTTCGTGCACATAACTCTGAGTGACTATCTAGACATTTTTGAAGTGTGAGTGAATGAGGGTGGGGAAAGAACGCTGCAAAGGCCCAATCTTAATATCCTTTAGGCCTCTTTCTTAAAAACTGCAAATGAGATGAGAGGTGGATAACAAGGAAAGCACCAATGCCATCCAATCAATTTGGTAATAATCACCTGCTAACAACAGCATTCAGTCCATAGAGACAAACTCTACTCAGGAAGCGGTACTGAGGTCAAAGTCTTTCTGTACCTTTCCATCCCTAACTTGAAAAATCCAGTATTAAGGTGACACACACACACACCCCACAAACATACTTTTGTGTGTCTGGCATAATACTATTGTATGCTAAATAGGTCAGAGGTATCTTTGGGGAAACGCATTACACACCAGCTAGAAAGATGTGTCTTTCTACAGCCAAGACAAAGTAACCCTAGAAAAACCTGTGACATATGTAATTGACGCAGTGTCTTTATGTCAGTTCTTGTGAAGGACATGACTGCCCCATTGGTTCCTTTCATTTCATTTCATTTTAGGTTAATGAGCTGATGTTTCCAAGATAGCTGCATTTTTCTGATTTAGTTATTCCATTATGATTGACTGGCTGTACTGGTGATAGCTTTTAATTATTCACTAAGCGCCTAATGAATAATTTTGTATTTCTTGCTGAATCAAAAATAAATTAAATCGAAGTCTCTGCATTGGGGATAATGGAACCAGCTATACAGCCTTTTGCCTTTTCCATTAATAGTGAGGATTTTTCCAATAAACTATCCAAGTGAAAGATGTTTCTTGATTTTTTCCAAATATTTGCCCTGCTTATCTCAGAAAGAACCAGACTTATATGAGAATATTGCCCTTGCCAAATTAATTCATGTATCTGAATGTCCTTCAATAGTCATATATATCTTTTATATATCTTTGGGGGGTAATATCCCCTTAATCAGCTCATATTTTCACAAAGTGATGTGTCTTGCATTCATGGTTCTACATCAATAACAAGCACTGAACTGTAGTAGAGGGGAGAAAATGAATGCAACTATCTAAATGCTGCTATCATACATAGCCCAGATTCATCACTTACAAAGTTGGTGCAACACAGGAATAACCCACAATCCTTTCGTGGGGGTTGTGGAGGTGAATCACATGAGTGAGGCCTTTTCTCATAGGCCATTCCCCCCCCCCCACATTAAAGGTTATGTGTGTGGTAAGTTTCCCGCTTCTGCCCTATCTTATGTGCCCTCTGTATACCCAGGGCATACCTGAACCAACCTAAAATGCAATGCCAGGGCAGGGAACCTGTGGTTCTACACATTATCATTATGTATTAAATTTCTATACCACCCTTCATCTGAGCAGTTTGCAGTAAAACACACACACAACACACACACACAAAATAATGTAGTAACAAACAAAACCAGTACCCCACCACATACAATTTAAAAGGTTTTGTTGTTCAGTCATTCAGTCGTGTCCGACTCTTCGTGACCCCATGGACCAGAGCACGCCAGGCACGCCTATCCTTCACTGCCTCTCGCAGTTTGGCCAAACTCATGTTAGTAGCTTCGAGAACACTGTCCAACCATCTCGTCCTCTGCCGTCCCCTTCTCCTTGTGCCCTCAACCTTTCCCAACATCAGGGTCTTTTCTAGGGAGTCTTCTCTTCTCATGAGGTAGCCAAAGTACTGGAGCCTTAACCTCAGGATCTGTCCTTCTAGTGAGCACTCAGGGCTGATTTCTTTAAGAATGGATAGGTTTGATCTTCTTGCAGTCCATGGGACTCTCAAGAGTCTCCTCCAGCACCATAATTCAAAAGCATCAATTCTTCGGTGATCAGCCTTCTTTAAAAGGTTACATAGATTGTTTAATTAGCCAAAGGCCTGGGAGAAGAGGAATTTTTTACCTGGTACCTAAATATATGTAGCAAAGGTGCCAGATGAGCCTCCCCGGGGAAAGCATTCCACAGTGTTGTGGAATACAGCTTCCGTCGTCCCTGCCCATTAGCCATCCTTACTGTGGCTGATGGGAGTTGGAGCCTTACTTCACCTGGGGGGTCACTAGTCCTCCATCCCTTGCTTGCTAGAAACCGCATGTACACAATTTTATTATTTAAGGCAGTGTTCCCCAACCTTGGGCCTCCAGCTGTTTTTGGACTACAATTCCCATCTTCCCTGACCACTGGTCTTGCTAGCGAGGGATGATGGGAGTTGTAGTCCAAAAACAGCTGGAGGCCCAAGGTTGGGGAACACTGATTTAAGGTATAGTCATGATTTCTGAAGAAGGTCTTAGTACAGCACCAAGCCAATTTCTGTATTGCTGATCACCAGGTTTGTCTTACATTCTTAGCCAATAAACCTTACAGTGAACTGAATTTTGAGGGGGGGGGGGAGAGAAACTGATATCCAAGCTGGCCATATAGAAAACGACAACAATAAGGTTTGTTCTTTTGCCTGAAGGAAATTAGAACAAATGTATGAGCTTGTGATGGTAGCAATTCCCATGCAGTCAGAGCAATGAAGAATGAATGCCCTCAGAGCACTGACTTGCTTGTAAGAATGAAAGGCGTCCATATTTAAGCAGCTGTAGAAGAGTACTGGAATGAAGGCTAAATGATTGTTCTGTCATTGCCATTCATGCAGTCCTTTGCAATTTGCTTTCCTCAATAATAATGGTTTCGGTCCAGTATATAATTTCATATATTACGGTGGGGGGTTTTTGGTGCAAGGACAAGCTCTGATGAGAAATGAAGGTTTCTGATTAGCCACAGGAAATATGTGACACAGTGCAAGATAGAATACTGCAGCCTTTAGTCCCATGTGGTATGATGAAAAATTGTGACTGAATTTGCCAGAAACAAGATGTAGAAATTGATTCCATACAAATGTAGGTTTTTTAATGTGCTGCCTAACTACCCTCTTCCCCATTCCCAGTGCATTTAATATAATGCAAAGCTATATGGCTGAGGTGGCCCTCCAGATGTTGTTGGACTACAACTCTCATCATTGCTGATCATTGTCCATACTAGATGGCACTGATGGGAGTAAGGCTGTGTTCACGTTAGTGGCTTGAATCATTGTGAGGTTGTAAGCCTTCCACTGCATTTCCAAGTTGCTGTCTCATGCCGCTGTTCACATCAAGGCAGGGATAGGGATATTTTTGCCCAATTGTTTCTTTCCTAAAGTTGGTGCAGCTTCCGTCTGTGCATGCATCCTCATCTATGCATGCAAAGATAAACGGTTTGCACTGCAACAGAATGGAACCACATGGAACCACATGGAAGGCAGTTGGCCTCAAATGAAACCAAAGAATATATGCTGCTAGTGCCAGCCCTTCATTTTGGTGCTTATGGTCCTTGACACACACACACACACACACAGAGAGAGAGAGAGAGAGAGAGAGAGAGTTCATAATATATTTTGGGCCCTCATTGAAAGTCAGCCGTGATGGTCATCCTGTTTTCTTTTCCTGTTGAACAGCTCCTTTATCTTTCCAATAAAGGATACCTGCTCTGTGAATATACCTTTTGAAGAACTACCTTGGAAGAATTGTTTTGCCACTCCAATGAAACTGTCTGTGTCACTAATAGCATTTTGAAAAGAAAGGCCATTCTTGTTTTCGTTCTGTTAACTGCCCTTATGTGCTCACAATTAAGGTATAACCTTTTGGAAAAAGACATGAAACCAGTAAATTCAGACTGGCTGTAAGAAAAGTGATAAAATAGCAAGCCAGTTGCAAGAGGTTATGCAGAGGGTTTTTTTAAAAAAAATATCTTACCAGTTTCTAAATCACGCTCTGCCTTTTGAGCTTCAGAGGGAATAGAAATAGTAACATTCCAAACGTATTAGGGCAATACCATTTATTAGGCCAGCTGAAATGTCACAAAATAGCATGTCGCCTTTTGAGTCCTCCAGAATGCTTCATCAAGCTAGATGGTAAACAGCAAGGGAGAAGGAAACAAGTTGGCTGAGGATGAAGCCATGGAGCCCGAATCTAGTGTCAAGTGGGAGGAGCTAGCAGATATTCATTCATACATGCATATGTACATAATTTTATTTGTATGCCATCTTCCCACAGTTCAAACCATGCTCAAGGCGGTTTGCAACATGAAAAAATACAAAACTGTAAGACTGGAGCGAATGAAGAACATGGGCTGTTTTCAACATGGGCTGACTTTCAGTTAGCCAGTAGTCAGTGTTTTCTCCTCTAGGCAAAAAGGCAAGGCTGTCTGCCTGCCTCTCTATTTATGTACTCCGCATGTATTCAAATCCCCAAATGCTGAAATGTTGACATGATTGACAGTGTACAAGCCCACCACTGTTCAAATCCTGACACCTTAAACAACTCCATTTGCAAGATTAGCAATATGTTGCTGATCACTGCTGTAGGGAAAATAAATATTTCTCAGAAAGATCAGCTAGTCGCTACTAGTTGAAACTGAGTCCCAGATCATATGTTTAAAAATCCACACCACAAAATAGACCCACACAGGAGAAGTAATATATGAACTGGGGCTTCTCTGCTAACACCAGAAGCCTCTTTCAACTTGATTCCTTTCAGAAAAGTATCTGGCTACCACTTTGTATGGGTTAATTTGGTGTTTCCCAAACATTAGCTCCAGCCACATGGCAACCCTATTTTGAAATAAATGAAAATTTCAAAAGCAGTTTGTGTCAATGCAAAGAAAGAAGTCATTTCAAAGTAAGAGGGTCAGATACCAATGGGAGTGTCTTAAGTGCTTTGGACACCAGCAGCTCTTTGGGACCCAGTCAGAAACCAAGTTCAGAGAATTATAACTAGATTCAATAAGGGCATAAAGTTGCTCTCCCTTTGCAGTGCAAGCAAACAAGACATGATGTATTCAGTTATCCATCGTTTCCCAGTTTGCTTGAAATGGAAAACAATGGTTAATTACAGGCTTCTGTAATACACCAAGGAAGGATAGAAGGAGCTGCATGTGTGGGGAAAAGGTGCATTCGTTTCTCATTTCACTGAGCCAGGATTTCGTTTTCTAAACTCTCCCCGAGTTTAGAATTGGAATATTTAAAAAAGCACAATGTTTTTGTATTGCCAGCCTTACACATTTTAAGATTTGGGGCTGTGGACCTTAGCATGGTTCAGGGCCCCTGTTCCTTAAAGCAGTTGTGTATTTACATGTCTAGACATTTTCTCCTGAAAGGCTGCTTTTTCAGAAAGGGAAACCTAGGAAGCTGAGGCCTCTAGATGCACATACCCTTTTAGTTATATAAACAACAGAGTAAAATTCAGAGTGACCACCAATCCTAAGGAATTAGTCATAGAGTTTGTCATTTGTGCTGCATTTCATCTGAGACATTCAAGCTGCTGTAATTTCATTTGTGGCTTTATATTGCATTTAACCAGCAGTCTGAGCTGAGACACAAAAGTTATTGTTTTATCTACTAAACTGCCTCGCTCCATATCTATTCTTTATTATTGGCATTGTGTTCAGTGTGCATGTAATGCTGTCTCTTCTTATATTGCTTTAGCTCCTCTGTTTGAAACGGAATGCAGTTACGTGGAGGCTACACTTGAAGAGTTTCTGGCCTGGAGTGGGAAACAGCCATCGCGCTCCTGTGGACCATTCAGTGGTTATGAGTTGTGTAAATACTGGACTTACGCTGACTATAAGTATATTGCTAGGCTATTTGAAGATAAGCCAGAAAATTTCCAGGTATGTTGTTAACCTCTTCTTTTCCTTCTCATGTCGAAACTAGACAGGAACACCTAGGGAATCTTCTGGTTCTTACGCAGCCAGTAACTAAGGTAAAGTTAAAGGGACCCCTGACCATTAGGTCCAGTCGTGACCGACTTTGGGGTTGTGGCGCTCATCTCGCATTATTGGCCAAGGGAGCCGGCGTACAGCTTCCACGTCATGTAGCCAGCATGACTAAGCCGCTTTTGGCGAACCAGAGCAGCGCACGGAAACACCGTTTACCTTCCCGCTGCAGCGGTACCTATTTATCTACTTGCACTTTGACATGCTTTCAAACTGCTAGGTTGGCAGGAGCGGGGACCAAGCAATGGGAGCTCACTCCGTCGCGGGGATTCGAACCGCCGACCTTCTGATCGGCAAGCCCTAGGCTCTGTGGTTTAACCCACAGCGCCACCCACGCCCCTAGTAACTAGTGTAGCCTACTGTAATTTATATTTCATTCATCATGTTGACTGGATGGTTACATCCAGTCAAAGACGACTTTGAGGTTGCGGTGCTCATCTTGCTTTCAGGCTGAGGGAGCTGGCATTTGTCCACAGACAGCTTTCCGGGTCATGTGGCCAGCATGACTAAACCGCTTCTGGCACAACAGAACATTGTGACAGAAGCCAGAGCACACGGAAGCGCTGTTTACCTTCCCGCCGCAGCAGTACCTATTTATCTACTTGCACTGGTGTGCTTTCGAACTGTTGGCAGGAGCTGGGACACCCCGTCATGGGGATTTGAACCGCCGACCTTCTGATCGGCAAGTCCAAGAGGCTCAGTGGTTTAGAGCACAGCGCCACCCGCATCCCACAGCACCACCTGTGTGCTTTTCCTTCAAGGAGCTCAAGATAGTGTATATTGTTGTTACTGCTCAGCCTTCATTTGGCCCCTGTGAAGGTGTTGCTAAGAGATAATCACGAGGCCAAAATCTCCAAGTGAGCATCATTATTAAGTGGGAATTTGAATCTGGTTCTTTCTGGTCTAAGCATGACACTCCAACCCCTACACCACGCTTGCTGTGAATTGAGAAGTCTGTGTTTCAAATCTCACCACCATGACCTCATTAGATGGCCTCCAAGCTGCTATTTTTCTCATGCTTAATCTCCCTCAGCAGTGAATAAGGATAATATTGCTTGACCTGCCTTATAGAGTTGCTGTAAAATTGTATGGGAAGCTCTTTGAAAGATCAAAAACACAGTATAAAAGCTAAGTATCATTACAGTTTATGGAGAGATGAAGTATCAAGGTTTTTTTAATAGAAAAAATAAAGAAATATAGTTACAGATTTGCCTGACCAAATATTCAGGGTTGAGGTGCCATTAACTTGTTTGTATAACTATGTGTTTTCGGTCTTCGTTACACTGTGTGCATAAGTAAGAGTTTGATGGGGGGGGGATATTCACAAATATACATGTAGGTGCACTTAGGGTTGTATATTGCAGTTCTGCTCACACCACGGACTTCTCCTTGTACAATGGAACTTCCCTCTCCTCTCTCCTGCAACCCCTCGCACAAAAAAGTCTGTGGTGGAACAGAAACCTCGGTGTGCCCTGGGATATTGGGATTGAATCCAGTTTATGGGTGCCTGTTCCCTCTCCCTGGTTTAAGCAATCATGCATTCTTTTGAAGGCTTGAATAGGCCTATGATGAGGCCAAAAGCTCATTCAGTTATGGCATGAAGCCCCATTTAAAAGTCCAGCCCAGATACCAAGAAAGACTTCTTAATGTTGCCTTACCAGCCAAGAGGCTTACAGCCATTGATGGGTTTTCTTATAAGTTCCCATCTGTATCTGCTGTTTATTTTAGGTTTTATTTAGATAGTTTTCTAAGGTGATTTGAAGGGTACAAGAAGGCCATCTACCCTTTTTATTTATTTATAGTGATTAATAGGGCCATTTAGAAGTTGTTTGAAATTTAGATTGTGCTGTTTATCATTTACAGTTGTGTGACTTAAGGTAATGATTCCATTATTTTAATGTATGAGCAGTATCTCACATCATCCAGGATTTTTTTTTTGTTCACTTGATATTACATTATAGAATTTTGAGATATAAATCATAGGCAAGATATATACATGAAGCTTAAATAGAAATAAGTCCTCTTAAAGTGACATATGGGTATATTAGCTCTATTGTAAGCATCAAGCAAAATAAATGTAATTTAGAAGGTAATGTGCCATCTGTTATGGTTGGGATACTTATAAAATGCATTTCTTTTAGCTGTGGATCTTTTTTACTGTAAAAGAAAGAAAGAAATAGCAGCCCATTGTGCCAAAATTTCAGTACTTAGCAATTCCTTTTCAGTTCATTGGATAAAAACTGTTTTTCCCATAATCATGTCAGGTATTTACGGAGACTGCGGCATTTTTTTTAAAAAAGAACCCTCTTTTAAAAATCTAATATTGATTAAGCTCGCTCTCTTTCTTCTTAAGTTGTGGCAGAATTCAGAAAGTATTTAGGTGTGAGATTAAAGTATAGGAATGGTTATTACCCTTAACTTTATCACTGAAATACTTATATTGGATTTTAAATTTTATGACTGTGGAAAGCTTAGAGCACAACTTTTTCCTTTGCGGCTTCTTGAAGCTTCTGACAGATGTTTGTATTAGGCTTTAGTATTTCTTTCTGTAAATCAAGTAACCCCCTACTGTTTTTTCATTCATCTGGAACCTTATCATTCACCTTGATGATTCCCAAGGATTGAATCTCAGAAAAAGATGTGCTACCTTCTAGGGAATTAGGATTTACTGAACGTTTCTAGTATGCAAAAGCTTGGACTACTATTCATTTATTTCAAGATTTCTAAGCCACCTTTCAAAATGGCATATGGCACCTTTCCCAAAATGGCATATGGTCACCAAATTTTGAAATTGCATCCGTGTTCAACAACAGTGGTGAGGCACTAGATCTGGGCAGTAGGCCACATCCTTACTTCACCTACCCCACATTGGCTAACTTTGACAGGTGAGCAGGGCTGATGGGGAACTCCCTAGTGCAACCAATCCCCTTGGAGCTCTCTGACAGTGGCAATCAGCTGTCAATAAGCCTTGCTTGCCAAGAAACAATCAGGAGTGCACTTGAAGCTCCCAGTCTTACCACGTCTTTACTTGGCTCATGCCTGATGCCACACATCGTGTTGTTTGGGGGAAACTGCCTCATGGGCCAAATTAGCCCACAACTCAGAGGTTACCCAGTCCTCATCTAACATATTAAAAATAAGAGAACACACACACAAATTGACAAGCCATCCCACTAAACCCATCTTTTAAAATAGTTTGACGAAAGAGTCATACAGGTAGTTGTTTAAACTAACCCAAGCTCTTTAACTAAAGGTAGATCAAATTTGTTTAGGCCTACCTAAAGGAAAGCAGGAAAAGAGCCAGATCTATCTCTTGGGGAAGTGAGTTCTACAAATATGAAGCCAGAATCAGAATTAAAAATGACCTTAACAGATTGGAGGACTGGGCTAAAACTAACAAAATGAATTTCAATAGGGACAAATGTAAGGCTCTACACATGTTGGACTAGATGACCCATGGATTCCCTTTCAGCTCTACAATTCTATGAGTCTATGAATGAAAAGACCTTGTCTCTTCTGATTGCCAATCTAACTGGCTGGTAGGACTGCAGTCAGGTTCTCTACAGTCAATCTTAGTTCATATAAATAATGTGCTCCCAAACCATTTAGGACCAAGAAAGTTAGAGAACACTGTTCTGTAGAGCAGGGATCTACAATACTGGTGTTTCACCAGACTGTGGCCCAGAGGCCAGAAGTGTTTCCTGCTGCACAATGGCCCTGTTGGTGCTATTTGGTAGTGATGTTTTCCAGAATGTACATATATATTACATACAAAATCCAAGACAAAGGTATAATGTTTGTGTTTCCATGCCATGGTAAAATATAAATCATGGCTTATAATGAATAAGCAGCATGCTAGGGCATGCTGTGATATCACTATTGCTTCACATCCCCTCTGTTAAAAGCAGGTGCAAAAAAACATGATCCTTGGCTTACCATGGCATCCAAACCAGGATCATGGTTTGTTTAGGAAGAAACAAACCATGATTTTAGGTTTAGAGTTCATGCTAAACCAAGGATTGGGATTTGTTGCTTGTGCTGAAGGAGGAGCGATCTGGCAGTGTGCTTATTCATAGTAAGCCATATTTTACAGCTTACCATGTGTGAATATAGCCAGTGTGTGAAATATATATTCTTCTTAAAATTCCAACACATTTTTCTTTTCATTAAAATGAAACTGTGGGCAGGACAAACAGCTCCAGTAATTCAGTACATGTTAACAGTCCTGTATTATCATTGCCATAGGAGATATTGGGTGCACATGTATTCTGATCCATCAGATAGATATAAAAAGGGTAAGGTAAAGGACCCCTGGATGGATATGCTACTGGCAACTACATGAAGGAAGGTCCATAGCTCAGCAGTAGATCCCATGTTTTACATGCAGAAGGATCCAGGTTCAATCACTTGCATCCCCTATTACAAGATCTTAGATAATAGCATAGGAGAGAGCTGTATCTGAGGCCCTGGGGAGCAATCACCAGCTGAGGAAGACAGCATGGGAATAAGTGGACCCCTGGTTTTGACTTGGTACAATGCGGTTTCATATTTACATAGTTGAGGAGGGTTATCATTTTTATTCTGTTCTTTAGATATATACCACTGGCTTGACTATCTTGCTGAACAAATTGGTAATTGATCAGCTGTCTTTTTGGACAAATTGTAGCCATTGTTTTAGGTGATTTGGCATTGAATCAACTGTCCATTAGATTAATTATACCAGCCAGGGTAGCACAGAGAGTGGCAAAAAGTGTCCAGGTATGCAAAAATGATTAGATATGTAGATCAAGTGCACAAACACCTCTTAAATAAATCTGGAGTATGGCAAGAGCTGACACTTCAAGCATTTCCCTTTCACATAAGTACTGGGTTAGTTTGGATAGCTTAGAATTATATTTTTCCCCCAGTTTAACATATTTTACAAAGTAAATATTATGCATTTGGTACATAAAATGACAAAGGATCTGAGCAGAACTATTTTTACTTTTCATGGACAATTAATTTGCACCCTTCTTTTTTTGTTAGAGCACCAAATGTAAATTCTCCCCAATAAGTTCAATTAATGGCTGCTTAAATAATGAAATGAGCCTCATTTCTGTACATCAACGACCAAATGGCATGAATTGCCTTTAAACCTTCATGGCATGTTGATTCTATTGTTTGTTTTGAAGGAGCCCAAATTATAGGTATATTGTTCTCTGCATAACTAAATGACTGCCCTCTGTGACATGAATACTACATTCTTCATTTGAGGCACTTCTCTGGGTCTCCTACCACCTGAGGTTAGGGGGGTGGTGACTGGAAAGAGGGTCTCTTCCAACTTTCCCCAATCTGGTGCCTTCCATCTGCCCTAGCCAACATGACCAAAGGATAATGGGAGTTGTAGTTTAAAGAGAGGTGGGTGGGGGTGGCCTGCACACTTTTTGCTTTGGGCCCCACCCCCCTGCTGGCATGCAGCCCCCAATGTAGTGACATGTTTGCCCCCTTCCAATACCTGGGATAAGAGATTGGAGCTCTACCAATTAAGGATGAATAGCATCAAAAATTGAATGGCTACTATCCATTATGGCTATCCTGTGCCTCCACAGTTGGAGGCAGCAATGCTTCTGAATACCAGTTGCTGGAAACTGCAGAAGGGGAGAGTGCTCTTGTGCTTGAATCCTGCTTGTGGGTTTCCCACAGGCATCTGATTGGCCATTGTGGGAACAGGATGTTGGACTAGCTAGGCCATTGGCCTGATCCAGCAAGCTCTTCTTATGTTCTAGAAATCATACAGATTCACCAAACTGTGGTGACACTGTGATTACGAATTTCCTTTCTTTCCCCCTGAGGTTAGTTAATTGCACATAGGGAATGATTTGTTTCCTCAGACAAAGAGTGTTATTGGAATTGTGAGATAAAACTTAATGCCACTTAGGTTGGCCAGACATTGGTGCAATGGTAGCAGATGGAAGCAGCCAATCTGTTTGCCTGTTCATTTGGTTGATAGATTAAACATATATCCTGTTCCTTCCAAAGAATATGTGGTAAACATTATCGTCGCCACAGGGCAGGATGTCAGAGAGAGTCCATACTTGTGAACAAGTTACCTGGGATGATGCCTCTTTTTCTTGGATAGCATAGTCATCTGTATTCTTCTGTCAAGTACTGAGAATTTTACAGCACATCAGATACAAAAAATGATGATTAAATGGTCTCCTGTAACTCCCTAGCCAGTACTTACATTGAGGAAACCTGCCACTTGGTGAATGACCCTCTGAACCCACCACTTGATAGGCCACAAAGAATGATTTGACTGGTGTGAAGTGTACATTTAAAAGCTGTTTCCCTAAACAAGGCTCCCTTAGTTCTATTAGCTCAAAGGTTAGCTCTATTGAACTTAATTTTTCAGTTCTCATTCATTTCAGTGAATCTCTCTAATGGCACATATACCCTATGGCAATCTAACCGGGGGATGGGGGCGGGGAGAAGAGTAGATAGAGCTTTCTGAAGATGCTGTACCCACAAAGGATGAGAAAATATCCAAGAGGCGGAGGGTGCTTAGTAACAGAACATATATTCAAAACATGATTGCTTTACCTGAAGTGTATCCTTGCAACAGGACATAAGATGGTCCGACTTTGGATTTCCTGGAAGAAATGGAAGAGAGAGTACTCTGTGGATTGGTTCAGCAAGAGCTAACACTCCTTGTCATTTGGACTCCTATGGGTGCAACTTAGTGCTACAAGTGCAAGGAAGGTAACATTAACTATATATTGCCATCTGTGCAACCCAATGTGATTGATTCCTGATGATGATTTCTTCTTTTTGAATGTTTAGTTGATGTTTTAATTTTCTCAGGCTTTTGTGATCGGAAGAGCCCTGGGCCCATTATTAAGAAATAGTAATGTTCTCAAATGAGAAAATCAATATGAATTTCTCTTGATATTATTTATATGAAATATCTTGTTAATCTTGGAGTAAACAGCTATGCCGAGTGTGCATACTTCCCGTGCTGTCACACCAATACAGAGGTGCTGCTTTTCTGTGCACACCTGACTCATGGAATTATACCAGTGCATTCTAAAGTTCTTTCTTTATAGTTGAGTCATGCCCAGTTGAATAATTTCAGACTTGGTGCTTACTGGTCTTATGGGGAGGGGGGAGGATCTTAGATGGTAATAGGTATTATATCTTAAGCGCTGCCACAAGAGATGGAGCCACCTGTGTGTTATGGGGCAAGCTATTTCATAAGTTGGGTGCAGCCATGGAGAAGACCCTATCTCTTGTCACAGCCAACTTTGCTTCCAGCATAGGCAGAATACCAGAACTTAGGCAGGAGATAGTTTGGTACAAGGAAGCTCAGTCTGTTATGTAGCCGGATCAGAGAGAGAGGCTGCATTTTCACTAACAGTCATAGCATGTATGACTGATTCATACTAGATGGCTTCCACACAATCAAGGTGTATGGGAGCCCCAAACAATTTAGCATTTTCCTTATAAGAAAGGTGGTCCAAATTCCTGCTTATTTTGTGCACGCTTTCCTAAACATTTTCCAGTTCTATGCTGCCCTTTAAGGAGATGGGAGAACTGTAACAGGACATAGTACTTCACATGTCGCTGCAACATAGATTTATATCTCTTCTGTGTGTTGCATGTCAGTTGCCATTTTATTGCCCATTCACCCTGTCCAGTGAAATCCTTTTGGGGCTCTTCACAGCCTGCTTTGCATTTCGCCATCCTCTGGCCGCCTTCTGAGTAAGATGACTGCTACACCTCTTTTCTTGTTCCTCCCTTCTCCTTATAACATCTTACCTGGGAGGATGCAAGTTCAAAACTATACCTTACGCACAAAATAACAGAAATAATCGCTAGAGAAGAAAATGGTACAGAAACTGGGGGGTATGACAATGAAATGATGGTTGTTGCAGGAGGAAGGAAAGGGAGACAGCCTGGATCTGAAAGCCAAGTGCCAATTGCTTTAATTGTGCTCATAAGATTGCCTTTTGCTTTTCCTGTCTATGGTGTCAATAAACATGTGAGAACATCCCTCTTTTGTTGATTATGTGGCTCTTCTTAAATTCCATAAATTTGCTGCGTGGGCTATTATTTTAATTACTTTTCCTTTTACTATTTCCATCACTTAGACTTTTCTCCTTATAAAACTTTTTTATGTGCTCATTTGCTCTGCCTTGTGAATTGACAATTCAGCATTATGGATAAACACACAGAGACACTTTAAAAAAAATAAATAGCTTAATAACAGAATTGCAGGCCAGTGCCCCAAGATCTCTGAAATCAACTTGGATGTTTCACTAACCCTACAATCCTATCCATGCTTACCTGGATCAAAGCCTCATTAAATAACAAGAAACGTACTTATAAGAAAACATGCATCAGAACCATAGGAAGCTGCCTTATACTGTAGTCCAGTAATATCTACTTTGACTCTCTCCAGGGTTTCAGGCAAACATGCCTTTCACAACTTCTGAAGCTCTCAACTTTAAATGTTCAGGATTGACCCTGGGACCTTCTGCATGGAAGGCATTTGTTCTATCAGTGAACTATGGCCACTTCCCCCAATTGCTAGGATTGGGTTGAACATGAAAGTAAAGTAGACAGCAGGCTCCCTACAGAAAAACCTTGCTTTGTTGTTAGGTTCTTCGAAGAGAGAAGAAGCATGCACTTGCTAGGATTTTCATATTGTGCTAAACTCCCATACCCCCAAGGGCAGAGCCAGGAAATTCAAACAATGGGGGTCTACGCACCACCCTGGCATTTTATGAGAGTTAGGTGTCTAAATAGACAGGTTGCTTTCCTTGGACTAAAGTATGGCGAGCATAAAAGACAACTGAGAGAGGAGGAATAACCAAGATGCATGCAAGAATATAAACACTGGATATGCTGTATGTCTTAAATATATTGAAATATGGCACCCAAACTACTGGAAATAATGTAAACTGGAAATCTCCCACAATGGCTCACCTTTTGGTTTGTTCAGAAAAATTAAGTTCCTGAGTAGAGTTAACACAAACTGCAGTTTCAAGTTCAATACAGAGTTGGTTTCTCAGAAGTAAAGGCGGAAGTGAGTCACTGAAGTTTGTCGTACATGTTGTCTCCCTTCATAGCTGTATCCAGGGAAATGTAGTCCTGACTCATAAATGTGTTGTTGTTTTTAAAGTGAAGCTCCCCGCCTCCTTAAAATGGTGCATAACCATTTAGTGCATTATGCTACTTAATAAGTGCCTGTTTTCCAGCTTCTCACAAGTCTTAAATAGGATGCTCGTTTGTGGTATTGATAGACTTGTTTGTTTGCAGTTGCTCAGCCTAAAGGGGGGGCTGTGACTTGCATCATCTCTGCTTCCAGGAAAAGATGGCATCTCTACCCACCTGAAGACTCCAGTTTCCTTTATCCTACCAGAATTCCCTATGAAGAATCCAGCGTCTTCAGCAGGGTCAATGTGGTCAATCCTGATTTGAAAAGCTGCCCACAGTTTAAGAAAGCAAAGGCCCATGTGGTTACGCTTGAACCTGGCCAGGTAATTCCTGAACTCTAACTTTACTCTAGTTTGGAACCTTTGTTAAATATGAAATAGAGAGGGGGTTGGGTGGGAGTAAACAAAGAAGTAAACAAAGCTGGGAGGAGGACCATGAGGTCTGTCTTACTTCTCCCAGTCTCACTAAAACGTTTTGCATTGGATGCAGCATTCCCTGCTGCTGGCAAATGTATCCACTGAACAGAGACTGATCCTGCTGGTGAAAAGAGAGGCGAGGCAATTTCCTGCTGGTGGAAAGTGAAGTGAGGCAACTTACAGCAATGTCCCTTTCCATCTGTAGTCCTCAGTGGCACCTCCCATGCTGTTTCAAAGGATTCCCCAACCCAGAGCAGTTTTCCAGGGCCTATAGGAGACTGCAGGGATGGGAGTTTTTTAAAATAAAAAAATCATTTTCTCCTGTTCCACCAGCGGGATTCCTCAAGCTGGATCTGAAACCCTTTGGGGATTGGAGAAGCCTTTTCGTTCACAGGAGGCAAAGTCTTCTGGATCCAACCTTGTTTGTTTAATGCCATTCTCTCGCAAGTGAAACCTTCCTGGCTCATGTTCTTTCACTTGTCTTGCAACTGGACCATCTAGAAAAAGCCACCATGCTTCACAGACATTTTACCCATTAGTTTCTCTGAATCCTGTACTTAACAGGCTTCTGGGGCTGCTCTGAAACCATCTCATCTCTGCAACTCGCAAGTTTTACAATGTATTCTTAATGAATAAGAGTGCAGAGCCAGCAAAGAGCTTTTACTTACGCTTTCGTGGTGATGGATAACTTCCATAATGGAAACACTTGCCCAGCAGCTACATCACTTGTATTTACAGCATGCATTAGTATTTCAGTAGAGAATCTCAAAGTACTCTTAACAAGGTCATGTGAAAGTTGATTAATCATATTTTACTGAGGAAAGGAGACTACAGTATCTGAAAAGCAGCCCTGTGAAGGATCTCTCAATGTGTCAGGCCATCAGTACTTAAGGTAGAATGCTCCTTCCAGATGAATTTCTCTATAGTAGATGTAATCACTTCTTAGCTCAACATGTAACTCACTGTACAAAATGGGCCGGTTTTCTCCAATTCAGATACCCGCTTGCTGGAAGTAAGTGCCGCTGAACTCAGTGAGACTCACTTATTTTTTATTTAAGTCTTTAAGGGAGTGCAGCACATTGATGGATTTGATGGAATCTCAGCACCCGTTATTGTGTATCTTACAAGACAGGGAGGGTCCCTGGTGCCCCAAAACTCACAGAGATGGTTTTGGATAGACTTACCACCCTTTTATTTGTGGTCCTAAAGATTGAAGCAGGATGATAACCTGTTAAGGCCGTAAGGCTAACGTTCACCAATTCTCTTTGTGACTCCCCCCCCCCTTTTAATGAGTTGTTTTATTACATTTATATTCTATGGGCGGATTCAACTACTCCATTCCACTGGCAAAATTCAGCACAAGGACTCCTGCTGGTGCAACAGGGCTTTTCTCATCTTTTCCCTTATGTGCCCCCCACCCCGTGCCTCCCCCAAATCCACTCTGGAGAGTCGGGAGAACCCTGAGCACAACGCGGGGTGGGGGGAGGTGAGAGATCGTTCCTTTGGGCAAGCAGGAATGCTCAGGCTGATGGCATCATCTCCTTAGCACTGCATTGAATTCCACCCTGTGTTTATCTTCCCGCCGGAGCGGAGCGGTACCTATTTATCTACTTGCACTTTTTTGGCGTGCTTTTGAACTGCTAGGTTGGCAGGAGCTGGGACCGAGCAACGGGAGCTCACTCCATTATGAGGATTTGAACCGCCGACCTTCTGATCCGCAAGCCCAAGAGGCTCAGTGGTTTAGACCACAGCGCCACCCGCGTCCCTTTAACAATAAGAATAGCAACAGCAAAACATTTCCGTTCTTTGAATCAAATTTCATCATCTGCCCACCCCCCACAAAATAGAGGCCCCTTTTTTTTTTAGTGTTTTCAGTGCCCACTGGAACATCTGAAGTTTTAGAAGTGGGCATGTATAGCATTGTGCTGTTATGGCACTTTCAAAGCTATTTTCAGTGTGTTCTGTTGTATAGCAAATTAACATTTTATATTGCATAATAAATTTATTCCCAGTGCCCCAAATTAAATGATTTTACTTCACAGTTTTTCTCTCCTACAGCAGAGTAATATCTTTACTCATCATTTTGTTGATGTTTTCAATAGAGGGTGTTTTTTGTTTTTCTTCAGTTTTTTTTTAAATTGCCAACAGTGGGGCATTGCCTTGTTTTCAGGTTAAAGAATTCAATGTAGGCATTCTGTTTCAGTGATTAGGAATGGTAATGAAGCAGTAGTGTCACTGTTTTTAATTAAGCTTCAACTAATTAGAAGTCAAATCTTGTTAAAAATAGAAGGTTTAAAGGCCAGCTGCTTGTTCCAGTGCTCTGAGGTGCTACTTTGCAAAAGACATGCTAGTATAGCTGCTTCTTCTTTTAATCTCTGGCAGCCAATGAGTGGACAGAGACTTGAAGCCAAGAAAACACAATGCCTACCTAGGTTTCTACTTCAGAATGCAAGTGAGGACATAGAACCATAAGACCATAATACCTCACGGACCACCTCTCCCCATATGAACTGACCCAGCCCCTGAGATCATCATCTGCAGCTCTTCTTCATGCGCCCCCTCCACGAGAGGTCCAGAGGGTGGCAACACGAGAGTGGGCCTTTTCTGTGGTGGCTTCCCATTTGTGAAATGCTGTTTCCAGGGAGGCTCGCCTGGTGCCTTCGTTACATATCTTTAGGCACCAGGCGAAAACATTCCTCTTCTCCCAGGCCTTTGACTAATTAAACAACCTTATAGTAAACCGCCCTGTGATCCTCAGATGAAGGGCGTTATAGAAATTGAATAAATAATTTGAACAAATAAGAGTCAGAAGGAATCCCTGCCGATTCAGGAAACTCTCTACTACAGCATCCCTGATAGGTGACCATCCATCCTCTGCTTAAAACATCTAACAAGGAAGAGTCCACATCCTTCTAAGGCAGTCTATTCCATGGTCTGAAAAGTTCATGCCATCCAGAAGTTCTAAGGCTTTATCTGAATCTTTTGTGATCAGCAGGCAGGGGTGATATTTGAATTAATTGGTTCAGGTTCTACTCTTTGGAGTAGTCAAAAATAGCTATGAAGGGGCAGCCCTTCGGGTATTTGAAGGAACACATCCTCAGCTCTTCCTCCAGGCTAAGCATACCGAACTCCTTCAACCTTTCCTAATACAGCTTGGACTCCAGGTCTCCCTCAGCACCTCTGTCACCCTCTTCTGGACACATTCCAGAGGATGATTGAATATGTTGTTGTTGTTGTTGTTTAGTCATGTCCAACTCTTTGTGACCCCATGGACCAGAGCATGCCAGGCACTCCTGTCTTCCACTGCCTCCCGCAGTTTGGTCAAACTCATGTTAATAATAATAATAATAATAATAATAATTAATAATAATTTATTTATACCCCGCCCATCTGGCTGGGTTTCCCCAGCCACTCTGGGCGGCTTCCAACAGAATATCAAAATACAATAATCTATTAAACATTATAATCTATTAAATAATCTATTAAACATCAATAATCTATTAAACAATAATCTATTAAACATCTATTAAACTGCGAGAGGCAGTGAAGGATAGGCGTGCCTGGCGTGTTCTGGTCCATGGGGTCACGAAGAGTCGGACACGACTGAACGACTGAACAACAACATTAAACATTAAAAGCTTCGAGAACACTGTCCAACCATCTCATCCTCTGTCGTCCCCTTCTCCTTGTGCCCTCAATCTTTCCCAACATCAGGGTCTTTTCCAGGGAGTCTTCTCTTCTCATGGTTAAATATACTTCCATGTAAATAATTCCCTGCTTATGGATCTGGAAGAGGGGTTCTAGCCTAGCTTTCTCCCTGCCCTGCTCATTTTCTGTGTACAGGGACCTTAAAGAAAATTAATGGTGCATGCATTCCTGCAGCCACCACTTTTTACCTGCCCTCTGAAGTGTTAAAATCCCAGGAGGGCTGTACTAAGCGATCCTTCCAAATGAGCAAAGCTAAGGAATTGTCTGCAATGAATGAATGCCAAGGCCCTTTAAGGCAGGCCTGTCTCCCAGAAGAATAATGCCTGCTGGCTCTACTCAGGCCTGTCTAGTATTGGAAGGGGTGTGATGAGGCAATTTGATGAGAATCCCTTAGATAGCAAACGAATTGTTCTAACTGAATGCAAAGATTGAGCATGTATTACAAATACAATTACTTGAGGATTTGCAGTCAGCTTCACTTTGTGGTAATTTACAGTAATCTCTGTTTCTTGCTTGGCCGGGAACTGCATGCCTTGGATTAAGATGTTGTAACAATGCAGAATTGAAAAATAAAATAAAGATAAAGGTGTGTTTAGGTATTCAGGAGAGCAGCTGTATGCTAGCTGGATACAGGCTTTGAATATTAAAAGAAACTTAATGTGCCTAATGCCATCTTCTGGCCAATGTGTCTCATTCCACCACTCTTGGTTATATTAAATACATTCAGGATCCCTGTTTCAATATATATTCTAATTACTTTTTAATGTTACCTTGGTCTTTAACTCTTAAGCCAGGATGAATAGAAGTAGATGAGCTAAATTCAATGCAATTTCATTGATTTTAAAAGATTTGCCTAGTCAGTTTGTAGGCTATTTTTTTTTTTTAGAAGCTCGACTGTGTCCTTTGAAATCTTAACACACCCAATTAAAATGTTTGAAATGTCACACTAGCCTTAAAACATCTGTGTGATCATCAGTGATGGCCAAGTTACTGCAGAATTAATTCCATCTTGCACTTGCATCTGCAAATGATAATTTTAGCATGTAGGTTTGTGAGCATAATTATGTGATCGAAATGAGAGGTTCATTTGTGAGTGTCTGAAGTTTGTGTGGTTTTTTTTTCTAATAGCAAATTAGCACCAGCTACCTACCTGACTGAATACTCTGGAAAACAAAAACAAAAAAATGGACAGGAGATGTGGGTAGCTGCTGATCAATAAGAAACTCATTTTCACACATTCATAACTCTTCTCTTTTGTGGAGCACAATTCATATAAAGTGTAGGATACACCCCCCCCCCACACACACACACAAAAAGAGAATTTGTTTCATCAAGTTTGTCATCATATATCGAAAACGGATTTTAAATGGCATTGAAATAAATTGTAATCTTCATCTGACTTTCACTGAAAGATTTAACTTCCTATCTCTTAAGAATACTACCGCACATCAGCAAAATCAACCCTGCTCTGCCCTCTGAATAAACATGAACCTGCTCGTGAGTTATTTCATTCTGTATGAATATGTTTGTTCTGCAACAAACATTCAAGACTGACTGCTTGCCCCTCAGAAATTGCTCTCTTGCTTTCCTAGTGATTTTTAACCCTCCTTGTTAGTGATGTCTTGCCTAATTTTGGACAGATTTTGTTTTGTGATGGGCAAATATATATATATATTATAATATACACGTTCAGTACAAAAGGTGGGGACCTTTTGGTGAGACTGTCACAGCTTTTGGAACAACACTAATGACGTATATCATGAACTTAGAAGGGACCTTCCATAATGTTTTTGACACTTTTTAAAAGGCCTTTAAAATAAAACTTCCCCACATGCAGCCCTATTGATAACCCTATTCACACAGCATAACTGTGGGGAATTAATGTGTAGGAGGTGAAGAGGGGAAAGGGGATATGTCTTGCCCCACAGCCTACACTCATTCTGTTGAATGTTCTGCAGGGTGTACAGTTACTCTGCCTAACTGGGAGACAGGAAAAGCAGAGTCCCCTCCATGTCTTATGCACATAAAGGGGCTGCATTATTCAAAATGGCAGCAGGACCCCAGCTGTACCTCTGACATTTACACATTAGGTTGGGATGTCTGAGCCAAGGAACCATATGTACATGAGTTGGATCCCTGACTGCTCAGGTAAGCTTCTATGGGAGCTGGAGGAGTTGCTGATTACGTTTGTTAGTCACTGTAAACAAAAAAGCCTTAAAGTAACTGAACTTTGCAAATAGATGAAAATCAAAAGCATAAAATTTCAAAACAATGTACTGTACAAAATTCCTAAAAGGCTCACCCAACCATACAATGAGAAGGGCAAGTCTTCTCCCACCCCGCTAAAATAAAAGTACAGGCAACCCCCCCGATTTGCACGGGGGTTGCATTCCAGGTCATCATGCATTATGGAGGAGCATGTACACCCCATTACACCCCTTTTCCGGCCACTGTGATACACACATGCATGGTCGCGTGTCAGTTGGATATGCGTAAATCAGTCATTGCCTGTACCACAAAAGAGGCTAACTTAACTACCAAAGGCCTGGGCGAAAAGACATTTCTTAGCCTAGTGCCTGCAAACCTGACAGTGGTGGTCCCAGGCATGTGTCTATGCATTCCACACATTAGAGGCTACCACTGAAAAGGTCTATTATTGTGTGGTCACTTTCCATGCCTGTCTCGGATGAGGCATGGACTTGGGTGGCGCTGTGGTCTAAACCACTGAGCCTCTTGGGCTTGCTGATCAGAAGGTCAGCAGTTCGAATCCACACGACAGTGGTGAGCTCCCATTGCTCTGCCCCTGCTTCTGCCAACCTAGCAGTTCGAAAGCACACCAGTGCAAGTAGATAAATAGGTACCGCTGCGACAGGAAGGTAAATGGCGTTTCCGTACGCTCTGACTTCCGTCACAGTGTTCTGTTGTACCAGAAGCAGTTTAGTCATGCCGACCACATGACCCAGAAAGCTGTCTGTGGACAAACGCTGGCTCCCTTGGCCTGAAGAGAGATGAGTGCTACACCCCATAGTTGCCTTTGACTGGACATAACCATACAGGGGTCCTTTATCTTTACTTTTACTTCAGATGAGGCCTCTGATGGAAGACTGCAGTATACCACACATAACACACTGCAGTAATCTGACCTAGAGGGTAACAGAGCATAGACAACTGAAACTAGAATACTCCTCTCCATGTAGGGCCACAGCTGGACCAACATCCAAAGAAGGGCTAAACATGTAGCCTTTCCTGGCTCAGTTATCCACACCTAAGGTGTGGGTGTTGGAGTCAGGGCTGGGGAAGCTGCAACATTTAGGATGAGACCTGCATCACAGCCCCACTGCCCCACCTTCAATACATGGACCTTGTTGACATGCATAACATGTACAGGGACCTCTAAAGTCCTGGTTATGAAGGGTGGGCCTTGCATGCATAGACACCATAGAGACACGTGTTTGGAGAAAACATTTACAAAACTCAAAACATGCTTTGCCATCAGTTTTGTATTCCGTCCACCAACACTGTCCCTTTTCACCTTTGATAACTTTACATTCCTTGCTGCTTTAATAAATTCCGGTTTTAACATTATGCTGGTATGCACAGATGTTCTCTTGGCTAGTTATTTACTATGCTTGGCTTGAAGTCAAAATCCGTAGCTGCACAGTAGTAAATTGTGCAAGGACTGGTTGCAAAGGCCTGCGTTAAATTGAGAAATACATTAGTTCATTGTTCTTGTCTACATTTGCGCACCCCATAACCACACTTGCTCAGAATACCTTCTGGTCCTGTGTTAGCATGTCCAAAAATGTCATGTACAAACAACATATTGTTTCAAGGCGCTCTCTTGACAGCTGTTTTATTACTTTACATTTTTTATCTCCTTTCCCCCATAGTCAACGTTTCGTCTCTGTCCCATCTTTACTAGTTATCTCATGCTGTCTTTCCCATTTACCATAAGAGTAGCATCTGTGTCTAAATAACTCTAATAGCATTATTGCAGCAAGCCAGTAGAGGGTTGGAGGTGCTCTAATGTGCGCAGGTAGTTTCCTACCTTGCCCTAAAAAATTACTCCATTTAGTTCAGTGGTGCAACTCCCCAGCCCTGACACCAACATCCACAGCTGCCACCTCCATTTAATTGAAAAAGAAAGAGAAGAATGATGTGATCAAGAGCTTTGTATGTGCATCACAATGCATAGGAATTCTGGATTGTAGAAGTGTCCATACTATATAATGTATGCATCTATATTGGAAAGAAAACATTTGAAGCACAAAACTGCAAACACATGTTCTTTTTCTCAGTGACAGCCTCATGTATTTTTGTTCCAATGTTATTTTACTAGTTCCTTTGAATTCTGCTAACACATGTAACAATCTCATTGAAAGTGACTGTAGGTGGACGAATACCTGAGGCATGTCTTTTAGAAAATGTACTGGCCCAGGCAACCCCAACATAGGATATTTGAAAATCTGGTACACTATATAGCTGAAGTTAGACACCTAAGGCTGCAATCCTATACCTACTTAACTAGGGATTAATACCCACTGAACAGAATGGAATCTGCTTCTGAGTAAACATACATAGGATTGCACTGTAAGCCCCACTGGTTACATCCGTATGGTTCAATTCCACAGAAATCCATGGGATTCAAAGGCACTTTAACGCTTTGAATCATGTCCTTGGATATCTTTAAAACTAGAGAATTCTTATCAATGTACATATTTCAGGAAACTAATTTACTATAATATAGTTACCACACAGTAGTTCCTTTCCTATACTCTGATAAATATTTTTGTACTCTTAGTTTTTTTGACCTCATAGTTTCTTATGACCAACAGTTTTCCATAGGATTAAAAATATTTATCCAAAATGCCCCAAATATTCTGATAAATGGGCCTGCGTTTTACATATACTCATCTCCCTGCGTAAGCTGCATGGTGCATCTCTGTGTGCACACGCTTGCAAAGAGTTGTTTTTAAATAATCACAGGTTTAGGATTAATGAGGTTTGGATAATGAGCTGGAGAGCAATGCATCAAAACAGCATTAACATATGCACCATTTAAAACATTGAACTGAAAGTATACACTGTTAATCATCTGCTAGAACAGCCTTCCCCAGCTCAATGTCCTTCTGAAGCTGTTGGATTCCCATTAGCCCTAACCAGCATGGCCGCTGGTCAGAAATGGTGGTAGCTGGTACTCCAGAATATCTGCAGGTTAGTGAAGATTATGTTAGAATGTAAATATAGACTTAGGGCTTGATCTAGTCAAAGATTAAGCACTTTTTAATTCCATCAACTTCACTAGGACTGGGAGAGATTTAGGCTTTAATCCTATAGAAACCTGGGAACAAGTCCCATTGAACTCAGTGGAGCTTACTTCTGATGAAACATGTAGGATTGGACTGTTAGCAGGGTGCAATGAAATCAATAGGACTCTTATTGAACTCACTGAAACCTAGAAGTGTTTAATTGGAGGATAGTTTTATGTCCTTCATGCTTTGTTCCTCCTCACTGAATTTGGATTTGTATCAACGGAGGAAAAGACATCAGTGGAGGAAAATAGTACATCAGAATTGACTTCCGGTTGGCGTGCCGGAGATGGCGGTCGGGGGGACATGTCGCTCTTGACATTCCCCCGCCAGACCGGGCAAAGGGGTGCTCGCGCCAGCGCCGCGACCCCCAAAACCCCCGGGAAGGGCGTCCCGGGGTCTGGAGGACCCGCAAGAGCTCGGACGCCGATCCCGGTCCCAGGGAGCTCTTAGCGGAGCTCCCGGACGATCGGGCGGCGGAGCTCCAGGGTCCGTTTACAGCCCCGTCTGGCGAAGCTGCAAGATCGCCGCAGCCGAGCACGCCGATTCCTCCCAATTCTTCAATTAGGAACTGTAAGTAACCTGCAAGAAAAAGCTTTAATTTTGAATCAATTCGGACTGGCTTGAGGGCGAAAATACGGAGGTCCGTCCCTTGCCATTGTGTAACAACGACAGGGCATTGTTGCACAGCTTGAGAAGCTTGAGAAGTAATGCTTGGAATTTGACACTTTGTTTCGGAGATTTAACCCCTGCGCCTCCCCCGGTCCTAGGGGCAGATGAAGTTAATTTAATTTGTGTGAACAAGAGGATTATTTTGGAATTTTGGAACTTTTATAAAGTTTGAAAAAGTTTGGAAAAGTTAGAAAAAAACTGTTTGCTAAAAATGGCGGTGAAACAGGATGTGGATTTGTCAACATTGTTGGAGAAACTGAAAGAACTCAGAAAGGATTACAATGCTGGAGTGAAAGAACTGAGAGCTGAACTGGCTGCTGCTGGGAACAGCTTTGTGACAGAGATAAAGCAAAGCATAAACAATGGTCTGATTGGCCAGGATTTGCAATCAAACCCTGTGAACAGTGTACTTGTTGAGCATAAACAGAAAAAGTCTACTCAGAAGAGAATCAGCTGCAAAAGAATTATCCACCATAAGTCAAGAGCTGTCGTCATCATTAGGAAAAAGAGAAACATTAAGAGAATAGTCAACAAACTACAGCTCAATGTCAACGTCAAGCAGCAGAGAGGAAGTCGAGACAATCTGGACCAAGCATGGAATGAAAGATCGAAGACATCAATGGTTATCGTTTTGGATGCTACTCTGCAGCAAAGACAATGGGTTCCAAAGTTGGATCCTGCAGGAATAGGATGAACATTTATATGAAGTAACTGTTTCGTGGCCTACTGGTTTTTGAACTTGGATATGGCAGGAAATGATTACAGTATGATTTTTGGAAAATAATGATATAAGATTGATAGATATTATAAATGATAAGCAATTTTGATAATGAAATAGTCTGCACCGGGGACTGGGGGGGGGAATAGGGATCTGATTAAAGTAAAAGATAAGAATGTTAAAGATGTGAGTGGTTGGTAAACGATTTGAAATTAAGAAATTATGGAAATGTTAATGATGTGGAATTAGAAACCTGGAAAGAATGTATATTATGATAAATGAAAACAATGAGGGGGGGCGTGAGGAAGTCATCAGAGATTGTATAAATTGTATGTGATCTGGCCTGAATCAGGGCTGGACAAAAATTTGGAAAACCTAATAAAAATTATTTTAAAAAAAAAAAAAATAGTACATCAGAATTTTATTTTTGTCAGTGGATTTTTCAATGAAGTTACATAGCTGTATGTGGCAGGAACCTAGCATATTGCTCATGGATATTTCCTGAAAAACCCCTGTGGGTTTTCAGGATTGCTGTAATGTCTTCCATGTGTCTTCCTCCAAGAGGATAGTGCCAAAAGTATTTCTACAGATGAAAATGCTGTTTGGAATTGGTTCTTTATTTGCTGCATTAGAGCAGCTACTGAAAGCATTTACTGAACATCACAGACTAGGGTCTTCTGGGGTTGTTTTGCTAAATGGTTCCTCTGCCCGGGGGGGAGGGGCTTTTTCTTTCATTCTAACCCTTGTTTATGTGTGCAATAGTTCAGGGCTAATAACCCTGTTTCAGATAAGAGGATTTGGAATGAGAGGTTATCAATGGGCTGGTCACTCTCTGTAGTAAATATTGGTAGAACAAGACTATGGAGGATGTTTTTAGCCTTGAGATAATTCCGCTTAGAAAAACCAGAAGGAAGTAAAGCATTGTGAATACTATTATTGAGTAACTTTGTGTATGTCCTTGAAAAAAAATTCTTGCAAGAGTGGATTTTTCAAAGGCCAAAATAATACCTAGGGACCGGTGTCCCAATGACCAATCTTCCATCAGACCTTAATCTCTTGATGCTGCTTTGAGCACTCTGTTTAAGGTAGCTTATAAACTGATCAATCAAATCAAATCATGCCTTAATTTTGCTCCTGTGTATTAGTGCTGACATTGCTGTGTGCTTAATGGAGATTCTGCAGCTGTTTGAACACTTGAAAGCATTTAATATTCCTTGGATGTACATAATGATGCTAATAATCTTTTTATGAAATGATACTAAGATTATTACACCAGTTTTGGAGGTGGGATGGAAAATTATGGAGCTCTGTGGTCACCTGAGCTTCCCATGACACCCAAATCCTGGCTTTGTCCTGTGGAAGGTTTGGAGCCAGTGTTTTCTTTTCGGATAAGAGTCCTGGGAGAATTGGGGTCAGAAGAAAATTGAGTACAGTACAATAATTTGCAGGAACTGGATTTTGTGATTGTTCAGGGACTGTAGCTCAGTGGTAGAGCACATGCACAGAATGCAGAAGGTCTCAGGTTGCATCCCTAGCACCCTCTGCTAAAATAACCAGGTAGCAGGTAATGGGAAAAGACCTCTGCCCGAGACTCTGGGGAACCACTGCCAACTACCGGTAGCATAAAGAGTACTGGGGACAACATCAAGAGAGGGCTCTTGCTCTCCTCATGTTCTGCTTGTGGGGTTTCCAGAGGTCTTTGTCTGGCCACTGAGCAACTGAGTGCTGGGCTAGACAGGCCTCTGATTCCTTTTGGAGGTCTTCACAGTTTATATGAGTTTTCAGCACCTTAGTTAACTTGGTGCTATTGGCAGACTTGACTGCACCCATGCTTACCCCCGACTTCAAATAATATACAATTACTTTCCTGACTTTCCCTAGGATTTTTTTTTTAATGGTGCTACATTAGCTGTCTTCCAGTTCTCCAGTAAGGAGGTTGATTTTAGTGACAAGCTGCATATTTCTGTTAGAAGATCAACCAATTTCACAGTTCTTTAAGAACTCTCAGTGATGCCATACGGTCCTGGTGACTTGCTAATTTGTATGTTGTCAGTTAGCTTCAGAACCTCATAGAGTCACAGAATTGTAGACTCATATTACTCTTATTTGATTCAGTTAATTGTTTCATTTAATGACTGCTGCTTTTCATTATTGTTGTATTAATGCATAGCTTCGATATTATCTATTTTGTTAATTTTCTTTTGTTAGCTGTTGTAAGTATTCATTTGAATGGAAGAGAGGGATAGAAATATTAAATAATATAATCTCATAATAATAATTCTTCAGATGCTCTCTCCCAAAAACTGGTTTGGGGTGGATATCTGGCTGACTTCAGATATGCAGTAAGAAGAATTCAAATCATTCCTTTAGCTTTTCTTTCATTTTGCCCTCTTCCTTTAATAATCATTTTGTACCCTTAGCATCTAATGAATGAACTGCCTTCCTGGTTCCTGATTCTAGCCCCCAAAGTCAATTCTTTTCTATTCTCTTTCCCCTACCGAACCCAGTATTTTTTTATTTTTATTTTTTAAGGTGAAGGTAAAGATTGAGATTGACCTGGGATGAGACATTCTGGCGTTTCCTTCCCTCCTTATGTCAGATAAGAAGGGAAGTCTGGACAAGCTTGTGACAGGAAATCCTCCTGCACTTTGGTCTCACCAACATGCTGCTCTCACCCTGCCATTTCACAGAGAGGGGGAACTTGTTTTGCTGACCAGACTGTTTAAAAATTGTTTCCAGCTGAGGTGGGCTAGTTGGAGTTTGCATTTTGAACCTAGCAATGAAAGGCTGGCAGAACCAGATAAGATCCATGTCAGACAGGCTAAGTACATTATACAGCAGACAGCAAATGCAGAGGAGGATCAATTGGAGAAGTTTAGAAACTTCTGCTGAAAAATATATTTTTCAAGGTGATTTATTTATTTATTTATTTATTTATTTCAGGGAAACGCTATAGTTGCACAAAAGGGGTTTTATGACTTTTTAAATTCCTTTTCTTCTTCTCCCATTCAGATCCTGTTTGTTCCAAGACACTGGTGGCATTACGTAGAGTCCATTGACCCAATCACTGTTAGCATAAATTCATGGATTGAACTGGTAACTATTCCCCCCCCCCCCAATTGTTTTTTCTCTTAAAACCGTCAGGCACACACATGGCCTGAATATTCACAGATGGGCATGACATCTGGAAATGTGCTGGAGTAGTTTATAATAATGATCTAGCTACCTATTTCCATACACCCTACTAAGCATACTTGACTGCAATGATCACAGGTTCTTTCCCTTGCTACCGTTGACCTTCCCCTTCCCATGTTGTCTCCCCTGCATCGGAATTACATAGATTGTAAGCCGCTCAGGACAGAGACCTGTCTCTTACACTTTGTAATGTGCAATGTGTAATGTACATAGATGAGGCTATATAAATCATCACCCACATACTGTAGGACTCATATCAACTCTAGCCAACATGGCCAGTGGTCAGGGCTGGGAGTTGGAATCCAGGAGGGCCACATGTTCCCAACCCCTTGCTGTAGTTTGTTTTGTGTGGTTCAAAATCTGAGCGTATTTTCAGCTCTCTCATGAAATTTCCAAGAAACAGCCTTTGGAGACCAAGACAGTACAAGTTAGAGGGGGTGGAGAGGAACAAAAGTGAAGATGCTACTAGTGTGTCTTTTTAGTTAAAATGTCTGCTTCACTTTGATGTAGATGTCATATTATCTTCCTCCCCCCACAACATTTTCATCCCATCTTGTCTTCTACCATGGAACTCATGGCAGTCTATATATATATGGTTCTCAGGGTGATCCATCAACAGTGGCCAGACCCAGTTCTGCTTAGTTTCAGCAAAATGGGGGCCTCATGTGCCTTCATGCCATGTAACTTGAAACTGAATCTGACATCCTGAAAATCCCAAGGCTTGGTAGTATTCTACACAGGATGCCTTCCTCATCTTTTTACAAAATGGCATATGCTCTTGAAGTCAAAGCTAAGCAAACATTAGTGTTTTGTATTCTCCGTTATTGCTTGAATGCAGCATGCTGGACAGAAGTTATTAACTATCTCCCAATTTTTTAAAAAAAAACCTCACAAACAGTTTGGAGGCTTTGAGCTAATAAGTTGACTGTGGGCACTGCTTAACCCGAGGAATGCCTGCGTGCCGTCTTTGTGGTGACAGTTGATTATACCCTATTATCCCTGGAGATGACAGCAGCATCACTTTGTAGGTGTAGGGCTATCTGTCTTAGAAAAATAATGCGTGACACGGGTGTTAAAATGTAATATCAAGAACATTTTCATTATTCACTCAAGCAGTTCTCCAGCTTCCAGCAATAACCAGCTGCTACCACGTTGATGATAGGTGTGTGTCAAGCCCACTTCAATAGCCTTACTGATACAATTAATTATTTCGCTGAGACCTTATAATAAAGGATAAAGTTTTAATTTGTTTTCAACACACTGAGACCACTTCAACTCTTGCTTCTTACGGTAGGGGGGATTAATGCTATTCATGGATACTTTGAGGCAAAATGAACTTTCCAGGCTTGCAACCCCTTGAAATGCTTTCAGAATGTTCATGTACCCGAGGTATGCTAGCCTAAATGTGTACATACTAAAATGCAAATAGATGAGCTGAAAAGTTTCAGGCTTATGAAGCTGCATTGCAATAATATCAAAAGGTCTGCAGGAAAGGACATGTAAAACCACTGAAGTCCATTTTCCTAGGAAACAGCCCACCTGCTCTGAATTTAACAGGTACAGACCCTAGATCTTTTTCTGCATATATACTTCACAATCAGACCGTATGATGAATTTCTTAGTCTTAAGATTATACAATTATTGCTGGTAGCTCTAATGATACATTGTCCATGATACATAGCCCATGATACATTGTGACTGTCCATGAAATAAAATCATAATGAGAGCTACCTTAATTGTTTAGACTGGTGCAGAGTATTTGAAAAAAAGAATTGTAATTTTGGCAAGATTTTCCGCAGTTCCTAACATCAGTTTTATATTACAAGTCTCTGGCACTACATTTTAGTTCAATTTTACATGAGATTCCCTAGCAACTGCCCTGATGTGAGACAATGAAGTGGTCCTTCTGCCAATCTTTCTTTTTCCTAATCTCAATTAGTATTTTGCTCTGGGTTACTAGGATTATTGAGCACATCGAAGCAGTTGTTCCGAAACTACTTAATAAAGGGAACTTACCAAAGGAAACAGTAGCTTGTCGCACCATGTCTAAGAGTTTATTCAGAGTTTTGGGACTGTGGTGATGGTGATATTGCGTAACTCATAAAAATGACTCAAAGTGACTTGAAAACACAGTAGAAGTCCTAAAGCCATTTGCAGTAAACACAATCAATAAAAACTTAAAAAACAAACACACACATATCTAAAGAAAGAAAAGGCAAGACTAGCTTTTATTGCACGACTTCAGCGTGAGTTGATACAGATAGCAAACAGAGACTGATGCTGGACCAGCAAAGGCTGTCTAGTCTGTACAGGTTGCAACCCTCCTTTGATAACTTTGAACTAGATCAATCTGGTGTTACTTGTTTGATATAGATGTGATATGGCACCATCAGAAATGCTAACGGTTTATTCTAGATAGGGCTTCCTTTGCTAGTGTAGTGATAAATAGTAGAGATGAAAGGAATGGGAGGGTAGGTAGAGGAAGGTAGATTTTATGCAGTTTCCATGAGGAAGGAACAAGCATCTCCCTATTCAGTTTCCTTCCAACCAAACTCAAGCAAGCAAGCCCCATTTCTTCAATCTGCCTCCATCTTACTATTTGCTATGGTGCCAGGAATACCACGTTACACATTGAATTTGCTTCTCCTTGCCCATAAACAGTCCTCCGATCCAAAGCAATTCACTTAAACAAGAAAGCCTGGCCTGCCTGTGTGTCTCATCCTGATGAAATCCTAAATTAGTCTTTGTATTTCACCGCCTAAAGGCACTCAAAAGAGACATGACAGCTTGTAACATGTAAGAATCAATTACTGGATTCTTGTTTCATCTTTAAAAGCTGTGTGCTGGTATCCTTCGTTAAAGACAACATTTGCTCCCCCCCCCCCTGCTGCTGCTATTTAAGGCTGCAATAATACATCAGTGAGTTGGTGATACTGTCAGATGACAGTATGCTCCCTGGAATTTAAAATGATTTAGTTTTGCATTTGTAATAGCTCCCAAGGCGTTTGCTGTCTCTCAGAAGTATCCTTTGTGTCTTAGCTTAAGTCATTTAGAGATACAATTTGGGACATACCTTTTTGATCTTCCTGAATTAAAGATCCTATACGTTAGACAGCATCCCTGTGGTATAAATTAAGGTTCACAAGACTCAATTAACTTAACAAGACGCTAATACAATGTATTGTCCACCAATTAGAAACATGTAATTGCTTGATCATGTGGCTTTTATGGGCAAATTATGCAATAAAAGCCTAGCTATGATAATAAGGGATGTTAATTCCCCACCTCACCCCCAAGTGTATGTGCTGGAAATTAGAGATCTCTTTAACATGAGAGTCTTCTTTCCTTCAACTATTGCGTCCAGTCAGTGGAAACCCTGCATAAGCCTTGTGCAACAGGGCTTTCCTCCCATCTCCTCCCACCGTGTGCCCCTGAGATTGGTTCAGGTGGCGGGAGAACCCTCGGAACAGTGCAGGGGGGGCTGAGGGGGATCATTCTGTCTGGCATGCTTGCCCTGATCAACATAGCACAATATTAGTCATTATGTCCCCAATCCTGTGTTGCTGGACCCCCCATCATCCCCATCAGCATGGCTGATGGTCAGGGGGGTCAAAGGAGTCATAGTTCAAAAATATGATGTAACCTAAGATTAGGGAAGCCTTCTTTAGTACTACTGGGTGAGGTCCGGGATGAGGATTCTTCAGAGGTTCAGGACACCATAGCTCCCGAAGATGTCAGTGGTGGGAATGGCGAAACCAGTAACTCTTAGCTGCAGCCCCTCCATTCAGTGACTATAGGTCGGTAGAAGACATGCAGAAGCTCCCAGGTTTTATCCTTGACACCCCCTGTTAAAAGGGCCAGGTAGCAGGTGATGGAAAAGAAACATTTGCGAAACCCTGGAAGAGCTGCTCCCAGTCAGAGTAGACAATTTTCGTTGTTGTTGGCATCCATCTGTATAAGATACAGGTCTCTGTTCTGAGCAGCTTACAACTGATATAATTGCAACGCAGGGGAGACAACAAAGAAAGGGGAAGAGTTTTCCTTCTCCTAGATAGTCTACCTTCCTGAGTTGATGAGCTCCATCTGACCCCCACTTCCCTCTACTGCTATGGAATTCAACTTCTTCCTAGAAAATAAATAAATCCCAACTTTCATTAAAAAACACAACTTCCAAGTCGTAAAGGTTGGAGTATTGGTGGAAAGACTGGTGAAGTCTCAGAATATGCCACTGAACAACAATTGCTAGAGAGCAACAGCAGGAGAAGATTATTACTTGCATGCCCTGCTTGGTGGAGAAGTTAAACAATCTGACTTGGTATAAGTCCGCTTCTGTGTTTCCAGGTTGTTTGAGAAATTTGTAAGATCTTCTTTTCTGGAAAAGTTTTTTTAAGATGGGATTGTTAAAGACCCATCACAGAAGAACTAATTCTGCCCTAGTACTTGTGTTATGGGCTGCCCTTGCAAGAGGTGTCTTCATTCACAACCCAAAGTCCAGGAACAGAACCTGAAAGCAAAAACATGGCCTTCTGTACTTCTTTGTACTGATTTTTTGCTTTTATCAGTTCCACTAAAGAAGAGTGGCTGGCTCAAAACACATTGGGCTTGATCAATCACCTCTTCATTGCACCTCTGAGTTTCCCTCTCTTCTTGTTTCTGCTCTCCTTTCTATCCATTCCAGTTATCACAATGTTAGCTTTCTTTTCTTTTGTAGGATGCAGATCATGAAGCCCGTGTAGAAGAGGCAATAACTCGAACGCTGATATGTGCAATCAAATCTGCTGAAACCACCAGTGCATCAGATTCCTGGCTCAACCCGACAGAGGTGAAGTTCCACATTAATAAGCCATGGTTTTCACTCCTTTGACCCAGTGACATTTTTGTTTCCTAAACTGCAAGTCTATGCTCCCTCACTCCCCCACCTTTGCAGCTGAATTTTTAGTAACTTTGGCATGGCAGAGCCTGAGTCTTAATGGCTGCTCCCCGTTATCTTGGTTTAACTCCTCGCTGGAAGAGTACCCTGTGTCTTTCAAGGATTCCCTCCTCCAAGTCCAGAGATTCAGAAGTGCAGATTGCACAACCTGTACATATCTAGCCATTTGCCCTGTATGTAGTAGGGATGGTCAGGGGATCCAGCACAGTTAAGAGTGTGGGTGTGTGCATTGCATGGCTCTGGGATTCCATTCAGTGCACATTCAGTTGTTTTTAAGTCCACCCTAACATCGTCACATATTACAGTAAAGACCAGTGCTTTATGGTAAGGAAGCACTTTGACAGGGATAGTTTAAGTTTATTTGACATTCACTTTTTGCAGGCAATAAATATGCCACACAAACTTGGGCTTGCACAGGCGGCTCTTGCTTAACCAGCTTCCTCCTTTGCTTCAACAGAGGGGAAAGTCCCATGCATGCAATGTCTTGGCTGGGCTAGTGGGCCACCTTGGTTGAAATGAAAGCAAGCAGAAAAGCACCCAAAGAGCATAATAGGGTGGCAAAATAAAAGTGGAAGCAATGGGGATAGATGAGAAGGACAAAACACATAAACAAATCCTAAGAGCAGCAGAGAAGGTATCACCTGTTTGTACACTGAATGTATTTTATTTTCTAGGTTGAAGTAACTTCCCATGAAACCAATCTTCAGTATGTAAATGGGGCTGTTTCTGCATTTTTAGAGCACCAGAAGACTAGTAAAATTGAAGACATGGACCCTAGAACTGAAGAGGTTAATCAATACCCATGTAAAAGAAAGAAGGTCCAAGGGAGCTCAGAACCTAGAGACTTCCAGTTGATGTCCTGTGAATCTAGCCTAACCGTGATCAAAAGAAAGAAACTGGAAAAAATTCCGTTTGGACATAATCTTTTTCAGGTTTTACCACAATTCTGGGAAACAGATTCAACTGGTTTAGCTGAAAATGACAGTAAAGGGTCTCCAAATGAAAATGATGAACACTTTGGGGAATTGCATTGTGCTGGGAAGACATCAGAAGTGATTGGTGATTCTGGAGCATTATTAGATCAGAAGGATCCAGGATGTAGTACCATCTCTCCACAAGCAGTTATTTGTACAAATGATTTGCTAAATTGTGTGCTAAATCCCCAAGTCATCCGTTTAATGGCTCAACTTTTGATAGAAAGAGCAAGTGTTTAAAATGTGTGCCTTTCTGCAAATAAAAAAAACTAATGACAAGTATGTTCTGGAGTTTCTACTAAAGAATACTTAGCTGTACATCAGCATCAGCTCAACTGCAAACTTCCAAACAAAACAGCAGCTAACTATGTCAGGGCTTTTGTAACCATTTCCCATGGAGTAGCCAAGTTTGTGTGTTGCAGCAGAAGCAACAGTCTTTTGGTACCTTAAAAACTAACAATTGTCTTTATTCATAAAAATAGAAGAAGAATCCTGCTGGATCATTTATGTGTTTTAGCAGAAAGCTAAGACAACACAAATCATTGTCAAAATATATAAATAAATTATTTTAAGACAACAAAAATGTTTTAGGAAGGTGCTTGGCAAAGCCTTTGCATCATCTTAGGCCGAGTCTAGCTGGTTGATACATGGATGAAGAGCCAGAAATTATTACCTCCTGTCTTGCCCAACAACCCCATTAACATACCATAATTACAACCTTCCAGTGCTTTAGGTTGCAATTCTAAGCACATTAACCTGGTGCTAAATCCCACTGAACTCAATGACGCTAAGGCTGTATACACATTACGTATTAAAACACAGCTAGGTTGCTCTTTTTCTCAGTGTGGATAGTTTGAGGGTGGTTGGGGTGAGTCATCAAAACGCAGTAATTCAGGACAGGATAAATACAAGGTACGGATTGTGGCTAATGTCATGTATACACTGCTTCCCAAGCCAGTAGTGGGCATGCACAGGATACTGAGTAATGGTGAGTGCTTAGGCAGTCTATGCAGTTTCCTGAGAGGAAGTTCCACTGCACACAGTGAAACTTAATTATTGTGCTATGAGTCTGGACCTCTCTGCTCAGAGGGTAGCAAACATTTTCATTTCTATACTAGTGTGCAAACTCCTCCGTAGACATATTGACATATTGAGAATTTCAATGCAGTTATTGCCATTCACTCTCTTTCGCCCTGCGGGTGAACAATATTGTTTCTCATGGGTTTGTCTCTCCTCAGTGCACACCCTTTGTTTCCTTGCAGTTACATTTTACTAATTAACATTTATTTGACACTAAATTAGCTGTGAGAATTTCTATGGCATTCTCTGCATTTGTATTGATTTGATTTAGCCACAAGTGATGCTCTAAGGTCACTGGCGTGTATTAACATTTTGACCATGAACCGATTCTGAAGGTTCCACACCCCTGATGACACTGGCAAGCATGTCGCAAAAGCCACCCAACTCCTCAAAAGGCCCTAATTGCCTTGTTTAAAGAAAGGTAATGCTTTGTGTCCTAGTAGCTCTAGGTTCCTAATAAGCCAGTGTCCTTCATTTCCTACAGTTAAGGACAAGTGTTTTGACAGTCTCCTAGTTACAGGACTCTCCTGACATGGTTTTTATTATTATTATTAAAGAAAACTGTCCCTATTAGATGGCAAAACCTTGATTTCTTCTAAACTGCTGCTTAGTTTATTGCCTCTGTTCTCCATGGACATAGTTGTCATTATGCAGACCAGAAATATATACTGTATGCAGGGCATACTGTGTATGGAAGATTGTGTTGAATTTGACCGTATGTTCAAATATACTACTAAGGGCATTGAAGCATTGCTGAAGGGTGATTTATAGATACATTTTACTGCCTCAAGACAGGTTTTTTAATGTATACAGTGGTACCTTGGTTTAAGAACAGTTTAGTTTATGAACAACTTGGATTAAGAACCCTGCAAACCTGGAAGTAGGTGTTTTGCTTTCTGAACTTTGCCTTGGAAGCAGAACATGTTTCGCTTCCTGTTGAATGTGTTCCATTTGTAAATTGAGTCCCTACTGCTATGGGAAAGCACGCCTTGGTTTAAGAACGGACTTCCGGAACAGATTAAGTTCGTAAACCAAGGTACCACTGTACTGCCAATTGCAAACTGCAGCAATGGTTGTTTCTTTGTTGGCTGATCACATGATCTCTCAACATATTACTCTTCAGTTCTGATATTTCCACCATGTCGAAACTTAGCCATTTTTGCTGCAACATCCAAGACCAATAATAATCTAATCTAACATTGGCCTTAGTTTTAATTGTGCTGTAGATCAGGGAAGAGGAACTTGTGGCCCTCCAGATGTTAACATTGGCTCTCATCATTTCTGATTGTTGGCTGAGACTGATGGGAGTTGTAGTCCAACATCTGTAGACCATTCCCTAGCCCTTCTGTAGATTATCACCTCTCTTGTTTTCATGGAGGGGTCACTTCTAGATTATCCTTATAGATGGCAACAAAATTAAAGAACAAATAGGAAAATGTTGCATATAGGAAAGAAAAGTCAAAGGTTCTTATACCTGTACATGTGTGAGATGGGATACAAATAAGTTGACAGGAGCTCTGGAAAAAAGACTTGAACTACTGTAATGGATAATAAACAGATCGTGAATGACCCATGTAATAGGGTGGCACAAGAGACTAACAGAACTTTGGGATATACATAGTAGTAATGCAGCTGACACTATATCACCAGTGTTTTTAAGTGCTAGAAGTGACAGGATCAATATGGGACTTTAGTGTTCAGAAACTTCAAATACACAACTCTTTATTGGCATAGGTTTCCAAATCTATATCAGCTCTGTGTGCTGTACATATACTGACAGATGGATTCAGTGGGCTGAGTTTGACTTTGGAGGCCTTAAATCTCTCTGAAGGACTTCTCACCTATATCCTCCTTCCCTCTGGTATCTGCTGAAAGCCCTGGGTTAATTCTACAAGCCAGGAGCATCAAAGAACTGGATCTTAGTAGCTATTATCTTGGTTCTTTGAAACTATTTTCCAGTAGATGCACATTGGTGCATATCCCTGCTGAACTTTCAAAAAGCCACTTATGCTCCCTGTTTTCCAGTGGTCTTTGAAGTTCGACTAATGTGCTTGCTTGGCCTGGAAATGGCTGTTTTAATATAAATTTGCTGTTCTACGTGGTTTTAGTTTATTATCATTTCCTTGTATGTTTGAATTTGAAATGGATTATGAAATGCTGTTAATCACATTTCTTCCATCATGGGACTGAAGGAGATGTACATGGGGACTCAATATTTGTTTTTTTTCTTTGCAAGCAACATTGAGACACATGAAAAGCAGGGTATAAAGCCTTTAAATAAATGACATTGTACTTTCCCACCCAGGCACTGATCAACCTCAGACCTGTTTAGCTTCAAAAAAGGTAGCTGCATTTTGTACCTTCAGAATATTTTTTTAAAATATTGGCCCTTATAAGTACCTTAATGGATTTTTGTTGCATGTTTAATGGATTCTGAAATGTTACTGTTTATTTTAATACCTTAACTGTTTTATGCTTTGATGGATGATAATATGGCATTACACCTATTTGTGGATTTAAAAACTATAAACTTCAGTGAGTTTTCAATAATGAAAACAGTGATCTAAAATAGTTAAAAAGTTAAGTGTCATAACAGATATTAATGATGATACAAGGGGAGAGAAAATATAATAATTAAAGATAGAGTTATAACCTCCCTCATTTACTCATCTGAAACTTTATAGATAACCAGCAAGGGAGGAATCATTCTCAACAGTTAAATTTGGTTCTTTTATACAAACCCATGGTGCTGATTAAATTAGATTTTGTATCACCCAAAATATTGTGTGCTATAAATTGAGTGCATACAAAGGTGCATAATACCAAGGTGTGATTGGAATACATCAAAGGCCTTCTTGGTGGGTAAAGTGACATAAGAGAGGGAAAAATAAATGCAACTTCCTTTGCACAAGGAACCCATTGAGTATCTCCTTCTGAGAACAGACAATTATCCATGTATTGGTAGCAAGCTGATTAGATTGTCCACAAATGACAACAGGTTCAAAATAAAGCAAATAGATTGCAAGCCTGAATCAGCCACATGGAGGATATCCCTCATTTTCTGAACTATTCTGGCTGCCCATCTATTTCTGAGCACAGCTCATTGTACTGGTGTTTGCCTTGAAAGTCTTATATGGAAGAGCCCTGCAGACTAATGGCCCATCTAGTCCAGCATCCTGCTCCATAGCATACTGCCTCTGACATCGAAGGTGGAACATAGCCAAAGAAAATGACTCCAACAATAGTAGCAAGAATGACTGGCAAGAACAGGAAAACAAGCTGGTGTGGTAGATTTCTTCCATCTCCCCATTGTAGTGCCCTCCACTCCTACTCAATTCTTGAAATACCTGTTCACATACATTTCGGGACATCAGGCAACAGAATATGTGTCTCTCCCCTCCCTTTCAACTAGACTAATAACTCGTTTTGTCTCCAGCAAAAAGGGATCCAATCCAATTAGTAAAAAGCCTTTGCTGCACTGCCTGAAAAAAGCCCACTGTGGAAATGAAAAATAGCGCTGTCTGAGTGGCGAGCCCAGCAGCAGGGACTGCAATGCAACCTTGCAAGAAGCAAATGCTAATATAGTTTCAGAGAAGTGCTGCATATATTGAGCAAGTTTTATCTTATTTCCTGCGGTGTCGTAATGTGCTGCTTCAACCCTGTATTTTGTATTCCCTTTCAGAACTTTGTCTTTTGTCAAACGGCTTTAGCTTTCTTTGCCCTACTTAAAATTGGCACTTTCTGCCATGTCCCCGTGGATCCTCAAAGCGTCATCGTTTGGCTTTGCCAGGACAGCATTGATGGAAAACACAAGAGCTGCCAAGTTTTCAGCTTGGATTCTCTTGTCTCTTAGGGGTGGCATGACCTAGCGACCTTTTGGAGATGCTGCTTTCTCTTCCCCTGCAACATTCTCCGTCCTGTTTATAAAGGAAAACATACGGAATAGCTGTTCTTTCATTCTCTGTATGCTAATGCATGCTTTTCACCTTCCCTTGAGTTTGCAGACTGTGTATCTCTCCCCCCCCCTTCTCATTGCTTAGGTTTACCACCATTTCTTTTTCTTTTAGCCAGCCTTTGCTCATTTGCCTTCAACAGCAGTTAGATCTGATTGGCAGACTTTAGCAGAGAGGTGTCCTCAGACTAGAGAGGTCTGGACGCATATCCATGCAGCCCAGTGGGCTGACTTTTAATCACTCACTCTTTTAGGGGTGTTATGAGAATAAAATGGGGTGATCCCCATGCATGCCACTGTGGGCTCCTTAGATGAATGGTGGGATGCAGCTGGAGCTAATAGTAATCAACAGGTGACA
The DNA here is from genome assembly GCA_034641385.1 of Darevskia mixta. Taxonomy (NCBI): domain Eukaryota; kingdom Metazoa; phylum Chordata; class Lepidosauria; order Squamata; family Lacertidae; genus Darevskia; species Darevskia mixta. The sequence continues at coordinate 8,795,381 of JAWWNH010000001.1, read as the reverse complement.
GTGCTGATCTCTATACTTTGGAGCAGGCAGTGCTGTAGGAGCCAAACGTGGCTCATGGTTTCTGTGTCTTGAGGGCAATGTTGGAAGGGATGTTCAGGGAGAGACTGAGAAATATCAAAACAGTGAGGTTAAGTGGGGCTTGAAGGAGGACAATAAATCTTTACATCCCCAACTGAGAGGTGTGGCTAACATCCAATGCATATAAGTTAACGGGGTCAAGCTTTTGTGGAATGTCCCTTGAGAACAGAGACTCTCCTCCCCCCACTCCCCAGTTTTATACACTACCATTTTGGCTGCATACACACCATAGCTCCAGAGCACATACCTCCATCCCCAAGTAATCATAGGAATTGTAGTTTATGCCTCACAGAGCTACAATTTCAGCCCTTTTAACAACTACAGTGGTACCTTGGTTTACGAACTTAATCCATTCCAGAAGTCTGTTCTTAAACCAAAGCGTTCTTAAACCAAGATGCGCTTTCCCATAGCAGCGGGGGACTCAATTTACAAATGGAACACACTCAACAGGAAGCGAAACATGTTCTGCTTCCAAGGCAAAGTTCACAAACCAAAACACCTACTTCCGGGTTTGCAGCGTTCTTAATCCAAGTTGTTCATAAACTGAGCTGTTCTTAAACCAAGGTACCACTGTACAGTTCCCTGGATTCTTTAAATGGGGAGAGATGTGTTTCAAACATGCTATTTCTGTTGGGTGTTATTCTCTACCCTGTTTAGTTTTAAGCTGTTAAAAATGGGTTGTCTTATTTCCATTATTTTCTATAATGTGCAGATTTATTTTCTGTATTTATAGACATTATTATTTTCAATTGTTCTTATTTTTTAATTGTTAGATTTATCATTTGATATGTTGCTGAGGCACTGGAACAATTTTGTGGGATGGTGCCATACAAATAATCTGAGGTTGATGAAAAAACACCTGGTCAGGCTGCTGTTAAAAGGCTGACAAGATTTAGAGTAGCCAATTTTTTGCAGTCATACTGGTGATGCCTGATATAGAGGTAAAGTTTCAAGGTTCTTTGAGCTGGGGGTGGGGCATGCATTTAAAGAGATTTAAATGTGTGCTGAAAAACATGTTCTCAAGGAGATAGAGTGGTGTCTAGAAATTGCTTCTCCAGTGATAATGCCTAGATATCCTGTAGACCTGGGGCTTTTAGTGGTTAATTCTGTTCATTTTATAAGGTGTCAGTTTTTCACAGTTATTTGTTGTTGAGATGGCACTGTGTGGGAATGTTTATCTTTAGGATAAGGCTGCACCTGGAATAAGGAGTATAGGCTAGCCTTGGGAGTTATCTATGTTGACTTCCTGCTAAGCATCTTCCACTCTGGTGGGTAACTGGTGGGTTACCCAAAACATCAGCTGTGACTTACTCTGGTGGGAACCTGATTTATAACCCAAATATCAGATGTAGCTGACGTAACCTCAACAGTATTTAAATTGCTAAGTCTTTAGGATTAGAGAGTGTCAGAACCTGTGAACCTTTGTGCAAGCTGATCTGGAAAGCATTGTGCACCAACCAAGAAACATATCCATCTGTTGCTGATGTGATTCCCAGCAACCAATGACCAAAGGGGGACATAAGATAGTGGCAATGCTTTGTAGATTTATTTGGGCTTTTTAATCAAACCTTTTAGCCTTCACCCCATTTGCATTCTGATTCCTAAAAGAACCTCTGGAAGTTGTAGGAGCTCCCAGGGGCAGCTCTACTAAAGAGCCTTAAGCCACAGGGATGGAAGGGCAAGTATGCAAAATGCACAAACATTTCTGGGTGGCGAAGGAAGGAGTTTCCCATTCAGTATTAGTAAGGGAGCGCGCAGGATATTCCTTCCCTTTTCCCCACCCTTACTGCTATGTGGTGGGTGGTACAACAGTCTCATTCTGAAAATCAAATATTAACGATAACCAAGCTGGTCAGGTGACAGAATGTGTCCTGCAGGAAATTACACTGGGCAGGCTGGCGAGATCAAAAGGGGAAGCCAACACTGTAGCCTTAACCTTCATCATTTGCTCTTGGGAAAAATTAATTAGCCAAACCTTTGAGGGTTTGCACATTAGCTGCACTCCATTGGTGTCTGGTGCACAAAAGTCAGGCATACAACGCAACCAGTGCAAGGCAATCAAGACCAATTAACAAAGATGTAATTTCTCTAGAGATGCTGCTATTAGCATAACTCAGATGTTCCGAGCACTATGAATTTGATTAACCTGGTTAACATTTCCTCCCCCCCCCAAAAAAAAAGTCTCTAGGAGAGGCCTGTTCCCATGAGCCAATAGGTTTTAGCACACAAACTCCATCATGAATTATTACTACTACTGTTATTATTATTACTGATTTATACAGCGTATAAAAGCATTTAAGAAGCGCTCTCTTAGATAGCCACCTACCATGGCTTGGAGTAATGGGGCAGCATGCATTATGGGGTGCATTAGCAATGCACACTATTCCTCCCTTGAATTGGGGGTAGGAAGTAGGTGAAGGTTTGAAGATGACAGCTGTGATGTCTTAATTAAGAAAAGCTGAGTGGTGTTCGTGAAATGGCCATATCTGAAACTGGAAGTTGAGTAAATAAAATTTAAATAGTTCTATGACTGCACTGCTCCATTACATCCCTGATTTATTGATTTGTTTGTTTATTTACCTTCAGATTAAAATCCTTTAGAATTTAAGATTTCCTTTTCCAGCTTTTTCTGTTAATAAGCTACAATACCAACCTAATCTTGAAATCAGGTGCATGCATGTATGCCCAGCACGTTCCTCGTTTATTTGAGTGGAGGGATCTGAACATACAGATGAACAGCTTGGCTACTTTTAATTAAATGAAGGAAGGAGCCATTGAGGGCAAGGAATCTTTCAATGTGCATTGGAGTTCTCATACCTAGAACAGATCAGTGCATGGGAGCACATCCTTAGGGTTCTTCCAGATGACCTGTTTATTGAGCATTCATCCTGATTTGCTTACACAAAGATTATATGGAGGTCAGACTGTCTCCTGTCTTTATTGACCATTCATTCTGATTAGTTTTCAGGAAGGTTATATGACAAGGAGCATTTATTATGAATTGCTTGTGAAGTGCTTATTATATGTCTTGAAATTAATACTTCATTCACTCAACACTTTTCAACACATAGCTCCATGCCTTTCCTAACAGTCGATTTGTTGCCCTAGGGTGACTGAGCGCTTTAACCCACTAATTGCACAAACCTGTATTCCCCACTCTGGAGACACCCTTAAGCTGTGTATTTGCACACACATGTTTTGGGGCATGGGATGTATTGTCTAAGAGACCGAGACATGAATTGAGAAGTTCCCAGTCTGAATCTTGTGTCTGCCATCAGCTCACTAAACAGTCTTAGGCAAGCCAGACTCCCTCAGCCTCAGTTCCCCTATCTGCAATATGGGAAATAATTACCGGTACTGTCATACAGGTTTGCCATAAAGATTACAACTAGATCATGCATATAAAGCATTTTGAACACTGTTAATGCTGATTTATTTGTTCATATTTATAGCATATGTATCTCACCTTTCCATTAATTCAGGACACCCCCCCCAGCTTGTCTTATCTGTAAATTGTAAACAATACATAGGGCCACATTAAACTAAGCAGTCCCACTGGTGGAACCCTACATAATGGCTTTTTCTAGCACGGGGGGGGGGGCTTTTGCTCCCTCTCCTCCCCACAATCAGTGGCAGACCTTGGGGTCTCAAATTTAAGCGACGCCCTTGCAACACCAAAATTTGGCACATCTCACCTTCCATTCTACATTATAGTTGTAGTACCCCCTGGTGCCCCCAAGGCTCTGCACCCAATGTGACCAAACCAGTCATGCTCTTCTAAATTCACTTCTGCCCCAATGCAGTTTGACTGAAGCTGTCAGGAGAAGCCCCAGAACAGCTCATCAGGGGAGGAGAGGGGAGAATGCTCTGCCAGTGCAAACATTTCTGCTTGCCTGATGGAATCTCCTTAGGGCTACACTGAATTCATCCTTTTACATTTTCAAAAAACTAACAGAAGCAGCATCAAAAAGACAATTAACAATCCTGAATATTGCTAACACAATTCTCAGCTGTCAAAAATTTACAAGCTTCCAAAGCAAAGATAATAGTAAAGAGCATTATCTATTTTATCTAAGGTAGGTGGTAATAGGAAAACTAGTGATTCATCTGAGCTATGTTCCGATACTGATAGCCTTGAAATGTATCAGAAGCTGCAATCAAATGGATGTTAAGAACTGTTTTGGTGGAAAAGACCAAGGTCTTCCAGAAGTCTGTTACCAGCAATAGACCATCAGTATCAAATGACACACGATATTACACATGTGTCATTGCATCTAATGTGCAAGTTTTCCCCCCAAAAAAGCAAAGCACATCAACTGATATTTATGGGAATCAGAGTGGATCTGGAGGGGGAATTTAACTGTTTCCCTGCTGGTCTTGAAGAAAACCCCTCTTCTGATAATAGCATTTGCTTAGGTGTGATGTTAGCCAGTGTGGTATAATTGTAAGATTGCTGGACAAGCCCCTCACTCAACCAGAAAGTTCATAGGGTAGCCTTAGGCCAGTCACTATTGCTCAGCATAAGCTTACCTTGCAGGTTTGTTGTGAGGATAACAAAGGAAGGCAAAGAAAGCGTGTATGCTGCCTGGAGCTCCTTGGAGGTTATAAATGCAGTAAATAAAACAATCCCCCAACAGTGGAGAATTTCCCCCATCCCCAAAGCAAGTATTCACTTCAGGATCACAGCAAGGAAGGAAAGGGTTCAATTTCCCCTCCACACCTGCTAAAATCCTACTAATTAGCTCCCCTCCAGCTGTTGCAGTTTAAAGTCTGCAGAGACAAATTTAATGGTCAAATGTAGTTTGCCGCTCGCTGCACTTGACATTCAATGGAGTGCAAGATTTCTGACACTTAAAATAGTTTCTTGTGGCTTTTAACCATTGATAGACTTATCTTCCATGAAGTTGTCTAAACATTTTTTTAAGCCATCTCACAAGTCACTGTGATGAATTCCGTAAGAGGAATGCAAACTTATGCTTGGATGGAGGAGGTAAGGAAAGGCTCAGGTGGGCCAGCAGAATACTTTAGAGCACCTCCTGTAACGATTACCGGTACTTAGCATAATAACATTTTAACAGTGCACCAGTCAAAGGTAAGATCGCTCGTGTTAATTAAAATGCCTGAACTGAAGAAAGCTTGCCTTAACGGAAAATATAACGGAACAAGCATGGCATTAAAGTGATTTAAGTAGAACATCTCGTGGAGCACAGCAGCAGGACTGCCAGACTTTTGCAGGGTCTATGAATTATAATATATATTTGGTGGGATATGAGAGGGGGAAAGGGAAAGGATGGTAACAGCTGATTGGCATCAGTTCTAAAGCTGTTGAGAAGAAGCTCTATGCTGTGTTTTATAATCAGATGAAAGGAGACACTGAAAGATTTGAATGCTGCCTGGGTCATGACTCTGAGAGGATATCAGATGAGATTGGCTACTGTTAAAGTGCTTTAAAAATGATATTGCCAGTGCTCCAAAGGGGGGCTTAGCTGTCTGTCGTGCACATTTCTTTATGCCTGTCTAATTTAAAGCCATCGCTTCTCTTGTGGCATCTTCTTCCATGTTCGCACATTATAATTAATAGTGTGCATCTGTCAGCCCATGATGTGCACCGTCACAGTGTGAAGTGGCCACATGCTTCAGTTTCACAGTATGCAGCCAATCATGTTTCTCTCTTGTGGAGGAATAAAGGTGTAGAGCTGCTTCTCACAGGACAGGCCACCCTCCTCATCTGTTGCACGGAACAAGCTCTCACTTCACTGCCCCTGGAAAGAATCGGTGCCTTTCACAACTGGAGATAAAGCCAAATGCTGTGAATTTCCAGTGTTTGTGGGAGTTGTTTACCTTTCTACCCCAGCCTTTGACACCCGAGACATATATTTTTAGGACACACCTTTTTTGCCGTTCTTTGTCATTTTTAATGTTGTCTTCTAAAGTGTGGTAACACACCCTGAGACTTTAAGGTGAAGGTGGGTAATAAATTATTATAATAATCATAGTACCAAAAAAATGCAGTTATGGGTGCTTCATTCCATAAACCAAGGTCATGCAGATGCCAATCCCCACCTTTAATAGGTATAAGTATCATTTGTCAAAAAAAATTACAAGCTGCCAAAGCAATGGTAATAGTAGAGAGTATTATCAATTTTATCTAAAGGTAGGTGGTAATAAGAAGACAGGTAATTCATCCATGAAAATTCATCATAGAGTCAATGGGCCAGAAGGGACCCTGATGATCATCTAGTCCAACCCCCTGCAATGTAAGAATATGCAGCTGTTGCTTACGAGCAGTGTTTTTTTCTTTAAAAAAGTTTAGGGGTACGCGTACCCCTGCGTTCCGCCCAGAAAAAAGCACTGCTTGAACTGCAACCTTGAGGTTATCAGCACCATGCCCTAACCAACTGAGCTATCCACAGCAAAAGTCACAGAAGTCAGAATAGCATAGAACTGACACACCAGTGGCTTAACAACTTTACTTAGCACCATGTCCATTCAGGGATATTAACAATTTTGTGATCATTTAGTGTTTGAAAACCTACCTTTAAAAAAAAGGAAAGGGGGGGGGGAAAGCCAGGTCTAGAAAGCAGCTATTAATGAATGGAAGAATATGCCTAGTGATCTGCTCACCAGCATTGGTTTAGTGAAGCAGAAAATAACTTGATTTTCACAGCTAGATTAAGAGTACAGCCCTGAAAGCAGAAGTGAATACGGAAGCAACAAAGGAGCCATAGAAAAAAAAAGACCAATTACTTGATGCTGAGTGCTATTGCTCAAATTTCTTCCTGCAAAGTACAATATATGCTATTTATCTTATGAGTATGATTCACATGACACTTGTTGCAGTCAGGTAGGCTAATGGTCCTTTCTGCTTACAAGACTTTGAGATACTGTCTCTGAATTAGATCTATAGCTAGAACAAAAAGGCAGACGATCAATATGTATTTATTTTTTAGAGACATCATTGAATCTCACAGCTTTGTATTTTATCACTTGAGAAAGGCTATCTTAACTGATTTTGAAAGAAAGGGTGTTTTGTTTTGTTTTTTACTTTAGAAAGCCAATTGCTTCCTTAGGAACTATGTAATATTTATTTATGGTGTATTTATTTGTTTTATTGTTATTTCATCCTTCCTTCAGGACAGTATACCGGTACTTGGTTCTCCCCCTTTATCCTCACAACCACCCTGGATGAGTGGTGACTTGTGCTCAGGTTTCACTTATTCTAGTCTGGCAAATGCTGAGGGGGTGGAGAGAAGCAGCAGCAAGGTGTTTGAGGACAAAACTGTGTATGCTGCGCACTAAGCCCCTGCAGTCCCTAAGCCAACCTGCTGCCCTCAGGTACAGTTGTAGCCTTAGCAACAATTAGCAACAATACCGGGTTCAATGTTGCTCCTGAAGTGAGGGAGAGAGGAGAAAAAAAAAACATCGAGGTTTGGTTCAAAAGAGAAAGGTTTATTCTGCTTTCCGGATAGCAGAAGGATCCTGCCTGGTCATCCAAAGGCAGGAACAAGAATAATAAGTTTAAACAAGACTTATATACCTTTCAGAGCACTCTCCCCCCCCCTCCCAAAAAGGTCTATGACCATATTAGGAGAATCCTTCCTGCTACCATGTAAAGACATGCATCATGAGTCTGGTAAAGCCATATAAGGAGTTCCTTCCTGTGAACTTTCTACAGGGCCCTTTGTGCGTCATGGTGGTAAGGACATTTGCACCCTGTACAGACTTTCTGTCTGTACTTGGTCGATGCCATCCTTCCAGACTGGCAAGGCCATGCTGATAAGAGGGTACGCATGCTTTGCCCTTGAACTGTGGTTCTGAACTTTCATTATGCAGTCTTCTGCTGCTGCCGGAGACTTTCCTTATGAATTGATTTAGGGGGATGTGAAGCCTCCCGCAAAGAGGTGTTTGTGAAATAGGAATTACAGGTTAGCCCTGTAACATAGAAATTTGAGGTTCGGTTAAGCTAACCTCCTCCTTCAATCCCTACTCCTATTATGGACCGTCAGACAATCGTTGTCTGGCGCGTCCCACGGCGCTGTCCCATGGAGTTGTTCCGCACGTAGCATGGCTATAATCTAGGGTCTGATCACCTTTGACATATTACGCATCACATTGTGCAAATGCTGAAAAAAAAGCAGGGGATACAAAAGCAGAGCATAGGCAAGATCATTAAGCACCACACAAACTCCTCTAAACCATCCTAAATTCGACAACCAGCTGGTTAATCAACCAAACCCCCTCCCTTGTCTGGGGGATCTCGGGGTCTTGGCTCTAGCAGCAGCTGGCTCCCCATCCCTGGGTTTCCTGGTACTGTTATACCCAACATATTATTCAGGGAGACTCAAAGCAATCGTATTTAAACTTCTGGTGCCAACCAGGCAATTGGTTTCTCCCTCTAAATCCAGCATCTCTTGGTTTCCCAATGTCAGGGATAGGTAGATGACAAGTAACACGCACTACCCTGCTGTTCCCTGTTCGTCCCCACATCTGGTGTCTCCATAGATAACAGACCCCACATAAGAACCCGAGGTCCAGGAGCATGATGACAAGTCCCATATCCAGCTGCCACCGTCCATGCTCCCTGCTCATCAGGGAGAAAGATCAAAAGTTCTTATCTCCCTCTGCTCTGTGCTGACATGTTGTTGCCCGGCCGCGCGTCGAGGTGCTGGTCATCTGGCGAAGGATCTCCAGTCATTGTGGGATGATGTCACAAGTCAGTCCCCTTTCAGTCTGGAGAGAGCAGGAAACAGTTCCACCTTCACCCAAAACAGAACCCCAAACACAACTGGTGCTTTTGGGACAGGCCTTATTCAGATGCCTGCTGAAGGCCCACTCTGGCTGTTGGCCTCCTTAGCCTGGCACCAAACTGCTGTTTCAGCTTTTGGGAACAAAACCACTGTTCTCCCTCCCCACAGTCCATGCCTGCTACTTCCACGCAGTATCACGCTAGTAGCACATGAGTCAACAACCACAGTCCTGGTAAACTGCCATGGCATGAAATCAACTTTCACTCTCTGCCGTTCTCAAAAGGAGCTCTCAGAAGGAGAGTAACTTCTGATACCATTGGGGATCGATGATGTTTTCGGGAACTGATGCCGGTCTGAGGATGGACGGGCGACGTCATTTCGATGTCGTGGGTCTGCTGGAGGACTCTATCTCGGAGGTCGAGAAGCGAAAGCGGAAGCCATATCTAGGGCTCAGGTATCAGAGGGTGCATGGTGCAACAGCCACTCGAAGAAGTGCTCGGCAAAAGCCTCTCACGAGTCGACAGGTGCTGAAGTCCCTGCTGAAAGGTTGAGGTTGAGGGTGACAAGAAGAAGAAACTCCGAGGTCTTTTCGAGGAAAAGCAAGCTGGAAGACCGGTTCCTTCGCTCCCTGCGATGTGGGTGGCGATGGAACTGCCCATCCCCCCGTTGGTCACCTTGTAGGCCCAAGGTGGACTGCAGCATGCTTCAGATAGGGCCGGTGGATGGGAAAGACCCTTCTGTTGAGCTCAAAGGGGATGAATGTGTGGACAGCAGGAAAACAACTTAAAAGTGCTGATGCAAAGCAGATGGTGCTGCCATTGGGGGTTGCAGCCCCAGCTGGGATGATGAGTCGACGAAGCTGGTGTAGATCACACAGTTCAATTGGATGCCTCTCCCTTCACAGAGGTGTGTTGAATGATGCTGATGACAAAAAAACTGCAACCGTGGATAGTCAAATGATGTAGGGTCCCCTTCCAACAAGGCTTCGACTGGGCCTGGGATGCATAGGCACAGGGAGTTCGTGCATGGTCCACCTATTCCTCTCTGTGCGGTGGTTTAGAGGAGTGAACAAGAGGAGGGGTTCACTTGGCACAGTCCAGCAAACTGCAGCTGTTCCCCATTCCCCTATGTATGTAACTCAGGGATATGGGATTTTCACTCCTTTCCGCTTTAACTCCATTCCAGAGATTACTCTCAGCCAGGAGAATACAAGGAAGCATCTACCACCTCTGCTCTGTGCACGCCTCTTGTACAAACGCAGTCCAGAAAAAAATCAAGAGTCCATTTCGTAAAATGAAGAAGTTGGGGATCGATGAATCTCTCGTGCTTCTTGCTCTCCCACTCTGCCAAGCGGTTGTCCCTGGCCGAATCAGATGCCATCTGGTGGTGGTGAGGCTCCCATACAGCTTCTCATACAAGTCGGAATGTCGAATGGACGATGTCTTCTTCCCAACACATAAACACATCTAGCACATCCTATGGCTCTCGACACAGAATCCACACACAAGACCTTAACATAACATAACATAAACACAGTGGGAGCTCTGCAAACCTCTCACTCCTTCCAGGGCAACCAAACCCTTCAATTACTTCTACTACCCTCCTTCTGTCTCTGCGGCGTTAACATCAAATGCTTCCCTTACTCTTTCCACCCATTTCCCCCTCTCTGTCCATTCCTCATCTTCACCTAACTATGCCCAAACTCTCCCATCACTAATTCCTCATCTCTTCCTTCCTTCTACTCTGCTCATTTCCTTTCCCCCTCTCTACAACTGAGACTACCTCTCGCCTTACCTTCATCCACTTCCATTTTCTCCCTCTACTTCCAATCTTCTCTGTGCAGTGGTTAAGCCACACTCTTTCTGCAAACACATTCCTTGTGGGTCCACCTTTCCTCCCCATCTGCACATTGCCAACAACACATACTTTTCCTGTCAATCTCTATAACTCTTCACACTTCACACCAACTTCAATAACTCTTCACACTTCACACCAACTCCAAAACACCTTCTCCCTTCCTTCCGCCTTTTCCCAGTGCTGGGGTGGTGGCGGGTCTCTCACAACATCTCAAAGCCCCAAGCCTGCCTGCAGTTGCTCTTCTTCACCACTATTCCGCTAACACTACTCCTATCTGTAAGGCCTGATCTCCCGTTCTTCCAATCACAGGATCAGAAACACATCTAACACATCTGCCTCTGTGGGGGTGAACAAATGCTGGCTCCCTTCCCTTATTATTTCTTTTTCCCTCTCCCCCTGTCTGTCTGTCCCTTTTTTTTTTTTCGACTTCTGTCCTCCCTCGGCACCTTGCTTAGTCAATTAAGACAGACTTAAAGCACGTATCAAACCAAAATACACACTGAGAAAGGAAAATTCCCTTTAAAAAACCAAGACTTCCAACATATCATGAAAATTATAAGGTCAGGGAAAGCTCCTAATTACTCTTACAGCTATTAACTCAGCACATCCATCTCAAAATGCCATAAGGATAAAGTAATACATACATAAACACACATATCTTATATCTGAAGCATATAAGGGGTTTTTACAATAAAACAGCACAAGCGCAAACCCATAGATCCCAATTAACAATCTCTTGCTTGAAAGACACATTTTTTTTTCTTTCAAGATAACCTGCCGCAAACTCCCGCTCTGCTTTTTACTCCCCCTCTTTTAATCTACAGCCAAGGCTGCAGAAAGGGGTTTTTAACGAACACACACACACAGACCAAGTTAAAAGGATTTGGGAATTCAGGAAGAAACGATTGGGGAGAACTGTAGAATCTTGCAAAAAAAAAAAAATACCCACTCTCAGAGGAAAATGAAAAATAAGAGGAGGAGCTGAACCACCTTTTGGACCCCACAAATCAAAAATACCAACAAGCTGGAACATAATGCAGAGGAGGGCAACATTAAATCTGTTATTCTAGCCAAACTGTAACAACACATTAAATTACATATACATTAAGAACACATTAAAATAGCTATTTCTTCCTCGAATGGTGAATTGCAAATAATTTCAGCCACAATTTCTTACTTATTTCCCTATTATCAAATATAATCAATATTTTCAATATTGTACTTTTAAAAGACATACTTTGAATTAAACCTTCCTCAACTTTGAATTAAACACTGACTTTTCAGCCAAAAGAGACGTTCCATTGGTATCTTTAAAATGGAAAGCTAACACACTTCAAAATTACCCCTTAGTTCTGAACTGTGTTCAGACAGACACCGTGTTCCCATCACTGCGTGCCTACTGCTACCTCAGGCAGAACTCACACTCTCAGTTTTCTACACCTTTTCTACACCTGTGGAGCTACCTGTCCTCTTTCAGATCAGGCTTCATCAACCTTCAGGAGTTTCCTCCTCCTAACATTCCTCCTTGCTATGGGGCACAGGGCAGAGGCAACCAAACTATACCCTCCAGGGGCTGGCAAAAACTAGTTTGATTGTGGGTAGTTTTGTTTTGCCTCTGTTCTGTGCACAATTTCATCTTCTCAACCATAAGGGGTTTTTTTTCCCCAGGTTGGAAGTCGTTCTGCCTTTTAGTTTAAAGTCCCAATCATCCCCTTTGTTGGTTGGTATCCAATTGTCCAGAAACCACTGCAAGGAGGGGTTGATTTGCTCCCCCCATATATATTTGGAACACTCTCACTCCTAGTAATTTTCCACACTCCCACACACACTCTTCACATGCCTCCCACCAACACGCACACCATTCACTAGAGTGTCCCCATACACCCGGTTTCCCTCCCCCTTTCTCCGAAGTTGGTGGCCCTTTACGCTCACTACCAACCTGTTAACGGCAATTCTGCTCACAGCTGGCAACACTTTTGCTGGCTGCAACTCCGCGTACTGCCAGCAAAATTCCACCAGCGGCAATTCTGCTCTCTGCTAGCAACATCAACAGCCGGTGGCTCTCCTGTTTGCTCACTACCGGACCCGGCGGCCCTTTACGCTCACTGCCGGTGGAGTTGATCAGGCTCCCTGCTCTTCCTACTATACTTCCCCTGGTTCCCCTGCAGCTGCTGCACCTTTCTCTCATCCTCTGCAGCGTCCACTCAGCGCAGGGTGGTCAGTTCCTCATACAAACTGGTAGAGGTGCGCACTTGAACTGACAACCCCGAACAGAGCTGTTCGCCTTGCAGTGACGCCTCGAACCTCCATCCCTCAACCTCAGGGAACTTCGATTCCCGGCCAATGCACCAAAATTGTAGCCTTAGCAACAATTAGCAACAATACCGGGTTCAATGTTGCTCCTGAAGTGAGGGAGAGAGGAGGGAAAAAAAACATCGAGGTTTGGTTCAAAAGAGAAAGGTTTATTCTGCTTTCCGGATAGCAGAAGGATCCTGCCTGGTCATCCAAAGGCAGGAACAAGAATAATAAGTTTAAACAAGACTTATATACCTTTCAGAGCACTCTCCCCCCCTCCCAAAAAGGTCTATGACCATATTAGGAGAATCCTTCCTGCTACCATGTAAAGACATGCATCATGAGTCTGGTAAAGCCATATAAGGAGTTCCTTCCTGTGAACTTTCTACAGGGCCCTTTGTGCGTCATGGTGGTAAGGACATTTGCACCCTGTACAGACTTTCTGTCTGTACTTGGTCGATGCCATCCTTCCAGACTGGCAAGGCCATGCTGATAAGAGGGTACGCATGCTTTGCCCTTGAACTGTGGTTCTGAACTTTCATTATGCAGTCTTCTGCTGCTGCCGGAGACTTTCCTTATGAATTGATTTAGGGGGATGTGAAGCCTCCCGCAAAGAGGTGTTTGTGAAATAGGAATTACAGGTTAGCCCTGTAACATAGAAATTTGAGGTTCGGTTAAGCTAACCTCCTCCTTCACAGTGTTGGAGAACCACTCAACTGCCAGGTCAGTTGGCTTCTGTATGTGGAAGTTGGGAACGTGATTTTGTCCTCCACCTCAGGAAGCAAAGCATCTTGTGCCAGCCCAGTTGACCATTGTGTGAATCACAGGAACCAACTCCTAGAGGCTACGTGGGCTTCAGCCCCCCCAAAAAATATTTGAGGGGGCCGCGGGTCCCCACAGTTGATGGGCATTACCACTCAAATCTTGTGTGTGCACTGCGCCATGTGATCAATTATGTGGGATGGAGCTTACCTGAGCGCCCCCCATATTTTATTCAAATTGGCCCCCTAGTGTAAATCAAATGGAAAATCATTCTCAACTCACTGCCAATGCAATGGTATGTATGTATCTATGCTCAAATGTAAGTACCCCGGAGCACAATGGTGCTCTTTCTTCTAGCTAAGCAGGATGAGACTGCATAGTGTTTAGAGCAAGAGATGAAGATGCAATAATAGGAATGTGGATGGAACATGCTGGAGCGATAATGATGTCAAAGGTGATCATGTCCTGAAGTTAAACGTTTTTGCAATCATAAGAAAAACATTGAGCTTGATCCAAATTTGATATAACAAAGACTTTGATTTGTTTCTTTAAGGGCTACAAAATACAGGTAGGTTGCAGGTAGAAACCTCCTGAAGTTTCAGAGTTGGTTGAGAAAACTAGGTTTTAATGTATAGTGGTACCTTGGTTCTCATACTTAATCCGTTCTGGAAGTCCGTTCCAAAACCAAGGCACGCTTTCCTATAGAAAGTAATGCAAAATGGATTGATCCATTACAGACTTTTAAAAACAACCCCTAAAACAGCAATTTAACATGAATTTTACTATCTAACGAGACCATTGATCCATAAAATGAAAGCAATAAACAATGTACTGCAGTCACACAATCAATCCATCAATCAACCAGTAGCTGAACTGGGTTCCACACAGTCACAAAAACAACAAAAACGCAAAATAAAAAGCAAAAACAGACAGACCTTAGCATAACACTCAAAACGGAAATGCGGCACTCAAATCTGAAACATAACATTCAAAACGGAAGCATAACACTCAAAACAGAAGTGTGGCACTCAAAACGGGGCACGTTCGGCTTCCGAAAAAGGTTCGCATACCGGAACACTTACTTCCGGGTTTGCAGTGTTTGGGTACCAAGTTGTTTGAGTACCAAGGCGTTTGAGAACCAAGGTACCACTGTCAGTAGGAATGGTTTAAATGTACTGTATGCATTTTACCATAAGTGTTGAGAGATATGTGGATTATGAATGATAGAGAGTACTGACATTTGATTATGGATAAGGTGCCAGGTGAAAACATTTCTATATAACCAGGTCTTTGGCTGATTAAACATCCTATGTAGGGCCTTTTAAATGTGTTTGCGGTAGAGTGGTTATTTTGTATTTTGTGTTCTCATTTTCTATTTTTATGTTGTGAACCGCCCTGTGATCTTTGGATGAATTATGGTATACAAATTTAATAAATAAGTTGGATCTCTTTTCTCTCTCTTTTCCTTCTGGGTGGTTTTTGTGTGTATGTAAAGCTCTGCGTTCACTTACAATAGATAAAATTGAATAAAACATCAAATAAAACCCCACAGTAACCACACCTGACCAACTTATTTAGGCTTCATAAATACTTGGGGAAAGCACTACTGTGATTTTTAGAACAAAGTTGTCCCCCATTCCTCAAAACAGTGGCAATTCTTTTGCTCCACAGCCTGCAGCAAATCGATGTATTTTCACTGAAAATACTCCCTGCATCTCCCTTGCAGTCTCCTAAATCAGCTCGTGTTTAAAAGGAAAATAAAAACTTTTTTCCAGGGTAGGCTGTATGCTACACAAGTCCTAAAAGAACACATTCCTCTCAAAAATGAAGGCAGTAAATAAGGCCTATTCCCCCTTACAATCTTAAAAAGACCCTACAAGATTACTCTTCAGAATCTAAAATAAGGCAGTCGATACGTGGGCAGAGGAAGAGGGTCCTACTCTGGAAGACCTCCAGTGAATCCAGAAGTTTTATTCTCTGCATCAGGAAGCTCATAATTTATACTGAAGAGGCAGGAGACCTTTCAAAAGTGGTATCAACACTCTTGAAGCTTTCCCCCCTTAGGGCTGTCATTTCTCTTGCTCTCTCATTTTGCCTCCTTGTTTTTTTGAAAAGTTGCTTCCCCAACAAGGCCCTTTATCATGGCTGAGATGCTGCTTTTCCATGATCAGCTGGAAGTGGAATTAAAACAACAGTGTGTCTACACACACATACAACACTTTGAATTGAACTGAAAAGCATTTCAAAACTGTTTAACATATTATAATCTGAGTGGTGAACAAAAATTCAATGTAAAAACAATAAAGTGGTATTGTAAAAACAGATTTAAAAAAGAGGAATTCAGGGATAACAGGGTCTAGACTTACAGACCTGAAAAAGCCTGGGCAATAAGATAAAAACTTACAAAATGTCTGCAACAACAGATGGATGACTTCTAAATACAGTGGTACCTCGGGTTACATACGCTTCAGGTTACAGACTCTGCTAACCCAGAAATATTACCTCGGGTTAAGAACTTTGCTTCAGGATGAGAACAGAAATCGGGCAGTGGCAGCGCAGTGGCAGCGGGAGGCCCCATTAGCTAAAGTGGTGCTTCAGGTTAAGAACGTTTTCAGGTTAAGAACGGACCTCCGGAACGAATTAAGTACGTAACCAGAGGTACCACTGTATACAGACATCTCCCCACTTGCACATGCTCCCAATGACACAAAAACAGTGCCAAAAGGGGGCAGGGCAGGGCCAGAATAGGTATAGAATGGGGCAGAGCGGGGGTGGAACAGGGGAGTCCCCACTTGCACGCGTCCTGGAATGGAACCCCCATGTAAGTGGGGATTCCCGTTTATAATTTTATCCTATCCTTCATCAAATAAGTCAAAGGCGTGCAGGGCAATAACAACAAAAACCAATTTTGCTCTATCTCCTGGCATACCGCAAAGCTTCAGGGCAGATTACAACAGTTAAAACAGGCACCCCCAAACTCGGCCCTCCAGATGTTTTGGGACTACAACTCCCATCATCCCTAGCTAACAGGACCAGTGGTCAGGAATGATGGGAATTGTAGTCCCAAAACATCTGGAGGGCTGAGTTTGGGGGTGCCTGGTACAAGCCATGGATAAAAATACCAATTAAAAAACCATAAAAGCAGAAATAACAACAACAACAACAACAATATACCCATAAACCAGTAAAACCTCACAAGAACAAAAACTGTTAAAAGTATCATTGTTGTATAAAATTTTGTTAAATGCTACTTTTATCTCAGGCCAAAATCATTCATCCTAGTGGGAACACAATTGGGGAGTTCAGACAGGAGAAAAGGCTTAGAAAAAGGTTCACTATGGATCTCTTTCAGCTCAAATCAGGGAATTCTCTCTGCACTGTGAAATTAAGGGAAGTGTGAATATCAAAGAGTGGCTGTATTTTGGTTCACATATTATTTTGGAAAATGTGGACTCAGTAGGTTTTGCCTTTAATTGCAAACTGAAATGAATTTCTCTGCCATCCCTTATGGGGATGGATAATTTTTTTGGTCTCTCTTTTCACTTCTTTGCTTGCTGTACGATCCGTTAGCCTTTGTGCTGCTTAGAGGAAATAGAGAATAATATTCAGTCACTGGGAAAGCACATCAGCTCTTTTGCTTCCTGTTGTAAAACAGCAAAAGTAGTCTTGTCTCTATTTTAGCATGAATAGAAGAAAAATAGCCTTGCTAATCCCCCATTTATCAAGGAAGACTGAAGGGCAAACAGTGAACAAGCTTTGGGATAGACAGCTTTTCCATACTGTATTTTTTTGTCTATATTGCAAGTGGTATAATTACAAAAATTGGTGCGGACACACACACACACACACACATTTGCATTATTGTCACAGGAAATATTTCAAGCCATCAAAAAAGACACTTGCAGCTCTTTACTGGGGAGATTATTTTAGTTTCAATTTAGGTCCACTTTTCAGAGGTTTCCCATAACTGCCCTCAGATCACCTGCTGCTATGGAGCCATGTAGCTGCTATAGAATAAACAACAACAACAAAATCTAAATAAGTTTCAGCAACTACAATACAGCTATCCAGTCTGACCTGGATGGTCACTTACTGATTCATTTGCTTTTAATATAAAAATCGATTTTCACTTTCCATGATAAAATAATCCCAAAACAGGGTACAGTACCAATAAAACTCAATGAAATCATAGTCGGCCAACATATAAACTATGAAAAACTGACGTCGGTACATACACAACCAAACAAAGCGTAACAACACAGATTCAACCGGAAGCCTGAGTAAGTAGCTGTTTACACAGCACCCTACACTTGTAAGACTTGCCAACTGTAGAGAGAAATTTGCATGGCAAGGTCCCGAACCCTCCCCCTTTGTTGGAATAAAGACACTTGACACCAGTATTTTGGGTTAATGGGCTAAAAAGGCCACAACTTTATTGGTTACAGAATGTGAGTGGCATTGGCTTAGGCATTGGAACCAAACCGACTGTATCTGACTCCTGCCCGCCTGCAGGAAGTCTCAGAAGGGTTAACCACCAGTAGGGGGAGCCCTGTTGATGCACATCAACTAGGAACTAGATTTGTCCACAAACAAGGTGCCTGTATCAAGAACGTTTCTTGAGTCGCCACATATCAAATTCCTGGGAAATGTGGCAATACCATCAATATGGCAACTCTGTTAGACCTTAAAATCCCAACTGGTATCTAAGGGGTAAAGGTAAAGGGACCCCTGACCATTAGGTCCAGTCGCGGACAACTCTGGGGTTGCGGCGCTCATCTCGTTTTATTGGCCGAGGGAGCCGGCGTACAGCTTCCAGGTCACGTGGCCAGCATGACTAAGCCGTTTCTGGCGAAACCAGAGCAGCGCATGGAAACGCCGTTTACCTTCCCGCCAGAGTGGTACCTACTTATCTACTTGCACTTTGACGTGCTTTCGAACTGCTAGGTTGGCAGGAGGTATCTAAGAGAGAAGGTGCTTAATTCTGGATCCGTCCCATTTACTTTAGAGGAACTATTATTGAGCAACCAGGATAAGTCTGTCAAGAGCCACTTGCCAGGATGACTGTGTATACCCTTGAGGCACAGAGTCAGTATTACTAGGAATACCAGTTGCTGGGGACCACAAGTAAGAGAGTGTTATTGTGCCCATGTCCTATTTGTGTACTTCCCAGAGGGCATCTGATCCCACAGGATCCTAATCAATAAAAATACATAACTAGCTGAGGTTCTGCCTCCTCCCAACAAAAATCATGGCTAGGCCCGTGTCCAGCAGCCCTGTTTTGCCCCTGTGTTGTGTGGTCTTGGCTAAAAGATTCCAGTTCAAACAGACCTAAGTGTGTCTTGTCTCCTTTGTCTCTTGCCTGATTCTCATCAAGCAATGAAATATGTCTTGTTGTGGGTTGCATTCCTGAATACAACATTTAAAACAATTACATCTACAATTATTAAAGTAATTCAAATGAATAGCTACTTTGTAATGTAATTATTTGCTACAAATGAACATAAATGATTTCAATATATTAAACATTTGTTCGAGCAGCTGTTGAAATCTATCTTCATTAAAAGTGCCTGTGGGCTAGGCAAACCCCTGGCAGATGCCTATTTATCAACACACCCCACTTTACAATTCTGAGTTTTAATTTCTTTCACCAGTGCCAATTCTTCGTTTTCTTCCTCCAGCCCTATACTAGGTACAAGAGGCGGACATGTTGATTCAGAAGTCTATTGCATTCTTTAAAGAGCTGTACATATGATGTAACTACGCTGGAATGGTGTTATTCGTTTTAATGGAACCATTGCAAAGTGCATGGCTTGTATAGCCTCTAAATGCAAAAACTTACCTGTGGGCCAAAATAAGAACAAGCTGCAGAAAATGTAGATGTATGTATCAAATGCTTAGTTTTTAAGAACATTTTAATGGAGAAATATGGTGGTTTATTTGACAATTTGGCGGCTCAAGAGGAATCCGAAATGGGGCAGGGATTAAGTTAGTTGGAACATGGAAGCAGAAACACAGGACTGTGGAAAGGAGCAGCAGGGAGTGGAAAATATAGACATTACTCCCATGAGTTAATGGTCCATAACCCTTCTGGAGTTTAGATTTTCATACTTTTTGACAGTAACAGGCAGATTCTGCCACACCGGGGGTGCAGAACCTGTGTCCCTCCTCTAAATTTGGACTCTAAATGCCATCAGCCCCAGCCAACATGACCATTGGTTAGACATGATGGGAACTGTAGTCCAGCAACATCTGAAGGAACACATATTTCCCATCCCTTTGCTACAAGTCTGCTTACCTTATTTGGTGGGTGGCATTGTGGCTGGGCCCTGGGCCCCATGGTGGTCCCGCCACAGGATGGAGACTTGCGCCCTCCTCGCCACTGCTTGCCCATGCCAGTGGCACTGGGCAGGGCCCCGCTGACCAATCAGCGCTGACAGGGGATGTGACCACAGGGAATTTAAACCACAGCACAGCGGGAAGACTGTCCTCTCAGGCCGTTTGCTGGATCTCCCACCCACCGGCCCTCTTTTTCTGCTTTGCTGCAATACGACCTTGCTATGGACAAATGTTGGTCACCATATTTTGGGATGGGGTGGAAATTCTTCCACTTGGCAATTGGCTCCAGCCATTTGGTTTTCGCCTACCTCGTAACAATCGTCACAACTTTGAGAGATAGTCTGGCTTTACCAGATGCCTAAGCCAAACCGCTCGCATCTGTAACCAATAAAGTTGTGGCCTATTTGAACCCATAAACCAAAATCCGCTTTTTCGTGTCTTTTATTTATCCACTGGGGAACTGCGGGTCACGGGGCCTTGGCACGCAATAACAGATTCAACACTGACAAGCATTAACTAGGACTGTGGTGGTTCCTAGAACCATTTGCTTTACAGAATATTTTCGTGCAGAGTTGGAATAAGTTCTTTTGGCAGAAACCCTGTTGTGTTAAGTAGCATTTTAATAGGTAAATAATGGTTATTATGGTACAGGAATGAAAAGAAGGAATCTCTAAAGACTTTGGCTTGGGGGAGAAGAGATAAAGGGACCACTAAATGTCTCTGTATAATCTAAGTAACAACTCATTTAAATATTATGTCTTAGCTGCGTGCTGCTTCTTTTATGTTGTTTAACTTTACACCCTCTATATTCATGCAGATGTAAATTTGGCATCTGGATGGAGCTGAGGAAACATAAAAGTATCAAACCACATCTAATTCCCATCCGTCCAGGTTTATGCTATAAATAAATTATGCCACAGACCTCTAAGAGAGAGAGGATGAACAGCCTGCATCAATGCATAAAGAAATAGCTTGTAAGAATTGAATGCAATGTGTAAATATTAGCTTCTTTTCTAAATGCAAAAATGTCTAAAGCATGTCCAGAAATTCATCAACTTTGGGGGCAGGCCGCTTGCACATCTATTTATCAGCATTTAGATATTTGAGGAAATGCTGGTTCAGCCAAAAACCTCACAACTTATTTCAAGTCATCAGACTTGGTATATCTGTGTCTGTTAGCATTTGCACGGAAGGAGGAACTAAAGTCGATAGCAAAGGTTGGAGCAATGGTTCTTGGGCAAGAGCACATTCCTTTGTGTAAAGACCCAACTATCTGTGTCCAAATTAATTAGAAGGTGTTGCAATGGGCAGGCTAATAGTTTTGGATTCTTCTCCTTGGAGCCTAGTTAGGTTGTCACCTGTCAGAGAATGGTAGCAATTCAAGTAGACTGAAAGGGCAATTCACCTTTCTTTATGGAATTACATGGAATTTACTGGGAAAGCAAAGCACTAAGTACATTTGATTGTGTGACTCCCCAGGAGTGACTCACTGCAACAGGTTGGTTTTCCCTGAGCTGCAAAGTGATTTTGAGGATTACCTGATGTTGTAGCAGAGCCAACGCTGTCTGTGCTTGAAGGAGCTGTGTGTATGTTTAGCCTGGAAAAAGAGGAGACAGAGGAGTTATGATAGCCATCTTCAAATATCTAAAGGGCTTTCAAATTAGAAGAAAAGATTTCAACTAAACATCAGGAATAACTTTCTGACAGTAAGAGCTATTTGACAGTGGAACGATCTCCTGGATCCTGGTTGCTTCAGCTGTGGATCATCTTGGCTCAGATTGGATCTTCTTTATGGGCTTCCCACAGGCATCTGAATGGCCACCGTGAGAACAGAATGATGGACTAAATGGGTCATTGGCTTGATCCAGCAGGCCCTTCTTATGTTCTGAACTAGCTAAATCTCATTCTAATCTAGGGTGGGTGGTGCTGGGATAAAAAGAGGTGTAGAATTTCACCAACAGTGAGGCTTTAATTGTTAGTTATTGTTGCATTCTAGAGGTTATTTTGTTACAGCATTTGGGAATGGTACAATGTGCCTTTGCAATATTAATGTTTTAATGGATTGTTTTATAGGATACTTTAATCTGTATTTTAACAATGCAGTTCAATTGGTTTTATGATTTGCAAACCACTTAGAAGAACATTAAGTGGTAGATGAATAAATAATACGGATATGGATAAAAATCTGAATAAATAAATACATAGATTGTATATTACTACTAGGGCTGTGCACTAGATCCAGCCAAATCCCAGAACCTGGACTGAATTGGGCCAATTTGCTTAGATTGGGTTGAGGCAGCCTTGGATCACTTCAGGTTGGATTGGGTCAACCCAGGGCTGTCAAAGGGGGTTAAATCCTGATTAAACACGTGGTCAGAGGAGAAGAATAAGGGTTTTAAACCCTGATTAAACCTATGATTGGGAGCGAGAAAGGGAGAGGCACATGCCATGACTGTACAAGGCTCTAAATAAATTTTGGACTCTGCCCAGACCATCCAGGTTGGATTGGAGCCACTACAGATCACTGTATTTAATCCTGAATTGGATTACATCGATCTTATAAAATAAGCTACTGGCTGTGAATGCCCTCTCTGCAATAAAGCATTTAGTCCAAGGATGGGGAATCTCAGGCCCAGGGATGGAATGAGGCTTAAAGGTCTGTTTACCTTGCCCTTGGGGTTCTCCACATACCACACCCCTACCTCCACACCACCTGCTTCACACCTTGAGTGTTTTTGCCTTGCTAGACAGTGTCTGTGGACTTTCTGATAATGCCTCTTGCTTGTCTGGATGGGAGAGGAGTGTGAGAGTTGTTAGGAGACCCCTATTCCCCTCATGGGGCAGCTATTTCCAGAGTGGCCTGACAACCAATCCCTCTTCCCAGGGAACTCTGGAAAAGTAGCTCTGTGAGGGGAATAAGGATCTCCTAACAACTCTCAGCACTCTTAGCAAATTACAGTCCTCAGGATTCTTTGGGGAAAGTGGTATGATGCTACTTTAAATGTATAGTGCCGATGTGGCCTTACCCATGCTCTTCCCCCACCCACCCATCCATCCACCCACCCACCCACCCACCTCCCGCTTCACTGTGTTTGTTTGCTATGGAGGTCTACTCCATTGAGCATGCTGTCACAGCTCTGATTTTAAGTGCTGGTAAAAGGTCACTGAAATAAGTCCACCCATAACCAAGCGAGCTAAAAGATATAGCCATTAAAACCAATCATCAAATCACTCCTAGTCCACCCCTGACCCAGCAAGGGGAGCTACTGATTTATAGTCGTTTCTGAAATGCTGTGTTATTTTGTGATAGGTGTATATATCATGTTTTTGCTAGTTGTTCCTCCGATGTCAGCAATCCACTTGCAAATCTCACTTTCCAAAGGTTTATTACCTGCTCATAAAAATATTCTTTATGCCACAATGAAATTTGGCAGCCGCGCTAGTGAATTGTATAATTTCTTTTTCAGAATAAACAATTATACAGCCAAGCATTCAGATGAAGCCTATTTCTAACACAGACCAATTTCTTTTATCCATTAAATTCAAAGGCAAACTCTTTAGTGTATGGGAGCGTGTGTGCAGTTATCAAACGGTAGCATTCAGAAAAGGATGCCATTGTTCAAGCTGTTTGTTTTTGCTTTATGAGAAAGGATGGTAGTGGCTGTCAAATAATTTTTATAGTATAATAGCGATGTCTAGCCTCAGTTGTGTTTAAGTGTTGACTGAAGGTCGGCAGGTACAAATTTTCGGAAACTACTAAAATGGCATCTTCTGCCTAATTATTAAAACCTAAGGCAGATGAGGGCAACGTTCCCTCAAGGATAATTGGGGGGCTGTATACCAGTGATGGGTGGCAATGGAACCAAAAGCAAGGGGGACCACAGGTGGGTGGGTGGGGTCACCTCTATTTCACTCTTTTTGCTATTCCCCTCTCTTTCCTACCCCTTTTCTCACCCTTTCCCCTTTTCGTTGTCCCACATGGGAAGCTAGGCCCTTGTGACCTAAGATATAGGAGCTATATTGCTGAAAGATTGGCCATTCCTGTGGAACAGCAGCTGCTCCTTTGTGTTTCTCAGGATTCAGATAGACTCAAAAGAGTGATAGTGATGCTGGAAGATATAGCAGAGAACTCCTCACATAGTAAGGGGATCCCAACAGAATCTGCATGTAGCTGATTGTAAACCATGCCACATAACCATTCATTTAATCGGTGTCAAATCTAGAAATGAGGGGAAGGCTTGGAAAGGGAAATTCACCATTCTGAGTCCCCTCTGAATCAGTCCCAGATCCCTCAGAGGTTTGGCTCATAGGTGCTCAATTCTCTGCTACCACTCCTCCCAGCCACTAGTTCTGCCTGCATCTTTCCAAATCCAAACCTTATTGAGGGAGGAAGCTTTGCAAGTAGCCTAAATTTCAGGCTTAAGGACTATGAGGAATGGAGCTCCAAAAGCTTCCTCAAGCGTGAGCAGCAGTATCCACTGATACTGCTTCCCAGTGCCAACTGGCTATGGCTATGCTTGCTGGTGATTGCATGCAGTAATGCCTAGGGTTGCTGAGAGACTTGCTTGACAGCAGTCCCCTTCAATAATGTGGTGTACTTGTTAGAGTGCCAGACTGGAGACCAGCATTCAAATCCCCACTGGGTAACCTCCAGTTAATCACTGTCTCTCAGCCTAACCAACATCACAGGGGAGAACCATTATTTGTGTGCCACCTTGGGGTCCTTGGAGGGAAGGTGTGATCTAAATGTAATTATTAAATTAATTTAATAATAATAATAATAATAATAATAATAATAAACAAGGCAAGCTGGAAAAGGCGAGGCAGCAGTGGAGAGGGCTCACTTGGCGCGGATTGCTGGCAGTGAGGTGATGCGGCTCTAGCTTCAGATAAAAATACATAACAAAAAGACCCCAAATATGAAAACAATATTGTAATGAACTCTAGGAACATCAGGAAAACTCTAAGAATGCCTCCCAGAGAGAAACAGAATAAACACCACTTTCATGAAACATAATCTATTATAGCTGTGAGTATGCTTTCTCATGTGACTAATCCTTAATTATTACAAACAGATGTTAAAGCAACACAGATAATCCAAGTTTGCAGTTGAGTCCATTAAGACTCAGTGTGAAAATCCAAAATGTCTAATGTTCGACTTGGATCTTGCCCCTTATACAGAGGCATGTGTGTCTGTTCTATAGATAAGTAAATGAATAAGCACCTCAGCAGTAGGTTTACATTCTGCAAAATGTGAAGTCTGTGGATGTTCCAAAGCATCGGTATGAATTTTACTCTTATGTACACCAGTACAAGTTCTTAAAGCTCTTCTGGCTTGTCCTACATACCTTGTGCCCTTGTCACTTAACATAACAAATGCACTGTTATGATGTCAGCCTGTGCCAAAGTCTGCACTGATAGACTCAATCCACATCTTCAACTCACCAGTTTGGATGTTCCTAAAGTTGAGATTGAATCAAAATCTTAAAGGAAGTCAATTCTTAACCTGGCAGAATCTCTCCTTTCATTTTTTTCTATTATTACCCCACTTCAGGAAACAGGCCACCTTGTGTGACAATTATTTTACTAACCTATGTCTCCCAGGAGCCTGCCTTGTCTAGACTTTCCTATTTTCCGCAGCTCTGTAAGTGAAGACTAGTCCATTAAAAGCATTCAATTTACAACTGTAACACTCAAATTTGGCATTTTGGTGACATATTGGACAAGTCATCTAGGGATGACAAATTAATTTCACTTTAAAATCCAAGCGGAAAGGTCCTGAATTAGTGCTTCTATGCATTACTTTATCCAGCACCATTGACTTGTGAATCTATATGCATGGAGTTATAATATACAATATATAGTAATAGATTTTAATTGCATTGGGCCGTGGTGAAAATTGGATTGCTGGCAGATCATCACTGCTGACCTTGTGTAGCTGTGCAGGAGAATGCTAATGCAAGGCCTGCTCATTCAGCAGATCAACAACTTGGAGGTTGTATCAAATATCATGAAGCCAGATCAAAATCACATTCTGTGTCCGAATGGCCTTTGTGAGGAACAAAGCCATGTAAATGAAAGCAAGTTCTTAGTTTCTTCTTTTTCCTGGTCATGCAGGGCTTTTAGCACATTATGCATTATTCCCCTGTTGTGGTGGTTGGATTTCCAAAACCAGCTCTCCCCTCGTCCCACTACCATAGGAGCAAGTTGCCAACAGGAAGTTAATAAGAGAGCAAGAATATATTCTCTTTCCCCTACCCTGGGACAAGAGGAATGGCCTGTAAAATATGAACACAACCTCTGGGTCCAACAGGGCATTGAATTCCAGCTGCTGGGGATAAAACAGCAAGGAAGGGCAAGGAAACTGTTTTCGTTCAGACCACAAAACAACTCAGGCTGTAAACCTATGAACACCAACCCCACTGGGTGCAATGGGACTTGCTCCTAAACATGCATAAGATCAAGGCAGTGAATATAATTGTGGGCTAGTGACTACCCAATTTAAGAATAATGTCTTCAAACTCAAAATCCCCTGGAAGCTGGCATTGCCTATAGTGGAATTCTTTGCACAATTGAGCACTCACAAGTTGTACATCTTTTGGCCACACTCACATGTTACCACCAGGCACCTCTAAGGAACTATGTGCTCCACCCATCTCTGCGTGCCATGGTTTTGCTATGGTTAAAGTGGCAATTTATTGCTACAGGTTTCTTGACGTTGAAACACATAGTGGAAATATAGATTTACTTAAAGTGCTCTATTGTCCTGGCACAACACAACACATGCACACACAGTCTTTTAGCAGTAAGGAAAGTAAAGGGGAAATGCATTGAACAGTGTAGAACAAACAAACAAACAAACAAACAAACAAACGATGGGATGTATAAAAACCCCCACAAGCAAATCTAGTTGATTGCTCATTGTTGTATAATCTCCTCCTGCAAATAAATCACAATGAATCCTCAAGACCAGACATAGTCTAAACTCCTCAAAAGACTTGTGCAAGCCAACTAATAAAAAGGTCTGGAGGAGCCCCCATTGTCACCTCTCACATTCATACTGCTTTTAACACTGATTCAAGAGGTAATTGTGATGGGTGTATCATCTGATAGTATGAGCAGCATTGAGAAATTTACTTAGTCTTTTCTATAGATCACCCTTGAGGTGATTCCCCCTCCCCAACCACCGCACACAGAGTATGGCAAAATATCACTTTAAAAAACAGGCAACGCAGCCATCACAGGGACAAAAATACCCCTACTACTACATGTGCTGCATCTTCATTTTATCAGCATCCCTCCATAGAGAGATTTGTAGAAGTCTCCATCCGTGCATTGCCATCCATAACTTCTCCATAGTTCATTGGCCTCAAACATTTTATCGACTTTCACCACTATGTGAATCCCTGGATATTTATTCTGTAAGCCCCCAGGGATCCATTGAAAATAAAATTTATTTTATGGAGCTTTATGACAAAGGTACTTCTGCAGATAAAATCTTTCCGTTACTGCTCAGCTTTTGTTCTCTGTATGGTATACTTTGCCAACTCACCACCTAAAACCCATTTTAGATTAAGACAGTGGCCATAAAGATACCCGCAGGATGTAAGCACTCATGATTAAATAGGAGGGTGTCCGCTTATTGCCTATCATTTGCTCAAGGGGAAATGTTAGGACAAATTGGGACGGTAGGAAAGATAATGTACAGATGTGGACTTGAAGCTCGAATTCTTTTCTGCACAAGGCACTCTAGTTCTGAAACGCTCCTCCCACCTCTCCTTTGTAGACTGCATTAAACACCAGGTTTTTCTGATGCTAAAGCTGTTGTAAATTTATCCTGAACTTCCTTGCAGTCACATCATTTATTCATTTCCTTCAAACATACTGTATGTCTAAACTGGTGATCACAAGCAAAACAAGAATACTGTACAGAGTGAACAATTGCTAATTGGCCGCACACTGTAGCTTCTGGGCTGGAGGGTAAGGGAGATGGAAACTCTGCAGATAGTTACCACCTTCATGTGCTCTGGTTATATGTTAATGCCACAGTAAGAGACAGGGAAGCATTTCCTCTCCAGTTCATGGCAGCCGTGGAAGCTCAGGCTCAGTGACCCGGGTCTTCACTAAGAGACAACACACCATAATCTTTTCAGTGCATAGGGCCTCTAAAGGTCTTAATCCAGCCCTGGAAGGAAAGCTTCCACCAAGGTGAGGTGAGCAGTAGGAAAGCTGGCATATCCTATTCCAGCATTCCCTTCTTGCACATTGTACGTCCCTTTCCTTTGTGACGGCTATGACAGTTTCCAATCAGAGCAGAGAATTATACCTATTGGTATCACTGGTGATATTAACAGTCAGGAAGCCTGCTTAAGCTTGAAGAAAATTAGTAATATTAAGAACAAATTAATCAAGAGGGCAGACAGGTATGTCACTGGAGCCATTTATCTGCTGGTCTCTTTGCTCTGAAAGCCCATAATTCATGTCCTCCTGACTTATTACTTGGGCAAGTTTCTAGACGCTGGCACTCTGTGGCTATTTGCTTTAGGGGAGACAAGAGGCTGAGTAAAAAGACAGTGATGAGAAAACCACTTTAGGAACCTGCCATTTGCCAGAAAAGAAGAATTGTCCACAAAGTTCCTCTGTGATTTGTCGGAAGAGCTCGGCAACCAGAGGGACTCGGCAGTCATTGATCAAGTCCGCTTTTAACAGTTCCTAGTGTATTTATGACCCACAGCAAGACATCGGAGTGGATGGGGAAGACTCTTCCAACTGCATGCAATTGCTGCCGTTGGGCACAACATATGTTTCAAAGGGTGAACAGACAATCTATACGGAGGTTCGTTTTTGGTACAGTGTACTGAGGAACGGAGCAAAACCTCCTGATCTGAGCAGGGTCAGCTCAAGACATTTTGCTGCCTGAGGTTAAGGACAAGATGGCACCTCGCTTCCGTTTCATGAACAGACTGGCAGCTGAAAACCTGACTTCAACTCTGGCTAGGGAGCAGCTTCTTCCATCACACCTGAGCAGGAGGGGGAGGGAAGGAATTTGACTCAGTTCACCTTTAAAGGCAAACCTGTGTAAATTGCCCTTTCTGAAACTACTTGCAAACTGAAACACAACCATCCTTTGAAATTCTCGTGTCCTTGACTTTTTCAGTGTAGTTCTCTAGCCATGTAATATGCACAAAATGCATATACTAGGATAAAGTGTGTGTGTGTGTGTGTAAAGAGAGAGTGGGGGGAATTAACAAATGCATTGGCAGAAAATTGCTTTGCCAAAAAAGTGTATATAGGGCACTATTTCATGCAAACGTGTATAAGAAAAAATTGGCATGAAAATGCTGGCAAATTTTAATTAGGTTTTTAAAATTGTAAACTGATATGGAGAACTGAACTTAAGAATGAAGAAAAAGATAATCTGAGAGAAACCCTAATAGAGAGGTTTGGCCACCCATACCTGAGTGCAGCAAGTTTCCTTGAAGAACATAGGGCAGCCTGCATGGCAGCCTGGCAGCAGTGTCCCACCCCACCTCCCAGCATCCACTGCCTGAGGCAGCTGACACACGCTGCCTAATGATTAGGCCACCCCTGCATCCACACCACATGCTGAGCAGAGGGTGCTGCTGATGATATCCATGGAGCAAATTCATGGTTCATGGAAGCCAATTTGAGCCACTAGTCATTAGGCAAAGTCATTGGAAGAGGAGTGGGGAGACATGCTTAGGGAGGGCCTGTTGGACATGGAGAGAAATGACTGAGCTAGTTAGGTTATTGGTCTGAACCAATATAACTAGTCTCAAAATATAATTTTGAGATGGAGGGAGGGAGGGAGGGAGAAAGAAAGAAAGAAAGAAAGAAAGAAAGAAAGAAAGAAAGAAAGAAAGAAAGAAAGAAAGATTGTACTAGTGTGAGCTCACACGTTTTAGTAACATGGTGCAGGTATTCCTGAATGGAGAAAAAGGGTCAATAATACATTGCACTCTTCTGCCTAATTGATTTCCCAATGCTATGCCGTGCAACATGGCTATCAGTTGATTATGCCATTTAAAATATGATCAAAAGCTAACTAATATTATAGCCCCTAAATATGCTTTAGACCGATACAATATCTTCTCAAAGCAGAGGATTAAGCAGTGTAAGTAGGCAATTTAAATTGACTAGAACTAAAAACTGGACTCCATTTACATTTACAGTTTCAGTAATTAAATGATAACGCAAACCATTACTGCCTTTGATATGAAATGGGAACTCAGTTTCTCCCCTCTCCCTGCAAAGTGCCCATTTAGAACTGCATTCCATGGAGGGCTGCTACTTGGAAATCATATGAAGCTATCTCAAAGCCCTGCTGCCTCTTTCCCTCTCACAGTGGTTTTCTGAAAACTGGGCCTCGAGTAATGCTGAGTAAATCCATGGGAAATGTGCTCCACTCTCGCACATCTGGATGCATCTACGAAGCAATGATGCTCTCGCTTGGTCTCTCTGACAGGAGCTGTTTGAGGCCAGCTGCAAGGCACATTAACCTGAAGGCATTATTGAGTGGAGGCAAGGAGTGAACTGGGGCAGCACAGTGTAGCTGCTGTACCTGGAGAATACAGTATATGGTGCCATTGGTTTGTGTGGCAGGCATTCTCTAGATATGGCACCTGTTCAGGCATAGCACACACACCTACCGTCTTCACTGCTACCAAGGTATGCACACTGGGCCCCTTCCCTCCATCTTAGCCACCAGCCAACAGCATCAATGCTGCTACCACAGCATCAGCATCCACCCCTCCACATGAACATATTCGGTATCTCAGAGGCAACATACCTCTAAAATGTTGCTGTCAGACAGAGATGGAGAACCTCAGGGGTGGGGGCCAAATGTGGCTCCCCAGGTCTCTCTATCTGGCCCTTGGGACTTTCCCCCCATACTCGTCCCCAGCCCAGCCACAGCCTCTCCCCCCCAGACCACACACATTACCAGCCCTACTTTGTAGAGTGTTTTCACTTGGCTTGACTGTGCCGATGAACTCTGACGGCGCTTGTTTGCCCAGATGGAGGATAAATGGATAGAGGTCTGCACATGCACATAGAAGGCAACCTACAGTACCAAAGGTGAATTTCACATTTGTTGCTCTGTCCACTTTTGCCTCTGGTTCTGCCCATCATTAGCATTTGGCCTCTGGAAGAATATCCAGAAGGAAACATGACCCATGGGCTGAAATAGCTTCTCCCACCCCATGTTTGATAACAACAGAAGAGCCTGTGCAAAAGTTTCAAATGTCAGTTTCATGACCCTATTTGATTTCATTAGGAAAAGAAGTTCAATCTTGAAAGACCGTCAAAGTCATAGTTTTGAATATGGTCCAGGAAACAAATGGCTGTGCATTTCTGCAAATCCTGGTGGAGGTAACGTTAGCTTGAGTAACAGCGCCGAGCAACTCAGAGACAGTGGGATGGAACTACAAAAACAGCAGAAGGGTCAGAGGGAAACTGGCTGAGGAAGGAGACTTGTTTTTCAAGCAGGAATATTGAAATGCATGAAAATGATTGAGAAGGCAAGGGCAGCGGTTTGCAATCCCCCTAGCTATTCAATAAAACATTGGCTAAGCCGCTTCTTTTTTCCTCTTTTTGTTGTTGAGGGTGATAAAAGAAAATCATTAAGACTTTGTTCATGATGAACACTGAAGGGTTTTCTGTGGTGCTTGGAGTGCCATGGAAGCTGTCGGATGGGGCAACTCCATCCAGAACTAAAATCCGGTGATTCAAGGCAGCTGGATTAGAACGGTGTGTCTTTTCTCTTTATCTGGATTGCATACTCCAGCAGCTTTCCAAAGCCTTAGGTAGAGGTGTTTTCATAAACTGCTACTTGAACCTTTTAACTGCTGTTAGCAGCTAAACTAAGGACTCTCTTTTTTAAGGCCTATAGCAGGAGTCAAAAACCTATGATCCTCTAGATGCTGATGAACCCAACTACCATCAGCCCAAGCCAACGTGGTGGAAACAATGGCAACAATACCTGGAGAGCCACAGGTTCCCCATCCCTGGCCTTTGCTACCCAAGTGCATTCTTGAATGATAATAGTGCATTCTTGAATGATTCAACATCAGGGAGTGTGAGAGCCTTCTGATATAATATTACAGTTCTGCATGTGAAGGGATGCGGATGCCAAAATAACCTTTAGAGCAGGATGACAAACAATCTAGATCTAAATATGAAATACAGTCAGTTTACAGGCAGGTCTTTTTTCAGCAGGTACTTGAGTGAACTCAGTTCTGGAACCTCTCAAGTGGGCGCCATTGCCATTCTAAAAGAATGAGGGAGGTGTTCATGGTTGGTTCCGGCAGCTCTTTTTCTAGGAAAAGAGCACTGACTACAGGGATTAAGACCTAAGCAATGGCATTCTTTTTAAAAACTTTTATTAAACTGGCCAAAATGTTACAGAAACAAAAGTCCGTCTAATGAGCCTGCATTGCAACTTTATTATAAAAGGAAACCATTTTTGCAACAGAGAAATTGATGTCGTAACTCCATTACTTCTCTGTATATGCTGTCAATCAGTTTGTCAATCTCGGCCATCTTCAATGCCTTATTCAGCTATTCCTTAACAGACAGAATGGAAACAGCATTCCAGTGTATAGCTAAGAAACAATGGTGGGTGGTGCCCATTGGAACTGGTAGGGCAGAATTTAGGGAGACCCACAGCAGGTGGAGCTACAGCCAATGACAGGCAGAGCCAACTAATTCCAGTTTTATCCCATCCTTCTCCCTGTTGAGTTCTACATGAGCAACGCTGGTCTCATCCACATTCCATTTGTCCAGACACTTTCCCTGGGAAAAACCGTTGAATCACAACTAACATCAGTTTGGTTACTTTGCTGATTTATTTCAGCAATAAACAGCAGGCTTTCCCAAGGAAAGCGGTGGGATGAAAGAAAAACCTCTCAGACCTGTGCCCAGAAATCGTGGGACAATCAGAAGAAACTATAGGACAAATGGAAGTATAGATGAGCCCACTGAGGCCAAGGAGGAAGACGCTGACAGGCAGTTCCACCCCGTAAACTGATTGTAAGTAAGAGGACAGGCAAGTGGGGGCTGGCTGAGGGCAGACTGGAGTTGGTGGGACAGTGCCCCACTTCCCCCAATGGACCACCCTCAAAAGGCTAAGGCAGTCTTAGCTGCAGCCAAGAGTCAGTATTTTTATAGGAATCTAAAACCCCACATTAAAAAATAAAATACTGCAAGAGGCCAAATGTAATATTAATTCCAACAAATTACCAAAGGGCACGGCCATTTGTTTCAACCGCTGACCCCAAAATACATCTGGTGCAAGTGGCTGCCCATACATACTGAACAATCCTGCAGGAGTCAAGAGCACCATATAAAAACAAAGTGAAAATAAGGAAAGGGGATGGCGGAAATAATGTTGCCACCAAATTTGCTTTTGCAAACATCAATGCAAAAGATGAAAAATATTTAAAGAAGAAGCAATTAACTTCCAAATGAAGGGGAAAATAGAAACAAACAAGGAGTGTTTGCCTGTTGGCCTACTGTGGAAATATGCGCTTTGCTAACAAGGAGACGCCAGTGTTTGCGTTCTGATTAGGAGCATGGATTGAGAGCAAGCCAAGAAGATGGAAAGTAAACAGTCCATAAAAGCTGACCTCCCATGTTGCATGCAGCCTGTAATTTGTTTCAGTCACTATGGGAAAACAGATGTGCCTTCATTAGCACTCCACCCCCACCTCCACAAGTTCTTTGTATTGATTGCAAATAGGAGAACAGATTGGTGGGATTTGGGAACTATTCTAGACAAACATAAAGGATCCCTTGTCCAACTGGATAAGGTGGAGAGAAAAGAAAGGTAGAAAGCAAACGTAACACGTTCATTTGAACTAATAATAAGCCACATCAGCGTATTTTTCTGCCCCAGTCAGAGGAGAGAAGAAATGGAATGAATGCAAAATGTGACATTTTTTTTTAAATCCCCAGAATTCAGAAGCTTTAGACCTTAGAAATAAGAATTGTGATTCAGCTCACGCTTGCACATGCTCAAGACCCCCAAAAAGCATCACCATAAATTAAATGTGTGTAACTACACAATGAATAGCAGCTATTATGTTTATTTTAAGTAATAAAGCACCATTTTCCTGTGGCATACCTCAAAAGGTGGGTGGCCTTGGTTAAGTTCAGACAAACTGGGGAAATGGGGATAATACACCAATGCTACTTCACAGACAGCACATGCATACACACACAGAGAGAAAATGTGCAATAGTTCCCAACTGGAGACAAACTGCATCTACACAGTAGCTACTTTTACTTAGACCCAAGGCTATGTCCTGAAACCCTAGTCTACCTTGCGGCAAGTCAGTACGCCAAGTCCACAGTCCTGGCTCAATCCACACTTCGAGCATCCAAAGCCCCTCAGAGATCCTGGAGCATCCAAGCTGCAGTCCATCAACATGGGCAGTTGAGCAGACACAGCACCTCAGCTCTGATGCTGATTGCAGCATCTGGGCTTGATGGGGCATGTGAGCCTCACCTGTTCCAATCCTACTCCACCTCCTCCCAGAGCTACCGTAGCGAGCCCCACCTGGCCAGCTAGGGAGCTGGGTTATGGGCCCTTGCCTTCCTCAGCTTCCTAGAGTACCAATCCTGCTGCTCCCTACACCTCAGAACCCGTCATGTTCGTGGAGACAGGGGCCCCTCTGGCTTTGGTGATGGGTCCTGCTACTCTGGCCATCCCCTTGTAATTTTCCGTCACCCCATGAGTACTTCCTACACCAACCTCTCCTTCCCCATCCCCAGCTTGTCCTGGTGTGACCCAGTTCTGGCTACAACCCTTGCCAGGTTCCCCTTCTCCTCCCCATTGTTCTGCCAGTTCATGACAGGCTCCTTCTGCTTCAGAGAACAGCTGGGAAGATTGACTTGCAGTGCAATCCTGGGGAAGGGTCATAGCTCAGTAAAAGAGCATCTGCTTAGCTGCTAGATGGTCCCAGATTCAATCCCTGACATCTCCAGGTAGGACTGGAAGAGAATCCTGTCTGAGAACCAGTAACAGCTGCTGTCAGCCAGTGTAGACAATACCAAGCTAGGTGGACTAATGATCTGACTTGGCATAAGGCAGCTTCCTATGTTCCTATAGTTGTTTTCTCAAAAGACCCACTGGGGCTATTCACTAGCAAGTGTGCTTAGGATTGCACCCTTAACATGATTGCGACCAGTTTTAAGATGCTGGCCACTTGCCACTGTATAAAACTGTTGAGCCCTAATGTGCAAGACAATAATGGATTAGTGTGTCCTAAGCAGTGGATAGAGGCAAAGGTGCCCACCCTTGCAAATATGTGAACTGTATTTGAGTGGTACGTGGGCCACTTCTGAGAGCGCAGCAATGTAGTGCTCTGCTGGCTTCATCACCTGGCAAAATCCTGATTTTGCAACATGGCCTTTTTTGCCATCTCCCTACAATGGGAACGAAACAATGAACAAGCGTGTCCATGAAATGTTTTCTGTTTTTGGACATACGTTCCCAAATATGAGCAAACAAGTGGCTATTCTAGCCTACTCACTACCAAATTTGACTGGATTCCTTTCTAAACAACAAATAACCACAACCCTAGAAGTAAGTCCCTTTGTGTCAAATGGGGCTTACTCCCAAGTAAACGCACACAGGATTGCAGCCTATGCAAAGCAAGTCCCTTATTTCTGTTATTTTGCCTATTGGATCAGTTTGCATGCACAGTTAAACATCTGCTAAGAATTTCATCCCTAGAGACAGTACAGATGCCATTTATATCCCTAAGTCTGCCCAGTCTCCTTTAATGCCATTAATCACATTATTTCAATTAATGGAGCTGAACTAGCTGGCCTGGGCTAATGGGTTATTAATGAGATCATGTTAGATTTGGACGATCCCAAGCATCAGCTATATGAGTCTTCATCGTTTCTGCACTGTGCCTCTTTCATTCCTTGAATCTCCTAACGAATCGCAAAAGTTCCATTATACTTTCCCATCACACCAGTCCTCTCAGTGATGCGCAGCTGTGCCTGGTATCAATTACAGATAGACTGGAGTCATATTTCTAAAGCAGAAGAGGGAATCAATGGTTGTTTATATTGCCATTCCTCAATCCCCTGCTTTAAAGTAATTCATGACAAGGCTGAAGCCATTCATTTTATTAAGCTGTTATTAGTGGCCAGAAATTATTCTGCTTCATTGATCCTGAGGTGAAGGAATTGCTACTCATTAATTTAGGGCCATATGTTTCATATTTCAATTTTCCTTTGGAGACCAAATCCTTGTTGCTGTTGTTTCCTTAAAAAATAAGTACTGGAACAGACATTTTGCTTTGCTAAGGATTGGAGTTCATTGTTATTTTCCTTCCTTTCATTTTAAAGATAACATGGTTGAGACATTGAAAAAGAAGGATTTTTTTTCTAAATACAGTATAGAACAGGTTTGTCTGTTCTGTCAAATCTGAACATTCTGCTATTGCAAAAGCTTGCGTTGGCAGCAATTTTCTCTTTTACTTGCATCAGGCCTGGTTGCTTTTTGTTGTTGTCTTTAGTTTTCAACAATTATTTACTGTGATGCCTTTTAAAAGAATTCAAGATACAAAATTCTTTGAAATGTCATAGCAGGGTGTGATGATGATCAAAGTGGCTGGATCGTCTGGGGGCAGTGAATTCTATAGTCTTGGACCCTTATTTCCAATATTAGCACTCTGGTGCTTAGTGTGATCTGTAAAGAGCACTGGGGGGGGAGGGTTTGCTCTCCTATTTTAGCACAATGACCGCTCCCCACATCAAATGGGGGGGCAACTTTTGAGTGGTCACGCGCAGCCCCCTGGATCCCAGTGCGGCTCCTGGTAGTTTGGGCTAGCTTCATCCTCCCCAGGCTGGATACCTGGAGTCTCCGCCTACTTCAGTCAACCACCCAATCCCGCCTGGGGAGACGTTGCCAGGGGATTGTCTAGGTAAGGGGAGGGACCGCCCTGCCCACACAACAGGTGTAGCTTACCTGTGAAGCGACAGTCGGCTCCAGAGCTTCTCCCACCCTCCACTCCCTCAATTAAGTCTTCATTTGCAGGTTAACCTCTTCTCCACAGGAACGCAGGCGCTGCTACGTCAAGGACGCTGTTGAAGGGCCGGAAAGGAATTTTCCTGCATTGGCAGGTTTTGCCTTTCTCGTAGCAAAACGTCACAACTTTGGCGGTTTCAGGCCTTGGGCGGAATACTTTAGTCTATCTTCCTAAATGGGGGGGGGCGTGACCCATGCCCCCTTTGCGGTGACAATACCAGGGTTCCCTGTTAAAGGGGTCTTGGGGGGAGGCATTGGCCTTATGCCGAGAGGTTGTCATTGCTCTCCCCTCCAGCGGCAGCGAACGGGGGGGGGGGGCTCTCTGCTTAAACATATGTTCTCCAGAGTCAGCCCAATCCCCACACATTATGGATAACCCTCAAGTCTCCCAGATCCCCTGCTGGGGACTGGGAAGGATAAACACCCAATGCCTGAGCCAAGGTCTCCCTACATCTGAATCTTAATAAAGTTGTGGCCAATTTTAATCCCATAGCAAGTTGCCTTGAGTCATTATTCCGCTCGGGGGTCGCTTGGAGTTTGGGGGACTCCGCCTGTCCACGCAAAATTCCAGCACTGGAGTGATGTGGGGGCTGGGAATGCTGCCTTCTACTCATAAAGAGCTAGCAGATGGCTTTACCGCCAGTATAAGATGCTTATGTGCTATGATGCCTTCTACTTAGAGAGGATCTATCTCTGACTGGGGGAGATAGTGGTCTGCCAGTTCTTTAGATCTCTCACTAAAGAGCAGGCAGGATCCTTTATTTTTTGGATGGCTAAATAAAGCTAATAAAGAAGTGTTAAGATAAAGCTTTGGGGCAGGTGGGCCACTTCCTGGGGCTTGGTGGGCTGGATTCAGTTTGGGGAGGCACAGGTTAGCCCAACTTGAGATCATAGAATTGTTGAGTCAGAAGAGATCCCAAGAGCCATCTAGTCCAACCCCCTATGATTCAGGAATCACAGCGGAAGAATATTTGCTAGATGGCCATCCAAACCCTGTTTAAAAACTTCCAATGAAGGAGAGTCTACCACTTTCCAAGGTAGTCCATTCCACTGTCAAACAGCTTCACCAGAAGGTTATTCCTAATGTTTAGTCGGAATTCTCTTTCTTGAATTTGAATCCATTGGTTCTGGTTCTACACTCTGGAGCAGCAGGAAACAAGTTTGCTCCAACTTCTTTGTGACAGCCGTTCAGATATTTGAAGATGGCTATCATATCATCCTTCAGTCTTCTCTTCTCCAGGGTAAACATATTCAACTCCCTCAACCGTTCCTCATAAGACTTTTATTTTCACATCTATCATCTTGGTTGCCCTCCTCTGCACACGTTCCAGCTTCTCGATACCCTGTGATGCCTTAACTGGACAAATCTTAAACTGTGATGCCAAGAACTGGACAAAGTACTCCAGGTGGGGTGTGACCAAGGTAGAATAGAGTGGTACTATTACTTCTTTTGATATGAACACTTAAAGATACTATATATCTGAAGTGCTTTGAACAATCGAGCTGTATAAATGCTAAATATTATTACTGACCAGGACTGCTTTAGATCTCTTTTCAATTTGCAAAGTTTAAAAGGCAGTAGCACAAAACTTTATTTCACGGGATAGCAACTTAGTAAACCTTAACAAATCCTACAGGAGTGACAAAAATAAAAAATGTAGCGCATTTGTATAAGCTATAAATCATGCAGTGCAACAAATACATTGCACAATAAATTTAATACATTTTGTACTCAAAATGATGCATCGCCTTCCAAATCAAATTTATCACCGCTTCAGTTTCACTTCATGTGCTGAATCAGAGTCGCCACCTACTTAATTAAAATCTTCACCTGTGGTTTGGTATCACACTATAAATCAGGTCAAACCGAAATTAAACATGTTGCATATTAGAACCCATTCATCAGCTCATAAGTTAATTATAAAGCAAAATAAACGTTTATGAAGATGTTCCAAAAGAAAACTAGGCAAACTTCCACATGGACAGAATGAGGGCCAAGTGACTGTATCCATTGAAAAGCTGGATTCATGTTGTGTGTGATGCTATAAACACACAGCAAAGACTATTATTGCGTTGGCAGTCACCTGGACTTGTGCAGATTATGACCACCAGCTTATGACAAGCAAAAATCCACCTAGAAGTTCTGCTTTGCGTGCCCCACAGAAATGAATGGATGTTGTGCCAGGACCACAATAGTGTTTTTGCACAGCAACCTGTGCTCATTTCAATGGGGCTTGCATGGGACCTTCTGGCAGAAGTGTGCTTCTTAAATTTGGTGCTTGGTGTGCTTTAAGTATGATTGGTGTCATACATGCCTGTTGTAAACATGCTTCCTCTAGTGAAGTGATAGGGAACCTGTGGCCCTCCAGTTGTTGCTGGACTAAAGTTCCCATTGACCCTGAACATGGACCATGCTTGTTGGGGCTGATGGGAGTTGGAGTTCAACAACAAGAACAGGAGGGGTACGGATTCCCCATCTCTGATCTAGTGTCCCCTTGGACAATATTCCATCCTCCTAGAGCAGCAGGTCTGGCATTCCCAGGGGCAGCATGTGAAATGGGAGCCACTGCTGTGCTGTCAGCCCTGCTGCAGAGGCACTGCTGCTTGGAGGGGCCAGGATAGGACAGGGCAGAGTGGAGGTAAGGATGGGGGAGCGCTGGGTTGGTGGCAGAAGTGGGTGAAGATGTGTGTCCGCCATCCTCCTTTGTGTTTCCCCCCTCCTTTCCTTCCATCCCAGTGAGCAGAAATGCTGCAGCAGCCAGGAGGATGGCGCAGCAATGGTGCCTCATCTCATGCGCTGTGAGTGAGCATTCCTGAGCACACTCAGGCAGATAGCCTGCTGTTAGGCAGAATGAGGAAGGTGCCGCAGGTAGCTAGTTTTGGGCTGTCGTGGAACAGTAGCAAGTTGTTAGCTATTTAGTTAGCCCCCCCCCACCCCCCATTATTATTTTTATTATTGTCAGGAGAGGGAGAGACTGTTTTGTGGTTTTCTGCCTCAGATCTCAAAATAACTTGACCAACCATGACTGGTGTATGTGTGTCGTATGCTGATTTGCCTCAGATAGCAAAAACACCTCGGGCTGGCTCTGACAATGTACTTGCCAGTTTCCGTTTCCTCATTTTTTTCATTCTTAAGTTCAATTCCCCACATTGAGACTGTTTGTTTGCTTGTTTTAAAGTCCTTATGGAAATCCACCAGCATTTTAACATGATTTCCCCCTAATATATGCTTATATTCCATTTTGCCTAATCTACACATTTTTGAAAAGCAGTCTTCCCTAATCTGATGAGTTTTTTTAAATGTTATTTTTGTGGGATATTTTCAGTCTCATATAGCCAACATGCTTAACTCTAATTCATGCATGAAGAGATTGAGACCATACAGTAAGATGCCCTGCTAGACTTAGCTAGGTCACACCCTCTCACCTTAGGAGAAATGGTTACCAAACTCTTTGTTCTATGTTTTTCCACCATGTGAACCAGTAAGGATGTCTGAGTTGGATGCTCCAAGCTTAGACTGTGTGGCTTAAGCAAGACATCTAATTTAGAAACATTTACCATTTTGAAACTAAGTTAAACTGCTTGTCTTTTCTTGCTGCTGTATGGAAAAGCATATTAATATGACCTTTGAATAATTTGTAAGTAAACCATTTATGTTTCTCTGCTAAGGGAAGTGGGAATTTTTGGAAGCAACTTAGAAGGGGATGTTTTAAAGGTCTAACAGCCTATATTTCCATGCTTTATATTGCTGCATGTTTTGTGATTTTTAAATCTCTACCGAGGCTCTCTCACCAAAGAATACTTGCCCCAAACCTGGATCTAGGCACCCAGGGAATTTTTTCTTTTATTATACCACTACTATTTCCCTTTTACCAAAACCAAACATTTTCACAAATATATGCATTTTTATGCACCCCTTACATCAAGTTAGGTAGTTTTGCACACATTACTTGGCTGGGTAACTGTGTTCCAAATTTGGAATGATGGCTGTGTTTTGTTTCTGAAAGTGCAGATTAGCTAGGTTCATCTTGAATTGCAAACTGAATTGAATTTCTCCTCCATCTCTACATCAGTTTGCATCTGCATGCCAAATTACCGGTACTATAGGGCCTGGTTTTCCTTCACAAGCCTCTTCCCTTGCTGCACATCATACAGGGCTTTTAGACTGAATCTGTCAAGTGAGAGAGCATTCACTCTCCTATTCCAAAGAAGAAACTTAGAAATAGGATTTTGTAAGCTCTCTCTCTCTCTTTACCTAGCCAAGCCATGCTGCTTTCGTATTATCTGCCTTTTAATCTCACCTCCTCAATTCTAATTCAATTAGATCCTGACAGCTAGCAGATGACATAACTTCTATTTAATTAGCACTCCACCCCACAACGTCCTGTTCATCAATATTTCTCTCACACAGACATGGCTTCTTACAGTTTTCCCTGATGATTCTTTCCATGGTTAGATACAAAGAGCATCCTGCTGACACTACATCCATCAGGGAGGAAAACAGAGACAACAAGAAGAGCCGAAATGAGATCTCACACAAATGGGATTGCAATTTTGTGATTTGATGGAGTGAGGGAAAATCTGGTACAGGTCAGGAGACAGGGCCACAGGGGGAACTATGGGTGAGAGCCAAGGCCCACAGTTGCCAATTGCCACACCACCACACTGCTCTGCTACTGTCACCCACATTGTACCAGTGGTACAAGAAGCTAGTTTCTACACACCCTCACACACCCCTCTGCACCATTTATCCAGAGGCATTATCGGAGGACACATTCCAGCCAGGCAAAAATACTCCGGATGTGAAGTAGGGGGCCATGCAGCAGCAGCATTTGACAAGACATGCAGGGCTAAGATTGACAGCCCAGTGCTCCAGTAGGCCTACAGTGGGTACATATGTAGCTACAGTGGTATATATGTAGGCCCACTGGGCTGGTAGGAAATTGCCCAGAGGCCTAGTTGCCAGTTGTGAGGGGGGTGGATGGAGAAGGCAAGATGCCTTTCCTCCCCTTTCACATGTGTGAATCGCACACTCACGTGAAACTGGCAGAAGTTGTTTATGGAATCTATGCATGTGCCTCATTTAAAGGACCTAAATTGCCTTTGTTGAGGTACCAAAGTGCACATCAAGCGGTGAGAAGTAACAAGGAACGGGTGAGGGGGTGGCCAGGCACTGTGGTAGGCCACAAGGCATGGCTAGTGGGTTACATTTAGCTTCGTAGGACACAAATGGGGGAGGCCTGGTTTTTTTTTAGAAAGTATGAACATAGAGCAGTGCTATTTTTCTAGGGAAAGAGGTGCCGGAACTCACCATGAACGCCTCCCTTGTTCTCTTAGAATGGCAATGGTGCCCAACTGAGAGGTGCCAGAAATGAGTTCCCCCAAATTCCTGGTGGGGAAAAAAAAGCCCTGACATAGAGACTCTGGAAGGCACAGAACTGTCTAGCTGGTTCTAAGCTGCAACTTCTGCTCATGGTAAATGAGTTGGGCCAATCCATTTATTACAAGCAGGGAG
This sequence comes from Darevskia mixta, assembly GCA_034641385.1. Taxonomy (NCBI): domain Eukaryota; kingdom Metazoa; phylum Chordata; class Lepidosauria; order Squamata; family Lacertidae; genus Darevskia; species Darevskia mixta. The sequence goes on along the minus strand of JAWWNH010000001.1, from coordinate 8,752,726 downwards.
TGAAGATCAGTGATTTAGGCGGTGAGTCTGTGAGCAAAGCGCCAAATTCAGTGGCTGTTTATACACCTAAGTAGGGGGAGGTTGCTGAGGGAAGGGAAATAGGGACAGAATTTTGCTCTTGCTTTCTAGCAACTCTCTCATAAGCAAGCAAACAGCTAGACCAAATAGCTCAGCCAGATGGAGTCTTCCTCCCAGGTTGTTGTTATTGTTATTAATTACCTGCCCTTCACCCTAAGATCCCAGGGCAGGTTACAACCTTAAAACACAATACTGAAAACAGTAATAAGCTGGCTCCTAAAAATATACACCTCAAGTGTCAGAAGTCAGGGTAAATACACGTGCCTTCCGTAACCAGAAGCTGTATAATGAAGGTGGTAGATGCGCATCTATGATATTTGCAACCTTAGGCCCAACATCATAGCAGTCCAGCACAGCTGTGGGGAACCTTTGGTCCTCCAGATACTGCTCAACTACAATTCCCATCAGCCCCAGCAAGTATTCAATGGTCAGGGCTGATGGGAGTTATAGTTCAGCAACACCTGCAAGGCGTTGCTTGGTCAGTAGCTGTGGCATGGCTGCCCTTATGCTCACTCTTTGTAGCAACGGGAGCATGTTGTCAATTGATATATGACTGAAGACTGACCTCTGCAGACCTAGGAGGAGGCAGCTGTCCTGTTTCTCAGGCTGAAAGTAGCCTGGGCTGATTGGAGCCATTGCTAGTTGTCCCCCTAAGTGAGTTATTTTGCAAGCATTGTTTGCAGTCCTGCCATTAAAATTCATCGAACTACAAAAATCAATTACTCTGGGACATTTCATAGATTATAAACATGAATGATGATATCTTCATAATTAATGATTATAAGAGAGCAGCTTTAATAGTTTTCTTCCTTGTGGTTGGCTTGATTCCTAATCTACAATGGTTGCTGCTGGTGAACTGCAAAAGGTAAATTGGGTTGTCTTACTACTCTACCCTTGGGGCATTTAGCTAGGGACTGCAATTTCAATCCTCTAATATTGTTTTTCACTTTTTGAGCCCATTTTCCCAGTAAGGCAGGGGTAGGGAATCTCTGGCCCTCTAGATGTTGCTGGACTACAACTCCTGTCAGCTCTATTCAGCATGGTCAATGGTCAGGGATGATAGAAACTGTAGTCCAACAATATCTGGAGGACCTCAGGTTCCCCATCCCTGCAGTAAGGATGTGAAATGCATATGTAGCAATGTTCATGGCTCAAAGACATTGAAATAAAATGGAGGTCCCATTAGGGTAGAACACAGTATGTGTTTTGTGCCAGAAAGTCCCAAACATTTATACTGGACCTCTAAAGCCCCACACAGACATTTAGGCTTGTAACAAGAAGTTTACACTTCCAAGGCAAAGGCTATAGCTTAGGAGTGTGGAAGCCTATATTTTTGCAGATGACGTCTTCAAATCTCACACTTGATGCAGTGGGAGCAGTAGACAGACGCAGAAGAAACATGCAGATTGGGCAAATCGCACACTCACATGTATGCAAGATATAGTGTTTGAATCATGCTGTTGGTGCTCTGAATCAAAATGTCTGAACTGGTGAATGTGAGTGAATGTCATAAAGTTTTTCAGTGGTGCTCCATACCTATCTTCCTCCATCCACCTTCACAGCTGCCCCTTCTGTTAAGTAACAGCCATATCAGTGGATTGAACTTTATTTTCAGCAGAAGGTGGAAATAATAGATGCTGGCATTTTTAATAGAAAGGATTACTTTTTAGTTTTGGAGATCCTCTGAAATTTCATGGCTCTGCTGTGTGCAAAACAGCACACATAGCTCAATGCACACGTAGTGCATGTTTTCTGTGCAGAAGATGCAGTGTTAAATCCATGGCAGCTCTGGTTAAAAGGTTCAATCTGCACTTAATGGGAAATATCACTGCCTGGGGCTTTAGAAAATCACTGCTAATCATTAGACACTACTGCACTAGATGCACAGAAGCTGCCTTCTTTGAGAGCTATAGAGTCGAGAGGGGTAAATGCAGAACTCCACTCAGTCAGTTATGCAGTTCACTCTTTGGCCTTGTGCCTTGGGCAAAGTATTATCTCTCAACCTTTTTCATAGAGCTATTGCAAGGCTAAACAAAGAAGATAAAAAAATATATTCAGTGAAGAGTGCAACACAAATGATAAATATTTTTTAAAAGGCATAGTCAATGGCTTAGGTAGAGGGCTCCACTCAGAGCCTCAGGGAACATTTACTAGTTAATGCCTAGCCCAAATATATGAACATGCTCAAGTTAAGGAAGAAATATTGGTTTTGGAACATGGCAATCTTTCCTCATACCAGGTCTAAATTATTTCCAATGAAATAGCAGCTCAGAAAGGGAAATGGAGATTTTTTTCAAAATGGACGTGATATCTTATCTTGGCTATGTCCTGGGGAGGTGTTGGGTGTCCACAGAGTGTCACATTTTATTTCCATCGCCTGTCCGCAGAGTGTCACTTTGCAACTAGAGACACACAGGACTTGACTGCCTATGACAAAATGACATTTTAAGTGAGATCATTGCTAATTGCAGCTGTAGCCGTCAATAAGATTAAAATCCCAAACTCAGGGAGAAGAAAAGCCGAGCCCGTTAATTCATTTTGTAAAATGTTTGCAAACTGTCACATCAATAATGCATAATAAGAAAAGCCTGCCCCGAAGTAGTAGGCTCAGTGTACACACAACGCAATGTGCCACTATATGGCCCCCTTGCCATTACCAGTGGCACATTTATTATCATAAAGAGCAGAAAAACAAACTTCCTGGCTGAAAAACAAGATCAATTTGTACTCAAGCCACTATGTTGGATTCTAAGTGCTGTAATTAAAATGAAGGGCAGATGTTCCTCAAAAGCAACTGCAGACATATAGCCTTGTCATAATGAGGATGTTCTTGCAAGGCTGGCTGTGCAGCCCAACAGCATCGCCATCACTTCTTACTCATGTGCTGTTTGGACTCTTGGTTCCTCTTTAGGCAGAGAGACAAAGGAGCCAGGTGGCAGATGCTGCTGCAGGGGATTAACAAGTGTGCTTCATCCAGGACCAGCCCACCCATGAGGCAAGGTGAGGTGACTGCCTCAGGCAGCAGGATCCACAGGGGCAGCAGATCTGTTCTGTACTCCCAATCTCTTTGTTTGTAATCTCAATCCTGATTCCCCCTTCCCTCTGCAGCTGTTATTGGTGTGTGTGTGTGTGTGTAAGGGGGTGGATGAAGGGAGCAGGACAATGCACATGATGCATAGTTATCCATTTAATGTCATGTTTAATTTGACCGTATGCCACTAGAGGCAAAATCTTACTTGTATGGTTAGGGGAAAGGGGAAAAATTAATAAAAGCCAGTGCATTGATTGCAGAAGTTTAGTTCAGTGGGGGGCTTTCTTTCTAATCCCAATCCCTTTGGAATTGTATAAATACCTTATGTACCAGCCAAATTGGCTCATCAAATCAATTTATCAGGGGAACCTAATTTAATCTTTCTATTTGATGAAAAGGGTGTCTTTGCGGAGCAGCAAGGCTTTTAATGATTTACTCAGCTTATCCTGTTTAAAGCACCATGAATGTAGTTCGACAGAACTCGAGGGAGCCATAATGGAAAACCATGACGGAGAAGATGGAGGTGTCAGCCCATTGACAGCTTTATCTGGGAGAAACTGCAGGAGGAGCCCAGAACAACTGAGGAGAGTGAAGAAAAGAAATAAACATGGGGGCAAATGTCACCATTGGTAACAGACAGGTGAGACTAGCAAATCTAGAACACAAACTTCTATGTAACATGAATACTCAACCAGCAAAACCGTGATTCTAAGTGCTTCTATGAGGTGGTCACGCTTCACCAGTTGTATTGGAGGAAATGCAACACAGAACACCTAATGCCACTGTACCAGAGAGACGGACAGGATGCTGTGTATTCTTTATATTGCAAAGGAAGAATAAAGAAGTTGATTAACTGAACATAAGGATAGGCATGATGCAAACAGCTGTACTACTAGCGCATGGTTCCAAACTGATAGTTGTGAGCCCTGGCAAGTATTTCTTAAGGTGATACATTTTTATGTGTATCTAGTCACAGGGACTTCATGAGCCACCCTAGCAGTGCAAATCTGTACCCTGAAACTGACCCAGAAATAGGGCAATAAAAATTAAAAGAATGGGGGGAAATTCAGATCAGTTTGCATTTAAAGCCAAATTTATCAAATTTGCACTTTCTGAAACAGCATGAGTACTGAAACACAGCCATCCTTCAAAAATCATACTCTCCCAGATTTCATGATTTAATTCTCCAATCAATGTTTACAAAAATGCATATTTTAAGGGGAAATGGGCACAAAAATGAATATATTAGTGGAAATAACATACAAAAAGGCATTGTTTTGGGAGAAATGGCTTGCAGAAATGTGTACGATAGGCAAAACAGTATATGAAACTGTGCATCTTGCTGCTGCTTAGAAATCTTTCTTGCCAAATTGCTTAGAATTCTCATGAATGGCAGAGAGAGGGTTGTGTGTGTGTGTTGGTAAAGTCTAAAGTCTTCCAGTATTTATACACACACACACACACACACACACACACACGTGTGTGTGTGTGTGTGTGTGTGTGTGTGTGTGTGTTTTCTCTCAGTGAATTTGACCTGCTAACAACACCTCCATTTTCCAGGTCAAGCTGCTCTTCCAAAAATGGAGGTGTCCTTGGTGGTTTTCAGCCTATTTCTTTTGTGTTTGTGAGCTAAATGATATCATTGTCATTTTAAATATACTCTCTCCGGACAGCACAGAAAAGCTAAAAAAAAACCCAACCCAACACTTCAAACATATTATTGCACCTTTAAAGAGCATCATTCAACGAAAACCTTTTCATTTCTGCACACCTGATCACTAGCAAAGTTGCTGACTGACTAGAAACAAAGATGGAAGTACTATATTTATTATATGGTGGTGATGTGTAAAAAAGGATCTTCTCTGTGGCAGTGCCTCTATTATGGAATGTGTCGCCTCTCTGAAGTATGGTTGGTGCTGACTTTTTAATTTTTAGTGTCAGATTAAAACTCACCTGTTTACTCAGGTATTCATGGAATGTCATTGGCACATTTATTTTGAAGAATGAAACCTTTCAAACAGTCCTACAACCTTCCTTTCAACTTGCTCTACTTGGAATAACAATTGTGCATAAAGAACTTTTAACATTCTTCCTTGGAGTGGCATGTATGGAAATAGCTGTGTGATGGCACACTGCCTTGGGCGTGAACACTGAAGCTTGGTACTCAAAGCATGGACAATAGCCCTGGCTGTAAAGCTGATGTGCCAGATTCATGTGACTAAAGGGAATTCTAACCCCCACCCCAATCTTTTCCATAATGTGTGGCAACCATTTTGGGACTATATGTGTCCAGAAGATTTTGTTTATAACCCCCCGAGATCTCATGGAAATATGTGGGAAGATTTATTTGGAGCAAACTGTAATAATTTGATTTGATACTTTTAAGCAATGTAGTTGATGTGTTTTGAGTTGGGTTGTTTTATGTGTGATGTGAAAAATGAAAACCAATGAAATCTTTAAAAAGAAAAGAATGAAGCCTTTCTATTATTTTGAAGTCTGCCGTTATTTACTGTGGGTTTTTTTTTTTTAAATCCCTGCTGATATATACGATGGTTTGGAATTTGATGTATTAATGGTTTTAAGTTCAGCATTTCATTTTGCTATACCCCTCCCTGGGATAATTCTTTGATGAAAGGTGGGTTGGAAATATTGAAAATAAATAAATATTGTGTTGAATAAATGTAAACTGAATCAGATTTTTCCCTCCCTCCTACTGAGGCTTTAATCGCTGAGTGAATGTGGGGAAAGGATCTGTAAGCTGCAGGTGTTTATTTGCAGGCAGGGTCTGTTTATATTTACTGGATGGAAAGGGAAGAGTAGAAGCCACAGCAATTTTTATTTGAAGGCCCCTGGGGAGACCAAGGGTGGGATTTGCCTAAGGAGTCTGGTCAGTGTCAGCCCTGCATAAGGGCTTCTGTGTGCAAAATGGAACTCTCCCTTCCCTCTCTCCGTGCCTCCTGGCGCCCTGAAATTGGCTCTGAGGGAGGCGGGGGTTCAGGAGAACCCCCAGAACGGTGAATGGAGGGAGAAAAGGTGGGATTGTTGTTCTGTCTGGCAAGTTGCAATGCTTGTGTTGATGGGATGCTCACCACTGAACAACACTGAATTCCACTAATGCTCGAATGCTAACAGGTCTTGCAGGATCTCTAATCCAGATCTTTGACAGTTTTGAAGGCGGCCGGGGCGTGGGTTGGACCTCTGACCTTACAGACGTTGCTGGACTTCCATCATCCCTCACCACTGACCATGCTGATTGGAGCTGATGGGAACTGGAGTCCAGGAACATTTAGAAGGCCACAGGTTCCTCACTTCTGTATAGCTAACCCTGATGACTCTGAAACAGGAAACCTACAGCGATTCATGGCAGTGATCAGGCTGCATTGTGAAACTGGGCTTTTTAAGGGTTTTGAATCTCATCAATGAGCAGGGTAAGATGTTGAGTTGTTAAACCTCTTATTGTCTCTTCTACCACTTTTTGCAGATATCTATTGGCAAAATCTGAGACAGGGGGTATATTTGGCAATGTGAATGGAAAATAAAGAGTCATGTTGCATGTAAAATGACTCTTTTATTATATTGGAACTGGATTCCTTTAATTAAAGCTCTGCGTGTGCGACAATCTGTGCTCCCTGACTGATTCTCCCTCCCTCTGTCCCCCCTCTCTTGTAATTTGATTGTTGTTGTTGCTTTCAGTAAGGGAAGAGCTTTTGGAAATTATGTGGTTTTAAAGAATATCTCATTGGGCAGTGGCATTGCCTTCTGCAGATAAACCTTTTATTTTACAACAAAATAAAAGTTCCCAATAATTTTCATTCATTGGGTGCCATGTGTGTTCCAAAAGCCAAGTACCCAAATTGAAGGCTTATAAAATTTAAATGCTCCAGTAATTTAAAATCATGTCTGCTAGTGCTAACCATTGCTGGAATTCATCTGTTCCTTCAGGCATGGGATTTGGGATGAGTGGGTAAGAGGCCTATTTTCTATGTGTGCTTCAATTTGGAAGCAGCTCATGGAAGCATCACACTCGTGCAGTTCAGCTGTTGCAGAGCTAATTTGCAATGTGTCATAAAACAGAATTAGGAAAAGCAAACAAATTTCTTGAAGAGCAAAGAATGTGCTCCAGTAATCCCCAAACATAATGGGCATAAACAGAGAAAATGGAAAACAAGTGAAACTTCACTTGTGGGTAGCCAGAAGCAAACGAGAGCAGAGGGCTCCTGAACATTTAATAGTCATGTTGAAAAGGAAATCTCAGCATGTGTAGTTTTCAGTGTGCAATTTATGGGCTTGTTCTGTTGGTGTTAAAAGTCAACTTGCCAAGAAGGGGATGCAAGCAAGCAGGTGGAGTGGCATGAGCCTTCAGTAAGATAGCATGTATGCTTATTGGCTATATAGTTGTGAGGGAGTTTTCCTCTTAATGCTTGGTTGAATGTCTCTGTTTTATACACATGAAGTAAGGGAGGGCTTGTCCACACTTCCATTTGTCCTGTGCCTAGAAAGCAGAGGGTTGTGGTTTTTTTCTGGTCCCATGCTTTCTAGGCACGGTTTTCTGTTTGCCCCACCACATTCCTTGGGGAAGCCCATTCTTTCATCATCATCATCATCATTTATTAAATTTGCATACTGTCCTTCATCTGAAGATCACAGGGCAGTTCACAACATAAAAACATAAAATGAGAACACAAAATACATAATAAAACTAAAACAGACCAACAAAGGCCTAGTTCTAGAGAAATGTTTTCGCCTGGTACCTAAGGATATGTCATGAAGGCACCAGGTGAGTCTGCCTTGGGAGAACATTCTGCAAACAGGAAACCACCACTGGCCTACATTTAAAAGCCCTTTGAGCATTTGGGGTCCCCCCTCAGAGTTTTTCCCATGAAAACCCACTCTTTATCGCTCAATCGGAGCAAACGTCAACTCAGGCTTTAAGTAGATTGCCATTTAAAGAAGAAGAAGCTCCAAATGGACCTTAAAGAGAATGTTTTTTGTTTGTTTCTTTGTTTGTTTGTTTGAGCCGAAACTCATTGGAACTGAGTTCCGACACCTCTCTGGTGGGCGCCATTGCCTTTATAAGGGAAAAAGGGAGGTGTTCATGGTGAGTTCCAGCACCTCTAATTCTAGAAAAATAGAGCTAAGAACTTCCATCAGTTGAACTTAATCTCTAGCTGAACAAAGTGACTCCTTCTATTAAGATTCTATTCATCTCAAAGATACAGTCACATAAATCATCATGTGGTGTGTGTGAAAAAGGGGCTGAAGAATAGGATAGAGGCAGTGGCATGGAAATGGGGCTGGTCTGGGTGCAAGGGAGAGTTGAAAAAAGGAAGGAGGAGGCAAGGAAAAGGGCTGATGGTGATGGTGAAAATTAGAATTGCAAAAAAGAGGGAGTAGGAAGCATGGAAATAAGGGTGAAGATGAAAGCAAGGGTACAAAAGGGAGTGCTGAATAGGAGGGAATGGTGGTTTCATAGTTGAGTGGGAGATGAAAAGGGTGCTGAGTAGTTGCAATGCATGGGAGGAAGAAGATGCAGGGGGTTTCCATGGGGGTGGTCTGTCTGTAAGTGGGTGTTGCACAAAAGGAGGGAGAAGGGTAGGCATGGATACAAGGGTGAAGGTGAAAATGGTGGTGTTGTAGAATAGAAAAGTGGCTTAAAAATAGATTGGAAAGGTGAAAGTATGTTTAATAGTTGCATGGAAGGGGAAGCACTGGGTGGTTAATGGGGGGGGTAGTGATGGGGGTGGCAAGTAAAGAGCAGCAGGCAGAGCCCTACCCCCACCAGTATTTTTTAAAAGGTAGCAGGGAGAGAGCAATTCCTATCCATCTAGGATAGGCATAAGAGCTGAGCCAATAATTATGAGACTATAACTTTCAAGCACCCAAATATCTCATGCTTGTACAAGCTGAGAAATTGGACAATTATATTACAGGCCTCCTGAAAGTTGCACTTCTAGACATTGCAAAGAAATAGATGCATCTCTGATTAATTCTCTTACAAGAGCCAAAAGCATCATTTATGCTCCTATCTGCCTTCCTCTGAGCCTGAAGAACGGTAAGAGATAAGAAGATTTCCCCCCCCCCCAATCATATAAACCTTGGTGCTCTTGTGCCCCAACTCTTAATATATCCTGATCCAGCAATTGTTTATGGGTTTTGAAGCTTGTTAGAGATGCATCCTCCAGATACTTTCATCCCCAATAACTTCTCAATTTAGATCTGTTGTGCATGTTGATCATGTTCCTTCAGTGAAGTGAATGGGGAAGCTTGCAAATGCAAAAGCTTTGTGTATACATCAGAGTAGAAGTGGAATTCTGGAGAGGCTATGCAAGTGTTTCCACTGAAAGCAATCACTATTACTCAACTTCCACATAACCACTATGATCCATATATTTGTGTTTGATGGATCTTCGTAGCATTATTTGTTATTTGTTATTTGTTTCCTTCTCATAAGACAGCTAACATGGGGCTTAGCACAGCAACCCTGTGAGGTAGGATAGACTGAGAGTTTTTGTCTAACCCAAATCTAGCCAATATACTTTACTGACTCACTAGGGATCTGAATTCAGGTCTCTCTAGTCCAAGGGTCACTCTGTGAGTGACAATTTGCTGTAATAAAGGGAACAGATGGACAAAAATTTACACACGGCTTGCATGCCATTCTCTATGTGGAAATGTTTTCTGTCCCGAAAAATTGTCACATTTTTAAGGGCTTATTACTTATTACTTTAAGGGCTTGCCGATCAGAAGGTTGGTGGTTCGAATCCCTGCGACGGGGTGAGCTCCCGTTGCTCGGTCCCTGCTCCTGCCAACCTAGCAGTTTGAAAGCACATCAAAGTGCAAGTAGATAAATAGGTACCGCTCCGGCAGGAAGGTAAACGGCGTTTCCGTGTGCTGCTCTGGTTCGCCATGCTGGCCAGTAAAGCGAGATGAGCGCCGCGACCCCTGAGTCGGTCACGACTGGACCTAATGGTCAGGGGTTCCTTTTACCTTTAGCTTACTTGAATGGCGATATTCTTAAGCAACAATCTATGATCAGTTGATCCGTGTACAGTAAAACATACAAAAACAAAGCACTCTTCTGGCCAAGTTACTAGAGCTTAGTGAGCAGAGCATACAAATATCTCAATCCACAGTTTTAGACTATCTGGAAAGTCTTACAAGCATATGCTCCATGAGCTGATAATTCGAAGAAACACAGCTTTGCAAAATGTCGGATTATGAAACAAACCAAACATTACTTTAATATTGTGATTAGGAACCAGATTTGTTTTAACAACACCAACACCAACACTGAGGTGCAGTGCTTTTTTCTGGGGGTACTCAAGGCTATGCTGTACCAGCACCATTTCCCCCCAGATGTTAAAAGTATGGCACAACTTCATTGTGAGTAGCGGCATCTTTTTTTTCTTTTTCATTTTTTTAAAAAAGCACAGCCAAGGTGTATGTGCTGACTTTCATTGTAACTACAGCACTCAGAGCTGTGAAACTCAGTTTAACATATTGCCTGGCAGTTAGTATTTGGTGGAGAAAAACAACTTCCCGTTAATAGCATGTCGGCACAGAAATGGAACTGAGCAGGAAGGGTGAATTATAACATACTTGATCACACACACACCCTAGATTTTATCAATTGATGCATTTCTTGATGTATATATTTTTATGCATTACTTCAGGTTGTTTCACTCATTCATTTCTTCAGAACTTTGCAAATAAACCCAACCTATTGTTTGGGACGATGGTCACTCACCACATTGTGTACATTTGAGAATAACTACTCCAACTGCTTGGTGGGGCTGGAAGGAATGGGCAGATTTGAAACCGCTTTGCATCTATTTTTAATGCTTCATGTCCAAGGAGTTTGTTTACATTTATTCAGCCAACTTTAAAAGAGCCTATTTTGCCCTTTCCCCTGAATATAATATATTTTGCGAGATGCCATCATGAAAAATAAATCCATTTCCTCCACATCTTGTTAAAAGAGAAAGGCCACAAAATCCCATGCCAGTGTCCACAGCCGCCTTTATAGCTCTGCTTTCTTGGTAACAAGCCCAATCATATTTTTACTGTTTGACGTCCCTTGTTGGTTCTCTCTGGCAAGGAGTTCTTCTGGGTCCATGCTGGTGTAAAAATATCCCATGATGGAGAAAATAACAAACACGATAAAGAGCAGTGCAGCAAAGAGGACAAACTCGAGCCACTGGAGAAAGAAGAGGTATTTTAAAAAATAAAATAAAATAAAATATTAATATTTATTTGCCAACAACAGTACAGAAGCTTAGTCAAACTATTTCACTTCTAGTTACCAGCTGCATATGGCACCTGGAAGTGATAGAGGAGCAGAACTTTGCAAATCACTCTGACAGGGCCAAACTAGATGCAATTTATAGGACACAATTTGGTCTTTTTGCTTTAACCAATAGCTGGTGTGCCTCCTTCCCCCAAACACCAAGCTTAAATGGGACTGTGACATGGGCAATAGGGACGGCGTCACCCCTTTGCACTCGGCCCCATTGCAGTACTGATCTGGATTAGGGGTCCTGCACTGAATATTTACATTGGGGGAAAGCTCCAGTTTGCTCCAGTTTCCAAAATGGCTCAGGTATGTGAGCATGGAAATCCTTCGGAAGACCATATAGCGAAACTACTGCTCTTTTCAGTGCATGTGTGACATGAAAAAACCCCTATGTTGATAACCCAATTTTTCAAAATCCACATTGTGTTTTATTTGGGGAATACTTAGGGAGGCTAAAAATAGGAATATGCTATCCTGAAGGGCAGAATTTTGGCATTTTGGCCTCTGAGGGCAATTACTGGAATTATGATAAGTTCACCGGTTCTCATGACCACAGCAAAATGTCGCTGTGTGTTTATGCGTTTGGGAGAGGACTGAGATAACATGAATGGCTGTAGTTACAGGTGTACCATAAGGGGCAGAAGTCCAGGTTCCCACTCAGCAGAATGTGCTGGATGGCTGCAAAATGCAGCAGAGCTGGCTTAGCATATTTTGCAGTAAGTGCAGTAATACACATTACCAACTAAGTAGCCCCACCCCCAACCCAACATTATATCCAAAGTTTAAAAACACATAATTGCACACAGGAGTTCTTCTGTGCAATAAAGGACACTCACATACTGGAAAATGAGGCTGAATACACACATTCAAAGCATACATATACCACAAAAGGACCCTTGGAACTGTGGTTTCTTAAGGGTGCTGGGAATTATAGCTCTCTGAGGAGTGAACTACAATTCACAGGACTATTGGGGTGGGGCAAGTGCTTTAAATGAATGGTTTGTAGCCTGAGTGTGCATGAACTTGATATTGTCATATAGAAGCAATTCTGTGGCAAGGTCATGCATCATGTGAGCTGACATGTAGAGTCAAATGAATCTAGTTTAATTTGTTCTCTTATCCCCCCCCAATGTCCTTTCTGTGAACATTTTCCAGCAATATACATCTATTGTTACTGGTACAGATTGGAACAACACATGTGCTCAGCTAAATGCCCTGGCATTAATTTTTTTGGGGGTGTGTGTATGTTATTAATTTGTGAGGGAGGACACTAAATTGGATGGCACACTAATTGCATTCTATTCTCCTTGTTGTGTCAGCTCTATTGCTTTATTAGTTAATTGTTCATTTGCTCAGTGGCCTTTCTCTCCATTATGTAGGTTAATCAGTTATTTTTTGTGATGTATCTCTTCCCCTTTGTACAAGTTACTTACTTCCGCATTCATTACTTCTTGGCTATATACTGGGGCCATTGGTAGGCAAGTGTCCTAATAATACACATTAAACTGTCAGCAACAATCTAGGTTATAAGTCTCTCTGAGCATTTTAAATTAGCACTTGGAAAGGAGGATTTGGTTTCCACTAGTTGTACCCAGTGCTTTTTTTGGTTAAAAAAACGAATTGTCAGTAGTCTTATCATGATAATCATGGTTGCAGCACAAAATGACTATCATGGCAGCAGAGAGAGAGAGAGAGAAAGAGAGAGAGAGAGAGAGAGAGAGAGAGAGAGAGAGAGAGAGAGAGAGAGAGTACTTTGTACTGGTGAATACCATCCATTAGGGTACTCCATACCAGGGAGTGCCATCACAAAAAAGAGCACTAGCTGTGCCTATTCTTTTGGATATGCCTGAATCCACACCATCTCTCTTCTCGTGTCCACTAACGTATGTGCCACACTAACATAGAAAATATTGTTTGTCATACTAAGATGCTGTGTCCTTTACAGAGGTTGAAATGATACTTAGGAAGGATGGTCCATTTTAGAACATTCCTCTTCGACACAACATGCATTCTTGCCTCAACGGAAGGATGTCTTTCTTTGTGTTAAGAAAGTCCTGGGTCTTTGGGTATGCATTCATGTTTCAGGGATGGGGAACGTGTGGCCCTCCAGATACTGCTGGAATACAACTCCCATAATACCAGATAGTTCACCGTGGTTGCTAGGCCAAATAGGAACAGGATTCCAATGGCATTTGGAGGGCCACAGGTTCCTCATCCCTGGTGTAAACAAATGCAATGTGTGAACTGGACAACCAGGTGCAACTGTGGTTATGCGGATTACTTATATGGGGGATTGCCAGGTTAATCGCCAGTAAAACCAGGTCTAGGAAATAAATAGGTGACTGACTGCCATTTCCATCTTACCCTGTACTCTCTTCTTTAACTCCCTAGGGTCTCAAGCAAAGAAAATGCCTTTCCCATCACCCCCTACCTAATCCTTTTTACTGGACAGGACAAGGATTGCACCTGAGCATAGAAAACATACCTGAGAACTCCAATTATCCCTGCCAATTGGCCATGTTGACTGAGGGTGATGGGATTTGGAGTCCCAACAACATATGAAAAGCCACTAGTTTCCCCACCCTTGTTCTGCAAGAATGGCTGCCAAATGTACTGAAAGCAGACCAGAATGTCCTGTGGAGTGTTGCTCACAACTCCAGCCTTAGTGCCATGGTTAATGTATTCTATCCCATACCTGTTCCATTGGTGCAGCCTGGGCAACAACAAGCACAATCGCATTTCCAAAGGCCACAGTTAACAGCCAGCCAGCCTGCAGCACTGACTTCATGCTGGCAGGAGCCTAAAAAAGAAGAAGAAAACCAGGAAGATTAGTCCATTCCCAAACACTGAGAAATTTCCTCAGCATCCTCACTGAGTACTATGTTGCAGACTGCACTCAACCACTTTCTTGTTTTGCAATGGAGTAAGCAAATCACTTCATGGGTCTGTGGCCCAGTATGTATTCCTTAGCTACTTGGTTCAACACCTGATGATTCACCAGGACTGGCCTCTACCATCAGGCAGAATGAGGTGGCCGCTTCCGGCAGAAGATGCAGAAAGGGAATGGTGATGAGGCATTGGAGGATAGGGCTGTGTCCATCATGTGACCTGACCTTCAGCCCTTAAGTTAGTTTGTTGCCCTCATGTGCAGTGAAGGACATCTGCCTCATTGACAGAGTTAAAGTTAAATTCCCTTAATAATAAATGGTGGTGGTGGTGATGATATGCCACTCCAGTCAGCATCTGTACATGTAATGGTAGGGGGTGGGGATGGTAGCACACCATTTACCTCAGGTACAAAAATGCTTTGGAGTGGCCCAGTGACTTGCAGACAGATGTGTGAACTGACTCAGTTGAATAGCGCTATATTATTCTGAGGTAATGTGAAGTGATCTGGAAGTCTTTGTCGAGGTGTCTGATATGTAATGGCTCATTCGCATCTGACCATCACAATCTGATGCTGCGGCCACCAAGCGATTTATGTGTGTGTAAATCAATCAACCCTGAGTCATGGCAGAAAATGGCCCTGAGGTATATCAAGGGGATTCTGAGAACCAGCACATCCATCCTCTGCCCTCCAGCAGCTCTCGTGTAAGAGTCATCCTACCTGCCTGTGTCATGTGTGGGTTATCTTTGTATTCTCCCAGGGGCCCCAAGAAGAGACTTCAGGAATATAGGAGAGTGGAGAAATACCACATAGCCTTTGAAATCAATGTGGCTGTTGAAATGCCCTGTGGTTTTCTTGGATGTTTGAGGGAAACAGCATAGGAAGCTGCCTTATACCAGGTCAAACTATTTGCTTATCTTAGTGTTTTTGCTCTGATTCACAGAATCTCTCCAGGGTGTCAGGCAGGGATTTTCCCTTATCACCAGCAATCTGATCCTTTTTATAAAAAATTGGATAGACCAGGAGGCCTTCTGCATGCAAGGCATGTGCTCTGCTACTGAACAATGGCCCCTCCTCATTGCACACAAATAATAACTAATCTGTCAGCACAATACAAAAGAAACAAGAGAGAGCGAGAGAGCGCACATGACTCAAGCTAACACTGCTCCCAATTATATTCTGTCCCATATTGCTATAAACCTAATACGTTTCTAGACCTTAGGTTTTAAAAGGATTACTCAGGATTACTTTATATACTAGTTTCCCCCCATCACCTAATAAATTTTAAAGCATCTATATTATATTGTGATAGCCAAAGATAATGTTTCCATTTACTCCTGGAACCTTTAATACAGGAGGGTAATTGCTTCCAGAGTATTTGTGTGGGTCTTAGTTTCTACCCATTTGACCTAGTTTATAGTAGAATTATGAAATTTGTTATGACGGGATGTAATGATGGCAGCCAACTGGGATGTCTGTTAAATGGGACGACAAATTCATGGATAATATGGCTTTCAAATGGCTATAGTCAAAATGGCTACGTACTACCTTCAGTCTCTAAGGCAGTGTGCCGCTTTATACTAGTGGCTGAGGATAATGATCCGTAAAGGGCTATTATGCTCATGTCATGCTTGTGGGCTTCCCACAGACCACTGTGAGAACAGGATGCTGAACTTGATGCACCTTTGGACTGATCCAGCAGGACACATCTTATGTTCTTATTGTGCCAGATCTTCTGGTCACTGCATTCAATCACCATGTCCACACAAGGAGACGGAGAATAGAGAGATGTACATATTAATAGACCAGGACTGCAGTCCAAGGCACACTTTACTTGCAAGTAAAGTCACAGTAAATTTGGTCAGGATTGTGGTGCAAGTCTACACCAAACTTGCAACTTGTTCTCTGTGCTCTCGGCCTTTGGGAGACCTGGCAAAGTGCAGCTTTCTATCTTGCCCTTCTCAGATTTCTGATTTTCTTCTTTGTGCTCTACATACATTACCTGGGAGTAAGAGAAGGCAATGCCTGTAATGGAAAACATCACTTCTCCAGCTGATATTAACAGGTACTGTGGAATCTGCCATGAAATATGGACATTATTGGGTGAGATGTCTTCTGTCTTCCATGCTTGGAGGGACTTTGTAGAAGTCTAAGTTAGGAGGCAAACAAGTCATGATGATTAGGTGATGTTAATGCAGAATCTATGTTGGTGTGTGTGTGTGGAGAGGAAAGGTTTTCTTTTGAAGACGAAGCAGCATTCTCCTCCTGGGCCCACTAAACAACTGTGAACTCTGCCAGTGGACTGAAATAAAGTCACATTAAAAGCATCAGCAAACTCTGCTTTTACCAGGAAGGTGCTGGAAATGTTTATGAGATGCATTTAATCACCATAAAGGGAAAGACAACAAGAAAGCCTGTTTTAGAAGGCTAAAAGGGGTGAGCAGTAATTGTGTGCATTACTCATTGGACTATGGAGAAATGTCACAAACACCTTCAAAAGAAGTTTGATGTTGACAAAAGATTGGGCATAGAAGATAATGATCCTAGCTATTTACATACTGCAGTTCAGCCATATTGCAGCACCATATGCATAATTTAGCTTCTTTATGCATATGCCACAAAGCATAATAGATCTGGAAGCTGAACAAAGCATACTGTTAATTGCAACAGCCAGATTGGAGAAGATCCGTTACTTGGTCAATAATAAGAAGAATAGGTATATAATGAGAAGAGATACTGCCAGCAGAAAATTCAAAACAGGCCAGATTGACTTGAGTGCTATCAGTGGCAGTTCTTTACCATCCTGATGCATACTGCTAAACTCTTGGTTGTTTATACTGTTATAAATCTAGATCCCACATTATTCTGACTGCAATACATGAATGCACAATACATACTCCTCAGTATAATACAATTACATTTACTTCAGGTCTCTCACATCTACCAACTCAATCCAGAACATAACTACTTGCACATAAAGACTAATTCACACAATAGAAATGATGAATACATATGTGTATAATTCATTGCTTGGAATGTGTGATAAATTTACTTGTCTATTTCTGTACACAGTAGGGATAAAAGAAAGCATTATTTTTTCTTCCTCCCTGTATTCACTGCATGCAGCACTGTTTCCATTCTGCTGCAGTTCAACTTTTGTCAAAAACTGTGTAATTTGTCTCACTCTCCGCTGCAGCAAAATTACATAACCTATGTAATTTGCATAACTAAATTGTATAAGTTTCGTTGTCATTATGTTATTCCACCCCATTCTTTTCAATGCAAATAAAATCCAATGCAAATGCATGTGGGGGGCATTAATCAATAACTGAAAGCAAGAACAATAGTGGATACAAATTGTATTTTGCTGGGTTGATTTCCATCATGGATATGGGATGAATAAACGAGTATTGGAAATTCCTACTCCTGGTTGGCCAGGCTCATATTGGGTCCCAAGAAACAGTTTATAGAGCTATGGATAACAAATAGTGAAGTATTAAATATTCAGTAACGAAACAAAAACAAAAAATTAGACAATCTATGTCAGACCCTCAAGAATTAAGGGCAGAAATTTAATTTCTGCTGGGCTGTGTCTATCCATTCATATGTCTGTTCATCCATCCATCAGTTCATCAGTGTGTTTATCACAAATTCTATGCATATTTATTCAGAAGGAAGTAACAAAGTGTTCAATGGGGCTTGTTTCTGGGTAGGCAAAGGACAATTCTTCTACACTGAGGCAGCTGCCACCATCTTAATTTTCCCAGGGGCCCCTGGCCCCTATGTCATGACCCAGCTGTGTCTGAGGAAATTAAGAAAGTAGAGGCTGCAGCTGCCTGATGTGCACAGGGCCTTAAAAAAAAAGTTTTGTCATTGGCATCTGTGGGCAGCATTTGCTGCACCATGCCGAGGACTATGTCAGACCTGCAGTCCATGCATGTCTACCCAGAAGTAAATCTCACTCTGTTCAGTAGGGATTAAAAATGTAAAGGTAAAGGACCCCTGACAGTTAAGTCCAGTCGCGGACGACTCTGGGGTTGCAGCGCTCATCTCGCTTTACAGGCCGAGGGAGCCGGCGTTTATCCGCTTCCGCAGACAGTTTTTTTCGGGTGACGTGGCCAGCATGACTAAGCTGCTTCTGGCGAAACCAGAGCAGCGCAGGAAAACATCATTTACCTTCCTGCTGGAGCGGTACCCATTTATCTATTTGCACTTTGATGTGCTTTCGAACTGCTAGGTTGGCAGGAGCTGGGACCGAGCAATGGGAGCTCAACCCATCACGGGGATTCGAACCTCCGACTTTCCGATCGGCAAGCCCTAGGCTCAGTGGTTTAGACCACAACGCCACCCATGTCCCTAATAAATCCACATAGGGTTTCAGCCAGACACCCACTGAGGTCAATGTGGAAGACAAGTACGTGGCTTTGACTTGACTTCAGTTGCTGAACTTTGGCTGGAAATGGCATGCAAGAGTCAACGGGCAACTTACGTTTGTTATAACAACTGTATATGCAGCTCCAAAATCAAGAAGGCCCAGGTGCAGGATGAATTCTTCTGCTCTCACTCTGCATTTGACATTGTTGTATCTTGATATGACAAAGAGGAAACACATTAGTTCCTGGTTAGCCACTCATGACTGAAAAGCACAGGGTGTAGCCATTAACAAGAGCCTTCAAGCTGATTGAGGGCATTGTATAACCCATGTTTCTGGTTCTGTGTTAAGTACAGTGTGTTACTAGCATTTTAATATTCAGTGCTATTGTTTTAGGGACAGCTGAAGAAGGGCACTGATCAAAAACCATTCTGCATTTATTTTGCATTGTACAGTAGATTTCCAGAATTTATTTCCTTATTTTCCAGCTCTGGTTTTCTTTAAAGACAGGGAATAATAATAATAATAATAATAATAATAATAATAATAATAATAATAATTAATAATATACATCTTACAGACCCTGTTCTGCATGTGCAGGTAGGCAAAATTACAGAGAAGCAATACAGATTTGCCAGATGCCTGGTTTGGTTTTACTAATTTCAGCAAGGCTTACCAACCATAAGGGCTGGGAAGAAGAGTAGCTTTTTCTACTCATATTTTTCACACATAGTAATTTACTCAGGAGCAAGATGAGATGCACAATGAACATGGCTTTCTTGAAAAGAGACCACAGCTTAGTGGAAGAGCATCTGCCTTGTAGGCAAAAGGTCACAGGTTCAATCCTGGGAACCTCCTGTTAAAAGATCTCTGAGAGCAAAGCTGTTAAAGACACGTGTGAGAGCTTGGAGGACTCCTGCTAGCCACACTAGAAGGATTAATACACACCATTTGTTTATTAGGCCCAGTATTGTTAACTCTGACTGGCAATGGCTTTCTAGGGTTTCAGGCAGAGGTCCTTCACATTACCTGTTACCTGAACTTCTAAACTGCAAATGCCAGGAGTTGAACCTTGCTTTCTGCCTGCAGAGCATGAGCTGTACCACTACCACTGAGTCACGGTCCTTCCTTGCTGTCAAGAGAGGATCAGAGCTATCAGTTCTAACAATGCTGAATTTCCTTGTTATGGACTATGTGGGAAACTGTGATGCCTGCCTTGGACTGGTAGTGCTTAATCCCATCATACATCATCACTTATGGATTCCATGCAGTCATTTCAGGCTGGGAAAGCTCTATGTGAGCTTCATTCTTAAAGTCAGTGGAGTTTTGTTGTTGTTGTTGTTGTTTGCTTCTTGGAGCTTAGGCTATCCGCTGAGTTGCCTAGCCTGGAACATTCCTACTGTGTACTTCTCTTCATCTGATGAAGAGCAGGTAGGCAGGTATTTTGGAAGATATACATGGGGAAACTAGACCAGAACCATACCTTATAATAACAAGAAAGAGCCAAATTTCTAGTGAACTGACCCAGAGATATCACAGAGAGCCCCAAAGGGGAAATGGGTGCTAGCTCAGAGCATGGAAATGTTCACAGCATCTCACCTTCCCCTTGCCAGGGTCCTGTAGCTTGAAACACCATAACTTTTGTTAATACTGACAAAATCCTCATTGCCAAGAGTGATGTTGACATCCAGGTCCAAAGAATTAATGAATCTGAAAGGAAACTTGATTTCATCACGACAGAAAGTGAATAAAGCGAAAGAAAGCACCAGATATTTCACTGGAGGCATGAAATCTCTTTTTAAAGGGGGCGTCATCTATCTCTTAATTTTTAGGATAGTCTTGCCAGCCAGAAATAACAGAAATACTACCAATTAATCACAGATTACTGTATCCCTATACATTTAATGCAATGCAATGATGCCCTTTTCCTTTCTAGGAGAAATAAAATGATTTGTGTGGGTAATTCTACCTAAGAAACTCAGTGGGATGGGATGGCTGAGGTGGGAAAAACCTTAGTCAAGGGTGCTAAACATGACTCTCCTTCATGATACTACTCCAGAAAGAACAATTTCCTATTGGCTATATTAGGCAAGCACTAAGTTTTTCAGAAGGCACTGAATAAGTTCCAGAGTTATATGATTACTTATTTCAGAATGAAAAATAACAAAATCTCAGAGTTCAGGGGCATCACTATGCCTCCATGCAGAGGACGTACAATGGAGTGGCTAGTAAGTTCTGATGCTTGTGATTCTCAGCAACGCGTCTGCCCAAACATCTGTCCAAAACAGGATGCTGAACAACAATTGTTATGCAACTGTTGCCATATATCAGACCTGCACAACTCATGACTGACCAAGTTGAGCATAGACCACCAGGGTCTTGACAATCTACTCTGTTTTACAGTCAACAGAGGTGAAAGGGACCTTGAAGGTCACCTGGTGCAACTTCTGCTCAATACAGAACCTTCAGTGAATCTCTGGCAGTGGGCTACCTCCTGCTTAAATACATCCAGTGAAGGGCAGCCTTTTGCATGGTTGCATAACTCTTACAATTAGCAGGGTTTTCCTAACGGCCAAGAGTTTTGTTTCCCTGCAAATTGCCACCCACTGGTTCTAGTGGGGCAATGAGAACATCTTCTGCATGACATCCCTTCAAATTTCTGGAGAAACTGCCACCATATCTTCCCTTAATCTTTTCTTATGTAGGCAAGCAGCAGAACAGGAGGTTCACTGTGACCCTGGTGAGCCACCATACATGGCTGCATTTGGCTTGAGTTACTAACTGTGCAAGCCTGACATCTGCTGATTTGAAAGAGACCTTCCTTCAACAAATCAGTTAGAATGGAATTTCTAACATTGGTAGGAAACACAAATCTGCATTATGATTTCTAGTGTCCTCCCTCCTGAAATTCTATCTATTCCTTTGTGCGGTGGCTTCATTTTGCTAGCAATTTAAATAGAATGCTCTGTGAACAAGACAGGGTGAATATGTCTTTGGGAGAGTGAAATGGATCCCATTGTATCTTAAATATTTCATTTGGGAGGGTGGAGAAACTGTAGGAACATTTTGGATAAATCCCAGCTCAGCACAGTTTATGAAAAGGTGCTAGTTCCATGGCACAGCACATGCTTGTATGCTAAAGTTCCCAGGTTTAGTCTGTCTTTGTCAATTAAAGGACTGTGTAGGGTTCCCAATTGTGAAGAGGATTTCCTCTAAACGTGGAAATGCTGAGGGTGAAGCTAACAGGGACATTGTGGGTGAGGGTAGCACACCTTCACCCTCCTCATATTATTCACCCAAACTTTAACAGAACACCTGACTGGCATATTGTAATTCCTTACATCCTCCTGACCTGGAATCCATTGCTTGTATCCAATCCAGTCCAGTCAAATCCAACTGCACAGCCCCTTTTCCTCCCCTCCTTCTGCACCCCCAAAATCTACTCCACAAGGTTCCTCAGCCCTCTAAAGCGGATTCTGAGGTTGCACAGGTGAGAGGAGGGGAAAGTTTTGAAGTGCAAGTCAAAGTCTGCTATGTGGCTGGACAAGCAGCACTGGGTACAATGCCAGATCTCCAAAGTGGGGTTAAACTCAACGATGAAGATTTAGTTTTCCCATAAACTCTACAGTGTTCGAAGTCCTAAGTAAGCCAAATAGATCTGTCTAGTCTCATGCAAAATTGTAAGTTTCTTTCCATATATTTCCCATTTTCCTTGCAGCTAAGGACTAGAACCAAATGAGCATCAGCAACCATGTAAACCAAGTGAGTTGTTCCCTGCTCCTTTTAGGTAAGCACAGTGTAGACTGTTTCTATTACTTGCACAATGCAAAGAAAGAAAAAACATTATGGTCTAATGGCTACAGATCTGAACTATCCGGGATTCCACCCACCCCACCCGCTGCTTTCTGCAGAATGATGGAGGCTCTGATCCCTAGAGGTGGGCAGTGGACTGCAACACAACAATAATTAGGATAAGAGAAAAAATTGAATTAATTATTGGAATTGATTAATTCATTAATCACAGGCTTTAACATAGGTTGTAATTTAAAAGACGTATTTTCCCTTCCAAAGAGTGTTCAACAGAAACAACATTTGTAATAAGCAAACTGTGTAGAAGTCTCCACTCAAGTAAGGTTTTGCAGATGACTTTCCCAATGAATTATGTGAATTGTTATTCAGATGGAAGGGGTGCTCTTTCCTTTATTAATACTCTCAGAATTATCTTCAGTTAATCAGTTTAAAAGCAAGACTGATTACAGGAATAAGAATAAAATGAGGAACATGTATAAGCAATATGGCAAGCTTGCATTTCCTTCTTTAGAACATTATTTTGGTGGGGTAAGGTGGGGGGCGGGGGGCCACTGGCTTTCCGATGTTGTTGGAGACTCCAACTCCCATGAGCCCCAACCAAGTTGTCAGGGATGATTGGAGTTAAAACCCAGTAAGTTCTGCATGAGGTGGAGCTGTGTAAGGGACGTGGGTGGCGCTGTGGGTTAGTTAAACCACAGAGCCTAGGGCTCACCGATCGGAAGGTTCGAATCCCCACAATGGGGTGAGCTCCTGTTGCTCGGTCCCTGCTCCTGCCAACCTAGCAGTTCGAAAGCACGTCAAAGTGCAAGCAGATAAATAGGTACCTCTCCGGCGGGAAGGTAAACGGCATTACCGTGCGCTGCTCTGGATTGCCAGAAGCGGCTTAGTCATGCTGGCCACATGACCCAGAAGCTGTACACCAGCTCCCTTGACCAATAAAGCAAGATGAGCACTGCAACCTAATGGTCAGGGGTCCCTTTACCTTTAAGTTCTGCGTGGAGGGACACAGGTTCCCCTCCCCTGTCAACTCCCATGAGCCCCAGCCAACATGGCCAAAGGTCAGGGATTATGGGAGTTGTAGTTCACTGATACCAAAATGGTTTCCCATCCTTCACATAAGGTCACTCTTCTTAACCAAAATTTCAATCTTGGCCACTCTGAAGGAAGCATTTCTAATTCCATTCGGGCTTGCATGATGGATTCATGTATTGTATTACTGCTATACTACTACTACTACTACTACTACTACTACTACTATTGATACCCTGGTTTCCCCATTCATTCTGGGCAGCTTACAAGACTGAACCAGAATACCTGACTAGTGTAGCTGTCTCTCTAAGCCTCTTCACAGTTTGCATGGCAATCATGTTTGCTGCAGCAACATCAAAACAGTGTGTGCCACATGAAACAGGGGAAATCTGGCATGGGAGACATGAATTGCTAAATGCTAAACACTTGCTAAACACTTAGGGATGTACCTAGGAGATCTCTGACTGGTGGCAGATCTCCATCCCTGAATATTTAGAAATGCATGCATTCTCCCTTTACATATCTGCTATGCGGAACACTTGTGTAGCCAGTTATGGCCGATGACATACTGCAATAGGTAGGAAGGGCTAGGAAAAGGCTACCACCCCTGAGCAACAACCAAGGCATACACCCATGTAGGGACATAGTCTGGGGTTGTCATGACTGGGGGCACTTGCCAAGGTTTACACCTCAGTAAGGAGCCCACTGCCAGTCCTCTGGTCCTGCTCCACTTCGCTGTTGATGTCTCTGCCTGTTCACATGTACTCTTCCAAGTTTACACAGAGTGTCAAGAGCTGCAGGCTCCCTCTCCTTCTGGAGAGCACAATGGATCGGGACCAGAAGGAAATGGCGATTGACTTGGGAAGGTGACCCACTGAAGGCATCTTGTCCAAACGCTTTGCAAAACGTGGAGAAAACACAGCACCCTTTCCCTGGGAAGAGAGAAGCAGCTGCAAGGAGCCAACTGAATTCAGCGTTGTAAAGATGTGTGTGGGGTGGCTGGTTCAGAGTGCTCAGTGGGAACTGCTGCAGTGGGTGTTCCTAACCAATCAGCAGCTTCATATCTGCACCATTTGACTTCCCTGCCTCCACCATCACCTTGCATTTCCTACTGCTAAAGTTCTCCTCTTCTTTGGTCACTGCTTAGTGATAATAGACTCTTCCTACTACTTCCTACCTTTACACTCTCACTGGGTGCAGCCATAGCAAGCATAATTGCCATATAGTACAGCTTTCATCTGAAACACACTGATGAGGCCCAAGCTCTGGCTGAGCCTGTGTTAACGGCTTCTGTCAAAGCATGGAATTAGAGCAGCAAAGAAACAGGTCACCCAAATCCAGTTCACACCTCACAGCAGACATGCCCTCTGGTGGCTTTCCCGCCATATCTTTAATCTGAAACCAAAGGAAAGCAAAATCAGTACATGATTTCTGCTTACATGCAGGCTTTATAACAAGCAAAGAATGTGTAAATAAAATTTTAAAGAAACATGAGTTCTGAACGTGAACTTATTAAATGGAAGGAGATGTTTGAAATGCACTTTTTATCAGGTCCTACACGGCTTGATTTCTGGTAGTAAGGTTCCTCTCCAATTCATAACCTACCAGGCTCACACTGGTGCAAATGACAGGCAAGGCAACTTTCTCATCTCGCTAAAGCTAAAGGCTAAAATGGGACCCTGTTTTGCCCAGGCATGCATTGATCTACTTTGTGACAAAAGCAGGTACTTCACCAGGTGCACTTAGGGCTCATCCAGATGTTCCTTTGTGCCCAGCGCTCCCCCCCCAAACTCACTCTTTACCGCTTAATTGGAGCAAACAGCAATTGGCAGAAAACCCAAATTACTGTTTATTACGATTTAGCGTTAAAGGGTGGGTTTTCCTAGGGCAGGGGGCAAAAAATGAAAAAGTGAAACCAAAACAGTTGGACACAGAGCTTTAAAGTGCAGGGCAAAAGGTAAGTGTGGACAAGCCCTTAGTTTCCACAAATCATGGAGGAGTGGAGAAGATCACCAGGGTCTGGGTCAGCACTGAGTTGAGAAAGAAGTGGTGGAGAAGTACACACTGAAACATTGCAGTGAATCCATGTGATACCACATGTCTGGAGGGCCTCTGGAGCAGGACTCTTCGACTTTTCCATCCACCTTTAACCCAAACATGCACTTGGAGACCCAATTCTTAATTTTTAAGCATGCATTTTTTTTGGTGGAAGTGCTGCCATTGTGACCCACCTTAGATCAGGCTGTGACCTTGAAGTCGGTGTCCCGACCTACCAGTTGAAAACCAGAGGTCTAGACAAGTACATAGCACCATATATACATTTATCAATTCTAAATAGCAGGTGAATATTTAATGGACTGTCTGTGACCTTTATTTCCTACAGAATGGTTAAGGCATAAGCTTTATCACAACAGCATAGCAGATCATGTTGGTTAAGAAACTGAATGCATAAAGTTGTTTAGCTGAAGGTTAGGGGGAGAAAGATGCAGGAGGGGAATGGTGGGAAATCTCACACAGATCTGAAGAATGGAAGATACTATCCAATTACATCCTTCCACTATTGGAAGTTTTCCATCAGCAGAGGGATACAACTGGATACAAACCACAGTTACTTCTCATTAAAAGGGCTGGGAAGAGATATGCAATGCTGAATTTTCACATATTCTTCCAAAATAGCATTTTTAAAATCAGAACAATTTTTTTTAACCTGCAAGTTTCTAGATAATGGTTGTAATCTCTATAATATCACTCCATGAAGTGAGTGTGCTACACAGAACTTTCTCAGAGCACACAAACAGGACTAGTGAGAGGGCCCCAGTTGTCAGTAACAATTCCAACAGCTGGGCAGTCCTTTACACTTAACTGTAATGACTTTTGGAAGATGGTTTCTTCCCAACCTTTTCACATGTCTATAAAAGGCCTTTGAGTGCTGCGTCGCTTATATTTGGTAAACAGACAATAAATTGTAAAAGGAATAGTAGATAAACATGATTAATAATGAACAACTAGTTTGCAAACGATCCACCGCAGCATTTCCCTTGATAATGAATTCAAGCTGATTAGCATCTCACTAGCTGATCCAGTCAGTTATTGGTGCTAACCAACAATGATTAATTTTTCAATCAGGGGCTGTGATGCCATCAAATATATGGAGATGCTGCTGCAATCATTCTCTTACTGAATCCTACCAAACAAAACAGATAACCAGTCTTGCAAAAGCAACAGGGCTTAAACTGAAAACAAGCCCCATGCATATCTCCTAAGAAACAGACCCACTGAGTTCAATGGACCTTATTCCCTGGTAAGTGTTAGTTGACTTCTGTGATGTTTCGCTAATGAACAGGGGATGCAAAGGCAAAGGCAGGAAAAAAATATGTACACATCCTGATGTCTTGCTGCAGCTTTTGCAAGAGCCTGAGAATAGAAGCACTGAGGGGCAAATGTCTGTTTCATAAGAACATGGGAAATGAAATGAAAAGAGAGGCATAGGTCCAGGGGCAGCAGCAGACAGTGAGAGAAAGTTGGGAGTCATGGGGAGAGGAAATAAATTCTATCGCAGAAAGAAGACCTCTGACCTTAAACTCCTGTCAGGACTAGCTCTGTCATTAGACTCAGCCACAGAGGATATTGCCTGAGCCGCTTGTTGAAATAAAAAATGACTGCCAGTCCAGTCAGCTTCTGTACTACATAGAAAGAGGGAATGGCATCTGGTTGTTCTTTGCCTCATGAATAAAAATGTCCTGGACCAGCCCGGACACTTGTAAACATCTTTAAGACTGCATGCATGGTAGAGCGAGCTAAATCTTTACTTTTGTGCTGCTAATAAACAAAGGCAAGTTTTCCACGGGGAGGATTTCAACATCGTGCTAAGGTGATAGTTCTGAAAGGCCAAACATTTCAGCTTGCCAGGCAGAATGATCCTCTCTCCCCCTACAGCACAACCCCCCACCCCTGAGCCGATTTTGGGGGCAACACAGGGGGAGTAGCTGGGAGCAGGGAGCCCCATTGCAAAGTGGAAGTGTTTGTGCAGGGATTCTGCTAATAGGCCTCATTCATTGAAACTCGCCCACAGTATGGTACTTACATCTTTAAAGAGTATTACTATTATAGAATGTTTAAGTCAAACATCAACATCATATAGTTAAACCCCTTTATTTTGGCCTGATTCCCTTGCCCATCATCTCTTTATAGAAAACATTAGCCTATCTTCATGCAAATTACATTGTGCAAGAAGCAGAGAACAGCAAAAGCTGCCTCATCATTAAGTCTTTGGCTCTGGTTTTGCTGCTTCTATGTAGATTTCTGTAGAAAGAGAGGAGTTTGCTTAATCATGTGGCCTATTCTGTCAGCTTAATGGCTGTTCTGTTCATTTGCAAAGAGCCTAGAGTCTAGAAAATTTGCGTCTTTCGTGAAAACGAGGAGAGATTTAAATCAAAAACACAGGATTCATTGTCAAAGCAAAAACTTATCTTTTTTAAATAAAAAATGTAAAAGTGGCCAATGCAACTCTAATGATTCTGATGGCTTTTGGTACGGTCAATTTGGTGGCTTCTATTCCAAATTACTATGGTGTCGTGTTAGAGCAATGATTAAACATATCTCATCACCTAATTGATTTATCCAATTTGCCATTCTACACAGCCTCTTTGCAATCTTTATTTTATGTGAAAGCCTTCTGGAAAAAAGTTTCTTATTATTATTCTTTTTGTAGGGCTTTGCCATCCAGTAGGTCTTATTCTCATTTCCCATTGCAGTGTTTGGCATCTTAAATTGGGTCTAGCAGCTCCAAAACTATAAAACCACCTAGCAGAAGTGATAGCAGAGGCAGTACCACTTGTTAAGACATCAAAATTAATCGTAAATCCCTCATGAATAAGTAGATGAGATAACGAACTAGTTATCTCTTACTTATCCACTCAATAGATGCTATACTTTTCATTCTAGGATGAGAATTGCTTCCTATTTAGAATCTGCGAGGCAATCTGCTACCATGCCTACCAAAATCAAATCATAGCTTTGGATTCCAAGGAACATGGATAAACTTTTTGGAAAATAGCCCCTTAGTCTGGGAGTAGAACTAAGCCAATTTATTTTCAAAATGTATTTTTTCTGAGAATTTTTTTCCTTATCACCAACCACCTAGGGGGGGAAGCCACTTTGCAGATTTTTCTCCAAATATTATTCACCATTTTTATGGCCCACCCCACCAATGCTTCAGAATGACACATGGTCCAGGGCATTGTTTGAGACAATGGAAATGGTAGCCAGGCTAAAAGAAATCCTCTTGGGGGTGGGGTGGGGGGTTTGCTAGAAGCTGTGCTAGTGCTACTTTTAAAGTAGATCATCAGTCTCAATAATTTTTTGGAGAACTTTTCACGCTGGAGAAATTTGGTGAAATGGTTTCTCAAGCTATTTCCTCATGGATACAAGGAAGAATTTAGAGAGGCCATTTGCATGCATCTCTAGTCTGGAGGTACAAAACTTAAAATGCAAAAATTAGAAAATGGGATGATCATCAGGTCTAGCACATTAATGTTCTCTGCTTGTTGGCTGCAAACTGGAATCTTCCTTACGGGCCTATGTAGGTTGTTGGATTCTCTCTGACATTGCCCTACTCGATTTCCTCACTTACTAAATGGCTTGTTAGGCTTCCTTCCACCTTGTAGACAATTAAGCTGTACACTGACTTTTCGTGGGCGGTAGAATTAAACATGAAAGATGATCCTTGGTACTGTATCTTCAAATGAAGGTTTTGTTGGCCATCTCTCAGAATCAATTTGGTGTACTCAGCAGGATCCTGAGCAAAATGAAAGAAAGAAAACAATATATTCATTGTGCATGAAAAAAAAATATTATTTCAGTTTATGTTTATCTATCATTTCTTAATAAACTGTGAACTTGCACCTTTGCAGCTGTGCACACCTGCACATCCCGAAGATTTTATGCAGTTTGTCAGAAAAAGACTCATGAGATGGTTCATGGGGTAGGTAGCCTGAAAGAACGATTATTAGCATTTATGTAATACTAGACTGCACAAAGCATTTTGTATACATTATGTCAATGACCCAACATTCCCATTGAATAGGCCAATATTATTGGTCAGTAGCCAACACTCCCATTCTGCTAGAGCAATGGATATGGCTAGCGAAACAGAACTTGGCTCCCGTCTCCCCTGCAGCCCCCCAGCCCCCTTAAAACCAGCTCGAAAGGGTTGGGGGACTCAACCTTTGGTGCTGCTTTGGATACAACCCATTGTCCCCATACTGCAGGTATGAACCTATCTGCAGGTTATGCCTGTTTTATTATACAGGTGGGAGATTAGTAAATAGGCTGTTGAATCTTTTAAGTGTTCCTGTGTTTTTAATTTAAGTTTTTGCCCTTTTGTGGCTTTCCCCTAATTTCTGCTAGAAGAATAGTGATGAATTTCCCCTTGATTGCCCCTTGAATAGGTTCTTTAACTTCTTCCTTGTTGTCAGTTCCTGCTCCAGCAGTGGAACAGGGATGTTAGTTAGTAATTTCCTCTCTATTTTTCATTTTTATATAGCAAAATAATGTAATTTCACTATGTAAAAAGAAACAAATAATGGAAAAATTGGGAACTAAAACTATCCCATGGGAACAAGAGGAATTTGTTCATGCTGGACAGATTACCCTTGCAATTTACAGCACATGTGTCTGCATAGGTGTGTGTGTGTGTGTGCGCACACACACACACACACACACACACATCACAACAATTCAGGTTTAACAAAAATGGGAGGACAATACAGAAAATGGAATACAATACTCTGCCAATGATGTCTCTGAAAAGTTGAGTTAACTAAGGATGGCAATTTCAGACTGAACTGTTAGTCTAGAAGAAACCTAAGTTTCAAGCCGCTCCGCTCCACTAGCTCTCACATCTAGATGAATGAGGTGGGCAGGAAGTTCAACTTCAAAAGGGAAGCCAAAAAATATAAAAGGTGGACATGACCAAGCTCCAGCACAGACTTCTTCAATGAATCCCAAGCTTCTGCAAGAACAAATCAAAGGAAGAGGAGCGAAAATGATAACACTCCCTCCTTAACTGAGTTTCAGCGGCAAATCATGCAGAAAGCCTGCAAGCTGGATACACTGCATGCTTGAACTTACTTGTGATAACCCTAGAGTTATGAAAAAGGGGAGAGAACCACACTTTCAACGCTTTCGGTTAACCACCCCATTCTTTATATTCTTCCTGTGCACGTCTTTTAATTTTTCCTGTTCTAGCATGTTCCTTTCAGATCTAAACTGACTGTGAGCTATGGGAAACACAGATCATATAAAGAGGCTTTTTGGGGAACATATTCATCCCAGAAGATTTAACCTTTTTTCTCTAATTATAAGTAAATATAGTCAGCCATCTGTGCCTTTTTTGCTGAAATACGCTGGGGAGGATGGGGATTGCTGTCAAAGGCACAGTGCCCTGTAGAAACGTGCCACTGCTCCATATGGTAGGACAGACGCAGGGGAAGGAAGGTCAAATCTTCTTGTTCTTCTGAATATATGAGGAAAGGGAAGCTTTCTTTGTCATACAGAAGCCATTATCATAATGACTGAGAAAGGATCCATACAATAATAAATATATATGGAATGTAAAACACAGAACCAATAATTATCACGGTGTGTGACAACAACAAACAACAACAACAACAACAACAACATTGTATACTGCCCTTCATCCATAGATCTCAGGGCAGTTCACAGCAGCTGTCTGTGGTATCTTGGAAAGTTAAGCATTAACTTTGAAAAGGAATGATCTTGCCAAGGAAATAACCAATAAGCTCACCTGAAATGGTTTGATCGGCTGTCGAAATAAGTCATAATCTTGGATTGCCACTTCAATATCACTGTCTGCCAAATTCAGGACCTGAATGTAGCTTTCTTTTGAAACTGGCTTTGGCACAGCATTTTCCTAATGGAAATAAAGTGCATATCTATAATACTACAGTGAGTAGCTGTAATATTAAGCACTCAGTTAGTCAAAACCCCATTCACTCCTTTACTGAAGCTGTACAATAGCAACAGAACATAGCTCTTGGTTATAGATATCTTGATGGTTGGTAGTTATTATAAAAGAGGCATAAAAGACTTTTGAAAACGTTGCTGTAAAAGTTGTGTGTTCCACACATGCACAGACCTTGTCTCTACTTGATAATATATACAAGAATATACATACAGGTGGGTTTCTTTCTAACTTTAGGGCTGATGTTACCTTTAGTGATGTGATCATCACATCTTTGTGGCCATGTGTCACATTACACCATTCATGTTTGGAACAGGAAGTGTGTGTGTATACTGTCCAGGAAGACGTCCTACTCATCTGAGATGAACCAGAAACACCTGCCCATCTCACATGGTCTTCCTGTTCCAGTTATTAACAGATTGGCATGGGACCCAAGCATGAAGAACCAGCAGCTGCACCACAAAGGACAAGAACTGGACCTGGACATTGAGTCTCAGGCAACATCCACTTGTTATGAGTTCCAGCGTGCTATTGCTAGGATTATGTCTGTCAAATATGTGGTCTGAAGGCAATATTCTTTTGGAATTGGCTTCAGCATAGCCTTTCCTAATTAAAAGAGTATGCCACAATATAATCACAATGATTCCCTGAGTTCTGGTTATTATTGATCCAGATCAGATCCAGATCACTTTCTGATCTACAGATTCATGACACTCAATCTCTGTTCCAAAATAAGGACTTGAAACCTTAGAGTATTGTGTATTCAGGAGCAAATACCATAAAACAAGTCAAGGAGGGAGGATGGGAAGGGCATTGGTACATATAGGTAGGAAGCATGTATCTTTACCTCTGCTTCATACAGCTGCTCAGCGCTTACCTCTATCCTGAGTTCTACAACAGCTGCAACTGCGAATGCCAGGCCCGCAAGGATCATGCCAGTTGCCATCTTTTTAATAGGTCTGATAGTAAATAAACACAACTTAATTACAAAAAATGTGTAATGTAAGATGAATCATGCAATTCCTCTGAGTCCGAGATCATTGCACATTAAGCCATATGAACAGACAGAGGCTGTTCTTTTAACATAAAACCTCCATATTATATTATTATGAGGCTATAACCGAGGCCCATTCAAATTGATAAGCTATTTAAAAAATGCTCTGTGCTAGCAAGTTTCATATTATCTTCCCCTTAACTCTTCTAGGAAGGAACGTTGTTTGGCATTTAGTTAATGTGTGAAGTGGAGGAAAGCACCACTGATGATCTATCTCCAACTCCCTTCTAGGGCAACAGAGAAAAATTGCCTTGGGTTATTGAACTACAAGTGCTGAAGGCATGTAAGAAATAAATTGCACATCTCCCAGAGCACCTATCATGACCAACATTTTCAAAATGTGATATCTGTGCTTGTGTGAATATCCCTTGGGCCTAAATGAAGTGAAGCACAAATTAGAGTGTTTCAATAGGTAAAGATGCTCTACTTTGACAGAAAAATATTGGAGGGTTGGAAAAATATTGGTGCCTCCCCCCACAAACCACTAAAACTAGAAGATGCTGGTGTTTGCATGCAGTCCTTCTGCTTTGAGAGGATATCTAAAAGCTGCAGTAAAGTCCATCTTTTTTTAACTAGTAGGACACATTTTCCTAGAACTCACAGGCTATAGAAATTGAAGGAGATTCTCCCTTCTGTTACCTCACCATCATAAAACTATCAATGCTTGACTAATAATCGTAGACAATTTCAACCTACAAGAGTGTGTGCATCCATGAATCTGTACTGCATTTTCTAAATGAAAGGGGAAAAAATTCAGGTACTTACGTGAAATTAAATTTGCACAGGTTCACCAAGGGGTACAGGCCGAAGTCAAAAACTGGGATGAAGACAAGGATCAAGAGAGGATTTAAGAACTGAAAAACCAAATAATGCATTATATTAGTCATTTATGGTAACTTAGGCTGCAGTCCTAAATACACCATAGGGAGTAATTCACAACTGGTGCTGATGGAATGCCAGGATACAGTCTGTAATTATATAGATGAAGTGGTTAAACAATGAATTGCTGGTGCTATGCCAGTGCCATCAATACGAGTTTCGACACAGTAGCATCGTGCCCTAGCTGACAACCATTGCCTTACCTGCATCTGGTCAGGTTGAAGGACAAATCCTCCCTGAAATTAAAGCATTGAAACTGGTTAGCAAACAAAATAAGGGAACTGTGGCAGAACTGACATCAGCGAAGCAGACAGCTAACACATGCGGGAGGACGGGGTCTTAGCAGCTGAAGTGACTTCCCAGTGGCTCAGTGTTTATTATTATGGTTGACTCCACATTCCCCTTGACATGAAAGGAACAATGCTTTAGAAGCAAGCCATCTGCCGAACATAACAGAGATCCCATAGCAGAAAACTTCATTGCATTTCAGACCAAACTATATTTAGACAACATCTCTAAACAGACGTGGGACTAGCCACAAGGACACAGTGTTTGTTTAAGAACAGGACTGTATCTATTTATGAATGACATAATGTATCATGAGTATATGTCTGATTCCTCAATCATGCTCTACTGGAACTATGTTCTCAGCCTTGCCCTGCTCAATCGCCTGGTCATCTGTCAGGATCCCCGACCTCTGAGACCTTGCAGTGCACAGCAGTGGACACCGATGGTGACAAGATTCAGACCACTTCCTCATGGAGATAACTGTCAGTACCTTATTTGGGGGCACTCCCAGTGCAATGACACAGCCCTGCCACCATCCTTGGACTCAGAGGATGAGACCCTTGCAGGACCTCCATCCTCTCAGATTTGCAGAAGTCAAAGACTTCAAAATTAGGCAAGGGCTCTTCCATAATTCAGCCACCTTTCCCAAGAGGCAGAACCAACCACACTGTAGGCCAAGGTTGCATCCATAAGGCTTCAGTAGACTTTAGCTCTCTGCTGAGACAGCATCTTCCTATAATAACCTTAGTCAAAGAGAGTTTCAGCCAGAAGTCCAAGATCCTATTTTGTCCACCCACTGCATGAAAACACTTTTGAGCTGGCTTTGCCTACCTTGACTGAACATTACTGTTGTTGCTGATGGTAATGATACAAAATAGGCTGAAAATCATGACAATACTATGATAAAGTACCAGTAAGTGGAAGACCATGAAGATGATCGTAATGTGTTTTATCTATTTTTAGCTACTGTTTAGTCCAATAATATTTTGAAAGCTTTTAAATACCTGGTTTTACTGAAAAGTTTGATGTTTTATTTTATATATCTGTAAATCGCTTAGAGGGTCTTTTTATTATCAAGCAGTACACAAATTTTGTTAAATAAGTAATATGACACAGTAGGCTAAAGAGCAAATGGGAATTCCCTTAGGGACTCTCAGAATCTCACTGAGCCAAAATATATTAATTGCTGGGGGATATTCTCCATATCTCTTCTATTCCATATTAAATTGTTCTCCCGTCCTGCCCCCCACTAGTCATTAAGTCTATAATTATTGTTCCGTTAGAGATGCACTTATTTTAAAATCAATAGAAGTGTGACCCTTTATTACACTGCCAGCCCATAATTTAAACCATTGACTTGAATTTGTTGAATGAATAAATATAATTATCGTGAATGAACCCTATCTACTTACAAAGTCAGCATTCATTTTAGTGGCTTGCAGTGTCCACCTAGAACCCTAAGGAGAAAACAGATCAAAATGAATACAATGGAGTATTGCATGCATGGCCAACACTGGAAAGAAAAGCAATAGCAAATTACCAAAAAAGGGCCATGAAATATTGTTAAGGTTCAGAACATGAACATGCATCATACATTCTTAACATATATAATAATTGCAGTTAAATGAAAGCATGTGCATTTTCTCCTTATCTGTTATCAGACACAGAACCTCGCCAATTCTTTTCCTAAATGCCTACCCTTTGAATAGGGAGAAAATCCACAGAATCACATTTAGCAAACCAATAAAAGGCTAAAGCAACAGGTAGAATTAGGCACACAACCAAGGTAGGAAGGCCGTTCTTAAAAATGGAATCAAATGTAAGATTTTCTAAGGAATACCCAGTTCTTGACATGTATATTTCCCACACAAGGAAGTATCTTATTCATACCTTTTCTGTTAGTCAAATGCTGTAAGAAACCCAGAAACAATGTTTCTCAATGAAAAGGAAAATAAGTAGTTAGGGATGGATTATTTTCATCTTCAAGGGCTTATCTGTGCAATCCACCACGTCTATTGAGAGGCAAGTCCCATTGAGTTCAATGGAACTTACTCTCATGTAAGTGTGTGTAGGATCTCATCACGAATCTTGATTGTGACAATTGGTATAAATAAATTAGATATAGGCATGTAGTGTATATGTGCCCTAGGATCTCTTAAGAGGAATGGAGGTTGGGCAAATATATGCCCACTACATGGTTGGACTTAAATATCCACATGTGTAGGGATTGCCATTGAAAATTTAAACAGAATGATATGTTCTACAGTGTCTGGCACATTCAAAGAACACCTGTAATGTCTATCCTTTCTGGGGATGTTTGAATATCTGCCCTTGACAAAAGCTGAGGGACCAATGCATTTTTGTACATTGTTCTCACTATAGGCATTTTATTGCATACTTTACCCTAGCATATGCATTTTTGAATACTTTACTTTGCTGTAGAACTGCATTGCAAAATTTGGAGAAGTGAAAATTTCAAACAGTGGTTGTGTTTTGGTTTGCACAGTGTTGTGAAAAGTGCAGGTTAGGTAGGTTCACCTTTAAATACAAGCTGAATTTAATTTGGTCTCTAATAATACTATAGGTTTTTTGTTCTGTTTAATTGCTTGAATGTGTGCATTACAGGAAACCTTTCTACTGTCCATTGCTATCCCCTTTTTGGGGTAGTCTAGCATCAAGGCACAGTGAAAATATTAGTTTCTATCTGTCTGACATTAACCCAGAAGTAACTGCAAGGGTGGCTGAGTTTTTGTCAATAGTATCTCTTAGATACTATTGGCCCTATTTAGTGAGAAGACATTCCAATGAAAATCCTTGTTATTACATATTTTACGTGGCTGTTTATTTGTATATATTTTAAAATTTTATATATGGATGTTTTATGATGGCCTATACTTGTAATGCCTAATAAAGGTTTGGCGAAGTTAAAAATGCATTAGATTATGGGAAAATGCATTGCAATAATATGTGTTAGGAGGTAAAACTGCATACAAAATTGTGCATGTTTGGAGCAATTTGCTGATGAATTTTCATGACAGCTTTTTAAAAAACAGTTCAGAAAACTAGAGAACTGAACTGTGAAAGTCACTGCTGAAGGTCACCTTTTACTTTCATACACAGTGGTGTAATGGTAAATTCTGAAATACAGGAGATAATCAAGGAGTCCTGTGGCACCATAAAGTCTAAGGGGTTTTTTTTCGCACCCTGTCTGTATCCCTATTCCTAGTTATTTGAGAGTAAGTTCCATTGATCACAGTGGTGTTAACTTCTGGCTGCATAGGTTTAAACTTGCAAAGCACACTGAAATTTAAGAAAAGATCTTCAGCCCAGCTGAAATGTAACCTTAAGCTTTTTATTAGAAATGAAAACAACCTGGCAAAGATGTACTAGTGCCATTTAAATTGCTAACCTAACCTACTGTAATGCAGAAACCCCATTAAAGGAAAGGACCTGAAAGCCTTATTACTAGCTCAATCACTTGCCAGAACAAAGTGTGTCTGCCAATTACCCTGGTGCTTTAGCCAATGATGTCATATTGCTCCTGTTCTGAAAAAAGTCTTGCAGCTGCATGTCTTGATACTGGGGCTGAGGGGTACAGTGAAGCCACACTAGATAGTACTGCACATTACCTGTTGATCAAAGAGAGCCCAGAACATTGGCAGTGGTATGAAGAGAAACAGGACCCGTGTCACCATTTTAACTTCAGTTATCAGTTGGTTCTGTGATGGGAAACACAAAGCAAAAGGCAAGAATGGTTAGTAAGAAAGAAAGGTCTACAAGCAACAATCTCAGACAATATAATTTTTCTGCATGGAGGTGAACTCTGTGTAGGAAAATATGTGTATTTTCCCTAATTTCGACTTTTATGCTTTAAGTACACCAGTTCTGCAGTTGATGTGTTCAGGTGCTTCTCAATCTGTTCAGCTCCTTTGTGGAACATTTTAGATGCAGTGACTTTGGAGGCTGATGCAAAGAGAGCTATGCCTATGCATATTTGGGGTGACCCAGTTACCACAGAATAATCACACATGGCAGATCTGGTTATGGATATTTGAGCAAATGTACTGTAAACAATGTGAGCTAATATAGCAAGCACAAGGGAGGAACAAAGAAAACGGATAGGCAGGCATGCATTGCACCAAATCAATGTATCTCAGCATCATGGAACACACTACTTTTTCAGGTATACACTAAAATCGTAAGATGTGATTATGACAAACACATACCTATAATAGAAACACACTAACCACAAAGCTGGAATTGGATGCACCTTCCTGAACGGTGTGTTCATGGTGGCAAAGTAGGGTTGGTTCAGATCTAAACTCCTCTGTTCTTGGGTGCTTTGTTTTGGGAGAGGGACAGTTTACAAACAAATTTCCACTATGGCTGATGTTGGGCGCTTCAGTTTCCCTGCATTCACCCTACAGTTCCCAGGCAGTGCTGCAAAAATGTGCATTCATTCCATAAAGGAAGCACACATGCACAAAAAAAACCAAGTCAATTTAGGAGGGGGGAAATGTATTTTTTGTACATTCTCTGAAGACACTTACAGTGGTCTTCAGGAGACACTTGCAGTGATTTTGAATGAAGATGAGGAGAGTTGATCCATTTCTACATTCTAGCTGTTATACTCTGATAGCTCACGTCTTATTGGAGGAATATATATTAAAATACTTCAGATCCAAAGATTGACTTACTGAGTATTTTTCTGAGGCCCAGTCCAGCCAGTGCTCCCTTTTAGGAATGTGCCGGGATCGATTTTTGATCCGGTTTGTAACAGCAAACTAGAGAGAAATAAAAGCAATTGAGAGATGTGTAGGTTATGGAGTTTCTCCCACATTTGTTTAACTTAGTCCACTGCCTAAAGCCCATTACAATTAATTACATCATTTATTGCACAATCTTATATTGTTTTCTTGATCCTACTCTCATGCCATATATCATGAGTGGAGAACCTGTGGCCCTTCAGATACCATTGGACACTAACTCTCATCAACCCCAGCAAGCATATTCAATGGTCAGGGATGATGGGAATTGCAGTCTAGCAACATCTGGAAGGCCACGGGTTCCTCATCCCTGCCTTAAATCAGGTTTTATCCTTTTCATTGATTCACTGGATGACTTCCACAAAACACAAAGGATATTATTATCTGGGTAATGGCATTTGTTGTATGAATAAGGCATTGGGTTCCATACCCCTTAGTCCAGCAAAGCAAATCATGGCATGTGTGGCATGCTTGATATTGTTCCTGCAATTCTTGGACTTTTTCTTTTCACCACAAAAAAGTGGCAACATTTAACAGCTGCTGGTAAGCTCCATATACAGGTATGCAACTCTGTAGTTGACCACATAACTGCAGTGTCCTTTATTTTGGAAATGTTGATCTGGAAAATCTAGATGATAGAGAAAGGTTTCCTGTCCTTGAAAAGTAAGACCAAGTTTCACTCACCCCAACATTCTGTCAGTAGCCCACTGCCAACTCCAAGTGGGCCCCATCCCCGAGAGAGTCCACCTCATCCTTGCTGCTGTTGCCATTGGCCATTATTTTCCCTCTCCTTCAGGACCCAGAAGGAGAATTCAAGGCAAGTGAAGGGTGCTGTTTTTTCCTCCCCCCTCTGCCCACTCCTTGCATGCTCAGAGGGGGCAGATGAACAATGACAGCAGGGATAAGGTACAGCAGTGTCAGGAGGCCCAGAGAGTCAACAGTAGATCCCTTACAGGGGCCCAGAGAGCCCTACTCACTGCAGTGGCAACCCTATGTTAATGAGGAGGGTGTGATGATTATTGAGGCAGCCATTCCCAGCACCTCATCATCAATTGTACTTCCTTTGGACAGAGAATTTCCATTTATCTGTAATGGCTAATAGCCACTGAGCAACCTATTCCCTATTGAGCTATTTAATCCATTTTAAGAAACCACCTTAAGCTAGTGGCCATCACATCTTCTGGTGATGAATTTCATATGATAATTATGTACTAATGATTGTATGAGAAAGAACTTATTTTTGACTGCAGTTAATACAGTGCCAATCAATTTCACTGGTTGACCCTGAATTCTAAAATGCTAGGAAGGGGAGAATAAGAAAGTGATGTAATATAACCCTTCATACCATTCACAATTCTGCACATGTCCATTGCATCACACCTCTGAGTTATATTTTTCCTAATCTTTTTTTTTTTTAAGCCTCAAATGCCTTGTTGTGGAAATTGTCACAGTGACCTCAGTGCTGGAGTAAAGTAATACTAATCAGAATGATGGATGGTAGGGAGCCATTCTGGATGTTGAGCAGCGGAGCCAATGAACATTTTTGGCTCCAAGCCCTCTGGTGTAGATCCAACATGCAGTTATGCTTTGAGAGAAGTTGGACAAAATATCCCCATGTATTACCTTTGAGTCTGAATGGCTACTTGGCTAAAGTCCCTTCTCCAATCTGAAGCTGGCTCTTGGAATCATTGACATAAAAGCCCTACGCGGATGACTGAAAGAGTGGAGATAATCAGCATATCCAGCAGGGAGCAGGATAATGTTGGCTGCCCCCCTTCCTCTGCTTCATTGTGTTGATCAGGTATTCTGCTCAGGGCCTGTTTGTGTGTAACATAGAGGCCAGAAGCAGCAGCAGTGGGCATGATTCCACTGCAGTGGAATTTATTTCTAAGCAGATCTATATAGGATTGCACTGTAAAACTCATATGGCTAATCAATTAACATCAGGGTCAGACATGTGGAAAATATGATTTTACAATCTCAGAGTCATGCATGAAAAGGATATCTAAGAAACACACTTACCCCAATGCACTTGCAAATTTCGAGTAAGATATTTCCTTCTGGTGGAGTCTTTTTGTACATTCCATTTCCAGCAATAAACACAACTATAAAAGAAGTGTGGTTTGAATGCAAGCGAAAAAAGTTACTGTACATCCAATGTAGCTATGCATCTGCATGAAGAAACTTTCATAGTTGGTCCTGGGGGTACAGGGACCTTTCAGAATAGCACGGAAAGTGGCACAGAGGGATTCAGTAGGCAGGATGCCCCGTCAAAAATCAGGTGCCTTGCTTTGACCAAGCTGAAGCACTTTCCACTGCTTTAGAAATCTTACGAAAAGCGTGTCCATTGAGACAAAGAATGCATTTTTTTAAAAATCTAAGTGTCCCCAAACATTGATTGCTATAAACTTTATTTAGGTGTTCAAATAACGCAGGGGGGGGGGGATAAAGTGTGGAGGAGGTGCTGGCACATACAGCTGCACATCCACTCCATAATTCAACATAAGAACATACAAAAAGCCCTGCAGGGCCAGGCCAAAGGTCCATCTAGCCCAGCATCCTGTTTGGGCAGTGGCTAAATTGGAGGCCCAGCAGAAGCCCTTGAGACGAATCTGAGCACAACAGCAAGATTCCCAGCAATTGGTATTCAGAGGCATGCTGCCTCTGACAGATGAGATAGAATGTAGCCATTATGGCAAGTAGCCATTGATAGCTTTAAAGGTAAAGGTAAAGGGACCCCTGACCATTAGGTCCAGTCATGTCCGACTCTGGGGTTGCAGTGCTCATCTCGCATTACTGGCCGAGGGAGCCGGCGTACAGCTTCCGGGTCATGTGGCCAGCATGACTAAGCTGCTTCTGTGAACCAGAGCAGCGCACGGAAACGCCGTTTACCTTCCCGCCGGAGCGGTACCTATTTATCTACTTGCACTTTGACGTGCTTTCGAACTGCTAGGTGGGCAGGAGCTGGGACCGAGCAACGGGAGCTCACCCCGTCGTAGGGATTTGAACCGCCAACCTTCTGATCAGCAAGCCCTAGGCTCTGTGGTTTAACCCACAGTGCCACCTCCATGAATTCATCTGCTGCTCTTTCAAACACATCCAAGTTGGTGGCCATTAATGAATCTAGTGGGAGCAAATTCCATAGTTTGACTATATGCTGTGTGAAGAAGCATTTTCTTTTGTCTGTCCTGAACCTTCCAACACATAGCTTTGTTGGATGTCCTCGCTATCTACGTTGTGCTTAATTGATCATGGAGAAGAGAACGATGTGGGATAGAGGGAGGCATTTGTGATGCGATTGAGCATTCTGGGGAAAGTAGTTTTTAAATTTTGCCTAACCCGACATAAGCAAGAGCTCTCTCTCTCTCTCTCTCTCTCTCTCTCTCTCTCTCTCTCTCTCTGTGTGTGTGTGTGTGTGTGTGCGTGCCTTGAGCCATAATTATGAATAACCCAATTTGGGGGGGAAGGGAACTAACTAAAATCTTAGCTTTGGTCCATTCCAATATATGCTCTGAAACTCAGTTGTGCCCTACTCATATCACTGAAGGATCAGCAGACCTATCAACAAATAGCGACAAATCCATTTTGGGTAGACTTTTAAAAAACAAAATAGTGAGAGAAAGAAAAGAACTGTAGCATTTACTGGTGTGTTTTCCCTTGACTGCTTCTGTGATGTACTTTTCAAACAGTAATGTCAGATGATATCCAACAAGCACAGTACATGAATACAAAGGAACCATGTGGTAAAAAGGAGGCTTCTAGGATTCTGCTGGCATATTGTTGGGTTTTGTTTGGTGTGTGTGAAGGGGGAACATTCCTGCAACATCAGCTGCTGTCTAGTGGCATCTCCTAGTCTTTGCTGGGAAGACTTCTATTCCAGAGGGAATGAGAAGACATTAAAGCAGCTAGACATATAGAAGCTGGGTGGTGGGGGTGGGTGGTGGCAGGAAATGCTGCCTTTTTCGTTGCACAGATTGTTCTCTCCAAAGCAAAAGGCAGCATTTCTCTGGGCCTCTGGGTGGACATTGATTCTCTGCTGTGAGCAACTGTACATCCAGTTGCTCTGCTTCAAGCAATACAGTATTGCAGAGGGTTATATAAGATGTTAGCATTGCCGCTGCTCTGTTACAGCACCAACTACTTACTGAGAGCGATGACCATGAGAGCAGCAGGAACACCAAAAGCCAAGGCATAGCAGTCTCCACCAAAGCACTCCACATCACCTAAGAGAAGCAGAAACAGAACTCCCTTTCATCATGTTTCAATTCTGATTCCCGCCCCTTCCTTCCAATGCCATAATAAAAAGAGATGCCCATTACCACTTTTTTCTTCGCTTGAAGTCAGCACAGGACAAGTTTTCCTTAGTATATCTGCATGCACTGAATCAGTTTTGTGAGTGGCTCAGAACGTATGCAGATCAGGAAATAGTGTGCCTAGGGCTCCGCTCACTTTCTAAGACTTCTCAGGATGTGGCATTCTGAGGGCAATTCCTGTGACTGTAATTTGTTCTAACTATTTTTAATGTTGAATTTTAAGATTGTCGTAACCTGCCCCAGAGCCAGCTGGTGAAGGGTGGGTAATGAATTGAATAATATTTTTAAAATTGTATGAACTGGTGCTTAAAGTCAAAGGCACCTGTAGGCTCACATGTGCCCACAGAACCTTTCCCTGGTGCCTGCAGGGTCCCCTACATTCACTGAAATTAAACTCAAAAGAAGCATTTTATTGTAGCCAATAGACTAGGTTATGGTATGTGCTTGGTAGTGGTACCAGTATGTGTGTGTGGTGCAAATGACTTTAAAAAGTGCATCTAATTCACATTTAAAACACATAACTCTCCTTGCAAGAATCCTGGGAAATTTGGTTTGTTAAGGGTGCTGGGAATTGCTGCTCTGGGAAAGGCCAAGTTTCTTGGTTTAGGGTGGGGGTGGAATTGTGTGCTTCAAATGTGCATTGAATGTGCTTTAAATGTGTGCTGAGGATCTGCCCATTTATCTGATCTGCAAACTTGCCCCAAAAAGGTTGATGACAACTCCTGCCTTAATTAATATTCCATACACAAAACGTTAACATTGCACTGACTCCAAAAGCCACAACATTACTTTGTTGATAAGAACACTTCCCAACAGTGTGTGCCTGGATATATGCAGTAGGTGTGAATGTGATGGGGAAGGAACAGCTACCCAGGCATCCAGACTGGAGTCCCAGGCTCACCTGGCTGGGTACTCAACCCAGAACACAGTGAAAGTCAGAGAGAAACCTCTAGACACATGAATGTGGCTCAACTTCTGAATCAAGGGTTACATATATCCAGCTGCAAATATTCCAGGAGAAGTGGTTGCAAAGCTTCTGTTTGTTCTGCACCAGAACAAATGAAAACAAAACAATTTCACAGCTGAACACCAACAGGATTAAAAGAAATACTGGTCACTATTAATGTGTGACATATTTATCTAAAGTTTATAATGCTACCTTTGTGTATGTGCCTAATGTTGGGTTAGTTACAGTATTTTGATTTCAGAGGTATAAGCTGAAATTTGATAGTCCGGAACTGCCCGTGTTATTTCTGATTTTCACCAGAGACGTTTTTAGCTGTTTGGGACATTGGCTTGCTCAATATAGTAGCCACAGAGACCACACAAAACAGCCAAGTTTTAAAGGGAATGTGCTTCTTTTTTCTCTTCAAGGAAGACTCTTAAGAACCAAACATCCTCATTCCACTCTGCACCATGCCACAGTATTTATTTGTCCTGGCATTGACCTACGTTGATATAAGATGCAGAGCCTAAAAGAAGCTTCCTTTTCCATCAGCTACAAAATGTTCTGAGCAGCAGCTACTTACCAGTGTTGACACAGGTAAATAGCTTTGCTTTCTGCCTTGTACTTCAGATTAAATATAGAAGGCAAGCAAGTCCCCAATCCAACACCAGAAATTAAATAGGTTTCAAAAGCAACACACAAGACACACAAGACACACAAACTGTCCTCTCTTTGCTCCTGTGGATGTGATTGTTTTTCCCCTGAGAGCTGCTCTGTGCAATGTTAAAGGTAACCTCTTGTTCTGTCTGCTTTCACTCCTTGCATCTCAGGACATGGGCTGAAAACACATAACACAA
Organism: Darevskia mixta; assembly: GCA_034641385.1. Classification (NCBI taxonomy): domain Eukaryota; kingdom Metazoa; phylum Chordata; class Lepidosauria; order Squamata; family Lacertidae; genus Darevskia; species Darevskia mixta. Next base: position 8,708,139 of record JAWWNH010000001.1, on the reverse strand, counting down.
TAATTTTGCTGAAGCTCAACAGGTCTATCTAGTCAGTGTATGGGTGGGAGACTGTCTGGGGAACTTTAGGGCAGTGTTTTCTGGTATAGGTCTCACAGGATGATTGTGGATAGGTGGCCATGCAAAATCAATGGCAATGTGATTTACAAAGGCTTACAAACTTGTGATCCCACTAGATTATGCTGCATTCCACCAGCTCTCAAGAAAGAACATATACAGTATGGGGAAGGATCATAGTTAAGTTGTAGAGCATCTGTTTTTCAGGCAGAAGGTCCCAGGTTCAACCCCTGGCATTTCCAGGTAGGGCAAGGAATATCCCAGTCTCAAATCCTGGAGACCTGCTGGCAGCCAGGGTAGACAATGCTGATCTACACGGTCTGACATGCTGTATGGCAGCTTTCTATATTCTCTAACGCAGAGCAAGCTGCATAATTCTGCCTCTACTGTGGTTCTGAAGATCCCAGAATGATCGTGGCCTGGCCCTAACAACATCTCAACTGTTCTCAGTACGTTGCTATCGTACTCCTGCTACCAAATAGAGCAGTCAAAACACAAAGTATCTGCAAGAAATGGGAGGCACTTGGCCTAACTTGGACATGTTAAATATCAGGGTGGTAGTGATGTTTTGATTGAAATTTGCTTTTGCAACTTGGTGGTCAGGAGAGAACTTTACTCATTTTGGCACATTAACTAAAAACCTTTGCAAATCTATAATGCTCCTGAAAGTTGCTGTGATGTAGAAGAGAAATTGGTATTATGTTATTATCCTAAATTATTTCTCTGGGCACACTCCAGAATGTATAATTCTGAAAACTACACTGGCAATGGTGCAGAGGCATTATATTTAACTTACAGTGGTTACCAGAATATGTGAACTGCAAACAAGATTGATGACTTTGTGAGTTTTGCTGTTCTCCTGGTTTTGAGGCCATTTCTCTGTTTTTAACAGTAACTAGATGCAGAAAGTTCTGAAGCACAGTGGAGAACAAACAGTTCTGGCTCCACACCTCCATCTATCTTGGGAGGAGACACAGCTCAGTGGCTTTGTATGCAGAAGATCCCATGTTCAGTCCCTGACATCTCCAGATAGGTCTGGGAGAAAGTTGTATCTGAAACCCTGAAGAGCCACTGCCAGCCAGTGTAGACATTACTGAACTAGATGGACCAATGCTCTGACTCAGTATAAGGCAGCTTCCTTTCTAATACAGAGTGGTGGGGTGGGGAAGGAGAAAAAATGAACTGGAAGAGTGAATCAGTATCCAGCCTAGTCTCCAATAAGAGCAGAGTCCATTATCTTATTATCTGTCATGTCTTCTCTATGGGAGAAGATGAGACCAGGATGGAAAACTCCTTTATCTGACTCCCTGTAAGATATTTCCTCCTTCCTACACTGTTCCCTTCAGTGATACAATATAGGACAAGCAAAAGAGCAAAAGAGCATGGCATCTCTGGCAGACTGGCATTATCTTGTACTGACTACCATTTTGTTTGTCCCAGATCTGTTGGTCATAGCCCAATATATAATTATCTGTGCTTTTAACTCAATGAGATTTAGAGTACTGAACTCTGTGCTGGTCTGAGGGTAGCAGCCCTTCTGTTTGGGAATGGAATGAAGTTCATGAGCAGAAGCTGGGAAAATGCAAGTTGGATCCTGCTGCAATGTATAGTGTTGCTAGGTTCTGCACAGCAGCGCCCGAGATTCATAGGAGGATGACCTGTGCCATAAATCAGTTATAATGAACATATCACGTTTGCAATCCTTCCCCTAGCAGAGAAGGCTGGTTAGGTGGGCCTCCTGCTTCCATGCCTCCTATTCCTCCTAAGGGGGAAAGGGTTCTGTTGTGCTCTTTGTGGAGCCCTCCAAGCTCCAGTGCTGTACATACAAATTGTATCCCGTTTTGAAAAACAACTTCCTTCTATTCTTTCAGCAGAATCACAGTGGTCTAGTCACTCCAAACAGACATATGATTTTATTCACGTGGAAGTCAGGAAAACCCAATTAGCTAAGGGAGCGGGATAGTCATGCTGCATCTAATTCCCACCGTCATTCTAAATCAATGTTGGGAAACCTGTGGCCTTTCAGATGTTCTTGGACTCCAGCTCCTATTGCCGCACCATGCATGGCTAATGGTCACAAATGATGGGAGTTGTAGCCCAACAATATCTGGGGGAATATCATCCATCCATGTTGTTAATCAACACTGACCTCTCAGCACAGGGGTAAGGAAAGTAGAGATCAGACTTCCTGCATTAATGGACAGGTAGAAGACAGAGAAGAACTTGCTTCTTTCCTGGCCCTGAAATGAGAAAAGATCAAATCAACATCAGAGATTTTTTTTAAACACTGCTTAGAAACATAGCAATGGATTTGTCAATGGGGCTCCATCAATTCCACTCCAGTATGAATTATACATTTGTATTGACCTAAAATAAAATGCAAGGTTAAAATCAAGGCAAGATATAGATTCTCTCTCTTTCTTCACACTTCTATATAAACACACAAGTAGAAGGAAAGGTTCTCTTCTCTTTGCATGGTGGAGGGAGGGGGATTTGCAAAGAGAGTAGCAGTTACTTATTCAGAAGGAGCATTTTAATTGAGTCCCAATATAGACTCATTCAATCCAACTTGGCAGTGCTTGACAGCTCATCATGTCTAGGCAATATTCTCCCAAAAAACATAAATAGGAAAAGAAACATATTCATTATAAAAAGCATACACCAACAGCTCAGATAAGGAAAAGGGTGGAAGAAGTTGGCAAAGTGAAGCCGTAGTTAGGCAAGAAATAATTGGGATTATATAAATTACATTTCAGCCTGAAGTACATTTGCTTCGTCGTATTAGCTCATTTATTTCAATGGAACCTACTTCTGTAGGCTAAAAATATCCTTGCTAGACAAATTCAAGGGGCTGTTAACTTTTGCTTATGCTAACCAGGAGCACAGAAGAAGAACTGATATTACTAATATGCATTATATGCAGATACAGGTGGGATTTACAACAAAATGCAACAGTGTGGAATACTTGTGTTCAGGATTCCAGCCATGCCTTATGCCAAGGCATTCTAAAAAAAAGTTGGCGAAGCCATGCAGAATCTTATGGCTGCTCCTTTTCATTAATCAGAACACAACTAAAAAGAAGCCATAGAAATCAAGAGATTGTGTTCCAGTTGCCCAGCTCAGGAAGTTAGAACCAGGCAAGAGCAACAAGTATCCAGGTAATAGGCCAAAGATTCAGGTTTCACAATCACTTATTTAATTGTGGATGACAGAGCAGAGCAAAGAGCCGCCAGCGAAATAGACAAACTCAGACTCAATATGTGCTCAGAAGCCTTGGCCAATTTACAGCTATTCAGCTATGCTCTAATGTGAGTAGCACAGTTAGATGATTTTTTATTCTGGACTTAGAGAAGGGACTCTTTAGATGGTAATGTGCATTACTTCACGTACTTTAAAGTGTGGGAAGCCAGCCCTGCTGTGTTTGTAGCTCCTCCTGCTGAGTGGGGCCCCTCTCTGTTTGCCCCATAGTGCTGCTCTAATGGCACCTCTCGCTATTATTGACTCTGAAGGTGGCAAAAATAATAGGCAGACTCAGTTCTCTTTGTACTGGCACAGGCTGATTCCGACGTGAGAAGATGGCAGGAGGGAGAGCAATATATGTAAATGTCTGCTTCTCTTTTTACATGAACTCCTGCAGTTATATAATTTATAAAAAGGTTCAAAATCGTTATACAGTAATGAGAAATTGCCCCATATAGATTTTTTATGTGCAGAGCTACCTTCCAGTGCTCAAAGTTGTGGAGCTTCACAGGCAGACTATGATAATGAATGGGTGGAATCCAAATACTATTTTCTTAATAGTATTTAAGAGGTGCAACATTGAGCCTTTATTTATTTTTTGGCAATTTGTAAGCACCCCTCCTCGTGCCAATTTACTATCCCAAAATGCTTTCATATTTAGGTAAAGCTACTTCATGAGCCCGCACAACCTTTAATATCTTCTTTGGAGGACCTGATCAGAGTGCCTCCATCTTCTGAGGGGAAGTGAACAGCAAGAAGAGATAGGACTCAATCATGGTGCTTTGTCTCTGGAACATCCTCCCCCTGCTCATCTATTAGGCTTTCTCTCTGATTATTTTTAGAAAGAAATTGAAAGTGCCTTTGTTGATTTTAGCTTTTCATATCCCAGCTTGCTCACTGAGCTCACACGGAGAAATGCTGTTTGTTGTCCCTCATGTTGCAGAGGACCAGCTGGCTTCAACAACAAGTTGGGGTCCACAGCATACTGGTCCCATGCTGTGGCACACTCTTATGGGAGAGATCTGGCAAACATCCTCACTTTTAACTTTGTCTCCAAAGACCTTTTTATGCTGACAGTGAAGTATTCTGTGGGTTTGGGAAGGGTATTCATTGTGTGAGGAAATCTTGCAATGGGTCTGTCCAGGAAGCAGCCGGAGTCAGGAGAACTTCAATAGTTGCATTTATTCATGAACAACAGAGGAACAACTCAACATTCAGACAGAACTTGGTGCTGCAGATGGAAGGCTCTATCTATTTAGGTTCTCTCAGTTTCTCATTTTTCCAATCTTAAAATCAGTTCTCCACTTTTTGCAGCTACTGTATTTAAGAATTCTTTTTGAAATGCATCAGCATTTTAGTGCCAATTCCTCCTAATAAACGTATTTTAATATGCAGTTTTAGGGACCCAGGTGGCGCTGTGGGTTAAACCACAGAGCCTAGGGCTTACTGATCAGAAGGTCGGCGGTTCGAATCCCCGTGATGGGGTGAGCTCCTGTTGCTCGGTCCCAGCTCCTGCCCACCTAGCAGTTCGAAAGCACATCAAAGTGCAAGTAGATAAATAGGTACCGCTCCAGCAGGAAGGTAAACGGCATTTCCGTGTGCTGCTCTGGTTCGCCAGAAGCGGCTTTGTCATGCTGACCACATGACCTGGAAGCTGTACACCAGCTCTCGGCCAATAAAGCGAGATGAGCGCCGCAACCCCAGAGTCGGACACGACTGGACCTAATGGTCAGGGGTCCCTTTACCTTTTACCTTTTTAATATGCAGTTTTGACTAACGTACAAATGTTTGCAAGCATCTTCCCCCAATACAATGCACTTTTGTATGTTATTTCCACAAATATCTTTATTCTTATGCACACTGTCCCCTAATATATGCATTTTTGTAACTGTTTTGTGCTTGGAGAACTGTATCACAAAATTCTGGTAAGTGCGAATCTATTATTGCTTCCAGACTGTCACTATGTTGGGGTGGGATTAAATCACATGCTGACAAATGATGAATGTCTAATTACACGTGCTTGGAAGGTCTTGCACAACAAACCCCACCCCATGGACTTTTTATGATAAAGAAAGTGACAGGGAAAATGCAGCATTGTTTAACCTCCCCACATTCAATGTTCAGTGAATAGCTGACATCATCTAGCCTCCCTATAAACAAATCGGGATGAATTTGGGTCATCTGGAAACAGCTGAATTTCATTTTGAGGGAATACAGTAATATTGAAAGGGAAGTTACAGGTAGGTAGCCGTGTTGGTCTGCCATAGTCGAAACAAAATAAAAAAATAAAAAAATTCCTTCCAGTAGCACCTTAGAGACCAACTAAGTTTGTTATTGGTATGAGCTTTCGTGTGCATGCACACTTCTTCAGATTGAAAGGGAAGTATGGCTTAGCCACATTTTCTATAAACAAGAAAAGGAATAAGTCCAAGCTTAAAGGAATAAGTCCTATAGCTTAATTATAAAAATCAAGAGCTGTTGACCATAATTAGTATGCACAGAAACCTTTTTGCTCACACTAAGTATAGCAAATGTAATTTTCTGCAGTTGAATTTGGTTTCTGGATTACTAATTATATATACAGAAATACAAGTAACGAAAATAAATAGTAAGATTTTGCAAACAACTTTTCACCATAACTCTTTAACTTGCTTGTTAAGGGACAAATTGTGCTACTGTTTCATCCACTTACCTATTAGCCCCTTGAGCTAAATAATCCCCAGTACCAACTATCGGACCATAGCTCTGCTATTTGAAGGCAACAGTGGTTCCTTACAGCCTATCTACCAAACCCAAGACTGAGCAAGGTTTGCTAACTGCTGTTAGACAGGGGTTATCCAAGGTGAGTCCCAACAGATGTGGACTACACCTTCCATCATCCCTAACCCTTCACCACATTGACTGGGTATGACGGGAATTATAGTCCCAAACATCTGGAGGACACCACCTTGGCTGTCCCTGTGTTAGACCATTTTTGGTGCTTGTCCTGGTGACTGTGACTAGGGATAGAAGGATCTATCAGTTTTGATCCCCCTCAGTTTCTTAAATTCAGTTCTCTACATTTCGGCAGCAATTTGTGGATTTTCTTTTTTTTAAAAACCCTCATGAAATTGTTCTGCATGTTTGAATTTCTCCAAATAAACACATTTTTGCAAGCAATTTCTCCTAATATAATGAATGATTGAATGTTATTTTCACTAATATATTCGTGCTTAAGCACACTGTTACCTAATATATACCTTTTTTTGGTACACATTAGTTGGTTAGAGAACTGCATCACAAAATTCAGATAAACGTGAATTTTGAAGGATGGCTGTTTCAGATCTCATACTGTTTCAGAAAGTGCAAATTTGATAAATTTGGCTTTAAATGCAAACTGAATCCAATTTCTCCCCTACGGTATCTCTAGCCTGCGCCTATACAGACTGATGTAAATGATGCACCGCCTCCACTTGCTTTAACATACTGCTATCCAGTTGGTGCTTTCCGCTATTCAAGATGGACTCTGAAATTATGAAGGCACTTGGGATTCTTGGCATGTAGCTTGTTTGAAGTTATTTATTTTGCTTGAGGTCCGTGCTGCATGAAGGACCATATAGCCTTAAAGCTCTGTCAGCAGTCACTCTCAAGCTTCTGAAAGTGTGATTTCGGCATTCGCATGGCCAAGCGGACTTTCAAAGCTGTACTGTGAATATCATGGGCTGGTGACTTTTTTAGAGATCTCATTAGGATTCGAGGGAAGGTGAAAGGATCGCCAGGCTCAAAATCCCTAAAGCATCTTATGCCTGAATTAACCAGTTTTGATGACTTCACTGGTTTCCACCTCCCACAGACCATTCTAGGCCTCTGCACAGGCACCTGCTGAGCAACTGCATCTGTCATCACTTAGCAGTTGCAGAAGAAAACTTCAAAGATCATTCCCCACTTTGTTACTTCCCAGCAGCAGCATCCATAAAGTGAGGTGTGAATTTCCAAATAGGCAGTGCATGAACCTGAGCCCCTTGACATATTTGTTTTGATTCTGGCTTAGTTCTTCATGCACTTCCCGCACCTAAATTCTTGCCCAACTTGGGAGTCCACAATTAAGATGTAAATGTATGTCTCATTATGAGCAATCACATCTGGTACATCTCTTGAATAATTTTGATGCCACGGAGGGAAAAGAAAGCGAATCTTGAGTCAGTTAATCCAAGTGTGAAGCCTATAGAAGAGATTCCATTGTCAATGCCATTTTCTTGGTTCCAAGAATTGGATTCCGGTGTAATTGGATTTTGGTGGATTTCTGTTGGTTGCTTTGAAATCCCTTCAGTTCCTGATATACTTCCATGCTGCTTTCTCAATTATTTGCTTTAATTCAAAACTCTGGATATTTGTGCACATGCATTTTCACTCTCTCTCACACTGCATTTTGAAAGCTGTAGTCATTCTTGCAGATGCATATTTTGCTTGAGGTCACTCTGCAGCACAGTGCTTGTAAAGCTGCATGCGTAGCCATTCTTGGGCATGCAGGAGTGTGATAAAGCCACTCTCATATCCCAAAGACAGTGGGTTGCAGACAGTTCACCACTTGCATGGAGCAAGAAAGCTCACAGGACTCACAACATTTGGGGGGAGTCTATTGTCTCTTTCATCCATAATGGCGTTGCAAATAGTTCAAAGCTGCAAAAAGTCTTGACATGAAAGTTGATATTGCAGAACTGCAGGAGAGATGGTTTGTCATGAAAGCGTTAAAATATCCCAAGAACACAGGTATCATGTGAAAACAGAATAATGTGGGGAAGAGGTGAGGGATCCACCGTGAACATGTGGTAGATTTCTGAAATGCATTCAAATTGATTTCAATGTGTTTGTCATAATTTATGGAGCAGGATTCAGAATGACCAGCACTACAACAATTCAACACAATTTCCACAATTTACATCTAACTTGAAGTGAACTTCGTAGGCTAGGTAGCAGTTGACAACAGCCTGCAAATATTTTAAGCACAACTCCCCACCATGTGTAAATGAATTATATTGTTAAGTGGCAGTAGTGGGGGTGAGGAAATGACATATCATCTTGCAGTGGTAGTGAAATTCTTATTTGTACATGTTATTTTGCAGAGTAAGGGCAGTTCTACACCTTATGATTTTGGAGGGAGTCATAGGTGCTATGATGGTGCAGTCTTTGCCAGATGTTTCAGACTATGACTCCCATGACAGCTGACTGATGGCCGATGGGAGTTATAATCCAAAGTATCTGAAGTACCTGTTTAAACAACAGTATACATAAATTTGGGAACCCTTAACTAGCCAAGGTTGCCTGCTTGAGTACCTAAAGCCAAGGTTGCCTGCATGAGTACCTAAAGAGGTCCATACAGGCATTTGATACAATGTTTGATGCAAAGAACAGCAATGTAATGCCTTGTGTATGTACACAACCTTCTCAATCACAATTTTTTTGCACATAATCCTACCTGCCTTGCCACAGAATATATACTCCAGCTTGCCATAATGCACCCATTACTTTAAAGCATAAGGGGAGAAGTGGTCCAAAGACACAGGGACAGGAAGTTACATTGCAATACACTGAATAGTTTGGGGTGGCTCATTTTAAACAGCATTCCAAGAAATTGACATAAAGCTGAGTGACAAAAAGAAGGGAAGCCAAGGATTTTGCCTGCAAGATAAAAACGCATCGACTTAAGCCCATAGTAAGCCTTAAATCTGTGGCCTGCAGCAGGTAGGCATCCCGTGAGTTCTAACAAGCTCCAGCCTGAGGAGAACTACAAGGAAAAGAGCCACATCAGACAGCAAGTAATTCTCTTCACAGCAGTAGGCTAGAATAGACCGTGTGGTGCTGCCTATATAAAAGCTGCCAGGTCACCCTTGCTCTGTAGGCTGAACACCAAGGTCCCAGTCCTTGCGATAGATACTCTACCCCTGCCTCCTTTGCAGAAGTCAAGTGTGACAAGTGTCATTCCTCTTCCCAGTGTGCATCTGGAACCTATGCACATTAAATTGACGCATAGCAACCTGCCGGGTAAATGCATGAGCTTGCTCTTTTTTGCAGGCCAAATAACCCACAGAAAGCAGAAACATGAGTCTGCTCACATGCCTGCTTTTCTCAGAGATGTTGGAGAATTCTAATGGGAATGGAAACAGGAAGGGAAATTAATGACATTTGCTTATTTAGTGCATGTCCAGAATGGAAATCAATCCAGCGAATAGGATTGGTATTCATTGTGGTTGTTTTCAGCCTGCAAACGATTACATAGTTGTTGCTGGGGTTCCCTCCATTTGCACTGTGCTTCCTTTGCATTGCAATAAATGGCATTTGCATTGGAATGTTGTTGAATAATGTAACAAGAATGTAATTAATTATGTAAAATTCCACCACAGTGGACAGCAAGACGAATAATGTAGTTTTTGTTGGAAGCTGGCATGCAGCAGAGCAGAAACAACACTGCGTACGATGAACACAGAACGCAAATCAATGCCTGCTTACATTCCTACATATGAAGCAAACCTTAGTATATCCTCCTTAAGGAATACACGGCTGAAGCAGAGTGCACATGATAATGATCTTCCAAAAGAAAACAACTGTTTCTTCATTCAGAGTTTGGAATTTTGGGGAGAAACATTCAAAGGTCTCTTAGTCTCAGTTAACGATTAGCTTTTAACAACTTCTAAAGATCAACTTAACCCAGGAAGGTAATACTTAACCTCTCAGACAAGAGCACAGTGATTAATTTGGAGGGAATCTATAAAGCATTTTTGAAAACAAGTGCTGTGTGTTCTTGTTATAATCACAGACTAATTAGTTGTTAATTAGAAGTTGATTACAAAATATTACTGATTATTATTAGTCATAGATGTTGCACTTCTGGGAATGATATAACCCTCAGGAGCTGCTACTTTGAGATAAGCAGAGGAAGATTCCTAATGTCAATTACAATTACTTTTTCTAAACTCAAACAAATCTTTTATGTGTCTTTCCCTTCCCCAGCCAAATTACATGATTTGTGTGATTCTTATGTTGCCAGCTCTCTGCCTAACAATGATAGCTCCCCATACCTTAAATCTACGATTATCTGTGTTCTAATATTATTTTCTGACACAGGCCCATATGCTAACTGCATAATCCCCCCCCCAACAACATGCAAACATAAACAACCAAAATGCAATAAAATAACTCAGTACAGCCATCTGATGATATGCAGGGCTGTGAAAATATGCAATCTCATGTTTGATCAAAACTATTGCCTGCCTGATCATTAACAAACAGGCTTTTGGGGGATGCTAGGAATTTTCAATATCCTGAAGGTATCCTGTTGTTTAGGTTTCATAAGCTATGTGAGAAAGTGAGTGCAGTTTGTGCTAGGATGGGAAACACTACAGAAAAAACACAAGGTGTTTCAGTAAACCGCAAGTAACGTAATAGGTAGAATTCCTTGGTGAAATCTTATTTTTAATACACACACATTCACCTTGTGCTAGTAAGCCATGCACAGTAGAAAAAACTCCCCATGCTCTGGGCTTGGGGGTATGAAACTACAAACACAGAGAGAAAGAGAGGAAAGGAAGATTTGGACGCATAGGTATGCAAGGTTGGTGGAAAGTAAGGGAGAGTTGTTCTTTAAACCAGCATAAAATACAAGGTGTATTTGCACTGACCAGCTTTGCACATGTTTTTTATTGGAAACACAGACACCATTAATGTTCCTAACACTGACTTTAATAGTGAACTTCGTTACAAGTGCCAACAGCAATGGACTTAAAACGGGGCCACTGAGAGAAAAGAGGGAGGTATCAGCATGCTTGGGGGAACAGCAGGTTCAGCATAAACACACACACACACACACACACACATATTATGGGGGGGGGACTCAGTCAAAACAGTCCAATGAGAACTGAGTATGCTCAGTAGCCATATCATCCTGAGCATTGGTTGGAAAAGAAAAATGGGAAAGGAGGGCGAATGAACTGGCCTGAACTCTTAGGAGGAGGAGACATATTGCACCATTTTGTTGCATAGGTTCAACTTGTTTCCTTAATTGTTAATGCCAGAGTTTCCTTCTCGGTTTGGACAGTGGTCCATTTAGGCCTATTTGACAGCTCCATGAAGCCACAGTGGGTAACAGGAATGTCCAAGAGCTCAGAGAGTTGTTTTCAGCTCAGCTTCCGTGATGGCATGAGAGAGTAACCTTAGGGTAAGTGGTGGCAAAAAAGTGGAAAAACAGGTTCCAAGGAAACAGATTCTGCCTTGCATGTAACTAAATTTTGGCAAAGGAATGCAGGAACTCCATTTGCTTCTTTTTCAGCAGCAGTTCCAACCACCACAGCTCACAGTCACCTGTGCCATCAATGATGTTACTGAGATATGGAGGGAGGGACTAAATGGAAGTAAGCAACTTCAGGTGGCGCTTGTCCAATGACATCCCATTTTGTTTCCACATATGCCCATGTTTTACGAAACCTCAAGCCATAGTTGGCAACAGTGACCAAATCCTGCATATTTTCCTGTTTGGTCCTCAGAGGCTTCAGAGAAGTGTGGGAGGAAAGGTTTAGCTCAGTAGCAGAGCTCATGCTTTGCAGGCAGAAGGCACCAGGTTCAGCCACTGACATTTCCAGCAAAATGAATCAGGTAGCAGGTGGTGAGAAATACCTTGCTCTGTTAGAGACCTTGGAGCACTGCTGCCAGACAGAGTTTGACTAGGCTTGGTTACGTTAGACAAGGCCTATGACATGGCATAAGGCAACTTACTAGGCTCCCTAGATGTGGACAGAGGATGGGCAAGTTGCACACTTCTCATGAACAGAGCTTCTGAGTAATATCCAAAGCTACCCTTTATATAGGGACCCTTGTTATCATCTCTTTTGCATGGATGAGTCAACAATGCATGTTCATTACATTGCATTTGACTGTTTATTAAAAATGATGAGGCAGCGGTGAGTAACCCTTTGAGGGCGCTCAATAGTCACATGGAGAGTTTGACCACCATTCCAATGGCTGCATGGCAGTGCACACACTCATGTAACACACACAATCACGCACTCAGCAGAAGGTGATAAACAGATAGCTTACATATACACGCACACACTCAGCAGATGAGGGGAGACAAGCTGGCATAAGAGGGCCTGCTCCTGTTCCATTGTTGCCATGGGGAGCAGAAACACGGCTTCTTTTTTATCTTTTGCAAAGGAGCTCCTTCTCCTTCTGGTAAGGCAACACTGTCAGGAAGTCTTAGAAAGGAAACAGGAAAGAGCATTCCTTCCTGTTTCCTAAACCTCTCTGAGATTATCTAACAATGTCACCAACATTCAAAGAATGATGCCAGGTCAGATGTAAAAGGTGAAAAGAAGCGACATCACCTCTCAGCTCCCCGCTGTGTACCAGATCAATGGAGAAATGGTGGGACTTAATAATGTCAACTGCTGGACAATGTTTTTATAAGGTTGTTTTTTTTTAAAGAAAGAAGGCAAATTTTTGGGATGGTAGTAAGGGACCACCATGAATTGCTTCAGGAGTCCAGATACAGCCCACAGGTCAGGGATTAACCATCCCTGCTAAGTGCTATGTTTAAAAAAAGCATTAATAAACCACATAGATAAAAGAAACAAAACTCTTACATGCTCCTCTTCAAACTGGTCTCCACCAAACGCCGCCACACAGGGCTTGATACCTCCTGTTCCAAGAGCAATCAGAGTCAGGCCAGTCATCGACAGAACCCTTCAAACAGGAATGGAGACATTTCAGCACCACAGAAGGGTGTGTGTGTGTGTGTGTGTGTGTGTGTGTGTGTGTGTGTGTGAAAGAGAAAAAGGAGAATGCAAAGTCCTCTCTTACAGGTAGATCTTAACTTGCCCCACACAGAAAGAGGTGAACCCTCCCAGCCTCCTAGCCTGGGAGATCTTTCCTTCCCTGCTTCTTACACAAGGTCCTTCCCCAAGCATCCATCACCTTCATCTGCATGCAAACCCCTCATTATCCCTGAGTGGAGGACCAGAATACTTTGAAGCATATTACTGAAGGCCCATTCACACTTGGTTCCGTTTTCACTCGCTGGAATTTCCAGGCAGGACTGCGAAAGGTTCCCTATTGGAAACCTTGAGGGCACTGCCCAGTCAACGTAGATAGATCATACAGAGCTAGATGAACCAATGGTCTGAACAAGACAGGTCCTGCTCCTATGAGCTGATCCCAAGTATTCTGGTAACGCTGTATTTTTTTTTTAAAAAAACCCCAAAACATTGGAATATTACAGTGCCCATGTGCCTCCCATTTTAAGCCATGGTAGGGAAACAGTTTCAGCCCAAGGAAAAAATATATCTATGTCATAGCCAGCCAAAGTTTGGGGAAACCCTGCTTTATTTATATGCATGCTGCACTTGCCTGGGATTTGGCAAGAAAGTTGCTACCACACCACTAGCTTAAAGTGGGAATGATGCCTAAGGCCTGATTCAAACATTCAGAACAATTACATCATACAGTTCTGTAATGAGCTGCCAAAGGAAGTCTGCTAATGCGCTCCTTTAGTGTGGTTTTGGGAGCTTTGAGAAACTTGTTTATTTAGGCAAGCTGTTGAAAAGTTAAGCCATTCCAAGTGATTAACTGGGGTTATCTGTTGGATGGCATTTGGATTTGTGCTCTTGCGGGTGTATTTTTGACTCTGCTGTTAATACGTAATACTTTTTCATGTGATAAGGATGTTTCATAGTGGCTTTATAAGCCTCCTTGAACAATGTGGGCCAAAAGAGTGCAGTTTTAAAAACAACAACAGAAAAAGTCTGGAATGCAAAGAACTGTACATGGTGTTCTGTATGCTCATTTCTGGTGTCATAACTAAGAAGGGGCTGTAGCTCAGTGGTTAAGGCAAACGTTCCCAGGTTCAACCAGCAGCATCTCCAAGTAGGGCTTGGGGAAACTCCCTGTCTCGAAGCCTGGAGAACTGCTGCCAGCCAGTGTAAGAAGAATTTGCTTTACATGTGTAGAGAGCTTTTGACATCAGGGGAGCATCTGAATTTGTGATTCCACACCTGCATTCTGAACTGGCACAATTTCAAGGCAGGATCAGAGGCACACTCTTTTCCTCCCAGCCAGGGGTGTACCCAGGATCAAAACTAGGAGGGGGCAAGCCATGGTCGTTCAGGTTTGCTTTGAACGGACGCTGATAATTTTTGCTTCGGGGGGGGGGGCAGCTGCCTTCTGGGGGGGGGCAGATGCCCCCCTGCCCCCCCTGGGTACGCCCATGCTCCCAGCTCTATTTTCCATGCTGGGTAACCCTTCCTCAGCTGATTAAATGTTCCCTCCCCTGCAAGTCCCAGGATTGTCGTTTATTTAACTCCCAGTTTGAATGGGAGCCACCGCCACCCCCAATGACTTCCCCTCCCTCTGTGGCAAATGCAGTTGAAGTGGGCATGAAAATGCCCTGCCTGTTTCCCTAGGTCATTCCATTCAACCAGCTGTGAGGGTCAGCTTACAAGACTTCTGCAGGATTCTAAGGTGGACTCTGTCCTTGGCTGCCTATACCGTTCACTTCTGAGAAAACCAAACATACACTTTTTAAAACAGTGGTTTGCTTCCCCCCCCCTCCAGGTTTGGGCTTTAGATCCAAACAAAATGAAAAACCTTAGAGTGGTAAAAAATAAGTAACAGCTGAAGTTAATGAGCTTCTGAAGCATGTGGCTCTGGACAGAGGTTTGCCTGCAGCTCATGCGTAAAGCACTTTCTAAGGGCTCATTGCTTGAAGCAGTGCTCACCCTCGCCATGGAAATGAACGGAGGCTATGCCAGTACAGTACAAGACTTGATGCATTGCCCCCCGAAACGCAAGACTGGTGGATTGCCTAGCACAAGCTTTCAAGGCTACGATGTCCGGACATGATTTGGGATGGAGCACACGGTCCCAGCATTAACAAAAGGCCTGAAATAACCACATAAGCACTTATTGCAAGGTGCATGTGAATGATCTATACCTTAATACAAGCCAATTAATAATAATGTTATCAAAACATAGCAGACCCGTCTTTTCATTACTTACACATGAACAATTTGGTTTCCCACACTCGGTATCGCCCCAACGGACTTGATCACATGCCCAATAACGTAAACAATGGAGAGATAAATGATTGTTCTGTGGAGAGAAAAAGGAAAAAAAGTGGGGAAATGCTATCAGCCCAAGGCAGTGGCATGATTTATAATCTGAAAACAGAACGTGTGTCTGTATTTCCTGATAGGGAAGGCACAAGGATTTTCTCTGTTACCCTTTTCCCTCTACCAGAACTGAAACTCCTCATTCTCCATCGTGCTTCAAAGCATTGAGAAAAAGCTGCAGCTGAACAGAAAGTTGGGACAACCGCACTGACAGGCACAGCTGCTCTGTTTCCCACCACTTGTGGTGGCAGGGTCAGCCCAAGACACTCTCTGCCTGAGGGACAGAAAAAGCAAATGGTGTCCCCAAACTCCACTTTCCAATCCCACAGAACCCAAGCAGACCAATTTTATTCTCTTCATTTAAAAATTATTTATATTCCATCCATAACAAACAAAAAAAGTTCTCTGAGCAGCCTACAGTAAAAATTAATATGGTAAAGTACACAAATAAATTACCACCATATAAACAAAAACAAACTAAAAACAGCAGCAAAATAAAACCAAAGTGTGTGTGTGGGGGGGAACAGTAACAGGATGTAATGGTGCGAAAGCTCTAAAATCCTACAAACACCTTTCCCCTGGAGTAATACATTAAACAAGCAACAGATTGATTTCCTAGCTTTTCATCACCCCCATGGCCAGCTGTCTGAGGCAACCGCTTCATTCTGCCTAATGATGGAGCCGGCCCTCAACCATTCCTAGCAATAATATGGAGGTGCCACCCCAAACACACTGAACACAGATCCTGAGCAGTAGATAGAGCAGTGCTTGGTGTCCTGCATCCTAAATTATTGTCTTTCAGTGCAATCCAGAGAAATTTAGCTGAACATAAATGCCACTGAAAGCTAAGATTTTTAGATGTGCGAGTAAACAGAGCCAGCATTAACCCTTATTGAAATCAGTGGAGCCCAGCTAGGCCATTGTTTAGATACCTGTTTGCATACTTTTCTGTATAAAGTGAGTCTTCTATTTACAAGAGTCTACTCTGTACATGAGAAAGATGAAAGACTGTATAAGGGATGGAAGCAAACACCCCACCTACCCACCCACCCAAACCTCAGTTCCATTCCACTGCTTTAAGCACTTTTCTCCCAGTCTACCTCCAGTGCTAGATATGAGCTGGACAAGGGGGAAATTTCTTAAACCAGGATATAATTGTGCAAAGATCAATCAAAGTGCAAACAAAAATCTCATCAGCAGGCTAAAATGGCAAACAAAGGTGACAATCTGTGATAACGTATATCAAAAGTTTCTAAAAAATAGTACTATTAATCAGCTAGAAAATGCCCCATTTGCTCCATTAATTAACGGGAGGGGGGTCATTTATGTACCTGAAGTACAGATGGACAAATTCATGAATTTTGATTTCTATCAGGTTTCTTACTTCTCCAAATGTAAATTCAGTTCTCCACATTTCTGAATCTATTTTTGCTTTTGTTATAAACTTCATTCCTGTTGAAAAGTCATCAGAGTTCTCCTAATATCTATCCATTTGTATGCAATTTTGCCTAATATACATATTTTGGCAAGCAGATTTCTGCTAATATATGAAACATTTTTGTATGTTATTTTCACTAATATGCACATTGTTATGCACGCATTTCCCAAACATACCCATTTTTGTTCACGTCATTTGGTTGGAGAACAGCATTGCAAAATTCAGAGAACCACCAATTTCACAAATTTGCATTAAGCAAGGTTGCATTAAAATGTAAGCTGAAAAAATTCCTCTCCCATCTTCCACTTGAAGATGTAATATATTTTATCCTTACTTGTATTTTCCCAGCCAAGAGTCAGCCATGAGGGCACCAATGACAGGTGTAAAGTAACACAGACTTGAGAAGGCATGGTAGACGGAGGTGGATGTATTCTCATCCCAGTGGAGGAAGTAGAGGAAATACAAAGTCAGAACGGCTGAGGGATAAAAACAAAGACAAAAGCAATGAGTTTCATAAACAATGTGTGAGCTCCAGAGTGTGACAATAATTGCCATTTTCTTTTCCTGAAAGAGGCTCTGTGCTTTTACCAGTGGTGTGAGAGAAAGAAACCCAATGAGGCTCAGCTTTCACTACCATGAAAACTCTGCAGCCATAGCAGGCTCTGTAACTCTCCAACAGTTTGACTTTACCCCCGAAGGCGCAACTCTTCCATTGTCTCCTGAGACAGACCGATGCCAACAATGACAGAAAGAAACCCAATGAGGCT
Organism: Darevskia mixta; assembly: GCA_034641385.1. Lineage (NCBI taxonomy): Eukaryota > Metazoa > Chordata > Lepidosauria > Squamata > Lacertidae > Darevskia > Darevskia mixta. The sequence goes on along the minus strand of JAWWNH010000001.1, from coordinate 8,690,503 downwards.
CAGCTTTCACTACCATGAAAACACAGTCTTGCCCTTTCTCAGTCTTTAGCTATTGTCCCACTGATACAAGCATACAGCCTCCAACAGAGGAAAAGCAAGGAATCCTGGGTGTCAGACCAATAGACCTTTCCTGTCACTCTTCCTTTCTCTCCCCTGTATGCTCCTGGTCATTCTCCAGAGATTGCAGCCCTTGCTGACCAGCTTCCAGTTCTGCTTCCATATTACTGTCTCCAAAGGGAAGAGACAGCAGAGAGCTTCCAAAGCAGGGACAAGATCCAACATAACTTTAGTGCAAGCAGTTTGAGAGTTGATGTGCAAGCAGTAGCACAAATAGTAATGCATAAGCTTAACTGTCACTGTATAATAATAACATTCAGTTGGGGGTTATGAAAGTTTTTTCTCAAGCACAAAACACTCATTGAATTTGGCTATTGCACTATGGCTTAAGAATATGGCTTCTACTAATGGACGAGCAGCTGCGCAAGTGGGCCGTCACAATGGGTGCTTAGTGTGGAATTGATGCTTCATTTGCACACTTTTCATGAGACATCCACACAAACCTTTCGTCCTTTATTGCTCTTGTGGCTCTTCCCACCTTTTCTCAGAAAGCAGAAAGACATTTTTCAGAAGAACAGAAGAGTGATGCAATCTCCACAGGTGTAGATTAGCATTAGTATTCTATCTTTTTAAAAGTATGGGGATTTGATTCTCTCTCTCACTGTGTGTGTATATGTGTGTGTGTGTGTGTGTGTGTGTGTGTGTGTGTGTGAATGTTATTTAAAAGCATTGAAACTCCTACCAGTAACCTATGTTTGCCATGTTGCTAAAATAGCAGTGATCAGAAAGGTTATTTTTAAAATCTTTTGGTTAAAATGTAGTATTATGGCACTTTAAAAAAATGAATGAGAGTCACAGCACTGTAACACCAAATTTGCTATAATGCTCTTTCTGACCACAGCAATTTTAGCAAAATGTACATGGCTCCCATTATACGTAGTCAAGAGAGGAGATTTTTTTTTGTATACATGTATTCCTGAAATGGTTTTTAAAAACACACACAAAAAACCCCCCAGCATTATAGTGTTATAGCACTGTACCTTTCATTCATTAACAAAGCCAAGAAAGAATTTTAGAGCTTATTAAAAGACAAAGTTTAAAAAACAGGGCCATACAAAATGGCTGCTGCAAGGGTTTTAGTGGATGTGTGCTCTTTTGATTTGTTTTTGTTTTTTTAAAAAACTATTTCAGGAATACATGTATACAAAAAAAAAAAAAATCCCCTCTCTTGACGTAAAATGGGAGCCATGTACATTTTGCTAAAATTGCTGTGGTCAGAAAGAGCATGGCCCCACCCACAGCAGTTATGTCATGAGCACTTGTGTACAGAACACAGCAGGATGCAGACACAGAAAAAGTTCAGAACTCCCAATAATGTGGAAAGTCAAGTGCAACTTCACTTGTAGCTTACAGCAGAAGTGAAATTATTCAGCAGTACTAGGAGCCATCCACCTGGAAGCAGCCTCTGGCACCATGTTTATAACCTTTCAGTCTATCCTGTTAGTGTGTACACGTATCAGAGACAGCTGAGGCAATTTAAGATCTGAAGGCAAGGAATCTTTTCAGATAATTCCTACTATTAATTCTCTCCTCCCACCCACAGGCCACCTTTTATCATCCTAAAGGCAAAACAAATTGCAAAGAGAGCCAAACTATTCTCTGAGAAGCTGTGGAGAAATGATGAAAGATATAACACACACCTTTCATGCCATAGTAGGAGAAGCGCTCGCAAAACTCATTCACCACAATGAAGGCGATGCTGAGAGGGTAATTGGTACCACATACTTTCTAAAGAAGCAAACCAGAAAAAAGGTAGTGTCATACAAAACTTGTCCTTAGGTCATGTGTACGGCTGACATAATGATGCACAGCGCCCAGAATCCCAGAATCAAACGTACAGACCTATAATTCAATACTGAATTGGCAGATGTCCCCCAGAGAAGGGATTCGAAGGAAATACAGAGCTTATAATAAATAAAGGCTTGCCCAAAGGCTGACAATCAGCACAGTGAACGAATGTCAAATGGAGGTGAATATGCTTAATATATATATTTCTCCCTCTGTATAAATTTTTCAGCTATAGCAGGCATAATTGTGGGTGGATTTGCAAGTTGGATAAAAAGGAACCACAAATGTGTGTCCATGATTTTCTTCAAACTCATCCCTTGTATCACCAGTCACCACACTCTACAGGGAAGGGCCTCCTGCAGACACCCTCTCATCAGGAGTCCTCTTCCATATGATGGAGAACCAGGCCTTTCACGAGGCAGCACCTACCCTTGGAACGCCAATCACATATCAGACATATCTTATCCATTACCTTTTCAGCACACCTGGAAGACCTTCCTTTACCAACAAGCCCTTTAAGTGTGGATTTAAAAAAAAATCCCTGTCCGTATCTGCCTTGGACTTGAAATTGTTCTTATTTATGTTTTTATATTATTGATATTTTTTTACTGTTAAATTGCTTTGGGATGTTTTATGGGAAGTGATCCATAAATGAAACGAAATGAATAATTACATGACCACCTGGCAAAGGGACAGCTTATGTGAGGGAAAACAGCTGTAGGCAAAAAAGGAAAGGAAAGGAAAGGACGGGGGATTTTTATTTGTGGATCAGAAGCGATCAGGGCAGATGTCAACTGCTTTTCTAGAAAGTTCCATTTGTTCCATTTAGTTATTAATTCTAACCATGAAGCAAATCCCAGCATGCTTGGGTTCCACCTGTGTAGTAGTTTGTAGCGAGACCTAGCCAGTAGTTTATGCCATCAACAGAAAAATAAACAAAAAGGGGGAAGAAAATGATAATGCCAGTGTCAGTAAGACACGGGTCTCCTGACATCACACGCAAAAGGATTACTATGTGACTGGAAGCAACGTGACACTCATATTGTATTCAGAGCCAAGCCCTTACTTTTGTCCTCAACTTTGTGAGGCTTCTCTGTAAAACAAGGAAACAATGTTAGCTGGCATTTTCCCCAGAGTGCTATTGCATCATTTTGTGGTGTTATCTCAGGACATAAAAGAGACAGCATAGCCTATGGAGAAACATAAACCCATCTGATAGTGGAAAAAATAAACAGCCTATCCAGTGCTGGTGATATGGTTCTGACAGCAACTAGCTGGTTAGGTGAATTTGAAGGCCCAAATCTAGAAATTTGAAATTTATATTTAGGCACTGCAGATATAAACAAAACAATTAAACTTGCACTTCCTCAGCAGGCTCTATCCCAACCAACAAACATTCATGTGAATATGTGCAGCGAGCTCCTGTGTGTACTCCTTCGAAATCAGGAGCTGCTGAACACAGAAAAGGCCCTCCACACGTACAGTTCTACATGGAGGGATTCTATACACATGCTCAAAAAATGCTGAGTCTGCAGCAGCAATCTTGCTCCATCCAGCACATGTTCAGTGGAACTTCTGTTAAGGGGAATTTGTGCTCTCATATCAGGAGTGTTCACTAATCAGGTGAGTGTCATCATGCTGTCAAAAACCTGGATGAATTCAAAATGAGGATTAGTACATTAGGTATGCCAAGGATGCTCCTGAGCACTAACCCCTATTTTGTACTCTGTTTGGATTCATTCAAACATTTGTCATTATCCAATGAGCAATTATTTTCTTTCAAAGTAAAAATAGCATCTACCTAGCATCATTTCATGCATCTTAGCAGAGCAACACACATCAATGCCAGAAGAAGAGGGAAACCCTTCTCCTTCTAAGTTAATGTATGATGTGAACCAGAAAGCACATATATCAGAATCACTGTGGAATTTAAAGAGGATTGAGACACATCTCATTAGGGATGGGTGAATCTGTCCATTTCAGTTTCCCCGTTTCCCAATCTTAAATTCAGTTTTCCATATCAGTTTGTTATTTTTTAAAAAAATAGCAGTTCTTACTGAGATAACTGCATTGCAAAATACAGAGAAAGATGAATTTTGAAAGATTGCTGTATTTTGGTACTGTGCATAGTTTCAGAAAGTACAGATTAGGCAAGCTTACCTTTAAATGTGAACTGAATCAAATTTCTCCCCCATCCCTACATCTCATTAATGAGAATAGAACTGAAAATCTAAGTAAGTTGCTCCTAACCAAGTGTGTGTTTACATTTCAGCCGAGGGCAGAACTACCCATTCCACCTCCAGTGCCTCCAAACCTGGACACGATTGCTTCTTGCAAAGAAGTTCTGGGCGGGTGCAACTTGCAGCAGAGAAGTGATAGGCAGGAAGAGGATGGTTAAACCTTCCCTTGCCCATCACTTTCCCCCTTGAAGTTTCCTTCTACTAGCAGCCCAGGTTCATTTGTGTTAGTAGATGAAATAGAGGTCTGGAACCCCTGGGTCTAATATTTGAAAATAACTTTTATTAACCCAGAACACTTTATTCTGGAACCTTTGATTTTCTCTGTTTATTAATCTGCAACAATTACCTCCCAAGTTCTGAGGAGATTTATGTGGCCTTGCTAAACTTCTTCCACCACTGCTTTCCATCCTGCACATCACTCCTTTCCACCTTGTCTATTTGGGAAACCTGTCTTGTCAGCCATCTGAGTGTGACATAATGTTTGAATAGAGCACACACAAAGAAACATAAACCAGCCTCTATGTGTGAGCACAAGCAATTTGGTCAATTCCCAGAACGTATGAGGGAACTTGAACGTTTTTCAGGTCTACACACATTGCATTTTGAACAGATGTGACCTTTTCAGACACTATATTCACTGGAACAGGTAAGCCTGATGGGCATGGTGGAATGTTGTGAGCTTGCTTCCCTATAATACTTAAGGGGGGGGAGCATGATCACATAATCTAGGTCCAAACACCAGTTTTGTGTTTGTGTTTGGGAGCAGGGCTTAATAAAAAAATTTAACCATTACTGCAGTGCAATTGTTTTTAGCCCATAGTTTCTTCCAGTGGATATTGACATTAAGGGGGACAAAACAAAATTATGTTGGCTCATTCCTTAAGGTAATTACATCATTAACTTATGAATTTGCACAGGTGTCAATGCTAATGCGTTCCTGCATCCTTCCATGAATCTGCACAAATGACAAAACTGTATATAATGAAAGAAATTCATCTGATCAAAACCTCAATCAGAACACTTTTCCAGATTATCACTAGTCATGCTGCTGAGTGACCCAATTAAACCCTCTCCCCATGACTCCTCATTTTTATTAACACTATTAATTTTTTAATGGATTGAGAGGACATTCCAACACATGAGCACTCACCAAGCCCCCCCCCTTGTTTTACTAAAAAACAGCAAGGTTTCCCCCTCTCCACCTGTATCATCATGTACCCTTCCTCTTCATTAGCCTTTTGACTTTTACAAATATACATAGCACAATCTTGTTCTTTGAAGGTTATGTACTTCCTACTCCAGTGCTTGACTGCACATCTACCTTAATTTCTTCCTTAATTCACCATTGTATATCTATTCCTTTTGCAGCAATCTTTAAACTAACTCTCTACAAATACAGTCTGGAGAATAAAATGTGTGCTTTTCAATAAGCTAGAAAGGCTCAGGAGCACTTATCCTCAGAGAGGGGAAAGAAGAAAAAAAATCTAGTGGAAATTCTGACAATAGAACTAACCCATATCAAAATGTTGCCGCTGAATTGGAAGCTGCCTCCACTTTTGAAATCCAGCAAGCAAAGCTGCAGGCTCACCTCCCCCTCTATGTATATCATTCTTGCTTCCTTCAAAAGAGTGTTGTTTTTGCCTGGGAAATGCATTCCAAGAAGTGGTAATTCCCAAAGAAGCCATTGGCTCGGGTTTGTTCCTCTGTTGTCTGAGCTGCCTTTTTAGTACATTAATCAGGTTAGCAAGAAAGAATTTCGTTTTGAATCTCTAATGCTAATACCAACCCTAGGCAAGAAATGGTGCTTTTCTGTCTGAGGCCAAAGCACAACAGGGGAAGGCAAGAGCAGCAAGCTCTCGAGAACTGTTCCTGGGAAGTTGAAAGAAACAGCAAAATAAACTCGCCCCAAAATAAAAACAACCCTCCCACCACACCCCAACCAAGTCAGATCAAATACTTACCGGGGACTTTTTCTCAGGAGGGCAAACTCCTTTTGAAGGATTATCTCCTGCAGAAATAAAAGTGAACAGAGTCTCCTTAGATTCTTTTCTCCCTGAGAGGTCCATCCTATGCTTTTCTTTTTCCCTCCCCAGTTTGCCTCACACAACTCTCTGCTGTCGTGGTGAGTTGGTTGGGAAGACTTCCAAATGAGTGGAGTTTAGTTCAGATTTAAGTTAACCCTGATTGTGCACATTTTTTCTCTCTGCCAGGCTGAGGCAGGAGGACAGCTTCATGAGGAAGGAGAAGAGCAAAGTTAAACTGGGCTGGTGAAACTGTCACTAAATCACAACGGTCACAGGGCTGTCCTCAGCACCTGCAGGCAGGCTGTGTGCCGTTTGCTCTGAACACACTTCAGGTACTCTGAGTAACCTTTGTGTTGAGTCAAGCGAAATGCATACTGAATGATAATCCCTATTCCAAATGTTGAAACTCATAATTAGTGGCAAGGTTTGTGGCTTTGGGCCATCTCTGCTATAATAGCAGGCTTATTCTGCAGGAACCACAGGCATCCCCGCCTATTTGAAACTAGCTGGCTGAAGCAAAATGATGCATTGAGAGCACAGAGCAAATGAGCTCTGTGTGGCTTACACTTAGATTTCTGCTGCTCATTTACTATTTAGGCGCTGCTTGGCTTTAAAAGACTCTGATATCTCACTAATAAAATGCACCCCAATAAGCTTGCCACAGGAAGAGCAAGCTATAAGAGCAATAAATAAATGCATACATATAATAAATAACTGCGAAGAGCTCCTCGCATTTCTTTTGATTGATCCTCTTTTTAATAGTCTCTTATCTGTGCAGCCACCGTAGGCTACTAGTATAGGTAATAAATGGATTCCTCACGCACCCCTCTGCAGAGATAAGGGCAGGGCTTGTATGTAACTGTTTTTGTGTTTTGTGGGATGCTTCCCACAGGGTTGTTTATAGCTTACCCTGCTCCACAGGAGGAGATTAGCTAGCAACCCTAGTACCTCACAAAGGACTTACCATTTCTGAACAAAGAGGTGGGGGGAGGACAAGAAGCTTAGAACTACTGTGTATAATTAAAAGTGTGTAAGATGCCCAGCCCCTCAAAATCCACTCCCTCCAGATTTATTTGCCCATATTGGCCTCTGGACACTTCCACACAACATCAGTGAATAATCATCCTCAGCCCGGTTTTTGCTCATATTGTAAAAATAAAAATCCATCAGTTTATATATCCTCATCTCCCACTGTGAGAACATACAGGACAGAAGGAGAAGAGTCACAGCCATTGCTCCACTCATTTTTGCCTTGGGCTCTGCCTACCACTGGTAGGTGACCCTTGAAAGGTCATCCATGAGGAAATGTGGCTTTTGGGCTGAATAAGGTTCCCTACCCCCTAGGACTTCTAAAAATCTTGCTGTACCATTCAGGCAGCAGTTCCTCTTTTTATCTCTCTCTCATGGCAGTGGCAGATTTTGGGCTCTCAAGTTTCAGCAGTGCCCTGTGCAACGGCAACATTTGGCCCTGTACCGCCTCTTGGGCTCCATGCTACAGCTCTGTTGTGGTGGCTGCACCGGTTGTGCTACCCTAAAACCGCGTCTGCTCATGGTGTTGCCTGAAGCAGGATCACTTCACTCTAGGCTGCACACCAAGGTCCATCCTGACTGTGATCAAAGTTTCTGCATGCATGTGCACAGGAGATTCTACTGCCTGGGCAAAGGAGGTAAAGGTAAAGGGTAAAGGAGGTAAAGGTAAAGGTAAAGGAGGTAAAGGGACCCCTGACCATTAGGTCCAGTCGTGTCCGACTCTGGGGTTGCGGCGCTCATCTCGCTTTATTGGCCGAGAGCCAGCGTATAGCTTCTGGGTCATGACAAAGCCGCTTCTGGCGAACCAGAGCAGCACACGGAAACGCCGTTTACCTTCCCGCTAGAGCGGTTCCTATTTATCTACTTGCACTTTGACATGCTTTCGAACTGCTAGGTGGGCAGGAGCTGGGACCGAGCAACAGGAGCTCACCCCGTCGCAGGGATTCGAACCGCCGACCTTCTGATCAGCAAGCCCTAGGCTCTGTGGTTTAACCCACAGCGCCACCTGGGTCCCGGGCAAAGGAGGACTGGGATATAAATCTATCATCTTTCCAGTTGTCCTAGTTAGGCTAAGTTGTGACTCTCCAGAGAGAGTCTGCAAGTGTGCCAGCATGCCCCCACGATTGAGAGGGCCGTTGCCATGCAACATGCTGATGTCACTCACACATGCTGTGTAGTGTGCTGACGTGTCATGCACATGCTGCACGGCTTGTGTGAATGATGTCAACATACCTCACGGTGTACACGCATGGCCGCCATGGGATTTTGAGGGGGCCAGGACCCCCCTACATGGTGCCCCTAGCTGCTGGACTCCCACTTCCGTCAACCCCAGCCAGCAGAACCACTAGTTAGGAATTATGGGAGTTGTAGTCCAGTAACATCTGGAGGGCCATAGGTTCCCCCACCCCTGTTCTAGACAAATGTATTACAAGCACAAGCTATACCAGAACCAAATTACAACCTAAAGTTCACAGTCTCTCATTTATTATCAGCCCCAAGATCAAATTGCATGCTACCTCTGCAATCAATACAGAAACAGCAAACATTATTTCCACTGCATCACTCTCTTCAGGGACACCCACAGCCAGGGCTCCTATGTTTTATCTGCTCCTTGTTATGTTATCGTAATGTAGGGCCCTTCTTTCCTTGCTGCTGTTAGTTGCTTCGCATTTTAAGGTGAACGGCATTATAGGAACACACACACCTATTATTTTTTCCGCTGTTCAAGTCTTGGCAAAAATCTCTGTCATTTTTGTTGCTGCTGCTGTCATACAAGTGCTGAGAGACTTGCTAAAGGGTATGTCTATAGCCACAAGATGACCTGGGAGGGTAAAGGCCTTACTCCGGCTGTTTTATGTCTAACAACAAAGTTTTAAAAAGGCAATTCACACTGCCCCTGTCTCTGGACAGAGCAATGCATTGGGGGACAGCTGTAGCTCAGTGGTAGAGCATCTGCTCTGCATGCAGAAGATCGCAGATTCAATCCTCATCATCTGCAGGGAGAGCTGGGGATGTCCCCAGTCTGAAACTCTAGAGAGCTGCTACTAGTCTGTGAGGACAATACTGAGCTTGGTGGGCCAGTGGTCTGAATCAGTATAAGGCAGCTTCTTCTGTTCATATCTGACGCAAGGCTGCTGCTAAAAATGGCAGCTGCTTGTCTAGTTCTCCCTCTTCTCCCATGTAATTTTAGCCATACTTGCAACATGCATTGCAAGGTGATTGGGATGTGAACTTTTCTGCCATCACTCCGTATTTGGCTCCTGCTGGCATAGGAGCCTACTCCTTCAGCTACCCACCAAAGATGATGGGCACTGCTATTCAAACGGTGTCTGCATGCCACATCTTGTGATCAATTAAGCAGTGTGGGGCTTACCTGGGCCCCTCCCAATATTTACTCAAGTTGGCACCCCTGTGATAATACCACACAACAGGAAAAGACGTGCCTAAATGAGCATGGCGTTGAGGTGGAATAACTCAGCACTGGGCTACATTTTTAGAGGCAGCCCTGTGTGTTAAGCATAACATATAGTGTTGCTCCCATTTAGAGGAAGTGCAAGGATGGGGTTTTGTAGATTATTGCTTACCGGTAAGTGTATGCATTGGTGTTCACTTCCCTCATTAGCTAGCTATGAGTAAGATCTGAAGCGAGGCACCATTAATTAACAAATGACCTCAGCAGCACCAATCTGATGTCCCACCCTGCTTTACCTTTAGGCTGTCATCTTTCTACACCGCAAAAGCCTCACCAATTTATTCTTTTTCTGAAACTCTTTTCAAGGCTGTCTGTCAGATTAAACCTACTGTGCTGATTTTCATGTTTTTACAGAGTCCCTGAGAAGTGATCTTAATGTTTATTGCTTAGCAAGAACCAGAGGGATAGAATGTGGGTGGTAAAAACCCATTTATTTTGCACTGGGGGGGTAATAAAACCCTAGGAAGAGTGCTTAATATGTTAATGCTGCAATACTAACCCCATTACCTGGGAATAACCCCGCTGAATTCAGTAGGAGGTGCTTCTGTGTAGGCATGGTTAGGAATGTATTTAATTTTGTTCATATCTTATTCACGTTACATTTCACTGACGTTCTTTAAGAAATGAAGTCTGCTGCAATCCTGTACATACTTACCTAGGAGAAATTCCCATTGAACTCACTGGGGCTTACTTCTGTGCAGATTATGTGTAGAATTGCACGATATAATGTTCGAATAATGGGCAAGATCTATCGCTTCCTCATGCATTGCTCCACACTCATAAATCTGCACTTGTGGAAGTGCATCCCCACAAGGAATACCGAGTCCTTTCTGTCTCTCCCACCAGCCTTCAGCCACTTGCAACTACTGCTGGGTGCATTGCAAGGTACTCCATCATTACCAAGAACGTGAGGGCTATGCACACGTCTCCTTTATAGTGGCCTGTTCCTTGCTAGGCCCAAGTATGCAAGATATATTATTTGCTCACCTGGAGCCCAGGAAAGGAAGGTCCACTGCATTAGGGATGTGCAAATTCCTGCTTCCTTTTTTTCATTATTAATTTTTATTAGTATGTGAAGTAAATTTGTTTGTTTTTGAGTGTTTTTTTTAAAAAAAAAACACTCAAAAACAAACAAATTTACTTCACATACAATGTATATATTTTTCTTTTTGATTGCCCACCCCTTCCACACTGATGTTTTTATTCTTATCCTTAATTGCTGCATTATACTTGGCAAATCCCTGCTTCCTATTCCACATGTGGTTCAGGCTGCTCTCTTTTGTCCTGTCCCACATGAGAAAGGAGGATTTTCTATTCTCCCCCTTTCCCCCCCCCCGCACAGCTGTCCCCCCCCCATATTGATTTTTATTTCATTACATAAGGACTAACATTCAGCATCCAGTTTCTTTTGCTAAACAGATAGCCTGGCACATTCCTGTTTGTTGGGAGAATGAGCCTTTGCATAACTAAAGGGCTGGCCAAGTATAGGTAATTTGTTGCCATAGTAGTTAATGGTCAGAGATGTCATGTGGGAGCAGTAATTTCAGCATAATAATGTACGCTATGGCATCATATGATGAATAAAAATCCCTTTTTTTGCTGTGCCAGAAAACACTCAGCAATTCACCATGAAAATTTACAGAACACATGAATTGGGGGGGATTAGTTCTAGAGTGGACTTTGGGGTGCTGGAACACCCCAAACCATTGTAACATCTAAAATGGCCTCGTATTCTCCATAATGGCAAGGATGCTTTGCAGTTCACCTTGATGAGTGTCAGAGGAGAGGGATGTGAAAGGGCTCCATCAGCTGCCTGAGGGGAAAGGCCCTCCCACAATATCTCCACTGGCTGGTTGATATTTTACAATGAAAGCAGCAGTCTTCAAAGTTTTGAAAACACAATTCACAATTAGTTTAAAACCGAAAAGGACCAGCTGAACCTTTCACAGGTGGGAACTATACTTAACCATCGTTTTCAAAGGCCTGGAAACGATGCCTTATGAGGAACGGTTTAGGGAGCTGGGTATGTTTAGCCAGGAGAAGAGACGGATAAGGGGTGATACGATAGCCATGTTCAAATATATAAAAGGATGTTATATAGAGGAGGGAGAAAGGTTGTTTTCTGCTGCTCCAGAGAAGCGGACACAGAGCAATGGATTTGAACTACAAGAAAGAAGATTCCACCTAAACATTAGGAAGAACTTCCTGACAGTAAGAGCTGTTCGACAGTGGAATTTGCTGCCAAGGAGTGTGGTGGAGTCTCCTTCTTTGGAGGTCTTTAAGCAGAGGCTTGACAGCCACCTGTCAGGAATGCTTTGATGGTGCTTCCTGCTTGGCAGGGGGTTCGACTGGATGGCCCTTGTGGTCTCTTCCAACTCTATGATTCTATGATTCTGCAACAAAGACACATACTCTTCTCGAGTTCTCCTTGGCGTCTCCTGTAACTTTCATTTATTTATTTCATTAGCAATGTTTATATGCCCCTTGACTGTAAAAAAAACAACCCCCCCAAACCCTCTAACTAGCGTATCACAAAATGAAATAAAAAATTAAAATTGTTGATTTAAAACATTTAAAAACAAGTTCAAAATGGGCATTGTATGGCACCCATAACTGTGCCACTGCCACAGATTGAAGCACTGGAGTGAGCATATACAGTGGTACCTCGGAAGTCGAACGGAATCCATTCCAGAAGTCCATTTGACTTCCAAAATGTTCGGAAACCAAGGCGCGGCTTCCAATTGGAAGCCACAGCAGCCGTGGCAGACATTCGGGTTCAAACGTTCGCAAACCGGAACACTCGCTTTCAGATTTGCGGCGTTTGGGAGCCAAAATGTTTGACTCACAAGGCATTTAGGATCCAAGGTACGATTGTATTGGGTATGGTAATCCCAAACTGTGAAGGGCTTTGTATATGAATACAGTGGTACCTTGGTGCTCAAATTTCATCCGTTCCGGGAGTCCATTCAACTCCCGAAATAGTTTGAAAACCAAGGCATGGCTTCCGATTGGCTGCAGGAGCTTCCTGCACTCAATCGGAAGCCGCGTCGGATGTTCAGCTTTTGAAAAATGTTTGCAAACCGGAACACTCACTTCCAAGTTTGCAGCGTTCGGGAGCCATTTTGTTCAGGAGCCAAGCTATTTGACAACCAAGGTACCACTGTAGTAACACCTTGAACTTGGTCCTATAGCAAGCAGGCAGCCACTGCTAATCTCTGAGCTTGGGTGTTATATGCTGACAGGGTCTCACTCCTGTTAGCAAATGTGTTTTAGCATCCTGCAGTAACTACTGTTTCCAGGTCAAGCACAAGGGAAGCCAATTCTGATGTTACCAATGCCTGAACTATTGTGGTCAAGCTCTGCTGATAAATTTTTAGACTAACTTACCCATGTCATGGCATTATCATGGGATGCATTTCTTGCCCTACATCACTGGCTGTTGTTAGTAAGGGTTGGAGAACTCGGAAAGGATATTTTTGCATATTATATTAATTCAATTTTTTACTGTTATCTATTCAATTGAGTGCCTTCAAATTATTTTTTTCATCTTTCTGTTTCGTTTCATTACTCTGCTGTGAGCTGCCCTGAAGGGTTTTACTGAACAGCAACATAATGAAAATATTTTCAATGAATAGAACAGAAACTTATTAACATCACTCCATGCATCTACTAACTTAAAATGCATTTAGGTTTCTTTCAGCTTTGCTCTTCCGCATCCCTTAGGATCCTCCACCACCAAACCTTTGATAAGGGCCCTGCCAAAGGACAATTATCAAACAAGTCACAGAGTCAAGAAAAGACCTGAGGAACACTGAGCACCAGACACCATCCCTGGCCAGCAGGCTACGTGGTAAATGACCAATATGCAACGTATGAAATCTCAGTGAAGTGACTGGCCCTTATTCATTCCACCCAGATTCTCCACATATGTAGCAAAAGAGGACAGGGCTCCTGTGCCTTTAGTAGCGGTACAGAAAAGGGCATTTCAGCAGCTGTGTAACTGCTCAGTCTTTCGGAGTCTGTGAGAAAGCTTCTTTACACTGAAGCGCCATCTGTACCCCTCAAAGTGTACAAGAAGCTCTGAATGATGGGCAGAGTCACTTTAGAAGGACTAGGGGTGGGGAAGAGTCAAATAGCCACTGACCTCTTTGCTTCTCTTTTCCTCCTTTTGCGCCGTTTTCCTCCTCAGCCATTTCTGCCTTTTCCTCTGCACTGTGCAAATCCAGCTGTGCACTGGCAGAGGAAGACTTTCTCTAAGACGTCCTGAGCGACTCTGTGCCAAGTCTTGTTAATATTTCACTTTACTGTCTTAGCTCCCTTAGCCACCTCTAAAATACAAGCAAACTTAGCACCACATCCTCCTTTCCTCCCCACAGCTAAACTTTTTTTTGTCAACAAGATTAACTGAAGTTACTTATTCCCAGCCTGGCCAAATTAAAAAGCCTGCATAGACAGTCCGCATTTGTGTGTAAATGTAGCCCATTGATTTAAAAAGAGGCTTGACATGCTTTTGAGGGTTGCACTTCAGAAATCACCATTTGTCACAGCAGTGGTGGTTTTTAAAGGTTTTTTTTGTGTATGTATGTTATTGTGGAAACAGGATGCTCGCTCCAGATGAATTAGGCCCAACTCACTGCCTGGCATAAATTGACACAGTCTCCTTGGCTTGGACAGGGTTATGCCATTTTACACCAGCTTAGATTCAAAACATTTAATGGCTCCATGTGACAGTTCTTAACTTCAGAAGAGGAGACAAGCTTCTTTCAGTCTAAACAGGCCGGCTTTTATTCCTGTTTCTGCACCCTAGATAGGCTTGCCATTGTTCATAATTGTTGTAGACTATTCATATTTCAGGACCTTTGTCCATACCAAGTAGAAAACATGTTTCATAATATAAGCGGAGTGTTATGAGCCCATATGCCGGATGGCTGAGAGACTGCAGTTGGTCTAAGGCCGTTTTTTGAGGTTTGGGGTGAGGGAAATGAAGTTTGAATCAATACCTCTATGATGCTTTCTTATGCTGAGGAAGACCTTTGGTCCATCGAACCCAGTGCTATCTATACTACAGTAACTGCCAGGAAATCTCCAGGCAAGGGCAGGAGGTAGAGAACCTGTCTTGCGGATGTGGCAAGTGGCTAAAACTTCCCATAATTCACAGGGTTAAATCGTGATTGCAACCTTTAAACCAGATGTCTTTGAAAAAGATTATTTGCTCACAAGCCACTGAGATCTAATTTTAATTTAATGCATCTACAGGGAAAATACCAGCTTCTTACAACTTCTTTGGCAAGGTCAATCATTCTAATTCTGTAATGGGTTTTCCACTATTTTGGTGGAGACACACAATCATTTCTGTCAGGAAAAGGCCACTTTTTGTGGTTACTATTCTGTTCAATAGTCTAGCAGCAGAGTGGTTCCTAAGCTATTGAGAGCCTTACATACAAATATATTGAATTTGGCCTGTAACAAATTGGCAGCCTGTGCAGATCTCTTGAGCAGGGATGTGGTATATGTACGAACAGGGTTTCACTCCTGTGAACATTCATGCTGCATTGCTCTGCACTGTATTTTCCAGACCAATCACAAGCAGTGCATCATAGTAACTACATATAGTGCATTGAAGTAACCCAGTCTTGAAGTTGTCAGTGCCTGGAGTATTGCGGTCAAGCTATCCTGGTCCCAGAACAGTTGCAGCTGGCACACCAACCAAGAATGATAAAAGGTAGCCCTAACCACTGAGGCCATCTGAGCCTCTGGTGACAAAGCTGGGTCCCAAAGCATGCCCAGACTGTGAATCTGCTCCTTCAGAGAGTACATCTCCATCCAAGGCATGCAAGTGACCAATTTATTGCACACAGGAACCACTCTCCCATCAGGGCCCCAACTCCAGAAGGCCTAGTGTTTTGCTGCCGCTCCTTTTGGGGGAAGGGCGCCATGTTCTCCTACAGTTAGGGGATGGGACCACACATCTAGGCCTCTGGCCCAAATTATCGCTAGCCCTTTCACTCATGCTATACTTTCCCCTGCCCAGAACCAGCAACACTGATGCACCATTGCTGTAGCTCCCTGTCATATGCCCACACAGACAAATCTTGACAGCATCAACAAATAACACCGCATAAAGCATGAAGGTTAGGGTTTCAGATGTTAAACTAAGGGTCTGTAATAAGCACAGACAGAAGATACTAAGCCTTTAACTGCCCTGGTTCCCTTGCCTCCCACTCTGGGTGATCCCACCCAAACCAGACTTCCACCCACCCACCCAGGCTGGGTCAGGGTCACAGTACCTGGCCTAACAGTGGAGCCACCTCCCACCCTGATGGCTCCCCACTTGGGACAATGACATCACTGGGTTTGTATTCAACTAAGTTATAGAGTAGACCCATTGAAATCAATGCAATTAAGTAGGACATGTCAATGCGTTTCCACTGAGTCTGACTTAGCTGGATACAATCCATTGTCATTATTATGGTCATAACATTCCTTTCCTATTGGTAAACATGCTCCCCACTCCCCCGGGGAAAAAAAATCAATAAAACTGTAAGTTCGAAAAGACTCCCCCACAAGCCATGTGATTTACAAAACAGTCAGGCCCGCTTCTGACCTTAAAACACAAAATCAATTTGGAGTGTTCAAACTATTGTCCTTTGAATATTTCTTGAAAGTTCACGTATTAGAACAGCACATGTTTCCATCTTCTCAATTTGTTTTCCCTTTTATCTGCTCTTTGATTTAGTAACACTGCACACATTTTAAACCATTTTGGAGTGCAAGGCATTTTAAAATAAAACCACACCTTGGTACAATCAATAAACAACTGCACTATGATTTACATTTCCAAAGAAGGTCAATAACACTATTCATGAAGAATTTCACCATCCATGAAAAAAAAAATGAGAACTGCAATTTTTAAGAGGTTACAGTATGAACAAAGGCTGCAATCATATGCACACTTATCTGCCCTTTTGAAATAAAAGACATGTACTGTATGGGATTGCACTGAACGGCTGCACTCCGCAACACACTGGGAAGAAAGTCCTATTGAACAAAATGGGACTCACTTCTGAGTAAACTAGATCAGTTGTTTGATCCATGCATGCATGTGCACACATTTTAAAGTTACAAAATGGTGCAGTCATACTGTTTGTCACAGTACTATAATAGTCATGAAGTCAAGGCTATCGTTTGTCTTGACATTTGTACAACTAGTCCAGACTATGCAAACTATTGTGGTAAGTGTACTACCCACAGGAGAAATTACC
The DNA here is from genome assembly GCA_034641385.1 of Darevskia mixta. Classification (NCBI taxonomy): domain Eukaryota; kingdom Metazoa; phylum Chordata; class Lepidosauria; order Squamata; family Lacertidae; genus Darevskia; species Darevskia mixta. Next base: position 8,673,570 of record JAWWNH010000001.1, on the reverse strand, counting down.
AAGTTTGCAGAGACAAAATATTGTAATTTGGGTGCTGTGAAATAAAAATGTATCCACAGTGTAAGTGCCCTTGAGGGATGATATCTAGATTCCCTGCAACAATAGCCCAGTTATTGCTCAAAGTGATGCTGCAGATGCTGAAGCCCAGAATCACATCATAATTGACAGTGTAAAAATACATTTTCAGCTTCTCCCAGAACCTGAGTTTTGTCCGTCTCCTAATTTCATGCCCAATAGCTGTTATTAAGCCCCCAGTGGCATGCTACTTATCTAATAAGGACCTTTGAAGAGTGATGTGTTAATCGTTTCAGAGAAGATAAACAAATCATTAAAAGATGCTCATGAACTGCCTCAAAATAAATTATAGAACATGATAGGATTGCTACGGTGTATCTCATCACCGGAAGATGGGAATTAATGTTTTAAGGATCTGCGCCATGTCAAATTTAATATAACATGACATGGGAGCAGCAATACCAGAGGAATCACATTCGCCTAACACAAATGTCACAGAGAAATTGTTACAATGGCTACCTTTGTATATTTCCCCTGAGATGCTAATATTGCATCAGGTAAATGCAGCATCTATGGCTGCATTATGATGTGGGGTTTATTGTGTTAGTTTTACTGGTTATAATGTAAGTTTGAAAAGACTGCTGTCTCCATGTGTTGCTGAAAGCCATGGAGCATTGTGGGGCCCAGAGAAAGCAAAGAAAGGCAGGTAAGGGAGAAGAAAATTACAGAGTCAAAAGAGATGAAGCGATGGAAGGGAAGAAACCCCTCACAAGGAATCCATTCTGGCCCGTGTTAATGGAGAGGGGTGGAACGGGCAAGAGCCAAAATGTACAGAGTGGAGAGAGAGAGAGAGAGAGAGAGAGAGAGAGAGAGAGAGAGAGAGATTTGGTTCTGCCTTTGCTCACTTTGTTCATTTTATTTCATTTTCTTCCTCCACCACCCTTCTTCTTTCATGGAACCCAACCAAGGCAGCGTACATGCACACTTTGGGCTCTGCCTAATACAAATGTAGCAGAGAAATTGTTATAATGGCTCCCTTTGACGATGGTCCAGCCTACTGGATGCGTATGGCCTCCAATGGATCATCCCTGAGGGAACATGGCCCTCAACATCACTAATAGCACTAGTAGTAGTACTTATATGCTGCCCATCTGACTGGGTTGCCCCAACTACTCTGGGCGGCTTCCAGCAAAATATAAAAACACAATAAAACATAAAACATTAAAAGAAACTTCGCTATAGAGGGCTGCCTTCAGACGTATTCTAAAAGTCATATACAGTAGTTATTTATCTTTTTGACATCTGGTGAGAGGGTGTTCCACAGGGTGGGCACCGCTACCACTAGAAGGCCCTCAAAGCTGGACCTCAGCCTCTCCCCCCCAACTTTATGGGTTAGGGCTGGAAATGCTAGGTATTTCCTCCATAGTTAAGAAAGCCTAGGCAATATCAGGTCCTAAATTGCAACTTGCAAGGCCCATCTGTGTGTACTTGCCTATCCTGTAATCTACAAACATAGATGGAAACACAGGTGAATTAAAAGTGAGCAGATGCTCAGCAAACCAAAATCTATCCTGAAATCAGGTTCATGTGGAATGTAGAAATCTAGAGCTAGCTCAGCATCTCCTGAATATATATCCTGTTTCTTGCTGAATAATAAGCACATACTAAGAAACTGTGAGTTACATTACTGCCTTTATTGAAAAACACACCTCCCTTACCGACCATAATCTCTGGAAACTCTCCTTCCTATTGCAGCCCAGCAAATGTGGGGTCCTGTACTGCCTGGTGTGAACACAGAAGTCAGAGGTGATCACAAATCTGTGAGCAAGACGGTGAGCTTACACGTGTGCCAGCTAGCTTGATCATGCCCTTGGTCAATGAATCACATTTGGGAACTGATTTGCTCCAAGTTTCTGGCCTTCAATACTTGGAAGCTGTGTACTAGACTGAGGGTGTTTGGTCAGTCTCCTTCTCCGTTGGCCATTCATGCTGATGAAGTGGCTCGTTTCAGATATGTACTGATGCTTTTCACCCTGGGTTTCAGATAAGAGGCGGCATTGTGCCGTTCTTCTGGGCAGTCTGTGTTTTGTTGGGAGAGAAATGTCACCCCCCAGGAGAGCTGATAGATGTCCCTTTTTCCGACCTTGCAGTGCACCCTTAGCATCTGCATGTGTCTGCTTCCCCATAGGAGGTACCTCCCTGCTTCCATTAGCTGAGCCATTCCCCTCAGGCTCTCCTAAACTGCGTCCTTCAACTGAGTCGTTCCTCCCAGGCTCTCCTTTATTGGGTACTTTAGATGAGTCGTTCTCCTTAGGCTCTCCCAAATTGTGTCCTTCAACTGAGTTGTTCACCTCAGGCTTTCCTTTACCAGGTTCTTTAGCTAAGTTGTTGCCCTCAGGCTGTTCTTCATCGAGTCCTTTAGATGAGCTGTTCCCCTCAGGCTCTCCCTTACTTTGTCCATCAGGCACCCTATTCTTCCCTGCCCGGGACTTGTTCCTACCACCGTGTGACGACCTCCTTCCACCTTGAGACTTGCTCCTCTTGCCATATGGCTTTCTTACCCGAATCTGGGGCTCTTTCCTTTTCAGTGGCAGCACTTTGCCACCAGAGGAAGTCAGATGTGTTTGAGGAGCCACTTTAGTATCAGCACAAGCCTTTCCCTTCGTACCATTGAATTCTGTTCCCCTCCCTGGTTCAGACTCTAAAGTAAGCCTGTGCTTCTCGCCTTTGGACTCCGGCTTGTCATCCTTCTGCTCATTCTTTCTGAGCAGCTTTTCGCTTTTCACAGCACATGGGTTGCTTCTTTCTGCCTGTTGCTTCTGTTTCCCAGCATGAGGCTCCCTATTCCCAGCCTGAGGGTTGTGTTCAGAAACCACCTTGCGCTTCATACACACAGGGTCTGGTTTCTTGTGACTGGGGGACCCCTTATCTGGCCTGGGCTGCCCCTCGTCCTGCCTAGGCTGCTCTTTTTTCCTTGTGGCATGCCCCTCGTCCTGATCCATATGTCCCTCCCCCAGCCTAACAACTCCTGGGTTGTTCTTATCTGATGGGGGATGCCCCTCATCCACTCTCTGTTGCCTCTTGTTTGCCTTGAGATGCCCTTCATCTGGTCCAGAATTCTCACCTGGCTTGGGAAACACAAAATACCCTTTATCTGACTTGGTGTGTTCCACTTCTGGGCGAGATAGTCCCTTATTAGTCTTATGCCCCTCTTTCAGATCACATTTCCCTTCCCCTGGCCTAGGACAACCCCTGTCTGACCTGAGATGTTCCTCACTAGCCTTTGGACCCTGTGCTGCTTTTGACCAGCAATGATCAGCATTAGCCCCAGAAAAGCACTTGTCTTTCTCGTGTTGGTTTCCTTCAGCCAAGTCTCGATACTCTTCTGCCCAGTCTCGCCATTGGCTTGCCCAGCGCCGCCAGTCTTCTGCCCACCGACGCTTTTCACATGTCCAAAACCGATTCTTTGCTGGATAATAGTGGCCCCTGTTCAACCTATAATCCCAGTTGTTTGCGTTAGTTTCTCTATCGTAAACAGATATGCCTGCAAGAACCAGAATAGATTGGTCAACTGGAGGTCTGTTCCAGCGATGGAGCTACAGAAATAAGCCTAGGATCTGCATTAACACACTCTTTCCGTGTCCTGCATGATTAAAAATTATCACACATTTTCAGGGCATGGTTTATGTTTCTCCCATAGAATGAAATTTGGAGAGCATGTAAACAAACAGAATTCTGTACTCGCTGACAATAATGTTAACTATTCTGTTGCATTCAGACTTTGTAATCCTTAGAGTAGACCCACAGAAATCAGTGCAACTTAAAATAGTCACAATCAACTTGAGATTTCTGTGGGTCTGCTCTAAGCATGACTAAGTCTAGATCCAAACCTTTTTGTCACCCTTATATCCTATTTGCATTAAGGGTATGTTGAGAATAGAGAATTGTTAATGGTGTTGGCCACTGAATGAGAGACAAAGTTGATATATAGTAGGGCTGTGCGCACACACACACACACACACACACACACACACCTGCCCTGCCCTGCGATCTTGTTGCCTTATCTTTGATTTATTATATTTCTATTTTGTCCTTTTGTCCAAGGAGTTCTGGAATGGCACTCATTGTCTTTTATATGCACAAAAACCCTGTGAGGTAGGTTAGGCTGAGAAAGGGTGGCTGGTCCAAGGTCATCTGAAGCTGGTCTAACAGTCTAACCACCACCATAGGGATGAGCTGAATTCAGCCACACATGTTCTCTTTCAGTCCCTATGGTCCCCATATGGTCTCTAAGTTCCTATGTTGTCTGAGGCAACAGCATGGGATCTTGAGTATCCCACCATCCACCCGGTGGCCCACCAGAATTTGGTCAGGGGCCCATCAGTGGTCTGCATTTGGTGGCTTTAGTAGGAATGCCAATTGTACTCACACAAAGGAAATACCCAAGAAAAAGAGTAAACAGATTGGGTTGTATTCAATGCTGTGTAAGCAAAATTCAATTCATGCAACAAGACTTTCTAGATATTCCCTGGGGCAAATTATAAGGGTGTGTAAAGACTATACAGGGGAGGAAGTTCCATTGTGCCAAGCAGAAGTCTGTTATGTGAATGGAACGGAGGCACTGCATGCCACTCATTATCATGTCCCATGGAAGTTAGGATACTAATGCACCACACACATTCTTAAATTCAGCAGGGGAGAGAGAAGCAGACATTGAAGGAGATATAAGACAGGTAAGACAGGCAATGGAGAACAGTGCCTGAATGGACTAAGGAGTATAATTTTGCCAAGTAAATGAGAACAAGACTAGAATAAACCAGAGAGGGTTCATTTTTTTGCACCCAGCATCCCCTGGTTTATGCTGGTTGCACTGGTTATAATTCTTTTATCTGCTGTGTCTTGTGCTGCTTTGGGGATGGCATTGCTGGGCTTTTATTTTTTTTTTGGTTTTTAGGTTTAGGTGTTTTGTTCTGTTTTTGCAACAGGATTTTGTATTTTATTGTCTTTGTAAAGTGCCCAGAGGACTTGGTCAGATGGGCAATATATAAATGCTGCTGCCATCATCATCATGACCTAATGGGTTTTATTCAGTGTTAGTCATACTCAGAGTAGACACATTGAAATTATTGAATATGCATAACTTAGGTTCATTAATTTCAATAGGTCTGCTCTACGTATTGTTGGCAATAGCTGGATGTTGCCCTCTTCCCCCTGCCTGTCATTCCAGGCACTAATATGTTGTGAATATTGTAGATTCCCTAGATTACACCAATACGACATATGGTAATCAATGAAATTGTTCTGTCTTTTCTATTGTTTATTCCAGATTTGAGTGTATTTGGCATATATCCTGCACCTTTATTCATTCATTTGTTTGTTCGGTCATTTGTTTGCTTGCAGAGCTAATCATCCTTACCTATAATTCACGGGACAAAGAACATGTTTTCTTATTGGGTTGTTGTTTTGTTTGCCTAATGAGCTGTGAGAGAATAAGGTGATTTTCGAACAAAAGGAAACAAAAAACCCTCTGAGTCAGAATTTTCTGGGTGTCTCAATTTTCAACAGGGAAACCATGCTTTCTGAAAACCAGGCTCCTCGGAGGTGCCCTATACACACTGAGGTAAGCATTCAACACCTGTCACAAGGCATAATACAGCCCACTCAAATTTACCATTAACATGGATAGATACCGTCTTCCCGTCCTCTTCAACTTCCAAGTACTTGCTTTCATTCTCGAGATGTCTGAAGGGGAGAAATGTCACATAGTTACCCAACCAAACAAGGGACAGATGCTTTAGGAACAAGAGGAGACTCCATATTATAGCCTCCTTGTTCAAACACTCATTTGGATATATCCCTGTGTGCATGTGAGAACTTTATTTGCTCCTATATATGTGTAGGAATCTGCCCGTCAAGTCACTGTTGTCTCAAATATTCACCTAATAAAAGTTCCCTCACAAATTCTGTGACTGTTAAACTCACTCAAATACCTCTTTCCTCTAAGACGTACAGATGCCATCTCACATCCTGTACACCTGAGAGAGTCAGACACATTTCTTGCTTGCTACCCTAAGGACTCCAAGCAAAACACAGATACATTACATAATCCCGGACCCAGGAGTTAGGAACATAAAACAAGCCTGCTGGATCAGGCCAATGGCCCATCTTGTCCAGCATCCTGTTCTCACAGTGGTCAAACAAATGTCCGTGAGAAGTCTGCAAGCTGGACATGAGTGCACACCTGTAATTCCCAGCAACTGGTATTTCAGGGGCATTTTGCTTTTGGACATGCTTGCATATTCCAAACACACAGAGTTATGCAGCCAGAAGAATCAAGACTTAAGGAGAAGATTCCTACAAAGGTGTTCCCTCCCTCCCCCCCTTACCTTTTGGTTGTGATTTTTTTGCCATTCAAGAAGGCAGTCATGATGGAAAAGTGATGGAACCTTTTAGGAGCGCTGAAGAAGGATACAGAAAAATCTGAAACACACAGGTTGCCACATACCCATTATGAAATGCATCCAGACCACAAGTCTCTCTCCCTCTCTCTCTCTCTCTCTCTCTCTCTCTCTCTCTCTCACACACACACACACACACACACACACAAACACACACACACACACACACACACACACACAAAACAAGCACACTGTAATTCAGGCATCCCCAAACTTCACCCCTCCAGATGTTTTGGACTACAATTCCCATCATCCCTGACCACTGGTCCTGTTAGCTAGGGATCATGGGAATTGTAGGCCAAAACATCTGGAGGGCCGCAGTTTGGGGATGTCTGCTGTAATTCATCTTTCACCCTCTCTTGTAAGATGCTCTGGTCAGGGGTAGCCAACACAGTGCCCTCCAGAAGTTGCTCTAATCATAGCAATGCTGCCTGGGGGTGATACAGGTTTGATTCCCAAAACATCAGGATGTCATCATATTGGCTACACTTGCTCTCGTCAGTTACCTCGGCTACACTAGTTATAAGATTGAAAAGGACCTCTGGAGCTATTGAACTTGCTCCCTATGGATCAAATCACCTCCACAGCAGCTTCCGCCCCAGCAGACTTTTACATCAGCTTCAGTGATTTTTCTGATAACACTGGCAATGGGAGGAAGGGTTGCTGGTAACAACAGCAGAAGTCTTATGCTGCTGTTTAGTCACCATTTTGGCATAAAGCACCAGAAGGACAAGTGGGACTGAAATATTGAAACCAGAAATAGGCCGAGTGAGAGAGAAAGGTGATGATGATCAACACACCCTTCCAAATAATATTTTTCTTAGGATACATATAGGCATTGCTCTTCTGCTCTCTTTCTACAGCATAGCTTTATGCCTGGTCCGTCTGTATTCTTAGTTTAGTTAAATCCTTAAAATCTGCTATTTCTTTCTCTTTCTTTGTATCAGAATACTGTGCCACAAACAGAAGCCTCGCCACAGGTATGTAATATAGGTACCTGCAGTGCTACTTTTCTAGAAAAAGAGGTGCCAGAACTCACCATGACTGCCTCCCTTGTTCTCTTATCATGGTAATGGAGCCCACCTCAGACGTGCCGGAACTGAGTTCCAGTGAGTTCCGGCAAGTTCCGGCTGGAAAAAAGCCCTGGGTACTTGCATTAGCGGTCCTAAGCTAACAGCTGTGGCAACCAACAGGCTTCACAGCCAAGCAGTTTTCCAGAAAGGATGTAAAGGTTACCTGAAGAAGAACGTTGTTTTGTGAAGAATATTTTGATGCCATCGTGATCAAACACAGACAGGTGCTTCTCATCCTCAGATCTCTCTAAGGAGAGAGAAAGGGAAACAATTCCAAATGCTGTGCTGTTTGAAAGGGATATGTAAATAACATGGTTTTGAAAAATAAAAATAAGCTGTTACAACATCACCAAAGTTGTTGCATCTTCTCCTTCCAGGATGTATGTGAGGATTAAGGAAAGGAGGCAAAAGAATCTCTCCTTGGAGGCAGAACTAGTTATTTGCTCCAAGTTGCTTTCCAATCTACCAGGCTGCAGCAGTCATGGAACCCCTAGATACAGTCAACCTACATGTATTATAGTAGCTATTTTCAACCGGCAGCATGCTTCTTTGTGCGTAAGGAAACAGAATTAGATTCTGGATCTCTTTAAACACATATGGGTGAAGAAGACTTTTGAAAACCATTCATAGCTCTTGAGGTATGTGTAAAATAGGGGTGGGGAACCTTTTGGGCTCTGCAGGTGGTGAGATAATCCATCTCTCCTGGTATGCCCCACGGAGGACCTTAAGGTCCACAAATAACAACACTTTGGAGGTCCCGAGCCACAAGGTGGTTAGATTGGTCTCAACTAGGGCCAGGGCCTTTTCAGTACTGGCCCCGACCTGGTAGAACGCTCTGTCACAAGAGACCAGGGCCCTGCAGGATTTGACATCTTTCCGCAGGGCCTGCAAGACGGAGCTGTTCCGCCTGGCCTTTGGGTTGGACTCAGTTGGACCCTTATGTTTCCCTCCCCTTATGGTTTTGATGTATGGGCTACTACTAAAATGAGGCAGCATTTTAAATTTTAAATTGTATTTTAACCCATATTTTAATTAACTGTTTCTCCTTTCTTTTACATTTTATTGTAATTTTATTGGTGTTAGCCGCCCTGAGCCCAGTTCTGGCTGGGGAGGGGAGGGTATAAATAAAATATTATTATTATTATTATTATTATTATTATTATTATTATTATTATTATTATTATCTGGCAGTCACAACACCACTATGGCATCACATGTTTGACAGGTGAGTTGCTCCATACACCCATTAAAATCCTTTGTGGTCCCCACAATCCTGCCTGAGCACATGAGAGGGCTGAATGCTCTTTGCAGCAGTTTCTCCCACCCTTTTAAAGATTGCTGGAGCAATTTAAAAAAAAAAAAAGTGGATGAAACAGCTGCAAAGAGTGTTCAGTTGCTCTCCTGAGCCCAGTGCTAAATAGAACCATTAATGTCCTGTTAGGAATGGAGGGAGAAATTTGTTTGCTTAGCATTGTAATGCAAACCTACCCGATTTGTATATCCAATACACAAAGCAAAACGCAGCTATCTTTCAAAAGTCACACCCCTCTGAATTTTGCAACACCATTTTCCAGCAAAATAAGTGTACAAAGAAGTGTACATATACTCATGAAAATCATGTTCCAAAATGCATCACGCTAGAGGAAATTGCTTGAAAAACTGGATAGAGTGGATGCAATGTCGCATGCAAAAATCATGCACTTTAGGAAAAATGAACGCAAAAATATGTGGACTTCAAGAAAAAAAATGCAAACTGCTGTGGAAATGTGGTGAAAGGCTGGAAAAATACGAATCCAAGAGGAACTGAAGCGGACAGGTTGGTAAGTCCCACTAAGCCTTAGAGATGTTACTAGGCTTAATCTGAGGTTGGGACGAGGCCCTTGGCCTCTTCTCTGGACTACTCACTTGTTTCCTTGAAAGTCTCTGTGCTACTCCCATCATACTGGTTACGCGTGCTTCCTGGAATAGAAGTAAAAGTGGAAGGAAATTTCAAGCTGCCTCTTCATCTCTAGCTTTGAGTTTTCCAGTTTTATTGCTGCTGTTCTGCATCATGTTAAAGAGACCAAGGAGTCCCTGGTTCAAACCACACCGCATCCATAAATCTAGCTCAGTGGCTATTAGACAAGCTGCTGTCTCTGGACCTCAGTTCTCTCCATTTCTATGCCACCCTTCATTCGAGGCTCACAGGGCAGTTTACATTATAAAAACACAAAAATACATAACATAGTAAGAAACAAAAACGGTTTAAAAGGCCATAACTGGCTAATTAAACAAAGACCTGGGAGAAGAGGATATTTTGCCTGTTGCCAAAATATACAATGAAGGCGCCAGGTGAGCCTCCCTGGGGGAAGCATGGTTGGGAAGTGTATGTAAAGAATGTAATATCAGTTTGACAGTGGGGAGATGCACAGAGCATGATGGGGTGTGGTATCTTTTCCAACTGACTTCCACTACCACCTCCAGGCCACTTTGACAGGTGGGCAGAGCCGCACAATTGTTAATCGTCTTATTATGATGTCAGGTGACAACTTCAGAGGGGCCTGCTGATCAGCTGACTGGGCCCCACGTTGCCCTTTTGCAAGCATGGTTTGGATTCAAACCATGCCTGCAAAAGGATATTGTTTCTCTGCAGCTCTTTGCAAAGCTGGTCTACAAAACAAAAATGTCCAGTTACAAGTGCGGTTTGACTCCAAACCACACCAGCTTCAAAAGGCCTTGCTGTTAGTGAGCTCTGCTTGCCAAGGAACATTCAAGAGTGTGCTTAAAACTCCTTATTGTTTCTTTGCAACCACGTATTTACTTGCCCCACACCTGATGTTGCAAATGATGTCGGGTGCAGAGCAGGTGGGTGTTGTTTGGGGAAAACAGCCTTGCAGCCTAAATTGAGACTCCTGCTGAATCTAATTTGACCCACAGTCCAAACTGTATTACTGTAGTATTATGCTATATCTTACTAGAAATTGGAGATAAAGGAGGACAGAGTGGTGGCAGATCCATATTTCTTGTAAAGTTTAGTTCCAATCATAGTTAGTTTCTCCATATCCAAGCCTTTTTTTAAGAAAAATAAATCATTCTGTCAGCAAGGTAGAAGGTTGAACTTCCATCCTTCCAAAGATAATTGTAAATGGAGATTAGATTAAGCAGCTTAAACTAGAGTGGAAGAAAACGAAGGTCATATGTGGGAATTGTCTCGTATGTGCATTGAAGGATTGGGAGAAAATGTGTTAACAATTATAACTGTGCAAACAAAAAGATGAAGGAAGGAAGTTTGGAATTACTTATGCAACCTTGTGTCGCTGCCTAAAGAATGGAGTGTTACTATTTTTATTTGTTCATTTATTTACATTCTAGAGCAGTTGACAAAGTTTAATCCATGTTCATTATGTTTTTATTTTGGATTAATCAGTCAAAAATAAATTAGCTGTTGTGACTGTGAATGTTCTACTGGAGAGAGGAAGAAAAGGAGCACTGAAGAGAAACTGGGTGCCTTACTGTCTGAAAGGACTTTGTAGGCTTCCACAACCTCCTTGAACTTCTGTTCAGCTTCTGCCCTGTTATCTGGATTTTTATCTGGGTGCCATCTGAGCACTTTACTCCTGTACCTGCACAGTTCACAAGATGCAACAAACATTAGTGGCTATCCATCCTAGAACTATCCACCATGATAATGGTGAGAACCACCCAAATAGGCTAGTGACCATCTTCCAGTACCATTATTCTGGACAGTTTCTCAGACCATGACTTATCATGGTGATGATGAGGCAATAGCTTGCAACTGGATTTCTGCCTCAATTGTCCATGGAGGAAGCCAAGTTAACAACATAGGAACCTGCCTTATACTGAGTCAGATCATTGGTGCATCTGGCTCAGTATTTATCTACAGAAACTCTTGAGGGTTTCAGACCGAGTTCTTGCCCAGCCCTACCTGGAGATGCCAGGAATTGAACATGGGGCCTTCTAAATGCAAGGCAGGTGCTCTGCTTCTGAACTATGGCACCTTTCCTGATATTAAGTCACTTAATATCAGGCCCTGCTGGTAAATGTTGACAGAGAAGCAACATGAGGAAAGGTTAAGATTACAGGGTTGTAGGAAAAGGGGCACCAAGGACGGATTTCTCTTACGCTCTTTTAATATCACTCATAGAGGCACTTTGGGGAACATCCAGGATTTTGTAGTAATCCACCATGATGTCCATCCATCCAATGCAAAGGCCAGCTGGGAAGCTGAGGAAGAAGAGCAGCCAGATGTGAGGGTGATTTCTCTTTCTGAAAATACAATGGGAGTACAGAAGCCTTGGGTTGCCTTGAGGTAAGCAGAGGCAGAATGTGTTCAGGGGCAAAAGATCTCACATTCTGATTTGGTGTTGATGCCACAACTCCCAGTTCTACCAGCTCTCCCAGTTGCGCTTCCCCATCCTTCATGAATTGCGACTCCACACCACTGCACAACATGGCGTCATTACGCAGCACCCAGTCAGAGAGCAGCTCCCTCTCCTTTTTTTAAAAAAAGCAACCGAGTTGATGTGTTTTGCTTTGACTGCATATGTAGTGCATAGGTCCATCTGTCATTCAGTGCATTGAGTATGAGCTGTAAATATAGGTGCTCCTAAGACATTATCACATTTTATCTGAAACATTGTGGGTGGGGGTTCTCACTCCACAATGAAACTCCTGCTACAGCCTCAAATCCCCACAGAAACAAAGCCATATTCTGCAGGTAATCAACCATGTTTAATTAAGAAAAGAAATGTCAGCTAATATGCAACTATCCCCTGCATATTAAGTTTAGTTGAATGTAATTCCAACTGAGCTTAATAGTGCTAATTCTTAAGTAAAGCGTGCTTAAATTTAATATAATCTGTCCAGTTGATTCAATATGTTTACTATTTCATTTTCCTGGTCACATAATCTGTCTATCATAGTAAAATTCCAGGCCTAATTCCCTCTGCTTCTATCATTCACATAGCAAGACTGATGCTTAATTAGACTTCTTATTTCCTGTTGCTCCTGTCATGGGCTTCTTCCCACCCCCTCACAGCCTACAAAGAAGATCCAGAATGTAACATTTTATTTTTCACTTCTAAAGCTTTTATAATGAACCTTCATTTTTCTAAAGCTGAGCTCACAGCCATTCTGTTGACATGGTACAATATGTTCCTGTTTGTGGATTCCATTCTTTCTTTAAAAAAAAGAAGAAGAAGAAATCTGACCTTTTAGCATTTTATATGTCACTTACTTTTTCTTCTCCCACTAGATGGTTGGTCTTGGATCAGTTATTGCTCTGTTATATCACTGTAGCCAATTCTTAAGTGATTTTTCTTGAGTTTCAGTTCATTCTTCTGCTTGCCTAACGAGTGATAAAAATTTACACCTATTGTAAAATTGTGAATAAAACGCTGATTGCAGAAAGTAAAGACAATCATGTGCTATAACATTAACTAGCTCCATCACGCTGCGTCACTGTTTAAGAGATTTGTCTCAGCATCAACAGAGTAGTCTTTTCAGTTTCTTGTTAAAGACGATTGCCATTGAAAAACAACAACACGTTTTTATTACATGGGTACCATTATCCATATAGTTTGACCATGGTCGTTACCTTTGCTGCCAAGAGTGATCAATCTATTAATTATTAAGCCAAATTGTTCTGCTGAGAGATGCGAGGGGTAGGGGTGGGAATCTCTTTCTCCAAAACCAAACTAATGTTTTTTAAAGGTATATTAGCTGGCTGGGTATCAGAGGAGGGCACAGAAGTTGGAGGCAGTGGAGGTTATTGTTCTCCAACAGTCCATGGAACGAAAGCCTCTGCTAAGGTAGGTCAGAATTCCACCTGAAGAACAAGAGAAGTGATGTCACACACAGGCAATGGAACCACACTCCTTCAAACCAGTCCCTTGCAGGCAGTGTTCTAAGAGCAACAAAAGGAAGACCCATCTTCTCAACCTAATCTCTAATGTGCAAATCCAGGTATTCAGGGGCAGATGCAAGCCTGGAAACTGCTCACTACTAAGCAGCATGGGGGGGGAGGGTAGAGTAACTTGCAAGAGACAATGGTCAAGTGGCAGTTTTCCCCTGTGGCCTGTTGCTTGTTCCAAACACACATCAATGCATCCCATCTACAGGGCAACAGCTGGAGGAAGCTGGAAGGGAAATGCACTGGTGATGGGAGTTAAACGACCCCTTGCCCCTTCATGGTACCCTCCTTGCTCTTGTTTTAAAGCTAGCCCAGCACTTGCCCAGCTAGCTTGATCCTTGCTGCCTTGACAGCATGGGATTATCCAGTTTGCTTTATCACTAGGTAAAAAAGGTAAAGGACCCCTGGATGGTTAAGTCCAGTCAAAGGCAACTATGGGGTTGCAGTGTTCATCTCACTTCAGGCCAAGGGAGCTGGCGTTTGTCCACAGACAGCTTTCTGGGTCATGTGGCCAGCATAACTAAAAGGCTTCTGCCGCAATGAGACACCGTGACGGAAGCCAGAGGGCACGGAAACACCATTTAGCTTCCCGCTGCAGCGGTACCTATTTATCTACTTGCAGTGGCGTGCTTTCAAACTGCTAGGTTGTCAGGAGCTGGGACAGAGCAACAGGAGCTCGCCCCATTGTGGGGATTCAAACCGCTGACCTTCTGATCGGCAAGCCCAAGAGGCTCAGTGGTTTAGACCACAGCGCCACCTGCGTTCCCATCCTTATCACAAGGCCAGGCAGCAGTGAGGTAAACAACCTGCCAGCGGAAGTGCCAAACAGCTAAGGAGGGGTGTTGGTGAGATCTGTGGATCTGCAATTTCAGAGGTGTGCTTCCGCAATCAAAGGCTGGTGGAAGCTAACAAATTGAGCACCATACACCGGAAAGATTTAAAAAGGCAAGTGCAATTGATTTATGATGAGAAGATCAGGAGAGATAAATATTGCTGTAGAGCTTATCAGGGAGATTATTAGATTGGGAGAAGATAGCAGCCCACACAATGCTGAGATATAAATACCCAAGGAGGGAACAGAATTATCTTGCAAAGTGAAGGAGTGTAAACAAAATGCAAAGGGCAGAATGGAAAAAAGAAAGATCCACAGTCCTGGATTTAAAATCATAACAGCTCTGTCAGGCTGCTCTATCGGCTAGCATGATTCACTGTCATTCTAATCGGCTGTGTTGTGGAAATGAGTCGGCCTCAGAAATGTCAGTCTTAAGGCTCTTTCTCACTATAAGGTATACAGAGGTACTTAATTTGAATGGTGAGCTCATTTTGCAGTCCCCACTTTTTGTGTAGATGTATAACCTTTCCCAGACCAAGCACAGGGAAAACTGGTTTTGTGTGCTTACAACAGAAGCTAGGTGTGAATAAGGACGGGAGAGAATTGTGTTCAACTGGCATTTAAAGGCAAACCTCCCTGATTTGCACTTTCTGAAACAACACACAAACCGATACACAGCCACCCATTGAAATCCCTGCTTTTCAAAATTTGGCAATTCAGTTCTCCCATCAAATATTGTGTACAAAAATGCACATACTGCAGTAAAACATACATTAAAAATCCATATATCTGTGCAAGTAACATACAGAAATGCATTATATTGGGGGAAATTGCTTTGCAAAAATGTGTATATCGTGGGAAATTGCATACAAAAGTGTGTATAAAATTAGAAATGCACACTAAAATTGAAACTAAAATTGACAGGTTTGCCCCATCCCTAATCGCAGAGGATGTGCTGTCTTGATTGGAGAGGTTCATTCTTGGATGTCATGGGGCTGCAATCCTCAGCGCTACACAGCATCCTAAACGAACCAGAATGTGTTTATCTGCCCCATTCCCTGTCATGGGCCTCATCTAGAATTGCTACATTGATACAATTACTATAATATATGTTCTGTTGTGGGTGCAGTGTCTATATGATTTCAGCTCTTCATGTAATCAGCTCTGAGTAGTGATTCAGCATGCTAGCAAGGATATGCTAGGATTCAAGTCTAACAAGAACAATCTTCTTTATTGCAGTAGGAACATGACTGACTGGAGGGAAAGGCGAGCTCCTTTTATACTCTCAGGAACAGGAGTTGGGGAAAGGATACATTTAGATTTTGGCGGGACCCAATCAGAGTAAGGATCCAAATTGTGCTAACAAGTTAACCAATATCAACTGTCCCCGCATCCGTTTGAATTACCCTGGAGCGGGAAAGGCAGTTACAGAAGTAACAGTGAAACTCATGCATACATATTAAACCAATACATAACAACATACATGCATTTTTGTACACATTACTTGGCTGGAGAACAGCATTGCAAAATTTGGAGAAGTGTGAATGTCGAAGGATGGCTGTGTTCCAGTTCATGCATTGTTTCAGAAATTAAGTCAGTTCACCTTTAAATGCAAACTGAATTTAATTCCCCCCAACCACCATCCCTACCTGCAGAAGAAGCACTGTTTCTCATGCAGAATTCAGCTTCATTGCTGAATTAGCATTAGGATGAACAAGTCCATCTGTCTTCAGGCTCCCTAAAATGCTAAAGTAAAGAGAAAGAACTTTGGATTGGATCCAGGTTTTACATTTTACAGTCCAATGGCATGTTAAGGAAATATCAATCCAATTCATCGGGCAGGAACAATGCATTTATTTTCTCTGGGTGCACTAGCGAAGAGGAAAGGATCCCACACATACTCTTTGACTGCCAGCTCCTTCCATCAGATTTGGAAGGAGACTGGGCTTAAAAGGCGGGAGTTACTTCAGTTTAAGTTCTATGCAAGGAAAATGTTGCTCCTTAAATTCTTTGGGATTGTTCTAGCTACACTTCCACCTGTCCCTCAGCCGCACGCGAAAGGGTCATGAGGAAAAACTCCTGTGGACAGAAAATGCAGGTGGTCTGTGGCATAATAATGGTGCCATTTTGAAGAGGACTTGCCTTGAAAAAGGGTATTTAGCAGTCTCACAGAAGCCGTGTTCTCATTTTGCAATGTGCCTCGTTTGCACCCAGCCTCCTTCAACTGCCCAGCAGAGAATGCCTGCCTCATGCATCATTTGACTGCTGATACGGTAACAGCCAAGAGAGGGTCAGTGACATTGGATCAATTGTGACAGTTCTTCTCATCCATGCAAGCAGGAATAAGACAGCAAGACCATATTCTTTCTTCGCTTCTCATTCCTAGACATACATTTGAACCAACAGGAATTAAGCATCCACAATTCTTAACCTTCTCGGTCTGTCCCACACACGTACAAGTCACCTCCAGCAGAGCTATTAAGTTATTAACATTGCGGTTTTTATATGAACATCATTCCCTTTTTCAGAGAGAAGATAAGCTTTCAATTAACGGCAGATTTAAGCCAGCTTTATTGGGAGGGAGGCCAGCCTCATTTCCCACACAAGGAGGGAGAGAGCTTTCTTCCTTTCCTCTCTGTGCTGTAAAATAATGATGGGAAGGAGCATCTCTGTCCATTATGAGAACAACTTTGATTAGATCAAGAGGGCTAACCTCCAATTCTGGCTTGTTAGAATGGATTTTCAGCTATGTAGGAAAGCAATGTGGGGTCCTGGATTTGTGGCATGCCTGGCCAATTTTAATGCAGAGATATGAGAATACTAAAAGTATTCCCGCACCGCTGTGGAAAACTTAAACCTATCATGCAAGGGCACTGTGCAGATTTAATTACAGATTTTCCCCAGAAATCCATAGAAACTGTGATTAAATTCCTAATTGCTTTTGAAGAAGTGAATAAACAGTCAATAAGACTAAGAGAAGTTTCTGTCTTTTCTTCCTTCTGAAGAGATTTAGTGCATGTAATAAGGGCCAAATATGATCACTGATCAGCACCAGCCTTCTCACAGATTCACCAACACCAGTAGTGGACAAGACATTGGTCTTGGACCAGAGAGACCTGAATTCAAATCCTCACCTAGCCAATGAAGCTCTGTGAAAAAGCATCTCTCTACCAGCCCAACCTACCACACCACATTGATCTGAAGACAGAATGGGGATAACCTCTGACATCCTTGGTGTACAAATGTGATAAATACATTCTTAAGCCCTTAAATCCATTCTATGCAGCCTGAAGGATTAGACTACAAGTGGCCTATTGAATTAAGTACTAACTGAAGTGACAAAAAAACAAAGTGCTGATAAGACAAAATTAGACTGTTCTGCACAAAAGGTTTTTAAACGCAAGTAGAATGCCAATTCATTTGGTTCAGATCATGGAGGTTACAACATTGCCGTGGCTGTTCAGCTCTAAAACGCATTATTATTATTATTATTATTATTATTATTATTATTATTATTATTATTATTATTATATACTGCCCTATACCCGGAGGTCTCATCACAACTATTTTTATCCCAATGGGGAGGGGTAAGTGCTGGAGAGGAGGAGAGTATAAATACATCTGGATATTCCAACATCAAGTTAAATAGAAAGTGATGTTTACAGACGGTACCTGCTGAGAAGTGAGAAAAAGAGCCAGTTCACACGACCATTTTCTTGCCTAGTCTTTTGAGAGGCAGCTCACCTGGAGGAAATATATGCAGAATGTGATAGCAGTATAGCATTGTGGTGCTATACAGTGGCGGAGCTTCATGCTCTGGCACCGGGGGGGGGGGGGTGGAGAGCAGGTGGGGGCGGGGCTGGCACGAGTCCCGGGGGCGTGGTGCTGCACCCGCAGGGGTGGGGCGCGTGTCCTGGGGGTGGGGCACACCGCCTGCAGGGGCATGGCGCCCAGCGCGGGCGGGGGGCCGGCCACAATTGCAACCCATTGGGATCATGCTGCCAGGGGCGGTGCGCTCCCCCCGCACTCCTCTTCCTCCGCCAGTGATGCTATACCTATATTAGAAGACAGATGAAAAATAAAGAAGACAGATAAATATAAATATTAATTAGGTATACTGCTATACCTGGTGATTTTTTTTCTAAAAAAATAAATAAAAATGTTTAGGGGTACTCTCATTTTGACTCAAGAAAATCACCATTTTCTAGTTCAAATCGGGGGAAATAAATACAGTAAAAGGACAAAAGGACAAAGATTCACAAAATGTTTAGGGGTATGCGTCCCCCTGCCTCCCCCCAGAAAAAAAGCACTGGCTATGCCTAATTAATAGACATATTAAAAATAAGTAAACAGGGTCCTAAGTAAGTAAATAAGTAAAGCAGGGTTGGCATACCCATGAGGTGGGCTGAGGCAGCTGTCTCAGGTGGCAGAAACCTAAGAGGTGGGCCCCCACTGGCATCTTGCTAGTGGTGGAGAAGCAATGGCAAGAGCTTCCAGTGAGATATTATAAGATCTTGCTGAAATCTTGCGATGTCTTGTGTGCTCTACGGGATCTCACAGGAACTTGCCACTGCTTCACAGGTGCTTTTGGGGTCCCTGGACATTTGCCTCAAAGTTGGCACTGCTTCCCTTCCTTAGTCTTTTCCTATCCTGCTCTAGGGATCATCAAAGAGCAAAGGCAGGCACCCCTCCATTTGAAACAGAACATGATCAAATCTCCGCAGAACGGCTTCATGAATCAGCTTTGTTTTCCTTTATTCTGTAAGATTCAAAATTCATATAAAGGTGCTGCCATCTAGAGGATATTGTAGTTTAATTACAAATATTGTGCAAATGAGGATTAGAATCTTGCGCCCTTAAAGAAATGTTTGGGAAAACCAGAATTTTTAAAAACTATGACAATCTTATTAATTTAATTTATACCCCAGCTGCCCAAGAACTCAAGGTGGCTAAAACCAGTTCCCAAACTACAAAATGGCACAGTATTGAAACAAATATTACAAAAGATTGTCCAAAAGAAAAACTTATATTCAATAAATAGAGCCACTAACATAAGTTAAAAACCTACCTCCCAGAAGTTTTACTTTTCTTTCAGAAAACATGGAGACTTAGACTGAAGTAAACCATTCTGAGCAGGGTGATCCAGTAAATTTAATACTCATAGTAGAAGGAATCAGACGTATTTATTTGCTCACAACAATAAAAAAAATACAACTTAGAAGATCAATAATACAAAAATTAGAAATCCTTCAAATCTTCTGAAAGAACAAGACCAATAAAACATATTCATTCACATTAAATCAGCTCTGGAAAGCCAGTTGGATCCAGATCTTTCTTTAAGGCCTTATGGAGACCTTGAAGCATAGTATCTTATAATATGGGCAGGAATTCCAAAGCTTCAGGGCCACCACAGAAAAGGCCCCGTCCCCCAGACTTTAATGGATATGTGGGCTTGTATGGGACAAGGCACTAACTAAAGCTGCAGTCCTAAGCCTAATTACCTATACCCTCCAACATTCCGAAGTAAAAACCAGGATGTGCATCCTATGGGGCTGCACTCTCGTGCGAGTCACATGACGCATGCAAGATCATGGCCATGAAAAAAGTGTATTTTGGGGGGGGGAAGCGTCTTTTGGGGGGTTGTGCCTTCACAGCACCCAAGAATGTGTGGCTTTGGGTGTCGTGCTCTTGCGTGAAAAAAATGGGATGTCCCGATTTCCACTGGCGGGACTCATTATTTGATTCCCACCCTATCACTGTTGTCTGTGTGAATCAAAAAGTCAACCATACATTTGCATTCACTTTTGGAAAGTGGTTCTAGGCGGTGGATCAAAAACAACGAGCAATTAGAGCAATCGGCTTTTAGAAAGTACCTTCTTTTCCTCTCATTACCCTCCCCCCCCCTTTTTGTGGTCTTCTTCAGATTGAGCAAATAATGGATCCATGTTAGCTGAGCGTTAATTTAAAATAATAATTTTGGGTTTGTTAATCAAGATCTGTGTTTGCACACTGGTTGATGGTGTTCTGTGAAACAAAAGGGAGAAGGCACATCGGGGGAGAGAACAGGGAAGGAAGAACTTGTTCCCATCTGATATGTAAAATAGCTATAACTTTGGGCCGCTTCTGTTCAGTCAGCATTAGCGAGACTGTGGAAGTTTTAAATTACCTCATAAAATGGAAGCCGAGTGGAAGCACGGTATTACTTAAACAATCAAAAAAGTATAATTTGCAGCTGTAGATCAATGTAGAACCTTATTAAATAGAGAGAACATTACACCGCAGCGTTTATGAGTTATTATTTATTAATGTAGCTTCGCCACTTTAGCTGCAGTGCTCAGCGCTATGGACTCTAATGGCATTATACTTTTTGGATAATAGTTGTCTGTCTAGTCTTCAGCTAGATATATTTATTTTCAAACTTAGCATAGTCAGGGTCCCCCCCCACCCGCCTCCCCCCGCTTTCAAATCCCACAGCTAGCCTGCTGAGATTAAATACGAGAGACTTGGATTTAGCATCGTATTCAAATTCAAAACGGACTCTAGAATTCCCTGTAGGTAACACTGGAGAAATAATCACCTTCCTCATAGGGCTGTTGTGTGGATAATGAGCTATGACTTGTAAAAATGTGGCTTGTAAAGTGGATTGCTTGTGCAGGTTTACATGCAATCTGCGCCTTAAAAGGCTATTCCAGTGTGCGTACTATATAGAGGATGGAGAACAATAAAGGTTTTGTCATTATCAGCCCAAAGGAGCTTTGAAGCTTAAATCAGCTTTCTGTTGAATCAGCTCCTGACACGAACGAACTCCTGACACGAATGCAAAACTGACATGGATAGCAATGTGCATTCAATCTTATTTCTGGTGGCTGTCCCATGTTGATAGCATTCATACGTGTCAAAAAAATGCATGCAGGTGTGGTACAAGTGCATTTTTAGTGGGTAGGAAATACACTTCAGCTTATCTATTGACTTAAATTGATGTTCTAATATATTTCAGAAGCCAACTCTTTTGTGGAATATTATGTGTCTTTTCCAGAGCTATGCTGAATAGTCTCCAGTAGGTTGGAAAGACCGATTTTGGTAGGGTAGAAATATTTATCCCCCCCAAAAAACCTTTTGACCCACATCAGACCCATAGTTTCATCAAGTTGCTGCTTTTTTTTTTTTTTTAAATAATTTTTATTAATTTTAAAATTTTATAAACATAGAACATTACATAACGGTCAGGATTCATTACTCCCCATCTCTCACCTTGGGGAGTTATTTAATCTTACCCTCCCTCTCACAGAGGTAAACCCATTTAATATTTTCCCTGACCTTAAACAAATCATTATCTGGCTTCGGCCTAACCCTATTCTCGGGTAGACCATTCTTGGTTACAAAACATGATCATAGTGACTTCCTCCGCACCTCCCCAGTGGCTGCATTAAACAAAACATACTTCTGGTTCAGGTACATAGGTATACTAAACATTTCTTTAACATTATTTCAGAACATAGTTCTCACTCAAATACAATATCTTTAATTCTTATTTCACCTCATCTTCTAATTCCAACCTCCGCGTCCTCCTCCCAAATCTTCTATAAATTTCCTTCTGACTCCCCTTAATCTTCAGGCTCCCAACTTCGAAAGATCCTAACATAATCCTAGCTCAAAACCATGTCCAGCATAAATTCTCAAAATCCACATATATAATCAATCCCTGGTTGCCCACCTACCCTGCTCAGCCCTCCCCTCGCCGTTCCCCAGTCCAAGCCCAAGTGCTTGCTTGCAGTTGGGCTCCATCATCTCTGTGTCTTCTCCGCTGTTCCTGCTCCCAATTTTTAAAGAAATTCTTCTTCTCCTTCATTGGTGTCCTCTTGCGCCGAGAAAAATTAACTTTCACAGATGTTGTTTTCTTAATTCTTTTCTTGGGTCCAAATATCTTGTGCCGAGAAGAAATTTTCCTGTAGCGAGGCTTGTCTTTAACCTTGGAGGGGATTTCTCCCCCTTCCATCCTTTGTGCAGCTGGGATGACATCACTGTTGTTTACGACTCCTCTCATTCTTGCAGTTTCCGCTTGGAACTCCTTTCTCAGTTCCCAGATTTTTTCAAGAACCTTCTTCCAGCCTCCTTTGTCCAAATCATCCTCCATTTTCAAAGACATAGCTGTATAAAATTCCACACCGAACCAAAGCCAAGATCAAAATCCAAATTTCCACAATAAAATCCAACAGGTCCGATTCAAATCCTCCACATGTCAAACTTGATAGTTAGTTGCCCCCCCGATCAGGGGTGTCAAAAGGATCGAATCTCTATTGCCAAGCCAAATTCCGTTACAGTTTCAACCGCGTCGGTAATAAAGTTCCTGATTTAGTGCCACAGTAGCAAGGGACGGACCTCCGTAAATTGCATCCCTGTACTTCGCCAAATTAAGCCAAATTCTTCGGTACTTTCCTAGTACTCACGTTTAAAGTGTCCAATCTTGTCCTTTTACGGAGGAATCAGCGCGCTCAGATGGGAAGGGCTCGCAGCTTCAACCCGGCGGGCAATGGCGATCCGTGGGGCTCCGTCGCCCCGCGTCTCACACGGCAGCCTCTACTGTGGCCGCCGCGGGAGTTGGGGCGACGTTAAGAGCCACTGCCGGATCCTTGGGTCCCGGGAACCAACTCCCGGGAGTTTTGGGGGCTGCGTTGCTGTCGCAAGCACCCCTTTAAGCCGGCCGGGTCGGGGAATGCCAGCAACGGCATGTCCCCCGACCTTCCCCTCCGGCGCGCCGACCGGAAGCCATCAAGTTGCTGCTGTTTTGGTACCATCCCCAGCTCAGCAGCTGCTTTGCCCCTCCTTCCTGGATCAGTCATATTGGTGACTTATATAATGGATAGAATGACATCATGAAGCAAGTAGCCACTCAGATTTGGCGCAATGAGGTCAAATCAGAAAACTGAGAGTGGGGGCAGTGCTTCCTAGATGAGCCAACGTTTTCCAGATGAACCAAATAGGTGGTCTCAGCCAATGATAGACCACATGATTAGAGAGGTGGTGTTAGATTGTTAGTGTTAATAAAACACCCAATCCTTAGTGTTAATAAATGGAAGGTACCAACCCAAAGAGCAGAGAGTGATATTTCTGCAACTTTTTCCATGATGTAACAGAGCATCAAAGCCATCTTTGGTTCTTGGCTTTTCAAAGTACAGCAACAAAGCACAGTAGTTTTCCATGCACCAATCAAAACAACCCTTTCTAGGACATCTGTATCTTTCTAGTACTGCAAAGCAAATGGATTACGGATGCATCCCTATTTGCCATCCCTGGGGATTTATATGGAGCCCAGATAGAGGCAGGGTCATTTCCCAAGGAGTTCAGATTTTTCAAATCCATATTATACCTACCCTAGCAATCTCAGCACCTCCGTAGTCTTCGGAGAAAATTTAATCAGACCGACTTGTAACTTTTATCACCAGGACTAATGAAGCTACAAGAAATGAAATTGGATTACAGTTCAAACATCCTGCTCTAAAGTTTGCTTTTACTTCATAAGCACGAGCAAGATGGAGTACTGAGTTTTCATCTTTAAGGCTGTTAGATGTTAGATCCGGTTGTGCAGCGACCCCCCTCGGCTAGTGCCAAATTTAATTGCATTATGCAGCACAGCAAGGAACATGCCGGATGGGGTGGGGTGGGGTGGGGGTAAAGATGAGAATGCAGGATCACTGTTGTAGAAGCTGTGCACCTTGAACAACCAAAAAAATCATCGTTTTTCTGAGCCCCTCTCCAAAGTGGCTACGGATACAGCAGTGGAGGAGAGGCAGGGGCTCAACAATAGAGGACATGCTTACGGCGCAGAAGATCTCAGGTTCAATCTTCAGCATCTCCAGGCAATGCTGGGAAAGATCTCTGGTCCAAAAATCTTGAGAGCACTGCTGTGAGTGTGTGTAGACAATACTGACCTAAATAGGCCAATGGTCTGACTCAGGAAAAACCAGTGTCACATATTCGTCTGCATGTTTATCTGTATTCCATTTCCATAGGACTAGGCTGCTATTGCACAACAATTAGCCCTGTGTTAATTTAAGGGACTATGCAGAATTTATATAGATTAGCACAGGCAGTTGAAGAGTATCTGAAGAAGTGTGCATGCACACGAAAGCTCATACCAAGAACAAACTTAGTTGGTCTCTAAGGTACTGGAAGGAATTTTTTTATTTTGTTTCTTCTGGATGGGTCTTCCCTTCCTGCCTTCCACAAGTAAACATGCACTGGCAGAGGAAGAGGAGCGCGGGGGGAGCGCACCGCCCCCGTCACCATGATCCCGGTGGGGTGCCATCGCAGCTGCCCCCCTGTGCTGGGTGCCACACCCCCAGGATGTGCACCACGCCCTCAGGATGCGCACCATGCCCCCGGGACACCCACCATGCCCCCGGGATGTGCGCCAAACCCCTGCAGGCAATGCGCCATGCCCCCGGGACATGCCCCAGCCACGCCCCTGTATGCTCTCTGCCCCCAGTGCTGGAGCATGAGGCTCCGCCACTGTAAACATGGTATTAGAAAGCACTGGCACCATTTGTTAATATGATTTTATACTACCCAGTTCCCTGACTGGTACAAACTAAAGGGAAGCTTGCTACAAGAACAGCTCCTGGTGAGAAGCGAACACTTGTTCAGTATCTTTTTTTTTTACTACAGAGAAAAGTACAGGTTGAGCAGATGGGTAGCAAGCATATCCACTAGAGATGCTACTCAACAAGCATCACATAACCTAAGATGCTGCTTTCTCCAGCCAGAAGTCTCTTAGCAGCCTTTTTCACCAAGCACCATTCTTGCTCACATTCAAGTTCGAAAAATTGCTCATAGGCCAAATGACACATGGTGCAGGAAACACATAATCGGATTTCTTGAAATTTGTTTCTTTGTTTTTAAAAAAGCTTTTAGATCTAAAAAGAAATTTTGAGAGCTATAGTGTCATATCCAACATTACATATCCAACATTTGTCATACTTAGGCTATTGAAATCTAGGGACTTGGTTTCTGTGGGTGTCTTCTGGATATGATGAATGATAGATATCACCCAGTGGCCACAGATCTCATGTATAAGTTTGGTCCTCAATCTCCAGGCAGATGGATGTGTCAAAAATGCCAGTAGGTTTAAACAGCCACTACCAGCCATTAAATGTCGTTAATCAGAACCTTAGTGTTCACCAACAAGTGACAGGCTATATAAAATCATGTCATAGAGAGTGGGCCATTTTGCATAGTCATAGATTTTGTTTACAGGATTACATTGTGTAGTTCAGGTTGTGGATTGTACTAGTAATTCAAGAGAGACAAGACTCTCTCTCTCTCTCAGGCTCCTAGGAGACTTGGGTTTGAGGAGTAGAAAAAATCTTGGATGCCGGTATGTTAGATTCCCTAATGTGCACCTCAGAAGTGTCATTTGTTCATCAGCCATGTATGCTGCCTGGAGCACATTCTTCCATTATATGAGACTCACCAGCCTGGGACTCAAAAACATTCAAAGCTGAGGTGCTTAAGCCAAAAGGTAAGGAGGAATATGAGCAATAAAAGGAATTGCATTAAAAATATAAACCATCTAGAGAGCAGCTTTACAGATCCATAAAACCAAGGGAAAGTGAATTAGAAAGATTATTAAATGGGCAGGAAAAAATATTGAGTATTAGGTTTTAGGAAGGACTTTTAGTTTTTCGAAAACAGCTCTCTGCAATGTGGTTCTCAATAGACAAGAGTGCAAATAAAAAATGTGGCATTAAAATGAAAGAGAAACATCACCAGCATTTGATGAAATAGCAGACTTTATGAAGTAATGGGACAGGGAAAAAGAAAAAGGCGATTTGGATGCAGGAGGATCTCTTAGATAGCCAAGGCTGTACAGAGCTATATAGGATGAGAATAGACAGATAATGGGAAGAGGTGGAAATGGGAAGGGTTTGGGGGCAAATTAATCATTCATCATTTTGTAACATGAATGCATTTAATGAATAAAAAAGAGTCCTGCAGTTCCTTTGAAAGATGAAAGGGAAGGAAATAAGAAGCCTATCTAGGAAGCGAAACTAATAGGGTTGCCAGAAATTCAACAAGTGTGGCTTATTGTAGAGGCAGCAGTGGGGGAAACTGTAGGCTACCTGTTGAATTTTCAGCTACTGATACCAGTAAAATACTTCCAGGGATACAGTGGCACCCTAAAATCAAATAATGCCCATAGTCTCTTAGAATTGTAGAGTTGGAAAGGGCGTGTGTGTGTGTGTGTGTGTGTGTGTGTCTTAAAGGGCAAGTGAGGTAGTCTGGCTGCCGAGATCTGTGATCTAGCAGCAAGAAGACAACTATGCTATTCCTTCCAGCACAAGAAGGAAGGATGCCTGCTGGGCAAGGACGTCTGGCAAGGATCAAGGGAGTACTGGGGAGAAAGCTTAGTCCTGTATTTTCTGAGGAGTGCTTCATTTCCTCATGTCTGTTTTGAAAATATGTTAGGAAGCAGCCAGAAAATGTGCTGAAATGATCCACTATTGTTTTTGTACCGTAATATATATGTCTTGCCCTTGGTGCTGCACTGCATTTTTGTGTGATTTAATATTCACTGGGGAACCGTTTTAGGGAATGTGAAAATGTTCACATGGGCAAAATAGACTCTACTTTCCACTCTTGCACACAACAGTGCAAATTTTCACGGAAGTGACATTGTTATTCTCAGAGAGGCTGCACACATTGAGGTTTTGCGGGGAGAACCTCAAACCAATGTATTCTTAAAAGCATTCCACACTCAGTAATCACAGAAATTGGCTTTGTGATGTAGCTATCTATGTCTGTCACTGAGTTCACACAATCAAATTTTATAGAGAATAGTGGTGCTCACGCCAACCTTCCATTACAGAACACTATTACCGGTAACTAGCTTAAGAAAATTTCATTTGCAGAGAATTGGCAAGCTGGTACCTGAACAAATATTTTTGGCCATGTGGGAACATTTGCACAATGGAGAAAACCAGAGATGACTACTATGTGCAAGGCTTAGATATGGCAACTGACACATAAGGGGGGGAAAGATGTCAGGCTAATAAGCTGCAAACATCTATGTTTACTAAGCTTGATTTTTAGGGTAAATCTGTGTGCTTGGTGAAGGTGATCACCCCAGAACCTGTGGAGTGGAATGGAAGAAGCTCTGGCTCATGACTGAAGCAGGCCTGAATGTTTGTCATGAGTAGGGATGCAAGAAAGCATTGTTTCCATTTCCCCCTGTATTTGTCGCATACAGCACTGTTTCTATTCTACTGCAGTTCATCTTCCACCAAAACTACGTTACTCGTCTTGCTGTCTGCTGCTTTGACATTACATAATTTACCTAATTACATTGTCTTTATGTTTTTCTACCCCATTCATTTCAATGCAAAGGAAACACACATTTGCTGGATTGATTTCTGTTCCGGACATGGGACAAATAAGCAAACAATGGGAATTTCCTCTTCTTTTTGTATGTTGGTCAGAATCAGGACCAGATTTAGGTTTGATGAGGCCCTAAGCTACTGAAGGTAATGGAGCCCTTTATATGTTCAGCTGTCCTTTGTCAACACCAAATTGTCGCTGTATTTTGCGTTGAATATATTGCTGTACGGTAATTTATGGACCTAATATGTATCTAAAGCCATATGCACATAACAAAATATGCATTTTATCAAAGTAATTGTTGAACTGAAATACAATTAAGAAGAAGTATATTAATAGTGAAATACAATTAAGAAGAAGTACCGGTACCGGTATATTACGGTAATAGTGAAATAATTATTAAGCTCTAACTGTACAGGTATGTAGGCTTTATTTTATTTGTTTTTTATCTTATATTTTGGAAATGTACATCCAGGTTTTTTTCCTTTAATTTTTTGGGGGGCCCACAAGAGAGTGGGGCCCTAAGCTATAGCTTGTTTAGCTTATACGTAAATCCTGCACTGGTCAGAATTGTCCGGCATCCCTAGTGTTGGGAGCAGAAATTGTTTTCTGTCTGGAGTGTGAAAAGCAGAAATACTGGCAAGGCCTAAATTCGAGCTAAGACAACATACCTGTGTGGGAATAAAAGATTTGTTACTCCATGTGGCTAGCAATGCTAGGTTACTTTTGTGAGTCTCCCTGTACCCCAATAATGTCAGCCTCTAAAAAAAAAAAAAGAAGAAAACTGTTTCTGCAGCTGTTCCGATACAGAACAAATTTTAGTGATGAGCAAAAGGGGAATTAAAGGAATCAATCAAACAAAAAGGGGGAAGTTTTGAGAATGCTAAGGAACAGAGAGAAGTTTCATTTTCTTCTCTGGACTCTATCTTGGCTTCATCTCTATTTCACACAAACAGTCCTTTCTGGTGGCTTTTTTTGTGCTGTAACTTATATCTTCTCTCAAACACACAAAAAGTAGAAAGATGTGTTTTTAGATTCCATTCTTACTGTTGATAATAGTTTTACACTGAGTTAGGTTTTTCTGTGCTGAATTTTCCACATCTTTTGTGCACAATGCTGACTAATCTTTGCTCCGAGTTTTGGGGAGATTTTACTTTGCCCCTGCCATAGCTATTCCTTATGATAATTGTTCCGAGCTTCAGCCTATGGACAGCTTTGACTAAATTTAGTGTTTTGTTCTCAGATAAGGGTGCTGGATAGCTCAGTTGGTTAGTGTGTGGTGCTGATAACACCAAGGTTTCAGGTTTGATCCCCGTGTGGGATGGTTGCATATTCCTGCTGTTGTAGAGGGTTGGACTAGATGATCCTCAGGATCCCTTCCAACTCTGGGATTCTAAGGTTCATATTTCTTTGTTTTATTTTGAAACATTTTTTCTTTAATTTTTATCTGAACTTATTTTCTCTTTGGATTTTCCTGGATCCTCTACTCTGGACACCAGACTGATCTCTAGCAACATGCATTTAAGACCACGGGAGCCTATTTGCTGGGATCTCACTTTGTTAGCTATGCTCTTCTCTAAAAGGCCATGCAGTCAGAAAAATTAAGGTTATGTAGTAAGATTTAACTAGAAAGCTGGTAAAGTTTAGGTCAGACAATGTAGGATTCAGCAACCACTAAGTTGTATTTGATTTTAATCTTGCATATCATAATCCCTCCATGTAATAACCACATCATTATTTCTTGGATTTCTCGTTCCTCATGATTCATACTTTTAAATTCTATTTGATATTATCATGCTTTTATCTTCTATAATCTGAAAAACATTTACTGGTCTTTTGCTGGTGCATTTAACATAAATCTTTGCAGATGAATTGTAGCCTCTTGAGACCTGCTTGGTTACCACCACCCTCTCACCCACTGGGGGAATGAAAACCTTCATTTTCATCTACAGCTACCATCTTTGTCAGGGTCAGTGTGATGAAGTACATAAAGTGATGGACAGAGGAGGCCCGAGTTCAAATCCTTATTCAGCTATGAAGCTCAGTGGACGCCCTTCATGGTAGTCTAACTTACCATGCAAGGTCATTGTTAGGATAAAATGTGACAAACTCCATGTATCCTACCCTAACCTTCTTAGAAGGTGTGTGTGTGTGTGTGTGTGTGTGTGTGTGTGTGTGTGTAATGTAAACTGATCAGTTAATGTGCACAACAGCTGGCAACTGTGTACTTTCACTAGACCTCATGGAGAATGTGCACGTAATCTGTCCACTAAGAAGGATTTGTGCTACTGGAAGAATCCAGCTGGATTCCTTCCCTTTCCACTAGGGAGCAGAGCACAGCTGCTATATTAATTTGAGAAATGATTGCAGAGGAGAACATCTTTAAAGCATAAAGAACTTGCATGGCATCCAGTTCTAACATAATGACAAGAGGTGCTGCTCCAGAAAGCCCAGGAATGATGGACTCCACTTGCCTCAGCCCCTTCAACAGCACAATTAATACAATTCCATTAACTTCTAAAGGTGTTTTAAATAGTAATGCACTGGGCCATTAATCGTAACAATGTCAGCATGCTCTTGCTATGACATTTACCCTAATTAGTAATACAGCCTGTTATTTAGCACCAGCTTTCACCAGAGATAATTTATACCTGGGCTCTGTAATCAAACAGAAGCACTTCAGACTCCATTGCTGAAGAAGCAAGACCGAGATCCAGGTACTGAAATGGGCTACATTTGTACATTGTGACAATCCACAGTTTGTTGTGATGGGAATGAACCAAACCTAGCGTTCCTTTGGGCACAAATATCCTCCCCCACACTTATCCTCCACACAGCACACCCACAAAGAGGAAATTGGAAGGTTCATTTTAAGATTTCAATTAAGCACACTTTAGCATTCCATCTGAATCTTACACCAAGGTTAATCTTAACTATGGTGTGTTGAAAGAAGAAGCTTCATAAACCAGGGTTTGAATGTGGTTCCTTTCAAGCAAACCATCACTAAGATAAATTGGTCTATTGGGTTTGGACAAGAAGCTGTGCTTAATAAAAAAAGAAGAAGCAAAACCTTCTGAACCCATTTTTGGGGTCAGGCCTAGGGGAGTGAGGGAGCCCAGGAGCCCAGGGGAAGGCTAGGGTTGTTGGTTTGATGTGATGTCCAAGTGCAGATGGTTCAAAAGCCAAAGGAAAAATACATACCAAGAATAATATTCAGAAAGATACCTAATGTTTGGTCCTCTCTTTTTATAATTCTTTTCTCTCGAAGAATTGGCTTGGTGTTTTCTTCTTGTTACTTATGCCAGTGAATATTTCTAACACCAGTGTTGTATTTGTTTTTTGCAGCCAGCCACAGTTAACAGCATGTCCCCTCTTTCTGTACCCTGTTGTCACTTCCACACACTTTTCAAAGCCAGGCCTGTGTAACACCAAATTTAATCATTACTAGAACATGGGTGACAGTCATCACTTTCCAAGAAGGGTTGCAGCTGATCTGTCTGCTAAAAACACTAGTGGAAGAAGTTCCATGTTAACAATTGACAAAGGGGAAAAATAGGGTGCCTGGTCTATAATTTTTGAGCAAAGAGCTAACATGGGTATCATGTCACTGAAACTGTTTGTTTATTAGGAAATGATAAATTGAATTTTGGAATGAAGGTTGCTGTCACTAAGTGGCCCCAGGGTTTTTTTATAAATAAATATGGCTGGCACATACCACAAAACCATCCTTCCAGATGGACGGTGGTTTTGTTTTGATAGCCAAGCCTGCAAGTGTCGCCACACTGTGCCTGACATAAAGGAAATCTAATTGGATAGGACAGTTACGATGTCCACAAGGTTGTTTTTCCTAATACAGAGATAGCAGCAGGTACTTTGACAGTGAATACTCAGGATAGCAGCTAGAGAGAGGCTGGCTGAGTGCAAAGGGTCAATGGTACCAGCTGACTTTCTTGCCAATCCTAACTTGATGAAGGAGCAGCAGAAAGCTTCACACTTTACACCCAAAGCAGGCAGGGCCATTCATTTCATACCCCAGTGTGATGTTAGTGCAACCACATTCCACAAAGCTCTCATAGAATCACAGAATTCATAGAATCATAGAACTGGAAGGGACTCTGAGGATCATCTAGTCCAGGCTTCCTCAACCTCGGCCCTCTAGATGTTTTGAGACTACAATTTCCATCATCCCTGACCACTAGTCCTGCTAGCTAGGGATCATGGGAGTTGTAGGCCAGAAACATCTGGAGGGCCGAGGTTGAGGAAGCCCGGATCTAGTCCAACCTCTTGCAATGCAGACATATGCAACTGCCTCATACAGGGATTGAACCTGCAGCCTTGGTGTTATTAGCACCCTGCTCTCATCAACTGAGCTATCATGAATTGCAGAGTTGGAAGGGGCCCTGAGGGTCATCTACTCCAACCCTCTACAATGCAGGAATCCCACTCACAGCCAACCCTGGATGGGCTCAAACCACCAACCTTCTGGTTAACAGTCAGATACCCATTGCACCACAGGAGGGCCTTATGCTCACAACAGAGCTGTGGTACCACTTGGAAAATGCAACATCCCAGCAACAGAAGTGCCACCTTAACAAAAAAGGTCTGGATCCAAGAAAACAAATGAATGATGACTGCACATTTCTTCATTTGAACACACGACACACACAAACAAATAATATGGAAATGCCCACCCCCCAAGATATTGACTTTAAATTTTGATAAAGTACTGGCTCATGTTTCTCAATAAATAGAAACTGAAGCAATTTCCCACATTTTTATCCCACTGCTTAGTATCTAAAACAGGGGTGGCAAAGCTGTGATATTATTGGACTGCAACTCCTGGCATTCCTAATCACTGGACATGCTGGGTGGAGCTGATGGGAGTTGGAATCTGACAACATCTGGAGGGCTGCAGGTTCCCAATCTCTGATCTTGTTATTCAGAATCATGCCTAAATCTAGCACCAACAGTGCTGGATTAAACCCTGTGGAGGATCCTAGGCAGTCAAAATCTTGGGGGGACGACCCTCATGTATGCACTCTAGTGGGATAAGATTGAACTAAGAAAGCTTGATTGTAAGTTTATTTCAAGATCAAATCAATATTATTCTCTGCCTATTTGGTAATCTGGCACTGAGCACCAGGAAGAGACAATTTAGAGGTCCTTCTGGAACCTGTGGCTTTATGAAATCCTCGCCTGCATCTTAGGAAAAGAGTAGCATCCCACAGTGGAAATACAATTTAGAAGAACAGGGAAGCAAAACGGCAGAAAGAACAAATTCCTCTACCATTTGCCGACTTTGATCTGGCATTGGACATGAAACCCTCTGACCTGATAAGTCGCAAATGTCCACTTACACCAATCTAGTCCGTACATTATGAAGAGATGCAATTTGCTGGAAGATAAAGCACATGAAAGAGACACTGTAAACAACCCAGGAGGTGCCTTTGAAAGTGCTTGGAGCACCCCAAGGATACTGGCTCATGGGCTGAGCAACGTTACAACAATGTATAGCCCTATTTCCTTTAGACGTTACACTGGCATGAATGTTGATATTCCAGCAAGGACATAATGAGCCTCTTTTTAAAAATAAAGAAATTAAGTTGAAGGTGAAGCTCATTTTAATAATGTAATATATTCTGAGGGATTTATAGAGCATGAATATCTCAGTAATAATATCCAACACATTAATCAAATGCTGGTCTATCCTCCCAAGGCCATGTACAACATTCAGCCACCAGCAGATCCCTCAGGCTGACAGCAGCCACTGCTCTGCCCCAAGCAGGGCTGCAACTAGCAAGTTTTGTGTCCGTGGAAAGCTGCCAATTGTGTGCCCACCCATCTCCCACAAACTTGCTCCACTCGCAGTCAGAAATGTGGAGAAATTATATATTTTATAGAAATGTAATTATATCTATTAAAAGTGTAGAAATAATATATATACAATAGGTTCAAGAAGATAGAAGTATTTTTAAAATTTGAAAAAATCATAGGATGCCTCTTTGAGGTCCTGTTGCGTGAGCAGAACTGGATTTCACCCTCAAATTCTACACTTCTGAAATTACTAAGCCAGCAGTAGTGAAAATAAAAATAGCCAGTCCAAGTTATAAGACATAATTTCACAGCAGAGCAATGAAAAGACACACATTTCAGCCCTGTATCAGTCAGATGAAGGACACCTGGAACAGGTAGGTCTTGCAAAAGTAATGGAAAGCTTTCATTAAAATGGAGCAATGCAGCAGTAGAAGATAATTAGAAAGAACCATGGAAGGGAAGCTGATAAATAAATCTATTGTTTTTTTCTTGAATAATTTGTAAATTTTATAATTTATATTAAAAAAAATTAAAAACCAAAGCAAAAGTACTGGAAAGCAATAGCTTCCCAGGTGTCTGATGGTAACGACTTCCAGTGCTGCCGGGCCACCACCTCAAGCCTGCCAGCCTCACTGACCTAAGTAATAAATACAAAATAGACAACACGGTATAGAATAATAATATATCAAAATGATGCAAACCGTGAAGAATATTCAATCATATATATATATATATATGCATATGCAACCGGAGGAAATCTACTCCATACAACGTACAAACGTCTCAAAAAGTGCAAAGAGATTCAAAAGTGCAATGTCCGATGTCTCCCGACGGGCGGCTAGCTTGTATTATCCCCCGCTTTGCCAACCAGGAACCGTTGAGGTTGTGAGTGTTTCAGCCTAGTTAAATGTTTATGTATGAACAATTTGATGATGTCCGTCCCTGAAGAAACGATAATAGTGAAACGGGGATAATACAAGCTAGCCGCCCGTCGGGAGAAGCAGACGTGGACTCCTGAGAGACTTTAGCACTTTATGACATTGGACTTGTTGCACATCGGACATTGCACTTTTGAATCTCTTTGCACTTTTTGAGACGTTTGTACGTTGTATGGAGTAGATTTCCTCCGGTTGCATATGCATATATATATATGATTGAATATTCTTCACTGACCTAAGTAGCAGGCAAATAAGGAGGACATTCATTGTT
Source organism: Darevskia mixta (assembly GCA_034641385.1). NCBI lineage: Eukaryota > Metazoa > Chordata > Lepidosauria > Squamata > Lacertidae > Darevskia > Darevskia mixta. The sequence goes on along the minus strand of JAWWNH010000001.1, from coordinate 8,638,884 downwards.
GATCTTAATATGCAAGCAGGTTGGTATGGGTTCAGTCTTTCAAATAGCTGACACCCAAGCCTCTTAAAACCACCACTTTGAATTGGGCTCAGAATATGTGGCTAGAAATTTTGCAAGGCCCTGAGGCTTTGGCTGCAACGACATCTTCAGGGTAGGGGTTTGGCAGGAAATCAGTTAGGGAGGGCATTAAGGCTTCCTCCCTCCATGATCCTGATCCAGATCACCCCTCTGGTGTTATTTTAAAATAGAGAGGGGGGAATCAGCAGCCCACTCTATGTCATTGGACTCTAACTACCCTTCTCTCCAACCACTGACTAAACTGTCTAGAGTCCAACAACATCTGGGGGACATGTTCTTCATCCCTGTCTATTTGTTCTTAAACATGAGAGACAATTACATGTTTACTGTCTGATTTAGCCTGATGCTGCATCTTTTTGAAACATTGCTGAAAGATAAAGGAATTACTATTTCAAAGGAGCAACCAAGCCTCACTAGCCTAGGCTCTTAAGGGTCTAGTTATCATTTAACTGACAGATCAGGGAGCAGGATTTGACCTGAAAAAATGTAGAACCACCCTATTCTGATCCGTTGCTTGAGAGCTTATTTGTCAGCAATGTAAGAACTGCTGTTTTGAGCCCTCTGAACAGAATCAGCACTGATGTGGGTTGATGGTGGTGTTTTGCTCGTGTCCCTTTGATACTGTTTTGCTTCTGAGTGGTTGAAAGAGGCAGGGCGTATGCAAAAGCGCTGACTGGGCGATATGGAAAACACCTCTGCAGTGGCATTAAAAGCAAAGCTAAAGTTACAGTGCCAACCATAATGAAAGAGTCTCCTTGTTAACTGTAGATCTGTTTGACAGGATGTCCATCCCATGGCAACATGATCAGTCACTTGGAAGATGAGGTTATAATTGTAAATCCTCCCCTCTAGCAGCAATCTCTTTCTCTTCTGAGAACGTATTGGCTTGTTTGGTAGTAATAAATGACTTTCAGTTCATGGAAAGGGTTGTGGTGAAAAGGAAATGGAAAAAGAACAAGGTCTATAGCCAATGTGGTGTAGTGGATAGAGAGTTGGACTAGGACCTGGGAGACCAGAGTTTGAATCCCCCACTCAATCATGAAATCACTGAGTGATATTGGGCCAGTCACTGCCTCTCAACCTAATCTACCTCACAGGTTTGTTATGGGGATTAAATGGGGGTGTGGAGTGCTCTGTATACCATCTTGAGTTCCTTGCAGAAAAGGGGGGATATAAATATAAGGGAGGGAGGGAGGAATATGCTGAAATGGCCTTGGGTTCCCAAAACAATGGGACACCCAGAAAACACAGGTGTATGAAAATCTCCGTTTATTAATCCTTTTTACAGCATAATCCATTACATGTCCACAATGAGTTCAAAGGGACTTACTGCCCAATGAATGAGAATAGGATCACATCTACACCATACATACACATTTAACACATATTTAAAGTACATCACTTCCCCCCAGAGAATCATGGGAATGGTAGTTAACCCCTCAGAGAGCTACAATTCCCAGCCCCCTTAACAAACGGCTGTTTCCTGGGTTCTTTGTGACCTAGGATTGTAGCCCTAGTTGCATTCAACCCTTTGTTCAAGGAGTTCAGGGCATTAGACATGGGGATTTTATCTTCACACCATCCCTGAAAGGTGGGTCAAAAATAGAGATTAGATGGCCTAAGGTGGCCATCTGTATTACTTGACAGAATCCAGTCCTTTGTTTAAAGGGCTGTCAGAGTCCAGTTTAAAGATATGGAACCATAATAAGGACAGCAGGGACTTTGAAGTTTCTCAACTTCAACACCAAGCACTGGGACAGCTGACTGGGGCGGGGGGGGGGGGGAATGAGCTATTGTACATTTACCAACCGGCAAAATGCAGGTCTTAATAAATTTGCTGATTAGCTAAGGAGTGACCATGCATTTTTAACACAGATGGGAGGGGGTGGATTGGGACTTGTGAGAATAATAGTATTTCCTCATTTATAAAAAAAGTAAAATATTTTTCTCATGCAGAGGTAACATATGAAGGCAATTATAGGCGATTATTACCAGCCTTTTATGATCCACTGACTTTGCCTTAATTTGTCACATAACTGGGAAATATTCAAACAAAAGCATTTGCCATTTCTGAAGAGGGGGGAAAAAGAGCAACGTGGAATGTATAAATCATCAAAGTAATAAATTTTCTTCTGAGGATCAGTTTAAATCAAGAACCAAACGTTCAGCTATATCAGCTGGTCCGCATTGATTCCATTCCTAGTGAATGATTCTGCATAGCAGAGTGCATCAATCAGTCTTTTCAATGCCCTTGTTTTTAAAATCCTGCACTAAACATGAACGCCACCTTATGGAACAAGCACAGCAAGTCACAAATGTACGTTTTAGATTTTACCAGATAGGCTGAGCCAAATCCCTAGTCTTCTTTTTGTTTTTTCCCCAAATCGCAATCAAATACAAACACACACACATATACATATTGGCAGACATTGTAAAGTATCCAAAATAAAATTCGGAAACATTTCAAGGACATTTGGGCTAAGTTGCTTCCTGGATGAATAATGATCACCCTGAAGTGCAGTTCCCCAAATTGTTGTGTAATCAACATGCAGAAGGCTTCTCAGCCCCTACCAGACATGATCTATCACTGTTGCATTCAGTGACCCTCAGCTGAAGTGTAGGACAACAACAACAAGCAACAACCCCTGAGTAATTTGATGTTTGAGTACTTTTCTGGCCAATTGCCATCCTATGAGTATAAGAACTGGTCACAGACATTTCAAGGAAAACAGAAAGAAACATTCTTGGGTGACTTCCACATGAAGGCTTAATACTGCAAATGGGTCGTTTCGATGTCACAAACAGATTGTTGGCAACTGGTGTTTGGTTTTTTTAACTTATCAGATTTCCCACCGAAAGCATAAATCCTGATTAAATGGGGAAATACAGGATGGTATTGTCAGGAGTGCATGCAGGAGCCAGGCCCTGTGACTGGTAGGGTGCGACGAACCCCCTCATTTCTCTCTCTCTAAAACAGAAGGTCCATCTCGAACCCAACTCCCTCTCACTTTAATGGTTTATTATTAATGAGAGTCCGTATCCAGGTTACGTGGCCTGGTACCCTTAATGCTCTGGGATATTTAGGTGAACCACCTTTTGCCTACAGTGCAGCCCTCAGCTTGGCTACGCTACCATATCGATTTGCCTCACACTTCTGGCAACTTAATGGCACTCCAGGTCTTCACCTCCTAACCCCTCTCTGTGTGACTCTGAGACACAAACTAACACCCCTTTCCTCAGATAAGTTTTGCCCCCTTCCCGAGTACACACCTCCGTGAGCTTTGATACCCCGCTGGATTAATAATGACGATTCCTTTATGGCTCAAAAAGAGCTGTATTTTATTTCTTAGAGAACATAGTCAATTTAAAGATTCATGCGTTCACCAACTTGTTTACAGTAACAGTACTTGTATAGTTTCATGACAAACTAAACCTAACCTATACCACCACTATCCTGGCCCCACACCCTTCTTCTCCCTGTTACCACACACACCCTCCCTCTTCTCAACTGCCAAAACATTCCCTCCTTTTAAACCGGGGATGGTCCCGCCCCTAAAGGATGAGCTGCCATTCAAAGCGAGGGTGGATTAACTCCTTATGAACCAGGAGGTAATAACTCCTTCATCTTAGGGCCAATCCGTTACATAGGGCCTCGCAGGACTGGGGCCTTCCTGAGTTTGGCCTGGAAGGGCGAGGCACAGCTGCACAGGTGAGGCTCGACAGAAGACTCGTAGCACCTGGTGGCAATGGCCGGGAGGGGTATATAAGACCAGCATTTCCCTCTGGCTCTTTGCCACAGCAACATGCTGCCCACTTAGTTGTGCTTCAGCTTCCTGACTACTGGTATCCTGACTCTTGGCTTCCTGACCTCTGGACTGCTGATTCCTGCTTCCCAACCTCTATCCCGGTCCCAATGTACCAAGCCGGGACTCCGACTGCCTGTAACCCGGACCTTGACAGGTATTTTCAATGCTACGGATGTGGATGCTGCAAAAGGTTTTTAAATTATTTAGTTCATCAATGAGCAGCAACAAACCTACAATAAACACCTGTCTGGAAGAACCCTAGACTGGAGTAGCCAACTGGCGCTCTCCAAACCAGATCCAGCCCTGAAGAAATGTGATGCAGCCCAACCTCATTCTAAATCTAACAGGTGGCAATTAAAAGTGTCCCTAGGGAGTATCATACATAAGGAAAACAAACATGAGTGTGAGTTATTACAACACGTGGGTTGTCTGCCGCTTTAGTGTGGCTTAGCTCCTATGACTTTTGTAGGTAATGCCTCAGTTATACCTGAGCACATGCTTTGCATAGCTGTAAAACCCTGGCTGCTAAGTCGTGGCCATTCAGTTGGTGTTATAAAATACCGTTGCACACTATCCCAATTTCCTTCAGGAACCAGTGTTGCATACCACCCCAATCTCCAAGCAGTGCAAGATTCCAGGGGTTCCAGCATTTACCCAGGGTTCATGCTTCCTTTTGGAATAAGGCACAGTGGGGACTGTGGTGTCTTTATGATATATGGTTTATTTACACATATACACAACCTGAGCCTATGATGGAGGGGTTCACAGCATTAACACCCCAAGAGTCTTATTTCTTTCATAGCTACAGCCTTGGATTCAAACAGAAATTGAATATTTCTCTCCCTCTCCAGCTTGCTGCTTTCCTTCTAAGTCACCTCTCTGGCTTTATCTGCTGGGGGGGGGGTCCCCACCCATCTCATATATAGCACAATCCCTTTGATCCTTTGTTATCTTACTGGTCCATCACCCAGGAGGGTAGCCAGGCTTGATTAGCTTTTAGCACTTGCTGAATCAAGAGATTAGAAGTGCCTAGCATTCAGCTTAATATCCCAAGCAGTAATTAAATTCTAACACTGACTGGACCCAGGAATTTAGGGAGGTTAGCACTCCCAAACTCATAATACAGATGTGACAAACTGGGAAGTGCTTTCAGGTAGGGATGGGTGAACTTGTCAATTTTAGTTGACAAAGGAATTTCCCCTAACTCAATGCGTTTCTGTATTTTTCCCTAGTTATATGCATCTTAACGCACACATTACCCTATAGATGCATTGCTTGACTGCAGAACTGCTTTGCAAAAAATGGAAACGTGAATGTTGAAAGTTGGCTGTTTACCAGGTTGCATATTGTTTCCCTCAGTGTGAATTAGGTAGGTTCATCTTTCAATGTGCATTTTAATAATGGGTTGCTACTGCCACCTTCATGATCTAACTATTGGCAATGAAGGGCACTCTAATGCTATAGCACAACAAAAGGGGGATACAAAAAATAAATAAATCCCTGGAACATTTGTGACAAGAAAACTTACAAGATTTCTGCAGGCATGCCCCATAATGACTGGCAATGTAGCAGTATTTTCACCCCAAAACTGCAGGAAATACGAACGATATTGAAAGTGGGATCACATATAACTGCCCTGACGCCATGATGAGCACAAATAATCAAGAATGCACGATAAAAAAGACATATGGAGCGGCCCAGGGTCCTTGGCAGATATAGCGAAAAGTGGATTGCTGTTATTTATTTAATTTATATACTGCCCTTCCTCTGAGGATCACAGGGCACTTCACAGTATAAAAACACAAAAATACATAATAGCAAACAAAACAACAAACAGGTGCCAGGTGAGCCTTCCTGGGGAGAGCATTCCACAAATGCAGAGCCACTGCAGAAAAGATATGTTCTTGTGTAACCGCCCTCAATGTCTTGCAGAAGAGGCACACAAAGAAGGGCCTCAGATGAGAGATGGTCCTTGAGGTATTGTGCTCCCAAGCCATTTAAGGCTTTGTAAGCTCAAAGGTTTTATAGGGTTAAGGGTTTGGATTCCATTAAAACACGTCAGCTTCCCACCCACCGTGGAACAAGCTGAAGTAATCTCCAATAAAAATGAAATCTGGGTATTACGAAAGACTCACAACGTGTCAGATAGAGATCTATTTAATGCATCACTTGTGTTTGTAACTTCATTACCAGCCACATCTGTGGTTCAGCAAATGTTGCATTGTTCTTTCTTACACAGCTGCAGTTCTTTGTCTCCATGAGCCCCCCTCAGGCTGCAGTCGTAAGCACCATTACCAGGGAATAAATCCCTAAATAAGCATCATGGAATTCAAACCTGTTTAGAAGGATCATGCTGCACATCCAAAGAAAAAGCTAGCCAAAGTTTCTCCAGCTATAACTGGTAATCAGCTGATCCTATTGAACCATTTAGCAATGGCAGTACAAAATTTGTATTACTGCAGATACGTTCGGTTACTGCAGAATATTCCAGAAAATGGAATGTACATTCTGCTCCCACCGCTTGCCAAGTTATTGCTCCTGCATTTCAGCGCTGGTGCCCACCTCTCTGCCAAAATTTAAATAATCCTCAACAAGCGATTTCAATTCCCAACTGTTTCTCTCCCCAGCATGGCTTCTTATACATGGGAACTGGGGTGGGAGGGCTATAGTGACAGCAGGATGCCAAAACTTTTATGACACAGTTGTGATGAATGCCACAGTTACTCCAGTCACAAAACAAAGGGCAAGGGCACAGGGCTCATGAACATCAATATGTGTGTACATCAAACTCACAAGTGCGCCTTGTTTGACCTTAACCCTTAAAAGGGAAGGTCATGATGGAAATTTTAAAAGCTTTACAAATTTAAAAGGATCCGATTGGAGAGGCACACAGACAATCTGTCATGATTGTAGGGTTGTCATATTTTAAAAAGTGAAAATCCAGACACAAAACTTGTTGAGCTTTTTAGGCAAAGTTGTTTTTCCATTTAAGCGATTTCCACCTGGACACTGTTTCTGACAGCCGAATCCTGACAATTCCAGACATATGACAACCCTATGTAAACTGCCTTTGAGAGTTTCATGTATAATGTGATGTGTGTGGACACATATGTCCTATGCTTTGATTCATTATATACATTTTTTTTTAAAAAAAAAACCTCTTATGGATAAGGCATCACATCAGAACAGGCTAAGGTCAGTATCTGATTGTGCCAGTGTGACCCAATACAGAATTAGTACCAAGCATGTTGAGCACTAGCACCTGAGACAGATTAGAATTCATGAGAACTATTGGGTGTTTAAGGAAGAAGCCGAAATGCAACGATTCAGCCATACGAGCACCCTGCATTTCATGCACAATATGCGTGGATTCTTCACATCTCTACCAGGCAATTATTGCGTAATGTTCTATACCTGTACTCAGTGCGGCTTACTTCCGCATATGCAATACAAAATGATGTTTGATTTATTTTTATTTTTTTAGATATCTGCATGTGGAAAGAGCTTTTGTGGGTTATATTAATGTCTTTGATTCATATTTCATATCATATGCAGTAGCCTTGTATTCTAGCAGAATCATCTGAGGGGTCCTCTGCATTATTTTCCAATAACCAAGGCTTATTTGCAAATAGGTGATGTATTGAAAATGCCTCTCTAGAGAAGTGTAAGGAATTCAGCAGATTAAGCTGTGCAGAGACATCCAGCAGGTGGCGCCATTTTATTATTTTCAATCCTCTGGTTTATACAGTTTGGAAATTAGAATCATAGAATAGTAGAGCTGGAAAGGACCATGAGGGTCATCTAGTCCAACTCCCTGCAATGCAGGAATCTTTTGCCCAATGTGGGGCTTGAACCCACGACCCTGAGATGAAGAGTCTCATGCCCTACCAACTGATGGTTGTATTCTAAGCTAAGTATACAATGCATAGGTCAGAGGTAAATGTTTATATACTGCAGCAAGCAGACTGTTCACCTTCTGTATAAATGATAACCGGACAGATTGTCTTATGTTAAGTGGCTGCTTAAACAACTGGAAGCATAAGGAAGCAAATATCTAATTAAAGAAATAAGCAGCTAATGTTTCTCAGGGATCATTTAAGGGATTAAAGCTCTCTCCACAAGGCTATTCCTGTCTCCATTTAATAGATGGAAATTAGATAGTGTGCCTTTGCCAGTGGAGGGGCAGGGGGAGATATTACCATGTCATTCCTAAAATGCTTTCAGTTTTCATGCAGAGAACACCTATGAGATGTTGAAGCCAACCCTGTCATGAGGAAAGAGGTACTGTATTCAAGTATTCCTTTTCCAAGCAACACACACACACACACACACACACAGAGAGAGAGAGAGAGAGAGAGAGAGAGAGAGAGAGAGAGAGAGAGAGAGAGAGAGAGAGAGCTGGGGGAGTCTAAAGAGGGTTATGTGAGAGGAGCAAAATTTTGCTGGTATTAGTATGAGACCACGGTGGAATCTACACACATATAAAAATGTTCTGAAAATACTTTTTTTTTCAAAAAAAGCGTTCTTAAAAATACATTGAATTTTCCATTAGGCTCACCATCGTCATCTAGTGTCACATTGTATATTGCACTTAAAGCACACTTAAAACGTTTTATTTGCAGCTGTATAGCAGAGTCCCACATTTCTTGAACTAGCGGCAGACACACAGGTTTAATAATAGACTGATGTCTTTCGTTGTGGCATACAATTTCTTGGTGTCACACATTCATTCACTTCACACCAGATTATATTTCAGAAACAGTGGTACCTCTGGTTAAGAACTTAATTCGTTCCAGAGGTCCGTTCTTAACCTGAAACTGTTCTTAACCTGAGGTACTACTTTAGCTAATGGGGCCTCCAGCTGCCGCCTCGCGATTTCTGTTCTCATCCTGAGGTAAAGTTCTTAACCTGAGGTACTATTTCTGGGTTAGCAGAGTCTGTAACCTGAAGCATTTGTAACCCGAAGCATTTGTAACCCGAGTTACCACTGTAGATACCTTCCTCCCTTGAAAGTCAGGAAGCAAAATGAATGCCTACTTTGTACCATCCATTTATGTGCATGGAGGCTGTGGTTTTCAGTCAGTCAACTCAAGCCACACTGACTGCCGACCACGTCAGCCTGTGGTGAGGTGGATGTGCTCATGCCACTGGCTCAGACTGAAGTCAGACCATGTCGGCTTTGGGCACACCACCAGAAACCCAGTGCTTCTTGAGTGCTTGTGGTAGGCTGCCAAAAAGCTAAATGGCATTTAACATGGCTATGAAGTCAATATTGCCAGCTTAAACAGCTACTGTATGTGAACAGGCCCTTAATTTAATTCTTGGCCTACTACATTTGAAGTAGATTTAGAATCCCCATGCAGGCAGCCTCTCTTGCTTTCCAACCACTCGAGAGGCCCAAACCAAAAGCCAACCCCATGTAGCTATTCCACTAACACTACCGCAAGACAATCTGTTTGGGTGTCCCTTTAAGAAACAAGGAGGACTGGTTTCACAAGCTTCTGCTCACTAGCCAGTCATCAAACCCAGCTCCTGCCAAGTCAGGTGGCAAGGCCAGATGCCATGAACTAGGCCAACCTCAAGAGAAGCTTGCAGAGACAGTGGTTTGCTGGTACACATTTGAACTAGTAGGCTGGAAGGCAGGGAGCCCAACAGTAGATGGTAACAGAGCCAATGATAGGCAAAAGCAGATAATTCTATTTTTGTACACATCATCCTTCCTGCTGAATTGTACAAGGAGGAAGAAGCTAACAGGTGGTGGCACTTACTGGACTGGTTGAATGTAAGAAGGCAGACAGGTGAGGGCAGGTTGAGGCTGGTAGGGCAGCACACCATTTGCCCTAATAGAACAGCCACCACTGGGCAGAGATCAAGGCTGAACAGGAAGCTTTTATAGTAACACCTAGATCTTTTCAGCAACAGCTGTTTTGTTATATCATATTTTATTGTATATTTTGGTCTCGTAGGGATATGGTGAAATTTGATTCAGTCCACATTTAAAGGGAAACCTTTCTAATTCACACTTTCCGAAACAAATATGAGCTGAAACATGGCCTTCCTTCAAAATTCTCCAAATCTTGCAATGCAGTTCTCCTGTAAAGTATTATGTACAAAAATACAAATACTGAGGTAAAGTGTGTATAAAAATGTATATATCAGTGAAAAAAACATGCAAAAATGCATTCTATTGGAGGAAATTGTTTTGCAAAATAGCATACAAAAATGGCACTAAAATGCTGGTGAATTTTCATTACCTTTTAAAAAAAATCAAACAAATGAAATGTGGAGAACTGAACGTAACACTGAAACTGAGAAACTGAGAAAAACCAAAATTGACAGATTCACCCATCCTAAGTTGGATGAAAGGTGGTTTAGAAAGCTTTAAAATAACTTTAGGGGGGGGGGCTCATGATTTACCACAGGACGTGCCTTCATCCATTATTGTCCAAATAAGTTCTCCGCATACTGTGCTGTACTTCTGCCAAAGCTTATTGACAGCACATAGGCCAAATCTCTGCCCAACAATTCTCCAAGTCTCAGATTCAGAAGCAGCTCCTCACACCAAGCTGCATAATATATTTTGGTTCAGTTTGCTCACAAAGACCATGGACATGAAGTAAAATGGCTGCCTCTATACAGAAAGTCGCTGGCTCACCCACTGTATATCCGTTACATGCTTTTCTTTTGAGTGCTAGGTTTTGAGAGGGAAGCATGTCAGCTCCTTGGGTATCTATTCTAAAGCTCTTACAGTCAAGCTGAAAGACTCCAGTGTGGTGTGACAATTATTTTTGTGCCTTGCTCAGCTCCTCAACCTTATAAATAGACCGAAAGCCTTATTAAAAAGTTAACAAGTTTCACTCTCGGGGAGTTCAATTATTCACCTGTGAGTTGGTGTTTCATCATCACCAGCAAGGGAGTCAAAGGAGAAAAGCCAGCACTCAGCGGATAGAGAAATTCAAAGAGTTCAACAAAGCCTTTGTAGAAAAAACAAAATATTCAAATTCATAGTTTGGGGTGTTGTTTTTTTTAATTCCCAGAAGGTTTATGACATCCTGTCCAGATGGTACTCTCTAAATTGATAACAATCTGGTTAGAAACATTCTATAAACATCTCATTTGCAGAAATGAGGAAGCACACCCTTGTCAATACATGATCCCTCAACAAATCACTCATATTTTGCTTGGTTGATTAGAGCAGAAGGCAAACAAAATGCAGCCCAGCACTGACAGTTGGGGAGTTGTATACCCCTCCAAAGTCTCTGTCCAGATGTGCCCTGGTTATAGAAGTAAATAAATGAAGGTGACTTCGTAGGGCATCTAGTCGAACCCCCTGTTCACAGGAAATCCAGAGCTAGAACATCTGCAAGAAATGGCTGTACAATCTCTGTTTGGGATCCCATCAGCCCCACCCCCAACATACTTAGGTAATGAGTCTCATTGCCCAACTGCTCTTACCATTAATAAGTTTCAACCAACATCTACCCTCCTATAACTTAAGAGCATTCTACAGTATACTTCCCTGCCCCTTAGAGTAGCAGAGAACAAGTATTTTGCCTTGTTATGTGTGACAGTTCCTCAGGTATTTGAAGATCATTTTGACCACAGTCCCCATTGTCTCTTTTTCAGGCTATGGAAACAACGGCTTTAATCATGCAGTCCAAAATCACACCAGCCTTTTTTGCCGCTGTATCACAGCTTGTTCTTCATCTTATGATCAAGAGCAATCCTAAGATCCTTGTCACATGTACTGCTGCCAAACTAGATATTCTCTACAATACACATGTGCATTTATATTTTACTTTATCACGCAGAACCTCGCATTTGTCTCTGTTGAATTTCCTTTTTGTGTGTGTATTGAGACCAGAATTACATGGTCATTTTTAGTTTTATTCCTCACTTCATTGTTGCTATCCCTATCAACTATAGATTGCCTTCAACCCCTCGTCTAAGTAATTGATCAGAAAGGTTAACGAGTATTGAACAGCACCTGCAGCGCCCCACTCAAATTTTCCCTCCACTTTAATTAGAAACCATTGATGAACACTCTGTGAATATGGTTTCCAACCAACTCTTAATCCACCTGACTCATTTATTATCATGCCTGCATTTCACCAGTTTGCTAGCCAAAATATAACGGGGGATGTTTGTGAAATGGTAAAGTACATCCACAGCACCCCCACAATCCACTAAACTGGTAACCCAATCACAAAAAGGAATAATATTAATCTGGCAAGATTATTGACAAATCCACGTTGACTTATACTAAACATTATCCAGATACTTACATACTGACTCTTATAATATGTTCTAGGAAGTTCCTTGTGGAAGTTGTCAGGAAGGCATGGCAGAAATTTGTTTGTGATTGCATGCTAAGTGGAATGGTCAGCCCCATACATTATGCTGCCTGAGGTGAAGAACAATATGGCACCCCTCCCAGGAGTCACCCATCCCTGCCCTAAGCTGTCCTGCTGACCTCCAGTATGGTGGAGAATGCTGTCAGTGTTCACCTACAGCCTGGTCAGCTTCCAAAAATAGAATGGAGAGTGCCACCTTGTGCTTCAACTCAGGTGGCCAAAAGTCTCAGGTCACCTTTGAAGGGCTGTGCTATTGGGAAATGAAGAGGGAAGCCAGGTTTGGGGAGATCCATGCCAACAGGGAGGACCCATGCAGATGGGCATCCTCACATGTGAATTAGGAACTTCATGTTAGCAGCAGGCATGCAGCGCCACAAACCCTCCTGTTCATTTCAATCAGCTGTGAGGTAGCTGTACAGGAAGACAAGGACAACATCATAGCTGAGTTCAGGGAGACAGAAAGGAGGGTCCAGGACAGCAGCATCAGCAGTGTAGGGTTCAGCGGTTGCCAAATAATGATGCCTGCTGCTACTGGTCAAGAGGGAAACCTGCATTTAAATCCTGACTCAACTACTGGTTTATTTGAATATCTGAGATGGTAGTGGTGGTTGCTGAGGTGTTTTTTTTTATTTGGGGTGGGTGTTTTGTTTTTGTTTTTTGCAAGGCTAGCTCCTTGGAGGAAGGGTGGAATGCAAAATGTAACAAACAAATCCTTAAGAGGAGAGCAGGTGCAGTTCAGCAGACAGAGTGTTATTACTATACCAGAGAGAGCAGGATTTTAATCACTGCTCAGTTATGGGCTCAGTGGAATTGCCTCTCACAACTCAATGCCCTCCCCCCATTAAAACGGAAGTGATGATGATCTACCTCACAGGGAAAAGAGTGCTGTGACTTGTGACTGAAATGGCATTCCTGTCCGCCATTTCAAGCAGTGCTTAAACCTGTCTGTTTCATATTGCCAACAGAGTTGTGGTGCTATTAACAAGTGCCAATGCCAACTATATCATCCCTGCAAAGCTCACCACAAAATATATTTCTAAAAAATTTTTGCATCACCTTTTAGTAGAGATTTGTTGTTTGTTATATAGAAAGAGCACTAGAGTAAGGGTAGAACAAAAATGAAAGAGTAGCAGTCCCTGCTCAGTGTCTCTCTCTCCTTTTTATGTGTGTGTACACACACACACACACACACGAACGAGACAGTATGAATGCATTCCAAACAGTGGAGGCTGGTTTCTTAGGGCAAATGGACGCTGCACCTCCAACCTAAGTCTGCTCTCAGCCAACCCCACCTGTCTGCCTACTTTCTTACAACCTGTCTAGGGGGTGGCACTGCCTGTGGCAGCTTCCTGCTCTTTAGTCGCAGCATTGCTCCTTGTTGAACTCACAAAACTAGAATTAGTTGACTTTGCCTCTCATTGGCTCTTGCCTCTACCTACTGTTTGGGCTCGCTACCTTTCACCCTGCCAATCCCAATGGCCACCAGCCTCCACCGGTTCCTAAGCGTCTTAAGAGAAGAGAATAGAGCATGACAGACTTGAAGGGCCATAGCTCAGTGGCACAGCACCTGCTATTTCACAAGTATATGCATTTTCATGCACATTTTACCCCTAGTATATACGTTTTTGTACACATCACTAGCCTGGCGAACTGCCTTGCAAATTTCAGAGAACTGTGAAATTCAAAGGATGGCTGTTTCAATTCATGCACTGTTTTGGAAAGTGCAAATTAGTACCTTTAAATGTGAACTGAATCACATTTCTTCCCCCACCCCTAGAAACCTGTGGGCAGTTAACCCACTTACATGAACAGCTTGCTTCCAAATATTCTAGCTTTTAAGAGTGTCTGCGGTATAACAAAATAAAGTTTAAGTCAACAGTCTGGGCCTTCAAGACAGTTTTGAAATAAGGATATACTTGAAGGGTGTGGTGAAAATGCAATATAATAATGACTATTCATTTTCTAAACCTCTTTGTGTGCTGAATTCAGCAAGGATCCTGCTCCAGGCTTTGGGCTGCTGAGGATTTCCACTAATTCTAGTGTTCATATATATATGTTTGGTTTGAAAGCATAATATCAGTGCCCAAAAAAGCTTCCTTTGTTTAGGGGCAGAGCATCTGTATTTTCCCCTAGGGTTTCAATTACCTATAAGCCTATTTACTTTATCTGAACCTGTTTTTCTTCCATATGCTCTGACACTTGCAAAAGAAACTACTGTAAATATAACCAGTGTGGTGGAATGGTCAGGGTGTCAGTACTGGGAAGCCATGAAGCTCATTGGGTGACCCAGGGCCAGTCACTTGTCAACCTAACCTACCTTACAGGGCTGTTTTGAGGGTAACATTGAGGGTGGGAGAATCGTGTTTGTTGCTTTGCACTCCTTTGAGGAAAGGTAGGATATAAATGTAATATATGTTACTGGAAATGGATCTATTTTAAAACTCAAGTGTTCCTGAGAGAATGCAAATTAAACATATTTATGCACTTAAAAATAATAATCTGCCTGTCACCTGAGCTAGTTTTGTGACACAAGAAAGAATCAGTCTTTCCACAAATGTGGAGAATCAGCTGGTTGCCTATCATTGTTTCTAAAGTACCTTTCTTTTATGCTCACACATTTACTACTATGGACGGGGGAAGAAATTGCTCCCCAGATTGACCTAGGGAACACATAGGCAGGGCCAGTCTTGAGGCAATAAGTAGCACAAAGCACCCATATATTAGCTGTGCTGCCTGCTGCCAAGTGTGTGGTTGTGCAACTGCTTTTGGAGGATTTTAAAATCTGGTAGAGCAAGCTACCGTACTTGGCATATAAAAGTGAAACCAGAGGTTCGTAAGAAGAATATTTGTTCATGGGATTACCTCTCTACAGCAGAGGAAACTGAGGAGACAATAGAGGTTAGGAGAAAATAACAGAAAGATGTCAAGCAAGTCTTTTTCCAAATCCCAAATTAAATATTTGAAATAATGGGGCAGGGGCAAGTTAAAACATGAGGCAAACCTCGTGCGAAACAGGAGAAAAACAAATACAGGTAGGAAAGGTGGACAGATGCCCTCCAGACTAAAGCAAAATATATGATTCTAGGTAAAAGCTCTCTGATACGATTTATAATCTGCATAATGAAAGGAATCTCTCTCTTACACTAAAAAATGATGATGTGAAAAATAAACATCACTGAGTGCACTGGGACTCACCCCCAAGCATGCAGAAGACTGCAGGAGAAACACAACTATTTCTATTGAAATAAAGTTACCTTTTTGTGTAGAGAAAGGTTACATACAGAGAAATTGAATATCTGTCACTCCATCTGCAAGTCTCATGCTCGGGTGTTTGGAAAAAGCTAACAGTGGCAGGAACCAATGTTGTTTTTATGGCTGCATATGCTTTTGATAACTTCATCAGCAGCATGCATGGATTCCCTATATTACACACAGAGAGAAATTGTAAAACAGTGGAGCTAAATGGCAATGCAGTCTGATTTTTCTACACTGCAGCCAGATGTATACAGGATAAATATACTGACCGTGCAAAATGGTAGAAATTGGCAATGGGGACTTTGTTTCTCTCTCATGTTCCCAGTAAATGTAACATTAGTATAGCAAAGCTAATAAGATCACCAGTTATCACTGTTGTGGTCAATTACATGGTCATTTGAAGTGATAGACCATGCGCTTCCAACTATCACTATTCCCAGCTCCCCTCACCACCCAAAATATTGATCTGCATATATTGGCAACCTCAGGATAGCACTTTCATGCATCTAATAAAGTGAGCTCTACTTCACAGCTAGCAATGCCACAAGTAAATCTGTTAGTGCCACAATATATTTTTTGTGAGGTGGATCGACTGACACTTGTACGGAATGCGGTATTTCCATGCAATGCTGGCACAGGGAGATCTGCTCTGATGCATCAGGCTGCTAGTGTGCCCAGACCAGTCTTCTTCTTCTGTCTATGTTAGGTTATTCATCATCCGATCATAATCAATAGAAGCTTTGTTCATGGCTTTGGTAGGAAAATGCATTCCTTTTATTGGCTCAGCTTGCACAGATAGATATGCAAGGCTTCAAGCATCGCTGAGCTCATGGAAAAGACTTTAAAAGCTGAATGGTGACTAGAATTAGAAAGCAATTGCAGTGGTATAAGGATGCAGTTGGGCTCTGACTGGGTGGGGCTATTGCTGAACTCAGTACAGTACTTGCCAGCCAAGAATATTGCAACAGGAGGAGGACATTGATGGCAGTGGGAATCTGGATTATTATTATTATTCATTCACTGTGCTTTAATTCACTTATTCTCTTCATTTCAAATCTGTGACCTTGAATTTGGAAAGAACTTTGATGTCCCCTTTGATGTTTCCATGTGGATCACTCTCCTTCCACACTCCTTTTTTATAACAAACCAAAACATTGTGATGCTGAGTTTGGAAACATTTTATGAGATGCTTGTTCCTACAAATACCTGTGTATTTCATCCACTTGTTAAGTAATTAAGCGGCCAGCCCCTGCCGCTTCAAATGTATGATCAGAAACAGGGATTGGCAACATAGGACCTAGAAACCGTGAGTCACCTTCCCATTTTGGCAGGCTTGTAGGTGGATGCAAATCCTCAGAGACTTACTTTTCCAGACCTTGCTTCTGTCAGCAGAACCCTAAATCACACAAGCAAAAATAAGGAAGACAAGGAAGTGTGAAACATATTTATTAAGAGAGGGCGGGATAGCTCAGAACTCTTAATCTCAGAGTCATGGGTTCAAGCACCATATTGGGCAAAAGATTCCTGCATTGCAGTGAAGTGATCCTCGTGATCCATTCCAACTCTACAATTCTATGATCTGATCTAATCATTTGTGTAACTATTGTGGGTCTGATTTTTTTTTTAATGGCAGAATAAATTATAGAATGGTCCAGCAACCAGCATTTACTATACTGAGCATCCATATATGCAAAACAGTAATGCCACATACACAATTTCCAGGGAGTTTCCAGGGAGGTCTTCAGAAGCTCAGCAGATTATTTGCCAGTCTGACATGAATTGCAAGAGAGGAGGAGGATTAAACAAACAAACATTTAGAATACTTATTGCCAGTTAAGCAATCCTTCAATAACCAGCCTATTGTTTCCCCCCTCCTCCTTTTTAAATATATGCTGTGACTACTGCATTTTTCAGAAGCACTATAGCTAGATGGTGCATTACTAAACAAGATTATCTACTACCGTCAAGAAAGTTTCTTTGGGCAGGCCTAAAGCGGGAACCAGAGTATCTAACATGTTATTATCACACACACCCAGAGCAAAAGCTAATGTTTTTCTGACAGATAACAATTACCTTGTAGCGTTTAGGAACTTGACTGAGCAGTTCTTCACTCTAAACAACTATGCTCTCCCTATAAAAACTTTACATCTTCCACTTAATTCATTTGTATAATATTAGTGGTCATGCAAAAACTCACATTTGTATACAGTTCACTTCGTATAAAGACAGAATGCAGCCATACCTATTGTAACAAGCAGACTGTAACAAGCACAAGAGACAGGCAGTTTTGAATTAAAGAAGAAACAAGTGTATTAGCATGTTCTTTTAATGTATGCAACTATATATAGGATGCTCTTTATTCCAGTTTATGCTGCATCATCCACTTCTCTCTGTAACATGTTCAAATTGACACAAGTAATAGCTCATTTCATTCAGGCCACCAGTAGGACATATCAGCAATCTTGTAAACATGACCAGGTACTCCTCTATTCCACCATTCTGGACTTGCTCAGGGAAGATATTCGATTTTATGGTGCCTCCAGTACTGTCAGTATTTTGGGATTCAAGTACATACTAGATCTTTAGGTTCGTGCAATTAAAGTGAACTAAAGCGCTCTGTTGCCCTGGCACAACAAAATCCACTTTTCTAAAAACAAAACAAAACCCAACTTACTTGCAGTTCTGAAAAGGATGGGGAAATTCATGGAAAAGTGTTGGATGGATGAATGATTACCAGGAACACATGTAAACACCCCACAAGCTAATCATGCCAAACGCTCACTGTGGTCTAACCAGCCTGCCAACAAATCAGAATAAATGCTCAGTGAAGACTGGAGATGGTCTCACCACCACCTAAACTGTGCACAAACAAATCGGGGTGGAGGACCTCTTAGACTACTTCTTATAACCTCAAAAACTGTCCATCTGCCCACATTTAGTATGCTGCCCTGAACATATCTTATATAATCCACCTTTTAAACATTTATACAATTCATTTTTCAAAGTAAAAAAAAAGAGTTTTTAAAAAGCAGCATAACTTCCAATGTTAATGCAGCAGGGTGACAACACTCAGAGCATAGGAGAAAGCAAGCTGTTCAGAGACATGTGCCACGTTTTATTTTCTATTGGAAGGCTATTCTGTGGACAGGCAGGTGGGGGGCAGTATTGTGTGCAGACTCTTTTTTAAATGAGGAGAAAAAAAGAAAAGAGGGCAAGGGACACAGTTTCCACATTCTGTCATTCTTGGGCTTTCTGCTCTGTGTTGAAGCTAACTTCTCTTGGGCTTCTATAAACAACCGAGTCTTAGATTGCTATACCTTTCCATCTATCTGCAGTTGCTCGAGCATGTGAAAAAGGATTTCTTCCAGAAAAGTGTCCAATTCCACACCTGCTTTGGCTCAGTCTCAATCTGCTATGACTATGCTATCAGAGAAAATAGGCGTACTGTTATTTATAATTGTCTTACCCTATCTCCATCCTTAAGCCCCAGCCCTCCTCAGCCTATTTGGGGAACTTAGCCTACCTAGCCCCTGAATAGTGGAAGTGGAGGGTGGGAGAACTGTATCATGTGAATCCAGCATATTCTTGAATCCAAATAGTTGAGAACATCCCCACCTTCATCTGCTGAGAGGAAAGAGTATTGCATTTTGAGTACAGCATGGGGGTGCTGGCAATAAGCAGCATCAAGGCCATCCCATGGCTGTTTGCAACTGCCTTTGAAAGACACCAGTTAAAAAGACAAATGTATATTAACTGACATACTATAACCAATTCCATTAAAGCAGCTTAGGAGGTTACTCCCAATTGCCAAATAGAAGCAATGCTATACATCAACAATACATAATTTACTTAGGTGCCTTTCTTCATCCATAGCCACTTTTGTGTGATATGATCACAAAGCTGTGGGCTGTGTGTAGATGAAGCAAGCAGGTGGGTAGAGTGGATCTAATTTCTCGGGATTTTCCTATGCAATCGACACCTAGTGTGTCAGTTGTAAGGGACATTCCCAAACAATGTTTATTGTTTGTAAGAAATTGCACCACCAATGAAGTAGATTCCACATAGATGGATGTGAAGCAAACTTGGAATGACAAGACCAAAGTGTTCCCACTAATCAGTCTAAAGAGAGAGGCAGCATCTTCAGTAATGAGAAATGTATCGGCTTTTGCTTCAATTTTCCTTATATCATAATGCAACCCTCAGTGTACAGTGGTACCTCTGGTTAAGTACTTAATTCATTCCGGAGGTCCATTCTTAACCTGAAACTGTTCTTAACCTGAAGCATCACTTTAGCTAATGGGGCCTCCCGCTGTCGCTGCGCCGCCAGAGCACAATTTCTGTTCTTATCCTGAAGCAAAGTTCTTAACCTGAAGCATTATTTCTGGGTTAGCAGAGTAACCTGAAGCGTATGTAACATGAGGTACCACTGTACTGTGCATTCCAAACTCTCCTGCTAACATGCTCAAGAGCAGGGGTAGGCAACCTAAGGCCCGTGGGCCACATGCAGCCCAATCACCTTCTCAATCCGGCCCACGGATGGTCTGGGAATCAGCGTGTTTTTACATGGGTAGAATGTGTGGTTTTATTTAAAATGCATCTCTGGGTTATTTGTGGGGCCTGCCTGGTGTTTTTACATGAGTAGAATGTGTACTTTTATTTAAAATGCATCTCTGGGTTATTTGTGGGGCATAGGAATTCGTTCATTTCCCCCCCCCCCCAAGAGTTCACAGAATGCATTTTCTCATTTTGCTCATGGTTTTACTTTAGATCAGGTATGGGATACCTCCAGCCTGTGGGAAAAATTAGACCTGCCAGCCGTCCTAATTTGGCTCACAAGGCCATTTCTCCTTGGGCTAAACAGAAGATAAAATATAAGCATGTGCAAGATTTACATGTGTCAGCTAAAAAGCCATTGTATACCATGGTTACCAAGTCTGACTTGGTATGCCTCTACCAGATGTATGCCACATCTAGATTTCCTAACAATACCCAAATATAGAACAACAGTTTTCTGGGCTTATTTTAATGTTATATTCTTCAAGGTCCTAAATGACAAATTTGCCAAAGTTCTCCTCAACAATAGGTGCTGTCCTTGCAACCCACTCAAGAGATTGAATTAATGTCTCATGCATTCTTCTATGGTAGATTTTATCAAGGCATTAGAGAATGTATAACTTATCCTCTTATGAGGAAATCCTGGTCCTTGAAGAAACTAATTATTACCAAACAGATGACAACATTCAGATATTTTGACATATTCCTCAGTCTGGCTATGGTACCGGTAGATAGTTTCAAGCTTAATAATTGGTTCTATTGAGGCAGTGAATTTTGTACTTTATATTTTTAATGGTTTGCCCATAACAAACCCTTGATTGATTAAATTATTGCATGCACATTATTATGCTGTCAAAGCTCAAATAGCTCGTGGTTTTACTGCAATCAGGTAATCAGAAACCTTAGTGTACACTTTGTTAGGTTATAAAGAGGAAAGAGCCATAGAAATGTTTCAAATAAAAAACAGTAATCAAAAATGAAATGATAAATATTTTAATATTTCTTGAATTCCTATCAAAACTAATACATTGATCTTAACAGAATTTTAATGAAACACATTTGTGTTGCACAGCATTCTACATTTAGCTAGCAAGATGCTGAGGCTATCAGTTAAGCCAAGTTTATTATAAAGACAAAAAAAACTCTAGTGTGAGAGACTGCAAACTGGGAAACACAAGGAACTTCAAAATGTGTTGCTGTATTGCACAAAACATTAGATAGTGCCATGTGGCTGTTTGGCAATTTATTTCATATCATTAGCTGTAAGAAATAAAAACAATGGGTTTCAACTATTTGCTTTCTCTTACTTATACATACACATGCAGGGACAGGTTCCCAAATGAAACTTCAGTCCAAAATGTATAAGCAAGAACTTCCTCCATGTCTAACTTACACATAGTAGTTAGCTGTCTGAAACCTCTAAGTACAGGAGGTAGTAAAGGCTAAACTCTGGATTCAGCTAAAAAGAGTAAGTACCAAACCCAAACATTTGGAAGTGCCATATAAAGTTATGGCAAAAAGAATGCTGATGAACTTGAACCACAACATCAGAAAAATTAAGTCAACTTTATTATCAAAGTTGGTAACATTCCTCTGTCTATTATCAGTTCATACGTAGTGCAAAACAAATGCATTTTCATCTTCATCCAGGGAAATGATGTCAACTACCTTCAGTCATCACTGTCACTTCCAGATTCACTCAACTGGAGATCATTCCCTAAAATTTTAAAAAAGTCATGCTATCAACTCCAGAGAACATTCTTTTTCTTGAAGCAGTGAATATCTCCCAGTACATTAGTCTCTTTGGTCTAAACATAAAGCTCCCATCAAACGGTGGATTCAGGAGCAAATTAAGAGCCATATTTAGAAGAAAACTATTAAGATGAAGCAAATAGCACATTGGGGGAGGCAGTTTTCACCAGGAAATTCACACCCAATACCATAGTCCCCATCTGGATCCTACTTTCTATACCACCAGCTGCTTATTTTTGAGATATATTTTTAAATGGAGAGGAGATTCAACCATAGATCTCTAATGCCCCATGGTCCAAATTCTTTATGCATTTTCCATGACCTCTGCATTATGCACATGGGCTACATAAATCTCATCTTCCAACATTATCCAGCTTGGAAAGCTGTATTTTATTTTTTATTGGAATAGTTTAAAAGTTGCAGGAAATTTAGCTGAGTGGCAATAGAGATCACAGAAGTTAGGGTGGTTGTATCTAGTAAAGTAGTTCTGTTAGCACAAATATTTCCTTTTGCCACATGGAAACTCCCCTCCCCCCAATCCGCTCCAGGGGGTAGGGTGGGGGAACACCAATAACAGATTTAGGGGGCATTGCAGGGTAGAGGGGGAGCAGAAGTTCCACGAAACAGCCAGAAGTCCTTGCACTAACAGAACTTTTTTTTTTAATACTACCCAATGATACAATGGTAGAAAGAACTGTGTTTCTTCCTCTATCCTTTTTCCCCAGCCACTCTAAACCACCTGCCGTGCCCAGTCAACATTCCATGAACATTGGGCATGCCCAGTTCTCAATGGGTTGTTTTAAGATTCCCTGTCCCTTAGGGGTTTTCCCTACAGGTTTTTTGTTTGTTTGTTTTTTGTTCTTTTGCAAAGCTCATGGTTCTTCTAAGTCTGCTGAAACCATTCCTCCCATGTTTGAGTGGTGCAGCTTTGGCTACATTGAACTAAGATTCAGAGAATGGAATAAAGGTACATGATTCAGGGTTACCATTTTAGTCTGTGCTTGGAAGCTAAGCTATATATTGTGGTAACCTCTAACCTTTCTCCATGCAATGTCACAGATAATACTCTGCTTCCCTCCCTAGCTCCAGTTTTAGAACTGGAAAGAGTGGGAGCATGATGTTTTGGTCCTAGGGTGCTGAGACACTCAGTGCCTTGACAACACTGAAACAAACCCCAAATGTCATGCTAGGGAGTGGATGGGGATTACCATATGGTTGTGATGACAATCCTTACCTCCTCTGCAACTTCATGCTTTACCAGACAATGACTCACTTTGTCATGAGGAACAAAGGTGCAGAACCACAATTGAAAGAGGTATGGAATTTGTGGCCCTCCAGAAGTTGCTGGACTTCAACTCCCAACAGCCCTAGCCAGCATGGCCAATGGTTAGGGATGATGAGCGTTAGATACCCCTACTGTACATAACAGTTTTATTAGTGAATCTGGTCTGGCCCTGTTGATTGGGCATTTTATTGCAGTGAGAGTTAGGCCATATTGCACTAAATGCTTAAGCAGCTCCTTTTGGGATGTCTGGATGTCTCCAGAACAAATTACTGGTTTTTAATCCCACTGTATACAACTCAGCAGCAAACAGTATCATCTATGACATTGTAAACGGCATAAGCTTTAATTTACCATAATCAGTGGTCAAAACAGCTTTTATCCCAGCTTCTGATCTAAACCTCAGTAGGTCAAACCCTCTCTACCCAGACAAAGCTTAAGTTACATGAGAAAGTTCTAAAAGCATGTGGTTTCCTTTTAGATTCCTCAAGTATGAATCTCACAAGCTTCTCTGCTTCATGTACTTACGCAGTGTGTTCATCAAGTGGCCAGTGCCCTCTCGACTTCTGTGATATCCAGCATCTACATCTGGGAAGGTTCGCTGTGAGACAGTCATCATTGAAGGCTGTAGGTGTGGCATTGACAGGGGAAGGGGTGGCTTTGTCTCTTCATCTTCTGAATCACTAGAACTATTTTCACTGCTTGATGAAGAGGATGAACTCTTTGATTCAGATGAGCTATCAGAACTACTCATCTGCTCTATAACTTTAGCTTCTGCTTTTAGCTCTGAAAATAAGATTTAAGTGGAGGGGGAAATAATGTAAGAACTAACTTCATTACTTACATGATCACAATATTAAATTTTAAGAAAATAAATAAACTCAGTAGTATCTGGGAGTGACCTCAAGACAGTGAGCAAAGGAATGGTATTTATCTGTCAGTGTGGTATAATATAGTGTTGGAGCCAGGGTGAAATCCCTATTCAAGACAGAAGAAGCAGAGAGGTCTCAACTGCAGAAAAAAGGAAGGGAAGAAAATTTCCAGCTGCACAGGAAACATTTATTTGATCTCAGCATGTTTAGAATTTAATTCTTCCTCAGGGGCATTCTTGAATCCTGGTCTCTTCTCAGGAGGATTGAAATTGGTTTCAATTGGTGGTTCAACTGAGGAAGAACTCCATTCAAAGCACATTGGGCTCAATAAATAATTGCCTGCACACCTCAAAGTTTCTTTACTTCTTCAACAATCACTAAATGCCTTGATCAGTCACCATCTCTCAGCCTCACTCCACATAGTAACTTAAACTATAAAATAGGAGCACAATGTGGAGGACAAACAGAATAATCAATTCTGATAATCAATATTCTGCTCCTTAGGTAGGTAATCTTCCCAAACTGGGCAGAGGGTGGAGAGGAGAAGGTGATAAATTTAATTGCCAGGCTTCCCAGACTGCTGTATCACAACATCATTAGACAACAGGTATTATTCTAGCAGCCCTAAAATTTTAATCAAAATTAAGGCCACAGCAACTGCCACTTTTATCTGCCACTTTTATCAAGGGTGAGTTGCTTACGTGACAGCTGATTTCTGCCACCAGCCACATGTTGATCCTCAGTCAACTTCTCCCACCACCACAACCAGTGTTTTTTCAAGCTGTTACAACAATAAGCAAAAAACAAAAACAAAAAACATTCTAGGCTCAGTGTCTGCTGGGTGGCTTCCATGTAACTAGCTCATTCCATGGCATCAAATATGAAAGACAGCATTGCCTCACAAAAAATACAGCCAACACAGGCTCACATAGTGGTGGAAATGCACCCGTAAGATATCTAATGTCTCTCAGTATTTGCTTTGTAAAGCCCTTACATTTTTTATGGACATAGCTAGATAAGGTATAATTAGAAATCCTAAAAGAGGGCTTACAGAATATCAGATTTTAACATACGATATTAATGTTCAAAAAAAAATTGCCAACCACTTGGACGTTAATTGTTCTCAGAGCAAAAATAGAGATATTGATATTAGGACTTAAAGGAGTAAAGGACACATGGTAAGACATCATGACAGATCCTGAACCAGCCCCAAATCCATTGTTGTAGTGCTCTTGTACTGTGTTATAGTCATTCCAAACAGAAGTACTACAGCACTCCTGTTTGGGGCTTACTGTTTAGCCAGCATAATTATTATTATTTGTAAGTGCATTTTTGCACTCAAAGCAACTTGCTCAGTAATGCTACTGTTCCCATGCTTCCGTCATGGGCCCTAGCATAAAAGCAAGTTTCTCGACGGGAAACTATCAGGTAACACAATGCTTTATGCATAATGATGCGGCTGCTAGAATGTGGGAAAACAGCTTTGGGATTTTGTGAGTCACTCAGAACAAGTTTTAAACCAAACTAACCAACCCTTATAGAAGAGTCTCTCAGATTTCATGTGCCCTTGAACACCCTCCCCTGCAGCACTGGCTACTTTTTAGCAACTGTTCAAGGAAAGAAATGACAGAATTTTCTCATTATAGTTACAAAGAAACACCTGCATGAGAAATTCCATTTTTTGCACTGTGTACTCAAGAATTCAGTCCTAGTTAGCAATAAACAGAGCAACCATCTGCCAGCATTAATTCAACATGTAACATCTTCCTTTCCTGCTGCTTGCCCCAACTTTTCAGCAGGAAGTTCAGCTGGCCAAATGAACACAGTATGACATTCTACTAAGTTACTTTTAAGCCACCAGAAGCATTTATTTAGAGTGATTGCATGCAGAATAAGTTATTACCCATCATCCTTTCCTCATGGTGCACATTAGATTTTAAGGCAGCCATGTATTGCCAGTCATCTGGTCACCCAAGGCTCTGAAAGGTGTACCTAAGCAACCAGGATACTTTTTAAATTTGTAAAGTTTTTAGGTTAATGCTCTAAAAGAATCTTGCCCTCAGGGTTGTGAAGTAAATCTTAAAATATATGACTAAGCTTGCCTTAAACAAGAGATAGCCACATATATATATATATATATATATATATATATATATATATATATATGGGACCAGGTGGCGCTATGGGTTAAACCACAGGCTTGCTGATCAGAAGTTCAGCGGTTCGAATCCCTGCGACGGGGTGAGCTGCCGTTGCTTGGTCCCAGCTCCTGCCCACCTAGCAGTTCGAAAGCATGTTAAAGTGCAAGTAGATAAATAGGGACCACTCCAGCGGGAAGGTAAACGGCGTTTCCGTGCACTGCTCTGGTTCACCAGAAGCAGCTTTGTCATGCTGGCCACATGACCTGGAGGCTGCCTTCGGACAAACGCCAGCTCCCTCGGCCTACAGAGCGAGATGAGCACGCAACCCCAGAGTCGGACACGACTGGACCTGATGGTCAGGGGTCCCTTTACCATATATATATATATATATATATATATATATATATATATATATATATGTATGTATATATAGCAAAATTATGTAATCGGCAGGTACACCTTAGGTAAGGAAATGAGACCATTTCAAGAAATTAAGGGAAGAAGATGAGAATGGGGACCTAATGATATATGTAAACTGTCAGCAATTATTGGACTTAGATGGAAGAAAGACCCAAATGATAGACCAGCACTAACAGAACATTACACTGTTGTCATTACCATTTTTATGTCATACCATACTACTTTTTTCTGGTAGTAGCAGGGATGGTAGAGATAAATAAGGTCAGAGCAGGGGATTTGTAGCCAGTTCTATGTGGAACAAACAATGGCTGAACATTTTCAGTATCTTAAGTCTGAACAGCCAGTCAGTGATAACACATTAATATTTGCTCTAGTTACCCATCCCACAAGGACTTCTGTTACAGTGAACTTTGAACTTCTGAACTAGGCCATGAAACTATTATCTGGGTAAGAAGATTATTGTTA
The DNA here is from genome assembly GCA_034641385.1 of Darevskia mixta. Taxonomy (NCBI): domain Eukaryota; kingdom Metazoa; phylum Chordata; class Lepidosauria; order Squamata; family Lacertidae; genus Darevskia; species Darevskia mixta. Next base: position 8,611,905 of record JAWWNH010000001.1, on the reverse strand, counting down.
AAGTATCCTGCCCTATCCTTTCCACTCAGATGTCTTTGATTTTTCAAGGGATGGGCTCTTCATTTATGATTGTGAAACCACTTTTATTTCAATGTATTCATCCATAAAGAGAGCGAAGCCTTATGTAAGCAAGCCTTGATAGTCGCTAAAGTGCAAGACTGCAAATGCTTCTGATACCTCTTCACACAATTTCTGTTAAGTTTAGTTAACACCTATTGAACTGGAAGCATGTAGACTACAAAGGAGGGGATCCTGTAGTTGAATGCTCCTCCATAGAAAAAACGATTCCTTCACATAGAAAACTGGAATGTCAGGGAACAGCTAGGTTAGAACCTTCCCACCATTATGCATTCTTCTACATGCTGGGGCAGGGAGTTGAGAGGGAAGCATTCAGTCATGTGAGCTGCAAAGACTAGACAAGCTTACCACATCAATGAAAATTAGGTCATGGACTCCAACCTCAAAACCTTCAAACTACAGAATAATTTAAGACTCTGAACAATATGAGATTCAGCTACAACTTACCTCTTTCAATATCATCCATAGGAGAAGGTGGTGGAGACATCTTCTCTTTTGGTGGAGAACATTTAACACTATTTGGAATCTTATTTGCATTTCGAATTAGCTGTTGCTGTAGCCCAATACGAGACTGGACCTTACTGCTTCCTTCACCTCTGTATGAAAGGGTTCAAAAACAAAATTGTATCTGTGAATTCTGTAAAGCCATTTCTTTTATTTCCAAGTAGTTTTAGAAGAACTGATTTTTCACCACTTTTGATGAATAATAAGAAAGCTCTTATGTGCAGTACTTAACAAATGTGCAGGTTCCAGTGAAATGTTCTCCAAACGCCACCCCAAAAATGCAAACAAATTGGACTGGGTGATGATATCCAATGTCACTTTCTGAGTTGAAATCAATAGGCTTAAGGAACTAGGTCTCAAGACAAACCAGTAGTAAATCAAGAACCTTGGTTACAGATTCTGGTTTGTCTGGAGTGAGACAAGCCACAAGCCCTAGTTTCAACTTATTGTCAAATCAAACTATGGCTTAACCCCAGGTAGTATGATAGCAACAGGGCAGGGGAGGAGTACAGCAGCCATGATCTTCATTCTGGGAACTCACACATATGCATGCTTGTGCAAAGCCATAGTTTGGCTTAGTGTTACATGCGAACTGGGTCATTGCTTCAGTCTCTTTCTTAAAAGAATGTGGCAGTCAGTTTTTCTGTTTCCTAATTTTGACAAAATTGCTTTTACTATGGAATTTTCATAATGAGTAAGAAAACAAGAGTGTTTCCAATTTTCCACCCACCTGGTTTTCTTCACAGTGATATTGCTACTAAGTTTCTCTAGTCTACATTCTCCAGTGTCATGGTTAATTATCAAGATGCATTCTTTTTGGTATGGCTTCTTGGAACCTTTGAAAACTGTTACTGGTGGAGTAGAACCCTATTTTAAATCAGAAGAAAATTACTCCTACTACAGGTACTTCTAGAACTGCTTTTTTAAAGAGTCTATTTCATGATTTAAAATCCTGCACTTTTCACAACACACTGTGCTAACAGCATGTATTTCATTATTATAAGAAGGCAGAGAATGAAGCCAGTTTTGCTACAGTGATTTTGCAGGACTCCAAGATTTATTACAAAATGTGGTCTCAATATGAAAATAGGTTGACTTTTCATTGACCAAGTGGCTTTTTTTCTTTTTTAGTTCTTTCAAGGTTCCTCTCAAGATGCTGAATTCAGTCCAGTCGAAAGCTGACTCATTCTCCTAACCTGTCATATAACCAAATAAAATTTCAACCAACTCATTTATTAACATATTCTATCAATTATGAAGCGGCAATAAAAAAGCAAGTGCTTGTTGGCACCAGTAACCATCAATCACCACCAACAAAGATTGAACTATACTCTCTTCATCTTTTGTTCTTAAAATCTATACCAGAAAATGGGAAAAGGGAAACTATCACAGAACACTGTGCTTGTTGTTGTCAGGGTTGCATACAGCCTTTTCCCAATCCATTTTGATCACTTTAACACAACCATTTGAGCTTTCTAGCCTGCCAATTATTTACTGAGGATATTTTTGGCATATTTTAAAAAATGAACATTAAACTATCTAATCATAAGTTTCACAACATAGCCTCAAAAAAGTTACTCTTTCAATTTCCTATCTGAAAAATGCAAGCATCTCTCATGAAACAAAGACTATAAACACCACAAAATTGTTTTTGGCCAAATACTAGTGTGAATAAGAGAAAACAATTCAATGGAAAATGAAGAACAGGTCAGGGAGGTGAGAAAGCTTCTTTTCCACATAAATATGACCATGCAGCTTACAACATAACAGCAAAAATATGTATCAATATATCAGGAGTGGAGAGACTCCAGCCCGCAGACCTAATCAGGCTCTGTATGGGTCCCAATTTGGTCTGTGAAGCTGTTCCTCCCACCTGTCCCACACCAGGCATCATACTGTCAGAGGCAGTATGCCTCTGAATACCAGTTACTGTACTGGGAATCACAAGTGGGCAGGTATGGATGTGGTTCAAAAGAAACAAGGAACTTAAAGTAATGCTCCGATTGTTCCTTTGCAAGCAGGGTTCATTGACAGAGAGCCCCACTGGGATCAGTTGCCCTAGAAAGGTCTCTATCAAGAACTCCCTAGTGCTGTCTGGGAGGTAAAGCATTTTGCAAGCAAGGATGTCATTGTGCCATCAGATGATTGGCAGGTGGATGGCTCTACCCATGTGTCAAAGCTACCCAAAGTGTGTGTGGCAGGGTTGAAAGAGATAAGAATCAATACAGTGAACAGTACAGATATGCCTTCCTCAATGTAGAACTTTGATTGGCTGTGGCTTCCAAATGTATGACCATTGCATTTTCATGAAATGAAATGGTGATGATGATTATTTATACCCCACCCAGGGTGGATTTCCCCATCCACCCATCAAATATGTGGATGTTATTGCCACATTCTTCATGTATTTACAAAAGAGTGCCACAGTTTAAGAATCAGCTAGACCCCGCCCCTCAAAGGGAACAGCAATCTCACCTCAATATTTGGCAGAGTTATTGTCACCTGTTCACCTTTACCAACTTCAAGATCTCCTTCACAAGATGTATCAATGGAGGCTGGTTTAAAATCATCTAAGTAAAAAAGTTACAGTTACATATATTAGGTCATATTTTTCACGACTCCCTTAAGCAGTGATCCTGTCACAAGACAAAGGTGAGGGTGCTGGATCATTCTTAGAATCATAGAATCGCAGAGTTGGGAGAGACCACAAGGGCCATCCAGTCCAACCCCCTGCCAAGCAGGAAACACCATCAAAGCATTCCTGACAGGTGGCTGTCAAGCCTCTGCTTAAAGACCTCCAAAGAAGGAGACTCCACCACACTCCTTGGCAGCAAATTCCACTGTCGAACAGCTCTCACTGTCAGGAAGTTCTTTCTAATGTTTCATTCTGTTCGTATCTTTTCTAATGCTAGTTTGTCTGCCACATTCAGTTCCATTATTACCAAGAGACTGCAAAATGTGCACAGACCAGAAGGTTCTCTTAATACCTATCATAGATTCACCACACATGAGAGCTGTACAAATTCACCAAGATATGCTGAATGATTTTTAAATAGAGCACTGAAATTCACTTGCACCTAATTTTCAAGAGAAAATAATGGAGAACTAAGGTTCACGAACTTTCAGACCTAAAGACAAATATTGCCCAAGTACAAATGAAATTACCCCAAATCCTCGTAACAAGTAGAAGTATAACTCGCAATATATATAGTGATTTTAATCCTTCTAGTGAAACACAGTAATGCTCTAAAAGATTAAGTTTCAGCTTTATTTTCTGTTTTGTAGCCTTCTGCATTCTATTATAGTCCAAAGAAACAGGATCTACCAAGAGCTTCTGACTTACCATAGGCATTAGTAAAATAAAATAATTGAATTTGCTGACACCCAGTGAGGTCAGGGCAATGTGACACATAACTTTTCTTTGTTTGTTTGCTTGCTTTAAAAACATACGGCTTTCTTGAAATATTTCATAATAGTATACTAAAAATACACTTAACTTGTTACTGCTAGTTTGGTCTTGATACTGTTAACTAAGCCTGTTAATTATTGACACTGTAACAAAGTGTTTAAGTTTTAAATAAATAGATCTCAAACTTCCACATGGCTAGGAACTAGCTTCAACTCCAAATTAGCAGGTCTTTTTAAAAGTCAATTCAAACCCATACACTACTATCCTGAATTTCCAAGGGAATAAACACCATCACCATTAGGCTTACTTCCAAATACAGCAAGCATGTAAAAGATTGCCATGTTTTAATGAGTTGCTAAGATCTCCTTTAAGCATTGTGTTTGTAATATTTATATAACAGGTTGCATGTATATGTTGCCTATTACCCTGAGTTCCATTGGAAGAGTGATACTTAAATTCATTAAAAGCCACAAATGCACGAAATATTTAGATATTTTAAAGCTAAATGTTGCCTACATCTAGTGAGCATGGATTTCTGAGAGTGAGTACCTGGCTTTTGCTCCTCTGTGAAGAGTTCATGAGCATTGGATACAAATATACATCATCTACAAAAAGAAGTGCATGGCTTTGTTTTATATTCCCTAGCTGCAACACCTTAAACAGTCTCTTGTCTTATTTTATTTTTTTTGTAAATCAAACAATAACCTGCTCATCTTTATATCATTGTTGTGGTAGAGACTGTTGTTGGGCAATATCTAGGCACTCTACTCATCCTCTATGCCTCCTCTCCCCAAAAACACCAAAATACCTCAGATCTCCCCATTTCCATGCAGACCTTCCAATTAGATTTGACAGGTCACTTTTGGTTTTCTTCCTCCCTTTTAAAAACATAATGGGTTCTTAAAGTTCACTAGATGTCACTGGATGCTGAATTTAATATTTCTGATAGGTTTAAAAGTATGGAGCTTTATCCTATTGATCCTATTGAGCAAATAAAGGCATTTGTTTTAAAAAGCCACTTAAATGGTCCTTATTCCTTTCTTGAACCCTTACAATGGTAGACACAGTGACAACTTCTTTCCCTCAATTTGGTATTTGCGGAAACAATTACCCCCCCCAAAAAAATCCCCCGGCAAGTCTAAAGTGCCCGTCGCTTCCAAAATTTCTGACTTAGTTCACTTTGGTTCCTTTCAAAACAGATGTCAACCTTCCTGCTTCCAACATAATAGCAATGATGACGACGGCGATTAGCAAGTTACCACCCGTCGTTATTATACACCAGCTATGAAGTTGTCGGGCGTTCACTTAAAAGGGAGCCATCCCTTCCCCACCTCGCGACGCCAACCTGGACGGGCTCGAGGCGCCCGCGTGCCTCCCTCCCTCCCTCCCGCCTGGCAGCCCCTGCTGCTTCCCAACCGGTGGCTCCGCTCCCTCGCGCCCTCTCCTCACTCACAGCGCACGGTGTGGAAGGCGCAGCGCGGCTGCCTCTCGAAGCTCTCGCCCAGCAGCAGGGCGCGCTCCTTGCAGTCGAAGATCGGCGGGGCCGCCCCGTTCATCCCCGAGCCGCCCGCTCCTGCCTGCCTCTCTCTCTTCTCTCTCTCACCGACCAGCGCGCAGCGGAGCCGTTCCCACTTCTGCCGCTACCAGGCTAAACCACCCCTCTTCGCCCTCCCGAGGGGAGAGGGCGGGGCCACCTCGCGCTCTCCTCCTAGAGGCCGCGCCCCCTTTTTCGTGCACCGCCTCCTCCTCAGTGGCTGATCGAGTTTGGTAGCGGCGACGCGGAGGGAGCTTTAACGCCTCTGTATTGGCTGCAGCTTCGCACCTTAGTCACGCCCACCGTAAGCGTCCGTCACTAGTGGCAGTGGGGTGAGGGGATGCTGCCGCCTGTTGCCGCGCCTCCTGGAGTTCGAGCGAGGCGTTAGGGAAGGCATCATATGCAAATACGGACGGAGGGACGGTTGGCGAAGCGCGTGCCGGGGGACAGTTGCCGCTTCCTCGCGCCGAGGTTCGCGTTCCTATTGGGCAGGAGCCCTCGTGACCTCACTCGTGAAACTAGCCGTGTGAGTAAGAGAACCGCATTAGTCCTTCCGGTTGTGGAAGGAGGCGGTTGGATAATGGTCGGGGTGTCCGCGGGGGCGTGAAGTTTGAGGGTAATGGGCGGAGGGTGAGGCTGTTCATTGTTAACAATCTGGTAAAGGGCGCAGTGTTTGAGAGGCCTTCTTAACAACCCGTGAAAGGTTTTTGGAGGATCAACCTCTCAGGTTTGTGCTTGGGGCTCGGGACGGTGCCCCGAACATGCACACTGACTTCTCTTCTTTCATGTGAATCATCCAGGGTGATACATCTTCACAAGGCCGGTAGTTGAACTATGGCGTCCACTACCGCGTCACATAGTGATAGTTGCCAACTCAGACAAGCTACAAAAAGGAATTAGACAAATGCATGGAGGATAAGGCGCTCAGTCGCTGCTGGTCATGACGGCTGTCCACTTTGAGGTGGTATGTCCCTGGATTATAGTTGCTGAGGAACATGGGCGTAGCCAGTATTTGGGGAGGGGGGGCAAGACTGACCTGATGGGTCAGTTAATTAAGTATTTCTATTGGTTTACTTGATCTGGGGTTTGGCAGCTGCTCCCCCCCCCGCCCCCACTTGGCTACACCCATGCTGGGGAACATGAACAGGAGTGTGTTCCTGACCTGCTTAGGCTTCTCAGAGGTAACCAACTTCAGGCACAGAGGCCGCCAGTGGCAGAGGAGGCAGCTGTTGGACACCTTCCTCTTGCTTCAGCTGACAACAATTCCCCCTCTCTGAAGCTACCCACAGCTGTCTTCGAAGCTAAGACAAGGAGAAGCAGGATTCTCTCCATTGTGCTTAGATCAAGCTCCATGGCCTTGATTATTGCTTGCTGTAGTGCAGATAGGAAGGGCTTTGGATAACAGAAAGTCAAAAGGGGAGGGCTGTTCAACATACAGAATCATTCCATTGTTCAAACAAATTCTAGTGGACTGAGACATTGGGATATCCAAGGAGGCAGGTGGAACAAGGGTGAGCGAAGGTGTAAGGGCTGGGAACTACTTTGGTGAATAGGCACAGAGGTGGATTAGAAAAGGAAAGATCGTTGGGGGCCTGACTTGGAAGCATTATGAGTGGATTGTTCTATGTGTTCCTGTGTTGCAAGGGGCTGGACTAGCTGACCCTTTGGGTCTCTTCCAGCTCTACAATTCCAATTGTGTAGATCATTTGGAAGCATAATGTACCTACTATGCATATGAAATTATCCTTTGTAAGTTCCCTCAGGAGGATGCATTTAGGTATCTTAAATAAATAAATCTGGTTAGGAACAGATGGGCCATTGGTTTTATCCAGCAGCTTCTTCTTAAGTTGTATTTACATGCCTAAATTTTCAGGTTCAGTCCTGACTCATACAAAAAACAACAACAACCCTGAAGGGTTTTTGTCATCAGTAGATAACGCTGAGCTAAATGCAGTCTGATGCTGAACTAAGGATCTGACTGCATAAAGCAGCTTCCTACATTTGCCCATTATTCCCTTTCGGAAATGTGGGGCGGAGGCTGAGCTGAACTTCGTACTTGAAACAGCAGCAAGCTGTGAATGTGTGCATCAATTTTCATTCTGATCTGTCAGTCTTTCTGTATCACAGTGTTTTGTTTCCCTTGACACTTGTGTCCTGTTTGTGTGTTCATTCATGTGATTTATGGTCATGTGCAATGGGACTGTGCCTGCACCTGTTCTCACTCCACTGCTGCTCATGCTTAGAAGGGAGAGTGCTCTGTGTGTCAAATAAGTTCCCTTGTGATGTGAATTCCTTATTGCACAGGGTTCCATATCATAGGAGGAGCCTATGTGTACAGATCTCACTCTTCTGTACAGCACTGTTCCCTAGCATGTAGGCTTGGGAACTATCACTGTACTCTCGATCCTTAATCATTTGAGGAGGGAAATGCACGAATGTGGAGGGGGGGGTGACATCAAATTGGGGTTTGTAGTAAAACTAGACTTCACACTAGAACCAGTGTGGCATAATAGTTTGAGTGATGGAGAGATAAGGCTTCAAATCCCCATCCAGCCATGAAGCCCACTGGGTGAACTTGGGCCGATCACTGCTTCTTAGCCTAACCTACTTCACAGGGCTGTTGTAAAGATGAAATGGGGCGGGGGGGGGGAACCATGTACAGCACCTTGAGCTCACTGGAAGAAAAAGGTGGTATATAAATGTAATAGATAAATAAATAGAGTTTAGTGTGTATTGAAAATGCATGCCAGTTGCCATTCCAGTGCCTCAGTACGTTGTGTTGCATTTTTCATTTTCCTCTCCCTTTGAAACAGGTGTGGGAGTTAAGCTGGTACTGAAAAAAGAAACAGAGAGTTGTCCCCTGGGCAATGTATACTACGTTTCATTCTGATACCTTGGTGTTCAACAGTGTTACTGCACTGCAAACAAATTTAATAAAGAATACTCAACCATCTAGTAGTTGTTAAATGAAAAGTCTCACTTCAGTCATCTATGGCCAGAGTAGCAGATATTTCTCAAGTGTCCTAGATATTTTCTCTGCTCACAAATATTTATACCCAATTGTTTCCCAGGCTGTAATTCTCCCCTCTACCAACTCTGGATAGCCATAAAGTCATGAAGTGGCTTAAAAAAAAAACAAAACTAAAAAAAACTTTGTGGCCTTTTTGTTTGCTTTCTTCTGTTTAATAATTTCCAGCTATAGCCCATTAGGAATTAGTCAATGGGACCAACCAAGCTGGTATTTGTAAAGTGAGTAGTTTGCCACCTTCCAGTTTGTCCCAGTTTTGACAAGCACTGCAGTCACCTACTAATAACAGCTCCATATGATGGCTTGATAAAGGTATGAGGAACTGGCTCCTACAGTCAGACCAATGATCCATCCAGGCCAGGTCTGTTTACTGTTATTGGCAACAGCTCTGCAGGGTATCGGGCAAAAGTGTTTCACACAGATTTATTTGAAATCATCTAACTATAGCAGTGCCAGGGAGTGGACCTAGGGCCTTGGGCTAAGATGTCAATTATTAAGCTATGTTTTCTAGCTTAGCTGTGGAAAAACAAGTGATGTCATTTAGAGTAGAAGAGGCATATTCTATGAATCTGCTATTAAAATTGGTTTGTCTTTGGAACACCTCTTATGGTTACCCAGTGTGGATTTTATCATACATCATCTTTATTAGATGCATCTGTTTTTTTTTTATTTATCTGTTATTTATTTATGAACTGGTTGTTTTATTTATCTGTTCACTTCCTATAAAACATCAGTGCTCTCTTCCATAGCTGAAGTCAAATGTTTTGTCTCTTTTATTCTTTCTTTCATTTTAAAATATAGTTGGCTTGGGTGAAATGAAGCCATTATCAGTGGATTCCAGAATATTGTCCCTGGCTTCCCAGGCTACTGATAGCCCTGATCAGGATGTCCCTGTGCTGCTGCTGAAGTTAAAAGGTAAATAGGTTGAGTTCTTTCAGATCTGTGATGAAATAGTTTCCAATTTTGAGACTTTTATACTATAAATGAAATTGTTTTTCACTACTTATTAAACTCTATTTGAACTATTGAGATTCACTATTCTACAAAGTCTATATGTGCATATTTTATATTTTCTGCAAGTCTTTCCAAATATAATTATTGATTTGAGGCCAACAGAAGAAAAAGAACTCATCTATAGGAGATGGTTAGTTTCTTTTCTGTCCTTTTTCAATACAGCAGCTGTATAAATGATATTGCTTGTTTGACAGGGGTCATGGACTTCCTCGAGATCTTGTTATAGGGTGATATAACAGAGTAGCTGTGTTTATAGAAACAATCTCCCTCTCTATGAATATATAAAATTTTCTTTCCCCACCTTCCACTGTCTGTCATTGGAAATGTGTGTACCCAGCGCATAAGAGACTATATGCAAACTAAGCCAATTTTAACCAGTCTATCAAATTTGCATTATTTTAACACTGTGCACGGAATAGAATGTTGAAAGGCAAAAGTAGGGAAATAGAAGCAAAGAGGTGCTGTGCCACAAGAACTAGGATTAAGGATGAAGGGAAGAACTGGGAGCTGTATGTATGTTTGTTATATTTGAGCTAGAATGGGACTTCTGTGCAGGCCTGTGTAGAGCTTGCCTGAGGCCCGGGGTGTGAGTCTTGTTAAAATAAAGGTTTTGGCATGACAGTGTAAGTCCAGCAGGCCCCTAGCAGGGTCCCCTGACACGTTGGTCCTCTGAGGCCTGGGACAATTGTACCTGGTTACACCCCCCTCCCCAACATGGGCCTGCTTCTGTGTTCTTAAAACCTCTATGGTAAGAGTTGCTCCTACTTATAAGCAAGTCTTATATACATTCTGGAGAGAGACTGCTGATGAACTGCAGCAGCATTATAACTAGAGGAACTGTCAGTTGCTAGAGGGCTACTTTCTAGTAAAGGAAGTCTTTGTGGCCAGAATCTAGTAATTCTAGTAGTGTGAAACAAGGAAGTCTTCTATAAGCCACCTTATTTTTCAACATACTTGCCTCTCCACTGTTTCTTAATTCTCCTTTGCGCCATCCCACTGACCTCTTTGCCCATCTTTTTCTATCCATCTATAATGTATTCTGTAAACATTCTACACATTTATTATGAATTGTCTGGTTGGTTTGTTCTATAGATTTCCTAGCTGGCAATTGCCTCTGTATCAGTGTTGCAGTAATGACGAGATGGTTGTTGGGGTTCCATATTGTCTCATGCTCCCTTAATATTTCTTTATATTATACTCCCTTTCAGAGTAGAAAGGTACTTGAGTGTCACATGTTGTAATTGAGAAAGTATAATTTTGTCACCCAAGCTCCTGGTCCATCTGTTTTGGTTTATTTTTCTTCCCTAGATATTTTAAATAGTGCACCGCCTGGCAGCAAAGAATTAAAAAAAATAAAACAAGACTTGTACTACTACGATCTGGTTCAATACTGCATATTAGTCCTTAAGCAAGATTATACAAGAGTGCTTGGAGGCTGGACTACTGCTGCCCAGATAGCAGAGATACTAAGGTAAACTCTTCCATGGTTACACAGCTTTTGTTCCTGAATTGCCTCTAGCCCACCGTTCTTGAAATCATTGTGTGACTGTGTATTAGCCTGGGTGTATGACAGCATTACCTGCAAACTGCTAAAATGTATGTGTGTTTATTTTCTCAGCCAGTGTTGTGTGGGCCTTGAGGTAAAAGAAGAACCAGAGGAGTTTTACAATAAGCTGCTTCCTTCTGTTGCAGACAACCTCCTCTTCTTGGGAAGGCGCCTGCAAGCACGATTCATCCGAGCGATCAAGGTATTCAGGCTGAATGGCTTAAGGTTGTGTAGTGGAACTGTTTTGTAACTTCTTGACATGTTAACATGCTGAATAGTTAATTTATTCAGGCAGTCTTCCCCTGCCCTACCCCCCAACTCCAGGCACCTTGCATACCAAATACCAAGGGCATATCTTCTGTGGAATCAGGACTCAAAACAACTATATTATAGCAGGAAGCTTTGGCCTATTATGATATTGTTTGATGCCATGGTTGACAGCAGGGGCTACTGAAATTTTGGATCAGCTCCAGTAAAAGTTAAATCACTAATAATTTATTGAATATAAAAATAAAATGCAAGCAGAATTATGGCAGTTGTTAGACATGCCTCCAGGACAAATATTGTGGTGTAGATGCTTTCTTCTTAAAACAGCATTTCAACAAAAGTTGAACTAAATGTTGAAAGTTTTAATTCACAGCATTCCAAAAAGGTTGGTGGAGTTGATGAATCAGATTAGTAGCATTACTGACTCATGGAACCAGCTGGTTTTCCAGTAGAAAAAGTATTTTAAGTTTTTAAAAGCTGCATCTGTCCACCAATGGTGATTGGCAAAGGTGTTCTTAAAAAGGTCCCAGGCCTCAGACTGATGAAGTTTGGATGAAGGGAGTTTCAGAATTAACTAACCTGCTCAGCTAGTATATAACTTCAGGATACAGTTGCTTTCAAAGTAATGTTTCAGGAATTATAATCTTAATTTTTGCTTTTTTGTGAAGGATGAAGAGAGGAATGAATTTTTACACTGTTTCAGAACAGTAACTGATGCCATCTGCTGGCTGTGTGGTGGATTCATTCAGCTAACAGCAAATGGTAAGGGAATAAAGATCTGAAAGATAATTACTGTAGCTGCATAGCAGTTTCTGATGAAATATTTCCCCCTTTTGTGATCTGCTTGTAGATAACTGTTGTGTTTTTCCTTGGTAAAACTACAAATTAATGGATATTGCTTCATGGCTTGAGTTTTCTTCCTGTTTTTCACCCTAGTGCTTCAGAATAGACACTCCCAGCAACTACTGATGACGGACGATGTTGAAACTTCAACCATAATGATGTCTGTGTTGCAGAATATTTTAAGAGTCAATAGGTAACCTTAATTTAAACATTTCCCTTAATATATCTTAAAGTTTATCATACAGTGCTAATCACTTCTCTGAATTTATTTACATGAGCAAGAGATACTGCCAGGAGGAGAGAGTTAAAGGCACAGTAAAAGCTCCAGTGGAATGACAGGTGCTTTCCTAGTGGCTGTTTTAGTTCAGGATAACAACATAAATATCATCCGTAGAACTTCATGATCGTTCATAGGAAGCAACCAGGATTCTGAAAGCAAAGGCATTTTTTAGCAGTTTATTGTGCATTAATTACTCTTTGATGGTAGAGTGTTCTCACATCATCTTCAGGGTTATGCTTTTATTATGGGAGTTTCCCATTTCTTTCCCATTCAAGGTAGTCAATCTATTATTCCCTCTAGCTAGCAGGTGACATTGCTGTGTAGAATGCAGATGTGTGCCAAGGCCCCCTACTGGGTGTTTTTGTAATATGTTAGTGATAAGTGACAAACTCTTCCATTCCATTAACTGCTGCACATGTTGCATGACCTCCTGCTGTAACAGTATCATTTTTTTTTACTTAAGCAGAGATACCATATAGATTCATACACCTTGGGGGGTCCTTTCTGTCTGCACCAAATGGTTACGATTCCAAATTTAGAAGGAATGCTTTATAATGCATTACCTCAAGAGGCAGGCGACTTTTAATATTGTCTAACCAACAGCCATATCCTCTTCTCTCTGGAGGTCCATCTATCAGTTCAGCTTGTATTTATTAATTTTATTGTGTGCATTTATTTATTAAATATTGTATCCTGCCTTTCTTGTACAGAGAACCTCTCAGAGTGGTCCACTCAGAGCAGTTTAGAACACTTGAATATACAGTGGTACCTTGGTTGTCAAACTTAATCCATTCCAGAAGTCCGTCCAACTCCTGAAACGTCCAAGGCATGGCTTCCGATTGACTGCAGGAGCTTCCTGCACTCAAGCGGAAGCCACGTCAGACGTTCGCCTTCCGAAAAACGTTCGAAAACCGGAACACTTCAGGTTTTCGGCATTTGGGAGCCGATTTGTTCGTCAACTAAACCGTTCGAGAACCAAGGTTCCACTGTAGCAGCTTATAATCTTAATATAATGAAAGCCAGTACAACTAGAGTCAACCCAAGCAAAACATCTTCTGTGTGAACCATTTTGATTACTTGTCAATACTATTAAGAGAAATCCCATTTACAACCTTTAAGCAGCACTACAGTTGTATTTTAAAGTTACTAAGGGGTTTGGTGCAATATTGGCTAGCTACTGTGATCTGCTTACCTTCCCCTCCCCTCTGGCACCATTGAATATAGACTCCAGTATCATTCCATCTTTTTTCTTGTTATGTCAGTGCTGTGTTACTTCAAGTTGCTGAAAAGTCCCTGCACTGCATTTTAGATGAGCTTGTTTACAAGCTTTCGTCTTCCATCAATCCTGTCATAGGAAATGCAGCTATAAAGCTGTTACTCCTGATTGCACAGTCTGATGCCCAACTTGTGACAACGTTTGCTACCCGCTACAAAGGTTTGTTACTCTGTTTCTCAGACTTGGGAAGAATTCTGTAGTAACGCTGGCACTGATTCAGGGTCAAGGCCCACTGTAATTCCAAAAGCAAAGGTATACTTTGTACAGCCTAGAACTTGTGTATCAATGCTAAAATGTATTGAATATGAAAACTGTAAAGTTCCATACATGGATGTCAGTGGGACTTGCTCTCAGATAAGCATAAATCCTATTGGTTGGATCCAGAATTGAATGGGACCTAGGTTCAAGTAACATAATGTGGATCCAACTCTAGGCTTGGTACAAACCTTTTAACAAAATAACTGCATCTGATGTTGCACTACTTTTACTGCACAGGAAAGGCAACAGGCACACTTGCCAATAATGCTAAACCATACATTGTATGGTGTAATATTATAAGCATGAGCCTCCGCAAGGCTGAGTAAAGGCTTGAGTTCAACTGCTCTTCCCCTCCCACCTTCTGTAAGGCTAGAAGAATAAAACAGAATTTGGTTTCACTTAATGGCTTGTCATTAACACAAAAACCAGAAGTCTAGGTTTAAAATAAACTCTTAAGTTGTTAACAAGCCTGCTTTGTAACTCATGGTTTTAAGTCAGCTTCTTTTACATTGACTAGAGTTTATTTAACACCATGATTCCTGGTTTGCACATAAGGACAAGCCAGGAATTGGCTAAAGTGAAACTTATTCATCATTTATTCCTCCTCCCAGCCATTTAGGGGGATTGTTTAGTGCTTGAGTCTAATGTTTCATGTGGGCTCCCTTATGCTCAGATATATAGTGCTAAACCAACAGTGGGGAAGCTGGAGTCCAGCATCATCTGGATGGCCACAGTGCCCATCATTTTTGACTGTTGATCATGCTGGCTGAACTGGATGAGTGTTGGAACCAAACAACGTCTGGAGGGCCTCAGGCTCCCCATCCCTGTGCTAAACTGGTTAATGTTACATGTAAACGCTGTCAGTGTCTTCTATAAAGTTAAGCCAACCTGAAATTGATTAGCCAAGCTAGCCCATGAAACTGACAAGCAACAAAAAAGTGTTTATTCTGCATTACCATTCGATTGAGCTGGTACCTGGGCTCCTTAAAATTACGGCATGTATAGATTAATTCCAGGTGCCTCTTGTGACATCTGAGAGCAACTACTGCTTGGTAAACATAGTGCACTCCCTCCACATTTTCCAAAAGTGAATGCCATAAGCTGCCATTCCTCCACCGATTACCAATGCCAAGTTTGTTCAGTCAACACAATTGTTTTGGTAGGTTCTATATTAAACCAGGACAGCATACTTGAGCTGTCATTATATATGAAATTGGTCTTTTCCTGCATGGTACTAATTGCATTGAGTATTTTGCCATTTTTAATATGATTTTTCTTCAAAATATATGGCCTAGAAGGTTGTAGCACTATTGCAACCATTTCAATAATGCATTTTATGGCATGTCTGTACATGTTTTTTGTGTACATTTGAAAATACTCTATACCATTGGGACAAATGCATTTGCCAGTGTGCGTTATACTAGTTCATACACCCAAAGGCCCATGCTTAGCTTGTTTTTCAGCTGGAGGGAAATCTGGCTTCCCCCTCACTTTGCAGGTGCAAACACCTTTAGTTGTATCAACACTTCATTCTTTTCACCATTCATGTTTTTGTGAGAAAAATTCATGCTACTGCCTGCTTTGGCATGTACAACTATAATTTTCCAGTGTCTGCAGGATAAGCAAACTAACTGTGCTTCTTATAAAGCAGTATATTTATCTTGATGTGTCTCACTGATTAAGGACTACAAAGCCTTCTAAGCAAGCAGTGGACTGGCAAAGGATTTGACAGGAACCTCAATCAGCTTTTGGACTTGCTGTGCTCAGAAAATTACAAGGCTGTCAAAACACAGGTGTGGTGGAAATCTTACTGAGTTCTGTATGTGGTGGAAGTAGCTTAAAGTTTCATCAGTATATTACTGTATATTTCAGTGCCTCCAACCAACTATTCACTAGATGTTATAGGTACAATAGATCAATTAACACAGAAACATCTCTAAGAGTTTATAAATCTCTCTCACACACACAGCTCTTTTATTGCAGCTTTCAAAAACAAAAATACATTGTCAATTAAATCATTAAAACAATCCATGAAAGGGCATAAGCAGTCACTTTAAAGACACACCAGCATATAAGTAGGTTTATACGATTAAAAGCACAGTGGAATAAGAGTCTTTGCTACCATTGTTTAACTTGGGAGAGAAGGAGCCAACAGACATCTATCAGAAATGAGTTCACAGTCCAGGTGCCAGCACTGAGAGGGTCCACTCTGTGGTCCCCACCTCAGAAGCTGGTACTGCACTACTGAACTTGGGAGAAGATGAAATAGGGCCTCACATGTTGAACACAGTGCACAAGTAACTTCAAAAGGGAGGAAGCACTACTCCAGATAACCTGGTCCTAAGCTGTTTAGCTCTTTATAGGTAATAAGCAACATTTTGAATTGTGCTCTCAAATGAATTTGAAGCCAGTGCAAATGGACAAGAGCTGGTGTAATAAGTTCTGAAAAGCAAGCACTAGAAACCACTTGGGCTGCTGAATTTTGTTCCTGTCAGTTTCTAAACACTCTTCCCCACAACCCCTGCAGCAGTGCAGTCTTGATGTAAGCAGGGCATGAGTGACACTTGGTCCAGGAAAAGATGCAGCTGGCACACAAGCTAAAGCTAAGCAAATGGATCTTTTCCCAATTCATCAGTGAATATTAAGGTGCAAGGGGATTTTCAGGTTGTCATGTGACTACTCTGAGAATGGGAAATGGACACTGGTGGTTGAGGAGGGAATCAAACATTTCTCAAAGGACTTGAACTGAGGTGTTTGTGGTTTTTAAAGCAGTTGTTAGCTGTTTAAATTGTATGTTGCCTTGAGATGATTGTGTGGATTGTTCCGTCAGGCATGCTGATATGCTTGCATATTCAGAACATTTATTATAGCACAATGTTGAATTTGACCCATAATTATGGTTGTTAAAAATTGAATTCTTGTTTTCATTTGGATCATGTAAAGTTGAGGTATTGTATTACCTGGAAAGAGGCAGATCAGTTTGAATTCACGCAGGACTTGTTCTGGCAAATAATAGTATGACATTGCCCTCCCCACCCCCGAGGAATAGTTTAAATTGACATGGGGCAGGGGGGAGATGCAAAGCATTAAAGTTGTATTAATATTGTCACTGTGCGCAATGGGGAAATGAGCATAATCCTCTGACTCAGTGCTTTTTTCAGTTACTCAAGGGTACATAGTACCGGCTTCTTTTTGTTGTTGTTAAAATGTGTGGTACTTACTGTAACAACTCCATGGTGAATACCGGTACCTATTTTTCCCAGATAAAAAGCACTGACTTGTTTATTTCAGAGACTACATCAAGCAGCTTGCTTAATCCAAGCAGCATGGAGAGGATTTCAAACGCGAAAAAGATTAAAGCAGCTTCCAAAAGCAGTAACAATCTTGCAGAGAAATTTCAGGTAAAGCAAGACCTTTGGTTTATTACAAACCTGTGGATGCAAACAGATGGTTATGTGATGGAACCCTTCTTCCTCACACTCCCTTGTCCATTCTCCCATTCCTTTCCCTTTTCTTCCCTTATAGAAGAAAAAAGAAAGAAAGTGGTGGTGAGGTGATTGCAAAGGCAGATCATAGGGCAGTTTTCTCTTTTGGTCTCACCCAGCGCCTGCATGTGGCCTCGACAGGACACTGTGACTCTCATCCCTTTGTGCAGTTTCTCCAATAACATACTTGCTGATCTGTGGAATTTCTCTACCTCTGCTAGAGATTAGGTTTTTGAAGTTCCCTAATACTTACATTCTTTCCCTCTCATAATATTGTGTTGGCCAGAAATGTTGCTGTGGGAATATATTAAGCAGGATGCAGATTTCTTGGTGCTACATTAGCTAATTGATTGCAGAAGTATAGATGGGTTTGCTCTATAATAAAATGCATTTTAAAAAGGTATCTTAACGGGGACATGTTTGGAAAATCCAGTAGAGGGCAGACTTCGCATGTAATGGGTTTCCAGATTTTGGCGCAATCTTTGGTTCCAATCAGAAATTCAGGCTTCACCGCTAAGCATCCAGGCTATGATTTAAAGTATGTTTGTGCATACCACTACATGTGCATCTTGAGACTATTGGGGTACATGTTCCCATCTGCATGATAAATGCAGACCTGTTTAAATGTAGAACACTTTGCCTCCTGTAATTTCTAAAACTTTGTTGTTGTAGAGCTAAAAGAAAACAGGAGTTGCAAGGTTTAAAAAAGCAGAAAGAAGAGGAAGACCTACGCCAACAATTGCAGCTTCGGAGACAGAGAGCCATGAGGCTGTTCCATGAACGACAGCTTACGCTATTGGAAATAGTTCATGCAGGTATGGTTATTATAGTAGCATGAAGGGTGTTTTCCATGCAGAAACAAAGCCCCCATATTCTTTCTTGTTAGTTGAAAACTTCTATTCATACTCTGTTTCCTAAGACTTAGTATTTGAGGCACAAGATGCCATTTCCTTAAATGGCCAGGTATTTTTTCAAGTATGTATCAGCATCTTTCCCTTGTGCCCCTTTAGGACTTATGGGGAGAGAGTGGAAATGTGTACTTAGAACAAGTTGATGGGAGAAATGAATGTAATTCGATGCTCATCCAGTAAATGTGTGAATCATTTCTTTGCCTTAGGTTTATGTGCTTTCTCCCCCACTCATTCTCTGTTTCCTTCATTTTGGAAGGTACCAACTGCACTGGAACATCCTTAATATCAAAGCCTGGGGCAGGATAGCTATCCACATCATTTCCCTGTGCAATTTCTTCTATCTGTTTCTTTCAGTATTGACTATTGTCAGGAATGCAATTCTACGCTTGGATCTGAACTGCTCATTGAATGCGAATAGTTTAATTTCCCCAGAGGATCTCTATGTGAATAATTTCCTCTTGGACTTTGGTACAGGGTCTCATCTGTGTAGCAGCTGGACCACAAATCGCCATCCTTACCAAAATGTCCTCAAACATATCTGGATGTTGGTTTAGAAAAAGGTCTGCTTCTGCTGTTTGAGCTGAATTTTTTTGATACCAGCTGGCTTGTCTTGAGTCTCCCATGAAACCCAAGCATATTCAGAAATTTGCCTCCTTTATCTCTTAAGGTCAGGTAGATAAGCATATGCATGAAATGGAGGAGAGGTCAGCCCTAACTATCCAAACATACTGGAGAGCATATAGGGAAAGGAGAAATTTTCATCATCAAAAGAAGTCTCTTAAGCAGTATAAAGCAGCTGTCCTCATTCAGAGAGCGGTGAGTATGCAACCAAGTGCTGCCATGACATAAAATTTACCCAAACAGTTAACATTCATGTTTTAATTCAAAGCTTCCAGCATAGTCTACTATAAGCAGCTGCTCTAAAAATTAAGCTGGAGCATTAGTCTTCAGAATCTTCATAGCACAAATCTGAACAACCCTTTTAAAAACCTGTTACAAGAAGCTGTCGAAGACTTAAGACCATAATGCTGAATATAACCCTAGAAAACCATTTCTAGCTTCATCATCCCCACCCCCCCGCGGCCCCGCAGCCAATCCTTCCTACCAATTTATAAAATTATTCTTTAATTTGATGACATTGTTGAAGCCAAGTTCATGTTTGAAGCTGCGCTTGTAGAACCACATTCTCCAGCTAAATTGAGCCTTGCCAAGTTGTATCTGCCTGTAGAAAAAAAATCAAATGGAGAAACATGCATATTTCTCAGTGGTCTGGCTTTCGTCGTAACTCAGCAGAAAGGAGGGTGCTGGACTAGATACTCAAGTA
Organism: Darevskia mixta; assembly: GCA_034641385.1. Classification (NCBI taxonomy): domain Eukaryota; kingdom Metazoa; phylum Chordata; class Lepidosauria; order Squamata; family Lacertidae; genus Darevskia; species Darevskia mixta. The sequence continues at coordinate 8,592,148 of JAWWNH010000001.1, read as the reverse complement.
ACAGATCTGAGCTTAAAGGTTTGTATTCATTTCCATGTTGACAGAGCACTGAATTGAGAGTCACTCTTATTTTATTGTTTTTTATTGTATAAAGCAAGAATACTATAATAATATTTTAGTTTAAATGGAAAAAAGATACTATTTGTTCATGAAGTATCCTGTGTGTGTGTGTATGTGTGTGTATATGGATTCCCAAGTTAACCAGAAGGCCATCAAGAAACTATCCTGCTGTAAAAATTCTGACTGTATAAATACATTGTGTTACTTGAATACTTTTGTTTCCTCAGGTGCTTAAGTTCTTGGAAAAGCAAAGGAGAAGGAAAGCTTATTCTCTCTTGAAACAGTCCAAGCACCTCTCTGATGAACAGAGGCTATCATTACAACAAAAAGTGAATGACTACATCAAACTGCACCCGGTACATCATCATTCCTCCTTTGACTAGGGCACCTTTTCACGTTGGTTTGTTGGCCAAGGAATGCTTACAGACATGCTGGGGAACCCTGCATGTTGCAGGGGAGTCTAGGCACACTTTCAGTTTACACATGGCATGGTCACACATTGACATTAGTTTAGCCTTGAGAATGCGCAAAGCTCTCATTGGAGCTGTGCATGGCAGAAGAAGACAGATAATGGTGAAGACAGGTAAAAGCTGCCTTTTAGGGAAGCATCAGTGCCAAATCTCTATCTCCTCACTGAAGGACTCTGTAACTTCCAAGGAACCTGGGTAACCTAGGATCACAGTTTGAAAACCACATCCATAGAACAACAGGAATGTTTTGCCCCTAATCAAAACTTTGACAGGAGCCACAATACAGCATTGGCAGTTAGATAACTGCGAGAACTCAGTGGGGAGGGGGAAATCAGTTGCCTCCTATCCTAATTGCAACTGCTTTTTTAATTCCACACAAACTCATGAACTAGTGAGTATTTCGTTTCCATAAATGACGGGACATTTTTCAGTTATCAGATGGTTGCATGCGTGCTCATACATATATGCACACATCCTTTATGGTACTAATATTAAAGTGTTTAAGGAAAGCTTTAAAAAGGAGGTGTTCCTGATCAGAGAAATATTACCTTCATAGGATAACCTTAATTGGGGGGCCCTGAAGAAGATAGTTGTCAACAGTAGTGCATTGGGCTTTTTATTGTTTCACAAGGACTGCCAGTATGTTTACAGATTTATTTTTTTTAGTATTTTGCGTCTATTGCTTTCATATGTTCCTGGTCAATAGTGCTGCTGCTGCTGCTACAAGCAACTGCAGTCAGGAGGTGCCTATGAGAGCTGTGTGCATACCTGTTGCAGCAGTACCAGTTTTGCTGTTAGCTTCCCCCCCCCCCGAACCATTTTTTTTTAAGTCTACGAAACTACTTTGACAAGAGACCCTGACTGTAGAGAAATTGATGGGTAGTAGAGATAATGATGGCTCTACAATATCACTTGCCAAATCTTGAAAAGTTAATATAAGTACACAGCCTTTACCTAGAGTTCCATGCTGTTTACCTAATGTAAACTCTGAATATATCAGAAATATACTGTTCCCTCTTTATTTGGTCTGTGAAACAAGGTATTGGGTGTTGCTTGGTGCTTCCCCCACCCTTTCCCCCATTAATATAATAATAGGAATTTGCTTCTTCCTGAATCCTAATTAGGAAACTAAATTTATTCAGTGATGGATCGATGGCTTCAGGGAGGAAACACAGGAAGAAGCACAGTTATTAGATTTACAAGTACCCAAGAAATGCAAATGTTGTGCTGTAGACATCCACAAAGGTTTGAAGCTGATAACCACTAACAGTGACAGGCACTATCATTTTTCTCCAGGCTTCTGAAATGCCACAAGAAATGAGCAGGGAACTTCATCATCAAGCTCAGGAAAAGCTGACCCAGTATTTGCTGAAAAGAAGCCAGGATCGTAAAGCAGAGCAGCATAGAGAGGCATTGCTAGCCCAAATCCACACTGATGTGGATCAGCTAATGAGTATGTGTCTACCTCATCATCACCATTATTTTAGCCTTGCTCTGATTTTCTTCCCATATTGTGGTAAACGTTGATGAAAGTGAGTGTCAGGACTGATTCATGCTAATAGTAGACACCACAGCACTCATCCAGAGGTAATATTTGGTTGTGTGACTCATGAGCCATGTAGCCTGTTGATTCCATGGCTATTTTGGTCTTGTTCCCCTTTAAGATGTTAATGTTGAGAGTATTTGTGTAAAGGTGTTTTGGGGAACTTTACAGAAATCTTCAGCTTGCTGTGTGGGCAGTAACTACCGTATCAAAAAACAAAACAAAATGAAATTCAGTATGCTGGGGTTCTTCTTTTATTTCCCTTTGCCATTGTGAGCTATATGTGGCATGTACTTTCCCAGCATGTTTGAGATTTGGTTTTTAATTGTAGTGCCCAGAAGATGGATTCACTGAATTATAAATAGAAGAATAGGGTTACAAAAATGAAAGGGATAAACCCACCGGATCTGGCCCATGACAGGACTCAAAATAATGGAAAATGGAAGAAATATAGCCCCAAGATGATCAACCTTGTATTTTAAGAAAAAAAGTAATTGTGATTCTTTTGCTCCTTTTGTCACAGGTGCTCCAAGTCTAAAAGAATCCACTACGAAAGATCTGAATGTCTTTATGAGTAGATCAGTTCCTGTGGTAGCGAAAGCCAAACAATCCCACAGCACCATGTTGAAATACACACGGTGGCCATGGTGGAGGAAGCTGGAAGAAGACTTCTTAGAGGAAGATGCTGTCTCAGAAGATCTGAGTGCTGAATTGGGAACTTTGTTCATTGGTGGAAGCAAAACATAATCTGGAATGAACAAGGTTATATGTCAGGACTATGTCTTCTGTGAAAAAAGAAAGTATTCCAAGATGGTCTGGCAAGCAGTCCATCCAATGCTGTCCAAATGATTTGATGTTTTCAAAAAAATTAGTTAATAAAATGTTTTTGTACTTATGCAAAATATATATATAGCTGTTATCAAGTTATTGTTTTACAGATTTTGACCTCTATCTAACCAGAATATCTAAATTTTACCATTCAGATGACTTGGAAATCGTTACAACTCACATTTTAAATATCTGTGAAATTCAGTTGGATTGTTTTTTTAAAAAAGGTGGGATTTTGAATTTAATATTGTGGGGAGTTAGCTGTGTGTATGTATAGGCTGGGAAATAGAACCTCGGAGCTCTGGGAGGAAGCAAGGGTCAACAGAGAGAAGAAGAAGGGGAGTTTGGATTTGATATCCCGCTTTATCACTACCCTAAGGAGTCTTAAAGCGGCTAACCATCTCCTTTCCCTTCCTCCCCCACAACAAACACTTTGTGAGGTGAGTGAGGCTGAGAGGCTTCAGAGAGAAGTGTGACTAGCCCAAGGTCACCCAGCAGCTGCATGTGGAGGAGCGGGGAATTGAACCCGGTTCACCAGATTATGAGTCCACCGCTCTTAACCACCACACCACACTGGCTCTCTTCAGTCCCCTTATGACTTAAAGCATTTTTTCAGCTTGAGGTCCGTATTCCTTTTCTAGGTAACCTTCCAAGGGCCAGATGCCAGTGGGGTGTGGAGCCAGATGCAAAAGTGTGTGAAGCAACCAATGTAAGCTTTAGCACTGCACAGTAAGCTAGCTTTTACACACGTTCAAGCATCCAGACAAGCAAGAGCAGTCATCAGAGTTCAAGAGCTCATTCCAGCCAGGCAAAAGCATTCAGGTGCAAAGCAGGGCCAGTGTGGGGTATGTGGCCTGCAGAGAAGGGGGTGTAGCCTAGGGAGAGTGCAAAGAGCCCAATAGAGAGCTGCATTTGGCTTGGCCCCTGACTGAGGTTCCCCACCTTTGACTTACAATATCATCCCAAACCCATTCTTCTTTGAGTCTTCTGATTAACCAATTTGTACATGTTTTATCTTCTTTAGATGTGCTGTGAAATTTACTTTTCTGTTTTAATGAATTAGCATTATTAGGTTAGTTTGCCTGAGAGAAGCGGTATTAAATAGTTTGAGAAACTAATGAGATCCTGCCTGTGATTGCATTTTAAATTATAGGCCTAGATTCTCATGACCAGAAGCACTTCTAAAGCATTACAAAAATGGCCAGACTTTCAACTACCAGGCATTTTGCATGGCATAAGCTATATTCTCTTCCTTAATTTAGAACTATTCTGGGGCTATCTGATCTACTGAATCTTATTGATAGGTTCCATGTGCTGTTGCTTTATGCAGTGCTCAACATGCTCAGAGTAGACCCACTACTTACTTGAGTAATTGTAGTCTATTGATTTTAGGAGGTCTATTCTCTGTATTGTATAGTTGGGTAGTTACCCCTGTTTACCTACAATCTCTCTGGTGCCACTGTAGAATCTTTAAGGAATTTACAGAATAAGCTCCTGGAGACAAATTGGGTTCTAAACATGATTTCTCACCTCCTCTAACATAGAGTGGCTGGGAAATACACCTCTCTACCATCAATGTTCTTTTCTTTGTATTGTTAAAGGAAAGTAAATTGTTAGAAATAAGTCCCTTTTTAACAGACCAAGACAAGACTGAGGACTCAGCTATACAGCTGCATATAAAAGGTTTTAAGTGTGTTTTAAGTGCAATATACAATGTGACACTAGATGGCAATGGTGAGCCTTATGGAAAATTCAATGTATTTTTAAAACACTTTTAAAAAAAGCATTTTCAGAACATTTTTCATATGTGTGTAGATTCTACCCAAGTTTAAGATTTGATGCATAACATTTGTTACTACGCTGGGACATCACCACAGCTAATGTCATGAAACACAGGTGTGGCAGTGATATGATGACACTGGTAGTGCAGGGCTAATGCAACAGTACAATGAAATATTTCTTTCTAAATTGTATGCCTATCGAGAGAGGGTAGCTTTTTATCTCCAGCAAACCCGTAGCTTAGTTACCACCTTTAAGTGGAACTGTGTCAAACTTTGGGCGTTCTCCTATATAATGGACTTATTCCCCACCACTTCATATTCTAGGCACAGAGTGAATCAGCAATGCTCATTAAAAACAGTGCAGCAATGTGTTCCAAGAGCAGCTTGGAAACAGCTTTGAAGAGCCTAGAGTTTTCCTGCTTCTAGGACGTGAAAACATTTCAGGAGCTGCTCCTCACTTTGCCGTTGAGGCTCTCTTTGTTTCCATACTGTGTGCCATACCTTTTGCACTGGACTTTCTTGTTTTATGAATTTTTACTGCAGTGCAGTGCTCTATACCCAACTCTTCATAATTATCCTCATTATAGCATCTTTTTATCACAGGGAGATGTTCACAAAGGTGTCCTGCATAATGCATTTCCTCTAAAGAAATGAACCCCCTGGCCTGTGTTAAATAGCTGGTGAATTATAGAGCTGTCTCACCAAAAGTCCATTCATTGTCATGCTAATGGCCTCTGCCACTTACCACCATTGAACTAGATTATGAACTCCCCCTTTGTAATATGCAGTTTGCTAGATAATAGGATTTCCATTTTTAACCCCCCTTTCAATGGCTGATTAAAAGTACCTAAGTGTCAGTGGAGTTCACCATACAAGACTATTTATCATCAGCATAAACATGGTTCTACTTCTCTCCAAGGCTGTGTGGTCTCTACTACCATTTTATCTTGGGATGCTGCTCCTGTAAGATACCTCCTTTAATGGATTAAAATAGCTTTCTGCTACCAGCCAGAGGGCTGGGTCAGGGTTGGTTTACTTACGTTTAAGTACAAACACGTTGGCTTTTGAGCTCTACAAACCTCCCAATACATGTATTTTAGGGCTCTATTCATGCACACCATTTAAATGTTGAAATTTTTAATTGATTTGAGAGGGATTCTAAATTTAATCTTAATGAGAGTGGTCCCCTGTGAGAGAATAGATATCATTGTAAACAATCTATGTACATATCTCTGTCCAAACAATCAATGTTTTATCTGTTATTTGTTTGCAAGAAAACCACTATTGAGGTCCTATCATATCACAAAACAATTCAGAAGTCACCTCATTTTTCCATTAAATGCTGTTTGCTGCTTCAGAAAGACTACTATCTTTTGAGAAAGCCATATTTAGCCCACAGACCTATTATTAACACACAGTTTGTAAAACACAGTTTTTACTACAATGCCAAAGTTACTTTCTTGGTCCTTGCCTTAAAGAAGCATTGAGGAACCTATGACCCATGGACCAGATTTGGCCTGTAACTTATTTTATCAGATCTGCAGCAATATGCATTTTTGGGGCTTAGTCACCCAGTTTTTGGTTGTCTGCTACAGTTACCTAGCCTTATGTGATAGGTTGAATTGATGTCATTCGTTATATTAGTGACATTATAATGTGTCTACTGAAAGTAAGCCTTTTTCTAGCAGGAACTGTGAGACAGCCACCCAAGTCCAGAAAGAGTGAGGCTAACCAAAGAGGAGTGGAATATAGATGAAAAGGTAAATGAGATTGTGCCCCTTTCTCACTCTGCATTAACTCGTAATAATTTATCACTTTCCCAGTTCTGAAGTCACAAATCATCAATGTGAATTAAGAGTCGTAGGTTTGCATGTAACCTAGTATGAATCAGGGAGGGCAGATTTCCTGTTTGGGTTTGGAGTAAAAACAATGCAAGAACGAGTAATTGGCAAATATTACATGATCTGGAGAAGGCCCTGGACCAGTGTCTAGGTGTAGTGGTTGGCTAGATGAGGTTTAATAAACGGTGTCTGAATCCTGGCAAGATGGAGGCTCTGAGTGAGTGGTTCCCAGGTCCAATAAATCAGTAACTTGTCTGCCCTTTATGGGGTTCCACTCCCTGAAAGATCAAATATATTGTTTGGAGCTGGTCCATCCAGCTCTGCCGCTGAACGTAGGTGTCCTTAGTGGCTAGGAGTGCCTTTTACCAGCTTTGGTTGCTCCTGAACTAGGATAGCTTCACTACAGCTGCCCATGCAACTTGGATTACTGCAATGTGTTTTATGTGGTTGGTTCAGAGGCTGCAGCTAATGCAGAAGGTGGTGGCTATGCTGCTTGTGGGGGCAAACTACCACCAGCAATATAACACCTTGTTTGCAGGATTTGCATAGGCTGTCAATCAGCTACCAAGCCGTGTTTAGGGTTCTAGTACTGACATATAAGGCCTTATACAGCTCAGGAACAGACTGCTTGAGAGGCCACCTTATCATTTATACACCCAGTCTTTGGGAGAGCTGGTCCTGCAAGTTCCAAAAATATGAGAAACATGTCCCACAAAAACTCAGAGCAGGGCTTTCAATGTGGCTGCCCCTGTGGTGTGGAATAACATTACAGCTGAGATATGACAAGTGCCACTGTCTGTACTTTCCAGAAAGGAATGAAGACATTTTTGTTTCAACGGGTTTTTCCAGCTGGGTGAAAAGGCCTCTGCCAACCATGTTGACTTTGTATTTCGTGTACAATTATTTTTGCACTGTTTTCAAAAACTATTTTTAGCTTCTTTTTGTGATGTTCGTAAATAATCTTGGTGCACATGTTAAAAGTTATTCATAAATTATCAACAATAACAGCAGCAATAATAAGGATCTATTTGAGGGTCCTGGTGCAGAGGTCACCCAAGGAGCCCATCAGAGGCCAAGAAAGTTCAGAGCAGAGGCTCTGTCATCTCTGATGCATTTACCTTGGACTAGCACACATTCTCTGAGGAAAGGGAATAAGCCTGCTGTCCAACCTGACCCATGAGGCCATTTTAGATTTATTGTACAATTCTGGAGTTTTGATGAATTGAAACAATTTGTTGAATCACATCCCACCCCTACCTCCCACCTTAAAATAATACTGCTTGGCTGGGGCAATGTTGTTACAGTCAAAGTAGTGAACCTCTGAAGGATACAAATTAGAGAAATAACAAATAACAGCCGTTCATCTGCACACAGTGCCTCAAGCGACAAAACGGCCACAGAACACATTTGGAAAATTCATTTTGATAAGTGTGGGAAGCAAAAGAGTCCTATACGTCACAGGTTCCTACAATGGAGAACCATCACTTTAAACAAAAACAGGCAGATTATTGTCCCTGAACAAGCAGAATCCTGACACTATCTAGTCATAATAATAAATTATTTATTATTATTATTATTATTATTATTATTATTATTATTATTATTATTATTATTATCATTTGCTCCTGGTACTTCCTTCCTAATAAACCCTGTTTCCCACCTTAATTCAGACCTCCAGTAACTAGAGATCTGTGGTGACAAAGGGCTCCCTGAAAAGCAAAGTTAGCACAGGCAGCAGCTTATTTTAATATATCTCAGTGGGCTGTCAAACTGATGTCAGTAGGTTCCAAGCCCAAAAGATTATTTCTCAGCTATTGTGTGAATAAATGCACAAAGCTTACTGAGAAACTACTGGTGTTGGGTTTTTCCAGGAAACAGAATTAGGTGTATTTGTATATATTCAAAGAAATGAAGGATAAATTAGATGTTGTGATAACTGCCTTTGCACTGACAGCAAACTGGACAAGTCACATTGCTCCATTAAAAAAAACACATATATTCTGTTTTCAACAGGTGTTTAACACATGCTGTTCTGACAGTCTAATCCATCTCGAGTCTTGTAAATGGGGTAGAATGGATGCATAAATAAAATATTCTTCTTACTGGGCAACAGTGCCTTGTGTTTGGACAGCCCCATAGTAAATCAGGCATTATAAAATACAATGTTTTAAAAACACAGTATCATTTTACTCCCAGGGGGTCAAAGAGAGTACAGTATAGTGTTATCAATTGAGAAACAACACTTGGGTCAGGACGGGTCAAAAGACTATGCAAAGAGCTGCATATGCAGATTTTTTTTGTGGAGATGACGACGCTAAGAATCAGAATTGTAGAGTTGGAAGGAACCCCAATGGTCATCTAGTTCAACCCCCTGCAGAAATGACAGCTGAAGAATCCCTGACGGATGGCCATCCAACCACTATTTAAAAGCCACCAATGAAGAAGAGTCTTCTACCTTCCAAGGTAGTCCAGGCCACTGTCAAACAGCTTTGCAGAACTGGAAGTTGATATGGAAAATAGGACTAAACCTTGACCTAACTCTAACCTGTTGGCAATTCTCTTCACTGAATGTCAGCTCATTCGGTCCCTCATGAAAATCCCATACGACCTTGGCCCTTTGGGACTCCCAAGTCCCAAAAGCATCCATAAACAGCAGTGGTAGCACCTTCAACTTTGAGAATGATAACAAAGGGTCTTGTGGCACCTTAAAAGACTCACAAATTTATTCTGGCGTTGGCACAAGCTTTTTGTGGGCCATATACAGCCGTTCCATCTGTAACCCATGGATGCTTATGCTCTTGCCACAGTCAATTTGTCGAAGTCTCTGAGGTATCACGAGACTCTTCCTCGTTCCACGCTGCAGCAGACCAACACAGCCCCTCCTCTGGAAATATTCAAGAATGGCATTCCCTGCGCGAGATAAGATATCCCTAAATCTTTTGTCTGGCGTTATCTCCGTAAACCTGCTTCCAGGGGGTAAATGCGTTGGGAGTGAAACGAGCATTTGGCTCAGCGAAGCCCCTTTCGAGCAACCTTGCCCTCCCCTGCCCTGGAAGTACCCCTTCCTTCCCCGCCCGCTTCGCCGCCCTCTGGAATAGCAGCTCCGCGGGATCCCAGCAGGTGCATCCCTCACGCTCGCCTACGACACGCCCAGACGAAGAAGCTCCTTCCCAGGCCCGGCCCCCTTCTCCTCCTTTGCATATATGCCGCAGCCACCCAATCAGCGCGGCCGCTGCTCCTCTCGCGCGCGCCTCTCGCCGGGGGTTGCTGTGGCGACGGACTAAACCAGAGGCTGCCCGCCAGCCTGCAACAAGCTCGGCAGGGGAGGAGGAGGAGGAGAAGGGGGAAGAGGAGGGCTCGCTTATCCGCCGCGCAAGGTGCTGCAGAGGCTGGATCCGAAGACGGAGAGCGGGCGCAACAAAAGCGGCGAGGCGAAACATCCTAGCCCGAAGCGCTCCAGGTAAAGGAACCGGGAGGCTCAGCAGGGGAACAAAAGCCGCGTGTGTAGAGCTGGGGCGGGAATGCAAGGCGAGAAAGGGGTGAGGGGAACTTGCCAAAATGGAAGCGGGGTAGCTGCGGCGTGTGACTTGCTAGATTGTGGCTTGGATGGGCGCTCCTTCCCCGTTTGGGGTTGGGGTTGTTGCCTTTAGAGAGAGAGAGACAGACAGAGAGAGAGAGAGAGAGAGAGAGAGAGAGAGAGTGTAGAGCTTCCTTCCTTGCCTCTATTGTGCGCGCACTGCACACAATCAATAAGGCGCATCCCGGCTCTTGCGGATTTCCCACCCCCCACCCCCCACCCCCCGCCAAGCGACGGCTGTTTGGTGCGTGAAGGTTTGCAGATCAAAAAAGGCATTAAAGTTGGGGACGGAGTTTCTTCCGAGGAAGCTGAACTGGCAGAGGGGCTGGTGGGGCTGGGTTGTGCAGGAAGGCGTGAAGGCGAAGAAACTTCCCACTTGGGCTTGAAGGCTGTTCGTCGAGTGCTTTGCAGGGTTAAGTTATGTATGCAGATACTCACGGTTTTGTGCCCGTTGTGTGAAAGGTGCCTGATTCGTGTTTTTTTAATTATTATTATTATTATTATTATTATTATTATTATTATTATTAGGCTATACCAGAGAACTGTGCATGGGGCTCTTTGGAGTTCCGGCTTTCCATGGTGGTTTATGGGACTGCGGTGTTCTGGGGAAAGAACACAACCATTTAAAATAAGGGCCACCGTGTGTAAAAGGAAGGGTTGCCTCAGAACCAAAGCTGCAGCAACCACTTGTCAGTTGGGGATTCCACAATCATGCACCGGTTGTTTCTGCTTGACTCTGCCCATGGTTTTAAGAATGATTTCTGGAAAAGAAAAAGCTGCCACCTTGCATAAACCAGACATTTAGTATTCAATTTAAGAGTCTGCTTGAGTTACTTCTCAGAACGTTTTTCTTTCTCGTTACAAATTAGCATCCATTTCTCCTTTCCATGTGATTGTTTCTCCACCTTTTATGTACCGGTGCTTATAGCTTAATTTTTTATTATTATTATTTAGAATCCTCATTCTGCCATACCTTGTCTGGTAGGGATTTCATCAGTGGGGCTAGTTGTCATAAGAAGACAGATTTGTGGAAGTTTGCGGGTTATTAAAGGAATAGCTTTGTTCAGAAAGACTGTGCGGAAGGAATTGGTTTGCAAAGCAAACCTGGCTATACTGACCCAAGCTTGCAGGGCTGTAGCATAGGCTTTGCTACAAAGGCAAATGGCTGCGTAGAGTGAAAGGGAGAGCTACAAGAGGTTAGTGAGCAGGCAGTGCCTTCTCTTATTTGCCTGTGTTCTGGTCATCCCCCACCCCCTTGAAATAGCAAGTCAAGAACATCATTAAATAAATAGAAACCACATCTTACATTATCAGAGTATCTGCTCTGGTACACAGACCCAATCCTTTTGCTACTAGATCTGTTACCTGCCAAACAGCCAGCTGCATCCATATCGGAATTGTCACATTGCAGAGGCAAGGCATTGCTTCCAAAATGCATTAACTCCTTTCCTGGCTGTGTCTGATGCTCAACAGACTGTTCCTACAGTCTGGGGACGACTCACCATGCCTTTTTGTTGTACCTATTGTCCTCTTATTAATAATGATTTCTAACATTAATGATAGACTGAATGAAAGTATGCATTAAAAAAACACCCTAGAGGTGAAACGAAGATACTATACAAAGGATGAATTTTCACCTCCCTGTGGAAATTTGCATGCAAGGGTTGTTTAAGTACCGGTACATGATCATCCATACTGCACTCACCAATGCAAAAAGCACTGTTCCTGTTGGATATATTGAAAAATAGGATTTCCCTGCTTATATAAAGATTTAAGGGAAATCCAAACGCTTTCCAGTCAATTATTGAGATAGCTCAGCATCTGTAGTAGGCAAAAATGCTAAGCGTTTTCAGAGCAGCGGGGCAGAAAATGCGTACATTTCTGGATGATTGTTTCTCCATCTGGGATAGCTGATTTCATACTTCTTGTAATGGGAGTTTAAGTGTTTTTTAAAAAAGAAAGAAAAGAGAGCTGCTTAGCATCTCACCCTTTGAATCAGGAGGATGTGACTCATTTTTCCTTTCACCACTCTGATTCATAATATATTCCCCTCTTTCTTTTATACATATGGATTTGAAGCCCCAGAAGGCATTGGCAAGGTCATCTGTTTGAATGCTTGTAGGGAGTTATTTCATTGGATTATTGGAAAATGTCAAGTATAAATAGAATTCCAACGTGAATCTATAAATAACCAGCCAAAGCCAAATCTACACCTCTTCAATTATAATTACACAGCAGAAATCTAATTCACAATTGTTCCTTCAGGCTTGGGTGTTCTTTGCATTTATTTGCTGTGGCACTCATAAAACAGGGGAACAAAAAGTCAAGGAGAGCCTAAATTCAAATATCACGTCAAAAATGGACTTGTGGGGGTGATTTGGAGGCAAGTCCTAGAGTCTCACCTTCACTGTATTATTTGTTGCATAGGAATCACTCAGCCTTGCCTACCTCATGGGGTTGTGAGCCCTGTGAAAGACTTGGAATGGTAAAATGCCTTATAAGCCGCGTTAGTAACAACTTCAATAACAATCATGCTTTGTACCAATTGTATCTTTGCTGATACTGCTTTTAGATATAACACAATGCATGGCACAGGATAGCGAGTGGTAGTTCGCTGGAATGGGCATTGCACTTGCATAGAGCTCAGCTGTTGTTCCCAATGCAGGTACCATAGCTCAGTGAGAGCACATGCTTGGCATGCAGAAGGTCCCAAGTTAAATCCTTGGCATCTCCAATTGGAAGAATTTGGTAGCAGATGATGTGAAAGACCTTTTCACTTGTGTCAGATGATAGCAATGAGGTCATCCTTGGTAGCTGTCACCCCCCCCCATTTTTTTGCCAACAATGAGCGCCTTGTAAAGTTAAACTTTACATGCCCCCCAAATAATTACTGCAATGTCCTATGTGCATTCTAAAGAATGGGGATGCAGCCTTGCAGGTGTTGAGGCTGCAAATCCAAGGCCGACAGGCATTGTGGTATCTCTGCATTAGCCTGTGTTATTGCCATTTCCACCGCTTCTGAACTGCAGGTATAGGGAATGTGCACATGAAAATGGCATGGGCAAGTTCACATCATGTCATCCTCCTGAAAGGATTGTATATCTCTTATTTCTGGGTCTGACCTGGGTCTCTATTTACATGGCATTCCATATTCTGCACTCTTGGAACCTGGAAGCTGAAGCTGTTATTTTTTTAGCAGAGGCCAGCACAAATATAAGTTTGCATGCCAATTATAAAATGTGAACACAGTAGTACCCCGGGTTACAAACACCTCTGGTTACAAACAACTTTGGGTTGCAGACTCTGCTAACCCAGAAGTAATACCTTGGGTTAAAAACTTTGCCCCAGGATGAGAACAGAAATCGTGCGGCGGTGGCAGCGGGAAGCCCCATTAGCTAAAGTGGTACCTCAGGTTAAGAACGGTTTCAGGTTAAGAACGGACCTCCGGAATGAATTAAGTTTGTTACCACTGTACTTGGTCTGCTGTGGAGCTTTTAGGACCATTGGTTTTAATGTGGCTTGCTGACAGGGGCATCTCACATACAGATGGAAATTGGAAGTGCAATATGTGTGCTGGAGGAAGCATATGCTGATGTAGGAAAAACATACTAAGATCTTTTCCCCAAAGCAAAGTGATGGGAAACTGAGAAATCAACATATTTACTCAAAGGTGGGAGATGTTAATGTGAATGAGATGCACAGAATGTTTGAAAGAAGAGTGATTCAGAGCAAGCCAAGCTAAAGAGTTTGCCACCTTATAATGCATAGCTAACTGGATGACTAATTTATGCAGATAAGAACAGGTGGGTTACCAATTATTGGGGCCATAGACTAAACATTATTCTGTACCCCTCAACTTTTATGCCCAGTTCAGATGCAAACCCTGGTTTGCCACCAAGCATATAACCAAAGCCATCAGTGGATACAATGATATTGAGGTCATTTTGCAGATTTTCATCATTCTTAAAGCTGTACTTTAGAAAAGCAAAAACAAACCCCCAGAAGTATGATCAGCATGGCTACAGAAGATGCATATATTTTGGTCTGAGAGTATTTTTTGGAGAGAGACCTTCACTTTGTCCCACTCCTGAAGAATATCTATCTGATTATGTGTTCATCTACTCTTCTAAAAATGTGGGGGGGACGGGACTGTAGCTTTATTTGGTTGTGTGTGTGAAATTGCCTAGACTATTAATTGCTTGTAATCTGGTTTGAATTTCCTATTGCCTTTTAATTATGCAGCCCAAGAGGAAATGGCTGTAATTAGGAAAACACCGAACAGGCTCCTTACACCCTTCAATGAGGCTTTTGCCTTCCTACTTGTGTTGGTAAAGTTATCAAGCTACTGATGCTAGATCAACTCTCCATACTATCAAGAATTGCAGTAAGGGGGCAATAGGTTTTATTATGCAGCAGAGGTGATCATTGATACACAGTCTCAATGGAAAGCTTTTGATCGCTAGGGTCTGACTACCATATATGGAGTCGGAATGAAATCTTTTCATTGGAAAACTTGTAATTTTCCTTAATTTCTTAACCTTGTAACATCTGTATTAGTTTTTAATATTCACCTAAATAAAAGCTTATTTCCCAAGACTAATATCAGCTTTGGGGATAGGGACAGTTTCTGCAGACTGTGGCACACAGGGGAAAGGGCTTGTTTTATTATTATTAAGGAAAAAAACCCTACTCATGCACGGTGGTATTGCTTCTTCCCTGAACCTAATTTTCAAAGTCTTTAAAATTTGCATGCTAAATATTATATGCATTTAATGTCAAATATAGTTTGCCCTTGGGATCAGGTTGCTCTGCAGGCAGTTTTCTGCAGTAACACACTGTAGTGTGCATTGTAGAGGTTGACTTTTGAGGAACAAGAACTTTCATGGGCCCTTCTTTGGGGGAAACAAATGAATAGCTGGCCTCTGTTACATTGTGCAAGCCTATGGTTTTCTATTAATCCTTAAAAAAAAAATCTCATTGATTTCAAAGATCAGGTGACCATTGTCTTAAATATATATGAAATCACTAATGGCAACAGGTCAGCACAAATAGGGGGAAACAAGGAAAAAAGGTACAGAAATATGCGAAACAAATTTTGTCAGTTCTTTTTTGTGTTCAAGCCTGCTTCATTGTGAAAGGTGATTTTTAAAAAAACCAAGCTCCTTTAACGACAATTCCACATGCCCATTGTATGTTGAGGGAGGACCTACTTCATCATATAGTTGAACATTTTAAAGCAGTGAATCAGATGATGTGCATCAAAACTATGTGTGTGTGTGTGTGTGTGTGTGTGTGTGTGTGTGTATATATATATATATATATATATATATATATATATATATATATATATATTACTAGGGCTTACTGATCAGAAGGTCGGCGGTTCGAATCCCCGCGACGGGATGAGCTCCCGTTGCTTGATCCCTGCTCCTGCCAACCTAGCAGTTTGAAAGCACGTCAAAGTGCAAGTAGATAAATAGGTACCGCTCTGGCAGGAAGGTAAATGGCATTTCCCTGCGCTGCTCTGGTTCGCCAGAAGTGGCTTAGTCATGCTGGCCACATGACCTGGAAGCTGTACGCCGGCTCCCTCAGCCAATAATGCGAGATGAACGCCGCAACCCCAGAGTCGTCGGCAACTGGACCTAATGGTCAGGGATCCCTTTACACACACACACACACACACACACACACACACACACACTGAAAAGGTGTTATTAAATTGTGCTCACAGAATCATTTGAAAAGGACCTCAAGGGTCACCTCTGATGAAGGACATTCCGCTACTTTTCAAGCCAGCCTGCCCCATGGTTGAAAAACTGATCCTTTTGGAAAGGTCTTTCTAAGGTTTTGTAAATCCATTGCCTTGAAATTTGAATCCATTGGTTTGGGTCCTACCACCTGGATCAAGAGAAAATAAATGTGGCCTATAAACTATATTACAATCCTTCTATAGTTGAAAAATATGATCATATATATATATATATATATATATATATATATATATATACATACACACACACACACACACACACACACACACACAGTAGTCTCTTCCTGGCCGAATATACCCAACTATTTCAGCCTTTCCTTGTAGGATTTCCAGACAACTCACCATCACTGTCACCCTTCTTTTGACATTTTCCAGTTTGTTGATACCCTTTTAAAACTATGGTGCCCAGAACTGGTGTCCTAGGTGAGAATGGAACAAAGCAGAATAGAGTGATACCATTACTTCTCATGATCTGGACCCTATAATTATCTTAAAGGAACCTTTGCATTTTTACTGTGAAACAAGTCTCACTGAGTTAAATGATACTTACTTCCTAGTAGGTATTTTATGTAGACAGTTGTGTCAAATCAACAGATGCATGTCAGCTTTCTGATGGAAAGCTAGGCAAACAATTACACAAATTCTAGTTAATGCATGTGCACAGAACAGTCATGATGACGTCATTGCAAACCATTCAGTTATTTTGTTACATTCATACATAGGACATGTAAAGTTGACATATATTTTAATCTGTAATTTTAGTTTATTATGTATGCTTATAATCTATGCTTTTAACTGTTGATTTTATTCATTCTGCTTTTTAAACTTGTTTTAAACATTTTTTGGTAAGTCTTAATGTGTATTTTATATTTGTGAGTTGCTGAGAGGTTTTCTTCAGAGCTAAGTGATATTCAAATTTTATTAAACAACCAAATAAAATAAAGTTAATAAAATTCTGTATAAGATAATAGAAATTGCATGCACAGGAACAATAAAATATATTGGCAGCCTTTTCTAGTGCTCAGATTTGCAAACCTTTCCTAGTGTGAATTTCACTAGGTTTTGCCTTCACAATGATCTGGTTCAGATGTAATGTTAGACTTGGCTTAGCATTACATCAGTGAGCCTTGGGCTTGTGTGCCCCCCTTCCCCTGCCTCTTCTCTGATGCAGCCGCTTGTAAAACATGAAACCACAGTTTAGATTACGTCTGAAAGAGGCCAGCATGTTCTATCAGAAACTGCCATTATCATATCTATGGTGCAGCTGCGCTTGGTATACTGTGCTCCATTCTGCTGGCCACGCCTGAAAAAGGACATCGTAGAGCTGGGAAAAGGTGCAGAAAAAGGCAACCAAAATTATCAAGCAGCTAGAGCAGGCACAGGAAAACTCTGGCCCTCCAAGTGTTTGGGACTACAATTCCCATCATCCCTAGCTAACAGGACCAGTGGTTGGGGATGATGGGAATTGTAGTCTCAAAACATCTGGAGGACCGGAGTTTGCCTATGCCTGAGCTAGAGCAACTACTCTGCGAGGGAATATTACGGTGTTTGGGGCTTTTCAGTTTGGATAAAATGGTGTGTAGCTGGTGAGGGCATAATACAGATGTATAAAGTTCTGAATAGTGTTGAGAAAGTGGATAGAAGCCACTTTCCCCCCTCTTTCCTGAGATCACCCATTGAAGCTAAATGTTAGGAGATGCAGAACTGACAGAAGGAAGTGTTTAAACTCTGGAATTCAGTGCTGCAAGATGTAGATATGGCTATAAAAGTTGATTAGGCATGGAGGATAAGGATATGAATGGCTACTAGTCAAGATGCCTGTGTACTGCCTCCAGCCTCGCAGTATGCCTCTGAGTACCAGTCGCTGGGGTCACATGTGGGAGAATGCTACTTCACTCAGGTCCTACTTGTGGGCTTCCCATGAGCATCGGATTGGTTGCTTTGAGAACAGGATTCTGGGCTGGATGAGCCTTTCGCTGATCCAGCAGAGGCTCTTATGTTCTTATGAACTCATCATTCTGTAAGCAGTAAACTGCATAATAACATTTTTAAAGACAGAAATGGTGTTCACATCAGGAGCAGGGATTGGAACTGACAAACAAAGTCCCAAAGCCATTTGAGTCCCCCCCCCCCAAAAAGTATTGGCAATCACTTGCATATGTTAGTTAAGGTCACGATTTTGCAGGCCAGGTTGTTGTTTCATTTAGGGCTGAGTGGCTTTCTGGAAAAGGATACTGCTTGAGGGCCTTCATCAGGGTGGTGCAGTTGCAGCTTCCTGTCACATCCGATTAATTCTGTGCCCTGTTATCACTCACTTAGCCTGTGATGCTAATGCAACATGATGGACTAATATTATTGACTGGATTATTTTATTTACAGTCCCATAATTTAGTTAATTGAAATGGAGCTTCTGATTATGAAACCATGGAGTATTTTCTTTCCTCCTCCTCTTCCTAAAGCGTTTACGCCCTCTGTCCTTGCAAAGCCCAGAAGACTTTACAGTGATGTGTTTTGGCAACTGAGGCTACAGTCTTGTACCAACTTACCTGGAAGCAAGCCCCACTGAATGCAATGGGACATACTTCAGAGCTGACGTATATAGGATTGCACTGTGAGTGAATTTAATTAAAATATTAATGGTGTGCTCTAAAACTAGTTTATACACATGTGCCCTTTTTTCTGAGGGAGGAACTCAGCAGTGGCAGGAGCTCTTCAATGGAAAGGGGTTGGGCAGGTGAAATCTTCTGAGCAGAAGTGAAATGTTATCACATTTGTGGGAATTAGAATCAGCTCTGCCATTAGGCAGAGTGAGGTAGCTGCCTCAGGTGACAGATAGTTTGGGGAAGCAAGGAGCGGTGGCAAATTGTGGAGGGCTGATCTGTGTGTGCTATGCAAGCTACTCAGCACCAACTGAGCTATCCTGGGTGTGGTGTAGAATGCTGTCTCAATGCCAGTGTTGACATAAGAGTCAACTGCCAGTGTGTTTGGCCTCGAGTGGCAAACTATCTTGGGCAGCCCCTTAGACTAGATCTAGCTTATTGAGAATGAGCTAGTGCTATGCTGGCATTTTATTTTTGTTTGGAAGTGCCCAACAGGGCCAGCTCAAAACATATTGCTGCCTGAGGCAAAGTACAAGAAGGAAGCTGACTGGGCTGGCAGTTACCTTTTTTTACTTCAGTACTGGCAATAGGCCAGTGTCACACACCACACCAAAGAGAAGCAGACTAGTTTAAAAGGTGCAGGATGGACCGTGTGCCATATGCAACTCTGCTTTCAAACAGAGGAGCTTGTGGCTGGGGGCTGCCACTGATAAGTCCTCGAGCATCTGCTGCCTGATGTGATCACCTCATTCTAGCTAATGGTAGGGCTGGCCCTGGTACCTTTTCCTGCTAAAAGAGGTTTCTGGTGCCCTTTCCGTCTCAGGTTTCTGCCACTGTGTCTTCAGATACTCTGTACTAGGAAAACCCAAATGCTGGGTATAGTTGTACACAGATGTTGCTAAATTTGCATAATGGCATAAAAATCACACACATAATTTGTAAAATTTATTACAACAACCAAGCAGTCTGAATGTTATTCTGGCTTCCTATAACCTGTAGCAGTACCTGCAAAGATCCCATCGGTCAGCTTGACTTTGGCAGATGCTGCCAATACATATAAGACTTTGGCAGATGCTGCCAATACAGATGCTGCCAATACATATAAGAAGTTTCTCTGTGCAAAAACAAAGCTATGTGTTTTCAAAAACAAAGCTATGTGATAACAAACATATTGAAATTATTAGGATGCCAAAATCCATGTTCCCTGCCATATTATGTCTTCCTGTAAGTCTTTGGTTGCGTACTAAGACTTGGGCTGCGACAACAGTGCAATATTCCATCTAAGGGTATCATTTTATTTTGTGCCATAATCACAAACTCAGCCACTGCAGAAACAGTGCATTGAAATATAAAACCTGAAGTTGAAGACAGTTTGTTAAAGGGTGTGTAAAATGATTCTATGAGGTCCAGAACTTATACAGTTTTATCCCAGTTTGGCATTTTCCCAAATTGAGTACCTTTACTGAGTGACAGTTGACTTGTCCAACCTTTGCCTTTTGAAATCAATACAAGACATAATAACAGCCCTCCTAATGAATGCTGATGCCTATAGTACCTCACTTGACTTGTAAAGGATTTTTAGTGAGTAATTTTGGTAAAGCATCATCTTCTGAATGAGCAATTTGTTTACTTAACAGAGCACGCGGATTCTTATGTCTTAGCAACGCTTGGGGCGTATCTCACAAAGAGCTTCCTACACTCCCGATTTGCTGTTTTAGTATTGATGTGGAAGTGCCAGGAGAAAAAAAAATCCCCCATACACAGGACTGACACATTGTGCTGACTTTGCTCCTCTGTCTGTACAGAGCGCCTACTGTGCAAGCCCTGCGTTGACAGACAGATGCATGCATGACTGCAGTGCAGATGAGTGGAATATTGGTAAATGCTGAACACAGGCATAGCATTGGTGCTGAGGGGTTTGGGTCAATTCCGAGAAGAAACACACACAGAGATGCCATTAGATGTGAAATTTATTAACTACTGTATTACTTGAGAATTGTCAATTGTGTTAACGGTATTGCGTGGAAATGATTTACACTTAGAGCAAAGCATTTGAGATCCTGTTAGGATTTCCAGATATGTCCCGAGGATATTGGTTATAAAAGAGAAAAGATTTCAGGAAAGGTGGTTTGTGGAACATGACACCATCATCACATTGGTTGCTAAGTAAGTACCTGGTGATTGGAACACGCCCAGGTAGCAGAAAAGCTTCTGGTGCTGTCAAACACTGCTCACAGCACAGTGAATTAGCACAGTGAATTCATAGCCCTTCGGGACCAAAGGCCTTCCCATACCAAATGCTGGTTGACCTTGAATCCTGTGAAGGGGTGACCCACACGTTTGTCATGAGCATCACTGATCATTCCATCCAGTGCCCATGTTCAGCACCAAGGCAGGAAAACAGCACCTAAACCAGTGATGGCTAACCTTGACACTTCAGATGTTTTGGGACTACAACTCCCATCATCCCTGACCACTGATCCTGTTAGCTAGGGATGATGGGAGTTGTAGTTCCAAAACATCTGGGGTGTCAAGGTTAGCCATCATTGACCTAAACCATCAAGTCATCAATTCCATGGAGGGTGTGTTGCGAGGCACTCTACTGTCTATGGACATTGGTATAGTGGGGAGTGAAGTAATCTCTGCCATGTCCATTCATTATTGTCTGGCGGGGTAGGCATGGCTATTTAGTGCACGATTCATTGTGATGAAACCTTCCCTGCCTGTCTAAGGAACCAACTCTGCATGAAAATGGTGCAAAGCACTGGAGAAATTGTCCCTCTCGCTGTGTCTCTGCAGTTGGGAAGGTTATAACATCATTAAAATACATTAGCTTTAGCAAAGCTCCTTGCTTGTCTCAGTAACATTGCATTAATGTTTGTCTTGGCTCTGGGACGTAAGAGGGTTTTTCTTTTTCTCTCTCTCTCTCTTTTTAAAATCCCCTCTTATTACCTTTATAGACATTTAATTTTTATCAAGACCTGGAACCAAAATCTCAAGACTCCAAATGACTCTGTAAGAGAGCCCTCAGGATCCCGTAATTCTTCAAAGAATCCCACAGAGTTCAGTGGCCTTTCACGCTCACTTTGCATGAATCTGCACTATTTTGGCTTGCAGCTTTGTTAGAGTTCTGGATAACAGCTCGGTACTGGGTTGTGGTTTTTTTGAAGTTTCTTCAAGCAGCACTAATGCAGAAAGCTGACATTTTCTGTGTGGAAGAAGCTTAAGATTTTGAGCATTGCAGCCCTCAAGCGAAGGCTGCCTGAAGGCACTTCACTATGGTGGTTCTCCACACTGGAAGCATAAAAATTAAATGTCATTTACTCCAATGTATTGGCCCAAATATGGGCAGTGCCTCCATGATAGCAAATGTAAGGGATATGCAGTGGTGGTACAGAGATATTTAAAGACTAATGCAGTACATTGTAGCTCAGTAGCTTAAGCCTAGCATGCTTACCAGGTTTTTGCCCTTGGGGTTGTGAGTTCAACCCCTCTGATCTCCCTTGCTTTCCTTAGGTGCCATAAGCCACTGTTATTACACTACGATTAAAAGCACGTTATGTTCCTACATGTAGAAAATGAGTATATCAGGGTAAAGACTGACTTTGAAATCTAGCAGGGATTTTTAATATGGGAGAGCATTCAGTTGCATTCAGTTTTATCATAATATGAGGTATTCGTCTAGGGGACCTCTAAAATATTGTTCTTTGGCCTGTGACTCCACGTTCCAGTCCCTGAGGCTCTGACCCCTTAGGCTCAGGGATGATTCTCAGAAGACCTGCACTATACACCTAAAGCAGTGTCATACCACGTTAAACAGTCATGGCTTTCCCCCAAAGAATCATGGGAAGTGTAGTTTGTTAAGGGTGCTGAGAGCTGCTCGGAGACCCCTATTCCCTTTACAGAGGTACAGTTCCCAGAGTAGTTTAGTGGATCAGTCCCTTTTCCCAGGGAACTCTGGAAAAACAGGGGCAATTGATGCTTCAAAGGGAAGCATCACCTGGTGTCATGTGTCTGACAGTGGGTGGTTCTGCCTACCTGCCAGAAAAAAAGTTCCCTACCCCTGGGCTAAGTGGTCATCTGAAAAGGTAAGGGGAAGTGGTCCCTTCTGGTCTTCATGTAATATGAGCACAGTTTTTAAATAGTGGGAAGAAAGCACAGTGAAATATAGGGACATTGCATTGGATGCCAGCACGTTTACACAGGTTCAACCCTATGGGCAGCATTCAGACAGGGATACTGGAAGGATTAGGAACTATTTCCTAACAACTGCCCATGACTCTTCAGCTTAGTAAATGTCACACATTTGAAAACCATGAGTGTACATGAAGGAGTGACCAAGTAATATTTTGAATATAGGCTGCTCAAAAATCAATGCTTGTTGGACTATTCTGTCTGTGTGAGGAATATGTATTATCTTTCTCCTAGAGTCCAGACTTTAAAATGACAGAGTAATTTACCCTTCACATTTGAAACAAAGCTTTTGTTTCTAAAACGAAAGGGAGCTATCATGGGTGGGTTTTCAAAATTACTGTTTCCAAGTAGTTCTCTTACGGACTTGGCTCCCATTTGTACCTGATGCTCTATCAGCACCAAAGACCAGTTTCTGCTTGGCTTGCTTATAGGCACAGCCATCTTTGAGAGCCATGATGGTACCCTACCAGTATTATTTAACAACTGACAATAACATCTTCATTTTTACACAGGTACATAGCTAATCAGCTTTTTATAAGGGAAATAGCACCTATGGTGTATTGCAGGGATGGGTCCCCTAGATGATGTTGGAATCCAACTCTCATCAACCCCAGCCAACATGGCTAATATTCAGATATTATAGGAGCTGTAGTCCAGCAACATCTGGCATTCCACGGGTTCTCCAGCTCTGGCTTATTGGAACTTTATTTGGAAAAAAAGATTCTTAGCCCCTTGTATAGCATATCAGAGGCAGTGCTTTTTTGGGGGGGGGAGCAAAAACACTACTAAGACCCCTAGATCTTTTTCAGATGTACTACTGGCAATCTGGGTGCCCCCCACCGTATATTTATGCAGCTGGTTATTCCTGCCTAAGTGTAGAACCTTACATTTGTCCCTATTGAATTTCATTCTGTTAATTTGAGCCCAGTTCTCCAATCTGTTAAGGCCATCTTGAATCCCCATTCTGTCTTCTGTGGCATTAGCTACCCCTCCCATTTTGGAGTCATCTGCAAATTTCATGAGCACCCCCTCACTTCCTTCATCCAAGTCGTCGTATCTAAAGATGTCGAACAGCAACCGGCCCAGACAGAACCCTGCAGTGCAGCACCCTACTTGTCACTTTTTCCAAGGATGATGAGGAACCATTATAGTGAGCACTCTGGGTTTGGGTCAGTCAACCAGCTACAAATCCACCTAACGGTTACCTTGCCCAGCCTGCATTTTACCAACTTCTCCGCAAGAATATCATGGGGGACTTTGTCAAGATACACTGCGTTTGTTCTGTGAAGAAGTTGTTTAGCTGTTGCTTGTGTTCAGTGTAGCTGATCAGCGAAGGAAAAATGCCAGTGTGAACACATTCAGGGAGCTGAATAAAGAAGACAGGCCACAAGCATTGAAGAAAACTTTTGTATGCGTTGTTCTGGCAAAGAACTCCTGGCAGGAGAGGGATGAAGGGTTTTTTTTTTTTTTTTTTTAAGTGTCCTTGTATAAGTGCCTGACCATGCAAAAGCAGGCCATTCACTGCTCTGGGTATGTTGAGTAGGGGAGGATAGGAAGAATAAGATAAAAATACGGGAAACTTGTTGCCTAACTGGAAGGTTGCTGGAATTGCTTATTTTTAGCTGTGGCGTCTGGAAGGGAAAGCTGACTGCTTGTATTCGTAGGCAATGCTATCCTAAAGCTTTGGAGCAACAGGTGAAGGAAAATAGCGATTGAAGTACAATTAAAATAAATAAAATATAAGAAGGCCTCACTAGGCCTCACAATAGGACACAATATTGGTGCTGGAATGGAAGAGAGGAGGGAGAAGCTTAGCAAGAGGGAAGGATGAAGCCAGATAAGGTAGTGCTATAAATCAGAGGTGGCCAGTTTTTGTATTCTTGGGGACCACAATGATCTGAGAGACAGAAATGTACTTCGTTGCACTTACGCAATTTAACTTTCAATGATATGGGGTAATTTCCTGGAAACCTTTTTTTCCATTTCATAAGCTCATTAGTAACAATGAATTGATGCTAAACTAGAAGAATGGTTGCCAGTTGGGTTTGCAAAAATAAACTTTAGTGTGTCAATGGTTTTCAATATCTTCCCCACTACCTTAAATTTAAACAATGTAAGGGAAGGGCATGCTATTGTCTATGTTTTTACAAGCATTCCAATGAACAATACTACACAATATAATATTTAAACCACATTAAGTGTGCTTTAATTCCTCCCCCTTTCAAATATTTTAGGTCAAATACAGTTCGAAAGCACGTCAAAGTGCAAGTAGATAAATAGGTACCACTACGGCGGGAAGGTAAACGGCGTTTCCGTGCGCTGGTCTGGTTCGCCAGAAGCGGCTTAGTCATGCTGGCCACATGACCTGGAAGCTGTACGCCGGCTCCCTTGGCCAGTAAAGCGAGATGAGCGCCGCAACCCCAGAGTCGTCCACGACTGGACCTAATGGTCAGGGGTACCTTTACCTTTACCTTACTTCTGTATTGGGGCAAAAAATGATCATGTGGCACTTTTTTTTAAAGAAAAAAACCTTGTTTATTAAATACAAGTAAAATAGACATGCTAAATTAGATCACACCATGGCATGAGAAAAATTCCCAATGCAAATTACCCTGTGCAAATTCAAAACTTTCCAGAAATCTCATATCACTGCCCTCAAAGCACAGTCAAAGTCAAGCAGCACCACTTGGAACAGGCCGACCCAACTTATCATACAAAATGGGCTGCAAGAGTACTTTAACATGGAACCCATGGGCTACACATTGTCTTGTTGCTTGTGTGGAGGGAGTGGGAGGAGAGCAAGCTCAAAATTTGACAACTGCTCCCCACTATTGCGTTGCCTTCCCAAAGCTGGCTAAGCAATGCACTAGGCGTTGGGATGGAGGCATGAGGCTCTTGGAGGAATGTGCCTTAAAAGTGACGTGTTAGTCATGAGAAATGTACCAGGTGGTTCTTTTATTACAGAAAAACTAATTGAGGAAAAAATTAGCACCCATAGCTGATAAATGTGGTGCTAAATATTAGTAGTGGAAAGATAACAAGCTGAAGGGGGAAAAAACTGATGAAGTTGACACTTTATGGTTGCAAATATATGGATTTTTGGGTGGCATTAATTCTCAATGTGTTTGTAAGTCAGATATTATCATTGCATATAATAATAACATAGATCATGGTTAATTAGAATGATCAGCCTCTGGAAAAAAAATCTATATCTCATGTCATGAATTATGCAAAAGCATGCTTTAAAAAATAACGGTAATGAAGTACTTGTATATTGATGCTTATCCCATACAATATTTATTAACAAGTGTTTAGCTGTACTGACGTCAAAGGGGAAACTTTGGAGATAGGAATACAGAATATAAGATAAGAGTTAAGACACGGACCCGCAAAACAGATTAGAGAAGATCGCTGTGACCTTTGGAAAGCAAAAACAATTCATTTTGGATAGCAGAAAATACTTCATATTAACTCGGATGATTGCAAATGGCAAACTGTTTAAAAAAATGCAATTATAGCCTCACCACAAAAGAACATTATAGTGCCTTTTAAACCAGTTGTTCCCAAATACTTATTACGAATCGCCAGTAAATGACATAATTTTGCTTTCAGTGCACATAAAGGAAGTCCCCCTGGAAGCAATGGGACTTGACAATGTTCCACTGTTCCCAGAGAGAACTGTATGGCACAAAATGGCCGTCCTCGGTGTTTACATTGAAAGCAAGGTGGCAAGGAGCCCTGTGCACTAGCTGCATAGACTTTGGTTGGCTGGATTGTATCCAGTTCTTTTTGTGTATCCAGTACTTTTCACTAGTGTGGAGTACTGGCACCTTCATAATCCCCCACCCCCTCACTGGTTGTATACAGCAAAGTCATCCAGAAATTACTTCCAGAATAGTAGGGTACGTAGAATCTCCACATACCGGTAGAATAGAAATAGAAATATAGAAATAGAAATACTTTATTGTCAATGTACCACATGCATCCTTTCATCACCTGTACCTCAGTTCGGTTATTTTGCAAAACAGAACAAACTGCTCTTCACCCATGAAGCATCCACGTGGTTGCCACCAGGCTGGCCTTCTTTTAGCCCTCATATGCTCTCATTAAGCATCTGCTACTTCAACAGCTGTCCCTTAGCAACACTGTTTCCCCGCTCAGAACTGCCTGATTTGCTAGGCATGGGGTGCCACCCACTGCGAAGGAGGATCTATAGCCCGTGGCCTGCAAGGTGCTACCGCTCGCTGAGTAGGAGGAAGTGTTGAATCCAGCTGAGCTGTTTCAGGGTGTTGCTTCGGCACATCATGTGGATTGACTGGTGCAGAAGCTGGAGGTTGGGCGATTCACACCAACAACAAGCAAAGTTTTGAAAAGGCACCCATCTCTTCCACTGTCCGTAGAAGGTTGTGCTACAGGAATGGAAACCAGCATGGGCTGATGGGAATTTTAGGCCTAAAATACACTTGATGAGCCACTGCTCTACAACCCTGCCAATCCGTCCCTGTTCTCCAAGCATCTTTACTCAGATTTCTGCAGTGCCTCCACACCCAGAAGTGAGGTGAGCACATATTCTGGTACATGCTCCTGCCATTACTTCCCCAGAAATATACATGATGCAAAGACTATCGTTCTCCCCCATCAACCTGTATAGTGTAAGGTCCATGTTATGTCTTATTTGAAGGATATTTTATGAACTCTTGCCATTTCCCTCCCAGGGTCTCCATTGCTGCCTGCTGAGATCAGGAAGGGACTATTTTTCACCACTTAAGATCGCAGGTAGCGCTGTGAATTGAACCACAGAGCCTAGGGCTTGCCGATCAGAAGGTCAGCGGTCCGAATCCCTGCGACGGGGTGAGCTCCTGTTGCTCGGTCCCTGCTCCTGCCAACCTAGCAGTTCGAAAGCACTGCTAAGTGCAAGTAGATAAATAGATACCCCTCCAGTGGGAAGGTAAACGGAGTTTCCGTGTGGCTGCTCTGGTTCGCCAGAAGCGGCTTAGTCATGCTGGCCACATGACCAGCTGTACGCCGACTCCCTCAGCCAATAAAGCGACTGGATCTAATGGTCAGGGGTCCCTTTACCTTTACCTTTAAGATCTTGAAATGTTTTATTTCTCTTTCTAGAATGATAATGGGGAAACTTTAGCCCTCTAGATGTTACTGGACTACAACTCCCATCATCCCATGATCATTGACTATGTTGGCGGCGGCTGATGAGAATTGGAGTCCAACAGCATTTGGAGGGCCACAAGCTCCACCTCCCTGTCCTGCAGCTGTAGGGATTGTCCAAATTGGCAAATGGATGTTGGGTAGTTTTGTAATCTGGTATAACTTCCATTTGAGAGTCTTGGTGTCTACTCTGGAATCTGCTGGTCAAAATTTAAACAAACTGAAGTTTTGAGTTGTATACCAGCCCAACCTGGTATACAGTGATACCTCTGGTTATGAACTTACCGTAATTTGTTCCGGAGGTCCGTTCTTAACCTGAAACTGTTCTTAACCTGAGGTATGACTTTAGCTAGTGGGGCCTCCCGCTGCCGCCGAAGTAAAGTTCTTAACCCGAGGTACTACTTCCAGGTTAGCGGAGTCTGTAACCCGAAGTGTTTGTTACCCGAGGTCCACTGTATTCTACTTGTTGTTGAACTCCAGCTCCCATCATCCTTGGGAGTTGTAATCTAATGACTTTTGGAAGCCACCACATTATGGAGGGAATCTTTTCCTTTTTTGAAATTCAGGTGCTTGAAGGTAAAGTAACCATTTTCTTTGCATTCCCTTCCCAGGCCCCACTTGGCTTGCTTGGGGTGGCTCAACAGGCTGTTGTCATTTCTTGCTCATTTTAACAACTTGCGCAGTCTACTGCCTTGTCCTGAAGTCGCATCTAGGCAGGTATAGGTTTCATCCCAGGTGATGTTGGCTGTAGGCACGTTGCCATCTCAAAATGCAGCTAGGGTGTTCTTTTTCTCAATTTGGCTCAAAGCTGGTTTGAAGGAAAACACATCAGAATGCAATATTTCATACGAAATGACAAGATAGCTACAGGATAACATTGCGTGTACACCACTTCCCAAACCAGTGGTGGGAGTGCACTGGATACAGAATAAATGGGAGTGTGTACACTGCTGCTCTTTCTGGTCCCTCAGCCACAGATCAATGCCAGCTTCAGAGAAAGCAGTAATTCTCCAACATTGCGTGAAGCTTCAACAAAAGTCTGAGGCACTGACCAGTAGGACAGTTGTTAAACAAGAGGGCTTTGTTCTTTAGAACAATTGCTTACTGACACATTTTCAAGGCCTCAAGCTCCTCTGGGAAGCTGCTCTACAAACCCAAGTAAGTCTCAAGCACTAGGTTCTTCTGTGACCATTTAACACATTCCCAAAATAACACAGAAATATTTTTCCTAGCTATCTTTCTATCATGAAAAACATGATAGCTAGGTTTGTCCGCTGACAGCTTCTGGGTCATGTGGCCAGCATGACTAAGCCGCTTCTGGCGAACCTGAGCAGTGCACGGAAATGCCGTTTACCTTCCCACCGGAGCGGTACCTATTTATCTACTTACACTTGACATGCTTTCGAACTGCTAGGTGGGCAGGAGCTGGGACCGAACAACGGGAATGTGGCGATCACACAGGTTTCACCGTCTATTGATCCCTGTGCCACCACTTTATTTCTCGCTGCCACCAACCAGGCCCCTACCTGGTAACATACGGAGTCCAGTCAGGGTTAACGTGTAACATAAAACTTTGGTTGTTTTATTATATTTTAACAAGCGTGTGGTTTCATAAACGATCTCAATCTGTTACAAACATAGGGCGTCTATTCAGACTTATAACATCATCTCCTGGCTCGCGCTCCCTAAACCACCTCTCAGCTAATTATTTTTCTTCTTAGCTCCTAACTGTTCCTGACTCCGCTTATTCTATTACCCTAACTCCAGCTACCCACTAACTCCAGCTACCCCTCCAACCAACCACCCAACCCGTCAACTACCTCGTCTCTCTCTCAGAGCTGGTTTTATAGTCCCTCTCACTCCAACCCCCCCTTGGGTTCTGATTGGGTATCCTGTTTAACTATTTCACCTCCAGCCCCCCTCAGGTTAACGTCACAGGGAGCTCACCCCGTCGCGGGGATTTGAACCGCCAACCTTCTGATCGGCGAGCCCTAGGCTCTGTGGTTTAGACCACAGCGCCACCCACATCCCACAATAGTGCATTAGTGGTGGCTTTTTTCTGCTTTAGTTTGTTCTGCAGTACTTCCCCAATGCTGCCACATTATTGCTGTCCCAGAGGGGGCTACAGTACAACAAAAGCAAGCCAAAAATAAACAAGAATATTTGTGGTAAACAAAGTTAAAGGCTTTCAGCAGGAAGTTACAACGGGATAGGCACTGATTGGGAGTGAAGCAATCTGACTGCCCTCAAAAGTTTGCTGGCACAAACAGTACAGAAAGCAGAGCTTCTCTGACTGACTGTGACTCTAGTGGGTCTCTCCCAAGTCCTTCCTGGAGATGCTGGGGATTGGGACCTTCTGCATGCAGAGCAAATACTCTGCCACTGAACCACGGCCTTTCACACTTTAGGAGCAGAAGAGTTTCTCTCTCCAGACTTTGACCAGTCATAAATAATTTTTTCTCTGTGCTGTTCTCGTCTCCCTGTTTTGCTGTTGCTGGATATGCTATTGCCTTGTGTCATTTTTAGACTGAAGTTTGGGTTTTCTTTGACGTTGATTCGAAAGCCAAAGTTTAAGACCTGGTAGTGGGAAGGGTATAATTCCCCCCCCCCTATAATTAGTATATAAATAAGAGTGATTTCGCTATACATCAAGTGTTGATGGTGTGGGAAAATATGTAATAAAGGTGGTCATCTGTTACCACACAGGGTGAAGGATATATTGGAGGATGTGGTATGAGGTAGATCCAATGAGGACACACAGCTGCATGAGTGGCAGAAAGAAGCCTAATATTAAGCAAAGGTTTGCGCGTCTTTTGCCGCGAGCTGTGAAACAACACCTGCAGCCTTTCTGAAATACCAGTGTTGGGAACTCAGCATGTACCTGTAAATGACCTGAGCTCCTGGAAGATTCTTTCCATGGAATACAAAAGCAGCAAGGTTGTGGCGGATGGCAGCAGCCACTCTAGTCCATGTGCCTAGCAGGTAGGGGTTAACAACCTTGCTGTTAAATGGAGGCTTCCTCGCTCCTCCATACCCTCCTCCTCCTGTTGTTGTTGTTGCTACTGCTACTGCTGCTCTTTTCAGCCACAGCACAACAATTAACATAACGAGGTGAACTGATCTCTGCTGAACCTCTCCTGGAATCCATAGAGTTATTCTCAGATTGAATTTGGCCTGTGGATTTTAATTATCATCCAATAGAATAATGGCGAGGGGCAAGAGGACTGTGATGATTGCATATTCTTTTTAATTTGCAGCAACGCTCTGGGTGCAGATTAGCTGTCCCTGCTCCATGTTTACTATTGATCTGCTTTTGCTCTGCCTCTCAGGGGGAGCAGCATACAGTGTGATAAATGGATGGCGGTTTTCACTGCAGCTTTGCTTCAGTCTCTTTGTGGGACGAGACAAAAATCCAGATTATTCCACTTGGACTGGTGTAATTCTCCTAGTGCCGCAGTCCATAGGTCTAAAAAGCATTATTTGAGTGTATTAATATATTGTGGAATTTTACCATGTTGTGTTCAAACATGCCCCCATGAAATGATTTTTAACAACAACAGCACAATTGTTACACAGTAACTATGCACATAGGGGACGCGGATGGCGCTTGCCGATCAGAAGGTTGGCAGTTCGAATCCCCAGGATGGGGTGAGCTCCCGTTGTTCGGTCCCAGCTCCTGCCCACCTAGCAGTTCGAAAGCACGTCAAGTGCAAGTAGATAAATAAGTACCGCTCCGGCAGGAAGGTAAACGGCATTTCCGTGCATTGCTCTGGTTCGCCAGAAGCGGCTTAGTCATGCTGGCCACATGACCCAGAAGCTGTCTGCGGACAAACCCCGGCTCCCTTGGCCTGTAGAGCGAGATGAGCGTGCAACCCCAGAGTCGTCTGCGACTGGACCTAACGGTCAGGGGTACCTTTACCTTTAACTATGCACATGGCCGGACATGTTTCCCAAATCTGCAAGATGCACAGTGCAATCCTGTTCATGTTTCCTCGGAAGTACCGGTAAGTCCCACAATGTTCAGTGGAGTGGAGTACAGGATTGTACTTGTAAGACTGTTTGATTTTGGGAGACCCTCATCCAGGATAACCATTCTCTTTAGCATCACATATATGCATTTGAGAGAGTGGGCAAGGCAGTTCAGCAAATACTTCTTTTTAGAAATCTGATGATCCATGTTCTTTAAAAGTAATTTTTATATTGATATGATATATTGGTGTTACTAAGACGCGTTACGGGTTGCATCATGCTAGCTCCTTGTTTTGTTCACACTGATAGTTTAATATAAATAAAAACCTATCTAAAGCTCTGCGTGTACACTGAGTACGTGCAGTAAATACATAAATGGAGGAAGTTGTTTCATACCTCCTGGCCCCATCCCTACCTACCCCTACCAAGTACATTCAGAACCACATTGGCACAAAGCCTACATGTGTACAAATCGTACATTTGTGGGCTTTGTCCACACTAATGTCCTCAAACTGGATTGGGAACTTTCCTTCTCTAGTATTCATTTCATAACTGTTGATCACCTCCTTCTATTATGTTTATGCTTCATCTGCCAGAACCAGTATCTACATGGCCCATTGTTCCTCCAGATATCATTAAATTTTGTAATTGCACCATGCCACATCAAATGTGGAGGGAACACCAGCTGCCTCGTGTAAGTGGACAATGATGTAACTGTCACACAGAAGGCAACTTGTGTCTTATCACAAAATCTGCAGCTTTGGTTCTTTCCCTACCCCTGGCCATTGGTGCCTTCATTTTTACTATGCGCAGAGCAATCACTGCAAATGTAAAATGTTTGTTCTCTCTCTCTTTATAATATGCATGTGATAAGGGAGTCTGATAAGGGAGATAGAGTGTAAATATATTATTGACTTCTGGTGTTTTGGTTGTTGATTCCATCACACAACTGACTTTATAGTTCAAGGCTTTCTATCCAATTAAAACTGCCTCAGAAATTACAACATTTAAACACCACTGAGACCATTTTATCGGCTGTGATAAATGGATTTAGTTGTAGCTTTCCCAAAGCTGTTCTGTTTAACCTAAGCCGTGGAGGCATGCACATAGTTGCACCTGAAGCTTGGCTTTTACTCCCCTGTTGCTAATTATCTCCATTCACTTCTGTCCTTGCAGTCACTTCTTTCTCAGAAGAAATTATTTCCCTCTCCCTATTTGCTTGGTTATTCTCCATTATCATGTTCTCAGAGTATGAGTTCAAAATCCCATCAGCCTTGCTTCCTGCGGTGCATTTTGGGGTTTGTATATCCTGGACTGGAAAAAACGAAAGGATGGTTGGCATCTGTAGTAGCTGTACTCCCCTAGAAATGAGAAATTATACAAACACTAAGCTTTGTAAACTTTTCTGCCCCAGGACTACACATGTAGGCTGAAACAATGATTTCCATCTCTCATTTGAGAGATGAAAATTGTCCCTTTGTTTTCCTTTAATAAGCGCTGCTCAGAACATGCTTGTCATGAGGCAAAATGCCCCTGTAAATTTTCAGTGGTTGTTTGTTTTTCATTTGATATTCATCTCTGCGTGGTGAAACAGATCCAGACAAAGAAAATTCACTATTAGAGCCTTTCCACAGTTTGCTGCGCAACAAATGTACACAATTCTTTTATTGCTCAAGCCACTCATTTTCTATTCAGCTGTGGCTCTGTAGTGGGGATATTCCCAGCACTCTGCTGATTGCAGAGCACCCTTAATGCATCTGGCAGTTGGACTCTTGGGGTGGGATGTCTTGGTGAGAAATTTGTGCAATTTGAAAATCTGCTTCAAAACAAAAAAACAAAACTCTACGACCTTGTGTGTGGCAGCTGTGAAAGAGATGAATTCCATTCTAGAAGTCGTTAGAAAAGGGGAAGATAAAAGTGCCAGTATCACAATGCCAGTATACATATTTAGGGTGCTGCTGCACTTGGAATACGGTGTACAGTTCTGGTTGCCTCACCTCAAAAAGGATATTGCAGAGTTGGGAAATGTGCAGAAAAGAGCAACCAAAATGACCGAGGGTTTGGAGCTGTTCCGCTGTGAGGAAAGGTTGCAACATTTATAATTTTCATTTTAGCAAAACGGGCGTGTAAAGGGTGGGGGAACATGACAGAGGTGTTTACAGTTATGCATGATGTGGAGAAAGTGGACAGAGAAACGCTTTCCCTCATGTGTCATAGAATTTAGGGCCATCTAATGAAACTGAGTGTTGGGAGATTAAGGATGGCTATGTTCTACCTCCACTGTTGGAGGCAATACGCCTCTGAATTACCGGTTGCTGGGAATTGCAAGTGAGGAGAGTGCTGTTGTACTTATATCCTGATTGTTACGAGTTTCCCATAGGCATCTCCTTGTCCACTGTGAGAAGTGGATGCTGACTAGTTGGGCATTTGACCTGCATCCATTCTTAGCTTGAAGGTGCTTAATCATTTCCTTGCCAACCACCTTTTCCTGCTGAAGCTTCTCCACCAAGTTGCTTTTACTCTTGCCAGACCCGGGTCTTGTCCCTGCAGTAGTGCAAAAGTGGCTAGGGGGAGGGGAGAATAATTCACCCCCCCCAAAAAAAAGGCTAACAGAGGAAGGGTTAAGCACCTACTTATTTCATACCTTCTCTGTCTCAAATTATTTCATTTTGAGGGCACTTGGTGATAGGTTGCACCCGCCCTTCCTAAAAATTAAAGCAATTATTTTAACTATTTAAATAAATTAAATAAATTAAAGCAATTATTTTTAACTTTTGCTATTTCCTTTTCCCTAAAAATGCTTTAAATTTAGGATGCTATGCACTTGCCTTCTCAAGTGCTGGAGTGCACTTTTCTGACACTTTATTAAATGTGGCAAACAGCAGTAAGGTATCTACCCATTGCGAAGTATTCTCTTCATATTATGTACATAATGGGATACAGGCTGTAAGAGACTTGTGGAGGGAGGCTACCATGTGGAACTGTTGTAATATAACTGGGGCATATATTTATTGCGAGAGAGAGAGAGAGAGAGAGAGACAGACAGAGAGATGCTTCAGTGAATAAGTTTACAGTGCTTCCATCCCCCTTCAATACACCACATGGTGGGATACATTTATAAGGGCATGAAACCATTGGGGAAATTACAGAGATTTTCATCTTGTTTTGACATTTCTCAATAAGACTCAATCACTTAAATTACAAGCGAAGTAAAATTTTGTACAGTCTTTAGATTTGTTAAAATTGTAGACCTTTCAGTTGCAAAACTTGTCTAATTTTGCTGCTGAAATTTTAGTTCGGGGAATACTTAAAAAAAAAAAATCCTAGCCACCAGCTCTCTATTTCAAGGAGGGTGGGTACCCCAATCCTTCAATATGTGTAGACCCTAGGCACATTTGCAAAGGGTTTATACAGTAGAAGCCAGCTGTGATATCCATAACATAACTTTCCATTCCATGTACCATGACAAACTCCCCTCCTCGCTCATATTAGGTAAAGGGACCCCTGACCATTAGGTCCAGTCGTGGACGACTCTGGGGTTGCGGCGCTCATCTAGCTTTATTGGCTGAGGGAGCCAGCGTACAGCTTCCGGGTCATGTGGCCAGCATGACTAAGCCACTTCTGGTGAACCAGAGCAGTGCACGGAAATGCCATTTATCTTCCCACCGGAGCGGCACACCTATTTATCTACTTGCACTTTGACATTCTTTCGAACTGCTAGGTTGGCAGGAGCAGGGACCGAGCAACAGGAGCTCACCCCATTGCAGGGATTCGAACTGCCAACCTTCTGATCGGCAAGCCCTAGACTCTGTGGTTTAACCCACAGCGCCACCTCCCATCCTCGCTCATATTAGCTCCTACTAATTTATTTCTCTTGCACTGTAATGTGTTAGTTGAATACCGGTAATCCTCTGAGAGAATTGCTTTCCAGAACACTCCCCCCAAACAACTCATTTTTTTATACACAAGCTGAACTTCCTTTTAACAGTGTCATCATTTAAGTCTTCAGTACTCGAAGAAAAGTCTTAAGTTACTTTGTGTTGTTGCTTTTCCTTTCATGATCAAAAACGTCTGCCTTTTCCAAACTATAAGCCCCTCTGATCATTTCATTATGCCCAGTTGCTCATGATTTGAGGGATGGCGCCTTATTGCTCAGAGGACATGTTGTAAATTATTGATGACTTCCTCTTAGGGGGAAGAAACACCAATTAAATTGTATAAACAGTAGCATTACGTCATGGTTGTATATAACTGATGGGAAGTTCATTGTCTGGTAAATTGGCACAAACAGTATGTAAGTAAGATACACTAAGGGGCTTACATCACTATGGATAGCTGAGGAGGAATATTTTCACTTCTTGTGAAAATAGAAAGAGAAGGAGTGGGCATCACTTATTGAATTCCTAATCTTCTCATAGTACTCATTATGAGTCAGGAAGATACGTTTCATTTCTGTACTTTGTAAAAGTATTGAGTCACCAAGTTGCTGACATCATACTTTCCTCCCATCACCTAACAGATGTTGCTGAAGTCCAGCTGTCATTGTCTCTAACCATTGGCTGCGGTGGCGGGGGCTGATAGAAGCTGACTGCAGGTTCCCCATCCCTAATCTAAACGCTACACTAACCTTTTAATTCAGTTCAAAGTAGGTATCAGGAACCTGGTGCTGTCCAGATGTTCCTGGACTACAGCTCCCATCACTCCTGACTATTGGGATACTGGCTGGGGCTGATGGGAATTGGAGTCCAACATTCAGATGACCACAGATTCCCACCCCTGAGCTAAAGACTTGTCTTTTAATTCCATTTTTAAAATTATAACCTTAATCCATAGCTTTCTCCAGTTTGGAATAGATTAAGATGATTAGAAAATGCATATGATACACCTTGGTGAGTGTTTCACAAATTTGGATGGTCTCACACGTTTTTAAAATGTGCTGCTTATAGACAGTGGACATGTCGGAGGAACTATAGCATTATCCTCAACATGTTGACTTCCATGTGCAGCAATGTTTTTGTGTTTGTGTTTTTAAAATGAGAGCATTCAAATGTTCATTTCCCCCAGAAATTGCCTGGAGGTGTGTAATTTTGAAGCAGTTTACCAAAGCTGGGATCCAAAGCAGCAAAGATGGCATATTGGTAGAGGGGATTTGTTGATCTTGGCTCACTTTTTGTGGTTTGTTTTGGGGGAACAAACCATAAACACTAGTTCTTTTGTACTACTAAGCCACTGCTCTGGCTTGTATTCTTCTGGCACAGTATATGGAGGAGAGGGCAGGTAAGCAATGGTTTGTTTC
This sequence comes from Darevskia mixta, assembly GCA_034641385.1. NCBI lineage: Eukaryota > Metazoa > Chordata > Lepidosauria > Squamata > Lacertidae > Darevskia > Darevskia mixta. Next base: position 8,555,053 of record JAWWNH010000001.1, on the reverse strand, counting down.
AGACTATGGCTTACCTTTAAATGTCAACTTGGCCATTGTCAGGTGAGGGAGCTCATCATTCTCTGCTAGGAATCCCTAGCCTCTTTCCCTATTAAAAAGGTAAAGGTAAAGGGACCCCTGACCATTAGGTCCAGTTGTGTCCGACTCTGGGGTTGTGGTGCTCATCTCGCGTTACTGGCTGAGGGAGCCGGCGTACAGCTTCCGGGTCATGTGGCCAGCATGACTAAGCCGCTTCTGGCGAACCAGAGCAGTGCACAGAAATGTCGTTTACCTTCCCGCCAGAGCGGTACCTATTTATCTACTTGCACTTTGACGTGCTTTCGAACTGCTAGGTGGGCAGGAGCTGGGACCAAGCAACGGGAGCTCACCCTGTCACGGGGATTCTGATCGGCAAGCCCTAGGCTCTGTGGTTTAACCCACAGCGCCACCCGCGTCCCTTCTTTCCCTATTATCAGACTACAATTTCCAAGGTTACCTGGGAGAGGGAATGACCATTAAAGCCAAAACGAATTTTTATAGCATAGCTGTATCTAAACCAAATATTCTGTTGGTGTATAATAACATAACCACTGAAAACCTGGTCTTTTATCATGCCTGTTGATACCTTAAAGCAACTTCCAATATCTTTGTAGACTTCTTTCTTTTACGTAAGTTGGTTTTGGACATGAGGCAGCCTGGCATAGTTTCTTGAAGTGGTGTCTTGCTGAGCTCTTATTACCACAGCAGCTGATGATGATAAGTAGTGAATTATTTAGGAACCGGTTGAACTCCTCATTAAATTTAATAAGCCCAGAGTTTTCCACAGTGCCCTTTCAGGCAGGCTAGGACCACTAGCCGAGGCACCAAGAGGTTCATTTGCCAAATGCTGTTCTGGGCTTTTCATGGAAAGGGGTAGGGGATTGTAACTTAGCCATAGATAAACAAGATGCAGACCGCAGCAGCACCACTGCAAAGCTCTAATGAACACTAGTGGTGATCACAATGTGTCTAACTTAGCTTGATCTAAAAATTAGCACAGGGAGTTCTTTTAAATTAATAGCATCATTCTGGGCCAAAACTGAAGCTAGCATAATTGGATACATCAACTTCCCTGAAGTCAATATAACTTTTATTTATTTATGGCATTTGTATGCCGCCTCATAACATACTGTTCTCTGGGTGGCTCACAATATATATTGCATTTGCTTTTTACATATTAAATAAAACATACAACCGTTAAAACAAGGGGGGCGGGGCGGAGAAACACACTACATAAGTACAACAAAACAGAACTCATCACACCACCCAAAGTAAAAACAGACTTTGAAAAACGGAAGCCCAGATTATCTAAGTTGGTTAAAAGGTCTGCCCAAACAGAAGGTTCTCCAGACCACAACAGCCTTCTCAGGTGAGCCTCCCAGGGAAGGCTCTTCCATAATAACATTCACTGTTATGCTATTTATTTAAATGCTTTGCTTATGCTGGTCTGTGACCGTAATATGGTAAATTTATTCAAATTCAGGGGCCATTGCTGCAAAGGCCATCTCCCTAGGAGTTACTGACCTCACTGTTTGGCAGGGGTACCCAGAATAGGTCCATGGAAGAGGACTTTAAAGTTCAAGTAGATGCATGAAGAGGAAGGCAAACTTTCAGTTAGCCTGATCCCAAGCTGTTTATGCAGTTGGCAGTCCTACTTAGTTCAGGCACTTCCTCTGGAGCAGGAAGAGCTGCTGTTCCGCACAGGACAAGTAATGTGCAATTGCATATCATCAGCAAACTGAATCTCTGCTCTTAGCATGACATTCCTCAGGGGCCCCTATATTTATTGTTCACAAAGTGAGCTGCAGATTGCATCTCTGAGGGATGCTACATTTTAAGCATCTGTGGGATGATGAATAGCTATCCATCACCACTGATTGACTCTCATCTTGTGCCTATGACACTGGCAGTTGTGGTCATACCCTGCAATGTCTCTCATCTGCTGAAGCAGCAGCCCATGCTCAATAGTATTGAATGTGCTGTGAGGTCTGCCGTAACCACAGTTGCCATCGGTCCTCATTAGCAAATAAATCATTTGCTATCCTGACAAGTGCCACATCTATCCCACAGGAGGATTGGAGCCCAGACTGGAAGATGTTTTTGGAATCTGTTTCATTTTTATTTGATTTACACCCCACCTCTTTCATCAGTTTCTGATCCCAGTCTAGGTGCTGGTGCAGGAGTATTGCTGCAGCTTTCTCAGCAAGTTCCCTTAAAAATGTGATGTTAGGCCAGAATAGAGACTGGATGATATTTTGTACCTACTGCAATGTTGTGTTAAGGCATCTTTAAGAGGAGGCAACCTACTACAGAACCACTAAAGCACTCCTAGGGTCCCGAGCAACTTTGGGTGACACAGCAGAAGAACATGGGAGAAAAGGGGTAATGGGCATGAAAAAAATGGGGGGCAGGAATGCAAGAATCAAGAGGAGAAGAAGCTCCTGTGCCCCTCTGCATATACATTTAGCATGATGCCTGCCTGCCTCACTTTGGGAAACAGTGTTCTGCAATAAGCTTTGAATGGATGCAAACTCTTGGGCAGTGACCCCCTGCCCCAAACTCTTGAGAATAAAGTTTACATTGCAACTAGGCTGAGACAGACCTTCAGAAAAAGAATGTTAAGCACTTAATTTATTACTTTTGCAAATGCCTTGCACAATTGCTGCCAAGGATACCTTTGCATGTAGGCTCTTATACAAACATTGCACCCAGCTTGTGTATGTCAGGCAGGACTGCTGTGCCCAGTGGGCAGCGAGGGCACAATTCTGATCCTACACAAAATGCATGGGGTCTATGTACTTGGAGCCTTGTCTGTACTTCCCTTTTCTTTTCACTGTGTGAAGATAAACTCCTTCAAAGCTGCTTGGTAGCTCGAATGACCATCTGAAAGCTGATACAGTACCTAAGAGATGAAACTCTCGCATTGATTTTCCCCTTGGGCAGTCTTTGTTCAAATTCACCACTGGATAACACTATTTGACAAAAGAGCAATGTCTGTAGCAAGGTTTCACAATACACTGAGAACAATGCTTGGCGTTCATTGCAAGGGGACAAACAAGGCAAACAATGACTATATTTGGTACCGTCATGGATAGCAGTTCAAAATAAAATATTACATAGCAAGCCATCTTTAGGTCAGAATAGCTGATGATAAGCAATAGACCAAGCTGCAATCCTGTGCACAGGGCTCATGCACACTTGCTTGATCATTATATTGATCTTATTGTGTACTGATTAATTCCCCTGATCCCAACAGCTTTTCTCATTGTTCTGCATCTGTACCTTGTGAAAATCTGATTTCACCTGCTGAATTGGATCTTACTAGATGCATGGGAAATCCAAAGAGAGACTTTGCTTAACCGAGCTTCAATTTAGTGGGTAAGATCAGATTTTTGCATGGCACAGCCATGGATGGAAGAAGAAGAAAAGCTCTCAGACCCAGGGAAATTAATTGGAACACAGTAAAGTCAAAATGTGGGTCAAGAGAAAGTTTGGATGAGCCCACAGTAAGTTGAAACCAATGGGAGTTAAGCCTAAGGTTGCAATCCTAAACACACATTCCAAGGAATAAATGGGACTTACTTCTGAGTAAATACATGCCTTGGATTGCATTGTAACTGTTGGCAACCCAAAGCTGCAAAACTAAGCATGCTTACCAGGAAGTGAGGGCTCATGGACTCATATTTACTGCTGCATTGGAACAAAAGTCAATTGTTGGTTGGCATTCATATTTATGGTATGGGAAAGAGAAAAAACACAAAGGTTTTCATAATCATATAATAAGAAAAATGCTTATAAAAATATGGAATAAACATAAAGATTTTTTAGAACCAAAAATTCCATGGTGGCTCTCGCCGGTGGAAGCATTAGCATTAAAACCTCTTAGTAAGAGAGGAAATTGGCTGACGTACAGAGAATTATTAATAGAGGCTGAAAAGGGGTTAAAGCTGAAAGAATATAAGGAACTAAAGACTACATTGCAAAGTTGGTTACATCATAGACAATTCAACAAACAGTTTAAGGAAAACAATAAAAATGCTTTCAGCTACACAGTGTCAAACTTTCAAAAAGAGATAATTGAGAGTGATACGAAATTACTTTAAAAATGTATAATCTCCTGTTATATGGGGAAACGCTGGATGAAATGGTAAAGTCAGCACAAATAAAGTGGGCTCAGGAGTTAGATTATAACAGCGTTTCCCAACCGGTGTGCCGCGGCACAGGAGTGTGCCGCAAGACACCGGCTGCTGTGCCGCGGGAAGGGGAAGACACCGGCTGCTGTGCCGCCCTTCCGCTTCCGGGGCGGTCCGGGCGGCTGGCGTCGCCTTGGCTGCGCTTCCCGCTCGCCGACCGCCGCCTTTGCCAGGGCTGCCGGGCGCTTCGCCCGCTGCCTCTGCCGCCCCGGTCGCGGTCGGGGACGGGCGGGAGGTCAGTGAGGCGGCCGTAGAAGCAGCAGCAGCAGCAGCTATCCTCCTCTGAGACCCTTCCTCAGAGGAGGCAGGAGACCACCTGACCCGCCGAGGAGTCGGAATCCGGCCGGCTTTCCCTCAAGAGGCCTCCGGAGCGGAGAGCTTCGCTTCGCCTTTTGCTCCGGCCAAGTCGGGCAGAGGGGCGTTTGGCGGTGCCGGCTGGATTCAGCGGCGCAGCCCCGCGAAGGGTGACTTCAGGCGGAGCCCAAGGAGCCTCGGAGCAGCTTCCCGGGCTGGAGGGCAGGCTGCGCGCCGCCGGAACCGCAACTCTCCGGGCGAGGCTGGCGAGGCCGAAGGGCCCGATCCAGACCCCGGCTGCAGAGGTAGGCCGCCGGCTTCTAACCCAGCGGAAATCGGGCGGGAGGTCACCCCAGGAGCCGCGCTCCGCTTCCCCACCTACTCCCGTCCCGGAGGCTGGGGCGGCGCGGAGGGCGCAGGCGGCCGTAGAAGCAGCAGCAGCAGCAGCTATCCTGCGCGGCGGGCGAGCGGGCTCCGGCTCCTTCTCTCCTCGACAGCGGCTGGGTAGACTCGACCCGCCCGTCGTCGTCCCGGGCTCGCTCGGGGCCGGGTGGAGGTGCTGCCGGGGGGCTGGGCGCGGGAGGGGGGCGGGCGCCTGGCCCGCCGATCTCCCACTCCGTTTTCGCCCCTCCCTCCCGCCAGGGCGCGCGGACACCCCGCCCCCGGGTCGTGGTGTGCCGCGAGATTTTTTCCGTGGGGCAGCTGTGCCGTTGCCCCGAGGAGGTTGAGAAACACTGGATTATAATATACAACTGGAAGATTGGGAAAAGATGTGGAAGGTGAATTTAAAATTTACAGATTGTCTCTTATTGAAAGAGAATTATATGAAAATGATGTATAGATGGTATATTACACCAGAGAAAGTGGCAAAAATGTATAAAAAGGGATCTAAAACCTGTTGGAAATGTAAAGAAAAAGATGGTACATTTTATCATATGTGGTGGGAGTGTAAAAAGGTTAGAAATTATTGGGCAATGATATATAATGAATTGAAAAATATGCTTTAAAAGACTTTTGTTAAGAAACCAGAAGCATTGCTCCTAGGCATTTTAGATCAAGATTTTAAAAAAGAACATTGGAAATTATTTATGCATGCAACAACAGTGGCAAGAATTATATTAGCACATGCTTGCAATACAGAAGAAATACCAATGAAAGAACAATGGCAAGGGAAACTTCTGGAATATGCAGAACTGGCAAAATTAACAGATAAATTACATGAAAAGGATAACAAAGATTTTAAAAGAGAATGGGAACCATTTACAGCAGATATGAAGATGCAACATAAAGAATTGGACTCAGTGGCAGGGTTTGAATAAACAAACACAATTGTATATAACAAAAAGTAAGATTATATGTATGGGGGAAATTTTGGGAAACAAACGCAGGGTGAGTAATATGGAAATTAAAAAAAATGGGAATATGAGGGAAGTCCCGCGGAGGAGGGGGGAGGGAAATATGGAAAATTGTTAGAGAAATATTGTTAGAGGATGTATACATGGAAAAACCAATTAAAAATATTTTTTTAAAAAGGAACAAACATCAATCGGGTTTTCTGCAGATTGTTGTTTGTTCCAATTCAGTAGTAAACAGCAGGTTTTCACAGGGAAAGCAGTGGGACAAAAGAATAATCTCTCAGACCTGTGCCTAGAAATCACGGGACAAATGGGGGGGGATATTGGGATGAACGGAAGTATGGAAGAACCCTAAGTCCCGTTTAGGTCAGTGGGATTTGCTGCTCAAAATTCCTACTTAGGAGCAGGCTGTTCATGTTGATATGAAAGCTCTTTGTCCATGCTTTACATACACCATGTGAGCTGTGAATTGATGTTGAGGTTATTTATTTATTTATCTGTCCATAACCACCATATGCCATCTGTGCGCATAGTTCTTCACAGAGTTTCACAACCAAATAAAAGACAGGACCCTGCCCTGAGTAGGTTACATTCTGCATTTTGGCAGGGGGGCAGATGAGGAGTGGGTGGGAAAGGAGAGGCAAGGTAACAAGAGATGAGTCTTGGGAAATGCAGTTACATCTGCATGTAGTGGCAATCCTCTGCATGCTTACTTGGAGTAAGTGCCACTGTTGCCGTGTGCACACTATATCCCCAAAGTGCTCCCCCCTCAAAGAATTCTGGGCACTGTAGTTTATGTCTCACAATTCCCAGCAACCTGTAGCAAATTACAGTGACCAGAATTCTTTCAGCAGTGGGCAGGATTGTTCTTAGAATGAGCTTTGAAGGTATAGTGTGTGCGTAGCCTGTGTTCCGCTGGACTTAATCCCTTGGCTGATGTGTACAGGAGGGAAGCATTAAGCTGGGTTTCAGCTGGCGCGGGATTAAGCAGGGAGCAGATCTCGGCAGCTCACGCTGTTTTCTTGTTTCTCTTTCGAATCGTGGTTTCAAACCATCACATTGCATGTGGGAAAACTGAGCTAAATTGGGCCAAACCAGACATGATACTAATCAGATGGTTAGCCCTGGTGTGCGTGGTCTTTATAAAAGCAAAACAAAAATAACAAGCATGGGAGGCATGAGGGTGAGCTGGAAAAGGACCCTAGTGAAGCAGGGGTCAGGATTTAAGCTTTTCTACCTTCCATGAGGACCCAGGTGGCGCTGTGGGTTAAACCACAGAGCCTAGGGCTTGCCGATCAGAAGGCGGCGGTTCGAATCCCCGCGACGGGGTGAGCTCCCGTTGCTTGGTCCCTGCTCCTGCCAACCTAGCAGTTCGAAAGCACGTCAAAAGTGCAAGTAGATAAATAGGTACCGCTCCGGCGGGAAGGTAAACGGCGTTTCCATGCACTGCTCTGGTTCACCAGAAGCGGCTTTGTCATGCTGGCCACATGACCCGGAAGCTGTACGCCGGCTCCCTCGGCCAGTAACGCGAGATGAGCGCTGCAACCCCAGAGTCGGACACGACTGGACCTAATGGTCAGGGGTCCCTTACCTTCCATGGACCCAGTTGGAATTGCATCCCGCAGCCCTTCCCTTCCCCAGGAGGAGAAGCGCTTAATGCCACTTTCCTCTCATTTTGAGTAGCAAGTATGGGGTGTGTTGTCTGGTTCTGATTGTGACCACGGCAGGGGATATATGGACCCCTGACCTAATCCAGCAAGCTCTTAAGTTCTTACAGTCACAGCCGCAGCATGATGACTATAAGAAGCAGAAAGAGTACAGCACTCTTTTCGGTGCCTACTTAAAAACATTTTTGTTTAGGCTAGCCTATCCAGACACTTAATATGTTGATGTTTTTAAATCTTTTTTTGCTGATAATTTTAATTGTTTTTAATGTTTTAAACTGTTTTATTGATATTTCTTGTAGACCACTTAAGAGGCTTTCTTACAACTAAGCAGTATATAAATCTTGTTAAATAAAATAAATAAATAAAAAGAAAGAGAAAGTGCAGAAATCTGTGCTTAAGTCTTGGCAGGCAGGGGGAATGTTGTGGGCTTGAGAATTTTAGTATTTGGCACAAAACATTTAGACAAGTAGCCACATTGAGTGTGAGCCTTCAGTACCAATCAGTGATTTCCTCCTGAACACTGTTAGGAGTTTGGGGTGGGGTGGGAAGTTGAGGCCCTTCTAACCCTGGACCCAGCAAGTGTTAAAATATAAGCCAGGCTAGCTTCCTGATGAGGTGATTGCCTGGGTGATGTGCCATTAAGAGAACAAAGGAAAGGGGGCTGCCTGTATGTGTAAATAAACCATATGTCCTAAAGACACCACAGGCACCTCTGTGCCTCACTCTTAAAAGAAACATGAACCCTGGGCTTGTTCCACAAACCTGGAACCCTTGGGATCTTGCACTACTCAGAGATTGGGGTGATGTGCAACAATATTTAACCTACCAGTGGTGTGTCTCTGGCTTCCATTCCAATGGAAATATGTCATCAGGGAAAGTCAAAGTGGAGCAGCTCACCTGCAGACCTGACAATGGGGATCTTTTTGGATGAATTTCTCAAAGACAGACCTTGCAAAAGGGGCTTTGCCATTAGGGGAGTTTTTATAGTCTGGCCTCTGGGAGCAGCCCATGGAAGAAAACTACAATGCAGTATGAAATATAGTCATGTCTTCAGCAACCAGTGATATCAGTAGATCTTTATAAAGGAAATGCAGGAGGAGGAGGAGGAGGAGGAGGAGGAGGAGGAGGTGGAGGTCAGGTGAAAGGAGATGCTGGCTCGTATGACTGAACCTTTAATTAGAAAAGGTTTGCCTGTTTTATTAGATCTTTGTCATCTGTATGGAGGTATGAGTGAGAGCTGAATGTGTAAGAGCTGGCTCATTTTCTTAAAAAAAATCATAGACTTTCATAGAGCTTTGAAATGACAAGGACTATGCTGAAAGGAAAGAGGTTTGAAGATTAAATGGAGATTTAAAAAAAATACAGGAATGGGCAACTTGCAGCCCTCTAGACGCTGATGGGCTCAGATCAGCTTCAGCCAGTGGGTAGGGACAACATCCCTGGAGGGACCTGTAGTCCAGCAACAACCATGATATTTAAAGTTAACATGACTGGGGGGGGGAGTGATGCCCTCCAACCCAGCTTTCACTTTTACCTACCCTCATGATGTCATTGTGCTTAGGATGTTGGGCATCCTTTTCGTGAGAGAGCATACCTTATTCCATGGCTGGATGCCACAGACATCTCCCCACAAGGTTTTAATTGTCCTGTGGTGAGTTTATAAGCAGCTTACGCGTGGCGAGGGATGGCTGTCTGTACCTGTGTTATGTGTGAGATGAGCCTATGCCAGTCTAATCTCACCAGGTGTCATACTATCTTTGCCCTTTATGCTGTACCATCTTAGGGTCAGTCATGTCTCTCCTCCTACATACCTGATCCAAACTCAAGAGCTATGGAAACCTGCCTAGACCTGTGCAACCCCAGTTGGAACATATTTGCCTTCCAAGATATTTGTTCCAAACGTATTTGTTGCCAAGAAGCAATTAGGCATCTTATTTGGTAGCAACTTCTAAAGGCCAAACTACGTATTACATGCAGCCATGTGTATCCATTATTTAACTATGTTCTTCTTTTTTTAAAAAAATGAATGTAGTCTTCATGCCAGTAAATCTCAGAATAGGAGTTTAGGGGCAGGAACAGAAGGACTTTGTAACTCTTCCCCTCCTGGCTGTTTTATTCCAAATTTTCCCCCGCTGCTTTTTACTCCATGGAGGAAAAGATATGCCTTGCATAGTTTTCCCTATATAACAGAAAAAAGAAATCTTGCTTTCAGTTTTGAGTCCAGAAACAACTAGAGCAAAGAAGTTAAGAAAGCGCTTGTTCCCTTGCCTAAAACCCACAATTTTTTAGGCTAGTTTCAGTTAAAACAGAAAGAAAAAGATACACAGATACATATACTGTATCATTCAATCCCAACATTATGAGTTAAAGGTCAACTCATTTGAAATATTTCAAGATAAATGCAAATGGATTGTGCACAATTTTTATATTGTTTGCCAAGAAAAGCCCTAGTGGTCATTATATTGCTTGCCTCCTTAAATTGTGCTTCCTCTTTTGCACAGTTGCTTGTATTGTGCCATAAAGCATATTGTAGTAAGCCTCCACATCATCCAAAGAGCTGCTGTGAAATTCCACGTGCTTTCCCCACGTATGTGAGGAAATAGATGGGCTTGAATGTCACTCTGCTCTGTGGAAGGAAAAGCTGGAAGATGGATTGCGCTGGCTTTCATCCATCCATCTGTTCATCTGGCAGGCCTAATGTTCAGTTCCTCATTGTCCCAGTTGCCTTAAATAATGCTGACCTACAGGATATGGGATGACAAAGGTCATGCAACTCATTTTCCCCTTGCCTTCCTTAAGTGATCATTAAGTTCTCTGAGACATCGTAACTACACGTAGTGGTGACAGCCGGATGGTATTTACAAACAAGGTAAAATCTCTCTCTGATGTATAAAGGTTAAGTTAGGAGCTGCTTCATACACAGGGTTCATCTGCTCAGTTATTTTCCTGGGGTATCTATGCACAGAGCTGTGCTTTAAAACAAAACCACAATCCAGTATTTTGCACAAGGGAATGCTGAATTCTCTGACAAATTGTGCCAATTAATATTCATAAGGGTACTTGCCAATTTTGTGTTTCCCAACTGTAGAGGGGAACAAGGATCTATGAAGGACACCGCAATCCTGAGATGTTTGCTTTTATATCTCCTACAGTGGTACTCTGCAACAGTCACAGAGCAGAGGCCAAGCAGGAGAGGGACCCACACGGTAGCAGTCAGTGTGGTGGGACAGAGCCTCCTTCCTGACACAGGCACCACTATGGTGTATCTGGACAGGGATGGGGTTGGGCAGGGTTACCCACTCTGGTCCCATCCAGGTGTAAAAACCGTGTTTATGGAAGACAATCTTACTCTGCTATGAGTGATTGCCAAAGAAGATGAAGATCCAGGTGTACTCTAGTGATGCTGGTGCCGAAAGGGCAACTCTGCTCCACCACACCAATAACTACGTTGGTTCCTACATTAAGGATGTAGGAGATGTTGATAAGTGGCAGTGGAGTCAGGGAGTGGTTGGTCAGCTGCAATCAGAAGTGGAAGGTGCTGCACCAGCAACATCCTATACCTGACACCTGTATCTTGCTGTGCTGTTACTGGGTGGGCACCTATTCAGCTCAGAGCCAGCCTCTCTCTGTTGCTATTGCTGCATCTCAGCCCCCACATGTACTGTAAGAACATGCTGCTTCCCTAAATCCCTGTGGCCAAGTACTACTTCCTCCCTCACCTCACCAGCTGCATCTCCCATTGTATCAGGTAAAGGTAAAAAGGACATCCAGGTTGCCCATCTGGCAGCTATTACCCAATCCTGACCAGGGATGTAAGAAGGCATCAGATTCCATCCCACCCTGTATTCTCGTCACACGCAGCATTGTTTCTGTTCCACTGCAGTTCATCTTCTGACAAAAACTACATTATTTGTCTTGCTGTCCATTATGGTGAAATGTTACGTAATTAATTATGCTATTCCTCATCATTCATTTCAATTCAGAAGAAACCCAGTGTAAATTGGGGGGAGGAAAGTCATAAATTACATAGCATTACATATTGTTTGTGAACTGAAAACAACAACTGCAGTGGAGACCTTTCCAAACATTTTTGAGCTTTTCGCTCTGATGGTTCTGGGAGATTTTTTTAGGAGCCAGACAGTCTATACAATGGTAGATAACGTCAGCAGCCAGCTCCCACAATCTTATTGCTGAATTAAAAGGGTGTCTGAATATGTAACCGCAAACAGTGATATCTCTGGAAAACTGAAGGGCAATTTAACATTGGTTAGCTTTGTGGTCAACTCTGAAAGCAGATTTAGGCCATCTATCTTAAGGTTCCCTACATGAGTAAGTAGCTCATTATGCTTAAGTTTCCAAGTAAGAAAGATCACAAGCCTTCTGAGTTCTGGCTCACATGAGCAATTCTCGCCTTACCCAGCAGTGGAGTCATGGAGTTTTTAATTAAATCATGAAGCTAAATAAAATAATAGGAGAGCCGCAGAGCAAAGGGACTCTTGCAATTCCTGATTACTCGTTTAGTTCATTGCCTTTGCTCATTCCAAACAATGCCATTCATCACCATCCAGGCAAAAATTACAGTTTGATTGCAGCAGAAGGCAATTGTTGTTTTGGAGCAAAGGGATCCTGTGTTTAGAACTGCTTCTGACACTGCAAAAAGGAGCGAGTCTACTTTCTATTTTTTCTACTAGTTTTCCACCTTTTCATACAACATGAACTAGGTGCAGTGTTATAAACCTTCAGAAATGTTATTGTAAGTGCTCACAAATGCCAAAAGGGAAGCTTAGTTCTTGACTGTACCCCTGTAGGTAGGAGCTCCCATGACTGAGATTGCCTCCAGTTGACTATCACTATATTTTGCAGGAGAGATTCAAACACAAGCCAGAAATTTAGGTTTGCGCAATTAATGGGGATTAAAGTGCTCTGTCGCCCTGGTGCAACAAATCCACCTTAAAACAACACAAGACTTTTTGCAGTTAGGAAAGTAAAATTGTGTGATGAATGAAGATTAATGGGAAGATGTGTAACTACCACACAACAAATCAAAAGGATGATGAATGCTCATTGTTGCATAATCTCCCCACTCAAATTGAGCACTCAAATGAAGACAGAGCATATTCTAACTGCTGTGCAAGCTTCGTGCCATCAAATTGGGATGAACGCTCAATAGACAGGTAGTCTGGAGGAGTGCTGAGTGTTTCCTGCATACAGAAAACTAGATGTTAGAGAGGAGGAGTCTAGCCTGGCGTTTACCCTGACAGGCTAGTTTTCAGCGTGCAGGAGTTTTATTTATTATTTATTTACAGTGCTGAGGAACATTCTGTCGTGGGAGCTCTACCCACAGTCTAAAGTGTTACAGCCCAAACACACAGGTTTTCCTGTCAGAAAAGGACTGTTGAAATTGAAAAAGCAGTACGTTATTGGGGAGTTTTTTTCTTGGAGATTACACTGAATTGGCCTTACCACATTGATCAAAATATATGTTGCTCCATCCTATGGCTGCCAATAATTTTTGACTCTTTGCTGTGTGATGTAATGGCATCACAAAGCAGTGTGGGTGTGGCTACTGCAATGCAGCCTCTCGTTCATAAGGCAGATGTTTTCATAGGTCCTGATCCAGGAGATCCTTTGCACATAAATCTGCATGTTAAGGAACTTTTGAATAGCTGCTGCAGAACCCTCACATCTCACAGAAGATTCTGAGGTGCCTCAGACTTCTGCACAGCAGCTCATAGTACATCAACCTGTGCCAACCTGGCGCCCTCCACTAATTTTGGACTATGACTCCCCTCAGCCCTTGACTGCCGTAGAAGAAGATACTAGTGGACAAGTTTGTTTCCCATTATCCGTCTCAGAGGAACACTTTAATAAGGACCTTTGTTTATGATTGATGAATTTTTCTCTGCTAGTTAATTGCAGATGGTGAGGTTTTGGAATGTCATACAATGGGGGGGGGGGTATTAAAGCAACTTGACTGCACTATGTATCCCAGCAATAAGAAAGGCGCATCCATAGATTTTGGAAATGACATCCTCTGAGGAAAAGCCTTTGATGTTGGAGGAAATGAGCAGCTTTGCTAGTGAAGGGATGTTGTCAGACAGCTTTCCATCCTCACTAGCCAGCCCTCTTCCTTCCCCATCCCCTGCCAATAAATGTGTAGAATCTATTCTTTTCCATTCTCTTGCTGGATCTGAAAAGAATAGGCTTTTGCCTCTATTCTCTTTTACCTGCTGTAGGCCTAGCCATTGAATTCAGAGATAACCCGGCTCTGTGCTGTGAATTTGAAAAAGTTTCTTTTGTGGCATGTCTTTATGGAAGGCTACGATAACTGCCCTCTGATGGACGAGCATGGGAAGCAATACTGGCTTAGCATTTGGCAGAATCGAAGCGGATTCCCCTGTCCTCTTCAGATGCAGGGTTTTTCCATCTCTTGGATCTGACTGCTTCTGATTTTGCATTCAGGGAGAGTGCCACTGCTACGAGGGCGACAGCGAAATGGAAGATGTGTCCAATATAAATTGCTTCCCTTTCTATTGCTGCTCTTTTTATTAATTTCCATGCTGGCTGATTTTATAGCTTTCTGAGCCTTTTATTTCCTTTTTCTCGAAGGACATTTCTAACTATGGAACCTTGTTTCTGATTTCTTTTAAAGGAGCATTCTAGCATTCTGCTGCCATGGCTGAAAGCACAGGAATAAAACAGTCCCCATATATTGGAAAAGAATATTGCAGAACTAGCTTTGTGCCTGCCAGCATGTGATGCAATTGCATTAAAAACGTGGGGGAAAGGTTGTACTGAAGGAGACCTGGCCAGGCCCAAGTATATTTGTGCTCCCCTTTGGCAGGAACCCAACCCACCCACGAGCTTTTAAAGCATTCATCACTGCACATTTATCTCTCTGTGACTGCAGCATGAAGGGATGGGCATGCATGCATGAATGGGCCATATCACAAGTTGAATGCCATGAGCAGAACTTTTACAAATGCAGTGTGTTAGCTTCTTAGTGACTCTTCTGTGAATAGAAGGGCTCGTACCAATCTCTTGGGACTGAGGTCCAGTGGAGGCTCCTGCTGGAGGAAGGAGAGGAGAAGGCAGAGTGTTCATTGATTCCCATTGCACCAGGTCTCCTCCAACCCTCAACCCTCCACAGCAAATATACAGGAGGTAAAATGGGAAGGAGGAACCAGCAAAAATCACCCAATGCCTTTCTTCCAGCAGGTGTGTCCCCAGAGGAGTCTTGTTCGTGAGAACGCTGGATCCATTGTAATGTTTTACGTTAGAGTGGGTCCACACATTCGGGTGCCAGTTATTAACTAGTAAGTATTCGGTAAACAAGTATAGAGAAATCATGTGCATGTGTGCATGCATGTGTGATGCAATCCACTCAGGGCTTTCTTAAGCATATGCGGCGCTGAGGTGCAAAGATCCACCCGGCGCCCCCCCGGCTGCCCAGTCCCAGGAGGGCAGAGCCAGCCATCCGCAGCAGAAGAGCCCGCCGCGGTGCTCCGACCAACAAGCAGGCTCTTCCCCGGACTCAACTCTCGGGCCCTGGATTCTCAGCCTGGTGTCCCTGAGAGCCTGATGCCTGGGTGCCCCACACCCCTAGCACCTATGGGTAAGATGGCCCTGAATCCACTGTTTGCTTAAGGCTGGGTTCCATGCCTCTTTTTGCATCAGGCAGTTTGAGTGCTAGGTTCTTTCAGCATTACTGTTGGGCAGCAATGGGGAATCTCTGGCTCACCAGGCCATTTTGTCCAACTTCCCAAGCAATACCCACCACACTACATCTGTGGACGGGTAAAGATGTGGCTCTCTGTCAAAAGCAGAATTTGAAGGCACTGCTGATCAGCTCATGCATGTGTGCAAAGGCACAGCAGAAATTTGCAAGCCCTGTGCCTTTTAATCCTCACCATAGACCCCATGGCATAGGAAGTGACAAGAAAAAAGTTGCAGCTACAGAAGTGTCAACCAGATACCTCTCATCCTGGGACTTGGCTGCTCTTAGGCTTTGTGATACTTGCATTTTAAGTAACCCTCAAGACTTAGAGCTCAATCCAAAACCAATATCTGCTGGGATGAGGGAGTTTGAATTCGGCAGAACTTGGGCTGAGCCAGTAGAACTTACACCAGTTGTCCACCATAAAGGATAAACTGCAAGAGCATTAGAAAAGAGTGGATTAAATAAACGAATAAAATAAGAAAATAGCCACTGTGGGGGAACCTTTGGCCCTCCAGATGTTACTGAATGACAATTCCCATCAGCCCCTGCAGGCATGGCCGATAGCCAGCTGTGATGGGAGTTGTAGTTCAGCAATATCTGGAGGGCCATAGAATGCCTCACACCAGTTTTAATAGTATGCGCATGCACACACCCCATGCGCCTACCTGACTATTTCTCATGCCCTCTGTCACAATCCCTTTTCTATACCTACATGTTTGGACATTTCCTGAGTGACACCCTTTTTAAAAAAATGACAAAAAGTAAGCTAAAAAGCAGAGAGTATCATCAAAGGAGTTTAGTTATTCCTTTAAATCCATCTGTGTGCAAATACTGGCCTTTCTCAAAGGGTCCCTGGCTTTTATGATGGCTTCCCTGGAACTTCCCTCCATCTAAAGTCTGTGGGTCAATAATGTCATAGCAACAAGAAGTCATTAAGTGGGACACTGCCTATGGGGAAACCCAGTTCTGCCAAGTCTCAGGCTCCTGTTTCAGAAATCCTGAGCTCTTCTGCTCCCTGATCTTCCCGGTTAGCAAAAGATCCTAAAGTCCATCAGCTGTCATAAAGTAACCGTGTAGCCCATTGCACAGAGCCATACTGCTTAACTGAGCGTTGTCCCCCGCCCCCCTCTCTCTCCTCAGTTCAGGCTCAGGTTTAGGGTGCTCAGTTCCCAAAACAGGCACAGCCACCTTTACACGTCATGCTTGCCGAAGCAGATAAAAAGCTGTAGGTTTTTCCAAACAGTGCAGAGCTGGGCAATGTGCCACAAAATATGGTTCCTCCAGAATACTTTCATTCAAAACGTATTCATGTTTAAAAGTAAAATTATGTTCTCATTAGGAGGCAGAACACTTGTAAAGGTTAGGCAGGATGACAGAATAAAATTACAATGCATGTCTAGCTGCTCCATTTAACTTCTTGCTTCTGATCTTAATTAGGCAAGGCTGTTTTCACTGGCCACGTTACTGGGGGTGATTCCTAGGATCTGGCATAGGAGGCTGCTAGCTGGCATGCCCTCCTGCCAGGAACCCCAGATCAGGCAAAGGGCACGTGGCTTTTTTCCTTCCTGCATCATCCTCAGCCACCAGGACAGGAGGCAGAGTTCGCAGTGAGAGTCAAGACAGCATGGTGGTCGCTGTGGGGCATACTGCTAGCAGCTTCCTATCCTTATATGGAAAAAATGGCAAAAGAGGAAACGGGGAAGAGCCAGTGTAGTGTAGTGGTTAAGAGCGGTAGACTCGTAATCTGGGGAACCGGGTTCGTGTCTCCGCTCCTCCACATGCAGCTGCTGGGTGACCTTGGGCTAGTCACTTCTCTGAAGTCTCTCAGTCCCACTCACCTCACAGAGTGTTTGTTGTGGGGGAGGAAGGGAAAAGAGAATGTTAGCCGCTTTGAGACTCCTTCGGGTAGTGATAAAGCGGGACATCAAATCCAAATCCAAACTCCTCTCTCTCTCCTCTTCCCTCCCCTTTCTAGACCAATCTTATCAGGCCACACCAGTGACATGTAGATTTAAATGAACCAATTGCAACTCTCATTTTTCAACGATAGGTTTCTCCTGCCATCTGTACGGTACAGCATGGGGAAATACGCATTGTCAAGAGGCAGTGACTAGCTAGCTAGCAACGCAGTGTTCTAGGAATTGTGCCCCTTGTCCATTTCACAGCTCTGGCCCCACAAAGTCAACCAGTGGGCTTCATAGCTAAATGGGGATTGATCCTTTTCGACCGGTTCCTAGTCCAGCGCTCTAACCACTGCACCATGCTGGCAACCACACTTCCCCTCCCCCCGCCTAAAAAAAAGAATCCTAATAGTAAGCTGAAGGGTGTGTGGGATTTTCATCAGGACTGTAGCGTGCATGTAGATGTTTTTCCCATGCCTGGTGTGTGTGTGGAGGGGGGAGAGTTCTTGGGAAGGGAAGAGCAAAACCTCCTCCCAGCACTGCAGTCTTGATAAAAATGTGCATGCACACTCACTCACTCACACACAAAAGTTTACCATTCATTTTCTTTTTTAAAACCACACATGGTTTCTAATAATACCGTTAAAGTAGCATCTAATTTACTCTTTTTAATTTCATGCATCAGCAAAACCCTTAAAAGCTTATCTTCACTGTCATACCAGTGTTTAATAGACTTTGGGAGTGAAGATCAGTAGGGGAACGGGCTTGCACAATTCTTGCTTTGTGTTTCCTTGATATTTGTGTGCTGCTTTTTCTAACAACCAAGTTGAGCCCAAAGCAGTTCGCAACAGTAACCAATCAGCAACAACTGTAAATCATAGCTACCAAAAAGGGGCAGAATCAGAATCGCAACTGAAGAACACTCTTCCCCACACCACAGACCCAATAAAAAAAATCACCCCCTGAAACTGCTATTTGCAGTTGTTAAAAGATATACACCAGAGGTAGCCGAATTGATGCCCTCCAGATGTTGTTGGATCACAACACCCATCAGCCTTAGACAGCATGGGCACCGATTAGGAATTATGGAAACTATAGTCCATCAGTATCAGGAGGACATCACATTGGCTACCCTTGATATGTGCTATGCCAAGCTGTGCTTTTAATGTCACATTTAGTTTGTCCCTAAGGATGGTAGGCTACCACTTTACCTCACATTTCACCACACATCTGCCACTTATCATTGGTTTTTTTAAAAAAAATCTGTCACAGAATGGTACAGGTGAGCACGTTCACCCCAGAATAGTTTGACTATCTGTACAGGTTGTTTTTTTTATAACTGCCACAATGTTGGTGTCTCTTACCAAGGGTAATGGAACAGTGCTTAATTCTTAAATTATAGGCAATATATATGTTCTGCACAGTAAATGGGAACTGGATTGGGAATTGGGCTCTTTCATAATTGTATACTGGTGAGTCAGACATTGTCCTTAATATGCTCTTTGCTCACTCCCAGAGACAAACTAATATAGTAGAATGATCCATGGCTTTTCTGGTAGTTTGGTTATGAGACTCCTTTTATGTTCTCAAATATCTGATTACTGGAAACTATACTGAATAATAGGTGATGGGTAGATTGCTGTTCAGTTGCTGACCAGAAGGAGGGGTGCAAGCTACCATCCACTCATCTTAGGGACTCCAATCTAGATTTCTTTTCTTCTCCTGAAGATAATCAGTTGTATATGGCACAGTATACATACACACTGCATTGCATCAGCAGGTATGGTAGAATTAGAAGTTTATTAATAAATATCCAATTTGCTTATACCCGTGGATGTTAACTAAAATCCATACATGATGGTAAATGAAATGACATTTTAAAATATTTTATATTTGCTCACTTAGAAAGCTGCATGATTGCCATTTTACTGATAGTATATCAGCAGAATCCTGATAAGTCTCAACTTTAGAATGAAATCCTAAAGGCCAGGGTGGGGTGAGGGGCTGAATGTGATCGAACTGCTTCATCCAGTTCCCTGCTAGGCACTCAGACTGGCAGTAAGCAGTTTTGCACTCATCTGCCGTTTTCTGGTTTTGTTTTTATTTTTTAAAAAACTTGATTTATCTCCCATTGTAAATAAGTGGAGAGGATTTAACCATGCCAGCTTGGGGGTATTTTGGGGGACTGTGAAGGTGCTAAGATCCAAACCTTACCCTGGTTCACCCCAGCAAACTCCCAAATACTCCCTCCTGGTGCAAGAGTGCAACTGTTTTGCAGACTTGTTTTCCCATTCAGTCTTTCTGAGAAGCTTTGGGGTCAGGCACAACCAAAGCACAGGCCAAACCTCTGTCCGAAATGGTGCCTCATTCCCAGCAGAGAAACAAGCTGCTCAAGTAAAATTCAGATGGCGTTACAATGCTTGGATATGGGCGATGCCAGAACCCTGCTGCCTGCTAACCACCCAGGGATGTCTTTGGAGCTGAGACAATGTCCCTCCTACTGATGTTGAGCATGCTGGAGACTTTGCATGTCAACCGAGAAGCAGTGCTTACCAGAAGTGAAGACTTGCAACTATTGGAGGACTTGCTATCCAAATGGCACAGTCATCTTTCCTGCTTTATCTGCAGTTAAAAGCTAACAGTATCCCCAAAGTGATGTCTGAGAAATGGAAGTCTCATGGTTACAGCCTCCATATGGAGGCTGCCGCCTGAAACCACTCTTCTGCTATGTTGCTCCACAAGAGGGCTGTGAGCCAGGCTGGTCTTTGGAGCCTGAATGCTTTGGGGGTTATTTTAAGGACTGGTTGCACCCATATAGAACCTGCTCATGCCATAGGATCTGCCTCAAAGGTGCTACGTATTGCTCTGGTTCACCATTAAAGAAGATCAGGCTCTTGGGTACCATGGACAGGGCCTTTTTAGTGAAGCGCCTGCATCTCTGGAATTGCTTTTCTTAAAAATGTTTTGTAGCCCCCTCTTAGGTGGCTCTTAAATGGACTCCAAAGGCCTTTTAATTTCATTGAGCATATTTTTGCTTCTTACTGCTTGCTCTTTACTTATAAAATCTCATTAAAGGTTACATAAGGCTCCTTACAATCCTCCGCATACCTGCATTGCTGGTGGTCCTATCTATCTACCGGTATCTATTGATCAATCGATCGATCCACCCACCATGAAGCAATGTTTTCGCACACCTTGTGCTGTGATTCACATGTTGTGTTATTCAATGGGTCCAACAGCATGCATTTGCAAATGCACATTGGATCATTGATGTCAACCAGTTCTGTGTGTATCATACAATGTCATGATCAAAATTAGTTTGGGGTGGCGGCTGTTGTCTGCCTAGGAGGGGGAGATGCATTAGGAGATATGCTTCACTCTGTATAACTTCTGTATCTTGAGATCAGATACTTTAAAACATATGTGCTCTCTCTGCTAGATATATAGGTTAAATATCTAGGAGAAGGGCCATAAAATTGAGGGCTCCCTGCTGGATGCTCTTAAGTGATGCTGTCCCACTGCCAATTTACTGCTGAGATTTGAGAAGCATCAATTGTGGGAATTAGAGAGGTACGAGACCAGGCACACTTTATCTGCCCGCTGCTAGCCAATGCTGCAGCAAAGCCAGCTGCTCTGGCCTCTGCTCCTTACATTCTGCTCCCCAGAGTCATGTTCGGCATTATGTCACAAGGTGCTTTGTTCTCTACTAATTGGGAGCTATTATTCCAGGAAGTAGATGATAGAGGGAGGTGCAGGGTAATGTGCCATGGAACTGCTCCCCCCCCCCCAGTCCCTTGGGCCAGTGCCGCATTTAACCATGTGGAATGCAAGAAGGGAGCAGGCAGAGGTGTCAACTGAAGTGGAAAAATGCAAGCAAAGCAGTTTTTCCCCAGGCATGGAGTGAACCATCTCCTCTTCGACAATCTAAGGAACCCGCTCTCCAGAATCAAAACACTATGCTAGCTAATCCCTACAGGAGCAGAGTGAACAACCTGTCCTGCTTTTTTTTTTTTTTTAATTTTTGCCATTGCTTTGAGATGTGTCCATTATCATTGGGCGCCTGACATACCAGTTCAGCTCAGGTCTGTGGTGATTTTGTAGGCTGCCTTGCTCCTTTTATAAGTCTTTTCCAATTTGTGTTGAAATATTTCTCTCTCTCTCTCTCTCTCTCTCTCTCTCTCTCCCCCCTCCTACCTCTCTTTTCCTGTCTTGTTTGTCTGTTTTCATCCTCCTGATGTTCCCACTAATTCTAATAAAGCTGGAGCAGGCAGGCAAGCAGGAGGCAGACTTGGGAGGAAATAATTTATTCCAGTGAGGCATAATCCTCTACATATGTCAGATTCTTTGCTGTGGTGCGGGTGGGGAGGGATTTTGAATAGAATAGAAGATGGACAGCAGCTTTATGAGCCAGCTAAGTACAGTACAGTGTCACTGGAATGGAAGTCATTTAAACCTGTTTCAGTGATTTTGGTGCCGGTGGTGTCAAATCTGTCATGCACTAGGTTCAAGGGGAGAGGGGAAGAAATAATGGTCTGTGGGCAGGAGTCCTGTTGCTTGCTGAGTGCTTGTCAAAGAACAGTGTCTTTGTGGTGTGTGTGTTTTTAAACAATTTTTGAGTCAGGCGAATTAGCAAATGTTATGTAAGCAATGAGATTTGTTTCTCCCAGGAGCCACGTGGATTGATGTAGCAAAAAACTGATTGGTGCCCACAGAGGCTTATCAGCTCTGGCTAAGCTATAGGACTCATTCAAACCTTCATTTACTTAATATTATTATTCCATTTATACCCCCCACCTTTCTTCCAAGGAGCCCAAAGTGAAATACATGATTTTCATCTTCCCCAATTTATTCTCAGAACAACCCTTTGAGATAAGTTAGACTGAGAGGCTGTGTCTGGTCCAAGGTCACCCAATGAGCTTCATGGCTGGGTAGGGATTTGAACTTCAGTTATCTCAGGCCTTGATACAATCATCTTGCAAATTAGCCCAGGCACAATTGCATCCCATGTGAGAAGCTTACAGAAGCTGGGACATGATCTGCTGTGAAAGGGTTCTTAAAATCTGAGGAGATGAAGTGACATAAGAGGTCTGCATGCACGTATCTACACCACTTGAATTACCCTCATTTGATGGATCACAGCTAAATGTGCAAACTGATTAAACCGAAAAGAAAATTTAGGTGACCTTTCATCTTCGGTGTTCTGAAAGTTCTCTTGTGGTGTGATGACTCATTCAGGCATGGAGATTGGCTCTGAATGTGGTCCAGTGAGGAACATGAGCTCCAAAGTGCATGGGCAAGAGACGTTTGCAAGGCAATTTGTAAGAAGCTAGGTAGTATTCTTAAGCTCCTCAACAGTCTGTAAGTTATTGGTGATTAGCCTTAGAACTCTACCACAGCAACAGCATGTATTCAGCAGCCTTTACAAATTTATTGTCAACTGTCCTTGATACTCGAAGCACAAATCACACAGCAAGCCTTGCCACATCTAAACATATCCAGACAACCTATTAGGAAGTGAGGAAGCCCTTATACAGGTGGTGCTTTTCTGGACCTTCTGGTGACATGGGGGTTCCTAGCTGGTGTCTAAGCTCTCAGCCCCCTTCTGAATTCTACTGTCCATTGCTTGGTTTAGGATGAAGTCCCTTTTTTTCTTCATTTTTCATTTTATACACACACAAACATAAAACTTACGTGTTTACTACTAAATGCAACAATGATGAGAAAAAGGGCCTTTCACTTGCAGGTTCATTATATTATAAACTCTCCAAATGCAATTCATCTGACAGACTGGTGCGTTTTTTTGTCAGGTGTATTCTGCAACATGTCACTGACACAGCAATAGTGCATTCATAGTGGATTTATATTGGACCTTCCACACATCAATCCCCTGTCCAGCTCTATATGCTTCCCCAATGTTACTGCATTATTGCTGCCTGGAGGGGCACTGTAGCACAACTGTCTGGTTTCATGATTAGTTTTGATTGATTTTACCTACTGTATGCTTTTTGGAACGTGTATGTATACTGCTTCAAAGGTTTGGTGATTAAGTGGTGTAAAAATAGCGGAAATAAATAAAAGCAGGACAAAAAAAATAAACCAGGACATTTTTTGGTATAAAAAGTTGTAGGATTTCAACAGGAAAGTTATGGGACATGCTGTGACTGGGAACAAAACAGTATTTCCGCCCCAAATCTTTTTCAGGTGCAAACATTGTTAAAAGTGGGATCATGTATAATGGCTTGATACCGCAATGAGCACACAAATAATCATGAATGCACCATCAACATGACATCTGGAGCGGCCCAGAATCTCAAATTTATATCAGCAGCTAAAAGGCTTAAAATGGTTCCAAACTATATTTCTGTCCCATTTGATTGGTAAAGAGCAGGGCTTTTTTTCAACAGAACTGAGTTCTGGCACCTTTCAGGTGGGTGCCAGTGCCATTATAAGAGGAGGAGGGAAGCATTCATGGTGAGTTCCTGCACCTCTTTTTCTAGAAAAATAGCACTGATAAAGAGCAACCGAGTTTTCTCAAAGTGTTATTTTCTGCCGTCTTCCTTCTTTTAATCATAGGATCGCATTAAGCTCAGTGAGGCAATGTGCCATGTTTATTAAACCACTCTTGTTCAGTTGGCATTATCTGAGTACACTATTTGGTTATTGTTAGCTTCTTCCTTTTTTTGCTGTACTTAGCAGATTTCTTTTGCAATTACAATGTTCTGGGTGTATAACATTTTTAAGATAACCTAGAAGAAATCGCAACAGACTCACTGATATATTATATAAAATCATATTTTGCATAATATCAACAATTTCCCCCTATAAACTTCTGATTTTCTTTCCACATAGGTACACACATATAGCCTGCTTTGTGTTTCCAGCATGTCTTACTGACATTTGGATAGATTTTTGTGAGGTGGTGCAGAGTCAAATGCCATCAGTATGACTTCTTATTAAAAATTACTTTTATATTTACACAAAGTGATATGCCAAATTATTTGAAGACAAAGAACAGCAGGATAAATTGGACATTTAGAAAGTTTTTCAGACCTGGTATAAGGTCTGGGGGGTGGGAGTGTAGGTTTTCTGTTTGGTTTCAGACTGAATGCTGATAGTGTTGCAGCTGTGTTAGACATCTATTGTTAAATCACTGTGACAACACCAACGTGCCAATTCACATAGTCCCAGGAGCATTATTTTAATGTAATGGGAAGGATGAACACACATATGCGTAAGTGCAAGTTTGTATCTGATTATTTTTTTAAAAAAATAAATAAATTTAAGTCAAACAGACCATATGCACTGACTCACTGACATATCTAGCACTTGGCTTGCTGGCATGTCTATAGTTTGCAGAGCACCAGATTCACACTGTGGGAGAAGAACTCACAGCGACTGCTTCAGTAGCTACAATTTGTTGGGAGTAATTTCCATTAAATCTATAGAATCGTACTATGAAACTTCTTCACTGACAGATTCCCACCTCCCTCTATGCCAGTGCTGCTCTGTGGTGAGCCATCTTTGTTCTCTGCTAAACGTTCACCTCTCGTGCTGTCTTTATTCTGTCTTTCCTGGCAGATCAAGTTGTACCCTTTGATCACACAAGAAATGCTTCTTTGCCGTTACCTGCAGCCTTCCCCAGAGAGAGCAGCAGAGGAGAAATAATTAAAGCATGAAGAAAATCAAGCATCTCAAAACAAGCCCTCTTAGGCTCGGAGAGAACCAGGTGAGGTGGTGAGAGGATAAGAGAAAATAACCTTGGGGAAAACATGGACATCTTATTCATGCAAACTGGGGATGCTCCACAAGGCTTTACATGATTATATTGGGGGGGGGGGCAGTCATATTCAGGTGTAAGTACTCTAGTACAAAATCCATATACATCAGAAAGAGCACATGTGGGGTAGTGGTTCATATAGTGGGCTTGCCTGTAATAAATGCACATTCACATGTTTAGCCACAATGAAATCTCTCAACAGAGAGAAGTTTTAAGGTAGAAAATGAAATAATACTCTGCATGCTTCCATGAGGTTCCTGGGGTGATGCTGGGAGAATAATTTCCCCACTCCTCAATCTACCTTTTCACTAACCATGTGAGGTAGGCTAGGCTGAGAGACAGTGACTGGCCTCAGGTCACCCAATGAGCTTTATGACCAAGTGGGGATTTGAACCATGGTCTCCAAGGTCGTAGTCCAACACTCTAACCACTACACCACACCACACAGAGCATGCTGAATGGAGGTAAAGTCAGAGGTAGTGGGTGAGCTTCACTTTTGGGTACTTCTGTGACCGTTGGCTGCCCGTCTTCTCTTTGGATGCTGTGTCTCTTCTGTAAGCTCCCTTTTCTTCTTTGCATCATCAGGTGTTCTCCATCCACACATGCTCTCACAGTGGAGATGTGCCTGCTCGTTGATGTGAGTACCCAGGTAGCACAGCCCTGCTGTCTGTGGCTAGGACTCCTGAACAGCATCTGAGCAGTCCGACAACTCCTTCCTCCTCTTGCCCTCTTCCTTCAAAAAGCATCAGCCTGTTAGATTGTCCGCGTCGATTTGCTATGACATACATCAGCGTTGATGAGAGGCAGGAACACTGTCGGGTAATTTTGAGCTGCCAGAATAATCAGCTGTACGCACAACATGGCTTAAAGGATTTCTCAGTTAGCAGCATGCATCCTCTGAAGAACTTGGACACTCGCATTTTTACTGGGGACTTTAATCCTGTGAGCAAAGCGGACAGCAATGCAGGGGCACATCTGTATCGAAGTGTGGAGAATCTACACTGGGCCACAGGGGCTGATCCGCATTGCCACCCCCACTATGGAAATGTAGACAAAGAATTCGTTGTCCGTTACAAAGGCACAGCTCATTGGTCGAAGTGTTCTGCGGAAGGTACTCCATCCCCCAGCTCACCTGAATGTTGCCGACACTTCCCTCTCACGTTGGACAGAATTCCACCTGCAGCGCGAGACATCACCCTTCCTCCTTGTGCCAAAGTGCCTCCGTGGCTTTTCTCCTCCGTCGACGGGGATGCCAAAAAAACCCTGAAGGAAAAACTTAGAATTCACAGTAGTAAAGCTGCAGAGATTTGCAAGCCTCTCAGACCTCAGGTTTCCTTGAATGACCTGGTTCCAAGGGAATGCTCTGAATGCCGGGCATGCCAGCAATATAAGAACGGTTGTTCGGTGAACTGTTGCACCATATTTGTGCAGCATGCCACCCTCACTCACGGGCCATGGACAGCTCTGGGGAGTCATCGGCCTTGCTTTTCTCGCCGACTAACAAACCCAGAAGACATCAAGCAAGAAGCTCGGAGAAGATTGCAGATCAGGAGACAGAACAGCTCGCCCAACTTGACTCTCCATTGTGTCAGTGATGGCCAGAACATGGTCAAGTCCCAAACGACTGGATCCTTAAAGGGATATGAGGAGGAAGGAGACACCAAAAGGATTTTGGAGCTGAGCAAAAAAGGGGACTTCAAAGAGAGACTCTACATTCCAACTTTTGAAGAGTTCAAGAGGATGAGAATCAAGGAGACATGTTTTCTCGGTGGCAGCAGTGAAGTGACAAAAGATGTGAAGGAAGGAACCCAAAAGTTGGAAGAAAAAAGAAACCAGAACCCTTGTTCAGGTGCCCAGCAAGTTCTTGCCAAAGAAACGGTTGCAACGATAGATGATTATGATGATGTGTTTCATGAAAATACCCAGAGCACTTCTGGCTTTGTTGGCTATCAAGATAATTCATCCACATGGGACAGGAGCTTCTGCCTGATGAACATGCCTCTGGCTAGGGACAAGTGCTATGAGGTGCCAACTTCAGATAGAATCCCAGTCCCCATTTGTTCGAGTCCAATTCCAAGACCACCTCTACAGTCTGCTGCAGCCCTTAGGGAGGAGGGAGGGAAAACCTTTGCTGAAGGGGAGACTCAGGGATTGAATGCAAGACAACTAAGCAAAGTCCTCCACCATGCTGGACAGCCAGTGGTGCCTGAAAACCAGTCTTCTTGCTGCCCATTGCTATTAGAAGCGACAGATATATCCAGCTATGGAGCTAAGCTGCAGAAAATGAAGGAAGAATTTATAGGCTCTGCACTGGACCTCATTAAGAAGAGGTAACCAACTCTGTTAGAGTTCTTGAGAGCAATTTCAGTTTTAGGGTACTTAGAAATTCACTTTCAAATTTAGCTGCATTAAGTAATTTATAGAATTTCCTTGCTGAATCAGTATGCTGCAGAGGTGTAATATTTTGCACAGACACTTATGCCATTAATAGCTTTCCCCCTCTTGACCTGTGGGGAGTTCCTTTCTTTGAGGTATCAGGCAGCTGTAGGGAAAGAGACAGTGTTGGGGCTGTGTGAATTCGTGCAGACATTTTCCCATATGCCACTTTGGGAGAACTGATGAAGCTGGGTTTTTTAACTAACTGCTATATCTGATGTCAGGAAGGAGTTTGCCTAACAATCTAGAAGGGTGGTCTGGGGATTGTGGAGAGGGTGGGGACTCCATCTACCCCATGGGGGTGTTTGCTCTGTTCCTTGAGCCACTGAAATGACTGGTGCTCCTTGTTCATTGACAC
Source organism: Darevskia mixta (assembly GCA_034641385.1). Classification (NCBI taxonomy): domain Eukaryota; kingdom Metazoa; phylum Chordata; class Lepidosauria; order Squamata; family Lacertidae; genus Darevskia; species Darevskia mixta. The sequence goes on along the minus strand of JAWWNH010000001.1, from coordinate 8,527,334 downwards.
ACGTCTAGATCTTCACAGGGAGGGTTAATTTTTGACTTTGGGCAGAGGGTTGGAGGAAATGTCAGTCGTGTGAATGGAGGTGACACAAAACATAATATTAAAGTCTGTGACCACTTGAAAACTGACTTTCAGGTGACTTGGGCAAATAATTCAAAAAATGCTACCTTTTCTAAGCTATCAATGGTTATGGAGACCTAATAGATTGGTAGATTTCCTGCAGTGTGTATTTGGGGCAACGTACAACACAAATCCTACGAGGGATAGTTTCCATGATGAATTCAAGGCTGAACACTGAATTCCCTTGTTGGAACCATAAGCTTAGGATTCACTATTTTAGGGTCATACGGGGTGACTGAATGGCACCCTTATTGGTTTATATATGAAGATTTATGCTCTGCTCTATCACATATACATTCACATATCATGATAAGTCAGATTTTCTGGCAGATTGTGGTTTATTGTAAATGAGCAGCATGCTCAATCACTCCCACCTCATTCCCCCCAGGCAGGATGAACAAACCAGGAAGTCTTGGCTTCCCATTACATCCAAGCTAGGAATCATGATTTGTTGCTCCCTAACAAGTCCACATGCCATAAGCCAACAACTATGGCTTAAAGTTTGCTTGTAATCATGGTTTGTTTATTAGGGAGCAACAAACCATGAACCCTGATTCAGACATACTAGGAACCCTGATTCAGACATACTAGGAAGGGTTCAACAAACCATGAACCCTGATTCAGACATACTAGGAAGCCTGATTCAGACATACTAGGGGAAAGAAGCAGTTCACAATAAACCAGAAAATCTTGTTTATCGATGTGCAAACATGAGTATAACCTCAAGGCAATACAAAATTTGAAAATAAAAGTAACAAACAAGAATGAGAACAAGAAAACTATAAAAGCAACAGAAAATACATAATATACAGCCTGGTGAAACCCATCAGAGCAGCAAAAGTCAATGAAAGGGGTATTCAAACATTAAAAACCACACAGGAGCTTGGAGACTGAGAAAATTAATCCCTTTGGTTTGAAAAAATTGAGGCACTCTTGTCTGATCGACATAGAGATTCCATTGCCCCAAGTTCAGAAAAACACCTCCTCCTGCTCAGGTGAGCCAGCCTCTGCTCTTGTAAGCCATGGGTTCTGCAAGTATGGGACTGAGATCCACCGCACAGTGTTCTTTTCTTCTGTTCACAACATCCCTTTTGCCAGGCAGGGTCATAGATGGACTTTATCAAGCTCAGTTTGCTTACATTCAGAGCTTTCTGAAATTAATTCATTGCCATGAAAAGCACAATGGTCATTTCAACCAGTTGCCAAGCTTCTCATGACTTTGAGTCAAAAGCTTATGAGACCAAACAGTTTCCCTTTGAAATTGTAAAACTGAGAGCCATTATTTGCTCAAAACCCAGCTGTCATTTTCTTCCAGAGCTTTAGCAATCTCATGGAGGATCTTGTTTTGACGATGGGAGTTTCTGGCTCAGCGGCTGGGGTGTCACTAGATTTGAGAGGCAACATATTCTCAGGATTTGGTTTTGTCTTTTGATAAAGGCTGTGCAATGACAAGGTTGCAAGCCTTAGGTTCACTTCAGCAACATGTGGCGTTGAGGCTGCTTGAAATTGGGTCCTTGTGGCAGTTGCTCCATGGGGCCAGTTACAGGTAGGTAGCTGTGTTGGTCTGCCATAGTCAAAACAAAATAAAAAATAAAAAAAAATCCTTCCAGTAGCACCTTAGAGACCAACTAAGTTTGTTCTTGGTATGAGCTTTCGTGTGCATGCACACTTCTTCAGATATCTGGTATCTGAAGAAGTGTGCATGCACACGAAAGCTCATACCAAGAACAAACTTAGTTGGTCTCCATGGGGCCAGGTATTCATGTGCCTTGTCTTGCCATGTGGATTTCCCCCATGCCGCATGATTTGACCCAGTGCTTGTTGTAAGAAAACCTGTCAGTAATATAAATAACATGGGGAGATCTGGTGTGAGGCCAGTCCATATGGTGAGCTGCTGCATACTGTACAGTCAATTGTTTACATGGAGCAGCATCCTTTCAGCACATAAAAACATAAGAGGAGCACTGCTGGATCAGACCAAAGGTCCATTTGGTCCAGCATCCTGTTACCACAGTGGCCACCCAGATGCCTACAAGAAGCCCACAAGCAGGACATGAGCACAATAGCACTTACGCTGTCCAGCAGCTGGTAGTCAGAGGCATACTGGAGGTAATATAGCCTTCATGACTACTGGCCATTGATTCCCTTTTCATCCATGACAATTTTATCATTTCAGATTAAGTTAGCATTCATTCATGCGAAGTGGAAGACTTCCTGGGCTATTCTTGTCATTGGCTTCTTAAGATTCTGCTGGAATTTTGTGCATGTGTTTGAATTACATGCAACACATCTGCCCTTTATTTCTGAACTTCCTTCTAAATAATCCACTGTTATTTACTCAGCACATTTATAAGCAGCTTAATGTTTTAATTCTGAGCCTCTAATTTGTAGCATTTTATCTTCATGGAATAATCTAAAGCCTGTCATGAATTGTAGAGCATTTTTTTACTTGAGCAAAAAAAAAAAGCATGATTGAAAGGAGATCCTGATTTATTACCTGTTTCACCCTTTGATTGTGAATTGTGTTTACCAGGCTTTCTGAGGAATCTGACTTCTGAAGACAGAGAAAGATGAAAACCTGGGGCATTGTTAATAGTCAAGTCATTGAATGGGCAGGAAATTAGAGCATCCAGTATATAATGAATTAAATAAAGACAGGCAAAATGTTTAGGATGACAGAGAAAGCAGTTAAGGAAAGAAAAGTCCCAAGGTTACAAAAAAAAAAATGGATTTGAGCATATTAAAGTGCATGAAGTTGCTGGGCAAAATATTGTTTTCTTTCATGGTCAAAACAGCAGCCAATGTCAAGGATAATATGGGGGAAGTGAGAATAGGTGAAGAGGAAAAATTCAGCCATAACAGAAAGGCCCAGCTTGTAGAGAAGATGAAGGAATAGATGGCAGGGTGCCTCAAGATTGAAGTATTGCTTAGTGATTTAAGAGGTGAATAAAGATGGTTCCATAATAAAATTAAAGATGAAGTTGGACCATTGGGGATCTACAGCAGTGAGGCAGTAAATAGGGTGGAGCCTTGGGAACAATGTTTTTCAGTGAAGCAGGCAAATGGAATACCCTTCACCAAAAACTAAAGCCAGTTACCATGTCTAGCAGAAACAAAATCAACACCCACCTCATATACTGATCATCCTAGCTTCATTTGAATTAGGCGCATCTCTGATTGAACCACCTCAGCCACAAATGGTAGTTGCATTACCATTATGTACATTTTCCCCATCCAGAAATCTTCTGTTACATTAATTCCTTGCTCTAATACTGCACGGGAGAACTACTGTCACCTGGGAGAAAGAGATAGAATAGATGCAAAAACAGTTGGCTAAGAGGCAGTGGAGAGGATATATATCATGAAAACTAATGTACAGATAAGAGCACTCCAATATCCAATAAATATGGAACTGTGTGTATATGATTTCTTGAATATAAAGAGAAATAACTTTCTACAAAGGAAAATTCCCAGTACAGTGGTACCTCAGGTTAAGTACGCTTCAGGTTAAGAACTCCACTAAGAACAGAAATCGTGCTCTGGCGGCGCAGCGGCAGCAGGAGGTCCCATTAGCTAAAGTGGCGCTTCAGGTTAAGAACGGACCTCCGGAACGAATTAAGTACTTAACCAAGTACCACTGTAGTTTTAAGATAATTGGCCATTTTGCATATCGCCTGAAATACCTACTCTCTCTTTCTCTGGAAAACTGAGGTGGTGTTCACAGTTCTGTTTATTCTGCATCCAGCGTGCTCCCACAGCTGGTTTGGGAAGTAGGGCACACAGAATATTAGCCACATCTAAATCCTGTAAACATCCTCCCTTCCAAACGCCACCCAAAACAAACTCCACCACAATCACTCCCTCCAAACTTCCTTTCTCAAACTCCAACTCAAAGGTTGAGGCAAAGGCTCATGAGATTGCAGTTGCAAAGGCTCCTGGGATTGCTAGCCGTTTTTTCTGCTCTTTTCATGCCATTTTTGCAGTTCTTGTGCTCTTTTGGGACTGTTTTTGTCCTTTTCTTGCCTTTTTGAAGTTTAAATCTATTTATTTAATTGTTTCCCTGCACCGAGCATATACATGGCCATGTGAGAGTCGAACATGCGTAAGTGGGGAGATACTTTTACTGCATTTTTATGCATTTCCTTCCAAACCAGCTTCAATTGAGAAATAGAACAAGCTAGCTGCATTCTAAGCTGCGAATTTGTCCACGGTGTGTATAACATTGTGGGGCAGAAAGCGCTGTCATCCCAGTTAGGCAGAGCCATAGAGTTGGAGAACACCAAACTGGCATGGACTCCAACCTCCCTTTTCCTCCCCACAAGGCAGGATTATCCATGCACCAGCTCCTTACAGATCAATTCAGATCACTGTGCCACAAGCTGAAAGCAGGAGCGAACAAGTCACACACCCCTGAGCTGTCTTCATATCAGATAAGCCACATGGATAATATCTACCGGTAGATATTATCCAGTGTCCCTATCCAGACTTGGTATAGTTACTCTGTTGTTGTTTTGTTAAATGATGTAATTTTTTTACCAAAAAAAATGCTATACGAAGCAGCGTTGATAGTAACCCAAGATTCACTGTATATTTGTGAGATAATGTGCAATGGGCCACACAGGGAGTATTTATTTTAAAAGATGTCTTTTGTGCTTTTGTATGAAAGGTTGCCTAGAGGGCAACTATCTAGAATGGTATACAGTTCTTTAACACAGGCAGAAGGAAGGATGCTGCAGTCTCCTGATGATTCACAAGAAGATCCCCAAATGCAATACATCAAATAAGCAAAGCATGCATTTTTGTGTGTGATTGACACCTGGAAATCTTAAATCCCTTCACCCATTCATAATTGTGTGCCGAGTGTACTGAACACTTCAAGTGAGCTATGTAAATGCTAAATATTATCGCTGTTTCTGCCACCGCTAATCCTGTATGTGGGTGTGACTAGGTTTTGTCCTCCCTCTTCCCTCCCTTGGGGCTTGGATATACAGTTTCCTCATCATTTATGAATGAGAAATTATTCATGGTATCTGATAATTTAGGGGAGCACTTTCTTTCTGATGACAGAACAGAAGGTTGTCTCCTATCTTAGTGCAAATAAAACAACTAAGAGGGACGAGAAGCTTAAAGATTTCATGCACTTTAGATGCTGCTTTTATACAGAAATATTAAGGGGGGCAACCCTTTAAATTTACAAACATGTTTCATTAAAACAAACAAACCACAACCCTATTATCCACTACATCAGTAGAAATCCATTTATGGAATGGCATATGTAGGAGAAAGAAGATATGAGGGGCTTTTGACTTCACAAGGTAGAAGACCTGTAGAATAATACACTGTAGCTTTAAAGATGCATTTTCCTCTCAACCGCTGGAGTTGACTCTGGATCGCTGTTTGTGTAGGAAATTAATTGGGGTGGTGTCCCTTTTTTCACAGCTGCAGTGGCGAAGCTACCCCTGAGCCCCCCTCCAAAGGATTGTGTGAATTTAAGAAGGATGACCTCACTTTTGTGGAGGACTCTCATCAACCCACCGTGAGTTGTGTGGCCTGGGGCAGAAAGGGGTTTCAGAAGTGTTGGGTCAGGGAGCTGTAACTTAACTTGCTATGACAGCTCTCAGCTATTCTGTACCCCTGCCACTAGTACTCTTCTGGCTCTCCTCTCCATGCCTTTTCTTCCCTCCCTTCTTCTACCTCTCTCCCCTCTCTCTCTTTCCTGTTTTCCTGCACCCCATCTCACCCTTCTTGCTTCTGGGTGGCTGCGAGGAACAAGCTAATGAATGAAGATACCTAAGGCACATCAACACTACCGTGCAAATCCAGCTAAAGTTACTTGTGACTAAGGGCCCCTCCAGACTGGTATATTTTGGAGGTGTATTCCATAACGTGTCATTCATGCAGTAATAGTGCAATCGTGGTGGATTGATGCTGGACTGTCCACACATTATTCTGCTTTATCAGTTGTTCTGCAAATGTTTCCCCGGTTTTACTGCATGATTCCTGTCTGGAGGGATAATCTTGCTCTGTAGCAAAACAAATGCAGGACAAAACAAAAAACCTGAGACATTTGCGATATGAAAAGTTACAGGGTTTCAGCAGGAAGCTACAGGACATGCACCAATTGAAAAGTATGTTCACCCCATGAACGATGACAGGTGCAAACGACTGAAAGCGGGATCGTGGATAACCGCCCCGATACCAGCATGAATATGAATAATCACATGTGCACAATAAGAAGGATATCTGGAGTGGCCTAAAGTACCATTGAAAGCAATGGAACTGGTGATTAACTTTCTCCATTGATTTCAATAGGACCTGTTCACATAATGTTAGCTGGATCGGGCCCACAATATTTTAAAATTGGTTTGAGAGTTGATTTATTATCCTAGCTTCACCCAACTGGAGCTTTGGGTGAACAACAGCTGTGTGAGGGTGCTCTGTGTAGATCCTTCACGGAAAAGAGTTTCTTGATCGCTTGGTCATGACCCATGACAATGAAACCAGTTGGAAAGTGGTTTAAATATGTAGTATAGACATAAAGTTCCAGCCTTCAGAAAGTGTGTAAGGAAAGGCATGGGGAGGAATGCCCGTTTCATCCTTAGTCAAGCACTTACAAATCCAAATCCTTGGGTTTGGATTGCCGACAGTGGTGGCTGGGGAAGGAGAGCTGTTGCCATCTTAACTGGAGTAAAGCTGCTGCTGCGACACACTGTCCACATATGTTTGCCCATCCTGCCAACCCTCCCCATATAGCCCGATAAAATAGACATGTTGACACCCCCCCAATATTAAACTATGTGCATATTTAAACAGCTGCACACAGATTTCATGAACATGTATTTAATGTAACACTAACAGCTCATATTTTGCTTCCTTTGTTGAGTGAGGGTGTTGCGCCCCCCCCCCAGATAGGTATGAGGAGAAACAACGGTTTTAGAGGTAGGGGGTGCTGGGTGTCGGATTTGGCCACGTATTTTTAAGTATCTCATATATTGTTTAGTAGAAACTTCTCCCCACAACCACCCCTTGCTTTCCTTCCAGAGCTCCAGCCCCAACTGCCGCAGATCCAGTTCTGACATCTCCTACGAAACTTCGGACTGCACCAAAGCTCAACGGGAGTGTCGGCTGCGGCCTCATTTCAGTGATCCGATGCCAACAGATGCTGTGAAGAGGAAACAACTGGAGCTGAAGATCGCTGCAGCAGCACGGCAGCATGCCCAGAAGCGCCGGCAAGAGAGAGACTCCAGTATGCCCCCCTTGTCTTTTGCTCCCTTTGTGTAGGGACTTGTAGGGTCTGTCCATGCCACTCATAGTTCTGGGTGTGTTTTGACATTAGGTTAGCAGTCATCGATCAGAGAGGTAACCTCCAAACATTTCCCACTCAACAGCCGTGGATTATGCTTTGTAGCCGGCTGTAGCCTCTTATTCCACGGTCCCTCCAGAGGAGAGGGAATACGGTAGCAGCTCCTCCTCCAGTGTGCTCTCTGTCTGTACAATTCATAGCAACAGCCAGTAGCCTGGATTGGGCTCATACAGGACCAAACTGGCTCCTGGCAAATGCAGGAAAGGGGAAAGTGTCATGAGCTAAGCTTCAATCTAGTGCTCTAATCCTCTAGTGCTTTCTTTGACTTTATGCATGATATAGCGAAAGGTGAGTAGAACCTAGAACAATTGTTCTGCAAGTATACTGAGCAGATGGAGCTGTCAATAGGTGGCTTCTGCTTGTTGTTTTTATAGTTCATTAGGACAGGCTTGTTCCTTCCAACACACCTGAGCCAAATTCCACATGAGAGCATCCTTCCCTAGCTGTTGAATTAAAGAGAGAAATGTAACTCAGAAGTGGAATATGTTCTTTGCATGCTGTCAAGTAGACCTCCTAGCTTGTGGCTCACGAAACTAAACACAGTCGTGCATTGTGGCCCACCAGGAGTTTCTAAACCTCTACTTTCTTTGGGCTGCAGATATACAGAAGCACCCAGCAAGCAATATAGCCAGCGGGATATATTTGGGTTGGTGGGTCACAAGTTGTCTAGGTCTATTTAAAGGATCTCAGCAGACAAGGCTGAGGAACACCTTGACCAAGGCTTTGGAGATAACACTAGGCTAGATGGACAATTTAACCAATACAAGGAGTACAATATAAGGAGGGTTTATGTCTTTTTTTTTTTTAATGACCTACTTGCCTTTAAGAGCATGCATGGAGAAATAGATTTATTTTATTTTCCTCCCCGCTCAGGCCCAGTGCTGACGAAAGCCAACCTCAACTACAGCAGCAACGTTGATGAGAACCATGGCATTCTGGGCGGCTCCTTTCGTTCCAAACACCGCTGGAGCAACGTCAGCAGTCTCAGCGCCGACAGCGGCATTGTGGGTGGGAGTGACGAGAGGGACAGTGCCGATGCCAGCAGTGGAGTGGTGCCAAGGATGAGGTCAGCTGAGATGGAGCGGGCGGACAGTGGCATCAGCCAGGTGCTGAGTAGGAAGTGGAGGAACAAGGCGTCGGAGACGCTGGCATCTCTGCAGGCGTGGGAGGCCCACCAGCCTTGCACCGACTGTGGAGGGAGACACTTCCCGCTGGAGACGGATGTCCAGAACCAGAACAAGAGGCGGGCCGTCCTCTGCGAGAAGTGCCTGAAGTGTCGGACGGAGCGGAAGGAGTCGGTGCTGGAGTTTGTCAACACTGAAACCAGCTACGGGGAGGACCTGCGCATCATCAAGGAAGAGTTCTACCTCCCCATGCAAGCTGCTGGCCTGCTAACACAGGACCAGCTGCTGGTGGTTTTCAGCAACATACAGGAGCTCATTGATCTCAATGAAAACTTCCTGGAGTACCTTCAGGAAGAGATTGAGCAGGCCTTTGAGCAGGTAGTGTGTGTGTGTGTGGTCTCAGATTTCTTCTCCGTTTCCTTGTGCAGTTATAATGAGCTACTTTTGCCACTGTAGCTTTGTTACTATGGCACTCAAAGGTTGTGCCACTCATTAGAAAGGCACAATGCCTAATGAGCAGGTGAGGGAATTGAGAACGGGTATGCCTTTGTCTCGCTCATTTTAGCTGCTGAAAGGGGGAAGGGGCCATTGCTGAGTGTAAGAGCATCTGCATTGCGTGTAGGAGGTCCCAGGTTCAATCCCCACCATCTCCAGGTAGGGCTGGGAGAGATGCTACCAGTCAAAGAAGACAGTACTGAGCTAGATGGTCTGGCTTGGTATAAGGCAGCTTCCCTGTGCTCTTGGTCCAAAGGGTACCATCTTTTTATTTGTTTTTTGTCATTTCAATTGTGTGAGAAAACATCTGCCTCTAGATTAGGGAAGAAGACCTCGGCTCCGATTGGATGCCCCCAGACTACCACAAGTCACCTGTGTTTCTTTGTGATTGACAACAAGATACATGAATCAAGACCATTTGGTGAATAAGCATCTCAAAAATCCTTTGTGCCTTGTAGAATCATAGAATCATCTAAGAAAGCCCCCTGCAATGCATGAATCCCTATGCCAACCTTCCCCAGCCTGGTGCCTTCTAGATGTTGTTGGACTACAGCTCCCATCAGCCCCAGCCAGCATGTCCAATGGTAAGAGGTGATGGGAGTTGTAGTCCAAAACATCTGGCGGGCACCAGGCTGGGGAAGGCTGCCTTACCCCTTGAGTCCCTTTGCCCCATGTGCTCCTGAACAGACCAGTCTGGGGCTAGCTTTATGACATGTGGAATTGCCCCTTTAGCACTTTCAATTTGCTGTGCAGCGAGGCCTACCATCAGTTCCAAATATTACCGCATTTCCATTGGCTGAAGGAAAACAATGCCGGCAGGCAGACGGTTGCGCTAACACCTCAGCAAAGCGAATGGCATTTACACGCCGCTGTGTATATATATTATGCTCCGTGCTTTATTAAGGGCTCTGAAAGAAACAAAACACCCTTTTACCATGAAATTAATTTTTACAGCAGCATTCAAAGAAGCCCATCTTGCCCACAGGAGAGCAATTAAAAGCGGCTTTCCCTGCCAACAATTGCCGGTGGCCAAGAACAGACGCAAGGCTAGTTAAATCCTTTAAGTGTTATTTGAGCCACGCTCCAAACTGGCTCTCTTTCTTGAACGTACTCAAGGTTACTTATAATTTGCTGGAACAGCAGTTCTTGATGGTTCATTATTACAGACTAGCATCCTGTGTACGGCACACGGCTCTGCACCCTGTTGCTGAACTTTACAAGTCAAATGCGAGAGAGAGTATTATTTTGAAGGCTGGATAATCGCCTTGGGGAAGGGCCAGAGCTCAGCAGAAGAGCACATGCTTTTCATGCAGAAGGTTCCCGGTTCAGTCTCTGACTTAGCCATTTTTAAAAAGGGAGGGAAGGGGAAGGATCACATAGGTGCAGTGAAGAACCTCTGCCTTAGAGAGCCATCAGAGAAGACAGTACTGGGTATATGGACAAGTAGGCAGGACAGGGATTCTCCCTGGTGTCAGAGGTCATGTTTTATATACAAAGGTTCAAGGTTTGATCCCTGGCATCTCCCAGGTAGGGTTGGAAAAGAGTCTTGTGTGAAAGCCTTGGGGGTCACTCCCAGCCAGTCTGGACGAGGGTCGAGGAACCTTTTTCAGTTCAAGGGTTGTATTTCCTCATAGCTGACCTTCCAGGGACTGCATGCTGGTGGTGCAGGCTGGCAAAAGGTTTGTGTCTTTTTAAGCCAAGATATAATCATCCAAAATGGGGAAATGTGATAATGCTATCCACTGCGTCAGAGACGTAGTTGAACTTTTTAAGATGCTGGGGAGCCAAGGAGGGAGATCAAGGATAATAGAGAAGCTGGGGGATAAGACCAAAGGTGTAAAAGAGATCCTGTGAGCCATTTCCAGCTCTGCCAGTCACGATTTTTAAAATTAATTTAGAACTCAAAATCATATATGCAAAATTTGCATTGCACGACTTTGTAGGAATCTGTGTGCATGCAAATTTTAATGCAGTAAGTTTAAAGGGTTTAGATGTTGAGCGTTCTATGGTGCCAGCATGGTGTAATGGTTAAGAGTGGTGGACTTGTAATCTGGTGAACTGGGTTCGTGTCCCTGCTCCTCCACATGCAGCTGCTGGGTGACCTTGGGCTAGTCACACTTCTCTCTGAAGTCTCTCAGCCTCACTCACCTCACAGAGTGTTTGTTGTGGGGGAGGAAGGGAAAGGAGATTGTTAGCTGCTTTGAGACTCCTTAGGGTAGTGATAAAGCGGGATATCAAATCCAAACTCTTCTTTGACATATATGGGGTTGAAATTTAGGGGGGAATAGGGTGATACAGTCTCCAGTTTCAAAACCTCAAAAGTGCAGATTTAATCCATGGAATTCAACTGAAATCCAGTTTAACTTGCAAGGATGCTGTCTGCTAATGGATTTCAGCAAACCATTTAAGTTGGATGACATGTTTCCTTAATTATGAATGTTTGTTTTTGTTTCAGCAATAGTGTAGTACTCTCTGTCATAACTGAACCTCTGTGCTACAGCACCTCATGCTGGCAAAAAAGGGGGAATGGTCTTGCAATAGTCTTTTGTGAAATACTTTTATCTTTTTTTAATTAGGAATCAAAATGTAACAGATTCTAAAAATATACATCAGGAGAGTGAAACATTAAAAGACATGGAAGGGAATAACAACATGGTTGTCAAGCTGAGATTAATCACTTTTGCATTGTGTTTGCATACACTTTTAATGTTCTACCAGAGTCAATAGAAAACCATAAGACGATCCCCGCTAGATCAGGCCAAAGGTCCATCTCACCTACCATCTTGTCCTCACAGTGGCCAATGAGATGCCTGTGGGAAGTTCACAGACAGAAGCTGAGTATAACAACATTTTCCTCCCTTGTGATTCCTAGCGACTGGGGTTGGGCCACTGTTTGGAGAATAGATTGCAGAAGTTAGCAGTTCCTGGTATAGGTTCAAGGAAAAAACGTGTAGCAATTTTGCTTGTTTTCAGTGCGGAAAGAGCTTAATTATTCAGAGTGCATTCAAGCTGTGGTTCATGGGAAACGTGGCCGAAAGAAACTCACTATTGAAACAGCTATCATGAGGTGTGTTGCTAACGTGTAGTCCAAGATCAGCTTGCAATTATATTAGCAGTTGCAGTCGATGTGGTAGGTCTGGGCTGCATATTACCTGAGCAGGGCTGGGAAGGGGCAGGGTGGTGATGCGGTCAGGACTGTGTGGACACCAATCTGTTCCTCCTGCTGGTATGTGCACACAGCCCTGCCTTTGCCGCTGCTCTGCCCCGCCTCAGCCCCGTAAACTGCAAGAGACACCAATGTCACCAGCTCCACTCCAGCACATTCGCCACAATTGAATTTTAGGCAAGTGGTTTTTAATGGCCTCTGGTACCTCCACGTCTTTGGCTGATGCATTGCCTTGTGTGTTGTGTTTCGGCAGGGCGATGATGACCTCATGACTGTGTGCATCGGTGAAATATTCCTGGAATTTGTCAATATGCTGCCTGCCTTCCAGACGTACTGCCTCCAGCAGTCATCTTCAGTGAACATGCTCAATGCACTGGAAAAAGAGAAGGAGTTACTCAGGTGAGGAGACCTCTTAATCTTGGGCTGGTAGCAGGACCATTCAGAGCTTGTACGAAGCCCGGCATGGAAGTCTTGTTCTTGACATGACACCGTAAGTCTTGCAGGCCCCTGGTGGAGCCCCCCAGTCATCTTAGCCCTCCAAGGCCCAGGGCAATTGTACCCAGCTGTCCCCACCCCCTTGCACAGGCCTGATAGGGAGTATATGCCTTGGGGCACAGACTCCATATCTTTTCCTAAATGTACTGAGCATTTCTGGGTAGGTAATGTATTCAAGAGATTAACTGTGTGTGTGTCGGAGGGGTGTGTGATCTGGGTTAGTGAGAGAGAGATAAATTTGTGGAAATAAATGAATTTGAAATTATCGTACCTAGAGATAATAATGAATGGGGGCAATTGTAAGGGGATTAAATGGATTTGGAGAAGGATCTATTGGGAAAATGAGAATTAATTAATTGAAGAGGGGACAGATCTGGAGTGGGGTGCAAGATAATTGAACATATTTGGGGTGTCCGATGGGCTTATCGTCTGTAATATTAAAATTCTGAATTTGCATCTGTACATATTAATTCAGATATACGAAAGTGTTCTATGAGCACATACTTTTAAGTACTTAGCAACACCCCTTGGAGCAAGTATGCTTTGGGGTGGCGGGGTTCATCAATGACCAGGCATTTGCACCAGGATACATGGCATCAACTAGAGCTGAGGAGTTTACCAACAAAGGCACGTCACCAACTGGGGCTTTATCAGAACGATAGAAAGGCTGTGCCCATCCACCTGTGACATTCCCAGTACAGTGTCTGAGTGCTCCCTGCACCTCCTCCTCTCCTTCCCTCTGGGGGAACCCTCAGAACAGATTTAGGGGGTGCACAGAGGACACATAGGACAAGGAGAGGATGGAAAAGTTCCCTGCACTAATGCAACTAATATGCTAGATACTGCCCTGTGTCTACATTTACATAAATTTAGTAGTATTTAACAGCTAAGATATCAACAGCAAGTCTGTTGAACCTTACCTTAAAGGTAAAGGGACCCCTGACCATTAGGGTCCAGTTGTGTCCGACTCTGGGGTTGTGGCGCTCATCTCGCTTTATTGGCCGAGAGCTGGCGTACAGCTTCCAGGTCATGTGGCCAGCATGACTAAGCCGCTTCTGGCGAACCAGAGCAGCGCACGGAAATGTCGTTTACCTTCCCGCCAGAGCGGTTCCTATTTATCTACTTGCACTTTGACGTGCTTTCGAACTGCTAGGTGGGCAGGAGCTGGGACTGAGCAATGGGAGCTCACCCCGTCGCAGGGATTCGAACCGCCAACCTTCTGATCAGCAAGCCCTAGTCTCTGTGGTTTAACCCACAGCGCCACCTGGGTCCCTCAACCTTACCTTAAAAAGGTAAAGGGACCCCTGACCATTAGTGATGCATTAAACCAGTGGTGGCTAACCTTGGCACTCCAGATGTTTTGGGACTACAACTCCCATCATCCCTGACCACTGGTCCTGTTAGCTAGGGATAATGGGAGTTGTAGTTCCAAAACATCTGGAGTGCCAAGGTTAGCCACCACTGCATTAAACAAAGCCTGAGAACAGAAAAAAATCAAAAATGTCCCTGAGTCTAGCAAATCAAGTAAATGGTTTGGCAGGAAAGCAGTATATATCAATAACATTCTGGGATCTTAAGTCATAATTACTTTGTAAATGTTAATTAATTAAAGATAACAATGCCTAATGTGTATGTAAGAACAAGACCCTCGGTGTAAGCTTTTCTGTTTTCCTGTACTTGTTTACAAAATACATTCTTTTTTGACCTCCCTGCAGGATTTTCCTCAATGTTTCCCAGAACGACAACACAGCGCTTCGCCGCATGAATCTGCGGTCCTTCCTCATGGCTCCACTGCAGAGAGTCACCAAGTACCCACTTCTGCTGAGCCGCATCATCAAAGCCACCACTGAGTACCACCCAGATCACAGCAGCCTGAGGGAGGCCAAAAGCCGCATTGAGTCCCACCTGGAGCACATAAACATGAAGACCAAGCAGGAAGGGAACTCGTGGACTCTGCGTTCCTTCCGCCAGGACAGCAAGAAGAACAGGGAGGTCATTAACATTGAAATGAGGGAAACCGCTATCAAGACTGTGGGCTGGCTGCGGGAAGAAACCCGGTTTGTGATGGAAGGGCCCCTGCAGCTGGCCCAGCCTCCTGATGGGCAGTGGGTCAAAAAGGGCAGCAAGACCTTAAAGTTCCAGAACATGCAAGTGCTCCTCATGGTCAACATCAGACGCGCCTCTGAGTCTAGCTTTGAACCCGGAGAGCCAGGGCCTGTGAAAGATGCAGTATTGGTACTGATTAGGGACAAAAACAATGGGAAGTTCAGCTTGCTCAGGGAGCCCTTGAGACTCAGCAACTGTGTGGTCTCTGTGGATCCCGACTGCGACGACACATTTGAACTCCTTGAGATCAGGCGGGAGTCTTTTGTGTTCCGAGATGGAGACAAGGCACGGACTCACCACTGGTTCAGGCAGATACGAAGGTACTCTCGGGAGCTGGGCTCCTGGAAGAAGCGGCGCAACGCCTTGCCCAACATCATGATAAGCGCATCGCACAATAGGTCATGAAAGGATCGCTGACTGCGAAATGACTTGGCTAAGTAAGCTCAGAAATTTTCCCACGACCTGCTTTGGGTTGAAGAACTCCTTTTCAACGAAAATTGCACCAAGGATGAACTTCACCTGGCCAATTAGCATTGGAGCTATCCGTAACAATGTCGTTTTCTACTGAGAATTCATTTGTGACGAGTACCACTTAAATAAGTGTTTCTCAAGTTGAAGGAAAAAATGTGCCCCGTTTTTAAACTTGTTAGATCTTCCATACAACCCAACTTAGAAACCTCATTGGGTGTAGCTACCTGGCTCCTACAACCTTTATGTCTGCTTTGCTCCCAACTGTGTGGTTCCTACACACACAGATGCTCCCCTACCTCCGCTCCTCCTGTACTCAGCTGCTCCACAGCCCATGGTCTCTAGCTTCAGGTAACCCACAGCAGTCTGTGACTGACCATTTCACCCTTCCCTTTCAGCAAATCCATGAGGTAGACACTCAGATTGTGGGAAATCTTGAGCCTCTTTATAGACCTACTTATCAATAAGACATACAAAATGCCGCCCCCTCTCTTGTAGGTGCCCCACAAACCCTTCTGGAGGCCCACATTCGCCATTTTGAGAGGCATTGCCTGATGAGGTGATAAAGTGAGGGCCCCATTGAACAAGAACTGTCAAAAAGAGGCTGTCATCTTGAGAGGAGGTTGGTGGCCGACCCTCTGCTTAGTGTAACTTACTGAGCTGGTAGCGAAAAGGAAGAGTGTTGTTAGTTTGAAGACTGCCTGTTAAGTGTGGAGTGGAGGTTAAGTTCAAGGGACCACGCATGAGCTGGAAGAACATAAGGAGTTAATCTGGCTAGCCAAAATAATCACTTCAGCGCAATTTGGCCTAAGGAGAAATCAGAGGAGGCTCTTAAGTGGTAAGAGGAGTGAGACCTAGATTCTGGGTAATGGGAATCTTTTGCACATTTTGTAAATAGGTATAACAGTAAAGACAACAAAATGTGTGTTGTCTATCTGAGGGCAAATAGGCTTTACCCTGTGAAGACTTGCTCAAGGGGGGCAGGGCGGGCCCTTCAGATTTGTGGCCTACTTGGGATGTCTTCCTCTATGGTAATTAGGGGTTATTGGCACCACATCATGAGGAGCAGGTCTCTAGAGAGAAAATATTGAGCTAATATTGTTAATAATGTGGGGATCAGATAAGAGTGTGAGATGTCTGACACTGCATGATTGTGCTGGGAAAAAGGAATTTTGACCATATATGACAGACTGGTTTCATTGTGCATATATTATAACAGCATTAGGCAACATCCAGTCAAATTTAGAGCAGTATTAACACAATAAAGGAGAATGTTTAGACAGTATAATTAGCCTCATTTCAGCTTGCTCTCCCAGGAAACATTTAATTCATCCATCTTTTGTTAGCTTATCAGTTTTCTACTTCTACCCTCATGCCCATGTAGGAACCAGTTTACCGAGTTTTACTTTGCACTGAATGCATGTAACATGTAAATGGAAAAGGAAGCCGAAATATATTCAGAGTTCACTCACAAACATTCCAGAATACCTGTATAATCCTGTGGATAAGCAATACTCTCTCCCTTTACGGATCACTGGATTTGTTTGTAAATGGTTAAAAACCCATTGTAGAAATCCAAGGAATGTCTTAACATCAGAAATCTTTCTGAAATGCGCTTCTGTTAACAAGGCTCAATTACCTCTTCTAGTTTGTGATTATTTAAATGATGTAATCTAGTGTATTTCAAAATTTTAATTAAAAAGGAATCCGTTACATTATTGTAGATTAACATAAAATGTTTTAATAATTATGTTTCCTTGCACTTTAATTAACTTCTCTTTCTGTTTTCCATACCAGATCACTCCTATCCTAGTGACACATGAGAATAATAATAAAAAAGAACTCTGTAGAATACTAGAGAACAAAATACGTGGCAGCACTTTTCTATTCTATAGCCGACAGGAAAAAACCTGTAAGAATATCGTTTAGCAAGATTTTCTGCACCAGTTGTGAACCCTTTATCATAGCCTTCCTCCCAAAATGGGCGCTGTAGAATAGCAGTGTCTTGAAAGAAGGGGTTTTCGTTAAAATGAAGAAAATATGACACCTGTATACTAAACAAGTTATTGTGAATTACAGGTGCAAGCTTGTAAGAAACATACATAACAAAATCACAGAAGCGCAATATTAAAGAACAGTGTCTTTTATTTACCCATGTTAACAAAGGAAGAATTTGCTTTTCAATGAACTTTCCCCCACCCATCCCAAAAAGTAACCAGAACAAGGCAAAGATATACAAACAAAAGATACTTACAGCCACTAATATTGTAAAGTACAAATATTTTTCTTATCTTTTGGAGGTGATATTTGTCAATGGAAAAACTTTAGGGCAAGGGGGGAAACAGATCCTATACAGCACACAATATGAAAAATGCTCAGACAAAACAACACTATATTGCAGAAACAAATTTTGCACATATAAATGAGATTCAGAAGATGGATGTTAAATACTAATACAGTGGAAGTAGCACACACATGGAGGGGAAAGGAGATTTGCGATTTGAACCTGCACCCTACATACAAAAGCTGTGCTCCTATGCACAAAGCAACTCACCTCCATGTACATGTGTTTCAAGGTAAGTGTCACCGTTTTTTGTTAAGGCCAAATGCATTCTTTGCTGCATGATGGACCAAGAACGTTATATAAAAAAGATACAATACAAAATGAAGGAAATGTGAAACAGGTCACTTAGAATTCAAAGGACCACAAACACCTTCACCCTGTTACCTCCCTGAAATCTCTGCGCACAAAAAATCCCCACAAAAAATCACCTAAAACATGTTCCAGGATTTGCTTTTTTAAACTTATATATATACTTGGAAATGCCCACAAGCAACTGTTCTGCTTCAATGACTATTTCACTTCTCTTCCCAAATGTAAAAATCAGCATGTTTAAGGATACAAATATATGTGTACTATATAATGGTGACTACTTGAAAACATACATTCCCAACAATATGTCTACTGAACTGATCATCCTGGTTCTGAACTCTTGATTTTATGCAGCAATCTATCTGGTTTACACAGATGAGTAGAAAATGAATGCTTTTTGACAAGCTGTTTACACATCAGCTGCAGTCAAGTACTGAACTTTTATTTATTACAAAGGAGCCCAGGGCAGCAGTGTGCATAAATTGTGCTATGTGTAAATGACGTGGAGATCCAAAAAGGATGAGGCTTGAACAAAGGCTGTGACGCAGGGGGGAAATAATCCCCATGCTTGGTTCTGCAGGGATAATGGGATAGCAACAGCTGTAGTTCAGAGATGACAGTTTGCTTACACTAGGGCAGTGTTCCCCAACCTTGGGCCTCCAGCTGTTTTTGGACTACAACTCCCATCATCCCTCGCTAGCAAGACCAGTGGTCAGGGATGATGGGAATTGTAGTCTGAAAACAGCTGGAGGCCCAAGGTTGGGGAACACTGCACTAGGGTGACTTGGGACTGCAAGCACCTGCTAGAGGGGGCATGGGGGGGGAATGAGTGCTTCTGTTTGGACATACTAAACATTCCATTAGGAAAAAACAACAGTGGTATGCAGCTTTGTGGTTCCTCTAAACTACTGCTGGAGAGCTCAAGTTAAAGCTTCTCCTTCATTGGCAGCAAGACTGAGGTAATGATTGCTTCAGTTCAACAAGCCCTCCTCTATTTCTCCCCACCAGCATTAGCAACTGAGTCCTTGTTGAGCCCTCTGATTGACAGGTCATAAACCACCTCCTCTATCTTCTTGACATCGTACTTGAGGCCATCGTAGCGCTTCCTCAGGGAGTCATTCTTCAGGTTGAGAAGGCGGAATCCGGAATCCAACTCATTGATAAAAGCAGAGATGCGGAGGGGACGGGCGTAGTCTCCAGCTGTGACACTGTTCACTGCCAATCTAGCCTATGGAAGAAAGCAGAATTGTGCAAGCTAAGCAGACGCGCACAGATGAAATCGGGCCAGGTAGGTCTTACTGGAGTCCCACAACAGTATTAACATCTGGACAGAGTATTCGGCACTTTGTCTTCCTTCCAGAGGTTAAATTATACTGGCTTTTAGAGCATATTTGATTAAGAAGCCTCAATCTTGCGAACCTTTACTATTAGTAGAGTAATATGCAACCAGCTCTAATAAGCCTCCCTTTGCAGAAAAAGAGCAACTAGCAACTTCATTAAAGAAAGAGCCATGGTATGTAACCTCTAGTTTTGTCCATGCAAGGCCCTGGATATTACTTTCAGTCCAACTAGGTAAGTAATGCTGCATTAGTTCTAAAACTTCTCAATACTCTCTACTTACCAGCTCACTAGCCAGAGTCAACACCCCAGAGAGGTAATCCTCAATGTCCAGGTGAAAGCCTTTCTCTCTTTCAGATTCAACTGCAAAAAGAATGAACGAATTTGGATTCAACTCTGATAATACAAATCTTCAGGGTTAGAAGACTCCATAATGAAAGGAGTGCCAATTCAGGTTAGGCCTTCCTTTTAGGTTAATGGTTAGTGAATTACACTGATCAATTCAAAAACAATTCAAATATAAAATAATAAAAGTGTTCATCCAAAGAAAAAGTAATCTGAAACAGCACAAAGCATCCACGCCCTTCACACAGGATGTATACCCTGGTAGCCTTCAAAAGTTCCAATACCAGTGCTGCTGTCCAAATGCCTGGGAGAATAAAAATGTCTTCACCTAGTGCCTGAAAGAGGACAAAGCCAGTGTCAGGTGAGTTTCCCTGGGGAGAGTATCCTATAACTGAGGTTACCACTGAAACGGCCCATTCCCTCATTGCCACTCTCTGACATCTCTCGGTGGGTGCACACAGAGAAGTACCTCGGATGTTAATCTCAGGCTCTAGGTTTAACCAGGTCATCTCGGTTACATATCTGAGCCCCAAATCCAAAGCATCAAAGCTCAGTGGCCGACCACATTATTTACATGCAGAAGGCCCCAGGTTCAGTCCCTAGCATCTCTAGTTAGAAGGATTTTCAGGTAGCAGGGCTCATGGGGAAAACCTCTGCCCAAGATCCTCATGAGTAGCTGCCATTCAGAGTCCACACTGCTGGAGTAGAGCTGCAATGCTGAACAGATTTAGTAAGCCTCACTGAATACAAGTGTGGCTTCTTCAAAGTAAATAAGAATGTATAAAAGCTTAATACAATTAATGTGTATAGCTAATCTTCCCACATTCCCCTTTCTTTCACTGTGGACTTTCCAGAGAGCCTGCAACTCTGCCAACTCATAGCTCTTGAGTATATGGACTCCTTTTTTTTTTTTTTTTTTACTAACAGTTACTAATTTTTTCCAGTTAAAAAAGGAACCTCGGCAGAGCTGAAGCAGTCTTTATTTCACCGTCAAACTACAATATGTCAAAAGGTTTTAGAAGGAAAGCTAAGTGGCATGTAGAAGCTTTTTGATGTGCCAATTTAGGTTAACATTTTACTGAATTCCTTAGACAGGCAGCCTTGCTAAAGCCAAAAGTCATTGCGTTTAACTGGAAAAACAATTCCTTACTTCCAAGTATTTCTGTAACAGCTTCCCGAGTCACTAAGGTTTCTGTCTCCAAGTAGACAACAAATGCTGCTAAGAACACCAAACGTTGTAACACAAATCTCCAATGTTCATTAAATCTGCATGGGGGGAAAAAAGAAAGTGATTCCTGGCACTTTAAACAAGACTCCTGCTGGATCTGACAAAATGCCCATCTAGTCCTAAATCCTATCGTTGTGCTGGTACAATAGCATCCTCCCCGCTTGTGATTCCCAGTAACTGGTATGCTGAAGCATACTGCCTCCAACAGTTGAAATAAATCATAGCCATCATATTAAAATGATTGGTTTAAAATTGCTCAGTAACAAATGTAACTTTCTATATGGAAAAAAGAATAAAATATTATTATAAAGAAGACTACAAAAGGCAGGAGGAAAGTGGACATTTACTAACCTGTAATATTGATCTGCAGGGAACTTGTTTTTCAGAGAGGCCAACTGTGTTCTAACAGTACCAAAGTGTTCACGAGCCTTCTGACACTTCTTTGGTACTGAAATTAAAAACAAACAGCATTTAACCTTGAAAACAAAGGCTAGTTATCGGGTTTTGAGTTTCTTTAAAGAAAACACCCTTTAGGCACAGAACCATCCATGAGCAAAGACAATACTGGGATTCTTTAAAGAAACAGGTTTCTTATTTATTTGCTATCTAAACTGCCCTCTGAAGAACACTGGGTTGTTTACAACATAAAAACACAACCGTACGTACTATAATAATGAACAACCCCAACAGCATTTATTTATTTATTAAATTTCTATTAAGTTTGATTCACTGGATCCATCCATAGGACACCACAATCCTATGCATCAAAACTAAGTTCCATTAAGTTCAATGGGGCTTATTCCTAGCTAAGTGGATACAGGACTGCAGCCTAAATTAGTCATGGTTTAGTCCCACTGAAATAGGTTCATAATGATAGGATATAGACACCAGAATTGTTTTAAGATTTCACAACTGAATGAGTCTTTGTTGACTAGTTAAGTGCCCAATAATGAAACAGTCAAATTTAGTGTTGTAGTCTATTGTACATGATTCACTTTCCTGCATTTCCAATTCACAAAGAAACTGGAATAGAAAAATGTTTTTCGCAAAACACATAACCATTTCACTTTTATGTTACTGAGTGGCATATTTTATCCTCATCTTCTGTAACTTTATCCATGTAAACATGTTTGTGACTTTTTTTTTCCTCAATAGGCAAACAAAGCATGACCTACTGTCCTGAAATCCAGACCCCTGGTGGACTCCTTGTAGCACTGTAAGAATTTCCCGGGCTGTTTGCTCCAGATTTTGAACAACTTTCCTGATCTCCTGTAAACAACAATAAAATACTCAGAACATGATGGTACAGAAAAATATGCAATGTGTTAGCACAAAGCCGCTGTTCAATTTTGCCTGTCTTTCTCTCTAGTAAATTTCTATACCTCTGGTTCCTAACGGGGGGTTCGTGGACCCCAGGGAGTCCCAGTAACCCACCATTCACGTAACAAAAAACTACCATAGAGATATCAAAATTTTCAAAAGCAGTGGGTACATGGCTTTTGAAAAAAGGGGGTCTGCAGTACTTAGCTAACTAATGGTTATCTAAGAAGCAATTAGGTTGTTACTATGATTCTGTTCATCAAACTGCTACTTGTGATGGGTCAGTACCCCATAGTGGATCACACCTTGACCCAAGATGGGTAGCAGTGCTCACAATCATCACCGACTTTTGGTTTTTGTTTTGTTCAGCTTTGACAAAGAACAGGCGACCTGACGCAAAGGAGAACAAGATCTTTAACGGTGGTGCAGGACGGAAAATTTCGGCCGATGCAATTTCTCTCACACCTGGTGTAACAAGCAGCAGCAACAACTAAATTTCCCTCTCCTGGGCCGTTATGTAAATGTTACAGGAGCCACAACAGAGGCACATAGGGCGGTTTTTGGTTTACGTGATAGAAATGGGTCCCATGTTTCAGGCATGCAGTTGTTAAAAGGTTGGCTCCCGCGGTTTGGAAGGTAGGAAAACCAAGGCTCTAGTCCCCGTGATCCGAGGAGCAGTGAAAGGGATGGGCAGGAAAGGGATCCCCCTTCCGAGCTCTGGGGAAGCGTCCGTGGCCCTTGCACCGGCGCGACCCTCTCTCACCTCGCGGATATCCTGGTCGGCCGTGAGCACCCCTTGCAAAGCGATGAACATCTCGCTGACGGACATGGCGGCGACGCCGAGGAGAAGCTGCGAGTCGGACGGGCTGCAGGCACCGCGCTCTGGGCACTCCCACCACTCGCCGTGCCGCCAAAGGGACGGGTCCTTCCACACTGCCGTCGCAGGGCTGCCCCTCTCGCTGCCTGACAGGAAAATGCACCGCTCTCGTGCGTGTCCCAGCCCCAGCCCCAGCCCCTAGGCGTCGTTCTTCGCAGGGCAGTCGACTGCTGAGCAGTCAGCCCCGCCCCCCGTTGGCTTCCATGGGGGCAAGTAGGCGTGGGCAGAGGCAGCTGCACAGCCTAAGTGGAGAGATGCTTACTCGTCGTCTTGGCCACACTTTACATATCGCTTTCTACCTGGGGGGAGCCCTGTAAACAGGGAAGCCCTACGGTGAGGGGGGGCGGGGGCTTAAGATGCTGCCTTAAATCGAGTCAGGCTCTTGGCCCACCTCTCCAGGATTTCAGGCAGGAGTGTTAAAAAAAATAAGAAAGGGCTACCGGGAGATGGACGGGAATGGGCGAATTCAGTTCGGATGACTATCATATCTACTACTGTGGGCAGGAATCCCGTAAAAGAAATGGAGTGGCCCTCATAGTCAACAAAAGAGTGGCGAAAGCTGTACTGGGATGCAATCTCAAAAATGATAGAATGATCTCGATACGCATCCAAGGCAGACCTTTTAACATCACAGTAATCCAAGTTTATGCACCAACTACCAGTGCTGAAGAAACTGAAGTTGACCAATTCTATGAAGACTTACAACACCTTATAGAAATGACACCAAGGAAGGATGTTCTTCTCATTATAGGGGATTGGAATGCTAAAGTAGGGAGTCAAGAGATAAAAGGAACAACTGGCAAGTTTGGCCTTGGAGTTCAAAATGAAGCAGGGCAAAGGCTAATAGAGTTCTGTCAAGAGAACAAGCTGGTCATCACAAACACTCTTTTCCAACAACACAAGAGACGACTCTACACATGGACATCACCAGATGGGCAACACCGAAATCAGATTGATTATATTCTGTGCAGCCAAAGATGGAGGAGCTCTATACACTCAGCAAAAACAAGACCTGGAGCTGACTGTGGCTCAGATCATCAGCTTCTTATAGCAAAATTCCAGCTTAAACTGAAGAAAGTAGGAAAAACCACTGGGCCAGTAAGATACAATCTAAATCAAATTCCTTATGAATACACAGTTGAAGTGAAGAACAGGTTTAAGGATTTAGATTTGGTGGATAGAGTGCCTGAAGAACTGTGGATGGAGGCTCGTAACATTATACAGGAGGCAGCAACGAAAACCATCCCAATGAAAAAGAAATGCAAGAAAGCAAAGTGGCTGTCAAATGAGGCCTTACAAATAGCGGGGGAGAGAAGGCAAGCAAAATGCGAGGGAAATAGTGAAAGATACAGGAAATTGAATGCAGACTTCCAAAAAATAGCAAGGAGAGACAAGAGGGCCTTTTTAAACGAGCAATGCAAAGAAATAGAGGAAAACAACAGAATGGGAAAAACCAGAGATCTGTTCAAGAAAATTGGAGATATGAAAGGAACATTTCGTACAAAGATTACCACAATTAAGAACAAAAGTGGAAAGGACCTAACAGAAGCAGAAGACATCAAGAAGAGGTGGCAAGAATACACAGAGGAATTATACCAGAAAGATATGGAGGTCTCATACACCCCAGGTAGTGTGGTTGCTGACCTTGAGCCAGACATCCTAGAGAGTGAAGTCAAATGGGCCTTAGAAAGCCTTGCTAACAACAAGGCCAGTGGAAGTGATGATATTCCAGCTGAACTATTTAAAATTTTAAAAGATGATGCTGTTAAGGTGCTACACTCAATATGCCAGCAAGTTTGGAAAACTCAGCAGTGGCCAGAGGATTGGAGAAGATCAGTCTATATCCCAATCCCAAAGAAGGGCAGTGCCAAAGAATGCTCCAACTACCGCACAATTGCACTCATTTCACACGCTAGCAAGGTTCTGCTAAAAATTCTACAAGGCAGGCTTAAGCAGTATGTGGACCGAGAACTCCCAGAAGTGCAAGCTGGATTTCGAAGGGGCAGAGGAACCAGAGACCAAATTGCAAACATGCGCTGGATTATGGAGAAAGCTAGAGAGTTCCAGAAAAACATTTACTTCTGCTTCATTGACTACGCAAAAGCTTTTGACTGTGTTGACCACAGCAAACTATGGCAAGTTCTTAAAGAAATGGGAGTGCCTGATCACCTCATCCATCTCCTGAGAAACCTCTATGTGGGGCAAGAAGCTACAGTTAGAACTGGATATGGAATAACTGATTGGTTCAAAATTGGGAAAGGAGTACGACAAGGCTGTATATTGTCTCCCTGCTTATTTAACTTATATGCAGAATTCATCATGCGAAAGGCTGGACTGGATGAAGCCCAAACCGGAATTAAGATTGCCGGAAGAAATATCAACAACCTCAGATATGCTGATGATACAACCTTGATGGCAGAAAGTGAGGAGGAATTAAAGAACCTTTTAATGAGGGTGAAAGAGGAGAGCGCAAAATATGGTCTGAAGCTCAACATAAAAAAAACTAAGATCTTGGCCACTGGTCCCATCACCTCCTGGCAAATAGAAGGGGAAGAAATGGAGGCAGTGAGAGATTTCACTTTCTTGGGTTCCATGATCACTGCAGATGGTGACAGCAGTCACGAAATTAAAAGACGCCTGCTTCTTGGGAGAAAAGCAATGACAAACCTAGACAGCATCTTAAAAAGCAAAGACATCACCTTGCCAACAAAGGTCCGTATAGTTAAAGCTATGGTTTTCCCAGTAGTAATGTACGGAAGTGAGAGCTGGACCATAAAGAAGGCTGATCGCCGAAGAATTGATGCTTTTGAATTATGGTGCTGGAGGAGACTCTTGAGAGTCCCATGGACTGCAAGAAGATCAAACCTATCCATTCTTAAAGAAATCAGCCCTGAGTGCTCACTAGAAGGACAGATCCTGAAGTTGAGGCTCCAGTACTTTGGCCACCTCATGAGAAGAGAAGACTCCCTAGAAAAGACCCTGATGCTGGGAAAGATTGAGGGCACAAGGAGAAGGGGACGACAGAAGATGAGATGGTTGGACAGTGTTCTCGAAGCTACTAACATGAGTTTGGCCAAACTGCGAGAGGCAGTGAAGGATAGGCGTGCCTGGCGTGCTCTGGTCCATGGGGTCACGAAGAGTCGGACACGACTGAACGACTGAACAACAGCAACCGGGAGATGCCGGGAATTGAACGTGGGACCATGCGCGTGCAAGGTGGGTGGCTCTAGCAACGAAGCCGCAGCTGGACAGCTGAGCCTCTGCTTTACACAGAAGTAGGTCCTCCCACAGTGTTGGGTGGTGCTTGCAATATTCCCCATTGCAAAGGAAAAGCGATGCAAGGGTGGGTAGCTTTTGAGTTCAGCCCCTTCAGGCTGCAATTCCTATACATGTTGACCTGGTATTATATAGCTCAGTGGGAGTAACTTTGCTGTTAAAACTGCCGCTTGAGCCTCCGTTATTAGTAGTAATATATTGCCTTTGCCACGAAAAGCACCCGAAGCTAAATGACCACGTTAGGACACGCTGTTTAAGACAAACCAAACCTGGATTGCAGAACAACAAACCAGGCTGGGTTCCCGCTTCCCACCCCCTAAGCAGCTCTAGCCCTTTTGTGGGGAATTTGCCTCTCGGGCTGCACGTGAGTTTATTGCTGCTTCGAGATGGCTGCTGCTTGTTAAATTCCAATTTGACGGATGAGATCCGTTCGCTGGATCGATTGAGCAATAACCCTCCCCCCGCCTCTTGGTTCAGCTTCCGCTTAGTCTGTGGTTCAGGCTCAGCCGCAGCGAAAGAAAAGGGGGGCCTTTTCCATGTCTGGCGCGGGATACGCTTTGCCTTATTGAATGAAATACTTTTTCGCATGTTTTGTCTTAAAGCAGCAGCAGCAGCCTAAACAAAATTCCATCAGAATTCAGTATGTAACAATAACAATAATAGCAAGAATAATAATGAATTTGGGAAGGAGGCGCTGCTTTCTTGGCTGGCAAAGATAGGAATCGCCTCCTTCAAAACGCTGGTTTAGCTCCAGGTTTGGGATTGCGCGATCGGTGCAATTGACGAGCGTCGGGGCCGAAGGCAACGTCCTCTCTGATTTCTTCTAATAAGAGAGGGGCTCGGGGGCTCATGGTTGACGTTAGGCGATAGCGAGGGAGCCGCTCTCTCTTCAGGAGTACCTCTTTCTCCCTTTTGTTATTGTTGTTGTTGTTCAGTCGTTCAGTCGTGTCCGACTCTTCGTGACCCCATGGACCAGAGCACGCCAGGCACGCCTATCCTCCACTGCCTCTCGCAGTTTGGCCAAACTCATGTTAGTAGCTTCGAGAACACTGTCCAACCATCTCATCTTCTGTCGTCCCCTTCTCCTTGTGCCGTCAATTCTTCCCAACATCAGGGTCTTTTCTAGGGAGTCTTCTCTTCTCATGAGGTGGCCAAAGTACTGGAGCCTCAACTTCAGGATCTGTCCTTCTAATGAGCACTCAGGGTTGATTTCTTTAAGAATGGATAGGTTTGATCTTATTGCAGTCCATGGGACTCTCAAGAGTCTCCTCCAGCACCATAATTCAAACGCATCAATTCTTCGGCGATCAGCCTTCTTTATGGTCCAGCTCTCACTTCCGTACATTACTACTGGGAAAACCATAGCTTTAACTATACGGACCTTTGTTGGCAAGGTGATGTCTTTGCTTTTTAAGATGCTGTCTAGGTTTGTCATTGCTTTTCTCCCAAGCAGCAGGCGTCTTCTAATTTCGTGACTGCTGTCACCATCTGCAGTGATCATGGAACCCAAGATCTGCAGTGATCATGGAACCCTTGTTATTACAAGACCACTAAAATGCCGGGTGTAATTACTGGGGATGAGGATAGTGGTGTGGGTAGGCTGAAAGTCTGGCTAGAGATAAAGATAACTAATAAATAAAATCAATAGCTCTGCAGAAGAGGGCACTGCAGCAGATGTCGCTTGCATGACAAGCCATGCCTCCTGAAATTCCATTTTTCTACACAGCTCTTAAGGGTGCAAAAGCTTTATCTCCTTTTGCATCAGGCCACCCTACATTTGAACACATGCCAATTATGTCAGCTAGAAGCTTGCTTTGTTCTTACAAGCCTAGAGTCTTAGGAGCTGACTTTCTGCGCATCATGCAACGACTGTACAACATATTCAGGAGTTCTTAATTCACAAATTATAATGAGAATGCAGTACTGGATCCAGCTACACTATCATTATCACAGTTTTGCAAGACATAATATTAGGGAAGCTATGTAAATGCTTAGCATTATCACCTCTTGAGTTAGTAGACTCCCTAGTATGTGAAATACCACTTTCTTTTGATGTCTCCTGATCTCACTGAGGCATCTTAGCTTGGTCACAGTGTTGAACTGGGGCAATATTTTTACCTATCTGATAGTAATTGCTACACTGCACATGCCTTTGCCTTGCAAGTACAAAAAACACAGAGCATGTTCATACAATGAATACCATATTAGAGAGAACTGGCTTGTTTGGTTTCTAACCATTAGCCAATATTGGGGTCATGTAATGTTACCACCTAGGATGGAGATGTAGATCCTGAGCTTGAGTGAATTCAGACTGCATTCAACAGCTTTTAAGCCATTCATGGTATGGAAAGTAACTTCTACTGATTTAAAGGGTTGTATCTGATAAGTCCTACTCAAAGTCATACCCTACTATTATAGCCAAAGATGTCGTACCAATTTCACAACTGATTATTTTTTTCTATTATCTGTTTGACATTAAATGTGTTGAGCCAAATATCTGAACAGGCTGTCACAGACCCAGATCCCATGTGAATCACAAGTCTATTGTGGATGTGCTGATAATTTTAGGTGAAGTGATCAGAAAACTAGTTTACCATCATCAATTTTTTTTATAGTTTCTTGTAATAAAATCTATTGTTATGTGAAAGCTGTTGCCAAACAGAAAATCAGGTTCTTTACTGTGTGCATTTAGGTATGTAGCAAGTTCATGCAGTCTCTTGGGAATTTAAATTAATGATCAAACCTTGATTTTCACACTGTGTACTTCAAAATTTATGCTGTTGCTTAAGCAATGCTTTCTTTAATTACGACAAATCTGTGTTTTGCTACCGTATATGTTATGAAGTGTGCAAAGCTCCAATTATTAAGTCCTTATAATAGGAGAGAGAAAAGCTAGTCTCCATCCATGAATACATTGATACACTAGGGGGCAGCAAGTTTACCAGTTTACATACTTTCTGCACAAATTTTTAATTTCAGGGTTTTTTTTGAAAACGGTACACATCTGTTTCTCATTTGCAGCACGTTTTCTGCACAAACATAACTTTGGTAAAAAGAATTCCCACATTTTCTCCTAAGTAATACACTTTGTACTAGAGGGAAGTGTGCGTCTCAACAACAAGCGCAGATTGTGGGTGTGGGAGGATCACAAAGTTGTTTGGGGAGCCTGCCAAGCTTCCAATCTCAACATGTTATAAAAACTTATGTTGCTTCGGGATCTCACCAACAAAGTGGTAATTGATTCAATGTACCTTTGCAGCCTCCTAATTTAAGGTGTTCATATATGTTCTCAAACACACCCTTCATCCAAGGTCTTTTTGCAGCTCCAAGATGCCCCTACGGAATGATTTTCTGAATTACTCAGTGTTGTAGCCAATATTAGTACTACTCAGAGTAAACCAGGAATGGGGGACCTTTTTGGACCAGTGAACCAGATCCTTATCTGACCACAACCTGTGGGCCAGCTTTGACAGGTGGGCTGGACAACTCACTTGTCAGTCACTTGGCATCATTATGTCAAGTGCCTGACAGCCAGTTGGCAACTGGGAACCGGAGAAGAAGGGGCTTTGCTGATCCTGTAGTGCCAAGCAGGTTGCATTGAAGTGAAGGGGGAAACCTGTTTTAGCAGCAATTTTAATGCAAACTGCTTGGTGCTCTCAGAAAAAGGTGCACTCCCTGCATCCACCATCTGAAGTGCACCATGCTCCAGCAAGCAACAATCGGTCACTCACTTTACACTCCTGATTGTTCCTTTGTAGCCACATCTTGTATGTCAGGTGTGGGGCAGGTGGGCCTGGTTTAAGAAAAGCAGCCTAGCAGGCCAAATGGGGAGGTTTGCTGGGCCAGGTTTGGTTCACAGGTCAAAGCTTCCTTACTCCTGGAGTAAACCCATTGAAAAGAATGGACATGACTTAACGGGTCTATTAATTTCATGGACTCTGCTCTGAGTATAACTTTGTTGGATACAACCCTCAGGCCTCAATATGGGTCCCCACTCTTTGGTTTATCACACGCCTTACTGTGTTGTAGCTAATTTAGACCATTAATCCTTCTGGTATCAATTTATCTTGGTCTAGAAGAGATTCCACATTCTTCTGGCACTATAAAAACAACAATAATTAATACATTGCTCAGGCCAAGCTGTGGAATGAATCTGCTGGCCCATAAGGGAATTGCTTTGCTGTTGTAGTCTTTGCTGTTGTAGGCTGCCTAAGCTATAAATATGCAGCGCTTCCTTGCTAAGCACATGAGCAGAAATCTGGACACTTGATACTTAACCAAACATAGTTTCCATAGCAAGTGAACAGGCATGCTGTGTCATGACTTCTGCTTCAGCCACTCATAGGGAGATTTTACGCTCGGGACTCTGCTCATCACATAAAAACCCTTCCACCGAGAATCTAAGCCTATGCAGCATTACTTGTAATAAATCTTATTGTCTTCCTAAGGAAACATGTTTAGGATCAGGGTAAGTCACAGTCTTGTTCAGATTTGGAGAGGGAGGGTGGAAGATAGAATAAGGTTGTCAACTGTCTTCCATCATGGTTACTTAACAGGTGCATGGCATGTCAAAATTCATTATTAAGGTTTCCCAGGCAAAGCTTCACTTGCATCATTTTTACTACTGGGGGTGGGGGGGGGAGAAATAAATAAAAACTTCTCAACTCTTATAGACAGAAAGGTTAGCAACCCTTTTGTTGGCATATCTCATCTGCCTTTATCAATGCATGATGGGCGGAAAATTCAGTAGATGATTCTTCTTTGGCATAGTGATGCAGTGCATGAAGGAAGGATTCACCAGATGAATCTCTGCCAATTATGCAGCTCTTACAAATCAACCCAGCCATGTCAGGAAACACTTTGGTGACCTTAAGTGAGATAGAAAGCAAGCTTCGCAATTATATAAACAGGGCATGGCTGTGTGAAAAACGAGTGTTTAAAACTCTGGCAAATATTAGGGCAGATGGGTCAGAATACCTTTTGAGCCATTTTCAATAATATTATTCATAAAAGCTACAGTGAGACTTCAGGATAATGTAATTGAAGACCTCAAAAAAGTTTACTTTTAGACTAAGGCATGTAACATTGGACTAAGGCTTCTACCTGTGGCTACAATTGCAGATTACGTAGAAGGGGAAATTGTGCAGCTTGGTGCCACAGTGGTAGAAAAAGCAGAATCAACCCAAATTGTCTCTCATCTACAGCAGTTAAAGAGGCATATCAGCAGTATCAGCATGTTTAACTTAGAAAGGGAGCAGAAATGACTGTTGGCACCTATCGTTCTTTTCTTCGCAGCATGCTGCAGAATCCAGTTTACTGACAAAATCTGTTAGCTGCTGTAATAAGGAAAACAGTTATTGAACCCTAAGAGAGTGAAGTGTCAGCAAAGCCTCTTCCCCGCCTGGAGAATGCTGAGCCTCTCTTCTGTGCCCCCAGCATAAGAATGTGGAAGGAGCAAGAGCTGTCAGTTATTCATTTAGCCCTGGGAACTGGAATGAATTACTGTCACACCTGCTTTGTCTTGTGGAATCAAAGCCCACAAAATGCAGCATGCTTCTATACTTGCCAGTGTTTTCAAACAAACAAACAATAATAATAATAATAATAATTATTATTATTATTATTATTATTATTTATTTATTTATTTATACCCCGCCCATCTGGCTGGGTTTCCCCAGCCACTCTGGGCGGCTTTCATAGTATATAATAATATAAATAATAAAAATAACCTCTCTGACTCCACCACAACTGCACTCAAAAGTCACCAGTGGGCTGTTGCAGTATTTGTTTTTATTCAGAACATGCTTTTATCTACAAGTTGTATTAAAAAGAGATGAATCTGTTTAGTTCTTGTTGTTCCAGCCGAATGAGTCAGATTACCAGTAAGTGAAAGCCCTGCATGATAAGCTTCACATGCCAAAATTCCTGTCCCTCCACAATGCTTAAAGATGCAGGATCCTCTTCTTTAAAAAAAACCCCAAAACTTATTCCTATAGAAGTGAGGAAGTTCAGGAAGAACACATAAACAGGAGACCTGCTGTTTGCATTGATGTGTCCAGATAGAGAAAGACATAATTATAAAGAAGAGAGAATTCTAGAAGGTGCAGCTTTTCTAAACTCTCACAACAAGTTAGGCCAGTCAAAATGTACTGTTCTGTTCCTTGTATTCAACGTTCAGCATACTCTGTATGTCAGCCTTTTCCAGAACTCCCATCTGCCGCTGCCTGCATGTGCTGAGAGTTGTAGTGCAAAACACCTGGAAGGCACCAATTCACTTCACCCCATAAGTATCACTAGAGAGATGACATAATGTACGAGGAGTAGGGTTTGGGGAGGCTAAGGAAGAGAGAAAGGGATAAGCTTCCAGCTGAGTTTTGGAAAGGTGGAATGAAAGAGAAACAGGAATGTCATGCAAATCATACAATCAGATGCAGAAATGGGCGGAGTGCCTATATATTTCCTAATTGCACAGAAGGGGAAATTTCAGCCTGCTCGGACTTTCCTCCCTGCTACTTGACAAGTTGTTTTTCCCCAAAAGCTCTCCACATACTTCATTATTTAAAAATACAAGTTTTTGTCATCCTTTGCATTGGGACACACAGTTAAATTCCGATTCCAAAGCTCTCTAAGAAATATTTAACTGCCATACAGAAATAAGTCAGCAGGTGTCTCTAAACCTGCTTCAAATTCTTAAGGGTTGTGCAGCTGATTGATTTTCACAGACATGCAATGGCTTTCACCCCTTCTTTTCCCGAGCACATTATATGCACAATAATCTTTTTTCCTTGTATTGACATCACTGGAATTCCACTTTGAATACATGCATGCACACAACTGAAAGACTAACAGATTTATTGAGGCATTTTACTGTCGCATTGCATTCACAGCACTTTGGGAAGTAGCTGCAGATTGGAAACCTTCCCTGCAGACTTGCAGCCACTAATGTTCCTCTGCAATGTATGGAACGCCACTCCCTTCCCTACAGGCCCTCTCAGGTGTTCAGATCAGCAGAAAGGCCCCCTTGGTAGTTCCATCGCTCTTGGAAGGTTGTGGGGGGACAGCCCAGGAAAGAGCATACTGTATTCCCTGAGGTAGCCCATTCCCTGGGATAGCTTCGAAGCTCCCTCCCCAAAGAGCTGCGTCTGGCAACATCTTTTTTACCATATGCTGAAGACACTTTTCCATCCTGGCCTTTGACAGTTTAGATGATAGATAGATAGATAGATAGATAGATAGATAGATAGATATTCCACAGATTTTAATTGTGTTGCCATAACCTGCCCTGGAGCCTTATGGTGAAGGGCGGGTAAGACATTCCATAAATAACTAAATAAATAAATAGACTGCCACAAGCAGTGGATAGCAGATAAAAGCTGCTCTTTCATTTGCAGCAATGCCCTGCCGTGAACCTTAATTAAAACAAAAAACCTCCCCATCCCACCGTGAGGGATGTGCACGCCTCCTTTCCAGCAATTTGGGTTTTCTCTTAAGGGGCAACTAGTGATCAGCTACTTGTGGTGACTTGCATATCCAGGAGGGCAAAGTCTTTGTGTTGTTTTGGCCTAACCGGCTCTCTCCATGTACACCAAGCATGTACCTTGGAAACCTCTGCAACATCAAAGCAGATTCTGAAGTGGTTTGACACCTGCAGTAGGGAACATTTATTTATTTATTTATCCTTATTTCGTTACATTCATAATTTACATCCTTGTACATACATAAGGTTATTATAATTAATATGCATTTCAATTAACCATACACATATATTTCATTTAAACATACAAGTTATACTTATATTGTTTTTAAAAAATCACATTTCCTTATATTTTAGCATTTCCCATACCTTCTTTTCCCGTGTCTTCCCTTCACCCGTGTGTGACTTCCTTGATCCTTTTGTTTTTTGTTCTTATTGAGATTATATTTCTGTATCATAATATTGTATAATTTTTGTTGTTTGATTACTTGACTTAACTTATCTTAACTTTATGAGCTCAATCTATGCATCATCATTTATATGAGCTAGTTCCTGCTGCAGTTGTTTATTCTCTCCCTCCTCCTACCCAATTGATTTTTGCCCTTATCAATACAGCAAGACCAAGGCAAGAATAGCATAACAGTAAGGGAGAAGTTGCTTGTGATCCTCTGCAAGGGGGTGGGCATCCTTAAGTAAGCTCAAGAGGAACACAGGCGAGGCATAAACAAATTAGAATTCAAAGCATATCCTCTCAGTGGATTTTTAAAATAGGATTACATGTGTAATTAATTAAGGAGGCTGGCCACTTAAAGCTCAATAGCATCTTGCAGACCCCTTGCGTGGAAGGGGCTTAGTGTTTTGGGACTGGGTTGATTTGCATTTTGTGTACCTGCAATGAGAGAAAATGCACAGCGTTCTCTTTTGAGACATCCTGCTCTTCCTTTTGCTGTTGGAATTCTGGGGATATTCCAAGATTCAGAGCAACATATAAGGTATTATATAGTTAGAAATGACCCATCGATTTAAGTAGCTGCCTCTAAAAGAAGACATTTTGCCTCCATAATGCGAATTTAAAAGATTAGTCCAGCTTGATGAGATCATTTCCCAGAAAGCTAGAAGGCTATTAATAATAATCCTGGTGTCCCACCCCCACTTCATTCAAAATCAATTGGTAGAGCCAGAGTCTGAATGGTTTCTCCCGCCCCGGAAGCTTTTGCATATCCTAATTTCAGAAGGTTTGCTTTGCCATATTGTCCCTTAAGCAACTCTTTAAAAATACTGCAGAATTGATGAGTTGCTGACTCATACATATAACCACAAGGGAAATGCTTTTTGGAGGCATGAAAATAAAAACATTTTGTCTAGCAGTTGTTGTCTTTATTAGGGTAGGGATTTTTCCCCTCCACCTACTTCCACAGTGGAAATTAAAGCAGCTAAAATGTACCAAAAGTGATAAAGATAAAAGCAGCAAAACTTGCAGAGTCTTCTCACATGATCACTTAAAATACACCCTGCTTCTGTTTGACCCTTTATGCTAGGATAGGGGTAAGGAACATGTGGCCCTCCAGATGTTGCCGAACTACAACTCCCATTAGTGCATGGGAGTTGTAGTTTGGCAACATCTGGAGGGCCATAGGTTTCCCACTTCTGTGCTAGAAGCTGGTAGCTGCTGTCCCCTGGTTCAAATGCAAACTTTCCAGTTGCCAATCCAAATTTTGCCTCCTTTTCTTTGCCTTGCTAAAACCATTCTACACTCAGTGGTATGGAGGAATGGGTAGGGAACAGTGACGGCAGTGTCAGTGATGGGGAAGACTGGAGCTGGGGGGCTTGCTAGTGGGCACTTTGAGAAGTTGGGAGAGGAGCGTGACTCAGCTAGCCACAATGCAGCTGCCAGCTAAGATTCTGTATAATTCTCACTTTTCTATGCCAACAGCACTATCTCCCTTCCACATGGAATAGATGGGTGGGGTGCAATCTTGCTGCAGGAGCTTATTCCAAAGTAAGGATACATAAAAACTGAGCCTTATCTATTAGAACTATATAAAACCACCATAAGAGCCCATATGTTGCTGTTTTTTTGTCTCAGACACCAAAAAGTCTTGGGTCATCTCTGATTTTAACATCTCAGCTCCAAATGCTCCTTAGACCACAAGCAAGATTGCTTAGGGTACCTCTGGGCGAAACATACATGCTGTAAATGAAAGTGCAACATTTAATTCCTTAATTATACCTTCATTGCAATGTCATACTGTTTTGACTTACAAACACTAAAAGCTTCTGTTTAAATGTACATTTAAAACGAATGAGTTTAATAATGTTCATGGATAGTAAGGGTTTTCCCCTGTTGCAAGTTAATGAGAGATGAAAACAGTAATAGGGATTTTAATTAACCAGATGTTTTTTTATAAACAGAATAAAAATGCTAGACTTAAAATGGCTTAACTGTAATCTCTCTGTTTATACAATTTATTGACCATTCTGCTTATCTATTTGCTTTTCATTCCAGTTTTTTTCAAACTCCTCTTCTGCTTTTTAACCTTTTAAAAGTCCAGGATTCTGTTCTCACAGTGGCCAACCAGATGCCTGTGGGAAACCTGCAAGCAGGACCTGGGTGCAACAGCACTCTTCCCTCCTCTGACAGTAGAGATAGAGATAGAGCGACTGATCTTATGCCATATCAGAAACTGCTCTTGAAATTCCCCTAAGAAAAACTCATGGATTCAGATAACTAAATGTACAGTTCTGTGGACCCTGGTCTTCTTTATGAAACCTTAATGTGTGTATTATACTAGAACTAGGAGTTTAGATGATACTGACATATAAATGGACATTTTTGCAACTTCAGTCACATCTCTCCAGCTTTTATTCTGAAAACTATAGCACTTTCCCCCTCAAAATGGTCAGTTATTGTATTCCTATTGGCCTCCATCACTTGTCTATGCCTGTCTACCCAGAAATCTCATTAAGTTCAGTGGGAGTTACTCACTTATTTTTGTTTGTTACATTTACACCAACATGTTCCATTTTAAAATGCCCAATGTGGGAAAGAATAAAATCCACAATAGAAGCTAACCAATCCACATAACGTAACAAGCAACAACATGATAAAACCATATAGAAATAGGGTAAGAGCAGATAAAAAATGGAAACAAAATGGCAGCCAGCAGCCGAGAAGAACAAATCACCTCATTAGTCCTGTTTAAATGAAAAGGGACTTGCCTGTGTAGATAAACAAGTCCCCCTTCATCTGCCCATCTTATGAGAGAAGATGGTCATTTAGGTAGTATGGTTCCATTGAATTCACTATGACTTACTTCCAAGTTAAAATGCATCAGATTGGAATCTACATAATGTTTGCATCTGTCTCTAGAGACAATGGACTGCACCTTCGGGGGTGAAGTCAAACCACTTTGTTAGCAGCACCAAAGTGACTTTCTTGGGGTGCAAGCCTGGACAGTGTGTATGGAGGTCCTGGGCTGCCCAGACAATCAGACCCCACTTTTGGCCTCACTGATGGTCCAAAGGAAAGCAGAGCAATATGTTTGGCACCAGCTTGACTGCAGGAGTTGCTGGAAGGAAGCATACAAGATGCCATTCAACCATCTTAGGAACTCCACTCGGGATTTGTATAATTAGGAGCCACAGATGAGAGCTGAGTGCAGGGTGGGGACCAAAGGTGGACAAACTATCCCAGAAGGAGCATGATATGACCCCCACCAGAGGTAATATCCCAATTTGCTGCAAATGAGGGGGTCAGCAATATTATAACATTTCTTGCTGCTCCCCTGTGGAATTCCATCATTGTCAGTG
Organism: Darevskia mixta; assembly: GCA_034641385.1. NCBI lineage: Eukaryota > Metazoa > Chordata > Lepidosauria > Squamata > Lacertidae > Darevskia > Darevskia mixta. The sequence goes on along the minus strand of JAWWNH010000001.1, from coordinate 8,489,679 downwards.
AGACTGACTCCCAAGTAAGTAGGGTATTCCTAGGAAGGCAACCTTCATTGATTTTGCACAGCTTTTCATACAGAACTCAGTGAATCTCCCTTAATGTGCGCTTGTTTCATTCACAACCTTAAAACTCCCATCATATTACAACAGGTTTGCCGTTAGGTGGAATTAATATGGTAAATGGGCTTTTAAAGTGTAGGAAGAGGACTGGAGAGATGGTGATGGCTTGCTGTAGATTACTGGTGAGAACACATGTTAATAAAGGAAGAGGAAGAGCAGAGAAGTGAAAGGAAAGGAAAAGAAAGGAGGTGTGAAAGGAAACACACTATTTGTGTGTATAGGAAATATAATGTAAAGGGCTACTTTGCATATGACTTTATGTGTAAGTTACCATTATTCCTCCCAAGATTGGTTAAAGATATATATATATATATATATATATATATATATATATATATATATATATACATAGTCCTTGCATTAGGATTAGTTTATAGCAAACGGCAGAGAGCAAAGCCTCACTCTATACAGTGCAGGTATCGGTCACAAAGTCACCTCTGCTTCCCTTACTAGGTCTGGGGCAGCTTCTTGGCGTTCCCCTTTCATCACTGCTGTCTTTCTGCACAGACCTTCTGCCCTTTCTGCAATCTTGATGCTCTTCAGCACAGCGAGGTTTAAGTATACCTGAAAGAGGAAGCAAGATGTATTTATTCAGAAGTCCTCTCTGTTTACACTGGATATTGGAATCAGGCCTTTTCCATCTCACCTTAGACATGAATGGAGTTGAAATGGGAATATCCAACCATGCCTGCCCCCACTTTGACCATTTCCATTAACAGTTAATGGAGGATGTTTATATTCTGTATTATTTATATCTGATAAGTAAAACAGTAGTGCACTGTTGCTTTTTAAATAGCTGCAGTCTTCTGTACTCATATTTTTAGGACATTATCCACCATGATTCCAACGTCTCTTCTTCTTTTTGAGTGACAGCAGTTATTTCACAATCTGACAGTGTGACATAGCAGCTGAAATTGTCTCTTCCAAGGGGCACTTGATAATACTTTTGTTTAGACACAAATGAATTTCAGAAATCATTCAACCGCACTGTCTATGGTTGTTGGGATGTGTGTAAAGGGGATGTTCAGTGCACCATTCACACCATTGTGACGTGTGGAGCACGAACGATATGGCATAACAATATTTATTTGAATCCATGCTTTCTTCAAGCAGTTTGAACTTGGGACTTGTGAATAATCAATACACCGTGCTTTGTAGTGAACTGTTGAAAAAAGCTAGGGATGTGTGAAAATCTTGTAAGGGAAAAAGTGTACTTCACAGCAACAGGAGTCCCATGATAGAAAAGTGTAAAATTCAGCATACTGTTGTCATTCTAGGTTTTTTTTTTAGAGTAAGGGAGACCGTACTTGCATTTCTACAAGGAATCTTGTTGGCCTTTTCCTCACGTATCTCCAATGTACAGAAGTTGCACAAACTAACACTGCAAACCTATGCATGCCTCCTCAGAAGTAAGTCCTGTTTAGGACTGTTTAAAATGTTACTTTTCCCGTGGTGGCAAATTACACAATAGGCACAGGGTTATGACCCTTCTAAGTTAAACACCCATTCATGCAGTCCCCACTTACAGAGATCTGGACAGAGGATATTGTTACACAACACCCGAATTTCTGAGCAGTGCAAGATTCCAGGGGTATCAGGTACACGTAGCAGGGTCTGTGTTTCTTTTTGGACAATGAAGCACAGCAGAGACTACGACATCTTTATAATATATGGTTTATTCACACATACATACAACCTGAGCCTAGAGTACGGACTGCAGGCCCCACTTCAGTTTTGGTCCAGAGGTCTTGGAGCGTTGCTCGAATATGTTTCAACAGCCCAGCATCCCGAGGGCTGCTCTACTCAACCGTCTTCTTTCGGTGGAGAAGATACGGAGCTAGAGCAGCGTTTGCTGGTCCTGATATTTTGTTTCCTTCAAATTTTAACATGGCGCTATATCGACTAAACTCTGGGCCCGGATTACTTGTCCTCTTATTAATTAATATTAATCAAGGAATGCAGCAGCCGTTTTGTGCACATACGTCATTACTAGAACACGGCTGGCCAACGCATGCGTAGAACGCCCGGTGAGCTCATCGCCTCAGCTGCACACTTTGCATCCCTCCGCCCCGCGCCTTTCTGTATCGGATTCACGTCACCATGGAGATGTCCGTCCCCCCCCACTTGGTTCTATCTAGCCTTTGACGGACCTCTATGACTGTCGGCGGCAGCGTCGGCCAGGGAAGAGACTCGGACAGCACATGCGCGATGGTCCCTAGAAGAGCCAGAAACGAGAGGCGCATGCTCACCGCATGCCCCTGTGCCTTGGTCTACGGCGCATGTGCAGCACCGCCCCCCTCTACTTCAGTCTTTCCTAGCGAGCGGCGAGTGCGCCTGCGCGCCGGGGTTCCATTCTTACCAAGCCCAAGCTGCAGCTTTATCGGCAACACAGGGGCGGAGAAGAGCATCAGCCATGCATTGCAGCAGCAGCAGCAGCAGCAGCGGGGATTAGAGGCATCTGCTGCTCCCATTCGTCTGAATGCCTCTTTTAGGACGTGCAGGAGTCCAAATATCTTTGCGCCCGCCTCCAGTGTCGGCGCCACCGCCTCCGCCGCCAGGTATTCACACCCGCCCGCCCTTGCACTGTCATGTTGCCCGGGATCTGCATGGGCAGGGGGCTTGGAGGGGGAGGGGAGAGAGGGAGAGGGTGGGGAGCGGGAAGGGAGAGCATTGTCTGGAGCGATCCGTCGGCTGCAGAGCTGGGTGGATGGCGAGCGGGGATGATGAGCAAGAAGAGGGATCCTCTGTAGGTGAAAGACTCTGCCGGGGTGGGCGGGACAAAATTGCTTGGGCTTCGCATCTTGGCTCCTTTCTTTATTTTTCAGAGGTCGAGCTTTCAGTCTTCTCCGCATGCAGGACAGGGGAAAGATTTCGAGCGCCGGCACAATGGACGAGCATGATATTTGTGGGTGGGGGGAACTCTTGTAAGAAAGTGACCTGCCACAGGGATATCTCCCCCTGCCCTAGCCTCATCTCTTTGAGATTTATATTCGAACAATGCGAATTCGTAAGGATTAGTGCAGGGTGGGTACATCTATATAGGCTGGGAAGGGTGGATTGGGTGACCTGTGGAGGAGCCTCTGAATTTCTCCATGTGTTTGTAATCTACATTGAGAGAAAGAAAGACCAGAGAAATGCAGCTTTTGTTTTATCCCCACCTCTCCCTATTGTGCTTAAATCTGTGATTAAGGCAAGCCTGTGCTGCCATATAAAAGCATACATTTCTGTTTCCACCTTAGTCCTGGATATCTTTCCCTAACTGGCTCTTTGGGGATTTTTGTTTGTCGTTATTTCAGTTTCTCTCTCCAAAACGCATAGGTATCTTTGTCCTATTGTTGCAGCTTTTATCTGTGTGTGCTAGGTATGTGGATTAATAAATGTGGTGTTACCATCGATCAATAATTCCCAGTTTTATAAAAATATGAAATGAAATGAAACTTCCTGATACCTTCAGTGAGCACAGCACAGGGGTCAATTCTCAGAGCGTTCATCTCAAAACTTGATCATTTCAGTTAGGTGGTTATCAATAGTGCCCAAATGAAGATGTTGCAATAAAACAATTTGCAAAAAAAGTTTAGTTTGGTGTGGGGAACATGGGGATGATTGTGTCTCCTATTGGGCCTCTGGTGTTTCTATCACAAACTACCGGTACTTCCACTGTTTTGAAGCCTTTTCAGATGATCTGCTTCACTTGCTATGCAATTGGGAGAACTATACCTCTCTCAGGAAGGTAGATGTTTGATCTCTCAGCTGGTGTGACTGTGTACAGTATATATACAGCTTTTTATAGCTGTCAGTTTTGGCTTCCTTTTTTTTGTCTATCATCCTTGAGCCACAATGTTTCCAAAATAAGATCTCTTGACTTTCTCCACTCCCCCCATCAACTATAGTAGTGAACACTGTGTCACAACTGTACAGTACAATATACAGAAATTACATTAGCGTCTGTTATATAGGCCCTTTTGACATCTTTATGGATGAGAAAGATGGCTTCCCCTGCCATGCCATATTATGTGTGTTTTGAAATGATTTTTGTTTCAACTCTGTAAGAGAATGAGTGTTTCTTCAAAGTACCACTCAAACGATAAACACAAGAGATGCTACTGTCTTCCAATGTCATACCATTTAAATTAATCTAATAACATTGTACTCTTTTTCCCCTCCAGTGTATATAACTCCTTATTCTTTAAAAAGAACAAACCCATGGTTCAATGTTGGTGATGGTGGAGTTAAAGGTAGATAGCCGTGTTGGTCTGTCATAGTCAAAACAAAATAAAATAAAAAAAATTCCTTCCAGTAGCACCTTAGAGACCAACTAAGTTAGTTGGTCTCTAAGGTGCTACTGGAAGGAATTTTTTTTATTTTATTTTGTTTTGGTGATGGTGGAGTTTCTCTTGGGGCTTACAGGTACCTAGTTCCACAGCAGTTCTGGGTCAGCAAGGCTAGCCTGCTTCCCAGATAAAAGATAGCCGCCCTTTCCCCTGCAGTTCATATGGATTGGATAGCTTATTATTGCCTTTGAACTTGTTCTTGCAGAACTATCCTATAATCATACCTACACAGCATTGAGTTCATAGGTGGAGGGCAGACCATTCTTACTGGTCTCCTCTTAAGTGCAGGGATGGGGTGCTGTAGGCCCCCACATGTTGCTTTACTATAACTCCTGTCATCCCTGACTGTTGACCATGCTGGCAGAGGCTGATGGGAGTTGGTGTCCAACAACATTTGGAGGGCTACAGGTTCCCACTCCCTGCCCTCGTGGTACAATTCCAGGCACTTGTTTCCCTCCCCCCCTCCCAGTCAGGCTTATCTGTGGGCCAGCCCTTGAAAAGAGAAAGGGGTGGGGGAATAACAGATGGGGTGCAAAGAGAGCTGTAGGAGTGTGAGGAGATAACTGATATGCAGAAGAAGGAGGAAACAGCATGGGTTGTAGATAGCCCTGCAGTGGAGGTGGAGAGAGAGAAGAGGTGAATAGAGAATGGGTTGTAGTGTGTTGCAAATAGTGTGTGTATGTAGTTGAAGCAATGATGCAGATTTCTTGCTATATTAGCAATGTAGAAGTGGCCCTCAGAATGACTTGAGCCATGCTCCTCTGCCACAAAGCCTATAATGTGGCTGGGCACACATTGACTGATCATCTGTGTGTGGGAGAGGTTGAAGAAGCAGTGGTGGTCAGCCACCCTACAAGAAACACCCTCTACTCCTTTCATCCATGTTAACTGGGATGGGTGAATGAGGTTGGTATACATGGGCAGGAGGAATCTGGGAGACCCAAAGAGCCCTGCATTTTCCCCTCCCCAAATATTTCAGGTGTTGGGGGCCAAAATGTGGAAGAGCATAGGGAAGGGTAGATTATCTGGAATGACCTGTATCTGTAATTGCTGAAAGGAACAACAGTTTTGTCCTCCACCAATTCCATGTCCTGCAGCAGGTATGTCAACTTTTGGGGCTGTGTGTGTAGGAGTCGGTTTAAAATCCTTTCTCGGGTTGGGCAAGATGCTTAGTTTATAAGAAAACAACTCTGCATGTGTAAGTGTTAGCGTGACACTACTCTCTCCAGCCTGTTTAGGGAGGAGCCTCACCACAATTGCTCTCTTTTGTATTTACAGTGGACCCTCCGGATATGAACTTAATTCGTCCCGGGGGTCCGTACTTACCCCGAAAAGTCCGTATCTGGAGGCGCTGCTTCTGTGCACGCACACGGCGCGATAGAGCGCTTCTGCGCATGTGCGTGCGGCGAAACCCGGAAGTATACACTTCCAGGTTTGCCGCGTTCATAACTTGAAATTACGTTACCTGAAGGTAACGTAACCCAAGGTACCACTGTATTTCTTGCAGACCTCTCCTAATCATGTTTAATAAGAAGCAATGTGCTTTGATTCAAGTAGGGTTTAGTGTCTGATATGTTTAAGATTGCTGTCTTAAGGGTTTGTTGTGGCAGAAGTGCTTTCCCCCTCTATCTTTCTTTTCCTACAGGAATTGAAGGTGGTAGGAAACTATTCTTCTCATGAGCACATGAAACATATGGAGTTAGACCCAGGATTCATCTAGCCCAGTGGTTCTCAATTGGTGGTCTGCGGACCCCAGGGGGTCCACTTAAACCACCCAGGGGATCCATGGCACCATTCACCTAACAAATACTATCACAGAGATATCAAAATTTTCAAAGGTAGTCTGCAGTAGTTAGCCAATTGGGAACCACCGATCTAGCCCATTATGGTCTATCCTGGAGGTTGGGAATCTGTGACCTCCAGATGTTAGTGAACTCCAACTCCCATCAGTCCTCATCAGCATGGCCAATGGTCAAGAATAGATGGGAGTTATAGTCCACCACCATCTGGATCTTTTGCCCACAAAGCATGTTTATGTCACCGAACTGTGGCCTGTCATCTTATTGTGGAACATGCATCGTGACCATGATCGTGAGAATTTCCACTCAAAGTCCCCTTGATTTTTCAAATTTGGTTATACAGTGGTACCTCGGGTTAAGTACTTAATTTGTTCCGGAGGTCCGTTCTTAACCTGAAGCGTACTTAACCTGAAGCACCACTTTAGCTAATGGGAACTCCTGCTGCTGCTGCGCCACCAGAGCACGATTTCTGTTCTTAGCGGAGTTCTTAACCTGAAGCATACTTAACGCGAGGTACCACTGTATAGTGTTATATGAGCCATAATTGCTGCAGAGTGGGACAAAGCCATGTTGAGTAAGTTGTGGGGCCGGAACTAATGCATTTGATGATTTGAGACTTCTGAATGAATGTGTATCTTTGTGTTTCATGGAGAAGTCTGAAGGATGGAGGAAAGGCATGAGGTATGTTTACTCGAAACACATTGAGGGTTCAGGTGGCTCCAGCATTCCATGGATCCTTGTTCCACATGTTCCGTTTTAGTTGGTGAATACTTAATTATGTATCTTTGAGTGATATATTTGCTTGGTTATGTTCAAGTCAAGTTCTGGAATCTTTCATGAACCCTTTCTTGGCTCAAAATCTCTCTCAAATATTGCCCTTTTTGTTATACCGGTAGTAAACTTGATTAATTGTATTGTGATGTTAGTGTAAAAAAAGACATCTAGCAAAGGCAGCTAACAATAATAAACACTCTAAAACAAGTCCCATTCTAGCTCATGTGGTAGAGATACTCTGGAAGAGTGATCATAGTGGGGAGACAACTGGAAACGCCCACCCTTGAGTTGCGGTTCAGCAGGGATTGGGAACCTATGGCCCTCCCCTCATCCCTATTCTATTAGCCATACTGACTGTAGCTGATGGGAGTTGGTTGTCCAACAAGATCTGGAGCACCACAGATTCTCCATCCCTACTGTCAAGCATGTAAGGAAAGGTAATATGTTTTTATTAGCTATAAGTAATATTCAAACATAATCAGTTTTTTAAAAAGATGTTACTTGTGATAGCCAACCCTTCCAGTTACTACAGTCGTACCTTGAATCCCAAACGCCTTGTGAGTCGAACTTTTTGGCTCCCAAATGCTGCAAAACCGAAAGCAAGTGTTCCGGTTTATAAACGTTCTTTTGGAAGCTGAATGTCCGACGGTGCTTCCGATTGGCTGCAGGAGCTTCCTGCAACCAATTGGAAGCCACACCTTGGTTTCTAAACATTTGGGAAGTCGAATGGACTTCCGGAACGGATTCCGTTGGACTTCCGAGGTACCACTGTACAGGTATTAGGCTTTTCAGTGTTTCTGTGCCTTTGGTTGTCATACTGGTATTTCTCCTCAGTTTGACAATATTACATTGAATTCATATGAATGTAATCTCTTTTATATAGTAAATCCAGTGTCCCATTAGCATTTATCAGGACTGATATGTAATGGAGACATAGTTCGTAATGCAGTAGGATCATCATGCGTGAAAGAAGTCAGTGGAGGGAGGGATGGGGAATATAAGGAATGAGCTGTCCTTCCTGGGAAGGACATATATAGGATGATGATGATCTCCAGAAGAGTAGCTAGCTTTCCGGTACAATCCTAGACCTGTATACTCAGAAGTAAGTCCTGTTGCGTTCAGTGGGACTTACACGTAAGTGAGCATTGCAGACTGTTGCAGCACAAAGAACAAAAGAATCTTATGACGACCTTTGAGGGGGTGGGACTGGGCACCTACAAATGTTGTTGGACTTCAGCTCCTATCAACTTCTGCCAGAATGGCAAGAAGTCTGTGATGATGGGAACTGTAGTCCAGCAATATATGAAGAGCCATAGATTCCCCATTCTTGCTTTAAAGGCTAACAAATTATTGTGTGATTAAGTTTCTAAGAGAGGAGACCTATTACTTTTATTCATTGATTTATTACATTTTAAGCAGTTCAGGGTGGTGTACACAGTCTGTGTTTCCCCCTCCCTGCCACTTTATCTTCACAACAGCTATCCTACGATAAGGATAAGTGTGTGCAATCCTATAGGTTTCTGCTCAGAAATAAGCTCTGCTGAGTTATGGGGGAAATGCTGCTAGGTAAGTGTTAATAGGACTGCAGTCTTAAGTGAGTGATTGGGCCAAGGTGATCCACTGAGCTAAATAGGAATTTGACCCAGTTTTCTCCGATTCTGGTCTGTCACTCCATCCACTACATCATGACGGCTCCTACTTCGTCCAATGCATGAGTCATAGAAGATGAGACCCAAATGTGCTGCAGGTTGGGGTATCTGTTATACCAAGTGAGATTTAAAAATGAAAAGTAAGGGGTCAATTCATCCTCTAATGGTTCTGTGCAAAACACGCACATAGACAAGATAAACATAGTTGACCATTCCATGGCGATTGTGATTTTGCTTCCTAGCACAGCTAGGAAGATTGTGTTAACACTTGTATGTAGTGGTTTAACCAGCTTACTGGCATGGGTTCTAATAGATGTACTTATTCCTTCTAGATGTACTTTAAAAACTTTTGTTAAAATGGATAGCGAGCAATAACTTATTCTCATTCTGAGGTAGGAAACTATTCCCATTTTACAAGTGGAGAAGCTGAGGCTGCAATGCTTTACGTACCTGCTTCCCTGGAGTGCAGTGGTGCTTGCTTTTGAATAAACACATATGCCCGGGCTGGGCTATATGGGACCCTCCATATGTTGCGGACTCCCAACCCTCATCAGCACCAGCCAGCATGGCTTCCAGGTCGATCTGCACAGGAAGTGACAGTTGAACCAATGGCCAATGGTCAGGGATGACAGGGGTAGTACTACAACAGCATCTGGATGGTACTATGTTGGCTACTCCTGGTATATAATATTAATATGCAAGACTTGCAGAACATCTTGTCCATGGGTACACGGTGGTGTCATTTTGCCTACAGAATGCTACCTGAGGTGTGATTGGACCCTGGCCTGGTGCAGTTGGCCCCTCCCTAGCTTTATATCCCATTGAGGGTGAAAGGCAACATAGTGAACCTTCAAATTTCTATTTGAAATGAAATGTGGGAACACTCTGCACCAACACAAGGCCCTTGGGGTAGCACCTTGGGGTGTATAGTCTCCCTCTTCTAAATCTTCTACCCTGCCCATTGTTTTGTGCTACTTTTCAACAACTAAGGAAACTAACTGTTGGTTCATCACAGCAGAAATTGAACAGGCACTAAAACGCCTGGGTCCTTCTCACAGGTAAGTGTGCATAGGAATTTGGCTGCAGTCCTGTGTACACTTAACTGGAAGTAAGGCTCATTGAATTTGGTGAGCTCTACTTGTGTGTAGTTTGCTATGAGCTTGCACTGTACATAAATATAGTGTATTTCAGGTGAATGATTTTAGAGCTGGGGCACAAAATACAAGGCCTCTTTATACTCCAGGCTGCCTAAATAGGACTTGAGACAGATGAAATGGTTGAACATTAAAGCATATAGCTCAAATGCAGTGGACCAAAATAGACCTTTTTTTTTTTTTTTTTTTGGCAAACTGACCTGTAATACACTTTGAAAATGTGAGACAGTAAAGCAAAATTAGAGCAGTGATGAGTAAGTACTCCAGAGCAAACGGAAACGATGGTATGGAACAATCCTGGCCTGACTGTAGTGGCTGCCAGTTACTTTCTGGGCCAAAGTGCTGATACTGACCTGTAAAGCCTTACATAGGTCAGGACCTCATTGCCTTAAGGACCGCCTCTCCCTATACGAACTGACCCGGACCCTGTGCTTGTCATCCAAGGCCCTTCTCTATGCCCACCTTCCACAAGCAGTTTGGAGGGTGACAACACAAGAACGGGCCTTTTCTGTGGTGGCTCCCTGTCGGTGGAATACTCTCCCTAGAGAGGCTCACCTTGTGCCATCATTACATGTCTTTAGGTACCAGGCGGAAACATTTCTCTTTACCCAGGCCTTTGGCCATTAAATAATCAATGGCCTGTTAAATGTGTGTGTGGCTGCGGGGCTGCTATTATGATTATTTTATTATTATGTGTATTATTATGCTTTGCTTTTTTTTGAAATTTGCTCCATAAATGATGTTCTTAACAGGTCCATGCAGCAGGGGTGCGCTTGCCGCAGGCCTTGGAGGGCAAGGCTGGCCAAGCGGGGACCGCCAGGGGCTTGCTGGACTTACACTGGCATGCCAAGAACAAGCCAGTGAGCCTCAGACAAACTCTGCACGGGTCCTTAATGTTGAACACAGCCCTGAGATGTCTGGATAGAGGGTGGTATATAAATTGAATGAATAAATAACAATAACAACAACAATAACAGTTGTATGAAACAACATGCTTGTTATTGGGGTTGATAGCAGATTTTATTGGTGTAGAAATATCAAAATGATCAACATTTTAAATGGTTATCTAGATGGACAGAATAATCACCTGTTCAAAGGAAGGCTATATTTCAGCCCAGTGCATTTAATGGTGAAGAATAGTAGCCTGGAGTCTTTCTCTCCTGTTCAGTGTTCCAGTCAGGTTCTTATGTGTTCATCTATCACACTGGTATCTAAGGGTCTGCTTCGTTGCCTAGCACTTTTACAGTGTTGGGGGTATTTGTCTGTCTAGCAGACTAATATATGGACAGCCTGCAAAGTCATCTTTTAAACCTCTTAAATCTGCTGTTTACAAGGGAGTGATTGCCCAGTGGGGAGATTACACAGAAAGTTGCTAACTAATTCTCATTTTTTAAAGTGGCAGGACCTTTGAGGCCTGCTTATCTTTGACAAATTTGTGATAACCACAGTGCGGACAGAGCTTATTTTTGTTTGTGACATTAACGTGTATGGAGTACTGGTACTTCTTTTTTCTTTTCTTTTTGCTGCCCAAGGTAGTAGTGATGCCTCATATTTTAGTAGAAAAAGCACTGGGTACAACTGTTGAACAATTAAATTAGCCGAGCCCAGCATGCATCTTAGTATGCTGTGTGTTATAATTGATCAATCTCTTTTTAAATTGTCATAAGGCATCACTGTGGTTATTTGCTCAAGTGTGCACAAATAATACAGGATGGCTGTTTAAGTCTTGGGAAGCCCAGAAGCTTGCCTGGAAAATGCTTGAGCCAGAAGCTGCGGCTTGGTTTCCAAACATTTTGGAAGTCAAATGGACTTCCAGAACAGATTCTGTTCAACTTCCAAGGTACCACTGTATTGGATTAGCTGATGTAGACTTCAAATTGGGAATAAGGGCAGCCCTTCGAGAAGCATGTATTATGCATGATGCAGTTTCCATCAGGTCTCCTCTTTATTCAGTGGAACTTTGCTGCTTTAAAAAACAAATTCTTAGCAAAGAGATGATGCACGCGGAACTACACAGAGTATAACAAAGCAAAATGTAAAGTGGGAGAAATATGCTAACAATAGGCCTGCCATCGGATCAGAAGACATTCTCTGAATGGCAGCATTATTGTTAGTTGATTTCTCTGGCCACTTTTTCTCCTTTGAATATAAATTGATATGCAAGTAAGTCATGCTTTGGAGTAAGCTTGCCGATTTCAGTAGGCCTACTCTGAGCATGGCTTGCTTGGATATTGCTCATATACTGGCACTCTGCAAAATGTAATTTTCCAGCAGCCCTCGGAGGATTGTTTTGAAAGACTGCCAGGTGCCATTGCTATCTGAAGCCTCTCTGGGAATTTCCAGGCTGCAACCTTGGTTTTCTCTCTTGTGTGTTTTGAGAAGATGGTTGTTCTGGATTTTTCAGGCGTTGTTTAGTTTCTAAAAAACGACAACCCAGAGATACAGGAGCTCTGGATAGCCTTCTGTTTTCTACATATGTGGGGATAGGCTATGGTTACTGAATAATGAGGGGAACTCTGCTTTGCTTGTTCTCAGCTACTTTATTATTTTAGTACCACTTCAAATAATTCAAGACGAAGTTGTGGCTTAAATTAAAAACTATTTTTCACACATACAGCCTTTTTGGGGTGGGGGGTGGGGTGGCAATGTGAACTATAAAAAATTGTCTCTGCTGAGCTCCACCCAATATCGTTTGCAGCATGGTAATACTTAGTTCCACTTGTTCACGCTAATCTATGGTGTAGATAATTAGGTGTCGGATATATGTTACAGATTTAAGCACTACTGCAGATGTGACACTAGCAACTAGGAAGTAATTACCATGCATGGAGCTATTTCAAGTCGCTCACTCCTTGTGCATAAGGTATGCTCCTCCAATAGGTCTCATTTTGTAAAAATTCAATTACCGGTATGTTGCTAAAAGCCATGCACCTTGCTTATGCAGATTTGCTTAGCTGAATAAATCCACACAGGTTGTAAAATTCTGCATTTATAATGCATAGTTGTAGGCTTGAAAACCATGGGGTGGGAATGGGCCTGTGGGAGCCTCAAGCTCATGCGTTCTCCCTGCTCCCCTCCTCTGGTGTAACCATGAGGAAGAGACTGGAAGACTTAGCTTCTCTTTTAGATTAACTGCAAATTCTTACAGTATATCCAAACTGACAAACTGTGGCTAATCCTAACTATGCTTTCATTGAAATAAGGCAAACTAGAAACAATGGATTATGAAGCCAGGCTATTACAACAAACCATTGTTGAGACTAACCACAGGGTTAGGGATTGAACATAATGATAATAATAATTTTTTATTTATACCCTGCCCATCTGGCTGGGTTTCCCCAGCCACTCTGGGCGGCTCCCAACAGAATTAAAAGCACAGCAAACCATCAAACATTAAAAACTTCCCTAAACAGGGCTGCCTTCAGATGTCTTTTAAAAATCAGATAGTTTTTTATTTCCTTGACATCTGATGGGAGGACGTTCCACAGGGCAGGCTCCACTACCGAGAATGCCCTCTGCCTGGTTCCCTGTAACCTCACTTCTTGCAGTGAGGGAACTGCCAGAAGGCCCTCGGCGCTGGATCTCAGTGTCCAGGCTGAACGATGGGGATGGAGACACTCCTTCAGGTATACTGGGCTGAGGTCGTTTAGGGCTTTAAAGGTCAGCACCAACACCTTGAATTGTGCTCGGAAACATACTGGGAGCCAATGTAGGTCTTTCAGGTGTTATATGCTCTCGGCGGCCACTCCCAGTCACCAGTCTAGCTGGTGCAGTTAGTAAAAAATGAAAGTGATCTCCTTGTAGCTGTGCTGGGAGAGGAGAGGGAAGGCTCGTAAAGGATAATTTCAGTAATGATAAACCACAGCTCATTGTCATGTCTAAACACAGCCATTGGTCTTGGTTGTACATCATGAATTAGCAATATATGCAAAAGCTGGAATGAGCCCAAGTGAAAACTCATACTCATATGCTTCCTCGTCTAATGGAACTGGGAAAAGGTAACATATAGACATCATGGCTGTCAGTGTCTACTAACTAGTCATGTTGGCTGTATATGACCTCCAGTATTGGAAATAGTATGCCTCTGAATACCAGTTCCTGGAGGGCACGAGCAGGAAGGTTATGTTGCACTCATGTCCTGCTTGTGGGCTCCCCATAGGCATCTGGTTTACCACTGTGGAACAGGATGCTGTACCTTTGGTTTGATCTACCAGGATTGTTACATTCGAAAGAAGCCAACTTCAAACCATGGTTTATGAAGCTGGTTGGTTTATTTTATTTTAGGCCACAGTCTCTGGTTTGTACAACAGTGACAAGCTGAGATTACTTAAAAATGGATATTATTCCTGGCTGTGCAGAGGCAGGGATGAGAGAGTGCACAAGACTAAGCCTTCCTTTGAGGTAGTTCTAACTTTTGCACATAGTGCTAAATCATAGTTTAGTGTTAATGTGAGAGTGCCACTGTGTCAGGCTGTAAATAGGGGCAAAGATGTTGTGTTGAGTTTATGGGAGGAGAAAATACCAATGGGAAACATCAACAAAATGGCTTTGTTGAGCAGAAAAGCAGAGTCGTTCAGATGTGTTATTTGGAAGGCCACAGATCTGTCTTGGGAACCTTTCTAGAAAACAAAGCTTATGGACAAAGCTTTCCTTGAAACTTCTGACTTTTAAAGAAAAATAAAGAAGTAATCATAGCAGTCAAGGTATTAATACATTTGAAGACCCACCTGAGGTTCTACTTTATTCATTTTTGGGGGCTTGTTTCATAGTCTGCCAAAATAACTGCAGTACTCCACTATAATTAAAGTGGAGAATGTTGCAGAGGAACAATTGTGACATTTGATATCTATTTAAAATGTAAATGCTTTGTAGCAAGAGGCAGTTTTTAAAATCTCTGCATAGCGTTAAGGTACAAATAATTTATTTTCCAAGAAGAAGAAGAAGGCTTGCACTCTCACAGGGATATAGTGTCTTCTATCGCTATCTGGGGTGAGCACACACATGCTGGGGTGTGTGTGAGTGGGGTGTGCCTAAAGCAAAATTGGCAACCCCACAAATTTTGGGCAGTGGCAGCAAAAATAGAATAAAAAAGTAGGCATGGTGCTGGGGTAGGCAGAGAGGTTCAAACCTCTCAACCCACCACCCTAATAGGACTGCAAATGGCCTCATTCCTGCAAATTGGGATGGAGAGGGGGCAAGTAGCCCACCTTCCTAGTTGATCTGCGTGGGACTATGTCCCTTGTGCATTTGAGAATGTGCAAGCATGCATGAATGTGAAGTGGTCACACCTGCTTTTGGCCACATCCACCATGTAGCTCCTGTAGGGTTGGCCAGGAGTGAATGTGGCACTTATGCCGGAAAAAGTTGGCCATCCCCGTTACAGATTATTTTTTTGTACAGTGTATTGAACTTCCTGTTACCAAGTTCAGACAAAACTTGAACTCTGCCAGCTAGGTTTCCAAAGTTCTTTGTGGTCTTCATGACAGTTCCATGATGTAACCAGTTGTTCCTCCTCCTGCGACAGCAGGAAGCAGGATTTCAATGCTAGCCAGCTGGCCCATCAAGTGTTGTCAGTTGACTTCCATCAGATGTTGTTAAATTTTCCTTGAAGTCAAGAATGCCTTGTCCGCATGCTTGGTTGCAGTCTGTGCTAGGGATGGGGAGTCTGCAAATTGGTTTGCTGTAGACTCTGTCATATTGTCACAAACATCCTTGCCCTGTCTGTGAGTGTGACAGTGAACATGACAGGGATGAACCCATTTCCCCAATTCGGAGCTTGGGAGAAGGGGCATGGGGCGTGTCCCTACAATTGCACTTAGCTTTGGAAGAGTTCACAACCAAAATCTGTGAAATCCTGGTTAGCTGCCTGAGGTTTCCCCCCCCCCTTTTTTTAATGGACTGTGGCAATAATATATGCCACAAATGCTTAGGACAGTGTTTCTTGGGTCCTTGGACTACAACTCCCATCATCCCTGACCATTGGTCCTGCTAGCTAGGGTTGATGGGAGTTGTAGTCCAACAACAACCAAGGACCCAAGTTTGAGAGAAACTGACTTAAGAGTTGACCATGAGTTGTCATAACGTTCTCTGTTTTGTTATTAAAGCTACATACGGCTATGATGTGACTGGTCAGATGCCAGCATTAGTGGGAAGGCAAAGCTGATAGACAGGCTCTTTGTCAGACACCTGACTCCTGTGTACTGAACCGCTGGAGCACACAGTCTCTTGCTTAAATCAAATGGCTGGGAAGAAAATCCTGGACATGTGTCTGAAGTTCATGGATGGGATCTGTACCATTTTACATTGCACACAGGTGCCCGACTTCAACATGCCTCTCTTCCGCAGGTCAGGAAGTAGTGAGTGGAGCTGAGGAGAGAACAATAGGGACCAATGGAAAATGGAGAAATATTTTTTTAATTGCAATAGACCTTTCTGTAGGGGGGCGGGGAGGCTAAGTTATTTGTCTGGTTCTAATTCATATTGCTTCATATGAATTGCTAAACGAGTCACATAGTTTTGGGTTTTGTTCTTGCTACAAAATTCTCTGTCTGATTTGAAATCGCTTATTACATGATCCTTGAGATGGTCTTGGGCTGGCATGGCCAGACAACAGGGGGCCTGGGCCTGGGAGTGCGGCAACAACTGTAGGGCCACAGGTTCTCCATCCTTGTCCTAGAATGTTCCTTCCAGAGGGGAGAGTTGGGTTGGTTGGCCTGCTGTTGGCAAAACAGCAAGTGGGGCCTCTTAAGGCTGGTATGGTGGTTTCCAGTTGGACATCCACAGACCCCAGGGTGTACCATTCGCACAACTAAAACTACCATAGAGATACCAACAATTTCAAAAGTAGGGGGTCCATAGCTTGGCTTTTAAAAAACAGGGGGCTCACAGTACTTGGCTAATTAGGAACTACTGGGCTAGTATATTCATTGTTGCATAAGCTTTTGCCAGCGCATTTCATCAAATACATGAAGTGGGCAGATGTACAGTGGACGCTCGGGTTGCGAACGCGATCCGTGCGGGAGGCGCGTTCGCAACCCGCAGCGTCTGTAACCCACAGCACCGCGTCTGCACATGCACAGGTTGAGATTTGGCGCTTTGTGCATGTGCGAAGCACGATTTAGAGCTTGAAGCGCCGAACCTGGAATTAACCCATTCCGGTACTTCCGGGTTCGGCGCGTTCGTATCCCGCAGCGAACGCAACCCGAGGTATGACTGTACAAGAAAATGGGTTGTGGGGCGTGTGTTTTAAACCGAGTGAGGTTTGAGAAACAGTAAGTGCTGTTGATTTCAATGGGGTGGTTGTTTACGATATGTATATATTTCATGATTTTATTATAACCCACTCTGGAAAAGCTTTTCCAGGGAATGACAGGGTAGAAAAGACTTGAAAAAGAAGAGTCCAGGAATGCAAGAGGAGCAGGTGTGCTCACAGTATCATGTGGAACACTCTGTGCATCCGATAAAATGGGGTTTTATTTATTTATATATTATCCCACCGCACCCTCACAAAAGCGTGCCACAATAAATCTATTGAGTCTTGAAGGTACTGCAAGGCACTCTGTTTTTAAGGGATTACTGCATCATGTCAAGAAGTCTTCTCCACCCAGCTCTGTAACCAGCCAAATTCATGCATGGGTGGAGCGGGTTTTCCACCAATTTGCCTGCGCCGCAGTAAAAACAACAAAGACTCCTGCAGTACCTTGTGGTGCCACATTACTCTGGTTGTTGTTTGTTGTTTTTGTTGCTCCTCCTGCTGCTGATAGAGAGAAAGACTTTCCTCACAAACTGTGACATGGTGTGTCCAATAATAGTCCATCTGGCTTAGGGCTCATATCGCGATTTTTAAGTGTTAAGTTATTTCAGAGAAAAGTGTTGAGTAGGAAGGTCTGTGCTTCCAATCCTTGTTTCCAATCTTTGGCAGGCAAATGTTTTTGGAGATTGAAGCTCTTGGCAAACCTGGTTTGATCCTATTCTCTATGAAGTTTGACATTCTAAATCGAAGAGCCTGCCAACCAACCTTGATGCTTGTTTTATCCAAGGTCACAGCTGGGGTCGCCATGGGGAAAGGACTTCTGCATGTGCATGCTGAGTTCTTCCCCCCCGCCCCCCAAGTGGTTTGATGCTTTCCCTGCTATTCTCTGTGCTTTGGTCTAGGAAGCCTATGCACTAAGCAGCTAATTATACCTTTATCAGTGCTGCCCTTGGGGCTATTAAGTGTGCACTACAGTCCTTGAACTTCTGGTCTTTCTTGTTTGCTTCTCAGATTGCTTTTTTGTGGGGGGGACATTATGGAGGATTTGTAGCAAAAACAAAAAACACACCTCCTTCAAAACCATTATGTACAATAGTTACGTTCCTCAGTCTGCTTTATTGTTGCTATGAAAATATTATTAAACGGATTGGGTGCAGCAATGGGTGGTGCATGTGTTTCTCTGAGGGACATGGTGCCCAGCTCAGCTCCTTCCCAAATATCGGTGACTCCCCACTTATGTGGGGGTTATGTTCTGGGTCTCCAGGTGCATAAGTGAAGCATGCGTGAGTGGGGAACCTGTTGCAGTACATACAGCTTTCTGCCCAACAGCTGTTGAGAGGGCCAGCTCAATAGCAGTGAGAGCTCCTGCGCCTCATTTTTTGAACCCCTGGAGTCTTTGTTTCTGAACTTTTGGCTCACTGATGCCCTCTTCGGACTCTGGGGAGGGTCTCCTTGTGAGCTACAAGGACTTTCCAGCTCTCTTCCTCCATTTCAGGTTAGAATTTATTGGTTGATTTCCCGGTGCTGCGTGTATACGCTGCCACGTATGAGTCAATCGTGAGCAAGTGGGGGGCCGGGGGCCAGTGGTAGAAAAGCCCATGGAAACTGAGCTTCTTTGATGGTGACCTGTTTTGTAATAGGGCCCATCTGCACTATACATTTAAAGCAGTATCATAGTCATGGCTTCTGTGGGAATGTTGAGGGTAGCAGGAGAAGATATATTGATTATTAATATCCTTCCTAACTTGCGCTAGCAAGTTTCTTCACTTATCAGAGTGCATTCCCCCTTTACGTAGTAGAAAACTGGTTGCAGACTTGTGTGAGCCTCTTAAGACAATAAACAATTAATATGTTCTATTATTCCTGGTAAGACCCCTTTGACCTCCCCCCTCCAAAGAAGAATAAAGACACAACAGTCTTATTCATAAGTAACAAAAAGTAGATAGCCGTGTTGGTCTGTCATAGTCAAAACAAAATAAAATTAAAAAAAATTCCTTCCAGTAGCACCTTAGAGACCAACTAAGTTTGTTCTTGGTATGAGCTTTCGTGTGCATGCACACTTCTTCAAAAAAAAGTACTTCTAACAAAAAGTAGTTTTACTAACGATCAGGCAGAGCAGAGTGTAATCCCTGAAGGCAGGCTTTAGGCTTAAAGTTACAAACATGTACAAACAGGTTTACCCCATATGGGAGATAACCTAGGGGTGAATCAGCCCAGTCCAGGTGAATCAGGAAGTTTGCAGGATGAAAAAGAAGATCGAAGAGAGGGAGGTGGCTGCATGACTTGGCCTTTTACCAGGCCTGGAAAGGTCACGCCCACCTACCAGTCACATGCAAGGAAGGATGCTCCAGACCAGGTGTAACAGGAAGTTCAATTGGCTGGACCAAACATTTCCTTGCATGTCCACTCTAGCAAAACAAGGAATGTTGTATTTGACTGCTCCCAGTGGATTACATCCAACAGCTTCCCCCAAAGAATCCTGGGAACTGTAGTATTTTTTAAAGGCTGTATGGGTTGTTAGGATATCCTATTGCCCTCATAGAGCTACAATTTCTGGAGTGATTGAATAATCAGTCGCTCTGGGAATTGCAGCTCTGTGAGGGGAATAGGGCTCTCTGTAGTTCCCAGGATAATCTTTTTTGGGATGGGGTGTGTGTGTGTGTGTGTGTGTGTGTGAAGCCATGACTATTTAACGTTGTATAATAATGCTTTAAATAAATACTTTAGATGGAGCCATAGCTGCAGCTTTTTGGGTGCTCTTTATCATACCTGCTTTATTTGCTTCATATGGAATGTCATGAAGTTCAGAGCCTTGACAAAATGGGGCTAATTCTCATTGATTCCCAGCCTTCATAAGGCATGTGTAGAAAATTTAATAGGAGGCAGAACTCTTCCTGTGCACACCTGCAATTTCTGTAGTTCCAACTTCCTTGTACATAATGCTACCCTCAAAGACTGTTCAGGAACTTCAACTGGTTTGGAGCATGGCTGCCAGATTATTAACTGGAGCATATCAATCTGAACACATCTATCTTGTCTGAAAAAATATTTCCTGGCTTCTAGTGTGTTTCTGAGCAAATCATATTTATCTGTTTTCGGAATTTATATACTGCCCAATCAACAATGTCCTATGGGCAAAAAATCCTTAAGGTGACTCAGGATTGAAATGATAGAGAGAGAGTGTGTGTGTGCGCACACATAATCTAGAGATTTTAGTTCCTTTTCAAGAAATTCTAGGCTGTGTACTATGGAGCACATCTCTGGGGTCACTTTTGCAACAAGATGGATGTGGTGCAAATTTATTGCAGCCTAGCACGCTATAAACACTTGGGACAACTGCTTCATCATGCTGCCAGCTGCAGCAGTTCCCTCAGTGTGCAGCTTGGCATGTAGAAAGGACTGACATTAATACTTCTGTGTTTGACGAATTTGGTGGGATCAGTTTGATGGGTGGTTTGCACTCTGGCTCCTTGCCAGCATTCCTTGTACTGGTAGATATGAACTTGAATTTGGGGTGGGATTCAACAAAGTTGTTGTGTGCATAGAACAAGATTTGCTCCTATACTTCTCCTCTTCCTGTGTGCTCCCTAAATCTGATCGGGAGAGGTGGGTTTAGGAGGGTGTGCAGGCGGAGGGAGGAAAGCTCTATTGCACATGTGGACCTCACCCACTCCTCTGCATACCCCACTTGGTGATAAGTTGAATTTCACTTCAGAGATTTGCATTTTTGTTAAACTTGAGGTTTTGATTATGCCTGGCATCAGATCAGTATAATTTCAAACCACTTGGCATATATTGTTTCTGTTGTTTTTTTGAGAACTTCCCTTTGAAAAGATACGGCTTTCTGTCTCCCTCATTTAATGGTAGCCTAGTTAAATTAAATTGGATTCCAAGCCCGTTAAACCTACAAATAAAAACTTTTAAAAGAGAATCAACATACTGGTCTCATTCACATGTCAAACTAAAACCATAGTTGAGAACAAGCCACGGCTTGACTCTGGCTCTTGTTCTCCAAGGTTGCCATGAGAAGCCATTCAGAAGCTTTCACTTCCGTTTTAGATTAACTACAGTTTGTCTTCATTTCTGAACCTAGACAAACTCTGGTTAATTTTGACTTTGGTGTGTTGAAACAAGCCTACTTCAAACTATAGTTCCAGAAGCCAGCTAGCTTGTTTCAACTAACCATGGTTAAGATTAAGCACAGTTTAAAGTGTGTCATCCAAACCCTGAACTGTGGTTAATCTAAAAGTGAAGCAGAAAATTCCAGTTTTCACCTCAAGACTACCACTGGAGGTAGTGTCAGTCATAAGCCAAGGTAAGTTTGAATAAGATTTCATTCTAAGTTTCTACTCTTTAACTGCCCAAGCTCTGTCATTTGCTCAGTTCTTCCCTTCAAAAAGTATGTGAAAAGTGCCTTTCCTTCAAGTAACCAGCAACAATACTAGGGTGATCTAGCTATCTTCTTATCATCCTGTCTCTCTCCAACTCTCCACGCCCCATGAATCATTTTGGGGGATCATGCTGTTATTGACAATTAAAGGTCCAGTTTTGGAGGAAGGAACCTCTGTGCAAGGGGTGGTTAACCCCCAGCTTGGGGGGCTGATACAACCTAACAGCCACATAAGAACCCACCAATTGGTCTGTGTGAAGCCACTACCTTGCTGAAGATAAGCACATCTGGATGTCCCAATGCCTACATGGGTAACTGCTGGGAACCACATGTATGCTGCCTTGGATTCCGTGGTGGAGGAAAGCCAGGATATAAATGTAAGAAAATAATTGCAATAAAGAAATTGAAAGAATGAAAGAAAATGGACACAGTCCTGGGGTGGGTGGAGAGGTTTCAACCTTCCGGCCCAGCACTCTGATGGGGATCCAGATTGCTCCCTCTCCAGTCATGAGATTTATTAATTGATGATCAGGGAACAGAGAGAGATCTTTGAGTGTCATGTGAGAATGTGGGTGGTCATGTCCACTTTTGACTGTACCCATCGCTGGCCTGCAGCCCCTAGAGAGTTGGCGAAGGTTTTTGGCTAAATAGTTAGCCACCCCTGCTCTATGTAAAAAAGGAAGAAGCATGGACCCCCCTCCCCCCCAAAATACAACTAGTATGCTATGTTAGATTTCTCTTCCCCTCGAAAATAGTATGGCACCTTGCCATAATTTTTAAGGCAATCATTTATCCCTTCATCCCCCCCCTTTCTTTCTCGGTGCTGCTGTCTCTTGCTGACAAAATTTCAGACTTAATGTACCCCTGGAAAGAGTGCCCAGATACAAAAGCTATTGTGTAAACAGAATAGGCGAAAGGAAATAATTGAAGCAGGAAGGCCATTGGCCTAATGAGCTCAATACAAGGGTTGTACTCCAGTCCGGTCCTAAACAATGAGAGATTCTAGTTGAACCTCCTTTGGCTAGAGTCACTGAAACGGTCCCAAGCAGCTCTTCAAAGAGCTCTTATTAATCAAGGATGCTTTAGGCCTAGATGTCCACAGCCAGGCTTTAAAGGACAAGATGCAGAACAGTACCCATTATTGTCCCCCCAGCTCCTACCCCTGCTTCTTGGGGGAATCTTTGCAGAAGTGTTGCATAACTCATTGGCAGAGAGTTATGGCCGACTCTTGAAAATCTGACCAAATCTGATTGGCAAGGGGTAGCCAACATGGTGGATTCCCGGCTCCCATCAGCCACAGCAAGCATAGCCAATGGGAAGGAATTACGTAGTCCGGCAACATCTGCAGGGCAAAATGTTGACAACCCCTGGGATATATCATTTAGCTACATCAGGTCAGCATCCTCCCCCCCTCACCGGCAAGCATTCTCTGCTTCAAGAGGTTCCTCTGTTATAGGCTGTGCTACTGCCACTTAAAGCCTACTCCTGTAATCTACTGTGGTATTCTTAAGGTACTTTCCCCAGTTTGAATTCTCAGGAGGACAAAAACTGCTGTGTTCAGCTAACAAATCACTGGATTCATGCTGCCTCCAGCTAATACTGTACGAAGTCATAATGGGATGGGGAGGATGGGAAACCCAGCCCATTTGCTCTGGATGTTGGATATTGCAGTGGATATAGATATTGGGATGGTTTTGTCACATTGGCCAAATCATCCTGAACTTCTTGTGAGAAATGAAGGGATAGCTTCCGGGGCAATTTCTTCCTTGACACGAAGCCCTTGTTTGTGGTCTGGTGACTATCAAAGGGATCCAGGTAGTTGGATGTTGTAATACACAGGAAAGCTTCATAATGTAAGGTGCAGGTTAAGATATTTGAAGTCCAGCTGTTGACAGTAGGCTTCGAGATGCTCTTTTTGTTTATTTATAGTTGCGCAATTTACTGTTGTCTTTTTAAAACAACAACAGTCTTTTATTGGTTTTATATAATTACAGAAGCACTGCCATTTGGCAGTAAACAGTCTTCAAAAGCAACTAAAATAATTATAGGTACTTTAAACTCAGTAAATAATAATAGTCAGGCATGCCATGTAAAGTCCATTAAGTATGGTCCAGAGTAAAATACATAATGTGCTGACTTAAGCCAATATGATACTAACAAAATTACCCTCTTTCTGTTAAAAGTAATAGGGTGGTCCTCTCAGTATACCTAAAATAACACAAAATCAACAAAGGGATCCTCTATAAAAGTCTATATCCACATCCATTGATTTGCCGGCATCTGGCATCGAGCATGCTCTTTCACATTAGTTTATGTCACCAAATCATATCACGTACTAATAAATTTGTCTTCTGTGCTTTGACCTCCTATGACTCACATTTTTTAAATGTCTGTTCTTCCATTATTGCTGTTTCCCAAACCATCTGTACCTGTAGGTAAGATTAGCATTTGAAGGATTCTTCCAGAAATGTACCATAGCTGATCTTGCAGCCTGCAATAAATGACTACTTAAGTCAATAAAAAATAAAAAATAAAAAATTCCTTCCAGTAGCACCTTAGAGACCAACTAAGTTTGTTATTGGTAATGAGCTTTCGTGTGCATGCAGGACCGGTGCTGGCAATTTTGGCGCCCTAGGCGAGGGGGCGGGCCACATGACGTCATTGTGTATGACGCACGTTGCGGAGCGGTGCCCCGCCCCCGGCCGGGCGCCCCCCGCCACCGCAGTTTGCTTGCTCCGCCGCTGGTTGGGGCGGCGGCGGGCGGGCTGGCCAGCGCCCCCTCCATTTTGGCGCTCTCGCCGCCGCGGTTTTCGCCCCAACCTGCTTGCTCCGCCGCTGGTTGGGGCGGCGGCAGGGGGGGCGGGGGGCAGGCTGGCCAGCGCCCCCTCCATTTTGGCGTCCTAGGCAATTGCCTAGTTCGCCTAAATGGATTTTCTGGAGGGCACCATGTTAGGGCTGGCTGGCCTAATGGCTGTGTTATGGGCCTCATTTTTTTTCTAAAAGAAAGCCCTTTACCCTTCAAGTTACATTTCCCGAACTCTTATAACCCACAAGTAACACCTGCATCATCCCAGTGTGGAATACTGATACACTCACCCACCACCATTTTGATGTTTTTGCCCACTTGTCTAGTGCTCTGGGACTTCGTTTTGTGTCTTAGGATTCAGCGAGGGACGTTTGTGCAGAGTCAGTATTATTTAAAGAAACAGTCTTTTTAGTGAGCTAATTGTTTATGGGAAGTCAAGCCTTCCTGAACCTGGTGCGTTCCAGATACTTTGGACTGCAGCTCCCATCAGCTCTAGCCAGCATGGCCAATGGTCAGGGATGACAAGAGGTGTAGTCCAGCACATTTGGAACTCACCGGGGCAGGGAAGGCTGTTTTGAATAGACAACATACAGGCCCTGACTGCTGGAGGAGTTTTGTCATTTCACTGTCTTTATATAAAAAAAAGGAAAAGGGAACTGCAGCAATGATGACCTAGAAATACAGTCTGTGAGGAAAGAGACTTTGCTCTTCAGATAAAAGTCAATTAGGATGTATTATTGTACTGTATTGTTTTTGTATTGGATGATGCCTGTAGGTTTGCCCTGATTGCTTACTTGGCAAGAGATGTGCTTTACAGCTGTCTAACACCCCCCCCCCCCCGCGGCCGCCCTTCTCTTTTGAACTGAGCTTGACCTGTTTTCCTTCAAGTATGCCCTACTTTCTATACATCCAGGAGCTTCAGATGTTATCATTAGGCAGCTTATTTTTCTTTACGTTGAAAGGCACCTGCAAATAATAGTTTTTAGGAAGGGGAGACTTTTTTCTTTTCTTTTTTACACCATGCAAGTGGTACTTTTGTAGCCGCATAAGCAGGGCCAAATGGGAGACTGAGGTTGAAGGGCTGTGGGGGTTGTGGTGGTGAAGCGAGGAGTGTGTGTCTGCCAGAATTAATGGAGGGAGGGAGGGAGGGAGAGAGAGAGAGAGAGAGAGTGAGTGAGTACTGTATTGGAATATGTGTGAGCAAAGATTCATTTCATTATGGAGGGGGAAGGGAACATAGAGCCTGCAGCTGCTGGTAAAGTGATACAGAAGAGTTGGCAGCATTTGGGGGGGGGAGAGAACCTCCAGTATGTGCTTCCTCTGCTTCTCTTTAAAAGTCCTGTTTGAAAACACAGGAGTTTTTGAAGACATTGACACTTAGAGGACGGACTGCATTTCTGTGTTAGGGGCAGAGGAGGAATGAAGCGCTCTGCCTTGCTTCAACCAGCCTGTTCACTTGCTTGCATGAAATTCCTTTTCCCTATACATGCCAGGCTGATGCTTGAATACAAGACTGCGTTAGAAACAGATGAATAATAATAATAATAATAATAATAATAATAATAATAATAATAATTAATTGTAATGCTTATAATTTATAGGTAAAGGTAAAGGGACCCCTGACCATTAGGTCCAGTCGTGTCCAACTCTGGGGTTGTGGCGCTCATCTCGCTTTATTGGCCGAGAGCCGGCGTACAGCTTCCGGGTCATGTGGCCAGCATGACAAAGCCGCTTCTGGCGAACCAGAGCAGCGCACGGAAACGCCGTTTACCTTCCCGCCAGAGCGGTTCCTATTTATCTACTTGCACTTTGACGTGCTTTCGAACTGCTAGGTGGGCAGGAGCTGGGACCAAGCAACGGGAGCTCACCCCGTTACGGGGATTCGAACTGCCGACCTTCTGATCAGCAAGCCCTAGGCTCAGTGGTTTAACCCACAGCGCCACCTGGGTCCCTAATATAATTTATAATAATATATTAATTACCTGCCATTCACCCTAAGGTCCCAGGGCAGTTCACAGAATAAAATACAGGATAAAAACAAGTAATTAATTAAAACAAAACAGCAAAACAATAATCACCCCTCCCCACAGACACATTTTAAAGGCCTGGTCAAAGAGGAACATTTTTGCCTGGCACCTAATATCTATACAGTGGCACCTCAGGTTACATACACTTCAGGTTACATACGCTTCAGGTTAAGAACTCCGCTAACCCAGAAATAATGCTTCAGGTTAAGAACTTTGCTTCAGGATAAGAACAGAAATTGTGCTCTGGCGGTGCAGCGGCAGCGGGAGGCCCCATTAGCTAAAGGTTAACTTTGCTTCAGGTTAAGAACAGTTTCAGGTTAAGAACAGACCTCCGGAACGAATTAAGTACTTAACCAGAGGTACCACTGTATAATGAACCTCCATCTGGCATCAGTGAAGACCTTGCAGATACCAGATTTCTTAGGGCACTTTGGCAATATGCATGGCCACTATCTTTGGTAGCAGTTTTAAGGCTGCAGTTGTATAGACCAAGGAGAGGGAACCTCTGGCCCCTGTCATTGCTGGACTCCGTCTTCCATCATTCCTGATTGTTGGCCATGCTGGCTGGAGCTGAAGGGACTTAAGAGTCCAACAGCATCTGAAGGAACACAGGTTCCCCATTCCTGGTATACATATTAACCTGGGAATAAGTCCCATTGAAATCTGCGGAGTACACTTCTGAGTAACCCTGTACAAGGCTGCACAGTTAGTGCATTCAAACATAGAGGTTATGTTGTGGTAATTCTTACATGAATAATTTTATTGGGATGCGGAGGCCAGGATATGGGTAGCATTCTGGAGGACTGCATGTTGAAACTCCTGGCAGTGCGATATCTTTCTCAAAGTAGCTGCTAAAAAAACATGAAGCTGGCTTCAGGGAGTCACCCAGACTTGCTTTCTCATCCAGACTTGCCCTGTGCTATCGCCAATATGCAAAACCTTGCTGTCACTTGCTCTGTGTGTCTGATGCGCACACAGACAGAACAGGAGGCGACTGCTTCAGTGGTTCTTTCTCAAGCGTTTTCTCTCTTTCTTTTGGTCGTGTCTGATTTCAGCAGACAGGTCCCATGGCAAAGTATCCGTCTCTCTATACAGTTGACAGCCAGAAATCCATATTATAATTTGTTGACTGAATTTTTGTTGTTGAACAAAATGTGGGTTTCTTTTTTGTTTCTCTATGTGTTTTTCCCCCCTTAGCAGTTGATGCCCCGTATAACAGGATTAGCTCCTTTTTCTTCTTTGGGCCAGACTGCAGTGCTGTGTAAGACATGAGAATAGCTGCAAGGAATGGTTGCAAGGGAACAGAGAGATAAATTACTACTTTTTTACAAAACAACAACGACATGACAGCTTTAAGTATCTCAGCTGGGACTTTATGCTGTTTGGCTATTTGGTTTCTTCCTAGTTTGCCTCTAACCTTTCCCTCTTTTAAAATTTTCTTTCAGGATGGACTGCTGAATGGAGAAGCATCCTAGACCTGGTCATACAGCACGGCTGGTCCGCTCCCAGCTTTATTTATCTATTACTAGTTATTTTGAATTGAACTTTTAATAACCTGCCAGCTGCTCTTCAGACACACATGGTGCATTGTTGCCATTCCCAGAATCACGTCTTTGAAATCCAGGCCCTTGGTAACCTTCATCGAACAAAGAGGCGACCTAGAGGAGACATCTGCAGCAGGACTTTTCAAACCTGCTGCCCTCTAGCTTCTCCGCTGGCTGTGCTGTTTTCCTAGCACAACATGGAGCCCACCATGGAGGTTTGCTTGGTTCAGGTTCTGCAGAAGGATGTTGGGAAGAGACTTCAGGTTGGCCAAGAACTGATAGACTATTTCTCAGATAAACAGAAATCTGCCGATCTGGAACATGATCAGACCATGCTGGATAAATTGGTTGATGGCCTTGCTACCTCGTGGGTAAATTCCAGCAATTATAAGGTAAGACTGATGTGCAGAGATGGGATTGCTAAGGTCAAACGTTGCTTCAACTCTGGCTGGTTCGTTCGCGCAGGCTTCTGTCAACAGTTATGGAACAGAGACATCACTCTTCACTTTATAGCTTGCAAATCCTCTTGATCCCATGCATTTCTTAGTGATCTGTAGCCGATGTAACAGCAAGTTTGTAATTTTGTGGCGTTTCGTTTCTGAAAATGTATACAACCCACACTGCAGAACTCAAAATAAATTAAAAAGAAAAATACCCCCCACCACCACTTTTTTACTGATGGAAATAAAAACAGGGTCTTCATTACTGGGTTGGATCAGGGTCCTTGCTTGCAATGGTGAGTATCTGTTGGACTTTCAAGCTCCATTAGAGATACCCTGTTGCAGCAAACAGCAATACTTGTAGGAAAGTGGACTTGGGAAGAGTCTATGCATAAGGGCAGAATTTCATAATGCAAGAAATACAGGAACCATCAGCCCTGTGTCACCCCACCCTCCTCCATAATGTGCAGAATAACTTGCTGCGGTCCTTTTCCTGGTGTTATTACATGGTGGGGTTTTTAGACACTGCTTTAATTGTGCTACACATTATGGAAGGGCCAGCTATTTTTAGTGGCAGCTTGGTATAATCATCCTAACCCAGCATTCGCCAGCTTGGTGTCCCCCAGGTGTTTTGGATTACAATTCCCATCAGTTATATTGAGTAGGGATGATGGGAGTTGTAGTTCAAAACATCTGGAGGGCACCAGGTTGGCAAAGGGTATTCTACCCTAATCATCATTCTTCAAGGCCTTTTTCAGGTCTTTTCCATCCCTACTGAAGTTTATTTTAACTGGAAATATTGGGGCTTAGACCCAAGACTTTCTGTCTTCAAAGCTTTCTGCCTTCTACCACTGAGCTATCACCCCATTTTATGTTGACTAAATACTTGAAATTCACAGCTGAATCTTCTTGAGTGTCAGTTTGTATTATTTGAGATATTGTCTGAAATAGTTTCATTAGCAGGAGCCGTGGCCTGACTTCTGCACATCAGCAGTACAGTCCCAGGTCAAATGGGGTTCTGGATTGCATTTGTCTGCATTTCACATATCCTGCTTTTCACCCATCAGAAGATGATGGTTATCTGGCCTAATGTTTAAGCCAGCCTTGCGCCCACTTTGGTGTCCTCTAAATGTTGTTGGCTTCTGACTCCCATCAGCTTCTGCCAGTATGGTCAGTGGTCAAGGAATGATGGAAGTTGTAGTCTAGTGTTATCTGGAGAGAAAGTGGGCATGGGGAAAGCTGGCGTGAATGGCTTTCAACATGGAGCTAACCAGTTACATCATAAGCCCAAGAGTAGTTCAGAAAGAATATAACAGGTGGAAAAACATGTAACTTTGGAGCTGGTTGTTGCTCATTGTTACCTCAGTGGAGAGATAACAGGATGTGGATCTTTAAGTAATGGTCACTGCCATATGGGCCCTATATATAACTTCTTGGTTATCTAACTCCTGGTGGCAAGTGCTACAGTTGTTAGCAAATAGTTCTCATGTGGGTAGTTTCAGTGAAGCCTTAAATAGTCATTATGAAGGGAGCATGATTTAGAGATGGTATCATAGTTAAAAGATATTCTGATAACAAAGAACATTGTAAGTAGCCCCTTTCTTCTATCAGAAATTGGAAACTGTGGCTCCCCTCTCTTGAGTTGAGAAAATCTTTTGAGGATGTTCAACCCTGAAGGCTGAAGAGAGGTAGCCATAGACATCTCTCTGTGTTTATCCTAATCTGTGACAGTGACAGAGGGTGTAAGGAATATCTGAAGCGGAGGAGGGTTAATGCTGACTAATATTTGGATTCTGTGTTTAACTAAATGATGCAAAATTAAAATAGTGGTGTTGTAGGAAACGAAATTGTTCCATTTGTGCAAGGACTTCCACTTGCATAACAGTACTTCCCTCTGCTCCACCAAGCCTGAGGCAGATTTACAGGGAGTGTGGCAGGAGAGGAGAGGGAAGGGAAGTTCTGTAGCACATCCAGAAGTCTTTGCTGAAATGGGTTGGCTTCATTGGATACAACCTATGCATTTTAGCTGCCCCAAATTACCTTGTGAAGCAGTCCTTAGAGGTGTATCGCTATAAACTACAGTCGTATCTTGGATCCCAAACGCCTTGCGAGTCGAACGTTTTGGCTCCTAAACGCCAAACTGAACGTCCGACACGGCTTCCAATTTGCTTCCTGCAGCTAATCAGAATCCGCACTTCGGTTTCCGAATGTTTTGGAAGTCGAACCGACTTCCGGAACGGGTTCCATTCGACAACTAAGGTACAACTGTACTCTTAATTCAACACTTTCCTGATTAAGCTGGAGGAAAAGAGTGCATTAGACAGATACTGCTTGAAAGACACTGGCAGGAAATGAAAAGCAACAGCTGATGATAAAACAGAGCTGGGGGAATTATTTCAAAATCCTTGGATTAATTGTAGCCTACCACACAAAGGGTGGTTGCATGGACAAATGCAGTAGGGAAGAGAAAGCACTCTGAAATTTATAGTTCTACCGAATTCATTTCTAGAGCTACACCTTTGAAAATATCACATACATGTAAATCTACATAATTTGATAACAGCGTTTTCTCCAAATCGTATCTTTCTCCCTTCCCCCTTCCCCACATGCTCCTTATTTTTTTGGTGCTTTGGATATATCTGTAGAGACCTGGGATAAAAAGACTTTGGTTATGGCGATCCTAATTAACTTTTTTCCTCTTTGGCCTTCTCTGAAAGTATTCTGGTTGTTCTTAGGCTCTTGTCATTTTCTTTAGCTTACCCCCCTCATACCCTCATGCCAGTCTTTCCTTGCCCTTTCCCATCACTTTCAACTTAGTAACATGCACCCTTTCTTTTTTTACACTACGTCCTCCCTTAACCACACCACAGTTGGGTCAGGGCTGTTCTGTGCCTGCACCTACCGATGCAGCTGGCGATACTGCGCTATAGTTGTGCATAAGCTATGCGCCGTTCCCAAAGATGGCTCTCACAGCCATTTTTTTCACTCCCCTGTGGCCTCATCTCATCATACTTTGGTAATGTAGGAATGCAGAGAGGATCTGGGACACGGGACAGAGAGGATCAAGTGGATAAATAGTAATAACAAATGCTCTTCCCTCTCTGCCCCCCCCCCCGATTCTGGATTCTGATGATGAATTTGTTCTCTGCAACACGAGATGCTACTACTAATGCCCCATGAACGGCGGGGGGTTGGCGGAGAACGGAAATACAGACAGAAGCAAATTGACATCTGCATTGTTTGTTACGGGGCATTGCTGGAGGTTTATTTTGCTTTGTATTATTGAGGGGTGGAACAGATGGCTTGAACTTAGTTTAAAGTGGGGTGTCTGTTAAAATTACTCGTATGTAGCAATCATCATTCAGCTGCTTTAAGAAGCAGACATGCTTTCTGAAGCATGCTTCTTGTTCTGTTGAAGTTCAGTGAAAAAAAGGAAACATGGAATTAGCTTGATGATGGTGATGATAATGTGAAATGGACAGTGTTAACGTGCTCTTCTGCTAAAGCAAGCTATATGATCTATGAACTTGATGAGACCTAGGAAGGAAGATGGAATCCATGTTGACAGCTGAATAGGACTTATTTGTTGTGTGAGTTTGAATGGATGTTCTCTTTTATAGCACACTCCTTATTCCAAAGTATCGCAATCTAATAGGACATGGCAAAGGCCCACTATTCCAGTTGCCCTTCAATTGGACTCCAGTCTTAAAAAGTCTTGTAACCCCTTTTGCCAACAGTTGTAATATAAATAAATATAATTTATTTATGGTCTTATAATATAATTTATTTATGGTCTGCTAACAAGGGGGGGGGGCAAGTTACAGAATATAAAACAGATAAGTTTATTGAATGGCAGGGGGTGGGAAGCATAACTGTTAATGTGAAATAGCTACATTTAGGTATTTTGCCCTGGGAATCAAAAATTGGAGCTCTCTGTTGGAACGATCAGAAGAGACTTTGGAGATCGACCAGTGAAAGTCTGTGTTATGGGATAAATCAGATTTCCTCTAGTCCCCCCTGATACAAAACCAACAGGTGTGCTACCACTAATGCCCAGTAGCTTGTGGGTCAGATATGTTAATATG
Source organism: Darevskia mixta (assembly GCA_034641385.1). NCBI lineage: Eukaryota > Metazoa > Chordata > Lepidosauria > Squamata > Lacertidae > Darevskia > Darevskia mixta. Next base: position 8,457,314 of record JAWWNH010000001.1, on the reverse strand, counting down.
ACCAAGCAACGCAGCCGCTATGGGCTGTGTTGCTTTTGTTTATATATGAATATTTTAATGAGTAAAAATAATGTTTGTCAATAATCAGGTTAGAAAGTCAAGGTTTGCCTTGTTGCCTTAAGTTATTTTTACTTTTCCCACTTTTGTGGCATGAGTAATACTTTGCATGGGGGAGACAGAGGTTAGGTCAGGTGAGAAGAAGTTCCTGGCCAGCCTTAACCTTCTCCGCATTTGTGCTGCTTAGCTGTGTGTCACTGTACAGGCCTCTAAAGTAACACCTCTCTGAAGATGTTAGCACAGCTTTTTTTGTTTTTGTGTGTCTGAATTTAGCACAGATGTGCCAGTGTGATTTGCATTTGCGGTGTCTTCTGCAGGGGCTCCTGACCTACATTTTTCCACGGCAAGCTTTTAAAGGTATAATGAGCAAAGCTACATCAAATTTTGCGACAAGAAACCTCAAAACCTTATTTGGGATGCATTTTGATGTTAATGTAGGTAGATGTGCACAAAGGTACTTCATTTGTGTCATTCAGTTCCCTTAACCTGTCAAATATTTGGGAAAGGGGGTGGGAGAAGGAAGTACAGTCAGAGCCATGGAGTAGGGCAGCTAGTGTACAGGAGAGGTCCTTCCTATGGAAGACCTCTCCTCTCCTAGCTGACTTTATTTCCTGTAGAGAAGTGCAGGGCCAGCTTTCGCATGAGAATCTGTTACCAAAAGCATAATTTTCGAGTGGGCACCCTACTGGGTATGGAAGTCCTGTCATTTTGATAGCTTTTTTGCCTTGGGTGCAAAAATATCTAATGTTCGCCCACTTAATTTTATTTATTCATAAGAGTATTTCTAAACTGCCAACTCCCTCTCCCTCCCTCCCTCCCTCTTCTCTCTCTCTCTCTCTCTCTCTCTCTCTCTCTCTCTCTCTCCCATCATCATCATCATCATCATCATCATCATCTAACTATCCATCTTAACGGCAATATAATAAAAGCATTAAAGCTACCGGTATATAAAATCATAAAATGCAGAACAGATGACCACCACGGAACTAAATTAGTTCTCTGAAAATGCCTCACAAAACAGGTGAGGAAATATCAAAATTGTAGGTGCTCGTCTGCTTTTGATGGCAACAGTGTTCCAAAGTATTGGCGCCACTATCCCAAAAATATTAGCTTGCGTAGAAACTAAACAAATATTGGACGACTGTGGGACAATCAGAAGGTTGCATTTCTGCAGGGAGTGGGTGTGAGGGAGAGTCAGGGTGGGAATGTTAACATTTGGTAGCTTTCAAATATTCATAATAGAGGAGCAGGGTGGTGGGCAGAATCATGCTTTTAATAATGAGCAGGCCACACAACAGTATCTTTCAGCTCTTCCCAGTGGCTTGCCAGCATGTTATGAAATTCTAGCCTGTAGGCCACGTATTTCTGAGGGAAGGACAGGAAGGGAAAAAAGAGACCTTGTGTGGAAATATTTAGACCAAAATGTGACCCTTGTTTGCAGTTTTTAATTGGGGAGTGTGAAGAAAGAACAACTTTGAAAAATGTATTTTTAACCTTTGTTTTCTATAAGACGCAATGAGAAGTTCTGCAAGAAAAAGAGGGGCTTTTTTTCTTTTTCTTTTTGAGTTTTACTAATAGAGTTCACTTTCTCCAATGAAAGGTATACCCTCTGTTGGATTTCAGCTTAGGCGAGCCTATTTTGAGAATATTTATTGCCTTCTGCATTCCTGCTAGTGACTTTGACCTGTATTGTGCTGTTTTGTCCAAAGCTGACATAAGTGCCTGGAAAAAAAATCCTGCCATCAAAACAAAATAGCTGGGGCTTGAGTTTGTTTGTTGTAAATTTGCCAGATGAAATATGCTTCGTATATAAGTGTAGTGTTACTCCCTCACAATGCTAATCCGGCCTGTGAATTTTTTTTTACAGCCAGCTTGGTTATCACCATTGCAATTCTTCTGTGAACTTTAATTCCTGTTTTGCAGAACTCAAGGACAATTGGTATGTGGGCAGCAGCATAAACATAGCCTGGCTGGGATAGACAGCAGGCCTGTCTAGCTTAGTACATTGGTGTGTTATATACTAGTTTCCCCCTAACCTGGTGCCCTCCAGATGTGGTCTGATTATTTGAGCCACAGACCTTCTGAATTTTATAGCTATTTACTGCATGGAGATATAAATTATCAGAGGTAATAAATAGATTATATGTGCACACATGGCTGGGACTGAGTTCAAAATCTGGTTTCCTGGGTTATTTTAAAAATAGAGTTTAAATGGGTAATCTTACATTTGCTTCTGCAAGTGGTGTTGCTACTACTCTGAAATCCACTTTTGGATGAAGGTGCAGTTTTAGAAATTCAGATAGTAAAAATTCAATAGCAGATGACCAAATCAGCAATTATCCTTGTCAAACACAGTGAGAAGCACCGAACAAGGTGGCTGGATAGGGTTTTTAACAATAGGGGAAAGGAGCTATCATCATGTTATTTGTCAGGCTTAGGTGCTGATTTAATGAAAAATTAAGGAAACTTCTTAAATGATGTTGCAGAATCACATCTGCATGTCTTGAGAGTTCTGTCAGCACAGGAGTGAATATCCAGCACTTCTTGAGAGCTGCCACATACAAGATCCACCTAAAGTGGGATATAAGGGGTAGTCATCGGCTATGAACGTGGTTCTGGCATCTTGCATGTCTTTCCTGTCTTGACGCTGCTTGTTTTATATGAAACTGCTGTACTGCAAATTGGACTCAGCAGCATAGCATTCATGGATCGTGTGGGCGAGTGAGTGGAATTAACTCTTGAAGAGAGAGACAGCGGGTGTGAATAGGACAGAGTGGTCAAAGGGTAACTGATCCCTGTTAGATGATCTTGAATATGTGTCCTATAAGAAGCGCATGGAATGTAGAAGGAATGGAACAAGAGAGGATGTGCTGTGCTGCATTTGACTCACAGCCATGCTTTGCTCTTTTTGTTTATATCCCCTTTCAGTAGCAGATAACAAGAGTTGCCTTGTAAATACTGTAGTATGTTCCAGTGGAGGCTGCCCAGCCTATTGCCTCTCTATCAACTCTATTACTTTGATGTGTTGAATTTTTTTATTTTGGTAATGCTATCTGTAACATTATCATTCACTGGCATCCCTGTTAATTGGAATCATTTACCTTTGAATCCCATTGTCTGCAGAACTAGTTCCAGGGCTGGAAAAGGCTGGTTTTTTAAGGGATAATTATGATAAATCTAATAGAGTTTCTTTCTACCGTTGTCATAGAAATCAAAAGATAAGGGTTTCTACTCCTTCTCTCTCAGTTTTGCTAATTGTTCCTTAATGGAAGACTTTGAATGGCTACCTGCATTGTGTAATACAGAAAAGATTTCATCCACATGTTCTGTTAGATAAGGAAGGATATTATTAAATATATATATATATATGTATATATAGTGGCAGATTACCTTTTTTCAGAATAATCAATATTTTTAATTATAGCAGCTGTTGGAACACCAAGAATATTGAGGGGATTGAGTGGATGAGACCAATACTGAGTCCAGTGGTAAATGAGGGTGGTTTTTGCATGTGCTATAGAGGGAAGTGAGGGGCAGATGGGGCTCCTCAACCTGGGAAGCTAGGAGAAGGTAAACTTTGATCCTAAACTTCCTCTGCCTTGTGGGATATCTTTCAGCTTCCTGCTTTTCAGTACCAGGGAAGGTCCTAGAACAGATAATTCAACAGTTAGTCTGTGAGCATTTAGAAAAGGATGCTGTGATTACTAAGACCAAGCATGCGTTTCTCAAAAATTAAGTCATGCCAGACCAATCTGATTGCTTTTTTTGATGGAATTACAAACTTGGTGAATCAGGAAAATGCTGTGGACATAATGTATCTTGATTTCAGTAAGGCTTTTGACAAAGTCCGCCATGATACTCTCGCAAGGAAGCTGGTAAAATGTGGGTTGAACGAGGTAAATGTTAGGTGAATTTGTAGCTGATTGACTGACCGAACCCAATTAGTACTCATTAATGGTTTGTCGTCATCCTGGAGGAGTGCTTGAAGGAGCTGGGTATGTTTAGCCTGGAAAAGAGAAGACTGAGGGGAGATATGATAGCCATCTTCAAATATCTTAAGGGCTGTCACATGGAGGAGGGAGCATGCTTGTTTTCTCCTGCTCTGGAGTGTAGGACTCGAACCAATGGCTTCAAGTTTCAAGAAAGGAGATTCCGACTAAACATTCGGAAAAACTTTCCGATGGTGAGAGCTGTTCAGCAGTGGAACAGACTCCCACAAGAGGTGGTGGATTCTCCTTCCTTCTAGGTTTTTAAGCAGAGGTTGGATGGCCATCTGTCATGGATGCTTTACCTGAGATTCCTGCATTGCAGGGGGTTGGACTAGATGACTCTTGGGGTCCCTTCCAACTCTAAGATTCTATGATTCTAAGTGTATAAATTTTCAGTTCATGCACCAAAAATTAATGAGCTTCAGTTGTTGCACTCCTCAGTGCAAAACTTGCATTTAATCTTGCATATAAAGACTGTTTTTTATAAAAATGAATTTCTTCTCGCTCCTTTAATATTCAGAGCACACCTGTAATGAAGTGTGCACTTGTCACAAACTTTATAGGCGTTGCATAAACGTTACATTTGAAAAGTAGAATCCATATGGGTATGACTTGGCTGGTCTGATTGGATAGCCCAGGGGTAATTAAAAAAAATCCTTCAGATATGTCTCGCTACTAACAGTGGAATATCTCTACAAACAAACAACCATAATAAATGAGCCGTATCTTCCAGATTTGCAGTGTTAGCAAAGGAGGGGGTACAAGAGCCCTCCATTCCCAACCTTGTGGTCTCTGGTTGCTGTAGGACTCCAACTCCGATCAGTCCCAGTCAGTGTGGTTGAGTTGGCCAATCCATAGAGCCTCTTTTTATTCATTAGCCGTGGCTATCGAATCTTGCAAGCTGGCAATGTGGTTGAGTGTCCCCAAATATAAAAGTTTGCAGCACTGAAAAGCTACCTCAGACCAACTATCGTACCTTCATTTGTGACTTAAGGAACATGGGAAGCTGCCTTTATTCCATTGGTTCAACTAGGTCTGTATTGACTGGCAGTAACTCTCCAGTGCATTAGATAAGGATCTTGCCCAAGCCTACCTGGAGATGCCAGGGATTGAACCTGGAATTGTTTGCTTCCAAAGCTGTGGCCCTTCCCTATTTGTCCACTGTCAGAATGTCTATTAGCCCACTATTGTTTACTCTGGCCTGGTTCATGCATCACACGAAACCATAGTTTAAAGCAAACTATGGTTTAATGTGAACAAGCAGCACACTAATGCATGCTGCTCAAAAGTTCCCATGACGCTTCTCCCTATACTCCTGCTGCTGCCCTGCAGACAAAACAAGCCAGAGTCGGGGAATCAAACCATGAGCCTGTTTGTTCACATTAAACCATAGTTGGTTTAAAAGAGCAGCTTAATATGATGTGCAAACCAGGGACTGGAAGCAGCTCTACAGGGTCTTAGGCAAAGGTTTTTTGCCTTCTTTTTACTTTCTTTTTTCTGTAGACGCAAGAGATTGGATTTGGAACCTTCTGAATTAAAAGTATGATTTCTGCTACTGATTTCCCCATAAGGGAGAATAAAGGGAGGGAACTCAGTTCTTGAATTGCGGGAGTAATGAAACTCCCGACCTCAATATGCCATAAATCCTTTTTCCCCCTTTTGAAATGTTCTTGCAAAGTAAGCATTTGTTTACTGTATTAAAAAGCACACACCCTACAATTCTAACTATAAGAGACTGTTCACCTAGCTCCCATCACAAACACTTTCAAGGTTTTTTTTACATCTTTGATGCTAGATCAAAGGAAAAGCTTGGAAAAAATGCTTTAAAAGGACAATGCTACTAAAAAATATATGATTATTGCTATACAGGATATGTTGTGTGTGTATATAGTGTGCATATGTGCCTATGCTTTAGGTGGGAAAAGTATACATTTGCCATGAGACTACATGACCACTATCTAGGGATAGAATTTATAGAATTGGGGCTTAATCAGCTCTTAAAAACCCATTGGATTGATGGCTAGATTGATCCTAAACAGCTGTCATATTGTGCTTTAGATTGCATTTTAAAATGCTTAAAAATACATAGTGCATGGAAGGTGCTTTGTGCCTTCTCAGAGGCTCTCCTCTTTTTACTCTGCATGTTCTAACGCTAAGCATTAAAATAGATTCAGGGGCCTTGAGCTGTGACTATCAAAGCAAACCTGCTCTTATTGTGCTCCTGGGCCTATATAGATTAATGCACTGCAGGGGTGTACAAGAGGGACCTGAAACAAAATATTGCAGTGCATCCGTCTCCTCCTGCCAGAAGTACTTCTGTTCAGAGTTCCAGCTACTCAGCCACGACATCCTTCAGGAATCTGTAAAAGAAGCTCAAGCAAATTGGCTCTTCTCTTTCTCCTCTCTCCCATGGGTGTCCACAGGAAAGGAGGTAGTGGGAACGATAATCCTCAAATAAGCCATAATCCTCAAATTCTCATTTAAAAGAAAAGAAAAGACTATGTTTATAGCATTTGTGGAACCTGTGATATGAAACAAAGCATACAGGTACTATTCTCTTCTCTTTTTTTTGTTCTGCTGTCCCCTTTCAGTGTTTTCACTCCCCAACCCCAGAGAAGTTCCTTCAGATGCTCATACCCTACAAACATTTCCTAGGTTTCTTTTTCAACTGCTAACCAACTTCCTTTCCTTGATTTAAAGGATTTTGTTTCTGCATGCTGATAACTTCAACCAAGCATGTTGATACAGCCCCCCACCCTGCCGCTGCCCTGTTTTCTGTCTTATCAGCACTCAACCACCTGAGTTTGCTATTAAAGGGAGTGGTGATGATCTGCCACTGAATGTTGGTGACAGGACTACTGGTTCTTTGACGGACATGGCAACCTGCACTGACCATTCAGCTGCAGCAATGGGTTGCTTGATTACCATGTTCTTTATAAATGTGGTATTATACACACTTTGCACATTTATGCATGCCTGCATATCTTCTGACTATACCTTTCCCATTAGTCTTAAGCTAAACTCTGAATTGCTGAATTAAATACCCTTTTGATTGTTTTGTGGTGAGAAAAGTCCACTTGGATAAAAGTTTAAGAAGGGACCCAGCAGGGGAAAGAATGGAGCCATGCCCATAATATTGTATACAGTAAGCCCCCAACTTTAAAAGATTAAAAATGGGACAGAAAGGGGGCAGACTTCTGGGGGAAAGGATTTTGGCAATCCCGCCTGCCATTGCACCCAATATGTTTTGACTATACACAATTTTGGCTTTAGGTGTCTTTTAACTAGTACTCCTGCATTCAGTCTTATGCCTGCTTATGTGCATGTATTCATGTGCTTAAACTGTGATTAGCCAGATGCTGATGCTGCTGTTGTTTTTCAAACTTACCCACAGATGCTTACTGTGTCCCGATCAATGAAAGGCACCCATCTCTCTTCCACCTCTTGTCTTCTCATCCCTCAGCTTAATGCAGAAGGTCAAGAAGGTTAAAAATAGACACAGTCAGATTGGAAACTGAAACCCGAGTATAGATTTATTAAAGCAGAGCAATGTGTGCCAAGGGAACGACCCAGCTTCTCATCTTGTTGTCTGCGTCGGGGGCTTTCCTTCTGCATAGTCATTGTATTGTACAAATGAGTGCATGCTTTATTTGTTGTCCACAACCCACATTCCTTCCCTTGAAGCAAATTGGGCAAGATGTGGTCCATGGCCCAATTTCAACTGGGTGACATGATGGTAAAGGTAGTAGAGAGAAAAGAGAGAAAAGAGGTTTGGGGTGAAGATAGAGGAGGGTGTGGGGTGGAAAAAGAGGGCAGGGTTCCTGCACCTTTAATGGTTTTGTATAGGAGAGGATTTCAGCATTTGCCCACCTGGGTGACAGTTTCATCTAGGACACAACTATTAAAGGTGTCCTGCCCTCTTTCCTCATTCATCCATCTTAAATGAGAGGCCTCACCCACATTTGGCTCTCTGGCCCTGTCGGCTGATGGTAGGCAGCCCCTGACAGATTACACCTGAGGGAATGTGGCCCTTAGCAGAGAAAAAGGTCACCCAGCCCCGTATTATCCTGTATTCTACCACAGTATTTTGTTACTGATGAACATGTTGTTGTTGTTGTTCATTCCAACCGTTTTGGATTACAACCCCCCCCCCCCTTTGGAGGTCCCATTGGCGAAAGTGCGCCTTGGGTTACAACCTGTTTTGGTTTACAACCAGACCTCGACCTCCGGAACGGATTATGGTTGTAAACCAAGGTACCACTGTATATTGAGCTACTGTTGGGTTGCTGTGCTGAATGTGGTGGCTTGGTTGTCAGTAGTTACTGATAGTGGCACAGCTAATGACAAGTGGCACAACCCTAGCACCTCAGTACCCCTTATAAAGCCTGTGTATGTAAACAGTTGCACAGTTACTCTCCTCCTCTGTATTGTGCAGATATTGTGGTATCCCAAGCCATCTACTGGAAGGGCTCTGAGCCTTCTCTGCAGGGTCAGAGAATTGAGAGAGCATTGTGCAAAGGCCAAAACGAAGCTGTGGCACACTTCAACTGAGAGTGTGCAAAAGACCCTAAGTTGGCTCAGTCGCCTATAGATGCCGAAATGATTTAGCCTGTGAGTTTGTGAATAAATATGTAACATGGCAAAAGTAATTTTAGTTGTTGGTTCCTTAAAAAAAAATAAAAAAATCAAGGTTCAGAAATAATGACCGGGAGATCATAAATAGGCAACTAAGTCAAGTTTCAAGATTTGCATGATGGGTGCTGTGGGCTGTGCCAAGGCTTGGATTGCCTTGCACGCCTGAACAAACTGTAGAAGTACCGGTAATAGTGGGGTCGGGAACTGGTCTCCCTTCTCGTCTCTGTCTCTCTTGTGCACTGCTGCTTTTGCTTGTTCCAGCACAATGCTGCTCAGCAACAGTGCTTCTCGGCTTAAGTATGCTAGCCGCTGGAGGCTAAAAGGAGGATTGAGAACCAGAGCTGCATTCTAAACAAAGGGCAATGCTGATCTGGCTGCAAGTCTAGCTCTCCTACTGCTTATTGTAGCATTAGAAAAGGAATGTGCACTGGGTGAGGACCTGTAGACTGCAGTAACTCTTAACAATAAGCATGCTCCAGAACTGCCATTGGGCCAATACCGCTGGGATACTTTTCTCAGCTTCAAGCACTGTAATGTTTTGCTCTCAAATGCAGTTTGTCATATTTACTGGAATCAAATATGAGTAGGGTGACAACACAATATGGCTGTCTCTTGAGAGCTTGGAGGAATGGCACAACAGAAAGGCAGTAGCTCGGTGACATAGGCCTCAAATAAGAAGACATCTCCAAAATAGACATCTATTGTGAATTTCTGTACTCTCCTGTCTTAGATTTAAAAGTCACATTGTTAAGGAATTTAATTGAGCTACTGACATTTCAGCTTCCGCAGCTAAAATGTTCTCAAAACAAAGAGACTTCGGGCTTTATAAAAAGAACCCCACTGACCGGTGAACAGTCAGTTGTATATCCCACTGGTAGGATTGCTTACCCCCCCCCATCCCAAATTACTTTCTGTGCACTTCAGTAAAGAATTAAGGGTGATGGAAGACCCTTGGATTTCTTATAGCAGGGATTGGCAACCTTTTTATACCTACCGCCCACTAAAGCATATTTCTTTATGGTAAAATTTCCTTACCGCACACCAGTGCTTGATGGAAGGAGGACTCAGTTTGTGCCGTAGAACCCCCTACTGCCCACCTAGAATCCTGAAACGCCCACTAGTGGGTGGTAGGGATCAGGTTGACAACTCCTGGATTATGGTGTGCAAGGCACTCTTGTAGCACTTACTGACACTTCCTTCTAATGTTGGTGCTAATTGTTGAGACTCCAATCTTTCTATATATAATTGTGTCCAGCAACGTTTCCGAATTTGTTCACGTGCATGAACAAAAACTTCACAACAACAAACACTCCCACAATATGTTTTGGGAGAATATTGGGGTGAAGTGGGAGGCGATCCTTTTTATCACAGCCCGTTCCCAGATGCTCACGGTTTGGATGTTCACTAATTGGAAGATAAGCTTAGGAAGGCTGAGTAGATAGAAGAGGCCCAAGTACACTTGTTGATTAGACTTAATTGGCAGCCTGCATGCCTGAAGTGGCCTTGATTTTAGGAATGTGGGAAACTGCCTTATAACAAGTCAGACCAAACCTAGCTCCATATTGTTGACCAGTGACTGGCAGTGGCTCTTTCAGGCAGGAGTCTTTCCTAGCCCTACTGGGACTTTGGGCATGTGTGACATCTGCTTTTCCACTAACGCTGCGGCCCTCCCATGTCCTGTTTTTGCTCCATGTATACACCCTTGCTGTAATTCTCTTTGCCCCTCCTCCTCCTCCAACCCGCCTGTAAGGCTGCAAAAAGGGGCCACTTAGCCCAGGTCCTTGATGTAAGTTGTAGTCCAAAACATCTGGCGAGGGTACTAGGTTCAGGAATTCTGACCTTCATTTCACGAGCTAGTAGCAATATTTAAAAATTGTCTTCAATTTTGAACAGTGTGCGAAAGAGCTGAATTGCAAACCAATCAAGGAGACGTTATGCTAACCGCAAGTATTTTAGCCCTTTCACTCTGCACTGTTCGGTGGTAGATTTTTTTAAAAAGAATCTCAGGAGCCGAAAGATCAAGGCCCTGTCAGAATAAGAAGATAAAGACATGTCAGATCATTCAAACGGATGTAGGTTCTGTTTTATAGTGAGGAACAACTAGATCAAGCTGCATATTAGCCAGAATTCATTCTTCTGCTATTGCACAAATGTGGTTCCTGTTCTGATTTTTTTTTTTTTAAGAGTTATCGGTGTAGTGGCAGCCGGTAGACATAGCACATCTGACTTGCTTACATCAAATGATTTCTATCTAATAAAAAAGCCCTATATACCCCCCCGCATTGTAAGTATATAGCTTGGATTTCTTTATGTGGCTAAAGGGGTGATTTATCTACAGATGCTTATTTTTAAAGACACGTGTGTGTGTGTGTGTGTGTGTGTGAGAGAGAGAGAGAGAGAGAGAGAGAGAGAGAGAGAGAGAGAGAGTTATGGTTAACCCAGTGTTGGCCATAGTTACACTAATGAACCTACCTTTTGAATTGATACTTTTAAAAACTGCTGCGGACTCAGTTAGTGGCCTGTCAGTCTATTCTCGATCTTCACAAGTGAGACAATGGTGCTGGATCACTCCTACTTCTGGTTTTGGACTGAGCTGGATAATTGCTGTGATAGCCTGACCCCTTAGCTAATTTTAAATGCAGATTAGACAAGGAAATAGGCAAAAAGTCTTAGATGGCTTAACTGTGTCCCCATTGTCTGATCCTAGAAGCTTGGGAGTGGGTTTGGGATTTTAATTGTTTTTATAATTAGACCCTGGTAGGTTCCGCTCCTGGTCTACTGAACTTGTGAAACAGTTGGAAGCAATGGATACACTGTGCACTTTGTATTTTCCCCTGAAGGGTTCGGAGGCCTGCTTCGCATATTACACCAAGCCAAACACCATGGCTTGGTACAAATGTGGAGGCTTCTGGGGAGATTGTGGCAATGTCACTTCTTACCAGTAAGCTATCATTGAACCAAGTGTGTCATCTAAACTTGGGCTGTGAATTAGCTCTTTCCCTTCTAACCACGAGTTATAATCAACGCTTGTCCTTGGTTTACTGCTTGTGCATGGACTGGAGAGAGCTGCTCCATGAGCCTAATTTCAGAGGACATGCTTAGCTCAGAACTGTGCAGCAGCAAAAAACAAACAAACAAAACAAAACAAAACAAAAAAACGAGAAGGGAGAAGTGAAGTGGCTGCAGGTGGTAAAATGGATAGAATTATTTCAGACTGTAAAGGAGGGGAGAGAGTCACATTTTTATGGTTTGGTGGGGTGAAAACACCCTCAAACTCCCTGCAAAAAGAAAGCTGCAGTAGAACATTTCTCTCTATGCTGTGTTACGTTTCCAATTGGAAAGGGTAGGCTTTTGTTTTTCATGTCACAATGCATTCAGAAGCAGCCTCCCTCACCTGTAATCTGAAGTGGTGCGGTCTACTCAGCCAACTCATTCTGCTGCATGCATAGGCTAGGCTTTATCTAAAGGTCACCGTTGGGGTAAGTGCACCTATTTCCAGAATCTTTATATTTCCAAACATGTGAGATAAACGGTAGTTTGTTACTTCTCCAGCAGCAGCCCTTGATGCAACTTGAAACCTGCATGGCACCTGCTAAGAGAGCCTTTTTTGAATGTCTGCTGCCTCTTCCCCTATTCCACCTTAAGTCTGGGACCAATACAGACTGCAGGGTTTCACAACCAGCCAGATTCCCCCACACTTTGTTTCCCATCTTCTAGCCCAGAGTTGAGGAACATTTATCAGTCTTAGAGCCATATTCCCCCGTGGGCAACATTCTGAGGGGCGTATGCCAGTGGCAAGCAGAGCCAAGGGCAAAAGGTGTGGCTCCTAACCTTTCTGCAGCAGGCTGCATTCTAACCTCCTTCAAGCCCACAGGTTTCCGTCCACACACATACACACACGATTCAGACAAGCAAGAGATATTATTACAGTTCACTCTTTTGTGACATTTTTGTTGGCTAGTATGGTACTTCCCCTGGGGACACGGGTGGCGCTGTGGGTTAAACCACAGAGCCTAGGGCTTGCCGGTCAGAAGGTCGGCGGTTCGAATCCCCGCAACGGGGTGAGCTCCCGTTGCTCGGTCCCTGCTCCTGCCAACCTAGCAGTTCAAAAGCACGTCAAAGTGCAAGTAGATCAATAGGTACCGCTCCAGCGGGAAGGTAAACAGCATTTCCGTGCGCTGCTCTGGTTCACCAGAAGCTGCTTAGTCATGCTGGCCACATGACCTGGAAGCTGTACGCCGGCTCCCTTGGCCAATAATGCAAGATGAGCGCCGCAACCCCAGAGTCAGTCGCGACTGGACCTAATGGTCAGGGGTCCCTTTACCTTTACCTTTATGGTACTGCTCCAATACAGATCAGATACACCCCAAAAACTGCTACCTGTGCTTTTTGTGCCAATAGTGACTCACTTTGCTTTATTAATTCTGCCCCGGGCTTTTCTTACTATATTTTTTTTCATATCTCCCCTGAGCTTTTCCAAGTCTCTTCCCACCCCCCTCTGCCCACTTCATCATTACCAAAGCATGTTTTTGAATATGCTTTTCGAAAAGAGTTCCAACTTTGAATTCCTGAGGGGATTTTTTTTTAAAAGATGCTGCCGTGCTTTGGTTGCCTTTCTGCTTGAGACTAGTGTGGTTGCTCTTCCAGAATTTGACTTGAGATTTATTTATTTTTATTATTATGTTGCAAAGATCCGTTTCCTTTTCAGCTGAGGTTGAAGTTGCTTTTCTACGCTCTTGAAAGAAAAACGGCTTTATTGTTGATTGAAAATCTCAACTGAACATTCATTAGTTGAGGTACTATGATTGTCGATTTACCAAAGTGGGGGGTGTAAAGGTTGGCGACTGGATGATTGGAGGTGTGTGAGGTGTTTTTCTCCATGGTGGCTTAAACATATTGAAGCAAGGGATGTAAATTTCCTTAGACTCAATTTGCTCATGGCTCCAAAATCTTGAGGGCGAGGAGCAATTCCCTCCTCAAGCCCCTAGTAAACTTGAAAATTGAAAGAGGTAAATGCAGGAACAACCTGTTGTACAGGAATAGTGAAATGAGGAGTGAAGCAGAAATAGATTTTTAAAAAACCCATATGCTGCTGGTGCTTATAAACAAAATGATCAATTATGATTGAATATTATGTTTTATTTTAGTTTGCTTGGCCTCAAATCCTCCATGCAGTTTCCCCCTTCTCCAGCCTTGTAAAAATGGGTCAGGTATTCAATTCCCCTTTCAGAAATGGGTAATTCTAGGCTGATAAGTACGGTAGGTGTTTGGCCATGGATGATAAGTGTGTTGAAAATGACCACATCGCTTCTTGCTAAAGCTGCAGAGTATTTGCTTGCTGCTCCATTTTCCTGCCCTTGCAAATGGAAGAGGATGAGCCTTCTTTACCCTGGAGGGAGGCAGAGTAGCCTGTATGGTTGAACCTAAAGATTAGATCAGTGCTTTGCAAGCCTGAAGTTTACTCGTTTGCCAAACTGCTCTCTGCGGTGCAAAAGATAATTGCAATTAAATGAGGAAATCGTGCACCTTTTTGTATAATGATTAAGCTCCTAACTCGAATTTGGCATTGATTTACTAATTCTGACTAATAGACTAGTGTCCTCCAAATTGCAAACCTTGAACAGAACAAATGCACCCCATGTATGTTGGGAACATCAATAGTGCACATATTCACAAGAATAATTATAAATATTTGTTGTAGCAAGGGTGCTTTCTCTAACAAAAGATTTTACAGTTATAAGTGATCTCTAGCATCATCTAGTGGCAGCATTTGAAAACACAACAAAAACGAAAATATGTACTGTATTTTCTTAAGCAACTTTCTAATTGTATGGTGAAATGTGAATAGTTTTACTATACTATTAAAGCTCAAAAATGGATGAAACGACTGACTGGGGTTCCACTATTGCTTACCAAACTTAACAGTGAGAATAGTACTTATTCGACATGCCAGCACCCCTGGGGTTTGTATCCCATGGGTTATAAATTTTTATTTTGCTACAAGACGGTAAAGGTTCCAAAAATTGCACCTCAATGGGGCAGAAACCCCAGGGATGCTCACGTGTTGTGTAGGTGTTAGCAGTACTACTCTCACTAGACGTTCATTGAGCAGTAGCGCAACCCCAAGATAAGGACGGTTAGCGAGCGAGCGCGGCGGCGATCTGGCCGGGTGGCCGGGAAACCTCCTGAGGTCATGGCGAGCGGGTGCGCGCGCGACCGCGGCCAGCGCGTCGGCGCCCGCCTCGCTCGGATGTGGGGATGAGGCTTCCGCGGGGTCCCGGGTTCCGTATTGCAAAGCAAGCCGCTCTTGAGGCCGGTGTTTGCGATTGCGGATTGGTACCCACAGTGCATTGCAGCGCTGTTCATTTGCATAGAGGGCTACGAAAGCGACACCGGCGGGGCGGGGGAGGGAAGAGGAGCCCTTCGCTTCCGCTGGTGACGAACAGCCGGCGACGCCTCTTGCAAAGGAGGACTTTTGCTGTTTTGCAGACTTCGTGCAATCCGTTGGTCACATCGCCTGCTGAGAGTTTTGGGGTTAAAAAAATAAAATACTGCAGTCCACAAACATCTTTCTTTGCCTAACCCCAGACGCATATTTACTCGGAGGTAGCAAAGCTTAATGGGCGTTTACTTGCAGATGCATAGGAGGAAATCTCGCTGAATGCAGCCGGGACTTACTTTCGAGTAACACTGTGAAGGAACAGTCCGTAGATAAGTTTCCTGGCTGCAAACACACAGAAGCCTCTGTGGAGGCTGCATGAATTTGGGGTCTGATGGTTTTCTCAGTTAAGTCGAAGGTTCATTCCAACCCGAGTAGACTTCTTGCGAGGGCTGGCTTTATAGAGTAACTTTCTAGCAGTGAACAGTAATGCCGAGAACTTACTTTTATAGGTTGTTTCATATATACAAGAGTTATTTGTTCTACTCTCTACTAATAGGATGATGTGTTAGAAAGAAGCCAGCATTGTCTCAATAAACTGCCTTCCCCCTGCTGGAACTGTTAGCAGCATGATATGTCTACTTGGATGTAAGTCCCATTGAGTCATGTGGGGCTTATTACCAGGAAAGTGGGTGTGGGAGGGCATTCTGAACAAGTATTTTGGTCTAGTACTTGCATTCTTTTTACTATTATTTACACTTCCTTAGCACTTGTTAACCTTATCCTCTCTGTGAAACACACCAAAGTCACAAAATTAGAAACAAAATAACACATTATATAGCACATTAGATAAAAATACAAAACCGGGGTCAAAACAACAACAACAACAACAACACAAAGACTACACGAACACAGGCAGTAATATAGCTCCTTTAGTTACATAATAACATAATAACTACTGTCAGTACGGTAGTTATAAAAAGTAACAAGTGCATTATATCAGTTTTGCAGATGGTGAGCAGCAGTTAAGAAATGGTGGTTTGCCAAAACCACCTTGTGAATTTATTAATTTAAGGTGAACTTTTGAATTTGGGGAGGGAGAGGCAGTTATTACCCAACACCAGGCTAAAAAATGCATGGCTGTTAATTTACTTATAGTGAACTACTACTTCTTTTAAAAATATTTTTTATTGATTTTCTTTCTTGCAACAAATATCCATCATCATTACTAAACATTCATTTTCCAATTTCCTCCCCTCCCTGTTGACTTCCCTCAACCTCCATTTCTGGTTTGTTACATCAAATGGTACAATCTACTAATTATATATGAGACTAGGTTTTCCCATTGTTATATTTCTTGTTCTCTGTAAATAAAATGGTAAATGTTTATTTAAATCCTGCCAGTGAGTCCATGTTTTTTTGTTGTTGTTTCTGCAAATATGTTGTAACGGGTTCCCATTCTTTTTCAAAGTCACTATTGTCCTTTTCACGCAACTTGTCCGTTAATTTTGCTGACTCTGCATAGTTCATCAACTTTTCTTGCCATTGTTCTTTGGATGGTACTTCTCAGGTCTTCCAGTTTTGTGCTATTAACATTCTTGCTGCTGTTGTAGCATTGTAGTGAACTACTTCTAAATGTTCAAAAGTAGTAGTGTAGCAATGCAGCAGCAGGGAGCCCTATTCCATTGTGCTTAACTTTCATGTTCAATTTGCATGCTTTATGTTTCTCTCTCTCTCTCTCTCTCTCTCTCTCTCTCTCAGGTTGTCCTGCTGGGCTTGGACATCTTATCTGCGCTGGTGTCACGGCTCCAAGATAGATTTAAAGCCCAAATTGGAACAGGTAAGGTCTTTGGGACTAGCTGAGCCGAAAGATGTAGTATTGGATTGCATGCTATTCTGTAATATTCGGCTGATATTATTTTCCAGCTTGCAGTCCCTTTTCTTAAATTGTTGAAACTACCAGTATGTAGAAATAGCAGTTTGCAACAACTGTGATTGTGAAGTCTGGGACTTGACTGTCTGCATGTACACACCAGAGCATTTTCCTTTTGAGCCGCAGCTATGTTCTCAGGCTGTAAAGTGTTAACTGGAATCTAGATTCCAGTTTATATATTTATTTCATAAAATGTATACACCACTTGATTGTATAATAATAGTAATAGTAATAGTAGTAGTAGTAGTAGTAGTAATAATAATAATACATCGAAGCAGTCTACAAAAAGATTAAAACAACAACAAAAATTGCAATACTTTAAAACATGCAAAAAGTTAAGATAATAATACAGATTAAAATTCACACTAGTATTTCTGAGTGTCTAGGCATGCTTGCCGAAACAAGAATATTATTGGCAGGTGCCAAAAAGAGTACAGTGAAGTCACCTGCTTGACAGGCAGGGAGTTCTATAGTCTGGGTGCTGCCACACTCAACGACAGAGTACTTACCAATGCAGATGTGGCAGTTATACTAGTGCCAATTCTGCCAGTCAAAGCTGTCAAGTGAGTGTATATGGGTTCAGGCTATCTCATAGGTAAACTGGTCCCAAGTTGTTAAAGGCTTTGTATACTAATAGTAACACTGGTAGCAGATTGGCAAGCAATGCAGATCTCAGAGCACTGATGTTACATTCTTTGCTCATTCTTTCTATAACATTTATTGTGTGCCATGGAGTTTAGAATCATTAGTTTGGTGATGTTCCTTTAGAAACTGCTTAAATTGGAAAGCCAGTTTATCATTGTCCTGTTTTTAAGCTTATTTTCAGAACAAAAGGGACAAGAAGCTGGGTTTTCTTGTTGCAGGGGCATTAAATGAAAGCTGGATTCCCGGATTCTAAATTCTGCACCCAGTGTTGCATGCGGAAGCGTGGAAATGCACACGGGTAACACTGACCCGCCATCAGTGGAGCAGATTATAGACAGGGGCATAAGGCCTTGCGGTCTGTATAAGACCTGCTTTGAACATGACATGGACCGAGGGGAAAGCACTTACCCATGGCTGCTTCCCATGTGTATCTGGTTATATTTAAAGGAACTTGCTGGCCAATTCACAGGTTTACTTCAGCTGCTAATGTCCGATCGTTATATGCAAATGGGCTAGCACATGTGGCAAGTGCATGCTAATGTCGCTGGGAATTTCACATGGGTAAAGTCACAGCATGTGCATCTGTTGATGAGAATGGTGTGGTGGTAGCCTTGTCATTAGCCTGCTGTCCTTGGCAGGTGTCTGTTCCATTAATGTAAGTAGCTTGCCAGACCCACTATTTAAGACACCTTGAAATATGTGGGAAGGGTTGGGTTCTCATATAATTCTTCTGTACTTCCAGCTCTGTCTTTCCATTCCCGTCCCCTTTTCCGCCCTAATCAGCCTTGCTTTTTGCCCTTAGTACTACCGAGTTTAATTGACAGACTGGGGGATTCGAAAGACTCGGTCCGAGAGCAGGATCAGGCACTGCTGCTAAAAATCATGGAGCAAGCTGCTAGCCCTCAGGTGAGTTCCCGGAAATATTCAACTTCAGTATACAAGTAAGCAACTCCCAAGAAAAGAACCCCTTGGGAGGTTAAGGCCCCCTTCATTTGTTACATGTGTGAAGCACAGCTTAGAAGATCTCTGGGGAGGTTCCCCTGCGCATGAGCAATCGCTCACAGTTTTTTGGTTCTTCAGCTGTCTCCACACAGTGCACAGATATCAGGGGACTTGCCCTGTGGTGAGTGGAGCACCTGCAGTTGTACCCCTTGCAGAGACAACCCCGCTTTGTGTTTGAAACCCTTGAAAGTCGCTGAGAGCTATTAAACCCATAAATACAATTTTTGGAGACAGCATTATCGCTCAGAGTTCAATGGATGCATCACTCTTAAATGACCTACTAGAGCTGTCATCACTGATGCATCAGTGTTAAATTGGTGGGGAGTACAAAAATCAGTTTTAGGTTTGTGCCAGTAGATGCATCCTGCTTGAAACAAACAAAACACTAGCAATTCTTTTTGCGTGGAAAGCTATTCTCTATTTAAACCAACTAAGAGAAAGTGGAGTGTTCCTGTTTACCTGATAACCTAAAGGGCTGTACTCTCACTGCATTTGAAATGCTTATTTTATGGGCAACCAAATGAGTCCTAGTCCTAATTGTCTAACATACATTCAGCTACTACCCTTTTGTGGGTAGATGCTCAGGATAGGACTTTCCGGAGAACCACTGCATGGTGGTTTTGTGTAGTTAGCTTCCTAAGGCAATATGAAAAGGGGCTAGGTTACCACTCACTCAGTAAAAAGGAGTTCTTAGAAAAACAAAAATTAACAGTTGACTAGTCCCACTCCCATCAATGCCTGCTCAGATGCCTGTGAATAGCAACCCACTCAACCCCTGACACTCTTCCTTGGACTATACAAGTCTCAGAATCACAAAATGAAAAACTGCAGCCTGTCTAGGTTAATCTTTCTCTTACTTTCTTGTCTCTCTGTGGCAGTATGTATGGGACAGGATTTTGGGAGGATTCAAACACAAGAATTTCCGGACTAGAGAAGGAATTTGCCTCTGCCTTATTGCAACACTCAATGCGTAAGTTGGAGCTTGTAGCATATTTTGCTGCCCTGGGCTACTTTGGGAGGAAGGGCAAGATATAAATTTAATAATAAACAATAGCAACAATATCCACATTCAAAATCATTTAAAAATACTTAGCACTTATTTTGTTCTCTCCCTCCCCCTTCCCTTTCTTGTCTGTGTCTTTAGATCTGGAGCTCAGAGTTTAACACTGAGCAAGATTGTGCCACATATATGTAATTTACTTGGAGATCCAAACAGCCAGGTGAGTCTGCAATGAAACAAATTTGATTAAATATATTCCCCCAGGAGAAAAATGACTGTGATGGATAGGGAAGATTTTCTTTTTATTTAATTTTATTTCAGATACAGCCTTTAAATTGTGTGCAATAAATTTGGCCAAGAAATGCTTGTGTTTGGCAGGTGTGTGGAATTGCAAACTTTGAGATTTCTCATTCATTGATCTTGGAGCATGAGGTCTACTCCTGTGCTGAAGTTGTTGTGCCAGTCTTGAACATGCTTATATGAATGAATATCAATGAGGATTTTGTTTCATTTCTGCATGTGGTGTAATTTTGGCTTACGAATGGTACATTTTGGGAGAAATTGCAACTTCCTAATGTTTCTGCAGTGCCATAAAACTGGCTGAATATAGTTTTATAGGACAGTGGGAGAGATCTCAGCAGTGAGAGACAAGGGGACCATGATGTTACTAAGATAAATAATGGAACTCCATGCCAGGGGCAGAATTGTGGAGTTTACCCAGTAATCAAGCCTCTAAAATGAACTCACTCAGTATACTATCTGCCTCCATATTGAGATGAGGTTGTTGTTGTTGTTCAGTCGTTCAGTCGTGTCCGACTCTTCATGACCCCATGGACCAGAGCACGCCAGGCACGCCTATCCTTCACTGCCTCTCGCAGTTTGGCCAAACTCATGTTAGTAGCTTCGAGAACACTGTCCAACCATCTCATCCTCTGTCGTCCCCTTCTCCTTGTGCCCTCAATCTTTCCCAACATCAGGGTCTTTTCTAGGGAGTCTTCTCTTCTCATGAGGTGGCCAAAGTACTGGAGCCTCAACTTCAGGATCTGTCCTTCTAGTGAGCATTCAGGGCTGATTTCTTTAAGAATGGATAGGTTTGATCTTCTTGCAGTCCGTGGGACTCTCAAGAGTCTCCTCAAGCACCATAATTCAAAAGCATCAATTCTTCAGCGATCAGCCTTCTTAATGGTCCAGCTCTCACTTCCGTACATTACTACTGGGAAAACCATAGCTTTAACTATACGGACCTTTGTCGGCAAGGTGATGTCTTTGCTTTTTAAGATGCTTTCTAGGTTTGTCATTGCTTTTCTCCCAAGAAGCAGGCGTCTTCTAATTTCGTGACTGCTGTCACCATCTGAAGTGATCATGAGGTAGGTATGCTTTTTGTCAACATGTATGGGAAGGATTTGAGTTATGATGCTATAATAGGGTTGCCCTATTTCAAGCAGTGAAAATCTGGACAGAAAAGTTATTGAGCTTCCCCCCCCCCCCGGCTAACTCTTGCCCATAGAAATGGCCACATTCTCAGGCTTTCCAAAACACCCACCGGCCTCCATCACCAGCCAGGGAATCAAAGGCCACTGCACTTCCTTCCTCGCAGGAAGACAGTTGTGGCAAAGGAAAGACCAGTCAAAGCAGCTTGCAGGGAAGCAGAACAAGCCATGTGCAAAATTTAAAACATAGAATAAAACATCAGAAATAGAAGAAACATTCATAGTTCAAAGGTCTATGAATAGTTTAAAAATGGGCAGTGCTGTTTTTCTGCCGCTGACAGAGGCAGCAGGGCAGATGGGGCACCTGTGGGTGTGCTGCCTGGGGGGCTTCTGCCGCCTGAGGCAGTGGCCTCACCCTGCCTAATGGCTGGACCAGTTCTGCTAATAGATCTGCCAGATGATCTCAGTGATTGGCTTGGGTCATAGCTGGTCCTTAAGGTATCCTGGGCCTAAGTTGTTCAGGGTTTTGTACAGTAGTAAAAGAATATTAAACCTGACATGGTAGCATATGGGAAGCTCATGATACTTGAGATAATTATAACTTCAGGAATCGGTACCTGAATTTGCTAGGTTTTCTCTTCCCTCCTCATTCCCTTTTCCTTTGCTGTCAGGGGCTATCCTATTTTTTTTTAAAGAAATCTTTATTCAGCACTTAGAAGTTAAAAGGGAAAAACACAACTACTACTAACAACAAACACAATAATTAGGCATAGACCCACGCTCTCACACCTACTAGCTCAATAGTGGACAGATGGTCAACAATGTTCCCCTCCTTTTCTGGCTCTAACAGAAGTGTATCTGAAACATGAGTTTCCTTGTTACCTCTCCTCTCCTCTCACCGCTTCTGTGCCTGAATCCTAAGTCCTAACCCTTAGGCTAATAGCAGTTCCCTAGAAATGATCTTATTACTTTCCTGCTACTGCCATATGAGAGCCATTTAGGTTGTGTATTTCCGTAAATAAACCACTTGGCTGAAATTAAATCAGTGTTGTACCAATTAAATGCATAAGCACTTATTTGAGCAAGGATTACAGCTGGCCTTTGCCAAGGGGGTTGGACTCAGTATCTTATCAGATCATAATCCATCAGTTGCTGCCTGTTCTTGTTGTAGAGTTAGAGCATCAAAGCTGCAGAGAATGGAATTTGCATCAGTATTGACCTCTGATGGTTGAAACAATTAAAACAGAAGGGGACCTTGATTTTCAATTGGTTCACTTTTGAGTTAAAGTTGCACTATGTTCCATGAAGGGCTTCTAATCAAGAAATTCAGGCGAAAAGTAGCCTTGGGTGTACTGAGCAGTTTCTTTGGATCCTGGCTATAGCATTTTATAAAACCCTTGCTTTGTGTCCAACACTGGCTATATTTAAAAGGCGACAAATTAAATGGCCAGTCTTCTATTTTTAACTGCAGATAGTCTATTTTTAGCTAGATAGCACTTAAAAATGCTGTGGAGGCACTCCATGAAATATAACATGATTTTAATGACTGCTCTGGTCGTAAATTACACAGTGAGGAAATGAGAAGCATTGCAGCATTCCTCTTTGGTTCAGTTCAGCATCATTACACAATTCGCTGTTTCAAACTTGGCTTCCTTGGACTTGAAACATCATTGCTTTTTAGAACAGCTTTCTAGAAGATCTTATTTTCCCCTCTCTCCAGACTGTTTCACTTGCATCTTGTTGTGTTTTCTGTTTAGCCCAGCGGCAACAGCTTCTTTTTGACCTTGCTTGTAATGGGAAAGAGAGATTTTCTTCAACTCCATAAAATACCCTGTGCTGCTCCTGCTTAGGAAATGAACTCTGCTGTGCTGTTGCAGGCACAGGATGAGTTTTATTCTTAATTTATAAACAAATCAGCCAAAACCTATTTGCTCTATCATTCTTCCTTTTCTTTTACTGGTCCAGTCTAAGGATGGTCATTATATGTCAGATGTGGGCTTAAAGCAGTTAAGTTTTCCCCCATTGATTCATTGTGTTGTTTGTTGTTTAGTCGTTTAGTCATGTCCGACTCTTCGTGACCCCATGGACCAGAGCATGCCAGGCATTCCTGTCTACCACTGCCTCCCGCAGTTTGGTCAGACTCATGTTGGTAGCTTCAAGAACACTGTCCAACCATCTCGTCCTCTGTCGTCCCCTTCTCCTGGTGCCCTCAATCTTTCCCAACATCAGGGTCTTTTCCAGGATCCATTAGACTCCTTTTTTAGCCATTAGTCCAGCTGTTGGGTAGAATTCAGGAAGTGTTGATTAGACCCACTGACAGCAATAATTGGATTTGGTTGCTGTGATTGATGACAATGTTATTTATATTAGCTGGCTATGCCTTGATCCAAGAGCACCTAGTATAATGCTTCATAGATAATCCTGGTGAAGTTATGGAAGTGTGGGCCTGACTAGAGACCGCTGGGAGTCTCATGTAAGATGCTTCTCTCAAAAGAAGAGTTAGATGTAATTAACAAACAGTAAAAATCCTTTACGTTTGTTTTCAGTTCTCTTTAGCGGAGTTTAATATAAACGCAGTGTGTTGATTAACAAACAGTAACAAACGGTAGTGGTGCCAGCCCTGTGGAACGCCCTCCCATCACATGTCAAAGAAATAAACAACTATCTGACATTTAGAAGACATCTGAAGGCAGCCCTGTTTAGGGAAGTTTTTAATGACTGATGTTTTAATGTATTTTTAATCTTTTGTTGGAAGCCACCCAGAGTGGCTGGGGAAACCCAGCCAGATGGGTGGGGTAGAAATAATAAATTATTGTAATTATTATAATTATTATTATTAATTATAGTAAAAATCATTTACATTTGTTTTCAGTTCTCTTTAGTGGAGTTTAATATAAATGTAGTGTGTTGATTAACAGAGGGGAAATCCCCACACACTTGCATAAGAATACAAGATCCAGCATTCTGATGCCACAGATGCCTACAAGAACCCCTCAAACAGGATATGAGCGCAATACCACAAAGTCATGTTCCTCAGCAACTGATATTTGGAGGCATGCTGCCTTTGATATTAGAGGTAGTATATAGCCATCATGGCTAGCAACTGGTCTCCATAAACATACCTATTTGGAGAAAATCAGATGAAAGAGAGTAAAGTCAACCAAGCACCGCACTTACTTGCTAATGATGCAGAGAGGAAACACTGGCACCCCTGGCTTTTAAAAATGTGCATGTTTTACGGTCACCTGCCTCAGAGTCTGGAATGATGTAGCCCTGTTTCCAGCACAGATAGGGTCCCTTCCTGGGTGATCTCCAGTGGTCTTCAAAATGGTGTTGCTCCCCAGTTATCATGGGGTGCCCCCCCTTGATACGAAAAGGACTATAGTCTCTTTATCTTCAGAGCTGCCGTTCTGCTTTGGGGCGACTTGATTTGCTCTTTGTTTGAAGAGTTAGAAGAGTGCCTCACAAAAGACTGAGAGGTTCATGTCCTCTCGCTGTCAGAAGTTGGTGGAATGCTTATGGCCAGTTGTAGGAGTCCAAGTTCCAGAACTCTGCCAACGAGCAGTTGTACTCTTAGGCAGTGGCAGTTGAAAAGGCATAGGTGAGTTATTTGGGCAGAGGGGAGGGTCCACAATCTGCCTCCAGGTCCACTCCCTAAGTCTCTGGGCTGGCCAAGAGGCAGAGTCTTCTTTCTCCATGGTCTTCCAACACAGTGCTTCTCCTTTATCTGTTGTTGCCATGGAGATAGGGAGGTCCCTGAGCCATGCTTGGTCAGGGGTTAGAAGAGGAGCAACGTAGAAGAGCTGGCATGGGGGTTGGAGGGAAATATAGCTGGTGGGATGGATGTGGATTCGGCCTAAAGGGAGCAAGGAAGAATGGAGGATTGGTTTTCAAAATCCAATTTGCTGTAGTAAGGAAGGATGGAGGAGAGGTTAGATCTAGTAACACAATCTTTTCTTAACATTTTGTGTGCATAATTCCCTGATTCATTTTGGATCTTAATCTGATTTTAAGATAGGGCTGTCCCTTTGAAGGAGTGAGTGTTCATGCCTTTGAAAGAGTGTTCAGTGCTGGCCAAAAGCAAGCAGCCGTGTCAGTTAGTTACAACAAAATTAAGATAAAATGAGAGTTTTTATTAAAACCAACTGCTGCTCGCCATGTGTTATACAAACTTTCAAGTGGCACCAAACTCTTCCTCGAGACTCAAGAACATCTTTTAAATGGATGGAGGGTGGGAATACATGCTTCATCGTCAGGACTTGAGCCTGCTGAATATGAGACCTGAGATACACCAGGAAGGGATTTAAACTGGTATGCCACACCACTGCCCTCTTGATATGGAAGAAAACTGGCTTCAGAGATACCAGCAAGGAAGCCTTTTTAAACCAGTGGTTCAGAATATAACTCTCTATACCAGTTTTCTCACTAGTCTGTGTAACCTGCTGCTGTTCCCGGTGATAGATTACGATGCTTTCACTTTTGCTTTTGGCTTGCTTGGCCTTAATCCCACCCCAAATTTAAATGAATTGAGCCCTGGTGATTCTTCCTCCGTCTGCAAGAGGTGATGAGTTCGATCTACCTGTAAGATTGGGAAGGATGCCAGCCAAACAAAAGACCGAGAAACTCCAGATTTTTGTTTCCTAGTGTGAGCCTTTAGGAGACTGTCTAAAAGGGGGTGGGGGATAACACCAGTGGCTCTCTGTTTGCTGTTGAATTACAAGTCCCATCATCCCTGACCATTAGCTATGTTGGATGAAGCTAATGACAGAATCTATCAACCTCTGGAGGGCCATAGGCTCTCGACCCCTGATCTTGCCATAATATGACTTTAGAAGCTTGTGCATCAGGCTTTGGGTGAATGCACCAGGTTGTGTTGGCGGCCAGGTAAAATACATCAGGATGCTATCATATGTTGACAGAAAAAAACTTTGTTCCTGTTTATATTACTCAGCTGCCACAGTGGTGGCCTATTATCTACCAGATTGCTTCCCTTGGGAAGTTCAGAGGGGTTTGTGTGAAAAACTTTTCTTCTTAAAAATCTGAGGTCAAAACTAGACATGGTCAAGGTCTCTGCTCCTCTCTTTCCTTATGGATTAGTCTCATTATTTTTTTTTTTTTTTAAATAATTTTTATTAATTTTAAAATTTTATACACATAAGACCTTACATTTCGGTCAGGATTCATCACTCCCCACCTCTCACCATGAGGAGTTATTTAATCTTACCCTCCCTCTCACAGAGGTAAACCCATTTCATTATTTTCCCTGACCTTGAACAATCATTATCTAACTTCGGCCTAACCCTATTCTCAGGTAGACCATTCTTGGTTACAAAACATATCCATAGTGACTTCCTCCGCACCTCCCCAGTGGCTGCATTAAACAAAACATAATTCTGGTTCAGGTACATAGGTGTGCTAAACATATGTTGTACATTACTTCAAAACATAATTCTAACTCAAAAACAATATCTTTAATTCTTATTTCACCTCATCTTCTAGTTCCAACCTCCGCGTCCTCCTCCCAAATCTTCTATAAGGTTCCTTCTGACTCCCCTTAATCTTCAGGCTCCTAACTTCGAAAGATCCTAACATAATCCTAACTCAAAACCATGTCCGGCATAGATATTCAAAGTCCACATTTATAATCAATCCCTGGTTGCCCACCTACCCTGCTCAACCCTCCCCTCGCCGTTCCCCAGTCCAAGCCCAAGTGCTTGCTTGCAGTTGGGCTTCATCATCTCTGTGTCTTCTCCGCTGTTCCAACTCCCAGTCTTTAAAGAAAAACTTCTTCTCCTTCATTGACGTCCTCTTGCACTGAAAAGCGTTAACTTTCGCAGATATTGTTTTCTTGATTCTTTTCTTGGGTCCAGTTATCTTGTGCCGAGAAGAAATTTTCCTGCAGCGAGGCTTCCCTTTAACCTTGAGGGGGATTTCTCCCCCTTTCATCCTTTGTGCAGCTGGGGTGACATCATTGTTGTTTACAACTCCTCTCATTCTTGCGGTTTCCGCTTGGAACTCCTTTCTCAGTTCCCAGATTTTTTCAAGGACCCTCTTCCAGCCTCCTTTGTCCAAATCATCCTCCATTTTCAAAGACATAGTTATGCAAAGTTCCACACCGAACCAAATCCCAACTCAAAATCTATATTCCACAATATAATCCAACAGGTCCGATTCAATCCACTACATGTCAAAGTTGTTAGTTAGTTGCCCCCCCGATCAGGGGTGTCAGAAGGATCAAATCTCTGTTGCCAAGCCAAATTCTGTTACAGTTTTAATCGCATCGGTAATAAAGTTCCTGATTTAGTGCCACAATAGCAAGGGACGGACCTCCGTAAATTACATCCCTGTACTTCGCCAAATTAGTCCAAATCTTCGGTACTTTTCTAGTACTCACGGTTAAGGTAGCCAATCTTATCCTTTTGTGGAGAAATCAGCGCGCTCAGCTGGGAAGGGCTCGCAGCTTCAACCCGGCGGGCAATGGCGGTCCGTGGAGCTCCGTCACCCCGCGTCTCACACGGCAGCCTCTACTGTGGCCGCCGCGGGAGTTGGGGCGACGTTAAGAGCCGCTGCCGGACCTAGGGTCCCGGGATCAAAACTCCCGGGAGTTTTGGGGGCTGCGTCGCCGTCGCAAGCACCCCTTTAAAGCCGGTCGGGTCGGGGAATGCCAGCAGCGGCATGTCCCCCGACCTTCCCCTCCGGCGCGCCGACCGGAAGCCTTGGATTAGTCTCATTATTTCCCCGCTTTTCTGGCATCAGCCAGTGACATGGAACAGGTGCAGAGGAATGAAACAGGTATGTCTGAGTGGACATTATTGGGGGAAAGGGGAGGAATTTGACATGAGTCATGTAATTTTGCCTAGACCTGGACAGCAATCTTGACAGTTATATAACAGTATTATTAGTTTTCCTTTATGAATTAATCTAATTGTATGTGTAAAACTTTCCCCCTATTCTTTTCTTGGATCTTTAGGTTCGCGATGCAGCAATAAATAGCCTAGTAGAAATCTACAGACATGTAGGTGAACGTGTAAGGGCTGATCTCAGCAAAAAAGGATTGCCACAGTCTCGGTGAGTGAAGAGTTTCTGGTTTAGATGTTCTTATTTTTCAGTGCACTTCAGTTTCTTCTGCTACTAAACTCTGAGCATCCTTTGCTTCTCATCTGCCGAGTGTTATAACTGGTTGGACCTGATCCCTAGTGTTCAAAAGCCTGGAGCAAATTGGAAAGATTGTAGTTTGAAAATGATGTTGTTTTGTTCAGTTGACTATAATTTATACATTATTTGTTTTGTCTTGTAGTCTGACAATCAGGATGAATAAAGAAAATCTCAGAATTATGATGTCGACTTGAAAATCATGAGATTTGAAAAGTTGGCATCTTTGGGAACACTGTCAGTTGTGCTTAACTATAAGGATTGCACACCTGCTGTTTTAATAAATGAGAAAGCTAAGATTGAAGAATGTACAGATTTTTTTCTGGAATAATGTAATTCACAGCTTGTGTGCACTTCTGAGGTGTACCCTTTTTTGTTGTTCATTTAACACCTATACCTGACTAATGAAGGAAGAATTTTTTCTTTCCTTCATTAAAATTAGGGGCACAAATATACTTCTGGTTGATATCAGTGAACCTTTGCCAAAGTCTGCATTCTCAGTTGGAAGTTTTGCAATGTTGATTGTTCAGTTGTTTTATCTTCCCTCTTGCAAACCAGGTTGAACATAATTTTTACAAAATTCGATGAGGTCCAGAAATCAGGAGCCATGATCCAGGGATCAGGTGGTGAGTAGAAATATTGTTTTTGCTTTCTTATAAGATGAGATCAGTGCTTTAGAAAAATTCTACCCTTTATCCAAACTTAAATAAGTTGTGGTTAAGACCTGTTTGAAATTAGTGGGATGAATGAATAACAAGTAAGTGGGTTTGTGTTTTTATTTTGTGATTGATGTTTCCTATATTTTTATTGCTGTTAAAAACAAAGCATGCAAGTTGCTTTCAGAACTACTGAAAAGGAAGACGATGTATTTAAAAAAGCATCACATTGGTTAGGCTGGTGCCAAAAAGGTTTTGAACAGAAGCCTGAGTGAATTTTCATTCTGAGATTAATAGCTCTATATGAAAGCAACAAGACACTTTATGTTAGCATTCATATACTGTATATTCCTATTTTGTGGCTGAAAGTTCTGCAGCTGTAAAGTTATCGATTCAATATTCCTTTTATTTCATGTGTTGTTCCAGCCTTCAGCCAGCCTGGCATAGTAGCAGAGCTTGTTCTTTCAGTATCGTATTATGAGGGGATGTGGTCAAAGTGAACACTGGAGAAGCTATGTTGCTAGTAGCCCATTGCTTTCGCCTGAGAGGAAGCTGGACATTGTTCAGAGGTCATCATACGGCTATGTCTAGAGCAGATATTCCCAGCTTGTGCCTGTTTTCAGTGTAAAATGCAAACAAGTATTATATTGTACATAATGTTGGTGTTTGATACAGTCTTTGAATGTCAGTAGATTAGTGTGTGATTTAACAATTAGTTTTTTGGGCAGCTGTCCGTGTGGGTTGACAGTGACCAGCATCAAAGAGAGTTTAATGCAGTCATTCGTGAAGTCC
This sequence comes from Darevskia mixta, assembly GCA_034641385.1. Taxonomy (NCBI): domain Eukaryota; kingdom Metazoa; phylum Chordata; class Lepidosauria; order Squamata; family Lacertidae; genus Darevskia; species Darevskia mixta. The sequence goes on along the minus strand of JAWWNH010000001.1, from coordinate 8,427,644 downwards.
TTAGCTCCAATAATTTTGTGTTAAAGGACAGAAATATTGTATGTCTTCTAATAAATAGACTGGGTGTTCTTCAAAGCAGGTTCTTTAATTGTAGAGGGAATATGAAGTAGTCAAGATTCCATTGTTATATTTTGGAATCTATTTATCCTCATTATCTTATATCACCATTAGAATAATGGTCCAATTAGCTTGATTTACTTTGGAGGCTTATGAATTAATGGGGGTTCAGAACTCAATGGGGGATTATCTGGTGTCTTTGAAGGTCACCTTGGTGAAGAGGTAGCTGACTTGAGAAACAGTAGCTTTCCTTGGACCATCAGTGCAGGGAATACAGGTGTTTCTCCCCTCTGCAGTAGATCATGATGCCCTGGTTTACGAAGAACATGAAGGGTATCTATATGGTATACTCAACTCAGATGAAACCGACTGACTATAGAAGATGTCATTGTAACATGGTGATAGCTCCTTTTGTTCCCTTGGTGCCCATTGAATTGAATCAGATTTATATTGGATCAGTACTTAGTCAATTATGTACGAATCTCCTCGAGGGAAAAAAGTAGCAGTTCTCCCCTTTGCAAAGTTATATTAAAATCTGAAGAGAAAGGCAGTGATATGCGGGGTTGTTCCTTATCACTGTTTTTTCCAGCAGCAACATCCAACAGAGTATCTAGATCCAAAATCCTTCCCAACATAGGTTTAATTTCCCCCAGAAATAGTACTTGAAAGAAAAGTTAAAGCAAGGGGCATCAAGTAGCTCCTGGTGTGGTGTTACTAGCACCAGAGAGTTTAGAATTTGGTAACTGTATAGACTTCGAAATACTGTTTTCACTGAACAGAAGCTTAATTTTGATCATTGCACCTCTAATATGAAGCTTGCATCTTGGTTTTGTATAGAGTAACTATTTTGTTGAGAGAGATGTTATAAACACATCCCAGCTTCCTGGAGAATTTGCCACCAATAATGGATAATGGGACTGTAACTCCCATCATTCTTGTCCATTGGCTACTCTGGGTCGGGCTGATGGGAGTTGGAGTCCAACAACACTCAGAGCGCCGCAGCTTCCCCACCCTGCAAATAAATGAATCTACCATTCTTTAAATATGAGAGATTTTCCCCCTCCCTCCTTCATTCAAGTCCATCAGCATTTTCCTTAAATAGATCTTAAGAAATGCCAGCATTAAGTTCCTTATCCACGGGGACTTTGTTTTTTAAGCTTTAATAGTATTATGAATAAAATGCCAGTTGGTGGGGGTGAACTGCAACTTGAAGTGGGCTTTACTTTATATAAGAGGAAGGAGGATTTCATCTTGTGGATATGCTGTTGGTTGCTAGGTTACGAGGAGGTCTTTTCAGTCCTTCGTAGCCAGAAAATGGAGCAAAGCTGCACATTGGATTTCTCAGTGGTTCTTAGCACTGTGCATATTTGTGTGAGTGTGTCTCTTGTTTTACCTATAATTAATCAGTCTCTGGATGCAGAAATTGAAAGTTCTTCCTTCACCTCAGGGTTTCAGAAAGAATCAGAATTACTATTTTTTTTCTGCTTTTTGTAATTCCTTGGATGTGCTTCCACTTTTCATAGAAATGTGTCTCCCCCCCCCCCTTTCAGCATGAGAGAGCCAAAATTCCAGGCATGCCCATTCCTGTGGTATAGTGTGTGGATCTTTAATTAAATATAGGATGCAGAAGGAGTGTCTTTGGTTATAAGTTACTCCATAGAACCAGTCCCTTTCCATGTGAATATCATCATCGTCATCATCATCATCATCATCATTTTTAATTTGTATACTGTCTTTCTATCTTACAATACTCAAGGCGGTTTACAAGCTGAAGAAACAAAAAATGTACATCTTATAAGAATCTAAGCACTACAAAAATGTGATAAAAAACAAAACTTAAAATAAGCAACCTACATCGAAAAAGTAACATTCAACAATTATTAGAATAGTATAAAAATAATAGCATATAAAAGTTAAACAGAAATCCACTCAACAGTTGCAATAAATAATTTCTAAACTATAATCAATAAAACAAGGCAAGCCACAGTACATAAAATAATACAATACAAATTGAAAAGCAGAGACTAGAGGGTGGAGCAAGGCAGGTGGAAAGAGGCCTTGCCTGATGAAGTCTCTCCCCTCACAGTTCTTCCTCCAGGCACAGCTTTCTTATGAGGAGTCCCAGGTTCAGGGGGTGGGGCAAGGCATGTGGAAGGAGGCCTTGCCTGATGGAGTTTAAAATACAGTTTTAAGGCTGCTGATTCCAAGTCCAGTGAAAGTGAAGCACAGAGCAGACACTTTCTATTGGATTTGATGGTGGTGGTGATGTTTATGTTCCCAGGTTTAGTTGTTGGTTGTTCTCTCTGTGTTAGTTATTTATCATTTTCTCTAGTTCCCCACGAGGCAGCGCTCCATTAGGTGTGTGAGGTAGAAGTTAATAGGACATTTGAAATGTGGTATAATTGATGCTCCCTTAATCAAGAAAGCAACCTAAGCCAGATCAAATAAATTGACTTCACTATCCAGAGCTGCAGTTCCAACATAGTGAGAAACAGGGGTGATGGCGGTACGTTCTTACTTTCAATTTGATGCTGCGACTTCCCCATTCCAATTAAAAAGAGGCATTTCACCAGAGTTTCCCATTATGTCTAAACCAGGAAACTGAGCCTTGTTTATTATGCTGATGTGTTGAGTGATGTCCAGACAGAGGCCATATCTGCACTGTAACATTTAAAATAGCACCATACCATTTTAAACAATCACGGTTTCCCCCAAAGAATCCTGGGAAGCATAATTTTAAGGGTCCCGAGAGTTGTTCGGAGACCACTATTCCCTTCACAGAGCTATAATTCCCAGTGTTCCCTGGGGAAGAGGGTTTGCTTGTTAAACCACTCTGGGAATTGTAGCGTGATACAGCTTTGGAATTACAGTACAGTGCTGATGTGGCCACAGTCCTCTTGGTTCAGATTTAACGAGGAACTGTGGCTTACTGCAAACCAGGAATAGAGCACCAAAGATGGTACACAACAGGAAGGAGTAGCTTGAGGGGATTGGTGAGGGAGGAGGGCTCTGCCCAAATGGCTGTTCCTGGTTTATGAAGCCGGGAATGATAATCAGAACCAGGCCCATTAGAAATATCGACAACACAACATCAAACCTTAGGCTACGTACAGGCTACTGCACAAACACAATAAACGTAACCAGCTGCATTTTAACACAAATAAAGTCTGTTATTACTGTATCATATTAACACTAGTTGAAGTTAGCCCGTTGACTAACGGGCTCTAGAGGAAGAGGAGGCAGGAGGCGGCAGAGCGGCTCGCGGGGTCCCGGCGCGCCCTGCTCCCGGCCCCCGCTTCGAGCACGCTCCGGCCGCTCCCGCCTCGCCGCCCCTCCGAGCGGCTCGCGGGGCCCTGGCGCGCCCTGCTCCCCCTGCTTCGAGCGCGCTCCGCGGCGCCCGCCAGCGCCCACCTCGCCACCCCTCCACAGGAGCAGCAGCGCCAGGGCGAGCTGGTTGCCTGAGGCGCCGCCGCCACGGCCTGGCCCGGGCTCCTCGTTCTCCTCGCTGCCGCTGCCTCAAGGCCGGGCCGGCCATCCTCCGGCGGGGCTGTGAGGGAGGCGGGCGGGCGGCCGTCACTCCCTGTCCACTGGCCAATCCCTGCGTCCGTGTGTGTCATGCGCAGAGCGCACTTCCGTGACACACAGAAAAATAAGGTGGACGCAGGGACACTTCAAGATTATTATATAGGATATCAACAAAGATGAGTCATAAAGTTCAACTGAAGGATCAGAAGACCCAGTGGATCAGTTGTCTCTCCCATCAGCTCTTGAAAGAAGTTCAACCATATACTAAAGTCCATTCCACATGCGTTTGTTCATGTAGTCCAAAACAATCCATATGAAGAGTATTGTAATTCCACAATACGACAAGATTTCCTGAATATTTTATCCTTGTTTCGCCATCCTGGGCTTTATCAGTGGCATGAGTTCTAGATAATACAGATAAATGCAATATTGTGATCTTATACATTTTACAAAAATAATATAAATGCCATTAAAGTGACCCTGGTGGCACAACAAACGTAAAACAAACTACAGCTAAATTCAAATGTAATACACTTGAACACTCCTAAATAATTCTGAATAATTTCCATATTTGGATATCTGTCATAGATCATCAGTTGAGGATTGGAAGGATTGCCACCAGGGTCACTTTAAGAAAGACTTTATGCTTCTGTAGATTGCCAACACCTGTAACCAAAATCATTAATGTGTTTGTCCATATAACCTCTGTTTGTAACAGTTGTTGTTCATCGCAGCCACTATTATGCTATAGATCCACTGTTGTGTTACATAACATTTGGTATGTATAGTTGTTCATGGCATTTATATTATTTTTGTAAAATGTATAAGATCACAATATTGCAATTATCTGTATTATGTAGAACTCATACCACTGATGAAGCCCAGGATGGCGAAACAAGGATAAAATATTCAGGAAATCCTTGTCATATTGTGGAATTACAATACTTTTCGTGTGGATTGTTTTGGACTACATGAACAAACACATGTGGAATAGACTTTAGTATATGGCTGAACTTCTTTCAAGAGCTGATTGGAGAGACAACTGATCCACTGGGTCTTCTGATCCTTCAGTTGAACTTTATGACTCATCTTTGTTGATATGTTAATACGATACAGTAAATAACAGACTTTATTTGTGTTAAAACGCAGCCGGTTACGTTTATTGTGTTTTTCCATTAGAAATATCAGCATAGTTGGCACATCAAAGGCCATACTCAGGAATGGGATGGAATGCCTAAGGTGAAACAAAGAGAGCTTGCTTGCTTGCCAGTATTGACTCTCTTGCAATGTGGGGCTAAGGCAGGGGTAGGCAACCTAAGGCCCGTGGGCCGAATGCGGCCCAATCGCCTTCTCAATCCGGCCCGCAGACGGTCCGGGAATCAGCATGTTTTTACATGAGTAGAATGTGTCCCTTTATTTAAAATGCATCTCTGGGTTATTTGTGGGGCCTGCCTGGTGTTTTTACATGAGTAGAATGTGTGCTTTTGTTTAAAATGCATCTCTGGGTTATTTTGGGGGCATAGGAATTCGTTCATTCCGCCCCCCCCAAAGAAAAAATAGTCCGGCCCACCACATGGTCTGAGGGACAGTGGACTGGCCCACGGCTGAAAAAGGTTGCTGACCCATGGGCTAAGGGAACTCTGTGTCTTATAGCCCACTCAACACAAAACACCAGAGACATAAAACAGGAAGTTAATGCCTGGAAGTCCCACCTTGCCCTTTTGGTCCAGTTTGGACTGTGGCGGCTGCAAAACTGCCCTGGTTAAAATTCCATTGCAATGTCGCCAAGCCTGGTCCTGCAGCACCCAACTTTCTGGAAACCAAGCCCCTCCCTGCCTGCATAACGTACAATACATCAGCAGCGGGTATAACGGAAAAGGTGGCTGTGGTTGTTTTGTATCCATTAAAGCAAGCCACTTATAAACTCAAGAGCTAGAAAACAAAATTGGATACTTTTAATTTTGTTGTAACAGGGCCTTTATGTAATGGGCAAAAATGTTTTGGTTAGGCAGAGAGGTGTGTCTCTGTTCTGGATCTTGCCATGGAATTTATAGGATACTTATTTGGAGTTCTGAAAAAAAGCAAATACTAAAATATGCATAACTTAACAGTTTTATTGAAAGATGCCTATTTTGGGGGGGGGGGTGACCCCATACTCAGTTGCAGAACTGTGTCTGTTTTTTAAAAAAATACAGGATTACAATTCCTGAATGCATTACTGGCTTCCCTTTGAGTTAAAATTTATTGAGATTTAACTTAACCAGCCAGTGATGGGAATGGTACCCAGAGGGTTCCTTGTGATCTGCATCCGTTGAAATTGGTTAGGCTTTCCAATGCTCTGGTGAGAAGCATCCTTATAAATAACATTTTTTAAATCCCTCTGGTTGTTTCTGCTGGTTTTCTGAACAGAGATGTGAAAGAGCTTGGGGGGGGGAGAGTGCTTCCTTTCTGTTGAATCCTGTTGTACATGCAAAGAGAGATTGTGCTGAAAGGAGCAAGCACCGCTTTTCCAACTGCAGAGGAGGCTTTTATTTTGGAGGAGTGTAGCAGTTGTTTCTCATGCTAGGTCAAAGAGGGTGGAGAGTTAACTCCTGTTTGAGTTGATGCTTGCACTGTAGGATTGCTTTCAGATCCAGCCCTTGTCCAGCATCACAGGACTTCTGCAGATCATGACTGCCAGCAAAGGTAGGCATTTTGCTTAACAAACAAACAAGCAGGCAGGATGTATATATATGCTACAGACGATTGAGCCTGTTTATGCCATCAGAAGTTATTTTCTCCTGACAAATGGATTTTTCCCTGCCATCCCCCCTGCTAGAGGCATTATCACCATGTAAAAAAGTTTAGGCAAATGGCATATCTTCATTGGATATGGAAAGGTTTTTTATGCTTTCTTTTTTTAAAAAAGTCTCTGTATAGGAATACAGATAAACTGATCTGGAATATTGTAATCGTATTTCTAGGGGCAAAATGCCTTGTAATATGTGTGGGTGCTTGTTGGTATGTTTGTGTGTCACACTGGCATTAGAAGACAGGCAGATTTGATTAGGGGAAGAAAAGAAGAAATCAGTAGTACAGTAGCTTATGGAAGGCTAACAGCACAATCCTACTATACATGTTTATTTGGAGGCAAGTCCCACTATATTCAGTGGGACTCGCTTCCTAGTTAAGTGTGTTTAGAATTGCAGCCTTCGTCACAATAATTGTTTAGGCACAATACGTTTGGGAAGCGAAAGTGAGTGATAGCTAAGAGCCTGCTTCTGTTTTCCTAAAAGCATAATTTCGCAGCAGCAAGAAATGTATGTGGAAGTGGGATGCATAGCAGAGGTGGGGGTGGGTGATGCTGAATCACCTGCAATCTTGTGAAGCATTAATTTGCAGGGAAGACACGGAAGACTGCTTTTCTCTTTGGGGGAACCATTTGCATTAGCCATCTTTGACTTAACTGTGTTTGTGCTGTTCTCTCCACCCTCTTTCCAAAGACTGGCAGGTCTTTTTCTGTGAAAACAAGGCTTTCTCTGCTGCCATTAAAAAAATATTGTTAGTAAAACATGATTCACTTGTGTTTTAATAGATTAAACGGAACTGAAGTATTGTGGCTGATAAGGAATTCGTGACACAAAACTTTGCTGCCTATCAGTTCCTTTCTGTTGCCTATTTCATCTTGATGGGATCTGCTCTTAATGTTTTAAGGAGATGTAAACTGGAGCTTCTAAATTGGTTACAACTCTTAACTGTTAACTCTTAACTGTTACCCTAGGCAGTAAAATTATATGACTCCTTTATCTCAGTGCAGGTGATATTTGAACCTGTTAAAGTAATGGTAGGTAGCTTAATGACGCAGGAAGATAATGCATTCAGGTCCATTGCTTGAAACGGGGAAAAAAGTTATAGTTTCTTTTCAGCAGGATTAATAACACAGAACAGTTTTTCTAGTATGATTAAGAATCTAGCAGTATACCGGTAATTAGCTATGAAATAGCTAATGTATTGTTTGCACCAATCACTTCCTTTAATTCCTAGTACAGTATAAAGCTGCTCAAGTATTATGTTGGGTAAGATTGCTGTTAGAACAGGGAAGTGATGGAAATGTTCATGACCCAGAAGAAGTTTGGAGAATGAAATAATTAGCATTGTAAACCTTTTATTTTGCCACTGCTTTAATAACTGTCTCTTACGTCTCCTCTCACTGCACTGCTGCTTTCTTAGGCTGCAATCTTGTGCATGCTTATCTAGTAGTAGACTCTCCTGAACTCAGTGGGGCTGACAATCTCTAGGATTGCACAGTTTGCATTTAAGAACAAACCCGACCCTACCTTCTGAAACATCCTGATATCGTTACTTCTGGATTTGCAACCGCAGTTCTCAGACACAATGCTCCTGCAGAACAGTGGTTGGTGTTGTGAAGCCTATTGGAGGTGGGTCTTTCATGCTTTCCTGGTCGCCAAATGATTGGTCTTATGGCACTAGAAAGACCGATTTAAGCCCCACTCCAGTTCCTTATATCAAGGGATGAAGCAGCGCTGTCCATATCTGAACTGTCGTCATTTTGATGGCAATACCTTGCGGACACTTTTCTGCCATATGGAAAGTTTATACTGATCTTTATTTATTAGATTTGTATCCCCCTTCCTCCCCAAAGGGCTCCCAGGTCAGTTAACAGCATAAAAACTGATGAAACCATATCCAATAATTAAAGTGACAGTTATAAAAGCAACAGTGCCTAAACATTCAGAAGAGCTGGACAAATCAAAATTTATCCACCTGCACACGTCCAGAGAAAAGGGGCATCATGTCCCACAGGAGAGGCAGAGTGCTGCCGTGGAGAAAGGATGCACTTGCATCCTCCTAGCCGTCCTCAGTTGTGGGACCATGAGAAGAGCCTCTTCCCCCTAATCATAAACTGCAAGTTGGGACTTGGGGTGGAAAGTGTTCCATCATCCAGTCCTTGAGTCTCGGATCATTTAGGGCTTTGTATGCTGGTACCAGTAACTTCAATGGAGCCCAAGAGCTCACCAGCACTCAGAATAGGAGTGATGTAAGCATTTCACTATAGGATGGCTTCACTTGTTGCAGTTTTTCTATACAGAGCTCATCTTGATGAAGCAAAATGATAACGTGAGCAACCACCCGCGTAATTAGGGAAGCCCCTCTTGGTCTGTCAGGCAATACATAAGAGAGGCACAAAACATCCTGTGAGCGTGTATGTGAATGAGTTAGCCGAACATGAATCCCAAGTATCTTCCTTTTATGCTTCCACAGATTCCACAGTCTCTGATATAACCCTGTTTATTGCCTTAAAATGCATGTGTACACCACAATATATTTTTGTTCACTTGTTCACCTCTCAGTGTTGTCTGCTTCATTATCTAACTGTCCACATGTCATTTAACATACATCTCAAGCAGAAATGCTTGAACAGACATGCCTTATTTTCTACCTAAAGGGCCCATAAATAGTTGGTTTGCTTCATACAGGAGCTATCGAAATACAGGTCTTATTTTCCCAATAGCAAAGATGCCTACATCAGCCATCAATAAAATAAAATAATAAAATAAAATAGTAGTTTACAGGGAATTGGTTGGGTGTTCCCCAAATCCTAGCCTAGACTTTGAACCACTAAGCTTGCAATCCTGTGCACACTTGCTTAGAAGTAAGCCTCAGAAGAGGGATTTACTTCTGAGTAAGAACAGGAACTGGCTCAAAGCCAGATGTCATGTGGTCATCCTAATGCACCCAGAATAACTCTTTTATAACTATCTACTGCTATGTTATCTTGTTTGAGCTTTCTTAAATAAATATGCATGCATGGTTATTGTTACATGTTCATTGGCTATGTTGTGAATTAGTGCAAATTCCCATTCTGTAATGAATGGAAGCCTCTCTTTTTATAGCGCTAATAGATATAAACAAGTACTGTCTAATGGATGTCTTGTTTGCCTACTGAAAGAATTAATCATACCCCTCTGTATCACCAGAGGATCCTATTGCTGTGTTGTTCTAAGCAAAGTGAATCTCTTCCTTGTTTTCTTCCCTAGGACTAGACAGTAATGAATAATGCTGCCTCACTTTATTTGCATGCACAGTCTCTAGTGAGTTCACTATATAATGCAGGACATTAGGGAGAAACACTGCCAGTAATTCAATTCCACTCCCCTCGCTACTGACCTAGTCTAAGCTATGTGACAGCCACAATCCCATTGTTCTGTGTAACATGTAGTCAGCAAGATCTTACAAAATGTACTCAGTAATGTTCAACAAATATAGTCCTGCTAAGAACTGACATTTCTGTATCCTATGCTATCTTTTCAAGTAGTTATGTATTACTACTACTACTATTAATGTTAATATTTATTAAATTTGTATACCCCTCTTCATCCGTAGATCTCATGGCGGTCCACAACATAAAATTACAATATAAAAACCGCAAAATGCATAATAAAAATAACAACAACAACATGTAGGGTCAAGGAACAAGTTCTGTGGGGCCAGATCCAATATTTCCTCTGACTCTCATTAACTGATTTCATGAGGATTAATTAATAACAGAAGTACAAATATTTTAGAACTCAAACCTCCATGTTGAGGACGGTTCATGGTGATGAGTGTCAGTGACAGTGATCCACAAGAATGGATACTGTACCAGACAGAGATCACTCATTTTCTTAATGGCTTGGAGTGGCTCCCAAAGAAACGTGCAGCAATGATTATCAGTCCTACGGTATATTCTCCTAATTAGTCTATCATCCTTTATCTTACTTTCAGCAACTGTAGTTTTAAAATCAATAGCTAATAATTGAAACAGTATGGATCATTTAATGGGCATGGTGTCATAGAGCTACTTTGGTGCTACAAATGCACCAAATATAAACAAATATATGTTTAAACTGGCATCTATGTACCAGTGGTTGTTTTTCATTCCATCCATTGTTGTTTCTGTAAAGTGCAGTGCTATATTATTGATGATGATGATGATGATACTTTTATTATTTATACCCTGCCCACTCTGGGCGGCTTACAGAAGATCTAAAAACATAATAAAAACATAAGGCGTTAAAAACCTCCCAATGCAGGGCTGCCTTCAGATGTCTTCTAAAAGTTGTGTAATTCTTTATTTCCTTGGCATCTGAAGGGAGGGCGTTCCACAGGGAGGGCGCCACTACCAATAACGCCCTCTGTCTGGTTCCCTGTAACTTTGCTTCTCGCAGTGAGGGAACCAGCAGAAGACCCTCAGAGGAGGACCTCATTGTCTGGGCTGAGTGATGGGAGTGGAGACGCTCCTTCAGGTGTACTAGGCCAAGGCTGTTTAGGGCTTTAAAGGTCAGCACCAACACTTTGAATTGAATTGGAAACATGCGTCCTGGCGGCCACTCCCAGTCACCAGTCTAGCTACCACATTCTGGACTAGTTGTAGTTACCAAGTCACCTTCAAAGGTAGCCCCACGTAGAATGCACTGCAGTAGTAGTCCATGTGGGAGATAACCAGGGCATGTACCACCCTGGCGAGACAGTCTGCAGATAGGGTCTCATCCGGCGTACCAGATGGAGCTGGTAGACAGTTGCCCTGGACACAGAATTGACCTGTGCCTCCATGGACAGATGTGATTCCAAAATGACACCCAGGCTGCGTACCTGATCTTTCAGGGGTACCTTGTTCAGGACCAGGGAGTCCCCCACACCCACCCACCCTGTCCCCCCAAAACAGTACTTCTGTCTTGTCAGGATTCAACCTCAATATTTTAGCCGCCATCCATCCTCCAACCGCCTCCAGACACTCACACAGGACCTTCACTGCTCTCACAGGTTCTGATTTGAAGGGGAGGTAGAGCTTACTCTTATTGTTATTTTACTTATAAACTGTAATTGCACTCATTTGAAGCAAAACTGGATCCACTGCCTTTATAGTGCAAGTCATGGAAAAAGACAAAGCAAGATGTACAAGGATTTCTTTGGAACTCGACTCAGCTTCGTTGATTCATGCTCAACCTTGAACGTTAGTTGTGCAACTTTGTATCTTTTTGCCACAGATTATTTTGACGAAGTGTTGCCTTTTCATTCTCTGGTTTGTAAAGAAGTGATCGAAAATATGACTGCAGACATATTTCTCTCTCTCCATCTGGTTGAATCGAATAACAGCATGGGAGTTTTCTTAGAGCTAAAAATACCAAGTGCAATAAATTCTCATTAGCACTACTGGGCAAAAATAGCACAAAATTCACAAGTCTTGTGGAGCAGGTGTAGACCAGGATTTTATTTTACTGCATAGCCACAGGGTAAAATTTATAAGCAGGGTTAACGGGCCCTACTATGGAGGTGCTGAAGTAGATGACTGATAAAGCCTTTCCTATGCACTCCGTAGACCCCAAAAGTAGATACTTCACATAATTTTAAGACTGTAATCCTCAACACTCTCTTATAAGATGACGAGTCCTATTAAATTGAGTGGGACACAATTATGGGTAAGCAGATGCCTTCACTGCTGCTTTAGTCATTAACTCGGGACGATTTCAAATATTGATCAGCCTAAATAACACTTGTATTTGGCAAATTTATACAGTTTACAGCTTTCAACATCATAGATCTTAAGCTCACATGCAAATCTTCAGAATGATACAAATGTGAAATGTCTGAAATTGGGGAGGGGGAACAATTCAGTGAGCCCATGCTGCAGCATAGCCCACTGAAATCAGTGGCTTTAGGTAAATATAATTGGTTGCTGAATTTCCCATTTCTTACTATTTAAATAAAATATTTCCTCCTCGAAAGTTGGCCCTTACCTATTTTTTTCCTGGTTCTTGGAGCATCTGTCTACTGGCTGGAAATTCATGATTACTGTTTGATTCTGTGGTAATAAGCCTAACTTATCATCAGCTCAGGTTGCACTGAAGCTGCATATGTGTCAAGGCATTTGGCTGGAAGGTCCTGTAGAGGTCTGGCTATTGTGATGCTGCTTCTGGTTCTCGTTTCTGTTTTTTTTTGTAATTATGGCTTTTAAATTTAATTTTAGCGGCATTTATGTGCTTGTTTTTAAATTATGTTGTGCATTGCCCTGAGCACAGCGTGTGCACAAGTTGGGAGTATGTTACATAAATAAATTTGACAGAATAAAGTCAGCTTCCTTGTGAGTCACATTTTTAATTTCCCATCACTTTTGTTGTTGTTGAGAGAAACAAAAAACAGCACACAGACTAATATTTGCAGCCTGATGTGGTATGCTGAATCTTCTGACTGTGTCATAGAGAGGCTGATGCTGTTCTGGGTATGATTAAGCCTTCTGCTGTTTCATTGCTGTGATGAGAGTCTACTTTATTGTTATTATTTTCTTAAAACAAGCTACTTACAGAGAATCGGACAGTGCCTACAACTTTTGCTCCTATAAAGCTACATCTAAAATCAAAGTGCTCTTAACCATCTGTGTTTAAGTCTAGCAATTAGTTTTATGGCTGAAATATGCACAGGAGACAGATTTGTTTGAGAGCTTCCTAACTTTAGTACAGCTAGATGCATTCAACCGAGAGTGGAATAATTGGGGTCATATATAATGGTGCTATGCTATATATGTATTTAAAAGCACAAATGCTGCAAATGCTGACCCTGCGCACAAAAAAGCACTTGGTCACGAAGCAGTTTCTTTGGTGGGTTGTACTAAACAATTTGCATTTCTTCAAGATGGTTCATGTTTAGGGATAATCAGTTATTCTAGGTCTAGCTAAGTCTCGCTGGAGGACTTGATGCCACTTGGGAAGTATGGCTGCTACCATTGAAGAGGCAGTTTCCAGTGGTGATCACACTGCTTAAAACAGCAGTAAAGCTCACTGTGCATGTATAACATATTAAAACAATTAGATATGCCCATGTTCTTCTTCCTAGACAGCATAGCCCTTCCAGTTCCTTCCTGTGCAATTTAGTTTCATAAATTACATGCAGGACCAGGGGGTGAACATTAATATTTCAAAAGAGAACTGCAATTGCTGCATTATCAGAAGTTGTAAATGCCATTTATGGTGTGCATCCTAAGGAAGTGCTGATGTCCATTTGGTCCTTTTAAAAAGGGAATACAGCAGTATCCAATATTTGTCCCTCTCCCTTCCGCCTTTGCCCTTACAACTGAATAAATTTCTGAAGCCTCTCCCCCGCCCTTTCATGTATTCAGGGAGAGTTGGTCCAAGTTGGAATGCATTTCTCATAGACACTTAGTGGGAAGAATAAAGCATGGCCTTTTAAATCTACGTCCTCTCCAGAACCCCACCAGTCTCTCCGTCTCCTCACCCGAGAAGGGGGTATTAATGACCAGGCAGTAGTTTTGTAAACCCCAAGGTCTAGGGTGGGATTCTTCAAAAGTGGATGTATTACTGCCTGTTTAAGGGCAGTGGGCACAACTCCTATCACACAAAGAAGTGTTCACCACACCCTAGTCCAGTGATGGCTAACCTTGACACCCCAGATGTTTTGGAGCTACAACTCCCATCATCCCTAGCTAACAGGATCAGTGGTCAGGGATGATGGGAGTTGTAGTCCCAAAACATCTGGAGTGTCAAGGCTAGCCATCACTGCCCTAGTCCAACCCAATCAACTCCCCGCCACTGCTGCAGAGAGGGGTTACACCCTTGCAAGCGTCCTCCCCACATCATAAAGCTGCAGTAAACTGAAACTGATCCCAGAATGTATCAGAAGGCCCTGCGCTGGACTCCTCGACCAGGGTTTCAACACCTGCGACATCCAAGACACTGCAGGGCCTAGCAACTTTGTTTTCATAGGGCCATGCAAACAACTCACACCATGCATACTGGGTGTTGCGAAGGTCCACCCGCTACTTCTAGTCTGACTAGCCTCTGAACCATCCAAAACAATTCTGCTGGACAGCTCTTGGGGAGGTTACAAAGTACAGTGGTACCTCGGGTTAAGCACGCTTCAGGTTAAGAACTCTGCTAAGAACAGAAATCGTGCTCTGGCGGTGCAGCGGCAGCAGGAGGTCCCATTAGCTAAAGTGGTGCTTCAGGTTAAGTACGCTTCCGGTTAAGAACGGACCTCCGGAACGAATTAAGTACTTAACCCGAGGTACCACTGTAGTTATTCTTCACCTTCACTGCCTCTTGTTAGGTTACATGATTCTGCCTGCCAAGTGTCTGGTCAGGTTCAGAGTGAGCTTTCCACCACTTGCACTCTGGTCATCTCCCAGCCTGCTTCATAGGCCACACCTCCATAGTAAACCAAAGGAGAGTGTGGGTTCTGCAGCAGTGGGGCAGACCCTTGGGAGTGATCATGTTGATACCCCCCCCCCGCCTCACCATCCCAAGGTGAGACCAGGAAAAAAGGTAGAAACCTTCTGCATTTGAGACAGTGGAGTCAGTGCTTGCCAGGCCATTTACTGTAGGTGTAGCTGTCTACTCCCTTCCCTGCACTGAAAGCAGCTTGCTGAGTTTGGCTGAGGTCATTGAGGCTTGTTTCCATACAATGTACTTACCCAAAAAGGTAATTGTAGAAGTGGACTTGTTTCTGACGGGTTAGAAGCCGCTGCAACTGATTGCATCAATGCTGTAATCCAGAAAAGTGTAGCTGGTTTAAATAACACCTTGGGTGTTAATTATTAAAAAACTTTCCTCTGCCTACCTGCTTTTAGGATTAAGTTAGCATCATGGGATATTGATGTCCATTTCACTGTAAATGTATGGAATTTTTCTCCTGAGTAATTTTTTTAAATACTGTATCGTATAGTGCTTTTTTGACGTATTTTTCAAGGTTTATCTTTGATAGGTAGAAGATGATAATATGAAATATTTTCTTCCTATCAGGAATATTTTTTTCTACATTTTGAAGTTTTAGTGGTCTAGCTTATGTGGGAGCGGACAATTTTCCTCAGAGCATTAGAGCTTTTATGTCATGAGCTCTTTATTCAGTAATCCAGGAAATATGGTGCTAAGGAGCCAATGGTTTGTTTTCAACTTGAAACAGTTGCACTCAAAACCCTGATCAGCCACAGTGGGGCATATTAGTTTACTTTAGACAAGCCCCATTTCATTCTAACGTATCCAGTGGGGTTGATATAACACTAAATGGAAAACAAATTCACAAGGCATTTTGTATACTATGACAGGCATGATCAATAATAAACCTAGCTCTTTGTGGAAGTGCCATTCTCTTAAAAGCCTCTTGTGGAAAGCTGCTGCTATCATTTCCAAGATTTTGAATCTGAGCCTGTTAAGTGTGCCACAGCGGTTATGAAAATAAATGTGCCTGTGAGAACAGGCTAATATTTTTTCTGATATTGTTGGCATATTTTCACTGTGTCATTTGGAAAAGAGCTTAGGGGATCCAGTTGTGGAAATAAAAAAACTCTCTCTCTCACCAGAAAATGCATGCTCAGGTTTGCATGTGCTCTTCACCAGCCTTCCCAAAATTGGTAGCTTCCAGATGTTTTGGACTACAATTCCCCCCCATTAATCAGCATAGATTCTTGGGATTCCTGGCATAGCATCTCTTTCTTCTAATTTTGCCCTTGACACAACCCTTCTTTTAAAAACTAATAATGACAAATGTATTTGTCATGGACAAATGACGAGAGCTGTTGAGACACTCCCATTAACCTTCCCAAGGGATGATACTGGGCTACTGCTACCTCTTGGTAGTCAAGCCAGCCATAGTGGGGTTGCCTGCTGCAGCTGCCTCTCAGTCCTAGCTTGTTTCACCCCATTGGAAGGTTTGACATTCACAAGGATTGACTGTGGGATGCTCTGCCCTCCTCTCAAGTCTCAGTGCTGAAGCCTGGGCTGTTTTACTCCGCGTGTGAAAGCAGAATGCCTAATGAATACAAGGGGCAAGGATTGATTATGTCCTGGACTTGAAAGCTGCAGTGGTCTGTGAGACAGCGTTGCATCTCGGCTTGCTATGGAAAGCATGAAGGAATGTTGAGGAAGATTATTTGCAAAAGGATTTGTACCCGTAAGCAAATTTCTCACGATTTCCTCCTTTTATTTAGAGAAAATGTGAGAGGGCTTTGTAAGCGTTGTATTCTTCCCTGACAATTGAGAGCAGACAAAGGCCTCTTTACACACAAGGCATGTGTCTGCATATTGCTAGTCATCATTCATACATGAGCCAAAGAATAAGCAGTGATAGATAATCGCTCATCACAGAAAGGCATGCACTGCCTTGGTTTATGACCACTGAAGCCAGTGGAAGTAAAGCTTGTTTGGACTTAGTGTTACGAACTGTAGAGCTTGAGTGCGGGATCTAACGCTTGCTATAAATTATCACTGCATCATCCAACTGTTTTAACTGATGTTGGATATGAGTTTTACTTTACTGTGTTGATCTGACTGCTTGCATCTTGTTTTCACGAAGTTCCATATTCTGATTTTTGTCTTATTCTTTGTTTCTCTTTCTGCCTTGTGCACATGCTGCTTCAGAGCTTGGTGTCTTGAATGTGTCAGTTTATTGAAACTGAAGGGGAAGCTGGGAAATGTTAGTTTATTCTGGTTAGTGGGCAGAATGAAATGGATTTTCAGTCTAAGTTATGGGTAAATGTATTTTTGTAACTTTTCCTAAGGGTGCTGGATTTTTATACATTATGTATAAGGAGATATCTTTTAATACTGCAATCTTTTGAAAAGCGGTTTCTCTTTATGATATGTATAAAAATGGAATGTGCTTCTCTAAAGAGAAATGTGGACATCAGGCTTTTTCCTCTCCATTTAATGCTAAGGTATAATAAACCACACCCTTGATGAGTGGTGTGTGTGTGTGTGTGTGTGTGTGTGTGTGTGTGTGTGTGTGAAAGGGAGAGAGAGAGAGAGAGAGAGAACGAGAACAGTAATGCAGTCTTTTTGCTTTCAAGCACAGGTCTTTGCTATTGAAATATCTGTTTTCTTATAATAAGCACGAACATTTCTGCAGTTACTTAATGTATAGACCAAGGTCTGTTTCTAAGGGGTGGAAGGATGACACTTTCACATTGTTGATGATGTTGGAGGCAATGAAAGCCTGAGGGAGTACCTTCCTTCATAGGCCTCTATGTCTCTCACATTTCACTTCAGGTTTATTCCAATACAAAATAAAAGAGCACATTCTTATGTCGTCTACTGAATGAGGATGGACTTAAGCAGATGTATTTGAATGGCGCCGGGTGATAAATGTCAGACCATTTTTATGGGCTCATCAAAACAGTTCCACCGCACATTTCCAGTATCTGGGCTCCAAAGACTTGTGAAACTATTTCTAGAAATTGGGGTTAACTTGGCCTTCATTGTCAAGCTATGGGATGGAAACCTTTTTGGGGGGGCAAATAGGAGATGGGACAGTCAGTTCCAGACACCATCTGCCACCTCCAACCTCCTGGAATGTTTTGAAGATGAGGATTTTTGATTTTTGAAAAATGAGATAAAGCCTTCCTCGCTACTACAAGCACTAAAGCTTCTAACAGCAGGAACAATGAGCAGTCACCAAATGTTTGACAGAAGAAGTTAATGCTAGTTTTCTGAAATTCATATTGGAGAGCCTTCTATATCGGAAAGGAGATCTGAGAAGGTTAACTGAATCCTGTATCTGAGGAAAACAATGTTTAATTTCTGGTTCTGCTGAACAACTTGCATGGACTCATCCCCTGAAAGTAACTGAATTGGATATAGGGACTCGAATAGTGGAAAAAACAAGGATCACTGTAAGTGATTTGGATAAAATTGTGTGAGGAGCTGTTGCTGCTTTGAGACAGGACAAGAATGGGAAGACAAATAATGTTGTGATACGACAGTTTAAATAAACAAATGGAGTTTTCTCTACCTTTACTCAGCTGTCTTTGTGAGAACTCACAGCCACAGGATATAGTGTTGGTCAGTAGCAGTCAATTTAAAGAACATGGAGAGGATAATATGAATAGTGTATATGGTCCAGGCCTGCGTTTTCATGATTACAATATTTCTCAGCTGCAAGTCATGTCCAAGGAATAAATAAACATTTCTTTGTGCCCTTGAACACTTCGAGCAGTTAATCACAGCCTTAGAGAGAAAGCTGTGCATGATTACTAACCAATCTCTCCTCCTGGTTGTCAGAAGAAATTTTAGTGAAGGAATTATGTTTAATCTCCACATTGGAAGAGATTAGGGTGATAGAATGGAAGGAATTTAGGAGATCGGGAATTCCCCAGAAACAAACTGTCCTTCCTGTAGTTTCTGTCATACGGTTCACTGAAAAGGTAACCTAGCCCTCTTTTTTTAGAAAGGATTTGGAAATTTGGATATGGGCTTGGAACTTGAAAGGCCAGCCTTTTGGCGATCGGGTCTGTCTTCTGAATTCTTGCAGAGTGAGTTTGCTCCAAAATGTGAGGTAGAAGCTATTCACAAATTCCTGAATTTCATCTTGTGGCTTTTTTTTTTTTGCAGATAAAAACTTTGATGATGACGACTCTGTGGATGGGAACAGGCCTTCCTCAGCCAGCTCCTCGACATCTTCAAAGGCTCCATCAACCTCTCGAAAAAGTGGGATTTCTGCTCGCAGAGTTGGAACAGCACCTCTGGTCTCAAAGGCTCCAGGTAGGTGGAGGCCTTGATAAATCATAAGGCTGACCTAAAACCCATGACCCTAAAAATAAAATGTGTGTTGTTTTATTTTCTGTTTTGAATGCCTATCTGAATTTGCTTGATGGACTAGTAGAAAATAACATTTTAAGGAGGCTGGCTTGTGGTCTTTCATAGTTTTGAGAACTATACAAACAGACTTTTCTTTAATATAAGGGGATAGCATCAGGTCAGCATGGCGCTACATAACTAAATTGTTCATAGTATTTCTAGAGATTTTTCTCCCTATTAGCAGTGCAAAATCAGAATTGTCTTCAAATCTTTATTCATTTGCAATTTGTAGTGGTTCCTATAAAGACAGCACTTTTTCATATCTTGTCTTCCTGAGCTGCATAAAAACCAAAATGGGAGAAAGAAATAACTAGGAAGCTGTTTCCAAATGGCACCTACAGTAAGCTTTCAAGAGTTTCTGTGCTGAACAATAGCCTCAGCTAATTAACGTTTTAAAGATTTTCCTTCTTCTGCCCATCTGTCCATCTTCATCGTATGTTCCTGTCAAGAATACCATACTTTCATTAATTATACATGGGTCTGAATCCTTTAAGAGCAAAGGCATCCCTCTAGTTTAGGTAATATTCTGGTTATATTACCAGATGTATTCTGACTACTTCTAGGTTTCTTTGCCTGTCTTATCCTTAGCAGAATAAGAAATATTTACACGCAGCTCCTTGCGCATCTTGATGGTTTCATCAGCTTGTTTTGCCTGTTATTTTCTAATTTTGTTTTAATACTGTTTAACAAGAAGCATTAAAGCACTCTTTCCTTTTGGCATCTGCCAGCGACTAAAGAAGGAGCTGGTGCCGTTGATGAGGAGGATTTCATTAAAGCTTTTGAAGATGTCCCAACAGTTCAGGTAATAATAATGTGGCTTAACACACACACACACACACACACACACACACACGGTCCATCAGCCATAGTCAAGGATGACGGACCCAATCTTTCTTATCCAGCAGTTATGTCTTCAGCAGCCCAGGTCTCAGTATTGTTACTTAGATTATGCTGCCACTGCTCCCAAAGACTTTTCAGCCAGCTATGGGGAGAGCAGTGGATGGAGCTTACTTCAGCCCATGGCCAATTCAAATCCTTTTTAATATTTTATTTGTAGATAATATTTATTTTTTATTTTTTTGGCTACCTGACTGTATGTTGAGCAGGGGGCAGCCAACATGGTGCCCTCCAGATGTTGCTCTGAGGCCCATCAGCTGAATCCTGCATGGCCTGTGGCCAAGGATGTTGGGGGTTGTAGTTAAAGCTGGCATGGATGACCGACTGCAGTTGTTGTAAAGGTTTCATCAACTGTAGGGGTTGAATATAAGCTCAGCATTTATGGAAATATGCCTTGTATCTTAAGAAATGTCATGTATACTTTCCAGATTTATTCTGCCCGAGACCTTGAAGAATCCATAAACAAAATCAGAGAAATCCTGTCTGATGACAAACATGATTGGGAACAGAGAGTAGCTGCAGTGAGTATTTGTAGGAATTCTGTATGTATTGCAACTTACCTGGCTTGTATTTTACCACTCTTTTGTATCTTATGTTTCTTATGTGAGAGTGGACACCTGAAAGGTTGTCACTCTGTGGTATGGTGGAAAATAGCAGTAGGCTACTCCTTTTATACATACCTATTTATGGAAATCAAAACTTATCTGTATATCTTGGCTCTCAGTGGATGAAGAACTCGGAGTATGGTTTCTGCCAAAATCTTTAATGCTCAAGTCAGATCAGGTGCAGCAGGTGCTACACATGGCTAAGCAAGCTACAGTGTTGATCCAACAAGAAACATGCCCTCTTGGGTCCCCTTATATGGGAATGGAGTCGGTACAACTTCAGCATGGCAATCTGGCAAGCAAATGGGAATTACTTCCAGAGGGCTGGATCTTAGGTGCCTGTTCACACCTACACTCCAACGACTCTGGTGGTGCTGGAGGGGATGCTGAGATTGGAGGTAAACCTGGCACAGAGGTTGGGAGTGAAGCAGGTTCAGTGCGCCTGAGTAACGAGGGGACAGAATGGAGCACTAAGAGCCTATGCGCCACTGGAGCCCTCTCTGGTATCTGACACCTCATCCGTAGCTCCCTCCCCTTCTCAAGCCTCTAATACAGCCTGTCCCAACCCCTAGGTCAGCTACAGACAGCTCCTCTGATTTCCTCTCCCCACCCCTGGTCCAACCACAATGTCTCTCCAGGACTCATGTATTCAGAACCATTATACCCCAGAAATTCTAGTTTTCTTTCTGGGGAGTGTGTGTGTATGGGGCAGGGGGAGGATCTAAAGAAGGAAATTTAGCTTTCAGTTCTCAGGCTTGTAGAAAGAAGTTTGAATAGGCCACATTCCTCGGTGGTTCACATGTCACTTTAAAACCCATCCAGATGGGCGGGGTATAAATAATGAATTATTAAATTATTATAAAACATGGTTAATATTAATCTGCAGTTTGTTCTTGTTACCCAACAGCTAAAAAAGATCCGGTCTTTATTGCTGGCTGGAGCCGCTGAGTATGATACCTTCTTTCAACTCCTGCGCCTGCTCGATGGAGCATTTAAATTATCTGCTAAAGACTTGCGGTCCCAGGTGGTGCGAGAGGCTTGTATCACATTGGGGTAAGGAATGCAGTCTACATATTCTTAGCTGTCTTGTTAACTGTTGTAACAGGGATGGCAGTGGTTTGTCCGCAGTCCTGTCACTTCTGTTTTGGCAGGATTGGGGGTGCTCTGAGTTAGATTGCTTAACATCTAGACCAGGGATGTTTGGAACCTCCATATATTGTTTGATTCCCAGCTCCCATCTTCTCTGACCATTGACTGTGCTAGCTGACTGTAAATATGGAGGGCATTCCTATTAATGTTGTTTCTAGAAAGGACTGGCAGTTCTTGGTTTAAGTGCCTAGAAGCTTATTTTGTATCGTTCTTTACGTTTTACCCCTAAGCCAAGTGCTACGCCGTATTATGAATGTACCAGAAGCAGAACTTTTATTTTTTTTAAATGGAAAGCTATAATATTGCTTCTAGGTTCAAACAGAGTTCAGGGTGAAAGTTCAAATCGTTGCCTTGGCCTGCCTGTTGGTGGTAATTCTACATTGGAGTCTGCTGGACTCTAGGGCACATTTAACAGCGCCTCTGAAATTTACGAATGTCAAGGCAAGATGGAAAGCTTATGAAAAGGATGGGCCTGAAACCGACAGTACTGGGAAAGCAAGCAATTTAGCTATGCCCTCTGGGCTGTTCCCCAGTAGTGCGACAGTGACCTGCGCTAACTCTATCACTTGTTAAAACACATACAAAAAATAAGCCACATTATCTGTTAGAGAAAAAATGTGAAATGTTTTCTTAACCCAGTTTCTAGTTATGGTGTTTGTAATCTATTGATATAACGGAAAGCTGCTGAGAGCTCCTTCTACTAAGTAGCATATGATCATATTGACCTCCTTTTTTTGTTTTGTTTTACGGTTATGGCATAATTCTTGTGTTTATATATTTTTATTGTTTCAGGCATTTGTCATCAGTCTTGGGTAACAAGTTTGACCATGGGGCAGAAGCCATCATGCCAACAATCTTTAATCTCATTCCCAACAGTGCCAAAGTAATGGCCACTTCTGGTGTGGTAGCTGTTAGATTAATTATCCGGGTGAGTATCTCTCAAAGCAAATGTGAATCGTGACACCAGGGTATGTTTTTATTTATTAGAGTTGTAGCGGGGGATATAAACATTTGAAAAACAATCCAGTTAGCATGCTTTCCAGAAGAATCCTAAATGGAACAACATTTGGCAGACAAGACGACTCTGTGTGTGTGTTTGCAGACAAAGCGCACAAATGTGCTAATTTCCACAACGTTCCTTCACGGAACATAGCCAGACTGGAAACCAACAAAGCTAAGAAATGAAGTGATTCAATGGTACCCTCTGGGCTACCGTCTAATAGTTTGACAGTGAGCTACCGGTATGCTAAATTCATAATTTGTACAATTCTGATGAAGAATAAGGCACACTATTTGCTGGAGACGAGGAGGGATAGGAATCATTTGTTAGGAATCAGAACTTGCCCTGAGAAAGCGAGCATGCAGACATATCTGAATTCCTACTCTGTGTCTGAGCCTTGTTGATGATCGCCTGCATTTTTAATTCAATTTTGGTTTTCGGTACCTGAAGGAGAAACAAATAAATCCATATCCAGTTCTAAGAAAATATCAGCATTAAAAGACACATAGTTGTAGCATCACAGATTCTATGGAGGCAAAACTAGAAAACTTTTTTTAGTATTTTAAACTTTTGTATGTTTTAAAATAGAGTTGTAAATCTTTATTTTTGTAAACAGCTTTAAGTCTCCTGCCCGCCCCCCAAAATCAAGCGGTGTGTAAATTTTATGAAATTAATAAATAAAGCAAGTAAGCACAGGGATGTAACTCAGTCCAGTGTATTTTTTTTAACAAAAGCATGTGCCAAGAAAAACTGATAATAAATAAATGAATACATTTTAATGTTCATGATTTATACATTTAAATCCCACCTTTCTTCCAAGCATCTTAAGCTAGCCTGCGTGATTCTCACCACAATGGCCCTGGCTGACAGGTACATAGACTGGCCCATGGTCCCCCAGTGAGCTTCACTGCTCAGGAAGGCCTTGAACTTTGCTCTCTCCAGTTGCAGTCTGACAATATAATCACTATACCACACTGCATATAATTGTTTGTTTTTAAAAGAATTGTATTTACTATTCTTTATCATGGAGAGGAGCAGAGGGACATGTTTGGCACTGAAGGCATCCTCTGTGTGTCTGCTTGAGTCAACCACAATCTTTTCATTTTAGCATCTACACTTTAGAACAGTTTTGTTTGTTTTTTTGCTTTTTGCTTTCAACCACTCTTAAAGATTTTCCCCTGTTGTTGCTTTTCATTCCGTAGCACACACACATCCCTCGACTAATCCCCATCATCACCAGTAACTGTACCTCCAAATCTGTCGCAGTTAGAAGGTGAGTTGTGTTACCCCCCCTTTTCTTTTATCTGGTGGCTTAGCAAAATGAAATTTAGTGTTAGAATTGTAGATTTGGAATGTCCTAGAGACTGCCCACAGGAAAGGGGGAAATCTTTCACGGTTTAGCAGAGACAGTTTTCGGGTAGCATGTTCGGTTCAGCCACACTGAGTGTCGGCCCATAGCAGGTGCTGCAACAATGAGTACAGGAGGTGGGGAGCATCACATTTTAGCATCACACAGGGTGCTGCTGAAATTCGAGAACCCAAAGTCTGCCACTGCTGTTGTTTTATTGCTTAATGTTTGGTGTTTTATTATGTTTTTATATGTTTTGGAAGCTGCCCAGAGTGTCTGGGGCATTATTATTTTTATTTTTATTATTGTTATTATTATTAAAACAAGGCCAAATACATGAATTTTAGTTACCAATAAAAGGCTGAAGACCCCTCTCCAAACAGAGTTGATAAAAAGTCTCTCTCTCTCCCTCACACTTAGCCGAAGGTCCGAATCCAAATCCAGAAACACTCCAAAATTCTGCAGATCAAATTAACAGTGGAGATGCCCCTACCTCTCTTCCTAGAGCCCTCAATATATTGCCACAAGAAGGGAAATCAGCTAGATCTCTGTAACTGCCAATTTAAGAAATCTTAAAATGCAGGCCTTCTAGACACTTAATTGTTTCATTCCTATATTATGTGCAGCATCTAGCACAAAGTTGGTGACAAGTGTTTAGAAGCATCAGCAGTAAGTTAAAATAAAGTGGCCTGAAATGTTCAAAAGTTGGTATCAGCTGCCAACTGCCTTGGATAGAAGACTTCAGTCTTAAGGGTGCAGGGTGGGGATGGAATCCTATCACATCAACGAGGTAACACACTTAAATTAGTATTAAAAAAACCCAACCCCCCCAACCCAAGTATTTTCTTTTTCCTAATCCTAAAAACCCATTCTGAACAAAATTTCTGTCTGCATATGAAATGCTAGTTGATCCCAACAAGGGGCATGGTCCTCACTTCATCACAGTATGAAATTTTGCGTGTGATTTTTGTTCTGTGAGCCCAAGACTTTGGTCGAAACATACAAAAATGTGCTTCCAAGGCAACAGGAGAACCTTCCACATTCTATGACCAGCCGGAGGGACCCACTTAAAAATAAAATCCAACCTCACAGTGATAGGCACACAGAATATTACAGTGACTGTGTCACAACTACAGAGCTCACATTGCCCAGAAATTTGCAAAAGCCTAAGTATTTTCCAGAAGCATATATTCTTCGGTAGATGTGACTTTTAGTGACCTTGGGTTAGGCAATTATGAAGTTTAATGTGGTATGTGTATTTATAAGGATAACCTAATTAATGGTCATTTCCCATATTTGTTCATATCTTAGGCGCTGTTTTGAATTTTTATATTTACTTTTACAAGAATGGCAAACACACTCCCTAGAAAGGTAAGATGTGGGTACTGCAATAGAGGAAGCATGCTTCCCTCTAACCTCACTTTTTTTTTTTGGTAGGGAGGGAATTCTCTGATAGACTTGGCGACATTTGGGAGGAGTAGGCAATCTCCATTGGGCTCCTTACTCCCGCAGGTATCATGTGACAGCAGCTATTCCATCAGGCTGCAGCAGAGGGATTGATGGGAAGCAGGGCCACTCCTTCAGCTCTGTTGGAAGACCAGTTCCATTTAGTGGAACTCTCCTTGAACTGTTCCGTTCCAGCTGGTCCTTAAAAGAACTGCATCACTTTAGGGATTGGTTCCTGAGTTTGCTTGCTTTCCCCTTCCCTCTTTATTCCTTTTCCTCTCTGCTCGTGTTGTATTTTTTGCATTGCAAATATGCAGACTAGGTGTGTATTTATTTATCTTATGTAAGCTGCTCTTGAAGCATTTTTGGCTGAGGAGCACAGTAAAATATTCTAAATTAACAAATAAACAAAAGAGGAGAGGGAAACAAGGGAGCATAGGAAATCAAATTTAACCAGAGTGTGTGCTAGCACCAGGCCTATAGGATCACTGTGAGGTAAAACTGCTGAGTAGTGTAATATTTAAAGATTTCCAAGCCAGCTTGGTTACAAAGAAGATTTTTCTTTGACCACATTCAGAAGTTGAAAATAGTTCATGAGTGTTTTATGCTTAGAAGCAAAAGGTAGATCGCCCAGGGCAGAGGGGAATTTGGCTGCCAGAGAACTGTGTTACTTATGTAATAGCTTATCCTTTTCAAAACTTTTGCAGCTAACTTGAGTATATAGATGAGAGCTGAATTATAAGAATCTGCAGGGGTACAGAGCATAAGGAGATTGTCACAGTAGCTAAAAAGATGTTGCGGTTTTCAGCCAAGTCATTGAGACAGCATCCACACTTCTTAGCCTTAAAATAGTCCCCTAAGGAGATGAGACAGCTTGCATATATTGTATTTGTGCTGACAGAATATGTATCTGTCTCTGGGAACTTTAGGCAAATCTTAGTCTTCTGCTGCCTAATACCTTGTGGCAGGAGAGCTCCACTTTTCAGGGCAGGAGGGGAAGAATCCTAATGCCTTCCTTAGTTCTCTGCATGTTGGGTTGAGAGTTAATTTAGCTAAATTTGATATTGCACATATGGAATGAAAAGGAGAACAGATTGCCTGGGAGATACCACGCTTACAACTGAATATGGTATGTCTCAATTCACCCTTTCTCAGTGAGGAAGGAGAATGAAATGCATGGAAAAGAATAAGTCAATTAGGCCTATATTTCCCATCACTATGGCTATATTCTTCTGACTGCAAAGGATATTTCACTGGCTCCTTGTCACATTCTACATCACCCAAATCTGTCTCTGGGGATTTTGTGATGCTTTAACCTCAACCAAACTGACCACTTTCCTTTTTCTTACAGAGGTTGCACATTAGACTCGACCTCATTCCCATGTAACATTAAGCCAAACTATGACTTAATGCAAATGAGCAAATGTGCAGGCTCCTGGAAAGGAGACCACGATCAGCATGTTGCTCCTCTGGTTGTTCTGCTGCTGTGCTTTCACTTAGCTAAGTCATGGTTTGGTTTCACGCACACTGTCCAAATCCTGGCTCGTGATGTAGTTTTCTAAGGCAAACCATGATCCACAGGGCAAACCTAAATCATGACCCCATTTTGGATTACATGCTAAACTGTGGCTTAGCTCAGCACAGAACCAGAACAGATATAGGAGCGAAGCAACTGTGATCTGCTCGGTGGGAGCTCACACAGTTACTCATGTTGCGTGCAGACTGGACCACCGAATTGTTTTGATAGCTTTGTTCCCTGAACATTTTGTGCTGTCACATTATCTTAACCAGTTGGTGTCACAAGCACGATACAACATAGATTATGGTGCCAAAGATGTTTGTTCCACTACCCCCAGCAAATAAACCCTATTGATTCCCAAATAGCTTCAGCGGCATATGCACATTTTAGCATCTCTATACTTTTATGCTTCTGTGGTTTCCAAGTAACTAAGGATTGACCTCTGAAGAATGTTTCTTGGCATTTTGAATACAAGAGAGGCAAATGCAATAAAGCTGACTGGCACAAATAAGCAACCACATCCTCAAAAAGGATATTGTGTAGAAATCAGGGCTTAGCAAAGCATGCTGTTTTTGTTCTGGCAAGATGGACAAACTTTTTATGGCCCCAAAGTGCAGTGGCGCTGGAGTATCCCATCCCCCCACCCCTGGCCCCAGCCTGGTAAATGATGTTGTTTTCTAATCTCAGGCACATATCAGTATTGGCTGAAACACTAAAGAAGGGAATCCACGATGCTGACTCTGAAGCACGGATAAAAGCCAGAAAGTAAGTGGGTGTCTTTTCCCCTCCATTGCTGATTCCATTGAGGAACATTGTCTGTTGTGTGCTATGCAGCTGAATTCCAGGCTATTAAAATCTGCAGCAGTTTCATGAAATTTGATGTCGCTTAGTGAGGCGTTTCTGTGCGCTGCTCTGGTTCGCCAGAAGCAGCTTAGTCATGCTGGCCACATGACCCGGAAGCTGTCTGCGGACAAACGCCAGCTCCCTCGGCCTATAGAGCGAGAGGAGTGCACAACCCCAGAGTCGTCCACGACTGGACCTAACGGTCAGGGGTCCCTTTACCTTTACCTAGTGAGGGGCAGAATCATGCCTTCAGGAACTCGCACGCAAAAGGGAGAGAAAGAGACTACTGTAGGCATGCTAGAGGACTGTATTGTTAATAATAGCTTTGCCTTGTTTTGGTGTAAGTTGTTCAGTAGATTCATCTGTTTTCACAAGAGAGTTGTGTCAGTTTTAAAGATCTGTTTGCTCATTGCTTCTTTAAAGGTCAGACATTTGCATTCTAAGGCTTGCTGGTATTTTCAGAATTGCAGTTTGTAATGCCACTCTTGCCACCCAATATTTTTGAGGACTTCACTAGAATTCAGTTTTTTCCTTATCAATGCTTGATCCCTAAACCAGGGGTTCCCAAACTAAGGCCCGGGGGCCGGATGTGGCCCAAGGGGCTCATTTATCCGGCCCCCAGAGACCCCTGGCAACCCCCACCACCCGCTCTTACCGGCGCAGCGCGGCTGCCCATCTCCGGGTCGATGCGGCACTGGAAATAGCGTTTGCACATGTGCAAAATGTCCTTTCCGGGTCCACGGAGGGCCGTGCGCACGCGCACATTCGCACACAAGCTATTTCCGGTGTCACGTCGCACTGGAAATGACATTTGTGCATGTGCAAACGCTATTTCCGGTGCCGTGCCGTGCCATGCTGGAAAAAGCGAGTGCGCGCGCGTATGGGCGCGCGGTCCGCTGCCCTCCGGTCTGCTGCACGATCGTCGCCGGAGGAACCGGCCCGCCGCGCGATGAGTCTGGGAACCCCTGCCCTAAACCTTCATGGATTATTGCTTGCCTTAGCTGAAACTGCAAGAAAAACTCCAATTGCAATGGTTAAACCCCTTGTAGTGACAAAGTGGTAGGCTGTGTTGGTGTGTTGTACTCCCCACTGAGATATATTCCTATTTTGCAGTAGGAGGTGCAGTTATCCCATAATCATACGATTCAGACCAATGTGTGTGGGCATAAATAATTTATGTGGAAATAAATGGATGTAAATATGCTTGTTTTGATTTCATAAGTTGATTCTCCACCACCACCGCCATTTTAAATTTTGGCTGGAATTTCAACAGAGCAGCTTCTCTTGGGCTAAAGTTCTGTTGCACTAATGTCGTGTTCAGTGATTGGTTTGAAATTTTATCCTCAGGTGTTACTGGGGCTTCCACAGCCATTTTAGTCGAGAAGCAGAGCATCTGTTCAATTCGTTGGAGTCCTCATACCAGAAAGCCCTGCAGTCTGACTTGAAGAACTCTGACAGCATAGTATCCTTGCCTCAGTCTGACCGCTCCTCTTCTAGCTCCCAGGAGAGTCTCAAGTAAGCCCTCACAGTGTTAATACTAACAAAATATTACCTTTCCCCATTTTCTTTTTAAACATTCAGCTTCATTTGCTGAATTGGTACCGCTTCTGGATTCTGAGAATTGTCGCTTGGCTTCATGTACAGTGGAACCTCGACTTACGAATTTAATGCGTTCCGAAAGCACACTCATAAGTCGAAAATTTCGTAAGTCGAAAAACGGCATTCCCATAGGAATGCATTGGAAACGTAAGTCGAAAAATTCGTAAGAAAACCCTATGTAAACCTTCGTAAGTCGAGTAAACCCCATCTAAAACTTCGTAAGTCGAGTAAACTGCATCTAAAATCCAAGCGGATTTCCTTTCGGAAGTCGAAAAATTCGTAGGCGCGCGGCCGCTTTTTCCCTTTCGGAAGTCGAAAAATACGTAAGTCGAGTACTTCGTAACTCGAGGTTCCACTGTATAGGAACTTGATCTAATTGTTCTGATTTCACATGCAATCCAAAATTTAGCTTGTTTGTTCATTTTAGAATTTTCTACCCTGCTTTTTTCTTCATTAAGAAAATAATGAAGCGGCTTGCAGTAAAACATTAAACATTCAAATGATGAACACTGATAACATTTATTCCAAACAAAACCATACTCTGTGCATCTGCCTCTTATCGCAGCAGACGGGGAAAAACCCCAGTGTTCTTCAGTCTACCCCAAACGGCTCCCTAAAATGCCACGTTTTAATGAAGCATTGAAACGTCGAGTCCATTTTAACTTCCTTAGGGAGAGCATTCTGCCTCCCGGGCTTCATTCTGCAAGGGAGGGAGGGAACATGTGAGAGAAGGTGGCCCTTGGAAATGCTCCACTCCCAGGTGTGCAGGGTTTTAAAGATGAGGACCAACACCTAGGATCTGATGAAAACAAAATCCTGGCCTGGATCTTCCTATGACCTTTCTCAGCAGTTTCTTGTAGAAGTTAAAAAGCATGGGAGAGGGAACCTTCTATAAATAGGGAAGGTGGGCAGAACGCCTTTTAACATTGATGTTCTTCATCTGTTGTAATCTGTGGATAGTGCAGGCATACATTGTTGTAATCAATTGTAAATGAACGTGGGGAGGGGAGGGAGCCTCCTAAGCCTCCAAGATAACAATTTTTGGAAGTGTTGCCATTTGTGGATTCAAAGAAAACCTGTTATTAAATCCATTCTTTCTCCTCCTTTTTAGTCGTCCGCTGTCTGCCAAAAGAAGTCCAACTGGAAGCACTACATCGCGAGGTGAAAATGAGAGGACTGGGTCTAAAGTGGGAGTGGGAATAACGGGGCAGTATGGGAAAGGTGAAGCACCACCTTCCCTGCAAATGCTCCTCATGTCAAGCCGACAAGAAACAATTCTGCTCAGTGACCCTTGTCAGGCACTGCTAGGCAGAATAGGTAGTATTAGCTTAATTCAGTATGGGAGCGGCTGCTCAGAAATGTTGCTACCTTTCCTGAAGCAGCCTCGAAGTGGGAAAACGTTTTGGGATAAATGGCAACAGAACTCTGAGAGCAGATTAGTCTCAAGATTTGTTCTGCAGGAGTAAATTCTCACTTAATAACTTTGAAGCAACACTTGGCAAAATATTTGAATTATGTTCATCCGTGAAGGCATTTTGAGCCAGACATTGTTTTGATAAAGATCATTCTCTATTAAGCTCCTTAAAATCAGTTGGGATGTCTTTGTTAGATTCGCCTCAGTGCTACTTACGACAGACAGCAACAAATCACTAATATATGAGAATTTATGACAGGCATGATCCATTTTGCATTAATTTCTAAGTCATTCTTTACAAACCTAGTGCTCTCCAGATATTTTGGTTACAAGCTCTATCAGCCTAGCCAACGTGCCCATTAATCAAGGATGATGAGAGTCATAGACCAAAACATCTGGGGGCAACTGGGTTGGCAAAGGCTGATCTAGACAAATCTTTGGATTCCATATTCCGCAAGTATTAAGGGATGCCAGCAGCCAGGCTCCCAGGGACACTGATGCAACTAACAGTACTTCATGTCTGCCATCCTGTCCACAAAACTGGTTTCTTTTGAGATTGGAAGGGCTTGAAGTCTTCATTCTAACTTTTCCTAGCTTCATATACAAATGTCTTATTCAGGTGGTGCTGTGGGTTAAACCACAGAGCCTAGGGCTTGCTGATCAGAAGGTTGGCGGTTCGAATCCCTGCGACGGGGTGAGCTCCCGTTGCTCGGTCCCAGCTCCTGCCCACCTAGCAGTTCGAAAGCACGTCAAAGTGCAAGTAGATAAATAGGAACCGCTCTGGCGGGAAGGTAAACGGCGTTTCCGTGCACTGCTCTGGTTCGCCAGAAGCGGCTTTGTCATGCTGGCCACATGACCCGGAAGCTGTACGCCAGCTCTTGGCCAATAAAGTGAGATGAGCACCGCAACCCCAGAGTCGGACACGACTGGACCTAATGGTCAGGGGTCCCTTTACCTTTACCTTTACCTTATCCAGGTGCTCAGAACTGCAGAGGAACGAATGAAAAACCTTTCGACAGAATTATTACAATTGCCAGAGTTTTCCATGGTTTCTTCAGTTTATTTTGAATGTTTTGTAGATTGGTCAGTACAGGACGTGCACTACAGTACACCCAGTAGATATAGTGACATCATTAGATATAGTAAGTGATTAAGTTTATTTATACCACTCGTCATAAGAAAACTGCAATCATTTGCAAGCAAAATATTTTTTTTTAATGCAACAGCTAACACCCACCACATTCTTCTAAGAATGTTTTGATCCTGTATTGTCATTGCAACAAAAGCAAATGAGGCCACCTTTTTATTTATGTGCCTGTTTCTGTTTGCCAAGAGAAATTCAGTCGTCTTGTTGCAATTTTAGTAAGATGTGTTTTCAACTACATCCTTAAAAATAGGGCCTGCCAAGAAATAGGGAGATGAATCCTCAACTGTATCTTCCCCACAAATACACTGCCTCGAACTGAATTGAGTATTCCTGTAGTAGCCATCCAGAACGGCAAAGGGTATCTGCAGAAGCCTTATTCTTTTAGTAATAATAAGCTGTAGTAGCAACCTAATAGATAGGTAGCATTAACTTACTTCGTCAAATTTTCTTCTCACAGAAGCTACATCAGAGCAGCAGTATGATTTAGTTCAGAATAAAGATTTGAGTGGAGGTAGGAAAACCTGTATTTTAAACAGAACAGAGTATATGGATGGTTCATGTAACTGAGAAATCAAGATCCATCAATCTAGACCAGCCTTCCCCAACTTGTGGCCCTCTGGATGTTGTTCGACTACAACCCTCGTCACCTCTGATCACTGACTGGGGCTTATGGGATTTGTAGTCCAAAACAATGGTCACCACTTCGGGGAAGGCTGTATTAGAGTCTTAGATTTTTGATGAGTTTCTGGTTAACGCACATATGGTCTGTGTTGGAAGGACCTCAGTAGCTGAGGTTACATAAAGAATAGTTAACACAACACTGGCAAAAGAGTACCTGTTTGGTCCTTGAAAGGGCCATAATCATGTTGCTGTTTCTCTGACTGAATGTGAGGGAGATCTTTATTTTGCCAAATAGGAAGGGAGAGGAGGAAGCTGGATAAAGAGCACAAATATGTTTTCTTTAATTTGGTATGACACATTAATTTAAAAGATGTAAAAAGTTTGATTTTAACACAGTTTATTTGTTAAATAAGAACACTTCTTATAATAGCAACCACAAGAATTACAGTGTTGTTATGCCTCTCTCAGTCCTTAGTTTTTTGTTTTGTTTTTAAGAGGGTGAATTTTGGAAGAGCATTGAACAGATTGCTTGTTTTGTGCTTGTGAGTTGTATTTTATGGCTGGAGTTTATCACTGATTGATTTCTGGGTGTTTTTACTGGCTTACTGTTTTATTGCTGAATTGCTGTATGTTACTGTATGTTTTCGTTTCATGTATTCTATTGCTGTGTGTCAGCAAGAGAACAACATAAAACTTTATTTAGCAGAACAAAACAATATTCATCTGAACTTAAAACCAAGCTGAAAAGGGAAAGCATGAGGCTTATTTAAAACCACATTAAAATAGTGAAGGCATAGAGTTTTATTTCAAAGCGAAGGTTCATATAGTACTTTTCCATTTTAGGGGGGGGGGGAATCCTTAGGATAAAACTTACTGGAGCATTTTTGTGCCTGAAATTATTCTTTGGGCATAGGGAAAATTCTTTAGTCTTAGCATCCTCATTTCTCCTGGCAGGAATGAAAAGACTTGTGCTAAACTGATCTTCTTGAGTTTCCTTATCTTTAACGGTGCGTATCTCTCTCCCCCACCCCTCCTCAAAAGCTTCTACAGTGAGTGCAAAATCTGTGTCTGCATCAGGGTCTCTCCAACGTTCTCGCAGTGACATTGACGTGAATGCAGCAGCCAGTGCCAAATCTAAAGTCACTTCCGGATCAGATGCCCCCTTCAGCTCAGCAGCAGCTTTGCCCCCGGGTTCATACGCATCTCTAGGTAAGCTTATTTGCTTTCCCATAAAGGAGATGAGTGATTTATGTAAGGATTTAGTAGAATAAATAAATGCGCTTCTTAGGGAGTTCCAGCCTTACAGAGAAATAGTTCGAAAAACGGTATATACTGTCCCATGGGGAATAAACAGGTGATTGTTTATGAAAGCGTTAGCTAAACGAAATAGGTTTGGCATCTACGGCTCCTGAGCAGTTTATGGAGTGGCGGTGTTTTATTTGACATGATGGCTGTCACTTTCTTCGGCAAGGCTTCTGTGAATTCTGTGAGCCAGAGAACTCAGACTGTGCAGCATGAGGAACACATATTATTCTCTGGAAAGAATACAGTAGCTGCAATCTAGGGAAGGTGGCCCTGTTGGGTTGCATTCCACTAAGTCATACTCAGAGTAATCCCATTTTCATCAGAGTATAGAACTAACTTCAAATCCATTTCAGTAGGTGTGCGATGAGTATGATGTTGCAGAATACAACCTTTCCTAATCTCTAATATACATTTGTTAGGATTCAGTGCAGATCAAGGGAAATCGCCTCCTTTTTTCTTGTAAAGATTAGGTTATTAAAGCTTAGTGTGGCAAAAACGTTGTTTAAAGGAGGATCGATATAAGTTGAGTATGTGGCAAGTCGTGCCAAGATAAAACAGCCACTAAGTTCCACCAGTGTAAAAATTTGGAGCAGCTGCTAAATTTTGCCTAACATTCTGGGGGAGCAAAATTAAAACAAACAAATATGACCTGTGAATATTGAAGGCTGCAGGAAGCATATTTCTGGCATGAAACAGACTAGTTTTTCTCCAGAGAATACCCTGAATGACTCTATGCTTTAAGTGATCTTAGTATAACTAAATTCCTTCCAGTAGCACCTTAGAGACCAACTAAGTTTGTTATTGGTATGAGCTTTCGTGTGCATGCACACTTCTTCCCTGATCTGAAGAAGTGTGCATGCACACGAAAGCTCATACCAATAACAAACTTAGTTGGTCTCTAAGGTGCTACTGGAAGGAATTTTTAAATTTTGTTTCGACTACGGCAGACCAACACGGCTACCTACCTGTAATTAGTATAACTAGTTATTATTATTACCTTTGTATCCCACCTTTCCTCCAAGAAGCTCAAGGTGGTGTACATATATATCCTCACAGCAGCCCTGTGAGATAGGGTAGGCTGAGACTGGTGACTCACCCAAGGCCACACAGTAAGCTTTGTGTCTGAGGGGGGCGGGGCGGATTCGAACACTGCTCTCCCGGATCCTTGTCCAGCACTCTACCCACAACACCACGCCGGCTTCTATGTGTCCTCCTGTGTTCTTGATTGGTTTGCATGTTGCATTCTTCAAGCGGAAATCTTGTCAGCATGTCAATAGTGCCACCACAGAATCTGCGTCAACTTTTGTGGGTATATTTGTTTATTCAGTTACTGCTTTTCCTGCACCTAATCTTACAATAACCCCAATCATTTCCTGAGTTTAAATTGTAGACTACTTTAGCAGGATGTTCCTTTCAATTGGTTTAGTCTGCACTGCAGTCAAAGGGGGCAGCGTTCTTCTGATAGTACTTAAATCTGTGACCGTCTTAATTTTATTTGGCAGCATCCAAGTAGTTACGACACCTAGAGTGCACATAACCTTACCATGGTCAGTTTCTGCAGAAGGGCTCTCTCATGACCCAGAACGCAATGCCTGTATTTCCACAAGCACCTTTTTATTTAAGAAGAACTTGTGGGCCCAGTAGGGACGCGGGTGGCGCTGTGGGTTAAACCACAGAGCCTAGGGCTTGCCAATCAGAAGGTCGGCGGTTCGAATCCCCGTGACGGGGTGAGCTCCCGTTGCTCGGTCCCAGCTCCTGCCCACCTAGCAGTTCGAAAGCATGTTGAAGTGCAAGTAGATAAATAGGTACCACTGCAGCGGGAAGGTAAACGGCGTTTCCATGCACTGCTCTGGTTCGCCAGAAGTGGCTTAGTCATGCTGGCCACATGACCTGGAAGCTGTACACTGACTCCATTGGCAAAGAATGTGAGATGAGCGACGCAGCCCCAGA
Organism: Darevskia mixta; assembly: GCA_034641385.1. NCBI lineage: Eukaryota > Metazoa > Chordata > Lepidosauria > Squamata > Lacertidae > Darevskia > Darevskia mixta. Next base: position 8,391,599 of record JAWWNH010000001.1, on the reverse strand, counting down.
GTCAGTCACGACTGGACCTAATGGTCAGGGGTCCCTTTACCTTTACCTTTACATTGTGGGCCCAGTATTAGAGAAATACAGAAGCATAGAAAAGTGGTTCACAAACAAACTACTGCTGTATTACTTCTGCTGGTTTAGAGAATTACATTTTGACAGTGTCCCCTCCTCAGCAATATGCTAATTGTATTTCTTCAGTATTAAAAAAAGAGTAGAGAACACACTCTAGTGAAAAGACATCAAGATTCTCTTTCTTCCCTTCTATACTTAGTGCATGGGCAGGCAGTTTCAGAGGCAGTTCCTTAAGAGCCATTCACACAACCAGCAGCCTTTGCAAGATCGCTCATATACACACTTGTGTTAATGAACCATAATGGGTGAGATCCAATGCATGTCTTTCCCCCGCAGCCCCCCTTCTTCCTCCCCAAATCTGCTACGGAAGGAGGAGAAAATAAAACAGAAGTCCTATTGTGCAATCAGGTTTCTGTTGTGCAAACAGTGGGAGTGTTGGGAATAATACTCGATGTCACCAATTAAATGCGCTGAAAGCATTATGGGGTTATTTGTCAGCAGGTGGAGCTATTGTCATAACGATCTCTGCTGTAAGAAGCAGTCTGGTTAAACAAACGACTGAATTTTGTTTGTTTGTATGTTCATGATACTTGTATACTCTGGTAGTATAGGCCTCTCTAACAGGTTTACATGAAGTTTTAAAACAATCTATCAACCGTGCAATACACTTAAAAGCCAGGTGGCAGAAAAGGAAGCAAACTAAAATCCTGATGAAACTGAAAAAAGGGGGGGGGGGAATCGAAAGAAAGACAACCCAAGTGAGGACTAGGAAATGTCATAAATATCTGGGGGTGGTAGCAGCCTTGTGCTGTTACCCGTGTATGTATTATGATAATTCCGGGTTCAGGTGCACCGACGTTGCATTTCTGTTTAACTAACATTATTCATTTAATTCAACTGAAAGTTATACCTTGTTTTTGTAGCTAACTACACACTGCCCAATTCTGCTGAATATTACTAACTTTCCCTGTTATCCCTCTCATTTTTTTTTCTAAATTTGCTTAAAGATGGTACTACCAGTAAACCTGAGGGTAAGCAGTCTCTGTGTAACTGAGGTCTGTCTCTGGCTCTTATACCAGTTCTCTGTTATCACCCAAGTGGTCCCTGATTTTCATTTGTGTTCACTGGTGCCTTTGCATGACCTCTTGCATGGTGTTCTCCTCTTACTCATGCTGCGGCTGCTGAGTACCCTTCACCTTGTCTCTCAGCTCACCCTTGTCATTAGGCATAATACTTGGTGGAACGTTTTGTTTCTGAGTAGTTCTTTGAACCTAGCCTAACGTGTTGAACACTTCATGAATATCACCGCACAGCTGAGGGTTTACCTGGTTTTTGTAACTGGAAATGTTAGGCTCTTTCATTTCTGTAGAAAAAGCTTGCTTAAAAAAGAAAGAAAAGGGCATAAAAAGGTTATTCTGGTTCTTTGCCCAGTGGCCTTCCTAGGCCCTCTGCTTTATTTATTAATTGTGTAGAACTAGTAACATTTTAATGGCTAATAGTTTGTTTCATTATACAGTTCCTGGCAACCTTGAAATTTATTCACTATGACTGCTTTACCTGTTACTTGATTTTCTTAATGCTTTTAAATATTTTAGATGTTTTTAATTTCTTAAGTATGTTTTTATTTTATTTTTAACAGTACAAATATTATGGGATTGTTTTAAATAGTGCTGTTTTCTGTTTACCTTTTCATGGTGTTGGAAATAGTTTCATTATTGCGAAAGGTGTGCTTTCTGAAATAGCACTGGAATAGAAAGGTAGAAGAAACACAATGTTTGTAGTAGAGAGAAAGGGGATCTCCTTGGAAAATATAACTTTTTATTCTTTTAAAAAATATCATATTTCTAATGGCAACTGCAAAAATGACTGAGTTTGCTGAATAGCTAAAGCCAGACTGAGCATTTGCCCTGAATTTGGTTATTTTTAGACTAACCTGTAGCTTAAAGAGAAGATGATAGATGCAGTTACCTTGTGAGGTAGGAGAGGCTAAGACTTTTAGAAGACATTTGAAGGCAGCCATGTATTGGGAAGTTTTTAGTGTTTGATATTTTACTACGTTTTTATATGTGCTGTAAGCTGCCCAGAGTGGCTGGGGAAACCCAGCCAGATGAAAGCGGGGTATAAATAATAATAAAATTATTATTATTAATAGTAGTAGTAGTGGTGGTGGTGGTAGTAGTAGTAGTATTAAAAGCAGAAATCATGGAGTAGCCAACCTGGTGCCCTCCAGATGTTGGACTACAATTCCTGTTATTCCTGACGATTGGCTCTAGTGGCTAAGGGGGAGTAGGAGTCCAACAAAATCAGATGGTCAAATGGTCCGGTGGTTCTGGTGGGTTGGGCTCTGATGGGATGCAGCCTATGAAGGAATGGTACATCTATTGGTGTCATCTTCTGTTAATTCACACTTTCAGGGCAGCTGAAGCAGTTATGCTGATAATAGTTGAAGCAGCTTTTTCTTGCTAGTGAAGGGGAAGGGGAATAATGATAAAAGTTGTAAAGTTTAGTATGGTACATTGCTGTTGCTTTCCTTGTATTATCATAGGAACATTGGAAGCTTCCTTAATACTGAGCCCAGACCATTGGTTCACCTAACTTAGTATTGTCTGCTGCTCTCCCTGGCTTCAGACGTGGGGCATTCCCAAACCTACCTGTAGATGTTGGGGACTGGGAACTTCTCTGTGCAAAGTAGATGCTCTACCACTGAGGTAGAGTCCTTCAGGATTTGTCAGAAAAATTTGGTTCATCATGCTTTGTGCTTACTGATTCTACTGGCCATAAATGGGCTGCAATGATGTTTGCTTAGAACATTCTTGAGAAGTTGTTCTGCTAGAACATTCTGGAGACACCCAGGGACTTCTTCATCCTATCTGTAAAGCAGGAATATAATATTGCCTGGTCTTATTCAATAATAATTTTGAAGATCGGCCATTAACACCCAGAACCTCTTTATCTCCAATTCTCTCCCCTAATTTAGGAATGAACTTGGTTGTTTTCCTTTTTCTTGTGACATTTTGATGCAAATTGTTTTGAGTGTTCCGTATGTACCCTGTTAAATGCAAAGGGTTGTATCCAACATTATATGTGTGTGAGCAGGACAGGCTTCCACTTGCACAACAGAACTTTACTATCTTCTCCTCCCCACTGGAGTCCTCTGTGTGCCATCAAAATCTTCTCCAGAGGATTGTAAAAGCCTCTAGGGCAGATTTTGGGGGCTGTAGGAAGAGGAGAGAGGTGAAGTCCCATTTCATGCAACATTGGGTTGCACCTAAATACCAGTATTCATTCCTGGTTTTTATACTGTGGTTTTAACCATATTTCTAACACTAGTAAAATGGGATGCCTTTACATTTTAGTACAAATATTATTATTGTAATAGATTTGTTCGTCCCAATTTGAATGTGTTGGTGAGAGGATAAGATATTTAAAGCACAATCACTTGGATTAATTAACTGCTGCTTCTTTTCCCCCTTTTCCCTAGGTCGAATCCGCACAAGGAGGCAAAGCTCTGGAAGTACCACCAATATCACCTCATCACCTGCTGACACTCGAGGCCGCAGCCGGGCTAAAGTAGTTTCACAGTCGCAGCGTAAGAAGCCATTTAACTTTGTTTTGTTGAGGAGGCTTTATATTTTTCTAGCTCGTTTCATTGCCTCTTCTCGTAGAAAGCACATATTCCATTCACTCCAATCAGTTTCGTTCAGTATATATCATTTGTGTGGAACAGCCTTATCCAAGGCTAGGTCTCCCAATTAATTATAAAATGGTACACAGATATAGAAATATCAGGATATTTGAGGGCTCTAGGTAATGGTTACAATCCCAGTGTACATTCCCATCCTCTTTCATTATGATCACGTACATTTATCTCCTAATATGCTGCTTGAATTGTTCACTTGTGTTTCACACATTCATGAACTCCTTTGTTCTAAGCATGGAAGAATACTCCTTCATTAGAAGATGCTTCTAATCTGTGGTGTGTGCCTGTCTTACTTGTAAAGGGCTTTCCTACTCTTTTCACCCCAGAGGAGGTCCACTAAATCGGGCCCTATCCATCTCTCTGGGATGTCTTGTGCAATTCATCCAGCATCATGGGAGCATGTCTTTTGGAGAGTAGGAAGGTGGCTCTCTCTATTGTTGGGACTTTGGCTGGATTGGTTGAGTGCTGACACTGTGCAGAAAGGTCTGCATCTGTGATGACTGCTGAAGAAAATAAAATTGATTCCCTGTATGTCATAAATAATAGCTGGCTCTCTGATCTTTTGTCACAGTACTGTGATCTGTGATCACTGATCAGTTAAGGGGAAGAGCATATGATACTTGCTAATTTGCATCTTGTTAGTCACTCCGATTCCTGATCACCTTTAGAAATTGCTGGGTGTGTAAAAATAATTCTAAAGAAGGGATAATGTAGAATGTGTAAAATAGTGATTAGGTGCTTAATGTAGTGTATTTGCATAAAGAGAAAAATGATATTACCAGTAGCATATTCACAAGTTTTTTGTGTTGCATGGTATGAGCATTCCCACTGACCCTGGCAGAATGCCACTTCTCCTGATGTTGTGTTTTTTACATTGATTGTTAGAGCCCTAATCTTTGAATCTTGCAGTTCTTTCATTGGGTGCTTGGCATCCTGCTTGTGAAAGTTGCAATCCCATTATAAGGGATTGCTAGTGAGCAGTATAGCTACTAGGGCTGCTCTTGGTTTCTTGTTCATTTTTGTTTTCTTACTGGTATCTTTCTTTGTGCTCTAAATCCTTGTGTTCTAAATCCTTTGTGTTCTAAATCCTAAACAAAATCAATACATTGTTAAGGGGATGAAGCGTTGGGGTGGGGGTGGGGATGTGCTGAAGAAGCTGGCTTTGGGATGATTGGTGTGCATGTTGGATCATTACTCATGGACCCACTAGTTATCCCAGTGCAGACATGCTAGTAATTTGTCTGTGACCTGCAACAGCTTTGCATGTCCTGCTACACTGCATCTAATTGCTGTGCAAGGCCAGCTCATGATACCACTGATTAAGGCTCTGTGCTGGCACATTTACTCGCTCATAAGTTCAGGTAATAGGTGTCTCTGTGGACATGCTTGCAAGAAAGGCCCTGCTGTGTAATATACTGCATGGTGCAAGCAGTGATGTGTCTGTCAAAAAGCAATTGATGTTGTGTGCAACTAGCAATGCTTCTTGAACTTTGTATTGTCTCGCTTTCTCTAATTCACTCTCTGCCTGTCCTTTGGTCTGCTCTCATAATCCAGGATCCAGATCAGCTAACCCTGCTGGTGGTAAGGAATCCCTTCTTTGTTTTTTCACTCCTGTTTCCATGTCTGTGCTGTCTTTCACACTGCTGTTTTTAACTATTTTAATATTCAGGATACTTGCCTTCTTTAATCCCCCCAGTGCCCCTAAAATGAGAATTCAGACTTGGACTGCTTTTGATATACACATAAGGTACTTAGAATACCTGTGCATATATAAAGACATTTCATACTTTCAGCTGCTATGATTATTAAAAACTAGGTGTTCTTTTTTATCCATCAGCATAATTTAGGCTGTAATCCTAACCCCACTACCTGGGAGTAAACCCTGCTTAATTCAGTAGGACTTTCTTCTGACACAGCTCTGATTGGGCAGCTTAGTCTTGCTGATGCGTTTGACATTAAGTTCAGTGTAAATTGGAAGGAAGATTTGGCATTTTTGTCTTGTACAGTATAGTACACTATAGAGTGAAGATAAGGTGCAGAGACCCATAGAATCAAGAGCCTAAATCTTCTGAATGTACATACAAATCAGGAATGTGGTTTTCTATATGGTCTCCAGGTAGTTTGGCATGCATTAGCAGAACAATCTTATGCATGTTTACTCAGAAGTAGGCTCCACTATGCCCAATGGGGCTTGCTCCCTTTTAAATGTGCTTTAGGACTTCTGCTAAAAAGACCTCGGGGCTTTTGGTCACCTCTTCAAATGTTCAAATGGAAAACAGAATGCTTTGCAAACAACCATGAATGACTCTTTGCTGGATAGAGGAGGTTTAGAAGTTCTTAAAATAATAAAAATGAAATGTTTGCTGCTTGTTCAGACAACAGAAGCAGCGGCACTGGTTTAAATTGTAGTTCCTAGGTTGGGAAAAACATTCTTAATTGTAGGTTCAATTAAACAAGTATGCAAGATGCCTCAAGATGTATAGAACCTACTTACTAGTAGCAAGGCATGATCAAAGGATCTTACATCTATTATGGTGAGTTCAGTTGGATTTTTATTTTTATTTATTTTTTTAACAGCAGCATTGCAAAGTGCTTTTGAAACTGAAGGGACTTTTAAAAGTAGGTTGTGTGGTGACACAAGGCAGTCTGAAAGAGTTTTTAAAAGTTTAAAAAAAAAATCCACTGGGCTGCTACAAGTCCCTTGTGTGAGCTGAACAGTTCTGTGGATTCCTTTCTGCCTTTATAAAACCATATTTCCTGGTTGGACATCAAGGGAAATTGTGGTTTAAGAGATCAGGAGGTATCCTCTAGTCTATAGCCTGGGTGTATGAGAGTGGAAAAGAATGGGGGAGATGGAAATAGGGGGCACTTGAGCTTTCTTTCATGCACAAACTGTGGTTTGTAGGAGTGCCTCAATTATGTGTGAGCTGGGTATTTGTTTAAGGAAGGTACTTCCTCTCAATCCATCATCATTTTTGAAATGTTTTATGCGTAATTCAGAAGTGATCAGACATGTTTATTAATAAATGGGCGGCTTCTGGATTTACTTTGCTGCTTTAATTTTGTTTTTGATATACTTTTAAATTAAATGGAACCGGGCAGGTTTAGTCATTTTGAGATAAGCTGAATATTTTTGTTTTATATCTGTGGTTCCTGTCTAGCTGGCAGTCGATCCAGTTCCCCTGGCAAGCTGTTGGGAAGCGGATACGGTGGGCTGAGCAGTGGAACAACCAGAGGACACCCAGCGCCATCCCCTGCTGAAAAACGCAGCAAGGTCCCTCGAAGCCAGGGCTGCAGCCGAGAGACCAGTCCAAACAGGATAGGTCTAGGTAAGATTTGTATTGGATTCGGTGCAGAACAAAGAGACTGAAGAAACACGGCATGGTACTTGGGATTACCACAATAACATGACGGCTATGGTGGCCTTATTTAAATGTGCACCCTAAGGACTTTATTAGTGATTTGCATTCTTTCAGAGTCATGCTAACATTTCCACAAAGTTCTGTGACTCCAGAATGAGGAAAGAGGAATCTGTTGAGTGAGCACTTTGAAATGGCAAGGCCATCTTTTCCACTGAATCAGCTAATAAAACTTCCACCTAATTCCACACTAGTAGAACTTTAGGTGAAGCCACCTTAGGTGGAGGTTGCCCAGGTTTAATCACAACATTAATCAGAAAACAATACTTGTTTTTTAAAACAACAACAAGAAACCAGTGGTTTACCTTCTGTTGCCACTCTCATGATTTAATTCCATCCTATCATTTCAAATGTACTGTCAAGAGCATTGAGACAGAATTTAGCTACTGCATAGTTCATGTTGATTTTGGTGAATGCTAACATTTTCTTTCTCTATCTTCCCTTAGGGGAAAAAATACATATAAATATATATCATGTTGTTGCCTCTGCTTGAAAATCAAACCTATTAGTGCACTGTTTACCATTCAAGTAACTATTCAACTTACTCTGTAGCTTCCCCTCCCCACAAATGAACGTATGTAGGACCATTGTGCACGTCCCATGGCTCAGTAAAAGCAGCTGTCCAGTTATCAGAGACATCTGATGTTCAAGCCAGGCTGCCTGCTTTCAATGTTAAAAATATGGTAGCCTTGGCAGGTTTTATTTTGAAGGTAGGAGTTCTGGTTTACATTACAATTCATCAGCATAGAATTGGGTCCTGCTGGTCAGAACTGCAATTGAGACCTCCAGATAAACTAGCAGAGTAGAACTGGAAACAGCAACTTTAATGTCAATATCAGAATTCCAGGAGTGAACAGACCAGAGTGGACTTGGGAAAGCAGGTGGAATTGGAGGGGGAAACACGTATATGGTCAGAGCTCAAGATACAGGATAGAATGACAGGCACAGAAGCAGAAATTTCAACCAGATTTATGAGATGGCAAGTGGGGCGAGTGAGAGAGAGGGAATCAAAGCCTTAGTAGGTAATTTGGGATGTGAGGTTACCTCTCTGGAAGAGATCTGGGGACAGGCTTTCTGGTTGTATGCACGGAGAAGGAAGGCAGAACGCAGACGGGAAACAAGATAAAGAAGGACATAGCTATTCTTAAGAAAATGGCAGAGGACATCAATACCAAGCTGATAACCAGGACAGTCAATGAGAAAACTGTAACTTTGTTGAGAGTCAGTTGATCCAGGAAAACGTTTTATGCAAGCAAACTAGATTCCCATGAACCCAAATTAAGATATCTGTTCAGAGCAGAATGAACTTCAGAGTAGTGTCTGAGTCCTCTTTGGATACAGTGTCACTTTTGTTGTGGTGGGGAAAAAATACATGCAATTGTTATTTTTGCTTATATATTACATTTTCATTTAAATACATGAAAAAAACTAGATTTATCTATAGGCTAGCAATGAAGCAGAACTTAAAAAACAAAATAAAAATAGCATATCAGTCCATCTTAAAATTTGGTCAGGTAGTGGCCTTATTTAAATGGCATCTGTGAAGAATTCAGTATATAGGCAGTTTGGATGGTACCAGAAAGGTGAAAATGCATGCCTGTGAATACTCTCTAATAAGCCACATCCTCTCTAAAGCCATATGGATATTTACAGTGACATGTAATCAGGTCACCCAGCATAGTACAATCTATATAGAGTGCACCTCCCTGTGCATTTTTCTCCAGCTGTTCATTTTTGTCATGAGTAGTTCACACTTGGTGTAAAGCATTCTGCTACTCAGGCACTCTTGTTTATCTATTTATGAACAGAACGGACTTTTTATAGATTCACAGATTCATTTCTGCTTTCTCTTGCAGCATCATGAGAATCACGTGTTACAAGCAGATCCCTATCCCTGATCATGGGCGCAACTAGGATGAAACTAATGAAGCTTAAGCTTCAAGGCCTGTAATCCCAGAGGGACCCCAGAAGCAGCTATAGTCCACATTGCTTTAAAAAAGTGCATCATGCATGTATATAACATTTCCCTCCCATAACTCGAAAACTGTAAGGCGTAGGAAATTTTTTGTTCACACCAGTGATTTTGACATGCGAGATATTTCGGCACATAAATTTTAATCAAAATCTGAGGCATAGAAGTTAATTTTTTTAAATGTGGTTATCTGTCATGGAGCAACCCCTAAGTTGAAGAAGATCATAGTGGTTACCTAGACCTCATTGCTGGTTGTGAAGGGCCCCGCATAACAGTTCAAACCTCAGGGCAGCAAAAATGTAGGTCTGCCACTGTCCCTGTTTGGAATCTGGTTCAGTCAGACCGCACTTCAGTTCACAATTTTATGATTCAGCCTCAGTAATCAGTTCATTGTTTCACTGAGCCGGTGGACTGATCCAGAGTTTGCAATAACAGGATGGGTTTGTGGAAGCAAATGATGCACCAGTTGTTTGGTTTTCATCTTCAGTCCGTATTCTTTATTCTCAAACTGAAGGGCTCTGTAGTGTCGTACATGACACCTTTCAGTCTTGGTGGTCTCCAGGTGCTTAGTTGTATTCTTCTCCAACAAATAACTGGATTTTGGTTGTGCTATTGAATAGAAACCCAAAGGGCTAGATTCCACTTCATGTTTGAGTAGGCATGCCAGATTTTGATGAGAAAAGAAGGGCAGAGAGGAGAGGGAATTCTGCAAGGGTGCCTGTAGCAATGCTGTGACCGATCAGGGACATCGTCATAATAGCATATTTTGAGAAGGTTCTAGATAGGTAAATGTCCTGCTTACCCTCCTTTGACATTATTTGTTTATTACTATAACAAGTATTTGTAAAATACTTTTTTTTTTTAAAGTGGCCTTTCTTTAGTGGTTCATGGCTAAATCCTTGTTGATCTGGTTATCCCTCCAAAAGCATATCTCTTTCCCACAATGTTTCTTTCAGCCTCTGTAGTTTGGCATGATCTCTGTATGTGCAAAAGTCTAACCCTCTCTTTTTCCAACTAAGATCTTCTGTCCCTTTACCACTTAACACCAGCCGGGATTGCCTGCCAGGCAGGCCTCTCAGGTGCGCTGATTTGCAACACAATAAAGCGCAACTTGGCATGCATTGCAGTTGGTCTGTGGCCAGTCAGAGTTGGCTGCTGCCCATGATTTTCCTTTCCTTTAAAAAAAAACAAAAACTAATGTCAATAATGACCATAAATGTGACTTTCCTGTCTGAGCTTTGTGTCCTCATTAAACTTGTGTTCACCTTCTCTGAAACCCTCCCTGCTGCATGCTAGCACGGAGCAGCCGTATCCCCCGACCCAGCGTGAGTCAGGGGTGCAGCCGCGATACCAGCCGTGAGAGCAGCCGAGATACAAGCCCTGCTCGGGGCTTCCCTCCACTTGGTGAGTACCTGCAGGCGCTGGAGCTTCTAAGGGCCCTTCCTTCTTCTCCCCCTTTTTCGTGGCTTAGTCAAGACATCACTAGGTGGAATGAGCTTGTTTCCCCCCCTCTCTCTCTTTAATTGTAAAAAACAAAAACAAAAAAAACTTCCCGACACTCCCTGTTTCCGACCCTCACTTTTTTCTCTTCCCTTCTGCATGCTTAAATCCTGCTTTCCTTTAGTAGGAAGATCCTTCCATCTAAAAATAATAATCATTTTGTTATAGTTTCCAAGTTCTTTTAACAGCATTTGAGCAACAATGGTTTTGACAAATCCAGCAATTCTGAAAGCAGCTAGCCTTCATCACTTCAGGGAAGACTGATGCTGCCTCAAAGCATGAGCTGGTGGCATTTAGATCCAATGTAACATTGGCTTTCCCGGGGTGGGGGGGATTTAGAAAGTGTGTTCACATTTTCTTTCCCCCTCTTCCAATATGCACTCCATCCTGTGGCTTGCATGCATGCAATATCAAGATTGCTATCGCAGGGTAACTCCATTCCCAGCTGTAATTGCGATTAAAATGCCCTGTATTTAGAGGGCATAATGGATTCATCATAACTTCACAGAAGTTCCACGGTCTTGCTTTTAAAATTATGACCCAACAACCCTAGTCCAAAGAAAAACCTGTGCTTCCAAATTAGTAGTGCAATGTCTTGGTTCTTTGTAATGAATGCTTTTTATTGTATTATTGGTTAATTAGTTGTGCGAGATATTCTGAAGGAAACTGAGCATCCTGAAGCCTTGAAAGGCATCAGTTTATTTTGTAGAAGTATTCAGTCTGAATATAAAATCCCATTCCAGTATATTCTACAATGTATGGTACTTGTGACTTGCTTAAAGCAGACAGGTAGTTTGTGATCATGTACCAAGAGCTGGGTGGTGTTCAGCTAAGTTTTATTCAGAGTAGACCAGTGTGTCATAGAGGTTGGAGTGCTGGACTAGGAACTTGGGAGACCAGGGTTCAAATCCCCACTCGGCCTTCATGAAGCTCACTGGGTGACCTTGAGCCAGTCACTGCCTCTCAGCCTAATCTACCTTTCAGGGTTGTTGTGGGGATTAAATGAGGAGGGGGAGAACCATGTACAGGCCACCTTGAGCTCCATGGAGAAAAAGGGTGGGATAGAAATGAACATGACTAAGTTAGGGCCATTGGTTTCAATGGGTCTACTCTGAGTAAGACATAATTGAGTACCACTCTCTGTGTTTCGCATTTTAGCACTATATACCCAACGCTCATTGGGATTTCATAGTGGAGGAAAGCAAATGTTATGGACATGATACTGTAACCCTGCTGTGTGTGACACCTGTAGAGGCTAGTTTCTAACATTGCTGATGGGAACAGCAGTCTTTTATCCATGAGCTTTTAGATCCACATCCAGAGCACAGCTGTAGGCCTCAGACATTGGCGACGATATCTTTTAGAGGTGTCCAAATGTGAGCAGTTTAGAATGATTCAGTCTGCCATCTTGATTCAAAATGGCATCCAATTGAATCCAAATTTAGGGGAGGGGAAAGCATTCTCCTCAATCTCATCAGCCATCATGCAAAAATTGGTTACTGTTCTGCTTCAGATCTAGTAGTCCTAAAAAAAAGGAAAGGTCTGGTCATAAGGGTAACACAAGAAGCAAGGTCCAGAATCAGTCCAAGGACAAAACACAGGAAGTCCAGTCAAGGCACATCAAGGATGTTGTTCCAGCACTTCCTTCCAGCAACTGGAAGCTTTTACACACGAACCTTCATAGTCTTCAGGCACTCCAGCTCACTAGGTCTACACTTCTAGGCTCCAGAGCTCCCCCGCTCCCCCAGCTCAGCTTCTGTTCAGGGGCCCTCTGTGTCTTGTGGAGGGTGTTGGGATGCCTTGAACTCTGAAGGCCCCAGATCCAGCCTGCTCCTCTATAGCATTTGCTTTGGGAGGACCAGGTCCTTCTCTGAAGAGAATTCTTGCAGCAGGAGCCTTGCAGTTTTGATATCTTAATATGTGTCCAAATCAGTGTAGTTTTGAATAGTTCAGTCAATCCATGTTGATTCAAAATGGCATCTGGTGGTTTCCAAACATAGACCGAAACCCGCTTCAGGAACCATCATGCCAATTAAAAGGTCTGAAGGCTTAGAGAACTAAGACATCACACAGCTTTCAAAAATATATAGTAGACAGAATGACAATATAACAAAAAACAAAATTTATTCTACTTGATAAGTGACTATTGCTGCCATTATATACATAGGTGAATCAGCAAACCTTTCTACTCACTGTTGATAATTAAAATTTCTCTAGTTCAGTGGTCTATTATAGCTAAAACAAAGTTGAGGGGTTTGTGCGTTCAGGAACCATCCTCTCTTCTTTAATTAAGATTTATCAATAATAATCTGAATTCTGGAATGTTTCAGATAACTTTCTAAAGGATGATTAAGGAATGGCTTTAAAAAGGTCTGAGCAAAAACACAAACCTGGTCTCCTTAGCCTCGTCTTGCCAATGTTTGAGAGTGTTTACCCATTGGGCTAGGAGAAGGGGGCGGGATTTGTTGCTGCATAGCCTGGGAATGCTCAATGCAACGTGGAGCACGGCATGGAAATACAGGGGAATCTCTCTGCATTGCCTAAGCATTTGGGGGACTCTTCTCTTTCCACTGTTGTTCTGTGACTCAGTTCTTGGGCTGCAAAGTTTGCAAACAGGCACAGAAAACATGAATTTAAAGGAGCAGTCGGGTTCTCTCTCTGTGTGTGTGTCTGATATTGGAACCAAATATTTATGTTGGTTTTTTCCAGTCATATACTGTAACTAAAAACTAAAACCCAAAGAGGTCTTAGTGGCGCATGTGCATGTATCAAATGTATCATTTTAGAAACTTTTCAACTGTTAATGCAAAGCTGTATACTTTTCTTGCTGTCCAAGTATACAACTGATTGTACATATTCCTAGCATTTAACATATGCAAATTTATATTTTTTTCTTCTAGTAAGGCAAAATAAGAAAAATACTGCTGTTAGTGGTAATCTAAATCAAAATTCAGTTTTAAGAGTTTAATAGCATTTTATATAAAATGCAACTATAGACTTTGAAATAGATTTGCTAAATAATGTTAGTACTGCCCTGGCTCATCTCCCGGTTTGCACATCACATTATATTAATAGTTTATTTGGGCAACACAGCAAGCCGGACTCTGACTTGTTTTGTATGCAGCATGGCAGCAGCGGAAGGAGGGGAAGAGAACTATGGGAACTTTTTAGCAGCAATTTTTCATTTTTCATGTCACTTTTAATTTGTATACCACTCTTCTATATTACTATACACAAGGAAGTTTAACAAGCTGAAGAACATCAAAATATACAAGATCACAGATCTTATAACAATCTGTTCCAATAAAATAAATCATAATCATTTTTTAGTAACTGCTAGTTCACACAAAGCCACCCTTTGTTTTATACTGCATGTAATATAATGTGACATGCAAAATGGGCCCACATATAGATATCTGAAACATCTAAGATGGGATCAAATGGAGAGTATATGAAATGCATCAAAAAATTAGCAGGGTTTATCTTTGCCATCTTACATCAACCACCAAATTCTCTGCTCTGTTATTGCTTAGACTCTTTTAGTTGTTAAAGTGAAGGGTGCTCTTTCAGATCCAAAACTGAGTTCAGAACTAGTGAAAGCATGAGTGTGCATGTAGTACAACTGCAGATTGAGCAGCTGAGTAAATAAGCGGTGAAAGTATTTAAATGACACTTTCCCCAGCCAAATCTGCTTCTTTCCGCAGTATAATGTGTGACCTCTTTGATTTTTGCATTAATCAATACAGTGGTACCTCGGGTTAAGTACGCTTCAGGTTACGTACGCTTCAGGTTAAGAACGGACCTCCAGAACGAATTAAGTACTTAACCCGAGGTACTACTGTACATCATTATGATACAAACTCTTTATTGTCTTAGATCCAAAGGTAAGTATACTATGGCCAGACTGCTTAACTGTATACGGCTCTATTGGCACTTGTGAATTATTTAAATGACTAGTTGTCAGTGCTGGTGCCTTTTACTTTTTGGGTGCTTGGATGTTTTCCAGCCACGAAACCAACCTCAGGACTCTATATTCAGTGTAAAGCCTGTAACTAACATTACTGATTCAAATCTCGTCTCAAATCCAGATTTGCTTTTTTCCGTACTGTAGCTGTATGTTGTCCAGACCATATGGATATATGAGGTTGTGCAGCACCCTAATTAGACTCCTGACAGAGCACTTGCTTTAAATGCAGAAGTTCCCACATTGAGTCTCTGGCACACAATGCTAATGGATTCTGGGTTAGCAGAACTGGGAAAGTCCCTCTGCCTGGGGAATGGGAGAGATGCTGCCCGTAAGAGGGAGCCTGAATATGTCTATGGTAGCTTCATATGTTCAATTTTAATAGGTTGCTTGTTTTGTGGTACTGGGGATATAATTCCTGCAACAAATATATGTCATGAAAGTTATTTCCCTATGTTGTCTTTCCCCTCCTCTCTGGCGCTACCGGTTTTTCCCTGAACTACAAATTGTCTTTTTTATTGACCATGGGTTCGCATCTATGAATGAAACTACTGAGGTTTAACACTTGCAAGCACAGTTTCTAAGGATTCATTGCGATTCCGCCATAGGATTTAGACGGACCACACCTAAATCCTATTGCTTCCAAGTTGATCATTTCATGTTTTCATCAGTGATTCTCCTGAACCCGGCAGGTGATTCATGCTTCTCAGTCTCTGCTGGACTGCACGTAACTCAGAAGTCTCGAAAGGGGTCCCTTCTGTTTTTCATGCATCATGCCCCATAGCCGAGGGGGTGAGGGGGAGGGTGGGGGGTGAGCAAGGGAGCTTTGGGTGTTGGTCCTGCTTGTGGGGCTGGCACTCGATTTATATGTCCATTCATATGCGCTGCCATTTCCTTTTCACTATGTAACGCCAGTGTTGGTATTAATCATGTGCATCCTCTTTGGACTGTGGCACTTTTCTGTCTTGAGTACATGTGTGTTAATCCTGTGGGTGTTGCCATTCCTTCTACTTGCAGCCTCTCGACGTCATTCCAGGTCCACTAGCGCTCTCTCCACTGCTGATTCTGTTGGGCAGTCAGGTGAACAAGTGCTAACTGCATGAGTCTGCTTCTTAATAGTGTCTCTTTTTATTGCCATTTTAACATTTGCAGTCACAAACGTCGCTCTCCATTTAGCATGTGCTTCTTCTTCTTTTTTTTACCACCAGCACCACCATAGGCTTTCTTTCTTTTTTTCTTTTAAACATGCTTTTGTCACTTTTAAGTTTTGAATGCGGGTTTTTTTTAAAAGGTGGGTTGGGTTTCTTTGGTTTTTGGTTTTGCATACTATTATTCCTGGAAAGGAAACAATGTTAAAATGGCGATTCAGGGCTTTGTTGAAGTATCTTCTATGCATTTGTTCAGACAGATTGCATAGTATTTTGGGGCATGCTGAACAGCAGCCACAGGAAGTGCATAACATCACTTGGAGCTGCAATTTTCTAATGCTCAATAAATAAATGTTAGAGTTGACCAGCAGCAAGGATGTGGCTCAAAATTCAGTTGTACAGTGTATCTCTGGTGTGCAAATAGCAAAAGTCAGTTTAATACTCTTTGGTAAATACAATTTTTTAAATGATGCTCTATCCAAGCTTTATAAAACTCTTATTTACTGAAAGGCACAAATCAAGCAATTAGAAGCTTGGGTTTTTAAGCTGGACTGGGTCTTTACAGATTTGCATTAGCTTCTTATGCCAAATAGTATAGATTTCTATATATCATGATTTATTTGAATTTGTGCTATACATTTGAAAGGTGGCAGATTTGGTAGAATTTGTCTCAAAATGGGTGTCACTGAGAAATTATTTGGGATTTGCCTTGTGCTCTTCTGAAACTTTACTGGAGAACTTCATTCATATCTCTGTAATGGGCTTTAGTACACTGAAAACACTCTTCTGGAGTGAGGGACCGACAAGCCCAGAACTTTTCCCAATAGAAACATGTATTGCATTGTCACCCATCTCATGGGTTCTGCCCATTTGCTAAAAGTAGGGCATATAACTGCATGCCACCTTGTAACTTATTGTGAGTTTAATTTAGTTGTTTCTGCTGGGTATTTTCAAGGTTTACGACATGATTTATTTTACCATTCTGATTATCCACATCTTTTTAAAAACTATCTTCCCTTTTCTAATGCAGTCTTAATTTTGCTTGATAACATGTGACAGATAGAATTCAGTTCTGGTTTTTATGAAAATTCTGAGCATTTCAACTGGCCTTGCTGGAGCTAGATTTTCACCCTTTACCAACTTACACAAGTGATCTTTTCACTTGGAAGTTAATTCCCCAGTGGCATGCCTTTTTCCTGGAGGGTGGCCATAACCACACTGGGATGCAAAGATTTCTTTTACTTCATGATTTGTCAAAAGGATTCTTCAGTATTGGAGCTCTTGCCAGGGTGGGTGGGATCCTGATGTATTAAATCAAGCTGGTGATTACCGGTACTTTCTGGGCAAGAGTACTAGATTTATGTATGTTTTCTGGAGCAAATTTGGTTGCACATACCTCTTTGATCACTTTCTTGTTCATTCGCATGTCACAAAATTAGCCTAGTAAGCTGCATGTGGCACATTCTGGGGCCAATTTATCATGTATGAAAGTGCAACCAGTTCCTTGATTTGCAGAGGCAGGTAACAATAGAAATCATGATTTGCCATGTCTGTGGGGAAACGTCCCAAAATTCCTATGTAGCTTTCAATGGGGCAATGCTATGGCAGTTCTATATTTCAACTGTGGATATTCCACAAATAGCAAAAATGTTACCCTAATCCATGACCCAGCTGAATTTCAGCACTTTTAAATCCCATGCAGATTAGTGGTTCATTTCTTTCATTGAAACAAATCTACACTTCATTTTACCTCTGCTGTTACTGAAATGTTGGAAGATGCAAATCTAGGGGTGAAATTCTGGCTTTCAGTGAGACCTGAGCAATGCCACCTGATCCAAAGACATATTTGTAGATTCTCTGAAGCCTCCTACTCAAATAGTTCCACTGAACAGTGGAGGGCTTTAACAAAGTCGGTAGGTTATGGGATCATGGCTATTATATTGCACCAGATACTTACTGATACTTACGAAATTATGGTTGACTGGTACAAATCTTCATAGCAGTGCATTTGGCTTGTCACTTCATATGCATTGCCACATTTCCACCAGGTCTTTCTACTTGAAGATCTACTTGAAACAAAAGTGATGTTTGAAGCAAGTATTTGTGCTGCTTCTGCAACTAGGTGCATTAAAAAAGGGAATAGTAATAACATGCAGTTTTTATTTCCCTGTAAACATCATCAGTCAATTGCTTTTGGAAAAAGCTTTTCATTAAAAACATTTAATATTCGCATGTAGTCTACTTTTATTTTTAGAAAATGTGCTTGTTGTAAATTTAAAATGTCTTATCTTGGTAACACATTTTGAAAAATGAAAAAGTTTTGGTATAGTTGCCCCAATGCTTAGAAAATTATTGGTTTTGGCCTGTTATAACATCAATTCTTCCTTTATGCCATAGTTGATCTGATCTTGCTTCCCTTCCTGCAGACTCAAGCAAATATTGAATGCAAAAGTTGAATGCGACTTTTATCTGAGAGAAGATTGCAGAGTTCACAAATGATTTTTCCTCTTGAACTTACTCTGTTTATGCCTAGGTTCCTGCGTCAATTGTTTTTGAATCTGCACACCCCTATTAAACCTTGCAAGAAATTCCTATTCATTAGAGATGAAAGCATGAAGCCACTTAAGCAAATACCGTTTCTAATTAGTGTGCCCTAAAATATTTGCATGCAAACCACCTTTTTATCACTTATTGCACAGTTGCAAATTATATGCTTCAGTAGTGCAGATTATCATTGTCCTGATCTAGCAAAGGAAATATGCAAGGACGCAGCCTTCTGCTGTTGCAGGTAGTTCAGATCCATACACTCATCCACTTCATGATGCTGATTGGGCCCCACTGAATGGACTAGGGATATACACCACCATTCGACATCAGTTGTTGTGCACAGCTAATTGCCTACAGCTAGAGTAGGATTGGGATGCCATGTTGCTAAATTACTGTTGCTTTTAAAAAGCTCAAACACTGTGGTTTTTATTTGATTGATAACCTACGGTAGCTGTTGGGGAAAAAATCCTTTTGAAATTCATTCTATCATTATTATAGTCTTCGTTCTATAAGGCTGTGAAACCCAGATTCAGATGTAATGCTAAGCCAAACCATGGCTTACCTCTGAGTAGCCCATCAACTGTAGGGCCACAGTCTTTACTCTGGAATCCGCATGTTTGCTAGTTCGTGCTAAGCCATGTCCTGGGCCACTGTCAGAGTAATTGTTAGCTACTCTAGAGTATTTTTAAAAGTACACATTGTAGGACCTGCAAAAAAAGAAAGAAAAGAAAATTAATAGAATACTAGTGACAAATTTTCTCTTAAAAACACACACACACACACACACTTGAAAATTTTGTTGTGGTACTCATGCTTCTTCCTTTGAACAATGAGTGATATCCAGAGGTTGTTTCATTAAAAAGACACCATAAAAGAGATCAACTCCCTCCCCTCCATTTCTCAATAGGAAAGTATACTGGTGACTTGTCAAATGCTAT
The DNA here is from genome assembly GCA_034641385.1 of Darevskia mixta. Taxonomy (NCBI): domain Eukaryota; kingdom Metazoa; phylum Chordata; class Lepidosauria; order Squamata; family Lacertidae; genus Darevskia; species Darevskia mixta. Next base: position 8,372,342 of record JAWWNH010000001.1, on the reverse strand, counting down.
ATCTGGGATCCTAGCTAGCTTTGTAACAGGACTCTACATTTTGACAAGTCTGTAGAGTTCCCTCTCTGTTTCGGTTCATTCCTGGCCAGCAGCCTTATTAATATTCCAAGGGACTGTGAACTCCCCTAATGATGCCTTTCAATATTGTCTTTTGTGCAGACCGGTTTGGGCTCGGACAGCCAGGCAGGTTGCCTGCCTCTATGAATGCAATGCGAGTCCTCAGCACAAGCACAGATCTGGAGGCTGCTGTGGCGGATGCACTGGTAAGAAGGAAAACACAATGCTACCAACACCAGAAACTGACTTAAAGCTGCCTCTTGTACGTACATTCTCCCGTTTCTTGTTTGTAACTGTTCCTTTTTTTTAATGTGCCAGTGCGTGACACTGCCTAAATGTCTGTCTGGGAGTCTGGCATATGTGGAATAAAGTTAGTTAATGCACAGCCGTTCTGCACAAGAGGCAGAGCTGTTGTGATTGCTGGCATTGGAGCTGAGAAGATTGACCCTAGTAGTCTCAGATAGAAGTGAAGAGTTGCAAGCATTACAGTATTTTCCTGTGTATAAGACTACTTTTTAACCCAGGAAAATCTTCTTAAAAGTTGGGGGTCGTCTTATACGCCGGGTTGTATTTCTTATACGGCGAGTATATCCCAAACTCTATATTTTAACTGGGAAGGTTGGGGGTCGTCTTATACGCCCAGTCGTCTTATATGCCGGAAAATACGGTAACTGTTTGATCCTAACTACCCTTATGTGGAAGTAAGCCTCATTTATTTGGATGAGTCATATTCCGTCTAAATGCACTTAGGATCACAGCCAAAGTCTCTGAACTGCTATCCGCTCTGTTCAACAGTTATATACCATGGTAGATGAGGTGCTTTAGCTGTGGCTTCTTCAGCTGTAAGACAGTAAGGACTTGTGTCTCTAGTTCTAGATATTTCAGGTTTGATTTCCAGCACAGTAGGTGTCCCTGGTGTGGTTGGTATCTGGGGTCGCCCTCAAATCCTCCACTGATGCTCACCAAGGCCTCTGCCCCTCCCTATTTTATTTTATTCTTTTTACTTTGGGGGGAGTGTTTGGTTGGGAAGTTTCCTGATTTGGGGGGTGTTGCCTGCTTTTTTTGCTCTGTGTTTTACGTGTTTGGGGATGTGTGTGTGTTTAACTCTTTTTGGGGGATGGATGGATGGATGGATGGATGGATGGATGGATGGATGGATGGATAGATGGATGGATGGATGGATAGATAGATAGATAGATAGATAGATAGATAGATAGATAGATAGATGGGTCTGAGTATTGCTGTTACTTCTGTGAAATGGGTATTTTGCAGTTCCTACAACAGTTCCTTTGATTTTCAAATGTGCCTCCAGGCCTGAGAAGGTTGGAAATCTCTCCAGAAGTGTTAACAAATTTTGCTTGGCTCTTGAAGGTTGGTTGGTGCATTTGGAAGGCAAAAAAAAATTGAATCTCTTTTCCTAGGGAACTCGTGAGAATTGTAGCTCTGTGAGGGGAATAGGGGTCTCCTGACAACTCTCAGCACCCTTAACAAAATACAACTCTCAGGATTCTTTGCGGGAAGCTGTGACAATTTAAAGTGGTATCATGGTGTTTTATATGTGTGGCGTGAATGTGGCCTTAGAAGTGCTGTGCCGGATGCTCCTCAGTTCCAGAAAATCATCCATTAAGTGCATCTAAGTACAATGTGTTCTGCTATGACTGACACTGTGGGCTTGATTCTAGCTCCTAGACTATGGGTCCACCTAGCTCAGTATTTTTTTACTGAATGAAAATGTTCATTCAAAACATTTGTTTTTTCACCCACAACTGAAGAGCTTCCATTAGAATGGGATAGCTAGCGAGGCCTCCAGTACTTCAGTACAAGCTGTCTCTTGTGTTTGTTAAAGTTGACAGGGAACTACTGGCCCTGAGGTACAGCTTGTGAATTATACGCTCTCTCTCCCATGCCTCAATAAAATCATAAATCCATAAAGAAAGGGCTGTAGTGAAGTTGGGGCCTGTACTTTTTTCCAAAATAAATTTTCAGATTACCCTGTCAGCTGAAGAATACATGTGTCAGTTATTTTCATCTGTCTAAAGACTGACAGGGAAAAGGGTCCTGCAGTCTCTGCCCTCAACAAGTATATCATAAAATCAATTCTCCACATGGAACACAGAGACAATTTGTTTCTACTTCAAGGTAGTGGTATTTTGCATCGCTGACTAGCAATGCAAGCCCAATCCAGAAAACCCCAGAACTGGTAAGAGAGGGCCTTCTCATACTGAAGATATGCAGAGCAGCAGACCAGTCATCTGACTTACTGAAACCCTGTTTGACAGATACCCAGGTCCAGCTGATGTTGCAGTAGAACAAGAAGCCATCCAAAGTCTATTTCAGTTGAATTTTGCTGTTTTTCTTATCGTTGTTACTATTGTGAAAAGGCAACTGTTTTACTTTTGGTTGCCAGTCTCCTGCCTTTCTCTGTTTCTCACTGAAAAAATCCCCTACTGTCTAGTACAGTAGTCTTTTTCACAAAAGCAGCATTCTCTGCTCCCTGCCCCTCCACCTTGGTATTTGAGGAGTCTAGATGCTGCTCCAAAAAGGCTTTTTCCCACCAAACAAGATTTCAAACAAAGCCCCGCAGGTCAAATTCTGTGTCCTGGCACACACTAATTTCTGTACCTGTAAAAAGAGACAACTGAACCTGGTCAAAAGAAACATCTTTGTTTCTGCCTAGCAAACGTGACATCAGTGTGCAGAACCAGTCTTGTTGATTTGAAGGTCATTGAGAAACATTGGGATAAAAGGATTTCACATTCAGGGGAAGAAATAAGTCCCAGCTGGCTATGAGAGAGGGAGGGAGCTCTGGGAGACCATAGTGTATGCATAGGCAAACTCGGCCCTCCAGATGTTTTGGGACTACAACTCCCATCATCCCTAGGTAACAGGACCAGTGGTCAGGGATGATGGGAGTTGTAGTCCCAAAACATCTGGAGGGCCGAGTTTGCCTATACCTGCCATAGTGTATTTGAACAACTTCAGAAGAAAAAAAAAATAGCTCTTAGTTATTTGGTTTTCTGTGATGCTAGAGAGCGTGTTATCTCATCCCTGTCTTGTATTCTGTGTCTGTGGGCTGGTAAGAGATAACATGTCCTCAAATGCCACCTCGAGGAGAACAGAAGCTTAGGGGTGATAATCAGGACTGAAATTCTTTTTTATTGGAGTTGTATAAAAGTGTCAGAATGGCATAGGATAATGTTGGCTTTAAGTGAAGGCAGAATGCTAAGTGCGCATCACCTATGCTTGAATTGAAGAGGACTTAGGTTGCATTGGGAAGTGAGATCAGAAGAGCAATCTGTTTGGTGCCATGCTCTGTACCCATTTTAATTTTGTGTTGCTTGAAGTAAATCTGGCTGAATTTATATTTTTATTTGCTAAGACACATTTGCTTGTACATTTCTGTTGCAAGTGCAATCCCTGCATAAGCTTCTGACATAATTCTCTTATGCTTTTCCCCACCCTTCAATCTTTTCCTGCATACAGCTCTTAGGAGACTCCAGAAGCAAGGTACTAGTGCCTGACTTTTTTTACTTTTTGTTGTTGTTTAGTTCTTTTCCAATTTTTTTCTTTTTTTTGCTTTTCCTGTTACAGAATTCATATGGTGCCGTAATTATTCTGATAAGTTAGATCCCAGGTCTGGAGTCCTATCAAGCTGCAGAATTGGGACCTCAGAAACACATTCTGTATCATTCACTTAGTGTCTGTGTGTGTGTCAAAGTAAACAAGAAAAGCCAAGAAAAAAAACCTCTTTAATAAATTATGCAAATAAAACATTACTATTTTGTACATGTGTATATGCATATATGCTAAATTATGTAGAGGGTGGAAAAGATAAGGAAATTGCTCTGAAAATAATAGTTATTTGATGTTGCGTAGCACAGTTAGGTATTTCTAGCAAGAGTGGGAGCATATTCCATAAAGTTAACACACACACACACACACACACACATATTTGCTGTATGCCGCCTTTCCACATTTCAAAACATGCTCAAGGCAGCTTACAACATGAAAATAATACAGAACTACGACATAGCAAAAGAAGTCATAAACAATAAATAAAATATTTAAAAATACGCAGCCAAACTGAACAGTTTCCACATAAATCGCAACAGGATCTAAAATAAAGATACAAAAAACCAACAGCAACAACCCCCCTCACCAAACAACCCCCCAGCCCAACAGTGTTCAGTTCAGCTGGAGTCACTCAGGGCTCTGCCCTCCCAGGCCAGGTGGAAAAAGGCCTGCAAGGCAGGGAGCAGGTCTTCCAGGAACACACAGGCAAGATGGTCTCTCATTTGGCATATAGCTGCCTATTCTTCATAAGGCACTGCCATCCACTCACACTATGTGACAATATGGACTACATCCAAAGTAAGTATGAATTTTCAAAGTAGCCTGTTGCACTCTAGTGATAGCCTCTAGGTTTCCATAAATATACAGTGGTACCTCTACTTACGTTCACCTCCAGTTATGTATCCTTCGGGATACGTACGCGGCAAACCCAGAAGTATTTTTCCGGGCTTCGCCGCATGCACAGAAGCAGTCCCTCCGGTTGCACAAACCTCAGGATCCGACCAGAGCTCCGGAACGGATCCCGTCCGCAACCGGAGGTACCACTGTACACAATTCCAAAAAAACCAAGAACCTCTCCTAATGCTAATTTTTGGACACCTGGATCTTATGCTGATGCCAGCAGGGGGAGTTCCCTGTGACACATTTTCTTGGGATTTGAACTTCATTGGGACTAGAGGGGGTGTGCACATCTTTCCCCAATGTATACTTTGAGTAGCTTTTACAGAGTGTGATGTAATCATTTCAGAAATTCATTTATCATTGCTAAATATCTTATTTGCAAACCTGGGCTTTCAAGACATTGGTTTTCACTAAAAGAAATTTGTATCAGCATAATCATGACTCCTGTTTATTAATGAAGAACCAACACACACTTAAAACCATAAATACAGCATACTGTATAAAATCTGAATTTATGTAGGTGAATTTGGAGGCAATCCTTGTTATTTATTTACAAAACGATATCAGCAACAGAATATTTCTCTTTTTCCAGTTTAAATCACTGGCTTGTTAGCTACATGTTCTATCTCCACAGTTCTTTTCTATATTAGTATTTATGATATCTCATTATCGGTAATTTCTTCTTTCATAGGGCCTTTTCTGTTATCACTGCTTATATTTTGTCCTTTTTAGGGCAGTCTATGCCACTCTTCACCAAGGCTCCTGATGCAGTTTAATAGTGGTTTAAATGTTTTTATGCCATAATCACCAGGAGGGTCAAACAGGCTTCTTTGGTGTTAAATTCCTAGTTTTTGCTTTAATGTGGTCATGTGGAACCTACTAAGTTCAGGGTTAATTTCCCCCCACCAGAAAAAGCCAGTGAGACGAAGGTATGAGCCATATGGGATGTATTCTGATGATGATGCAAACAGTGACGCATCAAGTGCTTGCTCAGAGCGCTCCTACGGTTCCCGAAATGGAGGTATCCCACACTACCTGCGGCAGACGGAGGATGTGGCCGAGGTCTTAAATCACTGTGCAAGTTCCAACTGGTCTGAGAGGAAAGAGGGGCTAATAGGTCTACAAAACTTATTGAAGAGCCAGAGGACACTGAGGTAATTGTTTTAGTAAGTTTAAGAGAGGTATTATTTATTTATTCGTTTAATTTCTATACCGCCCTTTATTTTTAACTCAGGGTTAAGGAATGCCCTTGAGTGAGTGAGTGAGTGAGTGAGTGAGTGAGTGTGTTGTGGAGGTTTCTAAGCAGAGGTTGGATGGCCATCTGTCATGGATGCTTAAGCTGAGATTCATGCATTTCAGGGGGGTTGGGGCTAGATGACCCTTGTTGTCCCTTAGAATCATAGAATTGTAGAGTTCAGTGATAATAAAAGGTTCTGCTGGGGGGTGGGGAAAACAAAAGAGGAAAGCCCCATCAGCCATATGCCAAACAGCAAACAAATAGAGGGCAGGTGATCACCCTAAACCTGTGATAGCCAAACTTGGCCCTCCAGCTGTTTTTGGACTACAACTCCCATCATCCCTAGCTAACAGGACCAGTGGTCAGGGATGATGGGAATTGTAGTTCCAAAATAGCTGGAGGGCCAAGTTTGGCCATCACTGCCCTAAACTAAAAGGCCGCCAGAATGGCATTTGCAATCTCTCTGAGGCAGGGAAGAGGCTAAGTTCTCCTTCTGAGGGAGTGCTGCGACCAAGGAAGCGTTGTCCCACGTGACCACGTAGCGTACTTCTAATACTGGTGGGATGCAAAGCAGGGCCTCCCCAGAAGATCTCAGTGGATGCATAGGGTCATGTTGGAGAAGGCAGTCTTTGGAATATTCCAGTCCCCAAACATTTGTGGCTTTAAAGTTGGTAACCAGCATCTTAAAATTGGGGCTGTGAAGTAAAGCAGTGTAGATTAAATAATTTTTGATTAATATGGTCTTAATGGTGGGCCCCATCATCAGGCCGGCAGTAGCAATCCAAACACTCTTGAAAGGCAGCCCCTCATGAGGGAGACTCATTACACTCAACTATCATATAAAATCGGCATATCCTGAATTAATAGCACCACATATTATATTGTTTGTGGATATGCCCAATCTTAAGAACTGTATTTCATAGTACCACACATTTTGTGGTGGGACCGTAAGTGTAAAATGCTTTCTTCCTCGCATTTTACACATACTTTATGTCAGATCTAAAACATTCTCGTTTGGGTTTTGTGTTTCAGCCGAGTTGAGTTGAAAAGACTGTGTGAGATCTTCACACGCATGTTTGCTGACCCGCACAGCAAGGTAAAATCTTAAGTATATCTTGTAAGATAAGCCTGTAATATTTTGTGAATGTTCATATATTCGTAAGCATTTTGTTGGTATAAAACAAGCTTATTATTGAAACCTTGGTCGTCTCAATCTCTTGACGGCGTCATTATGCTCTGAAACAGATTTGACTTTGTGTGTAACATTTTAAGGCTTCTTAGTGAAGGAAGTGGGGGTATAAAGAAATTGTCTCACTACAAAATATTTGTGCATTTCTTCCTGAAGCTTGAACATTGCAGAAGTAGGGATCATTTAGGGCAGAACATTTCCTTAATGTGCAGTAAGAATGGTTGTTTCAAAATACGTTACTTGCGTCAAATTGTAAACACTTAACTCTAGCCTATAATAAAAAAAAATGTCTCAAACTTTATGTGAATGCATATATTATCTGGGTATTGGGGAAAACTGCCCTAGAGCAGTTGGCTTTGGTTCTCCATATCTATGTACTAATGAATGGTTTGTTTTGTTGCATGGCCTGTTTTGCGGTGGAATTCACTACAGAGAGTAAGTGTATTCTCTTTCCTCCTCACCCCCACCCCTCCATGTTACCTCTTTTATATCTTTAATATGGCACATCGTGAAAGTTTACAGTGCTAACATTGTTCCTAAAAGTATCCCTTATCTAAAGTAGATCTCCCCCCTTTTCTTCTTCTTGAGGACATGTTTGCGGTGTTATTATAACTATTATTTCCCCACCCCACCCCTTTATCTCTATATTTCTTATAGGTTTTCAGCATGTTTCTTGAAACGCTGGTAGACTTCATCATTATTCACAAAGATGATTTGCAGGATTGGCTTTTTGTTCTCCTGACACAGTTGCTCAAGAAGATGGGAGCTGACTTGCTGGGCTCAGTACAAGCAAAAGTGCAGAAAGCTCTGGATGTAACAAGGTAGTGTGTCTGCAAATAACAATGGATGACCTGTGAACCTACCAGCAAGGTGACTTCACCAGACATTTAGACATAATGGTCCGCTTTGGATATAACATGAATCGTAGTTTTAACATCACAGGAAGAAGCCTACTTGGACCCCATGCACACGCACACCCTACTTCCTACTCCTCTGATGCAACCACAACGAGGAGATCAGCAGAACATTTCTTGATTTAAACTAACCACAGTTTGTTGCTGCATCTAGACCATGCTGTGATTAGTTTAAGCCATGGTTTATCGAAACAAGTTAAGATCAATTTGTGGTTTTGGGCTTGTTTCAGTAAACCAGGAATGGGGAATCTGTGGGCCTCCAGATGTTGTTGGATTTCAACAACTAGAAGTTTAATAAATGAATAAAAATGATTAAACAATTGATGACCGTTTAAACTGTGTGTATGGGGAAGTATTGTTTTTTATTATTGTATGTCTTTTCTGTGTTTTTATATAGTAACCCAACCCCCTTGTGATCCTCTGATGAAGGGCAGTATAGAAATAAAACACTCATCATCCCCAGCTGTTGATCAGTCATCCGGGATGATCAGAATTGTAGTTCAACAGTATCTGGAGGGCCAAAGCTTCCACATTCTTGAAATAAGCCACAGTTTAAACTAACTGCAGTTCCTAGTTTGGATGTAGTAAGAGACTACAGTTAGTTTCAACCGGGAAGTGGATGCTTCCAATAAAATTCTCATGGCTACATTGGGAGAGGAGAGAGTGAGTGCTTACGCTTGAATCTCGGGTAGTCTTGTTTCTCTAACACTAAACTGGTTTAGCAGTATATCTAAACCACGCCATTGTAACACCTGGTATATTTCAGGAGAGAAACTATTTGCTTTGCTTTACTACTTGAGGGAACCTTGTTGGTCTGCCGTAGTCGAAACAAAATTAAAAAAATTCCTTCCAGTACCACCTTAGAGACCAACTAAGTATCTGAAGAAGTGTGCATGCACACGAAAGCTCATACCAAGAACAAACTTAGCTGGTCTCTAAGGTGCTACTGGAAGGATTTTTTTTATATTGAGGGAACCTTGCCGTTCATTTAAAACCAGCATAAACATTTGAGCCTAGAGGTCACACCCACACCATACATTCAAGGCACTCTTCTACAACTTCAGTAGTCATGGCTTCCCCCAAAGAATCCTAGGAACTGCAGCTTGTTAAGGACTCTGAGAGTTGTTAGGAAGCCCCTCGCAGAACTACAGTTCCCTGCACCCTTAACAAACTATAGTTCCCAAGATTCCTTGGGCTAAGCCATGACTGTTAAAGTTGTACAAGAGTGCTTTAAATTATGACAACGGATTCTTGACATTTTTTTCAGCAGCCAATGGTTAAGGTCTATGCTTGGATTGCATAAGTTGGAAGACGTCGCTCATCAAGCACTACGCTATAGAGCTTCCCTCCCTTTTCAGAGGGCTTCCATGAAAGCCCCAGGTCAAAGGAACAAGGGCTGCATGTAGCAGTGCCCAAAGACCATACATCTTTGCAATTTTATTTTATTTTGCATGTTTGCATTTGAGACTCGTCTTTTTTTTTCTTGGTATTTTGTTTTTTGCGCTCCATCGCCCAGGCTGTGAGTGGTAAGTGCTGCACGATTTCTCCATCTGAGACAAGATCTTACAAGAAAAGGAAAACTGAATGAAACAGAAAGGGGGGGGGACTATCTTTCTAGAACCTTTGTTATTGACTGAACATTAGCCATGTCTGCACACCTCAGTAAACCATAGGTGAATGCAATATGTATGAACAAGAACAAGACACAACAAGGCTGGAAGTCACCCTCCCCCTGCTCCTCATCCCACACAGCCTGGAGGACGACTTCAGAAGCTCTCATTTGCACTCTCGATTAATCGGTTTCCCATGACATCCAAACCTGAAAATGGCTAGTCTTAACTATGGTTAGTTTAAATAATCCAGCTTCAGCAATTATAATTGCAAATTGTTTGAGATTAACCAAAGTTAATCCACAGGTTGCTGATCTAAATACCACAAACTGTGGTTTAGCATCATGTGCAAATGTGGCCTCTTGTGTGCATAAATGTTGTGACTAGTTATGGAATTTGTTGTCATGCATTGTTTTCTTCTCTTTCTGCTCTAGGGATTCTTTTCCATTTGATCAACAGTTTAATATTTTGATGAGATTTATTGTAGATCAAACCCAAACACCAAACCTTAAGGCAAGTAAAAGCTTTTGCAGTAACATTGGGAAATGCTTGCATCTGAGAACATAGTACTTGACCACAGAAAAGTGGGGAAGGTAGTCTTTTGTCCAGTGTTTATATTTTAGTGGCGTTCAGAAAATCTGGAGATGACTTTTATATAGCAATCAGTGACCCACTGATCCTTGAATAGGAGCAGGGAAAGATCTTGGGGTTTCGGGAATTTGCAGTGTTCTATCTTACTTACAGAAGTATTCCACTCACTCTAGGTAAAAGTGGCCATCCTGAAGTATATTGAGTCCTTGGCCAGACAGATGGACCCCACAGATTTTGCAAACTCCAGTGAGGCAAAACTTGCTGTTTCTAGGATCATTACTTGGACAACAGAACCAAAGAGCTCAGATGTGAGAAAGGTGAGTTAAAGCAACGACAAGGGTTAAGTGTCAGAATTTTCTAAGTTAATATAAACCGTTATAAACATTGGGAAATTGAATAGGTCAAGTAATTTGATTTTTGAAAGGCTATATCTAAATATGTCACCTTAGATAAAGTTTATGGCTACTTGACCATCCATTTTTGTCTTCCATGGCATTATATGAATAACCAGAATAACTTTGAGCTCTTTTTTTTTTTTTTACATCCGACGGATCAAATGGCATTTTACTTTGAAAAGAGAGAGTCAATTATTCACCATCCACAATATTTATATTCCTATTAGATAATACAAGATTCCACTCCCTAGATAGAACAAAAACAGGATCTTTTCCATGAACCCTAAAATTCAGAGAACTTGCTTGCTTGATTGTTTTGGAAGATTTCTGCGCCACCCACCCTTTATCACTTGGTCTAGGATGATTTAAAAAACATTAAAACAAATTAAATACAGCCAGCAATAATAACAGATCAAACAGCATAAAAAGTAGTAGCAACAATAGGAGACAATCTTCACAGAGTAGGTGAAATACTTGAAAGGCCTGGGAGAATAGGAAAGTCTTTGTCTGGTGCCTGAAAGATAACAAGGTAGGTGCCAGGTGAGCTTTCCTAGGAAGAAAGTTTGCAGATGGGGTGCTGGAGCCAAAAAAGGCCCTTCTCTGGTCATTATCTAATTCCCCTCTTAACATTGGGAGCACCCAAAGGGCAGCATGAACAGATGTTCCACACACACACTTTCAGTTCATACATAATATTTATTTCATATAATTACAAAAGAGACACTTTGGAATTGTCTACAATAAGCAGAATAAAGGTAAAGGGTAAAGGGACCCCTGACCATTAGGTCCAGTCGCAGATGACTCTGGGGTTGCAGCGCTCATCTCACTTTATTGGCCGAGGGAGCCGGCGTACAGCTTCCGGGTCATGTGGCCAGCATGACAAAGCTGCTTCTGGCGAACCAGAGCAGCACACGGAAACGCCGTTTACTTTCCCGCTGCAATGGTACCTATTTATCTACTTGCACTTTGACGTGCTTTCGAACTGCTAGGTTGGCAGGAGCAGGGACCGAATACCTTTCTGTAAATATGTGCTTCGCATTACTACAGTATTACGGCCCCCACCCCCATACTTTTGCACCAGATGTCAGACTTTCCTTGCATTCTTTAAAGCTAGATTATTTGGATTAATTAATAAGATTTCCACAGCAGGACAGTGTCTGGAACCTTCTGTTTGTGTTTGCGTGTGTGTGTGTGTGTGTGTGTGTGTGAGAGAGAGAGAGAGAGAGAGAGAGAGAGAGAGAGAGAGAGAGAGAGAGAGTCTTTGTTGTGCTGCCTATCCTTAATGGGCTAATTTACTTGTCTCTGTGCGATAAAGAAAAATATACTTTTAAAGCAACTTGCTGGTGAAATAGCATTTTAGCATGGTCTAGGAAGTTTCCAGCTCTGCCATTAGGTGTCACCATTGCTACACACAAGTTGAGAGGAATCTCTCCTTGTTAAAAGTTTAGATAAGAAGGAAAAGATACAGCATGTGGATGTTAGGGAGGATAAGGCAGCAGGTGATAAAAACACACAGAGAAACTGAAGAGAAAGGTACACTCAGAAAAACCTAAATGTCAGTGGAAAAATTATTTTATCCAAACACAGATTTCATACAAAAGACAAAATAGGTGTTTGCATGCAAATACAAAAAGCATTAACTGCATAATTTTCACAGTGGAAGGAAGTAAATTATGGCTATTTAATTCAATTATAAATGATCTGAAGTCAGTTTTTGCTGTTAACACCAAATTAAAATCCGAAGCAGGCATCTCTTCAAATTGAATGACTGAGCAAAAAAATGGCTGGTGAGATTCAGCACAAGTAAGAGCAAAGTGATAGGGAGTATTGAAGGAGGGCTCTTTAAATATACTTATTCATAGAAAAGCATTCTGGAGAAGTATAAAACTTGCACTTTTCAAAAGAGAAGGGGGGAAAGGAGCCTTTAAAAACCTCTTTAGCACTGGTATTTTAAAATGTGTCTTTCATGCCATTAGAACCTATAAAGATCTCTCTGTTCCTAAGCCTTGTTTCCAAAACAGTGGCCATCACTTTTTGTTTGTTTTGAATGAGAAGCTCAAGAGCAATTTTGGCCAGTACATGCGTTTTGAGTTCTGCAAATAATAGTTTTTTTTAAAAAAATAGGATGAGTGTTGCTTGGCAGTAGATTCTGGGCAGACAAAAGAAAATACTTCCTCACATGGTGCGTAGTTAATTTATCTAATTGCCTGTCACAAAATGTGCAGATCTCCAGTAGCTTAGATGGGTTTTTAAAAAAAAAGGATTAGGCAATTTCATGGAGAATTGGTTTAAAATAAAGTGGCCAATGTGGTGTTTCCTCCAGATGTGATCGACTCCCTTCAGAACCATCCAGCATGGCCACTGGTCAGGCATGATGGAAGTTGTAGTTCACAACATCTAGAGGGCAGCACATTGGCTACCCCTGATCTAAGAAAAGCTGTTTACCATTATATCAGAGTGGAACCTCCATGTTCAGAGGAACTAGACCAGGCTTCCTCAACCTCGGTCCTCCAGATGTTTTTGGCCTACAACTCCCATGATCCCTAGCTAGCAGGACCAGTGGTCAGGGATGCTGGGAATTGTAGTCTCAAAACATCTGGAGGGCCCAGGTTGAGGAAGCCTGAACTAGACCTTGGATACTAGTCACAACAAGAGAGGGCTTTTTCCTTCCTGCCCTGCTTTTGTAGGCTTCCTGGAGGCATCTGACTGTCCACAGTTGGGAACAAGGTGCTGACAATATGGATCCTTGGTCTGAATGAGCAGGGCTGTTCCATAAAAGTTCCATAAAAGAAAATGGGGTTTTGTTGGACAGTGTATGTCTCTTGGGCAAGTCATTCATCTGGCATTGTAGCTTTCAAAACGTGGCAGCTAAATGGCAGTCATGGCTGGTACGATGGGAGCTCCACCAATGCATCCATGGAACCCTGACCATGGCCCTGCCTCAGTCCTGTGAAAACAGGATGCTGGGCCATTGACCTGATCCATCAGGCTCTCCTTGCATTCTTATCCAGGTAAGCTGTAGTGATGCCAGTGCCAGGGGGACAGCTCCGTGGCTCTCCATCACTGTTCTCAACACTACTGCTAGGTGAATGTGCTCTGGAAATTCACGTACCAGGCTTAGGGTGGCAGTCCAATCTGCTAGCACTATTGCAGCGAAAGGCTATCTAAGCAACGTTCAGGCTGGAACACCATGGAGTGATGTGCTGCTTGTTTGCTACGCCAGGCTGCAATCCTATACACATTTACCTGTAAGTAAGCCCCACTGAAAGCATTGGGACTTCATAGACATGTATAGGATTGCGTCGTTTGACATACTTGCAGTTTGTATTAACATAGCTCTTGCCTAATACTCTGAGGTTCCCAAAGCTTCTTAAAGCTTACTTTGGTTTTAGGAGGGAAAAGATTTGCGAGCAATCGATTTGAGAGGTGCAGTATAAAGTCCATGCACTTTTTCTCTCTCTCAAAAAAGAGAAAATGAAAAATAATGTTTAGCAGCAGTTTTTAAGTGGGAGTAATTAAAGTCTGGTCGTGCCTTTTAAGACTGCTGAGTGCTGCATGAGTAACAGAGGAGAATTCAGATAGAATCCAATGCCGCTAAAATAATAGATGAGATCCCAGCCGAAATAAGATGTAAAAGATCTTTAGTGATCAAATAGCAATTTAAATTTTGCAGCATTGGCCTCAAGTTTGAGAAGCACCACCTGCTTTGAAAATGCAGCCCTGGCAAGAAACTAAAACATGCAACTGCTTTTCTGTATGGGTCACTGAAAATATTGTGCTTGCTTCTACTAAATCCTGTCCCCTTTCCTATTTGTTGACCTCAGACCATGCATAGTTGGGTAGGTGAGGATATACCAGCTAGACCATCAGCCTCATCAGGTCCTGGTGAAGGAAACCTGGAAGAGAAGTGTAAACAGGTAGATTAAAAAGTAGTGTACACTAATCATAAGGTATATTCTCTGTTTGCAGTCCAGAGTTCTAATCTAGTCTACATCATCTGTGGAGAGAAATGGGGGCCTGAAATAAATATGCAGTGCTGACTGTGTGTGTCTGTGTGCGTGTGCGTGCAAATAACTTGGCTTGATGTACGTTTCCTTTCACTCAAGAGTTTGAATTAGATGAAGTGTAATCATTACTGTCTAAAAGAAGCTCTGCAGTTAGTTGCACTGCATGATGAGTTCGCATCTCAAGGTTGGGTGGAAAGGGACTGAAGGCTCCTGGCGCAAAGCTGGGGTGTGTGCCTGCTTTTACATCCACGTGCAGCAGGCACACCCTTTGGGTATGAGCCCAACACAGCTCCCGCCCTATTACAGGAGACAAAGGCAAAATGACATTTGTCTACGTAGAAAGACAACTGTGGTTATGCCCTTCAGTGGCATTTGAGGAATGGCAATCTCAAGTGCAACAAACTTCTTTGCTAGAGAGAATTTTGGATTCAAATAGATGGCATTGTAATTATTCCTGGGGGGAACAGGCCTGCAGTAGAAACTGGTAGGAGCCTGCTTCAGAACTGCCAAGACAACTGAAAGGAGCAGTCATTGTCCTGTGGCTTTAGGAGCAGAAGGGTTAGTCAATTCAGAAATGGGTCAAGAGGTGCTTTGAATCTGCTCTTTTCTAGGACTCCACAGCCCTGAGATCTTGCTTGCCTAGGTGCACTACTGATTGCATGTAGGCATCCTCCGACAAACTAAAATTCCAGCGCTTGGATCTGCATGATCTGTCCCGAGTGCTTATGTACTTTGGCATGATTTCCTGCTTTTCCCTATTATTTTATTGCATCTTTGATTTGTCATAATATTTTCAGTTCAGAGAATGTTCTTTTGATGAATGTTCTTCAGTTCTGTAGAACAAGATGGACAGGAGTGATTTCCACCCTCTTTCTGGGTACAGTACAGTCAGATTCTCTACGCAGCTGGAAGATGCTCTGGCCAGTGGAAGGAAAATATTAGGCCTTTGTAGACAACAGATGCACATTTTCTCTTTTTCAGGTGTAACAGTTTGCTTAATGGTGGATGGAAAGGATCACCATTTAAGGACTGAATCTTAACACACCTTTGAACAGCTGGTTTAGACCCTGACAAGTGACCCTCAGGGCTGACTTCATGCCACATGTAAACAAGAAACGAGATGGCAGTTGGATAGTGAATGCTGGCTGTGGATTCCCCCCCCCCCCAAGCAAACTCCAGCACCTGTTGGCTACCGTATTGCCCAAGTTTACTGAATACATCAGCTTTCAGGCCAACTGAAAATGATCTCATGACCAGAGTAGTCAGAATTTGTAGTTAATGTGTTGAAGCAGCAGCAGCATTTGAGGCTTCTGTCCTAAAAAAAACCACACACACTTACTAGGGAGTAAAATCCATTGAGCTCAGTGGGACTTACCATAGCTGTCAACTTTTCCCCTTTTTTTGCGGGCAATTCCCTTATTCCGAATAGGATTCCTCACGAGAAAAGGGAAAGGTTGGCAGCTATGGGACTTACTTCTAAGTAAACATTCTTAGATTGCATTGTGTGTATATCCACATATGATGAGTCTGTTACATGGGGTTTATTCTTCAACTGAGATATTTCAAGTAGACTTCATGTGCAAAAACAGACTGCTCAGTAGTTATACTGGAGTGTGGAGTGTAAAATGCTGGTCTGGAGTTTAGCTTGTTAAATGCCCTAAAAGGCTTTGTAGGGATTAGTAATTTTTGAAGGTGTGTAACATGAGATATGGACCTCTACTAGGAAAAATACTGCATTGCTTGGGATGTATTCGGTGGTGTCCCTCTACTTATGCAAGACTCTTAGAACCAACAGAGGTCTCCATCACCATAATGTGGAGGGAAGTGATGTCCACCTATTTTCCCATCCTCGCTGTGCTTCTCCCAACCTCCAGAGAGTTGGGGGGACTCTTTGGAACAACTTGGGAGATGGCACAGACAGCTGCACCAGGGAAGAAGAAGAATTGGCAAAAGTCGCCTCCCTCCCTGTTCTACTGATGGAAGCTGCCATTGGATCCAAGATCCTTCTATCAAAAAAGCGACATACAAGTCTATGTGATACACATTCTTTCGATGTGCTCTTTTGTTTAAAGCACTGCAGCTCCCCTTTATTGTTTGACACCATGGTGGATTAGGTAACCCTGTTGTCTGATGCAGTAAGGCAGTTCTGAAGCCCCAAGGCCAGATAGCTGAAACAAGATATTTCATTGGACTTGGGAAGTGCTTTGTGCATACACCTTTGATGCAATTCTTGAAAAACTTCAATGGATTGATCTCATTGTTATGGATGTGCTTCATTGTTATAGATACTGTTAATGAATGTTAATTCCATCTAATTGAAGCTTGTCACAAAACACTATATGTATTAATGGATTTTAATCGCATCCCACGTTATTACTGGTAAGACCCTCCTCAATAGAACATAAGCAGTTTTTAAAGATTGCCCTGATGTTGATTGGTGGGTTTTTTTTTATTCCTTCCTAGGCAGCACAAATAGTCCTGATTTCTCTGTTTGAACTGAACACTCCTGAGTTTACCATGTTACTTGGTGCCTTGCCCAAAACATTCCAGGACGGTGCTACCAGGCTGCTACACAACCACCTCAAGAACTCCAGTAACACTAGTGTGGTGAGGCTGTGACATATTTTCCTTAAAAATCAACTGAGGCATTGATTTATGTTAAGCTGTTGATTAGGCCTGGGCAGTGTATCGATGTATAGCCCAGGACCAGTATGAGTAGCAGACCACGATGTTGGTTACACTTGCTGGTGAAACCGCCGTGCTCCTGAGTCCCTGTTGAGCACCTGTTGGAGGGAGTCAGGAGTCTCCAGCTGAGTGAATCCCAGTGCTGCTGAGGCATCAGGGCTTGCTTAGCTGGGTCCTCCCACCTCCCCCCCCCCCAGCTGAGCAGCAGGACAGGGCCTGATGCAATGGCCCCAGCCTGCGAGGTGCTGGGGTGAAAGTGCCTCAGCTCCCGCCGTGAGATCAGCAGCAGTTTCACCCTGCGTTTTGCCGTCTGGGGCCAGTGCAACTTGCTTGGCTGGTGATACATCGTGATGTTGAAAACCTAACACTGCCCAGCCCTACTGTTGATCTGTTCAGAGCTAAAGCTCTGCCCTAAAATCACACAGCCTTTGTTTTACAGGATACAGTCAAACCTCAGTTGTCGAACGTAATCTGTTCCAGAAGGCCGTCCAACTTCCAAAACGTTCGACAACCGAGGCACGGATTCTGATTGGTTGCAAGAGCTTCTTGCACTCATATATATATGTGTGTGTGTGTGTATGTGTATGTGTATGTGTATGTTCCAACACAAGCCTAGGAGTCATTTATTTCAACAACTTAGTCAAGCAAGGGTTTGTGCATAACAAATTAATAACAGAAATTTATTCTATTTAAGTGACGCATTATATGAATGAGGACAAAATCGTTCCATATTTATTCATCTTGTTGTTGTGCCACATGTTATTTGCCCCTTATCCTCTTTCTTGCTTTGTACACTTAGGGTTCTCCTAGCAATACTGTTGGCCGAACTCCTTCACGTCACCCTAGCAGCAGAACCAGCCCCTTAACTTCACCTACCAACTGTTCTCATGGAGGACTCTCCCCAAGGTAATACTGCAGCTTCATTAAAAAAAAGATTCATCGGTGTCTGAGAGGCTTTTCTGTGTGAAACATGCCTGAAAGGTGACTCCTCAAGAAGAGGCAATGTAGGAAAATATGTAACACATTTGCTCAGCTCTGAAAGTGGGTCAGGAAACGAAGCTTGTGTCTGTACCTTAATAAAACCCTAAACGTGTCCTTTTATGACAGCTTTTGCACAGAGTACAAAACGCTTGTTTTTAATAAGATGTCTAAAAGCTAATACAGATGTGGCAGACTGAACTATAGGCCCATACAAATGCACATGCTCAAATATGCATCACAGGCTTCTGTAAAGGGGATTGTATTGTATATTTTTTTCCTACTTCGCTGTACAATTGAATTTTAATAATGCATTATCAGGTTTGTATCAGAGGATGGTACACTGCTTGTAGCTGTAGGTGCGACTGGGTGTGTTCCTTGTGCATTGTAACAGAGAACATTATGAAAGCTGCGTAACATGGTAGAATTTTGCTAGGGGAAACTATACGCACATGTCCTGATCTAATGGCATAGCTTTCAAATTTTATTTTATTTTACTTTTTATTGCATTATTCCTCTAAGGAGCTCAAGTTTCTGCAGCTCCCACCTCCCCAATCTATTGTTGAGAATCTGAGGTGAGATAACCACATAGCAGAAGTTGCCCCAGTTCCAGTCACCACACAGAGGCAGCTTAAGGTTCAAAATAGATTACTGCAGCATGTATAGGCTTTTGCAGATACATATATGTACACAAGTAGAAAGTATTTCTGTTGCTACAGCAATTCAAGATGTATCACAGACTCTGACTCACTTCTCAAGACTGACCCCGACACTACAGCACAATTCCCCGGGCTGATGAGCTGACATGCCTCCATCATTTATATAGTCAGCACTGGACTGTTGCTGTAGCAGCTGGCTTGGCTTTCCCTGCTGCTGTTGGCTTATCTCAACCATGTAATAATTTGCGCTAATGAAGGAAATTAACCCCTTCCTCCAAGTCCAGTTCCTCCCAACATTTATATTCACCACAACCCTGTGAGTTAGATTAACCTATTCCAATATCATTCAATGAGCTTCGCAGGTGAGTAGGATTTAAACCCTTCTCTCCCAGGTCCTAATCCAGCACCCTAATCATTTCACCACACTCACTGAAGGGGATAGGTGTAACTTTGTTTCCTGGGCTTGGGGGTTTGTTTTTTTTGTATTTTAGAACTGGGGAGCTGGTAACACACAGGCTTGAAAGGCTGGCAAATAATTACCAAGCATCCGTGCCACATAGAGGACTTCGCAAGTAGAAGGGTAGACTACATAAGTCAGAAGTAGTTGACATGGTGCCCTCCAGATGTTGTTGGACTCCAGCTCCCATCATCCCTGCCATTTGGCCATTTGGATGGGAGTTGGGAGTCCAAGCAGTATCCAGAGGGCACTGCTTTGGCTACCCCTTGCGGTAAGTTGTTCCTGTGCTGGAGTGATACAGAGGGGAAGTGCACAGTCCCTGCAAAGCTTTATAAATAAAATACTAATAAAATGTAACCTTTGTTTTAAACGACACAGTAGCATGGGTATCAAGGGGGAAGGGAGGAACAGTATCACTAACAATTATCCATGTTGTATGCATTAGCCATTAGGTTCCTGTGACACCTGTACTGTCACATTCCACATAGTAGTCGTCACAATTGCAATCTGGGGTTAGGGGGATCCTATTCCCCCCCCCCAGCAACCACAAGGGGAAATGTGATTTTTCTGCAATAGAGGTGCTACCTTCAGGACATGCTAGGGTGAATAGCTTGAGGAGCCTAGCCTCAGCTTGAGGAACCTGCATGGCATATTTCAAGGATTTGAGCAAGAAGGCCAGGGACAGATTAGATCAGGGAAAGCAAAGGACATGGTTGAATATACTTGATGTTTAGATTAGGGGATGTGCTATAGCTTATTGGTTTAGTGCAGGCTTCATATGCATAAGGTCCCAGATCCAATTCCTGGTATCTGTAAGATTCCTGACCTAAAAACACTCATCTGAGGCCCTGGAGAGGCAGCTTCTTAATGTTCTAATACTCATTCTTTTCCAGTGAAATAAAATTTAGGGACAATTTAAACTAAAAACACACGAATGTCATAAAGGGCCCTGAGGTAATTGAGACACCCAATTTGTACTAGAGACCAAATGATTTGCTTCCACTGTGTTTGTCGCAATACACTCACAGTCAGAGTAAAGTGTTGCAACTCTGTATTTAGAAACATTTTCAAAAAAGTTTAATTGTCCAAGATGCACATTTTAAACAACAAAGTGTTCTCCTAACCACACACATTTCTAAGTGTGACTGTGCTATTAGGCAAAGAGCCTAGAAGACAATGCTTTAGCTCAAACATCTTATTGAGGGTTCCATTCTGTACACATACCAGTAGATGCACATCTTTTAGCTGGATTCAAAAAACATATTAGATCAATACCTTTATTAAGGCAACCAAAATATCACCAAACAATGTGTAAACTTTCAGGTGCTCCAGAACTCTTAATCTGGCTAGATAGTAAGCAGAGCAAGGGTGTTGCAGAGAAAATCCTGGCTGATGTGGTTTCTGATTTTCAACCAATTATTTGCTTTTTATTTCTGGCGATTCCATTAAGCCATTTCTGTAGCTTTCCTGTTCATTTTTGTAGCTTTCTTGTTCAACTCTCTGAAATGCTTGCTGCATTTTTGAATTTGTTTACTGTTTATTTATTTCTAAGTGTGTTCTGTTTTTATTTTTGTTGTTGATGCTGCTGTCCTTGAGTTTTAAAACAGACAAAAAAATAAAATCCTGCACCTAGGTCAGAAAGTTTACATAGGAACACAGCCTTGAACTATGAATGAATGAATGATTTGTAGTAGTGAGATCAACGTCTCGTATTATTCTTCAAATGCTTTGGGGCTGATAATGCCTGAGAACTCTCTAACAAATAATTCCTCTTCTGTTTGAAATGTTATTTTCTTGATAGGATGTTGTATTTTTGAATTATAAACCTGCCCACTTGCATGGCTATAAAGTGACAGGATTGGTGGGTGGACTGTGTGTGTGTGTGTGTGTGTGTGTGTGTGTGTGTGTGTGTGTCAAAAGTTGGGATTGAATGATTTTGGATGATTCCCTCACAGGTAGGTGAGATTGCAATCTGTGGAATTTATTACCCTTTCTTTTCCTTCTCCGTGAACCAGTATCTGCGAGCATAACTGCTCTTCTTATCTCTTTTTCTTGAGTGACTTTCCTTATTCTGCTGCTCAGAAAGAAACTGCTGTGACATGCAATAGAATTATTTCTGACTTCCCATTTCCAGTCTTGTAGCATTTTTCATACACCAATGTGATCTTTACCTTTATAGCGTATTTAAAACTCAATAGAAACAAAGTGACGGATTGAATATTCCAGCAACTCCAGAAGGAAATGTCCTGAGATGTTAGGTTCCAGCAGTGATTGCGGACTCCATATCTAGCCTTCTCTAACCTGACAGATCTCTGGGATCATTAATAAATGTCTAGGAGACCAGGCTAGAACATTGTGATAATGTTAACCTAACACCACGCCTAACCATGCTTGACTTAGAACCATGGCTTTTAATGTATTTTTAATTTTTTAATGTATTTTTAATCTCCTGTTGGAAGCTGCCCAGAGTGGCTGGGGAAACCCAGCCAGATGGGTGGGGTATAAGTAATAAATTATTTGTATTATTATAAATTATTATTATTATAGAAAAATATGCACTGTAGTTTTGAAACTACAGCTTGAAAACAGAAAGGAGAGGAAATTGAAAAGGGAAAATGAGGAGAGAAGGAGGGTGATTGAACCCACGCGGTCCTTGCAATCTCTCAGCTATAGTTAGGAGAGCAGGAATTTTCCATCTGTACTGAATCTCCCTCTACTGCCTTTTAACTTTTAAATCACACAAGATGGAAATACATATTGGCTTTGCAGTGCAATCTTATGCATGTTTACTCAAAAATCCCATTGAGTTCAATGGTGTTGGGCTGCAGCCTTAGTCTTCTCAAAACATTAATGAATCATTATAACATGCATGAGAAAACTCAGCCCAAAAAACTATGTTTGCATTTGTTCAGCTTTGTTTAGCCAGCAAAAGTTGATTGGGTGGAGCTGGAGAGCAGAATGTAGACCACTCTGATTGGAGGCAGAAGGATAAGAACATCTTTTTGCTTCTATGTTTTGAAGAGCAATAGCTTTGAAGAATGAATGAAGAAGCCACAGAAGCAATTACCATTCAAACTAGAGTCACAAGTCATCAGTGAAAGCTCCTGCCATTTATCAGGGCCTTGGACAACCTTTTTTTTTTTTTAACAAGGCCCATTCTGCTTCATCCTGACAGTAGACCTGCTAATTTGGAAGGTGCCTTTTAAAATGTGTAAAGTGCTGAAATGGGGTGGATTAGGAGGAACTGTGGGTTTTGTTCGAAGAAGAACAGTAAATACTTGTGATGACAAGTATTTACTGTTCATATGAGTATTCAGTCAGAGGACCAGAGACATAGCTATAATGCTAAGAAGAAACACTGTCCTGGAAGTTTTATTGGGAAAATGGATTATAAGATTGCTCCCGCTGCCAGGGCATCTGTGGATTTGTACATCAGACCTGGCGACCATCAAGCACTTGGCTAGTTGTGAAGCCCTTCTGGAGCCTACATTCTGTTACCCAGGTGAATTTGTTCCAGATGCATATTCAGATCAGCAATCACCTCAGTATTTTAATATTAGCTGAACAATTGAAAACCACTTCCAGAGAAATCCAATGGCCAAATTTTCGCTGATTTCAATTGCAGGATAACATCCTGGGTCTATATTGTGAAATACGCAAACAGAAACAACACATTGACTGTCCTGAAATCCTTAAATAACAACGTCGGTTGATACTAAAGATGTTACTGAATAGCAACGTATTTACGCGGAGTGTTTCTGTCTGGTTTGTTTCTATTAAGTTCCTCTCTTGCTGAGAAAGCATGAAAAGACTCAGCCACTCAGATTATAGTTTTGTTTTCTCCTTTTTTTCTTTTTCTTTTTCTTCCTCCCTTTCTCTCTTTTCTTCCTGTGATCACTGCAGTCGTTTCTGGGGTTGGAGTGCAGATGGGCTGTCGAAGCACCCCCCTCCCCTTTTTCAGCCTAACTCCATCCCCGTTGCTCCTCCTCACAAGACTTTCAGGCGCTCTTACTCTCCCAGGTAACAAGCTACCTGTTAATCCATCTTGTCTGAGGTGTCACAATGTTATTTACCTTTTGTCTCAGTTAGGGTGCTTTCCAAACAGATAGGTCCTGGGGAGGCAGAGACAGGCAGCAGCTGTTTGCTTTCTGCTTTTTATCTGTGGAGAAATCAGAGCTCCACTTCTCAGTTCCAGAAGCATTACCTGTTCAGCCACCACACAGAATTGTCAGAAACCATTCCTGTCTCTTCCTTCATTCCTTCTGCTGGAAGCACTGCAGTAAAGGCAGCGTCAGGGCTTGCTTTACACAAGCAAGTTTCCCAGGGTAACACACCTTAGCCCACTTCCCCATTATTCAGTAAAGCCTGGGGTAGAGTCTTGCGATAAACCACACCAGAAGCATGGGGGACATAACCGAAACATAGATGAGTTGCTGCTGGAGAATTACATTGCCTTGACTACCAAAGGGGGAAATGGGTTCCCGGCATCATTTGGCGGTGTTGGGAAATACCATGTTGTCTCTCTGCATTTAGCATTGTGCTTCCTAGTCTTTCAGCTGCACCGGGAATCAGTATTCACTTGGGTACATAGGGGCTGGATCACATGTTGCATGGCATGTTTGCTGTGTGTATCCTGATGTGGGTGGGGACAAATATCTGTGAAGGGCAGTGCATCTTACGCATGCTGGTCATGACATGAACCAGCTTGGCCATGGCTTCCTGGCATGTATTCTGCAATCTGTGGAGAAGTATATATCACCCTTTCGCAATTCAATTTGCCATACAAAAGGCAAGCACTGTTTTACTGCATTAAATGTGAATTGGCCCTAGCTGCTATAGTCTGTGCATAGTCACTAGCCTCAGTTAAATTGGAACCCAGTAAATAAAGTTGGAATTCCGCCAGCTAGGATTGTGGCGGCGCCCTCACTGCTGGAGCAGGCTGGGAAAACGGCACAGACTATTCCCAATCTGTATACAGGAGCAAGCCTGCTTCAGCATGGGTGTAGCTTCTGGCTGGATCAAGGCAAGTAACTTGACAGTGTCTCCTCTCAAATTACACCACTTTCTGAGGATACACACAGATCTGAATGCTTGCCTCGATTGGGGAACCACCATAGCTCAGTAGTAGAGCATGTGCTCTCTGTGCAGAAGGCGCAAGGCTCAATCCATGGCATCTCTAGTTAGGGCTGGGAAAGTCCCTTGTCTGAAACCCTGGAATGCTGCTGCCAGTTAGTGCAGACAGTACTGAGCTAGATGGAGCCAATGGTCTGGCTTGGTGTGAGGCAGCTTCCAACGTTTCTATAAGCATCCAACTCTTTTTGCAGAATAAATGAACAATGAGAACACTGGAACAGATAGATTACGTTTGCCCAGGAAAGACTGCAGTAGTACTGTACTACAGATCATTCTATTTGCAATTATGATACTTTCACAGGCAACAGCTAGGAATATGAATAGCAATGGATATGAAAATGGGAATGAGGAATCTCACACAGGT
This sequence comes from Darevskia mixta, assembly GCA_034641385.1. Taxonomy (NCBI): domain Eukaryota; kingdom Metazoa; phylum Chordata; class Lepidosauria; order Squamata; family Lacertidae; genus Darevskia; species Darevskia mixta. Next base: position 8,347,593 of record JAWWNH010000001.1, on the reverse strand, counting down.
CCAGATTCTGTCAGCCAGTAGAGAAAGAGAGGGAGATTGTTGATATTTAGAAGAACTCTCCTTCACCTTAGGGGCCAATCCTGGTTAACTTTAGGAAAAATGTTAAAAGCTCCAGAAACTGTTGAGCTCTGAATCCTAAAGACTGTGTTTGTTGGAGGCTGTGGCAGTTGGGAAATAATATTGTGACATCTGTAAAAGCCACGCATTTCTCCTCATCTCTTTGTTCACTTTGTAATTCTTCCAGTTTTCTGCATGAATCATTGTTTTCTATCTTGTATGATTGATGGGATTTATTTGTTCTTTGTAAATGGATGTTGTTCCATCTTGCACTTCTTTCTCTCTCTCCTCGTGTTATCTGTGTATCATACAATTCCTGTACTGCCTAAATGTATTTTACTGCACATGTGGTTACTCTTAAAAAAACAATATTCTAGAAATTGCTTTTCTTCCTTCCTTCTTCCTTCCTTTGGCTTTTTTGTAACGATTCATTCTTAGGTTATAAAAATAGGTTCTTCCCTTGTGGATTTTGGATGCCACTGGTATTTTAAGGCTGCAGATAAAATTCCATTCCATGATACAAGTTGTATGACATAACCCACACATTTGTATAACTGTGCTCCACAGAGGTTATTGTTTTAGAATAGAAACTCTGTCTGAATTAACTCTATGAGCTGCTTTAGCTACTAAGTGTTAGTAGGGGTGGGTTTTTTTAGTAAAAAAAAAGCCAACAGCAACCTTGTTTTAAAAAAAACCTACTTCTAAAATAATGTCGCCCCACCCACTCTTACTCTCGACAGACTAATAAACGAACTGATGCAAATAGTGTTTCCAATAGATGCAGGCTATTATTGCGTGCATGTGCATCAGTATAGAATGTGATAAACAAAAATCCTGCCTTGCCCTGAGAGGCTTATAATCTAAATTTAGACCAAAGGAGGAAACAATAGGGAGAGAGGCACATAAGTGGAAAGAGGAGAGCCAAGAGTTGCAAAGGATGCATGTGAGTGGGTGTCAGTTGCTTATTCTTAAATTTTCTATGTACTCTATGACTCTATGACTCTATGGCTGGGGGGACCCGGTCAGATGGGTGGGGTTCAAATAATAAATTATTATTATTATTATTATTATTATTATTATTATTATTATTATTATTATGGGGGGGGATGTTATACCAGAAATGTCACAGAAGGAGTGGATTTTTAGCTACAGCTGGAAGGGGAAGAGAGATAGCCTACTTCTTCACACAGAGCATAGTAAACTATGGTACTTGCTCCCACAAGAGGCAGTGATAGCCACCAACTTGGATGGCTTTAAAAGAGGACTAGACAAATGCATGGAGAATGAAGCTGTCTGTGGCTACTAGCCACACTGGCTATGTTGTGCCTCCACTGTCAGAAGCATGATGCTTCTGAACACCAGTTGGTGGGTATCACAGGTGTGCAGAGTGCTGTTGCTCTTGTAGCCAGCTTGCAGGCTTCCCATAGGCATTTGGCTGGCCACTGTGAGAACAGGACGCTGGCCTGATCCAGCAGGCTTGTCTTTTGTTGCTGCTGCTGTGCCTGTGAGTATTGGGGAGGACCGCTCTCCCCTTGAAGCCCATTTTCCACCTTGGGCCTGGGGGCAGGCCCCATACTCGCCACCGCAGCTTACAAGGCTCCAAGGAGGCCTCGGGTGTGGGGGGTGGGATGGATGTTTAGTCGGGTTTGGGAATTTGTTTAATTTTGGTATGTTTGTAACTTTTACTGTTTTTGTTTTTTGTTGTTTTATTCTTTTTTGGTTTTTGTATAGGTTTTAATTTGATTTTAAGGGGAGGGGTCAGGGCTGCCTGGGAGTGGGTCCCAACCAACAAAATGGCTGTGGCAGGTTCCACGGGGGGGGGGGGATGCACTGGGTCAACCGATCTCAGTGATCACGGGTAGGATGAGGAGTTAAGGTAGGATGAGCTAAGACCAGACCATGTCATTACTGAGGAGGCAGGTTTAGTTGTTGTTTGAAGACTATCCCTGCCTCCGGGTCTGGTCTTGTCCGGACGGATACTGGAATCGGCAAGGGATACCCACATGACCTGAAGGTGCTGCTGTGCAATGCCAGGTCAATGATCCATAAGACCACTGCCATCCATGACTTGATCGTGGGCCATATATGAGAATGGATGAAGAAATCATTCAAATTAGAGACCTAATTAGAGATGGTAGAGTTGGAGGAGCTAAGTGTTAAGAAATCATTCTGCCAGAAACAAGTAGAAAGTTTCTAGAATTTTTTTCCTTTATGTATGGGAGTGGCACTCTGAGCTTAATTAGCATCAGCTGGAAGTGCAATTAAGAAGACAACCACTCGGTTCGGTTTTTGCAGATGCCTGTTCCTGTAATTTTTGAGGTGCTGGAGATAAGATAAGACTTTTGTTTGAAAGTGTACTGTTAATTGCTGTTTATGTTAACAGTCGAAAATATCTTATTGCTATCGTAATGCTTGAACCCAGTCTGGGAATAAAATTCTCCCCTGTTTAGGGAAGTTTTTAATGTTTGAAGTTTTATTCTGTTTTTAATGTTCTTTTGGAGGCTGCCCAGAGTGGCTGGGGAAACCCAGCCAGATGGGCAGGGTAGAATTATTATTATTACTATTATTACTATTATTATTATTATTTATTTCTTGACTGAGGCTTCACAGAGTTTGTGAGTCATCTTTGAAACAACAACTTTGTCATTGTTCACCACTTCCGTGAGACAGAAAGAAGATAAACTCCGCTAAACAGTTTAAAAGAAGTTTTACCTAACCGCCGGTGTCCGCGCAGCAAAAGTGTGTGGACGGTAACCTCCAATACAAAGGTGGTGGTTGGGGTCTCTTGGGATATGGAGGGTAGAGGAGGTATCATTAAATGTAAGCGCAAGGAGTTTGTACTGGGTGTGGCAAGGGAACCCTATGCGCTCAGAATGAAGAGAGGGGTGAATAATTTGGCAGCAGAGCTCTGGACAGGTCTGATAAGACTGAGGTGAAAAGGAAGTGCCTGATAGCAACGGTTTTAAGCGAGGGGTTGTAGAGGAAGTAACTGATTCTGACAATACTGTGCAAGGAAAATCAGCATGGCTTGGTAACAGTGTGGACATGGGAAGCAAATGAGAAGTAGTAATCAAAGATAAAGCTAAGGCTTTGTGTCTGTCCAGCTGGGTAGGGGTGATTGGATACAAAAGGCCCTTCATGGGACAATTGAGAATGGGCATTTTCAGTGATGACCCCCCCCTTGTGGAATGCTCTCCCCCCTGACTCATGCCTAGTCCCATCTTTATCCATCTTTAATCACCAGGCAGAAGGGTGGCATAGTGGCCTCTTTTAGTGTGGTTAGGGTCAGTAGTCCTGCCTTTTTGTTTAGCTGCTGTTTTAGCCTTTTATTTGTACTGCTGTTCTTTTAGGCTATAGCATATAGTACAGTGGTACCTCGGGTTACATACGCCTCAGGTTACATACGCTTCAGGTTACAGACTCTGCTAACCCAGAAATATTACCTCGGGTTAAGAACTTTGCTTCAGGATGAGAACAGAAATCGTGTGGCGGCAGCGGGAGGCCCCATTAGCTAAAGTGGTGCTTCAGGTTAAGAACGTTTTCAGGTTAAGAACGTACCTCCGGAACGAATTAAGTACGTAACCAGAGGTACCACTGTAATAGTAATAGTACAGGAAGGCTTGAGAAGGAAGAGAAGAAGAAAGACAAGCAGCCTTGGGTATAGTGAGCTTGTTGAAAGCCCAATGAAATCTAAGCACTGAATGCCCAAGCCCTTAGAGATGTGGGACTGGATGAAGGAAGTAGAGATCTGGAAAGTGAGTCTATGTTTGAATGCCATAAAATTTGACAAAGCTGCCCAAAGCCAGAACATAGAGAGATTAAGAAAAATCCCAAGAAAAGGGGAAGGGATGCTGCTGAAAAGTTGTGATGGGTAGGAAGAGAAGCAATCAGCTGTATGAAAGGCAACATAAATCAAGGAAGGTAAGGTCAAAGGCTGTGTACACACCATGCATTTAAAGCATACTCCTGCCCTCAAAGAATCCTGGGAACTATAGTTTATCCCTCACATACCTTCTATTCCCTGCACTGTTAACAAGTATAGCAATCAGGATTTTGAGTGTGTGCTTTAAATGTGTGGTGTATACGCAGCAGGAGTCCAGAGACCTTCAGTTAGAGAGAGACGATGTAGAGACTGCATGAGCAAATAGCAAGTTTCAAGACTTTGGAGGTGAAAGATGGAAGGAAGATTGGTTACAGAATGAACAATTCTTTCAGAACATGGGAAATGGTGGCACATTTGAATATGATAGAGAAATAACTGATGTAGAGAGAGAACTTGATTTTGTGGTAGACTGGGTAGAATAACGATGCAAGTGCTATTATAGGTAAATCCCACATTCAACCATTCCACAAAATCATCCCAGCAAGACTTTCACTGTGGGTGGTGTAGACAATGCCAGGACAAGAGGCCCTTTATTTTTGCCATCTTCAGAATGTAAGGAAATTGATTCTTTTGCAAAAAAAAAAAATATGTAACTTTACTGCACGTTAATGTATCTTCTTATCAGTGAGATACAATCACATTTTCAAGTGGTTGAAAATTATGTTGTTGAAACTGATTACTGTAGTTGAAAGGTCTTTCATATTTGTTTGCTTTTCCACCACCACTGGCAGATCTTCCTTCCAAGTTTTTCTTTGTTCAGAGATTAGGTGTTGCCTTATGCCTGCTTTGCCAAAACACACCATGGACATTCAGTTCTGGTAGTGCTACTTGGGCTTTTGTTGCAGAGTTAGTGCATTGACAGAGGTCCAAGGATTGTATCTGTTCCCAGTATTCATGAAGCCCAGAGAACTCAGGAGACATAAATCTTGTCTTTGGTCCGCAGTTCTTTGAATCCCTTCCAGGAAGAGAAACTCTTCTAGACAATTGTCAATTGCTGAAACCAGAATGTTGTTCTGGTGAGGTGCCAGGCAAAATATGTTTCCATTTTGCGAAACATCCATTCAGCAGAGGTAATATGTGATGGGAGAATCTATTTGCCAGTCCTTTATTTCAGGCACATCTCTTTGGACTACACTATATGTGAAGGGGGAAGACACATTTGTTCGTTCACAGCGCTGCCCCCATCTTTATATAAAGCATCTTCTATTGAACCCTGACTGGAAACACAGGTGAAGTGGGGGAGGGGGGAGCTAGGGTTCAAACTGCCCATGTGCATTTCTTGTTGTAAAAAAATGAACACATGTACACTCTGCTTTATATGTGAACAGCGCACACCCATGAATGTTTTCCCCATCATGTCTAGTTTGATTCTATATCTTTCATAAGTGAGGCATATCAGTGCAGAGAGAAAATTGCCATCTTTCACCCCTTTTTGGAAATGATGGGATTCAGTTTTCTCATTCCTTTCATTTCAACTATGAATAGTCTCCAGCCCAGGAGTCATTGCACATAGCTGGTTCACACACAACACAAAGTGGACAGCATAGTGGTCACTGTGTTGCTTGCCTGGTCCAACTACTGTGAGCTAAGCCATGCTTTGGCTTAGTGTGTCATCTGAACCTGGACTGGTAGTTTCTCGCACTCCAGACAAACCGTTAACTAAAAACCCAAGAACATGATCTGGATCATGGTTTGTATGAAGTGAGACAAGCCATGAGACAAGGTTTAAATGGCATGTTAAGCAAAAATTCAAGATAGTTGTGATTGATTTCATGTGCCCAAGAGAGTTGAAAGTAAAGAGGGAACATGTTTTCTCTGCTGCTGCTGTTAGTTCCTGGCGTTCAATATCCCACAACGTAGTTTTTATTATAGCCTTGGCAGTTGATAGGGACATTGAACGCAAAAGTTCCATTGACAGCCCAAGTTGCTATATCTTTATGTTAAACTGTTGTAACCCTGGGGAGAGAAAGGAGTCTAACAAAACTTTGCTGAGGAGAGGATCTTTATCTGTTGTAAGGCAGACATTTAACCAGCATAGAAGAAATCTCGCCCAAGCCACAGTCTCTACCTTGTGTTGACCTCCCTCTAGGCACAAGGCTGCATAGGGTACACAGCGTGAAACAGCAAAAATCTTGAAAAGAAAAGCTGCCTGCACTCGTTCTACCATCTGGGTAAACCCTAGCAGCCAGATTGGAATTTCATAGAGCAATTGAGCTATAATTTTGGTGTTGAAGACCTTAAGGGCAGAGGGAATATGCAAGTTACCTCTTGTTATGAAAAAACGCATTATGGCCTGCATAGACATCTTACTGGCATACGCCGCCGATGCTCGGTGCGAGGACCATAAAAGCCTATGATGGAATACAATTCCTAGTTAGTTGAACTTGAGTACCTGCTGGATGGGTTTTCCACCCAAAATCCAGCTATAGCTTTTTTGTGAATTCCCAAAAACCATTATTTTGCTTTTATCAAAATTCATGCACAGTTTCATTCTGGAAAGATAGTCAATACAGGAATTTAACAGTTGTTTTAAGCCAATTCTTGTCCGTGGATACTCTAGTTATGGTAGTAATAGACTTAAGCCAGCTTAAACTTTAGGTTAAACTAGCTTTCCCTCTGGATATAATCAATTTATGTTAATTTAGATAATTTGACTTTGGTTTCTTGGAAAGCACAATTAAAAGCCCAAAACTAGGTTTGTATATTTCATACATTGTCCATGGTGCCATAAACTTTTCAGTTTCCATTATCATTTATGTGTATTTTTATTACTAACCATTTACCGTACTTCATATATTTGGAACTAGGATTGACTACATATGCTAGAATGCTCGAACTTCATATGGAAATAATTGATTTTGATGTGCCTTTTGGTTGATGGTAGTATGAGATACTGTTTAAAATTTTGGCTGAAATTATCACTTTTAATTATTTCTAATATACAGTGAAATTGCTTCACTGAAAGGGCTGGTTGAGTATTCATGTTCGCCATGTAAATGTAGTATCACAGTCAATACTTAGTTTATGTTTGCCAGGTTTATACAATCCACAGCCAACCTCTGAATCCCTGTTTTGGGGTCCTGAGTTCATGCCTTGTGAAAGTTAGCATAAGTTCTGAAGCTGAATTTCAAATCATATGTCCCCAAGTGGGCTATATTATAGATCAAAATCAAGAAAACCACTCTTTGTTTTTAACATTCCATATGTGTTTGATCTTCAGCATGTTGGATTACGACACAGAGAACCTAAATTCTGATGAAATTTACAGTTCCCTTCGTGGAGTCACAGAAGCAATTGAAAAGTTTAGTTTCCGCAGTCAAGAAGATCTAAATGAACCAATCAAGCGTGATGGAAAGAAGGACAGTGACATTGTAAGTAGGCTTCTGGGGAGATGAAAGGATGATGTTGATGATGATGATGATGAAAATGGTTATCAAAATGTGGTGATTTTGAATAGTTTTCCTACAGGGAAAATATTTTCATGCCGTTTGACTTTGATAATCCAATGCCCTTTCTTAGCATTGAACTTCAGGAGTCAAATCTTGCAGCTTTTGCTCTCTTTGCAATCTTAGTAACTGCATCTTATGTAAGTCTTGGTAGTCTTAATTGCTCTTGTTCTCCCTGTTCCCGCAGGTTTCTCGAGATGGCTGCTTAGCCTCACCAGCCACTGATGTGCGTGGAGGCAGCGATGTTGTGGAAGGGGGAAGGATGGCTCTTGATAACAAAACTTCCCTACTCAACACCCAGCCCCCGCGTGCGTTTTCAGGACCCCGAGCCCGGGAGTATAACCCTTACCCACACTCGGATACTATCAGCGCCTATGACAAGAGTGCCCTTAAAGAGGCGGTGTTTGATGACGATATTGATCAGCTTCGGGACGGTTTGTTTTTATTTTGTTTTCTAAATTCCTGGACGATCCCATTCTTGCTTTAAAATATGAGTATTCCTGTTTAATTGGTGATGAAATGTACTGGAACTTGTTTCTTGAGTTCAGTTTCCATCACCTCTTAGCTCATCCCTGCTAGAATATGCAAAGACAGTGAATAATATGAAATATGAAACTATTAATTGGGAAATCCTAGTGTTTAAAACTATAATATGAATCTGTTCATTGGGTAAACTTAGTGTTTGTTTTAACATTACGGTCTTTCCCGCCCATCACTTTGGCAGGATAAGGCTGATGGGGTGAGAATGACAGGAATGTCATTGTTATTAGAGCCATTTCACATTTTCTGACAGCCCCTGGTAGTAGACCAGTATTCCATCTCTGTGTTTTAGCTTCAGCACATGGAACTTGAGGGGCAGACAATGCATCCTTAAATAGTCAGGATCATGAGCCTGGAGGCTGTAAGTAGCTACAGCAGTCTGTGTGTTTTTGAGTCAGGGCCATAGCTCAGTAATAGAGCACAAGCTTTGCATGCAGAACATTGTGGAGTCAACCCCTCACGTCTTCAGGTAGGGCTGGGAGAGACTCCTGCCTGAAACCATGAACAGCCTCTTGTGGCCATTGTAGGCAGTGCAGAGATGGATGGACCAATGGTCTGGCTTGACCATTGCGGGAGGAGAGGGGAAATTATTCCATCAGGCTAGCAGAATGGTTTGCACTGACAGAAGAACATTTGCAACCGCAACACAGAATTGTTCCCTAAGTATGTTAATGTTATAGATCAGTGTGTGTTGTAACCAAAGAATGAGAGATAAATCATATTTATAGATGCTGTGAAGAAACAATGTGAATCTGTCTCATCCTCAACCATTTGCAGCAGTAGGTTCTGATTTGTCCTCATTGTGCTTTTCCTTTGTTCTCTCAGTGCCCATTGATCATTCTGATTTGGTAGCTGATCTTTTAAAAGAGTTATCCAACCACAATGAGCGGGTAGAAGAACGGAAAGGAGCCCTTTTTGAGCTACTGAAGATTACAAGAGAAGACAACCTGGGAGTTTGGGAGGAGCATTTCAAGACCATTTTGCTGTTATTGCTGGAAACGCTTGGAGACAAAGATGTAAGCTATCAACATAGGATCCAGTCTCTTTTAGGGATCTCTCAGGTGACAAACATTTTCTACAGCAAATGGTACCAAAGGGTGATGTTTTCCCTTTATATGTGGCTATTGTTTAGATGGAGTGGCAATACTGTGGTGGTTTGCTGTCATTAATGTTTCCCAGGAATTCAAAGAAACTGGAACTAGCTGCTTTGGACAGGCTTCTCCAGAATACCTCAGACTGCTTAAAAAAATGGTCCAAATCTGGTTTCCATCCCCCCACCCCCTTAAAAAAAAAGTTATATCCACCTGTTCTGAGCAGCCCTGGACAGTTGAGTCTTGCTGCTGTTTTAATTTCCTGTAATGCCTTCAAAGTAGCCTTGTTCTGGGGCAAGATGGGAAATCAAAATGGCAGCCCCCAGCGTTGCTGTGCACCTTTCTGCTTGCCACCCCTGCTGCCAAGTAAGCCTTTCGGAGGAGGCAATCCCACCAGAGGGATCCCTCAGACCTAGAGCTGCCCACACCACTAGATAGGAAGCTGAGAGAATAGGGGCAGATCAGTATGAACATGGATGGTTATGAATGCTAGCACTAAGGAATAGCCGTGCCTTTTAAAAGCACTGTGTGATCATTGTTGCCCTTTGGGTGAACACAATTGCTACTGCCATAACTTTATTTGTTTAAAAGATTTCTATTCCGCCCTTCAGCAAAGACACCGTGTCAGTTTGCAAGAATGAGATGATGAAAGAAATAGAATAATAGAAACTTCATTATCCTTCGTTCTATATTCTTGCATTATGAGAGAAAGTGGACATTCCAGCCTCTGAATTTTTCAGTTTGGTCATCACATCTTACCAGTGGCCTTTGGGTCCAGTATACCTGAAGAAGCGTCTCCTCCCCCATCGTTCTGCCCGGACACTGAGGTCCAGTGCCGAGGGCCTTCTGGCGGTTCCCTCACTACGAGAAGCCAATTTACAGGGAACCAGGCAGAGGCCTTCTTGGTAGTGGCACCCGCCCCGTGGAACGCCCTCCCACCAGATGTCAAAGAGAAAAACAACTACCAGACTTTTAGAAGACATCTGAAGGCAGCCCTGTTTAGGGAGGGCTGCATTTTAATGTTCTGTTGGAAGCTGCCCAGAGTGGCTGGGGAAACCCAGCCAGATGGGCAGGGTATAAATAAATTATTATTATTATTATTATTATTATTATTATTATTATTATTAAGTATTATTATTATTCTGAGCACTGTACCAAAGCAATCAGTGGAATCATTTCTTAGTTGTTGAGCAAAATGCAGTGGTATCACCCAGCTTGCCTTGGCAGTACAATACAGAAACTAGGTAAACCAAAGGTAGCCAGACTTTAGTTTGTTGCACTTGAGGATATGGTCTGAACTTACAAAGGCCATTGGCTTACATTTCACAGGCAAATAACTGACAGCATTCAATATTATGCCGGTTGGTTTCCATCTCCCCTACCCCCTGGTTTACCACCACAAAATAAAAACTGAAACACTAGCACTTCACCACTGAATATTTACTCAGTTGATATGAAGTATCTGAAGTAGTGCCCATGGTTTTACCTGTTTGAAATGCCATCAAACTATTATTCTGAAAGCAGCCAAGAAAGTTTGTTGCATGCCAGTTATTGTTTGCTATTAGTGTCTACCCGTTATTGTTGTCATAGATGCGTCAGAAGATTTATTCAGGGTATGAGTCATGTGCTAGCCTGTGAACTGAGCAGGTGAATACTCAGAGCATCAGGATGTACTGAAAAAGTTCAGCCAGGAGCAAGCTAAGCTCAGTGCTCCTCTGTTGAAACCGTAGGCACTGTTTGGAATGGCCGTCATCCAAAAGCACAACCCAACAGTTATATAACTTGAGCAGTTGTTCCTAGTATTCTTGTTTGTAACATCAGTAAATGGCAAGGCTGGGGTGGAAGTACACCGAATGACAAGAACTGTGGTAGAAATGCTGGATAGATTTATTGCAATATAAAATAGAACAGTACTTGGGTTTGCAATGCTAAATGATAGTTGTAGCTCTTCTGAATGCAGTAGGACAAAGAGGAGTATAAACTTATCTTAACTGAGCTTCAATAGGCAATGTGTTGGATTTTATTTTTGGTATTAACCTGCATTTCAGAAACATACAAGATCAGAACTTTGCATATCTCTTCTTGAGATTCTCAACAATGGGTAGCTGAGATAAAGTGACCCACAGAGTATTGTTAGAATCTAGAAAATCCCACACTTCATTTTAAAACAGAATCTGCCTCTTATACTTGAGTCAATACATTTAAGAGCGTGGTGTCAGCTCAGAAACGAAAAGGTACATGAAAAGAAAAGTCAAGTTATTCCCCACCAACCCAGTGTTATGGATTATAATTCTTTTGTGTTTTGTTCAAATGTTTTAAATTTGGGGGGGTTAACAGACACAGCAGCAGAATATAATAACTCCGCATATAAATTGCTCACTGTTAGGAAGCATTTACCTAGTTCTCAGATATATAACTGAATTTTGCAAATGAGTTGAGACCCAAGACGTGCGGTTTAGAGGGATCCTCATTGCTAAGCAAGTGCCTCATAACCCTAATGCTCCCCTTTTCTTGGTCTAAAAGATTTCCCCCTAAAATAGAAACTGTGCCAGTCCTAGCAATACACACTTTATGCTAGTCATTTTGAAAAACTAAATGATCTCTTCTCCAACGTGTGCTTCTTCTTTTGATTTAGCATTCAATAAGAGCCTTGGCACTGAGGGTGTTGCGAGAAATCTTGAGGAACCAGCCTGCAAGGTTTAAGAACTATGCTGAACTAACCATCATGAAGACTCTGGAAGCACATAAAGATTCGCACAAAGAGGTGAGGTGCCTGTTTTGTTGCTGCTGGAGAAGCTCTGTTGTCCAGGGCTTGTTGGCAAGAGACTCATCTCAGCCCTCTTGATGGTCAAAGCTTAACTTCAGAGGCCGACAGATATTTCTGTGCCTGTTCTAAGTAAAACGAATTGTAGTAGACAGGAACCTAAATGCCAAGGAAAAGTATTAAAATAGAATGGGTGGTGATAGGAGGAGAACGGAAAAACGAAATGACAGAGTCAATAAGGATGTAAAAGTAAATCTTTATTTATAATTTTGTAAGCAAACTATACGATGATATGATGTGCAAAAAATAAAGAAGGAAATAAAGATGGAATAGGAAGAGGGGAAGTCAATGTAAAGATTATTTTGAGAATGTATATATAGGAGTTAAAGTATATTAAGAATTGTTTGTTTATATGTTGACAAAACTTAATAAAAAATATTTATAAAAAAAATAAATAGAATGGGTGGTGGTTAATGCTAATACTACTCAGGGTAGGCTCATTGAAATTAATGGAGATTAATACCAGGGGGTCAACTCTGAGTACAACTGTGTACTGCAGGGTTACTTTAAAGTAACATCTGAGGCATTTTATAGAGAAATGGGGGTGGGGTTCTTGGCCGCAAAATGGGAGTAATAGGCAAACTAGGCTACAGGAGGCAGCCATGTAACCCGTGCAGGATTATAGCTTGAAGCACAAGGTGGCATTCTCTGGTTAAGCAAGCAGCATGGGAACAAAATGTGTAAAGATTGTCTTAAAAAGGAGGACCAGAAAATATTTAATCCGTTTAATAAATCAGCATGTCTGTACTACACTTTCTTGGAACCAGAGTCTCCACATGACACTCATTTTTTTGTAACAGCATTTAACAGCAGTTGTAAACTGATTTCCAGATAAAGCAGCTGGACAAAACATTTTGTTCTAAAGGAGTGCCTTTATTGGCAGGCATCTCCCAAGCACACATTCTTTTTGATTCACCTTGACTCTGTGCCCTTGTTGGGTTCCCCGCCCCCTTCTTCTTCCCCGAATCGCCTCCACAAGTGAATGGGAAAGCTTGCCATCTCCCAAAGTTTTCTCCGCCGTTTTTCCCCCCTTTCTGTCTAAAACACTCTTGTACAATTGTGTCAGAGTAAATTATGTTTAGTGATTAAATTGCTTCAAACTCTTATGCTCTCATTGCCACTTGTGTGCATTTGTGAATTTATAAAGCACCAACCTTTGAGCTATCGGTAAGTATAGACATGCAACCCACTCCAGAAATCAATGTGTGTGTGTGTTCAGATGTGTGCAGGCATATCTTGTGGGTGGTTGTATTCATTACAGTTGTGGAAAGTGCAAAGAAAGGTAGATATAGACTCAGTACTGAAATGCTCAGTATGTATGTTTAGCTTGGTTGTGCCTTTTGTGGGTGAAAATCAGTCCTCCAATTCCTTTTTCCTATGGAATTATGGATTTTCACTTCACCTTAATGTTGAACTGGTGGAATTTGCTAAAATAGTTGCCCTTTTTAAAAGTAAAAATTCAGTCAACTATTTCATTTCTGTCACTTGTAAAAAAATTACCGGTGCCATTGTTTCTGATGACTGTACAAGTCATACTTGCAGGAATGGGTATTTATAGATATCTGAATTACCAAAATATTTAAATATTTTTAACATGTGTATTTTTGCGGCATCTTAAACATACACCAAACAGTCTGCACTTTCTTAAGCAAAAAAAGCATGTACAGTCATTAAACCTTCATATTATTTTGTCCTATTTGTGGCAATCCGTCTTAGTTGTCATACCAGTGAAATGTACATGTACAGAATAAATGTATATACAGCCTTAGAATTATATTAACCATGTTACAGTGTGACAGTGCAGGAAAACACACCGGTACTAAAAGGTCTGGTATCTTAACTTGAGGAAAATATAATATTGAACAAATTAGTGTATATCTGAAACCATAATTGGTTCTTTTTATCATACATTATTTTATCATACAGCCAATTAAATTGCTTCAGATGTGGAGAGGATGGATCAAACAAATCATTTTGTCTAATAAAGATACTTAAACTTAATTTGCTTTTCCTCAAACAGTCACATAACAAATACTTTCAATTTGTTACACAGAGCATATCTGGGGCTGTCTTCAAGCCCCAAAATACAGAGTATACAAACCTAAGATAAGTCAGTGGCTTCAGAAAGCTGTGAGGTCCACCTTTCTTCTTAATGCTACCTTCAGCTATACGTTATCCCTCAGTGCTTGTTTCTTCTGGCACATTTCATAAGCATTAAAATAAAAAATTGGGAAAGTCCTGCCATGCCTACCATTGTTGGCATCTGTCTGTCTCAAGAGACAAAGGAAGAGTGTCATCAGGAGTAAAGTCAAACTGTTGGAGAGTTACAACACCTCCTGTGGCTGTAGAGACCGATACAAGAGAGACATGTTTTATTGCAGTTGGGGCAATACAGAAAACAGCATTTTGTGACTATCACCAATCTACTACGCGTGTAGATTCAAAACACATTCTCTAACATCAGTACAATAACCTAGTTCTAGAGGACTGCTGGGTCATGCTGAGTTTTAGATATGGAAATGTATGGGGCTTCTGTGCAGTACTAATCTGTAAAATGTAAATCTCTCCCCCCCCCTTTCCCCCAAATTCTAGGTTGTGAGAGCTGCTGAAGAAGCCGCTTCCACTCTGGCCAGCTCCATCCACCCTGAGCAGTGCATCAAAGTGCTGTGCCCCATCATTCAGACAGCTGACTATCCAATCAATCTGGCCGCTATTAAAATGCAAACTAAAGTCATTGAGAGGATCTCAAAGGAGTCTTTGCATCAACTTCTTCAAGACATCATCCCTGGCCTGTTGCAGGTATGCTACCCTGAATGAACGCATTCAGTCCGCACAAACCAAGTATTATTTAACATTTCTTCTGACTTCCAGCAGGTAGTAAGAGCTACTCATTATATATGTATAATTTTTATAAACGAACTTTCTCGTTGATAAAAGCACATGCATTGTCTCTTTCTTCAGGTTGTGCTTTCTACAGATCAGTTACATGTGTTGTGTTATATGCACTATAGGGTTGGGAAGAAAAGAGGTGGGATGGGAAAGAGGGGGTGGGGTGGTAAAGCTTATGTTCTTTTACTTAGTGTATGTGTGACGATTTTGTGTCAGCATCACTTGGGTAGGTTTCTCTCGGAGGAAGGTTGCCCCTGGGGTGGTGGAGTGGATGTCTTTCAGGGAGATGCCTCTCATATTTAGGTTGAGGTCACCTTCCAGAATTGCTTTTCCTTCGGAGAAGGAGAGGAATTTGTTTAGTGTTTTCTGGATGAACTCCTGTTGTTTTGAGTTTGGAGTATATATGGAGCCAATTGTCAGTTTCGTTTTGCCTTCTAGTATCCCTTTGGCGAAAATGAATCTGCCTCTTTTGTCTTTTAGCACTGTTGTGTCTTTGAAATTCAGGTCTCTACTGAGTATTATGGCTACTCTATGAGCCTTTCCTGAGTCAGGTGCCAGAGGCGTAGCAAGCCCAGGTGGTACCCGGGGGCGGAATTTTTTTTGTCACCCCCCACCACTTTAATTTTTTTTAAAAAAAATTAAAAATAAAAAGTGTCACCCCCCTCTGATGGTGCCACTTTGCGAGGTGTGGGGGTTTTGTGTGTGTGTGTCTATTATCTCTTTTCCCCCAATAAAGTTAAAATAAATAAATAAATAAATAAATAATGTAAATAAATAAAAATAAAAAGTGTCACCCCCCTCTGATGGTGCCACTTTGTGAGGTGTGGGGGTTTTGTGTGTGTGTGTGTCTATTATCTCTTTTTTTCCAATAAAGTTAAAATAATAAAAAATGATAAAAAATGATAAAAATTAAAAAAAAAAATTAAAAATTAAAAAGTATCCCCCCCTCTGATGGTGCCACTTTGTGAGGTGTGGGGGCTTGTGTGTGTGTCTATTATCTCTTTTTTTCAATGAAGTTAAATTTTAAAAAAAAATTTTTTTTAAGTGTCACCCCCCTCTGGGGTGGAACCCGGGGCGGCCCCCCCCCCATTGCTACGCCCCTGTCAGGTGCAACTCTTGCTGATTGAAGCGGGCTTCGCTTAGCAGTTGCTTCCTCTGGGTGGATTTTGAGCTATGAGTAGAGTCAGTGGAGCGGTGGGGGGGGTGTGGTGGGGTGTGAGGGGGGTAGATCTAAGGCAGGTGTGTTGCCTCCAGATGTTGCTGAACTACAACTCCCATCAGCCCCAGCAAGTACAGTCAGTGGCTAGGTATAATGGGATTCGTAGTTCCCCGCGCCTGTTCTAAATGTCCCAACTTTCCCCCCAAACCCTCACTAGGCTATATAACACCTCCCTGGTTTAGTTTTGTGACCATCTGACAGTGTATGTTCTTGGACTATGTTTTCTTCCATTAGTCTTCTTAGGGATGTTGTGGCCCATCAGCCCCAGTCAGCATGGCAGATGGTCAGGGATGATGGGAATTGTAGTCCACAATACCTGGAAGGCACTGCATTGACAACTCCTGTACAGTCTGGGTCCTGTATATCTTAAGAGAGCACCTGTTGAACTCTCTCCCTCTCCTTTACGATATACTGGATAAGCCCCGCTTAAAGTTTCTGAAATCTGGAAGAAACTTACTTTATTGGCTGTGTTATGAATCACTTATCCATGCAGTGTACCATAAAGATAATTTAGACACTAAGAATACACAAGGTTGCTATGGTTAAAAAAAAGTCCGTTTGCAGTAGTTGCCTTTCACGCATCTCACAGGATAGTTTGATGTCTAAATATATGCTCCCGCCTGATCATTTCCTGGCGCTTTCTCAGGTTATTTGAGGGTAGATAGGATCTTTCATCTGCTCTCTCCTACCCTCCCACAGCCAGTAGCCTGAGATGGCAGTTGGTTGAGGGAGGGGCCAGTAAGCTGGAACCGCCATTGGGAGCTATAGGTCAGGCAGCTCTCATGACTTTGTTTCTCCTTACCTCAGGGCAACCTGGTTGCTGTTTTTTAAGAAATAAAAAGTAAAATGGAGTTGGAGGACTTTTTCTGGTTTTGCCCATGATTTGGAATTATTTAGCTAGAGAAACTTATAGGGTCTGGCCATTTTTTTGTTTGGCCATTTTAAGGTTCTCTTGTGATTTGGTTCCAGAACAATTCAGATTAGTACCATATCTATGGTTAGGTTTTACCCACTTTCATTATAGTTAAACATTTGGGCTTGGCAATGCTAAATTAAGGCTTAAAGATTAAGGTGGGGTTTTGGTTTTTTTTATGAGTATAATAAGAATATATCAGCCAAAGTGAATTGTGTTCTCTTGACCCAAGCCTCCAATAGCATGGCGAAGTTGGCAGCTACGTTTTATAGGTTCTCTTTCCTCTGAAAGTTACTAGACACGTTTTTTCTTGTACAAAGTCAGAGGCACAGCCATGTGTTTGAGGCGGACAAGAACCACGTTATAAGCAGGAAACTCTGGCAGAGTTCCAGCTGACTCATTCAGCATCCCCGGTTGTTGTACGGAGCACGTGATGTCAAGGCATATTCAGAAACAGCAGTTCTTCCTCCCTCTGCGCAGCTGAGTCTCTGCTTGAAAGATTATTGCGGCAATGTTCTTCCACACCTTTGTGCCCTCAGATGGCACATAACCATCATGAAGGCGGGGTGCTGCTTTAAAATGCTCTATTAGCTCTCTCCCCCACCCCTGTTGAATCAATATTTTTATGTGTATCACAGACAGACACAACTGCCCTCATTCCTGGTATCAGACAGTTGTGAAAACGGGACTGTGTGTTCTCCCTTCTCACATATCAGTACACTGAAACTGGCAAGTTTAGCTTTCTTGTAAATGTTGGTCACACTTTCTGAGCTCCCAAGTTCTCATGAGTGATTTACTACACTACACAGTTTGCAAAACAAAGGCGCTGGTGCCTTGGGGAGGTTACAGTTCATTTCCCGCTGTGTCCTAAGAGGCAAATTGAACTGTTACATGCAAATGTGTGCTGTGAAGGTGATTTTTTTTAAAAAAAATCAAAACCACAGTAGGGACAACTTTGAAAATTGGCCAGTGAATGAGAGGTTTAAGTATCTCCTGCTCCCTGCCACTCCTTTCACACTGCAACCTCTGAGGCTGCTTTTAATTTTAAAAAAACAGCCACCCTTTGGGTCTTTGTTACACACATTTATGTGTAATACCGGTATACAGTTTAGCCCTGAAGTGTTCATTCATTCAGTTGGCCTTATCTGTTTACCCATAACTCCTGAGATGAAGCCTTCAGTCTAGTTGAAGGGGTGCCTCCGGATGTTGATGGATTCCAGTTCTCATCAGAGCCATGATAACCTCCCAGCAGCCTGAAACAGCCTTTTCATTGGACTGAATACCTCTGAGGTATTTTGAGTTCATTAAGATTTCAAAGACGCAGTTAAGTTAGGTGGTGCATTTGAGTGAACTTCCCCATCTGGATCCCCCCCCCCCAGGTTGTCTACTTGGAAATTTCTGGAGAGTCATGTTGGTTAGGGTGAGAGCTGCCCCCACTTGGAATTCTTCATCTAGCTGTGGTGTGTGTAAGGGCTCGGGGTTGTCTCCTCGAGAGTAAAGAGCCAGAAACATCCGTTCTTCTAAAGCTAGTACTTTATTTACAGACTGTGTACATCGGAGCGTTTAAGATTCATGTCCGCTTGAGTCGGTTCCAGAATCCAGGAGTGGCTTTCACCGGTTCCTCCCCCAACATAAAAGCTTTGGAATTCCAAAGCGTCACCTCCTTTCCTTACGCTTTCCCCCCCTATGCAGCTGGAGCGATGGAAGTAGCTGACCACTTTGCTCTGCAACCCACTCAGGTGGAGTTAGGGCTCTGTCAGCATCTCTGGCCCTCATCTCCACCGCACTGCCTGGCAGTTCCTGCTCCTCACCACTGGGGCTTTCCTTACTATCCCCTCTGGACTCAGAACTGCTTCCCAGGAGAGGCTGCACTTCCCTCCATCCCTCCTTCCCCGTCTCAAGGGCCTTGCGTGAGGTCAGATGACAGTGTGTCTTTTGCTTTCAGAGGAAAATCAGTGAACTTTTGGTGTTGCTCATTAAGATATAACTAGAGATTTAAAGCCATATAGTCTGTGTCACTTCCAGTGAGATCTGGCCATATAATGCCTGGTTATTGTATATAACCATGTTCAGTTCTGCGGAGGGCTAAAGCCCAGTGTTTAAGAACTTCCAAGAGTTGTGGCAAAGCCAAAAGACCCTTTTGGCAGCAGAATGAAGCAGAAAGAAAACTCTCTTGAGTGTTTCAGAAGCTTCCTCTCTCTGCAAGACCTGTGTTAGAAGGCAAGGCGAAACCCGGTGCCTGGGAGAGTCATTGGATTGTGTCGCATCTTTTACAATGTGACTCAAGTTGTTTCTCCTCAGTCATTTTAAAAATACTGTTTCATCATATTCACACAGTTCATGGAATAAAAACTGTTTTAAAAATAGCGTAAGGAAGGCACGGAGCTGTATAAGTCAAGCAAATTATTACCTTGTCAAGATGAAGTCAAATGTATAATTATAAAAAAGTTAATTTATAATTAACTTCACCCTTGTTTAGCATGATGTGGCCTGCCCTTTTCTTCAATTGAGGCCAGTTCGTCATTTTCTGGCTACAATGCTACATTGCCTCAGACAGAGAGAGAATCTTAAAAGGCCAATATTAACCAAACGGTTGACGGCTACAGATGACCACCTTCTTGCATAGTTTCAGTTGCCGGGCAATAGGATTCTAAGTGCCTACCAAGTGGGTCGTCTGAATCTGTCCTAAATCAGGGAGCAAAAAGTTGATTGAAGCCTGGAAACAGGGCCCAGGAATTTGACCCTAATTGGACACCTGCTCTAGAAATGAGAAATAACACCAGTATTGTTATACTTCTGTCTCATTTGTTATGAGGATTCTTGCCTTAGTCTTGCTTCATAAATACCATTCCCCTTTAGTGTCTGGCAACAGGAGAAGGGGTGGGAATATGGTCTGAAGATAGTTGTAGCCTTCTCCCAGCAGAGGTCACTCTGAGCCAAGGGCACAAGCAGACCAAAAGCTCTGTCCTTCTGCCAGGGCCTTTCCAGAAGCTGATTTTAGTGCAATAATTTCACAGCTGTGACTCAGTTGCTGTGTGCGATCCAGGCATCATTCTGCAATGTTTTGCTTCCGTTGAGACCACAATTTTTAAAAAAACCCCACAGCCGTTTCCTCTATTGGTATTGGTATTGACCTGCCTTCGAAAAAAACTAAATAAAAAATCATCTTTAAAAAGCAATGGCTTTTGGAAGTGGCTGAACTCTTGCCAATGCTTGATGCTGTTCGTTGTTGAGCAGCGTGAGTGATGCAGTGAAAAAGCACATCACTTCAATAGGAGTAAACGTTTTTAAAAAGCTAAAACGTAGTGTTCCCCAAACGGTGTGCATATTTTGAGGGAGGCGGTGTGTTCTTTGGCACTGTCTTATAGGAAACAAAGCACTCTCAAAACTGTGTTTCATACAGCACCCACCTGAAGCATGCAAATACCTCTCTTGTTTCTCGGGGGGGGGGGCTTATTTTGATTGTAATCCAGCCATCACTCGTCACCAGGGATCACTATTAGAAGGAATACTATGAAGTATAAAGAAAATGTAGAAAACCTAAGGAAGCAATCTGTCTGTCTTGCACACACACCAAATAAAGACAAGTGAGGATTGAGCAGGCTCAGGGGCCACAGAATACGAATGTCTGGATGGAGCATGGGATGAAGAACAGTGGGGAGCAGGAATTGAATGGAGTGTCCTGGAAAAGGACATGGGTGACTGGGTGGAGTAACGTGCTGCAAGATTTTGTTGCAGGTTCCACTGAGTCGTCTTCTTTTTAATTTTTCACTGTTCTATATTTATCACTGCATTTTTTTTTCTTTTACAAAAAACCAAAAACCATTTTTAGTTTCTATATTTATCACTGCATTTTTTTTTCTTTTACAAAAAACCAAAAACCATTTTTAGTGTATTATAACTTGTAATCAATTTATTGGTCAGAGTTCGTTCTTGGGTTTTTGGTTTTTTCTTTTTAAGGTTAACCTTCTCTGTGCAAAGTGAATGTTCTTTTTACAAATGCAAATATAGGAACGCCTTCCCTGTCCCGGGCAAGTATGACTCAGCCTTCTGGGAATTTGTTACCGAAAAGGCTGCTTCCTGAAGTTGAATAACCTGCATTTCGGTGGGTTAAGGAAGGGTTAACTGGTACTAGAAAGAAGCAGACTGCTGTCCAGTCCTTGGCTAATAAACCCACAGCATGAGCCCAACCTTGCATGTAGGGAGATTCATGGGTGCTGGGGCTACCAGTTCTTTCCTGTGACCCATGGGCAACTGTGAGCCAGGCTGGTAATCTGCTGTCTGTGGAGAGCTTATGTAATTCGTAAAGCCATATGTCACTTTTCCTATTTATTCTGTCAAGTTTTGGGGCATGCCAGTTTTCAAGGGAAGGGAGGAGGGGAGAAGGGGAACCCCCTTCAGGGTTGCAGAAATCTTGTAACAATACTTGTTTGATCTGTTTTATATTTGCTTTATGATTTTCTTTTGCAGGCTATCTTATTTTTAAAAAACAAAATAATCGTGTTGGGACTAGGTTTCTCTGTGTCCCTGCATATTTTAATTGTTCTCATTTGAAAGTGTACTACAAACCCACTCCACTAGCTCCTAACCCTGGAGGAAGAGAGAGCTTGTGAAGAAACCTTTTGATTCTCATGACTCCCTTCGTTGTTTCCATCTAGGGCTATGACAACACCGAAAGCAGTGTTCGCAAAGCCAGTGTCTTTTGCCTCGTGGCAATCTATTCTGTTATTGGTGAAGAACTGAAGCCTCACCTTGCACAGCTCACTGGGAGTAAGGTACGTGCAGTCTCTTGATTTTGAAACACATGCAGTTCCTGTAACTTTAAGCAGAGTCAGTAGGCAAAATCAGGAGCAGTTGTTCCCAAGCATTTTGCTGGCTTCACAAGCATTCAGGAGCAGCCCACTCATATATGTAGTTGGTTACTGGCCTTTCAAGAGTGTATTTCGGCTAGTTCAAGATGGAGGAGCATCTGCCATACATGTTAGCTCGGAAAAGAGTCCCCTATAATATAATATGGCCTTGCTCAGCCACAGCAGCGTTCGGGAGAAATCAACAAATAGTTGTGGCACACACAAAATGGCAAAGGGACAGAATGGCCCTGGCAAGTTGATATGTTCCTCCACTGCTTTCTGATGTCTGACTTGTGTTCATGTATTCTTCTTGTGCAGGGACCAGCCATTTTCTTCTATTTTTATTAGTTGTCTCATAAAATAAATTTGCTATGCGTCATAAAAAATGAAAGTAAAATCATTGACAATAAAGCCATACGACAGTAAAAAGAAATCCTCAGTCATCTTTCAATGAACTGCTATTCATTGAAAAAAATGTTTAAACTTACTTTACTAAAAAAACCAGAGTCCTTTTTGTTGAGGGTAACCCAAACTGAAATTCCCAGGTGTCAGAAAAGGTTATTTATGTATGCAACAACAGCAGCCCATGTTTTGTTAGCCCAAAATGGAAAGTGAGCCAGGTCCCAACTAAAGAGGATTGGCAACTTAAATTGACAGAATATACACAATTTGCAGATTTAACATATAGAATAAGAGCAAGAAGAACATACGTTTAAAGAAGATTGGAAAACATTTATTGAATATATGGAAAATAACTGTATACAGCTGAAAACGTTGCCAGCATAATAATAATAATAATAATAATAATAATAATAATAATAATAATAATATATTTATACCCCACCCATCTGGCTAGGTTTCCCCAGCTACTCTGGGCAGCTTCCAACAGAATATTAAAATACAATAGTCTATTAAACATTAAAAGCTTCCCTAAACAGGGCTGCCTTCAGATGTCTTCTAAAAGTCTGGTAGTTGTTTTTCTCTTTGACATCTGGTGGGAGGGCGGGTGCCACTACCGAGAAGGCCCTCTGCCTGGTTCCCTGTAACTTGGCTTCTCGCAGCAAGGGAACCGCCAGAAGGCCCTCAGCACTGGACCTCAGTGTCCGGGCAGAACGATGGGAGCGGAGACGCTCCTTCAGATATTCTGGATCAAGGCCGTTTAGAGCTTTAAAGGTCAGCACCAACACTTTGAATTGTGCTCGGAAACATACTGGGAGCCCATGTAAGTCCTTCAAGACCGGTCTTATGTGGTCTTGGCAGCCGCTCCCAGTCACCAGTCTAGCTGCCGCATTCTAGATTAGTTGTAGTTTCCGGGTCACCTTCAAAGGTAGCTCCACATAGAGTGCATTGCAGTAATCCAAGCGAGAGATAACTAGAGCATGCACCACTCTGCCGAGACAGTCCGCAGGCAGGTAGGGTCTCAGCCTGCGTACCAGATGGAGCTGATAAACAGCAGCCCTGGACACAGAATTAACCTGTGCCTCCATGGACAGCTGTGAGTCCAAAATGACTCCCAGGCTGCACACCTGGTTCTTTAGGGGCACAGTTGCCCCATTCAGGACCAGGGAGTCCTCCACACCTGCCTGCCTCCTGTCCCCCCAAAACAGTACTTCTGTCTTATCAGAATTCAACTTCAATCTGTTAGCCACCATCCATTCTCCAACCGCCTCCAGGCACTCACACAGGACCTTCACCACCTTCACTGGTTCTGATTTGAAAGAGAGGTAGAGCTGGGTATCATCCTCATACTGATGAACACCCAGCCCAAACCCCCTGATGATCTCTCCCAGCGGCTGCATGTAGATGTTGAAAAGCATGGGGGAGAGGACAGAGCCCTGAGGCACCCCATAAGTGAGAGCCCAGGGGTCTGAACACTCATCCCCCACCATCAGTTTCTGAACACGGCCCAGGAGGAAGGAGCGGAACCACTGTATAACAGTGCCCCCAGCTCCCAACCCCTCTAGATGGTCCAGCAGGATGTTATGGTCGATGGTGTCAAAAGGCGCTGAGAGATCCAGCAGAACTAGGAAACAGCTCTCAACTTTGTCCCTAGCCTGCCGGAGATCATCGACCAGTGCAACCAAGGCAGTTTCAGTCCCATGATGAGGCCTGAATCCCGACTGGAAGGGATGCAGATGGTCCGCTTCTTCCAGGCGTGCTTGGAGTTGTTCAGCAACCACTCGCTCAATCACCTTGCCCAAGAATGGAAGATTTGAGACTGGGCGATAGTTGGCCATATTGGCCCCATCTAAAGATGGTTTTTTAAGATGCGGTTTAATAACCGCCTCTTTCAGCGTGTCTGGGAAGGCTCCCTCACAGAGAGAAGCATTCACCACCCCGTGAAGCCCATCGCCCAGCCCTTCCCGGCTAGCTTTTATAAGCCAATAAGATAAATTCAACAGAGTAAACAAGTTTTGATGGATGTAAAAGTGGAAAACTGATTTGAACGGTTATAGTAAAATATGCAGGGATGTATGATTTGTAAAATGAACCATGGAAAGAGAAGGAGGGAAGTCATTGGATATTTTAAAGTTTGTAAAATGTTTATCTGAAATTGTAAAACAGAAAATTTAATGGAAATGACAACCATTGGGTGCCTACATTAAAGTCAGGGATCCATGAGTCACTTCCAGGCTGACACACATAGGACTGCACTGTGAAAGACCCATTCTGAACTGGAAGCAAATTAATGAAGAGGAGTGGGTGTTACTATATCTCCTTTCTTTCAGATGAAGCTCCTCAACTTGTACATAAAGAGGGCCCAGACCACCAACAGCAACAGCAGCTCTTCTTCAGATGTTTCCACGCACAGTTAATGGAGATCTTTGGACATGCCTGTAGACATAGAAGCCATCAGCTGTGCCTCTCAGAGACCCTCCCCTCATCAGCACGCTCCACCCGCTGATGGAGGCCATGCAGATATTTATTGCAATCAGTATTTTTAGTCCTTTTAAAAGCTTTCTATGGTAGGATATTATTGTTATTGAATGTAAAGGAAGCAAGGCCTGGGTTGCAGTCTTCTTCATTGAAAAAAAAAAAAGGCGATAGAACACACCATGGTTAAACACACTGCAGTTATCCACTGACATTTTGGGGGTCATACTTACAGTAGACTCGTTGAAATCATTGGGCTTAAGTTCATCATGTGAATTGATTTCAGTGGATCTACCTTGAGTATGACTTCTTGGATTCAGACCTTGGGTTTTTTTATTAGGTTGTGTTTGTATTGATCAAACATTTGACTGGTTCCTCCTGTTCCTCTAATTTCAGGAATGTGTCTTTGTTTCAGAGATGAGGTTAAAATTTAGAATGGCCTCACTTGGGTTTTTCAGGAGAAACCCCTACATTCTTAAAAAAAAAAAAGGAAAGGAAAGGAAAGGAAACTAGGCCCCTCAACTCACTTTTTAAAATTATTACCGGGGGGGAACACCCACATAAATGAATTTTATAGTACCATCATCTGAGTGACACCAGTCATGGAAATTCCCTGGGAGATCTCAGCAAACTTGCAATGGTGTTGTTGATATAGGGCAGATGCACTTACCCTACTATAACCCATTTAAGACCTGCCTC
Source organism: Darevskia mixta (assembly GCA_034641385.1). NCBI lineage: Eukaryota > Metazoa > Chordata > Lepidosauria > Squamata > Lacertidae > Darevskia > Darevskia mixta. The sequence continues at coordinate 8,322,308 of JAWWNH010000001.1, read as the reverse complement.
TGTGTAGATGTTTCAATTATCTGATTATTATTTTTAGCACATGCTGAGGAGAAACATTTTTTTAAAGTGAGAAAAGAAAAGAAAGCAAAGCTATATGCTGTGATATAGTCTTGACTTCTTACTCCAGGGGAGGTTCTGCTTACTTGACGGATCTCATTCCTACTCTGTTTTTCATGGATTATTATTTTTTAATTAAAAAACAACAACGGAACTCTGTTCTGTTACAGTATTCGCTGGGGATTGAATTCCTTCCGTAACAATTTTATCTAGCTTTATGAAATCTGTTAGTATGCACTGAGAGTGAATGCACTGTAATATCTCCGAACTGGTTAAGTATCAACACTCACTGTCAAAGGAGCTGACAACCTATCTCTTAGAAAAGATATGTGAAATGTGCTACTACTGCTGCTTCAATCCTCAGTATGAAATTTGTACTTTCCAAAGCTCGATTGGCTTTTGTAGGAGCTGCAACTCAGATAACCAGGCCTTTCTTTCTTAATAAAATACTGCTTTCGTTTGTCAACCAATGCTCCTTAGTGTGACACTTTTTCTTTTGCCACCTCCCCACCCAACCTTTGAGTACTCCAGGAGTTTGTCACCCCCCCCTCCCAACCACCACACAATCTGGTTTATTTATAATCCTGTTTTGTGTCTACTGTACATAGCAAATTCTTTCCCTTCTCTCTTAGTATTTCAGATATGACTCTGTTTCATTAGGGTAGTACTCAAAGGGCTAGGTAGTACTCAATCTGCACCAATCTGCTTTCTTAAAGCTATACAGTTGAGGGTGGGGTGGTTGTTTCTTCCAGGCACAAGAACCCTTTGGCTACCAATCCATACATGCTGGTGAAGACAAATCTGCATGATGTTGGCGCTTAGCTGCCAGATTACGGAGGGCTCCTACCTTTTCTCAGCACTGTCCAAATGTCTGCAGCTGCCTTTTTACTTGCTGCCTCCTTACGCAGGGCTTTAACTTTTCAGACCTTTTGAAAGAAAGAGGTTTCTTTTCCTTTGTATTTCCCCCCTTCTTCTCAGCACCCCCTCCCATTTCCCTCCTCTTCCCAGACCTTCATATCTGAGAATCCGCACAGAACAACCCTGCCTGCTGTTGGGTTGGGTTCGATGGAGATGTACATGCTGCCAGTGGGTCGCCAGCGTCCCAGGGCATGAGCAAACAAATCAATGCAACCCCTTTCACACCATCTGAAGTACTGTAGGTCTCTTATATAGTCCTGCATCGATTGAAGCATGTGGCTTCCTTTTAAAAGGTACACTATGTGTGCTTGCCTGGATTACAGTACAACACAAGACCTTTTCTATCGCTTCCTAGTAGCTTCTCAATAACCTGTATAAGTAATGTAACTTGCAACGTTGTCATATAAATCTTCTTTCTATCACCCTCCCAGACCCTTTATTTATCAAGTGTAATAGTTCATATTAAAGGACAACAGAGAAATGTTTGTAGAATGCAGCAGGATTTTGCTAACAGTAATAATGTTTTAAATGGGAAGGATGGGCTTATAAAGCCACTCAAAACAGTCAGCCATCAGAAAAGAGTTTGTTGGCACAGTGTTCACGCGCATGTATTTAATTTCTATTTTTGGGTTGGTTATATTTCTCTTTTTTTTTGGCGCTTTTGTCATGTTACATCCATATCTGTATTTATATCTTATTTGTTTCACTTTTGAGTGTATCATGGCAAATGTACAGATGTTTTTATGTTAACATTTACATGATAGAATTTGCTAAAAAATGAAATAAAACCTTTTGAGTTTGCCCTAGAATAAATGACAGTTAAATTTAAGTCCTTATGGGAGCCTCTTTGCACTACAATTTGGTCATGAAAGCAGGTGACCTCCAAGATGAACTGTCAGCACTGAAGCACGATTTTTTAAACCCAAATCACATTTATTTCCACACATGTGACACTGTCCAAGGATACACCCATTATAGTAGCATCGTATCCCTGTGCAGACGTTCATAGTTGGGAGAGGGCAGAATCATGACTGTGGCACGAAGTTCTGCCCTCTCAGTGCTCTGAGATGCTTATCGAAGTTCTGAAACTCTGATATTGGTCCTTGCTTGCTAGGATAGAAGAGAAGGGTGTACAAGTATGTAGAAATTACCCTACTGTACAAAGGTAAAATCATTGTATTGCTCACTTTTGCCTCTGGCTCTGCCCATCTTCAGAATGTGGCCAACAGAAGGTTGCTCAGATGGGAATTCTGCCTTGAGCTAAAGAAATTCTTTTCCTGACCTTGCCCTACATGCATAGTCCTCCCCACAAACCATGTGATCTACATAATGTAAAAATGTGACGTACAGATCACATGGTCATGCAAACGCCATTGGCATCTGTCTGTCTTGGGAGACAATGAAGGGGTACGGCTTGGGGGCTGGCACCAAACAGTTGGAAAGTTACAGCACCTGCTGTGGCTTATAAAGACTGAGACCTGAGAGACATGTTTTGTTGAAGCTGGGACAGATGAAGGTGTCTGGTTGTGCTTCTGCAGATGCACCATGGTGTTTCTTTTCTCTGTGCAGTCATTCATCATCTGGTCACTGCTGTGGATAAGCAACCTGACAGATTGTCTCCAGGCACTGCCATCATCTGCAAGGGATTACCACATGGTGGGGTTAATGTTGCCAGCCTTCATGTCACATTTCCAGACATCTTTGTAATGCAGAGTTAGTCTGCCAATGGGCCTGGTGCCTGAAGCCAGCTCCTTGTAGAGCACATCCTTGGGGATCCTGCCATCCTTCAAGCATACCCTCCAACATGAGTTTATGGCTGCAACCTTAACCTTACTTACCTGGGAGTAAGCCCCACTGAATTCAGGACTTGCTTCAGAGCAGTCATGAAAAGCCTTGTTCAGTAAGTGTACTACACAGGCATAGGGCAGGGTCACCACACACCCACCCACACCCGTGGAATTTTGCTTGTCACTTTTGAATGCCTGCACAGGACTCTTGCTTTTTCACATTCAAAGGGTTTTACTACTTAATAGATAATCATTAATGCAGGTTCTAGGGCTTTAGCCCAGATAGAGATGAACACAAGACTGGATTTTTATCCTAAGCATATTTAATTCACTGACTTAGCATAGCCAGAAGAACTGTTTCATGCACTGAGATATTCACTGGGTGTCAATATATGCTTGAAACAAAACTGATAGTTCGTTTCCTATTGATTGATGCAGTATTGACACTAAACATTCAGGGCTGTGGGCTTCCTCCTCCATCCCAGCAATATAAATACTTTTTTATTTGTGCTTAAGCTGTTAGGACTTGCTTGATGTCCTGGACTAGAACAACTAAAGCAACATTTGATGGTTGAAAACAGAGACTCTTCGACACTTAACAACTGCAGAATTGTCCACATCTTAATCTATTCCTGCAAAAATCATCACAAGTCTGTGGCACTTGTAAGGGTAACACATTTGTTTGCTAGAGCCCACTTGATTTGTTTGAAGCATCTTGGAAAACTGGTAGGTACCGGTATATATAAAATAGAGATGAATGAAAACAAAAGTTGGAGGCAATAAAATACAAGAGATTGTAATAAGTGTGCAACAATGCAATCTTTTGTGCTCATTGTGGAATTGGAACATTTTCTCCTTGTATAGAAACAATGGATTTTTAAATTTATTATCTTTACCTATGAATTATGCACCTACCAACTTTCTGCCACAATACATTTGCTAGTGCAATGCTCCAGAATGTATTGTTTCTGCATGGGTCTCTGAGCCTTAGTATCTAAAGCTAGTCAAATGGTTCTTTTTTATCTTTTGCAGGTCAAATCTCTGCATGCATCTCTCTAGGTTAACAAAACTGGAAGAACAGGTTGGAATAACCATAGGATCACCAGGCAGGTGGCACAAATTATAGATTAGATACATAAAAGAGTTTCCACCTCTCCGTTAGCAATTGTGTATTCAAGATTCTTTCCTACCCAACATCAATCAGGAATGTACTTGTACATTCTAAAATACAAGGGGAAAGGAGGGGGAAAAGATTTAACTATCAGATTTGCATGGAGCTCTTTTTCAGACACACAAAAAACTAGAGATCATGGGGAAATGGTTGTAACATTTTCCCATGGGGGTGAGGAATCTTGCAATCTCAGTAATCGGGCTGCTTGTATTTTGTGCTAAATGTCATTTCTAAATGAGCTTCAAAGGCAGCCATAACTAAGTATTACACATTGCATAGTCCCAACAGGATGTTACCAGAGAATGGGTAACCATGTTCAGGCTATCACTGGCCAGGAGATGTTGAAATTGTCCTACCAAGCTAAGTGGATAAAACAGGCTCCATACCACCAAGAAAACATGAGCTTCCAGTGAGAAACCTGGATCTGCAAGTGCCCGCCAATATGCACACCTGATCATTCGGGGGGAGCACAACTGTTGCCCCCAAGCTATAGAACCATTCACCCACAGAACCCCCTTTTTTAAAAAAATAAAGTTTCTGTTAACTAGTCGTCATTTAGTCCATTACCAGCTACAGTGGTACCTCGGGTTAAGAACTTAATTCGTTCTGGAGGTCCATTCTTAACCTGAAACTGTTCTTAACCTGAGGTACCACTTTAGCTAATGGGGCCTGCCGCCGCACAATTTCTGTTCTCATCCTGAAGCAAAGTTCTTAACCCGAGGTACTATTTCTGCGTTAGTGGAGTCTGTAACCTGAAGCGTCTGTAACCCGAGGTACCACTGTATAAGTTAATCACACCCATAGATTAACACAGAGGACAAGGAGAAACAGAGTTGGGTGTCATCAATATCCCAATGACACTTGACCTCAAATTCCCTCATGGCCTCTCCCAGCAGCTTCATATAAATGTCAAAAAAACCATAGGGGGAAAGATGGAATCTTGTGAAAAGGGGCTGAGTGGAGCCACCGTCACTCTAACTCCTAACCCACAGAGCCAATCCAGAGAAATATAATGACTGATGGTGTCCAAACCTTCTGAGAGGTCCAGAATAATCAACAGGGTTTCCCCTCCTGCTAGGTCTCCCCAGCCCAGCACAGGCCATCCATAAGGTTGTTTCATTGCCAAAGCCAGGGCAGTAAAGAGAATGAAATGGGTCTAGGTAAGTAGTTTCGTACAACAGAGCCTGGGGTTAAATGGGGACCACCTGTTTAAGTACTTTGCCCCAAAGTTGATCAACTGGTTGATAGATATTACTATGAGTCCAAGGAGGGTTTATAAAGGCATGCAAGCATGCAGGGCCGGATTTAGGTTTGATGACGCCCTTTATATGTTCAGCTGTCCTTTGTCAACAACAAATTGTCGGTTTTTGTGTTGAATATATGCTATATGGTAATTTATGGACCTAATAGGTATCTAAAGCCATTTGCACATAACAAAGTATTTATTTTGGAAATGTACATCCAGGTTTTTTTTCCTTTACATTTTTTTGGGGGGGCCCAAGAGAGTGGGGCCCTAAGCTATAGCTTGTTTAGCTTATACGCAAATCCGGCACTGCCAGCATGCTTGTCTCTTTCAAGGGGGCCAGGGCTGCCTCTTTGCACAACAAAGTATTAATGGACTTTACACCAGTCCAGCGAATCCCCATCTGCTTGATGTAATTAGTCAAGAGAGCAAGGGCTGAGCAACCTAGAAGTAGGCCACACTCCTCAAAGCATGCCTGCATTGTCAGACTGCAATTCTTCCCACTGAACAGGGTCAGTTGGTGCTCTGGCACATCCTGAAACATGTATCATTCTTGTGGTCTAAGGCTAGCTTCTTTATATATATGCTCTCTTGTTTCTGTGGGGATGGGATATGTCCATTTTCTTAATGCTATGCCTTAGGGGGCTTCTCAGCCTGATTTGCCTGTAGATGTGCCAACAACAAATGACACAGTGGCAAAAGTGTCTTGATGGGATCTGCCCATACTGGGTCAAATTGGTTTTTAGCCCTGAAGCACTGCAGAAAGCTCTGAAGTTGCCGGCATTGCAAATTGCATGTTAGGCAAAACATGATAGAAATGCAAATTTTGAACGCACGTGCTTACTATATAGCCTTTACGATCCCCTTTATATTCAGTTCTAGACAAAACACAAGGAGGTATTAACTGCAATCCTGCCGTCACATTTCTATGAAAGTAAATAGTGATTTTGACAAAACATACAAAAGGCACCAGTAGTACTTTTTAGTTAAGCATGCCCACATATTGTAAAATATACAAACAAACATACACACACACACAGAGAGAGAGAGAGAGAGAGAGAGAGAGAGAGAGGGAGAGAGGGAGGGAGAGCAGAAACAATAATCTGTAACACTGGGTTCTAAAAGATAAATGACACAAGTTTCTGAAGGCAGCAGGATAGTTGCTCTCACTCAACTCATGTATTTTTTAAAATAACTGCTTAGGGTTTTGTTGTCATAAGCTTATCCTCAGTGCTGTTCTACTAGATTTTGCCAAATGGAAAGGACATGGATCTACTTCCCTTGTAGCTTTTGAGGTGTCAACTATAGAAGTATCCAATTAATCTCCTTGTGATTTGTAGATGGGAGGCAACACACCTTGTGCCATGGAAAAAACACAGCAACAAATAATGTTGAGATGGAATCTCAGCAATCAACAGGAAACTGTCAAGCAACTGCAATCCAGCATAGTCATAGCCAAGCCAACAGCATAATTTTTTTATTTAAGGAATAAAGAAAAGCAAGAGGTAAATGAATAATGAGCAAACTAGAAATAATCCATGTTGTTAGTCCTTGCATTTTAAAAAAATAGATAGCAGGCATGGGGGCTTTACCTTTTTGTTTCTGTCAAGGCTTTGATCAGATTGAGGCTCTCTGCATTGCCACCAATAAGAGTTTCCTAAAACTCTAGTATTTGAGAGTGTGCTCCATATTCCCAGAATCCCCCCCACAAAACATCCTGTACAATATGCAAGGAACCTGAAGTCTGTCTAATGTAGTAAACTTTATCCAATTTGCTAACATCTCTATCAACCAACTAGTTTCCACACATATGCAACTTTCATGTGGTCTTTTCATGATGTTGTGCCATAGGTTCTTATCAGAAAAAGTGAGAAAGATAAGAGCAATGGAAGCTCTTAACCAACAGTGCAGCTAGGTAAATTTAGACCCTGAACTCAAGGGTCTTACAGAGGTCCCGAAGGTCTTGTGCATTCAGTTATGGACCATTAATATTTATCTTCTACATACCAATATGAATACACCACTACCATTCTAAGTTTTACAGTTGCTTCTATGTTCTTGGTGTGTTAAAAACCAAAATACAAAAGGTTTGACAACCCTGAGCATACATTGCTTTACATTTTAAAACTTGTGTAAACTCTAGCACCGTCATGACAACAGGAATAAAATGTAGTTTGCTTCTGCTGCGCCAGTGCTAAAGGCATTTACTTGAGAGTAAGCACTATTCTGTTGTATAAAAGTAAAGTAAAAATAAAATGGGTGTCTGTAATCATTTTGTTTAATAAGAAGGAAGGAAGGAAGGAAGGAAGGAAGGAAGGAAGGAAGGAAGGAAGGAAGGAAGGAGTGGCTAGCACCAGCTCTGGCAACCCTGGCATGTATGTGCCATGGTACAGGTAGTTGGTGCCACAGTCACTTATGGACTCACTGTTACAACCATGTTCATGGAAGACAATCTTACTCGGCTACAAGTGATCGCCAAAGAAAGAAGAAGAAGACGAGGAAGAGTTGGTGCCAACCCTGGACTTGTTTGCTAGGCTGCGGGGAAGTGGGGCTCTTCTTTGAAGTCCATTCCTAGCTGCACCACTGCTCTTAAGTGGGGCAACAGATGAGCTTCAAGATTCACTGAAGAGTTCCACACTGAGGATAACACTGGCAGGTACCGGTAAGCGGCAGTGTATGGGAGGACTGGGTGGGATGCTTCTGATCAGCTGTAACCTTGGGAATCTGCACCCAATAGGGCTTATTAGGTTACATAATCATATATTCTAATGTACAACATCTCAGTGTTTGATAAAAGAGGTAGCAAAAGGATCAGACTCAAAAACAAGGATTTGACAGACAACCCAACAGATCTAAAGAAAAGTAACAGTTTGCAGAAATCTTTGGCAGGCATCCAAGTACATAGAAGCCAGAGATCTGTGTGAACTCAATAGCCACACCACCAAGCCTCAAGAAAGCTGTGGAAAGGGAGTGCAAGCGAGAGTCCTTCTTCACTAATCAACAGATTATGATGAAGACATGCGTGCCCTTACGAAATCCATTGCCTGCCTGTAGAACAGCATTCAGTGAGGCTGGTGCAGCCAAGGCAGAGGTAGGTGTGTTGAGTTTTGGTCAGCACCGACTCTCTGTTTGTAACCCCCCAGAGTAATAGAAAGAGAGTATGCAACCCTTTGCTGCTGTGTGTGCAGAAAGCAGCTCTTCCTTCTTCATTAGGGAATCTAACACACAGAAGAGGCAGTTTCTGCAACACTAAGGGACTGAAGAGGATCCCCTAAGGAACATCTCCTTCCCTAAAAACTGTGCTTTTTTCTGGGGGGGGGGGCGCAGGGGGCGCATACCCCTAAACATTTTGTGAATCTTTGTAAAAGGTAAAGGGACCCCTGACCATTAGGTCCAGTTGTGGATGACTGGGGTTGTGGCACTCATCTCGCTTTATTGGCCGAGGGAGCCAGCGTACAGCTTCTGGGTCATGTGGCCAGCATGACTAAGCCGCTTCTGGTGAAACCAGAGCAGCGCACAGAAACGGCGTTTACCTTCCCGCCAGAGCAGTACCTATTTATCTACTTGCACTTTGACATGCTTTCAAACTTCTAGGTTGGCAGGAGCAAGGACCGAGCAACGGGAGCTCACCCCGTCGCAGGGATTCGAACCGTCAACCTTCTGATCAGCAAGCCCTAGGCTCTGTGGTTTAACCCACGGTGCCACCCATTTACTGTATTTATTTTTCCCAATTTGAACTATAAAATGGTGGTTTTCTTGAGTCAAAATGAGAGTACCCTAAACATTTAGGAAAAAAACACTGCCTAAAAGCATCACTACCCAAAATCTCATGGTAAAGCCATCTTACCTATTTCTTGGCGGCTGCAGCATCAAGCCTTGGGGAGAGACAGCAAGAATGTTTCCCTTTGCCTGAGGAAGCTCTTTGCCCTGGAATTTTGCTCACATCCCAGGAGAGCCACCCCACATTTTCAGAAGCTATACACCGCAGAAGTGTAGGCCCCATCCATCAACTTGAAATTATAACTGAAAGTAAATAGACATTAAAAAATCAGACTGTAAATTGTTAAACCATTGGATAGATCTGGTAGAAAGATTGACAGATTGCCTGAAGCATCCCAAGAATGGGAATTCAGCTGCATCTTCAAAATTCACAGCATTATTGTTACTAGCAAAGTGGGAAATTAAACACTGGGAATGTGAAAAGTCTATTAAGACTTGCAAACGGAAAACATTAAAAGCGGACCAAACCAGAATGACTTAAGGATGGTCAAAAGGATTAAGAGTTGGGAAACAGGCTGTTTACAAATATATCTGGAGGCGAAAGAGCACTAAAGAGAAAGTAGTAATGAGTAATTAGCGAGGAAAGGGTTGACTTGCAAGTTGCTGAGATAATGAACTCCCTTTTAAATCCAGTTTTAACAAGAAAAATTGAAGGGGGAAAGGATTTGGATCAATTAAACAATAACAAAAAGAAATGTAAAAAGAAATTAGACTATCTAGAGGTGCTCATCGGGTTACTCTAAAAGGAACCAGAGCTTAAACATGTTTACTCATAAGTAAGCCCGAGTTCAGTGAGGTTTACTCCCAGCTAGGGCTGAAATCCTACCAGTGGTACAGTTAGGTAATTTATTTAGACTCTGGCCTTAATAGTCTTATAGGACCCCCACTCTTTAGATTTGGGGGCCATCCTGCTCATTCTGTTGAGTGAGAGAGACCCTGGACTTCTGCCTTGAATATACCATTGAATTCTATGCACACTTCCCTGGGCTGGAAGAAAATCTCTTTTAATTTATTAAGACTTCTGAATTAAAATGCATAGGTTTGACTGTTAGCATACATGGGATACTGATGGGACTTAATCCCAATTAACCACACATGGGATTGGACTGCCCGTGACAACTAACTTTTTAATGGATTGTGTCTGTTTGCTGACAATGTGGCGGCCATGATTCGCAATGATTATGGACCTATTGATTGGGTGTGTAGTAGAGTGGTTGCATGTCGAGGCCCCGTGACCACCCCCTCAAAGATGAATAAAGACACAAGGACACGGAATATATGGTTAATGTTATTGGGCATATTTTGGCTACAACTTTATTGGTTACAGAATGTGAGCGGTAATTGGCTTAGGCATTGGATAGACCAGACTGTATCTGACTCCTGCCCGCTGCGCAGGAAATCCGATAAGGGTAAACCACTGGTAGGTGGATCCCTGTCGATGCGGACCAACTCGAAGTCCCCCTGGGTTCCCGAAGGGGTCGTGGCATGGCCCTAGCCCCGCCCCGGGCTTCGGACAAGATCCACACCCCCGGATTCCTTTAACGGAATACCCTTAAGCTTGGAGGGGCAAGCGATGGCCAGGACTCCCCTCCCCCATCATAAGGTCACCCAATGCCTAACCGCAAACCTTACAAAGTTGTGACGATTGCTAAGAGGTAAGCGAAAACCAAATGGCCAAGCCAATCTGCCAAGTGGAAAAAATTCCTACCAGGCCCCTGACACAAGACAGGCGACCAACTGAAGTCCAAAGCAAGGCCAGTGAAGAACCTACAATTAGGGAGGGAGGGTGGGAGATTGAGAAGCGAGCTGAAAAGGACTGCCTCCAGGCTCACGCCTCTGTTTAAAGAGTCCCGGCCACACCCCCACAGCCGGCCGATTGGCTGGCTGCTGATGACGCGGCCGGGATCCCCTGGGCAATGCGGGACAGTGTCCCGCGCACCCGGAGAGTGGGCGGTCGCGCGGCCCACCGCAACCCTGCCCCACAGGTAAGTGGAGCGGCTTTACTGCTGCATCACCAGAAAAAAGCAATGCATATTGCATAATATCAAAATTTGTGTATTTGGGTAGATGTAAATTTAGTAATGCTTCCATCATTTTAGAAGAAATACACCTCATCATAGTGCAAAAATAATGTCTGCTCAGTCTGCTGTCCTGATGCTGTTGATGGGCAACTTCGAAGCCCCTCCACTCTCCTTTCTTTTAAACCATTTAAACATTTATGGTTCCCAAGATTCTTTAGGGGAGCTATGTGCTTTAAATAGAGAACTGTCCTCTGCAAAGTAGGCTATATGGTCACCCAAGTTTGCAGCAAGTGTGAATATTGAAACAAAAGTGTTACAGTGGGGGGGGGGTTGTAGGGATCACAGAATCGTAGCGTTAGAAGGGACCACAAGGATCATCTAGTCCAACCCCTTGCAATGCAGGAATATTTTTGCCCAACATGGGACTTAAACCCATGACCCTAAGATTACGAGTCTCATGCTCTAGCACATAGCTGTCAACTTTCGGATTTGAAAATAAGGGATGCCGCGAGGGCGGTGCAATGGCACCAAGTAGCCTCGCCACCCTGCACTCCAGAGGCTGCGTGCGAACAGGTAAGCGAAAGAGCGAGCGCGTAGATGGCAGGCAGGCTGTCTGTCTGGTTGGGCGTGAGGGTCTGGCTGCACAAGGCATGCAAGCTCCGCCCCAAGTCAGTCTCAGACTCCTTATTGGCAGCTGAGCAACGCAGCTGAGGAGCCTCCCTGGTCAGCAGGGAGGGAGAGGAGCTGCTTCCTTTGAAATCCGGGAAATTTAAGGGATATCAACAATCTGGGATAGCAGCGGGAAACGGCATTGGAATAAGGGAGTTTCCCGCCCCCAAAAAAGGGAGGGTTGACAGCTATGCTCTAGCAACTAAGCTATCCCAGATCCAAGCAGCTGTCCTTGGGAATCAAAAGTGGAGTAATAGATTGCGTTCAATATGCTTTGCATAAACCTTTGCATATAAAGCAAATAGGAAAGGTACCAAAAAGCTCTAGTGATCACTCATCCAAAGGCATTATCCTCAGAATTCTCACCATGTGGGGAAAGGTGAAGCATAATAATATAAATAAGGCTTATTTCCTCCTAATTATGAGTATAAAATCTTTATTAATCAAGCTCCGTACTGTATTTATGTCCACACTAGCACTATTATGTGGTCGCCCTCTGTACGGTAGCAACAGTATTATACGCATTAACAAATCATGAAATTAAATTATTAAGCCTTGTGTTTTATTCCGCATGCACTGTGGTTCTTTGGATCTTATTAAACCCCCACTTTCACCAGTCCCAGCCAGCATGGTCAGGGATGATGGGAGTCAAAAAAACAACAACCGGAAAGTTGCAGATTCCCCATCCCTAGTCTTTTAGCATATTTTAAAACATTTGCGTCTTTCAGCATATATGAACTCTGTGTTCACATAAGCAACCATTATGTGCTTAGCATGATTTCTTGTTAAGATGGGATTTCCAGAGAAATGCTACAAGTGACTTTTCAATAGGAAGTTGTTCACACCAGTCTTTTTAACTTCTAAATCATCTGAAGCCAAGACTTCAAAGGGTTAAGCCATCACTGACATGCCCCAGGGGCTAATACTCTTGATGATTTTGTTGCTATTCTAAAAATAGGAGACTAGCTTTCTAATCTCCTTGCCACTCATTTCCACTTGCTGCCAGTTTTTTCCTGCTTTTTCTTGCAGAGGGGCATCTGCAACCCAGAACTGTCTATGACCCTTAAGCTTCTAGAATGATTACCAGGGCTTTAAGGCTTGCCCAACAATGCAGAAACTTTAACCTATCAATGGGTTTTATAACCAAGTTTACAAAATTGGTTGTTGGGTTGTGTTTTCATTCCTCCGTTTTAAGGACAGATGTCAGTGTTAGAAATGGAAATCAGATCACTAAACCTGGGCATTCCCATGCAAATTCAGAGTGCACCACCTTAAGGCAGGAAACCCCTTCACTTAACAAGCATTCCCACCTGGCAGCTAAAATAAATCAGAGCAATGGTGCCTTCTTGGAAGAGGGTTGCACAATATCTGTTTTGACAAAGAATAATGTAAGGGGAACAGGGAGCTCTGCTATTGTCATAGGTAGAGAATCTGTGGCCAGCCAGATGTTGTTGGACTATAGCCCCCACCATTCTTGACCACTGTAAACCATTTAGAGATCTTCATATAATTAAGTGGTATATGAATTTTGTTAAATAAAGTAAAATAAATTGGGTGTGCAGGCTGGGACTGGCAGTAGTTGAAGTCTAGGGGGCCACAGGTCCCCCACCCCTGCTTTAAGGATACTCAAAGGTGGTATCTAAATACAATAAACAAAGGGGTTACAATTCTTTGTTTATTCTATTTAGATACAACCTTTGCATCAAGATAACTGTGAGGCAGAGTAGCTCACTTGCTCAAGGCCACCCAGTGAGCGACATGGCAGAATGGTCTCCTTACCCCAGTCTAGCATGATGCTACACTGCCTAACCTTTCACCTTCACAGGCTACCCACACTCCATTCCCTTACACAGCAGATTGTACCATGGGCAGAGGAAGGGGAGATTCATTGGACACAACAATTCGGGGGCGGGGGCACAGGAGCTACACAGCTTGACATGATGCCCAGAATGTGATAAATTGACCACTCTATCTCTTTGTGGGGTGTGCAGGGGTTAGAGAGAAACGCAAAGTCTCTAGGGAGGTCAGCCTCATGGTATCTGAATATATAAGCTGTACCTGAGCATATTTGACTGGATGGAAACAAAGTCCAGAGACGCTGGGTCCAATTTTTAACATTATTATGGCCTAAGAGATTCCTGGATCTGGAAGGTGTTTACTTCCAATCCACCTTGTAAATAAACATGGTGAAAATTGAGCTGTAAAATTCATCAAAGATATAGCAGATAGCACGGAGACAAACAAAAGAGGATGCCTTCACCACGATGTGGCTCCCCTTTATTACATATGCAGCCCAGCAAGACAACAACCTAACCCTCCCCCCAACAGCATACAAATTGATATGGCTAATTTGACACAACCACCATTCCCCCTGAATGCAACCAACCATGCTCTGGGTTCTCCAACCTCTCACAGCGCCAACACAAGCAAACAAACAGACAGACAGACAGACAGACAAACAAACAAACAAACAAACAAACAAACTAGAACCTATCCTTCTGATGTTGACACAAAAACTTTGCACATATACTATGCAAAAGAATTACACCCCTTCTCCCCCCCCACTTCTCTCTCCCCCAACCTCACATTTCCTATGACAGTGGCGTCTCACACCAATTGTAACTGACTTGTAGAAAGGACTCTATGAATTGAAAACAGAGACAGCATATGTACCTTTGTTATCCATTAAAATCTTTCAATAAAAACATTTTTTTAAAAAATAAAAGACACAGCAGATAGAAAAGGGAATTCCTTACATCTAGTCCTGGGAGCTTCACGCCCTTTCCAAGGCAAGGAATTTGGGGTTTGGGAAATGACTGGTGCTCTTAAATCTAATGTGAATATATCCCTGGAGTGTGTTTGCCAAACAAGGAGACAGGTTGCTTAGTTGCTAGACCACTTCCAAGCAATTTCATCTGATGGCATCTCCTATCTAACCCAGGTGATTGTCAGTTGGAAACAACAGCTGATCTTAGTTTATCATTGTGGGACTAGCCTAGTATAAAGTGACTTTGGGAATTAATGAGGAGCAGGAGGAAATGAGTCAATTTGACACGAACTTTTCTGCTTTACTAACCAGTTAGTTAAAATGACTCCCTGGTCCTGAATGGCATAACTGTGCCCCTGAAGGACCAGGTACGCAGCCTGGGAGTCATTTTAGACTCACAGCTGTCCATGGAAGTGCAGATTAATTCTGTGTCCAGGGCAGCTGTCTACCAACTCCATCTGGTGCGCAGGCTGAGACCCTACCTGTCCGCAGACTGTCTCGCCAGAGTGGTGCATGCTCTGGTTATCTCCCGCTTGGACTACTGCAATGCGCTCTACGTGGGGCTACCTTTGAAGGTGACCCGGAAACTGCAATTGATCCAGAATGCGGCAGCTAGACTGGTGACTGGGAGTGGCCGCCATGACCACATAACACCGGTCCTGAGAGATCTACATTGGCTCCCAGTACGTTTCCGAGCACAATTCAAAGTGTTGGTGCTGACCTTTAAAGCCCTAAACGGCCTCGGTCCTGTATACTGAAGGAGCGTCTCCACCCCCACCGTTCAGCCCAGACACTGAGATCCAGCGCCGAGGGCCTTCTGGTGGTTCCCTCACTGCGAGAAGCAAAGCTACAGGGAACCAGGCAGAGGGCCTTCTCGGTAGTGGCGCCCGCCCTGTGGAACGTCCTCCCTTCAGAGGTCAAAGCGATCAACAACTACATGACCTTTAGAAAACACCTGAAGGCAGCCCTGTTTAGGGAAGTTTTTAATCTGTAATATTTCAATGTATTTTAGTGTTTTTTGGAGGCCGCCCAGAGTGGCTGGGGGGACCCGGTCAGATGGGCGGGGTACAAATAATAAAATATTATTATTATATTATTATACCCCAGTCTATTAGTAGATTACAAAGAGCAACCAAAGCTATCTCAGCTTCTGCTATCTTGTCTAAATTCAATCTAAGAGGCAAGAGTTTTAGGTTGGATCATTTACCTGGCTGCAGTTTAAGAGTAATGAAGTCAAGGCAGTGCAGAAATGGGACACCAGAAGGACATGTCCCCTCTCAGAAATTAATGGGATAAAGTCTGTCATCTCAGAAAGAGTCTACCTGTTTACTACAAAGCATTTTCTGTGTCAGTTTCCTGATAAACAAAATAATATTAGAAGAGACTATATTTATAAGCAGTGTTTTTTTCTAAGAAATGTTTAGGGGTACTCTCATTTTCCTAGCCATATTGAAATTCTTCCCCTCAATGAGGCTAAACTTAGATTCACAAAATGTTTAGGGGTAGGCATACCCTCTGTTCTGTCGTGGGTGCAGTGTCTATATGATTTCAGCTCTTCGACCCTCTGTGTACCCCCCCCCCCAGAAAAAAACACTGTTTATAAGTAGATTGCCAGAGACTTTAACCTATGCAGCATGGCCACCTTGTCTATTTTCCTGGTACTGGGGAATGCTTCCCGTTGTTATTTGACAGCAACAGCATCATTGTATGTCTATGTGTTTGTTGGGGGGGGGGAGGAATCAGTATTATGTTATCTCCACAAATAGGATTAGCAGCACACAGTTGACTTCCCCCAATAAGCATGAGGTTGTCTGGGGTGTGGGGAACCCTCTCTGATTTTGTGTTATCCTATGGCAGCCATTTTGTGACTGGCACCCACAGCACTTTGTAAAAATCTGAAATGTGCCCACTGGTCCAAAAACATTGGTGACTCTGGACTCTACACTTATTGGCCACATGACAGCTTAATGTTTGTGCAAGTGCTAAACATACTCATATATTCACATTTAACATTATGAAGCACTTTTCAACTGGGAGCTGAGGATGGCGCAAATTTAAACTACTGTCAGACTCAAAGGAAATGCAGAAATGTGAAATCAACCGGCAGAGGTATTGGGACACCCATAAGTATTGGAACACCCACATACTCTTTGACAGAAAACATTTTGAGGATAATAAAATGCATTTCCAGATACGGCTAGAGTAGTGTCTACAGCGTTGGTGAAATAAGGTGGGAATAGCAAATGGCTGGTATGTCTAGAATAGATTGTAATTTGTTAACCACACACATAATTGCAGTAATTATTATTCTTAGTAATTATTATTAGTAATTGCAGTAACTGCATAATAAATATACAGGGTGGTATTCAACTAAGTTTTACTCAGAGCAGACCTATTGAAATATTGGACTGAACGTAGTCATGTTCATCAATTTCAATGGGTGGGATTTAACATCACACTGTTATTGGTCTATCTGAGCAACCTTTTCTGTTTGCCAGACACAACTATCTCCCATCGCACCCTGTTCTGGGGGTTCTCCTGACCCTCCAGAGTCCCACTTTGCTAGCAAATATCCTTGTGCTGGCTTCTGCTAGCATACCAGGTTCACTGTATCCAGCCCAGAGGATTCATTCTGAGTCAAACTTAGTTGCATATTACCTACAGTCTCTTCCACTTAGAAAGTTGCACGTACATGTCTAGATACTATAGTTCCTTCTGTGAAACAACCAATGTTTTTAATATCAGCATTTCTTTCCCAAATGCTAATTCCTTCCAAAATAGTTGCTCAAGTGAAATGAACTTGTAGTTACAGAGCACTTGACTGACCAGATAGATATGGTTTGAAGATGCAGCAAGAACCTTTTCTGCCAAGAGAGATCCCTTGGGCTGCCGGATAGTCAATATATTAGCATGGTCATTGCTTTCTTTTTTTGGATGCCTGCTAAAGATATATGGATGCCTGCTAAAGATAGCCAAGGCAAACTCAAAGCTGCAAGGAGACAGTTCCCTGTCCTGCTCTCACCTGATGAATGGGAATGTTTCCAGGCCCTACTAGGGAAGCAGGCGCTGGGTGGTGTTTATGGAACGTCAGTGTTTTCTCAGAGGTGCTTGATAACCTCTCTGAGCTGCAGATGGCTTTTATCAGATTCTGTTCAGTTCCAGCTGGGGACATAGTCCAAGGCAAACCACTGGAACTTATATTATTTGAAGTTATGCAATGTAGCAGGGTCCAGGTAGCACAACTGCCTCTTCCTTTCTGGAGGCTAGTTGGAGTGTAAATTCTTAAATCTTGTCATGTATGTCTTATAGCTGATATGCACTGCAAAAGCTGTGTAGTAGTGGGTGGTGGAAAGAGAATAATTCTGTGGCATTTTTTCTTGTTAGAAATTGTAAAGCGATTGGGATCTTAAAAAAAAGAAAGACTAATAATCCTGTATGTAGCTGATTTGGGGAATTACTACAGTTGCCAGGATTCTTTGGGGGAAGCTATGACAAGAAAAGTGGTGTAAGGCTGCTTTAAATGTATTTGACATTCAACTAGTGACAGCAGGAACATTCACAGGAAGGGAAGGGAAATAATAATAATAATAATAATAATAATAATAATAATAATAATAATAATAATAATAATAATTTATTCATACATACATACATACATACCCTGCCCATCTGGCTGGGTTTCCCCAGCCACTCTGGGCGGCTTCCAACAGAACATTAAAATACAATAATCTATTAAACATTAAAAGCCTCCCTAAACAGGACTGCCTTCAGAGGAACAATCTGTTTGGGTCAGGAAATCTGTTTCCTTTCCCTCACAGTACAAGGACCAAGGTGCAGCTGGGGTGCCATGGCAGATATGAAAACCCCAGAATAGTTTAGTGTTTTGCTTGGAGAAAATGATGGCCTTCAGTGGCATGATTATCCTTTGTTGTTGTTGTAAGTCACTTTCAGTTGCCTTGGGCTGAATAAAGAAATATCAATATGCCCTGCTCTCCATGGCTGATGTGAGGATGCAAAGTCAATGAGTGGCACTCTGCTTAGTTGTTTTGTGATGTTAAATTGTACTGAAGACTACTTTCAGACATGTTGGCAGAACTACCAAAATTAGGACCTAACTGAATATAACCACCCAAAGTGATTATATGAATTGGCTTCTGGTTAAGTTGGATAGCTTAGCTAACTGGTATCTGAAGAAGTGTGCATGCACACGAAAGCTTATACCCAGAACATACTTAGTTGGTCTCTAAGGCGCTACTGGACAATTTTTTAAATTTATTTTAGCTAACTGTGTTATAGCTGAGTGCCACAGTTTGCAAACAGTTGTGATTTTACTCTGTCCCTTCAGCTGAGCAAGCACATTGAAATTGGTATGACGTCGTAATTCATAAGAAGTCACACATATTCTGGTCTGGCTGGTGAAATATTTTAAATCTCTCTGTCTGTCTGTCTGTCTGTCTGTCTGTCTGTCTGTCTGTCTGTCTATCTATCTATCTGAAATTCTTACTGACCTAAAGATCTTATAATCCAAGGGTATAAAAATGCATTGTAATGTTTGCATTACAATGGACCCCGCTTCATAATTTCTACCTACAGACTTTCTTGCATATCAACCTTCATAGGACCAGGGTGCTTGAAATCACTAAATGTGTTAGAAAACTGAATAATGTATGGCTTTACTTGTGACTCCCCAATTCACAAGCTAAAACGATTCTCTTGGATTGGGTTGTTGATCCCATAACAAATATAGTACTACCTATTCTATCTCCTGCATAAAGAGTTCAAACAGATACCGGTAAGTTCAACACATTATAAGCACATACCCCAACAAGTGTTTTAACCTTCATTCCATGTCATGTGCCAATCTGCAATTTTTGCATTTCTGCCCGACACTAATTGTAGATATTCTAATAGATATCATCAGAGGAACAAACTGCTTAAGGCAAAAAGAGCAATCTCTCTTTCCTTAAATATCCCCACCCCCTCTCTGTGAGTTGTGCCAACTCCTCTAACAACTGAGGCCTTGTAAATGTAAACATTGTATTTACATTTGAAATCAAGATAACAACTTGCTTGCAGGCAGCAAATGAAAATTAGATACCGGTATCATGGCCTCTAACAATATAAAAACAAATAACAATAAACAACCATTGCATATGTTTTTGACAAAATAGCTTTGGATAGAAACCATGTTTGTTTGGATCTGCAGTCATAATCCTTTATCCGTGAAAACCAGAGAGAGAGAGAGAGAAAACAAAGGCAGTTACCACAAGCTTACTTCCAACACATCTTGGGGGAGCATAATGTCCAAAACAAAGCTACATGTTTTGTGTCACGATAAGAGCACTTTGATTGGCCTCTCTGGATCAGTCTTCCCTTGAAAAATCACACGGAACAATTTTTTTAAAACCCTAATTCATTAATTTTTTTAAACAGAAACTTTCAAAGTGACAGTTTTAGGGGGTATTTCTCTACTCCAAGCTGAATACTGAATATGCCTTGGCCCTTGGGATTGCAAAATGTGTGTGTGTCAGAAGAAGGGAGCTTTTACCTGCTTCTCTGAATTGGTATTTGCTCGAAAAACTGCATGGTACATTTCAACTCCCAACCCCAACCCCAGTATGTTAACATTCCCAGGGTAAAAAAACAAATCCATCTGTAAGATTATTTTGGTTTTCTTGGGATGTTTCTCTTTAGGGTGCTTTATGTTTACAGAAGGAAAACTGTAATTGTAAGTGACCAAAATTTGGGTACATTGTTTACTTCTGTTCAAGTACAATAAGACCAGGTAACTACTGACTGGTTAGTTTGATGTCAATACTAGGAAAGGCCCTAGAACAGATAATTAAACAGCATGCCTGTGAGCACTTGGAAAAGGATGCTGTGATTACTAAGACCCAGCATGGGTTTCTCAAAAACATGTCATGCCAGATGAATCTTGTTTCTTTTCTTTTCTTTTCTTTTCAAGTTACAAGCTTGGTGGATAAAGGCAATGTTGTGGACGTAGTGTATCTTGATTTCAGTAAAGCTTTTGACAAAGTCCCCCATGATATTCTTGTGGATAAGTTGGTAAAATGCAGGCTGGAGGAGGTTACTGTTCAGTGGCTTTGTAGCTGGTTGACTGACAGAATCCAAAAAGTGCTCACTAATGGTTCCTCATCATCCTGGAATAAAGTGAAAAGTGGGGTGCTGCAGGGTTCTGTCCTGGGCCCATTGTTGTTCAATGTCTTTATAAATGGCTTGGATGAAGGAATTGAGGGGTGGCTCATCCAATTTGCAGGTGACACCCAACTGAGAGGGGACATCCCCGTCCCCTTTCTGGTGTGTAGAGCAATGTACATATGTAACTTGAAACCAGTGGTGGGTAGGTGGGGACAACCTTGCTATGTTTTAAGTCACTCATGTACCGTATATAGCCTTCTTGTGTAAAGAACATATTGCAGGAAACACCAGTCTGGATGGCCTTCCCTTGTCAAAACTTTTTTTGGTTTTTTTTGGGTCAAATAATTTTTATTAGTTTTCCAATATAAAAAAGGTCTTGTTTAGGTGCCCTTCTGATAATGTCTAGTTGCCAGAGTGATTTATTTTTTTGTGCTGCCATTTTAGAATTCTGACTGCTTGCTTTAGTTGAAGGTTTTATTCTTGGATGGATGTGTTGTTGCTGTTTTGTGAGCTACTTTGGAGATCCCACTAGAACCAAAAAGATGTATCTATATCTGTATAAAGGTAAAGGGTAAAGGGACCCCTGACAGTTAAGTCCAGTTGCGAACAATTCTGGGGTTGCGGCGCTTTTTACAGGCCAAGAAAGCCGGCGTTTGTCCACTTTCGCAGACAGTTTTTCTGGGTCATGTGGCCAGCATGACTAAGCAGTTTCTGGCGAAACCAGAGCAGTGCACAGAAAAGTCGTTTACCTTCCCGCCGGAGCGGTACCTATTTATCTACTTGCACTGTGTGCTTTGGAACTGCTAGGTGGGCAGGAGCTGGGACCGAACAACGGGAGCTCACCCCGTCACAGCTGAGCATGGTATCAAGCTTCATTTCTACTTTACAAAATGGATCCACACCTCTAAGTTAGCCCCAAAGACAGGCTCTAAATGCCATAAGCATTCCCTTTCCCAAGTTTGGACTCCCCTCCCCTTTGTAGCGTGTTGCCTGCTGCCAAACGGGGCAGTGGGAGGCCAAGGCAACTGCATCCCCTTTCCCTCAAATGCTTATGGGTCCCAACTGAGCAGTGCAGTGTGTAAAGCTCAATGTGGGGGTAAGGGAGGTAGTGTGGGGTTTGCAGCCAAATCGCAAATGCGTGTTTTGCTAGAGGCATTACCAGAAGTCAAGGATGCATTGCAGTTACCAGGTCCAAGAGTTTTAAGAGCCATTAGGGTGGGGAGTCTCCGAGGGCCACATTCGCCCCATGCCTGAGGTTCCCCCCTCCCCAGCTGTGGTATACAAACTACTTTGGTGGGAAGTGCTATTAAAAAATCACAGTTTATTTAGGCAATACCTATAGCCAGTGCTTTTTTCTTTAAAAATGTTTAGGGCGTACTCTCATTTTCCTACTCATATTGAAATATTAGTGCCCCTCGGTGAGGCCAAACTTAGATTCACAAACTGTTTAGGGGTATGCGTACCCCTGCGTACCTCCTGAAAAAAGCACTGCCTTTAGCAGTGGGGTGGCAAACTTTCCAGTACAACATCCGGGTACACTTCGTCAGGCAAGATGCTGGGGTGGGTGGAGGGCGAAGATAAATAATAGTTATATACATTTAACCTCGGAAGAAGGCAGTCTGTGCAGCTCCTCCATTTCCGTGAGGTCATCTCCCCCAACTCCACTTCCGTAGCTCCGCCTCGGCTTCTCCACCTGCGCCGCGGACAGCAGCCGACTGGGGATTGGCGCCCAGTCGCGCGGCCCGGAGTGGCGGGGAGCGGGCCGGCGGCGGCGGGAGGCGGGGAGAGCGCGCGACGGAGAGGAGAGGCCGGCGGCTGACCTCAGCGCCTGGGAGCGGCCAAGCAGCGGATCACGCGGCTGCCCAATAAAAGCGCGCGGAGAGGCGCCGGCTGCCGAGTGCGCGCAGTTTGGTCTGGGGCTGGCTTCAGGTTTCGGGGTTCGTAGCCCGCCTCGACGTGTAGGGGATTTTGGGTTTAGGGCTACCGAGCGGGCGAAGATTAGCAGCAGCGGTAGCAGCCGTCGAAGAAGATGCTGTTTTGGCACACGCAGCCGGAGCATTACAACCAGCACTCGACAGGCAGCTACCTGCGGTGAGTGAGCCCTTCGAGCCCGGGGAGCGAGCGGCCATAAGGCGGGAAAAGGGCGCAAGGTTCCCAAGCGGAGTGGCGGGACGTGTAGACTTGCAGCTACAATGCGGGCAGACAGGAGCAAGGGGTCGGGGCTACTGGTTTACGCTGCAGCGCAGAAGGCAGGTCTCTGGAGTGAGGGCTCTCCTTGCTGGGCTCCACATTAGGGACGTACAGCGCAAGCCCCCGCTCTTATTTATGCGTGTTTGTTCAGAAACAAGACCCTCTGCGCTCAGCGCGGCGCTTGCTCCTAGGAAAAGCGTGCATATGGTTGCAGCCTTTGAGGGTCCATGTCTGCCCCGTTAGGGATGCGGGGAGGACGGGGAGCGGGACCCAGGCGGCGTGGTGCTGTAGAAAGAGAGCTAGAAGCATACTGAGTAGGAATGGAGTGGAGTCAAATTGGGGTTGTTGCTTTTAATTT
This sequence comes from Darevskia mixta, assembly GCA_034641385.1. Classification (NCBI taxonomy): domain Eukaryota; kingdom Metazoa; phylum Chordata; class Lepidosauria; order Squamata; family Lacertidae; genus Darevskia; species Darevskia mixta. The sequence goes on along the minus strand of JAWWNH010000001.1, from coordinate 8,299,188 downwards.
CGGGGGCGAACGACTTTAGGAGGTTGTGGTTGTCTGGGCTCTTTTATACAACACCATCAGTTGAACAGCGCGTTGCGGAATATTATAGGCAAAATAAATAGGTGTTTGGTTCTGAGGAGAGGGAGAGAGAGGAAAAGACACGTGTGCGATGTGCTTGCGCAGTTTCTGAAGTCGAGGATTCTGGTTTAAAAAATAAATGGATCTGTATGTAGCTGCGCCACCGGCAAGGATAGGCGCCGTCTCGGAAAGGTGTGGATTTGTGAAAGTGGGTTGCTGAGCAGTTGCAGATGAGATGGGCTAGTTTTGTTTCAGGGAGCAGGATGGGCGCCATTCTCAGGAGCAGGAGGAGAGAGTGATGCAGCTGTGGGTTATCAGGCTCACCTGTGGTAGCTAGGGAGAGCTGCCCTCTCTGTGGGTTCTCTTAATGGTTTGGACATGTTTGTGCATTTCCCACTTTTTGGGGGGACGGGGGTGAAAGTATAATGTGGGTTTGAACAAGTGGAAATTCCAGAAAGTTTAAAGGAGCCTGGTGACTGCAGCTTCTAGCCCAGGTCAATTAATGCCGGTTACCTCTTAATCCCTTTCCAGTAATTTGTCACTGAAAAGCTGCACAGCTATGAGTGAGGTGGAAGCTCTGACCTGCACTGGTGACCAAGTAGTTACTTAGTTTGGATTAGTACCCAGTCCTGCGTTGTGTTTGTGCACTTATATAGATTGCTCAGACTTTTCTCTCTCAGTGCATCTTATGAGAGAGTAAGGATTACACTTGGTTGGTCATGACTGTGAATGCGTTAACTGTGGAATAATGAAAAGCTTTGTAACAATTTCTAGAAGAGTAGCCACTGCAACGTTCCATCATTTGCCACAATAGCAACAAATACCAGTATTCTTGTGGTATTTTAAAGACTAACAATTTTATTGTGCCATAAGCTTTCCTGGACTGCTGTCCATTTCATCAGATGCATGAAGTGTAATCCTGGACTGGCAAGTATATATGCACCTCTTCAAATCTATAGATGTGCATACAGTACTCTACAGCCATGCATATAATTGTACTGAATTTGCCAGTTAAGTACTATCTAACACTTCATGTGTTTTGATAAAGTGGACTCTAGTCCATGACAATGTATGGCATAATAAAATGGTTAGTCTTTAAAGGTATCACAAGAGGTTGATTGCTGCAACAGACTAGCACTGCCAGCCCTCCTTAAATGATGGGGTAACCAAGCCTTACAGCACCTTAAACAGTAGCAAATTTAGTACGGCATGGGCTTTTTTTGAGTAGAATCCATAGATCTATCCCTTAAATTAATCCTTCTATGAACAGGTCTGGGAAGATTTAGCAAAGTGGTCTTTGAGAACTGAGCAAGTGTCTTGCAAGCACTGGCAAATGTCTTGCAGATGGAGGCACTAGCTTTCCAAACCAGCTTTCTCTCATTCTTATCTCCTCCCCTCGTTTGAATGATGACGACTAGATCCTTTTCATTCACTTTACTGGGCTTGTTTAATCCAGTTTTTTCCTGCCTTATTTCCACATCGGTCACATTTTATTTATTTAGCAAAAGGGGCAGTGGGTAATGTAAAAGATAGCAAATGGAAAACCTACATTCCAGCCCTTCCCAACAGAAAGCTATACTTGTACAGTTGTGTTTTTATTTTAATAGTGTGATTTTTATCTGTGCTTTTGAACTGCGTCTAGAATGCTATTTCAAAATCCATAGTCAAGCAATGCCTTTGGTAGGACCAACAAAAATGTCAGATAACTGTGAAGACACTTTTAAGATGACAAATGCATCAGACTGGATGGTAAACCCAAATTGGGGGTGTGAGGGGGGAGAGAAAGCTGGTTTGATACTGAAGCCATAAAGTTTGCATTTAGCTGGTTTTAAAAATGGAGTGTAGGAGCAAATGGCAAACTTAAATTGCAATCACTTAGCTTTCATGCCTAACAGTTTTCCATGTTAGAACTTGTTTGGCAGTCTAGACACCAATAAGCAGGCAAAAGCCAAGCCAGATTCTAGAGCGACACATGATGCACTAATGGTTTGAATGTGTTGTTGGTACAGGTTCTTGTGTTCTTCCTACACCCTTCCCCTGTCACAGTGTGGTGCTGGTTCCATGGTATGAACATGTGTGCATGTGTTGACTTAAGTCTTGTCCTGGTCTCAGTACTGTTCAAGGGTAAGGGGCCCTTCCCTGGCTGTTGCTGTCTTGTGGGATCTCTCACCCAGGACCATTCTTGTACCCAAACACTGAAGAAGAAACCTGTCCGCTGCTAGCTGCATCTTCCCCCATCCTTTTGCTCTTGGATAGGAAATTCTACCCTTGGTGAAACAGTTCTGTTTCAACTTTTTAAAAGGCACAAAGGTCTCTTGGGGCAACCCTTACCTATTTCAGATTTGTGACAGAACATTAACCTTGCTTTGTGCTCTGTGTTTTGAGGATATTTTTACTTCATCTCTCTCCCCCCCCACTGAAATTCAAGCAGGTTCAGTGGCAGTTAATGCAAGGTAAACTCTGCAATCAATCTCTACATGTGGTTGAACAGAAACTGTTAATGTTGGCTTGATTTATATTCATGTACCATAACAACAACTTTTTTTTTTTGCAACTTTTTGACATTTTCTTTTTGTCCATCAGAAGCTACTATTGATAATAACATTTCTGTAAGGTGTGTATATAGGTGACCAGAGGACTACGCTTGTGTTCTTTACAACCAAGAGGGTGTTTCTTTGTATTGGACAAAAAAACAACTTTTATTTTACTATCTCCTTGGTCAGTTAAAAAGAATTGTGGGAAAGGGAAAAAAGTGTGGAAGATTATTTATTAGGGAAAGTGTAGAAACAAGAAGTTAGCTTCACATACAATCTGCAGTAAAAGTAACAAATCTTGATTATGTAAGAGTTTGCTTGAATACATTGTGTATCATTTTACCAGTGACATGGAGCAGAGATTATTATTTGTGTGAATGGAAGTACTTTGTCTCTTCAATCCTTATTCTGGTCCCAGCACCTGTATATTAAGCCAGTGTTTCTCAAACTATTTGATGTGGTGGACTGACATTGTCCACCCCCAGGTGCCATGGACCAGTACCATATCTGTTTTGATCTTGTAAAACGGAAGGCTAGGTTGCTTTTTCTATTGAATCAGTTCTATTTGTCTATTTCCCCCCTCTTACCTAAGTGATTGCATTTCTGCCAATGTACCCAAGGTGTTTTACAATTTCAATATACTAAAACAAACAAATGGTGCAAAATATAAAACAAGGGAGATTCTCCTAGGTCAACTGATGAGAGAGTGAACCACTGCATGAGTACTTTATAGAGTTTCACAACTAGGTGTGGACATGCCTAAATTTAGGTAGCTGGTAGAACTGAACTGCAAAGATTTTGGTGGAGTAATTCTGGAAGGGGTAGGTCAGTATTCTTTAAGGATTTATTTCCCTCCTTTTGTTAACCTTGCTTTGTCCTTCATGTAATGTTAACATGGCGAGCCTTTTGAATTGCATAACTATGACAAAACTATTCTGTGGCATGGGGTGAGGCATAAATGTAAATGGCTCTAAAACAAATAAATTGGCATGCTGTAAATCTTGCTATAAGTCAAGAGATGCAAAACCATTGTTGTGGAACAACCTTCTCTGATTAGTTCTGAGCTGTGTGGTAAGGTAGGTGTGCCTCTGGGGTGCGTCTTTAAAGCATTCTAATTATTTTTCATTGTTCCTACCCAGGAGATATTAGTCGTATAGTACCTGTGCTCCATCTCAATTAGCTTCCCTAATCGGGAAAGTACTCAAGATTTCCCAGAGTTAATGAAGATGGCTCTTGTATTTTCAATGAGAGCTCTGTTGCTGCTTTGTCCCACTACGCTGCTGTTTAGCCAGAGCCCCTAACATAAGGGCAACCAATCTGGTGCCAGATGTTGTTGGACTCTGAGCAGCATGGCCAGACAGGGATGAAGGGAGTTGAAGTCCAGAAACATCTGAAGGACAGCAGGTTAGGGCTGTCCTAGCACATGACACTTCCCTAACTGAAGCAAAGGTCTTATTCACACTCAGTGTTAGAAACTGAGATATGAAAGCTAGGAGCTAAATAGCACCTTAAACTTATGTTATGGGTGCAACAACAGAATGTCTAGGCACATGTTTTTTTTATAACAAGAATACAGTGGTACCTCAGGTTAAATACGCTTCAGGTTACATACTCCGCTAACCCAGAAATAACTCTTTGGGTTAAGAACTTTGCTTCAGGTCAAGAACAGAAATTGTGCTCTGGCGGCGCAGCGGCAGCAGGAGGTCCCATTAGCTAAAGTGGTGCTTCAGGTTAAGAACAGTTTCAGGTTAAGAACGGACCTCCAGAACGAATTAAGTTCTTAACCCGAGGTACCACTGTACAAAACTGAAAATGAATGAACTGCAGCTAAAATAAGTTCATTTTTCACGTGGTCTAGTCCTTCCCCTGCCCACCCCTTAATATTCTTAAGAGGGTCTCTTCTCCAGTCTTTAGAGAGTAGCTGGAATTGGGGAGGCGGAAAAAGGTCCTCCTTTCCTTTCACTCTGCAGTTTCAATCTGAAATCTTAGGCTCAGTACTGTGCCCTGAGCTCAAACTGCTCGCGCTAATAAAATTCCCTGTCGAAAAATGCTCCTAGAACAGTGGGAGTTCTGTTGAACTTGGAAGGGCTTGCTTCTGAGTAAGCATGCACTGGCTCATTACCTTGCTTAATAAAGGAGGGGTTGGTTAACACTAATGTATTCATAACACTCACTACTGCTCAGGTTTTGATAATAATATCGGTCATTAAATGCTTAGCGCTTCCCCTGATGTTCAAAGCATTTCACACACCCTCTCAGTACCTTATTTGTAGTAAACCTGTGAGTTGAAGCAATATTGCCTGCATACAGCAGATCCGATTCTAAGAGATAGTAGTTTACCTAAGGCCATTCACTGAGTTAATGATTAAAGTGAGGTTTGAACTGTGGTTGCCACTATGCTGGACCAACTTTTTACAACTAGATGTGTAAAGCACCGTACCTATATAACTTTTCCCCTCCTGCTAAAAATCACATTCTCTAAACTGGCAGGGAAGGGCATTAGTGTGAAGACCACAGTAGAGGGGAGGAGTAAGAAGTGCCGCTGCCTTGGCCCGCTCCACAAACAACTTTTTTCGTGCAGATTATAGCTTCCATGCATGCCTACATTTTTTTTTGCAAAATGAAAGAAACTACATGTGACTGAGCATCACATGTTGTTTGGGTGCAAGGTTACGTAAAGCATCTTAAATGCAGTGAAGTAAGGAATTTAGTCACATGCTTAAAACTACGGTTGATGTGTCCTTTTTTCTCCATCAGATAAAATGTCAACTTCTCTCAGTTAAGGACTTTTTGTCACAAAATATTGCCAAATTAGCATGTTTTGTTCAATGGGCTCAGAAGCCAGATTCCCCATCCCTGCCTTGATGCATATAGGCATACTTGGCATTAAATTTCATGAAAATTGGTCCCCTAACTGAAATGCCAAGAGGTTCCATGATGACCATTGGACCTAAATGTGTGCTTAAAATGAGGGGATATATATATATATATATATATATATATATATATATATATATATATATAATTTTTATTAGATTTTCTGTTTTACAATTTTAAATACTCATTTAAACATCCTTACAGTATCAGTGACTTCCCTTCTTCTCTTTCCATGGTTCATTTTGCATACCATAAATCCCTGCATATTTCTTACATAAACTAAACCATTCAGTATTCCATTATTACAACCTTCAGAACTTATTTACACTGTTGAATTTATCTTAATGCTGCCAGCATTTTCAAGTGTACACATCCCCCCCATACATTCAATAAACATTTTCCAATTTCCTTTTAACGAATAAAGAAGATTGTGCTGCATATTTTGGATAACCAAAACATAATTATCAGACCAAGGGAACAAAACTAGTTTGATTTGATTAGAGAAGCTGGGAAGTATGTTATTACTCTTTCAGCTCAGATATTGGTACAGTATTGTAATGCAATCAGTTACAAAATGGCATTGGTTTTGACTTGAACCAAGTACTGATGCAAAAAGATTGGAAGTAGATTTTTTCTATCTCATTAAAACTAGGCACCTTATGCTGTATGTACAGTGCAGTAATGTACTACTTGATGATGCACTTTTAAAAGAGGCGAACTCATGACACTCTTGCATAGGTTCTCAGTCTTGTGACTAGTTCAGCAGCTTTAGAATGTGGCCTAACATGTTCAGAAACTTATAAACGCAAGTCTGTGGTCATAGCATAAATGTGAATATCTACCACAAGGGGAAATGTCACTCAGGGAAGTGTTGTGCACCCATCTCCACTTATCTAATGCATAGGGTATGGAATTCGTATGTGCTTTGTATAAGTTTTTGCACATTGTTCTCTGAGTGGGAATAGCCTTAAGGTAACACTAGGCAACTACCTTGGCTAGCATTTTTTTGTTGGAGTAGTAGTTGGAAAGGTTTTTCTATTGTTACCTTGATGCTTTTGCCGCTTAGGATGGGGCTTCAGTTGTCTGTATAGCTCTTTGCCTATTGTACTAACCCTTCTAGGTTGGCAGAAGCTGGGACAGAGCAACGGGAGCGCACGCCATTGGCAGATTCGAACTGCCAACCTTCTGATTGGCAATCCCAAGAAGCTCAGTGGTGGCGCTGAATCCATGCAATGGGGTGAGCTCCCGCTGCTCTGCCCCAGCTTCTGCCAACCTAGCAGTTCAAAAGCATACCAGTGCAAGTAGATACCACTGTGGCGGGAAGATAAACAGCATTTCCCTGTGCTCTGGCACTCGGCATGGTCCTCCATGTGCCAGTAGCAGTTTAGTCATGCTGGCCACATGACTCAGAAAGCTGTCTGTGGACAAATGCCGACTCCCTCGGCCTGAAAAGCGAGATGAGCTCCACACCCCATACAGTAGTTGCCTTTGACTGGACTTAACCATCCAGGCATCCTTTACCTTGCTAACCCTTCTAATTCCTGTCTCCCTTTAGTTCTTCCCCTTTGAAAACCCATTTCTTGCATCACAAAGCAAAATCTTAAGAGATCTGTCTTTCTAATGTAGAATAAATGTAGTTATTTTCACCTGTCTTCTAAGCACTTCTTTAACTGGGCCGATCATTAGATCTTGAAAATATTTTCTGACCAGCAGCTCATGTCTTCAGCTGCCAACTATATAAGCAAAATGTTCTTGTTGAGAAACAAATATTTTGAGGTCCATTTAATGTGATAAGTATACAGTGCAGCAATCTGATAGGAATCCAGATTGCCATCTTCAAACAATGCCCATGGCTTAGTCTTGATCAAACTCATTGCCCAACACTGAAGAAATGCCTACTTTGCATGGAAAAACCTGACATATTGGTGTTGGTGGTGTATGTGCAATTTCTGGTGAGGGAGATGTTGATTGAACTGCTGTGAGTTGGAAACAGATGCTGCTTTGAGGTTATAAATTATTTCTTTGAAGGGGTACTTCCTGGGACGTTAAACTGAGAGGAGGCATTTCATAGTGCTACATGGGAGGTGTTAGGTACAAGGAAGGTTGAAGTTCTGAGGAACTGAGTTTCTTGTCTTGTTTACTTGTCCTTGGATTCAACTGTTTGGTTTTAAGAAAGAGTGTCTCATTATTTAGCTCAAGACCAGGCATAGGCAAACTCGGCCCTCCAGATGTTTTGGAACTACAACTCCCATCATCCCTAGCTAACAGGACCAGTGGTCAGGGATGATGGGAATTGTAGTCTCAAAACATCTGGAGGGCCGAGTTTGCCTATGCCTGCTCAAGACCATTTCCCAGCAAAATCTTAATCCTTCTCTTTGCAGGATAAATGCTGCATTGTAAAAATCCAACTCAGATGTGTCGGCATCTTCCTTTCACAATGTGCTCTCTCTCTCTGTGTGTGTGTGTGTATATGTGTGAGCGTGTGTGTGTGTGTGTGAGCGCCCTCAGTGCTTTCCAACATATATAATAATAATAATAATAATAATAATAATTTATTATTTATACCCCACCCATCTGGCTGGGTTTCCCCAGCCACTCTGGGCGGCTTTCAACAGAACATTAAAATACAACAAAATGTAACAATATTTGCTACATTGCATGTTGTGGGAATAATAGCAGGAATGTGTGTTTATGGGTGAACATTGGTGGTGTAAGTAAGTGAAGCCAGAATGGTTCTGTTGGAGTAAACTTTTCTACCCTTACACCGCTTAACTATATTTGCACATATTGAAAATGTTTCATTATTGAATTTGTCGTATTGGCTTTCTGGTAAACTGATCATAGCAAAAACAATGTTTGCTTGTGGGATATGGGTCCTACAGATCCTGCCTTCAACTTTTGTTATTGCGCTAGTACTTCTGTATGATCAGAGTTGTGATGCAGTATTGCTAATTGGGTATGCATTGTGTTGTTTCAGTGATGTCCTCGCGCTCCCAATCTTTAAACAGGAAGAGCCTCAACTCTCCCCTGAGAATGACACAAAACTCCCTCCATTTCAGTATGTGCTCTGTGCGGCCACATCCCCTGCTGTGAAGCTTCATGAGGAGACACTGACTTATCTAAACCAAGGTAAGACTAACACAATTAAATAGAAAATTGCACTCCAGAATTTGCCAGACTAAATACAGCAATTCTTCAGTTCTTTTTGGCCCGACAGTTGCCAAAACCACATGTGTGACACTCTGGTCAGTGCATGCAGCAAGCTCAGAGAACATTACATGAAAGAGAATGGAATAGAAGTGTAGAGGTCAGATCTTTAAACACCAGATTAATATTTCTGTGAAGCTGAGAGTTGACATATAGCCAACAAAGTATATATGGTTCTGATGAGCAGTTATTCTTTGTTATCCTTTGAAATGTGGTACTTGACTTCTGGTAACACCTTAGTGGTCTGCTCCAATAAGATTGAAGACCAGCTCATTGCTGAGTGGTGAAAATATTGGCTTAGAAGGGCAACCGGGACTAACCTCTTCCAGTATCTGCTGTAGCGCTCACCATTATCCTCCCTTTATCTACCCTGCAGATAGTTGGGCACTGTCATTACACAGATACTTATTTCTAGTTGGTCAGGGTTTTGGGGTGGTTTTTTTTAATGTTTGAAGGAATAATGAAGTTGTGTGTGTTGTGAGTTGGTTCTCTCCATTCCTACCCCTCTCACACCAGTGGCACAGGCCAGTCATGTGTTACTGTGTTGACATGGGAGCCACCTTCCCATGATCAGCCACCCTGGCAAGTCTCTGCAGAGAAGAATTTTATGGGTTCAATGAGTGATGTGGCTCCTTCCCACACACACCACTTTGTGTTCCTTTGTCATTTTGTCCAACTCTCGATGTTTCCTCTTGACAGATGCTACTAGATTAGCATTAGATGTAACCACAAGGAAGCAGCTCAGAGGCTGCTCCAGTAATGTATGAATTAGTCCTACCTAAAGCATTTCAATTTTATTTTTTTCTTTTAATAAGGTGACTTATGCCTGTCTGAATCGCAGATATTTTAGAAAATGTGGTTGCAAAAAATGGGAATAATGTGGTGAATAGATATACCTGAGTTGTGAGCCAGTGTTGCTCTGGGTTTTGTGCATGTGGCAAGCTTACAGTACTTGGTACCGAAATAATTCTCTTTAAATTTTTTTTTTAAAGTGCATGACCTTAGTTATTTTATCCTACGCCTCCAGCTCTATATCAGCAGGAAAAGTAATATCTTATCTCAGAGCACACAATGTGGTTAGAGAATATACAGCTTTCCAAGCTTCATATAATTTCAGAAATGGACCTGCAACAAAGCACAGTGGGGGGTGGAGTGGTGGGGGAATTGTGCCGCCTTGTATAATCAGTTCCTGTATCATTATTGTGCAGTTTTCTCTGTAATGTGTGTGTGTGTTGTTTTTTTTAAAAAAAATTTTTTTTGTTTTTGATCATAGTTCACTGTATGCTTCCAAAAGTAGTTCTAATTACCACCGATGAAGTGATTTAAAGTCCTGTTCTGGAATGGGATATGTTCCATGATGAGATGTGATTATGTGTAGAAGACTTGGTGATGGGAAAGACAGACAGTGGCTCCTAAGTGCTATGGTGATTGCTCATGTAAATATTATTCATTAGGAATGTTACACAACTGGTATCTTAAATAATGTATTACTTTAAAAGAGCTGCTGCTATGGTGTGTGTATTTTTAATTTTGCTAAAGGCAGGCTCCCTTTTATATTCTTAGTTTCTTGATCTAGGAAGACTTTAAATTTGAGAACCCATAAGTCTTATTTGACCAGTGATTCCATTTCCTCACAACACAACGTAGCAAGTGTGGTTACCTTTTAGTTATAGATTTTTTTTGGGGGGGGGGAAGGATCCCGCGATCGACCAGGGCCATCCCGCGATCGACCGGTAGATTGCGATCGACCTGGACTAAACTATATAAACTGGACAGCCCTGGACTAAACTATAAAAATAATGGATCTACTAGAGGAACATAAGATGCCAAAAAAAACCCATCCCTTTCTTACATCTGTGGAAACAGAGCTTACCTATGATGGTGACTTTTGGGGAATCCCTTGTAAAACTCATGAGGATTCATAAAGATCTGTGGTTGCCTTGTTTTTACCATAGCAGTAGTGAAAATTCTGAGTCTGAGGATTCTGTGGAGACAGATGTAATTGGTGATGACTGAAGGGATAAAAATCATGCCCGCTCAAGAAGACCCATTCAATCATACTGCAACTTTTTATATTATTATTAACAAAATCCAGCAAATCCCCATATTAACACAGCAATGGAAACCCAGCCCCACTGAAGCCTGTGGGCCCTATTGTACCCTTTATAGACACAGCTGCATCCCTCTATTTTTCTCTAGAAAGGGACAAGATGTTTCAGATGCAATCAGCAGACAATATTCTCAGCAGACCTGAATCTGTGCAGGCTGTTGCTAGAAAGAATGCAAGACGACTTCCCTTTCCCCGCAAGTCCTTCATGTATATACCAGATGACCTGGTAGAGGGTCTATTTGTGTTTACAAATAATGATTGGATTCATAGGGTAATAGTTTGGATCCTAGGAAGGATAAACGGGTGGGTGCCATCGTAAGCGCAATACCTCAGCTATGCTCTATAGGCCGAGGGAGCCGGTGTTTGTCTGCAGACAGCTTCCAGGTCATGTGGTCAGCATGACTAAACCGCCTCTGGCGAAACCAGAGCAATGCACTTGACTTGCACTTTCACGTGCTTTCGAACTGCTAGGTTGGCAGGAGCTGGGACCGAGCAACGGGAGCTCACCCCGTCGCAGGGATTCAAACCGCCGACCTTCCAATCGGCAAGCCCTAGGCTCAGTGGTTTAGACCACAGCACCACCCACGTCCCATGCTCTTTTGAATAGTACAATTCACTTACTGAAAAGGGCCAGAGAGGCAACAAATGTTGGCCAACTTTGGCAACCAAGCAAAAAATTATGATTGCTAGGAACCCTGGCCACCTCCTTCTCCTGTCACTGCAGTGTGAGCTTCCTGCTCCCCCTTACCAGCACATAGCTTGGATCTGGAATTGGTGTTTGTGTTGGTTTGGCCTCTGCATATTCAAGATGCACTGGTTGCCACCTGGCAGCATAGCAGCTGAACTACCTCCAGCTCTTGAGGGGCTGCTGTGCAACTATTAGGACAATCCCATCCCATCTCTGCAAGTTCTAAGATTGAGAGGAAGGCTGGGGCTCAGCACACTTGCCAGAGGGCAGAAGCATGCTTGCCATGAGCAAAAATGTAAAAGACAGACACTTTAATCTTTCAGATATTTGATTTTTCACCTTTCTGTCCCCCTCCCCCCCCAAAAAAAACTGCTGGCAGGCATCTCTTTTGTCCTAAATGGAGTGCTGTTACATTTATGTGGCTTAAACTGCAGGAGGAAAGTAGTCTTATTAAATGCAAAGAGCCCATAAACCACCTTCTAAAGACAGGTGGAGTTGCTGTGCATCATACAACCCAGGAACATTGTGAACCTGACTTGGTTTTACTACCTTTTTTAATTGTGGAGCAGCACTGTATACATTACTCAGCTTTCTTAGAAGTGTTATGTAAATGCAAAGGTGTCCTCCTTTGACGTTGTCCCTAGTCCTAAAATATTTAGTATAAATATTTAAAATCAAATAATATATGTTAAGTAGAGATGGGCAACGCTATAAATGAATGTTCATGTTTAATTCTGTGCTTTTCTGAATGTACCCTGTAGTGACTTTTGCTCTGACAGGAATAGGGAATCCCTCCAGCTGTTTCTGCCATCTCTGATAATTAGTCATACTGGCTGGAACTAATGGAATCTGCAGTCGAGCAACACCCAGAGGGCCACAGGACCCCATCCTTGTGTATAGGTAGAAGAACGTACTCTGTAGTGGCTAGTTAAAAATGTAGTGCCTCACCATCTTTATTATGTCTAGATCTAGTGAGAAGGGAGTTAATTATACTTGCTTTCTTGGACTACCAAATAGTCATGGGAACACATAAATGTTTAGTTTGCTGACTTCCAAACTTTGGACCAGTCTGCACTATACATTTAAAGCAGTTTAATGCTACAATTTTCAGAGCTCTTTGCATAGCCACTCTGAGAACAATAGCTTTGTGAGGGGAATAGGGGTCTTATGACAACTCTCAGCACCCTTAACAAACTCCTGCCAACCTAGCAGTTTGAAAGCGTGTGTGTGTGTGTGTGTGTGTGTATGGCATGCATAGATAGATACAGATAGATAGAAGTGGCTGAAAGCAGAAAGATGGTGGTTCTCAATGACCCTCAGTGCAAGTTCACCCTCTGAGTAGTAAGCCACTAATCGTAGCCTGATTAAACTCTTAACTTTGTGGTTATCTCAGTGACTACATCCTGTAGGCATTGGAATGCTGTAAAAAGTAATTTTATAGTTCATTTTATAGTTCTACTATCAATTACTCCATTTCTGTTGTATGTCTTTTGTAGGTACAAGGTTCTTTATGCCATATTTTTTTAGCCTCTAATAATGTAAGTGAATGAAAGCATTGCTTGAAAGAATGCAATGCCTCAAGCTGCCAAAGTATTAAGAATGAAACATCGTTAACTGTCATATTGGCCCCAAGCCCATATACAGAAACACTGTGTAGCTGAATTGAAAGAGGAATGTAACATTTCATTGCTGGGTTGATTCAGTTAATGCGTGTTAGTCACATCAAGGGAGTCTTTTCATAAGAGACCAGTTTAGCTTCTAGATCTAACATGCCTTCCCTTGATTATTACTTCATCAGATCTATTTAACCTGTCCTTCGGCACTCTTTAGTTGCAGCGGAAAGGTAAACTGAGACTGGTGGTTGAGTCTAAAAATGCACTGACCAGTTTTAGAGGTGACACATTTTAAGCTACAAATGTATATAAGATGTTCTTTTAACAAACCTTGTCTAATGGGGATAGGTGACAGCAAATTGTATTCTGTGCCTCAATGAAATCTTCCTTTGTTGCCACAGTTCTTTCTGTGTTAAAATTTCAATTGGGTAACCGGCCTATAATTTGTCAAAGGATTGCCCACTGGATGGTCATGTATTTTTCACTGATGCACAAGTACCTCATAGGACAGGGGTTGCCAACCTTTTTGGATCAGCAGCCACATTTTGAACTTTGGTAAAGTGTTGTGGGCACCAAACACAAAATGGCTGCTGTGGAGGCATAACACAAAATTAGAGAGTACCGTCATTGCTTCCCCACAGAGAGTACAGTAATTGTTGTTTTCCCACCTCAATCTCAATTAAAGGAAGTCAGCTAAGTTCTGGTGGTCCCAATTGTGGAGATCACACATGATTGATTTCTCTCTCTCTCTCTCTCTCTCTCACTCTCTCTCTCTCTCTCACACACACACACACACACACACACACACTGTCTCACGTATATTGACCATCCAAGTGCAGGCCACAGACACACACAGATCTCTCTCTGACCCACACCCTTCTCCCTCTCACAGGCCAGACCATACATATATACATAGTCTCCCACTTCTCCCCCTCTGCAAACACACACATGGCCATCTTTCCTTCTCTCTCTCCTAAGTGTATCTCTACCTCTCTCACAAACAGGCATCTGCAGGAATATTTACGGGGTGGGGTGGGGTGGGGAGGGAAGGGGTAAAGTAAAACATTTTTTATTTTTTTTAGAAGAATGGTGTCTGTACATTTTGCCTCACATCTCAGGTTCTAAAAAATGCTAGAAACTTCTTTTAAAAAATGAAAGCTGAGAATCTGTGGTTTATGGCTCATCTCAGGGACACCAAAGAAGGCCTTTGTGGGTGCAGGGTTGGAGACCCTTGACTTAGGCTGGTACTGGTTAGGAGAAAGTGTTCACCCAATACACACACTCACTGTTACTAACCATATGCGCAAATGAAATCCTTCTATTCAATATTTTTAAATTTAGACCATTTTTATCCTGCCTTTCCATCCTGGAATTTGAGATGGCATATATGAGTTTCCCAGGTAGTTTGCCATTGAAACACTGATTGCAACCAGAGCTGCTTAACTTTAGAAGGTGTTATGTGCCTTCAGACCAGGCCATGACCAGTATTAATAATACTGCAGATCCAAGAAGATATGTTATATTTGAAAAACAAAATGGTGCTGCTATTCTCTCTCTCTCCCCATGTTGGTAAAAACTTAGCAGCATTTAATGGTACTCCAGATTCTGTCACCTCCTTCTACCTAATAGTAGGGCCAATCATGAGACTAAGTTACAGCTTCCTGCTGCTTGCAAATTACTACATTCCCCCTCCTCTCTTTTTTGCACAAAGTTCCATTTTATTCCCAAGTTGCTTGTCCAGCCACAGCTAATGTCATAATTTCCATGGTTGCAATCCTTCGTAGAACTTTAAGGCTATCACAGTAAATATTGTACCTGGAGTGAGTTCCAGAAAAGTAGCATTCTTCTTTTCTCTGCAGGAGGGAGATATACTGGCCATTTCATTTTACTTTGGAGAGTGAACCCTGCCACTGGTCAAACCAGAACTTAAAACTGATCACCATTTTAGATTGTCTTGTTACACATTGATCTGCATTCTTGTGCAAGGTTGGGAGGTGGCTGCAGGAGGAACTTGAAAAACCAGCTCCTGTGGATCTGCTCCCTGATTTTATTGTACTTATCATTTTGCTCTTGTTCCTGATGTTTGTTTACTAAACAATGTTTTTTTTTGCATTCAGAACTAAATGATATCATCAATCAGGGTTGTGTGTGTGTGTGTGTGTAAGTAAAGGACCCCTGGATGGTTAAGTCCAGCCAAAGGTGACTATGGGGTTGCGGCGCTCATCTCGCTTTTCAGGCTGAGGGAGCCGGTGTTTGTCCACAGACAGCTTTCCAGGTCATGTGGCCAGCATGACTAAACCGCTTCTGGTGCAACGGAATACCGTGACAGAAACCAGAGCACACGGAAACGCCTTTTACCTTCCTGCCACAGTGGTACCTATTTACCTACATGCATTGGCGTGCTTTTGAAGGTCGGCGGTTCGAATCCCTGCGACGGGGTGAGCTCCCATTGCTCTGTCCCAGCTCCTGCCAACCTAGCAGTTCCGTGTGCTCTGGCTTCTGTCACAGTGTTCAGTTGCTCCAGAAGCGGTTTAGTCATGCTGGCCGCATGACCCAGAAAGCTGCCTGTGGACAAATGCCGGCTCCCTCGGCCTGAAAGCAAGATGAGCACCACTCCCCATAGTCGCCTTTGACTGGACTTAACCATCCAGGGGTCCTTTACCTTTTTAAATATATAGAGGGGGGGGAGGGAGGGAGGGAGGGAGGGAGGGAGAGAGAGAGAGAGAGAGAGAGAGAGAGAGAGAGGTATGCTAATGGTTGTTGGCTGTTTTAACATATAAATAGTCTAAAAAGATTAGCTTTGTGTTGAAAGTTGATGACTAGACCATTTGCCTCATATTGGTAAGTCTACTGAGCAGACATAGCTGTGTTTCTAATAACATTTAGCAAGTCCAAAGCAGAACAGATCTGTACATCTGGAAATAATGCCTCAGAAGTTCTTATTGAAAACTTGTATGTTAAAAGACTGTGCTTATTTGGAGTGATTTTAAGAAGCCAGCCTGTCAATCTATGAGTTGGGATCCTATGGGAGTTAGTAAATAAACTTGGCTACTGAGAGAACAGGAGGTAGACCTAATTCCACCATCACAGTCCTGTAAAGAACATATATTTCTAAGGCTTTATGCATCCATTGTATTAGGCCAATCATTTAGGATACTGCCTCGGTTCTTGGTGGGCATCATCTGTTCTGAGCAATCAGCAGTTAATTTCCTGGTTGCTAAGGATGCTGACATTGCAGTTGACAATGTATTGTGTTATGAGTTGTGGGAGCCACAGTTTGTGGGGGACAGATTCCCCTAAATTTCTGAGTCTAATAGGTGTTAGAATTTACGCAGTGCTTGGGAGTGTTGAAATTGGCTGCCAGACAGTGGATTCAGTAAAATGTTAAAATGCAGGCCAGACCAGCTTCCCATGTTCAGGAAATCACCTGGGAGATCAGCCCTTAACCAACAACAAAGGGAAGGCAATGGGCCATTTGGAAGGCTAGAGAGAGAGGGCTCTGTCAGGTGGCTCTTGGGAGGGGCCCCTCCTCTAGCTCTGTTAGTTAGCAGGACAAAGGCAGGAGTTTGAAGGAGAGCATTTTTTTAGGGTTGCAGTCTGTTAAACGCAGCAAGCTGGAAGCTGAGAAAGAGGGCCATGGCTGGCATCTGCTTGAATCCAAAGCCGCTGTGGCTATAGCTGAAGCAAAATCCTTTTGGGGTGTTAATGCTGTGAATGCCTTCATCGCAGGCTCAGGTTGTCTATATGTATAAATAAACCATATATCCTAAAGTCACCACAGTCTACTGTGCCTCATTTCCAAAGGAAACACAAACCCTGGGTAAGCGCCTGAAACCCCTGGAATCTCTCAGTACTCAGAGATTGGGGCACCATGTAACAGTGTGTTTACTCAGAAGTCCCTCTGAGTTCATAGATGCTATGTTAGTTTGTTTAGGATTGTAGACTGAGAGCAGCACCAGAAGCTGCCTGTCTATACAGCTGTTCACAAACAACTAGAGAGAAAAATCCAGAGCTTAGATATTCAACCAAGACTCTGACAGCACTCTTTTCCACAGTGCATCCTGATGCTAAAAGGAGATGCCAGCCAACAAACAAACACAAAACCAGTTATGGAACACTTCATGTGGGCTTGTAAACCACCAGTGGTCTATGGTTAAGGACCTACTGCTTGAAGATGCCTTTCTGAGAGAAGCAGACATGCTAATTAGACCATAAATATGCTTCAGGTTCCCCATACATGACAAGTTTATAGAAAGTGCCAAGGAATTTGAAGACCCTGTGTTCTTTAAATTTCCAAATGGATAATATGGCCAAGGGCTCACTCTTCCTCTTTTAAGAGGTTACAATAATGCCTGACCATTTCCTGGGAGAAACTTGCTATATTGCAAAAAGAAGAAAGAAATCACCCTTCCCAACCAAGCATGATTGATGCCAGTGCAACTGTCTATTTCTCTTCTTGCTGCAACATGCTTAACCTGCAACATGCTTAAACACCTTGGAAATGTTTCCTTGAACTCCTAGGTCAGTCTTATGAAATCCGTCTACTTGAGAATAGGAAATTGGGAGAGTTTCAAGATTTAAACACAAAATATGTAAAGGTAAGGAGATTTTCTTCCTGCTGCTACATACAGGCACACTCTAATAAGATGGTCATACCATTGGAAGAGAATTGACTAGGGAGAGGGCAGGACTTCAGGGTGGTGTGGGGTGGGCTTTTGGGTCTGAATTCCTTTTGATTCAAGCAGGACTTAGCAGTTTGGTTTCTAGAACCCAGTATATACCAGTGGGTTCCTGTTTTTCCTGTCATCTTTGAATAATGTTTACATCTGTTATCCGTAAAAGACCAAATAGTACATTTACCCCACCTATCCCCAACATGTTTTTAAGAGTTCTGGGGTCTATTCTAGGGTGTTATTTTTTATTTTTTTTTAGTATACAGCATTTTTCTGGCCTGGCCTTTTAGGCCTCAGTGCTGACTTCCATTAATTCAATGGGTCCAACATTCCTCAGAGCTTCACATTGCAGAGAAACATTGGCAACAATGGACAAATTGTATCTTGGGGGTATCATGTCTATTATCATGGTTTTTTTGTTGGCAAAATGCCCCAATGAGCACTTAAGGGCACATGGCATTCCTGAGTACACAGCTTGAAAACCACTGATATAGACCTCTCCCCCCGACCTCCCATTCACATTTCTTGGATACAGAATAGACCCCTAATGCTTGCTCACATGCTACATGTTATACTTTGTGCAGTTACGTATTTTACTTTTCTTTAATTCTTATTCCAGCCATGGAAGGGAGGGGGATTATTGTTGGGAGGCATAACGAGAAGGAAGGTTTGCCCTTTCTCTCCTTAGATGCAACTCACCAAATATCCTCCCCAGGGCTTTACAGGGCTTAGTAAAAAGTGAGAGAGAGAGAAAGGGCCCATCGACACCCCGGAAGATTGGGGGTAGTCACACCTGCATGTTGCAATCCCAATAAAAATTCTCCCTCTCCACAGATAAAGTAAAGCAAGAGATGTAACTGTATGCTACACATAAAGGGAAACATATAGTTTGACCCTTATTTGAGAGAGGTATTATCTTGTGTTTGATTTAAAGAGAAATGGAAAAGGTATTTAATACGGTAACTTTCTGCATGTAAATACATGACTTATCAAGGGTGTTTAGCTATCTGTCCTTTCACCACTGCTGCTGCCACCACTCATGATCCTTATCTACAAGGTGTGGCCTTTGACAGCAGCATCCAGTGCTTACTCCTTTCCTGCTTGTATGTGGCAATAGATGTAGTGAGTAGCGGGGTCAATACAGCACAGCCTTAAACCAGTCATTTTATGAAGAATTTACTAACTTGGCATTTCTCCTTGGCTTAAAAACCCAGTCTTTGGGCTCAAGAATATAGCATGTGAACAAGCATTTAGCAAAACATTGTGGAGTCCCACCTTGCGCAAAGTAAGCTGCAATAAGCGCCACAAATCCCACTGTAGAATCCACATAAGGAAACTCTTATCACGGTCCACCTTTCATGTCATAGGCATAGGTCACAAAATGCAACTGGATCCCGAGAAACGTGAGAGGAGGGAAGATCATCAATACAAACAGGTCATTGGATGAATAGTTTTGAGTCTCACACCTATTCCTTCATGGGTGCTTCATTTGGATACAGATGTTTGTTCTAGTGTCTAATCCCCCCCCCCTTCAACAAATGTTCCAATGAAATGGCTTTGCTTTAAAGAAAAGGGGCCATTTGCAAAATCTGATATTCATACTGCATATTGCAAAAGCAGGGGTTTGTTTTTGTTTAGATTTGGGTTTCCACCCCTCAACATCCAGCATACGCATCTGTAATTTTATTACATTTCTTTGAAATAATCTAATCCTTTTGTTTTTAGGTTTTCAAGTTGTATGTTCAAAATATTTCAAACCTCCTCCCTGGATAGTGTCACCAAAACAAGACTTCTATAAATGGGATGTGAGGTCTAGCCAAATGGCATTGGTACCCCACAGAATAAATGCTCTATGCCTTCAGCCATATTTACAGCTCGATCCTGGTGACTGGCCACTGGTGTATTTTCAACAGAAGGATAAAAACATTCCCCAGGTGTCAATTACAGCATGAAATTAATTTGGCCAAGCTGGCTGATACAGTAGCAGCAAAGTTGTTATCTATAGGATTGTCTTCAGACACAAAATCTTTCTGTTTCTCATTATTCTTCCTAGTTTGTTTGGTGTATATGGTGATGGGTAACCTTTGTAGAGAGCTACATCACCTTGCTTGGGTTTTTTTTGTTAAAAGTGGAGCTTGTCTGCATTAAAAAAGATGTACCTGAATCACTTCATTAACTTCACCCTCTTCTTTCAACAGAGTATCATTCGTGTGGTTTTCCATGATCGCCGTCTGCAATACACTGAGCACCAGCAGCTTGAAGGCTGGAGGTGGAGTCGGCCAGGAGATCGCATCCTTGACATAGGTGAGAACTTTTCATTATGTTGTCCTTTGAGGTGTTTCCTGAAGTAATCTACAATATATTTCTTCAAGGCAGTTCCACGTGGTAAAACTGCAAGCTTTAAATTAAGTCATGCTGCTCCTCATGGAATCAGAGCATCCTATATTTTTTACAGTATATTTTCTACTGCCCCCAGCATGTAGGTATGTATTTCATTGTTTGCATTGTAAATATACTTATACCCCACTTTTTTGTTGAAAACTAATTAACACTTAAAAACAAAACATAACACTGCATAATCAATAAAATTACAACTCAACAACGTAAAACACTGTGGTTAAAAAGCCATCTTAAATGACATCATGCCTAAGCATCCATTTTGGTTCTTAATATGAGAATACTATTTAGAAATGGCATTACAATTGCAGTTACAGGAAGATTTGGGGGGGATTGATTCTCATGCAAAATGGAGTTTGTTATGTTTCTTTCTGACTTTTCGAATGCATCTGGTGATTATCTTGCATTGTTGTTTCTGCTCTTCAATTTTAATTTTTTTAAAATTTTAGGGGTTTTCTTCTACAGATATCCCACTGTCAGTTGGCATCCTAGATCCCAGAGCCAGCCCCACACAGCTGAATACAGTAGAATTTTTGTGGGATCCCTCTAAGAGAGCATCAGCATTCATTCAGGTAAGGAAATAACATTCTATTTTTTTATTCCTTTTTTTTAAAAAAACAACAACGCCACCACATTCTCATTTTAAAATCTTCTGGGACACATATTTCATTGAATATATATATATAGAGAATTTCAAACCAGAATGGATGGAAGATTTCCACTCTAGCTTTGGTTTCTTGTTCTCATATAATGCAGACAATAAAAATATTTTTTTTACTTGACAGCTACATAGATTCAGATAAAACCATTTCACATAACTGAATTTTCTTTTAAGCCTACAGTGCTAGTAGATTTTGAAGCGATAATAGGAATACAAGTATGCCATAACGAAACATATCCAACATATTAAGGGGAGAAAGATCAAAACTTTTCAAGTAATAAGTGGAAACAAAACCTTTCCACCCCAGCTGGCTAGGCCAAAGCAAACTAGCAATATTTTGATGGTTGTTCAAGCAGGGTGTAGAAATCCTTTTACTTAACTTCATTGCCCAGTAGTAGTTCTGGATATTACTTATTAGGAATGTGTTCAGTCCAGTAAACCATCACTTTTCATCTGGCTGGCAATGTTGCTTGTAATGGTGAAAGGTAGTTGTGCAGACTGATGTCATCAATCTGCATGCAGCCTGTGCAAAAACCATTTTTGAAAATAAGCACCATCAACTGAACAAAGAAGTAAATAAAATCAGCTGGCAGTGCCAGCACCTCAAGTTAAATTACTAATATATTTTGCAAAAACTGTAAGGGATTGTTGGAATGAGAACATCGGTGCAAATGTAATCCTGAACGTTGCTTTGTCTTTTATTTTCTTTTTTAAAGAAAGTTGTTAAGGGGAAATTTGTGTTTGATAGAAAGGAGCTGGTGAGAGGGAACATGCACTGTAGCCTTTGCTGATCTCCTGATTATGGCAGCCTATGCATTATAACTATGCACCTTCTTTCTGTCAAAGAATTCTGGGGCCCTAAGTTACCCCTCACCGACCCACCATTTCCAGCACCCTTTCATAAACTACAGTGTCCAGAATTCTTTGCAGGTAGGGGGAGAGAATCTGCTTCAAATGTGGCTTAAAGGTATGGTGTGTACACAGACTATAGATAATGGACAGGCTAGAAGTCTGCACTGGTCCTACTTGGGGCTTGCCAGCTCTTCTTTATAATAAAACCAAATGCTCTGTTCTGGGAACCTGAAGCCAAACCATTCCTTTTTCACTAGGTGCATTGTATAAGTACAGAATTTACTCCGAGGAAACATGGGGGAGAGAAAGGCGTACCCTTCCGGATACAAATGGACACATTCAAACAGAATGAGAATGGCGAATACACAGAACACTTGCATTCTGCAAGCTGCCAGATCAAAGTGTTTAAGGTACAAGAGTTGTGGGGTTTTCAGAACAGTTTTCACTTGGTTATGAAATTCACTTGGTGACCATGAGCAAATCGCTCTTCAGCCTTGCAGGCTTGTTATGAGGTTAAAACACTCAGTTTTCTAAAGGAAGCACAATACAATACAGTACAGTACAGATAAATAATACAAAGACTAGGCTGTTGGTCGTAATGATCAAATACTACTCAATGGTGGATAGGATGTGTTCATTCATTAAATAACACAAATCTCAATGTCACTTTTGTTTGGATATCAAGGGAAATATCTGCACCATCTGTTGGCTTAAAACTATTTATTCTGTGTGCTTTATAGCCTAAAGGAGCAGATAGGAAACAGAAAACAGACAGAGAAAAAATGGAGAAGAAAACTACTCAAGAAAGGGAGAAATATCAGTCATCCTATGATACAACCATTCTGACAGAGGTATGGTAGGTCTGTTGCTGCAATGCCAAATGGCACTTGGGTGTGACACAGTGCTTCCCTCTCAAAGTTTACAAGTTTGCAGTGTAAGGAGCAGTATTTATCTTTTCAGGCAGAAAAAGAAAATATGTGATGGATTGTTTCAAAATTAGAAACACTCAACCAGTGTTACGCAACCTGGCCTGTATAGGTTTCCAGTACAACCTTAAACATCTAATGAGCTTTCCCTTATGTCATAGTCCAACAAAAGATCTGGAAGTAGGTTTGTTGCTTTCAGGTCTCGTATTTTCAAATCTTGACACATCAAGTAGTGTTCATGAGATTTGAGATTCCCAAAGAAGTGAGGATTCATATTTGTTTAGGCGAAACTCACCAGGTTTTTGAGAGTGAACACAAGAAACAGAACAAGTGCAGGGTGTTAAGAGACTTTCACTTCATGGGTTGGAACCAACATCTGTGTCTGAAAAGAGATACATACTTCCAGTAGTAGGGGCTCCCTTTGGTGTGATATTTTTGAGAGTGGACTGTTTTTAGATTAAGTTTAGGAGGCTAGTTCATAACCTTTGGCTGAGCACACAAGCTACAACATGGAGATAAGACTCTGTGAGCTAGCAAGCACACGCAGGATTGCAGCAATTCCCCCAGTGATCATGGGTGCCAGAGCAGCCCCATGTAGCTGTTTGTGCATTTTATTTATTTGTAAGATTTATATCCTGCCCTGCCCTTAATTGTAAGCGATCTTGGGATGGGTCACATTCAGATAGAAACATAAAATAAATCAAAAAAATCTCAATTATGAATCACTTAATCTGTTTACTAAAACAATACAGGGTGGCTCAGTTTCTTGCTGCCCATATCCACCAAAACCCGGAGGGAAAAAATGGGTATTTTAGCTGGTGCCAGTTCCTATGGAACTGTATCTGTATGGTTGCAGACTTGGGTGAGCCTGAGGCTGATCTTGGCAGTGCTGCTGCATGTTTTAACTGGCCATTTATCTAAACTGCCCTGG
The DNA here is from genome assembly GCA_034641385.1 of Darevskia mixta. Lineage (NCBI taxonomy): Eukaryota > Metazoa > Chordata > Lepidosauria > Squamata > Lacertidae > Darevskia > Darevskia mixta. The sequence continues at coordinate 8,275,662 of JAWWNH010000001.1, read as the reverse complement.
TGGGTGTTTTGCTTCTGTAACTTGCTGCAGGAGATGTTTCTGCAGTATGCTCTGTGAACTTTCAGCCTCTTGCATTCAGCAGTGGACTTAAACTTTTATGTGCCGTTCTGTGAGGTAGGGAAAGATAGCTGTATCTTTCCTCTCCCATTTACCTAACTACGTACCTGTCTAATCATTTTCATTGAAATAATGCACCATATAGTCTAATCACATTGAATAATCTAATTGATGCTCAGAAGTACTTGGGAAGCAACCACACACTTTGGCATCCTGGCCAGGAGCATTTGTAGTGGCAAAAAAGTCTGATTCTGTGCATGGCAGCAGCTGCACACAACCAAAGTCAAGGCTGTACAAAACAGTCTGGTCTTGTGCATGATGTACTGACTAGCTATGGCCAGTCAATGTAGCAATTTCAAACTGTATGCTCAACAAGTACATAAGCTTCCTCTGAGTCTCCTAAGAAGGTTAGGTACCATTTTGCTTGCTAGACTTCAGTGCATTTTGACATCTTAAAGTTCACGCCATTGCAACACCAGATTAAATAGTAACTTTAGCCCACCCCTTCATATTTGTTTTAAAAGAGGAGCAGAAACCAACTTGCTTCGTCTCATTCACAAAACCTTTTTTTATTTGTATATGTTTTAGTCAGCCGCAATATAATGTGACCCACAGTTCATGAGACCTTTGCATAGAAAGTGACCTATTTCTAAGGAGCTGCCAGATTAAGGTGACCTGCTGTTGACAGGAATGGCCTTTAGCACCTTGAAGCAGGAAATCATATGGCCCTTGTTACTAAAGAGTTAAATATTTGCTAATGTTTGTTTGCATTTGCTGAGGAGAGAAATCCCAGGGAATGTCATGGATTGCCTTACTATCATTGTAAACAGAAGACATATTGTGTAGAAGGTTCCTGGGCTCTTAACAGGTTTAGACAGACTTAATTCTTATTGTACGCCAGCAAAGAAAAAACACTAGGGGAAATGTTTGTTGGTTTGGTTTGATAACCTTGTGCCATCTTTCCTGTAAGACCCATACTGTGTGCTGCTTCCTTTGACATCATTCAACAGTTTGAGCTTACAGTGAATCATGACAGATCATATTTGGTGCTATATTTGTACAAAATGCTAGTTCTTTCTGCTGAAGTGCATTGGTTCCATTAATTTATCACTCCACTCTCTATGATGTAACTTTCCCAAGTTACTAACTGTTTTGTACCACCACTTCTGGGCTAACACCAAGTACTATGATTATTTGTACTTGAATGGGCAGAACGTTTTGGAACTCTTTGAGATATGTGCAAAGCTAGCATATTGGAAATAAGGGTGTTAAGCTAGTCTCTTGCCACCAACCCAAAGTACCCCTGGCCTTGATACCACCTTTTCCTGCCCCATCCCTGTCCTGGCCGGTACAGTATATTGTTGCCAGGAAGAAAGCACTGCCACGCTGCCCCTCTCCTTGCTCCAATGCACAGCTGCTGACTTCTAGTAACCCTCTGCTAGAAAAAGAACAAAATGTTTGAATCAAGTGCGTTTTTTGGGGGGGGGTGATGATAGACTGTCACTAATAAAGATGTACAGTTAGTTGTCACTAGTGAAGGTGCAATAAAAAGTAGTTTTGAAAGAGAATTGGACTTCAGTTCCTGACTCCCCTTTGAAGCATGCTCTCAATGTTCCTAATTTGGTTTTGTTTAAACAGTGTTCCCCGTGGCCAGATGTGCCTTATCAAGTGAACAACGCTCCGTCTCCAAGTTACAACAGCTCTCCAAACAGTTTCAGCCTTGGAGATGGGTACGTGATAAATATTTTATCTTCTCAGCTGACATTGGAGCCCCAGTTACATGTTTTTGTTTCATAAAAAGAAAACACACACAAGCCCGGGTGTAAAAGATCAGTTTTAACTTCGCATTTAGTGTTATGTTGGAGCCTGCAATTCAACCCAAACTTAAATATTACTTGCTGAGATTGCGAGACATGCTCCTGTGCTGCTGTGCTCTTTTACTGCTCCCACTCGCTTGAAAGGTACTTGCATATTTAAATTATTTAAAGCATTTTCATGCCACTCTTCAGCCAAAGCAGGTTCCCAGCATGACTCATGTCAATAAATGTCAATGATGAGACAGTTCTTGCCCTCAGGTTTGCAACCTACGAGACACAAAACAAAAGGGAAAGGGAATTGGGAGGGAGGAGAGAAAAAACAAGCTCAGGCTTTAGTTTTAATTACAGAGTTGTTGCAATAATCAGCTAAAATGGAAAGATATTGAAACGAGCAACATCCTGTCCCATCTCTCCTATAGCCTGATGGAATAGAAGAGATTCCTTTTTAAACTTATACCTACTGTTGGCAGGTGTAGGGGAGGTGGGCTTTTAAAAAATAAATTAATTAATTAAAAAATACTTATTTATATCCTGTTATTCTTCCAAGAATTTCAGGGTGGCATACATGGTTATCTGCTTCTCCTTCCCCATTTTATCCTTTCATTAACCCTGGGAGGTAGGTTAGGTTGAAAAATTGTGATTGGCTCAAGGACTCCCAATGAACTCAGTAATTGGATGAAGGTTTGAACTTGCAGCTCCCTGGTCTTAGTTTGACCATTGCACCTCTCTGGTCTCCTTAATCCTAAACTAGCCAAGAATAAAGAATTCTTTAAGTCTTAAAATAAAACTCCCCTCCCCTCCTAATTTCCTTGAACCTATTGGATATCCTTTCTATAGCAGCTACTTTCTAAATCTGTATAATCCAAGGGATTTGTGTTGCATCACTTTTTTTTAAAGGGAGGGCAGTCTTTCCAAGTAGAACATAATAGCCTCCTTTTAAAAAACAAAACAAAACCAAAACACATTTTGACTTCTCTTAATGGAAACAACAAACAGGAGATCTCTGCATGGTCTGTTATCTTTGAACACCCGATTAGGCAACTTGTACTTGGCACGTGTTTCATTCATATAGTCCATCTGGGAATTCATATTCTTAGTTCTTGTCTTGTATAGCCCCATGGATTTTTTTTTAGGTGAGGTGAAACCAATAACCTTAGAGAACTAGGCTTGAACTTCTGACAAACTAACTAAATTGGATGGAAGATTGAGGCGTGAGAGGAGGGAGTGGGGAGGTGGGGACAACAACCAGCACTGTTGAGGAGAGACTTTACAAAAATCCTTTTTTCTTTCCCAATTCTGTACAATTTTTAGCAACAGTTCTCCAACTCACCAGGCGGAGCTCCTGCCTCCCAGCAATGACGTAAGTATTTGAGATCATGTTAATGTGGTGCTTTTCTTTTTTTAGGACACTGGTGAACAGTTCATTTCAAGACCCTCTTATTCTTTTTGCAATGTAGCATCTCCTTCCCTCTGCTTCTATTCAAGATGCTCAGCAGTGGCTTCAGCGAAATAGGTTTAGTCCATTCTGTAGACTCTTTTCAAGTTTCTCAGGTATGTGTGTTAATATGGCCCATGTGCCTTTTATCCTTCCTAATGTTCCTTCAAGGGGGTGACGCTGTTCTTTAAGTAATATGAACCATTGGCATTTCTGTATGGATAGTCCTAATGGGAAATAAATGCACACTGATTTCACACTGCACCATTCCTCCAGATTATGCTCTTTTGGTGGGAATTCTGCATATTCCTAACACACAGAAGCAACATTCTATATCCAGGGCAGGAGAGAGGTGATACCTCTCTCTTTCCCCTGCTCCTGCCAGTAAATAGTGCATTCATTTTTTTCATGCACAGCATCACTCTGTAAAACACAAATTCTGGTGGGCTTTCCTTGGTTTTAAACCTTGGGGTTTAAAAGTGCAGAAGTGACCTTCACATACCCTCACGCTTGCCTGAGGACCATGCATTTGGACAACCATTTTAGTTGGTTCAGGAGATGTCAGTTATACAATGTAAAAGATTCCTTGTTTCTCTGATTAGTTACACTATGAGCTCAGTTTGCACATGCTGCTTGAAGCAGGTTTTTCTGTCTGAGACCAGAAGTAATGTGATTTTGCCCATGGCCATAACTACTTCCTTCTGGACCTCTCCTCTCCCTATACATGCAATAGATTTGCATAAAAATATCTTTGTCAAGTGACTGCTCGCAGTATTGGTTTTTTTCTAATCAGAACTCGTATTCCTCCAGCACCTGTCTTAACAAGCCTGTGAAATTTGATTCTGTATAGAGGCTTGTTATTGGGGGAAAATGACTTTTGCTTGAAATGTTCAGGTGCCGACTTATTGAAGATGTCCAAAGATGACCTTATTCAGATTTGTGGCCCAGCTGATGGCATTCGACTTTATAACGCCATTAAAGGAAGGTTTGTCACATTTTCTGTTACAGCACCAGTTACTGCGTTTTCAAATTTGTGGGGGGTTTTGTGTGCAGTGGGGAGATCCTTAAAAGCACATGTGTCCCTGGAAACATACATAGTAAATAATAAAAATTCACTGCATCTTAGGATGGTGCACTGATCAGCTGAGAGAGAGTGACGGGGTCACTCAATAAGCTTTGTGGCTGAACAAAGATTTGAACTCGAGTCTTCCCAGTCAGTCTTGATACTCTAGCCCAGGTGAAAGCAGGCTTCAGGCTTATGGGGTCCACTTGGTATTTTACTAAACCTCAGGATCCCCCAGCTAGAATCTGATCCAGAAGACATACACTTAACATTTCTGAGCTCAGGAATTTGTTCTGAATACCAGAAATGATCTAAGTTCACTATCATTCCATAGCCGCCTCCACCCCAAGAATACTTTTGAATATTCCCAGCTTTTTTCATTCCAGCAATATAATTTGGTGGTGGTAGCAGAGTGTTATGTTGTTGCCATTGTTGAGCAATCAGGAGAAAAAAATCCATGCTGATTTACCAGTAAATTCCAGTCTACCTTCTGCACACCCCTGTTCTAGGCTTTGCATCACAGTTATCCAATTTCATGTGCAGAACAGTGCCGTGCCCAGTTGGAAGTGTTGTGTCCTCTTACAGTGCCAATACTGAAAAGAATATTGTTTTGCCTATAGGAACGTAAGGCCCAAGATGACCATTTATGTATGTCAGGAACCTGAGCAAAATCGGTCTCACCTTCATCAAAAACGAGAGAATGGAGATGCTAATCTGTGTAGTAAGTGTCTTGTTCGTTTTGGCAAAGCTTGCCAGCCTTTCGTAACAATCTCTACATCCTTCGAGAAACTCTGGCTGCCCGATAAAATCTATCTACAGTGGTACCTCGGGTTAAGAACTTAATTAGTTCTGGTGGTCCGTTCTTAACCTGAAACTGTTCTTAACCTGAGGTACCACTTTAGCTAATGGGGCCTCCCACTGTCGCCACGCTGCCGCTGTGCGATTTCTGTTCTTATCCTGAAGCAAAGTTCTTAACCCAAGGTACTATTTCTGGGTTAGCGGAGTCTGTAACCTGAAGCGTCTGTAACCCGATGTACCACTGTAATTGCTACCGGTATTAGTATGATCAATTTCAAAAGTTCCTCTTTCCCAGAATGAACCCAAACCTCTCACCACAAATAGCTTATGGACTGATCCTGTGCAGCCAACACACTCACTAATACGTAGGTATGAACAGACACAGGGTTGCATTTAATGGGAGGAATTCAACACCACACTCTCCTGATCATTCCACCAGTGCAAACATTTTGTCTTACCAGATGGAATAACCCCCCCCCCCTTGCCCTGTGCACTGTTCTGGGGGTTATCCTGAAACCCCCTCAAGCTAATTTTAGTGTGTGTGAGAGTGGACAGAGGAAAAACCCCATTGCACAAGCATAATTCCTTGTGCAGGGTGGGACTCACTCATTGAATCTCACCCAGTGTTTGTCATACTCTGAGTAGATACATTAAAATTAATGGATGTCACTAATTTAGGCCCATTGATTCCATTGTGCCTACCCTGAGTAGAACTTTGCTGGATACAACCCACAGTGTTTCTAGCCCAGCCAAGCTATTCTAAAAGGCATTAGGTTTATGGAGGATGTGTGTGTTGCTGTTCCAGAGATCTGTGGTATGTCAGGTAACCAGGAGTGTCTGGATAATTCACTTATAGATTGGTAGGGAGCAAATCTTAATGAATGAAGTTGATAGACAGCAGATCAGGATAGTCTTGCTACATCTGACTTCTAGTACTCTGTCATTGTGACTTCATGTAAGGTGAATAATGTGCAGTTGCAGCTACACAGATTTCTGTTGGCAGTCTTCAACCTTTCAGATCCTGGACTTTAGAAAGCTTCATCACAGGAGTCACTTACTGTGGCTGCCATCTCTTTTTAGGGTCACCAGATTATATAAAAAAAAATCAGGAGTAAATTTTGGCAGATGCATCTTACAATACAGGATTCTACCCACTGAAATCCTGTCAGCTACAGAATGGTTAAAAGTCACGCTGCTTGCCTCTTAGTGAAAACACTCTTTTTTTAAATAATCTGTCATTGTCTTCCAAACAGTGAAACAGTGATGGTGGCCGTTATGAGTGGTTTCCAGCAAATATTGAAGCAGAAAATTTTCCTATGCAAATTAGGGTAATTTGCATCAGGAAATTTCTTGCTGCCCCAGGGAGTGGTCTAATTTAGCAAATTTGTTTAAGAAACTAAGCTAAAAAAAGAAAAAAAAGGTACCCCATGTTATTCTTTTTTTGGCCCAATACACCTTAAATATTTTACTTGAAGTACTTAGAGGGGAGGATTTTAAAGCGCACTTTTAATATGCTTTAATTGTTACATTACACATAGTGTTTTTTTATTGGAGTACTTGTAAAAATTTACATTGTTTGAATTTAAAAAGCAGAACGACATTCTTGCTAAGGATAATCGCCTTAAAAACCTTAATTAAAACTTTGAAACTGCCAAGTTTGCCTAATATTATTATATCACAACTGGCATTCATGAACTTATGAAGTGGTAATTTTTCCACCCCACAACACTGGGCGGTGGTGGTGTCACTACTATTAATAGCATTCACCTTGAGGTTAGAATATGTTCTGTTTGTGGAGCCTGACCCACCAGTTGAAAATGAATGATTTGTTGGATCAGGATGTTAGTTTAAACCAGCCCCCTCCCCAAAACACTAAACCTGCCTGGCAAGGATAGGAGACTGCTACACATGTTCTGAATGTTTTAATGATTATCATTTCTAAAAGCAACACTTAGGCTTGTGGTTACATTCCTGGGGCTAATCTAGGTGAGCACATGTTTGCTAAAAAGGAAAAATAGAAAAATTGTAGAGGTATTAAAATCAGTGAGGATACTGGAAAGGGAAACAAAGTTTTCTGTGCCTTCCTTCATAGTTTTCCCCAAGCTGACTGGAGGCAAAGGCACCCAAACATGGGAAAGTGAGGTGGGGGAAAGTTTAGCTCCCCCATGTACTTATTTTGGTGATGAAAAGGACACCTGCTCCCTCTTTCATAAGAGCACATCTTTAATCACATGCATGTTTTGAATTTTTCATATCTGAACTGCAAAATTAAAAATGCATAGATGTGCAAAAGTAATGACTGGGTGGCAACTTCTTCTTTCTGCCATCATTGTGAACTTAAAAGGTTGCTTCTAAATGCTTTTCTTCTATTAGTCTTAATATTCTAGTGTGTGCTAAGACAAAAGCAAATGAGGGCTGTTTTTCACAAGTTAAATATTTTTCCTTAAATATATGCAAATCCTATGGTGCATGTCTAAATATTTCTCTTTCCCCAATACTGTCGCAGTATACCATGCTATCTTCTTAGAAGAGCTGACAACAGTGGAATTGATGGAGAAGATTGCAAACTTGTACAGTATTTCCCCACAGCAGATAAACCGAATCTATCGGCAAGGACCTACAGGGATCCATGTATTGGTGAGCAATGAGGTAAGAGTTTTAACTGGAATGCATCCCATCTAGTTCTAGCTATTGGTGTGTTTAGGACCTGTTCTCTGACCTTAGTGTGACTGACCTTTATAATGCTGTGGATTGTGTGTTTTGCTCTGGAGGCTGCTGAGTTTTAAAATGCTAGAACATGTCATATGCAGCTTTAGCAGTGAGGATCACAATATGAAGAACCTGATTATAAATATCGTTTTGCTTTTCTGTTTATATAATACTTTATGGTAAGGATGGATATATAGGGAAGTAGTGATCTTATCGAGCATTGTTGACAAAGCTGGTAATGAAATGGTGGGAAAGGCATATTCATTGCTTTTCGCTGGAATCTCTTCCACTTCATTTCAGCTCATATAGTGCACAGCCTTGGCCTCAATGGTGTTTGAAATTGACTCTTGGAGGTTGTGCTTGTCTCAAGTGAATAGGCACAATAGGTAAGATTTCAGCACCATGAACAGTTCCTTCTGCCTTTTCAGCTTCTATAACATTTTGCTTCTGCTAGTCTCCATCTTCAGGTTAGTTCCCTTGCCTAAAAACCACAGATACTGAAAGGCGATTTGAAATAAAGAAGTATCTGGGGAACATAAAAAAGACATTTTTAGCATGCAGTACAGTTATACCTCGGGATACGGCCGCTTCAGGTTGAGCGATTTCGGGTTGCACACCACGCCGAACCCGGAAGTACCGGAACGGGTTACTTCCGGGTTTCGGCACTCGTGCATGCACAGAAGTGCTAAATCACGTTTTGTGCATGAGCAGAAGCACCGAATCATGACCTGCGTGTGCGCAGATGCGGCGCTGTGGGTTGCAAACGCGGGTTGCAAACATGCCTTCCACACGGATCACGTTCGCAACCTGAGCGTCCACTGTACAACCACATTCCCGATAAAATGATGGTACTGAAACATGCAGTCACTTTCACCCCTAAAAAGTAGAAAGGATTACAGAGAACCCAATATTTTCCCCTTCACATTGACATTGCTTTGTCAGTGAGTCTTAATAATAATAATAATAATTTATTATGGTTGTGTTCAAAAGTGGGTGAGCTTCAACAAGCTTGAGCAATGTATCTGCTTTGTGTGCTAACCCCCTTATGCATGGTTAGGTGAAGGACTTCTGCCAAATTTAGTTTCATTTTTAAAGAATCTCTGCTATGAAGTCGGCTTATTAAACTTGCTATAATCTCATTCGAAAAATCTGCAGCATTACTTAACTTTGACTTAGTGGGGGGGAGAGAAGGGCACACAGAATCTTGGATAACAAAATGTTAAAGCTGAAATATATGTACAACATGGAAAATACTTTGCAAAAACAACAAAACCTTTTGAGCCCTCATCCAAGTTTCTTGGAAGCAACAAGATGTCATGCAAATAGGAGAAAGAATCCCACTTGCTAGCTTCCAACCATTCTCACGAATGTCTCATTCTGTTCTATGTTGCATATTTTCATGGCAAATATTCCCAGCTTTCTCTAATTAAGCTGTGGGCTGCATGCTCTAGAATCACTTAAGAAGCTTCGTTGCATATGACCCCTGGAGAACACAAGTTAAAGCAGAGAGCAAGGCTTCTAGTGCAACTGTGGATGAAGCCTGCAATTTTTATTCTGAAAGTCTCCCTACCGTTTCACTCTGATGAATCTGAAAGCTTCAATGTTTGAATAGTCATGAAGTGTTTTAAGGCAGCCTCTGGAAAGAAGAATTGCCTCAACCAGCTAGGGTGCAAGGACACCCTTCATTACATGCTTGAGTTACTGATTAACAACAACAATTGCCTTATTTTTGTGTTCTGGTGGCAGGGCAGCAAGAGTGATGCAAACAGCAGTCACCAATTGGATGTTCTTCATGCATCATTAGATATGGTGTATGGGTGCAGCACTGGACTTAATTTTGGTGGATATTTTTCTGTGTGAAGGTGACTGGGGAGTAAGAGCACTGTTGTGTGGAGGAAAGCATAGCCTAAGAAGATAGAAGTCAGTGACTATAACCTATGATAACACCTAGCACAACTTAAGTCACACACACACACACACACACACACACACACACGACCCATTGAAATCAATAGGCCTGACTAATGGAGTTGGTTAGGTGAATCTTGACCTCCATTTTTTGGTGCTGTATAGATCATCCCATCTCTACCATTTGCTTATCTACCATTTTTGCATGTGTGCTTCTGCAAAAATTCCTCTAGGAAGCACCTCGTGGTTGCTTGTCCTTTTTTAATAGCCCTACTGGCCTCTGTACACTGACAGTTCCTTTGTTTTCAAACTAATAGCACCCTGTTGATTAGGAAATGTATATTTCTTTCCTGAAGAAAATGTGTGTGTGTGTGTGCCAATAAATTCCAGATTTCTTCCATTTGTCTTTTTTATCCAGATGGTACAAAACTTTCAAGATGAATCTTGTTTTGTCATCACAACGTTAAAAGGTATGTACACATATTTCCTGCCATAGTAGTAGGATTTGCCTTCACCAAAATAAGGGTGTTGGAAGTCACTTAAGAGGATCCAAAAATTCTCAGGCGTAAAATGACAAATGCATAAACAGCCGAACAGGATAGTCAGATACTATGAAAACAGAAAAAGGGGTGGTGTCACCCTTTTCTTCAGGGGCCTCAAACTTGAGTGGTGAAAGTTCCCAAAAACAAAGAAGCAAAGGTGTGCACTGTTCTGCCAGTGCATTTGTACCACACCAACCCCCCTGCTACCTTGTCTCTCTTGCTCCCCTTCCTGGTAAGGTACACCTACCTACCTGCCAGGAAGTTAGCATAGTGGCTCTATCTATTTAGTTGTTCAACATTTGATAATTCTTTGCCATATATGAAGCTCCTCATGTAAACTATCATTTCCATGCATTGGGGTGTCCTTTGTTTCTGCCCATATATATTTCTCTTAGCTAGTGTTTTGTCACCTTTCCTTCCACACTATACCAAACTTATTTTCATAATGTGACTAAAACTATTTGGATTTTCTAATAATCCACATCCCATAATGTAGTGCTAAGATGACATTACAGTACATAAATTATTTCTTGAAATGGATGTCCACAGCCTCATGTTTATCATGCAATTTGCATCTGTAGAAAGTGCAGACTAGTAGGGTCTGCAGTCAGGTGTGTGTGTGTGTGTTTCAAAGTTTGAAGTTAAAGCACTGATTAAAGGTTTCTCCCCTCTTTCTCTCCTGCAGCTGAAAGTAATGATGGCTACCATATCATTCTGAAATAACCCTCTTCTATGTATGTTGGGACTTACAACATTATGATGCCTCACTGCAACCCAGACTGAAAAGATGGAAAACTCATTTGTATAAAAGTGTTCTTATTAACTGAATGCCCTAACAGAAAAATTAAAGTGTGTAAATTTCCAGAGTGTTGGGGACTAGACGTGGTCTTCGGAGTTCATCTGATTATTGTTTTGAATTGCCTTTCCTTTTTAGAACTACCTGTATGCATTTTTGCTCATTGTTCAAAACCCATGTGCCTTATTAAAACAGAAATGACTTAATATGAAAAGCACTTCTCCCAAACCTCCAGGGACTAGCATTATAAAGGCTGATCATCCTGGTTACAAATGTAGCTAAATGTATATACTGTACTACTTTTCCTTCACTTCCTAGGTAATGTAGATAACCAGACAGCTATGGATTCTTTCTTCTTAAAGCTGATTTGCAATCATCATCTAAGTTCCTAATGAGGGTAGTTACTTTCCTGCTTGCTTTTTTGTTGTTGTTGCATCTGACAACAGACCAAGCAGAAGTGCTATTTCCACACATCCCTCTTAATTATATATAACTCTTACTTGCTCATTTTAATTAGGTTGCTTTGTTTTAGGACTTCAAATTGAAAAAAAGGACAAACCAGGGCAAATTTTGCCCTCGGCTGAATTGTGCCCCTCATTTGTGGCTGTGATATTTCCCCCCAGTAAAACTCAACAGCTACCACTGAGATCTACTGGAGAAATGAAAAGGGCTGACTGGAGAAATGGGCAGGTTTTGCTGCACATCCAGGTTGCAGTTGCCCCATGGAACTCAGTGAGAGATTTAACTTTGGAAGAAAGCACACTAGCTGTGTGTGTGTGTGTGTGTGTGTGTGTGTGTGTGTGTATGTGGAGAGAGAAGTTATATATGAGGGGAGAGGTTAGCAAATACTTATCCTCCAGGGCATGGAGCAAGCACTGACCCTCATCCAGTAATGTGTTCACAAACTGTGGTCTCCTTTCTGCTATAAAAGTAAACTGGTTCCATTCACTTGCATGACAGAAGGTTATAGGTTTGGCCAAAGATCTCTCACGTGCCTTGGACTTTGCTTATGGCTGTGAGCAACGTTTCTTCCTCCCCCTCTTCTGAACACTCTGGTTTCAGGCTCCTTGCTTGCATTCAAAAGCTCTCAAGGCAATGTTGTCGCTAAGGGAAAGAGGAGAGATGGAAACTTTGCATTCCTCTCCTCATGTCTACCCTTCCCTGGCAGTTGTATGTGCATATCATATGCCTGCTTCACCAACAATTGTATGTTAAGCTTCTTAAGTTAATAAGGTCTGTGCTATTTCCACTTGCATCTATGGATTTGAATATTCTCTATTTGCTTTTAAGAAACAGTTGCACCCCATCCTGTTTTTTTCCTTTTTCTCTTTACACCCCATCCTGCTACCACTTCTTGCTTTTGAGTACGGATTATAGAAGCTTGTATATGGATAGGTATAAATAGAGACACTCATGGTCCTAACTTTAAATATTTAAAGCAAGAGTCCCATAATTTTGCGGGCTGTTTTAACATGGCTCTGAAGTTGTCAGTAAAACTAAGGAATCTTGCAAATTTTCATAATACTTAAGAAGTTAAATGGAAGTACCAATATAGTAATCATAAAGAAGTATATGAAACAAAATATTCAGAAAGAAATGTCCCATAGTCTAACTGAGGAGTTGTTTGCTCTGTTTTCTCAAGTTGTGCTCCAATCCAGAAATTGGGTATAAATGTTTTCTCTTACCCAAATTACCCCCTAAGTGATTCTAATGTATTACTGCAGTTTCAGACATTAATGTCACAGGACATACTGTCATAAAGGCAGTCAGCTACTTCTGTGGCAAAATAAGTCTAATTACTTTGCTGATAGGGGTGCCTTCTTATGATGCTCTTTTCTAAAATGTGTGTTTTTGTTGTTGTTCCCTTATCGTCTATTTGGCAACTGAGGCTGCAATCCTGTACCCGCTTATCTGGAAGTAAAGTCTCATTGAACTCAATGGGCCTAAGCTGCTGAGTAGACAGGAGTGTGCAGATTGTCCTGTGAGCGGTCTTATAAAAATATTTGTGTATAAGTAACATTTTCCTCTACTACTATTGTAAAGAATGTTAAGCTGGATGGACACACGCACAGTGTTATGTGGTCAGCCTGTCATTGAGCTGGACACTTGCACCCTGATCCATTGAGTGCAGTGGGTGTGCAGAAGCAGGCTTCTGTGCATTGATTCCCTGCTGCATCAGGAACCATGCATACAGAAGAGTAATGCACATGTAGCTCCCTTGGTTGGATAAGGGCACTGCCTGCAGTGCTGGTCACTGAAGTAGGATGGTGCATTCAATGGCCAACAGATGGCCAATGCCCAGATGGGTTGGCAAGACTATATGGCTGCCTCCTCTAACATTTGACAGGCATCTGTTGGGTGAGTGCACATGGCTCATTCCTCATGTGCAACAGTGCATGGGGCTCCTTTGATAAAGGAGAACTATTGCCTTTATCTGACTCATAGAGTGAAGGGAAACATAATTTTTTTTGTTACACTCCCTGAATGGCTCTCATGGGCACAGCTATCATAGAATAATGTAAATCATGGTTCAAAATTACATTTGGCACATTTGTAATTTGTTGCGTTTCACAGAAGTATAAACACTGTACTTTTGGTAAAGGAAATCCTGACTACTTACTATTTAAAATAATAATAATAATAATAATAATAATAATAAATTAATAATCACAGCTTTTTATAGCAGATGGGTCGCTAACTATAGAAATAGACTGGACAAAGCTTGATATCTTTTAGGTTAACAAGTGCTGAGCTGTCGCTGAGCTGTCTGTGTTAATAACAAAACATTTTCTCTGGCTTATTTGTACCTCTGGAACACTGAACTAGAATTCTTTAGGAAGGAAGATGACAAGAGGTTTATTAGGTGGAGTTAGCATTAACGTGCCGATTACCTCTACACGCACATAGGGAAACATTGTTTGCCAATATTCCATTTCACTGTTGCTGTAGTCTGGGATAAGGTGTGTGAACCTCATTTTGGAACTGGAGTTTTCAGCATTCGCAAGGAAGTTGACTAACTTTAATACTTTTTAATAGGCTTGTCTCAGGAAAAGCTTTAAATTAGTGCCTCCCCGCCCCCCTTGTCAAATGTACATTTGTGTGTTTTGCACTCCACTTTGTTGTCTTATGGAGGGGGGAAAGCTCTTAAGTCTCTCTTTTAAAATTTTAATTTCTTTTGTCTGATTGGGGGTAGGTATTTCTGTCTTTCAAAGGGTTATGGGAGTTCAATTTTCTTCACCTGTAATGCAGCAACCATTTAAATGGGTGTGATTTAATTGAAGGGGGGAGGAAGGGAGGTCAAGCATAAAGAGTTGTGAGTATACTGCCAGATTCTCTCTTGGTTTTTATATATAGATATTTTAAAAAAATAAAATAAAAACGAAACCTGCATATTTTGCACTGGCCATTCTACTGTTGTACAGAAGAAAAGACACATCTGTATTTAGACTCTGTGCTCCTGTAAAAATGCAATTAAACTTTGTAAGAAATACCTTGCACTTTTTAAGTAGATGGATCGTGGATTTCCACCATATAACTTTTAAGTACTTCCTGTTTGGGTTCACTCTTGCGACTTCAGAACCAACATCAACATCAGGGCCTGCTCCAGTTGGACTGTCCGCTAAACACATACATGCATGTCCAGGACCACCTTTATATTTCATATACTATTATTTGTTTTAGTAGTTCCAAGAGCTATGCAAAGGATTTGTCAGAAATGGGCCTCTTTGAGGAGAAGAGAGTTTAAAAGGTGTTACAAGTAGGCTGGTTAAAAGCTAAACCTCTGCTGCTCAGGTTTCCTTTGGATGGGGATGCATTGGTGCTAGAATTATGATAGGGGGTGGGTAAGACGGTAGTGAGGCCCTTGATGAAATTCACAAGTTTAGCCAGATCACAACCTCCATGCACAACCTCTGTATAGCCTCGTTAAGTTGCTGTGGTGTCACAAAAAGTAAATTATGGTTCCCTTTGCCCTACTGGCTTTCATCAATACTCTGGAAATGGGGACATCTGAACAGGAAACTGAAAGATCCCATAGAGGTGTAGCAGGTCATTAAAAAATGTTCACGGTGACTGGCATATTCCTCGGAATCTGGTACCTGCTCTGGAAGGTTTTTAGTCTGAAAACTGCAAAGACCTCGAAATCAAACCTATTCCCACCCTGGCTTATGCAAAGACCTTAATAATTCATATTTCCAATCTATTCTATGTCCTTGTGAAAACCCTATTATTGTAGCCATAATAAGGAATGGTTTGCTTGGCCTTGTGTCCTCTAGAACCTAATTTCAGCCCTGAAAATAGAGATAATTATTTGTGACTGGTGTGAAGGCACACATGAGGTTTAACTGCTGAAGACAAGGCAGATGGTTGGGCTTTGGGAGTGAAGTCAAAGCTGTTTGAAGGTTACAGTGCCTGCTGTGGCTGTAGAGACCGATGCGGGAGAGACATGTTTTGTTGCATATAATGTTCTCCCCTCCACCACCACCAAGTAGCCCTAGTCCCATGCAGTCAAAAGAAATGGCTTCAATTTAGGCAGGTTTGGGCTGCACAGCTGTTACTTGTTTTTGATGTTTCTACTTCTGTAGTGGCTCACAGTACTCTTTAAAACAGGGGTCAGCAAAATTTTTGAGCAGGGGGCCGGTCCACTGTCCCTCAGACCTTGTGGGGGGTCGGACTATATTTTTTGGGGGGGAATGATGCAAGAGCACCACGAGCCCCGGTGGCTGCTTACCTGTGTCTTGCAAGCGGCAGTGGCTGGTGGTGGCGGTAGGCCAATGAGTGGCGTGCGAAACGGCTCCAGAGATGGGCTGCTTAAAATGGTGGTCGGTCGAGTGCTGCTGCTGCTGCTGCTGCTGACGACGACACCAACAAAGCCCAGCACCCTTCCTCCTCTAGGCAGGGTGGGGAGAAGCCAGGAGGAGGGAGGGAGGAGGTGCCGCCACCGCTGTGTGAGCAAGAGGGAGGGAGAGGGAAAACGTGCACGCTGATGATCCACGCGGTGATTCCACGGGCCGGATCGAGAAGGCAATTGGGCCTGATCCAGCCCATGGGCCTTAGTTTGCTGGCCCATGGTTTAAAAGGTTGCTTATGAAATACTCTTATATACTCACTCCCCCAAGTCATTAAAATTTCTGGAGGCAGCATGACCTCCCAAAGTGCTTCAACTTTTGATAGTGTACAGTCTCTGCCTTCAAAACTGCCCACTTCCCCCTCCCTTGATCTCTCTCTTCTGTATACACCCACCCACACACCTGGAGAAGTGTTGGCTTTTATAAGCATTTCACTGGAAAACAGAGTCCCAACCAACAGAAGACCCGTCTCCTAATCACTGTGTTGGATGAAGACCTCACTCCCAGTGGCAGGAGCATCCCCTGAGTAGAGGTACAAAGAACGGTTGGCCAGCAGCTGTAGCAATATGAAGAAGAACACTTGAAAAACAACCCAGGGAATAATAAGAAAAGTAAGAATCCACAGCAGCCGTCAAAGCCCCCCCCCCCCCAATTCACAATGCTGCTAACTAATTTGTTCCAAATACTCATTAGAATACAGTGTCCATGATCTCACTGAGCATTAAGTGGTACCTCGGGTTAAGAACTTGATTCGTTCTGGAGGTCCGTTCTTAACCTGAAACTGTTCTTAACCTGAGGTACCACTTTAGCTAATGGGGCCTCCAGCTGCCGCCACATGATTTCTGTTCATCCTGAAGCAAAGTTCTTAACCCGAGGTACTATTTCTGGGTTAGCGGAGTCTGTAATCTGAAGTGTCTGTAACTCGAGGTACCACTGTACTGAGAAGTGTCAGGCTGTAAAACTCAATTTTGTTGGGGGGGACGACTTAGAGCATTTGACTGCTTTCTTTGGCTCCATAAGGAGGTTTAGAAATGGTTCAAGATGCCAAGGAAGCAAACAAAATGCCCTTGCCAAACTCTCTGACAGCGGATTTAAGGGGGGGGGGGAATACATTAGAAAGCCATCAGAAGCCAATGGCTATAATTGGATTAAAGTTGAACAGATTTTTCCCCTTAATATAAAGAATCCTTCATAAAATGAGGAAAGAAATATTGAGGTTAGAACAACTTGGCCAAACCTTTCCACTAATCTGCTTTAAACCTACACAGCAAGCAAGTTATGTTTTAAACTTGATTTTTCACCTTGTAATAATACAGCTTTTCATTAGGGGTCAGTAATACAGCCAACAGTAATTGATGAACAGCACAGCAGTACATACCAATGTACCTTACAAACAAGGCTACCTTACTTTCACAATGTGTCTGAGAGATGTACTTGTAATTAACATGCCACATGTCCATTTATTCACATAGGCTGCAATCCTGCAGACCGCCTATGTGGGTTGGAAGCCCCATTAAACTCAACAGGATTTACTTCTCAGCAGAAGTATAGGATTACATCAATCTCCTATATGCAGCAACCTGGGAGGAAGTCCCATTGAGCTCAGTGGAGTTTACGTCTGAGTTCTAGTGCAGGGATGTGCATTTTATATATAAGGCCTTCAGCTGCCTTCTAAAAGTCAGATAGTTGTTTATTTCCTTGACATCTGATGGGAGGGCGTTTCACAGAAGGCCCTCAGAGCTGGACCCTCAGTATCTGGGCTGAACGATGGGGGTGGAGACGCTCCTTCAGGTATACTGGGAGTAATTTACCAATGATGTACATATGGCAGAATCTCATAAAATGAAGTGACAGAAGTAGACTGGGGGGGAAATGCCCTCCTGAGGCTGCTGGGTTTATGTCCCGTCTCCCTGCCCACAACAGTGCAGATTTTACATGGCTCTTCTCACCTCTTCACAGGGAGTCAAATTCAGGTCAGAATGACACAGGCTTCCAGTGTGGATTAAGCAACTGCAGCAGTCTGGAAAACCAGTCTGCCTGAGGGCAAATTTAGCTAGGTGTCTCTCTCTCAGGATTATTTTATATCTTGGAATGTCTGGATAATAGAAACCCTGTCCCTAACCAATTGTTGGGTAGAATGGTCAGGCAAGGTATACAGAAAACACCTTTAGCCCCATCGAATACAGATTGTGTTTGTGGTGTCTTGGCACGGGACACCCTGTCTCCCCACGTTAAATGCTTGAGATTGTGAGGAGCTATTAGGGTTGCCAACTTTTTTGCTGGCTTGAGGCTGTGCTTTTAGTAGCAGCCTGCCATGCATCAGTATAGCAATGAAACATTTTCCCCTGACATTGTGATAAATAGTGGGAAAAGCTTTGCCTGCTAAATTCCTACCTGTTAGGCTCCAGGTAAATGCATATTGGCAGGGCCAGCAAAAAACACACACACAAAAACAAAACCCTGGGTGACACTGAGAGCTGGTTGAGGGTCTTCAGAGAATTGGCATGCAGAGGAGTGGAAATGAGAATATTCTGAATTACAGATATTTCAGAGTTACAAGCAGCCTTTATTCCTCAGGATTTTACAACTCTGGGTGATTAACAGTGCTTTCTGTATGCTTTCTGCCTTCAATGGGCCTAACGCTCTAGGAAGTCTGTTTAGAACTGTTGCCTAAAGTATATTTTTAACTTGTATCACTGAGAAAATACAAAGAAACTTAAAAAATTGGATCCACATCATCGTGTCCAAATGGAATTACTAGACCAGAGAAAGAAAATGGGAATTGTAAATTATCCTGAGGCATTCCAGAAGAAGCATTTCTATCATCTACTGTATACATGATGGAATAATAATGACAGAATGAATGGTTCCCAAACTGTGGTCCACAAACTTCATTCAGGTGGTCCATGGCGTCTCTTTGGATTTGTCACATTAAATAGGCATATTGATTTTAAATTGTATTTTTATTGCTGCTTTTATTGCATTTATTGTATTGCAATTTGAATTCCATGGAATACAATTAAAAACCATACAGCATCTAGCACAGCACAATGCAATTGCTACAACAGGCATAAAAAGCATTACATGGTCTGCCAAGACCCTCAGCAATTTTCAAGTGTTACATGGGAGTGGGTGGAGTTTGGAGACCACTCATTTGGGGCAGGAGGAAGTTTTGTGCATGTTGAATAGACATTTTAGCAAAGCACAATACATGTGGTTCTTATCTGTACACATGCAAAATGCTTCATGTTCATTGTGATCATTTTTGTAGAAAAAATGTATAGTCATCAGTCAGCCTTCTCTGTCATTACAGCATACAGTATCAGATCATAGGCTTGTGTCAACAAGAACAGGTTGACATTGCAATTATAACTGAGACAACACCATCAAGGAATGCTAACTTTTCTCAGTTCTTTTTAAGAGAAAAGGGGATTAGATAAATTCAGTGAGAATATGTATGTGACTGTAACAATAGACACAACTATTGGCCATTATAACTAAATGGAAGCTCTGAGGCTCTACAGTATTGTGTTATGCTCTAGTAACCTCTAGGTTAGATGAGTGCAATGTGTTATATGTGAGGTTGCCTCTGAAGATGGTTTGGAAACTTCAGGTGGTGCAAAATTTGGCGGTCAGGTTGTTCACTGAGGCAAGACAGTTTGAACATATAACACCGATCCTGGCCTGACTGCACTGGCTGCAAATTGGTTTCCAGGCCCAATTCAAAGTGCTAGTTTTGACCAATAACACCTTAAACAGCTCAGGATCGCAGTACCTCAAGAACCACCTCTCATCATGTAAACCAACCTAGACCTTGTGATAATCATTTGAGGCCCTTCTTCATGTGTCTCCTCCATGAGAGGTCCTGAGGGTGGCAACACCAAAATGGGCCTTTTTTTGCAGTGACTCCCAATTTGTGGAGTGCTCTCCCTAGAGAGGCTTGCTTTTATTACATATCTTAAGGCACCAGGTGAAAATGTTCCTCTTCAACCAGGCCTTGGGCTGATTAAAAAATCTATGGCCTTTTACACGTGTTTGTGGGAAGGGGCTTATCGCTTGGTTTGTGTATTTTGTGTTCTCATTTCTATTTTTATGTTTTGAACAGCCCTGTGATTTTTGGATGAAGGGCAGTGTACAAATTTAGTAAAACAAGCAAGCAAGCAAGCAATCAAACATTAGCATTCTTATGTAATTATTCTTATAAAAATTATGTAACCTCTATACTCACAAAAGAATGGGGTTGAGGGAAGGTTTATTTTAACACACAAATAATATTAGCTGAATTAAATAACATGCATATTTTATTTATCAATGCACCTGAGTCTTATTTTTAAAATTAGAGGCAGGGGAAAATCTCTGATTCCTCACCATCTTTCTGAGGTGAAGTTTCAGTACACTTCTACAACTCCATACTGTTTTGGTTGTAAAATACTGAAATGCCTATTTTATTTGGTTTCTTAAATTACCTCAGAGGTTTCCAGGCAACTTCAGTGATACAGTATTTAGTTATTTGCAGTGGCGTAGCGTGGGGGGTGCAGGGGGTGCCGGCTGCACCGGGCGCAACATCTGGGGGGGGCACGCTCGCACTCGCAGCTCTCTGCCCCTGCCTGGCTCACTCACTCTCTCTGAGCGCAGGAGAGAACTGAGCGCGGGAGAGAACCGCGGCAGCGGCAAAAAAAAAACAGCTGAAAGGGGGGGGAAACAAAGCAGGCACTTTAAAAGCGCCTGCTTTGTCTTCCTTTCACCCCCTTTCAGCTGTTTTTTTCGCCCCGGCATGGAGGAGAGGGGCGGGCCAGTAGCATGGAGGAGTGTCACCCCTTCTGGCTCTGGTCTGCCCCTCTCCTCAATGCCGACGCCGTAGCTCCGCCCGGGAGCGCAGCGGCGAAAACCCCCCGCTGAAAGGGTTTTTTTCAGTGGCTTTTTTTGCCGCGGCATGGGGCAAAGGAGTCGCTCCGTGCGCATGCGCGTTGTGACGTCATGCGCACGGAGCAACGCCCCGCCCCCAGGGGTGCTGCTTGGCTTGCCGCCCCGGGTACCCAAGCGGCACGCTACGCCCCTGGTTATTTGGAAGGAGCATGAAAGAGTTGCCTTTAGTCAGGGCTTTTTGTTCAGGGGGAACTCACTGGAACTCAGTTCCGCACCTCTCAGGCCATTGCCATTCTAAGAGAAACAGGGAGGTGTTCATGGCGAGTTTCGGCACCTATTTTTCTAGAAAAATAGCACTGCCTTTAACATTTTCCAAGTTACCACCTCTCTCTCTCTCTCTCTCTCTCTCTCTCTCTCTCTCTCTCTCTCTCTCTCTCTCGTTCCTAAGAGGGAAATTACAGTACATCAGATTCCCCCCCCCCTTTCCTGGCAAGCAAGGCATTCATTGTTCACCTGAAGGGTACTGGAGCAGGATAGAACACCAATTGCCTAAGGTACATTTTTTGCTTAGTAGGTTATTTAATCTGTACATTTTGTTCTTGTCGCTCTCCAAATGCAAACTGTCTGTCTGTCTTCCTTTAAAATGTAACTGACCCTGTGTCTTGACCTGGTGGGTGCCTGAAATACTTTGTTTATTAGTTTTGCAAGCTCAGGCTCGAAGAGGGCTATTTTTGGACAGGGTGGCTATGAAGGCCTGTTTGTGCTGTAAACCACTATAAAAAGGCAAGAACCCCACTGCAACATTGCCTGGGTTAATTTTGCCAGCTTCCGGGCAAACAGGCCTGTTTCGCTTTCTATGTAAAGGTGGGAGCTACTACCACTTGTGCTCCTGAAATTAATTAGGCCACATCTGCACTATTTGTTTAAAGCAGTATCATACCACTTTAAGAGTCATGGTTTTCACCAAAGAATCCTGGGAATTGCGTTTTTTTTCCAGAGTTCTGGGAGTTGGTAAAGCTAAAGGGACCCCTGACCATTAGGTCCAGTCGTGTCCGACTCTAGGGTTGCGGCGCTCATCTCGCTTTATTGGTCGAGAGCCGGCGTACAGCTTCCAGGTCATGTGGCCAGCATGACAAAGCCACTTCTGGTGAACCAGAGCTGCACATGGAAACGCCGTTTACCTTCCTGCTAGAGCAGTTCCTATTTATCTACTTGCACTTTTGACGTGCTTTCGAATTGCTAGGTGGGCAGGAGCTGGGACCAAGCAACGGGAGCTCACTCCGTCGCAGGGATTCGAACCGCCGACCTTCTGATCAGCAAGCCCTAGGCTCTGTGGTTTAACCCACAGCGCCACCTGGGTCCCTACCTGGGAGTTGGTAGGAGGTCCTTATTTGCACCACAGAGCTACAGCATTTCCAGGCACATATTACGTCCCTTAATTTAAAAAACCCCCATCAAAACCCCCTTTAAAAATCAAGTTTAAAAGCAGCTAAAAACAATTTGAAACAATTGAAACAATTAGGACAATATTAACAGCAACAGAAGCCCACAGCACACACACACCAGCAATACCTAAGAGCCTAGTCAAGGGCCTCAGCTTTTGCAGCTGGAGTCAGTCAGGGCCCCGCCCTTCCAGGCCAGGTGGAAAAAGCTCTGCAAGGCAGGGA
Organism: Darevskia mixta; assembly: GCA_034641385.1. NCBI lineage: Eukaryota > Metazoa > Chordata > Lepidosauria > Squamata > Lacertidae > Darevskia > Darevskia mixta. Next base: position 8,253,157 of record JAWWNH010000001.1, on the reverse strand, counting down.
GCAGGTCCTCCAAGATTCACAGACAAGACAGCATAAGGTAAGCAAAGCTCCAAATCAGTTAGGAATGAAATGACCCAGTTTCAGAGTTAGTCTATGGCAAATCATGATTAGTTCGGGTAGGTCTATTCATTGAAACCACTTCATCTTGCTTTATTACAAGGTGGTCATATGCTCAGTCATATGAAATTCAATTTCTTCAGCCATCAGAGCAGAGCTGGGAGTGGGGAGGAGAAGAAAAGCTGAAGCCGTGCTAGTTTGTGTATGTGCACCAGCTACGCTTGTGTGTTTTCACTGCGCTGCACGTGAAAGAAGTAACCTAGCATTTACAATTTATGGTTGTGTTCTTATGGTGCTAAATTGTCCAGTAAGGATCTCTCTCTTACAAGAAATACAGTAGTAAAATACTCGTTAAAGCATAGTCCAAATAATCAGTTTCATAAATGAGCTTGCAGAACAATTTAAAGATACTAGCTTGGATCATTAGAACTGTGAGGAGGAGGAGGAGGAGGGTCATTGCCACCCTGCCCGCCTTGGTGCTTCCACCTGGGCTCCTCCCAAGTCTTGGGTTTGGGGAGGGTCTGTGGTGGCTGCTGCTGCTGCTGCTAAAGAAAGGGAGAATCGCACCAAATCAGGCAGAGTCACCTAGCACAAAGGGAACCCACCCATAGAAAGTGCCTCCTCCCTATTTCTGGTGATCGCCCCCCCCCTTCTCCAATTACCCTTACCTATGCTATCCAGGAGTTTCTTTGCCATATTGCCATATTCTGTGCTTTATTGCATCAAAAATGTGTGAGGAAGACAAAACCCGAAAGAAGCACAAAAGCACCAGATGTTGCTGAATTGCAACTCCCATCAGCCCAGGCAGTATGGCCAATGGTTAGGGATGATGAGAATTTTAAGTCAAACAATATCTGGAGGGCACCCCATTGCCCACCCCTGCAGTGTATAGCCTGCACTGGTCCCACTGTCAGGATTTATGGGGGTGGGGAGAAACAGGACTGAGCTACCTGCGACACGATTGGTCACTTTGCAGAAGCCACGCCTATCGCTTAGTCGGGTTGTCAGATGCGCTGCTAGAATGCGCCACAACATCACCCAAGTGACCTCAGTGAGCAATTTCAATTTCAAATATTCTGATTATTTCAACTTTTAGTTAAGTATTTTTATTTATTTACCTGATGGGGGAGGGCAGCTGCCCCCCTTACCCCCTGGTTGGATGATTTGTTAACTGAGGTAGAGTATCATCTGAAGTCTTCAGAAGTGATACTTGATAATTTTAGAATCATTCCCTGATCTGGGTGACTAAGCAATCCTGTTTTATAAACTTTTAATTTGTGGGCATGACCTAAAGTCAGATGTTGGAGCAGAGGAAGACCTGAAACTGTTGTACAAACTGTTGACTGACTGCAGATTAAAGTGCTCTTGTATGCCAACTGTCATTCTGTGATTTATACCCATGGATTGAAAATTATTACATGAGGGCAGTTCTTGTTAAATCCTAGGACTTTTATAAAACTTATGACTTCTATCAATTGCAGAACAAGTTTCATAGTTTCACAAAGTGCTGTGTGAAGAAGTACTTTATTTTATCTGTGCTGAATTCAGTTTAATTAGCTGCCCATGAGTTCTAGAGTTATGAGAGAGGGAGCAAAGCCCTTTTCTATCTCCATGTCATCCATAATTATAATTATATATATTCTGTTTTCCTTAGTCCTAGCCTTTCACGGCTTTTTGGAATCATGCATATTATCCAGGGGTGCTGACTTGCACCCAAGGTTGAGGGAACCCAGTGCGTGTCACGTGTATGCCATCGTACGTCCGTTGCATGTGACATCGTGCACACAACGTGCAACGTCACATCTTTGGTGAGGAGGCTGAGTGCGGAGCAGCTTCAATGGCTGGTGGCTCCTCTCTCACGCTCAGGATGAGCCAGCCATTGAAACCGTGCTGCACTTGACTCTACCCTTGGCCTCCTCTGCCCTGTCAACATTGAGGGAGTCCAGCCCCCTCCCAACATATATTGGGTGGGTGGGGGGAGCAAAGACACCTCAGCGCCATAGCATTGGCACCCCTGCATATCTCTATATTACAAATTATATAAATAGTGTGCTCAATCAACTGCTGGTCCTCTTTAACTCGTTCTTCTGCTCTTATGTCGACTATTGGATGTATGGTGGCACCTTAGAAGGGGCACTACAAAATGTGAATATTGTCAGTTACATGGAAATAAACGTACAAATGAGATATTGTCTTCTAGGTCATTGCTCATAACTGTTCTTCTCAGTGGAGAACAATATCTCATGATATCATGAGTAATCAAGTATAATTCGGTGGGGAAGGTACCTCAAGGATTCTGGCCAGTGGAGCTGGTCCACTAGAGTGAAAGGGGGCACTGTCCTGTCAACCTTAGCCAGCTCCAACCTGCCTGTCTTGCCTTCTTACTTAAATTCAGTCCAGAGAGTATCCCAGACTGTCAGCTTCATCCTCCTTAGTCTCACTGCTGCCCTTGAAGAACTCAGTTTGGCCTCCTGCTAATATAAGTTCGTTGGGCCTACCATTGGCTCTGGCTCCTCCTACTGTTGGGCTCTGTGCTTTCCGCCCCAACAGGCACCAGGTTCCCCTTCCCCTGCTCAACTAATAGCTATTGTGGCTCACAGAGTGATAAGGCTGATTGGTATTCTTTATAATTTTCATTCCCACACCTTGGAGCGCTCCTTGTTTTCCCCAAACTGCCATTGAAAGCACTTGGGACTGTCAGAGAACAATAGCACAATTAGGCTGGGAAAGTGTTTCTAGTCTCCGGTGTAATTGCCAGTGTGACAGAGGACACAATTTTATTCACAATACCTGAGAACAGTTCTGCACCTGAGAAATGACTGCAGGGTACTGCCAGATCAACAGGTTCATATTCAGATATACAGTATCGGTACTTAGCATTTATTTTGTCCTGCTGGCTCCCTACTGTATCATAACATATAAGTGTAAAGATGGTATCTATTTTACTCAGGCTTTCCATAACTCTGGGTGCTCCCCAGGGCCGGCGTGCAGTTGCCTAGAGCGCCAAAATAGAGGGGGCGCTGGCCAGCCTGCCGCCCGCGCCGCCAACCAGCGGCGAAAATCGCGGCGGCGCGGGCGCCCGGCGGGCAGGGGGCGGGGCACCGTAGTCATGCGCAATGACGTCACGTGCCCCGCCCCCTCGCCTAGGGTGCCAAAAACCCTAGCACCGGTCCTGGTGCTCCCAGACAACCTGTTTAAAGGTAAAGGTCCAGTCGTGTCCGACTCTGGGGTTGCGGCGCTCATCTCGCTTTATTGGCCGAGAGCCGGCGTACAGCTTCCGGGTCATGTACAACCTGTTTAGTGAGCATTAATCCTGATTTGTCTGAGGGGAAGCTGGATGATGTCAAGTATTATCCCACACTTTCCAGTGCGTTTTCCTCTCTGGTCATTGACAGAAATAGATTCCAGTCTCACAAGTCTCACATTTCCATGCCTTTCATTCTGGTAATTTACAAAACATGTCCATCTCTCAGCAAAGTGGACATTCCACCACCTGCCTTCTCTTCTTTGAATCAATTCAGTTCATTTATCCTTTACCACAAGTTCAAACATTTTTAACAGCCACTCCTGGTCAGATGGAACGTTGACTTTGCCACTTTCTTGCCTGCACTGTCTTTGCTGCTTTTTAAGCAAGCTCCTCAGCAGTGATTTCAAATATATGGGCACATCCTCCTCAGTCACATTAAAAAGGATCAGCATTGGTTTATTTAAATAACCTTTTAGTTAACAGGCAGATGGTTATTCAGCTGCACATTCTTTAATAGATTGGCAGTCCAAGTTATTGTTAGTTTTTTATGCATAATATACTGGCCCTGGTGTCCAAGGCACTTTATGGAGCAACATAATGCAAGAAAGCAAAAAAGGGAGGAAGGAGCAGCCTCGTTTCTTTTGTTGGAGGGATAGGGAACCTGTGATCCTCTAGGTGTTGCTGGACTACAACTTCCAACAGCCACAGTCAGCATGGTCAATGGCCTGGAATGATAGCAGTAAAAGTCCAACACCATCCAAAGGGCTACAGGTTGGCAGTTTCTAGACTAGGGATTCTGTCAGCAAACCAGTTTCCTGGTGCATGCATGATAAAAACGTTTGTATTACGTGTAAAATAGATTTAAATCCCAGACCCTGTCAGGAAAGCTAGCGGGTGAAAAGATTTGTGTCTCTCCCCTACAGCTGAGAGTATTTGTTATGAAATGAAATGTTTGTCTAGATGCCAGAGGCTGCGTGGGTTCTCCTGAATAAAGTTTGGCAACTTGCAGCTTGGGTTTATCAGATGCTGAAGAGTGGCCAAGAACAAGCATCTATACCCTCAAGAAGGTGCCAGCTTCTAGTGCCAGAGTAATCATTTGTTCCCATAGTTCCATCAAGATAAATGACAATAGTTTTTTAATAAGAACCTTTGTCTGGGAAAGACAATGTGTAGAAAATTGCATCATGTGGAAATCTAACTTAATATGTAATCTTTCCTTACATTGCTTTGAAATGGCCTCTCAGGACAATTTAATGAGGAAAGCAGTTTATCTGGAGTTTGATGACTTCACAGGCTGACTCCCAGTAATTTGGGAGAGGTGGAATCAAAATTGTCTAACTGCATATGCAGTTCCTAGTGCAACTTTTATTTTGATTTAGTGTCTTTCCTAAGCTTAGAGTCCCCCTTCTTGCCATATCCAGGTGGCTACTATCAGGGATGGAAAGGCTATTTTGATGACCTGATCAGGGACCCCAAAACTTCATTGCAGTTTCTCTACAAACATACATAACTGACCCTTGTTTACTTACTAGTTATTATCCCAAATGCACAATTTCAAAACAAGCTGGAAAATTGGCATTATTGGCTTAAAATGGAATGGGTTATTTCTAGGCCCTCTGGATATGAACTGCAAATGTTTTTATGGTATGAATTAATGAACTGGGACAGTATGTGCTTTCTTAGCACGGAGAGTGTTATACAACAGTGCAATCTGTTGCTTGGTGACAGCTCTTGTTGTTTGGCTAACAGCTCAGATTTAGTAGGTTTATGATTGGATGCTTCAGCATGGTACTATGAAACACATTCATTGTGGAAATACAGCAAGCTATTACCTTTATGGCAGACATACAGGTAGTGCTAGGATATCATGGCAGACCTCTCACATCTAAGGGGTCACAAAATCTGCTACATGATCTTTTCCTCCCTACACACTAAAGTTCTGGTCACACGTAGATGTCTATAACCAAGTCTTTCTTGGTTGCCCCAATCCAGTTCAAAATGACTTTGCTAAGCTTCATGTTCACTTCCCATTATTAGGGTCAAAAACGTCATCTCAAATTTGGACTTTCTGGCTTGGTGGGGGTCGGGGGGGGGGGAGATTCTGCACATCCTGAGTGATCTTCATCCTTACAGCAGTTATGTGTCACAGCCTATGCCAACACCAAGCTTCTAGACCTTATTGTGAAAAGTTTACACCTCTTTCTCCCAAACTGAATCTCTTCCTTTATGTCTCTCCCTCTCTCACATCCTGTCTCTTCTTCTCCTGCCATGTTATTTCCTATACTTGGAGCAAGTTTCCTTTCCTTGAGACGCTTCCTTTTCCTCTTTCAAGACTCACTTTCTTTTCTTAGCAAACCCTCCTGGTCATTTATGTTTCCTCTGTTTCGACACGCTGCTCATTGACCTCTTCTCCCATTTGTGCCTTGCAAAGGTTAATTGAAGGTTCTCTGGGCAAGGGTCAGGTCACTTCCGTGATCTGCACAATGCCCAGCAAACTTGGTCTGTTTGCTTTTCGGGTCCACATTTCAATGGCGTTTGTTCAGGTGACTTTCCCAGGGAATTGTGCCTCTGCCTTGTTAATGGTAACTCATGTTATGGGTTTATTTTTCAAATTTAAAAACGCACTGATAGAAATCTATGAGAGCATTTGGAGTGGGCTGTGGGGGAGAGATCAGAGAGATCTCCTCACATGAAATCCTATCTTTACTTTTAATAGCCTGTAATGAATGTAAATTAATCTTATAAACCATTATACTTTAACACCTCATCAGGTGTTAAGAGCATGTCTCCTTTAGCATTTTAAGATAGGTGATGTCCACACATAGCTACTCTAACCCGCCCCTCTGTCCCCCGCCCAAGCAAAGCATTTTACTTCGGGGAGCAAGGTCATCCAGAAGCAACTTCTAATCATTGTCACTCTTTGCAGAGCTGGAAACCACTACAATATTTTTCATAGCCATCCAGAATGACATTTTCAAGGACCATTTCCCTTCAACTCCACCTGCAAAAGGCTGATAGCTCTGATTGAAAAGTTGTATTTTAACCAGCTTCGGCTGGATGGGACCAGTTTCCTTACAAACATAATTACTAATTTGAAAGCATGGTATGCTCTTGGGAGAAAGGGAGGAGGGACAGAGGGGTGGGCACAGCAGGGGAAAAGGATAGGGAAAAGCTGAATTCTGTCCAAGAAGATCTAGGTCTGCATTTATAATTGGGTATAAGCTGAAACAAACTAGCAGAAGCCTGGTGTGACGTTTCTGCTGGGTTGGTACCTTTTCAGGCTCCAGGCTGGGGATTAAATGTCTGCACATATGCAAAATTAGCATGTCACGTGTTATGCCAATCCTACTAACAATTTTAACTGTTTAAGATGAATAAAGAATGGGGGAAATTTATAATTTAAGTTTAGGCCACCAACAGATACACCATGTGGGGCTTCTGTTCTTTTGCACACATGCTCCTGAGCATCATGCGCCTCTGCATGCTATGGCTATGGATACAGCGAACGCAAGGTTATGTGAAGGGCATAAACAAGGGCAGCACAGCACACTGCAACATCCCCATGGGAGGTGGATGGGAATGGGAGAACCGGCCTGAATATGTGGACAGTGTGCGTCAGTTCAGGAAATTAGGGTTCAAACCCATGCTCAGAAGCAATGAACTCAGTAGCTCCCAGGCTCAGTTTCTTATTTGCAAAATGGGGATGTTGGTGTCCTATTTCAGAAGGTTATTGCAAAGATGAATGAGATAATATTTGGGTGACCATGTGGGTTTCCACAGCGTGCTGACATCCCTCGCACATCGCATCGTTGCTGCAAAACAAATTACGATGCAGTGATACATGCTGAATAGATTTTTCCTGTTTGTTTAATCTATAAGCACCTTCATTTACAGCTTCAGTGTTCATTTTTGGATGATGGGGCTTGGAACAAGTAGGTGTAGACGTTACTTTGGTTAAAAATGATATTAATTTATTAATTGCTCTTTACTTCCTGCAGTATCACCTTGCGTAACCTTTATTTTGTGAGTTCAAAGCTGCATACTAATCCTTCAGACATTTTAGCTGACTGAGGGATGTTGTAAAAAAAAAAAATGTACAGCCCAATTTAGAACCACACTAAAAGAGCTTGTTTACTATCGGCCATATTGGGTGGAGTGCGTGGAAAGATGAAACCCCAACAATTCCACACAAAGGTTACTACTGTCACATACAATCTAAAATTACCCCAGGGTATGGCAAAATCATGTGTGAGCAAAACCCTATTCAAGCATTTTTAAATTCTTCCATACAGGGGTTGTGGAGCTGGCGGGGGAGAGATCTCAAGGGGGATTGTGAGTGTATTTGGCTAAATGCAACTACAGTCCTTCTTGTGATTGGGAACCCAGTTAATGTTCTGGCTTCATACACACTATACCTTTAAAGCACATGACTTCCCAACCCTCAAAGGATTCTGGGAATGGAATTTTGCTGAGGATGCTGGGAATCGAAGCTCTTTGATATGTAAACTATAGTTCCCAGGATTCTTTGTGGGAAGTCATGTGCTTTAAATGTGCTCCAGATGTATGATGTGTACACACAGCCACTTACTGGCCACTTTATACCAGTCAGATTCACTGGTGTGTGCGTGTAGGCATGAATGGTGATTCGAAATTCAGGAATGGGTAGATAATTTTGCCCAATTGTTTCTTTTGGTTTATCAGAAGCATCCCTTACCCTAAGGTAGAACCAACACATTGAAAAGTCTTGCTGCAGCATTTAGCACCATTTTCTGCCTCCATCTGTTGCCTCTTAATGATGCCACTAAAATAACAGCTCCCCCCCCATCCCCAAGTCTGAACATACAATTATTATTCCTAAAGAAGATTTCTGTGGTATTCCAATGTTTGCATTAATTCCCTCAAGTGAGTGAGTGTTGATTTTGCAAAGAGAGCCACTCACCTTATTTACATGTACAAAATGATTAGCAGATAAAATCTTACGATTGCTAAGATCATCTGTTGTGTTTGGAAAAGTGCGTCACACAGGAAATACAGTGCATGCAGCTTGTAAATGTGCTCTCATAAAATTGTTTGATGAACTCCTAGAGAACAAGGAAGCATTAAGTCAACAATGCAAAAGCTGCCAAAACGATATGTAAAAAATGGAATTATGGCTATGCAAATTATGGGAATTTTCACAGAATTTTGAAAACAGCCAGCACTTGGTTTGAAATCATTTCATCTTCTTCAAAACTTTATTGGTGATAGGCTGCCAATGGATTTTTAGTTTAAAAAATGATTCATATAAAAATATCAGATGTCATCTTTGTGCTGACTCAACAGTATTCTTTTTGTTGAATGTCAGGCTCAAAACCTTGAACCATGTAATGAATATAAGTGAATTGCTGCCTTTTGAAGATTTTGAAGACAAATATCTATCTTCTCTGGAAAGTCACTGACAATATTTATTTGTTGCTATACTTACCTGCTGCCTTTCAGAGTCACACCCTCCCAAGGCAGCTTAAATAAAACACTTAAAACATAGGACAAGTCCTAAAAATATACATAGAAACAATCCAACAACAACAACAACAACAACAAATCCAGTTACAACAATTTATAGCCCAGCTCGCATCATCTGCTATAGATTTTGGAGAGCTGTTTGTTTACTATGCATTTGGACACCTCTTAAGATGTTGTCACCAAAGGTTGAATGGTCGTTCCTGAGATAAAAGAGCAGGAACCATTTATGGTTTCAATTGGATGCCATATTGAATCAAGAACCTTTCAAAACTGCTCTGATTTTAACCAATGATTGCAAAACTGCACAGATTTTTGTTTGTTTGTTTCTTAGAATTCCTGAGCGATGCTGGGTATGAGGCTGTAAGTACCTAATAAAAGACACCAGAAATTTAAATGTTTTAAGGTATATTTGAAAACTAACTAACTAACTAACTAACTAACTAACTAACAACAACAATTTAGTTGTACCTCACCCATCTAACTGGGTTGCCCCAGCCACTCTGGGCATCCCTTGTACATCCCCTTGGAAGGAGATCCACAGGCATGGGGGCCATCACTGAGAAGGCCCTGCACCTAGTGACCACCAGTTTAATGGCTCTTGACTGTGGAAAAGGACCTCGGAGTCTTAAGACCCAAACAGGTTTGTATGGCTAGAGGTGGTTCTTCAAATAACCTGGTCACAAACTTTTAGGGCTTTTAAGGTCAACACTAGCACCTTAATTTGGGTCCAAAATGAAAAGGCAGTACAGTACAGGTGTTATGTGCTCCAAATGTCCAAATGAACTGCTGCTTGGCACAATGGCCCACCACTTCTTGCCTTTCCCTTCTCTAATGATTAGTTAACTGTTTCCTGTTGTTTTGAATCTGGTACGTAAGGGAATTCTTCTGCTCAAAAATGACCTTGTGACTTATTTCAGGAGAATCTTAAAAAGTGCAAGGCTGCCACCTGGCTGCTTGCTTATCCCACTTGGTTGCGGTAAACTGACGAGTAGTTATCCCCTCTTTTCTTCTGCTAAATGTTGCTTGAGCAAGATAGCGATCTGGTAACCCTGATGATCTTGGTGGGGGAAATCAGTGTTTGCCAGTTTGGCATAGAATTCAGTGGTGGCTAACCTTGACACCCCAGATGTTTTGGGACTACAACTCCCATCATCCCTGACCACTGGTGCTGTTAGCTAGGGATGATGGGAGTTGTAGTTCCAAAACATCTGGAGTGTCAAGGTTAGCCACCACTGGCATAGATGCTTCTGTTCTGACATGTGCAGTTTGCAGGCAAGCTTGTACTGTAGTTCTCATGTGCAGTTCTAGGGCTCTTTTGGCATTGATACATGGATACCCTTCAGAATCTGGAACCCCAAGGGTTGACAGGAAAAAAAAGAGATCCATCAAAAGTAATTTTGATTATATCAAAAGGGGAATTAGCAAATTTACTAAGCATTTTCTAAGCATGATGAAATGCATCACTTCTTACAATTTTCAAGTTGGGCTTGAAAATTAACATAAAAACAAAATCACAAATGTTGTCTTCCTGGCATTGAATGGGTGTTAAGTTTTATACGGTAACTGGTGCCAGTCAGGAACAGTTTGTCTAATATATTCTATAAATAGCCTCTAAAAACAGATCTTATTACCCTGGTGAGTAAAGGGGAAAGAGATGATCATATATTTGGGGCGCCAATGGAAGGAGCTTCAGGCCATTGTAATTATGGGGAGGGATGAACTGAAAGGAGTGACATGCTGATGATTATATCTCTGTTTCACAATTCCAGAAGAAATGTGATGCTATTTTATTTGTTTTAAATTTACAAATGAGAAGGGAGGATGGCGGAAATTTACAGTGAAGAGAGAGAGAAGGATTTATAAGGAGGCATTGCAACTCAGCTTGCTTGAGATGTGGTCTGCCCAACTCCCTGTAATGAAGTCTCTCCAGGCCAAAATCAAGCTTCTTTCTCAGGTGCAGGCTACCACTGCAAAAACTGGTAGTTTAGGGGTGCTTCCTAACATTCCCAGGGAAACATATGCCCCACCAAGTAGAGAATGTAGCTAATTTTTCAACCCCCAGCCTAATAAGAAATGCTGTAAAGCCCCACCACACCCTACTAGGTTCAAATTAGAATTCAGGACAACATAGCACCCATGACATCTGCCTCTGGAGTTGTCTTCCGTAACCCTGAGTTACAGAACACTGCAACACTCATTGTTCCTGGCCATGCTGGCTGGGAATTATGAAGTTCTAAGGTTGGAGAAAGAGTATTTAGAAGAACTGAGCACGTGCATAAGCAAAGTGATGAACAGAATGAATTCCAGGAAGCAAACGTTTCCAGGAATCTTTATACATTAGTGTGTTTCAGTCGCAGAACAAATACCGTGAAAATTGTCCTCTGGAGGTGTTTGAAACTTTTATTTGCATTGGATATTGATTGCCAAGGCTCCTGGAGTGCTATTGCCTTGTGAAAAAAGGTTCCTGAACATTGTCTTCCAAGCCGAAGGCCATAAAAAAATAAATAACCCATCAATCATGCTTAACCAAACTGCTTAGAGAACATGCAAAAGTTTACTTGAAAAGCACCTCCTTTTATGAGAATTTAATGCACCTTTAAACCTTTATATATACAGAAGTACATTGCAGCAGGTGATTTATATTTGCACCTGGCTGTTCTACAGCTACGGTTAAACCAGTTCTCCTATAAAAAGTTGGTTATGCCCTATCATATCATCCATCACAGTGCTCAACTGGCCATGGTCCCACCATGGAAAGGAATAATCATTATTTTGGTTTTCATGCACAACTTTATCTTGTGGATATCTCACATAGGGCCCATGCCTTGTGAGCGGAGATATGAGCCATGGCTTGCTGCTGGTGCCGTGGGGAGGGGGGAAGATAAAGTGGCAGAGGAGAGAAGCAAATGGAGGACAGTTGAATTGCTTAGAGGGAAGAGAGGTGCTTGACCAGACACTTCTTGGAGTGGGCATTGGGCAAGGCCTGTTGCATTCTATCTGTACTGTTCCTTCAAGGTGTGTTCCTCCTTTGGCTGGAGGTCAGCAATGACATATATAGAGAAATGGATCATATATACTCTTATCACCTCTGGTTGCTGCTGAAAAGTTTTCAAGCTCAAGGGGACTCTTGGGCAAAGCACCTGCTGCTGGTGTCTTTCCATTAGTGCCCCTCACTGGCAGATTTACCTAGCAGCAGGCACACATGCGGTTTTAGCTGGCCAGTATCAGCTGCCCCATGAACATACGTCAATAACATGTGGGCAATATGTTTCACCTTCTACCCAGCCCTCCTGATTGCAAGCATGTGGAAGATATTTTGTTTGTTTGTTTCCTTTTCGATCTTTAGAAATTAATAAACAGCTTATCCTGATAAGCTGATAGTTATTTGTTTTTCATCCATGAAGAGATGAAATATGGACAAGGAATTGCGTCTGCGTATTACTGAGATAGGACTTTCTGGACAGCTCTCCAACAGAGAAAATGCGTGTCCCTTTAGAGCTTATTACAATATATGATGGGCAGGACTCAGCTCGTTTTTGACCATGGAACCATTCATACCCGTGTTTTATAGGTAAGCAACAAATACAAGTTCTTGCTAGGCGGTAGCTGTAATAGCACAGTAAAGCATCATCTTAGTAGGATGTAATGTTAAATACATTTTAAACTTCCCAGTTATGTGGTAAGATTTGCCAGGGCCTAAGTTTCATAAAGCACACACTTCTCCTATGTTACTGTGCTTCCAGTCCATGTTATTATAGAAACTTCACTTAGCATTTATAGTCTGCAATTCTGTGGTTCATGTACATTAGAATGAAGAGTTTATAACTCGACCAAATGCCACTTGAGTGTTGGTTAAAGCTGTATCTACCATACTGGAATCAGCAGCTATGGCTGTGTCTCCAGGATGGAGAAGCACATCCTAAACAGCAGCAGTGGAGGAAGCCGCTTGGACACCTGGGGAAGCATGCCCAGGGGCAGGGGGATCCACCCATAGGGGCGGGACGCGGGCGGGGCAAGCCACTCATAGGGGCAGGGCACACTGCGAGGCCTCTGGAGTCTGCCTGCCTCCTCCCACTCAGCCGCCCTACAGCTGGGGGGAAGCAGTGGGTGGATCGTTTGGGCAGCGTGGAGCCTGTGCACACCCAAGCCATCGCGTTTACCAGGAGAGACGCGTGGCTCCAGCGCGCTTCAGGCTCCGCAGTGAGTGCCGTCCGGCATTTTGTCACCCCCTTCAGTGGTGACACCCGGGGAGGACTGCCCCCACCGCCCCCTTCCTCTGCCCCTGCTAAACAGTCATACCCATTTATGTGTCCTAAAACAAGTTTAGTTTTTTTTAAAAAAATGCCTCCTAAATCATGGGAATCTGTTTTGTTAACTACCCTGTTTGCACCCATAGCCCTGTTCAAAGATATCTATCCAGTGAATGGCATTCCTTTTCATGTGCCATTTCTTGGTTCAAGGAACCAAAATATCCCCCAGGTGCCTCCTTGTAACTGGTTCTTTTGCATTCCAGGCCTAAATGAACTCTAGCATGTGCACACTGATTGGAAATCTTGGCAGGGTTGTAACCTCTTCCACATCAATCAGAATCTTTATGTAGAAATGGGGGGCCTTCCTGTGTGAGTTCTTCCCCATTCTAGTTGATAACCTTGCACATGGGGAGAAAATGCAGTCCTTTCTGAGACATAGATGTGTTTGATTGGAACCTAACCTAATGAATACGAACACTATAGATGAGTTTGCTGTCTCCTTTGCACCAATGACACAGCGAAAAGTTGTAATCCAAAACATCTAGAGGGCACGAGGTTGTCGAAGGCAGTTGAATTGGGTTCTTAGATGAAATGAGCTGTTTTAAAAGGAAGACGTTGTTGCATGGTGATTGCTGAGAAGGTGACCTTAGCATGTATGGTGTGATCCTCCTATGGTATTTGAACTCAGGGGCAAAGCACTATCAAAAGTATCTTGATGACCTATAAAACTCAAGAGAGATCTATCTTCATATTAGTCATGGTATGTACTAATTATATCTACTTTCCTTTCCCTTGCCTACAGCGGCTGAAAAGTTTGAGATCTGAAAAGAGAAAGGGAGGATAGGCAATCTGACCGCAGGGTTTCTTAAAATAGATCAGCACTTCAGGAAGCCATGGCCTCTCTTTGTCCCCCTCGGCAGCAGTGCAGGCCTTAGACCATATCTGCTCTCATCTAATATTACTCTTCAGAAAAGAAAAGAAAAAAATCTTGAGGGGGGTGGGGGGTTAATCTCAGGTATTCATCCCCAGCATTTTCCTCTGACATTCATAACAAATAACTTAATGTTGCATCATAAACACAGAGTTCTTAGCTAGCATGCATAGTGAATTTCATAGCCCTTGGAAAAATGATGCACTTGGATCTAAATCATGGAGTGCCAGCGTGGTGTAATGGTGAAAGCGTCAGACTAGGACTTGGGAGAACAGGGTTCAAGTCCCACTTGGCCATGAAGCTCACTGGGTGACCTTGGACCACTCATAGTCTCTTAGGCTAACTCACATACTTCACAGGGTGCTTGCAAGGATAAAATGGACGGGAGGAGCTCTGTACACCACCCTGAGCTCTTTGCAGGAAAGGTGGGATGTAAACATAATAAATAAAATAAATTGGTCTTCAGCTAGTGGTTCAGAATCCACTATGAGGCTACAGCCTCTAGCCTACTCTAGAGCATGTCAGATTATTCTTCACTCAATTCTGTTATTATTTTGATGCTCTAAAACTTAATCTGGTTCAGAGAAATATCAGGTGATATGCTAAAATTACAAGATCAAAGTGGTATAAATAGAAAAAAATATGATTAACTTCTAAATTATATAAGATAGTTCAGGACTAATGAAGGAATATGAAGCTATACTGCTTGAATAAATAAATGCTAAACTTACATAAACAATACATTGGATTCTGCCTGACTGAGTCATACACACTGAAATAATAGACATGACTAATTTAAATTTATTAATTTATGTGAGCCTACTTTGTGTATAGCAACTGGATCCAGCTCATCGTATGCTTTTTAAAAATTGTAAAATGGTATGCTCTTTTGGGAGCCCAAATTGCTGAAAAGCCGGGTATAAATATAATAACAACAACAGTATAAATATTATTTGTGATCACTAAAATTGAGAAGAAATGATCAAACATTCATATAATTCACACAAAAGGTCATTTAATACTTTTTTGCAGTCTTTTTGTGTGGGGAAGAGTAGTTTCCCCTCCCACTTAGAGGTGCAGTAGCTGCTTGTTATCACTCAACAAGCCAGGAAAAGGCTGCGCACTTTAGCAGGGTGCTAAAGGTTGCAATGGGTGTTTGGTCCAGTCCTGGCCCTGACTTCTAGCATCAGCATAACGTCCCTAATCCTCTAGCAGTCATTATTTTACCATCATAGTTGACAATCCCATGGGGCTGATATGGCATTAGGAAAACAAAAATAATTGGAAACTTGGTGCAGCTAGATTCTTTCTGAAGTTAAGGTGGAATAAATCGACATGCAGCCTGAGCCTATTAAAGTGTTTGCAGAAGTCAACCCTACTTTGCTCAGTGGGACTTGCTTCCAAGGGATCATTCACAGAATTGCAACCTGGTGGTATCGGCTGACTTTAAAATACCTTAAATCACATGGCAAGTGATTTGAGGATCCTGGCAGTCGTTGACTCAGGTTGACAAATGAGCTACACTTTAGTGCTACTGCTTCCCCTGAGCAGTGTCTGAAAACAAAACAAAACAAAAAACAAAACAAAACAAAACACAAGGATCTCTCCATGTGGAGTTAAGAGACCACATTTTGTACTATCATTCCCATGGGATGTCATTTACCACTTGCCATTTGTGTGTGTGTGTGTGAGGTCATAAGCTTTCATTCAGAGAAGAATGGTGGTTTATGTAGCATGCCAGCTAATGGCATTCCATCTACGGCGACTGCTGCTCCCCAGCCTGCACGCTTCACCTGTTGGCCCCTACTTTCAGGTGGGAGTTAAACTGTAACTCAAATAGTGTGCAGAGTTTAGTACAAGTGGGGCCTGCGGCTGTCTTTAGATTTCCCTGAGTTTTAAAAAAAGAAGCTCAAGCATTAAAAAAGAAAGAAAGAATAAGCCCAGTTCTGGGAAAGTGCTGTATTGCCAGCTTAAAAGGAACAGTCAAGTGGGTCGTTGAATCACTTTGTAGCTAGAGCACCTGCTTTACCCCCTAAAGGTGGGCTGCTTCCTCCCTCAAACCTCACATCATGATGCACTGTGTTCTTATTTATGCATTGCTCAAGCCTCAAATAATTATGGTTGCCTCACAAACCCTACCGGTAATGGAAAACACACGTTCTGAAAACTTTTGGATCAGCATAAACAACACTATGATTCTTAATAAGAGTCTTGTTTCCAGAACCTTTGCATACAAGGTGTCTCAGTTTAAAATGTTTTGTGTACAAGGCTGGCAAAACTTGAAAAGAATGAACGTCACCCCCACTCCATGGAGGATGGAGAAGTCATGTGAGTTCCTACCTGCTGTCTGAAGTGACCAACACAGCATGAACAGCAGCAGCTGAATTGGCCTTGTGGGCAGGTGAGAGAATCTCCAGAGTCTCCGGGGATAGAAGAAGACCTAGGAGGTCATTCAGTTGGCTGACCTTCCTTCCCTTCAGTTGGCATCACCTATATGAGGTGTATAGCTCAAAACCAATGCTCAAGGCCAGAAGAGCGACCACAAAACATGTATCTGTGGAACCAGAATCAACGTGCTGCTCATGTGTAAGGGGTCTCCTTATGAGTAAGCAATCCCTCTAACTGTTTTACTAACAGAAGCTGGGGTTTTAGGGTGTGGTCTAGTAGACCATGGTATATAAGGTCTCACTCTTGAGCCTTCCAGGTGCTGGTCATGGCATAGGCCTCTGGCTCCTTGTGGTCTTGTTCCCAGGCTTTGCTGTGGTGTTTCTTGTGGAACTTCCTGTGATACTGACCTTGGACCATTTCCTGACCTTGCTTATGGATCATGTTTGAACCTAAATTGATTTGCTGTCCTTCACCTTGGTTTGTTTGGTCTGCATTGCTCCAGAAGTCCTGCCTAAGTTGGTGAGTACTCTGGTGAGAGACCTGTGGCTGGAACCTTAGCCCCTGAGTGCACCCACTGGAGTGTGGCAGCTGTGGAGAGTCCCAAGGGCCAGGAAGAGAGGCCACATTTAGCCCCCAGCCACCCCAGGTTTATAGGAACATGACTATAGAGAAGAGAGAACCTCAAAATATAGCAGAGATGTGGAGTAAAGAAAACTTTGCCTTGCAACTTGTTCAAAGACGGTTCCTAAGATCAGATTTTCAGAGCAAGGTGGCTCTTCTGAACTTGCAAGCGTTTCAAGCTCCTGAAGGAGTATTTCACTCTGAAGCACGTAGAGCTAAATAAAAGTCTTATACAAGTAAGCACCAGATCCTATTCTCCTTTCTGTTTTGATTCTCCATGGTGCTTCTTCCTACATGCTACCATCCCTCAGAAATAGGCCATTGCAACAGACTTCCATTACCAAATCAACAGATAGATCAGCAGCAAGATGATGTGCAGTTGGGATGACCTTGCCATATATAGGTGTAAAGATGATGGCAGCGGTAGAGGAGACATGTGACTGGAAGAGGAAGAGAATTGAGCTGTTGTGTATTGCTTTGTGAGCAGCCATCACATGCTCACCAAAAGTCAGTGTTGACCCTGAATGAAATTCACCTGTATGGCCAGCGGCGGAACTAGCTGCTCGGGCACCCGGAGCGGCAAACCTGGGGGCACCCGGGGGAGGGGTGTCGCTACGTAGCGCGCATGCGCAGCGTCGCTACGTATGACGCATGCGTCGCTACATAGCGACGCTGCGCATGCGCGCTACGTAGCGGGTTGCCGGTGGCCACTGACGCCCCTTCCTGGCCCGCCCCTCGCCTCTGCCCGAGTAGGAAGAAGCAAAGTGCGCACCGAGCAAGCAAGCTGCTGAGCAAGGCTTTTTACCGGGTGGCGTGGCTCGGCTTGGGTGTCGCGGGGGTGTGTGCGCACTGAGTGTCACCCCCTCCAGGGTGGCACCTGGGGCGGACCGCCCCCAATGCACCCCCTTGCTCCGTCCCTGTGTATGGCACCTAGTGAAAAGTATTTTGATGACTCAGGTCTGGATTGTGTGGGTTAATCTGTGTGGTGTTAATTGTCCTTTCCAACCCCTTTATGTGATCTCTCCCCTTAGTGACATATATATATGTATAATGCTTTTTAACCATATCTGGATATGGCAGACAATTCTGACTCAATCCATTTTAACTTTACTCTTTGAAAACAGATGTGGTTTAACAACATCTTGCCTTCCAGGGTCTCATCCTCACATTCCTTAGTCTGCAGCACCACCTACTGTTCCTGTCTTGATGTGTCTCATAATCCTATTTAACACATTACTAATTTTACATTATTCTTCCTCGTCTCCATCCAACAACAGCACTACAGGGCAGCTGTTGCAAATGCAGGCTTAAAAGAGGGAAAGAAAGCAGGGGAAGGAAAGGAGTCAATATTATTATCCTTCAACAAATATGACTTGCCAAAATAATTATTAAAATAATCCAAAAGTGGTATTCACATTCCCCACAATTTGTGTAGGAAATCTACATGACTCTTCTTGTTTTTCTTGACTGACATTTGGCATATTCTCCCTCTTCCCTTTTTCTTTGTGTGTCTTATTATTGAGGAAGGGACATGTCTCCATTACTATTTGGATGGTGTCTAGTATAGTGATAAGCATACAAGTAACTGATGATAATAGGACTCACATTTGCCCTCTACAAAGAGCAAAATGACTAAATATATTACAGGAATATAAGGATATAAGAATATAAGTATAAGGAATGTTTGCTGAGATGTTACCTGTAACTGAGCTGATAGATCAGTCTAGGATCAATGCTCTTTTTGATTATTTTAATTTTGTCCCACTCAATGTTGTTGTGTCTTCAAGCCCAGAATGTATTGTTTGTGAACAAATCAGTTCCATGCTATTGTTCAAAATCTGTTAGTGAGAACATATATGGGAAGGATTCTAAAGTTTGCAAATTTGCTCTTCGATTTATTTTAGTGATATTTCCCACAGCATTTACAAGATGTTCCTTATGGGGGAGGCTTTCTGTTCAATGGTGTCCACCAGTTAAATGCTAACCCATGCCAATGTTATGCTGGAAGGCGAGACAAACACTTCATATTGACTTTGAGAAGACTGGATCTTAATTTGCTGTCCTGTCTCATTTGCTGTGTGGCTGACAACTAGATGCTTTCAATCTTCTTGCCACCAGAGGGCCCTAAGGCAGAGCAGATTGCTCCTCTTTAAGCTGCCTATGTATTGCTCAGGTTAGCTGTTGCCCACTCTCAGACCGTAACATCAACTCAGTTCCTAAAGCACCCTTGACCTCTGCAAAAGACTGCTCCCAAAAGTCATGTTAAGTGTAAGTCATCACATCACTCTGAACAATATAAACCACTCTACAGAGTCCCTTTAATAATTGAATTACTAGAAATACTAGCTTTATTATAGGGTAAAAACAAAAAAAGGTTTAATGCAGTAGTGGACAAATTGAAGTTCCAGATGCTGTGCCCCCATTCTTGCCCCCATTCGAGGCTGTCCTACGGTATTAGGTTGAGTGGGGCACTGCCCCACCAAGCTCAGTCTGCCCCCTGCAAACCTGCCTGCCTTCCTACCTTTCAGTCTAGGCCCTAGGGACAGAGTCCGAACGGGATCTAAATCCTCCAAATGTTTTCCATGGTTTTCTTAAAAACGGCACATTTTTGAGCCAGTTATTTGTCTAAACTGTGGCCTTTATTGAGCTACATTTCCAAGCAATGCCCTCAGCTGTTCTGGATGGGTGGTATAGTAAGATCCCATCCACAGACAGACTCTGTCTTTGTGGGCAACCACAAGTAAAAGATACTTGTCATGATTTGCTACATTGCCCACTATACACAGAGCCTAGGAGATGCTTTGTAAATCCTTTGTTTGTTCAATAAAGCAGCCTCTCCTCGACGGAGAGGGTACTATGGCTGCTGAGTGATTCTAACACCTCAGTAATTTTTTTTTTAAATATAATTTTTTTTATTTTCTTTAATCCAAAACAAAACAAAAAACATAATATTACAATAACAAATCAATCACATTTGCTCTGCCGAGCTCGTGACTTCCCTCCCTCCCTTCAACTGGTTTCTCATTTCCTAATAAATTATATGCGCATTTCAGCTGCCAGTTTCTGTACTTCATATATTTCAAGTCCTTTTATTATCCATGGTCAGATACTATTTTACGTCATGTTGCATGAGTCATATCAATCCTGCTAGTGTCTTCACATTCTTACAATGATCTTTCAAATACTCAATAAATTTACTCCAATCTTTTTGGAATTTCTGGTCGCCTTGGTTTCCGGATCCTCACAGTCAGTTTGGCCAACTCCGCATAGTCTATCATTTTCATCTTCATGGGAGCCAGTGTGGTGTAGTGGTTAAGAGCGGTAGACTCGTAATCTGGGGAACCGGGTTTGCTTCCCCGCTCCTCCACATGCAGCTGCTGGGTGACCTTGGGCTAGTCACACTTCTCTCTGAAGTCTCTCAGCCTCACTCACCTCACAGAGTGTTTGTTGTGGGGGAGGAAGGGGAAGGAGAATGTCAGCCGCTTTGAGACTCCTTCGGGTAGTGATAAAGCGGGATATCAAATCCAAACTCCTCCTCCTCCTCCTCCTCCTCCTCCTCCTCCTTCTCCTTCTTCTTCTTCTTCTTCTTCTTCTTCTTCTTCTTCTTCTTCTTCTTCGTCTGCCACTCCTCAATCGTTGGTTATTCCTGTAATTTCCACCTTTGGGCTAACAAAGTTCTTGCTGCAGTGGTAGCATACATAAATAGTCTTTGATCTACTTTTGCTATCTCTTCTCCCATCAATGCGATTTTTTTGGGAATGTATATCTTAACATCTTTTTTAGTTCATTGTAGATCAATTCCCAAAATGATTTTACCTTATCACAAGTCTACCACATACCGTAAAAATCTCCATCTTTTTCATTACACTTCCAACATAATGTATTTTTCATCCTGTACATTTTGGCCAGTTTCACTGGGGTAAAATACCACCTATACATCATTTTCATTACATTTTCTTTTAAGGCCATACATGCTGTAAATTTTAAATTCTGGTTCCATAATTTTAACCAAGAATCGTACTGAATATTATGCCCAAAATCCATAGCCCATAACACCTCAGCAAATCAATTGATTTATATGCTGTCTTTCATCTTCTAGGGCGGTTAACAAAATCACCCCCTATAGGGAGGCAGAGCTAACCACACTACAGGGCTTGCCAGCCCACATAAGCCTACAGTTGATTTTAGCTCCCTGCTAAGACAACAACTTCCTACAGCTCACATTGGGAGAAAGCTTCAGGCAGGGCTACCTGGAACTATCCAAGGTTCTGGTCTGTTCTCTCTGTTAGAAAGTTTCTGGCTTGTTTAGAATCATAGAATTGTAGAACTGGAAGGAACAACAAGGTCCATCTAACCCAACCCCCTGCAATGCAGGAATCTTTTGTCCAGTGTGGGGCTCGAACTCACAACCCTGAGATTAAAAGTCTCATGCTCTACCGACTGAGCTATTCCAGACCTTGCTTATTGTGACTTGAGTTTGTCTTTCGTGATTGGCCTTCACCTGCTTTGACTTGACTTCCTTGGATGCTACCTGTTTCCTCTGTGAGCCTAGCAGAGTTTTACAGCTGTAGTGCTACAATAATAATAATAATAATAATAATAATAATAATAATTAATAAGCCATCTCCCTGTTTACCAGGGCCACCTGTCTTACTAACCAATGGTTTGGGCACTTGAAAGTCATCCTCAACCAATGACTGGAAATACATGGGCAGATTAATATGGGAGAAGGCATTCTTTCAAAGACTCTAAAAAGTGCCACATAGCTGGGGACCCAGGTAAGTGCCGTCACTTTGAAAAGAGCTCAGAATTAGATTACAAACCAGTGCAGTAAATTGTATTTTGCAATTTGCCAGTTGTGCATGACCACTGTGTTCACCTGACTACTTTGAAAGCCACTTGTTTGTGCTATTCTACCCAATGAACCTTACTGGTCTGTGTCTCCAGATTTCTAACCAGGCAAGGAATTGTGTGGTAAAATCCTCCTCAGCACTTGGTAGGATGATACAGCTGACCTAATAATTGCATGTTATACCATGGTAGGTTGTGTGCTGAGTAAATGGTTGTTTATGTTCCACCCATTGTAGCTGCCGGGGCCAAAAGCTGAGGAATATAGAGGTTAACAAAAACAGTGGAGCATGGTCACAGTTCTCTGTTCTAGCCCTTCCATTTGCTATATAGAGGTTTAATAGTAAGTATAGAAGCCCAGCCCTCTCACAGAAGTTGTGCCTCTGTGTCACTTTTGACGCATCCCATGGAACTATTCAGCGAATCCCAAGCTTGTTGGCCTCACACCCTCACCAAGTCCTGAATGGTTTCATGTCAGGGAATGATTTGATTAATGAAGTCAAGCCATAGCAGAAATCTGTTCAGACGCAGCTTCTCTGTTGGCAAATGACTCGAAAGGCCGCAGGAAAGAGTGGAGTTACAGCAGCTGGGAGGGAAAAGGAGCATATGCCCTGACATCTGTGGAAGCCACGATCAGGGGTTTGAGTGCCCTCTTTCCAATACAGGTTAACCCCCTGCTTTCTCTCAGGCTTCAGCAGAATGATGACTGAGTTATCCCCCTTTCATGCAGGGGAAGAGGGAGAAATAGTCCCAATCGTTTAGGAAAGCCATGTAGACCAGAATTTTTGCCTTGGACACTTTCTGTTCCAATCAAATAAACAAATCCTGCAACCTGAAAGAAGGTGAAGACAAAAAAATGCTGTTCTTGGTTGCCCACCAGGTTTTGATTTGGGCATGGTTTAGTATTTAAGTGTCCCTACATGTAGTTGTTGAAGACAGATGTAAAAGGAAAATAGGTTGAAGGCACCTGCAAAGACTTACACAAAATGAGATAAAGTTGCTGCTTTCCAGGGAACTTGATATATTGTGTGGGTGGGAGATCACAGTGAGCTTTATGCCCAGCTAAATTGATTGACAGCTCCTATGTAATTCAGACATTGGGTACCTGAGGGCTAAAGTTGCTAAGTACAGTGCATGCACTATAAGCATTCAGACTGTTTATTCAGGGGTTGTTTTCTATTCGTTGCCATTTCCTATAAAAGGCTCCCTCAGGACTACTTTGCTTGCCGATACCACATATGGAGTCTGCCAAAGGTCTCAGCAAATATCCCCTCAAAAGTTAACAATACGTTTGCTCTTCCTGCTCAGTTCCTTTATGCACAGACCTGACCTCTCGTACATTGAACATGTTGCCTTAAAACATTTCACTGTATGCCAGGATTGGATGCCCATTGTTTTTGTCTGGGAATGATTGTGGTGGTGGCTCATGTAGGTGCCCCCTTTTCATTCATGGTGTTTGTGTGCTGTGTGTGTTATTGTGGAGACATGCCTGCATTATTTTGTCATCATGGCCCTCTTTCTGCTCTTTAGGATGTGGCAGCCATTTTGTGTTATCCCTTGCCTCCATGGCAGCCATTTTGTGACTGGTGTTGATGACATTTTCTTTAAATTCCAAATGTGTCTGCTGCCTCAAAAAGGAGTGTATTTAATTATCTCCTAATTCTAACTAATTTTTTTGGGGGGGTGATTTCTTTGTCATACGAGGAACTGTTAAAGCAGCAAAGGGCAAAAGATTGGCACAATGAAGTAGTAAATTGGTGAAGTGACAGGGGGTATACTTTTTGCAAAAAAATACTTGGCAAATAAAAAATGTATCATACTGTGATTCAAAAACACCAGAAGTACTCGTTCCAGGCCTTTGTCAAGGGACCAAAGCCAATGGTAGGTTTTGCCTTTTGCTTTCCACGTAGAACATCAGAGCAAGGGGAAGGTGAGCCTGATCCCACCCATTGGCCTGGGAAGCAGCAGCTACTACAAAGACCCTGTCTCCCCTGCCCCAGCCTATCAGAAGTAATTATTGGCTCCAATTGCCAGTTACCTGCAGACTGGCTATCACATCACTTGCATTAAGTGTGTGGCATTATGAAGAATGGTTCTGCTTTGTGGCATTGACTTGGACTACAGGCTTTCAAATTAATTTAACAAACCATGAGCCCATAGCAAAGGAATCAAATACAATCAAATACAAATATAGCTAGATGGTTGGCTATACAAAATGCGTTCTGAAAGTTTAAAACTATACAAATAAGAGAGTGGTCCTTGACCACAAGTAAAACATATGAATGAGTGGGCTTTCTTTACCAGGCATTAAGCGGGTTAGTCAGATAGTAGATCTAATTGCCCCAGCTAATTTTTTTTGCCATGTTTGCTGTCACCTGTTAATCTTGGTCTGCAAGAATGGAGGACACTGTGGCAGTGGATGAATGACCTGGTATGGATGATAGAAGAGGGGTAATAACCTTGTTACGCAGATCTTTATAAAGAGAGTAAGCTAGGAGTACATGCACTGCAGATTTGATACTGCTGTCTCCACATGGACATAATTGTTTTTCAAGTGGAATTTGACGGAAGTGACCCTCAAGTACCGATGACAGCAGAACGAGTTATTTATGGAACATTTATTTTACATCCGTAGAAATGGTGTTATGCTTTCTAGAATTTGTAGGAACAGTTTTAATTGCTTTTAGAACTTGCAGCTTTTTGTATCTC
Source organism: Darevskia mixta (assembly GCA_034641385.1). Lineage (NCBI taxonomy): Eukaryota > Metazoa > Chordata > Lepidosauria > Squamata > Lacertidae > Darevskia > Darevskia mixta. Next base: position 8,228,604 of record JAWWNH010000001.1, on the reverse strand, counting down.
ATTTCTATCTTGTACATTGCTTCTGGGCTTTCAGCCAGTAAAGTAGTTTTATAAATTTATAAATTTTATAAAATAAATAAAATATATTCTGACTGCAAGCATTAAGAACATAAGAAGAGCCTGCTGGATCAGGCCAGTGGCACATGTGGAAGCTTTGGATTGGTGGCTGAATGCAGTGATGGACTGACTGAGGACCTATAAACTATGCTTGAATCCTGGGGACGTTAAGCACTTCTAAGCCCCACTGATTTCAGTGTGAGAGATTTAAGCACACAATTCCCTCTCTGTTATTGAAATAATTGAGGCTCCCCAGGTACTTGACTTTGGGTTGGATCATGTCCCCCCCTCTTTTTTTAATGACATGGAAACGCTAACCATTTTACATTTACAGAAATATGGGTTGTTGCTTCTTCAGTTTAAGAGTGCTCATTATGATGCAACCTGAGAACTCTGATACTGGGCTTTGTGTGTGTCTTCTCTGAGATGTTTGATCTGGTCCCCTGTGGTTTCGCCAAAGGAGACAAACCACAAAGCAGTGTTAGACCAGTCAGGTCTATGCGAACATGGTCAGCCTCCATAGCAATATTAGAAAAATGTAGTACCTTTCCCTCTCCCCTTTCAGAAACACTTTGTGAGTTTAGATGAAGTGACAAATTTGGGAACTACTGACTTTGGGCAATTGACAACTTTTCAAGAGTCCACTGAGAGGCTGTATTATTATTATTTCTCCCCCCCCCTAAAAAAAAAGTGTTTGGAAACTTTCTTGATTAACTAAGATCTTAATACCTTAATCATGAAAAACATAGGCTCATGTTGTATTGCTATGCTGTGTAAGCACCTTCCATAATTACCTGAGCCCTGACTTATTTTTAATTATATTAGAATTAGCATGCAAAGAATGCTATCTAAGATAGGTCTAAACAGTTATTTGAGCGCGTACTACTTTGATGTGTTGGGAAAGAGATTAGGGCTTGTTTGATAATTACTCAGTCACATGTGGCTAAAAATTCATTACGAACACAGTTAATTAAGCTGTCAACAAAGCTTTGGTCTCCAACAAGCAGGGAATATTCTGTGGGGTTCCCCCCCTCTCCTGTGGTTGATATGGAGTCTGCCATTGAGAAATGGACATGTGGACAAAGGCACACCTTACAAAAGACCAGTCCAATAGCCCTCCAGTGGTTATCAACTCTGAAGAAAAAGACAAGGCAATCACACTGAAATGCATTGGAATATCAGATGAACTCCCTATCTGTAGACCCAGGCAATAAAACAGGGAGAATATTATGTATCAAATCCTTGATATGCATTTGTTTATTTATTAAATTTATATCCCACCCTTCCTCTCAAAGAAGCCCAGGATGACAAACAAGTAATGAAACAATAAAAAATATGTTTAAAACAAAATCCTAAAAACATTGTAAAAACAATTCCAAAAACAGATGTGGATGGGGAAAAATATATTCATTTAGGACATGCTTGCGGCAAGATCTTGCAAGAGTTCATGAGATCTCACTGGAAGCCACTGCTGTGAGATCCCAATAAATGAGGTTTTTGGTTTGGGCAGGTGGCAGGAGGGGCCTGGCACCTTCCCATTTCATCTCAGGCAGAGAAACGGGCCGAGCCAGCCCTGCTTAAACCAATATGGCTGCTACATCAATATTGCTGTTAAAGATGTGAGTAACAAAAGAAAGAGGAAACTTTGCATTTCAACTCATCCACCAATGCTATTGCTCTGCAGTCATTTTGTTTTTTAAAGAGGCAAAATTCCCTTTTCCTTGCGGTTTAATTTTAGAAAGCAACTTTATGGAGTCATATACTTGGCAGTTAAAATAGGCCTGACTCCTGCAGAACATTTGGTAGGCATTTTCACCCCCACTGTTCAGCCCAGACACTGAGGTCCAGCTCCAAAGGCCTTCTGATGGTTGCCTCACTGCTAGAAGTGAAGTTACAGAGAACCAGGCAGAGGGCCTTCTCGGTAGTTGTGCCCTGTGGGATACCCTTCCATCAGATGCCAAACAGATATACAACTATATGACTTTTAGAAGACATTTGGAGGCAGCCCTGTACAGGGAAGGTTTTAATGTTTGAGGTTTTATTGTGTTTTTAATATTTTGTTGGAAGCTGCCCAGAGTGTTTGGGACAACCCAGCCAGATGGGTGCGGTATAAATAATAATAATAATAATAATAATAATAATAATAATTACAGCCCCAATAGTACCTTTTTTTTTTGCAGGAAGAGTTCCTTGGCAACTCCCAGGTAGGCAGTGGGGAGAGAAGTGTAATAACTCTGGATCTTCCATTTAATACACAGCATCGCGTACTTCACTTTGATTATCCATGACAATCTCAAAGCCTTTTTTCAATCAACTCCAGCTTTATGCCATACATAACCACCCTCGTTGGTCTTTGCCCCCACTTTTTTTGGAATACCTCCCAATAGTCTCAAACTCTGTATGCATGTTTGTATTTGATTGCCTCCCACTGTTTGTCACTGGTTTTAAAATATATATTTTGCAGAGAGTCCCAGAGTGAGCTTGGATTTAGACCATCAAAAACGCAATACCTCCAGTGACTCGTTTACATTTCAAAGAGTCCTTTTTTTGGTACCTGACAATTAGCATACACCCTCTGTAGAAAGCAAGTCCATTAAGGGAAGTGTGTGGGGGGAGAGGACTGGGCTCCAAGCCAATCTCCCTTTCTAAATATTTTTAAGTGCATGATTAATACACTTCCCTAGCTCCTGTCTGGGACTGCAGAGGGAGGTCAGGGAGCAGGTAAATGAAAGAAAATGGCTTCATTCGGCATTGACTAAGCTATTAATCATTGCCCATTTTCAATAAATCACAGCAGATGGCAGAAACAGGCAGGCACTCGTGGGAAATGACACACCATGTGCATGATGGGAAGCATGGATTTTAGCAGACACTAGCAAAGGGAAGAGGTCACTTTTGCACACATGCCATGTCCTGCGGAGCAGTGCCTGTGTTTCGCACCTGTGCTTTGCCTCAGCATGACAGCTATCTTCCACAAGGCAAATCTTCAGATGTTTATGGGAGCCCATGAAAATTCCCTGCATCGCATCCCCCACTGTGCTGCTTCTCGGCGCTGTTTCTCATTGCATCACAAATCCGGGCAGCCTGCCCCTGTAAAATGGAGCAGGCATCAGATGGAAAGGGTTGCAAATTGGTTGGTATCTCCATTGCCTGCAGTAGACAGAACTAGACCTGTAAACATGTGTATGATTATGTGTGTAGGGCAGCATAAACATAAAGAAAATAGTTCTGTTCTGAGAGAAACACACTGTACTCAATTCCCACTCAGTTGATACTATTGACCACCTCTCCCAGCTCAAGAGGTAGTGCCTTTGCACTGAGGGGAATATCTCCAACAACAAGGAAGGTATGCATTAACATCCATAACCAGATCCAGTTTTGGAGGTTTGAGGTGGGATAATTTTGAACTTTGCATGATTATTTTACGAGAATAGCCTAATACCCAAACCAGCAGAGATCCTCTCCTCTTGTGCAGGTTGCAGATGAGGAGGCAATGCACTTTAGTAATTACAGTGGTACCTTAATCCATTCCAGAAGTCTGTTCTTAAACCAAAGCATTCTTAAACCAAGGCGTGCTTTCCCATAGCAGCGGGGGACTCAATTTACACTCAACAGGAAGCGGAACATGTTCTGCTTCCAAGGCAAAGTTCACAAACCAAAGCACCTACTTCCGGGTTTGCAGCACTCTTAATCCAAGTTGTTCATAAACTAAGCTGTTCTTAAACCAAGGTACCACTGTACATGCATACACATTTCTTCGCTCATGGAACCCAAGCTGGTGCACATGAGGTTCCCAGGCAAACATTGACCAGACCTGGACTTGCTTAGCTGTAGCAAGCTGGTGGCCTCATGTACCTCCAGCCTATACCATGGTATGAGAAAGATTTGCATTATGTAAAATATTATTTGTTCATGTTATCCTTCTGTTTCTTGATTCATTTGGGAGAAGCTTGGTCTGTGTTTGTACATTTTCCATTGGTGGTGCTGAAACTATTGAGCTGTTTCCTAAAAAGAAGCCTACATCATCTATCTGTTTTTTGATATCAGGTAGAGATTTTAATGAAAAATTATGCTGGATGATGATGATGATGATGATGATTACATGTGTTGGCCTGCTATGCTTATGTGTGGTGATTAATCAGTTTACATTATGTTTGCATCACAAGTTAAACAATTTCAGGTTTTTTTAAGTATTGTGTTTTTTTAATCATGTTTTTAGATTCCACTTATTTTTGTTTACTATTTTGAGCTTTATGGGAAAGTGATTGATGCATTTTTATATAAACAGAAGTGTACTGCTGGAAAAATTACTGGCTGCCTTTTAACTATTATCCAAATTTAGCATTTTTGATCATGTGGGGGAAATGCTGGAGAATGTGTTTCTTCCAGGCTTCCTTTCATTTTCCATGTCCATGTTCTGGAGCATGTGTGTACCTCATTGGAAGCTGAAACCTATTCCTTAGTTACACTGAGGACTCCTGTTTCTGCCACTAGAGTTCAGAAACTACTTGCTTTCAGATTTGATCATAGCTCTCTGTCCCACAAAATGCTTGTTGTTCTCTAATCAAGAACCTTTTTTATACACTTGGCGCATTGCCATTGCAGCCTTCTCTGTCTGATGTTTAATTGCCTGTTTCTGACTTGCACTATCCCTAGAGCAAGGGTCACCAACCTTTCCGGGCTGTGGGCATATTTAGAATTTTGAGCGAGCGTCATAGCTGCCACCTAGGAATATAGGAGGAATCTGTCTCATCTGACAGCCACAAGAAACTGAGCCTGTCATCAGCCCAGTCTTGTGGGATGCTCTGCCAATAGAGATTCAGCACGTGTCTTCTGTTTTAACCTTTAAATGCCTGCTGGTGCCAGGTAATGAAGATGCAAGCAATTATCTTTCTCTAGTAAGTCTCTCTTATTTTTTTTAAAAAAGAAGTTATACAGGTTATACATATTATCCTATGTACATTTCTAAATAAAATGCCATGTATATATTCCTGACCGGTGCTTTTCTCCCCTCTCTCCCACCACCTTGTTATCAGATACAGTCCGTTGTTCTAGAATTTCAACTTTTTTTTGCTGTGGTATCTTTTACGAGCTTTGCAGGGCATCTTCTTTTGGTTGGTGGAGGCATCATATCTGAACATTCAGATTGCTACTTCACTAGTATTTTAGAGGGTATTTATTGTAAAAATTAGGAAACTCCATACTTTGGATCTGTGTTCTTGGGTTGCATCAGCACTAAGGCTGGGTGCTATCTGGTTTTCAACATTGTGCTATAGTATCAGCTAAACATCACAATATACTGATGGCTGAAATAAGGATGGAGCTATGTAGAGACATTGGCTGGCTTCACGGTTTTCCCCACATTGCGATTTTTGCAAAGCGCGCGTGCACACAAACTCTCTCTCTCTCTCTCTCTCTCTCTCTCTCTCTCTGTGTGTGTGTGTGTGTGTGTGTGTGTTGCCAGATCAGAAATTATTACAAAACTGATATCACATATGAGTTTCAAACTGGTTTTAACTATATAAAGATATAAAGAAAAGAACAGCTTATATCCGTGGGCTGTTAGGCTACTGAATGAAAAGATAACAACAGGGCAACTGATTTTCGGGTTAGGTGGGTGTGCGTCAGTAAACAAGGGGAATTAAGACTAAGAGAGCTAAGTGGGGATGCTTGTGTAATCTCACTGTATACAAGTTGTACAAGTGACAATAAAGTGTAAAGTACAGTGGTACCTCGGGTTAAGTACTTAATTCGTTCCGGAGGTCCGTTCTTAACCTGAAGCGTACTTAACCTGAAGCACCACTTTAGCTAATGGGACCTCCTGCTGCCGCTGCGCCGCCAGAGCACGATTTCTGTTCTTAGCGGAATTCTTAACCTGAAGCATACTGTATAAAGTATATTGCCCAACCCTAGTCAGCACTGGAAAACACTGGATCTGTCATTCTTATTGTCAATGGAGACAGGTTTGGTCTATGATTAGAAGATGGCTGTGATGGGGATGGGGTACCCATGAAAAGAATTATGCAGTTTCAAGATCCATTTTACTGGATCTGACATATGTATCTACACCTGGTGTCTGTGGAATTCCACTCCCCCCCTTTGATGTTTACTGGTTCCATAGCGTTTGGTCTGAGACTCTTGCCAAAGAAAATACTGGCACCTTGCATGTTTTGGGCTGGAGGATTCTGCACCTTTTGCAGTTCTCACTATACCCTAGGGCAGGTGCTGGGGATTGAATTTGGGACCTTCCACAAGGCAGATGCTCTACCGCTGAGTTACAGCCTTTCCCTAAAGCATCTTACATTTGTTTCAATGCTCAACCCTTCATTATTAATTTTTGATATGCAGCCATGATTTAAAATTTCAAATATAATTCCATGATTGCCTGTCTGTGACATGGATATACACATCTCTCTCTCTCTCTCTCTCTCTCTCTCTCTCTCTCTCTCTCTCTCTCTCTCTCTCTCTCTCTCTCACACACACACACACACACACACACACACACACACACCCCTCTTGGCTTTGCATTTTTACTGGAGCATATGGTATTCATTACTCTCAACCTTCTTTTACTTCTATAATTATGCCATGATGGGAGTTCCTGTCAAAGCCATAAAGAAAATCCTATTTCCACCCCTATAAAACTAACAACCACCAGTTTACAGGCATGCCAAGACTGCAAAGAGAATGCCTTACAGCCCTATCATTAACCCTTTGGGTAAATGACCTCCAGCCGCTGCCTCTTGGTTTACAGTCTGGGGACGTTCAGTTATTGCTAGTGATAGGACATGACTGCTTGTAGAAGAGCTGCGCTGGCAGGTTACCAGGAACCCCTAAACAACTGTACAAAGTGAAGCAGACAGAATAATCCATACTGCATGCCTAGTGTATTTACTCATAAGTGCTGTACAGAGTGAACACAGACCCCACATTGACCTGCCTCAGCAATGGAGCTCTCTCTCTCAGGGGTGGCCGGCAGTCGTTGTTTAGTGGGGGGGGGGGGAATGGCTGGCAATTCTGTGCCAGAGTTCAGGGCAGGAAATTAAGTTTGCTATATCTTTCAGGAGGTGTTTTTTTCTTCTTCTAAATGCAGGATTTTATGACCTGGGTGGGATTTGGGCCAGAACCCCAGAGGTCATGTAGGCACACCTCAAAAAAAATTTTTGGGGGAGAATTTTCTGCACCACAGTCTGCCCTGCCAAGCACATAGAGATTGGTTCATCAGGGACTTTGACTCTGATCTGCAGTATTCCTCAGCAGTGCTTGGAGACCCCTCGGGGATCATGACTAAGCCTGCAGAAGGCGTAAGCCTGGCAATTTTGGAATTGCTACATCTTCCTGTTGCCCAGGATTTCCAGACCCAGCCAAAACCATTTTGCTGAATGAGTCCACATCCATGGCATACATTTAAAGCACATGGCACCCCCCCAAAGAATCCTGTTAACTGTAGTTCACCCCTCCCAGAGTTATGTTCCTCAGGATTCTTTGAAGGAAATCCTGCACTTTAAATGTATGGCGTGGATGTGACGTGGCTGAGTCAGAGCAGCAAATGGTCCCCCCACTCACAAAGTCACGGTGTCTAGTACATGAGCAGACTTGACTTGAAAAGAACACTTTATTTTGGAGTATTAGGGGGAGCAAGCATCATCATCCCCATTAAGCACTTACAAAGCACATATTATAATAATATGCACCTTGCCTTCCTTCCTAAAATGTGCCTCCATAAACCCAAACACTGAAATATAAAATACAGTATAACCCTCTATTTTATCTAAACCACTGAGCCTCTTGGGCTTGCCGATCAGAAGGTCGCCGGTTTGAATCCACGCAACGGGGTGAGCTCCCATTGCTCAGTCCCAGTTCCTGCCAACCTAGCAGTTCGAAAGCATGCCAAAAAGTGCAAGTAGATCAATAGGTATCGCTCCAGTGGGAAGGTAAACGGCGTTTCCGTGCGCTGCTCTGGTTTCGGTGTTTCATTGCGCCACATGCTGGCCACATGACCCGGAAAAACTGACTGTGGACAAACGCCGGCTCCCTCGAACTGTAAAGCGAGATGAGCGCCACAACCCCAGAGTCGTCTGTGACTGGACTTAACTGTCAGCAGTCCTTTACCTTTACAGCTCACCCATGCAGTCTGAACACTTCCACAATCAATGATTATTTATGAGAGTTGAGCTGTCTCAGGATTGTCTGAACTGATATTCAGATATTATATGGCCAGGGGGGAAATTGGGCATGGTGGATGCAGCTCTTGGAGCTCTTTTGTGATATGAGTGCAATGTGACCTGTTCTTTGCAAACTTTGGAAAGTAATGGAAGTTTTCTGTAGTTTTAGCATAAGGTTAAAAATGGCATATCCCCACAAGGTGGCACTAAGAAGCTTATTTGAAGATAATTTTTCTCCTACTGCTTTAGACACAAGTAAGGGAATAAAGGCAATACCACCCCATTCATTCTGGTCTCTGTCCCTTCAGTCATACATGGGATGCCAACACGAGTTAAGCAAGCAGCTCAGGTTTAGGCAGCAAGGAAGTGAAAGGAGATGGTTGCTGTCCTGGAATATTGAATAGAACTCAGGGTCATACAGTGAAGCTGAGTATTGGAAGCTTCAGGACACAGACAAAAGAAAGTACTTCACACAGCACACATTTAAACTATAGAATTTGTGTGCATGAGATGTAGTGATGGCCACCAACCTGGATGGCTTTAAAAGAGGATAAGACAAATTTATGCAAGATAAGGCTATCAGTGACTACTACCCACAATGTCCACGTTCTGCTTCCACTGTTGGAGGCAGTATGCCTCTGAATACCAGTTGCTGGAAATTACAAGTGGGGAAAGCGCTGCTGTATTCAAGTCCTGCTTGCAGGCAACAGGTTGTCCACTGTAAGAAAAGGATGCTGGACTAGATGGGCCATTGGCCTGACCCAGCAGGTCTTGCTGTGTTCTTAACATTTTCAGTACACACACTTGCCTGGAGATGCAGAAAGGGGTGGTTAACCTGTGATCTTCCAGATATAGTTGGACTCCAGTTCCCATTAGCTACTGCCAGCATGACCAATATTCGGGGCTGATAGGAGTTGTAGTCCAATTGCATCTGGAGTCGATTATTCAATATTTAGATGGAATGTTCTTGCCTTAACATGTGTTTCTGCTAACATAGGAAAGTGCCTTATACTGAATCAGGCCATCCAGCTCAATATTATCTATACTGACTGGCAGTGGACCTCCAGGTTTTCTGAAGGAAGTCTTTAGCTGCCTTACCTGGAGATGCCAAGGATTGAAACTGGGACATGCAAAGTAGGAGCTCTCTGCCACTGAGTTACGGTTCCTCTTGGTTGTTCAGAGTGTATGAACTTGAGACACCCACATGCAAAAATATATTGCTCACGATTCTTTGACTGGAGGGCAAACCGCCTAGCACTGCACTCATTTTGACATGCACAACATGGCGGGGGAACCTTGCACATATGGAAATGGAACGGCAGCCCAATGGGTTGCCTTGGGTGGAATGCTTTGTGGATTTCATCGGCCTGAAGAAGGCAGAGCAATGGATCTGCTCTCGTTTTCCACATGGGGAGCATTCTGGAGGAGATTCCATGGGGAACGGCTGTTTGTCATATGCATCATCCCTACTGTGGGGGGGGGGGACGATTGCAGGAATGTGGGTATTAGCATCTCGCTATCATGCAGTTCTAATCTTCTTACTTGGCTAAACTGTCATGCCAGCAGCAGTTTCTGTCTGCAATATCAACTCTTTATGCAGCCATTAAAAGAGGAAGGTTGCTCATTTGTCTTGTCACCTGTGAGTATTTTATGGCCTTTTCTGAGTCGTCTCAGTAAATGCTGTGGAACTAGGCTTTGCCTCTTAATTGCACATGCATTATAAATACTTTGCGTGCGCGCGCACACACACACTTTGCAAAGAGTGACTGCAAACTCAAACGGTTTCCAGATTCCTGAAGACGTAACACCTATGGCTTCACTCATGGTGCATAATGGCATTACATCCAACTTGCTCATTTCGCATGCTTCATTGCATTTATAATTTCCCCCTGAAATTAACTTCTTTCCCTCGACTGCCTCACTTCCATTTTCACTTTATAAAGCAATTTGCAGTTTCAAAATGGTTTTGATTGTTTTGCCTACAGAACGGTCATTGGGGGGCAGGCTGGGGTGATGATCAAAAGATGTATCAGACTTGCTGCGTCTCTACCTAACACTGCTCATTTATCCAGTCCTTTATTTCCTCACTGGCAAAACTGGCCCTTGTATAGCTGCCTGTACAATTTTCAAAAGGGTGGCACAATCAAATTGGCATTCAGAGCTGTGAGCCCTATGATCCAGAATGGCACAGGGTTGGGGTGCCAGTTGCTTTCAGACGAGGAAGAGGGTGTGGAAGACCCCAGTGATGGGAAACAACCTGAGAGGGAGGAAGAGACCTTGCTCCTTTGCTTTTAGATGCTGAGGAAGAGGGAGAAGTTCCACCAGCTCTCTGTCCTGCCTCTTCCATGAAGTGGAGAGATTCCCTAGCAACATGGGAGAGTGTCAACCATCCATGAGGGGATACAGCTGGGGGCTGACTTCTATCCTGTCATCAAGAACTCAGCACCTCTGCCATTGGCAACAGACCTACATCTTCAAGCGCACCAGTCTTGTAGGGAGAGGTTCATGAGTGAGCGTGTTATGTCTCACTTTTTAAAGCTGGGAAGAAGGGCATGACCATTTGTTGGGACATATTTGCAGCTTTTGTCTGGTCTCTGATCCCCGATGCCATTCTCAAATTCTCTCTAGCCATGCCGTGGGCTGACCTGTTTGGTTCTAAGCCTTGAATAAAGCTTTCTCTCTTACTTGTACATAAGAGCTTATGTCATAGCATTTGGGACGGCAGTCCTGACATTCAGGGACATTGAGTGGATTTATATCAAAGCTGATGGCCTCACGGAAATGTGGTCATGTGATTGTGTCTGTGAGTCCAGATCATAACTCGGCCCTCATGCACTATAAATTTCTCAAAAGTAGGGTGTTGATGGAATGAAAAATATAGTTTGAACTACAGTCAATCATAAAAAACACAAGTCAAGGTTAGCTCAGAGAGGCTTATACTGTTTTACCATATGGCAAAACTGTGGGATGTATAACACTGGTGCAGTCAATCACAACATTCCTAGAGTGTACACAAAGGGGACTTGGTCCTCCAGGTAGAGTTTCCTGTGCCAAGACTGAAATCACTTCCTTTGTGTGACCAGAAGTGGGAGTGGCCTTACCTGTAGCTATTCAAAGATACAGGTGAGCTGCTACTCTCCCTCTCTTGCCACCAGGACTCCGAGGATGCAACATCTCAGGAGATGCTCTCTTGGCTTCCAGCCAAGAGAGGCCCACATGGAGCCTTTCTCCCTTAAGGAGAATCTCCACATGTACATACATTTAATCTAAGCTAGCCTGCCTTCTGAGACTGCCTGTATGAGCTTGGAATGTCTGTAAGTAAAAGCTTTATACTTTTATAAGCTTATGTGTTGCGTATTTTCTTTTAAGAGGGAACCAGGGGAAATATGTGCCAGGATCTGCCTTATTCTAGAAGTTCATAGGAACTTAAACGCCACGCTTTGCTGCGCTTTATTGGGGATGAGAAACTCTGCTAGTTTGGAGCTTGTTAGCACAAGCTGGGATAGGAAACATTAATCAATATTCCCTCATCCACATTCCCTCTCATCTCCCACAAAGGGTTTTGAGGCCCAGAACTGCGTATTTTGTGTATTTTTAAAGGATTGCTTTGGATTGTGATTTTTGGCAGAGTAGAATTTTTCTGTTTGTACTTCCTGGTAAGCACATGGTCTTTTGTTCTCCATTGTGCTGTGAAAGGGGGATTAGCGACCCCTCCCCTCCCTCAGAGCTCACAGACCTCAGAGGCAGTGAAGATTAGTTTGCATTTTGAGATTTTTAAGTTTTGATTTTTGAATTTTAACCATTTTTGGGAATTTTTTAAATTTTTTAAATTTTTTAAATTTTTGAGGATTAAGATGGCAAGCTCAGGTTTTGATAGTGAAGCAAGATCAAGCTTTATGCTGCTGAATGATCGTAACTTTGTGCAATGGAAGCAGCGCCTTTTAGTGCATCTTGGTGCAAAACAAGTGCTTAAAGCGGTGAAAGATCCCAAACCTGATTTTGCTGATTTAACCAAGAAAGCAGATTGGGAAAGGCAAGATGCAGAAGCTAAACACATAATTTTGAGCAGTTTGAAAGATGAGCATTTATCTCTGATTGACTATGAAAGTGATGCATCTCAGATTCTAAAAGATATTGAGAGGGTTTATGCACAATCATCAGAGAACTCTTATAGACATTTATTGGATAAACTGCTGAAGTTAAAGATGAATTCCAGAGAACAATTTACAGGGCATTTTAAGGACTTTAATGAAATTGTTCAAAGGATTGCCCTAACTCCCAGAGCTTTTGATGATGCAACCAAAGTGACTTTTATGCTGGCATCATTAGGAAAAGAATTTACTTCATTTAAGAGTATAATGGATCACACCAGAGATTTGACTTTTAATGAACTAGTAAATCACTTAAGAGAGGAATGCAGAGATTACCTTGATTCTCCACAAAGGAATCCAAGGAGGGACACAAGTTATGTTTCTAAGCAATTTCCCAAGTCTAAGGAAGTGTCCAAAGAATTAATATGCCATAACTGCAATTTAAAAGGGCACATTGCAAGGAGTTGCCAGAAGCCCAAGAATAAGTCCCGCCCCTTTCAACCAAAAGGTGAAAAGAAGGGGGGTCACGAGCGTACATTTCTACTGCAAGAAAAGAGTTTAAATGTGCAAAGAAATGAAAGGAAAAGTGACCAATTTATTTTAGATTCGGGAGCTACAAGCCATTTTGCGCATAAAAGAGAATATTTCAGAGAAATTAATGATAGTGAATGGACTGAAATCCAGATTGCTGATGGAAATGTTCTAAAATCACAAGGTGCAGGTTCAATGCGTTTGAAATTCAAGGTGAACAATGAATCTCTTGAAACAACTGTGCCTAATGTTCAATATGTCCCAGAATTGAATTGTAACTTGCTTAGTGTGTCTGCTTTAGACAAGAAAGGTTTCAAGGTTACATTTGCCAATGGAGAATGCAATGTAACGAAAAATGATGAGGTTTATGCTCAAGGGAAATTAATCAATGGTGTATATGAGATTAATGTTTCAGAAATCCAGTCAGCGCAAGTAGCTCCATCCAGGCAGAAGGACGATCCAGATCTGCAGCACTGGCATGAGGAGGCTGACACAAGGAACACAGCAATTGACTGTTCCAATGAGCCACCAACAGAGGAGTTTGTAAGTTTTCCTTTTGAAGCCATACCAGAAACTAATCCACCTCCTAGTATTGTACCTCCTAGTGTTGTAGCACCCCTTACAGATGACACCCCAGAAGACGCGGAGGACCAGATGTCAGAAGGCTCCAGAGACGAAGAGGACCCGTATGCAGGGATGCCGCCATTGGAAGGAGATGAGGAAGCTGATGCGGTTCAACAAGAGCCAGAGGTCAGACGTTCCTCCAGGTCCAACAAAGGCGTTCCACCACTACGACTGTCCTACTTTGCAGGGTCGGCGCCACCACAGGAACCTTCCACGTGGGAACAGGTTCAACGGTTGCCAGCTACTGAGGCCATTCTCTGGAAGCAAGCCGCGCAGGAAGAGATGGATGCACTGCATCGCAACAAGACCTGGACCCTGACAGAGCTACCTCCTGGTAAGAAGGCAATTGGGTCCAAGTGGGTGTTCAAGCTTAAGAAGGGGTCAGAAGGGGAGGTGCAACGCTACAAAGCTAGGCTTGTAGCACAAGGATTTTCACAACAGTATGGCGAAGATTATGATCAAGTATTTGCGCCTACAGTGCGATATAGCAGTGTTAGATTACTTCTAAGTATTGCAGCATCTAAAGGCCTAACAGTCCGTCATGTCGACATAGCAACAGCTTTTCTTCATGGGACAATTTCTGAACAGATTTATATGAAGCAGCCCAAAGGCTTTATCAAGCAAAATGAGGCACATCTTGTATGTAAACTTCAGAAGGGAATTTATGGTTTGAAACAAGCTGCAAGAGCATGGAACCAGAAATTACATGAAATGCTGGTTCAGCTTGGGTACAAGCAGTCAACAGCTGACAAGTGCCTGTACACTAAGAACAGAAATGGACAATTCTCTTACATTCTGGCTTTTGTCGATGATTTATTAATATCAACGTCCAATGACAGAGACTATAAAGACATAGTCAGACATCTCAACAAAGAGGTGCAAGTAAAGGAATTGGGACTTGTCCAGTATTACTTGGGAATTCAAATTGAGAGAGAAGAAGACGGCTCATTTCTTCTCAGCCAGAAGCAGAAGATAATAGAACTGATAGAAAGTATGCAGATGCAAGGTGCACACCCTGTCGCGACACCCATGGCCACAGATTTTCTAAAGAATCAACAAGATTCGAAGCTGCTGCCAGACAACAGCGAATACAGGTCAGCGATTGGTAAACTTTTGTATTTGGTTACTACCAGCAGACCTGACATAGCAAGTGCAGTGGGGATCCTAAGCAGAAAAGTGAGTTCTCCCACTGAACATGACTTGGGTGGGGTCAAGAGGGTGGTGCGTTACCTCAAGGGTACAATGAATTGTAAATTAAGATTGCCAGCTGTAAGGGACCCTAAGTTGGTTGGGTACAGTGATGCAGATTGGGCTGGGGATAAGGCGGATTACAAATCCACAAGTGGTTATGTTTTTATGTTTGGAAATGCACCTATCATTTGGGGCAGTTATAAACAGAAATGTGTAGCCTTATCGTCCACAGAGAGTGAATATATTTCAGCTTCGGAAGCATGCAGAGAGATCATCTGGCTGGATCAACTCCTGACAGACTTTGGTTTGCCGAGAAAAGGACCTGTCAGCTTGATGGAGGACAATCAAGGCTGCCTGCAGCTAGCGCAAACCGAAAAGTTCCTTGCACGTTCAAAACACATTGGGGTCAGGTATCACTTCATTCGCCAGATGATCCAAGATGGACTAGTAGAAATGTCCTACTGTAATACTCAGGAGATGACTGCGGACATTCTCACGAAACCCTTGCCACGAGAGAGTTTCCAGAACCTGCGTGTCAAGCTGGGACTCTGGGTGGTTGAATAAAGTTGTTTTATGTTTGTTAAATGTTGTTCAGACTGAGAAGGGGTTTGTGGGATGTATAACACTGGTGCAGTCAATCACAACATTCCTAGAGTGTACACAAAGGGGACTTGGTCCTCCAGGTAGAGTTTCCTGTGCCAAGACTGAAATCACTTCCTTTGTGTGACCAGAAGTGGGAGTGGCCTTACCTGTAGCTATTCAAAGATACAGGTGAGCTGCTACTCTCCCTCTCTTGCCACCAGGACTCCGAGGATGCAACATCTCAGGAGATGCTCTCTTGGCTTCCAGCCAAGAGAGGCCCACATGGAGCCTTTCTCCCTTAAGGAGAATCTCCACATGTACATACATTTAATCTAAGCTAGCCTGCCTTCTGAGACTGCCTGTATGAGCTTGGAATGTCTGTAAGTAAAAGCTTTATACTTTTATAAGCTTATGTGTTGCGTATTTTCTTTTAAGAGGGAACCAGGGGAAATATGTGCCAGGATCTGCCTTATTCTAGAAGTTCATAGGAACTTAAACGCCACGCTTTGCTGCGCTTTATTGGGGATGAGAAACTCTGCTAGTTTGGAGCTTGTTAGCACAAGCTGGGATAGGAAATATTAATCAATATTCCCTCATCCACATTCCCTCTCATCTCCCACAAAAACCCTCTTTGTTTAGGCAGGCTTTTGGTTTCTCAGTTTGTTTGTTTTTAATCTGATGCCTTTGTTTTGTATGTTACCTCTGTATATATTACAGGGTATATTTGTATGCATGCATTGCATCATATAGTTGGCTTTCATTGTTGCCTTTCCCTGAATGGGATATAAACTTGAGAAAGGCAGGATAGAAATCTTCATATAAAACAGAGGTGGGGAACCTGTGGCCCTTCAGCTCCCATCAGCCCCAACCAACATGTTCAAAAGTCAAGGATGATGGAAGTTGTAGTCCAGCAACAGCAGGAGGGCTACAGGCTCCCCATCTCTGGCATAAAATACATAAATAAATAAATGACATACCAATCTGGTTGCATGATTGGTCTGTTAGCAGATTTAGTCCCTATTAGCAGATTTCCTTATAACTCAGGGATCACCAACCTTTGGGGGCCAGTAGGCACATCTGGAATTTTGATAGAGTGCCGTGGGCACCAGTCACAAAGTGGCTGCTATGTTCAATATTATTAATCTGGATTGCTGTTACTCTAGGGTTTGACAAATCAGCTTCCTTGAAAAAATCTATCATAAATTGAATGTTTCTGAAGGGCAGAGCTCAGCTGACCCCCCCCTTTTTTTGCTTTATGGGGTGATTTTATTTCTTACATGAATATTGAGGCACATGGTCGCTCAGTGTCACCAGTATATTGAAACATCTGGCTCATCTAAGACTTTATAGAACCTTTATTTTCAATAATGATGGAACTCAATGTTGGTGAATACTTTTATTTTTATATACCTTTATCATTTGTAAATGAAATCTTTGCATGAGTCGATAATTTAGTATCCCTTTGGAGCTGCTCTGTATCTTTGTACTTTTGTCCTTTCAGACTGTGATGTTCTATGGGTTTAGATTTTTATTCTTTTCTTTCTTTTTGTCATGTTTGCAAACTTGGTTAGAAAAACATTAAAACAAAATAAAACAAAAGAGACTGCTATGGGGTGTAGCATAATGCAAAATGGCTGCCACCTCTGCAAAGCAGAAATAAACAGAGATAAAATGGTCTCCCATGCTTTCCCATCAGCTACTCCATCAATGGAGGAAAAGGCACCCATATCAACCACCACTTTTCACAGAGAAAAGCTCTTTACAGCTCTTCTCTCTTCAAAACGGATCAGATCCTGGCATCCAATGAAAAATAGGCATGTTTAAAGGTGTGGATTTCATGCAGGAAAGGCTTGACGTAGTACAAACAGGAACTAAACAGAAAGGTCTAACAGTCTCTTGGGTATTGTGGAATTTTGAGGGGATATTTACCAAGACTTTCACAGGCACCATAGGAGCTTTGGTAGGACACGTTGGCCTCCGTAACTCACCTCCTGCCAGAAATGTACATGTGTTCTCTCACCAACAGCTTAGCTTCTCGTCTTGAACTTCATGATGAAACTTGGGTCATTTATGCAGAGCATTCTGACTAGAGTGGAGCCATGTGTTCAATAGGAAATGGCCATGTCTGGCCTTGGAAATGTCCAGGCAGCTGCAGGATGGCTTTAGGCAAGCTTGCAAACATTTGGATTCATCTCTGACCCCTCCAGCTCTCTTGAGCCTGCTTCTGGAAAATAAACTTGGAAGGAAATTCGTGCTATGCTTCCCTCCTAGCTAGAAAGACCACAAGGACAGCTTCTTCAGGGGATGATCCCAGCTGCAAACAGGAAATGCAGAGCAGTGCGAGAATGAACAAGTATATTCCTATGAACATTCTGTCCACCCAGTGAAGTTTAATACTACAGTGTTGTGTGTGGAACTTCAAGAAACCAAAAGGTTTCCAAGTATCTTTCAACTGTAAATTCCCCATGTAAATTCCTTGCCCCACACAACTGGAAAATAACCATATGGCAAAACCCAATTCCATCCATTTGTATCAGCATTGAATGTAACGATCCAGTGTAAAATATTTCCAGGATGGGAAAGTGTGTCTTTGAACTGGGACCCTGTTCTGAAACAATAGCAATAGCATGCCCGGAAATGCATTTTGCAATTCAAAGCCATACACATTTGCATAAGCTTATTCCAAATGTCCCAATTTATTTCAGTTTACATTCTTTCATTTATTTTTCTTGTTGCAGTTAAAAAAAATATGGTGCTGCTGAGGATTTTCCATGTAAAATCCCACCCCTCCTCTATGGCTTGCTCATCTGACTGCAATCAGTTTAACCATATGCATTGATCGGATGTGGCATTCAGCCTGCCCTAGCTTACGCTAATTTAATCTATGCGTTCTTTTGGTGTGTAAAAATCACATCTCACAGTCAAAATCTATCACTTTACTCTAAGCAGACGGTGAGCTTAAGTTATAGCCTTGAGCTACAAGTTAAAAGCAGACTCCCACATCTCTCTTATATATAACAGGCAACTGTGATAATTAAAACAGGAAAGTGAAAAGGTTGTTTGTTTGTTTAGTCTTTGCTTTTGTATAGCATCATTTTGATTCTCTTTCTCTCTTTCTCTTTCTCACCCTAGTCCATAATATGAGCCAAGCCTTCAGGGCCCTTTTTGAAGGAGGCAGATACAAGTCCAAAATGCTGCATGGACAAGCTTTAAAAGGTAAGTGTCCAGCTATCCAAGTTGCCTTCCAGTATAGCATATGGTGGGAAAGAATGCTCCCTGGGTGGAGCAAAATACTGATTCCTACATTGCCATGCTGATTTGGGTTGGTCGAGGTCAGCCAAATGTCAGTTTGGATGGGATTGCATTTTTCTTCTTGTTGACCTCAGATCCACCCAAGTCAGGAATATGAGGAAATAACTAGGGATGGCGAAATACGTCAGTTTCGGTTTCTCTGTTTCTCGTTTCCCCCATTTCCCCAATCTTAAGTTCAGTTCTGCAAATTTCCACATCAGTTTGCGATTAAAAAAAAAAGTCTTCATGAAAAACCGTAAGATTTTAGCGTGAATTTCTTCTAATACATGCACATTTATGTGTGCAGTTTTGCCTAATATACACATTTGTGCAAAGCATTTTTCTGTTATATTATGGAATTTTGGGGTGTTATTTCCACTAATATATTTATTATGCACATTTTACACTTGTGTGCAATTTTGCACGTCTAACTTCACTGGAGAATTTGCATGGCAAAACTTGGAGAGGTGCAAGTTTTGAAGGACGACTGTGGTTCAATTCACATCTTGCTTAGGCAAATGTTAATTAGGGATGCAAGTCTCCTTAGCAATCTCCACAACAACCCTGTGAGGTAGAATAGGCTGAGAGGCAGTGACTTGCGCAAGGCCACCCAGTGGCTGAGTGGAGATTTGAACCCTGGTCTCCCAGGTCCTAGTCCTACACTAACCATGATAATGCAATGGCTCTTAGAATGGAGGTGATCTGCCTAAGGCCTATGTACTTCCTTGTAAGGTGAGTGGGGGGAATGTTTTACATCCATCAGCTTATTTTGATCTTCATTAAGGATGAATCTACCTAGGTCTCTTAAACCTATAGGTGTAAAAAAGGAGAAGCTACTAGTTGCAATCTCCTCAGACATAAGCACCTGCTTTTATGAACATTCATAAAATAATAATAAAAATTATTATTATTATTATTTTCACCTCTTTCCAAACTCCTGCCACTTACATTAGGCAAAGCGGCCTTCAAAGAGTTATTATTGTTGTTGTTCTAATTAGGGGGTAAATAAGTAATGTTTCTTTCCCACTCACAAGTTAAGGCTGCCATGTGTAAAGGTGAATCTTATGATTGGGCTGGTAGTGTTTTCAAATAAGGCATAGCCTTTGAGTCGACAGGGCAAATCGACAACAAATTTAGAGTGGGATCGGAAACTCTTTACCTTTACAAAATCCCCCCTTTTAACCAGAAATCATTGTTCTCACGCAAGTGTTTCCCTTTCATATGTTCTGGGCGGCTGGGGGGTTAATGCATGTAAATTTCCATATGTTTTAGGCAGTTTACTTTTCAGATTTATAATAATAACAATTACAATTACAAAACCAAAGCTGTTCAGCCTAACCCCTTTCCCACCCAGCCCTTCAGTAATATGTAGCCAACTGGCTGTGAACCAGAATTGCTATTCCCCTGTAGAGACTTTCAAACATTTATTCATAACATGGATCACTAGCAAACGCCTCCAATCCTCCAGTTGCCTTTGCGTTAATGAACATCTGCTAACGTTTCTTGCTAGTTCAAGGACTTTGTGGGTAGGCTGGAAACTGAGGACCTAATTTCCCTTTATGCTACCAGAGGGAGGAAGGGGGAAAGAGAAGGAGGTTTAAGAGGGGGCAGCCACAACGTCATTCACCTTGGTTTGGGTCAGGGTCTGTAACATTTTCTTCCATGCTAGTGTTTTTGATAATACTCACATTAACATAAATTTAAGAACATAAGAAGAGCTCTGCTGGATCAGGTCAGTGACCCCTTTGGTCCAGCATCCTGTTCTCACAGTGGCCAACCAGATGCCTATGCGAATCCCTCAAGCAGGATCTGAGCGCAGCAGCACTCTGCCCGCCTGCAGTTTCCAGCAACTGCTATCACAATGCGTAGAAAATAGCCGTCTGGGTTAGTAGTCAATAATAGCCTTATCCTCCATTGGAAAATACACATTTGCAGAGCCAGTTGGATCTGGACTAAGGGTACAATCCTACACCCACTTACCTGGGAGTATGTCCCATGGAACTCGCCAGTGTCTGGATGACACCACATTGGTTCCACTTGATATAGTGCTTCATAAGCATTATATCAGTCATCCTTACAACAGCTACTTCTTCTTAGCTATTTAATAATAATAATAATTCCACAGTAATATTTTTGAAATGTCATTGAATATTGTCAGAGAAGTTTCTTACCTTCAGCTTATGCTCTCAAGGAATCTGTCTTTTAGATTTGAGAAGCCAGGTATCTCCTAACATTTACTTTTCTTTTTAAAAAAGAATGTTTTGGGCAGCTGATGTTTTTGCGATATGTTTTCTGTGCTGACAATGCTTGTTTTAAGAAGCGGGCAAAAAAGAGGCCTTTGAATGAAATAAAATTTTATTGAGTCTTTTTCACTGTAATAACATGAAACGCAGGCTCCATATTTAGAAAGGGTGGACCCCTATCCACCCAGATGTTGGGAATAAATGAGAATCGCTACTGCTATTTTGCCTTGCTAATGAATTTTCCTAGCCCAGGACATCAGATCAGTCATCCTCAGACCCCAAGACATGGGGATGCTTATGTGCTCTCATCTTTTGTGTATCAGTACAGCATCTGTACTGATAAATAGGTACCGCTCCGGGGGGAAGGTAAACGGCATTTTAGTGCGCTGCTCTGGTTTTGCCAGAAGCGGCTTAGTCATGCTGGCCACATGACCTGGAAAAACTGTCTGCAGACAAACACCGGCTCCCTTGGCCTGTAAAGCGAGATGAGCGCTGCAACCCCAGAGTCATTCGCGACTGGACTTAATTGGCAGGGGTCCTTTACCTTTACCTTTTAACAGCATCTGTAATAGACCAAAACAAATTAGCCATGTTTCCCCATTAGTACAAAGTGCATGGGATCAGTGAAACAAGAGTTTGTATTAGAAACAGCCAGTGCCTGCCAGTAATAATAATTATTTTATTATTTGTACCCCACCCATCTGACTGGGTTTGCCCCAGCCACTCTGGACGACTGGAGTATAATAACCTGTTCAGTATGCACTAGCCCACTTCAGCAATCCAGTTCAAGCAGCCAGGCTAGTTACATGTGCTTATGACCCAATGACATAAATGGGGTTTAAGTATCCCTTACTTTGTGCTGGTCCGTGTGCTTACAACCAAACATGTTTCCTCCCCCCCCCCATTAGTCATTCTGCATCCTCATTATAACTGTGGTATAGCATTGCTTTCTTTTATGTCTTGTAAATTTAATATAGGTTAGATTTTGTATCATATTAACAGAGTCATTCTTGGGACCCAGATTATTGATTCCAGTGGTGATGGGGGGAACTTTAATCTGTTTAAGGCTGTACACAATCATGAACGCAACACTAAGGGCTATCAGAACATACAGTAGTTTGGTTTTTCAGCAAGAGTCCATTGTGGGTCTCTCTGTTCCGTAGAAGTTAGCACTGGCTATTCAACAAGCAGTCCATGCGTCATGGTGCTTTACTTGATATTATAAATGCATGGAACTTCTTTTTGTTCATGTCTTCTCCCCCATCCCTCCTCTGTGCAATGTCTAGACAAGCACAATACAGGCCATGTCATTGCCTCACTCTGACTGCTGTCAGTCAGTAATGTGAGGTGGGCAGTGTTAGAAACTGAGATATGAAAGCTAGGAGCTAAATGGCAACTTAAGCCTAGGTTATGGGCACAACAATGGAATGTCTAGGCACACTTTTTAAATAACAAGAATACAAAGCTGAAAATGAATGAACTGCAGCTAAAATATTAAGTTCATTTTTCACATGGTCTAGTCCTTCCCCTGCCCCCCCCCTAATATTCTTAAGAGGGTTTCTTCTCCTGTCTTCAGAGAGTAGCTGGAAGCGGGGAGGCAGAAAAAGGTCCTCCTTTCCTTCCAGTTTTAATCTGAAATCTTAGGCGCAGTACTGCACCCAGAGCTCAGAAACTGCTCACGCTTATGAAATTCCCTGTTGCAAAATGTGCCTAGAACAATGGGAGTTTCGAACACTGGAGGTGGGACAATGCATAGCTGACTTTACACCATGTCCTGCAACATATTTGCAAGTAAGAGCAGGGTGAGACACATGGAGCAGTGGCAGTTCCGCATCTCATAAATCAAGCCTTCAGTGCCGAGTTACAAACATGGAACATCATATGGTACAACCATATGGGTCAGAGAACCATGTGTTTCTCTTACTCTTCTCTGTATGTCTATGTCCTCTCTCTCTGCACCTAGAAAGCTGGCATATCAGAGAGAAGTCATGGCTAAAGCCCTCATTAATGGGCAAGCTAGCTTCTTACAAGCAGGGCGCTTTCCAAACAAAGAATTCAACCTGCAATCCCTCACCTGTATACTTAAGGAGCTAGAAAGAAATGAAAGGCCACTCAGTCAAAGGTGGAACGAGTCTGTGCAATCCAGTCTGTGCAATCCAGACTCTATATCCCACAAACAGAAAGCCACGGGTACTCCAGGGAGGAATCTACCAAGGAGTTCCCTCCACAGGATTCGACTAAATAAGCTAAGCAAGGCCTCCTGGTCTAGCTGTTAACTACTCTGTACTCAGGCTGTTTCTTTGTGGTGAGTCTCCAATAACAACAAATCTCGCCATGTGAAGCAAAAGTAATCACATAGTTGGTTTCCTTCCACTCACTGGCACCCACCATTAATCTTGAATGGGCATTGTGTAACTTGGAAAGTGTGTGTTTCTAGAAGTTGAAAATATGGGTGAAAACTCGCCATGAGGTTAGGGTTATTATTTTATTTTACCACTGATTTATCATCACCTTCTAAACCACTATCTCAAGGCAATTTACACAGAAGATAATTAAAAAAACAAAAAAACAAAAAATGCATTTAAAACAAGACCAAAAGTCCAACATGTAGAGAAACTCATGGCAAAGGCCCATGTATTTAGCTGGGAAAGCCAGTCGGCTCTTGGGAGTTTGGATCTAGAACACTGGAAGTTTGGGGAAGGCTGGGCCAAAGGCATGGGTAAGGTAATGTCAAAGTGAAATGGTGAATCTTGGGCCTGGACATCAAATGTGACCCTCCAAACATTTCTGTCTGGCCCTTAGGACTCTCCGAAGTTTACACCCTTTCCTCTCAGACCACACTTTCCATTGAGCTTGCTCTGCAACCCCTCAAGTACTTTTGCCAGGCTGGAATGTGTCCTTGTACAATACTGTAAAAATACCTTTTTTTTGCCTATATGGAGGATGGAGAGATATGTGTTTATCTCTCTGTGTATGGAAGCTTTGGACTTTTGCATGGATGGAATGTGGCCTATCACATATCTTGATCCACCCATTTTTGCCTCTGTCCCCACCCACCACTGTCATGTGTTTAAAGGGGAGGCTGCCCATTGGTATGAAAATGTTACTCCACTCCTCCGTACACACTTTGTGCCAATCAGCCAATCAGCCAATCAACATGCATTCAAGAACTGGGCTGGAGGTTGAATCTGAGAGCCATTCACTCCATCTTAGCAACCCACTTGCGGTGCTTCCTCTGGAAGACCTTCTCCCCACCCCTTTGACAACAATACAGAAGGTATGTTTAACTCAGAGAAGCAAGCTAACAGGAATGCCCTGACTTATAAGAGGAAAAAGTGTTGGCTTCCAAACTGTCTTCGCAGGTTTCAGAATGCCAAAAGTTTTAAAATATATATATATTAGCCAGCAAATGGGAAAGAAAACAAACCTGCCCCAATTTCCTGGAGTGGGACAGGGAAACTTTCTGTCTGTGTCAACACCCAATGAAAACAAGCTGGGCATTTTATTTTTTTAAAAAAATCAATGAATACCACACATTTTTCCTGACACTTTAAGATATGTTTTCTTTCTTATGTTGTTAAGACCCATGAAAACACACTTGCCATCAAAGTGGTGAGAGAATAGAATGGAGCTTTTCATAGCCCTCCTCTAATTGGAGTAGTAGTGAAGTTGATATATACTTTAGCTCTAAGAGACCAGTGAACTAGTTTCAGACTGAAGTGTGAGGAACACAAGATGGAAAATCTGATTTATCTTCTAGGGCAGGTGCAAACCTCTCAGCATGCAGGGCAAACAAAACTTATTCCACTGAAGTTTCCTGATAGTGTTTCTATTCCCCCTCACTCTCCTGGTTCATAGGAATCCCTTTTGCTGACACCAGACCTCACACAACCTTTCCCTGGACCCAGACTAAACCAACTGCACATTCTCAAACATTTGAAAGGTCCTTAGTCCCAAGTTCTTTCCCCAGCACTGTCTACATGCGGCTTCCTACAACCTACACACTTAATTTTCATAACATTCAGCTTCCAGAAAAAATAATGCATGCCTTTTTTTATCCACAGAGGTGCGGAACACAAACAGGATTGCTTGGAGGTCTCTCATGCCAGCCTCTTATGCATGAGTCTACAGGGACTTTGGAAGACACGAGTCTGCCAAGGTTCTTCATGAAGAACTCAAGGAAGGTATGATAACATAGTTCTGAAAAATCTCAGGTAGAGTCCACTGCACTTTCAGATCTAATGCAAGTTTAATGAAAGTGGTGACAACAAACAGAGAAACAAAAAGCACCCCAGTGCTTGGGGAAGACATCAAAATGTCTCACAGATGCCTGAATCTCTAAGTGCTCCAAGCCTCTCATCGCACTTCAAGGCACTTGGAAGTTTTTGTGTGTTCAAAGGCGAGGCTGTATCGGGTTTAAACAGGACTGGCTGGGAAGCAAATGACACTGGAGAAATCCAGGCTAGCATATGCAGGCCAGCTGAAGAGCTCAGGCTTCCTCTGCCTTTATCATAACCCCAATTACTTCTGCAATATTTATGAAATGTTTGAAGGAATGCCTTAGAAATGTTATGTGAGGAGGGGGGAAAACCATTCAAGGATATATGAGGCAAAAGGCTTAGAGACTTTTTGGATGGATTTTTGTTATGTAAAAATTATTTTATTTTCTCCCTTTAAACATGTTAATGCCAACCCCTTCCAGTAGTGGGTCATTTCATCTCTTAAGTAATAGTTGTAACTTTGGTATGAATGATCACCACTTTTAAAAACAGTAGTACTATGAGCAACACTGCAAATGCAACCCTCACGTTAATATTGGGTAAGATAACACATCTGCCTATCTATCGATTGATCGATTGATCAATCAATCAATCAATCAATTGCTCTACCCTATACTGTCATGGGTGGTGGGGTGGTGCAGCAGGTGTCACCTGATTTCTGGTTGCCTGTGTCACTGCTGCATCCGGGGACAGATGGGGTGGGTGGGAGCGAGATTGTGTTGACGTCCACATAGTACAGATGCACAGATGGGTTATACAAAATGCTAAATGGAACAGTTCCTCAACAAAACATTAAAAATGCTATAAAATCTATAAAGGCATGTTGCTTCTGACATATATGAGCTGAATCTGATTCAGATTATGATACCATTTTAAACAGTCATGGCTTCTCCCATAAGAATCCTGGGAACTGTAGTTTGCCGAGAGTATTTAGGAGACCTCCTATTTGCCTCCCAGAGCAACAGTTACTGCAGTGGTTTAGCAAGCAGCCCTTCTTCCCACGAAATATGTTTCTGCTAGCACAACTGTTGTGTTGTGTTCTTCTGTTGTGCAGCAGTAGAACTGTCCCATCTGCTACTGCAATAGCCCTTGGGCTAGCAGATTGAGAATGCCCCTCCTTTCCCCTTCCCTCCCTCTCTTTCCATTCCTGTGTGTGTGTGTGTGTGTGTGTGTGTGTGTGAGAGAGAGAGAGAGAGAGAGAGAGAGAGAGAGAGAGAACTGGGCACTGTACAAGACAGAGTTAAAAATATGGGCATTTGCTTTTAGGATGTGTTTAAAGGTCTTTCCTGTCTCTGTCTTGCTTATAATTCATGGCAGGGCATTCTGGGAGGTGGGTGCTATCACTGAGAAACACCCCCTTCCACATTGTCATCAAGTTGGTCATGGAACGGCCAGCAGGGTCCCATTGGAAGATCTTAAAGATTAATCTGTACTAGGGGAGGTGGTCGGCTAGTCCCAAGTTGATTCAGGCTATAAATGCCAGCAATATAACCTTGCACTTGGCTTGATAGCTAGCAGGCAGAGATGACTATCGATAAACCCATTTTTTTCCATTCAACACAGTGCAAGATGTCCTATTAGAGTTCAACTAATGTATGGAATTTGGGCACCTTATTAATCACCTCCGGACTCTCTGGTCTAACCCCTGTAAGTTTGAGTATAGTGCTCTTTTCTTACTTTCTGCCAGGGACTGGGAAACATTGTTTCATGCTCTAAATGAATACAAATAGCCACAGCCAGAAATGGCATCCAAACACGGCTGCCCCCTGATTAGCGCAGGTCAAGGGCAGGATGTCTCGCTGAAGGTGGATGCTTTCCAGTGTACCGTAACTTGGAACAAACCTAAAGCAGGTTTATGACACAGCTGAGAGAAGGCATTAATGCAATAGACTTGGTAATTCAATCATTTTATAGAAGTTGATCTGTCCTTTTTATTACAATTATTGTCAGCCGGGGTGTTTCATTCCATCACTGAAAATAAACATCATCTATCATACTTGCAAAGATTAGCCTGTGACAGATCTGTCTCTGCTTTGCATAAATGTGTATTAATGCCGGCTCTGTCTGAAGGGGAGAGAGAAGTCTATATTTCACAAGAATGATTAGACAGTGTCACTGCTGCTTTAAGTAATGTCTTTTCATGACTGATAATCAAACTGTGAA
The DNA here is from genome assembly GCA_034641385.1 of Darevskia mixta. NCBI lineage: Eukaryota > Metazoa > Chordata > Lepidosauria > Squamata > Lacertidae > Darevskia > Darevskia mixta. The sequence continues at coordinate 8,201,386 of JAWWNH010000001.1, read as the reverse complement.
ACATCACCACACATGCGCACACATGCAAACACGCACACAAAAGAAAAAGGAGCAATTTACTGCCTGCGACTTGACTTTGCTTAGTTTAAGTAGAGTTGGGCAACTGGGATAGCTGTGGCTTGTCTACAATGCTTGGAGGACTCTGCGTTGTTAATACTGCTTTTTTTCACATGTGTCCATGAGGAGTGTGCTATAAATAATATGAAATCTAGATTAATAAACCTTTATAAACTCAGATTCCACCAATGCTTTTCTGCATCTGTCTGTCTGGAATCTTGTGGATGCAGCATGTTTCTGCCTCCCACTAAACCAAGCGCTACTGGCTCTGTGCAGAACACACAGGTAGCAATAATGTTTCTGACCCCCAAGGCTTATGGGTTTACAGTTGAGCCCACGCCTATGTGGGCTTCCATCACTTGGTCAGAGCTCTGCTTTCACACGGAACACTGTACTTGAAAAGGAAATGCTTTACATCTCCAGGTGGGCATGAGAACACGCTTTAATAGCTGCATCACATTTAATTTAATCTGTGCTGATCTCCAGACGGCTTTATACTCTACCAGTGGTCTTCAGACTTTGATCTGACACCTTTTTCAGAAGGTGCCTTTCAGAGCTGCCAAACTTCTCTTTCAACGCACCTGAACATAAAACAAGCAGTTTGGAGACTTTAAAGGGAAACCTGCAGCAGGTGTTTGCATGGCTCTTCTAAACATTTGTTTTTAAAAATTATTGTGATAATATATAATAAATTATATACAATATAGCTTGCTCTTGCTGCTAAAATCTCTCCTTGCTCTTGCATTTTTTGAGCTTTTGGGAACCTCAAGAGAGGTTTCTTGATTTGGGGGCCACATTTTTTTTTAATCGGAATTTTCTTTCTTTCTTTCTTTCTTTCTTTCTTTCTTTCTTTCTTTCTTTCTTTCTTTCTTTCTTGGTACAAAAAAAAAGTGGACTGTGGCCATTGCTTGCAAACAAACACTATTGAAATAAGCAACACCTACCCGTTGGCCGTCCCTTTGTGATTGCCTGTATTGTTTATAATCCAGTTTTAGTGTCCACCCTACTTGTAAAACAACAACAACATATTGACACATGTCCCTTGCTTATTGGGGAACTCTAGAGCCATGCATCACAAAAATCTTAGAGATGAGAGGTTGGTACACGAGAGACCATTCCTAAGGGAAAATTGAATTATGTCTGGCCACTAGAGGGAGCAGCAACTATATTGTTTAGCCCTGTGTGACGTGGTACATAAATGTGCCTTGTGCGGTATTAGGGACCCAGGCTTCTGATACAGATGCTGTACTTCAGGAAGATATTCAAAGATCACAGTTGAGTCTGAGCTAAATACAGTAAGGCTAAGAATCTAAAGCAGCCCCACACAACTGGTGGCACACCAAACCAAACCTACTAGGCAGGTGTTTTGTGGGCTTTTACAATCATATTGGGGAGCAATGACCATCAAGGTGGCTTGCCATGCATAGCTGGTGGGCTGATTTTCATCGTGGCAAGTCTCAAGTTGCGGAGGCCTGCCTCAAGCCTCCTACTTTGGAAATCATTCCATTGAAATACACAGGACCCCTTCTACGTGAATATTGTCAGAATGGGAATGCAGATCTGGTCAGTACCTGAATATAAGGTGTGTCTATGTACTTGCCATCTCAAGATAACTGAAAAGCTGCCGAAGACCATTCTAACCAGTAATCCGCCATGGTGGTGGTGCGGAGAAGAGCCTTGATAATGGTTGAGCTTAAGTTTGCCTGAGTCTGTTTCCTGCTCCCCTGCTGTGGCCTGCAGTCCATGTTATTCATGTCTCTTAATGGGCATCTTTCATTATCATTATCCCTAATAGAGCTTTATTGTATTAGTTACACTTAATTTAAATGTTACCGAAGCATTGAAAACAGATTGCAGATGTTTTCAAACAGATGTTATCTTAATGTTAAAACAAAATCATGAATATTTATAGGGTATTATTGTCTGGGCTGCATTAGTCTGCTTCAACAGGAATGTACGTGTTTCACTTCTTTTGAAGGAAATGCTCCAGAAAGGTGAATTAAAAACAACTTCTTGGCAACTCAGATGTACTTCACGTGGCCTTCCTGAGGGAAGGGAGGCCTCATCATCCCCGTTCTGCATTCATTGTCCCAAACCTGAGAAGTTTCAAGAGAGACATGAGCCAAGGGTAATGTGCTTTGGGTTGGTTTTTGTCTTACACATTAAGGAAAGGTATTTCAGGGTTTACTTCTGGCTTTCTTGGCATATTCCCATGAGTTATGAGATGTTAGACCTCTTCTGTGCAAATACTCTCTCTCTCTCTCTCTCTCTTATATAGGCAATGGTAAACACTTGAAGCAGGTAACAGTTACCCCCCCCCCCAATAAATAAATAAATTCTGAGGGATTAAAACCGGTCTGAATGAGTAAAAATCTTTCCTTTCCATAAGCTCCATAACATGGCCCAGGCTAATAGTAGCAATTTGGACAATTACTCGAAGGAAGGGAGTCAGCAGAGTCAGAAAGTCCAGCGGCACAGCTTACTGAAATGCTGACAGATTATTGAAAGAATCAGAGACCTTGGCCCATTATCATGAATGACTTTAGTCCCTGAGCTGAAAGCCAGTGAGGGGCTAGGTCACCAAGGCCTCATGTGCCACCAGGGCTGCTCATCTCAGCCAGCAATGCGAGATTATGGTGTGCCAGGCTCCAAGTTCCAGGCCAGAGGACTACCACTTTAAAGAGCTCCCCTTTCCAGTAAGGAGGTGGGTTTGAGGAGGCTTGGCCAGGCTGAGGGCTCATAGGCAGGTTTGGGTGGCTCTCCAGATGTTGCTGGAATCCAGCCGCCATCAGTCCCAGACAGCATGGCTTACAGTCAGAGATGATGGAGGGTTATAGTCCAGCAAACATTTGGAGGACCAAAGTTTCCCCAGGCCTTAAACATTTCTCTGGAAAGTGAGTTCTCGCAGAGAGGTCCCGTTGTGGGGCGGGCAGGAAGGCATTTCAGTCGTTTGGGTTTTTGACGCTGGGCACAGCTTCCAGGACCTGCCTGTCGTAAGGCAGATTTGGTTGTTGCAATTTAAGGACAGCCCAGCGTGCTTATATTAGAACCCCTTTTTGGATTGTTAGTCACTCGTTTAGAGCTACGGATCTGAACGGTGGTATCTCTCTGGCGTTGCGCCGAGCCTTTTCTTGCTAATTGATTGATTATTGCTGTTTAATTGTATATACATATATATATTGTTCTTGTTCTGGTTAGTCCCCCTTTATTACCTTCTGATTTTCGGGTTACCCCTTTCCCCCCCATTGTCCTTCCCCCCCTCCCCCCCTTTTTTTTTTTTCTTCCCCCCCCCCCCGTTTTGGGGCCTTTGCGGGACCTCCTATTGTTACTCTAGGTCCGTGGCTTTAGTATTCTTTGATTACCTTTTCTTGAGGGCTTGTTGTTGCCGGCTGTCAGGAGCACCGTTGTCCCGTGCCTTGAAGCCGGGTTTTTTGCCTGCCGGCCTGCTTGCCGGCTGCCTTCCACGCCGCCGCGGCGTTTGATTGCGCCGCGGCTTTTTTGCTGAGGTCCCCGGCCGCCATTGTCCTCGTGGGTCCCTCAGGTCCCTAGCCGTGCTGGCCGGCATTTTGCTGGCCGCCATCCCTGCCGCAGCGGCTTCCTACCGCCGCGGCGTTCCTTGTGTGTCCCTCCGGTCCCTGGCTGCGCGGTCATCCCTGCGGGAGCGTCGGCCCTCGGGGGAGCGCCTGTCCTGGGGGGCGGCTGCTGGCGCTTGCCTGCCCTCGGGCTTGTGGAGCCAGCGGTCGGTGGCCTCCGGGAGCCGACTGCGCCTCGCTGCTGGCTGGGACTGGTGCGCCGTGCGGGCGGCGGCCTCGCCGGTAGCGGGTGGCTGTACTGAACCCCCTTTCCGCTCCCTACCAGCGGCAGGGGGCCTGGCCTGCTGCTGCGTGCTGAGGCTCCGTCGCTGCACGGGCCGCCGGGGCTGGCCTGTCCGGCGGGGGGGGGGAGGGCTTCTCGCCCGAGCGGAGCGCCATTTTCTGCTTCGTTTGGCGGGAACCGCCATTTTGCCTTGTGTCTGGGCAGGGGTTTGGCGCACCCTGCTGGTTGATGGTAGTAATTGCGCCAAGCTTTCCCTAGGCTTTGCCTATCTGTTTATATACTTTTCACTGCTACCTGCGTTTAAGTGATTTATTTTATTTAATTTGTTTAGTGGCATTTATTGGTGATTTTATATGCTTTGGTGTTTTATTTGATTTGTTTGTATAGGTTAAAGTTGGTTTACTTCTTTTATTCTATTTTTATTCTATTTTATTTTAATTTTATTTATTTTATTTTATTTTATTTTATTTTATTTATTTTATTATTATTATTATTATTATTATTTATTTATTTATTTATTTATTTTTTTCTTTCTTTCAAACAATTTAATTTATTTTGTTTTCTTTATTTTCTGACATCTTATTGTTGGATTCCGCTTCATTCTTTTCTCTCTTTCTCACTGGAGGCAAGATGGCGCAGAAGGCTGATGCGGGGCAGTTGCCAGAGGTGCATTTGGACCAGAGCGCTGGTCAAGGGTCAACGCAGGTTTCGCATTCTCATGGCACCGACGCGAGATTGGAGCGCATCGCCAACGCCATGGCCGGCCTCTCCAGTGATCCGGCGGCTCTGGCCCGTTTTGAGGCAGGGCTAGATGGGCTCCTGCTTTCTTCTTCGCAGGAAGCCGTGCATGGGGAGCCATCCCGGCAGGCTGCAGCGGTATCACCTGCTTTGGAATCCTCTTCATGGGAGGATGAGGACATTCCCCTCGCCAGGGCTAAAGCACTGGCCGCTGCCAAGCGTAAAGCGAAAAAAGGGGCAGCGGCCGAGGCGCAGTCCACTGGGGGGAGCCGGGTGAAGGGAGCTGCGGCAAAAAAGGGTACCCCGCGACGACAGCGCGCTACTAAGAAGGGTAAGGTTTCCCGCTCACGTTCTGTTTCTTTCTTTGAGTCTCCGCAGGCTCGCCGGACGGCGGCGGGAGGAGACGCCTCGTCCGAGGAGGGCAGTCCACAACCTGGTCAAGGGTCCCCGACAGAGGCTCGGTCCCATGTTGTTGCTCAGCATAGCCATAGAAGGAAGCGTCACAGTCGGTCGGTGTCGCCCGTGTCCAGGTCTGGTGGGCGCTTCCGACGCAGGGTCTCTTCTGAATCGTCAGCGGCTGACGATCTGATCGATCCACGGCGTGCCTCCCTGGTGGCTTCGACGTCGCGACAGGTGGAGCCTGACTCCGAGACATCTCCTGACGACGTCTTGCCGGTTCCTGCCAAGCTATCATCCGGTGGCAAGCGGAGACGACATCATGTCTGTTGTGGACACCGCGCAAAGAGGCATCGTCATGAGTCTTCTCCATCTACCTCAGGTACTTCTGATTCTTCGGATGTTGAGTCAGGGGACGAATTGAAATTATACTGGGGTTATGGGGAGGACGTCCCTGGGCTTCCTAAATGGGCCTGGCAACGGCGTTCTAACGCTCATAGAGCAAGGTACGGAGCTCCCCTCGAATACTTAAATGGCCGTCCTGTTTCGGAGGTAAAAACGTCTACTAATAGGACCAGAGATATCGTACCTGGCGGTCATTTGTCTTCCAGGATCCGGAACAGGATCCTGGAGGGGCGTTATATTGACATATTTAAATTGGCCCCACCGGACGATGCCCGCCCCGAAACTGAGAGATCTAGCTCGGGTTCAAGGAGGCGGAATGCGGCATCTAAACCTGAGAAAACGTTCGAACGCTGGCTAGACTGTTTTCAGGTCTTTGCCAGTGTCGTCTGTTCGTGCTATCCAAAACGATCCCATCACTTGTTCATTTACCAATCGATTGTGCGCATGGCTTATGCCGACGCTGGGGAATCTGCGGCTCTAGCCTACGATAAAAAATTCAGATACAGGGCTAATAAGATTTCCTCGGCGCGATGGGACAGGAGAGACATGGATATATGGGCTACTTGTGTAGCTCCATATGTTCAGAAGAAAGCTCCGGAACAAAGGCCGTCGCGGTTCCCCTCCGCCAAACCGTCTAGGAGGTATTGTTGCTGGAGCTATAACAAGGGCACTTGTGGGAGGTCCCCGTGCAGCTTTCCACACATTTGTGAGAAGTGTGGGGGGGCCCATCCCGCCCTGTCGTGTCAACGTGGCAATCGGCCCTTTCGAGGTGGGAGGGGAGGGGGACAGCGGTCCACAGGACAGGCCCCCTCCCAGTCCACCTCAGGCCCCACTAAATGAGGTTCTGTATTCCCTGGCACCGACTCCCGTCAAAATTCAACCTTTGCTTCATTGGCTATCCTTGTACCCTAATCAGGACGCGGCTCTCTATCTGAGGGAAGGTTTTTCCCATGGTTTCAGGATTCCCGTATCATCGGAACCCGTGGCCGGTAATCCTGTCAACCAGAAGTCGGTGAGAGAGCTGCCAGATGTGGCTAGGAAAAAGATCGGGAAGGAGTTGGCTTTGGGGCGCATGGCGGGCCCATTTGCCGATCCCCCGTTTCCTAATTTGCATCTTTCCCCCTTGGGTGTGGTGCCTAAGAAGGCGCCGGGGGAATTTAGGTTGATTCATAATTTGTCGCATCCTAGGGGCACGTCTGTGAATGACATGATTCCCCAGGAGCTTTGTTCCGTGCGCTATGCGTCGCTGGACATCGCCGTTAAAATGGTCCGGAAATTCGGTCAGGGTGCCCTATTGGCCAAGTGCGACATAGAGTCTGCTTTCAGGTTATTGCCAATTAATCCTAAGGATTTTTGGCTGTTGGGGTTTAAATTTGAAGGTTTATACTACTTTGATAAGACCATGCCCATGGGTTGCTCGGTAGCCTGCGCGGCGTTTGAGGCTTTCAGCACTTTTTTGGACTGGGCCTTGCGTCGTAAGACGGGCTTGCGTGGGGTCAGTCATTACCTAGATGATTTTTTACTGGCTTCTGCCAGTGACTCGGGTGACTGTCTGGCGCTCATGCAAGCTTTTGCGGCGCTTTCTGATGAGTTGGGGGTCCCATTGGCAATGGCCAAAACTGAGGGCCCGACCACTCAGTTGGTTTACCTGGGCATTTTATTGGACACGGTGGCTCAGACCTCGAGTCTGCCATCTGACAAAATCGTCACCCTCATTTCTGTTATCGAAAGTATTTTGCCACTGGCCAAGGTGACCCTGCGGCAACTGCAGTCGCTGCTGGGCCATCTGAATTTTGCCTGTCGAGTGGTGGCGCCTGGGAGGCCTTTTTGCTCCCGCATAGCCAGACTCACCTCTGGTCTGCGGGCGCCCCATCACCACACCCGTTTGTCCCAGGAGGTGAAGGAGGACCTTAGAATGTGGTTGGTATTCCTCAAGGAATACAATGGAGTGTCCTTGTGGCAGGATATTCTGAACCTACGCAACGATTTTCAGGTTCACTCCGATGCCGCGGGTTCTCTGGGCTTTGGGTTGTATTGGCAGGGGCGCTGGTGCGCCGAACCATGGCCGGCAGCTTGGCGGGGGGAGGCGATTGTGCGGGACTTGACTTTTCTCGAGTTTTTTCCCATTGCAGTGGCGGTACACATATGGGTCGAGGAATTCAGGGACCGTCGTGTTTGCTTCTGGACTGATAACCAGGCAGTGGTGAGCGTGCTGGCCAGGCAGTCCTCGCGCTCCGCCAGGGTGTCAGCCCTTCTCAGGGTTTTTGTTCTCCAATGTTTGCGTGCTAACATCGTTTTTTCCGCACGCTTTGTACCGGGCCTGTCTAATGATATTGCTGATGCTTTATCCCGATTTCAGATGGCCCGGTTCAGATCTTTGGCTCCGGAAGCGCGGGAGCATCAGGAGCGCTTTCCGACTCACCTTTGGAGCCTTGGAGACAGTTAGCCTTGAAGGGAGTAGCCTCTTCTGTTGCCCCGTCCACTTTGTCTTCATATGAAAAGGCCTGGTCCGGTTTTAGCTCCTTTTTTGGCCTATCAAGGGCCGGTCAGTTTGCTAGACCCCCGTCTGCTGACATGGCTCTTGAGTATCTTACGCACCTTTTCGCCCTGGGTCGTGCGCCTAGGACCATTCGGATCCAGGCGGCTGCCATCTCGTTCTTTTGCAAGCTTTTCTTTAAAAAGGACCCCTGCGATGAGTTTTTTATTCGCCAGGCTATCAAGGGATGGGCCAGAATGGCTCCGTCTCGGGTACCGGCACGTCGTCCCATCACATTGTCCTTGTTAAATGACATGAGGACCAGGCTTCGTTATGTTTGTTGGTCCCATTTTGAGGCGCGCCTTTTTTCGGCCGCATTTTCGTTGGCTTTCTTTGGGGCCCTGCGGGTCGGGGAAGTGGTTCTCGAAGCTTCTGGGACCATGGGCTCAAGGGGATTGTTGCTCAGCGATGTCGACCTAATGTCATCTGAGGTGGTCATCACTGTGCGCAATTCGAAAACTGATCAATTGGGTCGGGGGGTGGTGATGCGACTCCCGGCCACGGGTAAAAAGGGTCCCTGCCCAGTCAAGGATACTGCCCGATACTTAGCAGTGCGCCCTGCAGGTTTTTCCCCGTTTTTGGTGCATGATGATGGATCGCCCCTGACCAGGCAGCAGTTTTCGAAAATCATGCGTAAGGCCATTGAGGCTTGCGGCCGCTCTGCCTCTGGGTATGCTCCACATTCCTTCAGGATTGGTGCAGCCACGGCGGCTGCTCGTTGGGGGCTTTCCGTTGATAGAATCAAGGAATTGGGGCGGTGGAGGTCAGATGCCTATAAGCGTTACGTCAGGCGTTAATGTTGTTTCTTTGTTCTTGTTGTAGGTCCTGCACCCGTGAGAATTTGGATCGTTGGGCACAGCATTGTGTACTGGGCCGGCGCCAGAGCGCGGGAAGCAGGACTAATGCCTAATTTTGGACTTCCACCTTATGTTCATGTTTCTTGGTGGGGCAAGAGGGGAATGTTGTGGGAGGAGTTGATCCCTTTTTTGCGTAGTCGTGCTGCAAGGGCAGGGTCACCTGATGCTTTGGTCCTTCAGTTGGGCGAAAATGATTTGCCTGCCACGCAATCGCACGTGCTCCGTAACATCATGCGGCACGATTTACAGGACATTGCTGTTTTATTTCCCCAGGTTCGTTTATTTTGGTCGCACCTCCTTCAACGGCGTTGTTGGAGGGGTGCGCGTTCCCCAGTTGCTGTTGAAAGAGCTCGTAGTCGCACCAACAGTGCGGCTTTGGGGGTGGTTCTTAGTCTGGGAGGCTTTGAGATCCCTCACCCTGGGATTACTTACAAGGAGGTTCCCCTTTTTCGCCCGGATGGGGTGCATCTTTCTCCGTTGGGAAATGATTTGTGGTTGGGGGACGTTGAGGGAGCCCTGAGGGCCTGGCTGGGTTTGTGAGTGGTTTGGCGGTGAGCCTGTGGCTCGTGGCGGTTAGGCATTGGTTCCGTGATTGGGTGGGCGTTTCCCACCAAACTGGTGTGAGTTATGGGAATTCCGCAAAGGAATCCGGGGACTCAACTTTGCTGTCCAAACCCTGGCGGGTGCAGGGCCATGCAGGAGTCCCTGTGGACCCCTGGGGAGGGGGAGACACGTAGATCCGGTTCCGCTAACCCTCTTCAGCTAATGGTCTCCCTTCGCTGACAAGTGGTCAGCTCTGTCCCGCTGCGACAGCTAGTCTTACTGCTGACCAGGGTCAGCTCTGCCCCGTTTGGGCAGATGGTGATGCTGACTAGGGTCAGCTCTGTCCCATCGGACAGTTGAACCAATGCCTACGCAACCACTCATTTGATTTGTAATTCAATAAAAGTTGTGGCCAAAATTGCGCCAAAAACCCAAACCTAAATTATTGTCTCCAGTGTGAATTGATTGGTGAAATGACTGGTGCCCTGCACCCACAAAGTGAGTTCTCGCAGAGAGGTCCCGTTGTGGGGCGGGCAGGAAGGCATTTCAGTCGTTTGGGTTTTTGACGCTGGGCACAGCTTCCAGGACCTGCCTGTCGTAAGGCAGATTTGGTTGTTGCAATTTAAGGACAGCCCAGCGTGCTTATATTAGAACCCCTTTTTGGATTGTTAGTCACTCGTTTAGAGCTACGGATCTCCCACCCACCCTTCCCTGGTATAGGTTGACGTTGACCTTGCTGTGCCGGGTAGGGGTCGCCTTCCCTTGAGAGGGGCCTGGTAGGAATTTTGTCCATTTGGCTGATTGGCTGAGCCACGTGGTTTTTGCCTACCATACAGCAAATAGTCACAACTTGTAAGGTTGGCGGTTAGGCATTGGTTCCGTGATTGGGTGGGCGTTTCCCACCAAACTGGTGTGAGTTATGGGAATTCCGCAAAGGAATCCGGGGACTCAACTTTGCTGTCCAAACCCTGGCGGGTGCAGGGCCATGCAGGAGTCCCTGTGGACCCCTGGGGAGGGGGAGACACGTAGATCCGGTTCCGCTAACCCTCTTCAGCTAATGGTCTCCCTTCGCTGACAAGTGGTCAGCTCTGTCCCGCTGCGACAGCTAGTCTTACTGCTGACCAGGGTCAGCTCTGCCCCGTTTGGGCAGATGGTGATGCTGACTAGGGTCAGCTCTGTCCCATCGGACAGTTGAACCAATGCCTACGCAACCACTCATTTGATTTGTAATTCAATAAAAGTTGTGGCCAAAATTGCGCCAAAAACCCAAACCTAAATTATTGTCTCCAGTGTGAATTGATTGGTGAAATGACTGGTGCCCTGCACCCACAACAAGTTGTCTCTTCCCTGGGTCCTGTCCAGGGTTCTGAAGAATCTGTGTCTGACCGCCTTTGCTTACAGATTCTTTTTGTTGTTTTGCACAGTCCCTGCCAATTACCGGTAGTCCTGTGCTCTTTATTCTTGTTCCAGGTCACTGCCAGATCCCCAGATCCCATATTTGCCATGATAGGACCCAATATTCTTTTCACTGACTCTGTGCTAATAGAGATTCCCTCTCCCTCGCTACCCCGCTGCTTCCTGTCCCTGTGCTTTCCACCAGACCCAGCTCCTCCTTCCCTCCCAACAGTCCTCTGCTCTTAGTAGGAGGGTGCTTCTCTCAAGTCTCCCTCCCTCCTCCTTCCCTATTTATATATGTGCAGTGCAGCTGGAATTGTGTCCCAGTGTGTTGAACTGGGTTTTACTCCCTAGTTAAATATGTGTAGGTTTGCAATCTTAGTTCATTTAAATTCCAACTTTCCTCCATCAAATTCAAGGCAATGTGTATTCCCATCTAGGACCGGATCAGGTTCGGGCTTCCTTAGTTTCAGTCATGTGGCTGCTTCTTGTGACCTTAGACCAAGCTTCTTGGTTCCTTGAAAAGCTATTCCTTCACACCTTATCCTTTAACAGAGAATGTGTGGCTCTGCTTTTCCCTGTTATGTGCTTGCCATCCTTACAAACATCTTCAGAACAACCAAAGCAATATGCCTTCTGCAGCAGCAGCCCCCAGATCCTGGCCTTCTCTGTCCCTCCCCTCCCCTTCGATAATGTGGATATTTTGAACACGTTTACATTAAAGAAATTAGATTCAGGTAGGTAGCCATGTTGGTCTGATGCAGTAAAAATATATAAAAAATTTTTAAAAAAATGTCCAGTAGCACCTTAGAGACCAACTCTAAGGTCTCTAACTTAGTTGGTCTCTAAGGTGCTACTGGACATTATTTTTATTTTTTTAAAGAAATTAATCATTGTTAATGCTTTCTTTGTCTATCATTTTGTGGAAATGCAGAAAAACTAATATCCACCCACCCACCCATTTTTGTTTTTTTAGTGCCCAGCCTCTTCCACAGCAGATGCAAATCTTAATAACATCTGGGAAGCATTTTGCAAATCCATAATTCTGCAACATGTTGAATGAAAGCAAAATCGCCCCAGCCACCCTGTCATATCCTATTGATCTCTCCATATCCTTCAGCAGCCGGCATTCACTAATAAAGTGCAATACGTAGCTTTGCAGTTTAGAGTTACATACCCGTAACTAAATAACTTTGTAATCAATGACAGGCCATTTTCAGTTGATGCCTTAAAGACTTTGCTTCATCTGCAAAGGAGATAAAATGGCACTTATTGAGACAGGCTGAGACTGGAATGAACAAGCCTCCTTGGTATTATTGCTAGCAAGAGAGAGTTGCTGGGTGAGTCTAAAACACCTTTTCCATATTAAAAGCTCTGGTATGGTTGTTCCCCTGCTGAGTTGCTCTCACGCTCGTCTGGTAACATCTTTTGCCCACATGGTTTCAGTCTGGCTTTTTACCAAGGTAGCAACACTGAGAATTGCTGTTGCTATTGCTAGGGTAGTTCATAACTATGGAGGGGGAGAATGGGGTTGCACCTGCCATGATCATGCATGTTGTCTTGCCATGCTCTACTTCCACTATTGGAAGCAGTATGTCTCTGAATACCAGTTGCTGGGAATTATGAGTGGGGAGAGTGCTCTTGCACTCAGATTCTGCTTGTGGACTTTCCATGGGCATCTGGTTGGCTGTTGTGAGAACAGGATGCTAGACTAGGTGGGCCTTTGCTCTAATCCAGCAGAGCTCTAAATAATAATAATAATAATAATAATAATAATAATAATAATATTTATACCCTGCCCATCTGGCTGGGTTTCCCCAGCCACTCTGGGCAGCTTTCAACAAAATATTAAAATACAATAGTCTGTCAAACATTAAAAGCTTCCCTAAACAGGGCTGTTTATGTTCTTATGCCCCCTGCTGACTGCGCATTTGATGAGCATGGGAAAGGGCCCTATGCCAATGTATTCCCCGCATGCAATGAGGGATTCTGGGCCAACAGGATCTGCATCACTCACATTTGCTCTTTCTGCATATCTTGGCATGTGGATAGGGTCTCTTCTCAAGCTTTCTGAACATGCAGCTGTTGTGGGATAACCAGCCTCATATAACCAACGTGCTTAAGTCTAATTAGAACACGGAGGGGTTAATAGAGTAAGCTGTCCTACCAGGCATGGCTATGTCACTTCCTTTTCTTTGGGAGGAAATAGGTCAAGCAAGCCTATCCCCCCCCCCAGTCCACCTGAAAAGCTCAGTATGTGAAGAGGTTTGAGCTGGTTGCTCCAGCTCAACTGCATGGTTCTCACAAGCCACGCTTAAATTCCTGTACCAATAATCTAGAAACTTTTACCACTTTCCACTTACAAAGCTATGTTTTACTGCCTATGCAACTTTTCTGAAGCACATGAATCTGACCTTTGGAGAGTTTGTAAGTAAATCATTTTAAACTTGCCAAACGTGTGGAAATGGAACTTTTTAAGGGAACATTTTAGAACTCACTTGGAGAAACATTTAAAGGTCTAACAACCTATATTTCCATGCTTTACTTTGTCTCATACTTTGTGATTTATTTATTTTTTTGCACCAACAGCTGTTACATGTGACTGGGGTGTACAATAAAATGAATTTTTGAGCCACTTTTAATGAAATTTGCCAAAATCTACGCTTCTGACATATGTATGGGTTGCCATATGTCTGGATTTTCCAGGACACTTCTGTGATTTCCACCTGGGCACGGTTTACATGGGCTGAATACCAGCTATGTATTCTTCTTCTTTGGTGATCATTCGTAGCCGAGTAAGATTGTCTTCCATAAACACGGTTTTAACAGTGAGTCCGTAAGTGACTGTGGAGGCCAATTCTGGATCCACACGTCCTTCCACAGTGGGGACATAGGTTTCCGGGCGGGAGTTGATCATGGTGAGGGTTTGCCAAGCGTGCCTTCCTCTTAGCACATTTCTCCCTTTCATCCTGAGTTTGAGCATCTTCAAAGCCCATGACACCTTTGGTAAAGGCTGTTCTCCAATTGGAACACTCGCAGGCCAGTGTTTCCCAGTTGTCAGTGTATACCGGATGTATGGCAACCCTAAGTAAGCTTTTGTTTCTGTGTAGGTTATCATTGGCAGTCTGCTGCATGTGGAATTAGCAATATTTTGTTTGGGGACAAGGGATATGAGCACTAAACTGTTTTCTTGCTTCTGGTGATTCTACTTTAGGTGCATCAGTGTTAGTAATCTCATGTTTATTGCATATTATAGGTAAATTTTGTTTATTTATTAAATTTATATACTTCCCTTCATCTGAGGATCACTGGGCAGTTACGTGGGAGAGAGTCGCAAGAATACATAAATTTGCTTCCAAGAATGTATATGATCTTAATTTCAGTTTTGTGTAATATTTGCAATATGGTTACCATTTGGATTTTTTACATTATAGTAATTCAATTTATTAATGACAACTTCATTAAGATCCAAATACTGAAATTTTGCTCAAATTTAAAATTGTACAAAAATTCACTGTAGCTTAGTGCCACCTACTATGCAATTACATTGCAGGCTTTCCACTGTCATCTTCTGGGGCTAAATACGATGTTTTGAAACAGTAGTGAACATTGGGCGAAATGAAACTTTTGAAAATATTTCCATGCATTTACCAGCATGCTGAAAAATCTGTTTGTTGGTGATGTTGTATGACATTGGTTTGCTTCCAGAATGTTACCTGCGATTGATCACTCCATATATTGTTTTGAATGAAATGGGCAGAATAGACTATAACAGATGGACATATAGTTTAAGCTGACCAAAGGGACAGCATGTTACACATTGGAAAGCTACAGTTCTTGCCAGGAAAATCAGAATAGTTATTTGTGCTTCTGCCTTTTGAATATAAAGAATGAAGCAGCATAATGAAATGAATGAAACTTTCAACAAACCTTTTAAGTGGAGATTCTTAATAATAATTGGTATCTGTGTTGGATCCAAAATGATAGAATTGCATCTTTCTTTTGAGGAGACAATACATAGCATAAAGTGTGTGTGAGATTGTAGAAAAGCATGGCATGTGTCTTTGGCGACTATTCTACTTATGCATAGAATGTCACTAAATGTGCAAGTGGGAATCACATCTGGATTTACTTCCTTTCCTAGATTGTTCAAGAATGGAAGCCACATTGCTTGACTCTTTTGCAAAGTTAAATAAAGCACAGTAATTCAAACATTATTTTTTTACCCACACATCTTTCTTCTTTAAAAAAGGAAAAACTCAGTATGTTCGAACACATTTTGAATGATGAAAGTTCTGCATCCAGTGAATGTCTTAAAGATCAGCCAAGAAAGAAAAAAATGTTCACTGCTTTATAAAGAGTCACACCCTTGTTCAAGGACGGAATAGTCCTATGACCTTTTCTCTAGCCTTTTGTGTTATTAATAGCTAAGGATATTTCTTCAGTGGTTCCTCAGTGATTAGAAGATGCATGTTTGAGTGCAAACTTTTTGACTAGTAGCTGCTGATCAAACCTCATCTGCTTGGAAGGGGTCTTAGAAAATGTTTGGCAGCCAGATGCAGTGAGTGAAGGGGACCCAAATCTGGCTTTTGCTGCTGATGGCCAAGGAACCTTGTGGGGCTTAATGGGTATACTATTGGGTGAACTAGCACTGCTTGTCAAGTTGCCTGGCTGTGCTTAGGTCCAAATTTATAGGTGAATAAATGCTACTGGCAGTGTGGGGAACTTTGGCCCTCCAGATGTTGTTGAACTATAACTCTCATCGTCCCTGACCACTGGCCATGTGATGTCTGGGGCTGATGGGAGTTGTAGTTCCCTGCCTCTGTACTGCTGCTGCTGCTCCACCACTGTCTCCATACGAGGACAACTGACCATGTAAATAGCTGCCCCTAGAACTGCCCCTGAGATGCACAAAACTATTAGGATGCTGTAGAAGATTGCCATATAAGACCATGCTGAGTTGCATGTGTCCTTTGAAAAAGTTAGGGGATTCTTTTCAGTAACTCCCCTGTCACCAAAGAGCTCGTACCAATTCACAATGGTTGCCAAAGAGCTATGATCAGTCCTGCACGCAGCTGCAGTCATCAACGTCATGACTTTTCAAGACTTTCGCTCTATACCATCTTTCTGCCTTGACCTCCTTTTGCATTTCACATCTGTGAGCCTCTTGATTTCATCTTTCTCTTTGGAAAACCATCATTATTGGACAGTTCCCATCTCTTTTGGGCTCGGAAAAAAGAGTGCTTTCGTCCAGCGTTGATTTGCTCTTCATGCTGTGTGGTCTAATCCTTTTTCAAGTTTGTATGAGACTAGGAATAAGGCAACAAATGCAAATGAAAAGTAATATTGGTGCTAATTTAAAAGGTAAAACACCTGACTTCATACACTGAAGCCTTTGTCCCTTCTGAGAACTTCTCTCTTTTCGCAGTATGAAAAGATCTTCATTTAAATCAGGGGTGGCTCACTTGTGTCCTTCCAGACGCAACTCCCATCATCCCTGACCATTGGGCTAGGATGGCTGGGACTGATAGGAACCGGAGACCAACAACGTTTGGAGGAGGGGCTCAGGTTAGCCACCCTGATTTAAATGCCTCTGTGCTACAAATACATGCTGCAAAATCCTTTGCACACCATATTGTACTCAAGCAGCTACCAGTTTGCTTAGTTTGAAGGCAGATTCATTCTGATTTGCAAATTAATTTTGTCTCTTTGTATACCGAGGGTGTGCACAACTTATTTAATTTGTAATAAATGCAATTAGAGAAATGAATGAGCTATCAAGATTTTTAGTGTATGATCCATCAATGTTGGCATAACTTGTAATCCTGGTCATTATAAATAACAAGGGTCTTTTGCAATATGGAATGCAATTTCCCCTGCAGTTTGTCTCATTACTTTATGACATATGGGTTAATATTAAATTACAATGCCTTAATTTTCAAATCAGAGCTTAATTTATAAGTAAAAGGTTAATAAATTGCCTCTGCAGAAGTAGGATTTGGTGTGCGTTTGTTTGGAACAACCCCCTCCCTTTTGACATATTTTCTCTAGATTGATCCCCATCCTTACCAGTGTCATTTTCTGCCTAGCAAACTGGAGGCAGAATGAGAAAGATTATGAGGCATTCCAATTTGGCTCTGTATGACTTTGCAGTGGAAATAGCCAGTGACAGAGCATCTGCTTGGCATGCAGAAGGTCTGAGGTTCAATACCATGGCATCTTCACGTGGGGCTGGGAGAAACTGCAGTCTGAGAACTTGGAAAGCCACTGTCAGTCAATATAAACTGAGCTATGTGGACCAGTGGTCAAGCTTCTATGTTTCTGAAAGACTTCTAATTCTGACAATGGTCTGAAAGCATTGGTTGCTATTACATTGTTGAGTTGAGACAGGTTTCAGTCTGGTTAATGCTTTGATAGGAGTCCACTTAGGAACTTGTCTAACAGTACAATCTTATGCATGTCTACTCAGAAGTAAGCCCTACTGAGTTGTATGAGTTTTTTTGAAAATTTTGTGGGGTATTGTGTGGGATGTATAACACTGGTGCAGTCAATCACAACATTCCTAGAGTGTACACAAAGGGGTCTTGGTCCTCCAGGTAGAGTTTCCTGTGCCAAGGCTGAAATCACTTCCTTTGTGTGACCAGAAGTGGGAGTGGCCTTACCTGTAGCTATTCAAAGATACAGGTGAGCTGCTACTCTCTCTCTCTTCCCACCAGGACTCCGAGGATGCAACATCTCAGGAGATGCTCTCTTGGCTTCCAGCCAAGAGAGGCCCACATGGAGCCTTTCTCCCTTAAGGAGAATCTCCACATGTAAATACATTTAATCTAAGCTAGCCTGCCTTTCTGAGACTGTAGAAGCTTGAAATGACTGTGAGTAAAACCTTTATACTTTTATAAGCTTATGTGTCGTGTATTTTCTTTTAAGAGGGAACCAGGGGAAATATGTGCCAGGATCTGCCTTATTCTAGAAGTTCATAGGAACTTAAACGCCACGCTTTGCTGCGCTTTATTGGGGATGAGAAACTCTGCTAGTTTGGAGCTTGTTAGCACAAGCTGGGATAGGAAATATTAATCAATATTCCCTCATCCACATTCCCTCTCATCTCCCACAAAGGGTTTTGAGGCCCAGAACTGCGTATTTTGTGTATTTTTAAAGGATTGCTTTGGATTGTGATTTTTGGCAGAGTAGTATTTTTCTGTTTGTACTTCCTGGTAAGCACATGGTCCTTTGTTCTCCATTGTGCTGTGAAAGGGGGATTAGCGACCCCTCCCCTCCCTCAGAGCTCACAGACCTCAGAGGCAGTGAAGATTAGTTTGCATTTTGAGATTTTTAAGTTTTGATTTTTGAATTTTAGCCATTTTTGGGAATTTTGAAAATTTTTCAATTTTTGAGGATTAAGATGGCAAGCTCAGGTTTTGATAGTGAAGCAAGATCAAGCTTTATGCTGCTGAATGATCGTAACTTTGTGCAATGGAAGCAGCGCCTTTTAGTGCATCTTGGTGCAAAACAAGTGCTTAAAGCGGTGAAAGATCCCAAACCTGATTTTGCTGATTTAACCAAGAAAGCAGATTGGGAAAGGCAAGATGCAGAAGCTAAACACATAATTTTGAGCAGTTTGAAAGATGAGCATTTATCTCTGATTGACTATGAAAGTGATGCATCTCAGATTCTAAAAGATATTGAGAGGGTTTATGCACAATCATCAGAGAACTCTTATAGACATTTATTGGATAAACTGCTGAAGTTAAAGATGAATTCCAGAGAACAATTTACAGGGCATTTTAAGGACTTTAATGAAATTGTTCAAAGGATTGCCCTAACTCCCAGAGCTTTTGATGATGCAACCAAAGTGACTTTTATGCTGGCATCATTAGGAAAAGAATTTACTTCATTTAAGAGTATAATGGATCACACCAGAGATTTGACTTTTAATGAACTAGTAAATCACTTAAGAGAGGAATGCAGAGATTACCTTGATTCTCCACAAAGGAATCCAAGGAGGGACACAAGTTATGTTTCTAAGCAATTTCCCAAGTCTAAGGAAGTGTCCAAAGAATTAATATGCCATAACTGCAATTTAAAAGGGCACATTGCAAGGAGTTGCCAGAAGCCCAAGAATAAGTCCCGCCCCTTTCAACCAAAAGGTGAAAAGAAGGGGGGTCACGAGCGTACATTTCTACTGCAAGAAAAGAGTTTAAATGTGCAAAGAAATGAAAGGAAAAGTGACCAATTTATTTTAGATTCGGGAGCTACAAGCCATTTTGCGCATAAAAGAGAATATTTCAGAGAAATTAATGATAGTGAATGGACTGAAATCCAGATTGCTGATGGAAATGTTCTAAAATCACAAGGTGCAGGTTCAATGCGTTTGAAATTCAAGGTGAACAATGAATCTCTTGAAACAACTGTGCCTAATGTTCAATATGTCCCAGAATTGAATTGTAACTTGCTTAGTGTGTCTGCTTTAGACAAGAAAGGTTTCAAGGTTACATTTGCCAATGGAGAATGCAATGTAACGAAAAATGATGAGGTTTATGCTCAAGGGAAACTAATCAATGGTGTTTATGAGATTAACGTTTCAGAAAACCAATCAGCACAAGTCGCCCAATCCAAGCAGAAGCATGAAGCAGATCTGGAGCTCTGGCATCGAAGACTGGGTCACCGGGATATCAGAGTCACCCAGGAACTGCAGAATGGAGATCTTGTGAGAGGTCTACAGGTAAACAAAAGTAACACACCCACACCAAAGTGTATAACTTGTGTAAGTGAAAAAGGAGTCAAACCTTCTTTCCCACGTTGTGCAGAAAAGAGAAGCACAAAAGTTCTGGACATTGTGTACACTGATTTAGCTGGACCTATGAATATACCTTCCTTAGGAGGAAATAAGTATATTTTGATATTTTTGGATGATTATTCAAGGTTTTGTGTGGGATACCTTCTCAAAGAGAAGAGTGAAACAGTGGAATTGTTCAAGCAATACGTAAGCATGGTCAAGAACAAATTCCATCGAGCACCCACCACCCTAATGTCCAATAATGGTGGGGAGTTTTGCTCACGTGAAATGGAAGCCTTCATGGCTCAGGAAGGCATAGCACATGTGACCACAGTAAGCTACACACCTCAACAAAACTCTATTGCTGAGAGGAAATTTAGGTCCATCCTAGAGATGACAAGGTGTATGCTAAAAGGATCCAACTTGTCGAAGAAACTTTGGGGTGAGGCAGCAAATACTGCGATTTATATACAGAATAGGCTGCCAACAAAAGGCACAGAGCGCACGCCATTTGAACTTTGGCATGGAAGAGTCCCAAATTTGTCACACATACGTGTATTTGGAAGTTTGTGCTATTACCACGTGCCCAAGGAGCACAGACACAAACTTGACACCAGAGCAAAGCCTGGTATCCTAGTTGGATACGCTTCTGGAGGAAAAGGCTACAGAGTTGTGGACTTACAAACAGGGAAAACAAGTTCACATCACGTGATTCATTTTGAGGAGTATGAAAAGGCTGACACAAGGAACACAGCAATTGACTGTTCCAATGAGCCACCAACAGAGGAGTTTGTAAGTTTTCCTTTTGAAGCCATACCAGAAACTAATCCACCTCCTAGTATTGTACCTCCTAGTGTTGTAGCACCCCCTACAGATGACACCCCAGAAGACGCGGAGGACCAGATGTCAGAAGGCTCCAGAGACGAAGAGGACCCGTATGCAGGGATGCCGCCATTGGAAGGAGATGAGGAAGCTGATGCGGTTCAACAAGAGCCAGAGGTCAGACGTTCCTCCAGGTCCAACAGAGGCGTTCCACCACTACGACTGTCCTACTTTGCAGGGTCGGCGCCACCACAGGAACCTTCCACGTGGGAACAGGTTCAACGGTTGCCAGCTGCTGAGGCCAGTCTCTGGAAGCAAGCCGCGCAGGAAGAGATGGATGCACTGCATCGCAACAAGACCTGGACCCTGACAGAGCTACCTCCTGGTAAGAAGGCAATTGGGTCCAAGTGGGTGTTCAAGCTTAAGAAGGGGTCAGAAGGGGAGGTGCAACGCTACAAAGCTAGGCTTGTAGCACAAGGATTTTCACAACAGTATGGCGAAGACTATGATCAAGTATTTGCGCCTACAGTGCGATACAGCAGTGTTAGATTACTTCTAAGTATTGCAGCATCTAAAGGCCTATCAGTCCGTCATGTCGACATAGCAACAGCTTTTCTTCATGGGACGATTTCTGAACAGATTTATATGAAGCAGCCCAAAGGCTTTATCAAGCAAAATGAGGCACATCTTGTATGTAAACTTCAGAAAGGAATTTACGGTTTGAAACAAGCTGCAAGAGCATGGAACCAGAAATTACATGAAATGCTGGTTCAGCTTGGGTACAAGCAGTCAACAGCTGACAAGTGCCTGTACACTAAGAACAGAAATGGACAATTCTCTTACATTCTGGCTTTTGTCGATGATTTATTAATATCAACGTCCAATGACAGAGACTATAAAGACATAGTCAGACATCTCAACAAAGAGGTGGAAGTAAAGGAATTGGGACTTGTCCAGTATTACTTGGGAATTCAAATTGAGAGAGAAGAAGACGGCTCATTTCTTCTCAGCCAGAAGCAGAAGATAATAGAACTGATAGAAAGTATGCAGATGCAAGGTGCACACCCTGTCGCGACACCCATGGCCACAGATTTTCTAAAGAATCAACAAGATTCGAAGCTGCTGCCAGACAACAGCGAATACAGGTCAGCGATTGGTAAACTTTTGTATTTGGTTACTACCAGCAGACCTGACATAGCAAGTGCAGTGGGGATCCTAAGCAGAAAAGTGAGTTCTCCCACTGAACATGACTTGGGTGGGGTCAAGAGGGTGGTGCGTTACCTCAAGGGTACAATGAATTGTAAATTAAAATTGCCAGCTGTAAGGGACCCTAAGTTGGTTGGGTACAGTGATGCAGATTGGGCTGGGGATAAGGCGGATTACAAATCCACAAGTGGTTATGTTTTTATGTTTGGAAATGCACCTATCATTTGGGGCAGTTATAAACAGAAATGTGTAGCCTTATCGTCCACAGAAAGTGAATATATTTCAGCTTCGGAAGCATGCAGAGAGATCATCTGGCTGGATCAACTCCTGACAGACTTTGGTTTGCCGAGAAAAGGACCTGTCAGCTTGATGGAGGACAATCAAGGCTGCCTGCAGCTAGCGCAAACCGAAAAGTTCCTTGCACGTTCAAAACACATTGGGGTCAGGTATCACTTCATTCGCCAGATGATCCAAGATGGACTAGTAGAAATGTCCTACTGTAATACTCAGGAGATGACTGCGGACATTCTCACGAAACCCTTGCCACGAGAGAGTTTCCAGAACCTGCGTGTCAAGCTGGGACTCTGGGTGGTTGAATAAAGTTGTTTTATGTTTGTTAAATGTTGTTCAGACTGAGAAGGGGTTTGTGGGATGTATAACACTGGTGCAGTCAATCACAACATTCCTAGAGTGTACACAAAGGGGTCTTGGTCCTCCAGGTAGAGTTTCCTGTGCCAAGGCTGAAATCACTTCCTTTGTGTGACCAGAAGTGGGAGTGGCCTTACCTGTAGCTATTCAAAGATACAGGTGAGCTGCTACTCTCTCTCTCTTCCCACCAGGACTCCGAGGATGCAACATCTCAGGAGATGCTCTCTTGGCTTCCAGCCAAGAGAGGCCCACATGGAGCCTTTCTCCCTTAAGGAGAATCTCCACATGTAAATACATTTAATCTAAGCTAGCCTGCCTTTCTGAGACTGTAGAAGCTTGAAATGACTGTGAGTAAAACCTTTATACTTTTATAAGCTTATGTGTCGTGTATTTTCTTTTAAGAGGGAACCAGGGGAAATATGTGCCAGGATCTGCCTTATTCTAGAAGTTCATAGGAACTTAAACGCCACGCTTTGCTGCGCTTTATTGGGGATGAGAAACTCTGCTAGTTTGGAGCTTGTTAGCACAAGCTGGGATAGGAAATATTAATCAATATTCCCTCATCCACATTCCCTCTCATCTCCCACATATTGCTTTTACACACACACACACACACACACACACACACACACACACACACACACACATTTGTTGTTGTTTAGTCGTTTAGTCGTGTCCGACTCTTCATGACCCTATGGAACAGAGCACGCCAGGCACTCCTGTCTTCCACTGCCTCCCGCAGTTTGGTCAAACTCATGTTAGTAGCTTCGAGAACACTGTCCAACCATCTTGTCCTCTGTCGTCCCCTTCTCCTTGTGCCCTCAATCTTTCCCAACATCAGGGTCTTTTCCAGGGAGTCTTCTCTTCTCATTAGGTGGCCAAACTATTGGAGCCTCAGCTTCAGGATCTGTCCTTCCAGTGAGCACTCAGGGTTGATTCCCTTAAGAATGGATAGGTTTGATCTTCTTGCAGTCCGTGGGATTCTCAAGAGTTTCCTCCAGCACCATAATTCAAAAGCATCAATTCTTCGGCAATCAGCCTTCTTTATGGTCTAGCTCTCACTTCCGTACATTACTACTGGGAAAACCATAGCTTTAACTATACGGACCTTTGTCGGCAAGGTGATGTCTCTGCTTTTTAAGATGCTGTCTAGGTTTGTCATTGCTTTTCTCCCAAGAAGCAGGCGTCTTTTAATTTCATGACTGCTGTCACCATTTGCAGTGATCATGGAGCCCAAGAAAGTAAAATCTCTCACTGCCTCCATTTCTTCCCCTTCTATTTGCCAGGAGGTGATGGGACCAGTGGCCATGATTTTGTTTTTTTGATGTTGAGCTTCAGACCATATTTTGCGCTCTCCTCTTTCACCCTCATTAAATAATAAATACAGTAATAGGATTTCACCTCCAGTAAATGTGTAAAGCAGGGATGGAGAACCTTTGGAGCTCCAGATTTTGGT
This sequence comes from Darevskia mixta, assembly GCA_034641385.1. Lineage (NCBI taxonomy): Eukaryota > Metazoa > Chordata > Lepidosauria > Squamata > Lacertidae > Darevskia > Darevskia mixta. The sequence continues at coordinate 8,177,735 of JAWWNH010000001.1, read as the reverse complement.
GTTTTCAGTGTTAGCTTGTAGCTCAGTCATACTGACATCATATATTTATGGTGTGAAAGAAAATGATGTGACTGTTGTAAACTTTGATTTTTGTTTTTGGAGGTGTGAACTTTTTTTTTTTTTTGAGTGGGGGAAATATTCAACATGGGTTGCACCCTGTAGATTTTAATATAGTCGGGTACTAGATGGTGGCTAATACACTGGGATTCACGTTGTACAGTGTGACTGTGGGCAGTAGAGAGAGATGGTTTGAATGAGTTTTGGAATTTCCCAGAAAAGGTGAGGACACAGGGCCAGCTTAAGGCCTGGGGAGGCCCTTGGCAGAGTTGAGCCCTCCTACACCGGTGAACCTTCTCCCTAAGCTTACCCAATGGCTAGGGCCCTCTTCCAATCAGTGCCAGGCAACCACTGATTTAATTTCCTATAGTACCCCCACAGTAGCATCAGTCTAGAAGCCTCTTTTTCCATTTCTTGGTGGATCTAATTTTCTACTACTTATACCATACCATCCAATATTTCATGGGTGAAAATAGGAACACTCTTGAGTACTCACAACTAAGGATGGGAGAGAATTTCATGTAATCTACATTTTTTTTAAAATGCAAACCTAATTTTAACCTCCCACACTAATACACAGCTCAGATCTTTTGGACTGCTCACTTCTGTGAATTTTGCTATACAATCCTTATTTCAAAAAAACATGCCAAAAACATACAATAATGTTGTGTTTTGTTTTTTTTAAAAAAAGATAAAATGGAATTGGAAGTGCAGACATTGAGATAAAGTATGTATTTTAAAACACTGGGCTAATTCTTGTGAAGTTGTCACATTGGTGCAACAACCTGTGCAATGGGACTTCCTCTCCATCTCCTTGTGTGCCCCCATGTCCCCCATCTGTTCTGAGTTTCCCCCCAATCCCCTGGAGTAGATGGGGGGAGCATGAGAGCATGTGGGGAAAGGCAAGGGAGCAGTAGTAGTCCAGTTGCACAGGTGCAAGTCCATGTGCTAATGGGATGACTTACTTGGATAGAATAAAATTTTTGTAATAAAACCATGCATTTGAATACAAAGTTTCATACTGATTTTTTTTTAAAAAAGAAAGCTCAGTTAATGTGGATTAATGGATAGAATAGATTTATGAATACCGGTACGTGCAAAATTGACACACAATGGAAATAAACTGATACTCTATTCTCACACTAAGAATCACTATTTTCATCAGTTCCCCCCGCTACACATTGCTGGAGGCACTTTGGTGCATCATGTGCACAGTATTCATTTACTCTACAATGCTTAGCTTGTATTGTAGGGGTTCAAAAGGACAGACTGTTAGTAATTTGACCATAATAGTAGTTCCCTTCAGAACACTTAAAGAAGTTTAATAGAATGCTTAGTTGTCTAATCTCATAAGGACCCTCGTACTTACGGGACTGCCTCTCCTGGTATGCCCCACAGAGGACCTTAAGGTCCACGAATAACAATAGCTTAAGGGCCCCGGGCCCCAAAGAAGCCAGATTATCCTCCACAAGGGCCAGGGCTTTTTTAGTGTTGGCTCCGACCTGGTGGAATGCTCTGTCCCATGAGACTAGGGCCCTCCGGGACCTGATCTCCTTCCGCAGGGCCTGTAAGACAGAGTTATTCCGCCTGGCCTTCAATCTAGCCTGATCCCCTATTCCTTTTCCCCCTTCCGTTTTTTTCTGAAGAAACCCTTCTGGGTTCCCACATTAAAATTCTTCCCTGGTCTCCCTACTGGCCTAGCAAGACTAACTTGGCCAGTTAGCCCTGGTGATCCCACTGATACTTGTTTTTTATGCTGTTTTTAAAGTTGTTTTTAATCATTGTTTTGTATTTGTTGTTAGCCGCCCTGAGCCTGGTTTTTGGACCAGGAAGGGCGGGGTATAAAAATTTATTATTATTATAACTTATTAGATAGATAGATAGATAGATAGATAGATAGATAGATAGATATGCATGCTGTAATTGAAATATACATGATCACCCTTCTTATTTGCATTGGTTTTCTGGGTGCTGGTGGTGGAAGGTGAGCAGGTCACTTTGCAGAAGAGGGTTGCTGCTCAGTAGTAGGGCACATGCTCTGCTTGCAGAAAGCCCCAGGTTCAATCCCTGGCATCTCCAGATGCAGCTGTGAACGTCCTTTATCTGCAAGCCACTGCAGCTTTCAAAATGCTTCCACAGCATCTACCCAGAAGGCAAAACCTGGGACTGGAAGAGAGGGTCTGTAAACATGGGGAGTTGATGTGCCTTGCAGATGCAGTCCAAGGAGTCAAGATCAACCCCAAGTTTAAGAGCTTAACTTTGGTCTTGTTTGTTTTATCTTACATTTACAGCCACGTATTTAAAGTGGCAGTTTGCAGGTTTACATGAAACATAAATCTTGGAGGGAGAAATTACCATTACAGGGACAGGTTTGTTTTGTTAGGCCATTTTACTCACACGTTAAATAGCTGTCAGCAAGAGGCCTTGGTTGGTCATAAATTGCCATCCCAATAATACAGACTGCTCTGTTGATTTATAATGCAGCTTGTCTTCCAAATGGATCCAACAGTCCCTAAAGAACAAAAGCACTCCTGGTAGAAGATTGAGACCATTCAGGGGGGGGCACTGGAATGGCTGCTCTTGGATAGAGTGTGACAAGGTCCCACTTTTAGGACAGTGGCTAGTGTTTTTGGCTAATGTGTTGTCCCGATTTTAGGTTTCTAATGAGAACCAGTAAATGAATGAGAAAGAATAACTTTAATAAAAAGAAGAGATTCTTGTGTGGATGTTGGCTTATCAACTTTCAATTTCCGGTAATGGTACATCCTGCAAGCTTTAACATCCTTGCTTTGCAAGGATGTCTCTAAACTCTTCTATCATTGCAACGTGGGCTACATGTCAAATCTAAAATCTGAGATGGCACTTCCTCTTTGGGGAGGAACCTTAGCTTAGTGGTAGAGCATCTTCTTTGCATGAAGATGGTCTCGAGTGAAATCCTTGGTACAGTGGACCCTCGACTTACGAAGGTAATCCGTTCCGACTGGACCGTCGGAAGTCGAAAAAATCGTAAGTCGAGTCCCCATAGGAATGCATTGGGGAGAAAAAATTCGTAGGTCGAAAAAAAACCTATCTAAACTTCGTAACTCGAGAAAACCCTATCTAACACGGCCGCGACTTCCTTTCGGATGTCGAAAAATTTTGGAAGCGCGCGGTCCCTTTGATCCCTCGTAACTCGAAAAATACGGAAGTCGGGGCATTCGTAAGTCGAGGGATCACTGTACTTCCAATTAAAGTTATCAGTTAACCTCTGCTAGAAACTCTGGAGGGCTGCTGCCAATCAGGAGAGGCAAAGGACACAGGACAAGATTGTGGAACAATGATCTGACTCAGTAATAGGCAGCTTTGTATGCTCCTCAAGTACCTCCTCCCCCTGCCTTGTGGTTGCTTTTGTTGCTAACTTGTTGAACTAGCTGGGTATCAGCAGTGCTCCCACCAATGGAGGGACAAGCAAGACTAGAGCCAAGTCCAGTATCCTCCTGCTGCTTCTGTCCAGATGAATAAAATGCCTGCTGACATGCCTAGGTCATTTTTTTCTGCTGGCATCAAAAGGAACAAAGAAGAGCTGCACATACACAATAATTCCTTCATATTATGCAGATACAGGATTTGCTACTCTCAGGATGACAAGAGGCACAGGAGAAAAGGACTCCTGAACCTTTTAATAGTTTTGTAGAAGACTTTTTTTTTTTTTTGCAACTGCAGCTTGTCAAGCAGCAGTAAGATATTCTGCACCTGCTGAAATCCCCAGTGCAGCTGATCTTTCTTTTCCTTTCTTTGCATCTGGTCACTCCAGAAACAGGATGAATAATTCACCCTTCCCGAGGACCGAAAAATGGCTACAAACTTCCTGCGATCAAGGAACAGGTTTTCATCTACGTTTGAACTGTGTGCCATCTGAATCCAAGGTAGTGGACCTTTAAAATTGTACAGATTTTAACCAAATGTGTATAGTGAAAGTATAATGTATGAGAGGGATCACTTCTGGTGGTTTAGCCACTCTGAGAAACTGGATTTTGCAGGTTTAAAAAACCAGGATTCTGTTCCAGCAAGGAGCAACCAAAGTCAGACAAAAGAAATATGCATGGGAAGTATGGTATGCAAAGCTATTTGTTTGCTATTCATTTGGACATCTCTTAAGAGATTGTAATCAAATTTTGCCTTGTGGTTTCTGAGATTAAGGAGCAGGTTTTCATCTATGTTTGGATACAGTTGGATGCCATTTTGAATCAAGATGGAGGACAGAACCTTCCTAAACTGCACCGTTCCCCCCCCCTTATCTTAGAATTCCCAAGCAACACTGAGGATGAGGCTGCTAGTGCCAAACCATTTGCACCATTTATAGAGGTTGCAGGCATATATTAGCCCATTTAAGGGATTCAGCTGTGGCACCCTTTCTTAACTGAGCAGCCATTCATTCAGCAGGGAACAGGGAGTACAGTTTGCCTTGCATTGGCTGTAGCCTCTGATGGTCAGGATTTGACCCAGAAGAATCAAGGCCATGATCTCACACCTCATGCCAATTTCTCCAAGAGTCCACTCATTAGTAAGCTGTAGCTAATCACAGCCCTCAGCTCTGCAAATATGTTTGTCATATTCACACTTTACATTTTTAGGTGTACAACTTTAACATCTTGCCTATGCACTTAACTCTATAGTGTGTGAAGTGGCCCATCAATAAATCTGCACTGTGCTTTAAGCAAGGCTTCTGCTGTGACTGCAGCCTGGATAGGAAAAAAGTAATAACAAATGGAAATTATGAAAAAAAATTACTTTTTTTTAATGTACAAAAACATTTATATACAGTTACAGCATGTGACTGCAATCCTTATGATGTAGAAAACAGCTAAAAAGGTCCTGAAGGTATAAAGACAGAACAATTCAGCTACAGTACTCTTATTAATATACAGAATATATATACAAAGCCAGTATTGTTGTTATAATACTATTACAGTAAAGGCAGGAAGACCACTTTGTAAAGCTGAAGAAAGCAATGAGTAAGTGGGTGACTCTCCCCCACCTCCATGCATCCATGGAAGATGGCAGCTTGCCACCAGGCAAAGTTCTGATCCATTAATTCAAGGGGCATCCGAAATGGACTTGGCCCACTAACACTCTTGATTATTGTAATTCCACGAAAAGAAGTTCAATGATCATGATTCACACAACCAAGCCATTCTGCAACCCTTTTATAATTATCCCTTGAAGGTCATGCCCTGTGAGGAGGCTCCACCAGTCTTGACTAGGCCAACAGGTTACACTGCAGTTTGAAATAAAGGATGAACATCAAATTCACTTGATCAAAGTTCATTCACAATTTTTGATTACATTCTGGTTTCACAGTTAGATAGGCAATGACAGAACACATGATACTGCAAAACCCAGAAAATCCTGTGGATTTTATTCTCCGCCTTCCCCCAAGGTCTTGTATTTAGCCTTTGCGAATGAGAAAATAATAAAGAATGCAATTTTGAAATCTTGCACTAATTTCAGTGGGACTTCATACCTAATTCTCATCTTATTTTTTTTGATGTGATTAAAGTCACGACCAAAGTGATCTGTTCCTGACATTTTGGCATGCGGATTCTGCTCCTGTACAATTAGATTTAGCATTTAGGATGTATGGGGGTTCCACTATAATAAGGGGGAAGGGTAACCAATGCAAAATTGATGTGAAAATATAACCCCTGAAAACTCTGCCACGCCAAAAACTTGTCAGGAGAATTGTGCTCCTTTTCAATGGCACCATATACCAGACATGGAGAGACTAGTTAATGGAAGGCAAACACCTTCTGCCTATAACATAATCAAAAAGAACCCCAAAGTGATAAATGTGGCTCTGATGTGGCCATCCCTTTTGTGCTTTCAATTTCAATGTTTAGAAAGTGATTCGCAGTCTTTAATAACCATTTTGTGTTATGCATGGCAGGGAACTTTATCCTACTAGCATAGAAATGATTTTAAATCAGTGGCATTTTCAAACCTCCACTAAATTCTCTGTGATATAAACCAACTTGTAAAAATTACCCTCTGATTAAAAAAACAAACAATTCCGCACAGGGCATCCATCTTTCACATCTCCTCCCCATCAATGTGTCCCTCTCAAATGTCTTATTATACAGACTGCAGTGCCTTACGTTAATGCATCTTTATTTTATATATGCTTTAAGATACACTTTAGTTGACGTTAATGGACAAGAGATGCCTTGACGACTCAACAATTAACGCACAGTAAGGCACTGTTCAGGAGCTGATGCTTCTTGGCTAAGCTGCAAGCTACAAAGAGCTATATTGGCTGCATAAACAATGCTGTGTATGTGTGCATTCACACACGCATGTGTGTGCATGCCCGCACCATCTGGCCACAAAGCAAAGCGTTAAGCATACACAGTATGGCTTTTGGGTTTGGGTCAAAACTGCACCCATCCATTTGTGACTGAAGTGGGCAAGAAATCGCATTTTTGCCGTGATAATTAAGGGGAAACCAAAAGGAGATAGCAAAACAGGTGCAGTTTCAAAGCAGAGCATCATATGGGCAAAAATACTGAAAAGCATTGTTTCATAACTCTCTAGTGTTCCACATCTGGACAAGTCCCATCTTTTTTTCTGTAGCTGAAGGGTTGAGAAACTACTGAAGCAATCCTAATAGATGCCTACTCAGAAGTAAGCTGAGCTGAGTGTGGCTTACTACATAGGATTGCAACCTATGAGACTTTCAGCCTATGACAAGGGAGAATAGTGGAAGTGATGGTCAGATTTTTTAAAAATGATGCCAAACGTGCCATTGTTTTACAAAGATGGACACTTTAGATAAATGTTTTAGAATGATGGCGGCATCTTTGATTGTTCTGAAAAACAAGCACAAAAACAATGCAAGAGGTGCACCCTTTCAGTACTTCTTTTATGAGGTTTATACATGTTTGTACAAAGACATTTTTCTTGTGTTTGGAATCCCTTTAGTGTATTTAATACTTGTAAAAAAAAGGTCTACTCTATGGAAACCTGTTTTTTTATAAAAAGAATCATAAAATTGCTTAGCATGTAATCTCTTGGATACTTCTAGACAGTTATGCTTTAAGCGTTAAGACATCATGTTCAGAAATTTACTTTCTTCTGCTAGGGTTGTCAACATAGAGCTCATGTCCCCTATTGCCATATTACTAATTCCAGCTGGTATGGATGGCAGTGTCAGAGAGTTTCGGGGAGTTGTAAGGCGGGAAGAGTTCTGGGAGAGATTCTGCAGGATGCTAGGGCTCAGGGTCCCTGACATCAGACTTGAATGGTCACCATCGTCCATGATGGCATCAAAATCTATCTGAGGAGGCTCCAGAACCTGTGAGTCCACAGTGCTTGATACTTGATTAGCCCCAGGAGATGGCATTGTGGCTGGCTTGATGTTCAGTGCACACTGCTGTTGTCTTACACTACAGTCTGCGTGGGTATTAAAATTCCCATTTTGTTCATACATGTGTATTTGGCCATAATAGTGCATCAAATGGTTTCCCCCCATGCTGTTGTTGTATTGCTGTGGCTGCGATGATGCTACACCAGTTGTTCTCTTGGGGGTGAACTCTACCCTTTCCTGCCCTGGGCTCACATCATTGGCTGGGTGAGATATTCTCATGTAGCCCAAGTGTTGCATAGCACACATCCCTCGGTGCCTGTTTGCTGGACTGGGATTAGGTGGAGGATGAGGCTGAATTAGACCAGAAGGGAAGCTCTGTGCAACGGTACCTATCATATCCTGTTGTGGCTCAAAGTCTTGCTGACTGGAGGTCATTAATGCAGAAGGTTGATGGAAGACCTCCTGTGTCATGGGAAAGTTCATGTGGTTTGGCTGAGACGAAAAGCCCTGCTGATGTCCTGGTTCCTGTGTGACCTGACTGTGCATTATGCATTCTCTGCTACTGTCAACCATTGAAGTGGGATCAGCCATAATATCTATCTGCTGAGGATGAGCATGGGATGCAGGCTTCAATATCATGTTGTTACAGGGAGGAGAAAGCTGGTTGAGGTCACCCCCCATTGTGTTTGGGCTCAGCATTTGATGAACCTGATGGTACGCTTCATGTGAGTTCAAATCTGGATTGTTACTGGGTCCCAGATTCACCTGTTGCTGCCTTAAGTGCATGCAGTTTAACCTTTGTCCATCTATGCTTGTGTTTTTCTGCACAAACTGTTGCAGGTTTCCATTCATGTTGTTTTGACCCACCTGCATCTGCTGATGGCTAAAGTTCTGATACTGGCCAAAGTTCTGCTTTTGATGAACCACAGCTAAGTTACGTGGAGGGAACTGCTGCTTTGCTTGAGCAGAGGATGCGTCCACTGTACCTGAGCTGACTTCATTCCACTGGACGGGCATGTTGTTCTTGCTCAAGTCAGAATCTGCTCCAAAGTTCATGTGACACTCACTCATCACTGGAGCTGCGTGATTCATACCAACATCTGGAGCAGCCACCCTGCTGAGTTGGCTTCCCAGGTTGCTGTGTTGCACTTTTGCATTCACTTGGAAGTTCTGCATTTCATTGCCATAGCCTATGGAAGAGTTGTCTGAGGCCATGACACCATTCTGCGATTTGATGTATTGCACTACGTCATCAGGTAGCACAATGTCATCATCTCCGACGGAGCCATCAGCCTCGCCAGACATTGCTTCCATGGCAATGTTCTCGGTGATACTTGGAGGCCGTGGGGAATAGATGTGCCTGGCGAGGCTTCCGTCGGAACGAGCGAAGTTTGGAAGGCCAAAGTTCCTTCTGTCTGCAGGAGGGTGGAGGGGGTTCATACTGTTTGTGCTGTTGAAACGATGGACTCTAGGGAGGGAAACTGGCTCTCCAGCAGGTCTCCTCACCGGATCACTTGCGCGTCTTGCATTGTTGCCTGGCCCATCGTGAGCAAATCCCAGGGACGCACCGTACCCATAAGCGTTGCTGTCACTGCAACGCCGTGGCCCAGGAGGAAGGTGAAAAGAAGGCAGAGCAGGCTCCGGCCCATCCAGAAGGGAAATTTTATTCCTCAGGGTCATCCTTTCCATGTTAGGCAGGGGGGTAGGTGGAGGGCCCCCTGTGGCAGCAGCGTACTTGGCTTTCAGCCTGTACTGCTGCACCGGTGTGAGGTTCAGAAGACCTGGGATTCCGCTGCACTGGCTGGCATCGCTCGATCTGCGAGAGGCATCCGTGGAAATGGGGTCATAGGAGTCAGCAGAGCTCGTGTTGTTTGGCCGGGTTCCAAACGGTGACGCTTCGCTGGAACGGCGGCTGGAGAAGTAAGGGGATATCCCTGATGACCTGCGGCTGACGTAGGCAGAGCTGATGGTGCTGGTTGAGCTGTCGCGGCGTTCTGCTAGTTGGTTCAGCATTGTGACCTCGTTGATGGACAGGTCTGTTATCCTTGGGTTAGGCAGCACTGCAGAAGAACCACCACCACCCATGTTGTCCAGTAGACAGCCTGGTGGAGAGTGGTAGAGAAAAGAGGTTTGTTATTCAGTGATGATAGCAGAGAGGCAACTCGGTTGCTAGTACTTCGTTACTTGAACTAATCTTACCTCCCCGTTTCCCCATCTACCACGTGCAACATATTCAGGCTGTTATCAGGGTTGCTTACCATGTGCTGTGGACAGCAAATAGTATTGAAAACATCTGAAGATGGTGTGACAGAGCCACTGTTGCCCATTGCTGTACACACTCATATCCTTTGTTTGGCTGCCAAGTTTGGTCAAACAGGCTTTGCAGGTTTTTGAAGTGCTACCAAATAGGCTTGATCTGTGATAATGCACACAAGATGACTCTGTCATATCAGCTTCAGCTCTTGGTCAGGGGGTGGGGGAGGGAAACAACTGACTGTCCCCAGCAAAAGGAAATGTAGATGGCAAAGGAGAACAGGGACCTGGGCACCGAAAAGCAATACAATGACTGTTGCAGAGTCACACATTAAATTACCACCGAAACAGCTATGAGAGAATGTCTTAGGGCTATACTGTGTCAGAATGAAAAATATGATGGGCACAGCTTCCTTTAAACAAGTACTATCAATCAGCTATGAAGAATGGTTTCAAAGATTTACAAAGAGGAGTCACTTCCTACCCAGAGATGATTATAATGCAGTGCTATTCAACTGGACCTCCCACGCCCAGTCTTTCCTATTGACTTAGCATACTCCAGGGACTCCACACTTACCGAGTTTGTAAATATACGCCACAAAAATGTAACAATGCCATTTTCATGGTGAAAGAAACAGTTCCTCATAGATCATTTAGATTTCCCCTCTGAGCCCAGGGTATTCTAGGAGAAAAAACTGAGAGCAAGAGGAAGGAAATTTGCCTGGGAAGGCAAGAGGCTTCTTTTAGTACGGCAGTGTCAGGTTCAGCAGCAGTTTCTCAGGGAGACTAGGAAGTGCATACCTTGCAATATGATATCTGAGTTGGAGAGTTCAGCAAACTAATGAAAGTCTGTTTGCATGTTCTATGTTTGGGTTTGGATCCCAGCTCAAACCTTGTATTTGTTTTAAAGTGGGGAGGAAGGAAGTGCAGAGGATTATAATGGCAGGCCCTTGAAACACTAGCAAGGTAAGCTGTGAGATCATAGAATTGTAGAGTTGGAAGCGACCCTAAGGACCATCTAATCCAACCCCTTGCAATGCAGGAATATGCAGCTGTCCCATACAGGGATTGAACCTGCAACCTTGGCGTTATCAGCACCATGCTCTAACCAACTGAGCTGAGTTAATGCTTATGGACAGATCTCAAACAGTGGCCAGACTTACCATTGCCTGGGATGGGAGGCAGCTTGGTATTTCTGACTTGTGGGGCCGGATTCACCCACGAGCAAGAATCCTTCACTGTCCTGAGTTTCTCTTTCTTGAGCTGCTCAAGGCGTTGCATGGTTGTCATTTGTTTCCTCAGCTGCAGACTGACAGTTGAATTGCCAGATGAGACCGTCGAGTCTACAACAGGAGTGCCATCCTCCAACGCGGTCAGGTCCCCCAGACTTCCCCCACTGTGCATGTTCATTTCGACTCCACTGTCATTGTTGTTGGTGCTCCCAAGTGGTGATGGTTCACTGCTGCATGAGGATTGGCCACCAGGACTGGACTGATACATCTTAGAGAAAACAAAGAAAGAGGAGGAGGTTTGCATCAATGTGATGGTTCTTCCCCAGTATTTTCTCATTTCACAGTTCACATTCACAAAACTAGCAGGATCAGTGCAAGGCAAGCAAATTACTGGGAAAAAATGCATAAGCTTGCTGAAAACTTCAATTGTTCCACCACCCTTTCCTTCCTGTGGTTGCGCCTCCTTCTCTGCACCATTCTAGCATTCTCTTCCTTTCCACCCCTGCCTTCTGCCGTATTCTGCCCACATCATTACTCCAATTAGCCATGGTGACCAGCATGGTTTAGTTTAGAGGTGTCCATGACATCATCGCATCAGATGTGATCTTGCAATGTTGCTGGCAAAAACCACAAGTGTCAACAAAACCTATTGGATTAGATCACAGCAAGGGCAAAAAAAATATTTATTTTAAAATAATAAACAGCTTCTGATGATGATGATGACAATAATAATAATAATAATAATAATAATAATCAGTATTACAGGAAGAAAGATAAAAGAGCTTCATAACTTCCATAATGTAATATTCCAGTCTCCCTCCAGTGAGACAAAATTACTCAAATACAAACAAGAAAAATAGCGTTGAAATGAACAGCATCAAAAAGTACTTAAAAATAAGAGACACTTGGGGGGGGATTTATGAAAACAAACCTTTTAAAAGGCAAATTCGTACAACTTAATCCTGCATATATTTTATTTTTTAAAAGAGCACAATTTTACTGTGAAAATTTGTTTTGTTTTTGTTTTTGCTCAGGCTCCCCATGACTGAAGGGATTGGGACTGGCTTCTTTTAGCTGGGTAACCTGTTTTCATCACTTGGTCTATACAGAGGGCTTTGTGGATTGTGGTACCTCGGGTTAAGTACGCTTCAGGTTAAGTATGCTTCAGGTTAAGTATGCTTCAGGTTAAGAACCCCGTTAAGAACAGAAATCGTGCTCTGGCGGCGCAGCGGCAGCAGGAGGTCCCATTAGCTAAAGTGGCGCTTCAGGTTAAGAACGGACCTCCGGAACGAATTAAGTACTTAACCCGAGGTACCACTGTACTTAAAATGTGTATTATTCATTCCAGTATCTTTTGTACTGTATTTATTTATACAACTAGTACTACAAAACGGGATACTCATGGTAATGTTTAACTTAGCAATCATCAATTTTGAAACAGTTGTAGAACTTTTTAGTGTCTATCTTGCATCACTGGAATTTTGTACATTAAAAGAATTAAAAGCCATTCCAAGCAGTTACCCCAGCCCCCAGGCTTCAATCAAACTTAACTAAGCCAGGCCTGTTTTCTGTGTAAACAAATCCTCATTAGGTGATAAAGCCAATGTGTTCATTATTGCCCACAAGTGTGATGGCACTGTAGTGTGGACACAGGTTTTCCATAAGATAAGCGATTAAGCTAATTTTTATGCCTTTTTCAAACACGGGTATGTAAACACCAGGGAGCTAAAAGCCCTGAGGGTGGATTTTCTTTTCTGTTAACTTGGAAGAACTGTATGTGCTCATTCAAGAAACTTAAGCTCTTGATGCTTTTCTGAGATAAACCTGGAACTTTAGAAGATCTTTCCCGCTCCACAAACTCTACGGTGTGCCTGTTTGTCTGCAGCAGAATCAAGCCCAAAAAGCTTCAGGCACAGTGCGCGACTTGTGGTTCAAAGGACCCTTACATGCCTGTCCGACAGTCTTTATAGACAGATAAGGGCATGATTTGCGGGCTTAGGTTTGGTAAATGTTTTTTGTATTAGGAGGTATATTTCACATTAAGTAATTTATTTGCAATAAAGGTTAAATGTTTTCTGCTGGCTCAAAGGAAAGGCTCTTTGCTGTCCAGGCTATGGAATGATGATTTACGATTGCTGATCCTAGATGGCTGTAGAGCTGGAATGCCAGATGACACTTGGTTTAAAGGTTTCCTTCTTTTTTCACAACATCTCAGTTCCACAGAATATAGCAGGGTGGGTGGGTGGACAGTTATTTCCATTGTCCACCTAAGAACAATAGATTTGCTGTGAAAAGGGAAGGTCACAGGGCTCCTTAGAGCCCTACATTTACTAGAGAAGTGGTGAGATGCTAACCAGGAGATGTTGGCAATGCCATCTGTAGCAAAGTAAACTCTTCAAACAGGCACAACACCATAGGAATGTCATCATGCATGAAATCTATGACCTGTAATGCCACAGCAGTACACTAGAACAGCTATGTTGGCAGCACAGGCTAATGGTGTGACACAAGTCTTATTTAATAATTGCTGCCACCGCTTGGAATATTAAACGGATCAGCTTTGCCTTGTGCCTGGATAAATTTGGCTCCAGCCTGTGCTTTATCCCAACCCTGCCCCCTCAACTGAAAGTAAGCCATGAAAAGGAGTAATTAGTGAAATGCCAATACGGAAAGGATGAAGTAGAAAGAAATACGGACCATGGCTATTTCACCCAAACATTCTACTTTGGCACCTGGACAGATATGCACATTTTATGTCTTTTGTACAGAGACTATGACAAAGACAGTGTATTTGCTCACCTTAGTACCGACTGTCCTTGTGAAGTAGAGTAGAGAAAGTTAAGAGAGGAGAAAGAACAAGTTGTTAGAACACAGACAGCACAAAAGGAAAGGGCTGAGGGTACGGATGAAGCAATGGAGAGAACCAAAAAATAATGGCGGATTAGCAACATCCACGACACAGGTAAATGAATGTTTGGCCTCTTAAAATACAATACGTAGACATGGTTAATTATTATTTCTATTGCATCATCAGTGTGCATGGCACTTTGCAGAGTGCAAGAGGTCAGATCACAAGGATGTTTTGGGCATGGTATATTTTGCTTAAATGCAGAGTACAGTGGTACCTCCGGTTGCGAACGGGATCTGTTCCGGAGGTCCGGCCGCATCCTGAGGTTTCCACAACCCGGAGGACCGCTTCTGTGCATGCGCGTGGTGTGGTTTAGCACTTCTGCGCATGCGGCAAAACCCGGAAAAATACTTCTGGGTTTGACGCATTCGCACCCTGAAGTTTACATAACCACAGGGTTACGTAAGTGGAGGTACGACTGTATTGAGAGTACCGTCTATTAAGAGCCAGCTCTGATTTATGGAAAAGGGAAGTGTAGGCAAATCTTGAATGAATTCTATTGTCAAAAGTTAAAACCCAGCTGGAGAGAGAGTGTGAGAGAATGCTTTTCTAAATGCTTACAGCAGTTAATGCCTTCATTAACACTGCAACATTGCTGCAACCCCATGAAATATTTAACATGGAGAAGAAAATATGCATAGGATCATAGGTGGGCCTTAGTGAAATCTGAGCTGGGAGATTTGAAAAGGTGGTGGTAGGGAAAAGTGGGCAACTTTATTTGCCACTTGGCACATTAAATGTCATCACCAGTATTTCAAAGCAAGTGCATCTCTTACCACAGAGTTCTCCGTCTTTATTGTTTTGACTTGTAAGCAGTCCTCCATGCCTCTGGTGGTGCTGTTTGCCTCAGCCCGCTCGTCTGAAGCCTTTCCGCTCTGCTTGGCACTTGCTTCATTGTCGCTATTTTCCTTCAGTGCAGGCGGTCTCAGGTGAACGTCATTGCGTTGTTTCTTGGTGACATGGGCCTCTGGCCCGTGCACAGTCTTCACGTGTTTCCTGAGGGAACTGGGGTCTGTGTATCTCTTTGTGCAGCCCGGAATTTTACAGACGTAGGGTTTCTGCCAATGGGAACACATCTAAAGTTATACACCTGAAGCAGACAGAAATATACGAGACACAGTTCAATGACACTTTTGCTTGAATGACAACGTTGGTGTGAATTTGGAGCGGACATGGGTGGTCTGAGCTTGAATGTGCCATTTCTCAATAGGCAGTGATTTTTGCAAGCACTGATCCAACATACAGCAGATTCTGTGATAGCTTTGTGCAGATCTCCCTCTGTCAGACTAGTTTCATTGGTTTGGGCTTAGTCATGGTTAAAGCAGGCCACCAAAATCAATAGAAATGAACTCAGTTGTGAGTGACCAACTTAAGTTCCATTAATCTCACTTGGACTAGTTTTAGCATTACTTAGTCTGGGTCTGAAAAAACCATTGAAAAAATCAACTGAAATGTAGTTGTGCCGAAAAACTTTTCTCATACCCCAGATATAGCGTCTTTCTCTGAGTTGCTTAGGACTGATATGTCCTGGGCTGCTGGTAAGGAACGGTGTGTGTGTGTATGTGTACAGATGGATAGGTGAAATTGTCCTGGGTTGCCAACCCAAAATACTCTAACACCTTGCCTAATAGTATTTTGCTTGATTTGCATTTGTTCCAGTTGCCGCAGGAATGTTAACAAGGATTAGCGTGGGATATGGCTGAGATGTACAGGGAATCTCTTCAAGGAAACCTTTCTGCTGAAATATGGTAGCCTGGGAGGCCAGCAGGAGGGAAAGAGGCACCCTATTTTACAGAGAGCCAGAGAGACAAGCCAGACTGGATTTACAAGCCATCAGATCTCCCCCACATCTCCATCACCTGTCAGGCGGGTAAGCTGTTATTGCTGCACGGTGGAATCCACAGACGTGCAGTGCTTTTGAAGAGGATAATGCTGTAACTATTGGAACTATGAGTCACCGATAACCACAACACAAACAAAGTTAAGGACTGCACAGCTGGAAAGAGAAGTAAGAAAACAGGAAGGTATCCTGCCCCTCGCCTCCCTGCCAGCAATTTATCCATTCCCAAATCCAGAGTGCGTTTGCACAAATGCGGTTAGAGCAGGATAGCCCCTGAGATACTGTTTCTGAAAGGCTGAATTCATATTTTAAAATGCCATTTCAGGCTAAATAGCTGCTTAAAGTACTTTTGCACTGGGACCTTGGAAGGGGTCCATCCAAAGAATAAGCAGGTATGCATTATTCCAATTTTAGCAAGAAGTGAGCATTTACTTTTTCCTATGTATCTCTTTGCCTGGTAGATGCAAAGCAATGTGCTTTGGATTCAGAAGTCCCCAGGTTAAATCCTCACCATCCTCACCCAGATAGGACTGGGCTGTCCCATGCCTGAAATCCTGGACAGCTGCTGCCAGTCAGTGTAGACAATACTGAGACGGGTGAGTGGTCTGATTCTGTATAAGGCAGCTTCCTATGTTTTTTTTTACCCAGAATAATTCATGTGCGCTATTATCTCCTCCTACGTTAGGTGGGCTGCTGCACAGTTTGGCTTGAACAGTGGAGGGGAAGATCAGTGGAGGGTAACAGATCGAAGCTTGAAGAATGGTTTGCATCGGAAGCAAGAAATAAAGGACTTCATTAGTCACTCATACTCCACATCATTAGGGCCAACCTTGGGAATTCTGCCAAAAACAATTCATCCCCACTCCTTCCAGGAAGTTCCTGAACTTTTCCCTCTGCAGAGTCCTCCAGAGTCAGTTCTGACCATTACATCTGGTCTTTTGGGGAACTGAGTATTGAAGTTCCCCTGATGAGTAACAGTTGCTGTCCAGCCAATTGTCAGAGGGAGAATTTTACCTGGCACTCTTTTGTGGAGAACAGATGATGCTCTAGCCATCTCTGTTTCTTCATCAGTGTGACCATCTTGTAAAACCCGAGTGGGGAACCTGAGGGCTGCATTCCTTCGCTCCCTCCTTTATGATGGGCTCCAGAGCCAAAAGGTGACTGAGCAACGGATGTGACTCTTACTTTTGTATAGTAGGTTGTGTTCCATTCATGGAAAACCCAGAGATTTCTACATGCCCCGCAATGGAGCTTTCTCTCCATCCAGACAAGTAAGAGGCATTATTGCAGCTCAAGGCCACATTCAAGGAGAGCATGGAGGAGGGTGGGTTGAGAGGTATTGGATGTTGAGAGGAGGCATGGGGAAGGGGGCAGTGCCCTCAAGAGAATTCTGGGGGCCAAATAGAGAGGCCAGAAAGGACTCCATTGGGTTTGCAGGCTGGAGGTTTCCCACAACATTGCAGAAGTAGTTGCTGACCAGAAGTAATACACAATGGGTTTTGGGGTGTGTGTGTGCTGGTTTGACACACACGAAACATGCTCACACAGAGCTCCCCACTGCATACCCTTGACTTCTAACCTGCAACATCTCTAATTCCCCTTCCACCCATTCAAACTTCTTGTATTTACATGAAAACCGATAAAAATTATTTGGGTAGAAACTTCGAACAACATTTTTGCCGTGCCTGGAACAAATCCATTCCATACAAATGTTCTATTTCTGAAATGGCCATATCACTTTGCAACCTTAATTTTTCAAAATACTGTAAAGAAAGACCTCAGTCCCCCCTCCTCCTACTGGCACAGTGTATGCCACATTTCTTACCAGTACCTTTGTAACCCTTTTCTTTCTCTAAACCATCCTCCCTCTACCTTGCCTCCAAGCCCTCCTGTGCAATGAAACAAGCACATTGCCATATTTGTACGAAAGGAAACTCTTGAGTTTGCAGAGGAGATTAAAAATAGATGGAGAGGCATATCGGTCTGAGATCCCTAACATGATGCCACTCAAAGTTGGCTAGGCTGAGGCTGTCACTTTAAAAGTCCTTGTACCCATAGCAGTCTACTTACCCATAGTAATTCATATTAATCATTACAAATGAGGCTAGAGGCTAAACCTGGCCTGGTCACAGCTGTTTTCAGAACTTTGGAGCACCCCACCTTCCTGCCATTTTCTTAATTAGTGGTAATATAAATTTCAACCTCGGCATTAGCCTTTTGCAGTAGACCATCACATGCTTTACAATAAATGCAATTTCCTGCCCTCCCCCAGCTCCTAATAACGCATCTTCATTAGCAAGGCTTAACAAAGCATTTGCCTTGTGCTCTAGCCTTGCGTGTCCACAAGGCAGGAACTGCATTAGGCTTGGATCCTAGCTCCATGGGGCTTCATTCCAAAACAGCAAACACGAGGAACTGCTCAGATTAGGAAGGGCTTGGTATGTGGCAAGAACCAGCCCGTGGGCTCAAAGCTTGGGAGGATGTCTGCTCAACGGTGTGGGGGGTTCTAGGCTGGCATTCATAAATATCAAACTAGCAGAGTCTACATTTCCAGCTCAGCAAATCTTAAAAGAGCCGTGTGTCATTATGGTAGTAATTTGCTATTCATTATGGTAGTAATTTTACACACACACACACACACACTCTCCAAGTGTGTAAATATTATTAGCAGCATTTAAATAAAAACAAAATACCTGTTTTGGTGAAGGCCTTCACCTACCTCGTTGGAATGCGTCCTGTTCTGGTGTTTTGCTCGGTCAGAAGCATTAGAAAAGGCCTTATTGCAGCCCTCATGTTCACAGACGTAAGGTTTTTCACCGGTGTGAGACCTCAGGTGTGTCTTCAAGTTCTCTAGCCGTGAATAGGCTTTGGAGCAACCCTCAAACTAAAACAAAAGAGGAGTGTTAATCAGCTGGAGGCATTTTTCCATCTCATCTGGTTTCAATCTTCACCTCCTCAAAGAACAGTTATTTCCTAGGCAGATCTTTCCTGAGCAGGCTATGGGGGCTAAAGGGCTTCCCCACCCCCCTATGCACATAATCTGGGCAGCTGATTTAAAGCAGAGGGCCATTCTGTATGGCTATCTTAAGGCACCCTCTACACGGCAGGCATGACAGTTGTGGAGACACCACACTTGTAAACACACTTGTATCTTTGAACTGCCATGCACATGTGCCTGAAGGCCCTAATTTAGTGACGCAAGTATTTTATCTATGCTTCATGTGTTTGCAATAAACACCAGTACATCCCTAGTGCAGCAATGGCAACAGATCCTGCCCCTTTAATTGTGGAGCTGCCCTGACATTCCATGTGCATTGAGGTGCCATTTCTTTGCATTGAAAAATGTATCTTACTGGATAGAGATAGCTAGTAGTTTAGCTATTTTGAAGCAGTACACAACGACTCTGAACACCTCTGATCTTAATCTAAGTACCAAAAAATTGAGATCTGAAAAGCTGTTAGGCATCTCCTTCACCCCATCACAGACTGTCTCAAAAAAGATGTGTCTAAAAAACTGCACCCCAGCCTAGTCTCTGGTCCAGTTTGAATCAGGTTCTACATCTCAGTTTGCTTTTAAAGACCAGGCACACGTTGAAAAATCACTACACAATGAACCTGGACAGCAAACTCTCCACCAGATGAGGTTTTAACTTACATTACGGCACTATATGGAATGAGTTCTTCACTCGGGAGTTAGGAGTAGTAGCCAAGTGATTATGAGGTGATAACCTGGCTAGACTGCAACTTTCCAGAATGCAGAAGGAGATTGCCTCTATCCCTAGATTAAATTACTCAGAGGGGCTTTCAAGGAAACACCATACCTTGTGGGTGAAGTAAATCAGAGACAGAACTAGCTTGCTCATCCACCAGAACGGGAGAAGGGCAGCTTTGGAGTCCTGCTCATTGGGTGATGTTTGTGCTGCCCACTCCTTTCACAATTCAATTTGCTCTCTGCTTGTGGAATCTGTGGCCTGAATTGTGTTGTGTGGGTCTGCAGGAGTTCAGTGCTTGTTGTGTTGGATAAAGCACCATACTTCCTTGCTCAAGCCTGCACTACGCATGGGCATAGTGTAGTGTACATCCAGTAAACAAAATCTTTACACACACACACACCCTCTGTAGGGAAGATATTGGGTATGCATGTGCAGGAATCTACATGCTATGTCTGCAAACATGGGGAAGGCAGGGTTGGACCAGCACACATAGGCTTTATACATTTTACCAAGCAGGTATATATGTCTTAAGATTCCCATCTTGATTTCTACTCTGTGCTTAAATGGGCATGATGCAATCAGGCCAACACATCAATCTGTGTGCATGTTGATGGTGTCAGTATCTTACCGTGCACTTGTGTGGCTTTTCCCCAGTGTGCCTTCGCATATGCACTACCAGCATGTACTGTGCTTTGAATGGCTTCTGCTCCCGCGTGCACTCTTGCCAACGGCAGACAAACTCCTTCTTCTCCCCATGAATGTGATCATTATTGATATGCTGGAAGGAGAGGAAAGAAGAAGAAGAAGAAGTCAGGCTGTTAAAAAAGAAGAAGGAAGAAAGACAGCACCACTTTCTTGCTGGACGAGGAGGCTATCAACGGCTACAGATTACTGCTAATACCCTAGGCCAGTGTTTCTCAACCAGTGTGCCTCCAGATGTTTTGGGACTACAATTCCCATCATCCCTGACCACTGGTATTGCTAGCGAGGGATGATGGGAGTTGTAGTCCCAAAACATCTGGAGGCACACTGGTTGAGAAACACTGCCCTAGGCAATGTGCCTCTTAATGCCAGTTGGTAGAGAACAGGGAGCACAAGTGGGGTGGGGGGAGAGGGCTGTTGTGCTCACATCCCACTTGCCGGCTTCCCACTGGCATGTTTCTTAGCCACTGTGAGAAGAGGATACTGGCCTGATCCAGAAGAGCTCTTCTTAGTTCTAACCTTCCATCAATAAGACCCACAGAATACATATTACTGGGAAAGGGCATTAAAGAACAGTGGCTCATCTCGCTTCATTCCAGCAAATACATGGAATCCCAAGCAGTTCTGTGAGTGGACTGATGGATCTCTCTGTCTCTTCTCCGCCAGCCCAAAGGAGGACTGTTTCCATGCTAGCCACAAAGAAAGAACAGTACCTTCCTCAGCAACCAAAATGGAAACCAAGCAGGCTGGTGGAGAAAAGGGGGCAAGCCTGCTTATTTTCTATTACTGTATCTAGCCTCCTAAAAGTGCTTAAAGGTAAAGGTAAAGGGACCCCTGACCAGTCCAGTCGCGGATGACTCTGGGGTTGCGGCGCTCATCTTGCTTTATTGGCCGAGGGAGCTGTTGTACAGCTTCCGGGTCATGTGGCCAGCATGACTAAGCCGCTTCTGGCGAACCAGAGCAGCGCACGGAAATGCCGTTTACCTTCCCGCCGGAGCGGTACCTATTTATCTACTTGCACTTTGACGTGCTTTTGAACTGCTAGGTGGGCAGGAGCTGGGACCGAACAACGGGAGCTCACCCCATCGTGGGGATTCGAACTGCTGACCTTCTGATCGGCAAGCCCTAGGCTCTGTGGTTTAACCCACAGCGCCATCCGCTTCCCTCTAAAAGTGCTTAATGGACTGCTTTTCCATGACGGCATCACATTTTCTATAGCAACCAGAATGGAAATGCAGACTATTGTTATTTATTAAATTTACACACCAGCCTTCATCTGGGGATCACGGAGCAGCTTACAATATAAAAACACAGAAATGCATACCATAGTAACAAAGAAAAACAATTGCCCTGCCCCAGTTTAGAAGGCCATAGATTGTTTCCACAGTGAGGTGGTGAATGGGGAAGCTGAATTTAAGTAGTGGAGTGTGGGTGTATAGAATAGATCCACCCTAAGTAGACTAGCTTTAAAGCTGATTTATCTTGCCAGATTTAAAAAGAATAGAAAAGCCAGTCATGTTTGGGATATGCATCCTATCCTCCCCCATTCCTCTTACCATTACACCCATTATTAAAATTGATGATAACTGTCAGTTTGCAAAGCTGACAAACACAAAATCTCTGCTAAACGGAGAGAAGGAAAAATGGCAGTTTTATCTCACTTTGTTGTTTCCACAGAGAATATTTTTGACATGAATACATCAGGGGGCCCAGGGATTAAACCCTGTGGTCCAGGTCAGAGAAGGAAACCACAGTCTGTAGGAGCTGGGCAACCAGTACTCTAGCCCAGAAATCATCCAGGTCCTGCATGATCTCAGACAGCCAAAGCTATGCTGGCAAAGCTCCAAGATCCAATGTACTTCCCCAGCCTGAGCATCATTTTGTAGGGAACACAATGAGGCCCATCCCTTGTGGTTACTTGTTCCAGGTGCTCACCAGCACTCAAGACATGGGCACTTGACAGACAGGCAAACACAGCTTCCTGTGCAAGCTACAGAGGACCCCTTTTAAGAGCCAGCTACAAATAATAAATAAATAACTAAATAAAATACATTGAATGCTATTGCCTGGCCAGATTTTGTATTGAATATGTAGCCGTCTGTAGCAAGAAATAACATTTGTAGAGTCTGAAGCAAAGAAGCCTCATGTACTACTAATTATTTAGCCGCATAAAAGCCTTCTGTTGCAGCAGAGCCTGGATCTTCAATTCCTATTTTTCCAGGTTTAGGAATGACCAAACACTTGAATTTTAAGAAGTGCAGTAACAGTGTTTCTCCTCTACGAGTCTAATAGAAAGTCTTAAAATATAACACCTGGAGGGCTTCTTCACCCTCATTCAACACAGAGGTTTCTCATGCAGACTGCAACTCTGTATAAAACTGAGATGCAGAGTCCAATTACTGTTGAAAAGCAACATTCTGGAGAAAGCAAATCCTCATTAAAAAGCTGTATACCTAACAAGGGATGGCACCCCACCTTATTCATATTTTTAAACATAAAGTGATGAACACCTCTTGTTAAGGGATCCCCTGCTTATCCTTCAATTGATTTTGCCTAATCAGATGCACTGCCCAATTGGTTGCATCCAATTTTGCCCTTATATGAATGGAAGAAGAGTCTGATCTAGTGGATCCCTCCACTGTTGGAAGGTGGCGGCGGCAACTTTTGCTGACTTATCCTTACCCCTGCAGCCTCTTGCACACCTTCCATTCTATTCAGGAGGGTACCCTGGCCATGTAGTGTAGAGCGGGGGGGGGGGAATCCGTGAAAATTGCCTCTCCCTCCCATTAGTGAAAGCTTTTCCAAGAATAAAGGGGCACAGTTGGTTCTTGCCCTTTGAAGCTGACAGAGCTGCATTCAACTGCCCTGCTTCCCCCAATGCTTTGCTAAGCCCCCATGACACTGCTTTTAAAAAATGATTCGGAAGATAATTTGGAAATGTCAGATGGTCCAAAATGCAAGGGGCAGATTACTGGCTGTGGTTCTATTTAGAACTCTTAGAACTTCCCAGTGGGATTCCCTCCCCCCTTATGCCCTTCCTTCCATGCTTCTTCTGGCATCTACATACACACAATGCCCTTGCATGGTGGGTTCTTTAACTTGCTCAAAATATAGCTGCCTCCTTGCAGTATTCTGTTACCAAGGAAGACTAATCAAGGGGATATGCAGCAACACAATGAAAGGCAGCTTCACCACGATCAGCTCACAACACAAAACGATTTCAAGTGACTATGAAGTGCAAAAAACACCCCTGGGGTGAGCAGTGAGCAGTGCTAGATCTAACACTGCCTACAAGATCTAACAGAGGCCCAGCGCTGCTGAAGGAAGAGTGTGTCCTGGGAGGAGGAGCAGAGACCATGGTATCTTCCTACTCATCAGGCTGGGGCAGTTAGGGGTGGTGAGGCCAAGCTAGCTTCAGGCTGGTGGACTTACAAGATGTGCCCACCCTGCAGAGCCGCCGCTACTGCCTTGGAGCTCTCCCAACCTTGTCCCACAGCATCCGTTTCCCGACAAATGAAAGATACCACTGCCTCTGCCCACTCCTGGCCCTGACTCACTGGTGTAATCAGAATGCATCTTGGAGCACGCTCTCATTGTTAGGCAAGTCAGGATTTAGGCAGGAGAGCCATATTTTATTTAATTTTTTAATTGCATTTATATTACACCTTTTTTCTCCAGGGAGCTCAAGGAGATGCACATGATTCTTCCCCATCTCATTTAATCTAGCTTTCCTGTGAGAGAACTCCATAGGTAGACAGAAAAAGCAAGACAAGTGTTTCCAAGTTAACAATAAGGGTTGCGAATACCTCAACATCAGGCAACAGTTGTTTATAATTATCCAGGCAGGTTGTTTATAGTTACCAGGGTTTCTCAGTCTTAGCAGCTGGAATGCTGAGAAAAATACAAAATAATCCATCAAAAGCTAGTCAGTAGCTCGGTCCTTCTGGGAGTTTGACCTGATTTGGCAGGGTTTACATATGCTGTGCCCTGACCGGCCCCTTTCAGTAGCTCGCTGCATGACTTCTGGCTGCAAAGCGTCATGATATGAAGGGAGGACGACACCCCCTTCCCCTGAAATTTATGACTCGTGTCTCTTCCCTGACACCACTTACATGGACAAGCTGCTCCTGAGTGTCATACTCCTTCGCACAACTTTCCCAGTGACAGTTGGTCTCATAAATAACTTCGGGCTCCTGTTTGCATTCGTCCTTATCAAGTTCCTCTTTCAAGTCTGTCAGATGCTCCTGCAAGATACAAAGCACTCTGCGTAAGATGGACTGGTTTTGTCTGAACTCCTCGGTCACCCATAGATTACACAGCAGGTGCTCATGGAAGAAAGGAAAACACCATCGCAGGGCGACAGCGACAGAGCATTGCTGGCGAGTCACAGAAGGGCCTGCCCAGAAATGGCATCTAAGCGAGGAGCCGAGCATTATGCGCAGACCAGGTGACTGAATATAGAAATCTGGGGTGCTTCCAGACAGGGGCTTCCAGACAGGTCTCTGGCAATAGTTGTGTGTGTGTTTGTTTTCTGTTTTACTTATCGGGGTTCCCCTGTCTGGAAACACTCCAAATCAGATGGGAGGCGGGAAATGCAGGCTGGCATTTTGTTGCCAGCAACACTCTGTAGAAACTGCAAAAAATATTATTAATAATCAAAATTCTTCATTGTATGATGAGCACTGACCCCGCAATAAAGCACCCTGGGCGTCTGACTTGTGCCGCAGGCCACCTCTGCTACCCTGCAGCCAAACAACTGGCCTTCCTTATGTACCACTTTTCACTGATGACCTTAAGACACTTGCGAGATTTTTTGATTGGTGATTTTGACACAGTTTGCATAAATGAAAACAACAACAAATACATAGAAAACAACTAGCACAGTTTCCCCCCTCCTCCTTTTTAAGGCAGAGAGTTTTTAAAAGTGTTTCAGATGGTGAAAAAAATGATTGAAAATGCCTAGGTAAATAAGAACATTTTTGCCTGGCCAGCAAAATGAGGAAAGGACAGTACCAGCAGCTGGAACTTCTGGGAAGCTGGGGAAGAGGACTCACCCTCATTGATTCCCCCCCCCCAACCGAGATTTCCATTTTGCTGCTGTTAGCCTCCTGGGAGGAAGAGATGAGGAATCCAGCTGCAAATTGTCTAGCATGGTGGGAAGACCCCCTTACCCCTCTAAACTGTATTTAAGCCACACTGCTGAGGCTCCTTGGAGTCCAGTATGGCCAGTACCTAGATCTTTATTTATTGCTGTGTTTAGTTTCTTTTTGCATTGTGCTTAAGCAGTTAAGTCCAGATTATTTCTTTTGCAATACTGAATTTAATTCTGTGTTGGCTGAACGGTTGATTTTGTCCTGTTTTAAGTTACTGATATGTTTTATAAACTGGTTTCTCCTCCAGTCCTCCCAAGTGCCACCTCTATCGGAGGGCTGATGGAAGCTAGAGTCTAATATCTGGATGGTCACCTGGTTCCTCTGCCATAGAGGCTAGAAGAGATTTGTACGATTTCCATGTTTTTACTGCAAAGAGTCTGTATCAACTCACTCACAGCCCAGATGCCCCCCTCCTCCCTACTTTCTCTCGCTCTCTGTGCCACACCCATCCACAAACACACCCAGACTCAACTCTACCGTGACGTGGGACCATTCCGCATGGCAAAATGTGGCAAATCTGCTAAGTTTGCACTCAACAGGGAACCTCAGACAATCACGTCTTCCCCAAAAAATGTACCTGTGTGAAACATGCATTTGCGGTGTGTGCCATGGTCAGAAAATTACGTAGGTGTACATAAAGAATATTGTGAGTGTACGGCTGGAAACATAATGTTAAACCGTTCTTTAATATTGTGGGCAGAATTCACCAAACCACCCCTGTCAATGGAAGGATGGCATAAGGACTTCCACTTGTGCAACAGGGATTTCTTCCCCTCTCCTCCTCTTGCCTGCCTCCTGAAATTGGCTTGGGGGTGGAGAACCCCCAAAACAGCACACAGAGGGAGGAGCGGGGTGGGGGTGGGGGGAATCATTCCATTTGGCAAGCTGAAATGCTTGCACAGACAGAACATTTGGAAGAGGGAGAAATCCCTGTTGCACATTGACTTCTACCTGGTATTTTAACATTTCTGTGACCCACCCTGAGACCTTATGGTGAAGGGTGAGCTATAAACCACCACCACCAACAACAATAAGTGAAGAAGCCTTTACATTGAAATAAATTTTAAATCTTAGGTATGGGGTTTTAGGAGGGCAAAACGTAGAGATACATACGTAATTACCTAAAAGACACTTAGATTAATATTGCCCCATTCCTAGCCTCAGGAAACCCCCCTTTGCACTCTCTCCATGTAAGAGACCACAATCCGTGACCTGATTAAGCTGGGAGTAAAGCAGGCTGGTTATTCTACGTCATGTGCTGCTTCCTGCCATCGTGTGCTGAGGTGTTCCTAAACCCAAAGCTCTGGAGAGATGCCTCTTTGCCCTAATCGTGCTGACTACAGCATGTTTATCTTTCCCAGATATGCTATCTTCATCAATTTTACCAGCCCCCTGATGATTGCACATGTTGCTGTCCCCATGCATCATGCCAAAACCCGCTTCTGAACTGGAGCTGAAAGAGAAATTTGTCATAAACTCTTCTGTTGGCTTGACAATAGCATCGCCTCATATTTCATGAAAATGAAGTGCCCAGAGCACTCCCAATAGTTTACAGTTGTGATAAAGAACGGTCAGATAGATACTGCCAGCCATTAAACAGTTTGGAAGTGTGCGGCTCCGGCAAGAGCACAGAAGCCGGTGGGCTCTTCTGGGTGTCAAATGTGGTGTCATTGAGGTAAAGGATGCTGCTGTGAGCAATTCCTCCCTGAATAGGGGCAGCTTCTTCCTGGAGAGCTTCCTAGCTGCGCACAAGATCTCCTTGTAATCTATGTTTGCTCTGAGACACCATTACTGCTTGCTTTGCAGTCTACAAGTGGCAAACATCATTTTTAAAGGCATCTGGCTGAAATATGGCATTTCTGCC
This sequence comes from Darevskia mixta, assembly GCA_034641385.1. Classification (NCBI taxonomy): domain Eukaryota; kingdom Metazoa; phylum Chordata; class Lepidosauria; order Squamata; family Lacertidae; genus Darevskia; species Darevskia mixta. The sequence continues at coordinate 8,150,671 of JAWWNH010000001.1, read as the reverse complement.
TAAGCCAACAGGAGGATTCCATGACCCAGGAACCCACAGCGTGTCTCAGTCCAATCACTCATGAAAAACCAGCACCTACCCATCATGCTGGGACTTAGGGTAGGCAATCTATTACCTCCAAACACTCCTGCTCATCTGTTTTGTCCAACAACCCACCCACCCCCAAACCCATGCATCTTTCAAAGTGGAACACAGCAGCCTTGTTTAAAAGAATTTTTTTTTAACATTATAATTTACAAATTGTGAGCTGCAGATTTGGTCATGTGCTGGAGCTGTTCTGGTTGTGCATGCTCCCATTTGATCTTCATGTGGCAGAGAAATGTGGGCATCCCCCCCCCCAGTGTTAGCATCCTTTTCTTGGTCGGAAGTGACCCCCAAATCTACTCTAATTTTCTCTCCCTCTCCCTTTGCATGGCAGAATAATCTGTTCACAAACCTCACTTCAGATGAAACTGTGCAAATCAGACTACAGTTTCCTCACTTCCATTGGAGGGCAAGTGCAGCTGAAACTATTGAGGCTGCAACTTTAACAAACTTAACAGAGACAGCAAGTCCCATTGAACTTAGTTGGGCTTTTACCTGAGTACATAAATATAAGATAGCAGCATAAATTGTCTGAAGAGCTTCAGGTGACTCGGGCAAAGAAGCCAAACCACATGTTGCAGAGTTAAGCAAAACGTTTTGCCTAATGAGCCAGGAGAAACTTCTTATGTCTAATTTACACCTTACTATCTTTACAGTGTGGTTGCCATTCATTTTTATAGCATATTGCTACTTCCCTGGCAAAAACAGCCTTGTCTGATGTGTGGTTCTGGCAAAGGAAGAACCCATGTGATCTAAGCACTTCAGATATTATTGACGAGACATGGGGAACTGACCTCAGGGGAATGTACCAGGCCACAGAGATAATATGTAAGGGTACATCTTAGAACCAGCAAAATCCAATTCACCAAATCTTCCCCAAATGAAATGTCCTTGGGGCACAAGCCACCTACTGCCCTAAAAGAAAAGCATCCAAATGGACACAGATGTGAAGACACAGTTGTGGCCTTCCATGTTTCCAAAGCAAATAAATAATAATAATAATAGCATTAGAAACTGCTGCCCTGTTACTCTCTGAAGAGTCTTCATAATTAGTTCTGTTCTTGTTGGTAAAATTTTGGAGTCCATCAGCTCAAGTGTTCAAGACAAGATTGCACCAAGGAGTTACCTGAGTGGGCGGGGAAGCTGGTGGTAGAGTCTCCATTTCAGTCTTGACTTTGCTGCGTTTATTAATGACTGGGTTGACTGTGCTGCTAACAGCTGACTCACTGCTCTGCTTGCTCTGAGGAAACAAAAAGGGGCAGTGGGGAGGTTATATCAGTGCTTTAAAGCAAAAAGCAGCATTTTAATTTTAATTTTACTTACAATGCAGCAACTGAACAGCAGGAGATACAGTTTAGATCAGGGTAAGAATTAATTCAGAGATAATGTTCATTTTTTGCCTTTGAAAAGGATGTTAGTTTTGCAAACTGGGCCATGCTGAAGAATGCAATCCACTTCGAGCCATGTTAGCAAAAGGTACATGTATGTTCATATGTGTATCAGAATGGGGATAAACATTTGAAGGAGCCAGTGGTTCCTCATTCAGAAAGTGACATGCAGATGGAAAACTTCTGTTTCTTTAAACCTGAGAAGCAAATTCACTCTTCATGGTTTAAAACTTGAGATCTTAGTTGGAACACATTTAATAAATATTTAAAGTATTAAAATGTAGTGCTTTTTGCCATTATTTGTTTACTTATGTGTTTCCATCCTTGTTTGTTCATCTGTATACTGTGATGCTTCCCAAAAAGGAATCACTGTTCTGTCTGTGGACTGCTGCTGATAGTTACTGAGGAGTGAATTTGCTTCCCAGTTTTTTTGTTTTTAAAAAAACACCCTGCAGATTCACACAATCATTTTCAAGGTTTATTTTCACATTCTTCATTTGATAAATGTGCACATGGAAACCCCATCATTTGAACCAGCTGTTTCATGCACAAATTGCTGATTAGACTAAGCTCTGCAGATTTCCCCACCCAGTTCACGGAACTCAAGATGGCAATTTGAGCTCATAGTGTTTGAGTCATTTGTGCAATGGGTGCAAATATGCCTAGTTTCAAATAGTTCTCACAAGTAGGAAAAAAGAAAAGGGGGTAGGGAGAGGGCCCTCTCTTATCTGAATGCTATCTCATAGGGCAAATACACAGATTATATTAATCTTCCTTGATAATCTGAATTATGTGGAAGACCAAGTTTCAGTTAGCCACACGATGAATTGATACGGATCATATAGCTCTTGCTGTATGATGTGTGCGTGTCATGATCTTGGAGACATTGGCTTAAGAGGGATCAGTGAAGACTTCTGTGTCACAGCTGTGGCCTTCTGTGTGTTTAAAGTGAACACCCCACCTTGGAACGAATCCTTAAGAGTGAAACTGACAGGGGAACTGAAACAGATTAGCTGTAATGGGCGCAGTGGGTCTTTGTAAAGGAGTCTGCAACCAGCCCAGTTAAAATCCTGCCAGAAGCAGACATGGGTCCTACCTGGTTGGAATCAGAGACACAGTTGCTGCTGATCTGAGCTGGAGTGGAATTGACAGAGATGACGGCCACATGCTGCCGCGAGGGAAACGTTGGCGATGGCTGGATGAAGGGAGGCGTATGTCCAAATGCTGAGCTCAAGCTTCTCTGCTGATTCAAAATTTGCTGGTACGTCACTGGGTTGATTGGGTGAGGGAAGGTGAATGCTGGGCTGGAGAGAGAGAACATCAGAAGGGGAAAATATAGCAGCATACAGTGAGAACATTTGGGGTGCTCCAAATAGCTGGTTAAGGCCAAAGCAGCCTGATAATGAAGCAACCAGGACAAGGTCAATATTGCTTAGTTTCTTTCTCCTCTTAGAGATGTGTTCAAGGGATGCTGTTTCATGAGCATGCCTTCTGAAAACACAACAAAGCTGGGAGAGGGGGTTGTAGTTTTAAAAGATTGAGGGGTGCAGCTCTATAGGCATCTCAACTCTAGATTATTACATTCCCCTCTTGCTGATTTCCCCATGAGGTCCATATAGAGCAAGTGCCCCTCTTTTGTAGTTTCTTTTATTTTCTTACGAGACCCGACAGCCTCTCCAGGCCTGGCCTTTCATTGTTTCCTGTGCTGCACTGGCAGAGAACGAATTACCCAGAACTCAGAGTGAACCAAAGCTAACTGTTCATATACTGCTGAGGCATCTTGGGAGTTACTCAAGGTCATTATGTATAACTAGGGACCCACATCTCTAGCCTCTTTCAATGGCTGCAAACATGTTTCATTACCACTCCTGATAATCACACTCCCCCCTGCCCCCGAACTGAGGATTTCAGCATGAGCCGCTCTCCCTCCCTTACCTTATTGCCCCAGCTGATAAATGCCCATAAGAGCCACTTGCTGCAGAACTACTCCTGGAGTTATTTATATAAGCCACCAATGAATTTGGCGAGGTCCGGATCATTGTCTGAAGATCAATGCTGGCATCGGACAAGGGAGATATAGAAAGCGCTCGCTTTCGACTTAGTCTTGGAGTCACTCGTGGACTGGAGAATCTTGACACTATACGAAAGGGAAATAAAGGGAAATGCTGTGGATCCAGCTGGAAATGTTTGTTTTATGTTGTTATTTTAGCATAATTAAAGGAAATTAAAAACATTTAGGCTGTAACTGGAAACACACAAGGAACATGTTGGGGGTTACATGTGAGTAGTGATATCCTATTATTAGTGATAACTGAGAACAGAGTGATATCCAATGTTAAGTCATACTCAGAACAGACCCACTTAACTCAATGGACTATAGTCAACATACACACTGAATCTGGACTAGGTTGTGTCTGTGTGTGCATGAGGGAGAGGGCATGCCTTCCTCTCCAGCAACTGCTTCTTCCTCCTTAGTGAAGCTAAACTGGTAATCTAAGTGGCACGGGAGTATGCTAGAGCAGGGGTGGCCAACTCCCAAGAGACTGTGATCTACTCACAGAGTTAAAAACTGGCAGTGATCTACCACCTTTTTGGGGGTTCAGGTCAAAGTTGTTGAGTTTTTTTCAGGGAGGAGGTAAAATGTTGAGCTTTTTTTAGGGAAGCCACAGTTGTTCAGCTTCTTTGGGGGGAGCTAATGATCTACCAGTGATCTACCGCTGGTGTCCAGTGATCTACCGGTAGATCACGATCTACCTGTTGGACATGCCTGTGCTAGAGGAACCAAGCAGCCCAGGTGCTGAAGGAAACCAGCTTCATAGGGTCAGATGCCTGATTGTTAGGGGCAAACCCAAGATTTTAAAAAAGCATAAAGGCTGGTAGCAGTCAGGGGCTATTTGTGCAGCAGGCAAGACTCTTTGCTTTCTGGCAGGTATGTGCAAATCCACCTTTCTCAAAGGGGCTGTTTAACGCTCTTCAAAGAATTTTCCTGTTTTGAAAATAAGCAAAGTCATAGGAGGCAGGTAGTGTAAAACCCTTCATTTTTGGCACGTCTTTCTCCATTCACAGTAAGCGTTTGGTATTTAATTAATAGTTGGGGGTGTTTGCTTTGCTTGTTAAAGAAAACGTTCAAGTCTAGCTAGACTGGTCATCCATTTTGCTGGACTACATTTTGATCCCCAGGAAGGGATTCCCTTCAAGTAGGGGAAATTTCATGTTGTGGGGAAGGGGGTGGGGAGGATATAATTCTTGTTATTAAAGAAGAAAGATTATACCACTTTTACAGAATAAATAGAGACATTCATTTGGCAGAGCTGTCGATCAAACCCTTTCATCACCTCTACAATTAAAAAAGGGGCCCTCTTACACAGAAATCAGTCCACAAAGGAGGCTCACAGGTTACCCACTGCTCAGACATCCTGCATTCTACATGTTTTAAACATTTGAACATAATACACTTATGTATCCAGTTTTTTGAATTTTTTATAGTACTTATGTATATATAAAAATTCAAAAAACTGGATTTACAATTATACACTCTGGCTGATTTAAGGCAGTAACAAATCATGATTTATTAGAAATGCCCCACAGGGCATCAGAACATTTGATTTGATTATTACTTGTATCAATGGGGGTGCTATTTACATGGGAACCATTGGTAAATGGCAACATGGAAGAGTTCTTCTTCACCTAATCTGCCATGGAATTGTGGAATAGCCAGCCTCATATAATCTACATGCTGAAGTCTAATTAATGCATGGATAGGTTAATACCGTAGAGGAAGCTGTCCTGCCAGGCTTAGCAAGGTCACTTCTCCTTACCTTGGCAGGAAATGAGTAATCAAGTCTCCAGTCTACCTGATAAACTCAGCATGTGAGGAAGCTAAGCTGGTTGCTCCAGTTTAGCAGCATGGCTCTCACAAGCCTTTAGTGTGTTCCTATACCAATAATTTAGGAACTTTCACCACTGCCTGTGCATTCTTACTAATGTACAGAAAAGCACATGAGCCTGACCTTTGAAAAGTTGGTAAGTAAACCATTTTTAACTTTCCGAACCTTTTTTCTGTGCTAGGGCAAATGGGAAACTTTGGAAGGAACTTCCAAATATCTATACCCATTTTTCCCTTGAACCAACAGTACTAAAGCAGATATCTCCTTTTAAAAACCAGGCATCCACCCCCCCCCCCCGATTTCCCATGCTAACAAATTTGATCAGTGTAGGCTGCCAATATCATTGTAGCAAATCCAGCAATCACTTCCATCTGTGGCCTGGTTCTGTGGGCCGTAGCAGTACAGTACAAGCATCTCAGGAAGCTTGTGCTGCAGAGGTTGGAGAGCTTCCAATGTATATCTGCCCCCCTTCAAAGCTTTGGTGTGAATGTGCCCTTGGGTAACAGTGGTTATGAGCTAATGAGGCACTGTGAAGCATCTTGCACCAAAGAAGCCTGATTTTGATTATAACTACACACACACACACACACACACACACACACACACACACACAGAGAGAGAGAGAGAGAGAGAGAGTTTTCTCTGTGTCCACTCGCCTATCTTGCTAAGAGGAGGAAGCAGACTGGGTTTGACAGTCATATTTGTCTCTGTTACTCCCACACCTCAAGGGAGATCTGTTTATTAATGTGCCACTTCCCTTGATAAATTACTAAATAGAAAGAAAAGCCTTGTACTCATTCCTCGTTGCTCTTTCCTGTGATTTATGCCCGCAGTGTCAGCTCTGCCATTGGTCCCCATTAATTTGATGAAGGAAGAAGTCTTGATGTCCAACAGCAGCCTGGTGCAGCCATCTAACACACCCCTTTGCTACACACACAAGTAATTTTCCCCCCGGTGTAAAACTCTGCTGGAAGCTGTCAAATTCTGCAGGTTGGCCTGGGACTCTTCCAGTACAAATATAGTAATATGCATTTTATTACTGCCTGCTCTAATTTAAATCCTTCTGATATTTCTGCAGGGATGGGGGGGGGTTCTGTTTCTGTTTTCAATGCAGCATCTCCACACGGGTCTCTCTGTTATGATGAGTTCATGTGTGTGCTGAAATCACAAGGCTGCCCTCAGATTATTCTACAGATTAATTACTTTTTCTTTCTTGGTGCCGTTTTTCCTGAAGGAAGGAAGAAGGGAAGCTAATAGGAAGGTTGCTTTGTTTTCCTTCACATAAAATTTGAACATAGTTCTGAGAACTTAAAGGTGGTCCCCCCACCACCAAAACATGAGGTTCTTGTATCATATCAACTTTCTAATATGGTACAAACCATGTTGGCCAAAATGCTAATGTGGATTACAAATATTTATCACTTCATCTTCCACAGTACCATATAAAGAGCCTTTGGGAAAGGCTCAAAATGTGAATAAAGTCTCGCAGCCTAAAACAGCCTAATCTTTGTATATTCTATCTACACTTTAAAAATTCTCCCACCCCCAAAGCTAAATTCTTCTATGTTATGAAAAGTATGCAAATTAGAAAGTTTGGATAATTTTGCTTTTGGGGGATATCTGCTAGTGGTTTTTTTTTAAAGGTTTCTGCTCAGTGCTCTCATTCCCCATCCTCTGAAATCCAGTTGATCCTCACGCCCTTTCCAAGACAATCTTCATTTTGCACACACAGGCTTAATGACTAGTAAGTTGCTTCCAACCCCTTTTAATGGAACCTTCTCAGGTTTGCCTTGTGATGGCTGGGCAGCTGAAGAGGCAACAAACAATGTCAGGCTGCTTGTCGGTGGTGAGAGGTGAGCAAATAGAGGAAGTTTAAAAGCTTTCCTCTTGGGTCTTTCTGCATTTAAGGTGGCTTTAAAGGTTTGGTTGCCAGGTGAAAAAGCAGAGAGTGCCTGCTTCCTCATGCTTCCTGTCCTTCTGCAACAACATCAAGGCAGGAACGCAGCCTTTGCATCTCCTGAGAGATGTTCAGGTTCCTCAGAGAGAGATGTGGAGTGCAGGAAATGGCAGTGGCGAGGGATGTGTGGGAATGTGTGTTCGCAAAATGACATTGTGCAGAGGAGCAGGAAGTCTATTTCCTGACCATGTTCAACAACAGAACACCTGAAGTTACAATCAGCTTAACATACATCTTGGAGGTATTCCTCTAATGGGGTTTCCACACATCACTTCCCCATTCGAATCCATGCTAAGTTAGGCTTCAGTACTCTGTGAATAGCTTGCTTTTGTTTTGATTTCAGATATACAAAAAGAAAGCAACCTTGTTCCAAACTGGCGGTGTTTGGTACTTAATCCCCCCCTTTCATTAATAATATAAACAAAAAATTAAGTAGGTTTAAGCAACCTAGCCTACTTATATTACACCTTCTGCTGATTCAGACTGACTTATGCCTTTTCTTCCACCCAGCCCCCTTCCCCTTATGCTCCCATCTCCAATTTCTGACCATCCTGCTCCTAAAACACTTTACTTTCCATAGTGAGGAAATGAAATGAACCATGGAATTTTTCAAGGTAAGCACGTCAGCCACCTGCTGTTATTCAGCCCTGCCCCGGCTTTCCTGGTGATTGAATTGGAAAAGGAATCTAGACTAACCATAGAGCATATTCTATTTTCCTCTCCACCCCACACCCCACCCTCATTAAAAAATATACATAGGATGCAGAACCAGAAGCATATCTTTCTGACATCCACTCATATGCAAAAGTGGCAAATATATATCGTCAAAAGGAGTTTTGTTGGGCACAGGGCAGCCCCCTTATCACTAAGCAGCAAATACCGGTAGCTCTCATCAACCTCTCTGGACTGTTTCCTTATTAGCATTTTTCTGTACTGTGACATCTCCTCATGTCTTGTTTACACTGCTGCAAATGCCAAGCATTTGTGCTGGCACCAGGTGATGTCCTAGATGCCTTATTTCTTACGGCACAGAGGGCCCCTTTAGCTTTGCATTTCAAGATATTTAAGATCCTTGCTGGGAGACAAGAAAGCTGCTTTCTGTTCCACAATCCACAAAAGTGGTTGTCTAGGAGTCCCTAAACCAGCATAAGTAATTGGGATTGTTTTGGAACCTGGGATTCAGCACAAGTTTAGTCAAAAGATCTGAGGGAAGAGCTCTTGCAGACAGGGTGTGCGAGGGGCTATCTCTTCAGTTTGTAAATCTTGTTTTCAAATGAGCACAGGAAAAATCCATTGAATTTGATAAGAACCAAGTCGTATTTTAAAAACACATGCATGAACAATGATGGCCATAATGTGTGTTTTTTATTTGCATCTTGGGACTACGGTCCCCTTTGAGGGCTTATGTTGTCCCCAGCAAGTACAAGATAAAGCAGGAAAGATGAAAGTGAACTTTTTACTGAAAGCGAAACTTCAGCTGCGGAATTTTGTTGAGGCTTGTGAAGTTTCTAAAGGGACTTCTGCACATCCCTGAAGGTTTAGCTTCAAGTAAAATCTGAAGCAAAATTCTTGGTTCTTCCTCAGATGATACATCTGAGGAATTTCAAGAAAAGGCAAATGAATTTTGGTTAAGACTAGTGAAATCTCCCAAGGGGGTTTTGCACATGCCAAGCTGAGATAAAACTTGCACAGGAGACTCTTTCCACAGACTGCACTCTCTGTCTGTCTGTCTGTCTGTCTGTCTGTCTGTCTGTCTCTCTATCTCCATATGATGACACAGGGTAAGGATCTGCAACCTGTGGTGATTGGAGGCAATTTGACCCTTGAGGTGTGTCAATCTGATTCCAGATACCAATCCAAGGGTGTGTGAGTGTGTTTGGCAGCTGTGGAAACAGGACTTGGTGACTAGCCACTTAAGCATCCCATAGATCTCCAAATATACCTTTCCACCAACCCACCCCCTATAAAGGGTACTCTTTTAAGTCAGAGTGGTGTATTGGTTAGTGAACCTAGTACAGGCAACTCACAACTTGCAGACATTTAAGTTGTATGCATTCAGCTTTATGCGCTTGGCAAAAAAATAAATAAAAGGGGGCGGAATCAGGGTATCAGGTCTGGGAAGAAAGACTTTGGCAGTCGCACCTGCCACTGAACTCAGTGTGTTTTGACTATGTACGATTTTGGCTTTCGCTATTCCCCGGAACATGACCCCTGCATAAATTGAGAGTCATCTGTACAGGGAAGTCCATGGTACAAGTCTCCACTCAGGCATGAAGCTCACAGGGTGACTTTGGATTATTCAAACCTCGGTTCACCCACACACAGCCTGGCCTAGCCCACAGGGTGACAGTGAGCACAAAACTGACACGAGAGAACCAAGTGTGGCACTGTGAGCAACTTGAAGGGAAGGCAGGATCAAAACGAAATAATGTGTTTTTTCATGGAAGGACTTTTCCCCTTCTTTGAATTACTCTTTCTTTTTCAGGTACTCTCTTCTAGATCATTTTGCAAATAAACTTTAGTCCACTGGGAAAGAGACATACATATACTTTTGTTTGCTTGTTTGCTTCAGATATGAAAATGTTTTAGGCCAGTGTTGTATGACAGCGACCCAACTGCTGCCCTTCTGGATGACTGACATGTGAGCTGGATGGAGTGGGAGCTGCAATTTGTTAAAGGTGTCGCTATTTCCAGTGCCCTTCGCAAACTACAGTTCCCAGGATTCTCGAGGACGGTTGAATGTGGCAGAAGAGTGCTTCAAATGTATGGCGTGGAACTGAACAATTGAGAAAAGGGAGAATAGAAAGGCAGTGATCCTGGCAGCCTATTGTAGCTGCTAATAGTCCATGAAAGGTTACAGAAGAGCTTCCTCAGAGGAGCAGTCTTAAAAGCTGATCTCATTCTCTGGAGGTTGCCAAAGTTCTGTCCTTCTGCGTGACATTAACATAAATGCAGCTGTGAGGAACTGGAAATTTTACTCCAGAGCTGCCTCCTGAGAAGAGTCATGTTAAAGGCTGACTAGTTTATTGTGGGCATGAGCGTCAGTAGACAAGATCTGGCTTCAACAGATGTGCAATGTGAAATGAAGCGGTGGCGTGCACACAGATGCAGGAAGAAAACATAAGGTTGGCTATTCAACAATCTGGAACATCAAAAACAAAGTGTTGTGTTTTTCTCCTGTATTAAACATACTGTGCACTGAACCTATATATGTGCATATATAGTCACCATCTTTCCAGTTCACTTCATGGAACTGATGGAGTGCCTACCAAAACACAGGCCACAATCCCCTCACTCTGCTACAATTCGCCCCTATGTACTGATAAATCCACAGAAAACATCTTGTTCAACAAAGACTTTTTCCTAAAGGACTCCATCAAATGCACCACACAGCTATGGCAATGCAATGACTGCTGTGGTATTTTTACCCAGTTTGACTGGCTAATCTGTGGTAAGCTTTCTTCCACCCAAGACCAAATATGGTAATCACTTAGCAATTCAGGATACAAGCTACTCGAGTTTCAGAGGTGAACAGTTCCAGCCCCAGACATTTCTTTCTTTCTGTTGTCTCGTTTTTCAGTCAGAACCACCTCTTCTGCTTCTGTAAGAAAGCAGGAATACCAAGTGCCCAATCCAGCCAAGGTTAAGTATGTTTAAGTCCCATTTCTTTCATTGGAAGCGTAAAGCATGTGCTGAAATCAACAGGACCCAGATTACAAGTGCTTCAACTTAGGCTATATTGTGCTCAAAGAAGCAAGCAGGCAAACAAAACCCCACTGACTTCAATAACTGGAGAAAACACTTATGACAAAACCGGCGAATTAATTCTTCACCCTCTTAACTGTTCTGAAGGGCCATCGCTGCTTCAAAGCATGCAGTCTAAATAGGCAAAGCAGGGAAAATGTTGGACTACAACTATTTCCACCCCCTCTCTCTCTGCGAGAGGAGGTTGTCCTGTGTTGGTTTGCATATTGTGAAATCCACTGCTAATTACAGATGCTAAGTGTGCTCCCTATAGTCACCAGGAGCATGATGGCTGCCATCTGCTCTAGGAATAGTTCTTGGGACTAAAATGCCCTCAGGGTGTACACAACCAAGGGCTCGCACAGACTTGCGCTTGTCCCATGCCTGGAAAGCATGGGTCCAAACGGTTTTCCGCTTGCCCCATGCTTCAAGTGGTTTTGTCCTTGCCCCACTGATTTCCTTTGGAAAGCCCACTCTTTAGCAATAAATCGGAGCAAACATCAACCAGAAGAAAGCTCGATTGACGTTTGCTCCGATTCAGGGGTGAAGACCACATTTCCTCGGGAGAAAGTGGCAGGGCAAGGGAAGGCTTCTGCTTCCTTACTCACCATCTACAGGGCTGAGGTAATCATGAAGGTGCGTTGCACTGGCTGCTCCCGCACTCTGCATAAGGAGGTCCCCGTAAGGATTTGGATGGCTGGCCATGAGCGTCATCTGGTGATAGTAGTCCGCAGGGTTGGCTCCTGGAGGAGGCGGGGGCAGGCCAAAGAGACCTCGTTCTTTCAGATGCTCGTGAGCTACTGCACGGGAGAAAGAGCGAAGGGGGAAGAGGGAGGGAGGAGAAAGAAACAACAAGAATAAAATATTTCCGAGAGTAAAACTGCTGCCGTGACACTAGAATCTCCCCTCTCCCTGCCAAAAGGTTGCAGTTACGACTCTGACGTATGCTTAGGACGTGTGTGCTCTCTGTGGACAAAAGACACCAGGCTGGGGCCCTCCACATTCCTCCATTTCCGCAAATTTATAAACAATCTCTCATTTCCACCCCCCTTCTAATAATCCCTCTGTATGAACACAGAGTTCACTAGCGAGAGCAAGAGAGAGAGAGAGAGAAATGGAGGAAAGGAGGGGAGGTGGTGAGGGATCCGAGCGCAGTAACGCTGTCAGAATTAACATCCCAGGCTATTATGAAAGAAAAAGACAAACACGGCCCAGTTAACGAGAAGCAGCATAAGAAAATTAAAGCAGGGGTCTAATACGCAGAGTGAGGGGGGGGGTTGTGTGTTTAGTGCCTGGCAGTAGAAAACCATTTGGCTTGCCAGAACCAATTATCCTCACTTTTGCCCATTTGTGAATTTTCAAACCTGCTTCTCCGTCCGCTCTCCATTAACTTATTTATTGTGGCTTGAAGGAGAGGGGGAGGGAGAAAGAAAGAAAACCGAAAGCCAACACAAAGGCCCCTTTCTAACGCCAAGTAATAAGAATTTTTCTTTTGCCGGCAGGAAGGAGGCTCGGGAGTAGCAAGAGGGAGAAAGACTACAAGAGCAATAAAACGCATCTGTAGTTTGCTTAGAGCAGAGACTTGGAATCTTAACACTTGCTAGAGGGACCGGCCTCTGGGACCAGCAAAACCAAATCAGCAGCAACAGAAAAGCCAGGCGTTACCAGATTGGTTAAGTCTGCCAGGCTGGATTCTAGTTCTGATTCTGCACAGCCTGGATGCTGGGCTTCATCAAATGTATAATTCAAGTGGACAATTATTACAGACTATGGGCCATACAGCTGTCATCTGAGCATTTGCATGTAGGTATTTGGGCAGGTGGCTGCTACCTACTGAACTTGGTTTTTGGTATGACTAACTAATAGTGTCTTTTCCTATTTAACCATAGCTGTCAACTTTCGGATTTGAAAATAAGGGATTTTTTCAAACTTTCGGATTTGAAAATAAGGGATGCCGCGAGGGCGGTGCAATGGCACCAAGTAGCCTTGCCACCCTGCACTCCAGAGGCTGCGTGCGAACGGGTGGGCAAAAGAGCGAGCGCATAGATGGCAGGCAGGCTGGCTGTCTGGTTGGGCATGAGGGTCTGGCTGCACAAGGCATGCAAGTTCCGCCCCCAGTAGGTCTCAGACTCCTTATTGGCAGCCGAGCAACGCAGCTGAGGAGCCTCCCTGGCCGGCAGGGAGGGAGAGGAGCTGCTTCCTTTGAAATCCGGGAAATTTAAGGGATATCAACAATCCAGGATAGCAGCGGGAAACGGCATTGGAATAAGGGAGTTTCCCGCAAAAAAGGGAGGGTTGACAGCTATGTATTTAACATTGACATGAATAGATGATGAGGACCAAGAACGGCCAGGAATATTAAGGCCAGCAGCGTTCCCAAGCATCATTTTCTTTTCTTTTTTTAAAAAATCAACCTTTCCCTCCAATCTGATCGCATTTCTCTTCCCCTCCAACCTAGCACACAGCATGGGTGTTTTACCTCTCCTCCTTCATTAGCGGAAGCAACCTAATAACATAAGACACGTCCTTTTCAAATGCTTCAAATGGAGAGTTTACTTCATCCACAACTGCCCTTGCCTATGGGCAGCTCCCATCGTGGAGACTATCCTTGAGGTGCCTCGATACACAGGAACAGGTTTCAGCTGGCAGCTCAGCCAAGCCTGTGCTCCCACTTACCGTCAGCTGGGCTGAGGCCTCGAGCTGCTGAGATCATAGAGAGGGTCGGGCTGCCGTGCATGGAGCGGAGGTAGTGCTCCATATGGGGGTTCATGTACGCGTGAGGGTGGTTGAAAGGCGACTCTGCAGGCCCCGCAGGGTGTGGAGAAAGGCGGATGAGAGAGATGTCGGAGATGACAGGGCTACCGCTCAGAGTAGGAGGTCTGCAAAGGAGTTAGAAAGAAGTCCCGTCAGTGGGAAGTCTTGTTCAGCCTCTTTAGCATGTTTTGGGTATATTAGCATACTGTGAAACACCAAAACAAATATTAGTTAAGACAGAACATAGAGCCAGCTTAACCATTCTCAAATCTAGCCAACGCCGCCTTTATTCATGGCCACAGGATCATCTGTTGAGGCAGAGTGTCTTATTTCTACACAGTACAGGCCAAGGGCTGTAAATTGATTAAATGTTTTTAAATGCTTTTCAGCTGATTAATTAGTTAAGTGACTACCTGCACATAGTTCTGCATATTAGCTACATCCAGTGCTTTTCCCGGGGTATGCAGGGGTACGCAAACCGCTAAACATTTTGTGAATCTAAGTTTGGCCTCATTGAAGGGCAGTATTTCAATATGAGTAGGAGAATGAGAGTACCCATAAACATTTATTTTGTTTTAGAAAAAGGCACTGGCTACAGCCATTCCTGGGCAGGGACAGCATGGCTGCTGTGCTCCATGCTTGAGCAACCTCTTGTTTAAACTACTTCTCCTTCAGACAACTTGGGGATGACAGTATACCTGGTGATGTCATAGTGCCCACTAGAGAAAACAGTTACTGTTTTCAAGCATTGTTGTGGGTTCCCAGAAGGTATCTTTTATTACATTTATATCCCACTTTTCCTGCAAGTTGCTCAAGGTGGCATACCCCGCCCCCCATTTATCTTTACAAAAACAAGCTGAGGAAAGTTAAGCTGAGAGAGAGTGATAGGCCCAAAGGTCACCCAAGGTCACCCAGTGGGGATTTGAACCCTGGTCTATTGGATCCTAGTCCAACACTCTAACCACTACACCACACTGCCATTGATTAGGTCTCTGGTTAGCCACTGTGACAAGTAGGATGCTGGACTTGATGGGTCTTTGGCCTGATCCAGCAGGCTTCTTATATGTTTCTACAGAGTTCTGCTAGGTCTAATGCAGGCATAGGCAACCTTGGCTCTCCAGATGTTTTGGGACTGCAATTCCCATCATCCCTGACCACTGGCCTTGTTAGCTAGGGGTCATGGGAGTTGTAGTTCCAAAACATCTGGAGAGCCAAGGTTGCCTATGCCTGGTCTAATGGGACAAATGGAGCCCTAATTCTAAAATAACATTTTTTTTTGGGGGGGGGGACAGGCATTATCATTATCTAACGATTCCCAACCTCTACCTGCAAGACAATGTAATTTTTGTTACATGGGAAATATAACAAGGCTTCCCTACTTGGGGCCTGCCTATGTCATGGTGTGGCACACAGCTTGTTAGCATCTCGGGGATTTCGGCTGTGATGACATCACCCACCCCAGTGATCTGTGTGTGCAAAGCTCTGTGAGGGTGCAAGCTTCCTGTCTCAGGAAAGGTTGGAGATAATGAGGCAACTGTGCAAAATGTACCAATTTAATTCATATTGGTAGAAAGGGCTGGCAGGGGAAGAGAAAAGCGAATCAAAGCCTGTGTTTCAGATTTGGCTTGAGATCGTTACAAATAATCTCTAGCCCCATCTGGAAAAAATGAAACAGGATTAAAAATAAAAGGAGTGATGTCATTAAGAAAACATCTGACATTTTAATGCTGAGGAAGCTAAATTCAAGTGTGGGGAGCTACATTGGGGAGGTGGGAGTAGGAGGGGGGAGGGATGTAAATTAAAAGCAGTCCCAGACTACCCTGACCCACGGAGCCTGCCTTCATGCATAAGCCTCGAAAGAAATTCTCTTACATACACAATAAGCTTCCCCTTTCATCAATACTCAGTTTCTCCCAACAGGATTGTGAATGCCTTTGATGCCGACTTGGAACTATGTATTACTTGGTTTATGACTCTTTTGAGTCCATTCCGATCAAACTAGGAGGCCAACATCTAAAGCCTATTAACAATACCCAGGGCTTGCTTTTCATTTTTGCCCAAAGCTTATACAGGCGAAGTGGAGTCCTTCATTGAAACTTTTTTTGCATTGGCTAAAAATGGGAATGCAAGACGACGGCATCAAGGTTTTAGCTGGAATGTGTGCTACATTAGGGAAAGTAATGGGTGTGTATAAGGGTGTGTGTTTGTGTCATCACCTAAATATTTTGTCGTCACTTTGGAAGGTTTACACAGAAATGGGAAGCAACTGCTCAACACCTCAACATGCAGCATAGATGGAGAATGCAACAACATCTGAAAAATCAAGATGACCCCACCAGCTAATTTATTTACAAAAAGGACTGTGAATACTCTGTCCTCAGAAGGGAGAGCACCACCAAGGATGTAATAAAATAATCTACACTGGCGGTAACTGAACATAGGAAGCTGCCTTATATCAAGTCAATCCGTCTAACTCAGTACAGTAGTACCTCGGATTACAAACACCTCGGGTTACAAACACTTCGGGTTACAAACTCCGCTAACCCGGAAGTAGTACCTTGGGTTAAGAACTTTACCTCAGGATGAGAACAGAAATTGCGCAGTGGTGGTAGGGCGGCAGCAGGAGGCCCCATTAGCTAAAGTGGTACCTCAGGTTAAGAACGGTTTCAGGTTAAGAATGGACCCCCAGAACAAATTAAGTTCGTAACCAGAGGTACCACTGTATTGTCTAAACTGACTGGAGACACCTCTTCAGGGTTTCAGACGGGTCTTTCCCAGCCTTACCTGGAAACACCAGATTGAACCTGGAACCTTCTGCTTGTAAAACAGATGTTCTACCACTGGGTTGAAGCCCTTCCTGCTAAGGCATTCCAAAAAATAAAACGAGCAGGAGGTGTGTGAACAGCACAAACTAATACAACTGAAAACCACTTTCATATAATTATTGCTTATAGTTTCATGTGAAAAGGAGAGGTGTACCATGGAGTTAATCTCTGTCTCTGCTGTCATAAGCAGACCCATTTTAATAGCTTCAGTAAGTTTAATATATAATTACTGCCTAAACCATTTCCACTGTTGAACCAAATTGCTCCCAAGCCTAAGTATTTATGGATCATTTATTGGCTGCCACTTCATCTCCCACCTACAACACCTGGGGTCTTCTTAAGGGAAGGATGCCAGTGAAGAACAAACTATAGAACAACTGGAGAAAATTTAAGAGCACCTACTCTTTGGGTGTTTACTTCTTAAGTCTTTTCTTTTCCCGAAAAGGAAGTCTGGATAAGCTCATATGGTACAACTAAATCTGTGTTATTTTTAAAAACTCCTACTCACTCTGCTGAGGCTCACAGGAGACTTGCTTCAGGCGCCATCTTCCCTCCACCCCTACAACTAAATCTAATGAAGGATATACCTATACTATAGAATTCAACTGGTCATTCATGGCTCAGGCATAATTCTGAGAACTGTAGTTCTATGAAGATTTCTAACAGATAATACTTTGTACCTCACAAACTACAATTCCCATGATTCTTGGCAGGGGGAGCCATGACAATCTTATTGATATAAAACTCTTATTAAGTGTGAAGTATGCATTTGTAATGGCAGAAAGAAATTGTTTTATGGTGAACAAATTGAACGATCACTTCAGAAATCAGAACCTTGTTTTAATTTTATATGGCTACTGCTGTGATACTAGATGCCTGTCTCGGATGACCAGTGATTCAAACTTGCAAATATTGGCTTGGATCCCAATAACAGTCTTTTCCAGAAAACTGCCTGTTCGAATAAAATGCACTGAGTTCCGTCCAAAGGCAATTTTGTGCTAGAATAAATGCTTCTGCTTGTACAAACCAGAGTCCTAATTTCCACCAACCCCTTTGCCTCATCTACTTACTACAGCCCTCTGTGCCATATCTCATACATTTCCCAAGTTCCTACCTTCAGAAACAGCTTTTCAGGGGTACAGGGGGATTGGAGTGCTTGAGTGGAAGTGTAATGCCACCACTAGACACATTAGATTTTACATTTTCACTAGGAAGTGAGGGTCAGCACCAGTTGTGGATATTTTTGCCAAATTTTA
The DNA here is from genome assembly GCA_034641385.1 of Darevskia mixta. Taxonomy (NCBI): domain Eukaryota; kingdom Metazoa; phylum Chordata; class Lepidosauria; order Squamata; family Lacertidae; genus Darevskia; species Darevskia mixta. The sequence continues at coordinate 8,132,776 of JAWWNH010000001.1, read as the reverse complement.
CCAATTCCCCCCACCCCCGCTCAGTACTTATTTTAGTCTCTCCTTGGAGCATCTATGATGGGGAGAGATGAGGTACCTGGGAACTGAAGAGTGGGAGAAGGATCACAAGGAGAAAGGAGCAATCTTGCTTGGAGCATAATTTGCAGCCATGAAGATATCTCAGATTATTTCACCAGCTGTCAATAGTTTCCCCTGCTGGTTCCATATTCTGAGCTACCTGTCAATGTTGAAAGCCACCCTGCTGTCTTAAGGTCTGATGTACATTCCTCCACAGACACAGGGAAGAGGGGGATCTCAGCAGTTGGGATGTGGTGGGGTGTAGGAACAGTGTACTACTGCCAGTAAGATATATTAGGACCTGACACCTGACACATATAATCAGCAGGACCTCAGAAATGTCAGTTGTTTCCAGGAGTGCAATCAATTCCCTGCATCCTTGTGGGCTAAGGCCAAGCTTAATTTTCTCAACAGCTGTGGATTCTTTGACGGGGCACAATGAAAACCAGAGTAAATGTATGGGGTTGTGTCCATCCTTGCTTGAGCAAAGACTTTCACTTGTGTGACATCACTTCCCTCCCTCTCCTGTCCCTGCCCACCCCACGCTGTTCTGGAGGATTGAGAGAACTTCCATAACACATTTGGGGGGGATGCATGCAGGGAGCAGAGGAAGTTCTGCTGTGCAAGTAGAAGTCCTTGAGCGAACAGGATGACTTTGCTGGATACAACCCATGTTTTAGTCAATGTCAACTATGCTGAAGTAGGGCAGGTCAAAACTGCCTCCTGGGTCAGAAAATTAAATGCAACAACACCAAGAGCAATAGATGGAAGCACAGTTCCTGGAAGGAGACCCCACTGCAGATCCTGGGACATACCTCCTCAGCTTGCCTTGTGCCTCTCTCTTTACAAATGATGCTATTTTTTAAATCAAGGAAACTCTTTGAACACATGTAAAAAAGTGTTCTGGTGTCTGCTCCCAAAATATGGAACGCCCAGAGCTCAACACAAATATGGAACTGCACCAGAGCTCAACACAAAAATCATTGTAAGGCTTTTTTAGTTTGGCAGGATTAAGTTTTTAACAGGCACGAGACTTTTAATTTGAATCTTGATTTTGTCCTTCTGCCATTTAAAGTGTGAATTCCAGCTTGGTCTACTTGTGCACCTAAGCATTATGGTGATAACAATCCTGAGATGGCTATAGTAGGCTGTACCTTTTTTTAGATGAGAAGTGGGAGACCACCAGTTCTGAATGGTCCTCCATCAAAAACCCTGAAAGAAAGAATTACACAATAGGGAAAGGTAGCCCCACTCATTCGCTGCTGTGCTACTTTTTCGTTTGCAGGGAATTGTTGTTTTTACATGAAATAATATTTTAAAATATTGCAATCCAAAATGAGAAAATCCATTCTCCTAGCTCAGATTGCTACCATCTCATTCCCATTTCATGCTGCTGTTTGGGCAGACCATACCTAAGAGCCATTTTTTCACATCACACAAAGTTAAGTTAGTGTGATGAGTGCATGGTCTTATTTTGGCCTGGGGAACGTGTGTTCCAACATGCTGATTGTGGTCATATGTGTACCTATATTTGTAAACTCTTTCAAGATAGCAAATTTTGCTGCAATCCTATATGCACTTACCAGTGAGGAAGCCCCATGGAGCATAATGGGACTTACTTCTGGGTCGACATGTATAGGGTTGTGCTTTGTCCCTCATCAAACTTAGCACATGAAATTCAACAGGCAGTGACAGGCCTAACTGCTATAGCCAATAAAGGTAAAGGGACCCGACTGTTAGGTCCAGTCGCGGATGACTCTGGGGTTGCGACGCTCATCTCGCTTTACTGGCCGAGGGAGCCGGCGTACAGTTTCCGGGTCATGTGGCCAGCATGACTAAGCTGCTTCTGGCGAACCAGAGCAGCGCACGGAAACGGCGCTATAGCCAATAGTATATGGCTAAATCATTGGAATAAAGAAGGTGAACCTCAAATACATAGCCCCTGTCCCTCCTAAGCAAACATCAAAGGCAGAAATTAGAATTGAGATGGGGACCTCTGAAACCAAATTAAATTAATGCGGTAAAGACAGAACTTTGATTCAAACTTAATAATGGTGATTTTTGTTGCTGTTTAACATGCCTCACAACCCACTTTTACAGGCATATGTTTCCATGCTACATCAAAGGAAGTAAACATTCTGCTTCAGGTCCTAATATCCTTTTTTTATCTAATTATCTTACTTACATGTTCTTTCTATTTTAAGTCCAGCAAGCCCTAACTTTTTTGGAACAAACCTTTCTGCAACCATGAGAGTTCAGCTGACGACTCACAAGTTCTTCTTAGCAGAATGTTTTTCTTTTTTAATCCATAAAAGTTATAAGTACATTTTAAAGCCAGTTCCCAACAGTCTGTCACAAGAGAATGATTAAGGCTGTACTATTAACCCAGCAAGATTGTGGAGAAGCTGGCGCTTCTGGGACTGGGCCACCCCAAAGGAGGACAGGAAGACAGGTGTCACCATGTTCAGTGACAGAGCTTCATGCTCCGGCACCGGGGGTCGGAGAGCAGGCGGGGGTGGGGCTGGCACGCATCCCGGGGGTGTGGCGCTCTGCCCACAGGGATGTGACGTGTGTCCTGGGGGCGTGGCACGTCACCTGCGGGGGCATGGTGCCCAGTGCAGGCGGGGGGGCAGCCGCAATGGCACCACACCGGGATCGCGCTGCCAGGGGCAGTGCGCTCCTCCCGCACTCCTCTTCCTCCGCCAGTGACCATATTATGACAGTGTCCCCAAGTGAAGCACACTATTTCTTCTCCAGAGGAATGAATGACAACTTTTAATTATACAGGAGAACTCAAGTTGTATCTGTATCCATGCTCTGGTAATCTCGTTTAGATTACTGTATGTGTGCCCGCCTTTGAAAATAGTAGTGGTGGACTCTGTCCACCCCACCCCACCCCCAATGTACAGAGAGCATGTGGTCCCCACCAAGGGGTCCTTGTGAATTCAGGATCTCCCTCACTTTGGAAGGGCCAAAGCTCAGTGGTAGAACATCTCCTTTGCATGCAGTACGGTATATCCCATGTTCAATCCCCATCATCTCTAGGTAGGGCTGGGAGAGACTTCAGCCAGTGAATGCAGACAATACTGAGCTAGTGGCAGTAAAATACCATTTGGATTTATAGGCTTTTGGATAATTGATGATGAGAATTTTAAAAAAGAATGTTTTGAGAAAGTTGCAGGAGGAAAGGGGGCAGTTAGACTAAGCATACATCATGTATCATGAAACACTTCTTCAACCTAGGAGCAACAACTCTGGGCCTGTCAAATACGCAAGTGACCACTGTAGTTGCACATCATTAGAAGAAAAGACTAGGCAGCAGTGACTGGGCTCTCTTATCATGTCCCTGTATAATGTTGAAATGCTTCCGTAAGTGCCAAGACTGCCTAAAACGATTGTGCAGAAATTAATGCACCCCCAGAGAGGCATACTTATAATTATGTGCTTAACTCTCTCATAGAAATCAACAGAACTTTTTTTTTAATGCTTATCTGTGGCTGGATTGTAGCAATCAATAGGAGAAAAGCAACCTACCTACCAGCCAATCACAGTTTTCCATTATAAAGGTAACAGCTTTCCATTGTCTAAGCAGAGGCTTCCGCCAGGCCTCATCTCTCATTCTCTCAGCACATGCCTCTGTTTCTTATGCAGACACATATCTGTACACAAATCCCATTCTGCTTGACCCAAAGATCACCCTGCTTCCATTACAACATTGTTGTAGGCTGAACCAGACTTGCTTCAGTGCCAGGCCTAGAATGCCATTCCCTTTGCGGAGCAGTAATAAAGAAATCGCTGTTTTAAGCTGACAAAGAACAGATTTCGTACTGAGTAAACACTGGTGTTTTGGTAGGGAAATTAAGTTATAGAATTGTTTCTAGAAAGAGAAACCGACTGATACAGATGGACTTTGTTAAGACACTACAATCTGGTACCATCCACACAGGTGAATTGTGAGTTCTATAGGTGGTTAGTTAGTTAGTTAGTTAGTTAGTTGATTGATAGATATAGATAGATAGATGATTGATAGATATAGATAGATAAGATAAGATAGATAGATATGGTGTTGCTTATATAAGGCTAGATGGCCTGCTTTGGTCGCAATATGAAATGCTCGGGTGTGTGAGCCAATACGTCAAAAGATTTTCTCTCAGTGTCCCTGTTTGACCATGACAATGAACCACAGGGTGATGTCCAATTGGTGTGCAATTTTCAGCGATTCCTCCTCTCCCCTGCAACCCCTTGCCCCTCCATCTACTCTGGAGGATCTTCCAATCCTTCTGAGAAGATTCAGGGAGGGTGAGGAACTGTAAGGGAGAGGGGATATTGCTGAAAATGGATTAGTTCCCCATTTCACAGATAGATGTACCGGTATTCTATCTGTGGAAATACACCAATTGGATGCCATCCTGTGGTTTATCGTTATGTCTGAACACGAAAACTGAAAGAAAAGAGATCTTTTGACATGTTGGAGGAGAATGAGTCTTTTGTGTTCATTCCTGAATCTGTGCGCTTAAGACTGTGTGTGCTTGAAAGAGTAGTGGAAAACTAGCCAAATCTAGGGCTCTTTTTATGATCTGAGATTTCTGCAATGTATGGCATATGATTTTTACCATTTAGCAGTGGACAGAAGGCTTACTTATACACAGTATAATGTTTACAGTAGGCTGTCAGCATGTAGCATGACGTAAGTCCCAATGCTAGCCAAATAGATATTATTTGTTCTATACATAAAGCATTCAGCAAGTTTTTTTTTTAAAGGCATGCTTAGTCTGGAGTGCAAAGAAAATACATTCATTTTTGCTAATTTAAAGTAAAATATGACTCATTTTAAAAAGAGACATTTGGCTGCAATCCTAACAGCTTAGCCATTTGCCAGTTACTGAAAACCATCCTATTTAAATTCTATATAAAGAGTACTTATATAAATAAAAGACTTTATACGTATTGCAGTTTTACAGAATGTAAGAGCCAGCCAGATTTCTGAGCAGCCAGCTCAGAGAGAGGGAGAGATGGAAACCAGAGTATAGAAAGATTCCTCTTCAATCCTATTTTGGAACATGGGCAATGCACTTTATGTGAGACTTCCCTTGCACTTGAAGTTGCGGCCACATACTCACCCTGAATTTTGGATGTTGGCAGATACCGCCAGACTCCTCAGCATGCTGCTGGGCACCTGGGCCCCCTTGCACCCTTGAGAGCGCAGTGTGCCAACCACCTCAGCATGGTGGTGGGGCGCATCAAGGGCGAGCAGAGAGGAGTGTGCGGCAGTGGTGCAAATTGTGCCCGGCTGGGATGTGCACCCTGTCCTGTCTGGGAGGCGAGTGGCCAAGTGGGTGCCCACAGTCCCTGAGTGGTATTGGCAGCGGTGCCTAAAGAACCACTACCTCTGTCCAATGTTAGAGGAGAAGAAGGAAGGCTCCAACTCCCTCCATGCTTCCTCTCTGCCTCCTGATTGGCTGCTTTCCTCACTGGCAGCTGGCTTTAAGGAGAGCATGTGCACTCTCCGTCTCCAGGAAACCTGTCCCGCCAGGGCAACTTGGAGATTCTGGCCTTGCAGGGGGTTGACCGTTGAGAGATCTTCCAACTTTATGGTTCTGTAAGTCTATGACCCAGGTGGCGCTGTGGGTTAAACCACAGAGCCTAGGGCTTGCTGATCAGAAGGTTGGCAGTTCGAATCCCTGCGACGGGGTGAGCTCCCGTTGCTTGGTCCCAGCTCCTGCCAACATAGCAGTTCGAAAGCATGTCAAAGTGCAAGTAGATAAATAGGTAACGCTCTGGCGGGAAGGTAAACGGCGTTTCCGTGCGCTGCTCTGGTTCGCCGGAAGCGGCTTTGTCATGCTGGCCACATGACCTGGAAGCTGTATGCCGGCTCTCGGCCAATAAACCGAGATGAGCGCCGCAACCCCAGAGTCGGACACGACTGGACCTAATGGTCAGGGGTCCCTTTACCTTTACCTTTAAGTCTATGATTCTCTTAGCGAAAGACGCACGCCACACGTGTCCCAATTTTCCTCTGCAGCATGTTAGAGTGAGACCCTATCAGCATATGACACCTCAGCTCAGAGATCTGTACTGGCTGCCAATCTGCCACCGCACCTATTAACCCCAAACCTTGACAGCCGTTTACTGGCAGGGCCACCTTACCCCGTATATGGCCACTTCGATCTGTGGAGTTGGTGCTGTTCCTTTCCAACTAGCGCAGTCTGGTTGCCGGACCGAATTGTAAAGGCATCCATGGCAACTAAGTAACTGGAGTTTTGCAAACCTGTTTATAATTACTTTTAACCCCTATGCATACCATTCTTATTCAATCATTCTCTCCGGCTTGGCTTTTTTTCTTTAAAAAAATGGAAAATAATAAGGCTGTGCTGGATTCCAAGAACCATAAAGTGGAATACTACTGCCATGGGAACCCCCCCCCCCCCCGCCCCAGATGAACAAAAGCCTAACAAGGTGCCTTTTGGTGAGGATCAGCCCTAAACCCACATTTACATACCAGGAAACAGGGCTAGGAGGCCAGCTGGAGCTCCCTAAATGAGGTTGTTGGAAAGAAGCCATTAACCCAATCAATGTTTATAAGGAATAGAGCATTAAATACTAGTGGGTTGCTGGCTATTAAATTATGAAGCACAGGGGTCTCTTTATGAAATCCACCAGAGTTCTGAATTTAACTGGGCAACCCTATAGATGTCAACCCAGGAGTAACCCTGGTTGCATACAATACCGGTAGGTTGTATTCAATCTTAGTAATACTCTGAGGAGACCCATTTAAATGAATAGGCATGACTAACTTAGGCCCATTAAGTTCAGAGGGTATACTCTGTGTAAAATTTCACTGGATACAATTGACTCCAACCTAGGTAAGTGGGTTTAGCTAAGGTGGGCAACCTTTTTTTCTATTGAGGGCCGCATTCTCTTGGAGGAAATCTGCTGGAGGCCTCATGTGAGTGGTTGGAACTACTCCATTTTATTTTTCTTTCTGCCACCTCATTCTCTTTCTTTCTCCCCATCCAGTAGGCTGCTGGTGAGGCGTAGATCCCTCTTGCAAGAGGTTGAGACTGATAGCTTGCAGACAATTTATGCAGTTAGTCTGAGGGCTGCATAAAGTTAGGTCTGGACCACTGGTTACTGGTATCCCAAAGGCCAAATATTTTGCAGTATTTGGTTCTTTTGTTTATTTTAAACTTTTGCAGTCGAAGGAAATGCCGTTGTAGGCACCAAAAAAGTGGCACCTGTCACAGACAGGGACAATGCTCATGAAATGAAGTCTTACATTTCGGCTCAGCACTAACTTGAAACTCTAATCCAATCAATGAGTGCTTAGCACTCGATAAACTCCAAGAAGATTACTTTTTGTGTGTAGCTTATATCTAGCAAGAGTGATCATGGACGGCGGAAATTAAATTGGGGAACCTGAAACTCCTAAATGCAGGAAAACCTTGTACATAGGCACACAAGCCCATAGTGAACCATGGAGATGGGAGCAACCTTTATGGCTTGGTGCACATGAGGACCACAACACTGGACAGGTGTGGGGAACCTGTGGCCCTCCAGATGTTGTTTGACTTCAGCTCCCATAATCTCTTACCATTGGCCATGCTATCTAGAGTTGATGTGAACTGGAGTCTAGCAACATCTGGAAAGCACCAGGTTTGTCACCCCTGGCATAGTAGAAAGGTCCGCACTGAATGAGAGATTTGGCTTTGGGTTGGGAGAAACCAGCCAAAATTAGACTCTTAGGGTGCATTTGTTGCACCATTTTCTTCTTCCACAGTACAATTTTCTGCAACCACCTTGGGAGTAGTTCTAAAAGAATGCTGAACTTGGATGCCCTTACATATTTTCCCGTCTCGAGAGAAAACAAGCAAACATTTAGTATCATCAGATTATTTGCAAACTTATGGCTAAGAAGTTGAACTTAGCTCAGATTTTCCATGAATAGTTTTATATGAGAAGTCAAAGGATAAAGTTCAAAGGATCCTTAATGAATAATCAGATTGCATGAAGGCCTTGAGGAACATACAAGGGTGGAATATGGAGCCTTTAAATCAAAATGCAGTATTTTATTTTAGGGGGCCCCCTCTTTTTAATCTTTTTAACCTGAGGGGTGGTTAATGGATTCATGTGAGAGAGAGTGCATGGGTCCCAAGATTTGTCCTGTAACTGCATTTTTAAAATTTGTGTTCTGTTACTGATTATTTCTATTCTCTTTCAACTTTAAGCTTTGTTTTGGGTTCTGAGTTGCTCTGTATAATATGAGGTTGTTTAGAACACGGGCTGAAGAGTTTTGAAGAGTTCTGAATTTTGTTTTGTTACAGCAGAGCAACACAGGATTTTTTTTCAATGAAGTTTTTAACTTGTAGAAAAATCCTCTGCTGCTGTGCTTCAAACAACAACAACAACAACAACAACAACAACCCACAGCTTTTCAGTGGTCTTCAAGCAACATTTTGGATAGCCTCACTTTTTACAAAGCCCAAAGACCTACAGAAGCAGCAGCATATAGGAAATGTCACAGAAAAGCACAGAAACAGAGTGACACAAGGCTTATGAGCTGGAGGGGAGTGGCTATTGACAATTCACTTCCACACAGGGAGGAGGTGAGAGACCCCTGAATAACCCCAATTCACTTCATTATTCAGCCCACACAGAGAACTGATGCACCTTCCTAGCATGTGCATAACCATTTTTCATCAGTGGATTCCCCCCCCCCCAACTCTCAGGGCTGCTTTTCCCACTGAGAACATGCTTTGCACTTAATTTAAACAATGAGTGGGAAACCTGTAGCTCTCCAGATGTTCCTGAACATCAGTTCCCATCAAGCCCAGGCTGCATGGCCAATGGTCAGGAATGATAGGAGCTGCAATCCAGCAACATCTGGAGCCCCACAGGTTTCCCGCCTACAGTTTAAACCAATGGAACTTAAAATGCTTCACCGAGGCTGGATTGTGTCCAGTAAAAGAAAACGATAATAAAATCATATTATGATCCATCTCTCCTGTGCCTGGAGGCAAGTAAGGAGGAATGAGATGATTGGCTTTTTTGCCCTAATCCACAATAACCCTCGCCTTCCTTAGTTATGATGCTTGTTGGGTGCATGTGCTCCTTCCTTGGCTGCATTTGGCAACCTGGTCCTAGGGTGAAAAGGCTGCCTGTAGGGTCTGGGCCACTGGATTGCTCAGGGGAGGAGCACGCCCATCAAATGCCGTGAATGAGCTGGGGGAGGAGAAAGTGGAGTAAATTAGGCAGCCAGGCTGGCCAATCAACATCCCCCACATCTGTCTCTTCTCATTCACTCCTTGTTATGCTGATTGCATGGAGTTCCTCTGCACTCCTCATCATTTGTGGAGGAGATTCATTGCAGACTATATTCTGCAGGCCCAAATTGCTAGGATAAGCCAGCTAGATCTTTTGAAGCACCTTCTAATTTAATGTACCCCATTCTTGCCACTGTCAGAGAGAGAGAGAGAGAGAGAGAGAGAAATGCAGAACAGAATGTTGGTCTGATGGGCATGGTTACTCTTATGGCCTTCTTTTGCAATGCATTTTCTCTTATGATTGTCATGAGAAATATTCATGGTGAGTTATTTTATGCCTCAAAGCATACAGTGACAAAAGCATCCTTAAAGTTGTTAAATCTGAAATTTAACACATGGTAAAGTCCCATGAAGCTAAGAGGAGATGCAAGCGCAATGATGATGAAGCAAAGAGATAGATTTTAAAGTTTAGCCTTGAAGGAAAAAAACTAACTTCAAAAGTGGCCCTTTTTATGTTATTTGTTTATTAACCACAAGTTTGCATCCCTTGCTCTACCAGCAATCATTTGGCACATGTGGTCACACTGTGGGATCTTATTAGAGGTTTTTTAAGTGAGGTACTTGGTCAGCCGCTCCCTAGCCCTCATTTGGCTTGTACAGAACAAGCATCTGAAGAACTTGAAGAAACCATATTGAGGAAGATTGTTTAAATGGATGCAGCAGCTGGTTCAGGAGCACCGTATCAGAAGAAATAGACCGGCAGAGCAATCGCAGACCAATTATCAGAAGTCCTGCTGACTTCAATGAAATGTACTCCCAAGTATGCATGCTAAGGAGTGCAGTCTAAATGTGTCATGTTTTGTGTTATTAGCCCATTTTCATATCAATTCTTAAAATAGCAATCTAGTACCTAGTTCAAGGCGCTATCTTGTGCCTAATCAGTATCTGGTGCATGGACTGTACAATGATGCACCTCTGGCTTAGCAGCAAATTAGAGGCCTCCAGACATCCACTTGAAATCATTTGGAAGAGCCAAAACATAGTGCAGATATGGAGACGATTAGCCTGATGGGCACCCAACTCTGTTTTTAATTTTTCCCCCCAAGAGCATGTTTTGTTCAATGAAATTCTGGCAGAGCATTCAGATCCAGACCTCTGCCAAATCAGGCCTGCTTTTAACCACAAACACTTGGGTGGTCCAGCACTAGACTGCAGTCTGTAGGATCTTTCAAGCCACATAGTCTAATCTAATTGGATTGACTCATCTCTTCCTCCTTTCAGATGTTTTGCAGCATGGAACTGCATGGGGATCTTCTGGAGAAGACCACGTTCTTCTGTTTGTGACTGACTGCACACTTATTGACTGAACCATGGGTTCCAGTGACTTCACCATTTCTGTTGGTTCTGCTGGTATAACCCCACCAAATTCCAACAAAGAAACTTTGCAAATCTAAAACACAGACTGAAGATCGTGTTTTAGTTTCACACTCTGTTTGTATATTTCTAATTGCCATGCAACATCTCATTCTAAAACACTTTCCTTTTTTAAAAATCCAACTTTCACGGCATACTAAATCAAATTGTGAGCTTTCCCTCTCCCAAAACAAACTTTGTTCCACAGAAATATGTGCAGAAGGCAAATAAGCTACAGTTTTTGGCACACACAAAAATACAAATCAGCAATCTGTACACATACATAGAAAACAGACACTGTACCCGTTAAAGAAGTATAATTGAAGGACACAGAACTTAATACCACACAGGTCTACATGAGCTCTGATGTCACACAAATAAACATGTCTGCTTTGGTTTGTGGCCTGGCATGAGCCCCTTTGCACATTATTTGTGTACAGAGGGCAAGTGTGTTGGCCTGGGAATGCCCAGTTACCCCTGCCCCCTCTAATACTATCATTGTGGTCAACATAATGTTTGAAGTGGGGAAACTTTTCTGTGCTTCCCTGCACAGAATCTTGATTGCCTGAGATGAAAATCAAACTGTTCAGACTCCCCTTATATTTCTGCTACTGCCAGGAGATGTAATGTTGCTACATTTATAGTATGGTTATGTTTTTATTTTTGTATGCTGTTACTATATGTTGCTGCTTTGTTATTGCTGTTCTTATGAAATTATTCTTGCAATTGTTGATTTTGTGATGTATTGATGGTTGTAAGCTGCTTTGAGCATTATATTTTTGATCACGGAACAAAAAACATGGGCTGCTAGAACTATATGTGTTGATTATACAGTGAGAACCACAGCAACATCCCATGTAGGCAGTGGCAGTAGCTATGAATGTTTTTTCTCCTATCATCCACTTTGCAGCCATCAAATCAGCGTACAGCTTCCAGGTCATGTGGCAAGCATGACTAAGCCGCTTCTGGTGAACCAGAGCAGCGCACGGAACTGCCGTTTACCTTCCCGCTGGAGCAGTACCTATTTATCTACTTGCACTTTGACGTGCTTTCGAACTGCTAGGTTGGCAGGAGCAGGGACCGAGCAACGGGAGCTCACCCCGGCGCAGGGATTCAAACTGCCAATCTTCTGATCGGCAATCCCTAGGCTCTGTGGTTTAGACCACAGTGCCACCAGCGTCAGCCTGTACAATAATGCAAGTGGCTATTATTTAGACTACGTTCTAGTGTACTGACATATGATAAGGGTCATATTAGCTGTATATTTATACATTCAGTATATTTTATCTTACTGTTTTACTTTTTGAAAAAAATGTAAGTCACTCTGAACTTGTGCTTTTAGAGAGAACTATAAATGGAAAGAAATAATAAAAGATATGTCCTCCAGTGGATTACCAAATAGCTACTGGCACTAAGTCAGAGATGGAACAGAGCTCAGTAGAGATCACATAACAATGAAATAGACATAAACCATTTATTTCCTTTTACTCCAACTCCCAATAAATGCAGTACATACAATGATATCTGTATGTAGGTCACAAGGTACTTCCCTGGTTTTATCGGTCATCTAACTTCTGTTCTCCATTGCTGTCACCCTTACTAAATGAATAACGTAAACAAGGATCCAACAACAGCGATAATAAGCCTATTTATCATACAAACTTACAGCAGACTTACAGTATGCATGTATACTCAGAAGTAGGTCTTTTGCATTCAATGGGATTTACTTCCAGGTAAGTGTGGTTAGGTGTGAAGCCTTAGAATAACATTTATACCATTGTAATGGCTGAGGCTTCCCCTCAAAAAGCTTAAGAATAGTAGTTTGACGACAGAGCAAAAATTTACCTCTGAAAGACCCCTGCTCTCTCTCTCTCTCTCTCACAGGACTACAATTTCCAGGATTCCCTAGGGAGAGAAACTGGTAGCAGAACTAGTTTGAGTCTAATGGGACGTGGGTGGCACTGTGGGTTAAACCACAGAGTCTAGGGCTTGCTGATCAGAAGGTCGGCGATTCGAATCCCCGCGACAGGGTGAGCTCCCGTTGCTCGGTCCCAGCTCTTGCCCACCTAGCAGTTCGAAAGCACATCAAAGTGCAAGTAGATAAATAGGAACCGCTCCAGCAGGAAGGTAAACGGCGTTTCCATGCACTGCTCTGGTTCGCCAGAAGCAGCTTAGTCATGCTGGCCACATGACCTGGAAGCTGTAAGCCGGCTCCCTCGGCCAATAAAGCAAGATGAGCGCCGCAACCCCAAAGTCATCTGCGACTGGACCTAATGGTCAGGGGTCCCTTTACCTTTAAGTAATGTCAGCTTCATAGAAAGCCCTAGTGAGTGGTGTAGATTTTACCAAATGTCATGAGGTTGACCAAACAGCTACAAGAAAACAACTCTTTGCACATTCAATTGCTAACTTTGAGTTTGGATGAAATTCCAGCTCTAAAGAAGCAAAGAAACATCGATCAAAGAAGCCAAAGACTTAAAAGCAAATCCTGTAGAAAAGTACATAAGAGTGAACACTGTGGCTTCGTCAAAATGTGTGTTATGAAGTTAAACTGGCTTATAAGTTTCATTTTATAAAAAGTGACTTTAAAGACAGGTGTGTTCCTTTTTTATCTGCCTGTGTATACTAGCTAAGCCATATTTTTTTTGACAGAAATATGTCCTTTTGATGTAATGGACTAGACACAAAAAAACTCCAAACAGATTTTTCCCAAGGAAAGCCTGTGTGCACAAGGTTATGTGCTAACTGTAACCTAATTTGCCAAATATAAGGTTTGTCCTCACAGACCAAATCTGGGAGATCATAATAGGGAATGCTGCCCAATTAATAGTGATACCATTCAATAAACTGATAGCAGTAATGTACACCCAACATATGGAAGGGATAAGAGACCTATAAAATGAACAGAGGCAGCTAGAAAGGAAGACTGGTGTAATGTAAAGTTCCCACAAGAGGTGGAAAGTGATACGGTGAAACACCAAACACAGTAAGAATAAGCGCCTGTCTAGTATGCTGGGGGAGGGGACTTTTTCTGTCCTGGACATTTATTTCAAAATACAAATTACTTGGCCAATTTAACATGCAGATGCAGATATAACTGTAGATAAGCAAAGATCATAAGGCTCCTGTTACAGCAATTGATTTCAGCTTGGAGGAGTGTGCAAAGTTGCTGCTGAAATCAATAAGGTTGGAAAGTGCTTCACATCACGCCAATTGCTTGGCTTTAAAAAGGGGAGGGTAGATGTCATAGCCCTACTTGGGTGTTCAGTTTGTATGTGAGGTTTTGTTTGCACCAGTGAAAGTGCTATCAAGCCCTGTCTCCCAGTCTTCTTTTTCCTCATCCTCCATAAGGCTGAATGTATGCAGTAGGGGGCCTATTCTTTAATCCAGGGGTCGGCAACATAAGGCCCATGGGCCACAAGCGGCCCATGGGGGTCGTTTAACCAGCCCATGGACCCCCGCTGCCTGCTTGGGGACCCCTGCCGCCCGCTCTGTCGGCTCCCGTGCACCACGCTAAACTGGCGCGGAGCAGAGCGGGGATCGCCTTCTGCGATGCTGGCCGGCTTCCCATTGGCTGCCGGAAGCTCCTGTAGCCAATGGGAAGCTGCGCACGCCTCCTCTGCGCCAGAAGGAGCACTGGAAATAGTGTTTGCGCATGCACGTGTCACACACACACTCCAGCCCACCGCGGTGTCTGCAGGACCGTGAACCGGCCCAAGCCACAAAAACTTTGCCAACCCCTGCTTTAATCCCTTCCTGCACAATAAGGTCCCTAGCTTCAGACCTTTGCTTTCCAATACATGGAGGGCCGAGAAAAGAGGAGGATGATATATGCTTGGGTGAGGTGGAGAGGGGGCGGGGGGGGGGAGGCAGTCTTGGCAGCACACCTCCCACTCTCCCTCACACAATGGAAATCAAGTGTACAATTGGAACACCCATATAAGACCCCCCCCCCCAAATCAGAATACGTAGGATATAATCTGGAAACTATTTCGACGGTTGTATCTGACTCAAAGTAGACTGGTTGGAATTAATGGACAAGATTAGTTTAAGACCATTGATATCAATGAATCTACTCCGAGTGTATCTTAGTTGGCTAAAACACTGAATCAATATCAAGAAAAATAATTCAACAGTGAGTGCTTCTAAATTAACTTTTGTTGATATAGATCGGAAGAGGTGTCATAAGAGCCAAGCCAATGTCAATACCATAAGATACATACATGTTGTGCTAATTCCGTATTTTGGGGTATTTATTCAGAGAAGCCTGGAAAGCAACTTAAGATTTGAAGAGGGGTTTTTAAAGAGAGGTTTTAAAAATTAACATCAGAAGCTGCTCCGAAATATGTTCATTTTCCCTATGACAAATATCTTTTCCATCAAATATATTTAAACAACGTAATTGCAATTGGACATAACATTAAACCATAGTTTAGTGATTTGTGTGCAATACATCTCCCTACTCTTTCTCTGTTGTAGCCTCAAGGAGCAACAGATGCTTCCGATCACCTCCTCCTCTGGAATAGTCATGAAGAGGAACTTGAAAGCAACTGTTTCCACTTTCAACTAACCACAGTTTGTGATTTGACTGAATGGGAAAAGCTATGGTTAGTTTAAACAACAGTTTGTCCAAACAATCCAAGATCAAACTGGAGGTTCTTAAAACTAACAGCAGCCCTACTTTGGTCAAAACAACATTCAGTGGTTAGTTGAATATAGAAGTGGTTGTTTCTGATCTCCTCCTTGCAGCCACCCTGGAGAAGAAGAAAGGGTGGGAATATGAAAGCCTGAGGTTTGTTCATCTGTCACAAAACTATGGTTTAGAATTACATCTGAATCTGGTCCCAGATTGCCACATTGGGACAAGACAACAATGGCAGGACAGTTAACAGTATCTGGAGATAGCATTCACCCTGTATCACACTTTATATGGCACATTATTACAGGTAGTCATATCTATCACCCATATAGCAAGAATTTTTGACTTCCCATCGGACATGAAAGGGAGCTGTGTATCTCTAAATTCTTGGGCACTTAAAGTAGTGTGTGCCCACTTCATGTTTACAGATCCATGTCTTTGTGTTAGGTAGTAAAATATTACAGTATTCACTTACAGTCTTCAATGGAGCTTATTCCCTTAGTCAGTGCACAGGACTCCATCTTAATCCGCCCTCAGATCAAAGTTCAGTAGACTGATTGGGGCAATACACTGCTGTACTCTTATTGTAACTGCAGATAGAAACTAGAATTGCTCAGGTGTAAATCTGACACACAAGAGTTTGACTATTCAGAAATTATATAGAGTAACCTTCCCCCTTCCCTTAGCTACTCAGTTTTTAGAGACTGTGTACAGAAAAAAACACATCCGAAACTTATTTATGGAACATAATGTTTAGAGCAGGGGTAGGCAACCTAAGGTCTGTGGGCCGGATGCAGCCCAATCGCCTTCTAAATCCGGCCCGCGGACCGTCCGGGAATCAGCGTGTTTTTGTGTCCTTTTATTTAACATGCATCTCTGGGTTATTTGTGGGGCCTGCCTAGTGTTTTTACATGAGTAGAATGTGTGCTTTTATTTAAAATGCATCTCTGGGTTACTTGTGGGGCATAGGAATTTGTTCATTCCCCCCCAAAAAATATAGTTTGGCCCACCACATGGTCTGAGGGACGGTGGACCGGCCCACGGCTGAAAAAGGTTGCTGACCCCTGGTTTAGAGAATAACCCACAACCCCACCCCAGCACTCTTCAGCAGTCTAACATTAGGGCTTGCTCACACTTATGGCTCAGCCCCAAACTGCACAGTCTTTTATTGAGATCTGAATCCCATGGCCTTCTTGGATCACTCCAACTCATCTGCTTTGCTGTTTGCTTTTCTCTAGCACTGGCCCTACTATTAGGCAGAGTGAAGCAGCTGCCTCGGGTGGCTGATTTTGGATGTCGTGAAATTGTTGTGAATTATTAGTAATTTTATTTATTACTATTATTCTTAAATATTGTTGCTTTCAGGGAAAGGAAGAGGTCTTTGTGGGAATTGGCTGGCCTTGAGTGCCAAACACCTTGACTTAGCTGGGAGGGGGCAGCAATTTGTGCTGCATCTCATGCAGCAAAATGTCTCAGGTTACCTCAGGGCTGTCACTTTTTTCGAGGAGAAATTTAGATTAAACTGTTCTTTTGCAGTTTAAAAAATAGATTTTTCTGCGGTTAGGAACTGGCGGTAAAATGCACTAAGATGTTCGAGATAATGATCCATTGACGGGAAGATGTATGGCCTCTGTGCAAACGAATCTGGATGAATGCTCATTGTTGTACATTACAACATCCCTGCAAACAAATCTAAATGCTTAATGAAGAGCAAACATCTCCTAAGCTCTGTGCAAGCTTTGAGCAGGTAAATCAGGGAGAATGCTTAATAAACATGTTACTTGGAGGAGACCTTGGACTGACTCTGCTCTTCTTTACAGCTAGTGTGTGTGTGTGTGTGTGTGTGAAAAACATTGCCATGCAGAAGACACTGACCCCCAAAGTCGCTGTTAAAAACATATAACCTCCCCATTTCCACTTTTCTCCTGCACAAGGCCAAGGTAACATGTTCAAAGAAGAATCCCTGTCTGTTTCCTTTTTATATTAATTGACTTGCACAGCTGTTTTATTGACTGGGGTGGGGTGGCACAGAGAAAAACTATGGGAAAATTTGAGGGACTCCCCACCACCACCACCACCACCGAATGAGGATTTCTACCAGGTATGTACCCCTGCAGCTTTGTAATTCCGTCTGAACAGTGCTGAGGCTGCATCCTAAAACGTGCCAGGGTATCAATTCCCACCCACCCCCTAAAAACAATGCTATCTTTCTTGTTACATTTCATAGTGTCTGACAACTTTTAACCACAGGAAAGAAGCTGCTTTGAAGAAGTCTCTTGCTAAGTCAAGCTCTAGCATGGAGCTTAGACGCCTGAGCCCTTAGGGCTCCAGGATTGTCAGCAGCCTTTTTTCTTTTTCTTTAAATAGCTGAGTTAGGGGTTTTTCTTCAGAAGTTTTTTTGGGGGAGTGGGTGGGACAGGAGAACAAGTGAATTTGAGCAAAAGACGCAAACTAAAAGCGAGGGACAGAACAGAGCTCCCAATGCTACCTCGGCAGATCCGGATATAATTTCTCGCTTTTGGAAGGCATTTAATTCTAAATTGCCTAGGATGAATTTTAGATGGGCAGTCCCACAGAATTAAAAGGACATGATACTGTCAAGGGAGTAGCTGTCAAGGGAGCAACCCTTCTATTAACATCCTCCACCAAGCCTACCATTTTCAGCGGTCTCCTCTTTAGATGGGTCTGAAAAGCATTTGTGACACGGGAATTTACTTATAGCCAGCGGAGGAGTGTGCAAAACCTATTACACAGTGAAACTTATTACAATGCATTCAACTGGCTGCATGAAGGAACTCTCCACTGCAGTTCCCCATGTGTGTTGACTTGCCTGCATAGAACAATGTCTGAAGAGAGACATTCATTTGCCCAGCTCATCGGGCACAGAAATAGTCACTTCATAGTTTTTTCCTGCCTAAGAAATGTTTTCTGGAAACTCTGGAAACCATCTCTCTCTGTCTCCCTCTCCCCTAGATGAAGATACAGTGGTACCTCTGGTTACGTACTTAATTCGTTCCGGAGGTCCGTTCTGAACCTGAAAACGTTCTGAACCTGAAGCACCACTTTAGCTAATGGGGCCTCCTGCTGCCGCTGCCCGATTTCTGTTCTCATCCTGAAGCAAAGTTCTTAACCCGAGGTAATATTTCTGGGTTAGCAGAGTCTGTAACGTGAAGCATATGTAACCCGAGGTACCACTGTACTGCTTTGCACATCTGTTTACTTGATACCCCATACTGCACACTATGAAATGTGTCCCACGTTGACTGTCCCAGTTTAGGGTCACTTTAGAGATACACAAAAGCCCAGACAGCAACTTTCTATGCTTATGCTCTGTCCCCGACCAGACTCGCTTGTTGGAACCCTGCTGCTCCTGTCCCCAACAGCTGTGATGAACTAACTCCTGTGCTCATTAGGTTATATGCAAACAGTGATGAAAGGGAATGTAGAGCCGTGTCACGTTGAGCAGTCAGAAAACAAACCTTTGACACAAAGCAGCAGGCAGATAATAAGACTCTGTGGTTGACAACAAATGAGACTACACTTAATTTGCTGTGCAGTGTTCATGTAATTAGATACATTTGGTACAGGCAAGGAAGTAGACAGCTAGAATATGGTCATGATGAATTGGGGGACCCTCTGTCAGGCTCTGATCATATTAATCATAAGGCCAAAGCTTGGTGACTCAATTTTTCTTCCGAGTATGCACTGTTACTTTTCTTTTCCACAGGGAAAATATGCTACAGTTTTGAACTGGAATTCTTATGTAGACACAGACACAGACACACACACAAAATTGTTGTGTTTAAAGTAGAATAATCATAAGAAATATTCATATTGTTTGAATAAGGAGGTTTTCTTGTACACGATATAAGCACAGGATAGCCATATCAATTCTACAGCAGAATTATATTGTCTCTCATGGCACCAGGAAACAATAGCCCCTACTGTAGCATCCATAAAATCTACACTTTGTTTACCAATCTGATCTAAAGCACAGGATGGTGTCAGTGTACACTATAACAGATAGGAAGCCCTCTTTCCTTCCTGCACATACTGTAAGGAGGTTTCTCCTGTGGAGACAGTGACACAACACTGCAAAAACAGGCACAACCCCTAATTTATTTCACTGATATTTGAAATCACTTATCTACAACTTTTCACCGGAATTATAACTAGCAGGTTTACAAAAATAAAAGGATACAGTTGTTAACAAATTAAAATTTAGAAAAAGATATCCAAAGGTTTAGTAAAATCTGGTACTCAGGATTGACTGTCTGAGAATGCCTGAGTAAACGCATGTGCTTTTAGCCAGTGGTGAAACACCAAGGCAGCACTTGTCTACTGCACCTCCCAAAGGAAATAATTTCACAAGGGAACTACCACTAAAATTTGGTGCCCCACCTCTCTTGCTCTGTTCTGCATCATTGTTGCATTGCCCCCTGTGGTGCTGGTGCCCAGTGTGGTCGCACTACTCTTAAACCACCTCTGACCACGGAGAAGGCCTTCCATATGACTATGCAAGGCCCAAGTCACCACCAGAGCCTTCTGCCTGTGCCATTTGTGGCTATGGAGGCTTGAGGAATTACATTACAGTGAATTCTGATTCAGGCTGACCTGATCCACACACCCCAGACCAATGTGCAGATTGGAATGTTAAAACTAGCCTGAATTCTACAGGGCAGTTCTTGGCTCACAAAACATACCACAGTGCATTAAAAAATTGGTGCTTCGGGATTTAGAAATGCACTTGTGGAGATATGTATTTCAAAAGATTTATACAACACTCGATCATAATAAACCCTCAAAGCGGTTTAGAAAAAAGAATATAATCATCAGTAAAAAAAAAGAGCTGAAACCCACTATTTAAAGGAGCAACATCTGGAGGGCCACAGGATAGCCACCCTTGCCCATAAGTCTGTTCTTCTTGTTTTCAATGTGGAACCAGAAAGGCTACTCTCCCTCACTTCCACAGAGGTTTCTGCCAAGGAAACAGAGAAGGCCTCTGACTTCAAGCTCCAGAAGCACTGCTTCTTGTTATGGATTGTCCAGTAGCAAAATAAACTGTAAACTTCTATGTCACGTAGGGAAGTATTAAGTTAGAAACAACATGTTGCTAAAAAAAAAAAAGGCTGCAATTTTATGTCTGCAAAATGATAAACTTGTTTAAACAAACCTTTGTGTTTTGATTTCAGAGAGTAAAGACTGATCTTACCCGACATTAATGCCTTTGATTGTTCTTTCAACCAAGTCAGTTACTAAGAAAGAGTACAGTATAATCCTTTGGGGAGTTGGGTTAGGGTCAGAGGCTGGCAGCTGGTAGGATTATAACTGATGTAACCCAGGTAGATCTTGCTGCTGATTTCACAGAGTCTGAGGCAGTATGCCTCTGGGCACAAATTGCTGGAATCGCAGGTGGGGAGAGTGCTGTTGTGCTCAGGTCCTGCTTATGTATGGACTTCCCTTGGGCATCTGGCTGGCCACTGTGAGAACACAATGCTGGAGTAGATGGGTCATTGGCCTGATCTAGCAGGCCCCTATGTTCCTGGTAGTAAAGAGTCCACACAGCTCAATAATCCAGCATGTGGAAAAAACAACTGCTCAATTATAGGATGATTTAGTCCAAGTGGTAATGCTGGAATAACTTAACCCTCTAATCTAATTCATGAGTAGCACCCTTGTCCCCTGGGATGCTGGGGGAAAGAGCAGCAAAAAGGAAACCAAAGCCTAAGATCCCAATCAGATGAGGATACTGGAGGACAGCATCCAGCTCTTTGCTTTAGATCACCTTGGTCAAAGACAGTCTTAGGTACAGAGGTTAATATGAGGGCATTTCTTGGCAGTAGGGCAAACTCAAGACAGGAGTTATTTATATTGAATACAAGACCCAAGGTTGATGCATGCACTCGTTTTTTAGTACTATGCATTGGCTCAGCTTGGGTTAGATATGCACGTGTTACCTTGCTCTTTTGAATGATCCAGAGGATGGGCAGATCCAGGCTCAGAGTGGTTCCCAATCTACAAGTACCTAGGTGGCAAGCCTATGTTTATTTACCTGGGAGTAAGTCCCTGGCGTGCTCTGGTCCATGGGGTCACGAAGAGTCGGACACGACTAAACGACTAAACAAAGTCCCATTTGACTCCATGAGGGGTTATGCCTGTTAATTCATCATCATGTTGTAGAACCTGCAATTCCCACTAGCAGAGAGCTATCCTAGAATGCTATGAGTGGTATTTGACTAAGATTTACTCAGAGTAGAGCCACTGAATGCAATGGACCAAACTTAGTCATGTTTATTCATTTCAGTGGGACCACTCTTAGTTGACTACCACCCTTGATGCTTCATTTTGCATGGAAGGAATGAAACTCCAGAGCAATGCATAGTTTTTGTTTTGTTTTAAACAGTGAAAAGATCAGAGCTTTTCCTGTTGCCACTCCAAATCCATTGCTATGAAACCCCTAGGTTTTAGTTTCAGAAGCCATGCATGTTGCTGTTATTATTTACTGGATTTGCCGGTTGCTTCCAAGGGAACTCAAAGTGACTTACATTAAAACTGACTGACATGATAACAGTGGCCATGTTTTATTATTGAACTGCTCCCCCCAGCTCCCCTTGATGGGGGCATTTCCCCACAGTGATCAGCATGCTGACCATGCAGTGATAAACCCAACGAGGGATATTCCAGGCCAGCTAGGGAGGCACATTTTGTCCCAGGCACGGTGCCTGGTATTTTTTGGCAACAATGAGGCAGTTAATACCCTTTTCAAAGACCTCCGCAACTCCCCATTGCATGAAATTGCCCAGCTGTCAGACCTTCAGACTCGCCTTCATCCTCACAGCAGTTCTTCTCCTGCTTAAAAAGGGGGATATCCGGAAACAGGGCATTCCAGAAGAGGAAAGGGGGAGGAAACCATCAGCTGTGCTGCTCTTCATCACGTCCTTAGGAGACAGCATATTTGTCTCCTCACTGATTGCAGCTGGATTTGGAAACAGCCAGAGCAGGATCTTGACCCCCCTCTAGAGACATTTTCTCCTCTTTCTCCAAAGTCTTATTTTCATTTCTAGCAAGTTACTTGCTGTCTATCACCGGCTGCTGAGTAAGTCTCAAAAGTACGAACACCTAAAAGTGTAGCTGTGCCTCTGTGGGGCGCACAGAGGAGGGCCTACTGAAAATACTTACGAAAGGCAGTGAGGCCCTGTATTTGACTGGAAGAGGAGGAACAAAGATGACCGTGTGTGTGTGTGTGCCAGGATTCTGCAGCAGCAGTGCAGAAAAACATTTTATTACTATCATTATCATTATTATATTTATTTATCTCCCACCTTTCTCCTGAGTTGGGATTAGAAAACATAGCAGAATGTGGCACCACAGCACAGGACTCATTTTCCTGAGAATTTCAGTTTTCTGCCTTTCTTTAGCAAATTTATTTCTTTTGCAGATTTCTACTCTTTAGCAGCACCTCCTGGAATCTGAGAAGCCGGAAAGAAAGCCAACTAACAGCATCCTACACATGTCTACTAAGTAAGCCCTACTGAGACCAATGGGACATACTCCCAAGTAAGTGAGTAGAATGGTTGCATGTGCTGTAGCACACCATCTCACTGGCATATTTCTGTATAATTTATTCCATTTCTGTTGGAATGTGGAAAGAGCAAATTAAGCTTATAGAGCTGTAGCCTTATAGAGCTGTGGCGATCAGCAATGGAACTATTTACACAACTGAATGACAAACTCTTTATAAAGATACACACCACTCTGATTTCTGCGATTTGATAACACCTGTAGAGTAGTCAATATTCCAGTTAACAAATTTATACAGAGGACAAAATATATAGATTCTGAGGAAGCCAAGAATAGAATGCTTACCCTTGCAGAAAGGCCTTGCTATATATGCTGTAGTAGCATATTTCTTTCTTTTTCCTGGCATTAAAGTCCAACACAGGAAGGAGGAGGCTACAGCACCAGAGCAAATTGGTAAAACTTACCCATGAATGGCATGGATAGAGTGAGGTTCATAATGGTATCTCCCTTCCTGGTGACGCATGTCAATTGGCAAAGGAGCATGGAAGGCTGGAAAAAGATGCTGCGGCACTGTGGAAGGGAAAAGAAGAAAAACGACTTCAAAAACTTCTTCATTTTATTAAAAAGAAGGGGGGAAAGCCCCACAAAACAGTTTCAAAAGCACTAAAGCCCCATGCATTTCAGAGCAAGTGCAGAGCCAAACAAGGGGGTCTTCGAGATATCTGTACTATCGTACACCAGAGAAGGAGAATGAATAAATAATCAAAGCCATTTGGAGAAATCCTACATCTTCAACATAAAAGATCTCCAACAGGGTTTTTGACAAAGACAAGCAGCTAAGCGCTCTTTGAACTCAGGGAGATTATAGGAAGCACTAAGGAATACTCGGCTCCCAGTGCAAATCAGAGTCGACAGAGCGTGGCGGAACCCAGACCAGAATTGCTTCCACTGTCAGCAGTAGCAGCACCTTTCCCTAAGGTATATACACACACATCCCAACTTGGAAATATTTATCTAAGAGTGGAACAGGCAAGCAAAGCACCAATGTGAACTCTTTAAGCAGTAAGAACTGGAAAGGAAATGTGGCTGTGGTCCCACTGAAAGAGACTTAATTGCCCTTTCTTGACATCATTTGTGGCCCCACTGATGTGCATTTGTTTCCACTTCATTAAAGAGGTCTGCAAAGACCTCAGAACACCTACAGTGGCTTATGAAAGCTACAGGCCTTGGTATTTATTGCCAGTCCCCAAAGTTAACAGTGTGATTATCTGAGAGCTGTAAAGCAGTTGGGAAATTCACTGCACAAAAATGATAAACTGACTAATGCATTTGTATGACCTCTCAACCCCACATTTAGATCCTGCTTTCCTTCCGCCATGAAACCCAAAGCAGCATACATGTGGCTCACAGGCACTGAATCGACCTGACCCAGACCTGCTTAGCTTCAACAAGATGGTATCCTAATGCCCTCAAACCATGCCCTAGAACACCAGTCTCCCATTGGTGGGTTGGAACTCACTACCAGGTCACAGTCTGATCTAAGTTGGATTGCAAGAGAAGTCCTACCACCATATAAATATAATAAATATAAATATAATATGGTGCAAAAATGAGGAAATGGGTCCCTGAATGCATTTTTTTTATTATTAAATGTGGGTCCAGGCAATGTAAATAGAAATGCAAGAGGGATTGGGCACTCCCTGACCCTTTTGACTTTATTAGGAGGAATAAAAACTTAGCTATAGAACATCCCCAACCCTTCTTTTCACTGTCAGCACAGGAGGAATATTTGGAAACTGCTTGAATTGCACAGTGAGCAAAAGCAAAATAATACGGAAGATTCTATATCTATCTATCTATCTATATCTATCTATCTATCTATCTATCTATCTATCTATCTATCTATCTATCTATCTATATCTATCTATCTATCTATCTATCATCTATCTATCTCTATCATCTATCTATCTATCTATCTATCTATCTATCTATCTATCAATCTATCATCTATCTATCTATCTATCTATCTATCTATCTATCTATCATCTATCTATATCTATCATCTATCTATATCTATCTATATCTATCTACTCCATCCATCTGAAAACCACCTGGCTGCCAGGGCTGTTGAAAGAGGAGTAAAATCAGAGATGATGGTGTAGAAAGAGTTCAAGGTTCCATAGCAGCCTTGTTCTAAGAGTCACAGGGGAATCCTGGCAGCTATTTTGCAGCTTGGCCAATGTCAGCACACAGTAGAGTAACTGTTAAACCTCCAAAGAGAAAAACAACAACTATGGAGTTAATATGAATGTATTATGGGTTCACTACCGCCTCCCCAACCCCAGCCATTCCAGGTTCTGTGTAAACATTGATTTGACACTGCTCAAAGGGCCTGTGTAGTAGGAATCTTTTAAATAAAGATGCAGCTAGTGTCTACCCAAGTGGAAAGGGCATCATGACCCTGTCTGGTCTCAAATGAAAACAAAATCTCATTCACACTCCAGTTTTATAGCCTCTAGACTCTTCAGTGCCAACCTCTGTCCAACTCGATGCCAAGTCCATGAGCACTT
The DNA here is from genome assembly GCA_034641385.1 of Darevskia mixta. NCBI lineage: Eukaryota > Metazoa > Chordata > Lepidosauria > Squamata > Lacertidae > Darevskia > Darevskia mixta. The sequence continues at coordinate 8,107,316 of JAWWNH010000001.1, read as the reverse complement.
AACAGTTTTCAGTGCCAAGGCTTAACCCTGAGAGAATCAACAATAGAGAACATGTGCAGAATGTACTTCCTTTCCAACTGAAGAGAGCTGGGGGGTCCCTTGCTGGAAAGAGTTGTGCAAACAAGGCCTTTGTCTCATACTGGATGTCCACTTCAGTGGTACACCCAGCTTTGGAAAACTAAACTCCAGCACATTGATTTAGGGGATGCTAACATGTGGCCAGCACAATGCCTACCTGTGTACTGGCGGCTAAAGAAACTGACCCATCTTTTGTATCTGTCAAGGCAAACTTTGACGCTTAAGTCCCCAATGGAGAAATGGAGGTAAGAGCTTGCTCACGCATTATGACGTACTGGCAAACACCTGTTACATACTCCATATACATGCTGAAAGAACCTTTATCACACATGTTTGCGAACACCCGTTTGTTGCTTTAGTATGCATTTTAAAACATAACATGTGTTGTAGCCATTAGAACTCAGGTTGAATCCCTGACACCTACAGTCAAAAGGATAAGAGGTAGGAGGTGATGAGAATGGCTTCAGGTGAGATCCTGGATAGATGCTGCTATGTGGATCATATGACATAAATTAGTCATTAGTTGGATCAGGATGGAGCCAGGAGTTTCTTGTCACGGTTCTGCTCTTGCTGGAGTGAAAATGACAATAAAGTTCTTGTCTAGCTTTTTGACTGGCATTTCTGCTATGGCTTTCATGATAACTACTCAATGGACAAATATTCTGACTGGGTGCGAGGCAGCTACATAGTTACACACACAGGGGCTAAAAGAGGCGGACGTCCTTGGAATGTTTAATTATTAGTTATTAACGGCATTTTTTGCTTGTCCTCCAGCCAGTGTACATAAAGAACTAAAGACTTACATGGAAGCAGGCTCCCCTGAAATCCGTCTAGACTTACTTCCCCACAAGTATATTTATGAAATGATGGGTCTGACCCTCTAGTGTGGTTCTGCTATGATCATTCACTGTGTATTTCTGCCTATTAGTATGATTGCTGATCTTTTGTTGGTGTTGATGTACCGTGTGGCCCTGGAATCATTTGAAGAGCAAGATTATATCTAAAACAAGTAAATAAATTAAATTAAATTAAACTACCTAACAAATAAATAAATAAATAAACAAACAAATATGAGATATTATAATTAGAAACCTGGTATTGGTGTGTGGGGTGATGTATGAGGTCATGTGGATAAAGAGGACAAAATAAGTTGTACTGTAGCATGGACATTGAGTTTACAGGAACCCAGAATAATTAAATGGGAAGACCCAACATTGTTCACTCCAGATGTTGTTGGATGACCACTCCCATCACCCTTGACCAATAGCCCTGCTAGCTGGGGCTGATGGGAGAGGTTGTCCAACAACATCTGGCTACCTCTGCATTAAAGGAAGGAGAATACAGAGAGATTGTATTTTAGAAATCAAACAACAGAAGCACGGGATCTCATATTTTTCTTGAAAATGTGGACATTTTCTCTGACTGTAGAAACACCTCTTCTTCTTGTCCTTGGTTGCCTGGGCAGATTTTTAATATTTCATGTATTAGGAAGATTGCAACCTTGTTACCTGTAACTTTCCAGGGGCCAGGTGTAAACACTAGCCTCAGGCAAAGAAGAGATATAAAACAAGGCAAATATAAATAGGACCTCCATGCACTACCAATCACAGAATGGGGATCCCTATCAGAATCAGCATTTTTATTTTTGTTTTCTGGAGACGGAAACAATTGCCTGATTTCTCGAAGGGTAAGCATACATTTCAAGAGAGAGAGAGAAAAAAATCTCTTTCGGCAGCCTAAACAGAAAATGCAATTTCTTAAGTTGCCTTTGTTAGTGTCTCTTCCTTGAATGTTGAATTCAAATAAATGAGGGAAAAGACAAGACTGAAGTGGAGAGCTTTAAACCAGTGGTTCCCAAACTCCCCCCCACCCCCATGGACCACTTGAAAATGGCTAAGGGTCCTGGTAGACCATGTAATGATTTTTCTGCCAGTTTTAGCAATTGTAGTCTGCTGTGCTACATGCTGTGTGCTTCTCAAGTGTATTTTTACAGACACACTTGCAGACTCCCCAAATGAAACTCACCGACCACCAAGTGGTCCACAGAGCACCATTTGAGTAGGCCTGCTTTAAGTTGACGCTTAAGTCCCAATGCGGAAATGGAGGTAAGAGCTCGCTCACGCATTATGACGTATTGGCAAACACCTGTTACATACTCCATATACATGCTGAAAGAACCTTTATCACACATGTTTGCAAACACCCGTTTGTTGCTTTAGTATGCATTTTAAAACATAACATGTGTTGCAGCCATTAGAACTCAGGTTGAATCCCTGACACCTACAGTCAAAAGGATAAGAGGTGGGAGGTGATGAGAATGGCTTCAGGCGAGATCCTATGTAGAATATTGTATAATACACATCATATTACTGCAATGAATGGGACATCTTACAACAAAATCCTATACACATCTGCTCCAAAGTAAGTCCCACTGAGTTCAATGGTGCTTACTCCCAGCTAGGTGGGCATAGGTTTGGAGACCCAGCATAGTAATTTACAGGTTGCTAAGCAGGACACGCAGATTAATACTAAAAGTGCATGTAGTTCAACTGCTCCATGAGATTTAAAGGGGCAGTTGAACTACTATGCTGATATTGCCCCCTTGGTGTTGGATAATTTCCACATTGGCCACATCCATGTGTTGAGTGTAGTGGTGTAAGCTGACACGCAGTACATGTGTGGAAGCTATGGCAGCTGTAACTCTGTGCTAACAGGGTGTCAACATCCACAGAGGTCTGTGTGTGCAGTCTTTCCCCACTGCAGATGATTATGCTCAGTACATGGCTGTTGGAGCTGCACAACATTGGGTTCATGGCCCCACTGCCGCTTTAATTGTGTGGAGCTCCTTTATGTAATTAATGCAAGAAGGGGGCTGTCCACTCTCTGTCCACATTACTGGCTGCTGGTGGTGTGGGTGGAGAAACACAAAAGTCTAATGACATCAAATGCAAGGCGTGGGATAAACTCTTACAGACGTTATGGGGCGGGGGGAAGAGACTTCACTTTATAACATCTAGTTTTACTGTGAGGAACAAAATGGAAACCCCCCCTTCCCCTTTAAGCAGCTATAACTGGTGGCACGGGCCTCATTTTCATTTGATGTCCCTTAGAGTTCAGGAACTTGTGATTCAATCAGAATCCTAGATAGCAAACTGCCCCCAGGTTATCAGTGTTTTTATGATGTCATCCGAATAATGATCTTGCTGTTTAAGGGAGTTGAATGGGCAGAAGAAAGATCTCTTGCCTGAAAGCGCCACAACCTCCAGCTTAATGCACCGTTAATAATAGACTGGGGTGAATTATCAGAGGAGAGAATAGGGAAGGGGTCAGAGAAGGTCTGAGACAAAAGAGCGGGGGGTGGGGGGGAACTGGGTCACAGCAAGCATGACAGAGCATATCCTATGGGTACGCCTGTGGGATTCTCCGCAGATGAAGTCACAGCTACCACACAGAATTGGAACGTGCTGGGAAAGTCATCTGCAGGACCCCCATCCAACTAAGGGGGTGGGTGAGAAGCAGAGCAGAAAGCCAAACTTACAGTAGCTCTGACTTAACCTGCAATCAAAACTCCATTAAGGGCTTACATTTAATAGCGCTTCAAGTAAGATGACTTATTTGAAGCAGTTTACAAAATACGCCCAGTGCAGAACGAATGCAATCTGTGCCAAAGAAGGTAATTATGTGGTTGCTAATTACACTTCGTCTGCACATTTTAAAGCCAGAGGTGAATGTGTAACTTGAGCTATAAAACAAAGCCTCATTCAAATTGCTGCTACATTTCCCTCCCCCCATGCTCTGCTGCATCAGTGGCAGGAATTATCTCCCCCCCACCCCCACCCTCCTAGCAAAACAAAAGAGGACACAGGTACACAGAGAACCGTGTGTGATGCATTCTGCATTCTCAGCATTGCTTTCTACAGATCATTCATGCTTTAATCATCCATGACAAAAAGATGTTGGAGAAAACCACCGTTGCTGTTTTTTTTAATCACCTGGAGATTTGCATTGCCTCCTGTTGCATTATTTTTAAGCTACGGGTGGAATGCAGTTGGTTTCCTTGCATGCAGGGGTGGGCTTTTGATCCAGCGAGGCATCACTATTGGAAGAGGAGGAGAGGGGTTGTTGTTGTTTTGTTTTTGTTTTTTAAAATACAAATTCCCACTTTCCATCACTGTCTCCCATGCAACTTCCCACCCTGTTTCTGGAGCTGATTTTCAGGGAATGTTGAAGGTTGCAAGGAGGAAAGGAAATGGGGGGGGGGGAATCCCCTCCCTTCTTCTTCTTCTTCTTCTTCTTCTTCTTCTTCTTCTTCTTCTTCTTCTTCTTCTTCTTCTTCTCTTAGTGGGTGCTTCCAGTGGAACAAAAGTCCACCTGTGAGTGCAAGGTCACCACCTGCATCCCATCTCATATCATTAACCAAGGGTACTTCATTGAGATGGAGATGGTATGGGCTACGTGGGCTAGTTAAAGGTAAAGGGACCCCTGACCATTAGGTCCAGTCGTGTCCGACTCTGGGGTTGCGGTGCTCATCTCGCATTACTGGTCGAGGGAGCCAGCATACAGCTTCCGGGTCATGTGGCCAGCATGACAAAGCCGCTTCTGGTGAACCAGAGCAACACACAGAAACACCGTTTACCTTCCTGCCAGAGTGGTACCTAATTATCTACTTGTGCTTTGACGTGCTTTCAAACTGCTAGGTGGGCAGGAGCTGGGATGAGCAATGGGAGCTCACCTCGTTGCGGGGATTCAAACCGCCAACTTTCTGATTGGCAAGCCCTAGGTTTAACCCACAGCGCCACCCGTGGGCTAGTCACTACCTGATAAATGTTCAGCTGCATAGACCCCAAAATTAAAATGGCATGGCAGGACAAGAAACTGGGGGTTGCAACTGTTAGCTTTTCACAAAGCTTTACAGCATTTTGACCTCTCTTTTCTCTCACAGCTGAAGATGCAATGCTTGCAGTAGTTCTTCCCCTTCCAGCCCTTCTAGGTGCCACCATGGACAGCGAAATATAAAAGCCAAGAAGTGCCCAGAGAGGGCTTTAGGGGAAGACGAGTAGAGAAGCAGTAGGAGGGTGTGAGTAGGTCTGAGGGAGCAGAAGGGAACAAATTCAGGATGACTACAGGTAATAATTTACCTAGTGGTAAGCTTACCAGAGTGTGCTTGTAAGAACTTAGTAAATAAGTGTTCAGCTGTATTTTCTTGGCAAGAGGAATGTTGAAATACACTACTTTCCCACTTCCCCCTATTTCTTGGGTGATTATAGGCAACTATAAATGGTAACTTACTTTGATGTGAATCCAATCACTTGATAAGCCTGTCATCCAAGTAGAGAGGTTTTTAAAATAAATAAATTGGTGATAAAATTCCCCTTGCACCTTGGCAGGATGCTATAGAGAACCAGTTTACCATAGGAGGACAGGGAGAGTGTGATAAGGTACCACTTTTGCATCCACCCACTGAGATAATGGAAGAATGGGTGCTGGAGGGAGGAAGAAGTCAAGGACTGCCTTCAAATTCCTACTAAGTCCTCCAACAGTGGGGGTGTAACCTCAGCTGGAAAAAGTACTCTGAATCACAGCAGATTTCTGGGAGCTCTGGAGAAATGCTTGGCCCAGGCCTATTCCCAAACTGTAAACCTGATCCTTAAGGGGGCATGTGACCTTATCCAGAACAGGCCTGTTCCATTTTAACCTCAGCATCCATCACCATTTACCATCATTATCTCTATTTTCTTTGGACTGAGTTTCAGTTTAGTTTCCCTAATCCAGTTCATCACTGACTGCAAGCACTGGCTCAGGGTGCTCAACTGGATTTATATTTATTTTTTTTAAAAAGTATATCTCACCCTCCCACAAACCATCAGAGCAGTGTACAACATCATAAGAACAATTAAAAGCAATGCAAAGCAATCATGAAAGTGGCTGGCTCCTCAAAGGATATTTTAGACATTCACTGCTGCTTAGGGATGCATGCATATGTATGCAGGTGAGAGACAGACATTTGCTCCAGGACACATCAGTGTTTACCCACAATAATTATAATATTTGGAGCTGCCCTAAGGATTTGCCTTATATGGGGCTGTAAATTAGATGTGACTGCATAATCCACTCAGACATAATTCACCCATGCTGCCTTTTCAGCTACCACTCTAAGGCTTGTGTTGGAACACTTGAAGTTGCATCTGAAAAGTGAGCAAGGGGACCCATGTAGCTCCACGCACCAGAGTCTAGGATCAAGCTAGACGAGTGCTACTGAAATTGTAAGCAAAGGATGTTTGTTCCATAAGACATCATCACTGTGAGACAGCTTAAGCAGGCATCGTTCTGCCCTGGTAGCCAGTGCTTCTGATGGACACACAGGAAATGCCAGCATGAATAATGAGAGAATAATGTCCCCATTACACAGTTTCCTAACATCCCCTGCGGTTGAGGGTCAGCAATACACTTTAATTCAGACCCATTTATTGCAAATTGAAGTGTTATTACTCTCTTTAAAAAACTGGATCTTTTCCTCAACTGTGCCATTGACTCATTGTAAAACTAGCAGTCATAAAACCTTCACTGGAGGTGCGGTGAAATTTAGCTCTGGCCTATAATCTGCTTGAACATCCTCTGGTAAAAGTCTAGGCAGAAAGACAGAGCGCTATTGTTCTACCAGAGGTTCTGGATGCTTTCAGTTATGGGGAGGGCTATGAAAGGATGCAAAGGTGTCCCTGAATTTGTTCTACCCCCATGAAGCTAAATAATTTATAATGGTGTAGTGTGGTATCACCACACTTCTTGAAGCATAGCAGAAGGTGAAGCCTTTGGAGAAGCAACAGCTCTTATGAATCATGATGGAGCCATGTGATGGAGCTTTGGTTTTCTTACATTATGTATCTATTATTTATATAGTGCCATCAATGTGCACAAGGCTTTACAGACCCTTCTGTAAGGAGGTTACAATCTAGATCAGAAGCGGGGAAAGTGTTGCTGGACTCCAGCTCCCATCAGCCCCAACCAGCCTGGCCAATGGTCATGGATGATGGGAGTTGGAGTCCAGCAACATCTAGAGGGCCACACCTTTCCCCACCAGGCATTGTCTCTGAACATCCTAGGCCACCTTTCTCCAACTGCTGTAGGGACAAGAAGTGAGTCCTGCTCATTGCAGCTGGCAAGAGTGGAGTGTTGAAGATGGGATTTTGGCGGAGAAGCAGCTGTTTCATCCTCATGATGTGGTTGCCAGGTTATTAAAGAGACAGCATGAGTTCTGGCTGGTGATTTGGAAATCCTATGTGTGTGTGGTCTGTATCTTTAACCAAGATTCCTAGTCTGTAATAGAAATTCCCCTCCCCTCTCTGGGTGTGGTTCCCTTCATACCAGAAGCTCAGTGGGAACTAGTTTGAACCTTAGTCTTGCCTGGGTAACAAGTCCTAGCTGCCATGTTGAGTTTCTTTTCTGTTGTTCATAAATATTGAAGTTCTCTTGACTCCTCTGCTGCCTCCTAGTATTAGGGCAGACTCACTGTGAGGTTTTCTCACACAGGGAGTACCCTTCCCAAACCCATGAGATACCACAAGAACATCTTAAATTCACTTCTGGTTGGAGTACTGGATCCAAGGCTGCAATCCTGTGCACATGTACCTGGGAGTAAGCCCTACTAAATACCATGTGACTTAGCAAACATGCCTAGGATGGCTTTGTGAGCTGTTAAGGAACTGCAAACCCAGAGAAGCTGGAAAGTCGACCTGGAGGGTTTTAAATCAGCAGCTTGTTATTTGCGCAAGTCCAGAGCTGCAGAGTGCTAAGGGCCTTGGAAATCACTTCCATTGCTTGGCTGTCATGCCAAGACGTATGTCTAAGCACCCCTCCAATCTGAAAGTTATTAAGGAACAATAAGGCCACAAGTCTTGACTGTACCACCATCCTTGTTAGGCTCCGCTCTTTTGCTTCTTCCCAAGAGGAAGTACTTAATAAGAATAATAATATCCTGAAAGAGTAACCCACGGCAGTGTAATTAAAAAAGCTTTCCTCGGCTCACTTTGAAGGAGGGGAGGAGAAAAAAAATGAAAGCTGGGGGGGTGGGTAGGATTAAAATCAGACAGGAAATTCCACTAGAACAAGTTGGCTGCTGTCCTAATAATACAGGCCCCTGCCAATTCCTCCAGAAAGCAATTGGAGGGGTGTTGGGGGAGGCCCTCTAGACTAGCTCAGATCTGAAAACATATTGTGAGCTTGACTGCTGAGGCAATTCTAAAAGAGAGAAGGGAGACACAATCGAATAAAAGGAAGTTTGCTTTGCTGGGAAGTCACTGTTATATAATGTGGCCATTGTGTAAAGAGAGGCTGCTGTCTTTTAGTGTAGAAAGCTAGTGTGGAAGGCTATTGAACTTAAAGAACCAGATGGAATCCAGGGCTCATTCGTCCAACAGCTGCTTTGAAATAATAAGAAAGAAGTTCCAACTGGCTAGTAAAACTCCTGGAGTGAACCAAGGTAGAAGAGAAGATGAAAAGGGGAGGCAGGTGGTTGTCAAAAACACGCAAATGTTAGTGGAGGTTTAAGAGTGTGCTGGATAATGGGGGAAGTGGATCAAATCCCTTAATTGAAGAATCAAAAATATTGAAGGACGAAGATTGATTTTATCCTCCCAAAAAAGAAAAAGAATAAAAAAGGAAAGCGCTTCTTTCTTTCTTTTTGTTTCTATCAGAGTTTGTAAAATCACTTTATATAGATTTACTATCAACATTTTTTTTTTGTTCACAGAATGGGTTGTGGCAACATAAAATAGCTTGAATCTGTACTTTTAAAGCAGCCCTTGCTGAATTTAGGTTGACAGGAAAGGTTTCCATATGGAGTATTTCTCTCTCTCTCTCTCTCTCTCTCTCTGTGTGTGTGTGTGTGTGGTGCAATGTGAGAAGGAATATCTGCAATATAATATTTATATTTCCTCATGTTTTAAACTATCAAAACAAAGAGCCCCACTCTGTCCTCTACCATCGCAAGCATACAGCATCAGAACACAACTGGCCACCAGACAGGCAGCAGGCATGTGCCATCATGGTGCTGCTTCTGAACATATGATTACATTCAATGAATATTGATCAAACGTTAAGCTTATCAGGTCATAAGACCAGTTCAAATGTCCACTGGTATCTACCCATCACAACTGGTGTTTCTTCAGAGCGCCATCTTATGGCACAGATCTGTATGGAACCCGATGAATGTTCCATACTTTCTTCCGTTGTGTCCATTCAATAAGCAAAACGAATTGTTTCACAGCACCATCCTCAATAGGTAAGTGAAGTGCAACTCTGGGGTCCCAGAATTACAAACATTTTGTGTGAGGCCTTAGCGGTTGCATTTCTGGCAGATGCTTCTAGGTCCATGTTCACACCATATATTTAGAGCACTGTCACACCTCTTTACAGTGAAGGTGTCCTCCGAAGAATTCTGGATGCTGTAGTTTGTTATGGGTGTTGAGAGTTGTTAGGAAACCCTCACAGTGCTACAGTTTCCAGAGTGGTTTAACAATGAATCCTTCTTCACGGGGAACTCTGGGACTTGTAGCTCTGCAAGGGGAATAAGGGTTATAACAGTGCTTTAATGTACGGTATGAATATGGCCCAGATCAGCGGTACTACTGAAATAAAACAACAACTGCTCAGTGAAGTCAAAAGGATCAAGGCCTTAACTGGCAGTCTTCTGGGGTTGCACAGCCAAGTGCTTTTCATGGTGGAAGCTGCATTCCTGGAATCCACTTGCAAATGGGCTGCATGTATGGATCAAAGCAAGAGTCACACCTAGTCTGCATCCTGCAATGGGCCTCTTCAGATGGGCTAAGCCACAATCCCCTTCTTATTCTCATTTTGGTTGAAATCAATGACCTGCTTATAAAGGATTTAGCATGGCTTTTACAGTGAAGAAGCATGGGCAGCCAAGGAATACATTCTTGCAGAGATGCCCTAGAGCCAAGCATAACTTCATGAATAGAGGAGTGTAGAAATTTCACTCATTACCATGACTGGCTCACCCACTTTGAGGGCACCTTTTCAAACATTCCCAGCAAACTCCCCATTTTTGCCAGTACAGCCATTTGTCAATGCAGGGAAATGATTCCACACTTCCTTGCAGAGCCACTGGTAAAACAGAAGAAAATACTTACCGGGCTGTTTCATGGACAAAATGATTGGAGTACAACCTGTGGCCTTCGCAGTGATGTTGGACTCTAACTCCCATCAGCCTCAGCCAGCATGGACAACGGTCAGGGATTATGGGAGTTATAGTCCAAAATCGTCTACCCTTGTGGTGGCACAGCTCTAAGAATTCTGGGGTGAGATGGTTTTTTTGGACCCATGCCAGAAAAAAAGGGCTTAAGATTGAAAACATATTGTTCTACCTGGTCAGCAATCCACATCTAGAGATGGACAGGGATAGTTTAACTGTTCAGGTTCAATATGCTGCTGTGATGCATCCTACCATCAAACCCTTATAGAACTCCTGAAATGTATTACAGTTGGGGAGGTCTCATTGGCAGTAGTGTTGCTTCTACCTGATAGGCCTCAGGCATGGTGCCTTCAGGTACTATAGGTTTCAACACCCATTAGCCCCAGTCAGCAAGGCGAACAGTCAGGGATGATAGGAGTTGTAGTGCAGTCAACATCTGGAGGGAACCATGTTGGCTACCACTCTTTCATAAGGTACCTCTTGTTTCTTTTTGTCTGCTGATTCTTTTTAATATTTATACACAGCTGCTGTTGAGAGCTTTGGAATCCCCCCCGAGTGTTGTCAGTAATTGGAATGTTCAGACTCCCTAAGATTCTGAAATTTCACCAGATTTTTCCTATATGTCTTCAAAAAAATCAAAAAAATCTGTCTTGTTTGAAAATCAAACTGAGGATGCTAAATTCCATGGGGCCATGTATTACATTTTATATTTCCATGGTGCAATTGTAGACATGTGGAATAGATTCATCCTTGTGCAGATGCCATCCTTGTTTGCAAGGCCTGATTTCATAAAGTGCCGAGATCACCTGGAATGAGGGCTGGATTATAACCACCACAAGACAACGTCAAACCGAATGCCACAGAATACTACTTACAGTGTGGATAGGTTGTAGCTCTTTTCAGCTAGGGAATCACACCAGTGTTTGACTAGAGCTGAAACAATCTGAACTGAACCAAAAGAAAAACATACCAACTCCCTGTATATTAAAAGTAAATGGTCCAGTTCTTTAGGTCTATGAAGGCATTTCACTCATTACCACCAATGAATCTGTGAAGGAATTCACACACTCCGTGTCAATGGCACAACTTCAAGCAAGGTAGGATTTCAAGCATGTTTTCTCATTTTCTTTCATACTAAAGAAAATATAAAAGAGGTTTCTACTGTAGGAGAACATATGAAGGCCAATGTCTATAGCAGAAACTTTGATTTGAGTTTGTTTTGGTATCTTTTACTAGACTCGGGCTATATGCTGTAGTCATACAAAAAGCAAACTTACTTGCTGTGGTTTGGCATAGAGATATTACAAGCCCTAGCACCACTTTTGAAGTCACATATGTCATGGAAGATGGAGAAAAAGATTCATAATTCATGCTCATAATATCATTATCAATGGAAGGAATCCATTCTGTTCTGAATAATCGATAGACACTTGTTGTCTGTTTCTAGGGCAATTTGATCCCCATTAGCTCAGTGAAGATCCTGCCACTCTGGCTGGCTGCTAAGGAACACCTCCACCCATTGCCGCCTTGGCTAGTTGACTATTGCCAAGAATGGAATTAACCTTTAAGTTACACATAGAATGATCTCTGCTATTGCATATATATATAAACTTATAAACTAAGTTTATAAAGTTTACCAAAAAAGAAAAAGAGAGAGAGAAAGCTTTACTGTTGCATTAAGGTCCATTGGACAATGGGAGGAGTCATCTCCCAGTCCCTGGGAACAATGCTAGACAAAGAAATGACATCATTCCCCAGGGGCAATCTGTCCCAAATTGCAAAGGGAACACTGCCACCATTCAAAGCAGCAGCGTAAGTGTGTGTGTGCAACCCAACCTTTGTCCAGCTTAATAGGAGCACATGAAAGGTAAGAGCATATAAGGGGCATAGTTCAGTGAAAGAGCATCTATTTTGCGGGCAAAGTACTCCAGTTTCAATATCCAGGTAAGGCTGGGAGAGAATCTTGTCTAAAACCCAGGACAGCCATTGCCCTACTGAGTTGGAGAAACCCATAGGGTGTATGGCAGTTTCCTGTGTTATTGATACAATAAGAACAGCTCTGCTGCATCAGATCAAGGCTCACCCAGTCCACAATCCTATTTCCACCAGTAGCCAAACAGATCCTTTCAGAAAGCCCAAAGCAGAACATGAAAGCAACAGTGCCTTTGCCCCCACCCTCTACAATATTGCTGATCCCCTGGTATTCAAAGCTGCAATGGCTCTGCATAAGATGACAACCCAAAGCTATTATAGCTAAGAGCTGTTAGCAGACCTTAAATGTTGAAGGGGCATAATTAATAAAAATTCAAAGGTGCAATAGATATAATACAGCATTCCCCAACAGATGGGAATTGTAGTTCAAAACATCTGGAGGGCACCAGATTGGGAAAGGCTGGTATCATATTCAGAGAGTTGCATGGGACAATAGGATTTTTGACATCCAGTTTTCCCTACGCACTGACTCGCATGTACTGCTGTACTCAACAGACAGGGCACGAGATTGGGCCTGGGATCACCCCACATAGGGAACCATTTCATTTTGCTGAAGCCACATCGTAAAGGCCATGTTGTTTCTCCCTACCCCCCACCCCCAGGAAGTACATGCAAATCTTAAGAACAGGGAGTTGTGGCCATTTTATAATGAGCATAAGACAGCCAGGATGGTCTTGGCATAGAGGAGAGAATGAGGGAGTTATCAGTTGCACCCAGCTGTGGTTTTGGTGCTAGCTAATCACCCCCATGTATCATCCTGCCTTGGTAAGTAAATGTTCTGACTGGTATTAAAAATGGGCCTGGCGCCTTTTACAGCACATCCTCCTTGCTGCTCATGCAAAGTGCTGGTTGTTAGCATGCTGCCTGTGCAATGCAATTAGGGTGCTTAAGACTGCGAGGGGTCTTGAGAAGGTCCCGAAGAGTGATTGCAGTTCAGAATAATCACCCACCTGGTTGGGCGTTGATTTATGGCCTGCTCTGTTAATAGCCGTGCTTAACACAGGAGTTTGCTGAGATTAAGTAATTGCCTTAAACAAAAAAAAAATTATTATCTTTAAGTCTTTTGCTGATGAATGAATGGGTGCTGGAGAAATCATGTAATAGATCATCTGAGATTTCTCTCCCATCACACACACACACACACACACACACACACTTTAAAAACAAAAACATTGTTGGAATGAGGTTTTAAAAACATGATAGAGTTAATTGCAAAAGGAGGCATATATAGCTCTTGAACAGCTAGTGGCAGCACAAACTGTTGCTTCTATTGTTACTATGATTCCATATACTTTGCAAGCACTTTGTTGCGATTATACCAGGGATACCACTTCCCATCAGCCCAAGCAAGCATGGCCAAGGATCAGGGATGGAGGAGTCCAGGAACATCTGGAAGGCCACAAGTTCCCCACTTCTGAACTATGGTCAATTTGTGTTTCACATACAGTATGTGTATCATCCATCACTTGTTGATATCATTTCGTGACTTGCAGCTGACAACTATGCAAAACATGTTGTGCAAAAATCACTTGCTAGATTCCTTTGTGACTGATATCGTTCCAGAAAACAAGCACAAAATTCTCTCTGCTTGTTGAAAATTAGCACATCAGGGTCACCTTTCTCCTAATGTTCCAGTTTTCTTAAGGAGCTTTCTTTGAAAACTGAAGAGCTATGAGAAATGAGTTTTGCAGTATGTGCACTCTAGGAAGGACTCCACCACGTGATTCTGCTGAGTGCGTAGCGCAGGTCTGACTGTATAAACTGTCTCAAGGCTCATCCACAGTTCCTTTTGTGCTGCGTTTTTAGGCACAGACAGGCCTGGACTTTCCAGGTCTGAGTCCAAGTGGGTTTGTTTGTTTATGTCCTAGTGCTTTCCCTGGAAAAAGCCGCATTTTACCGCTGAATCAGAGCAAACAGCAATTGGATTTTTTTGCGGGTTGCCGTTTGCTTCAATTCAGCAGTGAAAGGCAGGTTTTCCCAGCATAAGTGCTGGAAAGACAACAACAACAACAACAACAACAACAACAACAAACTGCTCAGAACTTGGAAAGCCCAGACCTATGCCTAAAAAGTGTGGAGCAAAAGTAAGAGTGGCTGAACCCTCTGTTGAAAGGACTCATGTCTGAGATGATGTAAGGTGGAAATAGAGCTCCGTCTGGTACATTCAAAGAGTGGGGGGAGGTTCACACATTCAAGACATATCCTGGTTGCCATTTGATGTTGCGTGTTTGGTTCAGTTTTAGTTTTTGTAGCTATGGCAAATGAATGAACCTCAGCAGCCCAGGCTGCCATCTCCTTCCACGTTGCCTCTCCAAACTTCACTATCTCCCCCTCCCATCACACAGGCATATGTATACAATCCCATCTGCAATTTCTCACAGACTTCCACTTGTTTTCTCCTAAATGGCAACTTGAACAACACTTTTAAAAAAAGAGATGCCTGGGAACTGTGCTGGAATCCACACACAACAGGCTCAATAGAGATCACATTATTTGGGTCACTGTAGAAGTTTGTGACTCCCTGCTGGTTTATTTATTTTGCCAAGTGCTAAATTCATATGCAAAAGGTTCAGTGATTGCAACCCTCTTTGAAAGGACTAATAAATAAAGTCACAGAGAGCAGGAGCATATCAACTTAGCAAGTTTGACGTTTTTTCCCCTCTCCCTTCTGCTCCCCGCAAAAATCTGAAGTCCTGTAGCACTAATGCAGGAGGTGGTCTATTAGTTACAAATTGATCAATGTACAGAGATAGAAAAATGCCCTTTGTCATCCGTTTTCGCATGCAGAGCAAGAGTATTCCTGAAAGATGAAATTGACCTCAAACTGCACAGGCAAAATCTGGGGAACCCTCTCTTCCAAATTGGACTACAAATGCCAATTGGGGCTGCTTCAGCACAGTCTTACAGTTCAAAAGCTGGTCAGGCAACCTAGTCCTGAATTAAACCAAGCTTTTATTCTAAGACTGTGTACACACCATATACCGGTATATAAAGTACATCCCCTACCAAAGAAACTTGAGAACTGTAGCTTGTTAAGGGTGCTGGGAATTGTAGCTCTGTGAGGTTTTCCAAGATGTGTGTGTGTGTGTGTGTGTGTGTGTGTGTGTGTGTGTGTGTGTGTTGTGTGTGACCAAAATGTATGGTGTGTATGCAGCCAAATACTGACATGCAAAATCACTTTATTGGCATTTGTCACTAGGCTGCTGTAACACATGCTCATATTACCCCTCAGTGTATGCATAATATGGCAGAGGATAGTGCATGCTGAACTTTTTAAGTGAAAGAATGTGTTCCGTGAAAGATCAGACAATTCTGAGAGCAGCCAACAAGGCCTGCAAGAGATTTATAAGAAGACTAGACTATTAAGTCCATTAAGAGCCTTGCTGACCTGGGTCAATTTTCCTTCGACCCTCACAGCTACAGTTGCACAATATTTTATCTGTTTAACCCTTTGATTTATGTTCTACTAAAAAACTCAGCCCACAGGCCCTGAAAAGGTCCTACTGAGTTTCACAGCAGCCTTACCTGGCTCATTAACGTCTTCAGTTGTGCTGTTACAAGCTGACTGGCACAGCCAGTGTCTGCACTTGATGCCGATCTGTTTGGAATTAGCCATCCTTTCAATTTCCCACAATGCCTCTGGCCAAGTGTTGCTCTGGGCATTGTGAAAAAAAGTGTGGACTGCTGTCAGAGCAGCCATGTAAGCTCACCAGGCCCTAGTGACAGAGGAGAGGGTTCATCAGAAGACAGGGGGCCTCCTCAAATCTGGATTGGGGTACATTTCTCAGGTATCGACCCAGAGATTGTACCTATCTCTTTAACAGGGAGGGGGCAGAATACAAAAATCCTGTTAGATCCATCAAGTCAGAAGAGCCACTGACCTATTGTTCTTATCCATTTATTACATTTGTATCCCACCTTTGTTTCTGAAGAAAGCATCTATGGCTGCATAGGTGGTCTTCCAACCAGCTCCTACTCAGAACAAGACTTGCTTAGTGTTAGCCTAGTTACTACATCAAGTGGTATCAGGCTGCTGGGGAGAAATGCAACCTGCTTTCAAGGTTGCCTGACTTGGTAGGGATATTTTGTTCCCATGAGAAAACTGCTGAAACTGTTTTCTGTGGCATGTGACTCATGAGTGTTATTATTTGTAAGGTGGATGTAATCTTTGGTGCCATGAGGCTAGACACTTAAGAGCCCCTTCTGAGGGAGGGAAGCAGGTTGGCACTTGTAGAGATGCACTGCTTTCCTGTCACTGAGATGTGATCAGATATACAGAATCTCTCTTGGGACTTATGTTTTTTTTGTGTGTGTGTATGTCAATGTTTACCCTACCAGTACCACATGCCCTTATAATGCATCAATAGTCAGTTATGCATTGCCAAAGAAGAAGCCAAAAGAGGGCACAGATTTGCAGGAAATGGATATGTATGCATGCACATTTAGAAACATTTAGGAATAACAATACTTCTCACCATCATGGGGGAACAAGAATGGGACTGGGTGACCTGTATGCCTGCTCAGTCTGATGTCCAGGTGCTAGCTGAGGATGCTCAGCTCCAAGGCCTCTACTCTCTCTTATCATTCTTTTAAACTGGACTTGCACAGACAGCTCTTCAAACAGAGAACATCTTCCAATAGAGGACCGTCCTTTGTAAAGTAGGATACATGCATTGGTGTGGAGAGTAAGGACAGGAGGTAAGCCGTATAGCCAGGCCACACTACTGCTGACGAGCCTGTTACACACCTATTACTGGTATATGTTATAAGGTACAGATTCATGATTCCTGCTTTTCCCTGCCATCTTCCATATACTATTCAATTAGGTCAGTGATGTGGAGCCTGTGGCTTTCTAGATGTTGCTTGACTACAGCTCCTGATGTCCCTGACAATTGGCTTATGGAAGCTGAGAGTCTAGCAGTGTGGAGGTGAGAACAGGTTCCTCCTCCATGAATTAGTCTGTTTGAAGGACATGTTCCACACAGCTTTGCCCTAGTTTTGCTTTTGGGAATGAAGCAAAGTCCACCTCTTTCCAAGCATTAGCATGGTTAGCTTTTACTGGGAAAAGGAAACGTGTTCTCGGGAGCCACATAGCTTGCAGGAACTCTAGTTAAGCAAGATTTCTTTAAAAATGTGCATACCATTGCCTTTAAAGTACGGCTGGGGGAGCTGTGGCCCACCAGATGTTGTTGGACTCCAACTCCCATCAGCCCCAGCCAACATGGCCAATAATGAGGGATGGTTGGAGCTGTAAACCAACATCATTTGAATGTGCACAAGTTCCCTATCCCTGAAAACAATCCATACCATGAAGCAGCAGAACTCTTCACTGGAAATAGGGAGACTAGGTGAAGTACAGTGGTACCTTGGGTTACATACGCTTCAGCTTACATACGCTTCAGGTTAAGAACTCTGCTAACCCAGAAATAATGCTTCAGGTTAAGAACTTTGCTTCAGGATAAGAACAGAAATTGTGCTCTGGCGGCGCAGCGGCAGGCCCCATTAGCTAAAGTGGTGCTTCAGGTTAAGAACGTTTTCAGGTTAAGAACGGACCTCCGGAACCAATTAAGTACATAACCAGAGGTACCACTGTACCCTGAACTGCAGGCGAAGAAGATTATCTGTTAATGGGGATTAGATACTTTAACTAAATAGGGCTAGTGGCAAGAGAGAGAGAGAGAGAGAAATTACTTGTGCCATTATTGTGTCAAAGCTCCTAAAGAGAAGATGTGGCTCGGGTTGCATTTGCTCAGCCCAACTGCAAGGAGTCTATTAAGCAATTATGGGGCTATGCTTTGAAGAGTGTGTGGTTGCTTGTTTCGTCAGCATCCTAAAAAAACAACTCCCAGATTCTTCCATCTTGCATCCTTTTGTAAACTTATAAACAACCCCCCTTAAAAATAATAATAATAACATCCCATCGTCTTGGGCTGGGAGTCTGTTGCAAGCAACATCACACATTTTGCCAGAAACCTTTTGACACCAAGGAAGCTTTTATGAGCTGAGTGCACACAGCACGTTTCCTCACTTCCCAGCTCGGGCTCACAAAAAGCTTCCCCCACCTCCCAAAAAACCCCTATCTTCAGTTGTGACTGATAATGCCTCCTATCCTAGCACAGCTTGGTACCAAGCCCAGCCACAGACAGCAGATGATTCATGCAGCTCCTTCACCACATTCTCTGATATGCAGCTGAGGCTTCTCCCGGGGCCTTGACTCTTAGGGTGGAAACAAATGCATTACTGTATTTTTTTTAGCGTGGTGAGTGGTGTTTGAACCACGCAAAACCACATTCACCAAGTTAGGTCTGGAATGAGTTTGTTTGATCAGGCTAACAGCAAGCAGTTGGGATTTGTTGAGTGTATGTAAAGCAAAACACCAAACAAATCCTTTTAAGAATGTGTATACCACTGTAGGAAATTGAGACCACTGATCTAATTGGTCACTGATCTAATTGTATCTGAAGTAGTGTGCATGCACACGAAAGCTCATACCAATAACAAACTTAGTTGGTCTCTAAGGTGCTACTGGAAGGATTTTTTTTATTTTCTAATTGGCACAGTATCCTATCTTATTGAAGATCCAGCCTCTGTTCCCAAATTCTGACAATCTCAAGAGGTATTGTTGTACAAAGGATAAGGCCGTCAATGGCTACTAGCCATGATGGCTGTGTTCTGCTTCCATATTCTGAACACCAGTTGCTAGAAACCGCAGGAAGGGAGAGGGCTCTTGTGTTCAGCTTCTGCTTGCAGATTTCCTATAGGGATCTGGATGGCCATTGTGAAAGCAGGATGCTGGATTAGATGGGGCATTGGCAGGCTTTTTTATATTCTTATTTCACGAGTACCCTGTATGCCATTTGTTTTATTACTATTTGTTTTATTACATGGATATCCCACCTCTCTTCTACAATGGGATTCAAGGTAGCTTTTTAGAATCATAGCACCTTGACATTTAGACTGCAGGTCTGTGAAAACTGCTTAGCTTTTTTCACTAGATCCTGAGGACATGCAACAATCAAAGGCAGGTGCAAAACAGCGGCTCAGGGAACACAGAATTAAGGAGCACATGCTCAGTCTGCACACTGGCGTGGCCTAGTTGAAGTCTGCACCGGCCTCCACAGCATCTGCAGACATTGCAGGACTAGTGTGGCCTGGTGCAAGGTCATACCAGCCTATGCAACATCAGGAGATGTCGCACAGACCGGCGTGGTCTAGCAGAAGGCTGCACCGACCTACACAGCACTGGAAGACGCAACAGGGACTGGCAGTAGTGCCTGGTGTGAGGCTGCGCTGGCCTGTTCGGCATCGGGAGACGCAGCGCTGGCCTGCTCCTCCTCTTCCTCAGGCACTGCAGACATTTTGGGAGGGCAATTCAGGTCACACACACACACCGCGGCGGATGAAGGAAGAAGAGTGGCGATGTGTGGTGTTTCCCTTCCATTTCTTGGTCCTGCGCTCTGGTGTGAGCCCAGAGATTCACGCCAAAGTGCAGAATCAAAAAATGGGACATCCAGGATTGGGTGTCAATCTAAGATGTCCCACTTTAATTGAGACACTTGGAGGGTATCTATTTGCCAGCTGTAGCTCCTGCTTGAACTGAACATAAAAAGTTCTCCATATTCCACTTTCTATCGCAAGTAATCAGGAATCCATAACCTTGATCTGAGTTAAGGTACCTTTGGCTTGCCCTACTCCATGATCTTTTATAATAAATGATATTCAAGTTTAAAGAATGTTCCCATCAACAATAGAAGCACCAAAGGGTCCACAGGCATAGCCAGGATTTTTTTTGGGGGGGGGGGGCAGGCAAGAACCGAGTTATCTGTGACTCAGTTGTTTAGTTAGTTAAGTATTTTTCTTTATTTACTTGATGGGGGGCAGCTGCCCCCATGGCCCCCTCTGGCTACACCCACGAAAGGGTCCTTTCCCTCGAGAAAAAAAAAGGTGGCATTTTCCTGTAAAGACAGATTAAGGGAATTCCATGCAAATTTAATGCACTTCACACAAAAAACCCCACTGAACCATGACAGACCTGTTTCCCCTTTGAAGGGATCTCACTGGAACAAAACACCAGTTTGAGAATGAATGAACGTAGCTTTGGCCATTTCCCCCGCCCTCCCCCAGTGGCAAAGTGTGTTGTTTTTGTTGGATCATGGATGTTGGACAGGCCCGTGGCTTCAGTATGAGTGTGTAGCCTACAAGCAAGCTGGCTAAACAAACCAAATATGCTATCAGATCATGGAGGTTAACACTCACACACAATGCTACTGAAATCACGAATCTCAAAACAAACAACTGTTGTTTGTTCAGCCTGTGTGGAACCTCTTTGCTTGATGGAAGGAGAGGATTTCCTACTTCAGTGTTGTCCCAACTGTTCTTAATCCAGCACAGAATGAATGAGAAGCAACATTCTGCCAGTTTATGTGGGATTCCCTCTCTGGTATTGCCATCAGAGATCTTTAGCTTTTTGCGTATAGGAAAGATGCTGCAAACTCTATAGTTTTAGTCAACAGAAAAGTCTTGCAACAATTTCAGCAGTGAACTTTTCTGTTATCATAATGTCTGGGTCTGCATAATAAACTATGGATTGTAAAGGGGGGGGGTGGGATACACCTCCAGGCTATTACTATAAATCAAGGGTAGCTAAAATGGGAACTTCTTAATGTTGCTGTACCACAGTTCTCATCTTCCCAGACCACTGGCCATGCTGAGGGGAGCTGAGGGGAGTTAAAGTCCACCAATATTGGTTTGTATGGAATGTTTCGAAGTTGGCCACCCCTGGTATAATTTCTACTTAGCCTTAGTCAGGAAAAGATACAGTGGGTACTGGAGTGAGGGGCATGTGTCTTATGTTCTGTTGTGGGCCTGTAGTTGCTGTTACCCTATTCAAAACAGCAGGTTAACTCTTTAAACTGATTCCAAACTACGAGGAAATATGACAAACCATTAAGCCTGTAGGAAGTCAAAGAACAGGATGAAAGCGCTAGGCACTATTCTAGAAGGTGCACAGGACATTTAGTGAACCAGGCTGAAATATCCATCTTTTTTAAAGCTAAAAATAAAAATTGCAACCTTTTATGGAAATGTGGTAAAGCGAATTTTAGATTGAAACAAAGAAAAACTGAAAGTGAAATTGACAGATTGACCTAGCCCAAGTGCAGGCCCAGAACTCCATGTGTGTGTCCATATGGAGACCACCTGAGAAGAAGAACCTAAGTGATATGTGATGACCTAAGCAAAGCCATGAAGACACTGTCCGTAAATAAACAATGGACCTAATATCACGTCAGGAACCGGCAACCTTTCCAAGAGATTTTGCTCACCTGCTTAACACACCTGAGCAACAATACCCTCCCATGTGTCTAATGCCCAGTTCTAATAGGGAACAACAGCTATGATTCACAAAGGAGCACAAAGGAAAACATTTCATATGGCCCTCAAAACCCGGGATCAAATGCAGCTCTCCAGTCATTGCTATCCGGTCCTCAGGCCTCTGCCCAGGCTTGCTGACCCTGCACTGCACCCTCCTCTTGTGATGTTGCCTGGAATGCATCCTCAAACTGTGATAAACCTTCTCACTTGCCTTGATAGAGGATGGAGAGTAGCGTGGGACTGGCCACACCTACTTTGGCCACACCCACCATTGGTATGTAGCCCCAGAAGGATGCCTGTGAGGGAATGCGGCCTCTGGGCTAAGAAAAGTTCCCCACTTCTGCCCTGTATCAACAAGATCACAAAAATCACATTGATCCTGAACCCCTCTACCCCCCGAAACAAAGGGTTTTCCCCACCAAAAAACCACAAATTCATATAAAATGAACTTACAATAAACCTGATGTCCTAATGACATCTCGCGGATCCCCCCATTTGTGGAATATTCTCCTCAGGGAGGCTCGTCTGGCACCTGTGTTGTATTTTTTGTGTTTTTATATTGTGAATCGCCCTGTGATCCTCTGATGAAGGACAGCATAGAAATTTAATAAAAAAATAATAATGATAATGACTTGGCAGAATGCAAGGTGGTGTGTGTGTGTGTGTGTGGGTGGGTGGGTGTGGTATTTGTCTACTAGATGACTTTGTGGCACAAGACATAGGGTAAGTAGTCAGCACTGCACTTTGGGGAAGTGTAAGTTAAATGATGGTCTTTGATGGTTCCCACCAATCAACTGTCTCCCTGGGCAAGTACTCCATTGGCAGAATAGACTTCAGGGGAAGAAGGAATGGGAACAGTTCTGAAGCTCTATGGTTGTACAGACATTTGATTTTGACTCTCCCCTCTTCCTTATTATGACAGCCACATGCACTTGCAGAGGACATTTTCCTCAGCTCACTGTGCACGTTCATTACCAACACTGGATTCTTCTGGAGAGCAATAGTGGGGAACCTCCAAATGTTGTTGGACTCCAACTCCCAGCAGCCTCAGCCAGCATTGGCAATGGTCAAGGATGATGGGAGTTGCAGTCCATTAACATATGGACAGCCAAAAGTTCTCCCATCACTGCTTCAAAGCATGCCAATAGCCCAGGGCCTTGACATACACAACTGAGCCGTTTGTGAGTACAGCTGCTAACAATTTCATCTGAGAAATCAGCAGCAGGTGCAAGTTACAGCATTTTAGCCATCTTTTAACCATTTTATTATGGCCACTTCTCGTCTTCTAAATCCTGCCTGCACCTGTGGGGCAGAAAAGGACATAAAGGTTACTGCCCCTTTAAATATTTGCACTCAAATTACTGCAAATATTTCAAAAATGAAAGAAGTAGGGGATATGTGAAGTTTGCATTCCCCCAAAAAGATTCCATTCTACTTGGGTTTTGCAATCTGATATTTGCAGTCTGGTGACCTGACTCTGGTTTATGGGTTCAAAAAGTTAATCCAGTGTGAACCTAAAATGTCTGAAATAGGATGGCCATTTAGACTAGAAGGCATTTCTTACTTTCATCCACTGCCAAGTGTATTTCTTCCCTTTTTCAGATCCCCCCCCCCGAAAAAAAGCAATATGGTGTGATGCTTTTGACTGTGGACCAAGATTGGGGAGACTCAGGTTCAAATCCTCACTTGGCCCCAATATTGTTTAGTCTAAGCTACCTCACAGGGTTGCTGTGTAGGTCAGATGGGGGAGTGCGATGTATGTATTGTCTGAGCTCCTTGAATTCCTTGGAGTGAGACATCTCCAGCCTGTGAAAATCTGCCCCTATTGTGTGTGACATAGAGCCAATATGCTCAAAACAGAGGAATGGGCAATTCTATTAAAAAATAATAATGACTTGGATGAAGGAATCGAGGGGATGCTCATCAAATTTGCAGATGACACCAAATTGGGAGGGGTAGCTAATGCTGCAAAAGACAGAATCGGGATTCAAAATGACCTTAACAGATTGGAGAATTGGGTGCAAGCTAACAAAATGAATTTCAATAGGGACAAATGTAAGGTTCTGCACTTAGGCAGGAAGAACCAGATGCACAAATATGGGATGGATGGGGGACACCTGGCATACTAACAGTACATGTGAAAAGGATCTAGGCGTCTTAGTAGACCACAAGCTTAACATGAGTCAACCGTGTGATGTAACAGCAAAAAAAAAAAAAAGGGCTAGTGCTATTCTAGACTGCATCAACAGAAGGATGGTGTCCTGATCAAGGGAAGTAATAGTGCCTTTCTATTCTGTCTTGGTTAGATCACACCTGGAATACTGTGTCCAGATCTGGGTGCCACAGTTTAAGAAGGACATGGACAAGCTGGAGGTGTGCAGAGGTGGGTGACCAAGATGATAAAGGCTCTAGAAATGAAGCCTTATGAGGAACAGTTGAGGAAGTTGGGTATGTTTAGCTTGAAAAAGAGGAAACTGAGAGGAGAGATGAGGGCCATCTTCAAATATCTAAAGGGCTGTCACATGGAAGATGGCGCAAGCTAGTTTTCACCTGCTCTGGAGGGTAGGACCCAAAATGTTGACGTGGTGGAATAATCACAAAGTGTATTATTCCGTAGGGTTTTTAATGGTGAATTTATGAATGAGAGGATATTGCCATTCATCCCTTTATGGAACCTTGGTCATTTGCAGACAACCTGTTTACAGAACATTTGTCTTGATTTGTTTGCAGAGAAGTTAACCGACGTTGTATATTTATCAAGCATTCATTTTGTTTTGTTTGCAGGGAGGTTGCAGAATGCTGCATCAAGCAAATGTTATCCCACATTTTTCAGCGCGTTTCCCAGTCACTTTCCTTGTTGCAAAAGTTTCAATATTTGGGGCAAGCTGCCTTATCGCACAAAACTTCCAAAGCAATTGTTCAACCTGAATTTCCTGGCATGATTAAATTTCACCTGAAAACAGCAACAGTCTGGAAATGCCGCCTGTTAGAAAACTAGTTTTAATGAGGTTGTACAATAAATTGAGATCCTGCCACATTTTGAAACATTCACTGGACTTGCCATGTCAAAATTGGAAAGGAAGTGTCCAAGTTGCTGTGAGCTCGTTACAAATTTCCTCATAAATTAGCTCAAGATGGCTGAGATTTAAACTGCCTTGCCACACTGGACGGAGACTGAATGCTGATGGGAGAACAGGCACACGGGCCTTCAAAGAAAAGGAATTCCACAACTGAATGCAACTATAATAAAGTATTTCTGAGCATGTGCAGAGTGCATTTCTCTTATAATTGAACAATTCTAGTTACTGCCACCTTCAAAATTAAGATCAAAAGGTTAGTTTCTTTGGGCAAGTCTGATCCATGTTTTATACTTTCAAAGCACCAGGATGCTTGTTCTGGTCTGCTATAATTCTCCTTCCTTAGATACGGTATATCAAGAAGCTCTCCTGAGCTATGATTACAGTTAATATTCAGAAAGCGAGTGGCGGAGACAGTTGTACGATTACAGAACTAACACAATACCGCGTTTTGGGGGAAGGGGCAAAGCAGCATGAGCTTCCTTTAATTGGCACAATTCCCTTCAAAATCCCTATGCTGATGCAGCTGCCCTCTTAAAAATAAAATGAAATTTTTAAAAATGCTGCTTTCTGTGTGGGAAGGCATGACTTTACAAGAAAGATAAGTGTGTGTGTGTGTGTGTGTGTGTGTGCGCGCGCGTGCACCCCCCCCCCCGAGAGAAAACCCTACATTTGACATGAAGCAGCGGTTTTTAGCAGTAACTCAACCATGCATATGGAAATCTATATAATCATAATTAAAGGGGACATGAAGGCGCTCAAGAGACTTTCGCCTACTGGAAAGCAGTGCATCAATAGGGGCACAGAGGCCCAGCAAAAGAAACTCGAGTGTCCAAAACTCAGCGTGAAGCCAGCACAAAACAGCAGGGACGGCCAGTTTTCTTTTCAAGACTTCGCCCTGTCTTGCAAACAATGGCCCTATTGCAATCTCCTTCCCACCCCCCTACCCCCCACCCCCCACCCCCGGTCCTCCTGCCTTTCTCCAAGTGATTAACATGCAGGCCGTGTTTAGAGAAGAATGGGAATTTATTCTTCAGTTAAGGCTCCAAAAGGTGTCATCGGGTCAGGTGGCTAATCGTTAAATCAAACCGCTGTCCTCCACTCTTGAGCTTCTTTTTCGCCCAAGGCTGGGTTATTACGTGGGCGGCTTATGCAAAACTAACAACTTGACCAAAGGAAAAAATAGATTCCAGTTGCAGGGGAACTGGTGTGTGTGTGTGTGTGTGTGTGAAGAAGACAGGAAAATTGGAGCAAACCATCAGGACCCAGGGAGACTCCAGCCCCTTCCCCCAGCATAGTTTTCTGAACTGTAGCAATCCAGTATTTCTGTGGCTTGTTTTTAACCAGCAAGGCCATATTCTCAGCCTCTCCGACCTCCTTTAGCCTGTACTTGCTCCTACTCATGCAACTCCTGTTTAACTTATTCTTGTCCGGCTCCTGCTAATTCAGTTTCCTCCTCGAACTACATTGGCTAGCAAGTTCTCTTCTCTACAGGTGAAGTCAGGCATAAGAAATCTCTTATAATGTATCTGCCTCCCACAGAAACACAAGCTCTCGGGGGCCTCCCTCAAGACGTATGTACAGAGATTTGGGGAGAGAGGGCAGAAGCAGCTTCTTAGCACAGGAGGGGAGGAAAGTTAATTGCAGGAAGGGGCACGCATTAGCTGTGGGCATGTGGAAGTTCTTTGCGGCAGCTGCAACAGGTAAATCGAGGTCCTTAATAGGGGCACTGGGCAAAATGACCTCTGGTGAGCCTCTTCCTCCTTTGTCTGTGGCCCTTCATGGGCTTACCTGGTTGCAGCGGCAGCAATCCAAACAGCATTGGGCAGCTGGATCAAACCACCTTTTATACCGGTATTTCTCACAGTGCCCTGGGGTGTTGCTGGGTAAGGGGCATTGCAAGAAGTGAAAAGGGTGACTAGATCCAACTGCCTTGGTGCTGCATGGAGCGCCTGTCTAGGAATATGAATTAAAGAAAGCCCAAGGGACGCATGGGTCCTGTCTGAATTTTGGGCCCTGGCAGCCACCAAAAGAGGCCAACTGTTGATCCTGTCTCTGTTTACTAGCCATTTCTATGCCTCAGTCCAGCAGTTGTTCCTGCCTCCGCCTCCAGAGGCACAAGCATCCCATGTATTCAAGAGAACCATCCTTCCGGATATAAGACATTACATTCCTGCACTGTAAAAATATTGGATTCTTCATTTTCTGGCCTAGACCAGAAGAAAAAGATTTGCAGAAAATCCGTATATGCTAATTCGGATGTATATCTGCAGATTTAGATATAACAAGTTTTATTTATTTATTTAAACACAATTTATGTACTGCTTGAAGGCATCCCTGTATAGGGAAGCTTTTGATGTTTGATGGATGTTTGATGGATTCCAACAATATTTTGTTGGAAGCCGCCCAGAGTGGCTGGGGAAACCCAGCCAGATGGGCGGGGTATAACTAATAAATTATTATTATTACTATTATTACTATTATTATTATTGATTGTGAGGAAAAAGCAACCACCATCCCACTCTAAGCAGTTTACAAAAATATAAAAGTAGAAACGGAGATACAATGTACTTTGTCATAGCAGGTAATATCTTAATGTGTACTGTTTTATTATGTTTTTATATATGTTGGGAGTGGCCAGAGTGTGTGTGGGGGACAACCCAGTCAGATGGGCTGGTATATTATCATTATTTCTGTCAGCTTTCTTGGTGTAAACTGCTGATGGGCAACCTCAAGCTCCCTTATCTCCCTGCTTATGGTTTTTTTATCATGAAGGTGTTAGTGTTAATAACAATGTTCTGAATGGCAAAGTCCAGTTAATATAAATTGGCTGTAGTTGCCAAGAAGCCCCTATTGAGTAATATCTGTTTTTAGTAGTTTAGATTTAAAACTCTCTTGCACACATGCACACTAAAATAAAACAGATTTATTTTTTATCCTTCTTTATGATTTCTTGGTCCCCCAGAACAATATGGAAAACATGGATTAAATCCCTGAAGGAATGCCACTGGGATATTGTTAGCCTCCGTTTTTCTTCCTTTCGCTTTTAATTAATGCCATTTTGTCAAGTATGCTTCATGTGTCTGCTCTGACAGGCAAAGTATAATGCAGGGGCTTTAAAATCATTTAAAAACTCTACCCTGCCTGCCCAAATCTGGCCTTTCTGGACACAACACCAAGCACTAACTCTGATGAATTGAAAAGTGGATTTCTGAAAATCACCTGGAATTGGATTGGGGTTTTTGACCACAACTACCCACAGGTGGGAAATGAAATGTATTCACTGATTTCAAGTAAGTCTTCCAGTTCCTTTGCTGACTTGACTAACTGTGCTATCCTAATCAATTAATAGATTTGCCCATTTTTGGACAAAGTAGTAAATAATCTCAGCTATGGGAAGTGGTCGCTGTGTCTCTGGCCACATAAGAAAGATTGCCTGCGGTTCCACATCCTAGGAATCCAGAATGTACAAGCTGGATCAGAAAATATATGTTCCCCGTATCCTTTAATCTGATCATGAATATTGTAAAACTCAAAATGTTGAGACTAGTTTAATCTGACAAATATATTTGTCTTCAAACTTGAATGCTGAAGAATTCTGGTAAAAAAATTATCTCTTTGTAATTATATTTTGAAGGAAACGATAGGTGAAGGGGACTTACAGGACAAAATATTTTTCAGCTCCACACACACACACACACACTTAAGATACTGCTTCTTCATCCACAGTCTAGCTGCAAGTTCAAATGGAAAATGTGACAGTTTGCTAAAAGGCCCTGAAAGGTTAGGTGCAGAGAGTGTCTGGATACTTTTGAGCCTGACGGAGGGCATGGTCTGAGGGAAAATTACAGCAAACTAAAAAAAGAAAAAAAAACAACTGTAGAAGTTTGACCACAGCCCTGACCTCTGATTGAAAATGCCTCCTTGCTAACTCAGCCACAGGCAGGCAGCCATGATTTAAAACAACTTTTTAAATTCCTCCTGCCATATGGAAGAAGGGCTATTCTCCACAGCTGGTACCCTCCCCAGAGATATAAAATGTTAAAAAAGCAAAAGCAAGCACATGTATGATAGCCAAGGTACATACACCGCAGCCACCACATCAGAATTTATTCAACATGTGCTTAGACCTTGGCAGGGCTGATACAATGGCGGAATGGTTTTTACGGTGCCCCCAAATATTTCATGCCAAATGCCCACAAAGTCACATAAATGCCGAAGTATTTGCTGAAGAGCGTTAGGAATAGGAAGGAGGTAGCCTCTCTGTTGCTGGGTTAAGAAACACTGCTAGCATTTAAAAGAGCTATGTCTAATGAAGAATTTTCGGTCTCTCTTTCTGTCTACGCACATACCCATATATATATAGCTTCAATGGAACTTCAGGGTCCTTGAAAATACTCTATTTTTGTTCCTAATTCATGGTGATTTCGCTCAAAAGCGCCCACAAGCGCATTGTGACAGTGCTACGTTAACACGAGTCACAAGCCGCCACCTAAGGCTTTCCATGGAGTTGGTGTTCGACATCTTATTTAAAACTTTGAATAACTCCAGTGTAACATTTCCTCTGCAACCATATAGGCAGTCACATGCACACTATACATTTGAAGCACGTGGCATGCTTTAAATGTGTGGTGCATGTGATCAGGGTCCTACTAAACTCATGCCTTGATCTTCATTCAAGGTTTTTGGTGGAGTTTTTCCTCTTACCACTTATGTGCTAATACTTAATTGAGGAAAGTGCTTTGAGCTCTGGGTATGTGCGTAGACAGAAAGAGAGACCGAAAATTCTTCATTAGACATAGCTCTTTTGTGGAGCATAGGAATTATATATATGAGAACTAATTCCTATGCTCCACAAATAACCCAGAGATTTATTTTAAATAAAAGCACACATTCTACTCATGTAAAAACACCAGGCAGACCCCACAAATAACCCAGAGATGCATTTTAAATAAAAGGACACATTCTACTCATGTAAAAACACGCTGATTCCCGGACCGTCCGCGGGCCAGATTTAGAAGGTGATTGGGCCGTATCCAGTCCCCGGGCCTTAGTTTGCCTACCGATGCCCTACACTACCAGTTGGGAATAAGGATTCCAGGAGAAAGGATTGGAATCCTCCAACAACAATCATTGTCCAAGGAAATGCAGCCTCTGATAGCAAAAAAACAACAACATCTCCCCACTTCTGTTTTAAATTCTGCTGTTTTAATTAGTTACCATAAGGTCACCCAAGGTATTTCCCTGGTGCTCTGAAATGCTCTCTCAGTGGGTTTCCTATAAATAATTACGGAATACCATTGTCCGTTTTGTGTCCTCTCTCTTATGCAGCCACTGTAAATCTCTGAAGGCTTTTGATAACTAGCAGGCAATAGCTATATATATGGCCTTAGCGGCTGTGCAGGTGAATGAGCCCTTGGCAGTGGACGGCTGCTTTCTGAATCACACGTCAGGTAATCCAGCAGAGAGCGCTTATGGATGTGTGTCCAGGCTTCTTAGCAAACTGTCATATTGATCTAGCACAGCCTAAGAAGATTCAAGAGTTTGGGCAAAGGCTTGTATCAGTGTTCCCTTCCTCTTAAGAGTTTGCTGAGACGGCACTTCAGCATTTCCACGCGCTGCACCTCCGACCCTGGCAATCCATCAAGTGAATGCAAATTGTGGACTAGACAAAACAAGGCAAACAGCGATGCTGCTTAGGAATAATGTACTCCCAAAGAGAAGGACTTCCTCAATCATGATTGTTGTGTACACATTCAAACCTCTCCTTCAGTCTTGTTCTGGTGTGTGTGCTCCCTTTGAAACGCTCCAAAGTAAACGGTAAAAAGTTGACTCAGAGCTAGCCTCAAACAGCAGGATTTTTTTTTTAAAAAAAAAGATATTCAGAGAGACCAACAATGTTTTTATTTTATTTTATAAAAGCCTCTTTTTTGCAGGGAGGAGGGACCACCGATGAAAGAAAAAAATGAAACCCTCTTGACATATTCATGTCCTGGAATAAATGTAACCAAACGTTGCATATTCCACAATTACATAGCATTAAAATGTGGTACAGCAGGCCTAGGTAATGAACGCAGCAATCGTCAGCACGAGACTCTCAGCCACATTCTGAGCCCTTTAGAGTGCAAAGGTAGTAGGAGACATGTGCGATGTCTACTGAAGCCCAAAAGCCAGTGATCCACCGAGTCTAAACCGTTTGTAGCCCACTTTAGACTTGGCGGATCATGCTGGGAGCACTGCCTGCACATCTGTTTCCCACTCCAGGGGGCAGAGTCAACCCTGCACATTCCCACAAAAGCTCCGTTCTGTGTTTTGCAGTGAACACTTGAAAGGGGTTTCCGACCCACCCTCCTTTTTATTTTCTCTTTGGACACAGAATCCTTTAACAACACCAGGACGGTGGCTGAATATCAGGCAGCACGTTATATTGTCCAGGGCTTGGGCTCTTCAACCCAGGGATACATCGAGATGCTAACAAATGTACAGTGGTACCTCGACTTACGAGTAACCCGACTTACATTTTTTCCGAGTTACGAGTGACAAAATGGCCGCCGCATCCGAATTTTTTCGACTTACGAAAAGACGTCGCGGCCGCTTTTAATAGGATTTTTTTGACTTATGAATTTTTGACCCGGATTTTTCGACTTACGAATTCCCCCCCCCAATGCATTCCTATGGGGATTCGACTTACGAATTTTTTCGACTTACGAAAATCGCGTCGGAACGCATTATCATCGTAAGTCGAGGTACCACTGTAGTTAGTTGCTATATCATGAGGGCAATCAACCCAATTATAATAGTATACTAATAATTAGTCGCAGTAGTACTTAGGCACCTGCATCCCAATTTGAAACCCTTTCAAGGAGATATTCTAAAGGCGTCCAAGTTAAAAGCAGAGTTTAAAAAGAACACCCCACCACCACCATTGGCGTAGCCAGGATTTTGTTGGGGGGGGGACATTTGTTAGGGGGAGGCAGAACTGACTTCATTGGTCAGTTAGTTAAGTATTTCTATTGTTTTGCTTGATCTGGGGGGGGTCAAGCTGCCCCCATGGCAATGTTCATGTCTCCCACCCGCCAAAAAACATCTTGGAACCAGTTGCAGACTGAAATGGGGTTCAAATGATGAAAGGGAGTATTTAAGTACGTCATTTGTGTCATCTTTTCAACCATGTAGCTAATAAGGAGGCAATGCTTGCAGTGCTATGACTATTATGTTGCACTGCTCCCCAGACAGAACCATTTTGATTTCATTATCACGTTGAGCAGGGAGACATGAATTGGTGGTCTCAGATTAAAGAAACCTGGTGATCATTACAGTACACTTTACTGCTGTGGGAAAGTGTGCAAACTGCAGATGAATAAAGAATGCGGAGTTAAACTAAAACATTTTTAGGGGGGGAATTTAATACTATTTCTTTTTCTTCTTCTTCAAAAAGCCCTCTTTGGGGTGCTTTTCTATATTTTAATAGTAGGTATAATGTTCCACACCAAAGAGTAGCAGAACTTCAGTCGTGACCTAGGAAGCAGGAGGCATTGTTAAGAAAGCATACTGAATCAAGAACTAAATAGCTGAAGTGATGGCTAAGTTGTGCTAAGCAATAAAGAGGAAGTCAAGAGTGTGAAACTGAATAGTCAGAGTTTGGAGGCAGGTACGCTGAGACAGAATCAGAACACAGCAAATCACCGATTTGCAATAGACCTTTTCTGTGTCATGAAAAACAAGGAAGTCACTGGGAATATAGGAAGTAGCCTTATACAAAGTCAAACCATTGATCCATCATATTTAGTATTGACTACACAGATAGACAGCTGCTCTCCTGGATTTCAGAATAGGTTGAAGGGTTGAAGATGCCGGGACCTACTGCATGCAAAACAGATGGTCAGCCACTGAGCTACAGCCAATCCCCATGGAAGCTTCACCTCTTCTTGGCTTATTGAGTAAATTTATCATTCAAGACGGAGTGAGGCATTATAAAGTGTTGCATGTCTTCCCCTGAAAACAGACAAAGCAGGGCTGGTAAGAGATGCAACCTGGAGAGGGGTGTGTGGCATAAGGGGAGTCCCAAGTGCCAGATTGGAAGGTCACATTTGGCCCCGGGCCAGAGGCTCCTCATCCCTGACCTAAAGCATTGCTGCCTACACTGGGGTGCGGAAGCCATGGGCCTACAGATGTTGCTAGATTGTAGTTTAACAACATCTGGATGGCCACTAGTTCTCCACCCCTGGTCTACCCTGACTGGCAGTGACTCTCCAGGGTCTTCCACCTCCAGGGTCTTTCCCAGTCCTACCTAGAAATGTCTTCTTGCACGAAAAGCATGTGCTCTATTATGAAACTATGGTCCTTGTACTTTGCAAATCAAATGTGCACTATGTGTCTCTCTCTCTGTGTGTGTGTAAAAGGCAGGTTCATTTAATGTGACACTTCCTATTAAAACTATTTTTGCAGATCTGTTAACCCTGATTCCGTATAGGAATTTTTGCACCCCGCAACACCTTCGCTATGATGCACTGCTTTTAAGTGCTCTGCACACGATGCCAGTTTGAAAAGGACAAAACCTGGCGCCATTTTCCTGTAACAGAAAGATCTCATTTCCCTTGCTTTGCTTCACATTGCCTCCCAGCATCACATGTCTGAGGAATATGAGAATAATTGCAACACTCCCCCCCCCCCGAAGTAAATCACAAAACCAAAGTCATAAACTGAACTGAAGGAGGGGGGAGCAGATGAAACGCAGAAATGAAATTAGGCTTTGTTTTAATTTGGGCTTTAAGAGAGGAGGAGGAGGGATTCTTGTTTATGTGGGAGATGGATCTTAATTAAAAGGATGCTTTTGGAATGAGAGCTAAGTCTCTGGGTGAAAGCCACGAAGATCTGAACAAAGTGGAAGGGAGCTTTCAAAGTCAAAGGAGATTGTGAAATTAGCCACACACACCCCTTAAACCTCAGTGCAATTAAGTTCTTTTATTCTCCAAAGCAATGGGGGTAGAGGGAATTTCATCTTGTTTGCATGTGGTGCGTGGAGAGGTCCTGGAGAAAATGAATCACCAAGCACTTCCCATTGACTAAAGTATTCTGTCTGCTAACGGTGCTTTCAGATGGAGTCCCCCCCCCCGAGTGGGCTAGTCATGCGAATTCTGCATGCCCGACACCCACAGTGGGAACAGACCAACCTCTACTAGTCCAAATGACAAGTCCCTTCAGTTATTGTTGAGACACCAACTCCCATCAGAACCATTCGCCAGCATGGGCAATGGTCAGGGATGATGGGAGTTGGAGTCCAACAACAACTGGAAAATTCTAGGTTGGAGAAGAAGAGAATAATAATAAGAAGAAGAGTTTGGATTTGATATCCTGCTTTATCACTACCCGAAGGAGTCTCAAAGTGGCTAACATTCTCCTTCCCCTTCCTCCCCCACAACAAACACTCTGTGAGGTGAGTGGGGCTGAGAGACTTCAGAGAAGTGTGACTAGCCCAAGGTCACCCAGCAGCTGCATGTAGAGGAGCGGAGACGCGAACCCAGTTCACCAGATTACGAGTCTACCACTCTTAACCACTACACCACACTGGAGAAAGCTAGACTATCAGATCAGTATGACTGTCACACTGGCATTTCCTTCAGCAAACATGTAGAGGGTGCACACACCAACCTCTTTACACACCCGTGTATTATATTCACCTGAGAATTTTCACAGGGTTTTGGCTCCCCACTCTGTGTACACAAGTACTGAAAGACACACCCATGTCACCCAGACTTTATGTTTCCAGTGGTTAACACTTGAAAATAGCCAACAAGAAGACCCCTGCAGGATCAAGCCAGTGGCCCATCTAGCCCAGCATCCTGTTCTCCCAGTGACCAACCAAACACTTATGGGAACCCCTAAGGAGGACCCAAGCTGAAGAGCACTCTCCCCTCTTCTGGTTTCTAGCAACTGGTATTCAGAAACTGCAAACTGCCTCCAACAGTGAAGGAACCCCTCTCTGTTGGGCATGTAGAACTTATGATCCAGGAAATCAAATGCAGGTTAATAGGCAGGTATGATAACCTTCCCATTCCCCAAACTGGGAAGGAACATGGGCTTCCATGCTTGAGTAATGTGCTCCATAACACATTTTTATCATGGTCATTTATATTTTAAAGTTCTACTGGGGTTGTTTAAGTGTGTATTTTAATTTTGGCTTATTTTTCAACACTTCCGTATTTTAACTATGTTGTGGAACTGGTTTATATGTTTTGTAAACCACTTAGAAGCCATCTGGGCATTAAGTGATATAGTAATAAATACTACTACTACTACTACTACTACTACTACTACTACTACTGATTTTACTAGATGGGTTATAAAGGTCTGCCTAGATATGTAAGGGTGACAAAAATGAATAAATAGTCCTCCATAATCCAAATTAAATGCCACTTGAGAGCTACAGGGCCGCAACTTTCTGAAGTTCAGAAAAAAACGGACAGTAAATTAATTTCCTGTTTCTTTTCTGTTTCCAGCAAACTTGCTATGACAAGAGAATCATTACTAGGTCGGGCTAACAAATGTTCCAGAAAATAGCATTAGGCCTTGGGGTGTGATTGCACAAGGCAGCTTGCAGTGCCTTGTAGATTAAAAGCAAGAATGCATATTCCACATGCCAGTCAGTAAAATCCATGCCCAGGGGCATAACCTTCGTGAAAGCAGACTAGACAGCCTGGATCTGGTCCAAAGAAAATGGAATATGTATGACCTATTGAAGCTCTCTCTTCCATAGGGTGAAAAAGCTCCCAAAATCTCTATTTGCTGCCTTTTGAAGAGACAGAAAGGTAAAGGAATAATCTGAAACACGAAAATGATACATGTTGCAAGGGAAAGTATATTATTAATATTGTAAGAACTAAAAAAGAAGAAGCCGCTTATCTTCACAACATTGGTTGAAGTAGGTTGCTATAACTGCTGTTTCTCAGACAGAAAACTGAGGCTGAGTGTGGCCACTGGGACTTTGAGCTAAGCCTCAAAAGTAAGGCTAGACACTTACACACATGGGTATCCACCACCCCCTTTGAGAAACCGAGGGGGAATGTACCACCTAAAATAGGAGAGTAAATGACAGAGCTTTGCAAAGCATTTCCACATGCTGATTTATATGCATAGATGCCAACTGAGATTTTTTTTAAAAAAAACCAAACCAGAAATACATTTCATCATAGCGAGGAAGACTGTTACAAGATGTCTTTCATACTTGCTCAGTCTGCTGCTCAGGTAGTTCTTTACCTTTAAAGCAGACCTAGACCAGACCTGTCAGCCCTTCAAGTAGAGGATTCCCTCAAATAGAGGACTGTCCTCTGACAGCTGTTCAAATACTGGGCTCTACCCTGCAAAGTAGGACATGTGGCCACCCTACTTCAGATGTTGCCCAGTGCAGCCCATCCAAAAGCCAAACCTTCCAGCTGTTACTCTACTTATTTTTGCTGGATGGGCATCTAAAGCGTGGGAATCCATGACAATTCCCCTTTGAACATATTGATACAACCAGAAGCACAGGGTTTTTTCTGGGCGGCTGTGCTTCCACATTTAAGCATGATCCTCTTCCCTGGGGATGAGGAACCTGTGGCTCTTCAGATTATGTTGAACTCCAACTTCCATCAGCCTCAGCCAGCATGGGTTTTGAATGATGGGTCCAGGGATGACGGGGCTTGTAGTCCAACAACATCTGCATAGCCATAGCTTTCCCATTCATGCTCTACCCACTGAACCACACTAATTTGCATTATAAACAAGACCCCAGTAATTTGAGCTCTAAGCATTTTAAACTAGTAATAACCCCCACCTTAGATGCAGATGTATAACATTAATGTATATACTATATTTTTAGTCCACCTATATAAATGTGAATATACGGGAACTTTAGAGTTATTTTTAAGCCAACAGTTTCTGTATTCTGAGAACTGATTATATATTAAATTATGTTCACTACACTAGAAACCAAATATGCATGATCCTACACTTCCTATTATCTGCCTTCCTGAAACCATAAATAGGACACATTTCTATTTGGTCATCTTGGTGATGATAGTGGGGATACTTTATTTGTAGTTGGGGATGATCCTTTATTGTACAATAACATTTGTTTTGAGCAATTCACATCAAACTGCAAAGTGTTTTCACAGGGATGAATATTCCCTTTGTTCAGAAAGCTAAGTGGACTTCAGAGTGACAAACTGATTATGGGGCAACATTCCTTGCTGCTAATTATAAGCAGAGTATCAGATTTCTCTGGAAAGTCAGGAACCTGAATGAAAAGCCATTTATGTCTAAAGAACCACTCTATTATTTCAGGTGCTTCCCAGCAACATATTGGGTTGACTGAAGGCAGCTCTTCATGTTTTGTCCATTACAAAGGATGAAATAACAGACTGGGATAATATAGAATACTGGGAGTTCCTAATACTTTCACAATAACCACAGGAATTAAATTGTTACTGCATATTTTACAAATTATGACATTTGGTAAAGAAATTAAAATATGGCATTTCAGTTTTTTATGCTCCACTCACTTTGCTATATAGAGTAATTCCTTTAAGATCAATCCTATCGCAACTTCCACAGTAAGCCGTATGAACAAGTTAAAAGAAATTAAGAAAATGCAATTATTTAAGGGCAAAGTATATATCCACAAAGTGGATTTCAGAATGGGAGGAAATGGCTACATAGAGCCTATTGTATAATATGTGCCAGGATTTGTTTGATCTACTGTACTGACAAAAAGATAGGTTCAACATTGCAAAATGAGTTGCCGTAAATGAAGAGCAAAACCTTTTAATTACAACTGACTGATAAATTACTTACAGAACTGAACAACATTGGCCTTTAGACAGTCTAGAGAAATACTTGAGAGTATTTGAGAGCCGTAATTACATGAGAGTCAGTCATTCCCTTTACCTTAAAGATCAATGTTTTGAATGAGCCGTGCTCTTTTGTGATTGCTTAACCCACAACCTTCAAATTATCTAGCAATAACTTATATGCAACAGATTATTTTTTCCAGTAAAAGAGTCAGCAAAATGTGGTGCAGTGACTAGATGGTTGGGCTTAGATGTATGAGAAAACAAGGGTCGAATCCCCATTCAACTATAGAAGTTACAGCCAAACCTTGGATCCTGAACACTTCCGTTTTGGAATGTTTTGGCTCCCAAAGGCCCCAAACCCGGAAGTAAATGCTCCGGTTTCTGAATGATCTTCAGAAGCCGAATGTCCGACGCGGCTTCCGCTTGAGTGCAGGAAGCTCCTGCAACTAATCGGAAGCTGTGCCTTGGTTGTCGAACATTTCGGAAGCTGAGTGGGCTTCCGGAACGGATTACGTTCGACAACCGAGGTTTGACTGTACTATGTGAGGATTAAGGCTAGGGTGGCCAACCTCACAGTGTGAGCCTAAATTCCTTGGGGGGAACAAATATACTTTCCCTGCCTTTCACATTATGAAAATAATTTTTAAAAACCCTGGATCCAAATGACCATTCAAAAAAGAAATGTCTTTGAGAAAGTTTCCAGTTTAAATGTTGAGTCTAAGGCAGTGGTGGCCAAACTTGGCCCTCCAGCTGTTTTTGGACTACAACTCCCATCTTCCCTAGCTTACAGGACCAGTGGTCAGGGATGATGGGAACTGTAGTACCAAAACAGCTGGAGGGGCAAGTTTGGCCACCACTGGTCTAAGGGAAGGGAAGGAATGAGAAGTAGAATAATTACTTGACAGCACCAGAATAAGTTTGCTTGGTGAAACCAAAGGACATCTAGTCCACCATCCTCTGGGAAGCCCGTCATCCAGGAGAAGCCAGCGCAGTGGGGTGGTGGCAGTGTAAAGTGGTGAGGGTGCAATGGCAGAGACAACCCTCTTTGGAAAAAAATTGCCTAGCTGGAAAGTGTCCTTGAACTGTGGCAATGCCTCTTTCTTGCCTGGATGGAGGGTGAAGAGAGGTGTATGTGCATGGGCGCTAACTCCTGGGGGCCCAACCCTTTTGGGGCGTGCGTGGCGCTGTGGTCTAAACCACAGAGCCTAGGGCTTGCCAATCAGAAGGTCGGCGGTTCGAATCCCCGCGACGGGGTGAACTCCCATTGCTCGGTCCCAGCTCCTGCCCACCTAGCAGTTCAAAAGCACGTCAAAGTGCAAGTAGATAAATAGGTACCGCTCTGGTGGGAAGGTAAACAGCATTTCTGTGTGCTGCTCTGGTTCGCCAGAAGCGGCTTAGTCATGCTGGCCACATGACCCGGAAGCTGTCTGCGGACAAACCCTGGCTCCCTCGGCCAGTAAAACGAGATGAGTGCCGCAACCCCAGAGTCATTCGCAACTGGACTTACCTTTACCTTTTAATATTGGGGGGGGGGGCTGGCCATCCAATGTTAAAAAAAATCAGGGCCTGTCATGGAAGGAGGTGGTAGCAGCCTCTGGCTGGTGGCAGCAGCAGCAGGACGACAGCAAGGAGCCGCTGGCCATTTAAGCTGTGTTGCTATTGTCCCACTCCCTAGCTCACCCAACGCCACGACGCCACGTGCGCAACATCAGCCCCACAATCTCCCTCACAAGTTGGCCCCTCTGTGTGCACGCTGTGTGTGTGTGTGTGTGTGTGTGTGTGTGTGTACAACCCCCTGACTTTGGTGTGGTTAAAATGTAGGCTACACAGAAAGGCGAAGTGTCACATCCATTGCTCTGCCCATTTCCCCCTTTGGCCTCAACCAGAGGGAATGCAGCCTCTCGGCTGAGAGGGTTTCTATATAACTGCTGCTTTTGTGCCACAAAATGCCCCCTTCTCATCCTGGGGGTGCCTTGCAACAGAGAAGCAGCAACTGGGTTAACACTGCCGGCAGCTGCAGTCTTAGGCCCTGTGTACTGTGCAGTTTAGTCCCTACCCCACTGGGAAATAAAAGCCGCAGAGGTGTTTCACATGCTAGTACTGGGAGGTTGACAGACTGTACAAACTCACACTCTTTCTCTGGGCCTGCAAGCCTTTGCCTTCTTAAGATCTCAGCTGAAACAATACTGGAACAATACTATAGAGCCGCCTTTCAAGGCTGTTCGCTGCCCTTTCATTTTTCTTCCCGGCTGCTGCTCTTTGAAGCTCCTCTTACTGAACATATCAATCCTGTCACTTCAACATCAACTGCTTTATTCAGCTATGCCGTATCCATCATCTCGTGTCAATAGAAGAATGTGACAAATGCAGCTTCCTTATCCCTCTCCCCATCTTCAGAACTGCACTGCCCTAAAAAGGGAAAAGCAACCCTAGTGGTAATGCAGCCAAAGGAAGATACCTTTGGACCAGTGCGGTATGGTATAATTTATGGAAAGTTACATTGCTCCCTCACTGGAAATGGTGGCTTAATAAAGAGTGGGATTTGACTCTAATGGCAAAAAAAATAACATCTTATTTCAGAGCAAGAATGGCAAATGCATAGAGAAATTAATTCTGGGTAAATTGGTTGCCCTTTGTGCAATATTGTCATGAAAATAATTTCCTCCTGCAAAAGCCAATTCAAGTAGGCTTTGAATATTTTTAGAAGAAATATTGTAATGTGCTAATTTGCATTTATTTGCATAATATTGTGATATGGAGTGAATTTTTAGTGGAGTTTTGTTGATTATTGATAATAAATGTTGAAAGAATGAACAAAATGTAGAAAAACAACAACAAATGAATAATAATAATAATAATAATAATAATAATAATAATAATTTTTATTATTATGCCACCCTTCCTCCAAGAGGAGCCTATGGCACTGCACAATTCAGTAACAAAACACCCCATCATTTACAACAATTAAAAGATTTGAAGCTACACAACTTAAATGACCAATATAGTACAACTGCACAATATTGACACTGCTGGATTCAGATCCATCTCCCAAATGCCTAGGAGAAGAGACATGCCTTCACCTGACATCTGAAAGTGAACAATATAGGGGACAGACATACCACCTCTGGGATAGAATTCCACAATCAAGCACAGTCACAGAGAAGGGCCTGCCCCAATGTCTCCACTAGTCAGGCCAGGTGGTGTTATTGTTATTATGCTATATATTTTTGTGTTTTTATAATATAAACCACCCTGAGATCTTCAGATGAAGCACAGTATAGAAATTAAGTAAAAGTAAATGCCTGCTGACAAGTAGCATCCCCTCTGCTGATCTCAGAACATGAGCTGGTTCGTGCTGTTTTATGTACCTGGGTCCTAAACTTTAGCTACTGGGCAGTTTTCAGGAGTAACAGTTCCACTGAAATCAGTGGACCTCAGAAGTGCATGGCTCTGGCTAGTTTGTGCCCCACAACTGTGTGAAGTGAAATCAATCCCAAAATCCAAAACAAACCAGCAGGCTATGTTTTCTATTTCTTGCTCCTTTAACTGAAATAAAGACATACTAATTTTAGTATTTAGTTACAAACACTGCAGCTCAAATTCATCGTGTTCAGAACAGACATGCTAACAGAGCCATCCTATGCATGCTTACTCAGAAGTAAGACTGTGCTCAGTAGGGCGGGAAGAGCAATCCAACACCTCCGCTTCCCGCCATGTGGAGGAGGTTTGGATGAGGTGGGGTGTCCCTATTTCGTGATGGTTGCTGCCAGCCTCCATTGTAAGGAGGCTGTGACCGGCAGGCGAGTCCCACCAGCGAAGAGAATACCAGTGCACCCATCCAAGGGGTGGCCAGACAGAAACCACCAGTGTCAGTGTTCATGCTGGTACTAGACAGGAGAACCCCCCCCCAAAAAAAATACAGCAGAGAGGGGACCCTCTACTACATGTATTTAGAGCAGCCTAGGTTTTGTGTTCTTTGGCTACAAAAAGGTAGATTTGTATTTGTGTGTGTGTGTGTGTTTAATGTAGTCCTTGTAGAACAAGACCTGACAAAACGCTGGCTTTTTGAAACAAACTAGTCCAAGGCTTACAGAAGCATCTTTCATGAACTGATTGACTATATCTGAAGAGATAGCTACCTCATTACATGCACTATATTTCAACGCTGAGAAAACAATGCACGTCAGGAGACAATAAAAAACAAGTACAAATGATACAGGTCATCTATGATAAATGTAAGTAGTGTTACATGAAATATGAGATACGATACCCAGGCTTTAAAAAAGAAAAAGAAAAAGGAGGAGGAGGAGAGTGAAATAGACAAGAAGAAGTAGGCTTTTCCAATGAATCAGTCTATTGCTTGAGAGACCCAACAGATTTCAGTTCCACTAAATGCCTTCTCCCATGCAAAATATTAATCAGTTTTTATATTTAATGGCGAGGAAGTGGACTGAATAAGAAGATATGTATTTTGAAAGAGATGGATAAAATGCAGAGTTCTGAAAGATGGATGTAATTGAGGAATAAGAGCAAGAGGGAAATCTCGATACACTCCAGATTTTTGTCAGATAGCAATATACCACCTGAAACAAGGGGATGCTATTGTGGCTAGCTCGAAACCAGCTCAAGGACTCCTAGAATATCAGAAAATAATTAGTAAAGGGTTGTATCCAACCTAGTGCTACCTCAACGTTCTGTCAGTGTGAGGATTTTTACTTGTGCAACAGAGTATTATCCTTCACTCCTCCTTGCACTGATGGGATGTGGTAGTTGAATACTGCCCAAATAATCAGTGGTGCTTAGGGCTAGTTTACATATGCACAGGCATCACATGCTTTTCCATCATTTGATTTGTAACAACTAAGTGTTTTAACTGATTTGACTGAAAGGCATTGGGTGGAATTCAATTATGGTAGTGCTCTTTTGGTCTAGTGAAGATGTCCACTAATAGAAGACATGGAGAAGTAATTTTTGTCAGTTCCCCTTTCTCCTTTCCCTGAAAACCAGCTCCTGGTTATTGGGGAACTCTACAGAACAAGATGAAAAAGTAGTCTGGGGTGGAGGCGGGAAGGAAAATCAACAAAAACCACTTTGTTTTTGTTCTATCTGCAGATATTTCAACTGGATCAAAAGCCCTTACCTGAGTGCAAGACCACAAACTGGATTCCAGTCATTGTGTATGAGGCGAGGTAGAAGTAGATTCTTGTCTTTTCTGTTTGATCCATGATGGTTCCTTCACACATGCATGGTATCACCTGAGTCATAAAGTGATGATTTCAGGGATGAACTAATGTTATTACTGAATGCACTGGTGCAAGCAAATTTTTCCAGTTGACTGGTTTAAATAGGTTGCCTTCATCACTGGAACTGGCAACTGTCTTCTTGTATTGAAAACAATAATGCTGAAAAAGATAAGAGGAATGCAGACCACTTGAAGAAAGAAAAGAAAAGAATCATGACAATTAAGGGTGGATCAGTTGGAGAAGGTGCAAAGCAGAAAAGAATTAATAAAACCATGATGATAATAAGACAGCATGGTGCTTGATGTACATTAGTGTACTCTCACTGACCAAGATTAAAAAGGGTCTGGAAATGAAGCCTTATGAGGAAAAGTTGAGGAAGCTGGGTATGTTTAATTTGGAAAAGAGGAGACTGAGAGGAGACATGATAGCCAACTTCAAATATCTAAAGGGCTGTCACACGGGGGATGGAACAAGCTTGTTTTCTCCTGCTCCGGAAGCTACCACCCAAACCAAAGGATTCAATTTACAAGAAAGGAGATTCTGACTACACATCAGGAAGAACTTTCTGACAGTAAGTGCTGTTCAACAGTGGAACAGACTCCCACAAGAAGTGTTGGACTCTCCTTCCTTGGAGGTTTGTAAACAGAGGTTGGATAGCCATCTGTCATGTATGATTTAGTTGATATTCACGCGTTGCAGGGGGTTGGGCTAGATAACTCTCGGTTTCCCTTCCAACTCTACAATTCTATCATTCTATAAACCCTGTTCTTCCCCTATTTGGAGCTTTGACAGGTTTAAAAATGAACACCGCTCCACAGATACCTGCATAGTTTCTGAGGAAGGGACCTACACTGCTCACAACGGCTGATTTTTGAGCGACTATGCAAGCTGCGTATGTCTAGAGACATAACAAATGTGTGCAGCTCAGTTTGTAGCACCTAATTTGCAATAATATTGAAGTCCCCCCATGATAACTCATTTACTCTTATAATAAATATATAAAAAAGACAAATTGCTACATTGAACATGCATTTTCTTCACTGCATGGAGCTGCTACCCCAGGGAGAAAGCCCCGTGCCGCTAACTAATAGTAAATCCTTTGGAAAATCATGTGTCATAATGATGGACAACCACGGAAAGAGTATTAAATAGATTTAGAGGTTAGATACTCAACGAGAACAAAAGGGGCCCTTTGCAAACTCCCACCAATCAGGGCTGGCTTGACGGTGTGAAGATTAGCACCAAATCCAGGCCAGGAAGAAAAAGGTTCATTATAAGACAAGACAAC
This sequence comes from Darevskia mixta, assembly GCA_034641385.1. Lineage (NCBI taxonomy): Eukaryota > Metazoa > Chordata > Lepidosauria > Squamata > Lacertidae > Darevskia > Darevskia mixta. Next base: position 8,063,229 of record JAWWNH010000001.1, on the reverse strand, counting down.
AAAGGGTTTGCCCAACGAATCTCACTTTGAATTGCAAGTAGAGGGTGTATCGCATTACCCTGGTGATTGAATAACTACAGGATCGCCAAGAAATGCTTAGCACCTGGGGACTAGCCCTGCAATCTCTTACACATTTCAAGCCAATTGGCCCATTGGGCTACTGAAATAAACAAGACGCAATGGTCTTTATGGTATTATTGATGACACCACTTGAATAAGGAATTACCACTTGTATCAGGAATTAATAAAACTAGATCTTGTCTACCCTGCTTCGGGCAATTCAGATGGTCAGCATCAGAGTCATGGGTGGCTGTACCACATTGCATCTTAGTAGCTTGCAAGACAACTGCTTCTGGAATTTGGAATTTGTCTAAACCACAGAGCCTAGAGCTTGCCGATCAGAAGGTCAGCGGTTCGAATCCCCGCGACGGGGTGAGCTTCCGTTGCTCGGTCCCAGCTCCTGCCAACCTAGCAGTTCAAAAGGACGTCAAAGTGCAAGTAGATAAATAGGTACCACTCCGGCGGGAAGGTAAACGGCATTTCCATGCACTGCTGTGATTCACCAGAAGTGGGTTAGTCATGCTGGCCACATGACCTGGAAGCTGTCCCTCGGCCAGTAAAGTGAGATGAGCACCGCAACCCCAGAGTTGTTCGTGACTGGACCTAATGGTCAGGGGTCCCTTTACCTTTAATAAGTGCTATAATCACAATAGACAGATGATCATCTGGACCAGTCATTGCTCTCTTGTTTTTTTTGTATGGTGCCAGAGTACCCTCATGGTGCTATATAAATAAGTAACAAATCCAAAGTTTTCACTAGCAAAATGAAGTGTCAGGCACATCAGACTTCAAATCCTGGTTCTCTGAATTTTCTTCCCCATTTTTGGAAGGGGAGGTAAAGTGCATGTGCCAAATTACTCCCACACAGAGAAACACATGAGGCTTCTGGAAGGGACGGAGGGGTAGGACAGGGAGACCACCAAATGTCAAGGGACAGAAGCAAGATACACACTTATTTTATAACTCACCTGAGGCAAAAGAAGAGATGAGAAACCCATGACTATGTTGGGCTACAACTCCCGTTATCCCAAGCCATTGACCATTCTGTCTGGGGCTAATGGGAGTTGGAGTCCAACAGCCTCTGAAAGGCCACAGGTTCCTCATGCAAGTGCCACAAGAAAGGCTGAGTAATATATTTTAAAAAGGAAGAAAAAATGGAAACTCTTGAAAGGTAGGCTCCAAACTTGCAAGATGAATATTTAATTATGCACAAAAAATAAATGTTCAATTAAATTTAACAAGGATTTTATAGAATCTTCACTATTTTTGGATGTCACGCCAGATCAGCTGCAAAACCTTCCCCTCCTGATTGGTTTTTTTTTTTTTTTTTACAGCTTAAGATACATCATCCCAAAATGACTTATTTGATCACTACTTCACAATCGCTATTGGTTTACTTTTCAAAACCAATACGCCATCCGTCAGTAAGAAGAATGTTAGGTGGGACTGCAAAGTATGGCTTTCATGCAATACTCGCAAAATATTATAGCCATTTGAGAAAAAGACAGTATCAGGGGGAAGAATCTTATTGCCAAGGGCCAGTGAAAATCATTTCATGCTTCAAAAGTTTGTGATTGGTCTTGCAAGGAAGAAAAAAAATTATATATACTTTCCGTAGTTGAAAATTGTTTTTGGTTTTAAACTGGAAGCACCTAAGTCTGAGCTATGCCTCTTATGCATGGCAGTCTCTAATGACTTTTCTATACCTGTCCTTGTAAAACTATATTATGCTTACAATTCATGAATGAATAAATAGATGGAGAAAAGCAACAGAGGAGCATTTCAGAATTCAGCCCTCCAACCTCGCTGCCCTGAATGTGCTGGCAAAAGTTCTCTCACATGCCCTTCAAAAACGCTGCTGGAAAATGTGTCCCTGTGCATCGATACAGCTGACAATCCTATATCCACTTAACTGGAAGTAAACCCCAGTGAACTCAGGGGGACTTCTGAGTCATCCTGTATGGGATCACACTGTAAGCCAAAGTATTCACAGTGGCTGAAATCCTGTGTACGCTTGCCTGGAGGACATTTCATTCAGGAAATGATCATGGGGCTGGGCTTCGTCTGGTCAAATTGTAGAACAGCATTCCCCAACCTGGTGCTCTCCAGGCTATAATTGACTATTAGCTATGCTGGTTGGGGATGATGGGAATTGTAGTCCAAAACACCCAGTGGGTATCACGTTGGTGGAATATGCATTTTCCTTATTCATTATTCATCTCCCAGTGATAACAGGAGGATTCATTAACAACCAGGATTGTCTCTTATTTCCTGCCATGGAAATATGATTGTCTCGTATTTCCTACCTACAGATTTCCTGAAATTTTCCTGTTTCATCTCTGTACCATTTGCTCATTGTGGGTTGTAAAACAGCTCCCGTGTTTTGTACAGATCCCAAAACACTTTGCCTATTAGATGAATGTAATGGCAGCAGTCAAGGAGGGGAATGAAACAGACAGCTGGAGTTTGGCTATAGCCTTATCTGGCAATTCTATTTGCTGAAAATCCTGTCATGTGCTTTTCAAGGCAGTAGGGGAAACAGAAGGGTTATTTTCCATAACTTTTAGAATTCTCCGAGGATAAGCTGAGCTTCCACCTCCCCTCCAAAATCCCGATTCTCATGAGCTTGCATCTTGCTCTGGCTATACAAAAAGTACAAAGGAGCATTGCTAATTTGCACTTTTAAGAGGCAGGAGAGAAACCTTTTCTCTGACTTCTCATTTGTTACCCCAACGCCTCTCACTCTGCTACAGTTACTGCGAAGATGTGGCTGAACTGGAACTGCAGAGCACATGCACACAGCTTCTTGATGTGGCAGGATGGACTGAACATCAAGTGGACATCTGCGCACAAAGGTGTGGCTATTATGAATCATTTATTAGGCTAGCTAAAGCTTTAGGAACAGCACACTCACTAACATAAAGGAGACCTTGACTTCGGGAATATTGTGTTGTTGTGCTGGCTGCATATTTTTTACAAGGGGCGACAAGATTGCTTTATGACTGTCTGTTTCAACACTTTCAAGACCACTTTTTTGTCATCAAAAGTTACCACTTTCTCATAAGGGAGCAGACTTCAAAACAACAACCAGAAAGATCACAGAAGCAGGCATTCAGAGATAACCTTCTGGTCTAATGAAGATTTTTGGTCATCATTACGGGGTGCACATTACAAGTCATTTGGACAAAACAGGCAACACGGAGCAAACCAAACATTACAGAAAATAGTCTATAGCTCTGAAGATACCCCACTGCTTGATAAATTACTGATTACCATATATTAATATGGGGTATGCTTAAACTTTGTATTGCTTGAATTGTATACTACCCAGGACTGTTTGTCAATAACACAAGACCTCCACAGCTGTGGTTGCTTCCTCTCCACCTAGGTCACCCCTGGCTTGTGGGATCTGGAAGAAAAGCTAATTATGGTTTTCTTCCTTGATACCTAAAGAGAGTGAATCCCTCCTTCTGATGCTCCCAACCTCATTATCCATCTTTGAGGGACTCCTCCAGATCACCTAGTTATTGAGCGCTCATTCTGATCTGCTTCCAGGGAGCTTATACGACAATGAGAATTCATTCTCATTTGCTAGTGGGGGTTCTTATACATCCTCTCATTAATCATTTGTTCGTTGTACACTTTTCCATGCATTTCCCCATCACTTTCCTAACTGCAAAAAGCCCATAAAAATGAATTTGTAGTGTTAGGTCGACAGAGGGCTTTAATCTACTCGTGCAAACCTATATTTCTCAGTATACCCTTGACTCCCTCCCACAAAATAGTGACAGGCTGGCAGTGCCCTTAACGGCTCTTGCTGCTGATGGTTTCCCATGTCAGCTTCCATCTATGGACAATTCTTTGCAGGCCTGGTACAGCTGTGCCACTGAAGCCTTCCCTGGAATGGAAACACATTTCAACTTTGTGTCTGGACCATCTCAGAGGCCAACAGCAGGACAAAGTCCTAATCCCTCTTTGTATTCCAAGTTCCTATGACCCTGGTTTACCCATCTGCTAGTGATTTCTGAATCCTTCCCGTGGCTCACAGGGGAGAGAACAGCTCCAAGCTTCAGACTTTTGGACATTAAACTGACAGCCAGAGAGCTGGATAATAACATCTATGATTCTGTTTTGCTTCTGGGTATTTGTGAATTGTATGTGGTATGCACTGCTGATCTAGACAGAAGGAAACAAGGACTCCTGTTCATACCTAGTTATCCCCTCTTCTGTGTCAAAGAGTACGGTATGTCTTCTAAGAGAAATCGTTAAAACATTAAGATGGGAAAGAGGGGGGCAGAAAGTATTTTGAACAACAGATGCAGTCTCCATTGTTACTGCCTGAGCTTGACCCACAGATCTATATTGAATTAGGTACCGTTCATCAATAAAAATTGACAAAATATGATTGTGGTGAAATAGCTCATGCCAGAATATCTGCCTCTCAAAAGACATCCTATCCCGTCCAGTCCTTCACTCCTTCTCCTCCTCTTTCTCTCCCTCCCTCCTCCTCCCTCCTTCCCCCCCCCCCCAATTCCTCTGTGGTCAGGCAAATAATGAAGCTTCTACATAGAGAGGACAAAAGGAAGAGTGAATAGAGCTTAACTTGCATGAGGAGGAAATAACCTTTTCATTACAGTTATATGACTTTAATTTTAATGACTTCCCCGACCGCATTAACAAAGAACAGGGATCAGAGGCCTTAGCGGGGCTACCGTCAGGGTCACCAAGTCATAAGAATGCCCCAGGAAACAAAAGTCGCTTCAGCGTGCCATAGCAATGAGCTCTATGGGCCATCACATTCCCAACTCGTCATGCCACCTAAGACCATTTCAGAAATACAGAATGTCTGAATATTTAAGGGAAATTAAAAGGAGAGGGAAAGCTGCAGAGGTGGTGGGGGCGGGGGGGGGGGCGGTTTCCCCAGAGCTTTTCCACCAGGAGCTGGCTGGTCAGGGCAATAAATGTTTGGCAATGATCTGTCTAAACTGCTTCTCACTACTATAGACTGGACAGATATCTACAATACTCACAATGCAATTAATCAGGCATTCCGTATCACCAGGGAGATAGAGAAGTAATAAAGAGGGATTGGCAAGGGGAACTCATAAAAAAACAAATTGCAGTGTCTACTTGATATTAATAATTCTGCTAGGCAACATGCCTTCCTTATCTGAATAAATCTTGGGAGTTTTACGGCAAAGGAAATACAAATTACAGACCACAATGTCACATATACGACACAAACTTTATTTGGCAAGTGTTTCCTCCGTGCAAACTGAGGACTAAAATGCTTCGCACAATTAAGAGAATAAATGACAACACACGGAGGAGGTATATGAAAGAGAGAGAGTATGGTAAAAGGACAATATTCTGGCTGAAAAGAAAAACAAGACTTGAAAGCTGACAAGAAAAAAAGATGGGCCAAACCGGAAAAGGAGCTCAGGCAAATACTTCAGAATCAACCAATTAGATCAGTGTTTCCCATCACAGCAACTTGCTCCTTTAGGTTTTCTTGCAAGGTTTCAGTGTTGTTAGTGCCCACTGCTACTGCAAATGTAAGAAGAAGCATTTCGCTATCCAGTAACTGCTCACACTCTGTGAAGAAGCCATTATAGCCAGTGGCTTGCACGGAGGTTGCAGCTGCTCTCTGCTTTCACAACTTGGATGCATTACAACTTGGGAATTGATATCCCAAAGGAAGGTGGCAAATATCGCAATGAATGAGGTGGAAAATCTGGAGGTCTAGGTGCTGTGGTCCAGTCATAGGTGAATTACGACAAAGGTTGGAGCTTCACTAACATGTGATATAAGTCTGCAAGTTGCTCTAGAACCTGAATTATAACAAGCTGCAAACAGGAAGAAATTCAAAGCCTCTTCTTTTATTCCTTAAATGGACTGGTGGGAGTTGCCTAGACATTGTCAATAAATATACAGAGAATACTGCATTATTCATATTACTTTCCTCTGGTTAGTGAAACCTACTGCTCTTTGGATCTTATGCGCAAAAGCAATGGCGACCTGCCCTGTATAAATATCTCCAGGAAATACGAGATAAACAACACCTACTGATTCTTTCACTTCCTCCTTTTTTACACTAAAAAGAGGACCTACAAGGCAATGCAGTTGCAAGCCAAACAAATCTTGCTAGTTTCTGGCCAGAGCTGCTTTAAGTAAAATTAGCTGAAGGAGACAGACACGTCCCAGCACTAAAGAACGTTTGGAAAATTGGATTGCAGTGATGTGCATCTGGAGGTTTGAGCTAGAAGTATTACTTCAGATGTCCATTGCAATTGTGATTTTTATTGTAACAGCACAAAAAACATTTTCTTCCCTCTCTCCACCTCCAGCATAGATGTACAATCTTGGCCTAATAGTACAGGGCCAAATCAGCCTCAGGCTGGTCCTACCTGGGAACTTATTTTCTGCCAAGCATATTCTTTAAGCACTCAGCAAACCAGTCTCAGGGATAGATGACTGTGAGCCATGGTTCCACAATCCAGAGTAGATGACTCCTTTGGTTTCTCACTGTGTTTATTTTCTTATTTATAAGAATATTTGCAATCGGTAATATCTTTGACAGTGTAAAAGAATTCTTAATATGAAAACCATTGGGTCAAAAAGCCTTGACTCCAGGATGTGCAGGGGAACAACTCTGTTAGGTTGGCTAGTTTACCTGCTGTAAGTGGTATTTCTATTTATTTCTTTATTGTCATTGTACAAGTACAATGAAATTGGATAAAATAATAATAATAATAATAATAATAATAATAATAAATAAATAAATAAATAAATAAATAAAAATAAAAATAAAAATAAAATTGCAACTGCACAAGCTTTTGCAATGCCCGGCAGCTAAGTATCTCATTAAGACTACTAAGAATAATCCCAAGCCAGTGTAAGCAAGTCTAAATAAGGAACTTCCGCATCCAAACTTCTTGTTATCAACAAGATATTTGAATTCATCGTGTACTCCAAGTATAATTCATGGCTGAACTGATATACTTGGGGTACATGTTGAAATTCAGGTGTTATATATCGATACATTAACTGTCTGTTCGCCTCCTTCTTTTACTCAATTTTCACCTATCAGGATACATGTAGTCAAGTCCAAGACCATAGAGACCAAAAAAGGTCAAAACACCACAAGTGAAGTCAGAAAGCTTATCATGGAGGATAAGAAGATGCTGGACTAGATGGGCCATTGACTTGATCCAGGAAACTCTTATGCCCCATAAGGGAACTGTCATCAATGGTGTTGAAAAGGTTTATGAAGTTAAACTTGCCTTGCCTTGCCTCGCCTCGCCTCCCCCTCCCATCATCCCATCCCATCCCATCCCATCCCATTCCAACACTAATCTTCCTAAACTTGCCAGGATGAACTGATAATGATTGATTGTTAGAGGAATATTGCAGTTTGCTGAAAAAGGGTTCATGGCTCTGACTCTGAGCTACCAGCTGACCTATAGTAGTCATAAGTAGTCCTGATTGGCTGGCCACTCTTTGTTGCTCAAAGCAGCAATATGAAAAGCCTAGTCCTCATTGTGAGAATAAACACCACACCCGAAAGCTCACAGGTATGGCTTCTTGGCATACAGTAACATTTAGTAGAACAATTGACTCCCAGATCAGTAGATACTTTGAGAATGGATGACATAATGCCAGAAATCTATGCCAATATGGCAATAGAAAACGTAACCTCAGACTGCAAGTATGCAGTGTAAAAGGTCATAATAGGCAAGCTGACAGCAAAGCAAAATCAAAATTACATTATGCTTTAGTTTTTAGCTATAATCTGCATATTTTTTTTACGGTCCCACTTGGATCACGTTGAAAGGAAACAACAACCGAGTGTTCTCGTAACACTGCTCTTGCTTTTGAGTCTGGGAGGCCTTGTGGCTTAAGCTGTGGCGGCGGTGGGGAGAGAAGTTTCTTACGGAGGGATTTGCCAAGTCAGGTCAGAGGGTGGTTTTTCCCACTTGCAGCCTCTAGTTCTTTATTTTGTTTAGGTTGCAGTACTTCTCCACTTCCAGCATCACCAGGCCAACAGCTCTACTGCTTTGATAATGAGTCAGACTAGGCAGAAATAGGTACCTAGTATTTCAACTCTGGTCTACATTAAATTGCCATGTGCTTCAGAGCTGGGTGGAACAAACCTGCAGCGCTGGAGATGGGGGCTGTGTGGAAGGGCTGCTGTTTGTTGCATTCATTCATGGCATGAATAGTACATGTGAGAGTTGCGGAAAGCTCTAGACCTCAGTTGTTCTTTGGCTATTGGATTTTCTTGTTGTTCGTAGCTCTATAAACCTTGTAAAAGCTGAAAGGCTTTATTTAAAAAAAAAAAGATGAAGAGATTTGGGCATGGTGCAAATAGTTATGGAGAGGGATGTTTTTATCCTACTACAACATTTATTTCCAACACCTCCACTTACACTGTTTTGCACTCAGAGGTGATGTCCTCACAGGTGGTACTATATTCCCCCCCCCTTATGCTAACTTTAACAATGAATTCTTATCCACTCCGAGGAAAGATGGAAGTCTGCATGAATAGCTTCTGAAGAGGCTGGTGTTGATTTCCAATTTTATGTGTATCGTAATCCTGACAAATGAGTCCCTTTGGTGAGCCCTAAAGTATTACGCCCTGGAATGATATATTCTGGAATATATATTTGATTCCCAGTTCCCCACCCTCCTCCACCTAAAGAAGAAAAGGAAGTATGAACTTTATAGGAGTCATTTGTGGTAGAAAACAACTAATAAAACCGCTAAGCTGACTTTTCGTGGAAAGCCTAAAGTCTTCTTCATAAGGATTTGCTTTCAATGATCCCGCAGCAATCAATGAGCAAGATGTGCAACTGCAAGAGAAACAAATCTTGTCTAGAACAAATAGCAGGTCGCATTCTGAGGTTCTTACCATGTAAGGGGTGGGATTCTGCTCTGCAAAATTCAGAACTCTGTGAACCTGAACGCCATCCAGCCAAGCGGGTTCTCCACATGAAAGAACCAGCCATATAAACCATGTACTGTGGGAATAAGATGGATTCTGTGGAAGCATATTAAATGCAAATGGCTACTATGCAGCCTTCTGTGCAAATCAAGTCCTTAATATAAGAGAGAGAGAAAACATACATAGGAATGTGAGCAATGTGGTACACAGATGCTCTTCAAAGAACCATGACATGTTTTTACAGTGCGTGCACAAGCAATGCTGCTCATTTTATTTTCTGAAAACATTCCAACATTTAAGGGAAGTTTCTAAAGGCTCCGTAGCAGCAGGATGCTCTAGTTTCAAAGCATAGTGCCAGCACATCTCCAGCTGAAATGTGTGAGGTGTGGGTCAGCCGAATCCAGTTGAAACTGACAGCATAATTCAGGGTGTGGGTCTTTCGTTCCCACCAATGGAAGAGTCTTCAAGGCAGGGAACTTAACACAGGCCCATGCCACAAATTTGCATAAAATATGCATATGCTAATTTATATGTAAAAATGAAATTTTGCTTTCGGGGGGGGGGGACGACAAAATCTGGCTCTCAATTTGCCAGTGCTTAATTTGCCTTGGTTGGAAGCATAACTTTGTTATAGGCTCTCTGAGGAAAAAAGGTTGATACATGCAACTGAGCAATTGTCCGTTTATTTAAATACATAACAATTCAACAGCCCAAAGTGTGATGTGAAGTTGGTGGGGCAATAAAGGCTGGTTGTATAAACCAATAAGATGACAATATTATTTTCTGAAAAGTAGAGACAGTTGGGAAATATGCCTCAAGGATCATCTCACCCCACATGAACCAAGCAGGACCCCAAGATCATCATCTGAGGCCCTTCTTTATGTGCCCCCTCCATGGATGTTTTGGAGGATGGCAAAATGAGAGTGGGCCTTTACAGTGGTGGCCCCCCTGCTTATGGAATGATCTTCCCAGGAAACTAAGGAATATTTTAATAAAGAATTAGACAGATAAAATTGGTTTGGGGCTATTTCTGCATTGGGTTAACCATATCCATAAGTTATGCCTTTCTAAAACAAGTCAGCATCCAGTTAACCCTCAGGTTTAAACTGATTTGCTCCCACTGAAGTAAGTGGGACCATAACCAATTTAAATCTAAGCATTCCAGTCTAATTGGGTTAAGTGTTGGATTTCCATGGTGGTACAGCTGGGGTTGCGCAGCTGTTGCAAAGGCTTTTAATACTGCAGACTGCAAAATTGCAGGACACAAACTGACAGACATTTCTACCACCTGCAGGCAGCCCTAATTATCAGGGGTAATAAAGATAAGAGTGACAAGGATTAAATAGATTTGTAACTATTGTATATGGAACTGTTGGCTGTGATCATTCATTTTTACTCTGTTGGTATGGTCTTTACTAGGCAGGACTCTATGTCATCTGCTTGCTTTTCTCACACACACACACACACACACACACACACACCCCACTTCCCACCCCATGAACCCCCTTGTGAAATTTCCAATTCTGTTTTTGAAGCTACTTCTCTGTTCTATTCTGCAACCCCACTTTCACCTTCACCTTTGCACCCCATGCCCATGTCTCTTCCTCACCCCCCTTTTTCACAACCCCACCCCAACAGACAGGCCACACATACCCCAGTTACCTCCTCCCACACATTATACCTACTAAACACCCTTTTCACCTTCTGCCCATTTATGAAGCCACCATCGCCTCCTATTCTGCACCCCCCTTTGCACCCACACTTTCCTCTCCCTCCTTTCTCACACCCCCAGCTTCATCTTCACCCTTTTTCTCAAGGGTCCTTTTCCTCAACTCCCCCTTGTACAAACACCTCCATTTCCATGCTGACTCCTTTCCCTTATTCTGCAGCCCTCCCTTTATGACACACACCATTATCCTACTTCCTCCTCCTTTCAACTCTCCTTTGCACATAGACCAGCCCTATTTCCAGGCCTCCCCCTCTCTCCTATTGTGCAGCCCCCTTTGTAAACACACCCTATGTTACTGTATGTTTACGATGAATAGAATCTGTACTGTTAGAGAACATCAATTTCAGCTGATGGATGATGTACATACATGGATGTTTACTTGTTAATAAAATAGCCACTGTAAGCTACTACATAGAATTTGGAACTTCATGTTGAAGACAACACATAGTACCAGGAGTGAAATAGACTGTGAAAGTACTATGGGATATTTGAGGGTCCTGTACGAGCTGGACCACAAAGAAGGCTGATCGCCGAAGAATTGATGCTTTTGAATTATGGTGCTGGAGGAGACTCTTGAGAATCCCATGGACTGCAAGAAGATAAAACCTATCCATTCTTAAAGAAATCAGCCCTGAGTGCTCACTGGAAAGACAGATCCTGAAGTTGAGGCTCCAGTACTTTGGCCACCTCATGAGAAGAGAAGACTCCCTAGAAAAGACGCTGATGTTGGGAAAGATTGAGGGCACAAGGAGAAGGGGACGACAGAGGATGAGATGGTTGGACAGTGTTCTCGAAGCTACTAACATGAGTTTGGCCAAACTGCGAGAGGCAGTGAAGGATAGTGCCTGGCGTCCATGGGGTCACGAAGAGTCGGACACGACTGAACGACTGAACAACCCTTTATGAGGCAGCTGAGAGGGAGAAAGCAGGGACATTGATATTTTTGCCTACAGTATTCCTGTTCATTTCTCCCAATGGCCCCTTTTCTCCACAGCACTGCAAGTGCCCCCTTTAACCCCATCCGTTTCCACCCCACCCAATTCCAGCTCCTCTCCAGATTTCTTCTCCACCATCACATGCCCTTAAACTCTCTCTCTCTCTCTCTCTCTCTCTCTCTCTCTCTCTCTCTCACACACACACACACACACACAAACCTATCTTCCCCTCTACTTCCCACATTTCCACACATAGTTCGCCTGCCCCTTCACCAATTCCACCTGCCTTTTCCCCTGTCATTGGAGGACTAACACAGAGAGAGACCCTTCTTCTCCAACACCAAAACCTTCCCTTGATCATACCACAGTCATTTGCTACAGACAAGTCTCCCCATTTTTCTCCACACACCCCCCGTCGCCTTTAGAACCTTGGGAAACAGTCAATGAAAACAGTGTGATAGCAGACTAGTGCAAATATAGTAGAGGGAAACCAGTCCTCATATTCTGTTTGAGATTCCATTTGGACCACCAACTTGGGGTGGGTGGATAGACTGAACATCTCATGAAACCACTTTCCATTAAAAGATGGTAGGAAAGGCATTAACATTAACAGGAGACTTACATATTTGTCTGCAGGCAATATAATTGGAGTCTGCATCCAAATAGAACAAAAGCAGACTTACAGTGAAATCACTATATGTAATCCTTATTGTGGGTGTTGCTGTATTTATGGCTTGCTATGAGTTGATTTTATTCAGATTTTATTCTAGTGTTTGTGAAGTGCCTGGAATTTATTTTTTGTAATGTAAGGTCATATAGAAATGTTTTAAATAAATAAATGTCTACTGATCCCAATGCAGCTATAAGATTTGGCAAGCAAATCACATCATGTTTTTCTTTAAAAAAAATCATTTGTGAAAAGTTAGACGGTCAGAGGGGAATCAAGAGGGCAAGAGAAGTTAGTTGGCCCTTCAGTCTCCCCCTGCTCTCGCTAGCTCAGTCAACAGTGTATAAGAAATATTTTTAAAGCTCTCTGCCACTTACTGATCAACTCTTTGTGTACTGTACTGTGTATGCACAGCACTTTTGTGGCAGACACCGCTAGCCTCATCATGGAGTTGTGACACTGCTGAACTGCTTCATAAAACGCCACTCTCCTGTCATTGATTTTCGTTCATGGAGTGTCACACAGAACAGGAACTAGTTGAGAACAGCACACATAATAGCTCCTTAGAGACACTCTAACTGGGTTCGACAGATGTGCAGGGGGGTGAGAGAAGTGCTACTGCAGCACCAGCGGACTCGCCCTGCACCTATTCACATTCATTAGAGCATCTATTGAGAGCCCCTATACATAAAGGTGCACAACTGGGAAGGTAGGGTCACTGATTGTGCGAAGACAGGCTTGGCCTTACCATTAGGTAGCATGAGGAGCAGATGTTGTTAGAGAATAGAGCCATGTGTGCTGCATTAACACTGAAAGAGCCTGCCGGATCAGGCCAATGGCCCATCTAAACTAAGATATTTAAGTACATATCCAACGTTTAAGTTCGTAGAACTGTAGAGTTGGAAGGAACCATGAGGGTCATCTGGTCCAACCCCCTGCAGCGCAGGAATCTTTCACCCAAGGTGGGGTTCGAACATCCAAATGGTACACAACAGAAGAAAATTATGATAATAATTCTAAAAACAATTAAAACCATTCCAACAAACTCTAAAAACAATAAAAGGCATTCTTTAGATGTGCAATTAATATTTCATTCAACCCCGAGACAAAAAGTGTCATGCTACCAGAAAACTGGAGCTACCAGTTTTCAAATTAATAGATAGCTTACACTAACTTGATTTAGATTTTTTTTTTTTGAAACTACAGCATCCCTTTAAAGACATCTCACATGTCTTTTTTAAAAAAGGTACCGGTATAAAGAGAATGGGGAGCCTGTGCCCGCCCCCATTCAACCTGTTGGCTGCCAATTTGGGGTCAGTGAGTTGCAGTATAAACACTTTAGAAAGCTAAGTGTTTTGTGCTTGTCCATTTGTAATGCAAATTACCACGGGACTGGCCACATCAGTGCTGCAATGGTTAAGGAGGATGACTTGCTCCCATAGTATCTCAGAAGGGATTGATAAGGTTGAAGTAACATAACAGGGGTTGGAATTAGGTCAAGATAGCTCAGTTGGTAGAGCATGAGACTCTTAATCTCAGGGTCCTGTGTTTCAGCCCCACGTTGGGGAAAAGATTCTTGCATTGCAGGGGGCTGGACTAGATGGCCCTTGGAGTACCTTCTGACTCTATAATTCTGTAATTCTATGATCTGCAAATCTAAATCAACAGCATTTTCAACAATGACTATTAGATTGCGGTGGGGGAGACGGTACTATTAGCAGTGTAACCAGATCAGCTCCATCTGATATTTCAGGGGCTGTGACCAAACTGAAATATAAGCACTGTTGAGTTTGCAAACTCTATTGAAGGACACTCAACAGTTTATCTTAATCACTTTTCAAGACACAAAAGCAGATCTCAATATGAATCTGTTTCCCACATTGTTTCCTCCCAACAGGGTTAGATTTCAGATTTGCCTGGATTAAGCTAAACCCTTGGAATTCCCCATCTGGACGTTAAGGAAGCAAGGGAGGCTTCATTTCAAAGGCTGGCGGCATGCAGTAATTTCTGCCTGGTTCGAAAGGAATGGGACTTTCATTTTTTAAAATCAGTGAATCACTTTTGGTCTTTTACTAAATCCTTTCTCCTAACACCCCCCCCTAACCAATTTTATTACATTTTTGAGCTTTCTGGCATACACAATTTAAAAAAATATGAACCTTTTATTCTAAAGTTGGTGGATCAGAAGATATGGCACTTAGAGGTTAAAAAAATACGAACACCCAAATGAATGAACCTAGTTTTCATTCTCACTAACAACTCCATGCCATTGCTTCTGAATAAACTATTTGGTCATTGTTAATAGTTCAGCGAGCTGCAGGTTATTTTCAGTGATCCTTTATAAAAATTGCAGACTTGCATTCCCTGACTCTCATTATTGCTTATGCACTTCTAGTTTAAGCATAACTTTAAGCATAACTTGCAGCGATGCAATAGAGCCATTAGAAAGTATGGGTAGCCTTCATGCATTGCCAGCACTTTTGGCTCTGGAGGTTGCTGTCACACATGGCTATGGAGATGTATAGATTGCCTCAGAGCCTTTTTTTTTTTTTTTTTTTTTGAAGTCCTGCACTTCATATTCAGGTCAGAACAAAAAAGTCTGTCTGAAAAGAGTACCTCTTTTTTATAAAACAAAAAACCCTAACATATGATAATTCAAAGGACTAGGTATAATTGGTAAATACAATTCAGAGGTGTTGCTAGATACTTAAAGGACTAGGGGCACAACAAAATGAAAATTAAGATGACTGTCTGGGGTTCTGACATCATTGTACTTTGCAGTATACCCTAATGCCCCATAAAGGTAAAGGTAAAGGGACCCCTGACCATTAGGTCCAGTCGCGGATGACTCTGGGGTTGCGGCGCTCATCTCACTTTATTGGCCAAGGGAGCCGGCGTACAGCTTCCGGGTCATGTGGCCAGCATGACTAAGCCGCTTCTGGTGAACCAGAGCAGCACACGGAAACGCCGTTTACCATCCCTCCAGAGCGGAACCTATTTATCTACTTGCACTTTGACGTGCTTTCGAACTGCTAGGTTGGCAGGAGCAGGGACCAAGCAACGGGAGCTCACCCCGTCATGGGGATCCAAACCACCAACCTTCGGATCGGCAAGCCCACCACCACCAAAAAAGGGGGAAAGTTCTGCACAAGAGGGTCAAATTTAAGAGGTTACACAGTCCAGACCATAGATCAGTGCCCTGGTTAGTATCACTGACAGTGGCTGTTGTTACTGCAGAAGTAACCCTAAACCAGCAGAAGACCCTGGTTTGCTCTGGATTTCTTAACAAGAGTTATGAAATTGGCAACAATAAATCTGTATCACAACCAAATGGTAATATACCACCGAACATCTCCACATTTTGTCTATCCAAAGCAGCCGTTCTTTTGGTGCCCTCCAGAAGTTTTGGATTATAACTCTCATCATCATCTGACTCTAGGCTGTTGGGAGTCTAAAACATCTGTAGAACATCAGCTTGGGAAAGGCTAATATAAATCCTGCCTCATCACATTAAAGGTCTCATTAGTTTAACAGGTCTCTCATTATTAGTACAAATGACAATGCCTGGGTAAAAATGCTACTTCTCTCAAAAAGCAGAAGTGGACTTGACAAACCTCACCCATGCTGCTGAGACACTTAAGACTGGGAGAGGATTTAATTGGTATTTCTAGATATGCCCTCATGAGCTCATGCCAGAGCATAATCCTTCTCAAATACAACAAAGTGATTTCGTTTCAAAACAATGAAATCATGGGTGTAGCTGTGGTTGAAAGGAAAAATAAATGCTGTTGAGTTTTAAGGTGGGCATGGCTTTTGAAAAACTAAAAAAATCTACACTGAAGCGCAGTTCCTTCCTGTGAGGTGAATAGAGTGTAACAAAAACAAGGAAGAGATGTAACAAATGAAGGGACGGCATATAAGTGTGTTTGAATTATTTGGCCTCGCTTGTCCTGAAAGAGAGGTGTAACTGTTTCACCAGTGTGTGTTTTGTTAGAATTCCAAAGAGGGTTGATGCAAAGGTTCACAGGATTCCTCCCCGCCCCTCTCCTGGAGCACCAATCCTATTGCAATTTTTGTTACGTGCCTGTTAAGAACTGTAGCAGTTTCACTAAATTATTCAGATTCCAAGAAATGCAGAAACCAGCATCAGCATTCTGTACAGAGAGTGGGATCTGTGGCCCTCCCAGTCAGCATGGCCAATGCTCAGAGATTATGGAGCATGTACGCAGGTGAGTAAAGAGGCAAGTATGTTGACACTTTTCATACAGGGAGTGAAGGCAATCTGCTCTCCAAAAAACCTACAAATTTCCAAGATTCTTTAGGAAAATCAAGAGAATTAAACTAGTACGTATCATGCTGATATAAGTGTGAATGATTGCAAGCATCATTTTATCCCAGCCTTTCTCAAAGTAGCCACATCAGTGTACGTTGTTCTCCCTTTCATATTATCGTCACAACTAGGGCCGGCTCTACCATTTGGCAGAGACAGACAACCTTCTCAGGCTGCATATGTTGAATGGTGGGGAACAGTGGTGAGGTGTTGGTGGACACGGATAGTATGACCTACACTTTCCTAGCTATCCTCCTATGGTGCAGTGGGGGGTGCTGTCCTGTTGCCAGTGTTGAAATAAGATTCAACTACCAACTGAGTCAGCTTTTGCATATGGAATAGGAGAGCCATTTTGCCCCAGGCAGCAAATTAATTAACTTTGAGATGTGGATTTGAACCTGGATCTGCCCATTCCTAATCCAATATTCTAACCACTACATCACACTGGCTTTTGTTGTCTCTTGTAGAAAGGTTCTCTTTTTTGGGAATTTGCCAACACTTAGTACAGTCTTCTGCAAAAGCAGAGGAGCCCTCCTCCCCAGCCAACCAGACCTTTATTGGCAGACTTAGTTGACATACTGTATCAAATTCTAATAAAAGACATCTCCCTTTTAGGTATAAGATGGGAGAAGTTCCAACAGGTGCAGCACATTCAGCAAAAGAACTGAAGTGCTGGGGGAAAGCAGCACCATATTAACTTATTTGTGGTCCAGGTACATTGTTCGGGGCCAGGAGTTGGCGACTCTGCCAATTAACAGTGGGGGAGTAGAAACAAATGTTCTACCAAAGTATCATCAAGCAAGAAAAACGTCAACAGAAGTCCGAGTCTCTATTTAACAAGGGATCAGGCTTCAAAATTCCAGGATGAGTGAGGTTTGTGGCATCCCCAACACTGGTCTCTTGTTGCAAAGAGCTGAATAAGGAACAGATGCCAAAGAGTCATCAGCAGCCAGTGTTGGCTGTATAGTTTTGCTTCTCTAGACATACCGGAAAAGGCACAGCCTGCTTTGGCCACATTCATTAAACCTATTTTGCTGCCCTAGGCAACTGCCTGCTGTGCTTTGGTGTAGGAACGTGCCCTTGTTGTACTCTGCAGAGCCACAAGATTAGCTTCTTTCACATCTAAGAAAGCTCAAAGCTGAATGACAAATCAAAAAGGCAGCATAGTGAATTCATCCAGGGTCTTCCTTAATAGCTGCAAGGGTGGCCTGGAAAATATTAAAGGGTATCCTCACCTTCTAACAGGAGTGCTGCTCTTTGGGGTTTCAACTAGCTTTCCTTCCAAGCAGAGAAGGCCACCCCATACTGGTTCCCCCCCCCATGCAACATTATGTGGCTAGTGAGTGTACTCAATCATCCGTAGATTGTGTGCATGCAGGTACATACATAGGTGTACACAATCTGCCTCCTCTGGGTCTTTTTAAAAGAAGTTTTTGGTATTCAGAGTTTGCTTCATCATGCCAATTCTTCATGTTTCCCATTGACCCAGTTTGACCTCCGTTTGTTGGCACGTACCACCTGTGCTTGGTATGAGAACGTGCAATCAAACATTTCTGTTGCCATCATGATATTTCTTGTTCACAGCCATAGCCACAAAGTCCTGTTTTTGTAGGAGCAGGGAGCAATGCCAGTCCTTCTTAAAGCAGCCAGAGAATGCATTGTTCACTTGTGTGGGCACTCACGGCTCAATTCCTGAAGCACTGCTCAGACGGAATTGCCATCAGGCATCAAGCACTGCAGAGCTGCCATACCTTCACTCTATGCATTTCATTTCAGACATGTTACTTTCAAGGGAGGGAGTCTACAGGCACATGCCTGTGGGTTTTGTTTTGTTTTGTTCCTCTGGCACCATGAGTTACGTAAGCATGATGTGTAGTGATAACATTTTAGGAAACTGCTTACCCGCCCTCCACTAAGCTCCAGGTCCTGACATGAGATCATTGGCATACATCAGAGAAGAAGAGGAGGAGGAGGAGGAGGAGGAGTTTGGATTTGATATCCCACTTTATCACTACCCTAAGGAGTCTCAAAGCGGCTAACGTTCTCCTTTCCCTTCCTCCCCCACAACAAACACTCTGTGAGGTGAGTGGGGCTGAGATACTTCAAAGAAGTGTGACTAGCCCAAGGTCACCCAGCAGCTGCATGTGGAGGAGCGGAGACGCGAACCCGGTTCCCCAGATTATGAGTCTACCGCTCTTAACCACTGCACCACACTGGCTCACAGAGCCTCTGTGGAGACCTAGCATGGTGCGTCAGCATGTATATGTGAAGTTTGTGTGATTTGTGCAATTCTGGAAACAGATCTACCACGGGTGAATGCCCAGTGAGTTTGTCATAGGTAGCATCTACGTCGTCGTTCCCACACTACTCAACAGCCACTGAGATCAAATGCTACTATTCCTCTTGTAGAATGGCTTTTGATCTGGTAGAGAAGTCCACTAATGTACCGGTAACAGATGGGGGTGCAGTTCTTGACTTCCAGCTTCCCCCTGCACCACCCTTCACACTGTTTAAGGGTTCTCCAACCATTTCTGGACCTTCACCCAATCATTGCTGTAATATCTGTGTATTACCTCAAATATGGATGTGTAGATTGAGTTCTTTGCAACATTTGTTTCTTTGCCTTGTCAGCCACACCGCAAAAGCTCTTTGGGCTGCATGGAATGATTTATTACGCAGGATTTCTCAAGGAATGCCTCTCTATCCCTCCTACTGCCCTCACTTTATTGTCAAGTTCTTGGAACATCAACCTCAGAATGTGAGATAATTTAATAAAGGGGGATTTTTTCACCCTCCTCCACTGCCCCATTATGACTAAATTTATAGATTCAGGATTGCTGTAAATTATATTATAATTATACTGCTGCACAAGTGACTTCACATTCTAGAAATTAAAAAGCAATTCAGGTAAATGATCTTTAGCCACCGTGGTGCATCCCTGCAGAACTCATTAACTCTGGGGATTACATGGCATACCGAAAAGATTACACAGGCAAAACTACAGCTTTTGAAGACGTGATACACCTGGAATATAAATAACTTGAGTCATTTGGGAAGAATATGGGATGGGACATCCATTTGCAAACCTTGTCATATTAAGGATACTAGTTTGGTTGGTTGGTTCTTTGTGGACCAGCCCATTTTCTTAGCTTTCAGTAACTGTGAACCTAAGAAGAGCCTGGTGGATTAGGCCAATGGCCCATCTAGTCCAGCATCCTGTTATCACAGTGGCCAACCAGATGCCTGTGTGAAACCTGCAAACAGGATTCAAGCACAAGAGGATTCTCCCCTCCTGTGGGCACAGCCATCTTGTCTAGTAGTCCTTGATAGCCCTCTCCTTATCCTCTAATCTAGGCTGATGACCATCACTGCCTCGTGTGGGAGCGAATATGTGGGAAGATATTAGAAAAGCTTCCAGATTAAAAGATTTCCACATTCCTCCCTGTCATAAAAGTATATAATAATAATAATAATAATAATAATAATAATAAATTTTATTTATACCCCACCCTCCCCAGTCAAGACCGGGCTCAGGGCGGCTAACAACAATAAAAATCACAATAGAATACAAAAAGCAATTAGTTAAAATAAGTTAAAACCAGTTTAAAATGCCAATTCATTATGCTCTGCTTACAATGAAACCGAGCTGGATTGCATAAAGTTTTAGTGATAGATACTTTGTACAGTGGTACCTTGGGTTAAGAACTTAATTCGTTCTGGAGGTCCGTTCTTAACCTGAAACTGTTCTTAACCTGAGGTACCACTTTAGCTAATGGGGCCTCCCGCTGCCGCCGCGCGATTTCTGTTCTCATCCTGAGGTAAAGTTCTTAACCCGAGGTACTATTTCTGGGTTAGCGGAGTCTGTAACCTGAAGCGTATGTAACCTGAAGCATCTGTAACCCGAGGTACCACTGTATTTGTTATTAATGTTCCAAATCAGGGAAATCCCTGAACAAGAAAACTCTTACTCCCCCCCCCAAAAAAAAATCCCTATCACAACCTTCAAATACCCGCGGGTATAGGGCAGTACAGTATATAAATTCAATAAATAAAATAATAATAATACAGTGGTTGAAACTCAATTGAAATGTATGGACTTCCACTGATGAAGCTACTGGAGGAGACAAGTTGTCTAAATTTACAAGCAGAACCAACTTCCAGATGAAGAAAGTGAAGAGACTGTAATACAGGCATCCCCAAACTTCGGCCCTACAATTTTGGACTACAATTCCCATCATCCCTGACCACTGGTCCTGTTAGCTAGGGATCATGGGAGTTGTAGGCCAAAACATCTGGAGGGCCACAGTTCGGGAATGCCTGCTGTAATATATGGGATCTGGTAGTTGTAAAGCAAGTGCAGTTACAGTTAATGTCACTTGTTGGTGCTAGTGATACCAGAACTATGTAAAATGTCCCAAAGTAAAGCATTCTTTGTTCCTCAGCAATTTCAGAGTCTGTCTGTTCCTTGCTGTGCAGCACCCAAAACAGAACGTTACAAAGATCTCATAACTAGGTTCTGAGAAAAGACAATATTCTGTGGAGCAATTTATTTACTAAAATATTGAGAACCAAAGGTCCAAAATAGCAATCAGAGCCCACTAGCTGCTGTGATTTTTTATAATATGAAACTAGGAATCTATAACAAGTACCTAAATGTGCTGGTCAACCCAAACAAGATGTATAAACTTGTTGGTATGAAGGCGGATTAGGCATTAAGCAGGGATGGAGAAGCTGTGGCCCTCCAGATGTGGTTGGACCAGTTCCCATCAGCCCCAGCCAGCATGGCAAATGACCAAGGATGATGGAAGTCCAACAACATCTGTAGGGCCACAGGTTCCCCATCCCTGCATCAAAGCTTTACATTGGAAATCTGCCTTACTATAATAAATTTCAACTTTATCTTTATGTTCATTCCTTTTAGAAAGTTTGCTCCATTCTGTTATTTTTCTGATGTGAAATATTATGGGTTGTTTTTTTTTTTTACAAGCACCCTGTTACGTTCCAAAACATAACATATATCTGGACATTTTCTTCCATTAGCACTTTGGGGGGAAACAATCTGGTGAAGTCTATATTTTATCTGAGCTAAGTGCAAATCATAACATCATGGTTCTAGAATGCTATCCAAGAGACACACCACTGCTCTGCAAG
Source organism: Darevskia mixta (assembly GCA_034641385.1). Classification (NCBI taxonomy): domain Eukaryota; kingdom Metazoa; phylum Chordata; class Lepidosauria; order Squamata; family Lacertidae; genus Darevskia; species Darevskia mixta. The sequence continues at coordinate 8,041,413 of JAWWNH010000001.1, read as the reverse complement.
GTCTACAAGAAACAAAAAAACAGTGCCATGATCATGCAAGAGAACAGGGCAGGGAGAAATGTCATTTCAATCTGAGACTCTTTGCAACATGAGCATACTTTTAAATTTTCCTTGAGGAGAGATTACTTGGTTTTGGCTAAGAACCTGAAACCACTTGCAGGCCACACAGAAGTTACAGCGTAAGCAGATGACATCCTCTTTAAAAATCCTTTTAGTCACAAACAGATTTTGAAAACATATACTTAGAAACCACGCCAGTAAATTGGCTTTTCCATGTTATTGCTCTGTAGCCTTTGCTATGAGCAGGACCCAGTGGTAGCTTCTGCCTCTTTTTTGTTCCCTGTTTTCTCTGCATGATTCTGGTTCTAACCAAACAGCGGCATGAGCTCTCGAATGAGCCCACTTGAGTCCTTTCAGACATGTTTAGATGGCATAATCTGACCATGAGCACAGACTGCAGTTTTATGGGTATGATTTACAGTGGGCGTGAGGAACCTCTGGCTGCCAGCTGCCTCCATCCAGCTGCCAGCACTTCCCTGAAGTCACACACTGAGACCAAATGAGAATGTTCACTGTTTTCCCCCCAGTAAAATTGGGCACCCAGGGAGGCTGCAGAGCACAGACCACTGAAGAGATGATTTGAAGAATGAAAGAAAGGTTATCAGAACAAATAAACAATAATCAGGGAGTTAAAATCCAAAACACAAAGTTATTCTAAGGTATTTACTAGTCAGTAAGTCCTACAGGGACACGGGTGGCGCTGTGGGTTAAACCACAGAGCCTAGGGCTTGCTGATCAGAAGGTCGGCGGTTCGAATCCCTGCAACGGGGTGAGCTCCCGTTGCTCGGTCCCTGCTCCTGCCAACCTAGCAGTTCAAAAGCACATCAAAGTGCAAGTAGATAAATAGGTACCGCTTCGGCGGGAAGGTAAATGGCGTTTCAGTGTGCTGCTCTGGTTCGCCAGAAGCGGCTTAGTCATGCTGGCCACATGACCCGGAAGCTGTACGCCAGCTCTGTCGGCCAATAATGCGAGATGAGTGCCGCATCCTCAGAGTCATCCGCGACTGGACCTAATAGTCAGGGGTCCCTTTACCTTTAAGTCCTACAGTGTAGGATGACTGCCTACTATCAATGCTGCAACTTTCACAAGGACTGGGCTAAAGATACTGCAGAAGTTGCCACCCTTATAAAACTTTTTAGGAGTGATATTGTCCTGATCCTGCAAGTATAGGAATAACTGATCCTGCAAATACTTGCATTTAAGCAAATAATTAAAATCTATTTTTTCAGTGGGTCCACTGGGTTAAACAGAGTTTAATATAAACAGCTGGAAAGATTCCCTCTGTAACAGTATATACAGCTCATATCTTTTTGATAGTCTGTTTTTAGGGTGATCTTTCTTCCCCTTCAATTTGTGTGTTCACATTTCCTATTTTGGTGGATGTAGCTCTCTGTATATTTTTTTGCTCCAATGTGGGTCATCCCCTCCATTCTCTGGCTTGTTTGTTGGATACATAAGACCGTAGAGGAATGGATGATTGTCTATGATCAGATTGTAATATTATTTTCCCCAGCATCCTTTTCATGAAGGGAAAATGACACAGGCAGAAATCAATAGACCTATTACTGCTCTTAGCTAACAATATACAGTGGTACCTCTGGTTACAGACGGGATCCGTTCCGGAGGCCCAGCCGTATCCCGAAAAGTCCGTAACTGGAAGCGCCCTTCTGCGCACACACGCGCAATGAAACCCGGAAGTATACACTTCTGGGTTTGCCGCATTCGCAACCCGAAGTTTATGTATCCAGAGGGATACGTAACCTGAGGTACCACTGTAATTAAGCTGAGCATAGCAGCTACATTTAATAATAAACTGAAATACTTAGTGATTCAAGACTTCATACCCTGTAAGCAAAATAACACATTTTTGTTATAACAAAGCATAATGTACAGGAAAGCATCTTAGTACCCGACTTTGTAGATTTGCTATGATGGAAACAAGAGACTAAGGGCCTTCTGGAAAACTCTAATGCCCAGGCTAGCTTGTTGGAGTGATACATAGGTTAAAGAGCTGTTACTGCCTATCATAAAAGGAAACCCATCCTCACTTTAATAAGAACAATATTTTCCCCACTCCGTCCATCTCAAATATATATTTATGACCCAAACATTTCTGCATTAAAACTTGCTCCCTTCAAAGACCTCTTTCATGTCCCAAAGGGGATTTTTTAAAGTGATCTTATAGCAGCCGTTACTTATCTTTACAATGCACATAGTTAATGCTTGGAACTTTTACTTTCCTCTATATATTTTTAGCAACCAGCAATAAATTTGGTTTGATTCAGATGTTAGTGACTCTGTGACAATCTGTTGCCTTCCAGATGTTGCTTAGGCAATGTTTTAGTAGCTGGTTCTATAAAAGGCAGCAATCAAATTGGCCTTAGCACACTTCGTCCTGCTCCATTCAAACAGTTCATTATCAATATTGTTTATCTGTGGAACTGAATGCAATCATTCAGACAACTGTCCTAATTAATCCATTAACTGAGTATTTTAAAATGAGGCTTTAAACTGGAGCACTCTCCTGTGGAAGAATGTGTGGTGCTCATTACAAACAATCTTCCATCTCTTGATTCTGGCAGTAAATGACTTGAGAGAAGCTCGCCCTGGAAAATCTGATGCCCTGACTTGCTTCCCAGGATACTTCCATCCTGGGCCACTTACACATTTATTACTTGCGTGACTGATACACTGCCTTTTTGGACACAATTGCTCCTTCAAGGTCATGTACAAAATTTCACAAAGTAGAATAATGGTGCTAAAACATTATGAAATAACCATCAAATGAAAACCACATTATCATCCCTTAAAACTGAACCATAGCAGCAATTAAGAAATGCAACAGCAATTAGTAAGAGGCTGACTAAAATAAAAGTGCTTTAAAAAGTGCTTAAAAGTTTCTTTAAAAAAAATCCAAACACAGGGTCAGTCATATTTCCTGAGGAAGCATGAGTCTTAAGTGCGGGGCCATCACTGAAAAGGTCCTGTCCTTGGTACTTGTTAGCCTAACACAGGATCAGAGGGCAGTGCATAAAGCTAAGGCAGGTGTGTATGGATGCAGGTGGTCTTTCATAGTTATGTGTTAGCAATCATTAACAATACTTTGTAATAGGGGCAGAACTAGTAGTGGCAGCATTGCAGCATGCCCTTTCCTCCAGGATCCTCAAATATGGATTAAGGCCTTCTTAAACCTTGGCATTGTTTAAATGATGAAATCTGTCAGATGTCTTTGGGGGAGAGGGGAGGATAATACTGTCAGGTCCTTGTCCTTACGGAAAGATAAAGTATCAGGTGCTGCTGTTCATACTTGGCTTTGAAAAGAGTTGGCAAAAGGTGAACATGGTCTGACCTTCTGAACATCTCTCCCTCAAAGTAACATGCTCACCTTCATGCAGTTGCTCAGACTGTCTAACCACTAAAAACTCACGTTCAACCACTAAATGCTGCCTCATTTAAAAGCTAAAGTCATGGAGTCACATGTGGTTTTGACCCCAAAACCATATGCTCATCCGGGTTTGCCTATATTCAGGAACCTCAGCAAATCATTTGGTGAACCTAGCTTTAATGTCAGGTATATAATTAAACCACCAAAGCAAAACCTGGGAGCTGAGCTTCTCTACAGAAAAAGTTCTTAGGTGTCAAGTACAACTCCATACAGGGACCTTATGTGCTGCCTTTAGTTCTGGTTACCTGCTGTTGTTGAGGTCAACAGATCTTTCTTGTTCTTATATTGTTTATATTAATGATACAACTGGAAACAAACTGGTGTTAAGAGAGCTACATGTTCCACTGATCTGATCCCACAATTGGCCTTTGGAAACTTATTCCCTATGTGATTTGTCCGGAAAGTCAGACAGAAAGTGTTGTTATTGTTAGCCACCTTCTGTACCATTTTGTGGAAAGGTGGATCACAACTAACTAACTAACTAAAAAAAATATCATATTTTGTTAACACAGCACAATGCTTTTGATTTCACTCAGCTTGGTGAATTGTGAGCCTGACTGAACAACCAAGAGTCTGTCAGGGAGCCAACAGCACTTTTTTGTACTTTTCTTTTTTATATATAAAAAGCCATTTTCATGTGCATACAGATGACACAGGAAAATTCACAGGCTTCACATCCTGCAGCTGCAAAAAGTAACACAACAAGTATCACCAATGTTTGGTCCAAATGCAGTTTGATTCCTTTCCCAAAGCAAACTTCTGGAAACAAGGAAAGTTTACTAGACAGAGTACGTCATAATACTTTCACAAAAGCCCACATACACACACACCAAAAAAAACCCCCAACACTTAGCAAAATCATCACCTTTGTGTTGTTTTGTTTTGCTACTTTCTCCAGCTGCTAACACTTTGGAGAGAGCATCAGTGGCTCTAATTACAGGCCAGCATTAGAGAGGTAAGTTCCTGTGCCAAGTACTGTTCTAGCAAGCAAGCTGTCTCAGTGTATTCCTACTTGTATGTGAAAGGAAGCAAAGATGAATAGCAGCACCAAGATGCAACATGTTACCTGAGTAAACAGTGGGAGGAATCGAGTCCCCATCGGCAGAAACAGGATACTGACCAATTTGTATTATGTTGCTCACTTTGATTAAAACAGGTAAAGCCTACATAAAATATGAGGGCACACAAATTCACTCCAGTTATCTGTGAATGAAACTAGCAGTACAAAGTAACTAGGGGCAAAATCGTTCTCAGAACCATTGTAATTCTTAGATAATTGCCTAATCTAAGGAAGCAGTGTTAACTCAAGGAACAACAGGGCTGAATGGAGCGGCATTGCCAAGCACTGCCATTTGCACCAGCCAGGATAGAAGATGGTGGTGTGGCTGGGGAGACAGTACTTGATTTTTGATGAACCAGTTCCAGGCTGATGCAGCAGAGGCAGACTGAGATCAGGCTCCTTTCCAGGAGCTGGGCAAGCTGAGGATCTAAAGCAGGGTTTCCCAAACTTCAGTCCTGTGCTGTTTTGGACTACAATTCCCATCATCCCTGAACACTGGTCCTGCTAACTAGGGATTATGGGAGTTGTAGTCCAAAAACAGCTGGAGACCCAAGTTTTGGAAACCCTAATCTAAAGGATCCTTGGTTGGCTCAGCTCTATACTGTCTACCTAGCATCTGTAGCAGTAGGCAGCCAACAGCTCACACCACTCTGGTGAAATGGGAGCCTGCACAGTGGTATTGACCCTGACCAGCGAAGGTCTTCCATTGCATTCTAACCCTTCCCCAGTTGCGTGGATTATGGGTGTCAGGACTGTTCTGCTGAAAATTTAAACCCAACCTTTGCATTTTACATTAAAAAATCAGTTCCGAGAAGGTGGGACTCTCAACAGATCTACCGTAGTTTAAACTTACACATTCAAAAGATCAAGTAAAGCCCTGCCTACCTCAGGATGCTGTACTTGACTGTAGCTAGAGGCACACTGTAGAAGTAATATAAAGGCAGGTAGAAATGCAGTCTGTTTCCTTTATTCACTCCTCCAGAACACACAGATTAATAGAGAATCTGGCCAAACGCCAACACAGAATTAAAGGCGTTTAAATCCCATTGGTTTCAGTTGGGCTTAAAATGTATTTCTGCATTCGGTTGGGCCTCTGATTCTAAGCTTGCTTACTGGTTGTTCACATCACAGCAAGTTGCAGCACATTGTTATCTAAGGAGCTTGATCCAGAGCTCTGTGGATCTCTGGTTTCAGTGGTGGCGCGTATGTTTTGGATTACATGACTTTTGACCTCTTTCATCGTTATGATTTGACATTTCCTTTATGTCTACAAACCGATCTGAAACTATGAAGCCACTTACAGCACTGGGCCTTTTAGACATAAGCTAGGCTCAGATAATTTAATTATGTGTAGAAATATCTAACGTCTGGTTTTAACTTTCTATGACCTTTTAGTCCATTTAGTCTTCAGCACAACAGAAAGAGGGTGAAAGCTTCAAGGGAAGGGGAGAGGGAGGGAAAAAGGCCCTCTACTGCCCCCCCCCCCCAGTACGGCATGCTTTGTTTTTAAACTCCACATTTGGACTTCTATAGTGACACAAAGGAAGTTATCAAAACCTTGACTTTAACTGTTTATTTAGAAACGCATCTGCTCTGAGCAGCATTTCTTGGATCTGTTTCAGAGCAGAGAGCAAATTCATGTGGCAGAAAGCTTCTTTTGGAATAAATGCTGTGGATCCCCAGACTGAAAAGCTCTTTTACAAACAGCATTCTGATCTCCTCAGGACGTTACTTGGAGAATGCCTGCTCAGAATTCCCCTTGGAACTCTGTGAAAACAGAAAGATGCTAACAAGTTTTGAAGCTGTTTACATAAATAAGCAGCCCGCCAATCAGACAGCCATGAGGCGCCTCGGAGCCTCCACTGAACCGGATCACGGGATGCCTCCTGCCAGTTTTCTAAAACTTTCAGGATCATTCTGGAGTGCCATTCAGCCTTTACGTATATCAGCCTCCACCAACCTCCAGAAGTTCTGGACCACAACTCCCAACAGGCCCAGGCAGTGCATCTGGAGGGCACAAGGCTGGCAAAGGTTGGTCTACCAAATTCCTCTCCACCCTCCACATTTTGAGAAAATGTTACGCACTGAAGTGCCAATCATCCCACCCACCCTTAGGAGATTATTACTGGGACAAGGGGCAATTCAGTCAACCTGGTTCTTTGCAGAAAGGGTATTTAATATCACATAGCATCACCTTATTTGTAAAATGAGGTTACTGAGACATTCCTGGCCTGTGTGAGCCTTTCCCCATAGCCTCAGATGTGTGAAGGATGGGGTTGTAGTTACTGAGTGGAGAGAGAAAGGCGGACTCTGCCAGTGGTCAGAGCTGGAATCTTCTTTTATTCCTTCTCCCCACTTGTCCCAGGAACAGGGCCTGTCACAAAAATCCCAGAGCTGATTTCTGACTCTGATGCAGGAAGGCACCAATACCTTCTATCTTCCAGGAAACACTTGCCATCAGTTGTTGGCAACAATGCTTAGGTTTTGCTTAGAGGGCAACCAAGATCACCTGGGGTTTTGAGAAATAGTTACCTAAAGCTGAAATGAATGTTTGTTGGGGGAAGCAGGGTGTATACTGATTACCATTTTACCTTCCATTCTGCCACTCATTTTACAACACATTTGCACCTGATGGGAGGTAAAAAATAAATTTAAAAATCCCCAGTGTAGCTCAGTTGTCTGCGTAGGCTTCTAACCAGAGAAGACAGAAAGCAGGACCTGGGAAAGAATGAGAATTATCTGGGTCTAGAGATGGTATGAGAAACTTTTGGCCCTATAGATGTTGCTGAACTACAACTTCCATCAGTGCCAGCAAGCATGTCGATGGCCAGGGATGGTGGGAGATGTAGTTCACCAACATCTAGAGGGCCAAAGGCCTAGATAGATCCGTGCAAACTCCTTTCTGCCACACTCTGGCAACTGGTGTGTAGAGTGTGAGCACTCACCTTGGAATAGTTGACTGCAAGGGGTCAAAGTTACAGAGCTGTGTAGCAGCTGTATGAGTTTTTGTTGTGTCAAAAAAGTGCCCCTTATTGGGACTTGTTGCTCAGTTATTTGTTTCCACACTGCTGTGATGAAGACAGTGGTAGCAAAAGCCGCCGAATGAGAAAGCAGTGGCAAGTGGAAGGAGTGTGGCTTGTGTAATGGTTAATGCTGGCCACTTTTGAAACTGGAAAGTGCCGGTGGGTGGGAGGGACTTACTTGCATTTACTCTCAATAAATCCTCTCAAGTGTTCTGACCTTGAAGTGAGGGTCCCACAAGTCCTTGTCGAGAGCCACATTAAGCATTAAGAGAGGAAGAGGGGGAAAGAAAAAGAACGAAAGAAAGAAAGAAAGAAAGAAAGAGAGAGAGAGAGAGAGAGAGAGAGAGAGAGAGAGAGATCACGTGGTGTGACACGAATAGAAACATGAAATACAAAATCTATGCAAGGTGTTAACACTGTGCTTAATTAAACTCACACACTGGGTAAAAAGAATGACACCAAATCCACCTCAGGCTTTGCCGTTAGGTGTCAAGGAAGTAACACAATCCTTCCCTTTGCTCCGTTGGCGCTCCACTGTCTTTTCAAGGCACCGCGGTCATTCTTTAAGGAGGGTGGGGAATTCAGGCCCCATTTCTAGGTGTCAGTAGTGGAAGCGCAGCGTTTCTTAAGAGCATTCTTCTTTGCCACTTGCCTGACCCCGAGAGCAGTCCCACTGCTCCGCAAAGGCAGCTGTGGAACGCTCTGCCAAACCCTATCAATTATTTAGCGTCAAAGGGAAAAGACTTAATCTGTGTGATAAAAGAATGGATTTTATCTGGAGCTTGTTCTCGTTTAAAAGTGATTTACACAAGCAATCTCTCCAGGCCTTTTCCATAATGTAATTATTTATTTTGTGTTAGCGGCCTTCCTTCAGCTCGGGTTATTTTTATCTGCTGCAGCCTTTAAATAGGAGAAGGGGAAACCCACTAAGTCCCTATTGATTCCCCCCCCCCAATAAAGCTTCACTGTTGAAAGAAAATACAACTCTTACAGCTCATTCAAACTTTGCCTTAAGATATTTATTCCATGCATGGGAGTTATCCATCTATAGATAGGGTGGTGGATGTTGAGGTCTGCATCACATGGAACAAGAACTAGCAGATAAGACATTTCATTTACCTACAGTGTTCACTGTAGCACTTGAGAGCCATGCTGATATTTGACAGAAGGTAAAAAGGGATGCCAAACACATCCTGGAAACTGGCACTTGGTCATGGGCCCCCATACCCAAGAAATACAAGTATGCCTTTCACATGCTATGGAGAACACAGTGTATGGGCAGGCAGGCACCCATAACTTCCATAACATGTAAAGGAGCCTTAAACTGTGGCTACCTCCACAGTCAATCTTCCTTTATATACCTGAAGGAGCGTCTCCACCCCCATCATTCAGCCCGGACACTGAGGTCCAGTGCCAAGGGCCTTCTGGCGGTTCCCTCACTACGAGAAGCCAAGTTACAGGGAACCAGGCAGAGGGCCTTCTTGGTAGTGGCACACCCTCCCTTCAGATGTCAAAGAGAACAACAACTACCAGACCTTTAGAAGACATCTGAAGGCAGCCCTGTTTAGGGAGGCTTTTAATGTTTAATAGATTACTGTATTTTAATGTTCTGTTGAAAGCCGCCCAGAATGGCTGGGGAAACCCAGTCAGATGGGCGTGGTATAAATAATAAATTATTATTATTATTATTATTATTATTATTATTATTATTATTATTATTCACGTTTAATCTCAAAGAGCCCCCTTGCTGCATAACATCAACTTCAGAGTTCTGGAGACTGAAGGAATTCTGAACATCTGGAGCAGTCCTTAAGTAACGTTATGGTACAGCTGGAGAAAATCCAAGGGAGTAATCACTGACTATACTCTACCGGTACAGAAATAACAGAATTGCCCTTCCAACAGAATAGCAAGCCAGCTTCTTGCTCAAATCCCAACCCTGAAATTGTGGTTTCAGAGAGTTTATTCTACTTAACTTGCAAAGGAGCTGTGGTCTTACAAGGGGCTGTACTTTATCCAGGAGCTCAGGTTTTGCAAGACTTGTAGCTTGTAGAAGGGCTACCTCTGAAAATGCTTTAAACCATTAAGTTCTGCTCTTAGAAACCAAACTGAACTTTGAACTGAACATACAGTGTGAATCCTAACCATGAGTGAAATTAAATGTCATGCTAAGGCCAATGGGGGAAAGTCCCATTGCGCTAGTGGGACGTGTTGCGATGGCCTCCTGCCAGTGCAACTGGTTTTGTTGAATCTGCCCCCGCGTCTACTGAGAAGTAAGTCCTACCGCATTCAGGTAAGTGGGTTTAGGATTGCAGACTAAGAAACTTAGTAAACTCCAGTGAAGCAAAACTGACTAGAACAAAAGCATCTGTTTTCTTTAAGAGGGGGTGGAGAGATATCCAGGATATGGTAAACTGTGATTTTGTAAGATGAAGATATTTTATCAAGACCAACTTGCCATATAAGATTCTTTCACCTGATAGAAGGTTGTGATCATCAGTCCTCAATAAGATTGCTTCCAGTTCATATGTTCAGCCAGCGCTATTGCTGAAATAGCATGGATGAGGGTTGGTGAGAGCTCTTCCTATTTTAATTTTGTCATAATTAATATAATTGAGTGAGCTGTCTTAACTTATGTTCAGCGTTCCCCCCCCCAACCTGGTGTGTGTCAGATGTTTTGGACTGCAACTCTCTTCATCCTTGACCATGCTGGCTGGGGCTGATGGGAGTTGTAGTCCCAATACATCTGAAGGGTGCCATGCTGGTGAAGAACAACCTAGTTCATGGGTAGGCAAACTAAGGCCCGGGGGCCAGATCCGGTCCAATCGCCTTCTCAATCCGGCCCGCGGACGGTCCATGAATCAGCGTGTTTTTATATGAGTAGAATCTGCCCTTTTATTTAAAATGCATCTCTGGGTTATTTGTGGGGCCTGCCTGGTGTTTTTACATGAGTAGAATGTGTGCTTTTATTTAAAATGCATCTCTGGGTTATTTGTGGGGCATAGGAATTAGTTCATTTCCCCCTCCCCCTCCCCCCAAAAAATATAGTCCGGCCCCCCACAAGGTCTGAGGGACAGTGGACCGGCCCCCTGCTGAAAAAGTCTGCTGACCCCTGATCCTAGTTCAATACTGCATACTCCATCTGATGGAAGGTTTCTGTGTTCTTGGACAGAGATTTTCCCCAGCTCTGTTACCTAACATCCAATAACTGGAGATGACAGGGACTGAACCTAGAACCTTATATGTGACAAGTATGTGCTCTACTAAGAAAGACTCACAAGGTCTAGAAGCCCTCAGATTAATTGCAAAGGAAAAGGAACCCGCCCCCAAGTCTATAGTTATTAGATAGGATAGATCTTCAGCAAAATTCACTACCCACTCATTCTTATTACACTCTTCCCTCTTCTACATTACCATTATATATATATTGCATGTTTTGCAATATGTGTCATACAGAATGAACTTCACTTTAGGATGTTGCTGCTGATGGACGTACTAAAAGCAACAGAGATGGTGGATGGAAAAGGCATTTAGTAAGGCCATGGAAATTCCTGTTCAGCCATGCCTTCAGAGATACACCTAGGATGGGCATCAGTTAAACCACTTTATACCCGGATAGATAGCTTCAAACAACATTGCAGCTGCCTGCCAATAATTCACAAAGTGTATCTCCTTATCCTGCATTCTCACTACAGTCTGTTTCCATGACTTCAACACCAGAGGAATTGGTCTAAATTTGTAGCCATTTCCTCTGTTCTACAGTATGCCATGATTAGCTGCATCTGTTATGCAGCTAATTGGGGCAAGAACTGATGCCGATGTTAACTCTGGGGTTCCCTTAACTACCGGTATGTTTTTTAGGAACAAGCCACGAGACTGAGTGCTCCTTTGCCAGAATGAATTTCCTTCTGATCTGCAGTGCAGTTAAGGGATTCATTGTTAAAACCAATCAAGTACTGCAATTAAAGCAGATCCTTAACTAGTTCTGAAAGCCTGGTTAACCTGAATTAATGTTTGCACTGACACCTTGACTGAGGTAGGAGGAAGACATTTTCTCAGGGGAGAGGCAGGGCAGGAGGTAGAGAGCACCTGATTCAATGGTTTGTCCCAGTCCCTGTCCTCTGGGCTGCCCCATCATAAGAAAAAATAAGAGAAGAATGAACTTAGATGGCACAGACTGCTTATTAGAGGTCTCAGGAGCCAAAAGATGGTCAGAAAAAAGCCCAGGAGGTGACCTGAACAACGTTAGTCAATGTGAACCCTGTGGAGAGATCTGAACACTTTATTCACACAGTTTTCTCAGGCTAACACATTCCAATCTACTCCAACAGAAAACAGCTTAAGGAGAAAAGAGCTTTAGAGGCCTAGAATTTGAAGTAATTTGCAATATATAAGTATCTCTTCTGCTGCTCTTTTCTGGTGAAACCAGGCAAACAATTCTCTGAAGCTGTCGCTGGCTTGCCAAGGAGGATAGGTTAGGCGACCTTAAGTGGCAGTTTCTATTTTCTTATTCCTTTAATTCTAAGGAACACACACATAGTTGACATTTTTATTGGTTTGTTTATATGAGGTCTGCTGGGATTCTCCTTTCCTTCTACCTTCTCTTTCCCATGCTCATGGCTGACCCACCTATCTATCTTGTCAATCCTCATGACTTTTTGGGGGGGCGATTCCATTTGTGTTGCTTACAGAGACTGCTTGGGAATCAGAGTGGGAAAAGCTGTTTCCTTCTAGTCCCAACTGTATCACTGAAGCTGAACAGGTGATTCTAAGTGTCTCTCTTGGTCCGTTTATCATTGGATATAATTTAAAAGCTCTTTGAGAGTTTACTTCAGCCATTTTCCAACTGTGTGTCTCACAGAACTGGATATTCCTTAGAAGCACATTAGGGGTTCATTGATGAGAAGCTTGGTAATGGTGGGCAAGGTTTTCTGAAATAAAGCTTGTCTGTCATCAAAATTTCCCCCCTGAAATGTACAGCCTCCCCTCAGGGAATGTTAGTGTTCAGGGTCTTCTAGGGTACCCACTCCATTTCTGTGGGCTGATTGTTCAGTCCAGCAAAGGGAAAGGCTTGGACAATCATTTTGACTGATCAGACCCACTGTGTGCAGCTGGAGTTAGGGTATGCCTATTCCAACTGGCATGCTGGTCATCCAGTCCACTCAGGGATTGTGCATGTAATATCCAGCACACATAGCTGCTGGATCCAAAGTTGGGCCTATCCAGTCCATTGTGTTGAGCAGAGCAAGGGTGTTCCAGTTGCCCCTTGCACACACCTGTGGGAACCATGTCTCCAACAGTATTCAGCATGCACAGTCAACACACATAGGCTTCAATCATTCTATTCCCCAAATGTTTTCCAGAGATGCAACTGAGGCCTATCTATGTTGGAATTTAGGTTGGTGGGCTGACTTTCGGAGTGTCATGGCCATATGAGCAGCAAGAGCAGAGAAGACAGGTGTGGCCTCATTCCACTCCACATGATGAGCTGTACTGGTCCACGGATATTATCCAAACTAGTCCTTTGCAATATGGAAAGTATTTGCTGATTAAGAACTACCTGTGTCATCCTTATGAACTAGAGTAGGATGCAATAGTGACTATAGGACTATACAGATGACTATACTATCTTGAGATAAGTTTCTTTACCCTGAGATAATTTGGCCACCCGTATCATCCTGCCAAGGGCTACAGATCATTTTGTCACATTTCAGGTGCAGATGAGTGGTACAAGAATTATCTCTATGGGCTCTCTGTTGATGTTAGAAAGAATAGACATAGCATGGGCAACAAACTCAGAGGTTCAATGCAAGAAGCCAAATACTAGCAGACAAGATAAATAATCCATGGGACAGGGATGCCAACTTGAATAAAATATTGGTGAGACCCATGGCAATGTCCATCAACTTTGTGAGGGCCAAGCCCCTTCAAATATTTTATTGGGGGGAATTGGCATGCCATCAGATATCAACTCTATTGGGATATCAAATCAATTGGACAGGGGAGAAAATGCTTTCTTGACCTCATCTACAACAGCCTTTTAGACCCTTGATCTGAAGAAGTAGTCTATTGGAGCCTCAAATTAAAAAAACACCACACAAAATATTCTTCGTTCTGCAGCATTAATGTACCCTGTACAATATTCCATTCCAACAGTTCTGTACTTAAAAGCACATGTGCAAAGTGATGGGTTTTTATTTAATCAACCAAGGCATTAATTTCTGAGAAATATTACCTAGGGTAAAGAGTACATCTTGGTTTTCACTGGCTCCAACCTTGGCTTTCCCATGTTTACACCAAATGACTTGTTGGACTTCATTATACACGAAGTATTTCCATAGATCAGAGGCAGTGAGACCTATGCAACTAACATAAAATAAATTACCACCCCATGATAAATGGTTCTATTAGCAATCCAGATTGTTAAACTCCGATAGAACAGAATGGAGGGAGCACCAGCCCATTCATTCTCCCTCCGGCAGATACCAAGTTGTAAATAGGTTATTTTGTGTGTAAATAACACATTAAAACTCAGCATTAGCTGTGTCTTTTGATAGAGAGGAAATTGTTCCAAATAAATAATCCCGGACAGGAATGTAAAATAAGCCAGATTTAATAGTGCATGCCTCCTGTAGCCGTGTTAAACATGACTAAAATGATAAACCCCAGAATATACTAATAGTAAACCATGCTCTGACATCAAAGTAATGAGGCCATATTTTTACCCAGCTTTAGAAATGCTAAAATTAGTCTTGACAGAGCTAGACATCAGGGGGGAAATGCTGCCAACGTAAACACCATCAATTCACCAAGCTGGTATTTGTGTCATGAGGGGTGTGCATTATTGTGGGGTTCGGGGGGGCATAGTATTAACGAGAAGGCACTTGACACTTTCAATTAAGAGCTGAAACAAATATTTACAAACATTCAACATTCATTAAATTTTCTAATTTGACCAGCCAGATTTTAAAACAAGGTACTTCAATTTCAAATTTACATTTTGAATGTGATTCTTCTTTTACTTCAAAATATAAATGCTTTTAATATGGTATCTCTTGATTGTTTTGAGCTTGACAGAATTCACATATGAACTGTCAAATACTGATTACCACTACATATTAGCCATCAAATACTACTAAATACCAACCAGATACTGGTGAGTATGACATAGTGATCCTTTTCAAATGGCTTTCAAAGTAAGTTTGAAGCCTAGAACCATATTGGCAGGGCTATCAATGCCTTCTGCATGTCACCTACTTGGCTGGAGGTAGGTGATGGAGTATACTTTTCCCAGTTACTCATTTTTCAGCTGTATTAGGCAGTAAGGTTCCATGGATAAGCCAGCTAGAATATCAAAGGTCATACTTCTTGACTTCTTTTGATGGGAGTCTCTCAGGCATATTACAGCTCTCAGCTAAGATCTGGAAAATGTCACTGACTGACTACCGTCATAATGTGGTGTTTTGACGCTACTGTTTCTAAACTTCCAATTATCTGAAATTTCAAGGTGTCATTTTATAATTCACACTAAACATTTCAGTGCTTTTATACCAATATAAAGCATCATGAGCTGGGCCTGGCTTTCCCCTAGGGTAGTGGGTGGTAAACGCAGCACTATTGTACCATAGCAGTATTATGTGGTTTTTCAAAAACATGGGGTGGTATTATGCAAATGTTTTGTGCTAGTGCAAGGTAATTTCCTTCCTTCTCCCACCCGCTTGTCCCCTGCGCTGTCCACAAATCTGCTACAGAGGACGGGGGGAACCCCAGAACAGATTCAGGGGGCAGGTAACATAGGGGGGGGACTTTCTGCTGCACAAGAAGAAATCTTTACATTGATGGAGCATTTGCCTTAGAACTATGTTGAGTACAACCCATGGTGTACAGTTGTGTGGCTGGTTTTAATGGTTTTATCTTGTATTTGAAACATCTCTCAATAATGTTCTTTCCAGAGCTTATGAGTAACATTTGTTGTTGTTTTGTTTCATCAGTGATCTCTAAAATATTTCCCCCACTGCCCACCCCTTAACAGTTGTCCTGAATATTTGATGCTTTACAGAAAAAAAAACCTGGGAGGTTTCTTTTTGAACAGGTGAAATATAGACTTACACCTTTTGAAATTATACATAGTTATAAAGAAAGAAGTGGGAAGCTTTCTCATTTCCCCCCGGCAAGCCCATGTTATCTACCAAATAGCCAGGAAAACAAAGAAAACTGATGGCAAGGGGGGCGGGGAACTTTTCCTACATTCTTCTGTTCAGGGGACTATGTAGTGTCAAAAGAATGAGGCAAAGATATATTCTGAAACACAATCTTGTCCAGCAATGAAAAATATTTTTGACAGGCCAAAAAGCAGCTGAAAAAGTTTATACAGCTGAAAATGCCACTTGTCACATTCCACCGGTCAAGTCTCAGCTAATTTGTTCCTTCATTTCCTGCTGTGAGAGGTCATTCTGTCCCATGCAAGGAAAACAAGGAGTGGTTGGTGTCTAACCAGAGCAAGCAACAGTTCTATGATTTTGCTGTGTGTGATTCTCTCTTACAACAGCAAATACCAAGAAGTTCCCAGTCAGTTGTACGCAATGAGCAATCCACAGCATACTCCCAGGCAGTTCCGGTTTGCAAAACCCCATTTACCGTATATTCCGGTGTATAAGACGACTGGGCGTATAAGACGACCCCCAACTTTTCCAGTTAAAATATAGAGTTTGGGATATACTCGCCGTATAAGAAATACAACCCGGCGTATAAGACGACCCCCAACTTTTGAGAAGATTTTCCTGGGTTAAAAAGTAGTCTTATACGCAGGAATATACAGTAGGTTTCTCTGGGAGATACCCAATTAATGAGGCCCAGACGCCAAATGCAGCCCCACAGGCCTCTCAGACTGGCCCTCTGTACTCTGCCCAGACCATGCCCTCTTTTCGGGCCAGAACCATTACTGGCCCTGCTTTGCATTCCCCTCAAGTCATTTTACCTGAATGGAATGTATCCTTCAACTGCCATAGTATCTTTTGCTTACCAGGATGGAAGGTGGAGAGTTGTGTGTCTGGCTACACTCACTTCTGCTACGACAACTATTTCTATGCAGCTCGTGGAAAATTGCTCCTGAGGGAATGTGAGCCCCTTGAAGTAAGTCATACTCAGAGTTGAGCCATTTAAATCAATGGACTAACTTCAATGGATCTTTTGGATATAATCTGTTAATAAGAGTCTTTAGTCCTTTCAGGCTAGCCACTTTTTCCAGATTCTTTCTGATTCACGTTAGTCACCATGGGGCCATCATGATCTGAATTCCTTTTATGCTTTTATATTAACTATAACTTTAAAAAAAACACACACACCTAAATTAAACAACAATCAGCTGTTTGGGTAAATAGTTCAATTTTTGCTGCAGTGAGGACAGGACAACAGCACTCTGCAAGTCATAATGATGGGGGAAGGCCTATATTGTCTATTTTTACACAGTTACTGTCCTAATGTTCCATGTTTCGGGACAGTCAAAATAAACCACAAAACCTGTAAATTATGGTGTTCTCTGCTGGAAGACAGAACGTTTTGCATTCCCCTCCTGAAGATGAATTACTCTGTTCATTCCACCCAGGCATCCAGGAAACAGCAACAACTGACAATCAGTACTATCTCTGGAGTTAATTTGAATGCAGACGTCACATGCGTCTCAAAACAGGTCCAGGTTGCTTCATTAAACATATACTCTCTGTGAAGGCATGGGATCTGCAGACTGTCAACTTCCAGTTGCTTTAACTTTCTAAGACCAAGAGCCCCAATAAACTCAGCATATTCACACATGAGCATATGCCTCTGTTCATATTAAAACCTAACAGTCTAATGAAAAAGAGCCCCTGTTGCTTTCAAAGTGTGGGAAACAAAACAACAACGAAAAAAGTACCTCCTTGTGTCACGGCTGCGGCTGCTCCTAAAGGAGTTGTTTTCTTCGTTGTTTCATTAAAACCATTACCTTCCAGAAGGGCATTTTTGCCTTCTTTCTTTCCAGCAGCAGTTGAGGTGGATGTTTCCATCTTAGACATACATATTCCAGCTCCCCAGTCCTTAAAAACAAAGGAAAAAAATAGCAGTTCAGACATTTCTTCTGTGACAGATGAAAAAAAAACAACAACTGGATTCATGGAGGACAATTGATCCCATTCCAAAAAATAATTAAAAACACAAACATTCATAGATCTGTTTAATTGCTCACCAAGTCTTCGTTAAGCTATTGTAATTATTACCAGAAAGAGCACGAATCCCCAAAAGTGCCAAGCTTTCAACTTTAAAATAATAATAATAATTTAGAGTTGACTTCCTGCCAACAGTAAAATTATTTTTACTTTTGTAAATCTAAAGTTGCCTTGTGTGCCAGCAGCCAAGGCAAAAAGAAAAAGCTTTAGGTCTGTCTGGACTATTTATTAAAAATTGCATAGGTAACATCACTTAAGAATCTTAAAACATTTTATATCCTTCAATGGGGATTCTTTGAAAATTGTCCATTCTCAAAGCTTTCCGCAGACATAGCAATTGCATAAAATAGCAGGAATTAATGATATTAGTAAAGAAAATACACTTCTGGGAAACTACGTCTACGGATTTAGAGCTTAAATAAAATTTACTGTAGGCTTGTTTTGTTATTTTTATTTTACTTTAAAGCGAGAACAACAATGCACATGATTCTGCCAAATTTAAGCATTTTAGATCTTATAATTCAACTAAGGCTGTACTTTAACTTTCCCACTGAATGAACAGAACACAGGGCCAGCCTAGGACGTTTTACCACACTAGGTAAAGGTAAAGGGACCCCTGACTATTAGGTCCAGTCGCGAACAACTCTAGGGTTGCGGCGCTCATCTCGCTTTACTGGCCGAGGGAGCTGGCATACAGCTTCCGGGTCATGTGGCCAGCATGACTAAGCCGCTTCTGGTGAACCAGAGCAGCGCATGGAAACACCGTTTACCACACTAGTCAAAACTTAAAATGCTGCTGCAAAGAACATGCACACTCGAGGCAGCCTGGGGAGTAAAATGAGACAGGCAGTGGTGAGTGGGAATGCAGTGGTGTAGCAAACCCATTGCTGCTGGGCAGATCCACCACCTAAATTGCCTCACCCCGCTTCATGGGCTGGCCAACCCTGACAGGACAAATTTGCTTAACTTTGGCTGGATCCTCATGCCATGTACATTTCAGCATATGAGAGAGATGGCAGTACTAAATAATTATACAATGTGGAAAAAAATTCCGCATCCCAACATGGGGTGGAATTCAATGTCACGCTATTACAAATGTTTCATCTGCACAAGCATTCCAGCTTGATCCTGCCTCTCCTCCCACTGTGTGCTGTTCTGGGAGTTTCCCCAAACCCCTCAGAGTCAATTTCAAGAGACGTGAGGGGGTGGAGAGTGGGCAGGGGCATGGGTGGAAGTCTTGGTACAAAGCTTCTGCTGATGGGGATCCTCGGGTGAATCCTGCCCAGAAAACACAACCTTACAAACGCACAACAGAAATGGCAATTTAACTTCTTGAGTATACTCATGGGTATCTCAGGTGAGAGCAAAGGAGGATACTGCCTCCCTGGAATCCTCAATGTATTCATTTATTTTAACAGACACATGCACATCCAGCTAGTAAATAAGAGGCTTAGAGTGATCTCTGAGGCCACTCTTATTGAGAGTGGCTGCCCGACTTGGACTCTCTGCACTTTTCTGAAGGAGAACCTTCCTGGGCCAGATGAAAGCTTCTTTTTCTTGCCAATGATGCTGCTTCTGCAAATGTTAAAATATTTAGAAACCCTAGAAATGCAATGATAACATAAATAAATAAATGAGTTGTGTTGCCACTTTACGATCAGGTGAGGAGCTCGGGGCTGCTGCTGGACCCAGACCTGCTTTTTGAGGGACAGCCGATAACAGAAAACAAAAGTGCTGACAAGGTTCTCTGGAAATGGGTAGAGAAAATGCCTTACTTGGGAAACTCCATGCTAGTTTTATCACAGGTCCCCCAAGAGCCATCTAGTCCAACCGCCTGCAATGCAGGAATGTTTTGATCAGTTAAAAGTTGAAAGAAAGGCAGAGAAAGCAACGAAGCAGAGCCGTTTCTATTTGTTTAGCTATGGATATCCACAACTACAGTGGTACCTCTGGTTAAGAACTTAATTCGTTCCGCAGGTCCGTTCTTAACCTGAAACTGTTCTTAACCCGAGGTACCACTTTAGCTAATGGGGCCTCCCGCTGCTGCCACGCCGCCGCCACACGATTTCTGTTCTCATCCTGAAGTAAAGTTCTTAACCTGAGGTACTCCTTCCGGGTTAGCAGAGTCTGTAACCTGAAGCGTTTGTAACCCGAAGCGTTTGTAACCCGAGGTACCACTATACTTCAAAAACCAGAAGATAACTACCGCACTCTAGACACATTCTGAAGATACTACCTTCAACAGATATCGTGCAAGTAGCACCCATGATGCAAACCTCAAAAGAGACACTATCCAGGTTCAAGCAGGGGCAGGGCATGGGAATATCCCCATTGACAATACCGAGGCAGCTACTGTACAATTTGAAAGACAGAAAAAGAGTAGCCATAAGGAACTACACATCGAAAGAACTTATACAATGCTGGACTCCTACAGAAAGTTATGACTTCAGGCATATGAGTCCAAAAGCATTTTGTCATGCTTTGCTTTCTAAATATTCTCCTTGGTTAACATACTTTGCTGTCATTACCTTTTATTCCCCCAACCAGTAGTATGAGGAGTACAGGACATATTCAGTACCAAAGTTTGTACCAACTACAAAGACTTCAATGAAGTTGCAAGAGAGTGCTCACAAAGTGAATGCCATAGAGGTTCTAACTTCCTTTCTGGCATGAACAGGAAAAAGGTACCAACTGAGCAGCAACAAACACACCACTCAAAGTAATTCACTATAAAATGAAGGATCAACATCGGAAATGTTTTATTTGGACTATTTGCACTAATTAAGAAATGCAGTATGAGATTAGATCATCACCCTCCGAACCATAGCTGTCAACCTTTCCCTTTTCTTGCGAGGAATCCTATTCGGAATAAGGGAATTTCCTGGGGGGAAAGGGGGAAGTTGACAGCTATGCCCCGAACTTCAGAGCATGGGAAGTCACCCAAAAGATATATAATTTGGCACTGAATATTTGGCTTTTTTATTGTATTATAATTTGGAATGTTTTAATGTGGTTTTTATTGGATTGTTAAAATGGAAAATTTAATAAATATTATATAAAAAAACCAAAAACAAAGTAATTCACTATATACTTAAGCAAGGCGGAGTTGTCCTGATTTCCTTAAATCAAAAACTCATGATTACAAAGGAACCATGCATGTCTTCAAATTTGTTAAACACTTCACTCTTTCTTATATTGAAGAGATAAAGAAGAAAGAGTATTTTTCTAATTAAAAATGGAACGTACTTTCCCCCTTTTTCACACACAACTCTTAAGATTCACATTTTAGCCAAGGACACCAATAGTACATTAGACATCCAATAGTACATTGGACATCCAACATTCATTATGCTTCCTGGAAAGCACACAAAGTAACTCGGAATAAGTGAGACTTTCACTGTCAAGAGATGCAAAACTAGAGAGCACAATAAAAAGATGACACGGCTTTGCAATCTTCTGTGGTTTCTGGTATACCCACAACAAACAAACCCTAAAAAGATCCAAAGAGTTAACACCTGGATATTAGTTCCTAAACAATTAGCAAGCCTTCATAGAGGCCATTCTAACCTCCAAATGAAAAGATAATCAGCTCTTCTAAACAAGCCGTAAGATGTCGGCGCAGAAATACGATTGCACAAGCTTCTCAGCTGAATATTTGTCTAAATGGCATCCTTCTTCTATATTTGTGGTTAGTAGGCTGAACATACAAGATAGGGTTCTTGAGAAATTTATTCACCTCCTACTCCCGTTTCTTTGTTTTTTGTTGTAGGAGGAAACTGAAAAGAAGTGAGAGAGCTGATACGGGCTAGGTGAATCCTTGCATAATGACCCCGGAGCATCAGAAGCTGCCTTATACTGAATCAGACCATTCATCCACCTAGTCCAGTATTGTCTACCCTGCAGGTTCCAGGCTGCTGTCATGACTAGTCCTACCTGAAGATGCTGCAGATGCAACCTGGGACCTACCACTGAGCTGCAGCCCCAATTGTGTTTCTTCAAGTCCTTCACCATCAAGTGATTGCCAGTATTCACCCCCAACTGCTGCTGTAGTGTAGGGGATGCAAGATTGCCTTAGAGCAGCATCTTTCAGTTTCGTCCTAAATGTGTTTATTTCAAGTAATGCTGAATAAAAAGAAAATCAAACCATCAAGGTTGGACCATAAAGAATTGATTGTTCAGAGCTACTAATACATAGGCAGAATTATTTGTTAGTGCTATTGTTAACTTATTAATTGGAGTATATACTTCTGGTTTTTCTGGTTTTATAAAACAAACAGAACAATTTTAATGTGTTTGCATTATTCTTTGTTAGCCCTCTTGAGTTTCTTCGGAGAAAGAAGTGAGGTAGTTTTTTAAAAACAAAAATAAATAAATGTATTCAGAAGTATGTCCCACTGACTTTAGCAAGTATGCTCAGGGTATGTGAATCAAGAAATAATAAGGTGATTATTAAATATTTGCATTTAACAGTTAAATCCTTCTCAAGTGCTAGACTGAAAGGAAATATATATATAAAGAATGTAGTCCCCTAATCTTTGGGATTTAAGCGACTTAGTATACATAAGTCTATAATTATTTGCTGATTTAAGGGTACTGGCTGACTGAGTGAATTAGAAAGGGAATACACGGTCTTTCACCTCTAGGTCATGGGGTCAGCAAGTCAGTAATGACCAAAAGTTCTTCCCAACTGACAGCCAAGTCCCATCGAAGAAGCAATAACTGAAAGTAATTAGAGCGATGGGCCAAGGAGTGACCCAGCTGCAATGAGGCTCAAATGGAGCCTCTCTGCAATCTGAAGGAAAGCAGCCAGTCATCAAGGACTTCCACATACCTGTTTGTGTCACTGAAATTATCCTTGGTATTTCACTCATCACAAAACCATACCAAGAATGGGAGCTTCAGAAATTACTTTTGGAAATACCAAAAGCAATCAAGATGTTTGTTGCCTGCTTATGCTGTCAATTTTTTATAGAGTCAATTTTTAACATCCTGACCAAAGGTATAATTATTTATTATAGTTTATAATACCGGCCTGAAAGAGGAAGAGGAGGTACGGTTGATATATTCGTGAGAGATTATTTTTTGCTAAACAATACTATCAAATCCATGTCAGAGTCTCTTAAGGAATAGAATGGGAGTTCAGATTTCAGATCATCATATAATTCTGCTCACTGAAACTTCCATAGGCTTCCCTGACCACCTGATTGAAACAAAGTCCACCTGTCGGCAGAATGCTAAAGATGAAATCTCACCCAGGACAACAAGCCTGCACACAACCAGGTTCCCGCCCCTCAAAATTTGGGCACATGTCTTGCTTTGGTTTTTTTATACCGGGAGAAGGAATACATGCCAACTGTTGGATGAAGTCTCCCAGCCCCACGATTGGTGGCACCATGACAAGCATGCAGATTTCTGTGAGACACTGCTTGTGAGCAGCCAGCTGACATGTCAAGGATTTTCCATTTCTCGTTTTTCATGGCAGGATGCATCAAATGACTTTAAAATTGTTCATCTTGCTTGACATCTTGACGCTAACTTTATGATGGATTTATTAATAAAAAATACTAAGGCAGCTTTATTATCGATCATTACAGTGGCTAAATTTCTCTAAATTTCTCTAAATTTCTCTGTACAAAGTTGTCTTTTACAAAATCAGACCACAGTCTACATTTTTGAGGATGCCAAATGTATCTTTTTAATGAGGGAGGAATAAAGTTAGTTTAATTTAAAACAAAAACAAAACCTTTCTAACATCCCTCCTCCTACCCACCCATTGCTTTTTATGCACTCAGTCCTCGAGTTTTTCCATTGCTATATGTAAAACAGAATTTATAAACCCACTGATGGATTATCCCTACAGAGAGCAATTTAGCATGAAAAAAAATCCAGAAGGAAGCCTCGTTTTATTTACTAGTAAAGGTAATTCAGAAGTAGCTACCTAGCAGAAGTCTTTGTGCAGTATTCAGACACGACCCTTTCCTCAGTCATTACTCAAAATTTAAAAAAATCTTAACCACATTACCAATCCTGCTCAACTGCATAACTTTCTCTGCAGGAAGAAAGCTAGGCACTTGATCTTGACACCAAGAGTGATTGTGGCATTTTGGAGTTGCAATATATAAATCTGTTGTGATGCTAAAATATTCAGAAATGCCCGAGATCTCAATAAGGAAACTGCTTTATGATTTGCCCTGGATGACCCCAGCTATTTTAACAGCTGCATTATATATAATGAAAGAGAGATATCCCAACGGGATTTCAAAGAAAAGAACTCAGAATCACGTTCTACAAAAGAGTGTTAAGCACAGCCCACTCGGTCTGCATATAATGGCCAGAACTGTTTTCTGAGCACGGAAACAAATCACAAGTTTAGGGAGCAACAAGCATCCCAGGAAGAATGCAAGGGCTTTTGGATTTGTCCAAAACAGCATGTGCTGCCTGCCAAAGGAGTCTTTTATTTCTTTACAACATTCTCATGCTGCCCATTCATGAAAAAATATTCTAAGCAGTGCACAGAACCATGATATCTGAAACACAGCATAGACACACAGACACAAAATCAGAACCAATTTAATTATTGCTAAAGCACAGCTAGTCTGACACTGCCCGTGCCTCAGTAACATTCCCTTTTTTGTAGAGACCAAGTTTTAACAAAGTTTAAACCACAGAGCCTAGGGCTTGCCGATCAGAATGTCAGCGGTTCGAATCCCTGCAACGGGGTGAGCTCCCGTTGTTCGGTCCCTGCTCCTGCCAACCTAGCAGTTCGAAAGCACGTCAAAGTGCAAGTAGATAAATAGGTACTGCTCCAGTGGGAAGGTAAACAGTGTTTCCATGTGCTGCTCGAGTTTCGCCAGAAGCGGCTTAGTCAAGCTGGCCACATGACCCGGAAGCTGTCTGCGGACAAACGCTGGCTCCCTCAGCCAGTAAAGCGAGATGAGTGCCGCAACCCCAGAATTATCCGCGACTGGACCTAATGGTCAGGGGTACCTTTACCTTTACCTATGCTTAGGCATGGATGAATCCATCAGTTTCCGTTTCAACCAGCATACACTGGCTGCATCCATATAATTCTCCAAACTATGGAGGGCTTGTTCCTTAGACCATGGTTTGGGGTATTATATTCCTATAGCCATTAGGTCATGTTGACAATACTTTCGTGTGAATTTTGGAAAATATGAAATAGTCCAGGCCAGCTTTTTCAAGACATGTGAACATTATGTGATTTTTTTTAGCTCATCGTACCTTGTATCAAGACTAGACATGTTCCTTTCTCCAATGTGGATTTATTAAAAAGTGTAATAAATAGGGGAACATTTTTTTTAACTATAACTCTCAGTGATGCCAAAACAGCATTTTCATTGAAAAATTAAATGAAAGGATGAGGCGTCTCTATTTCATTTGTTCTCTTCCAGGAGCTATTTATAAGAGGAAATGACCTTGCCATACTTCTCTAGCTTCCTATGAATAAAACAAGGTTCCAGCCAAGTGTTTTAACACTGACTCAACACAGTGACTGCTGTGCTATCTTTTGCAACTCGTAAGATCCTGTTCCAGAACCAAATCCGTTTCTTCATCTCTCTCTTCTGTGCAACGCCAGCTACACTGCAGAATTAAAAACTTGGTACAATGTAACAGAATTGTACCACACAGATTTCTCTTAGCAATGTCTACTGGGTTCCTCAAAACAGGACTCTTCTTTCTATTTACATATTAACAGCAAAGTGTACTTGAGATGCTGAGATGGAGAAAGGATCAGCCTAAGGTGACCAGCACAGTAGTCATATATGAAGAATGACAACCTCCAGCAGGGTCTTTTCCTCATGCAAAATGAAACAAATAAGGCATTGTGCTGGAGTATGTATGACTGGCAAGGAGATTAGTATGGAAAATGCTGTGATTTGGGATTGGTTTTCTAATGCCTAATCCCAGAAATAATGTGTTATTAAATTTGATTAGGTGGGAGAGTGGCTAGCCACATGGGCTTCATGGTTGTTGCTTATTTCCACATTGCTGATTTTGAAACTCGTAGATAGAAAACTGTTCTTAACTTGGGAAATTTAGGTATTAAATTAAAATTTAGAGATTGAGATGGTGGGACTGACCACATGGCTTCAGGTAAATCTGTCAGTGTTTATTTCCAAACACCTTATCAGTAATAAATAATAATAATAATAATAATAATAATAATAATAATAATAATAATAATAATAATTTTTATTTATACCCCGCCCATCTGGCTGGGTTTTCCCAGCCACTCTGGGTGGCTTCCAACAAAATATCACAATACAATAGTCCATAAAACATTAAAAGCTTCCCTAAACAGGGCTGCCTTCAGATGTCTTCTAAAAGTCTGGTAGTTGTTGTTCTCTTTGACATCTGGTGGGAGGCCGTTCCACAGGGCGGGTGCCACTACTGAGAATGCCCTCTGCCTGGTTCCCTGTAACTTGGCTTGTGGACATCTGTATGGACACACAAACTGATTCCTACAATTCATCTGCCCTCTACTTTGAGGAGTAAGGACTGCTGGAATTAGCTGTATGCCAAAACGAGGCTACACCTTGAATCATGCACTGCATTGCAACTTAGTGCTTTAGTCAGATCCCTCTCTGCAGCACTCCTGATGTGCTACTCACTGCAGCAGGCAGGAGACATGCAGGATGATTGGCCCAGAGGGGGAAGAGGCAGCAACAGATTCATCAAGACATTCAAAGGTATACAATGGCAGTCTCCTCCAGGAAGCAATACAGCAACTGTAACTGAGGAGGATGTAAGCTTTTGCATGTATAAGGCATACAGATACTGAATAATGGGGTGAAAGGCATGATGTCTAGAAAGTAGAGGAGTTCTTACACAAATATCAGAGCCATATGTTGATTTCCAAGTTTATGTGAATAAGCAAGCAAGAACAAATGAAAAGTCGCCTTAAGTTTGAGTCAGCAACTTCCATTGAGAAGTTGGCATTAAGCTGTGATCTTAAATTATATTTCACATGCTGATTTGAACCTATAGCAATAAATCATCTCAACCTATGAGCAGACATAAAAAGGCTCAAGAGACAGACACAGATTAGGCCAAGGTCCTTGCCTAGACTTGCAGGCTTGGAAGGTGGGAGGGGGACAACTTTTGCTTCTCTTTTTGGAGTTTCTTTGTTCCCTTCTTGGGAAGAGGTGAGAGGTTGTTGGGGAGGAGGGAGAACAGGGAGGCAGGAAAGGGCCTTTTTGTGATGGAACATGGGGGAAAAACAAAGTCACACTTGTACTTTTAGAAGTATGCCTTAATCATAAAAGATTCTTCCCCTGCAAAATTCTTTCAAGCTGAACAACTGTCAAAGCAGAGATAGCCAAGGTTGCTGGTGTGTTTCTTGGAACTGAGGTCAAGATGCCTTGAAGAGATACAGCACTGTGTTGCCTAGGACACATCAAAAATGATGTATCAAAGACCACTGGCATGCCACATATAGAAAACGTTCCCTGCAACAGATCCCAGGTATGAAATTCCTTCCTCTCTGGTGCCTACAGGAAGCCAAGCTTGACTGTATTCTGAAGACATTTGTATTTTGCTATTTGGGAGATGTAAGTCTCCCAATGCATCTCCCAGTCTTATGCAATGGTACCTTGGGAGCAACTTTCACTGTTGGTTTGGAATCGTGAAGTGGACCATATATTTGTCACCTATACACACTTTCTGGAGAACCTTGGCTTTCATTTACAAAATACAGCAGGATTCTAGCTTTCCTCAGGGATGCATAGAAAATAGCAACGGCCCCATATGCTAACACCTCTGAAACTTGAGGGGATTGGGTTAAGTCTGGGAAAGCCATGGAGATGAGGGATCTGCATGATCCTGCTCTCTTTCAACAGATGTAAAACCTTTCAGCTCTCTGAGGGAAAGGGCAGCAATCTGTGGTACAACTAAAGGAGGAAGTCAGCAATTCACTTAGTGGTGGTGAATATACTCTGCCTGTAACCCACGGTGGTTGATGCTTCCCCACCCCACCCCCCGCCAGAAGCCACAGCTTTTTTTTTCCTTCTGCTTTCCATGTTCTGGGTGTAGCAGTCTGTGAATGGCAACCACACTGTGTTACTGTTTGAGGGAGCAGACCAGCAGGGATTGATGGGGAGGGCAGGCTCTTTGGTGTTTGTTCATTTATTTATATGGTTAATATAATGTGTGCTTTTAAGAGGATTTCTACCATCAAGCTGTGCAAGCTAGCCTCTGAAACCAGGCATCATTATTACCAACCTCCCATTAAGCTCTACATTATTATGACAAGAGGCAACGGAGGATTCTCTCTTATTGCTCAGCTTGTGCAAAACTGCCTAGAATACCTGCTCAGGGCTATGGACTGAAGGATTTGCCTGCATCTGGGAAATGGAACCATTTGCCCCAGAGGAGTTCTACTGACACTAATAGGATTCCCACGACAAGGGGCTGCATACCGGTAATAGCAACTTAGTCTACCTAAGTGAACACCCATCAGGTATAAAGTGTGTGTGTGTGTGTGTGTGTGTGTGTGTGTGTGTGTGTGTGTTTCCTCAAACCAAGGCACTGACATTATTTTAACTGCTGTGCAATTGTCAGCATGTGCTGAGTGTGTGTGTGCGCACATGCACACATGCATAGGGGGCTTATTGATTCCGTTCTGAATGAGCTTAAGATTTCAGACAGTGAAATGCTGTCAGATCGCCATGCACCCTGCTTATCAGGAACTAGGACAGGAATCATGCACTGTTTTTTAAAAGCATGGGACAAATGGGTTGCAGACAGTAAGCAGAAGTCACCATTCCCATCCATTTCCCATCCAAAATACTACACTTAATTTGTTATAGAAAACTTTTCACTACACTACATTTATAAATGTGCCCTTTCCCACATGTAACAATACAAACTTTCTATGACATCAGAGATGTTGGACCAATGGTCTCAAGAGAAATTGGGCAATCATAGAAGACATGAATGAGGAAGGTTGTTCAGGGCCATCAGAAGTCATCATAGCAGTGGAACGTAAGCTAGTTTTTTATATAGATTATGCATTAGTTAATAAATGCCTCAACAGGGTTTCTTCATAAGAAAATCTTATAATCTTTCAGCACTTAGGCCTCAATCCTGCTCTCCCCCAGAGAACATAGTGCAGAGTAATAAATAATATAATAAACTTTTATTTATATCCCGCCCTTCCCAGCCAAAAACGGGCTCAGGGCGGCTAACAATCATAAAACCACATAATCATTGAACAGACAGTTAAAATACAGATATAAAATACACTTTAAAAACTTAAAAATTTAGAATTTTAAAAGTAGCACTCAAGTTAGCCCAAAAGCCAGACGGAACAGCTCCGTTTTACAGGCCCTGCGGAAGGGTGCCAACTCTATAGTATTTGCTATAGGACCAGCATGCAGCTGTACCCAGTGACCAGGCCTTTTACTTCCAGTAGAGGATTCTCCCAAGACTCGGAGGAGTCACCTTCTATCACCCAGCAAACCACATTTCTGTGTCCTCATGAATGGATCTACTTCTGCTTGAAAGCCCTAAACTGCAAGAAGATTGACCTGGGTGAGAAGATCTATGACTGGGGAGCCGCAATCAGTATGGGATCTTGTGATGGATGAATCTGACACAATTATTACAGCAATGGGAGGAAAAGGTGATTTTATCACAGCTGTTCTGAGGCATCAAGTGATTGGGGTGAAGAGCTGACTGGAAGGAAAGCCAATGAAGACGAGGGTTCAGTATTCTTAATAAGAGATTATTCTTGCTTGAACAAGAGTTTTAACATAGGAAAAAGAGAAGAAGAGGATGTAGCAGGAGTTGTCTAGAAGTGGGAGGAAGAAGAGAAAAAAAGCTTATTTTTCAGTAGAATTGTTCAAGAAGCAAGGTATTTGTGTGCAAAGGCACACAGGTGCCTTCACTTATTTGCACATAAAAGGAGAGTATTGGGCCAGAGAATTATCCCTCATAAAAGATCTCAATTTGGCCCACTATGTAATTGGATCTGTTCACCTCATGAGCTGTTCTGTTCTGAGGCTAGGAGTTCTGTCAGTATTTCCATTACACCCCTCACACATAAATACATACCCCTGTTCAAACAAAAACCCAGAACAACAGCCCTGGAGGGCATTTTTCCAACTTAAAGCAAAGTTGGCTAGAAGCCATTTGGCATCTGATCCCAAGTCATTATAACAGTATTGCAAACTAGCTGAGCCCCCTCCCTCCTTCCTCATTTAGTCTTCATTTTACCTCATACCAGTCAAATATCCAGGGAGCCTCTTTGGCCTATGAGACATTTCATCCTGCATTCTAGAGGGGACAATAAGAATACCGTAGTAAAAACAGATATTTCACAGTTGGCAGGGACTGTGTCCCTTCTGTGAAGTCTCCTTAACAAGCTGTTGGAATTACAGCCAATGCCACATATTTGTTGCAGCATTATTTGTAACAGTTTTAGGGTGGGATTGTGCAACCTGTGAACTCCTAGGTCAAGGGCAGCCGTCCAGTTTATGCTACCAGGTTGACAAGCTCTCTTATTTGCAGCCTCAGGCAGGAAGAAAACTAAAGAGACTTACTAAAGTTCTAGTGGGCTAATGCAAGGGGGCTACATTCACCTTGGGGGAAGTACGAGTCAGAACTTCTGCACCACATAATAAATAATAATAATAATAATAATAATAATAATAATAATAATAATTTATTATTTGTACCCCGCCTATCTGGCTGGGTCTCCCCAGCCACTCTGGACGGCTTCCAGCAAATATTAAAAAACAATACATTAACATGTTACAGATTAAAAACTTCCCTAAACAGGGCTGCCTTCAGGTATTTCCTAAATGTTATGTAGTTGTTGATTGCTTTGACCTCTGATGGGAGGGCGTTCCACAGGGCGGGCGCCACTACCGAGAAGGCCCTACTTTAGGCCAGGGGCGGAGGAAGGGGGCGGGGGACCGACCCAGGTATCAACACTGAGGGAGATGACATTTGGCGTGCCGCCTGCCCGACTCCCAAGCCTACCCCGAGCCATAGGGGGGAGGGGCGGAGCTGCGCCGCCTTGCCAGCGACCTTCTCCCCTTCCCCCTTCGTTTTGACAGCTCAGGGGAGGCTTGGGAGTTGCGGGTGGCATGCCATTGCCCCCACCCCGCTCCCAGGCTGCTTCCTGGGGGGGGACACCTCCCCCGAGCTGTCAAAAGGAAGAAGGGAGGAAGGCTGCTGACAAAGAGGCGCGGCTCCCTCACCCCCCCCCCCCCGGCCAGGAAGCAGCCTGCCATGGGCTGCTCGCCCCGCCCCCATGGCCATGCCCCCGGGTGCACAGCATGTGCACCGCTCCGGGTGCTGGAGCAGCTAGCACCGCCTCTGCTTTAGGCTTTCTCACACTACTGAGCTCCCAAAAGTCTTACTCATAAACAAGGCCTTTTCTCTGGTGAGTCAACATCTTTGGGAAAACCTCCCCAAGGAAGTCCACATGCCTCCTTCTTTGCTTGCCTTATTTCTTCAAGTCTGCAACTTGGTTAATTCTGGTGTGATCCTACTTCACCCTTTTTCAGAGTTTCAGTGGGCCCAGAGGACCCTGTTGGCAGGTCAGACTGAGGAGGGGGAAAGAGGGGAGACATGTCCCGGGGGGGCAAAACTGCATCCTGCATAGGGGAGAGGTGCACATGCTTGGTGACCTCTTACATGTTAGCTGGGCTCCACTCATGAGAAGTTCTGGTAAGAGGAACTTGGCTGGAACACCACAATTTCCTATGCACATTCTCCAGAGTGATCCTAGGAGCCAATCCTCAATTACTGACTGATGTGTCCTTTCACTCTAATTAGCTCCAATGAGCACAATGGAACCTTCTTCTCAGTGGCTAAAAAGCTCCCCTTTTGTGTTGATTAGGTGGGTCTATGGCACTGGCAACCAGGAACATACCTATACCTGTAGACCTCAAGATGTCTCGACTAGTACCAAATACACTGTACAAATCCTATCATAATAAAGATCCTCTCTAGTCACAGCAATATTACTCTTTCACAGCTGATGCCTTCTTAAAACTATTTCCAGAGTTAAACCTTGTATACCTAATGTAAGTGATATGGAATATAATTATTAAATGTTGTCATTTTTTGGAGGAAAATTAATTAGCTGGAGCTGGAGCCGTCTTACACCTGTTTAAGCAGTGTGTGTCTCAATTAAAATTAAATTGCAGCAGATTCAATCACAGGAAGCTAAAGCTGATGAACTCAAAAAGCAGCCTGCCTTGTTTTCTACAGGTGCCTGAAAGAGGAGTGAAGCAGCAGCAGACACAGAAGGGGAAAGTGGAAGTGAAACAGAAATACAAATAATTGGCCAAAAGAAAAGAAAAACAAATATTCACACGCACTGCCTTGCCCCCTGTAATTGATTTAATAAATAAATAATAATTGAGGGTGCCAGGGCCACGTGACATCAGCACACTGCGGAATGTGCTGGTGTCATGTGTGTATGCTGCGGAGCGTGCTGACGTGTCATGCAGACACCCTGTGGCTTTGCCCGCATGACGCAAACACACCCTACATTCTGTGCACGCAGCCACTGCGGAACTCTGAGAGGGCCCGACCCCTTCATTTAAAACAGGCATAGGCAAACTTGGCCTGCAGATGTTTTGGGACTACAAGTCCCATCATCCCTGACCACTGGTTCCTGTTAGCTAGGGATGATGGGAGTTGTAGTCCCAAAACATCTGGAGGGCCGAGTTTGCCTATGCCCATTTCAAAATATTTGGGGGGGGGGGCTGGCCCTCCGCCCACTTGGCACCCCTGGAAATATTTATATGGACTGTTGCCATGGGGTAGCAGCCTTGGAACGTTCTCAGATTTATTAACCCAATGAAGGAAGGGGTTAAGCTGAAGGAAGGGGTTAAGCAGAAAACAGCCCTCTTTTCATCTCAAACGGAGATTGTGTAAGTGCAACTGGGGACCCTGGCTCAGCTTTTTTTAGGGGCTCCCAAAGCCTATGGTTTGCTGCATGCAAACGGAGTAACCTGGCCGGAAGTCTGCTCATGACTAAGTTGGTCAAATGCCAGGATCCAATGCAGGTGGTGCTGACCTTCCTTCCTTTTCCTCTTCCTTGTTTCGGATATTCAGGGTCCAGCACTGAGAAGAGAATCGCCAAACATGGTGGCTGCAGCGGCCATCTTCATTACTACCAGTTCCTCCAAGCCTTGTGTTGCACTCTATGTCAGAGCCCAGAGACATTCTGAGGAAATGAAGATGGTGATGGCTGCAGCTGCCCCATCAGCATTACCATGGAAGGACTGCCAGATGTCTGGAGTTGCCCTGCTGCTCTGTTCCTGCCCTTACATGACACCCATTCCCATTTTGGAGTGATATGTAAGGGCTTGCTCAGAGCCCCTCGCAAACCTGATGCCAGTCCTGAGAGTAATTCCAAGCACCTAACACAATACACACAATACACGGCAGAAGTTGTGTAGGACTGGTTAACCAATACACCATCGTTATCTCAGGTGTGCAGAGGATGTTGCTTAGCAATTGAACATTCTCAGTATCTACCTGTGGAGTCCTTGGGCTTGTAAATATGTGTTTGCGCCTGCATGTGTCATTTCTTAAGGGAATCTTCCTGAACAATTTTCTTTTTAGCAATTGTGATAAAACATTGCCGAGGGTCAAGTTGCTACATTGAAACCAGCGTTTTGCTAGACCAAAGCAAACCACACTGCTGGGAAAGCAGGCAAATCAAAAGGAGAGATTCTTGGAACCTCTGAAATCAAGGCTAGGAAAAGAAACCACATCTCCTGTAATTTTGCATTATACATATCCCAACAGTATCATTTTTATATTCCTAGAAATACTGGTGCTGTCCTCTCTTATATGACACAACAGACCATATCCCATTGAGAAAAATCTGGAGCAGGGGTGGCCCTATGGGTATGATTCACCTCTCATCAGCCCCATCCAGCATGGCCAATGACCAGAGATGATGGGATCTGTCACCCAGTAACATCTGGAGGGCCACAGATTGACCATTCCTGGTCCCAGGACAAAATAAAAAAGGGGGGGGAGCAGCAATTGAGCTGCTTCTAAGACAGCATGTGTTAAGAAGAGCCTGCTGGATCAGGCCAATAGTTCAGCATCGTCTTCTCACAATGGCCAACCAGATGTCTATGAGAAGCCTGCAAGCAGGACCTGAGCACAGCAGCCCTCTCCTCACTTCTGATTCCCAGCCACTAGCATTCAGAGGCATACTGCTGCAGCGGACAGAGAGCATAGCCATTGCTGCTAGTAGTCGTCAATAGCCTTATCCTCCATGAATTTGCCTCATGAGGATCACCTAAGTAGTGATGCCAATCTTTCAGCATTGTTGGGAGAAACTTAACAATGGCTGGGCCAGAACCAGTGAATTGTAAATTCCAGGCGAGGGTTACAGGGTTTCAGTAAAACCATTTTCCTGGGCATCTTTCAGCCCTACTTTGACTAATTCAGGGTATACTGTAATTAGCTGGCTGTTTGCAGTTTCTGCATCATGCCCCCGTCCGTGTAAGGTTGCTCTTTTAAAAATCTGTGGTGGAGTTGGACTCCCTGACGTGCTTTCTTTACACACCATCCATCTTACCCCAAAGCATTAAATATTCCACAAACTCTTAAACTCTGATTCAGCCCGCTTAAACTTATCTTTCATTGCATCACATTACTTGGTCTCCATTTAGCTGTCACAAAACCATTTCCTTTCGTCTCTGAATTAATTACAAGGTGCCGAGATTTTTCAGTGCCAGTGCCACTTCCATACTTGAGGCTCCCTGCAAAGCCGCTCATGAAACACTCAAGGTGAACCACACACTAATATCTGGAAAGGGAGGAGGAGGGGAAACTGGTGGCACGGCACTGAACGCAGTGGATCAAGTATCAGCAACAGCAAAGCGCATCTCCTACCAAGAGAGGCACAGGCCCCTGCGTGACTCAAAGCCGATACGGCCTTTGAGCTCAGTTCAGCGCTAAGCTGATCTGCTAAAGTGATTCATTAATCTGGGATAAAGGTGACAAGGCAGGAAACATCACTCAGTAAAGAATTTGACGTGATATAATGCAGATACAGGTGTGGGTACTGGGAATCACTCCAACATGCAACCCTTTTCTGCCCAAGAGTTCTAATTGCTAGGTTATTTTAAAAGCTTACTCTTTGGGGTGGGAGATTAAAGGCAGACTTTCTGGAAATAAATCCACTGCTGACACCTTTTTGCTCCGACACTAGTTATTTGTATAAGAAGCTACCTTCTACCAAGTCAGACCAATGGTCCATCTAGCTAAGTATAGGAGAGCAGGCATACAAGTACCAAGAGAGAGAAGAGCTAGAAAAGATGGTACCATGGGCTGCATACACCCCCATATGTTTAAAGCACCTTCCCACAAGAATTGTAGGGACTGTAGTTTGTTAAGGGTGGTGGAAATTGTAGTTATGTGAGGGGTAAACTACAGTTCCCATAATTTTATGTTGTGGGGGGGGGTGTACTGTGTAGATGCAGTCACATGGGCACCCAGAAGCTAAATATTTGAGAATCATCAAAGAGAAGGAAATATATCCCCAGTGTTCCAGGTAAATGCTGATGTTGAAAATTGAAAGTTGGTAATACCGTAGCTTCCTTTAAAGTGTGTGCAGTCCTCTTATGTCTCTAAATACAGCCTTCAGGAAAATATACAGCTGTTTGCTTTGAGCTCGTAAACAGAATAAATATCAAAGAATAAGAAAATTCCACAATAGCCAAACAGGAAGGGAATGTTTTTAAAAGTTATGTGTACAAACTTTGACGAGTCTCCCCACACACCTTACACAACACACACACACACACACACACACACACACACACACACACACTTGTTTGCAGGTGATCTATAACGAATGAGCCCCATCCCCTCAGGAACAGTCGAAAGGGTGTGATTGTGGAGTCATTAACTCACCCACACGCCAGTCCATTTCCTGGATTTAGTGATGGGTCTTTGTTGAAGAGCTGCAGCTGGGCTGGAGGATACAAGTTCACCAGGGGTTATTCTGCTCCAGACATCATTATTAACAGGACAAATAAGTCAGACCAGACTTCTCCTTCTCTCCTCCCCCCCTCAACAAACTGCACAACCAGTGAACTTCTGAACCCTCGCACAATAGTAAGAAGGTAAAAGAGCACCACGAAGCTACTGTAACTTGCATGTTGCTGAGCCCCACAGCCTGTAATTCATTCCTACACATGACATAGCATGTTTCTCCCAGGTCTCAATGAAATGTTAATAACAGAGGACTTTGCTGACAGCTCATCTGGCTAAGCCTGTAACTTTCCCTAAACGCACAATAGACCATTTTCTAACTCTACTGTAAAATATTTAAGCATATGGCAAAGGGCACAAATGGGAATGCAGCGGTTCCTTGTAAAAATTGTGGTTTCTGCTGTTCCCATGTTGTGCGATACTACAGTTTCCAGTGTGATGTGAAATATGTTGGGTTGGATCCAGGCTGAGGGGGCTTCCAGACTGTTGTTATTTTGCCAGTGGGATTCAATCACACCCTGGCAAATTGAGGTTGCAAAGAACTGGCATTCTGATGCCCTTACACAATTCTTTACCCAACGCCCATGGATGTTATTCGCTGAATGATTCTACAAATGTACTATTCCTTCCCATGGTTTAAGCAGTATCATAGCACTTTCAACTGTCATGGCTTCCCCCTAAGAATCCCGGAAACTTTGGTTTCTTAAAGGCTCTGAGAGTTCTTAGGATACTCCTCTATTCTCACAGAGCTACGTTTCACAGAGCATTCTAATGATTAGTCTCTCTGGAAAATGAAGTTCTGTGTGGAGAATAAGACCTTCCTGCTGCCTCTCAACACCCTTAATAAACTTTAGGAGAAGGCATGACTGTTTAGAGGGCTATCATACTGCTTTAAAAGTATAGTGCAGATGGAGCCTAAGTCAAGCAAGACTGGTTTTTATGATCACTGATAAAAAGCCATGCATGTATAACATTTTCTTTTTATTCTGGAAGTGAAAGTCAAACTATAAAGAAGAATTAATAATGATTGTTTATTTTTTAAAAAAATTATGCCACTGAAAAGCTGAACGAATCATCTTAAAGTGCCTGATTCGTGACTATTTGTAATATTTGGGGTTGGCCGCCATGATACAAAAGGCAACCATGTTCTAATCTAATCTGTTTGGGAGACACACAAAGTCCTTGAACAGATCCCAAAGACTTTAGCCAAAAGAGAGGCGCTTTGAAGCAGTGAAGGATCCTGTGTGATAACCGGCCAGTGTTAAAGCAGTGAGTCACAATTCCAAAAGGGGAAATGGCAAGAAGCTGATCCCAGCTGTTGAGGGGAATGCATCAAAACTGACAAAGAGCTAAGAGACCAGGTTTCCATTTTGTAGAGATATTCAGCAGGAGAGGGAGAACTCTTCCTAGCCTGCCAAATTGCAGCCCTGGCTTGGAATGCATGCTGTTGTTTTGACAAACTGCAGCTTACAAGAGAAAACTTAATTTTCACATCATAAAGTTTGGCTTAAACTGGTTTCAGGCTTCATAATGTCTAAACCACAGGAAGAAGGGGGAGAAGGGAAAAAAACTTACTCAGAACAAGGGAGGTCTGGATACACATCATACTTGGACATCTGAGTAGTTTCATGAATATTTTACTCAGGGGGCGGAACTTACTAACATGAATAACACTGCCACATAAGGAATCATGTCAGTGTTAAATAGATAATAATCTGATGTGAGCCAGGATATGGTATCTGTGCTGAATTCTTCAGCGTTTTATTCACAAGAGCATCCCATTAATCACATATCTGAGTTGTTGGTAGGAGCTCCAGCCCAGCTAAAAGGTTATCTGTGGACTGAAATTGTTGGAACAAGATGACCATGACTAAATTAAGGCCCATGGTTTTCAACACAACCTACAGAACAATCCTAATACACGTCTGCTCAGAGGTAAGTTCCTAGGAGCTGAATTGTGCTTACTCCCAACTGTTACTGTATTGTGGTTTACCTGGTGGGGTAGAGATGCAATAGCCTTCTAGCAGTAGCATCACTGCTGCTTACGATGAGGAGGAGGAGGAATGTGGCAGCACTGAGATCAGGGCTGCATGGATGCACCAGTAGGAGCACCAGACTGGTTCCACCAGGGCATCCATGCAGCCCCAATCTTGCCACTCCTGCCCATCCTCCTCCTCCTGGTAAGCAGGAGCGGTGCTTCTGATGGGAGGGTATTGCTGCAATTCTACCCCACCAGGTGAGCTGTTCCTGGTAGTCTCCTCAACTCACAAGTCACTTTAGCTGGCATTTCAATGCCCTGGGGGTTTGCAACTAGGAAACTCAATGGGAGTAAGTGAATCTTTGCTTCCGCTTTCAAACCTAGATGGTGATTTCTCCAATGTGCTCACCAGGGGCATTTCGTGCAACTGTCAAAGCTTTTCCCCTGATCTTCAGAGGACTTCATTTAGTCTACTGACTTACAGGCAAAAGAATTAGCTACAACTGGGAAATAGCCTTGTGAGGAACACCCTGGCACCCTGTATTCAGTGTATTCCCCTGTTCTCCCATCTCATCCAAATTAATGGAGTGAAGAGAATGGGTTGTGGTTTCAGAAGGAGTTAACTTGCTGCCCCTCCCTCTTGTTCTCTTAATGGCCCATCACCCAGACGGTTACCTCATCAGGACGCTAGCCTGGCTTGAATAGCTTTTAACACTTTCTAGAATTGTGCCGGCACCCACAAACTCATAACATTATTATTAGGATTTATATACAACCTTTCACTTAGAGAAGAAATACCAAGGCAAGTAACAGCTAACATCAAAAATAAACCAAAAGTATAAAACCAATTATAAAAATATAGCTACCCATAATTAAAATATATAGTAAAACGATTTCATCACATCAGTAAAACATCCATAATTAAAAGGCATAATAAACAAGCCCATTAAAATGGCATAACAGTTAAAACAACAATTAAAGCAGGCACTTCATGTCAGGAGATCAGGGGGATGCTTGTGTGAGCAGGTGTGTACCCTCAGGAGCCAGGGGAATGTCAATACCAACAGGGCTCTCGTATTTCAGCAGGGAGAGGATTCCACAACACTGGTGCCGCCCGTGAAAAAGCCAGCCTCTTACTACAAGCTGATAGTTATCAGGTTGCAGCAAAATCCACAAGCTTCCGAGCGCCAAGAATGTCCCATTACAGGCATACAGAAAACACATCATCTTTCAGAATTGTGGCCACCATTGATCTTACTTTGACTATACTTGTGGCCACGAGGCGACAACCACTCTGAGAACTGCTGACCTAGCTATACCTTATAAAATCCTATTATTAGACCTCCCCAAAAACAAAACAAAGGGTGGCAAATACAAGTGGAACACCCACACTCCATTCCCCACATAGTTTATGGCAAGGCACAGGCTGAAGTGCTGGCCATTTTGAGCTGAGCCAGAAAGGCAATTTGATTTAGTATTTACATGCCACTTTTCCAGAAACCAAGTAACAGCCCATTTAAAAATAACAAACAACACTTCCATCAATATAGTTATATTTTCTTTAAAAACCACAGAAGCAGTTGAGGAAAGCAAAACATAAAACACATCAATAAACCATTTATAATTGGTAGTAATTTTGGAGGTCAGACATGTTCTTTCAGTCCTGCCAATCTTTGTGGGTCAAATGTGTGTCACTGTTTAACACACATGGCCCTCCAATTGGTCAAAGCACTGAGAAATCAGAGGCGACCAATTTCTGCCCAGCCAAGAGTCACTTGGCTCTTTGGACAGTGGTCCAGGGGCTAAGAGGGTATTTGCTACACAATGCAGCCTTTAAATGAGAAGTCAAGCTCCATCGTCAAGTCAGCCTTGCACACAAAATCACAGGGAGATGTACGATTAGTGCACGAACTTGAATCTCTCACAAACTTTTTTTAAAAAAAATTATTTTCTTTGGGGGGGGGTGAAAAGGGAGACGACACTTTTCACATCTTGATTAAAACTTGAGCTTCATTAGGAGCCAGACAAAATTGCTTCCCAGGCTGGATCTGGCCTGTGGGCTGTGCATTCCCCATCCCTTACTTAAAGCTTGCCTGCCAGATGCTTCTCCAGATGCTGCTTAAGTCCCTCCCAGAGCACATGATTCCATTGTACACCAGAGTGTTCCCTAAACAGAGGCATGCTGCTGCTTGGAATTAAAATTGGAGGCACACTTGACTCACACAAAAAACAGGGAAGAGGCATACCCGGAGCAGTGAGTCATGCACAGAGACAATGGGTAGGTAGTCTTGCCTGTGGGGCACCTCATTCTTAATTGCCTCTGCATCAGCCATTCTTTCTACACAAAGCTCACTGGAAAAGGCACATACCAAGAGCTTTTAACTGATGGATTTCTCACGGTTCCCTCAAATTAGGGTGCCCAGTTATGCACCACAAAAAGAGGTCAAAAAAAAAAAAGGAAACAAACTGCATAAAATTTGCATATTATTTTTATGTATAGATGCAAATTTAGAAATAATTACTATAAACAGAACTACAATGTGTCATATCACAGTGAAGATGTCACCAGATGACTTGTGTACCTGCTCTATCTGCTGACCGGCTGCCTGTAACTGTTGATGGGCAACTTCAAGGTTCCTGCTCACTCGTCCCTTCATAGGCTCCTTATGTTTATACCAGACTTGGACAGTCCTCAAATAGAGGGCACCTGCAAATAGAGGACCATCTTCTGCAAAACAGGACATATGACCACCCTATCTCAACTTCAAAGCACATTTATTCTACAGCACCCAGTTGGGGAACAACTGCTCTACACATGGTCCTAGTGGTCAAATACTCTTCTGGCTCACTCAGGCTTTTTCTAGCCAACTTCCATTGAAGGAAGGGTTAGTTGTGGTTAGTGTAGTGGTTAGAGTGTTTGGACTAGGGCCTGGGAGACCAGGCTTCAAGCTCCCACTCAGCCATGAAGCTCACTGGGTGGCCTTGGGTCAACCTAGCCTACCTCACTGGTAGGATAGGGAAGCAAAATGTATGCCACCTTGAGCTGCTTGCAGTAAAGGTGGGATAAAAATGTAATCATAAATGACAATCAATACCTGTTCTCAGTTTAAGCTTGGCGCCTCTTTTCTTCATTTTGCCTGAGCTAGTCAGGAGAACAATGGTAGTAAACTACAATCACTAATAAAATGAGAATTTCATGATGCTGGAGAAAAAGAGAACTTGGTGGTAAAAGTCAAAAAAGAAAGAAAGAAGAAGAATCCAAGACTTTGCTCTTTCCCCTCCTCACCTTTATAAAAAGTTTCAGCCGCATATTGGGAAGCCATAATGATCTGGGCCTTTCAAGGTTTCAGATCTTCCACTTCTGGCCACTGGGGTATTCTACCGTTGCCATTTTGAGTTTAGTTCAGTTGGCACTTTTGGAGCAAAGAGGAATCAAAGTGGACCATTCTGCTCTTTGTTCAGACGAAGGAATCGTCCACTTTGCTTCAAAGAAATGGGGAAAAACAAGCCCCGCGTCTTTTATGAAACCTACAATGCAGTACCTTCACTTTTGCTTCAGAAACCCCCATTGCTTCAATATCCTTTCGCTCCACTTGAAATGCAAGCTGAGGTCAAAGGCTGACTCTCTTACAGGCTGCCCATAACCCCTCGCCAGTCGTTTTAAAGCATCCTTTGTGCAGGCCAAAGGGAAGAGCTGCTTTCTTGGATTCCAGGAAGCCCCAAAGTGTGTGCCTCCCAGATCGCACCTTGCTTTTCCGTATCTTGAAAACCACAATTGAGGAAATGAGGCAAAACGAGGGATCTAAATCAAGCTGCAGCATCTCTGGCAAAATGGTAGTTTATCTTCTGCACAAGCTGGATGGTGGAGATTCATGTAATTAGAGAAACAAATGCAGCCGTAGCTCTTAACATCCACACCAGTAATTCAGGCTCTTCCATGAAAAGGAAGGTGGGGGGAGACAGGCAAACAAACATGAAAGTGTCGGCTGGCTTAGATCACAAATTAGATCCACAGCTAAAACTGTCTTCCATAATGGGTTTTAAATACGTTGTCTACTTCAGTGCTTTGCCTGTGCTTTACCACACATGCTGTCTCCCCCCCTTCACTGAGAAATCTGTGTTACTTGCTCTGCGGAGGTCACTTCATATGTTACTTTCAGCTCCGCTGAGGAAAAGATGTGCACCATATTGTCTGAAGCAAAGGGCAAAGGAAACATGCAGGGGTTTCCATTGGGAAAACATGGTAAGGATGTGCACCCGTTTCCATGCCTGTGTATTTACAGGAGGAACACACACACACACACACACACACACACACACACACACTTGTTGCACGACATATCAATCAACATGTTATTTCCCCTACTCAGAGAAATCTTTTTATTAGGAGGGAGCAGGGAAGCCACTGTTAAATGCCATATTTAGCAGCTCTGTTGGCATTGTAAATAATGAGTGGTCATATATGGTCAAAGTCACTGAATTATGTACTGCATGAGGGGGTAACAGCCCATGCAGTGACTGTCAGGTGGCACATTTTCAGGAAGGTTACATATGCAAGGTTACATAGAGGTCAAACGGAAAGTTTTTAGCAGTGGGTAGACTAGAGAATAGGGACTAGAGAATAGGGACGCGGGTGGCGCTGTGGGTTAAACCACAGAGCCTATGGCTTGCCGATCAGAAGGTCGGTGGTTCAGATCCCCGCAACGGGGTGAGCTCCCGCTGCTCGGTCCCTGCTCCTGCCAACCTAGCAGTTCGAAAGCACGTCAAAGTGCAAGTAGATAAATAGGAACCGCTCCGGTGGGAAGGTAAACGGCTCTTCCGTGCGCTGCTCTGGTTCGCCAGAAGCGGCTTAGTCATGCTGGCCACATGACCTGGAAGCTGTACGCCGGCTCTCGGCCAATAAAGCGAGATGAGCGCCGCAACCCCAGAGTCGGTCACGACTGGACCTAATGGTCAGGGGTCCCTTTACCTTTACCTAGACTAGAGAATGGTAGACATGCCCAGTCTTAGGACTCTGGACAAGCTTTGTAATGCAAGCATGACAATACTATAGCTCTGTGCTGTTCATAGTAGCTTCACAGCCCATTCTTTGGCTATCCATGAAATCTTGAATGGCTGCTGATTGAGGCAGGGTAATGGATGCTGCTTGCAGGCTTCTCATAAACATGTGGTTGGCCACCATGAGAACAGGATGCTGGACTAGGTGAGCCTAGGGAAGCTTCTCTTACAGTCTATTCCAGTGGGCAGTTCTCACCTGCTTATGTAGAGCCAGTGCAAGGAAGCCAGTAATGCATAATATTTGACATGCCCTTTCATATATCTACGTTAAGACAAAAAGTCCCACTGCACAACACCACCGATTATTTTAAGTCTCAACAGTGCATAATATTGATAGCAATACATTAGCCTTTGGCAGGAAATCTGCTCTGAAGTGTCAACAGCAAGAGCGCTTTGGTCTGTCTGTGTCTCTGCAGACTTTTGATGGGGAAAATAATC
Organism: Darevskia mixta; assembly: GCA_034641385.1. NCBI lineage: Eukaryota > Metazoa > Chordata > Lepidosauria > Squamata > Lacertidae > Darevskia > Darevskia mixta. The sequence goes on along the minus strand of JAWWNH010000001.1, from coordinate 7,998,149 downwards.
CTGGATTCTAACCAAAGTCCCTAAAGTCAAATAATATTTTAAAGTGGATTCCTGATAAGACGTGTGCTAGCTTGCTTTGAGCAAGCGCAAAGAAAAGAAAAATTCTGTTTCTGAGTGCAAATGGATCCAGATTTTTTGAACTTCTCTCAAATTTTAGGGTGTTGGCTTATTACTTGTCTCTTATTAATTACAGTGATGATTTCTTTATAGTTATTAATATGAAATGGCTCCAAACTAGCTGAAAGAAGATGTCTGGTCTTCAAAAACTCATCCAGAAGCAGAATTTGGAAAGATATTTGTGTGCGTAACAAAAAAAATAAATGTCTAGTAGTGTTGCAAGTTTTGTCACGCAACTAATTATCATTCTCACTAAAACATTTTGGCTTTGATTCCAAGAAAGTTAGTCACTTTTGGGGCACATTGAAATTAGGAAGAGGACCACAGCTACGGATGCCTGAGGATTTTGTTCAGTCTGCATATTTAAGTGAACGAACCTGATCCACGTCTCCTAGAGCGGAACACAATTATCCTTTGATTTTTGCAGTTCTCAGCACAAAAAAGTACTGAAAAAGCATATAAAATGTGAATTTGGGGGGGGGCATTGCTTACAAATGTGTACATTTGTAAAAATGTTTACAAAACTCATGTAAATTTTTGTGCATTTTAAAAAAGAAAAACAGATGCTAAAAAGGAGACAGAATGGATTCAAGAAAGAACACATGCGAAGTTGATGCAGACTGGAAATTGACAACTTAAAACAGGTAGCAAGGGATGGGAAAGAACCTCTGCTGGAAATTCTGGAGAGCTGCTTACTAGTCAAAGTTGACAATACTGGGCTAGATGAACCAAGGGTCTGATATAGTATAACGCAGTTCCATATATCCAACTAAATAGGGTTTAAGTTGATTACTAACCTGCCCCATTGATACTGATAAGGCTGAAGCACAACCAACTTTTCATGCACTCCTAGTCATTCCCGAGTACTGATTTGCCCTAAGGAAAATTCCGATTATTAATGCCCCAAATGTGTAAAGTGGACCAAGAGAGCCATGAAACCCCCAGGTGCAGGCTTCGATCCACTCACAGTTCATTACATTACTTACCTGCTTATTAAGCAACTGCTTAATGGCCATATAAAAATAAAAAGAACAGCACATAATGTAAGCTCATAACCTGACCTGGAATATGTCCAACACCTGGCCTGTCATAAATCTCTAGCTGCTTTTTCCATCATGTAAAAATAATAATTAAAAAGAAAAGTCCTGCTACATGTTAGCTTTAATTAAGTGATCTGAACAAATATTACTGGGACGGTCCTTAAAATAGTTCATGAGTTGTAAAACCACAATTTAAACAATTGCTCGCTGTGCGAAAGCGGTTGCACCAGACTGACATTGCTAAGGAATGAGATCATCTACTATGGATGCCCAGCAGGTTCAGCTTGGACATCCAACAGAGTGAAATTCCACCAAGAGCGCTCAGCCTTGGGGTCTCCTGCATCTCCCACCATTTTTTTCCACAGAACATTGGCAGATTTCCCTTCCTCTCTCCCACCTCTGGCCACATATCACAATCTTTTTGGGCTCTTGTTGTTTCCCCGAGAACATGTGACATTTGCCCTTTGTGCCCAAACTACATATTTTGGGGGGGGGGGGGACTTGGCCCCCACAGGCCTATAATTATTTACTAACATGAAGGAGGCACTGTTGCCCACTGTCTGATGCCCGACACTAGTAAGGTGTGATAGACAAAAGTTCTTAGCCACTGGTCTCTAAGCTACAGAGATATTGGTTAAAGCTAAGCCAAAACTACTCCGTTTTCAGGAACATCATTGGGAATACTAAAAAGCATTTTACTTGCATGGGGATTATTAATTTACTTGACCTCATTCTGACTTGCCAACAGTGACATCATCATGTAAACAAACCTGATTGGTTACATAACTGTGTGATGTCATCTTATGTACTGCATGACCTCCTCTGGGTAGAATCACTCTTGTGACTAACTCACAAGGAAGCCCCTATTGAAGAGAAGGGGGGAGTAATGGAAGTAAACTGGATTGAGAAAAATTAAGTTTTTTGTTCCCACCAGATAAGTTTCTGTTTCCTCCACCAAAATTTCCGGTTTATGCCCTAAAATGAGAAAAGGAGAATATTCAGCATGGGTTTAATGCTGGCACTTAAATATAAAGCTTTTGTCTTGTTGTGCAAGTTAGGCTGAAACATTTTGCAACCACATTGCTTCAGGATAATTTTTGGGTCTGGAGATATTCAAGGGTTTCTGAGTATTTAGGGTCTTTTTTATTATTTCACAACAGATGGAGTAACAGGGGTGGGTGGGTAGAGACACAACCTGCACCTTTTATGAACACCTCAGATATTGCTACTGTAAGCCTAGACAAGCATGTTCAAAAGTAATCCCCATTGAGTGCAATGGGCAGAGCAATCCTCTACTTGCCTACTCAGAAGGAAGCCCCACTGGGTGCAAAGGGCCCTTACTCCCAGTGTATAGGATTCCAGCCTCAAGGGCTACAATATAGTCGTTCCAACTGCAACATTCACACGGAACTTAGAAAACAATAGTACTAAAGCCAAACTGGAACAAATTATATCCCATAAGAGAAAATTATTATAATATGCATTTAGTTCTCTGGGAGTTCTTGATCTTAAATCACAATATGGGCTCCCACATGAATCTGACGCCATTCTGATTAATAGCAGAAGAGGCTCCGTCCTGCTCAAGGCAGATTGAAAACCCAACAGAGAGTTTTCATCTTTACCTGAACAATTGATGGGATATCATACAATCAGGCGAACAGTCCCTTGCACGTAGGCTGCTTTGCCATTGCAGCTCAGGAGTGGGTTGTTAAAAATCATCAATGTTTTCACTGAAGCTAATCTGTTGGATTAGCAGGGGAAGGGATTATGCAGCTGGAATGGGAAAGGAAGGGGGAGGGTTAAAAATAACACATGTTCCGCTTTCAAATCATACCAAAACATGTGGTGCTTGTCTCCCAAGTCTGGCGCTAAGGAGCCTGTGGTCTGGCAAAAGTTCGGATTTCTGGTTTTGATTTGAGAAATCATCACAAACGTTGGAGCCGAAAAGCTCCAAATAACATTTGAAGGGAAGGGCTATAAAATCCAAGTTTATGTACCATATATGATATTAGTCATTGTTCTCATTGGAGTTTATGCTCCAGTTCCTTTTTTCACATAATTAAAATGAAACGGGCTCTTTAAAATGAGAAGAAAAGAAGACACAGGGACTATGTTAGATCTTGTCGTAAGAAGCCTTTTGGCACCACAGCCATCAAAACGCAGAGCTTAATTCTCTACTTGAGAAGGTGATTAAAGAAAGACTCTTGGATCCCTCTCTAGTCTGCAAGTACCAACATGGAGATCTGCCTGCCTGGTATCTCCAAAGGCATGTTGATCTGATGGCTTTATCAAAAAGCATCTGTCACTAGCAGATGTCATCAGAACTTGAGGAAGTGGTGAGGGGAGGGGGGAGGGGAGATATGGCTTTGATATACACAGAGCGCCCAGCATGATGAAGTTACAAAAGGTATAAAATGGGACAGTTTAATAGTACCCTATTTTCTGACATGCACATTTAAAACCTCAGTTGTCCCATTTGGTTCTCCTAGGTATGCAAGTCCATTCATTGTGTGCCTGCACAGATCCAAGGGTCTCACCCACATGACAGTTTCCCACCCACATGACCCTACCAGGCCTCTCCCTAGTTCCAGTTCCAATCACACTTCCTCACTTTGCATTAGAGACCACTCTCAAATTTTCCTGGAGTTTGGGGAATAGCTTGTTCTCTAGCTGGAAAGGGCATCTCTGAATAAAAGCCTCATTTCACATCTACAGAACTCCAGTTTATCCAAATCAGAAGTCAATACTATATAAAGTTGTGGATGTGTCAGAGGCAACTGATGTTGACCGACATACATAACCCACAATGGCCTTTGCCATCCTGGAGGAATGTTCTACAAGGGCATTCTGAGAAATGGGCAGGGCATTCTGAGAAATGCCGAGTTAATCAAAAACACAACCTGAACATGTGCTGCTTCTGCCACATGAGTGGCAGAACAATAGGCTGCAGGACTGAGGATCTTCAGCTGATTTGAAGGCTGGCAGGTTCATTTGAAAAGACAATGCTGTGAGGGAAGGTCTAGGGGAGTCAGTGAGGACTGGGGAGCTCTTGGTGGTGTGAGAAGCCAAGAGGCATAATGTACCGGTAAGCAGTAAGCAAATGAAGGGAAGCTGGGTGAAGACTTTCTGAATTAACAACACTTGGAAGCTATGAACACTTTTCAAGTCCAAGGCTTTTCAAATGAGTTTTTATTTACTCATTAATAAACATGTAATTCAATACAGAATACTGTGAATTTTGACAGAAGATAAAAACCTCATGTAGTCAAAAAGAGGGGAGAGGGGGGCTAAATTTAGGGTCTGTTATGGGGCACATCTGAGAAATGTACATAAATATGCTTAAAATTTCTGATTTTATCTAATGAGATTTTTTTTAAAGGATTTAGATGTGGAATTGGTGTCAGAACATCCTCATAGGGGCTTTCCATCCTGCTAAACAAGTTCATTCCCATGATTGTGTTGATGAAGACAGTATCCCTATGGAGGCGCAGGTGCCCATTCTCAGAAATGGCACCTCTAAATTTACTTGTGGTTGCAAGACCAGCAGTGATCCCACATGTTTCCCAGATGCCTTCATCTCGGCAGTTGTTCAAACTCTTTCGAGTGATTATATCATAATAATAATTTATTATTTATACCCCGCCCATCTGGCTGGGCTTCCCCAGCCACTCTGGGCGGCTTCCAACAAAATATTAAAATACAATAATCCATCAAACATTAAAAGCTTCCCTAAACAGGGGGTGCATTTGTAATGATGCACCTAAGACCTACCTAGGCATATTGACTCTAGAAAGTATTATCAGTTGATAATGAATTAAGCTCCCCGGGATTCCTCTGAGACCCTCAATTACCTGTAAGTGCAGGAAATTGTGCATTCATTCCTTAGATCATGAGCCCTTTAGGGATAATTTGTTGCCAAGAATAAACAATGTTAAAGCAGAACTCAAGGAGGGAAAAGAATGTGATAACTGTGGTGACATTAAAAAACATGACACCCCTAATTTGTCATGCAGTTAGCCGGGGAGAAGATGGGGATGCCATACGCTGCAGTTTTGCAACCTAAAAATGCCAACTTATGTCTTTGATCCAAATATGCTTAGGAGAGAGTAACTGCCAGGAGGAAATAGATGGCGAAGCAGCACAGGGTGCCCACCACGTCCCTGTGTGATGGTATCATGCAACTGATATAAAAAGGAACAAAGAAGGTGTGACATTGAGCATAAGTTGCCCAATAAAAGCAGTGGCCCCTGCAGCAATGCACTTTGTTTGAACTTCTCCACCAGGGGTTGAGCGCTCCTCCAGCCCATACACAGCAAGAGTTACACAACCGTTCTTAAGGATGGGTGGTTTTAGTACACCCAGAAGGTATAGGAAACATAGCTTTTAATTTAGCAAGTAATGACACGCAGCGGAAGAAAATAAGGCACTACATCTACTCTAGGGTAGTCACCTCGGAGGTGAAGGGCAAAACAAGTTGCAATAGAAATCCCCGATGTCCTTGGGGTGTGTGAGGGAGAGAGCGGGGAGAACATGAAGTTTGTCTGCTACAACGGGATGTCCAAAAGAGGGTTCATAAAGCAGGACAGTTTGCAGTGAAGTGTGTCCATAAAGAACAAGGAAGTGCTTGGATTAGACAGCACCGGATAAGCAATATCTTGTTGTATTTAAGAACTGCCAGGTTTCCTATACTTTCACACACAAATAGCCAGTTTCCAACAGTGCAACTCCCTCCCCTCCTTCACAAGTTTTGTATGTTCTTTTGCTTATTGTTTTATTAAATCTATTGTACAACTTTTAAGGCTAGTTAGTGATCACCCATCCTGCCATATTACAGTATCCTGCTGTACAAGTATCCCTCCCCCACCCCGCCAGCATCCAATTTGCATTTGCCTGTTCCAGGTCCAAACAAGCCTCCAGCATCTGGGTGATAGGTATGATTCATAATCACATGCGCCCAATGTTGATGTGTTAACAGCAGACAAACTGCACGGGGATCCATTTCTGTTCAAATCGCCTTGAACAAATGCTGCATTCAAAAGCAGAGCTCATGGTAAGATGTGTTGTTAGACAACCCTCAGTCATTTTCCTTGGGCTTCTGTTGGTCAAGTTGGTGACTGATTTGGACCCTTGTCCTGAATTTTATAAACTGTTCACTTTATTTGTATTCTTAACTTTATTGCAAGTTTTAGAAACTGTCACAGACTTAATACTAGACGGACAGGGAAAACCAGACTTAAAACCTTGAGCCTGAGGCCACTGAAATATCAAGACCAGAATATATTGTCACGAGCCCTAACACGACCAATGTATCAAGCCAAGGTGCCTTGTGTCTGTATATCTGGAGAAGGAAAATGACAGACTGAAAGACTGTCAATCATTGGATTTGCAAGACCTCAATTTTTTGAAAGCAAAGCTAAAAATTTATTCTCATCTTCAGCAATTTGAGGTGTATTTATGTGTCAGGTGTCACTCTCCACTGTCCTTAACCTTGAGTAAAAATGGGTGGGGGTATGATCAGTTGGAAAATCTGCAATAATATAGACACCCACCCTTGACTGACATTCTTAAAGCTCTTGCAGATTTTTCAAAGCATTCTGAATATATGGCACTTCCATGGATTGTCTTAGGCTAGCCTTCATGGTGAGTATAGGAAGAATAAAAAACTGCTATTTACATAAGTGACCTACAAGAAAAGCTTCAAATGGTATACAAGGGATGCCTCTTCATAATGTTGCCTAAAATAATCACGGGTGCCATTTTTCTCTCTCTCAAACCCACACACAGTATTTGAATATTCTCTTTGAAATGCCTTGGTAGGCAAAGCATGTTACAACCATGATTCACAACCATCAAGATGTGCTTACACAGCAAACACACACAAATCTCACATTTGAAAAAGTAATTATGTACCTGTGTGCAAATACACACACATGCACGCACACACACACACACACACACACACACAGGCACACGCGCATATAACCCATAAACCTTCAAAACAAAATGAATGAGCCTAAATATTGGAACTTGTTATTAAGTAAATCATGGTACCTGTAAAGCTTCTATTTGCATAACATTAATTCACGATGGCATGTAAAACAAATTCATCACACCCAGCTATGTAATGGCTTGATTTATGCTGGGAAGGGGGTGAAATATCAAGAGGACAAAATTAAATTGACAAGATGTACATGCTCCTTGAAGCCAATAATGTTGGGTTTTTTTTTTACAAAAAAACAAACAAACCAACAACCCATCAAAACAACTAAATTATGAAAAAGGAAGGTGGGCGAAAGCATCTCTATAAGTAAATCATGCAGTTGGTTCATGCACATATACAAGTCCACCAGTTATTAATGTCAAGCGCAGTGAAGACACTCAAGAAAATCATTACCATTCATAGCCACTAACGGCCATTAAATCTCAATCAATTCAACTTAACACAAGTGTACTTCAGGGGCCCTTACAGTTCCTTACAGATGCAGCTCAAAAAGTCCCGTCTGACTTATTGCATTGTCCTCCGCACACAAAAAGGGCTCGCTAAGGGTCCCTCTGAAAAGGAACCGCAGTCTTTTAAAACTGATGTTCTTTTAACAGATATGTCCTTAATCAACAGGGTTTTCTTTTTTCTCAGCTACCAAGAAAAAGAAGACGAGGGCTCTAATAAAGCGCCACAGATTACTCCGTGTGTGTGTGTTAATTAATGTGGTTTCTTTTCATGTAGAGTAGGGGTAAGTGGAATGGATATTTGAATGTTCTTTCATTTGTGACATCAAACTACTTTTCAGCATAGAAGCCTAATAAAATTAGTGGTTTTTTGGGGTTTTTTTTTAGTGTTATGCAATATTTGCAATCAATCTAAACTGAGTATGGTCTGTGAGCATATGAGACCAATCATTAGGGCTGTCTACATGAATGCTTCCCATGCACTCAGTGAATCCAGCAGAATCGTGCCCACTTGCCATTGTGCCAATGCACCACAGCCTAGCAGCTGTACACTCATCACTGAGAGGACTAATGCCAAGACCACAGGGAGGAATGACTAGTGAATCTAATTCTGCTCCCCTTCATGCTTTAACATGGGGAGACTAACTTGCTACACTAGGGGCTCTCTGTGGCCTTTGTGTGTGTTTGCATGCAAGAGTATGCATAGGAAAGTATGGGGTGGCCTCACCCCCTTTTGGTCATGCCCATGCAGCCCCATGCACCTTGCCGAAGGTGAATGATGCCCAAGAAACATGGTCACCTACCGACAGTGCTATTTTTCTAGAAAAAGAGGTGCCGGAACTCACCATGAACGCCTCCCTTGCTCTCTTATAATGGCAATGGCGCCCATCTGAAAGGTGCCAGAACTGAGTTCTGGCTGGGGAAAAAGCCCTGCCTACTGCTGCTTTAGCTGAGCACATGGCTGTCTCTGAACTGTCCTGTTGTTTCAGCATCAAAGGTCTCTGGATGGGACTGGGAGATGGCCTCTCCACATAAACTGCCCTGAGCTTCAGAAATAAACATCCGTCAATCAATTGTAATCTGGTGAACCGGGTTTGAGTCTCCGCTCCTCCACATGCAGCTGTTGGGTGACCTTGGGATAGTCACACTTCTTTGAAGTCTCTCAGCCCCACTCACCTCACAGAGTGTTTGTTGTGGGGGAGGAAGGGAAAGGAGAATGTTAGCCACTTTGAGACTCCTTAGGGTAGTGACAAAGCGGGATATCAAATCCAAACTCTCCTCCTCCTCCTTCATTACCAGTTCTGATGACTTTCATGTACAGCATTACAAAAGCACAACAAAGGTCATACTTAAGTTTTAGTCAGAGTATATCCATTTAAAGTAATAAGCGCAACTAGGTTAGGTCTATTAATTTCAGTGCATCTACTCTGAGTAAAACTTACTTGACTACCCCCACATTTTTTGTCATCAATCTACGTGGTGAAAAAATGATCCAACTGGGTCATTAGTGAAGACTGACCACATCTCCAAATGCCTCGAACTGCCATGCAGGAGGTACAAAGAACCATTTGCTACGGGGCCATATCTTCATTCATGTAGAAGATGAATATTGAGAGAGCAAGATCATGCCTGATGGCACCACCCCTTGAGTGTTCACCTAAACCTCTAAAGAGAGCCTACACTCATACAGCTTGCACTTAGGCTCTGCTTGGGTTTGGGTAAAAGTTTGACAATTGAGGGGTGAGGCCTGTGGGCTTGATCCCACCCCTCCTTTCACAGATGAATGCGGAAAAATAAATATTAAGGGCAGATGCAGGATGATAAAACAGGCATTTACATTCATCCATAGAATCCAATGCCCCCATCTCCACTTTACATTTAAAGCAGTATCATACCACTTTAAAAAGTTTGCTCAAAATGCTGAGTGTTGTTAAGGACCCCAGCCCTTAGTGACAAAAAGCAGCAATTCGGACTGACTAATTAAACCACTCTAAGAATTGTAGCTCTATGAGAGGAAGAGGTGTCTCCTAAAAAGCCATTATTAATGGCCTAATAAATCTAGGTAAATAATGCCTTCTAGCATCTGATATGGTGATCAGTGGTCTACTCTATCTAGCCATGGCTCTGCAGAGCCTGCTCATTCTCTTGTTAACTGGGTTGTCCTCAGAACCTTCTGCATACAAAGCGTCTGCTCTACTCCTTGAGCTGTAGCCTCTTTTCCTTTCCGCATATGCAGGCAAAGAGTATTTTCTTCTCATTTTCAACTTCAGCACTTGTCTAGCCCTGTAGAACATTCAGTCTCTTTTGACAGCCACCTTTTGAGGCCTCAGGGGAAGAAGGGAAATACTGAAATGCTGAACAAAGTAATTATGAAATTAACATCTTTGTTCTTTCCTCAGCATCATTTACATGGTGGTTAGGTAGTGAGGTAACTGAATTGATCAGGAAATTTGAGCTTTTGGCGCAGCAAATTGGGCCAGCTTCCTAGCTCCTCTTTCCCACCACAGTCCATGTTTAAAAGTTTTCTAGATGTTTGAACTTCAGGATTGGTTCAGATGCTCAATGAAATAAATTCCCAGCAGACAACATGGCCAATGGCCAGGGATTTTGGGAATTGTCCATCCACATCTGGATACTGCCATGTTGGCTATCCTGGTCTTGACATATGCTGGACCATTCACAAGACAGGTTAGTTAACCAATGTTCCCTAAGGGAGGGTGTTCAATTTGCCATACAATATCAATGCAAATAACACACAAACACTCATAAAATGGTGGTGCGATTCCACCATACTTAGTCTGATCTGTTGTGAAAGCTTTGTTTGCTAGTACCAGTTCTCTTGCAATGCCTTTGTTCCAGGGAAGAATCCTAGCCCCACTCATGAATGGATTGAAAGTCAATGTTCCCAGTGATGTAGGTTTTAAAGTTGAACCTCTGAAGCCTCTGGCTTCAAACCCTTATCTTAAGAAGTCATGGCCCATAGTAATTATTCCCTTTTTAGACCAGACCCAAAGGGTAACCTATTGGCCCATCACGGTAATTCCAACAGTAGCAAACCAGATGCTCCTGGGAAGCTAAGAAGTGGGGCCATTGTAAAGAGAGTTATATGCTTTGTCCATCCCCAACATATGCTCATCATGAATAGTATATCCCTCCATTCCATTCTTAGCTACCTGTTTCACATACAGAAGGTCTCTGGTTTAATCCCCAGCCTCTCCAGGCAGAGCTCGAAATGTCTCCTGCCTGAAACCATGGAAAACTGCTGGACTAATTGTTCTGACTCTGTATAAGTCAGCTTCCTGTGCTCCTGTGTTCTCCCTTTGTTTTGTTTTTTTAAAAAAATCCAGCTGGAAAACTGACTAATATGAGAGCAAATGTAAAAAACTGGTAACATGTGAATGTGGACCAAGGATGAAGAAATCTGTGGCCCTTCAAATCTTCCTCCAATCATCTGAAAAAGGACCATGTTGGCTGAAGTTGTTAAGAGTTGGGGTCCAACAACATCTGGAGGGCCACAGGTTCCCCATCCCTTATGGAGGCAACCCCATGTACATTTTGTGAATGCTTGAAAAGACTTCTCAGAGAGGCAGAAGCAAATGTTGACAGATAGCTAGATATGCATTCACCAGCACTCACTAGCTTAGATCTATAACAGTAGGAGTATGTGTGCTCATATGCAAGTGGAATATATACCGGTACATTCACATTGGGGGAGTCAGCGTATAAGACCAAGCACAGTAAGAAGTTAACAAGAATTCAGAGGTTATTGTGAAACAAGCCAGATAACAGCTCCAAGAGAACTACTCTATATCCAGGTGAATGCATCTTGATGTGGTTTGTCACAAATACTGTATGCTCAGTTCCATTTCCCCGCTATTCTGGTACTCATGCAATCAAGAGAAAAGGCAGCAGGGTGGAGAAGGAGGGCTAAGAATTGCTATTGTCCAAAGCCTTTCAGATTAACCACAAGCGAATCCTAATGAGCCGAAAGTTCAACTGGTTTCCTAAAGGGAAATTGCTCCGAAAGGGTACTGGAACCAAATATATAATCGCCCTGGAAGCCCCGCTTAATTACAGGGTTTGAGTCCAACTGGGAGAAAAGAAGCTGCTTTTCAGCTACGCCACCTGAGATCATCCAGATACTGAAACTATTTGTAAAGCAACAAAAAAACATTTGCATCATAAAACACGCCAAGACAGCACAGAGGCAGGGCAGATGTGGGCCGAGCAAAGAGCAGGCCACTAAAACAATTGAGGGAGCTGTAAATAACGACTGGTAATCCGCAATCATTGCGACTTGGGTTGAAATGCCAGGCAACTAATGGGCTTCATTCTCCCCTCAAAGGAAATACTTTATCAGATGCAGTCCTGTGAGCAGGAGCAGGAGCAGTGTCTAGCATCTGACCCTCACAAAGGTATCAAAGGAGAGAGAAAGGCATTTATAATTGGGCTTTCTGTCAGGTCACACGCATTATACAAACTTCCCCCCCCCCCAATGAACAGTTACCAGTGCAGCTGTTTCCCCCAGTTTCTACTGTATGTTCCTACAGTAACTACACAATGAGGAGGAGAGGCAGATTTCTAGCTGAAATGTGGAGAGAGAGAGAGAGAGAGAGAGAGAGAAATTCAGCCCTGGTGCTAAAAGTTCCTTTTATGTCACTGTTGTTTTTGGTTCATTAAATTTTCCACAGATTTGCGGAGAAGAAAAAAACGTGATCAATAAACCTTGACAAAAGTGAACGTGTGAAAAAGGCAAAAGAAAGGCGAAAGTGGAGGGGGGGGGAGATAAAAGTGAGATCCCCATCTCGAAGGCAGATGACCGGAGCTGGGGAGGAGGGGGGGGGGCTCGCTGAATAATCTGAATAGCCCATCATTTCTTTGCAGCTTTTCACTTTCTTTCTCCTCCTGACTGTTGGAACTCTTCACTCAATACAATAGTAAATGCACTAAAACTGGTTTTCTTATGCTAATGAATGAATGGGATTGGGTACTCAGTTAAAACGCACTCCCCACCAATGTGTCGTGCCCCCCCCTCTTTTTTTAAACATTAACCTATTCAAGTTAACCCAAAAACGCCAGAGCCTGCTTTAAAAGCTTATCCTCCCAGATGCACAAAATTAATGTGGGTTTCTATTTCTCCCCCTTTCTAGCAGGGGACAGGGAGAAAAGTCTCGAGCTGGGCTAAGGCTTCTTTTAAATGCCCTTTCAGACCTTGAAAGTGGGAAAGGAACAGAAATGATACATAGCAGCAAGTGTGCCTGTATTATTTTGCTTCACCCAGTGTTAAGAACTTAAATATTAATGGCCAGTTAAAAAAATGTAATAAATTGAGACGGTAAGGAGTGGGGTGTGGTGTGTGGAAACAAAGCTTCCAACCATCATTAGTAGACTCTGGATTGAGGTCCAGATGCCTAGTATGTACAGATCCTGGTGACCAACTAAGATTGAAGAAAAGTCCTATCAAATTCAATGGGACCTTTTCTGAGTAGACATGCATAGGATTGTATTATAAGGCACCTCTTTTTCAGTTGCAATCTGGGCTTATCATTTTTCAATTCCTAGCACTTTTTTATTTATTTAAGGAAAGCCCTAACAACTGCACCAGGATTAACAGATTCAGGGACATTTTCCTGCCATTCCTTCAGGTTCCAATAAAGGTTTTAACTCTGGTATACTTCACGTGGATTTCTGGACAAAACACAGAGTTTTTGTTAATTATCCAAGCTGTTATTATTGTTGGCTCCCCATTCATTGGGTATTCCAAATAAAGTGAAGAGATCATCTCCAGCAATTTACCCTTGAGTTCTATATATGCAGCCATATGTTCTGAGCTTTCATGATTGCCCTATATAAGATCTGTAAGTGTCTAATGGGAATTCACAAAGTGTGCAGGTATCTAACCAAAGACCATTAAATAAGATGTTTTTGCACTGTGGCAGTGTGGGTAAAGGAAGTAATTAACTCTCAAGATTCAATTTTGGGTTGCTGCTTTTCCTTCGAAATGCTAACAAAATAAACCCCAGTTCTTTTCTGTATTTACCCTGCTTTCAAGTGTATGTCAAACACTGCTCAAGTAAATTAACACGCTGCAGTGCAGTCAACTTCATTCATAGAAATTCAGATAACAGAACAAGTAGCTCAAGTGCAAACAGTCCAAAGAAGTGTTAGAGAAGCTGTATTTAGGGAATAAGAGTATTTTTTAAAAAGAACAAAACAAAACAAAACCCCAAACCATTCAAAATCACCTCTTTCTCCTTTTAACCCTCTACTTCAACTTGAGTAAGATTGTTAAGTGTACTCATTCTAAGGACAGCAATGGATGGGTGTTTGCTACACAAATAAATATAGAGTTTTGTGTGATTGCTGGCTGAATTTGCTTTCTTCGCTAATCCGTACTGGAAACTCCACTGTGAACAAGGCACTTCTGAGAGCACAAAAAGCTTGAAGGATTTGTGTATCTTTCAGGATGCAGTGCAAACAACTGGCTTACAGTAGGCCACCAGGAGTTGAGGGAGCAAGGGGTAGCAATGTCTATTCACTTTTCTACAAAACTCTTTTGTGCTTGGGAAAGAGATTGTCCGTGTAAAAGATGCGCCTTGGAATACGTGAAAGGTGATTCTAAGATGCTATCAAACCCCAAAATAATCTAAAATTAAACTGCCTAGGAACAGCCTTTTTTCTAACATCCTGATCCTAAATAGCAATCAGGCACTGGTAACAATGCAGTATGGTAACAGATTGAGTATTTTAAAATAAAGTACTGTAAAAGCACAACATTATTCCACAGTCTTTATGAGTGATATCCTTTGATTACAGCTGTATACACTCTTTATTGGGAGCAACACCCATCATAGTAGGATGTCTGAGTAAACAAGTATAGGATTGGGCTGTAAGGCTGCAGTCCTATCCATGCCTTCTTGGGACTAAGTCACATTGAGTTCAAATTACTGTAGGTACTTACTTTCAAATGGACGTGCATAGGATTGGGCTGCACATCTCAGGTTTTAAAAGGCCAGACTGAACCAGCTATGCAGCTCCATCTCTGCTGCCATCACCTTTACCTTTCCTTCCAGTGGCTTAAAACCTACTTCTTTATCTTGGCTTTGCTTTTCAGAATAAATGTCCTCTTCCCTTTACCTGTGCCATGTTTGATTCTAAGTCAGCAGACAGATCCCTCCTTTGAGTTTACCCACATACGGCACCCAACCCATCTCAGGTGCTTTTTAAACAAGTAACTAAACAATTTTAAGAAATCTGAATTAAGGGGGGAAATACTGTCAAGTATCTCAAATATTTCATTCCAATTTGTATTGACAAAAAGTATCTTCTATACTGTTTGTTGCTATTCAAATTTTGTTTTGCATAAACAAGAGGCAATTGGATTCTGCAATCATTTATGATAGCATTTCAAACTTTGTCACATTAAAGGCAGATATAAATTCTAGCCTGGTTTCTGTAATTACTGTTTTTCATTTATTTATTTTAAACATTTACACCCCACCCTTTCTAAAATGGCTCCAGTTGGCTCAAACAAGGGTGCTTCTCAAGATTCTTTCAGCATAAAACAGGCTAAGAATTTGACACCAGTTGCTTAGCATATGCCTGCACAGCTTTTCATAATAAGATGGGAAATATTCTCCAAGTTAGGCAACTCTAGATTTAAATCAGAATGATCACTTTTAAATCAGCATCATCGGATTTAAGTAAGTGTTATGTCCCAGCCTTCAGCACACATACCATATACACAAATGTCCAGCTGCAACCATTTTTTATCCATATGAATATGCTCAAACCTACAACCCTTTTGACGCATGAAGAAAGAAAGACATTAAAAGGAAGTTGGAAAGAGTCCTCGGGATATGTTTTCCTATGCAGTACAGTGGTTACATTTCTGGGCACTTCAAAGTTATGCGCTTAAGGCAACAACAGGATTCAGCATCAAGTGAATCTTCCCCCACACCTTGCTTTAAAGATTATCTCTTTTACAAACACACCCCAGAGGATTGAAAAGTTCACCAAAGAGAAACAGTTCAGTATAAGTTGATTTTCCGTCTTTTCAAAATTGTGGGTGGGTTGTCAAATTGGAAACTTGCCTTATTTTTTAATTGCCCCACAAAAAGTTCCACTGTGGGTAATTTGTTATATATATATAATATATATAGAGAGAGAGAGAGAGAGAGCCAGATGTGAAGTTATACTCAATATGCCATTTATGTTGAGGGCAAGTCAAAGTTTGACAGGTGTCAAAGTTTCCTAGCACTCTGAACAAAATATAAATAACTCCAAGCAAATATCAAGATATATATAGATATATTAATACAAAACCCCAAAGACTACTGCTTGAGCAATATGCAACAATCAACGTGCATTTTATAAAGCTGGAAATGATGTACTATATATCTAAAAGGTTTCCTTTTCCAGGTGAAAGTAGGCAGCACAATTTGTTATCCTTGCAGCAAAATGTACGTAAATTTGTTTTTAAGCCCCCCCCCCTTTAAGGTTCTCTCTTAAATCTAAGGTAGCTAGAACAAACAGATCAAATCAGTAAGTCTTTGCAAGAAATCAGACTTTTCCACGTCTGTATATTTTGGATTTCACCGTTTATTTACTCTACTCTTTTGGCACTGGGTCCGTGGGACATGCCAATACAATATTTGTTTAAATGCTATTTTATGCAGCATGCGAGTGCAACGTTTACTTTCAAATTCTTGGACATCCCCAGAGACCTCTATTGCATAAAAAGGAGAGAAAGTTTTACAACTGCTCTTTTTATCTGTAACAGTCAATAATACATAAACTTCAGAATGCTTGAGCTGCAGAAAGGGTACCCCAATATGTGCAGGTTTTGAAAAACTGAATAAAATAAGAGAGATCATAACAGACTATGTGCATTGTTGATTTTTTTTAAAGGGAAAGGAACCGATATATTACTTTATGCATATGCATTTTACTTTTATTTAATGGGCACAATCCAGCCAAAGCTCTCATCGAATACAACTTCAATTACTTCTGAGTAAAAATGCATAGGAATGTGCTGCTAAGCTGCTGTTCTACACATACATTTCTCTGGAAGTAAAACTAACTGAACACAGCGGGACTTAACTTTCCAGTAAACATGTATTGAGTTGCACTACACCTCTCATTACAAGACAAATGCCCTATGCATTTAGAGTGCTTCTCTTTGTGAGGATTGTGGCCATAGGGATCTCCCTCTCACACACACAAAGCTAGAATCCCCCTACAACTGAAGACTTATCTTGCCAGTCTCTACACCCCTTAAGAGTGGTGTTTTGATGGGCCAGTGCAATGTTAATTTTGTGGCACTTGCAATAAAAAGGTGACCAACAGTCTTTTAAAAATTGTCTTGTGCTCTCAATGAGTTACGTAGAGGAACATCCTAACAACTTTACACTCTCACGGACCATAAGCAGCAAGAACATTGCAGATCCTCAGCACCTATCTGGTTGAGTGCTACAGCTCCAAAGGTTCCCTGTATCCCCCCCAAGCCTATGTGAAACTTCTGCATTTTTCCCCACCCTTTCCAAAGTTTTTATTGGCTATATTCTTTATCATGCTGCCTGAAAACCTCTATATTGACTCCCTGTACAACTTGGATGGAAAGTGTTCAACAGGCCAAACAACACATCTTTAATGCCAGAATCTGAATACACACAAGCATAATAGTTTGAAACTCAGGTAACTATTTTAGGCAAAGGTGCACCTGGAAAATCTCAACAAATGACAGCAATTTAGTATGTGTGGAGGGTTTTTTTTGGGGGGGGGGTAACAAGAAAAACAAGAAGAAACGATTCCCTCCCTCCTTCCACGATTGTCTTCAAGCCTTTGAGTTCTTGGAGGGGGGGGGTAAGCACCCCTTCAGCTCTCCAAATCCTTAATAGGATTGGCGCCCAGCTCACTCCATGCCGCTCCCCATCACACAGGGATCAAGTTGCAGCGGTGGATTTTTGAAATTCCTTCGCAAATATACTTGCTGAAAGATTGCTTTGGGAAAGGGGGTGGGGGGGTGGATAAGTGGCCAGAGGGAGACAATTGCGAGGAGTTAAGTCAAACCCAGGAGCCTCTCCATCTCTCCCTGTAAAAGATTTTAGGGATTCGCGCGCGCACAAAATTTAAGTTGCAAATAAGTGATCACTCACTCCCCGTTATAATCGCAGGCTCACAGCCCCCGCCAGGTTACCATCTTGTTCCTGGAAGATGCCTATACACGCATCCCTGCGGGATTGGTATACACAGAGAGAGGGAGATGCACGTAGGATATCTGGCTTATGCGTAAGATACCGCTATGAAATATCCCCGCCACGGTTTACAGTCAAAAAGATGTGGAGCCGGGGAAAGCAACCAACACCGCCCGTCACATGTCCGCCAAACTCCTGGAAAGTTGGGGCGCGTGGGTGGGAGCTGCAGGGAGTGGAGCAGGGCAAGGAAAGCCGGTTCTTGTGGAAGGAACTGATTCCCACTCAGGCACCCCGTCGCCCGCGGAGATGGGAGATTTCAAATCAACAGATACACACAGGTGGGGGGGGGGAGGCGGAGGAAGGCGAGGAGGAGAGAAAGCCGCACGGATCTCCCCAGAAGGAGCGGGAGCCTCACTAGAATTGGGGCAGGCCCCCCCTTCCCCACCACCCACGCACCCCCGTGGGGGAGGAATTCTCCCAACATTCCAAACCGAACGTTGGTCAATCTCTCATCTGCTGCTACTCCTCCCCTCCTGCCTAGTTGTAGCAGGAAAGTCAAGGCACCGCCACAGTTCCTGAAAATGCATCTCTCTCTCTCTCTCTCTCTCTCTCTCTCACACACACACACACACACACACACGTGCGCAGGTTCCCTGCTTCAGATCAATCAATCCACAGCAGCACCGACCCGCTAGTTACTAACTTTTGCCGTCACACCCACCAAGCGGGGGGGGGGGGCCGTCGGCGGCGGGAAAGAGCGCGCGGACCCCCCCCCCCGGTCTGCTCCAACACACAAACAAACACACTTTAACGGGGTTGGGGGAGGCAATCGACACTTGAAGGACAGTCACCTCTCTTTAGAACCCCAAAGCATTCCAAAATGTGGGGGTGGGGAGGGGGAGGGAAACGGAGGGAAGCAACTTTACCCAAAGAGAAGTTTGTTTGCTTTTTCACAGGGCCAGCGGCTGCTCCGGCTCCAGGAGAGGGCTGCGAATCCAGCGCCCCATCGTCCACTTCAGGGGTTGGGGAGAGGGAGGGAGGGTTGTTGCCGCTTGCAGTCCTTTTGTGCGTCCTTTTCTACCCCTTCTTGGAAAGCGGGAGTTGCTGCTGCTGCTGTTGGTGGCGGTGCTGCTGCCGCTACCAAAAATCCCGGCTGGAGCGCAAGCTTCCCCTTTCTCCTCCTCCTCCTCCTTCTCGAAGGCTCATTGAGGATCGTCCGGGAAAAGGAGAGAGGGAGAGTTCAAAAAAGTGCTGGGCGCTTCTTCGGCTGCCGCCGCGTTTCTGCCCTCCTGCCATCCATCATCCCAACGTAGGACATCCCCGGACGCGCACGCTCGGGGAGAAATTAAGGAACGCAGCAGGGGGAGGAGAGCGCGCGAGAGCGGAGGGTTCTGCTTTTCCCCACCACCTCTACCACCGCCGCCGCCGCCGCCGCCAGTGGAGGAAAGTTAAAAAAGAAAGAGGAGGTGGAGGGGGGGGGAAGAAACTTTTCCTCTCTCTCCCACACTTCGAAATCCAGTTGGGGTTTGTTAACTCAAGTCAGATGATCTCCGGAGTCCAAATCCATTGACTGATCTGTTTTCATTCTAATCCACGCCTGCGCCTCCTGTTTCTCCCCGCCCTTCGTCAATTGCACCATGAGCTGTTCCAGATAGGCTGGGCTCTCTCTCGCTCTCTCCGCTTTTTACTTTTTCTTTTTCCACATAACCGAAGTTGGAAGCGGGACGCAGCTAGTGGGGTTGGATTGGAAGGAGAGAAGGAGCAGAGAGGTGATCACAGCTGGGCAGGTTGATCTCTCCTAAGGGATGCAGGTGATGAGTGTTAAGCACACACAGCTGGAGACTTCGTGTGCACACAACCCATAAATAGGCACACCTTTTAGCTCCTGTGTCAGGAAGGGTCCTACCCAAGTAGGTATTAGCTCTGGCTACTTGGGAGCCCACCACGGAGCAACACGTGGTGCATGCCTGTAGTGGCACAGTGGCTGCTGAAATGAATTCTGTGCAGGGCAGGCCCTCCCATTAGGCAGAGTGGGGCAGCTGGCTCAGTCAGAGAATGCTGTTTGCCACTGTTTCTCAACCCGACCATCACCTGCCCAGCCATTCCTTCTGACTCCCATGTACTTCCTTCTGTTGGATGGCAATTCTATGTGTGCCACATTGCTTGCCCTGTGTCTGCAGTTATGGTGGAGGATGCTGTCCCACCTCCATTTCTGAAGTGAGAGGAGAACATCAGATGAAAGTAAGCCCAGCTGGATTAGGCCAATGACCCATCTACTTCAGCATCCTGACCTTACAGAGATGCCTATGGGGAGCCTGAAATGAGAACCCACTTATGATACCCAGCAATTGGTATTCAGAATGATACTGCCTCTGGCATCTGAAGTAGGACATAGGTATCATGGCTAGTAGCCATTTATAGGCTTATTCTCTATGCTTTTGTCTAAAACTCTTTTAAAGTCATCCAATGTGGTGGCCAGCCTGTCTTGGGCAGTGGCAGCTGGGGGAATTCCATACTTAAACTTTACATAGTGCTATGTAAAGTACCACCTTTTGCCTGTCCAGAATCTTCCAGCATTCAGTTTCAGCTAATGGCCCCAGGTTCAAGTGTTATGAGAAAGGGAGAAAAACTTCTCTATCCACTTTCTCCAAACTGAATAGACTTGTACACCATTACCATGTCCTCTACTTTACTCTCCTGTTCCTAAAAAGCCCACACAATTTGTATCATTTCCTCGTAGCAGAGTTGTTCTTCTAACCCATATCACTTTTGTACTCCTTTTCTGAAGCTTTCAAGAGTCAAATACCAATCCATTCAGTTTCTATACAAGGAATGAAGGGTGTGTGTGTGTTATCTTGACCTTTGGTAGTAAAATGTCTGTGTTGCTGGAACACCACACGGAATGTGTGAATTGGCCTTCCATGAGGAGTGGCTGATCCCGTTATTCCATACTCTCATCAAAGCAGAATTCCCCAGTCCTGAGCCAGTGGTGTTGGCATGGGTAATTAGCATGCAATCCAGGGATGGGGAACCCCAGGTTTGCAGCCAAATGTGCCCCTTCTGGTGCCTCTGTCTCTCCTCATCCCCAGGCCACACCCTGAGCAGTCCTTCCTTAAGTGCATTTGCCTGACTTGACCTGTGATAAATGCATTTTTCTTGCTCGCTGGAAGATGTTTGTGTGTGTGGTGGGTGTATATAAACCCAGTGCTTTTTTCTGGGGGGGGGGGGACACAGGGGCACACATACCCCTAAACATTTTGTGAATGTAAGTTTGGCCTCATTGAGGGGCAGTATTTCAATATGAGTAGGGAAAGAAACTTTTTTTTTAAAAAAAAAGCACTGTATAAACCTTTGACTTTTGTGTAGCTGGAAGGTGTCCTGGTGTACAAAAGGAAGTCAGAAAGAATGATCCTCCCACTTTTGCCTTGGACCTACTCACTTTTTGCTTCTGGTCCCACCATATACTGGGATGTACTCAGCAGATGGTGACAGTACAATCTGCCTGCCTCCTCCCACTCAACTGCCCTACAGCTGGGGGGAACCAAGCCACAGTGTCTTTCCCAGGAGAGATGCACGGCTTGGGCGCGCTGCAGGCCCCGCGGTGAGTGCCACCCGGCATTTTGTCACCCCTCTCAGTGGTGACACCTGGGGCGGCCCACATCTACCGCACCCCTCTTCCTCCGCCCCTGCATGTGCTCCCACCCTGAGATTGCCATGGGGCTGATGTGGCCTGTGGACTGAAAAAGATGCCTCATCCCCTGATGCAATCCAAGGCCAGTCCATATGGAAAGCTCACCCCAAAGGTTCTCAAAGACGTGCAGCACCCAAACCATATCAAACTGATTCATGGAGATTTCTGCCGCTAGTGCAGGCATCCCCAAACTCGGCCCTCCAGCTGTTTTGGAACTACAATTCCCATCATCCCTGACCACTGGTCCTGTTAGCTAGGGATGATGGGAGTTGTAGTCCCAAAACAGCTGGAGGGTTGAGTTTGGGGATGCCTGCACTAGTGGAAAATGGTGAGCAACTGAAGAGCAAGATTAACACTTTCAGGTGGTGACCAATAAAGTGACCTTTGGATTTGAATGCACAGACACATCACAGCCCAGTGGAGATGGTCCATCGATGTCACTGGTGGAAGCATGGCTGTTCTGGCAAATGCCGCAGTTGTGCAAAGCTTTAACCAGTTTGTTGTGTGCCTGTGCAGTTTCACCTACGTAGCTATGTGAGATAGAGCAAATTTGTTTTCTAACACTGGAACAGACTGCCTCAGAAAGGAGTGGACTGTCCTTCATTAGATTTTGAACAGAAGCTGGAGGGCTTCCTATCAGGGATACTGAGGCAGCAGATGTCCTGCACAGGTAGGCAGTTAGACTGGAAGGTCCTTGTGGTCCCCTCCAGCTCTAAGGTTTTATTATTCTAATTCAATGTGAGCTCAATATGGGCTAAACTAAATATCCAAGATCAAGTAGCACAATGGGTCAGTGTGTCTGGCTGTTAACCAGAAGGTTGGTGGTTTGAGCCCACCTAGGATCAGATGTGGGCAGGATTCCTGCATTGCAGGGGGCAGACTAGATGACCGCCAGGGATCCCTCCCAACTCTACAATTCTATGCTTCTATGGAGACTGCAGTACAGATGGTGACGATTTGCTGTGCCATTTCTGCTGCAGTTTCACTGTGTGGAATTTCTTTATGGTGCACTGTCACAGCACAGCATGGGAAACCCAAGCCCTATTTCATACTGGGGATGGAAAGCACACATATAAAGGCCACTTTTCTATAGTTAACCCACTTTCCCAAGCTACTATACTTACTGAACTGAAGTGGCCATAGGAATTGACTCTTACATAATTACTTTGAAGGCAGAAGTATGTGAGGCAGAAGCAGATCAAAGAAGATGGGTCAAATCAACACACTTTCTTCTTTCTGATCTCAGACACTTAGAGCCTGGTTATGGTGTGGAGGGGAATGGATGCCATACATGCTCAAAGTTCCCTTCAGTGGACTTCATTCATTTTTGCAGTGGTGCTGACCACTTAAGGCATTTGTACTGAGCCGGATTAGGTATATAAAATGAGTTTACCTATGATCACCTGGGACCAATTTTAGATTACACCCCCCCCCCCTGCAAAGGCAGGACACATATAAGTCTCCCACTGGATTATTTTTTTTAAAAAAAAATATATACATTGCCATGCAACTATTAAAATCAAGCTTCATTAAATTGTCAGGCTGACCCAGCACCATTCTAGGGGTTATTTAAAAGCTTCACAGTTGTGGTGGTGGTTGCATTTCTATTGCAAGAATCCTAGGTCATAGTTTAGTGCCATGGGAATGAGGCTGGGCAAGCCTTGAGCTGCCATGTTCCCCCTCCATTTTCTCTAATGCTGCTGCAAACAGGAGACCTGAAACATTTGCAGATAAAGTTTCGAGGACTAGAGACAAGCAGGCATCAGAGAAAGAGTGTCAGAACTGAAAAAGGAGAGAGCAACAGATCTTGCCATTTCGATCAACCATGCATCACTCACTCTGGGGGTTTTTTAGAAGGAAAAAAATTATTGATAGAAGGAAAATGATTTTACAATTATTGACAGATAAATCCACCTCCCTTCAGATTTTAAATTTCTCACTTTTAACTTCTATCTTATTTCTTGTAAACTGGATCAAACTGTTTTAAACCTACGGTAAGTGCTGCGCCTTATGAGTTGGATGTGAACTATTGAATTAGAAATGTTAGTGTTGAGATCAAAGCTGAAAGTATTGTTTCCCATCCAGGTAACACATTATTGTTATTATTATTTTCAAAATCTGCAATTTATAATAGGCTTTTATATCATGTTGTGTTTTCCTAAACAGTGAGGAAGCTTGGGGTTGTTTTACAGCATCAGTTCCCAGTGTGAGATCAATGGATGCTTATGGTGTTCTATATTTTTTGTTTATTTACAGCTGTACAGGTTGAGCAAGTAAGAAGCATGAGCGTATAGTGACAAGTAGTCCTAAAGCAGTTTTTGCTCCAAATCAACAGCAGCACCCAAAATTGCAGTTCCCAAAAGGGAGAACCACTTTCTTTTTCCAATATTCTGATTAACCATTGCCCCTCATTAACCATTACCGGTTAATCAGGATTCTATTGTTTATCATTCAGTGCCAGGTTAAAACAAAGATGGAAAGGGGACTCATCAAGTTAGCATTGCTATAATATTATTATATAATTGAATTCAACCCACTCCATTGTTTTTAAAGTTTGTTAGGTTGTTTTTAATACAGATCAATACAGTGGTATTGGACGTTATGTCCAGTAGTTATGAACTTAATTTGTTCTGGAGGTCCGTTCTTAACCTGAAACTGTTCTTAACTAGAGGAGTGCTTTCGCTGCGCCGCCGGAACACGATTTCCGTTCTCATCCTGGGGCAACGTTCTCAACTCGAGGTAACTCTTCCAGGTTAGCGGAGTTTGTAACCTGAGGAGCTTGTAACTCGAGGTACCACTGTAATACCAATTAAGGTCCCCAACCCACCAGCTCCTTCCTGAAATCACCCACTCTCAGCAAATTTCCCTACCTGTTAATCTCGGAAGCCAACATCTTCAACGTATAGCTCAACCACAGCATATTGACATTTCAAACTCTGAAGAAGTGAATACCAAGAAGTGATAGGATAGCCATCTTCATATATTTGAAGGGAACAAAGTTATTTTCTCTTGTTCTCAAGGGTATGACTTGAACCACTGAGTCAAATTACAAGAAAGAGGGTTTTTGGCTCAACAGGAGGAAGAATTTACTACCTGAGAGAATGAACTGTCCAACAGTGGAACAGACTTCTTTGTTAGATGCTTCTAAGATGGTCACCTAGGAGGGATGCTGAAGTTGCAGTGGATTTCCTGCATCAGCAGGGATTGGACTAGATGTCATTCATGACTGTGTACACCTGTAAAGCATATTCAAAGCACATTCTTTCCCTCAAAGAATCCTGGGCACTATAGTTTCCCTCTTACAGAGTTACAACGCCCAGAAACCCGTAACAAATGACAGTGCACATATTTTGTTTTTTTGGGAGGGAGGATAAATGTGCTTCGAATGTGCTTTAAAGGTATATAATGCACACACCCTGTGATTTGATGAAATAAATTCAATTGGAGTACCTAGGGCTTGCCGATCAGAAGGTCGGAGGTTCAAATCCCTGTAATGGGGTGAGCTCCCGTTGCTCGGTCCCTGCTGCCAACCTAGCAGTGCAAGTAGATGAATAGGTACCGCTCCAGCAGGAAGGTAAACGGTGTTTCCATGCACTGCTCTGGTTCACCAGAAGTGGCTTAGTCATGCTGACCACATGACCCGGAAGCTGTCTGTGGACAAACGCCGGCTCCCTCGGCCAGTAAAGCAAGATGAGCGCCGCAACCCCAGAGTCGTCCACGACTGGACTTAACGGTCAGGGGTCCCTTTAACTGCTCAACAGATGCATGGTCTGCTAGTGCGAGACCCTGTTTCACATCCCTGTAGCCTAGGGATGGGAAATCTGTGGCCCTCCAGATGTTTTTGGGCTACAATTCTGTCATCCCTGACTATTGACCATGCTGACTGGGTCTACATGTAGATGGAGTCCAACAACATCTGGATGGTCACAGGTCCTCAATCCTTAATTTAACTCCATTAGTAACTCACACTGGCTAATAAACAAACATATTGGGGAGTTTGAACTTTCCAACTATGGGGCATGTCTTCCTAAAGAAGGACAAGCACTGGCCAAGCTGGTTTAGAATCCTTTCCAATCCCTTACAAACCAATGAATATGCGTGGGGTTTTTTTTGTTTTTGTTTTAACAACAGCTTATTAAGACTTTTCATATCAATGAAAAACAAGCAAACACCATAAACTCAGAGCATATACACATATACATTTGGTTACAGCAGACATAAGAGCTAAACAAGCAGACATCAGAAAACCTCCCACAAATATACAATCTGTAACACTCAAACAAACAAATAAATACTGTGTGAAGCCATCAGGGAACCATCACAGAAATAATCAGCTAGCCAAGCAATAAAAAGAAGACAGAATTAACTCAGTCAGCCTATTATAATATGACTCCATAAAGCCACATCAGTTGATGGAGGAAGCCAATCATGCTCTTTGACTGAATTGTATTTAATAAAACATCACAATTTCACATAAAACATTTTTTTTTCTCCTTGGATTCTTCCTTCCCTCAGTTGAAAAGTAAGTTTTCACATAAGGCCACCAATCACATCTGAGAATACCACTCCTTCACCCAATTAACTGTTACTAATTCCCAGTTTGATGCTACCACTAAATGGGCCATTTTTTTTTAAGAAAGCTAATGAACTCTTATAAAGTATCTATTTGCCTCCATCATCCAAAATGGGCAACAGTGCCATAAGTGTATATGTTGTCAACAGCTGCCCTGTAATCAATTGGAGCTCCTGAAAAAACTTCTACCAAAACTCCTCATTACATGTGGTGAAATGTACTACATAGCCCTCCACACACCCTCCAACAATTTGGGCTGGTATTGTGAGCTATCTTCCTCAGAGTATGAGGAGTCAGATACCACCTATGAATCAAATTAAAAGAATTCTCTTTAAATCTTGCTCATGAGGAATAAAATGGAACTTTATCCTATGCTTCCTTCCATTTTTCTGTATCTGTTCCTTTCCTGATACCCTGTTTCCATACCTGACATAAACAATCAGGTGCACTAGTAGATTTAGTTAGATAAATTTGAGCAATTTAATGCATGGGAAATGCTGTACAGTTATAGATCTTTGCCCTAATGTGGTGCATATTATCAATGAACAACTTAAGTGCAAATTGGATGCTCTCCCTTGCACCTGGCAACAAATATATCAAATTCAGCACTTTTCATCAAGTCCTATGATAAGACGGCAAGCTCCTAGGTTGTTGATGCCATTTGAGGCATGTGTTGGTCAACATTATTTGACAAAGGCATCATACTGGAAATGTATATTAAAAAAATTCTGCCTGGATGTATGAATATGCCTAGTGATTGGGTCTAGTCATCCAATTAAGCTGAATGGTAGGAGATTCAGAACAAACAAAATGCAGTACTTCTTCAAACAGAGATTGTTAAAACTATGGAAATAACCATTGGAAATGGAGCGTTAGCTGCCAACTTTAAAATGAATTTAAAAGGGAATGACAGAAATTCATGGAGGCCAATCAGTGACTACTAGCCAGGATGGCTATGTTCTGCCTCTAGTGTTGGAAGGCAGTGTGCATTTGAATAATGCCAGCTGCTGGGGATTACAAGTGAGGAGAGAGTTCTTGTATTCTGGCCTTGTTTGTGGGCTTCCCATTGGTATCTGGTTCGCTGGACTAGGTTGGCCTTTGATCTGATCCAGCTGGGCTCTTCTTTTACTCTTATGACCAAACGCAGAGAAATGGAGGCCCCCAAAAGTGGTAATGGGGACCATTTATACCTCCACTTGGTAGTTCCATTGACTGAAGACACAGTTCTGGGGGCAAATGAAGCATTTCCATATTGTGCAATGGGATATTTGCTTCCAGGGGAACATTGTTCCCTCCTCTCCTTTTTCTTAAAATTTGTATCTTCATAGGACTGGAAAGGAAATAAACAGCAGCTGAATTCTCTGGCCAGAAGTTTGTGTTTGTATGTGTGTGTTACACACCGCACACATTTACAAACTAACCATGACTGGGGGGGGGGGCACTGACGGACTACAGACATCGTTTCCAGGGTATTTTAAATAAAATTTGAAATTGTAAATAAAATATTTATCAGTTGGGGATTCAACACAAGGGAGAAAATAAAAGTATATACAACCATTATGCCATGGGTTAAGAGATTACCAAATATTTTAGAAGGCTAAAACAAAGAAAATAAAAAAAACAACCACTTACATAGTCCCTGCCATATAGTGTTCAATTTAACAAACAAATTAAAACTGCTTTTGTCTTACCTGTAGTGTTAAGGGTTTCCCACATTCACTCAAGTTCCAAAATGCTGGGAAATTGCAGCTGTTAAGTTCCCACCCCTCACAACAGATGCACTGTTTGGGCAATATGGATGTGGTACAGTATCTCATACAGAGGTTAGTTTCAGCTTCACCACTTACTTGGAGCTGGATGGCTGTCAGTGGCAGAATGCTGGTCCTAAGCCCGGGAGCTGCCTGTTCAGACCCCATGAAACTAAAGCTGTCACATAAATGAAGCTCCCAATCCACATTACAAATGCTCAACCGGCAACCAATACTGTCCATGCAGAATGCTAGAGTCAGAAGGGATGCGTTGTACATTCACAGCCAAGTACAATATCTGAGCACGGTTGTTTCTTCTTTATGATTACTTCATTCCAATGGGGCTTGTTTCTATTTTATATTTTATTTCATGCATGTATATCCCACCCTTCTGTGTTGAAAAAAGCAGGGAGCCTATTTAACTCAGACCTTTTGGGTGTTGTTTTTTTTAAATGAGTAGTTCCTTTAACCTTCTCCTCTGCCAGGGTGGCAGCTGTGGGTACACATGTTCCTGCAGAGACCTTCCTTGGTACCCAAAGGATCCCCTCACCCCAAAATAAATTAGGTTTGAAAGAAGCATTAGCTCATATCCCTTAGAATAGGATGTGGTTTGTGCTTGATTGAGGAAGAGGTGTTATACTTCCACTTGAGCAATGGGGCTTTTCTCCTTCTTCTCTGTGCCCCCCCACCTCAAAATTGGTTTGGGGACAGTCAGAAGAACCCCAGTGGGGAGAAGATGGAGGAACCATTCCATCTAGCAAGCCCAAATGCTTGCACTGGCTGAACAACCAGAAGTGTGTGATGTTGAATTCCTCCCCCGTATTGGGGATGATGCATAGTGTACAGAAGGAATGTGGCCTTGGGCGGGAAAGTTTGATATCTATCTGTGTAATTTAAATATTGGAGAGAGAGAGAAAAAACAACATTTACCTTTGGTAGACTAATCTGAACCACCGCATGGAACATACTTTGCTACTGTAGTTGGAATATGACCGAGATAAGGAAGCTGTTAAGAGAACAAATATACCCCGCCCTTTTAGGTAGGCTTAAAGCAGGCTTGTCACGGGGATATTGGCATAGGAGGATCAGACAGAATGATTGAGCAGGCATATGTACTGTGATATTCTGAAGAAAAATCTATTTTGCTACAAGTACAGTTTCTGGTGGTGGTAGGGAGCCTTTCACAAACCTTTTCTTCAAAAAAGCAAAACAAAATAATTCAATATAATAATAATTTTACATAATTTTCAAAATGTTCCTGCTGGGGTGTGTGTGTTTGTGTTTGTGTGTGTGTGTGTGTGTGTGTGTGTGTGTGTGTGTGTGTGTGTATAGAAGCTTTTCTGACTTGGGAACCATATTTAGTCTTACACGCATTTAAAACCCACCTCTTAATTTTTTTAACCATATATTTGTATGGTGATAGTGTCGCAAAAGGGTTATTGTAGAGCGGAAAAGGGCAGAAAAGGGCAACTCAAATTATCAGGAGGTTGGAGCAACTCCCCTGTGAAGAAGGTTGCAACGTTCGGGAACACATGACTGAGGTGAATGAAATGGATAAAGTAAAAAAACTCTCTTCCATAGTATTAGAAACCCAAATCATCCCATAAAGCTGAATGGTGACAGATTCAGCAAAGACAAGAGGAAGTACTTATTCACACAGAGTTTACTTAAACTGTGGAATTCATTCCCAAAAGATGTGGTGGTGGGCATCTTGGATGGTTTTAAAATGGAATTAGACAAATTCATGGAGGATCCAGCTATCCATGGCTACTAGTCACAATGGCTGCATGGTAGCTTCAGAATTGCCAGAAGACCTCCAAATGCCAGATACTAGAGAATAAAAGTGGGAGAGGGCTATTGTGCTCAGGTCCCTCTTGTGAACTTCCCATAGGACTCTGGTTGGCTTTGGTCTGACCCTGCAGGGCTCTACTTCTGCTCTTTTGGGTCCAGACTCACCAGCTGAAGACAAAATTTTAAAGAGATGCAGAACCTGCTTTGTCATTTAGTTATGCAATGTTTAACTGAGGACATATATTACCCTTTATGCTAATGATATATATTTGGGAGAAATTATTCCTGTAGGGTCTTCCATTTTCTTCTTCATCATCACCATCACCATCATCATTATTTTATTTCTATGACGCCTTTCAATAGTTAAAACCATGGTCAACATGTGGATCTTCCACCAGTGCCATACTTCTCTGAGGGCCAGCAGTACTTGGAAATGCCCCAAACAATTCTGTGTGTGTCATGTGAATCCAGTCCTAGAGACAAGGCAATCATGGCATAAGTCAGCCTTTAGCCAGTATATCTTTGCATATTCAGTTCAAACAATACTCTGAAACTCAGCATACGCTACACTAATAACAAACTCAATTCTCTGAGTCTAGATCTCTGTGTACCCCAAATGGCACCATCCACTCACAAAAGGAATGCATATGCAAGATACAGGAAATCCCTAGGTTTGCAAAAAATACCAGAAGTTGAAGTAAAGGGTCGGGATAGACTAAAAGGGGAGGCCCCAAACAGTCAAAGGACAGTGATCATGGGATACTGGCAGGGGGATGGAAACCAGGGATGGGGGGTAATGGAATAGAATGCCCTGGAGAGGGTGTGAACAGGAGCACTCCACACTGCAACATCGTGTTGCAGGTTCCAGTTGTATGAAATGATCTTTGTATACAATTCTTCACTTTCCTTGCATACTGATCCAAGGATTCTAACTGCCTAATTTGCCATGTGGGGGGCGGGAAGTGGGAATATCTTTCCTTACTGCTGTTGTAAAACAATTGGAATTCAGAAACTCTTGCTGATTTATTGCAGGATGTCTAGTGATCGTCTAGTAGAACCCAGTCTATTTTCTACCCACCTCTGCTTTAGAGTGTTTCTTTCACAGACATTCCCTCCAACAACTCTTAAAGGAAAAATATTATTATCTCATTATCATCATCATCATTATCTATCTGTCTATCTATCTATCTATCTATCTATCTATCTATCTAATCTATTATACTGGAGGTAGAAGAGAATGAGAATGCCATCATTCCTACACCCACTTTCTAGGAGATGGAGTAAGCCCTATTGAACCCAGTGGTTCAACATCTATAGCCCAGTGGTTACATCTGAACAGACATGTAAATAATTGCAATGTTATAATAATAATAATTTTATTATTTACACCCTGCCCATCTAGTTGTTAGTAGCATGCCTAAGAAAACCTATAGAATTCACAATAGAAGATATGAACCAGACCTTCCTGGCTCTTAGCCATTGCATTACACTAGCTCTCATTGAGGAACTGCTGTGCTTACAGAGAGGATAAGAAGCTCCCTTCAGCCCAATACTCCATCTCCCAGTTCTCCTTGAAGGAACAAGGATCAATGCCCAGTAAACATGAGGAAGCCGCCTGTCACCTACTTATCTTTGCCCTTAACGCACCTCCGCCAATCAGAGTTCCGCTTGTCTCTGCCAAGGAGACAAATAATGTTTGCAATCATGCCTAATATATTTCAGATTGGTTATATTGTTTATAGATTGCTTCTGTCACAACATGGGAATTCTCTGGTGTGCTGGAGGATTTACGCATCTTTGCTCTTCATGAGCGTTTGTTCTTATTTGTTGCTCCCTGCAAGAATATATCTCTCTCTTGGCCCCAATACACAGTGGAACATGGCTAGGTCATTATTCCTTGAATTGTTAGGCCGTAAAGAAGCCATTTCTCACCAACTTGTGATACAGAAGACTGGGATTGTGGTGTCAGGTCATTTCTGGAGTTCCTTTTATGATAACCCATTTTTCCATCAGCAAATGACATTTTGGGTTATTGTCAGGAAGGAGAAGCTGTAATGTGTTGGCTGTGCATGTCTAATATTTCTCTCCTTGTTTTTGTTCTTATTCCATTGTCTTGAGTTTTAATAGATGCTCCTGTGGGTACCTAAATATTTTTGATGACAGTTCAAGTGCCTGCTTGTTGTTTTCAAACTAGTGCTGCTTTACAGAAAACTTTCATTTCCTGCCAGAGTTTTGTCCAATATTCCTTTTATGAAGCACTACCCTAAGGGATTCATGTTTGGCTGTCCCTTGCCTGCCCTGTTTTTGCTCAACTTTGTGTCTATGTACCGTATGAGGCTGAACTCACCTTTGAAACCCCTTCCCGCCGCTGGTTATTTATTAAAGCATTATTGTAACCTTCCGATCATTGTTGATGTGGCAAGAGTGGTGCTTTGTAATGTGAATCAGTGTTCTGCCAACATAAGACTTCCCAAGCTGATTGAAGCAGGAGCTGATTTAAGTTTCACGTGTGAAAACATCCTTAGACTGCTGTTCCCAAATAAACCTCAACCACAGCTGCCAGTCTAACCTAAATTTCAATTATGTAAAACAGAATTGTATGTCATGGCCCTTTGTGTTTTTCTTTTTCCTATAATTATGTTACATAAATGCATTTTATGAATTGTTGGAAGCCACAAAAAATACACACCCTCACGCACTATAATTTCACCCACTCATTCTCTACGTCAACCTAAGACTAATTAAACTCTCTATCCAAGAAAGCCAAATCCTCACTTTTCTCACATCCATATCATTTGTTTAAAGCATATTTAAAGTGCATGGCTTCCCTCAAAGAATCCTGGGAACTGTAGTTTGTTAAGAGTGCTTGGAATTGTAGACTTCTGAATGGTAAACTACAGTTTCCATGGTTATTTTTTAATTTAAAGCACATTATGATGTGGATGTCACCCTAGAAAACATAAAAGCAACAAGCATGCAAAACCAATGAGGTAACTGTGGATGCCTATTTCCATTCCTATGTTCCGTGTGTCAGCGTTTAATCCTCTTAAATGAGGCTCCCTTCAGACATGCTCATGTGGCATAGAGACCGTTACCATCCTGTGGGATGAATACCTCAGCCGATGTCATTACATTATTCACATGTGAATGTACTCTACGGTTATTATTCTTAAAAGTTGCATTCTGAAGTCCTTCCTTCCTATAAGAACCACTATAACTGATAAGGGAAATGGCATTTTGGCTGAACTGCTATGCTTTACCATGTGTGTGTGTTCCATGTGACTCTCCCTTAAGTGAAAGTGAAACTGGGGAAAATACATGTTCTCCTGATTACTGCTGTCTATTCTTCCATCCTGTTCATCTGTGGTCTCCTTTGTGTCTATTTTGGGACCTTCTCTTCATAAAGTTTGTATGTTGGTGATGTGTGTGTGTGTGTGTGTGTGTGTGTGTGTACACACAATTTTATTTTAAAGATTTTATATACCAGCCTTTGAGAACACTTTCCAGGATGGTTCACAACTGTGCAACGCATAAAAAACTGAGAGTTTCCCAATTCTGACACAAGAGCTGCTCTCCATTCAGCTGAGGGTGTTGGTCTGTTACGTTACATCTTTCTGTCCCGAAAGACTTTGTTACAGCCTCCATAGCATATTAATAGCAACGGAGATCAATTAAGCTGTAAAGAGATTCTAATTAGCATCCTTGCAAACTGTTAAATTCATTACCCGGCCATCAAAAGACGAGAGGAATTCTATCCTGTCACGGGAGTGATGATAAATCACTGCCAATTAACCCACAAAGCTATAAGGGACATGACTTTAGTGAGGGAAAGCCTGTGGATGCCACACTTGGGAAACACATGGTTCCCTCTGCAGAATGGAATGACTCCTACAGGCAGGAGCAGCAAATGAATGATCCAAGTTCCTGCTCTCATTTGCTTAGTTCGCTATGTGGCCAAATACCACTAGTAGTATATTCTGAAACATACTCTGATTGCTACAATGTGGTCCTATAACAAATGTTGGAACTATTCCATGACCACTGGTGAAACATAAATATGTTGTTGTTGTTGTTGTTGTTGTTGTTGTTGTTGTTGTTGTTGTTGTTGTTGATACTATTATTTCATTTATACCACAACTTCTTACAAAAGTCTTACACAAGACTTACATAAAATGTGTATGATAAAACATGATCAGATCCAGGCACTCTTGGAGGAAATTGGTTTTCTAGATCCATTTCAATCAGGGTTTAGGGAGAGAGAAACAGGGGAAATGTGTCCCTGTTAATTCTCCTCAACCTCTCAGCACCTTTCAATACCATCAACCGTGGCTTCCTTCAGGAGCAGCTCTCCAAGTTGGGGGGGTGTGGCACCACTTTGCAGTGATGCTGGTCCTACTTGGATGATTGTTCCCAGAGGGGGTGGAAAGTGAGAGGGGCATCAAGGAATAAAATAAAACCTTTGGCAATCCCAATCACCATTGCACCCATTGTGTTTTGACTATACACAATTTTGGCTTTATGCACCATCTCCAAAATGTAACTCCAGCATAAGCCAAGAGTCACATGTATATATTTCAGTATTTCCTAGGTAAATGGAGGGGTGTGTGTGTGAGAGAGAGAAGGATGAATACTGACATAAATGCAGTGATGCTTAGTTCTCAATTAACTCGAGTCTGGGAATTTGATTTACTTGGATTAAAATGTTGTTTGCTAAGCCATTCCACTTTTGTTTTTACTTTCTTATCTTTACACTCATGAAATGGTTGTATTAATTGGAAGTTTCAGAGTCTAATAATCAAGGTACTATGATAATCTGCCACCTAGCGGAGAAGACAAAACATTCCAAAAGTGTATTTTGAAATGTTGTTTGCAGAAAACTTAGAAGTGTTACAGCAACAAACAAACAACATGCATCTTTCCCTATGTCAAAAGAAAAGTATGACTTCAGAGGCAGCAATTAGAACATGAAGATATTCTTGTAAGTTTCATTGATATGGCATCTCAGATTGAAGGCCTGAACCTGAAGTCGGTCACTTAGAAAGGATGAAAGAGGTCACAGATTTTCACAAAACCATCTTATATGTATTGATGCAAAATTAGAAATTACTATAATTAAACAGAAATGCAATACATCTTGCCAAGACAGACCAGGTGACCTCAGTCTGGTGTTCCTGGTGCTAGCTGTTGATGGACAACTTCACTGCCCCTCCTGTGTCGTCTCATAGTTCTTCATCTTTAAACCAAACCTGGACTGGACAGTTCTTTAAGGAAAGGACTGCCCTCTGTCTGGCAGCCCTTCAAAGAAAGAGCTGTCCTCAGTAAAGCAGGACTTGTGGCCACCCTCAATCTATGTATCAATGTGTGTTGACCACTTGTGAGATTTGCTGGAGCCAATCAGAAGCCAGGTTAACAGTGGAACATTCTGAGCATCCTGAGCTGCTGGGCTGGACCCTCTCCTAGGATGCACCTTTACAGCTATGTGTATCTGTTAGAGAAAGAAATGTTGTCTATGAAGGATGCAAATGCTAAAAACTCTGATTGCTTACCTATCTGGAGGGCTGACAAGATGGAGTCTGTCCTCATTCCATGCACAAAAGCTAACCGGGCTGCCAGTTTAATTCTACAGGCAATGGGACCTGCTTCTTCATTGCACCTGAAAACTAGCTTATGGGACATGGGGCACACAGCGGGATGGGGCATAAACTCAGTGTGGTTCACATTTTACTATAAGCCCACCGAAACTGAACTTCCTGAACAGGCAAAATGAAACGCAGTTCTCTGTCACACTTTTCTGAAATCTGCAATGCAGTCTTCCAACCAAATAATGTGTGTGAAAATGCATTTGTTAGGGGCAATGTGCATAAAAACTCACATACTAGTGAAGGAACACACAACAGATGTAATAGGGGGGAAATACATGCCCAAAATGTATATGTTAGGCAAAATTCCATATACAGATTAAAATTAATTAGCACTAGAAGGCTGACAAATTTTCACGATAACTTAATTCTCCACCCCCCAAAAAAATTATTTAGAAATGTGTAGAACTGAACTTATGATAGGAAAATGAGAAACCAAGAGAAATCAAAACTGACAGATTCTTCCATCCCTGCCTATGTAAATCTGCCACCCGAGGCAACTGCCTCAGTCTGCCTAATGATAGGACTGGTGCAGTCCATATGAACAGAAGCTTTACCAGATAGCTTATGAGTCGTCTGCCCTGATCCAAGGTGAGTCTTGACAGGAGCACTACCATCATGCAATGGTACCACCTTTTACAATGGTAAAAGGTTAAGAAATGGGTCCCCAAATGCATGTTTGGGTTACATGTGGGTTCTGGGTCTGAAAGGATTGAAGGCTTAGAGACAGGTAGTTTGTTTCTCCAAGGTTCCCCCCCCCCACACACAATTGTTGCACTTGCTTCACTGTGCAGGATTTGCCTCCCCTCTCCACCCTTTTAATTGTGCTGGTGACCTCTGTGTACTTGGCAAAAGGGAAAGAGGGTTGCCTTCCTGGCTACTGACAGGTGGGCTTGTGCACTTGGTGCACAGGAGATGGGGGTGAGGTGAGGCAGAATGTAGCTCTGGGGTGTCCCCCAAGACAGGGACCAGGCTCTCGGGAAGGGGTCTAGGCTTGATTGTTCTGTTTTATGACATGATTTTGATTGTTTTGCAATGTGCTTCATAAATATATTGTTTGCAATACACAGGTGGGTTTGCAACACTTGGATTCCCATTAGGGTCATTAGCAGTTCAGCCAGATGTTAACAGCTCAGCTCAGTCACAGCCCAATTCTTTGAATGGATGTCATGTGCTGGGGGAATGTATTATTTATATACCCCCACCCCCCACCAGCACTCCACAGATATCCAATGTTGCTTTTGTCCAGATGCAGCAGCTCTTCCCCGGCTTGTGATATAGCTCATAAAACTCAGAACATGAAAAGTGGGCTTGGAATTTACTGCATCTGGCGAGTCAAGATCCACACATTGCCAATTTATACAATTTCATTTCCTCACTCTGCTGTTCCATGGGTAACTCTCTCTTTGCTGAAGAAAGATTCTATGATTCTAAGAGATTAATGTCACCCTCCCCTTTAGTTTTGCAACTACAGCGGCAGTCATTAAAAAGAAATAAATGATTCCCCTCTGCCCCCTAGTGGACCCGTTTGGATATGGCTAATCAACTTACCGGTAGCATCAACTCCCAATATTTTGCTGTTGTTCTGCACAATACAAAACTATTTATTAAAGTCACACAGTGCTATTTTTCTAGGAAAAGAGCTGCCGGAACTCACCATGAATGCCTCCCTCATCCTCTTAGAATGGCAATAGTGCCCACCTGAGAGGTGCCGGAACTGAGTTCCCCCAAGTTCTGACTGGGAAAGAAGCCCTGAAGACACAGACATGTCTTTAAGGCACTTAAAAGGTGGTAGCAACCTCAGGTGAAAGTGAGTAGTTGAGGATATAGGTCTGGGATGTGAGATCCAACAAATACAATTCTATGATTCTATGAAATGTGTCTTATACCCACAGGAAGAAGGATGGCACTCCTGGCCTCTCCTTATTATTATGCAGTCCTAGAATGCCAAAGTCAGCATCCTGCTCACAGAATTCAGAAAAGCAGAACTATTAGCAGACAACAAGAATGGCATTGCCCCCTGTGCACAGACCTGCATTACCCCAGAGAACATGCAAACAGGTCAAGAAGAGGCTATTGTTGCCGGCTTCTATTCCCGACATGGGCTCCTCCTCTGCCTTCAGCAGCTGTGTGATAACTGGAAATGCAGTGCATGATTTGCTCTGGCACACAGCATGCAAGTGCAATGATAGCTTCACCTTCTGTTTGTTTTGCAGCTATCAGATGCCTACGGTGTTGGTGTTGGTGGTGGTGAGAGGATAGCTGGTTTTCTTACTAGGAAGAACATGCTTGAGGATGATGGAGTGAAGAGAGAAGACTTGATACCACATAGCCTGTGCACCACATAATTCTGGGACTGCATCCTCCCTCCCTACTTAGGAAAAAAAATGCCTCCAGAGAGTGGGCTGGACTGGGAACAACAGTATCACTTGGCACCAAAGACATCTAGGTTTGGGGGTGTTTTTCCAAAGCCATTATTCTCCCCGTGTAAGAGTTCTGTGTAACCTGAAAACACAAATGTTGCATTTGGAATGCTCTTTGGCCCAAGAGAAAAGGACCATCTAGACATGCTCTGTGTCTCTTTTTTCCTGGAACTAGAATGGCTAGCGAAGACTTTGGTGCACCAGAAGCATCTCTCCTGGTTGTTGCTTCTGAGCTGTTTTCGGATTAATGATGTGGAAAGCTCCAGAGAGTCGCAGCCTGAGTCTGGGTTCTCTGATCGAACAGCGCCTTGGATGTAGAAAGGCAGGTGGGAGTCTCACAAGCACAGGTGTTTCATTCTTCCGTTCAAAGCTATGCATTGGGAGAGGGAAGCTACAGATGGGAACGGAAGGGAAAAGGGGAGCCTTAGTGTCAGAATTTCACTACAGTCTGACGCATGCACACAAGCATATTTCCTGGCAGAATTAGCTTGTTTTTCTCTGGCTCTCCCTTTCATGGCTCCTTGTATATCTCTAAAGATTCAGCTGTAGCATCTGACTGTCAAGACTCTCTCTCTCTCTCTCTAAGCTTTGCACTTGGGTGCAGATGAGAGTTTGTTGTTGGTCCTCAGTTGGCCCTAGAGAAACCAGCTGAGTTTCTTTGTGTCCCCTCAGAGAATAAACTTCCAATGAGTCACCCAGCATGGAAAAGAGAAACTGTAAAGCCCACTACTACCAGCCAAGAATTCCCCGGTGTTAAACCAAACTTGAAATCCAAGGTACACTTATTTGGAAATAAGTGGCATTGAATTCTGTGGGGCTTACATCTGAGTAAATGCAAATAGAATCAAGCTTCTAGTCCAATTTACCTAAGAGGCATGAAGGCTATGTACACACCATACCTTTAAAGCACCTCCACAAATCCTGGGAACTATAGTTTACCTCCAACAGAGCTGCAAGAAAATGACAGTTCCCAGGATTCTTTGTGCCTGTGTGCTTTAAATGTATATGGTGTGTACATAGCCTTATTCTCAAATGTGCCTTGGGCCAGATTGTAAGTGTTCAAGATCAATGGGCAGTCACGCTTCATGGAGCCAAATGATGCAAAGCAAACTATTGTGCTCTCTTGGTGCTTATGATATTATCTGAGCTGAAGTCCAAAATTAAAAAATACTTAGCGCTGACATTTCAATGAAATAAGACACTTGTGAAGTGCTGTACAACATCCTGGTACAACCTATCTTTGGTTAATATCTCAGATCTTGCTTTCCCCTGCCAATTTTGCTTTTATTCCTATGGACACCATTCATGGATGTAAGATAGAGCTAAGAACTGCCCTTTGCCAGTTCATCTGGATTTCCCCACAGAAACCATACCCTTTGCACCAAGTCAGGCAATTGATCCTTCTAGCTTAATGCTGTTCAGACTTACTGACAGTGACTCTATGGGGTCCCAGCCCTACGTGGAGATGCCTGGGATTGAATCTGGGACCTTCTGCAAACAAAGCATGTGCTCTACCACTACAACCCTTCTAGGGCCAAAATAAAGTTTTGAAAATGACATGTGGGCACAGTTACAAAGAAGCATGTGCAAAGGAGGATGGTGTAGGATAGAACTTAACTATTTCAGTGAGATGATTAAAGATAAAAGCAGTCCAGTTCCCTTTTCACATTCATTTTGCCCCGGGGTTTGCACAGAAATGTTGCTCATTTTGATCCTCCATTAATTTGCTAATCCACATGCAGAAGTCACATTTGTTTCATGTGTTGTTGCTTGGCTGCCTGGTTTTCATTGCAGCTGCTTTTCTGGAAGCTACCTCACCGCCTGCAAAGTGCATCATCCTGGGTATCAGGAGGAATGGAGTATCATGGGGGAGGTGTGCCTGCTTGGAACAGTATACAGAAGCATTCCACACTGCAACACTTTGTTGCAGATCCTACTTGCTCAGTCCAACTTTTTATTCATTCTGAAACAGAAACACGCTCTGTCTCCAGCATGGATTCCTGCATTGCAGGGGGTTGGACTAGATGACCCTCAAGATCCCTTCCAACTCTTTATGATTCTATCTCAGTGCAGAATGCGAATTGCAGCAGAGCAGCATTTCTGACTCTGCAAAACCAGTTTGACCCAAGAAAGTCCCCTGCTCTCCCAAGCAAAACCCCTGACCTCCCTTAGATCTAGGCACTCTGCAGAGCACTTATCATTTCCATGTGCCCGATCTAAACTCCTCCTTGATATCAACACCTATATTTCCTATTGATTTCTGAGCAAATAAAACCAGCATAACATTACACCTGACCTTTCACTGTTTACATAGATTATATAGATGTGGATTGGGAAATCAGTGCAGTGCAGTGCAATGCTGTGATGTCCTTCCTAGTAGTGAATATAAAGAAGGGGGCGGGGATTGGAAATTAAATGAGTATCTTTTCTGGAATTTCATGCCAGCTACTGAATGTTGAAGCTATTCTCTTCTTACAGTACAAGAACCACAGAACCTGAAGTGGGGGAACTTTGCTCATTATTCTTTTCAAAAATCCTTGCAATGACCATGAGGTGGCACTAAAGTATAGCCATAAAAGAACATGGAAACATTCCAAGAAAAGAAGCAGAAATTTAAGCATGTAGAACAGGTATGGGGAAGCTAAGGATGTTGTTGGACCACAACTCCCATTGTTCCTGCAACATCTGGAGGGCCACAGCGTCCCCATTTTAGCCTAGAAGTAAAACAATAGAAATACTTAACTGACCAATCAGTTTGGTTCTGTCCCCCCTAACAAAAATCCTGCCCCCCAACAAAGTCCTGCCCCCCTAACAAAAATCCTGGCTGCACCCATGCCCTGTCCCTTGCCTATGAAGCCCTGTAGCCTGCCAGGCCATGCCCTTCTCACATATCTGGCATGGCACCTGTTGGAACACCGCGATGGCAATGCCCCAGATTCCAGGGACCTTGGGAAGTGTCATTTTCCTATGGCATCTGAGCTCTCGGTGTGGTTATTAGGCACCCTGGAAACCGGAGGTCTCCAAGGAGCCTGTCAAACAGACAAAGGATTCAGTCATCCTGGGGAAACTGCATTTCAGCCCCTGGAATGTTGTAACAGCACCATTTCAAGTTCCAGGGAGGAAGGAATGGAAGTCTCCAGTGCCAGGTAAGTAGGCATTGCCAGCTGGAATTACAGTCCTGTCATGGGGCTGTAATTCTTGCCGACAGCTAGAAGTGAACAGCAGGAGTTAAAACAAAATTTAAAAAAGAGTCCTTCCAGTAGCACCTTAAAGACCAACTAAGTTTGTTCTTGGTATGAGCTTTCGTGTGCATGCACACTTCTTCAGATACCTGAAAAAGTGTGCATGCACACGAAAGCTCATACCAAGAACAAACTTAGCTGGTCTTTAAGGTGCTACTGGAAGGACTTTTTTTTATTTTGTTTCGACTACGGCAGACCAACATGGCTACCTACCTGTAACCAGCAGGAGTTAGTGAAGATTGTCTTCTGAATCAGGAGATTGTGTATTTTGGCAACATCACTAACCTACCCCT
The DNA here is from genome assembly GCA_034641385.1 of Darevskia mixta. Lineage (NCBI taxonomy): Eukaryota > Metazoa > Chordata > Lepidosauria > Squamata > Lacertidae > Darevskia > Darevskia mixta. The sequence continues at coordinate 7,956,949 of JAWWNH010000001.1, read as the reverse complement.
GATATGCACGGAGGGTGGAGTTCGGTATCACATTGTGGCAAATGTTTCATGTGTGCAAGCATTGCAGTTTGCCAGATGGGAATAATCCCCCCTCTCCTCCCACAGCATGCAGGGAGTGAGGGTGCGTGGGGAGAGCAGAGGGAGCAAAACCCCATCGCTGATGGGGCTCGTTAGGTGAATCCCACCCAGAAAATAGAACTGACATAGTTATTGCCCCCAGAGGGCTTATAATCTAAGTATGGTGGGCAAGCAGGGGGAATGAATTATTTCATAAACCTTTTCCCTGGAAGCACCATAGTTTAACTCTGTCTGTAGTTTGAACTTTAACCTTCTCCTGACCAAGCCCTGTTCTCTCCCTTGATGTTTGTGAGGAATCTAAGGGGAAGTTATTGGGATGGCAACCTCATCTACGGAAGCCCAGAAGGGTTTCAAGATGTCCCAGCAGACCTCAGGAACATGGAGACACCTGCCCACAGGTCAAAGGGTCTAAAAGACTATTGATCATTCAAGAGCAGGAAGTCTCCTTACTTGCACAGTGAGATACGATCTAGGCCTTACCATGCATGTATGCTCCACTTGGAGTCCAAGCCAGAATATTGAATTAGTTCCAGATTCTGCATAAGTTTCTACACAGCAGAATTGGCTTTTCCTCAAGGTCTGCTAAAAATGTGTCTAGTGGATGTTTTGCCGATCACTTTTTTTTTAAAAAAAAAGGTTACCAGGGGTTGCTTTCAGTCTCCTTAACTGGTAAGGTTCATTCAAATATAAATGTGTACAAATATGAATGTCATGCATTTAATTTGTTTGTGCTTTCATGGGTTGAATTCATTCACGTTTTGGATGGATTGCATTGGTGTGCTAAAATCTGATTTCAGCCCATAACCATGCATGCAGACAAATGGTGTGCTGTGGATTGAAGAAGCTTTTCCAGAAATAAAAACCCTAGAAGATAATTATGAAGCTTGGTAAAGAGGTACCGTAACTAATCTTACAGGCTGGCTGCAAATAGTGGCGGAAACGAAAACAGGAGTAAATGTTAATGAGAAAGGTGAAGTGGGAGGGGAGGGCATATGCAAGATTGGAATGGCAGTGTTGCCCTATCCTTTGGATTTGGGTCAAGGGTGCTCCGTTTTAAAACTTGCACATGAAAGAGCACTCACAGAAACTCTTTCTCCAAGTAGTCCAGTGTGCACTGGGAGTATGTGTGGAAGACATTTAAGTTTGCTCAGGCTATGGGATTGGGTATGCTCATACTTCCCAATGACCTATTGCATGGTAGGAAGCACATTAGAAAGGTTGTTTGGGCTCAACCACAGAACCAAACCCTGCACCATCATTGGTGTTGTCACAGAAGCGGAAAGGGTGGTGGGGTGGAGCTTGAAGGACAACAAAACTATTTACATTTGCAAGGCATTCCTTAAAACAGCAGGCTGTTTTTGCTGTTCAAAATGGTATCTCTCTCTCTTTTAGTTGAGTTTCTGAGATCAGAAGTGAAAGAATCCGATCTTTCCCTCCCTCTCGCAAATACCTCACCTGAGCTTTGTAACTTAATAGGGAAGAAAAGGAAGTCACACAGCTTTGAAGGTGAGAACAGAATGGCCTGCAGGAACTTTTGTTTTTAGCAATGACTAGCCTAACACAAGCAGAGCGAAATGTGTGAAGAATTAGGAGTTACCCAGCAACTTTAGGAGCTAGGAGAAGTGTTAGATGATTTTTATTTTTTTTAAAGGTTTGCAAGTACATTAGGAACTATGTGATTTGCATGGCTATTTCAAAGTTTTGGGGGCATCAGCGGCAAATGAGCTGGTAGGGAACAGAGAAAAACCATTCAATCATACCAAAAAGGACTCTAAATATGCAGAGAGAAAGTCATGGTATGCAGGCCATTTCCTAGAATCTACCCAAGCATCATGTTGCCCCTGATTTTGCTCCCAGTTAACTGATTTGTAAACACACCAGGGATATTATTATTATTATTATTATTATTATTATTATTATTATTACATTTTTACTGTGTGGAAGAAAGAATAATAGAATCATAGAATTGTAGAGTTGCAAGGGACTTTGAGGATCATCAAGGCAGGAATAGGCAGCTGTCCCATATGGGGATCAAACCCGCAACCTTGATGTTATCAGCACCACACTCTAACCAACTAAGGTATCCAGAGACTTGCTTATGGGAGGATATTCTGCCGCAGGTGCCAAAGGTACTATACTTGGGTGGGGTGGGGATTTACTGATTAGCTTCAGGCAGTAAACTGTATTAGATCACTCCTGCATCCAGATGCTGTTGAACTTGAATACCTATTAGCCCCTTCCAGTAACAGGTTGATGGGAGATTTGTTGTTGTTTAGTTGTTTAGTCATGTCTGACTCTTTGTGACCCCATGGACCAGAGCACGCCAGGCACTCCTGTCTTCCACTGCCTCCCACAGTTTGGTCAGACTCATGTTGTTAGTTCGAGAACACTGTCCAACCATCTCGTCCTCATCCCCTTCTCCTTGTGCCCTCAATCTTTCCCAACATCAGGGTCTTTTCCAGGGAGTCTTCTCTTCTCATGAGGTGGCCAAAGTATTGGAGCCTCGGCTTCAGGATCTGTCCTTCCAGTGAGCACTCAGGGCTGATTTCCTTAAGAATGGATAGGTTTGATCTTCTTGCAGTCCATGGGACTCTCAAGAGTCTCCTCCAGCACCATAATTCAAAAGCATCAAATCTTCGGTGATCAGCCTTTGTCCATGGAGTTTTCTTGGCAAGGATACTGGAGTGGCTTGCTGGTTCCTGCTCCAGGTGGATCACGTTTAGTCAAAACTCTCCACTATGACCTGTCCATCTTGGGTGGCCCTGCATGGCATAGCTCATAGCTTCAAATCCCTTTGCCACGACATGGCAGTGATCCATGAAGGAGATGATGGGAGATATAGTTCAACCATTTCTGGAGGGTGCTACATTGGTTACCCTGCTGTAGTCAATGGTCCACCCCTGTCAACCCTCCATCCGTGGGCATCCTTGCCCTTTCATAGGTCCTGAATATTCTGGGCATCGTAGCAGAGCTATGAGAGGTGCACTTTTTATTGTTTTTTTAAAAAAGCTTATTTTATTTTTGCAGCTGCTCCACAGCCTGCCAGAATGAATCACCATTTCCCAGCCTGGCTCCTGACCCTCAGATTCTCTCAAGACTCCCTCTGTCTACAAAAACTGTAGATATTCAACCCCACCGCACACACATCCACACAGAGAGACAGACACACACTCGTCTCAGTGTTTCATGGAATGTAACAGAAGAGTTTATGACACCCAATGGTAACAACAGGAGAGGGTTATTAGGGAAGTTATGAGGAAGTGAAATGAGTGCTCCTAAGAGAAATTTCAAGCAGCAGATGGACAGAATAGCACAGCACTCAGTTGCTCCCCAAGGAAGAACCTTAGTTCAAGCAAGCAGAGGCTGAACGACACACAAATGTAAGCCCTTGGTATTTCTGAAGCTGCTGGTAGATCAGTTTTGTCAGACCCTGGGGACTCCATGAATATATTCCTTCAGTATCATTGAAAGCCTGTGTTGTTTTAATATAAAGAAGCGCATGTGTTTCATACATATTTTTACATCCAGAAAGGTTATATTAACATTCGACTCTGAGTACAAAGATTCTGCAACTATGTCAAGCCTCTATCGGACGGGTACCCTGCTCAGCTATTTGGACTTTCTTTAAACTCCAAAAAATTAAATGTCCCAGCATTTCCACAGTGTGCAATAGCTGCTTGTCACAAGGATGTAGGGCAGTGGCAGAGAAGGTGGAACTTGAGGCACATATTTTCTCTCTTTAACACAGCATTGTTGAATGTAAACACAAAATATTAATGAAACAGAAGTGCAAAACATGGAGGAAAGGAACTGGGTATCATGTAAGAGTGATCTTGGGCTACCTGATTAAGGTTGCCAACAATTTTAAGTTCCTTTACCTGATGTGTGTGCAACCATTTACTGTTGAAGTTAACTTTTTAACTGCTCCGGTTCTAACTGATCGATACATTACATAGCAGGCCTGTGCATGTTTACTCAGAGGTATATCCTACTGAGTTCAATAGGCTTACTCTCAGATAAATGTATATTGGATTGCAGCTTTAATCCAACAGCTGAGAATGGTGAAAGGAGGCTAGACTGCAGGAAAAAAGTTAATATTTATACAGAGCTTCGTTTCATCTTTCTGCTGGTTAGCTTGCCATGGGGAGGGTATCTTGTGGGGTCATGTTAGGCAATGGGCCAAGGCAGCCTGCAGGGTGCAGTTTGCACGCTTCTGAACAAGAGGTAGAAAACAAGGACATGTGTCTTGGAGACTATGTATATTGCCCAGAGAATGAAAAGAAGTAGTCAAGATGTAGCTCAGTCAGTAGAGAATGAGACCCTTAATCCCAGGGTCATGGTTTGGAGCCCCATGTTGGGTGGAAGAATCCTGCATTGCAGGGGGTTGGACTAGATGACCCTCATGGTCCCTTCCAAGTCTACAATTCTATTATGATACACACATTCCCCAAGGCCTCTTGAAGAGGATGCATAACAGCTGAAAATGCACAAAACGTACTTAGGATATGTGTATGTGTGTGTTAAATTTATAAACAGCCTTCCACATGACTCCCAAGGCAATTTAGTAAAGGTAAAGAGACCCCTGACCATTAGGTCCAGTGGTGTCCTACTCTGGGGTTGTGGCGTTCATCTCGCTTTATTGGCTGAGAGCCGGCGTACAGCTTCCGGGTCATGTGGGCAGCATGACTAAGCTGCTTCTGGCGAACCAGAGCAGTGCACGGAAACGCCGTTTACCTTCCCGCCGGAGCGGTACCTATTTATCTACTTGCACTTTGACGTGCTTTCAAAAAGGAAAAAGGAAAAAGGCAGCTTTAGAAACAGTACCAAAAATGACAACTAAAGATAGGTTTTATAACACTACAGAATAATCACCTAAGGTAGAGAGACCTTTTTCTTTCTTTCTTTTTCCAAAATTTTTTATTGGGTTTTGTAGTTTACAAGCACATAACATTGATTGTGGTTAAATTTTCATGCCTCCCCCCTCTCACCAAGGGAAGCCAAAATTCATTCCCCCCTCTCACAGGGATAAACATATTCATTGTACATTTAACCATATTATTCTTTTTAGTAACCTTGCTTGAGCCTGGCCCCATTCCGTGGACCAGATCCTATCTTTCCATTACATATTTCAAATGACTTCCCCAAGACCCCCTCTGCTGGATTCATTTTAAATCCTCTTTAACAGGTTATTTATCTATTTTCATGTCATCATATTAGCATTAAACACATTAACTTAATCCTAGATCAAAACTTAAGCCTACAGGTACTTCTGTTCCTTCCCTAAATTATTATCCTCTGTACTCTCTATTATACACATAATTTTCATTTCCCAACTCCTCCTTCCCTCCCATCCTCCCATTAGTTTCAGAGTCATTGGCCCGATCTTTTTTTCCATTAATATTCATTTTGTATTAATCATCATTAATAATCCCTTTGCCAGAAACCATTTCCATATAACATCCTCCTTGTAGCCGAAAAAATATCCAGTTCATATATGGTAGAGAGACCTTTTTCACCCGGTTGGAAAAGCTTGTCAAAACAAAAAGTGCATGGAAATAACCTTGTTAAGACCAGTGACTTCTGTACTTTTAATTGCTTCTGTCATCCCCCTAAGAACCAAGCTGCAGGGAAAGCCTTAAAGGGCACATAAGAACATGCAGACAATCTAAGAAGAGAGCCCTGGTGGATCTAGTCCAGCATCCTCACCAAGAGCTTCTCTTTGACAACATTTTCTTGTTCTTGCTTATGTTATTTAACCCATGCAATACCAGAGAGAGGTGGTGGTGGTGGGGAAAAGAATGAATGACCCATAGCAAAAGGCTTACAAAAGGCCCCCAAAGACAGTTTGGAAAGTCATCTGTTTCCATCCCCACCCTCAGCTTCATTTCATTCTGAAGCAACGCTGGAAAAAGCTGGAAGAATGTATGGCAGGTGAGTGAGAAGGAAATATTCACCCAATGATCTTCGAGCGAACTGCTGTTTTTGTTATTGTTTTTCCAGTTAGCACCATTTCAGGTCAGCACTTGCATTGCAGAAAACGATTTATTTCTGAGATAAAGGACAGTTAAGAGTCCATTCCTGGAACTCACTCACTGCATTTAAGACAGTCTTTTAATCTCTCATCCATGTGTTTTTGAACAGTGACCGCTGGTAACCGCTCACATGAGTCCACCTCATACAAACTCAGTTTTCTAGACAGGGGCATATTTCCCAATAAGTCAGAAATACACACACACACACACACACACATCTACGTGTGTGTGTGTGTGTGTGTGTGTGAATGAAAATCAGGGGATATCGAAAACATACGTACTTTCTGTCAACATAATAATTCTTATGTTCAGATGCACCTGGTAGTAAAAGAGCTTTCAGCACCTGATAGTAAAAGAGGAAAAGGGTAAGAAAAACTTATGCAGTTTTTCATGCTTAATTTTTATTCTAACTGAAATGTTATTAAGCTTTTCAGTGCATTAAAGATAACAAAACAAAAATGGGGTTCTGTGCAGGTGCCAAGCTATTTTGTGCCCTAGGCAAAGAGCCCTACTTGCAATCCCCTACCAAAACAAATTGCTAACTTTGATGTTTAAAAACAGATGTAGAAAAAATGAAATGCACAAGGCTTGGAACTGCTACATTTTTTCCCCTAAATTGCAACTTCGAGTAATACAACAATCTTTGACTATCTTTCTCAAATACAAAATAAAAAGTTTTAGCACACAAATCATTTTGAATAAATGCTGTTTAAAAGTTTAGTCTCTTAAAAGTTTCAATTTCAGGTACGTCAAAATCTCACTTTGTATGACTTTTCCTTTGCAAATTTTGTCACCAATCCCTTCAGGTCAAGTGCTAATACTTGGGCATGTTCTATTGACACAGTTGCCAAGTCAACTAGTCTCTTTTGCAACATTGTTGAGCATATGTAAGCTTTTACAAATTTGGCTTTGAGAAATTGTGTTCACCACTTTCTACTGACACTGGAAGTGTAAGAAGATTCCTTAGAACAACAGAAACACCCACCCACACCCATTTCCCTAAGCATTCCCCTTCATACAGTGCATTTTTGTATGCTATTTTCAGTAATAATCAAACACTGTTTTCACGAAGTTGAGTTACTTTTTGTAAAAAAAAAAAAAGTTTAATAAATAAAATAATAAAATAAAATAAAATATGCATTTCAATGAATATTTTAATCCTGGCAATGCATTTTTGTACACATTACTTGGCTGGAGATCTGCATGGCAAAATTAAGAGAAGTGTGAATTTCACAGGGTAGCTGTGTTTGCTTGGTTTTTTTGGGGGGGGAGTGTGAATTTGGTAGGTTTACCTTTAAATACAAACTGCATCAATTTCTCCCTCATCCCCACCCTTTAGCATTACATGTAGTTGGCTCACATAAACAATCTCTAAGTGAGAAACATTTCCCCCCACATATTTAAAGCCCCTGTTGAAATAAAAAAGGCCACTTTTATGCAGCAGCTCAGAGTTTTCCTTTGTCAACTGAGCTAACATTTCATTGAATGTAATGGATTTCACCACACAGGGGCAGGAAAGAGCTCTCAAGTAAAACGAACCTCTTCATCTAACAAGTGCAGCCTCAGTCCAGGTTCAAAGGAAGGAAGAAGGGGAATCCTTATTACCTAACCCTAACAGATAACAGAATTACCCTGACAACTGCTTACACAAGCATTTTGTGCCCATAGCGCCAGCGTCTCCCAACTAAGATATTTGCTTTTCTGCTTACGAAGCTTTCATATTAAGCTACCCAATTATTCTAATTATAGCAGCCATCTTCCATAGTGCATAATCTTAGTCCTGCATGCAGAGGTGGGACGGGAGACATTTTCCATGGGATTTCCCTGCCCCCTGTCTAAAGACCTTCAGTCAGAGTGTAGGATATTCTCCTAATTCTTCACAATCCTATTAGTTTAGATCCTGCCTTCAAAATGTTCCCCACCTTTCCTGACTTTCCTATATGACCTGGATGGGAACTCTGGCTTGAATATTTGGAAAATTCCGTTCTTGTGATGAAAGACAATTGCAGGTGGTGAAGTGCACCAAAATTTCAAAACATTCCCTGACACAGGAGGCAGTGATGATTATGAAAAAGCAAGTGTTTTAAACCACCCAAAAATACAGGCTCTGAGCAGCATAGTTTTTGACAGGCACACCAAAAGGAAGGCAAAAGTCATACCCATTTATGCCTCCTTGCACAATCTGGTGACTTTGCAAACACAGGCCATAAGAGGAGAGCACAAATAATACAAGGATGCTCTTCAGCAATACTCTAGAAGCATCCCCCCCCAAAAGACCCAGATGTCCCTCGCCAAAATGTTGGACTCTGCTCAAGCAAACAAAATGTCAGAAAGACATGCCATGGAAATTGAGAAAGGAAGTCTCTTTAAAGAAATTGCACATATGCTTCAGAAGCATTCTAACCGGAAGCTGTTGACGCATCCTCAACACTATCAATCTTCCAAAGCACAGTGGAAGTCCTTAAATACATCTCAGATAACCTGCTACAATTGTGGAGGGTTGTATCCCCATAAAGGCAGTTGTCCAGTCACAGGCACACTCTGCCACAATTTGGGGGTCAGAAATTGCTACTCACCAAATTGGCTATTCACCAAATAGTTATAAGCCAAGCAAAAGAGAAAGGGGAGACATATGTTTGCACAGTATGCTCCGCACAAACAAGTGCTTCCAAACAGAATTGCCTATTTGGTCATCACATTTTCATTCAAGGACGTAACACTGAAGTTTTACTTGACGCGGGTGCATCCATGAATGTGACGACTCAATGTGCAAAAGAGGTGTTCCGTCAGAAGCCACCACCAGGGCCGGCGCGTCCATTTAGGCAAACTAGGCAACTGCCTAGAGCGCCAAAATGGAGGGGGCGCTGGCCAGCCTGCCCCCCGCCCCCCTCCACCGCCCGGTGCCGCCCCAACCAGCGGCGGAGCAAGCAGGTTGGGGCGAAAACCGCGGCGGCGAGGGCGCCAAAATGGAGGGGGTGCTGGCCAGCCTGCCCCTCACCCCCCGCTGCCACCCGGTGCCGCCCCAACCAGCGGTGAAAACCGCAGCCGCGCGGGGCGCCCGGCCGGCAGGGGGCGGGGCACCGTACGTCATGCGCAATGACGTCACATGGCCCGCCCCCTCGCCTAGAGCGCAAAAATTGCCAGCACCGGTCCTGGCCACCACTACAGAGCACAGCAGTAAATATATATGCCTGTGGAAATCCATGTTAATATTAGTGTTTGGCATGTTCTGAGCCCACCTTTCCAGAAGCATATCTGTTACAAGTCCAATGTATGTGGTGACTGATATCATTGATGCATTGCTTAGCTGCAAGACGGCCAGTGTGCTAGGACCGATTAAAATGATCCAGGCACATCTTGGCAGACTGACTCAAATTCTCCTAACGTATGAAGAAACATTTCAAGGAACTGGAAAGCTAAAAAGAAAACAAGTACAATTTCAGATTGATGGCATTGTTCAACCAGTGAGCCTACCACATAGATTTATTCCCTTCCGCATCAGAAAATAAGCTAAAGAAGAATCAAAACATTTAGAGAAGCTCCAAATTATTGACAAGAAGGCCCTACCCTTTTGATCTCTCCAATAGTAGTGGTCCAAATACCTAAACTACCAGGAAAAATCCAGATTTGTGTGAATATTCACCTCCCTAATTCATCCAAGAAACAAAGGAGACATAGTACTCCTACTGTAGATAACAGTTCTAAATGTAAGTGATAACATTTCAGTGTTTGCTACTACATCAGTGTTTGGTGTTTGCTACCATATCAGAGGACCATGATAATCAACTTGAAGCAGTCTTAAAATGACTGCAGGAGGAGAACCCGACACTAAATCAAAGCAAATGTGAGTTCAAAAATACCCACTTTTGAATTTTTTTGGTTGCATATTCTCCAAAGAATATGCTCATCCCAACAAAGTAACAGCTATACATAATGCTGTTGTACCTACTAATCCTGCTGAGATTCACAGCCTGCTAGACATTGCAAACAATTCTGGTCAATTTTTATCAAGGCTACAACCTCACGGCCTCTCTGGGATCTTACAAAAATGGATTGAACATGGGAATGGCCAGAAAAGCTTCAAACTACTTTTATTGAGTTTAAAAATGCACTTGTGAGTAACCTTGATCCCGGCAAGAGAACTGAACTTGTGGTGGATGCCAGCCTTGTTGACCTTGTTGCCTGTAATCTCACAGGTCTATCAATATGTCCCTGTTTCTGTTGCATATGCCAGCAAAGCTCTTTCTCCCACAGAACAGCAATATTCTTAGACAGAAAGAATGTCTATGATCTGATAGCCTCTAGATTAATTACCACCGTGAGGCTACCTCTGAATATGGTTCAGAAACTTCAGGTGTGCAGAATTCAGCGACCAGGTTGCTCACCAGGGCAAGACGGTTTGAGCTTATAACACCAATACTGAACTGACTGCACTGGGTGCCAATTAGTTTCCAGGCCAAATTCAAAGTGCTGGTTTTGACCTATAAAGCCTTAAATAGTTCAGGACTGCAATACCTCAAGGACCACCCCTCCCCATATAAACCTATGTGGACTCTGAGATAATAATCTCAGGCCCTTCTTCATGTGTCTCTTCAGCGAGACATCTAGATGGCAGCAACAGAAGGACAAGTCTTGTCTGTGTTGGCTCCCTATTTGTGGAATGCTCTCCCCAGTGGCGCATGGGGGGTGCACGGCACATGTCCGGGGAGGGGGGGCTACTGGGATGGCACCCTACTGGAATAATGGTGCTGGGGGTGGTCCGCTTCCTCCACACTCCCGTTCCTCCGCCAGTGGCTCTCCCCAGGGAGGCTCCCTGGTGCATTCATCACATATCTTTAGGTGCCAGGCAAAAACATTCCTCTTCTCCCAGGCCTATGGCTAAATAAACTATCCATGGCCTTTTAAACTGTGTGTGTGGAAGGTAATGTTGTTTTTTTACTATGATATACATTTTTGTGTTTTTATATTGTAAACCTCTCTGTGATCATCAAATGAAGGGCAGTATAGACATTTTAAAAATAACATAAAGTAGCTTGGGGCATGCTTTAATTTTCATTCATACACATATGGCTGCCCATTCGCAATCATAACTGATGACAATCCATCCTTTATTAAACCACCTGCTCACATTGAGCACTGGATGCTTAAATTACAGCACCATCTGTTAACCAGGTAAAGGCAATCCAGCTGACGGTGTTTCCAGGCATCCCATATCCGACACGGCTGCTGATCATGCATCTACAAATAAAGCAGGGGCACATGCCAACCTCCTGGTCTCCTAGGCTCTTTCCTTGCAGGGGATGAAGACTGCCACACAAGCTGATGCATGCATCCAGACAACAATCAAGACTGTCCACAGTGATTGGTAGAAAGACCTCCTGAATAATCTAGGATGAAGCAACAGTGGTCATCCAGTAATTTGCTAACAGAAAGGGTGAACCAATGAGGACATTCTTCTTTGTGGCACTCGTTTGTTATTCCATGTTCTCTGTGGAACTCTGCAATCAATTTGGCTCTTGAAGGCCACCAGAAGCTCTGCTGAGGGAGAAAGTCTGGTTCCCTGGCTACTAATGATCATACAGGACAACATGCAGAATCCTGCGCACTATGCCAAGCAACAATTCCACAGAACCACTCTGCAGCACCGCATGTTTCTTCCCTTCATCACCATGAGTGGAAGGCAGTATTAATTTCTGTAACCTCCCCAATGGAGGACATATTTTGATTGTTACTGATGACTGCAGCTATTATCCAGAGGTAAAAATTGTCATCACTACAAATGCTGTCACCACAAAATTAGACCCCCCACCCATCTTATAGCATACCTGCTGTTGCAAAAATTGACTATGGCCCACCTTTTCAAGGTCTGCAATTTGCTGTTTTCAGACTACCTTGGATTCAAACACTGAAAAATCAAACTTCATTGACCTCAAGCAAATGGGGAAACAGATATTTATGACGAAACTCAAGAAATTCCTACAGATTGCTACAGTAGAGGAAGCCAATATAAAACAAGAATTGCTTCAATTTCCCAGCAGCTTTTAAACTACTCCTCGTTGTTCCACTGGCATGATATCAGCTACCATGTTTGGCAGACAGGTACATACACAATTACATCAAATTGATGTACCAATCAAGGATGTCCTCCTGCACCAACATTATGAAAAGGCAGGGTCCCAATCAATGCATAGTAGTGCCATTCAAAGTGGGACACACAGTCCTTCTTAAGAACATCCAGCCTCGCAACAAATTCTCAGTGCCTTTCTATCCTGCACCATAGAAAATCACAAGGATAAATTGCACAATAATCAATAGAGAGCTGTACCTGTGAACCAAACAGAGGCGTAGGAAGGTCAGGTGGTACCCGGTGCGGAAAAGTTCTTGTCACCCCTCCCCCCACATTGATTATTATTTTTTGCCTGCAAAAATGGTTTTACGTTATTTCATATTTTCTTACAAAGGAATAATAATAAGTAAAAATAAACTTTTATTTATATCCTGCCCTCCCCAGCCAAAGTCGGGCTCAGGGCGGCTAACATCAGATACATAACATTGATATAAAATCAAACAATAATTAAATTACCTCCTAAAACATGTCAAAATCAAATTAAAGTCTAATTAGATGGCTTTCCGCAGGGTTAGGGTTGGGAACAGTAAGTGCTCCACTGAACTGAAATTTCAGCCTTCACGACATAGGAAAACAGCCAAGTAAACAGCTATTTTCGTGGAGGAGAGTCAAGATATTAACTGATATGCATGAAATTTCATATATAGCTATATAATCCCTAGTGTAGTAAGATAAGACCTTTGGAGCAGGCATTTTTTTAAAAAGTTTTTTATGAACCACCCTAGTAGGGCAGTAATTGTTCCTTGATAATTTGTCACCCCCTCCATGATGGAACCCGAGGCGCCCCCCCGCCCCCCACTTCCTATGCCCCTGGAACCAAATACCAATCATCCAGTCTTGTTCTATAGTTGTGTGGTTTTGTGATAGTAGATGTAGGTTCCTTATATAGTTGCTCAAGTGTTTCAAATTGTTCTGAGTTTTTAGATAACGTTTGCATTTTATATGTCTGGGGAAAGGATGGATGTAACAGCTATGTTAGATCCATTTGTTGATCCAGGCCAGGATTCCAGAAAGCTCTGAACTAAACTTAGACGGCTCCACCCAAGGATTTAGGAGAATTCTGGAAGGATTATATACAGTCTGTATATAAGTGTGAGCAAAGAAAGTAAAATAAACCTCTTCATCTAACAAGCATAGCCTCCGTCCAGATGCAGAAATCGTAGGGTGTGGGAGCAGCATCCACAGCATACATTTAAAGCACATTATTTCCTCCAAAGAACCCCGGGATCTCGAGTTCTTTAAGACTGTTTAGAATTGCAACTCTGTTAGGAGTAAACTACAGTCCCTAGGATTCATTGTAGAAAAGAATGTGTTTTAAATGTATGCTGTTTTATGCAGCCGCCACCACCCTTCCCCTAGCTACACCCTTACTCTTTTCTTTCTTTGGGAAACATCAATGGAAACAAGATATATAGGCAAGCATTGTACATTGTGTTTCTGAGATGCAAAATATCAACTTTGTTATTAAACAGGATTTTCTGAGATTACAGTATCCCACATCTTGCTGATTCATTCACTTGTACCTTGACAATGAACTTGATAAAATAAGCAAATGTCAGGCCATTCTGCATGATTCATGTGCCATTACATTACCACAGGCAGCATAAGCAAAAACACACAAAAAAAACCCCGAACATCAAAGTGTTCTGAAGATGCTTTTGATCTTGCATGCCAGACCCCCAAGTAGAGGCTTTATATCCCCACAAAAGCAATGCCACGTGGCTGAATGGGCTTGTGGTGCCATTTTATTTTAAATAAAAAGCAGACACAATGCCCCTTCCTGAGTATCTGCTTCCCCACCCTAAGAATAAACAGACAGAATTCCTATGCGGGGTTACTTGCAAGGAAGTCCCAGTGTGTTTGGTGGGATTTGGTTGCTTAAGTGTGCAAAGGATTGTTTGAAGAGCCCGACTTTTGACAAAACCTCTCCTCCAGTTGTACACCAGTTGTAGCATTCAGAAGTCTTCTAAAAGACATTGACTATAGCCTTAAAAAAAACCACTGATGCTTCACACAGAAGTCTAGGAATTTCACTGTCCATCCAGTCTGGCATGAAATTGGGTGAAAAAGTCAGTTGTCTTGGTAGTGGCTGGTTCCCATTAGGGTTGGCACAGTGCAGGGTAGGAGAGACAACGGTAGGCAAAGTGGTGCCAGAGCCAATGGCAGGCAGAACCCACTAATTTTGGGTCCCCCCCAATCCTATTCCCTTGCAATGGATACTTGCAAAGAACCCTTAAGCACTGCAGCACAATATCTTAACACTTAACGCCAGTGCTTTTTTTCCTTTAAAAATGTTTAGGGGTACTCTCATTATGACTCAAGAAAGTCACCATTTTATAGTTCAAATTGGGGAAAATAAATACAGTAAATGGACAAAAGTACAAAGATTCACAAAATGTTGAGGGGTATGCTTACCCCTGCGTGCGTCCGTCCCCCAGAAAAAAAGCACTGCTTAACACAGGGGTAGGCAACCTAAGGCCTGGGGGCCAGGTGGGGCCCAATCACCTTCTAAATCCGGCCCGCGGATGGTCCGGGAATCAGTGTGTTTTTACATGAGTAGAATGTGTCCTTTTATTTAAAATGCATCTCTGGGTTATTTGTGGGGCATGGGAATTCGTTCATTTCTTTTTCCAAAATATAGTCCGGTCCACCACATGGTCTGAGGGACGGTGGACTGGCCCACGGCTGAAAAAGGTTGCTGACCCCTGGCTTAACACCTAACTTAATAGCCTCTTACCTCTACTGACCTGCATGCTGTCAAAATTGATTCTGCTAGGTGGGACAGGGGAGGTGTAGCCTCCACCACTTATTCCAGTCATTCACACTTCCAATGATTCAGATTTAGTTCATGGTCACACATGACCTCAGGGACAGAAATCATTTAGTAAAGTTTTCTCTCAACGATATCACAGCTGTGTATCAGGAAGGAAATAGCTTGAAGAAGGCTTCTCCTTGACATGTTTATCTTCCATGTCAGGGTGGCAAAGCTATGGGCTTCCAGCTCCCATCAGCCCCAAACATTGGGCATGCTGGTTGGGGCTGATGGATCCCCAACAACATCCAGAGGGCCACACCCCTGACCTGTATGCAGGGAGTTTCTTTTTAATATGGATTAAGAGGTTTGGCTCATCCCTCTTTGACTTTGATCTCTGGTTTTGAAGATATTTTATCATGTTTGATAGTAACAGTATTGAGCATATGTCAGCGGTAGCGTTTGATAGTTTTTAGCTAGTGAGATTTGATGACTGCCAACTTTGCTTTCTAAATCTGGCAAAATATGAAAATTTAGGATGCAATCCCAAATTCACTTTCCAGAGAATAAACCCCACTAAACTCTGGGATTTGCCTCTGCATAGACCTGTATGGGCCTGAACTGCTTGCAAGTAACTGTATTTGCTTTCGCTCCATGGCTATTTACTACTTGTTTTGTCACAGAATTCCTGTGTGCCTTTAGAGAAATCACTCTATATAGTTCATTCTCTTCCCCCTTCAGGGAACTTTGAGAAACTTAATTGACCAAGGGTATTGTTGAGGCCTTGGAAAGGGAACCAACTGTCAAAGGGAGAAGTATTTATGATTGCTATTATTATCTAAGTTCCATGCAGATAAGACACATGGGCCTCAGTGGAGTTTTATGGGACTATATAAAACCCATCACTGCCATTATCAACAAGGAAGGAAATAGACTTTTCCAGTGCAGTGAGAAGAGTAAGCTGGCTTTTGGGGACCATTAAAAAAATCCCATCTACTTAGCAATATAAGCCTGGGGAAAGTTTGGCACATTTAGACTTGTTCTAGTTGTTTGAGTGGTTGAGAGAGATTTTATTTCTGCTTTACTTCATTGCTGTTGTGCTCATATCTTGGGCACATATGCTTGGCTATTGGGAAGGGGGTCCAGTAAGCATATAATTCACTGAATTCCAAACCGACAGAAATTTGATCTTGTACTTTCGCACACCTGTCTATATGGCAGGTGTGTGTGTGTTTGTGTGATTGAGAGGGGGAGAGAGACACTTGTCCTGTGCTTTCTAGGTACAGGTCCGAGTAGTTTTGCCTTTACCCCAGTGCTTCCCCCCAGAAAACCCACTCTTTAGTGCTAAATCGGGACAAACAGCAACCCATGGAAAACCCCATTGCTGTTTGTTCCGATTTAGAGATAAATCACAGCTTACCTCTGGGGAAAGTGGCAGGGCAAACAGAAGTGTAGATGAGCCCTAAGTGTGACCAGTGTGGGGCTGTGCACTCCAAATGGCTGTCAAGGAAAGACACCATCTTGTTTTCTGCCAGGATGCTCT
Organism: Darevskia mixta; assembly: GCA_034641385.1. NCBI lineage: Eukaryota > Metazoa > Chordata > Lepidosauria > Squamata > Lacertidae > Darevskia > Darevskia mixta. Next base: position 7,940,417 of record JAWWNH010000001.1, on the reverse strand, counting down.
TTATGCATCTTGTTTATTGTTCTAAATCAAGAGCAGCATGATATGGGTGATTGAGAGGGTAGATCTGCCATCTAAGAAGTCATCATTGATTTATCAAATTTGTAAACCAGTCTTCATAAATATATACATATATAAGTAGATTATGTAAAAACAGTACGAATTCAACATTCAATAAAATGTCCTAAAAACAAAGCACAACTGTACATTGCTGTAAAACCAAGCAGTGTTGAAAACAAAATAAAAATAAAAAGTAAGGGCTTGTAGAGGAATTAGAATTTTTATCAATTCAGTTCAGCCTGATCCATACCTAGTATATGATCAGCCCAGGTAGCAAATATGGCCACAGGCTCAGCTTCAAACATATTGGTGTGTTGTCAATATGCACAATGCCTTAGGAGCTAGCCTGAGAATGGTCCAATGGTGAGTGATGCAGTTCTGTTGAAGTTTAGTAAGTGTGGTCTTAAGTACAGTCTGATGAGCGACTGCTCGAGAATCCTACATAAGCTACTGTGATATCTTTAGAATAAGGTGGTGGAATAAATATTTCAACAGAGCTGTTTTTAGCCCTGTCTACACTAGACATTTAAAGCAGTATAATACTTCTTTAAACAATCATGACTCCCCACAAATAATCATGGGAATGGTAGTTTGTTAAGGGTCCAGAGAGTTGTTTGGAGACACCCCCCCCCTTGAGTAATAAATCTGTTTACTTCTTTATTGATCTTTACAGGTCATCATCACCCATACCTAAGAATTTTGCTTGATGAAAAGGACACCTGCTCTGATTTTTATTGCTTCTTAAATTACTTGAGGACAAGTCAGATACAGAGCTTGGTTGAGATCGGAAAGTGAGAACATATGCACAAGAGAGTTCCTTTTACTGCTGAAATGACTATAATGATACCACTGGCTTTTTTTCACCTGATTCTCAGCTAGTTTGATTTCTTGCATATGTGATGTTGATTTAAAGGCCATGTTGGCTAGAATATGCATTTGATTTTTAAGTGGTTTCTCTGCTTTCCATCTATTATCAGCAGACTTCACATGCTTCTCTTTCCTGACAGCCAATGTAAGCTAAGCCCAGCTGTGCAGGGTTTGGATTGAGTGGTGGTGTCCCTGTGTTCAGCCCTGCTGGCTGAGCCAACCTCCTGCCAGCTGTCAAATGTGCAGGCAGCAGTTCTGTTGATAGTATCCTCACCAGCGAAGGCAGAAAAAAAGCCCCGTAATGGGGAATTCCAATACTTCATTGATGATTGCAGCATATACAATAGGTAGCTTGATATGGGAGAAGGTAGCCCTTTAGACAGTCCAAGCTTAAGATGACAAGTAAACACCATTTGCTTTGGGGTGGGGAAAATAAGCAGGAATACTATAGGGTTTGATCACTGTTCCAACCCTACAACTAGATCAGGGTATCAACCTACATGTGAGAACCACTATAGTTTTTTGCATATACATTTTGAGCTTTAAAAAAAAAACTTCATTAGTTACCGTATTGGCCTGAATATAAGTCTCACCCCCCCCCCCAAATTCTGACCGTGAAAAGTTAAAGTGCGGCATTGGCTTTTATGATATTGCTGCTGAAACAGACATACAGTAAAATGGAATGGGTGTGAGTGCCTGCAGAATTTTAAGGGAGCGGCTTATATTCGGGTATTGTATTTTTTTCTCCCCCCCCCTTGAATGTTAAAAGTGCGGCTTATATTCAGGTGCGGCTTATGGTATATTCGAGCCAATACGGTATATCCTACTTTTCTGCTCCGTTAATAATAAAAGTGACTTAAAGTGGATTGAAAAGCTCTGCTGAACTAGCACAACAAATTTGATTTTTAAAAAAGAAACAGACTTTTGTGATTAGGAAAGTGACATGGAAATGCGCTGGAGAATGTGGGATGAACAGGTTAGCAATGGGATAAACACACTGCAAGCAAATCAGGATGAATGCTCTTTGTTGTATTAACCCACCCATCCCACCCCCACACAGATGAATCAGAATGAAGACTTGATAAAGGCGGGATATAATCTCGTCTGTGCGTAAGCAAATCAGGATGACTACTCAACAAGCAGGTCATGTGGAGGAGCTCACAGATTCTAAAATATCCCCTTTATGACTGTTTTGCTTGATGATGAACCTGTATATGTAGACTTGCCCAAAGTACACATATCGTAGATACATTAGCTGCAGACATATGTGCCTTCAATGCATAGAGCCACATTGGGCTATAGTTAATGAGCTGGGAACAAACAGAAATACACCCCAAAATGCTCCATTTCCTTTTTCACTGAGTCAACTGCTACACTTAGGAAAGAGGGTGGGGGGATATATAGTTCAAGGGTAAGTCCTTGACAAGGGAACAGTGTCTCGGCCCACAAACCCAAGCAAAATCAAAGGGAAAATTGTTCCTGGAGATAAAGAGGGGAGAAAAACAGAGCAGCCTTCTTATGACTGAGTTTCCTTTGTTTCTCTCTCTCTTCCCTTTGAGTCTGGTCTCCATATCGCATCCTGAAGAGGGAGACCTGTGAGTGGGACCTGTGCAGCCCAACTGTGAAGGTCACATACCAGTGGTCACGTCTCTCCCTCCTCTTGTGTGAGAGATACAATGTGCCACATTCCTGCCTTTGTGTGAGGGTGAAGCCGCTCCAAGTCCATGTGCAGGCCTAAATAGGTGTGAGGTGTACCTAACCAGAACATTTGATCCTCCATATCCCTCCTGGCAACTGGAATCCGAGGGGGGCTGATCTTCTTAACCTCTTTGTGCTCCTTCTCACTGGTGAAGGGCCACGCTAGGCAGGGCTACTACAGAAAACGCCTCTCGGATATATTTGCTCTAGGCTTATTTTTCAGAGCAATCTCACCAGGTTAACATGGCAGAATAGCAACAGCAAAGGCTCTTTCCACAGAACTGTATGAAACAGACCACAGACCAGTCTCTGCATGCAAAAGCGTCCAAATCCAACCACCAGCATCTTCAGGGAAGGCTGAGAAAGGTACCTGTACGAAATCCTGGAAAGCTGTTGCCAGTCAGTTTAGAGCAGTGATGGCTAACCTTGACACTCCAGATGTTTTGGGACTACAACTCCCATCATCCCTGACCACTGATCCTGTTAGCTAGGGATGATGGGAGTTGTAGTTCCAAAACATCTGGAGTGTCAAGGTTAGCCATCACTGGTTTAGAGCAAGGGCGATTAAGGCTTCTGGCCAGTGAGCTATAGTCTTTTTTTACTAGAACCAGAGTCAGGTACAAATGTTTAGAATCGAATAATTCTGAGCCTAGCCATTTGTTCTGCGTACCGGAATAGAACTGAGCAGTTCAGTTCTGGCACTGAACCCATTCCTTATTCACAAAAATCCACTTCAGGTTTACCCTCCACCCTGGGTTGCTTCAGGTACTTCCACACTAGATATTGTACAGTAGAATGGCCAGGCTTTGCCCTGCAAAAAGTGGGTGAACATGGACATGACAGAAGATAGCAGGATGTACCTGTTGAAGCACGGGACATGCTCACAGCTGGAAAACCTTCCATTTGGAAGCACCCTTCCTTTCAGCAGTATAATGTAGGGCAGAGGAAGAGTAATTCTGTTGTATCTATAGTTAAGCAATTGGGAGACAGTTGCTGATCTACTGCATGTCGCCCAGAGATCTACCAGGAGATCACAAATCTACCTTTCATTCACCCCTTGTGCAGACAATACTGTTCTGGTCTGACTCGGCAATAACACCAACAATTGTCTCATACAGTGACCCCCAAAATGTTTTTGTGGACCACTTGAAAATTGCTGAGGGTCTTGGCATGATTTTTCTGCCTGTTGTTGCTATTGTAATGCTGTATGATTTTTAATTGCTTTTGTTTTTGCTTCCTCTCACTCTTTTTGTGTCTCCTCATTCTCTCCCCTCCTTTCAAGTGCCCCCCTTCCCACCCACCCTGCTCTGCTTCCAAGTTGACCACCAGGTTCTTAGAACAATGAAGCAGCCACTGTGCCCACCATTCTTCACAGACATGCCATAGACTACCTGAATGGGCCACATTTTGGGAACCCCCAGTCTAGTGTTCACAATAATAGGTAAAGGTAAAGGGACCACTGACCATTAGGTCCAGTCGTGACCGACTCTAGAGTTGCACACTCATCTCGCATTATTGGCCGAGGGAGCCAGTGTACAGCTTCCAGTTCATGTGGCCAGCATGACAAAGCCGCTTCTGGCGAACCAGAGCAGCACACAGAAATACCGTTTACCTTCCCGCTGCAGCGGTACCTATTTATCTACTTGCACTTTGACGTGCTTTCGAACTGCTAGGTTGGCAGGAGCAGGGACCAAGCAATGGGAGCTCACCCCGTTGTGGGGATCCGAACCACTGACCTTCTGATTGGCAAGCCCTAGGCTCTGTGGTTTAACCCACAGTGCCACCCGCGTCCCTGTTCAGAATAATACTAACATGCTAGAACTTATGCCGACTACAGTGTGTTTCAGTTCAGGAACCTATTCTGCCTATGATCCAGTTCCAGCTGTTCATGTATATGAAACAAAATAAATGTGTGAAGAAAAATCCCCAATCCATTCCATACAGGCACAATCAAGGAAGCCACTTCATTTGTAAGAGAAGGGTTCACCTTTTGCATAAGACCACAAAACTCCACATGCTTTTGAACCACCAGGTGGCACTTGACAAATAAGTTTAATTCTGTGCAATCAGAACACAAACATTGATAATTTCCTCCTTTCAACATGGCATCTCCTCTCCTTGTAAAATCCGCGTGGAGTCAGAAGTCTCATGAAGCAAAAGAACCACAGTGTTTGTTTATGATTATTTACATAGCACCACCAAGACATGTGCTACTTTGTAGAGTAAAGAAAGGAAATGAAAGGTCTCTGTCACCAAAAGTTTACTATCTAATTTTAGACTAGATGCCGGGGGGGGGGGGCAATGATTTGGGATGCAACACAACATTCACTTTTCCATGAGCCATATTTCATGAAATGCAGAAATGTGAAACCTGGCACTGTAAATTCTCTTCCAATTGTGGTGTGGGTGGGTGGGTGTGGAATCTTTGTTGGAAGCCGCCCAGAGTGGCTGGGGAAGCCCAACCAGATGGGCAGGGTACAAATAATAAATTTATTATAATAAATAATAATAATAATAATAATAATAATAATAATAATGCCTCTCTGGGGCATTGTGGGAAATTAAAATGGTGACTAGATCCAGCTGCTCCACATTGCATGGGGTGCTACCACCAGAACCAGGTAAACCCACTAGGGCCTCAAAGCACTGACAGAGAAGGGGCCTAGCTTTGCCAAGGGCCCCTCAAGCCTCAATGCCATATTAAAGATTTGTTTCAGTTGAGGATAAGACCTTACACCCACCAGCTCTCTCCACTTGGCTCATGAGGCCATTTTGGTCAAGACACTCCCAACTTCCCTACATCTGACACCATATTTCCCAGTGCCTTCAATATTTGATTTCAAACCGCACAGGCAAAGATGGGTCTTTGGGCGCCATTGTGACATGTAGCTGACAGGTGGGAAGCCCTGCCCCCCTCCAACTTGGGCGCAGGGGTGGGGGGAAGAGCTATCTGGCCAACCAGCCAGATCCACTTCCCCACTCATGATGTAGATGTTCTGTGAGGAGTTGGGGAAGATCCAGGCAGCAGGCAGCCGTCATTTTTCTAGCAATGGGATCCTTTAACCTGAAACTTGGCCAAATTTCATTTGATTGGTATAAAAGAAGCTTGGGAAAACTTGAAAAGAAGCTTGAAACTTGTGCCTACCATCTCCCACAGCAGCATAATGTTTGTACTAATCCTTCACAAACTTTGTTTCTATAGGCAAGTAGTTAAAATACCCCAGATCATGACTGCCACCATATACCTAAGCTAGTTACAATATACAAATCAATGTTATCCTTAAAAGTAACATTCTCACGTATATTTTCTTCTGCAGAATGTGCAGGTCAACACATCACTGAGGGACCATTTGGGAATAAAGGACTTCTGTAAAATAATCGGCTTGAGTGAACGGAAAGTGAATCAATGAGTGAATGTTTTTTTTTTAAAAAATTGCATTGTCGAAGAGTTACAACCATGCAGTCTGCAAGACAAGCTGCTTAAATATACTCGATTCATTACTGTCCATGCTGTAGCAAGGTTCCACAAAGGACTAAAAAAACTCCTCCTGCAAGGACTTCTTAGGACACAGAGAAATAAATGCTGTCTGACAAGCTGAGAACTTTTTGCTGAGGTACGACTGGGCAAGGAGTAAAGTGTGCGAAAGATGTCAGCGGTTGCAGAGAAGAGCAATCATTTCCCTCCTACAAATACATTAGTATGACAATAAACAGAATTGCCTTGACAGTCCCCCTGTGCAAACTCTGTCACAGTTGGCAGCTTCTTAAAGCTGGAGTTTCTAGGGGGTGCCATCTGTTAATTCTCATGTTCCATGGGTGACATATTACTCTTGGCAAATGACACTTCAGGTGTCCTGCTGGGGAACGTTACCCTAGTTTGCAGGATTCGCCAGAAAGGGTCAGGAAAAAAAATCCCCCACTGGTCCATCAGTCCACAGGTGGATTGAGATTGCTAGTACAGGAAATCTGAAGTCTATATTAATTATTCCTGCAATGGGTGCAATATGCTGTGTATGAGCCTGCTTTTACACAGATACAGATTCCCCAAAGAAAAAAAGACATTCCACATAAATAAGACTGCTGTGCTAAACTGGAGCATTTGGAAATTGCTGATATACTTTCATTCTGGCTTCCTAAAAGACAAAATGAAATGACAAACATTCCAGATGAACAGTATTTTTGAAGACCTGCAGTCAGTGGTGCCATTAGGGCAGGACTTTAGGGCAAAGGTCCATGCCCTCACTGAGCAGAATGAGGGCATCCAAACACCACAGGGCTGACTTAACACATCTTGAAGTGAAGTGATACGCATGACCATCTAAAGGGGAGCAGTGGTGCTAAGACTATCAAGTCTAGAGTAAAAAAATTATCCAACTGCACCACTGGACTCTCCGATTGTCCCTATTTTCCAGGGGCGTCCCTAATTTAGAGAAGCCATCCCAGTTTCTGATTTGATCCCAGAATGTCCCGCTTTTCCTTAGGACATCCCTGTTTTCATTGGAGAAATGTCAGAGGGTATGGAGTTACCAGCCCCCAAGCCGTCTGAAGGCAATCCTGTATAGGGAAGGGTTTGTTTTTTTAATGTTTAATATATTATGCTTTTATATATCTTGGAAGCTGCCCAGAGTGGCTGGGGAAACCCAGTAAGATGTGTGGGGTATAAATAGTAAAATTAACATTATGGAATGGGACGTCCCTATTTTCATCGGAGAAATGTTGGAGGGTATGCCCCACTCCCTGGAATTGCCCACTTTCTTTTTAAATCTGTCAGGCACAGCTTTGGGTATAATAGGAACAAGTTTACATTGCCAGCGGTGCTGATCTGAGTGCCTCAGATACATGTAGGCCGACCGCTGGACTGACATACAGCCATGTTTACACAGAGGCACCAGCCTAGGGATGGGGAAACATACTCAGCCTGAGGGCCTCATTCCCTTCTACGCAACCTTGTGTTGGCTTTATATGCCAATGGTAGGTGGTGCAAGGGGCGAAAATGGGCAGAACAACGGGTGGGAATTACCTTTGGACAGTAAGCCAATCTCCACACAGGTTCTCCCACAGCACTCTACCAGGCCAGCAAGAGGTATTAAGAGAGTTTATGGATGTATTCTAACCAGGCAAGAACACTCAAGGGGTCCAAAGTATGGCTGAGGCTTGGAGAGAGGAGATGTGTCTTGGGAAGGGGTGGAGCCTGGGCTACAAAAAAGGTCCGAAGGGCTACATTTGGTCCCCAAGTCTGAGGTTGCACGAACCATACTCAGGTGTTTAATGCCAAATGCATGTGGGAGGGGAACAATGCTGGCTGTTGTGCCCCCCTCCATCATGTTCCCATTGCCTAATCCAGGCATAGGCAAACTCGGCCCTCAAGATGTTTTGGGACTACAACTCCCATCATCCCTGGCCACTGGTGCTGTTAGCTAGGGATGATGGGAGTTGTAGTCCCAAAACATCTGAAGGGCCAAGTTTGCCTATGCCTGGCCTAATCCCATCGCCTTCCTTGCATTGGAGGATGAAGGTCTGCTGTGGGGAGCATCAGGTGCTCCAAGGCCGTTCACTCGGCTCATCGTTATTTTTAAAAGGCCTCTTGGTGGTGGATATTCGGAGATTATCCCACTGAAGAACTGTATGTGAGATATTTCTGGCATGTGGTAAGTTTCACAACTCCACCATCACCCATGGCCTATCTTTTCCATCTTTGCCTATTCTGGTGACGTCAAACCCCATGCAAACAAGTCTCTGATTTGCAGTGACCCCAGATCACTGTCAGAGGAAATCTAAAAACATAAGGAAAGCAAAATATTTGAGATAAGGATGACTAAGGAAACAAAACATATACAAACATATGCACACTAGCTAGCCTAAGGTGATGTCAGGTATATATTGTGAAATAAACAACATGTTCAGAGGCCTAATGTTACCTTGTCTGAACTATGGATTTTGATGGACAGCTTGAAACTGATCTGATCCTCTTCATGGAAAATTTTGCCCAGTAATAAATTGAAGGGTGGGGGACAATGCTCATTTTGTGCACTGAAATGGTTAGGCTGATTTCAGGCATGAGGGTAGTCACATCATGAGAATGCAGAAATAAATCACTTCAGGGTGGGTGGGGTCAAATTTTTAAAATCAGATTCGTTCAAGTATTAAATAAATGAAAGTTACACCCCTCCACTCATTGGTTGATATCAGATACTGAACAAGCAGATTGCCCATAGTATTAATTATATCATGTTTTCATTCCAGACAAGCACTTATCAACATATGGCAAGCAACTGAATGAATTCTTTACAACTGTAAATTCTCCAAAGTGTTGCAGCTAGGGATGAAAGGACCTGCCAATTCTTTCTCTCTCTCTTTTCAATATGAAATTCATTCTCCAGCAATTCAATTTAGTTATTTATTTTAAATCGTTATAATTCTTCAGCATTATAGTGCAAATTTATCCAAATAAACCCATTGTTGTATCACGTTTTGACTAGTGTACACATTTTTGCAAGCAATTTCTCCTAATGTGCATTTTATGTTATTTTCACTCACCGGCATATTGTCATTTTCAGGCACACTTCCCCCTAACAGATGCATTTTTGTAAACATTGGTTGGAGAATTCGGAACAGAATTCAGCTAAGTGAGAATTATTTAGTTCAGAGTTCTCATGTTGCACTGGAAAGAGCATATTTGATGAAATATATTTATATGGAAACTTTATATGAAAACTGAACTGAATTTCTCCTCCACCCCTCATTGCAGCACACTTTGCATACGTGTGTGTTTGAACAGGGACAAACACCAAGTTGCATGGGAAGTGATTATCTGTGTTTTAATCCCCCATGGCTTTTCCGTGTATAAATACTAGAAACATGTAGGTGAGGATGATCAGATTGGAAAGACTGTGTGTGCAGTATTCAGACAGGCATGCATGGGATTGATCTGAGAAGCAGTGGCTTCCACACAGCCCAGTGATCTGGCATACCGATTTATTTACACCCCACCTTTCTTCCATCATGGTGGAACACATAGAGCTCGAAGGCCATCTCTCATCTAGTCGCTGACCAGCTCCAGACCTACATTAAGAACTGCAATTTTAAGAACCTGTGCTTGAACTTATTTTTTCTCACTACATTTTCATTCCGTTTTTCCTTGTGTGTCATGTCTTTATAGACTGTGAGCTTAAGGGCAGGGACTCTCTTAGAAATCAGTTCTGTAAACTGTTCTGAGAGCCTTTTTGGCAAAAGGGTGAGATATGAATGTGGCAAAGTAAGTAATAAATCAATCAATCCTATGCACACTTACTTAAAAGCAAGTCCTAGTGAATATCGTGGAATTCAAACATTCATAGAAACGGTTGTCATGTCATGCCACGGAAAGTTAGCAAAGATAACATCTCATGCTGATTTTGTAGATGCTCTTCTGAAGAAAGGGGGGCGGGAAGCCTTTGGAAAATGGCCTGGATGCAGAACTGGTTTCATGATTTCCCACAGAAAATGACAAAGCAATTCAATGCAACATTCCTAAGTGCCCAGAGAAAACAGATCTACACTAAGAGCCTGGGCTCCCTGTTGGTTGCGGAACGAACAAATGAAATACAGGAGCTGCTCCACTTGTGCCGATCGAGAGCTGCTTTGTCCACCAGGTGCAAACAAGCAGGTGGCCTTTACTCTTCTTGCTTCATTGTCTTGGAATTAAGCCCCAGCCCCCACACTTATATAAAGCCACTGGAATCCAATTAAAACTACCCTCCAGTCTAGACTCAAAGGATCTTTCCATGCGGTGCCAGCACCATGAACGGACACTTCTTGAGTGTTTAAAAGTATCAGTTGTAGGTCAGTGTGCTAGATTCTGACAGTTATGCAATAGGCACACACGTAACAGGATTTGGAAAAACCTGCCGTGCGATCTGGGGTTTATCTGAGGAGGTCACTTTTATCAGGCTTACTTTTACACGTCACATTGCTGTCATTCTCATTGTGTACGTCAGAGGGGATCTTCCACCAACCTCAAGGATAAGGTCAAATTTTATTTCGCTGTTATATATGCAAATGACATATGGGGTAGGTAGAAATTACAGTCATAATTAGAAAGCAGGCAGAAGTTCACAACACTGAAAATACTACATGTTTAAATGCAGCAATTCACACGCACTAAGATTCAGCAAATTCACTCTGGAATCAAAATCTGTGAAATATGAGTGTTACATACAAGAACCACACCCCTGGCTTTCCAGAAATATAATTTGTTTACCAGGATCTAACCTGATAGAAGGTTCTGTAGAACTCAAAAGCTTGCACTCTTTTTTGGTAACGTTTTGGTTGATCTGATAAAAGCATCGCTCTAATGTGTATTTTGGAATGGCAGAATGATGCTTTTATAAAAGGCATCTGAATCCTGTGTGGCAACTAACAAGCACCCAATGATTATGCTAAACATATGTGTCCAGAAAGGCCTTTGGCATTGCTTTAAGAAGACGGACACAATGAAGTTATATTTCTGTCATTTTAATGAGCAAAGAACTAATAAAAGGCTGCTGACCATGCAGGCTGGAATTTTTTTCCACCCCCACCATGGAAATAAAAGTTACAGAGTAAGCCAAAAAACCAAAGCAATGTGCCTCAAAAATGAGGCTCAGCATGTGTGTGGTTTAGGTGGGTGTTCTTGTGTTAGATGTTAGTTTCATCATACTCCGTGAGACGTGTGTCTCCATGAGCAGCTCAGCACAGGAAAGCCATATAATAAGACAATTAGCCTCTGTTCATATCTGATATACAGCCAAAGCTCTTTTGTGCTGAAATTGGGTGAATTACCCATGGAAAAAAATCAATTGCTTTTCAAGACCATCCATCACTATAAGTAAGCAGTTTCCATGTCCTCACACAACCTTTTTAATAAAAAAAAAAAAAAATCCAAGGAGGGGGCGTCTACTTCTAAAACATTTGGAGTTTGGGGTTTTTGTAGTGTGTTGTGGTTAGCCTGGTGAAGCTTGTTTTTCACTTCTCAGGAGGCATATGGAGCTGATAACAAAAACAAAAGAACAAGTAGCGATCTTTCCAAACTGTGCGCACATCACCCAACAAATGTGCAGTTCTTCTTTTGTTGCAAAACAGGATCCTCACAGTTTCAACAAGGAAGAGTTTCTATTTCAGGGATATGGCATTTTCTCAGCAGTTGTTATTGCTTGAAAAATACAATTCTTTCCCCCCCAGCAATTAGATCATTTTTAAAAAAATTGTTAGCTGGAATGTAATTGGGTAAGTGCCATGGGGTCCTATTGGACAGTGCCAGTGACAGCACTGATGATAAAGAACAGGACGATTCTCCCCACATGCCCACACTGTGTTGTTGTGCTAGCATCAGGGCATAGTCTGTAAAGTGGGGACCCTGCACAGGAACAGGAACTGAACAATCTCAAGGCAAAGTGTGATGCTTCTAGTCTCTCCTCCCCTGCCCTCCACAGCATCTTTGCCTCAGATTTAGTCAACTTCCATGTGATTTTCTGCTTCATAACCCAAGGGCTTCCATTTTTTAAAAAGGGGAGCCTCAGAAGCATGCATACTCCCATGCCCCTCGTGTATCAACATTACTGTCCCATCCACTATGTCTATAGCTGAGCTGGGTGTCTTACCTTTGAACGGGGAATGCAGGAATATCCCATCAGGGCTAAAATGTGGTAGAGGCATACTTTGAACTGATCATCTGGATAAGCCCTACGCTGACCCATATTCCTATTGTGATACCGGTAAGCTGCATATATTTTAATACCTTGGCTCCTAGTGCGGTGCTAATAGTAGGATTATTATTAGTCGCTGAATAAGCAAGCTTAGCCAGACTTTATTAGGCTAATGAACAGATTATTCTCCCCCAACCAATGTCCCTAATTGTCATGTCCTGCCTGCCATAAAACTGCTCGAATGATTGTTAAAACAGATACAATTAAAATCTTCACTTGGATTAAAGTTTCGGAGTGGCTGGCACCAGGGTCTACGTCTCCTAATTCAGGCTAATAGGAGACCTTCTGCCTCTTCGCTGCCTTAAGCCAGGAAAGGAGAAGGCCAAAAGCAGGATTGGCAGAAGGAGGGCAGGGGGATAAATAAAAATTACCCTCTTTGCAGAATATAAATTATTCCCCATCCCCCTTGTGTTGCTTCCCGAATGAGTAATTCCTAATAAATAAGAACGTGTGTTGTGATTTGGGAAAGCCTAATGGGACAATGAAGATCTTTCCCAGTTAATAAAAGTACTAAACCTTTTCTTTTTTCAGAAAAGTAGGCAATAAACAACAGCCTTTTTCTAGCACGTCCAAACTGTTGGGACAGAAGACAAAATTATTTGAGGGATAGATACAGATTCTCCCCCATCATCATCATCACACATACACCCCACCCCTTCCCTACTAATAATAGCCTAATTTATTCATGCTTTTATTTGGCAACAGAAACTAGGCTGACCTGCCTCCCTTTTTATTCCCACAGATAAAAAGCGCTTTGGCGAAGGAAACAGAGAGAGAAAAAGGCAGAGGACTCTCTCTGCATTTAAAGGTGTCTAGCATTGCTCTCCAAAGAAATCACAGAATTGTTACTGCCTCATTCATTGGCCCTGCTTTGCTACTTCTCTCTCTCTCTCTCTTTCAAAACTAGGTTAAATCTGGGGAGGGAGAGAGGATGATGAATAGAAGCCAAGAAAAACTGAATGCCTGGGTTAGCTTGTTCGGTATACTGTACTATGGCATATAGTATTGCTGTGGATTATCTTTGCATCAACAGTGTCATCAAGCTTAACATCGGCCGGGTGATTTGGGGACACTGAGGAATGAGAAACAAGAGAAAAAACAGGAAATGTGATAATTCCTTCTGACCAAGAAAATGTGAGAGGTTTTACTTTTCCATCGGCCACGTGTAGGACCGAGTCTAGCTGCACATAGCTCCAAGAATGAATATTTCCAAGGGATGCAGCAAAGCTGCCTTAGTCAGCTGAATGCTGTCTGAAAACTGAAAATCTAATAAAAAATGTTAATAGTGGGGAAAGGAAAGCAAAGAACAAAAGAACCCCATAGTTAATTGTCAAGTGCAAACTCTGGGATCTTTTCAGCTCCATGCAAGCAGAGACACACCTCCACGTATGCTGAAATATAATCCAAGTTCTTGCCTCTTCATTAGGATGGATCGCCGAAGAGCAGGGACAGAGCCAACGACTCTGGCTCATGAGCAGCCATGGTGGGGGTGGAGAGGCATTTGGTTGCATGAAGAGAGGGCAGCCACTTGCTTGGCTAGCAAAGGATTCATTTTGGCAAGGATTCCAATCCCCACCCTCCAGAAAAGAGCTGGTTTTAGTGTTTCAAAGTGTGTGCGCATAGGCAACAGAAGGCTATAGCAGAGGGTGTACACACATTCACACGCACAAAAGCTCCTCCATTGTGCAGCTGAAAAGCCACCTTTCCAAAAGAATACTTGATACAATTTTCTTCTCTCTCTCTCTCTCTCTCTCTCTCTCTCTCTCTCTCTCTCTCTCTCTCTCTCTCATTGTTTTAACTATTTTGGCTGTGGTTCCTGACTGCTGATACACCCTGTTTTCTCTGATGCAGAAATGAGTGTGTTTGAATTAAGCACCTGAGAGACAAATCATGGTGTGGCAACTAAGACTGAAAAGCTGAAAATCTATAATAAAAATGTTTTTTTAAAAAAGAAAAGATTTCAGATTACAAATCACCTATCATTGTTATTACACAAATAAAGATTATTTACAATAATTTTGTTGTTATTATCATTATTTCAAACCATAAAGGAAAAATTAAAGTATAAATACAGGTAAGTATCTCTGTAATAATAATATTGTCCGTCATAGAGATGAAAAGAAAAGAAAAAACAACCAAGTTCTGACTTTCTGCCGATACCCATACATGTTTTCCTCACATTGAATGTACTTAACCCTGCAACCCTGCTCATAGAAAATTACCATTACATTCTTAAAGCATAATATTTCCTTGAAGTGTTTTCCTAATGCTTAACCATACTTTGTTACTCAAATGCCAACATAGACTGAAATCTTATGCACACTTAACCCTGGGAGTGTAAGCGCCATTCAGTTCACTGGGATATATTTCCAAGTGAACATATGCATAGTGTTCTGCTAGAAGAGGAATAGTTTGTGTTATATTTTCACACTTGCCAAATATGAGCCAGAATTGCCAGGCTCAAAGGAAGCTGGCCTATTTTTCACACCAGAAAAATAAATGAATGAATAAACATAGGTTTGGAGTTTCATTTTTAGAAATCAATAACAACGTAGCATATTCCAACATAGAAAACCTTACAACACAGGTTACAGGTTGCACACCACAAAGCAATATCGGTTGCATCCTGTGACCACAGTAGCAGATCAACAGGCCAGTAACTAACCACCACATGTGAGGCCGTATATGGAGTAGTAAGAGCAGTTTTCAAAGAGGCAGACATTGCGTATCAAATGCATGAGGACAAGTGAGCCCTCCAGAAAGACCTCTGAAGATTAGGAGGTCTAGTTTCTTCTAGACAGGCGTTATCATGTGAAACCAAAGGAAACTGATCAGTGCCGAAAGCTCTTTCTCTGTGTGAGCTTATCACGCTAATGCTAAATACCAATCTCTATCACGGCAGCATCTAAATGTGCACTCCCATGTAGCTTTCCAATGGTGAGCCATCTGCATACGGGCAGCCGTATGGTTTTATATACTACAGGAATGTTCTGCCACGAAATAAGGATTGCAAGGCCACACCTGGTTCAATCTGTATCTCCTGATGAAGAACCTCTGAAATAACTGCAAAGACACATCGCCTGAACCTGTTCACCGTTGGGTGTTCCCACCAGATATGTATAAGCCTACTCAAGATCGGACACCCCGTCCAGCATAATGCTGACAGCTCCCTGTTTATATACCGTAGCAAAAAGCCAGGTGAGAGTCCAGTGCCACCTAAGCACTAGCTTGAGCATCAATTCCTTCATCTCGGCCAACACAGATTTAAAGTGTGGGACCCTCCATTTGGCTTCCAATCTCCGCCTAGAATTGGCTCTCTAGTCTTGTTTCCCACAGCTGCCTTAATCCTCCCCTCTCATCGTACAGGGGATCAGTCATTTTATGCACCTCCTCTGCCACTCCTTTCTCAAGCTAAAAAAGGGGTCATGGAATACTGCATTTGCATCTTCTGAAGACAAATTGGTTTGAGATCTCACCCCTGCCAAACCCCCCACCCCTAAATCATAGGTGATATTATCCAGTGCTCAAAGCAGACCAACCAAAATCAATGGGCCTACTTTAAGAATATTGGAATATTTATTTATTTATGTTTACATCCCGCCTTTCATCCCAGAGGAGTCCGGAGCAACAAACACACAGAAAGTTAAAACAAAACAACCTTATTTTAAACAATTAAAAACATCTAAACACATTGGGATGTTAGCTAATGATAACTTAGCATTTATACACTGTAGTGTTTATTCTGAGTGATCCAAGTACTTCACACTCAGTACTCTTCATCACATCTCTACCAAGCCAGCATAATATTGTACAAGATTGTCTAGCCAGCTTTTGACACATGGCGCAAGAACGGAGGCGCAACACAGGCTTGCTTGTACCTGCCACTGCTGCCATCTGAATGTTGTCGGGCAAAATTATTATCTTATTCTGAAGGCAGCTCTGTATCGCGGAGCTTTTAATGTTTGATGTCATTGTTGTTTTTCCTGTATTTTTGTTGGAAGCTACCCAGAGTGGCTAGGGCAACCCAGTAGGACGGGTGGGGTATTAGAAATAAATTACTATTACTATAATTACTATTAAGGTAAACAAAAAAGCCACAAGGTTTTTGGTAGCTCAGTGAGAAGAGTTACGTCTACAGATCAAGAAGCATGTTCACAGATTACAGTGCAACAACAAACAACAAACTTTGGTTATGTACAGCACTGGCATAAATCACAACAAACGCAACCTGCTGAATATCATAAATGTAGTATCTTATTTTATATCATCCCCACAACTGGGGTGAACAACACAGTAACACTAGACAACTCTGACAACACAAATACATATATAGATTACAAATGTACAAAAAGAAACCCAAAATTTATGGATCCCATGCCATTATATAAGAAGTCCATGAGATGATGTAAGCAGAACAAGGTTTTCCAGAATAAAGTCAACCTGTTTCGCCTTTCGGCTTCTTCAGCAACTTGAAATCACCATGATATTATAACAAGGAGTACCATAAGTATTTCAAAGGTTGCAAAAACCCTTCACAATAAGGTGAGGTATACTCTCTCTGTTGTGCCTTTCTATTTCTTCAACATAATGGAATCAAATACAGCGTTCTAATCCTATGCAACAATGGTATTCCAAAAGACTGTATAGAGTGCTTGTATAGCAAGATTACACAGATTACAGTGAACACAGGAGGACGCTGTCTCTTCACATGTACAAATGTTTGTGTGAAAGAGGGTATGTCTTGGTGCGGGAGGGCTCTCCAGACTAGTTGAGATACTTAAAACAGCATAATGCATGGGGTAATGGTTAAAGTTGGACTAGGAGTTGTAGGAGCTGGGTTACAGCTACTTAGCCATGGAAGTCATTACATGGTCTTCAACCTTACCAAGCTCATACGGTTGTTGCAAATGAATTTTAAAAAAATGAATAGAAAGTGTGGCTAGAAGAATCTGTCATTCTCTGCTTCTTTCAGGAGCTCATTTTTTTCCAATCTTAATTTCAGGTTTTTGCAAATCTGTGCTAATATATAAAGTCTGTATGAAGATTCACACACATTATCATCTGTATTTCTCTTATATGTTCCTTCGGTACACATTTTGTTTAGTATATGCATTCTACATAATCTTCAATGTTGTTAATAGTTTTCAAAGTTTTCACTGTTTTCAAACATTACACACACACACACACACACACACACACACACACTACTCACTTTGATGTTTGCCAGCCTGCAATTCTTCTGAAGGACAAGAGGGTTAGAAATTTAAAAAATAATACCATAGTATGTATTAATTCCGAAAGCAATTCTTCCTTGATAGAGTACATTTTTATATGTTACTAGCATCTGCATTTTATTAATATGTGCATTTATGTATGGATTCTTTTGCTGGAGAACTGCATTGCGACGTTCGGAAAAGTGTGAACTTCAAAGAAGAGATGTGTTTCAGTTTGCGTACTGTTCAGGAAGTGTGAATTTGGTCCATTTGCATTATAATGGGAACTGAACTCATTTCTTCCCCATCCCTAGGGAAGACAACCACATGGTACCTCATTTATGGAACTCTTTTTGCTATTATTGTGGTGGCACATATTTTATCTACTCTGAGCATGGAAATTACTCCTAGGAGGGTTTTAGCTATATTTCTAGAGTGGATGCATCACCACATTATTTCTTCACACAAATATCGGAACTGGTCTTCAGAGCCTTGCTGGACCAGACCAGACTAGTAGCCTATCTAGTCCAGCATCACCCTGTAAACTTTCCCACAGTGGCTATTTAGATGCCTATGGTTTTGGGATCAGAGGTACCACTCTCAAAGGTCTGAGTGAGAACATAGATTTTTAAGGCCACATTCTCTTCCCATAAGGTCAAGTGATCCTCAAAGTGAAAGCTTTCAGCATTTTATTTGAATGTTTACTTCCCCCCCCCCCCCAGAGATCAAGTGCTATATCTTTTCTGCTCCATTTCAGCTTTCGTAACTGCCTGTATTTGTGTTGGCAGTTCTTTTACAACCAAACCCTTCAACAGGTTAGCAAATATTGGCTCTTTGCCAGGACCCCTACTCCCTTCTCCTTTCTGTGAAATCATTATTTCTCCTCCCCTCTTCACCAGTCTTTGCCCCCCCCTTTCCCACCTGCTGCTTTTGAGTTGCCAAGACTTGATTGTGTAATGTGGCTCACAGCAATTAATGCATCTTTTTAATATCTCTTTCATCCATTATTTCACCAAAAGCATGGCATAAAGAACATTGACTTCAGGAAACCTAGGGCTTTTAAAACAAGCTTTTTCTGTTTTTATATATAATAAGCACTGATAACTGTCATTTAGCCTTTTGTCTCCAGAAGTAGATCCCACCTTATTATGCCACAGAGAAAAGGCTGAAAGAGGAAAGAGCCAGCTTGAATATAGAGCAGGGGTAGGCAACCTAAGGCCCGTGGGCCAGATGCGGCCCAACCGCCTTCTCAATTCGGCCTGCGGACGGTCCGGGAATCAGCATGTTTTTACATGAGTAGAATGTGTCCTTTAAAAAAAAAAAAAAAAATGCATCTCTGGGTTATTTGTGGGGCCTGTCTGGTGTTTTTACATGAGTAGAATGTGTGCTTTTATTTAAAATGCATCTCTGGGTCATAGCTGTCAACTTTCAGATTTGAAAATAAGGGATTTTTTCCAAACTTTCGGATTTGAAAATAAGGGATGCCGCGAGGGCGGTGCAATGGCACCAAGTAGCCTCGCCACCCTGCGCTCCAGAGGCTGCGCGCGAACGGGTGAGTGAAAGAGCGAGCGCGTAGACGGCAGGCAGGCTGGCTATCTGGTTGGGCGTGAGGGTCTGGCTGCACAAGGCATGCAAGCTCCGCCCCCAGTTGGTCTCAGACTCCTTATTGGCAGCCGAGCAACGCAGCTGAGGAGCCTCCCTGGCCGGCAGGGAGGGAGAGGAGCTGCTTCCTTTGAAATCCGGGAAATTTAAGGGATATCAACAATCCGGGATAGCAGCAGGAAACGGCATTGGAATAAGGAAGTTTCCCGCCAAAAAAAGGGAGGGTTGACAGCTATGCTCTGGGTTATTTGTGGGGCATAGGAATTCGTTCATTTTTTTCTTCAAAATATAATTCGGCCCACCACATGGTCTTAGGGACAGTGGACCGGCCCACGGCTGAAAAAGGTTGCTGACCCCTGATATAGAGGCTTTAAAAAATCACCATGCTTGTAAAAGTTTTACAGTAGGTGTGAGGAACCCTATTCAGCCCACATTACCTCATGAGTCACCTTCCAGGGGCCACTGGCCGGTGATGGACAGGGTTAGAGGCCAAAGTGGGTGAGGCCAGATGCAAAAGCAGTCAGAGCAACAGATGTGACTCTTACCTTGGCACAGACGGCCAAGGTTTCCTAAGCTGTGGTCCATGGACCACTGGTGGTGCACAAACTTCATTCACGTGA
The DNA here is from genome assembly GCA_034641385.1 of Darevskia mixta. NCBI lineage: Eukaryota > Metazoa > Chordata > Lepidosauria > Squamata > Lacertidae > Darevskia > Darevskia mixta. The sequence goes on along the minus strand of JAWWNH010000001.1, from coordinate 7,920,638 downwards.
TCTGCAGCATGTCTGTCCATTTGTGGCTGACAGTGGAAAGCAGCACATTCATTGCATTAAACATTCATATTGATTTTTCAGGTGTAATAATAATAATAATAATAATAATAATAATAATAATGGGCGGCTCCCAACCGAATATTAAAAACAAAATACAGCATTAAACATTAAAAACTTCCCTAAACAGGGCTGCCTTCAGATGTCTTCTAAGAGTCAGAAAGTTGTTTATTTCTTTGACATCTAGTGGGAGGGCATTCCACAGGGCAGGCACCACTAATGAGAGCCCTCTGCCTGGTTCCCTGTAACCTCACTTCTCGCAATGAGGGAACTGCCAGAAGGCCCTCGGCGCTGGATCTCAGTGTCCGGGCTGAACGATGGGGGTGGAGACGCTCCTTCAGGTATACTGGACCGAGGCCATTTAGGGCTTTAAAAGTTAGCACCAACACTTTGAATTGTGCTCGGAAACATACTGGAAACTGTATTGCTTCTTGCATTTCTTCTATTGCATTTTACTGCATTACAATGTATGGAATTCACATTGTAACACAACAAAACACAATGTGTTAGAAATAAAAGGAGCAATACAAATGCCATTAAAAATCACACAGCATCTAATGCAGGCATCCCCAAACTCGGCCCTCCAGCTGTTTTGGGGCTACAATTCCCATCATTCCTGACCACTGGTCCTGTTAGTTAGAGATGATGGGAGCTGTAGTCCCAAAACAGCTGGAGGGCCGAGTTGGGGGGTGCCTGATCTAACGCAACATTACAATGGCACAGGCACAGAAAGCATTAAGCCTCAGCAATTTTCAAGTAGTTTTGGGGGCAGCAGGAGTTTGGAAATCACTGCAGTAGGCTACATTCCACCAATGTAAAAGCCAGAGGTTCCTACACACACATCTCTCCACAGCAAAGCAAGCAAGATGAATTATCACAGTTCAAAGACACATTCCAGCCAGACAATAGCACTTGTGGGGGTGGAGGTGAAGCACGGCCATTGAGGGGTGTGGTTTAGGGAGAAAAGGGGTGGCCAAGGAAGGGGAGGGGCATGGCCTAGAGAGAAACATGCTTTGCCAAGAGAATGGAAGTGATCATGCTGCCATTTTACTCTTCTACAAACATTGCTTTTGGCGCTCCAGACTGCAAGGCCATTTTGCATGTTGATTGCCCCTTTGATTCTGTAAATAAACACAGTCCTTTTTTTAACCCGAAATTGGGACTCAGTGGTTTTTTTCGTTTGTTTGTTACATTATCTATGTAGTTAAAGCAAGTACAGGTGTGGTGTGATATCCCTCACACTGTATAATGAACTCCAGATTAAAGAACCCCAATATTATGCTTCTATAGTGTAATTTGCAAGTTGAAGCCGTATGTGATAAAGGACATGTGCAAGCTTGGGAATGCTGGATCAACATGACAATTGAGTAACAAGTGCATTATTACTACATTTTTTTTAAAAAAAGAGTGTCTGTAAACAGCCACCCAATAGAATCATGCAAATCTTAAGAAAACAATACTGCACTATGTGTTCATCTGTGGAAAATTAAAACAAGGTACACATATGCCAAGGACCAGTTCTGGAGGAGTTGCTGTGCGATGTATCTGTTGCAGCAAGTGTGATAACCTTAAAGACTAACAGACGTGTTACGGCACAAGCCTTTACGTGCTGCAGCCCCACTTCACCAGAAGTACTTTTTCAGCTGAAGGAACCGCTGAAGCCACAATGTGCTGCTTTCAGCAAAAGAGAAAACATGAAGTTGCTTGTCTTCCCTAATGTGCAAATCTGTTGCCGAAGCAAATCTGCTTCATTTTAATCTTTTAGGAAATGGAGCCTTTTGGCCACAATAGCTTCCATCTGCTCCTCTGAGTCATGTTGCTCTTTCCTCCCCAAATGATCAAATTCCTCCATGTATCCTTCCGAGCAATTTCCTCAAATGTTCATCCTTCCAACTATATTCTCATACTTCCTTGTCATTCAGGCAATCGAAGTGCAAGCAAAAGCCAGGTGTCCAGAATGGCCCAAGTAGGGGGTGGGGTAGAATCAGCTCCATTTCCCTCCTGTTGGAAGATGTCAGCTCCCCAAGCCCATCTTTCCCTGCTGGGCTCTGATGCTCTAAAACCCACTCACACAGTAAATCCCATCCCTTATGTGGCAAGGGACTCTTAAGCCCTACATCCTTCTGCGGCGGCAACTACGGCCATGGGCCACAGGGATAGATGAATCTGTCCATTTCACTTTATCTCAGTTTCTCATTTTTTTCCCCAAGCAAGTTTGGTTCATCCCATTTTCACATCATTTTGTAAAAAAAAAAGGTCAGCACCAATGATCCATATGCATTTTAGGAAGCATTTTCCCTAATGCTGAATGCATTTTGTACACAATTTTACCTAATATATGTGCTTTTGCAAGCAGTTTCCACAAATATGACTTTGGGGGTGATATTTTCTCCTGTATTTCTGTGTGTACATGCTCATTTTTGTACACTTTTTTTTGGTCAGAAAACTGCATTGCAAAATTTGGAGAAGTACACATTTCAAAGGCTATCTGCATTTTGGTTCACATATTAATTCAGGAAGGCAACTTATGCATTAAAATATGAACTGAATCAATTAATTGCCCATCCCTACATGCCCAGGTTACAATAATTGACTACTTTGTTTGCTTGGAACACCAGGAGACAGGAGCACAAGCTCCAGGGATACTTAACTTTCCAAAAGCAGAGCAATGGGATGCTCAGGATAGTGCTTGCTAGCAATTACAAAAGCCTGTTTGCAAATATGTGAATCATGCCTATTCTTAGGAACACATCTCAGAGTTTCAGAGTGGGGTTTTTCCCAGGCCAGGTCCCATGTTTTGCCCTAACCATAGCATCCACACTAAGCCTGTGCTACACTCATAGATAATTTATTTAATTTATCATGGAAATGCATTCTCATTCTCCTATGCTATCCTCCTCAGCCCCCTCTCTTGTTCTTCTATCTTTGATGAGCAAATGTGGTCATTGGTATGACCTTATGTCAGGCCTGACCCACTAGATGAAGACTAATGCTTTAAACAGTATGTAATACAGAGCTTTCCTTCAGATGAGGCAAAAAAAATTGGTGTGGCCATCAACCTCCTTGGAATGTACTTGAATTGTTGTTCAGTTCTACTTAAAATGGAACTGAGAGTTAAAATTGGATCTACCTAGTGACAGAAGAGTGTCCCGAAATGGTCACTATTATTTACCAAAATGTGCATTACTCTGATGGGATCTGTTGCTTGTTTGTCCAGGAAACGCTCCATGCATTCAGAATACATATGAGAATTGAATTTCTCTATAAATCCCGCAATGCAATACAACTGTAAATTGAATGCACACATACATGGAAGCTGTTTATGCAGCCTTAGGATTATGAAATACAAGGTGCAGAATGACTATGGGCAAAATTTATATGCAACCAGAGCCACAGAGGTGGAATAAGCACACACACACACAAAAATATGGCGCTAGTATGTTAGTACAATTGGGAAGTTTATCAGTTCTTAAAGATAGGTAGGGAATTCCTAGGGAATCTTTCCCCAGTGAAATATGAAATTCTTCCAGGGATCTTCATAGGTCCTTATTGTGGATCTCAGGATAACCAACCTCAGAAAAGAAGAAGAGGAGTTTGGATTTGATATCCCGCTTTATCACTACCCGAAGGAGTCTCAAAGCGGCTAACATTCTCCTTTCCCTTCCTCCCCCACAACAAACTCTCTGTGAGGTGAGTGGGGCTGAGAGACTCCAGAGAAGTGTGACTAGCCCAAGGTCACCCAGCAGCTGCATGTGGCGGAGCGGAGATGCGAACCCAGTTCACCAGATTACAAGTCTACCACTCTTAAGCACTACACCACACTGAGCTGGAGTGAACCACCACTTGAATCTAGATTGTGTGAATATCTTCCTGGAGATATGCCCCCCTCCCACAACACAGTGATAAATGATATAGGCATATAGGAAGTTGTTGAAATATTGTGAACCATCTAGCTCAGTATTGTCCACAGTGGCTGGCAGCATTTTCTGGGGTCTCGGAAAGGAACCTACCATGCTTTACCTGGAAATCCCGGGGACTGAACCTAGGACCTTTTGCATGAGAAACTTGATCAAATAACTTGAGTTACAGTCTCTCTTTTTCTTAATGCCCAGTTAAGAGCTGTTTGGCTTGGCTTTATCATGGCCTCTATCAAAGATCAGCACCTTGTGCCAAGCCTGCCAAATGCCCGGCAGGTCAGAATAGGCATAAATTGGAACAGGTACCTGGGATATTCCCTTTCTTACTGTGCCGTTTCCATCTGCACCCTGCCCTACATTGCCCCCCCCCCCCGGTTCTCAGCACCTGCCATGACTATTTGTCCTATGCAGTGCCGATAAAAAACAACTTGCATACTTTCTCACCATCCCTTTTGGGTTTGCCCATTAGTTCACACCTGTTTTGCAATCAACCTTAACCCTTGTTTGCTACTTAAAGGCTGCATTTGATTTATTTGCTTCTGGTGGAGAAAAATAAATGGAACTTGGTCAACCGACAAATTGCTAGGACCTCTACCTCTATGTTTGCTAGCCAGAATGAACTAGTAACAACCCTAGTAATTAGGTAATTAAACCCATGATTGACAGTCAGTCAGAGAGAAACATACAGCCTGTTATTATAGTTCAGAAGCAACAAGAAAGCTCTAACCTCTATAATCCTTAAACAGCCACAAGAACCACCCATTTTACTCTTCAGGGTTCATGAAACTATATGCCAGACTAGAAGACCACAGTACTTTTAATTGTAGTTATTAATAGGAAGCTTTAACCTTCATTCTAATTCTAATGAAAGAGGGGGGGGGGAGTTTCCTATTGAAAAATATACCTGAAAATGTTGTTGAAAATTTTGCAGCATGAAATCTCTGTGACATCTTTTATTTGTTATGTGCTCTCCCACCTCTGGTGCAGGTCTTTGAGTTTTAGCAACAGTACTCCAAATAAGTATTCATAGGAAATCTGGCTTCAGTTTTGCCCAGAGGAAAAATTACAAGGAGACAGATTCTACCTTTCTTCACACACACAGGGTTGCATTCAATTAAGCCATATTCAAAGTAGACCCACTGAAATAAATGCACATAAAGTACTCATATCAATTGCTTTCAGTTGGTCTACTCTGAGTATGCCTTGGATACAATTCAGAGGCTGATGCATAATTGTGCTTAATTTTCCTATGGAAATCTATGAGATTTCCAGATACTTTACTTTGGCTCAGTTGTGCCCACAATCATGCTTAAGAGTAGCCAAATATTTGAGGCAAACTTTCACATGTCAAAGTATTGTGGATTCCTATAGAATGCATATGAAATCCAGACCTCTCTTTAAAATGAATAGTGGTTGAAGTTTGGGTCAATGTTTACCACACTTTCTATCTATAGCAAGTTCTCTTTCATCTGCTGAGTTTCTGTGACACCATGCAGAATCTCACAGAATCTGACTGCGTCAGACCAACACGGCTACCTACCTGAATACAGAATCTGACTGTATGTCTTCCAGTTTTAATAGGTGGAAACTTTCCCTAATCATTTATATTTTACGTTTTTAGCTTCTCCTTCATTCTTCTTTTATATATGCCACTTCATAAACCTTCTCGGAAGACCATAGTTTCTCAGTCTGCACATTTTAAAGCTTTAAAGCATGGACCTGTGCCTAGGAAGAGCAGGGCAAAAGGTGTGGATGAGCCCATAGAGTAGGGCTCACCCCATTAATTCTATCTTACCCCTTTGCACACTCAAACTGGACACCTAAAGAGGGCTTACATGTTGTGCAGACATGTAATTGTAGTGATTAAGCAATAAGAAAACTTCAAATGCATGATGAGACAAAGCAGATTACATTTTAAGTTCTAACTTTTGAAATAGAACCTTTTGAGCATGCAGTTACTTTTCTCCATTCAGCTGAATTCTCCCAATTCAGGCAAACAGAAACGTCTCTAAATTGGAAGCCTAAGAGTTGTTTGTTTGTTTACCGCTTTTTTTATAGACCGCTTTTCCACAGTGAAGGCTTTAAAAGAGGCTTGCAACGAAGTACTTAAAGTAATGTAAGAATAACGTAATATAAGAATAAAACATTATGATTAACAATGAGCGCAGAACGTAAAACTAAAATCGCCACTAAAACAAAAAATAAAACCCAGCCAATCAAAGGCTATACAAGTCCTAGAGGAGCAAATGGTTTTCATGATTCATGTAGACTGCAGCTGGGTAGGCCTGGTGGAGAGAGGTCTCTTCCCTTGTGGCACAACTTCCTTCCACTCAAAGCAAAGTTTCCCCTGTGCATCTTAGTTCTCAGAGGCAAAAGGAATAAGAAAGAGATGGCTCTCCCTGAGACAGGGATGGCAAAAGCTTTTCAGCTGGAGGGTTGCATTCCTTCATGGGCTCCAGGAGCTGCATGCTCCAGAGGTGGGCAGGGGCAAAAACAGGTGGGGCAGTGAGGGTCACACCCTCCCCCCAACATATGGACATTCTATTCTACATCAATATGCAACTCTGGGGTGTGATTTATTGTGTGTGTGTGGGGGGGTGAAACTTACCTTATTTCTCCTCAGATAATGGGCCTCCTCCTCTTGCTGCTGCTGGGACCTCTCTCCCACTCAACCAGACAGGGGCACCTCACACAAAGAGCAGCTTCTTCTTCAGCCATTTGAATTTGGCGGGAAACTCCTCTCGCACACCCTGCCCAGCAACCCACCCTGGCTCTTCAAACGATGTCACACCCAATCCTCTCCCCCCCCCCTCTCTCTCTCTCTCTGGCTCACCTGTATGTCACACACAATCAGCTGCCAAGAGGTCCTTAAAGGTAACAGGTGTAAGGGTTTTTGTTGATTTAAGAAGCTGTTTAAAAAGTTAAGAAGAGTAGGGGTAAGAAAGATGGGAAACAGGAGGTGGGGATGAGTGCCAATATTCATCCTTCTCTACCAAACTGTGTTTATTCTACTCAGCTGTCTCTAGGGTTTCCCCGCCCCTGCCTCTGGTGTCATGGCGGTGGGAACTCACTGTGTAGAGTTACAAAAAGCGCAGAGGGGCACAAGGCACCCAACTCCCTTCCTGTTTTTATTTATTTTATCTTCCACTGCATGAAGGGGGGAGACCTGCCCATAGAAAAAACAATGTGCATATCAGCCGTGTGCCAACACCAGAAAACAGAAGCAAAAGGAAAGCTAAGCAGTCTCCTTTTAAAAAAAATAAAAATTAAAAAATTTAACATTTATTTGAAAAGGTTTGCAGCTGGAGCATAAATATAAACAGTACAAAGGGAAGGGGAAGGGCTCACGATAATGAAGGCTTTTCAGCCCCAATGCAAAGCTACAGGCTATTTACATGACACTCTCCCCTAACAGGAAGTGATGCTTTTTAAGTGGTGGGAGGGGGGCGGGTTGTGTGTGAAGGGAGTAGGAGGCTTGGCTCTAGAAAAAGTTTGTATAGGGACGCACGGATCTGAACTTCTTCTAACATGTTGAAATGCTGTACTGAAGGGAATCCGGGACTCTCTGGCATACCATGAGAAGCTGTGATGGCTAGAGGGTTTTTGGGATGGTCCTGGTATTTGGGGGCACTTGGAGGGTATGGGATATGGCTCTTAACTCTTGTACAATAAGCCACATTCCATGCAAAAGTCAGAGGTTTCTTCCATCCCTCCCTCTTCCATGCAGGCAAGCAAGAGGCATAATTCAGGTCCAAGGAAACATTCCATCCAAGCAGAAGAACTTGAGCAGGACCAGTGAGACCTGTAGCCTAGGGGAAAGGGTTGAGGCTTGGGTGATGGGCATGGCTTGGGGGAGAGTCCCGAGGGTCTGACAGAAAGGCCTGGAGGGCTGCATGTCACCCCTGGGACTGAGGTTCCCCATCTCTTCCCTGTGATATCCAGAACCAGGCCATTCAGGGCTGAGCTTGTGAAACTTAAAACTAGTGCTATAAATGTAGTGATGAAATATGCTGGTAACCAATGAAGGCTTTTTAAACAAAGATGAAACAGTGTTCCGTGGCAAGAATAAATTCAGATCCAGTTCATTTTTCACTTGATCCTACCTAATTCACATTCCCTAAGGGCAATATGCAAAATGAAACTGCTACTTTTTGAAATTTTATGATGCAGTTTGCCAACCAAAATATGAGTACAAAACCATGCATATTAGAGGAAAATGTAAATAAAAATGCATTGTGTTATAGAGAACTGCTTGCAAAATATGTCTAGGAGGCAAAAAAAAATTGCCTATGAAAATGTGTATATCGGGAGAAAGTACACACACACACACACACACACACACACACACACACACGGCAAACTGATGAAGAAATGTGATGAACTGTTAAGACTGAGAAAAATGTAGTGCTGCCATACGTCGGGGGGGGGGATTTCCAGGCACTGTGTCCTGGATCTTAGGCAAATAAATTGAAAAATCTTGGGGGTGGGGGAGCTCACTAATCTTGGGGTTTTCCTAAAAAAAATGCTCAACAACTTTCGGAGTGTCCTGGTTTTTACTTTTGGAAATATGGCAACCCTGTGAGAAACTGAAACTGATAGATTTGTCCACCCTCCGCTTTTCAGTGAGCTCCAGATGAAAGCCAAGCTGCCCCATTTTGATCTGACTGAACTTTCCAAACGGTTTTCAAGGGTAGCTTCACAAGCAGTACACCCAGTTGAACACTGGAAGGCCACTGCTAACTCCTGCTGGGTGTATGACAGTGGATCTCCTCACAAGTTAAACATTTCAGCCACGGTGTGATACTATGCTCTGTGAATCTCTACAAGCATGCACACACCTCTCATCATTTAAGGGGCAAATGTTTAATTACTTAACTGTAGCTATACTCCAAAAGGTTAGGCTTACCCACTCACCTTTATTTCCAACTTGGAGAAGCACCAAATTTCCATGTCTCCAAACAGGCACGATCACGTACTGTGTGACCTTAACAAGATTTATGACATGGTTTATTAACTCTCTAAATTGGTTCCATAAATCTGTAGTACTCTATTGCTACTTTGGTTGAATAAAAGTGCCTTTGATCTTTACACAAAGGGATAGAAACATACAGATCAGTAGCTTTCCATAAAATTACTGGCGCAAATTCTGCCCACATTTGCCGTGCATATAATATGGAACCTGACAGGAATTTGGTCTCTGTGAGATATTTGATGTGATTTTAAACCTGTGGGGACAATCATTAACAACAGCAAAAGTCCTATAAAGACTGCCATTTTCCCAGTCGTTCTCTATATTAAGGGTCAGTCAGCTGAATCATGTTCTGCCATCGTAATGATAAATTGGGGGCAGCAGGTTCTACAGCTTATAGTTAGAAAATTCTTCAACGGATTGATTTGAAACTTGGCAGGGTAGAAGAAGTAAGTTTGAGGGTAGCTCGTGCCGATTTTGGGGGTAGAAAGGATAAGAAATTGCTTTTTATTTGATGAGAGACTTTGGCAAGCTGACAAATGGCATGTGCTTTTCTTCCACAGACTTTGTTGGGGTGGCGTTTCCAGAAATATTTGTACTGTGTTTTGGGAAACAGGTTGTAGTGTACGTGCTGTCTAATAGTAATGCAACACAGCAAGCCTTTAAGAGAGGGTGGGGCTTGAGGTAAGCTGAGATGGAAATAGCAGGGTGTTGGGTAAAGGAAGGGAGTTTGGTCAGGTGTGGGGAAAGGCTGGTTGGCAATGAGGTAGGTGGGTTTGTCAATTGAAGCGATCAGGAGAGCAGTCCCATGTATTTAAATCTGTATAGAATGCACTTTCATAAAAACATACAGCAAGGCAGTATGCAGCAAATTACAACAGAATCAAGAAAAACATCAATTAAATGGGTTGGGAGAAAGATAATCCCTAAGGAAGTCTGTCTGACGCGTCTATGAAACAATGTTTTCTCACTACAGCAAGGCATAGTGAATGTCCAGGCAGAAATTCTACAGGTTTACCTTCCCTAACACTTGCTACAAATACAACTGATTCCACCAAGCCCAATGTCAAATGGAAAAACCAAGGTACAGTGTGAGTGAAATTTGGTGAAAATGCCTCAGCTAGATTCTGCACACCAGATTTCATACACCACAGAAAATTCTTTTAATTTAACAAAGGGCTAGCAGTAGTAATGTATGGAAGTGAGAGCTGGACCATCAAGATGAAAATCTCCTTGATCCCAGGAACCCTCATGCAAAATTTGGTTATGAAATCTTAAGACTTGTCCAAATACATAGCAAACAGACAAATAACTTTCCAAAACATAAATTTTAACGCGCTTGATTGCACACACACACACACACACACACACACACACAAACACCTCCCAAAATCAGACCAGTTTTGTGTGGTTTGCTTTTGCAGTTTTGTGGGATTGTGCAAATGTGAGAGATCAAAAGGGTGTGTGTGTGACTCTGTTCGGGAGCATATCTGAAAGAGTTACGAGCACAGCCGGAAAAGAAATGATCGCATTGAGGAAATAGAAGGCATAGAAAAGTGAGTAACACTGGGTCTTAGCACACTTAAATTTATCTCAAGTGTTCCAGCCATGGTGTCTAAAAATAATACTGTAGGCACAACACAAACTAGCCATACGAGAACCCCACTGATTTCAGTGGGAAAGTGCCTAGGATGTCTTTAACCCTTCCACGAAAATGACATGGAAAGGTTGCAGATGACTCAAACTGGTTTTGGGAATTGGAGTGGACCCCAAATGAACTTCAGGAGAATTACTTCCAAGGAGACGTGCTTAGGATCAGGCTCAAAAAATTCTTAACTTTGGCTTGACCGTCCTAATTAGCTTTCCTTGTGTAGCTTTCCCCCAACATTTTGTGAAACTTGCAAATGAGAGAGAAAAGAAGCCCAAGAAATAAGGTCAACTAAAACAGTGCAATGCTGTGATACTTATTCCGAAGTAAAGCTGATTGAGTTCAGTGGGTCTTAGTCCCCAAAGTATGCATAGGACCTGTGCATGTCTAGTGAGAAGTGAACCCCTCTGAGTTCAATGGGATGAGTACATAGGACTCCAATCTTACACTGTTTAGCTAGAAAGAGCCGCAATATCTGAGAATGCTGGTTCTCTTGACCTTTCTTGCTACCTAGATAAAGAGCACAATTGTTTTTTGGGGGGAAGTGCTTTCCCCAAACAGCAACTGACCCACATCCCATTCCCAGGTATTCATTAAATAACCCAGATAATAGAGGGAGGGAAGTGTTGCAATTATTTATCTGCCTTGTGACGTTGGTAGGGTTTGAAGTCTTTCTGGCATGCTGCAAAGGAACAGTCCATCTACTTGTGCTCCACGAAGATAATTGGGGACGTATCATCCTCTCCACAGTGGCCAGATCAGGGGGAGCATGGGGAACTCTTACTGGAGTATGCTGAGCAATTTGGGAATGCATGCCTGAAAAAAAACAAGCGGCACTCTGGGCCGGAAGGCGAGTTTGAAAAATGTCCTTCGGAGTACACGATCATCAAAACATGTGAAGGACAAGAGGATAAGTAAAGCTGTACTCAGATTTCAGGGAGGTTGTTATAGGGGCCCCTCCCTTAAACATCCTCAGACTGGGGTCAGAACTATGTGTTACACCAGGGATATCAACGACTGAACTCCCAAGGGCTTTTTAAAACAAACTGCTTCTGTGGGAATTAGACTGCTACTTTGAGGGCATGGTGTGGGGAGGGGGGGTTGTTTCACTCTTTCCTAGTGCCATCTTTCTGAAATAAATATTTCTGGGTGGGAGGGTCTTGTGGCTGATTCTTGTGGGTGAAATTTTAGTGCATATTTTTTTCAAATTGACTTATTTATATGTGTTGTACTTTTTTGTAAGTTATTTTTGCTGTTAGTCACTTTAAGAATTTTGTGCGGAAAGCAACCCACAAATAAATATTAATTAAATTTCTTCTTTTCTTTGGCGATCACTCGTAGCCGAGTAAGATTGTCTTCCATAAACACGGTTTTAACAATGAGTCCATAAGTGACTGTGGAGGCCAATTCTGGAACCACACGTCCTTCCACAGTGGGGACATTGGTTTCCGGGCGGGAGTTGATCATGGTAATTAAATTTATTCCCCCACCCCCCAAAATCATGGGGTGTGCAGGGGAGTGGGGTGATAGGAAGTTGGTGCTGCCTTATACAGCTCAGACCATTGGTCCAGCCAGCTCAATATTGTATTCTGGTAGTTGTTCTCCAGAGTTTCAGGCAGAGGACTCCTAGCCCTATCTGGAGATGGAGAGCATTGAACCCAGGACTTTCTGCATGCACAGCTGATGTTCTTCCACTGACCCTGCCCTTAATGTAAGAGAGAAAATGGAAACCAGGCGTTGTACAGGTTCCGTATTTCTCTCTCTCCATCCAGTGGAGCAAATAGCAGTCAGGGGGGGACCATTTAGATTTGTCTACCCTGTTTTCCCTTTTTTAATACGTAGTCATAAAGTAAGCCATGGCAGGGTTTTTTTATCTTTGTGAGAAGTAAGACGTACCCCAAAAGTAAGCCGTGGTGCCGCCACAGGGGAAGGCTGTACCGTACCATACTGACGTAATAAAAATAAGACATCCCCCCGAAAATAAGCCACCCTGTGTTTTTTTGAGGGAAAAAAATTATAAGACGGTATCTTAAAAAGGGGGAAAGACGGTATTGTGGGGTGGAACCCTCAGGAGTAGAAGCAAGGAGAATAGCTGGGCAGCACTACTGGGGAGCTGGCTAGTGCAAAGTCTAGATTTCTTTATCAGGTCTTTCTGAGGGACATCAGACAAATCTTACACAAGGAACCTTTTTCAGCCCAAGGGCCACATCCCCGCATGGACAATCTTCTGGGGGCTACATGACAACAGTGGGGAAGGTGGGTGGGGCCAGAGGGAAAAGTGGGTGGAGCAACAGTTGTGACTCTTACAATCTTTTGCTATATTCCAGCCACATAAAAGCCAGAGGTTTCTACACCCAACCACACCCACACACCGTTTGCATCCTCCACCAAGAGAAACAAGAGACATGATCAGTTCGAGAACACAGGCCAGCCAAGCAAATGCCCCCAAGGAGAGTCTGGAGGAGGGAGCATGCCTTGGAGAGGTCTGAGGGCCAAGAAGAAAGGTCTGGAGGGTCCCATTTGGGCCCTGGTTCTGAAGTTCCTGATCATTTGTCTTCTGTATCTTCTTCTAAAGAATTTCTTTACAGTAATCCAGGTCAGTGATCTCTGAACTGAAGGAAGAACCTTTCTAACAAACCATATGAAACTACTTTACCTTATGCTCCTTTTCCAGCAGAGGCTTGTTTTTGTTTTTAAGCGAGATGTCGTCTTTGGCACATGACAAGCGACACATGTGTTCTCCCCCCCCCTTTATCTGTATTCAAATATCTAAAAAGGGGATTGTCCCATAAAGCATTTAGTTGGTGCAGACCAAGTTAAATATTCCTCTAGTCTTCAGTAACGGAGATGTTTAGTTAATAAAAGGCTTCACACACACACCCATGTGATATAACTTAGCACACTCCACACGTGATAGAATCCTTGGTTATAATCAGTTCAGTAGGAGCAGGACAGGGTCCTGAAGAACAGCTATCTCCTTCAAAAGAGAATCCAGTTGAATGTCACCAAAATGCTTGAGCTGAGGAATTTAATCCAGTGGCAGCATTAAGGGAATGCTAGGCTCTCCCTATCAAAACAGGATGAAGTCAAGTCAGATCTGTGAAGCAAACCAAGGATACATGAGGCTTTGCTTAAGTCAACATAAGGATCTTAAAAGTTGAGATTTGTCCAAGGAGCCTGGCTGCTGTGGTGTGAACTCAATACGGAGCAGCAGCAACCAAACAGAGCGGATGATAGAGTTACCCAGTAATCCAGTGTGCTAATCACAAAAGCATGGATAAGTATTTCAGTGTGCATTGCAGAGGGCGAATGTCTAATCCTAAAGGAGATATTCTTTAGTAGAAAGTAACGGTGTTTCTGGCTCGTGATGAGGAACAATACACAGATGGTCCGGAGTTCACTACCACACCACTGTTCTTCACCTCTGCCACACAGCCTCATTCATACGAAGATGCAACTGGTTTTCAGATGGCAACCCAAGTCTCTGCCATCACATCTCAATACTACCTAGGTAAGGTAATGTAAAAATAAAGGACCCCTGGATGGTTAAGTCCAGTCAAAGGCGACTGGGGTTGCGGTGCTCATCTCACTTTCAGGCCGAGGGAGCCGGCGTTTGTCCACAGATAGTTTTCCAGGTCATGTGGCCAGCATGACTAAATTGTTTCTGACGCAACGGAACACTGTGATGGAAACCAGAGCGCATGGATATGCTGTTTACCACAGCAGTACCTATTTATCTACTTGCACTAATGTGCTTTCGAACTGCTAGGTTGGCAGGAGCAGGGACAGACCAACGGGAGCTCACCCCGTCATGGGGAATTGAACCACCGACCTTCTGATCGGCAAGCCCAATAGGCTCAGTGGTTTAAACCACAACGCCACCCGCATCCTATCTATGAAAATGAAGTCAATGGGACAACCAGATCCACATCATATCACAATGGACATAGGGATGCAAGCCGAAAGAACATCTAGGGTGGCCTTATTTTACAGAGAACAGTCCTCTGTTTGAAGGCATTCTCTGTTTGAAAGACTGGTTTGTCTAAATCTAGTTTAAAGAGAAATAATCCCAGGTTGGGAGAACAGAAGGTGTAGTGTTGCTCATGCCTTCAAGGGGGTGCAGGCTCTGCGCTTCCGTTGAAAAGAAAAGGTCTATTTGTGTTTATTAGGTCTTACTCTCAGGTAAGACCTTGGCTTTCTGGTAAGGAAGGTTCACGATGAGGTTGTCAGAATCCATGCAAAACAAACAGGATTTAAATGTAGGCACCTGGAAGCAGATGGTGGGATGGAGCAGTTCCTGGGAGGCAGAGGGGAGGTCAGTGCAGTACAAATGCATAGAAGGACCAGATTGACTCGGCTTGTGTGTTTGCACAGCTGCCTCATTCCTCCTCCTCCAACACTTGGTAAGCAGCAGAAATGCAACTGACCAGAGTTCAGGTGATCGCCGCTGTCTCACCACACCAACTGCTATTGTAAGCAGCCCACCATTTTGACAGTTATTTTATAAAAAAAAGGGGGTATAAAATCAAATAATGGTTTTAACACAATTAAATTCTTATTAATGAAATACCAATTGTTTTATACAATTTAAACATCCTGATAATGATTTTAGCAATTTTGCTATTAGCAGCAGAAACCAGGAAATGGAGAGCAGGTGGTTTTGTTTTGTTTTTTTTGTTTTGTTTTGTTTTACTGAGCAGCTAAGAAAAACACTGCATGCTTTTCCTTACTATTTTACCTGTGAAAGTAAAATAGATTTTTTTAAAAAAAAAATTAAAGAATTCCTTCTAGTAGCACCTTAGAGACCAACTAAGTTTGTTCTTGGTATGAGCTTTCGTGTGCATGCACACTTCTTCAGATATATGAAAGCTCATACCAAGAACAAACTTAGTTGGTCTCTAAGGTGCTACTGGAAGGAATTTTTTTATTTTGTTTCGACTACGGCAGACCAGCACGGCTACCTACCTGTAACTAGAAAAAAAGAGTTACAGGTAGATAGCCGTGTTGGTCTGTCATAGTCAAAACAAAATAAAAAAAATCCTTCCAGTAGCACCTTAGAGACCAACTAAGTTTGTTCTTGGTATGAGCTTTCGTGTGCATGCACACTTCTTCAGATTTATTTTGTTTAGAAAAAAGAGACATCTTAAAATGAAAGCAGATCACTCTGCCTTCCATAACCCCGTTGGTTACAGTCCTAAAATAACTCCTTTTAGGAATGAATCCTGTGTGCACACAAACCTGGGAGTAAGCTCAATTGAACATCTAAAACATTTTTCATCTAAAACACAGTGATCAGGCCATACAAGGTTGGAGAGAACAAAATCCCTAGTCATGCCATGCCCATCTTGGTTAATTTCTCTCACCCATGGAGACATTCAATACCATGAAGAACAGGTGTGCCAAGCTACTGATCACTTCCTCCCAAGGTTCCCACTACTTCCATCTCATCCATCATTTCTTCCCTGTTGGTGAGGATCCAGCCCAAGTTAGTCAAACCATTTGTTGCTTCTTCCACTTTCTGGGAAATGAAATAGTCAGTCAGGCAACTGGAGAATTTTTTGGACGTTACATTTGTGGAAGAGTCTGAGCTCCAACAGATACCAGGGTAGTTGGTCTCCCATGACTACTATATCTCCTTTTTGAATGTTTGGTAATCTGCTCTATGAAGGCATCATCTAAATTTTCAGTCTGGTCTCCAAATCAGTTATCTGTACTTTCGATTGAAATCATTGATAAAAATTGGTCTCAAATTAAGTCCCATTGAATTCAGTGGAACTTCTGAACCTAACTTTCTCAGGGTAACTTTATTTAATTTATTCAAGTTATGAGTCACCTATTTATTTATTTTTTAAGTTCTCTAGGTGACAAATACAATAAAATAGGCAAACCATAATAAAACCATACACTAACTCAATAAAACCCTAAATCAATAAAACCAACTTGGCAATAGATAAAATCTAGTAATAAAAACCATCATAAATAGACATAAATTAAAACCCCATCTACAAAACCAACAAAACTCAGCTGCATTACAGAAGCTAAATGCTGACTAAATTGTGATGATTCTGTAGATAAGAACAACAGTATTTGGTTCTGTTTTACTCACTGCTTCTATAGAGAGCCAGTGGCCTTGAACCACTCGTTTTCTCTCAGCTGAACCTACCCACAAGATGGTTGTGAGAATAAAATGAGGGGAACTATGTACCCCACCTTCAGCTTCTTGGAGAAAAGGTAGGATATAAATATAATAAACTAACTCATTTAAATGTATAGTCCACTTTGTCCTGAACTGTCAGGGCATAGAATGCTACATTTAAAAATAAAAATAAAACCCTCATCCCTCTTTTACCATTAGGTAGAGTGAGGCAGCCACTTCAGGCAGCAGTTGCTGGGAGGCAGGGAACAACGACAAGGTGTCGGAGCACTTAACTGTCTCCCACAGCCTGTCCTGTGCCTCCCAAACTAATCTGCTGCCCTCAGGTGCAGTAGATGAAGCTGCCCCATAATTGCCAGATTTGACTGCCAGTCCAGTCAGTTTCTGCATATGGAATGGGAGTATAGCACCATCTCAGCGTTGCTTCAGGCAGCAAAATTTCTTGGGCCAGCCCTGAGGAAAGGAAGAAGAAGAAGAGTTTGGATTTGATATCCCGCTTTATCACTACCCGAAGGAGTCCCAAAGCGGCTAACGTTCTCCTTTCCCTTCCTCCCCCACAACAAACACTCTGTGAGGTGAGTGGGGCTGAGAGACTTCGAAGAAGTGTGACTAGCCCAAGGTCACCCAGCAGCTGCATGTGGAGGAGCGGAGACGCGAACCCGGTTCCCCAGATTACGAGTCTACCGCTCTTAACCACTACACCACACTGGCTCTGAGGAGGCAGCTCAGGGTACATGAAGGGATGAGGAAGCACAGAATTGTCTCCTCTGTTCAGAGGGATGCATAAATGGGAGCTCTGTTTCTGCTCACAGTAGGACCAGGAAGGTTGGACCTCTGAACTCAAGGGGAATGAGTAAGGAAATCTAATAAAAATGTAAAGTTAAGACACAAAGCCACATTACTAAGTTCTGTGTTTGCAATCTTTGTAAATCCTACAGTACGGAAAGATGGGTTGGGTGGAGGAAAGAAGCCCATACTTTTCCACAAGGAAAATTGTGGGAATATATTACCCTTAACAGAGAATAGAACCACATGTGTGAACCAATTATTGAGTCAAATGATGGTGCTTAAAAACATCTTTAAACTGAAATTTAATGAACACCTTAAAATGATGTCCCTAGATTCTTTCTTGCAGTGTGCTTAGTTAAAGCACTCTTAAAATTAATCATCCCCCTGCTCAGCCTGGCAAGTGTAACAAAGAAAACTCCTTTGAACCTTCTGCAAAATGTGCTTACCACTTCTATTGGTTTTTTAAAAAAAGAAAAGAAAAAGCAGCTTCAGTTAACCATGGGTGGGTGGGTGGGGGGGAAATGGTAGATAAGATTAGCGGTCCTCTCTACAGACAGACCTCCCTACAACGCCAGACACAGATGGTGGTTATATTAAAGACACAGGGTTAAACTAGGTTTGACTATGAGTACTCTCACAAAAATGAATGGACCTAACTTAAGTCATGTTAATTAATTTCAATGGGTCTACACTGAGTAATACTTAGGGAGGTTTTTTTTTTAAGTGGACTTTCAATTATGCAATAAAGAGAAAAACTAAATATGCAAAAGACAATGGAAAGAACATAACTATAATCCCAACATAGGATGGATGTGAGGTCAGGAGTTTACTGAGATACAACTGAATAGAAGAGAAAGTCCATCTACAATGAGACGAAGAAAGAAAAGTCTTGGCTGTTGATGTACGTCCAACATATTGTAAAGTTCCAGCAAATGGCACTGAACCACTGTGGTTTCTCTTTCCCTTGTAATAGGCATATGTTGTGGGTAATTTTTTCTAATACAGAGGTAGACCCAATATTACTGCACCAAGCTTGAAGAACCAAGTGTTCCAAAGTTATCTATTGCTGAACTCTAGTCTGCCAGGCCACAATTAATAGAAATATTAAAAGGGGTTTACACTGAACATCTTCGGCCCAAGTAATAGTGATAATTAAAACAGTTCAGCTACATAAGCAACAAGTTCCTTTACAATCCTGACAAGTTCATTGTGGATCATGTCCCCAAATTATTGTATGTGGGCGCATTCCCACCAAAGGTGGAAGTATTTCCTTTAATAGCATATCCTCTCCAGCAGTTAAGGTTACTAGCAGATGTGATATGAGCCAAAAAACTGCTGATACGTAGCTAAATGGATTTCTAGACCAGAGTCCTGCACAATCAGAATCTTGTAATACTATGCTTATATAATCTTGCCAAATTATTTTCAAGTCTGACAAAGTGCCTATTTGGGTTTCTACTAACGTAACGTAAGTCAGTGATACAATACCTTTCCTATTTGCCCCCATCAACAAAAGCATTTGTTCAAATTTCATTGTAGATCTAATTGCACGGGACTTAACCAAAGGGTCCTTAAGAAAGTGCATAAACTGATGTTTCTGTAACCAACTGAGTAATTCTTAGTTGAATACCACCCATAATGCTACAGGATAGAAAAAAATGCCCTTTTTGTCTTTTTTTTTTTTTTGTTCTGCAAATGTGGATTAACATACACTTAGAATATTGGCAGGATTCAACAAACTAGAGTAGTGTGTGTGCTTGTGTGTGGTGTGCTGCTGTGAATGTTGTAAACTGCACCTGAAGAGCTCCCCTGGGCGCGGTGACATCAACAAAGAACTGCGCCCCCAACAAGCCTCATGCTTTGTTGCTTCGGGGAGGGGGGCAGAGGCAGGTTTGCCATCCTCACACCCCTAATTTGACCAACTGCTAATCTATATTATTTTCACCTGTAATGTGGTTGATGAATGTAGCATTCTCTGTGGTCCAATCACACTCACTGTCTAACTCCCATTTGCCCTAAGGATAAAATTGGATTGTCCCCAAGTCCTTCGGAGGGAATTGTTGACATCCATCTGTCTTGAGAGACAATGGAGTGAAGTCAAACCACTGTGTTAGCAGCACCAAAGTGACCTTCCACAGTAAGCAAGCCTGGACAGTATCCTGGGCTGCCCAAAAGACAAGACCCACCTCTTGGCCTCACTGATGTGGTCCAAAGGAATGCAGAGCAATACGTTTGGCACCAGCTTGGCTGCAGAAGTTGCTGGAAGGAGGGGTAAAAGGTGCCTTAGGGACTCCACTTCTGATTCATGTAGGGTTTACTCCTTAGCCTTTTCTTCTCCCCAAAAAATGTATGGAGTGTTAGGGGAGGTGTAGTACTTCTGGTGGGGGACCTGTTGTGTGCCTTCTGGGGTAGTTTGTCCACCCTTGGTCCACACCTTTCACACAGCTCTCACCTGTGGCTCCTATAAGCTGTCAGCATATGACAGTGGCCACACCCCAGGAACAGCTTTGATTGGCCAGCTAAACCAGGTGAGGGTAGCCAATGGGTCTCAAAACCTCGGTGAGTTAGGGACTTCCTCTGCATGCAGAGACAGGTTCCAACAGATTGAGTGGACGAGATCAGTGGGTTCAACAGTCAATAACAGGTTTCCTCAACCTCGGCCCTCCAGATGTTTTTGGCCTACAACTCCCATGATCCCTAGCTAGCAGGACCAGTGGTCAGGGATGATGGGAATTGTAGTCTCAAAACATCTGGAGGGCTGAGTTTGAGGAAGCCTGGTCAAGATAGAGGTTTCTGCACATGCTGTAGAGGGAAGTGAAGGGCAGGTGGGGCTCTAGGTAGCCCATCTAGCAGGAAAACTCTGATCCTAAGCCTCCACTACCTTGTGGGATATCTTTGGAAGAATACAAACATAATAAATACAAATGTATTAATATGTATATATGAGACACAAATGCAATAAAAAAGAATTGCCCTCTCCAGAGGCAAATCAGAAACTAGTGAAATTATACTTTTTGCACAGGGAAAGCTTGAATGACCAAGCCAAATAAACAAAATGAGAAAGTGAACCGATCAGATTGTAGCTACTGTTGTTCTCCAGGTGACCAAGAAGATACCTTATATTTTGTCCATACAGAAGAACTGCAGTTTACTGCAAGTCCAGCCTGAGGGCAGAGCTTCAGGCAAAGCATCTTATACTAAGTCAAATCATGTATCCATGTAGCCCAGGGTTGTCTACTGTGACTGACAATGTCTCAGGTGGCCCAGGGTTGTCTACTCTGACCACCGATGTCTCAGGTGGTCTTCGTCTTGTTATTTATGATTCCTTTCAACTGGTGATGCCAAGAACAGAACTTGGGGGCTTGGGGGCTGCACAGTATTTGCATCACTAGCCAGCTTTGGATCCACCTCATAAAAAACAGTCCCAATTCAAAGCTAGCATAAACACGTTGTGACAATAAACCTCAAATTCACTTGGTAGCAGGGTTCAGGTCTTCAGTCTTTTCAGTCCTTGGGTCAAGGTGAATTGCTAGGACACAGGCCCATAAGCACATATGTTTACATATGCGAATCTGCATGGGTTAATATATATGTATGGATTTGAATTTAAGAATAATCACTAGAACTTACACACCACAGAAAGCAAGCAAACTATTTCTTATCCACCCCTCATAAATTATCCAGTTAATTTGCAACCCACCTCAGATCACCCCAAGTAAGTTATTCAAGCCATTTGACCCATCTGTTGAAGACCACTGCTCTGTTGCAACCTGTTAATAATATCTTCCGATTTATTAAAAGCAACTATTTTCACTTTTGTGCTAACTGATGCACAAAGATCTTTATGTGATTATTATTTATTATCTGGCACACATGGCTCGGTCTTTTTGCATTAGCAATATATTCAGGGCATCTAGGAAAATGAAGGGTAAAATCCACCACGTTTCTTGACCCACTAGGAAAACTACCTCAACACTGCAGGAAATGTAATCTGTATTGCCAACAGGAAAGTGTCATAATGTGGGAGCTGCAGACACTTTGGGAGGTTGTGTATGTCTCCTTGCCTTCACTGGTAGCTTTGTATACTAATATATTCTTAATTATAAAATCATTAGTTAAAATTGAGACTACTACTACTACTACTACACACACACACACACACACACACACACACGTTTAAATAATTTGCATCCCAAAAATAGAGCACAGGAAGGATGATATTGCCATGTTCATCTTCTGCCTCTGCTTTTTTCACATCACCTAGTTGCCTTTTTCTGTAGCTAGAACCTTTTTCATCTCTGGAATAAGTGGGCGCACACAGCCATTTTAAAATATATTTTCATTTCTTTTCACTTTTCTTTTTAACAAGTACTTGTTGTTTCATTCTTGCAATGATTAGTCAATGAACAGAAAGCGGCAGCGAAACCTACAGAACAGAACATGCTCACAGAAGTGTTGAATGAATATCCATATACTATTTTATATGCCACCCCTTCCTATGTATGTTTACTTGGAACTATGACTTTAACTGGTTCCAACAAGACTTGCTTCCAAGGAAGGGTGCCTAGTTTAAAAAAAAAATGAACATATGTAGATGTCAACTTGAAGAAGGGATGTTATGGAGTGTGCAACTCTGAAATCTTCTTGGTCTTTTTGTGCACCAGATTTTGCTATGGAAATGTCATAAAAATCTGTCCCTTTAAAACAATCAAGGGATTTTGCTGGAAACCTGGTGGCACCATGTAAAACAGATCATACTGTATCTGCTATGTCACCAGTTCAACACTAGAGGTTTCCACCCCCACCCCCCACCCCCCCAAAAGAGAATCCATTATCTCCCTTGCATGAAATGGGGAGGGATTAAGGAGGAGAATGGTGATTTTGTATTTAATCTCTTCAGCCTTTGCTACTTTGGAGTGAGCCACAAAATAGCTAAAATCGCTAATTAAAATTATAATTCCAA
Organism: Darevskia mixta; assembly: GCA_034641385.1. NCBI lineage: Eukaryota > Metazoa > Chordata > Lepidosauria > Squamata > Lacertidae > Darevskia > Darevskia mixta. Next base: position 7,898,141 of record JAWWNH010000001.1, on the reverse strand, counting down.
TCTGAAGCAATAAAATGAAATCCTGTAATAATAATCTCCCCATAGAGCTTGACAGCTGGCCCGTCTGATCCTTGTAGTCTGCTTACAAAGTGGAATTAGTGGCACTAATAAAGCTGCTTAACAGTGTGAGTAGAGATCCAAGTAACCTGGCATGGCCAGCTGGGCTTTCAAACATCGTCAATCTACGCAGCAGCTGTTAAGCCGCCACCACCACTGCTGCCTGTATTATAGGAATCACCAGTATCACCCATTCATTTCAACCTGTGGAAAACATATTTTCCATCTTCCTTCCTTCTCAGCATTCTCTTAAAATGTCACGATTACATATACTGTAATTGAATCTTATCTAGAGATGTATTTGAAATCCCATTGAGGAGTGTGAATAATAACCATGGAAGAACAGGGTGAGGAATGAACAAGAAAAGACTCTTCCCAAGGTGGAGATGTAGGGACCACCATTTTTCAGTCTGATGGCTGCTTTTCCTCTCAGGCAACCTTCCAGGGGCCACATATCTCTAGCTGACAGGGCCAAGAGCAAAAGCGAGTTGAGCAACTGATGTGACTCTTTCCTTTTGTATAGAAAGTCAAACTTCTGCCATGCAAAAGCCAGAGGTTTCAACACACACATACACTCGCCATCCAGACAAGCAAGAGGTATCACCATCGTCCAAAGACCCAGTCCCACAAGGCAACAGCACTCAAAGAGGGTGGAGAGCAGGGCTGATAAGAGGTGTGGCCCCTGGGGAGTCACGAGGGCCAGGTTGAGAGGCCTGGAAGTCCATATTTGGCCCCCAATTTTCCACCTCTGTTACAAAGTCACATTCAGCTGATATTATAGCATCAACCTTCTCCAATGTGTAATATCCATTCACAGCATTTATTTCAACTCATTTTGCACCGACATATGAAGCCAAGTATGTTTCCTTCATAGACTTGATAAGCAGAGCAAAAGTTCTCTCCTTTGTCTGAGTTGTCAAAACTTCCGACATTGATGGGGTCGACCAAAGTCATATTTCACTAGCAGTAGTTTAAGGGCTGGAGTTTCCTATCAGAGCAGAAAGGCAGCTGCTCCTTTACCATGTTTAATTTAATTTTTTTTTCATGACTGCAGGATGACACCATAAATATTTAAAATCATTGATAGAGTAGAATGCATTAGAACACAGTGCGGCTGCTGCACAGCTGCTGCTAAATTATAGATCTCTTATGCAATGAATACATTTTACCTCTGTCTTTTGAAGAATTAAAAAATGATGGACTTGTTCTAAAAAATCCTTTGTCAACTCCTTGTGGGAGTTCTTTGTATAAACCAAAGCTTCCATATGTCTGAAAGAATTAATTCGTTACGTGTGCTGATTGACAGGTAGGCAGGAGTCTAGAGGATGGATGCAGAGCAGACCTTCAGATATGTTGAAGGTGTGAGTGCATAATTCAGCCCTCCCCCCTACAGACACACTTTGTCAGTTTAAAACTTATTTTCTTGCAGTAATAAAACTCACACAGATTAAATCTACCTCCATCTGCCAAGCGAAGATACTACACCAGTTAATGAAATCACCTGTTTTAAGTTTGGTGTCCAGGGCTGTGGGCTGACATGGAAAGTCTCCCTTTCCCACTGTGTGTTCATTAGCAATGAAAAAAGTGGCCCAGATTGTTGTCCTTTTTGTTGTTATTGTTGTATTTTACGAGGAATGCTCTGCCACAGTAATCCCCCAGCGGTATGTTGGGAGCCAAAAATGAGTCACTGGAGAATTGTAGGTGGGCTGTCTACTACAGCACACTGTATTTCCTGGGAAACGTCTTGCCAGGCTTGGCGTCAGTGCCTGACATGGTGCGGCAAATGCTGGGGCCCAGGCAGCCCAGCAAGATCGGCTGGGGCAGATACCAGCATCCCTTGTGTGTGGATGTGTTTGCTTTCTTAGTTTGTTGAAATGTTCCAATGCTAAACGGGGAAACTCAGAGGCATTACAGAGCAATAAAGATGATGGCAGCTGCAACCAATGGACTCAGTGATTCTCCTTTCAGTCTCAAGCTATGGATATAGCTCCGGTCTTCCCCAGAGTGGCTGGGGAACCTCCAGCCAGATGGGCGGGGTATTTATTATTATTATTATTATTATTATTATTATTATTATTATTATTATTCCTAATGGATGCACAGTAGGAAATGGAAACTTTCCATGTCAGCCCACAGCAATGACCAACCAAACAACCCAAGGGAGGCAGTTCTGGTAGCCTCAGTGGCTAAGAATGCATTTTAGCAGTTAGGGCTAGTGCATCAACTATGGCCCCTTTTGCAGTCTGGCTGCAGTGATTCATGCACATGTAACTTCAAGGCTTGATTACTACAGTGCACTCTGTGTGGGGCTACCCTTTTGCCTGGGTCTGGAACCTCCAGCTGATGCAAAATGCTGTGCCTAGACTGTTGATGGAAACAGAGTATAGTCAGCACATAAGTCTGGTGCTTAAAAGCCATACACCACTGGGATAGATTCAGCGTCCTTGTATAAGTTTACAAGGCCCTGCTTTGAAGGTATGCAAGCAAACATTCAGCTTCCTGAGTCATCCATTTTGTACCTAAACACATCCAGCTGGCCAATCAGGCAAATGGAGTTGGCTGCTACCCCACTCCCACCAATGTTGGGGGAGGCTGGTAAGCAAGGTCCGTAATTGTGAACTACTGTGTAATTTTCAAGGACAGAGAGAGAAGCGGTTTATCCCTTATTAAATGGGTGCGAGTCTTAGAAACCCAGATCGTGCCCATATTATGCCGATACGCTTTTGTTCTGAATATGGACAATTCATGAACCTCCCTCCCCACCCCATCTCATCTGGGGTTGCTCACATTGCTTTGAGTGGGCATTTTCGGAAGCAAGCTGCCTTACATAAACAGCACTTTCTTTCCCCTTTGCCATCTGCCTAATGGTTGCTTCTGTATGTATTTAAAATTCCAATCTGAACCACTCAAACAAAAGAAATTAAATCCAGTGGAAAAACTGGCAAAGAACTGTTTTGTAGCATGGCAAAGGAGGGGAAAACCATGGTGTAAGGGGCAGCTGGAGGGTATCAAATCGAATGTGGCAGCTCTCTCTTTTGCTGTTATTGGGAATTGCTTTCAGGAGACTGACAAAATGAAACCTGAACTAATAGAGATCCATGTAAATTTAAACTCTGGTCTTCTGAAGCAGTCACTTTAGCATAGGGTCAAAAAAAGGAGGTTTGCTTCATCTGCTTTTGATGTCTGTGTGAAACCACATTTGCTAAACAAATTGTCATGGACTGGACAACTTATAGAGTGTGGGTGGATATGGGTGTGGGAGAGAGACAGAGAAAGAGAAAGAGAAAGAGAAAGAGAAAGAGAAAGAGAAAGAGAAAGAGAAAGAGAGAGAGATTCTGTTACTCGCAGACATTCAGAACCCAAGAGATTCAGTGGCAAGCATGTTGGGCTTGGCTATGAAAACCAAATCTCTGCCCCACTAAGGAACCGACTAGGTGTCTTTGGCATGCCAGTATCTCTTATTCTAACTTACCTCAGGCATTTAGTACCAAGGGAACAAAAGGGAGGAAATAATTTCCACCTCTTTTGGGGTGGAAAGTTGAAGAGTACCTGTTAATAGAAACATATCTGTCATACTGCCAAAGAGTTTTGTGTGCTGAGGCAGACTATGCAGGTTGTGTATCTACAGCCTCATTCCCAAAATTAAATTTAGGACATTGTGAGAACTTCCACCCTCCCACTATGGACCCCAGGGATCTTCAGTGCCTCAGGAGTTCTCTTGCCTTCAGAAACCACCTGATAAGCTCTCCACTTGGTTGAGTTTAGAGCTTTTCTCATCCTCAGAGTCCTTCTGAGATTTGTACGATTATGCAGTCTTGGTTCCCCATTATTCCCCATATCATCAGATGCGTAAGTAGCCTTGGCCATCCTTCAGTTAACCCTTTCCCGCCTTGACTTGCCACTGGTTTGGCTAGGCCTGGAAATGCTGCCTTTTCCTTCCTCCCATACTGTGTCCTAAGTCACGGTGGCAGCTCTTTGCTCTTTACTATTTCTGCTGCTCCTTCTATCTCCTTGCTCCCTCCATCCTTGGAACTCCCACCTTGAAATGCCACACTTCTGTCCTCTGGCTGGCCAAGCATTTCTCCTTCACCAATAAGGCCACCCTTTCTAGCACCATGAAAAGCTGCAGCTGCCAAAGGTCACTTAAGGATGATGAGCAAGAAACCCAGTTAACGTCATGAAAACCCAAACAAGTGCAGCTGAAAGGCACATGCTGAGAAGAATCTGTAGAATACACTTTAGGAATGAATATTGAACCACAGAAGACCAGTAACTTCAGGAAAATAATATTTATATTCCTTTTGCCTTTCTTCCAAGAAGAGCTTTTAAAAACTGCTTCATCTTTTCATTTTTGGTGTGCATTGTAGTAGAGCTCAGGGTCAAGCTCAAAGCAGCTGTGAAATCTCCACAAAGGCTTCAAAAATACTCCTGTCTGGAATCCTGGAGTGTAGGCACAGTGAATTAAATGGATAAATGGTGTGACTCAGGATAAGGCACCTTCCTATGCTCCTAGACCAAGGTAGTAGTAGTAGTAGTAGTAATAATAATAATATAGCACCTCTACCTTCCATACCCTTGAGGTTTTATGGGTAGGTAACCTAAGAGATCTCCTTGTCCAGAAAGTAGCATTTCAATGGTTAATCCTTTTTTTCTCTCTCCAAAAATTACATTCAACGCTATCATGAGAAACATGAATCAGTTCCCTTGAGCAACAGCAATTCATAAATCCTTTTCTTTTCCAGCTTTGTTCAAACGGGAACAAACACATCAGTGTACCATGGAAAGAACAATCCAACAAGAGGTAACCTTCTCTGCTGAGCACAATAGCTTTAAGTTGCAATAGAAACGTGAGTTGTGCCCCTCCCCCAGTTTGGGGAAAGAAGAATGGCTATGCATCTAACTGTACTGCATGGGGGTGGGGGTGCCCATTAAATGCCTCGTAAAATAAACAGCGATGACTACAACCAAAGGTTTTGTGAGGTTGAAGCAAACAAAAAGTTCAGGCTACTTAAACTCTGTGTTTGTTACATTGGCTATAAAAACAATTAGCTTTAGATCACCAGCGCTGCAAAGTTTGACTTCCACATTCCTTTATAGTGCTCCCTTGTGTTATCACCCCCTGAAATCAGGGCCCGCATTCAACCAGAGCTGAGCCCATTATTGATGGAGCTGCCTCTTGTACAACAAACAATAAGATGCCTAAAGGTTAGGGTGCCACTAAAACCCAACCTCAAAACAAAGTCAAATAGCGAAATGCGTCAGAGAGTTCATGCAAGGATCCAGGCCCATTTTTCTATTTCAGGGTGTGTTGGATTTTGGCTATGCATTCCCTTTTGCCCTGAGATTACTCACCATGTTAACCTCTTGATGGTGGCCATGAAAGGCGGTTTTTGTCCATGGCACAATCCAGTTGAAGCTCAGCACTATGGGGAAAGGGCAGTAGCTGGCAGAGCATATATGCCTTGCATGCCAAAGTTCCCTCCAGGTGTTTCCAGGTAGGGCTGTGAAAAACCTTTGTCTGAAACCCTGGAGAGCCAATGCTAGTCAGCGTCAACAGTGCTGAGTGAGGGGTCTGACATGGTCTAAGGTGGTTTCCTGTGTTCTCATTAGTTAAAACAGGAAAGCAAGACTCCTGTCTGGGCTCAGTGGAGCAGCACAGCTGACTCTGCATCCAAAACCCTGCCACTCATGCCAGCCGGGATGGCATCTGTTTCACTTTATCAGCTCCAGGCTGGCATAGCAGAGAGGCCCAGATCAGGTCCATTGGAAGTAAATGGACCAGTTTAGAATCAGGTGGATCCTTGGCCGTCCCAGCGCTGCCCCTTCCCCACTGCAGAGGTACTCTGTTGTGGTGGTTTCTGCTAGCTACGGCCTGTGGAGATGCCATTAGCAGTAGCTTCTGCCTGCCCTTTCAGTGGGCACAGCAGGGACCTCCATAGTGCTGGTGCCACACACCCCACCAGCTTGTGGAGCCTGGCAGAGTTGAGCAGAGCCAGGCAGTGATACCTCAGCCACAACCAAACTCCCGCTAACACACCAGGTTGGGGATTTGGAATGCTGTTTGTGTATTTTAACACTCACTTTGAAATCGGTGCACCTCAGCTTTGGGTCCATTTTGCCCACCGTTCCCAACCAATGCCATTCTCTTCGGCAGAAACTGATTATGACCTTAGCTACTGTGGCAGTTTCCATTTAGCATCTTTGGGGAATTTGCCTCCTTAAATGAAACTGTATGTGCAGTTTCCAAACCTACTCTTTCAGGCCTTTGATTTGTTAGAAACTAAAGTTATATATAATATGGCACTGTTTTAACAGGATCATATCAAAAACAATGTGGCATATCAAGAAACCCACAACTGTAGACATTTCTTGGGGGAGGGGAACCTGAGGAAGGGGGGAGTGCTTTTGACAGGCTGTGAGGAGAATTGACCAGGCACTATTTTCTTCTCACTGGAGCTGCCTGCTTTCTGTATTATCCAGGCTTTCTTGGATGAAACTGATTTATTTGGATCCTTTCCAATGTGGTTTCCAGCTGGGTTTGAACAGAAACTGCCTTGGTTGCCCTGGAGGTAGGGATGGGCAAATCTGTCAATTTTGGTTTCTTTTAGTTTCTCAGTTTTCCAGTCTTAAGTTCAGGTCTCTGCATTTCCACATCAGTTTGTGATCTATTGTTATTATTATTATTTAAATCCTCATGAAAATTCACCAGCATTTTAGTGTGAATTTATCCAAATAGACACATTTTAGTATGCAATTTTGCCCAATATGCATGTTTTAACCTGGTTTTGTTGTATAGTCAGGAACAGGTTGGCTGCATTGTAGTTTTGAATTGTAAGCTGCTAGTAAAAAGAAGAACAACCAGTGTTGTCGTTCCAGTTGGGAGAGAGAAGAAAAACGCAATCTCCTAGTAATTTTGTCTCAAACCTGGGAAGGTGGAGGCACTGATTTGTAAGTGAGTCAGAGATGTGGAAAAGTCCCACTATTGGCTCCCAGAAAGGGCTGCACTTGTTGCAGTTATCAAATTACCCACCCAAGAGAAAACACAGCACTGAATCACAAACCGAAGGAAGAAGTTATTTCACTACAAGAATTAAAATGGTTAAAAATCACTGAATGGGTAGATTTCATTGGAACGCCTATCAGTTGTTGTTGTTGTTGTTTAGTCGTTTAGTCGTGTCCGACTCTTCATGACCCCATGGACCAGAGCACGCCAGGCACTCCTGTTTTCCACTGCCTCCCGCAGTTTGGTCAAACTCATGTTAGTAGCTTTGAGAACACTGTCCAACCATCTCATCCTCTGTCGTCCCCTTCTCCTTGTTCCCTCAATCTTTCCCAACATCAGGGTCTTTCCCAGGGAGTCTTCTCTTCTCATGAGGTGGCCAAAGTATTGAAGCCTCAACTTCAGGATCTGTCCTTCCAGTGAGCACTCAGGGCTGATTTCCTTCAGAATGGATAGGTTTGATCTTCTTGCAGTCCACGGGACTCTCAAGAGTGTCCTCCAGCACCATAATTCAAAAGCATCAATTCTTTGGTGATCAGCCTTCTTTTTGGTCCAGCTCGCACTTCCATACATCACTACTGGGAAAACCATAGTAGTTCACTGCTTGTCAATAGTTAAGACTGTGCCTGGAGAGGGCGAGGGAGTTGCAACCCAAATGTTTTATTTGTGTTCTCCCGCCTTCACCCATGTCTCATCTTCAGTTTGGGGAAAATACAATGTACTGCTCACACCACTGTACTGTACTCGAAATCATATATATTAAGTGCAGGAGTATAGAAACAAATAGTGAACAAATGATTTATATTCAGAGTGTGGTGGATGGCACCACTGTGTGTGTGGAGACTACATTTAGTATATGAGCATGAAAAACACCCTAAAAACATCTGCGGAAAGAAGGTCATAATAATTTTGGCTACTTCATATTTATGTTTATGAAACCGCATTTATCACTGGCGAAATTAGCACAGTCTGACCTTATCCCAGCCAAAATAGTAGAGTTGCTTTGGTCATGTGCTTTTTTGTACAGTACAAAGATAAGAATAAGCATGGGTTCTTTCATTGCCTTAAAGAGAAAGAATTGGTTGAGGGGGGCAAGTAGCAAAAGCCCTAATAGGGGACACACACACACACACACTAACACTGTGTGTGTGTGTGTGTGTGTGTGTGTGTGTGTGTGTGTGTGACAATGTATTGTATACAACCCTATTTTTATAGTGCCGCTGAAGGAGATTCACAGGTGTAAAATGTGTTGGGCTGGAAAGAAAAATATATTCTGTGCACTTTAAAGGTGGCTTCTCTCAACCCTCTGCCCCCCCCCCCAATAAGTACATTTCCCCAGACAGATCAATGTGACAAGGTAGGCAATGCCCCCTTTGTCATAAGATGCAACCCGCCTTCAAATGGTAACATTATTTCTTTGGAGCCTCTTTTCCCAGGTGGTGGGAGTGAATTTCAGAAATGTCCTTGTTAAAAACTGTCAATCCAGAAAGGAAACTGTGTATCTTTTGCAACTGTGAAATCGTCATCGAGGCCAAGTCTGAAACTTGGCCGTTTCCCAGGCCACGCCTTCATTTTCATTTAACCAGGAGCCAAGACTGGAGCTTAGCAGAAAGTCTTACCAGAGAGACATGTTTACTTGCTTAGTTATATTGTTGGGGATTCTTTTTTTTTTCTTGTCCCACCAGACTTTCTTCATAAAATGGAGCTTTGCCAAAAATGAGTGTTTTTGGAGGTAAACACAGATCCAGTTTATGGGATGAGTATCTGTTTGATGGCTTTAAAGCAGCTCCAGTGAGCACTGACACAGGTATGCTTCTGAAGGACAATAAATACAAACACCAGAAACTTGGCTCCTTTATCAGACTGCCTCAAAGCAATTGGGTGGCACAAAGGAGGGTTAAAGGCACCCTTACTGACAAATGAATTACAATATTTCCCCTGTGTGTGCAAATCTAGTGAAACATGTTTTAAAAACCAGCTTTTCCCAAATCCTGTTGCCAATTTCACCTTGACTGTACTACAGGTTGCCCTGGAGACTGAGGAAGGGGGAAAATATCCAACAGGTCAAGCTTCTTCCCTGCTATGATGGAAAAATGGTTGCTGCAGAAATGCTATGTAAAACTTAAAGGTTCAGAATCCATCTCAAGGTCTGGATGTGGCAGTCTCAGATGCTCTTTCTTTAGTCCATAAGCAGATGGGAATGATAGCTGCCTCTCAAATTGAGCTGGATACAAGAGAGAATAAGTATTCCCCAATTCATAGTTTACAACGTCTAAAGCTAGTGTTGGGCTCTTTCCAGTCAGCTTTCTTGAACTTCTTTCTGACACCCTTGAACAGCGCTCCCCAAGATATTTGCTCAAGGATCATGGAGTTATCATGGTTCTGCATATGCAACCTGTGAATTCTTTCCACTTTATACCTGACAGAGGCAGCTGCACTAGACCATAGGGCTTGTATGAATGTATTTAAAGCACTCAGGGAAGGGCTGTAGCTCAATGGCCGAGCATCTGCTTTGCATGCAGAAAGTCCCAGATTCAATCCCCAGCTTCTCCAAGTGGGCCTGGGAAAGACTCCTGGGTGGAGACATGTTGCTGGTCAAGTGCAGCCTTTGCTGAGCCAAATGGACCAATGTAAGGCAACTTCCTGTGTGCCACTATTGTTGTAATTTCAACAGTATGGTTTCACAGACCTATGTTCCAAGATCTTGTCTAACTCTTTTAAAGTCATATAAGTCATCCCACATGTATGCTTATTATCATTCATTCATTCATTCACATTCATTTCTGTGATGCTCAATAACCACGATTCTCAGAGCAGCTTACATCAAAATATTTAAAACAATAAAAGTTACAGTAGTCCACTATATTTAAAACAATAACATTTACAGCACTGTATTCCACTATCACCAGGACGCCCTCTGCATGGGAGCCACCCATTAGATCTCACCACATGGGGGCACCCGGCACGACCATTGTGGATCATCACATCTGTAAAGCCACAGAAAGGTTTCCATATCACCTCAAACAATGCTTTTCAGCAGAAGGCATTCACACATTCAACTGGCACCCATCAAGGGCCAGTTCAAACATGAATATACTGCACATTGATGGTTTAGAATCTGCAAGATCATGTATATGTATGCTATGGACTGTTTTGCAGTCTTTTCCAACTGGAAACATGGTTGTGGTTTTTTTTAATGATAGCTGTCTATCTTCTTATTCAAAGCAAAGCTGCATTACCATTACTTCCTATGTCCATTTGCTTATTGCCATCTGAATGTGTAAACCCATTCCCAGGTGAAAAGCATTGCCCAATCTGAGAAGAAATGTGGTGTTATAGCTGTGATGGTCCATTCATCCATGCAACTCATCACATGATGTCAAAATCCTCAAGTGACAAACATGCTGGTGTGAACTACCCCTAATAATACAGTAATTAAGCATAGAGAGATCTAGTTATGTGCATGCATGTGTGAAATAGCTATGAATCTTGTAGGAATGAATTCCACATAAGAACACAATCATTTCCTTAAACTACATAAACATATGAATTATATTCTGCAAACCATAAGTAGACTAAATCAGGTTTATTTATTTTTTTGTTTGATTTTGTTTCATTTGGAACATAGATTTTAATATCCATGACTCCTATCACTCTACAGTACATGTTCTTATTCACTTATTTCCACGCCTCCATAAATAATGGAGGAGGTATAATTTTCCAAGTTGGATTACAGCTGGCTAGTCTCTGGTGCAAGGTGTTTCCCCATTTATGTAGCAAATCCAATACAACGGTTTATTGTACGGAAGGCAAAGGATCTTAATCGGGAATTAGCTGCTGCTAATGAGGAAAAATAAGCACCAAGCCTGCGAGAATTATTACTAAGAGATAAGGATGTAATTGCCTAATGTGGCTAATAATCTGATAAGAGCCCGTTTTATCTGAATTAACCCACGGAACTGCTGCTGATATATAGACTTTACAATAATCCCTAAGGAATTCCTCTTAAATGGAACTGGAAAATTGCCTATCTGTCTATCTGCACACATATTCATAATAATCATGGGATTTGTTTAGACATTTTGATTCACAAGGATATAAATGCTACATGAAAGGTGGAATTGTTTTTGCTTAGAGCGTTAATGTAATAGTTACAGATTATTTAGGGTCACAACGTAATTATAACACAGAAATGAAACATAAAGTTATGATAAGCAATGAAATGCTCTCATCAGGACAAAATATATTATTATATGGATCAGAAATCTCACTACCCATAGGCCTGGCAGAATAGAGTCTATCCTGAATATAATCTGTCTCTGTCCTCCTCTTCATAATCATACTGGTCGAGAAAAGAGCAAAGCCAGTGTGCTAGACAGAACACAGGCCACATCCACACCATATATTTAAAGCACATTTAGGTTCCATTTAAAGCACATGGCTTCCCCCAGACAATCCTGGGAACTGTAGTTTGTTAAGTGCGATGGGAACTGTAGCTCAGTGAAGGATAAACTTCAGAACCCAGGATTATTTGGAGGAGGACATGCACTTTAATTTGATGGCATGTTTGTGCCTAAGAAGGTCCAGCTAATCTAGCATCTTCTTTCTCACAGTTGCCTGCCAGAGGCTTCCAGAAAGCTTGACAGAAAGAGAAGGAAAGAGGAAAGATGTCAGTGTTGAGTGGGCTGGGCTCAGAGTGCCAATTCTGATTAACCAGCATAGACATGGAACAATCAGATATGCCCATTCACGTACTGGAAACTATATGCTAAGGATATGGCAGGCTTTAAAAGTCTGAAGTACCAAACTGAGTATATCTCTCCCCCCATCAGAGCCAACCCACCCATGAGGCGGGGTGGAGCAGCTTCCTCAGGTGGTGAAAACAGAAGAGACAGCACCCTCATGATGGGCCCGCCAATCTCAGTTGCAGAACCAATCTAGGTAAGGGGAGCGTCGGCAGCTGCACCGTGTTTTGCCACCCAGCTTGCTGCCGGGCTCCCCTGCCCCTAGGGGTAAAGAGGGACCAGCAGCAAAGCTGTGCCACCAGACAGGAAATGGGATTCTTCTTAGAAGCCCTTGCTGAATCTCTGCTCCCTTAAGGAGAAGCGCTTTCCAAAGCTCCCTCCAGCCCTGTGAGGTGTCGAGGCTTTGCAAGGGAGTCTCCCTCATTTCTAGTGGCAAGGTTTTGGGGGTGACAAGGTGGCATTTCACCTCAGGTGCTGAAACATCTCAGTCTGCCCCCACCAGCCATGCACTAGATCAGGGGTGGCCAACTCCCAAGAGACTGTGATCTACTTACAGAATTAAAAACTGGCAGTGATCTACCCCCTTTTGGGGGGTTCAGGTCAAAGTTGTTGAGCTTTTTTGGGGGAGGAAAGTCCTGTTTTTGGGGGGTGCAGGGCAAAAAAATTGAGCTTTTTTTAGGGGAGCCAAAGTTGTTGAGCTTCTTTGGGGGAGCCAGTGATCTACCACAGACGTTCAATGATCTACCAGTAGATCACAATCTACCTGTTGGACGTGCCTGCACTAGATGACCTCCTAAGTGTTTAACAACTCACCACAAATGTTGTCTCATATAGGCCACAGAAATGGGGAACCTGGTGGGCAAGCCTCACATCATCTGATCGGCTGCATTTAGCTTGGAAATCACAAATTGCACAGGCCTGGGATAAGGCACATAGAACACAGCACTAGCTTGGAGTCTTAGGACTCAGCTATACAGCTGCAAATAAAACGTTTTAAGTGCAATATACAATGTGACACCGGATGGCGATGGTGAGCCTTATGGAAAATTCAGTGTATTTTTAAAAACACAAAATGGGTATATTTATTTGGAGTAGGGTGAGAGGATTTCATGTACTTCATTACAAATGGATTTTATGTATTTCATTTTACTGTTTTCAACTTTGCATTTTAAACCTCATTTCTTTTACACACGCAAAAATAAAAAAATTACGTAAACCAGGGAAAGAATTGTTCTGTTTCCTGCTTCAAGCAAATGGAATAAAATATATACGCACTGTACTTTTGTGCAAATAGGTCCACTTGATTGGACCCAATTTTGTGCAGGATTGCACTTGAAGGCTAGATCATTTAGTTATCTCTACATCTTAATTACACAGGAAGGAAATGAAGAGGAGAACATTACATAATATAGTGATAATCCAAAGATGGGCAGCCCACAGACGGAATCAGGATTGAAACCTAAGTAGCAGCTTTTCAGTTCCAGAGCTGCTTAGGAAGTCATAACCCTCATAATGTTATTAATGCACAAATCCACTGATTGTGATAGGCAATTAAAACCACAAATCATTCTGCAAGATATGACGCATGCTGATTCAGTGTATTCATGTTGGGTTTTATTTAGTTATTTTGCCACACAGATGGATGTCATGTCAATTGAGGATTATCTCATAATGGTCGAATTTACAATTTTCTGCGGCTGTTGCTGCTCATTTTGAACACGTGTGCTCCACCAGTTTCTTTCAAAAAAATGGGCTGTGAACAATGCTCTGTTAGATTGCACTTTGTATTATCGTTTGTTCCAAAAAATTGCACGCATGTGTTGATATGTATCAAAAGACAGTGATGCCAAATGGCTGTCTTGACAGAAAGAACCATTACAGACATTTACTCCAGCCAAAGCCATTATTGCATTTGATGGATTTTCACCTACCTAGACTACATGGGTTTTCAAAGTTCTATTAGCTGATTTGGGGGTGAGGGAGTTACACCAGTTAGCTGAGCCAGAACAGCCCAAGACCTGCCCATTCCAAACTAATTGATGCTGGTGGTTTTTTGTTTGGATTGCACCGTTTGTTCTGAATGAACACTGTAGAATGAGCATGGCCATGAGAACAAGTTTTGCTTGCAAATATATGGCTCTGTTAAGTGTTATGTGGAATTGCTCGGTTAATTTTCACTCCAAGCCACTTGTAGAAAAGCAATGGCTGAATAGAACTAGTGCAGAAGTAACCCCACTCTCCAAACTCCCTGTAGAGCTGTCACTCACCAATCACATTTTTAGACTTTACATAGACCTCTACAGTGGTGGTCCCAGGACTCTCAAATTTCAGTGGCTCCCTGTGCAACTCCAAAATCCCCGCTTCCCACCTCTCGCCTTCCATTGGACTGCAGCACCCCAGAAGCACTGCACCCGGTTTAACCAAACCAGTCATGCTCCCCTAGATCCGTCTTTGAGCTTTAGGTTCCTCTTTGGTGTCTGTGACCAAAGATCCTCATGGAAGGTGATATAGCAGGCAAACTCTGATTTTTTTCTTTTTAAATTATCTATATATTGGCGCTCATCTCGCTCTATAGGCCGAGGGAGCTGACGTTTGTCTGCAGACAGCTTCCAGGTCATGTGGCCAGCATGACTAAGCCGCTTCTGGCGAACTAGAGCAGCGCACGGAAACGCCGTTTACCTTCCCACCGGAGTGGTACCTATTTATCTACTTGCACTTTGAGGTGCTTTCGAACTGCTAGGTGGGCAGGAGCAGGGACCAAACAATGGGAGCTCACCCCGTTGCGGGGATTCGAACCACCGACCTTCTGATCGGCAAGCCCTAGGCTCAGTGGTTTAGACCAGCGTTTCCCAACCAGTGTGCCGCGGCACAGGAGTGTGCCACAAGACACCGGCTCCTGTGCTGCGGGAAGACACCGGCTGCTGTGCCACCCTGGGCCGCTTCCGCTTCCGGGTCGGTCCGGGCTGGCGTCGCCTCGGCTCCGCTTCCAGCTCGCCGACCGCTGCCTTCGCCGGGGCTGCCGGGCGCTTTGCCCGCTGCCTCTGCCGCCCCGGTCGCGGTCGGGGACGGGCGGGAGGTGCCGGTGCCACCGGGCTCGCTCGGGGCCGGGTGGAGGTGCTGCCGGGGGGCTGGGCGCGGGAGGGGGGGCGGGCGCCTGGCCCGCCGACCTCCCGCTCCGTTTTCGCCCGCCTGGGTCCTTCCCCTCCCTCCCGCCAGGGCGCGCGGACACCCCGCCCCCCGGGTCGGGGGGGTCGGGGTGCATGTGGTGGTGGTGTGCCGCGAGATTTTTTTCGTGGGGCAGGTGTGCCGTTGCCCCGAGGAGGTTGAAAAACACTGGTTTAGACCACAGCGCCACCCTCGTCCAGCATGCTTACTCAGTTGTAAACCCCACTGAGTTCAATGAAACTTGTGCATCACATTGCAGCCTGAAGCTTAAATTTCCAAGAATGAAGAGTATCATCTTGGAATATTGCTTTGCCAGTTATGATTTATTTATTTCTGTCATCATCTTTGTACCTTTGGGGTTTTGTTTTGATTTTGTTTTGCTTTATTTCTAACAAGGGTCTGTCCAGTTTAACTGCATGGGCTTTGGTAGTTTGGTTATGGAAAAGGGACCTCATTTTTGTCTTGGGTGGTGGCCTGGAAAATATAGCACATCACTATGCTTTGGCAGAAGTAAGCAAAGCAGGTGTCTCTTGATGAGTCATCTTTAATTGCACATCAGCGGGGACTGGAAATTATCATTCTGACCACATTTATTTAAACTGAGTTTGTTATGGCAAACACTTCCTACTTGCCTCCCACCAAGTGAAAACTGGCACCACCCCCTGCTTCCATTAGAGAAAAAAATAACAGCTGTAAAACAAGCAAAAACAAAAAACCCAACAGGTCGAGTTTTCTTTAGAATAGGGAGTGCCAGGAGTTTTTTAGTTTTTTAAAAAAAGACTATACCTGTAGCAAGGGACCCAGGTGGCGCTGTGGGTTAAACCACAGAGCCTAGGGCTTGCTGATCAGAAGGTCGGCGGTTCGAATCCCTGTGATGGGGTGAGCTCCCGTTGCTCGGTCCCAGCTCCTGCCCACCTAGCAGTTCAAAAGCACGTCAAAGTGCAAGTAGATAAATAGGGACCGCTTCAGCGGGAAGGTAAACGGCGTTTCCATGCGCTGCTCTGGTTCGCCAGAAGCGGCTTTGTCATGCTGGCCACATGACCCGGAAGCTGTACGCCGGCTCCTTTGGCCAATAAAGTGAGATGAGCGCCGCAACCCCAGAGTCGGACACGACTGGACCTAAAGGTCAGGGGTCCCTTTACCTTTACCTTTATACCTGTAGCATTTCTGTCATTACTCTGTTATGCACTTCAGGCAAAACTGTTGCAATACTGACAACTCTTTTTTGTCCCCTTTTTATTGATATCATTTCCTTTATCCAAGCAGAGAATATGGTTGATGCGTAAATAATTATGGGAATCAGTACATTTATAGATATTTAAATTTCTTCAAGTACCTCAAGCGCATCTCCCTCCGCTTATTTCATTCTCAGGAGAACCTGAGAGTGACTGGCCCAAGGCTACCTAGTAGACTTCACGGCTGAGTGAGGATTGGAACATAGGTCTGCCAAGCCTAGCCCAACACTTGCCACAACACTACACTGGTAGGCTATGTGAAAATATCCTTCCTGTTTAAAACTGGTGACATGAAAATACATTGGAACTTGGGATTTTCATTTTCTTTACTGAGTTCATCCAACCTTTCTTTTCTCACCAGTCTCAGAGCGATGCACATGGGGCTCCTAGGCAGTCCCCCATTTAGGAATGGACCAGACCCAGACTTGCTTAGCGTCACTGCAAAATGTGCCCTCGGGCAGCAATAAAACAACTAGCAACAAGGCAAATGAATGCAGTACTAGCTATGGGCATAGCCAGGATTTATGATAGGGGGCAGGCTTCTTGTTAGGGGAGGGGGCAGAACCTCAGTTAGTTAATTATTTTTATTGATTTACTTGATTGGGGGGGCAGCTGCGCCCTGGTACTAGCTTGTGTTTGCCTCTGAAGTTTTTATGATATATAAGCTCAGCTTCTTCAACAACAGCCCTACATAATAACAAGAGAATATGAACACATCATTTTAACCATGATCAAGGTCACATGGCTAATTAAAATACTTTGCGGTACCATGTTGCAGAAGTCCTGCTGATATGCCATCTGCACCTGCAGCTTGACACATCAAAAAAACCCTTTCCACAAATTGCCTGCTCCTAATAGGTAATTGCAGTGCCAATGACCATTACCTAATTAGTCACTAAATTGGTAACGGGAATCCTCTAGCCTATGCTAATTGTTTTAAAACACTGAACGGTATAGATCTATTCTAATTAAGGGAGAATTCAGGATGTTCGCAGTGCAGTGAAGCAGACCAGTTTGATGTCATACTCCCCCCCCCCAACAGTGCTCGGTGCATGACCTGTTTTAGCAACCTTTCGCACAGACTTCTTAAACTCACCCATTTAGAAGCAGCTCTTGAGACAGAATGAGGGCCAGTAAGAAAGTTGGCAGCCCTAGCATCTTTATACAAATACCGTGATCCAGAGCTTCCCTATGGAAGTAGGGTTCCAATAAACTTTCTCCGTCTATTAGGCTTTTCCTCATTGACTTTGTCCTACCGCTGAACCATCTAACTTAGTACTGGGTACACAGCAGCTTTCCAACAGTTTTAGACATGTCCTTCCCAGTCCTATCTATAGATCAGAGATGAGACTGCAGCTCTCCCATTCAAGTGCACACAAGCTCAAGATCAGAGTATTTGATTATCACGTTTTCATAAGGTTAATGAAGATCTAAAGCACTATATACCGGTGTATATATATATATGCATAATGAGTAAATTAAGATAACTGTCATTCTGGAGAAATGAGAGCCAGATCATTTTTCTTGGACCGTGTCCAAATTAAATAAATCCTGGTGACATCTACCATCTTCTCATCTTGTGGGAAAGAAGGGAAATTGTGCAGAAAACACATAGTGACATGATCATGCAGTAGCTTTTCAACTGATACACTGTCCATGTGATGTATTGTGTTTTCAGCCTGTAGATTCATCACTTCCAAATGCCTAGCCCTAGCACCTATGGAGCTGCTGGATGTACTGTTTACACTTTACACGCTGTTCAGAAGTATTTGTTAAGACAGGCATAGGCAAACTCAGCCCTCCAGATGTTTTGAGACTACAATTCCCATCATCCCTGAGCACTGGTCCTGTTAGCTAGGGATCATGGGAGTTGTAGTCCCAAAACATCTGGAGGGCCGAGTTTGCCTATGCCTGGGTTAAGGGAACAAGGCTGTTGTTTTTTCAGGACCAAAGGCTCTTTTGCATGCAGAGAGAGGGTTTGACCTTTGAAGAAATAGTTTAAAGCAAAATGTATTGTGTATCTCTGGGTGCTTGTGTTTTTTTAAAAAAAGGTAGGAAGAAAACAATCCTTTTCAAGGAATGCAGGTGAATCATAAAAATGAAACAACTGTGAGGCAGGAATAAAGGCATGAAGGGGCGCTTCCGTGGAACTTGTTTATTGAGCATCATTGTGATTTGTTCGCATGAAGTTTGCTGAGAGGTTGGACAACATCAGCTGAATATTGAACATCCGTGCTGATTTGTCTGCAGGGAGGTCAAATGGCATTTTATCAAGCAAATGTTATCCACCACTTCACAGTACACCCTCCCATCACGTTCCTTACCATAAAACATCCATGATGGAAGCGGTGGGGTGAGTGGAAGGAGGCTTGTTGTACAATCATTTTCAATTACACAACCTTAATTGTCTAGTATGAATCTAAGGAATCCCACCCACAAAATACCAAGCAGCCTGGGAGCTCCCTACGTAAGTCCCAATCAGTTCAGCAAGCCTTACTTAATGAGTAAAAAATAATGCAGACTTGGGATGTAACAGGAAGAAAGTGAAAAAGACAGTGTGGGAGGAATGAGAAATGAAGTGAGAGATCGAAGAAAGGGTGCGTGAAAGAAGAAGCGGAAGGAAGGCCCCTTTGGGAGGAAGGGTTAATAACGGCATCAACAATGTGAAAAGACGTTCTCAGAAAAACAAGAGAAAGTTAAGGCTGCCGCCCTTTACTTACAGTACCTGAAAGTAAGCCTGATTGAGTAACCATGCAGAGGTCTGGACTGCAGCTATGAAACAGACTGTAAAGGCGCCAGGGAAATGGAGAAACAATAACATGAGGCACATGCATTTGCTGGGGAGACAGCTCAACTTGCCTCTTTGGTCTTTGGCAGTGCTGGCTAGAAGTCTGACAGGCAAGTGGGGCAGTTGGTTTGGGCAGGGGTGGGTAGGTGGGCTATCAAACTGGGATTAAAGGCTGCTTCTCCTTCATTAGCCCCCCCCCAGCAAAAACACACAGGGAAAGATAAAGAAATCAGAGCTGCCCATTCCCTCCTTTTGCTGTTGACTGACACGAGACCATCCTCTATAGGCTGCACACCATCCTGCTGCTGCCCAGATTAGCTTTCCCCCACCCATCCCCAGAACAGGACTCACCAGTTCTGACTCCTGCCCTGGAAAGGTAAGCCACCATTTTAAATTTTCTCCAATACCCCCAATGTAACGTCACTCCAGAGCACTGAGGGAAAACACACAGACTCACACTATATCAGAGCCATTGTGGGATATTTAAAATTGGCAGCTTTTAGTTGTTGGCTGCTGCTAGGTCCATTGATTTGGGAGGGAATCCACCAGAGGTTACAAGGCTCCCCTCAAACCCACACCCAGCCCTGTTCAGTACAGGTAACACACAGGAGCATACTTAACCATAGATGAGGCTTATCTCCAGAAAACAATGCTGGATCAAAACTTGGGAGTTAGTGCAAGATAAAGCTCAGCTATCATTACTGGGAAAGCTGATCAGCTAGTGACCAAATGTTTCAAATCCCTGTTTAAATCCCTCATTTCAAATCCCTTCTCAAGAGTCATTTTCAAAGCAAAGAACCAGCCACTTATTAGTGTCCAAGATGAATGGAAGGTGGGGGAGCTTATTCCCCACCCCCATTTGTTAGGAAACTGAACATTTAATGATTGCAGCCATACAGAAATTCCCCTTCCTCCCTATCCTTCCTCTTCTACCTGTTTGCTGGTATGTACTGCAGAATTTTTTTCCAAGCCACAGATTGCATTTGCTTGTACAGCATCTAAAGTCGCTGGCAGCAGCTTCTTGTTGGAATGCCATGACACTTCCTGCAATTTGAATGTTAGATAAGAATGATAGGCAGAAGATGCTAAGGGAGATGGGCTGACTGAAAAGCTAAAACACATCCTGCAATTTGAAGCCTGCCTGAGGGGACTTGCCAATCTTTTGCAAAGAAGAGGAGACAGCCTTGGACTGTGCATGCAAAAAGGGAAGTATACACAGAGCTCTCTGCCCCCCCTTGAGTAGTAAAGTGAATTTTTAATATACCTGCTTATGCATCCTGCACCACTGAAGCAAACAAATCTCAGTTATATCTGTTTCTTATCAAACCAATAAAAGGGATCCAGAGTGGATCCTTGAAATTACAGGCCAGTTATCTTAACATCTGTGCCAGGAAAACTGGTGGAAAGTATTGTTAAAGCTGAAATAACAAAGCATATAGAAGAACAAGCCTTACTGGAGCAAAGCCAACATGGCTTCTGCAAGGGCAATTCCTGTCTCATTGACCTATTAGAGTTATTTGAGAGTGTCAACAAGCATATATAGATAGAGATGATCTGGTTGACATAGTGTAGTTGGACTTTCAAAAAGCTTTCAACAGAGCACATCACCAAAGAGTACATGCTGGGTGATTTTAGCAGTCAAGGAATAAGAGGAGAGGTCTTCTTGTCAGTCAGGAATTGGTTTATACATGGGGCTGCTGTTGAAGATCACTTTAAAGCTTCTATTGGTTCAAAATGTAGCAGCCAGATTAGCGGCTGGGGTTCTATTTACAACTCGTAAAACCCCTGTTTTACAACAGCTGCATTGGTTGCTGTTTCTGGGCCTTATTCAGGGTGTTTAAAGCCCTAAACAACTCAGGCCCCAAATACCTGAATGACTGCCTCTTTCCCTACAGACACTGTCAGGTATCAAGAGCAGCCAAGAAGCCATCTTGCTAATTCCACCATTCCCAGAAGTTCGGGGGGGTGGCCTGTGGCAGCCCCAAAGTTGTGGACTTTCCTCCCCACAGCAATATATCCACCACCTTCAATAACTTCTGTCATATTCTGAAGACACAACTTTTTACCCTGGCCTTTGACACTTGAGATATATATATTTTTTCCAGGAGCCATCCTATTCCTCTAACTGTAATTTGTTTTAAAATGTTTCTAATATTGAATTTTAAATTGCTGTAGCCCATTCTGGGACCTTATGGCGAAGGGCAGGTAAGAAATCAAATTGTTGTTGTTGTTGTTAAAATATTTTGATTAAGTCCTCAGCAGTGGCATTTACACAGGATGGTGGGACTGGAAGGAGTATATATATAAAAATTGAGACATCTGTTAGGATTGTAACAAGAGCATAGCTGTGTCGAATCTGAACATTTACAGAATCTTCACATACCAGTTCTTGACAAATCCCAAAGTGACGCTGACCCCCGTCATAATGTGCATTGTCCTGAATCTATGTCAGTTAATAAATATCCAATAAGAGGAACATTGCCCAGATAAGCTTTAAGCACTCAAGGCTCTCTGCATGCCTCCCTGGACTCAATGTCATTTTGACTGCTAGGAAGAAATTTATTTCCTTGGAATTTGGTGTCCCTTTGTGTGCATTATTACCAGATATGATATGTTGCACTTGATCCAGTGCAGAAAATTGTTCCTGAACGCACACACATATATTTTGTTGAATATCTCTCTAGCACAGAATAATTCACAATGAAGTATTCTTTCTGATAGGAAACGGGCTAATCAAGATGAATGTCTGAAATTTAGTCAAGCTGCTGTAGTATAGTGAGCCGTGAGCCAGGAAGACTATAGCTGGGAACTCTTGCCTCGGCCATGAGCTCACTAGCAGGTCTTAGGAAAGATACTGTTGCACGGTGCCCCATCTATCACAGAGAACTGTGGGGCTCTATATCGTGTTGGTGTTTTCCCCATATCCTTCAGTCTACTGCTAAACATTTTAACGTTGTGCTGTGTGGGAGCCACTGTAGAGAGCTCCTTGCCATGTAACAAAGATTATGTCACAAGCCCTGTGGATGGGAAAGATCCATAACACAGTTCCAGCACTGCCCTGAATCCCAGGAGGGATAACTTTGATAGAAATGCATTGTGGATACTTCCAGTACTGCAGGAACATCCCCTATCTCTTAATACTAGACCACAGGAACACCCAGTGAAGCCGCCCAGTGGAAGATTAACCTGAGCCTACGGGCAGTTAAGGTATAGCAAGATGCAGCGATGGCCACCAACTTGGATGGCTTGAAAAGATGGTTAGGAAGTTAAATAGAGGACAAGACTATCAATAGCTACTACCCATAATGGCTGCATTCTGTCTCCACTGTTGGAGGTGTTATGTCTCTGAATGCCAGTTGCTGGTAATTTCAGGTGGGCAGAGTGCTGTTACCCTCAGGTTCTGGTTGCGCACTTTCCATGGGCATCTGCTTGGCCATTGTGAGAACAGAGTGCTAGGTGGACTGTTGGTCTGATGTGGCAGAGCTCAGCTATCATTACTGGGAAAGCTGATCAGCTAGTGACCAAATGTTTCGAGTGCTTTTGACAGAGTGTGAGAAGATCCCTTGCTGCTGTGGTTCTTACGTTTCCAAATTATTATTTGAAGAGGCCCCAAGCGGTTGCATTGGAGTTGCACCTGTGTGGCCACAGCCCAAGATTCCCTGTACAAAAAATGATTTCCCTTGATCTCTCTCTACCTGAGTTTCCTGTTGTAATTGCTGCTTTAATGGGATTATTGACTCCTTTAATTACAAACGCTTCTATTTCATGGTTTGTGTAACTGTTTTTTATACATTGCAAATGGCTTAGAAGCCTATCATGGCATTAAGTGGTCCTGAAAAACCTACATTGGCTCCCAGTATGTTTCCGGGCACAATTCAAAGTGCTGGTGCTGACCTTTAAAGCCCTAAATGGCCTCGGCCCAGTATACCTGAAGGAGTGTCTCCACCCCCATCGTTCAGCCCGGACACTGAGGTCCAGCTCCGAGGGCCTTCTGGCATTTCCCTCACTGCGAGAAGTGTGGTTACAGGAAACCAGGCAGAGGGCCTTCTTGGTAGTGGCTCCCGCCCTGTGGAATGCCCTCCCACCAGATGTCAAAGAAATAAACAACTATCTGACTTTTAGAAGACATCTGAAGGCAGCCCTGTTTAGGGAAGTTTTTAATATTTGATGAATTAGTGTATTTTAATATTTTGCTGGAAGCCACCCAGAGTGGCTGGGGAAACCCAGCCAGATGGGTGGGGTATAAATTGTTGTTGTTGTTGTTGTTGTTGTTGTTGTTGTTGTTGTTATATAAATGAATGTTTGTTTATTTGCTTAATATATTTATATATCCTGCCTTTCTGCCAAGTTGGGACTCAAGGCGGCTTGCAACATTTTAAATCATCTTTATAAAATATAAAGTAATAAAAACAAACGACAATAAAACACATTTAGAACCAGCATTAACATACCAATTGCTCTGACAGCAGTTCAGTGGTCAGCATCATCTGCGCCAAGTTTCCAAAGTCCTGTCTGAATAGGAAGGTCTTAGCCAGCCAACGGAAAGTTAGCAAGGAGCAGAGGCAGATTTGGTGGAGTGTGACCGGTTCAGCCGCATTGGACGCCACGCTGAGAGGGAGCTGCAGGGATCACTGCAACAATGATGAACAATGGAAGGCGAGAGGCAGGGGGCGGCTGAATTTTGGCATTGCACAGGGTGCCACGGATATTGGAAAGCCCAAAGTCTGCCACTGCAAAGAGGGAGCCAATCTAGCCTCTCTTGAGAGGGATTTCCACAGAAAGGACTCGTGTCACCAGCAACTTTGTCTCTGATTTTGATGGTACCCCCCCAAAAAAAAATTGGCTCAAGGAATGAGGGAAGCTAACAAAGGAAGATAGAATAGAATAGAATCCCCCTCTCCCCAACCTTCTTTACTGCCTCTCCTTCATGCTTATGCAAGTAAAGCTGAACTATGGTTTTAAGTGGGCTTTTGCTGAATACAGAACCATCTGGCTACTTTGAAGAAGCAGTGAGGCTATGCCCACCGTATTCTCACTAGCTTGGCTCTTCCTTAACTTGTCTTTATTCACAGCCATGGAGTTAGGCCAGATTTGGCCACTCATCTTGAGCCAGGCTGAAGCCTTCCTTGGCTTGTCCACTTCTCCCTTTTTGGAGAGAGGGTACAGCCTGTACAATGCATCATCTGTTATGTAATTATAACGAGCTAGAGGTTCCGGTTTTCTTGTCAGTGTCAGAAATATATGCTTCCCATTTCCTCTCATTACCCACCCACCACTCATTCTCCTTGGGCCGTTGCCTCTGAAGTTCCCAAAGGGGATTCCAATAATAACGCCAGCAGCTCTATTATGTATAGGCAGGTTTGCTCCTGAAAATACAGTAACTTCTCTTTTGTTGTATGCCAGAGAAACAATTTGTAACAGAAGACATTGGACCAATTTCAGTCGTGGCTCATCTCCAAGAAAAATAATGGCAACGAGCCCTCTTCTACCAAAGCGGAATTTGCCCCTTGGTTGTCTTTCTCGCTCTATCTGGCTTGTATCAATTCAGTGATTTATTATGGACTGTACTTTTGATGGCGACACCCCCCATCATCATCATCATCATCATCATCATCATCAGAAGCCTACCAGCAAACATTTATGTCACATTAAATCAGATAGTCTCTAACATAACATACCACAGTATTTATTTATTTATTTATTTATTTATTTATTTATTTAATCAATCTATTTAATCTATTTATCAGTGGCCACTGTTTTTGTCATTTTGGGTGCTATGTAGGAATTTGGTATGAATTGACCCGCTGCACAATTTCCAAGATGAAAGTTCGTATTGGAACTTAGTTATCCACTGGATCTTACACTGAATGGTCCAGTGCAGTTCTCATCTCAAAGACTGTATAATCCATTTATGTCTGCCAGCTTTCACAACAGAAGTCCATTTGCACAATTTTGATTTCTCTTCTGTGGGAATGTTTGGGAACGTGGATGATGATTTATAATTTAATATATCTCATCCTAACTTGCGCTTGCAAGTTCAACTAGCAGAGTAACATTCCCTTTTAAAATACACACAGCGGAAGTTGCTTTGATTCGCTAGAATCAACTTAATCTAGTTTCCTGGTTTGTCACTATATATTTCCCCTTTGTCCCTCTTCAAATAAGACACAGCACACGTCTTCTATAAAAAGATATAAAATGTTTACTCACGGACATCCAGTTGCAGAGACAGTAAGATTCCCAAAAGAAGGCAGGCTTATGCATAGTAAAGATATGTACAATTGGAATCTCTCCATGTGGGAGAGAACTCCATTAGGCCCCAGTTGGCTGGAAGCCAACTGAGCATCCTTCCTGATAATCCAGGCGAGAGGCAAGAGAGAGAAGGGGAGAGAATGGCTCCTGACCTGCGCGTTTTGTTCCAACCTGCCCAGGTAAAGCCACTCCCACATCTAGCTGCAAGAGGAAGTTGTTTCAGTCCAGGTGACCAGGAAGTTGTGGCTGGAGGACTGAAACCCCTTCTAGCATTGTTGTACTTGACTGCTCTAGTGTTTACATCCCACATCTTCTCTCTCTTACAGCCTCCTCTGCACCCCAGAATCTGTTCCAGAGCAGACTTTAGGAATGGAAAGCTGTGGGGGGAGGAGTTAAAAAGGATGGGCCCTGTCATGTGAACAGACATTGGCTCTTACCTAATACATTTAAATTTTGAGGGGGACACACATTATTTTTAAAAATAAATAGAAAGTTTACAGGTTAATACAGATAATGGACAGAGCATACTTATGGGTGAACACATGCCAAATGGTGTAGAATGGAAAGAGAGTTGTCCAACTCTATGCAATCCATTATCAGTTGTATTTTAACCATACACCTGTAATAAACATGCATGCATCATTTTATTTGTATGCTGCCTTAAGCCATTCTCAAGGCAGCTGCCTTTAAAAAAAAAATACACAACACCAAACATAACAAAAAGCAGTCATAAACAATAAATAAAACATCAAAAAGTAAACAACCAAATGGAACAATTTCCACATAAATCAAAATAAAATCTAAAATAAAGATATGAAAAAACTGATAGCGATAACAGCAACAATCTCGCAACAGAAACCCCTAAACCCAATATAAAACCCCAGCCCAATATAAAACATTGTGTGAGACGGATGGGTGTCTCCTCGGAAGTAAGCATCCACAAAACGCAGTCTGCTAAACTAATCACTTTATTTCATAACATTGATAATCCAGACCTTGCGATTATGCATCCGACCCCTCGGAGTCAGATCCTTCTAGTACGGATTTGCGGCTCCGCCCCCAGCATAGGAGCTTCGGAAAGCCTAGTCTCCGCCTCTCCTTTTTCCGCTTCCGCGCCCTTGACCTGGGCAGCCCTACGGCTCCCCCTTCCCTTTCGCTTTCACCTTCCCCGCTCGTGGTGTCTGATGCTCCGGTAGGCTCTCTAAGCCTCAACTCCTCCTCGGTCTCCATATTCTGATCCCTTCCCATTGGCTGTGCTAGCGCTCTGGTGGAGCTTTCCTCCCATTGCTGCACTACCTGCTCTGGCGTCAGCAGGGGCTGTGCCTGTTCCTGATCCCAGACCCTCAATAACTCTTCGGGCGTCAGCGGAGCCCTATCTAGGTCAGCTGTCTCCTCTGGCACCGCTTCGGAAACCGGCCAGCCCCTGACATCCATCCCCCCTTCCAAGCCCCCCTTCCCCTCCTGAAAAGGCACACCTGGTTGGGGCAGATTGGTTTCGGAGTCCCTTGCTAGATCTCCCAGCTCCCCCCAAGACTCGTCTGCTGTGTCAGGGGAGGAAGGGAAACCTAAGAATATTGTGGTGTCGCCACTGGACGATGAGGCAAACAGGTCTTCCCAATCCTCCCTGGCCATGGGTGGAGAAAGGGGTTCTGCACTCTCGGTCCCTTCTCCTACCATTGGGTACCCTTCACTCCCCCCTGATGGTGGGAAACCCCAGAAGTCCCCTTCCTCCGAGTCTGTGGGCTGAAACACGTCTCTCAGTTGCCAACGGTATGGTTTGGGCTTGTGCGGGAATAGTTCGTGAAATTCCCACACCAGATGCTCCTTGGTGACTTCCTCTGCCGGGATCCATGCATTTTCCGACGCTGGCTCCCCCTCCCACGCTACCAAATACTGCAGTTCATCCCCTTGCCACCTGGAGTCCAAAATCTCGGTGGCCTCGTTGAATAGTTCCGGTTCCACCATCGGTAACCCCTGCGACCCCTGCTGGTAGCCCTGTTGGTACCTGTGAGGTTCCCTGTACTTGGACAGGAGAGACCTGTGGAACACCGGGTGAATCCTCATGTCGTCCGTCAGTCGCAGTTTGAAAGCCACGGGGTTGATCTGCTCCACTACCTCAAAAGGCCCCAGTCTACGTTGCTGCAGCTTCTTGCACCTGCCGCGAATGGGCAGCCCTTGTGTGGACAACCATACCATATCTCCCACCTGGATGTCCTCCCCCTCCCTGCGGTGCCGGTCCGCTGCCGTCTTGTAGGCTGCTTTAGCCCGCTCCAAATTGTCACTGAGCAATTGGTGCAATGCTTCCAACTCCTCAGCGAAATTCTGTGCAGCGGGCACGTCTCCATCCCCCTGTTCCCCCTCCCTTCCCGGAAAGGCCCTGGGGTGGCTGCCGTAGATCGCCTGGAACGGGGACATGCCTGCCGAGGAGTGTTGAGCATTGTTGTACGAAAACTCTGCAAGGGCGAGTTTGTCACTCCAGTCGCTGTGTTGCTGGGAAGCATAACAGCGCAGATACTGCTGCAGTATGGAATTAACACGCTCCGATTGACCGTTAGTTTGAGGATGGCGTGCTGAAGATAGACACACCTGCACCTTCAAGATCTGCATGAGCTTGCGCCAGAAACGGGAGGTAAATTGGGCGCCGCGATCCGAAATTACTCTCACTGGCATACCATGCAGCTTGAACACGTGCTGCATAAACAACCGGGCCGTCTCCTCCGCCGACACCACTTTGGGGCAGGCAATGAAGTGAGCCATCTTGGTCAGGAGATCCACTACGACTAGTACAGCCGTGTTGCCCTTGGACTTGGGGAGATCCGTGACAAAGTCCAGCGAAACCGCTTCCCAGGGCTTGCTTGGGGTGGGAAGCGGTTCCAGTAGTCCTGCTGGTACCCTTCTCTCCCCCTTGGCCCTTTGGCAGACCTCGCACCCCCTGACATAGTCCTTAACGTCCTGCCTGACCTTTGGCCACCAGAATTCTCTAGTGACCAGTATCATGGTTTTGAATTGCCCAAAGTGCCCTGCTGTGGGGTTGTCATGAAGCTGTCTGAGAATTTTGGCCCTCATATCCTCCCCTGGCACATACAGTGCCCCCTTGTACACCAGTAGCCCCTCCTTTTCCTCAAACCCTCCTGCCCTGGGATTCCCCTCCTTGAGTTCCCTCAGTTTGTTCTGGGCAAAGGCGTCCGCCTGTGTGAGGCGCACCAGTTCTTCCCTACCACCCAATGTCACCCCACACCGCCACTGTTCAGGCTTGAAGATGGCCCTTGCCACCGGAGGTCCTTCATCTTCCATGTATTCTGGCTTCCTGGATAGGGCGTCCGCCCTGCTGTTCTGCTCGCCAGGAACATACTGGATGTGGAAATTGAATTCCGCAAAAAACTCTGCCCATCGCATTTGGCGCTGGTTGAGCACTCTAGCCGTGCGCCAGTACTCCAGGTTCTTGTGATCAGTGTGAACCTGGATTTGGTGTTGCGCCCCCACCAAGAAGTGGCGCCAGTGTTTGAATGCTGCGACCACTGCCAACAGTTCTTTGTCCCAAATGGCGTAATGGGCCTCAGACCGGCTCAACTTCCTGGAATAGAACGCACAGGGCCGCCATTCCTTTGCTGGATCTTGCTGCAGTAGTATCGCTCCTATGGCTCGATCTGATGCATCTGTCTCTATTCTGATGGGCTTGCTGGGGTTCACATGCAGCAACTGCTCCTCTGAGGCGAAGACTTTCTTGAGTGTTTCAAAGGCTTGTTGCGCCTCGTCCGTCCACTTAAACTTCTTCTTGCCTCTCAAGCAGTCCGTAATTGGTGCTGTCATGTCTGCGAACGCCCTTACGAACTTGCGATAAAAATTTGCGAAGCCGACGAAGCGCTGCACGTCCTTCTTGGTCTTGGGGCTTTTCCATTGCAGGATCGCCTCCACCTTATTGGTATCCATGGCTATTCCTGTATCTGAGAGTCGGTAGCCTAGGAAGTCCACCTCCGTGGTGTGGAACCGGCACTTCTCCAGCTTGACCGCTAATTGGTGTTCCTGGAGTCTCTGCAGTACTTCCTTTACGTGGTGCACGTGCTCCTCTGGGTTCTGAGAGTACACCAGCACGTCATCTAAATAGACCACTGCCTGTTTGTACAGCAGGGGTCCCAACACGTGATGCATGAACGCTTGGAAGCATTGACTACCTCCCTGGAGGCCGAAGGGCATCACGAGGAACTCATAAGCACCCAGGGGTGTGAACGTGGTTGTTTTCCACTCATCGCCTTCTCTGATCCTGATTAGGTTGTACGCACCCCTCAGGTCCAGCTTGGTGAAGATCCTGCCCTTGCGTACCGCCGCCAGCAGGTCGTCGATCTTCGGCATGGGGTAGGAGACAGGGAGGGTCAGGGAGTTGAGAATCCGATAGTCACAAATCAATCTCCGTTGGGGGGTGTCCTTTTTGTCCACCCAGAACACTGGGCTGCCCCCTACAGCCTTGCTTTCCCTGATGAACCCTCTGGCCAGGTTTTTGTCAATGAAGTCCTTCAGATCTGCCATCTCCTGCTCCGACATTGAATAAAGCTTGCCCGGTGGCAGCTGAGCTCCTGGCACCAGGTCGATTCGGCAGTCGTAGGGGCGGTGGGGGGGTAGCTTGTCTGCTTCCCTTTCGTTAAACACCTGTTGAAACTCCGCATATTGCGCAGGGAGGGTGACTTCCCCTGCTTGCATCACGGCAGCCTTTGCCTGCTCCTTGGGATTGAGCTGCTGCAAGCAATTCTCCATGCAATACGCAGAACCAAACACTAGAGAGCGCTGATGCCAGCTCACTACTGGGTCATGTCTGTCCAGCCACCCCATCCCCAGTATTAAGGGGGGGCCTGCTAACGTGGTGACGTGGAAAGCAATAACTTCAGAGTGCCTTCCCATCCCCATGCGCATAGGTGGAGCGCTTTGCGTGACCGCCCCTCCTTTTAATTCCCTCCCATCAATGGTGGTGACTTGCAAGGGGACAGGCAAAGGCAGGAGGTGAAGCTGGTGCTGCCGTGCAAAGTCTATATCCAGGAAATCAGCCGATGCTCCCGAATCTACCAAGGCGGGAACTTGCATGGTGAAGCCATTGGGTAGCTCCAGTGTGACTTCCATCACGATGCCTGGCTTGGGAGGGTTGGGGAGGGTGTGCTCTGGCGGGCTGGGGGGGAGCGTCTCTGGTGCGTTGCTGGGGGGACCTTTTACTGCTCCTGAGCCGGGCTGGCCGTCCCCGTGACTTGCCAGCCGGCATTCCCGTTTCCCTGCCTCGGCGTCTGCTCCTCCCCTTCTCCTGTTACAGCCCCCGTCATGCCTTGCCACACCTTTTTCTTATTACACGCTTTTGCGAGGTGTCCTATTTGGTGACACACATAGCATTTTCTGGGCGCCTTCCCGCCTTGCGTGTCACTCCCCTTGGCAACCGTTGCGTTTGAAATAGGGCGCGCGCGCGCTCCTCCCAATTCCATGGGCGTTTCTTCCGGGAGGTGCGTCTGCGCGCCAGCCGGTCTCTCTGTTGGTGTGGGAATGCGGAAGTTGAACCACCTTCCCGCCTTCCCCTCCTTCCTGCTTTTGTCTCTGAGTTCCAGTCTAATGCCGATTGCCATCGCTGCTTCGGTGAGGCTTTTCATGTCATTGTAGGGACCCCCCCTCGCCAAAGAGTCTTTTACTTCATCGGCCAGACCTAACTTAAAGAGCGCTATCATTTGAGGCGTATTGATTTCCCATCCCAGACGATGGGTTAACGACAAAAACTTTGCCTGGTACTCGCGCACCGTCATATTCCCTTGCCTCAAAAGCAAAAGTTCCTGCGCTTCCAATTCCTGTTCCGAACTGCTCGTATAAACAGCGTCCATCGCTTTAAAGAACTCCTTTACTCTCTGAAGCGCTGGGTCCTTGGCCATAATCAGTGGCCTCACCCAATCTCGAGCATGTGATTCAAAATGCGAAATTACAAATCCGACCTGCTCTTCCTCATTTTTAAATGAGTCTTTTTGTAGTTCCAGGGCATATAGCATGTCCGTTCTAAAACCTATGTACTGTTCTGGTCTGCCCTGAAACCTGCTTGTTAGCATGGTGATTCGCCTGCCCGCCTGCGCACTCCTGCCCTGCTCAGCGTGGATCCTTGCCTCCTCCAACCTGGCTTGACTAATTCGGTACAGTACCTCTAGCTCACGAGCTCTATCTTCCCAGGTAGGGGCACCTCCACCGCCGGCTCCTTGGGCAGCTAACGCTGCGGCTTCTTCCGCGCTGCTCATGCTGGTTGTGCTTTACTTCTGAGGAGGTGACGTAGACTAGAAGGATGCTGTGAGACGGATGGGTGTCTCCTCGGAAGTAAGCATCCACAAAACGCAGTCTGCTAAACTAATCACTTTATTTCATAACATTGATAATCCAGACCTTGCGATTATGCATCCGACCCCTCGGAGTCAGATCCTTCTAGTACGGATTTGCGGCTCCGCCCCCAGCATAGGAGCTTCGGAAAGCCTAGTCTCCGCCTCTCCTTTTTCCGCTTCCGCGCCCTTGACCTGGGCAGCCCTACGGCTCCCCCTTCCCTTTCGCTTTCACCTTCCCCGCTCGTGGTGTCTGATGCTCCGGTAGGCTCTCTAAGCCTCAACTCCTCCTCGGTCTCCATATTCTGATCCCTTCCCATTGGCTGTGCTAGCGCTCTGGTGGAGCTTTCCTCCCATTGCTGCACTACCTGCTCTGGCGTCAGCAGGGGCTGTGCCTGTTCCTGATCCCAGACCCTCAATAACTCTTCGGGCGTCAGCGGAGCCCTATCTAGGTCAGCTGTCTCCTCTGGCACCGCTTCGGAAACCGGCCAGCCCCTGACACATTGTATCACTAAAAATGAAGTCCACAAACCCCAAGCTGCAAAATGGTGTGATTCAATTTTTGAAAGAACCTTATGAGACCACCTACATGTGCATGAGATAAATCTGAGCCTAGCTGAGAAGCGTCTCTTCTAAGACAGAACTGCACCTATTGCCTCTAGTTAATTCACATTATCAGGTAAAAGGATAGGATATGGCAGCTGCTGGATTTGAAGGTAAAATGTCAGTCATAGAGTTGCTCAGTTGTGTGAAGCCATAGATCACAAATCCACTGAAATTTCACATCAGTTCATCCCTAAAGGGCAAGGTGCAGATGAAGAAGGCAGAGTGCACTAATGCAGCATATCTGCATCAACAGTTTTACACAAACACTCCACATCGTTGCATTAAAAAGCCACAACTATTATCCCAGCTGTGTAGGAGTCGCTCATGTACGATCAACTCCCAAACAGCTGGTGTAATATTTAAAGGGCACCACTGGTAGCTGCATAATTCACACCTAATAGCTTCATTCTCACAAAGGGTAGTGTAAGCAGTATGCTTTTCACAGATTATGCAAATAGATTCTAAGTGTGAAAATGATTGCTTTTAAAAGCAAGGTGTATTCAAACTGGGAAAGGGAGGTTTTCTGCCTGGCTGAAATCACCTACTGTGGTGTGAAAGGCCAGCACTAACAATGCAGTAATTGTTTCTTAGGCACTGGGCAACTGTGCCATCAATTAAACTGAAGAGCAGAGGTGACACATTTAGTCCTGTAAATGGATTCATGATTTGAACTAAAACTGAAAACACTGGTGTTCCATTTTAGGATTATCATGCTCCTCCTCTTCTCACCGTAATGAATGCAACGTACAATGCCATCTAGCTGTTGAATCATATAGCTGTCCCCCCACATCTAGAAGGTCCCAAGGAAGCCCTTGTGATTGAATTTAAATGGAGTATCTCCCAAGGCTCTTACCCTGAGCTATCTTTCTTATACAAAATGTGCAGGTGGGAGTTCAAAACACAAAGGTGAAGAAGGATAGGTACAAAAATACAAGGGATATACATGTTTCAATAGCCTTTGTCCACCTTGTACTTCCAATTTGGAAAACATTATGCCTGCATTTTGAAATTGTATAGGTCCAACAGAGCTATGCTGTACCCCCCCAGACACAACCTATAGATACGGATCTATTATAACCTGAGTATGCACTAAAACATGCATTTTTTGTGTATACCTTCTAATATACACATTTTTGTTCACTTTTTCTTTACGCATCTTTACACAAAATTCAGAATTTGAAAGTACAGCTGCATTTCAGCTCACATATTGTTTTGGTAAGTGGCTATTAGGTAGATTTGCATTAAAATGCAAATCGAACCAAATCCCCTTACCCCCCCAAAAAAAATCTTTACTACTTTTCATATATTACCACGCACATACTGCTTCCTGTATGCACAACAATTCCGTAAATTAATCTCCAAGTTGATGCAAGGTTTAATCTGTTTTTAATTTTTCTTATTGATAACTTTATTGTTCTGCCTTTTTTTGTAAACTGCTTTGAAGTTTCGTTATCAATGAGAAAAATGTACAATAACGTAATGAATGTATGTGACATAAAATTAAGATACCCATCGTGTGCTAAATAAATTGTATTTATTGCATATCCTGGCAAATAATCCACAACACAAGAAAAAATTACATTAACAAAGCTATATATGTGTTTGCCAAGGTCCTATCTCAGCAGTTCTGTGCTTACACTGTTTAGCATGGCATCACCGTGAAGAAGACTAATGTCTCTCTCTTGCCCTCCCTCTCCTCTTTAAAAAAAAAATAGAAAGGAGAAATAATAGGCACTGCCAGTAGGCACTGTTGACCCAGGTCTGAAGTGTTTGAAATTAATTTTTCCACTTTGGATAGCATTTAAATTTCTCATTATTTCTCAGCGATGGACATGAATGTATTGGGTATCATGCCAAATGCAGCAATCAAAGTCTCTTGCAGAGGCTGTGGGACACACAAAGGGTTTCACACAGGCAAGAGTGTTAGCTATGCATGCTTTCACGTTGCCCAGGCTCAGCTGAACGCTCTATGAGAACGCCACATATACATACACTGCTTTGTTATGCCTCGCAGCTACTTCTCCTGTTGTTGTTTATATTGCAAACCTTGTTAGGGTGTGTTTCCCCCTTCTTTCTTATGAGTATAATAACCCCTTCCTCCCCACCCCCCACCTCGGTAATTCCGAAAAGTTTTCCTAGAAAGCTCCTACGCTCATTGCACAAACTGACTTTCTTGGACGGAGGGAAAAGTGAGATTTCACCTACGTGCCGCTGAAATGGCAAGTCATTGAACAGATTTGGTCAATGACAGCCAGAGAAAGAGCCCGGGAGAAAGTGGCATAATATATTGGGCTACACTTATGCCAAGGCGAGCTCTTTATTTCTCTCAAGCGCATGTACACTTTGTTCTCGTTATCCTCAGTTAACTCCAGCGGCTGAATAGGAGCTGAGGTGGGAACTGCTCAAATGCCTCAATAGCTCCACTTAGGGTTTCCATCCCTGAACGATTGCTCACACTCTCCTTTGGAGCTACAGTCAAGCACTCTCTATTGAGGGCCAATTAATACTTTGCCTTTGAGGTGGTAAAGTCCCCTCACAGTGGCTTGTCGCTGGATTCTCATGCAGGAAGGAATTTGTCTGAAAGAGTTCCAACGCGAAAGCCATACTTACATTCACACGCCTTCTCTGAGGTAATACAGAGTTCAAGGTGACTACGTGAAAGTGACGTGCGGATCTTACCTAAAAAAATAAATATAGCTATCAGACCTGAAATAACAATAGTAACAGATAAAGAAATGAGTCCACACACAAACACACACTTTCTTTCCAAATTTCAGTATAATTCATAGCCAGTCACTAATTAAATTGCAGGGAAATCTCCAAAGTTCCATTTTTAACTCTACCTAAACAACAGCATGTCACCCATTTAAGCTAGTAATATAGAATAAGTAATTTAGAACAAGGTAAAGTTAATATACCATGTAGTAATTATAATAACAAAAAACTCAGCCGTTGTGGTAATACTGGTTCAATGTAGGAACAATGTTGGGTGGAACCGATTAATTGTTCCAACCCAGACCTTTTGGGCTGAATCCATCAAAGCATCTGGTCTGGGTTCCTAAATATATTGTAGATTCCATAACAGAAAGTCAACACCCTGGGATGACTGCTGATTCTCATTGTACATGAGTGGTGGACTGGACTGTTGCTTATAGATGAAAGTGAGGGTGCCCCTCTGCAGTCCAATTCAGTCAAAAATTCTTTCTGTGTTCATTATTGTAATAGAGCTTAAAATAGCCACATTGGGGAAGGAGAGTAAATTTACACAACCTCTTTGTTTCTAGCGTATTATCGCATTCATGTTGGTAAAGTGACTCTGCTGTGTGTAAATGCCTTCAGTGTCAGAATAGGGAAAGGTCAAAGTTATGGGAGACCCCTCTCCATAGGTGGCAGGACCCCTTGAGGCATGCAGGTAAATCCTTCTTTCTGAAGAAACAAGCCATCACTCCCCTAATTCCCATCTTCAGCCTGAGATAACATAGCCCTATGTGAACCAGCACCTGACTCAAATTGGCTCTGGGTCCTGCAAACTGAGCTATTACCTCCCTGCAAACTGTACAGCACCTGTTTTGTATGCAAAAGGTCCCAGATTCAACTCTCAGCATCAGCAAGTAGGACTGTAAAAAAATAAAATAATAATACTCCTGACTGAATCCCTGGAAAGCCAGTCCCAGTCAGTGCTGCCAGAGCTCAGCTAGATGGAGCAGTGGTCTGACTTGATATAAGGCTGCTTCCCATGTTTCTAAAAAGATAATGGATGGGGATTTTCTTGTGGACAAGTCTTGGTGAGCTATATATGGCTTTGCACAATGGTTGAACAAAGCAGAAATGACTATGCAGAATAACTAAGCAAGTATTAGAAGTCCCCCCAGAACTGGCCCTACTAAACATCTTCCAAGTTAATAATGCCCACTCACATCATAAAGAGCTCATAGCCCACCTACTCTCAGCAGCCAGAAACACCATAGCCAGACACTGGAGAGACCCTTCAGGAGTAAGCATGCACCGGTGGTATCAAATAGTTTGGGAAGCAGCCTTATTAGAAAAACTAACCAATAAATTGAAACTGGCATGGGGACAAATAGAAGAAGACGCCTTCACCCTGGTATAGCTCCCCTTTATCACATACGCAGCCCAATAAGACAATGACAAGAATCTGCCGACAGCATACAAATCAATCTGGCTAACCTGATTCAAAAACACCCACCCACCCCACTCACACATGAAAGCAAAGTTCACTATAGCCAATCACAAACAAACAACCACACCCTAGGCCAACCCCGACCTCTCTCACCGCCAAAGCAAATAGTGAAGAGAACCCACACAAGTGGTGCTGACACAAAACCCCACACATACACTAAGCAGAATAGAAGCCTTGCCACCCGACCCCACCCCCACTCACCATGCCCCCCTCCACCTCTTTCCCCCCTTTCTTCCCAATGTAACACTAATGTCTCAACAAACGAAACTGATCTGTAGAAAATGTAACTTGAAAAAAGAGGCATTGCACATACTTTTGTAAACCAAGAAATCTTTAATAAAAATATGTTTTAAAAAAACCAAAAATGTTTTTCAGAATCTGAGAGCCTAAGCTTACTCACCAGTTCCCTCAATGTGCACACACACTCTCTAGTAAATGTAAGCATTTCTAGACTTTGATCTAAACTTTGCAAGTGTTCCATGCCGTAGTTTTAAACTTTTTCTTTGTCGCTAGAAGCAGATATATGTTTACATGACATTCTTAATTGCTGTTTTTGGCGGACTAACGCAGTGTAAAATCATAGTCATCAATAGAGCCATTTATCCTGACTGCAATTAACAAATCAAGTCCCAGCACGTTTTTGCTATTTGCCAATCTGTTGAATATTCGCTCTTCCCTCCCTCCCTCTCTCCACTATTCATTTAGTGGTAAACATGTAACCTAGCAACGGAGTGTCAATATCAGCAGTGCCTGATGAAGTTGTGAATCGTAGAGAAACTGGGAAGCCTGGTGCATGGTGAGATGAATGTCTTCTAGGAAGAGCTCCCATTGGCTGAGTCTTACACTGGTCCACAAGTATAGAGTCAACAGTGTGATGCAGCAGCAGAAAAAAGCTAATGCTATTCTAGGCTGCATCAACAGAAGTATAGTGTCCAGAAAAAGAGAAGTATTAGTACCACTCTATTCTGCCTTGGTCAGACCACACCTGGAATACTGTGTCCAATTCTGGGCACCGCAATTTACGAAGCTCGAGGCGGGGTTAGTGTGGGTGGAGAGCTGTAGCAGAATCTTTCATTTTGATTAATAGGCCTAGATTTTCATGATAGTGAATTAATTTCCTAGGACACTCCAATCACAGTGATTTAGGAGAAAGCTCAAAAGCTGTGTTTATTTTTAAAGTGGATTTGTTTTTTCCCCTACACCACCCCTTTCCCTGTGCAAGTCAATACAGAGATCTTTCTCTCTCTCCCAAGCAGGGGCAGATCTATTATGAAACTAATGAAGCTTGAGTTTCAGAGCCCTTATTCCCAGAGGGGCCACCAAACTGACTTTAGTCCACATTGCTTAAAATTTTTAGATCTAGTAGACCAAATTTGAGTTGCACGAATCAAATTAATTTTTGTTGTTGCATATATTTCAACGATCCCAAAGTTTGAAAGTCAGTAGCACAGGTGTTATAAAAGTGTGGTGATCTGTCGTGCAACCCACTGAAGAAGATAACAGTGGTTACTCAGACATTGTTGCTGGTTGTAAAGGGGCTCTCGTGGAAGTTCAAGCTTCTGGGGCCCCCAAATGTAGGTCTCCCACTGCTTCAAAAGAGAAGAGGCTGAATCCCCCAAAATCCATGGGGTGGAGATGCCTATCCAACATCAGTGGTCCTTGGTGTAACAAGGTACTTGCTGGGAGGGTATCATTTTCCCCACACCCATCTTTCCTGAGGAGCCATGCTGTTTTGCCTACCACCCAGTTTCTTATTTATTCCTACTGTACTCACACCAAAACAGGAAAGTCTGTACTTGTAGGAGAACCTCTGCAGCTGTACACTGAAATTTGGCATGCTTTGCCCTCTCAGAAGGAAGGACCATGTCTGCAAATTGCATCAAGTTCTGTGAAAATGGGGGGAAGAGTTATAGTCAGTTTTAGATTTCCCATTATAGTGAATGGGGGGACGGACAGAGTTTCATTTTTAACAGATCTAATTCAGTCTTGAATAGTGAGTCGAACTGGGAAACGACAGAGCTGCTCCAAAACAGGCCCAACTGCTCCCCCAAACTACAGTTACAAGTCTAAGCTTGTGACCAGTACACACCTCTCAATATGCACCCCGCCCCCCACATTGGATAGGAGCAACAGCAATCTCAAAACACAGAGTACTAAACCAGATATATTAGGGGTGGACTGCATTCCTACTCCCCAATGCAGGCCCTGAGCTTTCCAAACCTCTCCTGGAAGTCCTCATGAAAAGGTGTGTCTGTGTGTACTGGGAGGGGAGGATTGTAAACCGCCTCTGCCTGGTTTTCTTTGATTCCCTCCTTTTAAGATGGCTACAGAAGTTACCCTGACTCCTAGAACCATCCACAATATCTAATGCCTCTTCCTTGGGCATCCTCAGAACTAGTATTGCGTACCACAAGCACTATCACCAGCATTACTGCTATGGGTTCTTGTAACGGATGTGATGTAAGCTACATGCAGAGATAACGGAGGGAATTCACTGGGCAATGGGCCCAGAAATGAACATTGTGTGCCTGCAATGCTCACGTCAAAGAAGAGGCAAATTTTCGCTCGGATCTGAGCTGGGTAAACATTCAAGGCTAGCAACAGCAGCGGCACTCCAGGCATTGCCAGAAGGAAACTGGGTCCATCTTTCTTTGTCATGCAGTTTATGATTGCAAAGGGAGGAGAGCCCCAGGGACTACTGCCAGTGCATCAAGACATGGAAAAGAAAGGGATTTGGTATCCCTCTGGAACAACTGGAGCTAGCTCTGTTGAAAGGAGATATAGGGGAATGAGGTTGGGGCAAGTGCATGGGTGGAGGCAGGGGTGGAGGAATGGGGTGTGGTCGGTGCGGGCTGCCCCAGGTGTCATCATTGAGAGGGGTGACAAAATGCCGGGTGGCACTCACTGCAGGGCCTGCAGCGCGCCCGAGACACGCATCTCTCCTGGGAGAGACGCAGTGGCTTGGGCGCATGCAGGCTCCGTGCTGCCCAAATGGTCCGCCCACTGCCTCCCCCCCCAGCTGTAGGGCAGCTGAGTGGGAGGAGGCAGGCAGACTCTGGAGGCCCCATGGTGCGCCCTGCCCCTACGACCGGCTCGCCCTGCCCTCGCCCTGCCCCTATGGGTGGCTCCTGCCGCCCCTGGGTGCGCCACCCCTAGTGCATGAGCGGCTTCCTCTGCCGCTGGGTGGGGGACATATGGATATTGAACTGGCTTGGGGGGGGGAAGTGAAACACTTTCCAATTTGAGTGGAGGGGAACACCTCATTTAATTTCCTGATCCCATGCAAGTGGATGGGACTGTAACTATCTCTAGCAAACCATGGCTGAAGTGCAGATTCTACAGCTGCCAGCACTTCCTGTTATTCTATCTATTGTGGGAAGACACTGCAGTGGACTCCCTCTCGCAATCCCGTTTGCGTAAGTGCCTGTATTGAATCCTTTTCAGGCTACAGGTTGATTATTTTATCAGGTGTTCCTTTATGGGTTTAAAAGATTCCACTGAATAATATATATATATTAAAAATCAGCATCCTACAGATGTGGTGAATGAATATGGAAGTTCTTTTATAGTGGCTTTTCATTTCAAATATTGACTCAAGTGGGCGCTGCTATATTTAGAACATCATAATGAAGGGTGCTCTATGCATATAGATGCTTTGTGCCCTTGCTGTGTAGAAATTGTTAAGAGGGACTTCTTTGAGCTCTGCCTCTTTGTGCTTCACTTCTAAGCTCTCTCTCTCTCAAAAAAAAAAAAAAAAACCAGCCAGAATTAGACAAGAGAAGCGTCATTTGGCATTGGAGTAGATGACGTCTAAAGATTAAAAATCTGAGGGCTAGGAATCAGCAAGCTGTTGGGTTACACTTCTGTCCCTTTTTATTATTATTTTTTGTATTAAGTGGCATATGGAGTTAGAGGAGAGGA
This sequence comes from Darevskia mixta, assembly GCA_034641385.1. Classification (NCBI taxonomy): domain Eukaryota; kingdom Metazoa; phylum Chordata; class Lepidosauria; order Squamata; family Lacertidae; genus Darevskia; species Darevskia mixta. Next base: position 7,857,848 of record JAWWNH010000001.1, on the reverse strand, counting down.
AAGCAGGCAGGCTCTCAGTTTAATTTAATTATTAGAACTCATGCCCCACCCATTTCAAACACATTATCAGGGTGTCTTAGAATAAAAAAAGCACTGTATGTGGAAGGGTCTGGAGAAAGGACAGTGTGTATCCATACCTCACAGAGAAACCCATACTCCTGCCTGCTCAGGCCTCTTTCTTTATAGGTTTTCTGCCTTACAGCACAGGATCATCCTCGTGTAAGAATCATTGTCTTTTCCTCTCCAGTTTCCCCTAAATTCCAGCACTGGACTACTCTATGGGTGGAAGCATCTCTTAGGGCTTTTTTGGTGGCAGTTGAGTCAGGGGTCGGTTTAGGATTCCCCTTGCAGTGAGCTTGCATCCAAGGGGCACTGTGTTAGTTGTCCCCACCCTCAGGCACACAGACACTTCTGGAGGCCTCTTAGACTTGTTCCTCCACTGCTTGAGCCAGTGAGTGGGAGTGTCTTGAAGGTCTTAGCTTCTCTGCTTCTTTTATTCTCTCTTCTTTTTGGTCTCGGTCTACCACTAAACCCCCCACAAACCCAGGTTTCTTCCAGCAAAGTGTTGGTGGCTTCTGTCTTTCCCCAGTTTCATGATCCCACCTGACCTCCTTCTAAGCAGCCTACCCTCTTACTCAGTCACAAATAGAAAAACCCTTGTGTCGCAAACAGTAAACACCAACAATACGGGTTACAATAGTTTTTGACCACTTCTCCATAGAAGGATCTACATTTATATCTTTATAATACGGCTACATATGTATGTTCTACAATTTGAATTGTTGTGCTGAAGAAGGATTCTACGATACAGCAAGAATTATCCGGGATCGCTGTGCACTCTACTATTTACTGTACTACTGGAACTACTTATTACAGTCATTGACTGACTACATTTATTACTGGAACTGTGTTTCAGACACTGTCTGACTACATTTCGAACTTTGTGACTTTGTTATCTCCTGATACAGATTTTGTTCATCTTTTGAAGTGATTGATTCATTATTGGCCATACTGTTGCCCGTATTGTTGGTGTACCCTCTTACTCAGGCATAGGCAAACTTGGCCCTCCAGATGTTTTGAGACTACAATTCCCATCATCCCTGACCACTGGTCCTGTTAGCTAAGGATGATGGGAGTTGTAGTCCCAAAACATCTGGAGGGCTGAGTTTGGGGATGCCTGCTCTTACTGGTGTGCCCAGGCTCTGGCGGTCCATAGCTTACCTCTCCTGCTGGCTTCTCTCTTGGGCTCATTGGGATGCTTCCACAGCCGTGTCCCTTTGCAGCTTTGGCTTGAGATGTCAATCAGCTGACTTTGGGTGACATTGGGTCGTTGATGGCTGAGCAACTGCAAAGCAATTCAAAACAAGCAGGGAGAGTCAAGACCAAACTGCAGTTAATCACACTCTACTACTTATCAAACCTTTATTAGGCAGTTAATCACACTCTCCAATAGAAGGGGCATCTTTGGGCACTGGGAGCAGACCATTTTATTTCCCCAGACTTTGAAACATTTGTTGATTTGTTCTGCTAATTTTAAAAATTCTTTATTATTTCCCCGATTTTCTTTATCAGGTCAGTGCTGTAGCAGAAGCCCAGTGTTGGAACTCACAGAAAAAACTAGCAAGGAAAAAACCTGATTCTTACCTTTGTATGACAGAAAGCCAATAAAGAAAGATCCCTGTCAAAATGACCTATGGAATTTTGGCCACTTCTGGATTCAGGCCTTCAGCCAGCTCCACCTCCCCAACCTTGATATAAACCCATCAGTAAACAGGAATGCCACTTGTGGTGAAGGGCTCTGCTGCGGTGGGCGCCTTAAGTTACATCCCAGTAAACTGTGAACATCAGTTTTGTAGCCAGAAGTTTGGCATAGAATAGTCTTCAAGAATTCAGAGAGCCCCTTTGCTCACAGACCATCTCAGTGCTGCAAAAGCTTCTGGGAAGTAAAGATGGAGTGGGACAAGCTTAGCTCTCTCTAGGGGGCAGGTATGGAAAGAAGACTCCAAGATCCTTACCACTTCTCCTGACCTTTTCCTATAATTTTGACCACAGATCCCATGAGACCTGCAAATTACTGGAGATCGCTGGAAGCACCTTCTGCATTATTGAGTGGAGGAAGCAGACCTGAGCAGCCCTCAGGCAAACACAGCGTATCCTTGTCTGTGTGCATTGGGTTCCTTGCCCCGAAGAAGCGAACTTAAAAAAAAAAAGAACATTTTTGTTAGATTACTATAAAACTTGGCCATTTAAAAAGTTTAAGTCATGGGCCTCAAGTCAGGTAGCCAAAGGACAATGGAACAAAAAGGCATAGGCAAATAGGACAATTCTCAGGGTCTCCTTCGTGAAAAAAAAGGCTTAGGGTTTTAATTTTGACTGCACATGTAGCAATAAAACCACATGAACACATACTCATTTCTACCACTGCTTAAAATTATCTGTTTCTTTCTAGTTTGTTCTTGCATGGATCAGAATTTCACTTTCTCTTTGAGGATTATCAGTTAATGGTTTGGATCCAGGGTAACCACTGAATCCTAAACACCCACCCAATTTGATTACTGTGGTGGGTGGCATGTACACTGGTGCCACTGGTGATGAGAGTGTCATATTGCAGCAGGCACCCTGAACTCCCCAGTAAGCTGCCAATACAGTTTCTCTCTCCAGTGATTCAGTGTGGAAATCCCCCAAAACAGGGCACTTCTGGATAGAGAAAAGTGCTGACAGCTTTGGATCCGCTGGATCCAAAGTCCCATTGAACCACAAAGTGACCCAATCTTTAGGCCCCTCAGCTGTGCCAGACACAAAAGTAAACTGTGCCACACTTCTGCCCTGGCTGGCAAGGTCTGTCAGGACTTCCGATTCACCACAGTGACACTGCCACTCTGATCCTCCCAGGCTCCATGTTAGGATTGCTCTGCTTGAGGACAGGATTAGACATCTACTAAGAAGTACAGTGGAGCCTCGGGTTACGTTGCCTCTGGCTTACGTCACCCTTGGCTTGAGACCGGGGCAAACCCTGAAGTACCGGAAAGGGTTACTTCTGGGTTCGCACCGTTTGCACATGTGCAGAAGCGCTAAATCGTGCCTGTGCATGTGCAGAAGCACTAAATTGCGTCCACAGATGCGACACTTTGGGTTGCAGCATTTTCGGGTTGCGGCAGGGCCTCTAGAACGGATCCCCGCCATAAGCCGAGGTTCCACTGTAAGTCCCATGGAGTTTAGTAAGGCCTACTCTCAAGAAAGCTGGTGAGGATTTCAGCTTAAGTTACTCACACTTAGGTCCTCTTGACATCAATATTAGGGGAGGAGTATTTATTTATTACATTTGTACCCCACTTTTCCTCCAAGAATCTCAAGGTGGCGTACACAGTTCTCCTCCTTCCCATTTGATTCTCACAGCAACCCTATGAGGTAGGTTAGGCTGAGATATAAATGCTTAAGATAGGACTTCAGTGCAGCTAACTCAGTGTAGATCTGATGCAATGTTACCAGTACAGAGACATTTTATGTGCACTGAGTGTTCAATTTAAAATTAGCAATGTATTTAATTAGTATATTGGGCAGGGTGGGGGATGTAAACCTTGCATTTTAAGTACAGAGAAACAAAAAGCATGTGGGAAATCAAATTCCTTCCCACCCACTCACATTTCTTTTGGTGTCTGTTATTTGTCCATCTCTACCGTGCAGACTCCCCCCCCCCCTTCATATTTTTTCCAACTTGCTTCAGAAAACGGTCAAGTCAGCACAGTGAAAGGCAGAACAATTGAAATTTTAGACCACCTTTCTGCATGGCAGCTGTAATGCATGCACTGACTCATGCAGAGCTGCATAGGTGTGTGGTTGTACCCACAAAACAATTTACTCAGTTTCACATAGCAGAAAGGTCTGGTTTTTGCAAGAGATCATTTGTGAGTCAGGTAGATTGTACCTTAAAACAGTAGGCTTTTGTTTTGTTTTGGGGTTTTTTAATGCTTGAGATGGACCATGCACCTATGCCATCCCCTTTCAGCTTGCCAAACATTTTGTTTGTCTCTGGAAACAATGGAGTGCACTTCTGGGGGTGAAGACAAACAGCTGTGTTAGCAGCACCAAAGTGACCTCTCCGGGACACAAGCTTGGGCAGTGTTTATGGAGGTCCTGGGTTGCCCAGACTGCAAGACCCCTCTCTTGGCCTCGCTGATGTGCCCAAAGGAAAGCAGAACAAACTTTGGTAGATATGAAACCGCACAGAAACTGTGAATCCTGGAAATGAAATAGATGCCTAACATGCCGCCAGCTGAAGAATATATGTAGCAGGGGGTCCAAATTTCAGAACATTTTAAGTCATTTCAAAAACCCAGTGGATATTTTTCACACTAACCCCATAATCAGGGGCAGAGCAAGGGTGGGCTGACCTGGGTTCCACCCTGGAGGGGGCGACACTCTGGGCACCCCCCCCATGATGCCCAAGCTGCGCCCCACCGCCCGGCACCCCGTCCGTGCGGTGGCTGCTCGCGCAGCAACTCATAAGGCTGCCGTGCACGAAAAGCAGCATGGACGGGGCAGCCTTACGAGCGCTGTTCGCACATGGCAGCCTTACGAGTTGCCACTCGCTCGTTTGTGCCATTTGTCCTGATGCCTGCGTCACGACACTGCGGAACAACATCCCGCCCCGGGGGGTGCCTCCATGTTTGCCGCCCCGGGCGGCCAAGTGGCTTCGTTCGCCACTGCCCATAATGTGGAAAGCTGCTCTCAGATCCCCGCTGTTGAATATTCATTTTTGATTGAAAAACATGCAATAAGCATGCCAATTCAAGCCAGTGGCCCATTTAGTCCAGCATCCTGTTTTCACAGTGGCTGATCAGATGCTTATGGGAAGCCTGCAAGCTGGACGTGACAGCAAGAGCACTCTGCCCACGTGCGATTCCCAGCAACTGGTATTCAGTAGCATAATGCCTGAGACAGTAAGAGGTGGAACACTGGAGTGAAATCTGGTATCCAGATTCAGTTCCCTATTTAAAACAGGAAACAGCAAGACTTCCTGAACAATGATCCACAATTAAATTTGGAGCACGGGGCACTTTATCACCAACTTCAACTACATGTTGCATTCCTCTCTGAGTACCTCCTAAACTCTGCATCCCTGCTCTCCAACACTACATGTGCAATGGAAGCAACCAAGGGGACCTCCAGATGTTGTTGGACTCTACAACTCCCCTAATCTCTGACCATTGGCCATGCTGGCAGAGGCGGAAGGGACTTGGACAACATCTGGAAGGCCACATGTTCTCTCCCCCCCCCCCGGGGTTAAAGAATCCGAGGTCTCAAGATTGTCATCCCTAACTTGGCAGTGTTAATTTAAATTATTATGTGTACAAGTCCCGTCATTGTCGTCCCAGTTGCACTCAGCCCCTACTTCCACTATTCCTGGTGTTGACTGAAAGCACATCATAACGGAAAATGGCGGCCCCCATGGAATGCTGGAAGCCAACTGGTACAGTAGAAAACATGAGGAATGGCAACAGGAAAGGAGGCTTAGCGCTGAAGCTATAAGATTTTCTCTCCTACTACATTTGAGATGGGAACTATAGTGTACAATCTCTGGACAATTTCATTTTTAATTATACAAGAATGACTGGGGAAATAACATTTGTTTTGTTTTCATTTTAAAAAAAACCCCACATACAGCCTCTCCCTCAAATATTCTTTGTTTGCAGTTAAATAACATTGGCACTCCTGGTAGAATTGCACAAGAGAAATTCTGCAAGCTGATTACACTTCAGGGAAAGTATGCATGCCAGGCAATTAAGGGACTGCCGTTTATATAAAACATTACCTCGGCCTAGCTGATGACATCTGCATCAAAGCACCGTCTGTGTGGGTGAAGATGGACTTGTGTCCTTTCATTTCTAGTTCTCGGTTCTGAAATAACGTGTCTCCAATTGAAGCTGGCCATTTCCATCACATGGGGGAAGAGCGTCTCTTGGTTTAGCAGACCTTACGGTGGATCTATTGCTACATCCGGAGCTTTGGAGGAGAGGTTGGAAGCAGCTAGGGCAACATACTACAAATTCCATTCAACAAAGGGATGAGCGCTTACGATAAAGGCATTGCCAACTCTTCTTTTTGCCTCTGTAACCTAGAGGCAAGATTACAATATGATGCTCCGTGTGGCACTGCTGGGAAGGCTGTTGGAAGACTCTCCACCTTGCTGCCCCTGGGCCCATCACATTTGAGCTCCACCTAGGAACGGGGGTGAAATTCAATTCAGTTTGCATTTAAATGTGAGCTTACCTAATCTGCACATTACAAAACGGTATGTGAACTGAAACACACAGACATCATTTGAAATGTGTACTTCTCTGAATTTTGCAATGCAGTTCTGCAGCCAGGTAATGTGCACAGAAATGCATATACTAGGGCAAGGGTGTTCCCAAACTGAGGTCCAGAAGCCTCATTCAGGTGGTCCACATGTAAAAATGCAAATAAATGTCACATTTGAATAAAGGATGCTTATGTGACTAGACTTGGAGATGGCTTTAGGGGCATGGCAACTATTATTTAGAATGGAGGGCGAGAGGCATGGGGTGCCAAATTTTGGCACTGCATGAAATTTGAGACTCCAAGATCTGCTATTGCTAGACTTCCTATGTCAAGTGCCCAAATGCCATGAACAGAGCACCTTTCTGGTGTTCTCCTCTTCAGAAGTCCACATGTTTATCATGCATGTCTGAAGAGGGCTTCGAATCCCTTAGAGGCCTCCCCACATTCAAGAGCCCCGATCGGACAGTGCTCCTAATCACAGGAAGGTTTTTCCATGGATAGAGACTTCCTGAGTTCATGCAAACCCCAGAACACCACTGCAGAGCGACTGCATTCTGGGGCATTTGCTTTCACATCAGGGAATCCATGTAGAAACCACTTCCATCATCCTTAGAATATAGATCTGTCAGGCCCCTGTCCACAGGCATGCTTGAAACTCATAATATTTGCGACGTGACAAATATCTCCCTTGCTATCTCCAGGGATTTCCTCTTAAGATTTCCCCTTCATCGTGGGATTCTCTATCTGTAAGAAATCATGAGGTAAAAAAAAAATGAAATCCTTCACTCAGCAAGTTCCGGAATGTTCACAACCGAAGACGAATCAGCCAGGGCCCAGGGGCAGCAGCCTGGACATATCTTTGTGTGTGTTTTGAAGAACTGACTGTTATGAATGTTCTGTTTATGAAAACAAAGTATCATTCCGTGGCCAGATTTCACTTTCCAGCTCAGTTATGTGTACATTTAATCCCTAAAACTGTACGTGAATCTCATTTTTGTTGAATGATGTCAGCTAACACTGCACTTTTTCATTTCGTTATGGTATACTCTTGGCAAGAGCATGAAATACCCAGTTCAGTCCCATTACTCATGACGATCCCCCACCCACCTTTTCTTCAGATGGAGTTACAGCATAATCCTACACCTGACAGCTCAGAAATGTAGTTTTCTGATCAGTGGCTTTCAAACTTTCCACCATAAAGGGAAAAAAATCAATTTTGATTTATTTCCTGGGGGACCTTTGCATTTATATAATAGGCAAGGATTCTAGTGGCAAAGGATTCTGGGGTATCCCTCTGCCCATGTGCCCTCATAGCCCTGCCCTCATCCTGCTTCCTCTTGGGAAATGGCAGTGAAGCTTGCGTTGTGGCTCTGTCCCACCTGCTTAGGGGCACCAGTCAGGCCTCTTGGAACTAGTTATCGCCCCATGTAAGCTGAACATGTGCTTGACAGTATTCCCAACTTTTCTCTGTGCCTGCCTGAAAGATGGTGAAGGAAATCAGTCATTTTTTCAGGGACAGTTGTCTGCTATTTCTGATCCCCACACACATTGAGATAAGCTTTTACAGAAACCCCAGAGCTTCCTAGAACATGGGGCTATATCCTAAGTCCCACTCAGAGTAGACCCATTGAAACCAATGAATATGGCCAACATCTTTGATTTCAACTGAATTTCTCTCCCATCTCCAGCTACCAGCTGGGAGATCAAGAGCCGCTGGGAGGCTGCACCAGTGTCCATGTAGGCTTAAATGTTGCACGACAGTGGAATCCAGTGCAATAATTGTGCTAGTGGAAACTCACTGAGCGACAAATTGCGCAACAAAGTTACCCGCAAGCTGCTTACACATTCTGTAGTGCAACAATGTCCCTTTGACACAAAACATTACACCAGTGGAGCAAGTATACCCCTAAGTGACTTTAACTGAGTGCTGGATAAAACCATTTGCCTCCCATGGAGAACATCATGGCAAGGGCGACACCAACCTGTCTCCATCAATCAGCCAGAGGAGGAGGAGGAGGCGCTCCCATGATTGTTTGCGTCTTCCTTCCCCGTTTCTTTCCCCCTTTGTACTGTGTGTGTTGGATTTGGAGCCTGCAGGCAGGGACTCTGCAGCACTTAGAAAATGCTAGGGAATAGAAAGAGCAATCAGTCAAGGAGAAAGGGTGTGTATGAGACTCAGTGAGGTTGAATACTTTGATGATGACAACAAACCCAGAGAATTTCAGCTTACAAAAAAAGTAGTTCCACCTAAGCAACAAGTGGCCAGTTAATATTATTTGCAAATATAAAAGTAATTCCTTTTATTACACACTGGCTTGCTTCTCCACTCTTCAACCTTTAATCTACTAAAGAACAGTCTTTTAGGTAATGCTTTCTTGCACTGATGGAGCACCTTAGCGAAATGCAAACCAATGGGACTTCAGAATGGGAACCAAAAGAAGACTTTTGGTTCCCATTCTGAAGTCCCATTGGTTTGCATTTCGCTAAGGTGCTCCATCAGTGCAAGAATTACCCCCTTTATCTCTAGATAAAGTGCAAGAATTACCCCCTTTATCTCTAGAACAGGACATCCTGTTCTCTTATTGCAGTTGTGCATGGGCAAGATGGGTATGTATGTAAATGTGTTTCTGTGAGTGGGGTAGAGACCATGCATGTTTTGAGAGCAAGGAGGGAAGGGAAGGGAGAGAGAGAGAGAGAGAGAGAGAGAGAGAGAGAGAGAGAGAGAGAGAGAGAGAAGAAAGACAACAATTGTGACATCTGACCATCTAAGGAGCCAAGCAGAGGACAGCCTTAGAAAGAGAGGGAGCTCCTCACTGGGCAAAGAGCTCTGGAAGTTGGAGCAGCACTTTTGTTTCTGGAATTCCACACAACATCTGGATTGCTGAAAGAGAGCTTGTCAAATGGGGCGAGAGGGGAAGGGAATTCTTGGTGGAAAGACCAAATGTGTCTTGGTTTATACTGTTAAGTATGGCCCAGCAATATTCATGTTTAGAATGATTATACCATAGTCATTTCCCTTCCGTTGGAACTGCATCAAATTTCTACATCACAGGCCTTGGACACCTATTTTTCTTTTCTCAATTGCCCTTCAAAGCAGGACATTTATTAACTTGGTTATGCTTTGATTGGATTATGTTCTTTCCAGCTCTGTTAAAGAGTTGCTTGTTCAATGTGGAGTGTTGTTGCATGGTAGATATTTAAGTTTTATAATTTTGCATTGTTGTTCTTCTCATCTTCTGCTTCCCCCCCTTTTTTACTGTAAGTTACTTTGGATGGGCATCTTCCCCCAAAAGCCGTCTAAAAGTATTATTATAAATAATAAATAATTATTTATTTTAGGGTACCTGTATCTATATGATCACAGACTAAGTTCTTGCAAATCTGACACTGATGTGTGCGCATGAGGTTTTGACTCAATTAAGGGGCTGCAAACTGTTTTGGTGGGTCTATGGCTTTAAGCGAGCCAGTGTGAAGTTTCCCTTCAAAAAGGACTTAGCGTGCTCATTAGCATGTCAATACCCACAATGCTCTTCCAGCTCATTTCTGTTTCATTGTGCTGCTGGTGTCAGTTCTCTGGAACAGCTGAAAACAACCCGATTTGCACGTGCATGTGTGTGTGTGAATGCATCATTTTCTCTCTCTGGCTCAGTCAATATTAGGGTATTAGGATTCTGCCTAAAAGGGGGGAATTGGGGCAAGGTACCCATATCTCACCACACAGCACAGAAAAAGAGATAGGTCCGTCCATGGCCACCCAAACAAATTGTGAAATCTACTTCAAAGGACCGCACAGTTCCTGGAAAGCAGTTCCCTGCTTTCTCCTAAACAAAGAAAAAGCAGTGAGAAATGTGGAACCTTCAACATTATCCCATTGCCATATCAGCTACCACATGTGATAATGTGTCCTAGCTGTGGGGTGATGCTTCTCAGAAACAAGACCATGGAATGTTTGTAGATGCATCTTTCTTTTCGGTAGATGGGTGTTAAATTCAAGAAATTGGATGCAACCAAAGTGTATATAGACATGGTTCCTTTCCGCTCTGTAGAATGAGAGGAATCTTGTGGTTATTTTTTGTTATTTTTTAAAAATGCATATTAACAGAACAATAGATTACTACCAAGAAGTGTTTTTAAGAAACTGGCAAACCATGATCTCAAGGCACATGCTGCAGAAACCTTGCTGAAGCTATGCGGTTATAAATTTAAGCGGTGGGTTAACAGGAGACCACCTGGATGCCATCCTGAACTCCTCTGGAGAAAGATGGGATTTCATAATACTGTTGCATTTCTATTTCATATAAAGTTGCCTTTTCCCTATCCCAATAAAGCGGGACTGGTACAGCTACTCATTTGTTTCATTAAATAAGATGGTCACAGATTTGAGTGTGAATGTTTACCTCTTAGATTTCCTTCTTTCAGTTTAGCCCTGGTACTAGGCAATGGCCAATGTTTATTCTTTCTCCCCTTAAACACCTGACTGTTGAGAGATGCAAATAAAGCTAGCCAAATTTCTCTCTCCTGCTCCTTGTTAAAGGCTATAGTATTGCTTTCTTTTCCTCTGCTTCTTGATCTGTAGATTATGGTGATGCTTAAGCTCTGCACCACTCCATATGAGAATGTCCCTCCTTTCCCTGAAGATATATTAACCACTTTACTATTCTTGTCTGATTGTGCCTCAGGGAAAATGTTGATGGATCCCACACAGTGTGAATCTATTATAAAGATAATCTGATGCTATTTTGGTTGCTCAGAGAGGTCTTTTTTCCTTTCCTTGCAAACACATAACTCCCACTCGTATTAAACGTGCAAAGGGGGAGAGGAGGGGTTGCATCCCCAGGGTTTGGAAATGTGTTGCTATCCTTCTCAGTTGATTAAATCCTGGTAAGTATAGCTGTTTAGAAATCAAGCTGGCATTTAATTAAAATACAATAGGCCCTTTTCCTGCAATGCCAGTTGTGAATCTGGAGGCCTGGTCATACAGATGCTAATTTAATGAATATTCATATATCATGAATATTCAGCAGGTGCCACAGCAACGTTCTTTTGTGCTCTGCTGATTCACCAGGTCCTACTGGCACGGCAGATGGCAAATGCTGAAGGAGGGCGGCTCCTGAGAAGGGGCATGGGGTGGAATCCTTGGTCTTAGACAGGCTGCATTTGTCTGCAAGGCTCTTAGAACAGGCAAAAGACAGGAGACTAGCTGGCAAAAGGCCTTGGTGTGTGGGTAAAAAAAAGAAAGAAAGCTGGACCTACCCTTGCCATAAGTAGGCATCTTAAAAAGTTGTGCTTTAATTGTGTTGTATATTTATATAACCCTGTTCACTTTGTGTTAGCTACCTTCAGAATTCCTGGGCATGTCGACAATGGGAACCTAAGAAGAGCCCTGGTAGATCAGGTCAAAGCATCAGCCCAGAATCATATTCTCACAGTGGTCAACTAGGTATCCATAGGATTTGCAAGCAGACCCAGAATTCAACAGCATTCTCCGCACTTGGTTTTCCGGCAACTAATAGTCATGCTGCCACATTCTCCATGAATTTGTCTAATCCTTTTCCAAAGCCATTCAAGTTGCTGGCCTGTACTCACTTCCACATGCACCTAAATCTATAAAGAACAGTCTGGAGCACAGCTTTGAGAAGAACGTGAACCCATGGCCTCAACCTCATTAGTGAGGTTCTTCATTGGAGGGGGCAGCTCAGTGTGTGCTCCTGTGTGTGCATGTTGATGTTCTCTGCCTTAAAATGAATGAAGATGCTCTTGCACGTAAATACAACTTCTGGTCTCTGGACTAACATGACAATGCCATATCTGTATGGAATGAATGGACCTGTTTCCTGATTTCCATCTTACTTGCTTTCCACTGGTAGCAGCCAGTAGATGCAGAGAGTCTTTTCATTTTCTTCTTGGCAGTGGTAGCTGAGAGGTAGCTTGGTAGCTACCTAGCGGTTTTCCAATTGTGTTCTAGAGAACCCAGGTGGTCCTTGTTTGCTTCTCAATATTTCCTCAGTGAATAGATTAGTAGTGGCAGACAAGAGTCCCTGAAGGACCACTATGCTATCATTATGGATTTCATCCTATAGGGTGCAGGTCACAGGAGAGCATTGGGTATGTTTTTCAGTCAGGCATAGGGAACATGCAGCCCCCTTATGTTGTTTGGCTACAATTCCCATCACCTTTGACCATCCTAGCTGGGGTTAATATGATTTGGAGTCCAATAATATCAGGAAGTCCTATACCTGTTCTGAGTCAGGTCATGCTGTTAGTTCACATGGGGGACAGGTAAAGTCCACAGACCTCCCTGGACCTGCATAAATTCAGGTTGCACCCTAGAAAACAACCCCCTCAATTCTTGGCAATGTGCTGGAGTTCTGTGTTGGATGGGCAGGTTTTCTTTGGCAATACTGGTCAACATGCCATGGCTTTTCTGAAGGCAGAAAGTTGAAAAACCTATATCATCTGGCACAAATTATGTTTTACTGAAGAAGAGAAAACAAGAAGACATTTGAAAAAGTACATGCTGCCAATGTGCTGTCTCTTAAGTCTTTGATATTCCTGTTTGCCTATTCAGTCATCCACATTTCATTGTTTGCCAGGCTTCAGCATGTGACATAATTACATACTCGAGGACAAACGTGAATTATATCTGGGGATAAGATGTCAGCTTCTGGTAAGCACACAGTACAATTCACCTGACTCTGATAAACATTGATCCTGAGGTTTTCCACAGCTAATGGTTTAACCTTCCCTCAATCTCTTTGCAAAGGTTTGTTTGCGTTCACACCATAATGCAATTAATCTGACAACTGATTTGACTGCACCTAACCAAGGCATGATGCCATTTCAAACTAACCTTCCCTTCACCTCTTCCTCAGCTCATATGCAAAACACAGTAGTCTTAAAGCATGGGGTTGTCAGACAACAAAATACCCTAGCATTTGCAGCAGCGCCTTTCATTTTGGAAAGTGCTGAACAACTTCGACTAAACTAATGAACACATTCGCTCTGTTGACAGTAACATTTTTGAAACTTAAAAGGCATGATTACACCAAGACAGAGGATTTCTAATTTCCTCTTTTGTCATTGCTTCCAGACACTATTTGAGTATTTAAAATCTCTTGCCCCATTCATATTTGTAACAACAACTCTACACCGTAGATGAGTGGCCAATCACTGAACTCTCATGGGTGAATCTGTCCCTTGGGTGGCCAGCAACTGTCCCTTCAAAGGATGGAGCTCATTCCAGATGCTTGGTTGTCCACCTTCTTCCATTTCAGTGTAAGGATGATCATGGTGAACATATGAACAATGGTTTTTCTGTTGCTTCTGGGACATCAGGAAGTAATACAGGAAGAATGAGGTAGTTGCCAGAACACTATCCTGGATGTGTCCTGCAGTGCTTGCTTGCTTCACACACATACCCCTTTTAACTGGAACTGAGCTTGAGATCTTATGCATTCAACGCAACTACCAATGAACTATGACTCCCTTCCATATCATAATTGTCTCCTGAATGTTAACCAGATTTAATTGTGGAAATTTCTCACCAGTCACCCAAGTTATGGCTGTAACAATGTGCTGCAAATTAAACCTCCATGTTCATAGACAACATATTTTGGGTTAACAGATGCTGGGGGAAAGGCTGTCACCACCACCTCTGTGCCCTGCTTGTGATGCTTCCCAGAAACAACTATCTTGCCATTGTTTGACCTAGCGATGGACCTTGTTTGGATCCAGCAAGGCAATCCTCATGTACTCAAGAGGCATCAGTCACTTGACTGCTGCAAAACCTAACCATTTAGGCTGCAATCCTAACCATGTCTATATAAAGTCAGTCCCATTGCATTCAGTGAGCTTACTCCCAGATAAATGGGGTTAGGAATCTATCACACTGCTTTGACTGGTAATGGCAGAGATTAAATATGAGATCTAAAACATGTTCTCTATTGTTAACTATTTTACCTCAGCTAATCAGCCAAGCACCATCTCCAAGATGGTACATCTGACTCTTTAAATGTGAATTTGTCCTAATAACACCTGAGCTGGAAGCCTAGTTTTAAGTAACATGTCAGAGAGGATTGCTTCCTAAAATCTTTCTCTACAGAAGCAACTCATCTGATAGGCATTGGTTCCACCAGTATGCCTGCACAGCCCCAACTTCACCACACCTTTGTCTCCTCCTCTCCTCCCAGTAAGCATCAGTGACATACCTGTTCGGAGGCTAGCATTGCAGCTCTGCCCCACCAAGTGAGCACTTTCCATCACTGCATCAATGGTTGGAAGATAGAAGAATACATGCCCTCTACCCTTGAACTCTCTTGCCCTGGAGATTCACCCCAATCCAAGCCTGACTTTTTCCCACCACCAAGCCCAGTGCTTTTTTTCTGGGGGGACGGGGATGATGGGGTACGCATACCCCTAAACATTTTGTGAATCTAAGTTTGGCCTTATTGAGGGGTAGTATTTCAGTATGAGTAGGAAAATGAGAGTACCCCTAAACATTGTTTTAGGGAAAAAGCACTGACCAAGCTTATTTAGAATGATGCTATTGTGGTAGAGTGGGGGGGGGGGTGATACACAATTTATATAAATACATATTTCCTGCAAATGATGAAATTAAGCTGCTCTGCAAATCCAATGCTCTCTCTTACCAGTTGAAGCAGTACAAGGGGGGAAAAACACAGACATCCTTTTTTGCTTTGAGATATAAATAATAGAGCTCACTTGTCTCTTCTCTGGCATTTCCAGAGCTTAAGTTCTTATATCAGAGCTGTGTCAAGAACCATGAAGCGTTACGACTTGACCAGGCTCTGACCCAGCACTAAGTCCTGAGCCCATCTTCCTTGGAGGCAACATGGTCAAAGGTATGAAATGCCTTCCTTTGCAAAGAAATGATTTTTCCTGTTAAACAGCTGTAAGCATTGCTGCTGCCTCCTTTGGAACATTAAAATACACACGCACCTTTTTCTTCTTTTTAAAAAATCACATTTCATTTTCAAATGGCAAATCAGCCCATCAAAGACTACAAGAAAGGGTGATCAAAAATGAATCATCCAACTTTTAAAAGTATTTCTCCTTTCAATGGGAAGGAACGTGCCGCCTTTGAACTTTTACACTCTTGTGTGTTTTAGCTGCAAATCCTAAATGTAATGTTTAATAAATAATTCAGGAGCTTATTTTTAGCAACAGGAGCCCAACAATTTGTGACTTTGGAAAAGTCTGCATGCCAAGACGACTCAAGGAAACCTTATGTGACACGAAATCTCTTAACTATTTTTACATCCTCGTTTAACAGCAACAACATTCATAAAGTGAGGCAGAAATGTGGGGGACAGAGAAAGGGAGAAACTGCAAGAAATCAAAAAGTGACAGATTTGTCGCTCCCTGTTTTCAGGATAAAACTTCACCAGTCACAGACCAAATCAGATCAATGGTCCATCTAGCTTTGTACTGTTCACACTGACTATAAGAGGCTCTCCGGGATTTCAGGCTGGGGTCTCTCTCAGCTTTACATGGAGATGACAGAGATTGAACCAGTGGCCACTTGCTCTACTACTGAGGTACAAAGTACCCCAGAGTGATCAGAAGTGATTCTCCAGGTGGCATGGAGCTGCTATGCTAGCTGCCTGGCAGGTGGGTTGCTCTTGTTTACTGCGAGGGACAAGGTGCTAAGGAGGACTGTGTAGTGCAAAAGCACTGGCAGAGCCTATCTGGCCCTCCTGGTGGAGTGTTTGCACCCTGCCACCTTGACCTTCCTCCTCTCCCTCCCGGTAAGCAAGTACAACCTACCCATCAGCGAGATAATTCAGCAAGACAATGTAGTGGCCCTGCCCCTCTCAGCAAGCCACTTATGGGAATGATCTTTCTCAGCTTCCTATACTGTATAATCTCAAGAAGGAGGGAAGTAAACTCTAATAAAACTGCCATTAAACCAACACAGCTATAAAGAAAACTACATACTACTTCTGTAATACTGCTCCTTTGGCGTGACTCCTGAATCTGCAAATAGTCAAGGATTTAACGGCTGGAGGATATATATATATATATATATATATATATATATATATATATATATATCCCTAGAAAAGACCCTGATGTTGGGAAAGGTTGAGGGCACAAGGAGAAGGGGACGACAGAGGACGAGATGGTTGGACAGTGTTCTCGAAGCTACTAACATGAGTTTGGCCAAACTGCGAGAGGCAGTGAAGGATAGGCGTGCCTGGCATGCTCTGGTCCATAGGGTCACGAAGAGTCGGACACGACTGAACGACTGAACAACAACAATATATATATATATATATATATATATATATATATATATATATATATGGTTCAGGATCTGTGTTTTTGGACGAAGTGTATCAGAAGGCAAACAGAAGGTGGTGTGTTTCTCTCTCTCATTAGTATCACAGCAAACTCAGAGTGTAGCAGTTTGGCTCCTTTTGTTCAAGTGAGAAGTGAATTGAACTGGCTCAGTCCTGGACATTTAAAAACGATGCAGCATTATTATCCAGCCTGTGAAGAGGACTAAATATTTGTCCCCCACCTCCCCACACCATAATATAAGATCCTGACTGGATCCAGAAAATATTCTTTCTGAATATTCCCTGAAGAACCATTACATAACCAGTTAACAAATTATGCGCCTTTAGATCACACTTTAAAAGCCTCATCAAAAGTGCACCTGTAAGGTAAGAAAATCGCAAGTGGTTAAATATAAATGTGTAATCTTGGGGGGGGGGGAAGAACCTCGTTGAGCTCAGTTATGGAATATTTATTTGTCTGAGGAAAGAGATGCATTAGTCATATAATCACATGTGGACAGGGAGTTTATCCTTCTTTTACCCTAGATTTGTGTGCTTTTTAATGCAAGATTCAACCCAAACTACTTATTTTAAGTGTACCTTAGTGTGAGCCATTTGCAGGAGAGCTGTCATGTTCCAAATAATGTAGAAGCAAAAAATTAAATAAATGTCATCTCTTTCCCCTTTTAGAAACTTTGGTTCCATGTCTGAGACCAAGTGCTGGAGCACATTGAAGGGCCACTTTCCACTTACTCCTTCATTACCTCATGACAGATACTAAAGGGTCCTTCCAAGCTCACTAAGTAGAGAAGCCCCTAGTAGCCTCTGGCAAAATTTCAACTTGGATGCATTTGGGTGGGCTCAGTCTACTTTGGAGACTATATTTAGCCACATCAAAAAGCCGCTCTACAATTCAACATGACTGCCAGGATCTTTGCTCAAAGAGATGACTGGATGACAATAGCAAGGTGTGTCAGAGGTGGAAAGTGAAGCACACTCCCAGAACATGCATATACAATCATCTCCCACTCTCCCAATTTACCAGAGTCCCCATTTCCTAGTCCCTCTCTTTGGTATATCATTTACTCGGTTTTCTGTCTGTTCTTGCCTGTTGGGTGTTCTTTGTTAGCATTTTGAGTTGCTAATTCTTCAGGCTTTCTGCACCACCCGTAAAATTTCTAGGAGTGGAGAACAGGTCCACATCCTGTCTCTAAGCACATGCATGTAAATGCATACACATGAACACCAGGACACAAGAGTGTTTGCACAGCCTGCCATTTCACACATGGCAGCTGCTCCCAACCGGGGATCAATATTCCTTATTCTTGAGCTATTTTCCTCTGTTGATAAGCTATTTTAGGACAATTATGTTTCTTTTCTAGTCTCTCTTATTCTAATGAAAGAACATATGCCATTCTATTGCAGAATGCATGGATACAAGTGGGTGCAGCTGGGTTGAAATCTCATCCATACAGGCATTCTCTTGCTCTCTCTTTCTGAGTCTCTTGCTTCAATTACTATGTTGCTTAAATGGGATTGTTTCATTGTCTATTTTAATTACGGATTTATTTAGCTTATCGGGATTCTTTTATTGGCCATTTTAATTATGGTTGTTTATATTTTAATCTTTGCGTTGCTGGTTTTTATACTTTGCAACTCTCTTAGAAACCTATTTTGGCATTAAGCAGTATATAAATATCATAATTTCCCCAAAGCATTATTCCCACCATGAAAACAGAAACTAATTTTCTGCTGCTTTCTGACGCTGGGGGAGACATTTCTCCAATATTTTCAGGAGGTTGCTACTTAGCTTACTGGATCCCACCAGTAGAAAGGACAGCCAGTAGAATGCTGCGGAAATAGCCTCACACCATGTCCTACCAACCACTCTTCCCACAGTGCCTTGGGAGCAATGTACTGCAATGCAACATTGCTCCCAAACACGAATCATGGAATCGTAGAGGTGGAATTGACCTCAAGAGTCATCTAGTCCAACTTCCTACAATGCAGGAATCACAGCTAAAGAGAGATGGCTATCCAACCACTGCTTAAACTGCAGACTTGGGCCCACACAAAGTAGCAAGAGAAGTCTGGAAAGCAAGGTTAATGTCAAGCCAGGATCAGGCATGAGAGAGATCCAAGTCAAAGCAAAATCCAGGGGCAGCATTAATAAGCAAAGGGTCCAGAAGCAACTGAGAAGATCCAGTAACAAGCGAGCAAGGAAGCAAAGGGGTCATGTAGGGATCTGAATGGCACACATTGCTTCAGATTCCAGCTGAAGACTCATTAGCCTGGCCTCCCAGATCATATCCAATACCAGCTGCAGGTGCTGAAGTCTGTGCTAAGATCCTTGTACCATTACTCTCAAGGAAGTCTTTACTCTAAAGTTGCTTTGTGACATTGGGTTCTCAGGTATTCACTCTGTCATCAACTAGCTTCCAGGGCTTGGGCCTTCTGACTCCAACACTCTCAAGGGTTTGGGAGGGGTGACTTAGCCTCTGACTTGGCTGGAGGCTGCTCTGGTGGAGGTGAGGCCAGGAACCCACCCTGAATATCCTTCCAGGGCATCCTATGGAGGCAGACCTGGGGAAGGTCCTCCTGGTATACTAGAATCTTCAGCCCTGGTCTTGGGAGTTTTGTCTGCACAGCCAGGCTTTCAATCATCCATCTGGGTTCTTATGAGAAGATTAATTGTCCAAGGTCTCTAGAGCATGTGCAGAGTGTCATTCTCTGCTCATGAAGTCATCATTGCCAGACACCCCCATATAGCATTTATAGAGAACATATTAGTCATCAGCCAGTACCCAAGTCCTTATCATATATCCTGCAATTGCATGGTTAATTGATTTAATTAGTAGATTAAACAACTAAAACTTTAATTGCGGTTAAACTTTTCTTACTTAATTAACTGGTGTGGCTGAAAATGAAAGTCACTCTGATAGGCAGTCTGTATAGACATGCCTGGTTGGGTGATGAAACATAGAGAAGACTTTTCCTTCCAGTTTGTTTCCTCCAAAGGTAGTGGTTAGTTTGCATTTCAGTCTCCCCTAGGACCAGCCTCATGCCAGTTCTGTTCTGTGACTCCCAGGAGTCTTTTTGTCTCATTCTAGAGCTGTGATGATGTATTTCACTTGCCTATGCAGAGCAAGAGAGAAGTGTATGTGTATATGGAAGCTCTGGATTTTGTGTGCCTGGAATGTATCCTCCTGCACGTAAGAGCCACATGTTGCTTTTACCTACGCCAGCATTTTGCCCCTTGTCCTGCCCACTTCTGGCCCCTGGAGGGTTGCCCTTGGAGGTATGTGGCTCATGGTCTGGAAAAGATTCCCTACTCTTGCTCTACAGCAATCAAGTGCTCGTTGCAATGCATGTTATGGCAAAATCTGGACCGTCTACACTCCCCTCACCATTTGAGCTCATCCGATTCCAAAGTCATTTTTGCTCTGGTCCGTTGCTGTAACAGAACAATATCCAAGTAACAGGTTGTTTTACATTTCATATTTCCAAAGTAATGAAAAGGGAAATATTGAAGAAGGGTTTTCCCCCTCCCTACCTAATGCTGTTAGCTTTCTGCCCACAAGTTCAAACTTCAGAAAATCTGAGCCCTTCCTTCCTGTGCCAACATCCTCAAAAAAGGGGGAGGTATGCATTTAGAGATTTAAAGTTACGGAATTTTATTTAATTAACAACAGAATCTTTTCCAGAGGTGATAGCTTAGATATTTACCCAGAAGCACTGATTCCAATGGGAAGTCCTTCCAAGAAGAAACTTGTTCTGCTGAAGTTCTGATGATCAGCCAAAACCAAGGGAGTGACAAATTTGGTTACTGCAAGAGAAGAAAAATGGTCATTTCCATGAAAAACAGGGCTGAAGAACAATAGTATTGTTATCTGTGTAGGTGTGGCGAATTCACCTAATAATACCCGTTTTTTGTTGTTTTTTTAAAAGAGGCTGATTAACAAAGCAAACAGAGTTATGGCTTCTAGCGTTCTACCACAGGAGTTTGTGGTAACTGCACTTGGATGTCTCATTATTAAGGAAGGAACTGAAACTTGATAGCAACCGGAGGTAATTAAAATATAAACTAAGAGGTGGTTGTGAAACATTTCATTGTGCTAAGGGCCGAGCCAACAAAAATGTTTACTCTGTAGCAACTCAGCTATAATTGTTTGAGTAATAACTCAAGAATGAGGAATACTGATCCCCACTTGGAAGCAGAAGAAGTGAACACAGGATCAGAAGACAAAAGGAGGAGGAAGCAAGGAGACGGGATACTGGAATTAAGCAACTGCATTTGCCTAATGAACTTCTGCAGTGCTCAGCCAGAACAGCCAAGGGTGGTGCATACACCCTAAGGGTCTTTCAAATGTACAGGAGGAGGAGGATTGGAAAGTGAAGTGAAGACTTAATGCAACATTGAGAGCTGTTCTTCCATGTGGGTTTGTGCCTACCTATAGAAATGCCCACAGAGGTTCCTCATGACCATTTCACATGCTGGCTACTATTATGGCAGTGGCTACCAATCAATCAGCTGCCACCTTGGCTTGGTGGCCATTGCTTAGGACTCCAGGAGTGCTACTGGCAGGAGGGAGGGATGGTGAAATTTCACACTTACTACTATTAAGCTCTGAAACATCAAAGAGCATTTGCCACTGGAAAGTGGCAGCAGTGCAGCTCCTCTCCAGGGTTAACTCATCCACAACGCCTTGCTCTGAAGAAGCAGAGGAACTTAGGCTGCTTGAAAAAAATGACCGATTCCTCCTGCTCTAATTGTGGTCTGTCATATTAAACATGTGGTTAGCTTGGTCACACAATTGTGTGTGGTCCACTTATCTTCCTGGCTGTTGCCACCTTCAATACAAAGCAGGACTCTCAATACCTTCAATGATTGCCCAGAAGGAAGATTGTTTGTTTGGGGAGGATTTTTCAAACACTGCCCATCCCAAGCTGGCCACATTGTATAGGAAGCTAGATCCAATATATATTGTATCCAGAAATCTTTGCATCTCTAAAGGGCTAGACATTTCTTCAGGGATGCTGTGGGTAGGGTATTGCAAGCCATGGCCTCTAGCTGACCAGGTGTGCAGTGATTCATTCCAAGGTTGCCTGGTCCCTTTGTTCCCAACAGCACACAAGCTCTGACCTTGCCTGAGCATAGGGCCATAAATCTGCCTTCTTCCATGTACAATCCCACACATCCAGATTTAACAATCTTTCTAATGGAGACTTAGATAGGCCTCAAGAAGAGACTCCCGAGAAAGTGAAATTCCTTGTGATATTTACTGTTCACCTGGTTTTGCTAAACAAACAGGCACGCATATACAAGCACCGGCTCCTTAGGTTTGCAGCCCAGAGAGGTCGTAGGGTTTATTGCTACTATCCCAAGATCAGGCTTTTCCACCATGTGGTTTTCTCATTTGAGATAATAGTAGCCACAAGGCTACCCTTTAAAATGTTAGGCATTCTGACAGGGCTGCGTCTTGTTCAGAGACTCTATAAGACTGCCACCTTTTCACTTTTCCTTTGTCTTTTAAACACAGCCAGAGCTAAAGATCCACATATAAAGGTCAGAATATTGCTGTCACTTGAGGCATGCTCATGTCTTGAACAGGCAAATGCTCACTTGAGGCATGCTCATGTCACTTGAACAGGCAAATGCTCAAATGTGTGCACAAGCCCCATCCCAAATATCTCTGTTCCCAGTCAGTCCCATATTGTGCAGGGGCGGTCTGAATGTGGTTTTTACTTGTGTTCACTTGATCATGCAGCGATAATGTTCCTGATCACACATTGGATGAAATACTGCATTGGTAAAAACCATCTTGGAAGCTGCAGGGGGTATTTCATCTCAGGGGTGGGTTGTTGCTTTTTGTCTGTTGCAGTCCCCTCTGATTTTTTTTACCAGTTATCTCCTATTGTTAATGTAGATGAGGAAGGTGCTCCAGCAGGAAAACTGAAGGCAAGGAAAGCTTCAGCTGCTGGGCTGGGTGTGGTTGCAACTCAACTATTAAAGTGAAGGAAGCGACAGAAGACGTGAAGCTGCGATTAGGGGTTCCTAAGCGGACTGCATAGACCTCAGTTACCTTTTGTTGAAAAAGACCTCAGGATGCAAGTCTATGCACATCTATCTGGGCATATGGCTCACTGAGGTAGGGTTCGGGGAGAAGTTTGATTCAGTTCACATTTCAAGATGAACCTGCTGAATTTGCACTTTCTGAAACAATGCAGAAACCAAAGCTGACCCATCCTTCAAATGATTGGGTGGGCATTTCAACCCTGGTTTCCCAGGTCCTAATCCAACACTCTCCTCAACGTTGGCTCAATGTAAGCTACCTTACCATTGGTCCATCTAGCTCAGCACTGTCTACAGTGACTGGCAGCAACTTTCTGGGATTTCAGACAGGGATCTCTCCCAGCCCTACCGGAACACTCTCTTGACGTGGCAAGACAGTGTTGCCAAGAAAAGCCATTTTGGCACCATATGAATTGGCTATGAAATCTTACTGAACTCTCTATAGTTTTGTTTTTTAAATCAGTCGGCGCTTGGGGAATGGTAGCATATAACTGAGTTTTTAAAGGGATAGCCATTGACTGGGTATGTGTGACACACTCACAGCATTGTCATGGATTTCTTTTGTATGTGTATGTATATTTCTCCAGCTTGACAGTTTAGAGCAGTTGTCACTTGCTTCCATCTGGTGGGAAGATGACATTTCATTAAGACTTCTGCTCAGAGGTTATAGCTCTAGGGTCCCATTCCATGGGGCACAAAAGGCCCTTGAAAGGTGTGTTGTGCCTTTGATCCTCATTCAACAACATGCTAGCTGTAGAACTTTGGTCCTTTTTGCAATAATAATAATAATAATAATAATAATTTATTATTTATACCCCGCCCATCTGGCTGGGTCTCCCCAGCCACTCTGGGCGGCTTCCAAAAGAACATTAAAATACAGTAATCTATTAAACATTAAAAGCCTCCCTAAACAGGGCTGCCTTCAGATGTCTTCTAAAGGTCTGATAGTTGTTGTTCTCTTTGACATCTGAAGGGAGGGCGTTCCACAGGGCGGGCGCCACTACCGAGAAGGCCCTCTGCCTGGTTCCCTGTAACTTGGCTTCTCGCAGCGAGGGAACCGCCAGAAGGCCCTCGGTGCTGGACCTCAGTGTCCGGGCTGAACGATGGGGGTGGAGACGCTCCTTCAGGTATACTGGACCAAAGCAATTTAGGGCTTTAAAGGTCAGCACCAACACTTTGAATTGTGCTCGGAAACGTACTGGGAGCCAATGTAGGTCTTTCAAGACCGGTGTTATGTGGTCTCGGCGGCCGCTCCCAGTCACCAGTCTAGCTGCCGCATTCTGGATTAGTTGTAGTTTCCGGGTCACCTTCAAAGGTAGCCCCACGTAGAGCGCATTGCAGTGATCCAAGCGAGAGATAACTAGAGCATGCACCACTCTAGCGAGACAGTCCGCGGGCAGGTAGGGTCTCAGCCTGCGTACCAGATGGAGCTGGTAGACTGCTGCCCTGGATACAGAATTAACCTGTGCCTCCATGGACAGCTGTGAGTCCAGAATGACTCCCAGGCTGCGCACCTGGTCCTTCAGGGGCACAGTTACCCCATTCAGGACCAGGGAGTCCTCCACACCTGCCCGCCTCCTGTCCCCCAAAAACAGTACTGGTTCTTAAACTGTCCTTGGGAAAGGTATTGTTTCTCCCCTCAGAGACCATTCCCAGATTCTTTTTTCATTTAAAACTGTTCTTAACTCCTTTTTGCCATTGTCCAGGTTGCCATTTTCTGTTACATATGGCGCAAAATACCTTTGCAAAAATATAATTTGCTGAGCTTGGAAGACACGAGATGTCCATGGATATGAAGCAAATGTGTACAATTCTCCAGGGTGGAAGGTTACATACTTCTGTTGCTCCAACAAGTCAAACCCTTCAGCCCTGTCACCATGCACAGTATGAATTATCTTGCAGTTAGACGTATAGAAACAGATCAGGAAAACAGAACTAAAATTCTAGGGTTCTATTTCATTCCCCCATTCTGGATGGGACAAGAGATATCCTCCTCAGTGGGGACACAGCTGAAACTCTATAGACCTTCATAGAAGGCAAGGGGGTTAAGGGATAAAATGCACCCTATACATAGCTCTTGGCAAGAAATATGGCCCACAGGTCTTGTTTCAGTGGTAGAGGTCCCAAGAAAAAAAGAGCCTGCTGGATGACTTTTTTGTGTTTGGTACTTCTGGCTGTCCAGTGGATACACTTACATATTCAGGTACAAGCAGGGGTACATTTTGGAAGTGCTCTATATATACACACATGCACAGAACAGCAGTACTTCCCATAATACCCAGATTACTAGGATCAATATGACTGCAATCCTCTGCATAGCTTCCTGGGGTTAAGCTCCATTGAACACGGGGCTGTTTGCTTCTGACTGCATAGTTGTGGCTAGTGAAACACACCAAGCTTTAATTATATATCTTTAGTCAGCTGAAAGGCTAAGCTTTGAATAAAAAATTCAACTTATCTAACAAATAATTGTTACATCTGAAACTGCAAACATGAAGTAGGAACCCCATTGAAGAAAAGGGGAAAATGTATTCGACCCCCGCCTGGTCATTTTTCCTCATTCTCTTCCTCTGTGCTAATCTGTCACAAACAAACTTGAAACCCTGGTTATCACCCGATTCATTTCCCAGTGACAAACCCTAAGTGGGTCTGTCAATTCCCTTGGCGGTCCATCAGATGGTGTCATCTGCTCCATCCAGTCCAGAAAAGGTAGCACAAAAAATGTGGAATGTGGAAAGTGGAAATGTGGAATGTTGAGAAGTACCGGTAGATCTCTCTGAGGAAGAGATTCAATGAACTTCCTGCATTAGAGCAACTAAATAGCTGCTAACAGTGGAGGTTGGCTCATTAGGGGGCAGGGCCAACCTCAGTCAGCCTTCTACTTAAACAATCAGCGCAGGGGATTGGCAGTGGCCGTCAGCTTCCTCGCTTTTAGGCTCAGTTTTGCCCTTGTAGGTAGGGCAGAAAGGGGGAAGGATGGAGGCAAGATGAGAACTAGTTGCTTTCAGAGTTAGTATGAGTGGTTTTATTGTTTTAGAGTTTGTTGAATTGGTTTTGTTGTTCTTAGAGCTTGTGTTTTGGTGTTTTATTCTGTTTTCACCAGGTACACTACTTCGATGGCTCCATGCCATCTACTACTGCTACTACTACTACTAATCCTAAACCCACTTACCCAGGAGTATCTTTCATTGAACTCAATGGAGCTTACTTCTGAGCACCATATTTAGTTTAGAGGATAGTTTAGAGGATAGTTAACTGATAGCAAAACATATTTCATAATTTAAAACAGTTAACATTGCTATACTTCTAGATGAGCTCGAATCTTTTTTCCCATTGAATCAGGTGGGGAAAGGAGGAGATGCTTTAGGAGGACAGACGTAAGATGTCATGGATACACAATGTTTTGGATTTTTATTTTTAACCTTAAATTTAAACTTCCTCTCTTTTTAGAATAGAATAGCCAGTTATGGGAAATTAAAAAGATTAACTACCCAACTTAACTCTTAGTCAAAATGCAGAATCCCCTCCTTTTGCTTTAGTTTTGGCTTGTCAATAATGTATTAAAAGGATGGAATCAGAATAACAATTCCTAGATTCCAATGATCCATGGGCTTCATAGCGGTGACTTAATGCCAGACTCAAATGCTTCTGTTTACATCCTAGACTGAAGACATTTCATTTCTTATCATTCTTTAATTTTGCAGATAACAACAAATGTCAATATTTACTTATGTCCCCAAGAGAAGCACATGTGATGGGGAGATGGTGACTCCACTGCGTCTGCAAACCAGGCTTCAAAGAAGTTTCACAATCTCCCCAGCAGAGCCCTACATCTGTTCACTGAAAGAAGCTTTTATGCCCACAGCCTGTAGCCCAGACAAATTATGCTCTCAGATGAAGCCCAACGTGCTTTGTACATTAGCTGTCAAATGACCCAGTTTTATATATTTCAGCCTTGGTAGAAATAGCAGCAGTATCCGCTACCTGCCTATTTACTTTAGGGGGCACGTACTATTGAAGTATCCTTGATCACCACTGCTAAATGGTCCAGAGGGTGCCAAATTGGGGCTCTTGCTTCTGCATTGGCTGCAAGTAATCCCCAGAGCTGGCAGGAAAGGGTTAAGTGTTCTCTTTCACTAGTGTTATCTGGAGCTAAAATGCCATGAGTAGCTAAGCACACAGCCAATGCCTCCCCTTGCTTGCCTCCTGGATAGTGCTGGTGGCTAGCTGGTGCAGGAAGGAACCCTTAGTGACTGCTCAAGAGTAATACAGTTATATAATGCCATTATACAAATCTATGGTGCAACTGGACTTAAGAGTACTGTGTTTTGTTCTGGCCCCTATTCCCCTCACAGAGCTACATCTCCCAGGGAAATCTGTGAGTGGAATCCTATCAACTCTCAGGACCCTTAACAAACTTCAGCTCCCAGAATTTTTGGGAGAAGCTATGATGATTTAAAGTAGTATCAGGGTGCCTTAAATGAATGGCACCAGAGGCTGCTCCAGCTGTGCTTTCCGATCTTCCTACAGGGGAAGCCACCCTGTGATTAGGGGCCTGCTCCAAATGAACTCCCCCATGGGACCGTCTATATTTTAATATTGTTACTCTAATTTCATTAATAAATCTTTGTTAGGTGGGATTTAAACATTAAAAAGAAAGAAAGAAAGAAAGAAAGAAAGAAAGAAAGAAAGAAAGAAAGAAAGAAAGAAAGAAAAGAAAAGAAAGAAAGAAAGCTGGTAGCCGAAGAATTGATGCTTTTGAATTATGGTGCTGGAGGAGATTCTTGAGAGTCCCATGGACTGCAAGAAGATCAAACCTATCCATTCTGCAGGAAATCAGCCCTGAGTGCTCACTGGAAGGACAGATCCTGAAGCTTTGGCCACCTCATGAGAAGAGAAGACTCCCTGGAAAAGACCCTGGTGTTGGGAAAGATGGAGGGCACAAGAAGGGGATGGCAGAGGATGAGATGGTTGGACAGTGTTCTCGAAGCTACCAACATGAGTTTGGCCAAACTGCGAGAGGCAGTGAAGGATAGGCGTGCCTGGCGTGCTCTGGTCCATGGGGTCACGAAGAGTCGGACACGACTGAACGACTGAACAACAACAATAAATATACAGATAAGCAAAGAGTTTGCATCTAATAATATCACTTCCATTGCTAAATATGAAATTTGAAAACAGATCCCTGAAGTCAAAGAGTCTTAATATCTTACACGGAGCAATGCCACTTTTGAGGGAGCTCGTGCAAAACAACACCATGCATCATTGTTCCACAATGTTAGGTTGCAATCCTATACCTACTCAGGACATGTAAATCTCTGGTCTATGAGGTGCATAATTCCTTCATGTGCTGTGCTGCATGACTGCATTGCTTCGGTTCCCCATCAGGAGATTCAACTCATCCAGTTAAATGAAAGATTGTGTCACTCTGATATTGCTTTTTAAGAATACCTGGAAAGAAACAGCCTGCAAGAACTGCCTGGGAACTCCTGCCTGGGTTGCCTTGAATTCTACAGAAGTAGGATGCAAATGTAATAATGAAATGGAATGAAATAGCCAGGACCTGTCCATGCATTAAATGTCAGCACTCCAAAATGAAAACCTTTTTTTGGAGCACAGAGCATAGCAGCGCCTTCAGAAACCGGCACTTGGGGAAAATGGGTCATGCATGTTGTTTCAGGGTTGCTTTTAAGAGACCTGAATCAAGCCTCTTATTTGAACTCTAAGGTTCCAAATTCCTCCACCCATTGCCATCTCCTAAAGGCTGGGTTTTAGGTCCAGCACAACTATATGTTTTGTAAAAGTTATGTTCTGTGAAAAATATTTTTTCCATGGCCTGTTAAAAGCCCGATAGACCTTCACTGGCTGGAACCAGCAAGACAGCGAGGCAAGGAAGACGGTGGCATTACAACCACATTGTTCACCTTTGGAAATCCTTTGTTCCAGCTCGTCCAGGGCATGACTGAAGTTTGTTCCAGGGAGAGCTATGAATTAAAGTTCAAGCCCTTGCCGTGAGTGCTGCTCTCACTGGGAACTGCGTGGGACTCAGCACTGTGACTCAGACCATAAGAAGGAAGAAGTCGCTAGAGAGGCACTCACCCTGTGAAAGCTGGGCATGGAACTCCAAGTCCCAGGGATGAAGGGTTGGGGAGGGGGCATGTTCAGCTCGGAGGAACAGGGGTCAGGGTCACATTTTAAAAAAACAGTGCCTGAATCCACCTCCTTCTCAGCCTTAGGCAATAGCCTCATTGGGACACGGGAAGATGGCAAAAGACAAGGGTTGGGAAGAAGGACTGAAACTCTCTTTTTAAAGTTTTGAAAAGGTGGCGTTTTTCTATGGTGAACAGTATGGCTAATAAGATACTCTAAGAGTGGGAAACCTATGTCCCGCTAGTTGTTGTTTTTGACTACAGCTATCAGCCCCAGCCAGCGTGGCCAATGGCCAGAGATTATGGGAACTGTAGTCCAACATCTGGAGTGACACAGGTTCTAAACAAAACCATGGAATTATAAAGCTGGAATGGACCCCAAGGGTCATCTAGTCCAACCCACTGCAGTGCAGGAATTATGGCTAAATATCAGCACGGCAATGTGTAAAATAGGACAACGTACCAAAGACAGGTGAAGTCCGTTCTGGAGATGCTAGCACTTCCCCGGTTTTCCTGCTCCATTAGAAAACCCTTCTTTCAGTTGCAGGAGAGGGGCTTAGTCATGCTTAGAGTAGGTCCATTCTGCTTTTCAGTGGCTCTGTTCTAAGCATGGCTGCAGTCCTAACCCCACCTGCATGAGAGGAAGCCCCACTGAATCCAACAAGACTGACTTCTGAGTGGACGTGGCTAGAATTACAGCCCAAGCCTGGCTCTAGCCCAGGAAGACTTTTTCTGATGTCCAGCCAAAATCTGCTTTGCAGCAATTTGAACTCATCACTTCTTGCCCTTCCATCGGTGGATCTGGCAAAAGCTTGTTTTCCCTCTTGCTTCTAGCAGCCTTTACAGCATTTGGTGGCCCGCTCTAGCTCTCCTCCTGAATCTTTTCATCTCTAAATGGAACGTACCCCCTTCCCTCCTGCCTTGGATTTCACTGACTTACAGAAAGCAGCTATAGAAAAGACCCAGTGGGGCATCTACTTTGTACCTCGCAGTTTATTCTTTAGTATTTTGTTTTGTCTAATTTCTTGCTCCACTTCACATGGGAGACTTAAAAAGTCCAGAGTCTGAAAAAGGCCATTGTTATCCCAGTGTTGTAGCTGAATGTAGCCATTTCTCATGCTACTGTAACCAGCCAGCCAACAGCAGCGACGGGCAGCAGCTAGGACGATGTTCCCTTCTCATTTGGCAAGACTGCCCACCCAGACACCTGGGGGGCACACTCCACTGAAACCACTGCAAGCTCAATCCTCAATGTGCATGGACCCCTTGCCTCCAGCGTGCCCCCTCCCAGGGGGAAACAACCGAGGGTGATATTCAACTAAGTTTTATTTAGAGTACACACAGTGGAAAATGACTAAATCAGGTCCAAACCTAGTTGAATGCCATGAAAAATCTTTAGGTTAGGGGAAGGCATTGGGAACCCAGATGTGAAAACCTTTTATAACAGTAGTGAGCTGTGTACACCCCATACATTTAAAGCACATGGCTTTCCCCCAGAGAATCCTGGGAACTGTAGTTTGCCTGCCACAGAGCTACAGTTCCCAGCATTCTCTGCAGGGAGTTGGTTGGTTGGTTGTCATGCATCTGTCTAGGGAAACTAAAGAAGAGTGCGCCTTCAGGGGTGAAGTCAAACCGTTGGAGAATTACAGCGCCTGCTATGGCTGTAGAGACCGATATGGGAGAGACATGTTCTGTTGCAGGTGGAACAGATGAAGGTGTCCATTTGTGAGAGTGATGTGCTTATTAAAGGTGTATGTTTTGGGTTCTTTTGAATCAAAGAGCTTTGGAGTTTGTGCATCCAGATCTCTGTCTCACACAAGAGACGCCCCTCAAAGAAAGGAAGCTGCTCTGTGAACCGTGGACAAACAGCCATTTTGTTAATTCAGTTCCGAAGTGCAACATTTTGACTTACAGGAATCAAAAGTTGTGGCTGGTAGTACTTGCAGAGAATAGGCATGGAGATGTCACAGCAAGAACCTGAATGTTGCTTTATCCTTAAGAGGTGAGAAGTTTTCATGGTTTATTACAACATTTTAGAAAGTTTAATGGGTACACACATGGGGAAAATCTACAGCCAAAATGACAACTTACTGTATGTTTACTTTAAGTGCTATTTTTCTAGAAAAATAGGCGCCAGAACTCACCATGAACACCTCCCTCATTCTCTTAGAATGGCAGTGGCCTGAGAGGTGCTGGAACTGAGTTCCATCCAGTTCCGGCCGGGGGGAAAGCCCTGCTTGTAACCAATAAAACACTCAGACATAAATGGGCAGCCGCTTTGCCACTACCTTGTCGTAATAGAAGTCACATGCTTCTGTTCCTAGTCAAGAGAAGCCATGGGTTAGGTGCACATGGAGTGCATTGCACAATAAAAAACAGCCCAGGCTGGAAACAATGGCACTTTTAGATGCGCATTTTTGAAGTTTGTGTTCTGTGGGCTCTAATTACAAGAAAATTATATGCCTTATATTGTTTACATTAATTGAGTAACAGCCCATTCCTCCAGGCTGGCATAAATCTTCCTGCGTCAGTCTTGTGCGGAGACAAGGAGGCTGTAGTGGGAGGAAGAAGCTGCATTACGTTCTCTGGAAGGGCCTCTGAGCAGTGTTGTAAGTCGATGGGGTGCGACCCCCACTTGCACCGCAATCAGTTCCAGCGGCCGCATCTCATAAAAGGATATTGTGGAGCTGGGGAAGGTGCAGAAACGAGTAGTCAGAATGAACAGGGGCCTCAAGCAACTCCCCTGTGAGGAAGGGTTACAGCTCAGGGGGCTTTTGCATTTGGAAAAAAGGCAAATAAGGAGGCCATCATGCTAGAGGTGTGTAGAAATTATGCCTAATGTGGACAGGGAGAAGTTATTTTAAAACCGGATGTCATCTAATGAAGCTGAATGGTCAAAGAATCAAGGACAAAGTGAAAGTCCTTGCTCACACAGCACATAGTTGAACTATGGAAATCAACTCCACAAGTCACAGTGATTACCAGCAACTTAAATGGATTTAAAAGGTGATACTGATGGGACGCGGGTGGTGCTGTGGGTTAAACCACAGAGCCTAGGGCTTGCCGATCAGAAGGTCGGTGGTTCGAATCCCTGCAACAGGGTGAGCTCCTGTTGCTCGGTCCCTGCTCCTGCCCACCTAGCAGTTCGAAAGCACATCAAAGTGCAAGTAGATCAATAGGTACCACTCCAGTGGAAAGGTAAACGGCATTTCCGTGCGCTGCTCTGGTTCGCCAGAAGCGGCTAAGTCATGCTGGCCACATGACCCAGAAGCTGTACGCTGGCTCCCTTGCCCAATCAAGCGCGATGAGCGCTGCAACCCCAGAGTCAGTCACGACTGGACCTAATGGTCAGGGGTCCCTTTACCTTTTACTGATGAAATGCATTTTTGTTCGACAGGTACGGCACAAGACTTTTAAAGAAAACCAAAAGCACTTCATACCCATACCAATGTCATGGATGGGGAACATAAGGAAAAGCATATCAGGGCTAAAGTAAATAAATGCCATGATTACATGGGGGAAATGAAATCCGTCCTAAACAATATTAAGATGTAAAATAAAATGGCAATTACATCTCCCAGTGGCCAAGGATTCATACCTGAATTTTCACACACCAATCTCAATTTTAATTTTTTGTTCTTCCTGGAAGAGTGGGTAGAATGGGGCAGGTGGAGTCCTTTGTGGATTGCACTTCTATCTACCAGACAGATGCAGTGCCAGGTCTTCTGCTTTTGCATTTGAAACAATT
Organism: Darevskia mixta; assembly: GCA_034641385.1. NCBI lineage: Eukaryota > Metazoa > Chordata > Lepidosauria > Squamata > Lacertidae > Darevskia > Darevskia mixta. The sequence goes on along the minus strand of JAWWNH010000001.1, from coordinate 7,825,277 downwards.
ATTTCCAAATTGAATATATCCTAACAACTCTCAACACCTTAAACTACAGCTCCCAGAACTCTTTGAGAGAAGCCACGACTGTTTAAAATGACATCACAGTGTTTTAAATGTATGGTATGAGTGTGGCCTTAGTATAAGGCAGCAGGGGATTTTCAAAGTCCATTTTTGCAATGGGAGGATTGGGCCAAACATCTGCAATTCTAAGTGTCGCCCCCCCCTTTTCTTTTTCGGGAAAAAGTAAAGGAATTGGTAGATGATTCAAAATTAATTTCTCAAATGTACATGCAAATATCTAGCAAATATTTTGCTGCATTATTGAGGGGGTGGGAAGCATCTTACATTGCAGCAAAAATACCAGAGAGTCTTGTGGCACCTTAAAGACAAATTGATGTATGGCAACATAAGCTTTTGTGTCCTCTAGTCCACAAAAGCATATGCCAGTGTAAGGGATGGACAAATCTGTCAATTTCTGACTCTCTCCATTTCTAAGTTTTCCTTTCCTAAATGCATCTCAAATTTCTGCAGCAGTTTGGATTAAAAAAAAAACCCTATGAAAATTAATCAGCATTTAAGAAGATGGACTATATGGAACTTGCCGAACTGACTGTGAGACTCCGCGACCAGAGGGAAGAAGCAGTGGAGAAAGAGTGGAAGAAATTTAGAGACTATATTAAAAAGTATTGTAACATCTAGAGTTAAGATAATGCTAGAAGAATAGCAATTTACAGAATAGTACTGAGAATGATTAAGTGAAAATAAGAAAGGTGAATAAGCAAAACATTAAGTAAATAGAGTATATAGATATAAGGGTGAAAATGTGATAAGACAATAAGGAAATAAGACAAAGAAATAGAATAAGACAGAATAATAAGAATAGGAAAATGAATAAAATAGTAAACGATGAGAGGAAATTGCTAAAGAAACTAAATATATATATTGAAACGTAGAGGGGAAGACAGGAGGAAGTCTAATTAAAATCATAAGGAACTTAGATGGGAATTATGTTTTTAGTGTGTGGGTGTATTTGTAGTATTGTATTTTTTGTTGTGTTATGTATGTTTTTCTTTTTTGTTATTTTTGTGTAAAACCCAATAATTTTTTTTTAAAAGAAAATTAATCAGCATTTGAGTGAGATTTTTGCCAAATATATCTTTGCAAGCAATTTCCCATAATATAATACATTTCTGTATGCTATTTCCCCTGATAGTATGCATTTTTGTATACCTTGTTCAATAATATGCATTTTCATATACCTTGCTTGACTAGAGAACTGCATTGCAAACTTTGGAAAAGTGCGAATTCAAAGGACGCTGTGCTTTGGCTCGCATATTTTTGGGGGAAGTGAGAAGTGAATACGTTTGTCTTCCAATGAGAACTGAACTGAATTTATCCTCCATCCCCAGCCACAATAAATCTCAGTCTTTAAATTGCCCCAAGACTCTGTTGTTTTTACAGTAACCACCTTTCCTACAGGCAGTCTGGATTTGCTGTAATCACTGTTCATTTCTCTGTCATCAAGGAAAATTGAGAATGGAATTAGAGTAAATGAAGACATTAAATAATAAGTCAGGCCTTAGGTGCCCAATGAAGCAATCATAGGACTATTTCACCATCTGGGCCTTAGACTGGGAACTATAATCTGTCTAATAATTACAGCTTGATTAACATTTCCAAAGTTACATGTCTTATTGTACAGTACTGGGGTTTCTTGGTCACCCTGCAGCGTGACAGAATGTTGGGGATTGGTTTTCTTATTCTTAGTGACACGATCAAAGAAGTCTGGAGAACAATACAGTCATACCTTGTGTTATGTTCCGCTCTTCTTACGGACTTTCAGCTTACGAATGCGGCAAACCCAGAAGTGTTTACTTCCGGGTTCGCCTCCTGTGCATGCGCAGAAGCAATCTGCATGCTTCGCGCATGCGCAGAAGAGGCGCTCTACTTGCAGACTTTTTGGGGTGCAAATGGCACCCCAAAATGGATTAAGTCCACAACTAGAGGTACCACTGTATAACATATTTGAATATGTTGCCTTCATAGTTAGATAACATTAATCAGTTTTATATCTGTGGTGAGCAAATTTTGGCCAAAAGGTATGCAGGTGTTTTTTTTTAAAGTGGAGTAGATGCAGGTATAATTTGGAAGTACAACGAAGTTACAATATAACCGTGCCTATGAATTTATTCTATATATCATCCTCTGATTAAACAAATCCCCACTGTGTGGAGGAAGAGAGGAATTATTTGACTGAGGATCTGGTTTCTGCCCATATTGATGACACATGCTATATCATAAGCATCATCTGTGATTCCACAAAACCATACCCTGCTTGCATACTGGCTGGTCAAGGCAGAGAATGATTTGCTATCAGTTTAGCTTTAAACAGAGATTAGGGACATTCAGAGTCTACTATGAATGGCTACCACCTCCAAGATCAGAGGCAGCTTGCCTCTTAATACTAATTGCTGGGGGACATCAGCAGGAGAACATTATGACACTCATCTCCTGCAAGCCGGCTTCCCATTGGCATCTTGCTGGTCACTGTGGAAGGCAGGATGCTATTTTAGATAGGCCTTTGGTCTGGTCCAGCAGGGCTCGTCTTATGTTCTTACACTATCTGAGTAAAAGACCGGGAATGTCATCCATTAGAAATCTCAGAAAATAGACAAATTTTGCTTGCAGCAATTAGACTCTAGAGCTATTGGCATCTAAAAACACATGGTTTGCAGAGCATCATGTTTCCAGCTGCGTCCCGTGGCTGGCTTGTTAACAGGAGGACCTCATGATATTAATAAAATACAAAAGGCATTTGTTTTCTTGTGACAACAAAACCCCCAGACAAGAAATCAGCAGGGCCTGACAATGTACAGTGCAAGTAAATGTTTGCATTACGCATCGGAATGAAAATCAAAACAAAAAGAATGGCTTTCACCTTGGGACAAGTTGTAGTTTCTGATGAAACAGTCCTCTACATTTCAGCAGTCATCCCTGTCCAGTTGCATAGCTTGACCTCAAGTTACTCTTAATCTCTGACCCAGCATACGCTGACACTGACCCCAGGTGTCTTATGTCATACAGGACCTTTAGACAACATTATTCAGAAAGGAGTTTGTCCTGCTGAGTTATGAATACCACTTCAACTCCATGGAATCGCATCTGCTGTATTTAGGTGTTTTTCCAAATTATCATCATCATTTTTATCACATTGGATTGTTTGTCTAGGAGACTTCACATTCCCATTAATCAAACTGGGACTTAATGTGCAGATAACTGCTTGAGATTTTGACTTTTTAAAACAAATATTGAGAATTCAATATTGACTGTCATATTTGAAATGTCCGATGTCACCATTAGATATCTTTTCAAATTTAAAGGAATTTTAATCTATCACTTTGCATTCCTGGTCCTTTTGTCCATCTGAGTCACTGGGTTGCATCCGATGAAGTCGCCCAATTCACCCAAGGTGCTTCCTCTGGTGCGACGGAACTTCTCTTCCCTCAAACTGCAAAATTCAGTTTGGTTCACATTTTAATGTGTCCTAACTAACTCAGGGACGCGGGTGGCACTGTGGTCTAAACCACAGAGCCTAGGGCTTGCCGATCAGAAGGTTGGCAGTTCGAATCCCCGCGATGGGGTGAGCTTCCGCTACTCGGCCCCAGCTCCTGCCAACCTAGCAGTTCGAAAGCACGTCAAAGTGCAAGTAGATAAATAGATACCGCTCCGGAGGGAAGGTAAATGGTGTTTCCATGCACTGCACTGGTTTGCCAGAAGTGGCTTGTCATGCTAGCCACATGACCCGGAAGCTGTCTGCAGACGAACGCCGGCTCCTTGGCCTATAGAGCGAGATGAGCACCGCAACCCCAGAATCGTCCGCGACTGGACCTAATGGTCAGGGGTCCCTTTACCTTAACCTAACTAACTCAAGATTCTTGAAGCAATACACAAACTGAAATGCACCTACCTTCAAAATGCACACTCTTCTGAATTTTGCAATGAAGTCCTCCAACCAAATAATGTGTACAGAAATTCATCTATTCGGGAAAGTGTGCATTAAAATGTATATATAAGAGAACATAGCATACAAATGTGTGTTATATTACTTAGCTGTTTATTTCCAGCACTTATTTATACCCTGTCCTATAGCCAAAAATGCTCTCCAGCTTACAAAAATCAATTCTAATATGGTCCTTGTCCTCAGGCTCACAATCTAAAAAGACCTAACACACGAGGGGAAAAAGAATGTGAGGAAGGAGGGGGAAACAAGATGAAGCACCAGGTCTTTGTGTTACAGTTTTTAAGGTTACATCTGGTAACAGCGGCATTTATGGCTGCCATGCCCTCCGCGAAGGCACTGTTTTCCCCAAATCAGAACTAGGAACAGGTGTCCAGGACAGGAGGACAGGGAAGCTCCTGCCGCAGAGTTTTCCCCTCATACCATTGACTTGGCACTTAGAATCTATGTTATAGTAGAATCTATACTGGGCAAAACTGTGTACAATAATATATATATACTTGAAGAAATGTGAACCAAGTTGCTGACAAATTTTCATGAGAATCTAAATCACAAACTGATTTAGAAATGTGGGCAACTGCACTTGAGATTGGGCAAATGAGGAAGTGAGAGAACTCAAACTACCGTAGATGGATTCATCCATTCCAATTCCACACCGTCATCTGAGCACCTTCACCCAACTGTGATATGTTTATAACTAGTTCCACACTTCAGTAGGGGGAAGATGGGCTGCTGGGGGCAGGAGGATAGAGTAAAAGCAAGGACAAAGACTACCTGATAAGACACATTCTTTTCCCCACCACAGAGCTCATAAAGGTTAGCCGGATTTCTGCTGAGGAAAGCAGCTGACCACTCAATATTCCTCAAACACTCACACATGCACAGCTGGTTAGTCTACTAAAAGCCACAGTTATCACTTATTTCCATGAGAAAAATTACTCAGTGTTGTTTAAGAGTTTGGGGGAGGGGAGTGATGATCTAAAGCTTGTGTCCAAACCAGAACAGAAGCAGAAGCAGCAGCAGCCAAGACACAACAAAGATAACCAACATGCTAGTGGCATTGTGTCTGGACTCAAACAAGGGACAGCAACACGGGACTGTAATGTCTCAACAGCAGGACTTCTTGAATATGTGCTCAGAATTGCACATACTTATTTGCTGAGATTGTTAGAAGCTAATGAGAAAAATCCCCATTTATTTTTGTGGCAATGGATGACTAAAAACTTCTCGTGTGTCTTTGAAAAGCCAAATACCGGTAGTAAAGCAAGCCAGAAAAGCAGAGGGAAACTGTTGGTAATGATGGTAACTGTCCATTGTTGTTCGCCTCTCCCAAGCAGGTTTTGTATTTTTAAAGTACCTCGTTGAGAGGTACTTGCATGCCCCTCGCTTGGACATGCAATTCTCATGCCTATTCAAGAATGCCCTCAAGAAGTCTCTATATGATTGATCTTCAGTATTATTTCAGCTTCAGAATGGCAGGGCTGGAACGTCCCAAAGCACCACCCAGAGCGACAACTTTCAGAGTTCCCTGTGGAGAGGGGCTGACTGTCAAACCACTCTGGATTTTAGCTCTGTGAGGGGAAGAGGGACCTGCTATCAACTCTCAGCACCTTTAACAAACAACAACTCCCAGAATTCTTAGGTACCTCAGATGTATGGTGTGAATGTGGCCAAAAGGATAAATCATCATGCATCCCTCCACCACCAGGTTGAGCTTGGTTTCCACATTCACTTGCAATTTGATAACTGTGCAAACAAGCAACCTGATTGCTAATAAGCTACATTCTTGCAGCCAGTGCCCATTTATGCTTCTTTGATGATCCCTGACTGCTTTCAACAGGGCATAAGCATGTGTACCTGGTAATCCCTGAAGAAAATATGTACAGTATGCAATGTTATTCATTCCCACCCCACCCCCGGGGGGAGCAGGGAGCTGCCTTGAGCTCTTGTGGCAGACACAATCAAAGAGTCTTATGGAACCTTAAAGACTAACAAATTTATTGTGCCATAAGCTTTCATGCTTATGATGCATGAAGTGAACTATTTAGTTGGCAAGCATATAGAAGAGGAAATTATAATGTAGGGGCTAAATGGCAATGAGATATGAAAATTGCAGTCAGTGATAACTGGAGCTGAGATCTATGGGTATAGGATGGCATACAAATTTAATAAAAATAATAATAAAGGCACACCTTTAACATTTAACAGTAACAGACAGGTGATGTATTCACAGCTGCAGAAGAGCTGGGAACTATTCACAAGAAACAGAGAGAGCACAGATATCCTGGCACTGGTAACACTTGCAGTGTGATTTTAAAAATCTGTTTTGTTGTTTTTGCTGCTACCATACTGCTGCTGCTGCTGCTGTTCTTGCTGTGGTATACAGATCTTAGGAAGCCTGTGTTCCACAGTGAAATGAGCATTCAGCTGTACCTCACAAGTGCCTGCGTACATGCATAAAACAATCCTCTGTGGAGGGTTACAGTCTAAAAGAAAACCTAAGCAGCTATCAGCAGAAAACCCCACCAAGAAAATAAAATCCAGCCCACTAGTGATGTTACTGAAACACCAGATGGTGCTTTGCCACCCACTTTGGCACATGTTAAACACAGATGCCTGAAAATGCTCTTACTAAATTCAGTTCATCTGAAGCACCAATCCTACCAGGCACCAGAAAGCATAAAGCAGGTCTACAAATAGCAAAGAGAATAGATGGGATCAGGGACAGAGCCACTATAAGCCACCCACGATGGTGGCCATTGAATTTAACAGAAACAGCCTGCGGAATTGTTCAGCACCTCTGCTCTGGTGTCATTACAGGTGCTACTTCCGTCTTCTATCCTTGACTGGGTCAGAGCTGAGGAGCTGGAGAGGCTGCAAGCAGGCACTTGGAAAGACAGCTCCCTCTTCCTCCAAGGCTTAATATGGCTTCAGTAGCTGGAGGAAGATGGATCTGTCTTTGCAATTGCTTGCCCCTCTCAGTTCTCCTAAGTCAAGCAACTTTTTGCATTACTGGTGCAAATCTGCTCTGTGCAGCATTCCCGTATGGTTTTGCATCCGCTGAACATAAGTAGGATGACTAGGTTTCCCTAAAAATCAATGGGATGGCATCTCACTCCCCTTTATGATGAAGATAATGCCAGGTGCTTTGCAGAAGCAGGAACAGAAGACCTTGAAATCCTCCTTACCAGGCATGCATGTGATTTATCATAGTCAATGTCACAGGACAGCAACAAATTAAATCATTTCCAATGCCCCAGACATTTCAGGAAGCTTTAAATTTGAGCCAGCTGTTTCATTTGTGCTACACCATTCTGCAAATTCTTGCAGTCAGGCTCCCTGCGTACAGCAATGGCCTTTCTCCAGAACCCGCTTGTTGTAAAGAGTCTGTAGAATAAAATGATAAAGCGGTTACTAGATTGCATCACTTCAGGCTGTGTGAGCAGGAATAAAATCCTGGAATGTTCCCCACAGGAAAACCCCTCTGTGTGTGCATAGAAAACTTAGCACATAAGGAAGAAAGCTAGGCGAAATTGCCCCGATTCAAGGCAGCTGAGAGGGTAGCAGTGCCAGGAGCTGGTGATACCAGAACGAAGGAACAAATTGTACTCTTGTGTCGGTACAAATCCGGTTAGCTCTGGAGGTTGAGCACCGATATACAGAGTCAGGTTTTAAGATGGATAAGACATTAGGTCATGTAAGTTCATTGTCTTGTTAGTGCTGGCCTGTGTACATTCCTGTTTTCCCAAACTAATACCCCTGATAAAATAATGGAAGCTGTGCGGGGGGGGGGGGAGATGACACAAACCATCCCGCTGCCGAGTACACTCTGAGGAGTGGTTTTCAAAGTCAGTTTATGACATGTCCATGAGCCTTTCAAATCCCCTCCAAGAAGTATGTTCTCCACCCATCCTGTCATGTACCCAATGCTAATTCCCGTTTCAGAGCTATTTGGCTTAGCAGAGGCAAGTAGATAAGAGGAATTAGAAGCACACGGAGGGGGCGGGGAATAATAATTTAAAAGGCCTCCTGTCCAGTTGGTACCAGGGATGGAATTGTTCCAGTGGAGGTCCAGCTAATCCACCCAGAAAACACCCTGTAGGCCTGCTCAGAATCAGACTGAAACCCATAAAATCCAGGGAATTCAGAGATAAGCTTGGTTATCTGGACAAATGTCCTGCCCTCAGTTAACCTAATTGTCCTGCAAGCAGCAATTAATACATACACCCAAGCATCTCCCCTGGATGAACTATCTCCTTTGGCCAGCAATGGTCGCAATCTGCCATGACATTCTCCATTCAAATGAAGAGAAGCCTCACAAGAGAACTTCCTCATAGGCTGGCTGCCTTCCATTAAACACATCCACACATACATTTCAAGCACCTATCAGCTGCCATGGCTTCCCTAAAAAAAATGCTGGATATGTAGTTTGTTAAGGGTTCTGGGAGTTGTTAGGAGACCCCACAGAGAGCTCCAGTTCCCAGCACCCTTAACAAATGACAGTTCCCAGTATTCTGGGGGGGGGGGGGAGCCAAGACTGTTAAAGTATTATAAAGGTCTTCTAAATGGATGGTAGTGATGTGACTGACATGGTACACCAAGCTTAGCTGTATATCCATCTCCTGTCATCTGAAACACAGTTCGGAAGTCAGTTTCAAGGTCGGATCTCATTTTGATGGGAAGCAGAAAAATATGTCAAAATGTGGTTCCATTTATAATACCTCTTTTTAATCAATTTGGGGGATTTTTTTGGGGGGGGGAGCAAGGAGTGTGATATGTGTATTTGGAATTTCAACCACGATAGTTCTTTAAAAGCTCATAAGAGAAAACTCAGTGGTCTTCCTTGATTATTGGCCATTATGCACCCAAACCCTAGAACTGGGAAATGGAGCGGACAAGCTCATGTACTATTTGACCGGCTGTTGGTGGTGGTATCCCTAATCTAGAAAAGCACAGAAAAGGGGAGATTTCAAGCTGCACCATATCAGAAACCGCTATAGGAGAGCTACACTTCATTACATCCAACCCACCCTTGTATCAAAGAAACAGGTATTGTGTTGAGGAATGAGCAGCATCACATTTTATCTTCAGTTCTGTCTTAACCAACACAAAATGCTTCAGAAAAAAAAATCACTATATTTAGGTATCATGATATCACTATGTAGACATTTTCATAACCTCTAATTACCTTCCTGTCCACCCCCACCCCCCACCCCGCAAGCTGTGTAGCACCAAGTTGGATAAATATATAATTAGAGAGTGTCTCAACATGTAGGCTGGCTCATGACACTTCTCTATCAGCTCTTTCTCACCTTCCCAAACTGCATTGCTATTTTATTTAATAAATCTTGGCAAATGAGTTTTAATCAAGCACCTTTATTGTGGCCTCTTGGCTTCTTGGAGGATTTAGCTAGGAACCATCTCTCTTTGTATCATGCGCCAGGGGTACTCACTACAGCACAGCAGGTAGGGTGTTTGTCACAGTCTGAGTGTATCTAGCAAATGAAATTGTCTTTTATATGGTCTTCTCAAATGGTTGTTGCTTTCACAATGGCCTGGTTCAGACATAAAGATAAACTATAGTTCAGCAGGATGTGCAGAAGCCATGGGCTTCTGTCTTCTCCCTTCTGACTCCTCTCACCTGAACCGTGAAGTGTGGTTAGTCATAACCAGTGTGGTTTAAGGAAACAAGCCAGCTTCATAAACCATGGTTTGAAATTGGCTTGGTTCAATGAACCATAGTTAAGACTAACCACAGTTTGCTCTTATTCAAACATAACCATAATTTTTAGTTAGCTGAAAGTGGAGGTGAAAGCTTTCAATCTTCTCACAGGTGTGCCAGAGGTGTGTGGGGGGGGGGAGAGATTCTGATGAGCCTGAGAGTATCATTCAAATAATTCTAAACCACATCCAGGGATGGTTCAGAGCTGGGGGTGAGTTGAAAGAGAATCAGCTGTCTCTTCCAAGATGAAGGAGTTTTGACTCACCAAGTTTTCATCTCAAGGTTGCTATTTCTGGTGAATCTTTGCTGCCTTCAAGAGAAAAGACTAATGAATGAGTCAAAGTAGTCAGCAAGGATTGTGGCTGAAACACCCTAGGACTCTTTGCTCATGTCGACAGCAGTTGTGATCTCAACTCTAGGAAAGCAGTATCCAGTGCTTTCGGGATGGGTGAAAAATGAGGCACTGGTACTCCTATCTTGATAAAAGGACCATGGTTATCCCCACAATATGGCTGCCATGAGAAACAAAACAAACGTGACAGTACTCCATGCTGGTGAGTATTATCACACAAAAAAAGCACTAAAGCACTGGCAGTATCTGAATCTTAATTATATAAAATCACTGAGGCACTCCAGAAATGAGGGTGATGACAAGTCCCATATATCCTGCCAAACCACTCTCATCACAGAATGTGTATGTGTGTGCATATGCTTGTGTGTACACACAGGTATATGTACATACACACCAAAAAGCAACAGTACGTAACATATAGCCCAATTTATGAGGACCAGAATGACTGCAATCCTGTGCATAGTTTACTGGGAAAAGTCTCATTGAGCTCAGCGATGCATACTTCTGACCTCATTAGGTTCAGCCTGTAAAAAGCACTAAGCCTTAGCTAGCTGAAATGCAACATTTAGCTTTTAGTTTGAAACGCTAAGAAGCGCTACCATTTAAAGTGCTAGTGTGAAGTAGGAACACCATCAAAGAAAAGACTAACCTCTACTTTATTATTTTCTTATCCTCTGACTTCTGTCCTAATCTGTCCCCAACAACAATAACACGTGAAAGCCTTGTTAACACCTAATTCACTTGCCAGATCAAGGACAGTCCATTAACTGTTGGGCATATGACATCACTCCTGCCCTGAATAAATCCTGGAGCCGTGCTCTCTCCTCACATGTTTCCTCATCAGTTCCACCAACCCAAAGTCGATTTTACTTGCTGTATGCCAGCTCCTCCCATTGAAGATTATCCTGTCAACCTGGATTCCTAAATGAAACCTCCATGGTCAGATGCAGTATATCTCTCAATACAGATGCTGGGAACAAGGGAGCATTTTTCCCACATGGATAGCTGAACATTAACACACACACCCAAACCGTCTTCAATTTCCCTTCCCTCAAAATGTTTATTTCCCTCCAGACCCACTCACCCCCAAAAGAAAGGACAAACCTCCTTCTCATTTAAATCCGCCATGCCACCTCTCCTTCAATCATGATGGTTTGTGGGGCCACAAGTAAGCTATCAAGTGGTAGGAAAGGGAGACAGGAGTGCCAATTTGAAGAAAAAAACATTGGGGGGGGCAGGTAAGCCCCACCCCACATAACCAATCACAAGACACACACACCATTTGAATGGCAATGCCCATTAACTTGGGGGGGCAATACCCTCAAATATTTTGTTGAGGGGACCAAAGGGACTTCGGCCCCTAAGAGTTGGCTCTTATGGAAGGAGCTATGCGCATGGTAAGTCCCATCTGCTCTGAGCACACCACTAGCCCAAAGCTTATCTACCACTCTCCGAAGAGGCAAGTCTCAGAATATAAAGATGCACAAATGAACTAGTGTTGCCCTGTCAGCAAGCCAACCTGCTTTCCTCTCTCTCCCTCAAGGAAGAATAGCACAGGGCCTATGAGGTACTCCTGCCTGATTTCACAGCAAACCCTGTGAACTCAATTTGTGCAGCTCTACCAATGCACTGGCCCTGGCGAGAGCTTCAAAACTTCCTTATTAGAGCTGAAGAGAAGAGCAGAGGTAGTAAGCAAGTCCTTGGAGAATGCATTTATGCAGCCAACTCATGCCAGTGTATTTGACTCTGTAAACATGGTCACCTTATTTATTTATTTAGGTTTACCAGACAATCTACACAGGTCACACAGTCACTCAGGTCTACTTCCTTTCCCAATGACCCACAGCACCTAAGCCAAAATATGTGCAATTGAAATAATTGCACATTCTTGCCCTCTTCTGTCCTGAACCCCTGGCCTACCTGGTGGCAAGTCAGTATGTCAAGTCCAAAGTTCAAAGTCCGGTGTGTGTGTTTGTGTGCCAATCCCTCAAGTCCAAAGGTCAGGGAACACAATCCAGGGTCTCTTCAAGTCTGAAGTCCAGCAGTCAGGAAACAGTCCAGAGTCAAACCCAAAGCACAACCCCACAGAGGTCCAAGAGCATCAAGGTCCATCAACATGGGCCCTTAAGCAGACACAGCCCTTCAGCTCTGCTTCCCTTCTGTACTTTGCCTGCTGATTGCAGCATCTGGGCTTGATGAGGCATATGACTCTCACCTGTTCCAAGCCTACTCCAGCTGAGGAACCACACACCTCCTCCCAGAGCTGGTGAGCCTCACTTAGCCAGCTAGGGAGCTGGGCTGTGGGCCCTTGCCTGCCCATTTTGGCAAACAACTTCCCCTCATATAATGCACCTTTGTGCATATTGTGAATATTATAGCAATATGTTCATTTTTATACACACTTTTTGGTCCATGAACTGCCTCACAAATTACAGAGAAGTGCAAATTTTGAAGGATGGTTGTGTTTCAACTTGCGTGTTGTTCTTTTTCTTTATTTTTTTAAATTATTATTATTTTGCATACATAAAGAAAAATAAACACAGAAAGAAACATACAAACTAATACACAAACCTATAAACTAAGAATAAAATACGCCATTCTTACAATTTGCACAATATAATCTTCAAACATAAACTTAAAATTTCATAGACAAATAAAGATTATTATTAGTAATATATATCCTTATATTATCAAAATTTCATTAACCGTTCCTTTTGGAGAAAGAAACTAAGTTACAAACATTATATATATGTAGCTGACTTCCCTATTACCACTCTCCACTAGCAATGTACATAATTATGACTAAAGAATGATAATATAGACAATGACACTTCTTCTAAGAACCCTATATATTACGTGTTATATAACTTGCGTGTTGTTTTGGACTCTGTGGATTAGGCAGGTTCACATGCAAATGCACACCAAACCTAATTACCCCCCCCAAAAAAATCACAGGGGTGCCAAATTGAATAAAATATGGGGGGGCAGGTAAGCCTCGCCCCACATAATCGATCACAAGATGCGGCACACAAACACCATTTGAATGGCAATGCCCATCAACTTTGACAGGGCTCAGCACCCTCAAATATTTTTATTGGGAGGGGGAAAGGGACCTCGGCCCCTAGGAGTTGGCTTCTATGTCACATTAAGCAATTACTCCAGCTTATCAATATTTCCTGAAACAGTCTTCCCGTAATGGAAGATTTTAAGAAAACCGAAGGCAGAAAGTTATACAAAAACTTTATTGCAACTCTTCAACAAGAACATAATGTGTGTGGCCCAAACATATTATATTGGTTGAATATCAAAATATCTTTGTGCTCTGTATCACCTCATAAATCACAAAGCTGATTGGTGACAAGCAGGGACCCTGGGCAGTGTGGAAGCAGTTTATATCACTGCCCTTCAGGGGTGCCAACTTGAATAAAATATTGGGGGGCCCAATATTTCACAACCTACCATAAGCCATTTTTCCCTCTAGTAATCCATATCCTCCTGTTCAGAGGAACAGCCAAGGCAAAATCTATCAGATAATCAGATGGCAATGGTTGCACACAGATTGTGATATTTTCTTATTTTTTGGAAGGTGGATGGGGAATGTAGGATAATTTTGAAAGTGAGCAGCAGATCGCAGGATACATGCTTGCTTGGCAAGTAGAAAGTTCTCTGCCATGGCGTATTACACACTGCGGTTACGTGATCCCAAATAATTGCCCCAATTATGTAATTTGAGTAATTATACTAATTACATAAACAGAGAATCATTTACTAAGTTATTCCAAAATCTATGCTGGAATGACATTAAAGAAATGGATTGTTGTTGGTGGGTTGTTTTTTTCTCCTATCTACACTGCTACAAGTCAGGAACGATGCCATTAAAAACAATGGAATTATACTAACGTTCAACTGGGGCAAAAAGGCAGCCTGTATGAATGGCATCCCCTCTTTACCCAGAAATCTTAGCCATTAAGATAGAATTAAATATCCCATGGTGCTTTGCAGGGGCAAAAATGGTGTCCACTGTTGAGTAAATGCCTATGTGTAGAAAACAGTGCTGCTCTTCTAAATAGCCAATGCATGTTCGTCCCAATACAGGAAGTGTGATGCAAATAATGTACTCAGACATAAGATTCAGTTGCCAGCTTTGCAGCCAGAGCACTTTGTATGTACTTATGTCTGAAAGGGGTGTGTGTGTTGAATCTTGCAGTAGGTGCCCCCCTCCTTTGATACAATACACTTTGTCTTTCTCCTAATGAAATCTGAAATGAGGCCCCCGACCCAAAGCATTAAAGAAGAAGAGCATTGCTTCACCTCTTTGATATATTGATTTGAACCTCTCAAAAATAAAATGTCCTATGTTCAAATATTGGTTCTGAGGGAGCAAAGCACGGCTTGAAACAGCATGTTTCTCTCTCTGCCCCGCCCCCTCTCCACAAGTCAAGGGCTCCGGCTCACATCAGCCATGACACCCATTCCACAGTCCAGGGCATGGGAAAAACCCGCCTGCTTTGGTTTGCTTTGGCTCAGTCATCACATTTAGTTACATTCTTGTTAAACTTCTTTTTAGGAAGTCACAGCCTGACTGACGTTCATGTGAGTTTTCCCATTGATCTCATAAGGGACAAGTATCTTTCTGGCTAGGCTGTATTGCAACAGTGCTGAAACAGAAAGCACTGAAGAAAGGAGAGGCTTCACTGGGTGTTGCTGGGACGATTGATAACGAATCAGATACACTCCTCAACCCCACTAGCTCTGGAGCTGGGGTGGGGAATCCAGATATTGTTCAACTCCAACTCCCATCTTCTATAGTCCATTGGACGTCCTGGCTAGGGTTAGGATGGCAGCCATATGTTTAATATATGTTTTGTTGTATAAGTCTTAGGTATTGTGACACCATTTGTATGTGTTATAGATCAGCCTCTTTCAGAAGTGCAGTTGAGGGCTTTGTTTGCTCATGAAATGCCCTTAGGGCAGGTAGGAAGGAGTAGCTTTAGGTTCTGCCCCTGCCCTGTGCAAGTACCAAGGCCAATCAGCCATGTGAGTACAGCCAGCCTTGTAGACATATTAACTGAATGCACAGAGCCCCAGCTGTACACTTCTGAGAGGGGCTTGACTAGAATCAGATAGGTGGCTACTTGCTTGAAATATATGGATTTATTGAGTTGGGCAAATGGAGACAAGTGTGAGAACAATTGAAGAAAGTAAATGTACGTAGGCAATTTGATGCGTATGCCCCACTTTAATTCCAAACTCTCTCTTTTTAAAAAAAACAATCTCACTATTGTGAATGAAATGGCTCTGGAATAGCATTCATTGTAAGTCATCTGCTGAATTGCAGAGCTTGCATTTACTGACTTGGAGAAGCAGTAATATAAATGATGAAAGATGAAGAGTGTGTGCCTGGGGCGAAGTGGGGCTGATTTTTTTCTGTGATGGAGACCATGGTATCACCACTTTCCAATTCCATCTGGTATCAAATGGGAAGTAGCTCAGGAGAGGACATGGGCGTAGCCAAGGGGGAGGCAGGGAGAGGCAGCTGCCCCCCCCCAAAAAATAAAAAAATAAAGATCAATAAAAATACATAGCAAACTGAGGTTCTCCCCTTTCCTCAATGAAAGGCCTGCTCTCCCTCACAAAAATCATGGCTACACCCATGGGAAGGAGCATCACAACCCAACAGGACAGTACATGTACATACCCCGAGTTTTATCCCTGGCACCTCTACAATCACCTGCAAAATACTCACTGCTGAAATCCTGGAGAGTAGCTGTCAGTCAGTGTAGGCAATACTGAGCTAGATGGCCCAACAGCCTGACCATGTATAAGGCAGCTTTCCATGTTCCTTACACTGCTAGGTCAATCAAAACTTTGGATAGATATTATAACTGTTCTTGTCTGTTGTGCTATCCAGTGTTGATCTAAACCAGTGAAAGAAGTGTGACCTGCCAATTTGACTTTTATTTGGCCTTTGACTCATTTGTGTGTGTGTATGTCTTCCTCTCCCTTCTGCTGCCCCTTCCTCACTTTTAAAGGACCCAAAAAAGTGTGCTGAAGCCAGTCTCCTCCTTCACCCAGTCAGGTCTCTTCACTTCCATTGCCAGGTCCAGGTCAAGAACAAAGAAGCCACCTAGTCCAGCTTTCTGTTTGCAACAATGGCCAGTCAGAAGTGTCTGGTAAGCTTATAAGCAGGTCATGAAGGAAGCAGCCCTTTACTACTGTTTGTCCCAGCAACTCATATTTAATGAAAATCTCCAGGCCCTGAGGCAGTATGTCTTCACGTTGATAGAAATGCACAGAGAGCATTTGAGCAATTTAAAATGCTGGCATGTCTTAGGGAGGTTTCCATGACTGCATGAGCAAGAAACCAGAGTTACTTAAGGTAGCTTCATAAAACAAAAACAAAAACAAAAACAGCTAACAGATTGGGGTTGAATCCTGACAAGACAGAAGTACTGTTTTGGGGGGACAGGGTGCGAGCAGGTGTGGGGGACTCCCTGGTCCTGAATGGGGTAACTGTGCCCCTGAAGGACCAGGTGCGCAGCCTGGGAGTCATTTTGGACTCACAGCTGTCCATGGAGGCGCAGGTTAATTCTGTGTCCAGGGCGGTGTCTACCAGCTCCATCTGGTACGCAGGCTAAGACCCTACCTGCCCGCAGACTGTCTCGCCAGAGTGGTGCATGCTCTAGTTATCTCCCGCTTGGACTACTGCAATGCGCTCTATGTGGGACTACCTTTGAAGGTGACCCGGAAACTGCAATTAATCCAGAATGCGGCAGCTAGACTGGTGACTGGGAGTGGCCGCCGGGACCACATAACACCGGTCCTGAGAGAACTACATTGGCTCCCAGTACGTTTCCGAGCACAATTCAAAGTGTTGGTGCTGACCTTTAAAGCTCTAAACAGCCTCTAAACTATCCTACATTCAGAAAATACCTGAAGGCAGCCCTGTTTAGGGAAGTTTTTAACCTGTGATATTTTGATGTATTTTAATATCTGTTGGAGGCCGCCCAGATGGGCGGGGTACAAATAAAAATTTATTATTATTATTATTATTATTATTATTATTATTATTATTATTATTATTATTATTAAAATATAAACATTTTATGCAGCATGAGTAGGAGAATTTGCATGACTTGGCATCTCTTTGTTAATTTTTTGAATGGCTATTACAAATGTGTATGCGGGTAGCTCAATTCTGTTATTATTCATTGGTGATATGCTTTCTATTGTATTTTCAGCTGATGAAGACTATCACGAAACAGTAGTATCATTCCGGAAACACTGTCCTTGAGACTTTTGGGATGTCTTCCGTTGAAACTTTTAAAAAACTAATGAGAAAACTTTACTTTTTAGACTTTTGAGATGTCTTCTGTTGAAACCTTTGAATAACCATTGTGAGACTGACCTTTGACGCCTATCTTGAACACATGGCTTGACATTCTGCGCCACTAGTCTGTTACATTGTATATATGAACTCTAATAGATTTATTTCTACTTTTTGAATGATATCATTATTCTATTATATATGCTTTTAACAGTTATTAGCCTATGTGTTGTGTCTATATTTCTGAGATTGGTTCTCATTGCAAAACGGGGTTTGTTTTTATTACAAAAGGGAGGCAGCACAATTCTGCCCTCCCCAACCCCCCATGTACAGAGGAGCAGAGGGCATCAGTGCGGAGGGCAAAGTAGCAGAGGAGAAGGAAGGAAAGAAAAAAGGGATTTCCCATGAAAAAAACCTCTCTGCTGGGAACTCAACAACATATAAGAACATAAGAAGAGCTGTGGATCAGGCCAATGGCCCACCTAGACCAGCATCCTATTCTCACAGTGGATAAACAGATGCATGCAGCAAGCAGGATTTGACCAGAACAGCAACTCTCCCCTCCTGTTGGTTTCAGCAACTGGTATTCAGAAGCATTGCTGCCTCCAGCTGTGGAGGCAGAGCATAGCCATCATAGCTAGTAGGCATTGATAGCCCTCTCCTCCGTGAATTTGTCCAATCCCCTTTTAAAGCCGTCTAGGTCAGTGGCCATCACTGCATCCCGTAGCAGCAACTTCTGTGGTTTAACAGTGTGGTGCATGAAGAAGTGCTTTCTTTTATGTGCCCTGAATCTTCCAACATTCAGCTTCGTTCTAGTGTTATGAGAGAGGGAGAAAAACTTAACTCTAGCCACTTTCTCCAAACCATGCATCATTTGATGAATTTCTATCACAGGCTTCCTCAACCTCGGCCCTCCAGATGTTTTGGGACTACAATTCCCATCATCCCTGACCACTGGTCCTGCTAGCTAGGGATCATGGGAGTTGTAGGCCAAACATCTGGAGGGCGGAGGTTGAGGAAGCCTGCTCTATCATGCCACCTCTTACCGGTAGTTATCCCTTTCCTAATGACCCCTAGCATGGAATTTGAGTTATTATTTTTTCGTACAGCTGCTGTACACCGGGTCAACATCTTCATCGAGCTATTTACTATGACTCCAAGGTCTTGTTCTGGGTCCATCACTACTATTTCAGACCCCCTGAACGTATATGTGAAATTAAGATATATATATTTGTCCTCTTCGTGTCCTTAACATTACATAATTGCCTGTGAATACCTGCAATATCATATTCTTAAGTTAGAATTCCACCCCTGGATAACATTGTTGTGCATGGTCTCAAATCTGAATGTGTGGGCACATTCTATCCCTTGCACATATTCATGTACATTCATGCACATGAACACTAAGGCATCATGCAGTGCTCTACCTGGCTTTTCACACACTGCAGCTGCCAGTGTATATTTTGAATGGTTGCTAATGCATTGTAGGACCGGTAAGTTTTCTGCTATATTGTCATGGATTGGCCAGATGCAGAGGAGTGGTGTGAGGCAGACCTGCCTTAACTCAATAGCTGCCTGCACTAAAAGAGAGTCAGTGTGGTCTAGTGGTTAGAGTATCGGACTAGGACTCAGGAGACCAGGGTTCAAATCCCCACTCAGCCATCATGAAGCTCACGGGGTCTATTTGGGCCAGCCACTGTCCCTCAGCCTAGCCTACCTCACAGGATTGTTGTGGGGATTAAATGAGATGGGGAGAACCATGGGCCCCACCTTGAGCTCTTTGGTGGAAAGGAGGCTATTAGTGCAATAAATAAATGGAAATGCAAATTAAAGGCAGTGGTGCCATCAGGGCAAGATTTGTGGGTTAGAAATCCACTCAGCAAAATAAACAGAAGGGCCCCAAACACAGCAGTGCCTATTTTGAAGTAAGCAAAGTACTATTTCTGACCATCTAAAAATGGGGAGAGGAGCCCAAGTCCAGAGCCTAAAATGGCCTAACTGCACCACTAGTTAAAGTCCCTGGCAGCGCAAACAGTAATATTTAACAATACTATGTACAGTAATAAAACTGCCAGCACATTTGCAAAGCTAAGGAGGGTCTGGGATGGTTTCAAATTGGATGGGAGACCACATGTTGAGATAGGAGATTGGACTAGATGACCCTCAAGTTCTATGATTTTATTATTCTAATGGCCTAAGTAGATGGGACAACAGAGATCTGTCATTGAACTTCCTGTCTCTTTAAATTTTAGGAAACAGCTGTTTGGTGGGGTCAAGGAAAGCAGATTCAGATCAGGACCATGGCTCCAGGGAATAGTAGGGGTAAGTTATTTCCCCAATGAAACTCCCCCACCTCAAGGCTGCTCTTTGTCCCACCAGGAGAAACTTTCATATATAGTCTAATAAGGATGAAGAGTCACTTAGACAAACTGGGGAAGCAATTTTCATTGGGAAAATAGCACTGGAGGGAAGGAATACCCTCCCTGCCCTGCCCCCGCCCCCAGATTTGTGATCCCATATACAAATTGAGGGTTTGACTTCTGTGGCTGTTTCCTAAACTGTAAAGAACTGAGAGGTCCAGATTAAGAGTCCCCATTACCTTGTCCAGTTAGGCCCTAACTCTGCATAGCACCAACAGAATTACCTAGATACTCTGCATCACAGTCGGTTGTTATAATGCAAAACAGGAAACGACTGCAAGATTACACCCTATTCTGAAGGCCAGACTTCCATGGCTATTGGTATAGTCTGAGGAGAAGCCAAGGGGTTCCACTATCTACACTGTGCAGTGCAGACAGAAACACAGGTCGCATTTTGCTTGGTGATCTAGCCCTAAGTCATAGCGTTCACGTGACGAAGGAGAAAACCCCCAATACCCTGCATTGGATTGCACCATAGCTAGTACAATACTAGTCTGGAAATGGACACTGTACCTTTCAGCTCTCCCGCTCTCTGTAAGGCATGACATGTCCGAACAAATCCTAGCTGCTGTCTCCAGGCTAGAAATTGCATAGGCCACTGATTTTCCAGGGGACCCCCGGCTTGACCTGAATGTGTTCAGGACTATCTCAGGAAGAGTAACTGCAATATCACACAACCACCCCTAGAAGACAGTGTGTCCAGCCTTACCAACCTTGACTTGCATCATGGCAGGAGTCTTGGGTGGCCTTGTGTTCCACTTAACAGAATGCTGGCTGGTCCAAGTCAAGCTTCATGACGAAGAACTGTAAGAAGAGGAGAGCAGATGCCCTAAGGCTGCCCATCAGCAGGTGGGCATCAGACTAGGTAGGCATAAAGGTAACCTGGACACAGCCTTCCCTGCTATGGTGAGATGTGCTGCATTTCTGCTTAAATTAGCATAATTATTTCTACATTTGCAGCTGTTGAATTTGGAATTTTTATTTTATTTTATTTGCAAATCTGGGTGGTGGCGGTGGTTGTTTTGTCCTCTCTTGAGGGGGGATTCATTTCCTCTTTTTCATCTGTAAGTGACCACCCTAGTCAGGTCACAAAGCATTCACTCAGGCTACACAAGGTGATTGGGAGACCAGCATGCTGAGCTACTGACTGTGCTTTCTAAAACTACACACACACACACACCATTCTCTGCAGAGACCCTGTGGGTGACACTCATGGGTCCCACAGCAAACAAGCCAAGGTGGAACACATTCCCTGTACGTAACCAGCTTGAAAACCACCAGCCCAGCTAATATGGGCTATTCCACCCCCTGCAGAAAAAAAAGGAAAGCCATTGTCTTGGTACAAGATGCATTTGTAGGAATATTCTGAAAGGGAGGGTGAGAGCAAAAAAGCAAACTCCTTCCCAGTTAATATTGGCCCTTGGCTGTGACCCACCGGCCCCCAGATTGTGTGTGCCTAACCTTAATCATGTGTGCAATTGAACGAGGCTTGCACCTGCACTCCTTGGCTTATCCAACAAACGGTTACGCATGTGTGGTCCCATTCAATGGCATGTAAGCATCTTCAGCTATGAGGCTTTGGTCCTCTCCAGCTCTGGATATACTTTGTAACAAAGGTTTCTCAAACAGGCCAGGAAAACTGCAAGAAGCTGCCGCACCCCTCAGACTTTTTTTTTCTCTCTCTCTCGCTCCATTTTATTTACTTAAACTGTACACAAATGTAAAATACTCTGACAGCAAAATCTAAGTGAAAGTTGTTTTGTATTTAAATTAATATGGAACAGAACCTATTAGGGACTTTATTAAATAAACAACAATTGGGGTTTTCTTTCTTTCTTCTTCTTTTTTAAAGGATGTACATCTCGTCTGCTATGTGTTGTTGGTATAGAAAAGACACTGACCCAAATGTCACAGAATCAATTTTGTACCCTGAAAAAAAAAATTGGTAGGCCTCACAGCAGAGTATTCAGTATCATTACATGATATATAGATATATGATGACCTTGCCATCTGATAAAAATTACAATTAATATGTTGGCCTCTTTGGTTCCAAAATCTTATGTATAATACATTTCACTGTGTTCATCATCATCATCATCATCATTATTATTGCTGCTATAAAAATAACCTTTTTCTTCTTCTTCAAATGGCAGTTTTCTCTTGACTAAGTCGTGCAACTACATCAGTGCAAACATGAAAAGCAATCATTCG
Source organism: Darevskia mixta (assembly GCA_034641385.1). Taxonomy (NCBI): domain Eukaryota; kingdom Metazoa; phylum Chordata; class Lepidosauria; order Squamata; family Lacertidae; genus Darevskia; species Darevskia mixta. Next base: position 7,803,233 of record JAWWNH010000001.1, on the reverse strand, counting down.
CTTTTAAAAAAAAGAAGCAAAAGATTTAATTTCAAGTATAAAAAAAATATTAAAAAGTCATCTCATTTCAGTCCAGTTTCGTCTAGTACGGGTCAACACTTTTTTTAAAAATTGCATAGCTCATGCGGCACTTGTTTTTTAACCTAGAGATAAGTGAGCAAAGAGAAGTGCACCATCAACTCCCAACCATTCAAGGCATTGAAATCTGCAAGTGCTATAATAATGTGCATTCAAGCAGTTTGTGAGTGCTATGCTGTAGCACGGGGTGGGGGTGGGTTTTGAGCTCTGCAGCCATCCTTGACATATTCTGGGAAGGGTGTTTTTTTTAATTAAACAAAAAAAAAACCCTCTCCCCACTCTCGTTCCCCCCACCCACCCATCCGCAAGCCTTCTCCAATGTTCCTCAACCGTTACAAAACGCCTTGCATTTCCACACCCGCATACTCTCCCTCGAAATGTACCCACTGTGTGGCTATAATTTATCGCCACCATCCATTTCCTCTTCTCCCTGTTACTCCTCCCCAGCTGCTCCAAACGTGCTCTTGCTGATTCCCCTGACGCAGGACACAAGCTGCAACTTTTGATGTCGCCGATGTTCTGAGAAGGTGAAGACTGTCGAGATGAATAGCGAACAAAAAATGGGGACAGGGTGGACCCAAGCCCTTTTTGAGATGACGCGGCCAGGATACCGATCCCACATGGGGTGAGGATGGGAGTATCTCATAGCCCGTTAAAAGCATGAAATCATGCCAACATACCATTCAGAAGAATACAGCAACTGTGATTATATTAAGCTCACGGTACTTGCTTAAGTATATTTCTCTCGTAGCAATATTCTACTCTGGAAGTGCTATAGGCCATTTGTGATTTCTTTAAAAATATATATATATACACATTATGTTTAACCTCAAGAGGAAGGGCTCATCTTGCTGTAAATCAGGTAGCCTGCTACTCCTTCCCCTTTTTTTAGACCTTAGAGGTGAAGGTTGGTCGTTTGGTCACTTAAATACCTGCGTATGCGAATATATTAGACTGTTTTCTCTTTTTGTGCTTCCCAGTGGTTTCATTCTAAACACATGGCTGGCTGACAGATGAAATGGCTATTGGCCCACTGTATTGTTTTTTAATCACTGGCAGACATTTAACTCCCTTTCTTTTCTTTGTTTAAACTTCCTTCTGTCCTCCAATCCGCATCATGCAACCGTGTGTGTTTGTGTGTATCGCTCTCTCTCTCTGTGTGTGTGCTTTGTGTCCTTGGGTGTGTGGGTGGGATTAAGGTACTTCATAGCATTAGTCTATAAGTGGTAGCATATTTTAGTGTCCAAGAACCACGAACTGCCACGGCCCTGACAACAGAGTGAAACAATACACATATCTTTGCTGCTGTTGTAATCTCTGCTCCTTGCTGCTGTTGCCTCTCTGCGGTGATTTTTTTTATATATATAAAAACAACATCCATGCCTGGAAGAATATGCAGCAAAAACCACCCTTCTAATTCCATTTCTGTATGGGAATGTCCTAGACCTCCTGTCCCTTGTCAAACACGCCCCTTCCCCAAATCAGGCGCAACCACATTCTTCCACAATCATATTGGGAACGTCCCTCTTCACGATGTTGTATTCGTCATCGAAGTACAGCATGGATATCGAGCTAAGTTTGGTCGGGATGCAGCAGGAGTTCACAGTGCCTGGGTTCAGCCCTCGCATGCGGTACTGATTCACCACTGCGGTGTGAAAGGAGGAAGCCGAGCCTGGGACACCAGCCAAATAGGCCGGGCAGCTCCCTTCACAGTAATTCCCATTGTAACCATGTGGCGCTATGATCCAGTCATTCCACCCAATGAGTCTAAAGTCAATGAAAAACTGTTGCCTGCAACATAAATTGGTCCTGCCATCACACTCCAGGCCTCTTTTCCGGATTCTGTGCTTGTTGTCAGCCAACCGGGCTTGCACCACTAAAAAAGGCCGGTGAGACTCGTCCCCGGGGTCCACATAAATTGGCAGCACTGAATACTCTTCGCAGCCTTCGCACTGAACATCCAAGTTCAGTCTTCTTTCCCCTTTCTCAAACAGAGCCTGGATTGGTTCTGTCATGGGAAATGTGTGCCAGCCACTTCTTTTGAGATCAACTTTCTTTTCAACCACATTCCACTTGCTGCTAGTGTCCGGGTCTTGGAAATACACTTTGACTCTTACTTTCCGCCTGCTGCCTTTCTCCAAGACATATGGAAGCAGCTTCAAGTAAAGCCACAGGTTGGCTTGAACCACAAACAAGTTCCGATTCCCTTCATTGGAAATGAAGAAATAGAGGCGCACTCGAGAGGAAGCCAGGTCATCTAAGATGCAAGGGGGAGAAATGCCGTTAAGTTCAAAAGGTGGGCTGCTTTGCTTTGTTTTTAAAGGAAATATCTGCAGCAAATTACTAAATGCCAAAAAAAGGTAATAATAATGTAAATAAATAAAATGACCAAAGGTAAATGGATAAGTGTAAATTGCAAAGTGAGCTTGGCGGCTGAGTCAGTATTTATAAACCCATTGCTAAGTGAGTTCCCAGAGAGAAACTAATCAGGCTATAGGTGGAAAAAATGCCAGATCCTTAGAAATCAGCAATTAAGGTCAGAGAGATTGAGAGCCATGAAAGGAACTCTGTGAGCACCTGGATAAGTGCTAATTAGTGGCGTGTTTTTTAAAGTGTTGGCCTGGCAAAGGCAGCCTTCGTGTATAATTTTCCCAGAAAGCACAGGTTGCTAACAATCAGGGAACATTTTGCAGAGAAAGGATTTGGTTACAATTTAGATGTGCTGTAATCTCACCCAGCAGCCCCATGATCCTTGGGAAGTACAGGCTCTTAACTTACAGGTATCTGAAGAAGTGTGCATGCACACGAAAGCTCATACCAAGAACAAACTTAGTTGGTTTCTAAGGTGCTACTGGAAGGAATTTTTTTTATTTTGTTTAGGCTCTTAACTAGTCCAGTTAACTAAGGCCACCATCTTACTGAAGTATAAAACACAGTCTATCTGGACTGCCCCATACTGAACTGCAGGTGGAGACATACATACATACATAACTAGGTGTCAGGGGACAGGTTCTAGGCACCCACCACCAGCCAGCAACAGCCAGAAAGTTGACAGGCAGTGCCATCCATGGACTGGCAGGCAAGTGGGCGCTGCCTGAGGGCAGATGGAGGCTATTGGTGCAGTGCCCCATTCAACTAATGGGTCAGCCTCTACTGCTCCTGGAAAAGTTAATGGTGTGTGTGTGTGTGTGTGTGTGTGTGTGTGTGTGTGTGTGTTACCACAGGTACCAAGCATACATCCCAAGCATAATGACTTATTACAAATCCCACTAATATTGCTCAGTGAGCTAAGCAATGCTGACTTGTGCCTGGTATTTCTTCATGGAAGAAATAGCTCCGTCAGTAGAGCATGAGACTCTTAATCTCAGGGTTGTGGGTTCAAGCCCCACATGGGGTGAAATATTTCCTGCATTGCAAGGAGTTGGACTAGATGACACTCATGGTCCCTTCCAACTCTACAATTCTATGATTTTATGAAAAGCCAAAAACCAAATGCTGCAGCATTTGGTTGCTACCTTCTCATCTGTACTTTTATTTTTTTATAATATGAACAATAAATGGGCGGAGCTGTCAAACATGTCACTGACATCTCTTAACCTAAACCTTTCTGACCCCTGTGGTTATAATCCTATGCACACTTACCTAGGAAAGTGCCATTGAACTCAGCAGGACTGACTTCTAAATAGGCATGCACAGGATTGGTCCGATCATGGCTTCACCCAATATTCTTCTTTCAATTCCATTTCATCCAGTATACCAGAAATAGAAACCTCAGCACTGCCATTGTCATCTAGAACTACTGAATCCTTGTTACAGTGCCATTTAAATCTGGTCCAAAAGGGAAGGCACAATTAGCTCGGTGGTTGAGCTTTGCATACAGAAGATCTCAGGTCCAATTCTCAGCATCTCCAGGTGGGGCTGGGAATGTCCCCTGCATGAAGCTCTAGACAGCCACTGCCAGTATCAACAATAGTGAGTTAAATGAACCAATGGTCTGACTCAGTATAAGACAGCTTCAGCTGCTCCTAATCATTGAGTTCTTGTGATCTTCTCATAGTACTTTATCATTTCAAATGAGCATGTATTCTTATCATGTGCTTTCTGGGACCCTGGCAGAAAGAGCACCTTGTACACCATATGCATTATTGAATGTGTATCAGCACCACACCACTGGGCTTCCTACACCCTATAGCAAGGATAGGGAACTAGTGACCTTTCAGGTGTTGTTGGACTCTAACTCCCATCTTCTCGGACTCCTGGCCATGCTGGCTGGAGCAGCTGGGAGTTGGAGCTGAACAGCCTCTGGAAAGCCACCTCCCTTGTCCTCTAGGCATCCAAAGCGTAGCTCTTGACCTGCATGCAGCTTGGAAACTTGTAAATATAGTAAGCAAGTAATGGACAAGCAAAACATGCAAGCCAAGTATTTTTGATGGCGATAAAGAGAAAGTAATAAATGAAGTGAAAGAGGGAGAAAGAGAACTAATGGGTTTAATAGAGCCATCCACCTATCTATTCTTGCAGCACATCTCTTCATCCATTCAGCTATCCTCTCCCCTGAACCTGCAGCTCTTACAGTGGGTTTTGGACTTTCTACCTTAATGGAACCTTTCCCATGTCACGTGGTCTGCTATCTGCCATAGATTCCTAGCACATGGAAATGAATTTAGGGGCACATGCCTCAGGGGCGTACCCAGGATCAAAACTGGGGGGGGGGGCAAGCCATGGTCGTTCAGGTTTGCTTTGAACGGACGCTGATCATTTTTGCTTCTGGGGGGGCAGCTGCCTTCTAGGGGGGGCAGCTGCCCCCCTTGCCCCCCCTGGGTACGCCCATGACATGCCTTGCACAAACTCAGCTTGTGTGGGCACAGTTAGGGATCCCCATCAGTGACCCTCCTGATGCTGTTTGATACCAACTCTCATCAGATGGGCCATAAAGGATGGAACTTCTGGACCAGCTAAGCTTTCCCAGCCCAGCACTAGACAAACTGAGAGTGTAGCTTAAAACACTGGCTGCATTCTGTGAGGAATAAGAGCTTGTTCACCACTGCTGAACTTCACTGATAATTCCCTGATAAGCTTCCAATGAACCTTCAAGTTATACTGGAAAACAGTTTGAAAATGACAATCTGTTGTATGCATTGGTGGAGGAGCTTAGAGGTAGCCTAAAGCATTCTGGTAGACTAGAAGTGTACATTAAAAAGAAAATCTACACTTCTGTGGTTAGGGATAGCAAAGGAGATATGGTATTTGGTAGGTTACTGAGCAAGAGCATCTTGCTCAAGTTGATAGGATGGGTGGATAAAGAAGATGGAGAGCAGATACTTATGGCATTTTAGATAGATGAGTGAAAATCAGCCTGAGAATGATGAAATGACTGTTTCAGAACCAAACTTAGATTGACTAAACCAGGAATGGTGGATGGATGGAGGCAATGCTATAAGGACTAGATTACCATTAAATAACCTTGGAGAGACATAGTACCCAAAGTAGCAAAATGGATGTTACAAGAAATTGAGATTAAATTGAACAGATATTGTTGATGAATGGGTCACATGTGGCAATTATAGTGCATGGTCAAATACAACAGGGGTAACTGTATACAGTAGATTTGTGGGAAATAAATAAATGGGCTGGTTCAGTGCCAATTCACTACTATGCATGGTTTGAAAATGTGTGTGAATGGATGAGGATGGAATAAGGAAATAGAAAACAATAAAGAGGTATGTGATAGGTTTAAGGATAGATGGGTGCATATAAAACTCAACATGATATATAGTGGGATGGATGGATGGATAGATGGGATCACCAAGTGGGTACTGTATGCATGATCATAAGATTTAGAATACATGGAGAGTGTAGGTCAACAAAGGGGATTAGACGACATGGGTTGGACAGGTATATGCAGCAGAGGATTTGAATGGCAAGGAGGAAAAGAAGAATATACCTGAGGTTGAATGAGATGAGGAAGGAGGTGACTGAATGAGTGGGATGCTGGTAGAAAGGTAAATAGGTGGGTGTACTGAATAGGTATATAAAATGATGTCTGTGTGTGACAGGTACCTGACTGGTATTGAAAGTGAGCATAGGAGATGAATCCATGGGTGAGGTAGGAGGATGGATGGATGCAAAAAGGTATGAGGCTGGAGTACTGGATGAGGAGAGGAAGGCACACAATGTTAGGGATGGAAGGGTAACTATCCCATAGGACACTGGAAACTGGAGCGTGTGGATAAGGAACAGATAAGGAGGTGGATAGAGATGGGTGGCATGAGAGATAGTGAATAGGTCGTGGGAAGGATATACCCATGTGAGTATAGGAGAGGTGCCTGAGAGTACCCTGCATGGATGTATAGTCTGGGGAAGGAAAGCCTCTCCTTAGCTGGATGGGTGATTGAGCTGGCACAGTAGATGTGCTGGAATAAGGACCAGTAAAGTGAAGGAGAGCACAGAGTGTAGCAGCTAATGCAGATGAATAAACAAGGTACCGGTAAGGGAGAGGGATGCGCCCCTGGTCTAGAAGGGTGCTGTAGACGTCAAAGAGACAATGACTAGATTTGCATGACAAACTAACAAATGAAGGGATGAAGGCAAGAATGAGATTTACATAAAAACCAGTGAGGCAGGAATCCGGCCTGCAGGGCAACTAAATTAATGGGGTGCTAGTGAGCTAACAGAAAGTAATCGGCAAAAGAAGGAAAACGGATAGGACAGGATAGATTGGGCGGGTAGGCAGGACTGGATCGGACAAACTGCGTTCAAAACAGACGCGTTTAACTTTAAGGTTGCAAGGTTGCAAGGGGCGGGGCGGGGGCATGTGCCTGGGTGGGAGGCCGAGAAGGGTTTGCTGGAGGTCAAGAAACTGCTGGGGGTGGAAGACTGGATGCTTAGGGCATACAGACCGAGGAGGGTAGGTGATGGGCGCGGAGGGCAAAGAGGTCAAAGCGGGCTAGGTCGACGCGCGGGCGGCCCACCTGTCTCGGCGAAGCTGATGATCTCGGAGAGCTGCTCGTGCGCCGCGGGGCCGCCGCTCGCCTGGCCGTCCAGGCTGGGGATCTCGACGCGGCCGTCGTCGCGCACCTTCCCGGCGTGCAGCTTGCGCAGTGCCGTGACCATGGCCGCCTTGGGCACGGCGTGGGTGATGTTGGGCCGCTCTCGCATCTGCAGGCGGCTCAGGATGTGCCGCTTGACGGCCTCCAGGAAATCGCCGTCCACGGCCCCGCGCTCCTCGGGAGGCCGCCGGAAGCCGCACGAGGTGCAAGTGTCCTGCTGCGGGGCGGCTCCGGGAGGGGTCGGCGAGGCACCGGCGCCCAGCACTAGCCAGCAGGCGGCCAGCAGCAGCAGCAGCAGCAACGCGGCCAGGGCCCCCCTCCGAGCCGCCCCGTCCATGCCGAGCTCCAGGCAGGTCCGGCGCGGCGGCGCGGCGATCCGAGCCGGCGGGCGCCCGAGAGGGGTGCGCGGAGCTCAAGGGGGCGGCCAGGCGCCAGGAGGGGCGCTATGTTTGGGAGGACGGGGGGAGGCCGGCGAGCCGGATCCGGGCGTCCCCCTCGGCGTGCCAGCCAGTGAGCAGGTCGGCGGGAGGCAAGGCGGCAAGTTGGGCGCAGGTCCGCCGAGAGCGGCAGGGCGCGATCCCGGAGAGCCCGAGTCCCCCGGCGGTCAGTTGCCAGCGGGCATCTCCGAAGCCGACAGCTCCTGCTTCATGGTTTCAGTTTGTTCGCCTCCAGCTCGCGCAGAGTCCAGCCAAAAAGGGAAAAAGAGGGGTGGGGGGAGTGCGGACACCGGGGGTGGGTGGGGAGGAGGGCGATCTTTTTTAGTCCAGAGTCATCGGAAGGCCAGAGGGGAGGGGGGAGGGGTGGCGCGGAGGATCAACTGGGCAGCTTGAGAGAGTCAATCCAATTTATCGCGGCGAGCTGGGCGCACTCCCGGCAGCGGTGCCTCCCTCTGTCCCTTTGCCACAAGGGGGGGGGGGAGAAGGGGAAGCGAGCCAACTCTCGTCCGCGCGAAGCGAGCGGTCCCTCGTTGCGCTCCGCGGCTGAGTCTCCTTCGGCGCGGGGAGCGCGCGCCCTCGCTCGCTCGCTCGCTCGCTCTCCCTTCCGCGCCCGCCGCCGCAGCCTCGGTTCGCCCGCCTCTGGCAAAGCGAAGTTAACCTGAAAGCCAAGAGCGGGCAGTGCGCAGGAGGAGGAGAGGGGAAGGCGGCGACGGCGGCGGCGCGCGCGGGGGGGGGGGGGGCTCAGTCCGATCCACAAAGACGGGTACTCCCGCTCCCCCACACTTTCCCCTCTTTTGCGGGAGGGGGGTCAAGTTGGGGCTGCAGTCCAGCCGATGGGGGCCCTTTCTGGAGATCCCGCGATCATGCAGCTCCCCACATTAAAACAGTTAAATAAAAAAACCATACAAGTAGTAATGGTAGTAGTAGTAGTAGTAGTAATGTTTAAAGCCCCGGAAGCAAGCAGGCAAGAAAAGCTCCAGTAGCGACTGGGAATCGAAGTCAGCAGCAGGTCCTGCTTAAAAGTAGCCGTCGGTTCAGGCTTTCCTTCGCATTCAGCAAATCCCGCCCTTCTTGTTATTTGGCACTGCACTGGGCTTCTCGTGAGTAAAAAGGCAGACCCACCGCGCTGCCTTCCTGCCGCGGTTGATCTTTGCCTGTGCCTTCTTGTATTTTATTCTCTCTCTCTCTCCAGCTCCTGAACCTGACGTTCCGCCTCCGATCGCCAAGTAGAAGGTCTCGGTTGGAGAAGCGCCTTGTTCTTCCTCGCTTATCTGCCTCTAATCTCCTGGCGACGGGTTTAAACCCCCTCCCTCTTTCTTTCTTTTCTTTCTTTCTTTTTGACCTGCCAAATCACAACATTGGGCTACTTTTCTACAGAAACTTTTATACAGAAGTTAAAACCACGTGGGATCTCCAACCTATAACAGACTAGGCGCCACAGGCTCTGCACTGTTGAGATTAAGCATTTTCGCCTGCAGGCTTCTGCAGCAGCGACTTCCTGATGTGGAAATATTAACTATGCTTGTTCCTTTAACTACGCCCCCCCCACCTCACCCCCCCACCCCACCCCGCGACAGCCCTTCAATACTGAGAGGGAGAGAAGGATATTACGTGGAACACTCATTGTCCAACACTCATTGCCAGCGAAAAGGAGGAATCCGAATAAAGTTAGCAGCAGCGCAATTAAACTAATTAGCCGGTGAATGGCGCGGTGGTTGAGAGCATGAGCTGCGATGTCTCTGGCTGAAACTCCAGCTCAGTCGAAGCGAGGTGGTCTCGGGGAAGCAGCATTCCCCCTCCCCTTTCAGGGCCCTCTCTGTGCGATATGGGGAATGGCAACAGCACTAGCCTACCTTGTAGGGCTGTTAGAATCATATAATTGTGGAGTTGGAAGGGACCCTGAGGGTCAGCTAGTCCAAGAAATCTCAACACGCGGTCTCCCATCCAGTTTGAAACCATACCGGACGCTGCTTAGCTTTGCAAATGTGCTAGCAGTTTTATTGCTCCGATCGCTGAGATAATGCCCAAAGGGGTGGCTAAAACATGGAAGAGATCCGTGGCACTTTCAGAACCTAAAACAGTTTATTATGACATATAAACCCCCTGATCTCGTGAGCTTGTTGCAGATGTGGTCCAGAAACATCTGGAGGGCATCATCTGGCTGCCCCGTGAGTTTTCAGGACTGGGACATCTCTCTAGGAGCGCTGCTTTTGTCTGTTTTGGAGCATGTTTGGCAAAAGCAGTTTCAAATGTAGTGTATATTCCTGCTTCTAAACAAGCACATCCACGCCCCGCCCCCCCAATCTCTCTCTCTCTACACACACACACACACAGCATACTGATAGGAGATAGGTGCAGTTCCAGCCGAAGTATGTTCAGTATGATGTTTCGGTCTATGGACCCGTGTGTCGGCGGGCATGCTATCAATGGTTACGTGGAGACTGAGACCTGGGTACAAATCCCATTGCAGCGGGGTGCGGGGGCTGACAGCTTGGGTGGCCTGGAGCAAGTCACTCCGCCTTGTTCCCCATATGTCAAAATAGAAATAACAGTCCCCTACCCTTCTTGACTGGAGATGAGCATTACAGTACAAGCCTGGAAAGCTCATCGCCAGTGTCCGAAGGCCTCGCCCATGAGTTGCACGCAGGTGCGCAGAGGCTGCCAGTATGTAGGAAGTGCAACAAGGCGCAACTGCACGTGGGTAGATGGGCTCAGCATGAGATCTACCTGTATATATACCGCCTCTTTCTATGGGAAAATAGCAGGGTGGGAATTAATCCTCCGCTGCCCAGAGGTCTGGCACTGGGCAAAGGGGTCGCCAAGTTTTGTTCTTCCGTGCAGAGGACCGTTTTTTCTGGCCGCTTTTGCTCACAGAATGATGCTGCGGGTGGGGGTCCCTACCTACCCAGATGCAACGAGGAAGCGTGGGGAGGGACCACTGTTAGACTCCTAAAAGTGAAGAGGAAGACTGGAGAATGGGAGAAGAGAAAGAGAAGGCGAGGTGCTGACTGGTGCCCTGCGCGCCTTTTCTGCTTGCTGATATTCTGGGGACATTCTCGCTTCGGTCGCCACTGCCTCTTGAGCCGCTCCTCTCTCCTCGGGGAAATCCCTGGCTTTTCTCAACTCTTCGCCGTGCTTCCCCCACCTCCTTGGAACCCAGCGCCGGTCCTTTTCTATCGCTATCTAATGCGGAGGGGTTGGCCTGCTTGTCCACCCCACCCCCAGGCTGGCACCGCCTCAACGCGCTGGGCTGTGCAGCCTTGTGCGTCCCTTTGGCTTGCCTAGCGGAATTCTTAATGGCCAGCCTCGAGCTCCGAGGGGCCGGTCGAGAAACTCAGGGAACGGGGGGGGGGGAGCGGCGCTGCGCTTGCACCTGGCATTGCCAGTGGGAATCTTGCCCTTAGCTCGGGCGACAGCGAGCCAAAAGAAACGAACACCCACCCAGCGAGCGCACGAAGCCAACACGCACAAAACACCGCACAAAGGCGAGCGCTCCCCGAAGGCGAAGAGAGAGCACTGGCCAGAAATGAAAACACACACACACACACACACACACACACACACGGTGCAACGTCACATTCTCAGCACGCTTCCCCCTCCTGTCTACTTTCCCAAACAGGGCTTCTCTCACCAAGTCCTTCCCGGCAAAGCAGCATTTATGAGCCATAATGATAAGAAAAAGAGCGCACAGCCTAAACACAACATCAGCCCAATTGCACGCACAGGCTCCCCCTCCCCTGCAGTATGCAAAACCTGATCGGTTGGCAACTCTGTGGCTAGTAAAATGGTTGGCATCCGTCTCTCTTGGGGAGTGAAGTTGGGTGGCTGATACAGTGGTACCTCTGGTTAAGAACTTAATTTGTTCTGGAGGTCCGTTCTTAACCTGAAACTGTTCTTAATCTGAGGTACCACTTTAGCTAATGGGGCCTCCCGCTGCCGCCGCCAGCCTCGCGATTTCTGTTCTCATCCTGAAGCAAAGTTCTTAACTCGAGGTACTATTTCTGGGTTAGCGGAGTCTGTAACCTGAAGCGTCTGTAACCCGAGGTACCACTGTAATATAATCGCTACATTTAGAACCAGGGGGCATAGCTGCCCCCATCAATAAAAAATCAATACAAATTAATACAACCCCCCCCCCCAAAAAAAAAATCCTGGCTACGCTCATGCCAGAGGAGGCTACCTGTAACTAACAACGCACGTGAGTTAAACCAAAGTGCTGGAACTTTTACGATCGTTCTTTATCATTCGGCTCCGTCCATGCGCCTTTCAGAAATGTTCCCGCCATTGTGATTCAAAGCAGACATGCCACGGAGTCCTATAGGGGTCAACGCAGAAGTACGGGCCCACTGAGTGCAATGGGGCTTTCTCCCGGGTTCAGTGCCTAGGAACGGAGACTTGCAGAGCAATCCCTCAGCGCGTTTACTCAGAATCAAGCCCCACTGAGTTCGGCGGGACTTACTTCCAAGTAAATATGCCTCGGATTGTCTCAAGGCTTTCAAGCTGATTCGGAGTCAGGCAGCGCTCGCGTGGCTATTTCATTTTGCCGCTTGGATCTGTTTGGCGCGCGCGCCGGTTCTCAGCATCACCAGCAGCGCCTCCCTCGGATAGGCCGCTACAGAACACAACGCGCCAGGAAGGACACACAGGCAGGGTGACACCGAAGAAATACCAACTCACTCCCTCTCTCTCCTCACACGCACATACACACGTTGCCCATAACTCAAAGGGCATTCCCGGGACAGGCTTGGAGGGGAGGGGCACATATTGCGTCACAGACAGAGCTGCGATCACACCTGCTAAGTAAGAGAGGTTGGGGAGAGAGTTTTCCAAGGCTCTGCGCTTGTAGAAACAGCAGTTTGCTCACCTGCTGTTGTGGGCAGGGCAGGCGCCTTTTCCCTTTGGGGCTCAAGCCTCGGCCCAGGTGGGGTGATTGCTTTACAAAGCAGGTGAAAGCGACGCTGCCGGGCACAGGCAGGCGAGCGATCATCTTCGCGATACCATGTTAGCGGCGGCGGCGGCGGCAGGCAGCCTCTGGCATGGAAACTTTAGGCAAAGGGCTCCGCCTGTCGCTTACAGCTGGAAATGGGCCAGCTGTCTGAAGGCGCCTTTTCTCCTTCTCCTTCTAGGGCAGTTTTATGTTAGCATTGGCGCCGCGTTAAGGCGTGTGATGGCAAACAGATAAGTTGCACGCGCGTGAACACACGTCGTGCGCTCATTGTGCAATCTAACAACCCTCTGGATTGCGTAGCCAAGGTGGCGCTCTCCCGACTACAACTCCCATGAGCTGCAACCAATATGGCCAATGTGTGGCAGCTGTAGTGCAACATCTGAAGAGATGTTGGCTGCTCCTGATGCAGAGGCAGCCCAGTGCCATTTCCATCCCTCTCCCATCCTTTTCTGTGTCATTTACTTAAGCCTGTTTATCCTGAAGAAGCACCACTTAGGGGTTTTAAAAGTCCCACGGACTTACTCCTAAAAGTGCTCTCAGACAGCAACCTGCATTAGGAAGCTTCTTGCAATGCATATTATTATTATTATTATTATTATTATTATTATTATTATTATTATTGACTTTCTTCAGCAGGAACCCAACAACACAGCAAAGTGTAAGGAAGATGAAGAGGTGAAACTGGGTCTTCCCATCCTCCTTCATGGTCATGGTGCCAGAGGTGCCACCTGCATGAGGTAATTGGGTCAAGTGCTATGACCCTCCTAGCAGGAATCTGGGTTAATCTCCAATCTCTAGATCAGATTTCTATTCACTTGACAGAGAAACAGATTAAATCACATCTGATCAGAAGCTTCTTAAGACTATCTTCCAGCCCACAGCAACATTTCAGCAGACCACCCCTCGTTGCCCCTCCTCACCTTGAAAGCTCAGCACTCTCTTGCTACCCTCTGGCATACATTGAGGTTTGGGGTCTGAAACTGCAAGAAAGAAAAATATAAACACTATTGGGTGTATACACCAAAGGCATTTTTACAGGGGTTAGAGGTGCCACCAATGAAGCCCTGATCGCTGGCATCTTCCTAGAACCTCCAGGCTTGCTTATTCCCTGGCCAGGAGCCAACAATTTTGTGATGAAAGGGCATAAAAGGTGAGGAATAGTTGCATAATGGCTTGAGTGTACAGGTAAGATGAATAAAGGAGCATAGGAAACTGCCTCGTACCTGGTCAATCAGTCCTGGTCAAATGCCGCGCATGCGCACTCCGTCGCCAGGCCGTTGCTGCTCCTGGCGGCAGCGGCCCGGCGATGGAGTGCGCACGCATGCATTTCATGCATGTGCACTCCGTTGTGACGGTGCGTCATGACGTCACAACGTAACGTCATGACGCCCCGCCCCCAGTGGGATGCCTCGGTTCGTCGCCCCAGGTAGCGAGGAGGCTTCCTCCGCCCCTGCCTCTTGCACCAGTTTCAGACGCAGCACCAAGTTATGGTTTAGGTAAAAAGGTAAAGGACCCCTGGACGGTTAAGTCCAGTCAAAGGCAACTATGGGGTGCAACGATCATCTCGCTTTCAGGCCGAGGGAGCCAGTGTTTGTCCACAGATAGATTTCCAGGTCATGTGGCCAGCATGACTAAACCGCTTCTGGTGCAACGGAACACAGTGACGTAAGCCAGAGTGCACAGAAATGCCATTTACCTTCCCACCACAGTGGTACCTATTTATCTACTTGCAGTGACATGCTTTTGAACTGCTAGGTAGGCAGGAGCTGGGACAGAGCAACAGGAGCTCACCCAAGGTTTATATAAGTACTGTAGTTTAGTGGTTTGCTTGGTAGAGCTTGATATTCTTAATCTTAGGGCCGTGGGTTGGAGGCCCTTGTTGGGCAAAAGATTCCTGCATTGCAGGGGGTTGGACTAGATGACCCTGGTCATCCCTTTCAACTGTACCATTCTATGACTTCCTATATGACTTCCATTCCTTGCTGTGCTGCACACAGAGGTAAAAGTTCCGGATCCTTCACAGCATGATGCCATCCCACACCCAAGCCAGATTAGCCAGCTAGGCTAATGCTTTGGTCCTCAATATATTTACTTGGAAAAACAAACTAATGCACACCATGTTAATGGACAGTGCCTCCTGCCCAGTGTGTGCAAAGGTTCAGTGCTTATAGCAAACAAGACGATCCACTGATTGCAAGCAGGCAGAAACCATGGGCACGGGGGGGGGGGAGAGATATTGCTCTAAGGAGGAACTTCTATGTACACTCTCTAAGGCATGAAGAATTCAGTGGCTTACCTCTGAGTAAACATGCTTAGGCTTGCACTGCGCATCACAAACATTTCAACAGAATCACAATGGAAACAAATACGTTTAGGACTGGTTGAAACAGGGCAAGGGTAGTCAGGTTTACCATGCAAGACTCAAAATATATTATCATAAGAAGATTTCCCCCTCCTGAAACCTGCCAACTTCTCATTTTCCTATAACATCAGCATACATTGCACCTGATTTGTCAGGAACAAATGAGGGGAAGGTGGCTGCCTTGCTGTGCTGCTGTTCCATATTGATACACTTAGGAAATTATCACTTCTGCTGCAGGTTCTAATATCATTCAATATGATTTCATTTTCTAGTCTAGTTGAGGACTTGCCATCTTCACCCCCACCCATTTTTTTCCTTTTGACGCCCCATTTGCAAGTATTAACAGCTTCTGCAGATACACATCTGTAATCTAATTTACAGCTCATATAGCAAATACAAAAAGCTGGCATTTTATATCCCAACATGAAAATCCAAATAAATCAATGTCATCATACTTTTTTACATATTGATCAGATGGATGAATCACTGTGGTTGAAAGTGACCAGCAGGCTCAGGTTTTGGTTTTAATATTGTGTACTCTTGAAATCTAACTTGAGTCTTCATAAATACTAGGGTACGAGATGGCTTTAAGCCTATCCACACTCATTTCAGAGTAATCCTTATGGAACTCTGGAAGATTTAACTCTGAATTATGGTCTGTGTTTACGAACAGGATTCCGGTCCTGTATTTATGTGAGAGCACTTAATAATATTATCCAGAGGACTCTGGAATTTTTGTCCTTTAAAATTCATCTCTGAGAAATGAACTGCTATTCTTTGCTTCCAAAATCCAAGTTAGAATCACAGAATCATAGCGTTGAAAGGGATCCCCAAGGGTCATCTAGTCCAACCCCCTGCAGTAGGAATCTCAAATAAACCATCCATGACAGATGGCCATCCAACCTCTGCTTTAAAACCTCCATTGAAGGAGAATCCACCACCTTCCGAAAGGGAGACTGTTTCACAGTAGAATGGCTCTTAAGTTGCTTCCTTGCTTTGAATTAATTCTCTCAGACATGGAGACTGACCTGGGATAGGGATAGGAAAAGACGAACCTGTCCATTTTGGTTTCTCATGGTTTCTCATTTTTCCAATGAAAAATGATGATGTTTAGTCCTCCACATTTCTGCATCTGCTTCTTTCTCTCTCTCTCTCTTTATTAGTCCTCATGAAAATTTGTCAGCATTTTGGTGCATAGTTCTCCTAATACAGACATTTTTGTCTGCAATTGTGCCCAACACACACACACACACACACACACACACACACACATTTTTGCTAGAAATTCCCACTGTATAATGCATGTTTGTATTTGATTTTCACAAATATTTGCATTTTTATGCAGCCTTTATCCAATACTGTATATGCATCTATGCATTTTTGCATGCTTTATTTGGGGAGAGAACTGCATTGCAAAATTCAAAGAAGTACAAACTTTGAAGAATTGGACAGGTTCACATCAAAATGCACCCCACACCAAATTTCTTTCCCATCTTTAGTTAGGTAACAACTAGATTGCATGTTCCTTCTTCCCAGCATCCCTTGGTGCAATGTGAAACCTGCATGGCACCTAACAGAGCCTCATTTGAACTTCTGCAACTTCCTTCCTTCCCTATCCCTATTCTTGGAACCATGACCAGATGCAGCTCCCATGACTTTGCCATTTGCTGCCTTTCCCTCTCCCTGTCCTTGCTTTGTCTACCAACTAGTCAGTGGTGGAGCAATGGGTATGTCCAATAAGCTACATTCCAGTCATGCAAAAAGCAGGTTTCTCTTCTCTCTCTCTCTCTCTCTCTCTCTCTCTCTCTCTCTCTCTCTCTCTCTAGCAAGTTAGAGACATTGTCACAGTTCAAGGACACAATCCAGTCAGGCAAGAGCACTCAAAGAGAATGTGGAGCAGGTAGGTGGCAGGTGTAGCCTGGGGAGAGTTCTGAGGACCAGTCAGAGAAGACTTGAGGGCCGCATCTGACCCCTAGTCCTGAGGTTCCCTGATGAAGAGTTCTGGAGAACTCAAAAGCTTTCACACTATTTTGTGGTATTTTGTGTGGCCCAAGGATGGATCTTGGTATGGCTACAGAATTGAATATAGCTGGTTCTTCTTCCTGCTTTTCTGAATCATCTGTGGAAAATTCGCACCTTCATATGTAGCAAGCCCCCTATCCACAGACAATGCTGTTGAGTAAAACACCAAGTTTATGAGTAATCAAGTGGCAGTATGTCCTCGGAATACCAGTTACTGGGACTCACAAGAGGGGAGAGCGCTGTTGCACTCAGGTTCTGGTTGTGGTGGGTTTCCCACAGGCATCTGGTTGACCACTGTGAGAACAGGATGCTAGACTAGATGGGCCATTCAGCTGATCCAGCAAGGCTCTTCTTCTGGACTCTCTTCACCTTATTCTTGCGTCTAGATTGGGAATCTGAGTGTAATACCCTTAGGGCTCCTACTTTCTTATTAACTTGGCCAAGGAGGAAGTTGAGAAGAAATTGATAGGCATCTATGGCCATAAAATCATGGAGAGGATGGAAAGGCAAACATAAGCAATTAAATAAATTAGACACATTATTAACAGTGCTAGATTTTTTGCACATCTTTTTCCTGTTAGAGCACATGATTTACACATTCATCAAATTATGTTGCCAGAGGGCAGGGTGTCTATAATATCTCTAGATACAGGAAGTGTTTGCTTATATCACTGGAGCAAGCCAAGAAGGAACACTAGCAATGTTGCTGTGAAAAAAGAAATGGGTTCATTCTAAAAGGACTGGAATTCTAGTCCTGTCTTTGCTTTAAAAAATCCTGGGCCACCTTGGTCAGTCTGATGACAGGGGAAGTGGAGATTTCATCCCCATCAGGATGTTGGACTGAGAATTCAAACTTCTCTGCCCACCCTAACACTGCATCTGTCCGTGTTCTTTTTCTTTTTGCCACTGCCACCACAATTTGTGACCTGCAAAAGGGGAGATAAAATTGCTTGAGTTCCCTGATCCACCACCGGAGCTGGAAGCTAGTCACTCCTGGCACACCATTTAGATATAACTGTCAAGACAACCTACTGATATCATCATTGTGTTCAGACATATACATGTGGCTCATGAGTTTTAAGAGCACAATCCTGTGCATGTCTACTCCCATTGACCTCCATAAGACCTTTTCTCACATAAGGGTAACAGGATCACAACCTCAGATGCATGGATGTCTTACAATAAAAAAATGTTGATTGGAAACAGAATAAGGACATTTGGTACACATCTGTAGGATGCAGTGCAAACAGGGCTAAGAAAAATGATTTCTTAATAGGTCATAGCAGAAACTTGTTTATGTGAACTAGTTTTCTCTAGATTAGTAGGGGTGGAATTTCAACAGATGACCTGATGCTTCCCTTACATCCCATTGTAGCTCCTCACAGTTTGTCATTAAGCATTAAGCAACAAGGCCAAGAGGCAATTCAAACAAATATACAGCAAAAACTAAATAAATCTGAGGAATTCTGGAGCCTTCTATAGCAGTGGTGGATATATTCTGATTAGACTAAACGTGTAGAAATAAACTGAATGTTAATTTTCTTAATACAGTAGGTCTTTGTTGTATGTTAACATATTACAAGTAAATGGTTACTCAGCCCCACAAGATGATAATAACTAAGACCAGATCCCACCCCTGTTACGCTTTCCATAAGAACATAGGAAGTTGCTTTATACAAAATCAGACTCATCTAGCTCAATACTGCCTACACAGACTAACAGCATCTCTCCAGGGTTTCAGGCAGAGGACACTCCCAAGATTAAGGGGAGATGCTGACGACTGAACTTGGGGCCTTTTTCGTGCAAGCTTGTCCTCTGCCTCTGAGCTTCCATCGCACACACTCACATTCACACTCTCCTGCAGATCTCAGACAATATCCTCCATTAATCTGGAAAGGAATTATTCTCAGATTCCCCCCACCCCCAAAAAGGCAAAGATTATGGAACCCTTCACGCACACACATTTTCTAATTTGGCAGCAGCACCCAATTCTCCCAGGTATGAAATGGCCCAACTTGGTCTTTTGAAATGTGAAAGTGCCCTTTAAAAGAAGACTAATTTCAAGCCTCCTCTGAATTTTCAACACTTTCCCTCAGGGAAAAATCTCCTGCATATGCACAGAAGCTGAACTATTAGCAGGATGATTTCTTTGCACTCTTGGTGTTTCCTCTCTCCTCGCCTCCTCCCCAACACCCTTTCACTTTCCTAGGTTGCTCACTGTGCTATACTAATCTGAGAAAGTATGGATTTTTCCCCCTTCTTCGCACATACGATCTCAAGCTGCCTGGTGTTCAGTTTATTCAGGGTCATGCTTGCCTGATTCATTAAATGCAGACTGAAACGCTAAAAGACTTAAAAAAATTAAATTGGAAATAGAGAAAGATCAGATTCGTGACCAATGGGAAAATGTATAATTAGGGAAGCATGCTTCAAGAGAAGGTGGAAATGTGTTGCTGCAATGAATGATAAGGACTTTGAGAGAAGGGAAATGGTCAATGTCTGGACAGACGTCTCCTGAAGGTTCACATGTCAGCTTCAGGGATTTCTTACACTGGAAGGCAAGTGCTTGAAGGCTTCTTCCCTGATTATGGGTGTGATTTCAGATGTGGTATCAAAAGCATTTCTCTCCCCATATTTTAGAGCAGGGATGGGGAACCTGTGACCTTCCTGATGCTGCTGTACTATGGTCATCTGCCTTGCTGGCTGGGGATACTGGAATCAAACAACATCTGAAGGGCACCAGGTTTTATTTACTGTAAAAGTTGGGAATATGCAAATTGGCCGTGTCCCATGCCACCCTGCCAGATGAAGGCCCCCAAGTTAACTTCCCTGCTCACTGAGTTTATAAGAGCTGGTGCATCTAACCAAAGGCTCAGGAGTGTGAGAGGCAATTTGCAAGGTAATTCCGAAAAGACCTTCTAGCCTGGTGTGAAGCAGGAACCCGGACTGATTAGAGCAGCATTTGTTGAACATGACCATGAAGGTAATACGATGCCTTTGATTCCTATCCCACTGAGTCAGTCCAGGAGGATACCTTGATCGATTGTATCAAAAGCCACTGAGGAATCTAGCAGAAGTAACAGGGCTGTACTCTCCCTGCCTCTCTCACAATATAGGTCATCCACCAGGTAGAGTTGTAAAAATGAGTCAGAACCAAGAATGTAGTCACTCTTGTCCAGGAATACCCACAGTTGCTCCAGAGCCACCATCTCTCCCATCTTTGCCAAGAAAAGGCAGTTGGTGACTGGTCTGTAGTTACTACCCTCCATTGGGCCCAGACTGGGCTTCTCAAGAAGTGGGTGCACCACTGCCTGTTTAAGTTGGCACTGATAGAAGCCATAGTTCAGGACAACCAGAGGGCACCAAGTTGGCAAAGGCTGTTCTATCCTGACTTTCTTTCAAACCAGTTCCCAGTGTCTCAGTGACTACCCTGTAAGTATCGCCAAAGTCAGCACAAACATGTCAACTTCACCAGTTAACTTCCATCACAAAGTTTTTACTTTATCATCATAAAATTTTGGCTGATATATTGAGCCACTTCTCATTCCATGTTTTGTTTTATTTTATCCAAAGTTGCTAGCAGCAAGTTTCATTACTGACATTCCAATACTACTACCTCATGGAAGATGGGTTATTAATAAGGTGGCTCGAAATATGATTTATTCATCCAATATTCCAGCAGATGAGAGATTTATTAGTATACATGGGGAGTTCAAACCTTAATTGCAGATGGCATGCAGTTGGGTCTGCCATTCATTCCTCAACGCCTAAGATACCTCAACACATTCCACACCCTCTTGGATCCCCTTCTTCATGAGCGGGGGAATCTTCAAAGAACTTTTTTTTTTAAGAGCAGGTATTAATTTTTATAATAACCAAAATGGTTGATGGTTGCTCTCATTCTTTAATTTGTAGCCGATACTCGATGGATGGATCAATACTGGATCTCCTCTGTGCAGAAGGTGTTGGTTTTTTTTAAGTTCACTGATTCTTCTTTGGTTACAGGTAGGTAGCTATGTTGGTCTGCCGTAGTCAAAACAAAATAAAAAAAAAAAAATTCCTTCCAGCAGCACCTTAGAGACCAACTAAGTTTGTTCTTGGTATGAGCTTTCGTGTGCATGCACACTTCTTCAGATACACTGAAACAGAAGTCACCAGACCCTTATATATAGTGAGAGGGTGGGGACTTCTTTGGTATTCACCTTTGTTATTGCAAATGGATTTGATTATGAGAACCAAGCTGTAGACATTGCTTTTCTGTGTGTGTTTGAGATGGCAAGATTTCCAATATAGGTAGCTGTGGGCATCAGTGGATTTCTTATAGAGGTCAGTGGTTATTTTGCTGTCCTCAGTGGTGAGGAGAACATCAAGAAAAAGGATGTGTATATTATCAGTGAGCCTAAGCATTTCTTAGCATCAGTGAAGGAAGCCCTTCTGAGCATCCCCTCCTCAGAGTTTTAGAACTGCCACCTTGGAAACAGCATCATTTCGTTTTTACCAGAACAGCTGATGGAAACAGAAGCTGAAATGTTCTGCCACATAAATAAAGCAACAACAATTCTGTTTTGTTAATCACAGCAACACGTACAGTATATTTTTGTGTTTAACTGAATCTTAAAAGCGATCCAGAGCAAGGTTCTGTAAAGTGCTATTTGCTGTTTTTATACACAGAGTGCTTTTTATGGTAAAAAATAATAAAAGTGTTGTGGGTGCCAACACAAAATGGCTGCCATAGGCAGCAAAAAAAGAGGTGCAGGTACTCCATACTATTGAGTATTGTCACAAAAAAGCTAGTTTTACTGTATTAGAGTAGAATGGGAAAATCTAACATCAGAAAATTAAAAAAGATAAAAGTCCTATTGTTTGCAGAATTACGGAAGAAATAACACCAAACAATGGGTGAAATCTACCATCTCCTGGACACCATTTTCCCACCAGCGTTCAGCATCACCCATTACCTTTTTATGGGAAGTCCATATGCTCCTCATAAAGAGAAATTCAGTCATCTTCTAACTTGTGCCTAGAGATGCACAGAGATGGTATTGTGTCCTGTGCAGGAGTAACTTGTATGTTTGACCCTCGAGAAGAACAGAGCTGCTTGAACTACACACATGGGAGGCACACCTAGGCCTCCCAAAGCAGATGGTGGTCTGTATGAAGGTGTTAAACTTGTCCGTGTGTCCAGTCAATAACAGGCAGGAAACGTGCAACACACTGGGTATTCTTCCCACTCACGGCAGGAACAAGCCCAGCTGAAGCACTAGTTCCATTCAGTGGGAGAGATTTTCACACGTGGTCTGTTCCACTGAAATTGGACAAAATCAAAAGGCCTTCATTTTAAGTGGATCCTGCAGCACATTCAGATGCAACTACAGGTATCTCTGTGTTAGTTCATTTGCCTCGGAGTGAAAAGTAGTGGGGCTGGAAAAGGAACCACTGAAACCACCAAAACTGGCTTCTTCAGAGACACTTTGCCAAAAAGTAAATGCTGCATGGTTTATATACGCTTCTGATAAAAACAAAAGTGCAGTCACTAGCTAGCATTGATGTTAAAAAATGAACTGTGCTGAAACGTGAAGTCTCTTGTTTACCTTGGAGAAGCATGGGTGCTAAATGACTGCCAAGCGTTCCAAATTTATATATCTCATGATAAGCACGAGCAAAATTAGGCATGATTTGTGGCATGTATGCTCACTTCGGCAAAATAACAAGACTGCATCTCATCAAGACTGGTGCAGTGGCAGGCTTAGAGCAGCAGTCGCCAACCTTTTGGGGTCAGTGGGCACATTTGGAATTTAGAGAAAGTGCTGTGGGTGCCTGTCACAAAATGGCTGCCATGGTGTGGCAGAAAACAAAATGGCTGCCACAGGGACATGTTAGAGAGGCTGAGCCAGTGCAGACTGGTACTGAGCAGGAAGATTGAATCGTCTCTCATACAATGTGAACTTTTGAGCTGTTATTTACTGAGGGTACATTCAAATGTCATGAAAATTGTGTTACTTTTCCCGATTATAATTATTGTGCTTCTGTCCCATTTTCTAATGTTCCTTTCACACTGTGGTACTTATTGTGTTATGGAACGGTGGGTTTTTGACTGATATACTAGTGTATCATGCTAAATTTCATTGACACCAGTGGGTGTTTTGCAACACAACAACATGAGACTCTTAACCTCAGGGTTGTGGGTTCAAACCCCGCGTTGGAAAAAGATTCCTGCATTGCAAGGGGTTGGATTAGATGACCCTCATGGCCCCTTCCAACTCTACAATTCTATGATTCTATTAAACATCATTGGACAACGTTGCTACTCCCCCATGCTTCTGTTAATGGGGCTGCAAACCGATTCTTTCTGGAATTAGATAACATAGAAATGGGTGCTAAACATACACTATATTCAAATCGTTTTCCAGAAGTGGCATTTGCAGTTAGGGAACATCAGGGAAATTGAATGAACTGCTGTTCAAATGCAGCCAGACCTTTCCGGGGAGCCATAGGAGATACTCTGAACCAAGGCCAGCCCATAATGTGATCTAGATAATCTTTCCCTCCCACCAGTTTTTAAGATACGTAATACCTATGGCCAGCCAAGTTATTTTGGCACCTCAGGAAGATAATCCCACAAATACCCTGGTTGCTCCCTAGCAGTAAAACTACAATAACAACAAATGAAACAATTACCAATCTGCTACCTTTTCACAGCACCCATGATAGGGCCAGCCCCTCTTTGAGCAACACTGTATGTAGATCATACGCACTTATCACATTTGGGGCTTGCAACAAAATGTTGCAGTAAATAGTGCTCCTGTTTAGGACTGCAGTCAACCAGCCACAGGATCATAGAGTTGGAAGGAACCATGAGGGTCATCTAGTCCAACTCCCTGCAATGCAGGAATCTTTTTGCTCAATATGACACTCGAACCCATGACCCCAAGATTAAAAGTCTCGTGCTCTACTAACTGAGCTATGTGGGTATCTTATCATCTTCCAGGATATTCAGAGTTATATTTATGGGAGGGCAAACAGGGCACTTGCCCGTGACGGCAAATTTGAGGCAGCGGGGCATCCGTTGACGGGGTTTGTTAGGTGAATCCCATCCTCTTTGAGGATGCACCAGGTGTAAAGTAGTAAGACTGCAGACTCCTACTAAGTTTAGCAGCTTCTCATTTTTCATATTGCAGAGTCAAGCATGCACATCTGGTCAGCCTTGACAACAATTTCACTTGCAAACCCAAGTGTTTCACACGCAGAAATTGTGACGAAATAAAAATGAAAGGTGGGCGGGGGGAGGTATGGTTAAAACTGTGATTACACACAAAACCAAGTGATTGTTACAGAACTACCACCTTTTTTTCAAACTTAAGGTTATAATAACCTTTCCAGATATCATGTTCAGTATTATTCATCACATGTGTTAAGAATTCACCCTTTTTGGTGCTGCGTCTCAAGGATTACATCAGGCATATGATTTATCCACAGGGGGTCACTAGAGAACAATAAAATCTCAGCCAAGCGTAGCTAACTCTAGCCTGATGATTCTTTCAGCATTCTGAAAACTATGCTGATACCAGCTGTGCGCTGCCTGCAGACTGGCAGGGAGATCACTTCATCCTTGTTGTCAAACTGCATGGAAGACATGCCTTGCCCATCAGCTGAGAAAGTTTAAATTCTCTCATCCCACCTGTCCCACCTTTCATTTATATTTGCATTCACTTTCAAAGGGCACTTTCAGACCGCTGTTATTTTTTTGTGAGGGGTGTGTGTGTGTCAATCACACACTGGCAAATTCAAGTTGAACAATTATAGTTGATAGAGAGGTGACATAGGGACTTCCGAAAAGAGCTGTCTCTGAACTTTAACTAGTTGATAAATAACTGTTGTTGTTTCCTGCTAGCTAGCGTGTTGGTGTTGTAACCTTAGATCAAGTGACAAAGGTATTGAGTTGCAAAATGGCCATCTTGAAAGGGTGGTGGCTGTTAGTCTTTCTTTGAGCGCCACAGGGAACAAAGTGAAGTAAATGGTTCTCCAACAGCTGAATAGCCTAAGGCCAATGGAGGCTGGAATGCAGGTTCTGAAAGAGAGACACAGTTTAGATTTTTGGAATTATCTTTTATTTCTAAGATACTGAGCCTGTGTTAGAAAGAAGCACTGCATGGATGTTTTGAATGTATCTTTGACGTTTCTGTTACATTTTAATAGAAAGATGTGCAAGTAAAATCGGAATATTTTTTATAGGTCTGGACAATGCTTTATATCCAAAAGGAGTCAGTTCTTATGCATCCAGTCATTTCATGCTGTGCAATATTAACATCTGCAATAGAATCACAGGGGAACAGAAGCATGTGTGCACATGAAAGTGGCAAAATGTCCAATGATGTACGCTATTGCGCCACATCCACTAGTGTGAATGAATCTTAGTGTGACACGGTGGTCAAAAAGCCACAGTTTCCTAATGCAACATGCACTGCACTGTGAAAGGAACATTAGAAAACAGGACAGAAGCACTAGATTGTTAAAGAGCCAACATTGTCAAATAAGGATGAATGCTCAACAAACAGGTCATCTGGAAATGCTCAGGCAAGTGAGGCTGCTTGTGGCGCTGTGAATGGTGTTGAATATTGCATCAATAGTCTCCTCCAACCTCCTGCAGCCATTCAGGTTCTCTAAAGAGCTTCTAAAGAAGCATCCCTGAACAATGTAGAACGGGGTGCCAGAGACTGCGGGGAGAAGGAAGCTATGAGAGCCTTTCCTTCCATGAACTACCTTAAGCTAAAACAAAATAAAAAAATTCCTTCCAGTAGCACCTTAGAGACCAACTAAGTTTGTTCTTGGTATGAGCTTTTGTGTGCATGCACACTTTTTCAGATACTTAAGCTAACTTATCTTAGGGTTCAAGGCCATGCAATGCAAAGCACCTAGAATAAAGTAACAGACAATGAATGTTGAGAACGTAAGAACAAAACAAATGACTAGACGAAATATGCAAGGCCCATCTCATCAGGGCTTTGAGGGAATGGAGATATTTTTCAAATATGTTTTGTCCCACATCTATAACCAAAACTCTGAAGGAGTTTCTACAAGATGTTTCAGTTGCTTAGTGAAAATACATTGTGGTTAAACTACCATTACCCATGTGACCATTCTGCCATCTAGCTTCCAAAGACATGAACAGAAAGCAATGGAATGGTTCTTTTGAAAGCATTGCTCATTTAGTTAGAATCTAAACATGCACCTTGTTCCCTGCTGAAGATTAGTGGTCCTAACTTCTTCTTCTTTTAATTGACCTATCAGTCCAGTTACAAGCAGTGTTGAGGACAAACTATTTCAACTATAGTCACACATGTAAATACACTCATGCACCCACAAATGGGATCTCTCAAATTTTGTACCAATCCATTGCCTCTTATCACAGCCATTTGCAAGATTACCAGTACAGGTTGTTGTTGTTGTTGTTCAGTCGTTCAGTCGTGTCCGACTCTTCATGACCCCATGGACCAGAGCACGCCAGGCACGCCTATCCTTCACTGCCTCTCGCAGTTTGGCCAAACTCATGTTAGTAGCTTCGAGAATACTGTCCAACCATCTCATCCTCTGTCGTCCCCTTCTCCTTGTGCCCTCAATCTTTCCCAACATCAGGGTCAATACAGGTACTTACAGCCAACTACACAACTATTCAGGCACAGAGACTGCAAACCAATGTGCAAGACCAGGATGTGGGTTCTTAACCCTTTTGGTTCATGAAATTGCTCTGCAGAAAGAGGAAGATTCCCCCTTCTCAGTGCTCTTTGCCCATAAGGGTAAAAGATACAGGTACCGGTATGTTTTTTCTTAATGTAAGATTTCAGAGCAACAAAAGCAAAAAGCGGGAAAGGTTAAGAATCCCCTCCCCCGCCACACATCTTTTGCTTTAGCTTACAGCCTCTGCAGGTGCACTTTGTAAAGCAGATAGCGTCACAGGTAGTTTGCCCCATATAAGCAGCTGCTTACTCAAAAGCCTGCATAGTGAACAACTGGCCCCACTTCAAATAAAACCCCCCACTGGCCCCACTTCATATTTGCCTTGGCTTTCCCCCATTTTTGTAGTACTTAGGCAGCTATGTGTCCTGCTCCTCTGAGGATTAGTGAAAGCAACAGCATAATATAATTAATTATAACAGTTAAAACATGATTGCTAATCAATACGCTGAGATGCTCTGGAGGCGGAAACAATTATTTATGTCTTGTATTTACTGGTCGCCTTTCCACTGTGATGAGTGCCCACTTAAACAACTATCCTTGAAAGGAACCTGTATGCAAGAGGCAATAATTTCCATATGTAAGATATGGAACATAGGAAGCTACTTTATACTGGGTCAGCTCAATATTGTCTACACTGACTTGCAGCCACTCTCCAGGGTACTCTCAGACTAGGTACTCTCCAAGCCCTGCTTGGAAATGCCAGAGACTGAACAGGGGATATTCTGCATGCAAATCAGGTGCTTTACCACTGAGCCACACTGAGCCTTCGCTGAAATGAAAAGGTCAATATGAATGCAGACATACAGAAGTCAGAAATGGTATAGCTATTACTGACCCAACTGTGTGATATCACAAGCAAAATAAACACACACCGTTCAGGGCTATAGGCAAACAATGTGGTGGCTGATGGGGAATAGGAGACAAAGTGATAGATTCTGCTCATCATTTCAGTGTGTCCATCATATTTCCAAGCACATTCCCAACAATTAATGGGTATCTCATTAATTTTGCTGTTGTTCCACCTAAAATGCTTATTATACACATCCAAGATTTTGGATGTGGCTGAAGATCTTTGATAGAGCACACAACTCCTCCTCCCGTGCTTCAGTTCCATTTATACGTAAATGACTAACAACACAGAGTACTTTATTTTGCTTTTCCAAAGACTCTTTGGTGCAGCTGGGATCGCATCAGCGACATGAAACAATGTCAAACATTGTGCTCAGATCTTTCAGCTATACTGCAGGGCTTAAAAAAACAAAAACTCCTCATGTGCAATATTTGGGAACCACTCACCATCATCCTACAGGGTCCTTGTAATATGCAACAATAGTAACTCCACATTCCTTTAAATGAATAAATATGTCTGGGTCTAATGACAACACCTGAAAATGTTTCAAAGATCCCACGGGGAACAGGCTTTTTAATCACACCCCAAGCAAGATTTTAATTACCAGATTCATTCAAACCATTAAATGGAACTGGTCTATGTCTACATTTATCAGCCAATCCAATCTCTATAATAGGCATACTACTCAGCACATAGCTTGATGGACCTGCTGAAAAAAACCACCTATTCAGGATTTCTGTAGATTTGATCCATGCACAACTAAGTTGTATTTCAGATTGCATCCTGTCTTTCCACCTCTCTCACAATAGGATCATAACACACCTTATTTTTGTACCCTATCCTAAAACTAATCGCTTGACGAAGATGCAGAGCTAGGGTCTTCTGTGTGTTGTGGAGGGTAGGGGGTGATTAAAAAAAAGCAGTCCTTCTGTCAGACTGGGAATATCTCCTCACTCACTCAGTTTAGGATTTTCCACCATTCTTCAGCAGAGTTTCTTTTCTTTCAGCAAAGTAAGCGTCTTACGTATATGTCAAACAAAGCTTTAACAGTACAGAAAACTGTAACGCAATTACATACTGAGGGAAACTAAAAACAACATCATGAGGCAAGAATGACTGAATTTAACTGAACACCCGAAGGGAGGGGCCAATTCCAGAGCACAACACATAAGCCCCGCCCACCAGATGCCATACACTTTACTAATCAAATTAGGCCCCAGTGTTTTTCTTAACACTGCAGTCATGGTAACCAACATGCATTCGGCCAGCTTGTACATATTTAAGAGCTTATTCAGAAAAATCAGCTTACCGTGCATCTTTGATGACTTTTCAAAGTAATCTCTATAAGCATAAGGTCTTGAAAAGAAAATGTTCATCTATGAAGCCATGCAACGGGGAGGGGGGGGGAGCCAGAAAGGCTTCGCACTGATAGTTGCAAGCACCACTGATGTGGCACCAAAGTGATGTTCAAATAGCATTTAAAGCGGCCTTTCTCAACCTTGGGTCCCCAGATGTTTTTGGCCTACAACTCCCACCATCCCTGACTACTGGTCCTGCTACCTAGGGATGATGGGAGTTGTAGGCCAAAATCATCTGGGGACCCAAGGTTGAGAAAGGCTGATTTAAAGGGTGTGGATATTAAAGTGGATTTAGCTCCAAGACAAGGAATGTAGGGAGATGTTTAGAAGCACTTTGGAGGGACAAACAGACGAGTCCTGCCTTCACTTCTGCAGCAAAGCAAGGGCTTGGAATAGGTCCCAAAACTGTAAAGTTCCAAAATGGCCTATGTTCATACTGAAGAACATGCAATATTTTATATTTAAAGAATCAAAAAGGAGCTTTGTTGGTACATAATTTTAAAACCCTCCAAAATCCAGTTGGGCAAAGCTTTATTGGAACCAAACAAAATGTCACAGAAGTGGGGCGAGCTTTAGAGTTCTCTTGAACTCTTTCATTTAGGCAAGCAGTACATGAATTAGAAGATGAGGAAAAAATAAAATACCA
Source organism: Darevskia mixta (assembly GCA_034641385.1). Classification (NCBI taxonomy): domain Eukaryota; kingdom Metazoa; phylum Chordata; class Lepidosauria; order Squamata; family Lacertidae; genus Darevskia; species Darevskia mixta. Next base: position 7,773,748 of record JAWWNH010000001.1, on the reverse strand, counting down.
AAATCAGATTGATGTGTGTGGTCTATGCAAATAAATACCTAGTGCTTGGCCTTTGTAAAAGGAACAGCTAAAATCCAGGAGGCCAACTCCTGGAGATGTATGGCCTGACTGGAGAAGCTAGTTACTATCTGTGTAGGCCCTCAGGCCTTGTCAAGAATAAAGTTTGATTTCTTTTTTTAAACACACATTATTATGAATTCATGTGTGAACAGAAGAAGACAATACAGTGCAGTAACAATGAAGTCAGCTTGTTTAAATTAAATTAAATTAAAGACTGTCACATTTATCCTCACTCTGCTGTTTTTACCTCAGAAATGTGCTTTGAGTCTGGGAGAGATCTGGCTACAAGCTTTATTTTATCTGATATGGGGAGCAGCCATTGCTTCTTTATCCCAGAATCCTGAGTGTATAACTTGATGTATGTAGCACATGGGAAAGACTTATTCAGCCTGCTGTCTCCATCTTGGAACTGAGTCTCCAGGAATTGAGCTCTTTCCCAGTCTGCATCTCTACAGGAATTCTATTTGATATGTTTGTATTGTTTTATCATTTGTTGCTTGCCACCCTAGGTGCCTTTTGAAGGAAGGGCAAGATATAAATTAAATAAATATTTTTCCGTACTATTCTATTTTTTCCATGTGGGACACCTTACCAGATAGAGTTCTGAAGAATTTGGAAGCTTGCCATGCTCCAATGATATTGTGGTATTGATGGGGACTGTAATTCTGTGAGGGGCAAACTACAGCACCCAGAATTCTCTGTGGGGAGTAATGTGCTTCAAATGGTAACACACCATTCCACATAGAGAGGCCGACGGAATTGGCAAGTGTATCTTACTTCAACACGGACAACAGGACAGTTTCCTTCACTGCATCTGAGGACGGCAGGCTAGTTTAGGGGGCAGACTATGGGGCGCAAACAACTGAGATCTGTGAGTATAGGGCAGTATAGAAATTCAATAAATAATAACTCTGTGCTCCAATGGATGGGAACCCATCACATACTCAGCCCAAGGCACTCACTTCACTCTGCCTAATGGTAGAGCCTGACCTGTCGGCATTTTATAGTTAATCTTTAAGAAAAGCTTTTATCTGATTTGTGTCACTGTTATAAAAATCAGCTTCTGAGATTTTGTTTTTTAATATATATATATATGTACCTTTATGACTAGGCAAAGGACACAGACAACTATGTGTGTGACTACAAAAGAAAACCAACAGCAGCTAGTTAAATAGTCATTTCCTATCACTACTAGGACTAAAAAGGACTTTCAGTACTGCATAGAGAAATTGGTTCCTTTGTATAGCAAGTGATTTACACTTTCCCATTTATGCAAATTTTAGTTATTGATGTTTTGGTGGTTGCTTTACACACACACACTTACATTTAAACTGGATTAGCAGCCTTGGTCACTAGTAAATGTTATATACGAGCGCCTCTGCCCAGACAGTGCAAAAACACAAGTCATTTTGTGTCTTTCTGCTCATCAGCTGGAAGCCACCCTTTGGGTTAGATCTATCTGACAGATGTTACATCCAAAATGTGCACATACAGAAGTGCATGTGGGTGCAACTGCACAATACGGAAACATGGCAGATTCTGTGATGCACAACATTGCTAAGTGTGCATACATTAGCAAAATGAAGCTATTAGATGACTGGCCTTTAAGAAAAGGAAACCTTGGCGCTGAGCTTTGGGAAGAGAAGGCACAATGCTCTGGGCTGGAAAAGTGATAACAAGGGATTGGGAAGGAGGCAGGATCCTGTCAGAGCCCTCACACCTCCTTCCCCAAGCCCAGCACCTTGATTACTTGGCTTTGGGAAGGCAGTGCAAGGGCTGGGGGGGAGTGTTGCTAAGAGCTACAAAAAAAAATACCCCAAGGGCTGCATGTGGCCCTTGGGATGCTTGTTGGACCACTTAGAACTAACCTAACAATTGAGAAATCAAAAGATCCATCTCTAGATAAGAATATTTACTTAGCGCTTGGCTTTCAATCCTGATTAATGAGACAAATCCTCAGCAATATCAGAACCATTTGCCCTTTATTGACACTGATGGGTTACTGTGCCTTATTGGTTTTGCTTGATATTTTCATTGTTATCGATTTGATCTGCCCTGACAATTTGTTTTGTAACGTTGTTTCTTGCCTCTTCCTAAAAGCATCTGTAATTGTTTCAATACAACTATTATTGTAGTTAATTTTCCTTATATGAAAAAACCTTTCCCCCAATAACATTAAGAAGCAATGTGACCCAAGTACATTATCATGTCATCGCTTACCCTCTTACTGCCATTTCTGCAATGAAACCAGACAATTTTTCAATTTAAGGCCCATATTCCTTCTAAACCACAGCAATGTTAACTATATAGCCCTCCTGTAAGCATGATTTAAAGAAATGCTAACCGCTAAAAAAAAAAAAAGTCTTACCCTTTTGGTGAAAAAGTAGCTGTAAATCCAGAAGGATATGTCACAACTAATTAATGAAACAGTTACTTGCTGCTGGTGATTTTATGAGAGATTAAAAACAAAGTTGTCCACAGAAGTCTCACATCCAAGACTCATTGCACAGTCAATGTCCTGTTTCTTTCCAAAAACTTGGGTGGATTGAACAAAAAAAGATTTCACTAACACTAGGGAACATGGTTGAATTATAATTTTTCCATCAATGACTGGGAAGTGCTTGCCCAAGTAAATTGGCTGTAAATTGGCTCTGCACAGGTGGTCAATCAACACTGGATTGTAGAACTGGATCTGGTAAACAACGCTAGAGAGTCCTTACATAAGACTGGGAAAACGTCATTGATTTCAGGCAGGGAACAATCAGAGCTGATGAAACCTAGGGATGTATTAACTCATTCTCACTTTGAGAAACAGAATCTGCCCACGAAATAGGATCTGTTGAGTGCAAAAGCTGCCCTTCCCTACAGGTAAGCTGTAATGGGGATTTCTCCCTCAGGTTCTAGATATGCTCCTAGATCTCCCCAATGAACAATTTCTAACCAAATGCGGTGATGGTGGGGGAACAGGTTTCCGTCTTCCCAATCAACACTCCTGATCTGGAAACAATCGACTGTTCCGGCAGCATTTGGTCCTCTTGCTGCAAGAGTGAGAGAAATGGTACAATGATGAGGCACAGAGGCTATGACATGTTGGCAAATCAGACTTGCTGCATGAGTAGGACTTAACCCTGATGACACCAGCAGCCAAAATGTAGTTTTCAGCCACTGTACAGAGGCTAGGCTGAACAGGTTTTGCCATAAAGCAGGAAAAGAAACAGAGATACCAGTGGCTTGAAAACCTTATCTCAAGCATAGGAGGAATGCATCTAAAGAGGGTGCATATTGCCACATGTTCATTTATCACTTTAGTACTGTTTCATTTGCATGCAAATGTATGCAGCTTTAAACCGAGATTTCTTTACTTTGGCAGCTCTCTCATAGTCCTATTTGGTAACTAACCTCTGCCCTTAAGCAAGAGAAACACTAACAAACATCCAGACACACTTACTTCTAGTTGCAGTTTCCAGACTGCTGCCCCCTCTTCTCATTTATAAGCAGCCGCTGATTTTGCAAAGCTGCTGCTATATCAGAGCATCCATGTACAACTTTCTCCCAGGTGGATTCTGAACTTATTTTGTGATAAGATAAAATAATGATCACCTGTGTGATCACACCCAAGTTGTTCACCTATTGTGCCTGCAAAAAAAATTATTTCAAAAGCTCACCTGCTCACCTTCACCTGCTTTTCCATCCACAACATTAACAATGAAGTAGTGACAAAATCAGAAAAAAAGCTTTTAGTGCGTATATTTAGCTGCCTTTATAATACAGACTTCTCCCCATGATTTATTGAGTAACTATATAAAAAGTTTTGCAGCAGCAGAATTAATACAACCTGTGCAACAACAATAAGGGTCAGGCTTTTTGGCAACTTCACATAATTAGCTCAAATGTCACTTTAAAGGGGCAACTGTAAAGATGTGAAAAGGTCACTCACTTCCCTTGCTTTAACCCCACACACCCCTGCTCTTAGCAAAATAGTATTGAGTGTCCGAATGCAACTCTTGAAGTTACAAAGACAGCAATAACTCATTACAGAAAGGGAAGGAAAACCCAGCATAGTTAAATAGCAAAGTGCTTTGTGTATGGCACAATCCCCAGGACTCTGCTGCACAAGGGCCTTAGATTTGCATAATTACAATTAATTTCAATTGAGTGTGTGCGCAGAGTTAGTTACTAATGGATGGTCCTCGCAGACTTTAAATGAGACTGAATGGAAGCTCACTTGATTTCAGTGTGGACCCTTGCAATTTTTTTTAAAAAAGAAACAAATTCCCTTGTTAAACACTGAAAGAGTAAAAATGCACCAATTTCTACAGCTTCAATACAGGTTTACAAACTCACTGCGGCACCACAAACAGAATGTTCAAGTTTTTTGGAGGGGCGGGGGGGGGAGCAAGTCTAGTATTTGGCAGACAGGATGGAATTACTTGACAGAAACCTATGAATTTCTCAATATTAGAACGATGCCTTGTCCATTTACCCCGAATAAGCTGTTGGAATGAAGGAGGAAATAAATTGGAAATACAGCGTGCCAGAATATAACCACTAATGCTCTGAAATTACAGGCTCAATTCAGGAATACTGCAGCGATGACTCAAACACCAACTCACTACTGAGTCTTTGTTTCTGAATGACTAAGTCCTTATAGCGTCCATCCAATATGTTGGCAAAATAGTAGCATCATAACCTACTTCAATACAGTTGTGTGCAAATTTCAGAGACCAGAGAGATCTCAGTATGTCTTAACTTTCCCTTTTAAAATAATGGCTAAAGGCTTATGCCTTTATTAGGAGCACCAAAACTGAAGTCACATAGGAGAGGCAGGTAACTTTGGTTGAACTTCAATGAGAACTAGCCACTGCATAAGACTGAGGAAGTGTCCGTAGAGGGAGTGCCAACATTGGGAGCAACATCAGGAGAGAAATTCAGAGTGATCATACTGCTGATAAGAAGATTTGCTGGCAATATTTTTAGCACGGACAGCTGCTTTCAAGAATTGTCCCTTTCGGTATACATGGATTTGTTGAACTTCACAATTTTTCAAACCAAGTTTTGCACTTTCAAAAAGGCTATTATGTGAGTGGAAAAGCTTATTGGATCAAGATGTCTTCTCATTCATCCAGTCCTCTACCCTTAGTGGTAAATGTCTTGTTAATTCCGCAGCCTGTATGTACAGTTCCTAAAGATCACAATAAGCAGCATCTTTCTTTAAAGCTCTTCTTGTTCTTGCTGCTCTTCTTGCCATTCTTGTCTTTGTTTTCTGACATCTTCTTGGCTCTGACCTCTCTCATTAGATCAAAGAATACCTAAAATGAAAAACTGCACATTAATAACAGAATCCTTTTAGCATATAGCTTATAATAATAATATACAATATGTTGTTTGCTTTATAAGAAAAGTTAAAATTACCAGAGGAATAGACCTTTTTACTGTTGTTTTAGACAGATTTAAAATCTAAACACAAAAACACAATGGAAATAGATACAACAGATATCTACAGAATATTATATTTTGTCCATAATGAAGCATTTTAATGACTAGTAAATCAACACTCTTTTTTATTACTTTTGCATAAAGATCCTAATTTAGTGCAGAAGACATGGATTACGGTGGAATCTAGAAGAATTGTATAGGAACATTTTCCTATGGACACACGAAAAGTTTAAATGGAGACCTAGCCTTTGTGCATACTAGCATAAAGCTTAATGACACATATTTAAGATGAAGAACTTGGGATTTGATCTTAGTGAACTTCTGGATTTGCTGATGAGATTTTCAAACCACAATGTAAAGAGAGCTCAGGTCGTAGAGAAAAATCTGCATTCAGTCAGTATAACTGTCCACCAAGAAATGAGATCTGAAGCACAGATTATATTGCAATAACGCCCAATGCACTCTTTTCAGAAGTTTTGGTGATCAAGAGCAACTGAGAAGGCTACCTTTGGAAGGCATTCAGCAAGGCTGCAAGGAAACCAGTGCTTCTCAATCAAACTCATGCCAAGTCATTGATATGTCATGAGCATACTACAAGATGTGTTCAGCATGGTCATACTAATATTCATTGAACCCAGTCACATAACACAATTTGTAGTCAGAGCATAATTTAAGAGGAAAACCAGCAGCTAAGATAGGAATCCTGTATTCTCACATAAAAGTAGCAAGTTTCCTTGCTATCCAAATGAGAGCCCTACAGTTCTTAAATGTGACTCCCCTCAAATTCTCCATAATAAAAGGAGTCCTCAAAGGACAGAAGTTTCTTGCTTTGTATTTAACCACAACTGCAAGTCAGTAACCACATTTAGAAGGCTGCTGCGCCAAAACCAACTTAGTACTTTACCTTATCTACATTTGCTCTGGTTTTTGCTGATGTCTCTACATACTGTACTCCCCACTCGTCTGCTTTACTTCTAGCCGCTTCTACAGGCACTTGCCGACGGTCTTCCAAGTCAGATTTATTTCCCACCACAAGTAAAGGTATCTTGTCCTCTTCAGCTTTTACACGCAGGATCTGCTCCCTAGTAAAAAAATTTAAACACAAGCAACTGAGGTGGCTATCATAGCAATTTCCCGGTAGCCTAAAACATGCAATGGAAAATGTTCACCAATTTATAATTTCACATGCCAAGAAAAATGATGGGAGCATTTCTGAAATAAATAGAGGTTTAAAGTTATTCGCTCAACTAAAACTACAAAAGAAACGTGTCTCAAGAAAGTTGACAGAGATAGTGTAGGCCTGGAGTCAAAGGCCAAGAAAAGTTGAAGGAGTTTGATAAGTTTAGTCAGAGGTTATGATAGACGTCTTCAACTACATGAAGAGCTGCCACACACAGATGAAGGAAATTTGCTTTTGTTCGCTCCAGAGAGTAGGACATGAACCAATGGGTTCAAATGACAAAGGAAAGGGATAAAGACTAAACATTAGGAATAACCTATTGATGGTACAAGCTGTTCCAACAGTGGAACAGACTTCCTTGAAAGTTGGTGTAATTTTCTTCATTAGACATTTTTAAGAGAAGGCTCGATAGCCAACAAACAGGGATACTGTAATAGTGTGTTTCCTGCATTGTCAGAGGTTGGACTGGATGACCTCTGAGGTCCCTTCCAAAACTAAGATTCTGCTGCAAACATTTACCCCAAGAAACAGCTAAACATACTTAACAGAAATATTGCTAAAGTTCATCCATAGCCTTTATACCTTCAGATGTGCTCAATATTTTCCTGTTCAACTGCAGGAACAAAATATTAAGGAAGTGAAGCACAACACTTAAAATGTTGTCCCTGGGAGGCAAGGCAGGGCAGGGCAGGGCAGGGCAGGGCAGGGAAAAGAAGATTATTTTACCCTTCTCAGTGGCAAAAAGTAAGGAAACTTCTGTGTTACCTGGGTCAAATGAATTCCACCCAGGTAACCACCTCAATTTCACTATTAGTTACACTTGTAAAACGATGTTCACTTTGGCATATATTATTCAATTCACTGGACCATATTCCCTTTCTGGCACACAGTATATGCACCACATACAAAGCCTACAGAAAATGTCTAGAGATCACTACTTACCTAAACTCTGCTGTTGCTGTAAAGGATTCATGCTCAGTTATGGAGAAAACTAGGAGAAAACCCTCTCCACTACGGAAGTAATTGTCTCGAATAGCTGCATAATCTTCTTGTCCAGCTGTATCCAAAATATCGATCTGTACCTCCTCACCATCCAAAACTACTTTCTTTCTGTAACTATCAGCCTTCGTAGGTTCATAGTCTTCAACAAACTAAGAGTTATAAAAGGAGTAATTAACTGTAGAGCACCCATACTCTGTTTCCGATACCTGATTTTTGTCAACTTCGGCCCATATGCCAATAAGGATGCCTAAATGTTGAGAAGACTAGACATCAAAGACCAATATGGATGGGTTATCAAATTATCAGTAGTGACTTCTGGGAACAATGGGGCAAAATAGTTTACCTTACAAGTCACCTTATATTGGTGTTCTTCAACCTTGGGTGCCTCGCTGTTTTTGGACTACAATTCCCATCATCCCTGATTACTGGCTAAGGTGACTGGGGATTTTGAGAACTGCAGTCCAGCATACTTTAGTTGAGATTCCTCCATTGCAGGGGGTTGGCCTAAATGCCCCTCAGGGTCCCTTCCAACTCTACAATTCTATGAACATCTGAGGACCCACATGAACTGTGACCAACATGTAGGTCTCAAGCGAAAGACAAGATACTATTTATACGTCCCCTTAGCAAAATATGTTGGAAACCAACTATCGAATCTTATCATGCTTCTTGGATACAAAGTATTTTCTTTCGTTGTGCTATTTTAAGGCTGCGGTTTTGACTCTGAAGAGCACAGGACACAAGGCTAAAAATGCTTCCTTCACTATGGAATTAGAGTTGTGCAGTAAGACATTAAAAGTTTATACGGGTGGGGCTGGAATATGAGATTTTTAGCAAAAAAGATACACAACATTTTTTAAAAAAATTATGTTTCTTTTTGTGATGGGAAAAGGCAACATCATTCCCTGCAAGCTCCCACCCCAGCTTCTGAGATTTCACACTGTTCAAACAATGCCATGGTCATTTCTATAGATACAAGTTTTCTTGACATTTCAACCCAATGTCAGATTCTGTGCTTCTGCAGCACAAGCATGGAACCACAGAACACACACAGCTCTAAGTGACATTTGATATACTATTGTTATCATAAAGTATTTATATATAGCACACCAAATTCTCTGGAGTGCTTCAGACGGATAAGAGCAGAACAGCCTACTTGAACCTCCAAGTTTTTGTGAAAGAGGAACTTAATCTCTGAACTAAGCTGTAACTGCAAGAATTCAACAATATAAAATTAGCCTTGCTATAGTTAATGGGGTTATAGCTCTTTTAGGAAGAAACTTCAGTTTTGAAGAATAACTGTTTTTTCTGTGTTTCTGAACCAATCTAGGTATGGTTTTGTTTAGTTATTTCATATTAAGGAGGCAAAGTAAGGGCAGCTCAGTGCAGATCCAATAATGGTCCACTTCACTGTAATTTAAAATGTACACATAGATCACAAATCTTACCTCATCATACATAAACTGAAGTGTAAGTGCTGATTTGCCCACACCTCCACTGCCAACCATGATTACTTTGTGGAGGGCCAGAGAGCTCTGGTTTTTTGTCTTGTTAGCAGCCATTTTTCTGCACTGTTGTCAAGCACCACCAAAGCAGACTGATGAGCTAAAAGGTAAGAAACAGAAAATGTGTTTGGTATGTAAATCAAGTATTTAAAATTTAGAATCAGTGTAGAGATTTATCACAATGCCCTTTGATTAATGCTTTTGCTCTACAGTATTAACAGTGTACACCTTGGTAAGCTACAGCCAGCCATAAACTATGGCTTGCAATGAATGAGCAGTATTGCTGGACACACTGCTCAACTGCCCATGCTCCACTTAGCCCTGCCTACAACTGCAACAAACAGGTCATGATGCTTGGCACGCTATGCAAACCAGCATTCCTGTCCCCTAAACAAACCATGAGTGGGAAACAACAAGCCCTGGTTTCTGCTTCTGGTTTGCTTGGAGAAAAACAAGTCACAGGTAATGGATCACATGACATGTGATGCTAATTCAGCCCTGTGGTTTGTTTCTCTTTGCCACAGCCAAGGCAGAATGAAGCAACCAAAATTTGAGCAACTCCAACACACAGCTCAACACACAACCTGCAACTGCTAAGTGAAGAAACCAAAGGAGCATTTAAGAACTATCCCCAATTTTACTGGCCAGAACATGACACCGAACTAGAGGGCCACATGAACTAGTCTCAGGCTTGTGTGTTCCCCATTCTCTCCCTTCTTCTGGCTCATCTACCAGGTGGAGATTGGAAGCATCAATTTGTTTTCAACCAACTACAGTTAATGGCAGGATCCAATGAAGTAGTACCATCAGTTCAAGAACTTCTGGTTGTGTAATGGACCTTCTTTCTCTTTTTGCGTGCCGCCAAATCTCTTCTGGGTTATCTCCAACCCTCTGCAGCAGATATGGGGAGGGGCACACAGAGAGAGGGTAGGGAATTTCTGTTGTACAAATGGAAACCCTTGCACCAATGGTACTACTACATTGGATACCACCAAGATATTTTTCCTAAACAGGGACATACATTTTAGTTTAAAATATCATTTGTCCAAACTAGAGCTGTAAAGGTCTGTCAAAAAATAAAAAACCCCCATGGAGGACTAAAAGGACATGGTTTGGTAGGGTGCAGCTACTGCATGCTCTCCTTTCTTCATGCATTGACTTATGCCCAATTCAGAATGCCTGAATAGGGCTACCGTAGGCTGTGGTTTGGAATGGACCAGAAACTGTCAAATTCATTTTACACCAAACTTAGCTATACTGCATGGTATAACCATCTTAGGGCAACAAACCGCTGGAGTAAAGCGCCCTCTGTGTTGCCCCCGCATATCTATAGACCCTTCCCTCATATCCAGTTTATAGGAACTCAGGATAAGCAAGACACCTTTGAGATGATTTCTTATTACTGCTTAAGAAGCATTAACTCTGCATTCACTTAAACCACACATTTCCCTTAACCTATGAACAGGAATTTCCTTGAGACACCTTACATTTTTAGAAGCTGCTTTATAGTATGAGGCTCTTTATGTAGGCAATGTTTATGTAAATACGCCCATAGAGATGAATATTACATTATTTCAGTACAACTTAAATCAATTTTAGGCAATCAAATGGCTTCAAGAGTCCATTGCTTTCCATTTCATTACTATCTTAAAATAGAATCTGTGAAGTAGGAAGCAAACTACAGTTAAGCAAGCACGCTCAATCATTCCCATTTTACTTGCCATGCAGCTGGCGTTTACAGACTTTCTCCAGCTACAATGCAACTGAAAGCAGCCATTCTTCAGAGGGCCTTTAGTTTATACAGATACAAACAGAACTCCTTTGTGGAAACCCTTCCAGTAACCAACTTCTAGATTATTGGTTGAAATTTTAAACTAAACATATTCTGTATAAATTGCAATACTGTAGTGTGTTGCATTTTGTATCTTCATAGCTCATGTATGGCACAGAAAGATACGGACACTATGAAGTCACAAGGTTCAAGTTGCATACATTATGGAGATCCAGAGTTAACAATACGTTTAGCAGTTTTACAAAAATATATTAACGTTCTTAAGAGTAATTAAAGACCACTTAAAAGGAAACACCTGGAGAACCGAGGACCCTAGGTGTTCCAGTGGCAAGTTCAACTGTCTGGTAACCCCCTGACCCTGGTTGATCAGCACAAAACAAATCCATGTATCAAAGAGAGCTTATAGGCAAGCCTAATTGTTCTAATGTTTCGCAATGTCAGTGAATAAGAGGTCTCCCAATAAACACGTATAGGAGCTTTCCCACCACCAGATCACCATGCAATTTTAATACATACATTGTTAGAGAATGTGTGTGCATGTTATGCCAGGGTAGGTGACAACACTAATAGTCTACTGTGACTAACTACCAGAAAAGCTGAAGAACTAAACATGTACTAACAAGTGATAGGTTTAGTCACCATGTATTTAAGAACACCGTGTTTGCCACATGAAAGAGAGAGATACAGAGGTGGCCGAGCAGTCTTTAATCATTCAAGAGTACATTTATTCAAGTGAATCATTCAAAGGCAAGCTATAAAACTTGGGCAAGGCTGTAAGTACTGTACTGTACTATTAAGTTTAAGTCAAGGGAATGCCATTTATATTATGATTTATATTATGAAGAGATACTTCAGCTGTTCAAATGATTACCTTTTGCTTCTCTTTATATCTAAATAAATTAGACGGCTATTTTTGCTTCTCTCCCCACATCACTTAGCCTTGAACAATAGGTCAGAACATTCAGAAAGCCCAAAGGGTAATGCTTTATACGCCAGACGTGTATTGGTAGATTAAATTAGACCAAAGCTAGGCACTTTTTTGTCTATTCTTATCTCTCGATATTTAACAGAGAGAATATTTTGCCTTTCAGTATTGGGACTCTAAGCCTGAAGCTACTTGTGCCTAAGAGTTTAATTGAAACCTGTGTAGAAGATAGCCTTCTATTACAAGCCAAGTCCTTTAAAAATAATAATAATAATAATGTATGCATTCTGAGCAACAGAGTGCATACATTTCCCAAGCTGATTTTGTTTAAAAATGCAAATTTCTTCCTTAACCTAGATAAAAAATGCTGAGCAATAACCAAGGATACCTGAATCCTCCTACATTAAAAAGCCCACACACAAAATCTTGTTGCCATGGCTACATGCCATCATTCTGCTTTCTTTCTTGGGACCATAATATTATTCACTGAATCTAAAAGAACATTCTACCCTTTTTGTCGACATAAACAGTCAAGCTTGCTCAGTGACCAAATATAAAAGTTTAGGGAAATACATGCTCTGGGCTCATTAGTGATGCAATCAAAACTGGCATATCAAAGAGGAAAAACTAGTTTATATCAAGTCACCATCAACTCTACAGAGCTCTGATCTTGAAGCAGTGAGTCAAGCATAAGGAAATACGGGCCAAAATAGCCATGCAACATTGTGTGACAGGCATTCATTTCCCCCCGTTTTCATTAACCTGAGTAACTGTTTTGGAAATTTCACAATATTGCTTGGCCAGTGACTGGGACAGCCTATTTCTGAGTCTCAAATACTATGAGTACATATCCCATGAAGCCTCAAAAAGGTACAACTCCTAATTTTTTAAAAAATATAAATGAACTAAATAAACAAGCAAAATGTTTATTATACCTTGGTAGGCTATATGCAATCATCAGGAAGCTGTTAAGTATTTTTTTGGTTGTTGTTTAGACATTTGTTTTAGCAGTATGATAGCAAGTCTAAAATACTTTATTATTAATGTAAATAGTTGAAATACTTATTTAAAACAGTCAACTGTGTTAATCTGTTTTCATCCAGGAATTTGCCTCCCCCCCTGCAAAGCATCTTATACCTATGGTGCGGTGGGGGCAGGGAAGGGAGAAACAGCAGTAAAAGAATTGGCAAATCCAAAGCCCTGCCTCTCTCATGTTTGTCAATATAGACATGGCTGGAGGGAAAATAAGTATGCTTGCTCCAGGATGGCATTCTCCTGACCCTGTTCACTACAATATTCTGGCATCATGTCAGGGCAGGCATGTCCAAAGTCTGGCCCGTTAAATCTGGCCCCTGTGGCAGTTTATTTCCTGGGGTAAAATCCTAAAAAAAAACCTTGACAACTTCAACCCCCCAAAAAGCTCAACAGCTTCAATCCTAAAAAAAAAAAAAGCCCAACAACAATGGTTGGTCCTTTGGCCGGCCCTCACGGCCCTTCACTTCCATCAAATCTGGCCCTCTTTGAAAAAAGTTTGGACACCACTGTGTTAGGGGAACAGGAGGGTTTGGATATTCCCACCAGCAGAGGAGCAAGAACAGCAGAGGTTTCCATGCTTCAAACAGGGAAACCTGCAAGAGCAACCCTCCCTCTCCCGTCCTGGGATGCCACTCCAGAGACTATAGCAGGAGTTGCAAACATGGCACCCTCAGGCACACCTGCAGAAGCCTTTCCTGGAACAGACAGAATCCCATCTACTCACTGAAATAAGACCTGAAAGGAGAATTGCATTGCAGCCAACATAGTAGGATGCAATGTGTAACTGGTTGGGGTGTCTGTGTGGTGCACACCAACAGTTTCTCTGGGTTGGAAACATGCACAAGCCCCACAAAAGCTTGGCGATCTCTGGACCATAGAATTCTGTTATATTGTTAATTTTATCTGTAGTGTTATACCCAGTTTAGTTTCCGAAGCAGTCATTTATGCAAAAGCCCCAGTAGCTATTTAATTGTACATTCTCTTCCACCAGTACCTTCAAATCTTGCCTTGGGCAGAAGCCTACATATTTTATCAAAATAAGAGATTAAAAGTTGTCATATTTGTGTGTGCTTAAGAAATAATTTATTCAGACTGACAGGCTGACTGTTTACATCAAGTTGACATATACAACTGAGACAACTAAGCTTTTTTAAAACAAAAAACAAATCAAAACCCTTGTTTATAGTTGCAGCCAGGCTAGCAAATATTTGTTAGGCTTCAAAAATAACACTAGAAATGTAACATATATTTAAAACATTTCCTTACAGTCACCAAATGTGATTCCAGGCTTCTAATCCAAGCTTGTGCACTGGTTATTTACTCCAGTAACCTACTAACCTGAATGTCAATCATGTCATGAACCTGCAATATGCATCACACTGAAGGGAAGATCAAAAAACTCCTCTGCATTGGATTGCACATTTATTGTAAGATACAATGCAAGAACCTATCAGCAGACAAAACAAACCACTGCAGGCCTTAGAACCGTAGGCCAGTTTGGTTCAATGTTCAGTTCAGATTCTCTCTCACTGGCTTAGATTGAGAGTTTACATCAGGAAGATCCGTAGGAAAGGCCAGAGTTGTGAAGGAGGAAGGAGGAAAGGATGTGTTCAGTTTAAAATTAGTAATATGTACTGTATTACTCAACCAACCAACATGGGAATTTACTTACCATCTAATTGGAAAACATGCCCAGTAACTGCCAATCCATCCTGCACAGTTCTACCAATTTTAAGGTACATTACACTGTCATCATACTTGTAGGCAAAGCTACAGTCAAGGCTACAATATGCAAGGGATTGTAAATAACACACATATATCACACAGCACCACCTGATAGAACAGTAGACATAAGCTTGCCATTCGAAAAACGTTTACATTAGCAATTAATGGAATAATCCCTCTACAAGCTGAAACTGTAAATCATTTAAACTTCCGAATTTACTACCAGTAGAAAGGTTGGCACCAATAGGAAAGAGACGGTTGGCAAGAGATTTGGATTTGTTCTTTTCTTCTACCATGATGTATTCATCAGCTAAACTGAGCAGCAACCTTACAGAAAATAACCTCAACTACAATCTCCTTTGCAGCTTTTTACTGTGATAAGTGAATTTTCTTAAGGCTGCCAGCTTCAGATTTTTTTTAAGGAAAGGAAACTCCACAAATTAGCAAGTATTTGATTAAAAATAATAATCAGTAGTTAATAACCGCTGTCTTTCTGTGCAGCTGCAGAAAGAGTAAGTATTAAGTTTCCAATTAACAATGACTCAATGCTTGGCTCCTATCACATGCTCGGTTAAAATCTGCATACACATCATGCCTTTCTGGAGAAGGGCTTTAAATCAGTACAGCAACCCTCAGATTTACAGGCAATCTGTGTCAGCTCCGACTCCAGTGGGAAAGGAAAGTCTCCTCAAGCAGCAGTTTTCACTGGCATCACAAGCACCCTAACTCAAGCCTGTCTATCCCTTCCTTTACATAGCATCTCTTGTGCTGCTGTCTTCTCCACATAGCTCAAAATCAACATTGTGCATCCGTACAGCCCCAGCTGGGATGCCACAGCAAAAATGTGCCCAGTGAAAGGACTCGCACTGAAGACAGACAACTACCTTTCCATCACACATGCTTGTGGATCTGGCAATGTGACCAACACCGTAAAAGCAGACCAGTCTTCTCCACCCAACATTTCAACTTATATTCCATACAAGATTTGTCAGCAAGTATTGTTGGGGCTCTGGGGAAAAATAACCAGGGCAAAAAGAGCTGCATCTATAAGCAGCAGCTTCTCAATGTCTTTCACCACATATTCTTATCATTTTTGTCCGAACAAGAGTTTCATGGGACTAAAATTATACTGTATATGTACCCAATATGCTTGTTTACAGTATTTCTTAAGAACCCTTACCACAAGGTCCCGCAGCAGGTTACAGCAATATGAAAATATAGCATTAAAATCGGTTAGAACAATTTAAATGGAAAATAAGGTGGGTCCATATAACAGGTGTCAAAAGCCAGGATAGAGCAATAGCAATTCAAGTATTGCCATATCCATGTTACAGCACCCCAATCCATATTTGAAGAACCAGACAAACCCAAACAATCAAGTCAGCTATACTTACAATTTGGCCGCATCATATTAATGTTTCGATCGATGTATACAATTATAACCTGGCCAGAGAGTTGGAATTTCAAGTACTCCTGCCCAATTCTATAAATACCCTGCACTCACAAACTCATTAGAACAACATTGGCAGATCCAAAGTCTGCTCCTGCCTACTGACCTCCCCCAGTAACTGAAAGGGGAAATCCTCCTTTCTCAAAATTCCTAATCCAGACATACTGGTTAATGACCCCTCTTCCCTACACTGTTTACTTTGTCTCAAAGCGTTCCCAGCTCTACCCCAATGACAACTATACAAAGATCCCTGCTAGCCAACCTTACAGGGTCCACACGCAGGAAGTGGATAATATTTACAATTCGTATAGTATTCTATGCAAAGTGTGTGTCACAAAATGCAGATGGCGGAGACCTGAAAGTGACCCTGGGATATCCCAGTTCATTGCACCCCTAACCATGTCTACGCAGAAGTTAGTCTCAGTGAATCCAATGGGATTAATTGAGAACTGCAGCCTTAGCCTGTCAGACACTAAACCAGTGAACTTGTGGCCCTACACTGCCATTGACCATTAACCAGGTTCTCTGGGCTTGATGGGAATCGCGTCCAAAAGCAACTGAAAAGTCAAAGGCCTCCCATCTCTGCATTACACCAACTCTCCACAACGAAGCCACGGAGCTTCCACCTGTTGTTTGCCCCCAGCACATGCTCTTTTGAAGGTATCCTGCCTCTGAACACACCCCAAGGCATCGTCTCGCTTGAGGTCGAGAAGCCGCACAATCCCGCCCCTCCGCTTCAGCCCAGGCAGGCGGGGACACCATTTCGGTAGCGCCACCAAGGAAAACACTCGGAACTCCATAGAAAAGGGAAGTGCTTAAAAGCAAAAGCAGCAGCAGCAGCAGCACCTCCATCTCTCCGCCAGAAGCAATCCCCAAACCCCACGGAGAGAGCTATGCAAAGAGATTGCAAAAGTCTCTCCAGCTGGGGTAGCTCCCTCCCCCCCCCCACCCCGCGCCACACGCACAACTTTCCCAGGGCAACAGCTGGGTTTCTCTTCCCCCTGCCACACACCCCACACCCTGGAAACAAGGGCACTTAATGAAAAAGACGCTCAATATCCCCCCCTCTTTCCTTTCGCCCAGCCACCCGCTCCTACTTACTACAACGCCACTAACCATCTCTCGCCTCATCCTCCCTGTCTGGGAAGAAAGAGGGGATCCCTTTGAAATATATGCATATAATAATTAAACGGACACCCCCCCCTCACCTTGCTGCTGCTTTCCTTTTTCTTTTTCCCACCTCCGGAGCAAACGAATCTCCCCTCACCTCCCCGGGCTGGCCACCTCGAGCGCCGCCGCCGCCTTCGTTTTCTAGTGGGGCGGGTGCCGCTGCCGTGCTGCGCGCGCTCCCTTCTCCCAGTAAGACCGCCCCAATCAATGAAAGCGCGGCCCCGTGCTAGGCACACACGCCCACACGCCAGCGAGCGCGCCTGACCTCCCTGAACGCGCGCGCGCGCGATTCCACCCCCACCCCAACCCCAACCCCATTACCAGCACGGAGCACGCAAATCGACTTCAAGCGAACGCTGCATCTCTAGCGTGTGGGTGTTCCTTTAAAAAAAAGGGGGGGGGAATCCCGTCCCGCCCCTATCCTCGCGTTCACGCCCACGTCCTTCCCACGCGCATCCTCGTATCACCTCCAGGATCCGTCCGTACAAGGGACGGGGCGGAACGTTGGTGGCGGTCACGTGGCGCGCCCTGTCCAATCGGAGGCGGAAGAGGACGTTTTCACACTCACATGATGCGTTTAAAAAGAGGAAAACGGAGTGGGAGAGGAAGAAGTCAGGGATGATGTTTCTCTCCTCCCCCCCCCCATCATTAAGTTGGAGCATTCCCTCAACTCACCCTTCTAACTTATTTATTGTAAGCCACGCGTAATACTGCGAAATAAATAAATAAAAGGGAATAAATGGGCATGGCAACTTCTATTAAGAAGTGCCAGTCGAGTTTGAATTAATGCAATGGGAGGTTTCTCAATATCTGCAACGGTTTTCACTCTTATCTCAAGCCTTTAAAGGGATATGTCGTAATACGCGTTTCCTGGGCGCCTTGAAAAGGGATGTAAGGTTGAGTCTGGTCCATTGTTTCTCAGACATCGATCCCCAGCTGTCTTGCTAACTAGGGATGATGGGAGTTGTAGTCCAAAGCTGCTGCCTGAAAGAGAACGCTGCATTCCTGAATGTATATCTCCAACTCCCCTCCCTGTTTCCGCAAAGTTCAGTTGAGATAACACTGCTTTTTTCCTATCCGGGGAAGGGCTATAGCTCAGTGGTGCATCTACTTTGTATGCAAGAGGCCCCATGGTCAGTTTGCGGCATCTCTGTGTAGAGCTGCCAGTCAGTGTAGACAATACTAAGCTAGATGGACCAGTGGTCTGACCCAGTACAAGGCAGCTTTCTATGTTTCCATCCTACTCCACCAACTCCAGTGAGTTTCCACATTAATTTGGAAGTATTCAGCAGAAGGATTGCCAAGTTTTCAGTTTCCCCCTGCTGCTGTCCCTGTGTTTTTGTCAGCAGAAGTTAGCAGGTAAAGCTTTTTGTTGCATATAGATAGATAAAAATTGTTATCATTTTTTGGGGTGCAAGAGACTAACACAATTACCCCTCTGGAAATATGTTCCTTGGCATTCCAGATCATTCCCAGTAGCATAATGCATGGGTAGTGAGTGCCAACAAAACTGGAACTGAAACAAGAGAGAGGTGGTATCATGTTTCGGGGAATCCCAAGGTTTGGAGAACTACTATTTTAACACACATACACTACATCACATCTTAATGAAGAATGAGCATGGAGTGTCCCCAAAGTTTAGGTAGACTCTGAGGTGGAGCACTCATGTTAGGAGGTGAGGATACACTGCAATATTTGCTCTCTATTGCTGACAAATATCATGTCCTGTGATTTATTTTAAGGTTTCCTGTACAGTTAATGTGTTACATAAAATGAAAATAAAAAGGCAGGTGGAGGAAGTAGGTACCTGGAAAACTCTTAGAACATATGAAAATTATATCCAACTTTTTACATTTCCAAACAGGCTTAAACCAAAATCTCCCCAGAGAGGTCCCATTGCTCTTAATGTGACAACTTCAGAACATATGAAAGAACTCTTTACTGTCTTGACTGTTGTGATTTTATCACCCTGAATAGCAGCATGAATGAAGAATATAGCTGTGTTGTTTTTGTTATCATTACAGTTATTTTATATACATGTATGTTGTATAATTTACCTCTTGTATATGTACAGGCATATCCATATCATTAAAGTAAATAAATAAATAATGGGCATGTGAAGGAACTCTTCAGTTATTGCAACAAAGACATTGAAGGTGATTCCACACCATCTGATATGCAGCTTTGGTTTCCTTCGCATATTAAAATGCCAGAGCTACAATTTTTTCTGCTTTAGGGCAGAAAAAAAGGAGAGTGTGCTTTAAAAGAAAACACGTTCTGTGTTAGACAAATATTGTAGATCAGCTCTGCTATCTTCTTAATCAGTTACAGCAGATAGTTTTTTGTTGTTTTTTAATTGACAGCAGCAGTTGAAATTATATTTTCATTAGAAGCCAAACTACCACCAGCTAATTATGTCAGTGGTAAATCACTAGCACACACTGTCTATAATGGTCTCACTCAGGCATTCAATTAACTCTACTGCTTAATGAGCCATTTACGTGTCTCAAGGCTTATAACACTTATCTTGTGAGTAGGGTAGGCTGATACTGAAATTCACCACGTAACCTTGCTGAAAGCCTTGTTTTGCATTGGCTTTCAGTTCCAAATCAATAAAGGTAGGCCTTTAAGGCTCTAGTTCTGTTTTTAACACTTATTTGGAAGTTAACCTCTTTAAGCAAATAGGCTTGGGGTTTGAGTCAAAGAACTCAGTGGGACTTCTGAGTAAACATGGAAAGTATTGTGTTGCAAAAAGCCCAAGGTACAGGTTTTAAGGCAATATTGTAGGATCTACCTGCCAGCATTAGCAAAAATAACTTCCCATCTATCTAATGTGATGCATTAATATCAAGCCAGAAGGAAGAAAAGTGGAGAAAGCAGGAAAAGTGTTTCATGGGCACTGTTGTTAACAAGGTGCTTGGTATATTTCCTGCAGATACAGGACCAGGTCAGATGTAATGGTGTGCTCTAGACAATTCCCTGCCAGGCTGCCACTTCTTTCACTTAGGGCTGGCAGCAAATCCTCTCATTGTCCACCATTTATTTATTTCCTATCTAGCTTTCCCCCCAAAAAGGTCCAGTTTGTGTGCTTCCCACAGGCATCTGGTCAGCCACTGTGAGAACAGGATGCTGGACTAAATGGGTCTATGGTCCTTTCAGAATAGGTCATCCACTTAATTCCTTGGACTCTAAGCATAGCATCTGGAGACAGGGGAACAGAATGTAGCCTACTGACCACAACTGAGGCGTGGAGTCTTTTCAGCTCCTGTGTAAACAGGCACAAGCACAACTGAGAAGTAATTATTCTGTGTATAACATCAAAGCCTCTCTTTGGGTCAGTAAGACATTTTTCATTCGGTTTTGCTTTCCATCCTCTGTTCTCACACTTTGTTCTAATGTGCTAACATCTTCTGACAAGTACATCGGCATTCATTTTCTGATCAAAAAGTGAATGGAAAGGTCAGTTATGCCCAACAGTGAAATAGCATACTGAAAAATTGATAGGTCAGGAATCCAGACTGACTTGTTTCTACAATTTTGACACTGGCCAATGTCAACTGAGAATTCTGAGTGTGAGTGCTTGGGGGGACTGGCAGAATGCAGGTTTTTTTGGGGGGTGTTCTTTTTTTTTGCCCTTTTGGAATTGGGAGGAACTTTGCTCATTATGATTTATGGGGAAGGGAAGCTGGATCAAGGTTGCCATTATTTTTTTAGTGTCCTGCTTTAACAGGAATTTGAAATGCAGAAAATTAAGCAGAATGAAACTGTGTTCCTGGAATGAAGCTAAGTGTGAGTGAACTTCACTTCCTAAATTCTCTGTCAGGTTCCTGGTGGGGAACTATCTGCCCTTTTCTGGACGTTTTCTGTGTTTCCAATGTAGTGCAACAGTGCTGCACTGAGGCCACTTCCAGCCTGTCACTCTTTTGGGGTAGGATTCAATCACAAACTGGCAAATTCAGCTTGTGAAACCAGAGTTGATTTGGAGGTCTTGCACAGTGAACATCAAAAGATCAGACTTGTTGCATAAAGGAAATTGACAGGGAAACGTCCTTGAAAGTGTGGGATAGCATTTGCTCGACTCAATGTCATCTACCTCCCTGCAAACAAATCAGAACGAATGCTCAATAGATAACCAACATCATCTAAACTTCCCACAAATAAATTAGGATGACTGTTCAATAAACAGGTCTGGAAGTGACCTGAGATCAGATGCAGATACACTTCAAATGTATCAGTGGTTAACATGCCTAGGAAAATTCCCAGCAAGCTCAGTTGAAACAAGAAGTGATGGTTTGGGGCTATGTGAAAGTGCCTGTCCAAACTTCAGGTGAACATGTTCTCCTCTGCCCCCATTTTGTGCATCAAATGCAGAGATAGAAAGCACCCACTTTTGTTTTTGTAACTAACAGGTGATTCAAGATGGGAGTTGACCATAGTTCAAACTGGGATTTGTGTTGGAAAACATTGGGGTTGGCCCTGCTCCAGCCAGTATTTTCTTGGTTCCCCCAAGAATGTTTCCTTCAGATTGTAGACATTTCAGTATTTAGTTACTTTTTGTGTTCAATGCCTTCCCCACATTAACTAAAAGCCTGCAGCCTAAGGAGAGAGTAGACAGGCTGTCATTCCCCTTCTTTCCCCTACCCCACATGTGCCGGGGGTTTTACATGGCCTTTCATAAATGAAGTATCTCTTGATTGCTTTTTTTGTGGGGTGAGGCACACAGGCAGGTGCTGATTGCAGTAATCATGGCTTGTACGTGTCGGATTCAGCAATTGTGCTTTACCTTTCCCAAAGCCTCTGAACATGCTGTTGCATCTTTTATTAGCAAAGTGAGAGGATGCTTTTCTGGCATCAGCCATAATCCACGGAGTCTCTCTGCACAGGTTTATAGCTGCTACTTTACCACAAATTCCCCCAGAGATTTCCCATTCATCACAGGGCTGGGCAGCGGTGGGGGTTGTTGTTTGACTTTCAGTTCACAGGAAAGTGGATTTTATAAAAACCAGCTCCGCTGTTGTTGCTCTTAGTTTATTAGGCTATATTTCACTCATCCAATTAGTCTACAGCAGCCAATAGGGGCCCAAATTACCCATTCTCAAATTAAATTCATGAAATTTAATCAGATCCACATACCCAGCCCATGTTCTAATCATAGGGAAAGGCATCACGCCCAGTTATAGATTATGGGTTGGAGTCTTTGCTGTTTTCATACGCATGCTAGAGAGATGCTTTCATTCCAACCTTACCTGCCAATGGATACTTAATTAATTGGATTGTGGATGTTAAAGGTAGTTGGGCCCATAGGATCTTTATGTGCAGTGGAAAATGATAAGGGCATGTCTGCATCGGATTTGTGTGGAGATCAGACATGTTCATGCAGCTCATACAGCCTTTACAAACTGCATGTGCAATTGGCTGTGCGCAGATGGGGCTGTGTGCGCAACCCAGTTCATGCCACAACATAGCTGTCTTTCTCATACACCCTTTCACTTTAATATTAAAGGAAATGCTGTGCATTGTGCGATATGTCTTAAGACTGTTCAGCTTGACATTACCTTTTTATTTTTTCAGTGCAAAAGTAATTATTACTTGTAAATTCAGTCCACCAAATACAATCTGTATTCACTGTCATTTTCCCCATTTGATAAGAAATTGATTACACCACACACCCCATTTTCATTGTGTGTGTAGTTTTGGGGTGGGATATTGAATCCCCACGATGAGGTGAGTTCCCGTTCTTCGGTCCCAGCTCCTGCCCACCTAGCAGTTCGAAAGCACATCAAGTGCAAGTAGATAAATAGGTACCGCTTCAGCGGGAAGGTAAACGACGTTTCTGTGCGCTGCTCTGGTTTGCCAGAAGCGGCTTAGTCATGCTGGCCACATGACCCAGAAGCTGTCTGCGGACAAACGCCAGCTCCCTCGGCCAGTAAAGCGAGATGAGCGCCACAACCCCAGAGTCATTCACGACTGGACTTAACGGTCAGGGGTACCTTTACCTTTTTAACAGAGCACACATAATGCTGTGTGCGATGAATACAGGGCGGAATGGGGGGGAAATCCCTTCTTGTGTCCTTGCATGCAAGTCACAATTTCCTAACCTACTGAAAGATGGTGCTACAGGGGTAATTTCTGGCAGGAGAAGCAATACGTGAGCTGCTTTCCTTTTCCTGAGTCTCAGATCTCCAAGGTGACCCAGATTTTTATCTTCTGATACCCTGCTGCTTCCATTGTCCAGGCTTCCTACAGACAAGTCAGCACTGCCCCAGCTGTTGATCATGCAAGTCAGCGGCATGCAACCTGTGCCCTCGACCCAGTTTCAAAAGTTCTCTGCAAGTGATCAGTTCAAGCCTCTGGCAAGAGCAATTTGTCTCTCCCTTGTCGGCCTACTGGGAAAAGATGGGGAGAGGCATGGGCGTAGCCAGGGGGGGCAGAGGGGGCAGCTGCCCCCCCCAGAAGGCAGCCCTAGAAGCAAAAATGATCAGCATCCATTCAAAGCAAAACTGAATGACCATGGCTTGCCCCCCCCCTAGTTTTGATCCTGGGTACGCCCCTGGGGAGAGGGAAGGGAGTAATTGAGAGGGAGTGGGGACAGACAGACAGAAAGAGGCGGCAGAGAGAGAAAGAAAAAGCAGCAAACCTATCCAATTTGGGCTTTAGCCCTGGCTGTCATTTATCTATAGAAGTATTTCTGCACCACCATATCATAAAATATCATAGCAGTGTACATTAGAAAACATCATTTAAAAAAAATTAAAATTCAGATAACCGTTAAAGTGACTGGCTAATCAAAAATTGAACAGCTGTGAAGGCCTGTCAGTGCAAAAAAGTTTTGAAGAGATGCTTGAAAGTCAAAAGCAGGGATGCCTACCACCAGCATGTGACCCCCACCCCACCCCACCCCACCCCACAGATAGCCCTAGAGGGTATGAGGCCTTCAATTGGAAAAGGGTTGCCCACTTCTGATTTAGGTACTGCTCTAGTGCAGGGGTTAGGGACCAGGTGGCGCTGTGGGTTAAACCACACGCTTGCTGATCAGAAGGTCAGCGGTTCTAATCCCTGCGACGGGGTGAGCTCCCGTTGTTCGGTCCCAGCTCCTGCCCACCTAGCAGTTCGAAAGCACATTAAAGTGCAAGTAGATAAATAGGGACCGCTCCAGCGGGAAGGTAAACGGCGTTTCCGTGCGCTGCTCTGGTTCGCCAGAAGCAGCTTTGTCATGCTGGCCACATGACCTGGAAGCTGTCTTCGGACAAACGCCGGCTCCCTCGGCCTATAGAGCGAGATGAGCACGCAACCCCAGAGTCGGACACGACTGGACCTGATGGTCAGGGGTCCCTTTACCTTTACCTTACCTAGTGCAGGGGTCAGCAATCTTTTTCAGCCATGAGGCAGTCCACCATCCCTCAGACCATGTGGTAGGCCGGACTATATTTTTTTGGGGGGGGGTGAACGAATTCCTATGCCCCACAAATAACCCAGAGATACATTTTAAATAAAAGGACACATTCTACTCATGTAAAAACATGCTGATTCTCGGACCGTCCGTGGGCCGGATTGAGAAGACGATTGGCCTTAGGTTGCCTACCCCTGCTCTAGTGTATGCACATATCTGCATGATGTGGTAATTAAACAAAAGGAAGTGCAGCCTGTCAAGGAAACAGGAAACAGAAAGAGAGGAACCACTTTTTTTTGTTGTTTACAACTTTCCTGAGGCCAAATTTCTTTTACTGACCCTGACATGCTTCTTCCAAAACTATTGTTATCAAACTGATACGGAGGTTAGCAGGAAGTCCAGCTATCTCTTATGCAGATATGTTCAAGTCCGCTACAGACCCATGTAAAGCATCTGCAGCAAAAATGGAAATGGAGGCTCATTGTCTGATCTGATAAATTTTAGAAAAAATATAACTGGGTAAGACAGCTGTCCCTTCACCCCAGCTGCCTTTTCCCATTCCCCAAAATGTTTCTGGGCAGCAGGGCTTCTTTTGGAATGAAGCTCGAAAAGTGTATTATTGGACTTGATTTGAGGCTGCATTTACAGGATCCACCCCTGGAAACTATTCTGAATGTCAGGACTTTGGTTGGCAAGATGGGAAGTTCTAATGAAGAAGGGAAGTTCTGAAGGCGTGATTCCCTTGCTGCAGAGCAATCAGTTCAGACATTGCTACAAATAATAGTTTATAGTGATGGGAAGGAACTGCAGTGAGCTTTGGGCGTATATACCGGTATTTCCTCTCTCCTCCTCTGGAATGACCTCAAGGAGAAATCACTTCTGCTTCTCATGAATTGCAGTTTAGTGTTTAATCTTAACTATGGTTTATTGAAAGAGACCAGGTTCACAACCCATGGCTTGAGGATGCCTTGTTTCAAACAAACCACTATTCAGTTAAACTGATTAGTTGGGTTCAGATAAAATAATACACCACAATTAATAAAAAATTAAAGCAAATGTCCATGATTCCCTTGTGGCTGTCCTGGAACAGGAAGCTTGTAAACCCAAGGCCAGCTGCAGCTTGTGTGTATCACAATGAACCACGAGTTGCTCAGACATCCAAATAATCTCTCCACACACACCCACACCCGCCGCGCCGCTCTCTCATTTCATGCATATTCTCTTTATTTCGAAATTAACCCATGACATACATTTCATAACCTCCAACCCCTATTGAAAGTTGTGCTAGAAACTTGCTAGGATTGCTGTTTTAAGCAGCTGGTTTCTAGACACACCACCTTTTTCACTTTACAGAAGCTCTGTGTACATAGAAATGCAGACCTGTACCTGCTGAATTTCTGCCTGTAACTCAGCAGATACAGGTCTGCATTTTACGTACACCAGATGGGAAGAGTGCATTAATGATTCCCAGCTGAACTTTTAACAGCTGGGTGGAATCCTCACATATACTATAGTGTTTGCCCCAAACGGCATCTATTCAAAATGAGAAAAAATGCATTATGATGATATCAGAACACGGGGTCAGTTTATTAAGGTGTGAGCAGAGAATGCTATATTGCAATGCTGCTCTTAGCATTCTGCTACCGGGACACCTGAAAAACCAGAGTTGATCAGCAAGGAGGCGTAACTGCAAAACCAAGAATTCCGTGTTCATGCAGGTAAGAAAATCAAAATGATAAACAAAGTTGTATCAGAATGGACAATCTGGGTAACCATTCTGGAATTATGTGCAAAGAAGGCCTTGATACAGTTTGGGATTTATTTTTCTCTTTCTTTTAGACATGCCTTAAAGGAAATTACAATCATTTCCCTTCCATCGAGAGTTAACTCAGCTCTGTTGATGGATTAAGCAAGCTTCCTCAGCAATTGCCACTGAGCAACAGGAAATGTACTCTCCCTGGGTTTATTAACCATTCCCTGCTTAGCTCTACTGGAATGGTGTCTGCAGAATGAATGATTACGTTCTTTGTTCCTAACAGAGTATTTGTACTTAGATAGATAGGTAGATACAGTTTTAGGTCTGCTATTCCCTGGAAGACTCCACTGTGGCTGTTTGTGTAAATATTTTAAAGAGCATCTATTATATAACAGAAAAGCTGGAATTTTCCTCCTCTATTTGTGGGCAAAACTGGGTGTCTGCTGAGGAAAGAAGTCTGTCTCAGATCAACATAAGGGCAGTGTTAAAATCCATGAATCAGCATGCAGTATCCTAAGAAGGGCTGGCTTCCTTAGAGAACGACAGATATACATCGGGTATCAAAGAATCAGCTTGTTATTTTACCATTTTTAAGGCATAAACGCTCCAAACAGTACAGATTACTTTAGCCATAGCAAAGCAAATTAATTCTGTGTATGAAACATGACAGTGTCAAGGAAGCAAGGACATTCCAGCTGATGAAAGGGTGTCTTCCCTCCTGATTTTGTAGAGTGGAGAAAAGAAACTCATGTGGGTGCTCTGCTCTGGAGAAATCCCATCTGCATGAACAGAAGGGTGCTCAAATTGTGTTAAAGAGTAACTAATCTGCATTAGGGACCCAGGTGGCGCTGTGGGTTAAACCACTGAGCCTAGGGCTTGCTGATCAGAAGGTTGGCAGTTCGAATCCCTGCGACGGAGTGAGCTCCCGTTGCTCAGTCCCAGCTCCTGCCCTAGCAGTTCGAAAGCACGCCAAAGTGCAAGTAGATAAATAGGAACCGCTCTGGCGGGAAGGTAAATGGCGTTTCTGTGCGCTGCTCTGGTTCGCCAGAAGCGGCTTGGTCATGCTGGCCACATGACCCAGAAGCTGTACGCCGGCTCTCGGCCAATAAAGCGAGATGAGCGCCGCAACCCCAGAGTCGGACACGACTGGACCTAATGGTCAGGGGTCCCTTTACCTTTACCTAATCTGCATTAAGTGACATTTGCACCTACACCCTTGGATCTAAAGAGCAATCACACTCAAATACAGAGTTCTCTCCCCACCCCACCTCGGGATCTTTTCTCTTATTTTTATTGACTCCCCCCCCCTTTTTCCATGGAGTTGTTGTCTCTCCCATTCTGCTGCACCCTATCTATTAAACCATAATCACAGTATTATTCAAAAACAGAGTTCTCATGGGTGGGAGGGATTTCAGGAAGTGTAGCATTTTCACGTACCAAGATCCACACACAACTATTTAAAGGACAAGGAGACTGCTTTCCTTTGCAAGATCTGGGGACTCAGCTGTGGGATGTGTCAGTCAAGTCCAACATTCCAAGAAGGACTAACTGTCATCTCTGTGTCAGTTTGTTTGGACCGTTGAACAGTTAAGCTGCTGCTGCTGCTGATAGATGCTATGATGGAGTTGTTAAGACTCACTAATATAATAATAATAATAATAATTTTTATTTATACCCCGCCCTCCCCGGCAACGCCGGGCTCAGGGAGGCTCACATCACTAAAATCACAATAAAAACATCAAGCATAAAAAGAAAAACAATTAATTAACTGTACAGATTAAAAGATTAAAAATTAAAAACCATCTTAATACAGCAGCCCATGAATATGAAAGAATAGGAGAGAGTCTTATTTACAGTATTATATTATAGCACGAGGGTCAGGTTGGGTCGAACTAACAAAAAGCTATGTAACATATGTACATACAAAAAGCTATGTAACAATATGTAACATATAGTTTATTTTGTAACCTAAGTATGAATCTGACGGTATGTTTTACTATCACACAGATTCATGTGTATTGCTTTTAAGAGGGATAAAAGGGATTCGCAACTAAGAAAGACTCTAACAAGTCAGCAAGCCGTTTGCTGCTGTGCAGACCTCAATAAGGAAATGTTTAACTCTGCAACTAAACTATATTATAAATGTTCCTACATCAGCAACAAGGTAAGTTTTTCCTTTTGTAGTGCTTGCTATCCCACTTATAAGTCATGCAACATATTTAATATTTCATAGGCCGTGAGTGCAGAAAGTTCTTTAAAAACAGAAAAGAGTGCTTGTTTCTGCAATGTAAGTTTTTTTTAAAGGAAGGTCCTGGATGAGTAAAACAGATTGATGAGTTCTTTCCAGGAAAGGGAAGTTCTTTCCAAGGGTGACAGGAAGAAAGCAAAATTGCTTACTGTATGATGTGCTATCAGAAAAGCAAATTCTCTCCACCCTTCCCTTGTATTTGACTTTTTATGCACAGTGCCAGAAGTGCCTTTATTTGCAGTAGGCTACCTAGTCCAAGCACAACAATCTATTTGCTACCCTAAAAATAGTTCCTTGTTCTCACTGGGGAGGTAAAACTGCAACATTATAAATGCAGGTGCAGCATGACGTGATGAAAGGGTTCACTATACCTACAAACCCTTCCACGCAGTGTGCTAGTTTGCAATTTTCTTTGTATTGCTTTTCCTGTGGGGCAGCATTCAGTAACACTAGCCTATCCCCACAGGGGTGCAGTTGGGTAATTTCACACTATGGACTTACAGTGGTGGTGGTTTCTTTCTGCATTACTTTCTGCATTTTCCATTCCGCCTTGGTGAAACCCCACCTGGAATACTGAGCCCAGTTCTGGGCACCACAATTTGAGAAGGATATTGACAAAGGATGTGCAAAGGATGACAAAGGGTCTGGAAACCAGGCCTTGCGAAGAACGGTTGAGGGAAATGGGTATGTTGAGCCTGGATAAGGGGTGACAGAAAGTTGATATGATAGCCATCTTCAACTATCTGAATGGCTGCCACTTGGAAGATGGAGGAAGTCTATTTTCTGCTGTTCCACGTGGTAGGACCCAAACCAATGGATTCAAGTTACAAGAACGGAGATTCTGACTAAACCTTGGGAAGAACGTCCTGGTGGTTAAGAGCTATTTTATAGTGGAATGAACCACCTTGGGAGGTGGTAGACTCTCCTTCATTGGAAGTTTTTAAACAGAGGTTGGACGGCCATCTTTTGGGTATTCTTTAGCTGTGATTCCTGCATTGCAGGGGGTTGGACTAGATAACCCTTGAGGTACCTTCCAAATCTACACTTCTATGGCAAGCCAGTCCTGCAGCATTTGGGGACCATTCTGCTCACCCTGGCTGGGTGGGGTCATGGCCTTCTGCCCCAAAGTCCTGCCCTGACAGCACCCCCCCCCCACTTAAGCCTGTTGAATTATATACTTAGAATGTGCCACACCTACAACCTGGCAGCTACCTAGTTATTCTTAGATTAGAGTATAATACAGGGGCATGCAACCTAAGGCCCATGGGCCGGATGCGGCCCAATCGCATTCTCAATCCAGCCCACGGACGGTCCAGGAATCAGCGTGTTTTTACATGAGTAGAATGTGTCCTTTTATTTAAAATGCATCTCTGGATTATTTGTGGGGCCTGCCTGGTGTTTTTACATGAATAGAATGTGTGCTTTTATTTAAAATGCATCTCTGGGTTATTTGTGGGGCATAGGAATTCGTTCATTATTTTTTTCAAAATATAGTCTGGCCCACCACATGGTCTGAGGGACGGTGGACCGGTCCACGGCTGAAAACGGTTGGTGACCCCTGGTATAATATTATACCCACCCTCACTCCACACAGCTCCCCAAACCAGAACTTTTTTGTCCTAGTGCCAAGGCGTGTCAGCAATTCACAACTGAGGCATTTGCTTGGCCTCTGCGCTTTAAAGATGAGTTGAGACTGACAGAAAACCATTTTGAATAACGAGTTTTGTTTCGCTCTGGTAAGCTTAGTTGACTTATCAGTTCCACAAAAGATGTTATGCGAGAAGAGGTACCCATCAGGGCACTTTAGTACCGAGTCATGTTCTCATTGGAATCCTCATCACTTAGCATGAAACGGTTTGTTCCTGAATCAGCAGGAAGAGCAGTGTGTTGACACAACTGCTGATAGGAAACTCCACTAATGATTCTGAGAACCAGACAGCACACTAAATCATCTGGCACAGTTCCTTTGGCTGGAGCTGTACAATGAAACTAGGAGATATTTAGCACCATCAATGGAATGTACATCCCATTCATTTTAGTAGGTGAAATCCAATGTAGCATGAGAGGGTTTCTGCTCCCAGAATGGGGCTTCTCCTTCCCTTACACCTCTGTGTGTCCCTTCAAAATCTGCTCCAGAGGTTTGGGGGACCCTCCAGATTTGGTTCTGCATGGGGAGCAGAGGGGGGGGGGAATAAACCAGAAATCCTGTTGTGTAAGCAGATTCCTGTTGAGCAAGCAGGCAGTCTAAATTCAGCTCTCCATATTTTGCAGCAATTTGCAATTTAAAAAAATTCTCATGAAAATTCAGCAGCTTGTTTGTGTAATTTTCTCCTAATAAACACTTTTTATTTACATTTTATTGACCAATATACACATTTTTGCAAGCAATTTCCCCTATAATGATGCATTTTTTGTATGTTATTTTCACCAGTGCCTTCATTTTTATACACGATTTCTCCTAATAGATGCAATTTTGCAAACACTGGATAGAGAACTGCATTGCAAAATTCAGATAAGTGCAATTTTTAGGAGCACAGCCGTGTTTTGGTTCACATATTGTTTCAAAAAGTGCAGATTTGATACATTCAGCTTTAAATATGAACTGAATGAAATTTATCCTCCATCCTTACTCCTAAGTAGAACAATCATGTCCATGGTTACTTGGAAGTAAATTCCACAATGTTCAATGGAATTTACTCCAATATATAAGTGTGTACAGAATTGAAGCATTGAGCCAATACATACATAGAGATAGATCCAGAGTAATCATGCAATCCTGTACATATCTCTTCAGACATAACTCACATTGAGTTCCATGGGGCTTACCCTCAGATAAATGGGTATAGGATTGCAGCCATAGTTAGTTGCACTAAGACCACAATGCTTACATGGGAGTAACTCCTATTTAACATAGTGGAAGTTCCTTCTGATTTAATATGCCTAGGATTGCATTGTAAGTTCCTTTTGGAATTAATGGAATCTAAGCCATGATTAACATTTCAGGCTGATTTCTTTGGGATGCAATCACAATTAGATTAGATCAAACCCACTGCGTTTACTGCACTAATGAAAGAAAGTCTAGTACACAGATGGGAATGTTGGGTCCTGGGTATTAGTGGTTTCATTGATCCTACAAAATGAAAAACGTGCCATTTTACTGAACCAACTAATTTTTAAAATACTTGCAACCAAATGTGTAACAGGCTCTTTAGAATGCTGTCATTGTTAGTCTCGAAATCTAGGTGCTGAAGCTGAATTACATTGTGGATATTTGTGAGGATTTTTTGAATTTGTGTCAAAGCCATACTGCACAATCTTAAAACTTAAGAAGGCTGTGTTCATTTTTTTTCAGTATGCGATAGAGCTTTTCTGAGTGAAAATTTCTGACTTCTAGTCTACTTTGCTAGATATTTTCAATGGGGATCCCCCCTGCAAAAAAACATACAAACCCAGAGAGACAGAGACAGTGAGAAACAGAGATAGAACACTGAACACATCTTAAGGGATCCAAGATTTAGAACTATACATGTGGGTTTTTTTAAATTAAAGCTGATGTTTTCAGCACACCGAACAACCTCCTTGAGTTCACAATAAAGACAATATTCCATGTTTGCAACACATATTTGAATTTCTAAACTCCCTCCTTATGACTCAAAGCATACTATGTTGGCTGTACTCACCGTGTTTCGGATTCTTCCTTCCTTTGAACTGTGGTGAATTCAGATTCCTTGAATCAAATTCTTCAGGACTGAATGAAACAGGCAAAAGCCACACATAAATTGTCTTATGTTCAGAACAGAGCCGTTCACTTGTTTAGTATGGCTAGGCTTTCTGTAAGAGTTTCAAAGACAGGCAGGGAATGGGGAAGGCTCAGGATATGACATCATGCACCCTGGGTGTATGTGTGTGGGGGGGGTTGTTGTTTGTTTTTAAAGGAAACTAGCCGAGATAACGAAAGGTTAGTGTTTGAGAATCAGGGAGTGGATCTTATCACAAACATTCTCCACATTGTTCCATCTGCCATAAAAATAGGAGAGAGGTCGTTCAACATTTGTTGGCGGCATTAATTTGGAAGTAATTTTAAATATCAGGGAAGTCCATAAGTGCACGTGATTGCCCCAAAGAGTCGTGCTTTTGTTGCTGAAACCTTTGGACCGTGTGTTGACTTCCTCTTTCCCAGAAAGCCGGATAATTATGATTATAGGAGAAAGTCTCCAATAAAAAGCTGCTGAGTGTGTGAACATGCTTAAGAATACAAAACTGAGAGATGCAATTTGTTCCACTGAACTGAAAACAAGAGCTCCCCCTGCCCGCCCCATCCTCAACTTGATCTGGTGTGCCATTTTGGGGAGCCATTTACCAAGGCTTTTCTAGCCATTCAAAGTGGGGCTTTAATGGAAAGCGGCTTCAGCGTTAGCTGTGCATGGAGATTAACCTGAACTAATGCAAACCTTGCCTAACCTCAACACCCATGGGTGGGCGAGTGAGGAGAAAGCACAAACAGCATTGGTTTCCGCTCATGCACATCAGGAAAATGGCTGATTTATAACATCGCTCCCGACCCCCGCGGGGAATTTTGGCGGCTGCTATGGGAGTATGCAGCCTCCCTAAACTCTCCCAGGATGATGGGAGAGGCCCCTGGCCCACAGATGTCCCTTAACCCGTTCCGACCCTTCGGGGGGAGTGGGGGGGCTGGGCTGATAGCACCCGTGGGGGCCGGAACTCCTGGAAGCCACCCTGTTTGTGCACGAGCCCCAATGCTTTAAAATACAAATCAGTGAAAAGTCTTGGGCATGCTTCAAACAAAGGAGGAATAATCATTTTGCTAAAAAGTCAGCCACTGAACAGCTAAGAAGAAAAAGAAAAGAAAGAAGATTTTATCATTGTATTGGCATGTGGAAGTGGGACGGAAAGGGGGGGAGCCTCGGACTCTGTGATTGTGTTTTGCTTTACTATCATATATATAACGGGCAAACCCTCCCCCAGAAGTACCAATTTCACTATGCATTACAAGATTTGAAAGATTGATAGTTTGATTTCGGTTGAGAAGATTTGATAACGAACGTTATTGTCAATACTTGGAAGAGGATAAAAAGCGTTTCTACATGTTGATTTTGGCAAAGAGAGAACCCCTTGGACACTGACTGATCTTAATTGGAGGAATTTGGACAGTTTCCTAGAAATGACGTAGTTAAAAAAAAATCCGTGCCATCTTGAAAGAGAAACCCGGGCTGTGTAACATGATACCATAGGAAGCCGCAAGCCTTAATAACCACAATATACGAACTTTTAATAAATTGGCAAACCCTCCTGGAAAGGTATAAGTGAAAAGCAGACGGGTGAACAACAGCTGTGGAAAAAGAGGTTTGGATGTTATTGGGACTGAAAGAAGATGGCGACTGTCCGTGATTTGGCTTTTGGAATCAGAGTATCAAGGGGCAAGGCGATCGTATGGTGATGAAATATGGACTTAAATCCACACAGGGACATTGTTTGTTTTGATCTATCTTGCTTGCTGGAATACATCAGAGGCTGTGAAAATATAAAAACGTAAAGGGTAAAGGGACCCCTGACCATTAGGTCCAGTCATGTCCGACTCTGGGGTTGTGGCGCTCATCTCGCTTTATTGGCCGAGAGCCGGCGTACAGCTTCCGGGTCATGTGGCCAGCATGACTAAGCCGCTTCTGGCGAACCAGAGCAGCACACGGAAACGCCGTTTACCTTCCCGCCAGAGCGGTTCCTATTTATCTACTTGCACTTTGACATGCTTTCGAACTGCTAGGTGGGCAGGAGCTGGGACTGAGCAACGGGAGCTCACCCCGTCGCAGGGATTCGAACCGCTGACCTTCTGATCAGCAAGCTCTAGGCTCTGTGGTTTAACCCACATCGCCACCTGGGTAAAAAGCAAGGACAAATAGTTGATTAGATAACTCCGGAGTTTGAAGCATGGGAAACCTCAAAATAAATTTAAATAATAATTTGGCAGAATTGGAACTTTTTTATATATAATTGGATAAATAATTTGAAATGTAATTTGGAATGTTTCAATGTAATTATGTTGTATTGAAAACCTTAATAAAAATGATTTGGCAAAAAAAAAAGAGAGAGAGAGAAAGCATAAACAGCATCATGCTTGGTTAGTGCTGTTGATGCAACTTGATCAATGGGCACCCCAAATCCCAGCTATGTTTCTAGAGCAGCTTTCTCCAACTTAGTACCATCCAGACGTTGGACTACCATTCCCATAAAACCTGAGCACTGGCCATGCCTGAGTTCTGCTTCCTCTTCCTCTGATGGCCTCAACAGGGGCAGCCAGAGGGAGGGGAGCTCTGTATAGGCATGCTGAAGAGATGCCTGAGGTCTCTGGTCTCTCTCTCTCTCTGCCTTTCCCATCCTTGGGTCCCCAGATGTTCTTGAACTATGGTTTCCATAATCCCTGACCACTGGCCACAATGGGAGTTGTAGTCCAACAACATCTAGGAACCCAAGGTTGAGAAAAGCTGCTCTAGAGGAACAAATTAACTTTAATAATAATTTTTAAAAAACAAAAACAGATTTTTGCATTTTGGGAAGTGTCACGGGCTGAAAAGTGTGAAATAAACAAATATTATTGGGAAGACGTGTGAACACCTCACAAGAGAATCAGAATGGATGCAGGCGAATGTCCATTGCCATATAACCACACTGTAAACAACTCAAAACATATGCCCAATAAAGACAGACCATATTCTAACCACCATGTCAGCTTTGTGTAAGCAAATCAGGATGAATCAGGGGCATACCCAGGATCAAAACTAGGGGGGGGGGGAGCCATGGTCGTTCAGGTTTGCTTTGAATGGACGCTGATCATTTTTGCTTCTAGGGCTGCCTTCTAGGGGGGGCAGCTGCCCCCCTCTGCCCCCCCGGGTACGCCCATGGGATGAATGCTCAATAAACAGGTTATCTGGTGGGGCTCTGAGTTCTGCTTCCTCTTGCTCCGGTTACCTCAGCAATGACTGTTGTTTTCTTGCCATGGCCAAAGTACACTGCATCTCCTACAGCTGGGGACATTGACTTAAATTGCATTAGTATGACTCACCTCACCACTCATTGGGCATGCTGAATCAGCCATTTATTGTGCAGAAAAGTTCCAAAGCACTGAATATAGACCAGAATAACCATGGAAAATGACAAATCCCACACACAGACAGCAAACATTAGTTAGCTCTGCAGCTCATGCCTGCTGGAGAGGCCACATCACTGAGAAGGGAATCTTTTTTGCACACTGTGATCTGCCCAAACATACACTTGATGTACAAAAGTACCGTTCTTGCTTACAAGGAGGACCAAGTTCAATGAAGTTATGAGAGGATATCCCAGGATTCTCCTCTCCTTTCCAGAGGAGAAGTCACTCTTACTATGGCAGAAAGAGGATTTGTGAACAGCAACAACTGACTTTCGAGCAACTGGAAACATTCATATTAATAAAACAGTTCAGGAGCACATAATTCTCTTTAAACAAGAATCTTGTTTCTTAAAACCCGTTTTTCTTGCTCAAATAGTAGAGGAGTTTAAATGCCTCAAAAGTTTGTGGCCTAGGGCACTGAAGGATCTCAGCAAGGTAGAAATTGGGCATGTGGCAAACCCTTATTGAGTCTGACACAAAGTCTGCAAACATATCATGCATTTAAAGCGCAGGACTTCCCCTGGGAATCCTGGGAACTGTAGTTTGTTGAGGGTTCTGGGATTCTTTGGGGGAAGCTATGTGTATAGTGCATACAGAATCCAAGTCTTAGTTCAAATGTTGAGTAGTAAACTCTGCGTAGTAGAAATAAGATGTGTGCCCTTTCCTGCTGCCAAGTAACATGATGCGGAAGCCTGCTCTGTATACACAGCTACCCAGTTTGTGCAGTTCTTTCCCACCTAGCCCCCCCTCACAAAAATAAAGGTGGCATGAGATTGTACAATTTGGTTGGCCAAGCATACAGCCCTTTTGTGTGGAGCATTTCATTGTACATCACTTTGATTGTGGGGTGAAAAAGTGCCACTGGGACAATCCTATATCACAGGAAGACGGGGCTGCCCCAAGACCTTTTGGCCCTTGAGGTGTATCAAAAATGGTGCCTCCTCTCCCCTCCCCATCAGGGAAGGAGCAGTGAGGGAAGATCTACATCAGGCACCCCAAACTTGGCCCTCCAGATGTTTTGGGACTACAACTCCCATCATCCCTGACCACTGGTCCTGTTAGCTAGGGATGATGGGAGTTGTAGTCCCAAAACATCTGGAGGGCCGAGTTTGGGGATGCCTGATCTACATCAGGAACAAGGGGGCAGGGCAGAAAGATCAACACTGGAATCTGCTGCCCTGGTGAATTCTGCTGCCTGAGGCAGTTGCCTCACCTTGCCTCTTGGGTGGTCTGCTCCTGTAGGAAGAGGACTCTCGTCATGATAATGAATAGGTTATCAGCATTTTAGTGGGCCCCAAACTTCACAGTGAGAAGTAAAATTTCATGTGTGGGAAGAGACTGCTCAAGTTGTGGAGAGCAGAATTTTTAACCATATGGGGTTAAAATGGAGAACCATATGTAGGAGTAGGATTTCTATATAGCAGATCTTTCCCCCTATCTCTTTTTACTGGTTTTTAGAAGCCTGGGATTGATTGATTGATTGATTTTATATTCTGCCCTATACCCACCGGTCTCAGGGTTGTTTACAGAATGCTCATCACCTACCTGCATAGTATATTTAAGCAGGAACTGCACATACACTAAGGAAAAGTTATTTATTCTTTAAACTTTAAAAGAGAGTGTGTCTTGCATGGTTTTTATAGGAGGGAAAAAGAGAACTAATTAAAGAGTCAAATGACCCAGGGCTGTCTTCTGCATACTGTGCAAATGGGAACTAAAGTCTAATTCCCACAATTTGACCAGTAATGTTTTAAACATTAGGGCAGGAATCACCAGTGTGGTGCCCTCCCAGATGTTGATGGGCTCTGACTCCCATTAGCTCCAGCCAGCATGGTCAATGGTCAGGGGTGCTGGGAGTTGGAGTTCAATGAGATCTAAAAGGACACAGATTTCCTATCCCTGTTCTCCACTTGATTCAAGTCCCCATCTCCGGGATTCATATAAGTAGCTTGTTATGCTGACATTCACCTCATGCAATTCCGCTACCCCAAATCCTTCACTTCTTCCCAGCAATGTTTTTTGTAGAGGCTGACATCAACCACTCACTCCAGTTTCTGATGCTGATTCAGCAGACTCTAGCATTGTGGCCTCAAGCTTCCTGAAAGCCATTTAAAACACACTGTGAACTGTGGAAAATTAAGCACAATGAGAGGGGGTGGTTTTTATTTTATTTTTTAGGTTTAGTTTGTGCTTATCGGAGTTTGTTCGTTTGCTGGCAAATTATTTTTACCTCCTACTGCACAGTAATACCCAGAATTTTATAACATGACAGAAATCCCTGTTGCCAGGGAGCATTAACTGTGATCAAAATAACTTGCATCTGAGTAGCATGATAAGTTCCCCAAAGAACTTTGAAGCTGAATACTGCTAATATATGTACCTGACTGCCTACATAAAAGGGTGGGCACTTTTGAACGCTCTTACTGCAGCACATATCCATCACCTTGGACACTGGATAGCCCCAATTCCAATTTTGCCCACTGTCTTGTTCATCTGAAGTAGCAGGTGTAGCAATATTATTATTATTATTATTATTATTATTATTATTATTATTATTATTAATATTATTTATTTGTACCCCGCCCATCTGGCTGGGCTTCCCCAGCCACTCTGGGCGGCTTCCAACAGAATATTAAAATACAATAATGTATTAAACATTAAAAGTTTCCCTAAACAGGGCTGCCTTCAGATGTCTTCTAAAAGTCTGGTAGTTGTTTTTCTCTTTGACATCTGGTGGGAGGGCGTTCCACAGGGCGGGTGCCACTACCAAGAAGGCCCTCTGCCTGGTTCCCTGTAACTTGGCTTCTCTCAGCGAGGGAACCGCCAGAAGGCCCTCAGCACTGGACCTCAGTGTCCGGGCAGAACGATGGGGGTGGAGACGCTCCTTCAGGTATACTGGACCGAGGCCGTTTAGGGCTTTAAAGGTCAGCACCAACACTTTGAATTCTGCTCGGAAACGTACTGGGAGCCAATGTAGGTCTTTCAAGACCGGTGTTATGTGGTCTCGGCAGCCGCTCCCAGTCACCAGTCTAGCTGCCGCATTCTGGATTAGTTGTAGTTTCCGGGTCACCTTCAAAGGAAGCCCCACATAGAACGCATTGCAGTAATCCAAGTGCGAGATAATTAGAGCATGTACCACTCTGGCGAGACAGTCAGCGGGCAGGTAGGGCTCTCATCCTGCATACCAGATGGAGCTGATAAACAGCTGCCCTGGTTATAACACTGTGATGGGTAATGTCAAGGCAAGGAAAGCATCTCAGCGTGTCTTGAATTGGAGTTCACAACCACCAAATGGCATTGACCTCCCACAGATCAGCGTACCAGCATCTTCTGGGTAAGGGTGCTGTGATTAAAGATTCCTCCCACTGTGGTGATTTGTTTCTTCTGTCACTGGATTTTGGAACAGCTAGAAATAGCATAAAACTTTTAGTTAGTGGGGAAAGGGAAAAAAAGCAAGAGTCAGGAAGTACCTTTGCAGCTGGCCCCATCCCATCAAGCTCTCTTCTGTTCCGCCAATCTATCTGCCTGCAGCAAACTTCCTCTCTGAGTCAAGGTCTGACCTCTTTAGGACTCCCTAGCACAGGGCTCAGTGGAGCAAAGAGCTGTTTCTGTGTTTTCTTCTCCAAAATAATTGCCCAGCATAGGCTCGTTTCCTTCATGGCACACAGACACGAGCGGATTAGGAAGGAAATAAACTGGACAAAAGCTGCTTCCTCATTATTAGAGCCTTCTAGGCAACATTTCAAGGAACTTGTTGCAAAGAAAAGTGGACATTATTCTGAAAAAGGTTGACAGAAGCGTTTCTGCCTCATGATGGAGAACTAGGGACTAGAAAGTGATTATTGGAATTAGCCACTTGTAATTGTTATATTACACAGGGTTCAGTGGGAAGTAGGACAATAAATGGGGGGGGGGGTATCAGTGCTGGATTACCAAATAGGCAGAGTAGGCACTGGCCTATGGGCCCCATGCCTTTTAGGGGCCCTGCAACAATGGATCAAAATGATATTGGTTTGATATTGAAAGAAAATTACAATAAAAGGTAAAGGAAAAGGACCCCGACAGTTAAGTCCAGTCGCGAACGACTCTGGGGTTGCGGTGCTCATCTCGCTTTACTGGCGGAGGGAGTCGACGTTTGTCTGCAGACAGTTTTTCCGGGTCATGTAGCCAGCATGACTAAGCTGCTTCTGGCGAAACCAGAGCAGTGCATGGAAACGCTGTTTACCTTCCCGCCGGAGCGGTACCTATTTATCTACTTGCACTTTGACGTGCTTTCGAACTGCTAGGTTGGCAGGAGCTGGGACCGAGCAACGGGAGCTCACCCCGTCGTGGGGATTCGAACCACTGACCTTCCGATCGGCAAGCCCTAGGCTCAGTGGTTTAGACCACAGCGCCACCCGCGTCTTTCTTAGTTCAATGTTATTGCACTAGAGTGTGGACATGAGAAACATCCAGATAAGCTTTCTGTGAGTGTGTCACGCGTTCCCATTGACTCCAGATCCTAGTAGAATATTCACGAGTAGCTGAGTAAAAGCTTTGAGATAATTTGCAAGGGGGAGGCCAAGATTTTGACTGCTTCGGTGTGGGATGTATAACACTGGTGCAGTCAATCACAACATTCCTAGAGTGTACACAAAGGGGCCTTGGTCCTCCAGGTAGAGTTTCCTGTGCCAAGACTGAAATCACTTCCTTTGTGTGACCAGAAGTGGGAGTGGCCTTACCTGTAGCTATTCAAAGATACAGGTGAGCTGCTACTCTCCCTCTCTTCCCACCAGGACTCCGAGGATGCAACATCTCAGGAGATGCTCTCTTGGCTTCCAGCCAAGAGAGGCCCACATGGAGCCTTTCTCCCTTAAGGAGAATCTCCACATGTAAATACATTTAATCTAAGCTAGCCTGCCTTTCTGAGACTGTAGAAGCTTGAAATGACTGTGAGTAAAACCTTTATACTTTTATAAGCTTATGTGTCGTGTATTTTCTTTTAAGAGGGAACCAGGGGAAATATGTGCCAGGATCTGCCTTATTCTAGAAGTTCATAGGAACTTAAACGCCACGCTTTGCTGCGCTTTATTGGGGATGAGAAACTCTGCTAGTTTGGAGCTTGTTAGCACAAGCTGGGATAGGAAATATTAATCAATATTCCCTCATCCACATTCCCTCTCATCTCCCACAAAGGGTTTTGAGGCCCAGAACTGCATATTTTGTGTATTTTTAAAGGATTGCTTTGGATTGTGATTTTTGGCAGAGTAGTATTTTTCTGTTTGTACTTCCTGGTAAGCACATGGTCCTTTGTTCTCCATTGTGCTGTGAAAAGGGGGATTAGCGACCCCTCCCCTCCCTCAGAGCTCACAGACCTCAGAGGCAGTGAAGATTAGTTTGCATTTTGAGATTTTTAAGTTTTGATTTTTGAATTTTAACCATTTTTGGGAATTTTTGAAATTTTGGAAATTTTTTCAATTTTTGAGGATTAAGATGGCAAGCTCAGGATTTGATAGTGAAGCAAGATCAAGCTTTATGCTGCTGAATGATCGTAACTTTGTGCAATGGAAGCAGCGCCTTTTAGTGCATCTTGGTGCAAAACAAGTGCTTAAAGTGGTGAAAGATCCCAAACCTGATTTTGCTGATTTAACCAAGAAAGCAGATTGGGAAAGGCAAGATGCAGAAGCTAAACACATAATTTTGAGCAGTTTGAAAGATGAGCATTTATCTCTGATTGACTATGAAAGTGATGCATCTCAGATTCTAAAGGATATTGAGAGGGTTTATGCACAATCATCAGAGAACTCTTATAGACATTTATTGGATAAACTGCTGAAGTTAAAGATGAATTCCAGAGAACAATTTACAGGGCATTTTAAGGACTTTAATGAAATTGTTCAAAGGATTGCCCTAACTCCCAGAGCTTTTGATGATGCAACCAAAGTGACTTTTATGCTGGCATCATTAGGAAAAGAATTTACTTCATTTAAGAGTATAATGGATCACACCAGAGATTTGACTTTTAATGAACTAGTAAATCACTTAAGAGAGGAATGCAGAGATTACCTTGATTCTCCACAAAGGAATCCAAGGAGGGACACAAGTTATGTTTCTAAGCAATTTCCCAAGTCTAAGGAAGTGTCCAAAGAATTAATATGCCATAACTGCAATTTAAAAGGGCACATTGCAAGGAGTTGCCAGAAGCCCAAGAATAAGTCCCGCCCCTTTCAACCAAAAGGTGAAAAGAAGGGGGGTCACGAGCGTACATTTCTACTGCAAGAAAAGAGTTTAAATGTGCAAAGAAATGAAAGGAAAAGTGACCAATTTATTTTAGATTCGGGAGCTACAAGCCATTTTGCGCATAAAAGAGAATATTTCAGAGAAATTAATGATAGTGAATGGACTGAAATCCAGATTGCTGATGGAAATGTTCTAAAATCACAAGGTGCAGGTTCAATGCGTTTGAAATTCAAGGTGAACAATGAATCTCTTGAAACAACTGTGCCTAATGTTCAATATGTCCCAGAATTGAATTGTAACTTGCTTAGTGTGTCTGCTTTAGACAAGAAAGGTTTCAAGGTTACATTTGCCAATGGAGAATGCAATGTAACGAAAAATGATGAGGTTTATGCTCAAGGGAAACTAATCAATGGTGTTTATGAGATTAACGTTTCAGAAAACCAATCAGCACAAGTCGCCCAATCCAAGCAGAAGCATGAAGCAGATCTGGAGCTCTGGCATCGAAGACTGGGTCACCGGGATATCAGAGTCATCCAGGAACTGCAGAATGGAGATCTTGTGAGAGGTCTACAGGTAAACAAAAGTAACACACCCACACCAAAGTGTATAACTTGTGTAAGTGAAAAAGGAGTCAAACCTTCTATCCCACGTTGTGCAGAAAAGAGAAGCACAAAAGTTCTGGACATTGTGTACACTGATTTAGCTGGACCTATGAATATACCTTCCTTAGGAGGAAATAAGTATATTTTGATATTTTTGGATGATTATTCAAGGTTTTGTGTGGGATACCTTCTCAAAGAGAAGAGTGAAACAGTGGAATTGTTCAAGCAATACGTAAGCATGGTCAAGAACAAATTCCATCGAGCACCCACCACCCTAATGTCCGATAATGGTGGGGAGTTTTGCTCACGTGAAATGGAAGCCTTCATGGCTCAGGAAGGCATAGCACATGTGACCACAGTAAGCTACACACCTCAACAAAACTCTATTGCTGAGAGGAAATTTAGGTCCATCCTAGAGATGACAAGGTGTATGCTAAAAGGATCCAACTTGTCGAAGAAACTTTGGGGCGAGGCAGCAAATACTGCGATTTATATACAGAATAGACTGCCAACAAAAGGCACAGAGCGCACGCCATTTGAACTTTGGCATGGAAGAGCCCCAAATTTGTCACACATACGTGTATTTGGAAGTTTGTGCTATTACCACGTGCCCAAGGAGCACAGACACAAACTTGACTCCAGAGCAAAGCCTGGTATCCTAGTTGGATATGCTTCTGGAGGAAAAGGCTACAGAGTTGTGGACTTACAAACAGGGAAAACAAGTTCACATCACGTGATTCATTTTGAGGAGTATGAAAAGGCTGACACAAGGAACACAGCAATTGACTGTTCCAATGAGCCAGCAACAGAGGAGTTTGTAAGTTTTCCTTTTGAAGCCATACCAGAAACTAATCCACCTCCTAGTATTGTACCTCCTAGTGTTGTAGCACCCCCTACAGATGACACCCCAGAAGACGCGGAGGACCAGATGTCAGAAGGCTCCAGAGACGAAGAGGACCCGTATGCAGGGATGCCGCCATTGGAAGGAGATGAGGAAGCTGATGCGGTTCAACAAGAGCCAGAGGTCAGACGTTCCTCCAGGTCCAACAAAGGCGTTCCACCACTACGACTGTCCTACTTTGCAGGGTCGGCGCCACCACAGGAACCTTCCACGTGGGAACAGGTTCAACGGTTGCCAGCTGCTGAGGCCAGTCTCTGGAAGCAAGCCGCGCAGGAAGAGATGGATGCACTGCATCGCAACAAGACCTGGACCCTGACAGAGCTACCTCCTGGTAAGAAGGCAATTGGGTCCAAGTGGGTGTTCAAGCTTAAGAAGGGGTCAGAAGGGGAGGTGCAACGCTACAAAGCTAGGCTTGTAGCACAAGGATTTTCACAGCAGTATGGCGAAGACTATGATCAAGTATTTGCGCCTACAGTGCGATACAGCAGTGTTAGATTACTTCTAAGTATTGCAGCATCTAAAGGCCTATCAGTCCGTCATGTCGACATAGCAACAGCTTTTCTTCATGGGACGATTTCCGAACAGATTTATATGAAGCAGCCCAAAGGCTTTATCAAGCAAAATGAGGCACATCTTGTATGTAAACTTCAGAAAGGAATTTACGGTTTGAAACAAGCTGCAAGAGCATGGAACCAGAAATTACATGAAATGCTGGTTCAGCTTGGGTACAAGCAGTCAACAGCTGACAAGTGCCTGTACACTAAGAACAGAAATGGACAATTCTCTTACATTCTGGCTTTTGTCGATGATTTATTAATATCAACGTCCAATGACAGAGACTATAAAGACATAGTCAGACATCTCAACAAAGAGGTGGAAGTAAAGGAATTGGGACTTGTCCAGTATTACTTGGGAATTCAAATTGAGAGAGAAGAGGACGGCTCATTTCTTCTCAGCCAGAAGCAGAAGATAATAGAACTGATAGAAAGCATGCAGATGCAAGGTGCACACCCTGTCGCGACACCCATGGCCACAGATTTTCTAAAGAATCAACAAGATTCGAAGCTGCTGCCAGACAACAGCGAATACAGGTCAGCGATTGGTAAACTTTTGTATTTGGTTACTACCAGCAGACCTGACATAGCAAGTGCAGTGGGGATCCTAAGCAGAAAAGTGAGTTCTCCCACTGAACATGACTTGGGTGGGGTCAAGAGGG
Organism: Darevskia mixta; assembly: GCA_034641385.1. Lineage (NCBI taxonomy): Eukaryota > Metazoa > Chordata > Lepidosauria > Squamata > Lacertidae > Darevskia > Darevskia mixta. The sequence continues at coordinate 7,728,971 of JAWWNH010000001.1, read as the reverse complement.
TGGTGCGTTACCTCAAGGGTACAATGAATTGTAAATTAAAATTGCCAGCTGTAAGGGACCCTAAGTTGGTTGGGTACAGTGATGCAGACTGGGCTGGGGATAAGGCGGATTACAAATCCACAAGTGGTTATGTTTTTATGTTTGGAAATGCACCTATCATATGGGGCAGTTATAAACAGAAATGTGTAGCCTTATCGTCCACAGAGAGTGAATATATTTCAGCTTCGGAAGCATGCAGAGAAATCATCTGGCTGGATCAACTCCTGACAGACTTTGGTTTGCCGAGAAAAGGACCTGTCAGCTTGATGGAGGACAATCAAGGCTGCCTGCAGCTAGCGCAAACCGAAAAGTTCCTTGCACGTTCAAAACACATTGGGGTCAGGTATCACTTCATTCGCCAGATGATCCAAGATGGACTAGTAGAAATGTCCTACTGTAATACTCAGGAGATGACTGCGGACATTCTCACGAAACCCTTGCCACGAGAGAGTTTCCAGAACCTGCGTGTCAAGCTGGGACTCTGGGTGGTTGAATAAAGTTGTTTTATGTTTGTTAAATGTTGTTCAGACTGAGAAGGGGTTTGTGGGATGTATAACACTGGTGCAGTCAATCACAACATTCCTAGAGTGTACACAAAGGGGCCTTGGTCCTCCAGGTAGAGTTTCCTGTGCCAAGACTGAAATCACTTCCTTTGTGTGACCAGAAGTGGGAGTGGCCTTACCTGTAGCTATTCAAAGATACAGGTGAGCTGCTACTCTCCCTCTCTTCCCACCAGGACTCCGAGGATGCAACATCTCAGGAGATGCTCTCTTGGCTTCCAGCCAAGAGAGGCCCACATGGAGCCTTTCTCCCTTAAGGAGAATCTCCACATGTAAATACATTTAATCTAAGCTAGCCTGCCTTTCTGAGACTGTAGAAGCTTGAAATGACTGTGAGTAAAACCTTTATACTTTTATAAGCTTATGTGTCGTGTATTTTCTTTTAAGAGGGAACCAGGGGAAATATGTGCCAGGATCTGCCTTATTCTAGAAGTTCATAGGAACTTAAACGCCACGCTTTGCTGCGCTTTATTGGGGATGAGAAACTCTGCTAGTTTGGAGCTTGTTAGCACAAGCTGGGATAGGAAATATTAATCAATATTCCCTCATCCACATTCCCTCTCATCTCCCACATTCGGGGCCTCCACAGGGTTTAACCCAGTACTGTGGGGTATGCTTGTTCACTTGAGTGCACCCTGATGTACATGTGCATGAATGCTTTTCCTGGTTACCAAACATTTAACCTGTGCATGAGTGTGGTGGGGGTGGTTGTGTTGGCAGGGTGACTGGCTGATCCAAAGCAGGCCTGCGGCCACCTCACACATGCCTTTTAGCGTACAGAGGCACATCTAATCCTATCTCACTGCAGCTCAAAATGTATATATCATTGTTGTTTGTTGTTTAGTCGTCTTAGTCATGTTCGACTCTCCGTGACCCCATGAACCAGAGCATGCCTTGGAAACTCTCACTTTCTTCTCAAAGCTTCTCCTTTTTGATGTCCATGGAGTTTTTCTTGGCAAAATACTGGAGTGGTTTGCCAGTTCCTTCTCCAGTTATATATCATTAGCCACTGTGTATTTCAGATATACACATATTTAGACCAGGGGTGTGAAATCAGAGGCCTGTGGGCCACATGGCATCTCTTTGGCACTCAGGACTCTCTCTGGGTGGTGCACCCTCCTGAACCTTACACCCTCCTGGAGTGTTTTTGCCAGGAATAGAATAATATTCTTCTTTTCTGAGTAACACAGGGATGTTCTGAACTTCAGTTAATAGGTCTGTATACAATTCTGAGGTGTTATAAGTCTAAATAGAAATTAGGGATCTAATCCCAGAGTTTAATGGGTTGCCATCCATCTAGAATTAGCTGGACATATATGGAATACTGTGGCCCCAAGCAGTGTCCAGGCGGAAATCGGCTAGATGTCTGGGAAAATCCAGATGTATGGCAGCCCATGTAGGCAGTGTTGTTTTTGCCAATTTTAGATCCTCCATCCCCAACCCCCTATGGTTAACAACAGGATACTACTACCACGTAGTGTGACAACTGGACATGCTGTGCGTTGTTGGACGAGCTGAAAGCAGGGAGCTTGCAGGCCCTCTGCTGGAAGTTGACAATACAGGTTTCAGATGTTTCATAAACTAGAGAAAGCATCATCAAAGCTGTAGCACAAGTGCTATGATTCTTGTTCTTGATAGCATCAGCTGCTCAGTGTCACTTTCAAGTTGTTCCTGGTTTGCTCTGATTATCATATGCGCATTGATTCTCAACTTTTAAAAATCAGCTGGTATCTGAAGAAATGTGCATGCACATGAAAGCTCATACCAAGAACAAACTTAGTTGGTCTCTAAGGTGCTACTGGAAGGAATTTGTTTTTTTTTGTTTTTTTTTTTTTGACTATGACAGACCAACACGGCTACCTACCGGTACCTGTAACTTAAATTCAGTGTTAATCAATGAGGTCATCTGAGTTACTATGAGGCTTCAAATACAAAACCATTAAGAAAAGGTCTCCTTACACGATCAGTGAGCTTCTAGTAATGGTTCTATTGAATGTGCTTCCTGTAGAATCCTTTGTCTACATGACCAGGAGTGGGAGCTAACTCAGGGATGAGGAGCCTGGAACCCTCCAGGTGTTGTTGGAATCCAACTTCCATCAACTCCATCCTGTATGGCCAATGGTCAGGGATGATGGGAATTGTAGTTCAGAACACTGGGATGCCTTGGGTTCTCCACCCTGATCTAAATGTGAGTGAGGTTGATGTGTGCACCTTTTCCGCTAAGTGGTCCTTACTAGTCTAGAATAATGTTTGAAGGCAGCGCAGAGATTCATAAACACTGGGTCCATATTGCCCCCAGTGTGGTCATAAAATGCTTGTAGTAGGTGCATTTCAATTGTAAAATTCTAGTGTTGTATATTTTGCTTCAGTATAATATTTGAGAGACCCAATTCTAGTGAGAAAAAGGGTAAGGAGCCATTCATAGCCATTGGAACTAATAGATATGAATGGTATATATCTGTGCCATAATAAAAACAAAAAATTAGGTGGCAGTAATTATTTATTCCTTTTTTAAAACAGCTTTCTATGTTGTTGTTGATGACTGTAATCTGCTTTAATTTCAGATGCACATGGTGTCAGTAGTGTTTCCCTTTGTAGTTATCTGCATCTATAGAAGCATGTAAACACAAGAGTGATTAATGGATTAGTTTGGCTTGATTGCTCACAGATTAAATAATTTCATGCAGCGATCTCATTTTAGTCTTCCACATTCATTTTACTTCAGAGCTGAAATTCAATTACTCAGAGCTCTAAGGCCACAGCTACAAGATAATCCTTGCAGAGCTGAGAGATGCCTCTCACAGCATTCCAGGAGAAGCAACAACAATACCTTTTTTAAAGGGTGAGTGGGTGGGTCTAAGTAAATCCACTCAGAAATCCAAGTAAATCTGAAACCACTCAGCCTTGTTTGAGAGAATCAGATTTATAACATGTAAACAACTGAAGTTAGTTTACTTGCTAAATTTCAGAGCAATCCAAATTATGGAAATCAGCCATCTTTATAAACTTCCCTTTGTTTTAAAATGGGAAAATTAAGTGGAATGCATTTTCAAGAGTAGGATAATGAAAAAAAACAGAATAGAGAGAAAGAATGGGAAAGGGGGAAAGGGTGTGGAGCAGACAGAACATGCATAGGCCTCTGTGCTTAAACATATTTCTGCTAAATTAAATTGTAGGTATCAGAAACCTCATGTTTGTTGCAACTTCTTTTCCACTGAGTTACAACCTGTCCTCTTAAGAATTGATCAATATGAGAAAAGCAAAAAGACTGCCAATGCAGAAATACTATTCTCTTCAATATGAAAGAACTGAAAGTTCATATTTAGAAAGCGTCTAAATTGCCCTTCAGGGAACCTGTGCCCCTCCAGAACTTGGACTCCAGCTGCCATCAGCCCCAGCCCCAGCATGGCCAATGGCCAGGGATGATGAGTGTTACATACCCTTCAACATTTCTCCAATGAAAATAGGGACATCCGAAGGAAAAGCGGGACATTCCGAGATCAAATCAGAAACTGGGTCAGCTTCTCTAAATCAGGGACATCCCTGGAAAATAGGGGCACTTGGAGGGTTTGGTGTTAGAGTCCAACAACATCTGCAGAGCCACAGATTCCCAAACCTAGGACATCTATAGTTCATATGGACCAGGTTTTCCTGAATGTTTTCAGACCACACCTGAAAAAATGAGTAGGGGACTTCAGGACATGATTCAGAAACCAAGCAACACTGCAATGGTAAATATTGCCATAGCATATTAGGAGGCAAATTCAATTCTGCTTGAAGTAGCTCTTAACATTATATGATCCATTAGCAGAGATACCAATCGAGCCTATACAACTGACATGCTTCAAGTACAAATCTCTTGAGTTTTTCAAGAGTTGCCGGACTGGCACGCAACAACATTAAACCATAGTCTGTGGTTTAATGATCATGAGCACTTTACTCTTCCTAGAAGCCTGACTGTGCAACCGGGAAGCAAGCCAGAGTCTGCCTTGTCCTAACATGTGAACCAGGGCTTGTGGTTTTATTCTCTCCAAACAAACAACAAGAGGAACCCAAGGTTTGTTCTTACCATATTACTCATGGTTTGTTTGGAGGAAACAGGTCCTAAGCCTAGATTCACATGTCATGACTAGCTTGTTTCTGGCTTGTTTTCTCCCTCATGCGGTAGCACATTCAGGCCTGGGGGAGAAGCAAAGCCCTTGTGAGTGTTAAAACATTGTTGGTTTTAAATAAGGATTTAATGTTGCATGTGATGGGCCAATGTCAGATCCATGTGGGGAAAAGGGCTGCGCCTAAGGAAATATTAATTTATTTCCAGGCCAACCCAGAAGCCATTAGGTTTGGATTAAGTAATGCCAACTTTTCCAAAGGAGTTAATTGTGACATTTCTATCTTTGCCCATTCAGTCACCTCCATCAGACAGAAGAAAAGCATTAAAAGGCATTATGGTACTTGTTAGTTATGAAGGCAAGAGTTTCCAGGTGCCACTGGGAATTGTATATTTTAAAATGAATGTGTAGTGTTCTTTCAGGTCCCCATAAGGATTTATGAAACAGAACATCAATTTTCTTAAAATAAAATTGAGGGACATGGGCAGGGAGATCTCTAAGAATATAAATGACCCATTCATTTTCAGGATACCAATTCCACTCTATAAACTCAGGGCAAGTGCAGATAGATATTTTCCAAAACTGTTCTCATATGGAAATGTACTATATGTGGGGAGTCAAACAATCTAGACTCATGTGCGGGACTCTTCTGCTCATATTCAGAGACTTACAGCCTCTGACAGTGGAGGCAATGTAATGACCACTGTGAAAACCTTAAATGGCTAAGGAAAAGATGCCTCCCTACAGCAATCAGGTAGAGAGATTGCAGTAAGGAGCCTAACAGCTGCTAACACTTTCCTTACAGGAGTCATTTCTTAGCAAGCTGGCTATTGATTGCTCCACAGTCTCCAGAACCTTGTACTTTGCTGTCTTCCCGCTTTGGATGCCCTTTGTTCTTTAGATCTCAGCCTGGAAGCTGTTAACCATCAGCGCTTACTGTCAGGCTACAGCACACCCTGATTATACAGTAAATCTGTAAGTTGTCCCTCTTCTACATTTTCTTGCTTGTTTTCTGATCCTCATCCTTTCCTAGCTAATTATAGGACTAATCTTCCACACATTGGAAACTGACAATAGCTACCCCACCTTCAAAAACTGAATATTTTTTAAAAGAGGGGTGCTGATTGGGAGATATGCATCACCCCACTTTCACCTGTGGGAAACATATTTTGTAAGGATATGTCTTTTAAAATTATGTATTTGCATACAACCTGGGAAGTAAAATCAGTCTCATACCACTTAGTTTTCTTGTTTTGGAATGTATTTGACTATTCCCTTGCTGCTTGTGCTATGTTTTTTTTTGTCTTTGCTTTTATGATTGATCTTTTAAGGCAGTGGTTTTGGTCAGGGTGCCGTGGGCAACACTGGCCTCTGTCCCTCTTTCTTTCCCTCCCTCCCTCCTCTGATGTCCTCTTGCATCTCTGCCTCCCAAAGGCTTGCACAGCTGTTTATTGCAGCAACCCTGGCTATGAGCTCCAGCAGCTAATGGTGTCTCTGGGAGGCACCTCTCTTTGCGACTGGGCAGCTCAGAGACCAGGGGTGGCAGTAGCAGCTGCCCAGAGGACTCTCAAGGAGAGGGGAGAGGAGAGGAGGCAGAGGGAAGACTCCACAAGGGAGGGTGTTCGAAAAAGGGTGAGAGGCTGCCAGCTCTGCAGGCAAGGGGTGACATACAGTCAGGGCCGGCGCGTCCATTAAGGTGAACTAGGCAATTGCCTAGGGCGCCAAAATGGAGGGGGCGCTGGCCAGCCTGCCCCCCGCCCCCCGCCGCCCAACCAGCGGCGGAGCAAGCAGCTTGTGGCGAAAACCACGGCGGCAGGGGCGCCAAAATGGAAGGGGCGCTGGCCAGCCTGCCCCCCGCCACCGCCCAGTGCCGCCCCAACCAGCGGCGGAGCAAGTAACCAGGGGGCGCCGGGCCGGGCAGGGGGCAGGGCACCGCTCCGCAACATGCGTCATGCGCGATGACGTCATGTGGCCCGCCCCCTCGCCTAGGGCGCCAAAATCGGCAGCACCGGTCCTGCATACAGTAAATGGGCTCCAAAGCCCCACAGGGGTGCCGCAGAAAGAATGTAGCTTGTAGGTTGTAGGTTGAAAACCTCTGTTTTAAGGGATTATAATTGTATTGTTACATGCCACTCCAATCTCTGCTGAGCGGTAGCAAAACACTCGCCCAGGGTCGTGTTTCCATTGTGAATTCAGGGCATGGCAGAGACTGTGTTTTAAGATATCTGGTTTATTTTACACCTATATAAACCTGAATCTACATAGAGAGAAAGAAAATCCACAGCATTACATCTCCAGAGATTCTCTCATCGCTTCTCCCACAGCTTCAGCCAGCTTGAGTCCAGAGCAGCCAGCCATGCTCCCCAGTCTCTGGGTTACAGCCTCTCCAGTCAGCACCCAAGGTACCGTAGTTCTGACCTTTGTTCTCCTCCCCCTCCCCAGCATACCTCTTGCCCAAATCCCAAGCCTCCTGTAAAGACACTTTTCTTTACTTCCATCACTTTGGTAACCTGCCAATTCTCCTGCTCTGCCAACTCCTCAGAGCTGGGGTGGGGAGGGAAGCTCTTTTGCATTGCCAATGGCCCTTAATGGCCCAGTACTGTTCTTCAAGGCTCTGCACTTAACTACCCTGGCCAGGCTGGTTTGCACAAGCCTCCTTGCCTGGCACAGTTTTGCAGCTTGCATTCCCCCTTCCTATCCTAAATATTAGCTAGATTCCGACATTCATTAATTTCTTAGGTTTAGGTCCCCTGTCCCCCCCCACCACCACCTTATGACAGTATTTGAATTGCTAGTTTGCTCCTAGTGGCCTTTTTTCTCTGGCAGGAAACAATAAAATAAAATGTCTTTTTTAAAAAAATTAACAGTCTCCACCTATGTCACCTACACTATGTACTGTACTCAGAAGTTCAGCAGGACACACACTTGCCCCGATTGCACTTTCTCCCCAGAAAAGGAAACTCATTCCCCCCACCCGTGTGTCCCCCCCCCCCGCGCCCCGTGTTTTAAAGGAGCCAACCCTTCTTTAAAGTTTAGGGCTGATGGCGCAAGGCGGGTCTGGAAGTGCGACCCTAAAGCAGGCTCTCTCGTCAGTCGGTCCTATTAATGGCACATGATATTCCCCACGAAGTGTGCTTTCCTTCTCTCCCTTTAAATTTCATGCCCCGAAATATCTCTCTGTGTCTGTGTGTGTAAGAGAGAGAGAGAGAGAGAGAGAGAGAGAGAGAGAGAGAGAGAGAGACTTGAACATCGCAACATAAATCCGCTCTAAGTCAACTTGAGCATGACAGAGTATCTCTCCGCCCCGGTTCCTTCAAGCACAAGCTGCTGAGGGGCCCGAAGGAGGCGACGCCTTTCCTCCTGACCTCGGGCCAACAGTTGCTCGCGGGAGCGCGCCCTCCCTGACGGGCACGCGCCTTCCTGAACGCCCAAGGCGAGCGAGGGCAAGTACCGTAAGCTATAACGGGAAAAGCGTGCGAAGGATGAGGGGGTGTCTTGTGAGGGGAGGGGGCTGCGGGCCTTGCCAGCAAAAGGGGCCAGGAGCAGAGCATGTTGGTCCCTTAGGGGCAGAGGAAAGGGCGCGGGGCGGGCGGGGTGGGGGGCAGAGCTTGCTTGGACTTCCTCGCCTGCGCATATTTATACAATGACTACAGCTAGTGATACTTTGGTTTGATACTGCGGCTCCTCGAAGTTTTAAAAAAATGCATTGTTGTGTAGTGGTGAACTGTAACAGCTGGGGAGGGAACTCCCCTCCCCACCTTGACTCCAACCCCGGTGTGTCTGATAATATTGGTTTGTGGAGAGGAATGTTTGTCTCCTATGTCCTCCTTTCAGTCTGTGGGGCTTTCTGCCTCTCCCTCAGCTCGTTTTTGAGGAGGTAAAGGGAGAAAAGAAAGAATTGGAGTGGGGGGGAGAGCTGCGTGCAACTTTTATTTCTCTTATAAAGAGCTCTGTTCTGTAGCCCCAAGGACCTTCTCCTTCCTGTTCCCTCCAGCTTATTGTTTATTATATGGGGTGAAGGGAAGGGGGGGGAATATGAGATGGGAACTGTGGCATCCTCCAATTCCCCCCCCCCCTTCATTTCCAGCCTTCTCTCCGTTTGCATATCTTTGTAAGGATGGGTTTCAAGTTCAACCATCTGGGACTTGTCTTTTAAGGCTGCAAGGAATAGGCAGTGCTCAGTTTCTAACTAAGGAGACACAACTCCTGGCTGTCAATATCTGCTCCTCCTCCCCAAGCCTACTTGCGTGGCAGCTGATTACTGTTGTTTATTGGTGAGGGAATGCACTCCCTTCTCTGTTGTTGCCATCTTTTGCTTCACAGCTGAGCCCTGGCATGGGGAGAGGGAGAGGGAAACGCTTCAGGGCTGTACTACGGGGCATAGGGCATTCACTGGATTTTAGCTTATGTTACTGGGACATTAGGGGAGAGTGGAGGAGCAACACTGTTGGTTTCGAAACAAGCATTTTGTGTCCTGCTTGCCTCTCTGTTGGGAAACAGGCAGTGACATCCTATTAATCGGAAGGAAATCTGAAACCATCGCAGCCAGGAGTACAAAAATAAAGTGCAATAAGAGTAGACTTGCAAACTGTGACTGACACTTTCTGTTAACTAATGCAGAACAGTCGTCTGCTTTTAAATCTGCCAGGATCGTAGCCTATGCTTTGTAATATATTCTGTAGAACTTTATAGTGGTATAGCATGCTTTCCAGTTATCTAAATTAGCCTGTGAAGCTGAGAAACAGTACTTGCCCAGGACCATTTGGTGATTATTAATAGCTAAACAGGCATGTAACTCCTTCCAAACTTAAAAGCCTGCCACTATTTCACACTGGCTGTTGGTGCTCACTTGTGTAGAAGTCAGTGGGCCAGGAAGAGTATGCTTTCTTGAAATAACTAGGGTTCTTTCACAACTTTCCTTTTCTCATGGGCTTCCAAAGTAACTGGGATTTCAGGAGGGTCTGATCAAACTCAGGTGACACTTGGGTATGCAGTGCAACATTAAAGGAAACATGAGTTCTTAGCTGAACTGTATTTTTGAAATGCCATATACCTTTGACACTCAGAAATAATGCAGGAAGGAACAGCGAAGGAGGTAAGTGGTTAAATCTGATTATATTGGCTTTCCAGCTACCTCACTGGTTGGTCTAAAATTCTTAGAGCAGAAGTGGATACCTTTTTCAGTATTCCCTCATGGGCAGCCACCTGGGGGCTGCATGTAGGGACCAGAGGCAAATGGGGGGTGTAGCACCAGATGTGACTCTTACCCTTGTACAGCAGAGTAGGCTACATTCCAACTATGCAGAAGTTGAAAGTTTCTACACACCTACACACCCACACAAATCTTTCCATCCATGCAAGCAAGAGACTGTGGTGACCTTTATTTTTAATTTTAAGTATCTTATTGCAATCTCTCTATAAAGATCTCTGTTCTCTGATTACAAACGACTTCAGATTGAATCACTGCCTACCAGTGAAAGGAGGGCCAACAAGCAGGGCCTCAGATGCTGTTGTTAAGGCATGGGCAGGTTCATACAGTTCATACAAGGATTCTTTCAAACTACCTGGTCACCAAAACCATTTAAGGCTTTATATAGTTAAACCAGCAGTTTGGAGTGGGTCTAGAAATACAGTGTTAACCAGTGGAACTGGTACATAATAGTCTTAAATAAATAATATAGGACTTGATTTTTGATTTGCAATCATCTTGGTGTTAGGTGTAACAACCTTAAAAGCAAACAGAGGAAACTGATATACTATACTCAGTTATTTCCTGTAGCTTTGGGTAGTTCTACCTTAGCAATGATAAAGAGTTCTCCTTAAGAGAAGAAACAAGTTGGAAATTTGTTTGTGCAACTACAATCTTTCTACTTCCTATGTTGTCTTATCAACGGAACTATTGGGCATTACATGAGCTGACCCATGTTCAATATTTTCTAAAAATTCCCTGAGCAAAACACTTTAGGTTGTGGATTCCCCCCCCCCCCAAATCAGAGTGGTGCTCCTTTATTTCTTGAAATCCTTTCACCAACTGTGAATTTATCTGCACAAAGCAGCTTTGGCCTTGGTTATGTTATATGTGCTTGGTACATCCAGACCAGATTACTGTAATATACGCTACATGGGGCTGCATGTAAGAACATAGATTGCTGCCTTGAACCATGCCGGGATATGGTCTACTTTGCCCAGTATTTTCTATTCTGATTTGCAGTGCTGTCTGGGATCTTAGCAAAGTGTTTTCACATAGCATGCATCATCATCATCATTTTTCTGGAGATGTCAGGGACTGAATTCTAAAGCCTTCTATATGTAAAGTGTGTGCTGTACCACTGTGCTGTGGTCTATTCGTATAGAAGCCAAATGTTTATTTGTCAGCAGGTATCTAATTAGTAAAGGAAGGATGTGTTCTTGAACATAGCAAGTGGATTATCTAACAGGGGGGGGCAGCCCCACCCTGCATAACTGATCACAAGACATGCACACCATTTGAATGGCAATGCCCATCAACTTGGGCCCCCTTTCAAATATTGTATTGGCGGGGTGGTGAAGGGACCTCAGCCCCAGCAAACTTCACAAAGTGGTTCAAATCTCTCTAGGAGCCAACTCTCTCAGAAAGGAAAGTATACTTACTGATTATTTGGTGTATGCTAACATAAGAAATCCACTGTGGATTGATGCCACGTTAAAAATGGTGACATGTTAAATGGCATGTCTAGAGAGTTTGACTACTAACTAGAAGTTTCAATTCCAATTTGGGCAGTAAACCTAACCACATGTTAACACATTTGACTAGGTATATAGCCAAACTCGCAGTGCCCAGGGGATGGTAAGAGATCCAGCATACAGTGACTAATTATTATAGAAAAGAACCTGAAATTATCCAAAGGTTTATGTGATTAGAATGTTCTTGGCCACTGTTGCTTTGCCAAAATGGAAGCAAAAAACTGGTTTTACAGGATGATTTTGTGCAATGTATTATCCTTTGAGCAAACAGTATAAGGTTTTGTTTGTTTTTCAAATCAGAGTAGTACCAGTAATTCTTGATGGATTCAAACTATTTATTTCTTGACTATATATTTCCCTATTTATCTGCTCTGTCTCTACTGAGTCAAAGTGCTTTCTCTCCTAATCTAGGATGCAGTCCTGACCCTGCTTACCTGGAAGTAAGCCCCATTTAATTCAATTGGACTTGCTTCTGAGTTAGATATGGTTAGGACTGGACTGTCCTTGCACCTTGTCTATTCAGTATTTCTTAATTCTGTTCCCTCTTTGAGTCCCCTTTCACAAATTTGTTGATTACTACGTTGATCTTTCACTGTCAAAATCTCCTCTATTTCTTTTTCTTTTGGAAAAATATAATTTTATTTTTTTGTTATGACAATAACAAGTGCTGCTGTTCTTGTCCCAATACCCACTTTCCTCTATGAGTTTGTACTTCTGTTGCAAATAATAGAATCATCATCAAAACATTAATGAATCTGTGGAGGCACGTCTCTCTCTAGCATCCCATGCACCAAAGGTAGGATCAGTGCTGGAGTAACTTTCTGCATAGTATTTGATAATAAGTTCTCATTTCTCCTAATTTAGATTGTAAATCTGTAGCAGCCCCTGATTTATTTTTTCTGGACAGTAGCAAGCATGGGCGTAGCCAGAATTTTTGTTGGGAGAGGCAGGCTTTTGTTAACAGGGGCAGGCTTGGGGTGGGGGGCAGAACTTCAAATGCCCCCTTCCCCCACCGGCTACACCCATGGTAGCAAGTACACATTTAGATGGAGCACTTGGGACTCTCCAAACATTATTGGGTTCCAGCCAGGATTGCCAGTGGTCTGGGATTCTGGGAGTTGTAATCCAACAAAATCTTGAAGGCTCCAGGTTCCCCAACTCTGCTTTAGGCAGTTTTAGAAATACTAAGCAATGTCTTGCATGTCTAATCCCAGAACAAGATATTGTTTTCCCCTTTCAATCCCAAAATGAGATACTGTACTGTTGTCAGATTTTTACACAGGAAGATCATTTTCCCTGTGTGGTGTACCCTTCCTTCACAGTTCTCTACACTAAATTATTGGAGAGCAACATGATATTTGAGTAGACATCCAGACAGAGTAACTTATCAGGCTCAAATAATAAGAATTGTTTCCATTGTTGTAGAACTGTCTTTAATGTTTGACTCCTGGACAGAGTTGTTTTTATTTTATTTAATCAATGAGAGAAGTTTCAGTAAAGCCAGTGTAAGTCTACAGATCTGAGACTCACAGTGCATCATGGTGCCTAAGTTAACTTATATCATAAAACCCTTAGATAGCCAGTTTGAACCTAGCAACATTTTGGTGATTTCTGGAAGTTCTAGCATTCTAGTATGTTCCATCAACCAGCTTTGTTTTCTTGACTTTATCTTCCTTAGGACTGTGAGACTCTGGAGAAATCTTCTTGGCATGGGTATGCCTTCCAGCTAACCCAGGGATGAAAAGAAAAACAGCAGAGTATTCATGGAAGCCAGTACTACAGAGCAAATCTTCTCCATGTGACCGATTCAAGCATGCCTGCTGCATCTGCAGGGGGTTTCTTTATGTTTATGGTGGACGGCAAAACACTAGCTTGAATGATTTCTGGCGATACAAGATAGGTAAGTTTTCCTGTTCACTAAGTAGTAGTAGTAATTAATAATAATAATAATAATAATAATAATAATAAACAATGTTTTATTTGTATCCTACCCTTCTGACTGGGTTGCTCCAACAAATTATAAAAACACAGTAAAACATCAAGCATTAAAAACTTTCCTATAGAAAGCTGCCTTCCGATGTTGTCTAAAAGTCATATATTGTAGTTACATGTATCATTATGCCACTGACTAAACCAAATCTGCATGCTGTATTCACACAAACCTGTTTTTCTTCTGGTGGTAACAATTATCCCTAGACAACCTGATGAAATTTCCACCAGATTCTTTCTATAGCAGATTCCCCCCACCCCCCAATCCAAGTAAGCAAAGTAAGATTAATGAATTAACTTTATCACCCTAATAAGAAAACAATAATAATAATGATTGTTATGTGGATACTTCATTCAAGCCCACCTTTACGGAAAGCTAACACAAACCTTTTTGATGTATGAAAATAAAAATAATGTAGAAGTATTATGATTACCTGTGGCACTTGCACGCAAATGTTTTTGTTTTTCTGGTAAACCATACCCTTCGTTTCCTGTGTTGACAAGGAAAAGTGAACATACCTGTTCAGAAACCATTGATGTTTCTCTTGTGTGATCCAGTGCAACAGCTTTTATGTCTTTACCATTTCAGAAACTAGGAGAATGCTGAGTTTATATCTGAAAGTTTGTGAATTTGGAGGTGGGGTTTAATTCTCAGTGGCAACTATCCAAAATGGATTTTAAAAAACATTGTTGTGTTCTGTGTATCTGTGGATATTAATCCTACCGGTAGGACAGTCACAGGATACTAGGCCATGGGATAAAGACAGGGTTTAATTACACATTATACATTATCAAAAATTGGGCTGCTGCCCAAATGTCATATGTCCAGTCCACGCTGCCTCTATAACATATAATAAAATACATGCATTTCCTTGCTGCTGTTCAACATCAGCTGACACTGGAGGGGCAGGAAGTCTCACTGCATTCTCATGCTAAGTAAGTTGAACTATGTTTATGGAGGGAAATGATGAAACTTGGTACAGTAAGTGGTGACTGTTTTTGGTGGCAGCCCATATTTCTGATGTGCATTTTCTGCCTCTGCCATGTGTTTTATCTGTGGCCAACAACTGTTTGAGAGAGACTCAATAAAATGCAAACTGAGACTGCATTTGTCCAATAACATGCAGCCTTTTTAACAAACAAGTCTTGTTGGAGACTTGTGCAAGCAGATGGAGCCAGTATTCTCCAGCGCTGCAGGCTGGCCATTGTGAAACTTGTCTATACAGCTGAAACTCTTGCCTTGTTTTCTAATACACAGGGTCCCAGAGGTACCCACTTCAATGCATCACAGAGGATGACAGTCCATGTTTTACTTGCTTCATCTCTGTGGAACTTTAACAGAGCTTGATATAAATAACTGCTCCATGTTGGGAGAAAGACAGGTTAGGTGATTTCATGGGTCCCTTTCACACCTTAACAATTTTAATCAAAACACTTTCTAGAGAATAATGAATGGGAGAGGCTGGAAAACTCAGAAGATGGCCCTGAAGAACTGGAGGAGCACACAATGGTGGATTATCAGGCAAGTTTGAATTGATTTAGTCCTGTTCTTCTTTGCTACTGTGGACTCGGCTATACAGCTGCAAATATAGTGTTTTAAGTGTATTTTAAGTGCATTATACAAATGTAACACTAGATGGTGAGCTTATGGCAAATTCAATATATTTTTTCAAAACACTTCTTAAAAAAGCATTTTCACAGCATTTTTGTGTGTGTGGATTTTTCCACCTGTCATTTCCCCATTATAGTCTGTGTGGCTGGTGCTGTTCTGTAGTTTAGTTTCCCGGTAGGCTCAGACTTTTGCTTCAGGGTAAGAATCTCTATTCTCTTCTTCCTCCAGCAGCAAAAATCCCCCCCTCCGAAACTGCTAGGTATGTTAGGTAACTGTTGTTAGCAGAAAGAACTCTAGAAGGGAAGAGAACAGCCCTTCTTTCCTAGAGAGGTTCAGCTACTGTGTTCTTTGAGGGCCTCCTTTCACTGATCACATTTTTGAGACATAAACCTATAAATACAAAGTGTTGTTGAACAAACACACACTTGCAAACATATGTATGGTTGTTGTTTTTGAACTGAATTCGTGAGTGGGTAGTGTTGTTAATACAGTAAGATGATAGTTTGCTGTTCTTCTTTTAGGTGAAATAAGGAACAGAGTACCATGGGGTTCTTTTGCAGGTGGCTTTTTTGGCATATTGTTCTCTGTTAGTGACAAGGTTGTTTCATTGAGAGGGAATGACAATGAAACAGCCAGTCAGCGGTAGGAGGACATTCCTTTCAGTAACGTTATTCCATTTATTTTTACCTACTAGGGCTGATTTAAATATTAGAAACCTTACAGCTGGCCTATGTGGAAGCTGTCAAAAAGCACATATGCGGTGCTCTGGCTGGCAAGCAGACACTTTAAAAACATCTTATCTTGTGTGTCAGCTTAGTACGTGCAGCATCTGCCATGCCTGTTCCTCAGTAATCTTTGTGACTGCTGACACTACCCATTTTAAATGTTACACCTGATGCGTTTCTGTAGCCTCTGTGGAGGTAACATAACATTTTAAATCAGCCCCAAGTATATATCCCACGAATGAATTTGCACAGCCCCCTTAAAAGATGTGCCTCGAAATTATTGTTTGTTCAGTAGACATTCTAGATACCCCCCACAATAGTGTATTAAAAATATTTTTGTCATTCCTGTAGACCAAGCATGAGGAAACTCACATTTGGGAGCCAGATGTGGTCCTCTAGGCCACTCTATCTGGCACTTAAGCTCTCTCAGGCCTCCCCCCCCCCCACTGGCACTGCTCCGTGCCCTGTCTTTCTTTTCCCTGTGATAAAGCCTCTTGCTTGCCTGGCATTCTGCATTACAGGAATGTAGCCCTCCTGTCATATCCATTGCCCCACTGGCTTTGCCCTCTCATCACCACTGGCACGTGGTCCCCAAAAGTTGCTCACGAGGGAATGTGGCCTCGGGCTGAAAAGGGTTCTCCACTCCAGCTGTAGGCTTTTAACACCTAATCAATATCCAACACACGATAAACCTGAGTTACGTATATCTCCATGAAAACTACATTCACACTTTGGAGTGTTACATCATCATTGTCTTATCAAGCTCAACTTTAGTTGGAACTTTTATTTGCATTATATGGAGGACACCGAACTTGGGACTTAGTTGAATTTACATGGAGGACACTGGACTTGTGATACTTGCTATGTACCTCCACGTATGAACCTTTAAGCATATAGACTTTTGAAACGGATTATATTCATATGTTGTTTTTTCGTGAGTTTATACCAGATTATACACAGATTTTGGTCCTGTACATGCATGTGCTTTCATTATTTATATCTTGTGTTATCAGAATTAATTTCTGCCAGCCTGTTACGTTTGTTGTTTGGTGGCTTTTAACACCTTGCAGAAAGGTTCATTGTCAGCAAATATTGTAATAAATGTTCTGTGACCACAGTACTATCCACTTGAAGTGGCTATAGGGATCTGCACTTAATAAGCAAGTCTTCTGGATTTAATTCTGTGTGTTCAATATTTTCAATCACAAAAGTTGGCACAGTCCATTCTGTGCCTCTCTCCATTGAAACATGCAACATTCACTTATGAGGATTCATTGCAGGACAGACTGGAGTATGGTTTTAGCTTCTTCTTTTGTGTGTGTGGGGGGGTATGTATGTGTAGAGCATGGTGTATGGGGTAATTACTCCTTCCATATGTCTGTTGCTGGAGTGCAGCTTAGCTTGCGATTTGAAATTTACAATGAATTCACTTGATTGCATTTGACTTCGGAAGATACAAGTATGTTTTACAAGAAAATCATTATTTTACTTTCAGGGTATCCTCTATATCTTTGGTGGAATGGTGGATTCTGCTTTCACACTGAGAAAGAATCCTCTTTGGATGTATGACACTGGTATGGAACTAGACAAGCAACATCTTTAAACAGGATTGCACATAGATGTGATAAATATGTAGGTAGGGCAGCCTGTTTGGGTGGAGTAGACAGGTGAGAATCTTTTGACATGCCTTGTTTGCCATTATATCTGCCTGAGCTTGCTTGAAGCATCAGATTTCCAGTCGAGTTCCAGTAAGATCAATAGTCAGTTCATTTGAACTGTAGAAAGTTTTAACATTTCAGGTAAACGTATCTACAGAAAAAGAAACACCAGGCTATTTAACAAGAAGCTTCCCCGTGTCTCATTCACTACAGTATATGCTTATTCACAGCAAAACTACCCAGCAAAACTACCTAGCAAAAGTACAGGAATAGGAGGAGGTTGAGAAATCCACTTAACTACCTTTATGTTGGAATGAATGTTTTACTAAACACAAATTCAGTAATTCAGCTATATATTTGTGACAGAACACTGAGTATTAGGGCCAGGACAGTCCTAACCTCCTTCCATTTGTTGATCATGTCTTTTCTGTATAGTTGGCAGGGATCACTGCACATCTGATCAATTCCTGGGAACCATGAATTGCAGCCAGAAGCCTCAAGCCAATTTAATGGCATACTAGTACCTTTCAAACATTACAGAAGAGATATAGTTGGCTTGTGGCTGAGAACCTGGGGTCTGCTCTTTTGCTATAGTGTATCCAAATAATTTCTTAGGTTCAGGCCTCATGAGAAAGCAAGATGAGATCTTCTGCATATTCACAAGGATGATGGGTGGGGACACAAGCCTTAACAGCCAATACTATAACATCATAACAACAGTACATTCATCATCATCTATTCTCACTTCTTTGGATTGGGGACAATAAATATGGTTGTATTTTTTGACCATAGGAAACTGAGTCTGATCAGTGGACTGTCTCATCCAGTATTGTCTATCCTGGTTCAAAGTGGCTACCCCAGGTCTCTTTTTGCCATTATATCAGTTGTTTTTTTTAAAAACCGAATATACCTAGGATTGAACCTGTAGCATTAAATATGCCAAACACTGAGCCATGGGTACTTCTGATTTTTTGCCACAGTGTCACTTCTGACAAACACTGTGTTGAGATGCCACTTTTGGACGATATTTATGACAGATGAAAGCTACCTTAGTTGCTGTTAAGGAGAGCTGAACAACTTTCCACCTCAAAGTTCAATGGGCCATGCATGACATTACAAGTAGAGCAGGAGTACCCTCTTGTGGTTAATATTGTAACTGATATTTTATTGAAACTGCAGATTCAGCTAAGTGGATGGAGCGCCAACTCACAGCAGGGGAGAGTGAGGTAAGAAATTTGGAAAACAGAAATGTGTGAATCATACATGAAACATGTTGCTTTGTTGATCCAACAGCTTGCTTAGGAATATGTTCTGAAAACTGTTCCAGACTGGGTTCATCCAGGGAAACGCAACAGCAGAGTAATTTTATGCTGTTGGTATCACTTTCTTATTGTAAGAGGAGGGATACTTATTACCTCTATATTCTTAAATAATCTATATAGCATGTATATTTTTGGATCTTAAAATAGGAGTGTTGTATCGCGTGGCCTTTGTCAATACAGGGAGGGAAGCAATTTCCAGCAGCTTTCATCCCTTGCAGCGTCTGGCACCCTTCAAAATCTACATTGAAGGGCCCCCCAGCACACTAGGGGGGGGGCAGCTGAAAATGGCCTCCTTCCCCATTCTACTGACTTTACTGCCAGCTGAGTGTTCCTTTGGTTATAATATGTAGCACATTTATAACTGCTCTCTATACCAAATTACTTATGGTTTACTAATTATAGATTATGAGCTTCCCAGATAATGTTAATAAATACCAGGGTTTCTTCATGTACTGAGGAATATTTTGGCGAAAACCAGGCATACCATTTGGAAGCATGTGGCACTAGGGAAGTGCAGGCTGTCACACTTCATGAAGACAAGCACACACAACCAAGAGCTTAGGTTCAGGCAGCTCTTAACATCAAGGATCAAGGTCTTGTGTGGTGGGGGCAGCCTGTACTTGTTCCTTCACGTTTTGAACTACCTTCCCTCCTAAGCAGCAGTAGTAGTGATGCAAGGGGCTTAGTCAAAGGGTGAACAGAGGCAGCCTTGCCTTTCCAACTTTTTCTCCTGTGAAACTGTACCAGAGCTTTATTTCTATGATGTAAAGAGCTTCCATGCTGCTTTCATCCTCCATCAGACACACTTCGTCCTAACCAGCTTTGCAAACAGTGCTGTATTATCACTTTCTTCAGGGGGAAAGCACTTTGAAGACTCAATATTCAAATAAACCTGAAGGAAACATGCAACCGTTTCTGAGGGTTGTTGCTTCTGGTGAATTATCTGTGGCACAGCCTCAACTATGATGTAATTGCCACTTTTAACATGCAGCCCCCCCTTTCTCTCCCTCCCCCGTCAACTATTTACTAATCCATCCTTTTCTGTGAGGGGTTTATTTTCCTATAGTTAGGATGATTTTTTCTGGTGAATACATTTCTTGCACTTCATTGCATTAGCTATTTATTATTAGAGGTGCTCCTACTGCTCATTCTGGACTTGATTTTTCTGTTACCTAATTTTTATAGTAGTAGATGATTCTGGAGTAGTGACCATGTAACTAACTCTGCCTTCCTGGGTAGAAAAGTTTGGATAGCATGCCCTTTCCAAAGGTACCACCATGCTTGCTTATGCAGTGCAGTGGAATATGAGTAACTCTCATGGCTGTTCATTGCTTTTTCTCTACTCCTTCAACTGAGAACAAGCCCCTGTCCCTTACCCATCAGGTGGTTGTGCGAACAGAAATGCTTTACTGAAGGTGTCAGTTACTGGTGTTTTACAAGGCCAGTGTGAATGCATTCTTAAGTGGAAGCAGTAAGGGGGGGGTCCTGCTTGGATAGATGTGATGGCAATTACTGTTAATGGCAGTTGTTTCATTACTATCCTCTCTGCAGGGAACGGCTCCTGTTAACCGGAAGGGCCACAGTGCAGTCGTCTACAAAGGCATCATGTACATGTATGGCGGATACGTTGACCTTAAGGGTGCTTCTCAAGAATTCTGGACTTTATGTCTAAGTAAGTAAGTTGAGATTTCTCTGTAGGCATGTTACTGCAACCCAGCAGTGGGGAACCTCTGGCCTGTGCTCCTTATTAGGCTTATCGGGCCTCCTCCTTGGGCTGTGGTGTGATTTGGCCCACTCTGCACCCATCACTTGGTGTCATACAGCATCAGCCATGGAAGAGGTAAACCTGCAGGGCCATCTTGAAGATGAATAACTGGTAGTACACTCTATGTGCACTTCCAATTGTTCTTTTCCAGCTGCTGGTAGAATTTTGCACTTTTTCTGTGACCCTACCCACCTGTCAAAGTGGTATTGTGTGTGTGTGTTTCAAATTTAGCAACCAACCAGTTAGTTAGAAAGGAAACAGCTAGAAACTCCTTTGATTCTTTGCAGCCATAGCCAGCAGTAGGTAGAGGAATTTTGGATCCTGCTCCCCATCCCTACTGAAGTGGCTGGTGGTTAATGATACAAAACCCATTTGAAACATCTAGAATGAAAATGCAATCCTGTAGCTGACTTTGGCTCCATGTTTATCTGGGTATTGAATTAAACCAGGGATGGGGGAACTTCAAGCTTATGGACCAAATATGACCTTTCAAGCCTCTCTACCTGGTCCTCTATACTCTTCCCAGGCCACACCTCTAAGAGCCCTGCTCCATGTCCTCCTCAAGTGCTTATGCCTGTCTGGAATGTGTAACAGCAACAGGATGTCATTTGCATGCCTTGAAGGAGGGTGGCTAAATGTAGAAACCTCTAACTTTGTATTCCTGTGGTAAAGGCACTTGTGAAGGAGCATTATGCAGGATTAAACCCTCCTGCTCTCTATTGAGAAAGGGGACAAGACACATAGGTTTTTGCAAACCCTTATTAAACATCAGCTCACCACCTGAAATGATTTGGATCTGGGGAACTGTGCAGAGCCTGAAGTCACGTTGATTTTTGTCTCTGGTCCTACCCCACTGGCATGCAAGCCCCAGAAGGGAATGTAGATGTTGGGCTGAAAAAGGTTCCCTGCCCCTATGTTGAAACAGAAATGGACTGTAATCTTCTTCCTTCAGATAAAAAACAGTGGACACCAGCTGTATCTTACGGTGGCAGCCCAGGCCCTCGCCATGGCCACTCAGCTGTGGTTCATGGCAACAACATGTACTTGTTTGGAGGGCTGATGGGTCTGAGTGAACAAAAAGACTTCTGGAAGTGGGATTTCATGGCTGCCAACTGGTCTAGTATCAGAACGAGGTAAAGTCTTTTGAGAGCTATTCACCAGCAGTTTCAGCAAGCTGCAGTTTGAGAATGGAGTAGATAAAACTACCTAAAATTAGAAAGGTTAAAATGTCTCGGGGAGCTAGGCAGCTATGACAGCTGCCTCTGAGGGATGTGGATTAAGCTGCATTTGTACTTTGTGGAACAGGAAGTTGGTTCCCTAACATGGGGTAGGGAATGTGTGGTGCTCTGGATGTTGTGGGACTCCCAACCCCTATCAGCCCCATCTAGTGTGTCCAGTTCATTGGGGATGGTGGGAGTTGTAGTCTAGCAACATCCAGAGGGCCAAAAGTTCCCCACCTCTGCTTTATACGCTGTTGGAACTCATGCTTTAATAATGCACATGTTCACATCATTCTCTGTGATCCAAAGAACGCTGTTGAAAAGCAGAAGACCTTTTCTAATGCATTTTTCAGGCAAGGTCTCCTGTTTTGGAAGAGGCTGCCGTGGGAAGTCAGGCCCTGATATGCAAAACTGCTGGTACAATGCTGTGATAAGGGAGGATTACATTTACATACTGAGCCACACATTTCTGTCAGAATCAGGCCAAGACTTTTTGAGGAGGTACCTTTTTAAAAAGGGCAGTTTCACAAATGTTTGTACTTTTTAAAAGAAAGTATATTCAACTTGGGCTGACCAGGAATTATTGCATAATGATCCATAACAGCCAATTTAGGGAGCATTATAAATTCAGATGGGGCCCAGGTGGCGCTGTGGGTTAAACCACAGAGCCTAGGGCTTGCTGATCAGAAAATGTTTGGTAACCAGGAAAAGCATTCATGCACATGTACATCAGGGTGCACTCAAGTGAACAAGCATACCCCACAGTGCTGGGTTAAACCCTGTGGAGGCCCCTAGGCAGTCAAAATCTTGGCCTCCCCCTTGCAAATTATCTCAAAGCTATTACTCAGCTACTCGTGAATATTCTACTAGGATCTGGAGTCAGTGGGAACGCATGACACACTCACAGAAAGCTTATCTGGATGTTTCTCATGTCCACACTCTAGTGCAATAACACTGAACTAAGAAAGACGCGGGTGGCACTGTGGTCTAAACCACTGAGCCTAGGGCTTGCTGATCGGAAGGTCAGCGGTTCAAATCCCCACGACGGGGTGAGCTCCCATTGCTCAGTCCCAGCTCATGCCCACCTAGCAGTTCGAAAGCACGTCAAAGTGCAAGTAGATAAATAGGAACCTCTGGCGGGAAGCTAAACTGTGTTTCCATGCGCTGCTCTGGTTTGCCAGAAGCGGCTTTGTAATGCTGGCCACATGACCCGGAAGCTGTACACCGGCTCTCGGCCAATAAAGTGAGATGAGTGCCGCAACCCCAGAGTCGGACACGACTGGACCTAATAATGGTCAGGGAGCCCTTTACCCTTTACCTTTTATACATTCAGATACCTTCATCAGTGCAGTTCCCTCTATATTATGTAATTAATGATGCTGTATAGTGTTGACCAAACAGAAACTAAAATTCTACCTCATTTTCATCAGCATAAACATTACTGATCTGTGTTTCTTGTTCTATGTTGGGTGTGTGTTTAGTCACGGGCCTCCTAAAGTGGTGGGACACTCAGCTTTAATATTTGAAGATTCCATGCTGCTTTTTGGCGGAGGAATTTCTAATACCAGGCCAAGCAGTATTCTGTGGAGATACCATTTTCCATCTCAGATGTGGAAACAACTGGCTAGGACAACAGAACCTTCATCCAAAGCTTTTCACTGCATGTTGGGGATTGGATATGGCTTCCAAGGGATTGCTGGTTCTTCAAGGAAGTCACTCAGCTATTTGCATCAAAAGGCAATGGGCTGTTCAAAGCTACTGGCAATCTCTAAGCAGCATGCCTGTTTCTGTGAGTATATTCACCAGGAGCCCTCATACCAAACATTCAGTAATGACGGCAGCACTGAAATTGAAATGAAAACCTTTAACCTGTCTCAGGAGGAGCCAGGATTTTGCTCATGCGAAACCACTTTGAGTTCAGAACTGAGTGCAAATGAGAAAGCATGCATATTGTCCGAGAGAGAGAGAACATCCTACCTAAACTTACCAAGAGAACAGGAGTTTGCCACTCTTGACTTTACAGAGGAAAATGCAAGCTTCATTGATCTGACACCTGCCTCTGTGGACATTCGTGAGTCTTCTGCCTCCATGGACATTTGTGAGTCTTCTGCTGTGCTGCTGCTTATTGGAGGTAAACCTTTGTCAAGTTCCTCTTCAATTTCATTTTGGCAAATGGAGCTAGACAAAATTTAAATGGCGCATATACACATACTAAGGAGGGAGAACAAAAATACACCTGGCCTTGTGGTAGTGATAAACCATACTGTTGTATTTTACCCATTTTGTCATGAAACCAAAATGTCATGTGAATATGAAGTATTTAAGTATTTGAGAATGGCAGCGTTACTACTTTATAGAGCCACTCACTCAGGGAAACAAACCATGCTGCTATTTTCAATGAATTGGTTTAGGCCTGCATACTTTGATTAAGCAGCTTCAGTGTGAATGCAGAAAAAGCGTCCAGTAAGCCTGCTGCTTGTTCCTACAGTTAATTATTTTATTTATATAGAGCAGAGCTGCTCAAATTGTGGCCCATGGTGGTCTGCAGCATGGCTCTGGATTTGTAGTTGAAGATGGAACATCAATAGTCGTGTTGATTTTTAATTGTTTTTTTATGTCTTATATTGTATTCTTACTGAATTACAATTTGAAATCTGTGGCATATGAATTGGAATACAATATATAGAAAACAAAAGGAACAATAAAAATACAATTAAAAATCATACTGCTGCCAGCCTAGCACATTACAGTTGCTACAACAGGCACAAAAATCTTTAATCAGTCTACCAAGTCTCTCGGCAACCTTCAAGTGGTCCATGAGAAAATGTTTTGGAAGCACTGCTTTAGAGTGTTTAAAGTCCCTCTTAGGTTACCTTCTTAATCCTTACAGCAACCCTGTAAGGTAGGATCAGAGTTGTTATCCCAAAGTTGCAGATAGGAGTGCTGGTAAAAGATGCTGTCTTACCTAGGTGTACATAAGGGTATGTTTAAACCAGTGGACAACTTAGTTCTTAGCTGCTTTGCCATACCACTTGAATCTACATCAAGTGGCCCTGCTAATTAATTTTAGACTCCTAGAAAAAGAACCAAAATTAACTTAATTCCCCTAGTTAAGATACGTTAAGGCAAGCAGGCTTCTCCCTCAGTCAGGGAAGGGTTAATGGGCACAGTGCACAGATGTGCATACACTCACTCCATCCTTCCCCAGTAGCTAGGCTTTGGGTGGGGGGAGGGTGCCCCCCCTTCTGCCAGTCTATTGGAAGATGTGATCTACCTGGAGTTTAGGTGGGGAAAAGAGATAATCTCCCCCTAGCTTTTTTCAAAACTTAATTACAGAAGGAGTATGTGCATGCCACAGCTGGGGCTGCATGCAACTCTTAATCTCAGGGTCAAGGGTTTGAGCCCCACATTGGGGAATATAGTCCTGCATTGCAAGGGGTTGGACTGCATGACCCTTGTGGTCCCTTCCAACTCTACAATTCTATGATTCTATAGTAACTGAATATTATGCTGAAAACCAATTCTGGTGCTTGTTTGAGACTATCATAGTACTTTGCTGGTCCCCAATGAAGGATATTTTTGTTGTTTGGCCATTCCCACTAGTGAGTCTTGAAATCTGCTGTGCTCAATCAGAGATGGAAAATGATCCCTGACATGGAAGGTTAACATGGAAGTTAACCTTTCCTGACATTTGCCAGAAAACAAGATTGCAAAGTACACAGCTATTGTAAAAGCCTGCCGTATGTATGCCTTGTCAGTTTCAGAAGTGCTGCTCTCCAAATTGTCTTTAAAATTTTAGCTGCCACTAAACAGCACATGGTGAGCTTTATAAGTGATTATATTTTTAGACTTTGACATTTATTTTTTGTGATAAAGCTACATAAAATTATATTACTATGTTTTTGTGATTAAACTATATAAGCATCATTTTTTGTATGTATGCTGTTTGTATCTGAGAAGCAATGCATGACTGATGAAGGATTTAAAGTTGGACAATAAGTACGGTATATATTATTAAATTGTTGGCAATATGGCTGGTTATTAGTCACTATTTGATTTAGACTTAATGTGTCACCTTGCCTGTAGCAACTGTGTAAAACACTTTTAAGAATCGGTGTACCCCCTTAGAATGAAGTGGAGATCAAATTTGTTGATCTAAGAAGCAATTTGGATTCTGGAATAAAATGTAAGGCCTAATTCTAGGTCAGCAAGTCAATTAATTCACTTTCCAGACAAAATTGTGGGTAGAAATCTTAAGCCTGAGCTTCTCTCCTTGGGTGCAACTATTACTTGCTATCATTCATATGAGAGGTCAGCAGAAAATAGTGTGTTGTCAGTTCTGTATGAGAAACACAGAACTTCACCCAAGATAAGGGGGGCTGCCAGCGACAGGCGAAAATGCAGGAATGAAGCAGATTGTTTGCACATTGCAAAAGAAAAACAGGTAGAGGCAGTCATTTTGCACAGTTGTGTTATATTTAGAAATAAACAACAGTTTGTGACTGATTCCAAGTGGACTACAAATCACAGTTCCCATATACAGATGTTCAGTTCAGTGCATTTACTGTAGCACAGTTTATATATGTTACCATGAAACACAGTGTTCCTTATATATAATACTTAAAAAAACAAATAAGTTATACTCAGAGCTAGTGTCAAGCTCTACATCATTTAAAAAGAATTACAAATACAGCAGTTAGTGGGTGTGATTTTTTTTTAAACAAACAAAATACTCTAACTCAAAATAATAAATCTTACATACTTTAAAGTAAGTTTGTCCAGTTGAGGGAAGTAAGAGGATAAACAAATCAGTCACCAAACCTTTCTGCTGGGGGTGCTGCAGTAGAATGCTCCCTATTCTCTTGATGCAAGTGGAATGCCATACCTCCCCAGGGCCATCAATTTCACAGTTAGAAAAAAGTTGAACATTTTGCTACAGGAGGATGACTGTTGATATTCAGTGTTTGCACCAGAGAACAAAACAGCCATAATCACTAGTGAAACACAAGGTCTAGCTCACCAGATTGAGGACTGAGCCTCCTTACAAACTCTACTGTGCATGTACTGTAACATACAAGATGTGTGTGGTCTACAGACTCTACACAGAGGCATGATTCTCCATTGGCTTTGCACATGTATAGGACTCAATCTAAAACTGTTGCTTCACACACTACTGGTTTGGGGAGCTGGAGGCCAAGGCTGGTACTTATTCCTTTAGCATGTAGATAGGATTGTCATTTGGTAAATGTATGAACTCTGTCTCAGCATGGTCACCCCATGAACTAGTTTATGATCAGTTGCTGTAAACAAAAGTGCAATTCTGCATGCATTGGGCCAGGGTTGGGGAATTTGTGGCTCTTCAGATGTCTCCGACTCCAGTTGTAGTCCAGCAACATCTAAAGGGCACCACGTTCCACACCCCTGCAATAGGCAGAACAAAAGCTACTTTCCAAGCATTTCTCAATATGGTGGTTGCTCTCAACCAGCACAATCCTTCTAACATCAGGTAATTGTAATCTGCAAATATGCCGTCAACCTTAATTAACCCCTAAAGCCAGTGTCTTATAGCCAAATGCTCAGGTGAGCAACCTTACTGCTCACCTCCACTGACACATATTGCATTTATGAAAGACTGAGTTCCGTCTGTGATAACTGCACCTTTCATATGACAGTGTTTGAACGACACAATAAGCATTATTTCTTTTGTACAACGCAACCATTGAATACTGATGACATCTCAGCATGAACTGCATGGCAATAACAAGGGCTCTAGACCACACCCAGTTTCTTACTGTGAACAGGAATAGGCATTTGTTTCTAGGAAAGAGAATGTCTACTTTGCAAGTCATGTAGGTTCACCATTAAATAAAATATAAATATAGATCATGAGATCTGTGTCTTGCACACTATTCCTCCATCAGTCAAATGAATAATCAATTTTGGCTATATATATTTTAAAATACGTTTGATAGCTATAGTTGTCAGGAATATTGTAGTCTAAGACTTCCTAGTAATTCAGAATTTTACAATAGTGGAAATGAGAACAATTTATTACATCTGAGCATCTGTCCATTTTTCCTTTGTTTTTGGCTTGGCTTGCATAGGACTCTAAATCACACGGAGTAACACAATTTTTTGTTAAGTAGTCATTCTCTAACAACCCTAACATGCAACATTTTTGAAACTAGCTATACCTGCAATCTAGGAAACTCAAGGAAGTTTCACTAACATTCTAGATAGCAAACCGTTGATTAACCTTTCTTCTACTTCCACTCTCTTGTAATTGGGGGGTATATTAAAAATAATTACTGTAGCATCTAAAATACACTCTTCTGTTAAAATTACTGATAAAACTCATGAGGTGATTTGGATTTTCCCTCCAGATTGTTTGAAATGGTTTAGGCAGTTTCCTCTCCAGTTTGCTGATAGTAATGAGGGATATCTCAAAGGCAAATGCTAATCTGATGCATCTTGCACATAGGAGTTCAGCTACTGGTAACGGTGAAGGGTTCACATCTACACTCAGAGCCTACTTTAAAAAATGAAACTTGCTCCTCACAATGCTACACATAAAAAGCATTGCAACTGCTCTTATTTCAAAAGCAGCAATTACCAAGTAAGGAATGGGGAAAGGGAAGGGTGATCAAGCTGTTCATAGTGAATTGGTTCATTAGCCTATGTCAACCCAACCCCCAAACAAGGAAGGTTTCTTGCACCATAAAATGGCTTCTTGAAACAGATACAACGCTAAATAAATCAAGTTTAAGAGAACTTGCTCCAGTTCTTTTAACCTACCCTTTCAACTGGGCAGCGAGTTGAGAGCCGTTTTGGAAAGATAAAGATGATCACATTTCTACATTTTTTTCTGTCTTTTTTGAAAACCAAAAGAATAAAGTTATTTTTTTGAACATGAACAATAGAATCGTGTCCTAACCAATAACTGTGTCCTACAAGTTTTATTGTTCTCAATGCCCATGGAGAAATTGGTCCACAAACAAAAAAATGCTAAGCATGAGTTAAACTTGGGATTCACGTAGTTCCACCAATGAACAGCAGTTTCCCTGAGTTTGTAGTAGAAAAAGATTTCCCCACTGGTCCAAAACTACTAGCACTTCAATATACTGAGGGAGACTCTTTCACTAAACGTCCAGCCACTGGTCTAATTTGAAGAAGATAGGTGAACTACTGGAATGTGTCTGAACAAGACTAGAAAATCAAGATGTAAAACCTGCCAATTGCAACCTCATTTGAAGAAAAAAAATTGTAGTGGAACATAGGAAAAAGGCAGTAATTCTAATTAGTCTGTACTTACAGTACAGAAATCAGCTATTGACAAGTTCATAGAACATACCTTAAAACAATTTTCAGTTTCGTTGGAAGGAACTTTCCAAACAGAAGCCAGTGAAAAGCTGCAAGGGAACATGCCTTTCCATTCTGAAGCTCTTCTGCAGCAGAAGGTTACGCACTAGCAGTATTTTAGACACATGTTATAGAGAATGGGACAAAATGTGGAACAGCTACACTCACACACTATGGTAGCCTAAAAGTGTTTGGTAGAAAATTGCTTTGCCTCTTTAGACTAGAGAGAGCAGAACCTGACAGTTGGGTAACCTATCGAGGTGCTGCATATTCAGTTTCTTTCATACATGGTGAGCAAAAGTGCAAAGTCTAGAAAGTGGATTAAGGCCAAGAACATTTGACAGATATCAGTACAAAAGAGGATTCAAAGGAGATGTTAAGAAAGAAGAGCTTGCTCTATAAAAACACCATTAGCACTACATGCTTTTTATAGCAACAACCAGCAGGTGGCGTTAGAAGTTCCTATCCTCCCCATTACTAACGCGTTCATCACAGTGATGACTTTATTTACACCCCTAAAGCAGCAAGGAGCTTTATAGACAAAAGCACTGCTATGGATGGAAACCTTGCAGATTTCATTACGTGTCAGAATGTGTTCCAGTGTACTTTACAAAAGGTGCTCAGGCTTCCCAGCAGCTCTTCATACTAGATTTCCAGTTGCGTGAATCCACAGTAAAACTGCCAGGCATTTTGTTTTAACCATGGTCTGAGCATGGGTCAATTCCAGGTTAAGTCCATTCCAGGAGCACGTTGCAGATGCTAGGAAGATGACACTTTGTCAAAGCTCAGAGTTCAGTGGTAAGTAAACATTTCGGCCTTGTTGTAACATCTTCTGCAGCAGGACTGAAATGAAAGCAACACACAATCTGTGTGGGAGATTTAAGGGGAGGGCCCTACTCAGAAGAGGGGTCCTGCAACTGAATGAACTCAGCCAATCAATTCAAAAACCTGATGGGAGAGCATATGGGTAATTCATATCTATCAGAGCCAATGCAGTGTTATTTTACATGGGAAACACCAAGGGTAAATATTGTAATGACCAAATTAAGAGCTGCCCGCTATTAGTAGAATCATCTTTGCCGCATACAGCCAACTATGATAAAACTTGTCTAGTATGTGCAGTGAAGTGCATATGCTGATAAGCGGAATGCCTACAATGCTCACTTCTGACAAAATGCCCCAGTAGTACATGCATTTTTTTTTAATGCAGCAGCAGTTACATAGACTAACAAATTTGAGCCCCAAAGACTGACAAAGCCACTGGTAAAAGAATAGCAAATTGCAAAATATTATTGTGCTTCCCAGTGTTTAATAGGAGAACTGGACTAGTAAAAATAAAAAACCCACATGGAATAAAAAAAAGATTAAAATTAAAATTCAAGTAGCATAGCATCCCCTTAACCCAATGTAGGAGCAGGGAGAAAAGACTTACCTGGGCATGATTTCGGGTGAGTAAAGTGGAGGTGGGGAGCCAGCAGAGATGGTCAGTGCCTCAGTGCTGCCTTTCACTGCCTTAAGAGCTAAGGCAACATCATTCCCTAAAGGCCCATTGGAAACCAGTCCACTCTACAAAACGAAAACCAAAGGAAGGTCAGTAAGGCTATACAAAGCAACCTGGTCCATGTATTCCTTTAAATACATGGTCCCAAAAATGTGTTTGTCAAGATACTGCAGTTACAGGGAGATGCTTACAGAGGTGGACCGATGGGTTGGAAGAAGACTAAGTGCTCCAACCTTGTTTTTGTTTTCCCAGCTGGGCTTATTTCCAAAATCCAAACTCTGGATGACAAAAGTCATGGAAGCATTTTGCAAGGGTGGAGGGCAGGGGAAGGAAATACTGGACTTGCCAGGAAGGGTTCTTTCTGGTCACTGAAGAAGGCAGCATCGTGAAGATGAGTAAGAGGAGCTCCCCATATCATCAGATGTTGTCCTCTCATGCTGATGAAATGCCACTGTCTCTTGCCTGCCACTGCCCTAGCATCTACTTTAGAAGGAAAACCCTGAATATAGAGACAGCACAGCTGCTTTGGAGTAGAGCTAGGCTCCCAAGGCACCATAACTGTCACAAACACTAAAAGGAAACACTGGTGAAACGAGAATGGCAAAAGCAGTTTTTACTCTTCAGTGCTATGCAATATAAGTGATGGGTTTTGAGAAATTTATTGCACAGTACCATAGTA
Organism: Darevskia mixta; assembly: GCA_034641385.1. Classification (NCBI taxonomy): domain Eukaryota; kingdom Metazoa; phylum Chordata; class Lepidosauria; order Squamata; family Lacertidae; genus Darevskia; species Darevskia mixta. The sequence goes on along the minus strand of JAWWNH010000001.1, from coordinate 7,697,710 downwards.
AAGCCTTTTCTTTTTTTAAAGGGACTTCCACGATTCAGGTTAAAATATATTGTTCAGTTACTGTTACTATTGGTTAGATGTTATTTTTAAAACAATCACCTGAATGCATGCTTAAAAATAAAAGCATATATATCACTCTTAAGAATTAGTGAATATACTTACTGGCACCAACCACCTGGGCAAAACTGTTGGTGGTGAAGACACCTAAAACCAAGAAGGAAAAATGATCTTAGTAACACAGAAAGACATAGGAAGTGTTTGGCTATTGCTGTCCTAAGGCCCTCCACTGCTCTTCCCTCTCTTATATCACCTCATTACGTCAAAGAGATCACACAGCTGAACAGCAGCACAGGTAGTATCACTGGTACCCCCTCCTCACAATGCCTAGGGCTAGAAGAAAGGCTATCCCAAGAGGTAGCCGTGTTCCTTATACATCACTGAGGTTGAAGAGATTAACCATGGCCTTAAATCCCTGGCAGAAAAGGAAATGAATGAATGAATGGTGGCACCCTATTCTCCAAAGGAGCCCAGGGAAGCCAAGAAAGCAGACAGATGGCTTGTTTCTTCACTCACGGAGAACCAGGAGAATGGGTTCTAGTCTAAGTACTAATCACAGAATAGTTGTATCAGACTTCTTAAAATGAAGCAAGCTCATATCAGAAATTATTCCAAAACCACACAGCTGTAGTGGGACTCATTCCTTCCATTGGTTTGCATGTAATGTAATTCTCAATGGCTCTCTTAACATTCACCACGTGTAGACATTTTGTTCTGTCAATATACTTGTTTGGCACAAAGGAAGGTTTTAAAGATACCAGTAAGAAAGGAGGGTCATGGGCTAGCAGAAAAAAAAATACTGCCTAGGCAGGACTTGCAGACAGTCCAGAATTTTGCTTGCATGCACATGTAGCACAGGATTCTAGTGTAACTCAACTAGCCCAAAGGCTCACTTAGAAGAGAATTATTACATGAGAAACCAGCTTAGACAAGTATCAACTGGAACTACAGATGCCTTGTGTGCAAATGATGGAAGCATAAATCAATCTTGTTTTCCTTCTAAAATTATCAACAGCACAATGAAATCATTGAGTTCCATTTAATTTCCACTCTTACCCGAGGCATGGCTTCTGTAAAGTCAATTAGATTCTCTGCCTGTGATGTTAACAAAATCTCTAAGTCCTCTGGAGAGTTCTGCAAAACACAAGTTAATTAAATTACAATCTGTCACCGGGTGGAACTGCTGGTCCCCCCCTCCCCTATCTCATTCACTTTTGAAAAAGCTGCAAGTTGTGAGGATGAAGTTTATGAATCTTTTCCTCTTATATGTTGGTTTGGTATACAAGAATACTATTTTCATTAAGCCATTGAAACAATAAAATACAGTAGCAAAGAATCCCACTGCTGCTACACTAAACTGCATGCAATGGGAGGCTCAAACCACACGTAAAGAAGGTTTCCTATACACAAGCTCTTCAATTTGAGAGAATAGTGACTTTTGTGGAAGGCTTTCAAAATCCTAGTTTGTACATAATTTTAAACATCATGCAGTGCACAGCTAAACTATGGAATCTGCTCCCACAAGAGGAAGACATGGCCAGCAACTTGGATGGCTTAAAATGATTCAGCAAATCAATGGAGGATAAAGGTACCAATGGTTAATAGCCACAATAGCTATTGTTTCTACCTCCACTGTCAGAATACAATATGCCTCTCTTTGCTAAGGATTTCAAGTGTAGAGAGTGCTGTTGTGCTCCGTTCCTGCTTGTGGGCTGCTGATACACATATGGGTGGCCACTGTAAGAACAGAATGCTGGACTAGATGGACTTTGGTCTTATCCAGCAGGCTCTTCTTATGTTCTTATGAGTTTCTTGCATGAGCCTTGGGCTTGCACCCTCTTCTCTTGGCACAGCCAAGAGGAGGAGATTGGAAGTTCGATGATTAGCGCTAACTGTGGTTTACTGAAACAAGTAAGTCAAAATTGCTACAATCTGAAGTTGACTTGTTTCAATAAACCATAGATAACACTAACCATGGTTTGTCCCAGAGTTCATACATAATAAACTGCAGTTAGCTAGGAAACAGAAGTAGATGCACCCAATCTTCTTGTGGTTTTCCCTGAATAAGAGAGAGACAAGATGGGGAGTGCATACAGTTCAAACCCATAGTAATTTTTAGCTACGGCTTAATGGTATACCTGAACAAAGCCAAAGTCTCTGGGTGAATCAAGAAACACTGCAGTTAGAAAAGGAAGGTTGCTGCATGTTTCAATGCACAACTAAGTGTTTTGTATGGAGCCCCTACTCTTCTGTGCTGCAATTGTAGCTGACTCATGCAGGAAAACCCACTAGTCCCCATAAAGATACAACATACCTTTACAATAGCAGCCTCCTCTGTAGGAACCAGATTAGGAGGACTCAAAGAATTCTCAGGGCTAGAGGCAGCATTATCCTCATTTAATTCATTCCTGCAAGATGAAAACATGTCCACCATCATGCACAGCATGTGCAAAATAACCAGTGTTGCTCTTCACGAACAATCTGAAGACATGACAAATGATCACTGTGCCTCATGGCAAAGAAAAGATTACTGCCTGGGAGCAAAGGCTGCCTTTGAAGTCTTTTGTCATGTGAACGACAGCATCTTAGCACCTGCTGCCTCAGGCAAGCCCCCTAAAATGCATTGTGCTGTGGACAGATGGCTGCAAAAGGACATTATTCCAGAGTATTCAGCACACACTCCTTTACAGGAATCCATGGCCCCAAGTAATGACCATGCATTATGCCAGGCACATGCAAAAAGGACAATCTGTATGGCAACAATGCTTTCAGAGATCTATTTAACATATGAAGTCATGAAAAGACTGATAATCACTGTGGTTTCATACAACTGTCTTAACTTACACTGTATTTTTACATTCTCTCACATTCAACCATTTCATTCCTTCTTATGCGCAAATGATTATTTGATCCTATTCCTCCCAACAGTGAAACCTCAGATGTGACTGTTCTTTTGGTTTACAGGGTGTAAAATTTGTATCAATCAGTAAAAAGGCAGGAGGAAGGGGATGAGAGAAATGAACCCTTTGCCTTTTGCAAACTCAGCAAGGACCATGTTATTAAATAAAGGACTAATGGTTTAGAAACAAAACAAAACAAAAAAATGAGCAAATTAGGGGCACAGCAGAGTTGGTTATAATTCCAACCATAAGCCATGAGAAGAGTATTCAGTGAATGTATGAGAGAACTCAATTAGTAATGATACGAAGACTCTTCATTAGCATATTGGTTTCCATGGAAGTTAGCAGTGATGCAGCTAGAATGAAGCAATTCTAATATGCCCTGAAGCACACCACCACAATCTTTTATCTTTGGATACTGCCCTTTACTAAGTAGTGCAGGGCTACAGCTGAAACAACACTGGTCCTCTTCAGAAAGCTAAGGGAGCTTAAGATTTTATTTTATTCCTAAGGCTTTTTATCCACTTTTCTGCATAAAGGTGGCTAATAAACAAAAATCCAGGAGCAGCTACAATCAAATTTCAGAGCAGTAGATGTGGTGGAATCCATGAAAAAGAACAATTACCCAGAAAAAGCTCACAGAAATAAAACAATTTTCATTGCTTTTCTTAAAGCATAAAGTGATAGGAGGTTGCTCCAAATTCTGGGTGCCACAACTGAAAAGGCTGTGAAGAAATGCAAAACCAAATTTATAATGCCTTTAAAAATTATTTCTCGTATTGATTTCGTGTTATAAATAGGATGGTAACACCGTTACGGGGATGGATGGACACTAACAGTGTCCAAGAGGAATCACTCCACTAAGAGGTTGGGTTCTGTTCCTCTGGTATTGATTTTTAAGCCATACTAATTGTTCCTGGGTTTCTGGCAGACAAGCAAAATGACTAACCTGGCTAGAAATTGCTAGGATTAACTGAGTGAGCCACTCAAAAGCTGAGCTGTTTTATTCTTTCCTAGACTTAATCTCTATGCAATCTTCCTGCTGTTTCCCTGCCTTAAGAATATTCCCTCCCAGAGGACTTACGGAATGAAGGCATTGGAGATAGGAAGCGCTTTCAGCCTCTCTCTCGACTCCTGGAACACAGGGCTCTGGGCTCTCAGAGGGCTGTTCTGAACTTTTCCAGACAGAAGAATGCTCCTGAACAAACCAGACCCAAAAGTTTGACTATGAGCATGTTATAGGAATTCTAAGATCTCATATATATAAATCATATCACCTTTGCCACTATTCTCCAGTGAACAAACTTTTGCATTAGCAATAAAAAGCTAAGGTGTAGGCCAGTGCTTCTCAAACTTGGGTCTCCAGCTGTTGTTGGGACTACAACTCCCAACATCCCTAGCTAGGCAGGACCAGTGGCCGGGGATGATGGACGTTGTAGTCTAAAACCAGCTGGAGACCCAAGTTTGGGAAACACTGCTTTAGGCTATTTTCAACCATGTGCCCAACGCTTTAGTGCAATGTAGATTTCAATAAAGCATAAGTCTGCTAGAAGTAGGGTAAGTGAAATAAAGTTGACTGTATATAGATAGATATACCAAGAACAAATTTATTTTGCGTAATTTTTAATGCTTCTGCTAGACACAGAGGGAAAGAGTACACATTTGAGAGAGCTATACGTATAGCAGAGTTGAGCAGCATTCAATTATGACCATAGAAAACCAAGCTCACATCTCCTCTTAGTGACGAAGCTTCCTGTGTGGCCCTGGGCCAGTCACACACATGCTTGGCTTAGCCTGCCTCAGAGGATTGTTCTGACAATAAAGGTAGCACTGCCCTGAACATCTTAGAGAAACTACAGCTCAGTGGTGGGAGCACATATTTCTGGTTGAATTCCTGACATTTCCAGCTAGAAGAATCCAATAGCAGGGGAGGTATCTCAGCCTGAGACCCTGGACAGCAGCTGTTAAATCACAGTAGTTCATACTAAGCTAGACAGGAAAACACTGTGTTTTGGTATAAGGCGGCTTTCTATGCAAGGTGGAATAAATATAGAAACAGAGTATTTTAAAACTAAAGCGAACATTCTCAGGATACCGAATTCTGCATTGGAGCTGGGCATGATTAGAGAATTGCATAATTCCACCTCTCTTTCCATCTTAGGCACCTAATTTAGTACCAATTTAGCAGACAAAAATCTTTGCAAATCCTCAGCCTGCGGGAAGCCAAGAGTTGCTGGTGCCAGGACTTCCCATGGCATTTACATCACACACCAGTGCACTGAAACTAATTCCTTTTCTGCCTCTCTCAGAAGGGCGGCCAAGAAGTGACACTAAGCCATGGGAATTCCTCTACCCTCCATATACTTGCATTTGATCTGCAGGCCAGGTGGTGATATCCTCCCTCTCTCAGGTTCCCAATCCAGTAATGAGGAAAAGTAATCTCTTTCTCTCTCTCTTTTTAAAGGGCTAAGCACTTTCATTGGGTTCATGAATTCAAGGGACAGTCAAGCCTACTTGTAAATTAAGCATTCATGATAACAGAAATAGTAGTATTTCTAAACTACCAGCTAATTCCAATTTTATGGGAACCTTTCCCATGTGGCTTCTTGATTCACAGAGTAACTGAAGCAAACTGCCCGCGCTGCCATGAGTGCAGTTATACCTGAACCCTTCAGCACAATTCACCCTCAGTGCCTATACCTGCCAGCAGCATCTTGAAGGTTGGTGTTCTTATTGCCAGACATGCTATCCTCCCTCATGACCTAAAGAAAAGAGACATAACAGAACACTTCAGAAACTGTGAGTTTTGCAGAGATTTGTGATTTTATAAAAAGCAAGGCAGTTCCTCTGCAACAGGTCAAGGACAGGCTACATGCTTACTGTGAAAAGGAAACAGAATAGAGATCTAATGATCAGAACTGAAACAGTCCCATTTTACATGGGCAACACATCCCAATACATATTTATTTTAAAATTTAAACACCACCTTTGCATCTTATTAGGGTTTCTAAAGTGGTTTACAATACAAAATAAGTATAAGACTAAGCTCCACAATAAAAGTAAGAAAGACAAAAAACAAAAACAAAACACCAACCACACAGCAAGGTCAAAATAGTTGCATCAAAAACAGGCAGATACAAACCACTCACTCCCCATAGCAATAATAATAATAATAATAATAATAATAATAATAATAATAAAAAAAATATATTTATACCCCGCCCATCTGGCTGGGCTTCTCCAAATGCCCTGATTAATAAAAGTATTAATATTACACTTCCAAAACCAGCAGGGAGCCAGGCTGCACAGAACGGATACTGAGATAGAAAACCATACTGTATCTTGTAGCTTGCTTAGCATCCAGAGATATCTCACTTTGATGTTTCTGTATAGCATGAGCACATCAAGTATGACCCCAAGTACTTATTCGTATTCAATCAGTTGTGATCTGAATGTCAAGTTGGGCTCTGAATCCTTCAATGCGCTTGTTTAATATAATTTCCTGAGTAATATTAAACTGACGGCTTTGGAAATGAGAATTAGAGAATGCAGCAACTTTTTATGTGGCAGCATCTGTGACATATAAGGTCCAATTATGACAAGGGGACAGAGAGCTTGAACCATCAGATTTTCAGGAAACTATTTTAACATTTAACATTGTAACTACAGCAAATGTGCATCATCAACTCCAGTTGAAATGCTTATTTAATAAAGAAAGGTATTCCACAGCTCTTTTTGTTATCAGTAATTACATCTTTCTGCCCCAAAGCAAAGTACGGTTAGGTAAAGGCCACAGATCAGATGGACATTTTATTTTGCGAGGTTATTTTTTTATCAAGAGGGAAAATAATAAGATGCAAAAGAATGAGCAAGAACAAATCTTCCAACCTGCAGATTTTGCAAGACTTTTAGAATGGAGGGGAGCAGCAAAGAAGAAAAATACTACACTACCATGTGGAAAGGTGTGAGGGGCCAAAGGATGGTTCTCTCATGCTAAGAAAAAAAGAAAAAGCCACCACTTGCTGAGAAAAAGATCTGCACGCCATCTACAATGGAAAACTTTACTCATCAATATTCTATGAGAGCCACAGACAGAAAGTGGGAGGGCGCAAGAGGACAGAGATTAGTTTCACCCTCAGGATTTTCTTAGCCTTCCAAAAGCTGGAGCCACAAAAAATATTTATCAGTACATACCAGGCACAAGGGATATTAGCAAGATCTAAGTCACTCAAAGAAAATACTGCAGAAATGTGCATTTACTGATCACAATGGCAAACGCTTGGATTACAGCACTTACCTTGTTCACTGCCTCGGCCTGGGCCTTCAGAATGTTGCTCTTGATGTCTGGAGGCAGCCGTACAGAGGCACTCACTGGGCTCTCAATGGCATTGTTGAGACATTTCTCTGTCAGCTTCACCACCTCCTGCTACAAAGTAACAGAGGTGCATTAATTTGCAGCATCTCTCTAGGGAGAATCTAGGTAGATTAACAGCCACCGGGAGCAGCATAGAGGACACACAAACGGGGGTCTCAAAACCAGAACCTGTGAATAATGATGCTTCAAACCGACAAGCAGGAATGAATACACAGTGTGTACTGGAGAAAAGCCTGTGCAATCAGAGACGTGTGGTTTCAACAGCAATATATACAATTTGGAGCATTTTGCGAAAGCTCTGACTAGGAACAAGGTCTGCTTGCTAATGTTTTGGAACACACACTGTACTAAGAAACCAGAGCCAAATCGGAAGTGCACGTGCTCATTAACACATGCTTATCAGTGCAGGTATACAACTGGGATAAAAAGGGAAACACAGAGAGTGAGTGTGGTATAGTGGTTAGAGTGTTGAACCTGAGAGACCAGGGTTAAATCCTTTCTCAGCCATGAAACTCACTGGGTGACCTTGGGCTAACCGACCTCAAAGGGTTGTTGTGAGGATAAAATAGGGAGAATACTGCCTTGAGCTCCTTGGGAGTAAAGGTTGGATATGATATTGATAAATAAACAAAATAAAAGGTATTGGGGCCAGGGTGAGGGGGAAAATTTTTGATTCCCATAAACTTTGTAAATACTTGTAGCAAAAAGTAATTTTCCCAATTTTACCTCCACATTAAAAATCCATTTCCTGTTAAACTACTATTTTATCAAAATTAGCTCCCTCCTCTTCTCCCAGCTCCTCTTTTCCTTCCTCTTCCTTGTTGATGTCCAAATGGGGAGAGGCAATATTCTTTTTGCCTCTCTGGTTTCTTTCTGCCTTCCAACCAGAATTATAGTGATTTGTGGACACAATGGTTGCTGAGTGAAGTCCAGATTATTTAATCTGTCTGCTGTTGTATTTAATCTTCCAAGAGTTGGATTTCAATAGAAAAATTCTTTCCCCTGTGGAATGCCCTTAGAAGTGAACTCAACCACAAAGGGTTCCAGAGAGAAAGCAGGACTCAGAAGAGCTGACTTGGTCCCAGGAGCAGCAGAGTCCGTTCTGAGGTGCTTCTCCAGCTGTGGGTGTGTCTATGGAGTTTAGTCATGTTTTCAAACTACTTTCCCCCCACCTATTGCTTAGTATCTATCTTACAAAATACCATTAAAAAAATAATCACTAATGAAGTTTTACTTGCATTGTTCCCTACATTCCAGAAACCCAAGAAACTGGAATGCCTGTGCATTTAGAAATTAATTGCTCCCTTCAGTGCCAGCATGATTGTCTAGATCTTGGCACTGCCAACATTGCAAGCTTCCAGTCCAGAAAGCTGCCAAAAACAACAGCAACTCTCTTTTAAGAATAGGGCCATTCATACTACAGTTTCAAACATGAAACAGGGAGATTATTTTCCAACAAAATATTTCACTGCCGTCCTAACGTAAGAAAATAAATGCTGGCAAAGCAAACTGAACTTTAAACTATTTGCATCATCAGTTTATGAAAGGAATCTGAAGGTATTTCAGAATGCCATTGGGGGGGGGAGTTATCTGACCCACTGCAGTGAGATAAAACCTCTACAGCTAAATAGAGAGCCAATGATTTGTGGTTCTCATCTTGTTGCCGAGCTTGTTGGAAGCTCTGTCCTCCCACAAGACTTCAGCATTATCCCTACATTATGCTGTCATAAGTAATAGTAAAATATTAAACCATTTTGAGAAGCCCAGAAAATTAGCAAGTTTTAGCCCTTGGGTACAAGTGCTTATTTGCTATATGTATATTTTGCACATAAGGAGGGTTAAGGTTAGTGTGGGAAGGAAGTTGAGCAGTGAGGGACAGACGCTACAAATGTCTGTGGGGCCACCCTCAGTCTATACAAAAAGGTACAAAATGAAATAAAACATACAAGCATTTCTGAAAAACAAAAACTTTTCTAAAAAGTTTAAAAGCTACAATTACGTTAGGCCACATCTGCGTTATTGTATACGAGCATTAAAATCACAATTCGTAAGCATTTGAAAGGGCAGTGAATAACACAGGGTTCCTGTGTTACTTTGCACTTCTGGGCGCAAAGGAAAGGATGATTTTATAGATCTTAAATGAGCTGCAACTTCACTGAGGAAAAGAAAATATAACTTGGCACTCTTAAAAGAATCCAGTTAATGGTAACAAAACTGGTTAAGTACATGGTGATCTGTTCTGGATTTAAGGGTTCCCTGCATAGGATAGTCTGATATTGAAAAATCCACACATCAGTTATGCAAAGGCAGCTATAACCCGCCACACTTTTTAATCACCCCTAACACAGAACCTAGTTTATCCAGGTACCAACGTGCACAAAATCATTAGTTCTATTCGGATGGCATTTGTTTGTTAATATATACTGAATAGTTGAACAAATAACCTATACTCATGGGGGTCCGCATATTTTTAGTATCGTTTGAGACACCTTCATTTCCTTAATCACTTGAGGTCTTGTTTTCTTCATCTTTTAAAGCTGAAGCACAATAAAAAACAGACTTAGACACTGATCAGGATTGAGTGTGTTTACTTCTGTTTATGAGGAAGAGCCATCAGAAAAGAACCCCAAGGCTAATCTTCTTACAGACTGTGTAATCTTTATAATACACTAGCCATGAACTGTGCACAAGGCAGATGAAAGCCATTGAGGAAAACCTGAGCATTCAGAAGTGACTACTTTTTCCTCGTGAGGTACTTTGACATAGCCCAGAAAACAGAAACAACCATGAGGACCTGCATGTTCCTCAATACTCTCAGTAAGCTACAATGCTCTGCTACTCCTGCCAACTAAAGAGCGAGCAAAAAGGACCCATTCTTTATTAGCTCATTGCCTTTTCATCCTGCTTTTCAACCAAAAATTGGCTCCCACTGTGGTCTCACAGCAATTAAATGATTAGAAGGCAATGCAGAATTCTATCTGCTGTTGTGAGTTTTAGCTACCGGTAGATCTGGGAAAGATGGAGTAGTAACTGGTCACAGGCTTCCCTTCATTATCACTGCTAGCTAGAGGAAAGAAGATTCTGTGCTAGAGTTGATTCCAAGAACAGTGGAAGAGGAATATGATGTTAGTTTCCCTCTCCCCCATTGATAAAATCTGTTTGTTGGTGGCAGAAGGGTATGCATGCTGCTGGATGACAAAGGTCACACTAACATGCTTGTTTGTAGACTTAAAGCACCAAAATCCCCACCAAACCAGGCAAAAGAAAAAACTGTGTTGTGAATTGCTGAAACCCCAAAAGTTTCTGATGATGACTTGCATGAGCACAGGGAACTAAAAAAATATCCCCTGCGTTCCCATGAATTGCTGGCATCTAGTGGACCTTGTCAGCGCATACAGTATTTCCTCGATGCTGCTAAGACCATAGGATTGTTCCATGTGAATTATTTTAGAGAACACGACCTCAGAGTGGGAGCAGATGTTCAGCTCCACATCACTCGTGGAAATGCACTTGGTTCTTCTGTTTGGTCAGGGAGCCAGTAACCTGGAGTGTTTCTCATGCGCTAGCATGGAGACTCCTTGGGGCTGAAGTTGTCCTGCAAGAAGCTGTCTGTCTTAGGAGGAAATCTATTCCCAATTAAAGGAGCTGTATTCCCAACAAGATATGGTGCCAACTGCTACTTCTAAGACTGTAAACCAGTCTAGGTTATTCCGGAAGATCCCAGAGAATTTCTATCAGATATACACGTGCATCTATTCAGCTTTTACAGGGGTTTCCCAAAAACAGAATATAGGCAGGGCTAAAGAGCAGGAAAGTAACAAATTTCACTGAAACCTAAACTTTACACTCAGTAACTTTGGGAGGAATGAACACTCAGTACCTGTTTGTTGATGTTTATGTTGGACTGGGAAACCAGCAAAGGGTTGAGTTCTGCTTCCAGCCGCTTGAGTTTCAATGATGCATCCTCATCTGCTCAAATAGAGATAGGATATACCGGTAAATCAGGCTAAGACTGGAATGGCGCTTTGAAAATCTTTTGTCATTTCTGTCAATTATTAAAACCAGGATTACACTTTCCTGTAATTTATCTGTGTTTTTTTTAACATCGTCTGTGCAGCCATACTTATGAGTATTGCATATGCACCAGCTGGAAGCATCTGTAAATCCTACTATTTTGTTAAGAACTGTGGTCTGTTGCAGATAAGCTCACGTTGGTAGGTTGGGAAGGATCACAATTCTTGTTGAACGTTAAAGCATTCCAGATACTTTCCAGACACACATCAGATACTTTGCAGTATCACAGACAAGTAAGCAGGTATTTTAAATGTCCCAATAACTCCCATTCTACCAGGCATTTCCTTACCAACAGGATCCGCCTTGTCAGAGGGTTGTTCCTTTGTGCCAAGAGGAGTGAAGCCAAGACCCGTTTCTTCCAAAGCTTCAGCTGACCCTCCGGCAGGAGGAAAATCAGTAGTATTGTCAATACAAGTTTCCAACAATTCCTTGTTATCCAGTAAATCAACAATCAGGGGCATACTACATGGGATATGAAAAGGAAACAAGGCTTTAGGCACAAACAATTCAAAGCAAGCTTCTCTCAGGACAACCCGCACTGTTTTTGCTCTAGGCCCTCCCTAAGTCCTTTTGCTTTGCTGGAATGAAGTCCTTGAACTGAGACAATGCCTCTTACTTGCCTGGATAGAGAGATGAGTGCTCAGAAACCTCTGACTTCTGCATGACTAGAAAAGAGAAGGGTCATATCCATTCACCTATGGCTCTGCCCCATCCACCATGCAGCTCCCCAAAAGTTACCAACAAGGAAATGTGGTGTTCAAGCTGGAAAAGGTTCCCTCCTTCTGCTGTGTGCTATGCAAGTACAACTGCAGGGCTCCTTAAGCTCCTACCCAGCATTAAATCAAAAAAAATCAAAAAAAAAATCACAAAGTGTATGGATTGATCAAGTATTTGCATGTGCTTTTAAAGACTTCTGTAAGCTACCTTGAGAAGGCTTTTTGCTCAAGGCAGAGTATAATCCTTTAAATAAATAGCATAACACCATGCTATCTATGATTGAGGCCCTCTCAGATATTACACAATTATTTTCTAGAATGTGAACATTCTTGTGGTACCCACCTTTTCCTGTTAGGCAAACCACGAACACCTAAGCAAGTGATTTTTTGCATTTTTAAACAAACCACACAAATTTGGCAACCAAATTTGGAAAAGCTGATGTGTGCTTTTCCTGATCTGCAATGAAGCTGGCATGCTAATAATGCAGATGCTTTTTCAGTTGCTTTTAAAAGAAGATCTGGGTACAGATGGCAATCTTATTTAATTAATGATATCCCAAGACGTCCATACACACTGCCCAGACTTGCGCCCTGCAGAGGTCACTTTGGTGCTGCTAACACAGCAAAAACAATGTGGGAGACGAGTTACTGCAGCCACAGCTACAGCTGTGATTCTCTGGCGATTCTCTGGCAGTTTGGCTTCGCCCCCGGAGGCACGCTCCATTGTCTTTCAAGATAGACGGATGCCAACAACAACAATTCTAAGAAATAGAATGGAAGTGTTCTGTCTACTCTGTTCACCCTCCTTACAATCTTTAGTACACAGCATTTCTCTTTTACTCTTCATGTCACAATAATTATTATGGTAACATCTTTCACTTCCATTTTTCTGCAGCACCCTTCCCAAATACACACGATAAAGCACCACCCTTGCTATAATACCCTCCCCAACCCAAACTGGGAAAACTGCAACCTTTGATTACATTTCATGATGATCATCTCATGAAGTTACCATGTATCAAAGAAAAGCCTTCTTCATTGACTCTATTTGGCTGTTCAGTTTCTTCATATGACAAACACCTAAGGAGAGCAAGGGAAGGCTCAAATCTCTACCCCCTGGTGTGGGGAACCTTTGGCTCTTCAGATGTTCCTGAACTACCAGCTCCCACCACCTGTGGTCATTGGTCATGCTTGCAGTTCAGCAATGTCTGGAGGGCCAAAGGTTCCCTACCATCTGCCTCTATGCCCTCTGGCACATGAGGGCAAACTTTTAAAGCAGGGAGATCCTGTACTCATGGAGTTTCCCCCCATGACGTAGAACCTTGATTATCCAGGTTTCTAAATCTTATGGGAAGCCCAATAGTACAGAAGGTTCCCTGTTTCAGAAGCTCATTCTCCAACTTGCAGAAGCTGGGAAAAGAAAAAGGATGTGGTTATGCACTGGAAGGGGTGGGCATGGGTGGGCATCCCTGCCATCTTAACTTTTATTTTTAATGGTTGCTTCACCCAGTTTACCTGAGCATGTTGTAGTGCAGCAGCGAATGTCAGATCCACTCACCCACTGGATATCATTATGCATAATTCATCTGTATGTCCCACCCACCCAATTTCTCCACTTTTTTTATAGCACAGAGACTATACATGACCTACAATCTGTGGGCAAAGGACTTGCAAAAAGCAGTAATTGCTGGTATACAAACTAAAGCTGATAAAAAGCACTCCCACCACTTGGGACATCCAGAAGCAAATGCAACTTGTGAACCTGATCTCTATGAGACTGGAACGTTATCCAGAGCAGCTTACTCTCATACTTCCAGACCCTCCAAGCAACAGGACCGCTATCGTGTCTGGTTTAAGTTTGGTTGTCCCCATCCACTCTAAGTTCTGATACTAACCACCATTTTCAGAAACACCACTGCTCTGGAACCCAAACATGTACACAAAAGATACAGCCAAGTGTCATCAGAATATTGATGACATCCCAACCCAAATCTCTAGTGCAATTCTCACAAAAGCTTTGTACAATTCTGGGGTGGACAACTTACAGATCTTAGCCAGATTTTATGTAGGTGGGGAGTAGGGAGGGAGGAGACCCAGAGGGTGGAATGGGAAAGAAGTTATCTTCTGTGATGAAGAGAACTACTGCTCTCCCATAGAAAACAATCTAAGAAGTTAGGCTGCTTTATTGATTTCACTGGTTCTCAACTTCATTTCATTTGTTGATTTTCGCAAAATGGAGATGAATACATTACCTTGTAGTGCTGTGGTTCCCAAACTATAGTGCACTCTCCCCGCAAGAGAATGCACAGTATAGTTAACAGGGAGGAGAACATCCTGCAGCCGCCAAAGATACACAAAGTGCTATGCTAACCATAATGGTGTGTGTGAGAGAGGGGACTTCGGACCACAGTATCTGCTTCTCATCATGTCCACCATGGCTGGCTGATATTAGGAAATAAAACGAGGTGTGATTTTTCTAGTACATTTCTAATACCATGGTTGAATTAGTGCCCCGATCCACACATATAAAGAGGTATGAGCCAAAAAGATGGCTGCCGGTGGGTTTTAAGACTTGGGAGGTACAGTACGTTTCGAATGCACCCTACTTAACAAATGTTGAGAAAGTATTCTGTGCTGTGTGCACAGGGTTCCATTCAGGATGGGGAAGTGATGTGTTGTAGCCTCTAAGGTTCCTATGTTCCACAATGTCTCCCTCTTCCAATCATAATGATGAACAGTTTGCAAGTGTGTACACAGCCAAATCACTTAAACTGGCCTGGGCAGAAGGCAGGCAAAAGCATCAAGTGATCGCAGTGGGCCCATATTGAGATCCAGAAGATTTTGGGTCAGCTCAGCCCCCTTCCTGGAATGCTCCATTTAGGGATTGTCTATGGGCTTCCATAAGTAGAGATCCCCCTAACAAAATGGAAGAGGGAGCTCCACACAGGCAGTGTAACATGGAGGGCAGAGGGTAGCAGGATTTGGGAGAGGGACAGATTTTTCTAATCCAACCCTGCCCTGTGCTCAGGGCAGCATGAGCCTCTTTTTAAGTCTTTTGAGACCTTTAGGGGCTGGCAAAAAGTGAGGCTAGTAACTGACTTGGCTTAGATGCCCTGGACTCCTTTTAACATTTATTTATCTTTAAGTGACTTACAACACCAGTCATATATAGCAAATAACCACAAACCAAGTGCAGCTTAATAAAGCTGGTTATTTTTCAACTTTTGTTTTTAAGCTTTGTTATTGTTTAACTCCAAGCTTCTCTAATCCATAGCAATCATTGCTATGCATCACCTGACATTTCAGTGGAGCGACTACAAATAAACCCTCTACAACCCTTCTAGGTGGTTTAACATTGCATCTATGCAATGTAAAGTAGAGCTGTGCCAACATCAGTGCCCTCCTAATTTTTCTTCCCTTGCAAAAGAGGCTTCTGTTTTCTTTAGAATTTTGTTGGTGCAGAATTGAACTTAGTTTATTGCTGCAAGTTGGCTTCAGTTTTCTGTGTTTTTCTTTACTTTAAACCTTTTCCAGTGCTCTGCAGCCTTATATGCCTGTACCTTCAAATTAGAAAAAGCTCTAAGGGATGAATTACCTAATGTAATGGACTTCAAACTGACATGTGGGAAGCTGGGAAGTCTGCAGAACAATTTTTCTTCCAAAGAAGATAAGGGAGGAATGAAGGAGATGTAACTGGCTCATGATTCTCAGTCCCTGAGAGTGCAGGGAGGCACCTCTTTGTTTTTGCTGTTACTGCATTGTTGAACTAGCATTTCTGAAGCAGAAGAAAACTGGTCACATGCAGCTACATCATACAACCTGAATTGGTTACACCAATAAGGATACTGACAAGCTGACATGCTTTTCCAGCAAACACAACTGAACAGGTTTTTGAATTCAAGCAAAACATCTCAGAAAGACACTCTCAGACAACCTACTTAGAGGTCCTTCAGGTCTCCTTAAAAGCTTTTTATTTTTAATATAAAAAGTATAATTCTATTTAATATCCAGTTAGGCACATTATTAGAAGTCCAGAAGAACTAAAAAGGAGCAGCCTTCACCTGCCAGTTGCCATCTCCTCTATTTTTAAAAAATATAAAACAGTTAAAAGATCATGTCAAGCACAATTAAACCGCTCATGGTAGCTATGCTTACTTAAAACACTTTGAGAACAAAATAATAGTTTCTATGGGTAGAATATGCAGCTTTGTTACAACCAAGGAAGCTATTTAAACCTTTCTTCCGCTAAGAAAAAACTTAAGGTATTTTCTCTTAAGTGGCAAGAGAAAAACCTAGAAAGCTATATTCCTTCATATTCAGGTGTTTCAGCACATGGGTTAATTATTTAAAAAATATGTCTTTCTCCTGTCCTTCAAAGCATTAATGTTCCAGGGTGTCACAGGGAACAATCAAGGCTTCCTAAAGGTCAAAAGTCCTACAGGTCAGTCACGGAGGTTTGGACACCAGAACCAAAAGCCTGTCTGTACATTCCTGCATTCTTCACATTGCGGTCACGGACAAAGTCACTGTAGTGGTGTCTATCCACTGAGTGGGCCGAGGGTGGGGACCACGCGTTCCATGCACTTCCACCACGTTGACAGCAGTCACCAGCATCATGGGGCCTGGATTGGTTTGGGGAATGGGATGAGGCACAGTTAGTATCTAGACACAAATGAGGAGAGAGAATGGAAGGAGCAAGAGGCAGCTGAGGAAGTGGCAGACTAGCAAGAACAAACAAGCACAACGCGTGGGAGCTTACAAATATAGCTTAATGAAATGAAACGGTGGACTGTCAAATCAAACCCTCCACCGCTGCTACGAGGTCCTGCTGGTTTCAGGGTGACCAATGCAACAGTTAATTTGAATACTCCCCCACTTTTTCATATGGCATCTCCACCATTCAGAAAATGAAACTAGAAATGAATGCAGATACCTGTCCAGTCCACTGGCTTATCGTGGCTTACTATAATATGAATGGCTATAGATTTGCCTAAATGTGCAGGCGTAACGCTATATTCCTTCTTTAAGCAAAATACCTGATAGGCACAGCAGCGTTAAAGGATTTAAATGACACTGTTAAACGTTTAGGACAAACATGCTATTCTTGACAGGAGGACTACTTTGACCTATCAGAAAATAGTTTTTGAGTCTGAAGCAAAGAAGAATGATGAAGAAGCTCACCATAAACACTGTGGCCCAGTTCGCATGATTACAAGCCAACTTCAAACCATGGATTATGAAGTTTGCCTATGTAACTAATTACTGTATTGTTTGTTTTAAACCAGGACCTCTGGTTCATATGCAATGGAAAGCAGCAAAGATAACACAGCAGAAGTCCTCATCCTTGCTGCACAAGTGAGGGAAGGGGGAAAATGCAGAAGCCTGACACTCTGAGCTCAGGAAGGCTTATCCACATAATGCTTAAACCATGGTTTAACATGACATGCGAACATGGCCAGGAAAAAACAAGATTAAAAGTATTTCATGCACATGTTATTCAGAATTAACTGATCTGGATCCTGCTTGCTTGGCATGGCTTCTGCCATTTTTCTGTGCCCAAATTTCATTTTAGGAAACTGCAAAATCAATCTTCTTCGATGTGTGCAATTTTCAGCATTAACACAAACACAGTGTGTTAATGAATGAAGCTGTCCTGGACTTGCCCAGTTCTGATTAGTGCTTGGTCTTGGAAAACCATCTTGTTATGACAGAAAATCTTTAGCGCTTCAGAAAGAGGAAGGGCTAGTTTTTCCTCTTCCGCTCTACTGCTAATTAATGCCCATGAGCTTAGCTGGAGTTGCTCCATATTGAAGATACCTTGGACACTTGGTTCCTTAATATTACACATCAAGGAAGTTTGCTTTTTAGCTGGATTCAGAATCACATTCTTTTATGTTCTGAATTCCAAAATTCCTAAAACAGTGGTACCTCAAGTTACATACGCTTCAGGTTATATACGCTTCAGATTAAGAACTCCGCTAACCCAGAAATAATGCTTCAGGTTAAGAACTTTGCTTCAGGATAAGAACAGAAATTGTGTTTTGGCAGCACGGCGGCAGCGGAAGGCCCCATTAGCTAAAGTGGTGCTTCAGGTTAAGAACAGTTTCAGGTTAAGAAAGGACCTCTGGAACGAATTAAGTACTTAACCAGAGGTACCACTGTAATAAGTATTTTAAAATTAACTGCATCTATAGATCCAAACTTCTACACCTACCTATTGGCTTAACCACTTATTTTAAAATGGAATGAAGCACTTCCCAAAAGCTTAGTGTGTTCAAAGAAAACTTAGGAAGGCCCATTTTGGATGACAGCAAGAGATAACTATAATGCCTGTGGGGGTTTTGACCAGGAAACTGCCTGAGAATGCAGGAGATTAGTAAAAACCTTTGCTTGGCTTCCTGTAGAACTACTAAAATTTGATCAGAACACTTGATTGAATTGAGTGTTGCTGCCAAAGCCAGCTAAGGAAGGTAACTCAACTGAACAAGACTTTTGGAATTCTTAAATCCTTCAATCTAATAATTAGTAACAGTCATAACTATTATTTTCAACAGTACCATGTCACGTTTGGTCTACTGTAGACATAAGGGGAGTTTTCTCAGGGGTTTTTCTTAGATAGTTTGAGTATCTGGTAGTCTTCGGCTGGTTTCTGGAGTGTGTGGGTGTACGCATGTATATGTGTGTGCTGAATATTTAACCATATTCAAAGCTTGTGCCCTAAAGCCTGTAGTTCTACTGACATTACACAATGATCCAATGAAGACTGAGGGAAAGCCTATCAGTATGGTTGTGAGACCGCTACTGATCAACTTTGCCATTTTGGAAAATAGAGTATGACAGTTCTGTCTGTTGTAATGTTCCACTAAAATCGCATCACTATGCATCATCGCAAGCAGCATCGCAGGAAGAATATGCACATTAGAGTAAAGGAGATTTGAAAAGCATGCAAGATACCAAGCCTATGCAAAGAAGCCTTCTTTAGAAGCAATTTCAAATCAAATCAACTCCTGTTTCTTATGTTGAGGATCTGGTTCATTGCCATATGAATTCAAACACCACCTTTATTTTATGAACAGCTCATCATAATGGCTGCCAGTAATAATTTTCAGGGTTCCAGAGTTTGTGGAAGTCTTTGCATGTACAGCTATACAAGGCCCTACAGGTGTTCACACTGTTAGCCTAGACATTGGAGGGGAGGAGTGGAACTTGGAACATTTGGGCAGGTCTGCTCAAGATGGCCCCGTTCTTTGCTCTCGTGTACAGAAACAAGGGAGCTGGTAATCCCTGAAGACGTATCACCTGCAGCTGACATCCTAGCCCCACATCTGCTTCGTTCCACTATCAAGGCAGCAACGGAACATGTTTAAAATTGAATGTGAATTTGAGAAGACACAGGCTGCTCATTCGCCCCTTAAACACAGAGCAAGATTTCAATAGTGCCATATGATCAGGAATTAACCTTGACAATCCTGTAAAACCTAAGTGCAAACCTAACTTTGGAGTTTACACTGAATATCCTTGTCTTCACTATCAATAGGTTAGGAACCTCCACAATAAAAAAATGTGAACTCATAGTAAATTCTCTGAATGGTGCTGCATTGCTTATCCTTTCGAGTGGCACTGTCAGCACTGCAGCTCAAATTATGTCTAAAAATGACATAATGAAACACATAATGAAACGTTTCCATACATGCAAAGAACCATCCCTTTAAAAATGTACAGATCCTTTACCAAATTAAAACGTTCAATGCACCATAGTTCTAACAATTTTGAGCTTAAATAAAAATTCTCTAAAGAAGGCTGATGAAGTGAAAGGAGCAAGACCAAAGCCAAGCTGTGGGACCAGACCAATTAAAAGGGATAAGAGGTTGATGCAGGAAAGCCCCATAGGCAGCATCGAGACATTCAAGTCGCTCTCCTCCAAGCAGAGACACACATTCCATCAATGCATCCAGCTTAATCTCATTCCAAACTTCAGACTGAACGCAACACACTTGATTGACCATACAGCTCCAAACAATTCTTTACTGCTTTCCCTTCCCCCGACCCCTGAGAATAGCAGCATAACCTGCCGAGTTCATGTATAACATTAAATCATAGTTAGAAACAAACACCTGTTTAATGTGAACAAGCAGCATACTGGGGCAGGCTTCTCATGAGTGCCCATTTTACTCCTCTCCCACTGCTGCTGTGCTGTTCCACCATTAAACAAAACCAGATGTTGGCTTAGTGCTGTGCAAGAACCATCACTCGTGGTTTACTATGAGCAGTAAGCCAAAAATGAGCACTTAATGTTTGCATTAAACTAATGTTTTAACATCATGTGTGAACTGGGCCGTACCATGCAGAATAACAAAAATGTAGGCTGCTTGATGAATATTTAATTCTGAAAAGGAAGAATGCAATTCCCCCACAAAATCCCAAGGTGATGTAGGATCACTCCATATACTGCCCATATCACATACTGGGCTACTGCTGAAGCGAACTTACACCCGAAGTTCTGAACACATGGTCCATGTTTTCCTCCAAGCGCCCAGAGCCAGTATAGGCACACAGGGCAAGGATAAACAGACAGGTTATGTGACAAGTTTTATTGAACATGCACGTTTGCTACAGTTAAAAAGTTCTCCTTCTTGTGCCACTAAGGTCTGGAATAGACCACTGCAACACATGGATGGAAAAGCTATAATATCCAGGGGTTGATGGAACAGGAACTATGGTGAAAAACAACCCTTTCTTATCTATTAAGCTTTCTGTAGCTCGTAACGGCTACTTCCAAAATGGTCCTTTTTTACATAGCAATGGTATAGGAGTGTGTAGCCCATATGCATATCTAGGGCAACCAAGTGGCACCTTCTATAATTAATTCCTTCTTTTACACAGCTATTAAAAGTGCAGGCACTCTGCTGTCTTTTGTATCTGACCACCCTATTGATACTCATATATGCCTATTTTACAGCATGCTCTTGTGGTGGGAAGCCAAATTGGCAAAGGTTTCTCTCAGTGGAAGAGATGTGTATATACTATATGTGATTATATGCACTTTGAAATTTTAATTAATATTAATGTAGGAAACCACATGTAGAAATAGCCTTAATAGAAGTTACCGCACACTTACTTTTCTTTGCAATTGTGCTGGGTATAAAAAAAGGGAAAACCTCTTGAGCAATATGCTGCTGGACTGCAACTCACATCATCCCTGATCATTGGCTGTACCAGCTTGGGGTAATGGGATTTGGAGTTTAACATAATCTGGAGGTACACAGCTTCCCACCCATTTTAGGAGAAGGGGAGCAAATTGAAGTTTTCCAGGTTCTGCAATTCACAGCACAATCACAGCCGTGCACATTTCTAAATACACCATTTATATTCTTAGAAGCGGCAACTCCTTGATAAATCGTTAGGAGGCTGTTAAAGCATAGTCAGAGCTGTTTGGAGCTGGAGTCTAAAGGGCACACACAAGAATGTTACCAAAAAACATGTGCACAGCAGTTATACTGAGCTTATGCAAGACAGGCCAACATACCAATAAGGCAAAACAGAATTTAAAAAATAAAGTATCACCACCTTACAATCACCACCAGTGGGAAGGAAGAAACTGACAGAGCAACCAAGAGCTCAAGAGAAAAACCTCCAATTTCAGACACTGGATAAATCAAGGGCAAGAGAAAAGAGAAAGCACCTTTTGATTATGTTTTTGATCACAGCTCAGAACAGCTTCAAGATATAAAGCCAAAGTCAAGAGCATTTTTAAGTCAACAGATACAATTAGCTAAGTTTGCATAAAAGACAAATACATTTGAACAATTAGGACCACACATTAGCAATACTTGCTGTATCACTGTTATAACCACTTTTAAGTATGTTTCTTTACAATTAAATAGCATACAAATTAAATGAGATCAAATAAATAAGTTGTACAAAAGCAAAACAAATCAGATTATGATCACATGTCAAAGGTTCACTGCATGGATGGAACAGCCTAAGATAAATTTTAAGTCTACTGCATTGTAATGCTGCAGTTTTTCAAAGCGTCTGAGAGAATTAAAAGTTTTTCTCCAAGATTAAATTGTCCCCTTTGAAGCAAAAAGTATTTTTGAGCCAGAATGGGGCTGGAAACTAAGTAATATGGTCTTATCTTGATGGATAGCCAGAGCTTGGACCACCAGGAAAAGGGATTTAAATGAAATATAAGCTCTTATTTGCAACCTTTCCCATTTTTTAAAAGTGAACCCCTCCTGGTCACTGCAAAAAACAAAACAAAACAAAAACTGCAGCTGTGAAGCTTGATACGTTTTATAAATTTTTTTTGAAGAAAAGCCTGCAATAATGAAAAGTATGGCTTTTCTCATCTGGCCAGAACTTACGAGCACAATCCTGGTTGAAGGGTGTGGATGGACAACTCATTCAACCCATTTCTCTGCGGGAGCACATAATGAGGGTGCACTATAGGAAGGTGCTACCCAGCAACACTGGGATTTCAAATAATGAATTGACGTATTGAAGTATCCAAATTAGGCTGAAAAGAACAATGGGTTGTTCCATGGTCCCCACAAAACTATATTCTTCTTAGAAGACACAAATATGAACAATGTGTTCCATATCAGTTGCAGGAAAGGTATGTGAAATGACCATTTCCAAATCAGAGCAAAGTGAGACCAGAATAACGCACCATTTCTTGTCTTGCTGGCTGGTCCCGGGACTCCGTGGAAGATTTTCTATTTCAACTAAGACTGGCCCAGAAGGAACTGCTGTAACAGAGGGTAGGGCGGGCATTGCACTCCAGTTCTTGAAA
Source organism: Darevskia mixta (assembly GCA_034641385.1). Lineage (NCBI taxonomy): Eukaryota > Metazoa > Chordata > Lepidosauria > Squamata > Lacertidae > Darevskia > Darevskia mixta. Next base: position 7,674,793 of record JAWWNH010000001.1, on the reverse strand, counting down.
GACAAAATACAAAGCAAAAATGTAGTTTTGCCTTCAGTGTTGTTTTTTAAGCCATGAAAATGAGAACACAAGGTTTTCTACTTTGGTTTGTAAATTTTCATATTAGCTTAAACCTTTATGGCCAAGTGAACCAAATGATCCAACTTTCCATTTACTACAGCTTCTAAATTCTGAGGTCAAGGCGATTGCATTTGAGATTAGTTTACTTTTGATGCAAAGACTTAGAAAAATGTTAAGTAAACAGATTAAACAAACTTACTTGCTGTGATCCATTATTTTGGCTGAAAACATTATTTGGAAGGCTGAAATGGGAAAAAACCAATAGTTTAAAGTTAATTTATCAAAGATCAAACTGTTAGGGTTTTAAGGCTTATCTGGGTCTGCCAGCTCCAAGTAGGATCAGCAACAGGGACATTAAAAAATAAATAAAACTGGGGCCAAACCAGAATTTACTGTATTTACATTTGTATGCATCACTTGACTCCAAAGCAGCCCTTACTTTGACTGTTTTACACTAAGATCTCACACATATGCTGGACTTTTACCTAAGCCATCATAATCCATATGAAGTTCTGGAAGGCAAATCTTATCAAGCTGCATGAACAGGGGCAGGAGTGCAATAAATCAAAGCCAAATTTTCAACTACGGTAAAAGTGAAATACTGAGCCCTGATGCCTGGGACCAAAACACATTAATTTGTCTTATCTGTGTATGTTTCCAGTACCATCAAGGTGTGGTTGTTGTGGTTTCCACATGAAACTAACTTGCACAGATCTGTTAAGTCAAACACCACACCATAAAAAGCAGGTATGAAAGAGCACTTCTTTCAACAACAGCAAAATATTCACTGCTGATCTAATAACTTTCAGTGAAACGACATGCAGCTTTTAAAATCAATTTTAATCAGCAATGTTAATTAGCATGCATAGTCAAACATAGAATTGATTAGATCTAGGGTGAACATACCACAATATCATACCACCATTAAAAATAAGTAGAGGGAGGATGGCAAGCTCCCATGAGGCTACCTACCTCTTTCACTAACTAAGAAAAGGAGTAAAAAAATAAGTACAGTAGGATCGCATCTTGTGTGGGAGTTACACTCTGGGGGGTAGCATGTGAAGCCAAAATTGTGTATAGTCAGAACAAGCCCAGTGTGACCATCCCTACCTTTCCAAAGCCAGCACACCGAACAGGCTTTGCATACTGGGCACTGGGAGGTTGTGGACTCCTGGGAAATCTTGCAGGGTTATCCCAAGATCTTGTGAGACCTCCAGAGTCTGTGCAAGACCTTCCCAGAGCCTAGTAAGCAAGGCAGAACTTACAAAGCTCTTTCCATGGCAGGAAAATGTGGCATGGAAAGAGCTTTTAAGCTCTCTGCCTTGCATGAGTTTTACTGTTTAATTTGAATGGTGTCTAATTCATGAAAAAATACATAAGCAACAGGAAATGGGCATTTAATATATTATCAGAGCATATTCCTGATAATCCTATAGGGATGACCAAGACATATTCATAGAATAAATCTTTACTGGGGAAGCCTAATGCTGACAGGTCCTCTTACCTAGTTTCTTCAGATTTATGAGTGTGTCCTGTAATAAAACACAAAAATTGTCCAATATATCAATTACACAATATCAAAAAGCTTGCATTATTTTTTCAAAGATACTTGTGCAAAATGTTAGGGACACACTTTAAAACAGACTAAAACTTAGAATGTGCGGGGAAAATAGGTATACAGTGGTACCTCGGGTTAAGTACGCTTCAGGTTAAGAACTCCGCTAAGAACAGAAATTGTGCTCTGGTGGCGCAGCGGCAGCAGGAGGTCCCATTAGCTAAAGTGGTGCTTCAGGTTAAGTACGCTTCAGGTTAAGAACGGACCTCCGGAACGAATTAAGTACTTAACCCGAGGTACCACTGCATACTATTTGTAGGGTTACCTATCATGCAGCTTTACCACCTTTCACAGGCATTTCCACTAAATACTAGGGTCTTGCATCCAGTCCAGACAAATCCAAGATTCCAAACGGATTCTGGCAGATCCATGATTTGTCTAGAATGGGTTGAAGCAGCCCTAAGCACCCTAGGTTCACCTGGAGCTATCTGGGGTTGCCAAAAGGGGAGGGGGAGTTCAGGCAGCAACAGGTGGGGGAGAGGAGATGATGCCGGTGAGAGTCCCCTTGTCACCAAACACATTAGGGTTTAAAATGCTGAATAAACATTAGAACTATGAAAGGCCCCCAGTTCAGCTCATAGCCCAGGTTGAGCATGATCAGGATCACCAATTGGGCCCTGAGCCGAACTGTGGGTGCCTTGCACAGCCCTAGTAAATACAATGGATAAGTCGGAAGACAGGGAAGAAAAGTCCAGGCAGTTGCCCCATTAACAATATTGTATGCTGTTTGTAGAACGGGCAAGGATCCAAAGAAGTATGACACTGGCTCTAGGAACTCAAGGGGGTAGATTTGATATTCTGAAACATCAGGCTCTACTCTCATGCCACAATAGTTATTAAGCACCTTTTAGTTTCAAAAACAGTTTAGGCTACAACATCGGTATCAGGTATTCTGTTAGTTAGTGTAAGTCAAAGTAGTAATTTGGATCAAGTCGAGTGGCACCGCCTACCACTGAGTCAAGCTACCTCTCATTTGTAGCGTTCTCCTTGAGTATCGCTTGCTAGGCCTTCTTTCAAAAGATGCCGATCTTCTGGCTTTGTTGGTCTTTGTTGTCTGGTACTCTGTTTTCCCACTAGATTGAAGTGCAAAGAACAAGAGAAAACATATTTGAAAAGTTGATATAATTGACAGCACCCAATTATCCTTGCTCCTCTAAACACTTAGTTCTCATGTGCTTTTGTTTTATTTAAAGCCAGTCATATACGTACTATTAGATTCTATAATAATACTAAACAGACATGATCTTTACCAGATGATATGGTATAAAATCCAAGAACAAAACAGAGACAAGGAAAAAATGGAATGAAACAAGAAACATGAATAGGATGAAAACTATAGTCCACATATACACTCAGTTGATAATTACTGGAACTGTATATATTTTGTGCCAAAAATATCAGTTTTACCACAAAAATCTAGATTTGTACAAGCTAAACTCCCCCCCCTCCATTAAATCATCTCTACACTTTGTGTGAGAGTCAGCCAAAAGACATGGCAGAGAAAACTCAAGGATTCACTAGTACCTACTAGAGCAGTTTTGTAGAATGGGAGTGCTCTTTGACGCAGCCCTTTTGAACACAGTTTCAACTGGTGAGCCAGCTATAACTATTGGAGAAGGGAAATGGCCACAGTTCCACATCCACTGGTTACAACCATCGTAGATCACTGTGTAATGTGTTCCACACCGTGCTTCCTTTGAAAAGCATTTGGGAACTTAATTGGTTCAAAATGCAGCAGCTGGACTGCTGACAGGAGCCCAATCATCAATTCTGAAGACACCAATATTACACTGACTCCCCTGACTACTAATCTGTTCATGGGCTCAGTTTAAGATTTTTTTTTTTAACGCTTTATCCCCTAAATGGGGGAGGGAAAGTAGGGAAGGATGTATACTTGAGCTGAGTAACTACAGATCCACTTCCTCCAATTAATAAGCATATGCAAAAACAGTTCAGGCTTCTTTCTCTAATCCTGAGATCTAGAAATTCAGTCTTTTCTGGATTTGGCCAAGGTAAAAGTTTGGCTTTGGTATTCCGCAGAACACAGCAGCAGAAAGGCTTAACACGCGGCAGATTTTCCACGCCTACAGACTACTTTGAATGAGCTAAGTGCCTCTTTCAATCCTTTTCCTTTATGCCAATAAGAATCTGGAGTAGTGACCACTACAAACAAAACCATGGACCAGCTTTCTTTCCTGTGCCTTATCTGAGAAAAAGTCAGGGAAGAAAGTATTGAACAAAAGAGACTGCTGACCTGTATCTGAACCTTGACCCCAGCCGAATGAAGCTTGACCGACTGGAACCTTTTTGGACGGGTCCACGGAGGCGGAAGAAGGCATGATGCTCGACTGCACATTTCCACAAATGTTTGCAGGCCTTTGGGTGATCCAGCCGAAAGACAAAAGTGTGCTCCTGCTCCTTGCCCTTACAGGGGGAAAAAGACCACCACAGGAGCGTTTAGAAAACTACTATGAACGCTACCTTCAGATCATCACAGCTAGTCACAAATTGCAGTCATTCATAGAACCCATAACTCAAAAGGTAAGTTCAACCAAGAATGTTATAAAATACTGAAGAGAACAATGTGCTCTCAGTATTTTATAGCATTACTGATATAACAGGTTCTTCCTGTTTCCTTGACACAGAATAAGCCAGAGAGATAAAATATAAATAGCAGAGGATCAGTTTATCTTTTTTGTTATTATGACAGAAAAAAGCATTACAATTATAAAACATGCTATACAGCGCTAGTCACTTAAAGGGAAAACTGCACAACTTCTTTAAAAATGCCAAGCCACAACTGAAGACATGTGACTCTGCTGAGCGATATGTTGCCTTCTTGACATAGGAGCTGCTATACTTTATGCTGACTCTGGATTGGGAGTGGGGAGGAGAATAATGGTTTTCAACAACTTGAATAGCCTAACTAGAAGAACAAACAGAATGGAAAAGATTGCATTTCTATTTTCCAAGGGGTTTAGTCAAGCTAGTTGACATTTATTTATTAAAACCATTTTTTACTTCTTTTTAAAGAAGGCTTGGAGCACCAGTGTTTACAAGCTGCCTTCCCCTAGGCTGGTTTTCTAGTCTCTTTACCAAATCAATCAACACACACTAATTAGGCACTTAAAAATCCAACATATTTTTACTTGGAAGTAATACAAAGTCAGCCAAATTTCTCCATAATTAATATGAACACAGAACGGTAGTGCTGCTTCTGTAGCAATATGCCTTATCAAATGCAAAGAGGAAGAAACCTCACATTACTATTGGTCGAAACTTAAAGATCACTCTTGAAATCCAGTGTATTTTAGTGATTAGAATACTGAACCCTAGCCTGGGAGAAGTAGCCAGATTAAGATCCTCATTCAGCCATGATGCTCTCACTGAGTAATTGATCTTAGGCTAGTAACTTTCAGCCTAAACTATCTCATGGGGCTGTTATGAGGATAAAGTTGGAGTGGGTGGCAGATGAACAAACAAGTGCTGGCCTGAGTATCTTGGTGGAAGAATGGAATACAAGTATACTAATACTGTATGTGGAGGAGATCAAGTAACAATGTGTTACTTCAAGAAGATGAACAATGCCTGTTGGTGTTAAAATGATATTATGTTTCAACAATTAGGTAAATGTTTCAAATATCTATAATAATTATTCATTATTCATTCTTGGGTAGAAAAATAAATTTTAAGGACAGTCTCTTCAGAATATGACAGGTCACTATTCACTTTAACACAATGATTTTCACTAAGTCCCAATTACAATCAATAGGAAAAATGTTTACGTTATCACCCACAACCATCCTTAATTTATTTTGGCTACGATACTTATGCTTAAGCTAACTCACAACAATAGAAGCAAGATGAACAAAGACTTCCTTCTACCTGTTCATCATCTTCAACCACCACTAGTGTTAATTTATTCTTTCTGAAGTCCAACCTAGTGATCTTTGGCCTGTAAAAATGTAAAAGATTTACTGCAATTGCACCACAATTCATACAGCACCTAGTAAAAACATATTTTACAAAAATCTATGTAATGCCAAGAACACCAGCTATTATCTTGTGCTATAAATTAATATTTAAAAATTGCAAGTTTAACCATGGGGAGCTTTAACACAAATATCAATGTTAAATTAGTTTTTTAAAGGGAAATTCTAATTGAATTTTCTGGTTTTGAATATTTATGCTTGATTCATGTAGACCAATTTCTTAGTTCCTTCCAGTGAATGAGAAGTATACACTCATCCTACTGAATTAATGTCCCATACCCAGACATACCGGTATCTGCACTCTCAGGAAAACCACTCTTTTTTACATATAAACACGCAGCCTAACACAGTCATTAATTTCTCAAAAGCCCAAACTAAATAGCTGTTACAGCCATTTTCAAGAATCATTCCACCCATTCACAACACACCTAGAGCTCTGTTATGGCAATTCACAGAGAATGCCAACATAGAACAGTGCTTGCTTACAAGACTTACAAATTCTAGCCTAGGGCTAGGCTGCAGACTCTAAAATAATTTATTTTATAAATTATTCTGCTTACCAGAAGAACAATCCAATCTTAGTTTCTCCTTCAAACACAAGAACTCCTGTGGGTGTTAGTCCGAGGCTATAATCATTTCCATCTCTTGCCTAAGAGGGATACAAATTAGATTGGAATATTCCTACAGATGCGACTTTATGCTGGTACAAGTTGCTTTAATTATACTTTCATTCATTGTTAAGATACTGCAGCAAAATTAAAGGCCTTAGTCACAGATGTTAACAACAAGCCTCTCACCAAGCATTTATTCTATTATTATTTTTTGTTTTATTAAATATTTTATCTCTGGATATTATTTTCACTGCTTATAAGGACATTGTCTGCTACTCTGAGGATTCGATCAAGCCAAGTTGACAGATATGAATTTCAGAAACAGACATAGTTACAAAGAACATTTCACTTATATTAATCTACACTGAAAGCTACATTTATGCTTCATCATTTGTGGCTTCTTGAGAATTACTTAACATTAGGCTGCAAACCTGGTCCTAAGTCAAACAATATTAAATCTCAGTTTATTTTCAGCACTCATCTCTCAAGACTTCCACGATTTTTATTTATTCCGAATATGTTTAACATTATGATTAAGAATTTCAGTGCAATTCATTTCTTAGTAACAAAATACACTGGGGTAATAAATTCACTGTGTCTGGTCTAGAGATCCATTGTTGGACTTTGACATGGGAGACCAGGGTTCAAGTCCCCACCCAGCCATGAAGCCCACCTGTGGTGAGATCACAAATGTGGTTGTTGTTATAGCAGCTGGGTATATAAGCAGTAGCTTCAGATCATATCCATTTCTGTCAGATGCTCAGCAACATATGTATTAACTAAATTGTCCTCAGTAACTTGTATAGGTAAGCAGACTAGGCTATTATAAGAAGCAGATCCCACTCATTGCTACAAAGACTGCAAGTTTAGGTATTTTTATGTTTATAGAAGTACTACAAATAATGTTCCCAAAAGCACAGCCTACAACCATAAGACTTACCTTGACTATATGCATGTCTACTCCATACATTTCCAGCCATTTTGCTTTGTTCAAATAATTTGTTTCTGCCTGAGCTGGTGTTTGCCCCCTGAAATGATTTATATTACACAAAATATCACATGAAGTTAAAAATAACATGCCTTGATTAAAAAGTGAGGTTACAGAAAGAATACAAAAAAGGGGAACTTGATATATGTAGAACAAGCCAAATAGTGCTGATCTCCACTCAATTTTAGTAACAGCCAACTTGAGTTTTGTTTTGAAATCAAGGGGCTAAGAAAATACTGAATTGCTAAATTAAGATGTGGAAGCTTACAGAGCTGCATTGGTAACATCAAGAGGTGCTAAGGCTGTAGACTGCATAAAACGCATGCCCTATTGTCCAGATGATACTACCTGGTCTTAGATGTGTCTTGTAGCTTGCTGTGATCGCTCAGAAAATGAAGGAAGCTTTTGCAGTATGTTCTAGTTTGTCTCAACAGAAATACAACACCACACTCAGGAAGGTATTCATAGGAATTTTAAGTCCTCTTTCACTCAGCAAAAGAAACCAATGCATACAATGGTAAGCGTTGGATGGATGTGGCAATTTACCAGTTGGGAGTTTTTACCTGTATTCCTTCCACTTCTCAAAAATGGCAAGTTCCATGTCTTCAGTTTGCTCGGGCACAAACCTGAACTCTGAAACTATATCAGGGATGTGTTCAGTAGGGTCATAGTCACCAAGTTCAGCTGGAAAGAGAAGAATACTTCAAGAAAATTCTAGCAAAAGCAAATTTGGAAATGGCAAAATCCGAAGTGCCTACAATGACACTTATTTCATAGACACACTGAACATTTATTCAAAGATAATAAAAACTCCATTTAAATATTTACAATTTTAGCGAAATCAGTATTTTGATCTTAGTATGTTAAAACTGAATCTTAAATCAGCTTTGGAAGAACTACAGACACAAACAAAAACTTATATGGAAGAGTATTTTCATTTACTACTGGAACTGTATGGGTGGGGGGAACTAGCATTGTTATTCAAGTTCTTTCATTCCTCTTTTTTTAAAGATACTCAGACTTGCAGATGCTTGGTGAGATCACTTTCTTTTTTTACCATCACAAACATGAAACTTTTAATGCAGTCTTTTAAAATGTAAAAAGCAGCTGAAAATGTAAGAAGCAGCACTGAATAATATAACATGTTTGTTAAATTTTGTGCTATGTAAATATTTTAATAGATTTCTTGAGTCTTGAACACTACTGAGCTTATTGAATAAATCTTTTAAGCTGCATTTTCATGAGCCTTTCAACTTGAAGTTAAGGAAGTTTTTAAATCCATAATTTACTTGATGCTTGCTTGCTTCCAAAGCTAGGTTAACCTCCAGCTAATTTAAATAGGATCTACTCAGCTGTCTACTGGGCACTGTCATCAAAGCCTAGAATCATACATTTACTGTCATGCACATTTATAAACAGAATCTATGCCAAAATGGGATCAAGGCATGAATTCTTTAAGCCTTTGCTGCAGCCCTCTTCATAGAGTTGGATCTCTGCATCCCACCACTACAGAAACATGAATACCAACACTTCATTGTGTTGTGTAATGTACCTCTTCTATCATAATCCACTAGGCCTTCATTTTCCCTGGTTGTCAGTAGCTGCATTTTACATTCTTGCATCTTCCCTTAATTAGGCTAGCTGCTCTAAAGTAAGTCAAGCAACTTGCTTCTCTCCTACCTCTATGCCCCTCCTATAATAATGAATCTTCTTGAAGAGCCAGTAGTTCCACTTACACAAAACCTCCTGACAAAATCTTGACTGAGGGCATGTGCAAAATTACTATCTTCTGGGGAATTGATTCAAATAGTGTCTTCTCTTATTACACAGATATATGAGTTGCCTACTCATACCATCAAACCCAATATCTTCCATCATCATCTTACCACTGTTACTTGAGTTCTTATCTTTCAACTGAACACTACTATCTATAGATTGTTAGTAGGAACAAAAATCAAGAGTTGGGTTTTACCATCCCAACAAACAGCAAATTTATGAATTCCTCTGAAAGATTGTCAGAATACATAGCAAAGTCTATCCCCTTCTCCTATCTAAGCAATACAGAAAATCACAGAAAACATTTTTTGTGTTCCTCGCTGCCTCATACATTAAAAAATGATCAACATTAATTTATATATTTTTTCATATATATAACCTTTTGTACCAAGGCTGTGGGGCCATGTGGTCAGCATGACTAAACCACTTCTGGTGCAACAGGACACCCTGACATTTACCTTCCTACCGCAACAGTACCTATTTATCTACTTGCACAGGTATGCTTTAGAACTGCTAGGTTGGTAGAAGCTAGGACACAGCGACGGGAGTTCACCACCGTTGTGTGGATTCAAACTGCTGACCTTCTGATCAGCAAGCCCAAGAGGCTCAGTGGTTTAGACCAGTGTTTCCCAACCAGTGTGCCTCCAGATGTTTTGGGACTACAATTCCCATCATCCCTGACCACTGGTATTGCTAGCGAGGGATGATGGGAGTTGTAGTCCCAAAACATCTGGAGGCACACTGGTTGGGAAACACTGGTTTAGACCACAGTGCCACCCACTCCTTTTGTGTGGGGAAGTACCTTTTTGCAACATACTATTTTATCTGGCGGGTATATATAATACTTTCTAAGATTCTAAGTCCCACAGGAAATATAGATAACTTTAAAAACTACACTTGATACATGACTAACAGCCACTGAACACTCCTTAGGAACTTATGAGTATCTACTTCCAATGCAGTTATCTACAATCAGAACTATGAGAATCACAGAAAATTCCTTCTACTCTGCAGTAACAATCTTGCAATAATGATTCTAGACACACTTACTTAGAGGTTTCATTGAATGAATGTAGTTGGACTTATTTCTATATCAAAAGGTTTTAATGTTTTAAAATAGGCACAGGCTGTGCAACTACAACTCATTGTAATGCAATTACTCTTAAAAATGAAATCAGGATTTTGTTCACACACACACACACACACACAGACAGAGAGAGAGAGAATGATACAAGGTAATCAAGAAAACACTTAATTTCTGTTGCAAACTGTCCCTAATAAACACTTCCAAGCTGACAGCTCTTTCAGTAAGTACAAATGTAAAGCGGTCAAAGTGCAGAATTCTGAGCCTGCTTTGCCAAAATAACCAACAAATCTCAATATGAGGTTCACAGTGTTTTTCTGAATGGAACCAAAGCTCTGAGGCATCTATGGATAAATAATTATTTCACTTAAGTAATTCCAGTTACAGGTAGGTAGCCGTGTTGGTCTGCCATAGTAAAAAAAAAAAAAAAAAAAAAATCCTTCGAGTAGCACCTTAGAGACCAACTAACTTTGTTCTTGGTATGAGCTTGGTATGAGCTTCAGAGTGTATCTGAAGAAGTGTGCATGCACACGAAAGCTCATACCAAGAACAAACTTAGTTGGTCTCTAATATGCTACTGGAAGGATTTTTTTTATTTTTTATTTTGTTTTCACTTAAGTAAGTTAATCATTCTCACGCCTGCCCTCCTTTTTCCTACACAAGGACTATAAGGTAGTCCACACCCCAGGATTCCATTCATACTTCCCACTTGTGCTAGATTGCACAGTAGCAAGAAAAAGCTAAGATCTTAGTGATAAGCCTCACATGACTGAGCCCTATCAGCTGTTATAATCCTCTGGCCACGAAATATATCCGTAAAGCGAAAAAGCAACAGTGCCCAGAAATAGCTCAAGTACAGTAATTTATCTGAATCCCTGGCAATTAATGTGACCAGCAGTTTACATAAGGTTTGCTATCTGTATAGGAAAACTTGTCTTATTTGAATCAGTCCTGCACCTCAAGCAGTACACCCACACAAAGGCAGTTCCCTTAAGGCATCTCACCTTGTAACATGTAAGCTGACAACTGCACAGCTGTTTCAAATGGACATTCCAACCTGCAATGAGGGAAAAAAAGAATGTCAAGCAAATCATAACGGCAGTATGAGGAAATGATTATGGGTCAACGATTTGGAAGGGGCAGATGTAGTGAACCGTTTCAGCGAACTTGACATATTACTCAGAAATATACTTAAAGCACATATTCCTATAGCACTTGGGTTTTCAGAAATGTACGGTTTGCATTAAAGGAGCAAATAAGCTTGCCTAAGTCAGCCTAGATCCTACAAATATATGGACTGGGGAATCATTAATATATTCTTCAATTATGCCACACCAAATCTGTCCCAAAAAGTCCGCATTTGAATTAAAGGAACCATTAATAATTGACATCACACAGGTTACACACCACATACAGCAGCACATCCCCATTCTCAGCATACCACCACCCTCCTCTATTGTACATCCTTGCAGAAACCTGACCATAGTCTTTAGGCCAGTGGTTCTCGAAATTCTTTCTCCAGGCCACACCCTTTGAGAACCACTGCTTTAGATGGTAAAAAATTATGAAGATTTCTAAGATGCAACTGTGGAATTTTAAATACTAAATCTAAGCAAAGAATCTAAACAAGTGGCTAATTATAACTATATTAATGTTCACTGCTACAAAGCATGGCAAGTAGTTACTAATACTTTCAGCACCTTGGAGATGCAGATGTTCTATACTTGTATTTCCTAAATTTCCTGCACATATTTGAAAAGAGACAAGCCCCCTTGATTTAGCATAATTATCAACAGTACTTACTTGCCACTCAAAATGTCCTGTTTTAGCTGAAGAACAAATAAATATCTATTTCAGGAGGAAAGAGCAAGAAACATCCATCAGTTTGTGAACAATTCCAACACTGGAGAAGAGCAGCAAGTATCAGCAGCTAGACTTAATTATGAGATAATGCACTGTGGTCTCTCACTTCAAGTATGGAAACATGGAGCAGTATATTTCACAACAAGAGAATGAAATTCTAATTAAAGAATATCCAATTTGTAGTTTCTGTTTTCTCCGATTTTTTCCTAGTGTGCAGTACTGAAAGGGGATGGATGGATTTCCCCAAACATGTCTAAAAATATTTCTATCAAAGTTCAGTGTTTCCTCAAAACTACACTTCATTAACGATTTCGTAAAGACTATCAGGACCAAATTTACAGCAAAGGCTAGAGCAGAAGGACTGGATACAAGGATTACTCACAGCAGAAAGGAAAACACCCAGCACCAAAGAACTACCAGTTCCCTGAAGTGTTGGGAACTCCTATTCACTGTACTGTGGGAATGGAACACCTTGAAACTGTGACAATTTATGTGAGGTTCTGCCCCAATGCCTTCCCTGCAATTTTGTCATTCAGGGACATTACAGTAGTGAGATACAACCAGGTGGATTGGAATTTTGATTCATATATGAATGGGCGGGGGGGGGGAGACCACCAACAATCATATTCAGATTAGTATGACAGATTAGTATGTTCTCAACCCTTGCACACATTGGAGAGGCCCACGTAAAATGTTCCGCCCCTCCCCTCCCCACCCTTTTAGTGATGTTTTAGGGTCACTTCCAGGTTTGGTGCTGTGCATGCGTGTGTGATAGACGCACATAAATTGGTCATTGCCTGTACTGGATTTGAGATCTCCGGTTTGTATCACTGCATACAACGTACCTGGTGAGCTCTTCACGTAGGTTGTTTGGCTCGGAAGAGTAAAACTTTACACGAAGATGTAGACAGTATGGTGGACCAACTACAAAAGGGAATATATTAGGTTACTGACAGCAAGGATATTATTTTGTAAACATATTCACTAATCAGAATTCAAAGGGGGTGGGAATCCCTTCTGTAATACTGAGCACACGAGCAAAAAAAAGAGAATGCTAAAAAAACAGTAGTAGTTTTATATACCAGAAGCCAACTCAGTCTCATTACATTAAGTTGATTTGTCTTGCCAAGAAGAACAGACAAATCTAGGTTAATCCCAATATTACAAGGCTCTATTCCATGAACTGAGAAATCCATCAATCTCAGCTTTGTACCCCAATCAAATCCTTATAAACTCTACCCAGGCAGTCTTAGGTTTTGGGGAGTACCTCCTGTTGTTAGTTTGTGTCATAGGAAGATAGCTAGCTAAACATTTTATTGCGGCAGACTCCACACCTCATTTCCTTCCAATGAGAGAAATTCTAAACCAGGAATATGATGTTACTCATGCACCTGCTCAACACCCACTGATTCAGGTCACCTGTAATACCAGATTTTCAAAGTTTCTTCCCCCTTTTGATTTACATTACTAGAACAGTTCCTTTTAAAAAAGTCAATGTACATCAGTCGCAGAAAAAATACAAATACACATCGCAATAGGTCAGCAAAGCAAAGATTACTAAAATATAGTCCACCAAATCCATTTCAGTAATACTCATAAGGCAGAAAGTGCAAAAAGAAATGTGCCAAAGAATATTTAAACAATTGGAGCACCTTTTTTCTTTTCTTTTTTGTCCTGTACTGAATTAGCTTTCAATATGTCATTTCTAAGTAAATGTTATATGAGTCAATGTTCAGTTGTACTGCCAGAAACTTGGCATTACAACATTGTTCTTTGAACAGTTTCATACTGCCATGGTATATTTTGGGAAAACATAGTCTTCGTCAATACTCAAGTAAATCAGATTTTTAAAAACACGAACTTCACTTACTTTTAACTTGTTTTTTAATACTCTTTGTGTTGTCCAACCAGTGCTGAAAGAAAAATTAATAGATTATAAACTTTATGGTTTCAACACAAAAATATACTACTGTATGCAAATTAGAAACTCATAGAACAGAACAAGCCAAAATAGTTCTAAGCAGTATAAAGAGCAACACATTCAGTGTGCCTGACCTACAGTTAATTGACTGTAACAGCTTGCTAGAATACGTTTCAAGAGGCAAGTTAATAATTTCTCGATTACTGAAATCAATGATCTGCAATTTGCAGCACAAATGTATCTTTGTAAGTCACAGGGCCAGAAAGCTGCTGGGACTGTCAGAATTCTAACATATGTTTCAATGCGTTTCAGGCTGCCATCTTACCAAAGAGATATGAAAAGGATTCTATCTCCCATCTAAGAAAGAAAAAGGCATGCCAATGTAACTTTTCACTTAAAAGTGCACCCTTTCCATTCAAGCACACAAACTTTCTCACAGTTACGCTTAAAAACTAGTATTGTGGAATGCATTGTCTCTTTCAAGTGCTGACACAAGCATTAGCATGAATTGTTTATACAAGTTCCTCTCAGAGAGCTCAGCAGCTGGAATGAAGCAAGCAGTGCAAAGATAAAAACTTGCAGATCACATTAAGTTCAGAACATAAGGATCTAGCAGCTAAGTTCACAAACTATGTGAACGACGGGTCGGGTATTTCCTTAAATCTGCCGAATATTTTTCCTAGGTGATAACATCCTTATATGTAATGATACTATTCCAAGTATAATACTGTGGAGTTACCACCTGTGGCCTCAGGCTTCCCTTTAAATACCACTATCATTCAGAATACATTACGTGGCTCCCCACTCCATGCTGTAGTCAATAGTGTGCCGACAGGCATCTTATAATGGAGATGCTTGTCAGACCTGATGCTAGTACAACTTGACATCACCTAATCCTCACTCCCCCAGACTGAGACTGACCCAAAATGGCACATGCAGCCCTGTGATACATACGGGCTCACCTCTAAACACAGGATGTTCACAATGACAGCAGCTATAGCAACTCTAAACCCACCTGCAGCAAATGTTGTTAATAATAATAATAATAATAATAATAATAATAATAATAATATACCAAAGGCCCAGGATTGCAATTTAAAATACATTACAAACGGTATGAAGCAACATACACACCCATCTTACACCATCAAATTTCTAAGCATTTGGGAAATTTGACAAAACTCATCTAAACCCACAAAGACCACATGATTCAACTGTTCCTGAACTATACCAACGGAGTACTACTGGTAGCAGTGGAATCACCAGGACAGCCTGGAAGCCCTATGCATCTATAAAATGAGGTGCTGGGAAGAAGGAGTTCTAGCCTTGCTTTCTCCCTGATAAACTCACTTTGTCTGATTCGGAAGCGCTGAGACATGTCACCTTCCCACCTTCTGTCTAGTGGTTCAGAACACATGATTTTGCTATTTGGGAAGGTCAGGCTATGGTTAGTCACCACAGATAAAGCTGAAAGGCAGCGGAGGTTTAGGACCAGAGATTTCCTTCTCTTAGATGGGCCACCTTCCCAGCTTGATGAGTTGTTGTTCTTGTTGTTGTTAGGTAATTCTATAATTACCACCATTATATTTGTAACCTGGTTTACGTAATAATTTGTGTGTTAACTAGTATTATTTGAACTCCAAATAACATTAAACTATTTGTGGTTTAACTGGATTGGTCTTCCCTAGAAAAAAACCCAAGAAGCATGCCAAATAGTTAATATGTTTGCCTTTTTAGAACTGTGTTTTAAAGTATTTGACCAACACAAGAGTTTTGCAACTTCAAGAATATATCTGTAACTTAGATAACTGTATTCTCTTAAAAGTGTGAATCAATTTTCCCCATCTGCAGCAATATACATAAACAGCTAATGTTTCATGGGCAAGTGTCAAACTTCTCGTACTGTTTATTTATCCCTGTGGGGAAAACATTTTCTGTGACCAGCTTAATGTGACCAACATTGCATGTGACAAGTCACACACACACACACACACACACACACACACAACCTACAAAACAAGAGCTCACTAATATTTATTCCTAACATACCATTTCTTCTCAGGTATCAAAAGCAAAACTACCAATAAAATAATGGGTTGTTAAATGAATTGAAAAGTATTTAGCTAAAAGTTAGTAAAAAAAATTGAGAGAAATTCTGAATCATCCTGCATGCCCTGCTTCTGGATACAGGTAGGTAGCCGTGTTGGTCTGCCGTAGTCGAAACAAAATAAAAAAATTCCTTCCAGTAGCACCTTAGAGACCAACTAAGTTTGTTATTAGTATGAGCTTACGTGTGCATGCACACTTCTTCAGATACCTTCAGATACACTTCTTCAGGTATCTAAAGAAGCGTGCATGCACACGAAAGCTCATACCAATAACAAACTTAGTTGATCTCTAAGGTGCTACTGGAAGGATTTTTTTTTATTTTGTTCCTGCTTCTGGATGTTTCACTCGTGTAGAACTGTTGCCAGATAACAAAACTTTGGAAAACTATCTTTAAAAAGATACATAACATGCTAACTATATAGGACAGGCATCCCCAAACTTCGGCCCTCCAGATGTTTTGGACTACAATTCCCATCATCCCTGTTACCTAGGGATCATGGGAGTTGTAGGCCAAAACATCTGGAGGGCTGCAGTTTGGGGGTGCCTGATATAGGAAGATAAAAAAGGGCCTGTAGGTTGATATTTTCATGGAACTGTCCTATTACTTTTAAAGGAAATAAGATTATTTCATTCAATGCAATCAATCAATTATAGGAAGTTATACCATAAGCATGCCTTCTTTGGATAGTTTCCCATCAGTTGTCTGCACCCATCCAACAAGTTTCCTTTGGTAAGAAAACAAATCTACCAAAGTAGAGTATTACAAGTGCTATAGTGTCGTATACACAAACAACAGGGACAGGGAGGGAGGAAAGGAAAGGAAAGGAAGACGTTCCCAGACTGTAGGGCAAAGTATAAGTTTGCTTCATCTCCAATCTGTTTTCCTTCACCTCCTCCACATTCCACAGAAAGGCAGTTAACAGACCAGAGACAGGCACCGACACCACTTAGTTCAACTCAGTTCCTAACACCAGCGCCATCTCCAAGAGTTCAGCTTGACTGGCACACAGAAGAGGGGGAGGAAATTACTTTTACAGAACAAAGCCTGGGAGACACTGAGACCTGATCTCATGTTGCAGTTGCACTTGGTAACTATACTTTACTCCAAGTTAACTGCAACACAATGCTTGGAATATATTACTTTTCCTACTGCAGCTGTCAAATTCAGCAGGGTCAAGCACGAACTCTAATCCTGCAGAAATACACACATCACGAAACAAGGCAAGGTTACAGTAAGAGTAATGGGTCAAAAGATTAAGCCAGAGGATACTCCCAACTGAAAATTTTACGGTCTGAGAAAGTGCCCTGCAACTTTATTGGCCTGAGCCAAGCCACTCACAGATCTCCCTACTACTGGGCTGCTAGCCATCCCTGCAAGCCATGAACCTCCTGCTGCAATTCAAAATGAATACATGCAAAAGCCTTTTTCCTCCTAGGATGATTTTGATGATTTTTGATGATTTCCTGGGCAGTAGGTTTAAGGTTGAATACATAGCACTAAGGTG
This sequence comes from Darevskia mixta, assembly GCA_034641385.1. Classification (NCBI taxonomy): domain Eukaryota; kingdom Metazoa; phylum Chordata; class Lepidosauria; order Squamata; family Lacertidae; genus Darevskia; species Darevskia mixta. The sequence goes on along the minus strand of JAWWNH010000001.1, from coordinate 7,657,269 downwards.
AATTATTTGCATTGGTGTTGTTTAGGGTCCCTTCTAACTCAATGTTAACCAAAACTACAATGGGAGGGGGAAGCAACAGAGACAATGGAACATAAAGGTCTCTTGAATTGTAAAGGCAACTCCCAAATTATACTCACAGAATTAACCTGTACTACATCAACATCATTCAAGATTCAACTATTTGTATAAAAGGGAGAGCTCATTAAAATAAAAAAGACATGGTCTTTAACAACATTTTTTATATACCTGACAAACATTAGCACTGCATCACAATAAACAGAAAGCTGAAGCAATTGCATTAGACCGAGCAATGCACTCTTCCAAGTGCACAATGGCTTCAGCTGAATGCAAACAAATATAAATTGCCTAAAGCAAGTACCGGTAAATCATACAGTATCAAGTGAGGCTCATGGAACCCTAGGCTATAAGAACAAGTCACAAGAAAATATGATTAAGGTCAGAAGAGTTTTTCATTGCACTGGCATGTGAGGTGGTGGAAATGCAATGAAGAACAACCAAAATAATCTCAGCTGTGAAATTCTATGTAATATATACAGACACACTTAATTAACCAAGATTATGATTAAATTGTGTGTGCTTAGTGCATATGCCTTTTGACTGAATCATGAATTTAAGACTGGGTAGAAACAGTCCAGCAACACACCCTAGAAAAACAGAAAGGTCTTGTGCCTGACCAGAACACCAAAAAAGAATTCTAACAATCTTGGAAGATGGGATTACTAGAGCCATGCATGCTCAGAAGACACAGAACTGCAACTGCACTGAAGTCAGATCTGCCATTTGGAATGATAGTTTTTCTCAGATGACGTTAAAGCAGGGGTGGGGATTCTTTTCTGCCTGGTGGACCAGATCCTTATCTCCCCACCCCTGGAAGGCCAAATCATAGTGGTGGTAGGTGACACTGAGCTTTGAAGGCAACACCAAAATAACACCCCCCCCATCAACTTACTTCTCCCCCATCAGAGTGATGTCAATTGACCTGCAGGTAAGTGTGGTTTTAAAAGCATGGCCTGAAGGGGTGGGGAATCCCACCCCTGCCTTAAAGTTTCTATGATGCTGCATTAAAATTTTATGGGTCAGGTCTGGCATTGAGGGGTCATACACACACCTCCACAGAAAGCTCAAGGGGTTTTTACCCCCCTCTGACCCTTCTTTCTAATGGTTCTGTCCAAAGCGGCCAGGACCTTTAAACTATGATCCAATAAATATGTGTGTAACAAGAATTACACGCAACAAAGACTCCAAGGCACCAAAAAAATACTTTTCATACTATGAAATAAACAGAAGTCATGAACTATTATTTTATTGTCTTGATTTGTTTGATTTACTTCAATACAAATTAAAAGGAAAAAAAGAATATTAAACATATTCTCATTTTTGAGATTTGAATTAGAACCAACAGCTCTCTGATCCATATTTTTTATATATCCAAACCAGGACAGAGGACATGAAAAAGAGAAACTGATTTTATACTGAAGTTCGGGACAATTTCTTAAACTCGTCTATAGATTTTGTTGTACCAAGAACAATTTAACACTTGCACAAATCTTGTGTTTGGCCTAGTATGATTTAATTAACTTTACTACTGTAAGGGGGGGGGGGGAACCCTATTCCACTCACTGCTACTTGTGCAGAATCCATGAATCGTAATCCAAAATAGTCATTTTCAATGAGGTCCAGATGGTACATGATCTGCTCAAACAGCTGCTGTCCTTTGGCTTTTTTCTGAAATTACAAGAGGAACTTGTGTTAGTAAGAGGCTGATTAGTTGCTGATTAACCTTATTTTTGAGGGCAATTCTGCATGCACTCAGAAATTCCGGCAAAAAAATATATGCAGTGCTACTCTCTAGACACCAATTCTGTCAGCTGCTTATATTACTTCTAACAGCAAACCTGATAGCCTTTGACTATCATTTTGGTAACAAAACAGAAGGCATTGGTTTCTGCACATTCACTTTATACTCTCTCACACATATACACAAAAATAGCCTGAAGAAGACTGAGCATGTTTCTTGCCCTCCAGGAAGCACAAGTTTTATTTGATTAATTTCTATGCCATCCTTCATGTGCACACCCCAGTGTACAGACAGATATATTAAAACCACAAAAATTACTATAACTACATCAAAATCATAATTAAAATTAAATCATATCAGTGGAGAAGAGGGGGGAGTGCTTCTTCCAATTCTGATTAATAACCCCCTGCCCAGTTCATCAGAAAAATTAACAGCTTAAAACTATCCAGAGATGGAATTAGGGTTCAGAGATGCATACCATGAATATGTGGATCCTATAAACTCAATTTCCCCACCCCCACTCTCCCAAAAAGTATAGTAGAGGGGAAAGCATCTCCCAGCACTGTGTCAGTCAGGTTCAGGACTACATGAGCATCTTTCTTCTCCCCTAAACTCAATCACAGCAATCACTATCTCTAGATCGCTGACCTTAATGAATCAGAAGTTACTGATCTAGCCCTGAAACTCAGCACCCGTATGGAACTGCATGATAACTGTTATTTCCCAATTATTTTACCTCATCTATAATCTCCCACTGCCCCAACTTCTTTTAATATTCATTACTGAATCCAAAGTTACTGAAAAAATAAACACATTAAACATTTAAGAACTCATTAGGACAATATGCAGCCTGTAATTCTGGAAGTCCAGAGGCCCTTTCTTCAGCCTATGAACTTCACAGAATTGCAGATTTCATTTCTGGCCTCTACAGTCACAAATAATGTGAATATGCATAGGCAAAAAAACCAGAACAGAATGATTTGCAGTGCCACACAAATTGTTTTAACATAACCTCACAAACACAAACACTCAATAACTTCATTTAGAATCACTTCATTTGAAATGGAATTGTAGAGGAAATCTGAAAATGTCACCAAAAATATTTATGTTTCTCAGTGCTCTGACAATGTTCTTCGTCTCAATTCTTGAGATGCTAAGTTTGACAGCAAACTTTACATTGCACTCATGAAAGCCCACAATAGTCAAATAGCTTGTTTCAGGAAGGCTAAGAACCCTATTCCAAAAGTACATGAGTGCTGCAGCACTGGCTGCCAATTAGCTACTGGGCTAGTTTCAAGGTGCTGGTACTGATACAGCTGAGGACCAGGGTATCAAAAATATCTCCTTCCCCTAAATATCCAGTCAACCATTATGCTCTGCAGGGCAGGGCCTCCTGCAGGTACCATCTTATCAGGCCATATCAGGCACTACCTCTATTGCCTGTTTGGTGTTTGTTAAGATCTTCCACTTTCAACAAGCCCTCTGAGAGAAGAGTTTTATCTTAGTCAGTATCTGTATTGGATTTGAAATTGTTTTTTATAGATGCATTTTAAAATTTGTTTTATTGCATTGTGAAATTGCTCCTAGATGCTGCAAAACGTCTAGCTGGATGCAGAAAAAATGGTACTGATGTTAACAAGTTATAGGAAAGAAAGAATGTCCCTAAGCATCCATCTATAATGTAGCTACCAGAATTTTCCACCCAGGGTCGCCTTGATCTCCAGCCTGCTCTTTCCCATGCCCAGCCACCCAGAGAGGTTAAACAGCAAAAAGGAAAAAAAGAAAGAAAGAAAAAGAAACCCACCAAAATACTGCAAAGTGAAATATGTTTGTGGCCAGGAGGTTTAAAGTAATTGGCATGGAGAACAGGGCTGCATTTACTGAAAAAAGAAAAGATTAATTCACAATCTCTGCATTCACCACAGTAAGATTTTACGCAAGTGATCTTTTGTGTGTATTGTGCCTCAACTTTTTAAATACTGTACAGCAATCCTATGAGTTTTGTAATATAACCCCACCCCACAAACCTTTGTCTGTCAAAATGGTAACTATACATTCCACAATGTGAGGCAAAACAACACGCATAATTCTCTTGAACAGCAGGATTGTCTCATACTGAGCTATCAATCAGTCAGAGGCAACAATATACTTTAGCTGACTAAGAATCAGTGATGTGGGATTCACACCCCCCCCCAATAAAAAAAACTGAATTGGAAAATTTTATGATGCCCTAGAACAGGGGTCAGCAACCTTTTTCAGCTGTGGGCTGGTGCACTGTCCCTCAGACCATGTGGTGGGCCGGACTATATTTTGAAAAAAAATAATGAACGAATTCCTATGCCCCACAAATAACCCAGAGATGCATTTTAAATAAAAGCACACGTTCTACTCATGTAAAAACACCAGACAGGCCCCACAAATAACCCAGAGATGCATTTTAAATAAAAGCACACATTCTACTCATGTAAAAACACCAGACAGGCCCCACAAATAACCCAGAGATGCATTTTAAATAAAAGGACACATTCTACTCATGTAAAAAAACGCTGATTCCATGGGCCGGATTGAGGAGGCGATTGGCCCGCATCCAGCCCACGGGCCTTAGGTTGCCTACCCCTGCCCTAGAAAATGGGCAACTCTATTTTACGTGTATTTAGTAAACAAAGCTAAAAATGTTGAAAGAGCCAAGCTTGTTTAATATTTTGTATGGAACTGACATTTAATTGTTACCAGTGAAATAATAATAAACAGAACATTTTCAATGGAACAGCAAAGCAGTGAAAAATTTTCCACACCACAACTCCTGAAGTTTCTGAAAAAAGTAGGTAGTCACAACTAATACAAAGCAGCCCTCTTTGGTTGCTCTATAGCAGGCATGTCCAACAGGTTGATCACGATCGATAGCCTCACGTTAGTGGTTGATCACGGGCTAGTAATGACTCTGCCTCCCGCCCCTGGTGCTAGCCGTTTGCTTAGCCGCAGCAGCAGCAGTGAATGTAAAAGGATGCTGAAAGTGGAAGCAATGTTGTCTGTAGCGCTGCACGAATATGTAAGTGCTTCATTTTCTAGCGATGGAACCCCCCTCCCCCCAAAAAAGCTCAACTACTTTGGCTTCTCACCCCCCAAAAAAGCTTAACAACTATTGGCAATGACAATGGGTAGATCACTGCCAGCTTTTTTGTAATGGAAGTAGATTGCATTCTCTTGGGAGTTGGACGTGCCTGCTCTATAGCTTAAAACACAGGGTAATGGTAATGCACAATCTATACACCTTTCTTCAAAGAGAGAGAGAGAGAGAATTGCACTTATATAATTGTAACAGGATATACATTTTATGTAGTTAATGTGCAATACACTAGCAGGTTGAAATTTACACATTTCAATTTGTGCTCAATTTCTCTCTTAATCCAAAGCCTAGGCATTCCACTCTATGAACTTTGATTTCCAGCCTAACTGAAATTAACAAGGAAAATATGGCATACCTCCCATTCAAGGGACACAGTTAATTTCATAATTTCACTGTTTACTATGTACAAAGGACACCAATATAAAAGCACTTTGACAAACGTAAGAGATTGAAGCACAGGGACCAGCCTTTAAATTTCTGGTTTTAATGTTTTCCATGTTCTACTCTGCAAACCTCTGAGTTGAAGGGTTAATACACACACAAAGATATATCCATGTGTAATATCCAGATAGATAGATAGATAGATAGATAGATAGATATCCTTGTCTATTTTTATTGGTTCCTTGGTCTGATTTTAGAAACTGCTGTGATGTGAACCATGAAGTCATACCAACACTGTACTGGTATATGGAAAAGGGGAGGGTAAGTCGATAGTTACATAACCCTATATTTGTCATTCTTGGCAGCAAGATTTGGAACTGGAACATCTGGCAGGAAGCTGAGCTGACCTAGCAATATTGCACTGGAGAAGCATAGTATTTGCTCTAGGAAATATTTGCTTAAGCCAACACATAAGAGAGTGGGCTGCCCACTTAACCAAGGCAGCTTTCTGATCACTCTTCACTAGTGTGAATATTACTGATCAAGCTACATACACCAGCTTAATATAACTTTGACCCAACACACAGGATCAAATATATGGAGATTCCTTCCATTCCTAATCTCCTAAAGTTCAGCAAAGCACAAAATAGAGTTTGACTCATTATCTAACCTTGGTTTTTCATCATGCAAAGCAATCATAGCATGAAGCATGTTATGAAGCTATGAACAGGTTAAAGCCCTTGGTGTTTATGTCTAATGGTAACTTGTTTGTTTTTATAGATTGATCACACCTGGTTGACATGACATTTCTGCCACATTCCCTCTTTAAGAACAGAAGAACATACCTACTGGATCAGGCCAAAGGCCTATCTAGTCCAGTATTCTGTTCTAACAGATGCCTATGGGAAGCCCCAAAGTGGGGCATAAGCACAATATCACAATATCTATGTGCTGAAATACATGCAATAAGAATATAAAGAAGAAAAAAGAAAATATGTCTTTTATATTATATACATATTGTTCTTTTCTATGTTAAATGAGTTACATTTAAGGAGCTTGGATCTCTAGGAACACCTGAAATTGTCACTGTTAAATTAATTTCAAGTAATAAATGATATTTAATAAGTTGGCAGCAACTACCAAATTTCTATTTTATACAGTATTGATAATTTAAATAGGGCAACATCCAACTAAGTCAATTCGTATTGGATTTCACAGTTCACACATAGTCCAATGCCTGACTTGGGCTAGCTGAAGAGCTGGGAGGTTTTGAACAAGAGTGCTTAGAACATTGTTCCCCATTAGTGCAACTATTACCCTTCAAAGGTGATAATGAAGCCTTCATAATTCAGATTACATTTTTAATGAGGCATTTTAGAATCAACCCTATGTTTAAATGTCTCATGAGAGCTACACAGTCAAGTTCAGCTTTGAAAGTAATTTTTAAGTAGACCAGAGCGCTGATTCAAATCCTACTTTCCCACCGCTGAGAAGGTGCTCACACAGATATCCACATAATGAGCTTCCAATAGCTGAACCACCATCTGGAAGGTCTCTACCACAGACAAGATGCTCCTTCAAGTATCCAGATCCCAAGTTGTATAGGGCTTTACATATCAATATAAGCACCTTGAATTTAGCAAACTGGCAGTCCCAAACTACTATTAATATCTTTCGAGCAGGCTGCACCATACAGCAGTCTAGCTGTCACGTTTTGCACTAACTGCTGCTGAAGGGCATCCCCACATTCAGCACATTACAGTAATCCAACCTTGAGGACAGTAATACACAGCTCACTGTGGCTACTATGGCTGAAAACCATGACATGAGCACAATGATCTAATTCAACTCTGAGATAAAGAAGAACACAATTATTCTCTCAAACATGAGTCAACAATGTTGAAAAAGTAATGTAATTATCATACCGGCAAGTCCACACTGACATCAGTTCCATCCAGCAAAGAGACACGGCATGTAATTATGGATTTCTCATCTCCAGCAGCAGGGATGTGAGTTGCAGCTCGCTGGGCCTCTCTTAGCCGTTCCTTCTCAGCATGTTTGCGCATAGATCTGCGCCCAAGCGTTCGTCGAAAGAAACTCAGCATTGTTACTAAACGGGCCAATAAAAAGTTGTGAATGTTTCAAAAGGAAAAAGTCTGACGGCTTTCAAATGAAATATTTCGAAATCAAGGCAGGTAAATATTCACATCTCACTAAATTTCTAAGTAATTATGCACTATAAAAAAGAAGCACAAAAGCAGATATTTGTAATGCTCCTGAAAGGGTCAGTTCCCCGGCCAAGAGAACTTAGCAGCCCTACAGCAATTAGAAGTGCTGCTTTCAGACACCACCTGGAAATAAGACATCTCAAGAACTCAGCTGTCAACTTGCAGGTGCCTGATTCAAAAGCATGCCCAGGCCCCAGATCCTTCTGAGGCTGCAGCACCCATGCAATTGATGACTGTAAAACATTAGTAATAGGACTAGGGACAAAGAAGAAGGAAGTTTGGATTTACAACAGAATCCCATAAGGCAGAGAGGGAGAGAAAGAATGTAGGTAGGTCACAGTGTCTCTCATACTTTTATGGCACTAGGAAATCGTTTTAAGGGCTACTTAAGGAGGCTCCGCTTTAAATACATGTTTTAGAATACAACTTTTTGACAAGTAAGATAGAGCTACACCCTACACAATGAGAAGACAAATATACTTCTCAGCAGCATGGTACATAAGTGTTTAAATAGTTCAACATTTGTTCATGAATACTTTGGAATTCACAGCTTATTGGACACAACTGGCCTAGAGGCTTCAAAATCAGCCTCCACATTCACTTTTCTGTTTCAAGAACAAAGAGCATGCTCACACATGTTAGGTTCTGCTTGGTACAAAGCAGATTTTGTCTGCTTAAAGATTACAGGAAGGTTTTGAGGCAGGACAAGGGAAGCTAGCCCACCCACATACAGTACATGTTAAGGGCACTCAAAAGTTTGCACCTTGCATGACTCATAGCTGAATCCAAACAATCTGGACCCTTGACAGAAGTTTCAGTCTCCACTATGAGCCAAAAAGGATAAACTGGCACATACGCCTTCCACCTTCTGTCTGTCTGGGCTTGCCTGCCACATGCTATCACCGTGAGAGGCTGGAATTCTTAAAAGGTTAAATTAGCACAACTGGAAGATTAAAATTTTAAACTACTCCAGTTTTATTGACTATGGCATAAGCCCCTAGTAATATCAATATAATCCAATAATATCTACTTCTATTCAGAATGTTAATTCTGCCAAAGAGAAGAAGCATTTATCTCCTTTAATTCCGAGTTTGTTCCTTGGCTTTTAAATAACTCAGTCTAGCTTAGAAAATAGCATCTCTGAATTCTTATACGCATACAGAATTGTCTTATACTGAAACTGGTTCATCTGCTTCTATATTGTCTACTTTGACTTGCAAAGCTTTGAGAAGTCTCAGACAGAGATCTTTTCTAGTCAAGTTCTTTCATTCAAGCTTCTTTTTTAACTGAAGCTGGCATTTATGTATGCATGCCACCTGCTGTATCAGGATAGCCATATAGGATAGCTAGTAGAAGGTTTGGAGAAAAAGAACACATATTTATTCTAAGCCCTTTATTGTGCAACCTCCCACATCATACAACCTGGGGCTGACAAGTACTCACTACCAGATACTAGAATGCCTGACCCACTTTCATTGCCACACCTGTATGCTGAGCCACCCTGTACCCTTTCCATAAACACATACACTGAAGATGATGTGGAACTCACACCTGCCGAGAGCATCTTTTCACCTCAAGGTAGATGCACATATTTTACAGTGTGATCTCTTATGTGATATGTAAAGCTGATGAAAGAGCAGCTCAGAAAGCCAGGAAAATACATGCAAGGAGTTATGTTCAACATGTGAACAAGCTAAAGCTGAAATAACATAGTCATTGTAGTAACCAGTTGTGCAACGGGTGTGTTTATTAAATAAAAACACATGTGTCTGACTGATATGGAACTTCAAAGGCACGCTTAAAGGCCAATAATGAGAACTGAACAAAATTTGGAATTAAATCTGGGGTCTGCCAATCAGTGCAACATCATACTGCAAAGTCACCTCATATCTCCCTATTTTACTTTATTATTATTTTTAAAAAATGTATACCCCCCAAACCTCAAGCACAATAACCTCAACACTCCCCAAGATTTAGAATTGTACATCACTTTCCACTGAGAAAGTTCCAAGGTGATTTACAATAAAAACTAAGACCTCTTCTGTGGTTTGTTTGTTTTTTAAAGAAACTGAACAACACTGCCAATTTATTTCAAGGTTAGGCAACCAACAAATCAGTTTTGTTTTGTGAAGCCTGAAAATATCAGAACTGGCAAGCATACAGTATGTTATTGTTTCTGAACAAGCCCTCAACAAATATTCAAAACAGAGAACAGCTTGCACTGCAACTATTTGAACTGTTCAAGCTTAAATTTCCTCTCCTGACAAGATGTTTCATGATGTATAAAGTAAAAGAGGAAACCCACATAACAGCAATGAGTGGTATTCAACTAAGTTTCACACAGAGTTAAACCCACTGAAATTAATGAACATTACTAAATTAGGTCCATTAATTTCAACAGGTCTACTCTGAGCAAAACTTGAATAACACACAATATTTTTACTATTGTGGTATAACCATGGACAGCATATCTATGATATGTATAGGATGCTAAATAGTACTGGAAAAAGCACCACTTCCCCAATACCCAACAGATACTAGCAGGACAGGTCAAGAGGTAAGAATAACAAACAATACAGTTTAGGGAAGAGACTCAATATATAGCTCTAGACTATGGTTAGTCTCTCCAAACATTAACTATAACCAGACAAGAAGGGTTCAGAGTGTATTTTTGTTTCAGGCACAGGGCCGGTCTCTAGAAAAGGGGAAAATATCACTCTGGATCAGGTTTCAAGAGGAGGGATTTTTTTAAAATTATTTGCAAAAACTGAGCATTTTTAAAGGGGGTGGCAGTATTGTCTCTGCATCATTTGTCAATAAAACAAAGGAGTTGCCTCAGAGCTGTCTGTATTATGACTGGAAACTGGGAAGAAGTGCTCTATGCTTTACCTCCTTGCACATTCAAGTAATCAGTAAGAACTGAGTCATGATGTAACTCCACACCCCACAAAAAACCTGTTCAGCTCCACATAGGGGCTCATTTCATATTTTGAGGATCCTAGTTTTAAGTAAGAGGAAATTCCTTTGGCTATGACAAAGGAAATGAATATACATGAGAAGCAGGGTGGGGTAGGAGGTGGCAAGTGTTGCACACTACATGGTTAATTGCTTACTGTGAACAAGAACTCACTGCATGATCACAGCTGCTTCACTACACTCTTTTCCTTGCACGAACAAGCAGTCATGAAGTTTGGCTTGTTGCTATGTCCAAACCAGGGATTGTGGTTTATTTCACCAGCAAGCCAAATTTTGTTTATGACTTGCTGACTATAGTGGGGAGGACCACACATTCAGAATGTGGTCATAGCATCCTGACATCAGATAGGAAATAGATATGGGACCATGTGAAGAAAATAATGCCCAAGAAGGTACAGTGTACCTTTCCATCATAACTAACTACATCCAAGTCCATTCAAAGAAATAAATGCTTTCAGGTCTCACAGTGCTGGGACTGAACTAATGACACCTCTTTGTTTAGACACTAAGGTGATGAAACATCTTCCATTATCCCCCTCCACAGTTAAAAGATGGGGAATATGAAGCAAATGAGTATGGTTGCTATGCACTCCTTATATTAAGGATTGTAGCGTGGTCAGGGGAAAAAAAGTAAACTAAGTATCACTTCCAAACAACAGGAAGGGAACAAAGGTAGGAAGCTTGAGGGCACCGTCAAAACTCAGATGAGATACCTTAACACGCAGCCGATGAAAACACAGCGCTTGATTATAGGGGAGTTAAGACACAGGGAAAGGTAAACAGGAAGCCAGTCCACGAAAAAGGTCACTTTTTAACCCTTCCTGACAGACTTCTCCCCCCGCCTCCTATTTCAACCCATCCTTAATCCCACCTTTGTCGGGATTTGACGCCCCCCCTTTGTCGTCGCTTCCTATGGCTGTGATAATTAGGTCGCAGAAAAGAAACTTACAATTGGCGGGGGGGAGGCGGCGGATGGACGGGAGGGAGAGGAAGGGCAAAGGTGAGGACGGAGGGGCTGGGGAAAGGCATGGCAGCGTCAGCAAGGCGGGCGGTCGTCGCCCCACACTCGGAAAGGCTTGTGGGGCGCTAAAGGCTGGAGAGCCACGGGGACGCCTGGGAAGTACGAAGCGTCGCTTTGGGTCAACGAGACCCTGAGAGAAAGAGATTTTAAGTAAAGATTTTATTTAAATAAAGATTTTAAATAAAGAGATTTCGGAAAGCGCCAGGCGAGCAACAGGCTAGACGCAACAGGGAGAAGAGGGAGAGAGGGAGAGAGACGCACCTTCTCAGCGCACATTCCCCCCCCGGGCCCCCCTCCAACCCGGACATTATTTTCCCGCCTTTCCCCTCCAGAAAACGGTCCGCGAGACCCAGACGCCCAAAGCCACGTACCAGCCTCCCTCTTCTTCTTCTTCTCCTCGCCCAGCTGCGCTTTTTCCCGACCGGCGCGTCGCCTCCGAAGGGAAGGACTCCCGGCTAAGCGACGAGGGGCGGAGGCAAATGGCCGCTGAGTAAGGCCAAGGAGCCGCCTCTTTCCTCCTCCTCCTCGCCCCGTGTTTCTTTTTCCCCTCCCCTCCCTTGCTCGGGCCTCCTCCTCTCCCAGCTCCCGCCGCGAGAGGGAGAGCGGAGGGAAAGGCAGGAACAAAACAAACAGGTCAACAACCACCTCTTGTTTCCAAGAAAGCACGAGGCAGCCCGGCTGCATCACGCGAACCCCCCGCCCGTCACATTTTTAAAAATCCAAATGCATTTGTTTGTTTAAATCATTCTGCCGGCTCCGAACAGGTATTTTACCCATAAGGGAAGAGCGCCCCCCTTGCTCATATTGGAGCGACAGCCCTAATGTTCCCAGGTATGGGGGGGGGGGGTGCTAAACCCGTGTTCTGTGAACCGCCCTGAGACCTGGGTATAGGGAGGTATATAAATTCAATCAATTGGGGAGGCGAGTTGAAAAAGTCCGGGGTTGAATATTCCCTTGCAAGACCCGATCGCTGATATATTCTATTTTAAATCAGCAGCAAGAAGCAACACTGTCCCGAGTCAGCTCTCGCAGCAGCCAACGATTTATATGAAAATCCTAAGCAATGCGCCCAGGATAACACGAACAAGTGGGAAACGCGGCCCAACTCCATGTATCTCGGATACATCGTGCAAAAAACGCAGGTAAAGACGCATATACAGTATTACATGTATGGAAGGCTGTCTTCCCTGGTGGATAATCCGTGGCGGTGCATCCTGGTGATTAGGTAGGCAGGGCCATCCCTCCTCTTCCCGCCCCTCGTCCAGCAGCCGCTGCGGGTGAAGAACTGGGAGGTGGGGGACAGATCCCTTTTGCCAGAAGCCTGACCTCATAGTTGGCAGAGGGCTCTTTCTGCTCCTTCCATTTGCTTAAGGCCCGTCCCGTGCCCCCCTTCTCCTCCCTAGGGTCCCTAAATCACATAGAATTAGGTTGAGGAAGCAACATTCCCTTGCCCCAGCATATATGATCAAAAAATAGTTGCAGCACAATCCTATGCACATTCACTTACGTGCTGTTCAGGGGGCTTACTCTCCCCCAGGTAAATTGTGCATAGGATTGCCACATTCACACCTACCCACCCCATTATATATGATACCATAAAGACAATGTTAAGGGGCAATGAACCCACATTAAGCAAAATTTACTAGGAGCGCTTCCAAACGTTCTGTTTTGCTGCTACAATTCATTTGCATACCGGCAAATTCAGGTTGTCCATGGAGGGTGACTTTGGTGCTATTGTGCAACAAACCCACTTCTACAAAAACTCAGGCTTCTGTGATGAATGACAGGAAAGTGCGCTGGACAACTGCTTGACATGGCACTGTATAACAGCCCGACACCTGATAAAACAGGTGTCTTATAATCTCCCTGCAAACAAACAGGTTGTTTGGAAGCAACCTAGAAAAGTAGGGGCATACTCATTATTTCAGCTGGAGAACCCCCAGGCTCCCCAACCCTGATCACTGATTTAGGATTGGCCCCATCTCACTTTTTTGAGTGTACATTCAGTGGTAAAAGTGGGTCCGCTGCCATGTATGGTGTAGAATGACCATCATACATGCCAAATACATGCACCAGTTCCATACACCTACTACCCAAATCCAAAGACAATTTTCAGCAGATAATGATGTTGCTTCTTGTGCTAGCACATACCAGCCAAAAAGGTGTGTTCAGCCTAATATTCAATTAAACCATTTGAAGGTAAGCAAGGCAGCACAGGGTGCCTCGTGCTGTAGGGAAAGTCATATATGCATGTCAGCATTTCTGGAACTTTCCTTTTTCTTGGTGATACAGAGCCTGAAGTCCAAACTTAAATCACCTGTGCCCTTTACCTGAGACTTAAAAGGCAGGTATAATTAAATTTCTCTCGTTAATACATGTGGAGGTCTTTTGGGCTGCCCGAGAGGCATTGTAAAATCTTTTACATCTCTGAACAGACGCCTGCCTACCTTGGCTGCGCACCAGCCTTCGCCTGCAGTGTTAGGATTGCAGTGGGAATAAAGAAGTGACATGATAGAAGTTTATAAAATTATGCATGGCATGGAGAAATTGGATAAAGAGTTTTTCTCCTCTCCCTAACACTAGAACTAGTGGACATCTGAATGGAGCTGAATCAGTTGCATAGCTAAAAATATGGAACATGCTCCCATACGAGGCAGTAATAGCTACCACTTGGCCTTAAAAGTGGATTAGACAAATCTGTGGAAAACAACACTATCAGTAGCTAGTAGATTACCGTGTTCTGCTTCCACTGTCAGAGGCATTGTAACTGTGAATACCAGTTGCTGGAAATCACAGATGGGCTGTTGCACTCATGTCCAGCTTGCAGGCTTTCCGTGGGCATCTGGCTGGGCATTGTGAGAACAAGGTCAAATCTGCACTAGTTCTGCACATTGTAAACACAATGAAAGAATATTTTTAAAGTATTTGATCAACATGTAACAAAGGTGAAAGTGACAGTCTGAAGCCTTGGGGTCACGAAGAGTCGGACACGACTAAACAACAACAAGTATTAACTCTGGTAAGGGCAGCATGTTCACAATGAGATCAACAATGCTTAAGTATCACTGAATTTTTCCATATACTGTACGTTTACAACCAAATAAAGCAGCAATTCCCTCGTTGTTTGTGTGCAGAAAAAATCTGTCCAAAGACCAAGACCAAAAAACCCATTGATAATTATCAGTACTGCAGCATACCTAGCAACTTTCAGTAATAAAAAATCTCCAAACTTTAAATTACTAAAGCACATCTTTATTTTGCAATTAAACAATTAAGATCCACAAGTAAACTATGTTTTTTTCTTCAAGTTTGTACCTAGACAACTATTTGTCAATCAAAATTAAATATATCCACAAAATATGTATAACAGCATATATTTCACATAATGAAGTTGCTCTTAAGACTAAAAACAAGATTTGTTAAATGTTTTATTTCTCTTATTTCTGGGGAGCTGCTGGTATAGTATGTAGAACATTAGTGTACTTTATTAATGGCAAGAACTCTCATTTTACCCCAATGCAGGCAAGATACATAAGGCCCTTTTAAAGCATACAGTAGCTGCAGTGATGAATGCTGAATTCTTTTCATTGTCCAGTGTTGACCAAATTCAAGTGCATGTAATTTTCAACGGAGCACATTTCCTGCTGCTTAGCATAGAGGTTCTTAGCTAAATAGTTTTTGTTTTTCTTAAAAATAAAATAAACACATAAATTCAAAAGACAAATCTATTTATATCAGATAAACTTGTGTGGTAAACAGAAGATGCACAATTATATTAGAGATGACCTACTGAGATGCTCAAAGCCAGCTCACTGAGCAGCGCAACACCCAACTGAATTGGACAATGCAAAGTCACGGGGGGGGGGGGGGGAGAATGCAAATTCATTACCACTAGCAACAAAAATAAATAAATCTGGGCACCCAAAAGGATTGTGGATTATGATCCAGACACAATATTAGGTTTACATTTACACATATACTGTAGCACCTGTGACAGGAAAGTGGGGTGGGGAAACTAGACAAATAACTTTTATTATTTTTTTTAGTATTTGCTAGGACGACCAGAGCCATACAAATTCATGTTAAATTTGAAGCCCAGCCTCTTCAAATTGCATCGGGAAGTAGGTGGACATACTCTTATAGAGGAATACAAAGGAACTTAGTGCCAATTGTTTTAACTGCTCCAACCATATTATAACCTTTGTGTATAAGGAATTGCAACTTTTTCCCTTTAAAAAACTATTTTTGTGCATTATCTATTCTTTATAATTTACAACTTAAATACCCCCCACCCCCGGTTTCCAGAGTTTTATGCAAATATCAGTAACGATAAGCAGCTATATATATAAGTCAGTATTCAGAGAGCGCCCTGGATACACAGAAGTACTTCCAAGTATGCACTGATGTTCCCCCTAACCACAACTCCCTGTTCTTCATCAGAGGTTACTCCCGAAGGTCTTTAAAGTCTGGAAGTAACAAGGATGGATCCAAGAAGAAGCACATAGAAAAGCTCTCTGTCCAACCCAGGAGACCCTAGGCACAGTAAACTACTAAATTAGATGAAATCCACCGAGAAAAAACAATCAGAACTTGTATGCAGCTACATTGTGGGGGTTTTACTTTTAGTATCATTATTATGATTACGGTTTTAAAACCTAAACCAGAAATATGTTTATCAACAGTTGCACTGCTATAATACCACAAAACAGGATGCTGTATGAGAACTACAGAATGGTACGCAGGCCTTAATATTTAAGGTCCGTATGCCATGTGGTAGTGTACACAGTGTTTAGCTTACTAGAATGCATTTTAAAACAGATGAAAACAAGTCAGAAGCGTAGCGCACTGATAAAACAATTCACACGAGGAACAATCCCAGTCAACTCTGCACAGGAAACAATTAAGTGTCTCTCTCTCCAACCTGGTAGCAAATTTTATTTTCTCCAAAACTCATGTCAGTAGTAAAGCATTAGATAAAGTGCTACTATTTGAAATTCAAGAAATTTAGGCAAAAAGTAAATATTTTAAAATGTGTTAAATATCAAGTAATTCCACCAAATAAAGTCTGTCAAGGTCTCTTCACTTCCATAGTATTAACACTGTTTCCAAAGAGCCATTTCCAAAGCGTTAACATAGTGGTCTTCAAATCTCTCATAGGCCAGAACATTTGGTTTGTGGCAGGGGTGGCTAACCTGTTCCCCTTCGCATGTTGCTGAATTACAACACTCATCATTTCTGACAATTGGCCACACTGGTCGAGGCTGTTGGGAGTTAAGAGTCCCAACATCATCTTGGAGGGCAACAGGTTAGTCACATCTGGTTTAAAGGCAATACAATTTCACCACTTGCCCTCCGATGTTTGAAAGCAAATACTGTACTTTCTCAACTTTCTTTAAAAACTCAGATTGCAACTGATGTGACTGATGTGCAACTATGGGTTGTTAAAGTTAAGCATTCAAAGTTCCGGATAGGCAAAGAAGACTTTCTCCTAATCTTTTTACTATACCATTCCAAAGACTGAGAAGCAACCATTTTAACTATGGTTTGTATTTCTTCTAATTTGGCGGCACTGACTAAATCAAAGCGAACATATTAATTTTCCTGTACATCACTTCCAGTTTTGCCATACTTGGCTCTGCAATTTTAACAAATCAATATACTGCTTTGTTATACATTGAACTTGTTGGTTACAATTTAACATCTGTACCCAAAATTCCTTTCCTCCATTGCAAGTGGTAATGGCACAAACTGAAAGTTAGTGTTGCATAATGATGGAAACAAAGGCTTCTGTTTGTTTCTACATGGCAGCTGGGTATTAAAATTAGGAAGAGCATGCATGCACGCACATACACACAAGCTACTACAAGAGACCCAAGGGATATCTGCAGGAAACCTAGGACACATAATTTAAGATGATTCCTAGATCGTAAGTTACAAGACTTTTAATTATCAGCTTGCATCCAAAGATATGGGCTTTCCCACCATTCCTCTTCACTAAAGCCTCCAAATTATACTCCTGAGGGTCAAGGGACCTTCTAGCATGGCAAGTGATGTGGTACAGGGTCTGGAGGAGGAGGAGGAAAATCAGCAGAAATTGTGGTCAAGTGCTTTCCACTTGCACAAGAATGCCATTGGATCCAAGCCACTGTATTCATATAAGGCATCTGTTACTTCACTTGGTTGAAGCTATTTCCCCCCAACCCTAATCAGCTGCTCAGCCCAACAAGGACTGCAGTGAAGAATATCAACTGCTAACAGTTGCTCTGCAAAAAGGGAAGGAGACACATTTCATTGAACCCTCTGGGTACAACTTCATTTCAACACCCCAATAGCCTTGTGGATAATATCCAGAGGCTTATTTTAATAACCAGTGCAATGAGCAATTCCCCTGCACATCCCAATGTGCTTTTTGGGGCTGCTTCTCTCCCCCTCTCTGTGCATGAATATTTACAATGCCATGGATTCAGTCTGTTTGCACACATTGGTGGAATACACATGCAGACAACTGGATTTTGTTACGTGTTGGGACATAAAAATAGGAGAGACTGCATAATATGGTGAACTTTCTCTTGCACAGCATATGCAGATCTAAGTGATCTGTGAATCTAACTATACAGGTAAGTTTAAGGCCAGTAATTTAAAAAGTGCAGGTGGTACCAGTTGTCTCCACTGCTTTCCAACAGCCAAGTCAAAGACTGAGGAACAGCACCTGCAAGATACAATATATGGCAAGAACTCCTAAGACTTTCAGGAGCTTGGGTAACCATCCATTGCCAACCACACACTGTCTATTCTTAGTTACACTCTAGTAATTCTGCCCCCTATCAAGCAGACCCTTCCCAAAAAATTAATGGAGTTCTGCTCCACCAGATGGAAAAACTGCTGAGATTCTACAATACAACATTTCCTTCTTCTGGGCCTTCATGCACAGCTGCAACTGAAGCATTTCTGCTGCTTTTCAACCTTCCACAGATGCAACAAACCTAAATCTGCACATCGCTTGTGGCAAGGTGCAAGCCACACTACTTCCATCAAAAACCTCTCCCCAGCTCTCTGCACTTGCATTTTGTGCTTTCTGTGATAGGACAGCATTTCTAAATTGGGAGCTGTGGGATATTGCTACCCTATAAGATATTACTTCTCTAGAATGTTAATAGGCTGGACTACAATGTATTAATGTGATAGGCTTTATTAAATCAGTGAAGATGTCTAATATTTTAGACTTAATTTGTGGCCTTATGCTGATCTTGGTTTCAAATGATGCATGTTTGGGTATAGGAAAACCACTAAGGGACAATCAGGAATCCTGTTCTTATGCTAACATAGGGACATTACTGCAGCACTGGAAATGGATGTCTACTCCAATGATTTGGAGGGACTATGCTCTAAGTGGCATGATTAGCTGGCACACTTAAAGTCACGCTGCTCAGAGAATGACTGACACTGAGGGTACTTCCTATTTAACTTTCTCCAAGGTATACCTCTACCACCCCAAAAGCCACACACCTAAAAAGGCAAAAAAGCGATTTTAAGAAGTCTCATAGAGTCCTAGATTTCTGCATTAGAAACCTTCAAAAGTACTTTAAATAATCATAGTTTTCAGTCCTTAAGATAAAAAACAAAAACACAAAAAACATACATCAGAAACATACATTGGCACTAAACCATTTTCCTATGGCTCTTATTTACAATTAAAACAACCTGAATTAAAACAACAACAACAACAGGAAGTGTTACATATGATTCTTTTCTCTCCCATCTTTTTTTAGCAAATAGTAAGAAAATAATTATTCATAAAATCCAACATCCATAACACCCATCATTGTATATGTCATTATTCCTGAAACATACATTCATGTTTTGTACAGAATGAAAAAACATACAAAAAATAGTTTTTCCCTTTTCTTTTTAGCTTGATACAGATCTTCATAACCCAATGCAAAGCAATGAACAGTATTAACTTTTAGGCCATATAAAAATACTAGTAAAAGGCTATTTATACCACTATGGGAGGATGCATTTTGTGAAGATCCACTTTTATGGCATGATAATGCTTTACTTTGTTATCCTTTCTTTACTATGTGTGCATTTGAGGGAAATTCCTGTGGCTTGTTGATCTGCTGCTTACCCTACCAAACTAATCTCTTTCCATATTTCTTCATTGCTACTAACCAGCAAGCCCTAAATCAGCTTATATCAGGGGAGATGGAGGCTTGAAGGCAGCTAATGTTTCTGCCTATATGTCAGATCAACATCCTAAGTACCAAAAATATATGCCAACAAAACTATACATTGTGGTATAAATGTTTCTCATGGATTCAAATTGCTTTGGCAACCTCACATAAGAAAATCAGCGTATTTAAAATATCAATGATATACAACTCTCTAGTAATTTCCCTTGTATAGGTTTATAAAATGGGCAATGCTGTTTTCATTTATATGTTGGCAGTAGTAACATACGTTGGCAATAGTAACACGTTTCACTAGAATGGATGCAGTAATTTAGTATTTACTTTAATGTTACAAATGCTTAAATTAGTCCTGCAAATAGCCAACACTATGACACAGAACAATTTCCAAATTAAAAGCAGGAAAGCCTTCTCTAGGTATTAAACCATTTTTGAAGTAAGCAGTTCAAAATAGAATATGAATATGCAGCATATAGCATTATTTATATTCCTATTTGCCACCTGACTGGTTGGTACAACTACTGGAGGCTTTCTATAAAAAGGATCTTACATTGCTTGCACTAACATGTAAGGATGGTTTAGAATGCAATGCAATATTGTTAGCAGTTACTCACATTGTGCTGGGTAATCTGAAACTGTCTGAAGCATAGTTTAAAAATGCATTTCAGCATTTCATTTTGTGTTGAACAGAAACTGTTAAAAGCCACTGGATCCTTCAGTTATCGATTGATGCAGAACATTTGAGTCCACTATCCCCCTTCAGTTTCAGAGCTGTCAAAAGTAGCAGTTTATCAAGCACTCATTCCAATTTGTGAGAGCAGACAAAAGTGTATTCCTACACCCTGGACAAATGCTCAGTTAAAGATTGAGTGGTGTGTGTGTGTGTGTTTTAAGAAGCCCATTACACCTCATCCTACTGAAACTACAGTTGGGATGAAAGGAATTCATAGACACTAGCATTCATTTCTATACTGACTCAAGAAGTTATATTAAAAGGATAATGCTGCAATAATTTCAAAACCAGAAATGGAGACTACTGGATTTGCTTTGAAAATAAACAAACAGGCCAGCAGATGAGGTTTTGTTTTTTTGAAAAAAATAAAGGTTCTCTTTCATTTGGCATCATGAAGAGCTGCTACAACTTTGCACCACACTATTTCAGGGCATTGGGTACAAACTTTATACAGCAGATTTGCAGCCCCTCCCAGTACATATAGAGGAGAATAAATGTTGTTTTTTTAAAAAGAAAAGACAAACCTCATATTGTCATCTATAGTCTGCATATTCTGCGTTTTAAAAAATTCAGTAATTATTCAAACCTTTTAAAAATACAGGGCAGCGTAGGTTTTCATAAAGAAACAACTGAATCCCAAATGCATATTGTGCAAGAAGCTGTCTCAGATCTTCTTCTTCTTCTTTAATAAAAAGGAGACAACCTTTACATGACCCTAGAATGAGTTCAGATTCTGTATCAATTAAGTGCCTCCAACTGCATACATGCTAATGACCTCAAAAAAAGAGGCACACAAATAAAAACGAGCACAAAAGAACACAGAGATCCGAAAGAACATATGGAAAGCATAAATGTTTTGGGAACAAGCTGATGGCATTTTATGCACCCTCCTCCCCTTTTGTCTTGTCAAAACACAGTATAGCACAAACATGACTTGAGAAAGCACAAATGTGGACTCAGGAAATGTAACTGGCAAGCAGGTCATGGGGAAAGCTTACCTTGAAGTTTTAAAACAGTTATCAGAACTATCAAAAAGGTATAACGTACTCAATTACAAAGCTTTTTTTTCTCAGTGGAAGGCTAAAAGAAAGAAATTCTAAAACTATCTACTGGCTTTACATTTGATGTTGCAAATATCCAGTTGAAAGGAATGTGTCAGATCTCCCACTTCATTTCATAGCAGTAAACAATTATTACTTATTTAATAGGCTGGGGTGCTCTTGCTACCCATAGTAGCATGCAGGTACTTGTAGAAAGAGAAGGAATGGTATTTCTGTGACCCCCTATCGTATTCTAAGTACCATATTCTAAGCACCAAGGGCCATGCTTTAAAGTGTGAACCTGCTAAAGTAAATGTTACGATGATGATACTTCCCCCTTTAGGGCCAATACAAGTGCCTTGTCATTAAAGACATACACTGTAAGTCTCAAGGCACTTAAGGGGTTAAGACAAAACACATGCATTCATTCCCATTAGGTAATGTCGTCAGATGTTACAAAACACACCAATGTTGTGACATGCTGTAAAACAGAGCTACCAGGTCAAAAATAAATGCCCCTCCTACCCCACCCTAAATAAGATGCTGGTTAAACGGGCCTTTATGCAGCTACTGCCGAGTTAGACAAAAATGTAGCTTTCCACTATTAATCAGGTTAGATTCTTAGAACGGCATTGGGCAAAATGTGCTGCTTCAGTAGGCAGTGTGTCTAGTAGTAGTAATATTGCTAATGTTTCACCAAAGTAAAAAAACAAAACAAAACTGTAAGGATCTTAACACAGCAAAATTTAGCATTGGAAGAAATGGCTTTGTGTGTATTGTTGTTGCTTTAAAAAGACATAGGTGTCAACCAAAGAGTGAAAAGTGTTCCAGGCCTTTTTCTTTTTCTTTTTATAGCAGTTCAAACAAAAAGGGACTGTATGGCACTACAATGATGTCTGGAAAGTCATGGAGTTCCTTAAGTCTGGTTTGTTCGAAGCAAAGCATGAAGAAAGTGTCTTCCAACACAGAAAAATCATAGTGTTTTAGAGACCAATTTTCAGTTTCAACATAAAGTGCAATAGTGCTGAAGTTTTTTTCCATGTCCTTTTCATTTCTTCATTGTTTTCAGACACCATTTCTTGCAAGTAATGTTATGGCACACCAGTGTCTTGTATGGATTCTTCTGAAAGGTATCTTTTGTTTTGTATTAATGCAGCGAAGTCGTTAAAGGTCTAACAAGTTCTTCTTCATACACTTTCAAAATAGCCTCACAAACGAATCTGTATTGACTCTAGAAAGAACAGTGCGATAATTTATAAGTCACAGAAAAATGAACTGGAGAAACTAACAATGAACTATCAGGATAAACTTAAAAGACTTGAAGAATTTTGTGCTGAAAATACTACAGGATGGATCCAGTGAGCAGCATGCTGCAGGAGAGGCTTTGGGGGGGGGGAGAGAAATTAGCTTTCCTCTGCACTTTTATCTGACTCCAACTCTGTGGAACAACTGATGGTAAGGCATCCATCAGCAAACAATTGTTAGAAATCTCTCTTATTCTCCTCTCGCCCCTCCTAAATCTGCTCTGGAAAACGGGGGCTACGGGGCTTCATTAAAAACTGTTTCCCTCTCCATTTTGCTGATGGAAGTCTTAAGTACTTGAGAGACACTGTTTGATACCGGTACAACCGTTTGAAAGTTCTCATACACAAATATATAAACTTACATTTCAAGGGCTGAAAATTTAAAACAAACAAACAAAGAATGAATGTGAAATTTATATTTAAGTAGCAGCCTTGAGATTTTCTCCCACTGACATATTATTTAAATATTGTTCAAGTTGCTCACTCTCAAATTGCTCATTTATCATTAGAATAAATACGAATTCTAGCTTCTATAACATGCTATATTCTATAATATCCATAAGCTACCTTTTCAGGTTTTTATTAGCATATAATCAGTCTTTAGTGCATCTAGAGAAACAAAGGTCTAAAAAGAGATTTGTGTTTGCACAAGACAATAGCTACGTAATTTCTAATATATAGGGTGAATCTAAATTCACATTTAAAACATGAAACCTAGGACAATGCCACCTTGTGGATAACATGCGGAAGTATGAACATTTACAGGGGAAACTGAAAGATTAAAATTTCAGTTTTAGAATGGCGATAACAAAACACTAAATCACTTTTCCTATGTGTGTTTTAATTTCCTTCTTGAACTTAAAAGCAAACCTTCACTTTATTTCATGATCTCTAAATAAACTCGCATATGGTTAACTACTTGTTCTGCATCAAATATGTGCACCTTGATCCAGAAAAAGATATACTGGTATGTAAGCAGAAACATTCTTGCAAGTACATTTTTCCTATTCCATGCATGGAAGTGTGCTATGAAGAGGGGCGGAAACATCTGGAGTCCACAGATGGTGTTCCTGTACTGTGTGCACAGAAGATGAATAGCATCAGCTCTGACCTTGCTAATCATTTCCTTTGTTGTTTGATAGAGGGAGGGGAAAGCAGGTGTTGGACACCAGACACAACGGCTGGGGTCAGGCTAGCATAAGCCAATACAAGTAAATGTTTTAGCTCCACGCTTTGCTCCTCTCATAACGCAAATGAATGAGCAATCAACAAAGTCTTACATTAACTATAGTTTCTCATTTTGGACAAAATGGTTAACTATGGTACTGTATATAGGCTTCAGAAAATGCCAGGATATTAGGCCAACTTCAGATTATGGCTTTTTAACCACGGCTTCCCAGCATGCATGACATTAGAAACTATAATTAATGGAAGAGTTCCTGGTTTGTTTGCTCCCACATGCAAGGGGGCTATATGTATGGCTAAAAGTTTTGTAGCTTTTTTTCTCATAACTGTCTACCACTACCAGCAACAAACAGCATCTGTTTGACAAAGCAGATGCTGCAAGTTACATACAAATCAATACTTATTTAAAAATTTAAATTGGTACTTTCTTTAAAATTCAGTTAAGTTTCATCTATTTAAAAGTCATTGTTAGGCATTTGTGATACTGGAAGCAGTTTGTTCTAATGCATCAATAACTTACAGGAGTTTGGATCATCATGGCCCTTTGATCTCTCATAGTTCTCACAATATCCAAGGGAAAAACAGGCTGATTGCACTCAATGAGACACATAGCTGTTTCCATAGTGATAAGAACTCCTGTTCGTCCAATCCCAGCACTGTAAAATAAAAAGGACTACTTCTTATCACATTTAATATTTTAAAGCACTTAGGAAATATATATAATTAAGTGGCCTAAGTCAAACTTTTCTGAGTTAGCTTACATATAGAGCAGCAGCATTTCCCACTAAACGAACACATTTTTTCCATAACAAAGATAGTAGATTTAATGAGAAATAATATATATGTACTTTTAACTGTTGTTCTTTGGGAAGCAGCCACATCACACGAATAGGCAAACAGCTAGGTTTGAACTTGTTAGGAAACCCTTCAAAGGCAGTGTTTTAGAGTGGAGGTATGCTAACTTCAGACATGTGTAGTTTATTTAGGTGTTATGCTTACTAGAACCCATGTGATCCATCAACATGCTTAGAATGTACAGAGCAACAGTATATATTCAAGATCTCTTAATATTCAAGGAATAGCCAGGAGCTGCTCTTTCTGGCTCCATCCAACATGGTTTGAGTAATAAGGTCTTCCTGAGCTCTGGCGCACTCCTGCATACATAATTATCCTTTGGTGCTTAGTTTGTCTCTTAGAATTCTACGAAACTTTTTTCTTTTGTGGTAGCAAACACTGAAGACTGGATAAAGAGAAAAATAGGGCATAATTCCCAGGATTATCAGCCCAGATACAGTCAAACCTTGGTTGTCGAATGTAATCCGTTCCGAAATGTTCGACAACCGAGGCATGGCTTCCGATTGGTTGCAAGAGCTTCTTGCACTCAAGCAGAAGCCGCATCAGATGTTTGGCTTCTGAAAATCATTTGAAAACTGGAGCATTTACTTCCTTCCGGGTTTTCAGCATTCAGGAGCCGAAATGTACGATAACGGAGGAGTTTGGGAACAGAGGTTTGACTGTACCCATTTCCACTCCAGAGCTCAGCAAGAGAATAGATATATATTCTATGATTATGTACTACCTGCTAAATAAGGCTGATTTCCCAGCCTATTAGCAACACCTATTCTAAATACAGCTACAATTAGGAAAATCATTCATATATATATATAGATATAGATATAAGCATTGCACTGGAATGAATGTTCTGCCTGTGCAATCATTCAGCTTTCCCTTTGTGTGTGTTGTTCTGGGGGTTCACTGGGGGGGGGGAGCTGTTTTATGTGCCAGGTCTCAGATGGCAGTCAGTTATTACTCATTTATCAAGAATAATCAAAGCCAACCCACATACACATACTGTAGGAAGGGGAGCAAAAGAATCTGGACCAGACAATGTGGCATTGATACATTTCAATAAATTTCATTTTTGTAATGAGGCATGACTGATATTGTTTTTGACCTCAGACCTTGTGATGACGCCGAAATCCAAAGCTGAATATGAAAACAACAGAACTTCAAACAAAAATTAAAGAATTCAAGTCTGGTATCTATGCTTTTGACTACAGTGCAATGGGAGAACCCATTTATACAGTCTCCAGCAGCTAATGTTTAGTTAATGAAGCTTCTGAAACTGAGCCCTAGCCTATTAACCTGTTCTGAGTGACAACCACTTGTAGGTGACCAGAAACAGCTTAGAAGCACAGCAGCTGCGGTAACTGTTGTACAGATAAAAAAAGCTACAGAAACTGAAGAACTGGCTATTAGGCCAGAAGGAAGAATAAAGAAGCCATGCATGCCGCTGGCAACATGTATTAAACAATATAATCCACAATTACTATATACATTACTAGTAAGGTACCCCAGTTCAGCCATTTCTACTTTAGCCTCATAGTTCACATGCATGGTTATTACAGCTTCCTAAATTAGTTTCCTATCCAGTTCTGGCACATAAAGTCACCATAGCTTTATGAAGCATGAAAACATATTTCCAGACAATTAGGCAAAGCTATTCTCATTCAAAACCAGAAGGTCAAAAGAAAGGAGCAAGTAAGTATTTTTTTTTTAATTTAACAGAAACAGGAATTCAGCTCTATATTTGAAAATGAAGGCTACAAAATGAAATAAGGTTTTTGGTTGAAATCTTGAGAGGGGTGACACAGTGAGTTTTCCCCACAAGCTAAATACCTGCAGTGAACAACAACTGGCTCTTCTCTGCCAGCTCTTTTTTTCCTGATGCGACACACAAAATCCAGGAAGTCACTGGAATCATCAGGAACCCCGTGATCAGGCCATGCTATGTACTGGATTTGAGTAAGCTGACGGTCCTCATTTTCCTAGCAAAACAAAATTTGTTCAAATGCAATAGATCATTTCAGTGTTTTCCTGTAACAAGTTTAATTGTCGAAGTCAACCTATCTTGGTTTCAAGTTTCTACTTTCACGTGTCCCAAAATAAATATCTAGATGCTTCATGCCATTTAAACGAAGTGCAAGATCATTAAAAAGTGTCCTGTGGATTTTCAGAAATAGACCCCATGGGCCATATGCTGTGCTGATTTGAGGTTACATGTAAGATAATCCTCAAAACAGGTATGGGGGAACCTGTGGTCCTTCAGATGTGGCCAGACTACAATTCCCATAATCTTGGACTGTTAGTGGGACTGAGAAGTGGACTCCAACAGCACCTGGGGGATCACAGGTTCCCCACCCACTTTTAAAGATACAAAACAGGTTAATTTACATATTTTATTGAGCCATTTTATGTAGACGTAAGTGTATACAAGATTTTGTGTTTCACATGCATCAGAGAGAAGTCTGTTTCTCCTGAGGAAAAGCACTAGTCTACCATTTTATCTAATTTCTGCCTTGTATCTTTATTTCCATAGGGGTAGCCATATTAAGTCTGCTGCAGGAAATAATAATAATAATAATAATAATAATAATAATAATAATAATAATAATAATAATTTATTATTTGTACCCCGCCCATCTGGCCGGGTCTCCCCAGCCACCCTGGGCGGCTTCCAGCAAATATTAAAAAACAAAACATTAAAATATCACAGATTAAAAGCTTCCCTGAACAGGGCTGCCTTCAGGTGTTTTCTAAAGGTCATGTGGTTGACAAAGAGTCTCTTACGGCACCTTTAAAGTCTTAAATTTATTATGGCATAAGTTTTCATGAACTAGAGTCCACTTCAACTGATGCATGAAGTGTTTTCCTGAGCTGCTAGCATATAACTACTCACAGAAGCTAATGGCATAATAAATTTGTTAGTCTTCGCAAGACCACAAAAATATGTTGCTGTATTCGGCACAAATAAGTCTGCAGAGAATCAACAGATCCACAAGGCAGCTGTGCTAGCTCCATGAGCAACAACAAAATTGGAATAAAACGTACATTTTTGTTATGTTACAGTGATAAATGTTTAAGCCAGCAGTAGCCAACATGTGTTATCGGACTTGGACTTCCATCCACCCCAGCCAGCATTTTAGTTTTTTTATGACAGCCTTGCAAATCATAAAAAGAGCATTGATTTCATTATCTTAAACAAAATGTATTTACGATAGCTAATTAGCATACAGTCTCATGGATCTCTGCCCACCCCCAAGCTCAATGCGTTGGATCAAATGGAATGTAATAAAAGTTTGATCCAGCAACAAAAGGTAACAAGGAATAGTGACACAGTGGGCCATTTCTCTAGGGAGTCTAAAAAGAACAATCAAAAGATTAATGTTGCAGTGAACTTTCTGCAGTGAGACGGTTTAAGTTTTAAAGGGCTTCACAGAATTACATAAATAGCCAGTGAATGGTCTCTCTCACCTCCAGATGAGACATTGTCATCTCTCTGAAGACATAGGCAGGATTTCCTTCTTCTGAATGACAAGTGATCTGAAAATTCCCATACAAGGAGCTTCCGGTGGGCTCTGGCCAGTACTGATGGCATTTCACCTGTCAACAGGTTTTTGTTTTTGTTTAAAAAATAAAAGTTTCTGCTTAGATTCCAAAAGTTGCATTTGGATCAATTTTAACTACTTCTCATTGTCATCTGAAACATGCAATAAGATAATTTCTTGTACACTGTTTTAAGGAAATAATAACAGCCCTTTAAAAAAAATGTCAAAGAAAGATTTTAGCTAGGATACTTCCTTTGTTTCTATTCACCATATTTATACCCAATTCTGGCCATGGAAATAGACTCCATGATTACTATAAAAAGTAGAACCACATAACTTAGCCTGAGAAAACTCTGTTTTTTATTTCATAACATTTATTTTAGTACTTTGCAATGCAGTATGCAAATGCAAGAAATAAAATATATTTACATTTATTCCCCCCCCAAAAAATCTTATCTAAACTAGAACTGCTAAAGTAGACTCCCTAACAACACAAGAACAAACAGGGACTCTCTCAGCATGTACAAGTTTTCTCTTTCCAGTTCACTAGGCTGTTCCTAGTACAGGTTAGTCTATGAATAGTGTTATCCTTTGAAACTGATTGACAATCCTCTTGAATAATATTTAGTTCACATATTGGTTTAGGAAGTTTGAGTTAGGTTGGTTAAAACATGAGCCACATTAATTTCTTCCTGATGCATTGCATTGAAATTACAAGCTTTTAAGAGTTAAAATTACAGACTGACTTACTCTTCCCCGTTCCACTTGAGTAGTTAGCATTACAACCATAGATGAGCCTTGTTCCCAAATCATCTGCCAAAAATCAGGGCA
This sequence comes from Darevskia mixta, assembly GCA_034641385.1. Taxonomy (NCBI): domain Eukaryota; kingdom Metazoa; phylum Chordata; class Lepidosauria; order Squamata; family Lacertidae; genus Darevskia; species Darevskia mixta. The sequence continues at coordinate 7,628,047 of JAWWNH010000001.1, read as the reverse complement.
AGTGTTTGGTAAAGGACCTTGGCAAGCAATGTATTTATTTATTATACTGGAAGAAGGGATTTCCATCTAAAAATAAAATTGCAGAATGTGTTTAGTAACTTCACAACTTTGTGTACTCTTGCCTAAATCATATGTAATCTCCAGCAGGTGCCTTCTATTTTGTGAATTTAGTTTTTTTAATGTGGTTTGTATTGTATAGATATAATCAATGTAAACAGCTTTAAAGTGCTTTATGAAATTGCAGCAAATAAGTATATTTAGAAATAAACAGAAAGCTAGAAATTTGTTTTACTGCATAATTAACTGTCAACTGCTACTCTAAAACAGTTTGACCAAAAATCAATATAAATTCCTCTTTAACCACTATTTTAATTGGAAGTTCATTTAAGGGATTTTTAACACCTGGGGGAAGGAATACCCAGAAAAATTATTAACTTTTCTGCTTCCAACAGACATGAGGAACTACATGAGCAGGATTCTCTCCATCTATGTTACAACTGCATTAACCAATTAGAATATATCTAAGCAATATCAAATGACATTTTAAAATAAATCTTTGTGCGTCTTTAAAATCCAAAGGGCCAATTGTTTCACTGCTGAACCCAAACATGGAATTAACATGAAGAGAAATGGTAATCTCCAACTCACATTTATATAATTTGCATTGATGTAATCATCATTACTCTTTAAAATAACCCGTGTAGCATCATCTGGAAAAAAAAAGACAACAAAAACCTTTGTAAAATTCTCCAAATGGTAACCAATGAAATGCATTAACTGATATCCATGTAAGCACTTACAAGGCGAAATGTCTCTGTATCTATTTTTGGAAATGTTTTGAGGTAATTTGGCACAAGACATTGTCATCCCAGGCTTCTTCCTGTAAAGTTGCTGAACAGAAACAAAAATGGCAGGTTGTAACAAGCAGAATCTGAATAATCATAAGACATGGAACAACAACAACAACAACAAAAAGCACATTTATCACGAACATATTGTTCCCTGCTTGGAAAAGAGAAGCATCACATGCATTTTACACTTTTGCATTTTTTCCCCCAGTAAGCTAACTTTACCCCTAAAATTTGCGTCAAATAACATGTCTGAAGGCTGGCATTTATAGCAACTGCATAATCCTTGCTTTAAGGGGAAAAGCCGTGAGCAAAAGGCAATGTGGAATCGCCTACCTGAAATGACAAGATATATATAAATCCTGGTTCATATGGCACAGTATGAATTGGACAGGTGTTTGCAGCCACTTTGCTCCTCTTCAGTCCTTTTTACTGACACACCAAGCTATGCCAATGTTTGGCATACTGTGTCTTTCAAATGAAAAGTTATGGTTACTCTATCTCCACACCAACTACAAGCTGCAGTTCTTGGTTTATATAGTTAACGAGCCTGATGCTTAGATTCAGTGGTGTGCTGGATGAAGGACAATAAACTCACTCAACCCTGGCAAAACAGAGGCACTGTGGTTGGGAAGTTCCAAAGTCGGGATAATTGGTCAACTGCCTGCTTTGGACAGGGACATGCTCTCCTAAAGCTTCATAGACTGGGGCTGCTCGTGGACACACCTCCTTTGCTAGAGGCCCAAGTGACCTCACTAGCTAGGAGTTCCTTTTACCAGCTTGGATTGGTAAAAGAGCTATGGCTGTTTCTGGACTGGGATAGGCTGACCATTGTCATCCATGTGCTGGTAACCTCCGTACTGAATTACTGCAATCTGCTCTATGTGACCTATGATTTGGAAGCTACAGTTAATGTAAAATGTAGCAGCTTGAGTGCTCACTGGGATGTAATATTGCCATCCTTTAAGCCGTTCCTGAAAGAAATGCACTGGCTGCTGGTTAGCTACTGGTGTGCAAAGGGGCCAGGTTACTGAAAATACCACCTGCTGCCCTACATACCCAGTCACTGTGTTCTGCAAGAGACAGCATCCTGCATCCTATCAGGGAGTCCATTCTGTACAATATTGAAATTGGACCTTTAGTGAGGCAGCACCTACCTTTTGCAACTCATTCTTATTGTGTATCACATAGATGGATAGCTCAGTTGGTTAGAGCATGGTGCTGATAATGCCAACGTTGCAGGTTCGATCCCCGTATGGGACAGCTGCATATTCCTGCATTGCAGGGGGTTGGACTAGATGATCCTCAGGGTCCCTTTCCAACTCTACAACTCTCTGATTTTATGATTCTACGCCCTTCGCTATATTTATTGTCTTTTAAGTTCCTGCTAAAGATGTTCCTCTTTATACAAACCTTCTAAAACCTATATCCCAGTTGGTAGAGCTGTCTTGAGCTTTGAATTGATTTTATGTAAGTGCTGCTGTTGTTTTAAACTGTTTTAAAAAAAATATTTATAAATATTTTAAATTGTTTTTGTATGTGTAACTGCTTTACGTATGTTATTAGCTTGTAAACTGCTTTGGGGAGCCAAATAAATGAATAAATATTAGGTCAAACCTAGATTAACTCTATGTGGCACAGCAGCAAAGTGGCTGTGAGCTCCTCTCCAGGAGGCCACACACTTTCAGTGTCTCCATAACCCATGGTTTGCTTTACCATGCCATGTAAATGAGACCACAAAAGTGATGGTTCCCTAAGCTGAAAGAAGAATATAAGGAGAATATAAGAAATAGCATATTTAGTCCAAATAAATAAACCTAGTCGTGAGAACTGTGACAGCACCCAGTACAAGATTCTTCAAAAAAGCATGAAAGATGTTCTCTTCCACTCCACACACAAATTGAAAGTAACACCCTATTTTGTGGGTTTATACAGTAATAGGAAGCAGCCTGAATGAGATACAGTTGAGTCCCTATGCAGCATAATGCAGAACATAAACCATATTGTTTATTCCTCTTACTGCCTTGGGGCTAGCGGAGAAGAGAAATGCATTACTAAAGTAATCAAAATGAGCAATATACTCTGAAGGTAAAGGAATTATATACTCAGTTATGTTTCTGAAACAAAAGAATGGCAGCAGCCAAAGAAAAGCAATATACACCCAATTCACTTCCTCTACTTACTTAATGACAAAAGAAAAAAACTCACCAGCAAAATTAGGAATAACCCAAAAGTCACCAACTACTATTTTCATTTTTGTTTCTTTATAAAATTAGTGTGTAGTGCCTAATCGGTATATGCATGTGTTGATGCAAAAAAGAAAGAATAATTGAAATGAAATTATTTTCCTTAAATCAATGTTTTTAATAGATCTAGAGAAAATGAAGCTCACTGAAGTTGACAACATTCTAGTAATCTTTGCTGAAAGAACTATTGTCTTAAATCACACATTTTAGATTAGACAGAAAAATTAGTGGCAGACCAAAATTTGACCTACATTTGTACATATTTCAATCTATCGTGTAATGGTGTGCGTTATGCAATGCTAAATGTTTAATATTTCATTCACAACAGATTAGACTCAAAACCTGGTATAGTTTACAAAGAGAGTCAATTAACAAGTTATTTCCATATGGGAACCTTTACCAATCTGGTGCTCTCCAGATTTTCGGACAATATGGCAATGCTGGCTTGGATTAATGGGAGTTGTACTCCAAAACTTCTGGAGGGCATCAGGTTGATAAAAAGCTGTCCCTGAGCAAAAGAAAAGCGTTAGTCTAAAGCAGGCGTCCTCAATCTCGGCCCTCCAGATGTTTTGAGACTACAATTCCCATCATCCCTGACCACTGGGATCATGGGAGTTGTAGGCCAAAAAACATCTGGAGGGCTGAGGTAGAGGAAGCCTGGTCTAAAGCCAAGACTTGAACCAGATCTCTCCATATGCACCTTCCAAGCATATGGTCAGTGCCATCTCTGACCATGCCAATAGTCTATTCGTGAGTACTGAGGGAGAGCATCACTGCCAAAAGCTATCTAGTGCGTTTGGGATTACAGCTCTGGCTATATGGTTAGCACTACACACATTTTAGAAATGGAAGCTGTACGTAATAGTAACTGAGCAGTGTTTTACCCCACATACAGGTACTCTTATTGGGCCACGGTACTGAAGGGAAACAGATGCAATAGCTGACCAGGAAGCACTAAGAGGAGTTTGCCTATAGCTATTAAGAAAGGCTCACCTTCACTCAGAAAAAACAGGTATTAGATAATAACATAGGATTTTTTTATTTTTTTTTAAACCAACAACCACTGATTTTTAAATGGATAAACAAATGTTTATAAGGGAAGGAAGAAAAGAGGCAAGGGAGGAATGCAAATGTTTGCCATATACTGCTTGACCTAATCAAAGTAATATGGATCTAGCTATAGGTTATCTCCTAGCCCCAAGAGTAAAGGATTTTCAGCTGGAAAGCACACCAAGAAGCACACACTCCCCAGGAAATACATTACTTACATCAAACTGAGCCAAGACAGTTCCCGTGATAAGCCCCTCTGCCAGTTGAAACATCGATTCCCTCAGAGCAATATCATCCTGGTGGGCACCATCTAGTGGGGACTTCTCAGGGATGTACTGGAAGTCTGGCTCACTCTCCAGCTTTTCTTCTACCACATCATAAACAGCTGCAATAAACAGGAAGTAGCATAATTACTGAGGAAGAGAACTCTGCAAAACTGTGGGCAGATGCTTCACCCATTAATTAATATTAATTAATATACATTAATTAATAATAATAATTTTATTATTCATACCCCACCCATCTGGCTGGATTTCCCCAGTCACTCTGGGTGGCTTACAGCACATATAAAAAATTGTAAAACATCAGACATTAAAAATTTCCTGATACAGGGCTACAATTGTGACACCTGCAGCCAGATCCAATTCAACATTTCCTTGTTAGTGTAAGTCCCACTAAGTTAAATGTGACCAATTCCCCAAATTCCCCAAAGAAGTGTGCCTAGGACTGCTAGTTTTAGAACACGAGTTAATAAACAGAGACCAAGAAACTATATAAAAAGGCTTGCTTTAAAAAGTTTTGCCCATGATAGAAAAATTAAGGACTACAAACTTTGGTAAGAATAATTCAAGTTGATAAGACAAGCAAAAATATTACAATGAAGAATATATTGCTACAAAAACATTGCAGCAAAAAATTCTATAAATACATCAGAAGCAGGAAATGAGCAAGAGAGGAAGTCAGACCATTAGATGACAATGTGTGAAATGATTTATTATGGAGAGAACAGAAAGACTGCAGAGATGCTAAATGAACTTTATGCTGGTCTTCACTGTGAATAAGTTAAGACAGATGCACCCAAATGACATTTTTTTGTAGGGGAGGGAATCTGAAGAACTAAGTCAAATACAAGGTGACTCTAGGGGATAACTGAATACTTAAAAACCAACCTGTCTCTGAATGTGGGTGACAAAAATTCAAGGGTTCTCTAGAACCTGAATGGGGGAAATATGCTACTCACTACAATCAGTAACTATGCCAGAAATCTGAAACCCAGAAAATTACAGGTTCATTAGTTTAATCTGTCCCACATAAATTGGTGGACAACATTGTTAAGAGTTCAAATGATTAAGACATACAGAACTAAGGTTGCTAATTGAGAATAACTCTGACAACTACAAAAGACTTCTCTTGCTACACCAACCTTTTCAGAATGTTTTGAATGAAAATATTAGGCTCTGGCAGACATTATATATTTGGACCTCCAAACAAGTTGCTGACCAAAGGGCCCTGAGTAAACGACTATGTCATAGGATATGAGGACAATTCCTCTTATGAATCTAACTGGTTGAAGAGCTACAAGCAAAATTCAGGAATTTTCACAATACAGTGGTACCTCAGTTTAAAAACAGTCCTGTTTACGAACGATTCTGTTTACAAACTCTGCAAAACCGGAAGTTGTGTCCCGGTTTGAGAACTTTACCTTGGTCTAAGAACAGAATCCGAATGGTGGAAGGGCACCGCCGGCAGGAGGCCTCATTAGGGAAAGCACGCCTCGGTTTAAGAATGGTTTTGGTTTAAAACGGACTTCCAGAACGGATTACGTTTGTAAACCGAGGTACCACTGTAGAGGGAAATGGGGGTTCTTTGTGCCATTTAGCCTCTTGAAAAGTGATTTGAAGACAGGATGGCCAAGTACGAAGATGACACCAAGGTATTAGGGCTGCTGAAAACCCAGGTGGAGTTACTCCAGTAGAATTTCTACAGATTAGTTAAATAGGCAACAAAATAGCAAATCAGATTCAATGTAAGTTAAGAGTAGAAAGATAAACAAGGGGGGAGGTCAGGAGAAACACTAGTTTCATATACACAGGTGGAGTCTGAATTAGTAGTGACTAACCAGGAAACGATGACTGAAATAAATTGGCAAAGGAATGAAATTAAGAAAGAATAAAAGTAAGTCCACTGGTATCCTAAATCCATGGTGTGCTTGCATTTGAAATGTTGTGTTCTGGCCATCCAATTAAAATAAAAACTAATTATCTGAGTAAGAAAAGAAACAGAAAAGGGAACTCAACCGATCAATGATGTTGAAACAATTTCCCTATGAGGGAAAGCTTAAATATTTGGCTTTCTTAGCTTAGGAAAAAGGTGCGTAACAAAAGACATGACAAGACACGTATAACACTCTGAACAGCACAGAGAAAGCAGACAGAAATATATTACTTCCTCTTTCATAATACTGGAATTTAAGGTCAGCCAATGAAATTCCGTAATGGTGTATGAGGCTATGTCCCTTGTGTACCCCTGTTATACCTACGAGAGTGATAAGGGCATTGGGGAAGGGAAGCAATGAAATGTATGGCACACCTGGAAGTGAGGAAATAATTACTGGATTCTTGTTGTTAGTACAGGGAAACTCTTTGTATTTTATCACTGACTGCATTTTTAAAATCCCATTACCACTCAATGCCCACCTTACAATCTTCTTCTTAATGTACATGTTAACTAAGATTGCACTTCATGCATCTAATGAAGTGGGCTTGAGTCCACAAAAGCTTGTGTCATACAATGCTTGTTAAAAGATGCCACAAGATGCTTTGACTGCTTTCATTTAACACGACCCTCTCTCTGGTATTTTACACAGTTGTAGAAAATGCATAGCCAGTATAAGGATCGTAGGAGACACAACAAACGCCCTGAAAGGAACATGGTAAAACAGCAAAAAGCAAGCATGCTTTCCACTGATAAAATTACTCACCATTGGGTCGAACTAGGAGCACAAGCTCCCCTGAGTGCCGCTCACAGCTAGCTTTAATAAACATAACAACTTGATCATGGGTATGTTCTGAAATATCCCTGCCATTGATCAGTACAACCTGATCTCCTTCATTCAAACGAGGAACACAAACATCTGCCTGCAACATGAAACAAGTGTTTAATGCAGTGGATATTACAAATAGGGCTTGCTGTCTTATTTTTAAGTAACAAAGAACTCAGTATCAAGATACTGTGGTGGTTCTGATCTGAAGATTTAATCACTAGGGTCTGAATATATGAAAAAATAAAGACTCAGACCTGATAAATAATTTATGAACCTTGGTTTAACCCAAATTCTGGCAGTGCAACCATTTTGTCGTTGGTAAGATAACGTTTAATTTTCCATTTTTTTTAATCCGATAAACAATTATTATCTCTGCGAATTAAAATATCTCATTTTCAAATTTAAACTAAGCTTTAAATATGCCAATATACACTGTTTGGGAAGCAGAGCACGACACACACAAACAGGATTTTTCAACCACTACATTATATATTGTAGGAGAAAAGTGAAGGATAGGAAAATTATCTTTGATCAGATATATACTACAGCAAATAATGAATTCTTCTATATTAAAGCACTGGAGATTCTCTATTAGAGTCCTTTTCTAAGACTATTTATGATAGTGGCATGTTTTGAAAGCCAGGGGATAAGCAAAGGGAATAAAAAGCACTTTGAAATAATGTATCTAAGTACCGGTAGACATCACTGCAAACTTTCTCTGAGAACTTACAGGTGTTCCTGGAGCCACTCTGGACACTATGACAGGCATCTTCTGATCATATCCACCCTTTAAAGGAAAGGGCAATAATTAAAGAACGTACAGCACGAGCTGTATTCAAAAATATTTTAAAAGGATAGGTCTTAATACCTTTACATTGAAACCAAATCTTCCATTTTCATCTGGTCTCATTCTGATCAGAACGAGATTGTCATGGGGAATCCCACCATTGGGCTGTAAATGAAAACATATCATTATTCTCTATACCTGAATTTCTTTAGGCACTACTGAAACCCCAAGTGATCCATAATGCATCATCTATTGCATATCTAGTTAATGTCTCTCATTAACAGTGAGCACATAACTGTTTAAGACTGAAAGAGAAGAAAGGTGTCATGGCGGGTTGGGGAGGGAGGACAGACTGACTAGAACTTTATAGCTAATCCTAAGACACATTTACTTGAAAACCAGTATTCATGTAAGAAGATATTTCCAAGTTTCAATTTCCTTGAGACATTGTTGGAATTTTCTTGAAAGTTAATGGTTTTACTATTGACTTGTTTGATGAAGTACCAGCAAGGCATTCATTACCAGGAAGTGTACTCCAAGTACCTACAATCTTGGTTTGCATAAGTACGGTATAATGAAAGTTGTGTGGCTCACTGAAAGGGTATGTGGTGTGTGCAAACAAGGGAATTATATTGTGTACTATAAAGCTACAGTTTGGGAATATGATTTATGCAAATATTTTGAAAAGACATCTCATAACTATTATGCCTAAAGGTTTTTCAGATGGAATATAAATAGATCAAATAAATAAATACTATTCCAAATTAATACATGCTATAAAATATCCCAGAGCTACACCATGAAAATGTTACACAGGATTTGCTTTACATTGTGTATTGCTTTACATAGTTGAATCTACTTCCATCAGACCTACTACTGATTAATTTCCCCCTCCCTCCAAGAAGAATTATTAACTCATACTAGACAAACAAATTTAAAGTAGCTTCTTACAGTAGATTTTTCAGGAGATGAAGAAGAATCATCATCGTACGTTTCATTGATATGGTTATCCAATTCTTGCTGAGAAAGTGAATAATGAATTTGGTTCCAACTATTCTTTTTAGATTGTTTAGGTGGCAGTGCAGGTGGTTGCCCATCTACAGGGGTCTCTTGAGATCTACAAACAAAATGAAAAGAAATCTCATTAAAACTCTGAACTGCATGCTAAATAAAGAGAAACTATCACTAAAAAGACTTGGGGAATTTTGGTGTGTTGGGCATTATTGGCTTGCACCCTCAATTATGGTTCCCTGAATTTATTTTTTTATTTTTTTATTATTATTATTTTTTGGTGCTTCTTTTTAGCAACAAGTGCAATAATATTCTTCTGACAATGCAGTTGTTATCATGTGTTTGTTATGTTGTATGAATTAATGCCTTTACCTTTCATTATTCTAGTTTCAGAGTTTGCAACACAGGGGTTAATTGGTTGTTGATTTGAAACATTTCAAATCAGCATTAATTCACCATTGGGACAGTGAAATCCACAAACATACAAAACTAATTTGATAAATGACTAATGGTTCTCATTCACGCAAAACAAGTCAGTGTTACCTAAGAATGTCCTAGCTTCATCTGTGGTCTGTCCAACTATTGATCAGTACACACTTTTGTTATAACACAATGTGCATAACTAAAGTCACAATAAAGTTATTTCTTTTTAAAAAATGCAATAAAGGAACTATGCATTTGTTTATAAACAGACTATGTAAAGTAATAAGCTGCCATTGAAACTAGGTAAAGTAACACAGTGGTTGTGAGTGTAACACACTGTAATGTGTTACCATAATGAATTGTGAGAACTAGGGATGAAGCTTTGGGCAAAACCTTGCCTGCTTTATATTTGCCCAGTCAGCTTTGAATTTCCTTATGAATGCTTAGACAATAGATGTGAAAGCAGACTATTTTGCAGTCAAAGCAGCCCTCTGTATTACTGCATCCAGCAATTTGAATAATCAAATAAAAAAGGGAAAAACCCTACTCTAATAAGCTCTGTTTGTGTTACATATACCTAGACTGCTGTGTAAAATAACATAGTTTCATATTTGACAGAGAAAAAAAGGATTTTTAAAAACACATTTGGATTGCCTGTTATGCATGTTCCCCCCCCCCACTACTGCTTTCATTATAAAAAAAATTACAGATACTAAACATACCTTTCAATTGACAAAAATCATTTGGAAGGGCCACACAACTATTTGTACACATAGGGCATATTATTTTTAATGTGAACGTGGGACGCGGGTGGCGCTGTGGGTTAAACCACAGAGCCTAGGGCTTGCCGATCAGAAGGTCGGCGGTTCGAATCCCAGTGACGGGGTGAGCTCCCATTGTTTGGTCCCTGCTCCTGCCCACCTAGCAGTTCGAAAGCACGTCAAAGTGCAAGTAGATAAATAGGAACCGCTCCGGCGGGAAGGTAAACGGCATTTCCGTGCGCTGCTCTGGTTCCCAGAAGTGGCCTAGTCAAGCTGGCCACATGACCCGGAAGCTGTACGCCAGCTCCCTCGGCCAATAAAGCGAGATGAGCACAGCAACCCTAGAGTCAGAGAATCATAGAATCATAGAGTTGGAAGAGACCACAAGGGCCATCCAGTCCAACCCCCTGCCAAGCAGGAAACACCATCAAAGCATTCCTGACAGGTGGCTGTCAAGCCTCTGCTTAAAGACCTCCAAAGGAGACCACACTCCTTCGCAGCAAATTCCACTGTCGAACAGCTCTTACTGTCAGGAAGTTCTTCCTAATGTTTAGGTGGAATCTTCTTTCTTGTAGTTTGAATCCATTGCTCCGTGTCCGCTTCTCTGGAGCAGCAGAAAACAACCTTTGTCCCTCCTCTATATGACATCCTTTTATATATTTGAACATGGTTATCATATCACCCCTTAACCTTCTCTTCTCCAGGCTAAACATACTCATGGAGTCGTCCATGACTGGACCTAATGGTCAGGGGTCCCTTTACCTTTACGGCCGAATTAAACTCCCTTCCACTGGAAATGCCAGGAACTGAATGCAGGAACTTCTAACAAACTGACACTGGTTATGGACAACTATATTGACAAGAGTCAGGATGGACAATATTTATAAAAAATAACAAGTATTACTCACTGCATGTTTAACATGTATGCTGTATAGTGCAAGGAACACAAGGTTTTATGTAATTACTGAGATCCTTACAGCATGCAAGTTTAAGTCAGATTAGTATTATTCTTCCCATATTACTAATGGTGTAATATGTACTAATAGCAGCATGTGTGTGTGCAGCTAAGAGAATTGCTTGCCTAAGGCCACCTGACAGCCGAGGTGAAATCTGAACAAGCAACTCGCGATTTGTAGCCAAGTCTTTGTCAACATATTGTTTATTTATATTATGCTTCTCTTAAAAATGCTACAATTGTGCTACATCAGTTTTCACACAATACATTAAAAACACAAAATGTAGATTATTTTTAGGTGTAGCCTTTAAAAACCTTTTTTTGTTGTTTTGCTATAAAATAAAGTATTATAAAAACTATGCTTACGATGATGATTCCAGAATGATACTGTTGGCTTGGGTGGAAGAAGGAGATCGGTGATTTGCAAAAACCTCACTTGGTGAAGGATGAACCACATGGTCTACTAGATGCCCAACTGAAGATGGCCGTAAACGGTTTCCCTCTTGAGTAAATGCAGAGTTGCGACTAATCAGGAAAAGAACACTTTGTTCAATAATTGCAGGTATGCTTGTCAAGACTTGATTTATGCTTTTTTTATGCTTATAAAACTTATCTAGTCAATTCCTCTAAATTCTTGTGTCCTGTACACAGTACCCCTGGCAGGAACATCCCCCAAATCAAACTTCTTTGGAAGACATTATCACTGGCAGAAGGGAGATGAGAAAAGAGGTGATTTTTACCCATTCCCCCAGTAGCCCTGTGTGTCCTCCAAAAATCTGATCCCAAGGGTTGGGTAATCGTTCTAAACAGTGGGTGGGAGGCTGTAGGAGATGGAAAAAAAACGGCGGCAGTTGCTCCCCCCATTTTCTCAGCATGACCCCCCACTAGAGGATCTGAAGCTTTCTGTAGACAGAAAGAAATCTTACATTCCATGAAGGCCATGTTTGGATCAAAGCCACTGTCTGTAATCCTAAATGCATGAATTAAACAGTTTCCTTTCATTTAGATGGAATATATTCCCCATTAGAGTTTACTAGCAAAGCACCATAGAAATATATTACACCGATTATAGATTTCCATGGAAGAAAGAACAAATATGCATCAACAGATAAGCCACCATCACAAATCCTGACTATTACCACTATTGCTCCAACAAGTCAACTTTAGTGTGTAGTAGGTATAACTGTATATTTGTATAATAAGAAGTTCACAAATACCAACATAAAAGGCTTCTAATAAAAATTCATTGGGTTGAATCCAGTGCTAGTCCTATATGGAATAGACCTCTTGAAATTAATGTACCCAAGTTAGTTATCATCAGTTTATTTCTATTCCACTTTTTGGTCAAGGCCCCCAAAACACTGAACAGATTAGTACTAAAGAACACACAATAAAACTACAGCAAATACAAATACAAAAGTATAATAAAATAAAGCAGAAAAAAATTGAAATATGAAGTAACCCAGGCACACCATGAATCACACTTTCTACAGTCATGAGCTGCATTTGCGTCCTCACCATAGACACAGCTGCCCATCACAAAGAACTGCTTACATAGTAGCTTCCTCCTTAGAAACAGCAACAGCCACCGCAAAGTTCTTACAGTTGCTCTCCAGAACAGGGCTAGCTGGCTCAGATTCCTGACTCCTCAACATGCAGCAGTTCTCCAGGTGCAGGAACAGGAGCAAGGATAAAGTTGGCATTCACCTTCAAGCCACCAATGGTCCTATTATTGCTATCTGCTGCCTCTTAATCCACAGTAGCCTCCAAATAAAGAAGTGTCTCCCCGGAAACAGCAACAGAGTGGGGCTAGCTGGCTCAAACCTTCAGGTCAATTACCTTCAATGGGTCTACTCTGAGCAGGACAAGCATTGGATACAGCACCCTGCCTTCTCTTCCTGCAGGATCCCAGCAATCCAGATATAAATAGAGGCAAAATGCCAGTATACGTCAGGAAAAAAATGTTATTTCCTCTTTTGACGCAACCTGACTTTCCACCTATGTGGAAAGGTCCCCACTGTGGTTCAGTTTTTTATGAAAGAAGTCATATGTACACACACACACACACAGCACTTAACTCAGAAACATGACTTCCCTCTCTTTTGGGTCACATTAGATTTCCTACACACACATTCAAGTTGTAGAGAGCTAGAGGTTTCATTGCAACAGTAACACAGACTGATGTAACCCATAGTGTTGTGCTATGTAAATGGCTGGTCACACATCCCTCTCCTTCAGCACAGCCACAAGAAGGAGATAGCAAGCATCCACCTCCCGATTTAAACAAGTAACAATTTGTGTTACATCCAAAATGCAAATTGCAGTGAATTTGATATATGGTTTATGAAATTAGCAAGGATCAGAAACAAAGCTTAAACTAAGCACAGTCTGTGATGTGGAAATGAATGTTTCCAATCCCTTCCTCATGGCAATGAGGAAGGAGAGACAGGCATGCTGGTTCAAGGCTCACTCAGGCCATTCAATAGCCATAAACTATGGTTTAGAACCAGGCCTGTTTTTCTGATGCAATGAAAATAGTGTCTGGGTGAAGGTAGAACCAGTGCAGGGCTCAATCTGGGAGCACATCCTGAAACTCACAACTGCTTTTCCTTCAATATAATTTAATTTAAGATTTGCTTGTTTTTCTTTATATGTGATTATTATAACATACACTTTGGTCAATCTGCCTCTATGTTGCCTCAACAATTTCTTTTCAAATGATTAGTATGGAAATAACAATGGTTCAACACACATCCCTCCAAAAAAACCAGATCTCAAGTATTTTGCCTTCCTTAACAAAATAAAAATAAGAGGTAACTAGTGGCTCAGGGACTATTCAATTTTACTTACTGATTAGGGGTTCCAGGTGGAGAGCGGGATGGTAAACTTTGAGTTTCTAACCTGTCATCAGACATTGAATTCCTGCTGACAACCTCCCAGTCCATCCCGCTTATCAATCTGCGAGCCAGAGGTTTACTTGGGGATCTAAAACAATACAAAAATTATCAATATGTATCTGGAAGTTCTCTGAAGAAATTAATTGGGAATTGAAGTGAACAAGAAAATAGCATTAGCTTTCCCCTATACAGGGGCTGATACACTGACTTGTTACCGTATTTTCCGACATATAAGACGACTGGGCGTATAAGACGACCCCCAACTTTTCCAGTTAAAATACAGAGTTTGGGATATACTCGCTGTATAAGAAATATGACCCGGCGTATAAGACGACCTCCGACTTTTGAGAAGATTTTCCTGGGTTAAAAAGTAGTCTTATACGCAGGAAAATACTGTATTTAAATATTTCTTCCAAATAGTGCAAGGGGTTTCAGACCACCTAAAGAAATGTGATGCAGAACACTAAATTCATGAATATAAACAACCAAATCATAGCTTGTGCTGTGGCAAAGTCTTTCTCACTACGATACTGAATCACTATGAATTCAGATATGCCACTTTATTTATCATTGCTATTAGATTTATATAGCTGCCCATCAATGAACATTTGGTAGGCAAAAAATTAAAAACACAGTGTACAATAATAATGAAAGCCAACAACAATTAATAAAAGTCAGCAAAAAAACATCCATGCACTGAAACAGTGTAAGATTGTTTTACATTTTGGGCTGTAAATTCAGGTGAAAAGCCTAGATAATTAAAAGGTCTTTACTTGACACTGGAAAAAGACCATAAAGGAAGTAGACAAACCTTTCTGGAAAGGCTATTCTATAGCCAATTCATTACCAATAAGGTCCTCTCTTTGGCAGCCACCTGCCCCACTTCACTTCACAGACACTTGGAGCAGGGCCTACAAGGAGGGTATTAAGGTTCCAGTGGGAACATCCCCCCCCTCTCTCTCGTGTGTGTGTGTGTGTGTGTGTGTGTGTGCGTGCGTTGGAGAAGTGTTTGTGGAAGTGTGGTACTACAGTGAAACACAGGCAAGCAGGAAAGGATTAAGTATTGCCCTCTTTCCTGGCTGCTTTTTTTGCTTTTCCTCAAAAACGGCGATCAGATTTTGTTACACACAACTACTATGTTTTATGCAACTATGTGTACTAGTCCATAGTTTCTGACATTAAACTAAACAGCTGCATTAAAGTACTTTTCTTATCAAAAGAGGAGCACAACCAGGCTAATGAAACAAACAACCATCTCTACAGCAAACCATGTGAGAGACGAGAGATGAGAGAGAGAGAGAGAGAGAGAGAGAGAGGTACATCTATATGAAATTTAAATAGGCAAGACTTCTCTGCGACCTAGCCAGATGATTTCCAAATTAAAATGAACAAAATAATTTGCAAATCTAACATGATTATAACTGCAAAATGCAATAAACTTTTCACAGGCTTTTAAAGAAAAAATATTGGGAACAGAATTAAAAAGGTGTATAATAGACAACTTTAGCAAATACTTTGCCAACTATATCTATTGTAGTCTAGGAAAGAATTAATCCTGTAAGGATTAATAAGACTTTATAAGAATGCAAACATCCAAATGCTGATGGCTTTAGACTTGTTGAATTTAAAAGTGATTTCTGTAGGTTGAATGAGCTTGCATTCTCTTTCTAGGAACATTGCAACTCCTAGAAACACTCACCTTAATTACCAAGTGAAAAGTTGTATTTGTAGTAGTGCCCCTCAGCAGCCAACACAGCAGAAACATTTAACTGTCAAACTGTATTTTGAACATTTGATTATTAACTGTTTTAACCTTGGAGACCCACCCACTTACGCATGTTACCTAAGCTTCCTGTTCTTTGTGGCAATTCAAAGAAACGTTCACCACATTGCAGCAATACACTTCCCAGGGCTTCCTCTTCTAATAAGTGCCCATGTCAAAAAAAAAATACTGCTTCATTTCTATGGTTTACTTTTAGGTAACTCAAAACATTGCAGAGATTTTAATTTCAATTCCATCTCACATTAACTAGGTTATGGGAAATTATCTAACAAGTACAGGGGGCAAAATAAATTTCCAAACAACTCGGGACACCAGTCTTGGATTTGAAATTTCAACTGTATTTTAGAGGATTAATAGATTTAAGATAGAGATGCACTATTAGTGAAGAGGTACACTGAACTAAGAGGAAGCTTTGCTCACCAAGGGTTAAGGTATGCTAAAAACATACTTCTCAGGTATCAAAAGCCAGGGTGAAGAGGTGTGTCTTCAGAATGCACCTAAAGCTGTATATTGATGTTGCAAGACATGTGTCTGTGGGCAGCTCCATAACCGAGGGTCTACTACAAAGAATGCTCCCTCCTGGGACATCACCACCACCTGAGCTTCTGAAGGCTGTGGAACTACCAAGAGGCTCTCTTCTGCTGCTCTTAGCACCCAAGAGGGACTGTATCGAAGGAGATGGTCTTTCAGATATTTAGGAATTTAAGCACTAAGGTGAGCACCTTGGGCCCAGAAATTAATTGGCAACCAATGCAGTTATTCTAAAACAGGAGTTATGTGAGATGTAAATGGAACCACAGCCCGTAATCTAGCCACTGCATTTTGTACCAATGGAAATTTCTGAGTTGTCTTCAAGGACATCCCCACATAAAGCACACTGCAATAATCCAATCTGGAAGTTACCCGAGTATTGAGTGTGGTGGTCAAGTCATTTCTGCCTTTTACTACTAATTTCTGCCTTTTAGCTGGTAGACCAGCTGAAGCTACAAAATGGCACTCCTGGCCACCTGAGCCTCTACTGACAGTGTTGAATCCAGGAGCGCTCAGAAACTGCAGGCCTGCTCCTTCCACGGGAGTACAACCTGTCCAGAATATGGCATCTCCCTAATTTCTAGATGTGAGACCTTGGGATACACAACACTTTTATCTCTTCAGGATTCAGTTTCATCTCCTTTATTCCTTCCCCTCCCCCCATTCAGTCCAATACCTCCAAGCACCAGTCTAACATGTCAACTGCCTGCCCCAACTCAGATGGAACAGAGAGCTAGAGATGGGTGTCACCTGCATATTGATGACAATTCACTCCCAATTCTCCTGATGACAGCTCCCACCAGCTTCATATAGCAATTAAATAGCATAGGAGACAACGATGGAACTCTGACCATCAGGATGAAATCTATGTACCAAGCCATATTTGCCTCTTATCTTAGTGGTCATTACAAAAGCAGAATGATTGAGGAAGGCATTTCCTTAAGCACCAAAAGGTTGCAAAGGTACAAACAGCAGAATGCTTGAAAACTGAAGAAGCAAGTTCATGCTGTTATTCTGGAGAGGTTATCAAGTTTACCATCCTAAACACTTTTAAGGAGTTAAATAATTATTCCCTTTGAACTGTTGAGTAAGCATGCTTTAGATGCGTCCAAAGATTGTGTGGAGATGACATTTAATAGTGCCTGCAGTTCACAGACTGGTGTTTGAGTGAAATGGGCATTTGATAAGTAGGGTCCTGTTGCCATATCAGTTCCATTTTGTCCCTCAGCTTTTTTTCTGTTTACAGTTGCTAAGCAGGCAAGGTCTGTCAAACAAAATGAAAACAATCTAACCAAACTAGCCTCCAAAGAAACGGAAAAGTATAATAATACTACTAATAATAGTAATTAAATGCTGCCCATCTGACTGGGTTGCCCCAGTCACTCTGGGCGGCTCCCCCCCAAAAAATAACCATTAAATGCCCTGGGTTATGGGTTGCTTGGACATGGAAAAGCCAATTTCCCTTGCATCCTAATGAAACCTAATGCAAACAGGGCAACACCTTGCCACCCCCTGAGCCTTGAGTGCTTTTGTGACCTTCCACCTAGTACCAAAACACAGCATAAAGCACCTATTGCCCCCTTTTCAATAAGTAGCCTTGACATCTCTAGTCTTTTACTCCTTCTGAGAAACTTCTTTCAGCAGACACCCAGGTTTTCTGTTTTCCAGTTTTATAGGCAGACACTATGCTCAACTTTAATTCAATTCAATTATTTGCTGCCCATCTGACTCTGGGCGGCTCCCAACAAAATATTAAAAACACAATAAAACGTTAAAATTCTCCCAATACAGGGCTGCCTTCAGATTTCTTCTAAAAATCAAATAGTTGTTTATTTCCTTGACATCGGATAGGAGAGGATTCCACAAGGCGGACACCGCTACTGAGAAGGTCCTCTGCCTGGTTCCCTGTAACTTCAGTTTTCGCAGTGAGGGAACCAGCAGAAGACCCTCGGAGCTAGATCTCAGTGTCCAGGCTAAATGATGGGGGTGGAGACGCTCCTTCAGGTCTCCATACAGAGCCAAAGCAGTTTAGGGTTTAAAGATGAACAGCAACATTTTGAAATGTGCTCGGAAGCATACTGGAAGCCAATGTAGATATTTTCGGAAGCTCCCAATCTGCTGCCTGTTCCGATACCTCTGCATTCTGCCCAGTGATGTTGTTTGGGAAAACCCGCTTTCCCCAACTCTTGGATTTATCCTGCTGAGGATCCATTTCACCCTTCCTTCCCCCTTGCATCTCTCTCAAACTGAAGGACAAACTCTCATTCTTTCATTTGGTCTCTCCTACCCCTTCACTCTCTCAATGCACTTGGATGTAGCTGCACTGCCTCGGCTTGTTGTTGCTCCCTGTCGTAGCTGGACCAAAGACCCCACAGTTATCCACTCTTGTTTCTATTGAACTGAAAATCATGTTAGTTCTATGGAACTAACCATGGCCTGTCCTTCGGCCAGAACAACCCTAGTGGCCACAGAGACATGAAATCCCACTAGCTCAAGACTAAATTTCCCATTCATCTGCTGTTCTCAAGGAGCTGGCTCCACCAAACACAGAAAATAGGTTCAGATGTGTATACAGACATGTGTTTACAGTTCCACTGTGTGATCCAGAAACCTAGCTGATCAGATTTTCAGACCATTTACTATAACAGATTCAGTGTAACGATGAATACACAGCCACCAAGGAAGGCCAATGACAACAAGCATAGCCTGTCTTCACACTTTACATATTCAAAGTATGCGTAAAAAGGGAATGTGCATTAAGGAAATATGTATTATGATGATACAATATGAAAACATATCAATGTATTTCACTTTGGTACAGAATTAATTTGTAGTATGTTGCACCATACATTCAAATCTGCACAGTAATTTCTGCACAAAGCCATTGTAATTTGCTGATTTTGAGGGGAGAATTCAAAACAGGTAAAATAAGCTACTGTAACAATCCACAGACAATAGTACAGGATGCAAATAACTTGAAATTGCTTACCTGGCAAATATCCTGTCCTTATTTGCCTTTTCTTTACCATACTGTACAGACTGGACTTCTGTTCTCCCACTGAAATAAAATATTGAGATTGTCAAGAAAATAGTGGTGGAAGTGTGGGGAAGTATTTTGCCTAAATATGAGCACACTGGTGCATCCAAGTCCAACAGTAAAATTACTACACTAGCAGTGAATGCATGTTAGACCTGATGAAACCAGAGGCTTTCTATATTCTAGGATACTTTTACTAATTGCCAAGCAATTCTTACCTGAACTGATACTATTATTAGATACTGAAGGATACTACATTGGCCACAGAATTTCTCCAAGTCTTTAAAAGGTCAAATAGTAATACATTGTAACCAGGGATTAACAACAGAGATTTTCTGGCTGGTGAATACATAAAGATAAGAAAAGCTGTGCTTGATTAGGCCAAAGTTCCATCTAGTCCAGCATCCTGTTTTAACAGTGGCAATTAGTTGTACTAGTGCTTCCTGCTCTTGGGATTACCAGCAACTAATATTCAAAAGCAGAGCATAGCCATCCTGGCTAGTTGTCATGAGCTTTGAGCTCATGCGCCCCCCCCCCCGCCCCCATCACCTTGAGGCTTTTGCATCTGCTTCAGACTAATCACAACTTGTTACAACATCCAAAACCAGAAAAATTGCATATAGTCTTAATGCAAACAAGCCAAATTCAAAGCAGAATTTTGGAAGCTGACTTGCTTTCACTAATCCTAGTTAAGATTAGCCACGGTTTAGGGCTGAGATGTATTCTTATACTGTGGTTAATTTAAAACGGAGGTGGAAGCTTCTGCTCTCCTCTTCAATGCTGTACCAAAGGAAAGCGGGGAACCTGCAAGAACAGCACTGCATTATAGAAGATGCTGCAGTTTACTCGTCCTTTTCTTGTTTCTTCACGATCATGCCCTGTGTTCCTTTATTTTATTTTCCTCTGTTTTACTTTTCTCTCACTGTGCACCAGGAAATTTGTTTGACTGTCCTTTATAAAAGGAAATATGTGCCATCTGGGACATTTTCTACATGTTTGCCTCAATCTGTATGGAATTGGTGCATTTCTATACCTGCCCCCAAATATTAATACAGTGGTACCTCGGGTTAAGTACTTAATTCGTTCCGGAGGTCCGTTCTTAACCTGAAGCGTACTTAACCTGAAGCCACCACTTTAGCTAATGGGACCTCCTGCTGCCGCTGCGCCGCCAGAGCACGATTTCTGTTCTTAGCGGAGTTCTTAACCTGAAGCGTACTTAACCTGAAGCGTACTTAACCCGAGGTACCACTGTAGAACTTAGCATTTTAAGCCTTTAGAAAAAACTAAATTATGGGAGGCAGCGATATACTTCAAACAAGTTTTATAGTGAAAAACACATTTTCAGAATAAAATTGGCACAGTGCAGTGTAAAGAAAGCCAACTTAACCAGACACCTATGCAGGCTGTAGAGCAACATAAAAATCTGGAGTATTAAATGTTTAAAAATCAACAGGCGTTTCATCTGATCCATCGGTAAGTTATTCTTTAACAATATGCTGATATCCCTCCCTCTTTTAACATAAAACATATAATATGGCCCAAACTTACCAGTACCGGTACTTTGAACCCAAAGTAAAGTAGTGTGCAAAAAAGTTCTTCTGAGGGGGCAGTGGTCTGTCTAGCCGGAAAAAAGTGTGGTGTTCTACACAAGCTTTCCATAAATTTTTACACGCTCGATAATTCACCATGTTGAATCCTAGTAAAGTTTCTCTAGATTCATGCTGGGACAAAAGGATTTAAATTTAATAAAATTAGCCTTGCATTCTGAAATGTAGTTGAGGCTACAGTTCTTATGAAATGGTTCTCATTCAAAAAACACACACAAATATTCCAAGAAAAAGGACCTTCCGGTTATCTAGGGAACACTGTAATTAGGGATCTATTCCTTCTCTCTCCTGGCTGTTAAATCAACTCCCAGTCATTAAAAAAAAACCCCAAAAAAACCTCCTGACTATTCTTAACCATGGTGGTTCTCAAACCCTTTGCCTAAAATAAAGCCTTTTCATATTGGTCTATTTGCTATAGAACACCTGCATGTCTGTCATAAAAATCCTGTGTTCTAGGACACATATTCAGTTCATATATGACACTGACCAAACCTGTTAAATTTACCTTCTTCCTCAAGTTACTCATTACAGAAGATCATCAGTAGTGTTAGGAAATCCACATTTGAGAGAAACGTGTCCACTATTGCGGATATTCTTTTGAACTTCAGAAAGGCTTCCAAATGAACAAAAGGGTTTCCCACAAGTTTGACAAAAGACCTATATAATATGCAACCAGGACATGCCAGGTTCCTTCATTACCCCTTCTCTTTAAAACCTTGTGGACAATCCCCATCTTTGCCTTTCTTCTCTTGCAATTTCTTATACTCCACACCTTGTCTCAACTTTCCCTCCAAAAACCTGGATTGCATTCCTCTGTGTCTCATGCTCCACATTCAAGAGTTCTCCCATCTATTCTGGCATTTTTCTATATAAAATTAGCTAGCTGTATTATCTGGGTAGTCACACACTGTGTGCATCTTCTCCCTAACATTTCTATCCATGTCTGTATCTTGTGATTACTTACGGCATGATAAAATATGTAGAGTTGCAATGAGATTACGATGCTCTACACTACAGTTTTTCAATCTTTATAGCAGTCCTGCCAAACTTCTCTCCAGCCCTATCACACTGACTCTGTGGCAAGTGGATTGCAAGATAGAAAGCAGCAGCACAGTCTATGTTTCTTAAGGAATCAATACTCTGTGTGCTTCAATCTCACCCCCAGGCTCAGGCAGGAATGGCTGATGCACACTAACCCAGAATATTCTACCTGCTCGGCTCCAGAAAAGTAAATAAAGCTGAATTTAGACACCGGCTAGTGTTCTTTGTGCTTGCTAACTCTCTTACATCATGCAGTTTATTCTTTCATGTTTGCACCTTATTTGCCAAGGGCAACTTGTTAAGCCACTCACTGAAGGGGGGGAAGCTGTTTTACTTGACTAGCAGCTAAGAACCAGAGTTTTGCCTTTCTCACAGCAAAGAATGATGGTAGGAACCTGTTTGTTATTGGCATCTGAATCGCACTTGCAGATTGATGGAAGTGAGCAGACAAGCAACTCACAGCATTGCTGTCTTAATGCAGCCTTCAATCACTGCTTCCTATTCCCTTTACCCACCAGATACAGACACAGACAAAGACACATGAGGATCTGTACTCATGCAACCCTATATTAAGAACTTTTAAGAAAGAGAATCTGCACCTCCCATTTTCAGTCTGCAAAAGTGACTATCAGTCAGACTACAACTCTAACTTTAAAATATCTAATATACTATTTCATAACATAGGGACCATTTAAACTGTAGTATCTGCCACTAGATAATTCCATAGTGAACAACACACTACTAAAGTAGTGTTATCATGTATGAAGCTCCAAAGACGTAACTTGCATGACAACCATCTCTGACAACAGTGAAGCACTTTGCAACTTCAGGTAAAAATGTTAATATCAGTACTTACCAATTCTTTTCTAAGCTGAACAAAAAACTGCTTGCACTTAAAAGAAATTTTAACGATCTTCAACCTAAGTGAAATAAAAAATCAAAATGCTGTAATATTTCTTTAAAATGCACAAAAGGTATCTACCAAAACGGATCTGGACAGGTTATGACAAACATATTTGTTACCCAATGCCACTATGATCCATGGGAGAGGGTAAAGATCAGTTCTGCTCATGATGAAGTTCCCCAAAACAGCCACCAGAAAGGCAAAACAATCAGAAAGTGATATTCCTTGAACATCAATGATCCCAATATATGATTGCTACAATGGATGAAGTGAATGAAATGGAGGGAGGTTCAAACTCACTAGAGCCTGGTTGGGGAGGAATGGACAATTAATCTCAGCAAATGACCAAAGGATATTTCCCTTATCCTTTGTAAAACACAGCAACCTTAGCTTTTGAGTATTTGTTTCATAAAAATCAGAATAAAATGCTGCAAAACTAGCACCTGTCTGGCTTTTATCAGAATGAGGGTGATTTCAGTCATGCAAGCCTTCTTATAGAGTTATAATCTTTCTCCTCCTGCACATGATTTGCATATGAAAAGATCACATACAAGAATCCTTGAGTATCAGAATGCAACTTCTGGAAGGGGTTCAAGGAACTGATTAAGCACTGCCAGTACTGAAATTGTGGTGCACCTATAAGACAATTGGCACTTTCCACATACAGTTAGGAGAGTTGTCTCTAAGCAAGATGGCAATTAATGTTGGTTGTCACTGCTGCAACATTTCTTTTAACATATTTATTGTGCTGCTGCTGTCAAGGAAGGATAAGATACTGATGAGCATGGATGATGAAAGTGGTGCGGCTGCAATCAAGCAGGCATGATTATAGAATCAAGTTGTTCAATTAAAGCAAGTCTCTGTGTAGTATGCATTCCTTATTTTAAGCGCATTTGCTGTGCTATTAATGAATGACAACACATCAAAGTATCAAATTATTATTGGTATCAAGAGTTGTTCTTACTACATGTGTGGCCAACAAGACAGCTTAGATAGCATCACACCTATCCAAATATTGACTCCCTTGTAAGATTGTATCACTTCCCAGGGAATCAAATAAAATAAGTAGGCCAAACCAATCCACCCTGAAGGACTGTTCTAACCTCCCAAGGAGAAGCTATATTCCCACACTGCTCTGTGAATAACCAAGTTATGAAAATATTTAGTATGATTTGTTTCAATCACAGAATCAGATGGAAGCATTGGAACCATGCGGGACATCTTGTCCAACCCCCTGCAATGCAGGAATCTTTTGTCCAACATGGAGCTCAAACCCAGAACTCTGGGATTAAGAGTCTCAGGCTCTACTAACTGAGCTATCCTCAACACTGCCTAGGGTTGCCATACATCTGGACATACCTAGAATACTGCTATCGAAAGCAGTGTTTGGGGTGGAAATAATCCAGATGCACGGCAATACATGTCGGCAGTGTTGTTTTGGGCGATTTTACTTTTAAAAAAAAAAAGCTCAACAACTTTTGTCCAACCCTAACACTGCCCTGAAATATTATCTGAAAGGTTAGGAGAAAACCTAAAGCACATGGGGGGGGGCACGGGAAGGAGGAGAGAGAGGCACATTCTCTTATGCCTGCTAAAGATATCCCACAAAAATTCTAAGCTGAGGTGAAAATTGAAGCATTCATTACTTTGAAACACATTTGTCTCTGGCTCCATCCTCTATTTGCTCTAGCTCCACTCACTGCCCATAAGCAGCCCCCAATAATTACCCTCAATAGAAAAAAAAAGGTTGTCCACCCCCATCCTAAATGCTGCTGCCTCTCTTTCCTTTCAAATCTTTCCAAATTCACCTTTTCTGTGAACCTTTGGCTCAACAAACCCCTTAGGCCTTGAACACCAACTTAAGTATGTGCAACTGCTCTGACTGCATAGGTCTTCTCCTTTATCAAATTCTAGATTGTAATCTCCTTGGTACCTGGGATCTGCTTTTTGTCACACTGTAAAAGTATCAGTGCTGCTAAATAAACACCGTTCACGATAAACCCCACCCCATTCAAATGATTTCATCAGCAAAACATATGCAGTCTTCAATAGGATTCCATGCATGGGTGTAACTGTAACTTTGTATGCTAATAAGAACTTCAGACAAGTGCTTCCCAGCCTCTGTTGGTTGAGCAAGTAAGTTTGTGCAGGGAACACATGCTACTTTCCCCCTGTCTAACTAACTAAAAAAAAAAGAGTTTGTGGCATGTAAGAAAGCACCATAAAATTCGATACATCACTGTGGCTCCCACACAAGACATTCTCAGTCTAATATTCAAATGCCATAGTTAAAATCAATTAACGAAGACTTAAAGTTTTGCAAGATATATACATAATTCAGGGCTTTTGATGTAAGACTGCATGGTAAACAGTGTTCTTTCACCTGTGAAAGTTGGCCTCTGGAGTGGGGTACAGAAATGTAAGAATCAGACCTTGAGCATTTACTGGATCCTAATTCTTTTCTGTTCAGTAATTAGGAGCCTGTTGTTTTATTATATTTTTATGGAACTTTAATGTACTTGATCTTATGTTGTGCCTGTCTTGATGCCGGTGTGAAAGACGGTATGTAAATTTTCAAATTAATACATATAGATCCACCTCAGCAGATGTTATCTGGGTTTCCTCAACATCCAAGGTACGTCAGGTGACTCTTGAACAGAGAGCTGCTGATTTCCACCATTCAGGAGTGAATTTTTTTGGGGGGATGCAAGGAGCTGCAGCAAGAAGGAGTGGTGGAAAAGCCCTGCTACATGAACAGAACCCTGCCCACGTCTCTTTGGACCCAAGTACTGGGTCTTTTTACTGTCATCCCTACACCCTATACAGAATACACTGAATAATAAATTGGATGAGCACCTGTCTATTCTAGACGGTGCATGTATAGTAAGGTATTCCCCTTTCAATGCTATACTGAATCGTAACTCTGGGAGTGTGATAAAGGATAGTCCAAAATATTCTAGCTGAATAAAAATTAAGTGCACTAAATTTTCCATTACAATCATTACATTACAATTATGTGGCAAACTTTGTAGTGATATTTTCAAAAGCTAATTGCCACACAAGAGACACCACTGGACATATCAAAGGCTACATTTTAGAGTGACTAATTTAGAGCTGATGTACACTTAGCAATTTATGATGAAGTTATTCAGATTTAAGAAAGTGTGTGGCAAACAAAATGTTTCCCTTAAACACATCCTTACCATGGAAAGGTGTTAATTCGTACCCTGTTCTTATAAATTAGTATGCCTCCCGACATTACTCCAATCATAATTTCATTGTTACTTTGATCCTATAAAAAAAAGAACAGGAAAAAAATGAATGCTTATGTGTCTTCTGTTCTCTCATATACCATCTTGCAGATCTTATTACCCGAAAACATGCAAGATGAAGTTCTAGAATGTTTACAGGAAGGAAACATTGTTGCCTAAACAATCACTTCCTGTCTCTTTATTTTGCTTCACCTTGCATCCTGATCCTTCCATCAACATCCCTGAGGCCCTCCCACAATCCCTCCTCAGTACAGAAACTCTATTATACAACAGAGCAACAAAGGGAGAGACTAGACAGACTATAGCAATGGCTAGAATGGATGAGAAATAATTGTTCATCAAAAGTGGACTCTTCAGTGTAGCAGACACCCATGTGAAGATTTCTCATGACCCTATTTCAGTACCCCAACCTTGACGAGCAATCTTATGCAACAAAGCAACTTGAATTAAGAACCTCAGCACTCTGTGAGTGGTTGAGGGACAAGAACTAATGGCAACAGAGGTGCGGAGTCTCAGGGACAGAGAAAGAAGAGCTGAGTAAAATGAGACATGGGCTCTGCTGTGACAGGCTAGCTCCATAAGGCCTCCTCTCCCTTCAGCTGTCCCCTGCAGGCAGCCACTCCATCAGACTGCCTCAGTGGGAGAGACAAGAAGTGGAAGGCTCATTCCATTCGCTCTGCTGAGGTCCAGCAACATCAGGCACCTCCTACACCTGAATTGTGCCAGCTGGTTAGTAAAGGAAGAACTGTTTAGAAACTAGTGCCTAAATTTTGGTTTTCGTCTTCCCTCCCTGTCCCTTTTCCCTATAAAGATTGTACGCCCAGGGACTGACTTGTTTTGATTGTATGTAAGCAGCTCTGAACAGCAGGGTACAAATGCTTGAAATACATTTTTTAAATAAAAAACTTAGAAGGGAAGGGGAAATGGGTCCAATTAATTAGGGCTAAGACGGTTGGATGGTGCCTTAAACACCACTTTCTGGCAGGTCTTGCAGCCAAGCTGGTGCCTTTTGTATTGCTCTGCTTTTCCTTTGGACCACATCAGCGAGGCCAAGAGTCTTGTCGTCTGGGCAGCCCAGGACCTCCATACACACTGCCCAGGCTTGCACCCCAGAGAGCTCACTTCGGTGCTGCTAACACAGCAAAAAGAACATGGAAGGCAGCATTTATGAGTTACTGGTCTCTGCAGCCATAGCAGGTGCTGTGATTCTCTAGTGGTTTGACTTCACCCTGGAAGCTGCACCCCATTGTCTCTCAAGACATACAGATACCACCACCACCAACAACAACAACAACATTAAACAGAGAACTACTGGTATATATTATTTTCAAAGTAATGTTATCGAAATCAGATTTACTTTAATTTTGTTGAATATTATGATACATTTTAAAAATTAATTTCTAAGAAGAGAACTATTGACCATTCAGACAATGCTATATTTTGTTTTGGGTTTTTTGGAATGATTAATATTCATCATTTGATGCTTACCCTTGCATAGTGCAATTCAACTCCATAGAGTTCTAAGGTCCGGGCTGTGCTGAGATAACTAAATTCTGCTTCAGCAGGAGACAGAGCTCTATAATGACAAAATAAGAACATTAAATAGCTTTAAATATATTTAAGGTAACCTGAGGGTCCTTATTTAAAAACTTTTTTTACTGGAGCCCAAAGAACAAGAGGGAGTTACATTAGCAGTTTAACTGCCCCTGCTTCCTTGCCTGGTTTTTCTCTTGCTAAAGAGGAGCACTCCCACCATGCCTCCAAGCATATAGTTTTAATATTCAAAATACAATTATGATTGTAAAAGTGTATTTTCAGATGCATGTACTCTGAAAGCATGCATTCATTTTAAGTCTAAAACCTATTAGTTTCACCACTAGTTCTCTCTGTAGCAGTTACCTGATCTTAAATGAGTTATTTCTCCACAAAAGGATTGGATGAGACACACATGCAGTAACCTGGGGTTATAATGTAAGGAGCTACTTTTAATTTACACACACACAAGCAGCTCAGGGTAGATTAAATTAGTCATGCAGTTCTTCAGACTGCAACCTTATTTTTTCTTTCTTTTATGCTTACATATGCTGCTGATGTAGTTTGGACACTTCTTTTTCAAACTCTTGAGGTTGGCCGGGGATAAAGGAATAGTCTGAGAGGTAGCCTGGGAAGTTCTCTGAAAGGTTGTAGTCTCCCAGTTCAGCTGAAAGTTAAGAGAAACCATTTAGCAACAGCCCCATTTCAGCACCTTGCGATCCATGCAATGTAAGAAAGGTAAAAAGAAAATTAATTAATCCATCAGCCTTTACTACATATGAAACAAGTTCAGTCTAAAACTGTACAAAAGCACTAGATTGACTACAAGAAACATAACAACTAGGGGCTGCTGCCCCTGCTTGCTTTGCTCTTCAACCCCACCTACTACCTCCCCTCACCAAAAGCCACCTTCTCCCCAAAACCACACACATCCTTACTCCATACCACTATCCCCCCCCCTTATAGTTTGCCAAACCTCCCCCCCATCTTCCCCTTAGACTGGGATGAATAAGCTTTTCTGGCCCAAAGGCCAGATTGGCCTGCCAGGGAAGATAAAGTTGTCAGGTAGGCTCCTATTGGCGGTCACACAAACTGCAGAGTGATTACACCTGTACCATTTTATTATATACGGCTAATTTTGTTGCTGTGATTTACTTCTGGATAGGGAATTTTATTTTTGTACTGGTGATATATTTTTATGTGAAGCAACGCCTTTTCTACAAAATAAATAAATAAAGTTCAGTAACATAGCAGTATGCCAGATTTCTCAGTTGTTTTTCCAAAAACCCTTGCAAACTCTTGCTAAACTGTGGAAACAGTTACCACTTTAATGGTTGTACAGAGGCACTCATGGCTGACAAAATACAACAGCTGATCAAAAGCTGTTCAGAAGCAACAATATGCACCACTTCTTTCAAAAACGGGGGGGGGGGGGCGCAAGGCACCCTAACCTTACAATCCTATGGTCCCTGGGAGGGTTCCCCAGTAAGAAGTATGGGATCTCACTCTTAGATGGCAGAGAGAGAGATGTAACCTTGGATGCCTCCTCCGTCACCACAGAAGCTTCCACAGTCCTTGCCCTGTTGACACTGGAGCTCCAACATGGGTAGGGTCAAAAGGAAACACCTCATTCCCCCACTACACCCCCAAATCAGGGAGGAAGCTATGCCAGCTCTGGAGCTGGCATGGTTAATTTTGCTCCCAATGTTCATGAGAGTAGGGAAATAGTTAAAACAAGAAAAATAAAAAGGACAGAGGAGCAGAAATGTGCTGTTGTGCCTTTACGTACGCCCTGCCAGAGCAAGTCCAGCAGGCTGCTGGATGTGATGGAATAACCACTTTGAGTACTCTTTCCCTCTCCCCTTTAGAACTGCAGTTTTAGAGGTTGTTAAATTCCCATCTTAGCAATAATAGTTCACAAAGCATGTTAATTTGATAGTAATAAGCTAACATAACCAAGTGAAAAATGTCTTTCAAGGGATATACATTTATCTTAACTCTGTTTATTACTAATTTAGGTGGTAAATCCACTCAATCTTTACATGTTAGGTATAAAGAACAGTTTCATATTTTCAATGTACATTTCAGAGGTAATATTATGGCTGCAATCCTATACTACCTTAGCTGACAATAAGACTCAATGAACTCAATAGGGCTTACTTCTAAGTACATATGCATAGAATTGTACTGTACATGGGTAAGATACAAACTGGTTTTTATAAATTTATCGGCTTTGCACAACATAGTCTATTCAAATATTTTTCCTGAAGGTTTTGTGTTTCTTAACACAAAAGAAAAGTAACATCGGGAAAGTTAGAAGCATAACTTAAGAACTTTTTTTATATTAAATATTTTACTTACACTGAACAGCATAGGAAGCCAAGAGTGCAGCAGTATTATAAGGGCAGGGCAATCTATGAGGGAAAATAACAAACACACTTCAATACAGAAATACTTAGAGCCAATTAGTTTTACCCATTTATTTGAATTACATAACAAAAAAACCCTGAAGCATCAAATAGACAAGATTTCCCTTTTAAAGCAGGCAAATATGTAATGACACCACTAAAAACACACCAGCTGCTATTTTTACATATTTGCTTTAAAAAGGAAACTATACTTCTAGATTAGTATCCAAAGAGATTTAAACATCTGGATACCAACCTAGAGGTATGCGATCACAAAAGCTTACATAAATGCCTAGCATTGTCAGCTTTGACTCCACTGATCACCTGTTTAAGATGGATGGGAGGGAAATCCAAATATCATTTGGCATTGCATGCATAGTTCCTGATTCACTAATAAAAAATTGCACGCACAACCCCTAGCACTGCAACCATATCTATAACACCGTTTTCTATAGGCTTTATTATAGGACTGTCAATTACCATAGGATGCGTGTGGGAAGTCAGCAGCCACATACATATTTTCATAACTTGATTGAGGCATTAGATCACACTATTTATCTCCACCCTCTCCCTGAATTTCTAAATAATTTTGCATAACTGTCTGCAAGGGTTCCCAAGTCTTCATGGCAAGCAAATCTTACCTTCCAGTAAGAATGTCTTGTTTAATTTGCAAAAAATATTGGTACCTTAAAGAAAAAGTAAACACAGTACAACAGGTTGACAAAGTTACTATTGTATTTTTAATTAACAAAATTAAGATCACCTTTTGACTTCAGCATCTGCATTTCACCATATACCATTATTTCAGGCTAGCAAGACACAGAAATTAAACTGAGTTCAAAGTCATATAAACATAAAAAATCCAAATATTTTGGTGCTGCTGTAACACATGCAGTTTACATTAGAATTTATATAATCAATAAAGGGTTAGGATCCATTAATTGCACTCGCACTCAGGTACATCTACATCATATTTTCATGCCTCAATTGACAAATGTTGTTCTGTGTGATATTTTGAAAGCCAAACTAATGGGATAGGACATATTAAAAAAATTAATAGAAAACCAGTTCTGATTGTTATCTCTTCATCCCTCCCTATGGCAACATTTGTTGCAAGTTCCATTTTGCCATCTCTAACCCATGCCAAAAGAATGTGATTAGCCACACTGGCATGCCTCCAACAATAATAATACCCATGAATACCAACAATCTATTGAAATGTACCTCCAAGCAAACAGGCCTTGTGAGATGAGTGTGTATTAATTCTGGCCCTTGCATCTCAGATGTCTTACTTGAAGTGACGGCTTGAAATTGGTTTAGAATTCCAATCTACCTTTAAAGTATTTCTAGTCACCAATAAAATCTGAAAGGCATGAGTTTCCATATAGCAAACATTCTGGTATGACACTGCAGTGTTTTCATCTTATGGGCCTTTACAGAGACTTCCTTCTACTTCCATAAGACAAGCTGATTCTCTAAATCAAGGATTGTGGAATGACACTCTTTATTGCAATTACCCACAAACACAGCCATGCTATTTTATTTCTCTTTCTCTGTGAATTACTCTTAAGTGATGCATTTGTAATTTACTTTTATATAGTAGTTTGTGCCCACCCCCTGCATAAACTTGTATGGATTAAGCATATCCTGGTTTCACACTTGGGATTCATACCGGTAGGCATGGATCCAAAATGTTTCTTTCAGGAGTGCTTCTCAATAGTGAACAGCAGATGGCAGTAGATACATTAAGGCTGGATTTCAGGTCAGAAGTCCAAGGCTCACAGTCCAGGGGATCCCCAAGTGACCTTTTTAAAACTTTTTTTTTAAAGTATAGGACAGCCAGGTGTGCTGTGAAGTGAAACGGCAACCGGCCCAAGCTCCAGCCACCTTTACATCCAGAGAGTGCCCCTCAGCCACAAGTGGGGTGAAAAGGCTTTCTCAATAAAGAAAGATGAAGAGCCTGAAGCAAGCCCCACTTTTCAATGTGCCCTACTTTTCTTTGCCATTCACACTTGCAAATGGATGATGCAAGTGGACTGAGTCTGGTAAGGCAGAGATCCTATGAGTAAGTGGTTCCCAGGCCACAGGAATTCTGTTCACCTGTTCTGAGCAGACATGGACACTCTCGGG
The DNA here is from genome assembly GCA_034641385.1 of Darevskia mixta. Lineage (NCBI taxonomy): Eukaryota > Metazoa > Chordata > Lepidosauria > Squamata > Lacertidae > Darevskia > Darevskia mixta. The sequence continues at coordinate 7,595,780 of JAWWNH010000001.1, read as the reverse complement.
AGGTAAAGGGACCATTAGGTCCAATCACGGGCGACTCTGGGGTTGCGGCGCTCATCTCGCTTTACTGGCCGAGGCAGCCGGCATACAGCTTCCGGGTCATGTGGCCAGCATGACAAAGCCGCTTCTGGCGAACCAGAAAAGTGCACGGAAACGCTGTTTACCTTCCCGCCGGAGTGGTACCTATTTATCTACTTGCACTTTGACGTGCTTTCAAACTGCTAGATTGGCAGGAGCAGGGACCAAGCAACAGGAGCTCATCCCATCGTGGGTATTTGAACCGCCGACCTTCTGATCCGCAAGCCCTAGGCTCTGTGGTTTAACCCACAGCGCCACCCGCGCCCCTGCTCTCGGGAGGAGCAGGTACTTAATCTGAGGGTATTCTTGGGGTATTACAACTCCACTTAACCTTGGTGGAATGGAGCACCCACCACCAACTTCAATTGGTTCAGCAACTACACCCTGCCCACTGAGGTCCATGCACTTCAATGTGCTTTAGGTGGGGCAACCTTAGGAAGCTGTAGTGAGTACACAGCAAAGGAGCTAGCATGGTGAGTGGGGTATCTAGCTATAGACCTATTATACCTGTGTTGAAAGAACTGGACTGGCTGCCCATTAGCTACCAAGGCACATTCTAGGTTCTGTTAACATATAAAGTCCTGAACAACTTAGGAGCAAGGTATGTGGCAGACTGTCTTCACCGTATAGATTAACCCCCACCAAAGGAGGCCCTGCACATTGCACCATGGCTAGTATCAACATGGTCTTTTCTGCAGTAAATGGGGAACCTTTGGCCTTCCAGATGCTGTTGGACTGCAACTCCCATCAGTCTTGACCTTCGGTCATGCTGGCTAAGGCTGATGGGAGTTGTAGTTCAGCAACATCTGGAGGACCAAAGTGCGAGAACACCCTCCTCTGTGGAAGCCAAGGGGAGTCAACTGGGACAAATTGTTTATGCCTATTAAATACATTTGCATGTCTAGACATTTACTTATTTTTTACATTGCACTGCTCAGTGTTATGTTTCTGGATTTATATTGACACTACTACTTTCATTTTCATTTGTATTCCTTTTATTTTTATGGTTTTTACTTTTAAAGCACTCAGGTATAAGCAGACTAAAAATACTGTATTAAACAAACCAATAACTAATGCTCAAGTCATGTTGAAGACTTCAGGTTTTGCTATGAAGCATGGAAGTCTTTGGAACTTGATCCAAACCAGCCAAAGCTCTCTAGTGCTGCTAGTAACTCTCCCTGGGTCTCTTTTGGCCTCTGCCTCTAGTTGTGGCACTCATCAGACCCTTGTTCCTTATCTTTCTCCCACTCCTTCGCATTGCATGCACAACACTTTCTCCTCTGTCCTAGCCAGGCTGCTTTCTTCTTTTCTTCTTCCATCTGACATATGGATGAGGGTGGCTTGGTGGGCGTGCATGACAAATAGCTCAACTGGTAGTTAAAGAGCAGATTCTCAGAGCCAAAGTCCAGTCCAGGAGTATTAAGTTAGAAAACCCTACCCTGGCACCCCTATTGATTCCTTTCAGGGTTTGGCATATGGAACAATCCACCCCCTCTTTATTCTCTCTCTGTGTGTCTGCATGTGCATGCACACATGTGCTGAAAGGCAGAAAAGAAGGGAGCAGGAAATTTGCAAAGTAGTTTTTTCCAGCAGTTTTTTGGCAGAGGTGAATGACAATGCAGCATTAGGCTGGCGGGTCAAAGTTTCCAGCAACAATTATGAGTGATTTTCCAAGACAGAGATGACAATCCTGTCAAAGGCCCGATCTTGCCATGGAATTGTGAGATGCAGCAGGCTATCAATAAGATCGTATCTAAGTGCATTCTCTGTTGCTGCAGGGCCTGGTTTGCTCTTTGGCATTCTGAGGAGTTTTGGGTGATAAACAAGTTTGACAATTACTAGAGCACAGGTAGTGTATGACTTGCTGTGAGGACGAGCAAACATATACTAGAGTACATAATTGTGCCAGTTGTATGGCAATGAGGAAAGTGAAGAGAGCTTTCCCCCTCTGCCTTCTTTCCAAGTAGCAATCCACCAGAGTTAAAGCATCTTAAAGCACTTGACAAAAGTGCCCTTTGAAGCAACTTCCACTCCATCCTTTAAAGAATGGAATAGATGCTGCTTCAAAGGGCACTTTGCAAATCTCTCCATGTTCCTTTTTTAAACCTCTGACATTGGGTTTGAAGAGGAAGCATGGGAAGACTTGAAAAAGCGGCAGGAGGGATTTTGACAGGTGGGTGCCCCTATGTGGTGTGATTTCTAGCTACATTAAAATAGCACTCGAGTAACACATAAATCAGTCCTCCCAACCATTCTGCTTTACTCAAACTCCCCAGGATGTAAACGAAAATAAACTGACAATTTAAAAAAAGTTATACCCAAATCCCCAACTTCTCGTTTCGTGATGATGGAAGTTGAACTCTGGAAATTATATACCAATTTCATCAACCATATCAACATTGATTTGCAGAGTGATTTCTGTATTGCTAAAACCCAAACTGTATTCTTCAATACCGCTTCTCTATTTGAGGTGCTGTTATTTATAACTTAAAAATATTAGGGGTTCTTTTTAAAGTGTAGCATTACACTTTTGCAGGGACTTGTTTTAGAGCTGCTCTGTATGTAGACTGTTTGGTTGTAGTCATAGGCTGAAAGACGCTGCTGCCTGGGAGATATTTTTGTGGGGCAAGGGGAGGATAGGGTCAGATGAAGTGAATGCAGCTCTGTGTGTGTTCAAATACAAAAGGAGCTTAATTAGTTGTTGCCTGAACTTCACTTACAACGTAGATTGCAAACCACTTCTGCATTGGAAAACCAATTGATTTTAAAGCAGCGTTCGCAAAACTGCTGCAACAGCCCTCTGAACTCTTCAGTGAACAAAGAGTTCAACAAAAATAACCTTTCGTCTACATTACTTAGTGCATGTTAAAAACAGATTAATTCAAATGTAAAAATATGATTTTCATTAGCAAGGCACTTGAGTATAGTATTGAAGTATGCCTTTGGACACATATTTATCTACCCTAAAATAATGAACTTGCAATTTGAGGACAAAATCAGATGTAAGCTCATTTTTAATAAAGTGTAGGAATAGTGGGGGTTAACTTTTCATGTTAGGAGCATGGGAGGCAAAGAATACGGTAAAACCTTTAAGCAAGAAAGCACCATAAGATAAAGTGGAGAAGTAGAAGATTTCACTACTTCCTTGCACTCTCCACCCTGCTTTATAAATGAATGGTTAAACCCATGTTTAACAAACTTGCATACGTCTGGTTAGTCCCTTAAACAACAGCTTTCCCTAATATATAGATATTAAAGAGCATGAAGAGTTGGGAGGGATGGGTGGGTAAGGATCAGACTATATTCAACACAATGAAACTTAAAACACTGTGCCTTTTTGTCAAATTGTGAATGACTTGTGCCAATGGGTTCAAGAGCATGTATAAGTTCTAAATCCAGATATAGGCATGAACTATACAACTGAATTGTTTTCACACGTATGTTCAGAATATATGCTACACAGAATACATGCTAATCAAGAATAATTTTCAGTTTCGGATAGGCTGGTAATAAAAAAATCCCTAAATTCCTCAGATGCAATCAAAGTGTATACACATTTTTATGTCAATTGTAGACACTCCTATGCAATGAATATCAAAGTATCTTATTAAAATAAGAGAGAGACTGATACCGTGTGTATTCTTCTTGAAGCTTATTAGGATCGCTTACAAAAAATTTGACTCTGAAGTTCAAGCTGTGAGGAGATCCTCCTAAAATTAACCAAAACATCATATTAGATTTTTACAACTTTAATTTAGGAATTATTTATCATTATTTAATGAACATTTGCATTCAAGAGAGATAAAAAAATATTTTTGCTTACTCTTTAACTGCTTCCTGATTGGCTTGTTTGGATCCAGCCACCTCTGGGGGAATGAAAAGATTACCTCATTATGTGTTTTTATAAAGAAACACAAAGCATTGTTGCAACACGTCTCTTAACAAAACAAATGTACATACAGTATGTATGTTTTTACTGTATGTCACAATTGCTAGATACAAAACACACTTTTCCTTGATGACTAGTCCAAGGTGGGCTCTTTGGACCCTGTTCCAAGTCCTTAAATACTTTTATAGACTCCTATTTAGAGTACTACACATTTTTTAATACACCCTATAGCAGTGACGATTGTCCTCTAATTCTTAAATAAATCATTTTAAGTGCCAATCTGTCACATTACTATAAAAATTAGCAACTGAACTCAGCACTAGAGGGAGCATAATGAGAAGCCTATAAAAGTAAGATAATTCCAGATGTTGTAGCTAAGTTTAACACCTTGAATGAGATATCCCATTTATCCAATTACTATTCCAAGAACTGTTTTTCAATTCCGAAATGAAACTACCCCCTCCCCACCCCGGTTTCTGGATTAATAAAGTTAAGTAGTTTTATTGGGGAGGTGCTTCAGTTAGAAGCATTCACATGTTAACAGAGCAAAACTGAGCAGTTTCTAGGGAAGCTTTAAATATATTATGTCTCCAAGTATTAACATATACAGTGGTCCCTTGACTTACGAAATACTCGACATCCGAATTTTTCGATTTATGAATGAAAAAAGTGGCCGCACACCTACAAATTTTTTGACATCCGAATGGAAATCGTTGCCGGTTTTAGATGCGGTTTCCTCAACTTACGAATTTTTCCGAATATTTTTTCTCCCAATGCATTCCTATGGGAAATTGCTTTTTTCGACTTACAAACTTTTCGACCTACAAATGTCCATTCGGAACGGATTAAATTCATAAGTCGAGGGACCACTGTATTGGCATATACAATTAAAGAAGGTGTCTATACTTTTTCCCAAAGATGTAGACTTCACGAACACGAATTCCTGAGGTGAGAGCTAGCAGCGGTTTGGAAAATGAGCTAATATAAATGGTGTCACAAGCATGAAAATAAAAATCAGTTGCCAGACTTCACCTATTAAAGATGTGTAGGCTGATATTAGAAAGAACAAAAGGCCACATGCATCCTGTTTAAAACAGCCATATTTTCTTTAGGAAACTAAGCTTGACCAATTCTGTCTCTCTGAAACAGCCAGCTTGAACACTGAGCCAAGGGGTGTGTTACCAACCATATGTGCAACATTCAAGAATTGCTTTCTAGGCCACTGATTTCTAGGCTCTGCAAGCTGGAAAAGATGCTTTATCATCACAAAGGATCTGTCATCTAAGCTAGTGCACAATCAGTATGACTCTATTCTTATAAGAACCAGTAAACAAAAGGACCATGTTGTTCTAACATGTCACCTGATGGTGCAATACCAAAGAATGTATGATGTACTGTGAGTGTTCTTCCAATCTGTGAGAATTTGAAGTAAATGCTACAACACAGTAAAAATATTACAACAGTAAAAAAAAGCTTTATGTTGTGGAAATGAACAGGAATAGAAACGTAGATGTGCCAACAATAATAAAGAAAACTGTTCCTGTTGAAAACCCTGCCTTATGTGGCATAATAATAACCAAGACTATAAAACAAGATAAAAGAAAGCTGGTTCCTACCAAATGTAACACCAGCTTGCTGACAAGAATCAAACTAAGGGCAAGAAGCAGGTATGTAGTCTTCACCACGGAAAAAAAATCCACTTAACACACAGAGATTGCTGATATTCTCAGCTCACTCGCTCTCTCTTTGAAAAAAAAGCTTGCCTAACAATATGGATGGAATAGATAGGATCGAAAATATGCATACTGCATCCACAAATAAGTGTTTAATTGTTCAGCTTATGCCTTCTGAAGGATGTCCAGCAGCCTGGATGCAACAGAAATCAGGAATATGACTTTTCCACAATGCAGGCATTAGCATCAGGTGTTCTTGGACAGCTGCCAGGGTCCCAGGATGTCTGGTGCTGCTTAAAGCACTATTGCTGCCTGTCACGACCAAATAAGTCAAGCAAGGACCATCAACTGTAGAACGGGCACACCAGAATACACTTTGTCTAGGGCCCCTCAAATCTGGGATCAACCCTGTTCTTCTATTCCCCTCAACACTACCAATTTCCAACTAAACCCTTTTTGAATTCAGTTGGCGTTAACCTGCCTGGAACACTATATAGCTGCCACCTGAATGCTAGCAATATCAGAGGACAATGAATGACCTGTTTCTATGGACTGCTATTTGTCAGATGCTAATGCACGGATCTCAATTTCACTTCAATGCAACATTTTACATAAGTTGTCTTGGTATACAATTTTGATTTTCTGCAGTGCAGTGAATAAATGAAGCCTACTTCTTTCACCATTCTCCTTGTAAGAAAAAAAGGCTTCATATAAGCTTATTTTAACATCTATTATTTTTCCTCCCATCTAAAATGCTTTGTTTTAACTCTAGAAATTCCATGACACACATTGCCTTAACTTTAGCATGGTTCTCCAAACTTTAAATCAGTTAAAGAGAAAAACTATATTCAAAACCAGGAAAATACAGCACACTTGCATATTTAGCATTCATTTACAAAATACTATCACCAAGTTTTCTTGCAACAGTAAACAATCAACCTTACTAAGACAACTGAAGGAGGGTGAATCTGCTTTGGGATCTACCAGTTTTAATCAGCCTTGATTTTTTAAATAGGATTTTTATTAAATTTTCTGCTTTTCAATTTCAGATAAACATTTTACATAGTTAAGATACCAATGACTTCCTTTCTTCTTTTTCCATGGTTCATTTTACTTATCTTATATCCCTGCATATTTTACAAAAACTATACCAATCAGTTTTCCATTATTACATCTATCGAAACATATTTACACTGTTGAATTTATCTTAATGCTGCCAGTCTGCAAGTTGTGCATAATCTGCAGGTTGATAGCCTTGATTTTTTTTAAAAAGGGTCCCTCTAATGTGGCCATTGGACCCTGGAAATCCTGTATGATACTATGAGCATGTATCATCTTATATCACTAATCACTTTGCAAGTGATTAAATGAGATCTTGCATAAGCTTTTTTAACGATTATAAACAGCTGGAACAAAACCAGACATTCAAAGTTCCCATTACAACCACTATATTATAGCAAAATATTAACTATCTGAAGTATTGTCAAAGAACATATAAAACCATTCTAGAGAACCAGGAGACTAAAACTTAATTTAATGCCCGCCTTCAGATGATAAGTTAATAACATTCCCTAGCTACTAAACTGCAATTATTAGTATTAGCATTACAATGGATTGTGATATCTACAGAATATCTGGTACAGAACCATGTAATGACTTGTATTTATACCCTAAGATCCAAACTTCTGCTGGTAAATATGATTGCTTTGCATGTCAGGCACTAGTCACAAATAAAAGTGACAGAAATAAAATCAAGTTAGGCATACTGAATGATTGTACTGATCATTTTCTCTCCAGTATATCCCTTCTAGAGTATGAAAGCAAATCTGCAACATGTCATGTATTAATCAAAAGTTAGGGGTGGGAAGGAAAGGCTATAGTTATAAGTGAATAAGTAGTAAGTGAAATGAATAGATTATTTTTCTGTAGCAGAGGGGTCAACATTTTGGGTGAGATCCAATGTCTTCTGTACCATGCGGCCCCCATGACTCTTCCAATCCACTATAAACGGGGAGGGGGGTCATAGGGGGCTGTAAGCGAGAGGGAAAGGTAAGTTCCATTTGCAGAATCAAAACTCTGTTGCTCAAGTGGGATGCCACACCAAGTTATCCCTCGTAATGTCCAACTGACTGTATCAGGTTTTTCAGGCTCTCCAAAAAATTACTGAATCATTTTTAAGTAAGTAAGGTTCTGCAACAGAGCTCTCCTACAAATAGCTCTGCAACATCAGCCTCTCCCTCACCAAACTAAACTTAGTGCAAGTGTCTAGAAGTGTAGAACTTGCAATCTCAAACTTTGAGAACAAAGAGGAATTTATTTAGAAAACAGACACAGCTTACCGGGTTATCAGTAGAATCATCAGCCAATTGTAAACCAAAATAGTCTCTTTCAGTCAGATCAAGATGCTTGAAAACTATATTCAGCAGAACTTGTCCCTGATCATATTTCTGTAGGAAGAAAATAGCAAATGAAAATGTTTTCAAAATGATTCAACCACCACCAAAGCAGGTTACTTTGTCTCTAATCACTACCCATCCTGGAAAAATTGAGACAGAAACTGGGTCTCTGAGAAAACCTTAAGACTTTTAAATCAGAACATTTTATTGTCTTTAAACTGAAAATATGCATTTCAATTTTAACTTCTTCCCACTTTCAAGCCAGTATTGCTCAAGTAGTTGAGAAAGTTAGACTAGGACCTGAAAGATCAGAGTTCAAATCCCTGCCAGTCATGATGCTCACTGCTGGATAACCTTGTGCCAGTCATTCTCTCTGCCTAACAAGACTGTTGCAAGAACAAGATGCAGGGAAATCATTGTGGGAAAGGTGGGATATGAATTATTATTACTATCATCATTAATAACTAAATTCAGTTTATATCCTGCCCTTTCTCCCAAATAACCCATACAGCAATTTCCTGTTGTTTAAGCTGAAACAAACCTTACCAGACTTCTACTCTGGTCCTTTGGAAGGTTTTATGATGTAAACAAGAGACCAATTCCACTTTTCAACTGCACTGTCTCCTGGCTTATATTTTTAGACTACAATTTAGGAAGAGTGGCTTGGGTATTCATTTTGAAAACTCACATTTATAGAAACCAAAGCAGGTATATGACTATATATATGCCAGATATGCATTTTTAAACCTAGTGTGAATCTTTCAGATCTTTGAATTCTGAAACACATTATACTTCCATAGCACAGGCTTTACCTTGTCTTTTGTGGCTATAAAGCCAGTGAAGCAAGGAGCTTTCAAAGTGATGCCAATTGTGAAAACAGTTCCCTGAAATTTTATCAGTCACACCATCTGAAAAGAACCTCTTAATTTAATTAAAGCTAAAGGTCCAGATTGACATACAATTTCTCTTGTCAGCTACTCATGGCCCAAGAATACAAACTGTCTGATAAAAACAAAAGTATGCATATTTCAAAATATTTATTTTAAACTTGTCTTCATTTGCAACGTATAACTGAATGTGACAGCCAAGTTTGGCTTGCTCAAAAGATGACATGTTCCTATATGTCTCAAATTCAGATGACTTGTCTACTGCCACCATATTACAATGCAGTCTTGTGGCCATAAAAATGCTAAGCAAGTCTGCCCCTGCCTAAAATACTTTAGTCATGTTTCTACCTCCGAAACCACATAGGTTTGCTTCCTAACCACTCCTTTGTTTCTTTCATGCATTCCAGAATATGTGCTTCCTTTCACGCTACCTTGCATGCTTTGGCCTGTTGGCCAAGTTACTTATGCAGAACTTCCTTTCTGTGCACAATAAATGCCGAGGACCAAAAATGTTGAGAAACATTTGACACGGAAAAGCTATTTCACAATACATTTTCCCTTTGTAAATTTTAGGGGTCTGAACAGTGTCCTAAGTAGCCTTTTGGCATTTGTTTTTCCACAAATCTCTGCGTTAATGCATTTCAATAGCTTGCTCATTACAAAAAGATGCACTATTTGGACACGTGTTTTGATAAAGCTCCTAAGTTTTAACTGTAAAACCCATCATTGGTCTAAATCAGTCACAAGCTGCCTCCATTCAGCCAATATTAAGGTCATCTCTGTAGGTTTATTACTCACAGACCAGTTAAATTATTGGCTACTGCTGACATACTCATGAAGCTCAAACTTATTTGCAAAGCAACCTTAAAATATACATGTATCCAGCACTCATTGGGCAGGGAGAATAGTGTCTCCATTTGATTTTTAACACAAGGAGCATTAATAAAAATGTTAAATATGAAGTTATTTGTAGTTATATACTTTTGTTTTGAATACATGCAATAAGATTACAATAATCAGAATAAACCATTATGGCAGCAATCCTATGTGCCTGAGAGTAAGTCCTATTGAACACTGTGGGACCTTTTACAAAATGTCTTTTGTAAAAGATGCTTTGGGACAATGTCCGAAGGAGTGCATTTTAACACACTCTGGCTTTTGACACTTGAGGTGAATATTTTTAAGACCCATCTTATTTCTGTAACTGTAAGTTGCTTTAAACTGTTTTTAATAATAAATAATAATTTCTAAATTGTACCAATGTACTAATATAAAACATGTATAATGTACTAATGTACAAAATGTACTATGGTAATATAAAACATGTATAACATTCATGTATTCTTGAACATGTATTCTTATTTTAGCTTAATATCGACCTTTATTTGGGTCTCATCGTATTTAATTAAGCAAGGAATCATTTTCAGGGTATAACAAGAGGAAAAACATTTTTAGCTATATTATTTGTTACAAAGGTTCCTACTAAAATAGTGCGTTCTGTAAAGTCTTTAAAACACTATATACATGGATGTACCTAGTGCCAGCACTCATGCAAGGTGAATTTCCCATATCCTCCTCAGGCCATTCCCTGCTGAGAAGCCTCTTAAAAACAAAACAAAACCAGGAGGCCCTTAGGAAAGGACTATGAATTAATGACCATGTTAATGTAAGTAAATGGATGGCTAATGTATACTATTGATTAACTAAATATGCAAAATCAAGAGCATGTTTTCTAAAGCCTAGGACTCTACTATGAGGCAATTCTAAATGAGATACAACATGTTTCCTAAAATATTATACTTACGTTAACTCTAAAAGCTTGTACAGTATTGTCCAGAAGAAGAATATTGCAGACCACCTCTGTATGCTGTCTGTCTCGTGCCAGCTCAGATGCTCGTACATTGTAGGTTCTGCCAGCAGGCAATCGGAAACGTGCGGTCATTACTGTCCACACAACGTCTTAAGGGGGGGGAACAAAGATAATTAACACTTTAACCTTGATAATTCAGAAGTTGGGTTTAATAATAAAAGCTCATCCCAGTTATTGTATCAAATATATTCTACTTAGTTTTACAGAATACATGTATTTTTCCTTTCAAGTTGAAACTAGCAAATTTCTGCCATCCTTGAGCGCCAACTTTAACTTGACCCTTTCTTATTTAGGAAAGAACATTACAATATTATCTCATAGCCATTCATAATTATATATTCTAAGATTTATTTTTTTAAGTCTAGAATGTCTGCATTGTAAAATACATGCAAACGTTTTGGAGGAAAATGCAGGCAAGAGCAAATAAAGCACAGATCACGGGGCAATCTCTGTAAAATCCTTAGTTGTTTTTGAATTTGTGCCTGAGGGGCCAACTTCATGTATGTAGTGTAAAATCCAAGTATTGCTTCCATACGGTGGTGGATCCATACTGTTGTTTTAAGCAAATCTCACACCACCCATCTACTATGAAAAAATAATGCCAGCAGTGCACCTTTGAAAGAGCCGATAGCAATGCCATGGAGATTTTATTAAATGTGTTACGACAACCATACACAGCCATACGACAAGAGGTTCTGATGGCAATCATCTCTCTCTAATCTGTATGTGCTCCTAAGATGTAAATTATCCTTTTAAATTTATTATATATTTATAATAAATACTTTGTATATGTCAATTGCAACACAATGGAAATGAGAATGAAGTTGTGTCCTAAACATAATGAAAGCTACACCACACTTCATTATTTCCCTCCATTAGTTCACAGTAGAAAATTAATGTTTAAAGCAATCCTAAGTACCACCTCTCTCCTTTATTTAAGTTATAGTTTTGACATCTAATTCTGAAAGGTGGAATTTTAAGTAGCCACCTTTCTAGACACTAGGTTTTCCAGTACTATGTCTAATATGTATTTTGCAAACTTACTGAGCTCATTTTGTCAAACACCTGCTTTATGAAGGTTTATGAATAGTGTAGAAGACAGAAAACAAACTTAACATAATGAACAAAGAAAGCTAACTCCTTTTAGTGCATGTAACATCAAACACAATCCAACTACCCAAATGTAGAGTTTTACAGTGTTGCAACAGTAAACATCACTGAGTTTTAAAAAAGCTTTCAGAATTGCAGGTTATAAAGTTATAACGCAAACAGTATAAATATAAATGTAAGCAAAGCTTGTCATGACAAACTACAGATTAATCTTCAGAGTTAAACAAAATATAAAAGTCAATAGAATAGATCAAAGGTTCTGCACTGGCTAAGTACATTTTTTGCTTTGCTGAAAAAACTCTTACTAGAGAAGAACCAGAATTGCCCCAGTAAGTTAAATAGAGATGAAGCTAAAAGAATGTATGTGGAACCAAGAATGGGTTTTATTCCCTGCTAGTTATAAATTATTGTAATCTTTGTACAAAATGTTCCTTTCATACCTCCAATTTTCTTGAAGAGATCTCTGGTTTTTCCCATTCTGTTGTTTTCCTCTACAGTGGTAACTCGGGTTAAGTGCTTACCGGTAATTCGTTCCGGAGGTCCGTTCTTAACCTGAAGCGTACTTAACCTGAAGCACCACTTTAGCTAATGGGACCTCCTGCTGCCGCTGCGCCGCCAGAGCACGATTTCTGTTCTTAGCGGAGTTCTTAACCTGAAGCGTACTTAACTTGAAGCGTACTTAACCTGAGGTACCACTGTATTTCTTTGCATTGCTCATTTAAGAAGGCCCTCTCTCCTTGCTATTTTGCAGGTCTTGTACACCCCAGGTAGTGTGGCTGCTGACCTTGAGCCAGACATCCTGGAGAGTGAAGTCAAATGGGCCTTAGAAAGCCTTGCTAAAAACAAGGCCACTGGAAGTGATGACATGCCAGCTGAACTATTTAAAATTTTAAAGATGATGCTGTTAAAGTGTTACACTCAATATGCCAACAAGTTTGGAAAACTCAGCAGTGGCCAGAGGATTGGAGAAGATCAGTCTACATCCCAATCCCAAAGAAGGGCAGTGCCAAAGAATGCTCCAACTACCGCACAATTGCGCTCATTTCACACGCTAGCAAGGTTTTGCTAAAAATTCTACAAGGCAGGCTTAAGCAGTATGTGGACCGAGAACTCCCAGAAGTGCAAGCTGGATTTCGAAGGGGCAGAGGAACCAGAGACCAAATTGCAAACATGCACTGGATTATGGAGAAAGCTAGAGAGTTCCAGAAAAACATCTACTTCTGCTTCATTGACTACGCAAAAGCATTTGACTGTGTCGACCACAGCAAACTATTGCAAGTTCTTAAAGAAATGGAAGTGCCTGATCACCTCAACTGTCTCCTGAGAAATCTCTATGTGGGACAAGAAGCTACAATTAGAACTAGATATGGAATAACTGATTGGTTCAAAATTGGGAAAGGAGTACGACAAGGCTGTATATTGTCTCTCTGCTTATTTAACTTATATGCAGAATTCATCATGCGAAACTGGATGAATCCCAAGCCAGAATTAAGATTGCCGGAAGAAATATCAACAGCCTCAGATATGCTGATGACACAACCTTGATCGCAGAAAGTGAGGAGGAATTAAAGAACCTTTTAATGAAGGTGAAAGAGGAGAGCGCAAAATATGGTCTGAAGCTCAACATCAAAAAAACTAAGATCATGGCCACTGGTCCCATCACCTCTTGGCAAATAGAAGGGGAAGAAATGGAGGCAGTGAGAGATTTTACTTTCTTGGGTTCCATGATCACTGCAGATGGTGACAGCAGTCATGAAATTAAAGGACGCCTGCTTCTTGGGAGAAAAGCAATGACAAACCTATACAGCATCTTAAAAAGCAGAGACATCACCTTGCCGACAAAGGTCCGTATAGTTAAAGCTATGGTTTTCCCAGTAGTGATGTATGGAACTGAGAGCTGGACCATAAAGAAGGCTGATAGCTGAATAATTGATGGTTTTGAATTATGGTGCTGGAGGAGACTCTTGAGAGTCCCATGGACTGCAAGAAGATCAAACCTATCCATTCTGAAAGAAATCAGCCCTGAGTGCTCACTGGAAGGACAGATCCTGAAGTTGAGGCTCCAATACTTTGGCCACCTCATGAGAAGAGGAGACTCCCTGGAAAAGACCCTGATGTTGGGAAAGATTGAGGGCACAAGGAGAAGGAGACGACAGAGGATGAGATGGTTGGACAGTGTTCTCAAAGCTACCAACATGAGTCTGACCAAACTGCAGGAGGCAGTGGAAGACAGGAGTGCCTGGCGTGCTCTGGTCCATGGGGTCACGAAGTCGGACACGACTAAATGACTAAACAAGAAGTTATAAATTGAGAATAAGGACCAGAGTACCACAGCACTAGTTCAATAAGCACAAGGAGTCTTCAGATTTTTGTTGCTCAAAGAGCAGCCCTCCATGCCATAAGGGAACCATTTTTGAAAACCAAGAAAATTTGTGATGTGAGATGTGGATCTGTTGTTCAAAGAAGATAAAGAGATACATTGCAGGTACCAAAAGTAGTTTTTTAGATCTATGCTTAAACTTAGATTAGCAAAGAGTAAAACATTTTTTTAATTAACAAATCCCACAAGCATTTCTTTAAAGCTATCCCTCAATTATAATTTCAGAAATACAATAGCTTCCTCCCTAGTTACTAAAAGTTCAGTTCTAACATGCTGAATTCAGCTCAAAACTACATAAATTAACTCACACACATTTTAAAATTAAGCTTTTTTTTAGGACACACACACTCTCACACAAACACACATCTGTGAAGAAGCACCACTACTTTGTTCTTAAATGAAAGTCAACACTCCATAAGTTTACACTGATGCTTGTTGGCAGGGAACCACAAAGCTCAGGAAAGAGCCCCTTGGAAATTCAACAAAATTATTTTCCCTTCATGGACCTGCAAGAGAGCAGTTTAAAGGCAAAGAGCTGATTCTTTTTCCAGATCACAACACCCGAGTGATCACAAAGCCAGCAGGGGCAAAGTTTACTAGCTGGAGCTAGAACGCTCTGCACAGCAATTTCTACCTGCCTGGTGGTATGTAGCAATATACAGTACAGACAAGTAACGGGGGATTCTACTACATAATGCTGTATGCAGCAGACAGTTTTGCCTTCAGTCCCTCCTATATTTAATTTTGTACTGAAGAAAATGCTCATTCTACTCAGTTTGCAATTGATTGATTTAATAGTTGTGTTTATTTGTTATTTTAATGTAATTTTTATGTTGTAGACTGCCCAGAGACAGTATACAAATAATGTGTGTGTGTATATGAAAGCTAGTGTTCTAAGTGTATAGATACATGCAATGACCATCATGAACCTTGACCTGTGTGAGGTTCAACTGTACTATAACTTGTTCTTATTTATAGGGTTCAAGGTTATGCAGAACACAGGTTATGCAGTATATCTGGACAAGGTTATGCAGAACACAGGTTATGCAGTATATCTGGATATACTGTGTCAAGATTCCATGAAGTATATTGCCAAAATAAATGCAACCAAGTAACAACTACTATCCAATATAGTGCAGTGAGTCTAGGCTTAAAAAAAATAAGCCATATGAACAAATGTTTGAATGAAATTCTCTGTACTGATGGTGCAACAGACTTAAGCTGGGGCACACGTATCTAGCAACATGCATGGAGCTGCCAAAAGGCCCACTTGATTTGGAAGTAAGCATAATCCTAGTTGCTC
This sequence comes from Darevskia mixta, assembly GCA_034641385.1. Taxonomy (NCBI): domain Eukaryota; kingdom Metazoa; phylum Chordata; class Lepidosauria; order Squamata; family Lacertidae; genus Darevskia; species Darevskia mixta. Next base: position 7,580,197 of record JAWWNH010000001.1, on the reverse strand, counting down.
CATTTTAGCTGCTGAGATCAGATCTCAGGGCAGTGGAAGCCGAGAGGCAGACACACTAGGAAGGCTATGAGTCACTGGTGTGCTTTCTAGGGATGCTGAAAGAAAGAGAGTATGGTACACAAGAAATCTGTCTCTGTTGGGACTGAGCCAGCAAGCATTATTTTTAATTTTTATTTTGCTGCTGTGTTTGTTTTGGTGCTTCATTATCTGTAACTTGGTTTATTCTACATTTTCCCTCATCCTATTTTCTTAGTATATTTTGGATCCATTATTGATGATGAAGTCAGATATCTATGGAAGTTATTTGCTTGCAGGAGTCTCCATGTGTACCATAACTGGCTGCTGTACATAATTTTTTTCATTTTTAGAAACCAACCAGGTAGTCAAACAGATTGTGCTAAAGGCATCTAGCTCCAGCTATTCATAGTTTTAATTCAATGTTTCCAAAGTGGTAGTGTAGAACTCAGTCTGTGTACACTTGATCCTTGTGGTCCATATACCCAGACCTTGTCGCTACGGTATGTAAACTGTTTACTACATTATTTCTTATGAAGAGGTTCACACTTTCCCCTTGTGTATGCTACACTTGCTACAGCATATTTATCCTTCAGAAATATAAAATACAAGCTGACAGGTTTGCATGTACAAGCAAAAGTATTGTGAATAAATTAAAATGTAGATGAAGGATGACCATGCTCAAGTCCTTTGGTACCGCAGCATTATCTTTCTGCTTCAGCATACAAGGTTAGTCTTCTAGAATTACTCATTAAGAAAGTTTGTTTTGACTTTCTTTGGCTGCCAAGTTTACACGCCCTAAAGTACCCAAGGACTTCACACTGGGATTTCAAGGTTATTTCACAGCAAACTTAGTTTAACAGCTAATTCAATACTTCTTATATAAGTCACTGCTCTCACGGCACCATTTGGAATAAGTAAGACAGAAAATGATGAGGCAGAGGCAATCATCATTTTATTCATTTTCAGTTATGAATATATTGTGAGCAACAACAGAGACGTGCATCATCTGTGATACCTATCACAGCAGAAACCCCCAAAAGCTAAGTTCTGTGGCATTAGCACAGCAGATAATGCTACAGAAAACAGGATGTCATTCATCCCCAAATAAGTATTAGCTGCTGGCACCCTGTACTGTTACTATGAGCTATTTGCAGAATACTGTATAGTACCTTACATACTTGTTAACAGAGAAGCATTTACCGGTATAGTTGGAGAAGTCTCACCTTTGTATGTGTTCACCCTTTGTATGTTCACTAGTGGTTTACACTTGAGTCAGACAAATGTGGAATTTCAAGGGGAAAGGGTACCAACCTCAAGGGGTTTTGGCTTGTCTGAGGTGAAGTGGGAGCTATACAAGATGATGCAAATTGAAGCAAGGACCATAGTGCTTTGGTGACCCAAACATAAGAACAAAACACTATAGACAAGCATCTGCTGAAAGAAAATAAATGTCTCTAAGCTTAAGACAATGATAGGGAGGAATGGTGGAGGAAGGGAGAATAAACACTAGAGCTCTGTTGTGACCAACAGGTAAAGCTTCTAATAAGAGGGAATGATTTTACCCAGAAAGCAATTTCCTTTTAGCTCCACCAATAAAATCTAGAAGAACATTTTATTCCAGCCAATTAAAAAAGTGATGGGGAAGAGAAAGCAGCACACAGAAGAAACAGAAATAGAGAGGGAGGCAAATGTTGCACATTTCTTTGGCATATGTTATGGCAATCAAACTAAATATTCATAAGGATTCTGAAAAGTACAACCATAAGCAATCTGTGTGAAATCCTAAAATTATATCCTAGTTTAAGAGTTACTAAGAACTTAATTTGCTCCTTCTCTGTCAAAAGAGAGTGAACATAATCATAAGCCACTTCATAAGGGCTTAAAGGTAAAGGTAAAGGTAAAGGGACCCCTGACCATTAGATCCAGTCGTGACCGACTCTGGGGTTGCAGTGCTCATCTCGCTTTATTGGCCGAGGGAGTCGGCGTACAGCTTCCAGGTCATGTGGCCAGCATGACAAAGCCGCTTCTGGCGAACCAGAGCAGTGCACAGAAACGCCATTTACCTTCCCACTGCAGCGGTACCTATTTATCTACTTGCACTTTGACATGCTTTCGAACTGCTAGGTTGGCAGGAGAAGGAACCAAGCAACGGGAGCTCACCCCATCGCGGGGATTCGAACCACCGACCTTCTGATCGGCAAGCCCTAGGCTCTGTGGTTTAACCCACAGCGCCACCCGCATCCCCATAAGGGCTTAACATGCCCCCAAAAAGAAAAGGAAGGAAGGAAGGAAGGAAGGAAGGAAGGAAGGAAGGAAGGAAGGGACACACAATTTCATATCCCATAAAAGTGCTACTTCGAAGATGAAAATTTCTTAGCTTCTTTTGAAAGTATTTAATGCATGGATCTTAGCACCCTGGAAACCATGTTAAATGACCCATTTAAAAGCAAAGGACAGAAAAACAGCATTATGAGGAAAATATATTTAAGCAAAGATAATATGCAAATATATGTACTGTAATAAGATATCTAAAATAATAGCAGAATAAGGCCACCATTTGCCTTGAGGCTATGGAACAGAAAGAAATATATTGTAGGGCTGCCTTTCATAGAGTTAAAACTAAAAGTATAGATATATTACATGAGAGGACGACATATAACAATGAAGAAATTTCTATTCATGCAACTCAAAATGAAGATCGTTTACTGTATTTTTGCTTAACACTTTCAAAATTCCCCTTAAAAAGACAAGCAGTCCTGTTGTGTTTAAAAATATATTAATTTAATATTAATCACTGAGTCATTACTTAATAAAATCCAGATTGAAGACTGCCAACATGTGGCAAGGCACAGAAGTAATGCAACATGGCTCAAGGTTTCTTCTGAGGAGTAAAACTCAAGGCTAAAATGTGTGATGCTGATCTAAGCTGCCATGCATGCAGCCAAGGGTCAGACTATTATTAAACTACTCTGTAAACATGGCTCTATAGCTATTTATATTTGCAAGCTTTGTATATGCTTTAGGATAACATTAATTTTGTCAACTATAACCTGTAAATCAAATCAAACAGAAAACAAAGTTAAGGACATGCACATGTACAGAGATAGGATTAAACTCTTTTAAAAACAACACAAATTACTCCTGTTTTCTTATTTCTGCATTTCAGGTTTCAATAAATTTTGTCTTAGATTTCCCTGAACCAAAAACACAGATATTTCTGTACCAAGTTGCTGTTCCCTTCAGCTGCTTGCTACAAGGACTAATTATCTCCTGTTATTTAATATGATTAACCAATATTCAGATTGCAACATAGCATTTCAGTTGATCAAAAAATGTGATCCAAGCTCTTTCCATTAACATCTCTTGAACATAATCATAATTTTCTAGCAGTTTCCTCCCTATCTCTGCACTTCTAGAGAACAAGCATAACTCAGTACCTGGAAAGTACAGTGGACCCTCCGGATACGAACTTAATTCATTCCGGGGGTCCTTACCTACCCCGAAAAGCCCGCAACATGAGGTGCCTCTTCTGCGCATGGTGCAATAGAATGCTTCTCTGCACGCATGTGTGGCGAAACCCAGAAGTATACACTTCCAGGTTTGCCGCGTTCGCAATCCAAAAGTTACGTTACCCGAAGGTAACGTAACCCAAGGGTCCACTGTAATGGGGAAAGTGCTGGGAGTACAAGAAAGCAAAAAGGGGGAGACAATAAACAAGAAAATAAACCTACAACATCTTAGGTTCTGCTGCATGATGCTCTCAGTTAAGACATTTGGTTGGGCATGTTCAAGTTTAGTGCAGTCTGCTTAAATAACGAGACACTGAATAGAATGCCAGTTCCAAGTTCTATCCTTCCAAAGTCTTCAAATTCTGTGATTTGAACCCTCAGATATAAACCATGTTTTTATTTGCATACTTTAAGCTACAGATGTTTTATTGTCATGAGTTCTTGAAACAGTGCTTCTGCTACCATTGTGCTTTATGCAGTCCATATTTCTATTTACCATGGACAAATAAATAAAGCCTATTATTTCTGTAGATGTCAGGTTTTGCTGATCTTGTGACTTTTAAATTTTTGAACATTACATCTGTATACAGATTAGTCTCCCATTTTCCATTCATGTAACTACATGAATATACATAGGGATCGTGCCCGAACTTTGCAAGGTACATTTCCCCCTATACTTCTACGATTTAGTGGTTCATATAATTTTTGACGCAGGCACATATTTTCGCTTCAGTTAAGAACCACTTCACACACGTGATATTATTTCTGCGTATATTGCAATCATTACAAAATTCAAACTTCCTGTGTTAACTGAAGATTCATTCCTTCATTCATTCTAGTCATTCCATTTATATACCACCTTTCTGCCGAAGGCACTCAAGGTGGTTTACAATTTTAAAGGACTGAAAGATCAGTGTACAGCTCCATTTTATTTGCTTTAATGGCATTAAATGGGGACGGGTACCTTCCACATGTAGCTGGGACTCCAACTGCCATCAGCCCCAGCCAGCATGGACAGTGGTCAGGGATGATGTGAGTTGTAGTCAAGCAATATCTGTGGAACACCACACTGGCTCCTGCTGTGTCAAGACGATTAGACAAATTCATGGAGGATAAGGCTATCAGAGGTTACTAGTCATGATGGATATATTCTACCTACACTGTCAGAGGCAATATATTTCTAAATATTGGTTGCAAGGGGTCACAGGAAGGGAGAGTGCTGTTGAGAGCTTTTCACAGGCATCTGGTTGGCCACCATGAGAACTGGGTGCTGAATTAGATAGGCCACTTGGCTGATCCAGCAGGCTCTTCTTCACTTCTCAGATACTTGCAGATTAAAAAACAATGGATACAGCAGACTATTTTACCCAATTCTGCACACAAAGCTAACATCTTGAGACTGGTTTGCAAATAAAGTTTCCTATGCAAGAGTCACTACCATATGGGAAATTGTTTCTTGTTTTAGTGGTTACCATTAAACATGCAGTACAAGGTAAGGTTGTGAGAGAATGTTTATAATACTTAAGCATATGATTCTCTCTACATAAGATTCCTGTTCTATGAAACTGTCAAAGAGTGGTTTTTCTGTTTTAATCTACTCAATTATTCCTGTTGAGCAATATAACACTGGGACACTGTGGGATGTAGTGGTTAATGTTAAACTTGTGGGAATCCAGGTTCAAATCCCTGAACAGTATGAAACTCTGTAGGTGGCCTTGGGTAAGTCATTACTTCTCAGTCTAACCTATTTCACAGTTATGAGATGGAAAATCACCACCTGAGATCCTGGAGGAAGGCTGGGAATCTGAAAACAATATGCATGGTACATGACATATGCAAATCCTCCTTTCGGGCTTTCAAAACATTTGTGCACTTTCAGATCCCACCTGTTATGCCAGTTATCATGCATAAAATTACAGCCATGCTCAAAAACTTGAGAATTTTTTCATAGGTCGAGAAGAATCCAATTAAACTAGTATTCTAGAATTTCAACGACAAAGACTTCAGTTCTCCTTTTTTTAAAAATTACTGTTCATTTTTCTTATTCCCATTAACATTAACAGAGATTATTGAAAGAACTCAAATGGGGAGAAAAGGTGTATAGATCAAGTAAAAAAAGAGATTTAACTGTTCCTGATCTAACCTGTTGTTACTATTACAAGGCTTCCCAATTATGTTAGTAAATATTTCCCAGGATGAATGGAGTTGTTTAAATTTGAGTAATTAAATATCTGCATGCCACTAGATATTCTAAATCACATGAATTTTTTGGGGGGGCACAAACCAATAGGCAATTGCTCACCAACTATTAAAAAAACTAAGAACCTAACAAAGGATAGTAAGATCACTTTAGTTTCAGCAGGGATAAGTGACACTGTGAACTCTATGTGATCTTGGAAACATACAGTATTTTCCTGCGTATAAGACTACTTTTTAACCCAGGAAAATCTTCTCAAAAGTCGGGGGTCATCTTCTGCTGCCTGTCTCATGTCATTCCAGCTATACCTGCACTTCTCTATAATCAACCCATTAGGTAGTACCCAATAAAATAGTTCTGCAAAATGGAACTGTACCCTTTCCTCTCCCTGTGAGGCCTTCAAATCTGCTACAGAGGGCTTGGAGAAAACCTAGAGCAAATTTAGTGGGCATGTAGGGACAATAAGTTCTGTTGCACAGCCAGAGGTCATTGCACTAACTTACTTTGTCATATATCACCTATCAGGACTTGAAATCAGGGTGGATAAAAATCAACGATTTTTTTTTTAAAAAAATCAAAAAAATCATTTTTTTGATTTAAATCGGATTTATTTTTTTTTAAATCGGATTTTTAAAATAAAATGCTTTTGGAGGGAAAATCTTTCTAAATATAGTCTTCTATTTAAGTTACATTGTAGTCCAAAGGCTATTCATCAGGAAATAAGGATTTGTTTTAAGTTTATCAAGTGTGCTAAAACTCAGTCTGTTTTTTTAAAAAATGTTTAACCACATCAGTTAACAAACATGGATACATATGCTATCATGTTATTGTTTTAGTTAAATAAATTGTTTAAATGGTTATTAAGGAAATGATTATTTTTCTCCTTCCAATAAAGTACAGCAGAAAAGTTGTCCAAATATAAACAGTTAACTTATTAAACCTCACCATAATTTCATAATTATCTGTATGTATTTCTAGTAGTATAACCAAATCAGGAATTTTTGATATAACTGTAAAAACTACTCTGAAAATTTATTATTCCAAAAATGAAACCTTCATATGGTTGTAAATATTAAGATTATACCAGCAAGAATGAGTCTTTCTGTAAAAAAAATATTTAAATCAAGTCTTACTGACTAGTGATTTAAATCATGATTTAAATCAAATCCACCCTGCTTGAAATATCAATATTATATATTAACACTGTGCTTTGGATGGGAACCTTTGGGTTAATGGGTGGTTCCAAACTGAATAAATAAATTTTACCTGAATATTTATTTTGCATAGTATTTTAGTAGAATCAGCACTAGCAATGAATAAATGCATTGTGATGATTTCTATTTAGAATTCCATTCTTTCAAAGTGAAATCAGTGTGAGTCATTTAAGAGAAGTGTACCTAGATGATGATGTGCATATATGGGTTAATAGTAGCATTAAGAGCGAATTTCTAAAACAATTTTCAACGATCAAATACAGACGTGGGAATTTTATACTGTTTATATCAGCACTGCTCTTCCTAAAAAGTACATATCCTGAATGTACCAAAAGACAACAAGGTTCAAAACAATTAACTAGTAATTAAAATCACAGTCAAATTGTAAAATTATATGGGCAAGCAAGCTGCTACCTTTAGCATTCTATTCTTCTCTATTCAAAATTTATTATTGCCAGAAGACTTGCAGTAAGATAAATGACAGATAGGGAGATATCCAATTGGTGTCCCTTTGCTTATAGAAGGCAACTAGGAACAGGAAAGGAGGCAATGTCTGGCAATTCCTTCTCTTCCTGCAGTTCCCTGCCCCAACCTCCATCTGCTGAGCAGCCATCCAGAGCAGATGGGGGAGGAAAACTGCTGACAACTGTCACCCTCCCCATGCAACTAGTAGATGCTTTCTGCCAGCAGAGGGACACCAATTGGATATCTCCCATATAAGTGAAGAATCACTAAGACTGTACAGTACATGTAAACCATGGAACAAATCTGAAATGGACCAGTCTAGAAATAGTAAAGCTCATTGTAAAATTTGGAAGAGAAGGTATTCCATAAGAATATTTAATTTTAACGGATTAGCTGGAAATTAGAAGGCTTTAAGCTATAAAAAGAGCCAAGCAATTCAAAATTACTAGCACAACCACTGTGCTTTCCCTCCACATAATAAATATTTATAAGTCTGACAGTGTTCCAGAGATGTGCATCCTCTTAAAAATCCATTGATTATTCACTGAAGAATGAATTGAAACAACACTTCACTTGTGACTTGAGAGTACAACTAAACTTCTCGCTAGCAAGAAAGTTCACAGAAAATATTCCTAGAAATCACAACGTAACTGTAGACCTCGCTTCTTAAGCAAAGTATTTAAAAAATCAGCTACCAAATCCTACCTACTTATCACAGGGGAAAGTAGTAATTTTAACAAGACACTGGTGTGCTAACACAATAAAGGTGAGTTACATCACAACATGTTTTCTATTGCTTTAGTGAGAGAGACAAGGCAGGTCAAATGGGGGAAAAGGGAAAGAAATAATGGACAACAAGATGTCATAGAGCACTTGGAAAGCTAAATGTAAAGAAGCAAAAAAAGGCTTTCAAGAATGAGGAGATTGTGCCAAGAACTCCCAAGACTAGCAATCAACCCAAGTGGTGAATAAAGCCACCTTTTATATTTCATGGGGGGGGGGGGGAGAGAGAGATAAAGAGATGACGTGAACTCCTCTTCCCAGTACATATACTGTATACCTCATACATTGATAAAGCATCAACAGACCTGCCAACAACACCTGCACAATTTACTTCCATACGGTCCAAAAGATTCAATTGGCTTTATTATTGCAGAGTCTGATCACCCTAAAAACCAACTTTTTACTGAGCTGTGTTTAAGAAAACATCCCACAGTGAATTCTGACACAGGACTCATGAGAATTCTTTTTCCAGATTCCTCTGTAGCTACAGCTACAGATCATTCTTCATCGATGTCATAATTACAATTCCTTCTACTGCAAAAATTGTTAAACCTGAAGTTTGGGGGAGTTGTCTTCAGTAATTATTTAGACCTATACTTTCTCTATAGACAAAAAGAATAATTTAAAATTTTAAGACAAGCAGCAATACCAGTAAACTGCTATGGGTAGTCAAGTTTTCTGAACCCTCCATTATCAGAAACAGGGAAAACAATGAATGTTTTTTACATTAAGGTACTGAGGATGAAGGGACCAGGTGGCGCTGTGGGTTAAACCACAGGCTTGCTGATCAGAAGGTCAGCGGTTTGAATCCCTGCGACGGGGTGAGCTCCCGTTGCTCGGTCCCAGCTCCTGCCCACCTAGCAGTTCGAAAGCATGTTAAAGTGCAAGTAGATAAATAGGGACCGCTCCAGCGGGAAGGTAAACGGCGTTTCCGTGCGCTGCTCTGGTTCGCCAGAAGCAGCTTTGTCATGCTGGCCACATGACCCGGAGGCTGTCTTCGGATAAACGCCGGCTCCCTCGGCCTATAGAGCGAGATGAGCACGCAACCCCAGAGTCGGACACGACTGGACCTGATGGTCAGGGGTCCCTTTACCTTTACCTTTTACTGAGGATGACTCCCTCCACCCTGCTCAGCTGATAAACGTTGCTGGCTTCCCTCACGCCATTGGGAAAGATGAGGATGGTGTAAGAAAATCTATCAGGAAGTCTCCTCTTCTTCCTTGTTTGCAAGTACAGTATAACTGACCAGTATTTGACTGAACTACTGACTACTGTACTCATTTTACAAGTCAAATGGCCAACACTATATTGTACTCTTTAAAATCTGCGAAGAGCTAACAAGGTATCCCTGGCATATGCAAACTATGTACTCTGATGCACTTTCACTGAAATCAATAAGACTACATTATTATAAGTGGCCTATGAATCACTGTGTCATACGTACTGTAGCTATAGCAATGCCATCAAATAGTGTTAGGGGACAGGCAGCAGCTGTGCTTACTTGTGCTGCCTAGTTCCACACCTTTCTGTGACCCTGTCCCTCCTCATGATACCACAGTACACTCTTCAGTTTCCCGATGCACACTTGCAGCATAACTATTTCTGTACATAACAATTTCACAGCAGCTTGAGTAAAGGCAGGGTGAAACTCACTGATGACTTTCCATCACTCTGTAAGCAGTGATGGCACCAGAATGCACATGGTACAAAAAGAAAGAACAGTTGTTTGTCTCAAAAGAAAGATTTGCTTGTTCAACCATGTTGTAGCTTGGGCAGGGGAGCCTGGACAGTAAGTGCTACAGAAAATCCAAAGGCTCATGATTAGTAAATGCGAAAATCAGAAAAGGACTGGTGTGAAAAGCAGGGTGGCATAAATCAATTCCTGGTAACCTCAACAACAGATTGTGTGTTTTCATATATGTTTAAAGCCAATGGTTTCAAACTGCTACTCTCAATGAATAATTTCTGGAGAATCCAAGCAAACTTTTAACTTCGAAAGTGTGAAACTCTTCTTAGCCAAGCAGCCAGCCTAGACAAAAGCAATATTACAGCATATGAACATTTGTTAGTGCAAGATACACATTAAGATTTCCCCCTAAAAGTCCTCCATGGCAGCAAATTTAATAATACAAGAATGTGTTGGATTCAGAGAAAAATCAACGTCAAACTGATTTCTCCCCTCCCCTATCAGTTCCCTATAAACTATAAAGCCTCTCCCAGAGGTCAGCAGAACCTGCTGAAAATGATGGGGTGTGGCATGGGGACTGAGGGGGAAGGGAGAAGCCCTGAAAATCAGGCTAAGGCAGCTTCCAGAAGTAGAAGCTGGATCCAACCCAATAATGCCAAGTACAAAAAGTGTTAAGAAATACCTTTTGCTGGATCAATTTATGAGTATCTCAGTTTCAAAGAATTTTAACCAGCCAGAAAAGAAGGATGGCCAATTATCAACCATTGGCATACCTAGCTTTTAGTATCAAAAATATTGTATACCACCCAAATACAAATAGCTAATCCAAATAGCTAGGGCAGCAGATCACCAAAAACAGGACCTCACAGCTGTACTGCAAATTGAGGAACTAGACTAAGGGAGTTAGTCACATATGACTAAAATATATCTTATCCCAAGGCCAATACAGCAACATTGCTGCTGCCTTGAGTGCTGCTGCAAGGCCCATTTTACCTGGCCTAGGGGGCAGGGCCCAAACCCACATTGAACAGCCAAAAGAGGCTCCTGGGAAGCCACTGAGACATTGCTAGAACAGCTCTTGGGTTGGGGCAGCTGGCTAAAATGTTTTACAATATTTTAGACAATTCTAATATTGGTACCTCTTTTTTGTTTTTGTTGGGTTGGGGTTGTTTAAATGTTTAGTTGGGGTTGGTGGTCATTTTAATTTGGGTATAACTGTAAACTGTTTATTATTGCTGTTATTATTGGTTTCCATTGATTTATTGGTTTGTTGCCTGTATAGGATATTCTGTTTTTTAATGTTTGATGTTTGGTTGTGTTTTTATATATGCTGTAAGCCATCCAGAGTGGGCAGGATATAAATAATAATAATGCAAAGTTTTCTGAGATATAATGAATTGCTCGTCCCCCTTAAAACACAATAGTCACAATCTATGAGCTACACCAGAATTGTTATATTTCAGCTATAAACAAGGTCCCATGTATGGTTATTCAGAACTGCTCCTAGCAAATGTACTTTAACTAATAGCTCATGCTGCTTTGTGTACTGTATACAATCTACTATCATAGTCAATGACTCTAAATTACTAGGATCTGTTAGAAATGCTGTAATTTTGAATAAAAATGCACATCTGTCTAAGTCACCATTTTCTTTAACTGCTTTAGGTGTGGACCATTCCACATACTAGTTTGCCAGCATGTGTATACAACAAGGAGTTGCAGCCCATTTTGGATTCATGATGCCTATATGCATGACACACATTTGCTGCAGTAACATGTTATATGCCTATTTGTGCACCAAAAGACGTAATATATGAATGAGTCTTAATATTTTGCAGCTTCATGTATGTGTGTGTGTGTGTGTGTAGAAATCAATGAAATTTCGCACAGATGAAAGTATGTATTTACAGTGCTAGCTTACACCCAATCCTACCAAATCCAACATGTTAATGCTATAACATCCCCATCCAACTAGTGTGGGTAAGTGCCACAAGTCAGGCTCCAACAATGAGATACTACTATCCTAGATGAACATACTGAAGCACATATGCAACCTGATTTGCCTTTGACATTCTGCCTCTTACTGTTTCTTTGAGCCAGATAAACAGGCAGACAAGCACTTAGTGATGACATGCCAGTATCAGGCAAGAAGGCCATGCTATACTGGTTTACTAGCTTTGTTGCAGGTTGGCCACTTATGGCGTGGCCTGATCTCCTACAAGGAGAAGCCAGAGAGATTCCCCATAAGTCAGTACTTATTGGGAATCTCTGTAGCCTGTTTATGTAGGAGTGCCTACAGCAGAGACCCAACTGGAGATGCTGTAATGAAATCCACATATACCCTGTACGAGTTTTGCAATACGGAGGCTAAAACTAAAAACTGAGCTGTATTTAAAAAAGACATCCTTAGTCAATATGCAACCTTAAGAGACATTTTCATGTTTAGAAAGTGATGTCAGTTAAAAAAAAATCCAGACATTGTTCATGGTGTACTTGAGCTATATCTATACAAAGTGATAGTTCTACCCTTCTAATGTCAAAGCTTGAAGATCTACAAAAACTAGGAATTAGAAAGGTAAACATAAGCTAGAGCAACAAAACTATGCACAGTATTTTTGTAGCACTACAATTGTTTTTAAATAAGAATTTATCCAAGCCCAATATATCAGAAAAGTAGATCGGGAAACAAATGTGCATGCACAAAAACATCACTCATTCTGCTTTTCAGGAAACTACATATGTTTCTACAATACCTCTAAGGTAAATTAACTCCCTCCCCCCCAAAAAAAGATCTACGTGAAGCCAGGAAGACACATAAATGTTGCCAGCAATAACCATGTATACACAGCTTCTTCAAATGAGCTTTTGGCTTTAAGCCACTGGCATTCCCCAGGCACACTGTTGTCTTTATTCATCCTTCCACTATATTGCAGTTGCACGAAAACCACAAAGTGAAATCAATGGGATTAGTTTTTCAGTCATCCATAGATTCACAATTCTATGACTAGAGGAGCACTTGCAGTCCTCTCCCCTCCCCACCCCAAAAAGACGAATAGCATGAGGGAGGTGTCTGCACCATGTCCCCCTCCTTCCAACAGAAGGAATGGAGTTCCCCAAGAACAGCAGCAGAACAATCTCCTGCTACACATTCTTCTGGATCACGTCCAGAATAGACTGTACAGGACAAGGCAATGGAATTAGGGAGATCCTGGACCACCACAACCAGCATCCAAACTCCCTGGGTGCCAAGCACATTTTGCATCATGGTTATGGGGTATGGTGCCTGAGACTCAAGAGTAAAACGCCCCCCACCTGCACGCTGCAGCAAGTTACCTGGGTGGTGCTGTGAGAGGTGTGAGAGTCATAAGTGCTGACCTGCCCAACTCACAAGTAATACTGCTGCTGAGAGATACTACCCCCGCTTGCACCATATCGTAAGTCACCTGGATGGCACTGCGGACAGCACAGGACTCAAAATGCCGCCTCATGCGACTCACAAGTAAAATTGTTATCACTGAGGGAAACTTCCCCAGTGCACGCAGCAGCATGAGCCAAAGCGCATGGCACCTCACAGCAGCCACACTAAACTGGCCAGGCCACCCAGAGAGGTGCTTCTTTCCCTCCCTACTGCAGGGCCAGGCTGGGCTCTGACGGTGGAGCCAGGCAGCTTGTTCTGAGCCACCAGCCAGTCATCACTGCTTCTCTTTTTCTGTGGGGTGCTCTCGGAGCGCCTGACTTCCGTTGCCTTCACCCACTTCCTCACCCAGCACAGCTCCCTATGGCTGGCTGCAGTGGGTTTCCTGTCCCCACTCTGGTTGCCTTGGTGGCATTGTCCACTCCTCCTCCCTCAGCTCCGGGACTTTTGTGGGGACCCAGCCTGGCTGCAACCACGCCATACTGGCCCATGGGGCACACACCTCTGTGGGGTGGGGTGGTAAGGCTCTTAAAGCTGGCAAGTGGCAACTATTAAAAGTGTCAAGAAGACATGACAAAACATGGAAGGAGCATGAGGAAGGCCAATGAAGATTATCAGCATGTGGGAAAAGCGCAGTTTGGAGAAACATAAAGGGATCATAGAATTGTAGAGTTGGGAGGGACACTGAGTATCACCTAGTCCAACCCCCTGACATGCGGGAATACGCAGCTGCTCCATACCTGCAACCTTGGCACCACTACTAGCCAGCACCAACACCTGCACCATGCTCTAACCAACTGAGCTATCATCTGTCGCGTTAAGCCTTGTCATGTGTGAGAAAGAAAGAGCTCGGGGGGGGGGGCAGGGTGTACATGTGGAATAACTCCCTGGAAGGGATATGTTGGCATTCAAGGAATCAGCTTGGAGAGGAGAAAGGGAACGTGGGTAGGCATGATGGATGTTGGGAGTGATATTGTACTGGGAAGCAGTTAAGAGTTTATCTAAAGGCTTTCTGGCAGAAGCAAAAGTTAGTAGTGGTTAGGTGCCATGTAAGAGCTATGTGTGTATCTATTGGGGGTGGGGAGAGACGGTCTTTGCCAGTAACATCCCAGTATTAGGATGGTTGGTGAGTCCAGGAAGTTGCAGCAATATCAGATAACATCTGTTGAGAGGGGAAGGTATTTGGGATTAAACTTCATTCCTTGAGCTTGTGCTTTCCAGAACTTTTTGTTTGTGTTTTAAACCCAACATGTTTTGGTTAAGTTTTAGTTGCCTTGTTTAACGTAAGTGGGACATAATGTATGATATACTTTTAATTTGAAATATACTAGCTGGTTAGTTTATGACGGTTTAAGTTGTGCATTTTAAAGTGTTATTTACCTCAGACTATCACAGTAGTGCTTAAAATCTAAATAAAATTTGGAGTGGGGTCATTGAGGGACACTGAAGTCTTAGGTTGTGCAAACTGGACACTCAAGGTGGATGTCTCTGCCATCAGTTGTGTAGGCCTGCAATAAGTGTTAGTTGTTGTGCCAGAAAGATTACATAATATGAAGGAAAGGGGGGTTTAGGGACAATCAAGAGCTTATATGCAGAGTGGAAGGAATGGTGTGCCTTTTTCTGCCTTCCCACTTACAACCACTCTCTGAAGACTAGAGAAGGGAGCCACATAAGAATATTAGGAGAGCTTTCTGCGGTCTTCAGATGAGGACTAGATCATATGAAAAATTAACATAAGATTTTGGCTGGAGTTCATTCATTTTCAGCTTTGTAATCTTGTTATACCATAATAATAATAATAATAATAATAATAGCACCTAGACATTCTGTTAGTGCACCCGTAACCTAATTTTCAGGTGTCATGTGCCAAACTTGTCTACCTGAGTTTCTAACACTGACCACAACAACCATTTGAGTATGCAATGGAGGCATCCTGTACATGGGAACTTGCTTGCACATATGAATTACCCCTTATTGGATCGAAGTAGCACATGACTGAACTTACCAGTAAACACATGCAATCAACATATCTGCTTTCAATGTCTTTGTGTTATTTTTATGTACTACTGTGCATTTCCAAAAATTAATTTAGCCCATACTAAACATTCATTGAATGGCATGCAAGACCCAGGATAGGGCCTAAATGAAGTAGTTAGGACAGAATTTCAATCAAAAAGTGAGACATTCTAAATATGCATACCATCATAAGGGCTGATATAACATTCCAGATTCTGGATTTAGGGTGCAATCCTTTGCACACTTACTTCAGTGGGACTTACTTCTGAATAGGCCTACAATCTGTTATTCCATTAAAATGTATGAAGGAAAAAAACTAAAGTAAATTAAGCATAAGGATGCCAAAAGTACATTGGACAGAAGAATTATAGTAAGCGCTATGTTATCTTTATGCAGTGTGCTAGCTAGTAAAGCTATGCTGCTGCAGAAATGTTCATTTGACAAAGTCATATTACTGTAATACACTGAAGATTTACTGGCTTACAAAACATGTGACAGTATCAGAAAATATTGACTCCAGCATTACAAAGCATTACTTAACCATTGACAAAACAAAGATGAAGAAAAAAAAGATCTACTACAGTATTCTAGACTGGGTAATTCATGAGATGAGGAAATGCCTAAAGAATTATTTTGAAGTCCAATTTTCACAATCTGGAATGATGCTGAAGCCTAAGATTTCAGAAGCATAAAAAGCAAGAGAAACGTTAAGTATACTAATTTTGCAAATTTTATTAATTTGTTACATGCATATAACCACCCATTAATTTAAAATGATATGAAATTCTATTGTGTTTATTTCTACATGAATACTGCTACTTTATTCGATAATGTCAACCTATATTTCATTTAAAATCTAGCCAGTAGAAAAACCTTCATGAACATTCTTTCCTCTGCAGGTGACATACAGGAGCATATTAAGAAGATATAGAAAAGGTAACAATTGCTTATTATAACATAAACCCCTTCAATAAGATAATTGTATACACTAATTTAGAAATAAAGTAACTTGCAATTGAGCTTCCCCCCCCCCTTATTGATATGAAACCCTGGTCCAATTCATCAGTGTGAATCTATGCTATGAACTTTTAAAAGTAATTTCAGAAAGCAAAACTGAAGAGTTGCAAAATCAATTAGGGCCATAAATAGAATACACTACCACTGTCCTTATTGTTCTTCTGAATGGCATTCTAAACCTTTGCATCTGATTTGGCACGACATCTTTTTCAAAGGGAAGATGACAAATGAGAGTTTTACATGAGGTATGTCAGGTGTCATATCCCCCCCCCCCAAAGAAGTGTAACCCTAGGGTTCTTAAGATCATTTGGAACTACATCAAAATAAAAAGAAAGCTGCAATAGCCTTTAATTATAATTTCTTTATTTTCAAAGTTACTATCTTGCATATTTAGTATATGCATATAGTTATAGAAATGGCTGATTTGAGATTGACACACACTAATGCACCCTTAACTGTGCTGCTAGAAGCAGGATAGATACAAGATCATTCATACTACAGTGGAACCTTGGTTTTTGTACATACATGTACAGGCAACTACACCTTGAAAATACAATGCAACACATTCTAGCTTGACTTTTGATCTTTCAAAATGTCTTTTAGACATACACCTCAATGCAACTGATGCCTGGCCTTTTCAGTTTTTTTAAATATACAAATGTAACGTAACACTTCACACATCATAATTCTGCAAAAAAATTAATGGAATACAATAGAGCAACATTTTGATCTCAGAACCTATTTGAATGCCTTGGTGATAGAAAAGCATTTCTTCAAATACCTTTAGATGCAATCAAGAACCCAGACAGGACCCTTACACACCTTCACGCAACCTAATTTTGTCATGGCTCCACTCCCCCTAACAATAACGTAATCCTGCTGCTTCTTCAGCTAACATAATAGAACGCAAACACAACACAGTCAACCATACACAACCTTTGGGTTTAAGAAACCATTTATACAAATATTACCAGTCTGCATCTACTGTAAATACATCAGCTTGACTAACAAAGGTAGGAAGGAAAGAACCACTTTACTTCAAAACCTTCCCAATCTTCAGTGAACCAATTTTGAACCGAAAAATAGCTTGACCTAAAATAACATTAATATTACCATCTCTTTAACTCCCTTTCTAGCGCAAACAGCACACTCAGAGACAGCATATTGCATTTTTAAGGAGCACCATATACACTATATATTCAACAAATCCACAACTGTAAATCAGTGCTAGCCTCCCCATATCAATACTTTGGATAATTATGATTTGGCAACTCTTAACATTCATTCACCCACCCACCTCCTTTCCTGTTGCCACACATTCCTCTGCATCTATTGGGTCGTCCAACATTTAGCACTCAGACCCACAGCGATCTAGGGGGTGGGCTGGTAATTTTTAACTCTACATCCTTAACCTAAGGGATATCACACATCCAACATTTGAAACGAGAGCATGTAACAATTTTATTATTTAAAAGAAACAAAATTTGGGAGAGAGGGAGTCCCCCATTTTAACTTGAAAACTTAAAACCGAAACCCCCAGTAATAGTGTCTTACCTTCATATAACAGCCACGTCCTTCCCGAGGATGATAATGGAGCAAGGGAGCAACCCAGAAATGGGAAGCCAAAAGGTAAAGTGGAGGTGGGAAGGGGGTCTTGCCCCCCAACACACA
The DNA here is from genome assembly GCA_034641385.1 of Darevskia mixta. NCBI lineage: Eukaryota > Metazoa > Chordata > Lepidosauria > Squamata > Lacertidae > Darevskia > Darevskia mixta. Next base: position 7,562,205 of record JAWWNH010000001.1, on the reverse strand, counting down.
CACACACACACACACCTCACACACAAAAGGCTCAATTTAACCCGCAGAAACGGCTCAGTTCAGTCGAGTTCTTGCACCCCGCGAGGAGCAGCAGCAGCAGCAGGCGAATAGGATGGGGGTCTCCAGCAACCGTTGCAGTGAGCGCTCCCCTCTCAACTCGGAGCCCCCCCACATTCCTGCCGCAGACAGAAAGGCAAGGGTGGGTGGGTGAGCAGGTGGAGGGAGGGGGGAAGGCAATGCAGCCTCCCCCCCTCCCCACCCACTGGGCACCCCCTCCAATGGAGGGAGGGAGGGAGAGAGGGGGGAAGGGGTCTCAGCAGTCACCCCTCTCTGCCTGAGGGGAAGGCAACCCCGGACCTTTTCTTCCCTCCCACCCCGCAAGGAGGCTTCCCCTTCTCTTCCTTCTCCTGCAGCCGTGGGGCCGAGGCTGGGGGGGGAGGCGGTAGCTAAACACCGGGGCTCTGCCTGCCTGCCTGTACTGAGCGGGGGGCCGAGAACGAGCAGCAGCTGCCGCCGCCGCCACCTCCTCCTCCGTCTTCCTCCCCTCCTCCTCCTCCACCCCAGAGCCTGCCTCCCTCCTTCCTCTCCTCCCGCCTGCCTTCAGACAGGCAGCAGCATAGCAACCAACATGGCAGCTGCGCAGTCACCCAGCGGAAAGTGGGAAAGGGGCAAACTCTCGCGAGAAGCGCCCGAACTCTGCACGCTCTCGCTCTCCCCCCGCCCCTTCGCCTCTCCTCTGTCCCTGCCTAGCTTCTGGCTCGAATCACGCGACCGGGTTGGCTGCGCCGGCCGAAGCCCCGCCCGCTTCCCTTTCCGAGGCAGGCGGTTGGCTGGCCGGGACGTCCGTCGCTGCAAGGGCAGAGACTGCGCCCGTCACGGCCGTAAGCCTCTCCGAAGCTGAGGCTTCATTCAGAGCAACCAAGGGTGGATTTTTGCAGTATTTCGCGAGGCTCTTACAAAAGGCAGGGGAAGGAGGGCGGCTGCTTGAATGAGAGCTGTAGTGACACCTGCTGGCAATTTCATCTTGGGCTTTTTTATTTTGCGGAGCGCGGGTTTTTTTCTTTTTCTTTTTGGAAGCGCAGTTTGTGCATTTCACCAGCTTTTTATTTTGGATCTAGCGCAGTTCTCCCCTCCCCCCGCCCCTTTTTTCTTGTGATCATTGTCCTTCGTTACGGCCGTGCTTTTGGATCGTCTTAGCTTTCCTTCTTTTTTCGGTGTTTTGTCCAGAATTTTCATTTTTGTGATGTGCAATCGTTGCAGAACTCGCATAGCCTCGTTATTTCTTCTTCTTGTAGTCAGAATCGCGTGTAAAAAAGCGGCACCGTGCATTGCAAAGGCGGGCGAGCAGAGTGCGTGCCTGTTTTGCGGGACGTGTTTACAACATCGCCATAATATATTCTTGCGTAAAGCTGTTGAGGCTGCCACCCTGCAGACACACTTCCCTGGGAGTGAGTTATGAGTAGACATAGGGTTAACGCATAGGGTTAAGCGGTGAAGCTGCAAGTCTTCCTTCCAAGTATAACGCTGTAAAAACCACCATGGGATTCACTTTTCAGTAAACATCTGTAGGACTGCGCTCCTACGCTGTAATGATGCTCATGCTGATATGGAAATACAGTAAGCCCCATTCAGCTTACTAAGACTTTTGAGGATGCAGGTATAGGAGGGGAAACACTTTCCTTTTATGTAAAACACAGTGAAAGTGGATCCACAAGTCGTCGTCCCCAGCATATAATATCATATCATATCATATCATATCATATAATTAATATAATATAATATAAATCCTGGTACTTTATTCTACCACACAGTATGTCCTTGCCAATAATAATAATGTTTATTATTTATACCCCGCCCATCTGGCTGGGTTTCCCCAGCCACTCTGGGTGGCTTCCAACAAAATATTAAAATACAATAGCCTGTTAAACATTAAAAGCTTCCCTAAACAGGGCTGCCTTCAGATGTCTTCTAAAAGTCTGGTAGTTGTTGTTCTCTTTGACATCTGAAGGGAGGGCGTTCCACAGGGCGGGTGCCACTACCGAGAAGGCCCTCTGCCTGGTTCCCTGTAACTTGGCTTCTCGCAGTGAGGGAACCGCCAGAAGTCCCTCGGCACTGGACCTCAGTGTCCGGGCTGAACGATGGGGGTGGAGACGCTCCTTCAGGTATACTTGACTGAGGCCGTTTAGGGCTTTAAAGGTCAGCACCAACACTTTGAATTGTGTTCGGAAACGTACTGGGAGCCAATGTAGGTTTTTCAAGACCGGTGTTATGTGGTCTCGGCGGCCACTCCCAGTCACCAGTCTAGCTGCCGCATTCTGGATTTGTTGTAGTTTCCAGGTCACCTTCAAAGGTAGCCTACATGTTTAACATCCTAAAGATAGGCTCAACTGTGCAGAAGTATTGATATAAGAATTCCCAAGCTGCACCTATGTCCAATATTCAAATCTTAGGATTGTGACTCTGGAGCCATGTGAGAATCCTTGGTAAAATCATGAGGACTTCAGATTTAACTTGAACCCAGGAACAGTGGTGTGCTATGTAATGAATAGTGATTTAAATTAAAATGACAAAGGTGCTTTAGTTCCATACTTATGTGTGATGGATTTGAAATACTCAGCTGCCTTAAAATGAAGGTTCTGAGAGCTCAGCAGGATTGCCTGTATTTTGCTGCATTGGACAGGAGTATATTGTGATGCATTTAGGGTCTTGTGGCAACAGCACTACTTGAGCAATGCTCAGCTTGCAGTTCCCCACAAATGCTGGGTGGACGGATGTGGGGAATTGGAGCGGTCTGTGTTGTTAAGGATGGTGGGGCAGATTCAATTCAGTTTGCCTCTGAAGGCGAACCTGCCAAAACAATACACGAATTGAAATACAGACACCCCTTGAAATTCACACTTCTCTGAATTTTGCAGTGCAGTGCTCTGGTCAAATAATGAGTACCAAAATGCATATTTTGAGGGGAGAAGTGTGCATGAAAATGCACGTATAGCTGAAAATAATGTACAAAAATGCAACCAGGTCAGCATACATAACGAGATATTTTGCACCCAAATCACTTAGGGCCACTCAGCACCTTAAATTGGGCTGGGAAGTGCAGATCACATAGAACAGGTATAATAATACTGCCTTGCCTCTCTGTACTTTATAGAGACTTGTCTGGTTGGGATGGCAATAATTTAGCATGATGAGGACAAGCCACAGTGAACACTTAGGTTCATGTGCTTCCCCTCCTACTCTGGTGCAGCTGCAAGGAGGACAGAAGTTTTGACTTCCAGTCTTGCTTAGTTTGTCATCTGAACTTGACACACTGTAGTTAATATTAGCTATGGCTTCTTTGAATCAAACAGTCTTCAGCAACAAAACATAGTTAACATTAACCACAGTTACTTTAGGATTTGAATGACATGTTACGGTTTATTTCTAAAGCTAATACTTGGTCACCTTTGGATCAAAAAACAGTTCCCAAGGCAGGTGTTGTGTAAGTGCTGGGGAGCCAACAGGTCTCACACCAGGCACATGTGAGATTCTCCCCCCCCCCCAGAAAAATGCCCGTATGTAGGATACAATATTGTATCATGTTTCCATAAAATATTGTTACAGATCTGAGGTGACAGAGTTTGGGGGTGCAAGGGCACCCACAACTGCTAGAGTTAGTGAATGTTCGAAATTAATAAATTGCAGAATTTAGTAATATGAGTATTGAAGGGAAGATGCCAGGGCCTCACCTGAGAAAGAAGTCATTAAGAATGACAAAATGTGTTGGAAGCAAGTCATTAACTCATCAATGACAGGAGGCTCTTCTGGTGAGGGGAGGAGGTTGCCAAGGAGGCAGGGGTCGTGATGTCACAAAGGAAAAATGTGTCCTTTTGAAATTTAGAAGTTGGGGAAGAAGGAGGAGAGCTCCTATGAGCTGCTGTGAAGGCCATCAGTGGTGGACCTTGGAGTCTCAGATTTCAGCAGCACCCTGTGTGTTGCCAAAATTCAGCGACCCCTCTCCTCTCACCTTCTATTCTATATTATAGTTGCAGCACCCCTGAGGCTCTGCTGAGGCTCCAATGCGACTGAATTGATCCTGCTCCCCTAAATCTGCCTCTGGAACCATTTGGGCAGGCTGGGAGAGAGGCACAGAGGTGTCTGGGAAACCAGTGCTGAGCTGTTGTGAAGGATGGGCTCCTGCTGAGATGTGAATGCTGTGAAATCTCTTTTCCACTGAAAGCTTCTGGTGCAAATATGTGTCAATAAATCATATTTCGAAGACACTGCAGACTCCTTCACACCTCATTTCCCACAAAGGAACCCAGGCCCCTTGGAATCTTGTGCACCAACTCAGCAGAGATTGGGGTGGCCAGTGGCAATCTTACAGGTGCAGTGCTTAAAGCTAACTCGGATGGAACTCCCAATAAAATCAGTGGGACTTACTTCTGAGTAAGCTTAGTTACAATCAGGCTTGTAAAGTTATATATTTAGCTTGCATTTATGCATGCTGAAATTCCTAATTTGCTTTGCTAAAATAGATTGCAGCCTCAAAAGATATGTGAAGAATATAAGCCAGGATGGGATACTTGTGGTTCTCCAGATATTTTGGACTCAGAAGACCCATTAGCTCCGCACAGCCTGGCCATCAGCAATGGTAAGTACCACCAGCAACTGGACAGCCACAGGCTGGCCTAAGCAATGTGACCATGAAATGTGGTTATTGTGCTTAGGGCCCCTTTCAGCCTTCGAAGTTTGACAGCTGCAAGGGAAATGTGGGATGAATCACTCTTGCATGTTTCTTCCTACTACTAGGGTTTGCTGTTGTTGGAGACAGGTGGCTAGGCTGTGCTCTGAGCACAACTATCGATTCTTATATTTTTCCCTTTCTTACCACAGCAGGTCAGTCTCTGCTAATGGTTCTCGGTTCACCTTGAGTGAACTGGTTTTGCAGACTGTGCGCAGCCAGAGGCTAAAGGGAATTCGCTTGGTGGTTCCCAGGCTGGTTTACAAAATTAAGATACCGGTATCAATCGAGCAATCTCAGCCATGAAACTCACTGGGTGTCCTTGGGCCAGTCACTAAGTCAGTCTAACCAACCTCACAGGGTTGTTGTGAGGAGAAAATGGGGACGACGAGTACCGGTATGTACATTGCCTTGAAGGAAAGGTGGGCTATAACTGTATTAAGTAAATCAATAATGAAGCCACAGCACTCTAGTTCTGAGTTAAATCAGCGTGCAAAGATGAGTGTGCTAGCTCCATCTCCTTTTTTAAAAAAACAACAACACCAAAACCCTACTTTTGACTCCCTGTGCAGCATGGAACTCTGGTTTTCCAGGATTGTAAATTGTACAGGGAACTCACACAAAAAGAACAGACTCCTTGCTGAAGAAGGTATTCCTCCAACTCATGCAGGGCGATGGGGATGGTTTGTTTTTATTGTGTGAAGTAGGAAGGAATATTACAGGCATCAGTGAAAGCCACAGTTTAAGGAACTAAATTAAGCATAATTTCCTGGTAAGAAATTAGCCCATAGTATGCTCTCTTATAATGGCAATACTTACCTTTAGCATGAGTCATCCTTTATAGCTTGCACCTGGTGTTTCATAAGCAAAGAGATAGTATCGGTTTTGTCCCAAAATGATTGCAAAATGTGGACTTTTTTGAGGTGATGATATCTTAAACAGCATCTCTGCATGCAAGCTGTCATAATAAATATATAAAAATATTCCCTCACAGAATATACAGAATTGCAGTGCACATGGAGAAGGTGTTGCAGCATCCAACAACTAGCATCAGAACCCTGTTGTCTCACATGAAACACTCCAAATTTAATAAATAATAATAATTACCAGGGCTCTAAAATGGCTTTTGTGGAACTTCATTTTCAAATAACACCATTTGCTTATATTGTCAGGAGGCATATGAAAATACCACCAGATCAGCGGTGATAGTATACATATGTTGGCAGCAAGCTGCAGAAGACGTTTGTTTAATGAATAGTGCAGCCATAATATTAATAAAATGAAGCAAATCAGTTCACACCTTTGCACATAAAACAAAACAATACCAGAACAGGTGGAGCAGGACCAAACTTTGCATGCTTCCATGCAAGAATCTCCTGGCATTCTGTTCATCAGGCAGTTGATGGTGAATGATCCTGTGATAAGGAGGGGCCCCATCCACCTGGTGCTTCAACTGCCCCCTCCCCCATTTCACATAATGGTTTTTGGATCCTGAGTGTCTCTTGAACAGATGCACTTGCAGCTGTAAAGCAGAGGAGGGTTTCACTGATGGCTCCTTCCCGCTGCAGCCTCTTTCTTGCACCCTTGAAAAGCTGCTCTTGGGCATTGAGAGGACTCTCTGGAACAGTGCAGGGACACGGGGAAATTGAAGATTTGATGAAACTCACATTCATTCTCCCCCTTCTGCCATCGGGAGCCCTATGCTGGACTGAAAGCTGGTCTGCACACAGAAGGGCCACAGGATCCCACTGTATGCATTCAGTTCTCCCCTTCATGAAACCTCAAAAGAGTCAGTTTCTAGCTAGATGCCTGGAAATCTTATAGGCAAAGGTGATTTTGGTGCAACCTGCTTTATACTGTCAAACCCCGATAAGTATGCAAAGAACACCAAGTTAATTTGGTACAGTCAGATGCTGTGTTTTGTATTTGATACTGTTTTTTAAAGGTTTTGCAAAAAAACAAAACACCTATATGTTTCATTCTTTTCTGATGATCATTGATTTGGAAGAAATGAAACTGAATGGATTTTTTTTTTTAAGTTAGGATAATCTTCATAATAATAAAAGCAAGAGAGCTTTGATTATGTGGCAAAAGACAGTTTTTAAATGCAATAATTATCTGCATTGTAACAATAAATGTTTGTCTTTATGACTTTACAGCAATGCAACTCTTAATTCCCATATGAAATGTGTTTTATTCCTTCTAAACAAAATCGAATGACTTTGCAACCTTCAGGAAGACAGCCTTGTAGATAAAACACGTCCTTCCAATTCTCAGTTAATTGCTTCAGTCCCCAGTATACTATTTGTGCACTTACACTCCTTTTCAAAAGGCTACTGTGGGAAATAGGTGAGTGGCCATGTCTTTGTTAGGAGACTGCAGAGATACTGTGGTAGCTCAAAAATGCAAAGGCCAGGAAAATATGAAGATAAGGAAGAGAGATCAAACTCTTTATCATAGAATCACAGAATTGTTGGGTTGGAGGGGACCTCGAGGATCATTTAGCCTAACCCCTTGTAGTGCAAGATTTTCAACTTTGGAGTACATTGATTTGCGGGTACCGTTTAGTAAGGGGGATGCCCTGGTCATGTGATTTTAATAATCAGAACCAGTTACAATTTTTAAGGGGGACATGTGATTGGACAGCATACCCTAATATTATTCATTTCAGTCATACCTTTGGACCACACTCAGGGCCGGATTTAGGTTTGATGAGGCCCCAAGCTACTGAAGGTAATGGGGCCCTTTATATGTCCAGCTGTCCTTTGTCAACAACAAATTGTTGTTGTTTTTTGTGTTGAATATATGCTATATGGTAATTTATGGACCTAATAGGTATCTAAAACCAGTGATATTTTAGGGAGCAGGCTAGCAGGCAGGGCTCATTACACAACACAAAACACTGTGGCTGTATGTAGGTTTTATTTTATTTGTTTTTTATCTTATATTTTGGAAATGTACATCCAGGTTTTTTCCCCTTTAAATTTTTTGGGGCCCCCCCAAGAGAGTGGGGTCCTAAGCTATAGCTTGTTTAGCTTATACATAAATCCGGCACTAACCACACTGCAGGGAATCATCCTCAGGGCTGAGCTATCTTTTAAAAGCTCGACTTTTTTTTTCTCCTTTAAAGTTAAGACGTACACTAAAAAAATCTACTGTGCATTCTCATGCACCAACCTTTTTAAATTCCTGTTGGTAGGTTTGGTGGATGTGAATGCAGTACAGTACTGGTCTTCTGCCAGATGGAATCCAAGCCAAATCCTGTGATCTGTCTTCCACTGTATTTCTCATGCGGGGCTTACTGAGGCATCATTGACATCAGTAGGAAACTGCAGAGAGCATGAAAGAAAATGTGTTCCTTCCCCACCCCCCACCCCAATGTCTTTACCTTCAAACTAGTGATGGACCTTCAGCTATTAGGGATTTTTTTTTTTTTTTTGCCAAAATAATTCAGAATTTGAATCTTCAGTTTAAGATAGCATTTCACACATTACCTTCATATGCTCCTTATGACAGTAAGGACTAACATCAAAATTCAATTGAATAACGTAAGCACCAACATTTGCTTCTGTATTATTCATTGGGATTGAACACTAAGGGCAGAAATCACAGTCGTCCATATATTACATTTGTGCTTGGTATGTTAAAGCCTGTACACATACAGTCAAAAATATCTGAGGCAAATTGTAATGACTTTCCATATACCACAATAGTAGCTTCACAAACACTATGAGCTTTTATGTGGTTCCAGTGCAGACATGGCGATAAGTAATATGTGCAGATTTCAATCACTCAAATGGTTCTGAAGAAATTTAAGTATGTGGTTGTTTAAACCTGAGTATTTATGTATTTAAAAATTCCACATAATAATAATAATAATATCATCTCTATCAATAAATATATTAGACACCCTACTCCTATCTCTGCACACATTTACTGGCCTGATCATAATGCTAGCTTCTCTGTACACCTAACATCTTCTGGATCATTGTTACGTAAAAGAGCATACCATGGAAGATGAATGGATATGAGAAGCACCTAAGAACACAGGCTTAAGGAGATAGTAAAAGACAGTCTCACAAGAGGTTGGAATTCCAGGTAAGGAGCATAATACGACGTAGCATACGTACAGGTGCACTGGAAAGGCCAAAATCTCTACCTGAACTCTCACCAAAAAACAGGTTACTATTAATGGCTGTGTAATCTGGAGGACGGTTCTTGTAAGCAAATTGCAGCCGCCATTGTTAATTATTATCTGGTTCTAAGAGCCACAGAAGCATTCAGTGTTCCAGTAGATCTGGTTCCCATATGTCTGTCAGTCAGATCAATTGCTGCAACACCAGAGTGATTAATTCAGTCCTGCATATTTTTCTGGCAGTGCACAAAACGGGGTGTGTCGATTAGACAAGAGCTACAGAGAGCTGTTTCCATTTTTGCATTTATTGCCTCCGATGAGACATACCAAACTTATGCTAGTTTACTCAGAGGTGAGCCCTGTTGGGCTTCATTGGATTATTCCTTTCTGACTTCAGCGCCACACAGTTCACTTTGTACTAAAGACAGCTGAAGAGAAATAAAAGCTTTCCTCCAAGCCATACATACAACCAGATTGGGGGTGGGGGGTGGGGAAGGGTGTGGGATACTTCAATTAATTTTTATCACATAATATACTGTCCCTTCCTGGTGTTCTAAAACTACATAGAATGGGGGATGATATTTTTTTAAACCATGGAAAAGATGCATGAAACAGGAGAGAAGGATAGAAGACTGGAAAGGATTCAGGAGATGATGCTGACTGGATAAAATGTGAGTGGGGAAGCCAGAGTTTGTTCCACCTGTGCTTACGAGTGTGTAGGGCACATGTGTGCTGGTCCCAAGGGATATCCGATAGGCGAGGTCTAGTCCAGTCCAAGGTCAGTCCAAGCCAGAAGTCACGAAGCCGAAGTCAGGAAGCCGAGGTCAGGAAGCCGAAGTAACAAAGCTGAGGTCAGGAAGCCGAGGTCAGGAAGCCGAGGTCAGGAAGCCGAGGTCAGGAAGCCGAAGTAACCAAGCTGAGGTCAGGAACGCAGGAACCAGGAACAGGAACTAGGCAGCACCGATGTTGCTCCTGCAACTTGGGTCTGGGACTGGCTGGCTTTTATCTGCCCCGAGGCAAAGGGCGGCTCCGATCCTCAGGTGCCTCGCCTCTCCTGGCTTGGAGGCGAGCACTCCTCCTGCGGGAACTTAGTTCCCTTCGCCTCTCTGCCCTCAGCCTTTGCAGCTCAGGAGAAGCTGGAGGGTTACCGGACCCAGAGGCAACCTCAGCTTCCCCTGACTGGGTGGGGAGTGGAGCACCTGCAGGCAATAAGTCCTCCATCCCATTAGAAGCCAGATCAACCTCAGCCGATGCCTGCACCTGAGGATCCAGCACAGGTGAGTCCCCTTGAGACTCAGGCCCCAGCCCTGGCTCTGCTGGTTCTGGAGGCAGTGAATCCTGTGCAGGCTGGGATCCCTCAGGTTCAGCGTCTGAGTCTGACTCCCAGGTCATCACACCATCCCCCCTCCCAGGCCCCCCCCTCAACCGAGGGGCCGGACCAGGCTTGCTGGGGTAAGTCGCATGGAAATCACGGAGGCAGACAGGCGCGTGGACGTTCTCCGCTGGTTCCCACGACCGATCCTCGGGCCCATACCCCTTCCAGTCGATGAGGTATTGGAGCTTCCCCCTGCGGTATCGGGAGTCAAGAACGTGCTCCACCTCATACTCGGGCTCCCCCTGAACCAAAACTGGCTGCGGTCGTGGATGGTCTGGGTGGAACTCGTCTGGCGGGGCGACCGGACTGAGTAGGGACCGGTGGAATACCGGGTGGACCTTCAGGGTCGCGGGTAACCGGAGACGGAATGCCACAGGTGAGACACGGTCCACGATCGGAAATGGGCCGGTGAAGCGGGCATCCAGCTTCCGCGAAGGCCGAGAGGGGTGCAGGTGGCGGGTGGAGAGCCATACCAGGTCTCCGACATGGAGTTCCGGCCCCTCCTGCCGGTGACGGTCGGCCTGGGCCTTATACGCGTCCTTGGCCTGGCTCAGTTGCTCCGTCAGAAGCTGCTGCTGTGACTGGAGCTCTTGTAGCCAGTCTGTCACTGCGGGAACTGCGGATGCCGGCAGTACGCTTGGAAACAACCGCGGGTGGTACCCATAGCTTGCCTGGAACGGGGTCTGTTGGGTGGAAGCGTGCACTGCGTTGTTATATGCGAACTCGGCCAACGCCAGGTGGTCGACCCAATCGTCCTGGTGGAAGCTGCAGTAGCACCGGAGGTACTGTTCCAACACCGCGTTTGCCCGTTCGGTCTGTCCATCCGTCTGTGGATGGTAGGCCGAAGATAGGCAGACCTCTGTCCCGAGAGCCTGATGTAGAGCGCGCCAGAACCGGGAGGTGAACTGGGCACCACGATCGGAGATCAAACGTTCCGATAGGCCATGTAAGCGGAAGACGTTTTGTAGGTACAGTTGCGCCGTCTCCTTGGCTGAGGGTACAGACGGGCACGGGGCGCAGTGCACCATTTTAGTGAAGTGGTCTGTGAATACCAGGAGGCAGGTACACTGACGGGATGGGGGTAGGTCTACCACGAAATCCAATGAGACCGTGTGCCATGGACGAGGGGGAACTGGCAGTGGCTGTAGCAGTCCCGCAGGTCTCCCGGTCGATCCCTTGGCTCGCCGGCAGACCTCGCACCCCCCAATGTACCGTGCCACGTCGGCCTTCAAGCGGGGCCACCAGAACTCCCGGCTGACCAGGTGGGTGGTCCGATACCTCCCGAAGTGGCCAGCTGCCGGGGCGTCGTGTGACATTTGGAGTACCTCGGCCCGCAAAGGCCCTGGTGGGATGTACAACCGACCACGGTGCATCAGCAAACCCTGGTGCACAACCAGTTCTGGGTATCGAGGACATGATCCACTGGCCAATTCCTGAATCCGTTCCTGAGCCCACGCGTCGACCCGTTGCTGCTTCCGCACTCGGTCCAGCAGCGACTCAGTCTCATGAACAGCCAGGAAAGCTGCTGGTGGGATGATCGTTGTTGGGGCCGCCTGCTGCACCGTCTCTGCAATGTCCTCCGGTTTCCGGGACAGTGCATCCGCCTTCTGGTTTTGGGAGCTGGGGATGTAGCGGATCCGGAACTGGAACCGGGAGAAGAACAGTGCCCACCGGATCTGCCGCTGGTTTAGCCTGCGAGTGGTCTGGAGGTACTCCAGATTCCGGTGGTCGGTTCTCACTTCCACCGGGTGTCGTGCCCCCTCAAGATGATGGCGCCAGACCTCAAAGGCCACCTTGATGGCCAGTAGTTCCCGCTCCCACACGGTATAGTTACGCTCCGCCGGAAGGAGCTGCCGGGAGTAGTAGGCGCAGGGTAACAGTGGCGCATCTGGTCCGTGTTGCTGGGACAAGACGGCACCGAGAGCCGTACTGGAGGCGTCAGTCTCCACCACGAAGGGACGAGAGGGATCAGGATGCTGCAAAATTGGCGCCTTCTGGAAACAGGCTTTCAATCCCTGGAATGCCACCTCAGCCTCCTCATCCCAGGCGAAGGGCGTCTTGGGGCGCAGCAGTCGGGTCAACGGGGTGGTGCGATGAGCATAGTCCGCAATGAATGTCCGGTAATAGTTGGCGAACCCCAAAAACCGCTGTAGGTCCTTGCGGTTCCGCGGCGCCGCCCACTCTCGAACCGCAGACACCTTCCCGGGGTCCATCTGTACACCGTCAGGGGAGAGTCGGTGTCCGAGGAAGTCCACTGACCGCTGGTGGAACTCGCACTTGCTGAGCTTAGCGTACAGGCGGTGCTCCCGCAAGCGCTGCAACACGGTCCGGACATGACTCTCGTGGCGAGCTGGGTCACGGGAATAAATCAGAATGTCATCGAGGTACACCACCACATACTTGTCGAGCAAGTCCTGGAACACGTGGTTGATGTACCGTTGGAACACGGCGGGCGCGTTGCATAGTCCGAACGGCATGACCAGGTACTCGAACTGCCCATAACGGGTCCCGAATGCGGTCTTCCACTCATCCCCGGCACGGATCCGAATCAAGTTGTAAGCCCCCCGGAGGTCCAGTTTGGTGAACATCTGCGCCCCTTGCACCCGCTCCAGCAACTCTGCAATTAGGGGCAAGGGATACCGGTCTGGGATGGTGATCTTATTCAGGGCTCGGTAATCATGGCAGAGGCGAAGCTCCCCACACTTCTTCTTAACGAAGAGTACTGGAGCGGCGGTGGGAGAGGTAGAGGGCCTAATGAACCCCCGCTCCAGGTTCTTGTGAAGGAAGTCCTGTAAGGCTTCACGCTCTGGCTCCGAAAGAGAGTATAGGCGACTCACCGGCAGAGGCGCCCCAGGCTGGAGGTCTATGCCGCAGTCAAAAGACCGATGAGGAGGCAGCCGGTCTGCCCCCTGTTCCTCGAACACGTCTACGTAGTCCCGGTACACGGCGGGGAGCGTTGACGCAGCCTCCCCCATGGAGGCGGCCGAAAGCATCTCGGACTGAGCAATCGAACCCGAGTCTGGGAAGCGTACAGTTCGATTGACCCAATCGATCTGAACATTGTGAGACTCCAGCCAGTCCATCCCCAGCACCAGGGGAAACCGGGGCATGGTGGCAATGTCCAGGGTACGCACCTCCTGGTGCTGCTGGTGGCACAGGACCAAGGGCTGGGTCTCCCGAGTAACGGCGCCTGATCGCAAGAGCCGTCCGTCGATTGCCTCCACCTGCACCGGTTCTGGCTTGTTCTGGAGCGGCACCCGATGCTGAGCGGCGAAGGCAGAGTCCATATAGGAGCGGGTTGCCCCTGAATCCACCAGAGCGTGGGTGAGAATCCAGGGCCCGCCTGGGGGGTATAGACGCACTGGGATCATGAGGTGTTGCAATTCCACTGGTGAGGGCCCATCATGCGATGCTTGGGACCCCAGATAGCCTGGGCCATTGGCTACTGGGGTTGGCGGTTTCCCTGCGGCTGGCGTTTCTCGGGGCAGGTTCGGGCGTAGTGTCCACTCCCCCCGCAGTAGAGACACAGGTTTCCCTCCCGACGTCGTGTCTTCTCCGAAGGGGAGAGGCGAGGCCGTGCTGCCCCGAGCTGCATCGGCTCCTCCAGTGACTCGGCTCTGGCCGTGGAACTGCTGGGGAGCACTGGAGTCGGGAGCCCAGAGTGCTGGCGGGCCCGGGCCTGGCGCCGGTCCTCCAACCGATCGTCTATCTGTAGACTCCGTTGGATGAGGGCCTCCAGCGTGGCGGGGCGATCCAAGGTGGCCAGCTGGTCCAGTATCTCGTCCGAAAGCCCCTCGAGATACTGGTCCCGAAGTGCGGAATCGTTCCAGGTCAAGTCCTGCGCCAACAGCCGAAATTCCGTGGCATAGGCGGCCACTGTGGACTTGCCCTGTTTCAACCGCCGAATTGCCCGATTGGCTTGACTCGCCTTCTGAGGGTTGGCGAACGCGGTTTCAAAATGGTTGCAAAACCCCGTATAGTCTGTCAGCAAGGGGGAGTCTTGCCGGAGCAGCGGCAACGCCCACTTGGCCGCCTGGTCCTTCAGCAAGCTGATCAGGAAGTGCACCTTGGTGCGGTCGTCGGGGAAATCCCGGGCTCGCCCCTGAATATACAGTTTGGCCTGGGCGAGAAACATGGGAAAGCTGCCCGGGGACCCATCGAACTTTTCTGGCAGGGCCACTGGGTACTTGCCTGGAGCTGGGGCGCCGGCACCAGGAGCCGGTAAGGCGTCCAAACGCTGCTGAAGCGCCGTAACCGCATTGCTTAGCTGCTGCACTGTGTGGGTCAAGACCTGGTTCTCCTGGGCCAATGCCACCAGCGCAGCCGCCTGGTCAGTCATGACAACAGGTTCCTCCCGAACGCACCCCAACGAAGGGGGAGTGCGGGTGTGGCAGGAGCAAACTGTGCTGGTCCCAAGGGATATCCGATAGGCGAGGTCTAGTCCAGTCCAAGGTCAGTCCAAGCCAGAAGTCACGAAGCCGAAGTCAGGAAGCTGAGGTCAGGAAGCCGAAGTAACAAAGCTGAGGTCAGGAAGCCGAGGTCAGGAAGCCGAGGTCAGGAAGCCGAGGTCAGGAAGCCGAAGTAACCAAGCTGAGGTCAGGAACGCAGGAACCAGGAACAGGAACTAGGCAGCACCGATGTTGCTCCTGCAACTTGGGTCTGGGACTGGCTGGCTTTTATCTGCCCCGAGGCAAAGGGCGGCTCCGATCCTCAGGTGCCTCGCCTCTCCTGGCTTGGAGGCGAGCACTCCTCCTGCGGGAACTTAGTTCCCTTCGCCTCTCTGCCCTCAGCCTTTGCAGCTCAGGAGAAGCTGGAGGGTTACCGGACCCAGAGGCAACCTCAGCTTCCCCTGACTGGGTGGGGAGTGGAGCACCTGCAGGCAATAAGTCCTCCATCCCATTAGAAGCCAGATCAACCTCAGCCGATGCCTGCACCTGAGGATCCAGCACAGGTGAGTCCCCTTGAGACTCAGGCCCCAGCCCTGGCTCTGCTGGTTCTGGAGGCAGTGAATCCTGTGCAGGCTGGGATCCCTCAGGTTCAGCGTCTGAGTCTGACTCCCAGGTCATCACAACATGAATGAAATCCAAGCTTCAGTTCCTGACCTCTCCCATGAAGATTCTTGGGTAGCAGGGCTGGGGAAAATCTCCTCCTGAAACAGAGGAGAAAGGATTAAACTATATACCAACTGTCTGATTACTACAAGGTCACTTATTATGCTGTGTACAGCAACGGCCAGATGCCTGGGACAAATTAGCTGTTATAAATTTCTTGATACTACTGAGAGGAGGTCAGATGGAAGTCTATTGTATGCCAGTCTCAAACGTGTGGAATAATCCACCAAGAAGACCCATTTCTCCATATCTGTAACTACAATGGAATGTGACATTCCTCAGTTCAAAGGATTTACTCATTCAGCCACTCCTATACCCATATCAGAAAGCAACCTGCATATGACTAAGTGTAGGTTGCATTCAATGAAATCTCCTGCGTCATTAGCATTAAACAAATGATCAAGGAAAACTATGTTCTCTAGTGTTGCATAATTTTGCCTACACTGCCACTTAGGGAAATGTTTCAGGGTGTGGCCCTGCTGGAGATTTTAAGGAGATAAGTGCTTTGTGCTTTAGAAAAGCAGATTTGGATTCCAGCGTTCTTCGGCAGAGACTTTCTGCCCCCCTGTGTAGCATTTCTGCATGTATAATGACACAATATTTAGTGCATGGTCTAAAGGTGATCACAGTTGAATGGCCATGTCTTTGGCTATAGTACTGGGAGGGTCATCAGTACTTTGTAGAGATGCTGTAGTGGCCCAGAGCCTGGTCCAGATTCCAAATGCAAAGATCAGTGGGGGTTGGAGGGGGAGATGCAGGGGAGATCAAACTCTTATTGGGGGTATGGTTTTATGTGCAGGTACTTTTTAGTAAAGGGGACCAGTTGCAACATTGCAAAGAACAAGTAAAGGGGTGGGAATCCTCCCCTCCCTTCTAATTTCTTGCACTTATAACTGAGGGTCAAACATCCAGTGATGTTCCTTGGAGCTGATGTTACTCCAAGTAGCCTATTTTAATAAATATTTGAGTAAATATTTTATTTGCTACACTCTCATTCCTCTACATAAGAAAGTTATTGTGGGTGAAAGCTGTGGTACCTTAGAGATAATTGCCACGACTGTTAAGTTGCGCAGCAGAAGCCATAAGGCGATTGTGGGCCATCTTTTGAGATGTTTGTTTCACGGAGCTGAAAGCACTGCTCTATTAAATGGAGCAGAGAAGAAATGCTTTATTGGCTACTGGGCAGATGCTGCTTTGGCAGGCCTTCAATATTTGGCTAAATTTGCTCAGGGTGCCATCAGATGTAGCCTTTTAATACCACTGCCAGCCAACTGCATCCCCATGGAATCACACTGGGAGGTTCAGTTCTTTTAGAGCAGCACTCACAAGACTTATGGTGAGTTATAGTTACGTGAATGAATGATTTTGGCCATTATAGTCTGAACTCTGTGGGATGCAGAATGAACTAAGGACTAGCTGATCTCTGTTGGGTGGCCAAGTGAAGGGCATTCTGCATATGTTCTAATTCTTCAATGTTTCTGGGTTTAATCTTTCCCCTTATATCCAGGGTTACTGGCGGCAGGACTCTCTTCCTGCTCTTAGTATGAGGAAATCATCTGCAAACCAGGGTGGTAGATTGCAAACTGAAATGTGGCAGCCAGCCCCCTCTGCCTTTAATAACTCCATAGGCTGCAGAGGCACTTGCCCAATATGTACTTTTCCATGCATGCATTAAAGGCACAGGAAACCTGTCCCCCACAAAAAGCCTTCCAGGAAAGTGGGGATACTTCAGCGCTTCACCTGTCTGCCAGCAAGTATCTGATGTGTGCTATCCCATCTTCACACCCAAATTACACATCATTTGGTTTCTGGAGGTCGTGACTCAAAGGGCAGTTTGTTTCACTCTGACAGCTGGAAATCAGTGAACCTGCCCTGTGTTGTGTAAAAGGGGATGCAAGTGCCTCGGGGGGCTTGGAATGGAATATATAGGATTTTCTCCTGAACTAATTTTTAAGAACTAACCTCGCTTAGTATTGACGGCAAAACCTCTGATGTGCTCTGTGAGCTTTAGAGTGCCATGGGCAGGGTGGGAGTGGAGTCAGAGAAATCATTACGAGGGAACGTGTACCTGCTAACCAATTGAATACAGTGCTAATTGGCAGGGAGCTGACAGGAACCCAATGCTCCCCCCTTTATGGGAGACACATAGGTACAGTTTTGTCCTGTCTAAGGAAATTAAGCATTCTTAACAGATGCGGTATTAGTCTCTGTCATCTATGGCAAATGCTTACGATTCCCTCCCCCTACAGTATATGCTGTCTGTAATAAGCAATAAATGGAAAGAGCAGCAAGGACTCAATTTTTAAAATGAAAAACAAAATACTATTATATATCTTGCCTAAAGACACTTTTATCACAATAGCCTTGATTTTGTTGGCTGGATTTTGCAACAGCAAAAATGGAGGAAGAAATCTGCACGAACCCACTTGTTTGGTGAAGTCTCACCTCTAAAGGCTGGTTCTCATGACAAGTTTTGTACTGTATTCTAATTTGAATACTTGAGTATAAAAATAATTGCCTTGTGGATCAAATAGGAAAGCTGCATGAGTGCACTTTTAGCCCTGCTGTACACAATACTTGAATAATGGTTGCTCATGAGTACGGTGGGGGCATGGGTGGTTGTGGCGTTCGCACAGAGCTCCCGGTTGTTCCACGGACTATTGACCCTGCACCACCACGGCTTATCTCTTCCACTGCCACCAACCAGGTTTCCCCGGTAATATATTCAGACTCAGTCAGGTTGTAATGTATTAACAAAGATTCCAGTTTATTGTGAACGCAAACAAGTTTTAAATACGGTACTTTGAAACACTGTAATCCGATGCACTCTCTCTCTCTGTCTCCCCTCTGTCTCTAACTCACTCTGACTCCTTCCCACCCACAAGAAACCAACCGAACTAACTGCCAAAACCCCTGTGTTGAGCCTTAAACACAGTTAGGCTCCGCCCCTGGGCTTTCTTATTGGTCAGCCTATTAACCCTTTCTCTCCCCCCCAGTACGACATCGCCATAATGAGTGGACAAATGCCACAGTGGCGTTGTGGTCTAAACTACTGAGCCTCTTGGGCTTGCCGATTGGAAGGTCGGCGGTTTGAATCCCTGCGATGGGATGAGCTCCCGTTGCTCTGTCCCTGCTCCTGCTAACCTAGCAGTTTGAAAGCACGCCAGTGCAAGTAGATAAATACGGTAGGTACCACTGCAGCGGGAAGGTAAACGGCATTTCCGTGTGCTCTGGCTTCCATCACAGTGTTCTGTTGCACCAGAAGCGGATTAGTCATGCTGGCCACATGACCCGGAAAGCTGTCTGTGGACAAACACCTTCTCCCTCGGCCTGAAAGTGAGATGAGCACTGCACCCCATAGTCGCCTTTGACTGGACTTAACCGCCCAGGGGTCCCTTTACCTTGACCTATCAGTACAGTATTCATACTTAAGGACAAAAACAACGTACCCTAAAAGCATGGTTAATGTGGGCAAACATTTACCAACATTTACTACAGTGTGAAGGACCATGTCAAAGCTTTTAAAAAGTCCAAGTATGCAATGTCTAACAGATTACCCTGGTCCATATGTTTACTGACACTCTCAAAAATCTTTAGAAGCCAGCCTTGTTCTTTAACAAGACTTATTATTCTATATTAGTAGTGAGCAACATGTAGCCTTCCAGATGATAGTGGACAGCCATTATCCTCCGCCATTGGCCATACTGGCTGGGGCTGATAGATTCAGAGGCCAACAGCTGGAGGGTCACAGGCTGTCAACCCCTGTTCTGTATGCTTGATAATTTCATCTTTAATAATATATTCCATCAATTAAGCAGAGTATATTCAGCTAATCAGCCTGTAATTTCCTGCATCCCCTTTTAAAAATTGATATTCCATTGGCTGCTTTCCAGTCCTCTAGTACAGAGACCAACCTTAGGGACAAGTTACATGTTTTTGTTAGATCAGTAATTTCACACTTGGATGCCTTAGGTGGATCCCATCTGGACCTGATGTTAATTTTAAATCTGTCAATAATGTCTAGCTCATCGTCTCTTGTCACCACCATTTACCTTAGTTCTTTAGGGTCCCTTACGGAGAAAGTCAGTTCAGGCATAGATATCAGCCCTAGATCTTCTGTAGTAAAGACAGATGCAAGTAATTCATTCAACTCCCCCCCTCCCCTATCCATTTTCTTATCCTCCTTATTTCATGATTACAATTACACAATGGTCAGTTACTACTTGAAAAATGTTTGCCTGTGCCCACTCTCAGTTGCACACAATTCTGAGGTTGCATCTTTACAAACACAAAGTTTCACTCTGAGGATAATTGCTGGCTTCCATCTGTCTGAAACGACACTGGAGTGCACCTTCAGGGGTGAAGTCAAACCACTGGAGAATCACAAAGAACAAAACGTCAACTGGGGTGGTGGGTGCAAGCCCTATGTAGTATACTACATAGTATACCTATGTAGTAATACTACATTTTGGATTGGCTGATTGCAGAATTCCAGATTCATTGGGCAGAATTACCCAGGTGTATATATAACATGTCATTTCCTGGCTTTGATCTTAATCTTAGTGGAGTGTGTTGGGAAGTCATTAAAACTGCATGTAGTGGCATGGTTACACACACACACACACACACACACACACACACACACCGTTTCAACTGATGAGACATCACCACCACTCAAAATAATCTCAAAAATGAAGTGATTGAATAGAAGGCACTAGTGCAAAAGACATTCACTTAGAATTTATGAATTCTGAGCATAGGGATTTGAGTATGACAGCTGAACTGAGGTCACGGTCCTTCCATACAAAAAACCACCTGTGGTTACCCGCCCACCCAGATGTCTTCATTTCACAGTATATCAAGGTGGGGTGGGTGAGTCATTTTGTTGCAGCCATCGTTAAAACAAGTGGGAGTCCTAAAGCATTGCTGATCTACTTCAGATCACAGTGAGATCTACCAGCAGATGCCAATCTCCCTTCTGCCCTCCCATCAGAGGTTAAAAGGACCAACAACTACATGGCATTTAGAAAACACCTGAAGGCAGCCCTGTTCAGGGAAGTTTTTAATCTGTGATGTGTTAATGTATTTTAATGTTTGCTGGAAGCCACCCAGAGTGGCTGGGGAGACCCAGCCAGATGGGCGGGGTACAAATAATAAATTATTATTATTATTATATTCTTGATCTGGGCAGGCCGCTGTAGAAGAGGCTTCACAAAAGGTTTTGTAGCAGCAGTTACATGACTACTTGGACAGGACTCCCCTTGAGTTAAATGGTCTGGATATTTTAGCATGGTGCTCCACATTCTAAGCCCTGTTACTTGCAACAACGAAATCCCATGGATTTCAAATAAGCTTATTTTAAAATGCGCCTTTTTAATGCACCCTGAATATTTTTGCACCATAAATAACTCCAGTACTCTTTTAAAAAAGAAAAAGTTTATATGCAGTGTGCATCCTGTGAATTTATGATGGGTGGCAGCAAATGCCAACCACCACCTGACTTCATGTCAGGCCATGATGAGTTGCCTCTTACTCAGAGAGTAGAGTGGCTACTACAGCGGCCTGACCAAATGGTTGCTGATGTGGATTTTGCTGCAGCTGTTGTCCTTTGTCTGCTTTCTTCTATCATGTCATCACTGAGGGTGCCAACTGGCAGCAGTACCCTGGGAAAGTACACCAGTGCCTATGAAAATACAATGGCCTAGTCGTTCAGAATCGGTGGTTTATGCCAACAAGATTTCACCTCTCTGCTGCAACACAGACCACCAGGACAAATGCAATGGCCTGGGATGTGCAACACGGACCAAATGAGCAAACAGGATCCTGCCATTCTGCGCAAGGGGAGGGGTATGGATGTAGAGGTCAACAATCCTTTTCTTATGACCCAGGAGCCACTTCACAGCCACTCTAAGGTGGCGGCATCAAATAGGGTCCTAAAAAAGATTTGGCTGTATTCTTATTTGTTTCTTTTATTTATTTGTGATTTAGCCCCACTGTGCTCATAGAAATTGCAGATGAAAATAAAATGAAGGGGCGGCAAGCACTTTGAAGGCTAAGTTTTGGATTCCAGATATTATTGTTAATTTGGAGAACTATATTTTATCCTGTAAAGAATGAAAAGGAAGTTAACATACTAGGTTTCTTTTAATTGTTATTGCTTTTAAATCAGCTTTTCCTCTTCCTGTCCGTGTCCCTCAATTGTTTTTGTTCTTTTAAATATTGCAAGCCTTTGGTGAGAAATGTGCTGTGTATGTGCATTTGACAATAAAGTGTTACATTCAAATGGGATATTTTGTTAGATAACATCCTCGCTGAGGGGAATTGACTGCTATAATGGGCAACAAACTGTTTGTGATTCAGCAGTGTAGTATAACTGCGTCATGGGCATTCATAGCATATGTAGATATATATTATCAAAACCCATTTTCTATTCCCATGTTCTAGGACAGGGGTAGGCAACCTAAGGCCCGTGGGCCAAACACCTTCTCAATCTGGCCTGTGGATGGTCTGGGAATCAGCGTGTTTTTACATGAGTAGAATGTGTCCTTTTATTTAAAATGCATCTCTGGGTTATTTGTGGGGCATAGGAATTCATTGATTTCTCTTGCCCTGGCACCTGTGAGTCAGACATGTAGTGGCAGACTAGGAGCTGGGAGACCAGGGTTGAAATCCCCACTCAGCCATGAAGCTCATTAGGTGATGTTGGGCCACCTAACCTACCTCACAGGGTGGTGGTTATGTGAATTAAACGCTGAGCTCCTTGCAGACAATTTGGGATAGAAATGCATTAAATAAATAATAATGATAATTAATGCATTTTCTCCTATTGACTGTTAAGCCTTGCCTCCACTTCTTCTGTTTCATCCCCATGTAGAATTTTAGCTTGTAGGCACACTGCCTTCTCGTACTCTCTATAGAACATCATTCCCTTGACATCGCCATATATTTAATATACAGGGGAAAACACCAGACCATAAAAGTGATTGGTCAAGGGAATAAATTGGCCACAAGAGTAGGACAGACTCCCCACCCCCACTGGAGGTTTTCCATGAGAAGCCAAATAAATATTTAGGCAACATGGATTTTCTTTAGAAAGCCCAGCTTGGATACAAGAGGCTAGATGAGATTATCTCGCAATATGATTAGGGAGAAATATGGCTCTGTCACACACACACACACACACACACACACACACACCAGAAACAAACAGGTACCAACTTCTCCCAGGATCAGACTGAACAACACAGGATGTCTAAACAAAGAAATCTAACCATGACCACCGCAGATTGACAAATACATAGTGTGCAGATTCATTAATTGTTCACACACTTGATACCCTAGCCTAACAGAAAAATCAATGGAGGAATCAAGTATTAGGAATATACTGTTCATTCCCCTGTAAGATTAATTACTCGTGCCCCCTTTTAATCTTATCCCCTTCTATTAATCTTTCTGCATTTGCAACAGGTTCTGAAAAACCTACAGAATCCATCAGATGCTGCCGTAAGACGATTATTTTTGCTCCCACACAGAAACAAAAGGCTGTGCTTGCTTTCCTTCAACCAGGGAAAATGTTCTGTCAGATGCAATTAGTGGGTCGGGATCTTACAGCATTTTCTTTTCTAACTAAATAGCGCAGCCTCGCTAATGGCGCTGGGTGAGATTTGGCACTCAGCGTTCATGCAGATGGTCTGGCTGTTAGACCATGATGATGCATTTGTCTGCTGCATTTATAAGCCCTGGAAAAAACAAAGCTTCTGCCATCCGTGGCAAAGCTCGCATTGTACTCCTTATGCCATAGTTGGAAAACTTGATGCCGTTTGATCCTAGCACTAGGCTGTGGTGCACTATTTTAAGAGTACCTCTAGGAGGCAGTGTGGTCCAGAGAATTCCTTCTGAAAAACAGATGCACATCAGGTCGAAGAGCCAGGACTCAGCAAAGTGCTTAGTTTGTAAGGCCAAAACTGGGAAGACACACTGAAAATCTGTGATTGGATTCTAGATGGACGGAAATGGCTTGGTGGGGAGGAAGGTTAACCCCATCTTCCAAATGCCATGGTTCCAATCTCATTCATTTCCCCACCTGATGACTTGGAGAAAGTGTTAACCCCTCACCCAATTCTGTGGCTCCTATCTAATTTATCCCCCCCCCACTTTTTTCCCCAAAAAGAAAGAGAAAGAAATTAAATACATGGAGGTGCAGAACATGGCTCTGCAGGGTGTCCTTGGGTTTGGCCTATGGTAGAAGAAGAAGAAGAGTTTGGATTTGATATCCCGCTTTATCACTACCGGAAGGAGTCTCAAAGCGGCTAACATTCTCCTTTCCCTTCCTCCCCCACAACAAACACTCTGTGAGGTGAGTGGGGCTGAGAGACTTCAAAGAAGTGTGACTAGCCCAAGGTCACCCAGCAGCTGCATGTGGAGGAGCGGAGACGCGAACCCGGTTCCCCAGATTACGAGTCTACCACTCTTAACCACTACACCACACTGGCTCACACTGGTGCTGTAGCATAGCTGGAAAAAATATGCTTTTCCACAGAATTCCTCCAAGGAGTGAGTGGGATGCCTGTTTATGATTCAGAGATGAAGGGAAAGCGCTGGCAAGACGCAGCATTTGATGAACTGAGTCTGCCCATGTATCTTGAGTCAAAGGATCAGTAGGATTACCTACTTCATCACTTTCAATAAGCTCTTGGGAAGGGAACTAAAACCAGACCCCCTTTTCCTCGAATAAAATGACGAATAAAATTTTGAATAAAAATTTAAACTGAGTTTTTAAAATGTAAACCAAGTGGTATTATTATTATTTATTTATTTATTAAAAATGTACACATGGCTTGTTTTAAATCAGCTGGATAAAACCCCTGTTAAACCTATGATTATAATTACTTAAAACTGAACGAGCCACTGTCCATCATGCACTGAATTAAAGGCAACTCTATGTGTGTCAGTGAAAGACTACATGGAAATTATATTTTTCTGGACAAGAACTATAACTCTGGCACAATTGGTTTTGTACTATACTGTTAGTGCTGATTTAAAAGTGGGGGCCAAGAATTGGGAAGTCACAGATTTTGGAATCCAGTTCCTGGTCTTCACAAGAAAGATAATTCACTTTACCCATTTTAGCAAACTGGTGCATTTCTATTTTTATATAACTAAGGTGGGGGGGAGCAATTCTAACTCCCCAATTCACTAGTTTGAAGGGATTAGGACTGATTGTGTGTCCAGCAGAGAAGGGTTTTGCAAGCACATGGGCATGTCTGCTGCAGAGGCCCCCAGCATATCTGTGGATAGTTCCAAGGGCATAAAGATACAATTGGTGGTGGTTTTTGCAGTAGTACCGGTAGTTGGTGTTAGGCTGCAAAACAAATCCATTGGATCCAAAGTCCCTTTATCAGGCTTCCTCAACCTCGGCCCTCCAGATGTTTTTGGCCTACAACTCCCATGATCCCTAGTTAGCAGGACCAGTGGTCAGGGAGGATGGGAATTGTAGTCTCAAAACATCTGGAAGGCTGAGGTTGAGGAAACCTGCCCTTTATTCTTTTGGGGGGAGGGCAAGCAATGGACTCCCTCATCTAGGCTTGGAGCTGTTAGTAAAACTAATTTCCACTGCATTAGAACCAAGGAGTGGAATTTAAAAAATATGTAGATCAGGGTAGACAATTCACCACTTAACACCCTCCCAATTTCACTTAAGAGTGCACTGTGAGCTTTGTAATTTGCTACAAATTTGTTTGAATTAGGGACACCTCCTTTTTTTTCTAGAAAAGCCAACACATCTGCCCAGTATCTCCCAACCAGCCCACGCGGTTGGAACGTTCTGAGCCATTGTTGTTTCTAAAAGAAACAGACACGTGCCGTGAGCAAAAATGTTGGAATTTGGTTATGTCTCATCAGTCTTATTGTGTTCAGTGGGACTTACTCCCATGAAAGTGTGTCTGGGATTGCATCCTTCATTTAATGCAATTTTGTGCTGTTTTTCTTGGGTGTATCCTGCTTCTAATTAGCATTCTTAATTCACTGCAGCTTGACACAGAGTGAACATACACATTTAAATAAACTATGTATTCTGTAAAATCAGTCAAAATACCAATGAACGTATAAGACACGTATACCTTCCTATTATTTGTTTGTTTGTTGCATAAACCATATATATCCCACTTTTTGAGGAACTTCCTCCACAAAGGAGCTTATAATCTCCAGTATAAACCAAGGCCATGTGACAATAAAATATACAAAATGTGAAATACAGTACAGCTAAAAATTAAAGCAGCATAAAAGTACAAAAATAGTAAATAAAGCATGATCCACCCAGATGCAGATAGGAAAACAATATCCTAGGCAGAGTAAATAGTCCATTTAATTGTAAATAAGCTTTTGGTGGTTGAATCAATCATTTAGTGTGTATCATTCTTTAAGAAATATATAGGTAAGGTAAAGGACCACGGGATGGTTAAGTCCTTCCAATCGCCAAGCCCAAGAGACTCAGCGGTTTAGACCACAGCATCACCTGCATCCCTATTAAGAAAAATATGAAGTACTTACGAGAAAGATTATTAATTCTTTTTTGTAAAAGAAAAAGAAAAGGAAGCTGTATAGGTCCATAAGAAAAATGCTACAATCCACAGTTGGGCAACGTCTTAATAGGATCATCTACAGGTTCCCAAAATAGTAAACACACTTCTGGGCTCTTCAGAATTATCAGGATGGATGGATGTTGCACAAACCAGGGGGTAGAGAGAAGGAGGATGTGTGCCAAAAATGGCTTCGTGTTGTAGCCATGAAGTCTGCATCACCTTAGAACCAAGATTGAGTGAGGGGGAGATTGCAGTCCTGATTTAAATTAGTTTCTATTCTGCTATGCCTATTTTTGTTTTATATCACTTCCTTCAAAGAACACTTTAACTGTACTTGGTAAGATGCCAAAAATTCTTCTCAGCCCTTTTGTGCCTCCCCCCCACCCCAGTCCAAACTGCAGTTCCCTCAAAGATGGGACAGAAGCAAAAAGGTATTAAAGCAATTTAATGCTGTGGTGTAGACATACCTGGAGTAGATCATTGTCATACAAGAGTATATGAAGTATATCAAGTATACATATCAAGTATATATCAAGTTCCTGCTCCTTTTTATCTATTTACACTGACTGGCAGTAGCTCTTCACCATTTCAGACAGGGGTATGGGGATATTTTTTTATCCCTACCTAGAGATGTCACAATATAGGATCAGGGACCTTTTCCATGCAAAACATCTGCACTGCCACTCCCTGAGAGACGTACCCTCCCAGGTGAAGATGCCATCGCATTGCTGCATGTGGTTTGTTTTCAGGCAACTCGAACTAGAATGTCCACCCTCGCTCTTGCTCTTCGTAAATGTTTCCCCAAAACTGCAGCAAAAATGTTCTTCAGAGGTGAGTAAAGCTATTGCATGTGTAAGGATTTTGATTTGCACAGAAACGATCCCTATATGATCTGAGGTTTACCCTGTGCGCACACACATGGGCAAACACATGCCCATCTGCCCATTTATTGTAAGGGACTGATTTCAAAATAAATTATCACTGAAGAACATGAGGGAAGCCCCTTAATTATATTTCGGTTCGTGAATGGTGCGGCAGATGGAAACCGCCTGAAGATTTGCTTAAAATAGCTGCTTGTTGCCAAGCTGTGCCAACTATGGCGCTACGGCGCTTAATTTCCCTCCACCCAGACAGCAAACTTTTAGGTGGATCATTTGCGCTAAAGCCATAGGTGGGCATTCAATCTTTCAGGAAGTTTCCCCATTGCCATTGGCTATGTTGACAGAAAGTTAGAATTACCTTTGCAAATATAATCCTTTATGGTACTTGAGAGTTTATAGGGCACACCCCAAAGCAGCAGGAACTGTTTAAGATTATATGCCCTGCTGTTTGGTCACCCATTTACAAGCTGTTCCTGCATGACTGGGCATCCAATGACACTTTATGCAAACATCTATAATCAGCTATTTACTTTGCTTGCCCATCCCAGTATAAAATATTAGCATATAAGCAAAATAAAAATCATTTGTGTTGTCTGAAGGAGCCTTCTTCAGATCATGCAATCTTGCCTCTAAGAAGCATCAGTAAGAAAGGTAAGTTCCAACCTCCATTTTCTCTCCTTACTAGATTTAGTTCTTCTTGTTCAAAACAGGCTGTTAAACTTCGGCACAACGTACCACCTCACTCCCCCTATTGTTCTTTGAAAAGGACACAATTGTTGCGTTTAAGATCAATAACATGTTGACTGTCAAAATTAAGTCCCAAGTTATAAAATATAATTGGGGTTTATGTGCCACTTTTCAAATTCTTGGAGAAGTTCAAAACCCCCAGCATGTCAGCTAGTCAGAAGAGACCCATATTGGGCATCAAATACGATATATTATGTATATCAATATTAGGGACCTTGGGTAGATAGCCCCTAGCCTAAGGATCCTACAACCCAAAATTAGGCAACAGGTAAGACAATGGAAACAAAGAACCAAGAAGCAAAGATTTAAGATTTAAAATGAACTGTGTCCATATAAATAGTGCTGCATTCAGAGTATGCAACCATTTTCATTAGATAGTCAGCAGTGATTGGGTAACTAACATATAGATATTAGGCTCTAGCCTGTGTCTGGTTTACTTAATCCGTTACAATGACAACGCAAGAGTGTTGGTAAAGGTAAAGGTAAAGGGACCCCTGACCATTAGGTCCAGTCATGACCGACTCTGGGGTTGCAGCGCTCATCTTGCATTATTGGCCGAGGGAGCTGGCGTACAGCTTCTAGGTCATGTGGCCAGCGTGACTAAGCCGTTTCTGGCGAACCAGAGCAGCTCACGGAAACGCCGTTTACCTTCCTGCCGGAGCGGTACCTATTGATCTACTTGCACTTTGATGTGCTTTCGAACTGCTAGGTGGGCAGGAGCAGGGACCGAGCAACGGGAGCTCACCCCGTCGCAGGGATTCGAACTGCCGACCTTCTGATCAGCAAGCCCTAGGCTCTGTGGTTTAACCCCAGCACTAAATTTTGGAGCAAGAGCACAGTTAAGTCTTATTGGGGGAAAGGTGGCATGATAGGGTTGTTGCTTGCAGTGGATACCCTCATGTTTTTCTGTCCCACCATGATATCCCATTAAATTGGTGTGAAGGCATCAGTAGCACTTCAGGTTTTACCCTAAGAAAACTAAAACTGGTCTCCAGAAATGTGTTCAGATCTGGAACAATAAATGAATTTTTTCATTTCATTTCAATATTGCCCTTTATCCAAGGATTACGGGATGGTTTACAATATAAAAGCATCAAAAGATACAACATAGTAACAAGCAAAACAATAACACCCACCCCCAATACATTGGCTGCAAAGTTAGACCTATAGCCACTTACCTGGAACTAAGCCCCATAGAACTAAATGGGACATACTTCTGAGTAGAAATGTATAGCAATGCACCTTAAGTTAATTGAACCTAGGTCCTGCTGAAATGAAATGGGTTCGGGACTTCGCTCAACTCCCATTGATTTCAGTGGGAATTAAACACAACTAACTTAATTCAACTACATTTTGGAGTGGTGGTTGCAATGATCATTCTAAAGTTTTTCAAAAGGAATTCTTTTTTTAGTAAGTATACATGTTCCCCCCCCCAAAAAAGCAGTGTCGCCTATTAGCCAACCTATTTTTATTATTCTGTTGCCAGATACAGAATTTAGGAAAGAAATTAAGTTTTGAATTAGGAAACAGAAATAAACATGCTTTCAGTCCTAAAGCCAGGCTTTAATCTCAACCAATACATTTGTATAGTTATCAAAGTGCAAAGGCTTCATTGGATCTTTGATGCTAAGCAGAAACAATCATTTGTGCACAGTAACAGACCACTCCATTTCTAGGCATTCGGGAAAAGTCCCCAGCATTAACAGTTTATTTTATTAATTTTCGGGTTCAAAAAAGAAAAATTCCATCAAATCTCCAAGGGGACCTAAGGATACATGTGATCCTGTACATCTGGGGCTGTGTACACATTACTGGCTTACAACGCAGCAAGGTTGTCCTTTTTCACTGTGTTTGAAACGGCATTTGCACATTGCTGTACATATCAGAATGGTTCGATGTTTACCCAAGTCTCCCACCTAAGTCCACGCTAGTGGAATGTCTTCATCTGATGAGTGGTTCTGAATTTGGTTGAAGCTGGGTTTTTTGTGGGGGAGGGAATGCATCAAAACACAGTGCTTCACATACAAAAAAAGCTTCACACAAGGCTTCCCAAAACAAGTGGTGGGAGCACATTGGATACAGAGTACATGGAAGTGTGTACATTGATTCTTAACTTATTCTAATGTCTGTTATTTTCTAGTCCTTTCTACTGATTTCTTTTTAAAATTAATTCTACATATTTTTGGCTCTGAGATATGTTGCAGACATTGTTATAAGAAGGTATATCTGGAAGTGGTTCACAGAGTACAAAATGCCACTGGATCGCAGAAGATAATGATTTTAATTCCTGCACTGGAAGAGGTGTTTTGTCAGAAGGCAGTCATTCACAGTAGTTCCCTTAGCAAGATGGCGATGTTGAACCTATTTGTTCATGGCCTGGTCTTTTTCCTCCCCAGGTTCCCAAGATGCTACTTTACTCTTCTCTTTGTTTCTGCGTTCTCATTTCCATCTCATCATCTTTAACTAAGGATGAGCTGTTATCAAAAATTGCCAATAAACATATGATGACAACCAAGGATGCTGATTCCCTGATTAATGCTGGAAAATCCAACATTTATGAAGGTAACCAAAAGCACTGAAATGTTACTCAAAACCTAAATGAAAATGTAACAAGAAAGGAAATTTGGTAATGTGCCACTGCTACCTGATGCAGGGATGGAGAACTTGTAGACTCTCCAAATGTTGTTGGAAAACAACTCCCATCAGCCCAGTTCATTGGCCATGTTGGCTTGGAAGCTGATGGGAGTTGTAGGCCTAGGCATCTAGAGAGGTCCCCCCCCCATCTACTGCTAATGATCACTGGCGATACTCATTGCAAATCTCTTCTGGTCCCCATAGGGCTTAAGGTGTGTCTGCTAAGGGAGGGGATATGTAGCAAAGCCTAATAGAGCTGAATTGAGGCCAGCTGGCAATGGTTCCATTTTAGACTCTGGTCTTAATGGTGGATTTATTACTTCATGTATGTTGTAAGTCAGCCCTCCTGCCTATTCTGCAGAGTGGGGCCCTGGACCCCTTCATCAAAGTGATGGTGCCACTGCCAGTGAGGGGTATTTAAAAGATTTATAAACTGCTCACGTTATTAAAAAATCAGAGCGGGGTACACAGAAAACCAACGATGTATGAAATGTACACCAGAAATAATACAGTTAAAATAACACCAGAAGATGTTTGGCAAATAATCAATTTAAAAATGCATTCGGAAAAGGCCTTAAGCGTGCTTCTGAAAGAGCAGATTGTTGGAGCATGTCTTATCTCAAGTGGTGATAAGTTCCTCATTAAAGGGTCCGCAGCACCAGTCCAAAAACCTCAGCTTGTTGAATTGCTTGTGGGTTTTATTTCTATGTGTCTGCCTGCAAGGTACTTACAAGGAGTCTGGTTCTTCTGTTTCAGAATACATTGCAAGGGACTGCAGAGCAGCTCACCTCCGTGGCAGGAAGGAAAGCGGCCTGTATGTCATCCGTCCCAAATACTCTCCCTTGCTGGCGGTCTACTGTGACATGAAGTATGATGGGGGCGGCTGGACGGTCCTGCACAGAAACAATGTCAACACAAAGACAGCCTGGTCACATCCATGGAATTCTTATAAGCATGGCTTTGGGGACCTGCGGGGAAACCACTGGCTCGGCAATGAATACATGCACCTCTTAACCAACCAGAACGCCTTCTCTGTACGATTTGTCATAACTGACAGTCAAGGGCAAACCAAGTACGCTGAATACCAGAGTTTTAAAGTGGATGATGAAGAGAGTGGTTATGCTTTGAGGCTAGGGAACTATACAGGGGATGCTGGGGATTCACTCACCACTATAGGCGAATGGGGAACCCATGACAACATGAGGTTTTCTGCCGAAGACAAGGATAATGACCGGAGGGCCAGTTCAAACTGTGCACTAGATAATGGTGGCGGCTGGTGGTATGATAACTGTTACTCAGCCCTCCTGACCGGCGACATTCGCTGGAGGGGATTCTGCTCAGAGGCCATGCCCTGTACTAGTGCAACCATCATGATTCGACCCAGTGGGAAAAATTGCAACATACCTCCAAGATATTAATGAATCGTTTCCTACCACTATAAAAGGCTTCCTCTCGCTTTAGATCAGCTCCAAAAACCAACCACCAATATGTAGTTTTTATAAGGCCCAAAGATTTAGGACACAGTAGTTCTCCAGGAATTTGTTGTGGACAAACCTCACTGAAAGCAATGAGAGCTACATAAGAGCACAGTAGCTGTGTTCTTAAGCAACTCCCATTCATTTCAGTGGGGTTTATCAGGAGAACTTCCCAGTGGTATCTGCTATTCTTTTCCACCTGCCTGAAACAACTGTTAAAACAATTTGGCCAAAATCTAGTCTATGTATCGCAGTGCTGATGTCAAGAGAATTACAATACTCCATTGCACATTTCTGAGTGTGAAAAAGTAGTAGCTTATTTAAAAGAGAAGACCCATATAGAGCTGAAATGTCTTTATCTCTGTGCTTTTAATGAAAAAATACAAAATTTCATTTGTGATTTACAAATACCTGCAATAAAAGAGAGAGAAATGGCTATTGTTTCATTGTCAAATAAACTCTATGCAAGCATAAATGGAGAATGATTTTGAAGTTGTTTCTCATATGTGATATTAAGAATCCTTTATATGCACATTTACCTGAGAGTAGGTCCTATTGGATTTGCATAAACTTGTATGAGATTTAACTGTATTTCTCTTAAAATTAGAGGTGTAAAAATGTTCTTGAGAGTTATGGTTTGCCACCTTCTGAACCTGAAAATTATAGATAGTCCAGCCCCTTACTACCTCAGTGGTGCACGATAACTAGCATACCAGAAGGCTTATAGTCTCACATTTTTTATTCACCCTAGTTCTATCCATCCCCCTCGCTTCCTCAATGGAGCTAAAAGTGGTGTGCAATGGCTGTTTCTCCTCTCTCTTCCCTTTTGTCCTCTCACCAACACCATGAAGTAGGTTAGACTAAGAGATAGTGACTAGCCTAAAATTCATAGCTGAGTGGGGATTTCCACCTGGGTCTATAAAAATTGCACCACACTAAAGCTTAAAGAAAACTCCAGTGTGGTCTAAGTGGTTAGATGGCTGGACTAAACTAAATCCCCATTCAGCTACCGGTATGAACCTCACTGTGAGATCTTAGGCCAGTCACTATGTGCATGTGATGTGTGCAGTTGTGGTGGCTGTGCCTACGTTTTGGGCATGCTGGCATGTGGGCCTCAGAGGGGTTATAAAGTGGTAACGCAGCCTCCAGGTCTAAAAATGTTAGCCACTCCTGCATTAAGTTACTGCACTATATGTTAATGCAATATAAAATGGCACTTGAGGAAAAACAGACACATTTTCATGCAATGGGGGGAGGGGCTTTCCCAGGAAAATTTCCTCCTGCGCCTTCCATAAACATATGCAAACTTCCCTGTGGCAAGGAGAACTTTCTGTTCTAGTGATATTGCACAAATGTAAAGAATAGGGGCAATGTGAACCCTACATTGACAGAAGTCGATATATTGTGTGGACAGGCGGAGTCCCCCAAACCCCAGGTGACCCCCAAGTGGAATAATGACTCAAGACAACTTGCTATGGGATTAAAATTGGCCACAACTTTATTAAGATTCAGATGTAGAGAGACCTTGGCTCAGGCATTGGGTACTTATCCTTCCCAGTCCCCAGCCTGGGAGACTTGAGGGTTATCCAGAATGTGTGGGGATTGGGCTGGCTCTGGAGAACATATGTTCAAGCAGAGAGCCCGCCCCCCGTTCGCCGCTGCTGGAGGGGAGAGCAATGACAACATCTCTGTGTATGGCCAATGCCTCCCCCCAAGACCCCTTTAATGGGGAACCCTGGTATCGCCACCGCAAAGGGGGTGTGGGTCACCACTTCACCCCCCCCCCGCCCAATTTAGGAAGACAGACTAAAGGATTCCACCCAAGGCCTGAAACCGCCACCCAAGGCCGCAAAATTGCGGTCTCGCCACCAAGACTACCTATACCTCAAAAGACGCTTCGCCATCCGCCATCCATTCCAAAAGTGCTGTCCACTGACCTTTCTTTCTCTTAAGAAACCTTTATTGGACTCTTTCAGTAGCACATTTTTTAACTTAATAGGGGCCGAATTCCTGGTATATAGCCAGTCCATAAAAAGAGAGGAAAGTAACTATGTTATATGGGCTCTCTGGCTGAACTTTCACTCTCTTTCCTTCCCCTCATAAACTATGAGCAGGAATCCTGCGTCTGCCGAAGAAAAGTGTAGCCTGCTCAGAGTTACAGGGAAATGTTAGCCAGGACAGGCTTAGCTTCCAGAGTATGAAGAACATTGCCTCTCTACTCTGCAAGAATGGGAAAGAGCCGTAGTTCAGTGGGTAGTGCCTCTGCTTTGCAAGCAGAATGTCCCAGCTTCAATCCATGGTATCTCTAAGTCGTGCTGGGAAAGATTCCTCTCTGAAATCCTGGAGAGCTGATGCCAGTCAGTGTAGAAAATACTGAGCTAGATGGACCAGTTTTCTGACTCAGTTCCTCCCCTCTAGGCAACCTATTTATTGAGTGTTCATCCTGGTTTGCTTGCTCCAGACCCTCCACAATCTTTGTCACTGTCCTCTGGACACATTCCTCTCTTTTTTGGTAAATGTATTTATTTGGGTTTTTCAAATAAATTTTTTACAATAGCATATCAACATACAATATAGAAACAAGATTCCACATAATCTCCTGGACCTCCCTCCTCCCCTTTAGGGGTCCTATTGTTAGTCTTTTCCTCCTGCATCTTTTATAATAATCCTAATCTTTTGCATCTCCATTATGTCCAAAATTCACCATTAAACTACAAGTGTTATTCCAATCCCACTAATGATTTTAGCTGTTTACAATGGTTTGTAAGATAGATTGTGAATTTCCCCCATTCCTTATTAAAATTTTGGTCTTCCTGATTTCTGATTCTTCCGGTCATTTTTGTCATTTCGGTATAGTCCGTCAACTTTCCTCTGGACACATTCCAGTTTGTCAAATTACTTCTTAAACTGTGATGCCCAGAACTGGACGCAGTGCTCTGAATGTCATCTGGACACTATACTTCTGTCAATACATTCTAGAATATCATTAGGTCACCCCCACCCCCACTCTTTTTGCCAATGCATCACACTGCTGCATCATGTTTAGCCTGAGGTTTACTAAAACCCTTAGAGCAGGGGTAGGCAACCTAAGGCCCGTGGGCCAGACGCAGCCCAATCGCCTCCTCAATCCGACCGCAGATGGTCCAGGAATCAGCGTGCTTTTACATGAGTAGAATGTGTCCTTTTATTTAAAATGCATCTCTGGGTTATTTGTGGGGCCTGTCTGGTGTTTTTACATGAGTAGAATGTGTGCTTTTATTTAAAATGCATCTCTGGGTTATTTACGGGGCATAGGAATTCGTTCATTCCCCCCCCCCCCAAAAAATAGTCTGGCCCACCACATGCTCTGAGGGACAGTGGACCGGCCCACGGCTGAAAAAGGTTGCTGACCCCTGCCTTAGAGCCTTTCCCACGTCATCATGTCAAGATCCTGTATCCTGTTTCTATCTCTTAAGATATCTCTTAACCACCACACCCAGTTTAGTGTCATCTGCAAGTTTAAAGAGCATCCCCTCCACTCCTTCAACCAAGTCATTTATAAAGATGTTAAACACCAGTCTCAGCACAGACTCCTCCTGCAGCACACTACCTGTCTCTTCGTTCCAGGTTGATGAGTGGATTGATATCTTAAGGATGTAAAATGAGTATTTTAAA
Organism: Darevskia mixta; assembly: GCA_034641385.1. Lineage (NCBI taxonomy): Eukaryota > Metazoa > Chordata > Lepidosauria > Squamata > Lacertidae > Darevskia > Darevskia mixta. Next base: position 7,526,890 of record JAWWNH010000001.1, on the reverse strand, counting down.
TTGTAAAACAGAAAATTTAAGAAAAATATATATACAATTCCCATCATCCCTGACCATTGGCCCTGCTGGCTGAAACTGAGAGGACTCCAACAACACCTGGAGGTTAGCCATCTTTGATTAAAAGACTTAAAGAGCAGAAACCCTACACACAATCTCGTCTGCCTCCCTCACATTCCTTCAACAATATGAAAAGCAGAAAGATGTTCTTCCTCGTGACACCACTTTTACAGGAAGAATGTGTATGTGTTTCAGCAGCCTAGTCACTTGCCGGTTCTGATGTGTAAAACAGAAAGTACAGAATGACCTTTTCTCTTCCAGATCTGCTGTTCAGTTTCCTTCTTTCTCCAGTCTTGAGTTAATCTTCATTTACAGTGTTTGCCATCAGGAGGTGGCCCGTCAGACAGTCTATATGTCTACGCAGGTCTGCTATCTTTCTAGAACTTGAGGTCTCTTGTAAAGATAATGTCTTAAGAGCAAACAGATGGCACACACGCACATGCTGTGTGTGGCTCCTGGTAGTGCCCTGCTCCTTAAATATACAGCTCAAAGTTTCCACTGCAGAAGGCAGCAGTTGAAATCAAATGCCTTAGGAAGGCATGAAGCTACCTAGAACTGAGTCAGACCATTGGTCCATCTAGCGACGTGTTGTCCATACTGACTGAGAGTGACTCTCTAGGTAGGCATGTCCAAAGTCCGTTTTGGGGGCCTAATCCGGTCCGCCGGTCGGTTTAATCCGGCCCCTGAGGCAGTTTATTTCCAAAAGAGGTCAACAACTTTGGTTGGTCCTTTGGTCGGCCTCCATGACCCTTCACTTCATCAAATCTGGCCCTCTTTGAAAAAAGGTTGAACACCACTGCCAGGGTTTCAAGCAGGAGTCCCTCCCAGGACTACCTGGAAATGCCAGGGATTAAACCTGGGCCCTTCTGCATGTAGAGCAATGCTGTACCACTGAGCCAAGACCCTTCCCCAGTAATCCATAGAGAAAATCAAGTCTTGTTATTGATATATTAAACGAAGAAATTGTGGAAGATGGTAATTTGGAATCTAGTGCAAAAGAGTTATAAGTTTATGTGCAAAGCCCAATTCTTGGATTTAAACTGGCTTATTTTTTAATCATAGTCAACAGAACTGCAATGGCACAAATACAAGTCCTCACCTTTAATCAGTTCATTTAAAAAAAAACCAATTTGCATTAATTTTCAAACTTTTAAAAAGATTATACAAATTTCTACAAATTTCAGTGTTATCAAACAGGAGTTGATGACATTATTCACAATCCATATACAATTATAGATCACTGTTGAACCAAAACAAACATAAAGTCAAAAGAAATAAACCACAGGTATGTGAATGCATGAAAGGTAGCAACTGGAACTATTTATAGCACAGACATAATGGTGCACTATCAAGACTTTATTGTGCAAATTTTGATTGCCCTCATCAAATATAGACAAAAGGACTAATAGAACTGTTGGGACAATGTGGCATTTTGAGATATTATCAATTTCTCTGAATACTGTTGCCCCAAATTCTTGTACTCTAGTACAACCCCACCATAGGTGGAGGTATGGTCAAATTTCTTAACATCCCCTCCAGCATCTTGATGCAGATGAACTATATTAATATTCTATGGCCTTTTAAATGTGTTTGTGGGAGGGGGTTATTGGTTTTGTTTGTTTGCTTTTTTTAACCATTTATTTTGTGCTTCAATCCTGTATTTTTATCTTATGAACTCAGATGAAGGGTAGTATATAAATTTTATTATTAATAATAGTAGTAGTAATAATAATTTACTAGGAGTCATGTCCCACGTATGAATCAACTTTAATGGCAGTTATTTGTATTTAGCTGATGAAAAATAGGTGTCCCCCCCCCCCGCAACATGGCCAACCAAGTAGTTATGTCACATTCTGTGTTCCATGACATTCTTAAACCCATTTGGTGTCCATGCTCATATTTGAGCAAAATTTTATAAATATTTGAAATTATACCTTTTGAACAGTGTGAAGAAATTTTACTTTTAATGCCTCCCAGTATTGAGAAGTTTCTGAACATGGAAAGCTAGGAAGTTAGAAGGATACTAGTCCCATTTTTAAGATATGCCTATTTTCTACATATTCATTTTTTAATATGTGAAGCAATCAAAATTTCCATTTTCCACCCACAGTGTGAAGTGGTACATTCCAGCAAGAGCTATGCTATATGGTTTCACTGATAACAAGGCATGGCAATTAATATATTGAATGCAAAACTTTCTATAGGCGATCCCCCTTGCTCCTGGCGTCCAGGTGCTGCTGGAATGTTACTGTAATTGCTGAGTTATTTGCTTGCTGTGGATTTATGATGGGAGTGTAGCAAAAGCTAAGCAGAACAAACTAATCATAGATGTGGGTGCTGATTTTTCATGAGAATTATGATGACGGGAATTTTACTGCTTTTTTGTTTGTTAATTTAGTCCTGTATCCTGGCATGGGTGTGACCTAATATATTTGCAGAGTTAACAAATAAAACATGTTCACAGTTGCTAAAAGAAACTACATTTGAGTTTTTTAAATTTAAACATATATATATATTTTGGGGGTGGCAGGTACAGCCTATAGACATAAAAAATGCCTTTTTATCATCCTGACCGTCAAATTTAACCAAACCAAAGTCACTGATAAATGGAAAAGAGGATCTAATAATGGCAAATTTGCATTATGATAGTGATTGCAGCATCAATGCAACGATCGTATGATCTGTTATGCTTAGGTGAAGAGTGATGTTTTCCTTGACTTTGTGTGATTCTGGGTCTTTTTGAAAAAAACAAGTAGTACAAGTAGTCTTCTGGGCAGGGGCGTAGGAAGTGGGGAGCGGGTCGCCCCAGGTTCCATCATGGAGGGGGTGACAAATTATCAAGGAACAATTACTGCCCTACTAGGGTGGTTCATAAAAAACTTTTTTTTCTAAAAAAAAATGCCTGCTGCAAAGGTCTTATCTTACTACACTAGGGATTATATAGCTATATATGAAATTTCATGCATATCAGTTAATATCTTGACCCTCCTCCATGAAAATAGCTGTTTACTTGGCTGTTTTCCTATGTCGTGAAGGCTGAAATTTCAATTTAGTGGAGCACTTACTGTTCCCAACCCTAACCCTGCGGAAGCCATCTAATTAGACTTTAATTTGATTTTGACATGTTTTTAGGAGGTAATTTACCGTAATTATTGTTTGATTTTATATCAATGTTATGTATCTGATGTTAGCCGCCCTGAGCCCGACTTCAGCCGGGGAGGGCGGGATATAAATAAAAGTTTATTTTTACTTATTATTATTCCTTTGTAAGAAAATATGAAATAACGTAAAACCATTTTTGCAGGCAAAAAAATAAATAAAAAAAAATCAATGTATGTGTGTGGGGGGGGGGGTGACAAGAAATTTTTCGCACCGGGTACCACCTGACCTTCCTACGTCTCTGCTTCTGGGTTTCTAGGGTTTTTCTTGTTGATATTCTGTCTCTCACAGCTACAATAAACCTACCATTAAAATTATGGACTGGTCATTTCCTCGTCAGAGGGCAAACGGGCAAATTTAGCAGGGGATCAAATACTTCCCCCCCTCACTGTAGGTACAGAAGGTCCCAAGCAGGAGCTGGGCTGTGGTATTCAAAAGGCTTTAACCTTTTGCCCCTGCTGTGGTCCTGATATAGCGCTATACATGCTGGTCGGTGACCGTAATAAAGGATACTTACTTACTAGCGCTATACATCATATAGATATGATGTAGAGGAAGTGGCAGGATCAGCCAAAAAAATGCATTTCTGAATCCAAGCTATTGTCTTCATTCCCTGAAAACATATGGCTGGCCATTGTTGAAATCAGAGGGTGGAATTCAACATCTGCTTGCCAGATGGAATGATCCCTCCGCGCCCCCCCCCCCAATTCTCTGTGTTATTCTGGAGGTTCTCCAACCTTCCCCAAGAAGATTTGGGGAGGATGCAGCCGGGGGACAAGAAGGGGGAGAGTCACATTGCATTGGCAGGACTCATTTCATTGGCTTCCAATAGTGTAACATTTTTAAAAAAAATAGCTTTATTTAAACTCAAACTTATAAAATACAATCAATTTAGCTGAATCTGGCCCTTACTACTGAAAATGATGGGACCTTTTGTTTGATCTGGCAGGGCACTCAATTTTTAAACTGTTCCTTTGCCCACAATGAGCTCTTCTCCAGACTAGTTAATGCTCCATGAAGCAGCCCTCCTTGTGGGAAGCCCTCCTGTGTCACTTCTTACCATTTCAGTTTCATTTTAGCTATGGGGTGAACATTCTGAGAATTTTATTATGGGTCTTGTCGTTTTAATCATGAATAGGCAACAGGCATGGAGTGCTAAACCTTTAGCTAGCAATCAGTGTGCAGCACTATACACAACTTCTGGGATAAACTTTCTCCTCTCCACTGTCTTGGGTATATTTCATCTCTGGAGGCAAGGTTGGAGGGGGGCGGGGGGAGAGAGATGCTCACAATAATCAGAAGAATGCAGATCCAAAAGTCAGTGAGCATTATGTGTAAGCAAACCTGGAATGCAAGCTGACAGGAAAACTCTCTCGTCTGAGCACCAGCGTTTCTCTTGGGAGTGTGTGTTGAGCTCAGGTTTTAGATTTGCCTTATCGGATGCACAAGTTGTGCTCGTCTTTTTCCAGTCCTCTCAGGTGTGTGTTGCAAAAACGGCTCTAACCAGTTTCGGTCTGCATTTTGAAATTAGCTACATTAGATGTTTAATTAAACTATCCAGACCTAGGCTATGTGACTGATGCTTTACGAATGAAACAGTGCCAATCCATTCTTCTTATGCCATAAGTTAAAACATTATGTCTGAAATGTAGCCATAAGGATGCACTGAACAGCAGAGGAGAGAAGAAGAAGCAATGGAGAGGCAAGACCTGGGAACTGAAACTTCCAATGAATCAGAGATCACAGCAAGGAATTTACATAGGGCCCTTCTGCAACATGTCACTGGCGCAATAATAGTGCATAAGTGGTGGATTGGGATGCGGGTGGCGCTGTGGGTTAAACCACAGAGCCTAGTGCTTGCCAATCAGAAGGTCGGCGGTTCGAATCCCCGTGACGGGGTGAGCTCCTGTTGCTCGGTCCCAGCTCCTGCCCACCTAGCAGTTCGAAAGCATGTCAAAGTGCAAGTAGATAAATAGGTACCGCTCCGGTGGGAAGGTAAACGGCGTTTCCGTGCACTGCTCTGGTTCGCCAGAAGCGGCTTAGTCATGCTGGCCACATGACCCAGAAGCTGTACGCCTGCTCCCTTGGCCAATAAAGCGAGATGAGCGCTGCAACCCCAGAGTTGTTCATAACTGGACCTAATGGTCAGGGGTCCCTTTACCCTTTTATTTTTTTTTTTAAATAATTTTTATTAATTTTAAAATTTTATACACATAAGACCTTACATTTCAGTCAGGATTCATCACTCCCCACCTCTCACCATGAGGAGTTATTTAATCTTACCCTCCCTCTCACAGAGGTAAACCCATTCATTATTTTCCCTGACCTTAAACCAATCATTATCTAACTTCGGCCTAACCCTATTGTCAGGTAGACCATTCTTGGTTACAAAACATATCCATAGTGACTTCCTCCGCACCTCCCCAGTGGCTGCATTAAACAAAACATAATTCTGGTTCAGGTACATAGGTGTACTAAACATATCTTTAACATCATTTCAAAACATAATTCTAAATCAAATACAATATCCTTAATTCTTATTTCACCTCATCTTCTAATTCCAACCTCAGCGTCCTCCTCCCAAATCTTCTATAAGGTTCCTTCTGACTCCCCTTAATCTTCAGGCTCCTAACTTCGAAAGATCCTAACATAATCCTAGCTCAAAACCATGTCCGGCATAGATATTCAAAATCCGCATATATAATCAGTCCCTGGTTGCCCACCTACCCTGTTCAACCCTCCCCTCGCCGTTCCCCAGTCCAAGCCCAAGTGCTTGCTTGCAGTTGGGCTTCATCATCTCTGTGTCTTCTCCGCTGTTCCAGCTCCCAGTCTTTAAAAAAAAACTTCTCCTCCTTCATTGTTGTCCTCTTGCGCTGAAAAGCGTTAACTTTCGCAGATGTTGTTTTCTTGATTCTTTTCTTGGGTCCAGTTATCTTGTGCCGAGAAGAAATTTTCCTGCAGCGAGGCTTCTCTTTAACCTTGGGGGGGATTTCTCCCCCTTCCATCCTTTGTGCAGCTGGGATGGCATCACTATTGTTTACAACTCCTCTCATTCTTGCGGTTTCCGCTTGGAACTCCTTTCTCAGTTCCCAGATTTTTTCAAGGACCCTCTTCCAGCCTCCTTTGTCCAAATCATCCTCCATTTTCAAAGACATAGTTATGCAAAGTTCCACACCGAACCAAGTCCAGATTCAAATTCCAAGTTCCACAATAAAGTCCAACAGGTCCGATTCAATCCACTACATATCCAAGTTGTTAGTTAGTTGCCCCCCCGATCAGGGGTGTCAGAAGGATCGAATCTCTGTTGCCAAGCCAAATTCCGTTACAGTTTCAATCGCATCGGTAATAAAGTTCCTGATTTAGTGCCACAATAGCAAGGGACGGACCTCCGTAAATTACATCCCTGTACTTCGTCAAATTAGTCCAAATTCTTCGGTACTTTTTTTTTTTTTAGTACTCACGGTTAAAATAGCCAATCTTGTCCTTTTGCGGAGAAATCAGCGCGCTCAGCTGGGAAGGGCTCGCAGCTTCAGCCCGACGGGCAATGGCGGTCCGTGGAGCTCCGTCGCCCCGCGTCTCACACGACAGCCTCTACTGTGGCCGCCGCGGGAGTTGGGGCGTCGTTAAGAGCTACTGCCGGACCTAAGGTCCCGGGATCAAGACTCCCGGGAGTTTTGGGGGCTGCGTCGCCGTCGCAAGCACCCCTTTAAAGCCGGTCGGGTCGGGGAATGCCAGCAGCGGCATGTCCCCCGACCTTCCCCTCCGGCGCGCCGACCGGAAGCCTCCCTTTACCCTTTTAAGTGGTGGATTTATTTATACTGCAGCATCCACACATCATTCTGCTCTGTTAATTGTTTTGTGATGCTTCCACAATGCTACTGCATTATTGCCGTCTGAAAGAGCACTTTTATGCTATGTATCACAACAAAAGCAGGAGACACACACAGAGAACATTTGTGGTATAAAAAGTCGCACGAGCTGAGCAAGAAGTTATGGGGCATGCAGTGATTGGAAAGCAAGCTGTATGTCTGCACCAAAATCTTTGCAGGCATAAACAGTATTGAAAACAAGATCCCATATAACTTACCCTGGCTCCCTCATGATGAGCACGAGTCATCATGAATGCAGAATAAAAAGGATGTCTGGAGGGGCTCATACTATGAATTTTATGTACATTTCCTGAGAGCAGCTCAGGCATTCCCCGCTCAGGTGGCACATGAAGGTATCTTCATGCTTTGGCATATTGATTGTGCAGAACAAGCAGCTCAGTTGTCACTTGCATTTGACCTGTATTTTGTTTTACTTTTAAATCAATCAATCAATCACAGCTCACCCAGCAGAGTACAGTCTACAGAGAGCTAAAAAAAAGAGAGAGAGCATGGATTTTCTAAAGCACAACTGGATTGCTTGAGGCAGAAGCTCAAAACAAAGCCACTGGATCTGCCCAAAAAGGAAAAAGAAAGGGGAAAGAAGATGGTTGGACTCTCTCGTCTAAAGTCATTTGCTGTCAGGAAAGCCTATCCATCAGTCTCAAGCAGATCAATACACAGAATCCAGCCCCAAAGTATGCCACAAATAGAGAACTATGGTCCAGAAAGTTTGGCATGTTCACCACACACAGTACAAATCTGAAAGAACCCTGTAAAAATACCCAGGCTGGGATACACCACACAGCTAATACCATGCAAGTATAAGGAGCCCTTGAGTTTCTATTTTTCAGATGGATTGCTTGTTAAATGTTAGGGAAGTCTATTGTTCAAAGAGGTGGAAGGAGTCAGATTCCAAGAGCTATGCAGTTATCTTAGCCACTTGGCTACTGGCACCCATTATTCTTATTACTTTATCTGAAGTGATTTTTATCTCACTCTTCAGCTGAAAAAGGCTCCCACAGAGGGTTTCAAATGGGAGCAATAAGGAAGCCCTTGCCCTCAGTCTTACAATCTAAAAGACATAACACAAAAGGAAAAATGATTGGGAGGGAGGAGGAGGGGGAAAAAAAGCAAACCAGGCACTTTTTCTCAGTTACACAGTTTATGTAATGATAGCAGGAATGGAAAGTTTTCACAGAGAGAGGAGCCAAAAGTTGCTGTTCTTTCAGCAGAGTGGATGGAGATGACCTGCAGCCCCACCACTTTCCCTCTCCTATGACGTGATGGAAGGTTGCTATATATGACTAGCAGCCATTGGCCACTCCCAGGTGACCTCTTCCTCCAAAAAGATATCTGCAGGATCTGGTCAGACAGAATACTGACCCCTTCCCCTGTTAGCACTGAGCCATGCAAATATCCAAATTTATATTCATTGGCAACCTATCATTTCCCTGCAAAGGATTTTCTGCCTTCTCTCACAGACCAAAATTACAAAGACCCAACGTGTTATCATTCTTAAAGATGCCCCTGCTGCTACTGAGGAACATGTTATTATTGACTTTACAAAGGACAATCAAATAAACTTCAATTTAGGAAAGGCAGTAAAGTCAACAGCACTGAGGGGTGTAGCAGCTGTTATGGCGGAGCACTGGCAAATATTGCATACTAAAGTTAACTAGTAACAAGCTTAGTCATCCAGGATCTTTCTGCACTTATAAAACATAAATGGGGAATCTGCCGCAGCACTTTCTCCATTTGAATTTAGCTCCAAAAAGTGCTGTAAGTTTGTCAAGCAGTCTGTTACATCTGAGGTATTGGAGCCTCACGCCTATTATTAATTTGTGTACGGCCTCTTTCAGATATCTGTCTGCACAATGCATCCCCCCAATGTCCTGCTGGCGACAGTTGCTCTTCTTTTCCTGATCCATGAGGCAAGCTCATCGAAGGAGGATAAACTGAGGAAACAACTCAGTGAAATTGTCAACCTACACTTGGTCAAGAATGTCACTGAAATTCGGAACTGGAGAATTGTTGTGGAAAGAAGAGGTAATCTATGTTTAATGATTTGTGAAGTCACACTATTGTTTATTGTGCCTATGTGTTACTGTTAAGTATAAAGGGGTGTATGTTTGAGATGTAAAATAACTTTTTTTTAAAAAAAGAAAAGATTAAGAACACCTCCAGCATTCTGAACTCTAGCTATGGAAAGAACAGACAAGAAAACCACTCATTTCCAATATAGTTAGGATACTGGAAAGCAAAAGCAGGTGATTTGTGGACGTTCAGATGTTACTGGACTCCAGCTCCTATCATTCCTGACCATTGGCCAGGCTGGCTTTGGCTGATGAGATTTGGAGTCCAGCAACATTTAGAGGGGCACATTTTCGCCATGTTGTTCTAAATATCTCGCTGACTGGCTAACATGAGAGATAATTCTTCCCTCATAATAACTCTACTAGATTTATTTCGCCCTCCTTTCTAAACTGGTAAATTCCAGTGACTGTTGACTGAATACAGGGATGCCTTTGAACACCCAGTCTCAGTTCTGTTGGATTCCTCTTCACAAGTGTTTTCCATGCCCCTATCAAAAGCAGGTCTTCCAATAATTATTTTCAAGATACTGTGTTTAAATTTCAGTTTGGGTTTCCCCCCTTAATTTTATTCTTAGTTTCTAAATGATGTTGTTTGAATTCATGTTTTCTGAGCCACTTGAAAACACAATCTCTGAAGAAACATTTAAATAACCTATTGGATTATTGGTCTTCCATTTTTCAATAACATCTCCCTGCTAACTCCTGAATATCTAACAAATGCCCAAACATTAAGAATGTGTGGCGATGCTTTAAATAGATAAAATTGTTGACCTTCATTAACAAGGAGTTATAAGGCACACTTTAAATGGTACACTCAGATTTCAGCAGCTTCACTGTACTCCATATTTCATTGGTATCCACTGAGAATTATATAACACATTTTATAACATCATCACAGAGAAGTTCATGTCACTGAAGATCAGGAGTTATGAGGTTACAAACTACTCTTTCTAAAGAAGAATTCTTCCTCTGTTCTTGTTTTGAAATATTTATATAGGCCTCTAGTTTTGTGACTGGATGAAAAAGCACTCCAAAGCCATTATGATTAAAATAAGGCACCATCTAATAGCCTCTGATGTAGTTAGGAGTAGAGGCAGAGGGAGAATTGATGGATTATGACAGCCTTCCTCAACCTGGTGCCCTCCAGATAGTTTGGGCGACAACTCCCATCAATCCTACACCTGCTAGTATAGTGAATGATATGGGATTATAGGAGTTGGGCCAAAGAAACAGAACAGGGATCCGGTTGGTGCAATGCCCAGCCCACTGCCCAACAGCTTGCCTGGCAGAGGTGGTGTCAGACATGGTGCTGGAATACTGTTACAAATATATGTTCACTGAGAGAAGCTATGAATATTGTTATTATTTGCTTAATTTATGTACATTGAGTGTCCATGGTAGGTTTTTCCTTCTCTCTCTCTCTCTCTCTCTCTCTCACACACACACACACTTATAGACCTCACATACTACAGATTTCTTCGCAGTGTTTATGGGTGGCATTCAACTGAACCCAATCAGCGGAAGCTTCCACTTACACAACAGGTCTTTGTTGTGGTCTTTCCTCTCTTTCCCTTTGCACCCCCTGAAACTGGCTCTGGGGCAGATCAGAAGAACCCCCTGATATCAGCATGCAGAGGGAGAAAACAGGGGGGGGCAGGGCGGTCGTTCTATGCTCACCCTGTTGGAACGGTTGTCTTTGTGTGACATTTGCATTCCTCCCCGTGTCTTTAAATGCAGAGTGAGGCAATTCATGAGATGTCATCTCTGAAAATGTCGATCACATGCAATAGCATAAATTTGAATGAAACTGAGGCTTGCTTAGCAAATACGGCTCAGTCCTAACGAGCAGGTACCACACTTGGCTAAACAGTGTTCCAAGTGCCCTTTGTCCCTGTCATGGAGTTCCTGGAAAAGTAGGAGCGCCATTGAAGTGAGTGGCGAGTACCCCTGCCAAAGAGATCTTCTGAAGGTGCAGCATGGATTTCAAGAGCTTGTATTTAGGAGGCCAAGGTAGCTGCAGAAGGGAAGCTTGAGCCTTGTTGGTGGGATAGAATGGCCTAAGCCGCACAAGTCAGTAGAAGGAGAAGGTGATTTGCACAGTACAGTAAGGAGAGATGCGAAGGAAGCACGAGAACAGCTTTGCCATTCCCACCAGTGAGCTACTCCGACAGATGATAAGAATGCATGTTGGCAGGATGCATCGGGCCCGTGCTAAGGAATGCTTCTCTGGAAATCCAGCACTAGAGAGTCATTAAAGGCATCCCTATACCATCAGCCTTAATGATTTGCTCTTCTCACGGCAGATAGAAAATGCTGCGTGCATTCAGTCAGGCCCGGCACTTCCATTTAGGCAAACTAGGCGGTTGCCTAGGGCGCCAAAATGGAGGGGGCGCTGGCCAGCCTGCCCGCCGCCGCCCCAACCAGCGGCGGAGCGAGCAGGTTGGGGTGAAAACCGCGGCAGCGGCACCAAAATGGAGGGGGCGCTTGCCAGCCTGCCCCTTGCCCCCCGCCGCCCGGTGCCGCCCCAACCAGCGGTGAAAATCGCGGCGGCGCGGGGCACCCGGCGCGCAGGGCACCGTACGTCATTGCGCATGACGCGTACGTGCCCCGCCCCCTCGCCTAGGGCGCCAGAAACCCTGGCACCGGTCCTGCATTCAGTTCATTGGTTTTTGCTGCTATAACAGGCAGCGAACAATGGTATTTGTCACATTTTTAGATACATGAATATACGCAGATGAGTAATAGCTGCTGCTTCACTGGCAGTTTTGGCAACTCCATCACACACTGGCTGAGTTTTCACTTCACCTCACGTCAAGACCCTCTGCTGTTAATCTCAGTTTGCTAACCCCCCTGCCTTACCTCTTTCTCACAACCATTCTTCATTCTTTCCCCATAACCCTTTATAACTAAGCCCCTTTATTGCAAGTAAGCTTTCTTATACTGTTAATTGTCTATAAACAACAACAACATACAGCTATGCTCTGCCTCCATTGTCAGAGGCTGTAATGCTTCAGAATACTGGTTGCTGGAAACCACAGGAGAGGAGAATGCTCTTGTGGTCAGGTGACGTTTGCACATTTCCTACAAAGCATCTGCCTGGCTGCTGTGTGAACACGTTGCTGGACTGAACAAGAAAAACTTGAGTTCAAATCCCAATGTCTTACATAACTTCCGTCTGTCACAGATTAGCAATTATTAGGAGGGTGATAAAATATTTCAACATATCAGATGTTTGTTTGACTAGGAATTCAAACGCACAAGGCTCGCATACGTTTCCACAAGAATGCTGCAGAGAACTTGGCCGTGTGTTGAAACTCACCGTCTAATCAATCTTTTGTTCCCTAGCGATCCCTTACATGCGGGACTGTGACGAAATGTTCCAGGCAGGCCACAAGGAGAGTGGCCTTTATATAATACGCCCCGAGAATGCCAGAAAGCTCGTAGCCTGGTGCCACATGGATGGATGCAATGGGTGGACAGTCATCCAACACAACACCCACAACACTGAACTCACCTGGTCAGAGACCTGGACAACTTATAAATATGGGTTTGGTAACTTGGTGGGAGATCACTGGTTGGGCACCGAGTTCATTTCCTTAATTAGCCAGCAGAAATGGTACAAAGTCAGAATAAATTTAGTAGATGCAGGTGGACACCACAGATATGCAGAATACGATAGCTTTGTCCTGAGAAATGAGAACGATGAATATATACTCAAGTTAGGGACCTACGAGGGCAATGCAGGGGACTCTCTCACTTCTTCCAAGGCCAAAAACATGCACGACAACATGAGGTTCTCTTGTAAAGACAAGGACCACGACAGGTCTACCATAGAGAACTGTGCAGACATCCACGGTGGGGGCTGGTGGTACGACTCCTGCTTTGATGCACAGCTCAACCGCAAAGGTGGGCTTCACTGGGGCACATTATGCGATGAGAATTGCAAGAGCTCAGTTATAATGCTGAAGCCGATCCACATGTATTGCAGCAGGGTGTAGAAATGCACTCGGCCTCTCATGTCACGAACTGCTGTAACGGGATGCAAGGGGTGCAACAAAAGTGCAGATCCCTTTGCTTCCAGGCCTTTCCATATAAATAAATTAATAGTGGTTTCTTTTGCTACCTCTCAGTGACATGGGAATGTATTTCTGACAGAATTGCAAGCCAATATTCCTGTATAACTTTTTCGCTGATTACAACACTGTGAAGTCTTCCAGTTCTTTATTAAAATAGCTTTTCAGCCGCAAAACAGAGAGGTGTCTTTTTTTAATAACAAAAAACCACAACCCTTAATTTTATTCTCACATCAATCAAAGAGTCATAGGAAAGGCCATGTAAAGTATGGACCAATCACTGCCATTAAGTACAGCTGGACCTAATGGTCAGGGGTCCCTTTACCTTTACCTAAAGGGACCCCTGACCATTAGGTCCAGTCGTGGATGACTGGGGTTGCGGCGCTCATCTCACTTTACTGGCCGAGGGAGCTGGCGTACAGCTTCCAGGTCATGTGGCCAGCATGACTAAGCCACTTCTGGCAAACCAGAGCAGCGCACGGAAACGCCGTTTACCTTCCCGCCAGAGCGGTACCTATTTATCTACTTGCACTTTGACGTGCTTTTGAACTGCTAGGTTGGCAGGAGCAGGGACTGAGCAACAGGAGCTCACCCTGTTGCGGGGATTCGAACCACCGACCTTCTGATCGGCAAGCCCTAGGCTCTGTGGTTTAGACCCGCGTCCTATTACAGCTAGGGTTGGCATATTTCAAAAAGTAAAAACCAGGACACCCTGAAAGTTGTTGAGCTCTTCTTTACTTTTCTTTTTTACAAAAACGCCAAAGCACATCAATTCTGCCTTTGAAATCCCAGACGCATTATTTCTGCTGAACCACACACAACTCTTGCAAGATTCTGGTCATGGTGCATTTCCTCCTGCATCCACGAGAGGGCATCCCATAAGGACTCTCTCAAGCCGCCACATGCCCTGCCCAACAGCGATCTTGGAGAAACAGAACGGTACATTGTGCAGCAGGGCCTTGGGAAGCAGGCCACTGTATACTTCTCTAGGAGGCTCAGCAGGACCTCATAATCACAGTAGTGATTATAGCACTCAGCACTATACACGCCTAGCTGGTTAGACCATGGTGCTGACAACCCCAAGGTTGCAGGTTCGATCCCCATAAGGGACAGCTGCATATTTCTGCATTGCAGGGGCTTCGACTAGATGATCCTCAGGGCACCTTACAACTCTATGATTGGAACACATGGAAAGTTGATATTTAAAATGTCCAAGTCATTTCATGCAGTGTTGTACACATTTGTGTATACATTTTCAAGCCTCCAGTGGTAAAATGGGTCAGTGCATCTGGCTGTTAATGTTAAGATTGTGGTTAGGATAACAAATGGCATTAAGGAATCAGAATGGGGGAACAGCATTTGCAACTAGATGCAGGTTTACACTGGGGAATAACATGGAACCTTACAGGGCACCAGTAGCCTCATAGGCTCTGCTGAAAGTTTCAGCATTCTCAACACATGGATCCAATATTTAGCTAAACTTTCCTCCATAATCCACAAGGACTAGAAACTTGCTTCCTCTATCTTTTCTTTAGATGTTCCTTGTTAAGTTGTGGGAAAGATGGACTAAGGACACAGCTCTTTAGATCAGCAGCTCTTTATTACAGCAGTTAGAACTGCTCCTTGTGTCTCACACAACAGCGTAGCTGGCTGCCTTATATAATACTAAGTAACTTGTAACAGTAAGAAATTCCAACTAACCAATCAGTGAATGGCAGCTCTCAATCCTTCATTTCCATACTGGTGGTCCTGAGTGAGAACTGCAGCCAATCTTAACACATAACACCCCTCCCCACCTAGATGAGGTGTTAGGCCCCAACCCATAATAGTTACAACTATGCACCATAAGCAATGGTTGCTATAATGATGGCCCTGAGTGAGAACTGCAGCCAATCTTAATACATAACATTCCTAAAGACACCAGGTTACATGGCAGTTCTGCACCTGCCCACAGCTCTGCGCACCACCCGCACTTTACGTTAACAAGAGCACATCATGCTGTCCTCTGCATTTTATGTTTGTTCAAAATAATATGCAAAATAAAGAGAATGCTAGCTCTTCCAGCTCCGTGCTTGGCAAGTAACACTCCCTCAGAGTTTTAAGATTGAATTTAGAGGCATGTAGGACACAGAACCTTTGAAGCGAGGCTTTAATTTTTAAAGACATCCAGGACAGGAAGGAAAAATAAAATCAAGCCCCTTCTCCTCCCTGCACCCCAAATAATAACAGAAATGCTAATGAAATCATATGAAAAGCGAAACCAGGCTGCAGTGTTCCAAAGAGAATACATAATCTACAAGCTTAAAAATTCAATCGTATTCTCTACTCCTATGCCTGGGGCATGCTTAAAATATTGATAATCAAGTCTCTTCTGGAAGTGTATGATGCGTGTTTTAATCTGAACCAGTATCTTGGGAAAAGATTGCCACTTGGGGCATATATCCGCTCTCCTCGCTTGCCCATGAGCGTGCGGAAAATCTTGTTCTGGGACAGAATTTTATTATAGAACTCCACCCCACCTCGAGCAAAGCTGGTGGAAACGGTGGCTGTATTTCTGTCTGTCCTGTAATCCATCGCCTGACTCACAGCGTCGTACGAGAGACAATAGCCCACAAATCCAATCGCCATTACAGCCACGTTGTAAAGGCCTCGTAAGAGCACTGGACCCGAATACAAGCCCAGGAGCTGCTTTATGGCTACCCCAGAAATCCAAGTCCCAGCTAAACAAACAGGGGCAACAGCAGCACATACGAAGGGTCCGTTGCTTTGCAAGTACATGAGCTCTCTTGCGATGGCAAACTTCTGAGCCTCCGGAGAAAGGGTCAGGGCGTCCTTCAAGGCCAGGCCTTCTGTGCTGTCCCAGTCCACTTCTTTGCCTTCAATCACGACAACGTGGCTGGCAGTCCTATTATAATCACTGGCTGCACCACTGAAATGGGCAGGAATGCCCACGACACAGCCTGCGGGCAGCCATGGAAGCCCAGCGCTCACTGGGTGGAAGCTGTAGGCCACAAAGGCTTGGTAACGATTTGCTGATTTCACTCTGACGTCGCTGATGATGTCACGGAACAGGATCTGCAATTTTTCCGAGAGCTCCATTGGGTTCCCCTTGGCCCAAGCCTGATACAATGGTCTGAATGTCTCCTCAGGAAAGATGTGAAAAGTCAGGTTAGCACCAAAGAGTCCAGCACAGGAAACGGCCAGGAAACCAGTCCTGTGCCTCTCCACCATGGCCACTGTCTTCCAAAGGAACCGAACTGCCATATTCAGCTGCTAGCCTGTTCAATTTCAAGACAAGTGATGAATTAGCATACTTACACATAAGCTCCATCTACGCTATACATTTAAAACAGTATCATGCCACTTTAAATGGTCGTGGCTTTTCCCAAATAGTGCTGGGAAGAGTATAGTTTCTTAGGGGAGCTAAGAGTTTTTAGCACACCCCTATTCCCCTCACAGAGCTACAGTTCTCAGAGTGGTTTAACAGTCAACACCTCTGAGAATTGTGAGGAATGGGGGGTCTCCTAACAACACTCAGACAGTTCCCAGGAATCTTTGGGGAGGGGGAAACCATGACTGGTTTCTTGTCTACTTGTATCCATGCTTCGTTCCGTTTTGAACCCCCTTCCATTTACAGAGGCAATTCTTAAACACAATTAAACGCGCATAAAGGCATTAAAAAACTACAACGCTCCCCCTCCGTTTTTAAGCACTGGAAGAAAAGGCACACACACGAAGGATAAGGACCTGATCTCCTACCAGCAGAATGGGCCAATGCCTCTTTTAGCAACGCGGTGTTAAATCCCAACTCATTTCTACCTACCCACACTCCACCCGCAGCAGCAGCAGCAGTTTGAATTAATATCCCGGAAAGGGAAAACGCACGTGGGTGCCGTAAAGAAAGTCAGCTGCTGAGAAAGCGGCGCGCTCAAGCTTAGCAGGGGAAAATAGCCGGCGGGAGTTCCGGGTTGCCTTGGCGACGAGGAGCCCCTGCTGCTGCAAAAGGGATTGGAGCCCCCCCCCCGGCTATAATTGGACCTTTCCCGTGTCTTCTTCTTGTGGTTCTCGCCGTTTTCGTGCTCTTTTTTCCCTGTCCAGGAGGATGGAGCGGGGAGGAAGACGCCAGTTTCCCACAAGGCAGCCAAGACGAATAGATTTATTGAGCAAAACTGAAATGCAAATACGGGGAGTTTGCAAATGCAAACTGAAATGCAAACACATCACAGGAGAGAAC
The DNA here is from genome assembly GCA_034641385.1 of Darevskia mixta. Lineage (NCBI taxonomy): Eukaryota > Metazoa > Chordata > Lepidosauria > Squamata > Lacertidae > Darevskia > Darevskia mixta. The sequence continues at coordinate 7,509,405 of JAWWNH010000001.1, read as the reverse complement.
AGAAAGTGGGTGCCCCTCGAAGTAATATATATGTGCAAATCATTCTGAGGCCGCCCTTCCTTTGCAAGGGTGCGTTGCTCGGGCCAGTTACCCACGAGCCAGCTCCTTGGAGGGGCTTCCTCGCGAGCAGCGTTGCGCTGCTCATCTCCTCCCTGCAGCCCTTGGAGAGGAGGGCCTGCCTGACTCATAGCCGCCCACCCCCGACCCCTCTCGTTTCCGCCAAGCTGCAGGCATGTAGGCACCGTTTGACTTCGCCCTGCAGCCCCAGAGGCGCGGAGGAAAGGCTCAGACTGGGCAGCTGTCGAGCTGGCTTGTCATGCCTGCTGCCCTCGCCTACCACCGCGGACAGCTGCGCAGCCCGCCAGGAGCCTCGGAGGAACAGAGCAGCCATTGATCATGGCAGGGCTGGGAGAGATCTCTCACAGGAGAGGCATTCTGCGAGAAGGGTCCCGCGCTCTCTCAAGCCCTTCTGCTGTGTTGCACCGCCTTGTTAGGGGGTTAAGGTTTTTAAAAGGAAGTGTATATATGTGTGTGGCGGGTAGGCGGGGGTCATAAGGGCTAGTCATCTCGCAAAATAATCCTAATTATGTTCCCTTAATCGCAGTCAAGAGGGTCGTTGTTGGGGGCTTCTTCCCCCCCCCCCTTTTCTTTTGCACAACAAATGCACGCTTGTTATTTCTTGGGCCATGCAATTTCCTTGGAGCTTGTGCTTCTGTTGTCATGATGATGTGGCCGAGTGTGTTACAACTAACTTTCCTCTCCAGGAATGCACTGTTTTTTTTGAGAGAGTTATGAAGCGCGCCAATGTTTGGGAAGGCTACACTGATTTGCAGACTTCCGTTGTATAATATTAGCCCTAAAAATGAAACAAAAAACCAGTTTGTTTGATACACACAGCAAAAGAGCAGCAAAATAAACCCTTCCCTCTCTCACCCACTCTTTTGTGGATCTTCTTTTAGAATAAATATATATTAAATTGTTTACAAATTGTATGCACTCTTCTGTGATAGAGTTTATGATTTCTCTACATGTGGATCATGCTAGCCTTTTATGGTTATTACGAGACTTGCACTTGGAGCCTAGAAGGATAAACGCCCATCGTCTATGACACAGCGGTTTGAGGACCATCCTGGCTACATTGGAACATACTCCTTATAGACATCCGTTTCATGTGGATACCTATTTGAACAACTGGAGGGCTTATATTAAACCAGAAGTAGCTAATGTGGTACCCATGTGCTATTGTTGGCCTGCAGCTCCCATCATCCCTTACCATTTACCATACTGGCTGGGGCTGATGGGAGTTGGAGTGCAAAAACATCTGTAGAGGGCACCATATTGACTCCCCATGTATTAATGTTTAAGTTCAGATGGATGTATTGGTGGTTATTGTATCCTTAATATGAGCCGTTGGTGGTTTTTAAGAAATTTGTTGTTTTTCATACATTATTTCTTTTTCTTTCATAAAAATATGTTTACAGTATATTCCCTTAATATTTTCCCTCCCTCACTTAGTTAAATTTGCAAATAAAAAATTAACGTATGTTTTTGATATTTGATCAGTAGCAAGTTTCTTGCTATCCTCATGAGCAAAAGTCATGGCTAAAGATCCTGGTTTTTAAAGATTCTTTTATTTTCATTGTTATATTTATTAGCAGTGCTACTCTTAGACGTGGTGATGGGCTGCTTGTGGGCCAATGTATTAAAGCTGAATCCTGATAAGACAGAAGTGTTGCGTGTCTGAGGACTTGGGACTGAGAGGTGGAAGAAGCAGGCCTGTAGATTAAGAATGCTCCTTGACCCAACATTGTCACTAAAGGCTTCAGGGGCCACAGTGGCTAGGAGTGCCTATTTCCAGCTACAGCTGGTTTGCTAGGTATGGCATCCTTTGGACAGAGATTACTTGACCACTATGCTCCATGCTGTGTTAACTTTCAGATTGCTTCTAAAATTATTACTAAAGCTTTGTGCTTGTTTTGTGTCACAAATCCCAAATTTATTTTGCTGCCACTCAGTGTGTGTTGATACAGTAATGTAATTTCATAGTTAACACCTTAAACCCAACACTCAAGATTACCTCCAAGCATGTATCAACATTCTGTGCTGAGTTTTTGATATAACCCCCAGCAGTATCACTTTTTTTTAGCTCTCTTTTTAGATGGGCTGATAAAAACATAGGTACTGATTTTAAACTTTATAGGTTATTTCATATTGTTGGATTGCAGTTTGATATTATTTGCTGTTGCCAGCTGCTTTGGACTTCCATTTGGATGGAAAAGTGAAGTAATCACTGAAATCAAATAAATAAACTGTGCACAGTCTTCCAAATGCAGCTGTACCATAGATTTACATAAACAAATTGTGATACGTTAAATCTACCGGTAACAGTGCTTCTTAACGGCACTGTACTGATTTTTGTTCAGACTGGCGTAACTTTTTCAGTCAGTCTGCTAGGTGGTGCTAGAGGACATGCTCTAAGCTAGTCATTTAGTTTTAGTGGATGTATTGAAGTATTAACTGAAAGCAAAGTCCATGTAGGATTATGCCTGATCTTCTGTCTGCACTATTGTGCATAAGGCTTTGTTGACTGCTGTCACATTAATTAAAGTGTTGGCTATTATGAATGATGAGGTAGGAAAACTCTGGCTGCATGAGTCCTTTTTTCGATAGTGAATGCCATTTGTTTATTTGGAATAGTTTTCATTGTCAAGCACTCAGTGCTCTTTATAGAGACCTTTATTTGTTGTTATTTGTTCTATTTTTTTAACGTACCCCCAAACACCTCCCCACATGGTTCTTTTCTTCCCACCTTCCCTATTTACTAAAGAATGAAAAACCACCGGTGCCAAACCTTGATATTTGAAAACCGACAAATCTATAGATTGAGCAGCTGCTGTAATGCATTGGCTGCTTGATGGAAGAATTCAGGGTCATTGCTAGCACGAAGCCAGAACAATGCACCCAAAATATGAAGAGAAATTTGTCCTGTCATTCACACAATATGGTAAACGCTTATTGTTCATACATGGAGATGTTTTGTGTAGGGAGGGTGTGTAAAACAATCATTAGGTGACAAGTTTCATTTGCTTATGAATAGCAAGTTGCAAACACTAACATGCTATTTAAGACATGTCAACGCGGCATGCATGTCTATTTGTCATAAAGCTCAATGATCCTTGTGATGGCTGTCCACATATCACAAGGGTCCGAACTTGGGAACATAGAAAGCTGTCAGACACCTGGTCCATTTAGTATTGTCTATACTGACTGGTGGTGGCTCTCCAGGAGAGTGCAGAAAGGTTTTAAAATAAGAAATGCAATGCAATGGCTGGCAAACCTACTAAATTAGCAAGTGTGTCAGTTTCCTGCAGTTGCACATTTATCTTCAGGGATTAGGCAACTGATCTCTAGTACTGTTTAGGCTGTGAACACAACATACATTTAAAGTACATGGCAGAAAATATTGGGAACCATAGCCTACCCCCCCTCATAGAGCTACATTTCCCTGCACCTTAACAAGCTACAGTTTAGGGGAAGTCACATACTTCAAATAGACTACTCATTTCATTATGCCTCAGCAATGTAGAACCCACTGCAAATTCCTGCCTTGGCAGCATAAGCTTAGCTGTCTTTTTCCTTCTAAAATGGCATTCCTCTTCCACCCCCGGCGTGTGTTTTATTTGATTCCACAGGCCTTCCTGAAATGCAGCGTGTATAATAAAGCTGTTGTTTTGAGTATTATGCGTTAAGTATTAAAAGAAAAACAGCTCCGAGTCTAAATTAAGAAGCTCCTTATTCCATGTTTCTCATTCCAGCTGGTTTTCAGAGAATGAATTAATGCCCATAAAAATCAGAAATAAAACTACGTTGGAGCACATAAATACTTTTAATTTGTAGATGTACCATTTGCCACTACAGGAGCCCATCTAGTAAAGTGGCAGTTGTAATAAACGCCAGTAAAGAATTAAAGAAAAGACGCTTTCGTTCAACCCTTCCCAGGAATAATGTATATAAACGGACAAGAGCGAGGACCTGCAATGCTTCCTGAATACAGGTCGCTTGTGATGCAAGCCATGGGTATTACAGTCCCCAATGTGCTGCGCCGCTTGCCATCTGCAGTTCACCATGCTGTTATGAGTCATTGTAACACCATCAGCAACAGTCCTGACCCTCACATGGTATTGATCTCATACACATTTCTCATGGCAATCTGAGTCTACCAGTGTTCTGACACTTGTTTCCTGAGGGAGGAGGAAGCATCCTTTCCCAAATAGCCTGCGACAGCTGTGCATAAGAAAACAATCACATGCATCTCCCTATTGGCGTGCCCATTATGTGTGAGGAAATTTCCCTCTCCGCACCATGGCAAACACTGATGGATTCAGTATACTGTGGAAAGAAGTGTCTCTTAGGCCTACACACACACACACACACACACACACACACACCATGCTTTGGGGTGGTGGTGAGGATGCTTTCCTGAGGTATTGTCTCATATGGTTAATGGTATTCATGCAGCCAAGTGGAATAGGCCCTTAGGTCAAAAATGGAATTTTTTATAGGAAATTTTATAGGGAATTTTTTTATAGAAAGCTAGGGGCCCACGGGGACCTAAAGTTATGGTTAGAACTGGTGGAGAATTGTAGTCCTCAACTTGAACAGTGCAGTGTAAGAGGACGGATTTAAATCAGAATTGGGGGACTTCTGGCCCTTGGCCATGCTGGCTGGGGCAGATGGGAGCTGGAGCCCAGCAACACCTGGAGGGCCACAGGTTCCCCAACCCTGGTTTAAACCCTTCCACTTCAAACCCTAAACCTGAGCACAGTTGTGCTGCAGCACTGTGGAGGTTTTTATGGGGTTGGCTGAATGGTACAGCTCCTAGTTTTGTGACATTTCACATGCCACATGATCACCTTAAGAAGCCCTCTGAGAGAAGCAGGTGGTCCTGGATGAAGCCTGAACGCCCTATCAGCAATGCTGGAAAACCATGCACCAGTTATCCTAAAATGAGACCAATCAGAATCTGTCTGTAAGTCCTCAGAAATCCTTTCGGAAAATATAATCTTAGCTAAAAAAAATGTTCACAGGGAGCTTTTTACCCTAACTTGTTTTGCATCCCTTCCCTTTCTTTGTTTAACAACTACTGGCTCTATCACCAACACTTCTGTGCTTTAATCTGACTGGGCATTTCCAGATGACCTGCTTATTGAGTATTCATCCTGTTTTGTTTGCAGGGAGATTAAATGATGTTGCACCACACCAAGTGTTACCTCACACTTTCCAGTGCATTTCCCCTTTAGTCTCCTTATCTCAATGTCCAGTCTTTTGGAGAAGCAGGTTCGTTGTGCAGGGCCGTCCAATTGACTATAATTGCAGAACTTGAATTTGCCAGTGTGTGACTGAATCCCACCTGGGGAAAAAAAGTGACAGTGTGGCAGCACCCCAAGATTCAATTCACTTCTTGCACCACCACAGCTTAAGCAAGTTTGTAGTACCAGAGTGCCTGCTGAATGCCATCCTGCAGAGACACACTGGATTTTTAAAAAGAAAAAGAAATACATTTTATTTATCATTTAAAAATATATCACAAAATCCAGAAGAGAACAACAACAACAAAAGTCTTCACAGATCAATATTACATAAAATGTCAGTGCATAAAGTAGTACTTATACCCCATACCCAATTACAGGTAGGTAGCCGTGTTGGTCTGCCATAGTCAAAACAAAATAAAAAATAAAAAAAATCTTTATGAACTTTCGTGTGCATGCACACTTCTTCAGATACACTTCTTCTGAAGAAGTGTGCATGCACACGAAAGCTCATACCAAGAACAAACTTAGTTGGTCTCTAAGGTGCTACTGGAAGGAATTTTTCCCATACCCAATGTTTAATTTATCTATTGTCATGGATAGATGGATGGAATGAAAGATAGATAAATAAATAGATTGACAGATAGATAGATGATAGATAGATAGATTTGGGACAGTTCCCCAAAAGACATTATCATTTTATGTTCTTTCTGACATTTGTGTTCACCTCATCCATCAGCTTTTACTGTCATCTGCTGGTCACCTTTTCCATTCATTCCAAATGCAAAATGGCTGCCTGTAACTCATCAGTCACTCCCAAACCTTCCATTTTAATTTCCAAACACAATGAACTAGGGCTGGTTATCTTTCAGCTTTGAAAAGCAATCAGTCAGGCCCTCTGTCTGAAATACTAAGGGAAAGACCACTAATCCCTCCCTTTGGCACTGGATTCAATCTGTAATCACTGTCACTTCCCAGGGTCAAATTCTGAATTCCATTACCGGTAGGTAGGACATAACTACAGAGAAAATCCATTGAGAGAAGCACTTGTAGGAGAGCTGCACAGTCCTTTCTCTTAATTTTATCTCTCCAGTGCATCCAAAAGTGACAATTTTCCTGAGCTGATTCAAAGTAGGAGACTGAGTAGTCTGCAACAAACCACCTGACTTTCACCAGCAAGATGGAAGAATCCATCAGTGATGAATTTCTGGCTTTTATTGGAATAAATAATTGAACCCACTTCCTAATCTATAATTCCTAAAATAAATAAAAAAATCAATTGACTCACATGCAAAATGTATGTTTATGAAACTGAAATCTCTGAAAAAGTTTATGAGTGATCTCTATCCCACCCATAATATTTCCTGAGGAGAAGGCAGAGTACAGCAAAAGCGCCATAGCTCAGTAGGAAGGAAGGCTCATGCTTTGCTTGCAGAAGTTCCCAGGTTCAACCCCTCCTGCCTGAAACAATGGAGAACTTCTCCCAGTCAGTCAGTGTTGACCATACTGAGCTACATGACCAATGGAATAAGGCAGCTTCCTATATATTCCTATATTAAACTGTTTTAAATCTGTAGTGCTAATATACCCATAGATTAATCTATGGCCTAGTCTTCCGTTGTAAAGCAGTATCCTTGAAAATAAGAGGCCCTACAAGTTGTCTAATACTGTACAAAGCTGACGCCTTTCTAGCCTGTCTGTGCAATGGTTTTGATGAAGAGCCATATACTGGTTTTTAAAATTCATATTCTGGCTTTCTGGAGGTATGACACATGTGTGCATGATTTCATTGCTGCAATAAAGAAAAGAAGGAGTCAGAAGAGAATTAATTTATGGATAGCTCAGAAAGAGATGGATGCGGGTAGTGAAGGGAGAAGTGGAGCCAGAGATTATGCCGTTTTATCTTAATAGTGCTGGAGAACAGAACCAGCAAATGAGATTACAGTCCTATCTTTACATGCAAATACGATTCAGTTTCTTTGCATCTCTTAGTCATGATGCATTTGCTAGAGATGTGCATGTTTCTGATTGAAATGGATGGCATCCAGAGGTTAATATGAGCCAGAGCTCAGCTCCAGCATTTATTTTGAATGCTTGCCTTAGAACATATGAAATATAGAAGAGAATGCTTCAGAGCAAGGGCAGCGAGCCTTTCTTCAACTGCTGGATTTTTCAAGCCATTTTTTTTGGATTATGAGTATGCAGGGGCTTTCCGAGGCGGGTGCGGCGGGCGGGTGCCATTCCAAAGGGGGGGGACAAAATGCCGCCCCCCGATTGGTGGCACCCCCGGGACGCGCACCACGCCCCCTCAGACGCACGCCATGCCCTCCTGGACGAGTTTCATGGACTCGGTCATGATAGAAAAAGATGAGTGTGTGTGTGTGTGTGTGTGTGTGTGTGTGTGTGTGTGTGTGTGTGTTGTAATCTAGTGTGTTTTAGGCTACTCTGCTCAGCAATGGAGTTTCCTCCTTAAGAAGGTCTACATATAGACAGATGCACTGAGATTTCAGATGGTACAGATAAATTTGGCTCATTTATTTGTTCGCTAAATGTAAATATCACCCTTCCTCCCAAAGGAGTTCAGGAAGATATACTGGGCAACATAATTGTAGAGAAGATAATGTACAGGTTTATGTGCCTCTGGCATTGGTAATATCCTAGTATTGAATACATAAATTATCTTTCAGGTTAAATATTAACATTATACCAGTACCGTAAGCTCGCAGGAGACAAACTATCAACTCAGAGAACAGTTATTAAAGGCTGTTGATTGATTCTTTGAGAAAGAAGTGTACACATGGCATATTGACAAGACCATCATAAACTACTAGCGAACTCAATTCTCTGAACGCCAATCCTTAGGTAGCCGAACAGGCGTGATTCATGCACAAGAGGAAGAGATCAGCAGGATTGGAGGAACACAAATATTTGCAGATGTACAAAAGATGGGGGGGGGGCTTTAAAGGGGTGGTGGTGAGAAATCCAAACCAGCCCAATGGGGACTGTGCATGCTCAGTTAAAATGCTGACTGTTAGAGGGGTGGGATGGGACAGATTGTCCTGGAAAAAGGCATGGTTGTGTGGAGCACAGAACAGGAGCATTCCATGCTACAACATTTTGCTGAAGGTCCAGCTCAAATGCACTTAAAGCACTCCTATCACTTTAATGGTCATGCCCCCCCCCCCCGCTAAGAATCCTGAGAACTGTACTTTGTTAAGATTGCTGAGAGTTGTAGCTTCACAATGCTGCAGTTCCCACCACTCAGGAAGATTGTGGACCTTTCCTGTACAATGTTTTAAAGCACTGAATGTTTAATTCAATTAAACATACTGGTATATTCACCCCTGCCCTCTTTTTTTGAAAAACAAAGGCCTAATTTGTTTTTTGAATGTTGAAAAACTGCCAGGGGGTGGTTCATGATATTACCAGTACTATCCAGTCAGCTTTGCACTGGATACAGCTAGGTTCTCCTCTGTATGGGTAGGCTCACAATAGCGTTGTACTCAACTAACTTTTACTAAAGAATACGCCCATTGAAATGAATGAACCTACATTAGTCATAGGGATGCGGGTGGCGCTGTGGGTTAAACCACAGAGCCTAGGGCTTGCCGATCAGAAGGTCGGCGGTTCGAATCCCCGTGACGGGGTGAGCTCCCGTTGCTCGGTCCCTGCTCCTGCCAACCTAGCAGTTCGAAAGCACGGCAAAGTGCAAGTAGATAAATAGAAACTGCTCTGGCGGGAAGGTAAATGGTGTTTCCGTGCGCTGCTCTGGTTCGCCAGAAGCGGCTTAGTCATGCTGGCCACATGACCTGGATGCTGTACGCCGGCTCCCTTGGCCAATGATGCGAGATGAGCACCACAACCCCAGAGTCGATCACGACTGGACCTAATGGTCAGGGGTCCCTTTACCTTTACATTAGTCATGGTAATTACTTTCAATAGGTCCACCCTGAGTAATAGTTAAATGAATAAAACTAATAGTATACTAGGTGGCACTTGACTTAAGAGTAATAGAATTGCAGAGTTTGGGGGGGGGGTCCCAAGGTTCATCGACCCCCTGCGATGCATCTTTAAAGCACTATACATTTAAAGCACATCCAAAGCACACACACGGCTCACAGAGTTTTGGGAACTGCAGTTTGATAAGGATGTGAATATCTAGAGCCCTGTGAGGAAAACTACAGTTCCCATGATTCTTGGGGTGTGTTTGGAAATGTACTTTAAATGTGTGAGTTTCATGTTGCTGTTCTATTCTTGAGATAATAGTTCCTGTCTAACCTTTTGGCAGAGGTGTCCTCTAAGTCTTGAAAGGACAAAGGGAAGATTTGTCATTTGAACAAAATGGAGGAGGTGCGCTTTCTGTTGCTGAAATTATGTACATCTGTATGCATAACAAATATGGGCTTTAAACTCCTTCTTTTTCTTCATCTCCTTGCCTTCTCCCACTTGTGTTCTGGCAGCTACTCTCATGCCTAGCAAACTCAGAGAATTTAGAAAAGAGGATGCCTTCGATTCCTCCCTCTCTCCAGACCCCACCATTTATCTCTTTTCCTTTACTTAAACTCCCTTTTCTGTCAAGCAAAAGAATACTGCTACCTTCCCATCTGCCAACTCTTACTAGAGACGATCGGCTGCTACACATTCCCTCTATCTGAGCACAGCGTTGTCACTGCAAATGTGAGCCCAGAAGGCAGTTTCTGAAATGAAAGGAAATATGTATTTAAGGAGGTTGGGGGGAAGAGAAAAGCTTTCAAGTTAAGCAATGCTCCCACTTCACAGAGACCCAGGGGCACAGTGGCAGCTGGTACAAACACTCCTGCTTGAAGTGAAATACTACCTGAGGCAGTTTCATGCACTAGATTTTCCTGACTTTGTTTAAAGTAGCCTGAATAAAACCTGGTGTTCTTTGGGAAACATGCTTGAGATGCATCTGTGACAACTGAGAGCTTTGTTTTTGTTGTTGTCGGTTTTTTTGTTTATTCATACATACATATATACATACTTACAGCCTATCCGCGTCCTTCTACTGTGATATGAAGAGCCCATTTTAGACTCAATTCTGCTTTTTAACATCTACAGGTATGTGAAAGCACCAGGAGAGATCATCAGGGTTTGGGTTGGGTGTTCACCAATATGCAGGTGATACCCAGTTCTAGCTCTTGTTTAATCGGAACCAGTGAAGGTGGTGAAAGTCCTGTGTCTGGAAGTGGTTGGGGGGAGTGGCAGTCAATGGATTGAGGTTAAATCCTGACAAGAAAGTAGTAGTATTTCTGGGGGACAAGTGGTAGGCAGGTGTGGGGGATTCTCTGGTCCTGAATGGGGTAACTGTGCCCCTGAAGGACCAGGTGTGCAGCCTGGGAGTCATTTTGGATTCACAGCTGTCCATGGAGGCGCAGGTCAATTCTGTGTCCAAGGCAGCTGTCTACCAGCTCCATCTGGTACAACGGCTGAGACCCTACGCGCCTGCACACGGTTGCGCCAGGGTGGTACATGCTTTGGTTACCTCCCGCTTAGACTACTGCAATGTGCTCTACATGGGGCTAACTTTAAAGGTGACTTGGAAACGACAACTAATCCAGAATGCAGCTGCCAGACTGGTGACTGGGAGGGGCTGCCGAGATCATATAACACTGGTCCTAAGAGATCTACATTGGCTCCCAGTGCGTTTCTGAGCACAATTCAAAGTGTTGGTGCTGACCTTTAAAAACAAACCATGACATATGTTTTGTCAAAACTGCATCGCTTCTTTAGATCCTGCAACCATCTGTGTAAGGGCACCAGTAAACAACCCAACAGATAGACATATAGATCTCTAACTTGCACATTTCCACATAGATGAACTTTTGTAAATTTAAACTGAACAATGTATTCCTTTAAGTAAAAGACAATGTGTAAGAAGGAGGTGGAGGAGAGTGGGCGGTTAGTTATTTCTTTACTGCAGATTGACAGGCTGGCAGATTCAGAAAGAGAAAAAGGACCTTTGTTCAGTTTCATATATAGTACAATACAGGCAGCTGACATTTTTTTTCCTCTGACACCCACAACCTAGATAATCACACTGCATATTTTAGTTACTGTATGCAACGCAGCAAGAGAAACTTTAAGAGAAAGTATAAACACATGAGAAAAGCTGTATACTTGATACTGATTAGCCAAGTAGTCAAACTATTAAACGATGAAACCAGCATTCATAAAAGACCAGTGGATCTTCTCTAAGGGTTCCAAAGAAGATACCCATGTAGAATGAGTATGAAAAAGGTGCTCCTGTGCATATAACATTACCTTTAATTATTATTGTTATTTTCAAAAATATTGTGGGAACTTAAAAACTGACAGATTTATTGTGACACAAATAGTAATAGTAATAGTAATAGTTTATTATTTGTACCCCGCCCATCTGGCCGGGTCTCCCCAGCCACCCTGGGCGGCTTCCAGCAATTATTAAAAAACAAAACATTAAAATATCACAGATTAAAAGCTTCCCTGAACAGGGCTGCCTTCAGGTGTTTTCTAAAGGTCATGTGGTTGTTTATTGCTTTGACCTCTAAAGGGAGGGCGTTCCACAGGGCGGGCGCCACCACCGAAAAGGCCCTCTGCCTGGTTCCCCCTAGCTTCGCTTCTCGGAGTGAGGGAACCGCCAGAAGGCCCTCGGCGTTGGACCTCAGTGTCCGGGCTGAATGGTGGGGGTGGAGACGCTCCTTCAGGTATACAGGACCGAGGCCGTTTAGGGCTTTAAAGGTCAGCACCAACACTTTGAATTGTGCTCGGAAACGTACTGGGAGCCAGTGTAGATCTCTCAGGACCGGTGTTATGTGGTCCCAGCGGCCACTCCCAGTCACCAGTCTAGCTGCCGCATTCTGGATTAATTGCAGTTTCCGGGTCACCTTCAAAGGTAGCCCCACGTAGAGCGCATTGCAGTAGTCCAAGCGGGAGATAACTAGAGCATGCACTACTCTGGCGAGACAGTCTGCGGGCAGGTAGGGTCTCAGCCTGCGCACCAGATGGAGCTGGTAGACAGCCGCCCTGGACACAGAATTAACCTGCGCCTCCATGGACAGCTGTGAGTCCAAAATGACTCCCAGGCTGCGCACCTGGTCCTTCAGGGGCACAGTTACCCCATTCAGGACCAGGGAGTCCTTCACACCCGCTCGCACCCTGTCCCCCAAAAACAGTACTTCTGTCTTGTCAGGATTCAACCTCAATCTGTTAGCCGCCATCCATCCTCCAACCGCCTCCAGGCACTCACATAGGACCTTCACTGCCTTCACTGGTTCTGATTTGAAAGAGAGGTAGAGCTGGGTATCATCCGCATACTGATGAACACCCAGCCCAAACCCCCTGATGATCTCTCCCAGCGGCTGCATATAGATGTTAAAAAGCATGGGGGAGAGGACGGAACCCTGAGGTACCCCACAAGTGAGAGCCCAGGGGTCCGAACACTCATCCCCCACCACCACTTTCTGAACACGGCCCAGGAGGAAGGAGCGGAACCACTGTATAACAGTGCCCCCAGCTCCCAACCCCTCTAGACGGTCCAGAAGGATGTTATGGTCGATGGTGTCAAAAGCCGCTGAGAGATCCAGCAGAACTAGGAAACAGCTCTCACCTTTGTCCCTAGCCCGCCGGAGATCATCAACCAGTGCGACCAAGGCAGTTTCAGTCCCATGATGAGGCCTAAATCCCGATTGGAAGGGATCCAAATGGTCCGCATCCTCCAGGCGTGCCTGGAGTTGTTCAGCAACCACCCGCTCAATCACCTTGCCCAAGAATGGAAGATTTGAGACTGGGCGATAGTTGGCCATATTGGCCGCATCCAAAGATGGTTTTTTAAGAAGCGGTTTAATAACCGCCTCTTTTAGCGGGTCTGGGAAGGCTCCCTCACAAAGAGAAGCATTCACCACCCCGCAGAGCCCATCGCCCAGCCCTTCCCGGCTAGCTTTTATAAGCCAGGATGGGCAAGGATCAAGGAGACAGGTGGTTGGTTTCACTCGTCCAAGCAGCCTGTCCACATCCTCGGAGGCAACAGATTGGAATTGATCCCACACAACTGGACTAGACAGGACTCTAGCACTCTCCCGCCCCAGCCCTGCTCCCACGGTGGAGTCTACCTCTTCCCGAATCCGAGCGACTTTATCTGCGAAAAACTTTGCAAAAGCATTGCAGGAGATCTCGGGGTCCCTACCAGACCCCGGTGATGACGGTGGTTCTGATAAATTTCGAACCACCTGGAAGAGTCTCCTGCTGCTGTTTTCTGCAGATGCAATAGAAGCGGCGAAGAAGGTCCTCTTCGCCGTCGCCATTGCCACTTGGTAGGCTCGAAGTTGAGCTCTAGCCCGTGTCCGGTCTGATTCGGAATGAGTTTTTCGCCACCGGCGCTCTAGCCGTCTCAACGACTGTTTCATCGCCCTCAGCTCCGGGGAGAACCACGGGGCTGTCCGGGCTCCATGCAATCGGAGAGGGCGCTTCGGAGCCAGACAGTCAATAGCCCTGGTTAGCTCCACATTCCAGCGGGCCACCAGGGAATCGGCTGAAAGGCCATCAACATGGGATAAAGCATCCCCTCTGGAAGCCAATTGGATCCATTAAGTGGCGGGGGCGGACCATCCGAATCGGTCCCACCTCCCGGCAGAGGGGAAGGGTCGCGGAGAAGTCCAGCTGCACCAGGAAGTGATCTGACCATGGCACTTCTTTTGTTTCGCTTTTACTTAGTGTCAGATCACCAACATCCGTAGAGGTAAACACCAGGTCTAAGGCATGCCCGCGGCTATGAGTTGGGCCAAACTTATTCAGGGACAGCCCCATGGAGGCCATGCTTTCCACGAAGTCCCGAGCGGCCCCTTGTAAGGTCGTGTCGGCATGGATGTTAAAATCTCCTAAGACAACCAAGCTAGGTGTCTCCAGGAGCACGTCCGCCACGACCTGAAGCAGCTCGGCCAGGGAATCCTTGGTGCAGCGGGGAGGTCGGTACACCAAAAGGAATCCTGTACTGCCCCTATTGCCCAACTTCCAGAACATGCACTCAGAAAACTGGGTCTTCCCAATAGGACGCCTGGTGCAAACTAATGACTTCCTAAAAATCGCTGCAACCCCCCCTCCCCGCCCAGATGGCCTGGGTTGCTGTGCGTAAGAGAAACCTGGTGGACAAGCAGCGGCAAGGACTGGCCCATCTGCCTCATCCAACCAAGTCTCCGTCACACATGCCAGGTCAAATCCTCCATCCACAATCAGGTTGTGGATGGCAGTGGTTTTGTTCATCATTGACCTGGCATTACACAGCAACACTTTCAGGTCATGTGGGTATCCCTTGTTGATTCCAGTACCCATCCGGTCAGGGCCAGACCCGGAGGCAGGGATAGTCCTCAAACAACGACTAAGCCTGCCTCCTCGGTAATGACATGGTCTGGCCTTAGCGTAACTCCTCCTCCTGCCCGTGATCACTGAGATCGGGTGTCCCAGTGCATCCCCCCCTGTGGAACTTGCCCCAGCCATTCTATTGGCTGGGACCCACTCCCCGGCAGCCCTAACCCCTCCCCTTAAGAACAAATAAAACCTGTATAAAAAACAGCAAAAACAAGGAAGGAAAACAACAACACACACAATAAAACAATACAACCCCAAAACAATAAAATTACAAGTATACCAAGATTACACAAATTCCCAAACCAAACTATGAACCCATCCCACCCACCCTACCAGAGAAAAAAGAAAAAAGGAAAAAAAGAAAAAAACATTAAAATTAAATTAAAAGCATTTTAAAAAACTTCTGTAGGCCAGAGGACACTTTGTCAATACTCATCTTGTGTTTTCTTCAGTTGGCAGATGCACATATTACCGTCTTTCCCCCTTTTTAAGACACCGTCTTATAATTTTTTCCCCTCAAAAAAACACAGGGTGGCTTATTTTCGGGGGGATGTCTTATTTTTATTATGTCAGTATGGTATGGTACGGTACAGCCTTCCCCTGTGGCGGCACCACGGCTTACTTTTGGGGTACATCTTACTTCTCACAAAGATTAAAAAACCCTGCCATGGCTTACTTTATGACTACGTATTAAAAAAGGGGAAACAGGGTAGAACATAAATATATACAGAACCTGCTCGTTGGAATGCCCTACACATTAATATTAGGCAGGTACCTTCACTATACTGTTTTCAGCATCAGCTAAAAAACGTTTTCATTATGGCAAGGCTACCCAGGCATGGAATTTGTTAGTATATAATTTGATTATGTGGAATTGTTTTGAAATTGCTGGTTTTATTTACATTTAAAAGATTTGCATTAACTTGCTTTTCATGTTTCCTTTTAACAGAAATTTTTGATTTAGATTGCTCTAAAGAAGGAAATGAAACAAGTTCTTTGTAAAGAACAGAGGAAGGCCTTTTGTCAGGTCATTTCAGAGAAGAATCCCTGTTATCTCCTGGTAGGGCTGGGAAAGTCCCTTGTCTGAAGCCCTGGACAGCTCCTGTCAGTCAGTGTTGACAACCCTCAGCTTGATGGGCTAATAATGGCTTCCTATTTTTCCATGTCTCATATTGTTTCGGAGGTTCCTGCAGCACAGCTGTCAGGGACCTGACCTCACGCAAGGCACTTGAGACAGGGAAGGAGGGATGGAGGGAAGCGCAGCCTCTCTTGAGAAGCAGTTCGGAGTCCAGCGGAGATAGCAAGGACAGCCCCAGTGGTGGCGAACAGGAACTGTCAGGCAGTGCGGTTGAGTTGAGGGTCAGAGATGCTGATAAAGCCCTGGATCGACCTGAGGGGGTTGCGGAGCAAAGCAGACAGCGACTTCCGTCGCTCCAGCTGCGTAGAAGGAAAAAGCGTAAGGAAAGGCGGAGACGTTTTGGTATCCCCAAACTTCTATGCTGGGGGAGGAGTAGGCAAAAGCCACTCCCGGATTCTGGAACCGACTCAAGCGGACATGAATCTTAGACGCTCTGATGTACATAGACTGTAAATAAAGCATTAGCTTTAGAAGAACGGAGGTGTCTGCCTCTTTACTCTCGAGGAGACAAACCCGAGCCCTTACAACAGCGAACACCATCAAGTTCAAAGATAGGGTCTTATATCATAGATTAGTATATATCTACCAGTTTTCAGGTGGAAAGTTATAAGTTTCCTATACTGCTGCTGTTTTATTTGCAGTTTTGTCCTCTGCAATTTCGTGTTTTCTTACATTTTCTTTTAAAGAGCTCCAGAGAGCTCTTTTACATTGCTAATAAGCCATGTACACACTCGAGAAAGAAATGAGAGGGCTTTGTATACTTATTTGGAATACAAGTTGTAATTTAAGGGAATGCCTATTACTGGAAAATAATTAGGCTGGCCCCGTTGAGGCAGTCGTCATCCCCCTCCAGTGTGTGTTTACGCTTTTTTAATGTCAGCTTTAGTCATCACCCTCTTGTTTGGCTGCTGCAGAAAATCAAGCAGAGCAAGGCTGACTCTGGGCCTGCAGATTGTCCGAGTCTCAGCCCTGTGCTTACTTGAAGAACAATTCTCCCCTCTCTCCTTGCTTCCATAGGGAGGCCTGGCTTCAATATGATACTCTGCAGATGGATCTTTGGGCTCCAGCTCATCACTCATAACCACTGTAAATAGATGTCACTGTGCAGAGCTCATTTATAAAGGCGGATCTATGGCTTTGCTCCTAAAATCTGTACGTCAGGTTTATCCTGAGTAATGCTTTAGTTACTGGGGAATAGCTTTAAGAATTACCCAGTGCTGTCAAGGGACCTACTTTTCTTTGGCCCTTATCTTTCTCTAGAAATCAGGGGACCACTTAATCACGATGAGATATACGCTGCCTGTAATGGCCTCTTTGATTTACGTCCCGGTCCCTGCTCTTTATTTTGAACCCTCCAGCATTATTAGCTGGCAGAAGCAGGAAAAGACCCCGTGAAATGGGGAGACTTTGTGCTGAATTAGCTCTATAGCGGTGTGAATTATTCATGGCTCTGGGATGGCTCTACAGCTAAAGGACTGGTGAACCCCCATGGCAATTGACAGTGATCGATCAGGAAGATGGGTAGCCACAATTAATCGGCCAAAGGTAGGTGATGCACCCCTGGCTACTAGAAGTGAGTCCTGGAGGCAACACAGGGTAAGAAGCTGTTGGAACGATGACTTCTGGGTAAAGGAGATGAACTGGCAGGCAGACATTGAGAAAGAACAACAACCAGCGACAATCTTGGTGTGTTCATTTAGTAATAAACCACTTAAAATCACTGAGAGGTTTCCCCTCCCTTTTAGTGATTTGTGTATGCTTGGACATTACACAGATCTTTTTGTGCACATAGGCAGATTTGTATTCTGTCCTGTTCTGCTCGGCCCAGAGTGGCTAATGGTGCTATTGAATGGCATATACAGATCCATGACTCTTACAGAGATCTTTGATGGGATTTGCTTGTCCTGCAGGTGTTTTCTTGGTAATTTGAGGCTGCAGTTTCTTTGGTCAGTGCGTCCATGCGGCTTGAGAGTACATGACTGAGAGGTGAGGCTGCCAAATCCAATGTTCCAGCAAAAAGATCCAGTTGTACAAAACGTCTGGCAGGAACAGAAAAACTCCCAGTTTGACCTTATCATTCTGGTTACCTGTAGCTTGACTCTGCCAGAATGCAATCCACTTTTTTCCTCTTTCCATATTTACACATGGATAACACAAAGTTCTCTTGAGGGTTGTGTGTGTGTGTGTGTGTGTGTGTGTGTGTGTGTGTGTGTGTGTCTTTATGTATGACAGCCTTAATTTATAAAAGGAAAACTGCTGAGTGTGGGTTTTTGTGGGGTGTGTCTATAAACAAGGACTGATAAAAAAGACAGCTGTAATCTGTACATTGGTCCAGAAGACTCAAGCCTTCCTGCTTGCTAACAGTCTTGTGTGACTTTAGGGGATTCCCTGCATTACCCTTTACTCAACATGGTTACTTAGTGTCTCATAGAAAGGAATCTCTCTGAATTATAAACCACAGTGAAGTTCCACCTGGAAGTCCTTCTCTGACAGTGGCTCCCACTGTTGGCTGATGCCCATTGGGACTGGGAGGATGGAAGACAAGGAGACAGACAGTAAGCAGAGCCAATGACAGCCAGAGCTAATTCTAGTTTTGCCCTATCCTCCTCCTCGGCAGAGTTCTATGCAAGAGCAACACTGAGGAAGCTGGCAGGCAATTCCACCCATTGGACTGGTTGTCAATATGAAAGCAGACACAGAGGCTGGCTAAGGGCAGACTGATGTTGGTGGGGTCTTAAACAACTATTGCCCAGTGGGAAATATCACTTTTTTTAATGCGCAAGGTGCTTGAGAAGTTGGTGGCAGTCTCGCTTTGCATCCATTCCAGTCCAGCTTCAGGTCTGGCCATGACATTGAAACTGCCTTGGTTGTCCTGGTTGATAACATTTGCCAGAAGAGAGACGGGGAGGGGGAGCCTGCTCATTCTCCTTGATACCTCGGCAGCTTTCAATACTTGTGACAACAATATCATTCAGGAGCATCTCAGAGAGGTGGAAACACTGTGCTTCTGTGCTTCCACATCTATCTCTGGGGCCTTTTCCAGTAAGCAGTTGTGCGAGGCTACTGTTTGGCACCATGGGAGTTGTCGCAGGGTTCTGTCTTGTTCCCCTTGCTGTATGAAGCCTCTGGAACTGTCGATCTGGAGTGAAGTGTCATCAATAGGCAGAGAACACCTAGCTCTCTCTCTCTCTGTTTCATCTGACCTGGGAGAGGTGATGGAGGTGGTGAAAAGAAGAGGTGTTGTAACACATAACGCGTGTGCCTTAGTCTCACATCCAGGAGGTGGGGAGATGGCTTCTCATGGATGGGTTTGCACTCCTCTGGAAGGAGAAGGCTCACAGCTTGGGGGTTGCTTCTGGATTCAGCATGGTCACTGGAGGCTCAGGTGGTCTCAGTGGCTAGGAATGCCTTTCTCTAGCTACAACTGGTTCACTAGCTATGTGTTATGGTGCCAACAGAATGGCGTGCCGAAGCCAGGTATCAGTACCGGGGGTCAAGAGAAGCCGAAGTCAGGAGCAGTCCGAGTCAGGAACCAGCCGAAGTCATACACAGGATCAGGAGCAGGAGCAGGATGAGCAGGCACAACCACGTGCTTCAGCACAGCAGTTGCAGGTGCTGGTGAGGGAAGCAGTCGGCCTTCCTTAAGTAGCCAGCTCATCACCACGCCTTTTACGAGCTGCAACTGCCTCCAATTGCTCCCTTCGTTTCTCAGCTCTACGCTCTACAGCTGAGATGGGAGGAGAGGAGGGGGCCCTCCGGCTCCTCTCCTCACAAGGGCCTGATTCTGGCTCAACTTCTTCCTCCTCCTGTTCTGGCCTTCCCTCTTCCCCATCTGCTTCTTCCTCTTCTGAGGAGTGTCGCCACCAGTCTTCTTCAGGTAAGAATCCCTCCATTCCTCTGGACTCTTCCGTAGTTGCTGCTTCGCCTAGGGGGGCTTGCCACCACTCCTGCTCATCTGGTGCAACCCTGACATCATGCCCCTTTTTGGACAGAGATGAGCAGGCCATTGTATTCCATGCTCTGGTAACTTCCAGATTGGATCATTACAATGCACCATGCTTAGGGCCAGTGCTTTTTTCCTAGAAAAACAGGTGCCTGTACTCACCAAGAAGTTGTTAGAGTAAGTGTAACACCTTTTAACAACAAGAAAAATGCACTGCTTTGGGCTGCTCTTGAATACGACTCAAAAACTTCAGTTGTTCCAAAATGCAGCTGCCAGATTGCTGGTCAGGGTTCCATTTAGCCCCTGTTTTAAAACAGCTGCATTGGTTGTCAGTTCATTTCTGGGCCTCATTCAAAGTGACTCAGGCCCCATATATCTGAGACTCCTTCTCTGTGGCCCCCTCCAGATACCATGAGACTCTAATTCCCCCAATCCCCAGCCAGCATGGCCAGACGTTACGGATGATGGGGTTTGTAGTCCAGCAACATCTGAAGGTTCACAGGTTTCCCCATCCTTGCTTTCCATGGAGAAAATGGGGAATAAATGCAGAATGTCCCTGTTGTGTTTCAGCAGGAGGCAAGTGGCATATAGGAACCTTCTCCTGCCTCCCCCCCATGCTTTTAATGACACAAAGTTATCCCACTTGGCCTTTTCATTGCCATTGCAGCCTTTGTTTCCAGTGGAAAAATACGATTACGCCATCACAGGCTGTCATTAGTGCTGAGCATGTGTCAGGTTGCACTTAACCTTGATGTCCTCTTGAGTATACGTATTTTTAAAAAAATTAAAATCACTTTCAAGCATATGCTAATGGAAATGACTCCTGGAAACAGTGTAAGTTCCTCCTGCTCACGAGTTCATAAAACCTAACTGAAATATTATTCGCATATACTTCTTCTGCTAATTTTGCTGCTAATGTCAAGCTGATGCATGCTTAACATTT
The DNA here is from genome assembly GCA_034641385.1 of Darevskia mixta. Lineage (NCBI taxonomy): Eukaryota > Metazoa > Chordata > Lepidosauria > Squamata > Lacertidae > Darevskia > Darevskia mixta. The sequence continues at coordinate 7,488,712 of JAWWNH010000001.1, read as the reverse complement.
CATGTATTGGGTGTTCATGATGGGTTATTTATTTAATGCCAGCAACTAATCCTCTTAAGTACAAATGAATGCACACTTAACTGCATGTGGAGGATGTGGCTGCGTATATAGTGGTTTTATTATGGCATGAGGTCAAGCTGATAATCTCCTGTTTTCCTCCCTGTATTAAAGCAGAACTGAATTTTCTTGTGCCCTTTGGGCAAGCTGGGGGTGGGACTGTGCTGTTTCTGGAGTCTTAAAAAGCAGACTAGGGCGGAAAAATAGATGAGCTGGAGGAGACAGTACAAAGCAGAAGGAAACATTTAGAAAAACAACAACAGCAGAGGTGGGCTTTTCGTGTATAAAAGCCAAAGCAAGAAGACTGATGCACCTCAGCACTCTCAATCAATCTACAAGAATGTTAATATGACCTTTGCAACCTTTCCATTAGGTCATTTTTGCCTTCGTGCAACAGAAGCCCAGCACTGCAATAGATAGCCTGCAAAACACACACACACACACACACACAGCACAAAGAAAACCATAGATGCTGGCTGTGGTACATTTCATAGCCCTCGTTATAGAGCCTTTTCATCTGGGTGGGTGGAGAGGACACACTCATTGCCTCAGGGACCGTCTCTCCCAGACCCTGCAACCATAACCTGAGCCCTTCTTCATGTGCTTCCTATGTGAGAGGTCTGGAGGGCAGCAACACGAGCGGGCCTTTTATGGCTCCCCATTTGTGGAATGCTCTCACCAGTGGAGACTCACTTGGCGCCTTCATTACATATCTTTAGGTGCCAGGCAAAAACATTGCTCTTCTCCCAGGCCTTTGGCCAATTAAACAATCTATGGCCTTTTAAACTGGGGGCGGGGCTGGGGTTTTGTTTTTGTTTTGGCTTGTTGCTATGTTATGTATTTCTGTGTTTTTATATTGTAAATTGCCCTGTGCTCTTTGGATGAAGGGTGCTCTAGAAATGTAATTAATTAATTAATTAATTAATTAATAATTGCAGTTGAAGTGGGTGAAGAAGAGCAGGCACAAAGAGAGAGAGAGAGAGATGGCAAAAAGCTGAAGAGGACTATGTAGGTCAACAATATATGCATAATGTTCTCGTAGGAGGAATTTTTTTTATGTCTGCAGCAGGATTTGTCACGTGCCACACCCGCTCTTGATAAAACACCCACTCTTTCAGCAGGGCAGCTGTGAAAAAGCACATCCAGCAATATTTTCATCTCCAGACAAAAACTAAAAGAAAATGTTAGCATCTTATTTGAAATTCCAGAGTGTGTCAATGCTTCCTGCATCCAGATCATGTTCAGTGAAGAACGGGGCATGTGATAAAAGGAACTTCGTTTTCTGACATGATGTTTGGCTCAAGCAGCCAAAAAGACATTCTCTCTTTTGCCCGCTGACTCCAATTTATAATTCAAACTCAATTTAGGCAGAAGACAAGCCATTCTTTTACAGCAGGCTTCCTCAACCTCGGCCCTCCAGATGTTTTTGGCCTACAACTCCCAAGATCCCTAGCTAGCAGGACCAGTGGTCAGGGAGGATGGGAATTGTAGTCTCAAAACATCTGGAGGGCCGAGGTTGAGGAAGTCTGTTTTACAGGGACACACTCCCCAACTACTTTAGTAACTTAGAGCCCTTGCATTTGTGGAGCTTATGGATCCCAAAGGCTTGTGCCATACAGGGCACATTCATGCGGCTCCTAGTGGAGGAATGGATCATGCTATTAGAGCTGAATAGGGGGCACTTGTCCATCCTACCACAAAAGGAAACATGGGCATTCCAACATGCTCTGCTGCATAGGGGGATGAGGGAGGGACAATCCAGGCATACTAGTGGATACCCAGTTTCACTGTGGACACCACACATGCACTGTTTCAGAGTCCAGTCCTGATCCACTCAGACCCAAACTTCATGCTAGATGGAGACACACAGATGCTGCTGACCTGTATTTGCTCTGCCATGAAGTTGTGGAGTTTATGGGCAGGGAGAAGCAGTGGCATAGCGTGGGTTGCCAGTGCCCGGGGCTGTGTGGAGGGGGGTGGGAGGGAAATGGACGGAGCACGCATGCACATTCAACTGCCTAAGGGTGTCTGCAGAAGAGTCGTTCCATTGTCCGGAGAGGTCACCTCCTGGTTTTTGTTTTTGTTTGGAAAAAGTCAGTTTTCAACAGAGCCCAGTGATGGAAGCACGCAGCACTGGGGGTTGAAATTCTGCGCCCGGGACAACCGCCCCTGTGGTCTCCCCATACTATGCCACTGCGGGGGAAGCAAGATGTGACATCCTCACATTTCCCCGAACTCTGCAAGTGGCAGCCAATAAAGTGAAGCAGAGGGATACTCAGGATTGGTGTCAAGACCTGACATCTTTATACAGCTGTTGTGTAGGCCACAGACTCTGGCAGCTGATCTGTGGCAACCAAGTCCCTAAATGTGCCAACAGATTCTGATTTATTCTGGAATTGGGCAACAATAGGGCTGCTTTTCTGTGTTGTCAATACGCATGGATGGCACAATATAAATAATAATAATAATAATAATAATAATAATAATAATAATAATAAAAGTTACCCATCCTTAGTGTGCAAACATACTGAGAGTCACTTTCCAGCAAGAAAACCTGGGAATGGAGAAATAGCCAGTTCTACCTGGGATGCTGCACAAACTACTTTCCCCATTATAAATATCAGCAGTAAATAAATTGCTGCTACAGACACACCCTTTCAGGAAAGGGCAACCTGTGGATCTCTACATGCTGTTCGACACAATTTTCATTATCCCTGACTTTTGGCTGTGCTGGGTTTGGTGGCAGCTGAAGTCCAGCACCATCTGAAGGATTGCAGGCTCCCCACCTCTGCTCTCTTCCTTTGCCTATTAGGTTATTAAATGCCTACCTATATTTTATTCTAGAAAGAGTCCAATTGTTACAGATCTGTCTATCTCCCCCACAAAGTATATTTGCACAGGACTCGGGATTCTTTTAACTGAACAAGAGGATGGTCAGAAATGAAAATACCCTCCACCAGGAATTTTTGTTGGCATCCATCTGTCTCAAAAGACAATGGAGTGCGGCTCTGGGGGCAAAGTCAAACCAGGAATTGTGGGCGCATATATATGAGAGCATCAACCTTGAATGTATAGCAGTGAGGAGCATTCAGCTCAGAAACTAGGTCTTGGAAGTCAACAGTGATGGAAGGCAGGAAGTTCAGAAAGGAAAGGGAGGGTCCTGCTGGGTGCCCAATTCACACCATTGTGTTTTCTTCCCTCTTCACAATGGTGTGAGCTGGAACAGGGTGCAGTGGCCCTCATTTTGGATTTCCTGCTTTTTTGTTGCTGATGGTGTTGTGTTGCATCCTTAACGCTGTCTTTGTTTGGGAAAAGTCAGTTTTCAGTCTAAAGTAGCCAAGAAAAGAGTGTGTGCTGTGCCAGAAGCGTATGTCCAGACTCTTTGGCTGGTTCCCACAGCTCAGGCGCTGGGGCTGCCGAGAGCAGAAAAGGCACTCATGCTATTAAGATGCAAAATGTGCACAGAAGACCCTCACTCTGTCTTAGGAATGCCTTGCCCTAATTGTCAAAGGCCAAAAACGGTGGCTTCCATACATACAGCCACTGCATGTTAATTGCTCTTTTGGTTGGAGGATTAGCGGTTTTAATTGGGCAGCAAGAGAAGGAAACCTGGAATGGGTTACATCCACACCGTATATTTTGCACACCTTTAAAGCACATGGTTTCCCTCTTGGGAACTGTAGTTTATCTGCTGCTGAGCTACAATTCCCAGTACCCTGAACAAACAACAGTTCCCAGGATTCTTCGGGTCATGTCAACCCGCTACAAATCCACCTAAGAATATCATGGGGGACTATGTCAAAAGTCTTACTGAAATTAAGATATACTATGTGCACAGCATTCCCCTGATCCACCAAGTTGGTTACTCTATAAAATAAGAAATGAGCTTAATCAGGCATGAATTGTTTTTGCGAAACCCATGCTGGGTCTTAGTAACTGTTTAATTATCTGTTCTAGGACCTTTCCTAGTACTACCTGGGTCTCTCCCCCCCCCCAATTTTTGAAGATAGGGACAACATTTGCCCACCTCCAATCCACAGGGACCTCACCTGTTCTCCAAGAATTCTCAAAGATTATAGACAGAGGTTCTAAATTCCTACCATATAGTACCCTTGGGTGTAGCTCATCAGGCCCTGGAGATTTGAATTTATTTAATGTAGCTAGGTATTCCCTTACTATCTCTTTTCCTATATTGGGCTGTAGCTCCCTCCTTGCATCATTTATTCTGTTATCACCAGGTTGGGCGTTGCTTTCCCTTTGGGTGAAGACAGAGGCACCCAAAGGGAGCCGGTGTACAGCTTCCAGGTCATGTGGCCAGCATAACTAAGCCGCTTCTGGCGAACCAGAGCAGCGCACAGAAACGCCGTTTACCTTCCCGCCAGAGTGGTACCTATTTATCTACTTGCACTTTGATGTGCTTTCGAACTGCTAGGTTGGCAGGAGCTGGGACCGAGCAACGGGAGCGAGCAGGGCCTCATTATTCTCAGATTTGTTCCTGTTTGTTTCTGCGCTTTGGGGGGTTGACAAGACAGGGATGTCTCTAGCCTATGCAAAGCCTTGGTTAAAGACAAATCAGGAACTGCTTAAAGGACTCCAGTTGGTGTGAAGTTGGAATGAGAAACAATGTGCAAAACAGCAGTATTTTGTACCAAAATACATATGCATTTGGGATACCACTGTGTGATCACAGATTAAAAACCCAGCACTGGAAATGCAGTTAATGGGAGTGTAAACAAAGCCACTGTCTCTCAATCTTACCTTACAGGGTTCTTGGGAAGATAAAAATAGGAAGGAGAAGAACTTTGACCTCCTTGGAGGAACGTTGGTATGTAAACATTAATTAATTAATACAACTCAAAACTATTTGACTTCATAAATGAAAGGCAAGGCAAAGGAATTAATAATCTGAACCAAGCCTCACCTTTCAACACCAAAATGCATAGGCACACAACTGTATTCAATTTGCATCAGTATAAAGTTTCTCTCTTAAAAGCAATCATACTCTTATTATTTTGTAAATAACGTTTTAATTTAAATATTTTCAGGATTAGCAAAACGGCTGCTTCTCTCCTTTCTTCCCTGGTGGCAGCTTGCTAACAGAAATACAGCACCCCCCCCTCCCCAAACTGGGATTAACAAGAAGGACAATGACAACAAACAAGCAAACCCCTCCATCCCTCTGTCCTCTTTCGCTGGCATTTTACAGACGGAGAGCTGGCGGACCTCCAGGATCTGACACAATGTCTGGAGTCCCCAGAGCAGCTGGAATTCATTTTCTCCCTTCAAAATCTACGCAATTTCATATGAAACTGCAGTTTGGCTGCATAGCCAAGTACTTCTGGGAGTGTACAGTGCAAGAACACACACACACACACACACACACCCCTGCTGTTTCTGCCTCGCTCCACACTTGCTGAGCAAGGAAGTTCTGACTGCCAGTCACCTCCCCCCCACCCCAAACAACTGTACAAAATGGAATCATTCATGGCTGTATAGAAACGGGCTGTGCCCAGAAATGTGTGCAAGTATAACCAAGAACACTGTGTCTCCATTACAAAACAAAAGATTGCCGAGATGGTGAACGTTCACAAATACTCCCAAGTCCTAGTAGTTTGCCCCCTGCTTTGGGGGCGCTTTTCCTTTTCCTTTAAAAAAATAAATAAAACCACCCTGTGCCGTTTGTCAAGCAGCCTTTTGGCTGAGCTTCAAAAATGCCTTTGAGGCTCTGCTCCGTGTCGAGTCCTTCCGTGCAAGGATTGCCGTTCTCGAAACATGACGTTGCAGTTAGGTGGCACAGGGCTTCAAGGCTGGATTCTTCCCCCCCTGCTTCCTCCTTTTGAGTTTCAAATTAGGTTCAAGTTGGAATGGATTTGAGATGGGAGAGACAGTCACAAAATCACACACTGGAGTTTGTGGGAAGTGGTTGCTCGGTCCCCACGCCACTTGGTCTTCCTCTTCTTCTTCTGACTTTTCTCTGGGACCTGTTGCCTGAACAGAAAAGAAAAGAAACAGGCTTTCAGGACATAAGGATTTCTTTCGCAAAAAGGAACATGTGTTTGGATCTGTGCCATTGGCATAGCAATTGCGTGTGGGTTTAGATCAGTGAATTGTAAGTTTCTTTGAGTTTACAGTTCATCAAAAAGACTCATTGGTCCTAATGATGATGATGGTAATAATAATAATAATAATAATAATAATAATAATAATAATAATGTGGTGAATGTAGAAAAGGATAAGCAACTCACACATCCCTCCTGCTTCCCTGATCTCTCTTGAAGAGGGGTACATACAGATCATATGTTTAAAGACTACTTCCAACTCCCCACCCTTTTGGCTAAGATCAAGTCTGTTTAACTCCCCACTCTAAGAATCCTGGGAATGGTAGTTTGCTAAAGATGCTGGGTGCTGTAGTTCTGTGAGATGTAAACTACAGCTCCCAGGGATTCTTTGTTTGAGGGGGCAGAATGTGCCTTGAATGCACTTTAGATGTATGGCGTGGTCACAGCCAAAGCTCCCCCCCTTTTATAAAAGGGGTTGCCAGGGTTTCACTACGCATACCTGTATTGAGTTAGGTTTTGAGCTTTGTGGGCTGGAGTCAATTAACAGGGTGTGCAAGCAGAAGGGCTCCCACTAGTCCAATAGCACTTTTCTCTTCCTCCAAATGCACTCTGGAGGGTCAGGACAGAAGTACTGTTTTTGGGGGACAGGAGGCGGGCAGAGGTGGAGGACTCCCTGGTCCTGAATGGGGTAACTGTGCCCCTGAAGGACCAGGTGCGCAGCCTGGGAGTCATCTTGGACTCACAGCTGTCCATGGAGGCGCAGGTTAATTCTATATCCAGGGCAGCTGTCTACCAGCTCCATCTGGTACGCAGGCTGAGACCCTACCTGCCCGCGGACTGTCTCGCCAGAGTGGTGCATGCTCTAGTTATCTCCCGCTTGGACTACTGCAATGCGCTCTACGTGGGGCTACCTTTGAAGGTGACCCGGAAACTACAATTAATCCAGAATGCGGCAGCTAGACTGGTGACTGGGAGCGGCCGCCGAGACCACATAACACCGGTCTTGAAAGACCTACACTGGCTCCCAATATGTTTCTGAGCACAATTCAAAGTGTTGGTGCTGACCTTTAAAGCCCTAAATGGCTTCGGTCCAGTATACCTGAAGGAGCGTCTCCACCCCCATCGTTCAGCCCGGACACTGAGGTCCAGTGCCGAGGGCCTTCGGGCGGTTCCCTCACTACGAGAAGCCAAGTTACAGGGAACCAGGCAGAGGGCCTTCTCGGTAGTGGCACCTGCCCTGTGGAACACCCTCCCTTCAGATGTCAAAGAGAACAACAACTACCAGACCTTTAGAAGACATCTGAAGGCAGCCCTGTTTAGGGAGGCTTTTAATGTTTAATAGATTGTTGTATTTTAATGTTCTGTTGAAAGCCGCCCAGAGTGGCTGGGGAAACCCAGCCAGATGGGCGGGGTATAAATAATAAATTATTATTATTATTATTATTATCATCAGGAGTGTGGGTAAAAAGGTAAAGGTAAAGGGACCCCTGACCATTAGGTCCAGTCGTGTCCGACTCTGGGGTTGCAGCGCTCATCTCGCTTTATTGGCCGAGAGCCGGCGTACAGCCTCCGGGTCATGTGGCCAGCATGACAAAGCCGCTTCTGGCGAACCAGAGCAGCACACGGAAACGCCGTTTACCTTCCCGCCAGAGCGGTTCCTATTTATGTACTTGCACTTTGATGTGCTTTCGAACTGCTAGGTGGGCAGGAGCTGGTACTGAACAACGGGAGCTCACCCCGTCACAGGGATTCGAACCGCTGACTTTCTGATCAGCAAGCCCTAGGCTTTGCGGTTTAACCCACAGGGCCACCTGGGTCCCTTCAGGAGTGTGGGTAATTGCAGTCAAACATAACTATGCTTAAGTGCTATTTTGTGCATGAAGTGGTTAACATAGAGAAGCCTCTTCCTAGACACAACTAGCTCATGCCCCCTTACATCCATGAAGGAGGAAGTAAAGTTGCTTCTCTTCCTTTATTCTCTTTCTCTCTCTGTGCCATGTAATCAATCAAAGTTCAGACCACATGTTTGAAACTATATTATGTATTTTGCACCCAAGAGCAATCTACCGGTGTTCTTCTTGCTGCTGCATGGAACAATGCCTGAATCAGACCATTGGATTTAGTAAGTAAAGCTTTTAAACTTACTTAACAGGGTATGGTGTGTTCATTGCTAGAGTGGTAGAGAGAGGGGGCAAGCATTTTAAGGAAGACTAAATGGGATATGCAAAAGGGTTTAACGACCTATATTCCACACTATGCTGCGGGTTAATTCTAATAGTGTTTTTAACTATGCTGAGGGCTCTCTCCCACCTGAGAGTGTGCAAAGCCCTGTGTTTTGAATCTAGACGCCCAGCCGATTCTTTTTGTTAATTACCCACACGTGGGTCAGATCTATTTTCCACCTCCACAAGGAGAACCCCCAGCACTGCACAGCGGGGGAGATCTTTCCATCTGGCAAGCAGAAATGCTTGAGCTGCTGGAATGATCATAAGAGTGTGATGCTGAATTCTTTGCTCTGTCTCCAGCATTCCGAGGCCCTTGGAGCGAAGCAGACTTACCTCCCTAACAGCTGGTACAGAGTTGTGCCCTGAAGGGAGAGCAGATTTTAATCATTATGCTAAGTGCTCTACTAATTAGAGCCTGACTGAACTGGGGACCTTGCTGTGGCTAAATTCGCTCAGTGTAAAAAGTGGACATGGCTTGCTCTGTGCACTTGGGTCTCTTGAAAAAGAAAAATTGTCATAGCATCTGCTTAATCCTTTGTATTTGAGCACCACCTTCAGACCCCAGCTATTTCGCTCTCCCTCTCCCAAGGAACAGAGATGGATTTCCTGGAGTGAAAAAAGAAGAGGATGGTGGATCAATCCCTTCTTCCCCTTCGCTGTTTCTCCACTAAATCTCACCACCTTCCAACCAACTAGATCTCACAACCAATCCAAAGTGGCTTTGGATTAAAAAAAAAAAACACAAGTTGTCAGAAAGAGGCACATGACCTGTATGCAATTAGTGACTGATGTCCGACGGAATAGCTACCCTCCCAATAGCTTACTTGACCAGGACTCGGGTGGGGCAGGGCAGTGGTTTGGCTGGGGCTGCATGGAGATACCAACAGAGCCAATGTGGCACGCGTGGCCTGCAACTCTCCATTCAGGTAAGCTGCAGCTATGCTGGGGTCAGGAGGGTGTCGCCATAGTTATGCTGCACCACCCTTCCTGCTATTCTTTCAAAACCTGTTGTGAGCAGAGGTGTAAGAAACATGCAAGAAACCAAGGAGAACAGCAGCTCGCTCACACTACTTTCATTTCCCTTAAAAACTGTTTTCTGTCTCTAGTCCTGAACTTTGACAGCCGAGAAAATTCATGCCATAGAAAAGGTGTGTTCTTATAATAAAGGAGCTGGTAGTTTCATCTAGTGGCTGCAAGCCCACAGCATCTAATGCGGTGAGTTGAGAGATGGGCTCCTCTACCCAGCCCTAGTCTCAAGAACAAGAGACTTTGGCCCCAGGATGGGGAACTGCGGGCCACTGAATGTTGCTCCCCTCATCCTTGAACACTGGGCTGGGGTTGATGGAAGTTCAACAGCCTCTGGAGGGCCACAGGTTTCCCTTTTTTGCTTCACCCATTCCAAGGATGGCCCTCTGTTGCTGATCTATAGCCCTCTCCATTTCCAGCTCAAGGTGGACCTTTGCCATTTCCTCCCATTGGTACAAATCCCATTGGACCCATTGGTCCCATTGGACCTTTGCCATTTCCTCCCATTGGTACAAATCAGTGAATGCAGAAAGGTGCCAACGTAAGAATTTTCTGTGTAGAATTTTGTTGAAAGGGCAGAACAAAATGTCACTGTGGTGTGCAATGGCTACGGCTCTGGTTCTGAAGTGTGTGTCATGTCGTTTCGGTGTCACCCCAAGAGAAGCAGCATTTCTCAAGCTTTCCCCCTCCACTGAATCCTCCTTCTATCTCACATCCCTTCTCTGCCAGCCAGAAAAAGCTGGAAGAGTCTTGCAATGACTGAAAAGCAGAGTCTATGCTGCCTCCTCTGTGCAAAACTGGGGCTGGCAGGCATACAGAGCCTCCATTCTAGCAGAGCTTCCTAGAGAACACAACTGCAAGGCAAGGTTGGGTTATCTTTCCTGGCTGAATGGGTCAGTGTGCCACAATGGACATATACAAATGCCAGATGTCCCATTCCAGCTAAAGGCCTACAGCTAATGAAGATGGGAAGGCAGCACAGAAATCCATTTTGAGATGGATTAATGCAGGGATGTCCAACAGGTCGATCGCAATCTACTGGTAGATCTCCCGGAGGTTTTAAATGACCGCGGTCGATCGCTGGGTCCCTTTCCTTAGCATAAAATAGAATCATGCAGAATGGAAGACGGAGTTTACTCAGTGAGGCTGTTTGTTTCCCCAGCAATCTGTTGGTGAGTGGCTGCCCCCCTTTCTCCCTAAAAAAGCTCAACATCTTTGCCCTGAACCCCTAAAAATGGGGCTTTACTCTTCCCAAAAAAAGCTCAACTACTTTGCCCTGAACCCCCCAAAAGGGGGTAGATCACTGCCAGTTTTTAATTCTGTGAGTAGATTGCAGTCTCTTGGGAGTTGGCCACCCCTGGATTAATGGATAGGAAGACAGTTGAGGGAAAGGATCTTACTTTACAGCTAATGCTACGCGGACGAATGAGGAATGGGTCATGCGCAATGTAGGGTGCAAAACGACTTTGCCAGCTCAGAGTTGAGGGCACTGCAAAACAGAGCATTAAAAAGGAAAGGTTGCCCTTTTAAACTGCTCTGATGGGCAGCTAGGGAGACTGCCAGCTTCAGGGATATTCAAAGAAAGAGAGAGGCTTACAAATCAGCATTGCTTCACAGAAAGCAAAACAAAGAACAGCAGTTCTCCTTATTACCCAAGGTTGCAACAGATCTATTTAAAACATACTTATTAGGAAGCCTGTCCCATTGGACTTAATGGAACTTACTTCTGTGTCAACGTGTTTCCCCCCTCACTGGATAAAATCAGCTACCTGTCTTTAAGGACACGGCAGAGCATATTAGTGACAGGTGCCATATCTACCCTATGACATTCCAACTGAATGTGCAGAATTTCTTATGAGTCACAATGAAAATGAGGAAGATAATATTTATAGCATTTTATTTTCAGTGCAGAATGGAATTAATGGTCACCAACATTCTGATTCCATGCATCAGCACGACGTCATTCACATATGGGCTGGGAGGCTCCCAGTCCTTTTTGGCAGAAACATTGGCTGTATACACACTATACCTTTAAAGCTCATTTGAAGCACATTCTGCCTCCCCCCCCCCCGAATTATGGGTCCTGTAGTTTACTGAGTTGCAACTCTTAGCAACCATTCACAAACCACAATGACAATAATTCTTTGAGGAGGGGAGGACGTGTGCTTTGAATAGTGTGTATGCAGCCCTTATGATGGCCAAGTTAAGCAAGTTATTGTTGTGCTGCTATAAAAATGGTTTGGTATGTAACTGGCTAACTGCATGAGAAGAAAAGAATTGCAGTTTACTCGCAAGGCCTGAGAAATAAAATGTATAGGTGATCTTGAGTTGCCAGTGTACAAAGAAACTGTCTGACACATTGTCACCTCTTTAGTAATTGTGTCCTGTGAGTTTGGTGTGTGTGTGTGTGTGTGTGTGAGAGAGAGAGAGATAAGAGAACCCTAATCAGAAGGAAGACTTTCAGGTTAAAGCCCTCTGGAAAGACTGTGAACAAAAGGCGTATTAGTAAAAAAAAAGGAAAAAGGACAAAGAAAGAGATTTCTTTAGAAGTACCAGTAACTATCATTTTGAAGATAATTTCAAAGTACTGTATCGTCAAACATCTAACTTGCAGACAAGCCTGTTATATGACATTCTAAACAAGTTTTAATAAATTGTTTGAATTTTAAAATAAAATTAAAAATTCTGGAGGGTAGGAATCAAACCAATGGCTTCAAGTTGCAAGAAAGGAGATTCAGACTAAACATTCGGAAAAAGTTTCTGACAGTAAGAGCTGTTCAGCAGTGGAACAGACTCCCACGAGAGGTGGTGGACTCTCCTTCCTTGGAGGTTTTTAAACAGAGGTTGGATGGCCATCTGTCATTAATGCTTTAGCTGAGATTCCTGCATTGCAGGGGGTTGGACTAGATGACCCTTGGGGTCCCTTTCCAACTCTAAAATTCTATGATTCTAATTCTCCCAGTCTGTTAGGGTGCTTCCAGACTGTTACTAATTTTGGGTAGGATTCAAGCACATAGCAGAAATTCCTGTTGCAAAATTGCAGTTGACTGAGAAGTCTTGTGCAACAAGCCTGCTTCCCCAGACTTTTGGCAATAAAGAAAGTGCCGGGAAAATGCCGTGGAAAGTGTGGGATAATACTTGCTTTGACGCAATGTCGCCTAATCTCCCTGCTAACAAATCAAGTTGATCGTTCAATAAGCAGGTGCTCTGGAAGTGCCCTCAGTCCTGTGCCTAGACCCAGCTACTGTGGGTGGGTGGGCAGTGATATGTGAATAGGGGAGTATTTAGAATTTATTTAATGGTGGCAGCGGAATTCAAAGGGAAAAGGTAAGCAGGTACTGCCATTGTATAAGGGTTATGTGGTGGGGATTCTACCTGTAAAAATACAAAGGTGGAATGGTAAAACAGGAAGGCTTTCAGTTCTGTAACTGACACAGAAACACACACAGCATTGTGGCAAAATGGGGCAGAACTGTCACAGGTATTTTCATGCAAGAGGATCAAAAGCGATGCTTGCTTCAGGTATAGTTTATAATATGAATGTAAATCTGGCACTGATGGCATTCTCATTCACAAGTTAGGATGGCTGAATCTGTCCATTTCAGCCTCTCTCGGTTTATCATTATTCCAGTCTTAAATTCAATCTTAATTTCTTCAGAAGTTTGCCATTCCCCTCCCCCCCCAAAGATCCTCATGAAAATGCATCCTGGATCCATTCTCCACCAGATCAACTCCAACAGCGGAGGTGCCCTAGAAGGCAATTAGCAAATGGAAAACCAGAGCAACCAGATGCTTCGCCGTCCTTATGATGAAGGTTCTTTGGGCAGAACCAGATGTTGCCCAATTTGCCACAGTGTCGTCCGTGTGCCTGTCCTTGACGCAAGGTTTAAATGACGGGGGCTGCACTAGCTCAGCTATGAGGGAGTCTTCTCAGTGCCAGCTCTACTAATGAGGAAAATGATTTGAGAACAACGTGGCACAATTCCAGCTTGCATCTGTACTCCCAAAGCGACTTCCCCTCACCACCCACTCCCCATTTCTGATGCCAAAGGAGATGATCTAGGATGAGTGGGTAGTGCCACCTGCTTTCCTGAGAAACAGACATAAATCAGCAAAAGATATGACTGCAAGGAAGAAGGAAGCACCAAGTATTCCTCCTTTTCTCTCCACTGCTTGGAAAAATGGCCATGATAATGGTAGCGTTTCTGCAGGCCTATATCCTCAGCTCAATTGAGGCGGGGGGAGGGGAGAGGCATCACACAACATGTTTCCCAACTCTCTTGTACATGAAATCTAGTAAAAGTGACAATTTCCATGGAAGCACATTTTCCAGGTGCAGTTATTTTTCAGCAGATTCATAGACATGCCAGTTCAGAGGTGCCACTGAGTTCAGTGGGGCTTATGCCCGGGTAAGCATTATATTCTTGCAGCTTTAGTAGGCAGGTTGTGTAGAAATTCAGCAAACAAACCCCCCTGAAGAAAATCTGCAGCCAAACTGGGAATATAATCCCAGTTTAGACAGGACAGACTGATGGTTCATCCATTCCACCACGGTGGGTTCTCAACTTGAACTGGCAGTGCTTTCTCTGCTCGGTGGGCGAGTAAATCAACTCGGCAGTTAAATAAATGGACAAAGACATCCAGTGCTTTTGGACTTTTGCCAAAGTAAGATATAGAGGAAAACCAGACACTGTAATACAAGTAAGAGTAATGGAAACTTAAGAGGCACCAAGTTAAATTTCCAAGCCAAGTGGCAAAGTTGATAGGAGAGGCACATTAAGCCCAGATTTTAGACTTTTCTTTACATATAAGCCAACTGGACTTTCCCTAATTTTGCATGTGGCAGAATATGGGTTCATGTTACATTGAGCCACTGTTGCACATGAGATTCAATGGTTCAAAGCAGGTATTTCCAGTTCTGAGGAGTCTCTTCTATTCCAGAGAACCTTCTTAGGGGGCTGTACTACCTAGCTAGGGATGCGGGTGGCGCTGTGGTCTAAACCACTGAGCCTAGGGCTTGCCGATCAGAAGGTTGGCGGTTCGAATCCCTGCAAAGGGGTGAGCCCCTGTTGCTCGGTCCCTGCTCCTGCCTACCTAGCAGTTTGAAAGCACGTCAAAGTAGATAAATAGGTACCACTCCGGCGGGAAGGTAAACGGAGTTTCCGTGTGCTGCTCTGGTTCGCCATAAGTGGCTTAGTCATGCTGGCCACATGACCCGGAAGCTGTCTGCGGACAAACGCCGGCTCCCTCGGCCTATAGAGCGAGATGAGCGCCGCAACCCCAGAGTCATCCGTGACTGGACCTAATGGTCAGGGGTCCCTTTACCTTTACTGCCTAGCTGGTTTCTCATTCCTCCACCCACACCCAGTTCTTTCATCTTAAATTATGTAGGACAGCTTTCAGCCTAGATTGGAGCTCAGCACCTCTCGTCTTAGAACTGGACAATTACCCTGAGCTTGTGGTTCTAAGCTGGGTTCTGAGAAAACCTGGAGCTTATTTGAAACTTATCTAGGGTTTCAGCATAAGAGAGTCCTCTTCCTTGAAAGGCACCTTGCCCACCATTACTGATCAGGGTGCAGCTGTAGAAGAATGTTCCAGGAGCACAGTAAGTTTGATTGGAGGGGACAGCAAGGCTTAAGACGAATGGATGATACCCAATGAACACTGAGCATGGATCTTAGGACATGCCCCAAAATACCCAGCAGATAATTCTCCCCTCCCAGTTTTCGAAGAGAAGAAAGTTTGAAAGTCACCGCCATAGACCATCTCAGAAGGCATCAACCTTCAATGATCAGGTGATACAATGGCCTGAGCTGGAAGGGGCATGTTGGGCTGAGATGACATCATGTCATCAGAACTCAAGGCTGACCAAGCTCACATGGGCCATTTGAGTTGATCATGTGGACCATCTGTGATAGAGAGATCAAATGGATAGGTTCCACAACTGATCTGGGATAAGTATTGTGCTACCAAGATGGTCATTTGTGTGCTGAAATATATATGTAAACAGTGCATTATATTAAAACTCGCATTTAGCAGTGAGATATGAACCAGCTCTTGCTTCTAGCACGTGGATGATAGATTCATTAAACCCTTGCAAATCATGTCAGTATTTGGCCAACTCAACAGGATGATGGCTCACCTGATTACTCGAACAAGATCATGGAAGGCTTTGTCAACATTCAATGGGGGATCCTTTGCACTGGTTTCTATATATGGAATCTGAAAAATAAAGGCCCGGTAACTCTTAAATATGTATATTCTTGGGGAAATGGTTTTATGTAATGATTCACGAGAAAGAAAACATTTGATTGCACAGTAGGGATTCCATTATAACAAAGAAGGAAGGTGGCTTGTACCGAATATAGAGTTTCATTTTTATTTCCCCAATCTGTCTGAAGACAGTTTGAATAACTAGAAGCTCAGAAAGATTAAAGAGCTGTTCACAGATAGAGCTTGTCACACTGATACTTGATAATGAAGACAAGAAGAGGGTGGGTTCCAGGTTCCAGGGTTTCTTCTGCTACATTTTGTACACTATTCCATGGCAGAAAGTGACTTGATAAAGGTGTTCTCTAGTGGCATAGTTGCACTATAACCTTGCATCAGTTTTATACCAGTTTAACTGACATAGTTTCATGTAAAGAAACTTGGGAATGGGTAGTTTGGAGAGAGCTTTGCCGCCCCTCTCAAAATTACAGTTCCCAGAGTTTCCTGGGGAGAAGGAATGGCTGTCTGCAAAATATATATGTACTTACAAGGAGATCCATATTATTATTATTACTTCATTTTTAAACCATACTTCATCCTGTAACATCCCAGTGTGGATTACAACATAATCAAATAAAATACAGTAGCACACAACAGAACAGCAGACCATGGAAAAGGGATATTCCAAAACATTCATATGAAATATAGAAATTTGCTGCTGATGTAGCCTAAGCAATGATAGTATATTTTTTAGAATACATACAATGTCTTTATAGTACCTTTTTTTTTAAAGCCACCTTGTGATTAATTTTGGTGAAATTTCTGAAATAAATATATTTATATATTCCAGAAAAGACATATACTTGGTGGGTTTGGTGTGCATGCAGTCAACCTAGTCATACAAAAGATAGTGGGTTTTTTGCTGATGGAAAAACAGACCTAGCATCCTATGTACTTCCAATAGGCCATAGGCTCTTACAGGCCATTGAATGGTCAAAGAAAACATCATGGAAAGAAATCAAAATACTTACATTGTGCTTTGCTGCCATTTCCTTTCCTTGCTCCCGGGTGATTTTTCGCAAATGCATTAAGTCTACTTTGTTGGCCACCAGGATCATTGGAAAAGATTCCCTGGAAGAAGAGAATAAAGAGAGAACATCAGTACAAAAACTCCCTGCTTCTTGGGTGTCACATTATTTCTAGTATCTGAAGAAAACAGAAACCACAAACCAAAGAACTTGCTGCTTAATTGAAGAACAGAGCTTGATCAAATCATGAATGAATGCCGTGGAGAAAGGGTGATCTACCAAGGTTTTTCTTATCTTTTGTTTGTGCATTAAATAGCAAGTGTTAATAGTAAATGTACTTGCAGTGGACACCTAAAACCAGTCTAGAAATTTGAGCTTTCGCCTGGTTCACACATGCAAAGACACGGCTAAATTCCTCTTCTTGGTCCCTGTTGGCAACTAGGAGCTGGATGTATGGACTGACTGCTCAGTTATGAATGTTATTTATTTATGACGTTTATATACTGCTTAATTATTCAAATTTCTAAGCGGTACACATAAAAACAATCCACAGAAAATAGGACAACAAGTCAGTGGATTGGATGCTGCGATGGCAATTTACAAGGAGGAAACAGTTTCCATTCTTCCTCCCTGCACTTGCAGTCACCTGTAACCCCCCCCCCAAAACAAAAGCTTAGCTGGAGGGTGAGTAGGTACTCCTGAACAATGTGGGATGAGGCATGTGCCTGCTGAGAGACTGGGGAATTTGGATTTGAAGGCAACTTAAGGAAACTCACAGAAGGGAACATTTCTCTCCCTTGCTCCCTCCAGCAGCTCCACCACACCCCCAAATGTACCCGTGTTCAATGTAACATGTAAACAAGCATACTTTACACACAGGCTGGTGGCATAAAACTGAGGATGTCACTTTCAAAGATTTTATAACTGGGTATGACATCATATTGTTACAAGAGATCCAGGCTAGAGAGAATCTGGTTTTGAATGGCCACCTCAGAAACACCAATGCTGTTTGTTAAAAAATCACCTATAGTAAGTTCTGGCAACATGCAGATATTTTAAATATAACTAACGGGTTAAAGGATGGGTCATAAAAATATAAAGTCATAAAAAATGTAGGATGCAAGGATGCAAATTAATTCAATGTCCACTCAGTCGAGAGCCATACAAAAAAGTTACGTCTCTCGAGGGAGGGCTCCAACATATTTATTCCCTAAAAGAATCCATGGGAATTCAGAGAACTTGCAGCTCAAAGGCACTCACCTGTCTTTGACTCGGAGGATGAGCTGGTGGAACCTGTCCACGTGCTCAAAGCTGGCTTTATCTGTGACTGAGTAGACTATGAGGAATCCGTCCCCCGTCCTCATGTACTGCTCCCTCATTGCGCTGAATTCTTCTTGGCCTGCCGTGTCCAGAACTAGGGATGGCAAAGGGAAAGAGAAAGTAGAAGATGCTCAGTTGGCCTGCACCCAAATTGTGTGTCCATACTGACTCTCCTGCCCTAAGCATATCTGCTTGAGAGCTAAGCCTCCTTTGTACACGTTTCCAGGTCTATGGTGGAGGAAGGTGAGGCCGTGCACAGCTAGCCCTCCCTACATCTGCACACTGACCAAGAAAGGTAAAGAGTTTGAAGGTGTCACAACTGCATGTATGTAGGTGCTCCTTATGGCTATGCCCAGCTCAACATTTGGATGTTGGTAGGGTGCAGCTAGGGCAGTGGGGTCCAGCTCTCCCCTACATGTGTTCAGTGTATGTGTGAAGTCACATGCAAAGAGGGTGGCAGATGTGCTTAGGATGGCAGCCCAAGTCTCCCAGATTATTAGTTTTAGCAACGATGAACACCCCATGGTAACCCTAGAACTAGATTGAAAGCAGGCTTGACCCTTGCGACAGTAAGATTCCCTTCTGACAATCTTCTTCTCCCTTTGCATTACGGATGTACAGCCGTACCTTGGAAGTTGAACGGAATCCGTTCCGGAAATCCGTTCTACTTCCAAAACATTCGAAAACCAAATCGCAGCTTCTGATTGGCTGCAGGAAGCTCCTGTAGCCAATCAGAAGCCACGTCGGACGTTCATGTTGCAAAAGAACATTTGCAAACCGGAACAATCACTTCCGGGTTTGTGGTGTTCGGAAGCCAAAACGTCCGAGTTCCAGGGCGTTCGACAACCAAGATACGACTGTATATATTAAAACTCAAACCCCAGCATTTGAGGACCAAGCTAGACAGGGCATTTTGTCACATCGTATGTTGTGTAACTGCATTTTGTTAAACACACAGGCAGCAAAGGAGTCCCTGGACCATAATCCATAGAGTCCAAGCCCAGGGCAGTTTCACATGGTACACTTTCGGCAGATGCACTAGTATATTTCTGAAAAATAAACTATGCTCAAACACCTGTAGTGAAGAGCAGAGCAGAGCAGAGCAGAGCAGAGGCCATTCCCACCTACCTCCATCCTGGGAACCAACAGAGGTTTGGCTCTTTCACGTTCTTATAGAAGTACTAGCTGACCCGGGCCATGCCTTGCTGTGGTTATGTGTGTGAATGCTGTGGTGTTGATGGCTGCGTCTGTGGGTGGTGGTAGGAGAGGAGAGGGCCGGCAGGGGCTGTGGGGATGGTGTCCGACCTGCCTTTCATGGCAGCTGTGGTGGGGAAGTGGGCAGCGGGCGGCCCAGGCTGGCTCTGACGGCGTCGTCGTGAGCAGCTGTGGAGAAGGGCCGGGGCTTGCCTTTCACGGTGGCCAAGGGGCCTGGGCGGCGGTTGGGCTGGGCCTGCATTTGATTGCGTTAATGGCGACGACCTGGGCTGTGGTGACAGTGCCGGCCTAACTTTCACGGCTTTGTGAAACTGAAGAAGTTCCCCTGTTCAACTTCTGTCTGCCCCTTCTCTGTCCCCACCCCCGTTTTCAATTACCGGTTTGCGAGCTTGCAAATGGCCGACGGAGCTCTGAGGTTTTGCTGTGATGTATAAAAGCTGCGCCATTGTTTTGCTTTTGTAGCTGTAGTACCAGTATAGCCATCACTAGAGGATGCTGTTTTGCTTATGACATCTAATGCCTGCGACGGGTTTTTTTGTGTTTAAACTTTATTTTAGGTATGACAGGTGTGGTTTTTATGAATTTTTATTATGCCAGATTAGTATGCCATGGTAATGGAACGCTGTGTCCTAATTTGATGCGATTTGGTCCAGCGGTTACGCAGCAAGGGTGTTTTGGACAAACACGCAATGGGAACATTTATATATATAGAGAGATTTAGCTATTCACTGTTAGAAACAGGATACTGGTCTAGAGAACCCAACGGGGCTGTGGTTGTTGTTGCTTTTAAAAAAATCAGTCCCACTGTATGTTTGGTGTACGCTTGGTGAAATAAATATTGCTGTTACGATTATAACGTCTTTATATTCTTTACTCTATCCATTCTGAAACATTAGCTTCTCTCCTTGGCTAGGAGGAGGGAAGGCGAACCCTGCTCCATATATTTGCAGTCTGCGTGGGTCCAATTCTGAGGCACGCTTTGGGGGGGGGGGAATGGTTGAGAACATTCTTTCCTTCTTATAAAAGTTATTTTCCATAACTCTTTGTTGCCAGACGGAGAAAGGCATGACCTCAAGGCTACTCCTGAATGACTGTTCTAAAGCCATTAAGCAAAAGCAAAGCAAAAGCCCAGGAAGAAAAAGAAAAAAAAGGGAATTATGCTATAATTGCTTTCTTTTAATATCGTGCCCTTGTTTCTCCGGCAGACCTTGGGAGTGGATTTAAGTGCCGAGGGATGGCACGTGGTACAGTCTTCTCATGGAACAATGACAATCTCTGAATGCATATAAGTGGAGTTGTTTGAAACTGCCTCGTGTTAAACTAGCGGGCAACTTGGAAAGCTAGCACACCAGAGAAGGCACCAAGCTTGGCCTTTATCCTGAAATGCTTTTCATATGCAGGGAGATTTTGACATGGAGGCACTTGACCCGCCCCCTGAAGCTTCAGATGGAACAGTTAGAATCATATTACTGCAGAGCTGGAAGGGACTCTGAGGGTCATCTAGTCCAACCCCCTGCAATGCAGGAATCTCAACACTTAAGGGTGTACCACAATGCTTTTTCCCTTCAAAGACAGAGAGAAAGGGATCTAATTTTGGGGGGAGGGATTGGTTCTAATACAAAAAGCAAACATCAGGATTCAAAACTATCCTTCTCCTCTGTAAGGGAAGAAATAATTTCACTTCTGATGAAGCATGGATGTGGAGTGCTAAGAAGAGTTGGCAGAACCAGGAACCTGTTCATTGACTATGGTGCAAAAAGGGCCTGCAGAATAAAGGCAAAACTTTTATTTTTTATAAGCTATTTCTAAATAGCTTATTTAGAAGCCAGATTTAAAAACAAAACAAGAAACCCAGGCACCAGCTCCTCAGTGACAGCGTCTATGCAAGCACGAATGCTTTCCGAATGATCGCCGGCCCTTTAACCTTCTGGCTAGATTATTCCCAAGCTGTTTTTATGATCTGTGCAGAAGCAAGGCAGACGAACCAGCGTTATCTTGGTGTGAAGCAAGAGCACATCTGGAGGTGGGCCAAGCCAAACACAGCAAGAAACGCTGACGGAACTTATGGGAAGAATTTAGGCAACCAGCTTACACGTACTTGTTTAGGAGAAGGCTAAATTGACCCAAGTGGAATTCACTTCTGAGCCAACAGAAGCATACATACTTATGCAGTTAGTACCAGAGCATAAATGCATAGGATTGTAATTCTAAATATCCTGGATGACTATGGTGTTGTGGGCATAGCGCCTTGTCTTAACCTGATTTGCTCAAGTCTCATGGATTTTGATGGAATTTGTTTCCAATCAAGTAGGCTTACAATGCCAGCCAGAAATCAAAAGACTGTGAAGGTACCTCCCAAGCATCCTTTAAAACAAAATAAAATCCACACCTCTTCCTTCCCATTTTTTTACCTACCAGTACCAAGGTGCTGACACTTAGTCGGTAGTTTGAAGGAAGGATGCAAGTACAGGGCTGCAACTTTAGATTTGCACAGCTGAAGTTGATAAAATGGTTCTAGTTACAGGTAGGTAGCCGTGTTGGTCTGCCGTAGTTGAAACAAAATAAAAAAAATTCCTTCCAGTAGCACCTTAGCTAGAGACTGTTTCAGTGTATCTGAAGAAGTGTGCATGTACACGAAAGCTCATACTAAGAACAAACTTAGTTGGTATCTAAGGTGCTACTGGAAGGAATTTTTTTATTTTGTTTTGATAAAATGGATTTGTCACCCTGGTGCAACAAATCCTACCCTGCAGCCCCCCCTTAAAAAAACCCCCAACCTTTTTGCAGTTAGGAAAGTGAAAAGTGTGGACCAAATGAAGGATTAATGGGAAGACATATAAAACACCTTGCAAGCAAGTCAGGATGAATGCTCATGGTCATCTAACACCCCCGCACACAAATCACAATGAATGCTCAATAAAGACTGGGCGGAGCCTAACCTCTGTTTAAGCTTTGTGCAAGCAAATCAGAATGGAGGCTCAATGAACAGGTTGCCTGCGGGGGGCCGGCGCTCAGGTTCTTGTGAGTCAATATGCTCAGGAGACTTCTACCGGTATTTGCCTGCCTTGTTGTCAGGTTCGCTTAACGGTTGCTCATGAGTAAAGACCAATTCCTTCTTGTCTTTCAACTATTTTATTGTGCAAATATGTACAGTGCGGAGCTAACCCTAAACATGACCATCTAGTCGCTTGCGGAATCTGGAAGTGCCCCCCTTCTGGCGGCGCCAACACCAGAGTCTCGGCACTCTAAATTGCCGCCTTCTCCTTCTACGTAAGGCTGGTGCCGGAAACGGCGTCTCCGAGTGGATCTGCTGAGTGGTGCTAGGTCTCTCTGCATCTTCCTGGAGACCTCTCACTACCTGGCTTCCTCCCTGTAACTGCTCCTCCCCTGAGGAGGAGCTGGCAGACTCACTGGGAAACGAGTCCGTCGTCAACACAGGCTGACGCTGCCGGTAGTCACTCAGTGCCGGACTGGCAGGGGTGGGCACATCCCTGACACTTGTTAAAGCATTTTTCTTTGGCTTCAGATTTGGAGCACCAGCACCAGACTGGCCTCTAGCAAAATAATAATAATAATAATAATAATAATAATAATAATAATAATAATACTCTGTAAGCATCAGATTCAGCAAATGGACAGAAGATGTTGGGTGGCTGCAGCAGCGGTGGGAGAAAACAGGAGACTAAAACAAGTTGTTTGATCCAAACTGCTCAAAACAAAGGTGGAATTAATTTAGTCTAGCCAGATTAATTCTTGGATTCCAGCCGTGTGTGCATAAACATTGCATGTATACAAATGCACTGAGTTCGTGAGCAACTGGACAAGCAGCCCCAGGAGAGAAATGATGAAAATAGCTATGTGCAGAGAAAGTGGTAGTGGTTATCAAAAAACATCCCTTGCATAATAATTCACAAGTTTATGAATAGAGCCTGCCTTGGTTACCTTTATTTTCCTACATTGTTCTCTAGTAAAAGTTCAAGCGGGGGTCGCATTTCTTTTCAGACCCATAAGAGTGCTTTTCAAGTGCACATGCCATCTGAAGCAAAAACAGCAATGACAACAACAATGCAAAATGTGAATCTGTAGCTGAGTCGATTTCAGGAATGGCTTCAGTTTGTTTGTTTGTGTAAATTCAGGGACACTTTAAAGGGATGGTACAATGGATTGATATGTCCAGAAACTTGGGTTGGTTCTCCAGAACCAGCAATGTCGCCCAGCACGTTTCCAGTTGTGCCAGGAACTCCCCCCAGTTTCTAGGCTGTTAGCAGAGTTATTTTTAGATTCACTCACGCAGCAGAAGATGAACGGTGTGTAAGGGAGTTGCAGCAATTATTCACAGGAACCAGCTTCTTCTTTCTTATCTTTAAGCATTTATTTATATACAGCAGAAAACCCCGGGAGAACGCCAAGGCATGGCTGACTCCCGGCAACACATAACAGAAAAATGCCGACACACCCAGAGTAGATAACCCTTATATAGACCCACCCAGATTACAGCACGTGACATAGAAGAGCAGTTTAACCCTATCAGCTCTGATATAGCTCACACCCCCTCTCGTGCTGTATCGCTTGGGTGTATGTAAGTTTAACCACTTACTCAAAACATAAACATAACCCTTTACAGAAATTCTCATGCTTTTGAAAGCTTAATGGTTTCGTAAAACCATCTGCCAGGTTCTCTTCACTGGGACAATATTTTAGCTTAACCAAGCCTGTCTGGATGGTTTGACAGACATTTTTGAAACGAATGTCCAAATGTTTGGTTCTGGATTTAAATTGCCCAGATTCAGCCAATTTTAAACATGGCTGATTGTCCTCCCAAATAGTCACGGGTTTCTGGCAATCCCCACAAATTTCTTCAACCAAACATTGATAGTACTCTAATTCCCTGCACATATCAGACAAAGCGCTGAATTCGGCTTCAGTGGATGAAAGTGCAATAAGTTCTTGTTTCCGCGACTTCCAACCAACTAGAGACTTTCCAAATTTTACCACCAGACCAGATACTGACTTTCTGTCCCTCATGTTCGCCCAATCACTATCGGCCCAGCATGTGAGCTGTGCCTCACCCTCAGCTGGTAGTTTGAGACAAACATCCTTGGTAGCCTGTAGATATCTGAGAATTCTCTTGATTCCGTTCCAGGCAACCAAGCTAGGCCTTGAAGCCTCTCTGCTGAGCAGATTTGTTGCGAACGCTATGTCAGGTCTACTCCATTGGGAAATATATAGTAGACTTCCCAGAGCAGATTGAAAGATTTCGGGATTGTCAAAATCAGACCTTTCCCCAAATTGACTGTCTTTCACATAATTTGTCTCCATGGGCGTTCTAGTGCCTTTACACTCTGCCATTCCAAACTTTTTAAGTATTTGCTCAATCTTGGGTGTTTGACTGAGCATAAAACTCCCATCCTCAGTCTTATCCACCTGGACACCAAGATAAACCTTGACCGGCCCCAGACTCTTGAGTTTGAAGTGTTTCTCCAGTTTCTTGGCAAATTGTTGCCCCTGTTCTGGAGTCTTTCCGGAATGGAGAAGATCGTCAACGAAGACCAACACCAATTCCTGTTGCTGTCCTGAGCCTTTTAGGTACAGACAGCTATCCGCTTGACTCTTTGTGAAACCAATGCTCTCCAGAGCACTGTTCAGACACAAGTTCCAGTTCCTGGCCGATTGCTTCAGGCCATAAATGGACTTGTGCAATTTCCACACTTGCCCTGGTACGCTGCCCTCGAACCCTGGAGGTGGCAACATGTAGAGTTCCTCCTCCAGGTCCGAGTTCAAATATGCAACGTCCACGTCAAAGTGATTTACCTGAAAACCTCTCTGGGCGGCGACTGCCAAAAGCATTCGCAGGGTTTCACTTCTGGAGGTTGGTGCATAAACCTCGGTGTAATGGAGACCTTTTCTTTGCGAGAAACCTCTCGCAACAAGCCTTGCCTTGTATTGTGGCTCCCCTGTTGTTGTTTGTTTGATTCTGTACACCCAGCGGCTTCCTACCGCCTGTCTGCCATCCGGCAGTGTTGTGGTGGTGTACACACCTAATGACTTCATGGAGTTAAGTTCTTTTACCATTGCCTCGTGCCATTTACTGGCTTCTTCTTCAGGCAATTGTAAGACCTCCTTGAAACTTTCTGGCTCGCACTGCGCTAAACAAGCCCAAACACTGGTTGCAGTATACCTTTCTGGGGGCTTTCCTTTTGTGGAGCGTTCAGAACGTCTCAACACTTGCTCAGATTCCCCCTCTGACTCAGATGTACTAGTACCAGACTGTGCGTCCCTGCCATCTGGAAATCCTCCCAGTGACCTACTGCGTTTTCTTGAATCCCCTGGGCTAACCGCGGGAGATGTGGGTGACCTGCTACGCTTTCTGTGTCTTCCAGGTCTCACCACAGGGGATGTGGGTGCACTCTTAGGCTCTTGCTTTGCAGCCTTTTGAGATGTCCCCTGTCCTTGATCTTGTGCTCCAGCAGGTGCCACTGCTGGTGCCTGATCTTCTTCATCAGCCGAGTCATCTAGACTCTCTGATAGAACATCAGGATTGCCGTGAATGCGAGTCCAACCACCTTGCTCGCAAAACTCGGCGCTCCTGCTAACCAGAATTCTAGTCTGATTGCCTTCTGGAAAAGCAAACCTCCACCCCTTTGTCCCTAATTCATATCCACAAAAAATCATTTTTCGGGATCTGGGTTCTCCTTTCCGGCGTTGAGCTCTTGGGACCAGAACCCAAGCTTCAGACCCGAAAACACGAAAGAAATCCACCTTAGGCTTTTTCCCATGCAAAAGAAAATAGGGTGTGTCACCTACAGTGGAGTTAAATGTCCTGTTCAAAGTAAAATTTGCAGTTTTCCATGCCTCCCCCCAAAACTTTGGTGGAAGCTGTGCATCGAACAGCATGGCTTCTGCAGCCTCCTGGAGGGTGCGATTGCGCCTTTCAGCCACCCCGTTTTCCTGAGGGGAAAACGCACAAGTTAACCTGTGGCGTATGCCTTTCCTGCGGAAAAAATTCTTTAACATAGAACCCGTAAATTCTCCACCACGATCGGACTGCAGACACTTAACTTTGTACGGTAACTGGCGTTCCACCTCAACAATCCACTCCTTAATAATATTGGCGGCTTCACTCTTCTCTTTCAGAAGAAAAATCCACCCCATCCGGGTGTGGTCGTCAATCAGAGAAAGAGCATATTTAGATCCGCCCACACTAGCAGTAGACATTGGCCCACATAAATCTGCATGAATTAATTCAAAAGGTTTTGCAGTTACCCTGTCAGACCTGGGATAACTACATGTTCTCACTTTTGCTTTTTTACAAGCTCGACAATCCAGGAACTTGGAGCACGACTTCATGTCGCATCCATCAGCACACACCTGCAACTTCCTGACATATCCCCAGTTGCAGTGTGACATCCTTCTGTGCCAAAGATGTACACACATATTGTGTGTGGGTACATTAGCACACTTTACCTGTGCTCCCACAGACTCTTCCAGGACAAATAACCCATCCTGACTTGCAACATTGACAAGCTGCTTACCTTCTTTGGATATTGTACATACATCATTTTCAAAACTGACTTTGAACCCGTCTCTCAGCAGAGAAGAAACAGATAGCAAACAGCTTTTCATGCCCTGTAAAATATAACCTTCAAGATTAGCATTCAAAGAGCTTAAATACACAGTGCCAGATTTCTGCAACTGTTTTTGAGTGCCATCAGCCAAAGAAACAAGTTTTGACTCAGTAAGTTTCTTGCAGTCCTTCAGTTGGCCACTAGAGGTCAGTAAATGATGACTCGCCCCACTGTCTATGATCCAGCGTCGACTTGGCCCCTCCTTCACGGTTGCCATAGCAGCTAAGAAGTGAGAACTGTGATCAGCATTTCTGCCTCCTCTCCGGCCTCCGCGAAAGTCTTGGCCTCTCCTCCCACGCGTCTGTCCTTTGCTCCTTGTCTCGTCGCCCTGGGAAACGTCCTTCCCAGTCTGGGGACAGTTCCTCTTTAAGTGTTGAGTTGATCCACATCTGTAACAGCGCCTGGTCGTAGCAAAAGCTTTCACAGTGCCTTCCTGCCTTTCTGCTTCTCCGCTCTTTGCACAACCCCCTTCTCCAGGGTGTCTGCTTCCCTGTCTCTGCCTTTTTACTTCTTCATCCGCCAGTCTTCCAGAGACATACGCAAGCGTCAAATCAGCAGCTGGCATGGATTCCAGAGTCAGGCACAGATTGGAATAGCTTGCATCCAATGTAGACAACAAAATATAAACTTTCACGTCTTCCTGGAAATTTATGCCCAACAACCTGAGCCTGTTAAACACAGCAAGCACCTGTGCTATATGGTTCTGTATCTTTTGTCCTGGTTTCAACTTTAACTCGAACAGGTTCCTCATGGCATGAATTTTAGTTCCAGCTGTAACTCTTTCGTGTACACGTTGTAGAGCGACCCACACATCGTGCGCATGTTCTAGGCCCTGAACATGAGGGAGTTGATTCCCGTCTATGCTCATAATCAAAGCAGAATAAGCCCTTTCATCCTTGCGCACGGCAGCCTCTCCAGCACCTGGTAAATTCAGTGTGGCTTCCCACAAGCCTTTGCCAGTCAACCAAGCTTTGCAGCGGTGGCTCCATTCCTCATAATTTTGTCCATCTAAGC
Source organism: Darevskia mixta (assembly GCA_034641385.1). NCBI lineage: Eukaryota > Metazoa > Chordata > Lepidosauria > Squamata > Lacertidae > Darevskia > Darevskia mixta. Next base: position 7,460,933 of record JAWWNH010000001.1, on the reverse strand, counting down.
GGTCAAAAGGAACAGCAAAATGTTCATTGTGTTCGGCCATCTTCCCTGGGGGGTGCAGCCCACTTACTTCCTTTCAGTAGCCTTCCCTCCCAATCTGAAGATGCCTCCAGTCTACTCTTCAGCCAGTGAGTTCAAACTGCTGTTTTCCCCTTTAAGAAACAGAGCAAAAACAGTCTTCTCCAGCTGGCCCCCTCTGTCTCCACAGACTTGGCAGAGCACACTGCATTCCTTAGATAGTCACCATGGCAATGGAGCTCAGTCTCCTTGGGAGCTCCCCTCTGTAAATGAAGCTGCAAACCAGCCCTTTCACAAACGTCCTCTGCTTTCATCTGGCTTTATAGATGCAGACCAGACCATGCAGGACCCCCATTAACCTGGGGTTCAGGCTGCGACCTCCTTTAACTTCTGGGCCAATCCATAACCTGTCCAGAAACTTGGGTTGGTTCTCCAGAACCAGCAATGTCGCCCAGCACGTTTCCAGTTGTGCCAGGAACTCCCCCCAGTTTCTAGGCTGTTAGCAGAGTTATTTTTAGATTCACTCACGCAGCAGAAGATGAACGGTGTGTAAGGGAGTTGCAGCAATTATTCACAGGAACCAGCTTCTTCTTTCTTATCTTTAAGCATTTATTTATATACAGCAGAAAACCCCGGGAGAACGCCAAGGCATGGCTGACTCCCGGCAACACATAACAGAAAAATGCCGACACACCCAGAGTAGATAACCCTTATATAGACCCACCCAGATTACAGCACGTGACATAGAAGAGCAGTTTAACCCTATCAGCTCTGATATAGCTCACATGATAGAGAGGGTGTTTGAGGAGACGTGGGTTCAAATCTTCACTTAGCCACAAAGCTCATGGAGTAACCTAGAACAAGCCACATTCTTTCTCTCTTCGCCTCACCTGTTCCATAGCATAGTTGTGAGAATCGAAAGGAATCCCATACATGCCCCTCTCAGGTCCTTGAAGAAAAACCAGGAACTCAGCATGGCAAACAAATAAATACCATCCCTCTCACCTTCGTACCACTGCTCAGTCCTGGAGCCAGTACTGAGAGAAATACAGTACAGTGCTGATGTACTGGAATTCACTCCTGGAACAACAGGTAGGAGAGAACGTCTGAGTTTCTTTATTTGAACTAGGGTGTAGCACAGAAGTTTCACTGCTTCCAGGCAGGGAGGCAGAGCATAGCCATCATGCCTAGCAGCCATTGATAGCCTTCTCCTCTACCGTATGAATTTGTCCAATCCTTATTTAAAGTCATTGAAGTTGGTGGCCACCACTGCGCCCTGTGGCAGTAAGTTCCACAGTTTTAACTACGCATTATACTTTTCTCTAGCAAAATCTACTTCTATCCAAGTGTTTCATTTTTTGTGTGTGTTCTTGGCTTGACTTCTGTCAGATGCCTTTTTGTCTGTTGTATTGTTTTTTCTCTCTCTCAGTGTTTTTTATATTTTCTCTGTAGCACGCTGCCTAGCAAGATAAACATACTTTTGAATACCTGGCCAAAACACTCCATTAAAGCCCCAAACGCCTGTGTGTTCTGGCCATGATCCTCCCCAACCAAAACCTCAGTGATTTAAATCATTATCATTAAAATAACTTTCATTTGGAGAAGAAATACCAAGGCAGGTTAGGTAAATATACTCTGCATGGAATAAAGGGCAAATCGGAATAGCTCCACTTGATTCTTGCATCTCATTTATCTGCACCGATATATAACATATGCAATCAATAAGATATATGGAATTTATGCACACACAAAAGTTGAGCAGCATCAGATGAAAGCCCATCAATTCAAAATAGGTGGCTCACCATCTAGAATGGCCCACTGCCCATCTATCTCCGTATGCTTCAGGTAAGAGTCTTCAATAGTTGGGTCATAGTCTGGCACAAAGATCTTCTGGAAAAACTGAATGGTGAGGGCACTCTTCCCCACACCCCCATCTCCGACCACCACCAACTTGTACGTAGGAAGGTTTTCACTTGGAACAGCACTTGTAGCCATGGTACCGATAGGTTAGAACTGGAAAAGAGAGAGAATTCTTGTGTCACAACAAAACAGCATGCAAGCTTTTGAGTTCTCTAAAACTCTTCGTCAAGATGATGGTAAACAAAGAAACTTGGGGGTGTGTATTGAAAAAAGGTAGCTGGTGGTGAAGCTATGGACCTGGCTCTCACAAGAACCTAATATGAAACATAGAAGGAGGTAGCAGTCATGCAGATGAGACTCTGCAGGTACTATGAAGGAATCAAGGAAGCCATATGTTTCCTCAAGGGTGGTGTAAAAGTCAGAGATGAGAAAATGGCCACTACATGTATCTCCTTCCCAAAAGGCCATGGTGCAATTCACTCCCACCTATCATCCTACAAAGCCTCATTTACATGTCTGCTACCTCCTCCCATGTTATGTCTTAAGACTCTGACAAGATGATCTTCAGGTCTGAGTAGGTACATGTTGTAGTAACCTGCCTGATAAAGCACTGGTGTTAATAGGGTTGTATTGTATCATGTAGTCCCAGTTTGCGATCTCACAGCCTTATTCTAGGCCAGGAGTAGCCTATGTGGTTCTCTCCAGAAGTTCTTTGACCACAACTCCCATAATCCCTGGCCACTGAGCATGTCAACTTCACCTGATTGGAGTTGTAGTCCAAGGACATCTGGAAGACACCAGGTTAGCCACTTCCATTCTAGGCTAACTGATGTTTCCAGATCCTTTTCAAAGCAGCATCATGTACTGTTGTAATCCAACTTGGAGGTGCCAGGACTTGGATACACAACTGAAGCCAGGAAAGGTCATAGTTGGCATCCCATCCCAAGCTGCTAAGAGAGTTCTCCATTCCAGAGAGGCCACATGTGTCTCATTGTCACCTGCAAACTACAAACCTGGTCCTTATAAGGGAGGTACAACCCCACAATCTCCTTCAGAACAGCTGGAACCCCACTCACTTGGGGCAGGATGAACCTCCCACAAAGATCTCTGTCTTCTCTGACTTGGACTTCAGCTTACTTGCCTTCACCCATTACCACATCCAGGATTTAGCACTACCCCTCAATTTTCAGCGTCTAACCCAGGTTTGGATTAGCCTGGCTTCATTTGCAAGACAAGCCCGATTCTAGGTCTATAAGTGGGGGGAGACAGAAGACAAAAGATGAGGGGAGACCTCAATTCTTCTTTTCCCTTTTGGTCAAAGTCAATACATAGTCCATGCCATTTAGAAGAGAGCATGAAGCTCAGAACCAAAAACATCTCATCTTGCCAAAAAAAGAAAGAAAAAGTTATCTGGAAATAAAAAAACCTTTCTGAGTATAAACTCCTCGGCTGAGAAACTGCTCATGACAATGATTTACAGTATCCATGGTAACGTGTGTGGCGTTGAAATTGCCTAATCCTGTTATGAAACCTGCAAGGGGCGGGGGGAGAGAAACACTTAGATACAACAACAGCAGCTGGAGCTGCCTCGGTGTTCCTCCTTCTCTCTTCCAGATGGTTCTCTCAAAATCTGTAGCTCTCACATTTAGCAACAGCTACAGGACACTATAGGGACGCGGGTGGCGCTGTGGGTTAAATCACAGAGCCTAGGGCTTGCTGATCAGAAGGTTGGCGGTTCGAATCAACGCGACAGGGTGAGCTCCCGTTGCTCGGTCCCTGTTTCTGCCAACCTAGCAGTTCGAAAGCACATCAAAGTGCAAGGAGATAAACAGGTACTGCTCCGGCGGGAAGGTAAACAGCATTTCCGTCCACTGTTCTGGTTCGCCAGAAGCGGCTTTGTCATGCTGGCCACATGACCCGGAAGCTGTATGCTGGCTCCCTTGGCCAATAAAGCGAGATGAGCACCGCAACCCCAGAGTCATCCGTGACTGGACCTAATGGTCAGGGGTCCCTTTACCTTTACAGGACACTATTGCTGTTTAATTGTGGTCATGAAGCTGATAATAGAGAGAGAAATGTCCAGTGTTACAGACTAGGCACCAAATCCCTCAACAATAACAGTGGCGGGTCTGCACGTGGCTTCCCTTAGGGACATGGAGCTCACCCAGTGCACCCAATCATTGCGAACCTGCATCTCCCAACCTGCTCTCTGTCCCAGCCCAACTGCACAGGAGATGGAAATGATAAATTATTACCAGTGAGCCATTTAGAGCAACCTTGTTTGTTCATGCCACATGTCCCCAGATGTACTAAGCCTCTGAACATTGGGGTTAAACCAATCAGGAGAAGCCATCAACTTCCTGCCCCTGTTTCAGAATTGCCAGGGTCCCTGGGGCTGGTCTCCTTCCTATTTCAGACCTATGTTTGTCCAGTCCGCAATTCTGTAGTTTCCAGAGTATTCTGGTTGGTTCTCACATACTAACCCATTGCCCATTTCCCTAGCTCAAGGCAGCTTTGCTTAGAGCCCTAGGGAATCTTGTTGCTTCAGCTCAGGCTGGGAGCTTATACAGGAGCAGGAAGCCCCAGAGGAGATCAGAGATGGTAGTAATACTGGTGAGGGTCAGTCATGACTTGAGGCCCAGATGGCTGAACAGGTGTCTCTCCCCATAACAGCCTACCCTTATAGCTGGAGGCCTTTCTTGTTATCACACCATTGAAGGAGATTCGCCTGGTGGTGACACAGGGTAGGGTCTTCTCTGTGGTGGTGCCCCATTGTGGATTGTTCTCCTGGAAGCAGTTCTGGTGCCAGAGCTTACAGCATATTGGTCACCGTTTCTTTGAGCTTCTGGCATCGGGACGGAGATACAGAATAATGAAGGCGAGAACGAGCCGTCTCAAGAACACTTTCTTTCCTAGAGCAATTTTGGCCTTAAATGGAAACTCTGGACCCTGAAGTCATCTTATTTTATTTGTTATATTGTTCTGCATTGTATTGTGTTTATCAGTATTTTTAAATTATGTGGAGTGCCTTATTTGAGTTGATATAGCAACCGAGGAATTTCGTTGTTCCCGCGAGGGGACAATGACAATAAAGATCTATTCTATTCTATTCTATTCTATTCTATTCTATTCTATTCTATTCTATTCTATTCTATTCTATTCTATATTGGCACCAGAAAAAGACCTGCCTGTTTGCCTGGCCATTTATGGGACATTAGCTGCAGCTGCCACTGGGAGCTGTAGGAACATTTTTATTAGTTGCTGGGCTGAAACCTGCCCTCCAGTTTATCAAAAGATTTATTTCAGTTCAAAAGTGGCTTCTGTTTTTTGGTCTCGTTCTAATGGTACTTTAGAATTCACTGGGTATGAGGGTTTTTAATTATGCCTTGTTGCACGGTGGCCAAAGGTGGGGTGCGCACGCTCTCCACTTGAGATTTTTTTTTGTACTTGAGCAGCCTTCTTGATCTCAAAAATCACCGTGGGAGGAGTTACTTTGTGGCATCTTCTCCTGAGCTTTAATGGAAGTGTGGAGAGCCAAGGAGGACGACTACCAAACGCCTGAGATTGGTGCACTCACTAATACTGTTTAACGGAAGTCTTTCCCTTTTGCATTTTATGTACCCAAAAAAATGTTCCACATGCATTTTTTTAAAAGTAAAAAAACCCAACAACTTCATTTTAAAACAACTAACAAAAAGCTGTCAGGTGTACCATCCAGCTGAGGTCTTCAGGGAAGGCGAGCACCTAAGAATGGTGCAGAGTACAGACCCCTGGAGAGATTATTTGCAGAACAAAACAACTCACACAGACCTCTCCACACTGGAGAGCCAGTGTGGTGTAGTGGTTAAGAGCGGTAGACTCGTAATCTGGTGAACCAGGTTCACGTCTCCGCTCCTCCACATGCAGCTGCTGGGTGACCTTGGGCTAGTCACACTTCTCTGAAGTCTCTCAGCCTCACTCACCTCACAAAGTGTTTGTTGTGGGGGAGGAAGGGAAAGGAGAACGTTAGCCGCTTTGAGACTCCTTCGGGTAGTAATAAAGCGGGATATCAAATCCAAACTCTTCTTCTTCTTCTTCTCCCTCAGCCACCTTGAAAGTAGGGTCAGCTCAACACAGCTCTGCATCCCCACCCATGAGAATGTCACTGGCATTTTCTCTCCACCCTTTGAGAATTTTCAGATTAAATATCTTTTCTCATTAATAGATGGGAAATTATTATTATTATTTATTTAAAAAAGACAATTTTTTGGCACACCGCTAGTTTTTATGAATGAATGTTAGTGGTTTGTTTGTTTGTTTAATAAAAAAAATGGTTCTTAATTGTATAGAATGGATTTTTTTTTAAATTGCATTGAAACTCTCCCTGGGATCATATGGCAAAAGTCAGGCTAAACTATACATTTAATAAATAAATAGCAACAAATAATGGAGAGGGTCAAGCTTCCTCGAAAGACAGAGCTTGCTCTCTGTCTCATTGTCAATCTGCCCTTGCAATGTGCATCTGCAGCAGACTGGTGAGCAAAGGGGAGGCCAAATGATGGACTATCAATATTGGTTTTTGCTTCCCTGGATGTTTCAGCCTTATTAATGAAGGGTTTCAGACCCAGGGATGAATGCTGGAGTGAATGAGAAAGCTGTTCATTAGACCTAGAGGCACAGTCTCTATCTACTTCTATAGTTATTGCCAGCAGTTCAACACATGTCTAGGATAAAGCAATCAGTGGAACTACAGGGATGGTATCAGTGATAAATGGGAAATACGAAAATGGGCACTTTAGAGTTGCCTTTCAGGATAAGAATGGACAATGACACCCGTTTGTTAACTAAGTATGTGCCCTAGAATCTATGGCTAGATGCATCCCAGAACTTGCTGTGTAATCCAAAGTGGTTTCAAGGTAAGTACATAAAGGTACCCACGGTGGACAGATCTATGTGGAAAATGTACCTGGAGGACAAAAGGTTTGAAAACCATTGCTAAGTATAGTGGAGAAATTTGTTCAGGCTGCATTTAAATGAACCAACCAAATTCAAATGTCTTAGACTAATACATTGGTGGAATGCAACAATCCTTTGGATTCCTCTGAATTTTGAGATGCAGATCTTGGCTCAAAGAGGTGGCAAAGTGCATTAAAACACATATTTTAGGATTACATCTGTTTCGAATTGTATACATCGAGAGAAAAAATAGGTTTTTAAGATTGTGATGAATATATATTTAACTGTAAGTTTTCACATTTTTAAAAAAGTAATCACAAACTACTGCAAAAATGGGACAGAATGGACATACGAACATGTGCAAAACTGACATGGTCCAATGGTCCATCCCTAACTATTCAGATTTGGCTGGTTTATTTTTTAAAACACCTATGGCTTATATCCAAAGCAGTGCCAAATCTCCCATTCCATTAGTGCAAGAATTTACACTTGTGTGCCCAAACTTCCTCCTTCTCCTCTCCCTAAATCTGTTCTTTTGTTTCCCCCCAAGCCCTGGGTGCATATGAGGGAAAGGGGACGATGACCTCTAATGAGCCTGTGTTTATCCTTCCACTTTCGAAACAAGGGCAATGACTCCTGCCCCCACTCTCTCACTGCCGCCATTTCTAAAATTCTTACAAGTCAACTTGGTGGCTGAAATGAGAACACTTCTGTACATTTTCCTATGAAGAGTGAATGACCCTTCAAGGCTGATTCTTAGGATGCTGGAAATTCTTAACCTCATTTTACGGTGGCCAGCTGTACCCCCCCCCCCAGCAAAAAAACCCCCCTCATATAAGGGAACCAGAGCTGCTCACCTGATACCCTTCCCATCTCTGCTGAAAGAGCAGCACTTGCTCGCTTCGCCATCTATGTGGAGTGCGTTTAAGAAGAAACACAGCCCTCGAATTGCACAAAGGAACAGCCAAAGGCCTTTGCTCCTTGATGAACATTTAACAGTTATTTCGGGAAACACAAAATTATAGCTTCGGCGATAAAACCCACGTCACCGTAAATTACTGAGGTAGGCAGGATCAGAGTGTCACCACGCTGCAAACTTTCCAAGAAGACAGGCAGCAAAAGGGCATAGTGGAGAGTGAAATTTCACACACCCCTCCTGCTTATAGGTTAATTAGCAAAACTAAAAAGTGTCTGTAGATTTCTCAGAAGACTTGCAGTGTGAGGACAGAAGATGCTCCTGGGAGTGCACTTGCAAAAGCTTGTGGGATGGCTAGACGCCATTTTCATGCTCTTTTTTGCCCTTTTTCATGCCACCTCCGGGTTCGCGGTGATGTGTGCAGTCGCATGTACACATGAATAAATGGGTGATTGCCTGTAGGCTCCTATACTCTCCCTCCACACTGCCACCGCATTTAGATGGCAACCTTCAAAAGCCAGCCCTGCCTTGTTTCTGGGCCCACCTGCTGAGTGTGGCCCTAGACCTAAGTCCCAAAGTCCTTTCCTGAAGACCCCACTGCTCCCTGGGTGCAGGTCCAGAACTCAGGCCATTGCAGCACATTGCTTTTCTCATTAAGTGCTTTTTAAATCTCCTTACATCTCAACGAGAGGGTGAAATTTGCACTTAGACCTCCTCCAGCAGAAATAAATGACACATAAAAGGGACGCAGGTGGCACTGTGGTCTAAACCACAGAGCCTAGGGCTTGCCGATCAGAAGGTCGGCGGTTCAAATCCCCGCAAAGGGGTGAGCTCCTGTTGCTCGGTCCCAGCTCCTGCCAACCTAGCAGTTCGAAAGCACGTCAAAGTGCAAGTAGATAAAAAGGTACCACTCTGCCGGGAAGGTAAACGGCGTTTCTGTGCGCTTCTCTGGTTCGCCAGAAGCGGCTTAGTCATGCTGGCCACAGGACCCGGAAAAACTGTCTGCGGACAAACGACGGCTCCTTCGGCCTATAGAGCGAGATGAGCTCTGCAACCCCAGAGTCGTCTGCGACTGGACCTAACGGTCAGGGGTACCTTTACCTTTAAAAGGGCTTAACTTTGGCTCCACTGTGCCCTATTATTTCTTCCTTTTTTTTTTAAATTTCTTTTTTAAAAAAACATTATTCTCCATTTCGCTCCTGGAGAAAATTATTATTGTTCCTTTTTAAACAATAAAAAATATCGCCTTCAATGAAAGTACTTAATGCAAAGGAAGCGATTCTCATTTCAGTAGTAATCACCGACACAGTGGATTTGAATTAACTAGGCAGGAGAAAGAAATCAGATACTTGAGAAGTCCATATGCCTGCCTATGTAGACGTAACAGAAAGAAAGCTAATCCACACAAGGAGGAAATTGCTTGGAATTCCAAAATACCCCTGCCCTTCCTTTTAGCACAATCCCTGGAAATGGGCACGTTCCCTCTTGGAAATCACAGCTTTCTAGTAAATGAATTACTAATCCCTCCTGTTCACCACCCTTGGCTGTTCCAGATCAAACTTCCTCAAAACACCAGGAAATCAAGGGGAAACGTCTTAATTGCCTTTGATCACTGTTACAACTGTCACTATTTCGGATATTTCTTTTGGATGCTGCACAAAAAAGAAGAAGACTTGATATGTGAAGTATGTCTATTGGATTTTATGGTAGGAAGGTGTAAAGCTGAAATATTTTCAAAAGAGCTCACAACCAAAAATGAGAGGCATGCAAAGCAGCAAACTGAGCAGTGGTTAAGCGATTCTCCCATATAATTCAGGCATCTATTATTTCATATATTTTTTAATGCCACACAAAGGCTTATCAATTAACTTGCCATGTATTCACCGAATAACACAACTTCCCTTCCCCATGCAAACTTCTTCCAGGATGGGGAAATTTCTTAATGACGTCACAGACACCAGCCAATCGGTGCCAAGCACAGACAACTTCTTATTCCACTTTGCTGAACTCATTCCCCACCCCCCACCCCCTGAGCTGTACCTGCGAAGGGAAAATGTATTTATTTATTATTGCTGAGTACAGGCCTTTCCTGGGTGTGCTAGCTTTAATGCATGTAGGAAGTTTCTGATGTGAAGGGTGAAGGTGGGAAGGTGGTTCAGAAATGCACCCCCCCCCAACCTCCTCCAAGCTACCCTTTCATTCTACAGGAATGGCTCCAGGATCCCAGTCTAGACTGGTAATTGAACTCAGGCTCTCAAATGTGTCTCTATTAACACTTTCATTAGCCCTTTGTGGTTTGGCAGGGGATCTGCTTTATGGATTTTAACATAGTGGGTGAGCACATTTAGACACTACTTTGGGACAAGGCATAATCATTTTTAACGCCACAAAGCTCCTTATGCGCATACACCTAAAGCTCTGAAATGCTGTACTCTGCTTGGAAGGTTTCAAAGCCTAGCAACAGCTCCAGGCTCGATCACTTACATAAACTGTAGCTGAGAAAGGTGCCTTCAGCTTTGAGAGCAGTAATTCTTATTTAAGCTCAAGACTCCCAGTTCCCATCTGTTCTCAGACTCTCAAGGGCATCTCACACTTGGTGCAAAGGAAGTTTCAATCCATTTTAGCTTTCGTCGACTACAAGCCGACAAAAACAGCAAATCGCCAAGTTGTCAGAAAGGCCTGTATGGACTTGTCTGCACACAATATAGTTTTGGAACTATGCAGAAAAGGCCAGTCTAGGATCACAAAATCCTGTTGGAAGCGTGTTGGTACATGCTCTAGTGCCACACGGGTGCAAGGCAAGAGTTCTCCATCTCCAAGATGCAGGTGGAGGAAAAGCAGCTGAAGCTGACAATTTGAGGGCAGGAAAATGGCGGGGGGTGAACGTGTTGCACCGCCACCATTGTCACCTTCCTGTGGAATTGCAATCTAAGCAGCTACATTTCGTAAAACAAAAGCCACCTGTAAACACAGATAACAGAACTACAGATTGCTTGTTGTTCTATCATTAGGTGTTGGAGCACAGGGCTGCACACACACAACATTATATTCAACATTCAATGTACACTGCCATCTTGATTTTGCTGCTTCGTGCACACATACAATCTAGACCTACTGCATACTTTATGTCCCCCCCCAAAAGCTTTCCCACATATTACTTTCAATCCAGAAATAAAATATCAATGCAGGTTGATTCTACATTACAATCCATTGTGTCCGAAGGGAAGGATGTGCTTCCAGCAACCGTGTGTGTGTGTGTGTGTGTGTGTGTGTGTGTGTGTGTGCACCCCCACACCCATGTTGTGGGTGAGTGCAAATACCAAGGGAGAAATTCAACATCATGCTGTTGATTGTTCTGTCTGGGCAAGCATGTTAGCTCACCAGATCCCCAACTCTGGCAGTTTTCCTGAACCCCACATAGCCAATTTCAGATGGGCATGGAGGCGGAATGGTGAAATCGCACCATGTAGGGCTTCCACTGTTGGGACTCATGAGCTGAATCCTGCCTCAAGATCACAATTACCTTCCTCCTCCTTTATTCACCTGGGGGATGTGCAGGGACAAAATAGGCATGGATAACCTAATTATGCAGTGGGCTTTCAAATAAGTGTCATGTAACCGCAGCCACCGCTGTGGGAGGAAGGATCTAGACTCAATCTAGGCTGAAAGCAGCATGTTGAGGATGAGTGTGGAAGATTCCGTACAGAGGAAAAACCTATTTGCGTCACAAGTTCATGCATACTGCCAGTGGATATACTTTGTAACAGTAAGTTGTTATTGTTATAAATACAAGGTCCCTCTGCCAAATGGCAAGAGGGGTTGGTTCACAAAAGAAAAGTGGCTTCAGGCCGTTTACATGCCCCCGGAGAGTCGCATTAAATATTAAGAGCCATCATTTAAAGGGAAAGCAGAGAATGCTGTACTAAAGGCAGCCCTCTGCAACTTGTGACCCACAAGAGCTCAATAAACCTTTGCTTTCTGTTTTGCTGCCAATCTGGGGCTGCAAATGTGTGTGTGTGTGTGTGTGTGTGTGTGTGTTCCTGAGCAGACAAGCAACAACAGCTTCTGGGGCTAAAAGAGGACTGGGCCACCATTCGGCACAGAAACGAGGGGCAGCAGCAAGGCGTTGATTCTTTGCGTGCCACACAGGCTGCCCTACATCTCCCCAAAGCTGGATGGGGAAGGATGACAGGCAGGTCACCACCTTGACAGCCAGGGTGACAGCCAGAGCACCTGCCTTGCATGCAGAAAATCCCAGGTTCAGTCCCCTACATCTGGACTGGGAATGTCCCCTGTCTGAAACCCTGAAGAGTTGTTGCCAGTCAGTGTGGACAGTACTGAATTAGATGGACCAGTGGTCTGATTTGGTCTAAAGCAGCATACCCAACTCCTAAGCAAGCCTACTATCCTCAGATGTGCTACTACGGTAGCTGATCCTACCAGCGTGGAAGATAAACTCAACTCCTAATCCAGTCAGCTTCTAAACTTGGAATGGGTGTGTTCATCCACCTCAGGCGGCCAAATGTTTTGGGCCAACCAAAACAATACTCTTCACATCAAAAGGCCCTAATCTTTGGTTCCTTTAGGACCAGCATGTGGAACTGTGTCAACAATTGTGCTCACATGAAGGCATATAAAGGACAACCACTTCTCCTCCCACTCTAAAACTGCATATATTCCATTTTTTGTGCTTCAACAGACTTCTAAACTTCAAGAACACAGCTAAGATCTTCCTCCAGAGCTTTATTTTCTCCCGACCTAAATGGATGTCGACAGTGTAATGTGTTTTACCTTGACCACCAACCCAAGAAGGCCCGCAGTTGACATTTTCTTGACAAGCTCCTGGATAGAAAATCCTCTCTGCTGAAAAAAAAGCACAAAAGGAAACAGAGACGCGTGCCACTGCTTTTAAAACAGAGTTCCTTTAAAACAAACACATGAAATTATACAAAACCTCCTTGGGGGATGATTAAGGAAGGAATTGCTCTTGGCCTACCACAACATGTTTTCATTTAGCCACTAGACACATTCAGCAGTTTTTGTACCTCCAAGTATTCACTGTCAAACCAAGTGAACAACATTATCTACACATTTATTTTAACCAATGGAAATAAAAACACAATTTTATATACAGTATGTAGAAGGACTCCAGTCCCCGGAGGCTGATTGTGAAAATTATATATTAAACAAGGGAAGGAAAAGAAGAGGGTCCAAAGTTACTAGGGATGAAGGAGAAATTTAAAAAAGTTGAACTTCCCAACACAATAAGCAAACTGAAACAGACATCCCTTCTCCAAAGTTTGCAATGCAGTTCTCCAGTCAAGTAATTTGTACAAAGCTGTGTATGTGAGGGTAGAACATGCATAAACACATATATATTGGTTGAAAGAATATACAGAAATGCATTGTATATGTATTAGTGGAAAATGATTTGTAAAATTGCATATATTAGGCAAAATTGCATACAAAAATGTGTATGTCAGGAATGAATTCTCAATAAAATGCTGATGAATTTTCATATGGACTTTAAAAAACAACAACCACAAACTGATTTGGAAACGTGGAGAACTGAACTTAAGATTGGAAAAACTGGGAGAAATGGAAATTGACATCTATGCCCATCCCTAACTTAATCCCAAGGTAAAAGGCATTCCATAACACAACATGGGCCTTTAGTGACTAAGGGGGAAACTGCATCTCCCTGTAATAAAAGATGCACCATTTACGTATATATTTTGAAGACAAAAGTGTGAAAAGGGGAATTGCTTGTGCAAGTACTTTTCGACCCTTCTTGTAACATGACAGTTACAAGTGATGTAATGACAGGGTAGTGTAGCGATTACAGCAAAGAGACTTGGGACACCAGGGTTCTGGTCCCCAACCTGTCACAGGGTGACACTGGGCCAGATGCTATCCCAGTTTATCCTACCTCACAGGTTGTTGTATGGATTAAATGGATGGGTGCTGGAGGAAGAACCATGGATGATGATGGTGGTATAAATATCACCCTAAGCTCCTTGGAAGAAGGTTGGGCTCTAAGTGTAGTAACCCAATTAAAAAGAGCTCAGTTTTATTTAATTCAATCTTATTAGTTCATTTAATTCCTTTCATCTTTATTGGATTGGAAGTTAAGCTGTTATTTTGCTGGCATGTAAAAGACACATTTGGCACACAGGAACTTGGAAGGGGTATGCACTGTGTATACATCTTACAAATATGGACTCATCAATATGGGGGAAATGACCCACAAAACAAAAGAGAACCCCAGTGAACACGATCACACTGTGAGTGGTAAGTGTTTGGCAAAGCCACAAGAGTTGGTAGAACAACTTGGAAAAACAGAGGCAAATGTGTGATTTTTCTCAAAGCTGTGCACTATAGAAGATTTAGCTTGCTTTTGATCTGGAGGAAAGCCCAAAAAATTCAATGCTGATGGGTGCAGCTATCACACAGGTTCTAGCGTTCAACTCCATCTCAACCATTCAAAGGCATTATTCCCACATTAAGTTTTGCCACGATAAAATTCGCACCAAACAAGTTGATGTGGTTAAAAGCCATGGGGTCTGATCATAAATATACACACACACACACACACACACACACACACACAGCATGTGAAATTGATGCAGTAATATCTCATGGGGACCTTAACCCACATAAGAAGTGAACATCTGAACGTTCTAAAGTAACATCCTAGCAAATTCCTAAAGAACACGGGGGTTTAAATATTCCTCAGAAATTTGGGACAATAGCTTGTTGATAGTCACGGCAAAAGATTTTAGCAACCAGAGCTGTCCCTTGAGTAGTGTGCAATTTATATCCCTGCTGAAATTGAGACAAAGTGGAGAGGTCTGACCCAAACAACTGGCACATACAGTATTTTAAAATATGGAATAGGATAGGGTTGCTCTGCCACATGTTTGTAAGGCATCCCCATTTTGCTTTCATTATCCAATCTCTTAAAAAATAGGTCAATAATGGTCTGGCAGGCGCATTAGCTAGGGAACAAAAGCAGACAGAAACTGCTCTGTTATTTAATAATTCAAATCCCAAATGCTTAATTAAAAACAGTTTTGCTAGATGGGGAAAAAAGTGAGTAAGAAACCACATCTTCCTTCATGGGCTCCGCTGACTGGCATCAAAGAGTTGCCTCCCTCTTTTTACAACACAACACAGAGCATGATTTGGGGAGAGGGAATGTGGGGGGCTTCTCAGGGAAAATAAGAGTGTAATAAAATACTCCTCACTTGGTATTCTTGTGGCACCTTTCTGCAACCTTAGTTTATACTTCAGACGAACACGGTGCCAAGTTAAATTCACAGCCAGAATAGCATAAGCTGTAAAGAACCTTCAGTAGAATAATTCTAGGATGGTGATTAATGTAAATTGCTTCTCCACCAGCCCACATCCTATTTTTCCTGTGGAGAATATAAATCTGAACAGGATTACTGCTGGTTTGTTGCCTATCTGCACCATTCTTTCAGGTAGCCTGGAAAACGGCCAATGTCTGGGGTTTGCCATGCTGCCTTCTACGTAATATGTTGCCCATTAATAAGTTTGGCTTATTGACAGTAGACAACAGCACCTAAAATGATATACTATATAGACATTCATGGAACAGTCTCTCAAGAGTGAACAGAGTGCACATTTCACAGAAGAGTTGTGGGGCCAGTAGCACATAAGGGGTTCCCTGGGGGATCAGATGGAAAGGTCTATACAGCCCAGATGTCTCTGGGAAGACCGCAGATGGCAAATGAGGGCAATAGCACTCTCCTCGTTCCCAGCAACTGCTTTTGACTGTTTATGAGTTGTGTTCTACTGCATTGTTTTCTTATTCTGCAGCCTACTCTGGGAAGTTCTGGTGAAGGGTATGAGTTGGAGGGTTGGTTGAAAAAAAGAGAGAAGGTGCTGGTACTCCTAGCTTGATAAAAGTGCCATGAATGCTAGAACTAAACGGCTACCACAGGCAGCAAACACCCACCCACAAACAAACAACAAAAAGAAAGCACTGAGTTTGGAAGGATGAGTTTGGGAAGACAACTGGCTGGCCACTGTGAGAACAGGATGCTGGCTTGATCCAGTAGGGTTCTTCTAATATTCTAGGTTAGATTACAGTGGTACCTCGGGTTACATACGCTTCAGGTTACATACGCTTCAGGTTACAGACTCTGCTAACCCAGAAATATTACCTCGGGTTAAGAACTTTGCTTCAGGATGAGAACAGAAATCGTGTGGCGGCAGTGAGAGGCCCCATTAGCTAAAGTGGTGCTTCAGGTTAAGAACAGTTTCAGGTTAAGAACGGACCTCCGGAACGAATTAAGTACGTAACCAGAGGTACCACTGTACTGAAATGTGTTATATGTAGGGCTGCTTCTGAAGATGGTTCAGAAACTTCAACTAGTGCAGAATTCGGCAGCCAGGTTGCTCACCGGGTCAAGACAGTTTGAGCATCTTACATCAATCCTGGCCCGACTGCATTGGCTGCCAATTAGTTTCCATGGCCAATTCAAAGTGCTGGTTATGACCTATAAATCCTTAAATGGCTCAGGACCGCAATACCTCAAGGACCACCTCTCCCCATCCCCACCATCCTCGGAAGCCCTTCTTTGTGTGCCTCCTGCATGAGAAGTCCAGAGGGTGGCAGCGGCTCTCCAGTTGTGGAATGCTCTACTCAGGGAGGTTCAGCTATAGATTATAGATCTTTAGGCCTCAGGAAAAAATGTTCCTCTTCAACCAGACCTTTGGATGATTGGCATCCAATGCCCTTTTAAATATGTTTTGGGGGAGGGGGATTATTGGTTTGCTGTTGCTTTTATTTTTACTATGTTTTTTGTGGGTTTTATATTGCAATTTTATGTTGTGAACCGCCCTGAGATCTGCGGATGAAGGGCAGTACACAAATTTAATGAATAATAATAATGCATTTTCATTACTGGGAGGAGACAATGCTTGGGTAACACACCAAGTCAAAGTTCCTTCCTCCTGTCATATAAGGCTTAGAAGATGCTCCACTCGGGAAGACAGACAAGAACATTATTGTATCTCCTAAACAAGAACAGCAGGAAGAAGCTTCCAAGTCCATCTAGTGACTAACTCAGCAGCACTTTCAACACCCCTCCCCATTGTAGCATCCATAGGTGCACCTGGACCTCCTGAAAGAAGCATGAAAAGGTTTTTGAACTGGCCTTCCGACAGGTACCATTTCTGAGCTGAATCTGGCAGTGGCATTATAACACAGCCTTTCAGAATAGCTATAGTATAGATTAGAGCTAAGTATTGCAAGGGACGCGGGTGGCACTGTGGGTTAAACCACAGAGGCTAGGACTTGTCGATCAGAAGGTTGGCGGTTCGAATCCCCGTGACGGGGTGAGCTCCCGTTGCTTGGTCCCTGCTCCTGCCAACCTAGCAGTTCAAAAGCATGTCAAAGTGCAAGCAGATCAATAGGTACCGCTGCAGCGGGAAGGTAAACGCCGTTTCCGTGCGCTGCTCTGGTTCGCCAGAAGCGGCTTTGTCATGCTGGCCACATGACTTAGAAGCTGTACGCCGGCTCCCTCGGCCAATAAAGCGAGATGAGCACCGCAACCCCAGAGTCGGTCACAATTGGACCTAATGGTCAGGGGTCCCTTTACCTTTTTATTGCAAGAAATGAAAGGGGATGGTTGTTTTAATGGGAATGGGGGTGGGAGGGAAGAGAAGAGGCATTTTAAAGTAAGATCTATTTTCCACAGAGGAAAAAATCTCCACTTTTTTTCTATTTCTTTTTTTAAAACAGCCTGGAACATGAACATATTTGAAATGCAGACTCCCACATAAGTATGCCATCTGTGAAGAATTTGCAGCAAATCCCACCCCCATCCTGCCACAGTTTGATGGGGAGGGCAGGGAGAAATTGTATTACAATGTTGTATTGAGTTACACCGCAACTATTAGGATTTTTTTTTTTTTAAACCCAGATCTCTCAGGGTTTGAAGCCTGGATATCAGGGAATGTTGAACAGTTCAGCTGCAGCTGAACTCTCTGGGCATCCCAAGGCAGGAAAAGGAAAGGAGGTTGCAGATTCATGCTGCATGTTGCTGCATATGGAGCACCTTGCTCAAATCTGGGAGCCACATCCTTACGGACACGGGATCATGTCCAGAGGAAGCTTAGGGCAGTGTTCTGGAAACAGCTGAATGAGGAATGGTTGAAAGACTTGGGTGTGCTTAGCCGGGAGATGTGACAACAGTCTTCAAATATCTGATCTGCTGTAACAGAGAAGATGGAACAGACTTAAGATGTTGTAGAGAGCAGGACTGCACTGGCTACCAATTCCTTTCTGGGCCCAATTCAAGTACTGGTTTTGACCTATAAAGTCTTAAACGGCTCAGGACCACAATACCTCAAGGACCACCTCTTTCCATATGAACCTACTCGGACCCTGAGATCATCTTCTGAGGCCCTCCTTCATGCGCCTCCTCCTTGAGAGGTCTGGAGGGTGGCAACACAAGACCGGCCTTCTCTGCAGTGGCTCCCCGTCTGTGGAATGCTCTCTCCAGGGAAGTTCGTCTGGCGCCTTCATTATACACCTTTAGGCGTCAGGCAAAAACATTCCTTTTTAACTAGGCCTTTGGCTGCTCTAATCAACATCCTATACCTTTTAAAATGTGGGTTTTTTGGGGGGGATGTTATTGGGTTGTTGTTTTTATTTTGATTATATATATTGTGGTTTTTATGTTGCTCTTCTCTGTTAACTGTCCTGAGACCTCTGGGTATAGGGCAGAATATAAATTCAATTAATAATAATAATAATAATAATAATAATACCACCAGGAAAACAGACTTCATCTAAACATCAGGAGAAATTTTCTAATAGTAAAAACTGTTAGAGAGTGGGACAGACTGCTCAGTGAATGGCAGGCTCCATGTTAGGTAAAGGTAAAGGGACCCCTGACCATTAGGTCCAGTCGTGGATGACTCTGGGGTTGCAGCGCTCATCTCGCTTTATTGGCCGAGGGAGCCGGCGTACAGCTTCCGGGTCCTGTGGCCAGCATGATAAAGCCGCTTCTGGCGAACCAGAGCAGCGCACGGAAACGCCGTTTACCTTCCCGCTGGAGCGGTCCCTATTTATCTACTTGCACTTTAACGTGCTTTCAAACTGCTAGGTGGGCAGGAGCTGGGACTGAGCAACGGGAGCTCACCCCGTCGCAGGGATTCGAACCGCCAACCTTCTGATCAGCAAGCCCTAGGCTCTGTGGTTTAACCCACAGCGCCACCTGGGTCCGGCTCCATGTTACTGGAGTACTAAAGCAAAGGCAGACAAACATCTGCTAGGGGAGCTCTGATTCCATCCTGCAATGCAGATCCTGCATTGTGTGAGGGGTGGATTTGGACTAGATGATCACCGAGGTCCCTTCTAACTCAATGATTCTAAGGAGCTAAATAGGGGGAGACAGAGCTTGCTGGAAGAGGCCCATCAAGTCCAGCATCCTGTTCTCACAGTGGCTGATGAGATGTCTGTGAGAAGTCTGCAATCTGCACAACAGCACTCTGCCCACCTGAGATTCCCAGCAACTGGTGTTCAGAGACATAATGCCTCTGACAGTGCAGGTAAAATAGAACTATCATGGCCAGTAGCTGCTGGGAATATCAGAAGTAGGAACTCTGCCAGTCATATTTAGGAACGCAATGCGGCCAGCTTAAAAGGCCTCAACTGTTATGCTGCCTTCCACAAAACAGGCATGGGTTGCCATACGGCTGGGAATTCCTGGACATGTCCTCTTTTGGGGGTCCTACATGCCCATTTGGGGGGAATTTTACATTTTAAAGCAAATGCCCCGGACTTTGGGGTTTTCCATTTTTTTGTTTGTGTGTGCATCTGGCAGTGATTGCCCTAAAAAAGCTCAACAACTTTTTGTGTCCAGATTTTTACCTCTTGAAATATGGTCCTGGATGTGATGGTCTTTCTGCAAGAGTCAGTAGCAGATATTCCGGAAGGAAGAGGCAGTACATATTTTGCGTGGTTGATCTTTCCCCCCTCCTCTCCCATTGCCTGCCAGATTTCCACAGCAAGTCTAAACTGCTGCAACAAATGCTGTCCCAAAACCCATCCTGCTTTTGCCCGCTCTCTTATCTCCTGCTTTTGCACAAGTTCTGTTTCAAATTGGGACTCAGCCCCTCGTGTTCATTACTTTCTCAGCAGTTCACAGGAGTCCGGCCTCTTTGATCTTTAAAGCAATAGTTCTGAGTGGTGTTTCCTTAACCTTTCAAGTTCCTGCTCAAGCTTGTGGATAATCTGATCCCCTTGTAGCCTTGAAAGTGAATTCCTTATCAGATTTGCCTTACACACACACACACACACACACACGCACGCACGCACACACACACACACACACACTATTATAGCACAGACTAGAAAAACACTTTCGTCTACCCTTCCACCCTTATTATTTCCAGAGCTCATACCAATCTTCAGAAATCAAGTACAAATACAATGGATTCCAAAACTGTGCACAAGGAAAACTCAGCTGTTCCTTTTTCTTTTCCTTTTTTCACATTTAGATTTCCACAGAGTTGTGTCACACCGAAATGTCACAAATGACTGTTTTAAGTAACTGAAAGGGCATTCACGCTAAGGCAGCTAGCCATTTTTACACAGCTTTGGAAGAGCAGGAATAATTTACCCTTCTCAAGCGCCTTCAGTCTGCAAACCTGTGTAAGCCCCACTGAACACCATTGCGGAGCAGATCCTGCACTTTGCTGGCATGACATATTACTATCAGTGTTGCTGCAGGGATCTCAGATAACAGGGATGGGAAAGATCTGTGTTTGAAATGTTGGAAAGCTGGATTTGTTATACTGGACTGTGGGAGGTACCGGTATGTGTCTGGCTGGTATGTGGAGACTCCTGCCTTGGGATGGAGAGTTGGCCAGATGACATATTGGATTCCTTCTAGCTCTGCAATATACCTATGGTGCATCCAGCCTATGACCAACTCAGAGGAAGACTCTAGAGTCTAAGAAGCTGCTTTCTATATGTTACCATAGAAGTGAAAGACAAACAGGATGGTGCTGGACCAGGTTGGGATTTGGGTCTGATCCAGCAGGGATCTCCTCAAGTACAGACAGAATTTGAATTCTGAAAACTGAATCAATTATAAATAAGGAGAAGGGCTTTATTGTATTTGGTGCTATGGTATGGTATTTTAAGATGCAGTAGTCTAGAATTAAAATCTGAGTAAGGATATACACAGATGGAATGATAAGAACGCAAGAGACTGCCGGATCAGGCCATTGGCCCATCATCGTGCCCCTTCCTGTTTTCACAGATGCCCCAAATGGAAAACAGCAAGCAGCACCTGAGAACAAGAGCATGATTTCCAGCAGCTGGTGTTCAGAAGGATTTCACCTCCAGTCGTGGAGGCAGAGCACAGTCTCCAAAATGGCTAGCAGCCATTGATAGACTTATCCTCCATGATTTTGTCTCGCCTTTTTTTTTTATTATAAAACCATCCAAGCTAGAGATCATCACTGCCTCCTGTGGAAGTGAGTTCCATATTTTAACTACAATACCGGGGAACTCAGAATAATGAGTTGATCGTATTATTAATAGATGCCCCCTTTTGATATATGGTGCATGATGGATGCTTTTAACGGAATCCTTCTTCTTGCATTACATATATAGATGGAAAATAATTATGTGCGCACATACGTACTTGCCTGCCTCAATTCTATTTGCAAGAACTCAGGTAGGGGGTGATCACATAGCTGAGCACCTCATTCCCCGCCCTCTCCCCATTCAGCCATCAACACACCCAAGAATGACTTATTTGTTCCACACGGAATAGCACAAAGTTTCCGAGGCACACACACAGAGCCGTTCTTGCTCCATACCGTCCTAGCCTCCTGTTGCTGCATCTTCTGCTAGGAAGCACACGCGAGGCACTGTGCCAGTTACGAGCGTGATTCATCATCTCCATGCTCTCCACTTACATCACGATGCACCGCCGCCAATTAAAAGCACAAGCCTGCGTATGGCCGGGGCTGGCGTCCAGCTGCTTGGGCAGACGGAACCCATCAGGTTTGATTTTTTAAATGTCTCTCTGGTGTCTCTTTGGCAGCTCCACCCTCACACTGTTAACATTTCTCAGGCCGATAAAGGCAGAAAAAGCAAAAAGCAAAACCCCTTTGCTGTTTCAGATTGCGGATCAGTTGTTCATCCATCCCCTTTCACTTTTCTGGGATGTTCCACCCAGTTTAAGAATCTGTCTCTCTATCTCACTCTCATAAGGAAAAAGGGGGAAAGGCGTTTTATTTTATGCAATGTTCACTTCCTCTGTAAAACTGTGAGTAAGTGAAATCAGCCCGCAAGTCTGCTAGTAAACAGAAATTGGGTTTCACATCCTTCCTGGACAAATAAAGTCATGTGTGTGTGTGTGGTCACTAAAGCTATTCTTGATATGATAAGAATGACAAGATCTCACTCTGCAACAGATTACATGAAAGTTCAATCAGAGTCAAAATTACTTAAGGTCAAACTACCGTACATGTAGCTTGCCTCTGCATCGTTTATAGCCTGCACACAGAGCAGATGCATGGCACTGGGGTAGGGGGCTTTAACACTTTGCCCCCCTCTCCCTGTCCTGTAACCCCAAATATGCCCTTATGCCTGCTACTTGCAATGAGAGGAAAACTGTGCAGAGTTATCCATCTTTGGGGGAAGGGACATAGGCTAGCAGGCAGAGGAGGACTTGGAGTGTAAGCAGAATTGAGGGGCGAAGCTTGTCTCGATGGGCTAGGCAAGGGCCTACCTTGATCAGGCAGGGGTGATCAAATCACATAGTCAAACACCCCAGTCCCTGGCTATAGAACTTTGTTCCACCTAAGCATGCATAGGGTTGCTTTGTGAACCTAGTAATACAATACTCCCTTCTTCTTTCTATAGGCTGCATGATAACCTCTGACCTTGCTGTTAGGAGTATGAGTCAGTGGGTCGGAACCCAGATCTGAGGGAGTGACCTTCCTTCTGTTCCTCTCCATTTTTACGGTTATAATAAAAGCAGCTCCACCAGCAAAAGTCACACCATGCCAAAGCTGAAGACACAACCTTCTTTCTCTAGACATAGCAAAACCGGCAACTCTTGTGTGCTTTAGCAGAATTGAAAAATAAAATACCCAAAGCTAAGAGACAGGCAAATTAGTAATATCTAAAGAATTTGAGGGCAAGATTCACCTAACCAGCCCCATCAGCAGAAGCCCTGTGCAAGGACCTCCACTTGTATCATGGGGCTTTCCTCCCCCCTGCAATTGGTCCTGGGGGCAGCGGTTGGGAGAAGCCCAGAACAGCACATGGGGGTGGGGAGTATTGTTCTGTCTGGCAAGCTGGAATGCTTGTGCAGGCAGAATGATTGGAACAGCGTGAAGTTGAATTCTACCTTCAGTATTTAGAACACCCACAAAGTATATATTTCATAAGCTCCTATTTGTATTAGCCAAAATTTAAGAATAGTTAAGAAACATTTAAGGGACGCGGGTGGCGCTGTGGGTTAAACCACAGAGCCTAGGGCTTGCCGATCGGAAGGTCGGCGGTTGAAATCCCCGCAACGAGGTGAGCTCCCTTTGCTCAGTCCTTGCTCCTGCCAACCTAGCAGTTCGAAAGCACGTCAAAGTGCAAGTAGATCAATAGGTACCACTCCGGCAGGAAGGTAAACAGCGTTTCCATGTGCTGCTCTGGTTCGCCAGAAGCAGCTTAGTCATGCTGGTCACATGACCCGGAAGCTATACGCTGGCTCCCTTGGCCAATAAAGCGAGATGAGCACTGCAACCCTAGAGTCGTCCGCGACTGGACCTAACAGTCAGGGGTCCCTTTATCTTTAAGAATAGTTGGCAGGCCACCCCTTCTGCAGGCAGAGTGTTCTGGGGGCCAATTCTGATGAGATGCTCTTTCTCCGTAGGTCAGCAGGCAGGAAAAAAAGAGGCATGAATCTGTCAGGAAGATGGAGGCATCATTCCTATACTAACATACCTGAAGTAGCTGCTGAATCATTTTCAAGGGCAGCCCCACGTACAGTGCATTGCAGTAATCTAACCAAGAGTTTATCAGAGTGTGGATTACTATAGCCAGGCTCTGTCCAAGAATGGCCATAGCTGGCAAACCACTGGGCATCCAGAGTCAAAGCAGAATCTAAAGTGCTCCTGAACTGCATATGGTGTTGTTGTTGTTGTTGGTGGTGGTGGTGGTGGTGGTGGTGGTGGTGTGTGTGTGTGTGTGTGTGTGTGTGTTTGTAACCATGTTCAGAGCAGGGCTACCTAATTCCCAGACCAGAGAAGCACCTACCCACAGCATCTCCATCTTGTTGAGATTCAGCTTCAGTTTATATGTCCTCATCCACTCCATTATAATGGCCTGGCACCTCCCAGGTCTCAACTCCGGGCTGATGGATATGACCCCCTATAATAGGGGATGGCAACTTTTTGTGCGTGTACCCATGGTAACTATTCATTAGTTGCCTGACTCATTAGTCCCAAGCAGAAGCTGCAGTTGTAGAGCACACCTTATTCCATACTGAGAGTTCTGGCAGCCAGAAGTATTTCACTGCTATGGGCAAATTGGACTTCTTTGCCAGTTAACTTTTCCCTTGCTAATTTCTCTTAATTGCATCAATCCTAGAACCCAGCCCCACACAAATGGATTTTAGCAGCCATTTAAAATGTCCATTGATTTCCAGCAAATGTTATGGGAAGATTCAGTTTCAGGGTCAGGACCTTTCATGTTGTATTGAACATATTTAGGGTACAAATGCTTCTTTTTGATGCTGACACAATCCCCCTAACACTACACATGCATTTTTTTATTATTATTATTATCAAGGGACTGATTCCTAATAGGGAAATACGTTTCAGTTGTTTATAGTGAATGTCTTTAAAAAACCCCCAATAAAAACTGAAAACACAATAACATAAGTACATCACTACAGAATTTCTTAAAGAACTACAGAAAACAGTTTAAAAAAAAATAAAAAAATCCAGAGCTAAATGGATGAGGTGGGTCTTACACCACCTACAAACAGATGGGAAGAATTCACAAAAAGGCAGGATGGAAATATTTAGAGCAAAGAGTTGCCCTAACTTCAGGGAAGAAGATCCACAGTTTGTAAGCATCCAACAAGATCTGGAGGTTCACAGGGTCCCCACTCCTGCGGCAGGAGATCAGGAGACCTCATTTGGCAAGTGGGTTCATAGCTTAATCTGAAACATTTTGTCCAACTGGTTTGGTGGGGCAGTGCAATAGATCTTAGAAGATTACAAACTTGATTACAGCTTTTGGCATAGCACAATGAACAATAAAAGGTGGCAACGTGCAGAATACAAGCTGCCAAAAAGGAAACCATAAGCACACATCACACAATACTACGAAGGCATAAATGCCTGTGAAAACAAGAAAGCTAATAGCTATATAAGTCATGAAGCTCACTAGGAGGTCTTGCTTAAGAATAACCTACCATGCAAGAATGTTCCAATGATAAAGGGGTGTGGGGGGGGGTAATAGGAACACAGGAAGCTTAGAACAGAAAGACTCATGTGTGGCATATGGTCCTATTTAACCAGGCATACACAAACTCCAGCCCTTCAGATGTTTGGGGCTACAATTCCCATCATCCCTAGCTAACAGGACCAGTGGTCAGGGATGATGGGAAATGTAGTCCCAAACATCTGGAGGGCTGGAGTTTGCCTATGCCTGTAACTTTTAGGGAGATCTGGGCAGTCCATGGAAGGTTATCCTAGTTCGTCCTCCCAGCAACTCAGGGAGTTGGTTAGGCTAGGACACAGTAAATGGGCCAAGGTTGTCTGAGGAGTTTAGTGCAGCCTTTTGCGACCACCAGGTATTTTGGACTACAACTCCCATCAGTCCCAGGAAGCATGGCCAGTTGTTAAGGATGATGGGAGTTTTGGTCCAAAACATTGTGAGGACCCCCAGATTAGGGAAATACTGTATGGCTTAGTGGCTGAATCAGCAGCTGAACCCAGTCAAGCGCTCTATCCACTACAGCACTCTTGACTTGATTGTCACACACTGCATTCACAATGGATTCCTTTATACATCTCTTGTCTTTGGGGAAAATGAACCATCTATATAGTTGCATCAATCAACTCTTCACCAAGACTTGATACTCTGTGTGCATGTGTGAGGCATCTTGGCTGTGTGTTCCTGGAAGACCTGCTCCCTGCCTTGCAGGCCTTTTCCCACCTGGCCTGGGATGGCAGAGCCCTGAGTGACTCCAACGACAAAAACGGAGGCTGCTGCACAGACTCTTGTTGGTTTTATGTATCTTTATTTTAGATCTTGTTGTGATTTATGTGGAAATGGTTCAGTTTGGCTGCGTACTTTTGATGTTTTATTTATTGATTATGACTGTTTTTGTTATGTTGCAATTATTGTTATTTCCATGTTGTAAGCCACCCTGAACATGGATAAACTATGGAAACGTGGCATGCAAACAATGTGATATATGTATCTTCTGATCCTCCAGTGTGTTAAAGTCTTTGCGTTTTATTTATTGAAAATACTTATAACCCACATTCCTCTCAATGGATAATAAGTTAACAAATAAGGCAACCATACAACAGAGTTACTAAATGTAGCAACAGCAAATTAAGGCAGCTAAAATCCACCAATCACAGAGCAGGTTAAACAATCCGGACTGAATGCTCAGAGCAAACAAATACGTCTTAAAACCTTGGCCTAAATCAGTGTTGGCTCAAGTTGCTCCACTTAGTGGAGGGCATTCCACATCACTGCAGAGAAATCTCTCCCCACCACAAAATAATACTTTTACTTTCTTGTGAAAGTGATGCAGACTTTTAGACCAAAAAAACAAAACACAACACAACCAACCCCAGCCACATACAGGCAATGCATTTAAAATTATGAATAAGCCTTGGTTTAAAAGTTAGTTTACTTATACTATGCCATTCTTCCAAATCCATTCCTTCACTTTACAATAGCCGCGTGAGAAAGATTAATCTAAAACAAGGGTAAGCAACATGGTGCCCTCCAGATCTTGCCGACGGCAACTTCTATCATTCCCGACTATTGGCCATGCTGGCTGCTAGGAGTGGCGCTCACACTTGGAGGGTACCAGTGTCTACTGTGGAACTAAGGACAGTGACTGGTCCAAGAACGGTCTGCAAGTTTGATGAGGTGGCTATAGTTCCTCCCATCCATCTCCTCTCTAGTCTTTTCACCAGCCCTCCTCCCCTGTCTGCACAAAAGGAAACATGCTTGCAAACATTCCGTATCTCTTCTATATTCCATCATGCATCAGAGACATTCACGCAAGGCACAAATACGAGTTTCAAAAGTGCCTTTCAGCCCTGTGACAAAATGGGCTAGCAACAATTTGCATTCTGAACTGAGAATATGGAAGCAGTGAATCTGTGCAGAAACATGGCATGTGGCACATGGGCATAACCAAGGGGGTGCAGGAAGGGCAGCTGCCCCCCCTAAATCATGTAAATAAATAAAAAATTGTGTCACAGATAACTCAGTTCTTCTGCCCCCCCCCATAAATCCTGGCTACGCCCGTGATGTGCCGTATGAAGTCATACAGTTTCCCCTCTTACAGACTCAAGTTTGCAGCTCTACTTGCAATGTGGCTGAAGCGTTGTTGTGACAAAGGAGCGACAGTTTCCATGCACGCCACTGCAGGAGATGCAAACGCATAGAATAGGCATAACACACTGTGCTAATTCCCCCTGCCCCCCACGTACCAGTCATATTTGTGCAGGAAAATCACGTGTAAAGAAGCCCTAAATGTTGCAAGCTGGATGTGTGGCAATGCTGTCACATGGCTACATGCCAAAGAGTCAAGTCACATGCAACTTTTTGAGAGAAGCAGTTCATCACAAGGTTATTTTACCTCATCCATTTCACATTTCGACCCTCAGAGGGATAACCATATTAGTCTATTACTTTGTGCGTGACACAAACGAAGTAGCTCCTTAAAAAGGCTGAAAAGTTTACTGTAACAAAAGCTTCTGAGGATGAGAGTCCATTCCATCTGATGCACTGAAAAACTAGTCTTTTCTTGTTTTGACATTGTCAAGCAGATATACCCTCTGAATTCTTAATAATGATCAAAATCAGTTACTTTCTTAAGGCTGCAATCCTATGCATACTTTCCTGAGAATAAGACTGACAGGGGCTTGCTTTTAGAGAAGAACAGAGGCTTCTGCTGTAAATTCCTACAAGAAATTGGGCAAAGATGGGGTAATCCACTTTCCAACTATTCATATTTTCACTTAGTCAACTTCACAGTGCCAGATTCTGGACAAACCCAACACTACACAACACAGTATCAATCTGGTATATCAGCCTTATGTTGCTTGTATGAATTGTACTGACTGGGTTTTTCCTCATGAAATCTGTTTCATACATAGCTAGAGACCAGATTTTCAGTCAGGACATTAGATTCTATATGCTAGTTGTACTTTGTGTACAAAAAAAAAAAGATTCGTTAAGGCTGCAACCCTAGAACCACTTACTTGGGAGCAAGTCCCATTGAACAAAGTGAGACTTATTTCTGTGGCATGCTGCTGTGGTATAAGCTTGCTATTCATTCATTTTATTCATCTTCCCCTGCTGTGAAGCAACTTTTTGTTTTTGTTTCCAGCTCTTTATTATGTACCTTTCAGGCCAATAGCTTCAGTTCTGAGACTTTCGTTTTTGAGCCACTGATCTGTTAGAAAGGAGAGGTCTATGCATTTTTCCTTTCAAAAAAAGTATATTCTTGAAAGGAATCTCCAAAAGCAGCCAGAGAAGAGTCCAAGCATAAAGGTCAGGCATGTGGAATATACTACGATCAACTGAGGCTGCAGTTCTGTATAAATTTAACTTGGAAGCAAACCGCACTTAGTACAATGGGACTTGCTTCTGAGTAAACACAGAACCGACGGGGGGGGGGGAGCATTCCTAAGTATGCTGCATAAATTATTATTGCTCACGAACAACTGTACTGCTAAACAGTTACAAAAAAAGAGGCTTCTCCCTATATCGCCCAACAAATTAGGTCATCCGAACAGAAGTATATTTAGTCATTTGAAGAACAGAAAATAGTTTGCAGGAAAGAGGCGAACTACACAGGCAAAGTTCTTCACTGGCACAGTGCGGCCCCTCTTCCAACTCTTTCAAGGGGTGGAACTATAACTCTGGCCAGACTAGTTAATACGAAGAATCTGCATTTCTGGAAATGAGAGATCTGCAAATTACAGAGTGTGCAGCGTTTGACAATCACAAGCATTGATAGCGGAACTCTGCTCAAGATTCACATGCATCGCCTCTCGGTGGGCGAAAACAAAACAAAAAAGATTGCGCTCTATTCAACCCAGAAGTCACTCACCGCCAGCACCCGGCTTGGCCCAAGCCTCGCCCGTCCCAGGACAAGCCGCTCTCTAGCTCCAGTTGGCGCGTCTTTCTCTTCAAAGTAAATCCATCCCTTTGGAAAAGCACTCCGAGGAAAAGATGGTCATGAAACCGCCCCCTCCCCGTCAGTCACGCCTTCTCCTGCCCCCTCCCCGTTCGCGTCCAATCAGCTCAGCTCTACCCTCTTAAAGCTACAGCGACCTCTCTGTGGGGTTCTTTAAAGGCCAACCGGGACGATTATAAATAGAACCGGCCCAAACGCGCGCGGGGAGGGAAGAAAGCGATTGGCAGGCTTTATTTTTTATGAACGGGTTTGTTTAAGACTGAAAGAAACGGAGACAGTCTTTTTGGCATCGGGGTCAGCAAGAACGGACCCACCTCCTTCTGGAAAATGGTCCGGTCCTGCCCAAGTTCCCTCCAGGAATTGGCTTTTAAGGTGGACTTACAAGGTGGAGGCGTTTGGGCGGCGGCACCTTAAGGGGCATTAGACTCGCTGCTCCTTCAGTCGTTTGGGATCCCTGGCCGTTTGCACGTGGGCTTGCTGGAGGGATCGTCCAGCAGAGATTGAGAAGGGAGGGGCGGCGGTTTTATTCCGCAAATAAAGCCAAGCCAGCGCTTCCCAACCATCATCGGTGCCAAAGAACGGCACGCGCCGCTCCCAACTCGGCGCATTCCAGATCCCTGCCCTGTGTACGCGCTGTTATTTGATCCTGGCCACCCTTCGCTCCATCTTTTTTTTCTCCTTAATGGGAGGAAAAGATCCATAACCATTCCGCCCACTTACGCTTCTTGCTTTTCGTGCATCGTTGTTGCGGGCTAGCATTGCGCGTCAGGACTCCAGAAGAGCCCTGCCGGGTCGGGCCGATGGCCCACCTAGTCAGTGCAGCATCCTGATCTCGCACCTGGCCGTGTGAAGCCCACGATCTGAGCGCAGCATCCAATGCCACACTTGGCAGGACCCAGCACCTGGTATTCAGAAGTATTCTGTCTCTGAGAGTGGAGGAGGGACATAGCCGTCGTGGCTAGTAGCCCTAAAAAGCAAGAAAGCCAGAGATACTGCTATGTGCTGAAAGCAGTGCCAGATTTACGTATAAGCTAAACAAGCTATAGCTTAGGGCCCCACTCTCTTGGGGCTCCCCCCCCCAAAATTAAAGGATGTACATTTCCAAAATATAAGATAAAAAACGAATAAAACCTACATACAGCAACAGTGTTTTGTGTTGTGTAGGCTCCGATGATGTAAGTAATGGGCCCCGCCTGCTAGCCTGCTCCCTAAAATATCACTGGTTTTAGATACCTATTAAGTCCATAAATTACCATATAGCACAGTGTTTCTCAACCTCCTCGGGGCAACGGCACACCTGCCCCATAGAAAAAATCTCGCGGCACACCACCACATGCACCCCGCCCCCCCGCCCTGGGGGGCGGGGTGTCCGCGCACCCTGGCGGGAGGGAGGGGAAGGACCCAGGCGGGCGAAAACGGAGCGGGAGATCGGTGACCGCGGCGGGCCAGGCGCCCCCCTCCGCCTCCCGCGCCCAGCCCCCCGGCAGCACCTCCACCCGGCCCCGAGCGAGCCCGGTGGCACCGGCACCTCCCGCCCGTCCCCGACCGCGACCGGGGCGGCAGAGGCAGCGGGCGAAGCGCCCGGCAGCCCCGGCGAAGGCGGCGGTCGGCGAGCGGGAAGCGGAGCCGAGGCGACGCCAGCCCGGACCGACCCGGAAGCGGAAGCGGCCCAGGGCGGCACAGCAGCCGGTGTCTTCCCGCGGCACAGCAGCCGGTGTCTTGCGGCACACTACTGTGCCGCGGCACACCGGCTGAAGAACGCTGATATAGCATATATTCAACACAAAAAACAGTGACAATTTGTTGTTGACAAAGGACAGCTGGACATATACTGTAAAGGGCCCCATTACCTTAGGTTCTCATGAAACCTAAATCCGGCCCTGGCTGAAAGCAATTGAAACAATAAACTGAGAAGGTACTCGGTTTAAATACCGTTTCTGACATGTTATCATTAGGTGACCTAGCTAGGCCAGGAATTCTCACCCTCAGCGCCTCCCCTCCCCTTAAAGCATTAATACTCCTAGGTCTATCACAGAGGCCAGCTCATTAGTGGCTTCTAGTTATGATGGCTATGTAGTATCTCCAGAACCATTATCAGTTGCTGGGGGTCACAAGATGGAGAAGCCAGTTGTGCTCATGTCCTCCTTGTTGGCTAGTTGAAACCAGGGTTAGGATTGCATCCTTCATTTGGATTTACGATTTCTAGTTATTGAGATATTTTTTTAAAAAACACCAGATTTTCCATGGAAAAAGCAAATCCAGCTTTAAATGAGAAAATATTGTCATAGGATTGAGGAACTGCTGAACTGGTTAAGCTAGTTTCTTTGTCAAATTGATGGCCAGTTAAATGTCCCTATCTCTGTAACTGGAGGGATGGCCATATTGCGATAGAGATTAACAGGAGATGCTCTCAGGAGGAGTGGGGTGGGCCTTTTCCTACTTCACCTGGCTGGATGCCTTACCAGCCTAGGAAGGAGAGCCATAGCCAGGAGGGTTAGCGTATGTGGTTGAGTTTTGCTGATGCTGGGAGCTCAGAGGAGACAGAGGGAGGCCTGACTTTCTTTGTGGGCTGAATCCAAAGCTATGGTTTGTGGGGCACCCCTGGGCACTTGATGGGGAGGCGAGATCTGTTGGAGTGTTAATGCAGTCTTTTATATATATATAATTTTTATTCAATATTTTTTTGGGTTACAAAAGTACATACGTGCATTGTCTATTTTTAGATCATAGTATCTTTTCTACAAATCAGTTATGTTCTATGTGAGACATTGATGTTGTATACAGTATAAGGTTGTGGGAGAAGAGAGGTGGGTGGCAAACTTGCATTCTTTTACATAGTGTATGTGTGAGGTTTTTGTGTCAGCGTCACTTGGGTAGATTCTCTTTCTATTCATTCATTATATTTCCTTGGCAGTGAGAGGGGGGGCAGAGCATGGTTGGTTGTCTTTAGTTGGCTGCAGTGAGATTTGTTTGCATGGAGGAGGGAAGGAGGGATTGTTGGGTCAAGTTAGTCTTTGGAACTGGAGATGTCATGTGCTAACAGAGTTGTACTCATTTAAATGCAAAAATCCTGTGCTTGTTCTATCCAAAATTAAATTTCCAAAACATGTTGTGGACCACAACATGGGAACCTCCCAACGGCATGCTTTTCCTTGGCTGCGTAACTTGTGCCTTTGGCATCAGGATGACTAGACGTTGCGCCAACTCACTTTCATGCCACTTGGCATATTTGCACATCAGGGAATATCTGGGAACTTGTAGTTCTCTGCGGGTTTGCAGGAGGGATGGTGACCGAGAATTCTCAACACCATCATTAAGGAACACAATCTTGGAATTAAAATAAAAAAAATCCTTCCAGTGGCACCTTAGAGACCAACTAAGTTTGTTATTGGTATGAGCTTTCGTGTGCATACACATGAAAGCTTATACCATTAACAAACTTAGTTGGTCTCTTAAGGTGCTACTGGAAGGAATTTTTTTATTTTGTTTCGACTATGGCAGACCAACACAGCTACCTACCTGTAACTAAATCTTGGAATTGTTTGAGGGAAGCCGTGACAATTATGATGGTACAATATGATGTACATTTGCAGTGTAAATATGCCTTCGGGGCACCAATGCTTGTATCCGTCGTTGATTTATACACCAATGTAGCCTCTTCTACTTGCAGCCATAGCAAAGGTGCTTTCACATACGAAAACCAAAAACTGTGTCCTTCTAGGCATGTCATGAATGTAGCCTGGGTTTGGAAGGGGACCCAGGCAATGGAACCAGTTTTCAATACAGTGGTACCTCGGGTTAAGTACTTAATTCGTTCCGGAGGTCCGTTCTTAACCTGAAGCACCACTTTAGCTAATGGGACCTCCTGCTGCTGCTGCGCCGCCAGAGCACGATTTCTGTTCTTAGCGGAGTTCTTAACCTGAAGCGTACTTAACCTGAGGTACCACTGTAATTTATTAGTTCTCTCTGTTCAAGAGTTCTCATCCATGCACACGTTTGGCAGGGATAGCAAAAAACAAACAAACATTTGCTCCGAGCCTCTTTCTCTGCTTACTCTGCCGAGACAAGTTGGCATCATGATCACAGGGCTCTCTGGCCTTATCAGGATGCTTTTGTAAGACCGCTGCCTTGATTGACGATGCCTATCAGCCAAGTCATGCCTTGCTGATTCGTAGCTTGCAAGGAAAATTGCCCATCTTCTCAAAGGCAAAGTCCTGTTTATTTGAGATAGCTAAACTGCTGAAAGCTATGGATGGCTGACATCCATTTAAACATTCACTCACTCATTCAGTTCATAACTGATTACATTAAAAAATAGTAAGGAGAATAGAAGGACAAGTATCAAGAAAACGTACCAGAACTTTGGTGCAAAATCTGATTTATCATGATGTGTGACAGGCAGCTGGTTGCCCATGTCCATGACAATCCCTATTTTGGAAAACTTCAGTCTAGCCATGTCAGAAGTGGGAATTCTTTGTTACTGATAGAATAATGCAACATCCCAAGTTTGTCCTTGCAACAACCTTGTGAGGAGGTGGGTTAGGCTAACAGATTGTGACTGGTCCAAGCGAACTTAACAGCTAAGTGGGGATTTGAACCCTGGGTTTCCTACTCCAATCTGATCCTCTGACCCAGAGGTCAGCAACCTTTTCCAGCCATGGGCCGGTCCACCATCCCTCAGACCATGTGGTGGGCCGGACTATATTTTTTTTTGGGGGGATAAACGAATTCCTACGCCCCACAAATAACCCAGAGATGCATTTTAAATAAAAGCACACATTCTACTCATGTAAAAACACCAGGCAGGCCCCACAAATAACCCAGAGATGCATTTTAAATAAAAGGACACATTCTACTCATGTAAAAGCACACTGATTCCCGGACCATCCACGGGCTGGATTGAGAAGGCGATTGGGCCGCATCTGGCCCACGGGCCTTAGGTTGCCTACCCCTGCTCTAACCATTGTCACACTGGCCATTAACAGAAGTGGAAGCTGACTTCTTCCAGTTTCTTGCTTCATTTTGGCCAGCTTTACTTCTGTATCTTTTATCTAACAGTTTAGACATTTAGACTTTTCTAAATGTCCTGCCCCATTGATTGGATTTCTTTCAGCTTTGTGTATAATCTGTCTGGGAGCATTGCTGGAGGAATCAACACAGGGCTCCCTTGGTGTCCTGTTCTTCCTGTTCACCTTGATGTGAGCAGCATTTCAGCCCATGATTGTGCTGGAGTAGGAATGGGAGCTTCTGCTGACCCCCCGCATCACTTCTTCTACAAATGCCCCTCTGTACTTGCATGGGGAGGGATCAGATTTGCCCAGATCTGGTGGTTGGCTTAGGATTATTAACGCCGATGTAACTCTGCGTTACAGTCACGATTTTTACGCTATGCTTGTCTTTGGATAGTTTTGCACAAATACTTCTGGTTTTCTTTTCTCTGCATCACATTAGCAGTCACACACAGAGAGAGATGCCCATGTGAAAAGGGGATGTCGTGATTCATTTTAGAAAAAATGCCTCCGCAAAGAATCCCAGGGGGAAACGAACTGCGAACCTGCTTTTTGCCTTTACGATTGAACAGCCAGATGTGGCATTTGACCGTGGCCTACGCAGTGTCGTACGTGGAATAGAAATATTAAGGTGAGCACGAACGCTCCTTTTGTGTTGCCATCGAGAGTCGTGAAAGCCAGCAGAGAAGAAGCCAGCGACACCTAGTGGTCCTCAGATGTAACAGAAAATGCCTCGTACAAGGAGCAGCAGTATGAAGAATAAAATAGAGTTCAAGCAACGTTGGAACATTGTGGGCAGCACATGCCTTTAATGTAGATTATGGGATGGGCAGGAGCATCAGCAGCCATTGGTGAGGCAATAGGGGAGGTCTAAGCACAGAAAAGTGGGACCCAGGTGGCACTGTGGGTTAAACCACAGAGCCTAGGGCTTGCTGATCAGAAGGTCGGCGGTTCGAATCCCTGCGACGGGGTGAGCTCCGTTGCTTGGTCCCTGCTCCTGCCAACCTAGCAGTTCGAAAGCATGTCAAAGTGCAAGTAGATAAACAGGTACCGCTCCGGTGGGAAGGTAAACGGCATTTCCGTGCGCTGCTCTGGTTTGGCAGAAGCGGCTTTGTCATGCTGGCCACAAGACCCAGAAGTTGTACGCTGGCTCCCTCGGCCAATAAAGCGAGATGAGCGCTGCAACCCCAGAGTCGTCCGCGACTGGACCTAATGGTCAGGGGTCCCTTTACCTTTAAGCACAGAAAAGTGTTTTCAAGTGAAATGGTGGATGATAGACAAACAGGCTCATTTCCTTCTACCTGAAACACATTGATGATGAAGGGACCATTGGGAAGACACAGATTTCATCACTCTGTTAGGGCACCTGAGCATGAGTTTCTTGCATACTTGACATGATGGCTGCGTTCTGCCTCCATTGTTAGAAGCAGTAACGCTTCTGAACACCAGCTGCTGGGGACCACAAGAGGGGAGAGGGCTCTTGTGCTCAGATCCTGCTTCCTGGTTTCCCACAGGCATCTGGTTGGCCACTGTGAGAACAGGATTCTGGACTAAATGGGCCATTAGCCTGATCCAGCAGGTTCTTCTTAGGTCCATACAGAGTCTGTCGGTCACCTAGATTCCTTGCAGAAGAGAAGAACCAACTGTCTTGTGGCAGCATAAACGCTGACAAATTTATTGTGGCAAAAGCCTTCGAGGTCTAGAGTCGGTGCATGAAGATGCATTTCTCAGAATGCATGGGTGTAAGGGACAACAAGTATAGAGGCTGGAGTTAAATGACAATGAAACACACAAAGAAAAGTACATGACAATTCAATTAGAACTTGAATGTATGCAAAACAAACTTAAAATACCATTGACCATAGTATTCTCCTGGAGCAGCTGCCCAATTTACAGTGGTTCCAGTTCTACTTGTATGGCCATCTCCGGGGGGGGGGGGGTGTTGCTTCGGTGATGCAGTTTGGCCCTGTAGATCTCTCAATGTGGGGTGCCACATAAATCAGTTTTATCCCCCATGCCGTTTAACATCTGCATGAAACCACTGAGAGGGGTTATCAGGATTTGGAGTACAACAATATAAAGATAAAATACAGCTCCATTTCTCCTTTGCATCTGCAGGTGTGGCAGTGGATGTGCCAGACCAGTGTCTGGTCTTGGCAATGGACTGGCAGAGAACCAATAAACTGAAACTCAATCCAGGAGACTGAGGCATTATTAGTGGGTGATTCCCTAGACTGGATAGGTGGTGTTCAACCTGTTCTGCACTGGGCTACTGTGGAAGAGGTGAAGATTGTCAGATAGCAATATATAAACCCGTTCTGTTTCTGAACTTACATGTACCCCCCACCCCGGTGGGTGGGTGGCTTCAGCTTCTAGCCAGCCAAATATGTGATGGTTTAAAAACATATGAGATGCATCCCAAGAGGTTCTTAATAGCGATAATACATTTGATTTGCTTCAGTCTTCTGCCATTAAGCTCTGAAAGCCCTAGTTAGATTGACACGTGCTATATCGTGGTGGGGGAATCATATTAGTCTGCGATGTGAGTAGCAAGACAAAGGAGATGTGGGAATTAATCATCCAGAGAGAACAAAAGCGATAATATCTAATGTAGCCCACTGATGAAATTTCCATGCAGTTTGCTTGCACTCTGTTCAGCGAACCCCATGGGCAGAGAAAGAATCTTGTAAGATGATGCAATACACATTTGAACAATATCTCCGTGAATAATGCCGTACAAAAACCATAATGTTTAATTTGTTTTTGCTAGCTATAGAAATTGGCTGCTTCCAAAGTTAAGGGGTTTTCTTTTTTGCAAACTGTTAGCTTCTAGTTTTAGGAATTGACAAACACAGCATGGGAGCAAAAGCACAGCTTCAATGGAGCCATTATTTGGGGGGTAATTCATGGACAAGGGCTGTGGTGGTGCAATTGCTTTGCATACAGAAAGTCCAAGGTACAATCTCCAGCATGTTCAAGGAGGGCTGGGGGGAAACTATCTGAAACCCTATGTTGCCAGTCAGTGGAGACAATACTGAGGCCAATAGACCAATAGTCTGACTTGGTAGAAGGCAGCCTCTGAGTTCCCTTTTTTGACTAAGCGAAATCTTACTGGTGAATGTGAATTGGGTTTTAGGCGTTTGCTTATTTGCTAACTACAGTATATCTGCCACACTGCCCAGTGACATATGTTCTCTGGGCTGATCACAAATAAGTAGAAGAAAGAA
This sequence comes from Darevskia mixta, assembly GCA_034641385.1. Taxonomy (NCBI): domain Eukaryota; kingdom Metazoa; phylum Chordata; class Lepidosauria; order Squamata; family Lacertidae; genus Darevskia; species Darevskia mixta. Next base: position 7,423,510 of record JAWWNH010000001.1, on the reverse strand, counting down.
TAGATTTCAATATTAAAATATAATATAATTTGCAGCAGAAAGCAATGCAAACATTTGTGGCTTTTTCCACTAGAGGAACAAATAAAACAGTTAATAATGTGCACGTATAAATACAGTAGGAATCATAAATTGAGAAGCGCAGGATGTGAAAACAGAAGGGCTCTATATCTGGCACTGAAAAGGTAAGTTTGCTGTGACACTTTTAAAAAAGTAAAAACAACAGCATTGAGAAAAACTTACCCCTTCAGGCACATAATATAGAAAGAAAGTAAGCCACAACCTCTGGAAAACTTTGGGGATTTCTTTTTGCCACATCCCCCCAAAGCAACAGAAATTTCCCTCCATATTTTTCAGAGAGGGGTGAATGATTTCATGGACGTGCCGAGCGATTTTCATGACAACATTAATCTCCATCTAGGTACTGCTGCAACTGGCATATCAGCCAAAGCTGATTAAAAAGGTGCTTCAAGTCATGGAGGCCACTTGAGCTTCAGCTCTGCAGATGGCTCAGTTTGTAGAGCATGAGACTCTTAATTGCAGGGTTGTGGGTTCCAGCCCCACATTGAGCAAAAGATCCCTGCACTGCATGGGATTGGACTAGATGATCCCTGTGGTCCCTTCCAACTCTGCAATTCTATGACGACAACACCTGGTTGAATAAGCACCTTCAGACTGTGAACTTGATCCAGTAGCACAAGCCCATCCAGAAGGAGTGGAACACCATTTATTTGGGTGGATGAACCTCCACATTGTCTAGATTGAATCTCAGTTGGTTCACCCCCATCTAGTCCATTACTGTGCACAAACCCTGATTCCAGACATCAGCAGCCTCCCCTGTATCTGATGAAATAAGAGTAAAGGGTGAGTGCCATCCAAATACTGATGACATCTCAGACAGAATGCCCCATACAATCTCTGCCAGTGGCTTCGTGTAGATGCTACATAGCACAGGGAAGAGAAGAGAATCCTGTGGGGAAAACATCATTCATGGTAGCATAATGTATTGTTTATATCGTAAATATAATATCTCTGTGATTTGTTCATTCTCAGAATAACCAGTTTTCATGGGATTCCAGATTGCAAGCCGATTCACACGCCGCCCTGGTATGTAGACTGAAGATCTGGTGGTGGGTGGGAAGGGGTCTTGGGCCCATATTCTAATGTATGTTTTGTATTATTTGTTAACTGCTTAGAGGCTTGGTTTACAATTAAGCAGTAGACAAGTTTTGTTGACTAAATGAATAAATAGGCCCTCTGACGCCTGTAAAACATATTGTGAAGCTAAGTGTGTTCTGAATGTCTTTGCACATGGATCATGCTGTTTCTTTTTCATTAGATACTTAGACTAGCTACCTGACTAAAGCTATGTTGGTTTGTAGGTTTTGGCTCTGTGTCTTGGGACTTGGTTATGATCCCCATTGTTCAGTGATCTTGAATACTGGGGCAAGTGCTGCCCTTATGACGCTTTTCCTTTCCATCACCCACCTGGTAAGAAAGGAAAGGAGAGGTTGATTATTGGAAATGACAACCTGTTTTAGAATTTCATAGTACAGATTGGGGCACTTCTAACCACTTTTCCTTACTTGCTTTTGAATTTTAGTTTTCTGTATGCAAATGGCTAGCCCAGTTACGATCACTGTGGGTTGTCTATGGTAGGGCCCATCCATCTTTGAAACAATTCTTCCGATATTAGTAGTTCCACTAGCATAAAGTGGAAGAGACTGGCTTTCATTTCACAGCATGTGGAATAAGAGTAACCAAGATAACCGACCTTGGCGGCCCCCACTTTTGGCCTTAACAACATACAGATCTCTCATTGACTGTTGTGGATGGTTGAAGAGATGGAATGCAATGGGCCTGAATCTCCCATATCTGCTCAGGAGAGTGGGGAGGCCGCTTGACAGCTTCTCTGTAGCTGGAACAAGGCCATTATTAAGCTCTGCCAGATTGAATGAGGCCGAGTGAGCTGTAAAATTGCAGGAGAGAAGGCAGACCAGATGACCTCCCCCATTCTAGCTTCTGGCAAGTTGTGACACAAGACAGAACTTGGAAGATCCACAGGCTGAAAATGGCCATTGGCTGAGTGCAGGCAAGTGCAGGGAGCAGGCAAAGGACCTGTCAAGATGCATCTGTGGGTTACTCTTGGCAAGCCATCTCCCCAGTTTATGCTCCAGTGACCGAAATTAGCTTTTTAAAACCAATATGCCAAGGTACAAATGATCAGTCAGGTGAGAATAGCTGGTTTCATTAAAAATGAGCAACACATGTTCAAAATTTACAACTCAGTCAAAAGTGAAAGCAGACATAACTTGACACTACTTATCCCTGTCCCCCAACTGGTTTGATGTAGTAGAGTTTCTGCTCAAATCCTCTCCAACCTAGTGCCTTCCAATGATGGCTGGAACCCCATGGCCAATAGCCATGGATAATGGGAGTTGAAATCCAAAAAATGAGGTTGATGCATCAGGTCAGAGAAGGTTGCCCTACACATTCTGGATGAGTTCAACAGCTACTTCAAGTTGAGGTGAGAAGGAGGACTGAATGGGGTGGAGAGACATAGGCCTACTGAATTATCCCAGGATTCTCTGCACCCTCAGTGGACTGTATCATGTCCTGAGTATCTCCCACCCATCATACATAGTAGTGTGGTGTAGTGGTTAGAGAGTTGGACTAAGACCTAGGAGACCAGGGTTCTAGTTTCCTCTCAGCCATGAAGCTCACTGGGTGACCTTGGGCCAGTTGCTGTCCCTCAGCATATCCTACCTCACAGGGTTGTTGTGAGGATAAAACGGGGAGAGGGAGGACCTGTTAGCAGTTTACCAGGGAGACAGGGGCATATGGCAGGCCCCCAGCTGGCTCACGTCCTTGCCGGCCGAACTGCTGGGCAACGTCCGACCCTTGGAAACAGCTATGATCAGCGACCCGGACATCAAAAGCCGGGCCAGCTATCTTGCAGAGTCCATTGCGTAACAGAAGTGGCACGGAAAGCTTGTGTGAGCGTATTTACAAGCATTTTATTAAACATACATCAGGACAAAGAGAAAAACATGTCTGATCTCCTTCATGTCCAAAGCAGTAAGCCAAAAGCGAAAGCTATTCACATAATATTCCCAGCAGGCAGTGCTGGGACGTTACGCAGACATGTGACATTGCAACAGTCTCACATCTGCCCTTAAGGTGGAATGGAATATCATAACAGGACCATGGATACCCCCTTGAGTTCCTTAGAGGAAAGGTGATATATAAATGTAACAAATAAATAAATACATGCTACCAAACATGCATAGTGATGATGCACACACAACATAGGCATATAATAATTCATTCCAATGATTATAGTCCCCAGCCATTATATTCACTAGCCAGTAGAGAGGAATCAAATGGGAGTTTGTATCTGGCATGGAAATGTCAGGAAAATGGTGCAGTGATTTTCTTCTCCTTTCTGACATTTTCTGCAGCTTTCCAAAAGACTAATGTTTTGATCCTCACAGTTCAAGTGAAAGCACTGACCTTGTCACATTAGCTTGGCTCATCTTCTCTGGAATATGGAGAGTGCTGGGAGTCAAAAGCCATGTTGGTTAAATAAATTGTCATCGGGTTTGCCTTTTGTTACAGAATGCTTGCCTGCTAGAGTGAAAGCACCCAGAAATCAGGTTTTTTTTTGGAGGGGGGAGTAGTGGACAATCAAGTGCTTTTCATGGTGAGGCAGCTCCTTTACACAAGCTAGTTGCAGTTACAGGTAGGTAGTCGTGTTGGTCTGCCGTAGTCGAAACAAAATAAAAAAATTCATTCCAGTAGCACCTTAGAGGTTTCTAAGGTGCTACTGGAAGGAATTTTTTTATTTTGTTTCGGCTACAAGCTAGTTGGTTCAGGTAGGTAGCTGTGTTGGTCTGACGCAGTCGAAATAAATAAAAAAAATTAAAAAATTGTCCAGTAGCACCTTAGAGACCAACTAAGTTTGTTCTGGGTATAAGCTTTCATGTATGCACACTTTTTTAAATTTTATTTATTTATTTCGACAAGCTAGTTGGGTGGAAGGAAGGAAAATGTTTCTTTGCTGATGCCAAGGTGGCTGATCACAAGATGCAGACACTGACTGAGTCAGGTGAACAAACAGAAGGAGTATAGTACCGTATGAAGAGGCGATGAAGCTAGTAGGAGGAAGAAGTTGCTGGGAGAAACTTGTTGCAAGGAGATCCTGCATGCTGCAACAACCAGGTATGAAGTCTACAAATAGGAGTCACATGATTGGGTGCTAAAAGCAAAGTAGCCAGTGTTCCCCAGCTTTCAACAGCAGCTAATGTGTGTGACCCTGTATAACTGGAATGACGTAATAAATCAATATTTTGGCGTGGCAGCAGCTACACTACGGAACTCCCTGCCTATTGACATCAGGAGAGAATTAAAAACATTCCTGTTTGCCCAGGCATTCAGTGACTGAAAGTTCTGGCCTGGCAACCTTGAAATTATTAGTTTGAGAGTAGGCAATTGCTTTTAGGATTCTCAAGTTGTTTTTAGAAGGTTGCTGTTACGGGATGGATTACTGAAGGATCACGTGACAGTTTCCATGACTACTGCAAAAGCAGATAGCTCCCCACAGTGCTTCACCTCTTCCATATGACTGACCACTTTATGAGTGCTTCCAAACTGTTGCTATTTTCAGGTGATATTCAGTAACATGGGGGCAAATTCAGGATGCTCAGTTAAAGATGATTTGATGATTTGATGCTCTTATGCAACAAACCTGTTTCAGTTTGAACGGCAAAATCACACTTTTTACAATAAGGAAAGTGATGAGGAAATGTTCTGGAAAGTATGGCATAACAATTGCTTGGTGTGGCAATCATCTAACCTCCCCACAAACTTTGTGCAAACAAATTGGGGTGGATGCTGAATAAACAAGTCATCTGGAACCAGTGGGGGAGTGTGTCTTCATAGACTGATTTGAAGGGCACATGTCTGTTGCATTCTCCTCATACCACCCTGCCAGCACCTGCCAGAAACACCCGGGGCCATTGCCCCAGCAGCTCCCCCATGCTACATCCCTGTCTGGAATGCTTCCTGTCAGGAAGAAGTTTGTGCGTTGTCCAGCAACCAAGAACTTGCAAACTCTGCTGAGGTTACAGTTACCCAAACTTTGCAGGTAAATGTCTAGATCAGAAGAGCAGGAAAAGATTGCGGTCCCAGAGCAGCCAAGTAACTAGTCATTTTTTCTGGTGGCCTTACTCCTCCAAAACTGTGCCGCCCCCCTCCCTCAGTGACTCCCTGCGAATGTCCGCTATTTCTATAAACTCCCACAATAAAGACCACCAGGTTTTAAAGCTAGAGTTATGCAAGATACTTATTGAATGGTGGGTTTTTAGGAAAATATGTTTTCTGGGGGGAAGTGGCAGGGCAGAGGCCAAATTGCTTGTATGGACCTGTGCTTTTTAGATATGGAACAAGGGGAAGTGTGAACAACCCCTAATACTTAGTGGTTTGTGTTGCTTTTTCTGAGAAATTTCAGTATAAACTTGTTTTCCCCCCTATGTACCGTGCCCAAATTCTCAACGTTTCTATTTGGATCATTGTGCAGAAGGAAATATAATATTTTGATCCTTCTAGCGAGAAACAAATTAGCTTAATTTCCAGCCTCAAGCATCTGATTACAGATAATTTCCCCAAACAGTTTCTCCTAGAGTGCCACCCTTGCTATTTCCCCCTCTTTTTTACAGGAAGAAAAATCACCACATGACTACTTTTCTTGATTGCAAAATCAATGCAATCCATAGTGAAGGGGCAATATTGAACGAGAGCCGAATAATGAAAGGAAACCCTGATGTGAACCCATCAGGAGTCTGACATCCCCCCCTTGCAGAGCTTTCAAAATAATTATATTAGCCATACATTATTTAGATGTACGGCTCTTTCTTGATTTCCAGATTAAATACAAAGCACAGCGCTGTACTTGCAAGCTGTATATACCTCCACCCCCATTATTCTTCTTCTGGAAGAAGTTACGCTTTGAAGATGTGACTGTTTTTGCACTGACAGATTGTCTGTGCACACATTACAGTAAGCAGTAAAGTGAAGTGGCACACTGACACCATCTTAACACTGACTATAACATCTATATATACTCAGTGTTGCTATAGTAATATAATGCTTTGTTAGAAGGGGAGAGGAAGGGAACACGAAAGCCAGACCCAATACCTGACAGACACGTGCAGAATCATACAGGTTGCAAGCATGTTGCAGCATGCACACATTGAATCAATGGTGTTGCAGTTTGAATGTGGGTGTCGGACTCGAGGGATTCTCTCCTCCCCTGTAGCCTCCAGGATCAAAGAAGAAACAAGAAAATTCGTATTTATGGTTTTATTCAGCAACTGTGGAGCAAGGCAACGAATCTAGTGCTGGACGCCATGGTGACGTTGCTCACTCTGAGCCCCTCCCTTTCCTTCCTCAGCAACACCCTGTGTCCCTACAGGAGGTCTCAGGAGTCAAACGTTGTTGCATCCTCAGCAACACCCTGTGTCCCTACAGGAGGTCTCAGGAGTCAAACGTTGTTGCTCTTGAATTCTAAGGGACTGGCGAGTCCGTGGAGTTCCCAGACTCTCCAAGGATTTGTCTGCTATCAGTTCTCCAACTCCTCCTCCTTCTCCCAATACCTCATAACTTGGCAGTTCAGCATCCTGTTGTAATTCAATCTTGTCTCCTTCTCCTCTTGCAGCTACTTGGGGGGGGGGGTTGGGGTGATTCTTCCCCCTCCCCCTCCCCCTTCCCCTCTGAAGGAAGCAGAGGGGGAGGAGGGGGCAATTCCCAGACCTCCTCTTCAGTCCAGTCCCTGACAGTGGGGGATTGGGGAAAATCCCACACGGCATCAATTAAGTTCAGCCCTCAGCCCTTGTGATCCTGCCCCCACACAATAGGGAATGGGACTAGCCTTGGGAGTGGCACGATGCAAATATGCACCCCATGCCAGCTCGCCCGACACGCACAATGCTCCCCACTTTTTGGCAAGGAAGGATTACATATATTGGACAAATCATACTAGCTAACATAGTGTAATGTCATGCACATGAGCTCATGAAACTTGGCTGCAATCCTTACCCAACTAAAGCTGCTATTGCACAGGCCCACGGTCACTCTGAAATGGCAGAAGCGTCACCATGGGTAAACAGCATCATCTGTATTAGCAAATCAAACTCTTAATTGTTGCATTGGTCCCACAGACTGGGAACAGAAAGCAGCTAGCACATCCTTTTGTCTAAATCGAGAAAGAGAGACACTGAGTTATGTAGGCCTCGGCTTCCAGATTTCTGCTCCTAAAGCAAATAGTATATGCTGTGTTGACAGGCGGCTGTGTTTATCTAGCCATGTCTGCCGTCTTTCAGTGTCAAGACGGAGGAAGTGAGTTGAAGCATTAATTTAATTACAAAAAGGCCCCACTGATAATTTGTTTTTAACATAAAGGGCCTCCAGGGACAAATGTCTTCATGGGATCAACGTAACGGAACTCTAATCCAATTAGCTCCAGTGAGCTTGCTGAAGAATTTATATTGTCTTGATGCAAACACATGGCAAGGCAACAAGCACGGACACACAACCTATTTTGTCACGAATGCTTCATTCTGAGGCTGGATGCTTCAAAAATGTGCACATGGCAAATTAAATGGCAACTGGATCTTAACTTCGGCTATGGAAAGCATGTATCTGAAAGAAGCAAGAAGCCCCTCAATAAAAAATAAACCACATTATAAAAAGAAGCTGATGTAACAAAACTGCTTTTATGTACATAACAAGCTGAATTATAAGCCGCTGAAAAACAGTTTCAAAAACTTTGTGGTTACCTTGCATGCCCTACTACAAAGGAACAGCCCGGTCCAAGGTAAGGGCTATGCAGCAGAAACCTATGGCTGTTTTCTCAGACCCACTGAGTTCAGTTAGGGCAATACACCCTAGTTAGGGGGGCTGTGAAAAAGAAGACAGGGATCAAGTGGCAAGTTTTGAAACTCAGGATCTCGCCATGACAGTCTCCATAGCCATGCCCCTAATGAGTCTTTAAAAAGCCAAGCATCTTTGTCAGTCCATAAAATACACAAACCCAAAGAGCAGCAGCATACTGCACAATACCCACTTGATTAGGATCAGCATGATTGCAACCCTATGCGCTGTTTCCAGGGAGTAAGCTCCTACTTCTGACTGCATAGGTTAAACTTAAATTTTTTTAACACTGATCTTTAGGAAAAGCTCTTCTGCTTTTATATTAGACTAGGGGCTGCACCCCTGCTCACTCCTCTCGCCAACTCTGCTGCCATTCCCCCTACAATAACTCCCTGGAGCGTCTCCGTCCAACCCCATGCAACTACTAGCCTCATTTTTCACCTTCCCAACTCCATTTCCGAAGCCTCTCTTCTGTTCTGCAGCCCCACTTTGCACCCATTTTCACCTCCCCTCATGACCATGCCTTCCCCCTTATTTTATGCCTTCCCCCTTATTTTGTGGACACCCCTCCCCCAAGCACAAATGCCACCCCATGGTAACCTCTTGCATCTTCCTCCTCCCTCACATTGCAACTACCAAGCATCCTCATAACCTTTTGCCTGGCTATGAAGTCACCCTGCCTATGAACCTATGCCCGGCTATGAAGTTACCGAGAGCCAGTGTGGTGCAGTGGTTAAGAGCGGTAGACTCGTAATCTGGGGAACCAGGTTGGCTTCTCCGCTCCTCCACATGCAGCTGCTGGGTGACCTTGGGCTAGTCACACTTCACAGAGTGTTTGTTGTGGGGGAGGAAGGGAAAGGAGAATGTTGGCTGCTTTGAGACTCCTCCTCCTCCTCCTCCTCCTCCTCTTCTTCTTCTTCTTCTTCTTCTTCTTCTTCTTCTTCTTCTTCTTCTTCTGCTGCTGCTGCTGCTGCTGCTGCTGTCATGCCCCTGCTCTCATCTCCATCTCTTTTGCCATTCTTACTACTCCTTTTGTGCAACCATCCTTTGACTCCTGTGTTCACCTTCATTTCCTCCCCCAATTTCCCTCCTCTCTACTTTTCTCAATGCCCCCTTACCATAGCTGTCAACTTTTGGATTTGAAAATAAGGGATTTTTTCAAACTTTCGGATTTGAAAATAAGGGATGCCGTGAGGGCAGTGCAATGGCACCAAGTAGCCTCACCACCCTGCGCTCCAGAGGCTGCGCGCGAACGGGTGAGCAAAAGAGCGAGCGCATAGACAGCAGGCAGGCTGGCTATCTGGTTGGGCGTGAGGGTCTGGCTGCACAAGGCATGCAAGCTCCGCCCCCAGTCGGTCTCAGACTCCTTATTGGCAGCCGAGCAACGCAGCTGAGGAGCCTCCCTGGCCGGCAGGGAGGGAGAGGAGCTGCTTCCTTTGAAATCCGGGAAATTTAAGGGATATCAACAATCCGGGATAGCAGCGGGAAACGGCATTGGAATAAGGGACTTTCCCGCAAAAAAAGGGAGGGTTGCCAGCTATGCCCCTTACCCATAGACTACCCCGATTTCCATGCTACCCCTAATTCCATGTTACTGTATTTTTTAAAGATGGATAGGATCGTAAGCTTGTTAGCTTGTTCAGTCAGAGAAGGTTAAGTTCAGTTGCTGGACGTTGTGCACGTTTGGGTGTTAACTTGTCAATAAGGTATCAGTTCTAAATTACTACATTGAATTTGAAGTTTTATGTTGAGGACAACATGTGGTACCAAGAGTGAAATCCATTGTGTGAAGTTACTATGGAAAATTTGAGGTTTCCCATGAAGAATGGAAGAGGGAGATGTTTGAGCACGGCAAGAAGCTAGAGACACTGAAAGGAAAAACGTGGCTGTTTCAAACAACAGCAGAAGTTTAAGTAAAGCTGAGTGGAGGTACACTGAGGAAATGTGTGGCTTAAAGCAATGGAGGGATAGGGAAATACTGAGGGGGGAAAAGGGGCTGTTTTAAACAGGTTGGAGTAGAACGAGGAGGGGGTGATGCTGAAGGAGGGAAGTGGCATTTTAAAACAAGGTTTGAGTGCAGTGAGAGAGGAGTTTGGAAAGGCTGTTGTGCTGTGTTAGATTTTTGGTGTTAGCTTCTGTGTTGTACCCATCTCTAGTTACAGGTAGGTAGCCATGTTGGTCTGCTGTAGTCGAAACAAAATAAAAAAATATCCCCCCCCCTTCCAGTAGCACCTTAGAGACCAACTAAGTTTGTTATTGGTATGAGATTTCATGCGCATCTGAAGAAGTGTGCATGCACACGAAAGCTCATACCAATAACAAACTTAGTTGGTCTCTAAGGTGCTACTGGAAGGATTTTTTTTTAAAAAAATTTTTGTACCCATATCTGTTATTCCTCCTTGTTAAAACTGGTTTGTCTATTTGCTTTTAAATTTTTACAAGGATTTTTTTAAAAAAGTAATTGCAAAATGATGTGGAAATGTGAAGAAACGAATGCTGGAAAAATCAGAAACTGAGCGAAACCAAAATCCACCCAGCCCTACCCCCAGGCAAGTGTGTATAGGATTCCAGCTTTGAAGTCCCATTGTTTTCAGCAAGGGAGCTGCAAGCATATTTTAAGTTTTCCCACTGAAATCAGTCAGACCTGGAAGTGCTTAACTTTCTTGGATCCTGTTCTAGATTCACAAATTGGGCAGAAAACACTGTTGCATCTGGCCCCCCTAAGCAAACTTGTGGCACCCAGCTGCTCGAACGCAGCTTTTCTTAAACTAAATTTGTTGTTGTTTAGTCGTTTAGTCGTGCCCGACTCTTCGTGACCCCATGGACCAGAGCACGCCAGGCACTCCTGTCTTCCACTGCCTCCCGCAGTTTATAAAAAAAGAATTCCCCATTCCCCCATTTCTAAAGAGAGTAAATGAGGACACCAAGTGGAAGATCCTAGGAATTACATGCCAACGATTGGGAAAGACTTCCATAGCAGCCTGTGGTTTGAAACAGAAGCAAAGGCGTCATCTCATTCATCAGCATCTGCAAATCACTGCACGGACTTATTCTGACAGCTTTGTCAGCATTTAACACCTGTGGTCAGAGATCTGCACTGGTTGCTGATTTGCTACCCCGACAAGTTCAAGGTGTTATTATTAGCATATGAAGCTCTTAACAACTTGGGACCAGTTTGCCTGAGAGATCGCCTCAACCCATATATGCACACCCGACTGCTTCGATTGGCAGAATTGGTGCTACTACAGGTGCCATTCGGCTTTGATAAGATCTCTGCATTTTGGAACTCCTTGCCTATTGAAATCAAGCAGGTGCTTTCACTTCACTGTTTTCAGCGCCTGCTAATAACGTTCTTGTTTAGGCAACCTTACCCAGGGATTATTTTGGATAATTTTAATCTGTTTTAGTATTTTAACCTTTGTATGTTTTAAAGTAGGGTTGTGAATTTTTCAAAATTTTATTGTTTTATCTTTTTGTAAACCGCTTTAAGGTTTTGTTTTTGTTTTTTTGTTTGCAATCAACTGGTGTATAAATTTTGTGAAATAAGTAAAATTATGTAAGAGTCATCTAGCGAAGGTTAATCTGCCCTGCATCTTCACTGTGTGAAAGTGCCCTCTCTTTAACAGTGAACTATAATGGCTAATTATTATTATTTAAACATTAAAACCACAATGTGCTCAGAAACAGTTTGTTTCCGCTTAAAACATGATGCTTCTGCATTTGAAGAAGAGTATCAGCCCATCAAATGTACCTTGTTTATATCCTTTAAAATTCTTAATTTAGATACAATATTTGTTTTATTTTATAAGAAACTCAGCATACATTTAAGAGAAGGGCAAAGTTTCCATTTAATAATCAAATTGTTTTCTTAAATATGTGTGAAATCATCAGAATATGTACATAACTACCTTGTCCCAGTTCTGTCATTTTGTACACATTTACCAGGAAAGAAAACTATGAAAGAACAAGTGCTTCCAGATGACCTATTTATTGAGCATTTATTTATTGAGCATTCCTATTATTATTCTATTTATTTATTACATTTGTATACTGCCCTTCATCCGCAGATCACAGGGCAGTTCATAACATAAAAATACAAAATGAGAACACAAAATACCTAATCAAACAAAAGCAAATACAAATGTGTTTGTGGGGAGCTTATACTATCCCACCTTTTCCAGCACATTTCCCCTGTCACTTTTCTTATTGCAGAAAGTGTAATTTTGGGCAGGAGGTGGTGGTGGATTTTGGTTTGCGGAACAGGAGCCCCAAATTAACTTTAATTGTGAAGCTTGAATTTGCCAGTATGTAACTGAACCCCACACCCAGTGGTGTGTGTAGGATTTTTTTTGTAGGGAACAGTTAGGGCCAGAGGCACCAGCTTGTGAAACCAATGGGGTGTGTGTGTGTGGGGGGGGCAATGTCGTGTGCACGATGTCCTCACATCCTGACATGGCGCGTGTGAGCATCATACCTCCCTAAGCCGGGCAGATGTTTCCTGGGCTTTGTGAAGGAGGCACCAAGGCTCTGATAGGATGCTGGAGCCCTTCTGCCTCCTTCCAAAAGCCGGATGGCAGGACGGATCTTGGACCCATCAGGGCCTCATGCCTCCCTCCCTAAGCTGGGCAGAAGCTTCTCAGGCTTTGGGAAGTAGGTGCCGGGGGAACATTTAGGAGCCAACAACAACAGCAGTAATACTACTAATACTACTAATACTAATACTAATTTATTACCTATCCCACCCATCTGGGCCTCCCAAACCACTCCGGGCAGCTTCCAACAGGATATTAAAAACACAATAAAACATCAAACATTAAAAACTTCCCTAAACAGGGCTGCTTGACATCTGATGGAAGGGCATTCCACAGGGTGGGCGCCACTACCGAGAAGGCCCTCTTCCTGGTTCCCTGTAACTTCACTTCTCGCAGTGAGGGAACTGCCAGAAGACCCTCAGCGCTGGATCTCAGTGTCCGGGCTGAATGATGAGGGTGGAGACGCTCCTTCAGGTACACTGGGCCGAGGCCATTTAGGGCTTTAAAGGTCAGCACCAACACTTTGAATTATGCTCGGACTAGCCTAGTCCCCCTAGTCCACTTACCTCACGCCACTTCCCACCCCAAAATAGCAACAGTCTGGAAGCACCTTTGCTCTACCCAGCATTCACACTGATTATACTAGAAAGTGAATGGCATTTATGCCACCCACCTTCCCACAAGGCCTCTGATCGCACAACCCCCATGATACTCTCTTGCCCTAAGCGGCTGGAGGTGAGAGGGTTCCCTGACTGTTTAGGTCATGCACCTCCGATGATTTAATAATATTCCTATGGTATTATGGCTCCAAAGCACAGCAGATAAATAAATGAGCAGTGACAGCTCTTCCTTTCCCTTTAAGTGAGCAGTTTGCACTGATGGCTGCCAGTTCTGGTTATCTGCATCACAAGCCAGAGGACTGACAAGAGCGTTTGTGCTGACATGTTGAACGAACCCCAGGAGATTTGATAAGTGTCCTTTGTGCTGCTTCACATCCCTCCAGCCTGCAGCTGAAATGATATTCTGCCTTTGACATCATTATTCCTTGGAACAGGAGGCAGAAAAGGATCTCCCCTCCCCAGCTCTCCAGCACATATGAGCTGCCTTCCATGCAAGGCTACAGTAAACAGTATGCATAAAGAGGATTGAGAGGGAAACACGGAGACAGGTGACCAGGGACCACAGCCCAACACAGAGAGGGGTCCAGACAAATGCTCTCTCACATAAAAAGAAGATGCAATGAGGATATAGCCTTGCCTGATGCACCATTGGCCATGCCTTCTGGCAGCTGCATGTCCAATGGCCATGAAATGGCCTGAGGCACATCATGATATACATGCATAGAGCCTCTTCATGCATGTTGTTTGTATGGATAGAAATCCTGAGCCAATAGGATCTTCTGCCATGTGGAGGAGCTCTATGTATACACAGGCATGTAGGCCTTTTTCACAATGGCTGCGGCTGGTGGAGGCATTGGCTGGGAGTAGTCTGTGTAGCCCTGCACAAAGCCCTGATGTATTTAATCATTGGTAGCTGGTTGATGGGCACTGCCCCAATCACTGATGGGCACTGCCCCATCAACTTAAGTCCAGTCCCTGGCTGTCAGCTTTGTCCTCTTCAGTCAGGCAAAAAATGAGGTGCTAGTATATTGATAAAATTGCCAAGAGGGCCGGAATCCTCTCCCCACTTCCCAACATTTAAAATACTGTTATATGACTGCACCCCAGTTCTCTAAGCTATGAGAACACCAGAGCTGCAGAATGTACTTAGGGGATTGGTTTCTTTTGGGTTGGGATGAGATGGCTGGAGCCTTACTTGTCATCTATGGCTTGTTTGGACATGTATACAGATTGAGCATAGGCCAAGGTTTCTGTGTGTAGATATTGCATCACAGAGGATATTAGTGTGGTGCCTGCTCCAGTGTGCCCACTATGGCATCTGTGGAAGTTCTCAGTAAATATTCCCTCAAAAATCTATAATTCTGGAGAGGCTGTTTAATGTATCCCTTCATACATAATGTCAGAAGACATTATGTATGTCTTCTTCTGTGCGATGAAGGGGACTGGATGTAGCCTAGGCCTCGGTAGTACACAGTAGCTAGGCCTGGGAAAAACCCACCCAAAACAATTATCTACATCCCAGGATTAGGTAATCAAAAATTGTTCTTGCAGCAACCATCAAGCAAGCATGGTTCTTGTAGTATATAGTGGTGTGCATTTGGGGTGTTAAGCTGAGTGTTAGATCCCTTTAATCCCTGGATCCAGTAAGTGTTAGAATTTAATCAATAGTTCTAGTGGAATAACCATGATAGCTTCCTGGTGAAGGTGACTTGGGTGATGAGCCATTAACGGGGATTAAGGGGTGTGAAATGGCAAATGGATGTGGGCCCCTTCCTCACCAGATAAAGTCTAACAACAACAACAACAACAACAACAATTTTATTATTAATACCCTGCCCATCTGACTGGGTTTCCCCAGCCACTCTGGGCGGCTCCTAACAGAATATTAAAAACATCAAACATTAAAAACGTCCCTAAACAGGGCTGCCTTCAGATGTCTTCTAAAAGTCAGATAGTTGTTTATTTCGTTGACATCTGATGGGAGGGCGGGCGCCACTACCGAGAAGGCTCTCTGATTGGTTCCCTGTAACCTCACTTCTCACAGTTTAGAGTAGATAGTTTTAGAGCAGTGATGTGACATAGAAGGAAAAAGCAGCAAACTGGAAAGAGGGTCAGGGAGCAATGTTTGATGTCTGTTTGAATCCAAGGCTGTGGCTATGGGAGAAACAAGACCCTTTTGGTTATATATATGAAATGTGTAAATAAATGGTGTATGACGAAGACACCACAGTCTCCATTGTGCCTCCTTCCCCAAAGGAAACATGAACCCTGGAATCTTGCACCGCTTGGAGATTGCGTTGGGGTGCAGCAATACTGTGGTCCTGTTCTAGGACTTGTAAGACCTTGTGCCCTATATATATTTACCTTGCTGTAATGGGAAGCACATTTTGTATCTGGTGTTCATATTTTCCTTTACCAGCTTCCAAATACATCTCCTGCCCACTATTAGTGCCAATGATTACTTGAGAAATAGAAAGAGGCAGGTAGCAGGTAGATATTTAATGGGAAATCTGGACTTAACAAAACCAGGCAGGCAATTTAATGAACGTTGCAAGGGAGTCCTGCTGATTCTACTTGCCTCAAGTGGAGTGAGACTAGAACTAATTGGGAGTAAAGGGTTTTGAAGCTTGAATGAAGTCTGCCTTGTGAGCTGATTGAGCAAGTTTCCTGCTTCTTCATAACTAGGCTGAGGGAACGTGAAGTTCAGACATCAACTAATGCTTCAAAGTGGACCACACCGGGTGATTTTTTAAATTGAGTCTGCCTGCAAGAAAAATCCTAAACTGAAACATAGACTAAATGGCTAAAGGCACGTTCAGAGTCTCACATGTTTTCTCTGTGCATGCTTGCTGAATTCATTTCAGACTTCCTGGGTAAACCAAGGGTACTTTTCAAGTTTCTGATATTTTCTCCATGACCATAATTTCATGGTTCTTGTTCCTGGCAGAACCATCTTGCTGCAGCTTGCTTCAGACAGAGTGAGGAGGCAACTGCCTCAGGCAGAAGGTAATAGGAGACATTGGTGGAGGCCCCCACTCTTTTCTCCTGAGCCCCACCCTCCGTTTGTTCCCCTCTGTTGGAGGAGAGAGAGATGTGTGTGTCACATGGCCTGTTTGATATCTCTGAAAATAGCATGCTATCTCAAGTGTGGTGCCATCACTATGCTGAAGTAAGCTTCATCTGCTAGTCCACTTGTCTTCTACAGGTGGAATGAAGGGGCACCATCTTGCCTCACACTGTAATGGTATTGGTTGGGCGATCCTTAGATTCTGCTGTCTAGAAGATATAACTTCTAAGGTGAACTTGCATTTTCCTCATGGCTTCCTTAACTGTGTACCACTTGCCAGCTTCTGGTTTTCAGTGCTTAGCAGAATTCGGGGGAAGACTGGCTCTCATTCAAGGCAACTGACCCTCCTAGAGTGGGTTGGAGTCGCTACTGGTCTGAAGAACAACCACCCAAGATTAGCAAGCCAATATCTACTAGATGTCCAAAAATGTACTGGTATAATAATAATAATAATAATAATAATAATAATAATAATAATTGCATTGCTCCTGGTATAAACTGGATCCTACTAATTCAGCAGATCATTAAAAATACAAATTGCCACACATTTCAGTGCTGGTATATAGATATTTAATTTAATTTATTATTCATACCTCTGAGGTGTGAGTGGAGTAAGTGGGTGGTTGTTACAATTTAGTGGAATGTCATAAATACAGTGTTGCTGCCACACATTGTATCACCCCATTTATTTATTTGTTTGTAACATTTTACACCACCCATCAAAGGGGTCCTCTGACCAGTTTTTACAAAATGTATAAATCAGCAGAATATAAAATACCATCAAAACACTGCTTTTAAAAAAGCACAAAAGCAAAACAACTAGCATAAAATCAGTACAAGATCAACATAAAAACAATATAAAGAAGTTGTGTGTCATTCTAGACTGATATATTTAGCCAAGATAAAATGGTTCCTTGAGTACCGGTATCATTCTCCAGTGTGATTGCCGCAGCCTTAATGCTTCCCCAAGTCAGGACATTAAACTATCAAGCAACTGTGTGATGTCTTTTACATATGAACCCAAATTAAAATGAGTGGCAGACTGAATTAATAACCAATATGCTTAATGTTACACTTGCACAAATGCGTCCTTAGTCAGACTCCAATATGGCTTGGAGTTTATCATGTGTTCATTCATCTTCCTTGTTTGGAGCATTTCTAATGTGCATAATATGCAAGACTGAATGTACACCGATGTGAAATGGAAACTGCCCGAGCCTCTTCTATTGTATTTGTTACTGCATGCATCACAGACACTCTCAATTTATTTTGGCATTCATTATATAAAAAGAGAGGGTTAGGGGAGAGGATCTATAAAAATGACAAAGGGACTGCTGAGACAAATGCAGATACCGATACTGGATTTTTACAGGCTCCTAGGCAGAAATTAAGAGGTAGGAAACGTCTTGTGCTTTACAAACGACTTGGGTTATTGGGAAATAAATTAATTTGAAGGTAAATGGGCTGAGTGAGGGTGTTGAAAAGAAGGTCCTTTGGGAGCCATAAACCTTTTCCCCCTGGTTTCTGAATGAATGAGTGATGCTTAGCTTACCTGATCCCAAAATTCCTGGGCAGTTAACAGTGCACAACAACAGAGAACCAGTGTGGTACAAGTACAGGCACATTTCTGGCCTTTGAGACTCTCCCTGAGGCTGGGCCACACCTTCTCCTCCCAAGTAGTCCCACCTGTAGCTAGCCAGGCATTTCAGCAATGGCTCTGAAGGTCCTGTTTAGTTTCCCATTTCCCCTGCCCCTGTGTTTCAAGGGGAAATGAAGGTGGCTGGGCCTGAGAGCCAGCCAGGAATCTTGGTAGCATGCTGATGAAATTTCCAGATCTGATGCAGGGTTATCTGGACCCATTGGCTTGCCAGGGTGACTAGGAGGGTGGATATGTGCCGAGGGGATATGCTCCTCCACTGAGGAGACCCCTTGGTTTAGGACTGGGCAGGGCAGAATCTTGACAAGAACTGTATTACATAATATAAAGAAATGAAGTCTTTATTGCTATGGCCTAGCAGACTGGAAATATTCAGCATTTAGTTTCTGCAAAGGCCATGTACTCCCCCACCCCTTGCCTAAATATTTAATATTTGGTGTTTTTAATGTGACCTTAATCCCTGTGTTCCCATATTTCTTTGGGTTTTTTTTTTTTAAAGTTCTAGCAATAACAGTCATGTTGGCTGAGTTAAACTATGTTATTGGGTTTTAGTGATAAGGAAAGCAAACAGTCATTAGGAAGTGGGCTGATTTAATTTAACATTGATCTACCTTCTTCAAGTGGCAATTTATTGCAGGAAACCTAACATCTACCAAACAGTAAATAATACTCGTCCTATAAACATACTCTGACATTACAGCCATCAATAGCCCATTTACAAAATGCAACTTGCAGAATTCTCTAAGATGCAGGTGGAGAACCTCAGCCTGGCATGTGGCTCTCAGATGGTTTCCCCTTATGACTAACTGGTTTAAAGGCTATTGGTTCTTCATTGGTGACTAAGAACATATGAAGAACTCTGCTGGATTACACCAAAGGCCTATCTTTTTCAGCATCCTGTTTCTCACAGTTGCCAGCCAAGATATTTCTAGGAGGTCCACAAGCAGGCATGAAAGCAACAGCCCTCTACCATGGTGGTTCTCCAGTATCTCCAGCAACTTGTATTCAGTGGCCGTACTATCTCTAAACCTAACTGTTCCACGTACCCATCAGGATCTGATTTAGTCCTCTGTGTAGGATCCTAAATGTAGTCATAGTTCTCTAATGATGAGTGCAGTAAAGGTAAAGGTAAAGGTAAAGGGACCCCTGACCATTAGGTCCAGTCGTGGACGACTCTGGGGTTGTGGCGCTCATCTCGCTTTATTGGCCAAGGGAGCTGGCATACAGCTTCCGGGTTATGTGGCCAGCATGACTAAGCCACTTCTGGCGAACCAGAGCAGCGCAGTGAAACGCTGTTTACCTTCCCGCCGGAGCGGTACCTATTTATCTACTTGCACTTTGACGTGCTTTCGAACTGCTAGGTTGGCAGGAGCAGGGACCGAGCAACAGCTCACCCCGTAGCGGGGATTCGAACCGCCGACCTTCTGCTCAACAAGCCTTAGACTCTGTGGTTTAACCCACAGCGCCACCCGCGTCCTCGATGAGTGCAGTATAGGGTGTCAAAAGGATCTGGAGGACATCTGAGCATGTGAGGCACACCCAGAAAAGAACTGTCATTGATGTTCACAAATAATAAATTTGGGGGAAGTTTGTTTTGGCTCTAATTGCAAACATTTGTTCGTTCAACTTTCCTAACCATTACCAATCCTAGCACTGATCCCTGGAGCCATAACCCTACTGCCAGCATGGGAAGGGGATCCATAGCTGTGCAGTTCTTCCACACCAATTGGGAGTTCTGCATGATTGCGGCTTCCCCTTCTGATGGTCACCGAATGGATTGAGATCTTGGAGTAGAGCGTTCTCTGAATACAGGGGAATCATTTCTAAAGATGGCTTAAATTATTCACAAAGTTAGAGTTAACAACTGACCAACCTTGTATGTCCACTGCAACTGTTCCATGGCTTATATACATTTCTTAGATTAAAAAAGAAAAAGAAAATTGCCATTTTCCCATGCAGTTTTATGATTGATTATAATGCTAGGAACCTCATTCTCCATGACTATAATTAAACCATAATCTGAAACCACTGTCATTATCCCCATGAAAGCATGCTACCAAAGTGGGCTGCTAATTCTAACTTCTTTGGGGAAACAGTCATAAGCAATTGGAGCGAAAAGAAGGATCTTTCTTCGTAGTGAGTCAATTTTATTTCTGGGGCTCATCAAAGTGAGTTTGGAACAGAGGAGTATCGAAGAGATATTCCTAGTTTACCCAATGAGTGAAAATGGGACTGAAATTACACTTGGAGGAAATCAGCACCTTTTCATTTCTGACTTGGGGAAATGGGATGTAAAATGATGATAATGGTGTTTAAGGGTGCAGCTATAGTGGGTGCAATTGAGCACAAGTGATACTCTTTAAGTAAAGGAAAGAGCCTTCTTGGGAGAGCAAAATATCTGAATAGAATAAAGGATAGTTGGAAATAGTTGGAATCTAAACTCCTTCATGCAAATTCTGTCCCATCTGTCTGCCTATATGTGTCCCTGTCTCTCTCACAGTCATCTTCCCTCTAATAATGCTTTCCTTGGTGAATTAATATTTGCAGACAGAAAGCAAAAAATCAGAGGCTTGTAAAAATGGTCTTGGGAGAGGCACACCAGAATAGCTATGTAGCTCCGCTGTTCAGTTTGACAGAATTCTAAGAATCTCCACTTTATTTTATTATTTATTTTATTCAACTTAAAGTGTCCCACTGGTGCTGGAGCTCCCACAATAGCCTGTGCTCCATCCACATCCCCTCCACTACACCCAAACATTCTGCAGCATAGCATATCATGTGTTCGGATTGTTGGCATCCATCTGTCTTGAGAGACAATGGAGTCCATCTCCCGGGGTGAAGTCAAACTGCTGGAGAATCACAGCGCCTGCTGTGGCTGCAGAGACCAGGAACTCATAACTGCTGCCTCCCACATTGTTTTTTCTGTGGTAGCAACACCAAAGTGACCTCTCCAGGGTGCAAGCCTAGGCAGTGTTTATGGAGGTCCTGGGCTGCCCAGGCTGCCCTCTCAGCCTCAGGGAAGCAGAGCAATACATTTGGCACAGGCTGGGCTGCAGGAATTGCCAGAAGGAGGCGTACAAGATGCCATCTGACTGTCTTAGGGACTCCACTCCTGATTTGTGTAGGGTTTACTCAGACTTTTCTTCTCCTGAAGATGTCCCACAAGGCAGCAAGTATGGATTTTCCCTCAGGGTTCACTCCCAAAGCCTTTACTATAAAATATGCATTATATCACAAAAGTTCTTGAAGATAGCCCAGGGAATCTGGTTTTCTTTTCTTTTCTGGATGGCATTCTCATCTCTTTTATTTTTGAACCCACCCACCCACCCACCCACCCCTACCTGACTCCTGGTGCCTTAAAGATTAACATATTTATTGTAGCATACTCTGGACTCAGCTACATTAATAAAGAAACAACGATTTGAAAATGCTATAAACATGCAATACCAGATGGCACCAGAGAGCAGGAAAATTTTATACGCGTTTTTCCATAAGGTTTTTTGTTGTTGTTAAAATGATCTAATTTCTGAGTTATTTATAGCAGAACGTGTAGATTCACCCTAAGTGTCACTTCATCAGTTTCATATGGATACAGAGACAAAAGGTAAACAGTGGTGACCAAAAACACAAGACGTCACATCTCTATGCAGAGTTGTAAGTTGCTTCCGAAGGGATGCCTTCTCCCAAATATTAACTTTTCCCTTGCCTTTTGCCGCACAAGCTTTTGTCATCCTCCTGTGCTGCCGGATGATGCCAAGTCAATTGTTTTTCCTACAAGCATCAATAAAGGATACTTCCTAGGGAGTTCTGCTTTCTTAGGATCCTAAGCAGGCAGTGACATATGGTGTCATCACACAAGACATTTGATACTGAAGAGCTGCCAAGGAGGGGGGGGGGAGATATGTCAGGTACAAACATTTTGTCATTACACTTCCTAATCAGTGGGATTAGCCATTGCTTGGCAGATGTGAAACAGACATACAATGTGGAATCTGTTCAAATGTCCTCATCCATATTCATCCCCATTTAAATGGTTTAAATTCTCATGAAAATTATCTTTCTCCCTCTCTCCCCTCAACCATTGAAAAGCTGTTTGTTTTTGTGCGGACACGGTAGAAGTTCAAAGATTTCCATTTAAAATATGCATCGTTTCGTCAATGCGAAAATTTGCATGTCATAATGGATGTTTGCCTTCTCTTCCTCTTTCTGCTGGGGGAGAAAAAAAAACTTTTAGAAACATTCTCTGCAGGGAAAAGGCTGCTTTTATGCAGCCAGAACCACCCTGTGGTATTCTCAGGGAGCTGCCAGGGCCCCAACAGGCAAAGCCAATCTATCCTGCCTGTCCACCCTTTTAAATCCCTCTGCCCCACCGCATACTTCAGTGAGCATCTCCGTACATCTGCCATGTTAATTCCCTACAATGTGCTGGAGTGACACTATGCTGGAAGCACTGTGCAAATTAAGATGGCAAATTCCCCAGATTCAGCCAGGTGCTCATTAATGCGCTCCTGTCTGCTACCGCCTGCTCCTGCAGCCTGTCACCTAGGAAGCCTATATAAGAGCATAAGAAGAGCCATGCCATGCCAGGCCAAAGGCCCATCTAGTCCAGCATTCTGTTCTCACAGTGGCCAACCAGATTCCCATCCCCGTGGGAGCCCAGCAGACAGGATATGAGCTGGTATCCAGGGGCATAGTGCTTCCAACAGTGGAGATAGAATATAGGCACTGTGGCCAGTAACCACTGATAGCCTCACCCTCTGCCAATTTGTCTAATCCTCTTTTAAGCCATCCTAATTAGTGACCCTCACTATATCTTGCGGGAACAGATTTCATAGTTTAGCTCCATAGTTTAGCTTAGGAGACATACAACCCTGTTTAGGGAAGTTTTTAATGACTGATGTTTTAATGTATTTTTAATCTTTTGTTGGAGGCCTCCCAGAGCGGCTGGGGAAACCCAGCCAGATGGGCGGGGTAGAAATAAATTATTATTATCATCATTATTATCTGACAACAAAGGATTTTACAGAGAACGGGAGCAATAATATGCAGGAGTTGATCAGACATCTAACAATTTTACAGGCTTTCCTCTGGCCCATCATATTAAATGTTTGAACCATCTATGGTTCATTTTTTTCCTATTCTGACATTTAGATATTTGTTCAAACATCCATTTTAAGCTTCTAGAGCTTTTGTTTGATCCATTTTTTATACCAAGAGAGAAGGTATGAACTCATTTCAGAGATTGTATTTCTGCCCTGCACATTCAGGATTCCCCCACAAGATGGCACAAAACACAAGTGAGTTGGTAGTCAAGGTGTGGTTGTCTGTGTGAATACCCGTACTAGGAAAACCTAAAGAACTGGTGAAAACACTGTTGACTGAGTATTGCGTGTGTGTGTGTGTGTGCGCGCACACACACACACAGAGGAAAACTCATGCCACAAGTAATAGTTACAGAAAGAGAAAGGCTTCATGGCAGAAAAGTAACTGCCGTGCTCTTATTATACTTATTTAGGGATAGGCTATGAACACGACGGTCTAGTTGATTTGACCCTGGCAGCTAACGTACTTTTTAATCCCAGCTCCATTTAGGGTGGCCAGATTCAAAAGAGGCCAGGGATCTTGCACTTTTAAAAGTTTTGTATTCGAGGAAGTTTCAGCCGATGTAGCTTGTCATGCAAGCTACACATTTAGTCCTGCCACTGTCCACTGTTTAAAGTTGTCTGAAGTAGGGGTTATGTTTAGGCATCCCAATCGTAAAGTGCATAGGAGTGCACCAGTAGCAGCCGGTGGAGGCGGGTGGCATTGCTTACCTGGCTTCCCAGAAAGGTTTTTGCTGGTAACCAAGGAGGGGGAGAAGCGATGGGCACATCTGCACAATGTTGGCCTGGAGCCAGTCTGTCGCCACTGTGATCACACCACACCAACCTCCATGACACCTCCACATTAGGAAGCCAGGCGAGCAATACCACCCCAACCTGCTCTGTCTGCTGGTACTAGAACTCACATGTTGGCCTTTCGCTTCAGACAACTGCAAACCATGGACAGCTGGCCTTTTATTTCAGAGAACCATAGACAATGCATAGTTGTTTGAGGAAGAAGACATGATGCCTATATAGTATATATCAGCGTTTCTCAACCGGTGTGCCGCGGCACACTAGTGTGCTGCGAGACACCGGCTACTGTGCCGCGGGAAAACCGTGGCTCGGGACCCCATGCCGCAGCCGCAAACGCGTAGCAGCGGCTGCAGTGGGGGAAAGGGAGCGCAGAAACCCACCGCCGACCTACCGCGCATGCGCCAGCTTGGAGCTCCCCGCCGATTCTGATTGGTTGCCAGGGACCAATAGGAAGACAGAGGAAGGAGATGCAAGGGCTGCCGGTAGCCGCCGCCATTTTTCTGTTGGGGGGCACTGAAGCCCGGCAGCCGTCCAGGCCCAGCGCCTGCTGCTAGGTTTCCCCCCGCTCGGCCTCGACCTCAGCGCAGCGACAAGGAGCGGCGCCTCGGAGAGCTCGGCATCCACTCTGGTAAGGGGCGCGGGTCAGGAAGTTTGAAGTTGCTGCGCTCGGGAGCGCGAAGGCGGCGGGGAAGTAAGAGTGATTTTTTGACATTTTCTGGTGGTGGTGTGCCGCGAGATTTTTTCCATGAGACAGGTGTGCCGTTGCCCCGAAAAGGTTGAGAAACACTGGTATATATAAATAGTTCGTGAGCAGGGCTTTACCCTCATACATGCAAACATATACCACAAGGACCTAGGGTAACACGACAGTAACCTTTGTGTTATTTAAGAATATATTTTAAAATGAAAACTTGTATATATAGTGATGCAATCCTATTTTAGATGTGTTGTGCAGGAGTTGCCTGCCTGCCAAGTCTCTCAGCCTGGCCTCATTTCTACACCTGTGGATGTTGTTTCGACAGCTCCTGGGGCAAGGGGAAGATGTTGGCACTGTTCAGGCATTTGGTACCTGTGGGTACCAATTATGTGAAGAGACTTTCTGGAATACAACCCACCACCAGTGACATTCTGAAGGAGGCTCCCTACACAGGAATGGGAACTCTGGTTGTTCAGAGTTATCATCGCCCCGGAAGGTGCCTTGTATATGTGCATATGTGCAGGCCCCCTTTGGACTATCACTGATCACACATTGAAATCTAGGGAGTGTGTGTTCTAGATGGTTCTTTCATATGCTTGGGTGATGAGTACCTGAAAAGATCTCTTCATGACCTAGGCCAGCTGTATGGAACTTTGGTCCTCCAGATATTGCTGAACTTCATCTTTCATCATTCCTGGTCATTAGCCATGCTTTGTGGGGCTGGTGGGAGCTGTGGTTCAGCAACATCTGAAGAGCCAAAGGTTCCCCACACCTGACCTAGGCAATGGACTCAAAAGCCACAAGAAGCTGCCACATCGCACAGTTTGTCTATCTAGCTGAATGTTGTCAACTGTGACTGGCTCTAGACATCCAGGATCTGAGGCAGAGGCCTTTCCCAAAACAGGCAAGCTGATCTTTGTTTCAAACAGAGATGCGAACATTGAACCTGGGACCTTCCTCGTGCAAACAATGTGCTCTGCTACTGAGCGGCAGGCTTTTCTTCGAAGCAGTGTCTCCTTGACACTGAGGAGTCCACCTCCCCTTTCCCTCTCTTTTCATTTCTGTTCTATTTTCCCCTTTTCTTTGAAGGCAGTCGCCTCACATCTTTTCTCTACAGATGGCAAAGCAGCTGTGTGTGTGTTTGTGTGAGAGATTTTTGAGAAGACAAACGGTGGACAAGAAAAAAGTTAAGCATCCCCTCCCTCCCAGTGGTCTTCCAGTCATCCTTGAGTGCCACCTGTTGCAGTGGCTTTGCATGAAAGCAAGGGGGAACGATCACAGAGCGGTGCATAATGTGCAGCTTTCTCCCTCAGCTTTAATAGCCATAAAATTAATAACCAGGTACAGTTTGCCCAGCTCATAATGCTTGACTGTATTTTAGAGTAAGCACTGTTTCCTCCCCAGGCATTCTTCTCAGGTTCAAAATGTTCTGGGCATGTGCAGTCAGCATTTGACAGACCAAGTAGATAAGACCAGCTGCTTTGTAGGTAGAAGCAGGAACTGTGGCTTTTTGACTGATATATTGGCATGCTATCCTATTTTAAAAAGACATCTGAAGGCAGCCCTATTCAGGGAAGATTTTAATATTTAATGCTGTATTGTTTTTAACACTTGATTGGGAGTGTTAAATATTATTATTTCATTCGCAGCAGTGGGCATGGTGTGACACAACAATGCGTATCACGGGACAATATCACTGCTCCCCTACCTCTTCCACACCCACCCCTTCTGCAGATGTGTGTTTCTGTTCCCCCGTGATTCCCCCCTGAAAATGGCAGGAAGGAACTGTATGCTCGTAAAGCACCACAACTTTTGTCACTTTGCTCCCACGATTTTCTGGGTTAATAGCATTGTAAGAAGTTTTTTTTGGGGGGGAGGGGAGTAATACAGATGGAAATGAGTGCTAAACGCCACTATATTTTGCTAGATTTCTGGAAGTATTTGAGTGTAAGCTCAAATACAATGTGGAAATTAAGTTAGGGAAATGTCAGGGAAGCAGGAAAAAAAAAACGTGCCATGTGAATGCAGTCTTACTGATCTCTGAATTTTGTCATGCAGTTCTCCAACAAAAAAGTGTACAAAAGTGCAGTTATTAGGAGGGAGTCTGAATAAAAATGCATATATTAGTGAAAGTAACTTACAAAGGACTTCCGGTTGGCGTGCCGGAGATGGCGGTCGGGGGGACATGTCGCTCTTGACATTCCCCCGCCAGACCGGGCAAAGGGGTGCTCGCGCCAGCGCCGCGACCCCCAAAACCCCCGGGAAGGGCGTCCCGGGGTCTGGAGGACCCGCAAGAGCTCGGACGCCGATCCCGGTCCCAGGGAGCTCTTAGCGGAGCTCCCGGACGATCGGGCGGCGGAGCTCCAGGGTCCGTTTACAGCCCCGTCTGGCGAAGCTGCAAGATCGCCGCAGCCGAGCGCGCCGATTCCTCCCAATTCTTCAATTAGGAACTGTAAGTAATCTGCAAGAAAAAGTTTTAATTTTGACTCAATTCGGACTGGCTTGAGGGCGAAAATACGGAGGTCCGTCCCTTGCCATTGTGTAACAACGACAGGGCATTGTTGCACAGCTTGAGAAGCTTGAGAAGTAATGCTTGGAATTTGACACTTTGTTTCGGAGATTTAACCCCTGCGCCTCCCCCGGTCCTAGGGGCAGATGAAGTCAATTTAATTTGTGTGAACAAGAGGATTATTTTGGAATTTTGGAACTTTTATAAAGTTTGAAAAAGTTTGGAAAAGTTAGAAAAAAACTGTTTGCTAAAAATGGCGGTGAAACAGGATGTGGATTTGTCAACATTGTTGGAGAAACTGAAAGAACTCAGAAAGGATTACAATGCTGGAGTGAAAGAACTGAGAGCTGAACTGACTGCTGCTGGGAACAGCTTTGTGACAGAGATAAAGCAAAGCATAAACAATGGTCTGATTGGCCAGGATTTGCAATCAAACCCTGTGAACAGTGTACTTGTTGAGCATAAACAGAAAAAGTCTACTCAGAAGAGAATCAGCTGCAAAAGAATTATCCACCATAAGTCAAGAGCTGTCGTCATCATTAGGAAAAAGAGAAACATTAAGAGAATAGTCAACA
This sequence comes from Darevskia mixta, assembly GCA_034641385.1. Lineage (NCBI taxonomy): Eukaryota > Metazoa > Chordata > Lepidosauria > Squamata > Lacertidae > Darevskia > Darevskia mixta. Next base: position 7,396,030 of record JAWWNH010000001.1, on the reverse strand, counting down.
AACTACAGCTCAATGTCAACGTCAAGCAGCAGAGAGGAAGTCGAGACAATCTGGACCAAGCATGGAATGAAAGATCGAAGACATCAATGGTTATCGTTTTGGATGCTACTCTGCAGCAAAGACAATGGGTTCCAAAGTTGGATCCTGCAGGAATAGGATGAACATTTATATGAAGTAACTGTTTCGTGGCCTATTGGTTTTTGAACTTGGATATGGCAGGAAATGATTACAGTATGATTTTTGGAAAATAATGATATAAGATTGATAGATATTATAAATGATAAGCAATTTTGATAATGAAATAGTCTGCACCGGGGACTGGGGGGGGGGAATAGGGATCTGATTAAAGTAAAAGATAAGAATGTTAAAGATGTGAGTGGTTGGTAAACGATTTGAAATTAAGAAATTATGGAAATGTTAATGATGTGGAATTAGAAACCTGGAAAGAATGTATATTATGATAAATGAAAATAATGAGGGGGGGCGTGAGGAAGTCATCAGAGACTGTATAAATTGTATGTGATCTGGCCTGAATCAGGGCTGGACAAAAATTTGGAAAACCTAATAAAAATTATTTAAAAAAAAAAAAAAAAAAAAAGAAAGTAACTTACAAAAATGCAGTATATTAGGGAAAATTGTATAGAAGCATATGCCTGTTGGGAGAAATGTGCACCAAAATGCTTATGAATTTTTGTGAGGATACTTTAAAATATAAATAAATAACGAACTGATGTGGAAATGTGGCAAATGGAACTGAAGATTGGGAAAATGTGAAACTGCGAGAAAACAAAATGCACCTTTCCTGATTGCTATGAAACTGTGTGAACTCTTCATTTTGGGTGTGAATTATGTGATAAGATCACTTGATGAAACAACCTTTTGTTGAGCAGGTGTCTTTTCTCTTTGAAGCGATTCTCTTGATCGGTACTTGCAACCTTCCTGTTCCCCATCCAGATCTGAAAACCCCTCTAGTTCCTGGCTGTTTGTCTGGAGGGAAAGGATTGAGTTTCCAAGTAATTCTGTACTTGTTAATGGTGTGATTGTGTGCAGGGCAGAGGAAACCAAACTACAATTTTCAGGGGTTGATATAATGATGTAGATGTGCACAGCACTATTATCACACATGCACCACTATGATAAAGCCAAGAGAAAAGCAGGCTAGGATTTTTCCGAGTGCTTGCTGAGAAAGCTCATAAACACTGAGCTGATTCCAAACTCAGCAAGTGAATGCTTTTGAATGCTTGCTGAGAAAGTTCATAACCAGAGCGAATCCAAGTGAAGTTTGCCCATCCCTGGCCATAAGTAACAGGCCCTCTTGTCTACTTGACAATGATACAAATTATGAAGGATCATGATAATGAGAAGATAGCCTCTAAGATAAGTGGGGCTCAAAGGCACAACACCAAATTGTGCTGAAAAAACTACATGGAAGGAGTGAATGCTGAAGATGTTCTCGAAACTGCAGCAGATGCAGAATGCTGTGGACCGGTTGCTGTCGAGGGAACTGAGGACTCAAGAAGGATCATTTCAGCCCACTCCTGTTTGTAAGAGACATAAGACGGGGCATCCTTGGTGGCATTGCCATGTTTATCAAACTCCCACCCATGAGACATCTGGCTGACACTTCACAACAGAAGTACTTAAGTGGCAACTAAAGGCATGAATATCTGCCCACACTTTCAAGGCGTGAATTTGGCTTTTAGTGGGGTGGCACCATGGATCTGGTTGCTTCTCATCCTTGACTGAGTGACGGTCTGTGATTTTAATTACAGTTTTCTTACTATATTCCTTTGCTTTATTATTCATGCTGCTAACCTCCCTGGGCTCCTGGTGGAGGGAGGATGGGATATGACAACTGTGAACAAATAATAAATATTGTGAAACCTGGAATTTATGTCCATAAAGGCCATTTCAAAGAACTGGAATGGATAAATACTACTAATCTGTTAATGGGCAGCCTGGGGTCTGGTACAGCCAAAGGAGTAAGTCTTTTGTTTTTGGGTTGTTGTTGTTTTGCAGCTTTTGTTGAGGACTTATTTTCAGACAGCTGTGAAGCACAAGCAAAGGCTTTATCACACACAGGCTGGCCCTCACGCTGCTAATTTGTTAGCATCCTCACTTTGAGGAGGAACTGTGGCAATGATAGGCCTCCGTGGCAAATCACAAGACTGTAAGCAGCAGCAGCAGCAACAAGTCTTGCTGTCTGATACTTTTGCTTCTGAGAGTGGCCAGCAGCCCTTTCATTCTTATTCCTTTTCCTCTCGGGAGCCAAATACTGATCAAAGGTTTACAGGGTAGCTGCAGCTCCTGCCTTTCTATAAGAGCCTGATGCATTTCTCCAATGGTAAATATTGGCTTGTTCCTCAAACATGCCCATGACTTTCATTTCACACCAATGGCCATTACAATGTGTGATGATCTTTGTTTCACAGATATTCTGCCAATCACTCTTGATGTTTTCCTGTGCTAAAAAAAGCAACATTCTTTTAACAAGTAAGTTGTGAATGCTCAAGCCGCAATTTAAATATGCCATCTTCAACTTATGGCTGAGATATGCATTCTTTCATATGAAAGAGAATGAGTTATAGCCTCTCACAATAATTTTATTAATCACGAGAAGCTGTAAATTCTACACTTTTGTGGGACTTTCTGAACAACCTGACAAAGTCAATTCTTTCCCATAAATGATGATGTGATAATAAAATTGTTGGCCATTAAAGCTAAAGTTTCAAGTGAATTTTAGCAAATCTGCAGGAGGCAGATTTCACATAAATGAGTCAAACAAAGTCATAAGTCATAAGTATTGTCAAATAAAATCGTACTACACTGGAATAAGTGGTTTTTTTAGCTGATTCTTCTTTGGGTTGGTGAATTTATTGTGAAATTCAATTGAATTTGTGTAAGGAAAGTATAGTAATACCGGTAGCAGTACAGTTATTAGTAGAGCTGGATGAATCTCTTAGTTCAGTTATTTCAGCTTCTATTCCCCACCCCCTAGTTTTAAACTCAGTTCTCTGCATTTCTGCAATAATTTGGAATTATTCTTTTTCTTAAAAAAATCCTTATGAAAGTTCTTTAGCATTTTAATGCAAATTTCTCCAAATAAACACATTTTTTGCATACAGTTTGACTAATAGAGACACTTTTGCATTAACATTAACAACAACAACAACAATTTGTACCCTGCCCATCTGACTGGGTTTATATGTATTTTCCTCCAATAAATGCATTTCAATGCTTTCCCCAATAGATGCATTTTGTACACCTTGTTTAGCTGGAGAATGATACTGCAAAAATCAGAGGATTGCAGATTTAGAAGGATAGCTGTATTTTGGTTCATGTATTGTTCCAAGAAGTCTAAATTAGGTAATATTTCATTAAAAGCCAAACAAAATTTATTTTCTCATCCAGTCCTAAGTACTAATACTACTCATAGTAGCAGCAGTAGTGATGCAGATACTAACATCACACCTGCTTTTGAAGGAATCCTTCCTACCCTTTTATATTTAACACCAGAATGGCCAACATAGATGAATGCTTGATGCCTTTGAATTAGATGGGTTCTTATTAACAATAAATATTCCAGCCTCCAGCTAGTATTGCAGCAAAGGTCAACACAAAGAGCTTCCTAGTTACCCCTCGGAAAGCCAAGACAAATGGCTAAAGTAATGAAGTTGTTCTCATTTGTGCTGAAGTAATGAAGCTGTTCTCTCAGGACTCCATGCCAGTGTTCTGTGCTACCATGACAGAAATTGCTCCATTGCTTAGCAAAATTGATGCGCTCCTTTGGCAGCTGCAGCAGGGATCTTTTTTCCCTGACAGCTGACCTTCAGGTATAGCTCTTTCGCTTGGTTACGAGTGATTTCTTCTGACAATCATCCTTTCCTAATATAATTTAAAGTGGAGAGAAGAGACATATTTTGATTGTATTGTTTTTAAAAAGAGCTTAATAAAGAACTTCAAAGAGAGCTTTCTCCATTTCCGCTGAGTGCATCTAGATTCCATCCACCCAGTAGTAGCCTAGTACAAGGAATTTCTTAATTTATGACCCATCACTAGCGATGATGCAATCCAGTACATTCATGCGCCTCTAAGCCTTATGGCACAATCCACTCAGAAGTCTTCATGTGCGACTCCCTTTGAAGTAAATTGGATCTCTGGAAGGGCACAGAAGAAATTCTGAAGTATTTCCGTCTTGTGGTGTCTTGCTTTTTATTTCTGAACTGGTTAGCTTGTTAATATAAGAACAAAAGGAGGTTAGGTTACCAAGCACCATGAACAAGGGGCTCTTTAAGACTTACTGCTCACTGAATTTAACAGCCACATTGGAGAGATACTTCAGGATCTTTTTTATCAAAGGAAGGTTCGGTGGAAATGACCTCAGGGTCTCCAGCTGGAGGCATCAGTATCTTTAGTAACTGACTTAGAACATCCACTGACTTACTATCAGCACAATCATTATCCTATCTATGCCTGTCCAGAAGTATGCCCCACCGAGTTGAATGGCACTTACTCCCAAGTAGATTTACAGCCTAATACGAATTATGCTGATAAAGGAGGCCTGCTGACTAAAGAATGTATTCAGCAAAGATATGTGAAAGTTTGAATACTTCTACAGTACAGTGGTACCTCGGGTTACAGACGCTTCAGGTTACAGACGCTTCAGGTTACAGACTCCGCTAACCAAGAAATAGTTACAGGTAGGTAGCCGTGTTGGTCTGTCATAGTCAAAACAAAATAAAAAATAAAAAAATTCCTTCCAGTAGCACCTTAGAGACCAACTAAGTTTGTTCTTGGTATGAGCTTTCGTGTGCATGCACACTTCTTCAGATACACTGAAACAGAAGTCACCAGACCCTTATATATAGTGAGAGGGTGGGGAGGGGTATTACTCAGAGGGGTGGTGGGAATGGGTGGTAGGCTGATAGGTGAGGTGAACCTGTTGACGACTGTTAACGACTGCAATTAGTCTTACAGGAAAAGAAATAGTACCTCGGGTTAAGAACTTTACCTCAGGATGAGAACAGAAATCGTGCGGTGGCAGCAGGAGGCCCCATTAGCTAAAGTGGTACCTCAGGTTAAGAACAGTTTCAGGTTAAGAACGGACCTCCAGAACGAATTAAGTTCTTAACCAGAGGTACCACTGTACTTGGAAAAGCGAGTGGGGGGGGCAGTTGAGGGGGATTCAAGGCTCCAGCGGGCGCTCACTGACTGAAGTCATGGGTTGCCTCCCAAACCAACAAACTTTTCCAAAAAGAAGGTAATTAAAAGAAACTTCCTCAAAGAATTGGAATTTGGCTGCGATTGGAGGAGAAAGAGCGAAGTACTAAATAGGAAGACATACTTTCGCTTATGGGAGAGGAGGTTTTTCTTTTAACTCTTTGCTGCCTTTGAGAGAAACAACAGTGCTGGAGAGATTTCTCTTCTCAACAGATATAATAATAATAATAATAATAATAATAATAATAATAATAATAATAAATAACAACAACAACAACAATTATTATTTATTATTTACACCCCGCCCATCTGGCTGGGTTTTCCCAGCCACTCTGGGTGGCTTCCAACAGAATATTAAAATACAATAATCTATTAAACATTAAAAGCTTCCCTAAACAGGGCTTCCCTAAACAGATAGAAATTAAGTTAATGGACTGGTTGAATCCTTAGTGGACAGAGACTATTGATTGGAATCTACTTAGAGCTGCATATTGGAACTTACTCTCAAGTAAACTAATTTGGAAAAAAAAGTTGATATAGTACTGGATCTTTCAGAACAACCACCAAAACCTGGCAGGGTTTTTGCTCAGCCAACTGAGGGGGGAAGACCCCTTAGAAGGCAGAGCACCTGGACTGCTGGAGTGGAAAAATATATATGTACTGAGTTTTTGAAAGACCAGGAGAAATATTTGGAAATTTTAAATCTCTAAAAGGTGGAACTAGAGTACATTTGTGGACTTGCAGGAAGTTTTGGAGCTATTGATTAAGTTTTAAATTTCAAGCTTGGACATTTTGGAATTAACCAAAGCCCTGTGTTTTAATAACTACCACACATATGGTTTTCATTGCAGTCAGGTTGGCAATAACCCCACTTTAAACTTTCTCGTCATCCCATGTTTTATACCAGTGGGGTCAAAATGTAGGCTGCCCTGAGAAAATAGCCCTGGTGGTGGAAGGCAAATGAGCATTTAGAATTAAGGTGGGTTGCATAGACTCAAGCCAGTGATTTGAACTGAGCTCATGGTTAGGCAAGTGTGCTCCTGGTAGCACAGTCACAAAGTCATCACTTTGCCGTGGCCTCTTTTCATCCCCACTGAGGCATCAGTGAAGCCAGTGTTGGGAGGGTGGATTTGCCCCCCCCATACCCTGCTACTGCCCATACTGGCCATCAGAGAAATGACACTAAATGTGACCCATGTGCTGTCAGGAAGGAAGAAGAGTTTGGATTTGATATCCCGCTTTATCACTACCCGAAGGAGTCTCAAAGCGGCTAACATTCTCCTTTCCCTTCCTCCCCCACAACAAACACTCTGTGAGGTGAGTGGGGCTGAGAGACTTCAGAGAAGTGTGACTAGCCCAAGGTCACCCAGCAGCTGCATTTGGAGGAGTGGGGAAGCGAACCCGGTTCACCAGATTACGAGTCTACCGCTCTTAACCACTACACCACACTGGCTTCTTTTTCCCAACCATTATGGTACCGTATATTCAAAGAAAATTGTTTTTTTTTTTCTTTTTAAGACAGGTTCTATGCGACTCTAATAATACCAAGATTGTAATGCAAAAATCAAGTTCATTTTTTTACCCTTTCCTTTTTAAACTACATATATATTGTTCTGTTACAACACCCCCCTGCCCAGTTTCATGTCACCCAGAAAAGACAATGAAAGTCGATTGATCAGCTTTCAGTTTCCAGTTGGTTTCATTGCCCACTTCTTATTCGCTTAGCAAAAGCTCTAGGGGATGGATTCTCAGCTCTGCCACAGAGTGTTTAAATGCCCCCTAAAACCTCTTTCCATTTAATTTAGCTTTTAAGTATGCCTGAAATATACTCTGCTCATATTAGGTTTGACAGCTGCAGGTGATAAATTCATGGCTGATGTAATTCCATTGAAGCTAGTAATGGCGTTTCGCTTGGGACACATTTGGCCTGAAATGTCTATTGGCTGTGTTCAAGTGTTGTTGGGTGTATCTCTATGGGTGATTCTGATGTTATTGACTCTGCAATTGTCAGAGATAATGACACTAATCAGGTTTATTTACTTTGCTATATGCTACAATGTTCCGCTGGCTTCTCAAGCAGCAAAGCGATGGTGATGCCTAATGGCTCTTGATATGCACAAAGCAATTAAAAAAACATTGGAAATGCCTCCCTTAAGTGAGTGGAGGGAAGGAAACAAATGATCTGGTTTCATTTATTTATTTTTTCCTGGGGAAAATGGGTAGTACGTAAAATAAAATAAACAGAATTGCAAATGTAAACCACAATGAATAATGTCTCCCATTAACAGTGCCCCTTATTGCTGCTCATGGAATATTCACAAAATAAAGCAAGGCTTCCTTGGGGGCATCCATCATTCGAACCTGGCACCTCAGCTCAGATTGGTTTTCCTTTATGGTTTTTGAACAGGCACAATGGAAAAACAGAGCATTGTTTCTTAGTTATAAATGGCTTGATAAGTCACACCAGAGTGATGCCATTCTCCGACTGATGCAGTGTAGATGAATGTTTTAAAATTGAATTTGCATATAAATTTCCAGGTTGCACCCGCAAAGCCCATGTGGGGTCAGGAGTGCATTCAGAAGAAGACATCTTCGCTAATGATTTATAGTCTTATGTTATGAGAGCGTAATCTGCATCCGTTCAAATACACGGGAGTTCTGCCATTAGCTTCTGTGGGTTGCGGGCTGCTTTGAGTGATAAGAATTTAATGCTGTTTGTTTTATTATATGCACTACATAGCATGCAAAAGAGAGTGGCAAAACATTATACTATTAAAAGAAAACTAAAATTAAGCTACTGCAGCTGTGAAAACTTAAGAACACCTCTCATTGTTGCTTAACCTGTAGTTGGTTCTGGGCCGTCTTTAGTATATGCTCCGCCGGGGTGCAAAGAACCACCCAGCGTCCCCAAATTTAGTTTAGGTAAAGGTAAAGGGACCCCTGACCATTAGGTCCAGTCGTGACTGACTCTGGGGTTGCGGCGCTCATCTTGCGTTACTGGCCGAGGGACCCGGCGTACGGCTTCCGGGTCATGTGGCCAGCATGACTAAGCCGCTTCTGGCAAACCAGAGCAGCGCACGGAAACGCCGTTTACCTTCCCTATTGATCTACTTGCACTTTGATATGCTTTCGAACTGCTAGGTTGGCAGGAGCAGGGACCAAGCAACGGGAGCTCACCCCATTGCAGGGATTCGAACCACCGACCTTCTGATCAGCCCCGGGTCCCCAAATTTAGTTAATTTTGCATGCACGGCACCGATGAGAATGACAAGCGCAGTCGTTGAGTCTGAGAAGCACCACGTTGTGAATGACAAGCGCCGCCGCTGGCGCGGCGCGGCTTTGGTAAATGAGCACACAAAGTCGAAAGTCCTTTAGTGAAACTGTAGGTATACATTTTGGTAATACCTAGGTATATATGTATTTTGTTTTTCTAGCTTGATCAAAATTATTTATTATTTCATAACCGGTAGATAGTTAAGAGCTTAGGTGGCTTCAGCGGCGGGCGCCTGGCGCCCCCCAGAATTTGGCACCTGGATGCCCCATACCCCTTGCACCCCCGAGTAAAGACGGCCCTGAGTTGGTTAACCTGTAGTTAACCTCCCACCAGGTGAGTCATTGATGCTTACTGGGAGGTAAGGGGAAGGGGCAAGGGAGGGCAGCATAGTGCAAATGCACCATATTGGATTGGCCACTTCATTTGCAACCTTCCCCCTCCTGGAAGCAGTAGCAACTCACCTTCCAGGAGGTCAGGTAGGCCCTACCATGATGTCTGCTACTGCCAGAAACAAAACCACCCCCAAGACATGTTGGGACTGCACAGGCAACCCAATAAGATGTGTAAATAGTAAAATTTTCATTATGGAATGAGACGTCCCTATTTTCATTGGAGAAATGTTGGAGGGTATGCTTTCCGTGATGAATAGTGGGTGTGGTAGGTGGGATTCTGGTAAGGACCACAACAAGGGCAAAAGGTTAAATCCCTCCTATCCCATACCATGACTCTGATCCAGCTTATCCCTCCTCCCCATGTTGGCATTTTAAAAATATAACCTTGTGCATGTTGCCATATAAAATTGTTGTTGTTGCTGTTGTTTATTAAATTTGTATACTGCCCTTTATTCATTGACCCACAGGACAGTTCACAACATAAAATAACAATAAAAAGCACAAAATACGTGAAAATAAGGACTGAAACAACCCAATATCCCCCTCCCCTAACAACATTTAAAAGAGCATCGGATGTCAATCAGCCAAAGGCCTGGTTGAAGAGGAACGTTTTCACCGGGTGCCTAAGGGTGTATAACGAAGGCGCCAGCCAACACGCCCGGGAGAGCACTCCACAAGCAGGGAGCCACTGCCGAAAAGGCCTCGTCTCATGTTGCCACCCTCTGGATCTCTCATGGAGGAGGCACAAGAAGGGCCTTAGAGGATGATCTCAGAGTCTGGTTATGTTCATATGGAGAGAGGCAGTTGCTGAGGTGTTGTGGCCTTGAGCTGTTTAAGGCTTTATAGGTCAAAACCAGCACTTTGAATTGGGCTCAGAAACAAATGAGGTGTCGGCTTTACAAATCTGGGTAGGCTTCCAGCCTTAGCTATGGAATTTAATCTCAGCAGCACATAACAGCTGTTTCTGTGGATTGCATGGGTCACCTTTAGCTTAAGCAGTACATTTATTTAGTTATTGTATCTATTAAGAAATACTGTCCTTGGTCCAAAGGCCCCAGGGAGGTTTACAGCATAATAGACAACATAACATTCATACTTAATATCTGCAAAAAGATATCACTGTGCTTCTACTGCTTTCAAGCAACTCATAGAACTGGGCCTTAGGCTTCCTTGAATTAAGAAAGCAAGCTAAAAGTGATTTACCAAATAGACAAGTGCAGTTACTGTTGAAGAGCATACCAAAATGACAAGGCACATGAGGGAACGATCATCTTGCTGTTTTAAAATAAAAAAGGACCTCCCACATCTCCCACACAAAATGTATGCACCTTGTGCATGCAATTGATATGCATAGACTCCCTACGTACAATCTGAACCCTCTATGTCCTATTCTGAATGCTCTTGGGGAGAGAGATTGTGAGCGCCTGACCTCTATGTGCTCATTAGAAGATCTGAAACACTCTTTGCATGTGTAACCATATGCATGGAGGACTCTCATTCCATGATCTGGAACCCTGAAAAAGTAGAGCTCGCAATAGCAGAGAGAGAACCCTTTGTTTTACAGTACTACAACCACTGCATGGCTTATTGAGCTTATGTTCAATATAACAAGCAGGCCCAGTTTTCAAATTTCTTTTTAAAAGTACAGAAATCAAACCATCAGTTCTATCTCTAGATAGTGAGTGCTGTTCTGTTTTCTTTTCTCTCGAGAAGACAAAAAAATAATGCCTTGCTAGATAAGAGAACTTATCATCTGCAGCATGAATCTCCTGGCCCTCATTTGCTTTCTCCGAATCCGAAGTGTAAACATCAGTCATGACAGTGTGTGTGTGTGTGTGTGTGTGTGTGTGTGTGTGTGTGTCTAGAAATGGTGTATAGTGAAAAAGGGATTATATGAGGACTCAAAGTTCCTAGTAGCTTACTATATAGTGTCTACGTGTGCACATGTGTGTGTGTTCATGAAGGACCATAATAAATCTGATTTCCACTCAGTCTCAGGTGAACCAATTATAACATGAAGATTTATTGAGAAATGGGAAGGTGGAATAAGAGCTAACACAAACGTACCATTTTGCTATCTCTGCCCAGTCTCTTTACAATTGTGTTCCTAGATAATTTGTCTGAGATACTATTAGCTGCTACACTTGCTAGTATTTCACATGCTGACTTGATCTGTTTTTGTGTCCTTTCAAGTGTCTGAAGCAATTTGTTTAATATGATACTGAGACATAACATATCCTGTTACTACAATCCTGCAGCATTGAGGTTCCCAACCTTCAAACGCTATCAACCTGCCATTGGGTTCCTTCAATGTATCCCAAAATGCCATCAAAGACACAGTTCTAGGCATGCTGACTAGGGAGGAAGCCCCATTGAATATACTGGGACTTATTTCTGACTAAGCATGCACAGCACTATATATGCACAGCACATCATGCATATCCCAGTTACTTCTCATTGGGATGCAAAATGGGAGAAGAGGATGTGTGATGATTGTTAGTCTTCTGGAACAATACAATGCTTGGGTGGTAGAGTGCAGTCACCCTGGTGGGTTGTAAGTTGTAGAACCCTGTTCTACACAGTAAGACAATATATGGATATTTAAAAATCACATCACAACAATGGAAATGCATGAATATATGGCAGAAATTATGAATTGCATTCATAGTAAGTATTAGGTAGTGGAGTGAAATGTTCTCACAATAGATTAAAGAGAAAAACAAATAAAATTATTAATAGATATGTCTGTCCTATAAGAGCTGTCATCTAGATCTCTTCCTTAGTTCACAGCTCAAATATGATTATAGGTGCAATGAATTTATGTAGGCACTGAAAGACAACAATTTGTCTTTCAAACAAATTGTCTTTCAAAGCAGAAAGGTTGTTTTCTGCTGCTCCAGAGAAGCGGACATGGAGCAATGGATTCAAACTACAATAAAGAAGATTCCACCTAAACATTAGGAAGAACTTCCTGACAGTAAGAGCTGTTCGACAGTGGAATTTGCTGCCAAGGAGTGTGGTGGAGTCTCCTTCTTTGGAGGTCTTTAAGCAGAGGCTTGACGGCCACCTGTCAGGACTGCTTTGATGGTGTTTCCTGCTTGGCATGGGGTTGGACTGGATGGCCCTTGTGGTCTCTTCCAATTCTATGATTCTATGATTCAATTTATGTTTTCTTTTGCTTGTACTGGTAGATTACAAATCTAACCTATGAATGTTTCTGCCAGTCAGTGCCGGCTGAGGCAGCTGCCTTGGACAGTAGGAGCCCAAGAGGCAGCACCCCTGCCTTTGAAACAGATTTCAGATTTGTAATGTTGGTGGTTTGAAATTTGTAGCGGCTGAAAAAGAAAAAGAAACACCCTACAGCTTTCTTTTAGTTTTCATCTGATTAAATGAAAGTAATGTGGGTAAAGCTACCCTAGGCCATGATGTCTTTTTAGAACTGTGGAATTAAAAAAGTGAGCCCTCTTATAAGCTCTAATGGGCTCTAACTATCACCCTTGGTAACCATTAAATCTATCACTTTAGAACAATCAAGATAATTTAAAAGTTGCCTCAATTGTTTCTTTTATTTATAAGACATTTTTAGTATATAATTTAAGCAAAGAGATTAAATGTCATGCCACCTATTACCTGTGTGTTAAGATATTAAATCTGTAGAAAGATGTAGCAACACTTGGGATTATTTTTTATGTATCTAAAAAAAAGGAGCATTGAGCTATGACACTGAAAAAGACCATTATTTTTTATGAAATCAACATACCCCAAACTCCTGAAAAACACTGGCGGGTTCAGGAATAGCTGTGCGTCTGATATTCATCTCAGAGTTCTGAGGACATGGCATGCTCTTAATGACCTCAAGATATTTCTACTTACACCTTCATATTCCTATCAGTAGGAGTATAAATGGAAATATGCCCTCTTTAATGTGGATGATAGTGCTGATAATTGCAGTTAAATGCTCAGTTGCTTAGCTATGAGAAATCTACAGCTTTAAATTGAGGAAAGCAATGTATTAGCTCTGCATATAAGGTCTCCTAGACAACAAAGTTCCAACAATTCATATACATTCTGATGTGAATTTTATGGAAAAACTAAAGCCCACCATTGTTACAGTGTTGGTGTTTTAATATCTAAAGCACACCCAAAAAAAAAGGGCCACACACTTATGTGACCTGCTTAAGATAGAATGTAGTTGTTTTCAAATAAACTTCTATGATGAGGAGAAACTTAATCCAGCTTTTTTATTCAGAATTTATCTCCTGGGATATTACCGACCCAGAACCGTAATTTGCAAATTGAGGACATTATGGGCTTATCAACCAGTGCATTAATTCCCGGAATGACACGGACAAATTTGCATTTTAAAATGTTATTTAGGGCAAGAGACCTTTGCCTATTTATGCTCTCTCTTTTTAGACAAAACACTACCTGTGAAAAATGTTCTTCATTAACAAAATGAAATCAACACATTAGGTCAGTGCTTCAGCCCCAATCTGAAAAAGGGTAAAGGAATAGTATGGATCCCAATGCTTCTTATACCCTTTCAAAACTGTTGCCTGCTGAGGACTTCGCTTCACACTCAAGCTTTTGCATCCTTTATGCAGTCTAGGGCAGGAGTGAACTCATAGCTACTGAGCCAAGATATGCCTTGTCTCATAGAAAACAGCAGCTCAGTTTGTGGCTCTTTTGGACTAGAACAAGGGTAGCCAAAGTGATGTCCTCCAGATCTTGTTGGAATATAACTTCAATGCAGAGGAGGAAACACTGTACATATACTTGCTGGATGATGAATGTGGGTTCCCCCCTTCCACAGCCCTTTGTTTACATAGTGGCACGTCCAGAAGAGCAATTTGTGCTTCTAATTAGGAGCTCACATTGCACAATAAAGTGTAGCTGTCAGTATTCTCTGATCCTTGGCAACTGGATTGTATGTGTAGAAATTGCCGCCAAGTGAGCGCTATTCACCAAACTGACCCACAACGGACTGAACCTACAAATGGATTAATTTGTACCTGTTAACATTGGACGCAATCTGGCCAGTTGCAAGGGCCATTTATTTCAGTGGGAGAGTCAAGCCTATTCCTAGCTCTTTCTGACTGAAATTAATAGAACTATGGCCTGCTTCATATACTTACTGAGCAAGTGAAATGGTTTGAATCAATGAGGGATCGGGGGCTGGGCATGCACTTCACCCCTCCACCACACACTTATAGGGTTGTGTGAAGCAAGTGGTCAGTGTGGAGCTCCACATATTAGCCTGCTTTCCCTGCTAAAATTCTGCCAGCCTTAGAAGATACATCAGTTTAGACCAGGGGTAGGGAACCTCCAGCAGTGTTAGGGATGAGGCTGAATTGAACGCCTAGGAAGAGTCAAGCTCTGGAGATGAAGGACTGCCAGTACAGAGAGAGCCAGAGTCTGACTCTGGAGATGAAAGAATGCAGACAGAGCAGGAGTGGGTTAGCTCGGCCCCCCTTCACTAAGAGTTCCCAGACTCAGATAGAGCAGCAGACTCGGACAGTTCACAGCCAGAGAGAGGGAAAGAGATAGACGGCATTGAGGGGCTTGCTATGCAACCAGCAGAGAAACAACGTTCAGAGGGCTCTTCGTTTGAGAGCGGAGGGGATTTCCACCCACCTTCTCCCCGAACTAGAAGAGCTGAAAGGGTTAAGATAGAATGGAAGTGCAAAAGAGGAAGGGTGGGACTTTGGCGCCCTTCGTGCTGTGACAGGGGCAGAGACTCAGAGTGACCAACTCGTAGTTAATGGCGGCAGGCCCGGAGCCGCTCTCTAGATGTAAATTGTAAATAAACATACATAAAACTGCCAGAGACTCATTCATTCTTAGCGGAGCTTGCTTGCCTGCCTGAGATCATTGCAAGCAGCAGGCCAAAGTTGGCCTGCTAGGGATCCCAATTTCACCTGCAAGGTTGTTTCTCCCAAACCATACCCACCCGTGCCACATCTGATGTCATCTCTACCTGCCTGGCTTCTTACTTGCACCCAGTTCAGGGGGAGCACTGCCTATCAACTTCTTCCTCAGCCTCAATGTTGCCCTTGTAAAACTGAGCTGGGAGGTTGGGGACAAGACTAGAATGAGTTAGCTACACCAGTCATTGGCTCCGCCTCCACCCAATGCTGGTCTTCCTTCTCTTCTGCCCTGGCCCAATAGGTACCAGACACCACTGAACAAAAGAGCCATTATGTGTATGGGCCACTTGGTGGAGTCCATGCACCACACATTCCTTTAGCTGTGTCGTGAGGAAGAGGCACTGCCACTGTTCAACGATGCACATTTGCTGGTTCGAACTGGGCCACAGAGGTGCTTAAACCTGGCTGGATTGTGCTCAGTACTTTTGCTCAAATTAGGGAGGGCTTGTTGGACTTTGAGAACCCCGTTTTTGTGGAACTGCATGGAATGATCAACACGGGAAGCACAGGAAATTGTTCCTTGCCCTCAAATTTTTTTATTCGCTAAGCAGAGAACATATATACATACATAATTTTATTTGTATGCCACCTTCCTACAGTTCAAACCATGCTCAAGGCAGCTTACAACATGGAAGTAATACATATCTGCAATATAACAAAAGTAGTCATAAGCAAAAAAACCCAAAACATAAAAAATACACAACCAAACTGAAGAATTTCCACATAAATCATAAGAAGATATAAAATAAATATACAAAATTAACAGCAACACACACCTCCTGCAACAAAACTCGCTAAACAACACCCCAGCCCAAGAATCTGTTCAGCAGCCTCAGTTTTTGCAGCTGGAGTCAGTCAGGGACCCTGCCACCCAAGCCAGGTGGAAAAAGGCCTGCAAGGCAGGGAGCAAGTCTTCCAGGACTCACAACCAAGATAGTCTAGTATAAACAGCAGCATAGGCAGAGAGGACCCCCTTCCTTCCAAAGTGACTCTACCTCATCTGTTTACCCAATTGAGGTAATTTGTTAATCCCTTGCCTCTAGTGTCATCACCCTTCAGTCGCTTATTTACACAAATACTTTTGCATTGTTAATGGTGTTGGCTAATGAAGTGACTTCTGCAAAAACAAAACCCATCAATTTGCTATGAATATTCATCAAAGGAAAGTGCTTTGCTACCATCATGTTTGAAGCCTCTATTTGTGTTTTAACTGTGCTTAAACTGTTCTGTGCTCAATATGCACACAGAAGCTACAAAGGTACACACTTTAGGTTTGTACCCAGCCAAGTCATGGGCAGAGTAAACCCATTGAAACCAATGGACTTAGAATAGTTGTGCCCATTTATTTCAGCGAGTCTACTCTGAGTATGTTTTACTTGGATACTGCTCATTATAAGAAACTGAGAGGTGCAGTATAGTTGTTACAGGTACAATGAGATGTTCCCAATGCAGATCCCAACTTAGCCATGAAATCGCTACTGGAAACCCAGTTCCTAGTACTGATAAATCTGGAAGTCCATGATTTGTTACTAATGCAGAGCTCATGAACTGAAGCAAACTATCATCTCTTAGTATCTGCCCCCAACTCACATTGGTAATTCACATTGGTAAGTAGGAATGGCCTCCCTTACGTGATTGCTTTAAGGATTATTGAGTTAGAGAACATATGTAAAGAGCTTTAAGATAATTGACAAATAAAGGTATTATCATGGATAGCTGCACACAACTACCCACTCATCAAGATGATTGACATTGTCCTTGTGCCTCCAGTGACAGCACTAGATCTAAGCGTATGCCACTTAGGTTGTTGTTGAGTTTATTTGATTTGTGGAGTAAAAACTGACTAATTAACTTTTTAAAAAAAAATAATCAGTGTGCTCTTTGATTTCATTTGATAGCATGGCAGTTGCGAGACAAATAAGCAAAGTGCCCTGAAAGATTATCCAAATCTGGCTTCGATTTCAGTTTTAGGGCATCTAGCCAATCATGGTTTCAGAAATTCTTGGTGTAGCACAAGACTATTTCTCAGGCTAGTGTGCATTTCACACCATGAAGGTGTCTGTAAAACCTCCCTAAAAATATTGCATTCCTTCAATATCTAATGGTGAACTGCCAGTTCATCCTAAATATTCAACTTCACATTCTGCAGCTTATTATTATTATTGTTATCATTATTATCATTATCTAGCTTTTAGATATGTTTTAAATTAGCTGTGCAGACATGCAATTTGTCCGGAATCTATTGATCTTCTCATAGACGGTAATATTGTGGGTTGTCCCTTTGCACTAGAACATAAAATTGCAGCAAACAGATTGTATCCAGGTGATTCTGCTTTGGTTTTGCTGCTCCTCAACTGATGGATTGCACTCAGCAGTGATTGGGGGACAAGGGAGGAAAGAGACATGCTGAGGGCCAGAATAGTGTAATGAAGGGAAAATAATTCTGAAATAGTTATACATATCCTGATGAGTTTTATTGCATAGATCGGGGTTCCCAAACTGTTACCCAGTGCACCACCAGCGAGTTTTATTCAGGTGGTGCTACTGGGGAGGTGCTTGAGACCAGATCAGCTAGTGAGTCAGCCATGTTGCCTCCGCCTCTGTCACCAAGGACATGACAATGACTGCATTGGCATGAGTAGACCCAGGCTACTTGCACGAGTGCATGCTTGCTTGCCCAGTTCCATGGCTCTGGATGACAACTGCACAAATGACTGTGCCCCCTGTCCTGTGTCAAGTGTGAGGGACAACTTCTTAGCTTACACCAACCATATACCGGTAACTTAGAAGTCTGTGAGAAACTTCTGAACCATGTAGCTTGATCTATGTTTGGACATTGTCGTGACTTTTGGTATAAAGCCATTGGTGAATAACTGAGCCAAGAGTCTGATTACTGCATCCGTGAATGGGAGCCAGGGCAGGGCATTATAGTTGCTACAATAGGCAGAAACATGATTAAGTTGTCCGCCAAGATTCTGAGCAATTTTAATGTGGTTGTGAATAAAAATGTTTAGGACACAGTCAATTGAGCAGGTCAGAAGGCGAGAGGTATAGGGGGCATGCCAATTTTTGGCCCTGCACAGGGTGACATTGAAATTAGAAAGCCTGCCCCTGCTGGCTTTAGCCAACCCATGCCTGCCATAATATGTCATCAGGTGATGGAAAGGTTTGGGTTGGCCAATCTGGTCTCAGGAGCCAAATAGCAAGCCTACAATAGACCTCTGGCCTGAAGGTGTTAGGACTTTCTTCAATCACAGAGGCCTAGTAATGAATTTCTGCCGCAGGTATTCCCTCTTGCCAAGGCTAGGCTGTTGTGATAATAATTAACAGAGCCTTCTCACTTTGTATTCCTTATGGGATTCCTTTAACTCTCAACATTTGCCAAATTCGAAAGCTTAACACATTTCTTTTAAAGCAAGCTGTTAATCTCCTATTGTGATAGTTTGGTTGGATTTATATTATTCTCTGTGCCGATAACACTGCTGTTTTATTGTATATGTGTAATGTTCTCTGCTTTGGGATCTCATATGAGCTGAAAAGTGTATTGGAAATCCTCAAATAAACTGACACCCCAAGGGCCAGATGCTCAGATGTTTGACCTATATATTGAAGTAGTTCAGAATCTCTCCCCATTTACCGTATATGTGGAAATCATAGTCAGTTAGACGTGTTTCTTTGAACAGGGGGTAGAATTCCCAGCAATGCAGGACTCCTTTTCCACTCCTGCCATCTTAGAAACAGCCCTCTAATATTGGACTTTGTGAGAGATCATTGTTTTAGGGACTCTAAAGCAAAGGTGGCTGTAAATTGTATAATAGCATTGCTCCAGCTGATCCCATAGATACACTGTGGTTTTCCATTATAAACCCTCTCTATTCAGAAGTTTATATCGTGGTCATAAAAGTTTCCCCTGAGCTAAAAGTTGGCATAAAAGATCTTATCCCTGAAGTGAATCATTTTAGAAAACTAGATAACAGCTTGCAGTACATTTATGGGGTCTTTTTTCATCCCAAGAGACCAGAGTTCTCCCCAAGCAATATACTGGATTATATTATCCACAATTGAAAGGCAGCAATGGTTTAACACTTCACACTAACCAAATAGGTAGAGGGAAAAAAATCTCATCATGTTTGTAAGAATATGTAAGTAAAATTTAAGCAAAAATGTTCTCTCTAAAGCTGAGCTGAAGTTTGGCAAGGCTGGTTCTGTAAGATTGCTAACAAGTCTTCTGATTGTTGTGTGACATTGTGTGATTGAGGGCAAAATGGTAAGATCTGGCAGATCCAACTTTGAAGCTAAACTCACTATTATGGGCTCATTTAGCAAGACCTTTGCTTGGCTAAGAGTCTCAGAGCAAAATATTTGCCTCTTAAATAAAGTTGGGGAGAAATGAGATTCATATTTAAAGGTGAATCTATCCAATCCACACTTTCTGAAACAGTATGAAAACCAAAACATAGCCATCCTTCTTAATCTGCACTTATCTGAATTTTGGGATAAAGCTCTCCAATCAAACAGCACTTAGAAACATGCACATGTTAGGTAAAAGTGTGCATGAAACAAAAATATTGGTGTAAGTAATATACACAAATGCATTATATAAAGAGAAATGGCTTGTAAAAATGTGTACATCAGTCAGAACAGTGTAGAAAAATGTGTTGATTATGAGAAATTCACACTATAATGCTGCCAAATTTTCATGAGGATCTTTTAATTTTTGCAAATTGCTGCAGAAAAGTGGAGAACTGAAGTTAAGTCTGGAAAAATTAGAATTGCCTTCTTGAAAAATGGACTTTTCCTCTCTCCTCATTATCACAGTTAGAGCAGTGCTTTTGTTAATAAGCATTGGAAAGGAGAGGGTGAGGGGAGGGCAACCACCCAGGAAAATGTTCTCTCTCAAGGCTTCAGTCAAGTGGTGAGTCTATGGACGTCTGTTTTCAGCCTAGTAACATTTTAAATGTTAGAGAATGAATAGAGAAATTGGAAGTATGATGATCTATTCTTTCCCTTTTCATGTTGCCTACATTTTGTTGATGCATCTTCTTTTGTGTTTTTACCAAAACACAAAGACTCATTATGTTTCTCCACATTGCTTAGATGCCTGAGTAATATTAGAAACTTGAAGAAGGTCAGGATGATTGGAAAGACTCTTAAGTACAGTGTGTGGAAGTAATGTCTCACCTAGGTTACATCTTCCTGAGTAGTTTCTCCCAGAGACCTCTGCACTGGAGAATAAGCCCAATCTCTCTGGTAGATCCCGCAAGAAAAGTTTTAATTCACCCCCCTACTATGTCCAATGTCCACAGGTGAGCAGGTTCATGGCATAACACCCTGAAGGGATGAAGAACCCATGGTCCTCCAGGTGTTGTTGGACAATGGTTTCCATAGTCCAACAATTTAGGGCAGTGCAACACCTGGCTTGAGAGCAGTACATGTGAAAAGGACCTAGGAGTCTTGGTAGACCACAAACTTGACATGAGTCAACTGTGTGATGCAGCAGCTGAAAAAGCCAATGCAATTCTGGGCTGCATCAATAGGAGTATAGCATCTAGATCAAGGGAAGTAATAGTACCACTGTATTCCGCTCTGGTCAGACCTCACCTGGAATACTGTGTCCAGTTCTGGGCACCACAGTTCAAGAAGGATACTGACAAGCTGGAACGTGTCCGGAGGAGGGCAACCAAAAATGGTCAAAGGCCTGGAAACGATGTCTTATGAGGAACGGCTTAGGGAGCTGGGTATGTTTAGCCTGGAGAAGAGAAGGTTAAGGGGTGATATGATAGCCATGTTCAAATATATAAAAGGATGTCATATAGAGGAGGGAGAAAGGTTGCTTTCTGCTGCTCCAGAGAAGCGGACACGGAGCAATGGATTCAAACTGCAAGAAAGAAGATTCTACCTAAACATTAGAAAGAACTTCCTGACAGTAAGAGTTGTTCGACAGTGGAATTTGCTGCCAAGGAGTGTGATGGAGTCTCCTTCTTTGGAGGTCTTTAAGCAGAGGCTTGACAGCCACCTGTCAGGAATGCTTTGATGGTGTTTCCTGCTTGGCAGGGGGTTGGACTGAATGGCCCTTGTGGTCTCTTCCAACTCTATGATTCTATGATTCTGCCACACTGGGCACTGAGCCTAGACGGTGCCGTAGGGTGTCACAACTTTGATGTATGAATTGAGCTCAATTCTAATGAATTGAGCAGAACAGAAAACAAGAGGCAGGGGGATGTCAAATTTTGGCCTCACACAGGGCACCCCTGAAATCTGAAAGACCAAAGTCCACCCCTGCTGACTACAATCCATGCCAGCCGGGGCCGATGGGAACTTTGGTCCAACAACTTCTGAAGAGTCATAGGTTCCCCAGCCCTGGACTACATGCTTTTCTGGGTACTCAGGATCTATTTTTAATTGTATATGCACACTTTGGCGAGCACTCCAAAAACTGCACATTATGGAGTCCATGCATGTAAAATATCCATAAATCTGAGGAAATAGCCACATTGCATGCAAAGTGTTCCACTGCTGCATCTTATGCATTAGATGAATAAGCCTGAATTGCCATGACAATCTTACAGCCAGATGGAAGAAGCCAGACAAACACAGGGGTTTAGTACCCCTGATTCTGGGATGCAGTTCTAAAATATAGCAAGACTCTTAGTGAAAGTATGTGAGTGTGTGTGAGAGAAATAGCAGTGAAATAATTGATCTTTCATGGTTTAATATCTCTTCATTCCTTAGCCAGAAGTAGATTTATAGATTACCTGTCAGTTCTTTTATCTTTGGTCATTACGAAGAAACTGAAGATTGCCTTCTAAGAATCCAAGCATTTTTATTTGTAGCTTTTAAGTGAAAAAAGTAAGATTCAGAGATAAAGCTGCCCCTGGCAGGGACTATTTTAAGTCAGGGTGAATCTGCATGCTCTTTTTTAGGTAGACCATCCAGGGGGGATGAAGGGTGTCTTAGGATGGACTCTTGCCAGAACTCACCAAAATTAGATGAGTGCTGGGGGCTTCCGGTTGGCGCGCCGGAGGGAGAAGGTCGGGGGAAATGTCGCTCTTGACATTCCCCGACCCGACCGGCTCAAAGGGGAGCTTGCGACGGCGACGCAACCCCCAAAACTCCCGGGAGGGTTGTCCCGGGACCTAAGATCCGGCAGAAGCTCAGAACGTTGCCCCAACTCCCCGGTAGACCCCAGTAGGGGCCGCCGTGAGCGACGCGGGGCGACGGAGCTCATCGGATCGCCATTGCCCGTCGGGTGGAAGCCGCGAGTCCTTCCCCCCTGAGCGCGCCGATTCCTCCAAAACAAAACAAGATCGGACGACTTAAATGTGAGTAATTAAGAAAGAATTTCAAGAATTTGGACTGATCTGGAACAGCACTGGGATGTAATTACGGAGGTCCGTCCCTTGCTACTGTGGCACTAAATCAGGAACTTTATTACCGATGCGGTTGAACTGTGATGGAATTTGGCTAAACAACAGAGATTGGATCCTTTTGATACCCCTGATCGGGGGGGCACCTAACTAACACTCTTGATAAGTAAAGGATCTGAATCGGACCTGTTGGATTTTATTGTGGGAATTTGGACTTTGAACTTGGACTTGGTTCGGTCTGGAATATTGTAAAGCTATGTCCATGAAAATGGAGGATGATTTTGAAAATGGAGGCTGGAAGAGGGTCCTTGAAAAAATCTGGGAACTGAGAAAGGAATTCCAAGCGGAGACTGCAAGAATGAGAGGAGAAGTAATCAACACTGATGTCATGCCAGCTGCACAAAGGATGGAAGGGGGAGAAATTTCCCCCAAGGTCAAAGGCAAACCTCGCCACAGGAAAATTTCTTCTCGGTGCAAGATATTTAGACTGAAGAAGAGGAATAAGAAAACAACATCGGCAAAGGACTATTCTTTTCGACGCAAGAAGACACCAATAAAGAAGAAGAATTGGTTTAAGAAGAGGGAGCAGGAACAGCTGAGAAGCCAAAGAGAAGGTGAAGTCCAAGTGCAAGCAAGCACTTGGACTTGGACTGGGGAAAGGCGAGGGGAGGGTTGAACAGTGTAGGTGGGTAACCTCGGCTTGATTAAATGTGTGGATTTTGAACATTTCTATTGGACATGGTCTTGAGTTATGATTATGTTAGGATCTTTCGAAGTTGGGAGCCTGAAGATTCTGGGGAGTCAGAAGGAAATTTGTAAAAGAATTGGGAGGATGACGCTGAGGTTGGAATTAACAGATGATATGAAAAAAGAATGAAATGCTACTTTACAAGAGTTAGAATTATGCTTTGTTACAAAGTTAAAGATATGCTTAATGTAACTATGTACCTGAACTGGAGATATACTTTGTTTAATGCAGCCACTGGGGAGGTGCGGAGGAAGTCACTATGACTAAGTTTTGTAACTAAGAATGGTTTACCCGGTAACAGGGTTAGGCCGAAGTCAGATAATGATTGCTTTAAGGTCAGGGGAAATAATGAATGGGTTTACCCCTGTGAGAGGGAGGGTAAGATTAAATAACTCCCCAAGGTGAGAGGTGGGGAGTGATGAATCCTGACCGAAATGTAACGTGGAATATTTATAAAATTATAAAATCAATAAAAATTATTTAAAAAAAAAAAAAAAAAAAAAAACAAAATTAGATGAGTGCTGAGGCACTTCCTCAAGCGAAATCAAATGACTGTCAATAAGACACACAGAATATGATTCAGGGACACTTTGCATGTGCCTAATTACCAGGCCGACTCTTTCTGTGTTTGATGTTCTGGTTTGATGCCCAAACCACGTTAGCATTGCAGTTTCTGTTGTTTTTCTTTCTTTAGCCTGACTAAGGAAAGTTGCTTCCTATAACCATAGCAACTTCTTGCTTTGCATTTCTAGACTTATGGGGCTAGCATAGGACCCCAGGTTGAAAACATACAGTCTCTTGACATTTGGTTATTGCTCATGCAACTCCTTGGTGGATGGGTGTTCTGAGTCACCCTTTCAAGTGCTGAGGGGAGTTCTTATCACCGTTCCCACTTTATCAGAGTTCTGCAGAAGTGTGCTAAAATTCTTCTCACTGACTTGGCAGGTCTATGCAGTCATTGGCACTGGTTATATGCATGCTGTAATAAGTTACTGCTTGCTAAATGGCCGTATCTATTCCTTCATATAGTGACATTCTCTCAAACCTGTGGAATTCACTTTCAGCAGAACTTTATTCAAGGCAATTCATTTCCCTCACAAAAACCTCTCTTCAAAAATCTGCTTCTTCTGAAAAGTTTTGCTTAGATCCTGATAACATTCCCCTATTCTGTGCTGTCTGGTACCAGATAGTCCTCTCATGTACTGCTCTCACGCAGTGTTCACATTTTTTCAAGCAGTGCCTCATATGATCACTGGAATATGAAAATAGTTGACCCACTAATTCTTTCCTTATCTTGCTGTGAAAAACATGGAAATATGGCTTTGACAATACACCTCATGCTGGATGCTTTGGATACATCTCTCATTGTGGATGTTTATTTAAAATGGAGCAGGAATGGATTCCAAGGTCCTGAAGTGCTCTAGATTATTGGGTGGCAAATGATTTTGCAGAAGGGCCACTTTGAGAAGAGAGTAGTTAGTGGAGATCACAAATGAAATACCTCAAAGTGCCCTGTCAGCAAATCCAGTTTTCATGGCCCATGACCTTTACCTGCCTTTGGTGGGACAAAGTGATACTGGTCATAGGCCATATTTGACCTAAGACTTCCAGTCGCTGAGTCCTACTCTAAATTGCTAAGTGGTCACTTCAGATTTCTACAGTCTTGCTCCATCTACCTATTCCAACCAGCATTGACCCAAGACATTTCACTGCATAATGCAGAACAGCAAATGGCACTCCACTCTTTAAGTCAAAATGTAGATTTCACAAGGCTATTTTGATGTGCTATTTCTTCATGAGGAAGAAAATTCAAAAAGTGTCTTTCCCTTGGATAAAAATATTACACCCACCCACCCACCCACACATTAAAGTGACAGTCTATTGCTCCTCCATGACATTCCAAGCTTTCTAATGGCAGGGCCAGGCCAAATAAACTCCAACCACCCTTAAGGAACTAGGAGAGGAAATCCCTTGCTGGGATGAATATTTATTGCAATAAGCAAAACCACCAAAATGCTGCCATATAAATGGTGTTTAGACCCGTCTGTTTTCTTTTTCAAAAAGGATTTCCCATCCCCACGTTGCTATTTGACCAAGTATGCTGTAGGTGGTGCTCCAGTTTGAAATTTAGCTCTCCCTCAAGTCTAGCCCTCCCTCTCTCGCTTAAATTTCAAATAAAATTAAAACAAATTAATGTGCATGAGGCGCGTGCTTACATCCGAAAATATTTATTTATAGTGCAGAATATCTATCTAGACAAAAAAAGAAATATGAGAGTAAAACTATAATCATTTAACACTTGCTCAGATTTTGTTTCCCCTTCAGATTAATCTCATGGCATTTGCATTCCAATAACAATTATTCACTGGTGCTGGGTGGCTTGCAGATTATACCGCTCCCCTCACACGTTTTCATCCTTCCGCTTTTTGAAGGTGTCTGGCAGATTTAGGTCAGACATTTTTCCTCCAATCACCCTGCAAGGAGAATGAGGAGGAAGGGAAGAATTCCCAGCCCCAATCTTTTCTAATATTTCTACATTACTTCAATCCAGTAGAGGTTTACTCTGCCTCAAGCTAAAGAAAATCTATTAGGCTTTTTAAGGAAGAAAGTCAAAAGGGGGAAGCATCCTGGCATAAGGTCAGGCAGAGATGTGCACAGCAGAAAACGCTGCTGCTTAATATCATTAGTTTGGCTGTCAGGGAAAGTTTATCCCACGGGATGCTAGGCTCATCTGTGTTCACTACTTGCTTGCTACTTTTGCTGGGTGGAAATCCCATCCAGACAAGATTGTGAATTGCCACGGTCTGAGAAAACATGGTGTCTGCCAGTAGCTGGGTGTGTGGCTACCTGCTTGGGCCATGAAGCAGGTAGTGGTGGGAGAAAAACAAGGAGTAGCTTGGGCCACCATTTTTGAGTGGAAAAGCTCTGCAACTCTAAGCACGCAGCCCTTTTGAAACCGAGGGCATATCCTCCAACATCTCACCACAGAAAACCAGGAGACGTCTTCCGTGACATGCTCCCACGAGTCACATGACCTGCGTGAGATTTCAGTGCTCCAAAATGTATGGTTTTGGGCTCCTTGATCTCATGCAAGATCACGCTATGGATGTCCTTCAGGGCCACAGCACAGTGTGCTGTGTTTTTGGGTCCCGTGCCGCCCCAAAATGGGATGTCCTGATTTAATCAGGGCAGTTGAGGGGCATGCAAAGGCTGTTTCAAAAGCTGTTTGTGATATGACCTGAATGCCTCCTATTTTGAGGGAAGAAATCCAAAGTCTTAACTGAGCATGCCCAAGCCTTTTGACACACTCAACATAGCCATTTGGATACTCCAAACTGTAAAGACAGATTCACGTTGAAAGAACACTTGTGCTTATCCCCACCCTGTTTAAGGAGCCTCTGGAAAATGAGGAGGTGCCTTTTTTTCTAGCTCTCATTTTTTCTAGTGTGGTATAGGCCACACTGCCTGCATTCACTTACCCTTTCCAAGGTGCCACAATGGTGAAGAGAGTAAGGTAACTGGGCTGGTTCCAGTGAGAGATACCCTAGTTCAACACCCCTGGGACCCTTGAATGCATTCTAACCAGAGAGATGTTCTAATAGAATTTCAAAACTGCTGGATCTTTCAGACTGAATACAACTTTCCCAGTAGTAGTACCATTAATCTCCCGCTACTGAGTCTCTATTCTGGTATCTCTGTTAGAGACATAATTATGACAGAGAAAAGGTGAGGGAAGAACTGACAGTCATCAAAGTATTAATAGCGGCACCTGTAACCTTGCAGAAACTTCATGGTGCATTGTATCTAACATTATTGCAGAACAGGATTTTCAGTGACACCAAGGTGCTGGTGTTTGAAATGTGCACATGTTACTGATGAACCCAAAACAGAATTCCTAATTATATTTTGTTCACGTTCATTAAATGAAACCTTCTTCTTTTTGCACTGGCTGTTGAAGATAGTTGCTGACTATCTATGACCTAAAACAGATGGTGCCCCCAACCACCACTTTAAACCACTTGTGCGAACCTTTAATTTTAATGGGTGCTATGGGAGAAGACATTTATCCCTGTTACAATCTAAAACCCTGCATCTGAAACTGCCCTTAGCCTCACTGGGAAGAAAATACAGGCATAGCATAGGCATCTCTCACTCTCCTTCCATTAAGGGAAGGGGCAATATAAATTGGGAAAACAGAAACAAAAAAGGAAGGTATAAATGCTCTTTTCTTATGATGCTGCTCTGATCAAAATCAGATGCCCTATGGTCTCTTTAAAGTGAAATAAAAAGGTGCTATGGATCTGTTCACATATCTCCTCTGTTGCAACTGTTTTGATGCTACTACTTTATATTTGTATAGTGCTTTCATAGGGACGCGGTTGGCGCTGTGGGTTAAACCACAGAGCCTAAGCCTTGCTGATCAGAAGGTCAGCGGTTCGAATCCCCACGATGGGGTGAGCTCCCATTGCTCGGTCCCTGCTCCTGCCAACCTAGCAGTTCAAAAGCAGGCAGTGCAAGTAGATAAATAGGTACCACTCCAGCGGGAAGGTAAACGGTGTTTCCATGCGCTGCTCTGGTTCGCCAGAAGTGGCTTAGTCATGCTGGCTACATGACCCGGAAGCTGTACGCCGGCTCCCTCGGCCAGTAAAACGAGATGAGCGCTGCAACCCCAGAGTCGTCTGCGACTGGACCTAATGGTCAGGGGTCCCTTTCATAGTGGCATGAAAAGTTAGACCTCCCTGACTGATTTTCTAAGTTTGAATTAGCAGAATGACAATGAAGTGTCTAACTTAATAGAGGAATGTGGAAGAAGAAATTCTACTAAGTCTGCTAGTTTGATTGCAATGAGTTTTGACTGCAGTTGTCTTGCACTGATTGTGTTATTACTTTGTGCCTTAATTACCCTTCTGCTATAGGTGTGTTAAAATGTTGTATACAATCCCCTTATATTATTCTGAGAAAGTGGTATCTTATCAGTATTGAGAAATATATTTATTCTCTTAAAACACCCCTTCCTTACAGTAATATAGGGGGAATTATATAGGGAAAGTTAATAATCCCACAGCACAATCCTATGTACGCTAATTTTAAGTCCCACTTGGATTAAAATCCCATGCAAATGTATCAGAAGTCCTGTTGAATACAAAAAAACACCATGCTCCTGTGTAAACATGAATAGGATTGGGAATGCAAGAGCTGGAAAAAAGGGAAATGAAAGGTGGCTCTATGGAAACAAGATTTTATGGGATTCTTTTGGAAGAAAATTTCATCACTGGACAAATATGCTGAAACTCTTAACAAGCAACTGATGTCAATTGTGAAGACTATTGACTTAAGTGTTTTGCTAACCTTTTCTCTTTTTATCGGATATAGGCTCATCTTTGCAAATGACGAAGAGCACAATATAGGTAGGAAATATCAGGTGCGAGCCATTTATTGCAAGAAATGGCCACAAACGTTTTGACCAGTTTTCCCATTCGCAGCCTAAATATGGATTGGTGAAAGGGAGGCCGGATAATTCCAATGGAAACGGGATTGGAAACTACCAGTGATTGCTTATTCATCCCATGTCTGGAACAGAAATCCATCCAGCAAGTACAATTGGTATTGACCACTGTTACTGTTTTCAGTCTGCAAATGATATGCAGTGGATCAGGAGTCAGCAACCTTTTTCAGCCATGGGCCGCCGGGCCGGTCCACCATCCCTCAGACCTTGTAGGGGGCCGGGCTGTATTTTGAAAAAATATATATGAACGAATTCCTATGCCCCACAAATAACCAAGAGATGCATTTTAAATAAAAGCACACATTCTACTCATGTAAAAACACGCTGATTCCTGGACCATCCACGGGTCAGATTCAGAAGGCGATTAGGCCACATCCGGCCCCTGGGCCTTAGGTTGCCTACCCCTGCAGTGGATTACACCCCACCCCCGCATCTGCATTGTGTTTCCATTGCATTGAAATGAATAATGTGGAATAATATGATGACAACATAAATTATGCAATTTATGTAATTAATTACACAACTTGCCCAAGTTACCTAATTTTGCCACAAAGACAAAAATGTAGTTTTTGGTGGAAGATGAACCGCAGCAGAACAGAAACAGAGGTGTATGCAGCAAATGCAGGGCAGAATGGAAAGCAATGCTTTCTTCTTATATCCCTAGCTGATCTCTTTTGTCACATTGTAAGCCCTTCCAAGAAATCAACTAGTGGCACTGATAAGTTATCCATCACACAAGACAGTCTCTACTAATTCCAGATATCCTTCTCCATCAAAGAAATTGGCTTGAGTGGAATGTTGCTCCCCATTGATATGAATTTATGCAATATTTCCTTATAGCAATGCACTGATCTTTACTAGCAATGAATCACTCTGACACCATGTTCTAAGAATTTAAATAATAACCCTGAGAGACTGAGGTGTGTGGGGGGAATGAGAGATTAATATCCTTTCTCTCATCTACATTTCGGCCCTTACTTTGATGCCTGCCTTCTACGGTTGCAATGAGGCTACTGGACTTTTCCACTGCAGGGATGGTTTTTCAGCTTGGTCAGGTAGGGCTGAATTTGCCCAGAAAAAAACATAGAACTACAGTCTTTTCTGTGTCTCTCCCATCTATATCTATATCATCTATCTCTGTCTGTCTGTCTGTCTGTCTGTCTGTCTGTCTGTCTGTCTGTCTGTTTATATCTATCTATCTATATCTATATCTATCTATCTATCTATCTATCTATCTATCTATCTATCTATCTATCATCTATCATCTATCTATCATCTATCTATCTATCTATCTATCTATCTATCTATCTATCTATCTATCTATCTATATCTCTAATAGATATATAATAATTTATTATTTGTACCCCGCCCATCTGGCTGAGTTTCCTCAGCCACTCTGGGCGGCTCCCAATCAAGTGTTAAAAACAACACAGCATTAAATATTAAAAACTTCTCTGAATAGGGCTGCCTTCAGATGTCTTTTAAAAATAGGATAGCTGCTTATTTCCTTGACCTCTGCTGGAAGGGCGTTCCACAGGGAGGGCGCCACTACCGAGAAGGCCCTCTGTCTGGTTCCCTGTAACCTCACTTCTCGCAATGAGGGAACCGCCAGAAGGCCCTCGGCGCTGGATCTCAGTGTCAGATTTAGTTAGTTTCTCTGGTGTCCATTTTCAGTACATTTCCCTGCTGGCCAATCAGTTATAAGCCTACATGCACATGAATCGAATCAGCAGCACGGCCCCCCTTTTCTAGAGGAAAACCATTTTTAAAGCAATGTCTCCTTCACTCCCATTGAAAAGTTAGAACATCAAGATTGAACACTCCTCCATTAGCTCTTCCTTCTCTCAGGTTGTTAACCTGTAGCCAATAAAGGGCCATTCTGAACACAACAATCAGCAAACAGAACAGTCCTAATAAAACCAACCCAGTTGGAACATTTCCCAATCTTTGATTTCTCTTCAGAGAGCACCCACCCACATTTACTTTATTAGAGAGAGAGATAGAAGATGCAGCTTCTCATTATATTTATAATATAATTTTAATTGCTTTGCCTGAAAAATGTGTACAGTATGTGTGTATGAGAGAGATGGAGGGAGGGAGGTAGAGAGAGAGAGAGTCTATATGTACATAAATAAGTAGAGGGCAATGCGGAAGGGAGAAAGGAACTCCGGGAAAGGAGTATTTCCCATCACCAATGTGCCTCCAAGTATTTTGTGCTAATCTTCCCTGTATCATTCCAATTTTAGTATATGTGCTGCTGAAGCAATCTGCCCCCAATACCCTTTCATTGGCTGGCTTCAGCAGTGAAAGAACAAACCAACGAACCATCCTCAAACTGAGCCTTTAAACTATTTCTTGCTCTGCTGTGATGGCAGAAGACATGAGGGGTGCTCACAGGGTGGTCCCCCGTGCCACAGAATTTCTTTTGCTGGCCCTTACAGTGGCAGCAGGGGACGCGGGTGGCGCTGTGGGTTAAACCACAGAGCCTAGGGCTTGCTGATCAGAAGGTTGGCGGTTCGAATCCCCGTGATGGGGTGAGCTCCCATTGCTTGGTCCCTGCTCCTGCCAACCTAGCAGTTCGAAAGCATGTAAAAGTGCAAGTAGATAAATAGGTACCGCTGCAGTGGGAAGGTAAACGGTGTTTCTGTGCCCTGCTCTGGTTCGCCTGAAGCGGCTTTGTCATGCTGGCCACATGATCCTGAAGCTATACGCCGGCTCCCTCGGCCAATAATGCGAGATGAGCACTACAACCCCAGGGTCGGTCACAACTGGACCTAATGGTCAGGGGTCCCTTTACCTTGGCAGCAACAACAACTACAACAATCCATTTGCCCTACCAGCCTGCTCCTTCACAACACATTCCTATGTATGTCTTTCTGGATGTAAGGCACACTGAGCTCAATGGGATTTAGAGGGCACAAGGAGAAGGGGACGACAGAGGACAAGAGGGTTGGACAGTGTTCTTGAAGCTACCAACATGAGTCTGACCAAACTGTGGGAGGCAGTGGAAGACAGGAGTGCCTGGCGTGCTCTGGTCCATGGGGTCACGAAGAGTCGGACACGACTAAACAACTAAACAACAACAAAAATGTGCCTAGGATTGCAGCCTTATTCTGCTTCCTATTCTGCTGCAATGGCAGAGGAAGAAGTGGGAGGAGGTAACCAGTAAGTAGGGGTGATTTTCCTTTTCTGCCATTGGAGGAATGTGTGTCTGAATCATATGATTCAGATCAGATCATGGTTTTACCTGGAACTAAGTTGTATTATCGTGGGGGAAGGATGAAACAGGACAGTAGTGTCCCAATATGGATGCAAAGCTCCACCCACATGCATGTAAATTTTATGAGTCTTCTATGGACCAAAGGATATGACAGAAATTTGTGGTTGACTGCCACCTCTCCAATATTAGCAAAACAGCACAGTGGTATCACCACCATCATTTATTACTTGCCCTTCCCGCTAAGGTCCCAAGGCAGGTTGCAACAATTTAAAATACAACACACTGAAAACAATTTTTAAAAACTTACAACCAGAAAAAATAAGATCTAATAAAACATAACACAATATTTATATTACATTTCTGCATTACACAGGAACATGCCGATAGTCCTCCCAAAGTCAACTGGTGCTTGATTTCCAAGTGCTCCGGAAAGGAGTAAAGAATCAGAGCACCTGAAAGTTCATTAAAAGTATTGGAGAGCTGAAGGGAACGAGATCAAATGAGGTGGAGCAGAAAGCTTAGGAAATATACAGCACTTGGATGTCTCATGAATAAGTAGTCAGACCTTGAGACAGATGGAGAAAAGAAAGGAAGCTTGATTTGAGCTTATTTGCACGGCAGAAACAGGCCCATTATGCAGCCTGCCTGAGCAGACTTCTTTACGAAACGTACGCACATTTGTAACATTTTACATTTGGTTTAATAATTTATCAACCTTCAATATTTCAAAAGAGTAAAGTAGAAAATCAGATAAAATTTTCATACCAGCTATTAGAAACTGAATGGAGAGGATCTAACCATTCATACTAGTGCAGGTAGCAGCTGAAAGTCACAGCCCTTAAAAAAACTTTTTCACTGTCACGCGTTTTATCAGCAGTTCATTTTCTTTTTACAATCCCACTGGGCACAGAGCAATTATGAGGGGTTAATGACAAGCTCAAGTCCTTAGGTTGTCTCTCAGGCCCCGAGCTCATGCTATGCAGTTATTTCCTCCCCGGCAGTGCCTGTTACCCGGGGTCAGTGTTACCTAATTACAGTGGCCCCTGTTGCTAAAGCTGCAGGTGTCCTGCGGCTCCCTGGCATCACATCTCCTTGCAGAAACTTCAATTGAACATCAACTGACGAAAACACCACCATTTCTGTTTTCTTTTACACTGTAAATTTTTTTTTTGGTGGGGGGGGGATTTATTGCTTTTACAGTACAGTTGTTCTTGTCATGCTCCCATCCCGAAACACAATGACAGCTGCTCATGCTTGAGAGTAAGGCAGAGGTTTTTATTCAGGCTACTAACAGGAGGAGACTCTTGAGAGTCCCATGGACTGCAAGAAGATCAAACCTATCCATTCTGAAGGAAATCAGCCCAGAGTGCTCACTGGAAGGACAGATCCTGAAGCTGAGGCTCCAGTACTTTGGCTGCCTCATGAGAAGAGAAGACTCCCTGGAAAAGACCCTGATGTTGGGAAAGATGGAGGGCACAAGGAGAAGGGGACGACAGAGGATGAGATGGTTGGACAGTGTTCTCGAAGCTTTTAATGTTTAATAGATTGTTGTATTTTGATATTCTGTTGGAAGCCGCCCAGAGTGGCTGGGGAAACCCAGCCAGATGGGCGGGGTATAAATAAATTATTATTATTGTTGTTATTGTTATTATTATTATTATTAACATGAGTTTGACCAAACTGCAGGAGGCAGTGGAAGACAGGAGTGCCTGGCATGCTCTGGTCTATGGGGTCACGAAGAGTCGGTCGGACACGACTAAACAACAACAATATAAGCTCAGCAGGAAGCACTGGATCCAGAAATCATGATTCCTAGGTATGCAAGCAAAACAGTAGATGCAGACAGGGGTGCCAACTTGGATAAGGTATTGTGGAAGCCCAGGTAAGCCTCGCCCCACATAATTGTTCACATGACGCAGTGCACACACACTATTTGAATGGGAATGCCCATCAACTTTGTGGGGGCCAAGCTTTTAAAGATGAGGCAGGTCAAGTTTATTTCCAAGACTCTCTTACCCAATGGGACCACCACACGTTGAAACACACGCCTGAGCTGGTGTGTCTGATCCAGCCTAAGGCAGTGGTGCCTGGTTCTTGATGACAAGGCTATGTCTTGCCTCACTGACTCCAGCTTCGTCTCCTCCTGCTCGGCCTGTCCCACAGAGTGCTCAAAGCCTTACCCCTTCCTTGATGAGGCTCTGCGCTCTTCAGGAGGGGCAACAGAGAGAACTGGCAGATCTGCATGGGAAGTGGGGCATGTTTTGGCCAATTTGCAAGTGAATGGGGAGTTTGGGTGATCTGTAACAGCAGGGGGGGTTGAGGGGTGTAAGGGGAGGGGCTGGGGGAGTTTGGTGAGGTGTAAAGGAAGGGGGTTGAGCAGGATGTAAAGGGAGCGAGTGGCAGGTAAGGGGGCTTGGCGAGTTCTGTGAGCAGGGGGTGCAGCCCTAGTTTATTTTAAAATATAGGCTGCCTTTCAGCCAGGATTTCCAAGAAGAGTTTGGATTTGATATCCCGCTTTATCACTACCCGAAGGAGTCTCAAAGCGGGTGACATTCTCCTTTCCCTTCCTCCCCACAACAAACACTCTGTGAGGTGAGTGAGGCTGAGAGACTTCAGAGAAGTGTGACTAGCCCAAGGTCACCCAGCAGTTGCATGTGGAGGAGCGGAGACGCGAACCCGGTTCCCCAGATTACGAGTCTATCACTCTTAAGTACTTCACCACACTGGTGATGTTTAGAAAAATCAGTGACAGTGCAATCCTTTATACTCCTACCCAAAAGTTAGTTGCATTGAACACAAAGGCAAGGTGTAATTTAAGAGGAGGGTTTTGGATGGGAAAATGGTGCAAGACCAGAATCCAGACTTGGAATATAGCACTGCATCTGACCATACACTGTGGCTTTTCCTTCAAGGTAAAATTAAATGAAGATTATTTCCACAGAAATGTGCTTCATTTCACTAAGAACTAAGTACTAACGCCATAAACTCAATGTTATCTGTTGTGCAGTGCAGTCCTCTGCAGGCATACTCAGAAGTTCAGTCCCACTGTGTTCATCTGGGCTTACTGTCCATAGGGTTGTTTCAAGCTCATTATCAGAAAGGGACCATTTACATATTCATACCTAAACACACACGGAAATACGTGTCTATGGGAAGAGGAAGGAGAGAGAATATGGAGAGTGGATTGCTCACAGTGGGAACAGTGACATGGTGTTTGGACAACATAATGGGGAACAATGAGCATTAGCATACTTTTATAATATATTCAGAGAACACTCCCACGTCTCACAATTTTCAATAAGAATATGTGACCATTGAATAACAAAGTGTTCTTTACAAAGCAGAACAATAACATATCATCTGTCTAACCAGGGCAATTTCTGCAGTGGTGCCCACTTTATGGAATGTCTGCCTGGGGAAATTGGCTAAGAACATCTTCATGATTTTTATCTGCTGACAGCTTTCCCAGCATTTGGCTGAATCCTACTGCTTGCTGTTGGGTTATTTTATGCAACGTTTTAATCTCCTGTTTATTTTTATCACATTGTATGTACATTAGTATGTGAGAACCCTTGAACATTGATTTTTTTTTTAAATGGAGGAAGACCAAGGAAACATCTTGAATAAGGATGATAATGATAATGATAATAATACCATTGCATTCATGAATCCCTTGGGGAAATGTTTCATGAACTTCAGGAGAAATTATAAGCAAAGAAGAGTGCACTGGAACGCAGACTCTTAAAATTGGGGAAATATCCTCAGTTTTTATTTTTTTCTGATCAGTTCATCCGATTTCCAGTTAGCAATTTCTTTCTTTTCTTTTTTTTTAAAGAATGGTCATGAAAATTTGTCAGCATTTTGGTATGGAGTTTTGGCTAATGCACCTATTTTGCAAGCAATTTACCCCAATATGATGCATTTTTGTATATTCATCAATGTACACACCTTTCCCCTTCATTTATGCATTTTTGTACACACTGTTTGTTGGAGAACTGCATTACAAAACGTGTGAATGTCAAATGATAGCTGTGTTTTAGTACACAGATTGATTCGGGAAGGGCAAGTTAAAGAAGTTTGCACTCTAATGCAAACAGAACTCAATTCTTCCCCTTGCCTAGCCACACTTCTTAAATTTGTGCATGTCTGTTTCTGTGTGGAAGTTTATTGGATGCTGTTTCCATTTCACAGTCCACTCCTCTCTACTTATGAGCCTGCGAAGGACCAGGACATTATCTCAGATTCTATTTAAACCAGCTGATGCTGTGCTGACAGGCTTCCTGATTGCTTAAGGAGTTTACGACAGGGAGTAACTCCAATCCCCCAAGAGAAATTCAGTTTCATTCTCTTGCTTCTTGCGGCTGCTCATCATCCCAACCCACCCATTCAGAGCAGAGTTTAGATCTTAGCATCTCTCTTCTTCTCTCCTGCTCCACAGGGTAGGACCCAAACCCATCATAAAATAATAGAATTGTAGAGTTGGAAGGGACCCCAAGCATCATCTAATGTTATGCCCTGCAACGCAGGAATCACAACCAAAGCATTTGTGACAGATGGCTATCCAATCTCTTCTTAAAAACATCCAATGAGCAATGGAACCTCTTCTAATTCAGCATAATGGAGTGTTTTGTCATAGTTGTGTATAGAGAGAAGGGATTGTTGCGTAGTGTTAGAGGAAAAAGCTGGGCCTGATGATATTGCTTCTTCTGCACAATGAGCAAAGGTGCAGGTGCAAATGTCTTCCTTTGAATCTGGTCACTCTAGTCATAGACAATGACTCTAGATGAGCACCACATTTTGCAGGGTAAAAGTAGGTGCAAACAGCAGAAAGATGATTATGGTTGCAGTTGAGTTGTATTTCTCCTCTTTTTTCAGACAAGAACATTTCTGTCTTCATGAGCATCTGGCAATATTAAGACTCTCCCTCTAGATTCTGTCTTTCTTGCGTGAAGAGGAAAAGACGTTCTAATAACTAAATGCAATGGCCTGAGCTTACCTGTTCGGAACTTTAAGTAGTAACTAGTTAGAAAGTTAGATCATAAAACATTAAAAAGACATTTTTAAGCAGCTCTGGATGCTTTTATAGTTGGGATGGGGTTCCCTTTCAATTTTCAACACAAAATGGCATAAATAAAATAATAACCAGTATGACATTTTAGAGAAAATTGGAGTGCAGTGTAAAGGCCATAATGGAGCTCTTTCCTTTTTGGGCTCTGTCTAAATTTTTTAAGAACTAAAACTAAAATCACATCAGCTGTCTCTGGAGTATAGTGCACAGCCCTAATTCACAATCTAGTTTCTCTCTCTCTCTTTAAAAGAAAAATATATTTAGGCTACAATTCTGTAAGCACATATATGCTAGTAAGCTCCTCTGAACACAGGGGAAAATACTTCAGAGTAACTACACATAAGATTGTGCTGTTTGTAAGAGAAATATTTAGGCATTCTACTCATGCGTACAAACAACATCTGAGCAGGGATGAATACCCTATGCTGTTTCCTGTGCATGAGTTGTAGAGAGAATGTCTGAAGCAGGGAGCCTCCTTTGTAGTTTAGATCCTGATCTTCTAGGGTTCTAAATCATGTAATGAGAGACAGGTCAACTAATTGCAATTAGGCACCGTTTCTGTAACATTTATTAAAGCACATGCATAGTTAGTTATACGTGTATAATAAGCTGTCCTAAACATTCATAGTCATATAAGAATAAGGTCCACTATTTGACTGCTGATGTAGGACTCTAACCTGTGTTTTATATAATCGACTTTTTATTTTGTTCTGTGTATACCGCAATGTTCTTTTGTTGCTATGGCCGATGGCTGACACAAATAAAGTTTGTTTCATTCATTCATTCATTCATTCATTGTCATGGTCACTTTCAGGCAAGGGGTGACCAATTGCTTGAGAGTGTGCTGTTTGCTGATGGAGGCTTCTCTAAGACCACTTCCTCAGATAGTGCCTCTTGCATTCCAAAACTCTGTCCCAATTCCTTCCTGGGTCAGCGGAAGAGTGTTGACGTCAAACACTGTCCTGGGCATTGACATCCAAATATCGCAGCTCTCCCTCAGCCCTCAGCCAAGATTGAAACATGGCATGCTATCTTTGTTGTCTGTGCATCCAGCATGTTTATGACTGGTGTCCTCCCAGATGGAGCTGTTTGTGCCTGATAAGCATTTCTGCTGTTCTTTGGAATGAGTGTCCAGCTTATGGTGTCAGTTACCCTGCCCACCTGTCAGACAGAGCTGGCTAAAAATGTTCCCCGCCTCTAGTGTATAGCTTTAATAAGCAAACATTTCCCAAAATTCTAGCTTTAATTGGAAATATTCTTAACAAGTCTAATGCTACATATAAGTAGAATGCCTGAAGAGGGCTTCTGTGTACATACTAATCCATCCTATGCCAAATGAAATTATATCCAAATCACTAAATATGCCAATTCCTAGTTTTGGTTTAGCTCATGGCATGGGTAGGCAAACTAAGGCCCTGGGGGCCAGATCCAGCCCAATCGCCTTCTAAATCCGGCCTGCGGATGGTCTGGGAATCAGCGTGTTTTCACGTGATGAGAATGTGTGCTTTTATTTAAAATGCATCTCTGGGTTATTTGTGGGGCATATAAATTCGTTCTTTTTTTCAAAATATAGTCCGGCCCCCCACAAGGTCTGAGGGACAGGGGACCGGCCCCCTGCTGAAAAAGTTTGCTGACGCCTGGCTCATGGTGTCAGCTCTGTTTTGTATAGGCCTGACCTTTTAAATCAATTGAAAACTTATGCTCAGATTCCTACTAAGCTATAATGTTTCCTGGTTTGTTTCTGGATGGATTCATATGTCAAGCTGCTGCAATGCAGTCATCTGGATTGTTCCAGGGATGCACACCTGCTGGTCCTTCTGATGTTGGTCTCCAGCTCCCATCAGTCCCAACCAGCATGGCCAATGGACACAGATGGGAGTTGGGGTCCAACAACATCTACCTTTTACCTGATGTAGACTCTCTAGTTCTCATCATTACTGCTGCATGACTTCTTCCTGTTAGTTTCTGGCAGTGGTTCCTATGGTATGCCTTCCTAGGCGAGGTCCATTAGGCACTATAACTATACTGCTTCAAGCAGTTGCTGAAGACCTGGCATTTAAAAATGGAATTTGGTTAATTGCATATTTTTTGTTTTTATTTTGCTGGATCAGTTCTGTGTTATTTCTGTGATGCTGGATTTTGTTAAGCAGAATTGGAAATGGTCCATTTATAAACTTGAATGCATATTGGTTGCTGTTGTTGTTTAAAGGAGATTAGGTTTGTTCTGTTCAGTTTTGTTAGCCAGGTTGAATCTCTACAGATAAATAGGTGACTTTAAAAAAACAAAAAACCCCCCAAACCCAGTCAATCAATAATTTAAGGGCACATGTAAGATAGCCATCACGTGTTTTGAAAGCAGCTTTATGTCAACTAGCATTATGCAATGCTCTGTAAAGAATGAGCTGAATTCTTTACACAGCACATGGCAAAATGCAATAAGAAATGCTTTGATTTTGTTAAATCATTCCTTGCATTTAATACCACATGTTTAATAATTTATTTTAATAATAGAAAAACAAGCTGCCCTTCACACCCCAGAACATCATTTGAAATACTACTATTCCATTAAAAAAACATGTTATTTTTTAAAGTGAAGTTATGAATTTGAGCTCTCCTCATCAGGGAGGGGATGTTGGAGTTTTCATAAGGGACGATAAACTTAGTTTATTAATTGTTACTGCTCGCTATGATATTAGAACTTGGGGGAAGAATCTGGAAATTTGAAGGGACTTTTCACTGATGCTTGTAAGATATGTCCCAGTCTATCCATCTAAAATATTAATGCATCCCAGAAAAGCAAAAAGAGAAAAATCTTCATGCTCATAGGATAAAGACATTTTCATTTTAAAAAATGGGGAAGTGATATGATTTCTTCCCCATCAATCCCTGAAGCAAAGTACAAGATGAAAATGTTCCACTAGCAAATATCAAGCTTACAAGGTAATTTGAGGCTACCTCAACTTTTGGTCAATAATAATTCTTTATGATCTGGGTTTCTCAAACTTTCTGAACTTGCTTTTTCTACCTCTAACTGTCCTCTACCTTCTGTGTTGTCTATTATACCTTAGAGCTTGTCCAGACTTCCGCTTTTCCCATGCCTAGAAAACATGGGTCCGAGCCTTTTGCTTTCCCCCCACTGCTTTCCCCTGAAAAGTCCACTCTTTAGTGCTAAATCACAGCCAATGTCAATCTGGAGAAAACCTTTGACGTTTGCTCATTTCCCCAGGAGTAAGTGGTGGGGCAAGTTGAAGTGTGACTGAACTCTTAGTAACTAAATTAAGGCTCCACACACATATTGATAACTGGTTTTTATTAACACTGTTTGAATATAGCTCCTTGGCAGGATTTATCCCAGACCAAGGGGGGGGGGGAGGAGTCTGGAGACTGGACGCACACACGATACCTTAGATCCCTGCTTGGTGTGGGCAAAATGGTTGGCTGGCAAAAAACACCCCCCCTCACAAGTTTGGGCTGCAAGTGGACAGCACACATGTATGGCTTTGCTGTGGGGCTAATCAGTCGCCACATTTGGGGCCAGGAAGGAATCTGCTTTCAGACATATTGGGCCTTGCTCATAGCAATTGTCACAACTTTGGTGGGAAAAGGCATTGGATGGGGTGGAGCCCCACCCACCCCCAGATCGGGATCAAAATTCAGAATTCGTTGGTAAAAGGGTCTGGAGGGAAAGTTCTGTTTAGCGATCCAGATGGGGGTCATCAGGCCACAGAACACCCTATTTGTGTTCTGGCAGAACTGCCGAATTTGATCTGCGTCATAGGGAGACCTCTGAACCCAGGATTGATTCTGAAGAAGAGATTATGATTTATGTGAGTTTCTATAGTTATTTACTGAAGAAAGGTCACTGCTTAAGAGGAGCCTGAATATCATGTAAATCTGTTTTAGGACAATTTATTACATACAATTATGTCAACAGTTAGAGGCCTATTAAATTTTTTAAACAAGCCCGGCAGCAAAAAAGAAAACAAAAAGAAAACAAATCCAAGAACATTAATTATAGAAAACGCCTAAGTGGAGAACTGAGCTGGGAGTCTTCGCAAGAGGAAACAGAATCTTTAATTACAAAATATGTTCAACAACTGGATGTGTTAGTAGTGTGATCTGCTGATATTTTCTTCATCTCCCAGGTACCTCAAATAGCCTGTCCTGGGTCAGAATGTCTAAGAACATGAATTACATGACCCTATTGCATTGTCAGTATCGAGCCATAATTAGTCAAGGGCAGATCCATGTTGAGTACTGTTTGTGTGGGATCGGGGGCTGCTGTCATTGACAGGAAGTGCTCAGATAGTCCAGGTGTCACACTGAAAGGCCAGCCCAAAACAAAACAAAACATCAGCATTGGGTGATGCTCTGATCTGGACTTCTCAGATGGAGGGTCAACCTGGGCAATGACCACATCATGCAGGGGACTCATGGTTAGACTACATGAAGGCTCTGGCTAGGCAACAGATGTGGCTGGGGGAAAATTCTGTTGGGGAGGGGGTTATGTCAGAAAGGTCACCCTAAATTTGTTGGTTGGGGGAGTCATTACCGGGGAACTGGTATTTACCAGACTGACTATTTTTCAGGAGTTATAGGGGAGCAGGAACACACTACACATAAAAGCTCCCAATAGTATTCTGGGTCTTGGTCCTTTCATGTATCCTCAGATACTCTTGGATGCTTTCTGTTATGTACTCAAGTCGTCCCCCCCAGCCTTGAGATGCCTCTTCTCTCAAAAGACTATGCTTGCATGAG
This sequence comes from Darevskia mixta, assembly GCA_034641385.1. Classification (NCBI taxonomy): domain Eukaryota; kingdom Metazoa; phylum Chordata; class Lepidosauria; order Squamata; family Lacertidae; genus Darevskia; species Darevskia mixta. Next base: position 7,354,550 of record JAWWNH010000001.1, on the reverse strand, counting down.
GGCCAGCCAGCACACAGCTATGCAACTGCATTTCCACATTACAAATTGAACCCAATCCAGGTCAGGACAGATACAGCTTCTTTTTTAACCACTTGCCCAGTGTCTACAAACCAGACAACAGAAACTGGAATATTTGGAATCAGGTCAGTTTAGGTCTATATTAGCTTACTACTGGTTTACCTGTGCAGTAGAATGAGGGGGTGGAATACAACATATCGCTTTTAATAGCAGGCTGAATGCTCCCCTAATTAACAACAAAACAAAGCTCAGCTTCCTGGAAGCAGAAAAGCAGTACTTTAGGCAGAAAGCATCCTGGCCTACCCAGTATCTACCTGTAGATATTTCTCCCTTAATATTAGGCAGCATTCAGAAATCTAGTGCCCTGCCTTTACGGCAAAGTGGCACAATCTATCACCTTCGGAGTCTTCCACCTCATCCTGCTCCATGTGTAAACTGAGCCTTAATTAGTCTTCACTGCAGGGAAGAGGAAAACAGCTATAGTCCTATGAAAAAAATGGTATAATAACTAGGGGACTACGCAATCATGACAAAATTAACATTTTATATTACATTTATGGCGCATACAGACATGCCCTATTTTTTCTTAAAATGGAATAAATTTGTGGATCTTTGTAGAACATATGGGCTATTTCAATGTGCAAATTATGGATTTTCAACGTTTTAAATGAGGATGGATCCTGTATTATTTTCATTTGTATGGTGTTTCTTTCCCTCTTTCTTGACCTTTTTTTAAAACTTTGTTGCATAAATAGAACCTGTTTGCAAACTATAATAATAATAATAATAATAATAATAATAATAATAATAATAATAATAATTATACCCCAGCCACTTTGGGTGGCTTACAGCATAAAACATAAAAATTTCCTGAAACAGGGCTGCCTTCAGATGCCTTCTAAAAGTTATGTAGTTCTTTATCTCCTTGACATCTGAAGGGAGGGAGTTCCACAGGGAGGACGCCACTACCAAGAAGGCCCACAGCCTGGTTCCCTGTAACTTCACTTCTCGCAGTGAAGGAACCAGCAGAAGACTCTCAGAGGAGGACCTCAGTGTCCGGGCTGAACGATGGGGGTGGAGACACTCCTTCAGGTATACTGGGCCGAGGCCATATTACTGGTAATCTATGTAGCCTCATTTAAGTCAGTTTAAGGGTTTAAGCCAGAATTTCCCAGAATATCCGTAAACCATTTTCCAGCTCATGTGCAAATGCACCCCTTACCTAAGTATATTTCCAGCTATTAGTTGTTGTGAGTGCTGGGAGTGCCATGCTTCTCTTTATCTATCGGACCATCCATAGGCACTTTCCCTCAGTTCCACTAATAATGAGTATGTAGAGCATTGGGAACCGCCATAGTTCTACAGGTCTGCAGATAGCACACTGGAAGTACTGGAAAAGGCTGTCTTAACTTCCTTTCCTGCTCAGCAGCCCTGAGCACTCTGTAGAAGCCCTTAACCGTTGACATACAGTCTGTTGTGCATCGTCTGCTCTTCCATTTTATTCATTGCTTTCTGTTTGGATTGTTCTTTGGACGTTATTTCATCCATTCTTGCCAACAGTTCCACACAACAAGTTTTCTACAAACACTGGGAAGCTATTAAGTGAGGATCCAAAGCCAGGCTCGGAAAACAACGCCAAGAGCCAATGTTTCATCTCTCGATGCACATGGTAGGCCATGCCTGCCAAAGAGAAAGGAAAGAGCTGTGTTTGTAGGAAAGGAGAAATGTAGATAGAAATGGGTCAGCAGATTCTTTTGAAGAAGGAAGAAGAAAAGAGTGGAGGGACAAAAGAGAAAGCAAAAAGGGCAAAAAAGAGAGAAAAGGGGAAGGGGGAGGTTGTTGTTTGTGCTGAACACTCTTACCCATGATCATGCATGTTCTATAAGCAGAATGTGGCATCTGTTCACCAGCAGAAACAGTGAGTCCTTAAAAAATGAAAAGGAACTCCCTCAAAGACTCGCTGATATTTAGACTGTCCAGCACTAGGATTTGTCAGTTGTCTCTGACTAGGGTTATTTCAACAAGATTTTCTGCACTGCAGGCCCCAGTATCTCCACCACCTCAGTCAGGGATGTTGTTGAGGATTGCAAATACAGTGATACCTCGGTTTAAGAACAGTCCGGTTTAAGAACGATTTGGTTTACAAGCTCCGCAAAACAGGAATTAGTGTCTTGGTTTGAGAACTTTTCCTTGGTCTAAGAACGGAATCTGAACAGTAGAAAGGCACCGGCACGGGAGGCCTCATTAGGGAAAGCGTGCCTCAGTTTAAGAACGGTTTTGGTTTAAGAACAGACTTCCGGAACTGGAACGGATTAAGTGTGTAAACCAAGGTAGCACTGTAATGCAGTTGCAATGCAAATTTTAGCTGCTCACGGGATGTTTTATTGAGGGACAAGAGTCTCTGCCCCATTATATCAGTGACCTACTCACAATTCTTTACGAACTTTTAAGAAATGGACCCCCCCCACTTCTATACCTGTGCAACCCACATTCATCAGACATGGCATCCTTTGCTTGAGAAAGGGGTAGCACTTGTGTTCTGTGTCATGTAAATGGGATGTCCTTTACAAAAGCAAATGCCAATGTTTGGGGAATGCAACTCCTAGATGACAACATTTTTCTAAAAGTTGCATCCTTTCCGAGGCATCTATGTATTCCCCTGCTCCTGCGGGTTTTTGGGTCATGAGTGATTTTAGTCAGACTCATGTCATGCCTGCCTTTACTGGGGGTGGATTATCTGGTCTTGGTGTTATAGGATCAGATGATTCCCACTGATCTGATCCCCCTGGCCAAACTACGCAGCCTGGGCTGGCTGGCAGAGGAGTAAAGCTGTGACGTGCAGCAGTGGTGGTAGGGGATGGATGGTGTCTGCTACTAATCCTGTCCTCCTGGCATTAGGTATGCAGCATGAAAGCGAGTCTTGTGTGGTTGCCTAGACAACAGGCTCACTTGCCCTGCCTCCATGCCACAATTCTCAAGTGGCAGTGGAGAAGAGAACATGTGCAAAATAATATTGAGCAAATTAGAACCTGGAAAAGGAGATAACATTTCTCAGCGTTTGGAAGATTGATTACAATGTGGGATCTACCTATATGACAAGACGATGCGTGCCTGACTTCAGTGGATTTCTAAGACTCTTCCCCTAGAGTCTCCTTCTGATTCAAATTCTATGAGAACATGAGAAACATTAAGATAGGCCATCATAGCTTATGACCCACCAACCCAAAAGCACTCTACTAGTATGTAGAGTGGCCTACCAGGAGCTGAAATATGCACAGTGGTACCTTGGTTCTCGAACGGCTTAGTTGTTGAACAAATCGGCTCCCGAATGCCACAAACCCTGAAGTAAGTGTCCCAGTTTGCAAACGTTTTTCAGAAGCTCCCAGAACGGATTAAGTTCGAGAACCAAGGTACTACTGTATCTTGTTTTGGTTGACTGGGGACTGCAACAAGCAGGAGGTATATTAAGTTTCTGGCAGGTTACAATGCATTGCTGAGGAGCTGCATCCATCTTAGCAGGCCAAGATAATGCAGGATTGTATGAGTTAAATGCTAGCAAAATATTATGGCAGAATCAGAGGTATGTTTTTGAAATATACTCAGAGTTGAGTGTTGATTTCATGCTCTTTATTTCAGCTCATGGTAAACAGTGAGTGAGTGCTTTCCCCCCAAACCTCTGGCTATATATACATTATTTACACAATGGGTCCCGTGTGATTGGCTGATTCAACTCCCCTCCTGGAGCCTGATTGGACTGTTCCTGCAGGCCAATCAGGTTGCTGATTCACTTCCTCCTGGAGCCTGATTGGGCTGCTCCTGCAGACCAATCAAGTTGCTGCCTTCTAGGATCCTACCTGCCTATTGTTCTAGGATCCAAGCTCAGTACATAACAGTTTTCCTTATTTCAGAATGCAGAGTCAGGTCCAGGTCCTCGAACACTTGGGGTTGTAGCCAATGCTAGGCTTACTCACTGTTGAAATCTATTTACGTGACTAACCTAGGTCCATTCATTTCAATGGGTCTACTCTAAGCAGAACTTATTTTCATACAACCCTGGGACTTGGCGCCTTGAGAGTGCCCACCTTCCCCTCACTATTATTGTTGCTGCTGTCCACCCACTGTCTCTTTCTTTGGGTCCAAGCTGTGCCACTACTGAGAAGGAGGTGGCGGCAAGACATCTGGTAGCTTCTTACTCTTTTCACTCTTGTTATGGCCTGCATGTTTGAAAGGCAGTTGAACAAACAGGAGAGAAGGAGGAAGAGGGGGAACAAGGCCATAAAGTTCAGTGAGGCAGAGAAACGCATATGAGAGAACATAGGAAGATGCCTTATACTGAGTCAGACCATTGGTTCATGGAGCTCAGTATTGTTGATGCTGATTCGCTTTAGATATCCAGGGTTTGAGAGAAAAATCTTGCCTGGAAATGCTGGGGATTAAACCTGGGACCTTCTTCATGCAAAGCATGTACTCTTCCATTAAGCTATGGCCATGATGACTCTGGGCTTATTTTTGTGCCGAATTAACAAAGGCTCAGTTTTTCTCCTTCATATAGCAGACTTCTGCATTTGGCAGCTTTGGGAAGACTCTTAATGGAGCCCATGCTCCTTATTTACCAGCTTACATTGGTTCCATTAAGCATATCCAAAAGCTGTCAAATACGGCAGTGTTTTATATGAAGTAGAAAAAGATTTCTTGTTAATCTGACCCTCAAATAAGTCATTGGCCACCATCAGGGGATTACCATTGTTAGGCACCTACTAAGACAGCCACACCAGCAGGGGGCACATTGCTGATAGCCGGAGAGCCTTGGCTTTCATTCTCCTTCTCCTCCTTCCCTGGGCCTGTTCATCTTCCCTCCCTGAGCATCTACAGTAAATACAGCCTTGAGTTTGGATCTGGAAATGTGGGTTCATGTTCATATTCACTTTTTTCATACAACTCATACCTGACCTTTCAGAGTGAACTCCCACAAGGGGCAGCCCTGGATTCCATCTGCAAAGGCTGGCTAAGCAGCCTTGGGAAAATCAGGACCTTTCGACCTTCATTCCTCTTTTAAAAATGCTAGTAAGGACAATAGTTATAAGGAATTGCCAATATTCTAGGTAATTGCAAAAGCGACTGAGACAAGTATTTGCATACTAAAAGGGCTGTTTGAAACAACAACATATAAAAGAACCAGTCTTAATCTCGCTAGCACATTCCAAGCTATGTCATGTTCCCCCAACCAAATATATTTATGCATTCATTTAATTCCAGGTTTTCTGTCTCTGTTTTGCCTGGGCATGCTATCCCATTTATCCAGTTTTCAATTTTGTAACGTGGTGTTAGGTGCCATTTGTCAAACTCCTTTGTTATATATTTGCTCCTTAAGCCACATGTGGAGAAACTACATAAGCAGAGCCGAGTCGAAACATCTGGGAACTTGATGTATATAAGCCATCAAGTGACTCCAGCGTAAACTTCAAAGTTGCTGGTGGGAGACCATTTTGGAACATGACTCCTTCTGGGTAAGAATGCTGCGGCTATCCATCAGGTTCCAGTGCTGAAATTCACATATCTATCCTGGAATGGTGTTTTGAGCTTCACTGAACCCCAAGCTCCCTTTCAAGTTCCCACCTGGGTCAGTTAACCCAAGGTAGTGCTTTGGGAGAGTTCCGTGGTGCCCTTGGCAGTCAAACTGAAACCCTGGGGTTACTTTGTGTCCCATACCTGCTTCTGGCTGTTGAGGCAGCTGTTTAGTTTGATATAGGTAGGTGGGCACTGAATCAGCAGAATGCAGAGGACCACAGCTTCCTGTGGTTGTAAGGCTGAGTCAGAATCCCTTATCTGCTGCCCATGAAAGTGTATGCGAGAGTATGAGTGTCTGTGTTGTTTCTTAATTTTGTCCTGTGAGAGTGTGTTGTGTATAGGCCATATAAATCTACACATCTCTGCTTGAGAGTGTGTGTGACATGTGTGTATGTTTGGTTCCATTCCTTGACTTTATATACTGCATACCTGTGACTAGTTCCTGTAGCCAGCAATACAGGTAATTCTCAAGTTGCCTGCACTGCAATTGCTCTGCATCTATTTTTTGCCATGGACTCACCAAGTGTCTAGTCTTAGCCTTGGTGTTCTGCTCTGTATACTATGCCATTGTTTTCTACATTGTCTTCCTCATAATATGTGACACTTGAACTATGGTGGGCGGGTGAACTAACATTTCATGAGTGATCTGTCAGACATATGTTTTGAGTTCTTTATAAATGATTCACTTGAACATTATTGCTCTTGAATCTAGTCCCAATCTATGCTTTCCCCATCTTTAAAATGGATAGAAGCTTTTTATGATGAACTGCAGTATGCGGTTCTGCAGTGGTTTGATTCCATGTTTGGATGGTATCAGTTTGTTGCAGGGAAGCTGTAGCCATTTAGCAATAATTGTAAGATTTTTGTAGGTTATGGTCCATCCCAACCCCTCACCCTTGGACCCCTTTGTTCCCCCCTTGATCCTGCCAAGGCACCTGATCTTTTTTTGAAAGAGTTTGTGAACTTACTTCTGTGTGCAAGCTTAGCTGAACATTTCACCCCAAACTCTCCCCCCCCATGCTTCCAGCAGAGGCACCAGGAAGACAAGAGCTGGGCAGATGCAAAATTAAAATGCAAACAATTTGCATTCATCACAGAATGTAGAACCAGGGTCGAGGAAATGGTGCATTATGATTGCGTGCATTTATATTTGATAAAACATGCTTGCAATTTATATGTAAATGAGGTGTGGCTCTTGATCTCCTGGCACATTGTCAGCATGGCCCTTGGTGTCATCTAGCTTGGGTGCCTTCCCCCCCTTTTTTAATGTGCAGGACATGTTTATAACTATTTTCACTAGGATCCAATTCTTCTTTTACTTAAACAGCACCAGCAGGGTCTGTCCAAAAAGGCAACTGTGGAATTAACAATTGGGGCCAGCTCAAGCTACCTTGTTGCTCTGGGCAAAAAATAAAAATCATTTTTCTGTCCTCGCACCACATCTGTGGCATGCATAAGGGTCTTTTTAATAACAGCTGCACCCCCTTTTCCTTGTTCCATAAGTGAACAGAGCAGGAGCAAGGAGCTGTAACTCAGGAAATCATAGAGACCAAGGCAAACCTTTTCCCTGCCACAAATCTTGTTATCCCAATGTTCCAGGGTGCTGGTGGTACCTGTGATCCTCTCTTCAGGATTTTGAAGCCTGATGCCTACTGAATGCATTCCTTGCGACAGCATCTACTGCCTATTTTGATGATATTATAACAATCTCCATCCATTCTTGGAGCTTCATTTCCTTAGCCAAAGCGCCCAGCCATTTTCTGACAAATGCTCCTCTCCATGTCTTTTTCAAGCTCCTCTTTAAGCAGATGAACTGCAACACATAGGATGCAACAATCCTCTGCTCACCCCTTCACCCCTGTCATCATAATGCAGGAGAGATGACAGGGAATAGATTCCTGAAAAAGGCAGAAAGGTAGGGTGGATCACTGATCCTCATGGGATGGTCTAGATCTGTCTCATTGGTTCACTCTGATCAGATGCTGCATTCTTCCTACCTTACAGGGGTCATCTTTCAAGAAGAAATAATAATTCCAGGATGGAGAGGAAGAAATGTACTTTACCTGGATGGTTCTGTGCCTCAAGGGCTAAAATTCCCTTAATGAACACAAGATGAACCCTGCTGGATTGGGCCAAAGGCCCATCTATTCCAGCATTGTGTTCACACAGTGGTCAACCAGATTCTTATGGAAAGCAGGCAAACAGAACCTGAGGGCATCATCACATGCCTCACCTGTGATTCCTAGAAACAGGTATTCAGAGGCATACTGGCCCCTTCCAAATGTGTTCCCATGGGATTCTCTATGAAATCACTTTCATTGACCATGCTCATCTGATAGAAGATTCAGTAAGAGGGAAAAAAAGCTACAAGCTCAGTGCAATTTTTTGAGAAAAAGAGGTGCCAGAACTCACCATGAATGCCTCCATTGTTCTCTTATAAATTCAACCATGCGTGGTTGAAGGCAGGTTGGCTGAAATCACACAAATTAAATCCAAGCGAGGTGGAGAAGATTTGATCAGGCCTTTTTCTCTGCTATCATGTGTTGATTGGTTTGCTGCTGCCTAATATTTCTAATACTGTTTTAGACCAGTTCTTCTCAGAATGAGAAAAGCTTCCCTAGTGACTTTGTTCTCCCTACAATTTTTCTGTAGTGGCCTGGAGGGGCTAGCCCTGTGTTGTCCTTTCATCTCTTCCATCCCACCTTTTCTAGCTCAGTCTGACTCAATGTCTGTTAATCTTCTACAAAGCTAAATGTTTGATCCTCTGCACTTGTTACTTGTTGACTGTTCAAGTTGTGCTATCAATGAAGTTAAAAGATTGATTTATACCAACAGTCTGGATCAGATGTGAGTTTAGCTGAGTGGAAAGTCATTAGGGCTGGCAAGAAAAAAATGATTCTACTAAATTTTGTGAAATTGAGCCAGTAATTTGAGGATAAACATTTTCGTGAAATGACCAGACATCTCTGTATCGTGCATTTTAAACATATAGAATCAAGGGAACTGTAGTTTGTGAAGGGTGTTGAGAATTGTAGCTCCGGGATTCTTTGGGGGAAAGTAATGCACTTTAAATGGGCTTTATGTGTACACAGTCAATGACACAGAATCGCTTCTTTTCATTTTGGGTCAGCCCTAATAAACAGGTAGTCTTGTGTGTGTTGAGGCCTGAGCACCACCTGTTCTAGTCAACATTGGTTCTCCAGGGTCTCAGGTAGGGGTCTTACCTTATAGCCCTGATATCATAAGCTATCTAATTGGAGAGACAAGGGAGAGTGTAGTGGTTAGAGTGCTGGATTAGGACCTGGAAGACCAGGGTTCAAATCCCCATTCAGCTCTGAAGCCTGTGGGGTGAACGTGGGTCAGTCACTATCTCCCAGCCTAACCCTTAGTGAGGTATCACAGGGTTGTTGTGAAGATCAAAAAGAGAGGCAGAGGAGCATGCACGCCACCTTGAATTCCTACATAAGAATGTAGGGAGAGCCTGCTGAATCAGGCCAATGGCCCATCTAGTCCAGCATCTCACATCATAGTCCCCGTTGGATCTCCATCTCCAGAGTTTGAGCACTCTCTTTCTGCTTTCACAGAAGATGTTCCAGTGCTCCAAGTGGCCCTGGGGCAGCCTCCCAGAGACCATAGGCCCATCTTCCTAAAGGGCTTATTAAAGAATGGGCATTTGCCTGGAAATCAGCAGAAACAGATGAATGTTAAATGTAAAACATGTAGTTTCTAACAGTAATGGAAACTTCCCGCTGAAAAATTCAACGGCTCTAGTGTGAAGATTTGAAAGTCAGCAGTGGGAGATTATTTATTGGGTCTTTTCATTTGAATTAAACTCTCTTTAAAAGTTCTGGAGAGACTGTTTAAATCACCATTTGTCATCCAAGGTTTTTGGCAGCTCGGGGTGAAATTTGCCTTCTCCTCCTCCAACCTTCATGGGGATGGGAGACTAATCCCTTTCATTGAATGGCAAGGGATATAATTGAATCTCAGAATGCAGTGGCCTGCTTGCTCACACATGCATCCCATACCAAAGTGTTTCCGTTGATTCACATTTAGGCTGTCTCCAGAATTTTCGAGTAGAGAATGCTTTTAATACAGTATTGATTGATTATTATCTGTTGTCTGTGTTGTTCTGTTTTGCAGTCTGCTTCCAAGACACTGCATTTATCTCTGCCATGGGCTTGCAGCTTTAAGGGTGTGTACTAAGAGATCCTAGTTTTACTAGATGAAGAGTATTCTAAAAGTTGGGCATTAGATGTGGAATACTATAAAATACAAATTGAGGAGCTCAAGAAATAAACCGAGGACCACAAAAATGGAGCCATTGGTTTGTTTTCAGTTGCACCCCATAGTGATTGCAAAGACATCTGCATGTGGCGAGGAACAGTGACTTCAGGAATGTGGATGTTGTTGGGCTACCACCAGTGTCACGACACGCAGAGAGAAATATTGGAAACTCTGCTGATTTGGAAAAGGTATAGTGGTCATTATCGCACAGCTTAAAGCAACTGGATGCATTAAAACAGACTGCTTTTGGAATAAAACATTGTCCAGGCCCATGAGATATTATTCAAATCTTTACTTGCAGAACTTTCTTTTAAACAAAACAAAAAAAAGTAAGTGATACATCCAAACAGTTCCATAAGATCATGTGCATGTCCAGCACAGACTCAGCTTCTTGAAAATAAAATAATTTATAATCAGAGCTAGCAATCATAGCCCTCTCCCTCTCCCTCCCTCTCCTCCCCCCCTCTCTCAGGCTCCATTAACCTGCATTCCAATCCCCAAGTTTGTTGAGCTCCTGGAGAGGCATCTGATCACATCCTACTCCCAATCTGGCTAGAAACAAAAAACCAAAGACCAACTTCCCAAGATGTCAATTTGCAATTCAATACCTCTAATGGGATCTAAGGTTAAACACACACATGTTAGCTAGCAGATAACAACAGTTAATTATCAACCCATTTCAGAGCTTAGAAAGCTTTTATTGGTCTTCTTTAGCTTAGTTGGAATCTCACAGTTAAAGCCTTTTAGCAATACACACAGCCACTCTCCAATTCAGTGTGAATTAAGCAATTATACTTAACAGCCATGGCTTGATCAGGCTGACTTCAGGGGCTTGTTTGTGTGTGAGAATAATTCTTTGTTTTGTCCCTTGATCAGCCCAGTCAAGTCACCCTGCTCTCTGTCTAGAGGCTGGGTACACATGAATCTTCAGCAGGTGGCTACAGGTACAGATAATGGTTCCCTGGATTCGCTTTTTCCAGAGGAAGGCCTATTTTGGTTTTTCAAGCCTTTTTGTACAGCAGTGCTCCTCTCCCTCTCCTGTCACTCCCCTCCATGCCCTCAAAATCAGCTGTGGAGGGTTGAGAGGCCCTCTGGAGAAGATTTAGGGGCACATGGGGGAAGAGAGGAAAGCCCTCTTGCATCAGTGCATGGAGCTTTGGATACAACCTACAATGAGGCCTTTCTTTAACAGCCTCTATATTTTTGGCTTTGTGTTTGTATAGTTTCTGGAAAACAAAATTGCCTCCAACCTTAGCAGAGATGTTCTTACCACAAGGTGATTATTTAAGCAAAAAGAGATGACACATGTTCTTGTACTTTCTTTATGAAAAGCTAATTATCACAGTGATATGATGGCTGTGTAAAAGCAGGGGTCCTTCTGTCAAAACATTCCATGGGGCATCCTATTCATTTATAAAAGCAAATCAAAACATGAGAAATTACTCACATCTGTCTATGCATTTCCCCCTTTCCTTCTTTCAGCTAGCTTGCTTTCTGTGGATGCAACATATTTTGCTTCTTATGAGTTTAGATACAACTTAAATGGCTTCTACACTACCGCTAAGGTGAATGTTCACAGAAGCTTCTGTTTTCTAATCAGAATGAAAAATTCATAGGTGTTAATACAGGTTGGCTCATTTTGGGCCACGATGCTTGCTAATGAATGTGCATAAGAGGCAGAGGGAAAGATGAGAGAGAGGGGGGTGAGGAAAGAATTGATTCTCTGTTTTTCTTTTCCCAGGAGCAATTTTTGGAAGGTCCTTTCAAATCTGAATTGTCGACATAAAAGAAAAGCAAAAGCAAAATAAGAAAGATGGAAAGGAAATTCAAAGGAGTAGGACAAAGGATCAACAGTTGTGAGGAACATAGCAGATTAAATAAACAATTTAAGCCTTTCTGTTCCATTTGATTTTTGCAGGCTTACTTTTCCTAGCCATTATATTACAAAAGGATTTCAGTCAGTCTTCCACCTCATCACCCGCCTTTTTACTCATCTGTTTGTAAAGCTTGTGTCCAGTATGTGAAGCCTGTGGCCTCTTTTCATCGATGGCTCTTGGGAAAGGGGAGGGGAATATCTCTACCTTTTATGTTACTGTGAAATGAAATGGGCTAAAGCTGAAATCGAGGAAACAACAATGGTCTTGAATGAAGGCCAGGGCCCATACATTAATATATGAAAGGGGGAAAGTAAAATGGTATAGATTACAAATACAACTCAGCCTATAGATTTCTTAGATCACTTCAGTTATAGGAACAGAACTTTTTTTTTTTAAGTCAGCATGGCAAGGCTAAAAGGAAAATGGCAGTGTTGCATGTACAGAGCTGGCATTTAGCAAGCGTTTTATAGGTGCAGGATAAAAAGGCATATCATCAGTTATTTTGATGTAGATGTGTTTTGAATTAAATCCATAATTTCGCTCATTCCTGTCCTAGATAGAATAAAACCTGTTACTGTCTCATGAGACATGCTAATATTCTTATTAAAGGAAGGGGGGAAAGGGTATTTGGGGAGATGACTCCCATACATATACCCACCCAGGAGTTCATGGAATATATTCTGTGCTTAAACTACATGCACATTATCACCTACAGGGGGTCAAATCCTGGCTGGAAAAGGGAGGAGACTGTGGCCTTGAACTCATTGTCTGGATTGCTGCTTATTCATTTCTTGTCTCAGAATTCTGTATCAGAATTTATCAGCATTCTCTAGCATACAGCACTGAAAGCATTAAAAGTGCATAAGAGCATTTAAAAGATTTGTTCTTAACCTCTTTTGGGGTGTGTGTGTGTTTGTGTGTCATAGACCCCATTGAGAATCTTATCCATGAATCCCCTCCTCAGAATTCTTTTCATGAAGACAAGTTCATGGAAAGACAAGGAAACAAACAACTATCTGACTTTTATAAGACATCTGAAGGCAGCCCTGTTTAGGGAAGTTTTTAGTGTTTGATGTTTTATTGTGTTTTTAATATTCTGTTGGAAGCCACCCAGAGCGGCTGGGGAGGCCCGGCCAGATGGGTGGGGTATATGTAACTTCTTCTTCTTCTTCTTCTTCTTCTTCTTCTTCTTCTTCTTCTTCTTCTTCTTCTTCTTCGTTTCAGAGTAACAGGAAGGAAATCAAAGGGAGGGGGTTGTGTGGTTTTTTTTGCACCTGGTCCATGGCCCACCTGAAGCCCATACATGCACCACAGTTTAAGAATCCCTGTTTTAAATAATCATTGAAGAGTTGCTCTGGCCTTTCATCATGCAATCTGCTTTTGCGGGGGTGGGTGGGTTGTATACAACTGGGATAAGGAACCTGTGACCCTTCTGACTCCAACTCCCATCACCACTGAGAATTAGCTGTGTCGGCTGGAGCTAATGGGAGCTGGAGTCTAAGACCACCTGGAAGGCCACAGGCTCATCCCTGACGTACAGTATACGACTGTGAGTTTGCTAACCAATTGCAGCGAGTGAGGCTGGAGCAGCAGCAGATGGTGGAGTGGGGGTGAAGATGCTTCCTTGACCTGTCTGCAAGAGAGTCACTGCTCTTTACCAGGTGGAGCACTGTGGCAGGGTGGGTGATGCGGTGCAAGTGCACTGGTAGGAGTGCTGGATTGGCTCAGCTGATGCATTTGCACTGCGCTTCCCTCCTACCCCCCTTGGCTCTCCTGACAAGCATCAGTGACACACCTGCCAGGAAATCAAGTAAGCGCCTGCAGCCCACAATGCCACTCACTACTGGAGTTTGGGAAAGAGAGGGTTAAAGGGACAGAAAGACTAGTTAATAAAGGCGTGATTTTGGATGCATGAATCATAGTGGTACACTAATGAGGTAGCTGCGATGGCTGCTGCTTGCTCTTCAGTGTTCACCTGGGCGTAAGCCTGCATTTGCTTCCTTGCAAAGGCCCTAATATTAATCAAGAGAGCACTCTCCTAACTGTACAGTACATGAACCAAAGCTGCATCACCAGGAAAGGTAATAATTCTCAGCTCACAATTATAACATTCTTTCCCCCCTCAAAGACTCTTCCAAGCTTGTACCTTGAAATATTGATACACCTGGAGAAATGTTTTAATTTTTTGCTGATTTTTGATGGATGGCATTAAATCCAAGGGAGCTCCTGCAGGAGGATCAGTAGCAGATTTAGTATCATGCTTTGCATTTTAGCAAAAAGAAGGTGGTGAGCTTTGCTATCAGCCCTGAATCCTTGGGATAGGGTTGGTTAAAAGAATAATAATAACTTAAGGATATATAAATGAGCAAAGAAGATTCATACAAGGCACTTTGGGTCCTTCACCTCACATCAGTGATAGATGGCCTTTTAGTGCAGCCAGCTACGAGCTATTGCACACATATATAGCATAGTGGGAGAAATCAGTTAAATCTTAATTTTCAGGGTTAATGTGCTTGTGTCTGGATTTTAGGAAAGAGCTGCTATATTTTTGCCCGCTGCGAAAGATGATGAGCATCCGAGCCGGCAGCCTTGATCCATCCTGTTTTGTTAAGCTACTCACAGCCTCCATGGGCGAAGGCTTCCAAAGCAACCGGGAGCTTGAGATATATTTTTCAGACTTACATCTTTTGTCATCTTGATGATTTCTTGTTTCCCACTTGCGGTTTTCAACTGGAAGATCAATTCCATGATAGCGAGCTTAATTGGGAGTGATAGTGAGATAACGGAAGGAGCTATTTGTCATAGCCACAGCAGTCACATGGCGGTGACAGCTAATGTGTGGTGAGTCAGGCTGGCTCTTGTTTCCTGTTACTTGTGTTGGAAAGTTTAAAGAACAGCTTCAGGCAGATAACGACATTAAAGAATCACACGTGAATATTGGGCCTAACCCCAAGCACTGGACTGCTGTGTTCAGAGAGTTCATAGTTCCCCAGAGTCTCGCAAAAAAAAACCCCCAACAAGCCACACTCCACACAGGAGGGTCCTGCACAGCTTCTTTTGACCACTGCATTTTGTATGTGAGGGGAAATAGTGTTACAATTACAGTTGTCATTTTTGTATAATTTGCGTGCTTGTTTGACAACCATCCAAATCCCTCTCCACTGTCACCCAAAAGTCAAAACCCATAACTGTTCACTTCAGTGCTAATCAAAACTGACGGAAATGTTTGCACTTCATTAGTCTGTGGTCAAGAGCTGCAGTCAAAGTCCTTTGCACACTTTTCATGCACCAGAAATGTGCAATCTGAATGGAGGTTGCATTCTGACCCATAAGCAGATTCAGGTGTGGTGGACCAGCTAAGTGTGCTGCAAAAAGCTGACCAAACAAATTCATTTTCTATATCTAATACTGAGACAATATAACAGACAGCCCGTTTTTTACAATCCACTTAAATCATTTAAATTTATTCCCTTGCTTACTTCAGTGGGACAAAGGAAGTGACCTACTAGTTCCTACTTGGTGCAAACCCCCTTCCATGTATCTCCCTGGAAGTGGGACAGGAACAGAGCTTGATAGATTGTGTTCTCTAATGAACTTTGGCTTTATTGGGTTGTGGGTCAAAATGTATGTTCTGGAAAAGTTTGATGTTTCTTAGGATACCCATCTACTCTATCACCTCTCTTCAGAACGAAATTGACTTCAGAAGAACGAAATTGACTTCAGAAGTAAATGAACTTTCCCCTTTTGAGAACTTGACCAAGACTACAATGAATCTTCTGGCTTTCACATATTTCACCTGCAAAGAACCATATCCCACATATTTTTTAGAAGGGTGGTGTGGTGGAACCAAGTGATGTCTTCATGCCCAGAGGGCCAATGTGTTGTTTAAGAAGCTGTGACAGCCGTGTTACAAGGAAAAATGAAGATTAAATGGCTCCCTGGCCACCCCCTTTCTTGAATAGCTTCTATGAGACATTAATAAGCTTTGGTACTGATAAGCTCTAATCATTAATATGTCCACGCCAGCTATTCCTAAGCTCCTTAATGGGATCTAACACCCAGAGGCAAAGTGATTACATTTGCTAATACCACTGTGATCTGCTCCCCAGTTGCCAAAGAGGGGTCAGTGGCAGGCAAAGCAAGTGATAGGCTGTAAGAGGGAGAGAAGAAATGTAACTGTGAGCTGAAATGCACAGTCCCGAAGTAATACTGTGAGATGCTTGCTTAGCCATTTGATTTGTTCTTGAGATAGGAGCAGCAAAAGCAGAGGTGGCATCCTTGCAGAACCAAAGCAAGGTCAGGAGGTCAGGTGGCAGATGAGTGCAATTCACTGCAAGGTTTCCCTGTCACTTGAGATAATCCATTTTAATGTCTAATGAGCTAGTCGCTCGTGATTTTTCTGCAGCTTTGGAGGTGTTGAGTTTATGGCTTAACAATTTGCAACCCTGGCTTGACCTGAGCATAATGAGGAAGACGGTGTCCAGCTTCACATCTAAAGTATATTTTGAGAAATTAGACTGTGATGGAAAGGTTCTCTCCTGTTGCATTTGAAATACAAGCTGAAAGTTGTTTTGCAAATTGCAACACTGATCATGGCACCTGCGTGACGCCGGCAGAATTAAGCATATCTCCGACCTTGCCTGTAAAATCCAGTGACAATTTTCTAGCCTACAAGGGGGCAGTGGTCGAGGCCCTCCATTCTGTTGCCAAAAATCAAATCAAAACAATTCTATATTTCCTTAGCTGTAGCCTCTACAGAGGTGTACAATCTTTTCCAGAAAAAAACAACTAACACCTTGAACATAATTTTGGATTAGCCTTTCCTAAAATATATCAGGGGTGGGTTATTTCTATGGCCAGAAACAACCCCAAATCACAGCAACATTGGATTCATGGCTGGAGAAATCCACACTAAAAATGCGGCACTGAATTTTAGAAAATGTGGTCGGGTAATTATTATAATCATTCAACCACTATTCTTCAATGTGAGAGAGGTTCCCTGTGTGACTATACCAGCAGTCCTTTTCAACTTGTACCCTGTTTCCAGTGCAACCAATGCCATAATAAGTTGGTGGGGTAGCCTTCTTAATTTAAATTGTAGTTATAATGCCTATGTCTTGTCTGATAAAATTAAATATTGCTTCAGTAAATTAACAAAATCATCATAATAAGAAGAGGTGCAGGTTCAATAAGTTGAAATAAGAATCTTATTTAAGGGATACATAATGGGAATGCTAGGATACGGGGACAATTCAGTAAGGGTTAAGGTTTCCTTTAATATTCTATTCAAGGAAACAGCAACAAAGTAAGAGCAAATAAAATAATATCCTGAGTTGCTTCAGACTCTGCTTTTAGAAGCTTCTTTTTTTTAAAAAAAAACTGACTGGCAGACATTAGCAATGCCATGTTGTATTGATATATATTCTTTCTTTCCCTTCACTGCATGCCTGTGTAAACTGTTATTACAGGTAGATTAATTCTCGTTAAGTGTGTGCCATTATTGAGAGATGCAGAGAACAGCAGTATTAAAATATATTTGAATTACTGGAGCTACCCATCCAAGGAATGGGCATATCCATTGTAGACAAAGAAGAGGGGGAAAACAAATGCTGTAAATCACAGGATGAGTTGTACAGATGGGTGCATTTTATTTGTGTAGGCCCAGCTTTGGAATCATTTATTACCAATAGGAATTTAGAAGGAAACAGCAGCAGGGCATGAAATTGTATTTGATGTTGTGGGTCAAGGCAAGGATTTCACATGATACCTTGCAAGCTGAAGGTAGCTGTGGGGTGCATATCCACCACATATTCAATTAATTCACTTTATTGATTAGAAGACAGAGATCCACAGAATGCTTCCCTTTGCTGTCATGGAGATTCCTCTCTCTCAAAGAAGCTCAGGCAGAATGTTAGAGTTCATGTGATATTCTTGATTGTGAGGAGAGCTGAAACGTGGAGAAGTCTAGGTATACTTAAATTTAATGCAAATGTGCCACTCTGTAGCAGGGTCTATTCCTGAGTAAATGGCATGAGGGCTACTTCATATACGTAGATGCTTAAGTCCAGGATCATTTGAGGAAAAGCATAGGTCTGAAAAAGTTGTTGCCATACAGAGATCCTTCTATGTGCACACCAGAGATCTTGCCCAGGTGGAACAGCTGCTCAGGGCATGCAGACATAACACACATAGGATACCACTATTGTTTCATGGGACGTGGGTGGCGTTGTGGTCTAAACCACCAAGCCTCTTGGACTTGCCCATCGGAAGGTTGGCGGTTCGAATCCTCGCAATGGGGTGAGCTCCCGTTGCTCGGTCCCTGCTCTTGCCAACCTAGCAGTTTTAAAGCACGCCAGTGCAAGTAGATAAATAGGTACTGGGAAGGTAAATGGTGTTTCCATGTGCTCTGGCTTCCATCACGGAGTTCCGTTGCACCAGAAGTGATTTAGTCACGCTGGCCACATGACCCAGAAAGCTGTCTGTGGACAAACGCTAAAAGCAAGATGAGCGCCACAACCCCATAGTCGCCTTTGACTGGACTTAACCATCCAGGGGTCCTTTACCTTTGCCTTTACCTACCAAGAGAGCCACATGCCACATAGTTGGGTTGGTGCTGAATACCACTGTGCACATTTGAGACAAATGTGTATGCACGTTATCATCATCAAGCACATGCTGCCTCTCCATGCGCCTTGCTCTTGCGCAGTATAAATGGACAACATTAACATACAGTATTGTGTCTGGAGGCCATTTGTGCTGTTCCCCATCTGCATGTGTTGCAGTCAAACACAGTATTAATGACTATATTTTCTTTCCCTTCAATATGAAATGTAATCTTCAGGTCCTGAATGCAAGTCAAAACCAAATGATTTATTGCTTTCATTTAAGGTACAATCTGATTCCTTCCCTAACAATACACAGTGATAATTACTTGCCATTCTGTGGCACCAGCACCAAAATTTCTGGATCCACCCCTAATTGCACAGTGAGGCAGAAACAGTTTCTTGGCTATTGCTACTTTGTAAAATTTACTTACATACAATAACAGCAACCGCAAGTGGAGAATCGTAGTAATTTGAAGTGGGTGGAAGAGACAGGGCAAAGGGCACTTAGATAACCCCCTCACTCTCTTTACCTTCTATGCTGCTGTAATTAAGTGGCTCCAGAAATTAGCTGATGAGATGAAATGCAAATGTAGCGCAGATGTTAGAAATGGAAGACAAAGGGTGGCATTCAACTAAGTTTTAGAATGGACCCATTAAAATTGATGGACCTAACTTAGTCATGTTCATTCATTTCAGTCTACTCTAAGTAAAACATATTTGAATAATACCCTAAATATTGATCACATCTCCCCCCTGTTGTTTAGCTGGGGGTACAGACCACGATAAAAATCAAGGTTTAAGAACATCAGAAGAGCCTTGTTGGAGCAGACCAAAGACATTTCTAGTTCAGCATCCTCGTTTCCAGTGGCCAACCAGAGGCTCTTGGGAAGCCCATGAGCAAGAAATGCAGCTGTTGTCCCCCAGTTTATGATTTTCAGAAGCACTGGGGCTAGTATATAGCCATCATGACTAATAATCACCAATAGCCTTATCCTCTTGAATTTGTCTAATCTACTTAGCTAAGGGCAGAATTCACCTAAGTGAATTCAACGGAAGTCCTGCACAATGACTTCCACTTGCTCAGTGAGGATCCCCACTCTCCGGCCCCTGAATGCCCCACAGCCCCCTTGGCTTGGCTTGGGTAGGTGGGAAAACTCCCAGAACATTGTGCAGAGGGATGAGAGGTGGGATCGTTCAGTCTGGCAAGCTGGGGTGCTTGTGTAGACCGAACAATTGGAGAAGAGCACAATGTTCTATTCCACTCTAAGTTTTTATTATCATTATCAGGCATTCACTGGTGGTTTATTTGCTGGTTATATAGGAATTGAAAAGTGTCAACTGTGCTTTGGAAGTCTACATGTTACACTTTGGTTATCGTAGACATGGAGTGATGTAACATGTTGGTTGCATAGGGTATCACGTGTACTGCAGTTCTGGAGCTGTCACTTCTGTTTGATATTAGGTTACAGATTAGTCACAAGACAAATCACAACAACTAATGGACATCAAAGCAAATTAAATTGGTTTAAAGAGCTTAGCATAAAATAAACAAGGCTGAGGTTGTCATAATTAATTAAAAAGCTCGCAATGACTGCAAGGCAGAAGTTTCAAAGTTAACAATTCCAAAACAAATTAAGCGGAGTTGGAGTTTTCAAAGGGATTGACAACAAATGGAATAATCATCAAACTGAAACTGTTGCGTGAGTCTGAAAGGCCCAATTTCGATCAATTCTTGATGAAGATTATTCCATGGAGTCAAGAAGAAAGAAGAGGTAGTGTGTGAAGTTGTGAAGCCACCTTTCGGGGTGATTTACTATGTGGTGCTCAATCATTTGAATGTTCTAACAGATCAAAACAGGTGGCACAATTCAGCTTATGCTCTCCTGGAAAACATATAAAATTTTGATTGAAGTGAGGGGTAAGCAACTGCAATGCCTTTCATGTGTCTGTGGCATGTCACAGCATAGAAATGTTCAGCCACCAAAAAACAAAACAGCCACCCTGGTGAAAATAAATAAATACATCATGACATGCATGTGAAACAACTTAGAAGGGAAGTCTCTGCTCAGGTTTTAAATGGGTTTTTCTTTTTGAGGGAAAAGTTTTAGAAGGTAGAATGAAGTGAGTTGATCCTGTTAAATATTATTAAAATACAGTGAGGTGAGAATCAAGAGGAAATGAATTATGAGTTGATCATCTAGTTAATGGCATGATGAGCAGAGGATGGTGAGGTGCAGTGGTGGTGCTCTCTTGAACCCAGACCTCCTGCGTTGCTGCTCCATACCAGAATGGAGAGGGGTGAAGCAGTGGTGAGGATGGTGTGGTGCAAATGAAGCAACAGTGACACTAGGTGGGCTCTGCTAGTGTGTTTGCACCACAATGACCTCACCACCACCTTGCCCTTTCCATTCTGGTATTCAGCAGTGATGAGGGCAACTAGAGCACCACTGCCCCAACCCACCTCACCACCTGCTACTTTATAGTTGGATGGAGAGAGATGACAACTGAAACAAGCGGGTTGATGTTATTTAAATGAGCTTTTGGAAGTTCCAAGGGTGCCCACGTTAAGTGATACTGGAGCACTCCAAAGCAGGGAAGGTTCAAAAATGGGAGGGAAACATGGATAGTTACTATACTGAGCATAAATAAAGTTCAAATGAAAGCAAGGTTTCTTTTCCAGAAAAAGAGTGATTGAGAGAGAGGGCACTTCTAGATGAGCCGTTTATTGAGCACTCATCCTGATTTATTTGCAGGGAAATTCTGTTAATGTCAAATTGTGTTTTGTTAAAATGATTTTTGTTTCTTCCTACATTTCTAGCTGTCCTTACTTTAACTGCAAGCTGCCTTGAGTCCCTTGCCTTGAGGGCAAAAGATGAGATATACATAATAAATAAAAAATTATAATTAATAACATAACATAACATAACATAACATAACATAACAACATAGCATAGCATAGCATAGCATAGCATAGCATAGCATAGCATAGCATAGCATAGCATAACATAACATAACATAACATAACATAACATATAATACCTGCTGAAGTGAAGCTTGGCTAAGCAAAAGCTTTCTTTGCATTTTCTATGCATTGCTAAGATCCGATTCAGTGTGTAAGATTGGATTTTCGCAAGGCACAGCCACAGAACAGCAAGAAAAGCTCTCAGACCTGGGGGAAATTAATCAGTACACATTACAATCAAAGTAGGGGTCAAGTGAAAGTGTGCAGTTGTTTGTGGTGGTGTTAGCATGGAGGCAGCTTGGTTTCCCCTAGCTGGGTGTAGGAAGTGTGTGTGTGTGTGTGTGTGAAAGCTCCAAGGTACTAAAAAATCCATTGCTTGCTCTACAAAGCCAGTACAAAAGTGCCTTCTTTTGGCCAGGAATCGAAGTCAGGATACCTTCAGATGTGTCTTCGGCAATCCTTGCATCACTGGTTGGCATTATTAAACGGAACCTCTCAAAATAGAACAGAAAGCAATGGGGCTTCAAGTTTGATAGAGGTGATTTTTATCTCTGAGATTTTTACAATCCGATTTTCTCTCCGCATCCTCCGCTCCACTGGGGCTTTTTATGTGCAGCTCTTGCTAGAATAACAACTGAATTTCCATTTGTACCTCTTTTGTTGCACATAAAAGCTCAATTAGCATTCTGACTCGCTGTCAGCCGGTACCTGTTTAATGAACTTTTATCCACTTCCATGTTCCTTAAGTTTAATTAACTAAAATGGATCCAATGACTTAGCAGTTATGAAATGATTTTGGAATGAAAATATATCCTTTCCCTGCAAGCATTAGGCAAGAAGCAGAGAGTGAAAACTTTTAGGCATGGGCTGAATAATACATTTCTACTCAGTGATTGCTTACATATTCAGAGGGGACCTCCTCCTTGCCTCTTTCACAGTGCCTGTATTTTATGTGACATTTTATCTAAGGTTGAGGTTGAGGTTGGGTGGGAGTGGGGGAGAAGGAGGGCTTTTCCTCTTTATCAGGGCCATCATTTTGAAACTGGAGGAAAGTGGCAAATTCATAGCAGTCCTGCTGTTGGAATATTTGATGTTAAATTGTCGGGAGTAAAGAGACAATGTCTGTAACAAGTTACCTGAATTGGGGTGGTGGTGATAGGCAACCTATTATCCCCTTGCAGATTCCATCTTGAATAACTACTTGTTGTCATGTAGATTGCATTTTCAGGCTTGCCTTCCTTCCTTCTTTTCAATTCAGATCTCCTTTATATGTGTTAGTGTTGTGCCTTGATGGCTACATGTATGCCGGTACTCAGAAATTGAATGCCATTGTTTGCCAACCTTATGTTTTTTTGTATTCTTTCAACCAGCACTCTTGCCAGACTATATGCACTGCTGATAATCCTTGAGCTAGGGCCATTATTTAGTTGAAAGCACCCTTTCTTTCAAATGCAGTCTATACATTTCCAAGAGAAATAATAACTTTGAATCTGCATCTCTCTGGTCTTAGGTCAACACACTTAACTACTATACCACATTTGTGAGACTGATGATTGGTGAATAATCTGCCCTTGAACTGGGCAGTGGTTGCCTCTGCTGTTTATCACACACTTTTCTTTGTTTTTAAATCACTCAGTTTGATGTAAGTGGCTAGATATCATGAATATGTTCTTATTGCTTTCTTTTGAATAATATATACTTGACTAGAACTTAATGCTTTGTGGATCAGTTTTGTGAGTATTTAAATTATTCCCACGTGTGTAGGAATAATGCAATTTTACCTTAATTCACTCAAAGTTCGCTTTAATTGTAAAGGTTAGCTTGAATCTAGCGTTGGTTAGCTCAATAAGATCACTTCTAATTGCATTAATGGAAGTCAGATATTCACATTGTTAAGCAAATTAACAACTAACAATTTAATTCTGCTAATTTTAAAGTTGATCTTTCCATTAGAAGCAAATAACTTAACTGAGATAGTTTGAAATATTTCCACCATTTCAAAAAATGCTTTTAATTACACTTACAGTTCAATCAAGTGTATGTCTACCTAGAAGTAAATTTCAGCTAAGTGGGTATAGGATTGCTCATAGCCTCCATAGGCACACATCCAAAGAGACTCCAAAAATACCCATGACTATGTTGATCCACCTCTATATATCTATATCTTTATATATCATGTCAGAGTTGCATGTGTGATATTCACTATTCACATGTCAAGTGCAAAGAGCTGCATGGCATAGCACAATGCCCAGTGCCGGATTTATGTATAGGCTAAGTAGGCTGAAGCCTAGGGCCTCTAAATCTAGGTGGCCTCACCAGCCTGCCATCTTCCCAGTGCCTGCCCACTCCCCAGCAGGCAACCTCCCCTCTCCCAAAATTGTAAACCCAAGACTTCATGCAAGGGCAGGGCAACTCAGGCCCAGCAGCTATGAAACTCAGGGCTAGTCAGTGGGGCTCAATTTGAAGAAGTGGGGCCCAACTTTTTTTTTGTAGGGCCCCAGTTCACAGCCAAAGTCTGCAAAATCTTATAGATATAAATAAAATCCATCTAGATTGCCCTGGTGTAGGGCCCCCCTTAGGAGGGGCCCGCTTGGCCCAAATTGGCCAAATTACTCCAATTGCCTTAAGGTCAGCCCTGATGAGACTGTGCAGGGGTTGGACTGACAAGCCCTGCCCCTTCTAGGTCCCTGGTGTCACTATTCAGAGTACAGACTGAAGGACTTGTTATGGAAATAAAGGGGGGGCACTTATTGGAAATCAGTTTTGCCACCTCTCCTCCCCCCAAACCCCAGGACGATGAGCCCAGCCACCTTTTATTCACAGTCGCATAAGCACTACACAACAGCATGGCCATAAACCTGTACGTTCAACTGCTGAAATACACACCCAATATGAAGCAATGGAGATTTATGTTACTGCTTTGTGAATGAACACTGTGTTTTATTAATGGACTCTGTATTTTTGGAATTACCTAAGAGCCACCAATAGGGAGCTCTAGAATCTGACAGCTAACCAATTGGGTACTACCAAACAGTGACCCCTATTGCTGAAAGCAAGTAACCAGCAGGGAATGCTTCAGCTCAGCCTTTGCACTGTTGACTGAACACCCCCTGCTGTGCAGATAATGGAGAAAGCTTGTAAATTGTATCCCTTCTAGTGTCCTGGCCAACTCTATTTCGTAAGATTTATTGTCATTGTATAAGTACAAGTACAATGTTGTACAAGTGCAACGAAATTGAATGCCATCCCATAAAAACAAAACAAAAATCAGCACAAAAACAAAAAACCAAACAAACACATTTTCAGCCACATTTATTACGCTGGTGTAAACCCCTGGTGCACCAGGAGCCCAGAACAGCAGCAAATAAAATCTGCTCATACGTCAGCGACTGATAAGACTTGTCAACCAGTTCTTCCAAAGTCTTCCTAAATTATAAAGCTCCAAAATACAGGCCAAAAGAGGCACCACCAGTGAAAAGGCCCTGCTCCTTTTAGCTCCTGCCCTGTCATTTGATTTTTTTTTTTATTAAATAATTTTATTTAAACAACACAGTACAATACAAAATTTCAAAGACATGTTACCCCCCTACAAATTGACACACACCCTTCATATACTCCATTTCTCATACCATCCCAAACTCTCCCTAACATACATACCATACCTAACATACATACCCTATCTTACACTACTTACATACCATTTGTTCTCTACATTTACTTTACTTACAATTCCTATCATACATACCTATCTCTCATTATTCTCATACATTACTTAGCTCCTATACCCTACTTACATACTTATATTACATACCAACATACATACATACTATGCAAACATACCTCTATTGCATACCAATATGAATACTATAAAACATGTCTTCTCCCCCCACCCTCCCCACCCTCATTTCCCTTCCTCTTTCCCCCATCTTCTCCTCCCCCCTTCCCACCTACCTTAAAAGAAACCTCCTACAGTTCGTTCCCTTGTAACCTCTACATTTTATTCTTTTTAAACATTGCGATTTCTATTTTAGGTTTAAACTATTTTCTTTCTTAACCTATTTATACACAAATAATATTATCTAACCCTTACCTTAATTTAATTTAAATTCTGTGTTTTAATCTAGACAAATCATTATTTCTGTACTAATTCCTTCATTCCTCATATATTCTTCCACACACGACCATTCCTCTTTCACTCTTTGTTTATTCACGTTTCTAATTGCTCCAGTCATTCCTGCCAGGTTCATAAACTCCACCATCTTGACATGCCAATCGGTTAACGATGGGATCCCTTCTTCCTTCCAATGATGGGCCAGTAAAATTCTTGCTGCTGCGGTTGCGTATACAAAGATCGTTTTCTTATTTTCAGGTAAGTTATCAGGTATAATGCTAAGTAAAAGAAATTCTGGGGATTTTGTAAATGTAAATTTCAACATTCTCTTCATTTTTTCATAAATCATATTCCAGAACGGTTTGATTTTTGGACATCCCCACCAACAGTGTATGTAACTTCCTATTTCTCCCTTGCATTTCCAACAGGTGGGTTGTACTTTATAGATTTTTGCTAATTTTCCCGGCGTTAAATGCCACCTGTAAACCATCTTTAAAATGTTTTCTTTTATATTTGTACATGCTGTTAATCTCATACTCACTCTCCATATGCTATCCCATTGTGTTCTATATATGTTTTTTCCCAAATCTTGTGCCCACTTAATCATAACATTTTTGACCTCTTCTTCTTTTAATTCCCATTCTAATAAATGTTTGTATATTTTAGCCAATGGTTTCTCTTTGGTTTCTAATACTAATTCCTGTAACTTTGATTTCCCCCTTTTAAATCCGAATTCTTTATGTTTTTTAAATATGCTCTTAATTTGTATATAATTTAGCCAGCTTGTACAACTATTTTTAATTTGATCATACGTCTTTATCTGCCAATTATCATTTTCTTTCACAACAATATCTTGATATGTTAACCATTTCCTATCATTTTTTTTCGTTACAGATACCATTTCGAATGGTGAAGCCCACCATGGTGTTTGGGGTTCCAAGATTCCTTTAAATTCCTGCCAAATTTTAAATAAAGTTTTTTTAAAAATGTGATCTGTGAATTCTCTGCAGTTTTTATTTCCATCCTGCAACATATACATGTGCCATCCTTTCACATTCCTAAAACCTTCTAATTCTAAAAGTTCTTCATCTTCTAAAATAATCCACTCTTTTAGCCAGCAGATCCCCGCAGCAGCATGATAAAGTCTTAAATCAGGTACCCCCCACCCTCCTCTTTCCTTTGTGTCTGTTAATAGTTTATACTGGATCCTGGGCCTCTTTTTCCCCCAAATAAACCTACTTAGATCTTTCCTCCACTCTTCAAAATTTTCTTTTTTATCTACAATAGGCAACATCTGGAAGAGATATAATATTTTCGGAAGCACCGACATCTTTATTGTCGCAATCCGGCCCATCATGGAAAGATTTAGGGATTCCCACCTCTCTAGATCTTTCTTCACTTCCTTCCATAATTTGAGATAATTATCTTCAAATAAATGTAAATTTTTTTCCGAGACAATAATTCCCAAATATTTCACCTTTTTAACTAATTCCCATTCTAATTCCTTTTTTAGGTTCTCCAAATCTTTATGAGTCATATTTTTTGTAATGATCTTAGTTTTACTTCCATTTATTTTAAACCCTGAGATCTCTCCAAATTGTTGTATTTTATTCTTTACTTTCATGATTCCCTCTCTTGGTTCTTCTAAAATTAGAACAATATCATCAGCAAACGCCCTGATTTTGTGTTGTTTATTTCCTACATTTATCCCTTTTATCGAATCGTCTTTATCTATATCTTGTATCAAACATTCTATAGATAGAATAAACAATAGGGGTGACAATGGGCATCCTTGTCTCGTACCTTTAGATATTGTAAATTCATCTAGCACCTCCCCATTGAAAATTAGTTTCCCCGTCTGCTTTTTATATATTGCTTTAATCCCCATCAAATATTTCCCATCTATCCCTCTTTTTTCCAATGTCTTTTGTAAAAAGTCCCATTCCACATTATCAAACGCTTTCTCTGCGTCTAGAAAGACAAAGGCCGCTTTTTTACCTGGTCTCCAATCTAAATACTCTATCAAATTTATCAATATTCTCATATTATAATTTATCTTCCTTTTGGGTAAGAATCCCTGTTGATTATACCCTATTATCCGATTTAGTATATTTTTTATTCTATTGGCCAATATTTCTGCATAAATTTTGTAATCCGTATTCAATAACGATATGGGTCTAAAGTTTCCCGGTGGTGGATTTTCATCTTGAGGGCTCCTGCCCTGTCATTTGATAGGGTGCCCTCTTGCCCTCCTTCTTGACATGGAATGCTCTCTATTTGAGTCTCCAGGTCCAATATAAAGACCATAAGAACGAAGATTAGGGAGCTTGAAGTTCCCAACAGCTGTTAATCAATCAATCAATCAATCAATCAAGCAAGCAAGCAAGCAAGCAAGCACACAGGTCACTTTTGTCACAAGACACCTATGTCCTGGCCAGGCCTGCACTCAATCTTGTTTTTGTACAATCTTGTTTGTTCTCAGTAACCAAAATTATATTATCAACATATACAAGCAGAAAAGTTGTTTTCCTTCATTTGCAAGGAATCGTACAAAACAACGTGGCACTAATAAAGAAAAGTTCCAGGGTGGCAACAGAAAGCAAACTAAAAATGCTTTTGCAGTTCATCAGAACTATCCAGCAATATCGTTATAGGAAAACTGGTGCTATTAACAGTAACCCTTCTAGTTGGTTAATTGATTTGGCAACTTCCATGCACATGACGTCTGATGCTAATTCCCCCACAGTGAGTTAAATGATAACTCACCAGAGGCAGCTACAGTTGCAAAAATTGATTCATTCATTGAGAAGGGGATTGTAAGAAAAACACTGGGGCCTAATTTGAATGGTAGAGTGCCTGGTATCTGGTGGGTAATCACCTCCTTTATTTCCACACTGTGGCTGCACACCAAATCACCTGTCATGAGAGGTATGAGATTCAGGTGAGGGTCATATGCCTTGCCAATCCCAGCAGGTATATAACAGGAAGACCCGGCCTGCCTGTGGCCTGCCCACCCTCCCTCTATGTATAAGGGTCTGGTGACTTCTGTTTCAGTGTATCTGAAGAAGTGTGCATGCACACAAAAGCTTATACCAAGAACAAACTTAGTTGGTCTCTAAGGTGCTACTGGACAATTTTCTTATTTTTTTATTTATTTTGACTGCATCAGACCAACACGGCTACCTACCTGAATCTAGAACCAATCTAGTACCATTAGTGTTGTTCCACCCAGTGTGCAACATGCAACCCATGGGCAAGGAGCATTGCTTCAGGTCTGCATGAAGCCCTTTCCAGAAAGCAGGAAATTAGCACCTTTGTTGATTAATTGCTGGAAACATGCTTTAATTGGCAATAGCTAATTTCAGCCAGAGAAGCTGTGAGTTAAAGGCATTTTTTTGTGCCTATCTGTGTCCTGTGTCTGTATTCAGAATCTGGGGATAATGAACTCATAGAGCAGATTGCACCAGCTGTCCTTCCCTTCAATCTCCACACATTCATCTGAATCTCACTGCAAGAGCTGTAGGCGTGTAAATCCATTTTATTCTTATCTAAAACATATAGTTGAGACACAGTACACCAGCCTGATGAATAGCCAAAGCAAACAAAAGTTTACTGATTTATTCTGCATTCTGTTACAAAGCCCACTAAGTATCATGAGAAATATCGCCTTGGCTCCAAAGCACCTCTTTTTTTTTTTTTTTAAAAAAAAGCATTGCTAGACCTTTCTCTACTAGGAGGGAAATGCACACATATCTAGATGGTGCAAAGTACCCTTTTTAATTGTGCATGTAACTTTTTATGTAACATGAAGATAGCTAATGTCCAAACATCTTCTCAATGTTGGGATTCATCTGGACTTCTGAGGTCTCTTAGGATGGGGGTGATGAATTCCCAGGGAAATGTAAATCTTTATTTTAAGAAGAGAAACTATATATATATATATATATATATATATATATATATATATATATATATGTCAGACCCTTGCTTCACTTAGCTCAACATTGTCTGCATGAACCAGCAGCAGCTCTCATTGCCTACTTTTTGTTGCACCATAGCTGCTGTTTCTTTCCATATTTCTTCACATGCTTCCTCATGGCATTGTTATAATTCCACCACTATTCCAAAATATTGTAGTCACCACACCTGGCAGAAAGAGGAAGGTTTCATTTATTAAATAAATAAAGAGTAGCCAACTGGAAGTAGGGCCGTCCAG
This sequence comes from Darevskia mixta, assembly GCA_034641385.1. Taxonomy (NCBI): domain Eukaryota; kingdom Metazoa; phylum Chordata; class Lepidosauria; order Squamata; family Lacertidae; genus Darevskia; species Darevskia mixta. The sequence continues at coordinate 7,324,906 of JAWWNH010000001.1, read as the reverse complement.
TTTTGTGGATTACAGCTCCTATCAACCCCAGTCATGGCGAATGGACGAATATGGCGAATATGGGAGCTGGAATCCACAATACCTGGAGAACGCTCTGCTGGCTACCCTTGAAATAAATAGTCATCTTACAATGATGTCAGTATTTTTTTTTTAAAAAAGGCTCTTATGTCTGGCAGAATGCAAATTTATTTTGTTTAGATCAGTTGATTAAAAAGAAGAAGAAGAAATTAGACCAGTGGTTCCAGTATCTTAATGAGAACAGCCCTGCTTATTTGCAATAATGCAGCACTGGAGCAGGACTGCACTGGAGCAAGAAGTTATTTTGTATATAGGGCAGTTCTGCATCCACAAAAGAAAAAGAAAACCACACCACCTTCTTTCTTAACTAGAAGATCACAGCCATTTCGTCTTGCTAGGTAGATATTTATTTCTTGTTTGCTGTGCTGGTTCGGAGGATATCTAACAAAATGATGTGTCCGCTGTCGGTATGAGCAATAACATTCCCACATTACTGAAAGCAATATATCAGTTGTCTGGAAGTCAGTCCCAGAAGCAAAACGTAGCATGGAGGGATGTAAGTGACACAGCAGCTTGTAACAGGTGGTGGGGGTGGACGGCCCCAGAAAGCCTAGTAGGAAGACTTGATTGATGGGTAAATATGAAATACTGGTTTATGGAGAAAGCTGTATAATGGACCTGTTGGATCATGAAGGAAGGGCCTAGAGGCCATTTAGTCCAGTGTTCTGCTGTAAGATAGAACCGTTGGAGGTAAATCACTTTGTGCCATAGCCAGGCAGTAGGTGAGCCACAAGTTTCTATCAGCAGTGCAAAGAGTTCCAGATTTCTTGGAGGAGAAAGCTATCATTGGCTCCTAGCCAATATGGCTATGCTCTATCACAGTCAGTAATGCTTCATAATACTAGTTGCTGGAAACCACAGGAGGGGATAGTGGCATTAACATTTTTTGTAAAGTAGTTCAGCCCATGTCAAACATGGTGATGCTGTGGCCTGCCACAAAAGGTTTGCATTTGAATGCAGAATGTACCATACATGCATATTGCATTGGATCCAAAGGGCATGCAAGTGTTTCCATGAGTTCATTCAAAGTTGTTGATTGTGTGGATTTTGGCACGAAAAGACATGTTGGAAGCACAATGAAACTGTCTCTTCACTGTACACATTTAATATGGGGGCTATTGGTTCTTTCTTACCAGGGGTAGCCTGTCCTATTTCACCACCTGAGCCAAAACAGGAAGGTGCCTCTACCTCACTCTACCACCCAAGTCTCATTTATGGGGTTGCATGATGGCAGCAGCTTCTGGTGAGATCTTGAGAGGTCTTGCTGGAAACTGCTTCTTCTTCTCACTTCTCCTGTGGGGGTGCTGACCCATGGGACTCCACCACCTGAGGTGGCTGCCTCAGCCTGCCTCATGGACAAGCTGGCCTTGGCTCTTACTAGAGGGTTAGTGGAGACAGCATGTTTCAGTTCATGGTGATTATGTGTCAGTCCAATGTCCAGCCCACAGTTTGATCAACCCAGCAGAATCAATCCAGCACACCCAGAAGGATGAACAAGATGGGAGAAGGAACTTGCAATGGGTTCAGTGTGTTCATGTTATTTACCAGTTCCTTGTGTATGAAATAATGCAGTGCTGAAACCTGCCATCCATTTTTTCAATATATATATAGAACATCGATATGACTGAAATACCATCTCCTTCCCTACAGGGGGCCTTTTAGTAGTGTATCCATCCTTAAAGGCTTGGGACAGGGCATTCTCTGTGGTGGCCCTCCAAGCTGTGGAACTTCATTCCTCTGGTACCTACATTGTACAGCTTCCAGCAAATGCTGAAGACACACCCTTTTACCCTTTTCAAGTGTCACACCCTTTTCAATTGTCAAGGTTTTTGACACATGAGGTGCATGTTTTTAGGACCCACCTTATTCTTGTGATTGCATGTTGTTTGAAACTGTTTTTAATATTGTGTTTTAATCTGTCCTGAGAGTTTAGGCTGAAGGGTGGGTAACTACTACTACAACTACTGCTGAGCAGTGTTTATGTTCCCACCTGCGCGCGTGCGTGCACACACACACACACACACACACACACACACACTACACACAGTTGCTGGGAAGTCTGAAGAGGTGGAAATGACATATCTTTAGACCTAACACAGAAAATAAGATGATATGCCTGGTTATGATTTATAGGCACCTAGCAATGCTCTCTATTGCGTTAGAACATGCCTATAACAAATTACCCCAGGGATTGATTAAAGCTCCCCACTCCAGATTTTAGTCAATTTCAGCAACTCTCTTCTTTTTTTATGAACAGGTAAGTTAATATAGGCTGTTCATTAAGGAATAGCCATACTACGTATCCATCTCTAGCAGCAGAAATGGAACTTGGTGCTACACACTTGCCTGTGGTCTCTAATACTATACATTTATTACAGAGGTTATCCACAATCAATAAAAGGCTGAAGTCAGATACAGATACACCCTCCTGCCTCCCTATTGCATGTTAGTTTCAGAAGAAACATTGCTAGCCTTTAAAGCATAATCAATTTAAAATGCATGATTTTTATTTTTTAATCCCGCAGTGAAGTCCCTCTCCTATAAATTCCTTTATTTTTATAGATGAGACTTAATAATATATTGAATCCCCCAAACATGAGGTTTTTCAAGATTATGTTAAGGAGACTTCCACTCTTTCCCCAGTTTTCAGACAGAATCTTCTCCGATTCTCCACCCCAACACACCCTAACGTTGGATAAACAAGTGCAATAGATTGGAAATTGCAGCTTTCTGACTTGGTGTTAATGCCACATATTGCCTCATGTTTCCACCAATATTTGCACTATGTGTTTATTTGTTTGTTTGTTTCCTTGCTTGTTTACAGGACTTTTGCACTTTCTTTCTTTGGTAGAGCAATTGCATGCAGAAGGTCCCAGGTTCAGTCCCTGACATCTCCACAAGGAGCTGTGAGAGAACGCTGCCTGAACTAATAGAGAGTCACTGACAGTCAGTGTAGATGGTGCTGAGCTAGATGGACCAACGGTCCGACTCAGTATGAGGCAGTTTCCTATTGTCCTAAGCCTAGCATCCAATCTAAGAGCTGTGCAGATTGATGCCCATTATACATTCAGACGAAAAAGGAAGAGTCTTCTAGGAGAGCAACCACGTGGCTGCCTGCTGTAAGTGCTCACTCTGGTGGGAAATTCACAAAGGGCAGGATGCCAAATATGGGGTTCAAGACTGATGCTGTCTGTCTTTGTGAATTAGTGGGGGGGAAGGTATTTATATGAGAAAATGGTTACATTTCTAAGCACATGGGATGGCAAAAATATATGGCTATGTCCACAGAAAATGGAAGTTGTCTGCTAGCATCAGCGTAGCTGAAAATCAGCTGTAAAATAATTCCTCTCCAGTACCCTACTCCATGGAAAATTGAAGCTGATGTTTACGGGGGTAAACAGGAAGTGCTGGAGTTATGGCCACTTAAAAACAAGCAGATGTATTTTTTGTGCCATTTACCCAAGATCCATAAAGCTTGGAGTAAGGTGATGAAACTTTATTAACAGAGTAATGTATTATTCTATATTTCTAGAGTTATTGTGACTATTTTGATTGGTTATTGGAAAGAGCAAAGAAGCAGGGCTCAGGTTCTGGTTCTGGTTCTAGAATTAGTGTTCTAATTCAGAAAATTATTGATAGCCAAGAATTGGTTGCACTGAGATATGCCTTGCTTATGGGTGAAAAGATCACTCACTCACTCTCTCCCACATGGGTTGTTATCATTACTGGGTGGCATTTTCATTCTGTTCATTTTTCTTTTTCATTATTTCATTATGAAATGAATTTCATAATGTTATGTTATGAATTATGTTAGAAAAGAGATGGGATGTATCAGGGACTGGCAGGACACTGACAAGTGTGCACCAGGGGAAGAGGGGCTGAAGTCTGACTCGGGAGATGGGAGCAGTGATCCATGTGAACCTGTAGTAACCAGGAGGCAATAATCAGAGGCAGGGGAAGCTTCAGAGCTGAAGAGGAAGAAGAGGCAAGCCAGGCCAATGAAGGGCTGGGCGCTTCCCAACCCTTCCCTGCACCACCCTCAGTGTTTCCCAGAACCAGGAGAAAATTGAAGTGGGAAGAGCAGAAGCAGCTTCTATGCAGGCTTAGTCTCTGGCTACGCGGGCGCAACCCATCAGGGGAAGGTGCAAAAACTGGAGAAGGGGGAGTGGTCCTCAGTACTGCAACTTTTCCATAGACTGCAGACCTGGGAATAGCTGCCTAGGTGTTAGATTGACGTGTGTAGGCCTCCGGAGCTGTAGAAGTGACTGTACGTGTTATCTTTGACAATAAAGAATTAACTCTCTGCTGTGTGCATCCCTTCTGGGGAAGTGCCCTTGACAGGATGGTAGAGAAGAGGAGGCTTACAAATGACATGTGCCACACACACAGAAATTCAGAAGATAGCTCTAAATATTGAATCTTAGCTTTATAGATATAGATACAGATACCCAGGAGGTACTTCTGGGTTCTGAGGAGACAATGAAGCAGCACTCTGGGCCAGACAAAGAGGGTTAAGAATGTATCCACATCAATACTATTCCTGACTACTTAATAGATGACTTCCGGACAAGAAGCAGCCTGGACAACTAAATCAGTCTATGTGGCTAGAACATTCAAGTGGCATGAAATAGTCTGGGTGTCCTGGACGAATTGTGATTAAATGACTGAACCAAATAATCCAAAAGGCTCCTTCCATTGAGCCTGTATAGCCCCCACCCTTGCATTCCCCTGCTCTGCCTCCCTGACTTGTCCTATCCTGGTAAGTGGCAGCAATGCCGTGTGAGGGCAGCTCCGCCACACCGCTCCTCTTGCCAGACCAGCCGCTCCTGGACTACTGCAAAGTGGAACAGATTGTGTGGATGAGAGAGGAAAATCCACATGATGCCGCATGTCTCTGTACAGGAAAATTAAAGCACAGCACACCATCCTCTCTATTTATTTGTATTTCTTAACCAGCATTCATCAAAATATTCAAGGCCTCCTGTCGTACAAGAAGTGTGAATAAAAATGAATGCAAGAAATATGCTAGAGAAGGGTGTCATCGCTTCTTCAGCAGTTGCATATTTCCTAGCAAATATGTAATCATGAAAAATCGGAAGAGTTAATAAAATTTGGTGCAGCAAGGAGTATCCGCTTACATAGTCTGTGTCCAATATTATCTAATTACGACAAGCTGGAAACCCTCCTTTCCATTACTGTGAAGAAACCTGCGACTGCATTGCCTATGATGTTGGAGCCTTCTCTGCCATTGGCATCTTTGCCTGACTGAAATTGGCCTATCACCTTGCAGACAGGCAGCATGCCACATGAACAGATGGACCAGAGTTAGAAAACATGCATGCCGACAGGCCTTTTCTCTCCACCACAATATGGTTTCTGCAGAGCTCTGTCCTCTACAATGTGAATGACGATGGTTAAAGATGCTTATCATTCAGTTCAGATTTCAAAGTGTCTATAAAGTTTTTTGCTTTCCTAAACAACCCCCCCACACACAATGGATCATTATGGACCACCTTTAAAAGAAGGCTTCACCACATGCTTGTAGAGGGCATTGCTGAAAGCCAATGTGGTTTCATGTGCATTTTAATTAACATTTCAAACAGATTCTCTTGGCATCTTGCTTGTTTGCTTAAATTGCCATGTGAAGGAGTCCTGCCGGATTCTGAAACTTGAGGGGTTGGCTTGTTCTTGTGAACTGTTGTTTCTGACATTATAAAAGTTTGTGTGTGTGTGTGTGTGTGTGTGTGTGTGTGTGAGAGAGAGAGAGAGAGAGAGAGAGAGACTCCCAAGTAAAGGCACAATCTAGTTGAAGTTAAACATTTCACAGTGCTTCACTACTTAATTTATGCATGTCTACCATGAAGTAAGTCCCACTGAATTTAATGGGACTTAGTCCCCAGGTAAGTGGGATTGCAAATTTAAAGTGGCAATCCAATACACATTTCTCAGAGTAGAAGCTCCATTGAATCCCGTGTGTTTACCTCTTAGTTAGCATTAGGGATGCACAAACATGTCTCAGTTTCTCATTTTCAGGTCCCCACATTTCCACACCAGTGTGGTTTTTTTTAAAGACCTAATGAAAATTCATCAGCATTTTAGTTCGAATTTCTCCTAATACATGGGTTTGCATGCATTTTTGTCCACCATGCACATTTTTGCAAGCCAATTGCTCCCAAAATAATGTATTTGTGTATGTCATCTTCACTAACACATGCATGCTTATGCACACCTTGCCCCAGTATATGCATTTTTGTACTCATTCATTGGCTGGAGAGCTGCATTGCAAAATTTGGAGAAGTGTAGATTTGGAGGAGTGGCTGTGTTCTGGTTTGTGAATTGTTTTGGAAAGTGTGAATTAGGTGGGGTTGCAAATTGACTCCAAGATTCCCCCCCCCCATAACTATTTAACACAAACCAGGAATTGTGCTGTTCAAGTCCCACTGATTTCAACTTAAACAAGTGATATAGTAAGATGGTTATCTAATAGTCAAATAACCATTATCATATAGAATCATAGAATCATAGAATCATAGAATCATAGAGTTGGAAGAGACCACAAGGGCCATCCAGTCCAACCCCCTGCCAAGCAGGAAACACCATCAAAGCATTCCTGACAGGTGGCTGTCAAGCCTCTGCTTAAAGACCTCCAAAGAAGGAGACTCCACCACACTCCTTGGCAGCAAATTCCACTGTCGAACAGCTCTTACTGTCAGGAAGTTCTTCCTAATGTTTAGGTGGAATCTTCTTTCTTGTAGTTTGAATCCATTGCTCCGTGTCCGCTTCTCTGGAGCAGCAGAAAACAACCTTTCTCCCTCCTCTATATGACATCCTTTTATATATTTGAACATGGCTATCATATCACCCCTTAACCTTCTCTTCTCCAGGCTAAACATACCCAGCTCCCTAAGCCGTTCCTCATAAGGCATCGTTTCCAGGCCTTTGACCATTTTGGTTGCCCTCCTCTGGACACGTTCCAGCTTGTCAATATCCTTCTTGAACTGTGGTGCCCAGAACTGGACACAGTATTCCAGGTGAGGTCTGACCAGAGCGGAATACAGTGGTACTATTACTTCCCTTGATCTAGATGCTATACTCCTATTGATGCAGCCCAGAATTGCATTGGCTTTTTTAGCTGCTGCATCACACTGTTGACTCATGTCAAGTTTGTGGTCTACCAAGACTCCTAGATCCTTTTCACTTGTACTGCTCTCAAGCCAGGTATCACCCATCCTGTATCTGTGCCTTTCATTTTTTTTGCCCAAGTGTAGTACTTTACATTTCTCCCTGTTAAAATTCATCCTGTTTGCCTTGGCCCAGTTCTCTAATCTGTTAAGGTCATTTTGAAGTGTGATCCTGTCCTCTAGGGTATTAGCCACCCCTCCCAATTTGGTGTCATCTGCAAACTTGATCAGGATGCCCTCAAGCCCATCATCCAAGTCATTGATAAAGATGTTGAATAAGACTGGGCCCAAGACAGAACCCTGTGGCACCCCACTAGTCACTTCTCTCCAGGATGAAGAGGAGCCATTGATGAGCACCCTTTGGGTTCGGTCAGTCAGCCAGTTACAAATCCACTGAATGGTAGCATTGTCTAGCCCGCATATAAAGCACTGATGCTGCTAGCCCTGGGTCTGTGGTTAGAGCAACTCCACTCTGATTATCATTTGTCAGTGACAGTCTTTTTCTGCCTTGCTGACCTGCTTTGCTTCAATTGTCTTCCTTCATCCTATGAGGAATGTTTCAGAGTACTGATTCTTACGTCAGAGTGTGTGTCTCCTGTCCATGCTGGTGACAACATCTATGAATGCCATGAAGCATAGGAACTGCCATCCAAATCCAGACCTTGAGGGCCTATACAGTTGTTGTCAAGTCCTTCCATCACTCCCCCTTGCCTTTTACATTTAGGAATTGAGATGGTGGAATTTGGGGGAACTTGAGATGGACGTTCACCCCAAGCAGCCTCATTCTGTAAGATCTGGAATGGTTGTAGGGGGAGCGATCTGAAAAATCCAGTGCCTAACCTCTTCCTCTCACCTGAGCTTCGGTGGACTGGTGTAGTCTCCAAAGCCTTGCCCCAGTCAAGGCCAAACTGTGGCGATTGTGTAACATTCACTTAAGCTTGCATTAGCCTGGTCTCAGCCAACGCTTACATGTTTCCCCAGAGGCTGCTTGAGCTCTGCAATCAAGAAGACGCAGCAGGCAAGGGACATGGAATGTGGCACCTTGCACTGGTATCATGTGTGCTGTTGTGATTGGTGCTCCTAAGCATCCGTGCTGAAGCTTTTACTGCAAGCTGAAAAGTGCTCTAGCCATCTGTCTCACTTTCACCTTATCAATAAGAGAGCCCTGTTGGAAACACATATGTTTCTTTGTGCTCCCCTAGTGGGAGTGTGATTTATATAATAATTGCACTTGTCAGCAGCCGGTGGATTTATTTCAGCAGTTGGAGCTCTGCTTGCGAGCTTGCACAGCCATTGTCTGGGCTCTGCTGGGCTGGGGGGATTGCCACGACAGGAATTCCTTTCTCCAGAGCTCACATTTCCTTACCCTTTCTAACTCACCAGTGTGTATATGTTTAAACCTATCACTTTTTTTTCCTAACTAGGGACCTCAAAGTGATTGGCAAGCAAAGCCAGATCTGGGGGGGGCGACCCTCACAAGATAAGAAAATGAGCATGGTAGGCAGCTGGAAACCCAGATTTGCAAGATGCAAAATGAGGCATCTTTGCTTAGGTGTGCTTAATAATGTGCACATTAATTTTGATCCAGAGCAAAATGCTTTGGAGCATTTTTATATTGTACATTTGGAGCTGCCGTTGACATAAAGGACACCAATTGGGGAGGTAAGTTCAGTCCATCATTCCTCCATGCTAAAATAGTAATTAAAAGGTGGGGTTGGAAGTGGAATTTAGGAAGCAACCTTATATCGATGCGGACCATTGGTTCATGTACCTCAGTATTGCCTACACTGACTTAGCTACAGCTTCCCAAGATTTCAGGCAGGGAGTGTCTCCCAGTCCTATCTAGAGATGTTAGGAATTGAATCTGGGACCTTCTGCATTCAAGGCAGAGGCTCTACCACTGAGCTACAACACTTCAGCTTGTACTTAGGCAAACAGTTCTTGCTAACCATAGAATGGGCTTTAGGCTTCAATCCTAAACACACTTTATATATTTTATTTTATTACTTTTATTAAAACACTAATATCCCAGCCTTTTAGTGTAAAAATGCCTCACAGGGCAGACTACCACAGGAAGCATATATAGCACTGCAATTTCACAAAACAATATAAAAGGGGCAGCAGTTACAAGAAAATAAAAAATATAAAAAAACATTAAAATGCTGCCAGTCTTCAGTAATAGGTTTTAAAAAAGTCTTACTTATATACCACTTTTAGTTAAAAGTAATACCTAGGTGGTTAGGTCCTAGCTCTTTGGGCTTAATTGTATACAAGATTAGGCATATTCTACTTTAGTAATTTTAACAAGGCTCAGGGAAGGAAAGCCCTATCTTATCCCTTGAATTCTTAAATGTCTGAAATAAGGATTTAAATCATCCTGCCAGGAGGCTCGCCATTCCACAGAAAGCCATTGGAAGCACACAAAAAGCACACCCACAGATGTGCTTCATCCAGATTCAGTTATGGAGCAACGAGCCTGTCATTTTTCATAAATTTTTCATTGCATGCTTAGGAGCATGCAAATGAGCATGCTGTAACTTAATGCCATGTGTCGTGAAATGAGCTGGTATAATATGGATGGGCGAGAATGCCACCTTTGCACATCTCAACTGAGATAATTCCAATTATCTTTGAAGACCTGTGGCTGTTGTCGCATCCCTACCTCCCCACCAGCCTCTTCGCCGTGCATGGATGAACGAAACTGCTGGTTAAAGTCTAAGTTAAATGCTACACTGAGCATTTCTCAGTCCTAAAAATACCCTCCTAATGCAAGCCAGGAGATAAATATGAGGATTGGAGTCAGCAGAGAATTGGAGCCAAGGGAAGTAATCTGCCAATCATGTAAACCAGCTTACACATAATTAGCTGTCGTGTACATAGAGCCCTTCATAGAGTGCAAAGTGCTTTGCCAACCTTACGTCATTCACCCAGCAGCTATTGAGCTAGTGGCTGTTGAGTTAAGGAGATTATAAATTCCTGAAATGGTTCCTTTTGGGTATTTCTTCTGAAAAATTAATTCTGAGAAACAGGCTCCAAAAGCACCTTACCAAAAAAAGTTAAAACACAACACAAGCTGATATAGGTCCAAAACAGTGAGCTAAGCATGGTGCTCATAACACCAAGGTTGCAAGCTACATATTCCTGCATTGCAGAGGAATATTGGGCTAGATGATCCTTAGGGATGAGTCTATAATTCTATGAAATCAGAAAACTCCTAGTTCAAATCTCGCCTTAGCTGTGACCTCACTAGGGAAGCCCTCCTCCCTCAGCCTCACTTTCCATATCTGAAAAACGAGGGACTATATGGACCTACAGTCATTAGATAATGCACATGAAATGTTCTGGCTGCTGGAAAGCACTACACAAAGATTAGTATTCTTAGCTAGTTAGCCTCTCTTTCCCAACACTGGTTGGTGTAGTGGTCGCAACAATATTTAGAGGTAACGCTTGTGTTTGTTGCTTTCCTGCCTGTTCTTGGCTTTGCCCACCCCCCCTTATTTTTGACTTTGGCCCCACCCATACTTTGGCTTTCATAAAATTATAGAATCATAGAATTTTGGGGTTGGAAGGGACCCAGAGGGTTATCTAGTTGAACCCCCTGCAATGCAAGAATCTCAATTAAAGCATCCATTTGGCCCTCATAAAACAACCTGCAGTATGTGGACTGAGAACTCCCAGAAGTGCAAGCTGGATTTCGAAGGGGCAGAAGAACCAGAGACCAAATTGCAAACATGCGCTGGATTATGGAGAAAGCTAGAGAGTTCCAGAAAAACATCTACTTCTGCTTCATTGACTATGCAAAAGCCTTTGACTGTGTCGACCACAGCAAACTATGGCATGTTCTTAAAGAAATGGGAGTGCCTGATCACCTCATCTGTCTTTACCTTTACCTTTTTACATCCAACTGTTAAGGCAGCTTTCTCACGGTTTAGTGAGACAGGCAATAGTCAGACCGGCCTCACCGCAGCTGTTGCCACTCGGCTTGGACAAAAATCATATCACCAACATGGTCCCAGAAGACTAGCAATGAGTGAATGGGGCTCACAGGCTTCCTTCCCCCCGCCAGCAGATTTCCAGGGTCTCAAGAAGAGGTTGTCTTATGACCTAATGATGTGCAGCAAAAACAGGCCAGAAGATTCTCTGGCCAGCTGCCACAATGGAACAGAAGGCCAGGTGTATCTGCCAGCGTCCTTGGTTCAGGATGCAGTGCGTTACAACCACATATATTTCTAAGATTTCTGATAAGAGGAGGGTGGTACATTGCATATGCACCAGTGAGGCAATTCGGTGCACCTATTGGTGTGCTTCCACCAGACTGACCTCCCTGCCACCTATTCCCCCGTCCCCCCCGTAATCAGCAGCAACTGATCTGCCAGGAGTGCTCCCCCCGCACCATGTTTTCCACTGCTGCTCATAGATTTGTATGCTTAGAATACATTGATAATAGAAGGAAGAAGCCAAGTTGTTTCTTCCTGCTTCTTTTGCCTTTTTGGAAAACTGTGCAGAAAACCCAATGAGAGGCACTGCGAAGGCCTGTGGCATGCAGAAGTCATTAAAGGAAATGAGATAGGAATATCACTGCAGCGTAGTTTGCAGAGTGCTTCAGTGATGTCTCTGCGCAAATTGGCAAAAAGTTCTTGTAAATGCAAGAAGTTCCTTCCAGATTCTTTCCCAATTAAGACTAAGTTAACTCTAATAGGTCCCAGTGGGTAGATTCGTTGCCATATGACTAGGAAGCTGCGTTGTTTTTGAAGCTTGATGGTCTGCAAGATTTGTGGTGGGCTGATTGCACAGTGCTTTCTTTAAATAGGCTTTATGCATCTCAACTTGGACCTTCATATAACGTGGCTGATCCATTGCTAACATTTTGAGTTTTTATGTCAATGAGAATGATTTCCAAAGTAGCAGATGTCTACTCTGTTTGAAATACAGTGCCCAATAAGGACCACTCATTTTGACTCTGAATATCAAACCACTCAGTAGATGATGGTGTTGCTGGGAAAGGGGGTGCCCTTTCAGATTTTTCTAACTATGCCAATTTTGCCATCAGCAATAACAATTGCTGCTCTGTTGGATGTGATCTGGATGTCCCCAAAGCGGTGTTTGACATACAGGCATAAGGCAACCATAATGCTTTTGTAATGGAAATTCATAAGGCTTTCCGTAACGCTGTTATGTCTGGCAGTTGATATTTGCTGCACCAAACAGGCATGTGGACCTTGGAAGGCCAGCCAAACAATACATCCATTTGACAAACTCCAACTGCAGTCTTTCTTTCTTCCTTCCTTCCTTCCTTCCTTCCTTCCTTCCTTCCTTCCTTCCTTCCTCCCTCCCTCCCTCCCTCCCTCCCTCCCTCCCTCCCTTCCTTCCTAGAACTCTCCAGTGTGAAGGCAGTATTTCCAATGAAACAAGGATTACCACCGAACATAGTCACATCACTTGGCGTAATAGATTCCAGTTGAGACTGTCATGCTTGCTTGCTGCTAATGACTGCTCTGAAGGGCCATGAGGATGATTAAATTGTGTTCCTCTCTTATTTTGGGAAGCAAGGCTGATAATGGCTCCTCTAGTTTATCTCTTTATTCAATGCCTAGCCTGATTTGCTTTCATAAATCTTATGTGGAAGTTAGACTATGCCCGGTCTTTATTTAGGGTTTCCATATTCCAAAAAAAGCTATCTTTAATAAAATTCTTGAAAATCTACACTGCTGCCATGGGCTGCCATAGCCTGCAGGACGTTTCAGCGATTTTTGCCTGGATGCTGAATACCGGCTATGTCTGGGAAATTCTGGACGTATGGCAACCCTAACTGTATTGAGCATTTGATTTTCTTTCCATTAATCATTGTCCATTCCACAGTTCTCAGTGCATTTTCCTGTCACTTTCCAAACAGTAAAGATGGGTGGATGTGTTGTGCTAGGGTGACAGAGACCTTTAATCCATTTTAATTGCACAAAACTAAAGTTCTGGCATGCACTTGAATTCTTCCCATGAAATACTGGAGATACCTATAAACAATTGACCCTATTGCAATGTGTGTGTGTGTGTGTGTGTGTGAGAGAGAGAGAGAGAGAGAGAGAGAGAGAGAGAGAGAGATGGATTGAACTGTCACCAGGGAAGGATTGAGATGTGGAATTGGCACAAAAAAGGCAAATGAGAGCGTTTGTTGGAGAGTTTGCTAGGCCCTGAAAACTTTCTACAAGCCTCAGTATTGTGGTTCAAATTTTCAATAAAATTTAATGCAAATTCTCAACAAACAAACAAACAAACAAAACTTGTAGGCCATAGTGTATGAAATTCTGCTTAGATTTGAAACCAAACTTTTTTCTTTCTTTTTTTGAAACTTTGTAAGGTTAACTTTCCAGATTTCATTTTAAGCTAATGGACACATAGAAGAAACAAATGAAACCTAAACTTAAAGTGTTTCTGGAATGTTTTAGGTAAACATTATTAAATATTAACCTACCAAATTCAACCTCACTTAAAACCGCTTAAAACATTCCTTTGCATCCTGTATCTGCACGAAACCACTGCACTAAAAATAGTGGACCGAGAAGTGAGAGCTGCACAAGTTCTCTTGTCATGATGTTTAAACATGTTTTGAACATGGTTGGTTACAGTGCTTTTTTCCTAAAAAAAAAAAAAGGTGCCGGTACTCACCATGAAGTTGTTACAGTAAGTGTCACACTTTTTAACAACAAAAAGAGGTGCCAGTACTGAATACCCTTGAGTACCCCCAGGAAAAAAAAAGGAAGAGCACTAACAGGAGTTACTCTTCCCACTAACAGGAGTTACTCTTTCTCCCTTCAGTTAGCCATAAACAATCAATGCCTCCAGTTCACTTCATCCATGCAACATTACATTCAGTTTTGTAAAGCATTGCCAAAGCATCTGTCTTAGGTCAAAATATGACAGAGGTGAAATGAAATGCCAGGCAAAAGCAAACACTGCCCTCCCAGCCAAAAGCCAGTTTAGATGGGGTAGGGTGGGTGGGGGGAGGCTGAGGAGCAAGACGAAGAAGGCCCATTGTCATGAAACATGGCGACAGAATCTGCTTAGGCTAACAGTTGAAACTGGAAGGCTGCAGCACTATGATGTTGATTTTCATGCTCCAAGAAATAAAAAAGAATAGTTTGATTTAAAATTTGGAGAACAGATAGACTTTGACAAGAGCAACCGTGTCAACACCAACTCTGTCTGCAGGCTCATTGAAACCTTGCCACAGTCCAGGGCTGGGATGTACTTGAGTGATCTGAGCATGACAGTTGTGAGGGAGCGAAATAGATCTTAATGGAAATGACTCTACTTTGTGTCCAAAATAACCATCCTTGCAGGGGTTGGCATGATAAGAGGGTATAGAATCCATGGATTTTTGTGCTGTGCTGAAACCTGTCCTCTAGTTTCTTGAAAGTTTTCTTTCCCCATGAAAGAGACTTCTGGGTTTTTTTGGCCACAGTTTCGGTGCACCTTAGAATTATTTTAATATAAGTGGTGCAGGATTGAGCTTCCCTTATTGTTGTGGGGTAGCCAACAGTAGGATTTGTGTTTTCCACCCAGTGCTCGGCAGTCTCCCTGGCTGCCCATGTTTCCTGATTTAGGTAAAGGTAAAGGGACCCCTGACCATTAGGTCCAGTCGTGTCCGACTCTGGGGTTGCAGCGCTCATCTCGCTTTATTGGCCGAGAGCCGGCGTACAGCTTCCGGGTCATGTGGCCAGCATGACAAAGCCACTTCTGGCGAACCAGAGCAGCGCACGGAAATGCCGTTTACCTTCCCGCCAGAGCGGTTCCTATTTATCTACTTGCACTTTGACGTGCTTTCGAACTGCTAGGTGGGCAGGAGCTGGGACCAAGCAACGGGAGCTCACCCCATCGCAGGGATTCGAACCGCCGACCTTCTGATCAGCAAGCCCTAGGTTCTGTGGTTTAACCCACAGCGCCACCTGGGTCCCTTCCTGATTTAGAAAAGTCCCCAAATAGGACCCGCATCTCTGGGTTTGTTGTACAACTTTGTTGTAACTTGTTCTACACCACTTTTATATTTATATTAGGGGGCATCCTGGAAACATTGTTATAAATAAAGAATCATAGTTCATGTCCTCAGAGAGAGGGATTTTTTTTAGTTTTATAATATTACAGTATTTTTTAAATGATTTATTCCACTCCCAAGGCTGCAGTGGGACTTATTCCCATATAAGTGAATAAAGGATTACAGCCAGAGCTCCTTAAAGGGAGAAAAACAAAAACAAAACCCTGATTCTGAAAAGTTCTTAAAACATCCAAGGCCACCTCTGCATTCAGAGCTACAAAGCAGGGACCCAGTCACCCTGAGCATGTTATTCCATGTGCTTCCATTATCACAGATGACCTGGTGGGCTTTGCTGGTGGTGGGGAATTGAAACTTGCTTGTTGAAGAAAATTAGTTCCTTCCCCTGACCTTAGCATTGGTCACGCTCACCCTCCTTGCGATTCTGAGCACAGTGATGTAATCATGAACACACACATTGAAACAGACAAAAGGCGTCCAGAAGTTGCTCTGCTGATATACTTCCTTTACCCCAAGTTGGTGATAGTAAAGCCATGCTTGGAAACTTGTTTCCACTTTCCCCATGTGGAACTATTGACTGGAGAAACAAGATGCAGCAAAAGAAAATAATTGTGTGTCCAGCAGCCCTTGCGTTTTTCACTGGAAGCAGCGGGGGGTGGGGTGGGGTTGCAGGTTGCAGACTAAGAAAAAATGGTCCTGTGGGGAGTTTCTATGTAGCAATGGAGTGTGTATTTCAGCGGTTGAACGTACAGATTTATGGCCATGCTGTAGTGTAGTGCTTATGCGACTGAATAAAAGGTGGCTGGGCTCATTGTCTCGGGGTTTGGGGGGGGGAGAGGTGACAAAACTGATTTCCAATAAGTGCCCCCCTTTATTTCC
This sequence comes from Darevskia mixta, assembly GCA_034641385.1. Lineage (NCBI taxonomy): Eukaryota > Metazoa > Chordata > Lepidosauria > Squamata > Lacertidae > Darevskia > Darevskia mixta. The sequence continues at coordinate 7,308,724 of JAWWNH010000001.1, read as the reverse complement.
ATAACAAGTCCTGGAGTCTGTACTCTGAATAGTGACACCAGGGACCTAGAAGGTGCAGGGCTTGTCAGCCCAACCCCTGCACAGTCTCATCAGGGCTGACCTTCAGGCAATTGGAGCAATTTGGCCAATTTGGGCCCCATGGGCCACTCCTAATGGGGGGCCCCGCACCAGGGCAATCTAGATGTATTTTATTTATATCTATAAGATTTTTGCAGACTTTGGCTGTGAACTGGGTCCCTACAAAAAAACAAAAACAAACTATGGTTGTGCCCACTTCTTCAAATTGGGCCCCACTCGCTAGCCCTGAGTCTCATAGTTGCTGGGTCTGAGTTGCCCTGCCTTTGCATGAAGTCTTGGGTTTGCAATTTTGGGAGAGGGGAGACTGCGGCACTGGGGAGATGAAAGGCTGGTGAGGCCCCCTAGATTTAGAGGCCCTAGGCTTCAGCCTACTTAGCCTATACATAAATCAGGCACTGCCCCCATTTCTTATTTGGGCAGCTGGCTCTTCCTACCTAAGGGTAGAACCTTACATTTGTTTCCTTTGAAATTCATTTTGTTAGCCTTGGCCCAGTTCTCCAATCTGTTAAGGTCCTCTTGTATTTCATTGGCACTGGCTACCTCTCCCAGTTTGGTGTCATCTACAAATTTGATGAGTCTCCCCTCAATACCTTCATCCAGGTTGTTTATAAAGATGTTGAACAACAACAGGCCCAGGACAGAACCCTGCTTGTCACATTTTTCCAAGATGAGGAGGAACTGTTAGTGAACACTCTTTAGGTTCAATCAGTCAACCAACTATAAATCCATCTAACTTAGTGGACCGTAAATACCTATTTTACACAGTAGCGAGTAGGAAAAGCTGATGAGCAGGACCTGAAAGAAGCAGCCTTCTGTTTTAGCATCTAGTAGCATTCCTTAAAACAAGCACAGCCAATTCACAGGGAGCCAGATTTCATAGCATACAATATTTGCAAGCGCAAACAGGATTTTTTTTTTATTTTTTTTTACAAAAGCTCCTAGCTGCGGAACAGATCTACAAATCATCTTGATCTATCACATGGTTCACTTGCAAATTTGTACACAGAAAACAAGCAGACTCATGCAGCTCTCATAAGGGAGGAAGTTTCCCCCACTTTGTTTAAGCTTTCCACTTCTGCTGTGAAATTGCGTTTGTGACTGAGGAATAAACTCTCGAGTGTTGCAGCAGAAATGGATGTTGCATATTTAGTGGATGCCTGTAGGCAATTTCTTTTCTTAATGGAGATCTGAATGCTCCTTTAATTTTTCCACGTTTTATAAGTGGGTTTTTTTTTTGTCCTGCTGAAATTGCTTTTTATGTGGTACCTTGTCTATTGGATGTTCAAAGAAGTGATGGTGAAGGCAAGGCAGGGGCAAAGAGAAAGAGAAAAAAAACCTATGCCATAAAGGGGAAAAAACCTGTTGTGTGCCCCCCCCCCCCGTTTTACTGAAGAGGACCAAAGGATTAGATCCCATCTCTTGTTGATTTATTTAGAACAGTTGTTGCAGTGTGTGTGCTGGTGTATTCTGAAAGTTGTTGTTGTTTTACTCCTCTGTCAAAGAAACAGCCGAGTTGGACATTAAGAACAGAGTGATGGTTCTCCTGTAATTCTGAGTTAACTTTTTAGAATGATACATTTTCAGCTTTCTTCCCACCTGATTCCTGGCATGAAAAACAAAACAAAACAAAACTTTGGTTCAGACAAGAGTACCATTATTACTCAAGAAACCAAAAAGAGTTAGTTCCCAGCCACTGCAATTGAAAACACGTTTTACAGCTCATTAATTGTGAGATTATGAGTCACAATTCATTAAAATTCTGTTCTGCTGCCTGCATTTGTAAACACCTTCTGAGAGGTTTATCACCCTTTCCATAGGACAGAGCTTTCTGCCAGTGGATACATTTCTTTCCTGCTCCATACTGATATATGGGAACCAGGGGGAAAGTTATGGTAAAAGAACCTTATCTTTTCACTGCAATGGGAATATAAAGAATTGTATTGGCTGTGAAGCATAACAGATATTAATTAGGTTTTGCTATACAGGTTCTTTCAAACCACTGTATTTATTAAACCTCACATTGCATAAATTTGGTAGGCTTGGTCCTCTTCTTAGCAGGAACGGTATGCATTCCATGATGAATGTAAGAAGCAGGGTTTACAGAACAATCATTACTCTTCATTTGGAGATTCAAATGACAGAGCATCCTGTTTAGGAGACTCTCAGACCCTCTTTGTCCTGTGGAGGAGCCTGTGCTGCAAGGCAGCAAGGCAAATTGACTGTTGCAGCACCATGGAGAACTCCCAGTGGGCAATTTGCTCTGACAAGGATCGAAAGGGAGGTACTTCGAAACTCTGCCAGCCCCTGCCCTGCCTTTTGAGAATTAGAGTCTCTTAAAGGGCCAGCCCTATATACGGTAATAATAATAATAATAATAATAATAATAATAATAATAATAATAATATTTTATTTATACCCCGCCCATCTGGCTGGGTTTTCCCAGCCACTCTGGGCGGCTTCCGACAAAATATTAAAACACAATAATCAATCAAATAGGACCGAATGGTCAGGGGTCCCTTTACCTTTACCTTTATAGAACCTCCACTACACTTCATGGCCTCCTGCCTGTTTTCTCCAGGTTTCCAGTTATCAAAGACATCCAAACTGGTCAAAGGAGCCTATATTTGCTGGGAATCCTTCTGTTATGGCAGCCTCCTCCTAACTGGTGCCTTCCAGATATTTTGGACCACTACTCTCATCAAACCCAACCAGCATGGTCAACAGTCCAGGAAGATTAGAGTTGTAGTTAGCATCATATGGAGATATCAGGGTGGAGAAGGTTGTACCATGAATCCAGGATGAAGTGCTGGTACTTGTAGTTTCCTTCAAGCAAGAGGGTCATTTAGAACCAGGGTTATAAAAATACATGTGATGATGTGACTGCCTGCAAGGAGAAAGGTGAAGAGAGTTTGAGAGGACCAAGCAAAAGCTAGCAATCTTTTGTTTCCCCATGATTGTGCACAAACTATTTCCATTGCCTCAAACAGGTAACAAGTTCTGACTGTCATATTCCTTTAATTCAGGATTGTAGCAAAATAGAGAGATTGCTCTAAAGAAAGGGACTTCTGTTTCATGAGCATCCTTTGCTTTAACGCCAGAGCTGACGCTAGGAATGATACCGCCAGTTCAAGCATCTTGCTTTTAAAGTCAACTGTGCATTTAACACTTAACAACAAAAGTTAATTGCTAGATAATGATGGTCTCAGAAGGCCCAGTGGTGAGAAGAGGCCCCTTAAAATGATCCCCAGGGTTAAATAAAATAGTAACAAAATGTTACAAGACACAAACACTGAACCAGAACAAGCACTAGAGAGGGCGGGTTCGTCCTAATATGTAGAGCGGTTCAGCTTGGTGAAATGTGCAAAGCTGTCAGCCAAGTTTAAAAACAGATGCACAGAACAAATAGCAACTGGTGTGTGTGTGTTTCTGGGGCACTAAAGGCACAATTTTGCTTTTGGAGACGGCTGACCTGCCGCAGATGGAGCGAAGGACCTGAGGGGTTGTATCAACTGTAGCACTTATTGCCAGTATTCTAAACCGGCTGAACAGGATTTTGTCTTGGTTCCATACAACATATAGCCATAGCCTTGACCTTATTCTGTTTTATCACATTTGTATTTGCCACTCCACCACTTACTCTAATGAGCTCCAAGAAACATGCCCTTGTTTTCTTTTTCTATCCCCTACCCTGTTCTGTTTAGCTGACTGAAGAACAGCTGAGAGCAGAGAGAATGGACATTTCTGAACTGGTGATAGGAAAAAGGGCATGTTTCTTGGAGATTATCATACTGACCAGAGAATGTGCAAAATGCGGTTGATATATGCACATTTCTGTAAGGGCTGTTGAAGACTGTACATAATGACTGGAGGATATACAACATTCAGTTGAGATATCCATATCCCCCAAGGCCTGTTGGAGTTTATGCCTTACGGCCAGAGAATGTACAAAATGCAGATGAAATGTGTATATTTCTGAAGGCCTGTTGCAGATTATGTATAATGATTGAGAAATGTGTACAATTCCCTCTTCATGGATGGATTGTGTGCACATTGTACAGGAAGCCTGGTGAATAGTTGGTTGTTATGCTCATTAAGCACCCAGGCACGTACACATGCGTACAGTATTCACAACTCTTCTGAAGTTTGTTAGGCAGAGAGGAGATGACTAGTCTAGTTGATAGCTGAGTGGAGCATAGTCCAGCACTTGTTTCATAACACCACCGTGACTCTCTGTGTAATGTTATGGAACCATTTTGAGAAAAGTGAAATGTACTGTACTGAATGTCCTTAGATGTGCTGAAATGCTGCCATCTGGAGTGATTTCTTGTCTCAAGAATACTGTACTATAATTCTAGATTGTGAAGATGACCTGTTTTTAGTACACTACGAAGGAAAAACACTATGCACATGCTTAAAGGGTCTTTCAAATTATATAAATAAATTGAACCCTGGCTCTGAAAACCAATTCCATTCTGAAGCTCAGCAAACAATGCTGAAAACTCTACTTAAGCTTCACCCTTGCATTTTGCTAGATTTAATAGTTTAGGACAGTCCTCATCTTATTTCAACAATGTTGTGAGGTAGGTTAGGGTGAGAGACGATAACATAGGCCAAGGACACCTGGTGATCTTCATGGCCTAGGACCCTCGTACCTACGGGACCGCCTCTCCTGGTATGCCCCGCAGAGGACCTTAAGGTCCACAAATAAGAACATTTTGGAAGTCCCCAGCCACAAAGTTGTTAGACTGGTTTCAACCAGGGCCAGGGCCTTTTCAGTACTGGCGCCAACTTGGTGGAACACTCTGTCACAAGAGACTAGGGCCCTGTGGGATTTGACATCTTTCCGCAGGGCCTGCAAGACAGAGCTGTTCCGCCTGGCCTTCGGGTTGGACTCAGTCTGATGTTTCCTCCCCTTATGGGTTTGATTATGGGCGATAAATGAAGCGGCTTTTTAAATTTTAAACTGTATTTTAATCTGTATTTTAATTAACGTTCTTTTTTCTTTTACACTTTATTGTAATTTTACTGATGTTAGCTGCCCTGAGCCTGGTTTCGGCTGGGAAGGGCGGGGTATAAATAAAATTTATTATTATTATTATGGCTCAAGGATGATCTGGGTTCTCCTGATCTACAGCCCATTTTCTATCCACACCAGAGATGGGAAACCTTGTGGCCCTCCAGATCCTGTTCAACTACAATTCTCACCATCCCTCACTATTGGCCAATAGGGGAGTTGGAGTCCAGCAACATCTAGATGTCCACAAGTTACACTGGGTTCCCCATGAGGATGAAGGGTAAAATAATATGTAATAAATCCTGACACTACACCATATCAGGCCTTAGTTTTACAGTAACCTATTCTATGTACATTTGATGGAAGACAAGTACCCATATTCTTTCCTTAAGTTTTGTGCACATGATTTATTTTAGCAACTTTGTAACAACATTGTAGCATCCTTTGTGCAAGAAGGCACCCTAATTTTCCACGTGAGATGGACAGTAGCCAGCCAGCATAGAGCAACCTGCCCCTGGAAGTTGCTTTGAAAACCACTCATCCGAAGATGGTACACACAAAAGATGCCCTGTCAATCACAGACAGAGAAGCACGTAAGGAAAACAGCTGCCCTAAGCTGCATTGAGCTCCAGGTCTCTAATTAGACATAAGAAAATGGATGTGATTCAATAGAAGTGGAATTGGCAGGAGACTGCTGTTTTCAGTGCACTGATCACCCCACATTTCTGTATTTCAGTTTCATAACACAGATAAAAGAATGCATGCTCTTTGTTTCTTTAATAGGATGCAACGCCTGTCGCATGGGGGGAAATCTTACAATGACACAGACTTCTAATCTTGTAATTTCCAGAGTGCACAGGTCACACTGAATATGTTGGGAGAAAACTGAGCCAGTGGGATGGATGTCAAAAATATGTGCCTATTATAATAATTAGTGGAAAGGTGTTTAAAATAACACCCTTTTAGGCAGCACATGAAAGTGATACTTACAGGTCTGAAATGAATACATGGTTCATGGGGAATTGAAATCTATTGAATTCAAGATTGGTTAATAACATCAGATTCTTACGTTTCACAAAAAGAGTGTTATTGTTTTACAGAATTTTGTATTATGAAACTTTTCACTAAGGCAAATATATTCTGAAATATAATGTTCTGGAATATTCTATAATAAATCCCCCCCCCAATATATCACTAAAAAATTAAAAAGTTGTTGAGGATCATCTATCCTAGTATTCGTCAGCCTCTTCAGACCTGGGACTCACTTTTATTTTATTTTTACTTCATATGTCCTTTCTCTTCCACTGCCACTCGCTTTGGATTTTTCATGCAACTTTCCTGGCAGCTGAAGAGGAAGGGTGTAGCACCTTCAACTCCATGCAGTGGGAGACTATCTAGACCTAACCAATAGCTTCTGATGACCCAAAGACCCAACTAGTAGATGTGACATGAGAGACCCATCAGTAGAATCTCCTGCCTTTTCATTTTTACTAGCAGTCAGTAGCTAGTAGCAGTCCCAGGTGATGGCTCTGAAATTCAAGGAGGTGGCATTCTGGGGATGGGTGTTACTGTTAGCCCTGATCCAAATTGTGCCTTTAAAACATTATATGGGTTTGTATAGGGTAATGAAACGATAGGGGCAGGTGCCAGTCCTTAAATCAGTGGGAAATAAAGTGCTTCATTTTAGCACGGATATATTCTGCTAATTTCAAAAGATGCTTTTCACACTAACCCATATATTTTGTTATTTTGGGGCAAACATAGGTTTTTGCTTTAGAAAGCTGTTAATGAGCAAGACTATAATGAAATGTGAAATGTTTACACCTCATTATCACTTCATCAAAGAGACCATCCCCAGCATTAATTAATCAATCAATCTTCTATGTTTTATATGGGAAAAGTCAATTGCTATTCTCACCGTTCTTGTACCAGCTGCCAAAAGACTTTGAATAACTGAATTGCATTTATATTTATCTATTACAGTATTTCTACCCTGCTTGATTAGCTCAACAATTGGCTTTCAGAGTGAGTTGAATTCCTCTCCCTCTGTAACGAATAGTATTGCCCACATCTTGATGCCAGAATGATGTATGTTTTCCACGCCCTAATGGCAGCAGCCATTGATGGATGGTGAAGCAGATATGATAATGGTATCAGGACATGGTAGTAAAGCTCAACATTTTGGAGGAGGTAGGGACAGCTTGATTGGGATATTCCATTATGTCCCCAGGTTATTTGTAATGTGTAGTTCAACTTACCTGTCATGAGCTGCAAATAATTGCTTTGGACAAATGGCTCACTTATTGGGAGAAGTACCTCTTCTGGAACTAAACCTAGCTGCAGAGGTGATATTTACTCAGCCCACATTTTATATTGAACTGACCTAATTTGCTTGTCCCATACTTGTATGTGGATAAGCATGCAGCAATCAATTTGGATTTTGTGATGTAGTTTCTGTTAAAACTATGCATATATTTTATGGAGAAAATGCAAATGAACATGCTTTTTTTTAAAGGTAGGATTCATGGAAAAGCACACAAAATTTATAGTTTAGAAGGAAATGCATACAAAATGTATATTTTAGGCGAAAGCACATGCAGTTTAAATATGATTCCCTCTCAGGCACTTAAAGAAATTCAGACTAAATACATTTGAAACTGATGTGGAATGGGAGTACTGTAGATTGGTTTATTTTCTCCCTCCCCCTTCCATGTGAAGTTGCCATTTAATTACCCATCAGTCATAAGCACCTTTGAAGACAATTATTCGGTTTTCTCCTATTACTTGGTATTCAAGATCATGAAGCAAAACTTATTAACTGGCATGCAATACTAAGGGAGAATCAGAAATACAGGGGAGAAAAACCTCTTAAACAGTATTTCACTTTTTGTTTGTTTCTCTAGAATGTAAAGTTTGGAAACACTTTAACAAAACTAAGATTGCAATGTGAATGTGTTTTTAAAAAATATTTTATAAGTAAAATTGGTTAGCGTGGCCTCAAGTGTGGAAAGACATCTGTTTGATACTGCTGCCAGTCAGAGAAGACAATTCTGGTGGGTTGGAGGGACCAGCATTCTGGTTCAGTATAAGCCTCATTTGTTCATTCTGAATAGGTGAGGGCATGTTGGTTAATGACTGCAATTGAAGACTTGTGGCACTGTAGGTTAAACCACAGAGCCTAGGGCTTGCTGATCAGAAGGTCAGCGGTTCGAATCCCCGCGACGGGGTGAGCTCCCATTGCTTGGTCCCTGCTCCTGCCAACCTAGCAGTTTGAAAGCACGTCAAAGTGCAAGTAGATAAATAGTTACCGCTGCAGCAGGAAGGTAAACAGCGTTTCTGTGTGCTGCTCTGGTTCGCCAGAAGTGGCTTTGTCATGCTGGCCACATGACCTGGAAGCTGTATGCCAGTTCCTTCAGCCAATAATGCGAGATGAGCGCTGCAACCCCAGAGTCGGTCACGACTGGACCTACTGGTCAGGGGTCCCTTTACCTTTTTAGTATGAGCATAGGCAATGATGGTAGTTACTTACTGGCCCCTTTTGGCTAAGTTAAAGTGTAGCAGTGATGGGATTGAAGTTGGGGGCCTTCTGCATGCAAAATATATGCTCTTCCACTTAGTTATGGTCCCTCTCTGAGATTAAGCTCAGGAAACGTCCTGTCAGGTTCCAAACCAGCACTTCAGAAGTCCCCTCCGAAACTTTGCAGGACAGAAGCAAAATTCATTCATCTGAGCTGAAATCAGTATTGTACCACAAACCTATTGCCTCAGGTTTCTGAGACTCAGTTATTGCCATCATCATTGTCATGTCGTGTTCATCATTATTCATTTCATCTTCAGAAATGCACAGTAAAAGTGTCCTCTTAATTAACCAAGAGGGCTAAAGAGTTCTTATTTAACTGCAAAGCTCTAGAGATAAAATGTAATTTCATGCTTGCTCTGCTTGTAGTTCTTATTGCTTTAAGGCAACAGTGTCAATGAAAGTATTTAAAAGAGAAACAGTCCCAGGGGGATATTTTTTTGAAAAAAAATCTTTAGATGTTTGCATCTAAATAAACAGGCAGTCCCATGAAAGAAAAGATAAAGGCACATTATTAAACAGCTTGTAATTAGAGTATCGATTCTTTTTGCATGAGTGAAAAACAAAGAAGTATTAATTAGTGATTAATATCATCTGGGATCAGGCTGAGCTGATATTAAATCTTTCTCCCAGATTAATTCTGTGCACTCTGTAGATTGCCAATTAGACATCTAAATCTGGGGCAAGAATTGTGGGCCAATGAGTAAATGTTGGAGCTGAAAAGAAGGCAGAAAATTAAAAGTGAATGGCAAAAATTACAATAATGCCTCCCTTCTGAATATTAGTTATCAGGGCCCAAAGTTGGCTGCCAGGTTGGATTTTCAGTTTTATGTTGGTTTTTCAAGGTATTGCCAGTAATTGCAGGCATAGTTGAGAGGCTATCTGAATAATGTGTCAGATTTCAGAGGGACAGATCCAGTTCACAGAGTTCCTTTCCTCCACTTCACTCATAGCATCCCATGTGACCCAAGTTCTACACGTGAACAAGGCCTCCACTTGAAAGGCCATGCTTTGTGTCTCTCCTTATCCCCTCTTTGAAGTGGATAGATTGTAAACTATAACTTCTGTGTGGTTGGAGCTGTGTCTATCCAGCTCACATGGGAGCAGGGGGCGCCAACTATAGGGGGCTCAGCACCCACACCACAGGACCCCTGATGCAATTTCCAGTGCCTCACATAGCACTGGAAGTCACGTTCAAGGCCTCATGAGACCTCAGAGATGCTGTCCTAGGCCTTGCAAGACCTCGGAACCTGACTTCCAGTGCATTGCGAGACCTCAGAGATGCTTTTCAAGGTCTCATGAGGTCTTGGAAATTGATTTCTAGTGCTACTGGAAGTCAGGTTCCGAGGTTGGGGTGTGTGTGTGACGTCATGACACCACGCGGCAACATGATGTCATGACGTCACGCATCATAATCTGTGGCCCAAGTTTGCTCCCCTGCATGGGAGACAGAGGAGACAGTCTTGTTCCTCTCTTTTACTGCTGACCTGCAGCCTGGTGCTGGAATGCATCTGTCCTGTCCTCACAATCTTGTTTTCATGGCTAAGAGTCTCTTTGTAGATGTTGCTGATTGTCCTTATGTTATCATGGAAGTTGACCAAGAAACAGTCCATCATGAAAAGGTTATCCTGTACTTGAGTCTAGCCATAAGGTTGGCAGACCGTTTCATAGCCACAGGCTGTTTGTAGTGGCAGAATAGTTTCAGGAACCAGTACTGTATTTGGAACTGCTGGTTATATTGTTTGGGAGGAACAAAACATAAGAACATATGAATATAAGCCTGCTGGGTCAGGCCAATTGCCCATCTAGTCCAGCCTCCTGTTCTCACAGCGACCAACCCGATGCTTGTGGAAAACCAGCAATTAGTTATTAGATTACTTATTGAACTTGACAAAAGGCGCAGGGTCAGTATAAAACCAAAATTGAAAATGTTGTGTGGGGGCTTGGATGGACCTCTTAAAGGCTTTGATAATGCACATTTGAGGAGTTTGCTCATGGTATTTGCTAGCTGTGACTAATGGAACTCACTCAACCTCATTACAGTGGTACCTTGGTTTACGAACTTAATTCATTCCGGAAGTCTGTCCTTAAACCAAAGTGTTCTTAAACCAAGGTGTGCTTTCCCATAGCAGTGGGGGACTCAATTTACAAATGGAACACACTCAACAGGAAGCAAAACATGTTCTGCTTCCAAGGCAAAGTTCACAAACCAAAACACCTATTTCCGGGTCTGCAGCATTCTCAATCCAAGTTGTTTATAAACTAAGCTGTTCTTAAACCAAGGTACCACTGTAGTTTCTTACGCATTCTAAGCTTCAGCTAGACCTTAACATTTCAATCTTGGAGGCTTGAGCTCTTTTCTGCAGAGAATCTCCTTCTTTTGCACGTTTGTTTTTTAGGATTGGTGCAATGGTAGTCAATGTGGCGGGGCAGAGCCACACTTACCACACTGCTGTTGCTGCAGCTGACCTAGATGGTGCTGAGGTGGAGCAGGCTGACAGCAAGATTGGATGTATCAGTGGATACACCAGAATGGCTCCACTGGTGTCAGGATGGTAGCTCCACTATTCTGCCCCACCACACTGGCAGCGGCCGCTATTGAATTCATGATATTATGGTTGACTGCACAACTCATTAAGGCCCATAGACATGAAGAAATAATGGGAAAAGACCCCTTACATATGCAGATTATGAATGTAAAGGTGGAGCCAGCGGGCACACAGAAGAAGTGATATTTTAAAAATGGCAACACACAAACACATTCCTTCCCGAAGGCTCATAATACCTTTGCAGTTCAACTTTTCTCTAATGAAGAGAAAACCAACTCAAAGATGGAACATATGGGGGTGGGGTGGCACAGTGGTATGTGGTCCGTTATCTGTTTTGATTTTACTGAGCATCTGAAATTGACACAAGCTGAGAGCTGCCGTTTTGCTGCCCAGACAGATGAACATGAAGAATAGGATGCCAAAGTGTCAGCATGCATATCAGGATAGAATAATAGCCCCTGAGTAAGCTATCCAAGAATGTAGGAAGACCAGCTTGGATAGCATCCCCCCACATATGGTAAAAGTCAGGCACAATACTTTCCCTATCACAGCCTAGTCTTGCACAAATGAAAATATTTGGCAATTTGCATGGTGCTTCTTAAATTCAAATTTGCACTTCTCACACCTAGGATTATCAAAGTATTTGGAAATGATTAAGAGCCCTTTGAACATATGCTTCTTTGGCATTTATTTATGGCAGTTGTACACCACTGTTTCTCCACAGAGCTCAAGGTGATTCCCACCTCCCATTTTTTCCTCTCAACAATCTTCTGAGGTAGGTTAGGTTCAGACCATCAACTAGCCTAAGGTGAGTTTCATCACTAAAGAGGAAGGTGAGTTCAGGTCACATTAGGACACTTTATTAGGCTTCAGCCCTGTATACCTGAAGGAGCGTCTCCACCATCCAGCTATGAGGGCCTTTTGGCAGTTCCCTCATTGCAAGAAGTGAAGTTACTGAGAACCAGGCAGAGGGCCTTCTTGGTAGTCACACCCACCCTGTGGAACTCCCTCCTGGCAGATGTCAATGAAATAAATAACTACAGTGGTACCTCGGGTTAAGAACTTAATTCGTTCCGGAGGTCCGTTCTTACCCCGAAACCGTTCTTAACCTGAGGCGCGCTTTTGCTAATGGGGCCTCCTGTTGCAGCCATGCCACCGGCACACAATTTCTGTTCTCATCCTGGGGCAAGGTTCTCAACCCGAGGTACTACTTCCGGGTTAGCGGAGTTTGTAACCCGAAGTGTTTGTAACCCGAAGCGTTTGCAACCCGAGGTACCACTGTATCTGACTTTTAGAAGACATCTAATTTAAACTGATAGTGCTCAGGTGACATGTTCAGGAAATTGGCAACTTTTGATGGGCAACTGTAACCTACTCACTCCCCTCACTTTTGCTTGCAAACAAGAGGGCCTTTTCAAAAGTAATAGTACATTATGGTGTCAAATACGAAGAGTTAAAAACATCAGTCCAGCAAGTAAAAACAACAGCTAAAACCATGGAAATTCTTCAAATAGTCTTTAGAGGAATAAGAAGAGACATGCCAGATTACACCAAAGAACCACCTAGTTCAATGGCCAATCAGATGCATCTGGGAAGCCCACAAGCAGGAAATCATCAAAATAGCCCTCTCCTGCTTGTGATCCCCAACATTGGCACTCAGAGGTATAACACCTCAGATATGAGAGGTAGTAAGTGCACAGCCATCACAATTGGAAGCAGAGGTGGATTTGGGGCAATGTGACCAGTTCTGCTGTACGGGGCACCAGCACCAGAGGGTTCTGTAACTATAATATAGTGAATTGAGCAGAACAGCAGGTGTGGGTGCCGAATTTTGGCTTCACACAGAGTGCCGCTGCAATTTTAAAGTCCAAAGTCCACTACTGCTGGAAGCCACTGATAAGCTTATCCTTCATGAATTTATGTAATGCTCCATAACTTGACTAGGCATGACAGATCAGGATGGATGTTGCTTGCTGGCTGGAAGCTAACAGAGGTGGTGCCAGTGAATATGTCAAGGATGATAATTCCATAATTTGGATGCCATCACAGAAAAGGTCCCCGCTTTCTGAGCATCACCTGCCTGTATCAATAGCAAGTGGCTGCCATTCTTATTCTCAGCTGCTTTAAGCCTTAACATTAGACCTTGTTCGGATCCTGTTTCCCATCTCCAATTTGGGGAATGCAGGAATGAAGCAGACCTGTTAATTCCAGTAGAGGACTGACTTAAGCATGGACCTCAGCAAGCTTAATTGCCATGTTCTCGACTGAGCCAGCAGGACTTTACAGGAACTCAGAATGCTCAAATCAGGAACATGCAAAGCAGGAACTTCCATTGGAGACATAAGGGAGAAAGGGCAGGATGTAAATGCAATAAATAAATAAATACACCATCAGAATGGGATATTGATAATGGATCTATACATGTTTCTCCCTACATCAATGCATAACTTGTGCAGGAAAAGCATCATGTGGTTATGATGTTCCTTTTACATTAATGTATTGTATCTGGGTTCAGATGATTAGGCAACTCATACATTTGTTGAATTTTTTTCCAGCTTTCATTGCACAGCATCTTCATCATCTATGACTAATTGTAATGGGTGTTGGGAACTGCAATCCATCACGATTAGTCATTACTATTAGACATTAACACATATGAGTCTGATAAGACTCTTGTCAATGTCAGATATGCTGGTGGTATATATATTCTCATTTGCCCTTCATAGTATTTGTCTATGATTCATACTTACACACATTACATTTGATACTCAGAACATAAACGGCACACTAGAAAAAGTTAAATTCAGTTAGATGTGCACTATAACATTCACTGCTTAACTTCTAGGCAATGGGACTGACAATGAATTTAGCAGTAAATAACAACAGACCTGCAGCGATTCCAAATAGTTCACATATATTTCAAGCCAAGGAAAACATAATATTATTTTGGAAATCTGACAGCAGCTTGTTTCACTAAACTAAAAGATGACTGCACTTAAAAGATGAAAAGGTACTTTTATTTATTTATTTATTTAAGATATCTCCCATGCCTTCAAGATATATTTCCAGAGTGGCCTGAAAAGTAGTAAGAAATAATAACAGTACATTAAAAAATAACCACTCTGAAAACAATAAGATAAAATGCACAGAGTAGACACAGTTTGCTCAGCTGTAAATCCAAGATGGCAAAATCAGAATTGTTCTAATTTAAAACTGCTAATATTCTTAAAAGCCTGGGAAATGGCTTTTTTTGTCTAGCACCTAAATGATATTGAGGGGGTGTCCAGGCAGATCACCCTGAAGAGTGGGTTCCAGAAGAAAGGAGCCATCACTGAAAAGGCCACCTACCATGCTTCAGATGCTCCCTGTTCTATGTTCTTTGTAAGATGACTCCCCAAGGATGCTATTTTGGCAGAAAGTGCTTTAAGAAACATCCCAAAATGGCAACTGGGGTCACTGTAAGTATGAATAATTGTTTTGCAAAAAATAAGGAATTATTAGCCATGTCCACTGCCAATTATTAGTCATAGCCACCAATTATTAGTCCATGCACAACTTAAGTGGTATGATTTCATTCCACTGCAATAATTGCCCCCTCAATCTGAAATGACACTCAGGTCAACTTATTAGATGGTATGAAGGTTATCTTTATTAAAATACAACCTGCCAACTAATCAAATAATTAAGTGCGGGCAGATGAAATCAATGAAGGTGTAGGAGGAAAGCATTCCCCCAGTCCCTGGGCATGAAAACCACTACACTATTAGCTCCTCAGCCAAGGACTGGGAGAAGATTCTCCCTCCTTGCTAAGTGAGCCTTGTATAAGTGAAGCCCAGCCCGCGCTCTTGGGCCTCACTGACCAGCATTCAGCTATCTAGGCCCTAAGGGCACCCTCAACCCCCAGGCTACTTCACGGTGCCCCTTACACCCATAGTGCCTCTGGGTGGCAGTGGTAGAAGGTCTTGCCTTTTCTTACCTGCCTACACTGAATGCCAAACAGCTAAATTGACCAAATCAATACAAGATGCCCTAGGGTGTGACATAGGCAAAAACAAGGGAGTCCCAAGTGCTGATCAGGGGCTTTCCCCAAATTCCTACTCAGTTCCAGAAAAGGCAGGTAGTCAATCCCACTATAGAGGGATGGAGGGTGGGTGCTGCAAGACAAAAAGAGAGAGAAGAGAGGGTAGCACGACTCTCAATACTGAGCTGGACCTCCCACCCCACCACCATTGGGTAATCCTGCCCGTGTGACAATTCTCCTCCTGGGGCAAACCAACTTGATTCTCTTTCAAGTCAAAGCAAGAGTGGCAGTAAGGCAAATTCATCTCAGCAGAGAGCAGGAACGTCATTCCCACCCATTGCATGGGTGGAGCTAATGTGGAATTGTGGTACAGTATGGTGGCTCCCATACTGCTAGAAGTATGTGTGAACGGGGCCTTAGCTTCCATGAACACACAAAAATTGTCATGTTATAATCTAGTATACTGTACTACTGCCAGTGCAACCAAAATGGTATTTTAAATAAATAGCCTTAGAACACCGAGTCATGCTCATTATAGTACATCCACCACATTAGTTTCTTATTGAAAGTCCCATATATTTTGCATCTCTGCATTTTCCCACCATATTGGACCAGGGTTAGCCAACAGGTTGCACTGCAGATGTTACTGGATTACAAGTCGTGTTAGCCTCAGCCAACATGGCAATGGTCGTAGAGGATAGGAGCTATGAAACAACATCAGCTGGAGGGCACTATATTGGCTACACCTGTCTTAGAACTGTATTATTTTATACCTTTCCTTTGAACATTGTTTTCTTTGGTTTTAAGTCCACCTTCCAATTTAAATCATCATTTTGAATTCTAATCTTGGCTTCTATGACCAAATCTAAGAATGTTACTGCTTCAAAACAGAGATCTTTGCGTTGGACAAAATGTCCTCTTAAGCTGAGCAACTACTCTCCCCCTGCATTATTCATAGCATATGTTCTGAGCTGTTTTCTTTTCACCTATTGATTGGTGTGAATCAATCATGTTTTGCAGGCATGTCCTATCTTATTGATTCTGATTCCAGCGCCTGTCTCATTTGCCATGTTCTCGAGGGTAAGTCAGCATTCTGGTTCTGCTTTTCTTTGTCAGTTGTAACAATTATATATATATATATATATATATATATATATATATATATATATATATATATATTGTTCCTCATGTACATTTTTCATGTAGTTCATTTTATCTCTTGATTCTTTTCATTGTGGGCAACAACAATTTAACAAAATAACTACAACAACAAAAAAATCTATAAAATGTAAAATCATTTTACACTAGCTGAAATTAGTAGGAACAAAGGAAGCAATCCCAAGTATGAAAAGTCAGCATAAGTCATAATGCCCTAAGTTAAGTTCGTGTAAAGTACACCAGATCCCAACTGTGTTCAGCCGTGGGGCTTCTCATATGGGAGGAGCGGGGAGCGCTGTGGTCTAAACCACTGACCTTCTTGGGCTTGCTGATCGGAAGGTCAATGGTTCGAATCCACGCGACGGGGTGAGCTCCTGTTGCTCTGTCCCAGCTCCTGCCAACCTAGCAGTTCAAAAGCACATTAGTGCAAGTAGATAAATAGGTACTGCTGTGGCAGGAAGGTAAACAGCATTTCTGTGAGCTCTGGTTTCCATCACGGTGTTCCGTTGCGCCAGAAGCGGTTTAGTCATGCTGGCCACATGACCCGTAAAGCTGTCTGTGGACAAACGCCAGCTTCCTCAGCCTGAAAGCGAGATGAGTGTCGCAACCCCATAGTCACCTTTGACTGGACTTAACCTGGAGTCCTTTACCTTTTTTAAACCTTATATTACCACATAAGTAGCAATGGTAGAAAGGATCTCAGTTTTACAGTTGAACGCTTCATTAGTCTTTTCAAAGTCTGGCTTTCACTGAAGTTCTTGAGATGTATTGGTTAAAGAAGAATCTTCACATCCGCTTTCCTGTAGATGAAATCCAGTGACTGATGGCCTAGAGATATGCAGAATTCTGGTGACAGCTCTATAAAACCCCAACCCCCCTGAAAGCTAATCAAAGTTATTTGGAATGGAACATTGTTAGGCACTGGCCAGAGAAATGCCAATCAAGGCCAGGACTGGGCCATGGATGAGCCACACATGAATCAAGAACTGAAGGGTGTAATATCTAGCTTCAGGATTCCTAAGATCAGTGGCCTAAAGTCAAAGTGAATGCATACCAAACAGATGGTGCTTCTCTGCTGGCCAAGCAAAATCATAAAATTGTAGAGTTGAAAGGGACTGTGAGGATCATCTAGTCCTGCAACCCCCTGCAATGCAGAATCTTTCCCAATGTGGGGCTTGAACCCATAACCCTGAGATTAAGAGTCTCATGCTCTACTGACTGGGCCATTCTTTCAGAAGGTCAGACATGACTCCAGAGATACCACCCTATCTCCTTATCACACAGGTTACTGATGCTGATGTTGTGTTGTTCCATTTACTTTTGCATCTGATTGTATATGGTAGCTCACTTGACCGGGTACTCATCATAGACTTCAAAGTTCCTGTTACAAAATCCAGAAAACACTTTGAAAATGAAGAGCATCTTTTACAGATTAGGAATACATACTCTCACACTGGGGAGAATGTTATCAGAGCTGGCTTTCCCCCAATGTTAAAAAGCTATTTTAATAATTGTTTTTAGGGTATATGTGATGACTGACAACTGGAATACTCCTGTGTGTTGTTGCTGGAGAGGGGACAATTAGAAAATCTACTCTTGCCTATAAAAAGAAAATGGTACAGAGGTTGCTAAAATCTACTGAACTACGTAATGTCTTTCCCCCACTCTTTGTATCAATGCAGACAAAGAACTAAATTAATCTCTTCCCCGCCCAACTCTTTTTCTTAATTGACTGCTTATATGGGCACATGGTAGTTGACCTGTAGCTATTCAAGCAAATAAAGGTAACATGAATCTTTTATTTCAAAATGGGTTCACCAGGCAGCCAACTTACCAGGTTCACTTAGCTAGCCGCGGAAACACCATTTCTGCACTGGGAATATAGTGACACAAATCGTTCCTCCATTAAACATGAAAGTGAGCTCATGGGGAGGAAGCAAAGAAGGAAAATGAGTTCCAGAAGGATCGCCAGATTAGTTTGTTGCAGCAAAAAGAACAGAGTCTTGTGGCTCCTTTAAAGACTATAAACAACCAAAACCACCACACAATGGCTGAAACTATAATAAAAGATTTACTGGAATCCTCTTCTGAAAAACTAATAGTCTTTCAATAAAGCCACATGATTAACAAGCCATATATGCGTGATATAACATAATGTATAATGTTCACGTGACTGAACCATTCAGCAACAGGTTGGGTATAGCAACAAAATGTTCACAATTGGTTGATTGTGAGTAGATAGTTGAATTCTTCAACGGTTCAAAGCAAAAATCTCATGGATGTAATAGTAGATGAAGCATATTTATATGAGTCTTGCAACATCACCATCCAGCCGAAATCAACACAAGTGGCACATGAGAAGGACGAAGAAGACCTGTCCTCCGGATTACTCACAGGTTTCGCTATATAGCTTCATCAGTTCAGGTTAAGCATTCTGATTAGCACAACATGCGAAATATTCCACAGGCACAGCTATGCCATGAGATTTTTGCTTTGAACCGTTGAAGAATTCTACTATCTACTCACCATCAACCAATTGTGAACGTTTTGTTGGCACCAAGATTTTGTTGCTATACCCAACCTGTTGCTGAATGGTTCAGTCACGTGAACATTATACATTCTGTTATATCACGCATATATGGCTTGTTAATCATGTGGCTTTATTGAAAGACTATTAGTTTTTCAGAAGAGGATTCCGGTAAATCTTTTATTATAGTTTCAGCCATTGTGTGGTGGTTTTGGTTGTTTATGGTTCATATTATCACCACAGTGATACTTTATGCTGTTTGTGTTTTCCTTTAGAGACTAACCACTGTATGGTGGCCTAAGTTTTAATGGACTGCAATCTGCTGCTCAAACACATGGAGTGCAGTGCTGTCTTGGCAAGTACATGGGATGGGCATGTACATGTGGCTGGGAAATATAGAGGAGTGAGTTCAATGAGAAATGAAATGCAAAAAAGAACAGATGGTGAAGACTACCTGACAGCAAAATAGTTACAGTAACCAATTAAGAAGGCAGAGATGGTGGTAACCCAAACATCATGGTATTGGTTAATTAACATCTAATTAACACATTTCTTCAGCAATGATTGCACACCTCTGCCTTGTGATCATTTCCTTTCAGCCCAATACAGCTCTGACACTCCAAGGTGGCAGGTTTGAAACAGTTAACTATGAAATATTCATGAACTGCTATGGTAGTCTCTTTGGGCAGTTAATTTTATGCAAATAGAGGATTTTCATAATGGCATAGATTATCTTTTTTAAGCGACAATTTTCCACGCGGCCACAGGAAATGAAGGGCTTTGGCTCCCTGTGCAGAACCTCTTGGACAAATTCTCCATGAAATGCACACTGCTTAAAAATATTAATTTGAGGAAAGGAAAATGGGTGCTTCAGAGACCGCCATGAAGATTTAGCAGCAAGGTACTAGAAACCCTTCATGCCACTCTCCTACACCATGGAAAATCTTAGGATGGAAACAAACTCCAAAAATGAGTTGGGAGCACTTATGAGTTCAGACTGCATACACACAATACATTCAAGGAATATCTAAAGCACATTCTACCCCACCCACCCCAGAATCCTGGGAAATGTAGTTTTGTAAGGGTGCTGGGAAGTGTAGATCTGTGAGCAGCAAATTAGTTTTCAGGATTCTCTCTCTCTCTTTGTGTGTGTGTGCGTGCGCGCGCACGCTTTAAATTGCTTTAAATATATAATGTCTACACAGCTACAGCTGGCTCAATATACTTTGCTGTCTGAGGAAAAGCAATTAAACATGCCTCTATCCCCATTCAATTTGATGCACTAGACCTTGAATTGGTCAAGTTATTTGGCACTTGGGGATGAGAAGCCCTGCTCCCCCTCTCTTGTAATAGAAATATGTCATTCAATCAATTGAGGGATCAATGAAACACTAACAATAAATTTAATAACTAGTATTTTCCTGTCCATTCATGATGCTACCAATCAGCTGTTTTGGGAGTGGTGTATGAGGGGCTAGAGGAGGGGTAGTACCTCTGGTGGGGGACATGTTGGGCTCCTTCTTGGGTCATTTGCCCACCTTTGGTCCCCACCCTGCACTCACCTCTGGCCTCTAGAAGCTGCCAACATGTGACAGCAACAACACCCGACTGGCTAGCTAAACCAGGTGAAGGTAGCCAAAGGAACTCAAATCCTCAGTGCGTTAGGGACCTCTCCTGCATGCAAAGGCAGGCTCTGGTGGATTAAGCAGATGAGACCAATAGTGGATCCAATGGTCAAGAAGGCAGTTTCTGCATGCACTGTAGAGGCACGTGCAGGGCTGGCAGGGCTTGTCATCCTGGGAAGGTAGCCCATCTAGGAGAAGGAAAGCTCTGATCCTAAACCTCCACTGCCTTGTGGGATATCTTTGGGAGAAGAAGTGGCTAAGGAGTTGTTGTTTCAATACTTGTGGAACTCCCAGCTGCTTCAGTTGGATTTTGTGAAAATAACAGAATGTTTAGATTGGATGCTCTCTCTCTCTCTCTCTCTCTCTCTCTCTCTCTCTCTCTCTCTCTCTCTCTCTCTCTCATAATTTATTTGGATCGTGGCTATTAACTCTTTGTATTGATTGTTCAATGCATCCATGACTTACTTCCTTCCTTCCTTCCTTCCTTCCTTCCTTCCTTCCTTCCTTTCTTTCTTTCTTTCTTTCTTCTGCCTGAGTAGGATGAACAAATATAGAGTTCCAGGAATCATTATTTGAATGGTCTCTGTAGAAGTGGATAACTGTCCAGACACTCAAAAGTGAAGCTTTAATGACTGATGTTCTTCCATTGTTATCTCATTAAACCTGCTTCAGGTGTGTGCTAGTTAAATTTAATATGGTGCCAGTGTCACACACTGATATACTCTGGGTCCACTATATTGAAAACTGTTGCTTTTGCAGTAGTGCCCATATTGCTGCTTCCATGGCAACACCTGGGAAGATGTAATGTGTCCAGCATTAAGATTCATGCTTCTCCAATAGTGTGTGCGCGTGTGCATGTGTGTGCATTGAGCTTGGAAATTTTGTATTACCATAGTTAGATGATTTAAAGTTAGATACTTAAGGAGAAGAAGTGCTGGGGGGAAAGGAGGGTTATCCTAGAAATAATGTGAATCTACAATCAACAGTATCCATAGTAGGCAGAAGGGCAAATTAAGAAGGAACTATTCTTTTTAAAAAAAAATTATTTAATCAATTTTTTGATACAAACATCAACCGCAAAAGACACATACAACAAAAACCATAATAACAGTAATAACACAATTTGACAATTCAGATTTGGATACACTGATATGCCTATGACTACACCTTTTTTAAACAATATTTTCCCACCTCTCTCTCCTCCCTCTGCTTTCCACCACTATCCACCTTATCGCTTAAATATTCGCTCCAGATTTCTTCATATTTATCCATTCTTATTTTGCGTCGACATGCAATTCGTTCATATGTAGCTAATCTGTCCATATTATCAATCCATGTGCTCAATGGAATCTTTTTGCGGCTCTTCCAATTCATCAAAACAAGTTTTTTTGCTTCTAATGTAGCACGGTACATCCGTTTAGCATTCGATTTTCCCCGGAATTTTTTAAGGATATCATCTCGCACCCTTGTGCGTGCAAATTGAATTATTGTTATATATGTTTCCCCTCTTGCTTTCTTGGTTTTCAGTGGGAAACTTTTAACACCATTTATCTAAAATGGAAGAAGGAACTATTCTTGCATGGAAGAGCTGGACAGGTGTGCCATGCATTATAAAATCAGGACTCAAAGCTGTGCGCATGTAGATAAAAAGTCACCCATACAATTTAAAAGTTCTTGACAGTCTCAAAGTGGACTAAGTTGATTGCAGTTACTGTACTTGTATGCTGGAAGTTTGGCTCCAAAATACCCAGCCTGTCCAGTTGTGCGCAAACTTAATCACACATTAATTGGGCATTGAAATGATTAAATGCCTCTCAACCGTTGTTGTTCAAATCATTTTTAATTGTGAGACTGAGTCAAGTATCAGTGCAGGTACAATTCAGAATGCTCACAACTAATTGCAAATTGCCAAGGCCTAATAAAGTTCATGTGCAAGTGTGTATTACAGCTAAACATCAAGAAGAACTATGTATATTGATTAGTTCTTTCCGGAATAGCACTTATAATTTACTACATTTCCCCTCCCCCAGAAAGTGTTTCCAGATAATTGCTTTCCTCTAGTAAGGAATATTTATAAGTGATTTGGCTGGGAAACCAAGCTTGGTTCAACCAGCACTCTGCATGTGGCACAAGACTGTGTGATTTGGTTCTGTTTGGAGCAAGGGGTATGAGTAGCATTGAGATAAAATGAGAGAGACCTCTGGACCACTTGATCAGAGGTAGTCACTGGGGAATAGCAAGATAGGGCTGTTTTACACAGGTCCTGTTTATTGGCTTCTCTCAAGTATCTAATTGGCTATTGTGGGTGACAGGATGTTGACTGGACAGGTCTGTGGTCTGATTCATTCAAGGTTGTTACGCTCTTCGATTGGGATCTGATTTGGAGCAATACAGTGGTACCTTGATACTCAAACGGCTTGGCTCCCAAACAAATCGGCTCCCGAACCCTGCAAACCTGGAAGTAAGTGTTCCAGTTTGCAAACATTTTTCAGAAGCTGAACGTCCAACACGGCTTCTACTTGACTGCAGGAAGCTCCTGCAGCCAATCAGAAGCCGCACTTTGGTTTTTGAAAGGTTTCAGGAGTCAAACGGACTCCCAGAACGAATTAAGTTCGACAAACAAGGTACCACTGTACTTGGGAAGGCGTAGTAAAAAAAAAAAAAAATCTCTTTATTTCCAACAGCTTTATTAAGACTTAACTTAGTGATGAACAAACCTTTCATTGCCACCAAACCAACACACTATTTTTGCTGATACAAATGTTCAGCCTTTCATAGTGAGATCTCACCACTGCTCAGTGGTAGAGCACCTGCTCTGCATGTGCAAAGTCCCAGGTTCAATTTCCAGGTAAGGCTAGGAGGCACTACTATCTGAAATACTGGACTGGACTCCTGCTGCCAGTCAGTGTGGCCAATATTGAGTGAGATGGACCAGTGGCCTACTTTGGTACAGGTATTTTACATGTTCCTATTTTAACAGCATTGAAAGTACGAACAGATGACCAGATATAGAAAAGTATACCAGGAATATTTTCCTGATAAGCAGAAAAAGTACTGAGGAATATTTAATGACTCAGCAGTAGTCCAGGCCTCAATATTATAATTTTATGTCTGTTACAACCTGCAGGAATGCAAAAAATGTAAGTGCTAATTAAAACTTTATTAGGTAGAAATAAATCTGTATCTGTAAGAGTGCCTCTTCTAGTACCTAGGGGGAAACTTATTTTAAATTCCAGTGCTCCTGTGAAATACAGACTTGGAACTTCTCCCCTCATTTGAAGCCAAGATAGTAAGAGGTGCAAAAACCTTGAGAATTCAATGATTTTATTTTTTTATTACCAATGAATAATGAGCAACTTCGAGCACTTCACAAAAAAAGTTACTAATTTTCTCCACAACACTTGGTATTTTACAAGTAGCTAAGCTTTTTCAGAAAGGACCAAATCATGTTTTTCTTTTATTGGTATAACTAATCTACTGATTTCATACGAAGTATCAGTAATAATTACAGCCACAGCTTAAAACACACGATGGAGAAAGCAATATCTTCATTTTATCATTGTACTCATTGTATATTCGTATGTCATGTAAGATCTGTGAGTCCTGGAAGACCTGCTCCTTGCCTTGCTGCCTTTTCCACCTGGCCTGGGAGGGCAGGGCCCTGACTGACTCCAGCTACAAAAGCTGAAGCTACTGAACAGACTCTTGGGTGGGGGTAGGTATTGTTTAGGGTTTTGTTTTTTTTGCTAGGGTTGGGGTTGTTGGCATTTTTGATATTGATATTTTGCATATTTATTTCAAACCTAGAAATTGTTTAATTTGACTATATACTTTTTCATGTATTATTTGTTGTTCACAACTACTGTTGTTACGTTTGTGATTCTGTAATTCTTTTCATGTTGCAAGCTGCCTCGAGCATGGTTTTAACTATGAAAAGGAGGCATATAAATAAAAATATCCATGTATGTATGAATAATGAATAAATATGCTGTTTATCATAAATGAGCTACCTGATGTCTTTTTTTCCTGCTGGATAATAATCCTGTGGTGGTGAGCAAAGGCAAATGATCCATGAACAGAAGGATTTCCCCTTGCACAATTGAATGCCCCCATGTGCTTCCTGGTTCAGTTTTAGGGCTTACCCCAGCCCTCAGGAATGCATTTGGGGAGGATGCAGGGAGGGTGGGAACAGGAGAAAGGAAAAAGTCCCATTGCTCAAGTGTGGATTTACAAAAGCAAACTAACAAATCGGGTCCTCCCTTAAAGAGGGCACGTGTTGCGGTGAGACCTGGCAACTAAATCCCTGTGTTGTGGGTGGGAGTGATTCTCAGCCACAACACCCAATCGATATGTCCCTTGATGCAGGGTTCAATCTGGCCAAGCTAAACGGATCAAGGGACCTACAAATACCCATACACGTGTCCAGAGCTTCCTATTTTCGGCGTATGTATCGGAACACCCGCCCACCTCTCCCTACTTTTAGGGCTTGTGCGCTTGACCTTGCTATGCCGTCGTGTGTCGTCTGTCGTTGGGACAGGGGCATGGCGGGAATTTTCCCCACTTGGCTGATTGGCTGTTGCCATTTGGGTTTCGCCTGCCGTGTAGCAAATCGTCACAACTTGTAAGGTTGCGGATAGGCTCTGGTTCAGGTGATAGGGATGGGAGGACGCTCTCACCATCCCTATGTGAAGGGTATTCTGTTAAAGGAATTGAGGGACTCAATGCTTTGGTCAACCTCTGAGAGGGGGTTGTCCTTCGTGCCTGAGTCCAGGGGGATATTTGGGTGGTGGATAGAACAGGTCCCTGGATTTCCGCTATCCAGGTGTTCACCCTTGGCTGACCTATGCTGGAACCCAGGGTCAGCGCTACTTGCGGAGCAGGGAGCTAGTGGAACCAGAGCCTATGCAACCAATTACTTGCTGTAATCAATAAAGTTGTGGCCTAAATTCTGCCAAAAACCAAACCAAAATCTGAATTTATTTGGGGTGAGGTTAAAAGGTCTGAACACGCAAAAACAATACCCCATAAATACAATACAACAGCAATAGCAACAACAAAAATCTCAGCACAAATGTCATATCCTGCCACAAGTGGAGCTTTGAGGCTCTGAGGCTGCAATTGCCCTGATTAATATTCTCCAGCATCTCATCTGATATAGATCCTAGGTGTGGGCTAAAAGGACAGGTTAGTCCCAATAGAAGCAGAGTATTCTCTGTAGCAGCCCCTGTGCTCTGGAGCTTCCTTCTGAGGTAGACTGTTTAACTCCTCTCTGGAGCTTAATAAAAACTTCCCTTTTCAGAAAACATTCAGAAACTTGATTACTTATGTGTTAGGTACTGCTGATGTTTGTGTTTTAGTGTCTGACAGTTTGTATTCTTGTCTTCAATTATTTTATAGAATTATGCACTGCCTGTTTGTTTGGATTTTGTTGCTGCATTTGTAGACCATTAGAAGAACAGCAGCCTAGAAATAATTGAAAACAATAACAAAAAGCAAGGTTCAATTTGTTTTAGTTTTAGTTTAAGTTTATGCTGCAATTTGACACATACTTTTGGGAACTGCCGAATTTATGTTTGAGTAGGCATATGTATAACTTGATGGTTCACAATCCAATCATTTTGCGAGACCCATTGTTTACAGATCCTCTCTGTTACATTTGGAACAGACATTCAACATTTTGTTATTGTTGCTGAAACCTATTTATTGAATGTTCTGTTGGATTTCAGGTAGCCATGTCAAAGGATGAGAAGAAAATCCTTTCCTAAACTGGGTTTGAAGAGAAAACCTGACCTGATTGCATGGATTGAGTCCCAGTAGTTTAAGATTTAATATGCCAATTGATTTAAATCCACACTCAATAAAAAAAAAAGCTACCTGTTGCTCTGTAGTGATGAAATCAGGTGTCTGAAAATCCTGTCCAAACCCATTTACATTTAGCCAGGTGGCAAACAGTTTCCCCCCTTTCCCTTTCATCAGCTCAGTTGCATCTCACGATGACTGCTCAAGACAGTCTCTACGTCTTGTCAGACCCTAGCAACCTTTTTTCCCTTTGTTTGACTGGCCAGGCCACTGCTGAAGAAATTTCTTCCTGGCCAACTGCCTTTCTGTATTGCTATTTCTGTCACAGTCTGCCAGCTTTAAGGCAGCTTGATAGGTTATCTTTGATTATCTGGACCAGACGCCTGCTGTCAGCCTGATTCAATCCAGCACCTGGGTTCAAATGCATATTTGCGTCCATACTCCCAGCCCTGCCTACTTAGTTTTTTATTGGACTGGAATAGGGAAGAGTTTGGAGTATGTACTGGGTAAACCTCTGCCAAACTTACCTGGTAAGGGGGACACATTTTTAATTTGGATTTGCACAGTTGTTCACAGGTACAAACCCGGAGCACTATTATATCTAGTTATGAACTGCTTCAATTGCAACTGCCAGTCTCTCCTGGCTTCCTGGCCAGTTTTTTTTTTTGTCTGCAGTGGAGTCTGCAAAGCAGGATGTTGAGGCAACAGGCTGGGCCCCCTGCTCAGCAGAATGAACAGGAGGGTCCAAAAAACTCAGCAGGGCTCTTGTGCAACATTTTAAAGTATTTATATCTGATTTATTTAACCAATTTATAAACTGCTTCATAGCATGAAGCCATCAAAACAGTAGACAAGATAAAAAATAGAATAAGATACAAAAACACAAGTTCTAAAAAAATAATAACAACAACCATGGCTGCATACACGTTCTATATTTAAAGCACATTTTCATCCCGATGGGAACTTCTTTTAGGGTACAGTGAACTGTTGCTCTGTGAGGGGTAAATTACAGTCCCCAGTATTCCTTTGGAGGGAGGCTGACTTTTAAATGTATGGTGTGTCTGCAGTCCATTTCAACAAAAAAACATAAAAGCAGCTGTACAAATTCTAGAAAGCAATAAAATCATTTCTGCTGATGTGCTATTCCTATTCCACAAATGACTTGGTCACCCTGCAGGGAAAGTCTTCACAAACAAACAAGGCTTCAGTAAGTGAAGTAAGACATATTACCATCAAATAGAGCCTCTTATAAATCCATTAAATCTGAAGTATAAAACTGCCTAACTATACCACTGATTCTCATTCCCCGCCCCTTTCCCAATTCTCAGGTCCAATCCACACCTGACATTTAAGGCACATGGCTTCCCCCAATGAATCTTGGGAATAGTAGTTTACCCCTCACAGAGCTGCAATTCCCAGCACCAGCACCCCTAGCAAACTACAGTCCCCAGGTTTATTTGGAAGAAGCATATGCTTTAAATGTGGACAATCTCCACAATAAACACCCCATTGCTCATCACAACACATGCAGTGCTGCCTTCAATGTGCTTCATCAGAAGTAAGCCCCACTGCATTCAATGGGCATTACACCTAGGTAAGAATGCATTGGCTTGCAACCACACAGATAAATCATATATTATAAATATTCTTGGATATGAGTGAATAGCAGTTCCCCCAAGTGGTCCAGTCTCTCCAATGGCAAAACATATACAAGATTTCAAGAGCAGGGGTTTTTATTCTTCTTCTTTTGAATTCCTAGTGCATTCCTATCACACTGTAAAGGGATTAATGACTTCTGTGGGCCTGGCATGTTATAATCCTTGTCTAGAGATCTCAAAGACAACATCCTGTCACTGGAAGTTCCAGCATTTCGCCTTCAGGAGTTCAGAAGTCAAATGAAACCTGTACCTTTACCAGATGGGACTCCCTCCAGACCAAACCTTACATCCTATCTAATCGCTGGCTCTTCCTTGCTGTTGTCTTACAATTTATTTCCTTGTGCTATTTTCATCCTTTCACTTCTCTGCAAGATTTCCTTGGGTGACAACGTTTCTCAGGCACTCATTTCAACCCAGTGGCCTGCTGTCGGAAAGCATTTCTTTTGGCTGTCAAGTAAATGCGATTTTACATTCGCAGAGAGTAGGTTGAAATCCAAAGCAGAAAATACCTGTGGATTGTGGTGAGTGGCTTTGATACATAGAGGACTTGCTTATTTATATCTATGGACATTTTGAAGCTGTAGGTTCTGTTCTACCATATGCTATAGATCTGAAACGGGGATAATCACGTACGGTCTATAATTCTGCCACAAGGCTCTTCAACATGACACTTTTTCAAGAAGGGATGGAGGCAAAAGGTTGTTTGTGAGATTTGAACATCCAAAGGCCTACTCTTTAATATCTTCAGGAATCATTTGCACAAAGGCCGTGTATTTTAACTGCCACAATGTAACTGTGCAGTTGCATTGAAGGCTAACATGAAACATTACAGAAAAGCAATGGGGTTTGTGTGTTTGGCCAGCTTGCCTTGTACCTATGCCATTTATCATTAATAAATACATGCATTTAATATGGATTCAGATCATATGCTCATCTAGCCTTGTACTATCTATTCTGATTGACAGCAGCTTTCTAGGGTGCCGGGCAGAGGTCTGTCCAAGCATAGTTACCAGAGATACTTCTACTTGTTCAATATAACAGCAATCATGTACATTAAGTGAGTTTGCTGGTACATTAAGGGAGCTGCTGCTAGTCTCCTCCCTCCCTTGTTCCTGATGTAGATCTTTATTCACCCCTCATTCCTAATGTAGATCTTTATTCCCCTTGTTCCTCTTGTTCCTGATGTAGATATTCAATCATCCCTTCTTCCTTGGTGGGAGGCGGTGCCATTATGTGATTCACCTCAAGTGCCAATGGATCTTGGACTGGCCAGCATTTTGTGAATTTCCTTTTAAAAAATTCTCATGAAAATTCTTCAGCATATTAGTGCAAATTTTTCTTAGGTGCATTTTTGTACAAAGTTTTGACTAATTTACACAGTTTTTTTGCAGGCAATTTCTCCTACTATAATAGATTTAATATCCCATTTTCAATTATATATTCACTTTATGCACACTTTTATCTAATATGATGCATTTTTGTAAACATTGTTTGGTTGGAGAACTGCATTGCAAAATTTGGACAAGTGTGCATTTCAGTTCATATAGTTTTCTGAAGTACAAATTCAATAAATTCAGCTTTAAATGAGAACTCAGTTGAATTTCTCCACCATCCCTAGTCCTGACCATCAAACATTGGTTAAGCTACTATTGGGAAATGCCACTGATACATCAATCCTCTGAGGTCAATATTAAACATCATTAGGAAAAAGTTTGGAAGTGATTTATGATTCTCGGTGGGTTTTCTTTTAAAAGTGAGTTGGCCTTCCTTTCTTTATTCTGGCACAATGTGGAGTCACAAAAACTCAGGTGTAATTGCTGCATACACTTGGATGAAAGGGCCATGAAACATCAGGCAGGGTTCAGCCCTGTCAAGCCAAATCAATAATAACAGGACCTGACAGTCATTTGGCTGAAGTCTGCCTGTTGGAAGCAAATGATAATTTGTTGTTTCCCCAGTACTGAAAAGAAGTAAATGGCATGCACTTAATCTCAGAAGGGACCTGCCCGTGACAGCCTTTTGGATTGTCAAGCTATGCTCTGTTTCTTCTTCTCTTTGAAGCTTTGGGCTCTCCAGTCAGACAATGCAACCAGCATTTGCAAACACTGAAGGAGATGGAGAGGCAGGAACCTAGTAGTGTAATTGGAACTGCCTCCCAGTACATATCAGACAGGCACTTTCTCTATTGTCCTTTCGGCACCTATCAAATACCTTCTTTTTTTCAGGAAGACATTTAAGTGGTGATTTTTTAAATTTAATATTCAGAATGGATTTGAAATGGTTTATATCTACTATATATCTTGGGAAATGGTTTGTCCATTTGTTCTCTATGTGTTTGGACTCCTCGTGAGATATTATCACCAAACTTGGCATGAAGCAGGGGCAGATTTAGGGGAGCATGTCCAGTCCCCCCCCCACATGGCACAGGGGCCAAGGGGGTGCATTCTTGCCTCCTCCCAAAGCCTAATAAGCGCTTGCTTTGGAAAGGAGGCATGAGGGCTGTGACAGGGTCCTAGAGTAAGGTTATCAGATTTTTTTTCAATGAGTCCAGGGACACTTTTCAACTTCAGTGGATTTTGTATGGGGACTGATTTGTAAATCCGGGGACTGTCCTCGGGAAACGGGGAGTCTGGTAATCTTATCCTAGAGCAGGGGTCGGCAACCCGCGGCTCCGGAGCCGCACGTGGCTCTCTTACACCTTTGCCGCGGCTCCGGGCGCTGTACTGGCTGCGAAGGAGCGAATCAGAGAGGGGGAGGGAATGGCTCTAAGTACCCCGGCACTGACTTGCCTCTCTTGCTGCCTTAGTGATCAGCAGCCAAAAAAGGGAAAAAAAGCTCAACAACGTCTTTCTCCCCCTCCCAAAATCTCAATGACAATGGGCAATTGCAGGGAGAACTCCTTCCGACACACAGCTGGTCACTGTGTGTGTGTGTGTGTGTTGCACGGGCTGTTTCCCCCCTCCCTCATGCCGACGGGATTCATCGTTGCAAGGGCGCTTGGGAAATTGAGTTCCCTGGCATGTAGTTCCTTTGCGAGGGCTGAGGATCCTGAGAAACTTCTTCAGTAATCAAAGAATTCAGGATTTAGTGTGCTCTTGCTAAAGTTTCCAGTGCTACTGCTTACAAAATTAATTAAAATGAATAAAGCAGCACAAGAAGAACCATTTTTTTTCACTCCTAAACTGACAAGCTGTTTCTCTGCGAGGAAGGGGAGGCTCTGCCTGAGTGCTAGATGATGGGCCATTTCCCTCACAAAGGGAATATCATTCCACTTTAATTTGTGGATTTGGCCCGGGCTAGAACAAAGGATAGTCCTTAGCTCTACATTAGCCTTGCCTGGCCAGGGCAGGAAACCAGTTTTGCAGAAATGTGTGTCAGGGAGGGGTCAAGGAGAGATGGCACAGGTGTGAGAATTCTCAGGTTACCTCCTCTGACCCTCCCTATTTGTGATGTAGTTCTGATGTATCTGTGATGTAGGATGATGTGTCTGGGGGTGGACTGGACTCCAAGGGGGGGATTTCAAAAGTCTATATAGGAGCTTGCACACCATTGCTGGGGGTTCCTCCTCCATTTTTGACAGCTGACTGCACGATCCTGTATATATAGCATTAAGGTAAGAAACAATATATGCAGTGTTATATTTGTTTTAAATGTCGCAATGGTTTTGCGGCTCCCAGGTTTTGTTTTTTCTTCGGAAATGGGTCCAAGTGGCTCTTTTTGTCTTAAAGGTTGCAGACCCCTGTCCTAGAGGCTTCCTGCCTCTTTCCCAGGAGGTGGGAGGGCTCTCGGACCCCAAGGGCACTATATAACCAAGGGGATAGCGACCTCTGTCTTAGGACTCATCTGCGCTGTACATTTAAAGCAGTTTCTTAGCACTTAAAACAGCCATGATTTCCCCCAAAGAATCCTGGGGACTATAGTTAATTAAAGGTACTGAGAGTTGTTAGGAGATCCTTTTGTTTTCCTTGCAGAGCTACAATCCCCAGAGTTTCCCATGCAGAGGGATTGGCCACTCTAGTGAGCAGTGGAAGCTGCATTCTGAACAGAGAAACAACTTACCTGCACATTTGAAAGTTACAGTTTATGAAGGAAATATTCCACTTTACCAACGAAAGTGAAAAGAGAAATGCTTACAATTGACCCTTACTCCTTCATACTAGATGCCTTACTGAATCATCATCACAGCAACAACAATAATAATGTAAAGCCAATTATTGAATTTCTCAAGTCTTAAGCACTTTACCAACAATTTAGCACTGCAGGCAAACAATTCATGTTAATGTATCATTAAGGTAATGAATTGGAGAAGCATAGAAACTAGTTCACACTGTTGTCCTGCTCTGTGCTGTCACATGTTCCTTCCAACTCTGCTCCCCACTGTTGGACCAGCACGTCATGGTAAACGTTCTCTTTTGAAAGATTTTTCCCTTGCTTTTAAAATCGTTAGTGAAGGGGAAGAAAGTAGGTTTGCTATAGTCCCTGTTCAAGCCATAGCTTTCAACTACAGGTCTGCACAGACTGATGCCAATTGTCTGATTGTTTACTCTTGGTCCATAAAAATGGAGCTGCTTTAGAAACCCAGTATACTCCCTGTTGAGCAAAGGTTCTAATAAGAGAGGTTTTACTCACACCGCTCTGAAAGACTAGGAGGATGTAGAACCATACAGATGGAAGGAGCCTTATTTTTCATCTAGTTCAACCTGATGCTGATGCAGAAAATCTAGCACTACAATACCTCTGATAGGTGGACTTAATCCAGGCTGCATTCAGATGACATTTTATTCCATCTGCCTGATGTTTCTTTACGTTTGTTTGTTTGTGTGTGTGTGTGTGTGTGTGTGTGTGTGTGTGTATTTTATATGATCTTTCACACAATGCAAAATTAGCTTCGGGAAATCTAGCAGAATCTAGTGAAAGTTTAGCGCTTATCTTTGCATCAATTGTTTCCACCTTGGAAACCTGGAAAACCATAATATCACAGGTGTTTTTTTCACATAATGAAATTTTGAGTGGTATTCTGGCATAAAGCCATGTGAATCATAGGGGAACATGAGCATATATGTGAAATTAAGAATTTTTTTTGCCCTGACATGCATCACTTTACAGTTGTTTAGAATGAATTGAATTTGCTATTTTACCACCCATTCACTCAGTTTGGAGAGGTCCTTTGGGAGCTCTTCACAACCTTGTTTTAACAACTCTGAACAATTTAGTCATCAGCAAACTTGGCCATCACACTGCTCACTCCGAACTGTAGATCATTTGTGAGCAAGTGAAGAAAGCACAGCTCCCAATACAGATCCTTTCTACTTCCCTCCATTGGTGTATCTGGGAGTGTATGGTAGGGATATTTGAGAATTCCAATGGAAACAGGAGCAGAAATTGCTGGTGTTTGCTTAATCATCCCATATCCATAACAGAAATTGATCTAGCAAATACAATAGATATTTACTGTTGTTATGGTTTTCAGTTTGCAAATGATACGCAACGATACATAACTTTTTTCCCAATATGCATTCTGTTTCCTTACATTGAAATGAATGCTGTGGAATAATGCAATGCTAACATAATTAATCATGTAAATAGTGAACTTTAAGCTGCATGGGCATAGCCAAGGCGGGGCAGCTGCCCTCCCTAGACAATAGAAATTCTTAACTAACTGACCAATCACGTTGGTTCTGCCCACCTAACAAAGTCCTGCTCCCCCTAACAAAAATCCTGGCTGTGCCCATGGTGAGCTGAATAACTGTTTTCTTATCATAAGCCAAACTGCAGTGAAATGGAAACAGTGTTGTGTGTGGCAAATATGAGGCACAATGGAAGTTGCTGGCTTCTTATATACCTAGTGTAAAGGAGCACACCAAATTTGGATTGTCTTGGAAATAAGGGTGGTTTTTTGTTTTTGTTTAAAAATATAACTCTGTTTATTTCAGAGTGAATCCACTGTGAGCTGCTCCTCCTAGTGAAAAAAATGGACCAGAAAAGCTGGGAAGAACAATGCAGAAGATTGCAGGCATGTCTCAATATGGGCATACCTACTTCTCACACCTGGTGACATGGATGAAAACTTGGACAGCCTAATTGCAATGTACATAAACCATGCTCTGAAAGTCAGATATTACTCAGAAAGAGCAACATCTAATCACATAATAAACTCTGCTCTCTGCATATGCCATTATAAGTGAATAAGTGGATTCACCCTGTTTATATGAAATATTCTGGGAACTTCTATAGTTGTTTTTTTGTGGGGGTGTTCTTTTCCTCCCCAGAATGTGCATTGGAATGTAAAACCAACCTTGCTCTAGTGAGTTTATCATCCTTTGGAATTCTAAATTAGGATTCTAAATCTTCTCAGTATTTGGGAAATCTTCATATCATTGGCAGCCTGATTTCATATGTGTTTACTTGGAAGCAATTTCCATCTATTTGAGTGGGCAACCTTATTCCTTCCCCACACTTTAAAGCCAGGTTGTGAGTTCCTGGGACTTCATTACAGACTTATCTAACACCTAGACTGCTATGTGGGAAGAATCTACGAAGATGGCACAGCTAACATCAAATGAGCTTCTAGAATATTGGTGATATCACACTAGGCTCAGTCAATGAGTGCCAATGCCCAGGTCTTCCCTAATAAAAACACAATGCAATATAGATCTTTTTTTAAAAAAAAAAGAAAAGAAATCAAGAGTAGTGATGAATGTTCAAGTTCAATGTGAACTGTATAAATCCCATTTTCATTCTGGAAGTGTTTGAAGTTGGAAAAGATGCATGCCACTTTGTTGCCCATGAAATTTGCCACTTATAAATTTATCATTACACAGACTGATGAGACACTTTGTGAATGGGTGACCATGTGTGTAGCATATGCTATAGCCCTGGGAACACTTTTCTTCAATTTAAGTCAGAGTTGTTGAAGTGGATCAAAAGAAGCCACAAGCTCTCAAAGTGATTTAAGCAAAGCAAACATCTCAAATGGCACCAATCTGCATTTAAGTAATCATAAAGAAAGCAAACACCGAAAAGAACTCTATAATCTAAACCTTGGTTATCTAAAACTCCTAGCTTTCAACATTCAACATGCATTGCTAATAGCAGAATAAATAATGATCCAATTTATTTTTAAATCTCAGTCCATCTGAAGTGTGCAGAAGGTATCCAAACATATCTATAAGGGACTCATGTTATTCCCTGGTTCCCTGGTACAACTTCACTAGATATTCAGAAATGAAATGAATATGGGGAGGGGGCAAGTAAACTCTGCCCCACATAATCTATCACAAGACACAGCATACAGACACCATTTGAATGGCAATGCCCATCAACTTGGGGGGATAACACCGTCAAAAATTGTGTGTGTGTGTGTGTGTGTGTGTGTGAAGGGACGAAGGGATCTTCAAAATAATGAATGCTTATATAATTTGGAACTCTCTGCCTATTGAGATCAAGCAGGAACCTTCATTTTAATCTTTCCTGCACTTCCTGAAAACATTCTTGTTTAAATCAGCCCAGTACTTTTTTTCTGGGGGTACGCAGGGGTACCCATACCCCTAAACATTTTGTGAATCTAAGTTTGGCCTCATTGAGGGGCAATATTTCAATATGAGTAGGAAAATGAGAGTACCCCTAAACATTTTTTTAAAGAAGAAAAGCACTGGGTCAGCCTACCCAGATGCTGAGAAAGTTGAGGTAATTTTAATCTGTTTTAGTATTTTTACTTTTGTAGGTTTTAAGGGTTGTAATTTTTTCCTTGATTTCATTTTCTTATGTTTTTGTAAACTGCTTTACACTCAAGCAGTGTGTAAATTTAATGAAATAATAGTAATATATAATGATGATGATGATGATGATGATGATGATGATGATGTAGAGGGGTAATTTTCAGCATAAAAAAGAGAAATATTTATGTTGCTATTGTTGGATAATTAGGATATTCTGCAAGAGACACTTCCTCCTACGCCCTCCACCCTGCCCCGCACATGGCAAGCATGGCAGGTTTCCTGGATTAGACATTAGGAGACATAAGGCAAGATCTTCAGCATGGCTAGTTAACCTTCAACCTGCATTGACAGCTTTTTGAAGTCTTGGGTGAATCTCTCATTAATAAAAGAAGATTTCAAGAGGATTTGGGGAAACATCTTAGGCTCTACTTGGCCTTTCTCCATGAAGTCCAGAGTGTTTGAAAGATTAAAGGAGAGGATAAAGGTGTTGCATTTGGAATATGGCCCTTAGATGTCTTTTATATCATGTCTGATACCTTTTATCACAAAATTAAACAGCACAGAAGCCCAGCACCACGCAGAGTTGATTTCCTTCTATTCTTTTGTAGGAGGGAACAGGCAAAGCTGGGTTTTCAACAGTAAGATTGATTAGCTTTTAGTGCTGTGTGTGTGTGTGTGTGTGTGTGTGTGTAAGTTCTGATGTAGGCGGTAAATTGTCACTTTTAAAAATTTGTGTTATAACTAGATCTGAATTGTGTGAATATTATGAGGACTCATCAAGTTTTAATATAGTCTAATCCAATGCATAAACTAAAGACACAGATGCTATAAAACACAGAACCGGGACTGGTTTTGAGTCCTGTTTTCTACTGGCTGAGCTTATGGATGTAATAAAATGTTGCCTCAGGTCTTGCAGAGAAAAACCCATGTACATTCAGTGCCATGTGGTATGAACCACATACAATGTGAAAGAAAGCCCGGTTTGATGAAACAACATTGGTCCTACAGAAGAATTTAGGCCTCCAGTAATGTAGTGCCTATATAACTAGAAGACGAATGAGTAAAATTATTAACCACCTGGATAAACTCTTCAACCTTGAGTACAATAAGCAATGACCCGGGCATAATGACTATCTCTAATGACCCATTTATAGAAAAATATGAAATTACTGATTGGAAATTAATAAATAGCATAATCAAGGTCCGACGGAACAGATTGACCACTCTTTTTAAAAAAATGCTTACAAGAGTAAATATTAGCTATACCAAGGTCTGCTTGCTCTTTGAAAAAGTAAACTATGACTCTGGAATTGCATGTGCTCTGTGATGTGTCTAATGATATGGAAATGCTTGATAGGGAGGAAACCATATAGAGAGATGATCTATATAACAGTGAAGCTAATAATTAGATCAATTCATCTTGATGACATAGGTTGGGAAGACAGAAGAGATGAAAACCAAAATCTCATGGTCAAGCAGCTAGGCAATATTTAAAATGCAGGTGCAAAACTGGACTGAATAATGACATGAGTGTAAAACTTTGATTCTCCAAGGGCAGAGTGGCCAGATGTCCCCAATTTTAAGGAGCATCCTTTATTTTAAATTATTGTCCTTCCCCCAAAACCTCATAGCCAGATATATCATAATGCATCTCCCTTAGTTCAAATGCTGCTTTTTTATTTGCTTTCATGCATGAAGTGATCGTGTGATAGCATTGGTTTGGTTTTGGGTGTTTACTGATAAAGGAAAGAGCTGTTGTCAGCTCAATGCTACAGTCTGGCTTTTCATTTCAGAAGGACAACAGCAACTGCATTCAGGCACGGTAACAAACCACGGATTGTTATTTTGCAATCTGGGAAACCTGTTATTTTCAGGTTTGCAGACTCCAATTTCTCTGTTTTCTTTCACTGAACATGAGGGAAAGAGACTCGATCTCCCCACTTCTAATCTGTGGCAAACTATGATTTTCTGTTTCATCTGAATGTCACAAGTTAAGGTTCGGACTATTCATAGTTTGCAATAAAAATCAGGATCAGACTATCCAATAATTCACCAGGCTTACAGGCATGCACTAAAAGCTTTAAAGTATTGGTGGAATATCACTCCATTTTATGGACAGGGTCAAATAAACATCATAACCCAGTATACTTCTGGTTGAAGATGGGTTTTCTCCCTGGTGTATTAAAGTCATTTGTGCCCCATGTTCAAAGCATGACATTTCCCATGTAAACAGATAGTTCTCATGAAACCCTGGAACAAGGGGAGAAGAAATACATTGCTGCTCTGTCTGGAAAAGCTGTCTAGCTTCCTCCAGTGTTTCAGCAGGGCAGAGAAAATGGCCGATCATGCCTCCAATCAGATAGAAATAATATTAATCCTCCATCTGTCTCCCTGATAAAAAGTGCCCATGATGAAATTTGATTCGTTTACAGCAACAGTGTTCCATCGATAGGAGTGACTCTCCTTGCTTCCTTTCGGAACCACTATGTTAATTGCAGTCTTTGGGTGATGCATGAGAAGCGTGTGAAGAATGGGGAAAAGATGTTGTACCGTGTTTCTCCTAAAATAAGAAGAGTTTGGATTTGATATCCCGCTTTATCACTACCCGAAGGAGTCTCAAAGCGGCTAACATTCTCCTTTCCCTTCCTCCCCCACAACAAACACTCTGTGAGGTGAGTGGGGCTGAGAGACTTCAGAGAAGTGTGACTAGCCCAAGGTCACCCAGCAGCTGCATGTAGAGGAGCGGGGAAGCGAACCCGGTTCCCCAGATTACAAGTCTACCACTCAACCACTACACCACACTGGCTCTCAAAAAATAAGACACTGTCTTATATTTCCCCTCCCCTAAAAAAAACACAGTATGGCTTATTTTCGGGGGATGTCTTATTTTATCCACTCTGCGTCAGTACGCTGCATAGCCACGCCTATCCAGGCCGTCTTAAGGGAGAGGCACCGCGTCACTATGTCTTATTTTTGGGGTATGGCTTATATTTCACAAATGCGTAGAAATCCTGCTACGGCTTATTTTATGGCTACGTCTTATTTTAGGAGAAACAGGGCACAGAGCTTTTTTCAGCTTAATTATATGCTGGGGAGAACAACAAGAAGGGGCCACTTCTTGTTCCCTCTGTGGGAATTTCTAAAGGCAAAAAAATAAATAAAATTAAAATTAAAAAAAACTCCAGCACAGATGTCAGTGTCAGAAACTGAAAGAATAATTTAAAAAATGGCATTTATTATTACAGAACGGAGCAGAGCATGGTTCATTTATTGCTACCACTCCAAGTGAAGAGCTCTTCTGTATATTTCAGAAGGCATTATCTTGCCGAACCAGGTGGGACGCTTTAGAAAAGATACATAGGATCCACATGCTTATCAGCGTCCCTATTTACCTAAAACCGCTTTCGACTTTGCCTCCACTTTCTGTCTCTCTTTAACCTGTGCAAGTACAATGCACAGTAGTCAACAATGTGGTAGTCAACAGTGTGATGCAGCAGCTAAAAAAGCCAATGCAATTCTGGGCTGCATCAATAGGAGTATAGCATCTAGATCAAGGGAAGTAATAGTACCACTGTATTCCGCTCTGGTCAGACCCCACCTGGAATACTGTGTCCAGTTCTGGGCACCACAGTTCAAGAAGGATATTGACAAGCTGGAACGTGTCCAGAGGAGGGCAACCAAAATGGTCAAAGGCCTGGAAACGATGCCTTATGAGGAACGGCTTAGGGAGCTGGGTATGTTTAGCCTGGAGAAGAGAAGGTTAAGGGGTGATATGATAGCCATGTTCAAATATATAAAAGGATGTCATATAGAGGAGGGAGAAAGGTTGTTTTCTGCTGCTCCAGAGAAGCGGACACGGAGCAATGGATTCAAACTACAAGAAAGAAGATTCCACCTAAACATTAGGAAGAACTTCCTGACAGTAAGAGCTGTTCGACAGTGGAATTTGCTGCCAAGGAGTGTGGTGGAGTCTCCTTCTTTGGAGGTCTTTAAGCAGAGGCTTGACAGCCACCTGTCAGGAATGCTTTGATGGTGTTTCCTGCTTGGCAGGGGGTTGGACTGGATGGCCCTTGTGGTCTCTTCCAACTCTATGATTCTGTGATTCTGTGATTCTGCATCAAAAAGATGAAGCAATTGCACACGCTCTTTTTCATCTCCCCTGACAGGCATGTGTGCGCCATAGACCAACTCTTTTCCGGGGGAAATAAAAGGAAGAGGTGTCCATACCTCATTTGCCTCTGCGGTAGAAATGCATCATATCGTCACTGAATGGTACCATAAAAAAGACGTATTTGGTCATTCCCAGGGAAGTGAAATACAGGATGGTTTGTGTGCTTCTGGCAAGGGAGGAAATGCGGGGAGGGCAGAGGGAGAACTGAGGGCTTATTCAAGCTTGATTATTTTTCTCTACTTTTCTACCTGCTAGGAACAAGGGGAAAAAAAGTCAAGAAATCCCTCTCAAGAAATTAATTTGCCATGTTATGGAAGAACCAGCTCAAATTCTTCAGTCCCTGTAAGAAAAGTCAATGTTTTATTGTTCATCGAGAGGATATCTAGACCACATTTCATCACAAAAAACAGTTCCAAGTTGTATTATAAAACCATTATATCATGTAAAATACAGGCAGTGTGTGTGGGCGTGCCAAATTTTGGCATTGCACAGGGCATTGCTGAAATTTTAAATCCCAAAGTCCACCACTGCCTAAGAATTAGGTAACAGTGTTTAATGTCTTTAATTTTTAATACAACTTATAATTTCTCACTTACTTTACTCTTGAATCATTCAATAAATATGCCAGAAACCTGAGATTCAATAACAATGCTTCACTTGGGGGATATCACCTGTGTTCACTATCATTGCCTGCAAATAAAAAATGTCCAAACCACTTAATCCGATTCCAAGAATGCAGATGATATTTGTACTTATACAATCCAAATCCTTCCTGGAGCCTTCTGTTGTTATCTGATGTGCGCCCCCCCCCCCACATGCACGCGCGCACACCCACCCCATAAAAAATAATAAAAAATGTACCAGTCTTCACATTATGTCCCTTAGAGGACATAATGGGGCTTAGAATCTGATTTCTTTAGCTCACACTTTTCCACATAGGTAGCATGGATACCTTTGTTGTTATTGTCTCTGTATTTCCCATGCTCTCAGAACAGTTCCTCATATTTCAGATCAAGGTGAAAGGATGATAAATACGGTATAAATAATAGGACTGGCTTCAAAGATAAATAGGCAGTCGCTTGCTCCATGTTCGAGTGAAAGCGCATTCTAGCAAAATACAGAGCACATGTGATATAAACCAGGAATTTGCTTCTATTTGTGGCCATTTATCTTGACAGCATATAAGGCAGTGTGTGATCTACGGTAAGGGAAACAAAAGAATGACGAAGGGAATAGGGAAAGATGGAAAATTAAGAACTGTTACACATTTCTAAAGATAAATGAAAAGAAATGCAGAATTCAATTTGCCCTACTTTAAAGCAAAATAATAGTTGAGAGAGCACGTTGGGATTTAATTGGGATGGTCAAATTCCAATTTTGGTTTTTCTCAGTTTCTCGTTTTTCTAGTGTTAAGTTCAGTTTTCCACATTTTTCCATCACTTTCTGATTCTTTTTAAAGTCCCCATGAAAGATAATTAGCATTTCAATGCAAATTTCTTCTAATGTACACTCCTTTGTATCCAATTTTGCCTGATATATACACATTTTTTCCAAGCAATTTCCCCTAATATAATGCATTCACCTAGTATTTTTGTACACAGTATTTGCTTTGAGAACTGCATCACAAATTCCAGAGAAGTTCAAATTTAAAAGGATGCCTGAGTTTCAGCTCACATATTGTTTCAGAAAGTGGAAATTAGGTAAATTTGCATTAAAATCTGAATTCTTTCTCCACCTCAAGATTTTAACTTTTAAAATCATGTTTCTTGTTCAGCTGCTTAGAACCTGGGACACTGGTGAACAACTTAAGCCAAGAATGAAATTAATTCACGAACTCTAACCTTAATGCTTAATTGGCCATCATAATGGAAGGGCAGAGGCAGTAATAAGTGCCAAAAA
The DNA here is from genome assembly GCA_034641385.1 of Darevskia mixta. Taxonomy (NCBI): domain Eukaryota; kingdom Metazoa; phylum Chordata; class Lepidosauria; order Squamata; family Lacertidae; genus Darevskia; species Darevskia mixta. Next base: position 7,266,930 of record JAWWNH010000001.1, on the reverse strand, counting down.
GAAATAATGGGTTTTATACATATAACCATTAAAATTAATTAAAGCAAAACTCTCAAATTGCCATTTGCATTTGGAAAAAAGTGCATTTTCTCTGGGAATCCATCTTAATTATGACAGAATTATGGAAGAAACTAGCCAAGAACAAGTTTTGGAGAACTGAAATAAAATTCTTTAGCATGACAAGGTCATTGCTGGAAGTAAAACACACACCCAAAGTAATTGATGTGCAGTATCCTTACTTGATACATACTTGAAAAACAGAGGTGATACATGGATGATAACAGCAGTTGTCTCAAAGTATCTCTATGATCAGATGATTTTGACCCATGAAGCCTTAAATGGCTCAGGATTGCAATACCTCAAGGACCACCTCTTCCCATCTGAGCCCTTCTTTCGTGTTGGAGATTCATTCCCCGTGTCTACAGTCATGGGATTGTTATCTATCACATGACGGTGTGTGTTTACATTCCACAGAGTGGGAAGTGATGGATACAGGATGTTTGTGTTACTGTGTTCCGTGAAGTGGGACTATTGTCCTTTGTTCTTTCTCTTTGCTGTCTGATGCTAGAGAGAGAGGGAGCCATGTTGCAGTGCTCCGTGTGTGTTTATATGTAAATAAAGTAGATTAGCCACAATGCTGAGTTGCTGAGGTCTGTTACGCATGCTGAGAAAACTCTGTGGATCCCTAAAGTGTGCTGATGCTTATTGGTATCAGTCGCTGTGATGTTTGGGCAGAAGAAAACTTTTGAAGCTCCTGAACGATCAATCAGCAGGGAGAGAACATGCCAGTCAGGCATGTGTCTCTGCCAGGGTCCTACTCGAGAGTAGGATGCTCCTGTAACACTTTGTGTGCCTCTTCCACAAGAGGTCTGGAGGGTGGCAACTCAAGGAAGAGCCTTTTCTGTGGTGGCTCCCCATTTGTGGAATGCTCTCCCCAGGGAGGCTCACCTGGTGCCTTTGTTACATAACTTGAGCCTCCAGGCAAAAATGTTTCTCTATAACTGGGTCTTTGACTGATTAATATTCCACGGCCTTTTAAATGTGTTTGTGGGAGGGGAGCTATTGGTTTTGTTTTCTTTCATTATGTATTTTGTGTTCTCATTTTGTATTTTTATTTTGTGAAGCACCCTGTGATCTTTGGATGGAGGGTGGTACACAAATTTAATAAATTACTACTACTACTACTACTGCTGCTGCTACTACTATTCACACAATCCTAAGGAATACTTATAACCAATTAATTCAGTGAGACTTACTTCTAAATCCAGGTACTGATGGTGACTAGGAGTGCCTTTTAAACAGCTTTAGCTTTCCTGCAAGCTACATCTTTCCTGGAGAAGATGGACCTGACATCAGACACTCATGACATAGTGTCAGGCTTGAGGAATCTCCCCCCCCCCATGGCACCAAGAGGCAGGAAAGAAACAAGAAAGTACTTACGTATGGTTTATTCAGTCATTACGGTCAAAGAAAAAGAATTCCGGTCATTCCCCATATTGGAGTTGCTCGCACTGAGCTCCTCCCCCTTCCCCCTCTAGCAACAACACCTGCTTCTATGGCGTCTGTCTGTGGACAATTGTCTCTGGGCTCTTTGTTCTTGCACCCTTAACGAATGCCGTGTTTTGGGAGAAGGGGGGGGGGTGTCGATTATGCTGTCCATTAACATGTTAGCTAGCTGCTCTGCTTCCCCTCCTCCTCCTAACACAGCATAACTCACCTGTCTCTGAGCTGTTATCTTCCTCAAAGTCCTGCTTAATTCGAGCCTGCCTTCCTCCTCCATTCCTTCTCCTCTTCAGTCCAGTCCCTGACATCTAGTCAGCTCCAGGGTGGATGAGAGTAATACTCTGTAAAGGGTACCTTAGAAAACCATTTGGAAACTTGACTTGCTCCAAAATATGGTTGCCACGGTTTTAGTTGGAGATGGTAGATCAGACTGCATTTTGATACTAACAATTAAGGTGCTAGATTTGATCTTTAAATATTCCTTTCACCACTGAAGTGATTGTTTCATATTTCAGCCTGTCATTGGGGGGAATGATGTTGAGGAATGTAGTACGTCGGTTCTAGATCATATGAGATACAATGAGCCTGAAGATTCTGGAAAATTTGTGGGATTTGTTCATGCCATTTTCTCTCTTATAGTCTTATATCTGCTTATTCTTCAGGTGGTCTGGAGCATGCCTTCTCATTATTATGCATCTTAGAAAAATAACTACTCCCTGCTAAGACGAACTGGTAGACTTAACAGGTGCAATGTGTTTTTTAGAAGCAACTCCCACAGAATTCAGTGGCACTCACTCCCTAGGGCTGCAGTCTTAATAATCGAAGGTTAAGATTGCTATCCTAACTTCACTTACCTGGGAATAAGCCCCACTAAATTCAGCAGGACTTACCGGTATTTCTGAACAAACATGCAGAATTACATTGAAAATGATCAAACATCTTTTTCTTTATCTGTAGTTGGTGACTTATTAAGTGTGGTTAAAGCAGTGGGTAAAAATCAAGCAACGAGTAATGGAAAAATGACACACACACCCTCCCTGTGAAAGACAGAAGCAAATTTGTGTGCTGACCTAGAAATTCTTCCACTCAGAACATCACCCACCACAAAGTTCCAGGGATGTTGCAAATACATCCAATAGATGTAATCCTGTCGTGTCACATACTTCAGTGGTGATTTGACTGCAGTGCCTAGAAAATACAGTTATGTTGCCAAGTTAATACATACCGATACAAAACCAGAATAACAAGAAGAGTTACCCACTCCCAAATACATTCTAAACTAGGGGTGCCAACTTGAATAAAATATTGGGGGGGGGAAGGTAAGCCCCACCCTGCATAATCCATCAAGTGACATGGTGCAGGCACACTATTTGAATGGCAATACCCATCAACTTATTTTGGGGGGATGCAGCCCCCTCAAATATTTTATTGGGGGGGAGAGAAGGGACCTCGACCCCTAGGAGTTGGTGTGCTGGGCCCAGGGGTAATCCGAGAAATGAGGTCCTGGTCCGGTCCAGAATCCAAAGGTTCAGCGAGGAGTCAGTCCAACAGAGCCAAGGCAGAACACGGGGCAGGAAACCAGGCAAGGACAGGTACAGGTTCTCAGGCAGGATCTTGCTTGCAGCAATGTTGCTCCCACAACCTGGGGTGGGGTCTGACAGCCTTTTATCTTTATCGGGGCAACGGCTGGTCCCGATCCCCCAGCAACTCACCTCCCTGTTTTGCCCGAAGGTGAGCACTCCTCCTGCGAGTACTCAGGTCTCTCCTTCTCTCAGACCTGAGTCTCTGCAGCTCGGGAGACACCGGTGGGTTACTGGACCCAGGGGCAGCCTCAGCCTCCCCTGACCAAACCGGTAGTGGACCAGCTGTAAGTGATGGTCCAGCTGAAGGCCACGATGTAATCTCCGCATCGGGAGCCAGGACAGGTTCAGGCCCCTGACTCGGCCCAGCTGGTGTTTGCTGCAGGGGAATCTTTGCAGACTGGGATTCTTCAGGATCAGGCCCCGGACTTAGTTCAGATGATGTCTGAGGCAGAGGATCTGGTGCAGACTGAGACTCCTCTGGTTCCGAGTCCGAGCCCGAGTCCCAGGCCATCATAGTTGGCCCCTATGTTCTAAACATTTTCCTCATACATGTACCCATTAAAAATGAATTAGAAGCTCTCATTTGTACAATTGTCACCCATCTACTTTAGAAAATAACAAAAGTTGGGAATGCAATGCGCCTCCTGTAGGCTAACTAGAATTTTCCTGCATGATTGTTCTAAGGAGGAGGGAATGCTATTCCATGCTATTCAGAACAACCTTTGAAAATATTCCAGTGGCATCAGATGTTCATCCTGGTCCAAGATCAATCCCACACTTTGTTCTGGTGTAATGAAAGGTGTCTGCATGTACCAGAATTAACCTTTGTCTGCCATGGCTATTAGAAGTCAGGTTGCTGGAGAAGTTCTCCGAGGCCAGACTCAGAAATTAACTTACGTCTCAAATAACAAATCACAAACAAATGCAACCTATGTAGCATCTGTGTCACGAGGTAAGCAAATTAGTCTACATCACAGCTTTTGGCTCTCAGTTTTGTCAATAGCTGCTTAAAAGTAGTGATGTATGATTTGCATTTGTATCTAGCCTCTTCTTGTAGGAGGCAGCAGTGTGAGCCCTCCTCAGGAGGACCTCAGAAGGGTTAAACAACTAATGCCCAGTGGCAGATATCTCTTCTTGGGGCAATGGGCCTCGTGATCCATCTTCAGACATTATTGGAAGAGATTGAATATCAATGTCCATTTCAGTCTGGCTTCAGGCCCATTTATGACACTAAAACTTCCTTGGTTGCCCTAGAAGTGTGACCCTGCTTCTTCTCCTTGACATCTTGGCAGCTTTCGACACCACTGACCACAGTATTCTTCTGGAGTGGCTCAGGGAGGTGCGGGTTGAGGACAATGTGCTTTCATGGTTCTACTCCTACTCATAGAGGGGTGTCATGGGTGTTGTCCTGCAGTGTCCCTCAGGGTTCCCCCTTGTCCCCAATTGTATTTAACAGGAGATTTGGAGTGTCACCAATATGAAGATGGTCCATCTTATTGTCAGGGACTGGGCAGAGGAGGAATGGTGGAGACTGCCTCCCCAGCCTGACCCTTCCAGAGAAGAATGCAGTTCAGAATTACAACAGGGCCTTGAGGGAGATCATAGCTCAGAGGCAGAAGAGGACAAAACCTGGGAAATAATGGGAGAGGAGGAGGTGGTAGAAGAAGCACCAGGGAGGCAACAGCTGACAGACACAGTGTCTTTAGAAAGCATTCCAGACCCCCCCTCCCAACATGGCAGGCCTTGAAAGTAGGAGAGCAAAGAGCTCAAAGGCAGAGGGCACTTTTCAGCACCCGTAGCAATGACTCATGAGGAAGTGGGAGGGAGGGAGGGGGTGGAAACTCACTCGGGACAACGCCATTATTCCAAGAGGCTGCTTTCCCAAGCCTCTCTCTGTGAATAATGAATAAAAAGCAGTTGGCAAGGACTTTTCCTTGTCTTATCCATTCCTGGCAACCTGCCGTGGGGGTTGGTTCCTCTGCCGCCTGACACTTATCCAGGATCCTCCTCTCACTTTGGCCAAGCAGATGCCTATGGGAAGCCTGTGAGCAGGACGTGAGGGCAACACTCCTCTCCCCACTTGTGTTCCCTAGCGGCTGATATTCAGAGGCATGCTGCTTCCAGGACTGGAAGTAGAGCATAGTTGTCATGGCCATGAGCAAATTGGTAGCCTAGTCCTCCACGGGTTTGTCTAACCCTCATTCAAAGCCATCCAAGTTGGTGGCCATCACTATACCTTGCGAGAGGGAACTGTTGAGGAAGTGGGAGAAGCAACTTTTGCCGATCCCTCTCCTCCCTGCAGCCCATTGTAAACAGGTAAAGGTAAAGGGACCCCTGACCATTAGGTCCAGTCGCGGACAACTCTGGGGTTGCGGCGCTCATCTCGCTTTACTGGACGAGGGAGCCGGTGTACAGCTTCCGGGTCATGTGGTCAGCTACCTGCAAATCTGCTCTGGAGGGCTGAGGGACCTTCCAGAATGGTATGGGAGGTGACATGGAGAGGAGCTGCCTGGGGATGGGGGAATAGGCAAACATTGCCATTCATTCCTCCTACAGGAGTCTCCAGTTGCAGCAGCATCCCTCCCGCAAATGAAAGACGTGCTTCTGTTTGCCGAAGTGCAGCTGTGGCTCCAACCCTCTTGTCCTTTTGAAAAAAGACAAGGGGCAAAATAATTCACAGCAGCTTAAATAATAATAGCAAAAAAATTGCCTACTGCTGAAAATGGTGACTGAGTCATATTGCCACGCAAAATGCATTTCAGTTAATCTGAATGAACCACTGAAGCTCGGCACTAACATTTATCAATAATAAGCGAAATAACAATGATTAATAAACACAGAGGGCTTCTGATTAAGTATATGCTTGAGCTGTCTTAGAAATCCTTTCTCTGTTTTTCTGATTAATTTGACAAATGTCTGTTTCCTTGCTCTATTCATTAACCACGGCACAATGCATAATCGGATGGAGAGGGGTGGGTGGGGGACTGATTTGAAGAATGAAATGAGTCTGATTTTCTTTAATGATGCTACATGGGGAATGTTGCATTGCCCTGATTTTCAATTAATATACAGTACTCAACTCAATTCTTAATTTCAGACGCCTTGTTCGCAGGACTTGCTAACTCCCCTGCCAGGGTCCTTGTTCATGTCAAACTGACTTTGGTTTAGTTATCCTTTTTTCCGGGGACTAACAGCAGGATGGAAAACGCTTTAGGTTTAATGGTGAGAGAATAACTATACTACCTGATGCCGAAAATGAAGTAAGTGGGCAAAGTGGTCATTAGCACACCAAGTTGCAATTCAAACATCACTTGATTTGATTGAGGTTCAGGGACATGTACCAATTAGATTTCACTAGTTAAACTGCAGAGTATTGACTCTGCAAGCTTTTCACAAACTAAAGTGCTTTAGAAAAACAATTCCTGCATGGAAACTTTTTTTTTTTTTTTGCAAAGATGCTTCCCTCCTCTCAATCTTATTTGTATTTTGTCTGATTCCATAGGAAACTTCAAATGTGAAAGTACGCCATCCCTATTGAAAACTACCAAACCACTTAAACCCTTTCATTTTAAACTTGAAAATCTCAGAGGTCAACTCTGCCTGAGCTCAGGTAAATGCTCCCATTGACTTGGTGGGGCACGCTGTTCGAGAAAAGTGTAACTAAAAACGGAATAAAAGCCTTGCTGAGGAGTCCAGGTAGAAAATTATCTCAGCAGAGAGGGAAGAAAGATTTGTAGTTCTAAAACATAACAATTGCAATTGCTACAGACTAAGTTTATGACTGAAAGCTTGGAAAGATGGGATAGGACTATCAAGAGGTGGAGATAACAGCAGTGGTAAAAGCATCACGCTTAAGTGTAGCATAATGGATAGAGTATCAGACTAGGGTCTGGGTTCAAATCCCCACTCGGCCATGAAACTCACTGGGTGACCTTGAGGCAGCCACAGTCTCTCAACCTAACCTGCCTCACAGGGTTGTTGTGAAGATAAAGTGGAGAGGCAGAGAATGACCTACACTAGACTAACCTCCTTGAAGGATAGGTGGGTTATGAATGCAATAACTAAATAAATAAAACCATAGTGCATCTAATAAGCTGAAACAAGTAAATATTGCAACATTTCTACACTTGAGAGTGATTGAGGATCTTAGCTAAACATGCTCTATGCATGGCTGTTACTTAATTTATTTAAAATTGCTGCCCAAATCATGCAAGGAACACTAAACATGCCATCCAAGGCAATGGCTCCCACTGGGAATTGTCCTAGGTGAGTTGTTCCTAAACTCCCCCTCCAGCCCCATGAACTACTTGAAAATTGTTGAGAGTCTTGGAAGACCACTTGATGATTTTTTTCATGCCTGTTATAGTAGCACTTGTGATGTGCTGCTGTAGATGCTGTATGCTTTTAAATTGCATTTTTACAGGCACACTGAGGACCACCCAATGAAGCTCATGGATTGCTGGTGGTCCACAGACCACAGTTTGGAAATCCCTGTTTTGGATGATATCTGTTTAATATCTGGGCTTGTCTGGCCTCTGTGCTTCTGGCTTTGTTGTGTTGTTGCTGCAAGTAGCTAATTTGGGTTAGGGGTTGCCTGACAGCAGGGACCTGTCTAGCATGCAAGACCTATGACAGGGAAGTATCATTGCTCAGAATAGGCTGCAAATTCTTGCTGATAGGAGCTAGAGGTGTTTCTGTCATTTTATTTGTTTGTCTTGTAGTAGCTCTCTAGGTATCAGTCTGGCCTTGTTGGTCTACCTTTTCATTTTACTTGGTGGGTTGTTTAGGGAAAAGATTGGTGCAAACCCTTACATTGTGTGTGCATCCAATGGGTCAGAAGAACAGAAGTGACTGTATCACAGGGCTTGGCTATAGATCAGAGGTGGCCATCCCTGATTGGGGCAAGGGCTACATTCACCATTGGTCAGCCTTCCGGGGATTGCATGGCAGCAATTGGTGTAGCCAGTGCTTTTTTCAAGGGGGGGGGGTACGCAGGAGTACACATACCCCTAACCATTTTGTGAATCTAATGGGAGAAGAAACTTCTTTTAAAATTGTTTCTTCTCTAGCACGGTGAATCGTCAGTTCTGTTGCTACCCCCGATGGTGGCCCCATTTCCTGTCACGGTGTTTCCTGAGTCTCAGACGGAAGCGAGCGTTTATTGTGTGAAGTAGGAGTTGGAATTTTGCACGGTGATTGGTCAGTTTCATTGTTACCACCTCCAATGGTGGCTTCCTTTCCTTTCCCGGTGTTTCCTGAGTCTCGGATGGAAGCGAGCGTTTAATGTGTGAAGCAGTGTGCAATGTGGATGTGTGGTATTTTACTGATGAAAGTTTGGCCTCATTGAGGGGCAGTATTTCAATATGAGTAGGAAATTTACAATTTTTCATCGTCATGAGGTAATGCATGTTCTTTGTAGTTTTGTCCAAAGTACATTTGGACATTTGTACATTTACTGTATTTATTTCCCCCGATTTGAACTATAAAATGGTGATTTTCTTGAGAGTACCCCTAAACATTTTTTAAAGAAAAAAACACTGTGTCTAGCCATCTCTCTCTCTCTCTCTCTCTCTCTCTCTCACACACACACACACACACACACACACAGAGAGAGAGCGAGAGAGCGAGAGAGAGAGCGCAGCCCTCTCTCCTTATCTGATCCATGCAGGTTAGCTGAGGAGAGATTTAAAACTTTGCACATGCCACAGTATTATGTCTATTTTAAATGTTTCATCTTTTGTGGAGGCTTGGTGCAGGGAGCCTTATCTGGGCTGGCCACCCGTGCTGTAGACAATAGACTTTGTGGTGTGTTCTGGGCAGAAGGTGGAAGCCTGTAGATATGATTAGGTAAAGGGTAAAGGGACATCTGACCATTAAGTCCAGTCACGGACGACTCTGGGGTTGCGGCGTTCATCTCGCTTTACTGGCCGAGAGATCCAGCGTTTGTCCGCAGACAGCTACAAGGTCATGTGGCCAGCATGATGAAGCTGCTTCTGGCGAACCAGAGCAGCACACGGAAACGCTGTTTACCTTCCCGCCGGAGCGGTACCTATTTATCTACTTGCACTTGACGTGCTTTTGAACTGCTAGTTGGCAGGAGCAGGGACCGAGCAATGGGAGCTCACGCCGTCACGGGGATTCAAACCGCCGACCTTCTGATCGGCAAGCCCTAGGCTCTGTGGTCTAGACCACAGCGCCACCCGCGTCCCTGTAGATATGTTTTGCAGTAGATATATGAAGTGGTCAATTGGTTTGCATCTGGATGTGCATCTGACGGTGTTGCACCGCACAAACGGGGTGTGCATTTGACTCTGCATCTCAGTTCACATTACGCTCCTGTTAGTTGTGTGCCGTTATGCATGACTAAACTGAATTGGTGCGAATTTCTTGCCGTGTTTTGCTGGAGGGCAATGAAACCAACAGCACAGCATGGCAAGGCAGGGTGTGTTGGCTTTATTAACTAGGCAATGGGGATACATTCCTTGTCCCGCTGCACCACCACCAGCAGATCAGGTGCGAAAAGAGTAGAAGGTGTGGGTTTTTGAACACTTTTATAACCTCTCCAACAGGAACTTTTACAGCAAAAATAAAAGCTGATGAACATTTGATGCTTTGTTAGTACCAAACCATCTGTCAATGCTAAACCCCAAATTGCTACTCCACGTTGAAGCACACGTTCCTTCAGCTGCTACTTAATCTCTAAAACCATTAATCCAGCATACATGTCTCCAGCAAGTGCAGCACAGAGGTTACAAGAAGGAGAACTCAGTTCAAGAATTAACAAAAAATTGGTCAGCATTAAGCCTCCGTCAGCAATATGGGGATCATCATTCTGGCACACTTTAACAGGTTTGTTGTTAGTGATGGGTATTTTTTTTTTAAATTAGGGGAGTTTGGAATATGAGCTGTCCTAGTTTATAATGCTTACCTCAAATATGAGCTGAATTCAGACCCTTCCAAATTTAGATTCAGCTCAGATGCCAGTCTCCTCATCCCCCATCCCCCCATCCTGCCCACCTCTCTCCCCCTTTTTCTTTCTAATGTCTCAACAAATGAAACTGATGTGTAAAAATGTTACATGGAAAGAACACGAAAGAGACATTGCATATACCCTTGTAAATCAAGAAAATCCTTAATAAAAAAATATTTTAAAAAAACAAGGGAAAGATATCACCATTGGAAAGGGGGAAAGTGAGAAAGACACACTTCATGGTTGTGGGTTACCATTTTAAATTGTTTTTAAAGTTGTCTAATAATGTAACCCTCCTTAGGACCTTATGGTGAAGGGTGAGTAATGAATACAACAACAACAACAACAACAACAACAACCTTATTAAAATTTGAAACAACACTGCTAAGCGCATGATTTTGTTCCTCAGATACTCTCCAGGTGAGAAATTGCATTCCTGGATGTGCCCAGGAGCAGTGGCGTAGGAAGCTGCTCGGGCACCCAGAGCGGCAAACATGACGTGCACCCGGGGCCGGGGTGCGCTACGTAGTACGCATGCGCAGCATCAATACGAATGATGCATGCGTCGTATGTAGCAACACCGCACATGTGCTGTACATAGTGGGTTGCCAGTGGCGCTGCTCCAGTGCCGTACGGACGGTGCCGGGGTCCTCTGATCGCAGCTGTAGCCGCGAATGGAGGATCCTCTACATGCGGCTGCAGCCACGAGCAGAGGATCCCTGCACCGTCCGTCCAGCGCTGGAGTGGCGCCACTGGCAAACTGCATGCCTTGTCACCCCCGGAGACGTGGCACCGGGAGCTAACCGCCCCCCACCCCCCATTGCTACGCCACTGCCCAGGAGCATCATTTCTACTTAAGGAAAGGCAGCCAAGACTTCTTCTCTCTCTTGCAGGCCATTAACACCATGATTTACCTGTTCTCCTTCTCATGATGTCCTCCTTCCTTAGGAAAAGGGTGGAAGACTGTAAATTACAATAGGCTTGCATTTCATCCTTATCTCCACCCCCCCGGCAGCTCCCCCTCCCCCGCTAATTCAAAACATTTCAATTTTATTTTAATTTATTTAGTGCATTCTAAGAAGCTCAGGCAGCAGCGAGGAAGTAATAGATTCTAAAGCACAGTGAGGCTGCCCGTCCTGTTGAAGGATTACTTAGCTCATGTAATGTACTTTGAACACTTGGAAAAAGCTCAATATAAATGCTCAGTTTTACGGTTGCTGTTGCTATTGGTTGCAAGGGGGGGGTGTATTATTGCATGGAGCTGGGTGATGTCAAAGACATATGGCCAAGCAGATCAGGTATAACAAGGATAGGGAACCTGAAACTCCTCAGATGTTGTTGGGCTACAACTCCCACTATCCCTCACTGCTGTCTTGGTTGGCTGGGGGTGATGGGAATTGGAGTTGAACAAATATCTGGAGGATCTTTCTTTCATCTTTTCTGGGGTCTAACAGAGTCTCCTTCAGGCATGCCTGCTATACAAAAGGGTACAGTTTATTTTATGCCGATGAAGGAAATGGCGCTGGCCTGTACCCGTGCTGCTTAATGAAGGGAAATTGGGATCATAAAGTAATCGCTAGGAGTGTAATGGTTCTGCTGTAATCCCTCCTCCCCTGGTATGCATAGGTGTTTCAGCATTAGCTCAGGTAAGAATTATTTGCAGGATAAAGTCAAATCGTTACCAGCTTTCTACCTATGCACACCCCAAATCAATAATGCGCACGTAAGGAGTAAGGAGTAGATTCAGCAATAACTTGCCTCCAGCTTATCCTTTGCCAGGGCATGTAAATCAGCACCTCTCCCACCAAGTTAATAAGGCCTGAGTGTATTTACTCAATTCCGAGTGAATATAAAAAGCACGCAATTTGGCCCAAAGCAAACAAATGCAGGCGCAAGCACTCTGTCTACGACTCGGTGACATTTATATTGTAGTAAAAATGGATTCAAAATTGCACTGGTCTTTAAGAGTGGAAATAAATTACAATCAATTAAAAGGTTTGTGGTTTGATTTTTTTTTTTTTTAAGGAAGACAGGAAGTTAAATGATATAAATCAGAATTTCTTTAAAGGCCCAGAAAAGAGCACATGGGAACCTTAAGAAAACAATTTACTGAAGAATCATTAGTTTAAAGCAGTTCCAGGAATTCTGCTTTTGGCTCTCTAATGATCCATGAAAGTTGAATTCAATCAAAAATGATTTAACAGCAGAAGAGTTGAACTCTGTCGACTTTTGCTTGCTTGCTTATTTCTTATTCTCTCTTTTGAAAGCAAAGGGCCCCCTTTGTGTATAAATAATGTCAGTTTCTTCGCAATCCCTCCCAAAAAGCTTCCCATAGAAATGTTATTTCATTCCTTGGAGGTAGTTTGCAGCTTTATTGACCTTTGTTCTCAGTTCCCTTGATGGTATCACATACACCCAAAACCTGATAGTGGTAACTTACTGGATATGCACAATCAGTTTGCTAGTCTGGGGAGACTTTTGAGAGCTCATACATTAGACTCTGACTTTCCAATCCATTAATTCCGTTGTTCTTTGCCTGTTGGGAGCTGTATTGTCTCTTGTAAGAATAACAGATCACTGCCGAAGCTTTTAAGCTCTATTACTAAGAAAAGTTGGCTATGCAGTCAGACTGTCTCTGCTAAAATATATACTTTCTGTTGCCAAACTTTAAAGATCAAGTTAACCAGAGTGTATTATTTTGCAGGAATGATCAGGGCAGTTCCCTTACACCCATGGGGTCAATTCGTTGATATTTTACATTCACAAAACTGCTGGTGGTTTTCTTAGTACACTAGGCATTCCAATGACAGCATTTGAAAAAGGTCACTTTCATAAAAACTGTAGCATTTTTCAAAAGCAGCTGTATGTTTCCTTGAGCCTGATTTTCACATGCCCTGGATCCTTAGGAATCAAGCAGCATGCTGTCTACTTCTTCTGAAGCATTCCCCCCTTGTTAACCTAACACCATGATTGGCTTGGTGGTTATTTCCAGTTTCCGGAAGTTAATTGCCAAAGCTTATCTATCAAACTTTGGTTGAGAAGCAGTGACGTTTATGCTTAAGTATACCCCCAACCTCCAAACCCATTGGGATCCATCTGTCTCAGGAGACAATGCAGGAGTGTGCCTTTGGGGGGTGAAGTCAAATTGTTGGAAGCTAGGTGCTTAACAGCAGCAATGGGCATCTCTGAAACAGCATGCATGAAACTTGCCTCCATGAAGCAAAGTTCATACATGGTCAGCCAAGGAAATGGATGCAAAGATCCATCCAAAAGTTAGGCACAAGCAGTTCTTTGTCTTCTGGGCAACAATGGAGATGTGCGTGATCTCAGACGTTGGCCATTGTGTTTCCAAATGTTGCTGGATTCCAGCTGCCAACATTCCATCCTGACCGTTGGTAATGTGGGCTGGGGCTGATGGGAGTTGAAATCCAATCACATTTGGAAGGCCACAGGTTTCCCAGCCCCGTCATACCATAATGATTTAACATTCAGAACTGTACTACGTAGTGCGACCAAGTCTGCTCAGATCTCTTATTGATTTCAATGGAATATTCTCTCACCTATGTGTACAGAGGATTTCAGCCCTAGTGTCAGGGATCTGCCTCCCCCTTGCAGTCCGGTTCTGAGTGTTTACAGAGAACAGATGCCCATTCTAATGACGGACTCATCTGGAGGTGGGAGCAGCAGCGGTTCAGAAGGGAAGGCGTTGCCAGGGCTCGAGCTAAGCAGGGAGAGACCTGGCAGCTCCCAGAGAGGACGTCCGGGGGAGAGACTGAGAAAAAGGAAGAGAAGCTTTCGCTTTCCCAGATGGCTCTGCTGGCGGGAAAATCGTAGCTCAGCACTTCCGGATTCTGCTAGTGATTGAGTAGACATGTTTATGACTTAGCTCTTCACTGTAATATAATGAGCACAGATAAAAGCTTCAAAGGCAAATGACTCGGACTCCTTATTGAACGACCGGCGAAGGGGGGAGGCCCTGACACCTAGTAACAGAATATATTGCATTCTTTGGCAGCAGATTGTCTTTCACTGCCATGGCTGCTCTAAGATTCTGCCCCCAAACAATCTGATATTGGGGTTGTATTTATCATAGTGCTATGGTGAATGTTCTGTGGGGGTTCTCCCAACCCTCTGGAGCAGATTTGGAGACAGTGTGGGGAGTGCATAAAGGGAGGAGAGAGGGAAACCCCCATGCGCTAGCACAAAAAATTAGTTGAATACTGAACATCATCATCATCATTTCTCTACTGTTTGTTGTCTTATGCATTAATGGGATCAATAGGATGGATTTCATAGAAATGTTGCTGATTCAAGCACAGATGGGTAGCAAAAGAGCAGCTAATTTAACTTTTTGAAAATCATGCATCATTGTTGAGAGAAGATTCAGCAGTTTCAACAGACTGTGTTTACAACCCAAATTGAGAAATGGCAACATTTGCTTCCAGGCCAATTAACTTTAAAGTGCTCTTTACCCCATCCTCCTGGGCCAGATAGCAGTGGCTGGCCTGCCAGGCAGGGGGCAGGTCCAGGTGGGGCTCGCTAGCTTGGGGAGAAGGTATGGGTCACATGCCTTGTCAAGATGCTGCAACATGCAAGGCATAAAAGGGAAGCAAATCTGGCCAGGCCATCTGGAATCACACAGAAAAAATGCATCATTTTATAAAAACTTTGGATTTCTGCAAAATTATTCAGTTGTTTCAACTAAGCCCCAAATTCACTTTAAGTGAAAGTTCAGATACAGCTCTTCTATTGACATTCGATATACAACATTCTCAGCAAAGGGGGGGGGGAATCCCACAAACCTTCAATATGAATGCAAAATGAAATATCTTTCATCTGTCTATCATCTAATTGTCTGTTTAGTTATTCTCTTCTGATAATTGCTAGCTTTTTTAATTATGCAAGGCATGTTAAGGTCCCTTAGTACAGTCCCAGTTTCAGCTGTTCTATTAAATTAACAAGGCTCCTAGATTCCCCTTTGTCTTACTGTGCACATTTTTGAGCAAGTTTTTCTTTAGTCTGCCGTCTGTTTCAGATGAAGGGCGGGGGAGGGGGAAGCTGCACCAGTTGGGCCATTTCTTCTTCATAGATCTGTGGGTATTTCCCTCTTTCATGTTGTTTCTACAGTCAATTCCCTCCTTCTTCCAGAAGCCACAGGTTGGCAACCAATGATCACTACCTAACACAGTGTATTAGGCACATTTGTGGCAGTGAAGTCTATATCCATGTTTGGCAACCAGGTACAGTTGCTATGTTGTATGTCCGCCGTTGGAGACGGCATGATGCTTCTGAACAGAATCACAACTGGGAAGGGCAGAGTTGTAATGTGGGCTTTCTATAAGAAGAGTTTGGATTTGATATCCCGCTTTATCACTACCCGAAGGAGTCTCAAAGCGGCTAACATTCTCCTTTCCCTTCCTCCCCCATAACAAACACTCTGTGAGGTGAGTGGGGCTGAGAGACTCCAAAGAAGTGTGACTAGCCCAAGGTCACCCAGCAGCTGCATGTGGAGGAGCAGAGACGCGAACTCGGTTCCCCAGATTATGAGTCTATCCTCTTAACCACTACACCACATAGGCATCTGACTGGCTACCGTGGGACAAGACAGGCCTGAGCCAGCAGAACTCTTCTTACGTAGAGTGCACACCTATGGTGCCCAATGTGAAGATATTTTCCTCTATGGGCTGACAGGAGGGAGTGGGGCCACAACCGCTGGCTACCTCAATGTTATGTGCTTTGCTGCCCCTGCCCCCACAATCAGCATTGGGCCAGGGGAAGAGCTACACACAAGCTGTATGCATGCAACAGGGAGCATGAGAGTTATTTGCATTGCATTTGCAATCGGACAGGTGGAGCAACTGATATTGAAATGATAACTGGAAGGCATGGTCTCCACCCTCCTTCACATGTAGGTCCAGTGGGTGGGAGAAAACATCTGCACAAGGCCAAGCTGATAACTTGAATCATCATATTGTTGCACGCCACCCCAATCTCTGGGCAGTGCGAGATTCCAGGGCTTGTGTTTCCTTTGTTGCAGCAGCGGAAGAGCAAAGGTGGGCCAGATAGCAAGGCTTCACAGTCAACATCTTCTCCAGGTTTCTCCCTGGACCCTAACACATAGGAGTCCCCTGCAAGTTTTCAAGGGGGTAAAGTCTGTGTTGTAAAGCACTCTTTCTACCCTTTTTGAATGATTTCTATTTGCCCCCGATATTTTTCTCTGTTGAAAATCAAGGCAAAAATTAGATCAATCTGCCCTAATGAAACATTTTCCTTTCCTTTCAGAAAAATAATTTAAAATCAAAGAAATATCTTCCTCCCTGGGCATTTGAAATATTAAGATTTGCAACCTGGGGAAAAAAAAATCCTGTTCTCAATTAAAGTTTTGAGACTTCAGTTCAATTATTCCTCTTTCTTTTGTTTTTGAAAGCTTGAAAAGGAAACTTATTTTGAAATCCCAGGTTCCCTGTGGCACTCTTTGGCAAAGAGCACTGAAATTTAAGGCCTTGTAGCATTTTATTTTTTCCAAGACACAACTATTGTGAAGGAGTCAAGATACTAGAAGAGCTGAAAGAAAAATAAAATAGGCACGCAAGGGCACAAATCTCTGATTTCTTCTTGCCTATCCATCCAACGTATCTTATACCTGTTACATAGCACCAGCTGCTCAAGGCTGCAGAATATGAATGGTTAAAATCTTGTTATAAAAAAACAACTGTAAAGCAAATATCACAGCAGGCTACAGTGAAGAAAATAACGGAGAGTGCCTCCAGACTGTCAGTATTTTGCAGAGGGTATTCAAACACATACCATAAATTTAGGTTTGCTCAGTCAAAGTAGATTAAAGTGCTCCATTGCCCTGGTGCAACAAATCCACTTTTAAAAAGAAACAGACTTTCTGAAGTTAGGAGAGTGATGAGAAAATGCATTGGAAAATGTGGGATGGATGAATGATTAATGGGAAGGTGCATAAAACACCCTGCAAGCAAATCAGGATGAATGCTCATTGGAGACCAGACATAGCCAGACATCCGTGTAAGTTTTGTGTAAGCAAATCGGGATGAGTGTTCCATAAACAGGACACCTGGAGGAGCCCTGAATGTGCTGTTCAGGGATATCCACATTGCCCTAGTCCAGCAAGGGTGCTGTATATGTGTCAGTGCTGCACATTATTCCCCTGCTGGATTGGGAGGCGCACTGGCAAATGGGTGCTGCTCAATTTACCTGAAACTCCCCTCCTCTAATCTGAAACGTGAGTGATGGCAAATCTGGCGACTCATAATAAAAGGCATATCCAAAAGGCACAAGTAGGGACAATGATTTATTAGGACCAGGCGCCCGCCTGATAAACAGGGGACAGTTGGAGCATATGTAATTATTAAATGTCTGTAAAGAAGTTGGTCAATGTTGAAGATAAATGTTCCCCATTTGTTTTTATAACCTCCACCGTAGCACCGTGTGCCTCCGCAGATTCGGTGCATTTCATATAATGGTGCCATATATGGTGTTTTTCATTACCATTAATTATATTACCTACCCGCCGAGCTATTTAGGTTCCCATTTTGATGTATAAATCTCTTCGGCATTTTATATATTACATGCCTGATTTATACCATGCAGCCTTCTTTCTGTTGGTGCTCACTCTATTATTTGGCTTCAAAGTTAACAGCAAATGTTTGGTTTCTTTATGGGAGCCCATATAAATGCTGATAGAAAGGCCGGCAGAGTATAGGTGTTGACATTCCCTACATCTATATATAGCTATTGTTAAAATTAACAACCTTTATATTTATAATACCAATCCAAGACGGATATGTTTATTATCCACATTATCTGGGGTAATCTTTCTGTCCTTATTTCAACCTTGGCTGGTAATGTTTATATTAAGTTTTTATATCAAGGTAATTCTTCTTCTTCCATTCATTTGTAATAGCATTAGAATTACAAGAGGAGAGGGAAATACATATTAGCACTCCACCATAATCAAACCAGTGTATAACAAGCAGCAGAGCGAAATAAATCTGAACTTGGAATAAAGTTTGCAGATTAAATGTATATTAATGCTATAATTTAGGGCCTTGGCCTAGTTCCACACAGTGCACAACAACTGGTTTGGAGATGTACATCCCCTTCCCATCAAATGACACATCAACTGGGCATCATAGTGCAGATGGGGATATGCATCAAGATATACATTTGCATGAACGACGCATATGGCAGGCTGTTTCCCTGTATAGATCTCCCTTAGTGGATAAGAGCATATGTTCAACATTGTTTCCGCGGTTTATGCTAATAAATTTTGGCTTGCCTCCAGATTCCTCTGGAGGAAGGAGTCCAGAGGAATGACAAATTCCTTCAGAGGAAGTGAAGCCTCTAGATGCAGCCTATCAAGTCTATGGCTTGTGGTCAGGGCTGTCTTAAGCATATGCAGCGCTGGGGTGCAAAGATCCATCCGGTGCCCCCCACCCGGTTGCCCAGTCCCAGGTGCGCAGGAGGGCGGAGCCAGCTGGCTGCCTCAGCGTCTCGCTGGCTCGGTCACCCCCGAACTCGCGGCACAGAGCTGCCCACAGCAGAAGAGTCCGCCGCAGCTCTCCGACCGACAGGCGGGCTCTTCCCTGGACTAAATTCTAGGGGCCCGGACTCTCGGCCTGGTGCCCCTGAGAGCCCGGCGCCTGGGTGCCCTGCACCCCTAGTGCCTATGGGTAAGAAGGCCCTGCTTGTGGTAATATAATTTAGGCTATTTTGTTATTTTTGGTTGATTGTTTCCTTTCCATTCCATTTAGATCTGGGTGGGATATGGGATGGGGGAATGTGGTTTCCTCAGAAGTTTGGTGGTAAAGAGTAAGGAATGATGGGAAATGAGGACACACAGAACATTGAAAGTATGACAGTTGTCCCCAATGAAGAGATAGGGGCACTACTCTACCAGTTTTCCAAAGAGTCAATGTGGTATCGCGGTGAAGGCAATGTTGGACTTAGCCCTGTGAGAGCTCACTTCAGAAGCCTATTCAGCCTTGAAGCAAACTGAAGTGGCAAGTCGTTCATCACAATCCAGCAAGGGTTTTGTGTTCCAAAACAAGCTTTAGGCAAGTGAGAAACTGATCTATTTGGTAGGAGTTGCTGCCCTGTTGATAATCAGGAGTTCCAAAAGCTTGCATAAGAGAAGGAGTAGAGCAATGGTGAACAACTAGATCTGGCCAGTGAGCTGGATCCTTATCTTCCCCGCAATCCCTGTGGGCTAGGTTTGACAGGTGGCCAGGGCCCCACAGCTCCAACCAACAAGTCAAGTTACATGCTATACACAAAAGAGACAAAAACAGTGACTTTAGAAAGGGGGGACATCCTAAGCAACTAGATACTGTTGCCCCTCTTGCTGCTGGTTAAAGGACAAGCAAGGAGCAAGGAGTGTATATACCATTCCTGCTTGAAAGCTTGTTGTTGTTGTTCAGTCGTTCAGTCGTGTCCGACTCTTCGTGACCCCATGGACCATTAGCTTGAAAGCTAATATGGCTATTTTAAAGCCTTTTTCTCATGGTGACGATAGTCATTATATATTTAAATGGGAGGGCGCCACAGATAAACATCGCACACCGCCAGCAAATGAAGGCCTTTTGAGGGAGAACCAGGAAAAGTGAACACGGTTGGTGGAGAAACAGCATAAATAGTGTAAAAGGGAATTAAATCCATGGCTACTGACAGTGCAACATCTGTCTTCGTTTGTAACTGCTCATAAAATGCAAAGCTCTAGTTCCACACGCAGACACAGGACTGATGAGAGCACAAAGATTTCTGATGAAGTGGAACAGAAGGCAGCAAACCCAGTTTCTAATATGAATTCTGAGAGGTGCATCTGTTATTATCAACACGGTATAAAATTGCTCCTTTTGTCTCCTATCAGTCACCGCACGAGAGGCATGTATACCGAGCCCACACATTCCCGAAAACAGGGATCTGATTGATTAAAGGGAATCATCACAATCTGTTTCATCCAGGCAGACACTTGGGCAATTGAATAACATAGTGTGTGTGTTAACACAGACAAATGGGATAAACCACTTAGCTTTTCTACTTAGAAGTCTGGGTTCTTATCCAGCAAGTTTTACCAGCCAATCAGCCAATCATGCAACAGCAGTGGTTTTTTAACCAGTGTGCTGTGGCACCCTGGGATACCTTGAATGATGGTCAGGGTTGCCGCGGGCAACACTGGCCTCTGTCCCTCTTTCCTTCCCTCCCTGCTCTGATGCTCTCTCATGTCTCTGCCTCCCAAAGGCTTGTGTGACTGTTTGTTGCAGCAGCCCTGTCTACAAGCTCTGCAGGCCAGGGGGTGCTGGTTGCCAGGAGCTGAGGTGGCCTCGGAGTAAGCAAGCAAGTGGGCGAGGGAGCCCAGCCAGCCAGTCCACCAGCTCTTGCTGTTGGGAATGGACACACAAGTGGGAAGCCAGCCAGCCAGGCCTTTCTTGTGCTTGCTGTGTGCCTGGTGCTGAAGGGGAGCCTTTTCTCCATTGCAGCTCCAGCAGCAGCACCTGCTGCCACTGCTGCCTCATAAGGTAAGGTGCTGGCCTCACGTTCAGTGAAAGCCAGTGTGGTGTAGTGGTTAAGAGCGGTAGACTTGTAATCTGGTGAACCGGGTTCGCGTCTCCGCTCCTCCACATGCAGCTGCTGGGTGACCTTGGGCTAGTCACATTTCTCTGAAGTCTCTCAGCCCCACTCATCTCACAGAGTGTTTGTTGTGGGGGAGGAACGGAAAGGAGAATGGTAGCTGCTTTGAGACTCCTTTGGGTAGTGATAAAGTGGGATATCAAATCCAAACTATTCTCTTCTTCTTTATCTTTGGCCAGTCTCTGTCAAGCTCCTAGGGCTGGGGGCATCCTCTTCCCAGGCCCCTGTTGGGCAGTGTGAGGAGGCACCTCTCTTCGGGGGGGTGTGTGTTCAGAAACCAGGGTGGCTGCAGCAGCTACCTGGAGGACTCCCAAGGAGAGGGGAGAAGAAAGGAGGCTGGCAGAACGCTCCACAAGGGAGGGTGTTCAAAAAGGGCTGAGGGGCTACCAGCTCTGCAGGCAAGGGGTGACATAATCGGGCTTCTGGGGCTTGGAGTGCGTTTCCCCACAGGGGAGCAGCAAAAAAAAAAAAAAAAAATTAGTTGGTCAAGGGAATTGTGGACTCAAAAAGGTTGAAAACCTCTGTGCTACAGCATTACATGCCAACTTTTGTCAATCCCAGGTGGTAAAGTGAATCCTCTCCCAGTCTCGAGGTCCTTGGCCCCTGCATCATGACCTGGCCTATGGCAAAAAGTAATATTTATTCAATAAATATTGGCAACCATTGAAGTTCTCTCACTAAAAGTATGCTGAAGGGTAGATTTATTTCAGTGACTTTGGTGTAGTAAGGGTGTACAGGCTTTGAGCTTTCAGGATGCATATTTCGCTTTCAACTGCTCAGAAGAAAAATGGAAGGCAGATCCAATTGCTTCTTACATGCCGGGAACCATTGGAACCAGTGCACTTGTTAGGTGCTAACAGTGGATGGGCAACATCTTTAAATTATTTTTGGATGAGATAGTCCTTCAAAGAGGACCTCTTCAAATAACAGGATACCTTGGCAGCTCTACAAACAGAGGACTTTCATTCATAAAGTAGGACACATGGCTTTATATAAGCCTGTTTAATATTTTCATTAATTTTTTGTTATGTGTCAGGGATCTGCCCACCCCTGCCAGTCCAGCTCTGAGTGCATACAGGGACCCGCAGCCTGTGTTAACGACAGATTCATCTTCGAGTGAATCTGGCATCCCCTCTTTGGGGGAGGAGCAGTTAGTGGCTGGGAGCCAGGGAGTGCCAGGTGTCCAGGGAGTTGCTGAGAAACCTGGCACCACCCAGCAGACTCGCTCAGAGGGGGAGGCATCAGTTTCGGCACCTATCTCATGTAGGAGGAGAAGGCGGCAATTCAGGATGCCAAGGCTTTGGTGTTGGCGCCAAAACAGAAGAAAGGCACTTCCGGATTCTGCTAGTGACTGAGCAGACATGATAAACTGAACTCTGCACTGTAAATAGCTTTGCACAAAATAAAGAGACTTAAAGACAAGATGTCTTGGTATTACTATTGAACAACCGATAAGAGAATCTGACATTATGTATTCCATGTTCATTACCTTCAGGTATGCATGGGAACAGTCGAAGAAGGCCCTTTAAAGACACCTGACACAAGAACCCCAAAGCCATGTAGGGCACTGGGTCCACAAATGCATGTTTGGGTTAAAAAGGGTCCTGGGTCTGAGAAGGTTGAAGATACGTAGGGAAATGACTGGATTTGAATCCATACAGCATTCTCACCACTCAAGGCAAGTGGGCATCTAGATAAGAGTATGATGGCTTGTAAATCATCCCAGTAGGATCCAATCTTCCTCAAACTTCCACAAAGCCAGAGTGAGTCATCACAGATTTACCTTGATATAATTAATGCTGTGCGGAATCACATAACAGGGAGCTTGAAGCCAGTCGAGAGGCAGGTATGTTTAATGTCTCAATAATTAGTAATAATAACAACTACATATGCATCTCAAAGTTGAGCAACCTCTGTAACGTTAGGAGACGGATTTGGGTCTATTATCTCTTGCTCTCACATGGCACCAGGGACATTACTTCGCTTCTTTTCATTGTCTCAATTCACTCGCTGGTGTCTGTCAATTACCATGCACCGCAAAGCAGGATAATAAATCAGGAGGCATTTTACCAGCAGTAGCCGTCCTGTTCATGTCTAAGTGCACCACACACTCAGTGCTGTGTGAGTAAGCTATGGTGCTTACCATAGCAACCTCCAGGCTACTCAATTAGAGAATGGAAACTTAGAAGAAGAAAAGCCATTATTCAGGCATGATTATCAAACACCACACACTCTTGTTTTAAAGGGTGTAATTATTTCAGATACTTAATGCTGCAATCTCATGCCCATTAAAGAATGCAGCGGGAGCCTTTTTGGTTCAGGTTTTTTCTTTTTTTAAAATAATAATAATAATAAATGTGAATGTTCAAGTATTTGATCAGGTTTGTCATTTTTAAAGGGTAAAGCAAATTAATATCCAGAATTCTATTAGTGAAATTACATATCAAAAGGGTGGGGGGCTATTATCTAATTGAGCTTAGATACTATGTGCTTATTAAATGTCATTCAGAAAATGGGGCACGCACAGTAACAAAGTGATTTGTTTCAGAAAGTGGAAGCCTGGAGTTTTGGAGAACATCTACCGGTATATATTGAAACAGACGACATCTATTAAAATGTTCCTGTTTAGTAGGAAATTCTAGGACTAGAGATCTGTGGTGATGGAAAGTTTAGAATGTGGATACCTGGCAGGATCCAGAGAGCTTCTCAGAAGTGGATGAGGTTCAGTCACTGGAATTTATTTCTATTTATCTTTATTATAAAACTTATATCCCACCCACCCCTGAAGAAACTCAAAATGGTTTGCAACAATAAAATACAGGTGTATATTGGAGCAGATTATTCATCAAGTATCCAGATCCCCAGCTGTGTTTATATGTCAAGTCCAACATTTTTGGTTGCCTTGCCTCAAAAAGGATATAGTCGAGTTGGAAATGGTTTAGAAAAGGGCAACCGAAATGATCAAGGGGATGGAGCGAGAAAAGGTTACAACATTTAGGGCTTACAGAAAAGTTTAAAATTAGAGGTGACATGATGGAAGTGCATGGAATTAGGCCTGGCGTGGCATGGAGAAAGTGGATCGAGCAAAGCTTTTATCCCTATCTTACAAGGCTCTCTCTTATAAATTAGGCCACAACTTGAGATGTAAGTGGCTTAGGCATAGGCATTGTGTATAACCATTATCAACCAACCTGCTCGTGGACTGAATCTGTCAGGGGTCGAACCCATATTGAGGCAGTCCTATGACATATGTCAAATAGGACATACAGATTGCCTTGAGGTGTGCTATGGCCCTGGCCGCTGCCTGGGCATTGACAGAAGCACCTCCTCCACAGTCCCTTTATGTCAGGGGCTGGTCTGGATCGGAAGATTGGGGGATGCAATCACAGGGAGATCAGCTCCCCCGCCACTTTCAGCATTTCCAGAAGCAGAGAGACAGGCTGACACAGAAGCTGCTCAGTTGAGAGTGGAGCTACCCAACCATGAGATAGTAGCTAAGCAACCAGAAGGGAGGGAGCAGCTGGGTGATTCTCCCCCCCCCCGAACTCAGAGGTCTGAGCATGTCAGAGAACAAAGGAGACGTGGGGGGGGGGGAAGAAGAGAACTTCCTGTTGCCGCACTTCTTGCTTTGGAAGTGGGGAGGAGGCAGAGTAGGCAACTGATATTCTTGCAGAGGGTTGCTTGTTTGTGCTTGCAAACATAATGCTGTAATAGAAGGACTATAAACCTACCAAATGCTCGTTAATTCTTATCGCTGAGTTACCAGAAGGGAGAGGGGAACTCCCATACTTGGACACTTTAATGGGATACCACAATCCTTGGATGGGCAGGCAAGGTGTACAACCTCCCCTCCAACCATGGCTAAGGTTTTTACCCAAGGCCTTTCCTTCCAATTGAGCCAGATGTGTGAGCAGAGCTGAGGCATTTGGAAGGGATATAGCATTTCATATTCTCGTCAGCACCCTGCCCATCCCTTTTACCCACTTTCACAGGCAAAGAGGGGCATTTCATTTCTGCATCATAGCTACCTAATGCACAATTTAAATTATAGACAGCTCAAAATCGCTACTGAAAACTGGCTCTACCATTTGCCTTTGCCTCTTTCTCCATTGCAGTATCACATTGGACTGAAGATATTGACCTCCTGCTTTGCCATTCTTATACAGGGAAGGGAGACCAATTTTAAATGCAGATGAATGCATCTCTTGTGATAATGATCAATTCAAAAATATGAATTTCATGATTAATAAGTTAAAGCTTGGCTCTGAAAAGCTCTTTGAAGCTAGGGAAGAACTGTCAGGCATCGTTTGAAAAAGTGTCTCTGCTGCCAATAATCATAATTCAGATGCTAATCAGAGTGGGAGGTATCCATATTCTTGTTAGGTTTTTTCTTTCTTAAATCCTTTTTCTATGCAATCAGGTATTTTAATGTTTGTTTGAAAGTTTTTCATCTCATTCTATTCATTTTCCCTCTATTTCATCAGTTCTTCTATTGCACAGATGATTGTAACTGTCAGACAGCAGTATTAGCTCAACCTTCTCTCCCTCTAATCAAACCCTAGTAAGGATAAAACCCCGCCTAATTTCTAGCCATACTTTTCTTGATTACTCAGAATGCAATTTGCAAGGTGCATTGGGGGAGGGGAAGGTCATATTTGCACTTTCAGGTGAGAATGTGGATTCCAGTCTATGAATATATAGGAATCTAATTATTAGAATCTAATTATTAGAATATAGTAATTAGATTAAGTTAGTTCATATTACAAAGCATCAAACATAAGCAGTTCTGTTGTACTTATTCAAGGGATGCGGGTGGCACTGTGGTCTAAACCACTGAGCCTCTTGGGCTTGCCGATTGGAAGGTCAGCGGATCGAATCCCTACAACAGAGTGAGCTCCCATTGCTCTGTCCTAGCTCCTGCCAACCTGGCAGTTTGAAAGCACGCCAGTGCAAGTAGATAAACAGGTACCGCTGCGGCGGGAAGGCTCTGGTTTCCATCATGGTGTTCTGTTGCGCCAGAAACAGTTTAGTCCTGCTGGCCACATGACCCGGAAAGCTGTCTGTGGACAAATGCCGGCTCCCTCAGCCTGAAAGTGAGATGAGCGCCACAACCCTATAGTCACCTTTGACTGGACTTAACCATCCAGGGGTCCTTTACCTTTTACCTTTACTTATTCAAATGCTATGCCAGTTTTTCTAAGCGTTTCTGAGATTGTATTCACCCAGAGAATGTCATCCAAATAAACAATTGCTAAGTAGTATATATGTAAGCACTTGTGTGGATGGATACAGACAGCCATTTTCTCACTTGGAAGTGGGAAAAGTTCACCTTGAAATTTCCATTCAGTCCTTGTCATATGTATTTTTGGAGCAGACTCTTCCCTCCTGTGTAGCATATACAAACTGTAGTAATAGAGTTGGATAGCTCAGTCAGCAGAGCATGAGACTCTTAATCTGAGGGTCATGGGTTTGAGTCCCATGTTGAGCAAAGGATTCCTGCACTGAAGGGAATTGAACTAGATGAGGCTCGTGGTCCCTTCCAACTCTGATTATATGAGTAAACCATACAATACAAACTGTAGTAATACAGTCATTATTAAACCATTATTGGAGCATTGTTGTCTGAAAGTTCTCCACAGGAAGAGGAAAATATTTAAAGCAATTATATAATAAAGTAAAAGTCATATTCTGCAAAAAAGAAAGGTCACTGGCTGTGTGGAAACTGAATCAAATACGGATCCTACTTTTATAGTGGTCACTGATGCCAAAGAAACTTTATATGTGTGACAGAGGTCAGGAATTGAACTGTTAAGGTGCCACAAATCCTCGAGTGGTGTTCTCTTAGGGGAGAATTTTGTTGCAAATAATATCCTTTTTAAGACAAAGTCTCTTTTTTTTAATTAAAGAATTAGACATGTTGCTTAACTTTGATGATCCTTTGTTAAATAAATACTTGGTAAGTCTGCTTAAAACCAGGTAACTAATCCTTTGATAATGAGAGGGCTAAACCAATTCCCATTCATTCTGATTAGGCTGCTTTTCTTTCCTGCCCACTTCATCTGGGCTTCAGTCCAGCTCAGGAGAGCTAAGGGAGACAGAGTGGAACCCAGAACTGAAGACAGTTGCTACAAACTCATTAATTTTCCAGATGGTGGCACTTATTCAATTTAAATTTTAATAGACTTTCACTTCCAGTGCTAACCAGTCTATCTGCTGCTTTTGTGGTTACCCAGGCATATGTTTGGTGAACCTTCACTGCCACCTAGAAACAAGATAACGGACTGGATTTGCAAAGAACGTGGGCCAGATCCTCATGGCTTTTCCTTCTAGAAAGACTTTGTGATACATTTTATTTCTGGTTACAGGTAGGTAGCCGTGTTGGTCTGTCATAGTCAAAACAAAATAAAAAATTAAAAAATTCCTTCCAGTAGCAAAATTATTTTATTTCTGGGTGAAGTTAGATGTGACAAGAAACTCCTATAACATCTAGTATAACATACTCAAATTCCAGATGGCACAACATTCTGCATTTCTTTACATCTGGTCAGCATCTGTGGGTGGTATCTAATTTGTGTCCTTTGCTGATGGAAGACATTCATCAGCAGAAGGAGAAGGGAGACAATTTTCATCTCTTCCCCCTTTTAAACCAGTTACTGGTCCATAATATGACCTCTGCTATGACTGCTAAGCTAACCCTTCATCAGGCAAGATCAGAAAGAAGTAGTGATTGAAAAGAGGGGGAGGATTTTTTTTTAAGGCTTCTCTTTTCCCCAAAGACTTATATGACTAAAGTCAGAACTTTCCTAAATATCTGTGAAAGGACATTTAATTTGGATTTGGGCTAGCAATAGCCTTACAGTTATATTCACCTGATGCTTATCCACCATCTCCCAGAGAATCATCAGAGACCTCTCGCAGACTTATCTTTTATCCTGCCTCCTTACTTTCTTTATTTTCCACCCAACTCCTGTTATAAGCTTGCCATTAAGACTTTTTGTCTCAGACCTTGGCTCTAAAGTCTCTATTTCTTGTTCCCTTATTATTTGCTACCCCCTCTCTCTTTTATCGGGATGCGGGTGGCGCTGTGGTCTAAACCACAGAGCCTAGGGCTTGCTGATCAGAAGGTCGGCAGTTCGAATCCCCGCGATGGGGTGAGCTCCCGTTGCTCGGTCCCAGCTCCTGCCCACCTAGCAGTTCAAAAGCACATCAAAGTGCAAGTAGATAAATAGGTACCGCTCCAGCGGGAAGGTAAACAGCGTTTCCATATGCTGCTCTGGTTCAACAGAATCAGCTTAGTCATGCTGGTCACATGACCTGGAAGCTGTACGCCGGCTCCCTTGGCCAGTAGAGCGAGATGAGCGCCGCAACCCCAGAGTCGTTCGTGACTGGACCTAACGCTCAGGGGTCCCTTTACCTTTACCTCTCTTTTATCACCTTCTCTGGACTCTGCTTCAGAGGGCACCACCCTCTTATCTCTGTTCTCCTGAGCTCTGTCTCTACTAGCAGGATGGAATGCATCCCAACCATTCCTATCCTTCTCTCCATTCTCCTGCTTCTGTCTGATTCCTCATCAGGACCACATTTCCTCCTCGGCATTTGTGCCAGAGAAGAGGTATGACCCCCAGCCCAACTTTGTTTATGGTTGACAAGGCCTCCTGCAAGGACCAATGGAGGCATGACACCACCACTGTGGCCTCCACAGTCTTACTAATAATACACACACTTCTACTTTTAATTATCTATCGATCAGCAGTGGTTACCCTCCCATCACTGACATCTTGTTATATAAAAATATAACCTCTATGTCCCATATTATGTCTTTTGAGCAATGAGCATTCCTACTTTGAAAAGAGGTACCATTACCAGATATGTTTTAATAGCAGTATGCAATGTCACTCCATAGAAAAAGCTTGTCATTTATATTTTGACCAAGATTTCATTTGCACGAGTCTTTAATTGTAAGATCTCATTAGTTACAAACATTGGTAGTTTTGTTGTTTGGTTGCCTAGAGAAGAAAGGAAGATTCTCAGCAGGCTACCGAACTACAATTCAGTTTCAGTGCAGAATGTGACATCCCTTGGGGGGAAAGGATGGCTTTGGAGAAATGAAAACTAGGATACTAAATAATAAAATCAACGAATTAAAGTACAAAACCTAATGACTATTAGGATGAGACGGTTTTTTTGTTTGCTTCAGCTCATTTTTGTATTGCAGCCCACAGTGGAGAATTATTACCAACACTTCAATAATTGCTGATTTCTCTTTTCTAACCACGTCAATGTCAGTAAGATCCACAGGTTACCTAAGAGGAAATGGCTCCTGTTGTGTAGCCATCAAATAAATTTCATTTTGCTTGCTGTCCTCAGATGAAAAACCAGAATGAATGTTTCATTTGGTATTGGAAAAGACTGCTAATATTTTATTATCTGGCCCTTGGGAGGTAGGGAGGCCTGCTGTTGTTAGCTACTGATAGTTCAAAGGTATACAAAATGGCGACTATTCACTCAACTCCAAAGATCTTCCATAAGAGCGAGGCCTTGTTCAGGTTTCATAAAAACAGTGAATAAAGTTGCCACGCAGTCATCCCTAAAAAGGACCACTAAGGATCATTAACATGCACCAGGTATTCAGGTGTACTACTATACAGAGGACAGTTGTCTATTTGGGGGTTGTCTAGTCCAAATCCCATTTAAAGATCAAGAATCATAAAAAAGTGTGAGCAGGGGCCTTGGAGTTGTTCATCAACAGGTAGCACCGGACAGCAGACTGAGTATCTACAAAGATCACCTGGACACACTGTGGTAAGAACTGCAGCAAGATCTATTGCATTTCTATTTTAATTACTATGTAATAATAATTTCTAAATGTTCATTCATACATATAAGCCAGCATGTGCAAATTTGTGCCCCCATTTTTGAAGTACCATTCAGTGTGATGGTGGGAACTGATTTTAATCTCAAACCGACAGTTTACCACTAGCTGTTTGGGAAATTTCACATTAATTTTTTTAATTTTGTATTGTATATTGTTTAATTGTCAGAATCTCTAAACAGTTTGCACACAACATAGTTACATTTTGCTTTATAGTATAAAACCTTTGGATGTTGAGATTCTTAAATAAAATAAACGTTGTGTTGTGATTTTGACCCATTTTTACAGTATTTCATGTATTTTAACTGAGGTGGTGGGCATGTACTCATATGATCTAATGTCTCAGATGTATCCACGCTAAAATCTAAATCTCTTAGGAAGTTCTAATCAGAAGCTACTGTTCTTATAGTTACTGCTCAGAGTTTCTAACCAGATCTTGGAAATAACAGGCTTATAAAAGCTGCTACAAATTCAGGCTGAAGGACAACTTTGGTTCTCTTGAGGATGAAAATAATTTGAACAATCAAAAAGTAACTTGAGCAGTGGGGAGAACCAAGCACAGAAATGACCTTGTGTTGGAGCATTTGAAGCCCAATCCACAAACCTTTTGGGTAAAAGAGCTTGGATGGAAGAGGATGCTGTCCATTGACATGATGAAATAACATGATCAAATAGTATGTGGGGTTGTTCTCAGAAGCTGTTGCTCTGACCTTATTTACTATTATCAGGTCGCTAAACAAAGCACCATGGCTTACCAGAAGAGCACATACGTAGTCAAGCTAGGAGAGAGTAAGAGAATAAGCCGGCATCATTGTAGCAGGAAAAGAGAGAAAATATAACATGTTAGACATATTTAGAAGTTTGAAAAAGGCAAGTTTCCCCCTCCCCAGTAGCTTGGATGAAAGAAGGAGAAAGAAATGCATCAAATAGAGCTCTAAAGTCTTGCTCTTGGGTAGAAGTAAATGGAAAACCGAGGAATCAGCAGTTTGGTTTTGGGCTACAGCTTAAGAATAATGAGAAGACTTCTCACGATTCAGAAATAGTGACAAGCGAAAACATGAGAAATGCAGAATGAAGACCAATTTTATCTCCACTGGTAATCCACAGACTTGGAATATGAACACTGGTAGCTCAGATAAAAAGCAGGCATTATAATACCACCCCCCTCATATTCTTCACTGTCTTGGATTAAAGTTAAGATGATGAATGGCTCATGGGTGGGCAACTTAGAAGGAATTTTGAAACTCATGGGGAATGGGAGGGGGATTGGACCCCACTGTGCCCACAGGACCATAGGAAGCTGCCTTATACATTGAGTCAAAACATTGTCCCATCTAGGTTAGTATGGTCAACACTGGTTGGCAGCAGCTCCCTCACTTACTTGTACATGCAGGAGATTGAACCTGGGACCTTATGCATGGAAATCAGTTGCATTACTACTGAGCTAGGGCCCTTTCCTGTAAACATGATATGGCCCAGTATAGATCAAGTTGACTTGGAATAATCTAAATTTTTTTTGTAAACCTGCACATTCGTATTGACTTTAATCACTTTTGCAGTAATTTCAATAGAATCTGAAAACAATTTTCCCCCAAAGCTTCACTCCAACACAAGAGTCACCTTATTTGATAATTTTACAATATACTCCATTACTAAGTAGATGACAACTCACAGCTATCAGTTATTGACCATTCTTCACTAGACTCCAGGATCTTTCTTAGAATCCTTTGAGGATTTTCTTTTTGGCTAAAAAACTAGAGGAAATACTTTTAAAAAGAAAGCTTCAGTTAATATCTGGGAAAATTGCAGTTGCTCTTGGCTTAATCCCACATTATTGATAGCAATTTATTTACAAAACTCCTTTATTGTTAGCAAGAAAGCCAAAATCCTCCTAGTATTACATGGACACATTTAATATCATCTGAGTGTGCCTAACTGAAATGTGAAGCCAGTTTTGACCTAGCAATATTGTTTTAATTAGCTACTTTGAAGATATGAAAATGCCAATCATTCCTGAATCTTGGCTATGAAACCCAGAAGCTGTGGTCTGAAAAATTCTATCCCATCTGTTTGATTGGCATACAATAATGATATTCTGCCTGAGTGGGTTTAAATGACTGTCAAGGTGTGATTGCTGTTTATTCAAGCAATTCCTTGTTCATGAAAACACCAAAATTTTCAATCCTCCCTCCCTCAACCAGTGCTGTTGAAGTCAAAGTCTTAATTTCTAACTATGAAGAAAACAGGCAGATAATGTTGGATGGCTGGTAGTGTGCAACAGATGGACCTAGTAAAGATATAGCATAAGAACCAGTCCAGCAGTTTAAAATGGACAAAAGAAAATACAGTCTTTGCCCTATGCAGAACCCGAGTTAAAGCAGACAAAAGCTGGATTTTACTACAGCCATACTGTACATCACTAGTTTAAGTTAGTCATGACTAATTTAAGTTCCATTTATTGCTTGTATACAGGCTGTTACTTTGAGGTAACCAAACTCCTGTTTTCCAGTGTTGCTCATCAGTGTGACCTAAAGTGTCTGAGATTTTGCTCCTGAATAGACAGGTACCCACAATTTTGTTTCTGCATTACCTCAGGTTATGGGGTCTGCACAAGAGATCATACTGCCTTGAGTCACTGCTGCTGCTGCTGCTGCTGCTCCCATTCCCCTTCATCTCTCCCTGCTTGGCCACCTTCCCTCCTCTGCATGGCAGTGGTGGTAGTAGTAGCAGCAGCAGCACCCCTCAGCTAAAATTCTGCATTTCCTTTGCTGCTACTGGTGCGAATGAAGACTTCCATCCCTGCCTCCCTGTAGAGCTTTGGGAGGATCTAGGTGGCCCTTTCTCAGAGCCAGACATCCTGAGTGGGATAGCCATGAAAACAACTGTGCTGTCACTATGACTTTCTGTGGTGGCTAATGCTTTCGTGGCCACTGCCAGGGTTGCACCAGATGAGCAGGAGTGGTGGCAAGCCCCCCTAGGTGAAGCGGCAACCATGGAAGAGTCCGGAGAAATGGAGGGATTCTTACTCCTCAGAAGAGGAAGAAGCAGATAGGGAAGAGGGAAGGCCAGGACAGGAGGAGGAAGAAGTTGAGCCAGAATCAGGCTCTTGTGAGGAGAGGAGCCAGCGGGCCCCCTCCCCTCCTCCCATCTCAGCTGTAGAGCGTAGAGCTGAGAAACGGAGGGAGCAATTGGAGGCAGTTGCAGCTCGTAAAAGGCATGGTGACGATCTGGCTACTTAAGGAAGGCCGGCTGCTTCCCTCGCCAGCACCTGCAACTGCTGTGCTGAAGCACATGGTTGTGCCTGCTCATCCTGCTCCTGATCCCGTGTACCTGACTTCGGCTGGTTCCTGACTCGGACTGCTCCTGACTTCGGCTTCTCTTGATCCCGGTACTGATACCTGACTGACTGTTCCTGACTCCGTCTGTTAAACCTAGGCTCCGTCTGCATCCGGCGGCTGGCTTCGGCACGCCATCCTGTTGGCGCCATAACAGCCACCCCTTCAAGAATACCTCTCTGAGGTCCTTCCTAGAGTGAGACAAGGATGGAGGAGGCGGAGAATCTCACTGCCAGGTAGAAAGAAGATGGCAAGGCCAGGCAGCAGAAGCAAGTGGTGGGTCTGTGTGTGTGTGTGTGTGTGTGCACGCGCACGCACACACGTGTGCACACACACACGTGTGCTCCAATTTTTCTCACCCTGGTCCCACTGCCTGTGGCACTTACTTCAGTTTGCCTAATGGAAGGGCTTGTCCTGTCATGGTAACTCACCAAAGCTATCTAGCCAGTTATCTTCTCTTTCCCCTCATTCCTGCCATTTCTTCAAAGAAACCTCCTTTCATACTTTGACATTTTGCTTATAGAGGAAAATCTCCCTTAAGTTCTAAGACAACAAAGTTAAGCTTTGTGTTCTAAGAGCAGTTCAGAAGGTTCTGTGAGATTTGGTGTTTGGGGCTTTGAGAAAGTAAATCCAAAGCTTTCCCTTTGTTTATTTTCCACCAGAGCTGGGCTGAAAGGGAGGAGACCTTGGCAGCAGGGCTTGGAAGCTTCCCAAGCAGGTCAGCAGGCTGGAGTGTGGCCAGAGGTTCACCCTGTCTGATGGCAGTCTCCTGTAATTCTTTTTCTGGGGCAGCTCCTATATTACAAAGGGGTCTTCCAATAAGGAAAAGCCCCCTGCCCCAGCATTCCCTCACTGAAGCGAGTAGGACGTGGGCAGTGAATCAAAACTAATTTAGTTGGATGAGTTCACTGACATAGGATGTGGCAAAGCTACAATTTATCTATTTAATAGAATTCTTTTCCAACTGTCATGGAGAATACTGACACAGCAGCTTACAACAAACAAACAAATAAACAATGTGTCAAACAACTTAAAAGCAAGAAACTAAAACTGAAGTCAGGGTGGGTAGAACCAATCAGACATACTCACTGGTGCACCAATGCTGCCCTGACCTCATCAACAACCTGCCCCACATGCCATCCTAGTAAGCAGTGTGTCACTCTTGGGAGACCACCTCCATGGCACTGACCCACCTTGCTGGCTCCTCCTGATTCCAGCCCATTTAGAGCTCTGAAGTCATTCATTGAGCCTGGAAACAAATAGCCAATATTAACTGGTGCATGATTGGTCTATCTGTAGCTTGTAGAATTCCTAGCCCAGCAAATGTCCTGGTGGTCTATATTCTGTACTGCTTGAAATTTTAAACTACCTCCAAAGGCAGCTGTATGTGCAGTGCATGACTAGTTTGCCTTCCATGGCTGCGATCAATGAGAGAAATCTCAAAGCCACAGTGCGTTTCAACATGGTTTTGTGGAGCATTCATAGCTGCAGACTGAGTTTGTAATGCTTTCTTGTTGCAAATGGAAGGATGCAACTTTTTAGGTCAGCACTGATGATGCACAAAGCAGCCGGTGGGGGAAGTGTGATGATGATATTCCTAATATAGTACTCTCTTTGCTTTCAGATGGTCTCAGCTGTCCAGTTCTTTGCTTGCTGTTAGGGATGTAGGCTGCTAGACATTAATTCATGTTAACTTGCAATAGAAATGTGTGAGGGACATGTTATGTCCAGATGAATGCCCAATGAATTCGAGATAGTGTGTCACGGCAAAAGGCATCAGAGGAAGTTCCTGGGTTCAAGCTCCAAGATCTCATGCGTAATCCCTTGTGGGACCTCTATGGGAGCAGCACTTAAAATCCCTAATAGGAGCAGCAGTTAAAATCCCTAATAGGCTGTCACTTCTCATAAAGTATCTGGAGGCCATTTCATCTTAGGAAGATGGGACTCTCCACAGAACAGCTAATGATGTGTAAGTTGTAAAATCCTCTTCTGCTGAGAAGTTTCAGCACAACTGTAATAAGTCTCCTTGGTTTGCCTGCGTGGCCAGCTTATTAAATGCTCTTTAAACAACATGGAACAACTGCCAGAGCAAACCGGAGAGACCCACAATGAACTGAAATTCACTTTCCTGTGCTCTTTTTATATATAAAAAATCCTTACATTTAATTAGTGGCTTGGTGGTGGTGGTTGTTCCAAAACTACATTATATATAAATGAGCAGTAGCAATTATAATTACCCAAAGACAATAATAAAAAAGCCAATCTTTAAATTTGTCTATATATTACACTAGGGCTACAATGCAATATATTACCTGGGAAGTAAATTTTGCTGACTGCAACCTGCTCTGGAGGAGAATACACTCCACCTAAAGCTGCATGAAGGACGCGGGTGGCGCTGTGGTCTAAACCACAGAGCCTAGGGCTTGCTGATCAGAAGGTCGGCGGTTCGAATTCCTGCGGCGGGATGAGCTCCCGTTGCTTGGTCCCTGCTCCTGCCAACCTAGCAGTTCGAAAGCACGTCAAAGTGCAAGTAGGTACCGCTTTGGCGGGAAGGTAAACAGCGTTTCCGTGCGCTAGCTCTGGTTCGCCAGAAGTGGCTTTGTCATGCTGGCCACATGACCCAGAAGCTGTATGCCGGCTCCCTTGGCCTATAGAGCGAGATGAGCACTGCAACCCCAGAGTTGTCCGCGACTGGACCTAACGGTCAGGGGTACCTTTACCTTTAAAGCTGCATGAAAGAAGATTCTGACTAAACATTCTGAAAAAAAACTTTCTGACAGTAGGAGCTGTTCAGCAGTGGAATGGACTCCCATAAGAAGGGGTGGACTCTCCTTCCTTGGAGGTTTTTAAACAGAGGTTGGATGGTCATCTGTCATGGATGCTTTAGCTGAGATTCCTGCATTTCAGGGGGTTGTAGCTGACCCTTGTGGTCCCTTCCAACTCTATGATTCTATGACCATTTTGTAGTTCGTTGTTGTGATCATTGTCATTACATTTATATCCCACCTTCCCTCCAAGAAGCTCAAGGTGGCATACGTGGTTCCCTGATTTTTATACTCACAACAACCCTGTGAGGTGGGCTAGGCCGAGAGACTGTGACTGGCCCAAATTCACCCAGTGAGCTTCCTGTCTAAGTGGAAATTTGAACTACCGGTACAGGGTCCCAGGCTGCGTGGTGAATATTCATGGATCCATCTTTGATAATAGAGGAACATAGGGCCTCTGTGGCTCAAGAGTACCTTCAACCAGCTTAGGTTGGTATGCTACCTATGACTCTGTCAGAGCATTTGGATTTGCTTCAGCAACCAATGCCCACTTTGGATTTCTGCAAAACATTTTGGATTTTGAAATATACTCGGAGTGAAGTGTGAATTTCATGCTCTTTATTCAGCTCATAGTAGCAAGGAATGAATCTTTCCCCTAAACGTCTGCTATATATACATTATTTACACAATGGGCCCCACGTGATTGGCTAATTCCGGGCTACTCCTGTAGGCCAATCAGGTTGTGGATTCACTTCATCCAGGAGCCTGATTGACTGCTCTTGCAGGCCAATCAGGTCACTGATTCACTTCCACCTGAAGCTGGATTGGGTGGCTCCTGCGGACCAATCAGACTGCTGCATTCTGGATCCTATTGTTCTAGGACCAATCAGACTGCTGCATTCTGGGTCCTATTGTTCTAGGATTCAGCTCAGTACATAACACCTTTCTTCAAAACATTTGTACCCACTTGAACAATGGCGTCTTAATCCAAGGTCCTTCTTTTAGCGTTGCCACCATGGGAGATACGGCAGCTGGTTATGATTGAAAGGTCTTTGGTTATAAAATATCATCCCCAGGATGATCCACTGATGCCCTTTCACAGCACTAGACTTGTCAAATATTGTGATGCAGTGGTTAGAATGTCAGACTAGGAGTTGGTAGTTCAGGGTTCGAATCCCCATTTGGCCATGGAGCTCACTGGGTGACCTTGAGCCTACCATTGCCTTTTAGCCCAATCTACATCATAAGGATTGAATGAAGAGAGGGGAAAGCATGTATACCTCCTTGAACTCCTTGGAGAAAAGGGTAGGATACAAATGCAATAAAAAAATAAGTAAATGAAAAATCAACATGTGAGAGAATGTGGTGGCATGATTGCATATGAATTGGGCGTTAGGGAGCCACAAAAAGCCCAGGAAAAATTTGGGGAATTCTTTTAATTTCTTCAGAATCCCTATGGGTATCATGCCAGAGCAGGAGAAAGTTGGTGGCATTTCTATACAGTGCATTCAAAGGTGTGCATTCCATCCTCAGCGATCTGCATACGTGTCGCTCCATGGACTTCAGTTCACATCTAATGAGGTGAATTAGCCTCTGGCGTCCCTTTCCTCAGTTTCTAGGAGCAGATAGATCCTTTCTTTACTTGCTGTCATGTTTACTTTTTTTCAGCAGTAGCTCTAACAGTCCAGGAGAGGAGAGTGACAGACATCAGGGAAATAATTGCTAGTGTTTAACATAATGCTGCTTTGTTTTGGCTTAATTTGTCATGTTTTCTGAATATGTAAACGTGAAACCCCTAGTGTTTGTTTAATGACAGGACAATCCATTCCTTCGAAGATAGCAATCAGTCTAATGAATTACCACAGCTAAAATCCAGTCTTGATGAATTTCATGATTTACACAAGCCAAAGGGGACAAAGTGTTCCACCTCCTTCCCAAAGCCTGGCTAGTGTTTGCTTCCTAAAGGAGGCGTGAGGGCTCTGACAGCATCCTAGAGCCCTTATGCCTCCTTCCTGAAGCCTTGGCAAGTTTTGGAAGGACTGGGGAGGGCTCTAGGAGCCTGCCAGAGTCTCATGCCTCTTTTCCAAAGCCTGGCACTTCCTTTACAGAATCACAGAATCACAGAATCATAGAGTTGGAAGAGACCACAAGGGCCATCCAGTCCAACCCCCTGCCAAGCAGGAAACACCATCAAAGCATTCCTGACAGGTGGCTGTCAAGCCTCTGCTTAAAGACCTCCAAAGAAGGAGACTCCACCACACTCCTTGGCAGCAAATTCCATTGTCGAACAGCTCTTACTGTCAAGAAATTCTTCCTAATGTTTAGGTGGAATCTTCTTTCTTGTAGTTTGAATCCATTGCTCCGTGTCCGCTTCTCTGGAGCAGCAGAAAACAACCTTTCTCCCTCCTCTATATGACATCCTTTTATATATTTGAACATGGCTATCATATCACCCCTTAACCGTCTCTTCTCCAGGCTAAACATACCCAGCTCCCTAAGCCGTTCCTCATAAGGCATCGTTTCCAGGCCTTTGACCATTTTGGTTGCCCTCCTCTGGACACGTTCCAGCTTGTCAATATCCTTCTTGAACTGTGGTGCCCAGAACTGGACACAGTATTCCAGGTGGGGTCTGACCAGAGCGGAATACAGTGGTACTATTACTTCCCTTGATCTAGATGCTATACTCCTATTGATGCAGCCCAGAATTGCATTGGCTTTTTTAGCTGCTGCATCACACTGTTGACTCATGTCAAGTTTGTGGTCTACCAAGACTCCTAGATCCTTTTCACTTGTACTGCTCTCAAGCCAGGTATCACCCATCCTGTATTTGTGCCTTTCATTTTTTTTGCCCAAGTGTAGTACTTTACATTTCTCCCTGTTAAAATTCATCCTGTTTGCCTTGGCCCAGTTCTCTAATCTGTTAAGGTCATTTTGAAGTGTGATCCTGTCCTCTGGGGTATTAGCCACCCCTCCCAATTTGGTGTCATCTGCAAACTTGATCAGGATGCCCTCAAGCCCATCATCCAAGTCATTGATAAAGATGTTGAATAAGACTGGGCCCAAGACAGAACCCTGTGGCACCCCACTAGTCACTTCTCTCCAGGATGAAGAGGAGCCATTGATGAGCACCCTTTGGGTTCGGTCAGTCAGCCAGTTACAAATCCACTGAATGGTAGCATTGTCTAGCCCGCATTTTACCAGCTTCTTTACAAGAATATCATGGGGCACCTTGTCAAAGGCCTTGCTGAAATCAAGATAGGCTACATCCACAGTGTTCCCTTCGTCTACCAGGCTTGTAATTCTGTCAAAAAATGAGATCAGATTAGTCTGACATGACTTATTTTTCAGAAACCCATGCTGACTTTTAGTGATCACAGCGTTCCTTTCTAGGTGCTCACAGACCGTTTGCTTAATGATCTGCTCTAGAATCTTTCCTGGTATTGATGTCAGGCTGACTGGGCGGTAATTGTTTGGGTCCTCTCTTTTCCCCTTTTTGAAAATAGGGACAACATTTGCCCTCCTCCAGTCTGCTGGGACTTCACCTGTTTTCCAGGAATTCTCAAAGATTACTGCCAGTGGCTCTGAAATTACCTCTGCCAGTTCTTTTAATACTCTGGGATGTAGTTCATCTGGCCCTGGAGACTTGAATACATCTAAACTAGCCAAGTGTTCTTGTACTACCTCCTTACTTATTCTGGGCTGTGTTTCCCCTGCTGAATCATCTGCTCCATATTCTTCAGGTCGGGCATTGTTTTCTTTTTTGGAGAAGACTGAGGCAAAGAAGGTATTGAGGAGTTCTGCCCTTTCTGCGTCCCCTGTTCGCATTTCACCATCTTCTCCTCTAAGTGACCCCACTGTTTCCTTGTTCTTCCTTTTGCTACGGACATACCCATAAAAACTCTTTTTATTGCTTTTAACCTCTCTAGCAAGCCTGAGTTCATTCTGTGCTTTAGCTTTTCTGACTTTGTCTCTACATGTGCTGGCTATTTGTTTGAATTCCTCTCTGGTGGTTTCCCCCTTTTTCCATTTCTTGTACATATCCCTTTTAAATCTTAACTCAGTTAAAAGTTCTTTAGATAGCCACCCTGGCTTCTTTAGGCACCTTCCATGTTTTCGTCGCATTGGTACTGCTTGAAGTTGTGCTTTTAATATCTCCCTTTTAACAAACTCCCATCCATCATGAACTCCCATCCCTTTTGGTATTACTGACCATGGGATCACATCCAGCATTTCCCTAAGTTTTCTGAAGTCGGCTTTCTTAAAGTCTAGAATTTGAGTCTTAGTATGCTTGGTTGCTCCTTTCTGATGTATAATAAACTCCAGAAGAGCATGATCACTCCCACCTAATGATCCTGCCACTTCTACCCCACTAACCAGGTCATCACTATTGGTTAGGACCAGATCTAAAATGGCTGATCCTCTTGTTGCTTCTCCCACTTTCTGGACAATGAAATTGTCTGCAAGGCCAGTGAGGAATCTGTTCGACCTTATGCTCTTGGCTGAGTTTGACATCCAACAAATATGCCCAAGATATTGGCTGAGTTTGACATCCAACAAATATGCCCAAGACATGCCCAAGACCATTTACTAGGTCTTGGGCAGTCAGTCGGTGTGAAGGCTGGTGTGGCATCAAATTTTGGCTTCACACTGTGCAGTGGTAGTACTGGGCTCCACCCATGCTCTGTCCCTTTGGGAAGCAGAACTTGGTAGTCCAGGGGTCAGCAACCTTTTTCAGCCGTGGGCCGGTCCACTGTCCCTCAGACCTTGTGGGGGGCCAGACTATATTTTGAAAAAAAATAATGAACGAATTCCTACGCCTCATAAATAACCCAGAGATGCATTTGAAATAAAAGGACACATTTTACTCATGTAAAAACACGCTGATTCCTGGACCATCTGTGGGCCGGATTGAGAAGGCGAATGGGCCGCATCCGGCCCCCGGGCCTTAGGTTGCCTACCTCTGTGCTAGTTTATAGTACGAGCATCAAACATGGAGATGTTCTTTTTTGAAGTTGGGCAATAGTAACAGTGCAGGATTCCTATTGGTGTACTCAGTGCTTTTTTGGGGGGGTGCAGGGGTACACATACTCCTAAACATTTTGTGAATCTAAGTCTGGCCTCATTGAGGGGCAGTATTTCAATATGAGTAGGAAAATGAGAGTACCCATAAACATTTTTTAAGAAAAAAAGCACTGGGTGTACCTCCCAGCTGCAGCAAGGCTTCTCTGCCCGAGCTTCCCAAGCTGCTTCAGGTTTCTGGCCCTGAAATATACTCAGAGTCGAGTGTGGATTTCATGCTCTTTATTCAGCTCATAGTAGCGAGGAATGAAAGTTCCCCCAGAACGTCTGCTTTATATACATTATTTACACAATGGGCCCCACGTGATTGGCTAATTCCAGGATATTCCTGTAGGCCAATCAGGTTGCGGATTCACTTCCCCCTGGAGCTGGATTGGGTGGCTCCTGCGGACCAATCAGACTGCTGCATTCTGAATCCTATTGTTCTAGGACCATTCAGACTGCTGCATTTTGGATCCTATTCAACTCAGTACATAACAGGCCCTTTACTTGTTGGCCCAGTTTGAGTGTTCATTACTCGGGGGGGGGTGCTGTGCAGAAAGCGGGATTTGTGGCACAAAATGGCACAAAACCAGCACATCGCTTTGGCATGGGTTTGGAGCCAAGTGGACAAGGTTGGGTTCCCCCCCTTTACTTCTGACCCTGGTTGCTCAGTTTGAGGGGCTGTGAAAAAGCGGGGTTTGTGGCACAAAACCAGCACAAAACTTTGGCACCTGTTTGGAGTCAGTCAGACAAGGTTGGAATTTTTGCCATTAGCTTGTGACCCTGATTTGCTTTGTCAGTTACTCAGTTTGGCGGGCAGCACAAAACATGGGGTTCACAGCACAAAATGGCACAAAAGTAGCAGAAAACTTTGGCATCATTTTGAGGCGATCTGGAATTTCGGGGTCACACGTTAATGAAGCTGCATAGTCTGGCTGTTGGGACTTTGCCCTGGAGGAACTCTGGTTTCTGTTCCAATATCATTTAATTGTTTAGGGTCATATATTGCAAACACTTTGTGAAACGTAGTCACCATGCTGCTTAGTTTTAGTTATGGCATCTGAAGACAGCCCTGTATAGGTTTGATGTTTTATTGTGCTTAATGTTTTTAATTTGTTGGAAGCTGCCCAGAGTGGCTGGGACAACCCAGTCAGATAGGTGGCATAATAATAATAATAATAATAATAATAATGCCATGTGCTGCACAGGGCATTTGGTTTCCTGAACAGGGGCATGCTGACAGACAACCAGAATTATATAGTAGACAGAGCTCTGAGTTCAAATCCTCACTCATGTATGAAGCTCACTGGGAGAACATGGATCAGCCACTATTAATATACAGTTGATTTGAGAACAGAAATGGGGTAGACTATACATAAATCTAAACTCCTTGGATTTAGGACAGATATAAATGCTTGTATGTATATATCAATATCTGCATTCTTTTTATGATCCCAAGTGTCTGGCCCAAATCACTGCTGAGAGTTGCTTGATAGCCTAGCATATTGGCAATAACCATATATAGGTGACTAGTGAACACATGGTAGGAAGGTCATCTTCCCCTTTTGCACAGGGGCAGTTCTCATATAAGTTGTCTGCTTATGGGTTCTCTCTATGTGATCTGGCATCACCAAAATGCTTGGTACAGGTTGTGCAAAGACAGCTTATGATTCTGCACAGAAGATCAGATGGAAGTGTAGACGCTGCACATTTGAATTCATAGGCCATCTGAATAGGGTGGCTGCTTTTAGCATTTCAGACACCAGAGCCATGAACAGGATTTTCATGAGGTGAAACTTTAGAAGTCTACGTGGCCCCTTTCTACTCATTATGGCTAGGCAAAGTGGAGTAAATTATGCATCACAAACAAAGCATATCTTATTTATTCAGGTTATGGAATTCTGTGTGTGGAGCTTCCATTGCCATTGGAACAAATAAAGGAACCCATTCATCAATGTCACACACACACACACACATATATACATTCCCTGTTCTTCCTTCCCTCTTGGATTTTGTGAAAAAGAATGTGGGTTCCCCTCCTACTACCAAATTAGTTTTTGTCCTTTTCAATACAATATCCAAGATTATATCACATAGGTCATGTGATAAAGCTATGCAAATGATCAGCAGTGGTATTTTCCCAGCTAGATGGAATTTTATTGCTGG
This sequence comes from Darevskia mixta, assembly GCA_034641385.1. Classification (NCBI taxonomy): domain Eukaryota; kingdom Metazoa; phylum Chordata; class Lepidosauria; order Squamata; family Lacertidae; genus Darevskia; species Darevskia mixta. Next base: position 7,224,019 of record JAWWNH010000001.1, on the reverse strand, counting down.
GTGACTTTCAAAATATAGCTAAATCCTCTTAGCTATTCAGCAGTTGGGCACTTAGCTATTATGGTGAAGGGTGCCCTATAAATACTAAAATGGATTGCCCAAGTAGGATTGAGTTATTCTAATGTTTAAAGGAACAGACAGGCAAGGCTGCTGTTTTTCATTAATCTAGCCTATAATTTTAGCTAACGGCACTGTTTCATTTATACCTTTTAACTTCCCCTGTATACTCTGTAAGAGGAATGAAGTTCCCAGTAATAAGCAAACATAAAAAGTAAGTGTCCCTATTTAAATCCTGCTATAATGATTTAGTAGTGGGGTTAGGAATGATGAAATCTATCTATTGTGTTATAGCTGCAGACCTTTGATTTCTTTAAAAAAACAAAACTTTAAAAAAGATATGTGGCAAAAATAAATAAATTATGATGTTGGCAAGACCATTTCAAGAGCCTTGGTAAGAAACACAACTTCCCACTCATGGCAGCATTATAAGCATCCAAGTTGTCACACATTTGCTGAGCTGTAAAGTCTTCAAACCACCATAATTCCTGAAATTTGTTAGAGCCGATAGATCTAAGAGACATCAGCAACACATTACTGTATCCTTCCTCAGTTGATATTACTGTTCTGAATGTTGAGTTATTCCTGTGTCCTGGAAGTTCCTTAGTGCTGAGATTTTCAAACTTTTCATGTTGGTGACACACTTTTTAGACATGCATCATTTCGCGACGCAATAGTTCCGTTTTACTAGCAGATTGGCGGTTAAACTAACCCCTTCCTGGCCCTGGGAGGAGCTTGGGGAGCGTTCACACGATACACTGCAACAGACACACTAACGTGTTGACACACACAGTTTGGAAAGCTCTGCCTTAGTGCTACCTGCCCAACAAAAATCTGTAGTTTTACAAACATGGGAGTCCGCTCCTTCTTGTTTCTCAGTGGCCCTCTTCTGACTCCATTTGGTCAGCACTCACTATTGAGTTTGCTATTAGGGGGAAAGGTAAATTCACTAGTGTTTTCCTGCTTCAATGCATAAGTTGACAGTACTGATTACATTTTTCAAAGGTCAACCTGAACACGATAGTAGTCAAACCAAGTGCTTTCCAAGGCCCAAATGATAGCACCCAGGCTGCTGCCCTCTTTCAGCTTGGCTATTAGATGCAAACGATAAAAGGTGATCCTGCAACTTGGACAGTCAGAAGCATCTCTGGGTATAAGAGAACCTACAGGTATCAAAGCTTGTGTTTCTACATCATTAAAAGGTAACTTCTCCCAAAAGGTATGTACCTCCTATATTGAGCAATTGAACAACATGGCATAGAGGCTCAGACACAAGAGAAATACAGTGGTAACTCAGGTTAAGTACGCTTCAGGTTAAGTACACTTCAGGTTAAAAACTCCGCTAAGAACAGAAATCGTGCTCTGGCGGCGCAGCGGCAGCAGGAGGTCCCATTAGCTAAAGTGGTGCTTCAGGTTAAGTACGCTTCAGGTTAAGAACGGACCACCAGAACTAGAAAAGACCCTGATGTTGGGAAAGATGGAGGGCACAAGGAGAAGGGGAAGACAGAGGATGAGATGGTTGGACAGTGTTCTTGAAGCTACTAACATGAGTTTGGCCAAACTGCGAGAGGCAGTGAAGGATAGGCGTGCCTGGCTTGCTATGGTCCATGGGGTCACGAAGAGTCCAACACGACTGAACAACTGAACAACAACAACAACAGGTACCACTGTAGATAAATAGAAAGTTCAGGAGTCTCTGTTCAACTTAGGAGTGCCAAATATCCATATGCATGAATTTTCAAAAGCAGTTTAGGATTTTTCAAAATTCTTACAGAAGCCTCTGGGATACATGATGATACCTGGGGAAGGGTACTAGCTATTTACAAATCTTAGTCTGTTACCAAAGATGTTCACTCAAATGTTATTCTCATTGAGGTCAGTGGGACTTACCGTACTTCTTACTAAGTATATGTAAGACTACAGCCTATTTTCTGCTACAAAAAACAAACAAAAACCTGCTCACCTCCTGACCCAGTGGCATTCCAAGGGCCTCAGAAACATAATAATGTCCCAGAGCTTCTTCTTTTTTTAAAGGTCTCGTAAAACCTGATAAAATGAATTGGATGCCACTCAATACTGATGGAGGTGTGTGTGTGTGTGTGCGAAATCTTGAGGCACTTTATTTCATAAGCAAGCTACACTGAGGTTCTTGGAAGGTCAAGAGGTAAAATATTTTGAGTAGCTGAGGCTATGGCAGGAGAAATAACAGTCCTTTCTTCCTCTGCTCTCCAAACAAGACTGAAGACAACAGTTCCTTCCTCCCTTCCTTTTTTCTATATAGCAGGGGTATACAGAGTACCTTCAGTTACAGCTGTTTAACAGTTGTCTTGTTTTAAGCCTTTTCATGATTGTGAAGCTCAAGTCACACCGTGGCAAGAGGCACCCTGCTTTCCTTGAACGCAGTGAGGGGAGGGAGGAAGAGCTGATTAGTCAGCATGACCCCTACTTGCCTCCAGTGACTGAAGGTGCTCTTGAACTCTGTACTAGCTCCAGGCAGAGTAAACCAGCTTCTTTCAACACAAAGCTCTGTATGGCCCCTGATAAAAATTTCCTTTCTATATATGACCAAACAGTGCACTGGCTTTGCTTCCTGGAGTTAAGTTAGCAGACTTAAGATAATGGAATCCGGATATGGCACAGCCATGCTATACATTTTTTTTAAAAAAAACACACATATTTTTATTAAAGATTTCTTGGTTTACAAAAGTATGTGCAATGCCTCTTTTTTCAAGTTACATTTTCTACAGATCAGTTTCGTTTCTATTCTGCTTAGTGTATGTGTGGGGTTTTGTGTCAGTGTCGCTTGTGTGGGTTCTCTTCACTATTTGCTTGTGTTTCTTTGGTGGTGAGAGAGGTCGGGGTTGGCCTAGGGTGTGGTTGTTTGTTTGTGATTGGCTGTGGTGAACTTTGTTTTTATGTGTGAGTGGGGTATGCATGTGTTTTTGAATCAGGTTAGCCTGATTGATTCGTATGCTGTTGGCAGATTCTTGTCATTTTCTTGTTGGGCTGTGTATGTGATAAAGGGGAGCCATACCGGGGTGAAGGCATCTTCTATTTGTCCCCGTTTCAGTTTATTGGTTAGTTTTTCTAATAAGGCTGTTTCCCATACTATTTGATACCACCTGTCCATGCTTACTCCTGACAGGTCTCTCCAGTGTCTGGCTATGATGTTTCTGGCTGCTGAGAGTAGGTGGGTTATGAACTCTTTATGATGTGAGTGGGCATTAATATCTTGGAAGATGTTTAGTAGGGCCAGTTCTGGGGGGACTTCTAATACTTGCTTAGTTATTTTGCATATTTCTTGTATGATTGTTGTCCAGAATAGTTGGATTTTGGGACATTCCCACCACATGTGGAAGTATGTGACTGTGGAGGTACATCCTCTCCAGCATTTTGGTGAGATTCCTGATCGTGTTAGCGCTAGTTTCCTTGGTGTTAGGTACCATCTGTGAGTTTCAGAGTGAGTTCTTTCCTTTTTGCTGATATGGATTTAAAGGGCGGTTTAGACCACATTCTGGTCCACTGAGTGGGGTTAATCTCATAGCCTATGTCATCCTCCCATTGTTTTTTGATTACGTCTAGGGGGGTTGTGGGATTTTAGAGTAGTATTTTTTACATTGTGGATACCATCCCTTTCCGTGTCCCTTTGTTGTTAGGAGGAGGTTTTCGAAGGTTGTCAGGGGCCTAGTTGCTGCAGATTTTACTACTGGATTGTTTAAGAGGGCATGCAATTGGTGGTGTGTTAGCCAGGGCATTTGGTTGTCTCCTAGTTTGCCTTGTATTTCTTGTGTTGATAAGGGTTTGTTATTTTTGTAGAAGTCTGTTAGGCAGTATAAGTCTTTGGTTTGCCAGGTTTTTATCTGGAGGTTCTGTGCTGCGTGATGGAATAATGGGTGGTGTGCCAGGGGAATTAGTGGGGATGGGCCATGCTATACATTTAAAGGTCACATTGTCCCTCAAAGAGGGTGAACTACATTTGGATATTCTCCTTACCCTCACGGTCATCTTTCAATTCGGAAAATAAATAAATCTGCAAACAGTTTAGCACTGTTCAAGCATTCTCCCTCACATGCTTCCCATTAGAAAGGTCCTCCTTGCTGGCTCTGGTCCTACAGTTTCGTTCCTGGTGGCTGAGCCCCATAGCCTCCCATGGGGACATCTATAGCAGGAAGCTGGCTCTAGGACTGCACAGAGCCTCCATGAGGAGAACGGCTGCCTGCAGCAGCAGCTGACCTTGGACGTGTGCAAGGGCAGGCTTTTAGGAATGCTGCAAAAGGGAGGAGGCCAGTGAACAAGCAGGTTCTCCCTCCCCTAATGCTATTGGGGGAAATGGCCAAATAGGGCTTTGATTACACACATTTCATGCTGCTTCTCAGAACAGTGTTCTAATGGTGTAACCATCTGAGAATAAGACATCTAGAGATCACACAAAGCCTCTAGAAGGAAGAAAAAACACATTTTCTATAAAAAAAGGCTTTTAAAATCTTTCAAAGTAACAGAAAGCTAGAGATTTTTTGAAAAATGAAAAAATAGCGGGGCTGGCAGTTTTGTTTCATTGTAGGGCTATGGATTCTCTGCTCTGCAATAGGCTAAGGGCACTGAAAGTAGGAAGGCATAAAAGTTAAACTGGAAACAGATTTGTCTTTCTTTTTTTCCCCTTTTTTTAAAAAAAACACAGACTGCAACATTTCTGACTTTATTGAAGGTCTAACAAAATAAAGCAAATAATGTTTCCTTAAAAAGAATTACTGCAATTAATTGTTTGTAAACTATTTAGTCGTGTCCGACTCTTTGTGACCCCATGGACCAGAGCACACCAGGCACTCCTATCTTCCACTGCCTCCCGCAGTTTGGTCAAACTCATGTTGGTAGCTTCGAGAACACTGTCCAACCATCTCATCCTCTGTTGTCCCCTTCTCCTTGTACCCTCAATCTTTCCCAACATCAGGGTCTTTTCCAGCGAGTCTTCTCTTCTCATGAGGTGGCCAAAGTATTGGAGCCTCAGCTTCAGGATCTGTCCTTCCAGTAAGCACTCAGGGTTGATTTCCTTAAGAATGGATAGGTTTGATCTTCTTGTAGTCCATGGGACTCTCAAGAGTCTCCTCCAGCTCCATAATTCAAAAGCATCAATTCTTCAGCAATCAGCCTTCTTTATGGTTCAGCTCTCACTTCCATACATCACTACTGGGAAAACCATAGCTTTAACTATACAGACCTTTGTCGGCAAGGTGATGTCTTTGCTTTTTAAGATGCTGTCTAGGTTTGTCATTGCTTTTTTCCCAAGAAGCAGGAGTCTTTTAATTTCGTGACTGCTGTCACCATCTGCAGTGATGATGGAACCCAAGAAAGTAAAATCTCTCACTGCCTCAATTTCTTCCCCTTCTATTTGCCAGGAGGTGATGGGACCAGTGGCCATGATCTTAGGTTTTTTGATGTTGAGCTTCAGACCATATTTTGTGCTCTCCTCTTTCACCCTCATTAAGAGGTTCTTTAATTCCTCCTCACTTTCTGCCATCAAGGTTGTGTCATCAGCATATCTGAGGTTGTTGATTTTTCTTCCGGCAATCTTAATTCCGGCTTGGGATTCATCCAGTCCAGCCTTTCACATGATGAATTCTGCATATAAGTTAAATAAGCAGGGAGACAATATACAGCTTAAAAGTAAAGGTAAAGGGACACCTGACCATTAGGTCTAGTAGCGGACAACTCTGGGGTTGCGGCGCTCATCTTGCTTTATTGGCCAAGGGAGCCAACGTACAGTTTCCGGGTCATGTGGCCAGCATGACTAAGCCACCTCTGGCGAACCAGAGCATCGCATGGAAACGCCATTTACCTTCCCGCCGGAGCGGTACCTATTTATCTACTTGCACTTTGATGTGCTTTCGAACTGCTAGGTGGGTAGGAGCTGGGACTGGGGATTCGAACCGCCGACCTTCTGATCGGCAAGCCCTAGGCTTTGTGGTTTAACACAGTGTTCCCCAACCTTGGGCCTCCAGCTGTTTTCAGACTACAATTCCCATCATCCCTGACCACTGGTCTTGCTAGCGAGGGATGATGAGAGTTGTAGTCCAAAAACAGCTGGAGGCCCAAGGTTAGGAAACACTGGTTTAACATATACATATATGTTACATATACATATACAGCTTAAAGATGGCTAAATATAATTGATTTTTGTACTATGAGAATTTTATTATTTTAAAATGGATGGTAGTGTTCGGTTTTTGTTATATGTGGATTACACTTTCTGCTCTTTTTGGATTTATTGGGGTTTTGGGTGTACCTACAGTATTTCTTTGGGGGGGAAATTAAATATGGTTAATTAGTTAATTGTCGTAGGACACGTGGCATCAATAATGATCACTTGATGCAACTTGTTGTGCCATTGAATTAAGCAATTAGGGCAAAAACAAAAATGTGAGGATAAAATGGATAACTGAGGGAAGTTGTCATTTTGTTGCCCATGTCTGAAGTGTGATATCATACAGAGTACATAGTCCACATTTCTTCAACAAATACTACATCTTCGCCTGGGTTCTGTGGGACAGATGAGAGGCTCAGCCCAAAGTATTATATTTGTCGACTGTGGGGTAACGTTACATAGAAATCTGCTGACTTTCAAAGCCACTGCGTAGATACATCCTTCCTGCTGGCACCTCTCTTTGTGAAATTTATTTATGCACACCTCCTAAACTTAATGGAATAATAGGAACATGATGCCCCTTTGGTTTCCCAGAGTACATGGAGAAAAGGAGCATTGCTTCAACTTTCTCTTTGCCTGACCTTTAGAAAAAGTGTTTAACAGGACATATATTGATTTAGGTTTTTCCCTTTCTCCAGCTTTCAGTGGGAAACTACTTATTGCTTCTTAAGTTGAAATAATGACCTCCAGCAACCCTACTGAGGTGAAAGCTTTCAAGTAGTCAATAAAGCACATCCTGACTCTCTAGCTTAGACCATTTTCTGCTGCTACTATTACCTATAGGGTTAAAAACTTCATCTCGTATTGGTTGAGCCAGCCTACTTTTATTTGCACCATTACTCCATTCTCTTCCTTCTCCATAAACAACTGCAGTGCCCTGAGTGAAAGAGGTTGGAAACTCGACCAACAGAATATTGTCATGGGCTGGTAACTTTCTTTACGTCAGACATGTGTCGTCTTGAAGCAGAAAGTTTGAATTGGTGTGTGTGAGGCCCTTGCTGTGGATTCCAGCAAAACACTCTTCTCCTTTTTGCTGGCTCTTGGTCTATGGCCCTCTTTCATACACACACACACACACACACACACACACACACACACTTCTAGCATTCTGATAATGTAGATTTGTATTGTTGCAATAAAAAAATGGAAGAGTTTAGGCCAATTTCCAAAAGACCACCTGTGAGCTGAATTTCAATATTTTTAGAAGCCCCTTTTTCTGTTCCACCAATCTCTGTAATGGTTGATTATTATTTTGCATTATACTTTGTATTTTAATGCTGTTAGCTGCCTTGAGCACCATTTGGTGGGAATGCAGTATGGGAATTTAACAAATAAGTAAAAACACAATATATCCAATGTAAAACATGTGGATCATGTCACTGCTAGTGTGTTATATTGGTTCCATGTGCAATCTCATTGAAACTGGTAGAGAAGCAGCACAAAACAGTCCTGTATCTTTCAGTAATTGAGCAAATAAGCTCATGAAATGCCTGAAGCCAAGAATAGATACCATACACTGAGCATTGTTAGATGAACATTGTACCAAGTTCTAATCACCATATCTAATTGTAAGGAGGAACAAAGCACTACAGCTACTGTAATGCCTTACATTATGAACAATAATTAGGAAGCCAAGTGGAAAGCAGGTTTCTTTTAAAACATTGATTTATTGAAGAACAATAGAAAGATGGTTCAAGTGCTGAATTTCTAATGAAGTATTAGATTTTATTTCTCTCTCTGTATAATATATTTGTTAAGCAAAGACTTTGTTTAGCAAAGACTTGCTTTGCAGTCCTTCACATTATTCCTATCCTATGATGCAGAATGTGCAAAAGGCGAACTAAGACGAACAGACTGTACTTGAACCTTCTTGCACGGTAACTTCTTACTTGTTATTTACTGTTGTAACAATTGTTTTCTTAAAATGTATCTTCCGTACCATGAAAATAAATAAAAACAGTACAGTAGTAAAAAAAACCACACAATTATGTTTACCCTATATACTTGAGTATAAGCCTAGTTTTTCAGCACATTTTTTGTGCTGAAAAAGCCGCCCTCGGCTTATACTCGAGTGAGGCAGGCAGTGGCTCCTATGAAGCTTTCCCAGGTTTTTTGTGGTAAAATTGGGTGCCTCGGCTTATATTCGGGTCGGCTTATACTCGAATATATACGGTAAGTCCTTGTTTTTCATCAGGGTTATCAGAGTTAGCATTGAAAGTTTTCCTGAATATCTGAGATCACTTTTGGAGCAGGAATCATAAAGAGTTGCTCTGATATGTATATGGCCTTCTGATCATTACTGATCATTACAATGAGGTGGGGGCAATGTCAGTGCACCAGTGGGACAGCTGAATTGGCTCTGCTAGTGTGGCGGTGCCTCCCCAATCTTGCTGCTGCTCTGCCTGGCCCCACATCATCCTGCAAGTGGCAGAAGTAAGTCTGTGGAAAAACAGTAGTTTGCACAGACATGTAGATTTCATGGGATATCCAGGAGCAGGTCTCAACTGCTATAGTGAGTAAACTATACTCTCCTTCATTAGGGAAAAGATTGCCTACATCACCCATTTGGGTCAGTCATTCTCTCTTCCTATCTATTTATTTTTGTCTTGACTATTCTGTAAGAGATCTTATACACAAGGCAGGAATCTCCAAGTTAGGTAAAGGTAAAGGGACCCCTGAACATTAGGTCCAGTAGTGTCCGACTCTGGGGTTGCAGTGCTCATCTCTTTATTGGCCGAGAGCCGGCGTACAGCTTCCGGGTCATGTGGCCAGCATGACAAAGCCGCTTCTGGCGAACCAGAGCAGTGCACGGAAACACAGTTTTACCTTCCCGCCGGAGCGGTTCCTATTTATCTACTTGCACTTTGACTTGCTTTCGAACTGCTAGGTTGGCAGGAGCTGGGACCGAGCAACGGGAGCTCACCCCGTCGCAGGGATTCGAACCGCTGACCTTCTGATCAGCAAGCCCTAGGCTCAGTGGTTTAACCCACAGCGCCACCTGGGTCCCTATCTCCAAGTTATGGGGATTAAAAATATATTTGGATTGTCAGAAACAAAGCATTGCTAATATATTTACCAAGTCCAACTGCACAACTTTGTGATCCCTTTATTATGAACACCACTCACTGATTTCCCCACCATAGTATTTTGCCACTCAGATCAAAGAGTCCCTTTCAGCTCTACCCTCTTGCACCAAAATGTCTGTTTCTTTTTATAGTGCCATTTAATAAACAGCAGCATAAAGAACTGGGGATGGCTGAGGAAAGACAATATTAATTGAATCAATATAATCCAATTTCACTTCTGCATGGCTCTTTCTTCCCATTTTCACTACGTATGATCTCTTCCTTGTGGCCAGTCTCATTCATCTCTCTCGCCTCTCTGAGTGAAACTGCTTAAGATATCTGAATGACTATGGGGGTGGGGAGCTTGTCTGCACTTCAAACACACCAAACGTTAATCTCAATTTCAGGTGAATTTAAAACAAGAAGCAGCAGAAGCTAGGAACTGAATCAACTTATTTTAGTCTAAACACTCCAGACTTGTTCAGTTATATTAGTTCTGTTATATTCGCCAAGTCTGCTCCTTTGAGGCCAAGATAGCTTCCCTGGGAAAGCTGAGAGGCAGAAAGGATTGTAGACGAGACCTTCATGAGTCTGACAGAGGCACCCCATGTCCAATGTGACAGGTTCTTTACTGTTCTTTACTTTTCTTACTGTCATTGATAATGGAGCTCTCGGGGATGGGGGACATCACTCCAAGGAAGAAGGAAACAATACCTTAGAAGGGAATTATTCATTGGGGGATATTATCTCCTGCCATCTAGATAGGTTAGCAGATACCAGTGCTAAGGAAGATTCAGCAGTTGTGGCACACACCAGAACATCCGTCATCTGGGGAAATCAGTGATGTGGTCTTGGAAGCAAAATGTAGTTTGGTAGGAAGTCGCAATCCAAAGTAGCTTCTCATAAATACCGCATGCAGGAGACGGTAGGCAGGTGGGACAGAGGAATCAGGAAGAAGAGGAGTCTGGATTTGTTAGGAACTAGGATATGTTTGAGGAAAAGCCATGACTATAAAAAGGAGAAGAGGTTCCTCTTGAACCAAAAGTCTCTCTCTTTTCAGTTTTAAATAAAGTGTGCATAGGCCGGATACATTTCCTTTGCAAGAGAGTGTTCTCTTCTGTGTCTGGACAGGTTCTTGTGTGCTCTAGCGTTTGGTATAATGTGCATTCAGTGGTGGCCCAATGAACCTCCACATAGTAGCTCAGTGTGTATGCAATCAGATTCACAGCACATCTTAATGAGAGCACTGTGCACTATAAATCTCATCATCCCCACCATGTGAAGCTACAGTTTCCATATCCCCTCCACATATAGACTAATACCGAACAAAATCATATACAAAATCCTTAAAGGGACTCTCTCCCCCAAGTTTTGCATCCTCCAATTCAAGCAGCTGGCCAAGAGGGCAACATTCTGCTGACTCTATGGGCCAGATTCAGCTAATGAGTCCTGCTAGCAAAATCCTGTGTAAGAACTTCCACTAGTGGAAGTTTTCTCCTCCCCGCCTTCATGTGCCCCTGCATCACTCTCAAATTGGGTCTGGAGGGATCAGGAGAACTACCAGAATAGTCCACAGAGGGGGATCATTCCAGCTAGAAAGCTGAAATGCTTGTTTTGATGGAGCCGTCACCTTAGCAAGCTGTTGAACTCTTCCCTATATAATCCTGGTCATTTGGCAACTCTAATTCAAGTGCAGAGGAATATGAGGATGAAAAGCCAATCCTCTTACAGGAAGCTGTTTGACACCAAGTCAGACTATTTTTCCATTGAGCCTGATTTTGTCCATTGTGGCAAGCAGAAGCTCACTATGATCTCAGGCAGATCTACTGCTTTCCCATCACCTGCTACCTGAGCCTTTTAGCTGGACATGCATGAATTAGAACCTGGAACATCCAGCATGCTAATCACCTGGTCTATCACTGAACTATGGTCCTTACTTTTGACCTGGGTACCTTATTGCTGAGTACCTGGCCCAGATCCCCGCTATGGTGCCAAGGAAACTGAAAGGAGAAAGTCACTGCACTGGCAAGTGCTACTGAAATCACTGGGTCTTGCTTCCTGATGACTGGGCTGAGTCTACATCACGGTGCATCATAAAAGATCTTCCACCTTTCTCCACTTCTCAATGGTGACTTTCCTTATCCTGCTGAATCCACAGCCTGAAGAAGCCTGCCGGTGTTTTTTTCTTGAATGCCAGCCAGAAAAGAAGCCATGTTGTTTCCTGCTATTTTGATTCTTCTGCCCACTGATGTGATAACACTGATCGTATCTGAATTTTTGGTTGTGTTGTAAGGCCTCTCTGGTTCCTTTTTCTTTTTTTTAAATACAAGTGTGTGTTTCATGTAGGATAATAGTTCCAAGAGTGTGATTAGCACTCCTAACACCTCCAGCTGCTCTGTTCATGACTTTGTTCTTCTTGCTGTCTTTGTTGCTCATGCTGGTATTACTTTCGCTAGATGTCCTTTGTACACCCTTTTCCTCAGGCCTTTGTTTCTGTGGATGTGGGGGTGTGCTTAACCTTCTCTCCTTCCCTTTCCTTTCATTTGTCGGGTTTTCTTACTATCAGGGACTTTGCTTCATTTCTAACCAGCTGAGAGAAGGCAGTAATTTCTTCCTTTCCGTCCCCCATAGCAGAACTAAGTATTAGCCTAATACACAAACATAGCTGTAGGATATGCCAACACAGTGTGTTCTGCTTGGCGTTTGGCCATTATTCCTCCGGCTTTGCCTTTTCAATTGAAACTTTACAAGGACTCTCGCAAGATTATTTTTTATTTTTTGTTTCACAGAAGTTCATACACGATTTTGTGAAACAAAGATTCCGAATAGAGCTATTTGTTTTCTTTAGAAAGTAATCTATGGATATGACTGGCAGTAAAAAAAAAGTGCTATTGTCTTTAAATCAATGGCCTCTGGCACTTCCAGGCTAATACAATGCATGACTAAAATGGGTGCAGGGTGAGATCTGGTTGGGCTTACCAGAAGGAAAAAAAGTTTCTTTTCTCAGTTGCAGCAGTTGGAGATGGGAGAGAATGCTGTCCAGTTTGCATTTAAAGGTCAACCTATCTGATTAGCCCTTTCTGAAACACCATGCAAACCAAAACACAATTATTCCAATAAATTGTTCCAAAACACAGCCATCCTTCAAAATGTACACTTCTCCAGCCAAGTAACATGTGTACCAAAATTCATATGTTAAAGTGCAGTGTGCAGAAATATGTATATGTTGGTGAAAACAACATACCAAAATGCACGACATTGTATGAAATTGCTTTATATAGATGCATTTGTAAGACAAAATTGCAGGTGAAATGTGTATATTAGGATGGATTCTCACTACAGTGCTAGTGGGTTTGTATGAGGACGTAAAAAAAGAAGTCTGCAAACTGATGTGGAAGTACTGAACTTAGGAGCAGAAAAACAGAAATTGAAAGAAACAAAATAATAATAATAATAATAATAATAATAATAATAATAATAATAATAATAATAATGTTTGTTGTGGGGGAGGAAGGGAAAGGAGAATGTTAGCCACTTTGAGACTCCTTTGGGTAGTGATAAAGCGGGATATTATTAAACTCCTCCTCCTCCTCCTCCTCCTCCTCCTCTTCTTCTTCTTCTTCTTCTTCTTCATATTTTCAGATATAAAACATGAAAATGTTACAGATAATTCTGATATTTCAAAGTATGATACTATGTTATTATTTCTTGTAAAATAAAAAATAATATTGGCTTCCTATTCTATAAATAACTTGTTGTCCAAAGTCCAAATCAAATGCGTTGATTGAATCTGGAGATAATTATCTGTTGTCTACTAATGTTAGCATAAACAGCATATTTGGAAGTTAATGACAGAGTACAACAAGGGGGTATAGCATAATATGTAAAGTTTTATGTTATAGTCAAGAGTCAGCCAAGGTTATCAAATGCTTGGCTTAGAGAGGCAACTGTAAAAAATAATTAGAAACAAATTTTAAATGTGTTATTCTTTTTTGTTTGTTAATGAGAGGGGGAATTTGAGTCACTCTTAGGCTCATACAGAAAAAAATACCATTTCCCCCCCTTTTTCTATTTTCAGCATAAATACTAGATATTTGCAGTTCATTTAAATAGGAACTTTTGAATTTCTGCCTAAAACTGACCAGGAAAAGTACATTAAAGAGAAGGGGGAAATAGAAGCTTTATAAGGACCCCAGAGATTCCTTCTGCCTGGCTTCCAAAAAAAAATCACTTATTAATTGCAGCTCTGAGTTCACTCATTGGCTAAATGCACGGACAGGTGGGAATAGTCAGGCTGGCTCCTTTTGCAGAAATTGCTTAGAAAGGTACTTGCATATTTTGCTTCATAACTTTTTTTCCAGGGGCGCCTAGAAGCTTACATTTAAAAAAGGTCTAGAATCTCTGCCATGTGCTGCCAGTGAAGGTGTTGTTGGGCATTGGGGTGGCAACTCCTGAGGAGTGAGCATTAGAGCTGAGAACAAAGAAATGAACTTGATGAGTGGCTGACACCACTCCTCAGGTACTGCCACTGAATGCTGACTGTGTTGGGCAGAGGTCCGTTTCTGAACACTGCTCAGCAGTGGCAGAGGAAGGGGACAGACTGGGACTATACCAGGCTGGACAGTGCAGATGCCATGCATGGAATATGGCTAGACCCCAGATGTCACGTTCCCAAAAGCTTTATTGTGGTGGCTGTGTACGCAGGCCTTTCCTGAAGCTGTCAGTCAATTATATTGAGCTGATTGATCATCTCAGGACAGCAGCCTATCCCTGTGGATTTCCTTTATCTTCTACTTCCAACTGCGGGGCTTTTTGAATCAGGTTGGGTGCTGGGAACGAGTAAAACATAGATGATTTATTACTAGAACCTTGCAAATTGTTTGCCCCAAGATTGACTCCAGACGTGGTAAATGCCCAGGGAAGGAGGAGATTGTTGAAGAGGATGTGCATTCTGTCAGAAGTGATTCATTCAGCTCTACCTGACAGTTTTACTTTAATTTAGACAAGATGTCTTATTTCCCTGGAAAGAACAGATCTTCTTTAATTCAACATGTCCCCCCTCCTCCTCCCACTTCTCACACAGATGTTTCCATACTCTTAGGCCTAGCAAAAAAGCAAAAAACAACAACACTGTGCTCCCCCAGTTTAATTTGATTATCTCCTGGAGAAGGTTGATTTAACAAGAATCTGCATAGGAAAGGTTTGGACAGAGGTTATCCTGGATCTGAAGAAGAATGCTGACAAAAGCTGGAAAGTGAGGAGCTCACTGGAATGTCATGTTAAAGTTATAAGTTTAATGTACATAAAATGCTGTGTCTGAATGCATTGCATTTAAAATGTCATAAAAATCTCAGAGAAGACTGGCATTTTTCTATTTCAGTGAGCTAAGCTATCTGATGACTCTTTGCAGGAAATTCCTGCTGCAGAGCTCCATGTGGTTGTTGGAAATGGCTAGTAGCAGCAGCAGCAGCACTTGCAGAGAAGTTCTGCAATGAAGAACAAGCTTAGGATCTTGCTCTGAGACTAGAGAGAGGAAAGTTTACTGAACTGCATAAAGGACAGAATCTCTTTGCGTGATTGCAATGTGTTACCATTCAGTAAAGCTTAGAAACCCATTCTTGTGGTGGAGAGAATTCCATACCCTCCAACATTTCTCTGATGAAAATAGGGACATCCCATTCCATAATGATAATCTTACTATTTGTACACCACAAATCTTACTGGGTTGCTCCAGCCACTCTGGGCAGCTTCCAGCACGTATCAAAACATAATAAAACATTAAACATTAAAAAACCTCTCCTATACAGGATTGCCTTCAGACAGCTCAGGGGTTGGATAACTCCATACCCTCCAAAATCTCTGCAATGAAAATAGGGACATCCTATGGAAAAGCGGGACATTCTGGGATCAAATCATAAACCAGGATAGCTTCTCTAAATCAGGGACGTCCCTGGAAAATAGGGACACTTGACAGGTCTGGAATTTATTTCTACACAAGGGATTCTGCTGAACAACTTTAGTATGCCAGGCTGCATCTAGGCTGATCTAGAATTCCATGTCAGACCTGTCCCAGATACAAATCTACAAGTATTTGTATATTTCATGTGAATGAAAGTTCCTGAAGCCCCTTCCTGAAGCTCATTCCCTGTGCTGGTCCCAAGGGATATCCGATAGGCGAGGTCTAGTCCAGTCCAAGGTCAGTCCAATCCAGAAGTCACGAAGCCGAAGTCACAAAGCCGAGGTCAGGATTAAGTCGGAAGCCAAAGTCACAAAGCCGAGGTCAGGAGGAAGCCAGGAGTCAGAAGCCGAGGTAACAAAGCCGGGGTCAGGAACACAGGAGTCAGGAACCAGGAACTGGGCAGCAACGATGTTGCTCCTGCAACTTGGGACTGGGACTGGCCGGCTTTTATCTGCCCCGAGGCAGAGGGCGGCTCCGATCGTCAGGTGACTCGCCTCTCCTGGCTTGGAGGCGAGCACTCCTCCTGCGGGAACTTAGTTCCCTTCGCCTCTCTGCCCTGAACCTTTGCAACTCAGGAGAAGCTGGAGGGTTACCAGACCCAGAGGCAACCTCAGCTTCCCCTGACTGGGTGGGGAGTGGAGCACCTGCAGGCAATGAGTCCTCCACTCCATCAGAGGCCAGATCAAACTCAGCCGATGCCTGCACCTGAGGATCTAGCACAGGTGAGTCCCCTTCAGACTCAGGCCCCAGCCCTGGCTCTGCTGGTTCTGGAGGCAGGGAATCCTGTGCAGGCTGGGATCCCTCAGGTTCAGCGTCTGAGTCTGAATCCCAGGCCATCACACCATCCCCCCTCCCAGGCCCCCCCCTCAACCGAGGGGCCGGACCAGGCTTGCTGGGGTAAGTTGCATGGAACTCACGGAGGCAGGCAGGCGCATGGATGTTTTCCGCTGGTTCCCACGAACGATCCTCGGGCCCATACCCCTTCCAGTCGATGAGGTATTGGAGCTTCCCCCTGCGGTATCGGGAGTCGAGAATGTGCTCCACCTCGTACTCGGGCTCCCCCTGAACCAGAACTGGCTGCGGTCGTGGACGGTCTGGGTGGAACTCATCGGGCGGGGCGACCGGACTGAGTAGGGACCGGTGAAATACCGGGTGGACCTTCAGGGTCGCGGGTAATCGGAGACGGAATGCCACAGGTGAGACCCGGTCCACGATCGGAAATGGGCCGGTGAAGCGGGCATCCAGCTTCCGCGAAGGCCGAGAGGGGTGCAGGTGGCGGGTGGAGAGCCATACCAGGTCACCGACACGGAGTTCCGGCCCCTCCTGACGGTGACGGTCGGCCTGGGCCTTATACGCGTCCTTGGCCTGGCTCAGTTGCTCTGTCAGAAGCTGCTGCTGCGACTGGAGCTCCTGTAGCCAGTCTGTCACTGCGGGAACTGCAGATGCCGGCAGCACACTTGGGAACAACCGCGGGTGGTACCCATAGTTCGCCTGAAACGGGGTCTGTTGGGTGGAAGCGTGCACTGCGTTGTTATACGCGAACTCGGCCAACGCCAGGTGGTCGACCCAATCGTCCTGGTGGAAGCTGCAGTAGCACCGGAGGTACTGTTCCAACACCGCGTTTGCCCGTTCGGTCTGTCCATCTGTCTGCGGATGGTAGGCCGAAGATAGGCAGACCTCCGTCCCGAGAGCCTGATGTAGAGCACGCCAGAAGCGGGAGGTGAACTGGGCACCGCGATCGGAGACCAAACGTTCTGGTAGGCCATGTAAGCGGAAGACGTGTTGTAAGTACAGTTGCGCCGTCTCCTTGGCTGAGGGTACAGACGAGCACGGGGCACAGTGCACCATCTTAGTGAAGTGGTCCGTGAATACCAGGAGACAGGTACACTGATGGGACAGGGGTAGGTCCACCACGAAATCCAACGAAACCGTATGCCACGGACGAGGAGGAACTGGCAGTGGCTGTAGCAGTCCCGCAGGTCTCCCGGTCAATCCCTTGGCTCGCCGGCAGACATCGCAACCCCCAATGTACCGTGCCACGTCGGCTTTCAAGCGGGGCCACCAGAATTCCCGGCTGACCAGGTGGGTGGTCCGATACCTCCCGAAGTGGCCAGCTGCCGGGGCATCATGTGACATTCGGAGCACCTCGGCCCGCAAAGGCCCTGGTGGGATGTACAACCGACCACGGTGCATCAGCAGACCCTGGTGCACAACCAGTTCTGGGTATCGAGGGCACGATCCACTGGCCAATTCCTGAATCTGTTCCTGAGCCCACGCATCGACCCGTTGCTGCTTCCGCACTCGGTCCCGTAGTGACTCAGTCTCCTGAACAGCCAGGAACGCTGCTGGTGGGACGATTGTTGTTGGGGCCGCCTGCTGCACCGTCTCTGCAATGTCCTCCGGTTTCCGGGACAGTGCGTCCGCCTTCTGGTTTTGGGAGCTGGGGATGTAACGGATCCGGAACTGGAATCGGGAGAAGAACAGTGCCCACCGGATCTGACGCTGGTTCAGCTTGCGGGTGGTCTGGAGATACTCCAGATTCCGGTGGTCGGTTCTCACTTCCACCGGGTGTCGTGCCCCCTCAAGATGATGGCGCCAGACCTCAAAGGCCACCTTAATGGCCAGTAGTTCCCGCTCCCACACGGTATAGTTGCGCTCCGCCGGAAGGAGCTGCCGGGAGTAGTAGGCACAGGGTAGCAGTGGCGCATCAGGTCCGTGTTGCTGGGACAGGACAGCACCGAGAGCCGTACTGGAGGCGTCCGTCTCCACCACGAAGGGACGAGAGGGATCAGGATGCTGTAAAATCGGCGCCTTCTGGAAACAGGCTTTCAACCCCTGGAATGCCCCCTCAGCCTCCTCGTCCCAGGAGAAGGGAGTCTTGGGGCGCAGCAGACGGGTCAACGGGGTGGTGCGATGAGCGTAGTCCGCAATGAATGTCCGGTAATAGTTGGCGAACCCCAGGAACCGCTGTAGGTCCTTGCGGTTCCGCGGTGCCGCCCACTCTCGAACCGCAGCCACCTTCCCGGGGTCCATCTGTACACCGTCAGGGGAGAGTCGGTGTCCGAGGAAGTCCACTGACCGCTGGTGGAACTCGCACTTGCTGAGCTTAGCGTACAGGCGGTGCTCCCGCAAGCGCTGCAACACGGTCCGGACATGACTCTCATGGCGAGCTGGGTCACGGGAATAAATCAGAATGTCATCGAGGTACACCACCACGTACTTGTCTAGCAAGTCCTGGAACACGTGGTTGATGTACCGTTGGAACACGGCGGGCGCATTGCATAGTCCGAACGGCATGACCAGATATTCGAACTGCCCATAACGGGTCCCAAATGCGGTCTTCCACTCATCCCCGGCACGGATCCGAATCAAGTTGTAAGCCCCCCGCAGGTCCAGTTTGGTGAACATCTGCGCCCCTTGCACCCGCTCCAGCAACTCCGCAATTAGGGGCAAGGGATACCGGTCTGGGATGGTGATCTTATTCAGGGCTCGGTAATCATGGCAGAGGCGAAGCTCCCCACACTTCTTCTTAACGAAGAGTACTGGAGCGGCGGTGGGAGAGGTAGAGGGCCTAATGAACCCGCGCTCCAGGTTCTTGTGAAGGAAGTCCTGTAAGGCTTCACGCTCTGGCTCCGAAAGAGAGTATAGGCGACTCACAGGCAGGGGCGCCCCAGGCTGGAGGTCTATGCCGCAGTCGAAGGACCGATGAGGAGGCAGCCGGTCTGCCCCCTGTTCCTCGAACACGTCTACGTAGTCCCGGTACACGGCGGGGAGCGTTGACGCAGCCTCCCCCATGGAGGCGGCCGAAAGCATCTCGGACTGAGCATTCGAACCCGAGTCTGGGAAGCGTACAGTTCGATTGACCCAATCGATCTGAACATTGTGAAACTCCAGCCAGTCCATCCCCAGCACCAGGGGAAACCGGGGCATGGTGGCAATGTCCAGGGTACGCACCTCCTGGTGCTGCTGGTGGCACAGGACCAAGGGCTGGGTCTCCCGCGTAACGGCGCCTGACCGCAGGAGCCGTCCGTCGATTGCCTCCACCTGCACCGGTTCTGGCTTGTTCTGGAGTGGCACCCGATGCTGAACAGCGAAGGCAGAGTCCATATAGGAGCGGGTTGCCCCTGAATCCACCAGAGCGTGGGTGAGAATCCAGGGCCCGCCTGGGGGGTACAGACGCACCGGGATCATGAGGTGTTGCAATTCCACTGGTGAGGGCCCATCATGCGACGCTTGGGACCCCAGATAGCCTGGGCCATTGGCTACTGGGGTTGGCGGTTTCCCTGCGGCTGGTGTTTCTCGGGGCATGTTCGGGCGTAGTGTCCACTCCCCCCGCAGTAGAGACAGAGGTTCCCCTCCCGACGCCTTGTCTTCTCCGAAGGGGAGAGGCGAGGCCGTGCTGCCCCGAGCTGCATCGGCTCCTCTAGTGACTCGGCTCTGGCCGTGGAACTGCTGGGAAGCACTGGAGTCGGGAGCCCGGAGTGCCGACGGCCCCGGGCCTGGCGACGGTCCTCCAACCGATCGTCTATCTGTAGACTCCGTTGGATGAGGGCCTCCAGCGTGGTGGGGCGATCCAAGGTGGCCAGCTGGTCCAGTATCTCGTCAGAAAGCCCCTCGAGATACTGGTCCCGAAGTGCGGAATCGTTCCAGGTCAAGTCCTGTGCCAACAGCCGAAATTCTGTGGCATAGGCGGCCACTGTGGACTTGCCCTGTTTCAACCGCCGAATCGCCCGATTGGCTTGACTCGCCTTCTGAGGGTTGGCGAACGCGGTTTCAAAATGGTTGCAAAACCCCGTATAGTCTGTCAGCAAGGGGGAGTCTTGCCGTAGCAGCGGCAACGCCCACTTGGCCGCCTGGTCCTTCAGCAAGCTGATCAGGAAGTGCACCTTGGTGCGGTCGTCAGGGAAATCCCGGGCTCGCCCCTGAATATACAGTTTGGCCTGGGCGAGAAACATGGGAAAGCTGGCCGGGGACCCATCGAATTTCTCTGGCAGGGCCACTGGGTACTTGCCTGGAGCTGGGACGCCGGCACCAGGAGCCGGTAAGACGTCCAAACGCTGCTGAAGCGCCGTAACCGCATTGCTCAGCTGCTGCACTGTGTGGGTCAAGACCTGGTTCTCCTGGGCCAATGCCGCCAGCGCAGCCGCCTGGTCAGTCATAATGACCGGTTCCTCCCGAACGCACCCCAACGAAGGGGGAGTGCGGGTGTGGCAGGAGCAAACTGTGCTGGTCCCAAGGGATATCCGATAGGCGAGGTCTAGTCCAGTCCAAGGTCAGTCCAATCCAGAAGTCACGAAGCCGAAGTCACAAAGCCGAGGTCAGGATTAAGTCGGAAGCCAAAGTCACAAAGCCGAGGTCAGGAGGAAGCCAGGAGTCAGAAGCCGAGGTAACAAAGCCGGGGTCAGGAACACAGGAGTCAGGAACCAGGAACTGGGCAGCAACGATGTTGCTCCTGCAACTTGGGACTGGGACTGGCCGGCTTTTATCTGCCCCGAGGCAGAGGGCGGCTCCGATCGTCAGGTGACTCGCCTCTCCTGGCTTGGAGGCGAGCACTCCTCCTGCGGGAACTTAGTTCCCTTCGCCTCTCTGCCCTGAACCTTTGCAACTCAGGAGAAGCTGGAGGGTTACCAGACCCAGAGGCAACCTCAGCTTCCCCTGACTGGGTGGGGAGTGGAGCACCTGCAGGCAATGAGTCCTCCACTCCATCAGAGGCCAGATCAAACTCAGCCGATGCCTGCACCTGAGGATCTAGCACAGGTGAGTCCCCTTCAGACTCAGGCCCCAGCCCTGGCTCTGCTGGTTCTGGAGGCAGGGAATCCTGTGCAGGCTGGGATCCCTCAGGTTCAGCGTCTGAGTCTGAATCCCAGGCCATCACATTCCCAAGCATTAGAAATCCATTTCCAAAATCCCGAATCCCAGCAAGATGTGACCTTTAGACCTTGTCCCATTTTACCAGGAAGAAATAAAGATGTGTGCATTTCAGAAGTGTCATTTTGAATGCTGTAGTTATTTAAATTGTTTATTCCTCCTAAATATTCTAGTCAGTCATTATGCCTCTGGATACTTTTGCACTCATGTCCTGCTTGCAGACTTCCCAGGCCACTGTGAGACCAGAATGTTAAGGAAGTAAGAACTTGGGATGAACCTTTTGGTTCAAGCCAATGGCCCACCTGGTCCAGCATCCTGTTCTCACAGTGGCCGACCAGATGCCTGTGATGAGCCTGCGAGCTAGACATGAACACAGCAGCACTCTGCCCACTGGTATTCAGAGGCATAATGTCTCTGAGCAGAGGTAGAACATAGCCTTCATGACTAGTAGCAGCTGATGGACTACACAGGGCTTTTGCAGTGCCCCACAAACTACACCCCTCTCCTGGAAGCAGCTTAAAGTGAGCTAGAGAAAGAACAAACTGCTTTGGTGCTAGTTACTGGTGTGGATAGATACAACATATTCCAAGAGCAGCCACAAAAGCAAGCCCCGGAGAGCCAGCCAGAGCCACAACTTTATAAATCAGTGAGCAATGTAATGTTGAAAAATACATTAATTTAAGAAGGATCAATCATGGGTGGAATTTAATAAGGAAATAAGGGTGGGCAGCTCGTTTAGTTTAATAAGGCAAATTTCATGATTTAACAATGAAAAGGTGGGGGAGTGGTACAGGGATGTTCAGTGAATTGGCTAAGGAATAAGATAGGGATTTATGCTCTGAGTGCTTGCAAATACCACCACAACCAGCATGCATAACTGAATAAAAATGCAATACATAAAAAACACAAAAAGGTCAGGAATGTAATTTAATGTGAGGAAAAGAAATATTACAGGTGAGTGTTTTCTTAATAATGATTAACACGCTGGTAAGGATTGAATGAACTTGTGGAGTGGGTAAAAAGCTTCATTTGAGCTTCCTGATGAAGATATTTGACCTCTGAACAGTTCCCTGCTTGGAAAGGCCAAAGAAGTTAAACAAGCGGTCATTGATCAAGGGCTCAAAGGCACCTGTCCCCACTTCCACTGTGTCTTGTATATGTGTCTTATATGTGTGGTGGGTGTACATGTGTGGTTTGTACATTTGATGTAAGTGTGTGCATGTGTGCAGTGAGACAGGGCGCATGAGTGACACACATCTGAGCTAGCATGCAGCCTTTGGAGAGGCCATGATGCAGCCTCAAATGGAAAACCCCTCCAGCAAGAAGCAGTTTCACTAGTTTCTCTCTCTCTCTCTCTCTCTCTCTCTCTCTCTCTCTCTCTCTCTCTCTCTCTCCACCTATTAGTATTAGTGTTTCATTGAGGGAGCTGGAAACAAAAGTCAGCTCCATTGTATAGCTGTCTGAATTTCAGGTCCATCCAGAGGTCATCCCCACACAGTGCATGAATGCTTCTGTTTTTCCACCAACATATGGTTCACTCATTTTCCTGATGGCACCTCCTGGTTTCTCTTCTACACTTAATTAACTGTGATCCTGGGAGATAAAAACACAACTTGGTATTCAAGCAATCCAGTCACCATAGATAATGAAATGTTCACTCTGTTCCACTGGGCGTCTTGCTGTTAAACATAATGTCCATCCTTCAGACTGAATTTGGACACATCATGCTTTGACTGCATTAAATAACCTTCTTTGCGGTCTGTCCCTTGACTGAGCACCAGGAACTAGTCAGGTAGGGCAAATATCACAGAGTCCCATCTAGGAAGAGGAGACTAGGAGTACTGGCAGCATTTAGACAGCCCCACTTCTTGCAGAGCCCAAGGACCTAGAGTTGAAAAACAGATATAGCTGACAGAAAAGTAGAGAGGGACCTAGCACAGAGTGATTACACATTCATATTTTTTTATATCTTAGACTTGCAGACTGGAAGAAAAGGGTAGAATAAGCAAAGCATGATCTAGGCCCAGGATTCTAAAACAGTAGTATGGTCATAGGGATACCTCAGAGACATCTCCAATGGGTAAAAAGCTAGAGCTGCCTTCTCTGTTTCCCCACTAATCTTCCATGAGAATCAAGCAGACAAGACTAGAAGTACAGAAAAATGTTGCTTGCAGAGTTTTGCACAAGGGAATATAGATTTTATTGGATACAATTAATATAACATATTCATTCTGATGGCAATAAAACCCAATCATTATTGAAATCTTTAAGCATTGTGAGTAAAAATAGTAAAGCACAACAGAATTTTTGTTTGAGGAATGACTCTTGGTATCAAATCTGCTGTTTCTATAGGTTCCCGCTGCTGTTCACATACTTCTTCTTCTCTCCTTTATTTTCTCCTTATGCTACTTTATTCTCTTAAATCAAACAAAGCCCAATATAACTGACAAGCTTCTGGACTCTTTCTAATCACTCTCTTGGGCATAGACTAAACACTGAAAACATATTGATCTTCTCTTGTCTGGGACCTTAGTTGATACCGGCTCTTCCTCTGAAATATGATAGAATTGTTTTTAAACGGACCTCCAAGTCTTCCTCCATGGAGCCATGTCCGACACAGAAACATATTCATCATGGATGCCTCAGAATGCCATGCTGCATATCTATTGACAACTTCCACAGTACATTCATCATTTAAATTTAAATCTCAAAAGGCCTCCCAATTTCGAATCAGGTAACTCCCTGTCAAGGACGTGAGTGATATGCCCTTAAATCTCTTCAGCCTCAGGACCGACAGCTCACTTCAACCTGAAACCAGGAATGTGTAAGGATTTCAATATTTGTGAATTCACATGCGTAAAGACCTGCTCTATGTCTCTGTATTAGAATAATCTTTAAGTTGGCAAGTTCTTAAAGAAATGGGAGTGCCTGATCTGTCTCGTAAGAAATCTCTATGTCGGACAAGAAGCTAAAGTTAGACCTGGATATGGAACAACTGATTGGTTCAAAATTGGGAAAGGAGTATGACAAGGCTGTATATTGTTTCCCTGGTTATTTAACTTATATGCAAAATTCATCATGCGAAAGGCTGACATGGATGAATCCCAAGCCAGAATTAAGATTGCCAGAAGAAATATCAACAACCTCAGATATGAAGATGACACAACCTTGGTGGCAGAAAGTGAGGAGGAATTAAAGAACCTCTTAATGAGGGTGAAAGAGGAGAGCGCAAAATATGGTCTGAAGCTCAACATCAAAAAAACTAAGTTCATTGCCACCGGTCCCATCACCTCCTGGCAAATAGAAGGGGGAGAAATGGAGGCAGTGAGAGATTTTACATTCTTGGGCTCCATGATCACTGCAGATGGTGACAGCCGTTTGGGAACCTGTAACCCTGCATAAATATATGGTGGAAATTAGTAGTGTATGGTTTTTCACAGGCGATTTAGCCACTGCAGTAAAATGAAATAATTTGATCTCCATCTTAAACCAGGGCTGGGTTGTGACCACATTCCTTGCTGGCATTACACATGTTGATGAGGGATGATAGATGACCATCCATTTGCGTCCATCAGCAACCGCTTTTGAAGATAAAAATTTACACTGCCCTTCGAATCAAAATTCTCAAGATGGCTTACAAAATTTCAAACAGAATAAAACAAATTAAGAACATATACAGACATATTATGGAACATAATAAGGGTATTCATGGCTTCTGGTCATGATGGTTACATTAAACTTTTAGGTTTTAGGGCAAAATGCATCAAAATATCATTTACTGACACCAGCAGTGGGAAAAGGGGCTACTGCACTCCTGCTCCGCTTGTGGGTTTCCCAATGTCACCTGGTTGGCCACTATGGGACACAAGATACTGGGCTAGATAAGCCATTGGCTTGGTTTAGTGGGGCTCTTTGTATGTTCTATAGCAGGGATGAAGAGAAGAAGAAGAAGAGTTTGGATTTGATACCCCACTTTATCACTACCCGAAGGAGTCTCAAAGTGGCTAACATTCTCCTTCCCCTTCCTCCCCCACAACAAACACTCTGTGAAGTGAGTGAGGCTGAGAGACTTCAAAGAAGTGTGACTAGCCAATGTCACCCAGCAGCTGCATGTGGAGGAGCGGGGAAGCGAACCAGGTTCCCCAGATTACGAGTCCACCATTCTTAACCACTACACAACACTGTCCAACTTCCAAGAGACTGCGATCTACTCCCACTATAAAAACACTGGCATTGATCTACCCATTGGATTGACCAAAGTTGTGGAGCTTTTTGGGGGGAGGAACACCCACAGTTGTTGATCTACTTTGGGGGAGGCTGCAGCAAAGTTGTTGCGCTCCCCCCCCCTTCAATCTATCAGGATCATGCGATTGCCCGGGATCGACCAGGAACGCCCCGCGATCGACTGGTAGATCACAATCAACTGGTTGGACATCCCTGTTCTATGGTTATGGAACTTCCTCTCCAGCTGGTAGTTTTAGGTGGAAGGCAAAGGCTGTGTTGTCTACTTTGCTAAAAAAATTCATTTTGCTAGAATTAGGCTGCAATCCCAACCTTTCTTAGCTGGAAGCATGCCTCAGTGAATTCAATAAGACTTATTTCTGAGTAGGCATAATTAGGATTGTACTGTTAATTGGTTTTGCATTTTGTCTTTTTTTGGTGTGAGGTAATGCTTATAGTTTTGCCTTTCGTCCAATGCAGCACTAAATAAATGTCTCATCTGTGCAAGGATTTACTCCTGGGGCTCCCTCAACTCTTCAAAACAAATTTGGGGAGGATGTAGAGTGCATGCAGGGGGAGAAAAGATGGGATAGTTCCATTTTGCAAACAAAAATCATTGTGCTGTATTGGATACAAGGCTCAGTTTTGAATTTATTTCTGATTCATAAGGGTAGCCGTTTGAACCTGTCCTTATCATTTTTATCTACCATTTTTGAAATGGCAGACTCTCCTTTTATCCACTGCCTTCCTGGCTGTCTTTTTCATTGCTATAATATTTTGTTGATTTGCTTTAATGACTTTATATGCTGCCTTTAATAAAATTTTTGACAGAGAGGTAGCATTAGCGATGTTAGATTTTCTAGAAAATATTGAGCTGGAAAAATGTCTTACATAAATTAGGCTAATATTCACAGCGTAATTTACATGGAGGAGAAATTCAGTTGTGTCAAGAAAATTTTCTGATGCCCTAGAAAGTTACCTAATTTAATGTGCTTATTTAACTTGTTTTTAGGAAACAAAGTTGGTAATAGCAAGCTTGCCTACAATTGTATTTGCAATTGGCATCCATTCATAGTTATTAATGAACTCATGAAATGGGAAAGGTTTCATGGAAAAGGAAAGCACCAAAAATATTCTGTCCACATTACTGGATGGCATAGATGTATTTTGTGTAAATTCTAATTGGCCAAGTTATTTATACCTGAAGGAATCATTCTGTGCTTTTTAGTTGACCATCTGCCCAGTACAGATTGAAAACTAGAGGAGTATTTGTTTTATGATTAAAATCATAAATACAGTAGGTAAAAACAATGCCAAATGCAATATCCAGAAACTGATTCTTGGACGCAAGAAGTAAAAATATTGAAAATGGAACACAATTAGAAAGATGCATGACTACTAAGGGTATGCTATTTTAAAATTAGTAAATAGATCTGCTATTAATCATACAGACAGAGTAATTAAGTAACTGGAAACAAATCTACAGCATTGATTCTAACAGCCTCTGCCCCTTAAAAGTGGTTTTATAATAAGGGGAAGAAGTTTGAATTGAAATATCTCTCCATTCCTCTATTATAATTCTCATCAGTGCATATTTTATTAAAAACAGACTCTTATGCACTCAAATATTAAAATAAAGCACTTTACCAGAATTTAATTCAGCACATATAATTTGATGGTTCTTATTCTGCCCCCCTGTGCTGTGAAGTGTTATCGAATATGAGCAAAATATGCTTGCATTATAGTCCACAAAGGCTGGCATATGAGCCTACTGTAAGTGCAATTATTCAGAGCTGAGCTAGCAGAATTCTTACAAGGGCTGAAATAAGTATCTAAATATCAGATTAATAATTGGATTCTGACAAGTTTGCAATTCATAACTGTGTATTAGATGTAAAAAAAAATCTGTTTATTCAGCACTAGCATGAAAAACAGAAAGATTTGTTTTGTATGGGGCATTTTCTAAAGCAGAGGAAGAAAAGAAATGGTGGAGTTTTTCATCTGGTTTGACAAACTATCTGTGCAGTATGGGAGTTTTCAAGAGGAACATCAATATAATTTAAAATTAAGATGACTCCAGAGTAAATATGTCAAATGCTAATATATGACTTCCATAGATGTTGTGGCTGGTCATCTTTTTCTTTTATTCTTTTAAGTGTATGATTGTTTTCAAAAATGTGGAAAGTGACTGACATTTCTCAGGTTATGTAGTAAACCCTGCCTCTGCTTCTCTACAGCACCATTCAGACATTTGTCTGAATATATGTAGGGATCACACTCACTTGCCTCCATCCGCGTGCACATTCAGAGAAAGGCTGGAAATTAGCCGATGCATGCAGACATTGTGCATGTGTAAGATGTGGCCACACAATGAGGCTGCAGTAGCCACCAATTGTGCAAACATAATCCACGATATGCAGTTGGTGTGTGCACCTGAAGAGGGCCAGTAGTGGGCTGATGCTGTGCTTTTCCTCTGTGTACATTTAAAGCACGTTTTGCATGCTCATAATAAGAATGCAAAACAGCACAGAGTAACAATGTGCTGTGCTGTGTTGAGTTCTTTTGTTATCCCAATGTAATCAGTGTGGATGAACAACACTGCCAATTTCAGTTTCTCTCAATTTTTCACTTTTCCAGTCTTTAGCTTCTGTTTTCCACAATTTTGCATCAGCTTTTTTTTTTAAGTCCTCATGAAAATTCATCATCATTTTAGTGTGGTTATATACATTTTTACAAGCAAATGCATTTTTCATAGAATCATAGAATTGTAGAGTTGAAAGGGATCGTCTAGTCTTCCCCTCCCCCGCCCCAATGTGGGGCTCGAATCCATGACCCTGAGTTTAAGAGACTCATGCTGTACCAACTGAACTATCCGTCATGTTACTTTCATTTATTCCTGCATTAATGAACACTTTCTCCTAATATTCACATTTTTGTACAGAATATTGAGTTTGACAACTGCACTGTAACATTTGAAAAAGTGAGACTTTTGAAGGATGCCAACATTTCAGTTTCAGAGAATACAAAATGAGGACGTTTCATATTTGAAATGCAAACTGAGCTGAATATCTCCCCCATCCATTAACAACGACTTTACAACTCACTGGCATGCTTGAAAATAACTTTGTTGAAAATAGCTTTACAAAAATGTGTACACTGGGTAAAATTGCGTATGAAAATGTATATATTAGGAGAAATCATGACTGAAATTCCAATGAATATTCCTGAAGACTATAAAAACAAACAAATCACACACTGATTTGGAAATATGGAAAACTGAACATGAGATTGGAAAAATGAGAAACTGAGAGAAACTGAAATTGACGGATTCATTCACCCCTTTTAGGGTGTGTGGCTGACATTTTTGAGAAGCTACTGGGGTGTTAGGGGAGGGTTGGTACCTCTGGTGGGGGAACATGTCATGCTCCTTCTGGAGTACCTTGTCCACCTTTGGTTCCTACCCTGAACTCAAATCTCAACCAGTGGCTCCTAGAAGCTGTCAGCAGTGGCCACATTCCAGGAATGGCTTCAACTGGCCAGCTAAACCAGATGAGGGTAGCCGATGGGTCTCAAACCCTCAGTGAGTTAGGGACTTTGCCTGCATGTGAAGATAGGCTTTGGTGGATTGAGCAGACAAGACCAATATTGAGTCCAGCCATCAAGAAGACCATTTCTTCATGTGCTGCAGAGGGAAGTGAGGGGCAGATGGGACTCGTCAGCCTGGGAAGGTAACCCATCTAGGAGGTATGGGATATCTTCAGGAGAAGAAAAGTCTAAGGAGTAAACCCTACACGAATCTTAGGGAGTCCCTAAGATGGTTGGATGGCGCTTTGTACACCTCCTTCCAGCAACTCCTGCAGCCAAGCTATTGCCAAGCATACTGCTCTGCTTTCCTTTGGATGACATCAGTGAGACCAAGAGTAGAGTCCTGTTGTCTGGGAAGTCCAGGACCTCCACATACACTACCCAGGCTTGCACCCTGGGAAGGTCACTTTGGTCCTGCTAACATAGCGGTTTGACTTCACCTCAGGGGTGCACTCCATTGTCTCTGAAGACAGACAGATGCCAACAACTTTTCCAACAATATTGGAATTTCGTAGCACAGGATAATTGCTGGTTTTTGTTTGTTTCTAACAAGTTGTACTGTTCACTCATGATGCCATATTAATAAAAGATAACTTTTAAGTGTTGACATATACCAGCTTCTACCTGCTGTGCAAGCTGTTATATGAAAATTTGATAGCCCAAATAAAATAGTAAGGAAGTCATAATTAAGCTAAAGGCTTTCTTATGTAATTGCCATGCTACACTCTCTGGAGTTTCAGCAACCCAAATTCATTCTGGTAAACAATGGTTTTCTTATTCCCATTTCCAAAGCCATCTCAGATTTTTGTTGCTGTTATTTATGGTTGGTTTTGCAATATTTTGTTTTTCTATGATTAAACATTTTTGCTTTATTTTTGGTCTCGTAGTTTATGGCCATATTGGTAATGATAATGCAAAAATCTAACTGTATAATAAAAACCCTCTTTTAGAAAATATTTTTTTTTTCATCTTGGTGTAAATATGCTGGAAAACATTAAATGTTTGTACAGATAACCTGTGGAGAATAAGGCTGTGATGTTCATCAGTGACCAGTGAGGAAGGTTGCCAGAATGCGGCTACTGAGGTGGGAAGGCAACCTGATCAGAAAGAGTCAGGAGGCATTGGTGAGTTCAGGCTCAAGTGCTAAACTGTTGATTGGCTCTTGATATTCAGTTTAGGCATGAGATAGTAGCCAATCAGGATCTGTGCTTTTTATCCAGTGATGACAGAGATGCCCCTCTTCCTCCACTGCCAGTTCTCAACCATTTCTGGTAAGGGTATACTTTCATGTCCCTACTAGAACCACCTCAGTGGCCACTGCTGGTGATTTGAAAAGGCATCTTCCTAACAACCAGTGCGAAATAGTATCATGTGTATGAAATAGTCTCTCCTTACGAGCCCCAAACCCAGCCGGGAAAAGTTAAATGTACAGCTGATGTGACCACTTGCGTTGATCACAATTCTGTAACATTTCTGCAACCATAGTTCACGGTGTCTTTTAAAATTGGAATGAATGATTGGTGGAAATTCAGAAAGTCCCAAGAAGGCAATGACTTTTCTGTAGCATGTCTGCTTTGTTCTTCTGCTACTCTGTAGTCCTATTTGAGTAAACTGATTTGTGGCGATGGAATCTTAACTGGAGGGCTTCAGAAATGAATTTTCCCCACCTGGAAAGCTGCAAAACATTACACAATCAGTTCAAACCCTCTCTAAATCTTAAGCCTGGCTTGAAATAGCAACTAGCCATATTGACTGTGTCATACTTCCACTTCCAATAGCTGGGGATCACAAGTTCGGAGAGTGCTTTTTCCACTCGGGTTCTGCTTGCAGACCCAACATCAGGCTGGTCACTGTGAGAACAGTGGTACCTCTGGTTACGTACCTGATCCGTTCCGGGGTGCCGTTTGCACCCCGAAAAGTACGTAACTACTAACCTGGGAGTAAACCTTTCAACTCAATGAGACTTAACTTCTGAATATACATGTAAAGGATTGCATTGTGCTTTTCTTTATTCTTGCCAGAGAGTGCCTTCTGTACAGGGATAACATTCCCATGGTACTCCCCTCCCAAGGTCCTTTTTGAACTTGAGAAGCAATAGCAGACTTTTAATCAAGGCTCTCACCTTTTCCCTCCTAAAGTCAACTGCATCACCAAGTTAATAACTCTAGTAATTTTTGGTAAGCCTTTCATTTCTAATGTGTTTTTTTTTTTTTTGCTGACACACAGTAAAAGTTATATTGAAGCTGTACATGCAAAGTCAAAGGAAATCTCTCCTTAATTAAAGGGAGTGCATAAAATTGATTTAATAAAATTCTAACATTACTTAATGATTGCCCCATACTAGGTTCTTAGCAAATATAGTGACATTTTACCTCAATCGATTCATGTCTTATTAAAATCGATACACTCTACAAACTATTGAATGGAGCATTAATAAAAATCTAATCCACTACACTATGAAAAACAGTTTATTCTAATACCAGGACTATTTGGTAAAAGAATTAAGCACACGTAAACTGAATTGGTTTAAATCAGATATTTGCTTTATTAAATAAATTCTTGGAAAGATTATTCGTTTTATCCAAAGTGGGGAATCATACTTTCTAGATTCCATTCACAGATGAATCTGGCTGTCATGAATGAACTTGATTTCTCAGCTCTTAATTGATCATACCTGTTGATATGCAGTTGAATATCTGAACGGACTCCATTGCAAAACTCTGCATATGAGTGGACGCGATGTGATAATAGGGAGCTTCTAGCTATGGAGGGTTTCCACAATGGCGGCTCACCCACCTACGTAAATTGCCATTTGATGTGCTAAGCGACATGGAGCTAAGGGGAGGAAGGAATGAAGAAAAAAACCTGAAGTGGATGGAGAGATGGAAGGTGGTAGGAAAACACTGCCCATGCCATTGGTACATACTTGTGTCAAGAAAGGGGGAAATCCAAAAAGATGAAGAGAGATGTTTGGGGAGGCACAGGGGGAGGGGGGAAACAGGAGACAGAGCAAGAGATAATTTTGCAAGCCTTCAGTGTTGCAAAGTCTGCGCACTATTGGCTCCACCCTGCTGACTTTCCAGTGAATCTGCAGCCCTGGGCAGAGACAAGGTTCCTGACAGCTGATCTATATGCTCATTTATTATTAGGACCATAGACAGAGATATACTCATTAGGATGTCCTACACATGAGTAGGACCCTGCAGAGACACATGCCCGACTGATATCGATTGTTCGGGAGCTTCAAAAGCTTTCTTCAGCCCGAACATCACAGCGACTGATGCAAGAAACATCAGCACACTTACGGATCTTCAGAGTTTGCGCAGTTGCATAACAGAACTCAGCAACTCAGCATTTTGGCTAATCTACTTTTATTTACATATAAACACACACGAAGCACTGTGACATGGCTCTCTCTCTCTCTAGCATCAGACAGCAAAGAGAAAGAACAAAGGACAATAGTCCCACTTCATGGAACACAGTAACACAAACATCCTGTCTCCGTCACTTCCCACTCTGTGGAATGAAAACATACACCGTCATGTGATAGATAACAATCCCATGACTGTAGACACAGGAAATGAATCTCCAACACTCATATCCAGCTATCCAACCTAACATGCATAATAGCTGCAGCTTTGCAATGAATACTAATAACTATAGAAGTTATTAGTGTTATTATAATATTTTATAATTAGCATTTTAAAAGTATCTTTCCTTATTTGGATTCCCAGACTTTGAAACTCTGTGCATTGACATAAGGAGCTGAAAGTCCTTTAAAGTTAATCTTTTTTTATTTCTGGGAGTTTTTGCAGAGGCAAAATCCACTCTTTGTATTCCTCTGTATTATCTAATAATTAAACCACAAAGCTTGGCCCATTAGAACAGCTTCTGCTAGAATATTTGCAGCTTGTTCTTTCTAATATGTATTTCCTTTTATGTTTAAATTAAGCTGAAATTAGCAGGCACAGAACATTTTAGCTGAATAACCATGTGAAGAGAAACAATTAGATCTTCATTTTTGTCAAGTTTTCTTCTGATAAAATAGCATTTCCCTAATCACGAGGAAGAAATTAATATAAATGGAACCTAAAAGTTTAAAACAAGATTAGTACATTTGAGAGGAACTTTGAATGTCATGTCCCAAGATTGAATATGCTAGTCGTATATATGCCCTGGGAAAACCGTTGAATTTGCAAGCACTGCCCAAACACCGTTTCTCTGAAAGCTTTGAAATGATTGTGTTTTCCATAATTCATGTATGTTAATCTGAAAACACAAAGGCTCACTTCGCTGCTTTAAATCAAGAATTGCTTGGCTTAGTTAGATACACAATATTTGCTCAAGTCCTAATTTACAGAAATTAAAAAAAAAAAAAAAAACACTTTCCAGGAGAGCTTCAAAGAGCTGTTTGCTTTGCCTGAACTTATGCTTAGATGATAGGTTACTTTCAAACATCCTACATGTTACAGACTACTCTGTGGTGAAGACTTTAGATGTGTGTCTGCCTCTATTGCTCTCTGGAAAAATAGACTGCTGTGCCTGTAAGTGCTGCCTAGCAGACAGAATTTCAACTCTTCCTGGTAGAGTTAGGTAGTGATGCACATGCTTTCCCTGTTGAATTTCTGCCTTTTGAGTAGCTGTGACCTTAAGCCTCCAGTTAGCATCTTATCTAATGCAACTGACATGCAATTGAGTCATGTTGGTTTCACTACTGCGTCAGACCAACACGGCTACCTACCTGAAATGACTGTATGCACATTTTGTAGATCTTTGTGGAAATGATGGGGTAGGCGGGAATTATGAGCGGTTATTCTTGTTCTTCTTAAACTGAAAACCATTTGACTTGCCTCTACCATTATCAGTAGAAAGCAGCTATTCCTCCATCCCTGTGCTCAACATTTATGCCTAACTAAGCAGAGGTAATGCACACACTCATGTACTGAAATTACAACACGGCATGAGAGTGGTCCTAGCGCTCACATATTCTCACAATGCATAGAATGTTTTTTTGTGAACTGAGCCTATGTTTATGCTAGGGATAGAAGAGAAATTCAATTCAGTATGCATCCAAAGCTGAATCTATCAAATTCATAATTTTCAAAACAATAAGTGAATTGAAGTGCACCTATCCCCCCCCAAATCACAACTATCTGAATTTTGCAATACAATTATCCAACCAATGTTTAAAAGAATGCAGATATTAGGAGAGCATGCATAAAATGAAGATATTAATGTAAATATTCTTATCATTATTTATTAAATTTGTATGCCACCCTTCATCTGAACATCTCAGGGTGGTTCACAACATAACTGAAAAATGCATTATAGTAGGGAAAATTGCTTGCAAAAATATATACATTGGTTGAAATTGACATTAGGAGAAATCTGCACTAAAATGCTGATGAATTTTTCATAGGGATTTTTTTTTTTAAGCAAATAGCGGCAAAATCCAGAGAACTGAATTTAAGTGTGGTTAAATGAGGAACTGAGAGAACCAAACCTGACAGAATGAATATATATTCCCATGAAACCTGGTTCATACAAAACTTTATGTATACTGTGGGTAGGTGAAACTGAGGTTCACTCTTGTACCCCATTACATTCAGGTCTTAACCTGCTAGTACTGGAATTGAAGAACCCTTGAACAAAGATATATTTGCATTTGTTGGAGACAGAGAAAAGATCTGCAGCCTGAGCCAGTTTTGCATATCAGTGCTGCAATAAAAAGCCAACACTGTTTTATTTCTGGTGCTTTGAGGAACTTTCAGAGAAAAGCTCCAATGATCAGATTTTGCCATGAACCAGCAGGACAACCAGGAGGAAGAGGATCCTGACGAGGAGGGGAGGGCAGATGCAACTTGGACCCACCAGGGCAAGCCGGGGATAGGAATGGATAGGTTGGGGTTGCGGAAAATACACATGGGGTGACAGAGGACAGAGAAGGGATGGGATCAGTGTGCAGGGACCAGAAGAGCAGGACCCCTGATCAGAGTCAGAGAAGCCCCAGTCTTCACAAACAAGATGGGCTCTGAGGCATAGGGAGCCATGGGAGACTGAGGCAGGCAAGGGCCCATAGCCCAGGTGGGGCTCACTAGCTCTGGAAGGAGGTGTGTGGTTCCTCAGCTGGATTAGGTTGAAAACAGGTGAGGGTCACATGCCTCACCAAGCCCAGATGCTGCAATGAGCATGCAAGGTATAAAAGGGTTTAGATGTCCCTCCCTAGGCATATTGCACAGCAAAAGCTTCCCTGAGTTTCCATTTCATCTTTGAATATGAGCAGCTCCATATTTTGTGTACACTTTCCCTGCTTGCTACAATGCAATACACATTAATCCTCAATGAATCTCTCTCTCATGTTTGTGGATTAACGTGCTTCTGTGGCATAATGAATACTCTGTTCTCGGCTTTCCTTCCTCCACTCTGTTACCCACAAGGCCTGTTAAATATATTTTAAAACCATAGTTTTTTGTTGTTGAAGGTTTTAGAAACAAATAGCAGATGCCTTATTAATTTTACTGGCTGTAGGTAGATTTTCATTTGGTGATTGTTATAGAACTGATGGAGAATTAAACTTTACTAAACTGTAAATTTTGCAAGGATAAACAAATGGTGCAAAGGTTTAACTTATGCTGATGATGCAGTAGGTTTTTCTTTCATATTAATGAAAGGAACTTTTATATGGAGCCAGTTCTCATGATTTATTTATTTAAAAAAGAATTCAGTCATTGCACAAAAACTCATATTAAAGAGCATGAGAATGGAAAGCAAACATGCATTTGGGCCTCAGTTCATATATCGGTAAGCCAATATGCATACAAATAACAGTAATCAAATAACAAACGAACTTCAGATTCACAATTAACAGTATGCAAAATTTCTTAGACGAAAAAGGTGCTTATATTGCATGCACTGAATGCGTGCTACTTAAAGTATATTAGAGCAAACAAAGTTGAAATCCTAATGCTCCTTGCCAGGGAGTAAGCCCCAGTGGATTCAGTAGGGCTTACTTCTAGGTAGACTTATTTAAGATTGTACTGTAAATCACTGGATTTAATTGCCTTATAACCTAAAATAAACATTCAGAAGCAAGCCCTCACAAGTGCAATAGAACTTACTCTCAAGTAAGGGCACAAAGGATTGTGCTTTAGGCTGCAATGCTATGCATGCCTACTTTGATGCAAGGTTGAGTTAAAATTGAGGAGTCTCCCTTTGTGGGGGGGGGAATGTCTGTCTTGTATGTTTCTTTATAGACGGGGTTTTAATGGCCGGGGGTGGGGTGGGGGTAGTGTATTTAGAGTGAGGTCACTGTTGCAGGAATAATGAGTACTCACACTTTACATTGTGGGTGCCCTTTGTGATATCTCACACGGTGCTACAGTTCCGGGGGAACTTAATGGCAAACAGGGACTGGCCTGCCTCTCAGAGTTATTACGGTATTTGGAGGTTTACACCCAGCCTCAGTGGTCAAGTTTCATTGCTGGGAGGTGGGGCCAGTCCCATTTTTATATAGGGGTGGAGCTGACAGTAGCCAGGCTCAGGAGATTCACCCACCCTACCCTCCCTTAGTTTAATGTTTTCTTGTTTGCAGGGTAACTTTTTCTTCCTGTTTAGAGGGCGTTGCTATGGTCTTTGACTGGTTGCTGTTGAAGGACCGGTGAAATATACTCGGAGTCGAGTGTGGATTTCATGCTCTTTATTCACCTCATAGTAGCGAGGAATGAATGTTTCCCCAGAACGTCTGCTTTATATACATTATTTACACAATGGGCCCCACGTGATTGGGTAATTCCGGGATACTCCTGTAGGCCAATCAGGTTGCTGATTCACTTCCACCTGGAGCTGGATTGGGTGGCTCCTGTGGACCAATCAGACTGCTGCATTCTGGATCCTATTGTTCTAGGACCAATCAGACTGCTGCATTTTGGATCCTATTCAACTCAGTACATGACAACTGGGAAGAAATTTTCCTGCATTGGCAGGTTTTTGTCTTCCCCGTAGCAATTTGTCACAACTTTGGCAGTTTATGGCCTTGGGTGGAATCCTTTAGTCTTTTCTCCCCTATAATGTGTGTGTGTGGGGGGGGTGAAGTGGTGATACCCCCCTGCGATTCTAGGGTCCCCTCTTAAAATTCATCACAACTTTGGCAGTTTACTCCTACTCTGATTCACTTTGGCAGTTTACTCCTTTGGCAGTTTACTCCTACTCTAGTTCACTCCTACTCTGATCTAAAGGGCTACATATATAAATTGGTATTAAACCTGAATGTAGTGTGTGTGGCTGGCAACCTGGGGTGGGCACCTAAGGAGGGTGGGCACGAGCCCAGGGGTGATGCACGCTCCTGGGAATGGAGCACAGAGGGTGAACAGAGCCCATGCCCAGATTTGGACCAAGGGAGATCTGTAGTTAAAATGATGGATGGCTATCTACATGTGCCCTTGTAGATTGCCAGACTTTGAGCAGGGTAGAAGCTATTTGCAGGCTATTTTAATTTCCTGGTTTTCTGCCTGTTGATCAACAGCTGTAAAAAGCAAACTACCTATTTATTTGGCAGCTAAATCTTAGACTATTCAGCCTGATTGTAGTGTCCTCACACAATCTTCCTTGCATGTGGCTGAACAGCCTGCTCAGAAAATCTATTCTTAATAAAAATCATATGAAAAAGACTCAAGGCAAAAAGAAAAAGCACAAAATGGAATTGCTTTCTTTTTTATTTATAATGAGTGACATAGGATAATATGATGAAACCAGTGCGTGTTGGGGGAGAATTGAGATGGGGGAGATAGAGCCCCCCCCCCATTTGACAGACATGTATCACCTACAGTTTAATATGACTTCTTGTAAAAAAAAAAAAGGTAGAAGACTTCGTATTGAAATAGAAAAGAAAATTTCAGAGAGTGGAGCATGCAAATCAATTATCTCTGAAGGCTTGTGACTGCTGTGAATCTTTTTAAACAGGCACGACTTGAGACTATGAACATGAGCTCTCTGTGGAGAAATATGGCAGAAATAGTCTCTCCCCGCCTCCCCCGCCAACAACAAGGATGAAAATTGTTCTTTAATATTAAATGAGAAAATTTGTGGAGGTGAATGGGCAGCAAATTGGGAATCCTGCTGTGGAATTTCTTTATCAAGAATGCATTCTTTTTTGGGGTGGGTGTGGGTGTGTCTCCATGTCAGAGAGAGAGAGAGAGAGATTTACATTTTTTAAAGAACATTTATTTGCTTCACAGCAGTGCTGTTAGGATTTCTTTGCTACATTTCTCTGGCTGTGTCTGATCATATATAAGCCAATACATACCCATCTCTTAAGTGTGTGTGTGTGTGTGTGTGTGTGTGTGTGTGTGTGTGTAGAAGTAGTTATTTGAATTCAAGCAAAGAAGGGGAGAATCATATACTTTTTGTGCCCTCTCCCCACCCCCAAATCTGACCTTTTGTGTGTGTGAGAGAAAGACACTGCAATGAATCTACACTACAAACCTACATTGGTTTCATTCCATTTGAATGGTCATGGCTTCCCTCAAAGAACACATGAATCTGGTGAGGATGTTGAGAATTCTGTTCGAAATCCTTCGTCCTGCTCACTGAAATACAGTCCCCACAGTTCACTGAAATAGAGTTGAAATAGAGGCCCTCCATATGACCTGTTTATTGAGCATTCATCCAGGATTGCTTGCACAAAGCTTACACAGAGGCTAGATTATATCTGGGTTTTCTGGTAGGAAACAGGGTGTCTGCTATAGACTGCCAAGCCAGACTGAAGACTTCAACGATTCCTTCCTACAGTAGATTACCAAACATTCAAATACTACATTCTTCAGAGATTTCATTTTTAAAAATCCTTTTCTCAGTACATTTCAACAGCTTCCTAATTTGGAATTGCAGCAAGGGGATATAAGTGACGGGTAAAATGAGGAAAAGAAATCCTATCTCATCAAACCATATGCAAAGAAAAAAAAGGAGAAAGAGTGCTTTGCAATTACTGTAATTATGGACCATTTGCTGTAATATTTGGATGAGAGGCAAATATTTCCCACCATCCCCAAATGATGATAAAAATAAATTAAAACTCTTCGCTAAGAGCAGACATTGCAGCAGGGGGGAAAGACTTTTATTTAAACATCTTTATTAGTTTTTAAAGAATCAGTTCCTTTGATTTTACTGCAACAACTTTAATTATTCTAACTTTGACTAACTTTGTAGGGAAGGAAAAGAGATTGACAAGCTGGAATTCCTATTTATTGGCTCCATTTCAGAGCAAGTGAATCGCATGTCGTGTTGAAATGATTGGACTTGAGTGACTTGTTGTGACTAACTTGCCCAATGTTTTAAATAGGATAAAAAAGGATGAGCAAGGACAAAAAGAGATTGCTCTTTTTTCCTCTCTCTTTTAAAATAACCAAGTGGTAGCTTTTGGTTAAATATTTGTTTGTGCTGCATATGCGCACAACCATCCCTGAAAAACTGTGTGCTTCTTATCAAAAGGTGTTTTTCCCTTTTGGAATTCCTGAGGTGTTTCTTCTAAACAAGAACCTCCATATGTGTCTTAGATATTTTGTTTAGGGCAAAATTGGTTGGCGGTTCAATGTTGGCACCAGCTGTACCTTTTAGGGTAGGGCATTGCAGAAACAGGATGTCACCCTGTAGAAAGTCCATTTATGTATCACCTCATGATGTACATCATCCTGTGATGGGACAATGAGAAGGGACTGCCTTTCCCCTTAGAGCAGTGTTTCCCAACCAGTGTGCCTCCAGATGTTTTGGGACTACAATTCCCATCATCCCTGACCACTGGTATTGCTAGCGAGGGATGATGGGAGTTGTAGTCCCAAAACATCTGGAGGCACACTGGTTGGGAAACACTGCCTTAGAGCAGTGATGGCTAACCTTGACACTCCAGATGTTTTGGGACTACAACTCCCATCATCCCTGACCACTGATCCTGTTAGCTAGGGATGATGGGAGTTGTAGTTCCAAAACATCTGGAGTGTCAAGGTTAGCCATCACTGCCTTAGAGCATAAGGTAGGATGCTAGATACCAAACATGCAGGTCATAAAAGAAGCCCAGCTATTATCCATGTAAACTGTGTCCTACATAGAGCATTTCCCAAAATCTTGGCCACACATGAGTTTTCTTGACAGGTATTCAGGGGTCCCTCCAGACATTTTTATGGGGAAAGTGTTCTTAGAAGTTCAAAAGTTTGAAAACCACTGAACTAAATTTCAGAACAATAGATTGACACATATCTGCAGATAAACTTGTCCTGAGCACTGGTGATATCCAACAATTTTAATGAATCCATTCTGAGTATGGCTAACATGCCTAATGGATATATCATCCATAATTCTCTTCCTAAATTTCTAATTCAACATTTGCTATGGCTCTCAATGACATGTTATGCTTAACCCTTGTGCTCACTATAGCATCTATCCATCTCCCCCACCCCTTCGTAAAGAAAGCCCTAATCTATTTCCCATCAGCTGAAAGTCGTAACATTGTAACCATTCATAGCTGAATCTTCTTTGCTTTTGCATTATTCCATTCTTCTCCATTTGAGCTTTAAAGTAACATTATTAAGACATCCCACAGTAGCAACATTTTACCATGGAAAAAAGAAAAGTTTTTCACAAATAGAAAAGACTTTAACTCATTTCCTCTAAGGGAATCAACTAATTATACAAATCTGCAGTAATATAGTAAAGAAATACAGCAGTATTATTGAAATCTAGATTACTCACATTAGAGATTTCTGTGTGGCCTGGGGATGCTTTTAAAACTAATTTTCATGTGTATATATAGTTGTCAGCAAATGTAACCACAAAGTCCCCAACACTTTTCAGGAAATGCTTCTAACAGTGTGAGTTTATCCTCCACTAAGCATTGGTGCAAGATAGGATTGCACCCAAGAGCTGGTGCAGATGGTGCTGCAGCCAATTTCTCAGTGTGATTTTTCTAATCACAGAGG
Organism: Darevskia mixta; assembly: GCA_034641385.1. Classification (NCBI taxonomy): domain Eukaryota; kingdom Metazoa; phylum Chordata; class Lepidosauria; order Squamata; family Lacertidae; genus Darevskia; species Darevskia mixta. The sequence continues at coordinate 7,183,099 of JAWWNH010000001.1, read as the reverse complement.
AGCAGCTACTATCTTCTGAGAGTATTAGGGATGCTTGAGGAATTCAATTCCCCCTCCCTGAGATTCCAATATGAAATTAGCTGATCTTTACCTTTCAGACCGACGTGTAGATTGGAACCTAGCTATCCACCGAATTTCACACTTTTCCAAATGTTGCAATGTGATTCTCAGGCATTTACATGTAGCAAAATACACATCTAATTTTTAGGTTAATGTGGCAATGGAATGGAATGGAATTATGAGGAAAATACATGACACTGATATGGACTTGCAAGAGAGTCATCTATCCCTGTTGAATCATGCAAGTAGGCCACATGTGTGAGCTGGTGTTTCTCCCTAAAATAATGGCTGCATGTGTCTGCATGTTTCTTTATGCTAACATACTACAGTGGTACCTCTGGTTACGAACTTAATTCATTCCGGAGGTCTGTTCTTAACCTGAAACCGTTTTTACCCTGAGGTACCACTTTAGCTAATGGGGCCTTCCGCTGCTGCTGTGCCGCCAGAGCACAATTTCTGTTCTCATCCTGAGGTAAAGTTCTTAACCTGAGGTACTACTTCCGGGTTAGCGGAGTCTGTAACCTGAGGTGTTTGTAACCCGAGGTGTTTGTAACCCAAGGTACCACTGTATATATATTGAAGAATTGGAATTAACTGGAACGAGTCATTTGAGGATGCCCACTGAGAAATGTTATTCATTTGTAGGCAAAACAAGTAGATATTATAAGAAATATTGAGCTGCCACCCCCCCCAACCCCCCAGTTGAATCCATGCTGCATTCACCCCTCTTCATATCATGAAATGCCATGTGCATTTTCTGACCCTGCAACACTTCACTTCCAGGGCAAGATCTAAAACAGGGGTGGGTTGATCTGTGGCCCTCCAGCTGTTGCATACTACAACTCCCATCACCCCTGTGCATTAGCCATGCTGGGTTGGGCAGATGGGAGTTGTGGGTCAACCACATCAGGAAGACCACAGATTCCCCACCACTGATCAAAATGTATATGATGTAGCACCCTTTCTGAAGCTAAACAGGTCTAAGATCTAAATGGGTCTAGATCTGGTTGGTGTTTGGAAAAGACTCTGCCTCGGAATTCCATATTCCCCGTGCTGAGTGTAAATGAAAGTGGAATATACAAGCACTTAAATAACTGAGAATACTTTAAATATTATGATCTCTTGTGGGACCCATATCAGGGATTGAGCCTGTAATGGGAGCACTCATGTGGAATACAGGAAGCGGCCTTATACTAAGTCAGTACTTCTCTGTAGACAATCTAACTCCTTATTTTCTACACTGAATGGCAGTGGCTCTCCAGGGTTTCTGAGGGTGTCCTCTCCCAGTCATAGCTGTCAACCCTCCCTTTTTTTTTGTGGGAAACTCCCTTATTCCAATGCCGTTTCCCGCTGCTATCCCGGATTGTTGATATCCCTTAAATTTCCCGGATTTCAAAGGAAGCAGCTCCTCTCCCTCCCTGCCGGCCAGGGAGGCTCCTCAGCTGTGTTGCTCGGCTGCCAATAAGGAGTCTGAGACCGACTGGGGGCGGAGCTTGCATGCCTTGTGCAGCCAGACCCTCATGCCCAAGCCAGCCTGCCTGCCGTCTATGCGCTCGCTCTTTCACTCACACGTTCGCGCGCAGCCTCTGGAGTGCAGGGTGGCGAGGCTACTTGCCATGGCCTTCTCAAGAGTCCACTAATTCTCATAGGAGTGAAAGGCAGCCCTTTGCTTAGAAAGCTTGTGTCCTCTGGGAACCCTGACTAGTATTTTTTATGCTTTAGAGCAGGAGTAATCATGGTGCCCTCGAGTGCCAAAGCCATTCTATTATTTTCTAAATGCTAATCTTAATGCATAGTCACAACTCTAGTTGATGGATCCCATACTTCATAGGAAAGTGTTGAGGTGTCTTTCCACTTGGACATCATACATTATAGAAGCTGGAGTGTTGGCCAAGGAAGCACCCCATGTATCTCCCCAATATAATGCAGAAGTATTGCATAAATAGCTCAGACACCAATAGATTCTTATGCAAAAGGCACCTAATCTATAAAACATACGGCATTTTGAAATATTGATCTCTTCTGTGCCAGCAAGTAAGAGATATTAGTGTAGCATGGGATTCCATTTGTAACACTGGGATTAAATGCAGGGAAGTGGAAAATTGGAATAGACCAGAATTCATGTGAAGTGGAAAGTGCAGCTGGCAGTGTTACTAAAGCAAGAGAATAGAAAAATAAGGGGAAGCATTTCTTTGTATTAAGAAAAACCCTTCGTGGCAGCTAAAAAGCTAGCTGGGCTGGCTGTGGACAAATGGATGTTCTAGATCCAATTGCTTTCCGTGTTGCTGGTGCTTATTACAAATGCAATGAAGCACCAAATTAAGGCTAAACTACAAGTGAAATGGATGAAAGAAGGGGCCTGACACTGATGTTAAAATAAGAAAGAGCAGTGTGTGTTATAAAAGCAGCAGTGAGTTGATTCATAAGGAGTGGGTGGGTGTTTAATTTTTTTAAAAAAATCCCAACCTCAATTAGTGTTAATTAACTCTGGCAAATGTCATAAATAACACACTCAACATGATGATCATGTATGCTAACTTCATTGTCTGTTAATCTGCTTGAGCAAATAGCAAATACAGAACGCTATCCTTCTTTTTCTACCCATCCATGAATACATCCATTTGCTGAAGTCATACATCCATACTTATGACTTCAGAGCAGCAACATTAATATCACATCTGCAGTATATATCTAAAGCATTATTATACCACTTTAACAGTTATAGAGAATCCTGGGAACTGTAGTTTAAGGGTGCTGACCTCAGAGCTACAATTCTCACCACCCTTAAGCTTGTTATGTGGCATGTGTGCAAATGTCATTTCTAGCTTGGCTCTGAGCTGGAATGAAGGATTTCTTCCTTTTCATATGTAGTCTTTCATTTGGGTTTACAGTAGGATTCAAATTTATTAAGCAAAACTTGAACTTTTTCCGTATCTGCACCATTATCAAACTGAAAAGCTATTAAATACTTTTCCTGCTTCTTTGCCTGCCTCATGAAGAAATGTCATTGACTGAAGTCTCTCAGCATTTTTATCCACTTTTGCATCTACTCCACTTGCAATAAAAGTCAATTCAAGTGCTTGTTCCAAATTTCCCTGGTCTCTGCAGCATTCCCCTCCCCCCCTGACACTAATATTCCTGGAGCTGTGGTGTTTTTCTTCTGGCATTAGTAAAAAAGTGTAACTGCTAACAGGGGTGGAGGAAGGGGGGTGCAGTGGAGGAGGGCTGCCCCGGGTGTCACCACTGAGGGGGGTGACAAAATGGTGGGCAGCATTCACCGCATGGCCTGCAGCGCGCCTGGGCCACACGTCTCTCCTGGGAGTGATACGGTGGCTTGGGTGCCCACAGGCTCTGCACTGCCTCAAACAGTCCACCCGCCACCTTCCCCTCAGCTGTAGGGTGGCTGAGTGGGAGGAGGCAGGCAGACTCCTTGGAGGTCCCGCAGAGCATCCTGCCCCGGCTTGCCCCACCCCGTGGGTGGCTGGCACCTGCCCCTGGGTGCAGGGCATGTGTGCCGCCCCAGGTGCCCGATTGGCTTGCTCCACTGCTGACTGCTAACTTTATAAAATGATGCCACAAGAAACAAATCTCACTTAAGACTTTGCAACTTTGACAACTGCTCTCAAAAGTGGCCTCTGCTCTCAGTTGCAGTTGTTTTCTGAACTGCTCTCCAGGAGACACCATGGTTCCTACTATTACACCAGCCTCACAACACAACCCCCTTCTCTGTAACACACGTACATTTCAAAGTAAGACCTCACAGCCACAAGTGCAATTAAAGTTCAAGATTGATGAGGTCACTTCCTGGCACCCTTCCTTTCTCTAAGGAATGTGCATACATGAAGTGGCAGATATAAAGCCAAGGTTACATTCAGCAGCATTTGGTATGAGTATGAGGTTTTATCATCTTGGTGGGTGTTACATGCTATATGGTGAAAGTATAGCATGGTGAGCTAGCACGGTAAAGTGCTAGTGGATCTCTCTGTAAACCTGGATCTTTACAAGTTTTATTTCTAACACCAGAGAACTGCATTATAGTAGATTAGTTCATGGTGTCCTAGCATCTCTTAAAGTTTATGTAGCGAGTGTGTTTATGCTTGTCTTGTGTCATGAGACAATAATCACTTTATACATTGAGCTGAACTGTGTGAGCAAGGAGTATTCTTAACTGGGAACTCTAAAAAGGGCTGGCTACTGGAAAGCAAAGAGACTCTGATGTCTCTGCTGGAACTGTGTATGCTCTGCTCATCACATTGGTTGAGGTGTAGTGTAGTATCAACAGCAGGTTGTGGGCCCAATATAACAGGTTTTGTATGGGTCAACTGACTTCTACAAGTCTAACAGGCCCTACCATTAGGCAACTGAGGCAACTGCTTCAGGTGACAGTTTATTGGGGGCAGTAGTAGCAGCCTTTGGGCATTTCTCATCAGGCCCCCAGCCATTCTATTCTGTTGCCACATAGGAGCCCCAGAATAGACTATCTCAGATGTGGTGGAAGATACCCTATCACCAGTATATATATATATGGTTAGGAGTGGGTGCATCTTGTTCTTTGCCTCAAGCAGCAAAATATCTTGGTGGGGAGAATGAGGGCCCACAGAGAGAGGAGTACGAGGGTGCCTTGCCCAACATCCCTCCCTTAGAGCAGCACTGCCCATAAGAAAATCTACAAATGGGGACAAAAGATGTCAGTTTTGGTTCTTTCAGTTTCTCATTTTCCTAATCTTAAATTCAGTTTCCCACATTCTGTGATTAAAAAATAATAATAATGAACATTCATCGGTATTTTAATGTGAATTTCTCCTAATAAATACATTTTGTATGCACCTTTGACTACTTTCTCCATTTTTGCAAGCGGTTTATTGTATGTTACTTTCACCAACATCAACCCTATCTATCTATCATCTATCTATCTATCTATCTATCTATCTATCTATCTATCTATCTATCTATCTATCTATCATCTATCTATCATCTATCTCCTTTACTGGCATAGAAACAGTGCATCATATATATGGATCAGAACACAACAGAGTTAATGAAACATAGTAGAAGATCTTTTAGGATAAAACTGTCCAAACATCATGAGGTACAAAAATGGCTCTTAGGACGTATGGTGACATAATTTCATAGTGTCACTCAAAAATCTTTCCACATTCTCCACATCATTACTACAATTGTTCAGCAGATGTTGTGTATCACCTTCATTTTTATACATACTTCCCCCTAATATATGCATTTTTGTGAGCTCTGAGCAGAGAACGGCATTACAAAATTCAGGAAAGTGTGAATTTCAAATGATAGTTGTTTTTCAGTTTGCATATTGTTTCAGGAAGTGAGAATTGGAAAGATTTGTCTTTAAATAAAAACAGAACTGAATATCTCCTCCATCCCTATCTTCAACCTACATTCTCTTTCATTCACAAGGCTGGTTCACTTGATTAATTACAGCAGTAGCAGCATGCTGACTTTTATATGTGTGTGAGCAATCAAAATTTGGCTACAAACACTACCACACCAGTGCCTGCCCATAACCAGTCAGCACTGGAAAAAACCTCTGACCTGTTTATTATATGGTAGTTCTCACCTGATCATAACATTGTAGCACCTTTAACATCAAACAATCTCATGTTGCTGTTATTTTGAATACCCACAAAAAGGGCAGTACCACTGCTTCCCTTTGGCCATGCTACCATTGAGTTGTCATCATGTCTTGATGGACAACTCACTTGATTGGAGAGTACAGGAGAGGCAGTGCCTTTCTATTGGATTGCTTCTAAACAACTGCAACTGCTCCTGCATACTATAAAAGCATTTAATAAAATGACCATTGCAGCCTTGGAGACTGATAGAAACTTGGGAAGTTTCCAAACCTCTTTGCCACGTGAAAGGTAACAGTGCGGTAAAACACTAAGCATGCATTGATCTCAATTTGAACAAAGGCTCCTGAACTCCTGAGAAAAGCAGCTGTGAGTTAATTATTAGCACATTGTAGAAACATGGCAACTTGGAGATAGTCATGTAAAAGAAATTTGCCCTGATTGTGTTAGCTAATGAGGGTTTTTCTCCCATTCTGTTATCTATAATGAGGGAAGGGTTTTGTATTTTTTTTATCTTAAAGTGAACAAGAGAGGTGGTTGAAAAACATCTGTAGAACCTCAAGGGGAGGGTGGGGTGAGGGAGTCGGAACCTCTCCACAGTGAAGAGATACTTGCATTTGAACAATTCATCACATGGCAGCAACTCCGAGTCCAATACTAATTAGTGTTTAATTGACTTTACTGGAACATTCAGCTGTTTTTCACCTCCTCTAATTATGGAACATCCATTGTGAAGCTACATTTTCAAGCTGACCCTCCCACCCCCCAAGTATAATCTGTGATGGTTCAAGGCCTTTTACAAAAGTGTAGTTTGTTGTGCTTGAATTGGTTTACAAAAAAGGAGGAGGGCGGGGAAATACAGGCATGTGTCTGTCACAGAATAATTAATAAACAACTCCTTCATTTCTGGAGAGGGGAGTGTAAACACTAATAAAATGGATGAGCATTTAATGATGTGGTTTGCACCATAAAAGGTAAATGGCACATTAAAAAAGAAATGTTTCTTTGCCAAATGTTCTCTTTATCTAGCTACACAGGGCTACTCAATGATGCTACAGGGAGAGTGAAAGTTTCCACTGAATATATATATTCCATGTACATATGTCTGCTTTTAGTTTCAACCTGAATACTTTACAAAATGTTGAAAATGCATTAGTAACATATAGTGAATAGTATGCATAAATTTACAAAGCTTGTCCTTGTAATATCATTTCAATTTGCACTTTCAAAGGAGTGGAAATTTTAATCAAATGACTTTTTCTAAAATAAATCCGTGGCTTTGTTCAAAACCATTTGGTGCCATTCTCCCAACAGCAAATTTCATCCCGCTGTTTTCAGCCCCTTAGTTTTTAGGCGTGCATGTATTGCATTGAAATGAGATCTTACGTGGGGCTACAAGCCAATTAGATGCCATATAGAAAATTGGGTATGTTGTATGTTTCATAATGAGGGATAAAGATGCAACATCAATGGTCATGGATTTGAGAAAGTTGTGATCCTGCATAGTCAACCAGACACCATGTTCACCAAGCTTGAGAATAGGACTACACAATTCAAATACATGTTGAAATGCCAAAATGCCAATGGGCACATATGAAAGAAGCTGAAACTGGGACATATTGGGGAAAGTGTTTGTGTGTTTGATGCAAGAGGGATGAAAACAAGGCATAAATTGTTTGGGCTTTCTTCTGTGTTCAATAGTACAGTGGTACCTCGGGTTATGAACTTAATTCATTCTGGAGGTCCGTTCTTAACCCGAAACCGTTCTTAACCTGAGGCGCGCTTTTGCTAATGGGGCTTCCCACTGCTGCCACTGTGCGATTTCCATTCTCAACCTTGGGCAAAGTTCTCAACCCGAGGTACTACTTCCGGGTTAGCAGAGTTTGTAACCCGAAACATTTGTAATCCGAAGCATTTGTAACCCGAGGTACCACTGTATATTCAACCAGAATGTGATGAAGAAAAGCAAGAATTTGAGTAAAAGTGTTGGGTTTTCAAATTAGAGGATCCAATTGTCTCTGTATAAGTCCAACTCAAAAAACAAAAACAAATAATGGACCAAGCACATGATCTATTTCCCTTCTTTTGGTTAGAGTTGGTGAAGAAGGGGTAAATTTTGCTTTCCAGTTCTCTGGTGCCCTATGGATACTATGCCTGTACAATATCCTACAAAGCATTAAGATGTACCCAACCAAATGGGTAGGGTGGAGGTAATACACTGAAGTAGATAGCCTGGTTCAAATCTTACCAATAAGCACACAAGTTTTTGACACAACATATATGCATATATGTTGCCTGTACCCAGTGTGTGTGTGTGTGTGTGTGTGTGTGTGTGTGTAAAATATATATAACAAATATTCTACAATTTCAAATACATCTCCAAATGTTCAGAAAAGAAACAGCTTGAGTGAGCAAGTCTCCTGTCCCTCCTCATGCTGACCTGTGCTGAAGAGGCTGTGTTACATTAGCCTCACTGGAAATAGCTGTAATTAAAGGTTTCTGGTTACAGCACTGTCAGATCCTTTTGTGTATCTGCTTTTTTGGCAAAGGCCTCAAATCTGAGAGCAGCATTAAACCAACCATCTGTTAGCCTTCATTAGGCCCTCTTTCATCAACAGCACCATTAAATAGAACGGAGCACACTAAAAGGACTGTTGACATCTGGGCTTTCAGTGGAAACATTGATCAATATTAATAACAAAACTACTTCACCTGAATTTATTATTAATGAAAATTTAAATGCAACATAAATATGGATGCTTTGCCTAGCAGCACACTTTTAACACAACTAATCTAAATGATAGAGTGAAGCCTTTCTTTGCAGTGGCTAAGAGGCATAATAATGAAGACACCTCGACTACCTAGCACTTTGTCACACCACAGCTTCATTATTTCAAACATTTCCCAACATCTTGAATCATATTTCTTTGATTTAAATCTCTGTATCTGAATATTTACCATCCCTGGGCTTCAGACCAGGCCTTCTCTATTTTTAGGACATGGGAAGCTGACTTACATCGTGTGGGGATTGATGAGGGAAGGGTTGTAGCTTCCCTGCCATAGCTCAGTGGTAGAACATCTGCTTTGTATGCAGAAGACCCCAGCAAGAGTTGAAGAATGAGCCCTGCCTGAAATCCTGGAGAGTTGCTGGGGAAGGTGTGTCCCTCCAAATGTTGCTGGACTACAGCTCCCATCCTCCCAAACCATTGCATGTTGTTTGGGCCTGATGGGGCTTGGTTTCCATCAGCATCTGGAGGGCTCTTGGCTCCTCAGCCCTGGTGCCGAGATGCTTTAGGAATCTGGCAAGTCCGACTTCCAAAGCAGACTCACCTGATCAGCACCTCCGAGAGAGGAGCTTTGGGATCCTATTAGATTCTACAATAATGCAGTCTGAGGGCTGACTCACTTCATTTTTGCTTTCTTTTCTCATTTTTGAAAGCTACTAGTAAAGGTAAAGGACCCCTGGACTGTTAATTCCAGTCAAAGGCGACTATGGGGGGTGGCACTCATCTTGTTTTTCAGGCCGAGGGAGCTGGTGTTTGTCCACAGACAGCTTTCCGGGTCATGTGGCCAGCATGACTAAACCACTACTGGCACACGGAGGACCATGACGAGTGCCAGAGCCCCCAGAACGCCATTTACCTTCCCGCTGCAGCGGTGCCTATTTATCTACTTGCACTGGTATACTTTCAAACTGCTAGGTTGGCTGAAGCTGGGACAGAGCAACGGGAGCTAAGCCCTTCACATGGGTACTAGCCATCTGGATGGCTAGAGAGTGCAGATCCTGCCATGTGGAGCTGCAAGTCTCCCAAGAGCAATGGGAAATGATGGCTCAGTGGTAGAGCACATGCACTGTATGCAGGAGGTCCCAGGTTCAATCCCAGGCATTTCCTGGGAAGGACTCGTGCCTGATTCATTGCAAGGAGGACTGCATTCCAAAGCACTGCAGCATTTCTGCCCATGGTTCATTCAAGTCAACGGAAGCCAGGCTTCCCATGCTCAATACCTACAAAATGTTCAAAGTGCAATCTGTGCTTATCTCAATTGTTGCTGTTTTCCTTTGATTATTTATCAGGTTTTTTGGGTCAATGAGAGAAACAACATTGAGTGGTATAGAGCAATCCCATGCATGTTTACTGGGGAGGAGGATGACATTCTATGAAATGGGGATTTCGATGTGGCCCGTTTGCATAGGACTGCAAGCTTAATCTTCCAATGACTCTATGCAGTTTTGGGCATACCATCCAACTTTCTTTTGAATCTCCAATTTCATTCAGCAAAAGAGCTCTGACACTATCTTCATCAAAGGGAAGTTGTATACATAAATCAATGCCTATAAACACTTTAATCTTCTTCTGTAAGAGAAGTTTCCAATTATATGTGCTGTATAGTCTCAGTTACTGTCCTCATCATATTGTGCGAGGTGGAAATTTGATCTATTGTTCTGCTTCCTTCCTCACAAAAGATTAATAAATGCCTTCATAAGAAAAGCTCGGAGGTTAGGCACTCAACTAACAAATGAACAAATGCACTGAACAATCAAACAGTGGGATCTTAGCAATCCATAACCTAGTTGCTTTTAGTTACAGGTAGGTAGCCGTGTTGGTCTGCCGTAGTCGAAACAAAATAAAAAAATTCCTTCCAGGAGTACCTTAGATACCAACTAAGTTTGTTATTGGTATGAGCTTTCGTGTGCATGCACACTTCTTCAGCTACCTAGTTGCCTTTGGCTGCAGTCCTGAACACTCTTTATTAGGAACACAATAATAATAAATAATAAATAATAAATAATAATAATTTATTATTTATACCCCACCCATCTGGCTGGGTTTCCCCAGTCACTCTGGGCGGCTTCCAACAAAACACTAAAATACAATAATCAATCAAACAATCCCACTGAATACAGCTTGTCTTACTTTAGAGTAAGTTATGCATAGGATTACAAAGTAAGCTTGCAATTCTGTATCTGTATATCTGGTCCATAGAAATCAACTGGACTTTTTTTCTGAGTAAATGTGCCTAGGATTGCATTGAAAAACTATTGCTTATATGAATTCACTGAATATACTGAAACCTTGTGTTTTTAAAATGGGGATGAACACTGTGATGGCCAGCTTAATTTGCATCCCCTGGAAAACAAAGCAGAGCATCTATATTTGGTCACCAATTAAAGGTGTGTCTCTAGATGTACACACCACTGAAAGCCATAGATATAGTTACAGCTGGGTGCATATTCCAATGCTTATTCCGATGGGCATTCCGTTTGCTTTTGCAGTTCCTAAAAGCGAGGCTATCCAAAACCCAGGGTTCCTATCAGTATCTGATTAGATGTAAAAGAAGAAAACTACACAGAACTAAAGGGACAAAACGTGGTAACAACCAATCTTTTATTGCAGGGAAGGCTAACCCCTCCTTACTGGGGCCTGATCCAGCTCCTTCAGGTGATTTCCTATGCTCCCTTCCCAATACACCTAAGAATTTGATGGCAGCAGTGGTGCATTTGTTTATACAGTACATTCATTCCTTCCTCAATTCCGTTGGACTCTGGTGCAATATAGTGGAGTATCTGGCATATGTTTCTGATGCAGAGGAAATAATAAAGGGGGGAAATAGTAAAGTGGGGGAAATTGTGGTCAGGCATGGAATATTATTCTGAAATGGCCATCTGGGGCCACAGGTTCAAATCCTACCTCCCAGAATTGTGAGATGTGTGCATGGAGGTGGCCACATTTCACAGCACATGCTTTTTGACCAGTGGCATGTGACCCACAAAGGAATCCTAGGCGTAAATGTGGCCACAAGCTTTGTTTCTCTCTCACACACCATGTGCATGCACACACCCACATACACAATCCATAGTAATATTGTCAAAACAGAATAAAAAAAAACTGCTGTGGTCCTTCAGCAATTATTTAATATTATGCTGTTCTAGAATAAAGTATCCAGTCGAGTGTTTTGTAATTTCCCCCCCTCATGTAAACAGTGCAAACGAAGCAGATAATTTAACTTGTTTCATATGTTTCCAAGAAGTCATTTTGAAAATTCTCCAAGCACAATTATATTTCTATAGTGCAGAGATTTTTTCCCCCAATTCCAATTTTATGCCAATTGAACCTTGTTTGAAGAAAAGATGATCAATGTTCTTTTCTGCGGTCCTTGGAGAACTCAAGTATGCCTGAATTTAAGGTTCTTTAATGAGAGAAGAGATTATTAATGCTTATTTAGGGAGCTGAGACACCCATTTTCCAGATACAAATTGCAGAAACAATAAATATATATAATGATGAATGCAATATACAACAAACTGGAAGATAATTACTTTTTGTAGGAGGTCACCCACAGTTCTTGTAGATTCACTGGCATGGACAGACAGGCATTATATACCCCTTGGCAAGTTGATCCACATAGATAAACCTAACTGACAATGCTGCAAGTCACTACTGTCTCCCTAACAAGGGATAAAGAGATTATCATTCTTATATGCTTTTATGGAAATAAGTCGAATAACTGGATTTACACCCAAATTGTATGTTTTGGACTGGAGTGTTAAATAAATTACTTGGGAGTAAGCCCCACTGAATTCAGCAGGACCTGTTTCTGGAAATGATAGGGAATGGCATACATATCACTTATTGTTAATCTGTCACTGGCATTTCCATCACAGTTCCCTTTTTTCTTCCCTCCCCTTCCAGTTTTTTGTGTCAGACAAATTTAAGTGGCAAAAGGCAGCCAAGTAGTCAGTTCTGTAGGTGACAATGGATAATCTGAAAGGTGGCAGAAAGACAAGCAGTAATAGCATCAACTTTCAGAAACAGAATCTAGGTTATAAGAACAAGCCATTATAAAACTAAAATAGTCTTCAAACTGATGTATGACACTTTAGCCAACGTGATGTGTTAACATACATTTGAAACACACCTTGAGATTCTTCACAACTTGTACCAAAGTTCATAGTAGTTAGCTTTTCATGAACGGTTAATGATTCCATGGAAGAAAAGGGCAGCTTTGCTCCTTAGAAGGAAGTCTTACATGTTTTAGAGAGGAGAATCCTCGGCTTGTCAAAAGCTGCTCAGATACCCTTTCCATTGTGGTTTTCTAAGGTCTTTCACAAGAAATTTCATCTGAGATTTGATTTGTCTTTGAGTTCAAAAGCATCTGAACTCAAAAGACAATGATTCATTGTGTTAACAATTGTCTCAATGACATTTTGCCATTTCCGTGGATTCAGAACATGAAAGAAGGGTTGTCAAATCACCATTTGTGATGTAGTGACCTTCACAGCTAACCGGGCATGGAGGCTGATATGCACAGGGAAGGCTGGCACTCAGCCAGATCCATGGAGATTTCCTTTTCACTAAGTGACTACATGGAAAGAAAACTGTGCGTCCCATTGTATGAAAGCGTGGGGGAGGCAAACATAGAATATCCAAAGCACAGAAATAAAATCTGTGCAAAATAAATGTACATGTGGAAGGTGTTGGACCCTATCTCAAGCCCTACCTTGACCCCTGGTTCTCCACCTTCTCTGTCCTCAAGAGCAAAAGTACCAGTGGAACTGGTGGAAAGCTACCATCTGCTACAATCAGTGATCCTGCAGATGACCAAGCAAAGGAGGGAGGATGTAAGCTTTTCATTGGCTACTGTGTCTTTGCTAGAACTTTATTGCTTCGCTCCTGCTACAACTGGAGGTCCTAGAAATGGACACCAGCAAATGAAATGGAATGGATTTTGGGGGTGGTGGTATTGCTTTATTAAGTGTTTTGTATTGCTTTCTTGGTTTTTCTTCATTAATACTTTTTATTGTTTTTGGTTTGCTTTCAAGAAAAGTGAAGAAAGCACACTTAAAATAAACAGCTGCCCTATAGTTCTTGTTGTAAGCCACTCACCCACACCACCACCAGCCCTTTTGTCTTCTTTGAAAGTGTGCATTTGATGTCCAAGGAGAAACTAAAGCATACAATATGGGGCCAGAAGACTTGACTCCTCTTCTACTTTCACTAGTGTTTTATTAAGCAGCTCCATGGGATCACATTTAGTTCTACTTTCATCATGGGGGAAAGGTTAATTTTCTACCTTGTCTCAGTAAAACAGCATGAATGTATGAACATCCATAACTGTTTTCCCTCTTCTTTCTCCCCTTCCCCAGCCCTGTAATGTCACAGAAATTAAAATTGACTGACTCTTTGTAGTCTCCAGAAAGAGGATAAGAAGCATCATTTGTGGTGGAGGAGGAGGAAGACTGTTTAAAGCTTTTTCTTGAAGAAACTTGGACCAGTGTTAATTAAAAAGCCCCCCAAAAGTAGTTGAAACCAATTACTCATATTTTATTTTGCATGTCAAAACAGTTTCATGCCTTGGTGAAAGGTTCAACTCATTTCTTAATGCTTCTGAACCTATTAGTGTATCCTTAGCAAGTCAGCCTCCCCCCAGTAAATAAAGAACAACCACAACAAAGGAACAGAAGAAAGGTTAAATGCTAAATTCTTAACTCAACTTTAAAGTCAGATGTTTCTGAAACATAGTGGAAAGGCACTCTGTGGCCATCACCCCAGGTTTAATAAGAGTTATTTCCAACATTGGTGACAAAATGCAATTATGCTGTTGAGACAGGTCTGAATGAAAGTCACCACATGAAATATTAACATCCAGCTGCCGTTGAGCTGCCATTGTCTTGGGTTGATGAAAAACAATAATCCCATTTCAGTTTCAGAGGAGCGTTTATAAGAAAATCTTATTTAAAAAAAAACTAAAAGAAAAGTTAACCTGTTTACTAACATAGTCTACGTTCAAACCTGGTTGGGCTGAATCATCACTGGAGATATTAAGGAATGCGGGTATTTATGCCATTGCTGTATTCCAGTCAAAAGGGAAATGATAGTATCTTCTCAACCCCCAGACTACTTCCTGTGTCCTTTGCCATTTCTGACCACTAACTAGAGTTTACTCTGTTCTACCCCTGGGACTGGAGAAAAGAACATGTTATCACAGGAAAGAAGACCCCAACAGACTTAAACTAATAGCCTCTCATCTTGCTTCTCTTCCCAACTTCGGATGTTGGAGAATTCCAGGGGAAACAGGAGCAGAAATTGCTGATGTTTGCTTATTCTTCCAATGTCCTGATCCTGGTGAATATGATTGGGGTTTGTTTCCCCCCAGAAACAGGGCAGAATGGAAATTGATGCCTTCCAACATCCCTATTCTCAACACAGCTTTTCCAGTCCTTCTTTTCAGGAAAAAAATAGTTACTTCTTTAGGACAAACAAATGTTCCCAAAGCATTTCCAGCATGCTTTTCAAAGGAAAATGGTTGGCCCTTATTTCTTACTTATTGGTATTCCCACTTATATGGTTTTGCTTTCAGCTGTGAGCAGCTTGTGATTGCTTTGTTGCATTTGCTTTTGTAAAAGGTTCATTAACCATGTAAATTTCACAGAATGCTGACCTCACCCTTTGGGGTGTATGTGAGGAGACCACACAAGTGAGAAATGAAACCAGAATAACACTTTGAGAAGCAAGGGGTTTTGCTTTGAAACAGCTTTGCCTGTTGTAAGCGAGATAATTTCTCCTTGCAAACGAGATGTAATCCAATGCTGATGGTATCAGTAGTTGGCTGTAAGATTAAAATATTGTTTAAAAACCACAGCAGCTCTGTATAGTTGTGCCAGAAATGAAAATAGTAAACTTAATCTCAGCTTCAAAACTCCTTACCTATCCTCAGGGGTAGCTCATTGTAACCCATTCCCCATCTGGCATAGAAGTAAGGTGGCCATCAAAATGAGGGATGAAGGAGGGCACACCAATTTTTATAATATCCGCAGTTGCTAATTTAGATGTGCAGATAATTTAGAAATAATTGCTACAATTTAAATAGACATATATGCCATTGTGAGAAAGACTGTGACTATGCGAAATGACTGCTTGCTCGGCCTCTTGTCCATGAGGTAGCTATTGGTGAAGAACTTCAGAAGAGCATCCTCCTCCTTAGGGAGTTTTGCCTTTGAACTGATCCAGATAGCCCTTCAAATGGAGGACTTCTTCAAACAGAGGACTGTCCTGTGGCAAATGGGAGATTGTACTCTGCAAATGGCTATCCTGCTCCATGCAAGCATTTTGGTGCATAACATTTTAGACCTCTTTTTTTCTGGATCTATCCCTTTGTGCAGCTTATCTAAGTTGTTTGTCACACTTGCTGTCTGTACAAATCAAGGGGCTTATGCCTTCTTCCCTAGCTTTCTTACAAATGCACTTCCAGTAATGAGATTTCAGTAAACGCATTAGTGAGATAGGATAACTATCAGTAACCACAACAAAAGCCAGATCAAATACAAGGTGCAATCTAACTGGGAAACATGTAAACACTTAAATGAGATCTTGGCATCAATAAGGGATTTCTTGTTCTACTATAATTATGTTATAATGGTGAAAGTTGCCTTAGCATGAAATGGACATTGGAATAAATGCAGCACTTTCGAAGAAGTATATATGTATATAATCCCTTTCATCAAAGACTGTGAAAGACATATAGAATTACTGTTTTGTACTCTGAAATGTATTTCATTTGCAAACGATAATTTGCTCACTGCCACTTTAGCCAGAATTTTAGTGAAATTGTAAAACTGAGTTGTTCTGTGTATGTTTTAAAAAATATGAATGGAATTGTTCCAGTTTGCTTCCCCTGCTTGTGTTATCTTTATCTCTCTGATGTGACACCTTTATCATTCTGTTAGTGTATATGTGAAACCTTTCACCATGTACTTTGATTATGTTTATGTAGCCTCCACAATATTCGTAACTCTGTTATAGAAAGACACCCATATTGAAACACAGTTGTGGTCAATGTATTATGCACAAGCAAAAACGTGCAAGGTGGACTCACATAGATGACAGGGGCCTCTGGATGAGAGACTCTAAAGATGACCTCAGTGCATAGACAGGTTGTTATGAGGATAGACATTACCTTACATTTGAAATTTATGGGTTTTTTGTATAGAAATCAAATCAAATCACATCAAATCACACATCAAATCAAAGCAAATCGTATCACAGAGTGTACACAGCAGATACCTGCAGGGCTCACAAGAGTATATCTCTAAACCATTAACATTTTTAGGTGCATACTTAAAACATTATAGATATCCTGAGTGATTTCCAGTTAGGGCTCCTTCAGATGACCTGTTTATCTAGTATTCACCCTGATTTGCTTACCGGTATGTAAAACTTGCTTACTTATCTATACAAAAGTATTTATATACTGCTAGTCATAAAAAAAATCAAAGCGGTTTACAACAACCATACAAATCTACAATTAAAATCCACGTAAAAAAAATCTAAAGCCAGAGGTCTTCAACAAACCATTAAAGAGAGACATGCTCTTAACTGCTTGCATAAGCTTGGTGGCACAGAAATGTTTTCAGCAGACATTTAAAGGTTAAAACAGAAGGTGCCTTATTAAACTATGCCTGGTCTTTATCAAGTATTCATTCTGATTTGTTTGTGGAGGCAGTTATATGTCAATGAGCATTCGTCCTGATTTGCTTGAGGGTTGTTGATATGTCTTCCCACTAATCATTTGCTCACCCAACACTTTTCACTGCATTTTCCTGTCACTCTCTTGACCACAAATCCTTGGGGGGGGGGAAGAAAAGTTGTGCTAGGGTAACAGAGCCCTTTAGTCCAGCCTTTCTCAACCTTGGGTCCCCAGATGTTTTTGGCCTACAACTCCCATCATCCCTAGGTAGCAGGACCAGTGGTCAGGGATGATGGGAGTTGTAGGCCAAAAACATCTGGGGACCCAAGGTTGAGAAAGGCTGCTTTAGTCCACTTTAATTGCAGAAAACATAATTTCTGGCATGCGCTTGAATTCCTCCCAAAAGATAGTGACAGCCTGCAGGCACTCTTAGTAAATTGTGCTCAATTTCTCAGCATCCACTACTGACAGTTCATGGCTACATGTTGCTGACACAGGTGATACACTTTGGAAATCCTTACAAATGCAGTAGACACAGGCAAGATCCAAGAAATGCATTCAAAATGCTGGAGTGTTACAGGAACATTTCTGAGAACACCCCCCCCCCCCCGCACTTCTGCATTTTTCTTTGTTTACAATGGGTTAAAAATGCAGGCTTCAATTTAAATGTCTTATTTAAAGCCCTACTGGAGAGTTGAAAAACTGTGCCAGACACTTTAACAAATCTGTCCAAATATTCACAGTGTTACTTATCATTCTCACATCAATTAAATATGTGCTAACTGTAATTATTTCTGCTCTGCTTCATTATTTCCCCTCAGCCTTACTAATAAACTGCTACAGACCATCCAAGTTTGCTTCCCCCACCCCACCCCTTTTCTTATTAGGGCTCCAACATACATTACAGTAAGGCAATCAATATTCCAAGGTAAGAAAAACACGGCATGTTACACCCCATGCCTTTGCAAAATGTATGAATGTTCACTGTGACCCTTTCCAGAACTGTGTTGGAAATTGATAATGAGTGATAATTACTACATTATAAGAAGAGCAGCATGAAGAAATTACAACTCCACACTACGTTGCTGCTTGCTACGGATACAGTTCCTTGTAAGGTAAACATGTTTTAAATGGTGGCTAGTAACTAAACTAAATCCTGTCACAGATATATCAGCGCCCTAAGCAGAAAATCCAAATGACAACAGATCGGCATCAGTACCTCCAGTGATGGAAAAATATTATTATGCTATTATAACAAGCCAAATAATTGACAGTTTGCTACCCTTAAATGGTACCAGAAAACTGTCATCTTATCCTAGCTAATGATAAGGACAGCCTGTTATTTTTGTTTGCATCTTCAGCAGTCTTACATAACATGTTCCTTGTGTTACATAATTTTTAGCATAGGGTAACAATTGGATTGCAAAAGAGCTGAGAATTCTCTTTCTCCCCAATTCTTGCAACCAGGCCCATTACTTAAAAGATATGAGGCCCAGACCCAAAGACACAAATTTGGAGAAAACTTGCACATGTTTAATTCTTTCTTCTATGGACATTGGAATTAGAAAGTTGATGTGTAGCTGCTGTGAAACAACTTTCTATGTCCTCCATCCCCACCCAGCATAGACATTATCTTCCAGATAGTATGGAAACCTCCTATACAAAGCAATATACCAGACATGTAATAAGAATAAACGCCACTCTGTGTTTGCAGCCTCAACTATCAATGCAAAGACAAACAACCCACATGACACATGCTTGATTTCCCCAGTTTATAATGAAAAGGGAACTGGGTTGATCTCTTTAAAGAAAGAAACTCAAGGTCAAAGAAAAGGGTATCACAGAAAGGGGGAAGAAAATAAAGACACCTATTCACTTATTTCTGCATCAATACAGTTCCAGGAGGGATTGATGGTGGCAGTCTTGTGCCCACTTACCAGGGTGTAAGCTCCATTGAACTTAATGGGACTTCTGAGTGGGCATGCTTTTCAGAAAAAGCAAATTATTATATTCCCTCTGTGCTTATCTAATCTGATTTCTGAGGACAGGTGTGGTGATTTGTGATGTTGCTGATGAGTGAATGGAATGATGAGGGGATGAGTGAGAGAGTGAGAAACACTGTACTGAGCAATGATGAAACGGATGTGGACTAACAGTTGAACACAAGGAGGTTTCTACACTTGCCCTAAGCTCACAAAGGGGAAAAAAGAAAAGAAATCAAAACATTCTGAAGGAATGATTTGCATCCTCATTGGGTTGCTAAACTGCCAGAATGATAAATTGGTAGAGTGGTGGGTAGGAAAATTTGCTTGGAGCCCTGACTTATATGGACATTTGAACAATGCTAAAACCTTGGCTAAACGACATGACTAGTCAGTTGTTGAAGGGAGTTTCAGTGCAGCAGCACCTGCAGGGTTACCCCTGGTCTAGCTCTTCTGTGGCATTTGATGCTGGTCACTCTGATCTGTCAGGCTCCTCTTCTTCTAGGTTGGGACCTGAGCTACTGCCCAGGATGGGTGGCATGATAAAGAACACCTATTCCCACAGATAGCTATGTGGACCTCAGTGGTTGATTTAGGTACTCAACTCATTCATTGGTTACTTTCTATATGTTGCCCTATAAGTTGTGGTGGGTAGTTTTTTTGAGTTCCGATGTGAGAGATCCAGGTTCAAATATTTCCTCAGGGCAGGAAAATGAGAAATGTGATAAAAACTGTACAGCACTTTGTACATTGGAAAGTCCTATAGAAATGATTAATATTATTAAACAGAGACAGCTGTGGGAGCAAGACATGATTGAAAATCACACAGCCATTTAGGTACATTGAAAATGGTCCCTATATTGCATTTATGTCAGTTTTTGCTCCAATAAACTCTGGAATCCATCACAGGTATTTTCATAGTGCATCCATCATAATCTAGTTGCAGTGTGAGCAAAGTTTTCTTGATGAAATAATCAATGAGACACTGATTAAGTTTGCCAAATGTCACTTGACCCAAACCCTGGCATTGCTGGGTGAGCTCGCTTTATGTGAAAGCCATTGTTACATGAGAGTTACCTCCAGTTCCAACATGGTTACTAGGTAGATACTAGCTATTGGATAGACTCACTCGCTGGTCACCAGTAGGTTCACTAAAAGTAATTACTCTTTCCCATGGACAGCTGCTTCCTGAAGCTATTGAAACAAGAGATCCTTCATTAAATGGTGAAAGCTTTAATTATATTCCTAGCTTCATATAATTATGAAAAAATTGCACCCACCTTGCCATTCTGATCTGATCTGATACAATGACAGATCCTACTAGTATACTCTGTTCGGCATACAATACTTATAAGGAGGTAGCTTACAAGAAACATTAAAACACATTGAGTTGTACGGAACCAACATTTACTCAGACTAGAACGGTTGATGGTAGATCACTCTAGGGATGGGGAGATGGAAAAGCCCTTCCCAGAGGTGGTCCATCCCTGACTTGCTAACTGATTAAGCAGCCTATTTCATTATATCAGGGATGGGGAACATTAAACTTCCCATCAGCACAAACCACCATCTCCAATAGTTAGGAATGATGGTACTTGTAGTGATCACACACCAACATAAAATGATTTCTGAAGCAACAAAATGGTTTTGCAACTTGAAATGCCACTGCTGAAGCATACAGAAAAGACAGGGTAACCATGTGTTACCTAGACCATAAACTTCACAGGTAGAGGAGAGAGAAAAGAGAGGCAGATTATAGCTCCATATGGAATGATGGAGAGGCGTCTAACAGAGCAAATCAACCCCCTGATCTGCCATGCTGGAAAAGGTCAGGATGGGGCCAATGTGTCTTTCCACACAGCTCTGAAAACCTCTGCAGGCCTCCACTATTTGTGTGGAAGCTGCACAGGCAAGGACCATCTCAATGTGTCTATCCAAGTGGTGTCAGAAGCAACTATTGGCAGTATCCCTGTCAGGGGGAAAACTTCAAAGCTGAGAAGAATGTGGATGCTCTCTCCTGTGCAGCCAGGGGTGAGGTAGAAGAGAGAATGAACCAATCTCTTCTGAAATTTAGCAAATTCTGTTCTTCAGAAAGGCGAGTTTGTGCTGTGTATTTGCCACTCAGTTGCCTTATTTATTCATTATTTGCCGCATTCAAAGGCTGCCTTCCACAGTCTCCCCTTGCAACTCCCCATTACAAATAACAAAATACTAAGAAACATAATCTAAAACAGAACAATTCTAAAAATCATCAGAGCGAGAAAAAACAGGACCAGCAGACTAAAACAATGTAAGTGTAAAAATAGACAGCAGAAAAAGCACATTCAAAGTCCATCAGCAGGAAAGCATCAACATAAATATCAACCTTTTGAAATGCACTGACCTTTTAGTCCCTTCCATCTAATTGTGTTGATTTAGCCCCTGGCATCTATTCTTGCTAATTTTATGTCATTCACTTCTCATGTGGAACTGATCTCTCCACTACTTTTGGTACAATATAACATCTATTCTTTTCTCAAGGATGCACCCAAAGGGATGAATATCTCACTCATTGTAGCAACTGGAAACTGGTTTATACACAGTCAGATCCATTGGTCCTTCTAGCTCAGTAATGTCTACACCAGTGTTTCCCAAACTTGGGTCTCCAACTCGTTTTTGGACTACAACTCCCATCATCCCTAGCTAGCAAGACCACTGATCAAGGATGATGGGAACTGTAGTCTGGAAACAGCTTGAAACACTGGTCTACACTAACTGGATCAGCTCCTGGGGTTTTCAAGCAGGAGTCTTTCCCAGCTCTACCTGGATTCGCTGGGGATTGAACCCAGGAACTGCTGCATCTAAAGCAGGTACCCCGCTGTTGAGCGATGGCCCTTACCTGATATGTGTTATTCATTTTATTTAAAATTTATATGCTGCCTGATTGTAACAAAACCTCCTAGGTGGTTTAACAGTAAATGTTGAAATTGTCAGGAAAATGGTTTAAAACATTTAAAGATAATTAAAATTAATGGTAAAATAGATTAAAACATGTCCACATCCACCTGTCCAGACAGGTTGACCTAAGCAAAAGTGTTTTAAGCAGGCACTGAGAAGAGCACAGCAAACACACCTGCCAGGTGTCAATAGGAAAAGAGTTCCAAACTGTAGGTGCTGCCACACTAATGCGATGGGTAACTATTTGAACATATACAGTAAGCATATGTTGGTAAGCAAACCCTCATTTGATGTGTGATTTCTTTCTACTTAAGTACGCATAGAAACACAGCTTTAGATTTATAACTGGCAACTAATTAACAAAGACAATATGTTCTCTTGATTTAATTATTCCGCTGCTGTTGGTTTCTTATTATCATAATTGTCATGATCACTGTGTAGCCCTCACTTTTAGGAACGATTTAAAAAAAAATGTGGTTTTTTTTTAATACCAACAGAAAATCAATAATGGGAACTGCTTACCTTTTTTTGGTGATCAGTTAAAAATGTGTGGTGTAATTAGATATTACTCAATATTCATCTTCAGAAATGTACCTATAGCACTAAGTGCTCCATTTCTGCCTTGCACCTCCTTCCATTGGTGTAGAAAGCCTCTATACAGAGATAGAGAACCTGTGTGCTTAAACTCCCATCATCCTCAGCTGGCATCATCACTAGCCACCACATTGGTCAATGTGATTGCAAGTTGTTTTAATGGTGTAACCCACCAGTGGACTGTAGTGGAACAGCAGGAAATGCATACATACATACATACATACATACATACATACCCAGACCATCCAGATTGAATATATAACTCCCTCTGCCCATGAACATGCAGTTCATCCTTCTAAGGCTTCTTCCAAATTCTGCCAACTCTGTGAGGCACTTCTAAGTTTAGTTCAAATTCTGACTTTTCAGCATCAGATCCAGACATGACTTGCCTCTGTGACGTTAACATGAGGGGGGGCTGGAGGTGAAATAGTTAAACAGGATACCCAATCAGAACCCAAGGGGGGGTTGGAGTGAGAGGGACTATAAAACCAGCTCTGGGGGAGAGACAGTTGGTTGGCGGGTTGGATGGTTGGTTGGAGTGGGTAGCTGGAGTTAGTGAGTAGTAGAAAAAGCGGAGTCAGGAACAGTTAGGAGCTAAGAAGAAAAATAATTAGCTGAGAGGTGGTTCAGAGAGTGCGAGCCAGGATATGATGTTATAAGTCTGAATAGATGCCCTATGTTTGTAACAGATTGAGATCGTTTATGAAACCACACGCTTGTTAAAATATAATAAAACAACCAAAGTTTTATGTTACACGTTAACCCTGACTGGACTCCGTATGTTACCAGGTAGGGGCCTGGTTGGTGGCAGCGAGAAATAAAGGGGTGGCACAGGGATCAATAGACAGTGAAACGTCCGGGGACCCTGTGTGATCGCCACAACCTCTTCCTCCCATCAGCCTATTTTTTTGTTACCTGCAATCGGAAGCACAAAGCTCCACACATATGTTCAGAGGAAAGGTTTTGTCAGGACAGCATGATTAGGCCTTCAAGCATAGCACCGTATTTTTTTTTTGTTACAGGTGACCAAAAGTATACTCAAGTTGTGGTTTTCTTTATACATTATAACTTGGAAAATAAAATTGCAGCCTCGGTGTCCTGGTGTTTCTTTGTCAATTCTGGGAAGAAGAGGAATGCTGCTGCTCTGCAACACTTCCACAGGGGCATTTGTAAATACATTTGCCAATGTGCCAGGTGGCCCATGGCAATTTCCTTCAGCGTTCCTTCTATGAAATCAAATCAGTGTGCTTTGGAACCAGGGATATTCACAGCCTGTGGATAGCACTTCAGGTTTTAAGTGCTCATAAATGTCAAAATGTTACTGGGGGGGGGACAGAGAACTTGTCATGGGGGCACTGATTCATTTGGTGACTGTGACATGTAGTCTAGCATCGAGCTGCTCTTCAAAAGCATGTCAAGATTGAGGGGCACCTAGGAAGCTCCTATCACTCAAGATGAGAGGCCAAGTCATCACGGTTCCTCCTTGTGGGGTTTGGATTCTCAGGTTGAATGGATTCCACTTCCTTTGTGATCAGGAGAATAAAGATCCTACTGAATAGAAGATATATGCTGGAGAAACAACTAGCCATATAATAAAGGAAGGGTTTGTGGCCATGGCAAAGAGCAGCAGGAGGAACAGCGAGAACCTAAACAGTCCACTTTGTGGTTTAAAATGAACAAATAGTTAAACAGTTGTTATTCCTACAGCATTCATCAGAACACGTAGCCATGTCATTAAATAACACCTAACAACAGGAAGCAAATAAAAATATACAAACAAAACATTTAGGAAATCCTGCAGCTTCAGGAAAACAGAGCTTTGAATTGTGTTTTTAATGATTATGGTTCATGGGAGTGCAATAGTCAGGTTGCTAATCTGTCCACTAACAAAGACAATGTTAGGTCAAGGCTTTCAACCTCAGGCCAGGAGATACTTTAAGGAAGGCTATGTGTTTGTTTTTCCATAGAGCATTTACACTGAACAAGAACGGCAAATGGGCTAGACCAAGGCTTTTGTTTTTTTACCCTGACATAGAGTCATGCACCTAATTAGTTGACTCGGGTGTGATGACTGCTGGATATCGGTTGCCTCTTCAGCTGGTTTCCAATTAGATGAGCACCAGGTTTTGAGTTTTGTTTTCTGCAGCTCCTCAGGTCACTGAAAGAAAAGGTCAGGAGTTCACCTGCTCACCTGCTCGTTCTTACCTGTCAAGCTCTTGGTGGTTTAACTCTAAGCAAAAAGTGTGCACTTGAGCTGGAACAGAGTTTTTAAAAGAACACACATTGTAACAGGAATGACAGCAGCAACAATCCAATTTTTTCCTTGTGAGCCGTGTAATGAGGTTAATGCACATTGCTAAGCTATTGCTATTAATTCCCCTTTGTTACATTATATAGCTGTGGTATGATACAGAATTTGTGTTACTATGGAGCTGTGGTATTCTGGAATAATGCTACAACCTTAGACACCACAGGACTGAGGAACATCTGGCCCTGTGGGACTCAATGGGCCTGGTTTGGCTCGCAAGGCTATTTCCCACAAACCACACCAACCTGCCTCATGCCTGAGTTCATATATGATGTCAAGTGTGGGGAAAGTATAGAAACAGTGAGAAAGGAACAATCAGGATTTTAAAAGGTGCTCTGAATTGTTCCTTTACAAGCAGGGTTCCTTGTCAGTACCAACCAGCTGATCTGGAGAGAGCAAGCCTATTTGAAAGCAGGTTCCTAGAATAAAATAATAATAATAATAATAATAATAATAATAATAATAATAATAATAATAATTTATTATGTATACCCCACCCATCTGGCTGGGTTTCCCCAGCCACTCTGGGCGGCTTCCAACAGAATATTAAAATACAATAGTCTATTAAACATTAAAAGCTTCCCTAAACAGGGCTGCCTTCAGATGTCTTCTAAAAGTCTGGTAGTTGTTTTTCTCTTTGACATCTGATGGGAGGGCGTTCCTCAGGGCAGGTGCCACTACCGAGAAGGTTAAAGAAGGTTGCTATAACTCTCAAACAGCCACCGCCTTGAAGATTAAAACTAATATTAAATTTGTATACCACTCTTCAACCGAAGATCTCGGGGAGGTTCACAGCATAAAAATTCTTCCCAGAACTGACCAAGAAATATTTTGCATTTTTATGTTGTTAACTGTCCTGTGATCTACATATGCAGAGTGGTGTACAAATGTAATAAACAAATGATAAATAAATAAATACAGTGGTACCTCGGGTTAAGTACACTTCATGTTAAGTACACTTCAGGTTAAGAACTCCACTAAGAACAGAAATCGTGCTCTGGCGGCGCGGTGGCAGCAGGAGATCCCATTAGCTAAAGTGGTGCTTCAGGTTAAGTACGCTTCAGGTTAAGAATGGACCTCCGGAACGAATTAAGTATGGTACTTAACCCGAGGTAGCACTGTAGTCTGAATTTGATTTTGGGAAAATAAGAAACTGAACTTGACAGATCCCCAGTCCCTGGTGTAACTGAAATAGTAGCAGAGATTCTTAATATAAGGTTTGCTATGAAAGAAAAGATGCCTCCTTGAAATGCAGGTGGTTTTCTGCAGATTTATCATGGTATGTGGGAACAGAATTAAACTTATCTAGGGCATTTGAGAGCAACAAATTAAATAAAAGATCAAAAGTGGCTTTGGGGTTTTCCACTCTTCATGTAAATTGCCTGAAGGTGGGGGGAATCTCATAAGGATTTGGAAGAAATACAGTTTCTTTGCTTCCTCTATTACTTCACTTCTGTAATACAAAGGAGGAAAATCTCTTAATAAACAGAATTATTTTTAAAATGCCCTGTGGGTTAGCTGCCCAGCTAATATTTTCTCAGTATGATGCTTTGCAAAAAGGGTGACCGTAACCTTGTTCAATTACCTGCTTTAGGTGTTCAGACATTCCATTTCACCATGACAATATTTTCCTCTGTTTGTGCAGCCTTTCCCCCTGTCTGTGTATCTCAACAGTCAGGCAAATTCTGAAAATCTGAGCACAAGCACATTATTATTTCAGACCTTAAAGGTTGTTTTCATTAGGCCAATTTAAAGTCTTTTTCCTCCATCTACAAATAACCAAAGGCAGCTTCCTCAGAACATGCCCAACCCACATCTTCTCATGCATCTATAAGCTATATGGAAATATTCAGAGCTGTCAAGCACTGCCATCAGGATTTGTGTCCCCAGCGGTTCGCTGGAGTGAAAAGCCTAAAGCCTCAGGTGATGCCAAAAGAAACGGAAAGGAATATGTGAGCCTTTTTTATACTCATCAAGTTTTAAAATCTTGTATCATTGCCACATAGATCTGCAGCTCTGCCTATCTGTGTCCACCTCCTCCTGTGGTGCAGAGGATAAGATGCCATCAAAAGCTGAGAGGGAGGGAGTACAATATATATTGTGTCTGGGGATCTTCCAGCATTTTTCTGGAAGATTCTCTCAGTGTCCCCACAACTGAAGAAAGCAAAGCCAAATGCCCTCAAGAATCTCCCCAGGCCGTATCTCTCACTAGCTGTGCGCTGTGCCTCCCTCAAGTGCTGGAAGGTGGCTTTGAAGTGTGAACTTGCCCCTTGCTTGCCTGGGTGGAGAGATGTGGGGTGGGGTGGGGGTCAACTGTACAAGCATGTAACATCCACTGCTCTCCATTTTTGCCTCTGGCCATCTCCTCTTTTGCTTCTGGCTCTGCCTTAGACTGCAGCATCTAGAAGGTTTGCCGTGAGGTGATGCAGTCCTTGGGTTAGAAAGGTCTCCATACCTCTGGTCAAGGGAACAGCACTACCTTTCTGTCTGCTTCAGTTTGGCAATAGCACTGTTACCATTATTCCAATCCCAACCTTAAAACAGTTTGTATGCTTAGCAATCCACAAATTTCCCTTTAATGCAGGGATGAGAAACCTGTGGCCCTCCAGATGTTGTAGAACTAGAACTCTCATCATCCCTAGCTAGCAGAAACCAATGGTCAGTGGTGATAGGAGTTGTAGTCAAACAACATCTGGAGGGCCCCAGGTTCCCCATCCCTATGGGTACCTTGCTAATTCTGTTGGCCCCATTTAATGGATTTGGGAGGTAGGCCCAGCTGTGATATCACTGCTTAGTTGCTTGCTTGCCTGGTCTCAGCTAACAAATAGGGACAAACTGGAACCTGCTAGTGGAACATGGAGCATACACAGCACAAGTAAGAAAGATACTGTCCAGTATTGCAACTGAGGGATGAACACAACATGATGTTATTCATGCAACTAGGAAATTGTACATTGTTGTTGAAAGTAAATAGCCAGCAAAGGGCTCTCTGGTCCAGACTGGGACCATACTTTGTGGGAAGAGAGGGTTTAAATTCCCCTGAAATTGCCACAACACAGATCAAATCTCTCTGTAGTCCCCCCTTTTTTGCATCAGGGTAAAAACAAACCGTCATTCACACAGTTGGACCATTCTTGGATTGTATGTGCATTTGTTCATATGTGTGTGTGCATGCTTGGGACAATGAGAGCAGAGGCAGCATGGAACTTAACAGAATATAAGATGCAATTTTTCTATTAGTTTATAAAGCTAATAGTAGCTATAAAGTGAATGGAATTATTTATATCTGCTAATTCCCCCCCCCCCAACCACCAGTTGCCCTCTTAAAGGAACAGAAACATCAACACAGATGGATGTTGGCAATTCATCAATTAGGAAAACAGCTCTGTGAAAAATGAAAGTCCAAATGTCATTTCCTCCTATTTCACATTTGAATGATTTGTCTCCATTATCTCAAATGAGGCCTGCAGAACATAAGGCCTGTAGACCTACTGCAGTTGTCTACCTGACTTTTTAACAGACCATTGGGGGCAATCTCTGCTACAATTATTGCTACTGTCAGTAAAGTTTAGTTAATTTAGTTCATTTATAGGCCTCTTTTCAGTGGTGCCCAAAATGTTGTTGTTCTTTAGTCGTTTAGTCGTGTCCGACTCTCCGTGACCCCATGGACCAGAGCACGCCAGGCACTCCTGTCTTCCACTGCCTCCCGCAGTTTGGTCAAACTCATGTTAGTAGCTTCGAGAACATTGTCCAACCATCTCGTCCTCTGTCGTCCCCTTCTCCTTGTGCCCTCAATCTTTCCCAACATCAAGTCTTTTCCAGGGAGTCTTCTCTTCTCATGAGGTGGCCAAAGTATTGGAGCCTCAGCTTCAGGATCTGTCCTTCCAGTGAGCACTCAGGGCTGATTTCCTTCAGAATGGATAAAATACAGCATCATAAAAACAACAACTTAAAGGGACGGGGTTATGGTTTTGTAGAGGAATTAGAGAACTCTGAATCTGGAGTTCAGCAAGGAAAAACTGGAGCTATTTCCCCCATCTTTGGGGTGTGTGTGTGTGTGTGTGTGAAATAGCTTGGTTTACCGAGTCCACTCCTATATCATCCTCAGAGGGCTGCCCATAACTGACGAGACTAATGGAAGAAAGGAGAAGTAATAGTGGTAATAGTCAAATGGCCAGAAACACAAGCAAGTAGACTGACATGGGTATCTGATGTTCTTCTAACTGCAGCTTGGCATGTAGGAATCAACAGGTGAAGTTTTTCATCATGGAGGTAGGCACTGTATCACTTGATAATGTCTGAAAATCAGATCACCAGATGCTGGTAAGGCAATCCAACAGACAAGAGAGGTGGGAGCACAGAAAAGCATGTGTTGATGCAGGCAGAGAGCTTGAATGTGAGAGGAATTAAAAAGCAACAGATAAAAGAGATAGCAGAAATGGCAGTGCAGAGAGAACTGTGAAGAAAAGAGTGCACTAAGGGGTTCTGACAGTGGCACCATCAGAATAGGACTTTAGAGGAAAAGTCCAGGGCCCCACCCTGCAGATTGGGGAGCCCTAAATGCAGCTGGGGCAGTTTACCACATTTTGAAGTAATATAGTTACCATTTAAAGTGGGAGCATCTGTAAGATCATTAATCCCAGAGTCCAAAATTACCTTATGATAGCACAGAGTACAGAGGAAATCTACAGGCAGGGTGGGACAAGTTAACAGAGAATAGGATAAAAAAGAGAGCAGTGGGTTAAAAATATGTCAGAAATTCTTTCCTACTTTATGTTGCAATTCTGCACACAACTTCCGTGAGCAAGTCCCACTGAACTAAATGGGACCCACTTTTGAGTAGACATGCATAGGCTTGCACTGTAGCCTTAGGATTTAATCAAAATGTCATGGTGATTTGGGTTTTGCAACTCTGACTTAGATTGTTAGATCTTTAAGACAAGACAATTGAGAAAGTACAAGAGGATGTTAGCCACAGGACAACAGATATGCAGTCGCAATGTAGGTTGTGAAAAGCCCATTAATCAGACATCCATGGACTTGTTTCTTTCTTTAAATAGCTCGAATATTTACTCATGAGTAGCTGTAGCGAAATGCCTGGATTTATTCCAGAAAAGGATTTGCGGTGTAACTTGCTCCACTGAGTTTCATAATTGAAATAATGTGCAAGATAAACTGACAAGCTACTTTGGCGGAATTTATTATAAATATTAATATCCCACTTTCTCATGACTCATGCCCAAGGCATGCTTGTAAACTATTCTGGACTGGAGTAACTGATAGCCACATTACGGCTGATGTGCATTTAAAGAAAGCCAACCCAAACTTTCAGAGGACACCTAAAGAGATTAAACTGAAATGCTGCTCCAGGCTCTACTGCAAGTCCAAAAGACGTTGATAGATTTGCTTTCCTTTCAGATTAAATTGAATGTCTGATTTTAAAGTAGTTTACCTGTTCCTGACTTTGAAAGCAACGTTTTCCTTAACTATTTTTTTTCTTTACTGTTGTTTAGAATCCGCTCATTTTTATGTGTTCTAGAAATTGGCACGTCTGTATGAAAGTGATCCCTGAAAATGTACCCTCTCTGCCTGGCTCAGAAAGAAGTCTGGGTGCAAGTGTGTTTGCTTGGGGACCACAGAATTGGCATGGAACCACTTTCAGCTTCAGAAGCTGGCAAGTTCTAGCAGGGGCACAGAGCAGGCAGAGATATTTAAGGTCAGGCTGACCACCACCACCACCACCTCCTCTTCCTTTTTAAGCATGGCGTTCAGCTCCCACCCCTGGTAGGCATTGTGAGTTCAACTAGTTGCCACAAAGCAGCTGAGTAGAATTTTTATTGTCCTTTTCTGTGATTTGCTTGTAGAGGGTTTTTTGTTTTGCTTTTTGTTACTCAAATGTTACAGTGTTGAGCAGGTAGGAGCAGTTAGTGCTGGATAATTAGGCTAATTGTTTTAATTGTCTTTGGTCACTTGTCAGGTGTGTGCAGGAAGAAGCTGAAACAGACAGTGAGTATCCTAAGGCACATACCCCATGTGTCACTCACTTTGGGTGGCGTTGCGACCTTGAGAGGGCTTGAATCAGGAAGACCTATCTCTTTGCCTTAAGGGTGTGACAGGAGGAAAGAGTTGAAAATGAATTCTACTCTCTGCAGGGTAGGTTTGTCCAGTCTACAGGCTTAGGAACTGGATAGAGTTTGGGGATACTTCCTGCACATGGTTTCATTTTGCCCCTATGCACTTGCAAAAATTCATTATTCTACAGAATCCACCAGCATGATAAATCCTGGTGATCTATAAAGCTTTGTTTCTCGTGCAGAGCCAATGGGCTTAAAATGTTTTGCCTTCTCCTGGATTCACTTGAAATCTGTTGACTAGAAAGAGAAAACCTTCCTCAGTCCTCTTGAATGAATCAGTACAATGACAGGGACAGGGACAGATGCAAGCCTCCCCCAGCCACTTTATAGGCAGAGAAATCAGATGCATGGTTTATAAGAACAAGTTGGTTGCGTATGTAATTTTTCCATTAGCGATTCTGCAGATGGAGCATTGATAATTATGCCCCCCAGTGAATCTTCCTGAGGCACTGTTCGCCTGGCATTGTTGAAGGTGGGGGAGGAGGTGGGACGGAGGCTGAATATGTGCATTTAAAATTTCCGCGATTGCATTTTCACTGAAGTGTGGGGGCCCTGGAAGTTTCCTGATGGTTTTTAATGCAATTGGTTCCACTTAGGAAAGATGACATGTGGAAATGTGATGAGCTGAACGCTTCATAGGTAATTGGAATTCAGGCAGTGGCAGCCGCAGCAACAATAACAACAACCTGTTGCCTTGTCACAGCTCTTAAGGAAAAGGAGGGAAGGGTGGGGCTTCTGTTTTCTTTCTACATTGTGGAAGTCAGTGCATTCATCATATTACCCACTGATCCTGGATGTCGGCTGCTTAAACCAAAATTTTCTGAATGTCAAAAGTTTATGCACTTATGACAGAACTGGATGTTACCCAGAACTCATGAGTGACCTCCTTAGTCCCTTTCCTCCTGATGTATAGTAATGAGACCCACGGCAGCATAGTGGCTAGCATGTCAGACTAGGACCTTGGAGACCCGGGTTCAAATAACCACTTAGCCATGAAGCTCACTGGGTGACCTTGGGCCAGTCATTGTCTCTCAGCTTAAATTACCTTACAGAGTTGTTGTGTGGATTAAATGAGGAGGGAGAGAATGACGTAGGCCAACTTGTGCTCCTTGGAGAAAAAGGTGGGATATAAATGCAATAGAGAAAAAATAAGAATAATGAGATGCATGGTGTGGCATGATCACACATGTTTCTCCACTCTCATTTAATGCCAGTTACGGAATCTGACCACTGGTGCATCTGTATCAGTGTTGTCTACACTGACTGACAGCAGCTCTTCAGGATTTCAGCCACAAACTTTTCCAAACTATGCATAGAGATGTCAAAGACGGAACATGGGTCCCGCTTTGCTGCGCTTCTGGGACAGCCCAGCTGAGGACCTACTGGGCTTTTCGGCAAACATGGGCACTGAAGAAGGCTCCATAGACCATGGAACAGATGATCTGTAGATTGAAATAAAGGATACTCACACGCACATTTTGGCCACCTTGAAAGCAAGGTAAGCACAACCAAATCCCTTCACTTCACCCATGAGAAATTCACATTTAAAAAAGAGAAAAATCCCCTTTCATCATTTTAGAATGAAATTCTCATTATTTTTTATTATTTGATGAAGGGGTGTCGGGAAAAAATGCCTGAGATTTTTTTGGCATATAGCTAATAGTTGGAGCACAGATCATAGAATTCTCTCACACTAACTAAAAAAATAATTTTAAAGGATTCATTCTGAGCAACCAGGAAGAGTTGAATTGTATGATAGGTTGCTTTTCTCTCTCTCAAGCTTTTACCTTTCATTTCCTTAGATTGTTTTGTTGGTGTAAGAGCTGGTAGGGTTTGAGATAGAGGACTCCAATGAAGCACAGTATATCTTCAATTCCACTCACAATTTAATGAATTGGAGGCAGCCTCTTAATATAATTCTTATCTATATTTTAGCATAATGACTGCAAATCCAATTTTATAAGCCAATATCTTAATCCCTATCACATTTTAATGTGCATCTGTGCACGCACATTCCGAATAGATATAAATTGGCTTACATAACACTCTTTCTCTATACTATATTACCTTCCTAAATTACTCTGGGTGTGAGGATATGCCTTTCTGTAGCATTTCAGTCTTGCTTTAATACATGATATAGCCCTTAAATAATACGTAACTCATGTCTTTGTCATTCATATACATCTCTGAGCCAATAAACTGAACATTAAGGGTCAAATTTCACATTATGTTAAGTGTGCTTAAAACTGGCCACTTCCTTTTTTAAAGATAAAACTGCTGAGCAGGCATTCAGTCTTGCTGAGGACTGTGTTGTACAGCTAGGAGGGTTTAATCCTTCCACCCACTCCCATTTGCCCACTGAAAATTATATCCCACACAGGAGGTGTTATTTCCTCACTCCCAAACCTAACCGAATGTCAGAATGGACAATTTAATCTGTAGAAAAGGTAGGAGATGAGCAAATCCTGGAGAAATGGAGCAGCATTGTGAGTGACAGAGGTAGGCTGGGGAGGGAAAGGAACATCAAATAAGGAGATGGGAGGGTCAGAAGCCAGGAAGATACAAGGGAAGCTGACTTCAAAGCGTGTTCTCCTTCATGGAGAGCATGTGTTGTGGTGGGGGCCAGCAAGTCACCCCTCTGGTGCTGGGCGGGATCGTATGGATGGCCACTGTTGTGATTGGACCCTGGGTGTTGTTGGGGAGAATTGTATGTTGCAATTTATTGATGGACAGCCCAGCGGATATATATTGGTGGGTTTGCAACGTGATCCCCCTCTTGGCTGCGTGCTTCTGATCACCCACCCTCCCTCCCTCCCTATATTTTAGGCCTCTGTGTTGACATTGCTATGCCTGTCATGGGGTCGTCTGCTGTTGGGGCAGGGGCCTAGTAGGAATTTTTCCATTTGGCTGATTGGCTGGTGCCAACTGGTTTTCGCCTACTGCGTAGCAAATAGTCACAACTTGTAAGGTTGGCGGTTAGGTTATTGGTTATTATGTTGGTTGGAGGACGGGTTATGATTGATTGTGTCTGCCCCTCCAATTGTTGCTGGTGTTAGGGGAATTCCATTAAAGGAATCCAGGGGCTCGATGCTTTTTGTCCGAACCCCCGGTCGGGGGCTAGGGCCATGCAAGAGCCCTGGGAGCCTGAGGGGAGAGGGGAGGGTCAGACCACCTGGCTCCCTTTATCTCTCCAGAGGGTTTTCCCCTTACTGACGGTCGTCAGTTCTGTCCCCAGTGGGACAGATAGTCTTAACCAATGCCTAAGCAACCACTCACATTGTTTGTATTTTAATAAAGTTGTGGCCAAAATCATGCCAAAAACCAAAACTAAAATTCTGACTGATGTGTGAATTATTTGAGGGGTGGTTTGGGGACCTCGACACGCAAGCTCCCTTGCATAAATGGGTACAAAAATTAGAAAGAGGAGGAGAAGGAGAATCTGGGGGAAGAATGAAAAGCAAAAGGTAACCAATTCTAGCTGGAGATTCCTCTCAAAGGACATAAGAGCCTGCTGCACTGATCACTTTTACTGCATTTTGTATGTGTATATATCAATACATTTTTATATTTAAAAAGCCTGCTGAATCATGCAAATGGCCCATCTAACCCGGCATCCCATTCTCAAAGCAGCCAAGCAGATCCCCATAAGAAACACAGAAACAGGACAAAAGCTTTCTCCCCTCCTGCAATTTCTAGCAGCTGGTATTCAGAAGCATTATTGCTTCTGATTGTGGAGGCAGAGCAAAGCCATCTTGCTAGCAGCTGCTGATAGCTGTGTCTTCCATGAATTTGTCTAATCCCCTTCTAAAGCCATCTAGATCTGCAGGCCATCACTGTCTCCTGTAGTAGCAAGTTCCATAGTTTAACTATGAGCTGCACGAAGAAGCAGTTTCATTCATCTGTCCTGAATCTTCAAACATGCAGCTTCATAGGATCTCCAAAAATTCTCTAGTGCTACGAGAGAGAAAGAATTTCCCCCCTTTATCCACTTTTTCAATGCCATGCATAACTTTTTATTATGTTATGTTTTACTAAACTAAAAAGTCCCAGATGCTGCAACCTTTCCTCACAGGGGAAATCAATCCTCAAATGGAGCGTTACAACAACTAATACAACAGCACTATATTCCTTTAATTGAGAGTCCTATGGACTGCAAGAAGATCAAACCTGTCCATTCTTAAGGAAATCAACCCTGAGTGCTCACTGGAAGGACAGATCCTGAAGCTGAGACTCCAATACTTTGGCCACCTCATGAGAAGAGAAGACTCCCTGGAAAATACCCTGATGTTGGGAAAGATTGAGGGTACAAGGAGAAGGGGACGACAGAGGACGAGATGGTTGGACAGTGTTTTTGAAGCTACCAACATGAGTCTGACCAAACTGCGGGAGGCAGTGGAAGACAGAGTGCCTGGTGTGCTCTGGTCCATGGGGTCACGAAGAGTCGGACACGACTAAACGACTGAACAACAGCATATTCCTATACCGATCTTAGTAGCTCTCATGTGCAGCAGCATGGAAGCATAGAGTGTAGCTATACCGAAAACACTCAGGCCCCAATTGTCTGCAAAGGAGGAGGCCCACATGAAGTCTTCAGCAGGATCTGTAACCCAGAAAAATTGGGGCTTCAAATCTCAAGGGATTGGGGCTTCAAATCTCAAGGGATGCTTTCCACACAGAGTTGTATACCTGAAGGCTGCTTCCCTGTAGATGCTCTCGTAGCTGGGATGGATTTAGGTTAGATGAGGCTCTGAGCTACTGAAGGTAATGGGGCCCTTTATACGTCCAGCTGTCCTTTGTCAACAACAAATTGTCATGTTTTTTGTGTTGAATATATGCTATATGGTAATTTATGGACCTAATAGGTATCTAAAGCCATTTGTACATGCA
This sequence comes from Darevskia mixta, assembly GCA_034641385.1. Taxonomy (NCBI): domain Eukaryota; kingdom Metazoa; phylum Chordata; class Lepidosauria; order Squamata; family Lacertidae; genus Darevskia; species Darevskia mixta. The sequence continues at coordinate 7,147,131 of JAWWNH010000001.1, read as the reverse complement.
GAATGTAGGCACCCTATATACAGAAATGAGCAAAGCAGTGATATTTTAGGGAGCAGGCTAGCAGGCGGGGCCCATTACTTACATCATAGGAGCCTACACAAAACACTGTTGCTGTATGTAGGTTTTATTTTACTTTACTTTATTTGTTTTTTATCTTATATTTTGGAAATGTACACCCAGTTTTCTTTTCCTTTAAATTATTTTGGGGGGCCCAAGAGAGTGGGGCCCTAAGCCATAGCTTGTTTAGCTTATACGTAAATCCGGCACTGGCAACCATCAAACCAACACCTCCTGCTATCTTTTACTGTCTTCATGAGGAAATAACTTCTGATAGCTGCCACCCCGTGTCTATTCAAGGCCAATTTAAGATGTCCACCAGCACATTATGACACTAGATGTACAGTAAATTCTGGATACCCAAAGTATTTTTTCTGACTTCAACTTCCATTATTTTAAGCGATAAGTAAGAAAACCTTTTCTTTTCCAAAGATAACTCCTCTGTCTGCAGTGCTTTTCTGCAAGCATGTGATAAGGGTATCTGCAATACAAATGTAACTCAACTATCTTGAGCTGGAATCTCAACACTGAACTGTGCAGGAGAATTTTTCGTCACTGGATTTTTAAAAAGGGTTGGGGAGGTAAGCTGAGAATAAAAGACTGTTTCTTGAAAAGATCCATTTAGCTAGTGATGGTGAGACACAGTGGTATTTTGCAATGGTTAAGTCCAGTCAATGGCGACTATGGGGTTGTGGCGCTCATCTCGCTTTCAGTCTGTTTTTTTTTTTTATTAAATTTTTATTTACACAACATTTACCGATATACAAGTCTTTACATCTCGATTCCTATTATTACTCCCGCCTCCCTCCCTCCTTCCCTACCCCCCCCGAAAAAACAAAACAAAAATAAGACACAACAAATACATAACATTAAAAACATTGACTTCCTGTCAAACACAAAAGCATAATCAACCATTGTAAAATGAATGCTTTCTTAGTTATTATTTCTCTCGTACCTTTTTCCTAATACATTCCTTTATCTTTCTACTCCCTTACCAATCTTATCCTTCTCATATCTTTTTCTAGGTCATTCAAAAGCTATCATGGTTATCATATCTTTACAGTAACTTTGAACATATATTTTATATCTACTCCATTTGTCTTCAAATTTTTGTTTAGAATTCCCCCTCATGCTATTGGTAAGATAGGTTTTTTTATTATCGTAATTCCCAGCATTTTTTTAAGTTCTTCCAGTATCAATCCCCAGAATGTTTTGATTTTTTGACATGTCCACCACATGTGGTATAAGTTACCATCGTTGCCTCCACACCTCCAACATTTATTCGATAGATCTTTGTACATTCTGGACAATCGTGAAGGTGTCAAGTACCATCTATGTAACATTTTTTGCATATTTTCTTGGATACTGGAGCTCGCTGTAAATTTCATATTTATTTTCCAGAGGCTTTCCCATTCTGTCATCATAATTGGTCTACCAATATCCTGTGCCCACTTGATCATTGTATCCTTCACTTCTTCTTCCATAACCTCCCAATCAAGTAGGAGGCGATACATCTTAGATATTATCCCATATTTATTCTTTACTAGCACAGATTCCAACTTTGAAGGTTCTTTGTTAAATCCTATTTTTTTATCTCTTTTAAACTTTTCATTTAATTGATGGTACTCGAACCATCCCTCCAAACGGTCTTTCACCTCTTCGTACTTTCTCATCTTAAAGACCCCTTCCTCTTCTAAGAGTAGTGTTTCATATGTTAACCAGCTTTTTTTTCATGTTCTTTTTTTTAACTGCATTTGCTTCTTGAGGTGAAATCCATCTCGGAGTTTTTGGTTCTAGCAGCTTTTTGTATTTTAACCAAGTTGTTAATAAGGCATTTCTTATTATATGAGTCGTAAAGTTTTTATGGGCCCCAAGTTTCTCATAGTTAAGGTACGCATGCCATCCAAACCGGATGTCATGCCCTTCTATGTCTAAAATCTCTGTGTTATTTAGAGTAATAAAAGACTGTTTCTTGAAAAGATCCATTTAGCTAGTGATGGTGAGACACAGTGGTATTTTGCAAGATGAAAAACTGCTATTTTTTTTTCTCTTCAAGTACATTTTTTTAAAATGAATTGTTTTTATTTTACTTTAATTATATGCTACATTTTCTCCTTTGTTTGCTGTCAGAAAGTTTTGAAGAGAAAGTTCACCAAGAAGCCCTTCCAGAATGTTGTAAACATTCAGTTCTTTTTGAAAGTTTTTATTTTTCAAAATGCGACATTGTTACCTCTTTGCTTTTAAAAATCCAAGATTATATTCCACTTTCATTACAGGTGTTAGACAATTAAAATATCTCTTTTTTTCAGCTAAGGAAGATATTAGGCAAATTGCTAATATTTCTGGTAGCTTAGAAATCTCTTGAAAGAAACACACCATACAAAAAGTGAAGCAGCTATCCTGTACTTGTCAGTATAGCGAAATAATAATGCAGCTCTTCTTTGGGCAGATTGGAAAGGCCTTTGAGCCTACAAAGTGACTTGCAACTTAACTGAAAAAAGCATAAAACATCATGGTGAAACAAATTAAAAGAATACAGACCCCCCCCCAAACCAGAACATATAAAAAACAGTGGTCTAATTCTACTATGACAATTAAAGCACTTCAGCATCATTTATCGTCAAAGGCTGGGAGAACACATTTTAAATTAGCAAGAATAGTATTGTTAGCACCAGGCAAAGCAGTCCCAGATGGCAGCAGTTGTCATGTGTTTGACTAGACAGTTAAGATGCTATGTGAGTATAATCTAAAAACTACATGGAAATTTAGTAAAGCAGCCCATCTTCCAATAAATCTAAATGGATTTGGATATTATATACTGTACATATACATACATACATATAGGTTTTAAAAAGGTAAAGGACCCCTGGATGGTTAAGTCCAGTCAATGGCGAATATGGGGTTGTGGCGCTCATCTCGCTTTCAGTCTGAGGGAGCTGGCATTTGTCTGCAGACAGCTTTCTGGGTCATGTGGCCAGCATGACTAAACCGCTTCTGGCACAACAGAACACCGTGACGGAAGCCAGAGTGCACAGAAACGCCATTTACCTTCCCACTGCAGTGGTACCTATTTATTTTCACTGACGTGCTTTCGAACTGCTAGGTTGGCAGGAGCTGATACACCCCATCGCGGGGGTTCGAACCGCCAAGGTGGATCCTCTTAACAGAGAGGCCATGTTGTGCTCAGCCCTGGAACACTGTCCTCAACTGGCCTGGGGACGGGGCTCGCCACACAACCTTCTGATCGGCAAGCCCAAGCGGCTCAATGGTGTAGACCACAGTGCCACCCGCACCCCATACATACATACATTTAACAAACAAAATTATTTTTCTTTAAATTAGCCTTTTATTCTTTGATAAAATTATCTAAATTATCTACTCATCCCCCCTACTCAGAGATGGACAATTTTTTTATTGTTGTTGTTGTAAATGATAAAATAAAATTAGTATTTTAGTAAGTATTTAGTAGTTTACTATATTTGGAGGATGAGCAAGAGTCTAAACAAATGTCAGCACTATCAAATCTTTCAACCAGATTTAATGTTAGTCTAATATAATTCTTAGTTTACCATGTTGCACTAGAAAAAAAAGTAATTGCGCAATTAGAATAATTTGGCCACCTTTGCATTTTATTTATACTTTTAGTAAAAATGATAAAAGTATGTGTTGAATTATCATTGACTTTTCGGGGGGGGGGGAATCCACTTCCTAAAAACAAACTTTATTCAGTTAGTAAGTGAATATTTTCTGAAGACGATTTTCAATATTCAAACTAATACAAAAAAATTCTAATCCAGCATAAGATTAAATTACTGAATAGGTCACAGGGTTTGGGTGTATGTAAATGTGGGTGTATATTAGGGGACAAAAGGGTGGACGTTTTTGTAATTAAAATAAATGCATGACATTTTGAAATGTTCACATATGTAAGAAATAAAAGATTGTTGATTTCTTTTCTTTTCTGTTTTTGGCATACATGTTGCCAATTGCTGAGATGAGTGGGTACCTCGAGTTACAAACGCCTCAGGTTACAAACTCTGCTAACCTGGAAGAGTTACCTCGAGTTGAGAACTTTGTCCCAAGATGAGAACGGAAATCATGTGCCGGCGGCACAGCGGCAGCAAGAGGCCCCATTAGTGAAAGGACGCCTCTAGTTAAGAACAGTTTCAGGTTAAGAACGGACCTCCGGAATGAATTAAGTTCGTAACTAGAGGTACCACTGTATCTGTATTTTCTATTTTAAAAAAGGTATTCTGCAAGTTTGTTGTGTAATGCAAAGGCAGGGCACAGAGATCGAGAACAGTGATAAGAAATTGGGAGTGAAAGGTTTATCAAAAGATCGGTATTGATGAGCTCTCACATGTAGATAGGTTTCTGCATGAGTGTGTTAGTTCTGATAGAACTTGCTCTTTTGCTTGCTTGTAATTAACTTTGTCACCATCCTTACACCATTGACATAATAAATGCACTAACTTCCAATTGTCCATTGTGGCTCTAGGGCTGATTTGTCAGAAGGCATCTTGGCTCACTACTTTTGGGACTACAGTGGTACCTTGGTTTACAACCATAATCCATTCCTGAGTTCTGGTTGTAAACCAAAACAGGTTGTAACCCAAGGCGCACTTTCACCAATGGGACCTTCCCCCCCCCAAAATTGGTTGTAATAAAAAAAATGGGTTGTAATCCCCCCCCCCCAAAAGGGACACACACTTCCGGGTTTGATATGGTTGTAATCCAAAACGGTTGTAATGCAAAGCGGTTGCAAACCAAAATACCACTGTACTATCCATACTCTGTATGCTGGGCTTGGCATTGCTCATTCTTCATCAGATCTGACTCCAGTCTGAAATAACATTGAAGTGGATTCTGATTCTGAATTATTCCTCATTATGAATGTGATATCTGACAGACAGTGATCAATGATCAACCAGTCTAGACAGTCAGAACTGACCTTGTGGCCTTGGGATGGTCTGGGTCTTGAGTGAGCTGAAAAAAAGCTAGAGACAAATAATGAAACCAAATAATGAAACCAAAGGGTAGACTGTAATCACAAGAAGGTTAGGTCACAGCTAAAGAAAACAGAATCAAGATAGGAAGCAAGACTGTACAATGGCAACACATATTGTTTCAGGAATTGGGCCAAGAATACTTAACAGCCCTGGCACTGTAGAACCTAGGATAACTTATCAGGCAAGTTGACAGGTGAGTCAAGTAGAGACAGCTTCCTCTTGGCAGTCTTTGTAAAATATTGGCTTCAGACAGCATTGATTCAAAACTTGATTGGATAGCAGAACATTTTGCTTTTATAAACCCTCCTTATTCTTAATTTCTCTATCTCCTCTTTAATATATATATTACATATGCCGGGAAACTTCTAAAATATGCCACCATGCTTTATTAAGAATAAGTACTATCCTACAAGAACAGCAAACCGAAGGAAGCCCTTTTTCTCACTTTACGCTACTCAGTTATACCTGATAGCTAGTATAAAGATGTCCAATGTCATGAAGAATGCAGAAACAAGATGTTACATGGTAGTAGTGGAATCAGGAACATTGTTACATTAATCACAGGAGAAAGCTATAAAGAGGATTGTGCATATGTGGAATTGTCATGCATTTCAGCTGAGTGACTACCGGTAATTGTGCTTTTTAATACATTGTTTCTTTCTTCAATGTTAAGTTCAAATTAATGATGGATTGTCCCACTAAAGTTGATTATGCTGAGTGACTGGTATATTTTGAATGACGGCAGTTTTATTAAAAATAAAATGTCAACACACCAATATTTCTTAATACAATCTCCATTACAAAAAAATTCATTGGTGGTTGTTGGTTTCTTTTTGGACACAATCTGATCAAAGTCATACATATGAAACTTTTCAGGATGCTCTAGTAGAATATGAAGATTTTTATAGTCAGCTGAAGTCAATATTCACAATCCTATGATCTCTGCAGGGCTTTTTTTTTGAGCTGTAACTCTCTGGAACTCAGTTCTGGCACCTCTCAGGTGAGCACCATTGCCATTCTAAGAATGAGGGAAGTATTCATGGTGAGCTCAGGCACCTCTTTTTCTAGAAAAATAGTAATGGGTCTCTGGGAAACCATCCTAGGGGTGATAGGATGGATTTAATTGTTGGAGACAGAGCTCTGATCTCATAGATGGAGATTCAGTGTTGGATCCTCCCAGCCATTACCAGATCTTCTAATCCTTGAATTGTGAGGACATCATATATGACAGGCATAAACAAACTCGGCCCTCCAGATGTTTTAGGACTACAGTTCCAATCATCCCTGGCCACTGGTCCTGTTAGCTAGGGATGATGGGAGTTGTAGTCCCAAAACATCTGGAGGACCGAGTTTGGGGATGCTTGATATATGACATCACGGAGAGAGTGTTTGGTACATTTGCTCCTCTTGTCCCTAAGCTTTGCCTACTGTTTAAGGTGTTTTCATCAGAAGATCTACGTGCTTTGGACCATGCATTATTCTTTAATGTAGCAAACCGAAAGGGTGGGTGGGGGGCTTTTCCCCATTGCTCTACCTGTCTGCTTTTCCCATTGTTTCCATTAGGCCCGACATGTGCTGTAGCAGCATAATGAATAGATACAGAAGTCCCTAGTGATTTCTGGCTGACAAATCCAAATAGCCCTCAAGTCTGTGTTAGCATTTTCTTTAAATAATTAAATATGATTCATGCTGCTTGATGGATTCCAAAACTTTTCTTCAAGAAACTGAAGGGCTGTTGTTGTTTTTTTTAAAAAGAATAGTATTGATCACCTGAAGTTGGAGGATCCCGTTGCTAGTATATCCATCTTAGATATGACGCATCCTGAGGCTTTTTGCTGGTATAAATTAGGATGATTTAGTATATTCTGTTTTATATACTCTGATAATCTACTAGCAGGATCACACTTACGGTATTCAGTTGGCATTTTTCAGGGAAGAAATGCCCTAGAGACTTGTCTGGCTACTCAGACTAATGGATTATTATTGAGGATACAATACAGTGGAAGAATAAGTATGCATTCATTCAAAGTAAGACCAAACTGGGCTGAAGGAACATTGATATTCTCAGCCATGAATATACAGCAGGTCACATCTGGCAGACTTAAACCCATTATCCAGAACATCAGAGCAACACAACATTATTAATTTCACAGCTACTTTGCTTGTATTTTATCATATTATAACAATCTCTTGGTATGAGATCACAAAAGGCAAACTCACCTCTGTATGGGGAATTTAGTTATTTTTTAAAAACTAAATACATTAAGTATTTTATTATACATAGTTTAGATACAAGGTTTTATAAAAGGAGACACTAACTGTGACATTACTACACTGACTGGTAGGCAGCAAGGGACAGGAGGGTGAGAGCCTCCCTGTTCCCTGATAGCCCTATCATCCTTGGCTGTCATCTTGTTGGAGCATAACTATGGCAGACATGTGTGGAAACAGATGTAGAAGTTAATTGTTATCCAGCCACAGAACTACAAAGCCAGCACAACTGGGTTGCTGCCAGTGGGCCACCCTGGATAGGTGAGGCCACTCCTTGCTTCAAGTGGGAATAAATGTCTGAACATGCTCCTTGGTGAAAGGAAGGAGTACTTGGTGGGGTGGCGGGAGGCATGGCTGCAGTCTTGGTTAAGAGTCAGAATTGCTATTCAGGACACTGGTACAGTGGTACCTCGGTTTAAGAACAGTCTGGTTTAAAAACGATTCGGTTTACGAACTCTGCAAAACCGGAAGTAGTGTCCCAGTTCGAGAATTTTACCTTGGTCTAAGAACGGAATCCGAATGGTGGAAGGGCAACCATGGCGGGAGGCCTCATTAGGGAAAGCATGCCCCAGTTTAAGAATGGTTTTGGTTTAAGAACGAACTTCCGGAAATGATTAAGTTCGTAAACCGAGGCAACTACTGTATATCTGTGTGATTGTTTGCTAGGAGTTTGCTTGAATATTTTATATAGGTCTGTCAGTTATTGGTTTCATTGTCTCCTGGTGTTTGCAGTGCATTTTTAGTAGAACAGGAGGTGTGTTTGATGATTGTGTGAGAGTGTTGCCTTTAATTTTTACATATGTGCATCTTTAATTCTTTTATTGTGGAATGTATTTGGGAATGCCTACCAGAATATAGTAAAAAAAACAACAACCCATAATGTATACTGCTTCAAAGTCCTGTTTACAACTTCACTGGTCTCTGAGCTAGAAGGTTGCGTGCCACCCAAGGTGGGGTCACCCTAACCAAGGCCCCTGTTCCTATTTTCAGTCCATGGATGGATGTTTTTATATGGGAAAAGGTATTCATTCAGACACCCTGGCCTTGGGCTATTTAAGACTGTGAAGGTGGAAACAGCAATGTGAATTGCTCTCCAAAAGCAAGACAGTGAAGACTTTACAGTATGTGGTTGCTGTAACAGGGAAGTGTGAGGTGACCATCTCATGCAGTTGATGTCATGCAAGGGAAGTAAATGGTTGGATATTTAATGTATTATTGTTGTATTTTGGCTGCCAGTGAGAGACATTATGGGAATTTTTGCCTCAGGTTCCAGAATAACTTGACTATCCTTGGGTACCTTGACTTGGGGAGGGGTACTATTTGCTGCTCTTCTGTAGTTTGGCCCTGGGACTGGTCAGTCCTGGATTTGGGCTGGCCCTGGGACTTTACATTGGCAATCCCCAGATACGACACATTGCAGCCTGAATGTTACCAAGGCACGCATAACTATAATAAGATTTTTTATATTTTATTTTGAAGATAAATTACACATGCTGTGTGATCATTTGAGCCTCCTCCACAGTCAGAAATGTTTGAGGCAGCTAACAGTTATGATAAAACAAGATCACAATTATTAGATTGTAAGCCTGAAGCCAAGGATTCTTATGAATTTTTATTTATTTTAAAGTGCTTAGTACAAGCAAAGCACACTAGAAATAATAAATGATGAGGATGATTAAACAGAAAAATGTTATACTGAACAAAGAATGGTCTATAATGGGAAAAGAAGGGGAAAACAAAAGTTTTGTTTAAAACATGGAAGTTAGGATTCTTAATCTCAAGGCAACTTTCACCGGTAGAGACTCGCTTTGCATAATGACTCCTTAGATACTAATTGCCTGGTAAACTGCAACAGGATGGAGCTGTGGGGTTTGGATTGCTCTGCTACACTGGACCAAAAATGAAAAACATAAGAACATGAACTGAGCCTGCTGGATCAGGCCAATGGCTCGTCATTTGTCTAATCCAAGAGGAGTTTTTGCAGAGTTTTGGTCTGATGCTGGATCAGTGGCTGAGCATATGCCCACGCTACCCAGGGTAGGCGTGCTCCCGAGGGAGGTGGGGTGCAGAGGGTGCCCTCCCAGGCGTGCGATAGCCACTCGGGTGCATGGAATGGCATGCACATCCTGCAGCCGGGGGCAGAGCAAGCCGCCCATGGCGGACATTCAGCGCACCACCGGCCCGCAACTCCCAAGCTTCCCCCAAGCTGTCAAAATGAAGGAGGAAGGGGGGAATGCTGTCGGCAAAGCTGCACAGCTCCCCCTTCCCCCAACTGCTTGGGGTACGTTTGGGAGCCACGGGCGGGTGGCGCGCCAAATGTCACCCCCCTCAGCGAAGACACCTGGGGTGGTCCGCCCGCACCGCACACCCCTTCCTCCACCCCTGTTCTGGATCCCAGGCAGCTCCAAGTGAGCTTGGAGTTGATAGCAGAATGAGCCTTTAAAATCCTCTGCCTCCAGCAGACCTGTCTCAGATTCGTAAAGGGCCAACGCTTTGGCCTGAAGAAACAAGTACTCTGTTCTCTATTGCTCCCACACTTTTCTCTTAAAAACATTCCTTCCAGTAGCACCTTAGAGACCAACTAAGTTTGTTGTTGGTATGAGCTTTCGTGTGCATGCACACTTCTTCAGATACATGAAAGCTCATACCAAGAACAAACTTAGTTGGTCTCTAAATTGGAAGGAATTTTTTTATTTTGTTTCGACTACGGCAGACCAACACGGCTACCTACCTGTAACTTCTTAAACAAAACTACCTACCTGATAACTTCTTAAACAAAAAGTAAACATGTAGACAATGGGGTCTGGTCACACTCACCTCTATTTTCGTTATATTCTGGGTGCACCCTATATACTCTGTACATAGCAGGTCAACTAGGTCAGACAACTATGGATCTCCGAGAGCTTTTGTATATCCATTGAGCCAAAAAAATTGTTCCATCTCCAGGAGTGACTTAGACTAATCCCATAGATCACCATGAGCTGTGAGCAGCCAACAACCAGTGGAGCTTACATTTTCTAGGATCCAGGTTTCAGCTTCTTATCCCTGTCAGCTTCTTACACTGCTTTAATGACATAGCCCCAGGAACAGAGGGATGGTTTGTTATCAGTGCTGTTTCCCTTTGTCTCCTGCAGATTAATTTGAAGCACACGGCACATTCATTCCGACTAATCTCAGGCATCTCAGATGCTATCCCATTAACATGTCAGTAACATCAGGCAAGGTGCTTCCTGCCTAGTCACTTTCAAAAAGAGATTTTTCTTTTTATAGCTAAAGAGATGCCATTCTGCCAGTAAGAAGCTGTGAATCTGCATTGCAGCAAAGCGGGCCAAAGTAGGCCTCAGAAACAAACCAAGAAAAACACTCAGACACACACATCTTCTCACTTGGTAAGTAACTTACACACAAAAGAGCAATTTTAGAAGGCATAGATGATAAACAGGAAGATCATGAATGCAACATTCTGTATAGCACTATGATCTCAATCCAGGGACATTTGAAAATGACAGCTACATGTACTGGTTGTATTTCCCATGCCAGTACTTTGTTTGCCAAATCACTGAATGTTGATCCAAGAATACTGCTGCTGGAGTTGCCAATAATTTGCCTGATGTTTTGGCAAATGCTGTCCTTCTTAGTCAGAACACTCAATATATATATTTAAAAATAGAAGTGCAAAGGTTTCCAATAAGATTAGAGGAATTTTCCAGGAGAGTTCCAAACATCCTTGTAGTTCCATTATGAGCTGTAAATCACTGCGCAACAGAGCCTTCTTTGTTATGGCACCCCAGATGTGGAACTCCCAGCAGTGATAACTACTGTTCTCCATATTGTCTGTTTTTAGATGTTAAGAAGTATTTGTTTATTTCTTCTGTTGGGCTGCTGTTTTATTATGACTATCACTTTTATGGGTTTCTTGTTTGTCTTGTTGTATTGTATTTGAATGAATTATTTGGTTACTGCTGTAGGAATCTTCAGGTTGAATGATGGTTTATAAATACAAGTAACAATAGGAATAAAATAATAATAATAATAATAATAATAATAATAATAATAATCGTAATCAGTTGCTGTTTTAAACATTGCAGGAGTCACAGGAGTCACCACTACTATGCAGGAAGTTTTTCCTGCCTCCCATCTGCAACGCCAAGTAGACTTACAACATCTGACTTACAAAATTAGCCTCAAGTAATAAGGCAATCTAAGCCATCTACTTACAGCCAGTTCTCATATTATGAAATAGCAGAACGACCACATGAAAGCATATCATAAGCTAATTTGAGACTCTATTAGGATGCCTATGGTTGATTAGTTTTCTGTATTTTGCAGATTTTGTTGCTTCTTTCATGGCAGTAGTTAGACTGATGAGCTCACTTCTTCCTCAGCATTTCACTTTTCTTATATTTCATTCCAACTTCACTCTACTCTTGCAATACTCTTGTAATGTAATGTTGGGTTTCATCAATGAAATGTGAGGAGTTTTTCTCAGGGGTGTCATGAGAAATCAAGTAGCTGTGATTTAGCTGTGATTCCAGGATTGCAGGAGGTTGGAGTAGATGACCATTGGACTCCCTTCAAACTCTACAATGCTATGAGTCTAAGTAGGGGTGATTGCCCTGCTCAGTGTCTGCAAGCAGCCCATCACCATTCTGCCACATTTTGTCCTAGAAATGTTAGGGGGTTGGGCCAAATTCCCATGCTCCAGTATCAATAGGGTAAAATAACTCCACTTTTCAATGGTGTAACACCTCCACTTTTCAAAAAAAAAAATGCAATGGAAAGAGCTCTGGAGAAGGAGCCCCCTAGCCCCCTAAGTAACCACCCAGTTGCAGACTAGGATGGGCTCATCTCTAAAGGGTTTTGCTTGGCCCTGTTGAACACTGAAGAATCCCTCAAGGGGTTGTGAAATTCAACTGGGCCAACTAAGGGGGGTCAGTCACCCTAAGGTCCTGACCACATCTGAGATACTTGGATTGTTCAGGCCCCCAACAGGTGTTTGTGTAATATATGCCTGAAGAATATCTGGTTGCTGTTGTGGAGGTCGTCTTCCCCCTTCCACTTTGCCTACATCTTCGAATTGTGACAGGGTGTTTTGATTTCTTCCTATGATAACTCTTAATACAATTATCACACCATCCTTAAATGCCTTATTACAATTACTCTCTGTGTGTATGGTAAGTGTATCCTGTCAGTTCAGTTATAAGTAGAAATTTACACATTTATTTCTACAGATACAATACTTGTGTGCCCCTGCTAACATAAAGTAGCATAACTCCCAAATGGGTCAACACCAGTTTTCATCACTCCAATTAGAAATCCATGCATATATAGCATACTGTAACAAAAAAAATAATTCTCATGGCTAGTGAAATGATTATTTTATTACTGCTGTCAAATAAAATATATTATAAATCCCTGGAGTGTGCTTTAATCACTAGCTGTAAATGCACTTGGATTGCAATTCTCAGTAGGCCAGGACATCAAGAAATGGCTGCAAAATATCCAATGCCCCATCTGTACTATACATTTAAAGCTGTATTGTGCCACTTTAACAGTCGTGGCTTCCCCCCTGTAATCACAGAAATTGCAGTTTGTTAAGGTTGCTGAGAATTGTTAGGAGGTCCCTATTTTCCCTCAAAGAACTGCACTTCTCAGAGTGGTTTAACAATCATTCCCTCTTCCCAGTGAACTCAGAGGTAATGCCTAACAACTTTCAGCTTTAAAAACTATGGTTCCCAGGATTCTCTGAGGGAAGCTATGACTGTTTAAAGTGGTATGCTACTACTTTAAATGTACCGTATAGTACAGATGGGGCCTTAGAAACGTCAGGGAGACGACTGACCTTTAAAATAAGGTGGCTCTGGCATGAGCTTGAGCTAGATACTCTACTATTGGAAACAACTGTAGCCCTGTGAAGTGTAGCTCCCGGCAGGATATCCAGAGTGCAGCCTTTTAGTTCCCTAGGAACTTAGGATACTGGGGTTCTCTTTGCAAAGATTCCAGGAAGGTTTTCTGAGGAGAGCCTTAGATTTATTTATTTTTTAAAAAATTGTGAGGAAACTCTGGGGAAGAGTTGAAGATCTGAGAGAGGGGTGACAGAGGACACTACAAAGAATGAATTTGGAAAAGGACAAGACGGTGGAAAAGAGAAAAGTGGCAACATGCTATTCACCTAGTAGCAGTCCCACCCCCAGGGAGTGACAGAGAGAGAGAACTACAGCTACAACTCAGCCCAGGAATATCTAGTCAGACACTAGTCCGAGAGGCTCTAAGCACCCTATCATCTACAGATAATTATAGCTGAAATAGTATACTTGAGTTGTCTCTCTGGCTTTCTCCCCTCTTTCCCCCTCTATGTAAAACAACCCCCATATCTTGAGGTGTGTGTGTTTTTTAATAGCCCCCATACATTTGGCTGAATTCCTGAATAGTTCACATCTTGTTTAGCATTCCCTGAGACTCTAGAGTTCTCTCTGTATTTACACTTTCAATGATGATTTGATTAAGACAAACTATAGAGTCGTAGTGTGAGTTATGGCAGTGTTTTATATTCAGAATGAAACCTTAATTAGAGACAAATCATTTTGGAACCAGATCATGTTCTTAGTTGTGGGACATTTTTTTGACCTGCTGGAAATCTTACAGTATTACCTACGCTTGTAATAGGCAACATTTATTTATCACCATGGCTATATACTGAGCACTGTTCAGACTACAGATTGGCTGTGGTATTATCTACCTAATCAGCTTGCAATCTGTGCTGCATAGACAAGTGCGTTAAGGGCTGAATAACATTCAGCAAAATCACGTGGTTCGAGGTCTGCACTTCAGGTAGAAATTGAGTGGGGAGATTTAAAACTATCACCTTCATGTTCCATTTGAGACATCAGCATGCATTCAGGACTGAGGTTAGTGAAGCAAAGGTGCGACGTGCAACAGAAGTGAAGGTATCCTGATAGATAAACATATTTAAGGCAGCATTATAACAGTAGTAGATGGAGCAATGAGAGACAAGAGCTGCCCCCACTAAATCTAGATGGCTTGCAGAACTCCTGTACAGATCATTCAGGATGATGAAGAATAAAACCTACCCAAGAAGATAGAGAAGACATGATTAGAGAGAAAAGAGGATAAACCCGTATAGGAAAATGCTATGGCACCCAATGGAGAGGAAACTCAAGATTCAGCATGACATATGAACAACATGCATTTTGTATTCAGGTCTGACCTGACCATCAGGCAGCCAACCACTGCATGATGAAGGACAAGTGGTTTTAATGTTACTGAGAAGTTGTTGAGGAGGCACAGAGCTGGATCTGGCTGGAGTAATTTACCAAGAATCGTCCTAATTTTCCACGTAACTGCAGTCCAGAATGCATGGACCAATTAGCACGTCTACCATGCATGCCAGTAAGTCCACAGCGTTGCCTGCAGGACTTATTGTCTGAGTTTTTAATATGTGCCTTTAGCACAGGAGTGAAGAACCATCTATAAAGTATTTTCACAGACCTTTCTGCCTCTTGAGGAGATGCACACACACACACACACACACACCCCACAAACAACAAGGGAATACTGCCTGGGTATTTTACTGCTGAAGTAATGCAGATTGAGGGAGGACATTATTTCTTTGAAAACATTTTTTACCTGTCTGTGACGGTTTGTTAACAGAGTTTCTTTAAATTGAAATGTTTATGTGTGTGTGCATGTGCACATAATGCATGCATGCCATAGGTTTGCATTTACACAGAATGTTTCCTATGCTATGGGGAGCCATCCTCCACATGGCACTAATGAGAATCAGAAAATAGTGTTCCTATTTTCCAAGGACAGTGCCTATTTTATTTTCCGTGTGCCAATTTTGTTCTAGTTTCTTTGCGAGATTGTTTACATTTCTAATTAAAGAGTTAAATTTTGTATTTCAGCTGAGTGAACAACTTTTGTTAAAAGTAGAGCTGACCACATGCCTGCCTTTTTTTCTTTCTCTTTTTGCTATGAGGAATTTGAAAATAATGAAGTACACCTGACAGATGTTAGTTATGTTGCTTTTAATGTGCTGTCGGAAGAGGCTCAGACTCTGTGGGGAATGAAGTCCGCAAAATAACAGGATAGCAAGAGCTCATCTCTAGCCATTAGTAAAATTTCAATCTCCCTTCCGTTTCCTCTTTATGACAAGTGTTACTTTGCTCTTGGTTTTAGGATGTTAATTTAAAAAAGATTTGAAAAGAGGAAGACAATATTTACATGGATATATCTTGGCATGTAAATCCCCAGAGCAGCTGTAACTTAAATTAAACAGAATGATTAAACAGTTTCTCCATTAGTGAGGAAAAACAATTGCCAAAATAAGCATGGTGTGGCAATACACACACAGCCGGCAACTGCCTCCCAGCCACAATTAATGGTAATTAATGCCTCTGCCAACATGAGGGACGCTTTGCATTTTATCTCAAGTGCGGCTGCTCACAGGTCCTTTTGATATTGGAAAATAAGACCTTTTGCCTCAGTAGTTAGTAGTTCAGAATAAATCAAATTAAAGAGGCCATTATGCTAGCCTTTCCCACTGCAGCATTTATTCCATGGGCAACATGCAGGTGACCACACACACAAAACAGCCATGCCATAATGCATCTGAATTAGAAACTATGAAAAATTCATGACATATATAATTGCAGTGAAAACTAAAAAAAAATAAAAATTTTTTGAAAAAACCCACCATCAATATGCTCCTTTCCTTTCCCACTAATGGAGAATGAAATATAAGCAACATGGCAGTGTCAGCACCTGTGGAATTTATTCATGATGATTTAATGTAATTTATGCATTAACAAAATCACAGCTCACAACAGGCTCATGTGAGGAATGAAAAGGAATTCTAGTGTCACACGACTGAATCTGCAGCCACAACGTTGTTGTCAATCATATTCACACAGCCTTGTTTGCAAAGCCTCCATCTGCTTCCATTTAACGGGTGTCTGAAGCAGAGGTGTATCTGACTGGTGCAGAGAGTCCTCAAAAAAAGAACAGTATGGGGGGAGAACTATGCAGCTTTTAATTTAGAGCTCCCTACGCTCCTGACCCATATGCTGTGACATTCCTCTTCTCACAAATTCACCACAGTAGCTTTTTACTTCTCTGAACAGAGGGAATTAAACCAAGGAGGGGGCTGTAATAAAACACACTTTGGATCGTTCCATCAGCACAAGCATGCCAGAAAGAAAGAACATCCCTCTGCTCGTCCCTCCACATGCTGTTCTGTGGGTTCTCCCAACTCCCCTCCTCCAATTTAGGGAACCCGGAGTTGGGGCAAGACCCATTGTGCGAGTCTAAGTGGCTTTCAAAAGGGATGACTGCAATTGTCTCAATCCAGCTATGGATGAATGACTCCCATCATTAAAAACAGTGACTTTGCCAGGGTGTGGCAGATATCAAGCATCAACACTTTTTCTGAATCAGTTATGAGTCTATGAGTGACATCCAATCTTAATCATACTAAGGGTAGCCCCATTAAATCTATAGGCTTAAGGAAATTGGTTTCTTTGGTTCTATGACTTTGAATATTGCCCAATGTCACGAGCCTGCTATAATGGGGAAATGCTAGGTGTATCTTTGACATGAGTGCTCCTAAGGGTGAGGGGGGAATTGCTTTGGTTCAATTCTATATGAACCTTCTATCTTATTTGCACTTCCTGAAAACATATATCCTGAAATGCAGCTATCCTTTGAAAGTCACCCTTTTATATGCCGATCCACTCCTCAGTGTATAAATAGACAAAGTCTTCCTTAATTTTTGGCAGGGCTTCTGTGCATTGAATTTTCACTGCCTGTCTTCTAATTTCTGCCTCTCAAAAAGTACATCAAGCATTTGGGGATGTTGGTAACGTTCAGGCAAAAGCCCATTATTCATCAGTTATCTGTGCTGAGCTGTCCTTAATGTCTATTAGTCTTTAAATATTCTGAGACTTTCCTTATCTACCCACTTCCTGCCCTGTTATTTACTTAGCCTTCATGGATCTGTCTCCAAATCCTACTTTCCCCCTTTCTTTTGGTTATTTGCTGTCTCATGTCCCATACAACTATTGCAAGTAGATTTACAGGCATTTAACATGAAAACTTGAATTAATTATTTTTATTGCAAAAAGGGGGTGTGGGTTTTATAAGCTCAATTAGGCCACTCTTTGGCTCACTCAAGAAGTGAAGAATATATTGCTGAGTTAGATAAAACAAACTTATTAAAATACAAACTTAAGGAATAACTTGATGCAAGTAACTCTCAATTAAACTCAAGAAACAACAGAACTGGATTGCTCTCAGTTTTATCTCATAACCTATATATTCCTTTGGAATCTGGAGGGTACATGCCAAATGATTTATACATATTAATTGTTTACATTCATTGTTTACAAATTCATTTACAAATTATTCATTGTTTACAAATTAACGCTTGGGGAGAGGGGGGTGATCAGGACAATGCTGCCCTGCCCCGCTCTGTCCACCATGCATGTGGAGCTATTGCTTATATGACACACACACACACACACACACACACAAATGTGGAAAGATTCCTATGCATGATCTGAGATCTTGCATTTTCTTAGGCACACTGAAGGCACACATGTGGAAGCCTTCATTCATTTAGTGCAGACAGGAGAGAGCCATGCATATGGTACCTTTGAACATATGGAGATTATGAGTGGAACCAGTGGACACAATCCCTTTCCATATTTTGTGCATTAGTGTGCATGGAAATGAATGTCAAAATGGTGTCTTATAAAGATTTGTAGACAGAAAAAGCACAATGCAGAGGTAGCAGAACACACACACAAACATATGCAATTAAACATGTTTACAAAGTGACATAGAGGGAGATGAGAAAGACCTTTCAAAGAAGACTCAATGCACAAAAATGAAATTTGTGGTTTATTTTTAATCCCCCCCACTCATTCACACACACCTTAAGCAATTTACACAAAAGCTCCATATTTACTGAAACATTTTATCATATGTGACACTTAGTAGCAACTTAGGGATGTTTGGGTTTCTTACCCACTCTCCCAGCCACCAAAAATGAAACCTTTTGCTTCTCTTGAAACTCCCTGTATGTTTCACCCAATCAGAAACCCCTGAAATTGCCTTGCAATTTTGCTTTGGACAAAATCTGGTGGCAACTCTAAAATACATTGATTTCCTGAGATAGCAGCAAACCACCTCCCATCCAAGCTTCCTATTCAATAACTGGGTAAGGAAGAGAGATAATGGCATATACCCAACAAACTACCATCCAGAGCTATCATCATTACAGCTAATCCTGTTAAGCTTTGGGGCAGCTGGATAAACGTGCAGATATTTGCTTATCCTCTCAATTTTCTATCCCCTGTAAAGTTAATACCTTTTCTTCCTTGTGGGAATGCCACTGTAGCATGTGCTATTGGAAAACATAAAGTCTAGCAGAACAACAATTTACTGGCATATCTCCTCAAGCAAGAAGAAATAAATAAGTTGGGGTTTTCCACCTTTTATAAGCTTCTCTAAGAAGGGGGGGGGGAGGCAGACATTTTCTTTTACCTCTGTTGAAAGCTGTGAGGTTGATCCTCCACTCCAGAGTCTCAGTTGTATCCTATTGCTGCACCATTGTTTTCAGTGGAAATGTAATTCCATTTATTTAAGTGATGATCAGTGAACAGAATAGTGTTATGAATTTGCGGGATGCCTGAACCCCCTTCTAATTCCTAGGTGCCAGACACTGGATTCAGCAAAGTGTTAAAATGCAGGTCAAACCAGCTTCCTATGTTCAGGAAATCGCCTAGGAGATCAGCTGTGAACCAAAGAACAAAGGGACTGTAATGACCCATCAAGAAAGCCTTTAAGAAGGCAAAGTCTGGGCTAGATGGCCCTTGGGGAGGGACCCTCCTCCAGATATGGAGGAAACAATTCCCTTCTGGCCCTGTCAGCCAGTGACCCAAATAGCCCAGTGAAGCTGTAGCACCAAGGATGGGTGGGACGCTTGCAGGGGGAAATGGTCTCAAACCCTCTTGGTCACAATGATCGCAATCCTGCGGGATCCCACGAGAGCACCATAGGGTGAGAACCCCCACTTCCCCACCAGCATCAGAGCCCCTGCAAAGCTGGGCAAAACTGCCCCATGCACAGGGCATGCCTAGAGCAGGACTTGTAAAACTCAGCAAACATGAATTATTTGCCTCTGGCTGCACCAGCTGTTGGCCTCTCCACCTTCTAGCCACCACTGTTTGTAACCAAGATTTGTTTTTCCTGGACTGCAACTCGTATGTTGACTGCCTACAGCCATTCTGTATGGAATAGCATACACATATTGCATGATAAGCACCACCACCTCTGTAGTTTCCACACTTTTATTATTTAGGAGACCGACAAGGCAAAGTAGGGTAAGAAAGCGTCGGGGGGGGGGGAAATATTGAGTGGATAGTTTTTAAACAAACCACCTGCAGGCTAGTAAGACTGAAAAGAGATTTGCAGTGAAATCAAATGCATGTATACTTAGAAGTAAGGCCTAATGAGGACTTACTCCCAGTGTAGGATTGTATTTGATCCCCCCCTTCCACAAACTCACACTCCCCTTCCCCACCCAAACAGCAGGTTTATTGTAGCTAGTGAGTTGCATTCAGCTTGATAGGTCACAAACTGTATGGACCTGTTTTATGGTAATGTTAACAGTTTTTAAAATGTTATAAGTTGCTCTGAACCCTAAGGAATGGAGCAGATAGAAATTCAAGTAAATAATAACATAAGATAACTGGAGGCTGGAAATACGCAAAGCTCACGAGTCACAAATTGATCTGCATACATCAGGGAATGGGTTTATAACTTCTTGACTTCATCCCATGGCTTGCAGGCAGGCTTTGTGGTGTTGGGTAAAAGCTGCTTACTTCTGACTTACGGGTCTTTCAAGGCCTCTGAATTCTGGCCTGCATTTGCAGAACTCTAAATTTTATTTTACAGCCTGGATGCAGAATGACTTAACGAGGCAGTCTCTATTTACACATGGTGTGATGCTCTCACTTTTTAGTCATTTAGAAATAGGCAAGGATTCATCCTTGAACCCCTGTTCTATTATCTTTGCCTTTCAGCAAAAGCAAAGCTGGCCTCACCACTTCAGTGAAATATGCTCCTAAGATGAAGTGTTTGTTTCCATTGGAAGTGGAGATAGCATTCAAACATTTATCGGAAGTCTCAGAAAGCTAATAAATTTAGAATGGCAATCAAACGATATCAAACTTTTGGTGCATGGAGAATAATTTAGCCCCACTTAGTGCAACCTTTTTTCTTAATTCATTTGCATAGGTAAAAAGATTTGTGGGGTGATGGTTCAAAAAGGAAAATGCATAGATTTCCCAGCCTATCTCTTTTTCCAAGGCAAGTTTTTTCATACGTAGACACAATAACCTGGGACAGGATCCAGAGACCTACTTAAGAATGCAAGGATTCGTGCATATTAGATGACACTTTTAGATGAATGAGCCAGCAGCACAAGGCATCTTTCTTCATTGGAGTGGCAAACCCACCTCCAATGAAAGGCTAGGAGTGGCAATGTGACATAGAAGCAACACCACCACTGAAAAAGCAGTGATTTTCTTCTAGGGGAAAAAAAATGCTGGTACTCACCATGAAGTTGTTACAGTGAGTGCCACATTTTTAACCAATGTGAGTACCCCCAGAAAAGAAAAGAAAACCCACAGGAAAGAAGCAACACAAAGAGTTTCTATGGAAGAAGAAGAGTAGAAGAGTTTGGATTTGATATCCCGCTTTATCACTACCCGAAGGAGTCTCAAAGCAGCTGACATTCTCCTTCCACTTCCTCCCTCACAACAAACACTCTGTGAGGTGAGTGGGGCTGAGAGACTTCAGAGAAGTGTGACTAGCCCAAGGTCACCCAGCAGCTGCATGTGGAGGAGCAGAGACACGAACCCGGTTCACCAGATTACGAGTCTACCGCTCTTAACCACTTCACCACATTAGCACTCTGAAAAGTCAGTGCCAGACAACAATTTTAGCTGCAACAAACATAAAATGTTCAGTTTAAGTGCACCAGGTCCAGTGGATGAGGTAATGGAAGGTAATGAAATTACAACCACTGAATGCAAATGCTGCTCTCCCCCAGGCATAACCCCACAAAGTAATAGGCATTTCCTCTTCTGCTAATCATTTACAGGCCCCTGTTCTTAATAAATCTGCCAGTGGAAGATCTGCTTTTCAGTCAAATAGAAGGCTCGGTTATTCACAGGAACAGCCCAGGTGGTGACAATCTTGATGTCGTTTATAAGTCACAATGCTCTCTAGGCTTTGTATAAAAAGGGTCCAGGGGCACTGTCTGCCATTGTAGAGAATGGAAAGAGAACTAATATGAGGTTGATGGGCTTTTAAAGAAATATTTGAAGATGAGGAGATTTGAGGATTCTAATGGCATTTTTAATACTGCAGAGATCTTGATACTGCTTCAAATCTATTTAGGCCCACAGCTAATTTAATTAGCACTTGGACTGATCGGGAAGGAAGCTGTAGATTAAAGGACATTTCTTTAAAAATAATAATACATTTTTGTTATAATTTGTGGGTTCCTGTGAATCCCAAAGGCTTCTTTTGAGGCATCCAAATATTTTAAATTAAAAAGAAGATCCAGAAAGCCATTAGGTTGCAATTCCTAGCTTGTCATTCAATTAAAGGTGGCTTGGTTTGCAGAGAGAACTGAGGGGAGGCCTCTATAAACTGTTTATGCTGGGGATTTTATAATTATGAGAATACTATGTATTATAATAATAATAATGACAACAGATTTATGAAGCTACAGGAAATAATGCCAGTATTATTATTATTCAAAAATGATCTCTGGATTCAGTGTGGTGTGTTATGGTTTATGAAATACTTGAGTGCTACTGTTGTAAGTAATAAAGTGCCAGAAATTCATTTTGAACCATTTTTGCATAATTTATGTGATAGATTGGATGGAGCCGCACCCGGGTTTCCTGGCTTTGGGCGCTTTTTCTTTATTGAAGTTGAGACGGTCTTATTGCAAAGAGAATTAAGGGGTGGGGGAAAAGAAAATACAGTGGACTCATCACTTCATAACATTTAAAATGCAGATGATTTGTAAAAGCTGCTAATTGGGCAATGGGAGCAGTGCCTTGGGATTGTTACACAATTTTGCTCATATTAAGATATAAGCCCCACTAATTAGATGGGTTGCCAGCTTGCAAATATTGGCCCCAACCCAGAGACTGGTGGGCACACAGAAGACTTGCCAGCTGATGTACTTGGAGTTTCCCAACCTTAAGACCTAGAGAAAAGGTCATAGGGTAAGCAGCCCCTAAGAATATTTTCACCCATGATGACACATAAGGTGCCTTTTAGTCTGTCTTACGTCAGATTAATAGCGCTGTGGATTGATAGATCAGTAGTGCCTCCGTGGTGTGTTATTGAGCTCTTGACAGGTTCCCGCTACTCACCCAACAGCCGAGTTAATTTGGTTCTTCTTCTGAAGCAGCAAAGATGGCTGCAACCAGCAATGAATCACCTTGCAGGTGAGAGAAGAGTTACTACATGTGACAAAGGTTGATGGCTAAAGATTTAAGAGACCTAGAATATGAACCACCACCACCACCAACCTTCTTGCATCCAGAGGGCAGGGCAGCAATAGTCAGGAACAGATCAGATTCAAGAAAGGGAGATAAGAAACCAATAGAGTCCTGGGGAAAGCTTATACTTTGCAAATGGCACATGGCGATATCAAATTCCATCTTCAAAAGGGAAGCTTATTTGTTCCTGATTTCAGGCAAAATATTGGGAGGGGGGAAATCATGTGAAGAGATAGAGGAGAAGATTTTATCTCACTCCCAGGAAGCTTGTCTCGCTATCTGCTTTTGTGTAAGTTTCTCTACAGCTCTGTCTGTCCTCCCATCTTTTGTGTGTGTGTTGGCTTCTGTACACTTTGGCTGCAATCCCGTCCTCAGTTAGGCTGCTTAAATCCCACTGAACTCAATAGGATTTAAGCAAACAAATTATGCGGAGGATAATGGATTACAGCCATTTCTCTTTGTGTTCCTCTCTTGTCTGTTTCCTTTCATAAACTGAGAACATTACTTCTTTGTGATTAAAGTGAGAGAAGGGTGTGGGTGGAGCACCTATTGTAACCATGCCCTGGAATTCATATTTGGCCTGCACCTTAAGAAGAAGAAGAAGAGTTTGGATTTGATATCCTGCTTTATCACTACCCGTAGGAGTCTCAAAGCGGCTAACATTCTCCTTTCCGTTCCTCCCCACAACAAACACTCTGTGAGGTGAGTGAGGCTGAGAGACTTCAGAGAAGTGTGACTAGTCCAAGGTCACCCGGCAGCTGCATGTGGAGGAGCGGAGATGCAAACCCGGTTCCCCATATTACGAGGCTACCGCTCTTAACCACTACACCACACTGGCTCACACCTGAGCCTTATATGTATAATTGAGGTCACCATAGCTAGGGTTGCCATACATCCGGAAATTACTGGACATATCGGGAATACTGTAGTTGGCAGCAGTGTCCGGGTGGAAATCGGCTAAATGTCCAGAAAAATTTGGACAAGTTTTGCAAAACAACAACAAAAAAGCTCAACACGTGATTGGCTTGGTTTCCATAAACATGCTTTAAAAGAAAGCTCTCTGGGTGGACTCCAAGTTCCTTGCTTTCTCCAGCAAAACAGCCCAGAATGAGGCCATGATTTTATGGGCAGAATCCAGCTTCACCTTCTCATAGTTGCCCAAGGTCTCCAGCTCTCACCTTGTCGGAAGGTGACTCTCCATTTCACCAGCCTGCTTGGAGGCTAAGTAAGGTTAGCCCCGTCTCACAAGCTTCTTAGCAATTGCTATAGCTATGATCATGATAGGCTATGAATAGGCTAGCTGAGTAGGATGTTGAAAGCTGGAGAAGGGGTGTGACTCAGTGGTAGAGCAGCTGCTTTGCATGTGGAAGGACCTGGATCCAGTCTTCAGGTAGGGATGGGACAGAACCCTGCCTGGAATCCTGGGGAGCTGCTGCCAGTCAATGTAGACAGTACTGCACTAGAGGGATGAATGGTCAGATTCAGAATGAGGTAGCATCCTAGGTTCCTATGATGACATGTTGCATGGAGGTGTTGGAAACGTTGTTGCTGCTGCTGTTAAACAGCCTTTCTAGGAAACAAAGCTCTCAGTCTCTCCCAAAGATCATCCTTGCGTTAGAGTATTTTCACAAGCAACTTGAGAATAACACTGATCGTCACCCGCAAATCATTATAATCACTAGTATACACCACAGCAGAGCTTCTATTGTTGTGGTTTTGAACTTATCTCCAAGTTTGATGGAGAGATCTGACCCTCCTAACTTTGTCTTTCAACTTAATTTTGAGAAGTTTCCTCTTATGAAGTCAAACATGATCATTACATTTACTAAGCCAACTGTCCATTTATATATGTTGTATTTGATAAAACTTTGGTCATTGTTCTGGATCAATTCAATGGCATTTATGTATTGTGCCAGGTCCTGGATGCCATGTGGGTTTAAGTCCAGGGTAGCCTCCCTTCTTATTTGTTTTCTTTTATTATTCTAAGGTATAGTAATTTATATATCTAGGAATGTTTTCTCTTTCTTGTGACTGAAACATGCATTCCCTCAAGCAGTGTTGGGGTAACTGAAACTACTTGGTACTTCAACACTTTCTTCCTGATTTCATTCTCTATCTCAATATCACCCTGAGCATTTTGGTCATATGATCAATAATATGTCCCCAAAGTCAATCACTTCTGGGGTTTTGACTTGGTATGGCTTGTCTCTCTTCATTTCCCACCTACATTTATTTGTTTACATCATCACTTAACATTTGTAAGAAAGATACCTAAAGTACGGTTGCCATATTTCAAAAAGTGAAAATCTGGGCTTTTTTGGGGGCAAAGTTGTTCAGCTATTTTTAAGTAAATTCGCCAAAATCTACCCTTAATATCTGATACCCTTAATATCTGAAAAAGCCTTAGTAAACAAGTGTTTTTTTTAAAAAAACAACCAGGAGTTTAAAGCACCCAACCGATGGAGATTACCATTCATGAAATATTTGTCATGCAAGGAATTCAATGTAAAGAGTTCATTTCCACAGTGTTTCATTGCAAAGAACAACAATCCACCCGTTACCCTTTACCATAAGGTCCTAGAGTTGGTTATGTCTTAAAAAGATAATGCAATACAGTAAAACAAATAAAGCAAGTCTACCCCCAAAGACCATACAATACATCGGTATCAACAAACCAGATGGTATATAGGAGGACACTAAAATACTTATTAGAGTTACTGGGATCTTGGCGATGCTTGTTCTTTCAGAGGAATAAACTCCCACCCATTTTATTGAGCTTACTTGTGGTGAGTTATTAACTCTGTGTGAACCTATTGACACTTTCATTAAGGTGAGAAAAATGAATTCAAAACGGAGACAGTGAGAAATGAAGGTAGATTGTACTCCATCAGGGCCTAGGTCAGCCTTATGTCTACATGCTTAGCTGTAAGACCCTGATGTGACCTAGGCATGTTCATCGCAGTGTACAAGGCATGACGCACATGATCTTTAAGCCTCAAAATTGAAATGAATTTCATGTTTAAAATGTTAAGTTTGTCCATCTCGTTCAGAGCTTACAGAAAACATGTGAAAGCAAGGTGAGCTCTGAACATTGTCACATGGTTCCACTGTCCCATTTTGTCTTCTGACTACTCAGACAAGTTTAACAGACCTGCTCTGTGACTGCTCTGATGCTCCTTATGTGTCTCATGGCAAGATTGTACAGGGGATGGAAACCAGAAACTGTGTCCGCCAAGCATAATCACAGAAACAATCAGAAATAGAAGCAAAATAAACGCAAGGGCTTTGCACCATGACAAAAGTTTATACCTGCCTGTGGCATTGATGGGGAAATAATTACAAATTATGGAGGCAGCAGCAAATTATCCTATCTCCACACATTGGTTTTTTTGCTTCTAATATTCAGGAGACATAAAAGATGGATCGCTATGGATTTTGAAACATGGGTGAAAAAAGTTTAATTTGTAAAGTCATTCTTCACTGCATTTATGATATGCTCATTAAGCACAGCCAGCCCAGGTGGGAGTAAAGTTTATCTAGAAGTTCTTTACTTACCAGGAGAAGATGCCAGGTTTAACATCTGTTCCATTCAATATTTTGGCAGCCATTTAGCACATGTATATAGGGAGCTGTCAGGACTGCAGAGGAGAAGCTGGCAGTGTGGCATGTTAGTTTTTCGCTTGCCTTTCTTCTCTGAAATTCTCCAATAAATAAATAAAATCTCACATGATCCACTGTCTTTATTTAGAGCTTCCATCCATCAGAAAACTCCTCATGCTCCCCTAAGAATATAGTTAATGCTTAACTTATTCACATGCATGCAAACTAGCATTTGTCTAATACCGGGCATGAGCACAAATTAAATACGAGGTTGGATGGCCCAAAGAGAAGTGACAATAGGATTGTTTGGTTATGGAAATGTGAGAGCCTTTTGGAAATAAAGCAGCAGGAAAGAAGAAGTATGGATTTGAGGTGCTTGTGATGACCTTGAAAATGCTGTACCGGTAGCTCAGTGCTAAAAGATCTATAGAAGGTCTCAGGTTCAATCCCTGGCCTCCTCAGGTATGGCTGGGAAACCATGGAAAGTTGCTGTCAGGCAATGTGGACAATACTGAGCTACATGGACTAATGGTTTGATTTAGCATAAGATAGTCTCCCATGTCCTATGCAGAGCTCAAATTTCTGGTGTGATAGATTAGCAGTCTGCTTTCAGAGGCCGTCTTCCAGGTTTCCATCAGTAAATATAACAACATAGCTTACTAAATGTTCTTCAATAGTGAAGCAGAAACAAAGTATATCCACTACTAACAGACCTTATCAATATAATAAATCTAGTGATGTGCAGAATTTCCTGCAGAAGTTCTATTTAAGTTCTATTTTCTGGGTTTCATGGAGATTTTTCTGTAGAAAATCTCTGAACCAGTTCCCATTTCAGCCAGTTGCATTTGCACTGAAATACTTTAAATTGCATTCAGCCACGACAGGCTCAGTTGTGTTCTCATGCACAAACGAAATGTGTCAAGACAAATGTGTATTCAGGCTACATGAGCAGTTTGCCATTCTTATGATCACAAAAGCGTATTTTTCTCTAGGCTTCACTTCATATACAGTCAATTATTATGAGATTATTTGCTGCAAAATGTTGCCCAGGAGATCACAATAAGGTAGCTGGCTAAGAATACGGTATGTCCTTGATGCAAGTGTCATAACTGTGGAAACCTTCCCAGTGCAAAAAATGAAACAAAGCATGATAGGTCTCAATGTGACCACTAGAAGTTGGCTGAGACATGACCTAGGGAAAAATGTGGCAAGCCATGGCTGTTGTATGTTTGGAATCCATGGCTTCAGCTATGGGAGAAACAAGACCCTCTTGAGGTGTTAATGCTGTGAACCTGCACCATTGTAGGCTCAAGTTATATATGTGTGTGAATAAACCATATATCATGAAGACACCACAGTCTCTACTCTGCCTCATTTCCCAATGGAAACACAGTGCCAAGGGTAAGCGTACCTGGAACTCCAGGAATCTCACACCACTTGCAGATTGGGGTGACATGCAACAGTAGGATAAGGTATTTAAGAGCTACCTGTATTTTGTATTGCTTCTAAGTCAGAAGTGTATCAGTTTGTCAACTTTTTTATAGGCTCTACCTTTAATGGAAATGTTTTCAATTAAGATGAGTAGCTTTTGTGCTTTCAATTTTGTTCTCTGGTATTCTTCATTGGCACTTTAGAAATACTACTGTGCATGATGACACATTCTATATGTCCCTTGGGCTCTTCTATATGTCCCTATATGTCTTCTATATGTCCCTTGGGCTCTTCTTTTTCCTGATATCTGTGCGAAAATTCAGCTCAGCAACACAAACTGTAGCATGCCTGAGTCTATGCTATATGTAGAATCAAGAAATGAAAAGATTCTGCTCTGGCATAAAATACAGGGTCCTTCGGATCTTCTTATTGCTTGTTTGATGCAGTTGGTAGAAATTTTCAGTTCAATCAGCCACTGAACCTTCAAAGGCAAGGATGATGGGAGAGGAGTGGGTAAGACCTTGGTACATCAAAAACAAGCTTTTAAATAATAAGGAAGTGTCAAGCCAAGGGTTTGTCCAGAATATTGAACATGGCTGAAAAGAATTTGTCCAATCTAAGATGTTCCAAAATGATTTTTTACACGCAACACAAAACTGGTTTCTAATACGCAGAAGGCATTTTTCATTGTCACTTAAAAATCTGTTGTTGCTCTTATGAATCCAGCTGTTACAGTATAACTTCTGGAGCTCTAGGAAGAGCTTTGTGAGAAAATTTAGAATAATAAAAAGCCCTAAAAGTGACGAACATTTTAAATCTTGGGCATTGTGGAGTTTTCTTTATATGGAAATACTACTAAGTGAAACCACTGTCCAATTAATATTTATTTATGATTAATTTATTAATAATATGTATATACTATGTCTATATCCCCAACCCATTTACATAAAACACAATAAGACCATTAAACAAAGAAATGGAGACCATCTTGGCTTGAGTCATTGAAGTCCTGCTCCCTGCCTTGTGGGTGTTTTCCCATGTGGCCTGGAAGGGCGTGGCCCTGATTTATATTTCTATCCCTAGACTGTTGACTAATAAATGTGTAATTTTACTGAACAGTACTCTGGGCTCCAAACCAAGAGTCGAAGAGTACAGAATCACAAACAAAGGGACTTGGGAGTTTTGGAAGTCACTTGGTGCAGATGGTACAGATCTAGTATAATATTCAAGGCAAGTCTAAGTTAGGAATCCTCAGGCTGTTAATGAAAATACTGAAGTCCTCCTTATTCTAACAAACAAAAAGATTGTGAAGGCTGAATGTTTATGAGGGAGTTCAGATGGCCCCATCTTGCTGAATGTTTATGTGGGAGAAAGAGATGGGAGAAATATTAGGTTCCGAAGGCACTGGAGCTTCTAGGTAAATAGATTTTCAGTATTGAAAACACAGTGGAAAGCCTTGGGGAAAGGCCCTTTTTATTAAGAAAAGAAAAATCTCATTTTCATTGTATTGCTGGCAGTTCCACTACCCTTCTGTCCATGTCTGCACACCAGTTCTACTCCTCACCTCAGCTGATGCATTCTTGACAGGATTATGTAGATACCACTAGTCATAAATTCAGACTTTTATTGATGCAAGTAAAATAATTATGGAGGGTCAGTTCCTGCCACAGGTATAATGTGGCCTGATTAGTGGATTTCCATGAACTAGTCAATGCACAGAGGAAGTAAGAGGTGAACATCATGGATTTTTTTTTTGGGGGGGGGGCGGTTAAGGACACTAGATTTGGTCAATAACTTTCCTTCCACATCAGCACACATACCACCACAGGCAGACCATTCATTTCTAACACTCCACCCCCTCTGTATGCTATGAGAGAAAAGGAGGACTAAATGATACTGTCCCAAGGCGAAAAGAAAAGAAAAATCTACAGAAACTGTGTAACTGGAGTAGTACTGAGTATTTGCCTGGAAAAATCTATAATCCTATGAATAACTGAATCTGCCGAGACAAAAGAAATAGTGGGTTCTGGTAAAAGAATCCAGGATGCTTTAGAGGCCTTTGGCAGTAAAGAGTCTAGAAATATTAATATATGCTGTATGTATTATGTATTATGTATTATGTATTATGCTGTATGTATTATGTATTAATATATTAATACAGCAAACTAAATACGACATAATAGGCATCACTGAAACCTGGTGGGATGAGTCTCATGATTGGAATGTAGTAATAGAGGGATACAATCTATTTCAGAGAAATAGACCAAACAGGAAAGGAGGAGGAGTGGCATTATATGTCAGGGATGTGTATACCTGTGAAGAGATCCATGATTTAAAACTTCAAAGCCAAATTGAGAGTATCTGGGTCAAAATTAAGGGAGAGAAAAATAACAGTGATCTCATTGTGGGAGTTTACTATAGATCCCCGAGCCAAACTGAGGACATAGATGATGCCTTCCTGGAACAGATGACCAAGCATTCAAAAGGAAATGAGATAGTAGTAATGGGGGATTTCAACTATCCTGATATTTGTTGGATGTCAAACTCAGCCAAGAGCATAAGGTCGAACAGATTCCTCACTGGCCTTGCAGACAACTTCATTGTCCAGAAAGTGGTAGAAGCAACAAGAGGATCAGCCATTTTAGATCTGGTCCTAACCAATAGTGATGACCTGGTTAGTGGGGTAGAAGTGGCAGGATCATTAGGTGGGAGTGATCATGCTCTTCTGGAGTTTATTATACATCAGAAAGGAGCAACCAAGCATACTAAGACTCAAATTCTAGACTTTAAGAAAGCCGACTTCAGAAAACTTAGGGAAATGCTGGATGTGATCCCATGGTCAGTAATACTAAAAGGGATGGGAGTTCATGATGGATGGGAGTTTGTTAAAAGGGAGATATTAAAAGCACAACTTCAAGCAGTACCAATGCGACGAAAACATGGAAGGTGCCTAAAGAAGCCAGGGTGGCTATCTAAAGAACTTTTAACTGAGTTAAGATTTAAAAGGGATATGTACAAGAAATGGAAAAAGGGGGAAACCACCAGAGAGGAATTCAAACAAATAGCCAGCACATGTAGAGACAAAGTCAGAAAAGCTAAAGCACAGAATGAACTCAGGCTTGCTAGAGAGGTTAAAAGCAATAAAAAGAGTTTTTATGGGTATGTCCGTAGCAAAAGGAAGAACAAGGAAACAGTGGGGTCACTTAGAGGAGAAGATGGTGAAATGCGAACAGGGGACGCAGAAAGGGCAGAACTCCTCAATACCTTCTTTGCCTCAGTCTTCTCCAAAAAAGAAAACAATGCCCGACCTGAAGAATATGGAGCAGATGATTCAGCAGGGGAAACACAGCCCAGAATAAGTAAGGAGGTAGTACAAGAACACTTGGCTAGTTTAGATGTATTCAAGTCTCCAGGGCCAGATGAACTACATCCCAGAGTATTAAAAGAACTGGCAGAGGTGATTTCAGAACCACTGGCAGTAATCTTTGAGAATTCCTGGAAAACAGGTGAAGTCCCAGCAGACTGGAGGAGGGCAAATGTTGTCCCTATTTTCAAAAAGGGGAAAAGAGAGGACCCAAACAATTACCGCCCAGTCAGCCTGACATCAATACCAGGAAAGATTCTAGAGCAGATCATTAAGCAAACGGTCTGTGAGCACCTAGAAAGGAACGCTGTGATCACTAAAAGTCAGCATGGGTTTCTGAAAAATAAGTCATGTCAGACTAATCTGATCTCATTTTTTGACAGAATTACAAGCCTGGTAGACGAAGGGAACACTGTGGATGTAGCCTATCTCGATTTCAGCAAGGCCTTTGACAAGGTGCCCCATGATATTCTTGTAAAGAAGCTGGTAAAATGCGGGCTAGACAATGCTACCATTCAGTGGATTTGTAACTGGCTGACTGACCGAACCCAAAGGGTGCTCATCAATGGCTCCTCTTCATCCTGGAGAGAAGTGACTAGTGGGGTGCCACAGGGTTCTGTCTTGGGCCCAGTCTTATTCAACATCTTTATCAATGACTTGGATGATGGGCTTGAGGGCATCCTGATCAAGTTTGCAGATGACACCAAATTGGGAGGGGTGGCTAATACCCCAGAGGACAGGATCACACTTCAAAATGACCTTAACAGATTAGAGAACTGGGCCAAGGCAAACAGGATGAATTTTAACAGGGAGAAATGTAAAGTACTACACTTGGGCAAAAAAAATGAAAGGCACAAATACAGGATGGGTGATACCTGGCTTGAGAGCAGTACAAGTGAAAAGGATCTAGGAGTCTTGGTAGACCACAAACTTGACATGAGTCAACAGTGTGATGCAGCAGCTAAAAAAGCCAATGCAATTCTGGGCTGCATCAATAGGAGTATAGCATCTAGATCAAGGGAAGTAATAGTACCACTGTATTCCGCTCTGGTCAGACCCCACCTGGAATACTGTGTCCAGTTCTGGGCACCACAGTTCAAGAAGGATATTGACAAGCTGGAACGTGTCCAGAGGAGGGCAACCAAAATGGTCAAAGGCCTGGAAACGATGCCTTATGAGGAACGGCTTAGGGAGCTGGGTATGTTTAGCCTGGAGAAGAGACGGTTAAGGGGTGATATGATAGCCATGTTCAAATATATAAAAGGATGTCATATAGAGGAGGGGGAAAGGTTGTTTTCTGCTGCTCCAGAGAAGCGGACACGGAGCAATGGATTCAAACTACAAGAAAGAAGATTCCACCTAAACATTAGGAAGAATTTCTTGACAGTAAGAGCTGTTCGACAATGGAATTTGCTGCCAAGGAGTGTGGTGGAGTCTCCTTCTTTGGAGGTCTTTAAGCAGAGGCTTGACAGCCACCTGTCAGGAATGCTTTGATGGTGTTTCCTGCTTGGCAGGGGGTTGGACTGGATGGCCCTTGTGGTCTCTTCCAACTCTATGATTCTGTGATTCTGTGATTCTGCTAATACATTCAGGAGCAGGGCCTGCCAATATTTTCATCCTCTGAAGATAGCTCTGAAACATGGTTGGGGTTGGCACAAAACTGAAGGCCTGTGAGAGTTTGCCTCCATCAAAAAGTTGGATTTTAGAAACCCAGATGATGACATTACCCCCAGAGCTATGAATCTAAAAGATAGTTTTCCTCAAGGTGTGGTGGGTGGGTATATTTTGGGTTGGTATATTACCCTGCCCTTCTAATGCATGCAGATAACTCAGAGAAGCTTACAAAGTCACTGTAAAACCACATATCAAGTACAACACAACAGAAGCAGGCATAACAGTTCAAAACAAACTTAAGATAAAAACGTTACGTTGCCATCATTACCTGGCCATCAAGACAAAAGCCTACAGGACTAGGCTTGACAGTGAAAAATGGTTAAAGAAGGGGTCATTCAATTAATGGGGCAAGGTATTCCACAGTTTGGGTGTAGCTACTGAGAATGCCGCAAGACTTACCTAGCCTTGGTCCCTGGTAACTTCTGATGCCTACGCAATAGCCTACAGATGCTTATTTCAGCCAGTTGGTACGTGATACTTCTGTGGTAGATCAGCTACCCTCATTACTACTGTGCAAAAATCGGTCCTCTAGTTTCTTGAAAGTTTTCTTCTCCTATGATAAGAGCTTTCGTTTTCTGCCTTCTTCTCAAGACACATAAGAAGGTCTTTTGAATTTCAGTGGGTGCAGGATTTTGAGCTTACCTTATCATTGTGATGTGACTGAGGGTGACATGTCTGTTTTTCTTTCCAATAAATATTTTGCCAGCACACTGCAACCAATTGGGCTGTCCACAGATACTGATATGAAAAGGGCCCATGGGACGAGTTACCTCATACAGTGGTACCTCGTGTTAAGAACTTAATTCTGGAGGTCCGTTCTTAACCTAAAGCTGTGCGTAACCTGAGGTACCACTTTAGCTAATGGGGCCTCCCGGTGCTGCTGCACCGCCGCCGCACGATTTCTGTTCTCAGCCTGAAACAAAGTTCTTAACCTGAGGTACTATTTCTGTGTTAGCGGAGTCTGTAACCTGAAGCGTCTGTAACTTGAAGCATCTGTAACCCGAGGTATCACTGTACTGTCATCCTCTGGCCTTTAATTGAAACGTGGGCACCTGGAACACTGTACAATGCAAACCACCAGTGGGAAGATTTGTAAAATAAGTGAAAAGACACTCGCTCCTCAACCACCTCAACAGTAAGGGTAGGTTCCACAAAAAATCTGCATGCCACTTATGTGCATTTTGCCATTCCCCCCTCTCCCCTTTAATATTTTTTTCTCATTAATTGGTGAAGAATGTTTAAAGAAGAGAAGAGAGAATTTTTTTTGGCACAGCATTAAACCATTTGAGTGTATCAGCATGGGCTATTGGCCTCTTTTGGTGTTTAGTCTCTTAAAGAAGAGAGTTTCATTATTCACTTCCTCATCAATAACAGTGTCATTCAAAACTCCAGGACAGAAGCATCTGCTTAACTTCACCACCAACACCAAAGGGAATGAAAAACAATGACCGTTCAGAGAAATAAGATTGCATTATTCTCAGGGAGGAAAGTACATACACAAGAATAATGAATACAGAGCTAGTTTTCAAGCTAGACAAATGTGAATTGCACTCATTTCTGAAAGGAATGGCTCCAAAAGCAAGGCAGTGAGCTCTGGAGCCTCACAAAGGTTTTCATTTTCCCCATGTGAAGCACAATCTCTGCTGTGTGGGCCAGAAATTAATTACTTTCTAAAAGGAAAGGATACAAATGAAGGGGAAAAAAAGATGCTACGAACAATACTTCAGAATTAAACACACACACACACACACACAAATTAAAATAAAGGTAGCATTGACCCATGAGGAAAAACTCCAAAATCAGTATTAGGGGAAATATATTTATTAGGACAACTGAAAGGTCACAACTGTAATGTATGTATTATCAACTAAATATCTGGCGTATGTTCCCTCTAAGTGAAGTAGCTATGACTCAGGAGGCAAGCTCCTGGAGAGGTGATTCAAAGGTGTGGCCTGGAGGGAGTTTGTTTAACTCAGCTTGTTGTGAGTTCCTGCATAAACATCTGAAGGCAACACAACAACCTAGTGTGCAACCTTTCAAATTCTTCAAAGGTAGATGTTATATCAAACTGGGTAGAGCAGAATGGCTGATGGTGAAGTCATTGGGTCTGCATCTGGTAAGTCTTAAGGGGAAACGTGGGAGGAGGTAGACACCTAACAGGGCCTTGACTGAGTTTCTCCTCAGTTCCATTAACTGTTATTACATTTTTGGGTGGTATTAGCTACTAGTGGAGCTATATGCTTCTCCTTACCCATGCCAAGAGATGCTGAGAGACTAGCTGATGCAAGTGGCTGATGCAATCAGCCTGCAGTACTTTCTATAGGAGTGCTGGGTCAGAATGACTCAGCAGTAATGTGCTGTCAGTTGATTGGCTGTCATGGGTGTAAAATGGAAAACTACCCAGCAGTGTGGTGTGGTAGTAGAAGGGTGTGATCAGAGAGAGTGAGAGGTTTAGAGAGAAGTCTTCCTACCTGCCTTAAGTTGCAGCCAGGTACTCTGCTTATTTGTATGAACTGCTCATGTATCATAGCCTGTAGATATTTGTATATAGCTCACAATAAATATACTGCACAGAAGAACCAGGGACTCTGAGCATGTCTGCTAAAGCACCGTGAGGAATTCATGACACTAACATCATAAAACTAACACAGTATACAAATATAGCTCCCAAATGATGAGATTACCGCTACATGACTGGGTTAATTGTTGGAAACAGCCCATAATAATACCATTTGAAGAATTCTTCCTCTGGACAAGTGAGTGGACCAGATATCCTTCACAGCCCTTCCTACGTCTCTGCTCTCTTATAGCCTTTTCTCCCAATATTAGTTAAATAGCAATTAGTCTATAGGAGTTACCACTGCTATCTTCCTTTCCCTACAGTTTTGTATTTTTTTAAAAAAACAAGCGCCAACCAATATGTATCCAATAATACACTTCCATATGGTATGCAGTGCAAAGAGCCATGACACTGGGCTCAGCATATTTATTTTTCTCACTGCTCTGCTGAATACTGTGTTATTCAAGTTTGGCAAATGTATACATGAGAAGATCAAAGCCTAATCTTGGCTTTCGTTGCTACTTTCTGGTTTGGGGTGCTTATGTTAATCCTCCTTAAACTAAAGTGGTCAGAGATTTGAGAGATGTTTGAAACATAAAATAAATTCTAACCTTGACATGGATTAGGCTTGCTATATGACACATAACAGTCATGCAGGACTAACATTATGGAAACAAGTACTGTAGAGGCCAGTGTAAGTCACAGAACTGACAAAGGCGATTTTTCTCTTGGGAGAAGAAATAGGTGGATAAATTTGGTTTAAAGCAAGTAAAGTCTCCCTTGATGAATCTATAGCTTAACATTTTTGCAAGGTTATTGCTTATGCATGCTCAACCCCCCCTTCTTTCCTTATCCAGTAAACACAGCAATATTTAGAAGATGGAAAATCTACTGTAAAATTCCATTCTTTTATTTTCTATAAAGCAAGGCTGAATTGGCAATATAATTATAGATTGTGCTTCCAGCAATCAGTGTACATACAGATTATTTACAGCCAGGTTCTGCACAAATTTACTCAGAAGCAAATCTCGTTGTGGGATTTATAGTAAATCGGTGAGATTTACTCCCAAGTAAATGCATTTAGGATTGTAGCCTGACAATACTCATATGTAAATGCACACAGAATCACAATGTTTCAAAAGGAAGGAATGCTCATTTAACTGAAGGCCAATCCTGAAATAACATTATATAATATTGGACAGGCTTGTTATAAGAATTTCAGTTAACAGTGCAACCACATTCGGCTAAAAGTGGGATTTTTATTTCAGATGTATGACTCCATCAAAGCAGAATAGCATCCCTAAATTGCCAACAGACTTATCAAAATTTGCATAGCTTTTGATGAATTTACTGCACCTTCATCCAGAAAGTGCTCTATTGTTTTGAGCACCATAGCAACAAGCATACAGTACTAGGTATTTTCACACTCTCTTCATTTCAGAATATTTTAACCCACTCATGTCAAACTACCTCACGTCCAGGTTCAAGTGAAGCCCGTGTTTCAATGAAACCCCACATACTATGAGCCAACTGTTGACTGCAAAAGCTGCTCACAAAACTGCATTAATTGTGTTTGCAAAAACTGGTGCTTGGTCTGGTGATACAATATATGGTTTGGCATTTTACATGGGTGAAGTGAAAACACCCCTCCGATACTGGATTCAGTGAGGGGGGTATCTCAGAATGTGGAGGGTTATTTTTAAATATGAGATGGCTTATCTTTCAAGGTGAAATTTATTTTTAATAGGGGGGAAAACACACCTTGCCAGTACTTCAAGGTAGGCTGCCCTCAGAGGCCCAACAATTTTCCCTTTTAATCTGGGGCATTATGCCTCATTGCAATGATACTGCTGGAATCCTATAAGCCATGTCCAGATGTTTGTTTATTTACTTGGAAGATGCTTAACTTTGCTCTTCAACAGAAAAGGCTCCCAGAGCAGCTTATATGGAGTCAAGTAAAGCTCTGGAAGGTCTGTTGTCTGCAACCCCGGAGAGCTACTGCCAGCCAGCATGGACTGTGCTGAGCTAGCTGGATCAGTGGTCTGACTACATATAAGGTGGCTTCCTATGTTTATAAGACAGTCCCTGCCAGCAGGCTGACAATCAACAAGGCAAAATATTCCAGAGAAAAGAGAAGTTCTTTGAACATTGCAAAAATAAAGAGAGATGATATACTTTCCTCTTCCTGAAATTCTTATGCAAGTTTTAAGTGGAGCACATGTTTTTGCAGATGATTTCAGACATGATGACAAAAGTATGCAAAGGGAAATTTGACTCCCTAACATTTTCGTTCCCTTTGATTCTCTCTGACACCTGAATTTGCCCTGAGGGTATAGCTCCACAAATACCCCCTCTGGCTTTTCTTTGTCTTCTGGTGTTTGACTGCTCCAAGCTGGGGTAGAGATATAGAGCAGGGGTAGGCAACCTAAGGCCCGGGGGCCGGATGCGGCCCAATCGCCTTCTCAATCCGGCCCACGGACGGTCTGGGAATCAGCATGTTTTTACATGAGTAGAATGTGTCCTATTATTTAAAATGCATCTCTGGGTTATTTGTGGGGCATAGGAATTCGTTCATCCCCCCCCCCGCCCAATATAGTCCAGCCCACCACATGGTCTGAGGGACGGTGGACCGGCCCCCGGCTGGAAAAGGTTGCTGACCCCTGATATAGAGCCTGCCTTGACTTCTCTGCTCCTAAAAATACCCACTGTAATTATGGGGCTGTATGTTCATGCAGATATCTCTAATGCATTATTGTATGCCACCTCAACCTCAGAATGGTGCAAGATTCCAGGGGTTCCAGGCATACCTACAGTACATAGGGTCTGTGTTTCCTTTTGGTAATGAGGCACAGTGGAGATATATGCTTTATACATATATGCAACCTGAGCCTAGGATGGAGGAGTTCACAGCATTAACACTCCAAGAGAGTCTTGCTGCTCCCATAGACGCAGCTCTGGATTCAAAACAAGCATCAGCCATCTTGCTCTGACCCTCTCTTGCTGATTTTAACACCCTGCCACCTTTCCCCTCTAGGTCACATCACAGTCTCAAGACTCTACTTTAAACTCTCATTTTGTCTTCTAACTCTGAGTTGAGAGAGGAGCCCCTCTCATTTGCCAGCTGGTTCAGAGACCTGTCTCTTAGGCTTTCCTAATGGCTCATCACCTTCCTTTTGTCTTCCTAATGGCCAATCACCCCAGGCAATCTCCTGCTCAGAAAACTGGTCTGGTTTATATCCTAGACCTAGGATTTTAGGGGAGTCTGGTACCCACAACCTCAAAACAGTATCGTAGCAATCCTTCATAATCCTAGGGTTTTCTTGTTGCTGTTGTTGTTATTGGAGAATTTAAAAGCAATCGTGAAAGAAAGATCCTATTGCTTTTAAAGCACATATTTCCAAATTCAAGGCCTCTGGTAATGTTTCCAATTATCTGTAGTAAATGTGCATTTTCTTCACATTAGCTTTTTCTTCCTGTTCTGTAAAGCTCAACCGCTGATGTAATTTTTAGTTGACATAAAAGAAATGAGAGCTATTTTCAGTCAGACCTTTTGTATGATTATGATGGAGGCTCAAATCCCATCACTCCCGCTTTCATAAATGTTTCCATTTGGGACCTCAGCTAATAAAATATTATTAACCAATACCTCTAAAATAGGACTTCAAATACTCTTTGTGCTAACCATTTTCATAAACATCAGGGTGTTTCGAGATGGCTTTGCAAGTACTAGTGGTAGCGATCCGCTCCAGCAGAGTGGATTTAAGTCTTTGGGGTGCAGGGAGCATGACACTCTTCCACAATTTCTGTTGATGCATTTGCTAGGGTCAGCCACCCACTCTTGAACCGGGTTGCCTTCAGTGAACTTCGAATAAATTCATATATTGTGAATCATCTCTGATGTGCACTCATAAATGCTCATGAAAGTCACTCGAGTGAGCAGAATAATGTTGGGGAAACATACTCATGATCAATACAAGAGCAGCTTCTGTGAATGCAGTGCTTTGGATTTGCAGAAATCCCTGTTTGGAAAAGCTCCCTGGGAATTCTCCTTGGCATTATATTAAACAAATAGTTATGTGCCCGTGACTAGATCAATGCATGTATTTCAGCTGGGGGGGGGGATTGGGAGTGCTTAGATGCTAAGGAAGGAACCCCATGTTTATATCTGAGTTTGACAAGGCACATTAAGCGGTGATGCCATAGTTCCATGAGAAACAGGTGGAACTGCCTGTCCCCTTCCCCACAGATAATGGCCCAGAGCTTTGCAGGATACTTATAGAGCGGTAACTATGCAAGGACACAATTTCAAAGCTGTTGCAAATGCAGAATCAGTCTTGGTGCTGTAGTCCTGCTTAGCAGCTTAACTCTTTCAGCAGGACACTCACAGTGGTGTAATGAAGCGGCCTGTTTGCCACTGATCCTGAAACACAGTATGGGATGTGTAGACAACTGTGAATGCACACAACTCTGTATTCCTCCATCTAAGCAATAAAGGTGATGTACCTTTTCCTGCTCATGTAGCTCGCCTTGCCGTTTAGGGCTGGGTTAAGACATATGTCCACGTAGCCCCTGTAGTTTAAATAATGCCTGACTATGGCTGCACTGACACTATATACAAATGGGAGTGTTCATTTACTTGTTGAGTTAAAAGGTGGCCTTCCAAGACTGAAGTGTGTCAGGGCTGGCTCTGCCACAAAGCAGGGTATAGCAACCTACTTCAGGTGGCCCCATAAAAGCAGATAGGAATAGATAAAGAGAGGACTTGGTTTCTGAATGGCACAGCAATACTTTTGAAAGAGCTAGTCATAGGCCTCAGGCAGGGAAATACATTGAACTGTCACTGGGCCGTAAGTCAACAGTGAAGACTGGGCTCAAAATCTGTGCACAGATCAGAGATGTAGCCATACAGTGAACTTTGGGAGGGACACTGAAAGCCTGTAGGTCCACATTTCAGTTTAGATCTAGATCACTGTGGAGTCTGGGTCCAATCCAAAATGGCCTGTCATCCACAAGCCCTCCCAACTACCTCTTCTCACTTGCTTAACCAGATCATTCTGGGGAGCAGTGAGATGGAGGTGAGCTCCTAAAAAACCACTGAAGTATCACAGCAGCATCCATGGAGGCCAAGAAATATGGAAAAATTGTTCCCTGCCAAGCATTGATGTCCAAAGATTTCATCAGCACCTGCCCTTCCACCTGGAATGAGGCAGTCACCTGACATGGCAGGTGCTGAAGCGGGTGCAAGACATGATGGAGAAGTCTCAAAGAAGAGGGCTGCTCAGCACTTCCTGAGATAACCTGCTGCCCATAGGTGTAGTGGAGGACATTGTCTTTTTGCCAGCATTTAAATAAGATTGAATTTCCAGTCTAGCTGGGCTCCTTATGGCAACAATAGGTCTAGGGACCAGTCATGGATTTCATGAATATATTTTTTAAATGTGGGAGCTAAGAACCCTCCACCTAAACAATGTAAGCAAAATGTTCTGCTTTGCACCAATATTCTTAACCCACAAAAGAAACAGAAAGTGGGAAGGGATCTCCCAAACTATTTTGCAGGGGGGAAATAAACTTGTCAATACCCCCATTGAATGGGAATGGAAATTCAGCCAAAAACATGCAAATAATTAAACCTTCCACATACACCCCAAATCAGGATCTGTTTCCAATTATTCATGAACAAAGGGAGGGCTGGTTTGTCAGATAATTTATTCACACCATGTAATTCATCCAGATCCAGTTGTGAAGATTAATTAGCAAAGAGCTTTGAGGATGAAAAGCTTGGTAAAAGTGCTAAGTGATATTAATCATTGTGATTAGAATGTAATTGTTTTTTTACTCCTCCTCTGATGTGACATAAAGCTCTAATTTGAGGGGAAAGTCACTATTTAAATAAGTTATTTAAATAAGATATTTACCTGCACTGTGTGTATTATATTATCCTAGGAAGAGTCCCCACTGTGCTCAGTTTAGGGACTTTTTCAGAATAAAACAGCGTGCTGTTCCAATTCCGACTTCATTGGCAGCGAATACCTGAGTCTTGCTTCCAATTTCTGCAAGCATTCTCCACTCCCTGTACCAGCCATGCATTGGGGGGAAATGGGTACCCTTTTCCTTTTGTTTCACCATCTTTCACCTGAAATTCAGAATCAGAATACCATGCTGGAGAAAAACTAGAGCATACAATAGCTCCCGTTTAATAATGGCTATATTCGGACACGGAATACAGTATACCGCTATACCTGATAGCATGTAGTCAGCTCTCAAATATGGTTACATTTTCTGAAAGGGGAGTGATTTGTTGGAGAATCTCTGTTATGGTTTATTTATATGCTGCTTTGGGGCCCTAAGTTCCCCAAAGCCACAAACAGCATGTCAATACAAAATAAAGACAATACCAATCAAGACAATAGAAAACAGTAAATTCACAAGCTACCCACCAATTACACTGGGTATGTGTTTGTAAACAGCATTCCTGTTCGCACCACACAAACAGCTCCCCAGATTTCCATCTCTCCCCAGCATTTTGCCAGGCTAACTCACATCCCCGTATCTCATTGGCTGCTCTCATCTCTTACTTTGAAGCAAGCGAATGGTCCTACCAGAGCATCATCCCCATTTATTATTTATCCTGCATTTCCATCCACTAAGCACTTTACAATAAATAAACATTTATTGTGCTGTGTGGTATGTTATTTATATTGCACTTACCTATCCTAAGCAAATTACAATATATAAACGTTCACAATGAATTTACAGTATATAAAAAACGTAGTTTGTGGGAATGTGGTTTGTCCCTCTTTGGAGTGCTGAAGTGAAACACTGCATTGCTATAAACTCTGTGTGCATGTTTGTAAGTGTGCCTGCCCTGTGGAACACCCTCCCACCAGATGTCAAAGGAAAAAACAACTACCAGACTTTTAAAAGACATCTGAAGGCAGCCCTGTTTAGGGAAGCTTTCAATATCTGAAGGACTATTGTATTTTAATATTTTGTTGGAAGCTGCCCAGAGTGGCTGGGGAAACCCAGCCAGATGCGCAGGGTATAAATAAATTATTATTATTATTATTATTATTATTATTATTATTAGGGCTGCATACACACTGTACATTGAAAGGCCCCCAAAATAACTGTAGTTTACTCCTCAAAGGATGCTCAGAAGCCTGAACACTCTACAATTCCTAGAATTCCTTGGAACGGGATGGATCAGCCACTCACTATTTACAAAACCCATAATAAGATTATACCTTAATTAGGCCAATAACACAAAATAGCACATAAGCTTTTGAAGAGTCATCCAGTATCCTTCATCAGACTAGAACAAGATGGTAAAACAAATGAAGGGGGGATATTGACTGATGGTAGCACTACATGAGGCTTCTG
Source organism: Darevskia mixta (assembly GCA_034641385.1). Lineage (NCBI taxonomy): Eukaryota > Metazoa > Chordata > Lepidosauria > Squamata > Lacertidae > Darevskia > Darevskia mixta. The sequence goes on along the minus strand of JAWWNH010000001.1, from coordinate 7,104,177 downwards.
CAGGAGGGGGGGACTTTGGTAATGTGGTACCCTGCGTTGGGATAAAATTTGGCACACACACCTTTAAATATTTCTGATTTTCACAATAATTCATTTTGGTACAGTTGCTTTTTTATGGGTCTTCTCAGTAGGTACCCATATAAATATATGTTGTTGTAATTTTGCCCCCTCTCGGCTCAGCGCCCTGTGCAGTGGAACCACCTGCCCTAAATCCAGCACTGGCTTCTGCATCTGGTAAAAGTGTTAAGACAGAATGCGAGAGATGGAAAAAGACATTCAAATGAAGCTCCTTTAAGGTCTACTGGGAGGAAGAATTATAACAATGGCTTATTCTCCCACTCTGGAAATACAAAAACATGACAGTTACCCAGGTCTATCCTTAGGCAAAATACACAGGTTCCTTGATACTTAGGTGGATTTTTTTTTAAAGAAAGGAAAAAAAGCATTTACCTTTTTCTTTCTGTAAACAAAAAATATCCCAAGAAAACCATTTGGTACAGTATGTGGGTGCTTTTTTTTGGCCAAAGTAATGCTTTGGGGTAACCCCCCCCAAAAAAACCCCATCCGATTCAGCAACGCATGTTTACATGTCGAGACAACAACAAAGAACTGTCTTGATTTTTGTCACTATGTTGCTTTTTTGTCTCAGGCAAAATGTTAACATATTGCAATGGGGGGGGGGGGGAAGTCCCCTGCTTTTTTTCTTTTTAAACCAATACAGGAAAACAGACTTCCCCTGACACAACACACATGGCTTTGTTTGGAGACATTTTACTATCGCAAGATGCACTGAAATTTAGCAATGGATAAAAAATATATATCCCCCAAACCATTTGTGCTGTGCTTTTTTCATGTGTCTGAGTTTCTGTTAAACCAATTTAAGCCTGTGCTGTAGAGCTGCCTGGAGTGTTCTTTCTACAGCCTAATGGGAGAAAGCAGGGGTTGGTGGGGAGAGAGGAGGAGAAAAGGAACTTGCTATGTAAGAAGAATAGCTTTCCTTGCTGCCTTATTCTCTTCTTTTGATGAACGTAGCAATAAGAATGGATAAATATTGTGCTATTTTATTTTCTTGACACAATCTTTCTAACGTGAACGAGGCAGTATTTCTTGCTGCCTCGTGTCGCTCGTGAATTACAGAAACCTGCTCTGCAGATTTGACCTTTTCTGTAGGCTGTATTTTGGATAGATGGGCCTTCCACTCCATTTTATCAGACTCACTTAACTAGCAGAGAAGGGATAGAAATATTTAAGTAGGAGCAGTTGAAGATGCATTACTAAAAAGCTTCAAAGCGTAGGATGTTATTTCCCAGGACATATTCAGCATTAACATCCTGCTATCTCTCTGGAGTTGAGATAACAGAAAATTGTGCTACCCGGAAACCACAATTCTCATACTAAAGATTGAAACAGCAAAGTGGAACACTGTGGACTTAAGCTAGTTCATCCCGTATTGCTAAAATGAGGCATCTTAGATTCCTTTTGGATGGAAATGCAAAGGTATATCTTTTTCTTAGCATGAGTTGGTTTCACAATATAGTTTCCTTATTAGCTGAAAAGGAAGCTCAGCCATATAGAAAGGTATATTCAAGGACGTAATTGTAATTTGCCCTATTCATATCGCAAGATGCATAATGTGCTGGTTTCGCCATTTCCTGCCTAGGAATTTGCCTGAGAACCCTATGCAAGTTGCCTTGACTTCCATGGAGGAAAGGGGGCACGTTTAACAATAGTAATAATGAATCTTTTTCCTTTTATCTTCCCTTAAGCTGCTGGAGAATTTCGATCCTCCTCTGGGAAATATCTGGCAAAATGGCCTCCACAGTGTTGCCATCTGGGTGCAAATATGAATCCAGTTTTCATATTGTTTCATATTATTTTAATATTGTTAAAGGAAGCAATGGGCTTGGCTTCTGCTGTTCTCAGTCCTCCTCTTGTAGCCTGTTGCTTAACATGAATGTAAACTAGATTTCATTCAACATGAATGTCTTCCTCAAGACATATGCCAATACTGCACCCAACACCCCATGACTTAGGATTGCCGTATGTCCTCTTTTTTCCAGGACACATACTCTTTTTTCATGGGTATGTAAAATGAGAGCCATAGCAACCCACAGTTTAAAGTAGAAGTTGGCAAATGTGTCCTCTTTTTTGCTCTTCAAAATATGGCAACCCTACTCATGTTTAACAGTTAATCCCTCTTCTGAGGGAACTCTGAGGCAGTGATGGCCACCAACATGGATGGCTTTAAAAGAAATTTGGCCAAATTCAGGAAGGACAAGGCTTTCAATGACTGCCTGCCATGAGGGCTATGCTCTGCCACCACAGTTGGAGACAGGAATGCTTCTGCACAGGGTAAGAGTGTACTTTTATGCTTGGGAGGGCTTCCCACAGGCATCTTGGTGGCCACAGTGAGAGCAGGATGTTGGCCTGGGTGAGCCATTGGCCTCATCCAGCAGGCTCTTCTTGTGTTCTTATGGCTCTCGGCCATCTTTTGCTTGAACGGGGCTAATAACTCTTGCCTATCTTGCAGAGTTGTCATGAGTATTACTGAGATAATTAGTACTGTCCTCCAATTTCTCAATAGTTTTCTTCCCTAGCAAACCAAGCTTTCTTCTGCTTCTGGAGGGTAGGACTCGGACCAATGGCTTCAAGTTGTAGGAAAGGAGATTCCAACTAGACATACAGAAAAAACTTTATGGCAGTAAGACCTGCTTGACAGTGGAACAGTCTCCTTCGGGAGGTTGTGGACTCTCCTTCCTTGGAGGTTTTTAAGCAGAGGTTGCCATGGATGCTTTAGCTGAGATTCCTGCATTGCAGGGGGTTGGACTAGATGACCCTTGGGTCCCTTCCAACGCTACGATTTTATGATTTTCCTGCCAAGTCCTCAGGGCACTTGAGCTGACTTTATCATTGTGAAGTGGCCAAGAGTGTTGTGTGTGTGTTTATTTTTCTGGCACCCTGAACTTCCCGTGTTTTCTGATCTGAAAAGTTCCATGGGGGGATTTACATAACGTTTTCTCCTGGGCTTTAATTGGAGCAGAGGTACCTGGGAGGGCTATACAGTGCATACCCTACCTACCCTTGAGAATTTCACTAAGTATATCTCCCCTATGATAATTTTGTTTGTGATTTCTTTTCATTGTAATTGATGGAAAATGGGAGAAAAAATGTGGGAGACATATTTGGCACAGCACTAAAGATAATATTTGAAGCACTTTGAGACTTCTACAGCTGCGGTTCCAAGCACACTTACCTGAGAGTAAGCCCCATTAAACTCAGCAGGTCCTACATCTGAGTAAACATGCACAGGCTTGCAGTGCACAACATGGTTTAAATGCTAAGGATTATTAATTTGCCACTGTCTCCACAGGGCACATGGATTGGGGAAAAGAAGGAACATGCTGTATTAGCTTCAAGGAGTATGTGAATGCCAGCAGAAACTCGAGAAAATGTAGTGTGTGCAAACTGTTTGTGACCAATCAATACAATAGCACCACTTAGAAATGCTAGTGATTAAATGGTATGTAAATGTCTTAAAATAAATAAACATTTCATAGGGGGATTCCATACTGCCTCAGATCAAAATGCACTGTAGTCTGTTCAGTTATAATAAGCAAAATGTAAAAAAGACAAGGAAGTGATATTTCCCCTCATTAAGCCCTAGAATGAACTGCTAGATATCGTTTTCCAGATCTGAAAGCCACAGGAAAGACCTTTATATGTGAGCAAATTTGCTGCACACATTCTCTAATTCCTTGTAAACCAAAAGCAAACAATTTAATCCCTATGTGCTTCTTGTTTGCCAGGGGGAGGCAGAGAGTCAAAATTAACTGTCAAGCTCCACATGGACAAACAGATAAAAAGAAAAAAGAAAATCTCTCTCTCTCTCTCCCCCTCCCTCTCTTGTGTGTGTGACAGGTGAAGGCACAGAAACTCAGAATAACAACGGGGCATGCCAAATATGCTCTCTAGTCCTTAGTGTACATGGTGTGTCTTTGATTTATTTGTGTGTGCACTTGTATGTGTGTTTGTCCACAAACATACTGTTATTAGCTTGGGATGGGGAAGTAGGCTGTATGCAGGAACATTTCTAACTCCTGGATCTGGCAAGAGCTAAAGTTAGGCTAGCTTTCTGTTGAGGTGATTGCCTGGGTGATGCCATTAAGAGAAAGAAGGGAAAGAGGGTCTGTGAGAGAGAGCAAATGTGAGGGCCCCTCTCTCAGCTACTGGTTAGTTTGAAAAACAAAATGACAGAGTAGAGAGGTGAGTGATGTGAGCCAGAAGCTAGATGCAAAAGCAACAGGCTGGAAAGGCACACAGAGAGAGAGCCAGGTTTGATTTCTGCTGGAATTCAAGGCTGTGGCTATGGGAGAAGCATGGCCCTTTGGGGTATTAATGCTGTGAACCCCTCCATTGTAGACTCAGGTTGTCTATACATGTAAATAAACCATATATCATAAAGACACCACCACAGTCTCCACTGTGCCTCATTCTTAAAGAAAACACTGCTCAGAGATTGGGGTAAAGGTAAAGGTAAAGGGACCCCTGACCATTAAGTCCAGTCATGTCCGACTCTGGGGTTGCAGCGCTCATCTCGCTTTATTGGCCGAGAGCCGGCATACAGCTTCGAGGTCATGTGGCCAGCATGACTAAGTCACTTCTGGTGAACCAGAGCAGCGCACGGAAACACCATTTACCTTCCCGCCAGAGCGGTACCTATTTATCTACTTGCACTTTGATGTGCTTTCGAACTGCTAGGTGGGCAGGAGCTGGGACCGAGCAACGGGAGCGCACCCCGTCGCAGGGATTCGAACCGCCAACCTTCTGATCAGCAAGCCCTAGGCTCTGTGGTTTAACTCACAGTGCCACCTGGGTCCCTAGAGATTGGGGTATTGTGCCACAATATGTATAATATTACACACATACTATGAACAATAAAACATCCTATGGACAACCTTGTATGCAAATCACTTAGAAAAGATAGAGAATTATTTGAATCATTCCTGTGTGACTCACTAAGCTGAACACAGCCCTCTTAACATGTATTGTGATTTGTGACATGAAATTGTCTCTGCAAAGCAAGGCAGGCTATGCAAAACTGGAAGTTTGTTGATTTCCTAAAAAAGTTTATATCCATGGCTGAAGGCCTGCTTTTGATTAGATGTGTCACAAAATGTGCTGTTCTGATTTAATATATGTATAAATTTGTGACCTCACTAGTATGTTGGTTTGAATTGGGATGTGGGTTGATGCCGCTTGTGCCCATGACCAGCTGAGAGGTGGTTGGACCCGTCAGCATTACAGTGGAACAGCCCATTGGCCAACAGGTTCAGGGGACATCTCATTTTATGGCCTCTAATCTCATTATTGGTGTGCTGCTGCTTCTTTTTTTAAAAATCCAGTGCATATTGACATTTTGCTACAGTTGTGGAATGTCTAAAGACAGTGCCCAAGAAGGGCAGCTAAAATTGTTCTTGCCAAATCCTTGACCATTTACCTCCCCAGCTATGGGGAAAAGCTCTGTATGATTGCTTCTTGCAACCCCTTTTACCTTCACTAGGAAGGACTAGTGAAGGAGACCACATGCCTATGGCCAGTCCCGTAACGGGAAAATAATTTTAAATAGTGTGACTACCCTTCCTGATCTTTCTGTAAAAATCCCTGGGAAAACACAGAGAGCCACCTGCCAATACTAATTAAAATGTAAATGATTAAATACCGCAGCTAGCTCATAAGGTTGGTCAGTCATGTTAATAAGGTGTAAAGTAGTGTTTTGACTTTGGATCAATGAGGCAAGGGACTCCTTCCAACCAATCAATGTTAATTGTATCCGGTGGCTAGTTTTCTTGGCTAATGGGAGAATTCTTTTATATTGTGATAACCATACAAATCTTCATCTGCACCGGTGAATGGCTATTTTACAGTCCCCATCTTCCCACACCTATGGGAAGCATTCAAGTGTCCTGCTTTCCTATCTATACAAGGACATGATTTAATATGTAATAGGTGCAGGGTGAGAACAGTGCAGAGAGACTGGTAAATAGATTTGGTTCAGTTTATACATTTAGCAAGATCAAATAGTAAAGCACTTCCTGGATTGTACCATTTCAGTGTGTGCATCTTGCTGGTGTGTGTGTGTGTGTGTGGTGGTGGGTGCATTTGCAAGTTTGAGTGGTCTTCCATGAGAAGAGGGGAATGGGGAAGCTTCCTGAACATAGAAATAGCATATCAGACTACTCTTGTGTCTCATGTAACAGTTTCATATATGCATGTATTAGGAGCTGTTGATGCTACCCACTTGCAGTTTGAAATGGTTCAGTTCAGGAAACACTTTATCACAAGAATCTGCTGAATGTGAGTTTTGTAGATACATTTTGGTAACCATGTACAGCTTTCCAATCCCATAGACCTTTTGTGGAGGCTTCATTGTATCTTTAGCCATTAATAATGCAATGGAGGCATTAAATATGGGTGAAGAGTATTTGAAGAGGTTGCTTATATTTCCATTTGACACTATTTCTATTCGAAAGCATTGTGCATTTTTCTTTTTTAAAAAAATCGCCTCAGAGAAAGTATGTAGTTCCAATGAGCAAAGCAATTTCCAAAAAACAAAAACAAAAAAAACAGAGTTAAAAGAATGCTGGTTTTGCAAAGCTTCCCCTCTTTCTATATAGATCTATTAACACTCTGCTGGCTATTCACACACACTCCCCTGAGACTGTCTGCAGTAGAAATGCAGATATATGGCATAGACAAGGCCCCTTGCTGTCAACTAGTCTAATGTTATGGGTAGGTTTTTAGAACACAAGCCGTACACGTTGCCATTAAAACAGGATCAAAGCAGAAATGGCAAGAAAGGATGATCAAAGGGAAGAATCAGATAGGAATAAAAAGCGCTGTCACTTCACCCATCCCAACAACTGAAAGGAGGTGAAAGAAATGTAAAATAATTCAGCGCCACCCTCACTAGAACTGGCAACTACTACCAGTATTAGCAGCACTTCCAATTAAAATTTACTTGTAACTAAAAAGGTATTTTGCATCACTGAGACCATATTTCAGGCTGCCCAACTGGTGGTTTGGGAAGCAAAATGTCAGTCATGGCCAGATCCCCACTCTCACAACATACACACACACACACATTGCCCACAGCATCTCCTGGAAAGGATCTATGGGGCTGAAAGTGTTCAAAAACATTTTACTATTTTGCCCTAGATCTGACATAGGTTCAGATCTTGATGGAATGCCTCAGGAAACACATTCCTTCCTCAGGCTACCAGCCAGGGATCTTATATTCCATGAGTGAACATGGTCCAACACTGTAAAGCTTATAGTATTAGATGGTGCTAAATTTATATAATACAATTAGACATCAGCAGGTTAGTTTGTTCAAACACCCTGAGTAGTGTCTGGAGATCAATCTTTGGGAACACAGAAGCTGTCATTTCTGCTGAGTTTGAAACATCCTACTCACTGGCTGTTTGTTTCTAGTCTAGCTAGTGCAAACTGGTTTAAATCCATCAATGACAGTGGATATCCATTGCCTTCTCAGCATTTCCAGATCTGACCATTAATTCATTCAACACTCCCCATCACCAACAAAACTCCCTTGACTGGGTATTCCCCTCAGAATCATCAGGATCATACTAAACCGTTCTTTTCATTATTTGAGATTTTCCCATGGTCTAGGACTTAGACTAATAATGTACACCAGATATTGCAGAAGCATAGAGTTGGAAGGGACTCTGAGGATCATCGTCTAGTCCAACTTCCTGCAATGCAGGAATATGCAGCTGTCTCTTACGGGGATTGAACCTGCAACCTTGGCATTATCAGTAGCATGCTGTAACCAACTGAGCTGTATGGCAGATGTTGTTACTGGTACCCCTACTTTCAGCAGCATCACCAACAAGAAAGTCAAGTAAATTGACTGAGTAATCTCAGCAAATTAGTTATGGCTATTGAGGTTACCGGAAATATACCCTCTTACCTCCTCCAATCTATTAATGTCTCTCCAGCAAACATCTTTTACACAGTCCTTTACATTTGGCTACCACAGAAAAGCTTTATTAATTTTGTAATGGCCATGAACATTAGGAAAATCAAGTGTTTGCTGGCCTTATGGCTCAAGTGCTCAACTGCCAGGTACTCTTAATTCAGAATAAAGACACTTACCAACAGCTTGATTGCAATCACTTTATTTATAAAGTATTTAGAACTGTTACACCATCCAAAAGGCCAGGCCTTTGGTTCAATTAAAATTTAGTTCAACAGAGTCTCAATTGATCAGTTTAACTATCGTTATATAGAGAAAATGTTATCTATGTTTAAAGAACTATTTCCCTTGATAGCACAGGATTTCACAAGACCCCTCCTGTTTCTCAGAATACGTCCTTCATTGTTATTTTTATTCTGTGAGGGGAAGAGGGGAAACATGATTAATTAAATGTGAGAAATTTCATCATTAGCCTTTTTCCATCTTATGCCAACCCAGAACTTAGAAACAAAGGTTACACTATTGACTGTAAATATACTGTGTCAGTGTTGCACACTGAATGGCATTTAGCCATTGATATCTGTTGAAATCCATTGTGTGTTTCTCTGAAACTCAATGTGCAACATGTATCCAAGTATTGGGAGCTGAAACAAATAAAAGGAAATGGACCCTATTTCAGTGCCAGCCGGGGTATAGCATGAGGGGGCTACTGGGGCAATGGTGTCAGGCAAATTTTTTAGGGGGCGCTGCACATTTGGCTCCTCGTGCCACCCTGCCAGTCCTGCGCCGCTTTGTGAGGCTGGGATCTGATCTGAATGATTTGCCAGGTGAGTCCTGTACTGTGTTAGATGGACCCATGCTTTGTCTCAGTTTTTATTTCTTCGCTTTTTCAGCTCAATGTTCCTGTGGCATGAATTTTGCAGGTATTCTATCAGATTTCAGATATGTAGGGGTTTTATATTTTACATGCAATCCGAAAGGTGCACAGACACAACCTAACTGCTATTCAAACTAAATTGAGCTTTCCACTCTATTAATTTCATTGAGTTATCTCTTCTTCCACCTCTTCCCCTGAACTTTCGGTACGTAGAGTTCTAGTCTATTTCTTCAATGCAAAGCAATACCTCCAGAGCAAAGTAGTTAAAAATAAATCCATACATAAATGTTTGTTTCATTTGCACTCTTTCAAAACCTCATTGGTTTTTATTATAAAAGCAAATAAATGGAGGGGGTCCTTTGTTTTGTTTTTCATTCACTCATAAAATGAAAAACAGCTTGTATCAGACCCACTGACTGCCTACAATATGAACATGGGGGGCAGTTTCTGTAGTGCTGACCATGGTCCATGGTCCCCTGAGAAAATGTGAGAGTGGGAGTAACTTCAAATACTGCTTTTCAAATTTGTAAGGTCAGACCAAGGGTTTATATTAGTTTAATATTTTAATTTGGTTTAATAACCAAATACTACTACTAATAACACGGTTAAGGAAAAATAATAACAAAGGAAATGCTAATTATCCTGGTTCCTTTCCATGTACAAGATCATTTTGTGCTGTATCAGAATTTATTCCAATCAAGATATCAGCAAGAGGTATGCAAGCAGTTTCTCAAGCTTTGATTATTGTGTTTATTTCCTTGCAGATATCCTTAGCACCCTGATCTCAGCATGGCCTCATGCTGCTCTTAGAGAGCTTTGGGGCTTTCAGTGGAGGGATTCAGTACTTCTCAGAGTATATGTGAGTCAGGAATATGTAATTAATATCTCAGATGATAAGTATGCATGCACTAAAATCTAGTAGCCTCAGGGCTTTCTTCGTTATGCTGTCCTGCTCTCATACCCGCATTTGCTAGAAAATTGGAGAACCCTTTCAGAATTGGACACTCTCAATTATTTCTGTGACTTTAAGAAAACCCTCATCATTCCAAGCCACATAAAATCAAATTAAACCCTTCTCCCTGTTATCTGTGCTGCACCATACAAACGGTGGTATTCTTGTGGATTAACACTGGAATTCCTCATATGACTTCTTTCTATAATTAAATAAGCTGTAATGAAATTCAGCTGAACTAGTCAACTATCCACAGGGTAGAAATTAATGAAAATAGCTTGATCCTTTTTGACATCATTACCGTGTTTCAGAATGTGTGTGGACAGCATTAAGGAAATCACTGCCCCCCTCCAAAAAAGACACCCGATTGTTCTTTCAAGATTTAGAAACTGTTATTGAAGAAGTTTTGAGCAACGGCATCGCTGCACATTCGTTGTCAAATAGAAGATTGTTCAAAGTACTTTGCTGATGCAGGCACCAATGATGCACTCAAGGCACTTTACCGGTTGGAACAACACTGAAGAGGAAAGCGTTTGCGCCACCAGAGGATTCAGAACCTCACAGAGTGATCTGCAAACCTTTGGAATAAAAGTTAATGAGACACAGGACCAGCATGCTGGTTCTATGCATTTGCTACAACTAAAGCACAAACATCCTAACCCTTACAAAGTAGGCCAGAGCCACCTGCAAAAACAACTCCCCCCTACCTGTTCCCTCTTTTTTTTGTAGAGTGCTGAATTTTGTCTTGGCCTTCTGTCTTGATGCAAGACCATGCTGGGCCCCATCCCTGTAGCTCAACTTGAATGACATCCTTATGTAATTCAAAGGGCAAGGGAGGCATGGGTGAACATTCCTTTACTGAAGATAATCATAATCATAATCATAATTTTTATTTATACCCCAGCCAAAACCGGGCTCAGAGCGGCTAACATCAAATGTATAACACATTAACATAAAATCAGGCAATAATACTCATAATATTCACTTTTTCAAAAAACTGGCTTTTTGCAGTTGGGAATTTTGCTGAAAAGTGTGGGAACTAATGATGAATGGGAAGATGCATAAACCCTGCATACAGGGGCATAGCAAGGGGGTGGGCTGTCCTGGGCAGCGCCCCCTAGTGGGGGAAACACTTGGGCACCCCCGCGCCTCCAAAGCCGCCCTGAGCTTTTTTTTTTAAGGCTATTTTTGGTGCTGCCGGGGCGGAGCCGCAGGGGCGGTCAGCGAGGAGGGGTGTCACGCTTTTTGCTGACGTGACACCCCCCCTCGCTGGCCGCCGCTGTGGCTCCACCCCGGCAACGCTGAAAATAGCCTTCCCCCTGCTTTCAGCGGGGAAAAAAGCCGCTGGGCTCCCTGGGCGGAGCCGCGGCATGGAGTTACCCCTCCTGGCTGGCCCGTCCCTCTCCTCCTTGCCGTGGCGTCGCAAGCCAGCCGGCGGCTTTTTCGGTGCTGAAAGGGGGGGAAAGGAAGACAAAGCAGGCGCTTTAAAATACCTGCTTTATCTTCCTTTCCCCACCTTTCAGCGCTGAAAAAAGCCGCTGGGCTCCCTGGGCGGAGCCGCGGCATGGAGGGGAGGGACGGGCCAGCCAGAAGGGGTCTTACCCCTCCTGGCTGGCCCGTCCCTCTCTTCCTTGCCGCGGTGCCGCAAGCCAGCCAGCGGCTTTTTTCGGCGCTGAAAGGGGGGGAATATGCTTGAAATGAATATGCTTGAAATGACATTGTATCAGCAATGTAATGATTTGGGGGAGATTGCATTGCATAACTATACTTTTACCCAGTTATTGTTGTTAACAGTTTTATGAATCTGGAAAATAAAAAATGTTATTATCAAAAAGATGGCATAGAAAGAAATACCAACTAATAAACAAACAATGTGGGTGAGATTTAAACCATCGTCTGCAGGTGCAATTTTGCAACGTATTATGGCACCATCCAGAAGTAGCTTCCTTTGGCCTACATCTTCCTGCAACACGTGTGTAAAAATATTACTAAGGTTGCCACATATAATGCTCAGTCTGTTTCCCTCGGTCTATTCAAACGACTCACTAGAAATAGCTGCAATGCTTTCTGGAAGATGTGGATCAGATTGGAAGACGAAAAACACACCTAGTATTATTTTAGCTCTGAAGCTTTCCAGGACAGGAATCAGTTTGTGTGTGTGTGTTCTGCTAACTTCCCTTATAGGGCAATAAGCATGTACTCGAGAGCTTCACAGACACATTATCATTCATCATGAATAAGTCATAGAGCTGGAATATTTATTCATCATTGTTGATGGTAAACGCTATAGCTCATGGTCTGATGACAACAAACCCACAGTTGCTGAGATACTGTGCTTGCTCAATTTGCAAGGAAAAACTTATCATATTTATATGCTAGCAGATGGGCACTCTGTTCAGGCAGCCCTTCCTAACAGCTACTCACCATTTAGTAGGGTTTTTCTTTTTTAAAAATAGCATTTCTTATTTCTGTTTTGGTGTGGCAACAGGAGGAAAGACTCACTGTGGATGAATACTTTCACTACCTTGTGCAGTCCACAGGTTGGCCATGATTGGTTTGAATAGCAACATCTTACCTGTTGATGCCTTCAGAGCATGAATAGGTGATGGTCTTTACCAGGGGTCAGCAAACTAAGGCCCGTGGGCCGAATCCGGTCCAATTGCCTTCAGGATCCGGCCCGCAAACGGTCTGTGGATCAGCGTGGGCTGTGGGGTTCTGTTCTTTTTTTGCTCATTTTTTTCTGCCGCCAATCAGTTTCCATGCCACGCTGAGGCAAGCTCCAACGCGGCCCCTCTTTCGCCGAGCTGCTGCTGACAGGCAGCGGCAGATCCCGCCGGGCACCCCAGCCGCTCTCCCCTCCTGCCTGCCAGGTGGTCCTGGCTGCACCAGAGGCTGCCACTGCCGCTCAGTGGAGTCTGGATGGGAGAGGGCGGCCGGCGCCATCACCACTGCCGCTACCGCCGCCCTCACCATGAAGGAATGCGAGTACCAGCAGATCCCAGTACTCCGGCCCCCTACAAGGTCTGAGGGACAGTGGACCGGCCCCCTGCTCAAAAGGTTTGCCAACCCCTGGTCTTTACCCTTCACCCAAAACATATGTGAAATGGGCATAAATCCTGACACTTGGAGTGAAGTCTGTGTGCAACAAAAGAGCTCACTTCAATTTGAAAGCAATTTGAAAGCAAAATTTTCAGAATCTGTATGTGAAGATCAACCAGAGAAGCTGGGGAGCCTATGACACAAAGTCCAAAGGGTTGGATAAGAGAATAAAATATATAAGACACAGCAATTATATCAAAATCCAGATACCAAAGTAGTGGCTTCTTCACAGATGTACATTATATGGAAGAGCTGCTCTGCCTCCAACTTTTCTTTGAAGATGTAGTTTGGAGACCGTCCAATGCTGCCTGCCCGTCTCAGTAATTGTTTGAAAGGATGCCCATCTCTGCCTCTAGGATACAGTGATTGCGTTTGAATTAGACACATAAAACTTTGATCAAAGTGATTTGGATAGAAAAAGATGCTAAGTAAACAAAGGGAAACTGACATGATCATAAAAGTCAGTCATCATTTTTGGCATGGCTCTAAGTCCAGCCAAAATGTTTTGGATTGACAATACAGTGTTTAAAGCAACTTTAATGAAATGGAAAAGGCATCAGCATCAGAGGTAGGGGGGAAACAGAAAATAAAAGGAGATCAAAACTGGTGATTAAGGTAGCAACATACACACTATACCTTTAAAACATATTCAAAGCACATTGGACACTATAGTCTTGTTATGCATTGCTGGAAATCATAAGTCTGTGGGGGGTAAGCTACAGTTCCAATATTTTTTTGCTTCAAATGTGCCTTACAGTGATAGTGTGTACACAGCTAGCATGAAATAGGAGCATGGGTAAAGAGTATGTGTACTCTGTTTGAATGGAAACCAACCAACCACAAAACTGGGAAATCACCAATGGCAAGCCAAGAGAGAGATTCAGATACTAGGAAGGAAATTTATCCCAGGGGTGGAGAATGGAAGGTTTTGTAAGTTCCTACTTGTGAAACGTGTCCATGAGGTCAGATTGGTATGTGTCCCAACATGATGCAAAGGTCTGGGGCAAAATGAAGTTTCCCCAAGCACATTTTCATAAGTTTCTAGCTATCTATTTCTGTTGTTTCCAAATGACTCAGAAATAACATAGTTCGAACTGAATTTTCTACAGTTTAGTATAAGATAGGTACCTGATTACATTTTCAGGTTTGTAGAGCTCCAGATTCTCTACTGATTGCTCATAATGGCTAGCAAATTACTGCTTTGCTGCATTCCAAAATTAAGCTCTGTTTTTCAGTTCTGTTGGATATAAATTCTCCGCCTCCTGTTTCTGCAGCTGGAATCTTTTCTTTTTTCTACAAAACCACTTTTGTGGCTTATTAGTAGTTCCAGATATGCTCCATAGGAGGTTCTGATTGATCAGAACACAAAAGCAAGTGAAGGTCAAGAATCTGTGGCAGAGAACATTTGCACCACCTGTTCTTTTCTTCCCTTAAACATAAAAGGCTGCCTTATACAGAGCCAGACTCTTGGCCTATCAAGTTCATTACAGTCACCCACATTGACTAGCAGCACTCTCTAGGGTTTCAAGCAGGGGATCTCTCCCAGATCTACCTGAACATGCTGAGAATTGACCCTGGGACCTTCTGCATGCAAGGCAGCTGTTCTACCACTAAGTACCACATCCCACCCTTATTCCCTGCAATCCTGTGCCAAATAGTATGATTAGGGCTAATTCACAGGTGTGGGATGCCATATTCAGTGGGCTGCATGGCATTTCTTTTAGTGCTGTGCCAAATCTTGTCCTCTAATATTTTCTCCAAGTTTTCTTCCTCCATGAAATATATATATATCTTAAATAAGTTCTGAGGTCCCTTCAGTTTAATTAGCTTCTCCTACACTTACTCCCCCCTTGTTATTTTCCCTTCCCTTCCATTTTCTTTTCTTTCCATCTTCAAAAATATGACAAAATAAAGAAAATCAATTCAGGACATTTAACATGCATCATTCATCACATTAAATAACCTGCCCTTCAGCAGGCAATATATTAGGCATCCATTCCAAATCATATATCACCCAATCAAGTGAAACTGTTTTGAGACTGCAATAACTAGTTCTCTCCCATGAATGAAATTCAAACCACATTTTTACATCGCTCAATAGCATCATACCAACCATTTTAGTGCCTCTCTTTCCTGTGCTGCCGATCAAGTTGAGAAACTGTGAAACAAGTGGGAGGAGCCCACACTGCGGCCCTGCCTCTCTTCAGCCAAGGTCGTCCTCTATCTAGCCTCATTCAGTTGCTTATGAAACAGACATGGCAGCATAGGCCCTGAATGGCACTCTAGCAGCTCAACCGCTGAGGAAGCAAAGTAGTCCCTGTAAGGGCAGAGTTTTGTGGAAAGAAGTCCAAGGCACTGCTTAGCAGGATGAACAGGAAGAGCCGCCTCACAAATACACATTAACAACAAAACAAGTAACACACATTACCTTTTAAAGAGGGGGGCATATAAGATCATTAAGGCTAGAGCAAGTAAACCATTGCTGGAGTAATGTGAATACTAAGGCAAAAGTCACATTTTCTTTGGAAGTTGCATTTTAAGCCACGGCCTAACATCAGAAGAACCATGCCAGATTAGATGACAGGTCCATCTCATCCAGGCATAGGCAAACTTGGCCCTCCAGATGTTTTGAGATTACAGTTCCCATCATCCCTGACCACTGGTCCTGTTAGCTAGGGATGATGGGAGTTGTAGTCCCAAAACATCTGGAGGGCCAAGTTTGCCTATGCCTGATCTCATCCAACATGTGGCCAATCATACGTATCTGGCCTTGAAGGCAATAACAGACTTCCTGCATTGTTCCTTTCAGAGCTTAACTTTTTCTTGCTAGCCCCTCTAGTTAAATTTTCTTACACAAGTATGCAGCCCCTCTCTAGCTGCTTTTGAACCTTGTATCCAGTAGTAACCAACAGAGTAGAGTGGCACTGCATTATCTGATTTTCCAACACGGGGTGCTGCCGGTAACTGAGAATAGGAGTGATTGATGAGACAGCAGGGAGGTTGGCCCAGTGCAAGTGTAGCAGCAGCAATTTGATGTTCCTGCTGCTGCACCCACACTGCACCAACCTCGCTGTTGCCTTGCTCCTTCCCCTCTCAGTTACAAGGAGAGACCTCCCCATGGAGAATCCAGGCAAGCAACACTGTCCCACCTGACCATCCAATGGCTAAAATCTTGCAGCAGATTTCAATGGCTCACTTCCTGATAAGGCTGTTGGTATTATATTATAAAAATATACAATTCCACATTATTATTGATTTGGATGTGGGTGTTCCCTTTGCTTATAATGTCATGACACACACTTTCCTTCTTTTTCAAACTATAGTGAATTTTCAAAATCATTGTCATGTTCACCATTAAAGAGAACATCAGATCAGACTTGCCGATGCATAAAAGCAAATAACATAGGTCACTGCTGAACTTTTCAGTGTGGGTATTATTATTTTTCTTACAATAAATAGTCAAAACAATGGTGGGAAATCTGCTTTCTTTTCTTTATGTTTTCTGAGAGTTCATCCTAAATAACTTTTGTTTTCCAATCTCAAATGCTGTACAATAATCAATGGTCGTTCTAATGCAAAGTACTCCATCACACATGGTTGAAAAATGCTATAAAAAGGTATTCAGCATGATGATAATGAGAACAAGGGAAGAGGAAGCTAGCCGAATCGAAGTCAAGACTAATTTTGTGTCATTATACAACATCAGATGTAAATTGCTCTGTAATGCATGCATCCATTTAAACAGGGCTGGTCATTTGGAAATGAAACCATTCCACATTCTCTGAATTGCTTCCCCCCCACCTCCTTTCTAGTGAAATTGTTTTGCAGTAGATTTAGTTTTTTCCCTTTAGAAGTGAATGGCAGAACTCAGTAGGACATTTGAAAGGTCAGCCATTCTGAGTGAACAACAAAAAGAAAGCCTCCCTCATTTCAACCATTTCCATCTCTAATCGCCAAAGCTATGAATATTGTTTTCATTGTCATTTTGACAAACACAAAAAAGAAGGTACCTCAAGATCAGTAGATGGAATCTGATGGAACCAGGTTCTTCCTGGTGAAGAACAGGAAGAAGTGAGCTATATATTGCATGCACTATACATAAAAGCTAGCTCCTGGGTCCCAGTCTCATTGTCACACTGGGACAGACATTTGTGTAACACAGAAATGTCTGTGTAACACAGACATTTGTACTAGCTTTCAAAGGTTTCTATTTGTCCACCTAGCCACACATAGGTCATATGTTTAATCACTCATGTGGTAGGACAACAGGCTAAAAGTGAGAACATACACAATGTTATGCCTGGTACTCTTGAAACAATAGTTAGAAGCAGTTTGGCTGCTTGGTCCTGTCTCTGTGGTCCTTTAAAATAGTTCATTTCTTGACTTCCTTTATATATTCTGAATGCTTCTTTATTATCATACTGTTTTAATATGTTTTTATAGTATTCTATTTCAATACATTATTGTTGTATTTCTGTGCCATTAGCTACTAATGGAAGAGAAGGGGGCAATTTTAAAAAGCAAATAAATACATTTTATATTATATTATATTATATTATATTATATTATATTATATTATATTATATTATTATATTATATTATATTATATTATATTATATTATTATATTATATTATATTATCATTTATTATGATTATATCCCACACTTCCTCCATGGAGCTCAAGGTAGTGTACATGGTCCTCTTCCCCTCCACATTTGAGCCTCATGACAACTCTAGGAGGTAGACTAGGCTGAGAGACACTGGCTGGCCCAAAGTCACCTAGCAAGTTGAGTGAGCATTTGAGCCCAGTCTCCCAAGCCCCAGACCAGCATCACACTAGTTGTCATCATATGCTTAGAATGCTTATAAATAATTCAATAATTATTTAATGGTTTATAGATAATAATAAATAAATAATAAAACTCAAGGCTGAATCGGATCCATTTAGTAACTCCCATGGAATCTGTGAGCCCCTTATGAAACATCAATAGATTCAAAGAAAAAAAACCCTCAACAATTTAGCAAACTTAAGAATAAATCAAATACTACCAAAGAAACAACGTAGACTTACATAATTACAAAGCAAGAAAGGAATGTAACAGACAGTAAAGACTGAGGTGTTGACACATGTTTTCTCTTTTTACTAATGTTTGTCTAGGTCTTCCATGGTAAGTTTTACTTATGATGAGTATCTCATACAGTATTCACTAGCCATGACTAGCTCTGCTTCCATACTTCCCCATCCCTTTCCCTGAGGGCTGCTTTACTCATGATGTGGTATTTTTCTTCTTCCTTGCACTGAGGGAGAGAAAAAAAACCCTTCATGTTGCAAAAGCCATTACATGTGAAGTATCCTTGAGGAAAGAGGATGCAGAAGAGTAGGTGTACTTGGGGGAATCTGGATTGAAGATGGTACCCATATAAAAGCTGAATCTTTCCCAACCTTCTTAAGATGAGTGCTTTAGATACAGACGACATAGCCAGGGAGGGTAATGGTCATGTTTCAAAATGTCAGGATGCACTTATTGGGCCTGAACTTCCTTATCTCAAGAGCTGGATTAGCAAGAAGTACTTTCCTTTCCCCACCCACCTTAGTGCCTCTTCACAGTGCTGCCTGGATGAGTCATTGCATGATACATCAACCCTTGTGGAAAGTTTGAAGAAGACAGCATGCAGAAATGCTATTTTCCTCCCGTGTACATTTTAGTTTCTTTTTTGACACTTTGCATCTAAGGATAGAGAAGACTTTCAGGAATGGAGGTGAGGGGGCAGAAACAGCGGCGTACCGAGCCGCTTGGCTGCCAGGGGTGGCAAGCCAAGCAGCACCCTCTGGGGGCGGGGCATCTCTCCGTAGTGTATGCGTCGTGACGTCACGATGCATGCGCTACGGAGCGCAGTCTGCTCCTCAGCCACCGCACTTTTTTTCCCTCCCTTCCTTCTGTGCCCTGGTTGGGCGGAGCCGCAGGGACGGGCCAGTGAGGGGCGTCATGCCAGACACAAGCATGACGCCTCGCCGGCCCGCCCCTCGCCCCCGCGGCTCCGCCCAACCAGGGCACTGAAGGGAGGAAAAAAATGTGCGGTGGCCGAGCAAGTGAAGCCAGCCGCGGCGGCAAGCGAGGTTTTTGGGAGTTGCCGGTCATGGGGGGGCCCAGAGTGTCTCCCCCTAGAGCAGTGATGGCTAACCTTGACACTCCAGATGTTTTGGGACTACAACTCCCATCATCCCTGACCACTGATCCTGTTAGCTAGGGATGATGGGAGTTGTAGTTCCAAAACATCTGGCGTGTCAAGGTTAGCCATCACTGCCCTAGAGGCTGGAACCCGGGGCGACCCGCCCCCATTGTCCCGCCCTTACTCCGCCCCTGGGCAGAAACTAACCCTGTTTTTAAATTTTATTCATTTATGTCATTTTATAAAGGATACAAAACAGAGAGAACAATTATAACAACAGATGGAACTTGAAAGGCGAAAAACAAGACTATAAAATAGACACACAGAATGAGGGTTAAAATAAAAAAGTCCAAGCAAAGACTATCAGCTTTATCAGATCATCAAGAAGCTAACCCTATTGATTTAGAAAACCTTAGCTTGTGGTGGCCTTCTCACCTGCCAGCTTCATTCTTCACCCCACTTCTCCCCCTTGCCATGTTGTGAGGGGAAGAGAACAGCCACGAGAACAGCAAACAGCCAAGGCTAAAGCCAAAAGCTGCTTCAACATTGTTGAGGCATCTTTGGCAGCATAGCTTAAACAAAACACAACACTGCTGTTCCCATAGTAAAGTTACTTTCCAGTTACCGGTAGGATTCAGAGGCTGGATTGCTAGCCATGGAAGCCCTGTGGCAATCATTTTGGCTAAAATTTTTCACCCCACCCTAATTCATGGAGGGGAGAGCAAAAATTTTGGAAACCACTTTCAGAAATCAGGGAAAGCAGAGAAATTAAAGGGAGTGAAGGGGTTTTGCACATACCTTAATAACATTCTGAGCTGGCTGGGATGTGTGTGTATGACATAGGCATTTTAATGCGTACCCAGGTTGCTTTTTCTAAAACAGTACAAAAAGAGAAATAATTCTCATTTGAAATTTGCACATTGGGACCAGAACAGGTTGGCAGGAGGGACTGGACCTAGGAATGGGGGTAGGGCAGAGAGATTAGATTCTTTTCACATTTAAAGGTGATCTTTTCCAACTTGCTCTTTCCAAAAACCTCTGCCATTTTTCAAAACTGGCACTTATCTGACTATTGCAATGCAGTTCTCCAACCAAGCAATGTGTACAAAATGCATATATTAAGGGAAAGTGTGCAAAAAAATGCATATAATAGTTAAAACAACATAAAAGTGCATCATGTTAAAGGAAATTGCTTGCAAAAATGTGTACATTGGCGGAAATGTGCACTAAAAAGCTAGAATTTGAAACTGACAGATCTGTCAGGTCTTAGGTTGGTGTGCTCTTCATTCACTTAAAGCAAAAAAAACAAACAAACTTGTGTGGTGCCAAGTGCCGCACACTCCTTGCAGAGTACCTGAGCTCAGCACAATGGTTTTGTGCTTAAAGGGACCCGTACTTTCTCATGTATAGGAACATTTCTTATTGAAGAAGTGTCCCACAGATTGTGTGAAGAGTGCAAGTTGAAGAATAGGAATGCAATGAGATTTCTGATGTTTAGAAAATATCAGGAGATAATCAATCACACATTTCAGGGGAAATCTTCCAAGCACACCTGCCATCCTCCTGGCAAGAGGGAGCTGGAGCAGCAACCTAATAGAGCTCATTACAGTAAAATACTGTGGGGGAAATTAACAAAAAGAAAAACCCAACAGATATTTAAACTTGTCATCGTAGGTAGTAATTAGGTGGTAGTTAACTGGTTTGAGGGATAATTCCATATTGGCATAGGATTCAACATAGATATCTTGCCGTCCTTGTTATCTGCACACAGGCGCACACACACACACACACACACACACACTGTCCCCAGGTAATGGCAGCCCAAGTGATGGTAGGTCTTTGTGCTGATGGGATAAATGACCAGTCTAAGTCAAAGGAAAGGCCCAGGTAGCTATATGGGAGATGTATTATAAGTAATTGATTGGGTGAATCCAGTGCCATCTGGAAAAAAGTCCTGCACAGGCACTGGAGATGAGGGAAAGAGAAGAAATGGGATTGTTGAGCCCTATGGGAATCCCTTCATGCACAAACACTCTACCCATGTGGAGAATAAATATATCATTCACGAGTAAAGGTAAAGGAACCCCTGAGCATTAGGTCCAGTCGTGTCTGACTCTGGGGTTGCGGCGCTCATCTCGCGTTACTGGCCGAGGGAGCCGGCGTTTGTCCACAGACAGCTTCCGGGTCATGTGGCCAGCATGACAAAGCCGCTTCTGGTGAACCAGAGCAGTGCACAGAGCAGTACCTATTTATCTACTTGCACTTTGACGTCCTTTCAAACTGCTAGGTTGGCAGGAGCTGGGACGGAGCAACGGGAGCTCACCCCGTCGCAGGGATTCGAACTACCGACTTTCTGATCAGCAAGCCCTAGGCTCTGTGGTTTAACCCACAGCACCACCTGGGTCCTTATCATTCACGAGTATATACATACAATAAATAAACATTAGGGGACAGCCTGAAAGCCCCGTTGGTAGATTACACACTTTACATGCAAAAGATCCCATGTTCCATCTCCAAGTAAGACTGGGAAAACCACAGCTGAAGGGTAGCTATGTGCAGTGCTATTTTTCTAGAAAAAGAGGTGCCGTATTCACAATGAACACATTCCTTGTTCTCTTATAATGGCAATGGTGCCCACCTGAGGGGTGCCAGAACTGAGTTCCAGTGAGTGCTGGCTGAAAAATAGCCCTGGCTATATTTCATTTTGTGGATTGTTGGTCCAATTATTGCAAAGTATGTAGGCTCTCCCTGATTCCTACTACAGGTTTGCTATTTCTAGCAATATATTTAAAAAAAACAAACACAAACCTATATGTGACTAACACTTTTTTGTGTGAAATGACATTTGGTAAATAAGGCTATACAGTGGTACCTTAGTTTAAGAACAGTCCGGTTTACGAACGATTCGATTTACGAACTCAGCAAAACCAGAAATAGTGTCGGGGTTTGGGAACTTTACCTCGGTCTAAAAACAGAATCTGAATGGTGGAAGGGCACCAGCGGCAGGAGGCCTCATTATGGAATGCACACATCAGTTTAAGAATGGTTTCGGTTTAAGAACAGACGTCCGGAACAGATTAAGTTCATAAATCGAGGTACCACTGTACTTGAATCTGCACTTCACAGTTCCAATTCTCTGTTCATGCTAGTTGGCTGCAAGTGGGAGAGGTTGCCTTCCTGCACATACACACAGAACCTGCTTACTTATGACATTCAACTTTAGTAAGGAGTTGGGAATATTTCACTCTTGGGAGGTTGATTGAGTGGTTCTGGCCATCATGACCTGTATTAATAATATCC
Source organism: Darevskia mixta (assembly GCA_034641385.1). Classification (NCBI taxonomy): domain Eukaryota; kingdom Metazoa; phylum Chordata; class Lepidosauria; order Squamata; family Lacertidae; genus Darevskia; species Darevskia mixta. The sequence continues at coordinate 7,081,782 of JAWWNH010000001.1, read as the reverse complement.
TCACATGTCTTGATGGATGGTTTGTTTCAATTCTGGACTGAAAAGCTCAAGTTTCTTTGAGCTTCATTCAAGTGCAGTCAGGAAGAGGATGGCCTAAAAGCAGATAAAGCCAAGGTCACGAAGGAATAATATTCTAGTCACATTCAACGGATCCTTGTTTTCGGCACTTGACACCTTGTCCACTTCTTTGTACACCACAAAGAGAATAGAGAGGTGCGAAGAAAGGAAAGGAAAGAACTACATAACATTAGTGAATGATCTCTCCACCTGAATCAGAACTCTTCCCTCCTTTTTGGTATGCCAATTAGCTAGAAATGTTAAAAATGAAGAGGGTTTTTTTTTATCACCTAAGGAATGTGTGTACTAAGGCAGTCTGCAAGTCAATGGTACCCATGAATTTTGGTGTTCCAATATGGTTGTAATCTCCTAAACACTAAAACGATCTACAGAGATTATAGAATGCATTTGAATATAAATACCAACCACCTGAATGAGAATATTAATAACATAAAGAGCTAAAGTGTGATTAGATTATGGTCCTTGATGCCAATTTCAGTAGAGGAGAACCTTCCTGAGCTTCCTCTGGGGATGGCAGCACTACTAGGACAAATTTCAACTCATAAGATGTAAGAGCATCAAATAAGGTCGTGAACATTTTCTCAAAACCCAGTGCAATAAAACCTGGATCTGAGTGACAGCATGTTGACTGCCAAGAATATTTATCCATGTTATTACATATAATGCTCTGGCATATTTTCAAAATGAGAAGTGAAAGCATTACAGACAGGTTATACACATGCAAACACACACAAACACACTTATGAGCAAAATGCTTTTTGATATACTGTAGATAATAACGTATGGAACAAAGAGCTTGTAGGCTGAAGTTAACATCCTTATTTAACCATGTTGTCTATCCTAATCTATTTTTGCAAGACTGTTGTGAATATAAAATGGGATAAACCTACATATATTGTCCTTAGCTCCACGAAGAAAGGGCAGCATACAAATTAATTAAGTGGAGTTGTATGTTGTGGTTTTGCTTCATTCCATAGTTTAACTATGCACTGTGAAGAAGTACTTTCTTTTGTCTGTTCCTAATCCTACAACATTCAGTTTCATGGGATATTCACATAATATCATAGTATTATGAAAGAGAAGGATTATCAGCTAATCAGCCCTATAATTCCCCAGATCCCCCCGGAACTCTTATTAAAAATTGGTGTTATATTAGCCATTTTCAAGTGCTCTTTTTTTTTTTTTGAGGCTGATCTTTTGGATATCTGCATTTTTGGATGGTTAGTGATCACTCCTAAAATGTGCCACTGTTTCCTCAGGTTTGACAAGAACCTGTGAAGACACAGAATGCAGAGATGTGGATTGGGAGTGGGGGAGATGAGGATATGGAGAAGGTGAGGGAATAAGCCTGCTGAGACGCTCTAACAGCTTACAACAAGACAATATCCTGCAGTATCCTGGCTAGGGCAATTTGGATTGGCATGCAGTAAGATTTTTTTAAAAATCTCCTCTCTAAAGTATACATTGTATTTCAGGAGAAATGGGAAATAAAACACACATACACACCTGCTTTCTACTCTCCTGATTCCTCCCCCCCTCCCCCAAAGCTGACAATATAGTGATAACAGGTTTAGGGCTAGCAGCTTTTTAGCACTGAAGCAGGGATGTGGGGGCTGTGGCCTCCAGATATTGCAAGGATGATGGGAGTTTAGATCTGGAAAACAGGTTCCCTACCACTGCACTAAAGGTCTGTAGAAAGCTGCCTTATATTGGACTCTTTGTCCACCCAGACCAGTTTTGACTACTCTTGACTATGGTGACTCCAGCATTTCGGTCTCCACACAACCTGCTACACGATCCTTTTATAATAATAATAATAACAACTACAACAACAACAACAACAACAACAACAACAACAACAACAACAATTTATTATATGTACCCCACCCATCTGGCTGGGTCCCCCCAGCCACTCTGGGTGGCTTCCAACAAACATTAAAATACATCAAAATGTCACAGATTAAAAACTTCCCTAAACAGGGCTGCCTTCAGGTATTTTCTAAATGCCATGTAGTTGTTTATCTCTTTGACCTCTGATGGGAGGGCGTTCCACAGGGCGGGCGCCACTACCGAGAAGGCCCTCTGTTGAGCAGGAGAAGGTCCCAGGGTGACCTTCTGAAACCCTCCCTCTCATTAGATCTGAACAGGAGGCAGAACACTCCTCGCAGGCAAGTCCAAAGTCTGTTTCGGGAGCCCAATCTGGCCTGCCGTTTATTTAATCTGCCCCCTGTGGCAGTATATGCCCTGGTAAAATCCTTAAAAAAAGCTCAGCAACTTCAATCTTAAAGAAAGTTCAAAAAAAAAGCTCAACAACTTTGGTCGGCCCTCACACATGTTCACTTCATCAAATCTGGCCCTCTTTGGAAAAAGTTTGGGCACCCCTTAGTGGCTGGGGTTATATACTATGATATTTCCTTGCAAGTCCCACTTAGAAGAACAATAAATAAATAAATACTAGGTTAAAATAAAACAATGAAGTAGTCCTTCGGCTTGTATAGGCAGCTGGTAAACATAAGCCTCTCTCCCAGTGGATTTGCATTTGAACAATTATCTCCTCTTTCCATCTTGTTAAAGGAATTAAACTACTTAAAATCTTACAAAGTGTTACCATTAACAAATAGCAAGTGTCACAGATGCATTTCCCAAAAAGGATGACAGACAAAAGAGGAGAACTGACCCGGAAGATGCCGCAGCAGAGATGGAGCTGAACACTTTTCCCCTCTCTTATCTCAAGTGCTGAAGTCGTTTAAAGTTCAACATTAATTTAAGCACATTGCATTTTCTCTTGGTGGCAATAGAACTGCTTCATAAACGCTGGTTCCACAATATTTTTCCGCCTGTTCTCTAGCAATCCTCATAGAAGCATCCTGGTAAACATATTGTTGTTTATTTTGACAAGGAACATTTTCTGCCAGTCATAAATGTCTGAATAATACTTTTGTGAATGGCTGGACTTATTGAAATCTCCTCCGCTGCCATAATATATTCCTTCCCTTGACAGACAGCATGGTCCCCCCCCCCCTGAAGGTTTATTGAAAAATGAAAGTCTTCTATAAAATGTATTGCAGATCATTTATATCATCTCTATCTCTTTTTATAATCCACTCAGTTTTTATTCATTGAAATAATCTTCTCCTGAACCTAAGTACTGCAAGGCAGAGATTAAAATACTGTGTATATGAAACAGGGTTCATAAATGATTATCTGTATCTGCATGCTATATTACCACAACCACTTGGAGGAATCAAAGTCGCTGAAAAATGAAATGAGTCTAAGCTGACTTGCTAACCAGGCTTCATTCTTCTGTGTCCACACAAATCAAATGGTGGCTGATAAAAGAACTACTTTTCTGTAGGAAATTTATTCTCGAAAATATTAAATTCTGAAGCTTGAGGAGCACCTGCTTGAACAAATTTTAGTAGGGAACGGATCGAGATGATAACTTTCCATTCAAATGCTCCATGGAAATTTTCTAGAGAGGTTGTGTGTGTGTATAAATTTTACTTTAAAATATCCATGAGTTATTTCAGTATTTTATACCCAAAAGGCATTTGATAATTGACAGTGTATGTTTAGTGCTGAACAAGCTGTTTTTAACAGGAATTGATATTTGATATTCGGTGTTCTGTAAATGACTGCAGTGTAAGTTTGAATGTCTCTTTTGAAAAACAATGAATAAAAAGTATAAAATATATCCGTGTGAAGGTACACAAACATCAATGGATTTTATGTTCCCAAAGTACTGGCCTTTTACATTTTTCAGCACAACATTAGATCAGGCTTCAATATGGAGCTGATGACCTGTTCTTGATATTTCATCAGATGAACTAATGCTCAAAATGGGAAACGTTATATGATTAAACTTTCTTGTGAGCAACCCTTCCCCCCAACGCACTTGGTGAGATACTACTGCTCTGACATGCTTAAAAGACTAGTATGGCTATTTCTCATGTAATTATGGGTTATTATATGAATAATCTTCCATCTGAATTTACAATTCGCCGTAAGAGAATTAGAGATATGTGGTGTCACATCCATACCATGCATTAAAAGTACTGTTAACAGTCATACCTCCCTTGAAGAACTCTGGAAACTGTAGCTTGTTAAGGGTTCTGAGAGTTAGGAGACCCCTGAAAAAAACTACAATTCCCAGCATCCTTAACAGGTTACAATTCCCAAGCTTTGGGGAGAGGGCATGGCAATTAAATAAGTATAAGAGGGCTTCAAATGTATGCTGTGGATGGGGCCAGAGAGAGAGAGAGAAGCTGCAGGGAGGAGTTATGGAAACTCCTCCCCCTCTTCTGAACAAAACTAAGGGCATATAAATAACTGGACTGTGGGTTTTATTACCCCTTATGAAGATACACTGCACAAAATTCTAATCACATTTAGAAATTGATCAAGCACACAACTACTTTAAATAGCGCAACAGCAGTTATACTATCCTTTCCTTAAACTAAAGTTCTATATTAGATTTTGGAGACAGTTAATAAGATCCTCATTGATCTGACCCTTCAGGCCAACTCACACAATTCTCTCTCTCTCTCTCTCTCTCTCTCATGAGCCAGACCTTTAATTATGATTACTGTCAAGCTTCCATAGTTACTTCACATCTCTGTTGATCCAAGAGCATAAACAAATTCACACACACACACACACAAGCATTTCAGACTGCAGGTGAGGCTCACATGATGGAATAATTTATTTAATAAGAGATTTCTATATTGCCCTTCATCAGAAATTGTGACAGGGAGGTTTGCAATGTGATATAGAAATACACAACATAATCACAAAAAAACATTCTCATGAATTAATTAACAGCCTCATTGACATTCACGTAATTCATTAGCCTCTGAAAGGGGGGCAAAAAAGGCAAACCTCCACCTCATGTCTAATAGAATATAAAGTCAGGCTGAGTCAACTCACTTATAGATATAGAACTACCACGAAGAAAGGTTCCTGTACCACACACCTCATTTAATGCAGGAACCACCAGGAGAACCTCTGCTGATTTTATTACATGGGCAGGTTGATAGGGGGAAAAACATTTGGGCCTTATGTCACTCAGGGCTTTGAACGTCAACATAAACACTTTGAATTCAGCATAGAGGTTAACTGGCAGCCAGTGCAGTTGTTAGAGCTTCCTTCAACACCCTAGCTGCCACATTATAACACTGAGAAAACCAGCATGTCAGGGAGAGAGGTAAAGGTAAAGGGTAAAGGGACCCCTGACCATTAGGTCCAGTCACGACCGACTCTGGGGTTGTGGCGCTCATCTCGCATTATTGGCCGAGCTTCCAGGTCATGTGACCAGCATGACTAAGCCGCTTCTGGCGAACCAGAGCAGCACACAGAAACGCTATTTACCTTCCCGTCGGAGCAGTACCTATTTATCTACTTGCACTTTGACGTGCTTTCAAACTGCTAGGTTGGCAGGAGCAGGGACCAAGCAACGGGAGCTCACCCCATCGCGGGGATTCGAACCGACGACCTTCTTATCCGCAAGCCCTAGGCTCTGTGGTTTAACCCACAGCGCCACCCGCGTCCCTTTCCCTGGTATCTAGTTTTCTTGGAGCATTCCAGCATGGAAATCGGTGCCTACATACAAAAGGGAAACATCTATTGCTGGCCATTTGGCCACATTGTGAATATATTCACATGGCCTGCTAAGATATATTAATTTTATATATAATATATGATACATTAATTCTAACTGAGTCAACAAAGCACAATAAACCTGAAGGGAGCCCAAGAAAGGGTTCTGTGAAATAACACAGAATATACCCTACTGATATAATCAATACTCTTTATTTTCATGGCTTGCTGAGAAAATATGGCATATGACATTGAAGACAAATGTGTCCAGACTTTTGCATACTATGAAAATAAGTCTTGCTGTGGGGACATTGCTCAGACACTTGATCTTATACAAAGACAGGCCCAATTTTAAGAAAGTAAAGAAGACTCAGTTCAACCCAGTTGGGCTTCAATTTCACAGAGTGGGACAGGAGAAGAGAAATGAAACAATATACTTTTGAATTTATGGAGCAATAAATGGCCAGAAGAGGAGAATAAACATCAACAGAGAACATAAAGATATTGTGAAACATTTCTCCCAATATGGTTGAAATCTCGTCTCCTCAACAAATCCATCAGGACATTTACATTCCAAAGCTAAGGTTATTCCATACAAAGGGAAAAGAGATCATTAAGAGATTAAAAACAAAAGAACTTTTTAGTTTCACACATTACATGTCTTTCAGTGATGCTATTAGGGAAATTAATGAAACCCATTTTCTTTACTCTGGGGCGCTGGGAAAGTCATTAGATTCGAATGAATACATAACAGCACATCAATCTAATTTGAAGAGAGGGAATCGGCAAGCCAGACGCAGCTTCAGAGGGATTCACCTTAATGGTAGTGATGCAAGTTTCATAAATTACAGTAGAAGGCAAATTACAAACAACACAAAGAGACAATGATTCAGCACTGTGCAAACACAACAATTAAGTGTGTCTATATTCAGCATCACCTTGACAATTAAGACCACACACTGCTAATCTCTAGATTTGTCTCCTTTTATTTGTCTTATGTTTTCATCTCAACAAGGTCTTTGAAGCTGCTGTTCTTTAAATACTCATGCATTTGTTAACAGCTTTGAAATTTCAGAGGAGAGACAAGATGCAAAATAAGCATTTTGAAGAGATACAAAAAACAAAGGCATTTTCTTGGAACAGTTTGAAATGTACTATATTTGCTTTCAAATCACTTCTGAATGCCATTGGGTACCCCTCAACTGCATTTTACATGAGTAAATTAAAATGTTTTGTTGATTCACTTAATGTCAAGTTGACGTCTGGAAAAAACACTTAAAGGACACACCATATGGATCCACATAAAGTAGAAAATTATTGGATTTGATCAGTTGTATCCAGTTGATATCCCTCCATTGATGGAAATATATTTGATTCAGCAGAGCCTTTCATCAAGGGATCAAGGTAATCTTCTACTTCACACACTGTTCTGAAGGGTATTCTGAAAATCTGGAGCTATTTGGAATGGAAACTGCAAGAGATCACTTTGATCCCTCCTCTGCAAACAGAAAGTTCTGTTGGATTAAAGATCCTTCAATCAGCAAAGAGTTACCAGATGGATCCAACCTATTAAAGCTAATATTTATCTAGTTTAGATGTTTGCATGTGGTGCATCCTTTCAAAGATCGGTCCTCCCAAAGATTGTCTTAACACTAAGTGAATAAATAAGGCATTTTAAATTAATAGTGCAAAATACGAATCTACCTTACAATCTGCCACTTTGACTGACGGTGGCATTCCTTTTTCCAGCTCTGTTGCTGAAGATTTGAACAACACAGGGTTCGAATTACACTGAGCATTGCCTACACTGAATGGCAGTGGCTCTCCAGGGTTTCAGATAGGGAGTCTTCCTGAACCCTGCCTTTACCTTTCCTATAGTTGTACATGTGGGGAATTGAACTTAGCCTTGAATAATGGGGTACATTATTAGTACTGTTGATGCTGCAGATAGATGGTAGGTAGGTAGGTAGGTAGGTAGGTAGGTAGGTAGGTAGGTAGATGATAGATGATAGCTAGATGATAGATAGATATTCTACAATGGTGCTTTGGATCATAACCTTGTAGCAACATGTTTCAAATTATTTGGATAGCACAAACTGGAATGGAGAGATGCAAGCTTCCCAAGATATGCAAGATGGCACAACACATGTTTCTTTCTCTGCCTTGATTGGTCCTTAACACAGATCTGACACTCTACCCATCAGTAATATGCTTCAAAACCTAGCAGTGGGACTTACCTGCCTTCCCTTGTGGATGATTAATGGGAGAATTTAGATGTTCTTTTGATCTCTTATGATGCTATGATACAGGAACGGTAGCAAGGAACCAACACATTTTTTAAAATATAGAACATTAAAGCATTTGATTCAGTAAGCATTCTTCTCAGAAAAAAAGGTTTGCTTTGTCAGTAGACAAGTCTACTGATGAGTGCAACCTTCTGATCATCCAGGCACACTGGCAACATAAACATCTGCACTGGCAGCAACCAACAACCAGTATACTTTAGGTGAAGAATGTCTCACCTGTTGGAAATATGTACAAGATCATAGATTTCCTATATTGCCTTTATAATTGCCAGTGCAGTGATTGTGACTTATACCCTCTAACGAGCAGAAGTGCAGAGGAATAAAAGCTGGAGGCAGGCACTTTGGAGACAGCTATGATATTACCAGCAATCCCCATCAATCCTCAGATCAGATTTACTGTGACAGCTGACTTGACGTTCCACAATAAACACGTTTGAGTATGGTATATGTTATAAGATCCCAAGAAAATATTATATTTCGCAGTGTGGTAACTGTCACTCCACTAAATTTAATGAAAGTTAGGAGTACATGGGAGATTTACAAGCTGGTGGCTTTATTGCCATAGCTGCTGTGGCTGCTGCTGCTATAGGGAAAAGTAGTAGTTGTTTCATAATCAATGAAACAACCACACTGTAAACATAGTTTATATTTTGCCTAGCAGGAAGTTTTATGCTGTTTCATAAATGTCAAGACAGGTGGAGAGAGAAATATGTGATCTAGCGCCTGCCCATCTTCCCATCCATCCTTATCCAACTTTCCACCCATCCTTCCATGTAGCAGAATGGATAAGCTGGAATACTATTCCTGAACTGACGACAGAAGAGCAGGACTACAATGCAGTGACCAAAGTTGAGTGCTTCAAGGACTTACATCAGGCAGGCAAACTCGGCCCTCCAGATGTTTTGGGACTACAACTCCCATGATTCCTAGTTAACAGGACCGGTGGTCAGATATGATGTGAGTTGTGGTCCCAAAACATCTGGAGGGCCGAGCTTCCTATGCCTGACTTACATGCTTTAGTGCAGGGAACAGGTTGATCGTGATCGACTGGTTGATCCCCGGGAGGTTCCGTTCAATCGTGGTCGATCACGAGCTCCTTTTCCTTTGCGTTGGCATAAGAGCATCCGGCTCCGCCCCTCGCCCCGCCCTCCATTTTCGCATGAGCGCTGGAACGGAAGATGGAGTTTTCGCTTTGAGGTAGATTGTCCCCTTAGTGATCTTTTTGTGAGAGACTTTTGCCCTTTCCCCTTTACTCAATTTTGACATCTTCCTCTCAAAAATGGGACCTTCCTCCCCCAAAAAAGCTCAACAAGTTTTACCTGACCCCCCCAAAAGGGGTTGATCACTGCCAGTTTTTTATTCTGCGAGCAGATCGCAGTCTCTTGGGAGTTGGATGTCCCTGCTTTAGAGTATAATGCCCATCAGTCCCAGCCTCCACATCTGGAGGGCACCAGGTTGGGGAAGGCAGGCAAGAAGGCATTCTTGGTGGCTGTTCCCCAGCTATAGAACTTTCAGACCTGACTACCTTGTGGGATCAAACAAAGACCTTTTATTTTGATAAGAATTCAGTGGGCAGGACATTTTTTCTTTATTTCTTTTTAGCAATAACTATTGTTTTTCTTAACATGAATAGGTATTAAGACCACACACTGCTAATCAAGCTTTTTTGAATCTTTAGGTGGATTAGGCATCTAAACAAGCAAATAAGAGCTGCACTTTAGAAAAGTTAATTCAGCATTCAAATTCAGGGTTGTTTCCTGAATGGAACTGTGACCATGACCCAGCCAAGTTAAACACCTAAACCACACTCATTTAAATGGGAAAAAAACAAGCTTGTGCTAAAATTTCAGACTCAATGGGACTGAAAATAGTTTAGTTTTGGTGGGGCCATGTCCTTAGTAGCCATGGCTGGATGATGCTCTTAAGCATAGATTTGCAAGTATCCAAACATTTCAAATTACAGAGAACCTGTTTTGGAGACTTTAGAATTTGGTATTGTGGTTTCTCAGCATCACAAACACTGAAATGTCATTTATTTTTATATATTAAAAAAACAAAACCTGGGGAAACATTGCATCCACTTCTCCTCTATCAGAATGGATTAAGGAGAAGCAAAATTATTCCTTGGGTTTCCGAAATGCCTGGCTGGTAGAGTTTATATGGCTTCTCCACTCCCCGCTTCCTGCCCCAGTAAACAAGGTACAACAAAGTTGGTGAATAAGTTACTCACAATTCATTGAGATCTACTTCCAAAGCTTGCAAAATGGGAAAAAAGCAATATGAATTTCCTGTTTGCTTCACATTTAGTTGAAATCTTTGAACTGTGAAGTGTTTTGCTGCTGCCCATTGTTCTCAGTCGCTGGCTCATCTTCCACATGAATTGCCTTCAGAACTCCTTACCGGTACCTAAGGAGTTATTTTTTCCCCCATTTCTGCAACAATGAGGATTTTCTGCAGTCCTAGAACCAAGTGAAAAGACCAGAAAACATGCAAATGTAAAGAGAAGCAGACAATTAGATTATCCAGAGATAACCAAAATTAGAATAACTAAACAATAAAGGTAGCCTCGCAGGCATGTCATCACTCTTACATACTCCTTGTGACGTTTCATTTTAAGAATGTAAAGATGACATATAATACCATTAACCTCAGTTCTTAATGTTTAAGAGGTTGAACCAGGGTTATGCCAGTGTAATGCCTTCATCCCAGCTCAACTGGAGATATGCTAGTGTCTCCCTCAACCCAGTTGAGCTGAGGCTATCCTGGCTCAGCTGCAACTCAGCTGGTGAAAATTAAGCCCGTGGAACATATAATAATAATAATAATAATAATAATAATAATAATAATAATAATAATAATAATAAATAATAATAATAATAATAATAATAATAATAATAATAATAATAATAATAATAATAATAATAATAATAAAATATAAATAATAATAATAATTTATTATTTATACCTCACCCATCACTTTGGGCAGCTTCCAACAAAATATTAAAAATACAATAATCATCAGACATTACAAACTTCCCTAAACAGGTCTGCCTTCAGATGTCTTTTCTAAAAGTCAGATAGTTGTTTATTTCCTTGACATCTGATGGGAGGGTGTTCCACAGGGCGGGTGCCACTACTGAGAAGTCGCTCTGTCTGGTTCCCTGTAACCTCACTTCTCACAGTGAGGGAACCACCAGAAGGCCCTCGGCGCTGGACCTCAGTGTCCGGGCTGAATGATGGGGGTGGAGATGCTCCTTCAGGTACACTGGGCCCAGGAGGTCCCAAAAATGATAGAGTGCAGAGAAAGGAGACATTTACACCTGTTCTAAACCAATTTCAGCTCAGTCATGTGACCTGGCAACCTAGTGGAACTTAAGCCAGCGAAAGTGTGATGTCAACAGTACCACCATAACAAACACAATTCTTCCTTATAAGTCTTCCATATTATTACTGGCATCCAAGTTTATATAGCAAGTCAGAAATCAGTATTCTTGTAGACAAGAGGAGTACTTTGTGCTATCATTTTTAAACCCAGCAGTGTCTGTAAAATAAGGTATTATAAAGTGTCGGTTGGCCTACTCACCATCCTTGAGACAAGAGAGTATTTTGCTAGCAGAGGAGAGTGCACTACAACCCCCCCCCCTTTCTTCACACACAGTTATGGAGTCTTTGAACTGTAAAAGAGTTTTCTGTCCACTGATCTAAGTTGTTTATTCATCTTCCAGATGAGTTGCCTTCATAGTTATAAGATGGGTATAATCTTTTACTCACCCATCAGTACTCTTTCATCCACACACAAACATAATGACCCAGGAATCCTTTATATGTGAGTGATTCCTTTGCTGTCAATTAAAACTGTCTGGTAGGATTCATTCAGCTTATCCGAGCACACTCAGAGCTTTTGCCAATGCAATCCTTTGTAGCTTCATTTCAGTGAAAAATGCCATTGTGAGCATGATGCAATATTACCTTCCACATGGAAATATACAGACATATGTTGCTACATTTACTGGCTGACTGGTTTTTGAACTCTCTCGCCTATATCCATACCTCCAGAGCTACAAAAGGAGATTTGGGAATCCAAAAATTCCAGAATTTTAATTTCTCTGTAGCATCAGGCACTGCAGAGCCACTGAAATGATAACACGATGCAGAGGATTCATGACAGGAAGATAATGGGGCTTACTAGATTATGAGTAAACTGATTATTGGACTAAAATGCCCCTACCACCCCACTTCTTGGACCAATGCTTGATTGTTAGGAAATCTTGTGCATTCACTAATGATTTGCCAAAACAAGCAAACATTAAGACTGCTACCACAGCTATGGAATATGTGGTATGTAACACCACCTACTATACTTCCACGTGGAAGCCTGGAAAAAGAGAATTCACTCTTCATTTGGTATAATAGTATAGGATAGCATAAACCATGGGTAGGCAACCTAAGGCCCGGGGGCCGGATGCGGCCCAATCGCCTTTTAAATCTGGCCCACAGACGGTCTGGGAATCAGTGTGTTTTTACATGAGTAGAATGTGTCCTTTTATTTGAAATGCATCTCTGGGTTCTTTGTGGGGCATAGGAATTCGTTCATCCCCCCCCAAAATAGTCTAGCCCCCCACAAGGTCTGAGGGACAGTGGACTGGCCCCCTGCTGAAAATGTTTGCTGACCCCTGGCATAAACCATACTATATCTTGCCAAAGCTTAAGGAAAGGATAGATTCCTAAGGGAACCTAGGAAGTTGTCTTATATGAAATCTAGGCCAGTGTTCATCAATCTTGCATCCCAAGTTGTTGTTGGACTACAACTCCCATCATTCCCAACAACTGGATAACCTGACATGGAATGATGGCAGTTGTAGTCCAAAAATATATGGGGACCCAAGGTTGAAGGACAGTGGTTTGCCCATCTACACTGATTGGCAGCAGTTCTCCATGCAAAGCAGATGCTCTACCACAGAGACATGGTCCTTCCCCAAAATGTGTACAAATGTAGCTGAGATAAGTAAGGAAGCATTAGGCATAGGGAGAAACCAGTTTGTTTCTAGTCTATGTTTCACATGATCCACATGGGTTCAGTCATAAGTTTATTTTATCCCTTTTTAAATCTGTGATTTAAAAAATCTGCACATAAAGATCATATTTAAATACACAATTTAAATGTCTTTTTCTCAAAATATGATTTTTTGAATACTTTCTTTTTCAACAAAATATGCACTTCTAAAGATATTGCCTCTTAAAATATGCATTTTTAAAGCACACAATTTTTAAAATTATTATTCATAAAAAGCCAAGAATACTGCTGGAACATTTGAGAAGTAAAAAAACCAACTAGTGGATAAATAAGTTTTGATCTGCCATTAGTCTGGAGGTACAAATCACGGCAGTTAGTATAGGAATTCACAAAGATCAAATTCTTCAAGCATCCCTAATTAGGTGCTATACTGTCCAAATGATAGTGTGGTCTTCAGTTTTAAATCAAAGACTTTTGTGTCCAGTGTTAATTGAAGAGAATTTACCCAGAAATAAAAGTATTTCTTTTAGCTTAATCTCTCAGTTTCCTCCTTTGTTTTTCACCAGTAATATCCCTGACAGTGGAAGGTATCTAAAAGTTATGCATGTGCTACAACTTTTAGCTGCAGAATGTAAATTCCCCCTTCTCCCCACTCCTTTGAAATGTTTAGTGAACCCTTGGAATAGATTTAGGTGGGATGTGAGGTGTGTACAGGCAGAAGAGAGGGTAAGGAGGTTACTGAATATTTGTTGCGACTGAATATTATATACATGCTCAAATTCAAAATACTACCGGTACTATATAAACTAATATTGAATACCTGTAGCAGCCGCAAGACGAATACACGTTGGCTAAGTGAAGATAAGTTTATTTACAATAAAACAAAGAAAACAACCAAGCCTACAGACTGCAGCTCTCTGCTCTAACGACCTCTTCACTAATCTGATGATGACTCATCTGAAGGTTCAGGGTGGGTCTTCTGCCCTTTTAAACCTCGAGAGAACACCATCCTCTTCCGCCTCCTCTGCAATGACAATTTCCTTTTCTCTTGCACCCCACCCTTCTTGCGTTCGTCCCAAGTTAAAGGTAAAGGCTCTGAGAGCCTGCTGTCAGAGAAACTTGGGCTTGCCAAGGACTGAGCACTTCCCTCTATCTTATCTCTGTCTGTTTCCCTGACACCCTGCTCTCCCGGCTCTTGGCTGCCCTCCCAGTCATCCAGCTGGTGGCTACTCGGTGATAACCTGACAATACCTAATATATAGTTCTGGTTAAAATATCAAATGCCACATATCAAACGTGTAGTGTAAAGTATTCAATATCTTATAGGTGACCTGATCCTGGAACGCACAGACATGAATATGGGGATTAAAGTTGGAGAGGGCAATACTTCTTAAACTAGACTCATACATTTCTAAATTAGTCTTATCCAGGGCTAACTTTCTGACACACAAAAGTAACTTAAGGAACAAAAGCAAGGTTACATGTCTTGTTGCTTTTAATAGCATTGATCTCTCATTGGCAGGTGCCACTCTAATAAACATTCTGTGACAAACTAGACCATTGCTTATGCAGGGAGATATATTTGTAAAGATTAGAGTTTTTCTCTTGGTGATCAATCTCTATTCTGTCAATCCCTATAGTATTAATGTCAAAAAGATTGTGCTGAGAAAATGTTTGTGTGAGGCCTTGTGGTGTCACTCTATAATTGATCTAGGAAAGAAGAGCAATTGAGAGGAGTGTCTATAACTTCTGGTTAGGAAAGCAAAACAACATTATAGATGTCCCAGTCTTCATGTTCTGACACTCTCTCTTCACATTCCACAACATGTAAGAAATGAGATTCTTCTGGCATGATTTGTTTTTGAGGAGACCCACGCTGGACCTTAGTAATCATAGCATCCTTTTCTAAGTGCTCACAGACCATCTGCTTAATTATCTTTTCTAGCTACCCCAGAACTGGCCTTACTAAACATCTTCCAAGACAATAGTGCCCACTCACATCACAAAGAGCTCATAACCCACCTACTCTCAGCAGCCAGAAACATCATAGCCAGACACTGGAGAGACCTGTCAGGAGTAAGCATGGACTGGTGGTATCAAATAGTTTGGGAAACAGCCTTATTAGAAAAACTAACCAATAAGCTGAAACTGACACGGGGACAAATGGAAGAAGATGCCTTCACCCCGGTATGGTTCCCCTTTATCACATATACAGCCCAACAAGACAACGACAATAATAATAATAATAATAATAATAATAATAATTTATTTGTACCCCACCCATCTGGCTGGGTCCCCCCAGCCACTCTGGGCAGCCTCCAACAGATATTAAAATACATTAAAATAAGAATCCACCAACAGCATATGAATCAATATGGCTAACCTGATTCAAAAACACACACACACCCCACTCACACATGAAAGCAAAGTTCACCACAGCCAATCACAAACAAACAACCACACACTCGGGCAGCCCCAACCTCTCTCACCACCAAAGGAACACAAGCGAATGTTAAAGAGAACCCGCAAAAGTGACGCTGACACAAAACCCCACATAGAAGCATTGCCACCCGACCCCACCCCCACTCACCATGCCCCCCTCCACCTCTTTCCCCCCTTTTCTTCCTAATGTAACACTAATGTCTCAACAAATGAAACTGATCTGTAGAAAATGTAGCTTGAGAAAAGAGACATTGCACATACTTTTGTAAACCAAGAAATCTTTAATAGAAAATACGTTAAAAAAAATCTATTCTAGGACCTGTGCTGGTATCAATGTCAAGCTCACCAGTCAGAAGACCACACAGAGCCCCACTCAAGCAAGCGGGGCTATACCACATTCTTGGGAAGATGCCAACTTACTCTGCTTAATTTAACAACAAACCCGCGTGTGCAGCAGGTGGAAGTGAGCCTTTTAGAGACATTAGCAGAACTGCATATTTTTCCTCGATGCCTTGAATTTAAGAAAACACCTGCTCAGAGCAGCAAACCTAATGCACTCTGAAAATAACCCAGTGGGAGCAATATGCAATCCTCATTAGTTCCTCAGTTCTTAGATCTAGCAGGCATTTCTTTCCTAATTGTATATTATGGTCCACTCCTTACAAATGAGTGACACTGCTGCTAGACAACATCAAGGTTTTGTTCGTGTCATGCCATTCTGCATGAGCTAATAGATCCCATAAATATTCCCAAGGCCTCATCATTGTCCTACTTAAGAGTCTTCCCTCCACATATTCCTTTACTGCCAAACTATGAAACTCACTAAAGCATTTTTATCACTAACTTACCTACGTCTGAGTCATGTATATTACTGAGCCATATAATTATAGGGCTGGGATGGGTCAGGAACTTATTATGTTGATTCACCAGCAAAAGGAGATCTTCCACATATCAGGACTCTTTCTCAATAAAGGAACATATGAGAAGGCATGTTATAGTGTTGATGCTGATAGTAATATCTCTGAAAACACAACAATACAATCCTGTGACTCAGAAGCAAAACACACTTTTCCCACACAACATAATTCCCAAACCAATTTCATGATTTGTCAGAAGCTGTTGATTCCAGGTTCATGCTCTCCACAAGCAGCTGATACTGCTGTATGTGCAATTAGGATAAGCAAATTAGAACATGTCATTAACCCCACTGTAGTCTTCAGTGTCAAACTGCTCACTGCACTGATTTTTAAACAAAGCGGGTTCTCCTTCATGGAGAGCACGTGTTGCGGTGGGGGCCAACAAGTCACCCCTCTGTTGCTGGGCGGGATAGTATAGATGGCCACTGCTGTGATTGGGTCCTGGGTGTCGTTGGGGAGATTTTCATGTTGCAATTTGTTGATGGACAGCCCAGTGACTATATATTGTTTGGTTCGTAACGTGTTATTCCTCTTTGCTGAGTGCATCGGATCACCCGCCCTTCCTTCCCTTCCCTTCCCTCTGCGTTGACCTTGCTATGCCTGTCATGGGGTCGCCTGCTGTTGGGGCAGGGGCCTGGTAGGAATTTTTTCCATTTGGCTGATTGGCTGGTGCCATCTGGTTTTGCCTACTGTATAGCAATTAGTCACAACTTGTGAGGTTGGCAGTTAGGCATTGGTTATGTTATTAAATTGGTTGGTGGAGGGGTCAGGGTTGGCTGTGGTCTGCCCCTCCAATGCTGCTGCTGCACAGGGAATTCCGTTAAAGGAATCCAGGGGCTCACCATGCTTTTGTCCATATCCCCTGGTCGGGGGCCAGGGCCACGCAAGAGCCCCTGGGAGCATTTGGGGAGAGACGAGGGTCAGACCCCCGGCTCCCATTCTCTCCCCAAAGTGTTTTCCCCTTTACTGACAAATGTCAGTTCTGTCCCCAGCGAGACAGATAGTCGGAACCAATGCCTAAGCAACCACTCACATATTTTGTATTTTAATAAAGTTGTGGCCAAAATCATGCCAAAAACCTTAAACTTAAATTTCTGTCTGAAGTGTGATTTATTTGAGGGGTGGTTTGGGGACCTCAACACACAACCAAATCTTTCCCTTTCCTTCATCCTCAGGAGCTACAGACATGTATTTTGCTTCTCTGTGACATATTTTCATACTATATTTCCTTCTTGCCCTGGAGGTTTATAAAAAAAAACTAACACCACTTAAAATATTGCTTTTAGGAAGGAGCCAGGAAAAAGAACAACGGTTCAGTAAATAAGTGCTTTTTCATTGTTCTACAATTTCCTTAGGAGATCATTTTGTCTTTGCATCCGTCCAATCAGTGGCTTTTATTGCACCTGACTCCATTCAAGCATCCATTTCGCAAGAGAGCAGGTCTCAAGATGCCAAGCAACTGAGGGTTTTTTCCCATCGCAACTGGGAAAGAGCACCATGCTAATAGTATGCAGTGTATATTGCAACCCTTTGACACCCTCTCCTTTATTGAAAAAAGAAAACCTCACACAAATAATGCTGGCTGTAATGGCAAGTTGTCTTATACAACAATCAGGTTTAATTGTTCATTCTGACACGCTCCAGCACTCTATTAAACACAGATTACGCAGTATTGAATAAATGCATACAAAGCGACTTGGCCCGTCGCTCTGCACACATCGGTGGAAATAATGAATTACATCATCTCATGAAAATGCATTAAAGGTCCGGGGAAGGTCAAGTGCTTGTTATAATTTCATGTTGTCCATTTCGGGTCTAATTTTCTACAACAGAATATGTTCCGGACACTGCTTCTATCTTGAAGCAAAGGTCATTATCCCCCCCCCCCTTCACTTAAAAAAAAAAAAAAGATTTTATATTTGTGCCCAGATCTAAACAACAAATTCCAATGTGCAGACTGGATACATGCCTTTAGGACCACAATACTGAAGACAAAGCCAGTCAAGTTGGTCTGTTTTGGCCATTTTGTGGTCTCCTAGCAGATGCCTGCCTCTCCTTCCTCCTTGATGTCCTGTTCCCTGATAATTCTGGGTAAACTAATCCAACCCATATAGCATTCTGGGTTGAAGCAATGCCCAGATTCCCCTGAATCAGTCTTTTTGGGTCTGGGCCTTTGACAAGTTTGGTATACAACCATAATATATACTCCTGTGGAATAACTGCACATGCTCTGAAACCTTATTTGTGTGCATCTGTATGTGTGGATTAAAAAAAATGATGAAAAGTATAAATCATCAATCAAAAACCAGAGCCTGAGTCTAATACTGTAGCATTTTCAACCCTTATTCAAAAATTCTGACAGCCGGTCTGACATTTGCCATGCTTCCTCCCTCCAGATATCAGCACACAGACGACCCAGGAACTGATTTTGTTTAATGCATGTTTAGCACACAGCAAAGGAAGATCCATGATGGCAAATAGAGTAAAATCCACCCCCTGCCCATCAGTTGTTTGCCAGCTTGCTACTGGTATACAATCACACAGAACATTTCTGATACTGTAGCAACAACTTTCCATTAAGCGTTTTGACGGTTTGAAATTCACTCTTCAGCACACTTCAGAGGCCTTTGTTAGAAACTGCCCACTCCAAGTGAGATGTCTCTGTATCTTCACATCTTCTTTCCGCACCCCATTAATATTACTGGGGTGAATTCACAGATTCAGCTTAAGCAACAGCTAGGATCTGATCTACTATATATTTTGGCAAGGCGTTTGTCTTTTCAGCTGGCCATCTATTCTTAGAGGTTTGGCTGCCTCTCAAGATATTGTTGCATGAGGGTTCGTGTGGTGGGGGCAGTGCTTTTCATCAGTGTTGGGTTTTGGGCTACCACTTTAAATCATTTTGAATCAATTTGGTGGACCAAAATGTCACGTAGGCATGACTTTCGTCAGGGAGGTGATCACCAGCTGTCCCAGAAATCAGCTGTCCCAGAAATCACCCAGCTGAATTCATATTGAGGGGCTTTAATGCCTTCTAAACAACTGTGTAATCTGCACAGATTTTGCTCTTATTTGTTCCCAGGATTGGTAATGGACTTGGGATTTAATATTTTGATCCACTTAACCACAGAGCTGCCTGTAACCTAAAACAAATCAAGGAATTGGGGCATGTAGTTAGAATCAAGCTAGAAAAACAAATTAAAGGAGGACATGAGGTAGGAACCATGCCTATCGTGGTCCTCTAGAGCAGTGTTTCTCAACCCTGTGCCTCCAGATGTTTTTGGCCTACAACTCCCATCATCCCTGACCACTGGTCTTGCTAGCGAGGGATGAGGGGAGTTGTAGGCCAAAAACATCTGGAGGCACAGGGTTGAGAAACACTGCTCTAGAGCAGGCACCCCCAACCTTCGGCCCTCCAGATGTTTTGGACTACAATTCCCATCATCCCTGACCACTGGTCCTGTTAGCTAGGGATCATGGGAGTTGTAGACCAAAACATCTGGAGGGCCGCAGGTTGGGGATGCCTGCTCTAGAGTCTAGGTGTTGGACTACAACTCCCATTATGCATATGTGACGTGAGCGCATTGTGTGTCGTGTGCACGTTGCCACGGAATATTGAGGTAGGCCTGCCGTCCTCCTTGAAAATTTGGGGGGGGGCAAGGCCCCTTGGCCCTCCCTATATGGCGGCCCTGGCAGTGACTATGGTGTGAATTTCATTTAGCACAACATGGCGGTATAGTGGTAAAAAAATAAATACAGGTACTACAGTGTGAAAAGGATGTTAGAAATTGGAACAGAAGCACTACCATTATAATCAGTAGAACTGATGCAATAAATCCCACTTGTAACTACACCCTTAAATGGCTGCAGGTCTTTAGCTGGTACTTTCCCCCTCCACCACTTCCCTTTCCCTCCCTTACTTATAACTACACAATTGCACACCCAAAAGCAAGCCACGTGAAGTGAAAGGTGCACATTAGACTCAACATATTTGTGGGAGCTGAGCTTTGTGTCTTTATTTTGGAATGCAAAAGAGAGGCAGGAGCCTGTTTCTAGCAACACCTCCCTCCTGATGTTCAAGAGGCTCTTCAGACCTCTTTCAGCAGCTGTCCGAGTGAATGCCATAGGTGCTACTGTGAAGGATAAACCAGGAGGATGTTGACATGATGTCCACTAGCTCCTGATTATGGCCATTCCACAGTTTGAGACTAATTATTCTTTTATAACCAAACATTGGCAGGCGGGATTTAAAATACACATGCCAGTGGGACTGGAAATTTTTGCTACATGCTGCTCGTGGTTACTGTCGCCAAAAGTAAAAATACCTACAGGCAATTTTGACAGCTGATTTAATTTAATTTCCCCCCCATTTGGAATGATATGAAAACTGCACAGCTGGCTAAAGTCCTAGTACTTGGCCTCCTACATGATCCAGAAAATAGCTAAGGTGGCTCCCCCCCCCCTTGTTTAAGTGAGCTATAAGCAAAACATTTAACATGCTAGTTTTAAACTTCAAAGCCAGAGTTGCTTTGGAGCCAAGTTATCTGAAGGACTGTATGAACTTGCCTAGGTTTAAAAAATCAGCATCAGGGGTCTTGCAGTTGGGCCAGCCATCGTGGTCTATAGATTGACTGGGTACCAGAGGCAGCAGCTTTTTGGTGATGGCTCCGTATCTTTGGAATTTCCTCCTCAGTATGGCCCCTTCAGTACTGCTGTTTAAAAGAACCTTGAATGTTTTTCATTTCTATCCACAGTTGATATGCTGGTTTTTAATTTTATTTGTTGCCGCTGTTGCTTACCAGGAGGGAGATGGGGAGGGACAAGGTGGTGGAGAGTTAGCTTGTCCACAATTCCTCTTGTCCCACTGCCTCCTCCCAGGGAAAACTACTCTTTAGCACTCAATCGGAGCAAAGAGCAGTTCAGGTTTTCTCTAGATCAGGGGTCAGCAAACTTTTTCAGCAGGGGGCCGGTCCACTTTCCCTCAGACCTTGGGGGGGGGCAGACTATATTTTTTTTTGGGGGGGGATGAATGAATCCCTATGCCCCACAAATAACCCAAAGATGCATTTTAAATAAAAGCACACATTCTACTCATGTAAAAACACCAGGCAGGCCCCACAAATAACCCAGAGAGGCATTTTAAATAAAAGGGCACATTCTACTCATGTAAAAACATGCTGATTCCCGGACCATCCGTGGGCCGGATTTAGAAGGTGATTGGGCAGATCTGGCCCCTGGGCCTTAGTTTGCCTACCCATGCTCTAGATTGATGTTTGCTCCAATTTAGCACTAAATAGTAAGTTTTCCCTGGGAAAAGAGTAAGGTGAGAATAAAATTGCCCAAACCTGTGCTTTCTAGGCATGGGAGAAGTGGAAGTGTAGATGAGCCTCAATATTCAATATTAATGCACCCTCAGGAGCACTGGCTTGGCTCTGCCAGTGTGTTTGCACTGCACTGACCTCCTCGCTGCTTTGCCCCTATCCTGGCTCCAGAAGGTTCAGCTCTTCTCTACCAAAAAAACCCCTTGCTTGATAAAATATGGGAGAAAAGTTGACACAACACAGAGTTCTGCAGGGAGTGGCACAGGCTGATCATTTTGGTGGCACCTGGTTTACCTTTTTAACATATCTGGGTATGGATAAACATGGTGGAAGATTCTCCCATGTTTTCCTCAGGGCAACCCTTAGTACAATTATCAATATGCTTGATGCACCCCCAAATTCTTGCTTCATGGTACCAGATATTTGTTTATGATTTTAATGAAAACAATAAAAATGATTTGTTCAAAAAAAAGAATACCCCTCCCAAAATAACTTGGTATCCCTGCACATGCGATCCCTCTTATAATGCATAGTCTAAACCAGTTGTTACTAGATTATGGACAACAAGCATAAGATGTGGTGTGACTAAGTGAGCCACTGGATTTTCCAAAATCAAATTTGGCTTTATGCATTTAGTCTCATAGCAATTAAGCAAGCTACACTTAAAATAAATGTTTCTTAATTGATTAATCCTGTTAATGGACCCCAGCATTGTGGCAGAGTGACTTGATTATGCACATTTGTGCTCTGGTTAACTACATCTATTTTTCTAATTGCACAATGGCCCTATTTGCATAGTGAACAGAAGTGACTCCAAATTATGTTTCTGACAGTGTAATAACTCAACGCAAACCCAGTACCATCTCTATGCTACAGAGAGTTCAAAAAGAAAGGAAGATTTTTTAAAAAAACAATAATATTAAAAAAAATAGATTCCCTCATGGTGGTATTGCAGTGCTGCCGTGTTCAGATTTATTTATTTATTTAAATGGTTTCTTTACCACAGTTGCACAAGCCACAGGGTGATATGCGACAAGGCAAGAGGATAAAAATACATAAAGAGTGACAAAAATAATGCAATCCTTTGAAAACCCATAACAACAAATCACTGCCTAACAATTACTCATAGCAGCAGATGACGGTGATCTTGTGTTGAGCATCCCCTTGTTCTTCTTGAAATAAAGAACTATCCCTACCTTGGAGAAATCAGGTGTGTCACACATTAATACATTTATTTTTAACTCTATTTTTTTAAAAAAATATTATTAATACAAATCAGTTAATGGGAATATATGAGAAAAATTGGGCACATTTCCTTAAAATCTAAGAATTCTTAGAGCTTCAGGAATTACTTTCAAACCTTCTCAAAGATACCAGGGATTTCTGTATATTGTCCCATAGATTTCAGTCAGCACACAAGCATGGGCTTCTGCTTGTGCAATGAGATGTGGCCAATGGAAGATGAGGCAGAATGGGTACCATAGCCATTACCCCTTTATACAGGATACCAGCCTGGCCATGCAGTCCTCTTCGTGTCTACTCAG
This sequence comes from Darevskia mixta, assembly GCA_034641385.1. NCBI lineage: Eukaryota > Metazoa > Chordata > Lepidosauria > Squamata > Lacertidae > Darevskia > Darevskia mixta. The sequence continues at coordinate 7,058,565 of JAWWNH010000001.1, read as the reverse complement.
AAGTAAATCCCAACTGATTTCCTCTAAATGTTATTGGGATTGAAACCCTAATGACTGAAACTAAATCAAAGTGATGTTCAGGAATTACTAAACATGGTAAGGTAGTACAGCAGACTGATAAATTAGCAGATGAGAAGAAAACAAGTAGGTCAATTAAGCACAATAATCCAAAAGGGATCAAGGGGAAAAAACTATACTTTGCATTTGCTGAAGGTTGAGTTGCTTCTAATTTCATTCTGAGCTGTAAACAGGTCAGCACTGAATCAATGCTTAAATGGAAACTCAAGGGGCTATCCAGTACCCATGTGATCTTTTTGTTAAAATATTCAATAATATGTATTTATTTACAGCTATAGCGCACCCTGTAACAAAAGTTTTCAGGGCAGCTTGCAACATAAAATAAAGCAAGTTGACAACCACAATAATAATTCAAAAATAAACGGGAGGGTATGTGGCAGAAGTAAGGGTAAGAAATCACCTATTCACATTTTATTTTCTGTTGTCTAGCATATACTCGTAAAAGAGTCAAGCTGCACACCTAAGGGTAACTGAAATGATTTTATTGGCAGAGGATAAGTTTTTGTATATGAAACTTACTTTTATCTGAGGAAATAAGTAATCACCCATGAAAGCCAAAGTCATTCCTGTTCATCTTAAAGGTGCAGCTAGACACTTTTAATAGGATTGTTTAAAATATAGATAGAACTGCTGCTCCTTTGTGATGGTTATGCATTCTGTGCAGCGAACAACCTCTTTCCCAACAGTTTTTTCCATACCCACTTCTGTCTATGCCAGCAAAGTGTCCTTAGCTCAGAACATTTCTGAGTTTTGAACACAGACTTAGTTCTAGAAAGAGATGCAGATGTTAAAAGCAATGGGTGGGCTTCACCTAAGGAGCCCCTCAGCAGAAGCCCGCATAAGGACTTCTGCAGGTGCAACACAGTTTTGCCCCCTCTCTTCTTCCTGCACCCCCAAAAATTGGCCCAGGGGGGTTGGAAGAACCCCCAGAACAGTGCAGGAGGAGATGGGTGGGTCATTCTATCTGGAAAGCTGAAATGCTTATGTTGATGGGACAATTGCAATAGCATATAACTGAATTCATTTGAAGGGGAGGCATCTGAAGGGGAGGGAATGAAGTTATATGGTAGAGTAAAAGGTAAAGGTAAAGGGACCCCTGACCATTAGGTCCAGTCGTGTCCGACTCTGGGGTTGCGGCGCTCATCTCGCTTTATTGGCCGAGAGCCAGCGTACAGCTTCCGGGTCATGTAGCCAGCATGACAAAGCCGCTTCTGGCGAACCAGAGCAGTGCACGGAAACACCGTTTACCTTCCCGCCAGAGCGGTACCTATTTATCTACTTGCACTTTGACATGCTTTCGAACTGCTAGGTGGGCAGGAGCAGGGACCCAGCAACGGGAGCTCACCCCGTCGCAGGGATTCGAACTGCCGACCTTCTGATCAGCAAGCCCTAGGCTCTGTGGTTTAACCCACAGCGCCACCTGGGTCCCATATGGTAGAGTAGGGTTGGCAAAATCCCAAAAGTGATTTTTTTAAAGTCAAATTTGTTCAGCTTTTTTTGGGAAGTATGTTAAGTTTTTGGGCTTTGGGGGTATTTTTTAAAGCACCTTAAAAAAAATTGCCCTACTTGCCATACGTCTGGGTTTTCCTGGACATTTTGCCGATTTAGCAAATATCTGCCTGGACACCATTTTTCAGCCCAATTCCCAGATGTCTCCAGGAAAACCTGGACGTATGGCACCCCTATGTAGAGCAAATGGCACAACACTCCAGGTTCAGTGCCTTCTGTTAAAAGGATACCTGATGCTTGACATTTTGGGTCAAAGTAGATGACGTTTCTTTTCAATATGAGGGCCACATTCTGTTCTGGGCAACCTTATGAGGACCACATACCAATGGCAGGCAGGGACAGATGAAAAAGTGGGTGGAACAACCAGTATAATTTTTACCTTTTGTACAGTAGGCTAGTTTCTACATCCACTCAGACACCCCTCATTATACACCCCCAATCCAGATGAGCAAGAGACATCATTCAAGGATGTCATCCAATCAAGCAAAAAATGGGTGGGGTGGGGGCTAAGGAGATCTGGTGAGGGAAGAATTCTGAGGGGCAGGCAGGTGGGCCCAAGAGTTGCATTCAACCCTTGGGCCTGAGCCCCCACCCCACCCCTGAGCTAGCTGGACCAATAGTCTGCTTCAGCATAAAATGGCCTGATCATGACTTTGTGTTTGGGAGAAGTCATAGGAAACAAAAAGATCTAGATGGTCCACTTAGCAAGGCCATTTTTATGTCCCTTCGTAATAGAGAACAGGATAAATAAGGACATTAATGTAATGCAAAGCTTGCCAAATCAGCATGAAATAGAAGGAATGTGGAGGGAGAACAGAAAGCAGAGAGAGAAAGAAAAAGATGTTTTCCAAGATAAGGTAGCTGCTGAGCAACAGAAGCTATTTTGAATTCTGAAAGGAAAGCAACACCCCAGTTCTGATTAAACTTTCCCCATATTTTCTCAAATTACCCGTCGGCATGCAAATATTTATGCACTCATCTATCTTATCATCTTCAGTGTTATTTTCAGGCCAAAATCCTCTCCTGAAAAAACAGAGGGACTGTCAGTGAATTATTCTGGCTAAATGATCAGATGTTTAGAGCTGCAAGAACAGTAACCACTACTGTGACTCCACTGAAATACAACTCTCCAATGTTCATTTCTGGGGAAAGGTTAAAATCTTTTAAAAGATACAACCCCAAATTCCTCCTATGGAGTTAGAGAGCAGCCTATAAGAGCAGGTTTGGGCAAAAGGTGAATGTGACTTATCTATGGTGGAATCTACACACTGCTTTTTCTTTTAAGCGTTTTTAAAAAATACATTGAATTTTCCATAAGGCTCACCATCGCCATCTAGTGTCACATTGTATATTGAACTTAAAACACACTAAACACGATTTATTTGCAGCTGTATAGCTGAGTCCTATGACTACCCTTGTGGTGAAGGAGATTCGTTGGTTGAAGCAAGGTGGGAGTTATGGGTCTTTGTGTAAGCTCATGTGAATCTCCACTCATCTATCTATGCTGCTTCTGAACACAGTCAAGCCATGTGCGCAAGGGTAGAAAACAAATTAGAGGTTTGGGGAAAACACAAAAACATTGTATGTGTATGATGAGGGGTTGTCCCCCCATGCCCCAGACCAATTTACTTCCTAAACACTGCTAAGTGAGAGGTAACTCATAAGACTAGTTTGCAGGTATAGCCCGCTAATTCCTTCCCTCTTGAGGCAATAATGTACCTGTTAGCTCTCTTGGGATAAAATGCTTTGCTAACCCTCTCCTTCATCTTGAAAAGTAACTAGGAAGATAAACTCCATGAAAGATAAAAGGAAAACAGAAGAGGAGGAGCAGGTAGTAAAGGAGAAGGAGGAGGAATTTCCCCCTCCATGTTTGCAAATCACAATATTACTAGGGCCCCATGGGGAAAGGGGTATTCAGAAAGTTCACACATCTTTCGAATCCTTTCCCCATATATGTTTCCACACCATGCCAATAATTTGTTGGCCTCTTTTATTTGTCTTTCTACCTGGTCCAGTTGGACTTTTCATAAAAGTATTTTTAGATTTCTTATATGCCATTATTTTATAGGCACTGAGAACTTCCTCTTATCATTTATTTCTAGCAAGGAATTTAAATGATGTCTAATTTGTATATATTCAGAAATTATAACCTTTTTACCTTCATGTCATAAAATAATGTGGTTGGTTCCCCCTGCTCCCTCTGGATGTGATGGTTATTTTGAATAATGAGATTGGTCCTTTCTTTGCTTTTAATTAGATTGGTTAACATGTAACAAATCCCATTGTCAAGCACTTCTGACTGCCAGCATCTTAATTAGCTGTACATGCATTTTCTGCCTTGTAAGCTCCCTCATTAGTGGTTTAGGAAGGGAAAATCAAACTAAAAGACTTCTATCCCATTTCCAACTAAGAATCCGTTTATACAGTTTTGCCTCCTGATGGCACTTTTTCTGATTCAGTTTTATATTAGATGAAATGGATATCAATACAAAAACATTGTTGTGTGTTTTAACGGACTCACACTCAATCTAACCAGCTTCTTACCATAGCCAACTTTGCCTGTCTATCCTATTGCAAGAGTAAAAGAAATGTGTTTTTACAGGCAGTCATTAGAGTCTGCTCACTTAGAGCAGAGACAGGATCTACTCCCACTTGTGGAAGTATCTTTTGCAAACAGATGTCATTAATGCCGAGGCAAATGGATATTTTTCCTCCTTCCACATATTTATAGATATACATTAGCTATGAATAAAATATAAAGCAAAACCCCAATAGAAAACTGTATAATTGCATCATTTAGAATGTGGGATAAAAAGGGATAGAGCTACATTTGCTAGGTAGCATCTAAATAATGAAAACAATTAAAATTCAGTAAAATATCGGTGGACTATTTACAAAATGGCACAACGAAAGCATAATTTATTCTGCTAAGCTATCTCTTGCCATGCATTCACTTTTTGCTGAGTCGTCATATGAAGTGTTCTTTCTGATCCGCCATCTGTGTTTACAGCAGGCAGCTGCTTATGCAACCTGGTAGATACAGTATATTCCATAGAAGACAGCAACAGTCTTACTAGCAGAGCATCATAGCAACACTGGAAGTGGCACCCAAGCCAACAAATAGACCAGAGATGACCACAATCTCTTGTTGCCTGGGCTAGAGCAAACATGTCCATACCAGGGTACAGCTTTGTTATGCAGAAGTGCTGCTGTTAATTCCTATATCTGCATATTTGCAGGGTTTGTTCCCAGGGCAAGTGTGCAGTCGGTGATGAGTCTTCACCTCTTGCCAACACAAGGACTTTGATCTAAAGGACCATGTGCCAACAGATGGACACACCATCATCATCCTTAGCATGTATGTGCATTTTGATTTGTATTGCTCAAGTATTTCACACATATTCTTCCTGTGATCCTGACTGCTTTGTAACAAAGCCCAGTAATTTTATTCACAGATCCTCCAATGGGAGGAACTGAGACATAGAAATAGCCACAGTCATTTATGCTCGAGTAAGCTCAAGTTTTGACTGCTGTAATGGGATTCAACTGGTTCACAAAACCACTGCCAGGTTGCCGGCTGGGACTGGCCAATTGGAACAAATTACTCCAGGGTTTGGGATTTTTGTTTTGCTTTGAACATTTTTGCTTGTGCAGCCACTACTGGAGGCAAGTGCTGAAGGTACATTAAAGGTAAAGGTAAAGGGACCCCTGACCATTAGGTCCAGTCGTGACTGACTCTGGGGTTGCGGCACTCATCTTGCTTTATTGGCCGAGGGAGCTGGCGTACAGCTTACAGGTCATGTGGCCAGCATAACAAAGCCGCTTCTGGCGAACCAGAGCAGCGCACGGAAACGCCGTTTGCCTTCCCGCTGGAGCAGTACCTATTTATCTACTTGCACTTTGATGTGCTTTCAAACTGCTAGGTTGGTAGGAGCGGGGACCAAGCAATGGGAGCTTACCCTGTTGTGGGGATTTGAACCGCTGACCTTCTAATCGGCAAGCCCTAGGCTCTGTGGTTTAACCCACAGCACCACCCACATCCCACAAAGGTACATTATTGTTAGCTATCTCTGTAGTAACCCTAATGTGTTCTGGCAATCCCACATGGCTAACAAACAAAATGCAATTTAATAAGCTAGGTGAAACAGGGAAGCTATCTAAACAGTGTCACATAATAACGGAATTCAAATGTAATTGCTGAAATCTGTAACCCTGGATGCCACTTCTGCAGTAAAACTGCCCAGGTACAGTCACTGCTTATGGCCTTCTTTTCCATCATAGTCAATCCTTTACATCCTTAGGTTTCAATCTGCTTCTTCAACTCTGAAGAATCTCCACACGTGCTTCGCTACACCTAGCACAGACCTGCTTCCATGCTGCAGTCTTTTCAGTCTCTGCTTGTCTCACTTCTCCAGTGTCTTTTTTTCATATTATTTCTAAGGAAGGGCAATCTCAGGTCCCTATCAAGTGTCAGTGGGAAATATAGCCCCAGACTCAAGAATTTGGTTAGAAGAATTCTGTCATTTTCCCAAGGAAATTCATAAGCCACTAACACATCATTCCCCAACTTGGTGCCCTCAGATGTTTCCGGAATCCAATTCCCATCAGCCTCAGACACTATGGTCAATGGTCAGAGGTGATGTCAGCTGGAGTCCAGTGATATATGGAGAGCATCAAACTAGGGAATGTTGCATCTGTGTTACTTCAAGAGATGGACATTGGGCAGGTGCGGGGAGGCGGGGATACATACAAATTTGTAACTTGTTTCTTCCGGAATCTGAATCTGAATCTGTGAAGGAGAGAAAGAAAAAAATAAAGAGATATAAAATTGAATTAGGTTGCCAGAGTGTCCTTGTTTGATTTCAAACTGGAAGGCAAGGATGAAAGGAGCACACATGGTCAAAGGACTCTCCAGACCTGCCTAAGCCTTTAATCATCAAAATATTCCCAGAGGTTTTCTACATTTGAGCGGGGAGTGGGAGGAGGTTGGGATTCTAAAAAGTCTGCTGACAGATGCTTTGATGGACAACTCACAGCGCTGTCTTGTCAGTGCATTTCTCCCCAGAAAGAAATAATGGGAGCTATGTATAGTTTTTTGGGTTCCCCTCCCCATGACTTATTATTACCAAGTCCTTTGTTCTTTGCAAATTATCAGTGCTATGCTAATTGCTTCCAAGATACATATTAAAATGCATTGAGGTAGATAGAAAATTGCACATGTTTGTCTTCTAAAGAACTAGCCCCTTTTATTAGTATAACTTTCCTAACTCTTGAAAGGCGATGATTTCATGGAGGAGTATCACTTCTAAAAAATTCTATCCAAACTTTTATTTTTAGAGACTCTCTTTTATTATTTCAAAGGCTGTCACACCACTGCTTGCATTTCATTAGCATATTATATTCAGGTGTGTGTGCTTTTTAAAAAAATTCAAATGGTGGCTTCCATCTAACCCACCCTCCCCCAATTTCTGAATATAATTACTCTTTTCTGTATTCTGATACCAGCCGAATCAAAACTTCTCAGTCAAAATGAGCTTGTTTTTAAAAAGGAGAAATGGCAATTTCCTGAATGGTCATTAATTTAAATCCAATTGCTTATATGTAACTTAAGGGAGCCTCATTGATGATAGCAAAGTGATATTATTGTTATAGGTTTTAGGAGGGGGATCCCACTAAACCCTAGAAATTAATAAATAGTAGGAATTTGATTAGTTTGGATAAGAAGGGAAAATACAAGCTGTGCAGGAATTCCTGAGCTAGTGTATGCAAAACAACCTGGTTGAGCTAGGGCCATTAAGAAGCAATACAGGGCCATTGAGGGTCATTGTCAATGCAAGAGAACTGTCCTGAGGTGTGAGGGCTTATTGATATCTAGACAATTTATAATTTCACCAGAAGTGGCTTAGTCATGCTGGTCACATGACCCGGAAGCTGTATGCCAGCTCCCTCGGCCAATAAAGCGAGATGAGCGCCGCAACCCCACAGTCGTCCGTGACTGGACCTAAGGGTCAGAGGTCCCTTTACCTTGTAAATGGAAATAAAATATATAGAATGGAAAAGGACAATGTGAAAAATAAAGAATTGACATAAAGAAGACAGAAGAAGGGAGAAGGGAAGTCAGATCTTATGATCAATGGAGAATTGTAAAATATAAAACGTAATATAGTATGTATATGTATGTATTTGTATATGTAAAATAGTATGTATATGTAGTATAAAATGTGAAAAATAATAAAGATCATATTAAAACAAACAAAAAACAAAAAAACATAAAACAACAACACCTGTCCTGAGGTGTGAACAGAGACAAGGGGTTTTGAAGCTTGCCAAGGTAGCTGGGACCAACTTTTTCCTTTTTTTTGCGGGAAATTCCCTTATTCTGAATAGGATTCCTCGTGAGAAAAGGGAAAGGTTGACAGCTATGAGCTGGGTGTGTTGTCACAGGAAGAGTTTGGAGCCCTTGGCATGAGGCTTCAAATAGCTGAAACAAAGACAGAGAACCATCTTTGGCCGGTTGGCTGAAGGGAGGCTAGGAGAGATTGCTTGGACTCCAGTGCTGCATTCCTGTGGGGAACAAGTTCCTCTTGAGATGACCATGCTGTTAGAGCTAAACTCCCTCCACCTAAATTCAGGTGTAAATAGGTTAATAAATCATATTTCTTAAAGCTATGACATTCTCTACTCTGTCTTCAATTGTCCAAAGGAATGCAGACCCTGGTTGAGGGTCAAGACCCCTGGAATCCTTTGCACAGTTCAGCAGGAATTGGGGTGGCCTGTAACATTATTTAAGCAGTGGGTCACAGGCTGTAAGTAGGACAACATCCTTTATCGAAATTCTTTGGAGCTAGGAAAAGTTTTAAAATATTTGATGATCTGGTAGGGGGGCAACCTGCCAATAAGTAGAGGGGAGCAACACCATTCTTAAACATTTTCTCTCTTTTTTAAAAAAAGAAATGAAAGTTATCAGTTTCCTCTATCGACCAGTGTTCATTAACAAAAGTATATTTCTTCTTTTGCTTGATCTTCCTCCCAGGAAACAATTTAGGTTTGCAGTCACTTGCCTATGAGTTTTACGAATCACAACATGTCTTGAGTGTAAACTAAAGGTTATTATTGTTGGAATGAATGGGTTGTTCCATGTTCACAAGGGGGAAAGCGAACATGATCCCCCCCCCACACAACAATCTTTCTGTAGCAGGTATTTCAGCTTTGTAATAATTTCTCATTCAGGTCTGCAGTGTCTTATAAAATGTACAATGTTAGGTCTTGCACTGGAAGAGACATCAGAACCTTTACTGGGAAAGCAGAGATGTCTGAGCAATACTCAGTGACTTTACAGCAATCTTCCACTAATCTCTAATAAGTCATTTCTATAAAGTCTGTAAGCCCACACACTATAACATTAAGAAAGATCTTTCTGACCTTGAAGCTTCATTGCACCCGAACAGGTCTTGTTTTTTTTAGACGTACAATGGATAGAATCATCTACTCTCTGTAAATTGGCACTTATTGTTCTTCTTGGTGGGGTTTTCTTTAAAAGAATCAAAACAAAACTTGCTCTGTCTTTGTTACTCTGTGTGACAAGTGGATCCTAAACCTTGGACGCTTCTCTAATATGCACAGATAGTTATAGAAATTTTCACCTTCCTTGCACATGTCTAATTGCACTTACTGAAGTGCAGAGGTGGGTCCCGTCTGCACTATATGTTTAAAGAAACATCATGCCACTTTAAACGGCCATGGCTTCACCAAAAGTATCCTGGGAAGTGTAGCTGGTTAAGGGTGCTGAACAGCGTTAGGAAACCCCTTTACCCATCACAGTGCTACCATTCTCAGAGTGGTGTGTAACAATGAACCCCTCTCCCTGGGGGACCCTGTGAATTGTAGCTCTATGTGGGGATAGGGGTCCCCTGGCAATTCTTAAAACTCTTAACAAACTACAGTTCCAAGGGTTTTTGGGAGGAAGCCATGCTTTCTAAAATGCTATGATGCTGCTTTAAATGTGCAGTGCAGATGGGGTCTGCTGTTTGCATGCCCATACCCTTAGTTTCACAACAAGGCAGGAATTTCCCTTATACCACCTAAGACTATTTGTCCATCTGACCTGTTTTTCTGAGTGCAGCAGCTCCCTAAGGATCGAGGCAGAGATCTTTAGACACCAGCTATCTGAATTATTTTTAAACTAAAGATGCCAGCAACTGAACCTGCAACCTTCTGCAGGCAAAACATGCCTTCTACCACTGAGCTGTGCTATGGTTTCTCCACTGAATTCAGGTTTCCACTTGCCCCCTTCTTAGGGCTGCATAATATTTATGTTTATGTTGTGAACCTGCCCAATGTACTTTGGGACCGATCTAGGGCAAATTGTTATATGTCCAGTTTAGAAAATGTAGAACAGGGAGAGTCAAAAAATATAAAGTAGAGTAGCTTTGTAAGAACTCATGTTCAAACCCTATTATCTCTAGTTAAAATTATTTCAAGTACTATGAGTACAAAATAACATGGATAGGTGCTGACTGTGTCTGAAGAAGTGTGCATGCACATGAAAGCTCATACCAATAACAAACTTAGTTGGTCTCTAAAGTGCTACTGGAGGGAATTTTTTATTTTATAGATAATACTATATTTGAGGGACTGGTGATTTAAATCAGTTAGAAAAGTCATAATATTTTCCTATATTTTTGCAGTGATATATAGTTGTGTCCAAGATTTGCCCATACTGTAAAATATCCATATATACATTCAAATATCAGTGTACCCTTAGAAAACATTGTATAGAGAAATATAACAATGGGAAAACATAGTATTATATAGAAACAGTAGATTGTATCATTTGATGTAACAAACCAGAAATGGAGGTTGAGGGAAGTCAACAGGGAGGGGGGAAACTGGAAAATGAATGTTTAGTAATGATGATGGCTATTTGTTGCAAGAAAGAAAATAATTTAAAAAAAATTAAAAGAGAAAGAAAAAGAAAACCTTGTATAGGAAAAATGTCTAAATGAGAATAAGTGACCTGGAAATTCTTTTCTTGCCTAATATTGTAAACTACACAGCTTCTTAAATTAAAAAAAAAATCAAATAGTTCTCTGTGTAGTGTGATCTTTCATATATCTATACCTATATATAATGTGGTTGATAATCCTCTAAGTAAAGTCAAATCTTGGGATTGTGGTTGTTTTAAAAATTTGTTATCCAACTTGCAACAAGTTATTAAAACAAGATTCCCCCCTTCTTGTCTAGTTCTTGAACCTGAAGGTTTCAGAAAGTCAATGAAATATGTCTTGTCAAATATATGATGGGTTTCAACTCCTTACTAACAGAATGTGAAATGGATTTTACAGAAAGAAAAGAGCCAGCTGGGCACAGCATCTTTTAGGAGAGAAAAAAGCTGAGCAAGGATGTGCTTTGGGTCGCTTTGTAAAATTCTTTGCTGGAGGCCATCAGATCAGTTCAAGCCCTTGAATAATTAAGCTGCTCAGCTCTTCAATTCTACACAAGTGTATTCATTTACAGAATCAATTGATTTCCATCATGAGGGAGTCGTTATGAGCCGGACCAACATTAAAGTCTGCTGCCTCCATCGCCTCGGCTTCTCCAATGAGCTATTGATTTTGTTTCTCCTTGTGTGGATTTTGCATGGTATTGTGGCAGCTCTGTGAAGCTGTGGGCTGGTGTGTCCCACATAGGAGGCATATCTCGGAATTTCATGAGGAAATATTTTAAGGCCCACTAAAGTTTTAAAAGTCAATAAATGAGTAAGAGAACTAGAAAAAGACAATACAGAAATATTTGTGCTGTGAGAACACACACACATATTCATACATTTTTTGTTTAGTCGTGTCCAACTCTTCGTGACCCCATGGACCAGAGCACGCCAGGCACTCCTGTCTTCCACTGCCTCCCGCAGTTTGGTCAAACTCATGTTAGTAGCTTCGAGAACACTGTCCAACCATCTTGTCCTCTGTCGTCCCCTTCTCCTTGTGCCCTCAATCTTTCCCAACATCAGGGTCTTTCCCAGGGAGTCTTCTCTTCTCATGAGGTGGCCAAAGTATTGGAGCCTCAGCTTCAGGATCTGTCCTTCCAGTGAGCACTCAGGGCTGATTTCCTTCAGAATGGATAGGTTTGATCTTCTTGCAGTCCATGGGACTCTCAAGAGTCTCCTCCAGCACCATAATTCAAAAGCATCAATTATTCGGCGATCAGCTTTCTTTATGGCCCAGCTCTCACTTCCATACATCACTACTGGGAAAACCATAGCTTAAACTATATGGACCTTTGTAGTATTCATACATACATGCCGCAAAAAAGGTGGACAACATTTAGAGAAAATCCTGCAAAGTAGCCTGTTTGTGGGGTGTAGGATATGAGAAGAAAAAAAGGTGACTTCCTGAGATGTCTTCTGGCAGAGAAACAAATGGGACTGACTTATTTATTTATTTACTAACTTTCTAGAATTGTGCCTAGACGTGAGTGCTCTGTGACATGGCAAATGATGAGCAGCAACTTATGCTTTTGGTTGGATTTGCCTGCTTGAAAGGAAGAAACAACATAAGTAAGAAATCTCTCTTATCCTTCCTCCTGCCTGCTCTTTTCTCAGAGTTGATGTTGGAGCTGATTGGCAGTCCCTGTGGATAAGAGAGTTAAAAAGGATCTAGCCAGGGATTAATGGTGTGAAACTGGTAAGTCTGAAATGTTGCACTTCAACTTCTTGGCTGACTACAGACTGCAGGAGATCACAGAAAATCTTCATCATGTGCTGAAGCAAGAGTGGTGCTTGACTACAAGACTATTGCACCCATTGGGGCTTACTTCTGAGTAGACATGCATAGCCATGATACTTGTAAATATTAAGTTCACAGAGAAATAAGTTGCTGTGCAATAGGTTCGAGTTAGTGGAATTATTTCATGTCTGAAAACTGAACATGATTGGCAAGTCTATATGATTCCTTGAGTCCAATACCCAAATAAAGATAGGAAGGTTATTTTTGCAGTATATTTTGTATGTAGGTACAGCCTGTCTTTTTACCATACTGATTTTATTATACAATGGCGAAATGGTGATGTTTATGGATGATGTAATAAGATAGCCCAGAGGTTGATATAGACAAGTAGGCTCTTTTTTTAACACCTTCCTGGGCTAGAGAACTGCATTCCATTTCCCCCCCCCCAAAGAATGGCTGCATTTTGGTTTCCATACTGCTTCAGAAATTGCGAGTGAGGTAGGCTTGTCTTTGAATGTGAACTGAATTGAATTTATCTCCCATACCTAGAGCTGAGCAAGCAGAACATAAGGATTTCTATTTGAACTGAGAGTCAGTGCCTGCCTGCCTGGTATGGAGGAACAGAGGAGATTCTCTGGGGATATTTGATTAGAGAGGAATGAACTTTTTATAAAAACTGACTCTTGATCTTTTTTTAAAATTAACACTGTGAGTTACTGATATATTTTTGTTATATTATTAAATGAGCAAAGCTTGAAGAACTCCAGAACTCCTTATTTTGTTCAAGTTCATTTTGTAAAGAGCCATTCTAGCATGAGGAGGGCTTTTATAGCTACGGTTCAGAAATCTGAGACCCTTGCTTCATTGGGGGAGCCCGGCATAAAGTTGCTTTGCTCAAGTAGGGGGTCAGGCCTCTGACAGACTGATTAGAAAATAGCATATTGTAGCCAAGTCACATCCACGCCATACATTCAAGGCCCTCTTTCGCAGACATGGCTTCCCACTAAGATACTTGGCAACTGTAGTTGGTTAAGGTGCTGAGAGTTAAGAGATCCCTCAGAGAGCTATCATTCCCAGAACCCTTAAGAAACCACATTTCCCAGAATTCATATGGAAGTTGATTTCCCAACTTTCCTTGTGTAAGGATAAGCAGCACTGTTTTTCTAGAAAAAGGGGTACCGGAACTCACAATGAACGCCTCCCTTGTTCTCTTATACAGTGGTACCTCTAGTTATGAACTTAATTCGTTCCGGAAGTCCGTTCTTAACCTGAAACTGTTCTTAACTAGAGGCGTGCTTTCGCTAATGGCACACGATTTCCGTTCTCATCCTGCGGCAAAGTTCTCATCTCGAGGTAACTCTTCCAGGTTAGCATGGGGAACATGAGAGAACATGAGAGAGCTAAGAGACAAATGGCCCAACAGGAACATCCCACCCCCACCCAAGAGTGACATCCATGTGCAATTGCTGTTGGATGCCAGAGCAATGCCAGTTTTCTTACAGTTTCAGTGTGGACTTAAAAAAATAAAGTTTGATGTTTCTGACCATTGCAGGTAAAAAAATACTTACAAAGCAACCTAGACCTAGATATGGAAAGATCTTGGGAGTTGAGGCAATCCACAATTTAAAGGAATGGGATCTTAAAATTCATTAGTCATTGAGGTCTAACTCCACAAGGAATCTTCAAATGCCCTTTTCAAAAGCACGGAGGAACCCAGGAGAACAAAAGCCTACAGGTTTGGTTTATTTCTTCTGACTATGTGGCTCAAGGGAGTAGTTTTAGCACTTCACATTTGTAGTAATGGAAAATTCCTGGATGCTTAAGTCTGTGTGGAGCATTTCCTTTGTAAATGTGCCTTTTGATACCACTCTGGTTTCTGGTCTTTCTCCTTCTATGCCATTAGTCCCCCCCAGTGGATGTGATGTTTTCAAAATATATGTGTGTCCATGTACGTGTTAAGATGGGACCACATTTGCATGCCATTGATTGGAGCCGCTACAACACCAACCAGAGGCAGCCAAGCCTGAAACTGAGTGTGTTAAACAAACAAATCAGGAGCTAATGATTTTCCAATAACTCAGCTGCCCTCCTTATGTTTTTGAGATGCTATATTTTTTTCTTGGAGGAGCGAATTGATGTGGAGCTTTGAATTACAACAGAGAGGCTGATGTAAGGTGACTGCAAGAGGGTCGAGGGCTTTTATTTGCTGCTGTTTTCTGATTGATTGGTGTTTCAGCACTTTTTAATTTCATGTTCCGCTTCAGCATGGCCTCACCACAATTGCATAAACTGCAGCCATAGATCAAAAGCAAGAGGACAAAATGTAGCCTGCATCAAGGCCAGCATCCTGTTCCTTCAACTGTTAATATTTTACCCTCTTAATGCTTCATCTTAAACAGTCTTCCACAACCCGGTGCCCTCCAGCTCTTTCAGCCTTCATCACCACCAGTCCCAGCAAGCATGGCTAATGGTCAGCGATGTGGGAGCTACCGTCCAAAATATCTGAGTGGCACGAGGTTGGGGGAAGCAGGTCCGAACAGCAAAAATGCACAGTATCACTATCACCTGCCTGTCTTCTGCACTATTAGCATGATTTCGCTAATCGATTGTTCAGAGCCATTGTGATCTGCAGAAGGGCAAGGAAAGATGGTAACCTAGTAAACACATTTTCGTATGCTATTTTCACCAATATATGCATTTTGCACACAGTTTTGGAGAACTGCATTACAAAATTCAGAGTTGTGAGAAATTCAAAGGCTAGCAGCTTGTTTTGACATGCATAAAAAATAATCAACCCTATACATGATTACCTTCCTCTGGATGTATGCTAAAGCTCTACCCTGAAGGTATTTCAGGCACTGTATGAGAGACTTATGCTCTTGACTGGTGTTTTGTAAGTATGCTAGCAGCTGTGTACCAGGTAAAATAGAAACATTTGCCCTATAGTGATGTAGTAAGCAAAGGCTTTACCTGCTGATTTTCCACCTGTCAAACTGTTGCCCTACTGTATCAAAACATTGCAGGCTGTCCCCAGTACCTAACACGAGTGCTCCTATTCAGGGCTCCAACCAACCTGGATTAGGAAGTTTGTTGGGTGTTTTGGAGCTCATGGGGGATTTCAGGATAGGGAAGGAAAGGGGATGGCTATTATTATTATTATTATTATTATTATTATTATTATTATTCCCTTCCTGAAACCTTCCCCTCCTGTGCTATTTAGCATTAAAATAGAGGGGTGTGCTGCCAGTTCAAAACCTTTATTAAGTACAGTGGTACCTCGGGTTAAGAACTTAATTCATTCTGGAGGTCCGTTCTTATCCTGAAACTGTTCTTAACCTGAGGTACCACTTTAGCTAATGGGGCCTCCCACTGCCGCCACTGCGTGATTTCTGTTCTCATCCTGAGGCAAAGTTCTTAACCCGAGGTACTAGTTCTGGGTTAGCGGAGTCTGTAACCTGAAGCATCTGCAACCTGAAGCGTCTGTAACCCAAGGTACCACTGTATATAGTGTGGTTGTGCAGTACAGTTCTACAGAGTGGAAAGTATTATTTTTCCTTGCTTGCTTGCTGAAACATTCTCATGAACAAAAATGGCATGGGAGATTAAGTCTTTAACACCACAATGTTCATCCACCAAGTTTTCCCTCCTGGAGGATATAAGAGGCGCTCAAGAAGACCACCGTCCATCTTTCCCCCCAACTTTCTGTGGCTCAGCTGAACTCAACATTCTGTAGGTCGGGAAATGAATCCTCTCAGCCCTTTGGATGTTGCTGGACTTCAGCTTCCATTACACCTGACCATCGACCCTGCTGGCTGGAGCTAATGTGAGCTGGAGTCCAGCCAGGCTCCCTAGCCCATCCTTGCTGAAGATCTGGGGAGTTCCCAGGTCCTTGTTAGGCCACCCTGTCCCTATTTAATTATTCTCTTCCTTCTTTATTTACAAACTAATACACTGTTGCAAATATAAGAAGCTCTCCAGCTTTTCACTAACTGATCCTGTATCACTTCCAAACTGATAGCATGGGACCCCCTGTGTTTTATACTAGTGTCAGGGTCTGTGGCCATATGATAATAAAAATAATGTTATATTTATTAGTCACATTTTTGCACTCAAGTGCCTCAGAGCAACTTACACAGTAAAATAAAATAGCAAAAGACATTAATATCAGATAAAAACAGCAATAACCAAAGCCTAAAATACTCTTCTGACAATATATTTAAAAGGAACGTGTCATTTCGTTGTTCTTGTTCATATTAGAGGAAACTATATACAACATGTGTGTTTTAAAAAAATATGTTTATTTTCCATTTTTATTGGGAAATAATTGCCTTTGTTACTAAAAAAAATGTCTGCCAAGGGAAGCCAGCTGCTTGATGCGGGTGGGTTTATGTGCGGGTGTTTATCATAGTGTGTTTTGGATATTTGGTTCTGATGTCACCCTCACATAATAATGCAAACACAGAGAGGGAGCTCAAAGAGATCAAGAGCTGATCTCTTTCTGAAGTGTGGATGAGCTTTCTCCATTTGGAAATATTTTCAGACTGCAGAATCTTCAGAGCAAAGGCACCCTTTTCTAAAAGAAGGAATATGCATGAGGGTTTTTTTCAGACCATTGAACACACCTTTCTCAAAGCAATGGAGTGGCCAGGGAGCCTAGCCCAGAAGATATGTTCTAGATAAAATGCAAGACTTTATGAGATTCACATGCCTTTTGGCAATTTGAATACATTTCAGTGATTCATCACATACTGGCTTTGCACTTCCGGGAATTCGTGCAGTAAACTTAACCTTTTGTTTCTTTCCATTCTCCTGGTCTCAGAAGATTTTTCCCTCCTTCTGTAATATTATCACTGGAATTTTACTTCTGAGGAAGGCTATTTAGCAACTAAAAAAATTACAATAAAAAAATTCCTTCCAGTAGCACCTTAGAGACCAACTAAGTTTGTTCTTGGTATGAGCTTTCGTGTGCATGCACACTTCTTCAGATATCTGAAGAAGTATCTGAAGAAGTGTGCATGCACACGAAAGCTCATACCAAGAACAAACTTAGTTGGTCTCTAAGGTGCTACTGGAAGGATTTTTTTTATTTTATTTTGTTTTGACTATGACAGACCAACACGGCTATCTACCTTTAACTTAAAAAAATTACATTACTGTAATTTGGGGAAAGTCTGCAGCTCTGTGGTAGAGCACTTGTTTGTATACAGAAGATGTCCGATTCAATCCCCAGCATCTCACGGTAGGTTTGGGGAACACCAGTCTGAAGCCCTGGAGAGTCGCTGCCAGTCAGTGTGGACAATATTAAGCGTGACTATATATAGGGAAGTTTTCTGAGTTTCTCTTAAGGCCCAGTTAGATATTATGAGACAGCCATGATGTTTCCTCATGATGCTGAGGGGCAGCATTTTCAGGAAAGAATTGATAGACAACCGAGGTTAGGTTTAACCCTTCCTCTGAGGCCGGCCCTATCATTAGGCCCTACCATAGCACCAACTGCTGAGCAGTGGGAGGCAGGGGTAACAGCAGAGAAAAGCTGGAGGACAGAGCTGTGTGTGCTACCCAGTTTGGTCCTTACAGCTATGGCACAGGATGGTACCTGGTTTATAGTACTGAAGTAAGAGTCAGCTTCCAGTGTTGCCAGCTTTTATACATGTAATGGGGGAGAAGTTATGGATGTCAGAGAATCCTGACAAAAATGGAAAGGGGAGTTATCCTATGTGTGTAATGGGAATTCACTGTTGCTGTTGCTTTCATTCTGCTAAGGATATGTAATTGATTACATAATTAATTACATAACTTACATACGTTACATGATTTACCGGCAGTGAGTCAAATAATGTAGCTGGAGTGCCAACTTGAATAAAATATTGGGGTGGGCCAGGTAATTCCCACCCTGGAGAATTGATCACATGATGTGGCACATGCACACCATTTAAATGGCAATGGCCATTAACTGGGGGGGGGGGGCTCAAATATTTTATCGGGGAGAGAAGATGAACTGCAGCCAAATGGAATTGGTGCTGCGTGTGACAAATGCAGGGCAGAATGGGAAATGACACTTTCTTACAGCCCCAGGAGCTGTGCCACAGAGAGCAAAATGTATTGGACCGCCAGTGTGGTATAGTGGTTAAGAGCGGTAGACTCGTAATCTGGGGAACCGGGTTCGCGTCTCCGCTCCTCCACATGCAGCTGCTGGGTGACCTTGGGCTAGTCACACTTCTCTGAAGTCTCTCAGCCCCACTCACCTCACAGAGTCTTTGTTGTGGGGGAGGAAGGGAAAGGAGAATGTTAGCCGCTTTGAGACTCCTTCGGGTAGTGATAAAGCGGGATATCAAATCCAAACTCCTCCTCCTCCTCCTCCTCCTCCTCCTCTCCTCCTCCTCCTCCTCCTCCTCCGGTCTCTCTTCTTCATGTGCTCCTCTGGGCAGTTTTTATCCTCACCCTTCGCCCTCTACCCTGGCAAGGCTGCCTGAATGAAATCCAGGTTGAGGAAATAACTTGGGAGGGACGAATGAGAACATTTGCAATTAAATTGCTTTTCATTAAACAGAATTTAACTGATACATCAAACAGGGATATGAAAATGAAGAGAGATAGTTATTAAAAAAAAAACTTGACTGAAAGATCATTAGGATTTCTTTTAAAGAAAGATTCTGGATATTTTGGAGGAACTCAGTTCTTGTGAAGTTCTGAAACAACTCCGTCTCTTGATATGGATCTTTTAAAATGACTGCATTCATTTGCATCTAATTAATGAATGTATTTATGCAGAAGTGAATGTGGATTATGTATATGAGCAAACATGAACTTAATTTTTTTTAAAGTTATTTTAATGCTAATTTGTGACTCGGGCTGAAATTGTATATACGCTTACCTGGGAGTAAGTCCTGCTATATTTATGGAGATTTTTTTTTTTTTTTTTTTTTTTTGGTAGAAGACGTGGCTAGAATTACACTTGTTTTTGATTTTACTGTCTTTTTAAACACTTTGAGACCTAGTACCCCTTCCCCCAATTCACCAGCTATGTTACCAGCTGCCAAGTAGGTGGCAGCAGCCCCCCTCTCTCTGCATTTTCAGTCACTTGTCAAGTCATAGCAACATAGGAAGCTGTCTTATACTGAATCATGCCATTGGCCCATCTAGCTCAATACTGTCTACACTGACTGGCAGCAGCACGCCAGGATTTCAGGCAGGGGTCTCTCTCTCTCAGCTCAAGCTGGAGATGCTGGGAATTGAAACTGGGACCTTCTGCATGCCAAGCAGATCCTGTGCCACTGCCCTTTGCGCCTTTCCTCATCATTGGCAAGAACGGATCTGAGTGACCAAGTATTCATGGAGTGTATGGAGGGGCAGAAAGGGGCTGCATTGAGTTTGGAAGACTGCAGATGACTCAGGCCTGCTTTTAAAAAGAAGGGGAGGAAAGACCCAGTCCCGAATTCCCAACACTCTGCATGTTCTGTTGCTTACCTGGGTCTCCCACACAAGGAGGTTGTCCCCTTTCAGTTTTAATAGAAGAAGACAGTTGTATGCCTGAAAGTGCCTGTCACAGAATTGGAAGGCACCACAAGGATCATCTGTTCCAAACATCAATCTTTCGCCCAATGTGGGGCTCTAACCCACAGCGCTGAGTTTAAGAGTCTCATGCTCTACTGACTTAGCTATCGCTCCTCATAGAAATGAACAGGAACAAATACATGTAGGTGGCAGAGGTGCAGTTCTATGGGTTGCAGCCGATGATATCTATGGGGGAAGAGGTCAGATTTTTACCTGCTTGCACAACAGGACTTCACTTTCCTCTTTTCCTCCCTGCAGCCCCCCACATGTTCCCACAATCTGCTCTGGACTGTTGAGATCCTCCAGATCAGATTTAGCAAACCTGGGGAGGATAGGAAGGAGAAGTCCCATTTCATGACTGGACGTTCTCTTGTGCAATGTATGATTTCACCATTACTCTACATAGAAGATGAAGCACTGTCTGTACATTGGAGACCTTGTGCTCAGTGAAATTAAGCCTGTGGGGTCCAGTCTATACCTAATAGAAAGATAGCATAAGAAGTAGCTGATGGCTAAAGTTTTTGTACTTTAACAGATTTTGTACTTTAACAGATTTTTGAGGGACCAGCCACCACTGTCTTATCTGACTTATGATGAAAACTTTTCATTTATTAGATTTCCCTCCCAAATGAAAAGTAATATGCAAAGGCATAACAGTGTTATCTTCTCTGGGCTGTTTTTCTTGCTAGGCTACCATGTGTAACAACACATTTGATTTTGGAGTAGATTACATTAAGAGGAAGAGTGTGTTTGATTAGGAAATATATTCTATATTACACCAGACCTAAGCGTTATTACTTTTGCCAGAGTCTCAGCATATGTATTTAATGCTTCCATTTTTCTGCATTTTGATGTGAAACACTATCTCTCCTAATAAGAAAGTGTCATGTATTTTTATTATAAATGGATAATGAAGATTATCAGACTAAGGGGTGTAGTTATAAAAATAGGCAATTGGTTTAATGCACATTGGCTGGTTGATGCATACAATAAATAACAAGCAACCACATTAAGATTGCAAATAGGCAAATCTTATTGGAGTATTGATTTCTTTGGAAATAGGAATTATTACTCTTGGAGAATTCAGATTTGCCCTGGCAACACTGAAGAAGACACTTTGCACTTTGTCTTTGTACACTGCATGATCTACAGTCCCTAGGTTGCAAATCCTTAGGCTACAATCTAATAGACACCTTCTAGGGAAAAGGCACCACCAGATGCAGTAGGACTTGCTTCCAAGGTAGAACTGGAGTGTGGTCTTTTTATTTTTATTTTTTAATAGTAAATTTTATTAATATTTTCCACATAACAAAAAAAGCAAAAAAAACAAAAACAAAACCGAAAAATACAATACACAAAATACAAAAACACACCTATGAAAAACAAATCCAAATCTTACAAATTAATAATATAAACACTTAAAAAGAAAACAAACATTGACTTCCACCAACTCCACACCACCTCCTTTGCTTCTCATTGTATCTTCCTGTTTTCCTTATCATCTCAGTCCTAACATATAAATATAAATCCCTCTTTCTTACCCTTTCTTTTCACAAGGTTATTCCAGACTCAGCCAGATTTCTGTCCTCGAACCTTGACTTTTAAGATATTCGTTTAGGCACTCCCATTCCCTTTTCACTTCACTTTTTGGTTTTTGTCTTGTTATATCTGTCAATTTAGCTAACTCTAAATATTCTGAAAGTTTACATAACCATTCTGCCCTTGTGGGCACTGTGGTTTAGTCTTAATCAGGCGGTCAAACTCTTGGCTGCAACACTTGCAGCCAAGCTGGTGCCAAATGTATTGCTCTGCTTTCCTTTAGACCACACCAGCAAGGCTGAGAGCGGGGTGGTCTTGTCATCTGTGCAGCCCAGGACCTCCATAGGCACTGCCCAAGCTTACGCCCTGAGGAGATCACTTTGGGGCTTCTAACACAGCAGGTTGACTTCACCCCTGGAGGTGCACTTCATTGTCTCTCGAGACAGATGGATGCCAATGACAAAATGGTATCTACCCTCTTCAGCCATAGTATCTTCTAACCTTGATTCAAATAAATGTTTTGCAGTGGGTCATATCTTCAGACTTAATACCAACTGAGAAAGACCATAATGAGCTATCTTAATAAAAATGGCAGTGTTTTTAAAAGGTGGAAAAAACCCCAAAACACCTCCCCTCCCCACCCCCAGTCTCCAAAACTGTTTTTAATAGAAAATAGCTGAAAACCTATTTGGTTCCATTGCTAACATTATTTTCAACCACTTAAATAATAAACATCTTGAAATCGCAAGATGTTGCAAATGGATTTATATATTTCTAAATCAATGGTTTTGAGCTATTGACAAAGAAAAGGGTGGATAATATGTCATCCTCCTAGTGTAATGGATGACCTTCATTGGAGGTTTTCAAACAAAGGTTGGATGGCCATCTGTCAGGGATTATTTAGTTGCAAACTAGATGATCTTATGGGCATGCCTTCCAGCTCTATAATTTTATGCTTCTGTGCTGGGTGGATTACAACTTCCCTGAATCTTGCTGGCTGGGGCTGACAGGATGCCTGCAACATGGTCATATGGTCATATGCAACATGGTCACACATTCCCTATTCCTGGACTAGGAGGTCAGTGCAGAAGGTGATACGACAATCTGAACCTGAGAGAATCCTGATAATGTATCACTATGTTGGAAGCCACTGCACTAGGGTTTTTATTTGGCCTTAAACTTATCAGCAGACCTGTCACTACTGTTATGGAGACTTCCAAGGACCTTAGAGCCGGCTAACTTCACTGCTGCTCTTATTCATAGGATCAAAGTTTAGGGCAAGATTGTGTTAGAAACTGGGAAGATACATAATGTCCCTTGCACAGCTCACCTCCTTGAGTTTATAACAGGGGAGAAGGTGGGAAATAGACTACTAAGATGAAACCTAATTATTCCATGCAGGTTATCATGAGATCCTTGAATGAATGATCAAGAAAGCAGTTCCGTGAAGTAGAATGTCAGACTTGAATTACAACCTCCAAAAGTTTTGTTCAACAACTGCAATGTGTTCTGTATCATTGTCTCAAATGCGAACGAAGTTCCAGTGATTCTATTTACCCCGCCTGTCAAAGTTATCAATGGAAACATGAATATATATTAGCAGTCTCATTCTATTTCATGTGACACCTGCGGAAGAAGATAAGGCTGCAGAACAATGGGAGCTGCTTCCTTTGCCGCACCAGGGTCAGATGCATTTATTGCAGCTTGAATTATGTGGGAAGAGAAGAAGGCAGGTGTTTTGCATACCAAAAGTGCCCTGTTGCTCACGGAGCAGAATGGCCTTCGTGACTAAGTTAGATAAACTGTTAGCAAGCGGGAAGCTCACACTGCCTCCCCCACTCCATCTTGCTAAAGCGAAGTGGAAACTTAAAGATTATTGAGCCATTCCAAGGAAATGAAACTGATTGTGCTTCTTTCTTCTATTAGCACCAAAGACCTTTGAGTGTTTGCTGGTTTATGGAAAGTAAATAAGAAGGACGTTTTAAAAGGAGCTGCTATCTTGACCAAATCACCTGTGACCGAACTACGGATCTCACTGAGTTAAACATTGGAATTTAGATTGTTCCACTGCATTGATGCACTTTGCAGCTGGCCTAGAGTAGCATATATATACTCTAGCAAAAGCAAGTCATCCCTGACAATTAGTTACTCCTAGGTTGGTCAGATTCAATCACTGTATAGCCAGGCTACCTAAGCTAGAATTTTTAAAAGTGGGAACCCTAATTCTTTTCGGGAGTTCCCCAAACATCTCTGATCTGTGAACGATGTTATTATATCCTGATTGCTTAGAACTGGACTGCAAAATTGGAGTGGGGCCATTTTGGTCCATTGCTAGATCCATACCAGGAGAACTGGTGTAGTTGTTAAGAATGTAAGGTATGAGGCTGGAAGTCTCTAGGTCAAATCTCAGTCATTAACTCACTATGCGGCCTTTGAAACATGGATCTCAGCTACCCATATACATTTTAGAAGAACTACAACACTGACATAAGCAGTGAATAACCTTTTTTTTTTTTGGCCAACTGCTCAGGCCCCTAACACCACCAGTACACACAACCATAAGTGCGCACAGCCCCCTTCCCCATATGATCCATAGTTATCAGCTGATGAGAGGGTCATCACCCCATCTCTGCTCATCAGTCTGATGGCAGAAGAAGGGGCAATTTCCAGCCCTACTTGCTCTCCAACATCCTGCTGTTTAAAATCAGGATGTTCCCTTTTTTTTGGTCTGGCACTCTGGTGTGAGCCAGCTGATTCCCATGAGAACACGAGATCAAAAGCAGGACACTCCAGAATGCCATCATAAGCCAGGGTGGCTTCTGTAATTCTGGGATGTTGTGCTCAAATTGGGACAGTTGAGAGGGTATGTCGCTATCAGGGCACTGGGTTCTGCTCGCCGCAGGACTGTGTCTGTTTTATTTTAATTTCTGCTGTCCCTCTCTCTCATCCATTCACACACACACACACACAAACACGTACTGTTGTGTTGCATACTGTAGTAGATCATCTGCCAGCCTTCCTCTTGCCATGTCTTCTGTAGCGAAGAGCCTATCTATCAGCTCCAATAATATCTGGACTGGAAATGAAAACACTTTAATTGCTTGTGCTGTGCTCTCTCCTTTCTCACAGCAGCATGCCTGGTGACCTCTCCTATAAACCACAGGTAGGTTCTTCTAACACAGCATTTCAGAATCACCAGTGTAGGTTATTATAGCATTATGTTTATAAGAAATAATGAGAAATCTGTTGTATACACAAGATATTAATTCTGAAATGTTTTTGGTTCCCAAAATAAATTTGTGTGCATGTTTATGTATGTGAGAGAGACAGAGAATGTTGGGAGACAACTGCAAATTTCCATAAGATTGTAGTATGCATAGCTTATTGTATAAATATATCAAAGCTCCCGTAACAACCCAGAAAATGGAATTCAATTTTGGAGAATGTAAAAGGGCTTAAGTAGGGTGCAACAATTTTATGCCAGCTTTTGATTGCCCCCTGTAGGCACAAGAATTACACTCTTAATAAAGCTATACAGATTCATACTTAGCACATTCCCTCCAAGGATCTTAAAATGGCCTGTGGAAGCTGATTAGTCTCTGCATTTTTACTTTTATTGAAGATATAGGTAAGTGTCTATTATGCTATTGGAGCTGCTACATTTTGGTGTCCAGGCTAACAATCACTTGTCAACTTGGATGGGGCATATGTTGTTCAGAATGGCTCACCCAAATCCTCTAAAAAATTAATTCTGTTCTGCTAATTTTGGGATTCACGAACTGCATAAGAAAAATCTGATTTTTAGCAAGGAGATGCATTGTGAGAACTTCATAAAGCTCATGCCTAGCTAAAATGTGTCTGAAGAATATGTAACACCATTTATGCATATTTCACTTGTTACTCTTGCACCTTCCTTGCCTTCACTCTGTGCTGTCTTTCCCAGCATCAAAAGTTAGATTGTAATTTTCTGAGATAATTTCCCAGGAGCATTCTGAGAACAACTCAGATCCAAAAGATTCCAGTGCTTAGAGCTATGTGGAAATAGCATCTCACTATCCCCCTATCCTCCTGCCCACAAAGCAGTCCGAAAGCACCTCAAAGTGCAAGTAGATAAATAGGTACCACTCCGGCAGGAAGGTAAACGGTGTTTCTGTGCGCTGCTCTGGTTCGCCAGAAGCAGCTTTGTCATGCTGGCCACATGACCTGGAAGCTGTCTGTGGACAAACGCCAGCTCCCTTGGCCTATAGAGCGAGATGAGCGCCGCAACCCTAGAGTCGTCCGTGACTGGACCAAACGGTCAGGGGTACCTTTATCTTTATCTTATCTCCTGATCAGAAGGTCGGCGGTTCGAATCCCCGTGACAGGGTGAGCTCCCGTTGTTCAGTCCCAGCTCCTGCCTACCTAGCAGTTCGAAAGCACCTCAAAGTGCAAGTAGATAAATAGGTACCACTCCGGCAGGAAGGTAAACGGTGTTTCTGTGCGCTGCTCTGGTTCGCCAGAAGCAGCTTTGTCATGCTGGTCACATGACCTGGAAGCTGTCTGTGGACAAACACATAGAGTCGCAACCCCAGAGTCATCCGCAACTGGACCTAATGGTCAGGGGTACCTTTACCTATCTCCCTGCCCCTGCATTTTGTGGCAGAGAAATTGAGAGCAACTGTTATCCAAATTTCTTTGGGGGAGGGGAAATTTTCCAACGGCTTCTCAGGGTTGGGACTCACTATTAGCAGTGGAGGTAGCCCAGCTGTTTTCTCTCTTTTCCTAAGTTTTTTTCTTTCTTTCTGTCACTGGCAGCAGTAGCTGCTGCACTGGCAGCCTGGCCACCATTTTGTATCCTCCACAATGTCCCAGACCTAGAGTCCATAGCTGTCAACCTTTCCCTTTTCTTGCGAGGAATCCTATTCGGAATAAGGGAATTTCCCGGGGGGAAAGGGAAAAGTTGACAGCTATGCTAGTGTCATTCCTGGTCATTGTGTAACACTATCCAAAAATGGTGGTGAATATTTGGAGAATATTAGGCCTTCTTTTTGGGGAGAGGGTAAAATCTCAGAAATTTTCTCAGAAAAAAATGTATCCTGGGAAATTTAAATTCAGCTCCAATCTCAGTCGATCCCACCCTCTGTGACAGTCTGAGTCATAAAACCAATTCCACCTTCAGATCTGAATCCAGACCAGACCAGAATAAGAACCTCAAAGTATGTCCTGTCACATGGATTTGTAACATATTATGATGATTCCATGCTAGGTGTACCTACATACTTGGACACTTAATATGTTGGCTTCCTCTGGGATGGGTGGCTGCCTCTTAAGATTGTGACCTCAAGTACTCCTTGGGGTTTTCATCAGATATTGCTGATCCTCCATAAGGATGGCTCTAGACAAAGCTGCAGTGCTAGATGGGATTCTAAGGTGGCACCTCGGAATGAGCATGCATAAGAACTCCCCCATATTCTGATTATCTAGTAACATAACCACTATAGCTTAGCTAGCATCCCACTTAAATCGAGCCATTCTCATGCATCCATTGTAGCATTAAAAAATAAAATAAATCCACATCACCCAGTCATCACATGATGGCTACCTTTGCCATAAGTGCTTGTTCTGCTGCTAATTTTATGGAAACATGGCTGCTTCTGCTGCATGGCTTGTTCCCACGCTGGCTGTAAAGGTAATACTAGGACAAAAATAGGTGCAACAATAATTGCATCATTGCATTTAATGCACAGAGTGTTTGTTTGTTTGAAGACAAATAGCATCATCTGGGAGATCTGATAATGATCAGATTACAGTAAGCAAGAAGGGGAAATGCAGATTGCAGTCTTGGGGGGGGGGGCGGAGAACCCTCTTTTGAAAAAGGGGGTGGGGAATCTGGCACTGGTTATCTTAGCAGCTGTGAGCTTCTGGTACTTCTGTCTCACCCAGAAAATCTTGTGCAGGAACAAAATGTTTTGTGGACTCCTCCCAGTGGTTCTCAAGATTCTGTCAAATGCCCATTATACAGATCCTTTTACTTCACAATACACAAAGGGCTAATCTACAGAACAATACGCATGGTGGAAGTGTGTTCTTGAAGTATATTGATCTTGCAGTATAGAAACTTTTACTTTTGCTGCCAAATTACACAAATTGTCATACCGGCTCATGTGTGCAATTATGTGGAAGAATAGAATGCTGAGTCTCTCCATGCAAATTACTCCCATTTATCACTGGATATTTTAGATAGATTAATATTTAATAGATGAGATTTACTATTTTTAAGAAATATTATATTTCTAATTATGTCAGAAAAATCATTCCGTGGAAATTTACGACATCAGACTGCCCTTCTCAATAAACTGATAACTTTACAAAATGGTTGCTAATGTCCTCCATGCTTATTGCTTAAGTACCTTTGATTTTTGTCGATAAAAGATAAATTAGCCTCCATCCAGCAAATTCTGTCTGGGTGTTTGGATTAATCTGGTACTCCATCTTATCTGAGATATTGATATAAATGCTTTGCAATTGTGCCAACTGGTCAGAGGGATTGGAATGAATATGAATATGACAATAAAGTTGCAAATAAGCAGAAAATTAATCTTGGGATGTTTAATCAAAATAATAATACTTATATACAATCAATTAATTTTGCTTGGAGCCTTGCTATTTACTAGTTGGCTTAAGAGGAGGACAATTAAACAAAATCCTAAAGATAAAAAGGGTAGTAAAAGCATAAAATTTTCATTACTGTGTAAAGTGAGGAAAATAAATTGAAGTAAGTGTCATGCAAAACAAGTCTCCCCTCTCACCTTTGGCAGTTGCACACAACTTATCTGTGCATTGTAACATAGGTGGAAGCAAAAGGGAGCATTGACAGAACCTGGTATTCAGCTACACCTCTTCTCACCTGTTATTCTGTGAGTCTTTCAGCAATTGATTAATTTGTCAGGAGGCTGCTGGATCCTAAATGTGACTACTGTTGAAAAATCCACCGTAAGATATCTAGAAGTTCCCTTCTTCTGGCGAAGGACACAAGAGGATGGCCTCCCCACCATGCCAGAGTTTTAATTCCCCGCTGAAACACCTCCATTGGAGCTGATTGGTCAGCGAGGTCCACCCCTTGAGTGGGGCCCAGCCCAGCGCCGACGGCCCGGGGAAGTGGCAGCAGGGAGGGTGCCAGTCTCTGACCCTTGGCCAGGTCACCGCAGGGCCCAGGGCAACACTGCCTACCAAATAAGGTAAGCAGACGTCCTCTTCAAGGTGTAAACCAAGAGGTCTAGACAAGATGAACACAAGAGTTGTTTCTACATTTCATGAATTTGTGACCATTGCTTAGTAGAAAGGAATTTTTATACCAAACAAATAGTGGATACAAAATTGCAATCGCTTCTAGTGAACGTATAGATTGAAGGGCGCAAGTTTGGTAAAAAATAAAAATAAAAAATGGTCTAGCTCAAGGTCTCTTGCAGCTTAGGTACTCTTGTCCTGCCCACAGCAATTTTTAATGCAATTCTTTTACTCAAGTCTTGGTTTATGGTAGATCATGGGAGGCCCTTAAAGCAGTGGGAAAGCAAAGCTAAGTGTATGGATGAATGTATTAACGCATGTGAGAAAATGGTGAAGACAAGGCTGCCCCCATTCTCCTAAAAAAGAAATGGGTTTCTGGGGTTTCTGGGAAGAAGAGAACTGTGGATTGTAGCCAACATTGCCATTCCACTTGCACAACAGATTTCTCCGTGTGCAAAGAAACTTCCCCTTCCTCTCCTCTTGTACAGACCCCTGTGAACTCTCTAGAACAGATTTTGGGGGCTTGCAGGAAAAGGAATGGGGCCTTCTGTGTGCATATGTATGTCTACGGTTGTCACATCAACAACTCATACTCTAGAGAGGTGTGCTTGTATATGTGGAAACTGACCAACTACTTATCCCCTCCCACTCACAAACCCCTGCCTCCCACCCCCAGCTTGTTTCAAATCATTTTTGAACATGCCTCCAAGGATCAGTAGCCCAGAACATCTGTTGTTGAATATTACTCAAATGCCAGATAATCTCGCAGTCTGTGCTTCTATCTGTGTAACAAATGTTCCTAGCCAGGAATGACATGAATGCTTTGGGGAATCCACGGATATCGAAAAATATAACTGCATCCATTACCTTTGCTATGTTTCAGACAAGTGCAGGATTAGCAATTAGCACTTGTGTGCCTTCAAGGACAATAGATGCCTACAATTTCGTTCTATAGTACACCCAATTTGCTTTGTGCCTACTTGAGTCAGCCTGCAATATTCTATCCGTCTTTTCCCATGCCCCAGCTTCACATCTTGTCCTGTGAGGTTATCACTTTTCATCTTCTTCCAACACAGGCAAGCGCATTCCAATATGTAGAATTTTTTATTAGATCCGTCCTTATGCAGTGGAAATAGAAGCCTTAGAAATGGAGGATCTGTGGCCAGGCAATCAAGGATGCCTCTGGAGAACTGCCTCACACAACTGACATTTTCCCCCCACATACATTTACGCTGGAATAAGAACAAGTGCACTGGTGTATGTTAAGATCACAGAAATGTCCTTTTGGGGGGGGGGGAGTCTTTGATGTTTTCCACAAGTATATGCCCAGACAAATGGATTTGCATACATGATTTATACCAGTGTGTACACAATCAAGGTGGAAATCAACATTCCACCATGCATTTAGGTGCCTAAGTACATGTGCAGAAAGCATATATACACATATGAGGCAGAGTCTGATGTTTCAGCCTCTCCTTTATGAACCCGTTTTCTCCACTTATCTAAGAAACAAAAGAATATTATATTTTTTAAAAAAGGGAGAACAAGAAATGGACTGGACAAATATTTTTCTTCTTATTTTAAATATTCCAGTTATAAATGATGTCATAAAAAGGAATAACATGTTTTCCAAGCTAAGAAAGAGAAAGCAGATTCAGTATGTTGTCAATAAACTCATATTTGAACATGCAGTGTGCCCCTGTTAAAATACAAATATTTAGGGTCAGTTTAAATGGCATATGAAGCTAAAAAAACAAGAGGTGCATCAGTATGTTTAATAAATCATGAACTGGAAGCGTATAGCACGCCCTTGGAGAGAAAATGCAAGTCAGCTTTATTGACAAAGGGACAGGCTTAATACATGTTTTGTGGCCACCCATATCATTACACTGTAAACCGTAACAATGAAAGGCAGTCACACTTCCACCAGGAACACTCATTAGTAATGTAACAGTTCCCAATTATATACCAAATAGATGTGCAGGTGAGATATGCATTTCTTTTGCATTAGAAGGACGTTATGTCAAGGTGTCAATGAGGACAAAATTTTATATGGTGGAAAAAATGGGGGGTCATTATGACTGGCAGGAACAGAGGAGAGCATTCAGAATAAATATTTGTAAGATAAAGAAATATATAATCATATTTTATAATACAAATGAGTATTAAGCTATCCTATAAGGTAAATAAAAGGTAAATGACCCCTGGACGGTTAAGTCCAGTCGAAGGCGACTATGGGGTGTGTCACACATCTCGGGAGCTGGCGTTTGTCCACAGGCAGCTTTCCGGGTCATGTGGCCAACATGACTAAACTGCTTCTGCTGCAACGGAACACCGTGACAGAAGCCAAAGCGCACATAAATGCCGTTTATCTTCCCACCACATGGGTACCTATTTATCTACTTGCACTGCCTCTAGTCTGCAGGCACCTTACCTATTCTTCAAGAATTCTCAAAGATTATAGACAGAGGCTCTGGGATTACATCTGCAAGCTCTTTTAGTATCCTTGTGTACAGCTCACCAGGACTTGGAATTTGAATTCATATACATAGCTAGATGTTTCCTTACCACCTCTTTTTAGGTTGGGCTGCAGCTGCCTCCTTACATAATTTATTCTGTTACTACCAGGTTGGGCACAGCTTTCCTTTAGGGTAAAGACAGAGGCAACGAACATGTAAAAAATAAAAAATAAAATGTGGATCAGTTCTGTGTTTTCTCTGTCACCCAACAGCATTTCTTATGCATGGCCTTCTTAAATCTCAACCCATCTAAATATTTTAACATGACTCCTAAAATACAATTTTTCTGCTTGGTAGATCCCCAGATTGTAAATCCACAAATTTACTTTAGAAACAACTTCAACAAGAGCAGATATAGTTTAACAAGTGGCAGTTGCCTGCCAGCCACTGGTAGGTTTGATGTTGTCCTTTTTGCTATGTGTTGGACTGTGTCATACAAAAGAAACATCAAAGCCTTGGATTCTAAGGAAACCTGGCAAACTTCTAAGGGAACTGAAATCAACAACACTTTGAGTTCTGCTTCCCTGTGTCTCAGTGTTACCCACATGTGGGATTGATTTTTGTTAAACCTCTCTGAAAGCTGAAGATATGTTCGGCAACATTTTGGAAAGGATACTGATGGAAGCTTTCTTATTAAGCTCGGAGGAAGCAAACAACCATAAATCTACTGTACTTCTAAAGTCTTAACAAGTAATATTTTATTTCTTTCTTCCCCTCAGAACTAAAATAATCAAACAGAAAAGCAGTTTAGACCCTGAGCTGCATTCAGAAAGTTATTAAAAGCCCAGAGGAATTGCATGGTTGTATATTTCCACCCCCATACCCGATTATTCAATGTATTCAAAAGGAAGAAACAGAGTTGTAGGCAAGATGGGGAAGCCTACAAATCAGTACAATAAACACTAAAAAAAGGTAAGAAAGATTAGAGCAAGAGGCCACAATAACAAACTGATTGCTTATGTTAGACTAGCCCCAGGTCTGCTCAGTATATTAATTTAAAAGCTCATCTTTTGGAAATTATTAGGTTATATCTAACCAGGCTGTTCCAGTCATGCAGGTACTTCTGCTTGTACAATAGAACTTCCCGTTCCTATTCTTTCCCCCCGTTCCCCCCAAATCTGTTCAGGGGGCTATCCCAACCCTCCAGAGCAGATTGGGAGGCAGTGGGGAGCATCTAGGGCAGTGATGGCTAACCTTGACACTCCAGATGTTTTGGGACTACAACTCCCATCATCCCTGACCACTGATCCTGTTAGCTAGGGATGATGGGAGTTGTAGTTCCAAAACATCTGGGGTGTCAAGGTTATCAGCCATCACTGATCTAGGGGGAGAGAAGAAGGAGAGGAAGTTCTGTTGTGCAAGCAGTAGTCATGGCATGAACAGGATAACTTCATTGGATACAAGCCACTGGACTGAAGACACAACTGATAAATATACAGGCTCAGTGGGAAAATGGTGTGTGTGTGTGTGTGTGTGTGTGTGACTTCTAGTGCTTAGCTGAAACCTCTCCAACAGTTTCTCTGATGTATTTGTTCACCGTGAAAGAGGCTACCCATTTTCTGCATCATCTGAAAGATACTTTATAACTTTGTTGAGTGCATCCTTTGCTGGGAACCATACACAACTGCATTTATTCATATTTATTCATATTCATCCAAACTATTAAGCTGCCAGTACTGCTCCAATCCCTGCCCACTGGATTGTTTAGGGCTTTGATATTCCACCTTTCTGTTATCATGCAGCTCAAAGTAGCATAAACGGGATTCCCAAGTGGTCTGTTATCCAGGCACTGACAATGCAGATCTGCTTAACTTCAGCAAGTTGGATGTATGATGTGGCTTCAAACCATGCATTAAGGAAAACAGAGTTTAAAAAATTGTCGCTCCAGTTTCCTGTGAAGACATTAATGTACATACTGATTTTTTTTTTAAGCCTCATATTTTTTTTTCCTGCACAAAGAAAGCTGCTCTAAACCTGGAGAGATTGTCTGTTCCCCTTGCAGGTGCATTCTGCAGCTGCGCAAGAGCACTGAAATAACTTTGATAGGACACAGGTGTTGGGTGACAATCTGGCCAAATATTTATTGACTATGGTGAAAAGCAGGTCGGGCATGGCAGTAAGGCAAGGATCATTTCCTAATTCCACTCAGCCCTTCCTGGTGGATTGGCACTCCATTGGGGCTGGGAAGTGTCCAAACCCCATTCATGGCAATCACCCAGCATTGTACCCTGATAGGGTACAAGCCAAGCATTCAGGGTCTCAATGGGCCACAGTGGGAGAGATTCCAGCCAGGTAGAGACCTTAACCTGAGCTTAGGATGTGCCTTAGCCAATCCTTCCCCCAGGACCCTTATGGCTCCCTTTACTATGCTGATATAGTCCAATGACATTTTCACCAAAGGGTAGAAAGTAAGCCTTAATTCACTAATGGAAAGGTGAACCACCTCCCCTGCCCTTTGTTGTTCAGTCATTCAGTCGTGTCCGACTCTTCGTGACCCTCCCCTGCCCACCAGGGTCCAATTAGATTGGAAGGGGGGGATCTTCTCCAGCCCTCTCAACCAATGACACAAAATAACCAGTGAGGCTCTGAAACTGAGGGAAGCTCGCAAGGCAAAAATGACCCTGAACTCTTGTGGGTGAGGCCTTTTAAATGGGGGGTAATGGGGGAAGCAAAACTATGCCTCCCTGCCGCTCTCTGGGATGCACACCACCAGGCAAAGTTGCCCCACATGGAGGTCATACGTGAAATGAGACTTGTTTTCACAGCCTTCCTAGGGCTGCAGCCATTCTGTGGGTATTATGAACTTCAGTATGTTAAGGTCTCTGCAATGAACGCTGTCCAGCCCAGGGGATTTTTTGATTTGTAATCTGTCAATTAGCTTAATACAGGCAGAGACTGATTTGCACAGGGGTTACAATTCAGATTCCCCCGGTGCATTGGCAGGGCCCATGTAAGGCCGCCCCACCCTGTTCTGTCCCTTTTGGTGACATTTTGGTTACATTTTCAGGTCTCTTCCAGGTTTGGCGCAACGTACGTATGTGTGGGCGTGCACATATTGGATGCACCTAAAATGGCCGCTGCCTGTAACGGAATCTTTTGTTATGCCTGTCTGACAAAAGTTCCTCTGGCCCCCTCCCTGAAACAATGATTTGGGTGTGGATCACTTTCCAACATATTCTCCAGTGCAGACAGATGCCCAGAGCATGGAATCCACTTGGTGCCCTTGCACTAGGACACTGGGGACAGCAAGAGAGAAGACAAGTCCGCAAAAATCTCCTCTCCTCCTCTTACACGAACAGCGGATCTTAAACCCTTTTGTGAGCACAAATGCACCCAGTCTGCACCTCTGCACTCTCCTGTTGTCCTTCAGTTTTCCTTCCATGCCATTGTCCTATAAAGGTCCTTCTGCTGCCCTGGCTTGTTTCCTGCTTGAAATGTTTGCTTGTTTTTATGGCTTTAGCAATTTGTTCCTCAAATTGCTTCTTCACTCGCTCTATCAACAACTTGCCTTTGTCTGGCCAGAGTTCATGCTCTGTCTTATATTTGTCCTTTGTTCAATTCTTCCAGTTTTTAAAGGACTCCTTTTTGCCATGTGTGACTTCTTTGTTCCTGCCATATATTTCACCACACTTGTGGTACTAGCAGATACCCAAGAAATCTCCTGGTTAGACCGGCTGAAGAAATTCGCAATGTAGAAATAATGGATTGGTTAAGTACAACCATGCATTATCCTTTATGTACTTCATTTAACAGCTCTTATTTTCTACTT
Organism: Darevskia mixta; assembly: GCA_034641385.1. Taxonomy (NCBI): domain Eukaryota; kingdom Metazoa; phylum Chordata; class Lepidosauria; order Squamata; family Lacertidae; genus Darevskia; species Darevskia mixta. The sequence continues at coordinate 7,023,607 of JAWWNH010000001.1, read as the reverse complement.
TTTCTGTTTGAAAGCTCTATCATTTGTTAAACATTAACAGCCTTAGTCAAACTGAAATACTGTGTATTGTTTTCATTAAGATCTGTCTGGATGGTCAATATTTTCTTCTTTCCTTCATCTTGAAAACACAGAAATGTTGGTTACCACAATATGCACAGACTAATTTGTTGGATCAATACTTAGTATTTTCAGTTTTCAGTTTTTTGTCAGCATGTCACTTACAAAATTGAAACTGACGTGACGATAAACGAGCTTGGCAGGCATAAAGGTCTGGATTCAGAAATTGGTAATGAGTTTTTTGATAACTAGCTAGGAGTGTTGGGGTGCCCAGAGGTTTATCACAATGTGTGGCCATGAAGCTTATGAAAGTGCAGTGGAGATCAGCTGCTTTGAAACACATGAACCTGCCAAGTTTAAAAGAGCAATTTTAAGAAGTTTTTAGTAGCTGGGCCCTTGTGTTTGGATGTGTTTCTCATCCCCAAAATTGCCTGGGCCAGGCAAATGAGGCAGGCCTGAGAAACATAAGGCCAACTGGACTCATTTTAGCCTAAAGGGCATTTCCCCAACTTGGTAGCTTCCAGATGTAGTTGGACTCTGGATAAATCACTTTTAAAAATGTGTTTACAGTACTAGAACCAGTGCTTTTTTTCTTTTAAAAAAATGTTAAGGGGTACTCTCATTTTGACTCAAGAAAATCACCATTTTATAGTTCAAATTGGGGGAAAATAAGCACAGTAAATGGACAAAAGTACAAAGATTCACAAAATGTTTAGGGGTATGCGTACCCCTGCATCCCCCCAGGAAAAAAAAAATCACTGACTAGAACAAAGTTTAGTTTACATACCGGTCATGTAAGGGTAACATTTGTAATACTAAGTATCTGTTGGTGAATGATAGTTGACTGTTATTTAGCTACCCAAGTCTGGCCTGTGAATACTGGATTCTGTTAACTGCTGAGATAGAGGGTTGTAAAATTATATTTTTGATTGGTTTGTGGTTAAAAGTGGTCACTTATTGGAAAGGAAAAGTGGTCTGATGAGGGGAAGAGTAACAGAATCATAGAATCGTAGAATTGGAAGGGACCCTGATGATCATCTAGTCCAATCCACTGCAATGCAGGAATATGCAGCTATCCCATACATGCAACCTGGGCATTATCCATGTTGGCATTGTTGCTGCTTTTGTTCTAACAGCTGTGATGTGGCAGCCATAAATCATGGTAGGATGTTGGGGATGCTGCCATTTGAAGCCAAGTGATATGTGTTATGATCTAAAGCTGGAACAGAGGGAGCTGTAGAGCCATTAAGTCCAGAGCCCAAAACTGCCTAACTGCACCACTGCCTACAGGGGAAACAACTTTTCTAGCTCCAATTTTATGAAAGTGATGACATTTTGCCCAACAGTGTTCCAACAGCATCACCTCCGTATCTCACTTTTCCTTGTGAACTACATATAAAGCAGGGATGAGGGGCATGCCCCCCCAGTGTTATTGGACTATAACTACAGCTCTGAATCTTTGCAATGTTGGCTGGGGCTGATGGGAGTTGGAGTCAAGCAACATATTGAGCCCCACTGGTGTCCACCCCTAAAATAAAGGGTATTTACTATGCACTCTTACAAAAGCCTCTATGTGTGGTATATATCTGCTCTATTTTCCCTCATTAATCTGCAATGCATGGCACTGAGAGGGTATCACCAGACAGGCATGTTTTAGCTAATGAATCATTGATTAGCATCCAAGAAGCCAGTATACAAGTTGTATTCCTTCCAACAGCTTGTAGTGGCTTAATTTTGTAAGTAGGTAACATAACTTTCCAGATCCGTTCACAACTAATGCCCACAAATATTGCTTTGGGTGTGCATAATGAATTCAGCCAAGAACAGCACTGATAAAGAGCCAGGGACTCAGTGAATAATAAACCCGGCGTTGAAATGGAAGTATTGTGAACAAACTGTCTGTACAATGAAACCACAGCAGAGCTCAGTTCTGGAAATGAGCTCTCTATACCTTTAGAGATATCCCTGTTATTGAACCACTGCTTATCACACCGCTTTGAATTTGTACTGCAATTCCTTCCTCCTATTTATGAACATTTTATTTTTAGTCATCCGGCCACCACACCGCCCCAAAGAGTTGCAGATGTCCTGCAGGCCATTAAGGTTCCTGGCCATTGGCCCATCTAGCAGGGAGTATGCATTCGTTCACTTTTTGCTTTGTGTTTGCCTCCATCTGAAAAAAATATGAGCTTATCTTTTATGGATATTTGTGTATGGGTGTGGGTTTTTGTTTTTGTTTGTTTGTTTGCCAAATTTGAAACAACTTTCAGACCCATTTCAGATCTATAAATGTGACAAATTGAATATCCCTATTTCTTACCAATGACCCTGTGCCAGGTTCCTGACAACCTCAGTTGCAATATTGGGCATGCAGCAAAACCAAGTTCTTTATGCATTCCTTCCACCATAGCTGGTGGGCCATTTGGTGCTTCTTGGGCCAAGCTAAGGCCATGCAGAAAATCTTCAAAGAATCTGCAACTCACTAACATGGCAGCATCTGTGGCTCTTGCCTCCATCAAAGCTTATACTTGCAACAGTTTACATTATGCCTTTAGCACAGGAAGCCAATGGGGCAATTTTGAACAACTGGGCATTCTCATCTATGACTCAGTTCTTAATGGTCTTTAATATTCACGTAAGAATATTTGTTTTTATGGAAAAGGCCTAAAGGTTGTTGCTGCTATCAGCATGTGGACAAGGAAATACAGCATAGCAGTTCTGTCAAACACCATTTTCAAAAGCCTTCCAAGACATACAGGTGCTAATTATCCTTTACTTATTGCACACAGAGGGGCCTAAAAATGCCATTAACAGATGGAAGATTTCATTTTTAAATACAATCTTCACTGAAAAGAAACTGTGTGCAAAGAGGGATGTTAAAAGGTCCCCTGGGATCAAGGCTTTGATGGTTTATTGATCTCATTTGATGCTTTTAGAGTCATTAATAGTCACCTTTCTTTTGTCATTCAGTCCAAGGGAGTAATTGAACATTACGGAATTGTAGGTCATTGAGCACTTTGTGGTAGTTTGTTCAAGCAAACGGAGCATAGTGCGCCTGCTAGCTAAGTGGCACTGTTAAGGAATCAGAGAGGGAGGGAAGAATTGCTAAAGAGAAACAAAGCACAATTCTACACTATAATGCATGGCTCTCTACAAACACCAGAATCAATCGCTTTCAAAAAAATGACTTGTGAGTAGTTGCCTTAGATCTTAGCAATGTGGCAGGCTGGTGGCCAATAGGAGATTCAAAAGAGTTGAAGCTGAGTATAATACCGGTAGTGGTATGGTGTCATTGGCCGTATGCTACAATACAAACACACTCAGCCCACTATCATTCCTGGCTAAACAGGTTTTGTAGTTTTTCCCCCAGTGTCTCAAACATCTGTGATAATGTTGCAAAATAAATATGTCTTGCTGTGAAGACCATGTGAAGCAGTACTCTGTCTCAAACTGGACAAATAATAATAATAACAATAAATAATTATTTGATGTTGTTTACCTTCCCTGCAAGAAGCACTGGGGGAGGGACTGTAACAAAATACTGTCATGTTTTAATTTTAATTTTAACTTTTAATCAGCATCTTGTCAGTCTGCAGAAACAGAACAAACATCACATTTTCTCTTTCATGCAAGATTTCTTGTCATTTTTCTCGATGATTCCTTTTATCAAATTATGTCTGAATAAAAGTTAACAGCAAACATTGCTTCCTTCAACCCCACCCCCCAATATTTAATTAAAATAATTAACAATTAAGAGAGCAATTGCCATAACAAATGCCAGCATTACTTATTTGTGCTTGTAGTCTGTAGTCTGATCTGGGGGAAATTTAGCACTTTATGCCCTACAACATACTGAGCCTTATAAGAAGCATCTCTGATTGCTTTCCATGGCTTCAAAATCTAGAGGACTAGTAAATAATGGGATAAAGGTTTGTTCTCCAGGGGACAGTTCTGTGAAGTACAAACAAACTCTTTTTATATTGCCTGTTAAAAATGCCGTCCCATTTTTATTGTTAAATAGAACACTAAGGACAAGAATGAACAAATGAAAGGTCCCTGATAGCAATATTTCACTCTATTTTCATTGCTGGTTGATAGCAAGAGAAAAAGAATTAAGCATCTAAAACTGTGCTACATGAATGTTATTGTGTGGATTAAGTTGTACTGTGTATGCAGCCCGGCATCTTGAGAGGTGCAAGTGATAAGTTACTGCAACGATGGAAAAGAAAATGGCATTGCTATTGAAAGGATTTCCACGCAAAATGTTTCAGAGATGCTGGTGTGTCTGTTTCCCAATCGGACTCAATGAGAGGAGTATGCGCCTCTAGGGAGTTATAAGCATGCAACATTCAAAGTGTTTCTTGACCTTCATCTACGGGGAAAAAAGTTTGGACTTTGGGACAGCTGCCTAGTTTGCTAAGGTCACAGGTGCAGCAAAAGTGATTTAACTTGAATTCACAGAATCAAGGATAATGGAGGCAGCACTGACATTTAAACAGTTGGCAATAGCACATAATGCCCATCGAAAGAACTATGAATGCACCGAAACATGTAGGGTTGGACCCAGACTTGTCCTTTTATGTACACAAGGACTTATTTTGTTTGCAGAAAGCCCCTTCCACCCATAGAAAGGAGGGGGGATTGTAGGCATCACGAGCCCTTCACGTGCGCAGGGGATGGCTTCATCCCCTGCCGCCATTGGCTGAGCCGTGGGCACGGCGCCTGGCAGGCCGACCAATCGGTCTGGCCGACAGGCGTGGCTTGCTGCATTTAAGCAAGTGCGCAGCCAGGGCTCAGCCTCTTGCTTCCTGCCCCCAGCTGAGCCTTTTTGGGCTCAATTGGCGGCTAGGCATTGGATTATCTTGGGAAGGCTGAAGGTGGGGGGGAGGTTGGGCCATCTCCTCCCCCAAAATGCTGAAGGGTACTTCGTTAAACGGGTCTGGGGGGCGTGTCCCTGTCCGAAGCCGTGGTAGGTGAGGGCCAAAGGCACGCCCCATTTCGGTGACCACAGGGTGAGTTCCTAGCTGATGTGCAGCAGCAGGGCTCTCCCATCGGTGGTTAACCCTTCCCAGACTGCCAGCACGGCGTACTGGAGTCGGAGATAGTCGGTTAGTTCCAATGCCTAAGCCAATACCGCTCTACACCCATAACCAATAAAGTTGTGGCCTTTCTATGCCCATTAACCTTACTTATTGTGTCCTGTGTTTTTATTTCACCACGGGAGGAGTCGGGACTTGACATGCAAGGGGCTCTGATACATGCTCATCTAGTTCCACCAAATTCAGGATTATTGCACAAACAAATATAAATGAAATGAAATATAATAAGGAAAAGATAGTTAAAAATAGCACGTACTGTTTAACAGAGAGGTTTATGGAAGTAGGTGATGTGTGTCAGGTTGTAAAATGTGTGTAGAAGGACTATAGACAATTGTGCCATGAAATCTTTTTTTCTTCCAGTGTCATGTTCTACAACAGATTTTTACTCAAATGTCAATCCCATTAAACCTTTATCAAAAAAGCCCTACTTTGATTTCCCCCTATTGCACTGATGAAACATTTGGTACCAGATGGCAACGAAGCATATTTTCAAATCACAGCAAAATAATAAGCCTTACCATCAATGGGTTTTAGCTTGTTTGTTAAAATTTACCATACAATAATTAAGAGTGGCATTAAAATTCAGGCCTTGGACTACATGCATTCATTTGGGAGAGAATTTTCAACCAGCCATTATTTCAAATGGAATAAACAGAAGAAATGATTAGAGCCCAACCAAACCCATTGATAAATGTAGAGTGGCTGTGAAATTGATAGAGGTGGATAGAGAAAAAGAATGAACCATATTATGTTTCTAATGACTGACAACTGTGTATCATAGAAATTCATTTGTATTTCATCCAGCTTCATAAAGTATCTTGAACAGGCTTCCTCAACCTCGGCCCTCCAGATGTTTTTGGCCTACAACTCCCATGATCCATAGCAAGCAGGACCAGTGGTCAGGGATGATGATGATGATGATGATGATGATGATAATAATAATAATAATAATAATAACAACAATTTTTTATTTATATCCCCCCTCCCCAGCCAGGGCCGTGCTCAGGGCGGCTAACACCAAATATAAATTACAATAAAACGTAATAGGAAAAAGGAAAAAGGAAAAAACAACAACAGTTGCCGGTAATTAAAATACGGTTTAAAATACAGCTTAAAATACAGCTTAAAATGCAGCCTCATTTTAGTAGTAGCCCATAAATCAAGACCATAAAGGGAGGAAACATCAGGTATTCACCCGAGCCAGCTATCCATGCTGGTCCTACATGGGCCAGCAATAAAGCAAAGGGAAAATTTATATACTAAATCCCATATAAGGGGTCAGAGTGAGTCCAAGCCGAAGGCCAGGTGGAACAGTTCCATCTTGTAGGCCCTGCGTAAAGATGTCAAATCCCACAGGGCCCTGGTCTCTAGTGACAGAGCGTTCCACCAAGTTGGGGCCAGTGCTGAAAAGGCCCTGGCCCTAGCTGAGGATCATGGAAATTGTAGCCTCAAAACATCTGGAGGGCTGAGGTTAAGGAAGCCTGATCTTGAGCATATCTGAATGATACTGTAGCCCCTTTCGCCCATTCCATTTATGCATTTGGTGAAATGGTTCCCCCCCTCTCTCTTTCTCTCTCGTGTGTGTGTGTGTGTGTGTGTGTGTGTGTGAGAGAGAGAGAGAGAGAGAGAGAGAGATTACAGTTTTTTGAGTTCAACCAGGAAGTCTAGGCTACTTTCTCAAATCTTTTTTGGTACCGGGAGGAGGAGGAAAATAATCAAAGACACTAGCAGAAAATGACATTGAAAAGCACAGGCTACGCCTAAAAACATTTAAGTGGCAGTTAGGGTCTCTGAGTTGTGATTTGGTAACAGAAACAGTGAGACACAGTTTAGAACATGAAAGCTACAGTGGGAAAATGGGTTTACAAAGGAACATGCTATACTAGTTATTAGGACTCGCCTCTGTGCAAGGCCATACTGCATAATGTCTTAACAAACCAAAATTACAACTATCAAATCTAGGCCACCTTAGATAATAATAGCTAATAATGGGAAAGGTTGGCCTGGAAAGTTCTAATGTATCAAAACATTCAAAAACTACACAATGCACATAATGTCTGCAGTTCTTACAGAAGGAACAAAAACATCAAAGTGCCACATTAACCAACTCACAGAGAGATGAGAAAAGCTACACCCACCAAAATGCCTTTTTTCTTCTGCATAACAATTAGTTCCAGGAAAAAGAACTTTGTGCCACCCTAGCTGTTAAGTTATGTGCTTTAGAAAACATGGCAAAAAAGCAGGCAAAGTATGTATTCTAGCTCCATCTATGTGGTACAGGAGAAACACGGGTTGCTGGCTTCCAAGGGTCTCTGGAAATCATGGAGACAGTTATGAAATTCAGGGGCTAGAACTAGCATAATGCGATGGGAAGTCTCATTTCAACACTAGATCCAGTAGGTGGCCTTAAGCAAACCATTTTGTCCAGTCTCAGTACTTTCATGCCCTCTGTTGTGCCTTGTTTGGCCGTTTCAGGGACTGCTGCAACAATGCAATGAAAGTGCATTGAACACTCTCAGACACTATACAGATGTTGAGTATCATTGTGCCTAGTTTACCAGTGGGAGCTGGCATTTAATATTAAAGGATTAAGCAATAGAGTGCTGTACATAGTGCAAGAAAGGTGCTGCACATATTGCAACAAAAGGTTGGGTGCTGCAAATGCAGGCTGAATTAATCCTCAAGCGCAAGCAAGCCCTATACTTCATTTCTATCCCAACATGCCAAGACATTAAGGGAAATGTAGCATCTGAACAGGTTTATCATCCCAGTGAGGTTTAGCTTAGTTGTGAGGAAGTTTTCACCCTCCACTTGCAGAATTGCATCTCCCATCATCCCTGACCAATGGTCATGCCTGCTGGGGCTGATAGGATGTTGAAGTTCAGCGACATCTGAAGGGCCGAAGATTCCCCATACCTGGCTTAGATCGTGCAAAATACAGAAAATTACCTCTTTGTTTGATTTGGTTAATAAGAAAATAGATAGGGTAAAATAAAAGGAGAATTCATTGGATGCATACATCCAGGTTTGGGGCAAGTCTGGGGCAAGTCCTAGCAGAGATGTAATATCACAAAACACACAGCAGAGTAAGCTTGGAGCATCCAGCGCCTTTTTGGTAGGGTTCACATGACGGAATGTGAGAGAACAAAGAGTTAGGTAACCCTTCCTCCCAAGGGGAGGGGGAGTGACTTAGCCTGGCAAAACAGTTTACTCTATGGTCTTAACCCTTTAATGAATTAATTAGAATCAAGCATGTTGGTTGTATGAGGTTGATTATCTCACATACTTCACCATTCATTTTGTTCTATAGTCAACAGTTGCAAGCACAATTAAATGGTTTCCTCTCTGGAATCTCAGTAGATTAAGGGATAAGAGCTAGATGGTGGTGATGATGATGATTTTGGAAAATTATTTGGGACAAATCATCACAATAGGTATTGTGCTGTAATGAGTAACACACTGAAGTTGGATGGGAAAGAGTTGGTTTCAAATCCTCACACAACCACAAATCTCACTGGGTAGCATTGGGCCAGTTACTCAGCTGAACCTACCTCCCAGTGTTGTGAGGTAATATGGGATACTGAGCTTCTTGGAGGAAATACAGAATATAAATTTGATAAACAAATGAATACATGATGCTGCCACAGTAACGAACAGCAAAGAACAACCATATGCAAATAGATAATGTCCTTGGACTATTAGTTCATCGTAAGGTCAACACATAGCTTGGATTTCTACTAAAGTTAAAAAATTAAAAAAATTAAAAAAGGACCTGCACATACAATTGCACTTTACTGTGATATACTGCAATTTCGGAGCAAATGGTCAATGTTGCCCACTTCTCATCAGCAAGATAAATAGCTAATGGAGGTTCAGCATGGGTTATTCCACTGCATGTGTCTCAAAGGTGGAAGAGTAACAGAACACTCTCTAACAAATAATTATAATTATAGCAGGATCTGAGACACAACCTGTGTTTGTCCTCATCATTCATCTTCAAGGAAGCAAGCTGTCTGATTAGAGATTTCATGCACAGACAGGGCTCGGTGTGAGTTACAAATTAGTAGCTGTGGCAGAAAGAAGACAAAATGAATGGAAGATTACATTATGGCATGAGTACAGAGCAGCGAAACAATAGCAAAATACATATGCATTAGGTTGCAGATTCTGGCAAAACACAGGGGGGGGGCATCCCAGTAATAGAAATAGAATTGATGAGAGTTTGGTGGAAATTGCTTTGGTTCAGTTCTTGGCATTCGTATGTCTCAGGAGACAATGGGGAACTGTGCCTTTGGAGGCAAGGTCAAGCTGTTAGACAGTTGCAGTGCCTGCTGTGGCTGTAGAGACCAATGCAGGAGTGACATATTTTGTTGCAGCTGGTCGTAACAATATGAGAAGAGACTGCTGGATTGGGTCAGTGGTCCCTATAGTTCAGGATCCTGCTGTTCACACAGTGGTCAACTAGATGCCTGTGGGAAACTTGCAAGCAGAATCTGATCACCAGAACACTCTCCCCTCCTGTGGTTTCCAGCAACTGGTATTCAAAAGCATACTGCCTTCAAATGTGGAGGCAGAACATAGCCATCATGGTCCAAGGCAGTGTGTGTGCATACATTTTACAGATGGGCAACCTCTTCAGATTTAGAAAGTTTGGTTGAGCCAGACTGTTTACCTGGAATATGCAAACTATGCCCAAAACAGGATACTCCTGCAACCTGGACTTTCCCCACCTTCTCCCACTACTGGAAGTGGAAGGGATGGATGGCCAAGAAGTCTCATCTTGTGACATGAAGACTATAGATTTCAATCAGGTCTTTCCCAACCATGCCTGGTTTGTTATGGGAAATAAGACCAAAGTAGAATGGTTAAAAGAAGAGGGGTGGCAGACGGATATTTATACAAAGCACAGACATACATAAAGTACATTGCTGCAGCAAATTAACTTCTATGGGCCAGTCATTTTCTCCGTGCAGCCCCCAGAACTGTGGCAGGTGCTGTTATGTTGAGGACACTGAAGGAGAGGGAAGTCCAAAGCAAAGCCTATCATGTTCCCAAGTTTGGCAAGGAGCCATTTTCAGAAACGGGTGGAAGACGGGAAACTGGGGGAGCTCAGAATTGGTAGAGACCATTTCACAGGATCAAGGGTGGTTCACAGCACCAAAATATACCAGGACCCAAAACTGGAGGGAGCAAACAGGATCATGGGAACAATTTGAGGTGATGGTGCTTAGCCCTTGAGAGTCACCCATGGCACTCTTACCCAGTTTGGTGAGCCATGTTCGCCTAGTATGGCTGAGGCTTCTCAGGTGATCACAGTCCGTGTAACTGGCTGATGCCCGGCACCATCGCAGATGGATAGAAAAATATTATTTACTTCTTTTCCTGAAATGCAAGGAACATGAGACACTTGCAGAAATTGGCAGGCAGAAGATGGCTTACAAGTGCTGTTTATGCAACAAAAAGACAACTTCTGAAACACATACCCGTGGGGGCACTGCGAAAATGTGAGTAGGCTGGTCAATGGATGGATGTTTATTATTGTGATAGTTGTTATAAAGGTCAGTAGCACCCTTGTGACTTTGCAAGAGTACATTTGTTTTTTATGCAGTAAGATTGGGAGTACAGATGATGAAGACTGAGCCTGAGAGGGAATAAATTAATGAAGCATAAAGCCCCAATCACATCCCATAGACCTGTTAATAATTTAATCCCAATACATTGAAATGCATGTTTAATAACAGCATTATAAATTAAATTAGTTATTTAATTGCAATTTTCTCTGCTCATAATATCTCTATGGCACTGGGAGAAAGGATTTCCCTGTGCTCATTGTTCATTCATTCTTCAGGAGCGGTAAGTGTTTGGGAATTCCTAGGCTCAGAGTATTTATTTGATTCCTGAAGCACCCATTGCCTATGTCTGTGCTAGGAGTTGTAAGTAAAGAGTAAACAAAGACTCTCAATCTTGTCATTTATTTTCATTAGTTGACAGTGAGTAAATCTTAATGATGGGATGGACCTCCCTTAGCTCAGTTCAGAACTAAGTTCAGCTAAAATGAGCTTTTCACAAAACCAGAAAAGAAGGTTTATTTTCTCACTTTATTATTGTATATGCACACAAAAAATTACCAGAACCTCACAGATCCCTCAATTAATGTTAATGTTTTTCCCCAAATGACCAAGAGCCTGGAGAGAACCATTTCCACTTTCCATAAAATAACCATTTTATCGATGTTGTTCATCCCAAGACCATGGCTATTATGAACAGTTTCTTGTTTTGGACTTCAAATGGACCGTAATTCTTTTCAATAAAATTGCAGCACCTTATTTAATGATCTCCCCCCACCCTCGCTCATTTCCACCCCCTTTGGTTCAATTCCACTGAGGTCCTGGAATTTCTTTGCCTTTGAGCTGCAGCTTACCTATTTTGTGAATTGACTCAAGATTAGATTTTTATAACCATCAATTTGGCCATGTAGTCTTTAAAGATCTAAACTCTGCACTGCCTTTTTGAAAAGGTCTAAAGCCTGCATCTCTTAGGATGATCAGAAGGGGGGGGGACCCAAGAGAGGCCTAAGAAAGACTTTGCCATTTTAATCTGCATTTGCCACACAGTGTGCAATTAACTAATTGAGTCTCTTCGATTTTGCATGGCGTTGGAGGACCTGCAGGGAGACCTGCATGGCTGCCTTAATGAGGTGCAGTTAATCTTACCTTTTAACTGAATTTAATTTAGAGTACCAAATGAAGTGATTGAAGGGAGCAACAAATGTACTTGCTGACCATTTGGCTTGGCAGGTGTTGAAACTCCACAGAAATATATTGATTAACTCCGAGCTTCCACATCGGCTGCTACATTAATACACAGAGAAACCGTATATTGCAATATAAATTATGAGAAGGCTACTGTACTTTCTGACAAGGGCCAAATGCCAGAGCGATACAAATAGTTGCAATTGTGGCTGTATATCACCTAATCTGCATATGTATCTGCATATGTGTTTGTGTAGGGAAATGATCTGCTCAGGAATCCATCATGATTGTGTTGAACCTGACTTATATTATTGCTAAGGTTTTCTAGCTTCTTAATATTTATTTATACATACATACATACATACATACATACATACATACCCCGCCCATCTGGCTGGGTTTCCCCAGTCACTCTGGGCGGCTTCCAACAGAATATTAAAAATACAATAAAACATCAAACATTAAAAACTTCCCTAAACAGGGCTGCCTTCAGATGTCTTCTAAAAGTCAGATAGTTGTTTATTTCCTTGACATCTGATGGGAGGGCGTACCACAGGGTGGGCGCCACTACAGGGAACCAGCAACTACAGGCTGGTTCCCTGTAGCTTCACTTCTTGCAGGGAGGGAACTGCCAGAAGGCCCTCAGAGCTGGACCTCAGTGTCCGGGCTGAACGATATAGGTGGAGATGCTCCTTCAGGTATACTGGGCTGAAGGCAAAACTCCAGTTTTGAAAGCTAGTCTTTATGTGTATTTCTTTAGCCTTATTTAAGTGATCCATGAAAGATCAATATGGGTAGATAAGACCTGTGAGACTGTGCCTCTTACCCCACTCCCTTGCCATACAGCTTCCAGAAGTGCTCCACATGATTAATAAGCCAATACAGACGGCCTTCATGATGGAAAAGCTTCCCACCGCACCAACTACACTAGAACCCAAGGAAGCTGGCATGGTCTATGTAATGGTGAGGGTGAGGCTAAAGGCACAGCCTTGCAGCCCATTGCTTTTCATTTTGTCCCTTCATTGCTGCAGGCAACTGATCATACTATCCTGGAGAAATGTAAATTAGAAATGTAGTCCTTCTGGTCTGCTAACTGCTTCTAAATTTCAAATGCTTAGACCTTGGTTTGGATCTCTCTCCCTCTCCCTGCTTTACGGCAGGAGTTGGAAACCTGGTGTTAAACTTATTTGCATTAGGAAATAGGGAAATTCAGGGATTGCATTCAAAAATGTATTTACAGGATTTAAATTTCAAAGTGCAGAAATAATTCATTTTATAATTTTCTTTGGGAAATGTTGACATTAGGTTTTGAATACTAACTAGAACTTAATTTATATCTGAGGGTTGGTCTGATATGGAAATGTCTGTGTGATCATGCTACTGCCCTTAAAATACTGTGGACAAATATTTAAAATACTGTGGACTGCAAACGTCACATGATGACTTGGATTTGTAAATAGGCTACCACAGAATAAAGACCAAAGTTATAACTTATAACATATTTCCTTGATTCATTCCTCATGCCTTTTAATGGACTCAGTTAATGCATTCAGCTGCCAATCATGTAAACTGCTTAGCAACTTTCTGTCGCTATATCAATTTTGTGAAATTTTTTTTTAAACTACACTGTACACTCTAGTTATGAACTTAATTCATTCCGGAGGTCCATTCTTAACCTGAAACTGTTCTTAAGTAGAGACATGCTTTCGCTAATGGGGCCTCTTGCTGCCGCTGCGCTGCCTGCACACGATTTCCGTTCTCATCCTGGGGCAAAGTTCTCAACTCGAGGTAACTCTTCCAGGTTAGCAGAGTTTGTAACCTGAAGCGTTTGTAACTCGAGGTACCACTGTACAGTAACCAGTTATGAGGAATCAAGTGATGAGCATGTGTGAACCAGGATCACGAGTCACTAATTCTTTGAAATCAAGACTCGCTTCTATGAATGCACAAGTACAAAAAGAGATTTGGGCATCATGAGTTGTGGCAATATGTCAGTCAAATGCTGCTATTGCCTCGCCACATGTTAGAAAGCTAATTGCTTGCAACAAAGAATTATATTTACCTAGCCTGGATGAAGGGGGGAATGTGAGTAGCAGCATGCTTCCATGACAAACCAGATCTTGCTTGTTGGCTTGTATGTATGTATGCAAGTTGACATCTGGTCCCAGTCTTTCCACTTCATTCTGAACAACAGTTCTAGAAAGGGCAAATGTGTGTGCATTTTCACCCACCCAACCAGATACAATGAAAGGGAGAACCCCCATGTGCTTTGCCCCTCTCATGATTTGAGATGCAAGATCTCTCCTGCGAACATGATTGAAAGTGACAGCGGTGCAGTGTTTGATTTGGAGACGGTGTTTCTCCCCGCAAAGGCAGTTCGTTGCTCAACTGGGTACACTTCAGTGACACGTTTATGTTCCTTTCATGCTCACTTGTTTACTGAATTCCCTCAAATTGTCCAAAATTGCTATTGAATTTGTGCGGTTAGATTAAATTAGGGATTTGGGAGATTGCATCTGGCATGTTTAATCAAGGATTGTTTAAGGACTGCATAGGATGCCAGTTGGTTTTCTGATTGACTGTGCTTCGCAGGCTCATACCAAATGTCTCTCTTTGGAGATGGGAAGTGGTATGGGATGTTGCTGGTTTTTTGTTTTAAATGATACTTCCGTTTTTGATTAAGGATTAATTTATATCTTAAAATTAGTCATGTGAGTGCTTCACATCAAGCTTCACTTTGCTTTTTCTAGGAAGTGCATAAAAATAAGAAGTCAGAAATATTACTTAAACATCCTTGATATTTTGGGGTGAGGTTTTCGTTTTTTGCATGCATTATTTTTTTTTAGGGGGGAGGGTGCATCCAGATGCATATATTTCCCCCCTCGTCATCTTATATTATGGATGTTTAGCCATTATTGGACACAATACCATTGCAGATGTGCTACCAATGTGACAATGGTAGCCAGTTCAAGTCAGTAATGAATGTTTTCACCAAGTACCCCCGTTCCTCCCCATTCCTGTTTTATAGTGTGCTAAATCAAGAGGCGAATCCTGGCAGCATGTTCAGATAGGAACACATAACCACCAATATGTTCAGTAGAATTCAGACTAAATATCTACTGCAATCTCACTAAACCCCACTATTTCAGATGTTAGCTAGAACAGATGGCCTCTTTCATGTCTGCAGACATCATCACACAACAACCATGTGAAGCAGTTTAGGCTTCATTAGTCCAGAAATTTGTACACTACAGCCAATTGCCTCTCAAAAATCTTCAGATTAGGACATTACGCATATTCTGCTTTCTTATAGTATTAAATAGGCTTGACAGTCCATTTAAAACAGATGCCTACATTTAAATATATATAAGACTACAAAATAATAATGATAAAGTACAAGCTTAATGAAATTTTTTTTTTTGTATTAACGCTATGGCCAGGGAGCTCAAGGATGTTTTAAGGGTGTGCATATTCCCTGCTCTCCCCTCCTCCTCACTCTTTTCTTTAATCTCCTAGGTTTTTGCTCACCTTCCCTCATTCCTGGGTTGCTCAGCCAAAGGTAGAAGGGAGTGGAGGAAAAAGCACAGAAATAGCATGATTCTGATCCAAACTTTGGTCCGCTCTTCTCCCACACCATGATTTTGTCCTTGTGTTTCCTGTCTCCCCCCATCTGCGAGTACCGTATTGGCCCGAATATAAGCCACACTTTTTTTCCCCCAAATTCCGGCTGTGAAAAGTTTAAGTGTGGTTTATATTCGGAACTGAGCACTGCACGCCTGCCTCCTGGCACAACCACTCTGAATGGGGGACTGGGGGAAGCCGGCACCGGCTTGGGGAGGTAGTGCCAGGAGGCTGTAGTGCCAGGAGGCAGGCGTGCATTGCACTTAGAAGTGAGTGCCAGTGCCAGCCGCCTCCCATTCAGGGTGGTAGAGCCGGGAGGCAGGCCGCACCCGCAAATAAGCCTTCCATTTTAAAGGTGCTGCTTATTTGCGGGTGCGTCTTATATTCGGGCCAATATGGTAACTGTTTTTTCATTTTGTTAAACAAGAAATATTGCAAGCATTGACAGTTTACTTTAGAGGAGTTCCCCATCCCCTGGCATCATGTGAAGCTCACTGAGACTTCAAAAATCAACAACAACGAAATACAGACTCAAACCCCCTGCAATGAACCATCCTTATGTTTCAAAAGTAAAAATCAACAACCCCAAACAGATGCCTACAATCAAATCAGGGGTCCCCTTTCTTAAAGTCAATGCTACTAAGAACAGAACCTTTTTCGCGATTTCACGTCCTGAGAAGGAAGGATCGTTCCATTCTCCCACTCCAACTCAGCAGTCCAGACGGTCCTTAAACAGCTACTGTTGGTGACAAACAGCAAGCTTGCCATATTGATCAGACTTGCACGCTGCCACCATTTGCATAGTACAGAGGAGTCATCTGCAGCCATTTCTAGTCCATTTCCTAACATTAATTTTCTGAACTTGATTAAGGAAAAGGAACAGCAAGAAAAAGGACCCTAGTTTGACAATCATTTGAAGATTGGCTCATGGTGTTTTGTTTTAGATGTCTATTTTTGTCATCTGAGAACACCAAATTTCCCCCCTCTGCTTCTTGAGGCAGGCGGCCTTCTGATAGCCCAAACAAATCTTTTCCCTTCTAGTTTAAAGAAAATCTCTAATCTTTGAAAAATTTCTCTACTTGTGGCTCAGAGAGTGACGTGTAATTCCATCTGATCTTTTGTAAAGAACTTCTTAAAGCCACCATTGCCTCAAATTCTTTTGATAAATCCCACAATTTAAGGAATAAAAGCCCCATATAAAACATCTCTTTGCTCTGATCTTTAACTCTGTTTACAGGATTCTGATGTAGCAAAACCTTTTTTTTTCTCTTATCACTTGTATCCATATAACATTATGAGTGTATATAGCACAGGCTACATAAAGACATACCGGTAGTCAAATGAGTCAACTTCTAAAGTACATAGATGGTATTAAACCACTTATCACTCAGAGTAGGCTCATGGAAAATACTGAACATGACTATAACTTACTTTGAATACCACCCAATGTCTCTAAATTCCAGAGTGGCTGGGGAAACTCAGCCAGATGGGTGGGGTACAAATAAATTATTATTATTATTATTATTATTATCATCATCATCATCATCATCATCATCATTATCATTATTATTATGGAAGGACTGGTGTGAGTATGTTGGCTGCTGTCCTAAGTCTGTACAGAGTTCAAATTTAGCTCTTGTGTTCTGATTTGAATTTGCAGGGATAGTAATTTTTTTCCTTTGTTTATGATTTCTTTTTTTGTTTTTTGTTTTAATATGGGGTATTATAAACATTCACTGCCCCATTTCATGCAATCTGAAATGGCACAGCCCCAGGAATTTGTCCACATCTTGGGTCACTGAAATTCTATCCTCGAAAATGAGAATAATACAACAGCTCACATAGTTGGTATGAGAATGTGCAAGACAGGGATTGTAAAACAAAGCAGTCTATAAACAAGATGAAATGAATGGCTTCATCCAATGGAAATTATAATTGCTTGGCTTACATTGCTCATAGACTTATGTGACTCCCTACACTGTATGATTTCACAAATTACTTGCACAAAAATGATATTGGAGTTATCTGAAATGATGCTCTGTGTGATTATTAAGTAGGGTTCCCCCCTCTTCTTTGCTCCTTTCAGGGTTTTGTAGATTTCCCCATTTTTCATTTCATGGAACAGGGCTGTGAATGGCTGAAATCTGTACTTCTGAGCATGAGAGAATGAAGCTTGAACAGTGCATTTGTTCTGTGTGAATAGTGCTCTGCCAGTGACTACGTCATGTGTTTGGGATGCTATACTTTAGCATCCTCCTTAGTAATATAGTTGTGGAGACCCAAACCATAGGTTACTTTCATTCTTCCTGACCTTAGAGATAAGTGTTTATTGGATTTCTACATTGTCCCCCCATTCACTTCCCTATAGTTCACCATTTACTTGCAAGATGTGTGAACTGAGATTCACTTTTACAAAGTAGCCTTATTGCAACTTCCTTTCAGTTTTCACACAAAAGCATCTAGATGCTGAACACAAGCAGGATCCTTAAATGCTGAGTGCAACATCAAAACCCAATTCAAGCATTTGCCTAAATATGCAACAGTTCTAGATAGCCCATCCTGGGGACTAACTCTTGAACATAAAATTGAATGTGTTAGATGGGTGAATATGCCAGTTTTTGTTTCTCTCATTTTCTAGTTTTTACACTGTTATGTTTGGTGTTCCATATTTCTACATCAGTTTATGACTTTCTTTTTTTAAAGAAAAAATGTGCAAATTTCTCCTGCTCTACACATTTTATATGCCTTTTTGGCCTAATATACCTTTCCCCACAGCAATTTCACCTAACTTCATGCATTTTTGTGCCTGTTATTTTCACTAATATATTCATGCATATGCTCACTTTATGCTAGGGTATGCATTTTTGTACACATACTGTATATGCATTTTGAAAAATTCAGATAAGTACTGTACAAACATTGGATTGCTTTGTTTTGCCTTGCACATTGTTTGAGAAAATGTGAATATGGTAAGTTCACCTTTAAATAAATTAAATTTCTCCCCATCCCTAGACTCATTTTGGTGTGTTCAAATTCCCACATAGAATTTGGGGAATTGCATAAAATTATATGCAGTCTGATCCTACATCCATTGTATTTTATGTGTGTAGGCAGTATATAAAATTATTGCGCACACACACACACACACACACACACACACACAGAGAGAGAATTATCTGCAAATGTTAAAGGCACACTCTTCTCCCCTTGCACACAAGAAGGCCATATAACTGCATGAAAGAACTAACCCTTGGAATCATCCTCTTCCCAATATTTATACCTTAAACAAGCCCTGCCCTTCTTTCTCTATTTGAGTCCACTCATATGCTGTTGTTTGTGTGCCTTTCTTTCATACTGGTGCATTGCCGATGTAAGTCAGTCCAAGTCTACAAATCCCTTTGTTTTATAAATTGTCTGGTCATCAAACACTCACTCCATCTTCTGTTTCTTTAGCAAGTACTTGCGTGTCCATGGTTTGGGTGGATTGCTATAACATATGCTACCTGGGTAAAACACTTTTCGCTGAAAAATTGAAATATAAAATTATGAAGAATAAAGTCACAAAGTCATGAATAACCTCCTTGCAAACCTGATGTGCAGTGTTCACAAATGTAATGAGAAATCACATTTGACTTTGCCCTAGGAGAATAAAATTGTACCCTGGGAGAATTCATTAAATTTAATAAATGTGATTGTTGCTTTGAATACCTTGTGTCAGTTCCAATCAGTCTGCATATGAAAATCCAGTCCACCTTCACATCACATATACATTTCTCACCCCTCTCCACTTAAATGGATCATTATTTCTGAGAAATTTCTTCCACTTGTATTAAGATGCCAAGATTCCATCTTTAGGGTCTTGCACTAAGCCTGGATCTCATGACTTTATTTTTTATTTAAAAAAATATTGCTGGTACAGCTAGGCTTGCCATTTCTCTCCAAGAAAGACAATGATTGTGAAAATTTAAATAACATCAATGTACAGTTACTTAAAGTCTGGCCTCCCACAGGTGACACAGAAAAATATTTAGCTGAGCAAAACAAATTGCTTAATTTCCAATGCTATTCCTAGTGTATTTATATGTATGATGAAGGACTGGGGATGAAATGATTTCCTGTCCTACCATCTTCCCCAAACCTCCTGGACTAGGAGTAGTCAACCATCTTCCCCAAACCTCCTGGACTAGGAGTAGTCAACAAGATCCCCTACAGATCTTGTTGGACTACAACTCCCATTATCCCTAACCATTTGCCATCCTGTTTGGGACTGATGGGAGTTGTATGCCAATAACATCTGGAGGAAACCACATTTGCCACCCTATTCTACAGTTTTAACAAAGAATATGTCAGCAGGTAAGTCAGTGCAATACCAAAAAAGAAGAAGGCGTATTGCTAGTAAATTGATAGAGTCGAGGTCAGTTAATTACTTCTCATGCTGCTAGGAAATTTGATTTTCTGGTCTTGACGCAAAGCTTCTGAACACCTTTCATCTTCTGAACTGGAGAGTTGCAATGTATGTCTTCTGTGAGGTCCTTCTTTAAGGTTTATTGGAGCATCTGATTCATCTATTTATGAGTCATCCTTGACTGTACAGTACACAGTCAGAACCTAAGCCAGCACTAAAAATTATACATCATTTGACTGATGAAAGCATCCATTATCAGCTATCCAATCTACTACCAACCGCAATCAAAGCTGTAGGTGGTCCACACCATCTCCATGGGGGCAGTGAGCCACCCGGTGATGTTTCCATGATAGAGTTGCTGATAGAGTTCCAAATCAGTCCTGACCTAGGATGACAGGAATTCCAAAAAACAAAAAACAAACAAACGAGCAAGGACCAATGTGGTATAACTGGTCCTTAATATTTTCTTTATTTGCTTATCAGAGAAATGTATGTCCTGCCTTTCAGTTTAAAAAGCCCTGAAGAAAGCACTAATATGCAGAGTCACACATTTTCCCATTAAGGAGAAAAATAACATAACTCAATGAGAGCACAAATCTTCAAAGAATAGTGGAATATTATAGTATTCTGTAGCATGGAAATCAAGAGCTTATTTATTTTATATACAATCATGTCTATATACTTTTTAGTGTGCAAATCCCTTCCAGTAATCTCATTTATCCCCTCAACAACCTTGTGAGGTTGCTTGCTATGTGTAGGTTACAATAACATCTGACTTTCGTTCAAAGAGCTCAGAGCATCCATTTAGGTCAGGGGTGGGGAACGTGTGACCCTCCAAATGTTGTTGGACTACATCTGTCTCACCAGAGTGGTCCATGCTCTAGTTATCTCTCGCTTGGATTACTGCAATGAGCTCTATGTGGAAGGTGACCCAGAAACTACAACTAATCCAGAATGCGGCAGCTAGATTGGTGACTGGGAGCGGTCGCCAAGGCCACATAACACATGTCTTGAAAGACCTACATTGGCTCTCAGTACGTTTCTGAGCACAATTCAAAGTGTTGGTGCTGACCTTTAAAGCCCTAAACGGCCTCGGTCCAGTATACCTGAAGGAATGTCTCCACCCCCATCGTTCTGCCTGGACACTGAGGTCCAGTGCCGAGGGCCTTCTGGCGGTTCCCTCGCTGTGAGAAGCCAAGTTACAGGGAACAGGCAGAGGGCCTTCTTGGTAGTGGCACCCGCCCTGTGGAACGCCCTCCCACCACATGTCAAAGAGAAAAACAACTACCAGACTTTTAGAAGACATCTGAAGGTAGCCCTGTTTAGGGAAGCTTTTAATGTTTAATGGATTATTGTATTTTAATATTCTGTTGGAAGCTGCCCAGAGTGGCTGGGGAAACCCAGCCAGATGGGTGGGGTATAAATAAATTATTATTATTATTATTATTATTATTATTATTATTATTATTATTATTCTCTTTCATCATCCCTGACCATTGGTCATACTGTCTGGGGTTGATGGGAGCTGAAGTCTCACAATATCTGGAGGGCTACAAGTTCTTCGCCCTTGATTCAGGCTGACAAGTTTGATCAGGCTTCAGTTCAATGGACTTTATAGTTGAGCAGAGACAAAAGAAGTTTTGGGTAGTGGTCAGAATGTTGCACTCAGATCTGGGAGGCCAGGGTTCAAATCTCCATCAGCCATGACACTTACTGAGTGACCTTGGACCAGTCGCCTCCTCACAGAGTGGTTGTGAGGTTTTTATAGGGAGTGGGGAGAATGATGTATACCACCTTGAGTGCCTTGGAGGAAAGATAGGAGATAATTATATGAATGAATAAAATGTGGCTTCAGTATGTAAAGATGTAACTTATTGGATGAGTTGAGACACTGAAGTCCCTCACATTATACATCCCAGGCTTTGCTACGTAGCAGCTTTCAGACTTCAGATTTGATGCCTGGTAGTCAGGTATGTTTGGGCCTTTCCCAAAGATTCATGTACAGTGTGGAGGTATTTGAATGGCCATTCACTTAAGATCTCTCATGTTTTAATACAATTGGGCTGGTCTGATGTTTGCATTGGAAGCTGGCTTTCTGAGCTATTTTCCTCCCATAGTTTCTTAGGTTGCAATCCCATACCCATTCACTTGGGAGTCCACCCCATTGAACTCAGTGGAATTTACTTCTGAAGAGTCAAGTATAGGACTGCAGTTTTAATCAGATTTGCTAATTAAAGAACAAAAGAGGCTATATAATAGGGCATGAAATGAAGGGGGTATCCCCCCAATAGCTTGTAAACAAATGCCTTGTCTCTCATTTTAGGAAAAGTTGATCAGGAAGATTATCTTCTCTCACCACCCACACAATAGCAACTGCAGGAAAACAAAACAAAGCTTCCAATTTACTATGTGATTTGTTACTGAAAGAAAAGTGGCCGATTAGCATTCCGTAGGCTCTAATGTCTTAGAAATCTCCACATGCTACTTCTTACCTAAGAAATATTGTGTGTGCTGTTATGTACAATGTGTAGTTAAATTCTTAGTCCTGGTGAGCACACCTAGCATTAGACCACTGTATTCTACCTGCTCTGAGAGAATTGCTGAAGAGGGAAATGGACTCTTGGTGGGTGATTGGGTTTAACAGTGGTCTGTAATTGAAAGAAAATGTAGCGCACCACTTTAATGTTCTTTTTGTGTGTGTCTAAAAACAAAACAAGAAACTCAATGTGGCTTAGCAACAGTCTGCATTCCCCCCCCCTTTTCTTTTTCTTTTGGAAAACAATGTCATGTGTGCATAGACTGCCAACACAAGACACATTATATGAACTGAACTAAGGGCCACAACAACTTTATGAAGATGTGGTCCTTTGTACACTTACCTAGGAGTAAGCCCTGTTGAACAGAAAGGCAGTTACTTGTGAGGAAGTGTGTCTATGATCAGGCTTTGCCTTACATTACCTTAGTGGCTTCAGATGCCTTGTAAAGACAGACCTCTTCGCCCAGGGATTCCCTGAGTGACCCATAAGATTGGACCCTCTTATTGCTGAATTCATCTTTTATAATACTATTTTACTAGTTTTTTATGTTGTGTATCTTTGTTTCTATGATGTTGTGTTCCTGTATACTGCTATAGAGATTTTTAAATATTTAGTTGCATGGACACAGCCAGGATTTTTGTTGGGGGGGACAGGACTTTTGTTAGGGGGGCAGAACTGACGTGATTTGTTAAGTATTTAAGTTAGTTAAGTTAGTTAGTTAAGTATTTCTAATGTTTTACTTGATCTATGTGGGGCAGCTGCCCCCCTCCCGGCTACTCCCATGTTTAGTTGTTTAGAAAGGTTTCCAAATAAACAAATTATATAAGGCTACCACCAACTACCAATGGGACGTGGGTGGCACTGTGGGTTAAACCACAGAGCCTAGGGCTTGCCGATCAGAAGGTCGGCAATTCGAATCCCCACGACGGGGTGAGCTCCTGTTGTTCAGTCCCTGCTCCTGCCAACCTAGCAGTTCAAAAGCACATCAAAGTGCAAGTAGATAAATAGGTACCACTCCGGCAGGAAGGTAAACGGTGTTTCCGTGCGCTGCTTTGGTTCGCCAGAAAGCGGCTTAGTCATGCTGGCCACATGACCCAGAAGCTGTATGCCGGCTCCCTTGGCCAGTAAAGCGAGATGAGCGCCGCAACCCCAGAGTAGTCTGTGACTGGACCTAATGGTCAGGGGTCCCTTTACCTTTACCTTTACCACCAACTCCTAGTCATGATGGCAATGTTCTACCTCCTCTGTGAGAAGCATTCTGCCTCTGAATACCAGTTATTGGGAATCTCACAGGTTGGCAGGTGGGCTGTTCTGCTTGGGTCTAGCTTCCAGGTTACCCACAGGCAACTGGTTGTCCACTGTGAGAACACAATGCTGGACTAGATGGGCCATTGGCCTGATGTGGCTGGTTCATCTTACTTTCTTATCTTCTTAAACTTTGTACTTTCTTTGGCCTCTCCCCCAATCAATGAAGGTACACCTGCTGCTGGAGTGAAAGCTGGGAAAATAGTGTATCCTGTCTCTAGCCTTGTTTGGATGGTTCCAGCTTGGCTCTAATGTGGCTGAGAGTGCTTTTGGACAATTTAAGCCAACTGTTCTGCCTCCTGCAGGCAATGGGCATTGACTGGTGGAATTGCACTGAACTGAACATTATTCCAGGGGGTAGAGTGCATGGAACATTCACATCTATTCCCAATCTCCCCATTTTCAGACTCTTGAAACACCTCTACCTATTTGGCTCCTGTGAATCTAAGTAGCTGCAGTTATGGTCGGTCTGTTAGGAAATTATGTGGCACTGAAGTATGGGTCAAAGATGGCAAAAGCAAGCAAGCAAACAAACAAACAAATGAACACCAGTTAGCCAAGATCTTAGGAGATATAAAAGGTAAAAATTGCCTTCACTCCCATCACACCCCAAATGGGGTGACTTCAAAATGTGGAATCAAAACTCAGTGAAAAGTTTTATCTGTGTGACGACAAAGATTATCACAGGGCTGCTGCTTCTTCCCAACACATTTGATCATTTTGATCATCAGGGACATTACATTATTTCAATTTTGACAACATTTAGTCTGTGTAATTACCTCTCTGCCTTGTCCTTTAGGTTTCTAGTGCCACTGGCAATAGAATTAAATGTGCACCATAAAATACAGAAGGACAGTCTGGGTGTAGCAAAATGACACTTCCATGGTCTCCTCTTCTTAATCACCTTGGATGTAAACACATTTTAATCCAAGAGGAATGCCGGTCTCAAAGTGCTACACCTGACACAAAACGTAACTCTTTTTATGTACCTCTTCAAGTCCACTGTTCCATCCAGCAAACTGAATTTTTTGTAGCAGTCCAACACTGAATTCCACCCTATATGTTTGGTGAAATGCTATATAACTGTAGCCATTCTTCACATAAGGCCAGGTGATGGTGGGGATGTCTCCTAACGTTTCTAGATAGGATTTACTTGCAGAATATTCCCTAAGCCACAAATTTAATACAAGCTTCATCATTTTCCCTTGACCTCTCTCAGGCCACTTTAGGGACACCATTCTTTAATAATAGCTGCATTCATTCTTCTATAACTGCTTCTGCCTCCTAGACATACAAACGTCAACATTAGGGAATTTCTGTTTCATGAATTTGAAGAAGGCTCCCTGGGCAAAAGAATACATATGTCAGGGTTTTGAAGGAAACTCAAAGAATTTTGAAAAGGTTAGCAGCAATGTTGTCCTGCTGTGACCATTTCCTTTCGCCAGGAGCAAGAGAGACTACAATTTCTGTCCCCTTGCCCTAAGCTTTCAGGCTCCTACAAGTGCATCCTGTTTCTTGGGTAGCTCAGGCATTTCCAGGACAAGTTTGATAAATTTGGCAGTTTTATTATCACTAGTAGATGTGGGAAAGGGCTCTTGTTGTGTCTTCTCACACTTGGATTCCTCCTCTTCTTTTCCACAAAGACCTGCTCCTGGTGAACTCCTGGCTCCTGCCCACCTTTAGCCATGTCACGCCAAGACCTCATGCAACCTTCAATCCACCTATTTCCCCTCCGGACTTGCTCAGAGGCCTCTGTGAAGTGACAGTGTTTCTCCTCCTTTGCATCCTCCTACCTCCCTGTCCATACTCACAAACCATCCAGGGACCAGGGTGGTCACCACACAGCTTGGGAAGGGCTGTAGAGCATCTACTTTACATGCATAAGGTCCATGGTGCAATCCCTGGTGTCTCCATGCAGGGCTGGGTGGAAAAATCTGTTTGAAACCACTGAAGACCCACAGCCACTGGAGACATTACTGAGCTTGATGGACCAATGGGTCTGAGTTGTCCACCACTTTTATGGCCTCTGGCTGTGAAGCAGCTTATAAATTTCTAAAATAAACAAATAAAATACAGTGCAGTCTGCTTTTAATAATTAAAGATGGTGGTGATTTGAAAAACACACTTTTATGATGACTCTTTCTGACTTTGTCTTTCTCTAGGGCTTTTCCCTTTGGAGAGATTTACCGCAATTCTTTGTTTTCTAGCTCTTAGATATCCTCATGAGTACAGAGATGCAAAACTGTAGCATCCTAACCCTCCTGAGGAAACCTTGATCCTCACCACCACCTCTTGCAAGTTCTACTTTTCTCTCTTCTGCAGCAGTGTATGAGATGGGAATGTTGACAGGTAAGGTCAGATGTGCTGCATTAATAATTGGTGTACTCATCTGTTCTCCCCCTCTTTACCTTCCTCTTTGCTAAAGCAATATCACTTCTAGAACCAGAGGGATTTCAGAGGCTGTCATTGGGTCAGAGGTGTTTACTCAGACTTCCCAGTTCTCTATTTTTTTGACCTCCCTATTAAGGGAGGAAAATGAAGCTTTTATCAGGGTGAGTGACCAAGAACTATCTGACAGTCAACTATTGCCCAATGGAAAAGGAATTGCTTCCTTTCCTTCCTGCCTCTAAAATCCTTAATCCAGATTGATCAGATCACTTGAAAGCAGGAGAGAACACTGCTTTTTGTAACACTGTGTGAAGAAGTTTAGGAAACCAAACAGGCTTTGGGAGGTGTTTCCAGCGATTAAGGGTTTGTACCTGCATCTGTATGCATATGCTGTTCTCAGGTACAGATGCTCCTTCCTTTTGTCCCAGTAAGAATCGAGAAATAAAGTCTACTTACACACTAAGGCAGTAAAGAGTTTTGGAATGAAACCAGGATTTAGTACCTTAGCTGTGTATTCTAGCCTGGTTTGCAGATGCTCTAACTGCTTTTGGCATGGCCAAGAGTGATGTGCAGGAAACTGGCCATACAGGAAGTTTGCAGAATGCAATGTAGCCTCCTAGAGTAGCTAAGATATTTCCAACAGGCCTTTCTAGAACGTTGTATTCAGATGCCCCAATTTTGACTGGCACAACCAGTCAAAAGTTATTTTCACTCCCTATTTTCCAGGATGGAGGTTCTTAACATGTGAAGTAAGTTCCCACAGCAAGCTTAAGGATGCCAGTGCCACTCTAGATGTTGCTTTCCCTGTTCAGATCATGTCTGGTGCATCCACTGTGTCAGAGGCTTGAAGCATGTGGTGATGTGGTCTCCTAGAGGACTCATGGTCAGTTCTAATCTTGGTAAGGTCCCATTTTGCACAATCTGATCCAATTATTCATTTATTTCTTTATTTATATAGAAATTGTCTGTCTTGCCCTTCTGGAGCCTATGCACCATTCCGGCAGGTTGCAAAAATTTCAAATCATGAAATCATAGAACAAAACACAATAATAAAAATGCATTAAAAATCAAGTATTGACAACAGAAAAAACATTTAAAAATACAGCACAGTCAAAGTTCTCCATAGCACTGGTGCAGCCACTGAGGAGGCCTTATCTCTTGTTGCCATCGCCATGCTCTCAATCTAGGGGGGACACAGAGAAGTGTCTCTCATTCTGGTCTTAGGGAGCAGGCAGGAACGAGGTGATTCCTCAGATATTCTGGACCAAAGACTAGTTATTTGTTTGTTTGTTTGTTCATTTGTTCACATACTATTTTTCACCAATGGGTCACATAACAGTTGGGATTGTAAGTGGAAGCCAATAAGTTTTGCCATGGTCTGATGATTATTGGCTTGTGGCAGCATGGAAGTTTTGCAGAATCCTTTCCCTGCTGAAATATGGGAGACCTCATCAGTGTTGGCATTCCACCAGCTCTTGAAGACACATATCTTTCAGATATGTCTTTCCCCTGAAGTTGCCCTTTCTGATTTTTAAAATTGTCCTTTTAAGTGTTTTAATTGTGTTGGGTTTTATCCAGTGCAGTGCTACGTAAACATTTCATGCACAAAATCAGCTACCAACAGGCACATTTGTGCTAACCAAGGAAGGAAGGAAGGAAGGAAGGAAGGAAGGGGGCTTTAATGTTGTAGTTATTAAGTAATGAATAACCATGTGTGAACCAGCCCTAAGTGATATGCTTACATTTGAGATCCAGCCCTTATACTAGTTTTAATTGAAAGTGTGAGGGGAGCTCGTATGTTACTTAAATGGGAATAGTTATATAGGAGGCAAATAGAACAGCTGCACATTTATTTATGGAAGTTTATGCTTTGTCGGTGCTTTCAGCTGTGCCAGTGATGCATCATAGCTAGATCATTATCTAATTCAGGAATACAGTAAATCATTATTATTTATATCACAATCTTGCCAGAGAAGAAAATGTAACAGGTTTAGATGCTTCCATTGAATGACTTGTGGATGAGGCAACTTCATGCTTTGCTAAATGCCAGAAAAATGTTCCAGATAATCCCACACTGAGGCTATGCTTCTTAAATACACCTTTGAAAAGGCTGTTTCAAATACAAGCAAGCCTCTGAGGAATAGGAAGTGAATGGTTATGCCATATCTTTCCAAAATGAAAACTTTGTTTCCATGTTATCACTGCGTTCTGCAGGAGATACTGTGTTATAAGGAGGTTCATTTTGTACAAATAGGCATCCAGCCTTATGTGTGGTGGCACCTACCGTTTGGAATTCCCTTCTATTACACATCACAAAGGCACTACCTGTATTGTCTTTTAAGCAACTATCTGAAGACTTTCCCTGTTCAACAAGCCTCGAAGGTGGAGATCTTTATCCCAGTCTGTATTTCTATTGGATTTGAAATTGTTTTTATAAGTGAAATCATTTTTATTTTTTATTCTGCACACAGAGGGAGAATGGAATTGTTTTTAATTGTATACATGGAACTTTTAATATATGGGATTGTCTCTAAATGCTTTTATTGTTCATGTTTTTATTGGGAAGTTATTTTTAGATATTTAATGGGAAGCATTTCATAAATTGAATCTAATAAACAAAAATCCATTCTTTGAAAGCTGTGGTTTTGAATCCATGTAACGTTGTATGAAAATTCGGCCTGTGGGCTTGAGGTGTGATGGCTGCTTTTTTTTTTTTTTTTGCATATGCACTTGGTGTTGACGGCATCATCAAGAAACATAGGTGAATAGAACTTAATTTCTAGGAAACAGAGTACATGAAGTGATAGGGATAATGTCAGTGATAGGACTAGCAGTGAGAAAATTTGCTTTGTTCATTCTGTGGCCCAAAAGAAGGATGCTCCAGACAAACCCTGGTCAATCTTCTAGCTGATCTACCGCGGGCTGCTATCAGAGAAAAGATGCACTAGAGAAAGACATCTGATAAATGGGTCATAAGCATTACAGGTGAATCAAAGTTACTAAACCAATAAAGGATATAGTACAAGTTACATTTCTGTATTCTGTCCTGGTACTATGGTACAATCTAATTTCGACTCTCTCAGCTAAGTAATTTGCTTTCCCATTATTTTATTACTTACAGTAGATCTGCAACTTTGTTTGGATTGGGGATGTATTAGATTCCTAAATGACACTGTCACTGTTGCAGTTATTTTCACAATAATTTTAGGGATGTCAAAAAGCTGTCAACTCTTCTGGAATCAAACCATCTCAAATAAATAACAAGTGGAGACTGCTCATGAATGCAGAAACGGGAATGGATTCCAAATGAAAGATGCATCCACGCCTGGTCCTTTCTTGTCGAAGAATCACATCCTAGCAAAGGTATTTATAGCTAATAAGCCTCTATAATAAATAGCAGAAGTGCTTTTCCGCATGATACAAGGAAATCCTCCCAGAAGTAGCACGTAAAGGACATCTGCTTGTATCTGCACCATCAAGTTTGGAAACAAGCTGTCCCACCTGGTCATGATTCCTACTACTTCCAGAATCAGAGGCAGCATGTTTCTGTGAGTACCAGTTGCTGGTGACAGCAGGAGACAGCTATCATGTGCATGCCCTGCCTGTGAGAGTCCCATAACTATCTGTTTGGTCTCTCTGGAAAACAGGATGATGAACTAGATAGGTTTTTGGTCTGATTCAGCAGGGCTCTTTCAGCACTGGACCAGGATGTTGTTAGGGATGGAAGGTAAGTTGGCACCATATTTATTTTGGCTGGAATGTTGCAAATGATATTATGGTGGTTCACTGGGCAACCTCACAGCACTACTCCTGTGTTCAAGTTTTGCAGCTGGCCCACCTTTCTTGCATCTTTCCAGAGGCCAGGTGCAAAAGCATCCTCCCTGGGGGTGCAGGGGAAATTGCTGGAAGTCTTGTTTTATAACTTTAAGCACATGAGTGGGTGTGAGGATACTAGTGGGAGAGGGCATAGACTACGTAACACCTGCTAGAACCTCAAAAATATTGGCATTGCTTCTTTAATAGTGGGGGTATTCACAGTAGACTCACTGAAATGAATGGGTCTAACTTAGTTGCATTCATTAATTTCAACGGGCCTTAGTTGAATACCAGTCTAAGTCTTCATCTTGTCTTGTAGGGCAAGCTCTCATAAGGCAGCAATAAAAATTCTGAAAACCCAAAGCAATTGTAGAATCATAAATAACATTAGATTAAAAACATCTCTAGAACATCAGGAATAAGAGCAGTAAGCAGCGTGGCAGAATAAAAAGAAGAGACCAGTTAAATGCCACAAGAGACTGGGGCAATTAGGGTTCTGGGTGTTGTGTATTGATTCAGAGTGTTATCATATCTGTATTACTATTGTCTGTAATCACATTAGGGTAAAGTAACTGCCTTCCTGTCCCAGAAGGAACAGTTACTATTGGTGCATTCAAGTTGCTGCATTTGGATCCTCTGTCTTATTGGTTCCCACCAAAAAGCAGCTGTGTGATTGCTTGAGATTGTTCCCTCCAAAATGTATCCTTTTCTAGTCAGTCTTCTGTCCCTATAAATGTAGCTTCCCTACCCTCAGTTCCCCAGTCTTGTTTTGCCTGAATAAAGAATCGCTACATGAAGACACTGTCTCCTGCCTGCTATGTCAGAAAGCTGAAATCACTTGCTGAAATCATTAACCCCACGCTACAACACTGTGGAGAAGGAATTCCACAAATATTGGGATACCAATGAAAAGATCCTGTCCCTGGTACCCACTAACCTGATTGACTTTAGAGGCGGGTGAGAGTACAGGGCTTCTGAGACTGGAAAGAGCTATATGGTTGCAGGCAGTCCTTCAGGGACTACTGAGATAGTTCATGTGAGGAGCTTTGAAATCTTCAGATGTGCTAGGACAATGATGATGTTTCCAGGTTTTTGCAACATGTTTTTCTACATCTCATGAGGTTGGGGTAGACAGTTCTTCATAGCTCTCATGCCTTCTTTCAACATGGAACAGTGTGAAAATTAAGACTATGAAGGTCCCAGGTAACTGCAATCATATAAATGGTGGTAGGGGTCTAAAACAGGTTTGAATTTGTGCAAATGCAAAGCCTCGAAGTGGCATTTTACCGACTGAAATGTCAAGTCCAGGTTCTAGTTTTTCAATTGCACATCCCTAAACTAGAAGAACCTTGCTCAGAAAGAGTAGCTGACTGGCCATCATGTTTTGCTTTGAATCAAATAGCTTTCTTTCCTGCCCCTTTAACTTAGAAAGTTCATTTCTTCTATCACACAACATGAACAATTTTGCCAAATCCCACGTGACTCAGTCCTTTTATATATTTTATCATGTCAGTCATTGTGCTGTTTCCTCTGGGCTTTCCACTGTAGTCATGCATGGGTCATGGAGGCTACAGTTCATCACTCTTGATATATTGGAGGAATCCATCACTAAGTGCATTCACTAAGTTAGACAAGAACCTGGAGCATCCAGGGGGTTCAAGGGAAACACTGTTCTTGCTGTAATAATTTTCTGTGGCTTTCCCCCCAAAATGAGATCTAAAGTTGAAAAAAAGGGAGAATGTCTCTGGAAAAAACACACACTCAGGAACTACCTCTTTGTGGCAAAGTTTAAATATTTCACAATATGCTATTCATTTCCACCATACCATTTATATTTCATTTGCCTGATGATGGTTCATCCACACAATTATGCTTTCAAGTTCTCCTCTCATGTATGAGGTTGTACAAAAGCATCATAGATCAGTGGATTATAATATTTTCTCTGATAGTATTTCCTTTAAGGGGCGCATTTCATTCCCAAACAATAAAAGTTAGAAGCCCAAGTATAGTTCAGTTCTATAGGACCAAAGCCACTGTCAATGGCGCCAACCAGCAAGACTATCAAGTTCCATCATTAAATCGTTGTTGTTGTTTTTACTCAAAATAAAGTTATAATAACCATGTGCATTCTCTCCTTCAGTTTTATGCAATTTAGGCAATTCTTTTGAGTTAAATAAGATTTCCTGCTTTGCATCACAGCAAGATCCAGCGGGAAACGCTTAAAGAGGTGCAAGGAAAGAGGAACCCTGTCTCATCTGGGCACAGCTGCCTTCTTCTCTGCATTTGAAATATGAAACTAGAAACCTTACAGATTGCACCTCTCCTCCTGTACTTTATCTCTCGGCAGATGGAACTGACTATGGCGGCAGGAAGGATGATGACAAATGCATTCACAGAGGAGATGCTATTCCTCCTCTTTATGGAGAATGAATGACTTTGGGTGAAACTACAACTGCTGTTCAGTTACAATAGTAGATTGCTGAACAAGCTCCAGAGTGACAGGAGTGCCTATGAACAATAGGGCTCTTTCAAGCCTCAGCATTAGGGAACAATCTGTATTCTCTTAAATCACAGTCTGTCAGGGCAAGGCCGGGAGGAAGCTCCATCTGAATCTGAGCCTTGAGGGTGTGTTCTCCAGTCTGGGTTCTTGAGGTTAGTGGTTTAAGCTGGAGTTTTAAATACAGCAAGCAGAAGGTAACAAAAAGAGGAAAGCAGGCTCCTTCTATGAATAATATCTAATTAATGTTGCATACTCATATTCTGTTTGGTGCCTGAACAGGTCTATGAATGCTTGAGCACATATTGTGCATTTAATAGGCAGGATCGCAACTTCAGGCTATAAGGTTCTATGTTCAAGTCCTTTAGGGCTCTGCAGAAGTCATAACACACACACACCATGCTGAAAATGCTGGTTGGCCATACCCACCAGTGGCCATACATTCAACATTTGTGTGTATGAGGCCCTATACACATACCTTGGGTTGCTTGGTACAAAAGGAGTTTTAAGTTCTCTATGTGCCTTGCTTGTCAGGCAAGGTCCTCCCAGCACACTGGCTCTGGAAGCCTAGGCATGTTTACACTAGATCTCATGGGAACTCGGATTGTCCCATGAGATTTCGTGAGAGCAGTCCTGAGCCAGCACACTGAGCGAGTCTTGTCCACCAAGCAAGACAGAGAGATTCAAAGCTCTTTTCTGGCCAGAGAAGCCCAAGCAGACTCAGTGCAAACAGAGCTTTTACACTCTGCACTTTGCTTGGATTTAACTTGCTCAGTTTCTGTGAGCCTGCCTTCAACTGTGTGTGTTTGAAATCACACAGTCTTCCAGTTACTGCAACACTGAACTGGGTCTGCAGCATGGCATTTGGCCTGAAGATTTCAATTTGCTGGATTCAGGATGTGATTGTAGACACACTTAACTGAAAGTAAGTGCAAAACTCATTGAGACTTACTTCTGAGTAGGGATTTATGAATTCTTGTTTGAAGGAATCCTCATAGATAGCCATTAGCAATTTAATGCAATTTTCACCTAATATACATTTTTGTATGCAATTTTGCTCATTATACACATTTTTGCAAAGCCATTTTTGTAAAATATTTTGTATATTATTTTCACAAAAAAATATGCCTTTTATGCACATTCTGGCAAGCGCATTTTTATACACATTACTTGGCTGGAGAACTGCGCTGCAAAAATTATGAGAAGTGTGCATTTCAAATGATCAAGATGTTTTTGTTTGTGCTTTCTTTTGGAAAATGCAAATAAAGTAGGTTTGCTTTCAAATGGAAACTGAATCAAATTTCTCCCCATTCCTACTTCTGAGTAGACATGCCTAGAATCATGTTGTTATTCACACAGTCTCTTTGCATGGGATGAAAATGTGGGTTGCGGGCGGGGGGAGGCATCTAGGAGTCCTTGTTTGGTAGTTTTGCATAGTGAATCATGGACATATGCAGAAAGTTAAGAAGGGGAGTGTGGAGGGGACATACAACCACAACCCTATAACACTTGACAAATGAGCAGTGTCAGGGTTGATGTGCTATATAAAGCAGATGATTAACAGCAGGGTCCCAGGACACAAATCTTTGTTGCATCCTCTTTAGGCTTTAGCTGTTGATTTATTAGTTAGCACTTCAGCATGCCCACTGTCCAGCATCTTTCGGTAAAATGGGAATATAGCAGTGTGATCTGTGAAATCCATTTTAGGTGTGCAACATGTCAGC
Organism: Darevskia mixta; assembly: GCA_034641385.1. NCBI lineage: Eukaryota > Metazoa > Chordata > Lepidosauria > Squamata > Lacertidae > Darevskia > Darevskia mixta. Next base: position 6,989,406 of record JAWWNH010000001.1, on the reverse strand, counting down.
AGTGAATCCCAGCAGAAAAAAAAATCAAATGGTGGATATCTTTTCGTCAGACTCCTCTTTTAAAATATTGTGTATTATGTGCTGTTTTAGCATTTATTCCCCGAATTTCTGGGCAAATAATATTATAAACCATACCAAAACCATTTTTTAAAAATCACCCCAACTTAGAGCAGTAATAAGAGAACATTTTTTTAAAAAAATGTACCAGCAATAGCCCCAAAACCTGGCTCAAACTAAAAAAAAAAAAGTGTGCTGGGATAAAATGTTGTAAGAGCCCACTTCAATGTTGGGGAAAATGTTGGGGAAATGAACCTGTCTTGGGAGGCTATTCCACAACTTAGGTTTCAGATTCCCTTGCCTCCCATTTCACCATTAAGCCAAGCTAGGTGGTTTCTGCACCAATAAACCCTCCCTGCATTGGGAAAATCTAAGTAATTATCAGCCACTTGCCAATCTCCCCTTCTCGGGCAAGGTTCGTAAGCAGGTGGTTGCGAATCAGATTCCGGCACTCTTGGAGGAAACTTACTTTCTAGATCCATTTCAATCAGGCCTGGTTTGGGCACAGAAACTGCTCTGGTCACCCTGTATGATAAACTCTGTCAGGAGAGTGGTGGGAGAAATGTGTCCTTGTAAATTCTCCTTGACCTCTCAGTGGCTTTTGAGACCATTGACTGTGGTATCCTTCTGCAGCGGTTGTCCGAGTTACGAGTAGGAGGTACCGCTTTGCAGTGCTTCTGACTCTACTTGGATGGTTGTTTCCAGAGAGTGAAGATTGGGGAGTGCTCTTTGGCCTCATGGAGCCTTCAGTGTGGGGTTCCTCGGGGTTCAGTTTTATCCCGAGTGGCATCCTTTGGAAAAGTGGCATCCTTTCCATCCTCCATCTTGAGAGCCAGTGTGATGTAGTGGTTAAGAGCGGTAGACTCGTAATCTGGTGAACCGGGTTCGCGTCTCCGCTCCTCCACATGCAGCTGCTGGGTGACCTTGGGCTAGTCACACTTCTTTGAAGTCTCTCAGCCCCACTCACCTCACAGAGTGTTTGTTGTGGGGGAGGAAGGGAAAAGAGAATGTTAGCCGCTTTGAGACTCCTTCGGGTAGTGATAAAGCGGGATATCAAATTCAAACTCTTCTTCTTCTTCTTCTACATGAAACCACTGAGTGGGGGTCATCTGGAGTTTTGGAGTACATTGTCAGCAAGATGCTGATGACACAAAGCTCTACTTCTCCTTTACATCTGCAGGTGCAACAGCGAATGAGCTGGATTGGTGTATTGCCTTGGTGATGGATGAGATGGGAGCCAATAAACTGAAGCTAAATCCAAATAAATACCAAGGTACTGTTGGTGGGTGGTCTGTATGTAGCTTGGGGGTACTCCTGGATCCTTTGCTGTTGCTTGGGGCTCAGGTGGCCTCTATAAGAGGTCTGGATGGTAGCAACACAAGAACAGGCCTTTTCTGCGGTAGCACCTTGCTCCTTGCTTGCGAAATAGGGAGGCTTGCCTGGTGTTTTTGTTACATATTTTTAAGCACTAGGCAAACATCCCTCTTCTCTCAGGCCTTCAGATAATTAAACAACCTATGGCTTTTTAAACACTTCCCTCTGCCCCAGATGTGATGATCTGCCAACCTATTATTATTATTTATTAAATTTCTATACCGCACTTCAACTGAAGATGGCAGGCAGTTTACAAGATAAAATACAAAACAAAACATTGTCAGGATGTAGCATCACTCTAAGTTGCAGCGGACCAGTTTGTTACAGGAAGAGCATGCACATGTTTCTCCAAAACTTGTTAAGGAAAGCCTCCTCTAGGGGCTAAGAAATGAAAGAATCTCTCTTGGTTCCTGAAAAAATATTGGGGTTCTTTTTTATTATATTTTATTTTTCATTTTTAAGGTGAAACAAACAAACATTTTAGTTCAGCCTACGTATTTTAGTTCACCCAGAGGGTGGAGACCCATGGAGCATGTAGTGTTAGGAGCAGTGCTCCATCTTCCACACATTCATTGCACTCATGGAAAAGTAATCTAGTTCCTAAGTGTGAACACTGCAAATAGCCTATCTAGTAAACAATTTTATAAAATATGAGACGCTGTGCAAGCCAGCTCTAAATTTTACAGTCTGAAAGCACCTGAAGAATAATATATCTCAGCTGATGTTGAGGTGCAGATGTGCAAATAAAGCCAGAGGTCATTATTGACTTATTTTCTCTGGGTATTGAGATTCCCCATAACTATTTTTTAAAGAACATTTCTCAACATACCAGAATCCCTAGGCATTTTTCATATCATATTAACATGAGGAATAAAAGTGAACTCTACACACCCTTTCAGATCTTCAGGCAAGTTCTCGGGTTTGCTTAGTGGCATCTCGATTGCCAGCCCGGTTAGTTCCTCATAAATATGAGAAACATTTTACAGAACTTAGACTTTCATAGCCTCTTAATCTGCTAGAATGCAGTACACATGTGAGATAAGGAGAATAATAAAGGAGAGAGCACTATTCCTAGTTGGGAATGATGTAATGCTTGACAGAAATGCAAATTAAAGGCTATTTTAGCTTAGCAAAGTTTCCCCTTGGGTATTTGCAGAGTAAATATTAACAAGTCATTTAAATGAAGCACATCATTATTCATTTCACCTATTCTGAAAAAACTCCATTCCAATTAACACGGGGCCTGCTTCCCCCCTTCTCTGCCCGCTACAATTCAGTTACTGTACACAGTAGTTTCAACAAACCATAAAAAGATTTAATTTATGGTCTCTTGGTTTGGGATAATTTTAGCATCAATAAATTGGGTGTCAGTCTGATTTTTCTGGCAAGCTTTATCCTTTGTACTAAATCTAAACATCTCATTACATTCTGAATTACCTGAAATCTGTATTAACCCAAGACATGAGTTATCATCTTAGATAAGTGCATTCCAGGAGAAGGTCTGTTGCCAGTATTGTCTTCATTATGTTAATTATATCTTGAGGCAGGCATTGGGAGCCTGTGGCCCTCCAGATGTTGTTGCATTCCAGTACCCATTGCCCCCTACCACCAGCCCTGCAGGATGGGGATTGTGGGAGCTGGAGTCCAACAACACTGACCTCCTAGTGGAGGCTGATGGGAGTCCAGCAACAGGGTCTTCACCCCTGTCTTAAGGACATAGAGTGGGCCAGAAATGCAAACCTTTCCCAAGAATTCCAGTATGTTATATCCTGTGGATACTGGGTGGTGAGGGCATGCAAACCCACGTGGTAATTTATTATATTGCATCTCTTTCTTCTTGGATCTCTCATTAGCCCTGTTTACGTGGTTTCTGTTCTCATTTCTGTTGGTCATGTCAAACAGGTGTCAAGTCTCTTTCTTTAAAAAAATTTTTGCCAGCAAGCAAGAGATTTTGGGGAAATGAGCATGGAGATAGGAGTGTAGGCAATGTGGGAAGGCCATGAGGGCATGCATATATTAACAGACCTATGCATGTCTATTAAAAAATCAATCCCATTGAGTTCAAGGGGGTCTATTCCCATGTAAGTTGGTATAGGGTTGCATGTGTGAATTAGCTTCATGTCTCTTTTTGCAAGCCCATAGTCACAAATTCATAGTAAGCATAAAATATATCTATATGGGGTAAAAGGGGAGGGGTAGTGAGGGGCACATTGTGCTCCTTCTGGGCTAGTTTGTACAGTTTTGGTTCCTACTCTGCATTAAACTCTAACCTGTGGCTTCTAGAAGCTGTCAGCATGCGACAGCGGCCACATTCCAGGAACGGCTTTGACTGGCAAGTTAAATAGGTGATGGACCCAAACCCTTGGTAGGAACTTCCCCTGCATGCAAAGACAGGCTCCAGTGTGTTGGGCAGATGAAACGAATAGTGGGTCCAACGGTCAAGAAGGCAGTTTCTACATGTGCTATAGAGGGAAGTGAGGGGCAGATGGGGCTCATCAACCTGGGAAGGTAGCCCATATAGGAGAAGGAAACCTCTGGTCCTAAACCTCTGCTGCCTTGTGGAACATCTTTGGGAGAAGAAAAGGCTACGGAGGAAACCCTACACAAATCCGGAGTGGGGTCCCTAAGACAGTTGGATCACCATCCTTTGGGCAACTCCTGCAGCCAAGCTACTGCCAAACACATTGCTCTGCTTTGGGGGCATATCAGCGAGGCTGAGAGGTCTGTTGTCTGGGCAGCCCAGAACCTTTATACACACTGCTGAGGCTTATGCCCTGGAGAGATCACTTCAGTGCTGCTAACACAGTGGGTTGATGTCACCCCTGGAGGTGTCTCTCAAGAGAGACGGATGCCAACAAGAATTATGGGAATTTTAACTTTATGAAGGTGATGTGCCCACACCTGAAAAGTAAATAATAATAATAATAATAATAATAATAATAATAATAATAATAATAATAATAAATGGAGTGACTGCTGACAAAAATTAATTCCCCTTGCACAATTTACTGTGCATGTACTGGCTTACCTAGAACCACAACTTTCTTAATGTATAACAAAGAGCTGCAATGAATACTGCATACTATGCGGAAAGCGGCTAACAAGGCAATCCTAAACCTGGACAGGCAGCAGCAAGGTGTGACAGATCAGAGCAGCCACGGTGTATCCACAGCACTGCCACTCACATCAACTGAGATGGAAGGTGGGTGGGGACTGGGGAAATTGTGCACCATGCTGTGTTAGTTTGGAGCTGGCATAGGAATCAGGCCAGGATCAGAAAAGGGGGTGGCTTGGGATGCAGTTTGAAGTTTTTCCATGGGCTACTGCTGCTAGGAATTCCACCAGCTCATACTCTCCAGCATTTCTCTGATGAAAATGTTGTTGTTGTTCAGTCGTTCAGTCGTGTCCGACTCTTCGTGACCCCATGGACCAGAGCACGCCAGGCACGCCTATCCTTCACTGCCTCTCGCAGTTTGGCCAAACTCATGTTAGTAGCTTCGAGAACACTGTCCAACCATCTCATCTTCTGTTGTCCCCTTCTCCTTGTGCCCTCAATCCTTCCCAACATCAGGGTCTTTTCTAGGGAGTCTTCTCTTCTCATGAGGTGGCCAAAGTATTGGAGCCTCAACTTCAGGATCTGTCCTTCTAATGAGCACTCAGGGTTGATTTCTTTAAGAATGGATAGGTTTGATCTTCTTGCAGTCCATGGGACTCTCAAGAGTCTCCTCCAGCACCATAATTCAAAAGCATCAATTCTTCGGCGATCAGCCTTCTTTATGGTCCAGCTCTCACTTCCGTACATTACTACTGGGAAAACCATAGCTTTAACTATACGGACCTTTGTTGGCAAGGTGATGTCTTTGCTTTTTAAGATGCTGTCTAGGTTTGTCATTGCTTTTCTCCCAAGAAGCAGGCGTCTTCTAATTTCGTGACTGCTGTCACCATCATGGAACCCAAGAAAGTGAAATCTCTCACTGCCTCCATTTCTTCCCCTTCTATTTGCCAGGAGGTGATGGGACCAGTGGCCATGATCTTAGTTTTTTTGATGTTGAGCTTCAGACCATATTTTGCGCTCTCCTCTTTCACCCTCATTAAAAGGTTCTTTAATTCCTCCTCACTTTCTGCCATCAAGGTTGTATCATCAGCATATCTGAGGTTGTTGATATTTCTTCCGGCAATCTTAATTCCGGTTTGGGATTCATCCAGTCCAGCCTTTCGCATGATGAATTCTGCATATAAGTTAAATAAGCAGGGTGACAATATACAGCCTTGTCGTACTCCTTTCCCAATTTTGAACCAATCAGTTATTCCATATCCAGTTCTAACTGTAGCTTCTTGTCCCACATAGAGATTTCTCAGGAGACGGATGAGGTGATCAGGCACTCCCATTTCTTTAAGAACTTGCCATAGTTTGTTGTGGTCGACACAGTCAAAAGTAAAATAGGGTGAAAATAGGGACATCCTACTCCATAATACTCATAATTATATTAATTATGTTAAATTATTATATTAAATATAATATAATTATATAATATAATTATTTACAGGGTGTAAATAATTATATTATTTACACCCTGCCCATCTGACTGGGTTGCCCCAGCCACTCTGGGCAGCTTCCAACATATATAAAAACATAATAAAACAATTAAAAACTTCCCTATACAGGGCTGCCTTCAGATGTCTTCTAAAGGTTGTATAGTTACTTATCTCCTTGGCTCAGAGTTTGCATAGCTCCATGCCCTCCAACATTTCTCCAATGAAAACAGGGACATCCTAAGGAAAAGTGGGACATTCCAGAATCAAATCAGAAACTGGGACAGCTTCTGTAAATCCAGGACTGTCCCTGGAAAATAGGGACATTTGGAGGGTCTGCCTGCAGTACTTCTGCCCTTCTGCAGTTTTGGAAGGCAGAATGGGGAGCTCTGCATTGGTGGAGTTTTCATAGTTACTCTCTACAGAGGGGGGCTGATGGAGGTGTTTCAGTCCTCTACCCCACTACCCACCATGATGGATCAGGAATTTGGACAGGGGCCTAAAGCAGGAGCCAGCTTGCTACATTCTCCAACTTGCTTGGCTAAGCCTAAATCTGACTCTGCCATGAGCAGAGGGCACTGCCTGCTTCCTTCCCATCTGGCCACACCTTTCTGGCTGTTGTCAGTCACCACCTCTCTAATCCCCCAAACTCTAACTGTGTGATCTAAGGAAGTCTCAAAAGATGCTTGATTGTTTACATTTCACATGTATATGGCTAAAAGGTAAAGGTAAAGGACCCCTGACAGTTAAGTCCAGTTGCAGACGACTCTGGGGTTGCGGCGCTCATCTCGCTTTACTGGCCGAGGGAGCTGGCGTTTGTTCGCAGACAGTTTTTCCGGGTTATGTGGCCAGCATGACTAAGCTGCTTCTGGTGAACCAGAGCAGCACACGGAAACGCTGTTTACCTTTCCACCGGAGTGGTAGCTATTTATCTATTTGCACTTTGACGTGCTTTCGAACTGCTAGGTGGGCAGGAGCAGGGACCGAGCGACGGGAGCTCACCCCGTTGCGGGGATTCGAACCGCCGACCTTTCGATCGGCAAGCCCTAGCTAACATCCCTAGCTAACAGGATCAGTGGTCAGGGATGATGGGAGTTGTAGTCCCAAAACATCTGGAGTGTCAAGGTTAGTCATCACTGCCCTAGGCTCTGTGGTTTAGACCACAGCACTACCCCCGTCCCCATGTATATGGCTACCTAGCAATAAATATTCCATGGGTGGTCTATTATTAAAATAGAACATATAATATATAATCATATTGAAAATTAACAATAGAAGACTGGCAACTGGCATTATTATTCTATAAGTGATTGTTAAATTGTAGTGATTATTAAAGAGTTATTGCACCTTCGACTCTTTAAATATATTAAATGATGCTGATAATGCAGAGCAACACTTTAAGAATAAGCTGATTACTAGAATGAAGTAAGAAAATTATTTCCCTCCCTGTAACCATTTTCTATTGCAATACATCAGTAGCCTCATATGGTTTTCTTATTAACATTTCAAGTCAAGGGCATGTTATTAATGACTGCATGACTCCTCCTGTGATTTAGTCATAGTGTATGTCCATAAATAGGCAGTGTTAAGTGTAAGATACTGATCATATAACTAAAACAATTTTCCCGTAACAAAGGTAACAAAGGTAGAAGCAGGCAACTGCAATCAGACCAGAATAATAACTGCATATTTGTGGACTGTTTGAACATGATGTACAATTTCCCTTGTTTAGTTTTTGTGTGCAAGGTTTAAGTGGAAGGAGTGGAGAGAGAAAGAGAGAGGAAGAAAGAGAGCGCTCCATCACCACCACCAACAACACCAGGAAATATATTGTTGAAACGCTTTGCTTTTTCCATTTTTGGGGGGAAGCTTTGTCCAATAATAAACCTTCCCACTTGCTTTTCAAGGATGCTTCAACATAGGAATCCTAAATTCTCAGATTTCTACTCTTTCTTCTACTCTTGTAACCTTTTTAGGGTCAAAACCTTGTCTTTGTGTTTATTTATATAACATCGGAGTCTTATACTCCCTTCATGCTCCCTTCAGATGTCAAAGAAAACAACAATTACCAGACCTTTAGAAGACATCTGAAGGCAGCCCTGTTTAGGGAGGCTTTTAATGTTTTATAGATTATTGTATTTTAATGCTCTGTTGAAAGCCGCCCAGAGTGGCTGGGGAAACCCAGCCAGATGGGCGGGGTATAAATAATAAATTATTATTATTATTATTATTATTATTATTATTATTATTATTATTATTATTCAAACATCCCCACACACCTGATTTCAATCTTTTAAGGAGGAGAGCAGAGACACACTACTCCCTGCCATCAGTGGCGGAGGAAGCCTCTCGGGGACCTGGGGCGGTGCGCCCAGGGGTGGGGAGAACCGCCCATAGGAGCGGGGGAAACTGCCGCTTCCTCTAGGGACATGGCGCGTGCGGCGCTCATGATGGCCTGGCCCGCCCTCTGTCTGCCCGCTGCTTCCCATCCCAGCTGTAGGGCGGCTGAGGCCCTGCAGCGGTCCCCAACCCTATGGGTGTCCCTATCGGCATGGCGGTGATCCGCCCAGGGGGATTTTGTCACCCACCCCTCAGGGATGACACCCGGGGCGACCCGCCCCCACCAAACCCCTCTTTCTCCGCCACTGCCTGCCATGTCACATGCTGAGGGCTGAACATCTACCATGACAAGTTGTTCTTACTCATGGAGGCTCCCTGATTTAGAACCCTGGAAGATCACGGTTCCAGACCATGCAGGGAGACTACAATGACTTTCATGCATGGAGTGATGATGCATGCTCCAATATCCATGAATATAATCTAGTTCAGCTCCAATACATGGAAGATTACAGGTGTGGCAACAACAATGCAATAGAAGAAGTGGAGCCCAGGGGCATCCACTCCCCTCTTAGACAATTGGAATCACATGTGTGAAAATGCCTAAACAAACCTTTGAGGTCCAGAACTACTGATGGTATTATGTACACCTCCGATTGTATACCCCACCCCTAGGCTATCTTATGCTTCCCTATGTTGTCATAATAAGGGGAAATGGAGTTGGGAACTATGTGCTGCCGTCATAATGCCAAGTTTGGCCATCAGACTTTGATGTAAGAGAGGTTCAAATCCCCACTCAGGTAGGAATTTCATTCAGTGGCCTTTTGCTAGCATATCTCAATTTGCCCAGGGCTCCTTGGTGAGATTATAAATACAGGTACTAAATTAGTTTTTTTTATAAAAAACAACAACCCCAATAATACAAAAATCAGTGCATAAAATCTAGTCCTGGCTTTTAGATGACCTCTAACCTAAGGAAATCCAATGTGGTCTTCAATTTGCCTTCATTTTCTTCCCTAAGTGTTACACATTATGGTGGATTGCTAACAAATTAACCTTTCGTCTCAGCAATTGAAGCTCTGTGGACAGTTGAGAGTGGAGAAAAGGCCCTCTGGCTAATGTCAAACTTTTTGGAAAGATGTCCTCCCACCCTACATTTAAGATAATTTGGGGTTGAAAAGTGCAGCATTTCAAGATTCTGCCTTGTAATTCTTTTCCATGCTGCATACCTGCTGCAAAAAAAAACACACAAAAAAACATATAGTGAAACAAATGCATCTCTGCTGAGTTTATTGATCCATTTCAGTGTAATAATATCCCACTTTATTAAGTTATTATTACCCTGCAAAAGATCAATAAACTCTGGGAGACATTTTTACACTATTTTAAAATTTCCAGGAGATACAGGAAATAAGATGAAAAATAGGTACCCTCTGAATTCTGCATGGGTGATCTTGATTGTGGTTAATATATTTTTGTGTATGTGGTATATTTGAAATGGGGGTTGTAACAGACAAACTTTAAAGTAGATGAGAACTTCAGCTAGCTGTACTAATCTAGTGTGTGTGTGTGTGTGTGTGTGTGTGTGTGTGTAATCCAGAAGATTTAAAAGGTACTCTTGACTCTTGTACTTTTAGAGTTAACTTTGTGATGAAAAATCAAGTTTCTGCTTTTCTAATGTGTCATTTGCATACTGCCAGGATGAGTGAGTTTGGACTAGGTGGAACTTGCTGTCCTGGCTGAGTTGTGGCTCAGCTGCAGATAGGCCATGGTAACTCCTGCATCCTGACTCACCCAGGGATACACCATTGAACTTCCACAATTATGATTGAGCTGGGGCTATCCTGGCTCAGCTGGGGCTCACCCGGCAGAACTTAAGTTAGTAGAATTTACACAGGTGTAAATCTGAAAAAGTGAGGTCTGGGGATGGGGTAAGGCAACGAGACTCAACGCCAGCTAAAAAACTCTTTCAGCTCAGCCCCGTTGCTAAGCAACCTGGTGGCATTTAGGCCAGCAAAAAGTGTGGTACAAGTCAAACTCTTCAAGGCTTCTTTCCCCTCTGCCAGGCTTGGGCCATCTCAGCCGGCAGTGGCTAGAATTTAGAATGGGGTAATTTACATTTATTTGTGTTGTTGTTTAGTCGTTTAGTTGGTCACAAAGAGTTGGACGCAACTAAAGGACTAAACAACAACACCACATTTATTTAACTTAAGGATTCCTCTGTTATTCTTAAATCATCATAGGTGGGATGGAGACACTAGTTTTCTTACCTCATTAATGAGGATTCTTATTTCCGTCCTAGGTGTCCACATGCATTATTGACCTATATTACCCACAAATCACCAGAGACATTGTTAAGGGGTGACCCAAGGGGCCCCTGCCCCAGATATTTGGCATCTCCTGCCCTTCTGCCCCCCCATTAAGCTTAATTTTTAGCTGCCTGCTAAAACCAGATTTGTTTAGGCAAGTCAACTCAGACATATAATTTTATTGCATTCATTTTTTTCTATAAAATGTTGATTTTACCTATATTTGATTATTTTTATTGTGTTTACTGTTTAAAAGTCTGTGTTATTGCTATTCAAATGAATTATTTGTACCATTTGGTGTAAATTGTTCAGGGATTGTTTTTCACGGAACAGTATGTAAATATTGTTAGATAACTGTCTAATTCTAAGATCTTAAAATCCATGCAGGGCTCATCTAGCTCAGCCCTCTGTCTCCTAGCAAATGCTGTTGAGAACCCTTAAAAAACGGGGAGAATAAAGACAATAGGAGCTGCCATGTTGCTCCCCGCAAACCTGAATAAAAAACAAAGCAAGAGGAGACAGTCTCAGTAGCTGCAGCAAATAAGCTCCTTTGAACACTAACTTGAACTTTCATTTGTTAGCTGCCTACAAGATAACTCCTTTCTCTGACCGACTAGAGAGACACCTTGACAACCATTTACCCACAACACACTCACGGTCTTACCCAGAATTTCTAATCAAAGTCTAGATTATGCCGTTCACTGGCCTAGAGTGATATAAATTCTGGAGTGGATTATTTTGTTCATTGGACTGAAGTCACATAAAACTCTAAAGTGGATTTTACAGTTCAGTGGACTGGAAGCATAGCCCTGCATTGCAGAATCCTATTATCTCATGAAGCTACATGCAGGGCTCTGGAACCCTGCCTTTTTGTTTCTGTTTTGTTTTGGAGCTTCTGTGAGTGCAAAGATCTCAGTCCTCAGTTGGTGCAGTGCTTTGCTGTGAAGCTTTCTTGAGGTTTTTTAATTATACTATTGAAAAACAGAAGGCAAAAAGAAACTTGAGGGAAATTTACGTCTCACTGCATTCAGATCTAATTAGGAAAGATGAGATGGCATCTCTGGTGCTTGTTACCTTAATAGTTGTAAAAATGCATTTAGCTTTGCACTTTTATGCCTTCTGCTTTTGCTCATAATGTCTACCTACTGTTATTCTGCCACCTTTTAATGGTGTGCTCAAGGCTGTGTTAGCTAAACATCTAGTGTGGTGGCCTCTCTTATAGTTCATGCTCACTTTCAGAGCCTATTTGCACATTTCAATAGACAAGTCTATTTTTTGTGTTGCTACCGTCATTTTGCATCTGTTCTAATACTTAAATGGTGTGTGGTTATTACTATATTGCATGTGACTTTGGGGGCATTTCAAACTTTGGGGGTGGCTAAAAATGTGGGATAAGAGTTCTTAAATAATGAAACAGAAATATTGACACCTGAGGTGACAGTGCACACAGTGATAAGAAAGTATAGGACTCTTGGAAATAAGAATCTTGATGCAGACTAAGGGACAAAGCTCATGTGACATTTATCAAGCAGTCTTCCCTTGAGTGGAAGCTTTTTTTCTTTCACAAATTGCCAGAATGGAGCAGTCACTCTAGATCAGGCAGAGGCAACCTTGGCTCTCCAGATGTTTTGCGACTACAATTCCCATCATCCCTGACCACTGGCCCTGTTAGCTAGGGATCATGGGAGTTGTAGTTCCAAAACATCTGAAGAGCCAAGGTTTCCTATGCCTGCTCTAGATTGAAACCCTGGTAGAAGGTAGAGAACTTGAACTCTTTGCTGATTGCTGGAGTCTCCATTTAGATCAGGCCCTCCATTAGGAAATAACATTCCATTTGCTCCATTAGAGGCGCCTCTCTGCACTTGACTTTCAAAGGGTGGAGCCCTGGTCCATTCAGGCAAATGGGACATTGCTCTAGTCAGCCTTTAACCTGCCTGCCTCTTTACTCATTCTAACTGGGTGTAAGAACTTACCAGTTTGCCTTCTCAAGTCTAAGTAGGTCCAGGGTATGTGCATTGTGCATGCTAATGTCTAACGCTGAAGAAGGAAGAGGACGAAATTTTCATATGTAGATGACAATGATTATTGTTCATTTTCCTCACATGACTCAATGTAACTTACAGACACTAAATTCATCAAATCAAATTGGACTAGCCCAGCCCTGTTTGGCTAGCTCATTGATTTTTGGTAAGGGTCAAGTTAGGGGTAGCAGAACCACCTTAATTTGCAACCATAATAATGGATGCCTCTGGCCAATTCTCTTTCATTCTCTCTCTCAAACTCTATTCCTCCTCTTCTCTGCTTTTTTATCTTCCTGAAGCCTATACTGGATTCTCACAACAGCTGCTAGTGCACAGCTCACACATCCCCCCCCCCCGTGAATGTACCCCCCATTTTTACTTTCTGGAGCATCGGGGGGGGATTTAAGAAACAAAAACAGAAAATGGTATTACCGGTAGTACTGCTGGGACAATCAACCACAGGACAGATAGTGAAGCTAGTTATGTGTCCTGACAAACCTACCGCTGTTATTTACTTCTACCTTAGTGTCACAGCCCAGCAGGACCTCTGAACCAACTGAGGTAGAGATCAATGTCCTAAAACACTTTCTTTTTTGGTTGGTGTTGAACTGGATTCTGATCTCTCTCTCTCTCTCTCTCTCTCTCTCTCTCTCTCAGGCCAGGCCATGACTGCCTATTCAAACTTGTGAACAGCTCTGGATGGAGATGTAAATCCTTTGCAATTAATAGGTATTGAGATAATCCTCCTTGAGCCAATTTGTTGCCATGTCTGAGTTAATAAAGCGTCTTGTGATACAGAAGAAAGAGATGCAAGAACTAGATTAAGTTTCAGGAAGAATTCTATGTTTGTAAGTCAGGCAAAAGACTAATGATAATGGAAGCTGTGAATATTCCAGCATGGCATGTAAAGAATGAAATCCAACTTCATCTAAATAGACTTCAGGGCACAAAACATGGCTTCTCTTTCCTCATCTCCCTACAGAAGCCCCATGTCCCGCCCCCGGTCTTCTCCCAGGGGGATTTGGGGAGCACACATTGGTGGTGGGACTGGAGGGGAAGGAGAAACCCTTTTGTGTAAATGGAAGTGTTTTGTGCTGGTGGAGATGCACAATGGGATATAAGCCTATATTTTTTGGGGAAATGAGCTTGGCTAGGATTAATTACTAGTCATTTTAAAATACATGTTGATGAGATAATTTTAAAATGCCTTCCAGTGCCTTTATTCATGTTTTTATCTGTAGGATATTCCTATATTTTGCCGATTTAAATTCAATTTATTCCTATTATAATATTGTACAACATGATACTAAAGTAAAGGGCAGCATATTATCTCTCACTCAAAGCATGCAATATAAATATTTTAAATTAGTAATAAACTTCGGAGACCAGGATATAAAAGTAAATGCACGATGAATTGTCTAAGCAATATAGTGACTAAGGGCTTGGCGTGATGATGACAGTTATAGGAAATGACCCCATCAAAAGGTAGCGCTTTTAAGTCACATTTCAATTGGATAGATAAATATAATAAAGTGAAGATATTTATGCACATGTTTGATTTTCTTCTAGAAATCAATGGGACTTGGCAGTCTGGATCATATTCAGTAAAATTTGCCACCAGTTCCTTCTCTTTCTCCCAGTACATTATAAATCATCATAAAAACACCATTGTCATACACTTTCTGAAAGGAAATATACAACATAATGATTTTGTCTTCACCATGTTGAAAAGGTAAAAAGGTAAATGACCCCTGGATGGTTGAGTCCAGTCAAAGGCAACTATTGGGTGTTTGCTGCTTGTAACCATCATCATCATCATCATCATCAACTTTATTGCACTAGACAAAGGCCATGGCATCATTCACAAAGGGAACAAAAAGAAAATAGCCATCAAAAACCATAAAAACACCAGGCACTGCAGATGCAATAAACCACGATCACATCTCCTAAAAATTATTTGTTGCATACGATAGAATAGCAAAGGGTTCACAGGTAGAATGTGCCAGCTTAAGTGTCTGAATCACCTTTGCAATTGACCACTATTTTATCTAGTTCTTTTCTCCTGATCTTCTTAGCAACTATTGGGTGCAGTGCTCATCTCGCTTCAGGCTAAGGGTGTTTGCAGCCAGATTTCGGAGTCATGTGACCAGCATGATTAAACTGCTTCTGGTGCAAGAAAACACTGTGATGGAAGCCAGAGCGCACAGAAATGCCATTTACCTTCCCGCCACAACAGTACCTATTTATGTACTTGCACTGGTGTGCTTTCGAACTACTAGGATGGCAGAAGCTGGAACAGAGCAAGAGGAGCTCACCCCATTGCGCGGATTCAAACTGCTGACCTTCTGATTGGCAAGCCCAAGAGGATCAGTGGTTTAGACCACAGTGCCACTCACATCTCTATACCATATTGAAGCACAGCAGTCAAATGGTGTAACGACTTTGCATTCAATCCATGGCATATTAATATTGTGGAAATAGATAAACTGGTGGACAAACAAGAGTTTTCTGCGTTCTTCACCTGCCTAATCTCCACTAGCTGGTTAGGGGCAGGAATTGAAACTTAGGTCAGATAACCAATGGAATGTTTGCACTCCTGTTCTTTTATTTTATTTTACCCAGAAAATAAAACGCCCTGGGGGATTTGAGGAGGGGAAATCTACATCCTTCGTGGGAAATCTGTTGCCCTCCAGATGTTGTCAAGCTACAGCTCCCATCACCCCAGCCAGCATGGCCAGTGGTCAGGTGAAATGGGAGATGGAGCCCAGCAACATCTGGTCCCCCAACCCTGATCTAGATGCATCAAAATATCTAGATTTTAGATAAATGGAAAGTCAAGGGGAAATATTTTCATTACAAATTCACTTTATAGTAGTAGTTCACACCAGGAAACCAAGTACAAAGTAATTAAAGCACATGGCTTCCAATCCGCATAGCCCCTGCTAATGCAAAAGTTGTGCATGGTGGGGAAACAGTTCCTCTAATTAAATCTAAGAACTCCACAGCTGTGTGAGCATAAATTTTTATCTACATCAGTAGTAGCTGTAAAAGTGATTCTAAATTAAAATTTTAACTTTTGCTTTAATTCCCCTGCAAGGCAGCTTATAAATGATCTGCAAAGCCTATTTATATAGGCTAAATAAAGTGTGCAAGAAACAAGGAAAACATTTTTCTATATACTTAGGACTTTTGCATACCTGTATTTCTGGAGGGAGGTGTCCCACTCTGTTTTTATTGTTTTCTCCTGATGAGAGAAGAAGCAACAACATCTGTCCCAGTGCTATGCCAGTAGGTGTAGTCTTTATTATTATTATTAAAATGTGTTTACCATCCTTCATCTGAAGATCACAGGGTGGTTCGCAACATAAAAATACAAAATGAGAACACAAAGTAACTGTTCAAAAAGTATAAGAACAAAAACAAACCAATAAATCACCCCCATCCCAAAACCATATTTAAAAGTACAAAGAATGTTACTCACCCAAAGGCTCAGTTAAAGAGAAACATTTTCACCTGGCACCAAAAGATGTCTAATGACAGTGTCAGTTGAGCTTCCCCAGGGAGAGCATCCCACAACCTGTGAGCCACCACAGAAAAGGCCTGTTCTCATGTTGCCACCCTCCAGACCTTTTGTGGAAGAGGCACACAAAACAGGGCCTCAGGTGATGATTGCAAGGTCTAGGTTGGTTCATATGGGGAGAGGTGGTCATTGAGGTATTGTGGTCCTGAGCAATTTAAGGCTTTATAGGTTAAAACCAGTCATTTGAATTGGGCCTGGAAACAAATTGGCAGCTAGTACAGTCAGGCCAGTTATACACTCAAACCATCTTGCCTCAGTGAGCAACCTGGCCACTAAATTGTGCTTCATATGAAGTTCCCGAACCATATTCAGAGATAGCCCCACATATAATGTGTTGCAGTAATCCAACATAGAGGTTATGAGAGCATAGGTGACAGAAGCTAGGCTACCCCTCTCCAGATAGAGGTGCAGCTGGACCACCAGCCAAAGTTCATGGAAAGCACTCTGTACCACTGAGGCCACCTGAGCCCCCAAGTGACAGCAATGGATCTACATGGACCCCCAAGCTGTATACCCTCTCCTTCAGAGTGAGTGTAACTCCGTCAAGAGCAGGCAACCTCCTAGCCTTCCAGTCTAGAGCACCACCCACTTACAGTGCCTCAGCCTTATCTGGATTGAGCTTCTGTTTATTGGCTCTCATCCAGTCCATTACGAAGTCAAGGCAACAGTCCAGCACATCTACTGCTACACCTACAGATGTAAAGGAGAATTACAGCTGGGTGTCATCAGAATATTGCTGAGAACATACTCCAAAACTCCCCATGACCCCTCCTACCAGTTTCATGTAGTTTCATGTAGATGTTAAACATGGGGGATAAAATTGAACCTTGAGGAACCTCATTTGAAGATTCCACAGGGCCTAAGTGCACTCCCCAAGCAACACTCTCTGGAAATGACCAGCCAATAATGACTGGAACCACTGCAAAGTGGTGCCACCCATCCCTAACTTGGACAGCAGCTGCAGAAGAACACCATGACTGATGGTATTGAAAGCCATTGAGTCGTCAAGAAAAATTAACACAGACATGTTTCCCCTGTCTCTCTCCCAACAGAGGTCATCATACAGGGTGACCAAAGCTGTTTCTGTGCCAAAACAGGGATTTAACCCCAATTAAAATGGATCTAGAATATCAGTTTCCTGAGAGTGCCTGGATCTGGTAGATGGAATTAAAATCATTTTACTTGGTTAAAAAAAAGCCTCTTTGTTTATCATTGCTTCATGCTGAGCTGCTAAATTCATTGTAATTTTCACCTTCTGTTTTTATTTTCAGCTTCTATCAGTACTAGTACTCTGGAGCTAGATCCTGTAGAAGGGAGATGTTGCTATACTCTCCTTCTAAGCATCCAAGTTGTTTGCATACCAGCAGATCTGTGTTGTATTATAAATGACACCTTAAATAAACGCAGAGAACAAAGTTTGTGGCAGAACTATAATATCTCATTAGAGGCAGGCAAACACATGTATCACAGGAGGCAATTTAAAGTGGAGTGGCAAATTGAATCAGAAATACACACTTACTGAGAGAATTGTGTTTGATCTCCTTAACTCTCATCTATGTTGGACGGCATCTAAAGCATCCATTTCCCCTCAAATTATTTCTGCTTGTAGGACTGGAGACAAAAGCAGAGGAATATCAGACTAGAAAGGATGCAAAACATTTCAGATTTGTCACATTAATATTAGAGACATCGGCTCATTAGACAGCAGAGCACTTTGGCAATCCTGAGGAGAGAAAGACTGCTCCCTCCCATATTTGCACCACTTTCAACGCACATCAGCAACCCATAATAGAGACTGTGTGATACCTTGTATGTAAAAACAGCAACTCTATGGAACAAAAAGACACTGCATTGACCCTCCATGTTCACAGCTTGTTACCAGCATGGCCTATTCTGGCCTGAGGCATTGTGCAAGGTCTGGAGAAGGCATGGGATTTGGAGTTATCTAGCACCAAAAAACAAAAAACAAAACAAAACATGCAGTATAGTTCTAGGGTAGAAACAGGGAAGTTCATTTGGGAGAGGAGTACAGAAATGAACTCCTTCTGTTCAGAAATCTTCCAAGTCATTATGACCTGAGACCACCCTGCCTTCTCTGAATTCCACCTCAATTTGTAATGGCTTGGGGCCAATCTGGCAATTTCCACCCTTCCCAGATGTATCATTTACCAGTTTTAGTGAGGGGGAGGAAAAACAGAAGTCAAGGTGAAAGCCACTGGCTCCTTCAAATTGTTCCTAAATTACTGGTAGTGTTGTTGTTATAATAAGGAAAACAATTGAACTACACAATTGTTACTTCATTGTTGCTAGACGTCAGTGTAAGGATTTTGTTGTGGGGAATAAATTTTGCATCTTTCAGCTAGCATATGATGCTTCCACAGTGACTGGTCTAGGATGGATAGGGAACCTGCATCCTTCAGGATGTTGTTGGACAACAGCCCTTATCTGACCATGTCAGCTGGGACTGAAGGAAGCCCAAAGGAAAAAGTAATCTAGATGGCCACAGGTTATCTTCCCTAGCTCTAACAGATTCCTTTTGTGATATGCTAGAAATGACAGCTAAAACTACCTATGCCTTCCTTTTACTGTAGTTTTTTGTAAATTGATGATATCTGGCTGGATCCAGGCTAAGAGCCCTGGTCCCCTCAGAAAGCTAACAATTACTTCCTTAACAATTACTTGCTTTTCCCAGGAAACATGGAGAATTGTAAGCTTTTGAGGGGAACAGGGGTCTCTTAACAACTCTCAGCACTCTTAACAAACTACAGTTCCCAGGATTCTTTGAGGGAAGCCATGTTTCTTAAAGCAGCATAAAGGTAAAGGTAAAGGGACCCCTGACCATTAGGTCCAGTCATGACTGACTCTGGGGTTGCGCCGCTCATCTCGCTTTATTGGCCGAGGGAACCAGCATACAGCTTCCAGGTCATGTGGCCAGCATGACTAAGTCACCTCTGGCGAACCAGAGCAGCGCATGGAAACGCCGTTTACCTTCCCGCTCCAGCGGTACCTATTTATCTATTTGCACTTTGACGTGCTTTCGAACTGCTAGGTTGGCAGGAGCAGGGACCAAGCAATGGGAGCTCACCCCGTCGTGGGGATTCGAACCGCCAACCTTCTGATCGGCAAGCCCTAGGCTCTGTGGTTTAACCCACAGCGCCACCCGCATAACACTCCTTTAAAGGTCAAAGTTAGTTGGTACCAGAAAGAATGACATGATTTAGCTCCACCATGCTTTAATTCCACATCCTCAAGCAATCCAGTTGACTGCAGAACTACAAATGGAAAATTCACAATGCTATGCAGAGTCCAACTGCATATGCTCCAAGGCAGGGCTACAGCGGCCATGTTTACAAAAGATAGTCCTCTAATTGACAGTCTTTTATCTCAAGGCTTCCTCTGTGTGAAGGGCTGCCTGGTCTAAGTCTCATCTAAGGATAAAGAAACTTCAGGAAGGAGACCAGAAGCCTTGAAACTGCCCATTCACCATGGGTACCTGGAAGCTGATTGAGCAGGCACAATGGTTACCTGACCACAGACCTTCCCAGCATGGTAAGATATATTTATATTTAAATGAGAGTAATAATTTCTTAATTTGCATTGATGAAAATAGATTGGCTTATGCAAATGTATATGCAACTCCATATCCTCCTCTTAGACTATGCTCAAGTGACCAGTCTAGACAGCACCCAGGAGTATCTTTTCAGTGTTGCCTCCCTTGCCCCTCTCCATGGTACCTTCCCTTCAGTCCCTCCATAAAAGCTATCTCCATGACAAACAGGAGTGATTCTCCACTCTTGCTGCCGTGCGCAGGGCATTACAGCAATACAGCTATAGTTATGGTTGATGAAGCACCCCCATTACATTTCCCTGGTTTGAACTCTTTGTAAAATAATTACCCTCTGGACTGAAATTTCTCATGCTTGTTTTCAACCCAAGGGTGAGAAATTTTTTGGAAAGCTTCATAAACTCCCATTTGGGCATTTTATGAGAGAATGAAGGCTGGGAAATAAAAACAAGTGTTCTCTGCTGGCAAAGAAATATTTCACATTCTTTATTTGTGCTCAGGTAAGTTAAAAACGGTTTCCTTTTCTTCCTCTTTTTCTTTTTCTTTTTTAAAAGTCTAGCAATTATTCCTAACTGTGCTTTTCACATGGTGGGAGACATTTTATTTAGGGGGGGGGCGGAATGCTTTTGAAAATGCTTACATAGGTGTGTGCTAGCTGCTCTTTTCTCCTGCTATTTAGCATCACACTTAAGAGCACAGTGCCCTGGGTAAAATTCCCACAGTGGCTGTATCTTCTGCTTTCAAATCTCTTCTTCAAGTTCTCTTCAGCTGCATCACTAAGGGCTGTGACCAAGTTCACACTTGATATTCATTGCTCGATTTCACTTCACTTGAGGACTCAAGGCAGCTGACTATGTGAACTGTCTCCACTGGAGTGCCATGTTTGAGACGACATAAAGATGTGTGGAATTTCCACCTGTGGTGTTAGCTCTGTGATGGCACATTCACACAAGATGATCACCACTTGATGCTGCTTTTCAGGAGCAGGAGCATGCAAATAAAACAGCAAAAAATAAATATCACTCATCAAATCTACAAACCAAATGCCAGTTTTTCAAGATGGTCTGAAATTCAAGCAGATCTTTGACCCTCCAGATGTACTATATAATTACAGTAATTGCCCCGCATTTGCAGCTTGAAGCATGTGTCCCTGGAAGTGCAGTTTGATGATATCAGTGAAACTTGAATTTAGTTTATGCAACAGCTTTGCTTTGTATCATAAGCTCTCTTCAAGCATTATAGCTCCATTGTTGTTCCACATGAGAGCTGGGTCATGCCAAGTAGCCCCATCCCCTGGCATCTGCATAAAGAGCATGGTCTATATTCTATAATGATGGAGCCTTCATATATGCAGCTGTATTCACAAAGGCTCCATAACAATCGACATTTACTCTCCTAAGGGGGTGGGGCTATTCAGTGTTTTCCTTCTTCTCCCTCTGACCACTCATCACCATCCCACCACCAGTCCCCTGGCTCTGAGTGCTGGGGGTTCCCTTGGGGGTTCCCCAGCTGTTGCCTCCCACCACTGCTCTGCATCCAGCCAGTCCATGACAGGAATACATTTTTAACACAATGGAACAAGCATACTTTTTGCCCAGGTGTCGATGGCCTATCACAAAGCTATTCCAACTGGCTGTGGCCTGCATAGATGGTTCAACCCAAATCCTTGTCTGTAGTCTGTCACTCTTTTCCAGGAGTCAACCCTCTCACTTTTAACCCTTCCCTTTCCAAGGAGCTTTGCTTTTGTATCCGTTTATTTTCTTTCTGCTAAATGGCAGCTGAGGGACCAGAATTATGTGCAACAAGTGCAACAATGGGGAAAGCAGTGTTTATTTAGTCACGCAGATGCCCAGAACATTTGCATTGCAGAATGCTACTTGGTTTCCATACATGTGGAAACAGAGCTGCTGTTCCACTTACAGCTTAAAGCAAAAGCACAATGACTGGGAGCTGGAAATTTCTCCATGTCTGAAAACAACCCAGGATGCTGAAGAAGTATGAGGAGCTGTGTACAAATCATAATGATCTAGGGACGAACTAGGTTGGTTTGTAAGACAACAAGGAGAGGCAAACCTGAAACTGTTCCTACCATTATATCCTTTTAAACCCAACATGAAAGAATGTGTGAGAGCATACGTGCATATATATATATTACCTCACTCAGCCTCTGGGCCTGTAGACCAGTAAAATTCTGAGCTACCCTTTGACTGTTGCCTCAGGTAAGAGCCTTAGGTGAGACTGGGTGAGATGCTAATTGCAGTTCCCACCTGCCCGGTGGCTAGATAAAAAAAAATACATCCTGCTGAACACTCAGCTATGCTGCAGAGCAAAGCACCATGAACATTCACCAGCCTAAAGAGGTATTGACCAGGTCAAAGTGCCAGGTTGGGCCCAGCTAAAAATAATTGCAGTAAATCTCTCTTTTATCAATGTGTCTTAGTAAGCCTGCTTGAAATGGTTCCTGAAAGGGAAGAAGCAGCACAAACAGTATGACATGGAAGATGTCAGATGCCAAGACTGGTGGAAAGGAAGGAAGATGCTTAAGTGTGTGTGTGTGTGTGTGTGTGTGTGTGTGTGTGTGTGTGTTGTTTTCCCTGCATCTTGAAACATCTGGCAAATTCCACGCTTGCTGTATAAATGGAATGAAATTGTGTTTTCCCTTCAGGCTGGCCAAGCTAGTTTCCTTTGGGATTGAACTAATAACTTGCTATACTACTGAAGACTTCACCCCCCCCCCAAAAAAAAAATCTTCTCAGTGGGAATCTGAAATCTAATTGGAGCTTCTAGAGTTGGCCTGTCAGTCATTCTCATTTACAGCTAATATTGATGCAGATAGAATTGCCATCTGTCCAATCTTGAACTAGCTTGGCAAGGGTTGTTTTTCATTTGTTTGACACCCTGCATTTCATTTCTATCATATTTCGATGTTCACAAATGGGCAAACACAATGATTACATACAAGAAGTGAATTATCATGTGCAAACAAATATCATGTGCAAAGAAACAAAAACTTCACACACACACACACACACACACACACACACATTGAGATAGCAACACTAAGAATAAATCCTCAAGAAGAGTAAAAAGCTAATCTATGGTTCCCAAAAAACTAAAATGTCCCTTGTGCTAAAATTCAATAAAAATTAATAATTAATGCAATCCAGCAGAGAGTGAAGTATTGTTTTTAAACCCATGCCTTTCTCACTGGGTTGGATGTTTGATTGAGGCTTCTTGTCTTAAAATGATTTGGCTGCAAAGCAAAACGTTGATGTGTTTGGGAGGCGAGTGGAAGTTAGATTCTCAAATTGTCATGGCACTCCATGGAGTCCACTGTGGCCACTTACAGATTGCCACAGAATAGGACATAGATTTCTCTCTGTCTGTAGATACACACGCGCGCGCGCACACACACACACACACACACACGTATGAATATGCAAATTTAGAAATACTCACTATAATTTAAATACAAACACAACAATAGAAATGCAATACATCTCACCATAACAGGGAAGACTGTGACCTATGTGTCTGCTCATTCTGCTTTTCAATTATAATCTATTGTTGAGGAAATCCTCTCCATAGCCCCTCTACCCAACCAGCATCAAGTAATGGCTAAATGAGGGACCCTTCACCATCAGAATGTTTCAGATTTTGCACCAGAGCTGCCAAATTTTAAGATTGCTCTCTGCACACAGAACTTTGTTGCGAGCAAAGTGGATTTGCACTTTGCAATCCAAACTGAAAGGACACCATGTCCCTGGATTAAAGGTGTGCAGAAAGCAAAAAAAAAGGGGTTCCTATGTGCCAAATATGGGCAAAAAAATCCTACTCAGCACCAGCATGTAGTAATAGCTAATGCCATATAGCTGTGTCAGGTTGAATGGGTAGCTTGCCACACTAGAGAGGATGAAGGGGGAAGCACAGCTTTATAAAAGTTCATGACTCCTCTTCCTTATTGGCAAAAGTGGCTCCTCATAGAAACTAAAGGAGTGACAGTTTTGAACTCCGATGGAGAAGTCTACAGTGCGCCCATGCCCCTGTTGCTGAACAAAGGGCAACCCTCCTTAAAGTGTTATTGAGAAGGAGGAGGTGACACTTCTTGCTAAGGATCATGGCCTATTTGTCGACAAATGGATTGCAGCAAGTCAAGTGTTAACACTGTATGTCTCTGCTATTCAAAAAATGAACCGGTCAATTTACCTCACTGTTGTTCTTTGTCAGCCAAATAAAAAATCATTCTGTTGAAGTTAAATGCAGTGGAAAAACAAGGAAGTGGGAACACGTAAATTTTTAATCTAAGCTCTTGACCTGAAGGAGAAACACTAGGAGTTGCCATAGTAAGGAAAGTGAACTCTCTCATTTTGGAACTACTGACTACTTTAGTTGAGTTTTTCATCTTCTTACACAATATATCAGAGATTGATAAACAGGAGCCATTGAGCCCATGGATAGAGTCTCAAGATACAACAAGTTTTAGACCTGAGACAAGCCATACAAATTTTAGCCAGGGTCTAGTAGGGTGAGAATAGGGCTGAGTACAGAACTTTTGGTAAGATCCCAATTGTATCAATTCAGAGTCTCAAACCTCTTAACTTCCCCACAAAGCAAGAATTATACAGGATTTATGAGCACAATTCAAAGTGTTGGTGCTGACCTTTAAAGCCCTAAATGGCCTCGGTCCTGTATACCTGAAGGAGTGTCTCCACCCCCACTGTTTAGCCCGGACACTGAGATCCAGCGCCGACGGCCTTCTGGCGGTTCCCTCACTGCGAGAAGCAAAGCTACAGGGAACCAGGCAGAGGGCCTTCTCGGTAGTGGCACCCGCCCTGTGGAACACCCTCCCAGCAGAGGTTAAAGTGATAAACAACTATCCTACATTCAGAAAATACCTGAAGGCAGCCCTGTTTAGGGAAGTTTTTAATCTGTGATATGTTAATGTATTTTAATATTTGCTGGAAGCCGCCCAGAGTGGCTGGGGAGACCCAGCCAGATGGGCGGGGTACAAATAATAATTTATTATTAAATTATTATTATTATTATTATTATTATTATTATTATTATTATTATTATTATTTTGAAACAGGGTGCCCCAATTTGAAACAGGCACAGCTTGTCAGATTCAAATCAGCACTCAGATATCACCTCTGCAAACAGCCAGAGACTGTGGGGTTTGCCATCCCAGCAGAGATGTTTATGTTGCTTCCTGTCAACATCCCTGCCATTCCAAAATGTATTTTGGGGGGTGGGTTGGGGGTTAGCATGGGAGGACCATCGAGTAAACATGACAAATTCTGTTGAAGCAAACCAAGTGATTTTTTTTCAAAGGTGTGTTTGAGGGCCTAACTACACAGGATGCTAATTGCATTGCTTTCAATCAGTTCAGTTCATTATCCCCCTCTTGATTTAATTAAGGGTGGGACAATGTTCATTAAGAAGGCAGCATGCAGAGAGGGGAGGTTTAACCTTTTCCTGCTGTCACACTTGCAACGAGTATCCACCCTTGGTCCCAGCACTGCAGTTAGGTTAAGGAAAAAAGGTCTTATTGGTGCACACTGATATTCACCTGAATATGTAATGGCTAAAACTGTGCAAAGAGCATACCTCCAGGACTCTTTCTGTCGCTCAGAATAATGGGATTTATATATTTTCTTGGAAGCTTTTGAACACCGGGGATTCTTCTTTAGGCATTGTATGCACAGCCAAAGAAAACTACAGTGTCCAGTCTTAATCACTTATGAAGCAGTCAAGCAGGGCAGAGATGGGATACATCAGCTGCACTGGCTGAGGCTGATGGGATTTGTAGTTCAAAACATCTGAAGAGTACCAGAATGGGGACGACTGGAAATACATTAAGATTTCCTATTGACTGGGCAGAAAAATAAGACATAAGAGATCATCAACATATTTTACATAGCCTATAATCTGAAACCAGATCTGGCCACCCAAAAATGAGAATTGAAGTTCACAATAATATTTGAAACATGGCATTTACATTTTACCATTGTAAGCAATACATTTTTAAGTTTGATTTTTTTGCTTTTCAATATTGTTGTTGTTAGATGCACATCGTACTAGTTCACAGATGGATGATAGCAGTCCCAATTGTGTATTGATTCTGTTTCATCTCTGCAAGTCCTCACTAGGGATGGAGGAGAAATTCAACTCAGTACACATTTAAAGCCAAATCTATCAAATTTGCACTTTCCAAAAATAATATGCAAATAGAAACACAGCTATACTTTGAAATTCACACATATCTGAATTTTGCAATGTAGTTCTGATGTATTGTTGGGAAACGTGCATAAAAATGAATAGATTAGTGAAAATAGCACACAAAGATGCAGTATAATAGTGGGAAGTGCTTGCAAAAAATGTGTTTATTCAGAGAAATTCATACTAAAATCCTGGTGGTTTTTTGTGAGAATTAAAAAATAAATAAATCACGAATTGTTTCAAAATGAAAACAAAATAAAATAAAAAAATTCCTTCCAGTAGCACCTTAGAGACCAACTAAGTTTGTTCTTGGTATGAGCTTTCGTGTGCATGCACACTTCTTCAGATACACTGAAACAGAAGTCACCAGACCCTTATATATAGTGAGAGGGTAGGGAGGGGTATTACTCAGAGGGGTGGTGGAAATGGGTGAAAGGTTGATAGCTGTGGTAAACCTGTTGACGACTGTTTAACTGTTTCAAAATGCAGAGAGCCAAATTTAAGATTGGAAAAATGTGAAACTGAGAGAACTAAAATTGATAGATCCTTCCATTCCAAGTCCTCAATGATTTCTCCAAAATCAGAGAGGAATTAATTTGAGGTGGTGGATGGGGGGAGGACACACCAAATGGCTACAGATCCTCCACACTGCCCTGTTTCAGGCTTCAAAACAACAGTGTGTGCCCTGCAAGTTTCCTCCTGGTTTGCCTTTTTAATTTCCCCTGCAGTTTTTGGCCTCAAAACACAGGGAAAGTGTATATTCTGTAAGAATAAATAATCCGCTGTCAGAAAATTCTTCCTGCTGAAGCATAAATGAGCTATAGGATCCCTGCCTCCAGCCTGCTCTGCCAGCCACATGGCTGGCTGTCTTCCTGTGGGTTGCTCATTACTTTAAGATGAGCCAACCTTCTGTTACTCCAGTGAATGCATGGCTGCCATTCTCCTGGGACAAAAGTCATTAAGGGGATATTATTTTAGTCCTTCTAAATTGTTTCCTTAACGTCTCTAAATACCTGCATTCATGTGGACTATAAGCAACACAGACAAGCCGAAGGTGGTTGTTTCCTGTTCATTGTTGGTTCCCAGCACCGTCTTCTCCTAATGAAGGTGCCAGGGTGCTACAAGAAACAAGCTGCCAGCTATCACCCAGTTCTGCATCATAACCTTAACCCTATGTCATATCCATGATGAAGTGGAAAATGAGAGAATAAAAATAGAGTCCAGGGATTTTCCCCTTTCGCCTGAAATATTTTCTGAGAACCCATCAGGGAAGATGTATTTTCCACAGAGGATGAAAATATCACTAAGTACAATGCTCATAGATCTCTAGGGCAGTGCATTTGTGGTTTCAGTTAAGCCCTACTGAGAAGTTTCTCTCTCATTCTTTGAGACTTTTAATGCGTGATTTTGCATCTCAACTTCAATAAAGTGTTGTCAGTTACAAAAAAGTAGTATATTTTCATACACGAAGCCGACAAACCAGTTTGTATTAAAATGCAATGAGATCCTCTATAACAGGCTTCCTCAACCTCGGCCCTCCAGATGTTTTTGGCCTACAACTCCCATGATCCCTAGCTAGCAGGACCAGTGGTCAGGGATGATGGGAATTGTAGTCTCAAAACATCTGGAGGGCCGTGGTTGAGGAAGTCTGCTCTATACAGAGGAAATGTGAGCAACAACAGCAGAAAAGGTTCTTCCTTCACACTAGCCTTTGTTCTGATGCAGCTGCTACCATTGTGAGTGTCATTCTTGGGTTTTCTAATTACGGCATTTAGAGAGCTCATAAGTTGAGGTTTGGTAGGGACCTACAACAAAATGTCGCAGTGTGATGTGCTTCTGTCAGCCATGTCTTCCTTCACACTTCCTAATTCTGTTCACTTTCCAACCAGTTTTCCATTTCATCCCAACAGTACATCAGCATTCTATGGTTAGTGAGCATCTTTGGTCCTCACTGGGCTGCTTTCTTTCCTTTAGCTTTTATTTTTACATAGCTCAGTCCACCGTAATGCATACTCTTTTGGCTGCAGCTCTGAATTGAATGCAGGCAAGAAAATGAACCTAGACATGTCTTGAGAGCCTATAACCTACTAGAGAATGTGGTCGCTCCTTCACAACAATGCCCAATCTCTGCATGTTGTTGAAGGTTAGACCTACATCTACAAACTGGTTTGCAAAAAGATACTTAAAACAGAAAAACCAGAAGTCCAGCTGAATACGAATAACCCATTGACTGTGCCTAAAGTAGCTCTTCAGGTTATGGCCAATTTTGCTCAGCATCAAGATTTTGTTACAGGAAAACTGACCTTCAAATACAAATAAGGAACTGGAGCTTAATTTGTTTTAGTTACGCCTATTGCTAATCCAAATCCCTTTCCAATGAGAGGTACATCACTTAGACTGTCGGAGCATGATACTTGAATCTATCAACTCTGTTTTCCTCTGGAGAGTTTTACTTCTAATACACTATTTAACATTAAATGGAAATTGTCTGTAGAAATATAAATCACCAGTGACATCTCGGCTACTGGTTGACCATTCAGCTTAAAGAAGGTTCAAACTAAGTTGTTGGTTGCCAACAGGTAAGTAGTATCGTCAAAGCAATATTTGGCAATGATACTGTCCAAGCTGATGAAGACCATGATTCGTTATTTTGTGACTGATTAAGCAAGACAGAATGGTAAAAGTGGAACTGTTCCTCCATTAAGTGTAAAAGGAGCAAAATTAAGCTTTTAACAGCATTTTAATGTAAAAGAATTGTCAAAATTCATATCTAAATCACCACCAAATCAACGGTGATGGGTTGTAGGCAATGACAATATCTTCATGATTTTTGGTTGTTCATTGTTTTCATTGGTCTACTCTGACTACAACATTGGATATTACGATTTGATGTGTGTTTTTAAAATTCAAGATGTTGGTCAGTATCACTGAATACAACATTTTACCTTGTGAGATGTGCTAGGACTTCATATTTTAGATATAGCAATGAGTTGTGGTGGGGGGTTTTAGGTAACACTTTCACTGAAGCAGTAATCACTACCCATTTCTCAACCCACTGCTTATTCTCCTCTGAATTATGCTAAATCAAAAATGGTTCACAGAAAGACTTTGTGGTTTGGCCAAAGTTTCTGAGAAGCCAGAGGCAAACAATCAAACAATTTGGCATATAGAAGATGTATCAAATATTAATCTACTTAATTCCCTGACTTAGTGTGGGCAGACATATTACAAGTTCTGCTTGGAAGCTGTTTAAAACAGCTTCCATTTATTATTTCTTCTGTGTGGCAGTTGCAGAGCTGCTGCAAACATGGATTTCCACTTCCCGTTACCTGAAGAGCCTACATGGAACTAGGCATATGAAGATTTCCGATATAATGGGGACGATTGACCTGATGAGCCATGCTATAAAATATGATGGCTTCATGTTGAAATGGGTACTATGGAGAAGCTGAAGACTAGCACAAATTTTCATTAGACTTCTACATATTATGAGAAATAACATCTAACCAAAGTGTCAACATACACCTAGCAGGCTACCTGAGAGGCTATGTGTACTCTGAGGTCAGACTAAATGTCATGTAAAGGCTACAGAATGACTTTGCAAAATATCAATTCTCATACCATGCAAGGCATGTGGTAGAGGTCAAATACTGCTTTGATAAGGAGATTCAGGTAGGTAGCCATGTTGGTCTGATGCAGTCGAAATAAAGTAAAAAATTGTCAGGTAACACCTTATAGACCAACTAAGTTTGTTCTGGGTATAAGCTTTCGTGTGCATGTGAAAAGGTAACACTTCAGGTATCTGAAGAAGTGTGCATGCACACGAAAGCTTATACCCAGAACAAACTTAGTTGGTCTCTAAGGTGCTACTGGACAATTTTTTATTTTTTATTTTTATTTTGACTGCTTTGAGAAGTGTTATGATTGAAAGGTAGCATGGCAAAATCAGAAATTAAATAAATGGGAAGATAGGACTTAAAGCAGGCTGCATGAAGAATTATAACATGGTGGGAAATGCAGCTAATACGTTTCATCTTCTGTGGATCAAGTCAAATAGGGTATACACAACACTTTTATTCTTAGCAGCTAAATGTTTCCAGCAATGCAATGTCCATATAAGTGCAGGGAGAATACTAATGATATTAAATAGACAAGGTACTCCATTCCAATCAAATGTGCACTGAGATTATTCATTTTCTTATACAATAACAAATGGACTTGTCAAAAACAAACAGAAGGAAGCCATAAAAAACAAAACACCTGCTATTACTTTCTTACAGATGTGCTTGCATATGGCCAGGGAGACAGAAATATAAAATGCTTTAATCATTGCCCAGCAAATTAATCGCTCAGCAGCAGTCACCTAGCCTCATTTATGACAAAAACAACAATAACAACAAAACTCCATGTTCTAGGCTCAGTGGGTTTTGCTAATTGCATCAAATACAGTGGTACCTTGGGTTAAATACGCTTCAGGTTAAGAACTCCACTAAGAGCAGAAATCGTGCTCTGGCGGCGCAGCGGCAGCAGGAGGTTCCATTAGCTAAAGTGGTGCTTCAGGTTAAGAATGGACCTCCGGAACGAATTAAGTACTTAACCCGAGGTACCACTGTATAACTTTCTTCATAGATTTCTTCCCTCTTAAGTTTGCAAGCAGGAAAATATTCATCTTCATCTTCTTCATCATCATCATCATCATATTATAGCATGATTTCCTGGAATGCTTCACAGTCTGATTCACAAGATGTTTGAGCAGGGGAATTCTGAATAAAGTTTATTGGCACCACCGTTATAAGCATTTGCATTATTATATATTGCTGTGATCTTGGGGAAAGCTCTCTGAAATGTCACTGATATTGCATAGTTAATGAGACAACTTTTAATTGATTGGTTCTGAATTGATTTACAGAGCAATCCCCTAACAGAGATCTACCAGGAGTTTGTCTCCTCTATGTCTGTGATTCTAGGATATCAAAAATGATATCAAAAGTTGAACAACTTCCTCTAGCACATCAGGACTTTCCCCTCTTCTTTCCCATGCATGGCTCCTAAAACTGGGGTTCCCCCCACCCTCTGGAGCAGATTTGGGGATGATGAAAGACACAGACAGGTGGATGAGATGCACAAGCAAAAGTCATTCTGCTCAGGCACTTATTTAGTAGGATACTGCCCATAGAAATTATAGTTTAACATGCAGTATCAATCTTTAGGTTTTGAATGCAGTATCTGGGCTATTTCCAAATATATATGCTTCATAGTTATGAAACCCTTCCAGCTAGGTGGTACAAACATTATTTGCATGCATGTATTCATTCCAGAGGATGTTCAGTCCACTAAACATTAAAATAGGAAAATGCACACAAAAAACTTTATAAAAAGTCTATATTCTCTTGCTACGTAGAGCACTGTTTTCTGTGGCAAATACTCTCAATTCATAGGCCATTGACAGAAGACTAGAATGTCCATCCTTAAAATAAGTGTAGAAAATGCAAGGAGCCCTGAGTTTTTTAACCCTAAAATGGTGGATATCCCTGATTGATTTTTTTTAAAGCTTTCCTACAACTCTCTTCCTCTTTCTTTTCTGCTAAGAAAGTTTTCTGCTCAAAGATTCTCTTGTAGTATGTTGGTAATGCACCCTCACTGGCATTTGATATCTTTCCAGATGTCAGTAAAAAGGGCATCCAGTCCACTTAGTAAGAAGAGTGAAATAATGCTACTAACCACAACAGACAAAATGGCTCCCCTGTTAAGAAGGCTTGCTGAGTAATAATAAAAGAGAGTGCCAAGGAAAATGTGAAGCACCTCTTCTATGTCATTAATACACAAAACTGAGTGTCGATCAACAAGACCCGCCATTTTGGAGTCAGATACTCTCCTCTTAATGTTAGCTCAAAGTGTGTTTAAAAATTCATCAATCTCACTATACACATTATTGTGGGGAACAAAAGAGAGGGAGACCATTACTAAGGGCATGGCACAAGGAAACCAAAGTCGACGTTAATTTAAGCGATGGGGGCAAATTGCTAAGGCATTTAAAGAAGCACTTTCACAGCACATAATGCAGTCAAGCTGCATGTGGCAGTGCTTTGTGGGAAAATAAAAAATGGTAATTGCTAACCTCCATGCTGGTACTGCTGGGTAAAACTGAAGACTGGGGCAGGGGGCTGGTGGCATTTTCGCAGGAAGACAGAGTTGATCAGCAACAGCATTGGACCTGCCAAATGGCATCAGTGCTGTGCAACAGCATGCCAAGGACATCCTTAAGTCAGGCCCTGATGCGAACAAATAGCTGAGGTAAATGTGACAGTGTATGTATTTGAAAGTCAAAGCTAATGAGACATTTCGTTTTTTGTTTGCGATATCTGAGAACAAAATATATGCACATTATGGAAGAAAACTAGGCATACTCTTGATTAAGTTCACAACCCCCAAACTCCGACTCCTCCCAATTTTCTCCAAACTATACCCCATACAACAACTATGCAACAGTTAATGAAGCTGCCACAGAAGGTAAAGGGGAAGATGTGCTTCAACTCGGCTGTAAATCATAACTTGCACAATGTATATGTGTTTTGTTTTCAGATACCATAACTTAAGTACAAAACTATCTTCTGAGAGGTGCTGACAGTGAACACAAGACACTACTCTCAAACTGAAGCCCAAATAAAATTGATGTGCATGGACATGAAAATGTCAGTTGATGGGATTTTTTTTATTTTATTTTTTAAGTCATGTTGCTGTATTTTAAACTTTAAAAAAGACTTGTGACTGACAGAAGGGAAGAAACAGGGCAAAAAAGGAAGGGGAAATTACAATAGAAAGAAAATTGGCCTCCAACAACTCTGAAGATTGAAACAAGAATGAAAACTAAAAATAAATGGTCATTTCAGCAATAGGATGCTTGTAGCAGGCAGCTGTGTTGCCAAAGGAAATAGCCTACACATGACTATTCTTAGATGCCATAAGTACAGAGATCAATATTACACATTGTCTATAGCCTGAGGAACAAAAGGAGCAAAGAGAGACAGTGAAATCTGATAATACATTTATTGAGTCAATTCCTTTGGAACAGACAGGTGTAAGGTAAAACTCAACGTTCCCCAAGAAGCTAAGCAAAACTGGTTGTCGCAAGAGTTCCAGTGATGTCCACACATTCTTTGCAGTCTTTGGGATTAAGCCTAATGGCCAAACTATGTGTAACACTAAATGAAAATCCGCCACACTTGCTATTGGCCTGGGGTGTGTGTGGAAACTTCCCTTAAGTACCAACTGGGCAGTGCTGTGATTAAAAATGGGCAGATACATTTTAATCCCATTCGATACACATTTAAAGCACATATCCACCCCCAAAGAACACTAGGAACTGTCATTTCACCCTCACAGATCTGCCTTTCACAAACTACGGTTCCCAGGATTCTTTGGGGGGAAGCTAGGTGCTTTAAGTGTGTGTTGAATGGGATTAAAATGTATGGTGTAGATTTGCTCTTTGTCAGTCACAGCTGTACAGCAATGTGAAGATTACATCAGCCACTGATGAATGCCTAGAGGCATCTTAATGATACAGGGTGATTCCTTAGATTCATCCTAAAGAAGGAAAAGTTTGGCCCTGCATATGATTGGCTACTAAAAACCTTTAGAATGCTATGCATGTGCATTGGTTCTCTGTATATTCCAAGCATTTTTCACATGCAAAATCAACATGCATGTGGGGGAATGGGGATGCACTGTGTAGCTCCACTCTCACATAAAACACTTGGAGAATCCACCCTACTAGCGTCGGTCCACAGACCTCTATGAGGTGGGTATCCTTAACAAATACATATTTGTTCACCCAAGCTTCAACGTGACCTGGATACCCAGCCATGCAGAATTTGAGGTTTCATGGACACATTTGCGTATACAGCTACATGCATGAAGGCCTCCTCTGTACAGATATTTGCACTAGATATATAGATGTGTGAAATTAACTTAAGATGGTGGAGAGACAGAAAATGAAATTTCACATGAAGGCCTCAGAGGCTGAGGTCAGGTTTTTTTTACCACCTTCCTCACACTAGCACAAATGTCAACGAGAATGCACATGACCTTAAGATGAGCCAGCCAAATAAATAAATAAATTGGATGTAAAACGCTCAACATTTTACTATCAGCAATAACTAAACTAAGCAATACCTTGCATATTTGCATTTTTTTTTAAAAATAATAATACAAAACATGTACTCTTCAGAAAACTTAGCATACCATTTCACATAACTCAAGGAGTGAAACAAGCCAGAGGCAACAGGGGAAAACCTAACAACAACATTGTCACTGCTAAATGAAAGCTGTCTTTTTATATATATTTAAGAAAACTAGTTAGATCATGAGCATGAAGCAAAAAACATTATCTGGAAATGAAGACCAAAAATGATATGACCTTGTGAGAAATCGAGTCCTCCATCATGGAGGGCATATGTTGCGGTGAGATCACCAGAAGTTGCCTCTCTGTTGTGGGGTGGGACTGTTCAGATGGCCACAACACTGCATTGATTGCCCCACTGTTGCTGGGGTAGAAATTTGGCTAGTTGGGTTGGCTATTGGCTGCCGAGGGGCTATTTAAAGTGCTGCACGTCGCTGGAGAGTTTCACTTTCTTGTGACGTGCAACAGATCACCCGCCTTCCTCTCCCTCTATTTTAGGGTTGTTCTTCTGGCCTTGCTATACCTGTCTAGGGGTCATCTGTTTTGGAGCAGGGGCCCGGTAGGAATTTTGCCCTTTGGCTGATTGGCTGTTGCCACTTGGTTTTTCCCTACTGTGTAGCAAATCATCACAACTTTGTAAAGTTGGAGGTTAGGCATTTGGTTGAATGTTTTGGGGAGGGGACGTGGTTGGCTGTGTCTGCCCCTCCATTGCTGCTGTTAGGGAATTCCGTTAAAGGAATGCAGGGGCTCACCTTGCTTTTGTCTGAACCCTGTCAAGGGGCTAGGGCCATGCCAGAGCCCCTGGGAACATCTGGGGTGAGCTGTGAGATCGACGGAGTTCTCGCTTCCCCAGGTTGCTTTCCCTTACTGACATATGGTGGTGCCCAGTGTCAGTCCTGTTCCTGGCACTGTGCAGGTTCAGGTAGTCTGGAACCAATGCCTAAGCAACCACTCACATGCTGTAATCAATAAAGTTGTGGCCAAAATTAATGCCAAAAACCTTAAACTAAAATCTGTGTCTATCACAGTGATGGCTAACCTTGACACCCCAGATGTTTTGGGACTACAACTCCCATCATCCCTGACCACCGATCCTGTTAGCTAGGGATGATGGGAGTTGTAGTTCCAAAACATCTGGGGTGTCAAGGTTAGCCATCACTGGTCTATCATGTCTTCATTTGGGGGTGGTTTTGTGGGTCTGCACATGCAACACTACTAAATAGGAAGAGTGAAAAAAATCCTTTCCTTTACCACCAGAGGGTGGTGCATAATGTGGATTAATTGTTTCGTGGTATAAACAATGATCAAGAATCCACTCCCAAACATATAATCTCTCTGCAGTTTACATTGATTGCTGCAAGGCCTTTGGTGCTGTGTCACACTTCTGGCTGCTTCAAGCATTAAGATGTATAATTTGAATCCTACTATTATAGTGCTGCAGGTTAATTAATATAGAAGTGGAAAACATGGAGATAGAGAATAGGAACCTAGGAAGCTACCTTATACTGAGTCAGATCAATGGTCCAGGGGTACGTCCAGCAGTAGCCAAGGTGGCGTTCTCCAGTTGTGGTTGGACTCCAGTTCCCATCAGCCCCAGCCAGCATGGCCGATGGGCAGGGAATGATGGATTTGGAGTCCAACAGCATCTGGAGGGCACACCCTGGTACTGTCTTTTCTGATTGGCTGTAGACCTCCAGGGTTTAAGCCAGGAGACATTCCTATCCCTACCTAGACATGCCAGGGATGGAACCTGGGATGTTCTGCATGCAAAGCAGACACTGTCTGACAGAGTTATCTCCCTTCTCCTAGTATTCAGATTTAAATTGGCATTTCTCGGGGGAACTCCCAGTATAGTTCTGTCTGGCTCTTGCACCCCGCTTAGCTCTGCTAAAAGTATCTGAGTACCGACTGATTACAAAAGGCAGACAAGAGCTAGAATTATACACCCTTTTTATATGGATAACATAAAATTATTCGCTGAATCTCCAAGTAGACTCATCAGCCTCATAACAGCCACAAAAAAATTCAGAGAACATATAAAAATGTCATTTCACTTGAAAAATGTAAAAGTCTTCATATAATTAAAGACGAAAGTAAAGATCCTGCAAATCAGCAGCACCTGGTAACCACTAATATGTCATATACACTTCATAGTAATTCTACCTATAAATATCTTGGGATCAGTCAGAACAACTGGATAGGCCACTCAAGTTTTAAAATCCTCTTACTAGCAATCTCTATGGGCAGAGACTCCTTGAAATATTGAAAACTTAGTTTACAGCTGAGAATAAAACAAATGCAATTAACACCTGCACAGTCCCAACACTCATTTTATCAGTGGGTATATGTAACTAGCAGACTGTTGCTAATTTGAATGAAATTGATATATTAACCTGCACATTCCTGACAAAGTTCAGAATGCATTATCTAATTGTCTCCATGAAAGGCTATCATTCTCACTAATAGCAAACTTGGGTAGTCAACTGCCTATCAGTAGAAACAAGATGAGGCTATTAAAAATGATACTGGTTTCTGCATAGAGGATTCCCTGTATGGATTGTATTCATCCCTGTATGGATTGTACAGTATTCAGCTAAGTCATTCTCTGAGTAGATCCACTGAAATAAATGGATTTGTTGGCTCTGTTGCTTTCAGTGCATCTGCTCTTGCTTAGTCAAATGCAAGTTTGTTAAACCATTTTTAATATAAAAAAATTATTTTAGATTACAAACAAACAGCACGATGACCTGTGGAATGTTCAGATTACAGATGAGAACCTTCAAGAGTAATTCATCTCAGCTCACTTCTGAGTTCACTTTGAACACAACAATCTGGAACTTCTGTTTTTAAATGTTTGTGTGTGTGTGTGTGTGTGTGTGTGTGTGTGCGCGCACGCGCACCAGAGAGAGACAGAGAGACAGACAGCGAGAGAGAGAGAGAGAGAGAGAGAGAACACCTACTGGTGCTTTGGTGATAAGACAATGCTGGAGGTGAAGATAAGACAACACTTTTTGTACTGTTGGATTTTAATGAGCCAGAGAATAAACTGAGAGACTGAAAAGCTTGTTTTTCCTTTGAGGTGGTCTTTTGCGAATTGAGAAGTTCGATTCTGAGCACTTCACTGGCATCATTGCTACAAATACCAGTTAAAAACACAGAAACTAAAAAGCCTCAGCAAATATTGAAAGTCTTTAACTGTGTGGCTCCAGGTGGGCTTCCCTCAGAAAATAGTTCTAAAGAGGGGGCATGGCAAATTAAAAGTGAAACTGGCTTAAGTTCTGAAGATAGGTTCATGTAGGAGAAAATAGTCCTACCAGGTAACCTAGTCCTAAACTGTAACAGTTAACACCAGTATATTTATTGGGTTCAGAAGTGGACTGGGAGGAGTGTAGCTTTTTAAAAACCCAGATGTGTTTCATATGTCTGGGCCTGTTAGCACTGTAGCTGCCATATAGTATTAACTATAGTTGCCAAACTATCTTCAAGTCTCACAATACAACACATTGCAATAATTGAAATTTGACATGCTCTTCTACCATAAAATGCAATAAGGGATACCACAGAGCCAGGAAATTCCTATCCTTCCTAACCAATCATTTATGCCACCTTATAGAATGATGCTTGGAATTTCAGAACCTGTCTGAGTGAGGACCACAAATAACAAGATGAACAAAAATAATAATAGTCACAATGGGAATTACACACCAAGAGGAACCGCCAGTAGGTCTTCAACAAGTACTGAAAGAATAACAAGCTTTTTCAAGTGGTTTCAAAAGATGAAGAAGGAGGACACAGATGAATATCGGAAGGGGACCTGTTTCACAGTCAAAGTGCAGGGTCCAGCTGTTAAAGAAATTAATATTCAATGATCTCTTTTATTGTCTGTAAAACACACAAGGCTTATGCAACGGCAACAAAAGTACAATGTATAAGGCCTCCTACAAGGTCTGAAAAAAAGGGTTTATTAGATCTCTTGCACCCTTTGAAGAAATAATTTCAAAGAAGCATGATTATAAAGGCTTACTTTCTATTATGAAAAAAAACCCGAATTAATGAAAACTAAGCTTGTACCACTGTGTTCTTTTGTGCTTCAGTGGAAAATACATTTGAATGTTAAGTTAAAATTGAACAATAGTATGACATTTTTTTTGAAAGAAGTAAAAAGCAGTCTCTTTTTTAACTAAAAAAAGAGAGCATTTAAGAATATTATGTAGATGAAATATAGCTCAAAACTGTTATCTCCTCGGGATCTGATTAATGTGGGTGCCATTTTTGCCTGAAGGTGGTAGTATTTTGGCAGGAATTAGAAAATCTTCAATGAATTGCAGAGCCCAGGATGTTCTGGAAAGGAGAGAGGTGGGAGGATCAGTGAAGGATAAACTCTCCTCATCTTGATTCAATACTGGACTTGGCGAAATTGGAGTGGCCCAATCCTTCTTATTATTATTATTTGAAAGCAAACTCCGCTGAGTTCAATGACACATACCCCCAGGTAAGTGTGCACAGGATTGAAAACTGAAGCACTTTTCAGTCCCCACCCCCAGGAAAATAGTTTATTCCATACCCATTACTGAAGTAGAAAGCCTGCTACACCCTTGATGAGCTAATATTATCTTAACGGCTTCTTAATTATTAGGTGATCATTATCTTAATTATAAAAACAAAAGCATCTGTTCTTTAGAAGGTCAATGGCAAAGACAGGGAGTACAGATATGTGATAAAATCAGAACAACCACCTTTACTTGAATTCTAAGAGGTGGAGGAATTTAGAGTACTGGTATAAAGAAAGTAGACGTTTCCTTGGTGGGAGTCAAGTTGGTCTGTTAATTCTGTCTTTTCGATGGATGCATCTTAGCTAAAACACAATAAAACAGTGCTTGGTAAACTGTGGCTTAGATCTCATGCCTAATGTCCTGGATTCATTTGAGAATGCAATCAGGTGCAGCTGAGCCCAATATGGCATGGTTATGTAAAAAAAGATGGGAGTTTTTGAGCATTTCTTCAGCAATATAATTCACTGAAGGCTGAAGGAAGAGTTGCAATTTGAAGTACCTTAGGTTCCTTCAGCAGCAGTAGCAGCAACCCCCCCCCCCAAAAAGAGGCAATTTGGATATAATATGCATACTACTTCAGATGAGAGGGGTGCACTAAGCACAGTTTTTTGTTTGGACTCCAGTTTGTTGCATCAGGAAAAAGTCTGACTTGGTTTATAACAATTACAAAAAATAGGACGGGTTTTTTTTTCTGATGGGCATCTATAAAGATAGACATGATAGTGTATAACTTGGATATATTTGTGTCATATAAATAGAAAGGTGCAGAAACAAAAATAGAAACTGCAGTATGTTCTCATAGCTTACATCTTAGGAAAATTATTATTATTATTATTATTATTATTATTATTATTATTATTATTATTATTATTTATACCCCACCCATCTGGCTGGGTTTCCCCAGCCACTCTGGGAGGCTCCCAACAGAACACTAAAAACAGAATAAAACTTCCCTAAACAGGGCTGCCTTCAGATGTCTTCTAAAAGTCAGATAGTTGTTTATTTTCTTGATATCTGGTGGGAGGGCGTTCCACAGGGTGGGTTCCACTACCAAGAAGGCCCTCTGCCTAGTTCCCTGTAACCTCACTTCTCACAGTGAGGGGACCGCCAGAAGGCCCTCGGCACTGGACCTCAGTGTCCGGGCAGAACGATGGGGGTGGAGATGCTCCTTCAGGTATATTGGACTGAGGCCGTTTAGGGCTTTAAAGGTCAGCACCAACACTTTGAATTGTGCTTGGAAACGTACTTGGAGCCAATGTAGGTACTTTTAATATTTTTCACATTCCTCAAAGGAGCTCAATGCCAAGTTTTTGTTTTTTGATTGCAATGCACATGTTTAAATGTTTTTTTTAAGGTACTGTGCATGACTTGTTGATTATTGGGGGCTGAACAAAGTGATATTTGTAGTCCTTCCCCCTCCCTTCTGATCAGTGGAATACACCCAAGTGTCAGAAGGATAACTACAGTGGTTTTCCTGCAAAGGGGGATCTTACATGGTGTTTTTTCTTCCTGTGGGTGGAGTGCTTAAAAAAATGTTTCACTTAATTTCCCATATTGTTTTCTAGACAACGTGTATGAAAATATCACATACATTGCAGATAGAGAGGCCCCTAGATAAGAAATCTGCGAAACCTCAGAAGGTTAGGTGCAGAATTTCTTTGCTTGAAAACCTTAAACCTGAACTGGGAGAGAAGAAACTAAAAGAAATTTGCTCCAGGATTTTGTGAATAACAACTAAAAATATGAAAATAGCAGACATCATACAGGCGCCCCTAGAAAAGTAACCTGCAAGATTTCAGAAGGGTAGGTGCTGGAGGTAAGGAATGATGATGAATTGCATTGGGCAGGGGTCAGCTTCAGGCATGTGTTCTCTCAATGGGCACCAAAAGTCACCAAAATAAACTGCAGAGCTGATTTGACAGGAGTGGGTGTGTGGGCCTGTGGTACAGAGGCAGAAGGAAACAGAGGTTCAGCATTGCCCAAGCAAACACCAGTAGCAGAAGAAGCAGAGACAACAAGGAGATATATTACCTCGATGTGCATAAAGGACTGTGATCAGGGAACCTGGCAAAATAAGATTATTATTTTTTTAAACTATTCCAGCATCCTGCTCTCACAGCTAAGGAAAATGTGACTGTTGTGTGTGGAATATAAATTGCATGTGGAATACAGCAGCCAGTTTTTCCATATCAAAAAGTCACATTAGAACACAGTTCCTGTCTAAAAAAGAACATCGTTTGTTGACAGTGTGAGCACCACATGAGAGCCATAGTAGATTACACACATTTAAATTGAGCAAAGCACCTGTTTGGCTCTGTAACTCTTGGATACATTTCCAAAGCAATTAGCCAAGTTTCAGCAGGAGTGGGGTGTACATGTGTGTGCAGAATGAAGCTTTATGCACTCTTTGCTACAGGAAAAATCTACCAAGGAAACATCCCTTCCCGCTTGAGCTTTCAATACGCGAATCAAACTGGCGTGGGTTTGTTTTCTTTAAATGAAAGGATTCCACCACAAGATTCTTTTAAGTGTGTTTTCATTCCTAGATACCAAGCTGCAAAATACCTTAGCTAACTGCAGAGAGCGGAAATCCATGCCCCTTTCAGTGAAACGTGAAGTCAAAATACAAACCAGTAGCATCAACATGATTTAAAAGTTAAGGGGGAGGACGTAAGAGATGCAAGGGGAATTGAAGAAGGGCAAGATGGAGATTGGAAATAGAAAGACCAGTCTCAGCAAATTAACAGGTGGGTGAATTATAGTCTGCAAAATGGAACTGGAAATTATGGATTAAATCACTCATTACATGTCGCCGTCGTCCCCTCTTTCCTTCATTCCCTATCCTGACTCCCACATAGTACATTACAAAAAATAATGGTTTCAGGTGTGGTCAGAAATTTGCCTCAGCAAAAGATAGATAGATACATACATACATACATACATACATAAATAGGGAGTGTATGCAGAAAATAAGTGGCTAACCTTTGGCCTTCCAGATGTCTTTTTATTACAACTCGCATCATCCTTTGACTAAACAAAATTAAAAATTAAAAAAATTCCTTCCAGTAGCACCTTAGAGAACAACTAAGTTTGTTCTTGGTATGAGCTTTCGTGTGCATGCACGCTTCTTCAGATACCTTTGACTATTAGCTATGCCAACTGGGGCTGATGAGAGTTAAAGTCCAACAACATCTGAGTTGCCTCCACTAACAATGACATCACTGCAGCTCACCTCAAAAGGTCCTGGTTAGGGCAGGGTGGCGACAAGGTTAGGACTATGTTGGTACACTGGAGAAGCCTATCCATTACTCTTGCCAGTGACCTGACAAGCCACCTATTTGGGATGGCTTCGGTATGGCTCTAATTTCCCTGCATCTCACTTTTTTTTTTTTAAAGTTGCCACATTCATATCTGCTTGACACACAGGTGCCAAAAGCAGAGCGGCTGTACCAGAAGGAAAATGTGGTTTTAGCAATTCAATGTTAATTCCAGTGCTTTTTTTCAAAAAAAAATTTTTTAGGGGTACTTTCATTTTCCTACTCAAATTGAAATACTGCCCCTCAATGAGGTCAAACTTAGATTCACAAAATGTTTAGGGGTATGCGTACCCCTGCCCCCCCAAAAGCACTGGTTCATTCCATGACTGAAATAATTTGTTTCTCCTAGCTTCCCACTCATCCTGATTATTGACTGATTGATTGATTGATTGATTGATTTGTATCCTTCATCTGAAAATCACAGGGGAGTTAACAGCATTAACTGATGAATGATGGATAGTGTGAAAAAAATCAGAATTGCTAATGATATTGTAATGAACAGAGAAATGACACAGCCAAGCCATTTATTTGTACGTGGCCTTACTGAGATAAGTGGAATTATTTTAAAGACACTGGGATGAAGACTCCGACACAAGAGATTGTCTTTGGTTTTGTAAAATGGCTATCACCTACCAGGTATCTTGTAAAGAGCTTTCACTTGGTATAAACCAACACATATTAATGGGAGGCAAGCTTCTCACATATCACTCAGTTAACTAGCATGCCATAGATTGTGCAAAATGCCAAACCATTATAACGCAATAAAACAGCAAATCGAATATTTCATTGATTATTTTCCTTCAGATCCTATGTCTGGAGAGTTTCTCTTTCTTTTTGGGGGGACAAATGATGATTTATTCATGCAAGCCGCTCATTATGCTATGTGCACCTGAACCCATTCTACTTGACAAAGTACTGACACCTGAGAGCAAATTGTATTGACAGAGCCCCCTCGGCTATAATTACTGGGAAAGAACCATCCTGAATCAATTAATACTGTAACTCAGTTTTAATTTTGTGGCTCTCCAGCATCCAGAGAAGCAATCAGTTGCATGGCTTGTGGCCAGATCCTGCTCTTGCTCAGCCTTATGGATTTGATTTCATGCTTGGTGAACGGCCAATCAGTGACTTCAATGACACACATTATTTACACAAGATGCGAATCTAGTACATTGATTTTAATTGGAGTGTCTGTCTGAGAAATGTCAGCAATTTTCATTGTGGCTCATGGGAATGGAGTGTGGGAATCTGTTGGCCAGACGTCAACCATTGAAGTAAGATGGAACTTTCTGGCGAAGGGGGAGAGCTGTCTGGAGCAGTAGACGAGAAGAAAGATCTGTAGGACACTTGCTAGATACATCTTACATCCCAGTTTCACACTGTTGTTCATTTTTTAACACACTCATGATTCAAAAGTAATCTTATGGGGTAGGGCATATACAGTGCCAGGGATAGAATTGGTTATTCTATCCATTTTCAATTTTCTCCGTTTCTCTGTTTTCCAAAATTCTATTCCGTTTTTCACATTAGCACATCAGTTTGTGATGATGTTGATGATTTTAT
Source organism: Darevskia mixta (assembly GCA_034641385.1). Lineage (NCBI taxonomy): Eukaryota > Metazoa > Chordata > Lepidosauria > Squamata > Lacertidae > Darevskia > Darevskia mixta. Next base: position 6,945,799 of record JAWWNH010000001.1, on the reverse strand, counting down.
AAAACATCCTCATGAAAAATTATCAGCATTTGTATGTACATTTCTCCATATAAGTGTTTCTCTCACTGTTTTTTTATATTTTGTTGGAAGTCACCCAGATGATGATGATGACGTGTGGTTTTGGCTAATATATCATTTTTAAATCACTTTTTCCTTAATATGAAACTCTGTATATTATTTTCACTAAACAATGCACTTATACGGTATATACACTTCACCACATCACATGTGTTTTTGTACACTTTACTTGGCTGTAGAACTACATTTCAAAATTCAGAGAAGTGCAAAGGACGGCCATGTTTTGGTTTTTGTATTTTTTCAGAAAGTGTGAATAATGTAAGGCAAATTGAATCCAATATATCCCTCATCTCTAGCTAGAGCTTACAGAGACCCTGCCCTAAACATAGTATAAAGGGGATTTTTTACTAGGATATAGTATACAGTGGTACCCCGGGTTGCGCACTCAATTCGTTCCAGGGTGCCGTTCGCACCCCGAACAGTGCACAACCCAGGCGGCGCTTTCACGCATGCACGAAAGCATGATATCACGCTTCTGCGCATGCGTGGACCGCGCGGACATGCGCAGAAGCATCCGTGCTCCGTGTTGCACTTCTGGGTTTGCGGAGTACGCAACCTGAACGTACTCAACACGGAGCGTTCGCAACCTGAGGTATGACTGTAGTGCTAATCATTGCTTTAATACACACCGGTGAACACACTGAGGTTTAACACACCAATTTGCAGCATAATGCTTGTTTTGAAACATCCACACAGCTAACTGCAATTAATGCTAAAGTAACTACAGCCAGTTGAAGTGATCGGGCTTTAAAGCTTTGGATGTCTTCCTGTGCAGTTAGGCAGCTTAAATCCAATTGACTTCAGTAAGCTTCAAGCAGCCTGACTGTGTAAAGGAAGCAGTCTTTGTCTCTGCAATACAACCATAAATAAATTTTTAAAAACTAAACCGCATCTCATATACCAGACACAAAACAATCTAAACAGGTTAGCAAAATGTATAATGCTCTCGGCTACAGCTGATATATACTTGCCTATAAATTGACAGCCTGCTGTGCCCTTTTCCACATAAGTCTGCTTTATTGCATCAAAGCTAAATCTGCAAAAGCAAAAAATAAAGTATTTAGTGATTGTTAGCTTCCTTTTGCTTCATAGTGTTTCAGCCTCTGCAAATAAGGGTAAGAGGTTATGAGAAACTTTTAAAAGTAGTAGATAAGGTTGATTATTAAAGATCTTCATTCTTGTTTTATCTTCAGCTTTACTGAATCTCTTCATCTTCGTGCAGTTTCTCACATGCATGCATTCATCTTGCTTTTCAGAAAAACAAACAAACTCTGAAGACTGGATTCTGTTTCTGTTGTGGAAAACACACACACACACACACAGGCAGGCAGGCAGTTTGATGGGTAGTGCAGAGCTGTAACATTAGTTTGCCAGTAGGTGGGTTGTGGTTGCTTACCAGGATGGGAAGCAGTGAGACAGTTGGAAGGTTCGGTACAAATGCACCAGCACAACCAATCTGGTGCTCCTGCCAGTGTGTTTCCGCCATGTCGACCTCCCCACTCCTTTGTCCGTCCTTCTCTCCCTCCCAGCAAGCAACACTTTAATCCACCAATTGCACAAATCTAAATTTCTGGCATGTTATTGAATCGCTCCCACAAAATAGTAATTGCATGGAGGCACACACATTATATATGTTATAAATCATAAATAAAATAAAATAAAATAAAATAAAATAATGAATGAGGCACACCTGCAGTGTTTGCTCTTGCCACTTGCTTACAGTGTATCCGGGTGTTTGGAGAGGAGGCCAGGACTAGGTGTTACGTGGGGCAGCCAGCAAAAATAGCAGCTCTGCCTCACCCCTTTCTTTGGCAGCCTCTGGGAAAAACCTGGATTAATGGGATTGTTTCATTATGTATTTTCATTAAATATGATAATGTTTGTGGCAGTGTTGGTTTTATTCTTGTAAATTGCTTAGAAGCCTATATAGGCATTAAGTGAGATATACATGGGTGGTGATGGTGATGATGGGCGATTGCTGGCAAGGGAAGGAAGCATGGGGAGACAATGTAAACGCTTGCTCTTCAAATAAATATGAAGCATTTACAAGTTCAATGCATAAACCCGACCAGACTGCAGCTGAACAAAACAAATTGGTCCTGAGGAAGCTTGGGCAGAAGCTGCTAACCTGCTGAGTCCACAAGACAGGAGTAATGAACTCTGAGCTGATAGCACACCTGGCGAGCTAAAGTGAAATAAGGGCCCAGCCAGTATTCCACATATATCAAGCTATGTTCAGGGAAGAGCTGTAATGCAGTAAGATGCCACAGGAAACTCACATAGTTTTGTTCTTCCAGTCTGACACATTTTAATGGACACTGAAATATTTTCGCAATACAGCATCAAACTGTTGCTCTCTCTCTCTCTCTCTCTCTCTCTCTCTCTCTCTCTCTCTCTCTCTCTCTCTCTCTCTCTCCAGCATCATGGTAGAATAAATTGAGTTTGACAAATACAGTATCTCCCTATCATTGTTAGGATCTCTCAGTTAAACATTACAAACCAATTTGGATTCACCTGTACAAGTGAGACAGGAGCTTTCCAAACTGCCAAGTTAAGCCACAGTAACAACAACAACAACAATAATAAAAGCATAACATGACACCTGGTTAAAGCAAGAATGGGGGAAAACCAGTTATTAAAAAAATGAGTGAGAGATTGTAAAGATAGCTCTGCATAGTGTGCATGAAGTCTTTGTATCAGTCCCTTCTTCTAACAGCTGCCTTTTATGCCTCCAATGTTCAAGAAACAAAAAGTGAAAAAAGGATAATTGATTCTTGAGAAGTGTATACCTTGGAACCGAGGTCCATCATAACTTTAAAAAAAGAGAGAGAAAGCCCTAACTCCAGAGTAATGGTTATACTTTTACTGGCAGTTTCACTCTCCTCCTTTGTGATGGACAATAATTATAGGAAATGGTTGGGAAATCCCTGAGATTTTATCAACTGAACTCTTCTTCCCAATTTCAGTTTAGCTCATAATGGCTCAGCACTACTCCACTAATTTGACCATTTCCATACTCAGCTACTTTCTCACATTTCCTCAAACTTACCAAGCTGAGTAGGGGAAAGTAAAACAGCAACCAAAGAGACGGGGGGGGGGGGTTATTTTCTAAGCTGTTCCTCACTCTCTGTAAGGAAGGATTCTGAGCATTCTTGAAGACTGCACTGGAGAGAGAGAGAGAGAGAGAGAGAGAGAGAGAGAGAGAGAGAGAGAGAGAGAGAGAGAATGTGTACCACAGTCTCTCAACCTAATCTACCTGCAAACCTGTGAGGATAAATTGGGGAGGGGAAAGAACCATGTGTGTCACGGCACCTTGAGCTCTTTGGAAGAAAGGTGGGAGAGAAATTGAATAACAAATAAATACAATTTATTTACTTACACAGTCTGTAGAACTGTCCAGAATGCAAATGAAATGAAGGCATCTTCCCTGTCTTCACACAGCTTGCATGATCAGAGAGGACCAGTAAATAGGCACGAACTGCAAGGAGGAAGAGAGCAGGCACCTAGATAGCTGCAATGGGTTCCCTGCTTTGGTGTGGGCTCCAGATGCTGCCTAACAATCCCTGGCACTGGTCCCGCTCATTGATTAAGGAGAACAAAAAGGCACAGTTTCCCCAAGTCCTATCATGGAGTCCTGATCTGAACATGCCTGAAGTCTTCATTGCACTAAGACAGAGGAAGAACTGTGGAGAGGGCAAATAATCGGTCCTAACCTTGTGCTCCCCTTCAAAGTTGCCTCGTGTACCTGCAAAGCTCGGTGCAACATTGACTACAATGTTCAATTTATCCTATGCAGAGAAAGGAGCAGGACTGTAAAAGCCAGCCAAAATTTAATATAAGCCGCACCCTGCTCGATCAGACCTATTCAGTCTATCAGTCTGTTCTCGGGGAGGCACACAAGCAGGGCATGAACACAACAACACTTTCCTATTTGCAATCTCCTGCCCCATATCCTGGTCCTGACTAGTTGTGGGCTCTTGCCTCTCCTATCCCATCCTATTCATCAACTTGCTTTATAGGCTCTTGAGCTGTTGGCCCCTATTCATTTCCCTGGGTACCTACCACCTCCACTGTAGACCTGCATCAGGAACATAGAAAGCTGCCTTCTATTGATTGAGGACATTGGTCCATCTAGCTCAGGACTACACAAATGGCAGGAGCTCTCCAAGATTTAAGGGACCAGGTGGTGCTGTGGGTTAAACCACAGAGCCTAGGGCTTGCTGATCAGAAGGTCGGCGGTTTTAATCCCTGCGACGGGGTGAGCTCCCGTTGCTTGGTCCCAGCTCCTGCCCACCTAGCAGTTCGAAAGCACATCAAAGTGCAAGTAGATAAATAGGTACCGCTGCAGCCGGAAGGTAAACAGTGTTTCCGTGTGCTGCTCTGGTTCGCCAGAAGCGGCTTTGTCATGCTGGCCACATGACCCGGAAGCTGTCTGCGGACAAACGCCGGCTCCTCGGCCTATAGAGCAAGATGAGCGCCGCAACCCCAGAGTCGGACACGACTGGACCTAATGGTCAGGGGTCCCTTTACCTTTAGCTCCAAGATTTAAGGTAGGGGTCTCCAAGCCCAACCTGGAGATGTCAGTGGCTAAATCTGATGCTTGACTACCAAGCATATGCTCTACTACTGAGCTACAGCTCTTCCTATGGGTCACAATTCTGATGTTTCATTTTTAATATGTCCCACCCCTCTATGCTCATCCCACTCTTCTATCCAAAATATTTATCATTATGATCTAACAACTTTGGGTAAACTCATCATCCACCTGCATCATCATCATCATCTCTCTCTCTCTCTCTCTCTCTCTCTCTCTCTCTCTTAGGCTATGCATCCCCCCCTTTTTAAAAAAACCACTCTTTGAATCTCTCTTTGTAAGACTCCTTAACTGAGCTTGGACAATTCTGAAAATTATTTTAGCTTTCTTTCTTTTTTAACTTTTAAAACATTGCTGAAATATGTCATTTTGTATACAGCTAGCCTATGACATTAATCAACCAGTCCTATGAATTCAGTCAGCCTCAAATAATGGCATCAGCAATATTAAAGAATCGTCAATATCAAAATCAGAATTGTCAGTGTTTATTATTAAGCTTGAAACATCCACATTGCTCATTTGAAGTTCTGAACAAGGGATCGGTACAAAAATGGAAAGGGGGGGGGAAGCTTAGCATTTCCAGATGTTTGGTGTTTCTATAAATCCCAGTGAATTTGCTGTACAAATTATGAACATATGCTGAAAAATCATAACCCTTAAGTGTGAGTGAATTATTTGCATCCCCATCCCCCCCTCAATTAAAACCCAGTTGAAAGCATTCAAATTGTTGCAATTCCAAACCTATAGTTACACAATGTGCAGTAATTCCTTTCACTCTGTGCGACTTTCTCTTTCTGGAGGCAAGAAATCATGTGTAAAGGAAGCTAACATAATGTAAATGATAAACTGAACCATGAAAGGAACTCAATGCTTATTGCTTAGGCTTCAGACTTGATGCCATGAGAGAGCAATTCTATCTCTGGCTGGGAAGCAATGGACCAGAATGCACCAGCTCTGGGCCTTTATTGGGCCTCTGGCCTTGAAATGGGCCAGCTTTGGAGCCAGCAGGTCCCTTGGTGACCTTCCTTTGCCCCACTGACATACTGTAGTACTCCATTTCAGGGTCATGTGTTGGTTGCTTTTCACTGGCAAGGACACCACTTGAAAGAGCCGCCACAATTTCCATAGGCACAGAATGGGCTTCCATAGCAGTGAACATCCAACCCCACCCAGAAGGGACGATGGACGGGACCATGTATCGTCAAATCTTGGGTGAGCACCTCCTTCCCTCAGCCAGGGCATTGAAAATGGGTCAAGGATGTGTATTCCAGCATGACAATGACCCAAAACAAACGGCCAAGGCAACAAATGAGTGGCTCAAGAAGAAACACACCAAATCCTGAACAGTAGCACGCAACATGCTAGGATAGCTCACAATGAGTAGGGTTGCCATGTCTGGAATTTTCCAGACATAACCGGAATACTGCAGTTGGCAGCTCAACAACTTTGCAAAAGAATAAATAAATAAAATATCAAAAACTTTTCTTCAAGTTGTTGTTGTTGATGATGATGATGATGATGATACCCTGCCCATCTGGCTGGGTTTCCCCAGCCACTCTGGGTGGCTTCCTGCAAAATATTAAAATACAGTAATTCATCAAATATTAAAAGCTTCCCTAAACAGGGCTGCCTTCAGATGTCTTCTAAAAGTCAGATAGTTGTTTATTTCTTTGACATCTGACAGGAGGGCATTCCACAGGGCGAACGCCACTACCGAGAAGGCCCTCTGCCTGGTTCCCTGTAACCTCACTTCTCGCAGTGAGGGAACCGCCAGAAGGCCCTTGGCACTGGACCTCAGTGTCCAGACTGAACGATGGGGGTGGAGACGCTCCACCAGGTATACTGGGCCAAGGCCGTTTAGGGCTTTAAGGGTCAGCACCAACACTTTGAATTGTGCCCCGAAACGTACTGGGATTCAACCATTTATTTATTCAACCATTTATATACCACATAAAAGCATGGTGTGTAAGTGAGGTACAGTCAGATTAAAACAATTCAGTACAGATAAAAATCAGTTAAAGCTAATCACCAATCAGAAAACCTACTTAAGATGCCTGCTGAGTTTTTTTAAAAGGTATTCATTCATTTATTTTTACAAAAGTATTTATATATTGCTGATATTGCTGTTATATAGCACTTACATAAAATATAAAGGCAGTTCACAACTTAAAATATCATAAATATCTGGCAACCTAGCTGGATGGGTGGAGTATAAATATAATAATAATAATAATAATAATAATAATAATAATAATAATAATAAGACAACACAAAAAGATTGCAAAAGTTCTTTCCTTGGTATTGGAATGGCATCAAATTGGCACTAATAAATAATAATAATAATAATAATAATAATAATAATAATAATAATAAACAACCTTTATTGTCACTACACCACCTGTGTGCAATGAAATTAAACGAGCCCCCCCCCCATATACTCAGTCTTGTTCGCACTCTGTGTGCTTGTCGGAAGTCAGTTGCACCACTATTTTTTTCCATTCAGCAGCCCAACAGCCCACAGATAAAAACTCATGCTTTAGGGATTCTATTCCCAAACAACAAGGGGCTTTAAAAGTTAAAACTAGCACTTTCGTAACTCTCTTCCATGCTTTATGATTTTTTGGGAACTGGGAAACACCTGGTTTAAAACCTAACTACCATCTGAGTGTGTGTATATATTCTGGTGTAACATCTGGCTCCATATTCCTTTGCATTTATTATATAGTTTGTGAGGAGGTCAGCTGATTGGAAACCATGTAGTGATAAATAACAGGAGAAGAACCCTTTTGGTGCAGAATAGCATAGCCATCTTCTAAAATCTATTATGCTGACACTGATTTACATCCTGGGTAAGGGTGAATTTGAAATAAGGGAAGTATTCAGAAAGTAATATGAATTTTGAGGCTGAGTTCTTCACAGAGTGAACTGCAGAACTGCACCCAACCTCTGAGTTATTGTTTTGGATGTGTCACCAATGATAAGATGTGCTGCATGCTACATTATGCCTCCCTACCATAAACGTAACTGTTGAATGGTTTGGGTAGCTCTGTGTAAGGATGGATAGGACTTGCCTGTTCCAATTTCCAATTAATTTCAATAGACCAGATTAATTTTCCAGATGTCCACTGGACATCATGAATATCAATCAAGAGTGCAAGTAAATTATGAATTAGACTATGTCCTAGAGCATGCTGTTAATATTGACATCATGCACCATTGACTAGAAACCTTTCAGTCCCTGTTGAGCCATTCAGTTTGTCTGTGTGCAACAGAATATTTGAGAGAGGGTTTGAACACTGCTGTGCTGTCTATAGCCTGCTTAGAAAACATGGTTCCTTCTGTCTAAACTTTGGCTGCTATTACACTCACATGCTCAATGGAATGAGCACACTCAGTAGATTAACCCGTTTCCTTTTTCTGGACCATCCTACTATCTCACCTTCTTTTCAGTTTCATCAGTGGTTGAATACAAGTCGTAAGAAAATGCAAAACTGACATGACAATCCTTACCCTGCCCAGTTAAAGGTAGATAGCCGTGTTGGTCTGTCATAGTCAAAACAAAATAAAATAAAAAAATTCCTTCCAGTAGTGGCTTACCCTGCCCGTAAGCCAAGCATGCACTGGTTAGATTTCCAGGTCAAAACATTCTTCCACCTTCCAGCTTCTACGGACATATGGAAGTGAAGCCCAAGAATCACAAACAACTGCAATTAAAATCGAAATGGCACTAGTAGTGAACGAAAGAAATAACCCCTAAAAGGATAGTACATGTTATTTATAAGGGGAATGCCATGCATGTCTAAATACCAGGAGGTCTTCTTTTCCCAAGATGGGATAAATTTTCAGACTGACATGTACTGGTGCTTGGCTAAATACTATCCTCAATTTCAGTGGTATGTGTCTAAGGGTGATTCTATATTATCATGATGTTCATTGGTTTTCAAGTACGACAAAATGACAGCCAAAATGGGCCATTTTTGCCTACGCTTGCCTGTCACTGCCTATTATCCCTTGCAATCTTGGCAGCTGAGCACATTGTCGACATGGGATAATGGAGGAAGCAACGTATGAACTTACTTCATTACTAACCAAAGGGAAAGTGGTATTTAGATATTCAACAGGCCCAGAAGAGCTGTGCAATCTTGTAGTTGCTATTTTTATCTGATTGTGGGAGGTGGGGTCAGGAGCTGGAAGTCTTAAAAAACACACAGAAAAGTAAAGTAGATTGGTCTGAAGGCAACTGGAAAGTGACATTACTTGTAAACAGTGTTAGATAAAGGGGGAAAGTACCAAAATAGACATGCTTGTATCTTCTTTAAAGTATCAACCTGGGAAGCCCAGCCAGATGGGCGGGGTATAAATAATAAATTATTATTATTATATTATTATTATTTAGGCATATGCATTTGTTAAGAGTTTTTTCCAAGCTCTAACTGACCAAACTAAAGTTTATGCTATCTGAACAAGCTAAGATTCCTTTTCCAGCCATGTATCTTTGGGCTGTTGTTGCTGCTGCTCCTGCTGCTATTATCATTATTTTCATTTTTACATTAGCCTTTCTTCTATGAGAGTCCAGGGTTGTGAGCAGCATAAAACACAATCTTCACAATTAAAAATATTTTAAAGACTTGCTTAAAAACTATATACCAACAACAGGTTAGAAACTAGAAAACTCCCCAGTACATGATGATTTCCCCTAAAACTTTTAAAGCCAAATTTTCAACAGAGATTGTAGATGGATTTTGCTTTCTACAGAGAACTCCTAATTGAGTGTATTCAGATAAATCTGTAGTGACTAGGACAAGCTAACTGATGTGTCTTCCCTGGCATATAGCCGCAAAACTAGTTACTCTGTCAAAAGAGAAGGTGATTATTATTAATTTTTTTTGGTATTCAGAAGACCTCGGGGAGCAGAACAGTCTAGGAGAACTATTTTTACCTTATTAAAGATGGTGCAGAGGAGGAGAGTTAAAGATATTTTTAATATTTGAGAAAGTAAAGGTGAATTTTCCAGTTTTCTGAGATAAATTAATTAGTCACGTTGGCTGGGTCAGATCACATCTTAATAATGTAGAAACTGTGTTTCATTCAGCTAATTAAATCTGTGCTGTACCCATAGGTTCAGTCAAGCTTATAATTCAGCATCCAACATTTCTCCATTCCATTGACCAAGAACGACAAAAACAACACCCTAGCATGCATGAAGGGCCCTGCCATGGCTTGTACAGAAGCCACTTAATAAACTATCAGTAGCTGTGGGTAGCCTAAATTCAGTAACCAAGGTCCAAGACATGGTGTTAGAAGTAGACACAAATGTGCCTAACAGCATATCAAGCCAGAGGTGAGGAACTAGTAAATGGTGGACTAGATATAGTCCATGGGTTCTTCCCATCTGACCTACAATGTCTTCTATTTTCTCTGCACTTTGCTTCACAGGTTTAGGCTTGGGGGGGCAACAGGAGACTATTTTAAAAGCCTAATTTGCAGCATGGGGATTATTTTCATGGATAGTATATGTGGGAAGGGAATAAGCAGTCTCCATGAAGATCACTCTCCTCTGGCTTTTTTTCAAGCTCACTTGGTGAGAATAGAGATAGGTTGTAGTTGTAGTTGCTATTGCTATATTAAATTTATATGCCGCCCTTCATCCGAAGATCTCAGGGTGGTTCACAACATAAAAATACAGGGTAAAAGCACAAAATAATTAGTTAAACGAAAACAAAACAAAATGATACACTGGTGAAAATGTGTCAGCATCCTAGTTCTTGTTGCCATCTTTTCCTCTCTTTGATTCTTGACCTTGGTACCTGCAATTCATTTTCTAAAATGATTTTTATTAAGACAAAGAAGAACAAAAGACATTTTGTATACCCGTAACCAATGTACAAAAACATGTTTCACTTACTTTTGCTTTGTCATCACTACAATGCCATAAGTGTCCTTGGTCCTGTAAGCATAAATATACTTTCTTGTGGTGTGTTGTCACACACCCTTCCAGACCCCTACCATATCGAAGACTTTGACCCATTTTTGCCTTAATCCTGGCTTTGTATGGTACAGCTAAGCAAGTCTTTACCTGCTACATCTGAGAAATTTTGGTAAACTAACACACACTAGGCACCAGATTCAGCACCTTGGACAGCTGCCACCAGCCATGCACTACTAGGGCCTTCCAAGAGCATATAGGCAATTGTTGCCGAAGCCACAAGTCACCTGCTCCTCCTGAATAGACTTACCTTGAAGTAGTGACAGCACAGCAGCATGAGGGAAGCCAAGCAACCCCTTTGCTTTAACTTCCATGATGCAATGCACAGAATATTGGGCTTTGCCATGTGAGATATATACCATGGTGGCTGCCTGCAATTATGTAACTGCTTTTCTATCATATTACTGCATCACCTCTAGGTATTATTGCATCACCTCTAGGTAACCTCATGTAGTGGAGTGGGTAACTCATAGCTACAGCACTCATGGGACCAATCTCTGCCCCCATGTCACCAGGGGACCCAAGTATTGGTTGCACCACTGACAGTGTTGACAGGGATGTAAGCAGGGACTTGGTGGTGGTGGTGGTGGTGGTGGTGACACTGACAGCACTATGTCAAGGGCCCACTCAAGCCTAGCACTTGCCCTCCACCACTCAACTCTCTATGGTGCCTTGATACCAGGGGCCCTGTAACTATCTAGAACTTTTCTGTACAACGCTCATAAAACTGACTGTAGTAATTTCCCGTGCTATTTGTCATGCTACTTCCTGGTGTGGCAGAGTGCTGGGGAAAGATGGTCCAGGTATATTAGCTTAAAAACAAATGTAAATGTATGCAGATTCAAGTATCTGCTCTCAGAAGAAGGTAGAAGACAAATATGGCAATCTGGTTTAAAATACAGCATTGTGCTACTGCACTGGGGGCCATTCTTATGGATCCTGTTCCAGGACATTTTCTTATTCAATGCACTGAAATAACTGTAGCGAGACAGGACCTTCTTTCTTGGAATTGCCCCAAAGAAATAGTGCAGTCTGTCTTATCTCTGAGCGCTAAAGCAGAAGAAGGGCTGCAGGCTTGCCAACCATTTTGAAGCGGCACATCCTGTACTAATTGGCCTCCCTTACCGCAAGGTCTCAGCCACGGCATCTTAGTGCACTCTTTAGCATTTCCTCTGCAGCAATTCCGCCACCCTTCTTTTTCCTTCAGCATCTTTACCACAATATTTCCTATTGATCCTCTGTCACGGGGCTTTCTTTTCTGAGCAACTCGGTCCAGTTGCTCACTTCTTCCTTCTCCCTCTCCCTCCCTCTCCAGCTTTATAGGCTCTGAACACTTTATTGTATGAGTGTTTTTAACCAGCCTGGTATCCAAAGCAGTGGATCAATATAGGAGTGTTTAAATCCTCCAGCCTGAATTGGAGGCCTTTGCAACTATCTGAATAGAGCAAAGCTAAGCTGAATATTGCTTGAAGAGGGTAAATTATCAGGAGTGTGTGTGTTAAAAATTAGATGTTGGGTTGCATTGATTGACTCAGTAAAAACTCTGCTTTCAAATTCTGTTCTTGATGGGAATTTATTTATTTATTCATGCATACATACATTTTATGTACTGCTGAAGAAATGGTGCTATGCAGTCGTAAAATCATAGCTAAAATTTAAGAGATACATGGTATCAAAAGTTATAACACATAGTACTAAGTTATAACACTGAGTACACAATGTGAAAAAACTTTCAACAATCAGGGAAAGCCTGAAAGTTAGCTGTACCATCTTCTGGTTTATAGCCTAGACATTCATAGAATCACAGAATCATAGCATTGTAGAGTTGGAAGGGACCCCGATGGCCATTCATATTGGCACATATTATAAATATATGGTCAGGCCTGAGATCATGAGATGGCATCTGCTGGTGATGTGGCCTGAGTAAGAGAGTCTACCCTCATTCATTTCCCCCCCAGCGTTTATCTCAATTAGAGTCTTGTTGAACATGACAGAATGGCTACCACCATCTTGAACTTGGTTTAGGAATCTGACTAATATGCACCAGGGTATTAGCAGTACCTCTACAGGGATTCGTGAGATTGTGCCACTAAATTAAAAACATTAAAATCTGGCGGACATGGAAATGCAAACATGATGATACCTATGTTCATGCTACCTGAGAAAGATCTGAGAGTCTGAGAGGAAAAGGAGCTTGCTGGAATTTTCTAAATCCTGCTGAGATGTGAATTTTGTGGGAATTTACCATTTCTTTACTTCAAAATACAAAAATGAGGAGTTCAAAGAAAAGTAATTCCATCATGAATAATCATAATAGCTACTAGGCATGTGACCTTTTTTTTTTTTTTTTTTTTTTGCTTGGCTTGTGTCATACACTTGACATTTCTTGACTACACATGACCTCAGTCAGCTGAAAATAATCTCACACAAATCATTCCTTGCATATCAGTATTTTTTTTAAAAAAATGTCCTATGACTCTTTTCAGAATGGAATGCTTTTTTAATTCTTCTGGGAATGTGTCATCCCCATATTCTGGCACTTTAGCATAAAGCTGGAAGTAGAACTTGAGAAAAGAAGCTGAAACATGGTGTGGGATTTGTGCATCTTCCAAGTTCCCTTATGTGATCAAGCAGCCCTGCACACTCAGAATGTCTCTGTTTTTGGCAGGAAGACATGTGCAGAAAAGGTGGAAGGTAGGGATGGACAAATGTGTCAATTTCAGCTTCTCTGATATTGTCATTCCCCTACCCAGTTGTCTACATTTCTGCTTCATTTCATGATTTTAAAATTTTATTTTAAAAAATCATCATAGAAATTTATCAAACTTTTAGTGACGATTTCTCCTACTTGTCACATGTTTTATGCAAAGTTGCCTGATGATCATAATTAAACCTAATAATAATAGTGCATTTTGCATTTTATTTTCAGTAAAATAAGTATTTGTGCATTTTTGTATATGCTACACGGCTGTAGTACTTTACTTAAAAATTTGGATGTGCAAATTTTGAAAGAGTACTGTATTTATTCTCATATCGTTTTTGGAAACCCTGAATCAGGGAGGTTCACCTTTGAATATGAACTAAATCAAATCCTGCCCCCCACCCCAGCACATAGGCTTATCAGTATTAATGATACTATGCATACATCCCAAAGATCTTAGTTACATGACTACCAACACTTAAATATTCACAATCTGTGTGCTTCTTCTCCTGGGTTAAACTCGCTAGTAGAGAAACCCCAAGAGGGAATATTTTCCCGCTTGAGTCTGACAGGTTCTTCTTGCGAGAACAGTCTTTCCCCTTTTTAGCACAATGCATGCTTCACTCATCTTAATATTCATTGGAAAGAAACCCTGAAATTTAGACAGGATGGTGGAGGAGAATAAATTGATCTGCTTGAAGTCAAATTGCTGACTGTAAACTGGGCTATTTTCAGATTGGCGGTGGCCTGTATCCAGACTGTACTGAACGAAGGTGAGACAAGTAAATAGGAACTGCTACACTTTTCCAGTTCCATCTGCAAACATTGTGATTAATATCAAGGTATGGAGGAAGAGATTACTTTTGAGGACACAGATTTCTGCATGCTTGGTCAGCAGAACAAGGATTAGAATGGACCATACATTTAGGATGTTAATATTGTGGTGTAGTCTCTTTGTGGAAAAAATGATGTCTGATGAGTGAGAGAATTAGATTTGGCGGGCTATATTTGTGATAAAATTAAGATTTCTCTGCTTAAGAGCTAGGGCCTCATCCTAATAAAATAATATTTGTCTCTCTCTACCATTTTTCCTGGGAGAAGCTCTGTGCCTTTTAGCAGTTACACAGCAGACAGAATTTCCACAGGTGTTGCTTTTAGCAGAGCTGCAACAATGGGGAAGAGGCAATGCCCATCGCCACCAGTTTAACCTCTCTCTCAAATGGACATACAAGTAGGGCTTCTGTCATATGGCAGGGTCATATGGCATAAGCAGGGTCATGTGGCATAAGCAACCCCAAGCCATTAAGGACTTTAAAGGACCAGCACCTTGAATTGGTCCCTGAAGCATATAGGCAGTCAGTGCAGTTGACACATTATTGGTGTAATAATGTCTCTTGCGTCTTTATTTTGGGTATGTGGGCAAATAGTACATTCTAGAACACTATCCTTGCTTAGGCAGTGTGATGAGTAGGGGTGAACCAGGAGGTGGTGCTTGGGCACTTCCATATTTTCACCACTTCCATATTAAATAACCTCAAAGAACTTTCTCATAACAAGATCTAGTGCATACACTGAAACATTGCCTTCAGGGTACTCAGACCCTGAATGTAGCTTGAAACTGAACAGGATTGTGTTATGCAATCCAGTTTCCATATTTTTGCTATTGTCTTTATCAGGCATCCTTAATTACAGCATGGAAAATGTTTTGATATTCTCCATAGGAGCACAGTGCTGTTACACTAAAACAATAAAGATATCTCATTATTCACATTACATAGTCTGCAACAATTATGGCAAATAAAAGACAAACAATTGACTTTAGTGTTCAAATCCAATCTTGCTAATTAAATGTTTGAAGAAAGCCATCTATGGCATGTGCTTGCCATTGTTATTCAGATATTCAGCAATGATTTCTCCTGCAGTGAATAGAATGCATTTGTCTAAATTTGCTGAAAACAGATCTCTTCAGTCCATTAGAGGTATTAATAGTAGCAACATCAGCAAAAAGATTGCTATGGTATTAGTAAGCTATAAGAGCAGAACAAGGATGTTCCAAAACAGAACCCACAAATTATTGGGGAGGGATGCTTCTGAAATTTCCCTCACCCAAATTCCTTCCTGTGTTTTTGAAATCTGAATTACTCTTGTTTCTAAAGCAGAACAGTTGTTAGGAATCATTCATTGTACTTTGTGGACTTGAATATGCTCCAGGGTTGAGCGGGGTACAGCTCTAGCAGCATCTGTTTTCCATGCTCAGGTTTAGACCCAGAACATATTGAATAGATGCATAATGTCATTGAACAGGTGCAAAAAGCATTTTTTTAAAGGTTACTGACTAATAATGGCAAGTCCCCATACATCAGGGCTT
This sequence comes from Darevskia mixta, assembly GCA_034641385.1. NCBI lineage: Eukaryota > Metazoa > Chordata > Lepidosauria > Squamata > Lacertidae > Darevskia > Darevskia mixta. Next base: position 6,930,072 of record JAWWNH010000001.1, on the reverse strand, counting down.
CCTGCTCAGATGGTGCAGTCCCCAGATAAACTTGAAATTAGCCATAGCTTTTATTAGATAACTGATTTCAACTTAGTTTGTCCCATTGAATTATTACAGCATGTAACACTTATGTAGGATTTGCCTGGTACAAATTGCTCGACAAATAACATTCTCATTCATTTTCAAATAATTCCTCTGAGAGAGGACATTGATTTCCAATTTGGAGATGGGTAGCTAAGGCTGAAGTTCACCCAATGTATTTAGCATACATTTGAGTGTAATTTAAGGGAACTTTGATTTTTACATCAGTGCAACTCAGATTTTGCAGAAACATCTCCAGCATTATGTTGGAGTAGTTGAGCTAGGAAACTAGCAAATTATTTGGTCCTGCAATCCCACAAATGTCTACTCAGAGGAAAGTACCACTGAATTCAATAGCAATTACTCCTAGGTAAGTTTGTATGGGATTGCAGTCAAATAGCACAACCCTAATCCCCTGATTTGTATTGCTGTGGAGGGGGTTATCCATTGGCCTCTGCCTGTTAGGAATTCCACCATGGTGAAGGCACCTGCTGCAGTCATGTACAGCACTACTGGCAACATTCCCAACAGTGGTACCTAGAGAACTTAAGTACAAGAGAAAAGCCTGATGGGTGAGGCCAATGGCCCATCTAGTCCAGCATTCTGTTGTCACAGTGACCAATCAGATGCCTGTGGGAAACTGACAACCAGGATCTAAGCACAACAGCATTCTCCCCTCCTGCAGCTCCCAGCACTTGGTATTCAGAGTCACAATGCCTCTGACCATGGATGTACAACATAGCCATCAGAGCTGGTAGAAAGTGATAGCTTTATGCTCCATGAATTTATCTAACCCTAGTCTTCTAAAGCCATCAAAGTTGGTGGCCATTACTGCCTCCTTTGGGAGTGAGTTCCATATTTTAAATGTGCATTGCATGATGAAGTACTTTATTTTATCTGCCCTCAATCTTCCACCATTCAGCTTCATTGGATGTCCATGAGTTATAATATTATGAGAGAGGGAGAAAAAAAATCCTCTATTCACTTTCTCCATGCCATGCACAATTTTATATACTTCTATCATTTCTCCTCTTACTAGCCTTTCCTATCAACTGAAAAATCCTACATGCTACAAACTTTCCTTCTAGAAGTGTTGACTATGCCCTTTTCTGAAACTTTCCCAGCATCACAGTATCCTTTTTTGAGGTGAGGTGACCAGAACCATACACAATATTCCAGATGAACAACCTGGAGCTTGTTTGGCAAAAATTTTGTTTAATGTCCTCTATTTTTCACCCTGGCCAACACTAGCAGCAGAACATCTCACTGCTCTCTGGCCAAAGTTGGATTGCTTTGTCTGAATCACTGATAAATTCACAGGCCAGCCTAAGACATTTTGTTGCCTCGGGGCAAAATGGCTCCTTCTCCTACCCATTGAGGGAGTCTTCCCAGACTTGCTTAAAGTAATGGTTATTAAACTGCTTCTTAAAACCCCCCAACATATTTGGACCTGGACAATATGGCCAACTATCACCAGAGTCTCAAATCTTCAATTCTTGGGCAAGGTGATTGAGCAGTTGGTTGCTGAAGAATTCCAGGCATGGCTGGAGGATGGGGACCACTTGGATCCTTCCAATCATGATTCCGGCATCATCATGGGACTGAAACCACCTTGGTTGCACTGGTCGATAATCTCTGGTGGGTCAGAGACTGAGGTAAAAGCTGTTTCCTGGTCCTGCTGGATCTCTCAGCAGCCTTTGCCGTCATTGATCATGACATCCTTCTGTAACATGCACAACTTTATACTCTGACACTTCAGAACCATTGTCCACCTCCTGTCATTTGCTGCTGCACCATCTGCCCAATAGTAGGGCTGGCTCTGTAAATTCAAATACTGCTTAGCCTTTAGCACTCTAAACTCAAAAAATCAAGTCCTTAGTTTGGGTTTGGGAAACTATAAAATAAGGATAGGGAAATCTACCTTTCTATTGATAGATGATTTTTCTCCTTCCAAGCTAAGTGGCGTAAGAAACAGCTATAAGAGCTTTTTAAGGTTTTGAGGGAAACTCATTTTAGGCCTTTCCACTACATAACTTTATACAATTGGTAAGATAGTTTAGATAGTCACAGATCATAGATTCAAAAAGGAGCAAGATGAGGAAACTGTTAAAATAATTTTAAAACTGAAATGGGAATGTCTCAAAAGCAGTGAGCTGTGCAGCAAGGCAGCCTCTCATTAAACTTCATCCAGGCTAAGCATAACACATGCAGAGTTGAAGAACTGGTTTATTTTTTTTTAAGGGGACATTTTTGAGAACCACACACAGGGTTGGCCGAAACATTTTGCTACCTTAGAGAAAGGATAAGATAGCACCCCACATATGCCATGCAGAGAAGTTGACCATACAAGCAGGTGAATCATACTTCAACTTTGGTGTTCAGACAGCAACTTCCAACATACCTGAAAGCAGCAGACTCACAGGAGGCATAGGAGAGAGACCATGTGGCAAACGCAGGTCTGTTCTGCCTTGGACATCCTTGCTGCTATTCCTTACCCATCAGCATCTGTCATTTGCGGATGCCACTTCATGTTGCCTAATGCTAGGGTTTGCCCTGATCCCACAGTCATGAAAGATGGTACTACTTGTGATAATAATCACACATAGCACTGGAACTAAATTCATCTTTATGAGATTCAGAATGCCTCAGAATGCTATCTAAGCCCCGAGAAGACTTCATTTAACTTCTCACTGTCACAAGTGGCATAATATATTGCTGCTAACATATCCAACTTCCCAAATGGGGATGCTTGACAAATTCGATCTTTGTGAATTCTGATATGAAGTGCCCTCCTGGGATTAATATGCTGATTGGGACTGAGTTATCCATCAGCTTTTGCATTTCCCAAATGTTCCTATTTAGTTACTGGCTCAAAATACATAACAAAATATGCTTTCAAATTCATACTTTGAGACAAGAGACATTTAGAAATATTAATGTTGAAAGAAAAATATATTTGAATCAGAGTGCTTTAATGCAAATTTGTGTGGTGGTTTTTTTTAATGCAGACTAATGTAGACATGGGATGAGGTATATTTATGGATGAACAATGTGATCAGACATAGACTGTTCCCCATCTAGTCTCCAAATCCTCTTTCCCTACACCATTAGAGAACCAGTATGTTATACTTTCAGAATGGCTGAGCAAGCATCTTGCAAAAATTCAATGTCAGCTACCTGGAGGTAGCAGCAATGGTCAGGGGGGTGCCAGAAATGTAAAATGTGTAATACTGAAATGTAGAATGTGTAATACTGTTTTTCAGCCAATTCCATTGGTTACCAATATGTTTCCAGGTGCAATTCAAGGTTCTGGTGGTGTTGGGGTATGGTGTAAAGTAGTTTGAGACTGGGTTACCCACACACATATGACCCTTCCCTATACACTAGGACAGGCATCCCCAAACTCGGCTCTCCAGATGTTTTGGGACTACAGTTCCCATCATCCCTGACCACTGGTCCTGTTAGCTAGGGATGATGGGAGTTGTAGTCCAAAAACATCTGGAGAGCCGAGTTTGGGGATGCCTGCACTAGGATCTACTTCAGAGGTCATGCTGATGTGTGTATGAGTAAAATCAAGTCCTTTACAGTGACCTCATCAGTTCTGGAATTCTGATCTGGTTAACCTGTGCTTGGCCTTTTTTGCACAAACTTTTAACAGGGCTATGAAAAATCTGGTGCCAGGGGGTCATATATGCAGTGCAGTCTCGCCCCACTGACTGCTGCTGGTGTAAATATAAAATCAATTAATAATATCTTAATGGGGTCTAACACAGAAGTGAAATAGGTCAAAGATTATATATATTCCCCCCTCCCTTCCTCTCTCTCTCTTTTTTTAAAAAAATCTATTAGTTTCAATTTTGGCTAAAGGACATTCTGTCAGGAAAAGAGACACCGGTGAATCAGCTAATTAATTCTTTCCAGAGCCATAGCAGCTCCCACAACTGTTGGGGGAAAGGCTGTGTTGACAGAGCCTTAACTGCAGAGATTTTATAATCACAAATCAAGGATTTGTGAAAGATATTTGTTACACAGTCTAATCTTCAGGGACCAGAGCTAATCCAGCATCGGACGTCAGATGCCACAGGCCGCTTTGGATGTATATATTTTATGCTTGTTTGTTTATTTGCTAAATCTCATGATATACTTACTGCCTATATCATTACTGTGATTTAATAGACAAAATCTGATTTAATAGACAAATTAGGCAAAATAGAACCACTGGGTGATTTGTGGGAACATTGTGATCACAGAGCTTTGACATAATGGATGGCATTATGGGTAAGCCAATGAGGTGTGCAAAACTTGAGGAAATAATGAGGCTCAGAACTCAAAAGTAATTTGTAGGGAAAAGCTCAACACACTATCTCACAAAATGTGAGCAGGAGTCTGATAATAGTTCCTGTCTGGCACAGTCCTACATTTCTCTGTAGATTTGTTTTTAAAGGAAAAGGCAAATAAGCCATTGCTTGTAAAACCCAGGAAGGGGAAAAGTGTAGCACAGACATTTAGGAGTTCATGGAATTCAGAAAAGCGGCTGAGGAGGGTGATGTTGCACCTCACTGATAATGTGCAAATAGCTAGGAATGTGGAGGATACTCATGCAGTATCCCAGGATACTCTGCACATTTGTCATTGCGATGCCAGAGATTCCAGGCTCTAACACAGCAATGCAATTCCTCTTTCCACTTCAAAGATGTAGGTAGTAGTGTGGTCTAGGGCGAGAATGTTGGGCTAGCACCCAGGAGGCCAGGGTTCACATGTCCACTCAGTTATGGAGCTCATTGGGTGACCTTGGGCCAATCACGGTCTCTTAGCCTAACTCACCTTACAGGGTTGTTGTTAGGATAAAATGAGGAAGGGAAAACCAATGATGATGATGATGATGATGATGATGATGATGATAATTATTATTATTATTCTTATTATTTATTATTCTTTATACTCCACCCATCTGGCTGGGTTTCCCCAGCCACTCTGGGTGGCTTCCAACAAAACATTAAAATACAATAATTCATTGTATTCAGGGCTGCTTTCAAATGTCTTCTAAAAGTTGGATAGTTGTTAATTTCTTTGGCATCTGATGGGAGGGTGTTCCACAGGGTGCAGATGCCCTCTGCCTGGTTCCCTGTAACTTTGCTTCTTGCAGTGAGGGAACCGCCAGAAGGCCCTCAGAGCTGGACCTCAGTGTCCATGAAGCTCTTAGAAAATAAAGATGGGATATAGCCCCCAAGAGCTGCAATTCCCAGAGTGAATTTAGCAGTCAATCCCTCTTCACATGGAACTCTGAGGATTGTACCTCTGTGGGGGGAATAGGGGGCATCCAAACAACCCTCAGCACAGCTCCCATAATTCTTTGGGGAAACCGTGACTGTTTAAAGTGGTATCATAGCACTGTAAATGTATGATGTGAATGTGGCCCAAGTCTGAAGCACTAGGGAGAGGACTTCCCCTCCATCAATGTGAATCAGCAGAAATCACCACAGAGTTAGCATGATGTCCAGTTCACAGGGCTCAGGTAACCAAAGTCACATTCAGATTTATACAAAGATGAGATGAGACGAGACGAGACGAGAAGAGAAGAGAAGAAAAGAGGACACCAGGAGGCCAAGAACCTTGAAATATCAAAGTGTTAGGTGCCTGCAATGTCACAGCAAAGAACAGTCAACTACATATTTGGAACCAATTGTTTCTAGAAACAGCATGCACATCTTGCAACCCACTGGGATAGGCATTCTCATCCCCAGGAAAGCTATGCTTATCTTATCATGAACTATGGTTCCCCTGTTTCAGATTCCTCATGAGGATGGTAATCTGGGGGCGAGCTGGGAGGCAGGCAGACAGGCAGAGGGATGGATGGGCCATGAAAAACAAGTGAGGCAATGCTGACGGATGAGTTGCTCAGAGAAGTCAAAGTGGGAGCCACCCGACTCTATAATGCTACAAGTATAGGTTCAGATGGGTCCCTCTTTGACTTCTGTATCATAGGACCCCTTCTAAGATGCAGTGCTATCCTCAGGCTCTCTGGAAAAGTGGCCTTGCATCGTGGCAGAAAGTAGACTGCTCACCAGCAAGCTACTGCAGTGGCAAAGACATTTGCATTTGGGGCTTGCTCCCAGATTCAAGAAGTCTGCTGCCTTACAGTCCTAGCAGGGACTCTGAAAGCAAATGTTCCCCTACGAGAAATATTTCTGCCTGTTTGCTTTGCTCCTTTAACAACACTGCCAATTTCATTGCCTTCTCTGAACAGCTGCTCACTATCCTCTGATGCTTGAGTGGCAATTCCGCCCGCCCCCGCCCCCGAGAAAGAGAGAGAGAGAGAGAGAGAAAACTGTAAGTGTGGAAGAAAAAAAATGATTTCCAGCAATCAGCAGGGGGACACAAAGGCAGGTGTGAATGAAACTCCACATTTTCTTGCTTCTGGAAATAGAAGCGGTTTCAAGCTGGCAACGTATTAAGGATGAGCACAAACACACCCCATTCCATTATTTTTCCATGTGTTCAGTCTGCCTGTCTTGGGAGAATTTTAAAAATTAATTTCAGAATTGCCAGTTGCACTTTGCTGTAGTTTTCAGTCCCTGCGTCTCCCTCACTCCTATCTTTCCCCTTATGGGTTATCACTGTGCACCAGCACAGAGGAGCATTGATTAAACCACAGCAGGGGGGAAAAGAACCTCAGTCTGATTATATGATTGCAACAAGATTATTTTTTGCACACTGATTTCACCAGGGTACAACACTGCCTTCTTTGTAGCTGAAATCTTATACTCTTTTGGCTGCAATCCTACACCCAATCCAATGCAAACACTGATTCTGGCTGCAATCCTATACACCCACTTAACTGGGAGTTAGTCCCATTAAATTCCATGTGGATGACTACTGAAGCTTTGGGTAGACATGTATAGGATTGCACTGCATATCAAAAAGGTTCCGGATGCAACAATCAGATGATATATTGAGGTTCCTTTTTGTGATCTGATTCACTCTAAGCTCATTGGCAGCATATAAGAAGAACCACGAACTGTGAATTGCAGCAAATTGCACTTTCACAATGACAAGAACAAAGTCTAGAAATAAATATATATGTGGTAGGGTGACAGATTGCTAATACATCACTATCCTTATTAAACCATTCTAATCTCCCATGCAATTGGAATCACACATGGGAAAATGGGGATGAGCACTAGCTTGGCTGACCTCATCACCATCTTCATTGCCCTGCATGATTAGGGGAGCAAATGTTTGCAGTGGATAATCCACCACCTTCCACCTGTTCCACTGTCAAATAGATCTTACCATCAAAAAGTTCTTCCTAATATTTAATGAGATTTAAATGGGTCAATTTTCTTAGGCATACCTAAGACACAGGAATGACAAAATAATGAAAACAAGCAAGGTGGTTGAGAAAGCTTTTGCTCCCCGTAGAAATTGGACCTATTTCTTTCTCCCCACTGTTAAATCTGGTCCAATGGATCGTGCAGCTTCCATGCAGCAATACAGAAACTTGCAAAACCTATTTACAAAGGGGAAATACATAGCATAAACAGTGACCTTCCCCATTTTGAAATGCATCAGTTTTTTTATCCAGTGTAACTTCAGCATACATGTGTGCATACTAGTCATTGGCACAGAGTGCAGGCTAATTGTGGAGGGAAATTCCAGTGTTGTGGGTCATCTTATATTTCATCACCCAGTTTCCCATAAGACACAGGGATGCGGACAGCTGAGGATTTCCCTTTGTCTTTGAAAGGGTTAGAAAACAGATGTTTTTGACAAGAACATGGGATACATTATGGGAATCTTGAGAAGTTTTTCTGCCACAAGAGGTTGGGTGCAACCATCAGCTTTTAACTGACGTGACAATTCTGGAGCCGCTTAGTGGCCATTTTCTTTTCAGAGAAGCTGTACCAGTTGAAAGGTTTCTAACTCAAATAAAATGAAAGTGGCATTTAATATGTGCAAGGAAGGCCGGTTGTGCTCTCTCTTTTCTTTTTGCATCTCTTCTTTTTCTACTCTAGGGAAATGCCTTGCTCAGTCTTGAGTAATCTGCTGCTATCAGAAGCTGAGCATTTCCCTTTTTGTCATTGCTCTGGGTGTCCCACTGTGTCCGAAAACATTTCTTTCCCATAATGGGAAGTGTTATTGTTTCGGTTCAATGAAAGTGAAGCTTTCAAATCAGAGACAGCTAAACTAAGGGCTCATCCAGACTTCTTTTTGTGCAGTGTTTCTAGGCTTTAAAGCTCAGTGTCTGAGACCTTTCTTTTTGGGCCCCATAGCTTTCCCCGTGAAAACCTGATTCTTACCAGTGAATCGGAGCATATGGCAATTTGTGGGAAACAATCGCTGAGACGGCTAGAGCACCGGTGGCAGAAAACTCATTCTGAATCGGACTGGACACGGGTTAGAGCTCAACGTTGAACCTACCAAGTGGTGATAGCAACGGCGAAGAAGACTTTCTTCACCGCCTCTGTTGCATCTGCAGAAAATAGTAGCAGGAGACTCTTTCAGGTGGTTTGCAGAACCACCTTTACCATCGGGGCCTTCTAAAGACCCCAAGATCTCCTGCAATAATTTTGCAAAGTTTTTTGCAGATAAAGTTGCTCATATTCGGAAGGAGGTAGGCACCACCGTGGGAACAGGGCCGGGGCGGGAGAGTGCTAGAGCCCTGTCTGGTCGAGTTGCATGGAACGCGTGAAACCAACCACCTGTCTTCTTGATCCTTGCCTATCTTGGCTAATAAAAGCAAGCTGGGAAGGGCTGGGCGATGGACTCTGCGGTGTGGTGAATGCTTCCCTCTGTGAGGGAGCATTCCCAGACCCGCTGAAAGAGGCGGTCATTAAACCGCTTCTTAAAAAAAACATTTTAGACCCGGCGAGTATGGCCAACTATCGCCCAGTCTCAAATATTCCATTCTTGGGCAAGGTGATTGAGCGGGTGGTTGCTGAACAACTCCAAGCACGCCTGGAAGATGCGGACCATTTGGATCCCTTCCAATCGGGATTCAGGCCTCATCATGGGACTGAAACTGCCTTGGTCGCACTGGTCGATGATCTCCGGCGGGCTAGGGACAAAGGTGAGAGCTGTTTCCTAGTTCTGCTGGATCTCTCAGTGGCTTTTGACACCATCGACCATAACATCCTTCTGGACTGTCTAGAGGGGTTGGGAGCTGGGGGCACTGTTATACTTTGGTTCCGCTCCTTCCTCCTGGGCTGTGTTCAGAAAGTGGTGGTGGGGGATGAGTGTTCAGACCCCTAGGCTCTCACTTGTGTGGTGCCTCAGGGTTCTGTCCTCTCCCCCATGCTTTTCAACATCTACATGAAACCGCTGGGAGAGATCATCAGGGGGATTGGGCTGGGTGTTCATCAGTATGCGGATGATGCCCAGCTCTATCTCTCTTTTAAATCGGAACCAGTGAAGGTAGTGAAGGTCCTGTGTGAGTGCCTGGAGGTGGTTGGAGGATGGATGGCAGCTAATGGATTGAGGTTGAATCCTGACAAGACAGAAGTACTGTTCTTGGGGGACAGGGGGCGGGCAGGTGTGGAGGGCTCCCTGGTCCTGAATGGGGTAACTGTGCCCCTGAATGACCAGGTGCGCAGCCTGGGAGTCATTTTGGACTCACAGCTTTCCATGCAGGTCAATTCTGTATCCAGGGCAGCTGTCTACCAGCTCCATCTGGTACGCAAGCTGAGACCCTACCTGCCCTCAGACTGTCTCACCAGAGTGGTGCATGCTCTAGTTTCCCGCTTGGACTACTGCAATGAGCTCTCCGTGGGGCTACCTTTGAAGGTGACCCAGAAACTACAACTAATCCAGAATGCGGCAGCTAGACTGGTTACTGGGGGCAGCCGCCGAGACCATATAACACTATTAGCTCCCAGTACGTTTCCGAGCACAATTCAAAGTGTTGGTGTTGACCTTTAAAGCCCTAAATGGCCTTGGTCCAGTATACCTGAAGGAGCGACTCCACCCCCATCATTCTGCCCAGACACTGAGGTCCAGCCCTGAGGGCCTTCTGGCAGTTCCCTCACTGTGAGAAGCAAAGCTACAGGGAACCAGGCAGAGGACCTTCTTGGTAGTGGCGCCCGCCCTGTGGAACGCTCCCCCACCAGATGTCAAAGAGATAAACAACTACCTGACATTTAGAAGACACCTGAAGGCAGCCCTGTTTAGGGAAGGTAGGTGAATGTCCCATCAGTGCAAGAACTGCAGCTTGCCAGATGAAACAATCATACCCTTGTGTGTTGTTCTGGGAATTCCCCCAACCCTCCTAGAGCCAATTTCTGGGGCAGGAGGGAAAGCCCCATTGTGCAAGTGGAAGCCCTGTCTCATGACTAACAGAACCCAACCCAATCTTCTACGGGGTTCACTGGACTGTGGCAGGCCTTCACTCTGGGAATTTTTAAAATATCAAGTGGCATATAAATGTGGAATAAATAAATGAGAAATAACAGACACAGATAATGATTTAGCCCTTTCATTAGATTTTAAAATACTCCCGGTCCTTTCAATGGCTACTCAACAACAACAATGTTGACAACAACGAAGCCTGCAGCTTCAGTTTCAGTCTGTGGGTCTCCAGATGGTGATGGACTCCAGCTCTGACCAGCTACAGCCAGCATGGGGATGAATTTGGTCAGGGGGGATGAATCTGGAGTTCAACAGCACCTTGGAAGGCCACAAAGCCCCGATGCCAAAGTAAAACTGTATCTATTTTAAACTTCAACTTCACAAGATTATCTCTTTCTTCACACTCTCTGAATTTGGCTCAGAGCACATTCTCTCCCTATGACACTGGGCTATTGCTGATTTCATTTACAGATAAAGATACACTGGCATGTTTCCATTTGTTTTCTTGGTTTAGCCATTAACCAGTAAAAAACCCTGCAACATAATAAAATAAAACAGAGAAATCTACAAATCTGAAAAAGAAAGTAAGTATATTTAGCTTATGGGTATATCTATGGATAGATCTAGGTTTTGATGGAATATTTGTCATAACTGGGAGCAGTGCTACACTGAGATTCCTGGAATTTCTTGACACTATCGGAAGCCTGACCATTGCTCTGCAATATCAGAACACTATTCCTGCTTTGAGGTATATAAATACAAAGGCAGCTTCCTCTGGGATGCTACTTGCAGCTCAGGAGATAATAAAAGGGAACCATATAAATGTAGTAAATCTTTATTAACCGTCAGTGGGTCTGACCCTATAAAAGAGCACACGGCTTGAATAAACACACTATCAGCACCGGCAAACGGCCTCAGAAGGCTTAAGGATTTGCAATGGAGCTTTCCCAGCCAGTTGCAACTGGCATTCCTTTGATATGAAATAATGGAACTTTGGCCACTGCCACTGTCAAATGTCTCTGTAGTAGCACCTCCCATTCTGACCACCAGAAAGATCCAACTCCTGTGCTGAGAACATGCTTGACAAACCAAATGTCGTCTTTCTATTTCCATTGCATATTTCAAAATATTTCTGCAGAACAAAAGAGGAAGAAGCCATCAAATGTAGCTCGTGGTTCCTTGCCATGTCCATTTGCAGCTTCCTCATGTTGTGCACAAAGCTCCAAGTATGTATTGCCCAGGTGGCTGGAGGGATGCTTCCCTACCAGAGTTAGCCAAATTCAAGATGTACAGGCAGGTGAGGATTTAGCTAATTGGTTAATGTTGGTTTGCTCACTTGCTACAAATATCACCTTTCACTCCAGTATTGTTTCTTGAGCCTTCTTCTAGGGTGTGGAGGCAGACAAGCCTCCTGCACAAACGTAAAAAAATTACATTTGTTGTTCCTTCCCCTTTGGCCTCTGACACTACCCATCACTGGGACGTGGCCCTCAGAAGGCTGCCCAGAGGGTGGTGTGGCCCCTACACTGAAGAAAGATTTCCTACCCCTGCTATAAAGGATGCCTGTTTGCCTGAGCCACAACTGTGTTCTCTGGTGTGTTTCAGTGTGCTCCTCAGTTCTGACTCCCTAGCTTCATTCCTTGGCTCTGATTCCTGGCTTGATCCATCGGCTCTAATTTCCTTGAACAATTCCCAGTTTATCTTTCATAATCCCTTCTTTCAGCTGCCTACCTCCGCATCTGTGGGATATTTACAATGCAGTCAAACCAACAATGCATGTTTGCTAGAAAGGCACATGATAGGAGCTGAAGCACTGAGTCTTCCTGTAAGTTTCTTAGAGAGGACTCTTGAGAGAAACTCCCACTGTGCCCTGACAGGGGGAGCGTGCATCCATACATATAATCTCCTCTCCTGGCCTGGGCACTTCCTCTTTGCTTTTTGCTTTTTTCCCTTTGCTGTTTCATCTCATTGCAGCAATGTGAGAAAATCTTCATGTCTGGGCTCCATTCCTCAGAAACCATTTTAAATTGGACTAAAGTATGTGTTTCCAACTGGATTACCATTTTAAGCCTGCCTGAACAAAGCTGCTATTATCTGTTATTCTACAATGAGAAAAACTGATTGAGTAACTTTTTTTAACTTTTCCAAGATTGTTTGCCTGGTTATTGTTTTAAGGGGCAGAGAAGGGGGAAATACCAGGAGAATCCAGTCTGCCTTAAAGCATCCTGAACTACTTAAGCTGAAAAGCTGAAACTAGCCTATCTAAGCTTCCCCTTTAAGCTGCAAAGGATTGTACTCTGCTGAACTGACAAACATGAGGAAGGAAGGATAATATCTAATAAATATATCTTCTCCTAGCATCTGTACACATCCCTACAGCTTCCACCCTGGTGGTCAGTTTATTACTGTTTCTAAAGCTTGAGGAGCCCACCTTTCCATTCTAGTTATGAAGATTTGCTGCCTTCTTGTTGAGGGTGGGGCCTATTTATTAACAGTCCCCTTAAGAAAATGGCCAGGGTGTATTGGGACTGCAAATGACAAAGGCTCAGCTCTTACGGGGAACAGTCCTTCAGGGGCCCCATAGTCATAAACTGCCACAACAACTGCACAGGACACCCCCCCCCCCATCCTGCTCTCATGGACTGAGCCCTGCAGACCTTGTATTACTCTGACAGAGATAAGCAGCAAATATCCCAGCACAAAACCCATTCTCGTAGCACAAATTGTAACAAGGAAGGGAGCAAATGAAAACAAACTGAATTCTTGTTGCAATTACTAGAATTTAATGCAATAGTTCCCATTGGATTCTCTACATTGCCTTACAAGTCAGGCATAGTAATCAAAGGCGAACAGGGCTGTAATTTGAACTGCTAGCAGAGCTGGGCATGTAATGGTGGGTTTTTTGTGTGTCTTTTTTTCTGAAATGACTGATCTGGATCATGCTGTTCTAACTAGGGATTAATACTGTCAAGACATTTGAGAGAGGGAAAGGCAGGATAATGGATTACAGAAGAACAATGGCAGATGATAGCTCATCAGAATATGTATGAATGAGGACAAAATCACTGGGGAAACAGACCTTTGATGATCATTCAGACACTGGAGCAGGCATTGGTTAATATAAGGAGTTGAGAAAAAGAGGAGTTCAAATGTTTGCAATAAAAAATGGAACAATGACAGATACTGAATGAAAAGGGAATAGTTAATATGTGCTGTTCATCATCCTTTGTGGAAATGTTGTGGTTCTTTGATAGAGCATCATTTTGCATGCAGACTATCCCGGGTTCAATCCCCAGCATCTTCAGGTAGGGCTTGGAGAGGCAATTTTCAGCCTGTGCTGCATGTGTGGGCTGCAAATAGACTGCCTATCCCTATCAGTAGTTACACACACACACACACACACACACACACACACCCCAACCCTGCCATGTGGGAATCTTGCAGACCACAGCAGTGCCTGGAGGCAGGCACTCAAGTTGTGTATCCATAGCAGTGACCAGAGAAGAAATGACCTCTGGGATGTGCATAGAGAGAAGAATGCCATGGTGCATCTGTAGCAGTGCAACTAGATGCCTTCATCTGCCACCAGCTGCAAAATAATAATAATAATAATAATAATAATAATAATAATAATAATAATAATAAATCTCTCCTGCAGCGGTCTCTACAGCCACAGCAGACACTGCAACCTCCCAATAGCTTGACTTCACCCCTCAAGGCACACTCCACCACTGTCTCCTGAGACAGACAGTTGGCCACAAAAGAACAACAGATGTTGGCCACACCCCACACACAGAGAGACTCAATATATACATTTCAACATGTATTCTCCTATATTTCTTGAGCTGAGGACTACATCAGAACATTTGGGAAGAATGAAATCTGGTAGATTACTAAATTCCAAAATGTACAATAGTTTCAGAGGTGCAGATTAGGTAATTGCATACCGACAGTTCAACCTCCTCAACTAAGCAGGTCTGAGTTTGGTCACGGCATGGTTGGGAGATCACTTGGGAATGCTAGGTGTGCTCCCTTGAGCTTTACCATGGGGGTGGGAATGAAAACAGATCGTGTTGAGGCAGTAGGCAGAAACAGTGGCATGTTCCCCCATGCTCTCTATAGCACTATTGCTGCCACTATTAGGTTGCTGCGGAGTTGAGGTAGTGGTATAACCAGTTATATACAGTTACAAAGAACAAGAATGCGTACCCGATATTGTGCTATCAGAAGAATAATGAAAAGGGTGCCCTCAGTTTTCATGACGTGTTTTAATTATAAAATGAAATGCCACCAGGTTTATATATCTTTTTTAAAAAAAATACTCAATAATCTAATGATAGTAAAAAGCTCTCTGAAAGTTATATACCTGGAAATAATTCCAAATCTAAAAACAATATTTAACACAGCTCTTGTATGTAGCTTTATTAACTTGCAGGAAATAGAGGGTAGCCCATTGTGAAGGACACCAGGGTTTCCGTATTTTTAGGAGTTGTGAAGAGGGAATTTCAGTAGGCATTTGATCACTATAATGCATGATCTTCAGTTGCATAGATCTGGCTTTAAAAGCCAGGCTAAGTCTCCAAATGCCCCCCAAACAATAGTTATGTTTCTACTAGTAAGAACTTTATTGATAGCAGCTAAAATTGTATGGGCTAGAAATTGGAGAAGCCAAGAAACTCCAGCTGATTGGGAATGGTTATTGAAATGTCTGAAACTGGCAGAAAATGATACCGGTAAATTAATTGCAGTGGCCATAAGAGAGAAGGAAGACAATCTAATTGAAATATGGACTTCCATTTTTAGCTTCTAAAATGGCTATTTCTAAATGCCAGATTACTTATTTGTGGGAAATGTTTATATTCATTAATGTTCTGCCTGTCCTGATGTCTTTTTCTTTTTCTTTTGGTCCCTTCCCCACATTTATTTTGTTGTCTTCTTCCACAGCTTTCCTGTAAGTGGCCCAGAATCAAACACATCTGAGTGCAAAAGTCCATTATCACCGTTTCACAGAGAGAGAGAGAGAGAGAGAGAGAGAGAGACAGAAAAAAGAAATTAACAATAATGACAGTTCAGAAATAGCAGTAAGATAATAGCACTAATGTGCCGCAACTTAAAATTTTTCTCCTGCACTTTCTGAAAGAAGTTACTTACACGAGCTCTTTCTGATAGGAAAATGAACAGATATCAACACTTTTAGATCATCTGGCATCTTCTTTCTAGTTTTAGTGTGCCGATTTCAATTCCAGTCATCATGAAAATGTAGCATTTTGGTCTAAGAACATGTTCAAGTATATCTAAAAAGGGATAAAAAGATACATAATGTACTGGAGTTTTCACTTTATTCTCCTCTGGCTTGCTCAGGTATTTCCTCCTTTTATCAAGCAACTGTAACATTCAAGAAACCCCAGCGCTGCTAAGCGAGAAAGTGCTGAAATGAACCATTTTCACAAGGAAATGCCAAGCCCAAGTGACATTTTCCTGTCTTGTTCCATAGTTGTTCTTATGCATAGTACTCATACATGGTGATATTGAGACGTAAGCTATGGATGTTTTCAACAGACCAATTTTATTCAAATACTCACAATGGAACCCTAACCATGTCTCCTCAGATGAAAGTCCTGTTGAAATCAATTGAGCTTGCTCCCATATAAGTGGACTTAGGATTGGAGCATTGTTTCACCACACAGAAGTGTCTTAATGAGCGCATTCTTCGTGATAAAATTATGGGGAAATATAACTTTATGCTGGCATTCCCCACCCTACATAAAACTACCTCATATAAACCTGTGGAAAGAATTCTGGGTGGTAGTCAACTAACTGCTACGCAGTCTAGAGCCAATGAAAAGAATGAACATACGTTACACATGTCCCTTAACTTTAATGGGTGGAATTCAGCACTGTGGCTAAGATCAGTTGCAAGCATTTCTGCCCTTTCATCTCCTCACACAGTGTTCTGGGGGGTACTCCTGAACCTCCTGAGCAGATTTGGGGGATATGCAGGGGGTATGTGGTGGTGGAGAGGAAGGAATAATAGAATTTTAGAGTTGGAAGGGACCCCAAGGGTCATCTAGTCCAACCCCCTGCAATGCAGGAATCTCAGCTAAAGCATCCATGACAGATGGCCATCCAATCTCTGTTTAAAAACCTCCAACGAAGGAGAGTCCACCACCTCTTGTGAGATTCTGTTCCACTGTTGAACAGCTCTAATGTCAGAAACTTTTTCCGAATGTTTAGTCACAATCTCCTTTCTTGCAACTTGAAGCCATTGGTTCGAGTCCTACCCTCCCTTTGTCATGTGACATCCCTTAAGATATTTGAAGATGGCTATCATATCTCTGCACATTGTGAATATTTGCACCCAGAAGACAGCATAGAAGAAGAAGAAGAAGAAGAAGAAGAAGAAGAAGAAGAAGAAGAAGAAGAAGAAGAAGAAGAGTTTGGATTTGATATCCCGCTTTATCACTACCCGAAGGAGTCTCAAAGCGGCTAACATTCTCGTTTCCCTTCCTCCCCCACAACAAACACTCTGTGAGGTGAGTGGGGCTGAGAGACTTCAGAGAAGTGTGACTACCCCAAGGTCACCCAGCAGCTGCATGTGGAGGAGTGGAGACTCGAACCCGGTTCACCAGATTACGAGTCTACCACTCTTAACCACTACACCACACTGGCCCCTCCTGTGATATCCTGTTTCCAAATTCATTGCACACAGGAGTCCTTGCATTCATTTGTTGTGTATTCATTCAAATTCCAGTAGCATTCTTGTGATCAGTGGCTCTCGTCCAATAAAAATTTTGAGGACCCACCCTACTTCACCACCACCAGTAGAGATGATTTTCACAGCATCCATTTTCTAAACTATGGAACTCACTCTCACAGGAAGTAGTGATGGCCACCAACTTGGGTGGCTTTAAAAGAGGATAGGACAAATTTGTGGAGGGAAGGGTCTATTGAATGCTACTAGCCATGATGACAGTGCTCTGCTTCCACAGTTGGAGACAGCAATGCTTCTGAACAGCAGTTGCTGGAACTCAGAGGAAGGGAGAGTGCTCATGTGCTAGAATGCTGCTTGCTGGTTTCCCACAAACATGTGGTTGGCCCCTGTGAGTACTGAGCTGGATGGGCCATTGGTCTGATCCAGCAGCCTCTTCTTATGTTCTTATATTCGTCTACTACATGGCATTTTAAAGTGTCCGAATAAAACAAACTTAACATTTAACCACTAACTGAGCATTCAGAACTGCCATATAAGTTGTGAGGTTATTTTTCTGGCATATTCATACAATCCATATCTTTTCTACTTTTTATGTCATAGCACCAAGTTACATTGTAGGTTTGCTTGGAAAAGACAACGAGAACATATGGCTATTGTGTGGTCTTTAACAAGACTGGGGGAGAAGCAATTTGTCACATTTTGAAAACCTGGATAGTGATAGGTCCAGTTCATAGGACTCAGTCCTTGACAGCCATTGTTTTGAAACAGACTTGGCTAACTGGACTTCACACCTTCTGCTCTTTGGAACTAGGGACCAGATTTTATTTATTATGTTTAATCAAAAGCTGGAAACCATAGCATGTTGTTCTAGGGGCAGTTTTGAGTAACAAGAGGGAACCAAGGAACTGGTTTTCAAAGCATGTCAATAATATCAACAGCTCTGACTTCTCTTCCCAGCCATGAGGCTTAGGTTGCACACTCCTCAACATATAATAGATCCTGCTTAGAAACAGATTAAACTGAAAACATTAATAGCACTATATAAGTAAGCAAAAGGCAGTTTAAGGAGAGAATTATTGTTTTTTTGCAGTTGATTTTAAAGAACAGAGCCCCGCTGCTTAACAAGACTCCATAGTTGATCATCTAAGGGGAATATTTTAAACATGAGAGAGAGAGAAACCAGAGAGGAAAACCACATCTGAACACAGAGAAGCACATTCTTTCATCTTATGCTCTCTGTTATGTAGGTTTAAGTTTAGAATCAGTGGTGGTGGATCTCGAGAGTCACATAGGGATGAAAGCAGCAGGTGTAAGTAGCAGCAGAATCCATCACAGTGGGTAGAATATATTCTAAATTACACCACTGAAGGAATTATTCTCCCAGCGCAATATGGGACTTGAACCATTCAGAAAGATGGAGGTTATGAATTCTACAAGACAATCAGACACAATCAGAAAATTAGAGAGAAAGAATAGAATAATGATTAGGTTGGAAAGATAATGAAGGAGTGCTGGTGACACTTCTGTGAACCTGAAATGTATATTTTTACTGGCATGCAATTTCTTAAACAATGACCTTGATTCTAGCAATACAAAAATGCTCTGATGGAGACCAGTGTGGTTTAACTTGACACAACCTTTAAGATTATATATATATATATATATATATATATATATATATATATAATCACTATTGTGAATAGAACTTAATTTCCAACTCAGCAAGGGAAATACAGGGGTTCCTTTAAGTTATGGCATAGTAACAGGCATTTTTTCCTCATTTGAGCTGCCATTTCATTGTTATTAACCGTAGCTGATCTCTCAGGCACTGGTGTTATGTTTCGTAGGCTGGTAATTCCTTTTTTAAATAATATTTTTTATTACATTTTCATTTTAAGTATTTAAACACATCCATATTTTCTACTTTACTTTTTGCTCATATGAGCCTATCAACTTCCCTCCCTCCTGCCTCATGGCTTTCAAAGTTCATTTTTATATCATAGCATTTATACATCTTCCATTTTATGCTTCACTCATTCATCCTATTTCAATTTTTAGATAAATGTAAAAAGGTAGTAACCATTATCATTACAAGTCTTTTTACAACCCTGCTAGTGTTGTTAATTGCTTACAATGCTCCTTCAAATATTGAATAAATTTACTTTTTGCAAAGCTTTATCATGCTGGTTTCAGATTTTACCGGTCAGCTTCACCAATTCTGCAAAGTCCATCATCTTTGTCTGCAATTCTTCTTTTGTTGGTATTTCTTGGTGCTTCCATTTTGGGGCTAAAACTGTAGGCTGGTAATTTCATGACTTTGTTTTGAGGTTCAGAGTGAGCCCTACAAGTATCAAAGGTCCCCAAGAATATGATGGGCCAGAATGTGGTAACTCCTTGGTAAGTTATTATTATTATTATTATTATTATTATTATTATTATTATTATTATTATTATTATTATTATTTATTGAATTTATATTCCACCCTATACCCGGAGGTCTCAGAATGAATTAACAGAATCAGTGGACATTTAAAACTTATATTGGCTCCCAGTACGTTTCTGAGCACAATTCAAAGTGTTGGTGCTGACCTTTAAAGCCCTAAACAGCCTCGGTCCAGTATACCTGAAGGAGCGTCTCCCCCCCATTGTTCTGTCCGGACACTGAGGTCCAGTGCCAAGGGCCTTCTGGCAGTTCTCTCGCTGTGAGAAGCCAAGTTACAGGGAACCAGGCAGAGGGCCTTCTTGGTAGTAGCACCCGCCCTGTGGAACGGCCTCCCACCAAATGTCAAAGAGAACAACAACTACCAGACTTTTAGAAGACAACTGAAGGCAGCCCTGTTTACGGAAGCTTTTCATGTTTAATAGATTATTGTATTTTAATATTCTGTTGGAAGCCGCCCAGAGTGGCTGGGGAAACCCAGCCAGATGGGTGGGGTAGAAATAAATAAATAATTAAAAATAATAATAATAATAATAATAATAATAATAATAATAATCCTTACAACTTTCTGTGGATGATGTGCAGCTATTCCTATCCATATCTTCCACTCATGAAGTGGATCTTCCCTTTCTCCCCTGCCCTTGGCTCCATGCACACTTGCTAAATGTTGGATATCAATCTGTGTGGCAAACAGCCACTCTCAAATGGCTGTGAAAGCTCACCATTATCTAGCAAGAAGAGGTTAGGGAATAACAAGAACAAACCAGGTAAAACTTTTGCCACCATCTTCCTGCCAAATCCAAATAATGAAGCAGATCCTTGAAGTCTGTATATGCTAACTCTGTACAAAACAGGATGAGACCGCGAATGGGGGTGAGTGAGGAGGAACCCCAATGATCTTCTAAGCTACACTTCTGAGTTGGGAACAACAACATAGGTCTATAAAGTGATTTAAGGGTAAACGAGCAGAAGGAAGCATTTAGTTGTGAGCTAAAGCTATTTGCTCAAGTAAGAGCACTCACAGAGCAAAGTTTATAAGTTGCTGTGTGTTTTGTCAGTGGTGTCTGAGAAAAAGAGATAGTTCTGTGCCGACATCTCACTTGCCTCGTGTTTCTTCTGCTTTAAAAATAAAGTAAAATCTGAGGAACTCCCCATCAATATCACTGCATGCTTGCTTGTGGCAGGATTCATTGCGAGTGGTATATTTATAAAGCCATTAAAACAAATGTATCCGCATGAAACCCAAATGAGGAATGTTATTGCTGTCACAAAGACAAAGGACTACACAACCTGATGCTGCCTGTTGGTTGCTTGAATCTAGATGACATTTCAGCAAAAGAAAATGACACCCAGACCATAACTCTCCAGCAGTCACTCTTTATGGGTCTGCAAGCAGGGGGCAGGTGGGAAGAATGGGCAAATCTGTAAATTTTGGTTTTTCTCATTTACCTTCCCTCCCCCCAGTCTTAACACCAGTTGTCTATATTTACACATCAATTTGCATTAAAAATGCATCCTCGTGAAAATTCAGCAGTATTTTAATGCAAGTTTTCTCCTAACACACACATTTTGTGTGCAGTTTCCCCTAAAAGACATAGTTTTCGATGCAAAGCATAGTTTCCTAATATTTACATTTCTCCTAATATAATGCATATGGTATGTTAATTTTACTAATAAATGCATTTTTATGCACACTTTCCCTTAGTATATGGATTTTTATGCACAGTACTTGGCTGGACTGCAAAATTCAGAGGTGTGACAACAAGAAGAGTACAAAGGATTCTGGGATGAAAATGAATGCATTTTTCCTCTAATACTCATGTCAGTATAGTTTAGCAGTCTGCTATATGATTACGGCTCCCACGTTTTGTAGCAGTTTTATTGTGCTCAAATTCCTTCACTGGAGCTGATACTGCAATTAGTGGTTTCAGAGAAGGGATTTTCCTTGGGGCTTGAGCAAGGGACTAGAGCACTTCTGCCATGATCCCAATAATTACATTTTGAAAACCCAGCTGATGCTACTTGAAATATATGAAAGACCAGCTCCTTCTCTACAGAGCTTCTTGGGTGCTCAGATGGGCAAAGGGGCCCTCTATTTCCCTTGCCCTCAGAAGCTCAAGGTAGTGGCACCACAGGACAATACATTTTCTGCAGCAGCCCCTAAGTTGTAGAACTGCCTGCCAACAGAAGTGTTTCTGGCACATACATATTCTGGATGAAATAGAAGATGCACCTCTTTACCCTGGCTTTTGAGACTGAGGTGAAGATTTTTCAGATCCATTTTATTTCTGTGATTGTAAATTCTGTGTTAATAATAATAATTTATTTATACCCTGCCCATCTGACTGGGTTTCCCCAGCCACTCTGGGTGGCTTCCAACAAAATATTAAAACACAGTAATCCATCAAATATTAAAAGCTTCCCTAAACAGGTCTGCCTTCAGATGTCTTCTAAAAGTCTGGTAGTTGTTTTTCTCTTTGACATCTGGTGGTAGGGCGTTCCACAGGGCGGGTGCCACTACCGAGAAGTCCCTCTGCCTGGTTCCCTGTAACTTGGCTTCTCACAGTGAGGGAACTGCCAGAAGGCCCTCGGCGCTGGACCAACACTTTGAATTGTGCTCGGAAACGTACTGGGAGCCAATGTAGGTCTTTCAAGACCAGTGTTATGTGGTCTCGGTGGCCGCTCCCAGTCACCAATCTAGCTGCCACATTCTGGATTAGTTGTAGTTTCCAGGTCACCTTCAAAGGTAGCCCCACACAGAGATCATTGCAGTAGTCCAAGCGAGAGATAACCAGAGCATGCACCATCCTGGCGAGACAGTCCGCGGGCAGATAGGGTCTCAGCCTGCATACCAGATGGAGCTGGTAAACAGCTGCCCTGGACACAGAATTAACCTGCGCCTCCATGGACAGCTGTGAGTCCAAAATGACTCCCAGGCTGTGCACCTGGTCCTTCAGGGGCACAGTTACCTCATTCAGGACCAGGGAGTCCTCCACATCTGCCCGCCTCCTGTCCCCCAAGAACAGTACTTCTGTCTTGTCAGGATTCAACCTCAATCTGTTAGCCGCCATCCATCCTCCAACCGCCTCCAGGCACTCACACAGGACCTTCACCGCCTTCACTGGTTCTGATTTGAAATAGAGGAAGAGCTGGGTATCGTCCGCATACTTATGAACACCCAGCCCAAACCAACCTGATGATCTCTCCCAGCGGCTGCATGTAGATATTGAAAAGCATGGGGGAGAGGCACCCCACAAGTGAGAGCCCAGGGGTCTGAACACTCATCTCCCACCTCCACTTTCTGAACACGGCCCAGGAGGAAGGAGCGGAACCACTGTATAACAGTGCCCCCAGCTCCCAACCCCTGTAGACAGTCCTGAAGGATGTTATGGTTGATGGTGTCAAAAGCCGCTGAGAGATCCAGCAGAACTAGGAAACAGCTCTCACTTTTGTCCCTAGCCCGCCGGAGATCATCGACCAGCGCGACCAAGGCAGTTTCAGTCCCATGATGAGGCTTGAATCCCGACTGGAAGGGATCCAAATGGTCTGCTTCTTCCAGGCGTGCCTGGAGTTGTTCAGCAACCACTTGCTCAGTCACCTTGCCCAAGAATGGAATATTTGAGACTGGATGATAGTTGGCCATATTGGCCACATCTAATACACACACCACAACAACAACAACAAGAATGGCATTTTTAAAGACCCACATATTAAATGCAAATATGTTTTTAGCATCACATGTACTTTGTTTTTGAGCCATGCTGAATATGACGAGGAGCTAAGAATTAGAATTAGAATTGATTACTGATTTCCAATACAACTAAAAAGTGTGTGTGTTGGGGTGTGTGTGTAAGTAACACTACCTATATAATCCAAATAATTATTCACCTGCATATCACCATAATCTGCAGGTGCATTCATGCACACACACAAAAACCTCAGTTCTCTAGGGTGTGTGCACGTAGAAATGACAACAGGATGCATGTAATCATCATTGGTGTTATTTTAAGTTCAAGTTCATTACATAATAGTTTCTAAAAAAACCTTTGGGGCTTCCATTCCAGGCAGCTCACCTGCATTTTTCCCCTCGTGGCCATTTTGAACTGCAGTGAAATTTTTAACAGGATCTCTTGAGGACTAGAAGAACTTGTAAAGTTCATTCTTTGCCCACGGGGCCAATTCCATGATCCTCAGAAGGCGGTTGTTAGATCGGCAGCCCCAGTTGTTTTGAGTCCCCAGTGATCCATGTTCCTCCTTCATAGGTCTTTGGGGGGAAATAATTGTCAACGAGTGATAAATTTCCTTTCATGGAGCTTTACTGCAGGGCTTAAGGTCCTTCTTCGAGAGCTAGTCAATTATAAATCACATGCAATTTCTGGCAAAATTTAGGGCACTTGGGTTCATTCGTTTAATGAACAATGACTTTGGCTTTTATTCACGAAGTAAATAGTTACCCTTCCACTTGTAAAAAGAAGAAGAAGAAGTAAACATCTCCTCTTAATGATCTCCTCTCCTTCGTTATCTCTCCTTGGGTGAGGCATGTTTTCATTTGTCTGACAATAGCTGAGATATTTGTGAACATTTCCATTGCACTTTTCTCGTCGGCAAATTCACGATAATCATGTTCTGTTTTGTTTTCCACTGCCTGATCCATTGCCATTCAGAGCTATGGAAGAGCATGCCATTGGGGTAGAAACGTGGCTCATGGCATCAGCAGGTCTGAGGACTGCTCAATGTGTGGTGTTCTAAAGAAATTTCTAGAAGCAAGCTGAATTTTCATTAGTCTTGATCATTGTGTCAGAATTTGCAGGTTTAGGCAAACAACTAAGCAAACTGTAAGGCAATGGAAAGTATCTATCTGCTTTTCATCCAAGTTTTGGACACTAAACATGCGTCACGCAGAGCTGTGAAAAAACACACGCCATCAGTTACTGATTTTTAAGACTCCAGGAATCTTCCCAGAGTAAGCAAACATTGCCTCATCAAACTGAGAGCTGTCAGTGATGAGTTGAGGATTCCGTTGTGCTCAAGCTTTGCCGCATATTGATGTTGCATGGTCACTGAATATGTTGAGTCCTCATTGGGTTATTGAACTACTCCAAGCTTGCTGATATATATAGGACAATGACAAATATTGTACTGCAGAGTGCTCCTCTTCAGGATTCTCCATGCCATTCCTCCTTTCCACATAGTTTTCTATTACCTCAATCAGTCAGCATCCAATGCCTAGTGAGCACTGAGCTGCTTAAGGACTGGACTTACTGTTACACTCATTCCTATCCTAAGTCATGCAATCACTACCCGAGTTGGTTTTGACATGGAATGTAGACAAGCAATATGAGATCTTCACATGTTAAGCTGGCAGGCTCATATTGGCACAAGGACTGGCACTTGGATAACTGATTTTGTTGCTAATAAGGAGATGCAGGCTAAGCTTATCTGAATTACTTGCTTACATTGTAATAATCATTTATACTGGCATAATCTTCCCTGCGCACCAAAGCAGCTATGCTTTTTTCTAGGTCTAGACTGAAAGAATTGCTCTTTTAACCAGTTATTACATTGGAGAATGGATGGGCAACTGGCAGCATGCAGTCCCTGAGAGTATTTCTGATAATAGGCTGCAGTATGTTAGCTGACTTGTAAAAGGAAAGCATTTACACTATCATAAGACTAGGGATATGTGTTCTATGTGTTATCATCTTTCTGCATATGTGGATAGTGTCAACATGACTGGAGATGCAGTAACATTATCACCATTCCATGCCACAGTAGACCAACTTATTTTCCTTATGGACATTGCCACTTCTTCTTTAATCTTCCAAGCAACTCACTGGCTTTATTTTCCTTTGCATGTAACACTCTTCAACTTATATAAAATTAAAACATGCTGTCTCCTAAGGGGTGAAACAGACCACCAGCAGGCTTACAACCTAACACTCTGTAACTCTGGGGTGTTTGTGCTCATTTATTCGCTGATCTTGTCCTTGATGATATGCCACACACATGTCCCTGTAGGATTGTTTCAAAATGATTAAGCAGTATCTCCAGTGCTACACTCAGACTTTCACCTTCTTTCTGTTCTGCTAAATTATCTGTAACCATCATTAGCAAGTTACTTTAGGACAAGAACTCTCTCTCTCTCTCTCTCTCTCTCTCACACACACACACACACACACACACACACACTTATGTGCATGGATACATTGGAAAATAAATTTCTTTGTTTTTAATTCGACCTTCAATTGAATATTTCAGCAATGGAGAAGTAGAGCTGTGTGTCATCAGCAAATTGGGGACACTTTGCACTTTGGCTTTTGCCGGGCAGGATGGCCAAGGGTCAAAAGAACAAGACATTTATTGCATTATTGCAAGAGTCCTATCCACATGTGTGGCTGGGGCCCATTCAGACGGGTGGGGTACAAATAATAAATTATGATGATGGTGAGGACGAAGACACATAAATTGAAACTGATCCCACAGAGCATGGGAAGGCACTGCAATGGACACCTCAGCTGGAACTGCAATTCAGTATTCAGCACCTTTATTGGCATATATAAAACAACAACATGTTTATATTACATACAGTAAAAGGAAACTTCTTCGGCCTATTATGTAGACCAAGCTCCCCCAGATTTCACTTCGAAGATTCTAGACAAAAACTGTACCAAGGCTCTGGTGGTTGATGGAGAGACATCTCTCAAAAGAAACTGCACCTTGCGTTGATTATTAGGAAGAGACTCAAGCCATAAAAAGGACGTTATAAGGTCAGCACGAAGGGTGCTAAAAAGAGGGCAGTCCAAAATTATGTGGTCTAGAGAGTCAGGCATATTCCGGCCACACGTGCAGAGTCTGCTCTGGTAAGGAATGCCTCTAAGTCTTCCAGACATCACGAAGGACGGGAAGGCATTCAAACGAGCCAACATGAATACTCTGCGGTGTAAGGGAGTCACCAAGTTATAGAGATAATTGGGCATCGTTCCATGATGGGGTTGTAACCCCAGATAAGCAGGGGAACATACCGGTGGCCGGAAGGGATGAAGTTTTTGGTATTCATTATCTAACAGCCTCTGCTTGATTAGTGAAAAGATGCGAGATTCATCATATGATAAAAGGGAATCCATTGTAAAACCTATTTGACTAACTGCAATTACAGTGGCATCCAATGTCCTATAAAACTGAGTGACTTTAACCTCAAAATGCCATGCAAATTGATCACAGCATGCTGGCAAGTGCTCCAGAGGCCCATCCAGTACTTCTGGTACAACCAGTCTCTGGAGCACCCGAAGCAACTCTGCTGGATGGTTATTTGAGGATGCAATGGAGATGGCCAAGTAATTCTTCATCACCTTCACTGCTGCTTGGTAGGCAGAGTTATGTGACCCAATGCACATTGGATTAGCATTGGAGCAAATTTTCCACTTCATTGCATGCAGCTCCTCAGTGAACTGAGGAGCAGCATTGAGCTTTGGAAAAGACCCCCGGGAGCTATTTGGGCCAAGAGACATTGGCTGAAGACTCTGGAATATGCAATGCCTGTATCTTCGCATGTTTGCCGAAGGGCATGCTTGTAAGGATGGAACAAAAGGGATCAGATTTTTCAGCACATCTAATTCACACGGGATTCACAAGAATAAGAATTATTCAGTGCTAGCTAGACTTGGAACATGGTATCTCTGGAGGTTCAAAACCCAATGGGTTGCTGATAACATGGTTCCGGGAAACTTTTTGTTTTTTTAAGTCATCAAACATGTTTCTGGTTCAGCTTGTTCAGGAAGGCTGGAGATCTTGCTTCAAAAATGAAGCAGTTCAGACTGGCAGCTGATATAGAAGCTGGAGGCTCCACTCTTCTTAGCCAAGCCTTGAACTGGGCTAAACTAAAACTAATGTCTTCTATTTTAAGCACTATAAGAGCCTAGTCTTTCTAAAGTATAATTATGGTTTCATAAATGTACAAAAATGTACAATTTCTAGAAAGAACCAATATGTCACAATTGTCCATATTTGATGGCTTGAAACCAATTATTTATTTTTATATGTATTTTTACTACCCGTCCTTGACTTACAGGTCAGAGGGCAGGCTATAACAATTCAACATTTAGTGTTGAAAACAGTTCAACAAATCAGCCACACGAATATGGTGGGTCCTAAAACCCACATCTCGGGCCAGGGTAAGGAACGTGTGGTCTCCAGCTGTTTGGGGGCTACAGTTCCCATCATCCCTGACCACTGGTCCTGCTAGCTAGGGTTGATGGGAGTTGTAGTCCAGGAACAGCTGGAGACCCAAGTTTGGGAAACCCTGTATAAATCAAAGCCTAGTAGTAACAAGCATACTAGCAGTGTTGGGGACATGAAAAATCAGAAGGGGGTGAGGTGGGGGTGGCAGCTGCAATATCACAATTTTTTCTCAGTTGGAAGAAAATCTCATTTATTTCAAGGAAGTGGTTTCTGAGTAAAACAAACAAAACTGGCCACTTGTGTTTTATGCTGTAAAGGCAGCACACTTGAGGAGTGACTTAAGTAGTGTAGACACAAGGAAAGTGCTTTAACAAACATACCCCAGTATTGTTCCCCATCCAGCTTCTCTTGCTTTTTCTGCTCATCTGGGAGGTGCCCCTCCTGAGTCCCTGCTGGGAGTGTCAACATTCCTTCCTTCAATTGCTTAGCAACGGTGATTAAGTATCCTAAGCAAGGTGCTGGCTGGCAAGTGCTAGTGCAACAGAGTTGCTTTCATTTTTTGTGCTTTCTTTAGAAATGTTTGTCTGACTTGACTTCATATATATATATATATATATATATATATATATATATATATATATATATATATAAACAAGAAAGCTGCCCTCCTCCAAATCCCAACATCTGTCAGTGGGTTTCTGTGCATGCATATGTCTTAAGAATAAATGCACTGAAAAAATAGGTAGACAAAATGGATCTGGACTCCCATCTCATATAGTCATCGGAAGATTTATAAACTATGGGAAATGATGTTGTTGGGTTTTTTTTGTATTTTACCACAGCACGTTCTTTATTTTTACAATTCTAAGATATGCATTTTGTGATATTAATCTGTCTGCTGTTTAGGTATCAGTCTTACCAGACAGGCAAATCTCTGTTGCATTGCTAGTCCACCAGTAGAGTGAGGGCCTCATTTTAGTTTAATTTATTTATTCATTGCTATAGGTGCAAATATGTCTAAGGCAGTGTTTCTCAACCAGTGTGCCTCCAGATGTTTTGGGACTACAACTCCCATCATCCCTCGCTAGCAATACCAGTGGTCAGGGATGATGGGAATTGTAGTCCCAAAACATCTGGAGGCACACTGGTTGGGAAACACTGGTCTAAGGTATCACTGCATATAACTGGGCAACAGGGGTAGAGAAACTACTGCCTTTTATGAATATCAGTCCTTGAGAGACATTTGCTTTGGTAGCAAGGTAGAGACATTACCTGCAATGGAAATGTAGCCAAACTGCTTATCCTTGATGAGCATGACTTCAACAGGAACAAAAAAGAATTATCTTTCCTCCACACCAGCACTAAATTTCGTCAGCCAGTAACGTCAAAGCAAGGTGCAAGAAACTGCATTTTATGATGCAATGAATGCTGTAATAATTTTTAATCGTTAGAAGACAGACCTTAAATCTCAATGAGCCTGCTATGCCTTGCATGCTTGTCAGTGCTCATCTTTCATACTCAGTGTGGTGGATTAGCTAGAGGGCTTATTCATTATCCTAAAAGGCTGAGAACTGAGGCATAGAGTTACCCAGGTGCTCAGCCTTGTGGGTGGCTTATGCATGCCCCTTAGAAGAAGAAGAAGAGTTTGGATTTGATATCCCACTTTATCACTACCCGAAGGAATCTCAAAGCGGCTAACATTCTCCTTTCCCTTCCTCCACCACAAGAAACACTCTGTGAGGTGAGTGGGGCTGAGAGACTTCAGAGAAGTGTGACTAGCCCAAGGTCACCCAGCAGCTGCATGTGGAGGAGCGGAGACACGAACCCGGTTCCCCAGATTACGAGTCTACCGCTCTTAACCACTACACCACATTGGCTCTCTTAGGCATTGCCCAGCATCTGACTGGACCAGGCAAATCAAACACGATAGAGCAGCCTTTATCAATCTAGAGCCTGTGCTCGCTTGGACTGTTGGGAAATGCAATCCAAGACACCTGAAGGACCTGAGGTTGATGACAGATCTTGGTCATTTTGTAGGGATTCCACTGAAGGAGGTGTTTGAAATGCATATTAGCCTAATGCAGACAATTGAAATCTAGATGTACTATTGCATGGAGATGGGAGTAGCATGGCACTGTTAGGATTCTTGCCCCATGATGCAGTCATGGGATTGTTTTATTACATGACGGTGTTTGTTTTCATTCCACATACAGTGGTACCTCGGGTTAAGTATGCTTCAGGTTAAGTACGCTTCAGGTTAAGAACTCCGCTAAGAACAGAAATCGTGCTCTGGCGGCGCAGCAGCAGCAGGAGGTACCATTAGCTAAAGTGGTGCTTCAGGTTAAGTACGCTTCAGGTTAAGAACGGACCTCCGGAACGAATTAAGTACTTAACCCGAGGTACCACTTTAGTGGGAAGTGACGGAGACAGGACGTTTGTAATACTGTGGGACTATTGTCCCTTGTTCTCTCTCCTTGCTGTCTGATGAGAAAGAGGAAGGAGCTGAGTCAGAATGCTCCGAGTGTAATACAGTGGTACCTCGGGTTACAGACGCTTCAGGTTACAGACTCCGCTAACCCAGAAATAGTACCTCGGGTTAAGAACTTTGCTTCAGGACGAGAACAAAAATCGCGCGGCGGGTGGCGGCAGCGGGAGGCCCCATTAGCTAAAGTGGTACCTCAGGTTAAGAACAGTTTCAGGTTAAGAACGGACCTCCAGAACGAATTAAGTTCTTAAGCCGAGGTACCACTGTATATGTAAATAAAGTAGTTTAGCCTCAATGCTGTGCTGCTGAGTCTGTCACACGAACTGCCATTGCTCTGCAGAATCCTGAAGTGTGCTGATGCCTCTCAGAGATATCAGTCGCTGTGATGTTCAGGCTGGAGAAAGCTTTTGAAGCTCCCAAACGACCAACCAGGAGGGAGAGAACATGCCAGCTGGGCATGTGTCTCTGCTGGGTTCCTACTTACGTGTAGTACGTCCCTGACAGGCACCTGCTCCCATCATCCACACATTGATCAGGTCTTCTGTATAGGGATGTGGGTGGCGCTGTGGTCTAAACCACTGAGCCTCTTGGGCTTGCCGATCGGAAGGTTGGCAGTTCGAATCCCCGCAACGGGGTGAGCTCCCATTGTTTGGTCCCTGCTCCTGCCAACCTAGCAGTTCGAAAGCATACCAGTGCAAGTAAATAAATAGGTACCGCTGTGGCGGGAAGGTAAATTGTGTTTCCGTGTGCTCTGGTTTCTGTCAGTGTCCCGTTGCACCAGAAGCGGTTTAGTCATGCTGGTCACATGACCCGGAAAGCTGTCTGTGGACAAATGCCAGCTCCCTCAGCCTGAAAGCGAAATGAGTGCCGCACCCCATAGTCGCCTTTGACTGGACTTAACATCCAGGGGTCCTTTACCTTTACATACAGGGAATATGAACACAGAAGATCTGAAAGAGATTTGGTGGTACACTCCTGCTCCACACTCCATGCACTGACATGTTGTCTTGACAAAGCTCTAGTGTTTGTTGAAAGGACCAGTCAACCAGGGGCATGGTGCCCTCCGCCAGTGACCGGGGCGAGTGTGCACATGTGCGCCACGCGGGGTGTGTGGTGTGGTGCACCCTTTGTGCTTCCAAGTCCTTGCTGCTGCCAGGCAGGCATTCAAATGCCATATCTCTGTGGGGGGGGGATGCCTGGTTCACACTGTCCCCCCAACATGCGCCCGGGGCAATGGCTCCCCTGGCACCCCCACGCAACGCCATTGCAGTCAACTCCTTTCCAAATCCAGGATTTGACAGCAAAATTATAATAACATACTTCCCTGAGATACAAGCTTTTTTTGGGAAGGAGGAATACATTCTTTTTAATGCAGTTGACAGATTGTTATATTTGACCTGACCCCCTCAAAATGTATTGTTTTCATTATATTTCAATTTCATTTAAAACAAAGTTGCCGTTGGAAAATCTCTTCCTTGGCTGTCTGGTTTTTCTTAAGCCTAGGAAGAAGACCTATGATATAGATGTCTGGAGGGAAAATTTTTAAAGGCAAACAATGACACTTCTGTTTCTTTGCTAAAAGGCACATCCGTCAAAATTATAGTTCATTGCACCAGTTAAAGGACCACTCAGTTTCCCTCCTAATGAAAACCCACTT
Source organism: Darevskia mixta (assembly GCA_034641385.1). Taxonomy (NCBI): domain Eukaryota; kingdom Metazoa; phylum Chordata; class Lepidosauria; order Squamata; family Lacertidae; genus Darevskia; species Darevskia mixta. The sequence goes on along the minus strand of JAWWNH010000001.1, from coordinate 6,898,193 downwards.
TTCCTATGGCACACGCTGCTGCTCTAACCAGCCTGCTCACTGAATTCAATGGCTTGGCAATAATGGATTCAGCTCTGCCTTCTGGCATAGTATTTACTTTTTGCTCAAGAGATGCATGCTGTTGTAAAAGGAAATACCTAAACCTTTTAATAAAAAGATATAGACACTCTCTAGCCAAATTTAGATTCATGATATCAGTGGGAGAATAAAAACACATGCTTATGTTTCTCCTATTGAACCCAAAGTAATTTAACACAGTTAAACAATGAACTGATTGTGCCCTTGTTTCTCTCCCCCTGAAAATCCATTGTGTTCCATCAAATGATATAGATGGCAAGCCCTAGAACAGGGAAAGCAGGAAATTTGTACAGTATAGAATCTCAGCCTTCTGCATATTAGAAATATGACATTTCCTGCATGCCTTCAACATTTTCAGTGCAAGCATTAGCTAACAGCTTAATATATGCATGTAAGGAATTTCAAAATTCAAAATGTGTAGGATTTTCAGGTCCACCACCAGAATGTAGTTAATAGAGTTTTGACAACAATTATTCCTCACAGAATTCAAGTGACAGCCTTGTGGTGCAATTGAGATAAAAGTTTATCTCAAAATCTTTATACAGAATTAATGTTTCTGTCATTGACTAAGAGATCAATATTCTTTCTCCTAAATGTGCATCTGCAAAAATATTACTTAACATTACATGTCATTGCACATCACAATTAGACTGGGGAAGTACTTACAAATATATGAAGAGGGATAGGTGGAGAAGCCAAAATATACAATAGGGACTATTGAATTTAGCTCATTTGAGTGGCCAGAATGCATGCCCATTTGTAATGATTTCATGAGCTTTTGTGTTAAATTACTAAACAACATCCAAGCAAAACCAAGCAACTGTGAAAAGTAACGGCAATATGGACAGATTTGGAAGTGAAAATCCTAGATGGTTGATAACATCACAGCACGTTTTTGGGGGTGGAGAAGGAAATAAGCTCAAACGAACTGAGGATGAATGCTGGTGACCTTTTACTACTTGCTAAGCCAGTTTTCACGATCCCACATTGCTATAGTTTGTAGGAAGCTGCCTGACCATTGGTCATCCTAGATAATTGGTCCATCCTAGCAGCAGATCTCCAGAATTTCAGGCACAGAATCTCTCCTAGACCTATCTGGAGATGCAGAGGATTGAACCTGCAAAACACAAATGAGCTATGACCCTTCTCCATGGGTGGATGTGAATACCATAACCAGCAACATGAGTAGGATTGTTGTAGAATTCAAATGAAAATAGAACTGAGAGGGGAAATTGGTGATGTTCCTTCATTCATCTCATGTCTGGAATGGAAATCAATCCAGCAAATACGATCAATATACTGCTGCTTTCCGTCTGCAGGTGATACAGAATCAGTTTAATCAGTTAATCGGTTAATTTCATTGTACACAGGTTGTACATTGACAATAAAGGTATTACATATTACATCCCACCCATCTCTGTTTGCACTGTGTTTCCTTTGCACCGAGATGAATGGGACAAAATAATGTGATTTACATAATTAATTACGTAATTAATTGAGTTATTTAATTCTGCCACAGGAAATAGCAAGGCACATAGTGTAGTTTTTGGCAGAACATGGATCACAGTGGAATTGTTTGTGCAGGTTCTCTTTTGTTCGCTTGTGTTCCTTTGGTGGTGAGAGAGGTTGGGGTTGGCCTAGGGTGTGATTTGTTCATTTGTGATTGGCTGTGGTGGTCTTTGTTTTCATGTGTGAGTGGGATTTTTTATATATATATTTCTACTGCGTCAGACCAACACGGCTAGCTACAGTACCTGAATCATCATCATCATCACCACCACCACCACCACCACCATCATCATCATCATTATGTCTGCCCATCTGTCAGACATTAAAAACTTCCCTGAACAGGGCTTCCTTCAGATGTTTTCTAAAAGTTGTGTAATTCTTTATCTCCCTGACATCTGATGGAAGGGCATTCCATTAGGAGGGCGCCACTGCTGAGGCATCATTCATGAGAAAGGATTAAACTTTGAATCCAAAAAGAAAATAAATCTGGAATAATTTCACAATATGAAAAGAAAGCTGCCCCAAAACCCATATTTTCGACAAAAAGAAAAAAGAGAGAGAAAATGCACCTTTGTATATCAGACTGTGATGGAACTAGAACTGGATATCGCTCAAAATACGTAGGGCCCTTTAGCATCATTTATGACAATAAATCTGTCTCTGGAGCCAGTTATGGACTGTTGATTTTATTCCATGTGTTTCTTGACCGCAGCACTCTTGCTGAACTAATGCCTTTTAAAAACCACACTTTGTTTGCATTCATCAGCAATGAAGAATTATCAAAGGAGCCATCGCTCAGGAGCAGAACAATACTCTGTGTGCAGGTCTCACTTTCAATCCCCAGCATTTCCAGATAAGGCTGGAAAAGACTTGTCTGAACCCCAATGAGCTCCTGCCAATCAGTGTAACCAAGGGTAGCCATTTAGATGCTGCTGTGCTACAGCTCCCATCATCCCTCACAGATGGTCATACAGACTGTGGCAGGGAGGGGGTTAACACCAATAACATCTGGACGGCATCACCTAGAATAGACAGTGCTGAATTGGATGGACCTGTGCTGACTCCTGATGCTCTTAAGGGAATCTCAAACCTGACTCCTACCAAGAGGATGAGATGGGGATAACATAGGAAAAGTCCAGCACAGGACATACAACAGTATCACCCATTTTTCTTAAGATTAGTGAGCAAACATCATCCAGCATCCTGATTGGATGTTTTCTTCCCAATTGTCAATTATACTTTAATATGCCTTCTATAATATGGGGAGTTTAGTTTTGCCTTTGTCTTCATTTGTCCTGATGAATTCTGCATGTTCCCTTCAACCAGATCCCAGGCAACTCTGCTCATGCTACAATGTCATGTTTTATAATATATGTGCTCAGCATAATTGAGGAATTGTATCCATGTATAAAGGTAAAGGGACCCTTGACCATTAGGTCCATTCATGACTGACTCTGGGGTTGCGGCGCTCATCTCGCATTATTGGCCGAGGGAGCCGGCGTACAGCTTCCAGGTCATGTGGCCAGCATGACTAAGCCGCTTCTGGCGAACCAGAGCAGCGCACGGAAACGCCGTTTACCTTCCCGCCGGAGCGGTACCTATTGATCTACTTGCACTTTGACGTGCTTTCGAACTGCTAGGTTGACAGGAGCAGGGACCGAGCAACGGGAGTGTTCTGATTAACGGTCTTTTTCCGACCAAAATCAAACGCAACGGGCTGAAGTGTGGGGTTAACGAACCCCCAGCACCCACAGCTGGTATCTTTCGTTGCGTTGTTCCTCGCCCACACGCTTCCGCTGCGATGGACACTGCTTTCCAAACTTTCTTCACCTCTTCATCAAAGGATTGCAGAGCATTTTGCAAACGGAAGAAGTTTAATGAGCCTGGCTAATAAATCAAACAGCAAAGTCCAGCTGATTATTAAGATTTATTATGTTTAAGGGCTTCGTGCCCAGAAAGATGTGACCCATCCGCTGGGCAGCTGAAGGACGAACCGCTCAACCTACGTAGTCCGATACAAGCATCATATTTATACACTGATACAAACATCACATGACGGGAACATAGATAAGCCCCGGACGTGATGTCATCCCTGTGGGGAAGGGCGACAGACCAAGCTTTGTTAAAGCTTAAAACCTCACACCCCCTCTCGTCCTGCACCACAGGGGAAACGTAAATAACTCCTTACGTTATATACACACCACTGCAAAATTCCCCATACTGATGGAATTTTCCTGCCAGATTCTGCTGGCTTGAACTGTACCCCAGTTTTACCAAGCCTGCCTGAATCCCATGACACACGTCTTGAAACAGAACGTCTAGGCATTTGAGTCTGACTTTGGCCTGTCCAGACTCTGCCAACACCAAGCAAAGTTGGTTGTCCTCCCAAACAGCGATGGGTAGGTACCACTTATGGCAGATCTCCTGGATCAAACACCTATAGCACTCCAGTTCCCTACAAAGCCCTGACAACGCAATGTACCTGGCTTCTGCAGAGGAACGAGCAATGAGGCTCTGGTTCTGGGACTCCAGTCCACTGAACAGAGCTGCTCCAAACAACCATTCAACTATTCCAGACACAGATTCCCTGTCCTTGGCATGCGGCCAACTGTTGTCGCACCAGCACGTGAGCTGGGGCTCACCGGCATCCGACAACCTCAGGCTAAACTCCTGTGTCTTCTGCACTTCCTGAATGCCATTCTCGGCATATCCACTACTAGGCTCTACAGCCTTCTTGCCGAGCAAATGCACAGCAGCCTCTGTGTCAGTTCTGCTCGACTGGGAAAGAAACAATCGCTTCCCTGACTGAAACACCTCGGAGCTCTGAAACCCAGAGCGTTCTCCGGTCTTAGTGTCTTTAACTAGACCAGTCTTCCTGAATGTTCTGTCACTAACACATTCAGACATCTTGAACATCTTCAACACCTGCACTATCTCACCTGTCTGACTGAGCAAGAAACTACTGTCTTCTTCAGCTCTGTCTACCTGCAGTTTTAGATGAACACTAACAGGGCCTACGTTCTTGAGCTTCAAACACTGACCAAGCTCCTCTGTGAACCGTTGCTCCTGTTCCCTGGTCTCTGCCAGGTCCTCTCCTGAAAGGAGAACTAGCTCCTGCTCTTGACCTATTTCTGTCAGAAACAAGTAGCTATCAGCATACCTCCGGCTGAAAACTTGCTGTAAAGCACCCTGCACACATGAGGTCCAATCTGTGACTGACTCCTTCAAATCACAGACTGACTTGTGCAACTTCCTCACTTGACCTTGCCTGTTGTTCTCGAACCCTGGCGGAGGTACCTCGTACAACTCCTGCTCCAGGTCGAAAACCAAACAGCTATCCAAACCAAAGTGGTTTACCTCGAAACTCCTTCGAGCCGCGACAGCTAACAGCATGTGCGTGGTTCTGCATCCAAGAATGAGTCCGTCCTTTGCCTCAAAGCAATGGACCACCTTCACCTGAGCGAACCCTGTGGCTACTGACCTAGCCCTGCACCGCAACTCACCAGTTGCTGCCGTCTTGGGTTTGTACATCCTCCGACTGCTTAACGCCATGCTACCTATTGGTAGCGCCGTGGACACACCCAAAGACCTTACTGAGCTGACCTGCTCTACTGAGCTTACCTGCTCCACCATGGCATGCTGCCATTCCTGGGATCCTCCTTGAGGTACCCTTCGAACCTCCACAAGGCTCTTTGGTTCACACTGCGTCAAACAAACACGCACGCTTGTGACTGTGGACCCTTCGGGCAGAAACTCTTCAGTGGCTCGCGGAAACCGCTCTGACCCCACTGTCTGTTCCCCCGCTGTTCCAGCTCTGCTGGAACCCGCCTGCCCGTCCTTGACGTCAGGCATGTCACCTAGTGACCTGCTGTGCCCTTGCACCCTAGCTAACGTACCTAAGGATGACGTTGGCGCACTTCGAGATTCCTCCAGCCCCATCGCTAGAGAACCCCCCTCTTGCTCCAGATCGAGACCTTGAACAGGCTCTACCAGAGAAGAGTTGCCACGCATGGCCTGCCTCTTAGCCCTTGGCATAAGAGATTTGGGTGCACTCCTCAGAGTTGCCCCTAACTGCGTTGCTCCCTGACCATGGCCGGAAACTCTGTCCGTGCCACTAGCAGGTGCAAAAACCACAGCAATACCCCCTCCCGGGGCTGATCCACTAACTGGACCCTTACCATCCGCAGACGGTGTACTTGCCTGTTTTCCAGTGTTAGAGCCACTCTGAACACCTGAAAAAACAGCAGCGTTTCCAGGAATGCGTTCCCATGCATTCTGCTCACAGAACTCAGTACTCCTGCTGACTGGAACCTGGGATTGACCCCCCTTGGCAGTGACAAACCCATTCAACCTGGATTCGAACCCACGTTCTTTGCGTTCGGTGCGTGGTGCGCAGACCACCGCTTGAGAACCAGAACCGCACAAGAACTGTACCTTGGGCTCCTTGTCATGCAACAGAACATCTGCTCTTTGTGACTCCCCACAAACCTGACTGGGGATACATGCAACAGAGAACACAGTCTCAGTAGCTTCACCAAGACTGAGTACCTGTGAAGTAACTGAGTTAGTCACTCTGTGCTCTTCTTCCCCCTCCTGGAAGAAAACTGTCAGCATGGACATGCGGAACTCCTTGCCACTTGTGTCTTGAAACCAGCCCACTGTGGTAGAGAACCTGTCTCCCGTCTCCACCGCCCACTCTTCAGGCAGTGAAGCTGCTGCACTGTGCTCCTTGAGCACCAGACTCCACCCAATGTGTGAACACGCACCCCCCAGGTTGGCCTCTGGCCTCAGCTCAGAGTACTCTACTTGCACCTGGGCAAAGGGTCGAGTGGTAACCCTTTCGAACCTTGGATCACTGGGTGTCTCAGCATTGACGTTGCAGCCCCTGCAAACAAAACTTTCATCACATGCTCTAAACCTGCACCCTGTAGACCCCTCAGGTTGCTTCAGTACACTGGCCCAGTGGCAAAATGCCAGCCTGTTGTGCTTCAAAAGCACGCACCCCTGGGGTGTGGGCACAGTAACTTGTACTGCATCAGTGCTTTCACCTGAACCTTCTTGAGATGTCTCAACAGCAAACACCCTGTCTTCACTGCATTCCATGCGAATTTGCAGCCTTTCGCCCCTAGAAATGCAACAGGTATCATGCAAACAAAATACTGTAACAGCATCATACAGAATGTTTGATACAGACAATGAATACATTTCCATGTCTTGAACCCCATAAGAGTCCCGTACTGTCTCTGAGAAGCTGTTAGCAACTGTCCCAAAGTCAAGCCTTGACTTCATGCATCTTCCAACAGTCAACTCTGTGGAAATGGACCTGCAGATCCCCACATGTCCACCAGGTGGCGCGCTGTGGAGTGACGTCGCTCTTTCGCTCACCGTTGCCATAGCAGCTGGCAAACCACAGGTGTCGTCATCTTCCTCATGCTGGCTAGTGGATTTCCCAGGCCCAACGTTGCCCGTCATCTGAGAAGTGACCTTGACACAATCTTTCTTCCGGAAAATGGAACTGTTGTCTTTCTCAGCCTTGACTTTCGCTGACTGCGTCATCAGCTGCACACTGGCCTTGACCACTTTCACTGGCCATGTCAACACCAGCTGGTCAGAGGAACGAAAACAAGCCTCTGAAGCTACTCCGCTTCTGTGTGCAAAACACTGGGCGTGACCCCCCTGCTCCAGGCTCTGTCTCCGTAGCTTTACACCAGCAAAACGGCCTGACAGGAAAATGAGCTGATCTGGGGGCATTTCTCCAGACTCTGCAAGAGCTAATCCCTCTTGGAACTGTACTGAAATTACACAGTCTCCCAAGCCTCCCTCCTTTTGCACAGGCCTTTTGATGCAACACCCCCCTTCTCCTTGAGCTGTGGCATTCCACCCTTCATGGAGGCACTGGGGTGCTTGCAAGCCTTCTGGCTGTGAGGGGATACTAAAACTCCCATAGCCATCTCCCTCAATGTCCCGTGATGGGGGCTGTGGGTCCAGATTACTCACTGTTGTGTAGCTTTCCAACCTGGAATTCACCAGAGAGGTGCAATTGATTTTGCAAGACCTCAATCTGGGCTCCTTGCAGCCTCCCAGCTGCAGCTTGGAACTCCCAAACAGCCAAGCCAAGCCATTTAGTCCACTGACTTTGCAAGCCTCTGTCAGCATTCCAGAGAGGCTTCTCTTTCCGGAGGGGCATCTGAACTCCTGCCAGCCATGACCGATACTCCTTCTCGGAACGTCTCCAGGGCTCATTAATTCACTAATTAACTGTCGCCATAACCTGTTCTGATTAACGGTCTTTTTCCGACCAAAATCAAACGCAACGGGCTGAAGTGTGGGGTTAACGAACCCCCAGCACCCACAGCTGGTATCTTTCGTTGCGTTGTTCCTCGCCCACACGCTTCCGCTGCGATGGACACTGCTTTCCAAACTTTCTTCACCTCTTCATCAAAGGATTGCAGAGCATTTTGCAAACGGAAGAAGTTTAATGAGCCTGGCTAATAAATCAAACAGCAAAGTCCAGCTGATTATTAAGATTTATTATGTTTAAGGGCTTCGTGCCCAGAAAGATGTGACCCATCCGCTGGGCAGCTGAAGGACGAACCGCTCAACCTACGTAGTCCGATACAAGCATCATATTTATACACTGATACAAACATCACATGACGGGAACATAGATAAGCCCCGGACGTGATGTCATCCCTGTGGGGAAGGGCGACAGACCAAGCTTTGTTAAAGCTTAAAACCTCACAGGGAGCTCACCCCGTCGCAGGGATTCGAACCGCCGACCTTCTGATCAGCAAGCCCTAGGTTCTGTGTTTTAACTCACAGCGCCACCCACATCCCACCATTTATGGTTAGCTATAAATTACTGTTTTGCTCTCTCTCTCTGTGCAATTTTTGCATTATTCCTACTTGCTTATCTTGAACCCTTTAATAAATATTTGAATTAGATGCCCGGAGTTGACTGGAGAGCTCATGGGTTGTCAGCTTACGTCTAACACTACCTGAGAATGAAAAGGAGACGATAGCTCAATTGGCAGAGCATGAGACTCCCTGCTGCATTGTCATGACACCGAAAATTTTGTTGTGGTTTCCTCCAAACCTCTCTCCCTGCCTGCCAATTTGTCCTTAGAAACGCTCCAAATACCTGTTTTCCTGAGTCCAAGGAAAGGCTGGTGTTTGGGGATATTGTGTGCAGAAATCTGTGGCAGTACATGCCACATGTTGAGCAATGCATGCCACATGCATTGGAATACATATCCAAATGCATACTGAAGTAAGCAGCATGTGCTGAACATAAAATTTGTTTTCAGAATTTTGCTGTGGAAAGAGGAAGGTGGTGCATCTGCTGAAGATTTAGAAACAGATTGGGGGAAATCTGTAAATCCATAGTTTTCACAGATGAATTTATATCATACACTCAACCCTTTAAACTTATTTTACAATTTCATTAATAGCTGCTTTTAAGGGAACACAATCCTATCAGAGTAGGGCAACTCTAAATCTACAGGGAATTAAAAATATAGTTTGTTTTTAGAACTCCACTTAAACTTTAGCCTCCCTTGAATATGTTATCCATAATTAAGCTTTCAGAATGAGAAAAATTTAAGTGTGAATGGATAACCCCAGCACTCTCATGGTTACCTTATTAGAACATTCCGTTGTTATTAATAACCACACTATTGTCAGGTCCCCTACTCAAAGCTATTATTACCTTATAATACAAAATTGTTGACAATCATAGTAATAACAAAATGCACCTAAGACGGGAAACCAATTTAGGACTGTCCAACCATTAGCCAGATGATTAATTCATTCTTTTTTAATAAATCCGCACTTTACCAAAACCTCAACAGAGATCCCTTTTAGAGATATTAGCAAAAGTACAGCAGCTTATGCAGCCATATGTTTCCAGCAGAGTATTGTTGCTTTTTTTTTATTTAAAAAAAGAGATAATTTTCACTTTAAAAACAGAACAAAAAAAGGAGATAATCATTTTCGACCCAATCAATGAAATTACCCTAGCAATGAGGCCTCCTTTCACAGTGCTCATTGCATCTGCAAGCTGTGAAGGAAATCTTCTTATTACTTTCCTGTGGTTTTTAATAAAGCTTGTCTGTATTGTTCAGGGTCCCCCCCTTTAATTCTTTTCAGGAAGTGAGGTGCAGGGTGGGTCAGAAACAAACAAAGGTGTGTCAAATCCTTTGGCAGCTTATGCTGCAGGCACTGATGTTGTCTTATAATGCACATCCTCACAATGTGTGTCTGCAAATACTTGCATGAGCTAATGAGCATAGGAACGGCTGGAGATGGCTGTCCATCCCGCTTTGAACACCCCCCCTCATCCCCTTCCCATACAATTTTTTTTCCCTCCTGATGTTACAGCTGCTTTCAGTTCAACAAATCATTTACATCTCCCTCCCTCTGCTTTCAGGGAACCTTTGCTTCTTCCTTATCTCTCACCTTCAAGGGCTCTGCACCCATCTGTGCATGGCAGATATAGCCACTTGGATTAGCAGGGGATGTGGTCTAGCATTTAGAAGGGGAGGAAGTTGAAACGATGCTTCCTGCATTTGCACTTAGCTTTTCTACGCTTTTCTGGAGTAAATCAAGCAGGCTCAATTTCTGTCTGAAAATACTTGGCAAGGGAGGCCTGCCTGTTCAGGCCCAAGGACCATACATATGTGAGAAAATTAAAAATCGCAAGAGGGGCAGCTAAAGGCCCTGTCACACAATATGTTCCCCCCAAATTTTCCTGTGGAAATGTGATGTGCAAGCGCTGCACAAATAAAGGTGCCTAATAGCAATATGAAGGGAAAGAAAGCTCTCGTTTTCCAGAGTTTCCCCAAGCTGACGCCTCAGAGGGCAGGAATAACATTCAAAATGGCCTCAGGTGAATGGAAAACTGGGCCAAAAGAAAGCTCCACAAGAGACAAAGTACTGTACTTAGACAATAAAATAAATGAAATGCACATATATGGGATCGGAAATCACTGGGTTGAGTTTAGTACATGTGGAAAAGGCAGGGCCAGCCCAGGAGAATTTGTTGCCCTAGGCAAAACTGAAAGTGCCCATTGTGTGTGCACGCCACCCTCACCCCACAGCCTGAGGCAGTCTGGGGTGTGGAAGGAGATGGGCAGGGGCCAGGTGGGTGGATCCGCTACTGGTGGGCCAATCCACCATCTGAGGCAACTGCCTTACCCCACCTCATGGGCAAGGAAATAGACTGGTCGGAAAACAAAGAATTACGTCACCCTGTAGACTGCAATTCAGAAAAATCAGAAATTGGTCTGGCTGGAAAGAAGAAAAAGGGCAAAGTGGATGGACTGATAACTAAAAAGGCTGCAACAACTGGGAAGAAATACAGGAAAAAGAAGAAAATAAACAGACTGGTTAAGAAGAAGACAAAACCAACTAACAGAATTCCAAAAGAGAGAGTTATAATCAAGGCAACAGGATTGGTTGGTGCAAAGAAGAGCAAGAAGAAAAAAGTTACAGTGCAGCGCACAAAAAGACTGGGCCCAGTGAAGGGGGAAAACCAGTGGGACTGGACGGCTCCAAGGGAGGGAGTGGGGTGAAGATGATTTTGGTTTGATTTAGATTACTATTCTGGCTTTAAGGAACGAGGTTATATGGAAATGGTGAACGACATAGGGAATATAGATGATTAATAAATTAAAATGATTAGAAATGGAAGAATATGGCTAAAGACTCTGAGACCGAGGAGAGGGAGGGGGGAAGTATTATTTGAATTATTAAAAAATATTAGTGTATTAGTAGGATAGAAGATAAGGATGTAGGGAAGGAGCAGAAGTAATGGAGTGCCTAGGTTTAAATGTAGGAGTAAGAATATATAATTTGAAATTAAAGTATGTTAGAAAAATAAAGGATTAACCTGTGCAAAAGGATTTTAATATGAATTTCAATAGAGGGGGATTTGAGGAAGTCAGTTAAAAATATGTAAAGATGGAAGATGGATTCTGGCCCTGGAAGTGGGCCAGTCCCAAGCAATGATATGAAAAATGAAAGAATGGTTAAATGTACAATGAATATATTTATCCCCGCAAGTGGGGAAATGGATATTGGCTTCCCAGGAAGGAAGTATGAAAATTTAACCAATATGTATGTTTCTGTGCTTTTAAAATTGTAAAATCTAATAAATTTCTTTAAAAAAAAAAACAAAATACTATGAGCTGAATAAAGAGCATGAAATCCACACTCGACTCCGAGTATATTTCACTTGCGACGAGGATGGGACAAACTGGTGCCAAATGTATCGCCCTGCTTTCCTTGGATCACATCAGCAAGGTTGAGAATGGGGTCTTGTCATCTGGGCAAATCAGGACCTCCATACACACTGTCCAGGCTTGCACCCCAGAGAAGTCACTTCAGGCATTGTGATTCTTCAGGGCTTTGACTTCACCGCCGGAGGCACACTCCACTGTCTCCAATTTGACAATTGCTCCAATTAGCTGGAGGACTTGTGCACTCTCCTTCCCTGGAGGCTTCACACAGTGTCTGGACAACAGCTATTGTGAATGCTGTAACTTTGGACTTTCTGCATTCTGCATTAAGCTGAACAGACCCTCTCCAAGGCTATTGGTCTATGCATCTTTGCCTCTATGCTTTGGGAATTTTCAATGCTTACATCTATTCTATACTTCTGTATTATTGCTTAAATACTTCTCCTGACCTATGGTTTCATTTCCATGCTGTTTATGAGGTGCATGACTTTACTCTTATTCCCCTCAAAGAATGGATCAACAGATAATGAGGGTTAGTGCAGCAAACTCACATCAGCCAGTCTCTGGAAATAGGAAGTGTGATAGACTGCACTGGTATTTGCTCCCATTGACATTTAGGTGGTGTTGTGTTATCCAGCCAATTTTTGTCAGTATAAGGTAGGAATGGGGGAGGAATTTGATTCCGTTCCCATTCCATGGTGAATTTATCAAATTTGTACATTCTGAAACATTCTCAGAACCCAAAACACAGACATCATATTCATCCAAACTTTGCAATGCAGTTCTCCAACCAATGTTTATTAGAATACATAAATTACTCATTATTATTTATTAAATTTGTATACTGCCCTATACCCGCAGGTTTCATTAAGGTGTGCATAAAAATGAATATATTGGGGAAATTTACGTGCAAAAATGCATTATATAAGGAGAAATTGCTCGCAAAGCATGTACATTAGTCAAAACTGCACACATACCAAAATACAGGTAGGTAGCCGTGTTGGTCTGTCATAGTCAAAACAAAACAAAATAAAAAAAATTATCACCCCTTGCTTTTTCCTGTAAGACTAATTGCAGTCATTAACAGTCGTCAACAGGTTTACCACAGCTATCAGCCTACCACCCATTCCCACCACCCTTCTGAGTAATACCCCTCCCACCCTCTCACTATATATAAGGGTCTGGTGACTTCTGTTTCAGTGTATCTGAAGAAGTGTGCATGCACACAAAAGCTCATACCAAGAACAAACTTAGTTGGTCTCTAAGGTGCTACTGGAAGGATTTTTTTATTTTTTATTTTGTTTTGACATACCAAAATAGTTTACTTGGAGAAATTCGCACTAAAATGCTGAATAACTTTCATGAAGATGAAGAAATGGGGCTAAGTGAATTTACGATTGGGAAAACGAGAAAGTAAGAAAATCAAAATGTTCAGATCCTTCTATCTTTAGTATAGGGTTAACTGGCTGCTTTGAAGGCCAGTTAGGAGTTTCTGGCTCCTTTCCCTGACTGGGAAAGCTTCCACTTCCCGCCCCATGTACTCTGCAGTTTTGATGAATTGAGTGATGTTTCACTAGTAGAACTTGACAGATTTATACGGTACTGACAATTTAGAGCTGTGCTGATAAATTTCATCTGTGGTTCCCATCAGCCATTTTCAGTGAGGGAGAAATTGCCCCTGAACATGGGAGAGAGGAGAAAGAATGTTGAGGGACTTGAGAGAGAGGGTTTGGCACTTAACTTAAACCAAAATTACAAGGGGTCTGTGGATGTTCTTAAAAATAAAAAAATAAATAAAAAATCCTTGTGATGCTGCCTTGCGCTCCATAGCCTTTTCATAGCCTTCCTGGAATGCCCACAGGACATTGTGCCATCTTGGCAAAATGCCCTCCTATAGATATTCCAGAAAGTGGCATCAGCAGGAAAGCTGGAAGGGTTCTGTGTAAAGCACTTTGAACTGGGAGCAACCCCCCTGTGTATGTGTGCAGTACTTGCAGTGGGGATTTTTTTATTATTAAAAAAAGTTTAAAAGTTAGTTCTTTTCATGTCTTCACGGAGGACAGAATTCATGAGTGGGATGCATGCAGCACAGTGTAGAACTAGCATGCGCAGTACAAGTAAGGGGGATGGGATATTAGGACATCCGTAAGCAATCTGTGCCATCATAGCAATGAAGGGAAACTAACGCAATTCACTACTCATCCTTTTCCAACTCAGAGGTGTCACCCCGGACTATTGGTGGCCTCATGGTCTCCAAACACTCACTGACTGGGGGGCTGATGATGCTCCCAGAAGTCTAGTTTGGGCACAATTTTTAGGTGGGTCAGCAGGCAACCTTAAAGGTAACATTCAGTACTGAGGACAGGGGAAGAAGCTTTGTTAGATTATGTCAGTTAACTAATACAGCTTTGACTATTATTATAATGTATACGAGAGCCAGTGTGGTGTAGTGGTTAAGAGCGGTAGACTCATAATCTGGTGAACCGGGTTCGCGTCTCCACTCCTCCACATGCAGCTGCTGGGTGACCTTGGGCTAGTCACACTTCTTTGAAGTCTCTCAGCCCCACTCACCTCACAGAGTGTTTGTTGTGGGGGAGGAAGGGAAAGGAGAATGTTAGCCGCTTTGAGACTCCTTCGGGTAGTGATAAAGCGGGATATCAAATCCAAACTCTTCTTCTTCTTCTTCTTCTTCTTCTTATCTCATGTCTCATTTGATATGTGGCCTCCCTGGGAAACTCCATCTTGTACAGCAGCTTTCCTTAACCTGGGGAGGCTCCAGATGTTTTAGACTTCAAGCTCCAGTCATCCTGGCCACTGGTCAAGGATGATGGGATTGTAGTCCAACACACCAGGCGGGCACTATGTTGGGGAAGCATGATGCATAGTGATAGCTATAGAAATTTACAATCAATTTTGACTGTATTTGGAGTGATGTATATCTGTTTTAATGAAAGAAAGCTGATATTGTCAAAGTCCACATTCACACCATATGTTTAAAGTGTGTTGATACCACTTTAAACAGCCGTGGCTTCTCTCAAAGATTTCTGGGAACTGTAGTTTGTTAAGGGTGCTGAGCATTGATAGGAACCCCAAAATCCCCCCCCGGAGCTACAATTTCCAGAGCTCCCTGGGGAAAAGGATTGATTGTTTAAGCACTCTGAGAATTGTAGTTCCATGAGGGGAACAGGGGTCTCCTCAGCAAACTTTGACAAACTGCAGTTCCCATGATTGTTTGTGGGAAGCCATGACTGCTCAAGTGCTATCATAGTACTTTAAAAATATGGTGTGAAGGTGGCCTGAAACTCTTTTACAAATTTCACTCTACAGCCATATAAATAATAATAATAATCCTGAATTGTAGCCCTAAATCTCCCCACTCTCCACTCCCTGCTGTCTCAAACAGACCTTGATTCTGCAACACAAATCTCAGATTGTAATTTATAACAAAATCAATGCCCTGGCTGGCCAGGTACAGCAACATCCAATAGAACCACTCATATTGCAACAGTTAAGTGTGCGCTCAATTACTACTAATTGAGCAGTAATTCTTATTCCCGCTCATCTTTAATCTAGCAATGATAATTCAAATAATGCTTAGAACTTGGCATACTCCAGACGCTCTTGAAACATTAATTAATTATTACTTCAGCCTGCCCTGGCAATTTTCATTTGTGTGTCACATCAGGTCCTGATTGCAAATTAAAATCCATTCCCAGTTATTGATGACAAATCTAGTAATTAACCAGGATCTAACTGTGCTGAAGAGCCAGATCTTAGGACAAGAGGCCTGCAATCTATGGAGAAAATAACTGTGCTTTGATTACGGTTGTTAATATTCTTCATATACCTTGCCAAAGTCCAAACATCCAGCCCAGCGCACAGGAAAATCCATTTTCATAAGACTTTGCTTAAGGAAAGCCACAAACGGTAACACGCTCTATTAGAATCTATGTGCTGTATCATTGCACATTACGGATAAACTTTATACAATTTTTCACCTAATGTTTGAAGGAGGGGAGGTGTCATAAAACGGGAATAGAAATACTGGAATGGCTATAATCTCTTTAGATCCTTTATGTACTTCATTTACAAAAAATAATAAAAGCTATAATAAAATATTTACCAGAGCTTTGCCAGTCTCAAACAGCACAAATTGAATTGCAGCGTGTCTTGCTTCAGGAATAAGCTGGTTTGATTTAACTATAAGATAAGCTGGAAACTAAAGTCAGCTTTCTTAATACACCCAGGCATGAATGGTTTTAAAATTCAGAAGTTTAAAATTATTTTTCATTCCAGATAGGGGATGGTTTTTTCAACATTCTCTTAACTGCAAAACTTTATACATACAAACGTTATACCATTAATCCACAAGTTGCCTGGGCACCCGGCAGATTTTCGCCTGGCCTTTTTATTGCAAGATACAGATCAGCATGTAACTTTACAAATGGCGAAATTTTTAACTTCCGTTTTGACATATAAACGTTGTAATGGACTGCTGTTTGGAAGCTGAAAATTCCTTATAGTATCTATTTCTAATTTGTACTCTTTTAAGTTTTACTGGTTCTAATTTTTTAAATCAAATTGTACTGTGTATTTGTTCTAGTTCTGTTGTTCTTATGAGCTTAAAGCTGAAATAAAGTGATTGATTGATTGATTTATACACACGCACACTGAGAGAGAGAGAGAAAGAGAGAGAGAGAGAGAGAGAGAGAGAGGGAGAGAGACGGTAGGATTTTTCAAGCATGCCTCAGAAGAAAAGGCTTTGTTACAGCCTTCCAAAGTTGAAATAAACCCACAACTTAGACAACATCACAGTTTTCCTCAAGCTTAATTACTAGGAGTAACTATCACGCCCTAAACCCATCTTCCCAATCACCATGAATCACCTTGAAATCATTAGTAGGGGTAGGATTTTTTTAATTAGATTTTAACGTGAACCCTATCTAATATGCACTTCCCAAAACAATCTACAAACTGAGACACAGCTATCCTTAGAAATCCAACTTAGAAATTCGCTTCTCCAACTTTTGCAATGCAGTTTTTCAATTTAAAAAAATGCATAAAAATGAGTAAGTTAGGGGGAAGTGTGCATACAGAAATGCTTGTATCCATGAAAATAGTCCACAAAAATAATATATACACGTAAATATATACATGCAAAAGAAATGACAATTTTTGGTGTGGCCTTCTTTTTTTAAAATAAATAGCAAACTGATGTGGAAATGGGGTGAACGGAACTTGAAACTGGTAAAATGAGAAACCCAAATTGGCTGATTCTCCATCCCTACTTATCTCAGGTTTCTTTCTGACCACACAGGTTGATGGGAAAGAGGACACATTTCTAGATAATATCAAGTCATTCTTAGTTTTTCACACATTTTGTGACACTCAAGACAGTACCTTGAGTGAGAAATGTCTCCATAACGCTGAACAAATCTAGTAACAGCTTCCCTTTGCCCTCTCCTTGTACACCCTGCACAACTGAAAGAGACTGCAAGAGCTGGCTTTACACGAAACTTCTAATCTAGTAGCCATCACGTAAAACAAAGGTGCAGCTGCACAAACAACTGGCACTACAGAAACATGGTCCACTTTATAAGAAGGAATTGCTGATTTAAAGCACAGTTGTATGTAAGGACTGGCAGTCAGCAGGGGATAAATGTAGAAGTCCGAAAGCTGTAAATCCTAAAGAATACATGCTGGCAAGTAAATTCAATTGAAATAAATGGGACTTATTTCCAAACCGATTAAAGTACACATGCTTGTGCATCTGAACTAATTTGTCTAGCTGTAAGCAGTTAATACAACTGGCCAAAAAACAACTCTGCCCATCCAGATTTCCTTAATGTGTTGGAAAGTCAAGAATAGCAAACAATGTATAATCCTCTTTCATCTGCAAAGCATAGGCTGAACATGGTTAACTGGTACAATCTGTGTGGAATTACAGCTTGCTTAGTCCATTTGAGGTTACTTTTCTAGGACTCAAAAGCGACAAAACCAAATGACATCCGGTTGTTTTTAGCAGCTTACGCAACAAAATGCTTTCCTTTTCTCCTTTTCCTTCAATCTTTCCGCTGACATTCTAAGCTTTCTTTAATGCTAGGAAAGTTATTACATTATGGCTGTGCTGTACACACTTTGCTTTTTACTAACATTACCATTTTCACACATTGGGTAATGCAATACTTGTAATAAACACTTGACGTTGACATTTATATGGCGGTAATCCTATTCCAAATAAACTGAGCTATAACCTTTGTTACATGATTCAACTTATTCCTTTTGCCCATTTTTGTACATAGGGATACATAGATCCCTGAGTACAAAATAGAGCTGAGATGAAATAGACTTCTTAGTTTTGTTATCAATTCAGTTACTGTCAAAAAGCACACAGACGCACTCATTTTATAGTATGTCTTCATCGGAATCTCAAAATGTCACCCATGTTTTGTCCTGGATGCTAAATGTAAATGTGAAAACCCTCTTATTTCTGGTTTTCAAATTCCATGGAACTACCATCTTTCCCCCTTTTTAAGACACCGTCTTATAATTTTTTTCCCTCAAAAAAACACAGGGTGGCTTATTTTCGGGGGGATGTCTTATTTTTATTACGTCAGTATGGTACGGTACAGCCTCCCCCTGCACAATGAGCAGGCAGGGCAGAACTCCGCAAGAGGTGTGTGTCCCCCCCCCCCCGTGCCTCTCGTTGGTTCGCTGGCTCCCTGCGCACGGGGAACAGGCAGGGCAGGAAGAGGCGTCCCCCCCCGCGCGCCTCTCCCTGCGTGCTAAGCAGGCGGGGCAGAACTCTGCAAGAGGCGCGTTTCCCCCCTGTGCCTCTCACTGGTTCGCTGGCTCCCTGCGCACTCAGGAGGGGCTGAGGAGGCGACGGGAACAATGGCGACACCACGGCTTACTTTTGGGGTATGTCTTACTTCTCACAAAGGTAAAAAAAACCCTGCCATGGCTTACTTTATGACTACGTATTAAAAAAGGGAAAACAGGGTATGCAGTCCTGAGTTAAGCTACAGGGCACTGTCTCATTAACTGTCAAGAGGCCAGTAGGCATACGCTACAATGCGAAACGGTCCAAAACCGGGATGCCATCTTCTGGGTCTTCATTCCCCTGAGAATCATGTGACCCACTCGAGTTCACATACATGAAAACAGTGCTTTTTTCCAGGCATGGTGCCCAAAAGCAAGGTTTCCTGCAAGATTCTGGACCTGAAAAACTCTTTTGGGAATAACATTTCAGCCTATTTGAGGTGCCATGTTTTTGTGTTGGGGGTGGGGGGGACAGGATGTTCCAGACAGGATATTTCCAGGACAGTTGACGGATATGCAGTAGGTTGATAGGCAAATGGTTCAAGAGAGCCATGAGTCAAGTCTGAGAAGAGCATTGAAGAGTCCACATGCCAGATGCAGGGAACATTGTCAGTTTGCATTTCTTAGTGCAGATAGTATTGATCTGATGTGCAGAGATCTTCAAGAGGGTTCTGGAAGCTTCTCTCTGTGAAAGAAACAAGCAGAAGGTTCATGATGTTTCGGTTATACCTTCAGAGAAGCGGAGTATAGCTGGTTTAAACTGGTTCTGTTCTCTCTTTCTGTCAAGGTCATGCTGACTATAAAAATAAGGCCAGAAGGAGCCTGGGTTTCACTTTCTCTTTCCATCTCTTTTCCTTCTGGTGTGGTGTTCTGTACATATGTATGCTTAGTATTAAGGTTTAGGCTTATTATAAGTTATTGTTAAGTTTAAATTAAGTCTGCTGCAACTGGATTTCTTATGGACCGTGCCAATCCTGAATGTATTGGATTTGTGGACATTATGCTCATTTGCCTTCAGTAGCAGTAAAGCTCTGCTGGATGAAATATAATTTTTTTCTGGTCTATTTTCGGGAATCCTGCAACGTGTTTAAGTTCTTACTCTGCTAACTATATACTGGAATCTGCTCTGGATCAATATTGAGTAGAATTCTGCGACAATAGTTAAAGATGGGCTGATGATCAGGTTCTGGAGCAGGCAGACAAGGAGCTGAGGTATTCTGCATGGCTATTTAAATGACAAGTTGCTCAGATCTAAGAATCAAGGATGTATCAACAGTTACATATGGCCCTTAATGGCTCTTTGGGTAACCTGCCCCAGCTAGGCTTATGTACAGCATCACCCATTATATGGGAGGTGCTGGCTTGACAGCTGCTCTGGAGATAGAGCAAATCTCACTGAACACAGTGGGACAGACTTCGGATTGCTCATTAATGGTGGATTAAATGCAAAGGGGTGGGAGAGACATATTGTGGCTGCTAAGGGAGAAAGTGCTGATGGCGGAAGAGGAGGGTTTCCTTCCTGCTTTGGCAAGGCTCGCGAAAGCGACGGATGGACTTTAAGTTTTGTTTCCTTGCAAAGGGAGAACTCTCAGCGGAATTGAGCATAATTGTGATGTTAATTGCAGCAATGAACCAGTAGAGGGCTGGGCAGCAGAGCGGAGAAACTCAGCAAAAACAATTAACAGCTAAGGAGGGGGGCAGTTCCTGGGAGATAAAAAATTAGCAGCATGGGGTTCTTGGGTGGGAATAGCAATAATAGCAATAATTTTTAATATTTTTGGGGGAGGGGAAGCGCTCTGGTTGTTAAAGTGGTATGATTGTGCTTTAGATGTATGATGCAGATAGTGTAGTAGTATTTTCTTAAATGGGTTCTTCACTCTTGTTCTTTCGATGTGACATCTCACCAAGTACTTCCTACTGACCATTTTCTCAAGTGGGGGTCAAGGAAAGAGACAATGTGTTTATCGTGCAGTTTTCCAAGGAGCTCAGGTCAGCAAAAATATTTCTCCTTTCCCCCATTTTATCCTAGGAAGCAAGCGAAATAGGCTAGACTGAGAGATACTGGCCAACGGAGCTTCATGGCTCAGTGGGAATTTGAGCCTGAGTTTCCTTTGTCCAAGATCAGCAGTCCATTTGCCACGCTGTCCAAAGATATTCTATGCTTCTATCTCGCAATCCAGCAAACTTACTGGTGTGTGAAAGAGAGTGCACAAGTAGATCTGTGCATATTTAGTAGAGATGTATTCAGGCCTCAAGATTCATCTTGTATCTGTGCCTTTGGAAAAAATTCTGATACGTTTTTGAGTTGTTCTGCCCACTATCTACTTAAATCTGCCATTCAGCTTCTGAGCCACTCTATATAAAAGGAGGCACTGTATCCCCCCGATTCACTATAATGGGAAATCTAAATACAGATGTGCCTGGTTCCCTTCTGATGTTGTTGTTGTTCAGTCGTTCAGTCATGTCCGACTCTTCGTGACCCCATGGACCAGAGCATGCCAGGCACACCTATCCTTCACTGCCTCTCGCAGTTTGGCCAAACTCATGTTAGTAGCTTCGAGAACACTGTCCAACCATCTCATCCTCTGCCGTCCCCTTCTCCTTGTGCCCTCCATCTTTCCCAACATCAGGGTCTTTTCTAGGGAGTCTTCTCTTCTCATGAGGTGGACTACAATTCCCATCATCACTGAATATTAATGGGAATTGTAGTCCAATTCATCTGGGCTGATTGGGAGTTGTAATCCAGTGACATCTGGAAGGCAACACACTGACTACCAATGCAATAGATTATTTGTATCAAATTGTTTTGTTTTGTTTTATAGAGAGCCGTTATCCACTATTTGTTTCTTCTGTAAGCCATTTTAGGACCCAGTTGGCCAAATGTGGGTAGAAATATGAGAACAAATACAGAGGAATAAATGAGTAAGTGGATGTTCTGGGGTGAATGAGTACATGTGCATTGAGGCTGGATATTTTAACACTCCACCATAAGCATCAGCTGCTGTTTTAGACAGGGTTCTATAGCTACCAACCTGCCTGAAAACCATAGTCTCTGGCAGAAGTAGACCTCCAGGGAAACTTAAACATCCAGCCTTTATGAACTTCTCACTACAACTACTGAAACAGAATATCAGTGAGCGCCACAGTAACAAATGAAGTTGGGACAAATGTTTGGGCTGATAGAAAATACAATCTCCTATAAGTGAGATTGGCAATAACTGGTACTTTATATTATTCGACATGCCATTACTCTTAAAAGAAGCCCCCTAAATGCTTCCATTTCCAAACTCATCTCAGTCGAAAACAGGGTAGGAGGGTAAATGAGAGTCATCTACAGTTCATCTCCAAAGCTGCAGCACTTGTAATGAAATTTTCTCCTTCTCCATTCCATTTCCTGATGAAATGATAGGACGGGTTCACAACGAGAGAGAGAGAGATGTTTACGAGGAGCAAAACATAATACAAATATAAGTCATGAATGCTGAGTGCAGCTAATATCCACATGAGGGACGGGGGACAGAATGTTAAGCAAGTGTTATTTCACAATCTAGGGCAGTTAATTTACAGAGTCATTTGAGCTACAATTCACACTGAGAAGACCCCAGCGCATCCGCACGATTAACTTGTATCAATATTTTTTATCAGCGTTCAACATTCATTCCTCTTTGGGGCTTGATTTCTTAATTCCTCTCCTTCCCTCCCAGCTACCTGAGTGATAAGCAACACATTTGCTAAACACTCACATCGTTGGCTTTATCTTTCCAGAACTACAACCGGATGTTTATCTTCTGAGAGAAACCTGCCTTTCATTTATTTTTGCCAAAACACTGGGGCTGCCTTTGCGGCAACTGTCACTGCAATTATCATTCCGGGCGTCTGGAGATAGCGATTTTCCTATTTACACTTCACGGCTGGTCCTTGTGAAGTTTCATAAATGAACTCGGTGGTTACATTATTATTTGATAGACTCATCACCAGCTTCCTGATTGTAGCCATCAAAATATGCAATAAATATATCCCCTAGAGGGACGGGAAGAGGTGATTGGAAGCAATGGCATTGTGTGACTTTTGATTGTTCCATTTCATTTCCTTAAATTGGAAGAAACAAATATAAGCTCATTATGAGTTTCCCCTCCCCTTCCTCTGTTTCCCCCCTCATATTATGGAAATAAAGTAATTTATAAAGCAGTCAGCAATAAAGGGGGAAATATTCTCAGGGCATATAGGAGTTTGCAGAATTTCACTGTTAAGTGGAAACAGTTCATTGGAAAGAATCCACGCATCACTAGAAATGGCCAGATCAGCCCCCCCCTCCCCGCGCGCAAGTATTGTCTCTTTCGCATGTTGTTCATTTAGCCATACCATTTCCACAAAATATGTTTCTAAATGCATCTTATCCTAAAACTTTTTTTTTACACATTAAATTGACAACTGTATTGCAGCATTTGGAGAAGTACAAAAAACCAACAGATAATTATGTATTAATCTGGGAGGAGAGAATTAGGTCAGTTTGCTTAGAGATGTGGTCCTAATAAAATCCTCCTTGAGTCTTACTCATTATGTGTAGTCTGGACATTTCACTTTTCCAATGAGATCATTGTGTATTATTTCTCTGCTAGAAGCCCATGGCCCAAGGTTTGGTTTCTTAGAGCAAAATCAATATGCGGATTTTAACCTCTCAGCAATGCATGCTCACCTTAACTCTCTGCCCATTCTCTCATGCAGTTTTCTTCCCCCCACCCCACCCCATAACACCCGACCCGACCCCACCCCACTCCACTCAAACTCCTGACTTTTGCTTTATTATCATCCTTTCATTCTCTTGGACCATACCTTCTTTCCTGGCTTCTTTCATCCATTCAGTCTTAGGACTTCCACCAGCCCAGATCCTATCTAGTCACATCACCTGTGCCAATTACTGTCACAGACTTCACAGGTAAGTGAACTACTGGGAGAAGATTTGAAGGTTCATAGGTGTGTGGGAGGTGCAAGTTCCTGTTGCACGACTGATTATTTAATTGGGGCTGCAAATGGGTTTGATTTTACTGGTGATGCTGCTCAGAATAACCCAAGTGACCTCCTGATCATGAGGGAAAATGGCACAGTTATAGATCAAATGTATGCTGGGTCTTCTCTGGAGGGTTGGGGGAAATCCTAGAACAGATGGGTTGGGGAAGTCCTCTGATTGCACAGGTACAAGTCCTTGTATGGATAGGTCAATTGTGTTGGATAAATTCAACATATTGTGTTCTTCTTGTCCTTTGTAACAGGCAAATTTACTTTGAACCTATTGACTGTTGTAAATAAGAACCCCCCTCCATTTTTAAATTTTAATGTAGGAACGCATGCTCCATGTAGTTTAGCTGGGAAACCTGTATTTTGGTGTGGCCAGAGCTTTTCCCTTCATAGCAGTTTTCTCACTCTTGATATCTACAGCTGTGCGCTCATCTATTTTACCTCTTTTGGTGTGTCTCTTTGTGATGGAGGTATTGGAGTGGGTGCTTTGAAGTGTTGGCTTTTGTTTTTCTACCTTTGCTGGAAATGTTTTTTTCCTTCTGCTCTTTCAGAGCGAAGGCTTGTCGATGGCCCCCTGGCAAGACTTTCATTTGCGGAGGAAAGCATTTTGATGAATGACCCCTTTTTTCTTTGTTTGAACCTTGTAGGTAAAAGTTCCTGGTGGTATATATATCCAGATTTCTTTATATGGTGTTTGCTTTCTCTCCAGCTACATCCTCTAGTTTTAAGGTGTGTTTTGTTGAACGCTGTTCTCTTTCTTGGCTGCATTGTACTTTTTGAGTTCAGACCAACAGTAATAAGTTCAGGCAACAACAACAAAAGTTATTTGACATGTTGTTCTTTAAACCCAAGTCAAAATGCCCCCTTTGTCAGGGCAACTTTTTCTACTGGTTTAAGGGTTTCCTGGGTCAAACACTTCCCCTGAAATACATTTGTTTATGACAAGTTCCTACACTAGCCTTCTGCAACCCGGCACCCTCCAGATCTCTTGGATTGACTCCCGTCAATCACAGCTAGCATTGTAAATAGTCAGGGATGGTAGACATTGCAGTTCAAAATGTCAGGATGGCTCCAGGTTAGGGAAAGCTGTCCTATGCAGATGATTAAACATGCCCAGTATAATGGAAAATAAAAAGTAATATTGTCTCTTCTTCCTTCTTTTTTCATTTCCAATTTTTTAAGGAGTAACGGCCAGGATATGCAAGGCCTTCCCTCAAAAAACAACAACAATGGTTCAGACCAATTCAGAACCAATTCAGGACTCAAATCCAATCAAAATTCAGAAATCCAAAACTTCAGTCCTCCTATTGACTTGCAGCAGGAAAGCTAAATGGCTGTATCTTTTCTGCTTTTTCACTAGTTACATCAAATTTGGAGACATGGCAGCCCCTTATGAGAATAATAATGCTGCAAAATATGAGGTTTTTTGTCCTAGTCATCTTTGAAGTTTGCTTTTCTGAACCATTTTTTAAAGCCTGTATAGTCAATTGAGTGCTCCATCCAATCAATTCTCTTGTTCCTGTTTAGCCTGTTCCATGAAGATTTATTTGAAAGAATTATCTGAAGGGTCCTACACCATTTCCCAGGCAGCTAAGTCAAAGAAAAACAAGACACCATAGCCAGACAGACACTAAGTGCTACTCTGGAACACAGAGATGTAGGCAAGCAGAGCAGCAGCAGGTGACTGAGTCCCTGGAAGACAGCCTTGTTAGGTGGGCATAATAGCCCCCTTAGCAGTGGGGAGTGTCTCCCGAGTTGAAATATTGTATTGAAAAGCTGCAAGGCGGGCAAGTGGAAGGTGATAGCAGCAGGTAGGCCACAGAAGCAGGATGCTAGGTGGGCAAGCAAAGGACTCATTGGCCAGCTGCAGTGACAGAGCAGAGGGCAGTGCTGGGATGCATCTCAAAACTGGTCCCACACAATGCACTACATCTTCTGTGATGAACCATACTGGTTGCCTTCAACCCTACTGGTTGGCTTAATCTGAAACACAGTTTTACAGCTTAGCCTCCAAAGCTATCTTAGTGCAAATCTATGCATTATGCAAAGTAATAATGAAGAACTGATGTAAGGACTCTGGGATGTCTCCTCAAGAGTAATCAGCCAGACTGCATTGTCTGTTTAACTAATTGTCTTTATTTACAAATGTACACATCAGAGCTCCTGAGATTCATGACCGCTTGAGTCGGTCGCAGATTCAGGGAGTGGCATTTCCCGACTCCGCCCCCAGCATAAAAGTTTTGGAAAGCCAAAGCGCCTCCTCTTCTCTTTCCGCTTAGTACCCCTGCACACCTGCGGACTGGCACTGGGCTGATCCGTCAGACTCTCAGTCCCTCCCCTTGGTGTTGCCAGGTCTCTGTTAGCATCTTCAACCCTTTGCAACGCAATGTCTGCCTGCAGTTCCCCTTCCCTACCACTGTTGCTTTCCTGGCTCTCCTGGGAACTGCTCTCTGACATGACTTCTTTCCCTCTCCATCCGCCTCCCCCCGTCGGCTGAGCTCTGGGCGAGGGCAGGTCCCTGACAACTGATTTCATGCAGAGTACTTTTTAATACAATAAGTTGACTCCCAATACCAGTGCTATTTTTTCTAGAAAAAGCGGTGCTGGAACTCACCACAAACATCTCCCTCGTTCTCATAGAATGGCAATGGTGCCCACCTGAGAGGTGCTGGAACTGAGTTCTGGCTGGAAAAAAGCCCTGTCCAATACACATATACAGTGATACCTTGGTTGTCGAACGACTTGGCTCCCGAACAAACTGGCTCCCGAACGCAGCAAACCCAGAAGTTAATGTTCCGGTTTGCAAACGTTTTTTTGGAAGCCGAACGTCCGACGTGGCTTCCACAGCTTTGCTTGTCAGAATTAGAAGATGTGGCATGGGAAATTTAAAATATCCCAGGAAGAGATACAGTTTTGGTGTAAAAAGTTTAAATCATTGTGGTGATGCAGACATTCTGTCACAAAGAACCTGGAATGTGCAAAGCTCTTTTATGTGATCACAGCTTGTGATTCATCAAAATCATTTGTTGTTGTTGTTCAGTCGTTCAGTTGTGTCCGACTCTTCGTGACCCCATGGACCAGAGCACGCCAGGCACGCCTATCCTTCACTGCCTCTCGCAGTTTGGCCAAACTCATGTTAGTAGCTTCGAGAACACTGTCCAACCATCTCATCTTCTGTCGTCCCCTTCTCCTTTGTGCCCTCCATCTTTCCCAACACCAGGGTCTTTTCTAGGGAGTCTTCTCTTCTCATGAGGTGGCCAAAGTACTGGAGCCTCAACTTCAGGATCTGTCCTTCTAGTGAGCACTCAGGGCTGATTTCTTTAAGAATGGATAGGTTTGATCTTCTAGCAGTCCATGGGACTCTCAAGAGTCTCCTCCAGCACCATAATTCATAATCAAAATCATAGCTGATTTCAAAATGCTCACCGGAAACTTTGGGTCAAGAGTTGGAAGTGATTTAAGCACAATGTGGAACCCCAAATTCCAATTTGAAAAGATTCATTGCCAAGTGTAGATGGCTTTGAGACGCAGAATTCCCCATTTCAGAAGCTAAACACAACCTTCCCTGCATTTGTAGTTCTTTTCAGATTTCTTGCAGTCTTCATTGCATCAGAGTCAAAGGAAAAGAATTCAGGAACGAGACACATTCATTTCAGCACATTTGCTGTGTTCATTTGCTGTGTTTCATAAACCTGCTGCTTCAGAAATGGCAGATGCACCACTGCTTCTGGAAAGTCAAGATGTTTGTTTGTTTGGGGATGGATTATATTTTTTTTACACCACTGATTTTAATTGTTTGTTTTCTTTACTGTAATGAAATAAGAAGATAATGAGTTCTTCATTGTTCACTAATTGTCTGCTAAGGATGAGACACAGTCAGCCAACTGTAAATTGCTGCTTTACTGTAATGTTTGGGTATTTCAGCGCAAATAGTCACAAATACATCTGTTCCCGCACAAAGTCAAATGTTTTGTTATGAAAATAAGCTGATGTAGGGAGCAATTACAAAAAATAACCATGATGACTTTTGTTGATTAGAATTTGGTGCATTGTCAGAGCTCAGAAACATTCAGCAACTCACAAGCTAAGCAAAAGCCAGACTAAATTACAGGTTCTTTTTCCACAATATTCTATTTATATGGTTGGCTTGAAGATAAGAGTCGGCTATAATATAAGCTAAGAAATCTAAGTAACAATGCGATGCAAAATGACACAGCTTGTTTAAGCTTACACTCCCTTTGCTTATCTCAAACAGCTAAAAATAAACACTGAAAGTAGGCCTTAAAAAAATCACATGCTATGTTATCATGCAATTTCCTGGCACGCCAACCTTAGCCTTTCATGTATGCATCTTAAGACATACGCATATGTATCCATGGTGGCATTGGGTCCACCAGACATTGAGCTGATCTACACTCATGGTTTATAACATTAAGGAAGGATTAAGGAAGGATTTTCAAAATGTAATGGTCACATTACATTTTGCTAGTAACGTTAACAATGCATTATTAAAATGTGACACCAGAGGGTGCTGCAGAGCAACCAGGAACCAGCAGAAAGGGAAACAGTGTTGTTACAGAAGAAACAAGGTAAAGGTAAAGGTAAAGTGACCCCTGACCATTAGGTCCAGTCGTGTCCGACTCTGGGGTTGCGGCGCTCATCTCGCTTTATTGGCCAAGAGCCGGCGTACAGCTTCCAGGTCATGTGGCCAGCATGACAAAGCCGCTTCTGGTGAACCAGAGCAGTGCACAGAAATGCCGTTTACCTTCCCGCCAGAGCGGTTCCTATTTATCTACTTGCACTTTGGCATGCTTTCGAACTGCTAGGTGGGCAGGAGCTGGGACCGAGCAACGGGAGCTCACCCCATCGCAGGGATTCAAACCGCCGACCTTCTGATCAGCAAGCCCTAGGCTCTGTGGTTTAACCCACAGCGCCACCTGGGTCCCTCTAGAAACAAGGTAGGAACATTTTAAATTGACCAATATGCCCTATGACATTTTAGAACGATATATCTAATATCGTTATAATGATGTTTAAAAGGTCAGTGTAGATCCAGCCCTACTTTCTGCATGGCTAAGCCCTGCATGGCTTTTTCAAGCAACTTCTCACATTATATAGCTCACATAGCACCAACTGACAGGATGGTACCGCAACATAGTAGACACTAATTTCATAATCTGGACAGATCACACTGAGCACCAACTCATATTATCTAGAGATGAGTAATAATAGTCTCCCAAAACTCTCTACACTAGTAGCGGGTACCAAAATGGGATAGAGACATTTTGCCAAATATACTCTCAGAGGGGAGGTGAAATTCTCCAACAGTTTTATTAGAAAACTCTTTTAGAAGAGAAATTTAACAAAATTAAATCTGGGTGCACAGTTTGCATCCAAAATTTATGGATGGTAGAATTGGGGCAGCCATGATCCAGCTGTTCAGGAGGAACTAGGGGGGGGGGGGAGAGATTGACAGAAAAGCTTGTCTGAAAAGTATTGGCTGATCCCTGCTTTTTTTTTTCTGTGACAGTAAAGCCATTTCCAGAGGCAACAACATAATTTCAGGTCAGACCCAGAGCTGTTTCACACTGAAATGCCATCCTCCATTGGCATCAGGCAAAGATAAAAGATTGCCAAAGGATGTCCCAAGCAGCACGTTACATAGGAATGTTCACTGCAGGGCAGAGGTACACAACTGAAACCACTCTTGGGGATACGTTTATATATGCAGTTGAAGAGTGACAACTTGCTATGTTCACGGGAAAATTTCTTTGTGATAGCTTTAACCAGTGCTTTTTTCTTTCTAAAAAAAATGTTTAGGGGTACTCTCCTTTTCCTACTCATATTGAAATACTGCCCCTCATTGAGGCTAAACTTAGATTCAAAAAATGTTTAGGGGTATGCATACCCCTGCATCCCCCCAGAAAAAAAGCACTGGCTTTAATTTACTATTATTATTTTTTAACTGATTCTCTCATTCTACTGACCTTGAATTCCTCGGCTCTCTTTCTCTTCCTTCTCTGCAGCACTGTATGCTTACTTTGGACACCACGCCTCTCTTAATTCTCCTTCCTTTTCTCTCCTCACTCCATAGTACACACACCACTGACCTACATCCCTTTCACTTACCTTTTCAAGTTCCTATTCGTACATCTCTTACCATCCCCATTTCTTTGTTACCCCATTTTCTATGCAACCTGTAACTCTCTTCTCTTTCCACCCTACCACCAATTTCTGTTCCCCCCTTTCTTGTCGAGAAGTCCACCACATAGATCTCTCTGCACTCTCCTGTTCACAGGTATGCATCTCTTTACTTCCCACCTTTCTTGGTTTTTCTGCATTTCCAGCCCTTTGGGATCTTTTGAAAACATGGTGTTCGCCTGCTCCTTCTTTCATCATCCCAGAGGTCTTTAGGAGGCCCATGTTACTCTTGGCAGCTGTGCTGCTCCTTTCCTATAAAGGCTAATAATAATAATAATAATAATAATAATAATAATAATAATAATAATATATGATTTATATCCCACCCAGCCACTCTGGGCTGCTCCCAACAAAAGAGTAAAAATACATTAAAACATCAGTCATTAAAAACTTCCCTAAAGGGGGCTGCCTTCAGATGTCTTCTAAATGTCAAAGATGCCCTCTGTTGAATAGTGGTGGAAATCCATCTAAGAATCAGTTGATTTGATTAAGAGTCTCTCCCATGGACTGCAAGAAGATCAAACCTATCCATTCTTAAAGAAATCAGCCCAGAGTGCTCACTGGAAGGACAGATCCTGAAGTTGAGGCTCCAGTACTTTGGCCACCTCATGAGAAGAGAAGACTCCCTAGAAAAGACCCTGATGTTGGGAAAGATTGAGGGCACAAAGGAGAAGGGGACGACAGAGGATGAGATGGTTTGACAGTGTTCTCGAAGCTACTAACATGAGTTTGGCCAAACTGCGAGAGGCAGTGAAGGATAGGCGTGCCTGGCGTGCTCTGGTCCATGGGGTCACGAAGAGTCGGACACGACTGAACGACTGAACAACAACAACAACTCTCCTACAAAATGAAAAAAAAAATGGTATGGCAGAGTAAAAGTATATCATAGTGGGATGAAAGGGTGTCAGAAGATTCAACAATGGGAGGGGAGGCAGACTTACCTCAGAAGGAAGGGTGCCAAATTAACTGCTACCTCTCTTTCTACAACAGGTCTTTTTGCACCTTCAGCAGTTAACCCCCTTCTCCCCCTCTCTCCCAGTTTTCAGCTCATCCCTCCCATTTTTATAGCTTTCATCTACCTTTTCGTGACTCGTCCTTCATTGGGTTTGGCAGAAATAGCACACAAAGCTCACACTCAATCATGCCAAGTGACACCATAGCAAGTTTGAGACACGTGCAAGCTTGCACCTTGAGTTGTTGTCTGCAACAAGCTGGAAAGAAACCATTGGTATCAGATCCACTATGTACCATTGGATTTAGGGAGAGTAGGGGCAGCGCAGAGGTAATGATGCAAGTATTCTCCCATTCCCACCTCCGCTTTCATGGGCTTAATCAGTAGATTAAGAAGTGGGAAGTGGGAAAGGGCCACAAACAATGGGTATTGACAGAATGGAGGAATAGTTCCTGGAACACACGATTTGCAAAATAAGCAACATGCATTTAAGCCTTTTGTTCAAACACGGCCTTCCAATTACCTGTGGGAAATTCCATGCAGATATTAATCATAGGGCCCCACTTGTATAGCATGTTCTTTCAAACCAGCGGCAGGAGCTCTTAGCACCTTGTTTAAGCTGCTTAAACAAGGAGGCCTCCTAGTTTCACAGAGACACAGAAGGAAACTCGTTTGGCTTCTGCAAGAGGCATGATCAAAATAATATGATTTCTTTGCCAATTGTTCCATTCTTTGATGGTTTTGCAGAGGAGCTGAGGTGGAAAAGGAGCAACATCCTTTTCTTTATTGCTGTTTGAAATGACTGCACACAGACATGCAAATCATGCTTTGATTGTAAATGAATTGGCACTTTTAACAAGGCCCCCAATTTGACTTCCATTAAAGCAAATGGGTGATTTTTGCAATTGACTTATTCAGGTTTAGTATTAACAATGTGAACAACATTGGAGTGGAAATGGGGGGGGGGCAGGAAAACTCAGGGGGGGAAATGACAGATGTACGGGCGCCAGTTTCCCTTTAAGCTGCTCCTGTGTCCAGTCATGCCCAGCTGAGCTCTTCTGAGTGGTGTAGAGGCTGTTTCAGTTCAGCTTTCACCCATTTAGTATGTAAGCATCCTCAGTAGCTCACTATGACAACCTTTTAGAGGTCTTTGCAGATGAAGCAGCTCAGACCCATTCTGACTTTGACTCCGCTTTAGGAATCGGGTTTATAGCAGAAGAGTCTAGATCTTCTCATTGCTTGGAAGTTCTCTACTATTTCCTATTCACTCACCTAGTGAAGGCCTCCTGGAAGGCGTTCTACATTCTACCGTGGTGATGATCAGAGAGGGATGAACCACTTCTGAGTTGAGTAAGACTGACCTGGAAATAAGCCAAGCTGGGAGGTTCCTTTGCTCATTTCTGCGTCCATTTGAATTTGACTCCTATCCCTCCCCATTAGCAGAACACAAATTTGCTCTTCTCATCTTAAACTGTGCATGAACACAGATGGCAAAAAGCAATACTTCCCCCATGAAAGATGACCACAAATAAATAATAGGAAGAGAATACCAGCAGAAATATTGTTGTTAGCTAGGAACCACTGCAGTTTTTCGTGGTAGCTATTAAGCACTCCATCAAAGAGTTTGCTTAGACTAAAATCTTGTATCTTGACACAAAATACAAATTGGATACAGATGGAACTTTTCAACCAGGAGTAACCTGTTCTGAAGAAATGCCCTGGAAGTGCTAGTGTTATGCTGTAATAAATGACCTCAGGGGTGAAGTTTGAGTAGTTGGGCAGGAATAAAACTGTGATTTTAAGAGGAGGTAAACATGGGCTGCAGGTATTCTGCTATTTACCCAAAGCACAATTGTGCAAGTAGATGTGGTGCAGAATGGTGCTGTTTGCTCAGCTATAAATCCAAATGTACTGAGACGGGGCAGCCTTTATCTGCAAAAACAGTTATTTTCTTTCTTTATACATTTTGATTCCCCGCCTTATCGTATTCAAGATGTAGTGAACATGTCTGGATGAAGCAAGAACTGATGTTAAACAGATATCAAATGAGGCTCTTATTTATGGTCCCAAAAGACACACACACACACACACACAGAGAGAGAGAGAGAGAGAGAGAGAGAGAGAGAGTTAGTTTATGCTGCTGCCACATCTGAGACTAAACTCAAACTAAACTCAGAATGCCAGTGTGTCCATACAGTGTGAAATTTCATCCATCCATCTACTTTATTTGTATCCTGCTTTTCTGCAAAAATAAAAATAAAACCATGCTCAAAGCAGCTAACAACAAAGAAACAGGGATGCATTTCAAACACTGCAGAAACAATTTCATAATAGCAAAGCAGAACAAAAATATAACAAGATACAAAAAACTCCACGTTTCATTACTATAAATATAACAAGATTAATTAAACAACATCAGCATCCAATAGAAAAAAAATAGCAAGGGAACTTCAGTGTTTCACCTTAGTCCTAGAAACATCTCCTGATGTTGCTCACAGTCCCTCTCCTGCAGCACTGCAGCAGCTTCTTATAAGGCTTATAGCATGGGCTTTCAGACTGGAAACACCTGTCCCATGATGTTGCCTTTACACATGTCTGAAAACCTGGATTTAGAAGTTGCCAAATTATGCCACATATACTGCCCTTCATCGAAAGATCTCAGTGCAGTTCACAAGATAAAAATACAAGATAACAGCATATCTCTCTGCATTCCTTGGGCTATATTGGAGGCAGAAACATTTTTTGTATATACTTAGTATAGTAGTATACACCACTCTTTCATTTTGCATACACTCACAGCTGCTTTTTACATTTCCCTGATCATCCCTTTACTGCCCCCTCCCTGATCTTCCGTGCATTTTTATATTGAGCTAGATCACACAGTCCTTTGGGCAACCGTTAATTTATATAGGGACACTCTCCATCTCACCTACTGCCCTTTATCTCCATTTCTTCACTCCATTGATTTGCTAAGGCTTCTCCCATGTTTTCGCAACTTGTCTGTGCTAAAATTGATGCTTCTTATTTTCCTCACCCTTTAATGGGTCCTTGTAACAGGCAACAACATAATTATAGAGCCACAGTTGCAGCCCTAAATTAAGGGTGAGTTGGTTGCGTAACATTCTGCTACTATAATGAGAAACCAGGGGAAAACAGGTTATGTAATGTTTAGTAAAGGTTTCTTTCGAAATGTTTAAGATGATATTTTAGTTGATCTCCTGCAGCAGGGATCCATCTCTTAGCTACTTCATAGGTTGTCTTCTGCTTTTGCATTCTCCACTTTCTCCAGTATAAACTGCCATATTTTTTTAAAAATCAATATAACTTTTTTAAAATGTAGCTTGTGCGGTTTGGCAAATATCTGCTTACCAGCATATATTATCATCATAAATGGCATCCTTTGGGGGCATAATTTGCTACAGTTCAACGTGTAAATGCACATGTCCAGTATAAGGAACAACTCACTTGGTAGCAAGCTTTGAATATCAGACTACCCACCGCTGTGATTTTAGTAATTTGTATGGCTTTGGGCCCTACATTTCCCATATTAATGTGTATCACTGTTGTCCTGGCTGTCCATCAACTGCCTTTATTACATTTCAGTGTGCTGCCTTCCGCATAAAATCTTATGACTGCTATATATTCTGCCTTTCTAACCTATGTGTGCAGCATCCTCATAAGGATGTTCCATCTTCATTATGGTCCACTGCTGTCCTTACTGTAGTTTTTAGCCCTCCAAAGTCCAAATGCGTGACTCAGACTTCTAAAATATGTATGAGCAATCCAGAGCAGCAAGCCAAAATGTGGAGTAGAAATGCTGCACGGGAATTTATGGATAATGCAGATGCAACCCCGGTTCTCAACCTACAAAATGTTTTAGGAAAGCCTCGGAGGTAACATTTCATAGGCTTTGCATTGACCCCAATCCTCTAGTTTTAAGCTTCATTCCTTGTGCTTGGCATTACGCCGCAGCTCCACCAACCCTCACGACAAAGGCTTGTATATGTGGCACTTCTGCAGGAGTACAGAAAACCTATGGGAGGCACTATTGCATACACAATTCAGTTTGTAACACTGTCCCATGTGGTGAGATGGGTTACTAGATCTTATAAGAGGGGGGAAAACTTTCCCAGGTTGACTCCGCCCAGACTTGCCATTGGTCTTCCTCGGCAAGAGGATTTCCTGTCTCAGTGGACTTACTCAAGCAGTAATGTCCACCTAGGGTCTAGAATAACTTGTGTTTCTGGTCTTCTATTTGATCCTGACTCCTAGCTTGTTCTACCGTGTGTGTAGTGGTTAAGAGCGGTAGACTCTTAATCTGGGGAACCGGGTTCGCGTCTCCGCTCCTCCACATGCAGCTGCTGGGTGACCTTGGGCTAGTCACACTTCTTTGAAGTCTCTCAGCCCCACTCACCTCACAGAGTGTTTGCTGTGGGGGAGGAAGGGAAAGGAGAATGTTAGCCGCTTTGAGACTCCTTCGGGTAGTGATAAAGTGGGATATCAAATCCAAACTCTTCTTCTTCTTCTTCTTCTTCTTCTTCTTCTTCTTCTTCTTCTTCTTCCTTCTGGAATTCCTTTTCCCACTGCAGTCTGGTGCCCGGGCATGTCCATATAGACGTGAAGATATGCTTGATAATGTCTGGACAATGCCTGCTAAAACCTCAGAAGTCTGAGGGGTGCCTGAGCATGATTTCCAGTGCCCAAGCGTGTTCAGTTGTGCTTTATTTGCATACCGGTACTTTCTTGCAGAATAGGTTTTTTTGGAGGTGTGGAATTTGGATTGTCTTGGTGCAAGATACAATTTTAAGAACTTAAGAAAGTACAAAGAGCCTTCCTGGAGCTCAGTCAAGTGCAGCTTCTTTCCTGCATTGGCTAAACAGAAGTAGCACTTGAAGACAATCATTTTGTGCCTGGTCACTTGAATGTCAGGGGCTGAAAAAGTGGAAGATGGTTGTGTGGGAGACATCACTGTTTCATCTCGCTGCAGCTTTGCATATAGATGTGCACATGCCACAATATCTGTCTTGCTCATCTGAAAGTGCTCAAGGTTTTTCAAAAAATTATGCTTTTTACTTTTACGTTATTTCATAATATGTGTTCACTTTATTCCTAGATTTTCCTGTAGAAATGTTCTTTCTCTGCATGCAAGTGTGGCAAAGACTGAATGGAGGCGTATACAGTAGATTAAGCAAAATATGGTACTTTAGAAAGTCTTTCTTCACTTCATTGACTCTCCATTTCTTTCAAATGCCTTCTTAAAAAATATTATGTTCTCATCCCTTGTGTATGCCTCTTAATTTATTTCTATCTCTGTTAATGGCTTCACAGCTGTACTTGGTATGTGTGTGTGCAAATCCCTACCCTTACAATATAATCACTTGTCTCTCCTGCCACATACAGTTCATCATCTCATGAGGTTTATGGACAGTGTTTGTCATGAAGATTTGCATGGAACACTAGCCCCATTTCTAATAACATTCTTTCTCTCTCTTCATGCACATTAATGTCAGCAATAAGATCGCTAACTGTACTGAGAAAAACAGCAGAAAAGACATTAAAGCATAATAATATGATGTGGAAGCAACCAAGAAAATTGCTATTATATTTTCTGACCAACTTTGGAAATTGTTTGTGAGTACAAAGTGCATTGAAAACGAGAATTTACATCTGCCTGTCCTATTTTTTTTTTATTTTTTATTTTTGAAATAATCATAATAATGGCCCCACTATTACATGGAAAAATGGAAACAGCACTTAAGTACTAGAGAGTGGAGACCTGCATAAATTTGTGAGTGTTTTTATGTGGGTGTCTAGTACCTTCTTGACATCCGTCACACTTTCCCATTCATATGCAAAGCCACCTGTTTATTGTACTTACATGCATTACTCACATATGCCCATGGGAACTGATCCTTCCAATGTGCCTGGACTTAAACCCCCATCATCCCTGACAATTGGCCATGCTAACATGGGTGGATGAGAATTATAGTCCAACAGTATCTGGAGGACCCTACAATGGCTATCCCTGAGACCTGACTCTATTGATAAACAGCATTAATAACCTTACATTGGCCTTGTGTCCTGGCAGTTGCATTGTTTTTCTACCTTCTGAGTGGTAAAAACATACAAATGGCTACTGATGGTCCATTTTGGTCAACTAAACACCTACACATACACATTCATGAAGATCAACAGGTTTTGTGTTTGATTCTGATACTACCAGTGGCATAGCATGGTTTGCCAACATCCAGGACTGCACACAGGGGTGGGTGGGAGGGAAGGAAATGGACAGAGTATGCATGTGCATTCAACTGCCTAACCGCATCTACATCACCCAGGAGATCACAGTGACAGAGATAAGAAAAGAAGAGTTGTTCCGTTTTCTAGAGAGGTCACTTCCTGGTTCACATGGAGAAGCCCAGCAACAGAAGCACACAGCTGCATCGATGCAGCACTCGGTGTTCAAATTTTGCGTCCCGGGCAACCGTCCCACACTATGCCACTTGATACTATACTTTTATCTCTCTGGTACACCTAAAATGTTATCCAGCCCTGACTTCAGCTTCCCTCCTGCTGAAAACATGCTAGAGTTGGGAATCACTAGGATAGATCACTGGCTCACACAATGTGTCACACAACTATTGGCGGCTGTCATGATTCCTTTGACAAAGGGTTTCCCTGCTTGGTGCCGTTTAGGAAGACAAGCCTCCACTTGACACTGGTTTTCCTCTCACTGGCACAAAAGAAGGAAGAAAGTATTCTGCTGAAATGTCTTACAAAGGGTTGCCATGATCTAGGCCAAGAGTAGGCAACCTAAGACCCGGGGGCTGGATGCGACCCAATTGTCTTCTCAATCCGGCCCACGGACGGTCCAGGAATCGCGTGTTTTTACATGAGTAGAATGTGTCCTTTTATTCCCCCCCCCCAAAAAAAATAGTCCGGCCCACCACATGGTCTGAGGGACGGTGGACCAGCCCACAGCTGAAAAAGGTTGCTGACCCCTGATCTAGGCAGCAGCTTCTTTCATTGTTTCAGCCACAGGAGTTGGTACGGCTGGACTCAGTGAGCCCTGGATCAAGCAATTACTTTGTGGACAGTTAGTTCTATTGCAAAGCTCTGCGTAAATTATAAAAAAGAGCATAGATCCTGCCTTTGTAATCTGTTTTAGAAAGCCACCCAGTGATTCCTTCTGATATTCTAAGATGACACTATCTACTTCTCTCTCTCTCCCTCTCTTAATTTTCAGAATTCTGCATAATCTAACAATACATTTTTAAACCACCTTGCTATATTTATTTGTGTTATACATTTGTGGAGGGTATATTCAGACATGGATAATATTGTGCTAGTTTAATATTGTGTTAATAATATTGAGTTAATAATATTGTGCTAGTTTAAGCAGAGGCTTGACAGCCACCTGTCAGGAATGCTTTGATGGTGTTTCCTGCTTGGCAGGGGGTTGGACTGGATGGCCCTTGTGGTCTCTTCCAACTCTATGATTCTATGATTTTATGATTCTATGATTTTGCAGATCAGAATGCTAGTGCTTCTGTCCCATTTTCCAATGTTCCTTTCACACGGCAGCACCTGTTACAGGACTGTGGTCATTTGACAAACATACAAGCATGTCATGCTAAATTTCATTTACAGCAGTGGGCATGGTGTGATACAATAGTGTCGCTTTCCCCTCCCTAACCCCCTAACCCTTCAACATGAAAATGCTTCTATGCCCCCATGATCCCCCATGCAAACAGTAGGAAAGAACTGTATGCTGGCATCATACAATTGTAGAGTTGGAAGGTACCCCAAGGGTCAACAACTCCCACCTCTGCAATGCAGAAATTGCAACTGAAGCAAGTATACCACCCAAAACTTTGTGACTTTTTGTCCCGTGATTTCTGGGTTAAGGGGGCTTCAAACAGATTTTTAAATGGCCTCGGTCCAGTATACCGGAAGGAGCGTCTCCACCCCCATTGTTCTGCCCAGACACTGAGGTCCAGTGCCGAGGGCCTTCTGGCGGTTCTCTCGCTGTGAGAAACCAAGTTACAGGGAACCAGGCAGAGGGCCTTCTCAGTAGTGGCGCTCGCCCTGTGGAACGCCTTCCCACCAGATGTCAAAGAGAAAAACAACTACCAGACTTTTAGAAGACATCTGAAGGCAGCCCTGTTTAGGGAAACTTTTAATGTTTAATACATTATTGTATTTTAATATTCTGTTGGAAGTCGCCCAGAGTGGCTGGGGAAGGGTATAAATAAATTATTATTATTATTATTATTATTATCAAATAACACAGAAATGAGCACTAAATATGTACTATATGCCATTAGTTTTCCAGAAATGGCTGTTATATTGTGTGAATATAATGCAGGAAATAACAGTTAGGGGGAAATGAGGGAAATGATATAAACTGCCATGTGAATGCAAGCTTAGTGGATACACTTGTGGGTGGCTCACCTATTAATCCTCTGAAAGAGACCATTCCACATTTAATACAATCAACAAACTAGTTTTCCAATAGCCTGTGTGCCTGATATGTTTTGCACATTTTCAATTTGTCCCTGCAAATGTATATTGAGCAAGATGGCTTGAATAATACTGCACAGCAAATAAACATGCCATTATTAATGACAGACATGATGTAGCTTTCGCAGATCATGTGCTTAATTTAACGTGCAAGCATTTTCTACTGAAATCAATGAACTGCCTATTGTATGAGGTTTGTATGGGCCAGCATTCCATAAACAAACACCCTGGTCTGTAAAACATTTTCTCTTGCAACACTCTGATAGTTAAAAACATTGATTGCTCAGATACACAAGAAAAACAACAACACGTGGAACTTTATTGGGCCAAATCATTCATATGCTTTTCAATATACAAGTTAAAGAACTCTTTCTACCTTCAATGCAGGCATCTTTGCAACCAAGAGCCAAGATACTAGCCTCTTGCTGCTCACAGTAGGCAGATGTTGACCCCACCACAATTCCAAACACTGGATCAGTTATATATGTGCATTTTGAGTTTCACTGTCAGCATTGGTGTCATGGGCTTTGAAGACGCTAGAACTCAGGACGCAAGGGGAAAACGTGCTAAGAGGAAGGCATGCTTGGCAAATCCACACCGTGATCAACTCCCATCCGGAAACCAATGTTCCCACTGTGGAAGGACATGTGGATCCAGAATCCACAGTCACTTACAGGCTCATTGTTAAAACCGTGTTTATGGAAGACAATCTTACTCAGCTACGAGTGATCGCCAAAGAAGAAGAAAGAAGATGTTAACAATATTGCCCACCCCATATGGTAACAAGGGGTGACTCCTTGCCCCAGTCCTGAGCCAGAAAGTCATGAGAGTCACAGTCTACTATGCCTTTCCTTTCCAGTCTCAGGCAGTGAGCCTTCAGTTGTGGCCTATTTATGAAACAAAAGGCAGAAACCAAATATTGCTAGTCAGGGGCCCTTACAACCTGAGAGAGCAAAGCAGACAAAGAAGGTCCCAGGCAATTCTGTAAAGAAACCACCTTCTAGAGAGGCATGGCAACTTTTGCCCTGCTGAGGATTAAAACAGGAGTCCTCTTAAGTTGGCATCATCACGAATGTCCATGCTTGCAGGCTGCACAAGGTAATTCATCCCCTCTGGTCCTCTGACACATGCTTCACCCCTCCAAGAGGCAGATTCAAAACTGATTCACTCATGTGTGTACAGGGAGCATACAGGGGTTGAGGAGGGTCAGTTGGTGGGGAGTTAGAAATGACCCCATTTTCATCTGAGGAATGTTGGAGGGTATGGTATTGCAATTGGTTTTTAAGATTTTTAAAAAATGTTTCATCACTTGTTGTTTGGCACTCTGGTCTCCTTTGGGAGGAAGGGCAGGATATAAATGATAATATTCCTCCCACAATGCATAGCAGCTTCCAGCAGGAATTTAAACTCTGATTCTAAGCATATTTACTTGGAGGTATAACTACTTCACTGGACTTTACTTCCTAGTACATTTGGCTTCATATTAAGCTTCCCAGCTCATGGGACAGTCATACTTCATGGTACAATCCACATGGTATAGCAATTTCTTATAGAATAATAGAATTTTAGAGTTGGAAGGGACTTTAGAGACTCCCCGTGTTGGCTAGGTTCATTTGACAGCAACAAGAAAACCAATCATTTTGTGTCATCGGCCCATTATCATGGAATACTATGCCAACAGAGATTCAGCAGGCACCTTCTGTTTTAACTTTTCAGCACCTGCTGAAAACTTTTCTATTCTGTCAGGCTTATGCAGGCAATTATCTTTCTATCATGGCTGGCCAATTCCTGATTTTGACATTTTAAAATGCATTTTATTGTATGATTTCACTTATAATTGTAAATCACTCTTTTTTATGAATAGTGATATATAAATATGTTTTTATATAAATAAAAACAAAACAAAATAATATAGTCTAGCCCAGGGCCACCATCTCTACTTACAGCCATCCTTCCACATGGGGCCGTCCAGCCTCTCCTTGAATAGCCACCCTCGGGGGCAATCTGTTCCACAGCCAAACAACTCTGACAGACAACAAGATTAGGTGAAATCCGCTTCTTTGCCATTTCCACCCATTTGTTCTAGTTGTCTCCTCTGGAGCAACAGAAAACAGGTCTGTTCCATTGTCTTTGTTCCAGGCCTTCAGACATTTGAATTGTGACAGTATGCCCCCTAGAAGCACAATGATGAAAGGAAGAACTGCAGTCCTTTCCGCGGCAAATCAAAGAGCCGGCGCTTAAAAAAAAAAAAAAGCCATCTTCAAAAATCTACCTAGCACCACATTCAGAGGTTATACCAATCCCAAAGAGTAACAAAAAGCAAGAGGAATACAGACAAAGTTCCCAATCATGCTTTCCCTCCTTTTTCTATGAGGACTAAAGGTAAAGGTACCCCCGACCGTTAGGTCGAGTCACTGATGACTCTGGGGTTGTGGTACTCATCTCGCTCTATAGGCCAAGGGAGCCAGTGTTCGTCCGCAGCTTCCGGGTCATGTGGCCAGCATGACTAAGCCACTTCTGGCGAACCAGAGCAGCGCATGGAAACGCTGTTTACCTTCCCGCCGGAGCGGTACCTATTTATCTACTTGCACTTTGACGTGCTTTCGAACTGCTAGGTGGGCAGCAGCAGGGACCGAACAATGGGAGCTCACCCCGTTGCGGGGATTCGAACCGCCGACCTTCTGATCGGCAAGCCCTAGGCTCTGTGGTTTAACCCACAGCGCCACCTATGAGGACTAGGGATGGTCAAATCTCTCAGTTTCAGTTCACTTACTTTCTCATTTTTTCAATGTTAAATTTAGTTTTCCACATTACAGCAGCAGTATGTATGTATGTGAAAATCATCAGCATTTTAGTGTGAATTTATCCCAATAAACACATTTTTGTATGCAGATTTGACTGACACATCCGTTTTTGCAAACAGTTTCCCCTAACATAAAGCATTTTTGTAAGTTATTTTCAGTAATATGTTCATTTTTGTGCACACTTTTCATAACATATTTCATTTCTGTACACTTTACTTGGATGTAAACTGCATCATAAAATTCAGTTAAGTGAAAATTTCAAAGGATTGGTGT
Source organism: Darevskia mixta (assembly GCA_034641385.1). Taxonomy (NCBI): domain Eukaryota; kingdom Metazoa; phylum Chordata; class Lepidosauria; order Squamata; family Lacertidae; genus Darevskia; species Darevskia mixta. The sequence goes on along the minus strand of JAWWNH010000001.1, from coordinate 6,855,777 downwards.
GCTTCAGCTCAGGTATTGGTGGATGAGGTAGTTTCTCATAAAAATCTGAGCAAAGTTGAATTTATTCCCCATTCCTCATAAGGACCAAGTTACCCTTTGGTAAATTCAGATAAATGCTCATGTACACACATCATCAACATCTGCATGGATATGCATCTTCTCAGTGAATGTGTGCAAACATAAACACTCCCCTAAACACCTGCCTGGACAAGAAGGGTCTGTTTTAGCCTTCTGGAGTTCTTAGTACTAAAATACATTTCATATCAAGCAAAACAAATCTATTGGTTTTAGCTGATGTGAGAGTTCAACTCTGTCTCTGGGAAAGATGGGTTTTAAATATTTATCCTTTGCTTTCTCCCAAACAATGAAAATGGCTTTACAGGTCACTTCCAGCATGAGTGCCAGCTCTAAGATTCTTCAGGGACTCAACGAAATCCAGAGGAGAGGTCTAAGCAAGATATGGGTTTATTACAACAACTTTAGTACCGATCAAGTACTTAAGTTGAAGCCTACCGAAAACTTCCATGGCTGCCTTGACCAGGTCTAAATACTTGATTTATTTGGGTTGCATACTTGGTACTGGAGCAATTCCAACCCATGAAGATTCCAGGGTGGGGTACATCCATAAAACACTATCCATAAAAATGTTACTATAAGATAATGAGAGCAATAAAATAAACAACTCGTACATAACACTACAGTGGTACCTTGGTTCTCAAACTTAATCCGTTCTGGAAGTCCATTCCAAAACCAAAGCGTTCCAAAACCAAGGCACGCTTTCCCATAGAAAGTCATGCAAAATGGATTAATCCGTTCCAGACTAAACCTAAAGCAGCAATTTAACAACGAGACCATTGATCCATAAAATGAAAGCAATAAACAATGTACTGCAGTCACACAATAAATCAATCAGTAGCTGAACTGGGCTTCACAGAAACAAAACAAAAAGAGCCGCAAAAACAAAAACACAAGATAAATAGCAAAAACAGACAGACCTCAGCGTAACACTCAAAATCAGAAGCGTAACACTCAAAACGGAAGTGTGGCACTCAAAACGGAGCATGTTCGGCTTCCGGAAAAAGTTCACAAACCGGAACACTTACTTCCGGGTTTGCAGTGTTTGGGTTCCAAGTTGTTTGAGTACCAAGGCGTTTGAGAACCAAGGTGCCACTGTAATTGCATCACAACTAATGGATAGCCAAAACCTGAGCAGACATATGAGTTTTCAGTTGGTACCAGAATACAGAATGATGGTGCCAACCAGGCTTCAATGGGAAGAGCATTCAAAAGGCAAGACACAGCCACATAAAAGGCCCTTCCCTGCATTGCTACATAACAAATATCACCCGGTGGTGCTAAGTAGCGCTGTGGAAATATCTGAATTCAAGCTGTGGGTGGGGTGGATTATGCAACCCCATCCAGGAGATGCCATCTACCAAATTCCTAGGCCAGAGATCCACTTATCCACAGCACCTCCATTTTGCTGGGATGCAGATGGACTTTACTAGCCCTCATCCAGCCTATTACAGCTGCCAGGCACTGGTTTGGTCCCTGCACAGCATCACCCGATGAAGATGGTGGGGAGAAGTATTATTATTGCTATTATTCATTTCATTTCTATAACGCTTTATATTTTTAAGGGAAGGGGGGGAACTCAAAGTGGTTTATAAGCTAAATGAAAACCTATAAAGCAATCCAGAAAAAAATTACCGAAGAAAGTCAAATATAAAGTATACATTCAAAGCAACATAATTAACAGGAAACTAAAATATTATCTTAAAGATTTCAAAATAAAACAATACAATGGAGGTCAACTACAGAGTGCACATTTAACACAGCAAAGTTTACAAAAATATTATCTTAAAACATTTCAAAAGAAAACATAATTAACGGAAGTCAAATATAAAATGAACATTTAAAACAGCATAATTAGCAAGAGAATAAAATATTATCACAAGCATAGAATATATCTGCTGCTGTTGCTGCCACTCCTGCTAATGGTGGTTCATGGTGGGTGGCAGTAGCTGGAGTCAGTCAGGGCCCCACCCTCCCAGGCCTGCAAGACAGGGAGCAGAATTATTCCAGCCAAGAATAAGAAAAACTAGCTCCTCTCTTCTTTCTTGTTTCTTCAAGAAACAAACACTTGCTGACCTTGCTTGGGTTAAGCAGCACCATGTAGACATGTATAGGGTTGTGTGGTCATAACCAGGGGCAGAAGTGGGGCAGAATATCACTTGCATATTTCCCATTTGCTGGCAAGCAAGAACAGGAGAGGGCCTCCTGCTTGTGGGCTTCCCATAGACATCTAGCTGACCACTGATGGAAAAAGGAACTGGACTAGCATATCCCTCAACTTTCTTGATTAAATTGGGACATTTAATTTTGGGGAGCTATGTTCTCTCATGAGAGCATGGAGCCCAAAAATGTGTGAGAGCAAAACACAACAAAGTATGACTCACGCAGGAGCTCATTCTGGAAGACACATACCCCCGTTTTCAGCCTAGGCATGTTAGAGGGATAAGCTCTTTTAAAGATCTTCTGTTCTTTGTCATGGGCAGTAACACGTTTTCAGCCCAATGAGTTTTCAGCCTCATGGGAAATTTTCCAGGGGGCATGCAGTGGCAGTGGGTAGAGCAAAAGTGGGTGAGGCCAGAGGCTCCATTCCAGACACACATAAGTCAGAGGTTTCTTCATCTTCATCCAAGCATGCAAGAAGCATTTATCACACTTCAAGGACCCCTTCTAGCCTGGCAAATGCAGTTGAGTGAGTCTGTAGTCTCAGGAGAATCCCAAGTGGTTTAATGGAGATACCTTAAACGCCACATTTGACCAGTGGGCCTGCGTTTCCCCAGCCCATTTCTAAGGGAAACCAAACAATTACTCAGACCTAGCACTCCTAACCACTCCCTTGCTACTCATTCAATAATCCAGTTCTGCCTGCTTGGCTAGCCCTTTCCCCTATCCATTGCTGTGAAGGAATGATTCAGAACACCAATGGGAGTTGTGTCCCCTTGCTGCTTAGTGCCAGGAACCATGCACACTGAACACCAATTTGCAAAGAGGTGCTTGAAAAAACACCAACATATGGGAAGGAAGGCAGGAAACACATGCATAGGATAATGAAGCAATCTGGATAAAAGAGGCCTGGTTAAACGATTGCTGCTTCATACACCTGGTCTTTGATGCTACAATAACTGAATGCCTCCAATGCCTTCTGCATGGCTGGAGGATGCACAGAAGCATGGCAAATGAACCTCTAATTTAGCAAAGCAGAGTGATTTGCAGGAGGAAAAAACACAGATGTTTGTTTGTTCTATTCTTCTGCCGCATGAAAAAGAAGAAGAAGTAAATCATTGCTACTTTGGCATATCCCTGAACTCACAAACACTGACTGTCCCATGGGATATTATCAATCCTGCATAAGTTTCTTTCACTGTTTACCAGTTTCGTCCTGGTTTGCCTTGGCAATTCCATTTGTGAGAGCACTCAAATGTATGTCTCAAAAACATGTTCGCAGATACATAATGATCCTGATCTCTCTGTGAATAAATGAGCCCATTAATGCACAAACAGTCGCAGTGTTTGTCTTTTCTGATGAGGTGTACAGCTGTGTGCTAGCCTGGGGTTAAATAAAAGAATACAATATCCGAGCGCTGAAACTTGGCATGGTCTCAGTACATTTGGAAGGGATTTGTTTTAATGATCATTTCAGAGGTGGCGGGGTTTCTCCACCACCCTATTCATACAACGTCATTCAACTGTTATCTATGGATACCATGAATAAAAAGAAGTAAATGATTTTATAGGAAAAGCCATTGCACTGGAATGTACTGAGGGAACACTGAATAACAGCATATGCATAAAGCTTAGAAGCATCAAGGATGTTTTGTTCTCATGATCACTCTATTAATGGCTTCAGGCATAAAGAAGGAGAGAATGGATGGAATCCAATCAATACCCTGGTGCTAGGGCTTTTGATTTAGCAGGTGTCTCCACTAATGGAAAAGGAGAGGGAGAGGTTTGGGGAGATTCCCCCTGCAGCCCCTGAAAATCAGCTCCATGGAGTTGGGGGATTCTTCAGAACGGGTTGAATGGTGGCTTGCTAGTGAAGAGGGACTGCAGGGGGAGAGCAGAATTGGCCAAAATGGCCAATTTCCTATTCCATTAGCAGAGGTGAATGCTGGATCAAGAGTCTTTCTGTGAATGAAGGGTAACAACTGGATTTCACCCAGTGTCAGCAGTCCTTTCCATAAATAGTTTTAATGGATAGTTTGGGAACCATTTTGTGACCACCTATGGTCAAATGTGGTCCATAAATACCAGAAATAAATAAAATAAATACAAATTAATTTATTGAGCTCTGAGAGGAAGGAATTGGGACCATGTCTGCTGCCCCTGCTTTGAGCCTCCACACATTCAATCAAAATTGTGAAGAGAATCTATGTAAAGCAGAGACATCACCTTGCCGACAAAGGTCCGTATAGTTTAAGCTGTGGTTTTCCGAGTAGTGATGTATGGAAGTGAGAGCTGAACCATAAAGAAGGCTGATCGCCAAATAATTGATGCTTTTGAATTATGGTGCTGGAGGAGACTCTTGAGAGTCCCATGGACTGCAAGAAGATCAAACCTATCCATTCTTAAGGAAATCAGCCCTGAGTGCTCACTGGAAGGACAGATCCTGAAGCTGAGGCTCCAATACTTTGGCCACCTCATGAGAAGAGAAGACTCCCTGGAAAAGACCCTGATGTTGGGAAAGATGGAGGGCACAAGGAGAAGGGGACGACAGAGAACGAGATGGTTGGACAGTGTTCTCAAAGCTACCAACATGAGTCTGACCAAACTGCGGGAGGCAGTGGAAGACAGGAGTGCCTGGAGGGCTCTGGTCCATGGGGTCACGAAGAGTCGGACACGACTAAATGACTAAACAACAACAACATATGATTGCAAATAGTAAATAATAATAATAATAATAATAATAATAATAATAATAATAATAATGGAAAAAACAGTCACAATTGCACACAGCTTCTCCCTTAGTTACCATAGGATTCTTACCTAGGTGCTGTAAGGATTTCAAGATGTAATAGGTTAACTGGATTCCTCAGATCTAGGTTTCAGGCTGCACCTGTTGTTCTGTGGCTGCCCGAAACTTTCTGCCTCATGAGCTCATGAAGACAAGGAAAACTTTTTTTCCACCCTAGCCCGTTTGCTCAGCCCTGATACTCTTTCCAAACAGTAGTGAGCTGAAGGACAGGGAGATCTCTTTGGCTAAGTCCCAGGGCTATGAGTCCCAGGAGAGTGAATGTCATGTGTTGCATGTATCTGGGGGCCAGCTCCCTCTTTCTCTGTTCTGGGGCAACACAGGCCTCCAGCACACTAGTAGCTTTAAACTACATCACTTCAGAGTAGAATGTGGCATACAACGGGAGGTTGTTGTACCTAATTTTTTCTCCACTGTCATTGCTCATTCAGAAAAGAAGAAGAAAAAAATGTCCACCACATAAAATTCCTTTGTATCACATTGAGTTTTAAAATGCATTTTACTTATTTCAAAGTATGAGTTTATGCTGCTAGGGGCATTTAATTTTCCCATCAGGAAACTAAAATGTCAGGAAGACCTAACCAGACCCCAGAGCTTTCTTCAAAAGAAGGAAAATTGAGTTTAGGGTTCCCCACAGGACTCCCATAGCATTTGCACATGGCAACTGTCAGAAACAGGCTTTTCTTCTCCTGCCACCGCCCCCACCCCTTTTCCAAAGAATTGCTAGCACTGTGCTTTATCCTAACTGCTGTGCAGGGAGAGCTGAAAGATTCTAGTTAAAACAGCTTCAATGGTGAGTAGTCTGTCCATGTTTACAGATCTGTGAGGAATCAAATTTTGGTACAGGGTCTGTTCCAAATGCTTTGGTTTGCCTTCCTGGGATGCCCAAATGCTATTTTAAGAAACGCAAGAGCTAAAGAAATGCAAGGCCGCCCAGAGTGGCTGGGGAGACCCAGCCAGATGGGCGGGGTACAAATAAAAAAATATTATTATTATAAAATAAACAAAAATAAATAAAAATGTATTGGCTGTAAACTTCATCAAGCTTTCAGAGTAATCACTTCCATGGGTATGGAGGATAGATTCAAATTTATTTGCATTTTAATGAGAAATTACTTAATTTGAACTTTTCAAACCAATTACACAATCTGAAGCTGAGTTATCCTTTGAAATTCACATTTCTCCAAATTTTGCAATGTAATTCTCCAACCAATGTGTATGAAAATATATGTATTAGGGGAAAGTGTGCACAAATAGGCATTGTACTAAGAAGAAATATTGCTGAAATGAGCATATTAATCAAAATTGCAAACAAAAATAAGCACATTAGGAGAAATTTGCACTAAAATGGTGATTAACTTTCACAAGGAGCTTTTTAAAAAAGAAAAAAGAAAAAAGAAAAAAAAAAGCAAATTGCTTTGGAAATGTAAAGACCTGAATTTAAGATGGGAAAAATGAGAAATAGATAGAAAAAGCCAAAACTCACAGAATTCTTGAGACACTTCAAGAATTGCTCCTTAAGATTCTAGGCAAGATGTAAACTGAAATTCAATTCTTCAGCCAAGTAATTCATACAAAAATGCAATCACTAGGGTGAACTGTACATAAAATGCATATATTAGTGAACATGTCATAAACAAACAAATGCATTATATCAGGAGAAATTCCTTGCAAAAGCTTGCATATTAGTCAAAACTGCATACAGAAATAGGTTTATTAGAAGAAATTCACAATGACCAATGAACAATTTCCATGGTTGGTGGGTTTTTTTTTAAAGAAATCACATATTGTGGGATGTGCAAAACTGAATTAAATATTGAAAAATGAAAAACTTGGAGAACCAAAACTAACAGATTTGCCCATTCCTGGTGTGGGCAACACCGTAAATGCAGTCCTAACTCCACTTACCTGGGAGTAAACCTCAATGAACTCAACAGGACTTATTTCTGAGTAGACCTGGTTAAGGGTGTACTGTTGGACTCTCTCTTTGGCTTCTGGTGAATTTTATTTTGTGTTTTTTGGGAGGGAGGGTTGAGCTGCTCCTCTTTTAACTGCTTCTGAAAGAGGGTGGTACTGCATCTTGTCACGATCTTCTTACAAATAGAGCTAGCAGTGCAATCCTATATTCAGAAGTAAGCTTTATTGTTCAGAAGTAAGCACTGCTGAATTCAATGAGATTTACTCTCAGGAAAGTGGGTGTAAGATTGCAGCCTTGTTTATTTGATAAAGCTTATCAAGACTTCGTTTTTTTATTAAAAAACACACATTATAATTGTTATCAATAAATAATTATTGTCCTACATGTATACATACACCAGACCAGAAATATTTCCATTTTTTCAGGTTTAACATAATAATGCCAAACTGGGAAAGTGAGAAGCTTGCATGCCCTAATTGTGTGAAAACTGGCTGACACCAGTACAACATGGCAATGCAAAGATGCTGCCCTAAGGAACTTCAAGATAGCAATTTAACTCCTGCCTTTGAAATGGCTTTAAAAAAATGGTTCTTTTTGTAAACATTCACATTTGGGATGAAAACCTCACTCCTTTCCCCCCTTCCCACTATTTGTCTTTGCCTGTTCAAGCTTGCCACCCCAAGGCACATTGTTAGCAAAGCTCACAAAACATTTAATTTCATCTGTTTGTGCCAGTCAGAAAGCACAAAGGTTAGAGAAAAGGCAGATCATTTCTTTTATGTGGTATCTTCCCATCAGCACTCTGTAGCATAAAACACAACATGCTAGCAGAATGGGATCTGACCTCCCCGTCTGTTACTGTAGCTCTTTCTTCCCATTAAAAGTTTGCCTGGAGATTAAATTCAGGACAGTTCGGATACTTTGAAGACCAAAAATGCTTGCAGAGAAGTACACAGGACTGTGAAGAATAATTTTCACTAGTTGCAAATTCAGGTGGTGAGCTGTCAACAGGACTGGAGTCGAATAAGGGCCATAGAGAAACAAGAGGAAGGAATTGGTGTACATGGGTAAACCCCAAGCTATGGAGGAATACAACATATTAAAAAGAAGGAAAAACCCCTCACCCTTAAAACAAACTAATAAAAACAATAGTCTAGTGAGGACTGAGCTTGCTAATCTTCCAGAAACTATTAAATGTTAAGTGTCACTGAAACCTGTGGTTGGAGCGGGGAGATAAATTGACCTTCTTGAACCCTTTGCTCATAGTATCATGGGAGAGGGTATAGCTGTCTGGCTCAAGGCCTTGAGCAGGAAGAAGAAGAGTTTGGATTTGATATCCCGCTTTATCACTACCTGAAGGAGTCTCAAAGCGGCTAACATTCTCCTTTCCCTTCCTCCCCCACAACAAACACTCTGTGAGGTGAGTGGGGCTGAGAGACTTCAAAGAAGTGTGACTAGCCTAAGGTCAACCAGCAGCTGCATGTGGAGGAGTGGGGACGTGAACCCGGTTCACCAGATTACGAGTCTACCGCTCTTAACCACTACACCACACTCTACTGTGTCGGACAGTGGAAACTAATGACGCAGAGTTCTTCTTAGAAATAATAAAATCTTTACTAAGTTAAAATAAACTTCTTCATAATATAGTTCCAAATAGTTTGAATGAGATTACATACACAGACTGAGCTCTATACTGACTGCATACTGAGGCAGACATACACACTAGGCACACTGAAGATACACTCACAACTATGACTGAGAGAAAAAGAGTGAGTCACATGACCCAGAGTGACTCAACAGTTAGCAGTTAGGCTTTAACAGTTTAGTAGGCCAAATGACCTTGCAGTCCTAGCACTTCCCAGCCTGCTTTGCTACTTTTGCTCTCATGTGTTTTTGTCACATGACATACTGCCTATGGTTGCCTGCTGTAAAATAGAAATGAATTGTTGCACATTTCAAACTCAAAGGAATCAGTATCCAAGAACAAAGCATGATTTTTAAAAAAATCAGAATCGTTGCCCAGTATCCAACTTCCCTACCTGTCTCCTCCCGCCATAATCTGCTCTGGAGTTTCTCACCACCCTCTGGAGCAGATGCCAGGAGGGTGTGCATGCGGAGGTGGGGAATAGTTCCATTTTGCATTATTTACATCAATCTCCCCAAATCTGCTGTAGAGGGAGTGGACAAGGGGTGGGCAAGGAGATCAAGTTCCATTGTGCACCCACATGTCCTTGAGCTAATGGAACTACTTTTGCCCTTTATATCCTGCCTTTCTCCCAGTAAGGATTGCAGGGTGGTTTTTCAACAGTAGTGAATCGAATACAATAGTCACAATGAAACAACTACAGTGGTACCTTGGTTTACGAACTTAATCTGTTCCAGAAGTCTGTTCTTGAACCAAAGCATTCTTAAACCAAGACGTGCTTTCCCATAGCAGCGGGGGACTCAATTTACACTCAACAGGAAGCGGAACATGTTCTGCTTCTAAGGCAAAGTTCACAAACCAAAACACCTACTTCCGGGTTTGCAGCATTCTTAATCCAAGTTGTTCATAAACTAAGCTGTTCTTAAACCAAGATACCACTGGATAACTCAAGAGATCGGATAAAATATAGTAAGTAGCAGGGATAACAAACTAGTTCAGGTTAGCCTAAATACAACCCAGCAGGGTATAACAGTGATTTTCCAAGCTATTTTCCAGGGAAAACTGGTCCTTTGGGGAATCTCTGACAACCTTCCAGTTACCTAGTACTACTGATCTTTTTGCACTATGTATAGCCACAGGAGAACTATGGGTGCTTGGTACAGCTCAGTTTTTGATTGCCAATGCTATGGTCTGACACGGCTCCTTCTGTGCTAAGTACACACCCTACAAACGTCTCCAAGTCTCCTGCAACTTGTGATTGGATGACAAATACAGATATTGAATATATAGAGAATATCCAAGCACGTAGAAAACACTGGGAGAAAGTTCAACAGCAAAGGAGGATTTTGAGAATTTGTGGCAGCGCATTTGTTTTGAAGCACATTTGTTTCAACATGAATTTCAGGTTTGTTGTTTTGCAGATCTTCCATCTGCAGGCAGCTAATGGTTTTAGGCACCTGTGAAAGACGTTACACATCCATGGTCCCCAATTCTTCCTGAAGAGCAGCCAATTCCCTTTGAAAGAACACCAGTTTAATTACCGCAGTTTAGTATTCATGTCAGCCCAGAAAAGAAGGCAATTTCCTGCGTATGCGAATACCATATTGTTGGGGATAAGACAGCTGTAAAGAAGAGCCATGTTAATCGCATTAGATGATATTATCGTGGTGGGTTTTTTAAAAAAACAACAACAACACAGTTCTAGGATTAGTGCGTAGAACTTTTTCAGTTCCGTTTGGCACAATGTGCATACATAAGGCATGCACACTTATGCATAAAACTGCCTCACAGCACATCTGCAAGATCCATCTCTTTCCCTACTGTCAAGTTCCTCTCAATAACCACCTTTCATGAAGCCCTTGGAGTAACATCCTAGTCTCTGCACTTAAGTGTAACTAAGCCTAATTACATGGAGCTAAACAAAGCACATATTCTTCTCCTGTTCTTCTGTATCTCTTCCCCTTAACACTTTTTATCCCTCTCTCTCTCTGACACAGATCTGTCTTTTTGTACTCTGCAAAATGTTATATGACTGGATGGTAATAAATAATGTTTATTTATACTTCTGTAGCCCTAAACATATTGGGTCCTAAATACCCAAAGGAGTACCTCTCCCAGTAACTGTGAACCTCGTCTTTGAGAACTACAGGGGAGACCCCTCTCATGACCCCATCTATGGGTCTTGCCAATTGTGTGGCAACACAGGATATGGTCTTCTTTGCTATGGCACCCCACTTGTGGAACTTCCTGCCACTGCAAGTGCATAAAATGACTTTGGTATTCTCTTTTTGACATCAGTTGCCCACCTTTGAGGGCCAATGGACATTGCTAGAATTATGATGAAATATTGTGGGTGTCAGCCACAAAATGACTGCTGCTATGTGTGTGGGGTACCCCAAAATGGTGATTATGCAAGCCACATCTAAATGAGTAGGAAAAAAATAGGAACTTAAAATGGTGTTGGCATGTCCCCCCCCCCCCATGGAAAAAATAAACCTACATCAACAACTGTCATGTTTAATCACAGATAGAAGTTCTTTTTACCTCTCTGTTCAGAAAGGAAAGGAGAGCGGGAATCCAATGAATTGTGGCTGTGTTTAATGAGTTGTACAGGAGAGGGCAAGCAGGTGCAGACAGAAACAGAACAGGAAGAGCAAATGTCTCGTGGACTGTGGGTCTCTGAAGGGATATTTGCTGAGACCTTTTGTGGGTGCCATAGGAAGTCCTGGTTGGTGACCCCCATTCTAAAGAAATTTTGCAAGTGCCCCCAAACTGCATAAAAATGGAAGTATAATCTGAAGGGCAGATTTTGTAACAGTAATAACGACTAGTGTGACTACTGTCGTATTTTGATTATGAACTGTAAGTTTGATTTTAATGCAAATTGTAGGTTTCATTATATAGCGAAATCTTTGCATTTTTGAATAAGGGACTGTCATCGTCATCATTGACTTTGATGGATGGCTCAGTTAATGTTTCAATAAGGCAGAGTGTGAAGGGCTAAGATCACATTCCAAAGCTCAGTAGGGTTCCAATATGAATACAAATCTCCCAGTGAGCAAGGGCTGCCCCATTTACTTCAAGGCTATAAAAACGTTGAGTGCAGTGCACAGCCCATCTGAGCATGAAGAACATTCCTTGACAGTTAGGTGAATAGGATAGCTCCTGTTTATATGGCACTGTCCATGCACATCAGAGCTGCAAGCCTTTGCCAGATATATAGAAAATTTATCCATTTATTCCAGATCATGTAACCCTGAAGATTTTTCACTTCCTGGTTCTCTATTTATATTCACAAACTACAATTAGAGCCACTACCTCCATTCAGGAAAAGGGGCTAGGAATTGCAATTTTACCTACTCTGGGCATGTCCAGCCTCTTGACTTAGTCAGGACTCACCACTGGCTTCTATGGAGTCTTTATATTCAACACACACAAAATGTATATTCTTGTCTTCAAGTTCACTTCATAGACTTGTTCCCATCCTACCTTTTGGATCTCACTTCTTTCTAAATCCCTGCCTGAGGCACTTGCTCTTGTCATTCATTTGCCTCAAGGTCTATGTGTTGCCTCTTTGCCTTGCTTCTTATGTCTGTGGTGTCTGACTGAAGTTTCCGCACTTCTCTGCCTTCTCCTTCCACATTACTCCTCAAGCTCACTTCTTCAAATTGTTTATTATTATTATTTTTTTTGGGGGGGGGGGAATGTCCCTCTTGCCTTTAATTTCTAATATTGCTCAGCTCCATAAAAAAGTTCATGGCATCTAACCAGGGCTGGATTTAGGTTTCATGAGGACCTAAGCTACTGAAGGCAATAGGGCCCTTTATATGTCCAGCTGTCCTTTGTCAACAACAAATTGTTTTTTGTGTTGAATATATGCTGTATGGTAATTTATGGACCTAATAGGTCCATACACAACACAAAAAACTGTTTCTGTATGTAAGTTTTATTTTATTTGTTTTTATCTTATATTTTAGAAATGTACATCGAGTTGTTTTTTTCCTTTAAATTTTTTTGGGGCCCCCAAGAGAGTGGGGCCCTAAGCTATAGCTTGTTTAGCTTATACGCAAATCTGGCACTGCATCTAACGGTAAGGCCTTCACAAGGATGTAGCATGTTTGTGGTCTGCACTGCTGTTGCATAAGGAAGCAGGGTTGGTCTGATACATTTTTCTACCGGAAGTAAAGGGCTAGATGGTGCCCCCTCTGCTTTCCTCACACTGGCAGAAAAAAACAACACTGGCAGATAAAACTTGTTTAAACACTTATTATGGGACAGTGCCCTCCATCACACCTGAGGCAGTAAGTCACTTTTGGAGACCCAGGAGCAGTCACATGGCAACCAAAGTGAATGACGGGCAATGTTGCTTTTGCTCCCAGAATCTGCCACCTGCCTCACTCCGCCTAATGGTAGTACCAGCCCTCATAGTGTGCAATTTTGCTGGAATGGCCATTTCTGTTAGATAGGTGAGGCTCACTGAATGCATTAGAAGTTCGTTCTCCCTCTCCCTCTCCTCTCTCTCTCTCTCTCTCTCTCTCTCTCTCTCTCTCTCTCTCTCTCTCTCTCCCCCCCCCCTGAGGTTGGTGACTGCTAGTTGCCTTGTTATGCAATAACATAGAGAGATTTGGGTGTATCTAGAGAGATTTGGGTGTACCTGTGCTGGTACCATATAAAGTCATTTTATTTTCCACATGCCTTTTAATTACAAACCATAAAGTACCTCAGTTTCCCACCAAACTACTTGCTTCATTTTATGCTATTTTTAATTGCTTATACTATGTGAACAGGTGTGTTTTATACTGGTTTTAGTTGCTTTTTGACTTCACTTTTTGCTTTTGTAATTTTGTTTGTGTTTTTTATTATTATTGTGAATTGTATTTTCATGTAAACCACTTGGAGAATTTGGAACTTGGAAGAGAGGGAGGGACCAATTAGTCCTCACTCCTACTTATCTCCTGATGGAATGCATCAGAGAAACTGGACAAAGAGTCGATGGGAAAGATTCACAACACAATTTCCTACGCTTAGTCAGAAGAAAGTCCTGCTTTGTTTCATAGAACTTACTCCGTAGAAAGCAGTAGCAGTCAGCAAGATGGCAGACCTCCCATAATCATGGTTGTTATGGCTTACCAGGAGATGGAGGGTCAAGGCTGGCATGGTGCAAATGTTTCATCAGTGGGTTTGCACCATCTTACCTCACAGCTCACTTTACCCCTCCCAGTAAGTTACACCAATGGAAAGTCAGGCTTCAGCCTTTTAAAACTTAGTCAACCTGACCTGCTTTTTTCCAAGATGAAGTTATTTGTGTCCTCTCTTTTTTATCCTTCTTCCTGTTTCTATGGAAGGAACCTGTTTCAGCCTGTTAACTTTTTTTTCTCTGTGCTTTTATTCAACACAATCTAGTACATATTTACCATTCACAAAAGTTGTTACAGCAACGTTTGTTCCCAGACACAATAGATGCGAGCCATAAAAGCAGTTGAGGATTCTGATTTGTTAAAAAGGAAAGAGGCTCCCACAAGACAGCGCAGAAAATTAGAACAGTCCCTAAAATTGATGAACAATGGCTGATAAAATCTATCTCACAAAAAGAATGACAATGCAGCCTTAACAATGAAGCCGAACATAGAATGTCAAGTACAGTTAAAGAGTTGCTGGTGAAAAAAAAGGAAGGGAAAGGAAGCACATTAAAACAAAGTCACAAGAAAGTGAGAAAAGGGGATGATTCTTCAAAATATTAACTTATTAAATAATTTTAAGATATCCACCAATTGCAGTTCAGCAGTCCAAACATCATAAACTCCATAGTTCCATCATGGGAGCCCAGTAGGGATGGACCAATCTGTCAATTTCCATTTCTCCCTGTTTATAACTGTTCCAATGTTAACTTCAGTTCTTTACTTTTTTGTATGCAGTTTTGCCTAATATACACTGAAGAATTGCACGGCAAAATTCAAGCATGTGGATTTTGAAGTATGGCTCTGTTTTGTGTTTCAGAAGCCATGAATTTGATGTGTTTGCCCTTATTTGAGACATGAATGAAATTTTACCCCCATTCCTAAAGACTGGTCATCTGTCCATTTCATGAGCCCTTTTTAGATGATGTATTGTATGCATGTACAGTGGTACCTTGGTTTACAACCATAATCCGTTCCGGAGTTCTGTTCTTAAACAAAACAAGTCATAACCCAAGGCATGCTTTCGCCAACGGGGTCCCCCCCCAAAAAGGGGGGTCGTAATAAAAAAAAAGTTCATAAACAACAACAACAACAAAATGTTCGTAATCCAAAAACAAACAAACGGGTCGTAATCTAAAAAAAAGTTCACAAACTGGGACGCACACTTCCGGGTTTGAATTGGTCATAATCCAAAATGGTCATAAACTATGCTGTTCGCAAACCAAGGTACCACTGTATATGCAAGTTCCTAGTTTTCAATATCCTAGCTGTTTGGCCTCACATGCTAGATAATGATCATGAAACAAAGTTTGTGTCAGCTATTGCAAGAGGGTCAGATTCCTTGGTAATTGTCATTGTCCAGTGGCTTCTTTTTTCAAAGCAATCCATAGGTGTCTTAAACAAACAAACAAACAAACAAATGTACTGGGATTGGTTTATCCAAGCTTTCCTCATTTGCATGTCAGATTGTACAATGAGATCCCCCGAATTAGTTTTTGCATCTTTCATTTAGGATTAAGGAAGACAATTACACACACATACAAATTGCCCAGAATGATTTTCCTGATACCCCCCCCCAACAGATTTGTAAACTCCAGGCGACAACCATAATTGTCAAACAGCGTCCTGCTCAGATTTTTCAGTTATGTAAGTTTGTCTGTCTGTTAAATCAGACATGGACATCTTCTTGTTTTGCATGGTGCTTTCACGTCCTCAAGCAATTCGCCTCAGTCCTGCTTGGCTGTTTTATTACACATAAATTGATTTTATGTCATCTGTCATTGAACAAAGTGCACCCATGTGGTAGGATTTTAAAGACTAGAAACTGTCAATCTAGAGAAATAGATCTATCATACAAGTTGATGATAGACGAGCACATGTTTTAAATCTCTAACTACAGTTAAGTGTATCTAGTATCAGACAGTACATTTCTGTTGTCAGGTTTCATAAGATTTTTTTTTTTTTGGTAGCATCAATTGTGACATAGAAACACTAAATATGAGGAAATAGCTTTTAAAAAAACAAATAGTAAGCTTAAAAAACCCAGTATTTTAAAGGGAAACAGTGTTATAAAATACATACGGCTGTGGGCTCATTTGTAAAACCTCTGTTCTTATGTACATACGCAGCTGAATCCACAGAATTGTGGGTGTAACAGTGCCAATGAAAGTTGAGTTATCCACCTCTTCCCTTTCGAAAGGCTCTTCTGAAGTTTGGAGGACCCTGCTGAATGGGCTGGGCTGGGTTGGGTGGGAACAGAAAGAAGCCTCGCCCCTGAAAATAGGGTGGAGGCGGTGGCATTGGTGAACAGAGCTCCAACTCACATAGGTTGCCTCAACACAATTTTATAGGGTCTCCATTTCCCTCTGCCACTGCCTACCACATTCAGCAGGGTCCCTTGACCCTCAATTGAGCTTTTTTTTTTTTTTTTTTGAGTGGGGAGCCAGGGTTTCTAGTGCTCAGCCCCATTCCTGGTGGGAATGCCAGTGTGGTGTAGTGGTTAAGAGCAGTAGTCTCAAAATCTGGTGAACGGGGTTCGTGTCTCCGCTCCTCCACATGCAGCTGCTGGGTGACCTTGGGCTAGTCACACTTCTCTGAAGTCTCTCAGCCCCACTCACCTCACAGAGTGTTTGTTGTGTAGGAGGAAGGGAAAGGAGAATGTTAGCCGCTTTGAGACTCCTTCGGGTAGTGATAAAGCGGGATATCAAATCCAAACTCCTCTTCTTCTTCTTCTTCTCCTCCTCCTCTTCTCTGGATTCAACCCATGGCTAAAGAGTCTCCCTTCCATAATCATGAATATTTTGGTAGCCCAACAAGCTTCTGTGATTTTATATCATCTTCCCAAAACAGAGTTATTTTTTCATCCCTCCAGTTTTGGTTCTGGGGTTCTTATTTTCTACTTTCTGTCGAGCAGAGAAAACTGTATTTCTCAAGATATTTATCTAATCTCTCTTGGATTGGATCAGGCATAGGCAAACTCGGCCCTCCAGATGTTTTGGGACTATAACTCCCATCATCCCTAGCTAACAGGATCAGTAGTCAGGGATGATGGGAGTTGTAGTCCCAAAACATCTGGAGGGCCGAGTTTGCCTATGCCTGGATTGGATCCTTGGGCTCCATGACAGAAGAAAAGCAGGGTATAAATGTAAAATAATAAATTAATAAAGTGTGACAATATTGTATTCACATTTCCAGTAGTATTATATAGATCCCATTCCACTTAATTCTACTATCTTTGAATAGTCTCCTCATACTAATAGCTCTTGCTCTATATGTCTATTTAGTGTCATCTGCAGACTTAATTAATGTGTTGTTTACTTCCTTTCCTAGATCATTAATAATCCTGCTAAATAAAAGCAAGCCAAAATAACAATCCCCTTGGTGCATGCCAATGGACGCCTTGTCTCAGCCCTGATGCATCGTCCATTATCTCCTGTCTTCATTTAAGCACCTTTAGCCAGTTTTCAGTCAATGTGACAGCTTTTGCACTGGGACCAAGTGTTGATTGATTTCAATTCAAAGCAAACAAAAACATGAAGATTAAAGGAAAGTACCTCTCTGAATTTGACTTCCTTCCTATCAAATTTCTAAAGCAAACAAACAATACAGTCACAAACATTTAGGAACTGGGGGTTACTAAAACAACAACAACAACAACACCCATCCCTCAGTATTATTAACATGAATATTCCTCTATTACACACATATTTACAGACATTAATTTGATTCTCCAGAGTATTGTGATGTATCTGGGGACGGGGAAATCTTAGCCTTGCCTCCCTTAAAAGTCCCCATTTTTAAAACAAAACAAAACAAAACAAAACTGCACACCATTCAGCTACTTCTTAATTATTTTGGGGTAAAAAAGAGCAAGAGGTGAACCCCTGCTTCCCGCCTTCAAAATATGAAACCACTCTGTGTTTCTAGAATGTATTGCTGTAGAGAGCTACTGCTACTCAGAGCAGACAATACTAGGGCAGAAAAGCAGTGTGATCTGATGTACGATAGCTCCCTTTGCTGGAATTATTTCTGCACATCTCCCTAGGCACACACACACACACACACACACACACACACACAAATCAAAATGATGTGGAAATGAGAAACATAATGGCAAAAGTTCCCAAGAAATGCTGGGCCAAGAGAGGTCTCTTTCTCACCAACACCAAGAGTTAAAGCAGTGAAAAGCATCCCATTTTGAGTGTTGTAAAACTCACATATCATAGTCACCCAATATTTATTTTATTGATTGATTGATTGATTGTGATGAGTAGGAAACATATCTATTGTTAAGGTATGAGCTTACAGCAGAAAAGCATTCCAGAACACTATTGCCATAGGCAAGGTTGATACACACTATTGACTGTCATGAAAGACACAGATAGTTAACTTGTATTATCCATTCCGAAGTAAGCTTTTAAGTTTTGGGATTAATTTATAGGTGTGCGAGTTTATTTTTTATTTTTTAAGGGGTGGCATAGGAATCTGCCATAATGAACAAATTTTCTAATGGTGAAAAATGTTTCATTGTTTGTCATAATTTTACCTCAGACCACATGCCTCTCAATATCAAATCAGACATATTTCATTCTCACCTATCTTTCCCCTCACCCCAGTAGCAGTGCTATGCTTTTGGCAAACTGTGTTCAAATTAATATGCAATTAGTCAAAATGCACAGCAGTTCAGGCAACAGCATTTGGAATTCAGGGCATTTCCTAGGATTAATAACTGGGGAGGAAGAACTGTTGGCCATTTGTAATCCCTACAGATTGATCGGCATCGAATGCTTTGCTGCTGACAATGGGGGGTGGGGGTGGGGAGGAAACACGAGGTTACCACTATGGATTGTTTTTCCAGTAGTCATTTTTAATTACACAAATACAGCATTGCTATAGGATTAATATCCAACATCAATCAGCTTGATTAAAAAACAACATATGATAAGAGGAACAAAAGAATTAAGGCATGAGGAATAAGTTACTATTGTAGTTTTTAAAGTGGCTTCTCCTGTATATCTAGGCTTCTGTTCCCCTGTTATTCACAAATACTTTTATGGAACATATGCATATACAACTATACACAAGCTAGTGCATAGCTCAGTTAGGGATCAAGCAAATAGCCATCCATTTCCCTAAGATTCTTTGAATTGCTTTTGTTGACCACCAGCATTACGCTTTCCATTTTTAAGTTCAGAATAGAGTAGTTGCTTTGGAAGACAATAATCAGGCATCCACACAATATGACCAGTCCAACGAAGTTGATGTTGAAGAATCATTGCTTCAACACTAGTGATTTTTGCTTCTTCCAGTACATTGGCATTAGTTCGCCTGTCCTCCCAAGTGATGTGGAAAATTTTTCGGAGACACCAGCTAGGTAGTATATGAAGGCTTTAAGGACCACAAAGTTATAAATTGCTAGAGTAGGCTCAGTGATGTCACATCCGCTCTTCTCCTGAGAGGGAGGAAGTAAGGCTTGTTTTCTGTTCCTGTTCTCTCTCCCCCCCGTGTTGTATGTATGGAGGCAAACATGCCTTAACATAGATGCTAGCATCAGACATGTGTCTGAGGCTGCTTTTGCTGAATTTTTAGCTAAGGATATTTTACCTGCATTTCTTATTGTTGCTAAGGACAATACATGACTGTAAGTAAGGTATGTTTTGAGTATAACAATCATATTCAGTAGAGATTTATGGTGTGAATGGAGGAATGAGTGTAGGCCTGTTTTTAGCCTGAAGAACACCCCTCTAAAATGGAGTCTCGTTAAGACTTGTGGGACTGATAAGGTTGGCAAGTGGTGAGGAAGAAGTGCTGAGCTCAAGAGAGGTGGCAAACAAACAGGCTGATAACAAAGGATGGGTTTTGAGCAAGATTGACTAGTGAGGATGTGATGAACAACTTTGACAAGGAACAGATGGTGGTGAATCACCAGAGCTGGAATGTCTGATTGAAAGTATATAAAAGGACTTTCCAGTGAAAAGGTATGCCAGGTTCCCAGCGCCACAACACCTGCCACTCGTCCTCTTGTCAATAGCCTGATCAGCTACTGGTGTAGAGTTGGTGAGTACAATTGAGAATGTTCATATGTGTGTGTTAGGGACTGCAATTTTAACGTATATAATAAAAAGTTTTGCTAAGTTGCAACTACCTGGGTCTACTTGTGTTTCTTTCTCCTAAAGAACCAGCTAAAAACGGATTCAAAAAGAACCATTAATTTGTAATTTGTTATTCTTACTTCAGTATGTGGTCTGTTTCTCTGCAGGAGGGGTAAAGGGGGAACCTATTAAAAGGTTTAAAAGCCTATTCCTATACTTCACTAAATCTGCCTAACAATGGAATTTAAACTCTGCTACAGGGGCTCTTTATGTGCAAGTCCTGCTTTGTTAAAAACTGGTACCAGCCATTTTTCTTCACTTTCCTAGCCCACATACATGGGTCTGTGGAGGTTTAACTATAATTAGTGTATCCTCTTACCCACCAGAGGAGACATTCTCATGTACCTTCAAGACAAAATCACAACATTCCAGATTCTGTGCTAAAGGCCATGATGTGTAGATTTCTGCTCTGGGATTGTGATGAATCAGAATCCCAATAAAAACTACTCAGCATTTTCTCCAGAGTGAAAGGGAAGTTTTCTTTCCCTCTTACCCACTCAGGTGGTTACAAGCTGCCAATGGAGGAAATCAGTGAGCAGAGGTATTCTACTGGGACAAATTAAGAAAACCTGGAGAAGTAGAGGTGAGGATAATACATTTCCTGACTCTTGCTGGTGGTTTGCCAGTGTTGGATTCGACACAAAGTGGAGGACCCTGAGCACAGGGAACATGGAAGCAGGGAAGAAAAGAACCAACCAGAACAAGAAATTCTGTGATTCACTCTTGTGTTTTGAAGCTAATCCTTTAATGACCTGGCCATAAATAACCAAAAAATAGCTTTAAAGATTACCAGGAGTTTCCATCACACACTCACATTTGCCTCATCTAAGCCAACCAGGGAGAATGTTTTCTGACTCTACTTGATGGCCAGCTGACCAAATGCTCAGAGGGCACTATAGCTTCACTTTGATTCACCCTCTCCTCAGGCTGTTCAGATCTCAATTAGCTTTTAAGTTGCATTATAGATCCGCTAACAGTTGTGCAGTTAAATCATTAATTACTTTCCTAAGTCAGCTGGGAACTCAATTTCACTTTGGTTTGCAGTTTGTGCTTCATACTAGATTACTTAGCTAATCCATATAAACATCTTCAGACACTATAATTTAAGAGAGTTAATGATGAGGAAGCTTAGATAAGTTTATCACAAAATAATTCTTAGTTAGGGATTTGAAGTACAAAGCCCCTCAAAAGCAAAGGCCTATGGTAGATAAACAAATCTCTTGCCACACATACATGCAAACATTCTTGAATTCGCAGTCGAAACAAAATAAAAGAAAATTCCTTCCAGTAGCACCTTAGAGAGCAACTAAGTTTGTTCTTGGTATGAGTTTTCGTGTGCATGCACACTTCTTCAGATACACTGAAACAGAAGTCACCAGGCCCTTATATGTAGTGAGATATATCTGTAGACCAACGGCAGACCAACACGGCTACCTACCTACCTGTAACTTGAATTCACAGATTAGAGAGTAAAACTGTGAACTTCATTTAGGAGAAACTGATGATTTCTTAAACTTTTCAAAAGTTTTGAAAAGTAAGTAGTTTTACTTTGAAGATGGTTGCTGATTGGTTCAATAAAAAGCAGCATGTCTGAAAGCCAGAACCACTAATCATTAAAGTAAATTTTCAAGGAGACCATTGCTGATTCTCTTGTTGCATAGGACAGGATGTTGTACTGCTTAGGGTGTTAAACTGGGGAGGCCCAGGTTTGAATCTCTACTCAGCCAGAAAGCTAACTGGATGACCTTGAACTCTCAGTATAGCCTACCTGACAGGGTGATGCTAGGATAAAAGGTAGGTATTGCTGTTGTGAGAGAACCAAGCTGCCTGCATTTTGGGTCTCCACACTATCACAAGTCTCCATTTTATCTAGAAATGTTAGCTAGCAAAGGCTAATGGCTTAGGACTGGATTCATTTTGCTAGTCCCACCGATGCCTTCTATTGAGTGGGAAAGAGTGCCCTAGCACTACATACACTGTTGTGGGAACTCTTGAAAGAATGGAAACCAAATCTCCTCTGCTTCCCAATTCAATCAACACAATGCCATTCAACTTAGCAACTGGCTATTAGACTGGAAGTTCCATCAAACCCAGCCATTGTGGCCAATGGTCAGGGATGGTGAGAGTTGGAGTGCTACAACATATGGTGAGCACCATGTTGGCTACTCTTGTATCAAAGCATCACCATGCACTTGGCTCACTGCCACCTCATCTTTCTTTCTTTGTATCCATCATTCTCACCCTCCCTCCTGGGAGAAACCTCCATAATTTAATTTGCAACTTGACTTTTATTTTATCAATAAAACATTATTTTTCCCCTTTTTACTCCCCCTCCTTTTAAAGAAAAAGCTTTGACCCTATCTCTGTTCTCCTCAGTACCCTGAAACAACATGCCACTAATTAGTCTTACTGTGTTTTTTTTAGTAAATGTGCTGGTTTCTGGGCCAGCTGTTATTAAGCTGACAGCAGCCTATCATCCAGCATAATAGAGCCAGGATCACAAATAGGTCCTCTACCACCACCCAGTCATTTGTGTTCTGTAAGGGCTTATTCCCTGTAAAATGAAAAGCAGGTTTCATAGGTACATAGAGACACATGTCCCCAGCAATCTTAGTAACTGAGTATCATGAGCTTCTTTGAGGAAGAATGAGAAAACGAAAATGACAACAATAATAGCGGGAGATTTTAAGAGTGCACATATGTTAATGCTAAATTTGCTATCGAAGTAATGGCACTAGACAAGGTTGAAGCTTCCAGCTAAAATTACTTTATAGGTCAGGGTATTAGTAGTTGTGCAGCACCTCGCATCATAACAACTACCAGTTTCTTCCTTTTTCTTCCTTTCGTATTTTCAATCATAAGAAGCCATTGGAAATTAACGAGAAATGCTATTTAAGATTCCTACAAAGCGAATGAAATATGTGAATAGGATAGCCATTATATTGTCTTTAAATCTAAACTGATGACATTACAATGACAGGAGTGGTAGAAAATGTAGAACAGCAACAAATCTTTGGAACTTAAATCAATACTGTAGCCATGCTTAAATGCATCTCTTAAAGATTACACACAGGAAATTTCTACCTCACTACGAGTTGGACATGAGTTTAGTCCTGGGCATGTCTACTTGGAAATAAATCCCATTGTGTTCACTGGGCTTGTTCCTAGGTAGGTTTGCAGAGGATCATTGCCTTATTGATTGTCTGAAACACTATACCTACATTTATCTCAATAATCCTTTAAATAACCCTGTAAGGTAGGACACTTATCACCCTTACATTGCAGATGAGAGATTGAGGCTGACAAAGGTTGCCGTCAAAGGCAACCTAGTGAGTTCACGGCAGAGAAAACATTCAACGCTGAACTTCCTGATTTGTAGCTCAGTCCCTTACCTGCTTTATGAGGATTGACTAAAGGAGAAGACCTGATCAATATGCAAGCCTTATAATGTCATTTTAATAGCTATGTGTATTTTGCTTGAGTGCCTATAGTTTTTTCTTGCTGCAGTCAGCTACCTAATCTGTGGCATCTTCTGGCATCATAGCATCTAGCTATGTTTCCTAGGCTGCAATATTAGTCATTCCCATGGGTGGATGAATCTGTCAATCTCAGATTTTATCAGTTTCTCATTTTTCCACTCTTAACCTGATGTAGAAATGTGGGGGATTCAATTTTTTTTAAAGACGCAAAACAGGTCCCCGCGAAATATTTCAGTGTGAATTTCACCTCCTAAAGACCTAAGCACAGCTGTTTTGCAACTGCAGATCAATTTTTCCTTAATGAATTTTGTATGTTATCTACACTAATTTAGGAATTTAAGCACACTTTAGTATATGCATTTTTGTACACATTACTTTGCTGGAGAACTGCATTGCAGAATTCGCACAGGTGCAAATTTCAAAGGTTGGCTGTGTTTTGGTTTGCGTCTGGTTTCCAGAAGTGTAAATTAGGTAGGTTTGCCTAAATATGCAAACTGAATTGAATTCCCTCATCCCCATTTGCTCCTCGTTGGGTGACTTTGCCAGTGGGAAATCTTTCCGAGTGCCCATTTTTAACCTTTTCCTCAGGCATTGCTATAATTTTAAGTCCTTTATAAACACCTGTTATTGTAAAGCTTTTCTTATCCCCCCCATTAAACAGGGTCTAATAAAAGAAATTGCCATTCCACTGATCATCTGTTTGGAAGAGAAGTAGGAGTGGGTGGGGGGTTAATGAATGGAATCCCTTCCCATTTCACCACCTGACCAGGGGATTAGTAGGATTCCGGTTTGGTTTAGCTGGCTTTGCATGTGAAATCTCCATCACGTATGAAGCAGCTATACAGCTAGGGCAGCAATGGGGAATGTTTTTCACTTGGAGGGCCAGTGGTGAGCAGGGCCATAGGCAAAATGTGGGTGGAGCCAGAGGCAAAGATGGGCAGAACAACAGATGTGATAGTTAAAAAGGTAAAGGTAAAGGGACCCCTGACCATTAGGTCCAGTCGTGTCCGACTCTGGGGTTGCGGCGCTCATCTCGCGTTACTGGCCAATGGAGCCAGCGTACAGCTTCTGGGTCATGTGGTCAGCATGACAAAGCCACTTCTGGCGAACCAGAGCAGCACACGGAAATGCCATTTATCTTCCCACCGGAGCCGTACCTATTTATCTACTTGCACTTTGACGTGCTTTTGAACTGCTAGGTTGACAGGAGCTGGGACCGAGCAATGGGAGCTCACCCCGTTGCAAGGATTCGAACCGCCGACCTTCTGATCAGCAAGCCCTAGGCTCTGTGGTTTAACCCACAGCGCCACCTTTGAACAATAGGCTAAATTCCAGGATATAAAATAAAACCCAGTCATGCAAAAGTGAGAAATTTCTATACACATGCACCATACAATTCTTTCCATGTTCCATTCAAGTAAGCAGAAAATTTTATCATACTTCAAGGGACAATCTAGTTGGAAGACATGGAACAGGTTTGGTGGGGGTTGTGGTCCTGTGAGAGGGATATGGCCCGGATGTCTATGACCTGGGGAGAATCCCGAGGGCTGGACAGAAATAAATGGAGGGCTGAATTTGCCCCTGCCCAGGCCTTATGTATCCCACTCCTGACCTAGGAACAAGGATGCATACTGTTTCTAGTTAGATTAGGTTCAGCAAATCAAAGATGCACCACTGTTTATGCAATCTGATCTTCCGCTGTGCCACAAAACTTAACTTGCAGTGTATTTACGAATCTGCAATACAGAACATGGACTAATATTTGACTTCTAAACCCATATTTTAAACATTAAAAGTACTAGATAAGTATTTGTGTGATATTGAGTATATATTGGTGAATCAAAAAGCAAGAAAAACAAATTTAAAACATAGAACTGAAATGATTGTGAACATGACTTCTCCATAATTCATGGATGATTTGCTTCAAAGTATATTTTCTCTTAATGAGCCTCCTCTAAATGCAGTGATTGTAATTTTTCTAAGCATTTTCCTTTGAGAAAGCCATAAAATGTAAGTGATAACATTAAAAAAAAAACTATTTCAGTGATAGTGCATAGTGCATCTGGTTGTAAGTTAATGGTTTACATATTAATTTGCTCATCTCTCTGATGGGCAGAAAATTGCTTTAATATAAATGCAGTTAAATTTGTCATTTTACATCTACACAGCTTATGCTGTGAAATTTATTATGGGCCCTGACAAATTGTTCCAGAGCAATTTAGCAGACTTTTGCGAATGGGGGACAAATTTTATATGTCAAGTATGGAGGATGGGATAAATATTCTACCTTCCAGTATAAATCATGTATGGTTTTATCTTGATTGTCCAATCGGCTTTTTAAAAGACATCTGAGATAATGATGGGAGAGTATGACTTGATCTGTGAGACAACCAAAAAAGCATTTATTCACAGAGAATTTACTTCCACAAGGTGTGGCAATGGCCACCAATTTAGACAGCTTTGAAAGGGGATAAGACCAACTCTTAAGACTGTCAGTGGTGACTGGATGGTAGTACCCAGAGTGCTAGTTGCTGGGTAGCGACAGTAGAAGATGGCTACTATGTCGTCCTGCCTGTAAACTTCTCAGGCACATCTGGTTGGTCATTATGGGAATCGAAATGCTGAACTAGACAAGCCTTTGATCTGATTCAGCAGAGCTCCTCTTATAGCCTTATGTTTGAAGGAAGAAATTTCCCCACAGTTTGAAAGGGGGGGTGGGGAACCCTTAGAATACTTTATTTTTGAAATACGTAAATGTAACCACAGCACATGCTAAACGCAAACAAGCTCAGTATGTATGGAGCACACCTTGTCCTCACTGCAATTTGTCCTTTCCCTGCTTACAATCATATGGGGTGAGAGAAGGCTTCAAGAGGGTCTCATGTAACCTTAATGGGACCCTCTTTAAGCTTAGCTCAGTTTGACTGAGGGACTTCATTCAAGTTGCTGCCCTATGCCCTGTAAGCTAACTCAGTGACTGCACCACTCCCTGGAGACTTGAAAAGCAACCTTGGGGTGGAGGCTATTGCAGTGTTCTGCTTCAGCTGGGATTGGTGTCCAGGAGTTGTTGTTTTCTTAAAACACCTTAGAGAAACACTTTCAATTTTCATGACTTGCTTAGCTGTCTCTCACAGAATATGCAAATCTTCATATGAAAATGGAAACTTGCAAGAATTTGACACCTCAGGTATGATGCATTACTTAACTAAATGACTAAATGCTTTTAACTTGAAAGGCACTTGCATGCCATGAGATCTGAGACAACTAATGATTTCCTCTCTGTCTGTCTAGCACCAGGTGGATTTAGACCCAATGTAGTCTCTTTTCATGACAGCAGCATCCTTCTTGAGTGTCTCATTATCCATCTTCTGTAATCTTCGCCTTCTTAATCATTCTCTCAGTGGTTTCTATGTAGAGGTGTTTAAATCACAAGAGATGTTGAGGGTACTGCATATCCTCCCAGTTTGTCCAATCTAGTTTTTCTGAATTCATTATCTGTGATATAGTTGTTTGTGTTTATTATAATTGTACTAATTGTTCCTTTCCATCACAGAAAACTCTTCTACACATGGAATCCTACTTGAAGGTAGCACAATATCTAAAATATCTCACAATCTTGACATAATTTTTCACTTGTCTATATATAACAATCCAGATGCTTTTGAAGAACAAAATACAGTGGTACCGGGTAACCTGTACTTTACCGGAAGTCTGTACCAGAAGTCTGTTCTTAAACCAAAGCGTTCTTAAACCAAGACACGCTTTCCCATAGTAGCGGGGGACTCAGTTTACAAATGGAACATACTCAACAGGAAGCGAAACATGTTCTTATTCCAAGGGAAAGTTCACAAACCAAAACACCTACTTCCGGGTTTGCAGCGTTCTTTAATCCAAGTTGTTCATAAACTAAGCTGTTCTTAAACCAAGGTACCACTGTAGCATTCTTTTCTGTAACAGAATTCACTATATTCAATTTCCCATTTTATTCTATTTTATTTATGGGGTAGAAAAGGAAGGGCTTAAATATCAGCTGTTCATTTCAAAATTTTCTGTCCTTTGGCAAATAAATACCATTAATATGAACACTCAGTGAATGCTTGAAGATCAGATATGCTCATTTTAATGGAAAATATTAAAATGGAAGTAATGTGGTTTGGTGTAAGAAGGGTGATGTTTTGTGAGAATGTACACATTACAAATAATGTTCATACAAATATGTGTGACTGGGTGAAATTATGGTGAATTTGGGAATCTCCACCAGAATTTGGAGTGGGAATGAAAACAGATCCATAATATTTAGCCCATTCCGCCCCCCCCCCAAAATAACATTTTTGGGGGGTGAACACTGTCACTCGCTTTACAGTTGTCTTTTGCCTAATCAAAAGGATCAATGAGATTAGTATTGCAATCTTATAAATATCTATTTAGAAGAAAGCCACATTCAATTCAATGGAACTTTCTCCCATTTAACTGTGTATAGAATTGCAGCCTAAGTCGCAGAATCATTGGGCTATGACTATTTAATCTTATACAAGTCAGTATGCTAGGCAATCTGAAGAAATAAAAACTAAAAACTAAAGACTGTGAGGAGCCTCTTCTTCCGGGGTCTACAAAGCAAACCAGCAAACAAACATATCTGTACAATTTCTATGAATAACAATGGAGGTATCTTGTGGCAAAGTCCCCTATAAGGAGCAGTGATTGCAATTCAGCCTAAAGAAAATCAGTTGCTTATCTGACATTTTGTATAACAAAAGGAAGGATGATGAAGGAACCAGTAATATTTTTGAAGAGTGGAGTTAGAGGGCAGCCCAGCTGCATCCCTTTCCATCTCCCTTTGCACCAAAGTTTTTTTTCTACAGAGAAGCAGGCCCCCTCCCATTTGCCTTCCAATAGATGATTTATAAAATATCCATGAAAGACTAAGTGAATTGCAGCTCCTTAAAGAGATGAAGTGATCCAGTCATTAAGTGATTCAGTGAATTGTCTCATCAAACTACTGTTTACAGGTTAGGGAATGAATTCTTCCAGAGCATCCCTTCTCTGGGAGGAATTATATATTAGCCTAACAAGAAAAAAAATTGTTCAGTGGAGGCAGGCAATCACAAGGAATCAAAGGAAAGGGCATGCCTGTAAGATCTCTCTGCTGATGACATCTTTAATCTCGGCAATTGTTGGGCTACGGGGAAACTATTCATACTCGATGGACTACAGAGTGGCTTTTGAGTGAGCCAATTAGTTTTAGTCTGAGTTAAGGTTGGTTGTTCCTTGGAAGGCAAACATGCCTTTCCCTACATAATTACCCATGAATATGTCCGTGTGCATGCACACGAAAGCTCATACCAAGGAAAAACTTAGTTGGTCTCAGGTATCTGAAGAAGTGTGCATGCACACAAAAGCTCATACCAACAACAAACTTAGTTGGTCTCTAAGGTGCTACGGGAAGGAATTTTTTTATTTTATTTTGTTTTGACTATGACAGACCAACACGGCTATCTACCTTTAACTCCCATTAAGCATGTGCTTTTTTCTGAGTAGACAAGCAGAGGGTTGCATGGTTAGTGACCAGCACTGGAGTTGTTCTCCAAAGAGCCTATATCATTTCCATATGGCCACAATTTTGAGAACTAGTTTTGCTGCACCCAGGCACTAGTCCACACCCATTGGGTCCTTTAATATCTATATATTAAACTTCTTTTGCAAGCCTACTAAGTTCAGATATGTTTTGCTGTGTGACAGCACAAGACTCTTCTGTCCAATTTCCGGTGATTCCTTCCTCTCATTGCTGCCTCACCCTACAACACAGTCTAATGGTTGAATTAGTTCCCTTTGGGTATCACTATATTGTGGGCAATATAAGAGAACATGCCCAATGGATTAATCTCATCAGAATTACATGGACATAATTTCTGTTTGACTGACACAGTCTAACTGTTCAAGAGGGGTTACAGAGGGGTGCAGAAGGAGGGGAAGAAACATGAAAAATCCATTTTGTGAGCTTACAATCTGCTCATGCAGTGTGTGTGTGTATGTGTGTGTGTATCTATCTGTATCTATATTAACTGACTCTTTTCTTGAAGCATTACACTTGAAGATCCAAGAGTGCCTTTACACTTACAGTTACAGGTAGGTAGCCGTGTTGGTCTGCCATAGTCAAAACAAAATAATAATTTAAAAAAAATCCTTCCAGTAGCACCTTAGAGACCAACTAAGTTTAACAAACTTAGTTGGTCTCTGAGGTGCTACTGGAAGGAATTTTAATTTATTTATTTAGTTTTTACACTTACACACACAGACATTCACTCATTCATTCAGCAGATGAGCCGAATAGTAGCAACAACACTCCAAGTAACAAATTAATATGAGGTGCTACTTACATAGCAATCCTAAACATATTTGCTCAAAAGGAAGTATCATTGTTTTCAATGAGTTTGCTCAAAAGGAAGTATCATTGTTTTCAATGAGTTTTACCGGTACTTCCAAGTGAGCCTGTATAAGATTGAAGCCTACATACATTTCTTCTCCCTTCCCGACAAATTCAGTTACATTTTCTGTTTATATAAGTAATGAGGGAGGGGGAAAGGAACTTAAATGTCTGAAACATTCCATTGAAAAAGGATCTGGCAGAGGGCATTTTTTAATATATATATAAATTATATATTATATAATTATATATAAATTATATATATAATTATATAATATATAAATTATAGTTTTATAATTTAATTTGAAACCAATTAAAATATTTGTATTAACACCCAGAAAAAGGCGAAGTTTTTGTCAGACATAAGACAGTTATTGGAAAAGCAAAAGCCACACATTTTCCTCAACCAGCTGCAACTTCCTCAGAGGTCTGAGAAAGCAAATGTGATCTTTACAGTTTTGTTCTTAACCATCTGTGTGAATTTAAAAGCTTCACCTGTCATCACATCAGATGTGAATGTATTTATAATGAGCAAGACTAAGGAGTCAGCTTTCGGATGCTTGGAGTGTATCCAATACTTCCAACTAAACATCAGGAAGAACTTTCTCACGGTAAGAACTGTTTGGCAGTGAAGCAGACTCCCTTGGGAGGTTGTGGACTCCCCTTCCTTGGAGGTTTTTAAGCAGAGGTTGGATGACCATCTGCCATGGATGCTTGAGTTGAGATTCCTGCATTGCAGGTGGTCGGCCCCTTCCAACTCTAGAATTCTATTCTATTTTATAAATGGAGTTATATACTTGAGTACCATAAACTTCATATGCTAATCTTCAGTGCTTTGAGCAGTAAAAGGAGATTTTATTCCAGAATTTAACATTATTGCCTCATAAGTCCAATACAAAGATGGTGAATCTGTGACTCTCCACCACAGCTTGTATGTATGAGATTGCTGTCTTGGCATTTTTTGGTTAACCCATTCATAGGGTAAACATGTAGCTTTTCTCCATCTGGAATTGTTTGTAGTTGTCCTCAACATACTGCTTTCAATCTAGATTGATTCCTAAATCCTCTTGTCCACAAGGGTGTGCGTGGTTAATTGACACACATTTGAAACCCCTCCCCTTCATTAGGTTACTCAGACCTTTTCCTCCCTAGACACACTGCAGGTATATGAAGAAAGAAGTGGTGATTGTCATTCTGCTATACCAGGGGTCAGCAACCTTTTTCAGCCATGGACCGGTCCACTGTCCCTCAGAGCATGTGATGGGCCAGATTATATTTTGGGGGGGGGATGAACAAATTCCTATGCCCCATAAATAACCCAGAGATGCATTTTAAATAAAAGCACACATTCTCCTCATGTAAAAACACACTGATTCCCGGACCATCCGCGGGCCGGATTGAGAAGGCGATTGGGCCACATCCGGCCCACGGGCCTTAGGTTGCCTACCCCTGTGCTATACTCTCGCCCACATCATTGGGCAGGTGTGGATACACTCCCCCACCCCCATTGTCAGACCCACCTATACCTCTTTTTACCTGTTTTCAAATGGACACACTTCAGGGTAATACAGAATGAGCTTTTATTTTCTGAATAAAACCAGTCTCAAGAAGTGCTTTCAAGAGCCAACACAAACAAACAAACAAACAAATGCAATAGATCTAGATTGTGTGCAGACCATTTAGGGGGGAAAAACACAAGTATCCAAACACCATCGCTTCTAGAATTAAATGCTGTGTGTATATAGTCTCCTGCCGCCGACACATTATTTTGAAATACATCTCTCGACTTACCAAGGAACCACTATGTTGAATGGCAGCATTGCATGCAGCATTTTAAAGGAGAAGCTACAGCAGTAGGTACACTTTGTAGTCAAAATGTGACTCAAGTCTGAAGCAGCACAAGGCTAAATAGGCAGTACTTCATCACTCTTCTCTTGACAAAAATAAAATAAAATCTACCCCCCCTTGTAGAATAGCATATCTATGTTTGGAATATTTTCCATGCCCGGCTCTTTGATGAAGGCAGAATGAGATTTGAAAAACAGCTGGAGGACACCAATCTACACATACCAATTTGTTTATGTATAAAACATGCACACAGTATTAAATGCTACTTTAACTGGCTGTGTGCTTCTGCATGCCTCTGTCCTACTGTGGCAGCACTCCATGTCAAGAAGGTGCCCTGAGGATCCTACAAATCATAAATAAGTTATTTTTGGAGAATGCTATTGTTATTTCCAAAAAATAATTTACTTATAATTGGCATAGGAAATGGCAAACAATATGCCCTTCCTTCCTACTTTATTGGCAGCCATCGAACTGCTTAACGCAAGGTGATAGGATGGAGGCAATCTCTGCCAGGAGCTGGGGGACTGACATCAGTTTAAATTAATTGCTCATGCATTTATGTATCAGAACAAAGAGATGCTAGCACATTTATAAAATGTATGAATAATATATCAGGGAGTCATTTAAAAGTCTCACTGTCATACCTGGCAAATACACTGATCAAGCCATTTCACTGATTTCATTTCAACACGTCAATTCATCTGTCATTAAGGAGTAGCACTTTAACCATGTTTTTTCAAATGCATCATGATTTTTAAAGTATGCTGTTGAACTACAAAGGTCACCTGACCGATGCTGCCTTCAATACTGCCACTTAGGTGTACTTTCAGTATGACTATTTGCCCTGTGAGAATCTTAAGACCTGTCATAAAGCATGCGTAGACATCACTTAGTCAGGAATCTCTTCATGTATAATTGATTGCAAACTTGCAGATTGGGCAATCTCTTGGTAGTCATAAAATAATACACCTATGCTAACCTTTATTAAGTGACATCTGCAAACCAACATCTTCTTATACACAGAGCATTAGGGAGATAGAATGTTGCTTTAGACAAATTCAGAGACTGCTGGTTCATCTAGCTCAGTATTGTCTACATGGATTCAGGGGCATAGGAAGGGGTGTGGGATCTGCCCCAGGTGCCATCATGGGGGGGGGGGGGGCTGTGACAAAATGGTGGCTGAACTCGACGCTGCCTGTGTAGTGGAACCGAGCGGGGTTGAGTTGCATCACAATGCCAATGCATCCCCTTCCCACCTCTGTGGCCGGGCGCATGCATGGTTGACCAGGCACTGCTCTCCCTACCCGTCCATGTCCCGCCCTCGCTCAGGTGCTGTGTGTCTGTGTGGCCGTGCGTGCCGCAGTGGAAACTCTGCTCAGGGGTCAAGGCAGGGCACATGCTTTCACCTTTCATTTAAGGGCCAAGGCACAATGGTTTGGGGATGGGGGGAGGAGAAGTGGTGCCTAGGAGAGCTCCACAGCCCAGCTAGTTTGAGGGGGCAGAGAGATCATGCGCTGGTTTAGGGGTGGAGAGAAGAGGAGGGAGGTGAGAAGGAGCCGTGTCTCTGACGAGGCAAGGTGGGATCAGGACCAGCAACAGCATCTCCTGCGCAACTTTCTTTGAAGGGGTGTGGAGGGAGGGAGGGGGAAGGCGGGATCTGCATTGGGATGCCCTGCACAGCTCTCTTTGACAGAAGGGGGTGGAGGGGAGAAGGGGGAGAAGGCAGGATCTGCATCGGGATCGCCTGCGCGGCTCTCTTTGACATATTTCAATTTCAATGGGGGAGTTGACAAAAAAAAAATCGTACCGGGTACCACCTGATCTTGCTACGCCACTGCATGGACTAGTAGACTTCTCCAGGGGTTTCATACAATACAGCAGTCCTTCCAGCCCTATCTGGAGATGCCAAAGGACTTAAACCATGTGACCTACTGCTCAGCTATAGCCCTTCCTCAGAAATCATTGTGATGTAACATAAGCTTGGTTTAACAGTATATATCCCCCAGCAGTGCAAATGGAAATGGATGTAAAATGTGACAACTGTATCAATACCTCATGCTTGCTGAAATAATCACATCATCTTGCAATACTTCCTGGGTGTGCATGGGTGTATCAGTTATCTACTCAGCACCAAATATCAGAGCCCTAACCCTGTTCAGACATTCAAAGATTGTATGGGGGAATAAAGGGAACAGAGGCCATGGGTCTCTGCACATCCACCTTCCCTCCAAATATCCTATCCCTTTCAGCTCCACACTATAGTTCATGCATTGTGCTGGAAGTTCTGAAGCAATTGATTGTGTTCAGAACCTTCCCTGCAATCAGAAACCTGAAACAACCCAGGGGTCCAGTCAATCACACCAAGAATGTCCCTTCAGAACTTCCCATTCAATGAGTGAAGCTTGGAGTGAACCTGGCAGGGATAAGGATATTGGGCTCAGGGCTGGCACAGGCTTTATTCTCCCCAGACATTCTTTGAAATACTGGAATAAAACTCCCTTGTGTGCTGTGTAATGATGTGGTTTTCCCCCACACATTTGTCCTCTTACATACCTGCATCGCAGGCAGTTGGACTAGATGTTCCTTGGTATCCCTTCCAACTCTACAATTCTACTATTCTATGATTCTATATAAAAAAAGTTTTTTGTTGTTTCATCACTACAGAAATCCTGCTTCATATTCTGAAGGCTATAGAACTAACTGGTACCCTTAGGAACCCATTCATAAGTTCTCTTGGGAGCTGCTTTGAATGTTACACCTAGTTCGAGTGGGGGAGACAGAAAGTGCAAATGGCACAAATTTCCTTTTTGCTTTGAATTCCATTAACAGGTGTGGGAAATCTGTGTTCCTCTAGATCAGGGGCGGACTTTGGTAATACGGCACCCTGAGCAAGGATAAAATTTGGTGCCCCTCCTAAATATTTCTTATTTTCTCAACAATTTATTATTTATGCATTATTTTGTGCCCTCTCATCTTGGTGTTCTGTGCCGGTGACCCACATCACATTAAAACCAGTGTTGTATAGATGTTGTTGGGTTCTAGCTTCCATCAGCCCCACTAATTTCCATTAGCTCCACCAAGAATGGAAAACGTCAGGAACAATGGGAGTTGTTGTTCAACAACATCTTTAGGGCCACAAGTTAGCCACCCCTGCCCTATAACATCTGAAGAACTTGTGCATTTCTACTTCCATTCTCCACCACCACACACTCACTGTGGTGTATGTTAAGTTCTTAATGTTTAGGCATCACAATTCTAATCTCAAGGATGCTTCAGTTCTGGTAGACAGAAATGTTGATATCTGTCCATAAACTGGTCTTTGAGGAAAGGTGAGTGGTGTAAAGAGTCGCCCTGATGAGATGAGTCTGCACTAGAGATGGGTGAATCTGCCAGTTTTGTTACTCCAGTTTCTCACTTTTCTGAAGTTCAGCTCTGCACATTTCTGTATCAGTTTGCAATTTTTTAAAAAAACACAACCCCTCATGAAAATTCATCAGCATTTTAGTACATTTCCCTCCTAAAGTACACATTTTTCTGCAAGCAATTTTCCTCAATTTAATGCATTTTGCAAGTTATTTTCATGAATAATGCAATTTTATGCACACTTTCTATTAATATATGCATTTTGTACATATTATTTGATTGGAGAAATACTTCTCAAAATTAAGAGAAGGGAACAAATTGGAGGATCACTTTGGTTTCAGTCTGTGAAATGTGTCAGCAAGTGTGCATTAGGGACATTAACATTGAAATGTGAACCAGACCAAGTATCTCCTGTGTCCCTGCTCTACACTGGACTTTTCTTGCCTAATGTTGGTGTAGCATATTGTGGCTGCACATTGATAAATGAGCACCTGGCTGGAATGTCAAAAAGAGTAATAAAACCTTGAGGGGAGGAACAAAAAAATAATTAAAGGAAAGGAAGGGAAAAGAGCACACATTGCAATGTGGTTTGCATTTTGGCTCCTCTATGTAGAATCTATTCTGTTGCCTGGAGAACAAATAACAGATTTAAACATAAACTCCATTCAAGGCATATTATCTGGAGTCTAACCCAACAGTTGCCAGAATGAGGTACTTAGTGATCTAAAGAACAAATATTTTGCAATATACTGTCTGATACAAATGCAAAAACAGGCTTGAAATGGCAGATATACAAAGGTAGTAAACTCAAGAAGAACTGAATCTCCCTATGGAGGAAGAAGGGAAGTTTACTGAAGTTATCTGATAGTAAGATTAATACAATGGCAACTACTTTTAGGTGGTATAAAAGCCCAGAAGTCATAAATCTAGGGATGAGGTAACATTTAAAGAACAAATGTTCTATATTTATTAAGAGGTGTGGGCAGAAAGTAGTTCAGGCCTCTATGGTCAATCTTTGGGTGACTTGCAATAGATCAGCAAAGTTCACTAGGAAGAGAGATTGCAGCTCTCTGAGGGGAATAGGGGTTCTCTTAACAATCCATATTTGGATTAAGTTCCACTGAACACAGTCAGACAGAGGAAACATACCTGGAATGTGGCTATTACAGTAGTTTGGGACTGTGCTGCATGAACAGTGAACAGGAAGTATGTGTGTATTTTCTGTTCCCCAAACATTTTTGCAATGTATGGATCTCAACTTTATAGTGAGATGTTACAGGTAGGTAGCCGTGTTGGTCTGCCGTAGTCGAAACAAAATAAAAAAAATCCTTCCAGTAGCACCTTAGAGACCAACTAAGTTTTTTCTTGGTATGAGCTTTCGTGTGCATGCACACTTCTTCAGATATAGTGAGAAGTTCACCCTCCTGATCACACTGCCTTATACTGAGCTAGCCCATCTAGACTAGTTTCCTTTATTATTATTGGTAGCAGCTTCCTTAGGTAGCAGTCTTTTGCAGTTCTTCTGCCTAAGATTATTTAACAGGATTCAGCATGGATTGAACCCAGAACCCTCTTCATGATAACCGTATGCTGTGCCACTACTCACTTCACAGCCTCACATCACAGCCACACCATCTAAGGTTTCTCTTACTTACAGTTTCTTCCATGTCTGCTTACTGTCATCAGTAAGTTGGTTTTTGTTTTCTGCATGGTCTCACAAGGTAAAGCTTTCCCACTCATGTTTTAAGTAGGCAATTTGACTCCCCCATCACTTACTTCCTGTTTTCCCATTTTCTGTCCTAAATGAATCAAAATAGTTTTTAAACATTTTGCATATATTTGTAAGCATGGGTGTAAATTTGCATGTTGATTGGTTTTGTTATGTTATTTCATTTTCCTCTTTATTATAAATGAATTGTTATGAAGGAAATAAGTTTCCTTGCCAAGAGTGATAAGCAGTGCTAATTCATTGTAATGCAGCCGTGTTACTGGAACAGAGTTTTGCTCCTTAGCATATGCTGCTGTCACTTTGATCACCAGCATGTGACATCATGACCCACTGAATTTGGAGATTATAGAAATGTGGTGCCATGTGGGAAAAGAGAAGATGTCAATCTTCCAGTGACTGAGCTTTGATCCTTCCATTGGACACCGTTCTATTGAAACGCATTATGGAGCTGGTTCAAATTTGCTGAACGGTTGCTTGGAGAACAGTGAGAAAATGTTTGTGTGCAGTGGATGAAGCATAAAAGCTGGAAAATATTACACTGCCCATCTGGTTTGGTGGCCATTCTGGTAAATATAGTCCCCTAGATAGGAAACATTTCCCATACCATAAGCATTTCATAGCTGGTTAGCAAGACTGAAATATGCAAGATAGTCTTCTCCAGCCAGGCACAACTGCTGTTGGAACTGCTATCCACCTCTATGGGATCTGGTGACAGCTGATGGCACATTTGGGGTTTAACGAGAACTGGACAAATTCATAGGAATTAGGGACATCAACTGAACTTTGACTGTAACAGACAGCGCACCTGCCCTTTTGCTTTCCCAATCATGAAGCACAAAAATAACATAAAAATGTGATTGACAGGTTGTGACGATCCAGGTAGGGGAAGCTAGAAATAGAAGTGCTGGAGGTGAAACAGTTAAATGGAATGCCCAATCCAAACCCAGAGGGAGGGGGAAGGTGAAGTCCAGGGGACTATAGAAGCCCACTCTGGGGAGGTTGTGTCAGTTGGGGTTAGAGTTGGGAGTGGTTGGGTGGTTGTGGTTGGTTATTGGGAGGAGATTTGAAGATTGGCAGTTGGGGGGAAGTGAGAGTCAGTTGGACGGCTTAGAAAGTGGATTTAGTCAGTTAGGTCAGTTAGGTGAGGCACAAATTCAACAACTAAGCGTTCTTGTACACATTAATTAAACCTCACGTGTTATTATTTCTGTACTAAATAAACCATTCTTTGATGTTACATTTGAAGCCTGACTGGACTCAATAAAATTACCAGGGAGGCCCTGGTTGGTGGCAGCGTAAGAAGAGAGTGTGGTGGCACAGGGGTCAATCGACCGTGAAACGTCCGGGGACCCTGTGCGATCGCCACAAATTGGCGGCAGCGACGGGATACGATCAGTTCAGGTTGCCTGTGAGGGGAAGCTATACGCCTGGAGAGGGGAAGGGTGAATCAGCGGATTGATTACCTGACCCGAGGGGGTGATAGAGGTAAAACCCCAGGTTGGCGTGAGGCCACGTTTATAAAAAGAGTAAGGCATCTCGAGAGACTGTTCTGGCAGAGGGTTAGACTAGAGGTCAGTGGAAGGTAGCTTGAAAGGTTGAGAGAAAGAAAACCTAAAGCTAGACTTTGGGACCTGAGTCTTGAAGAGCCCAGCCAGGTAGAACAGTAAGGAGATTAAAAGGCTCTTATTTAACGAACGTGGGCCAGTACTGACTCACACAATGCCACCTAAGAGAACCAAACACTCAGTGAGAGAAACCTCCTATGAAAGTTCTGGGGAAGAGAATGGTAATCCTCAGGGGGAGGAAACCAGGGTAGAAGAAATATCTGAAACCCCACCTGAAGCAGGAGCTCCACAGTTTTCAGAGGATTTTGAAAAGTGGAAGTTAACCCAAGAGTATAACTTGAAATTAGAATTGGAAAAATTAAGAGCTGAGAGAAGGGAAACAGAAATGAGAATGCAAGCTGAGGAAAGAGAAAGAGAAAGAGAAATGAGAATGCAAGCTGAGGAAAGAGAAAGAGAAATGAGAATGCAAGCTGAGGAAAGAGAAAGAGAAATGAGAATGGAAGCTGAGGATAGAGAGAGACAGTATAATTTAGAAATGAAACAGTTGCAAGTGGCAATTGACCAATTAAAGGAAATTAGAGACAACTTTGATGAGCCAAAAGTCAGTGGAAGGTATTGGGAAACCAATAAGAATAAGTTTCCCCAAGAAAAAGGAAAAATTACCTCAGAAACTGACAAGAGTAGTAGTCTCTCACCAAAAGGCACAAATGAGAAGCCACACACTCAGTCAGAAGGCACTGAGAGAAAAGTGGAAAAACCAAAATATGCAGGACCCAGAGACCTGTTATACTGGGGCTGTGGAAAATTAGGACCCAGAATCTTTGAGTGCAAAACAGGGAAGGGAATGACTAGTAGTAGCACAACACCAAGGCAGACATATTGTATCCAATCTGTGGAACAAGCCCAGGCTAGCTCGGTTGTCAAGGAAACCAACATGTCGCCTAGGCCCGAGCCTGTTGAAACAGTAGAGGCCAAAGTCATGCATTGTTATGCAATTAAACAGGAAAATTGTTTGTTAAAGAATGCTGGGGAATTTATTTGGATAAATGATAAAAGATATTTAGGGTTAAAAGACACAGGATCTCAAGTCACAATGGTCAACCCATCTATAATTGAGGCAGGAGCCATCATCCCAGGAAAAGTAATTAAAGTTAAAGGAATTTCAAAACAACCTGAGATCCTCCAGGTAGCAGAAGTACATGTCAGATTCAAAGACTGGGCAGGGAAGTGGCAGGTAGCTCTTTCTGAAGAAATCCCCACCCCTGTGCTCATTGGTTGGGACATTTTAGAGCATGTACAAAGTGCTTTTATAGTGACCAGAGCAAAAGATAGTTTACAGTCACCTAATCCTGAGGGAAAAAATACTGTATCAAAGTCAGGGAACGCTGAACAGCAGCAAGGGGATACTTTGTGTGAGGAAAGAAAAGACACCTTTTTATTTCCTTTGGTTAAAAGTCAAACCCCAAGTTTTGCCCAGAAGCAAAAAGATGATAGTGAACTACAACAGTATTTTGAAGAAGCAAAGTTGGAGAAACAGTTAACTCCTGAGTGCCCAGAACGTTTTTGTTTAAGCAAGGACCTTTTATATAGAGAAGTCCTTACATCACCATCCCGAGGGGGGGAAGAACTCAAGAGACAGTTAGTAGTCCCATATGAATACAGGGACAAAATATTGCCGCCCGCTCACAACAGTATGTTTGGAGCGCATATGGGGGTGACCCAAACAAAACAGAAAGTGTCTCAAAAGTGTTACTTGTCAGGCATGGAGAGGCAAATAAAACAATACAGTAAAACTTATGATATAGGTCAAAGAAGAGGCACCGGGCAGGATAAAACAAAAGCCAAATTAAACCCCCTACCTATAATATCAACCCCTTTCCAACGATTAGGGATAGACCTGATAGGGCCATTGCCTAAAGCCAGCAGGAGGGGAAATAAATATATACTCACCATTGTAGATTACGCCACTAAATACCCAGAAGCTATACCTTTGCGAAATATTGAAACCGAAACGGTGGCAAACGCTTTAATTAATTACATGAGTAGATTGGGCTTTGCAAGTGAAATAGTGACGGACTTGGGCTCGCAATTTACCTCAAGATTAATGAAAAGGTTGTGGGAAGTGTGTGGTATAAAACATTTAACCTCGACACCATACCACCCAGAGACTAATGGGTTAGTCGAAAGGTTTAATCAGACCTTAATGAGGATGATTAAAGCCTATGCTGCTGAAAATCCTAATGATTGGGATGACAGGTTACAACCCCTGCTCTATGCTTATAGGGATGTGCCCCAAGAAAGTACTGGGTTTAGCCCATTTGAATTACTGCTGGGCCGGAAAGTAAAAGGGCCCCTGGACTTGCTGTGCATGAATTGGGAGGCCCAGTATGAACATGAACCAGAATCAGTAGTGGAATACTTGTTTAAGTTGCAGAATACCTTAACAAGGTCCCTAGAGATAGCGGGGGAACATGTAAAAAGGGCCAAACTACGATCAAGAGTTCACCGTGTACACAGACGCGTCCAACACTGGAATCGGAGCCGTGCTGTGCCAGCCAGGACCAGAAGGAGAGCTGCATCCAATTGCTTACATAAGCAAGAAGCTTCTGCCGAGAGAAAAGCACCTCGCCACGATTGAAAAAGAGTGCTTAGCCATAGTGTGGGCGCTTCAAAAATTAAAGCCGTACATCTGGGGACGAGATTTTGTGTTATGTACAGACCACTCGCCATTGATATGGCTGCGATCAATGAAGAGTAATAGTACTACTACTTTCCTTTATTCGACCGATAGTCAGAAAACATTTCTCAATAAAAACATCAAAAAGATACACAAGTAAAAACAACACAAAAGACAGCAGCATTATTAACATTATACAGGTAAACCCACATCGAGGCATTCGATTTTACGCTTCCGACACTTAAGCGCCAGGAAGAGGAATTTAGCCACCGATAAGGCTATTTTCCCAGAGGGCTTGTTCAGCAGATATGCAACCTGCCTTTCTCTTGACCGAAAACTAAGATGGGATAAATAGGGGGCTATGAGATATTGCCTTAGCTCAGCGTAAAAGGGGCAACTCAGTAGGATATGTTCCGTAGACTCCACCTCTCCTAAATCACAATGGCACGTTCTCTGACTATATGGGACTCCTCTGAATCTCCCCCTCAATACCGCCGAGTCAAGAACATTCAGCCTGGCCGCAGTGAGAAGTCTACGATATTCCAGATATTTGATATCCGCAAGATAGCGGGCTGGTACGGCCTGGTACACCTGCTCCCCCAGAAACATCCCAGGTTTCACGCGGGCTATGTCTTCTTGTCTGGCGATGTCCCCCAGTCTCTGAGCGATCACCACTTTGGCCTGGCTATATGTCATAGACTCTATATAAAGGGAGGACAGTCCGCACTTCTGCACTTCCTCTAACACCTCGCCTTCCCATGGTGATTTGAAATTGTCCTTCAGTATCAGGGGAGCCAAACCCACCGGTCTGAAGCATAGTTTAAGCCATAGCCATAATTTCACCTTCAGGGCCACATACCTAAAGGCTTGGCAGCCGGTCTCCAATCTCATGACCGCACCCGCAACAGAAGGGGGAATCCTGAGGACGGCCCTGAGAAATTGCGATTGAATCGATTCCAATTTGATAAAATCCCTGCGTGAACCCACGGCGATGCCCACCAGTAGTAGTGGGAGGACCTTCGCCTGGAAGAGTCTCAAGGCCACTTCCACTGTCTGTAATAGTAAGTTGCTGCGATGGGCCTTATTATTACAAGACTTTAACTTTACCATTAAAAACGTAAAGGGATCCAAGAACATTGTGGCGGATGCTCTATCGAGACAACCTGAGAGTGAAGCATAAACGGAGGCAATCGACTATTTATGTGTGATGTATGTATATAGTTGAAATAATCGTAAGACATAACCTGTTTGATCAGGAGTGTAACTTTAAAAGTTAACCCTCCTGAATCGAAACTTCTTAAGGGGGGAGGTATGTGACGATCCAGGTAGGGGAAGCTAGAAATAGAAGTGCTGGAGGTGAAACAGTTAAATGGAATGCCCAATCCAAACCCAGAGGGAGGGGGAAGGTGAAGTCCAGGGGACTATAGAAGCCCACTCTGGGGAGGTTGTGTCAGTTGGGGTTAGAGTTGGGAGTGGTTGGGTGGTTGTGGTTGGTTATTGGGAGGAGATTTGAAGATTGGCAGTTGGGGGGAAGTGAGAGTCAG
Organism: Darevskia mixta; assembly: GCA_034641385.1. Classification (NCBI taxonomy): domain Eukaryota; kingdom Metazoa; phylum Chordata; class Lepidosauria; order Squamata; family Lacertidae; genus Darevskia; species Darevskia mixta. The sequence goes on along the minus strand of JAWWNH010000001.1, from coordinate 6,813,215 downwards.
TTGGACGGCTTAGAAAGTGGATTTAGTCAGTTAGGTCAGTTAGGTGAGGCACAAATTCAACAACTAAGCGTTCTTGTACACATTAATTAAACCTCACATGTTATTATTTCTGTACTAAATAAACCATTCTTTGATGTTACATTTGAAGCCTGACTGGACTCAATAAAATTACCAGGGAGGCCCTGGTTGGTGGCAGCGTAAGAAGAGAGTGTGGTGGCACAGGGGTCAATCGACCGTGAAACGTCCGGGGACCCTGTGCGATCGCCACACAGGTACAACAGCTGTCAGAGACAGAAGTAAGTCTAGGTGGACCATCCATCTGATTTATGGATAACCCAGCAATGGACTGCAGCCATTAGATGTACTTTGGCCCTGATGACCATCTTTTGCCCATTGACCTTCATTGCTTCAAAAAACATTCCAGGTCTTGAAACCTAATCCATATCCCAAACCAACCTACAGCACCTTCATTTGCAGAGTTCTGAACTCTCTGTTGGAGTTGGAGAACTCAAAACAGACTCAGAGCTTTCTATTGGGGAGGGGGGGGAAGCTAAGTCTCAAGCCCTTCTAGAAAGAAAGCTATGAAGCTTAATGTGGAGTGAGCCTTCCAAGTTGGGGTTCACTAACCAAACACAAGCAAAGCAACTATTAGAATGATTCTTCTGATTCTGCAACACTTGATGGAAACGTAAAACCTCTCTAAGATGAGGCAGAGAAATGGAAACTTCATTTGCTGGGGAAGAAAACTTTTAAGAAATGGGAGAGTAGATTTGGGCACAGCACAGGTTGGTGGTTCAAGCCCACCCAGGGACAGCTGTGGGCAGGATTGAGGTAGATGACCCTTGGGGGTACCTTCAAACTCTACCATTCTATGAGGATCCTACATGCTGATTATCTTCCTGATGTCCATTAAACTGGGTCCACCTAAATATCAGAAGAGAGAAGGAGTGACCTGCTTTGTTGTTTCCTATTCCTTATGATGTGATGTATCTCAACGTCAAAATTTAAGAGATTCTATTACACGGTGGCTTGGACCCGAAGCCTCCACACCATGAACAGAAAACACTTTTGCTTACTAATAGAAGAAGGACTGTTACTGATTCCCACCCCATCCCTGCTGGCATCTGAAGTCTCCATCATCATCAAAAGCTGGTACTTGATAGTACCATCAAGAGCAGCTTTTACAAATTGCAGGAGGTTAGAGATTATGGAAATTGGTCTGCCCCTCCCCCCCGGGAAATTGACTTTCTTTTGCCTAGTGAAATCTTTGGCTTTACACCTGTGTTATTTAGATAACACAACCTTATTACAATTATATGTAATAATGGTTGCCTCTTTTAAATATTGTGTGCTTCATCGTGGCACCAACCCTGAAAAATAGGGGGGAAACATATTTTGTGCATTGCAGAAATTCTGGTAGTAAAAATAATATATTAAAACAACATTCTGGCCCTCAAGAGGATGGGGGAAGCAAGCCTGGAAGGCCCCTTTTCATGGTTTCATCACAACTCATAGTGCTCGGGGACCATTTAGAGAAATAATCATCTAGAAACTGGATACATTTGGCATTTCTCTACAAATAAACAAACAGGAGAAATGGGTTTTCTTATTAATGGGCTACGGCTGAGCTGCAATGAAAGAAAACTACTGCTGTTACTGTTGTCTGGGGCTGTGTTCCGAAACAGGAAATTTTCATTCCTGCAATGCATGATGTGATACAAGCATACAGAAAAGAAAAGAAAAGAAAAATGATGTTAGAAATGCCATTACGGTAAAATATCTAACAGCTAATCTCAGATATGCTGTAATGCACATTATAGCTGGTCCCTTTATCATAGTCCTATATCTGTGCATTTGTGAGTAGGCACATGTGCAAGATATATTCTTCATTGCATGTATTCAGTGGAGTGATTAATGCTGTTTAAGTCTAAAGGCTTCTTGATGTTTCCCTAATTATTACTATAGGGAAGAGTCCTAGGAAGGCTTGCTGAGGCCACCTCATTAACCTTCTCTCTCATTACCAGGACTTGCTTCTTTTCCCTTGCTGCCAGAATTGTGCCAGAGAGTAAGTGGAGAAGCATAGATGATATCCCATCCTGGAGAGATTGAACTAATAAAATGTAGGAGCTCGTGGTCATGGTCCAAAATTACCTGTCAAATCAGGGAACACAATAATCAAACTAGTATTGACTGGTTCTTCATTATGTGGATTCTGTTGTTCTCTTTTATAGAATCTCCTGAGGAGAAAAATGGTTGCACCTTGATCAATTCAAATGCCCTTATGTTAACAATGGCGGACTAATGGTTTTGTGTTATTTCGGTCATTTTTGTGTCATGGTGCAATTCTCACATGCGTGTTTGATATAATTTCCAAAAAATGTAATATTAAAATAATGAATAAATTAGTCTAGAATAGGCTTAAATGTTATTTCATTCTACGCACTTCAGAGACAAAGCTAAGGTTATCCCTCCCCATCTGGGCTAAATCTGTGCCAACTGTTTTCCTATTTCAGTATTAACATTTAGAATGCAATGCTGCTGTGAAATGCCTCCTAGATGACTGTCATGGGAAGCATTATGCTGGACTAGATAGATGTCTGGTCTGATCCAGCAAGACTGTTGTTACATTCATTTGATTTGGCCAAGAACTTCCTGTATGAGATTCTTGGGTGCCATTTTAGATTTCTGAACCTAGTTAAAGGTGCTGTTGCTTACCTTTAAGGTCCTAAACATACTGTGTCACAAATACCTGAAGGAGCGTTTCTTCCAATGTTCTCCAGCCAATGTCATAAGGTCTTCAAATGAGGTCATTCTCCAAGTGCCATCACCTGCTTGCATGAAGGCAGTAGTGGCCTATGTAGTAGGACAGAACCATCCTTCTAATACGATATAACCATCCTTCTAAAACAGCAGCTTCAAGGCAAAACCTTTATAAGTTGGGGACACAGACAATATCTCCATTTTTGCTATATCTCTGCTTTTTTCTTCTCTTGACATCTTCTCCATCCCACCACCTTCTCCTTGCTCACGTGTATTTCCAAATTGTGATGTGGGCAAAGAGCACAAAGACCCAATTTTTATTCAACGTATCAAACTCAGAATTGTAATCTGTAAATTAATCCCCCACCCTCCAAAAAATCATTTCTATAGCTTCGTTCCTCGTGAACCATTGCCAATGAGGGTTAATCCTATGGTCTTTTTTGTATTGCCTCTGAGGGCAAAAGAGTAATTTAATTTCCACAGTTGTCCATTTTTTTGTACCTTTCTGCTGAGACAGCTGTCATTCTAGCATTGAATTCAATTTAAATGTTGAAGAGGTCAGACAAGAGGCATCACCTCTTGCCCCCAACCTCAACCCTATTCCACAAAATTCACAAAAATGAAGATTTTTATTTTTTAAAAGAGGTTACCTGCAATGCTAGGAGAACGGAAGTTTCTTTTCTGGAGGACTGGGGGAGGGGGCAAAGGATTTCACAACCACTGAAACCGTCATGTGAGGGACATTTCACACAAATGAAGAATGCTCTGTTTGAGGTTCCTAAAGGTTTCATGAATTTGTCCAAGTCAATTCTTCTGCATAGATAGAAAAAGGATGATATGTATAGCCCTCTTCCTCCATTCTTTAGGTCAGGGGTGGGCAACCTTTGCCCTGAGGATTAGATATGGCTATTGGCCTAGGTTCATGCAGGTGTCAAAGAGCGGGGGAAGTGGGGTAAATGTGTGGAAAGAGAGAGAAAAGAAAATGCTAAACTCACTTTTAGCCTTGGGCTCCAGTCCTTGTTCATATCAAGCCCCCCCACCCAGACAGATTGTCCCTGAGGGAATGTGGCCCTCAGCAGAAAAATGTTAAGCTCTGGCAAGCCTACCTAGTTCTGTAACAACTTGTTGACTTACGTAAGTGATAATGTCACAGCTATTATGATGATGGTCTATGAGTATCGTTGCATCCTCCATATATAGGAACATAGGACGCTATCTGATACTGAGTCAACCAGACCTATCTGAGGACGGACACACACACACACACACACACACACACACACACACACACTGTATCTCTCTTTTGGTTTTCCATTTCCTCATCAGCTATTTAGCATTCCATGGCCATTGACTCATGGGTTTTCTGAAGTTTTGTTGTCCCATATACTTAGCAAATCTTGGGGTTTGCTAAGTATATGGGAAAGACTTGTAGGAGAAGGACACAACCGTGACTTAACTGTAGGTTCTGGACTGCAATACCTCAAGGATACCTCTCTCCATATAAACCTACCTGGATCATTTAGGGCATCCTTGACCCCACCCATTCTAAAATGTGCACGCTATCACCCTTTCTCAAACAAAATACGTAACAAGTCTGTCAAGAGTAGGTGTATTTCACAGTGGGGAGGCTGTTGATTTGCAGGCATTCTGATTTCAGCTCTTTCTGCCTAGCTATTGAATTGAACCACATCTCACCTGCCTTATAAGCGAGAACATAGATAAAAGTTGGGAATTTCACCTGCCAATGCATTGCTGCTTTCCCTCCAGAAGGTCTGTCAAGAAAACAGTGGCAATAAGCATGGCTTTTTAGCAGTCTCGGCAGTTGCTAGCTTGGCCTTTGGATAATCATAGGTTTATTGTTGCTTGGAGACAACGTTAACCTGATGGCGCTGCTGTTCTTCTGTCTAGAAAAAAGGTTCACTCTCTTGGCATGCCAAACCCTTCATTAGATTAGAAAACATGCCAACAAAGGAGGTGTTTTGTGAAATGGGATAATCAAATATTATAGGAAAGTCCTGAAATCATGGGCAGGAGGGTGATACTGCCAGAAATAAATGCAATGGGGATCTCTGGGGTTCCTAGGAAAGAGGAAAGTGCTTTTTAATAACAGGGGTGGGGTGATGTCAGCTAGAGCAAGGGAAAAGGCAACACATCTCACATCTGCCTGCTCTTCTGTTATTTACGGTAATTAATGTTAGTTGGTATTGGTTTTCACCAGAGAATACCCTTGTGTGTATTTCAAATCATTATCAAAGCCTTTCTCTGAAATTAGCACATGTACCTGATAGCCTTAGGTGGGGCAGTACATCTGATCACTGCAAGTCATAGTTGTTGTACTATCCCAGCACTAACATCCCAGTAGTCCACATGGTTCATGGGCAAATGAAGCATGACACACATCACATACAAAATGCCATACAACATCGTACCATCATATCATGCACCAACAACCTATAAACCTGTGAGAGTTGATCACTTGCTCAAGAATCGCTAGGGAGTTTACAGCTCAGAAGGAGATTGAGCAGAGAGGCCCAAACCCAATGGTTTATATACTGGGTCATTATTTATAATAAATTAGTAGGTAAACTCTGCTAGGAACATTCTTTCCATTTGCTTAAGGATGCAGCTAAACATATGTCTATATTTTGAAATTCAAGGACAAGGCATGAGGAGACAAATTTCTTGTTTTGGAATTTTTTTTTAATAGTAACCCTACAATCAAGTATTTTTTTTTTAATGATTTTGAAACAGCAGTTAAAATAATGCTCAAGGCATCAACAATTAGCCTTATCTTGCTGCTATTTGTATAGATTAGGAATGCATGTTTTTCTTTTTTATATATATAAAAAAGTGCTCATATCCCATTACCATTTTGTGCTCTGCAGATAGGGTTCTGCTGTTTCTAGCTGATAACTCAGTGCAGCCGGCATTAATCTAATGCTATATTAATTAAAATGAACTTAATTTGATAGGGCTTGTAAAATTACTGAGTTCTTCTTGGAAAAGATTTAAAGGAACATCATATTACTGTAAATTATAGTGTCAGAAAGATACAAGCTTCTCTCCATGAAATGTCTTTGAAGTGCCAGGCCAGGGTGATTGGGGATTGTCAGCACAATACTTTCCACTGAGTTCAGTGGAATTTACACCTTGATAATTCTATACGGGATTGTGGCCTACATTGTAGCCAAGATCCATGATCTGGAGCATGGAAGGCAGGTTGACAGTATACAGGTAAAAATTGTAGGAGAGGGAAACAACAGAGACCATGTTGTGGATGTCTGCTATAGACGGCCAAGCCAGACTAAAGACCAGAATTATGGTATCCTAGAGCAGATTACCAAACATTCAAAAAGGAGAGATCTAGTAGTGGCAGGAGACTTCAAGTGCCCCAGTATTTGCTGGGACTGAAACTCTGCTAAGAATATAAGGTCTATCAAGTTTCTCAATTGCCTTACTGACCATTTAATTTCCCATAAGATGAAAGAAGCAGCAAGGGGATAATCTAACTCGGGTCTGGTCCTCACCAACAGGGAGGAACGGATTGATGAGGTGGAAGTACTGAGAAACTTGGGAGGAAGTGATCATGTCCTCCTGGGTTTCATGATACAGAAGCAAGGGAGAGTTGAGTGTATTCGGACATGCACGGACATGTGGCTGCATAGGGAACTTACAGATGAGCTGGAATTTAAGAAGGGGAATGCCATCAACATAGTGTATCTTGATTTCAGTAAAGCTTTTGACAAGGTCCCCCATGATATTCTTGCCGAAAAGCTGTGGGCTAGATGAAACAATTGGGTGAGCTTGTAGCTGGTTGACTGACCAAACCCAAAGAGTGCTCACTAATGGTTCCCCATCATCCTGGGGAAAAGTGACAACCTTGCTGAAATCAACATATGCTGCATCCACAGCATCCCCCCGATTCACCAAGTTTGAAACTCTATCAAAAAAAGAAATGAGATTAATCTGACATAACTTGTTTTTGAGGAAACCCACACTGGTTCTTTGTAATCACAGCATCCTTTTCTCAGTGCTCACAGACACTTTTCTGTTAGCGACATCAAGCTGACCAATTGGTAGTTGCACGGATCTTCTCTCCCCCCTTTTGAATATGGTGAGAACATTTGCCCACTTCTAGTCCACAGGGACCTCACCTGTTCTCCAATAATCCTCAAAGATTTTAGACATAGGCTCAGCAATTATATTTGCACATTCCTTTAGTACCCTTGGATGCAGTTAATCAAACCCTGGGTATCTGGATGCATTTAAAGTAGCTAGGTGTTCCCTTACTACCTTTTTTCATATCTTGAACTGCAGCTCTCTCCCTGTATCATTTATTCTATTATCACCAGGTTGGGTACTGTCTCCTTTTGGGTGAAGACAGAGGCAAAGTAGGAGTTGAGCAGTTGCTCCTTCTCTCTGTCTCCCATATAGGGAGAGACTTGAAAAGCACAACGAAAAGTACAAGGACTTCTGAGTGAGTGAATGTATGAGGATAAGGTTATCAATGGCCATTTGCCATTGGTTCAGCCTCCACCGTCAGAGATAGTATGCCTCTGAATACTACCTGAATAATGAGAAGAACATGATTGCACTCATGTCCTTTTTGCCAACTTCCCATAGACATCTTGTTGCCCACTGTAAGAACTTCGTAACCTGAAAGGTATGCAACATGAAGCACCGTGTCTGTGCATGTGCACGATGCGATTTGGCGCTTCTACGCATGCGCATGACATCGTTTTGCACGTTTGCACATGTGCAAACTGCCGAACCCGGAAGTAACCCGTTCCGGTACTTCTGGGTTCGATGCGTTCGTAACCCGTGACAAACACAACACGCAGTGTTTGTATCACGAGGTACGACTGTATGGTGATAATAACATAAATGATGCAGGGAGAGAGCTGCAGCTCAACATAGGAAAAGAGGTAGTAAGGGAACACATAGCTACTTTAAATGAATTCAGATATCCAGGGCCTGATGAACTGCATACAAGGGTACTAAATAAATTTGCACATATAATTGCACTTTGGTTAAGTGACATCTGCTCCTAAGGAACTGAAACTTGAACGGAGTGCTACCTTGACTTTCCCTCATTTGTAAAGCTGACCATCAGCTTAGAAATAAATTACTGTGGATCACAAGACCCACTAAGCTTAACCATTAGGGAAATAAGTCACTGTTAGAGAAACAAGATTTATTTACAAGTTTTGCCATCTAAAGCAACATCAACCTCTAATAATCAGGGTGTTTTGGTGGGGGGAGAGAAATACTGGGGTCTAATCAGCCTAAGGAAAAGAAACATAATCAACAGAGTGATTAAACAAGGAAAAGATGGGGACAATCTAAATTTTAATTTGTCAAGTGGCGATAATCCAAAAGCTTGATATTTAAAACTCTCCATGGAGGATGATGAGCTGCTGATAGACCTACTTGTTCTCAGTTATCAAAATGAGTTAATTAGGAATTACAAATTTAGTGCTTAGCATATCAACTTTGTTTTTAGTGCTATGGCTCAGCAGGTTGGGAGGGGGGAGAAGCACAAGGTGAAATAAAGAGTGTTCTAGGAAGCTTTACACTGAATAGCTTTGGCTTGAGTCCATCTCTCTTGGATCAGTTGTGCAGTCTTTTTTAGCATATACTATAGGACATTTGTGTTAGTTTTCAGGAGCTGTCTACCATCCTGGATGCCATCTTCATGTTCAGCTGATGCTGATGGAAAGGGACATCTGGGTATGGATGTGGCTCCACAAGATTCCATATTTGGCCTCTCTATTTTTCTCTGATCTACCCTGGTCAATGTTTTGTGAGCTAATTCATTGTGGGGAGGATGATGTGCAAGATAGGAAAGATTCCCCATGATATGCTTAAAGATAGATTGGTTTATCTAAATAAGTGGATAGAGAGATCTTGGACTCCTTATCTGTGTATTACCTCTCTGTATTTCTTTTCAATCATCCTAAAATGTGGGTTTTCCTGGAATTTGTAACCCTTGTCCTTAGCCTAAACCACGGGGAACTCTGTAGTACAGTCAACTTCTTTCCAAAGCAGTAAGTTCAAGGTCTGCTTAGCTGAGCTTGGCTTTTCTTTTGCCACACTACAAAAGAAAAATGGATCATCTGAAATTGCAGGGATGTTATGTGATAGACAGGAGGAAAATGTTCCACCTACCTGTTAAAGTGCCACAGCAATGGTTTGGGAATCTCACCAGCTAGATCCAGTACCCAACTCTTGGCCTAAGGTATAACTGATGTGAATTTTTCTCTTAGGCTAAGGACCCTGAGTTAAACATCCTGGAAATGCGGATAGCATGTAAAGAGATGTTCAGTCCCTTTTGCTCCTGGACTAACTTCAGCTAGAATGTTTTATTTCCATTTTCTGTTGTCTTTAACTAACACAATGCACCCCTCCATATATAATGTGCAATACATGGACAGCTGCTTGTTCTAGAAATAATCTAGTCCAGTGCCTGCAACAGATGAGATCTCTGGATGTACATTTTTCATGTCAGAGTATATCATTTGGTATGTGTCACGCTCAATGGGCTCCTTTTTTGTGTGGTTTGTTGTACAATCCGGTTTAGAATTTATGACAAGTATGCACTTCAGACAAATCTATTAAAAATGTACTTCAATCTGGTAAATACATATCTGAAATGGGGTGGGTGAGAAATTCAGAAAGTGTGAACTGAATCAAACAATCCACAAATCAAAATACAGCCATCCTTTAAAATCTCCACGTCTCTGAATTTTGCAATGCAGTTCTCTAAGATATCTGAGCAAAGATGCATCTTCTAGGGTAAAGTATACATCGAAGTGCATACATTAGTGAAAATAACATATAAGAATGCATTGTCTTGCAAAAAAAAGGTATATTATGCAAAATTCTATACAAACGTCTATACTAGGAGAAATCACACTAAAATGCTGGTGAATTTTCAGGAGGAGTTTTCACAAAGTAATGTGGAGAACTGAATTTAAGACAAAGGGAAAAATTGAAATTGACAGATTTGTCCATCCTTAATCTGAAGCCATCCGATAGCTTATACTATCTGTCACATGGAGCATATATTTGCTAAAAAAAAATCAAATGAGTGTGGTGTGGTAATTTAAATTCCAGATTTGTATAAGAAAAACTAGGTCCAAATTCTTGCTCATCTCTGAAGCTAAATGCATGCTGCACTCTCTTAGCCCATTTTGCCCCACAGAATGGTTATGGGGATAAAAGCCCATTTACAGTATGCCCCCTTGTAGGAAGGTTGGGAGGCAACAGCAATATGTGGACCATTTAAAGCCGTTGCAATTAAGTATGATGGCTTCATAACAAAGAACCCTAATAGTGGTAAGTTTATGAGACTGAGGCTTGAATCCAATGTAGTGCTACACAAATTATTCCACTGGTGTAAGGATTCAATCTGATGCAACAGAAATTTCCACCTCTTCTCTCCCATGTTCCCCTAACTCTGTTATCGGGTTCCCCCCAACCCTCCAGAACAGATTCAGATAGTGTGTGTGTGTGTGTGTGTGTGTGTGTGTGTGTGTGTGTGTAAGAGGATAGGGGGCAGTAAGAAGAAGAAGAAGAGTTTGGATTTGATATCCCGCTTTATCACTACTCGAAGGAGTCTCAAAGCGGCTAACATTCTCCTTTCCCTTCCTCCCCGACAACAAACACTCTGTGAGGTGAGTGGGGCTGAGAGACTTCAAAGAAGTGTGGCTAGCCCAAGGTCACCCAGCAGCTGCATGTGGAGGAGCGGAGACGCGAACCCAGTTCACCAGATTACGAGTCCACTGCTCTTAACCACTACACCACACTGGCTCTCTCAACACCACACAGTTATGTTGCATGAATATTATTTTTTGTGCTAACAGAATGAATGCATTAGATACTCATCTAAGTCTGAGAATAGTCTGCTTCCATTTTGTGCATGAAGCATTCCTAGATTTGCATGAAAGAGCATGTTATTTGCTTCCTGAAGGTCACCAATATGTGCCAGAGTGTGTGTGGCTGGATATTTATGAATGCAAAGTTGGACTTTCAAGTTTCTGCAGCCAATATTCTCTCATGCCTTGCAAAAACTTTTTCTATCTAAATTGGAGAATTATTATAGTGAAACTTAGATATTATTATTATTTTCCTGCTCTCTGGGGTTTTGTTCCTTACTAAGACCTGGACTTTTCTTCTTAAAAATATTTGTTTATGCAAAAGTTGTCACAAAGTACAAGTTATTAAATGCTTGCTGGGTTTAGAAAAGTGTGGATCTCTCAAAATTAAATAGATATGCCACTAGCAAAAAGACATATTGAATAATAAAATACTCAGTGTGCCTTGCATTGCATTGTTGTGTAACTCTACATTTATTTATAGATTCTGAGTTTATAATGGGTTTTGGTGTATTGCTGCTTTATGGTTTGCCAATGCACCCGGAGGGAAAGTTCATTCTAATCAAATTTAGTATCACAGAAATAAGCGCTGAGACAAATCAACAAACCTCTGGCATTGTAAACATTGTAAAAAAAAGTGGGGGGAAAGACAGATGATTATGTTGCTAAGTTGTTTCTACCTTGAAACAAATTCTCTATGGTTCAGCTGTTGCTTCCTTAACTATGGATTGCTGCTCTCTGTGTGCACAGAGTTGTACTTCAAGCAAGGCACAGAGCCAAACTAATACTAAAGGAACATAGAATAATCAGTGTCTAGATTGCTATGTTATGACTATGATTATACTTTGGTGGGGTTGATGGGTTTGGTTAGAACTGTAATTCTTAAGCTAGTTGGGGACAAGCAGATTTCAGGATTAGAAAGATTATGCATCATTTAAAGAAACAAAAAACAAAAAAACTACCCTGTCTTATTCTTTGAAAAGACTCAGGGTAGATCAATAATAAAAAACAGTAAAACCAAATACACATCCAAACAGATACCACACCATCAAAATAATAAGATAACCAGCATAATAATCCCAGCTGCACAAAATAGATGCCAGGGTAGCTAATCTGGTGCCCCTCAATGTATTTTGTCTGTGGCAGAACTCTGACACTGGGTAGCAACTTGCACAGGAGTCAACAGGGTGTCCCTATTTGATTGAAGTGGAAGAAGTAATGATTGAATCATCATGGCCATGGATACATCCAGCATTTTCTTTTGAGGGCGGTCCAGGGTACATAGTACTGGCACCTTCCCCCCCCCCCAAATGTTAAAAGTGTGGCACTTACTGTAACAACTTCATTGTGAGTACCGACACCTCCCCCCCCCTTTTTAAAAAAACAACAACTGGATACAGGTGTTACTTTCTGGCAATAATTTGCATGGAAATGGTAGAGCATATTTAGATGCCATAAGTCCTGTGAATTGCCACCAGAAATCCTCTATATGGCTAAATCCTATGCTCTGGCTACTCTGTGCAGAATGGTGTATTAGCACTCGCATTTCCTCACTATTATTCGCACTGCCTTGTGCCACCATGCTTTTGCTTCCTCGTTCCAAAGTTTAACTACATTTCCTGGGCTGTATTCTCAGCTGGTGTTAGACAGCCACTCTCTAATTGCTCTCCAGAAGGTATGTTGATTTACTCCAGCTGGCAAATTGGCATACATTCTGTAATAATCTTGAAGAATTTCTCATTTGGTTTCATACGCACTCAAGATGTGTGGTTATTATTTGTAACAACTTACTGCATTCCCACTGTGATTCAGTCATTAGTTAAACAGGCAGGTGATTCTGAGTTACCTACACGTAGAAATATTTACAGTATTTCCCCACTGTTAACAATCACCAGATGAAAAATAAATTGTCAACATCAGAAGCTGAGGGCTGACGCTGAGATGAAAACCATCTGTGTTATAGAGATAAGGAAGGATGAACACAGGCAGGCGAGATGCCTTCGCCTTTGGGAATCCAGTCGAGTTTTATTAACTCTGAAGGACCTACCATTCATTTGCAGATAAATAGTTTAGCCCACCATCTACATAAACTGTGCACAAATAGAGGGGGAGCCCACTTTAAATACGACCACTGAACAGAATAAGTCCAGTGCATTCTACACTGCTTACCCCACAGATCAATGGCTTGATGCAGCCTCCAGAAGTTGACCATATTGTGTGAAGAGCACCTTGAAAACATTTCCATTAGGGTTAACCAATAAAATGGAACCATCCCCATGCCTGATTCTCACCTTGCATTGGTGCCTTTAGTTTTGTTCCCATCCTCCAACCACCGCTCAGCTAGTTTTTAAAAAGAATTTTCAGCCTTTACGCATAAAGCTTCTAAGGCAGTTAATAGAGACCAATGCCACCCTTCCAATTTATGCCAGGGCTAAGCTATAATGGTGGGTACCCTAAGATTCATCCTTAGGGTTAAGTGTTTTGACAATGGGGGTGGGGAGGCAAAGGTCACAAATTGGGAGGTGGAGGCATTTTGTTGAAGCAAGGCAAGAGTTCAGGAGACAGGGCTGTGTGTAGTTCAGGTTGGTGATGTCATAAAAGCAGGACTCCCGCATTTCAGCACTAGTCTCCTTTGGACAGCACCTTAAGTAAGAGCTTCCTGCAGGCATATGGCTGGCCATTATGGGAACAGAATGCTGGACTAGATGAACCTTTGGTTCAATCCAGTAGGGCTCTTCATATGTTCATATGAGATGTAGCTTCATCTGTGTAGCTTGTTCTGCATTTGGTGAAAGAAGCCTGCTCATTAAAAGTGGCCTTGAAAGCCTCAACTAACAGTTTCAATTTGGGTAGGTCCAGTTCTTGTGCTGCCTTTCCAAAGGTGAGTAAGGAGGTGCCAAGCTTTGGGGAGGAGGCATGGGGGCTCTGACAGGGTCCTAGAGCCCTGCCATCTCCTTCCCAAAGCTGGAAAAATGCTAACTAGACTTAATGGACTATGAGAAGGTACCCCTCAGCCACTTTCACAACCTTAAATGTTCCCCTGCCTGAGATGGGGAGTGCTAGCATTGAAGATTGTGTGTAATTGAAACTGTGCCATTAAGCCTCACAGGAACCTGTATGATTAAGGTAAGAGACCCAGAGCTCATCTAATAAAGAATTAAGAGTCCCAACCAACTTTGAAAGTGGATCCAAAAGACTTCTAGCATTTAGCACCATCCAAACTCTTGACCCCAAAAGCAACTGCAGTACCACACACAACTTGGTTGCATTTATCTACAAGGCAACCTAGCAAATCTTCCCTCAAATAGATTTATTGGGCTATGTTATTTCTGTTTTCTTGCAAAGAAATGACACTGTTGTAAATAATGGGCACCCTCTTCCCCAATATAAAATATAGACACAGCCAGTCTGAAATGATTGCTGTCACCAATCTGGAGGATGAACCTTACAACCCTTGGCTGGCTTTATTTTAGCCTCTGCTCCGTATTGATCAAACCATAAAATGGGTATATTAATATCAAAGGAAAACAGTACCTGAATCATTGGGGAGGTGTTTAATAGGGTTGAAAGTCCATAAATTCAAAAGTAGCTCATAACTCATGTGGACAAATTCTACAGGGAAACATCACAATGGGCAGAATAAGGGGCATTCTGTCATCATGCTATACAAAATAATCCACTCTGTTGTTTATCAATACATCTCTGGCATTAAAACAAATTATGCCATCTAATGGTGATGGTTGAAGCTCAGCCTTAGCATTTATGTAAGACTTCAGATTGTTCAAAGAATTTCACACACACACACACACACACACACACATTATATGAGTGATTCTTATAACAACCCTGCAGAGTAGATCAATACTATCCATGATTTTGATGAGTTCTCTCCAGGTTTATCCTAGCAACAATGCTGTGAAATATAACCTATTATAGATGAACAAGTGAGCCACTCCAGGTAATTTTAAAAGCCCATGCCTTACCAGAGTCAGCTGGGGAAAGAGTTTGCCAGGAATCTGTGTGTTTCCACCTGGAGGCTTACATGCTCATTGGGGTTGGTTGTTCTTCTTCCCCTACAGGTAACTTTAAAAGTTGGTGTCATGCTAGTGGTGTGGGGAGAAAGAAAAGAGGTAAAGGGCCTTTTGTTTTGGGCTCTTTGCCTGGGGCTAGTGAGAGCCCAGCACACTCCTCCAAAAGGAAAGTGGAAATGAGTTATCTTAAATCGGGAAGTTTTTAACATTTAATGTTTCATTATGTTTTTATATTCTGCTGGAAGCTGTCCAGAGTGGCTGGGGAATTATTATTATTATTATTATTATTATTATTATTATTATTATTAGCCCACATGGAGAAAAGCCATCAGGTTGAATTAAATTAAGTAGTTCCAGTAGTGGGAGCCAGTGTAAAGACTCCTGCTAGGGCAACAGGGCTTTCTCCCTCGTCTACCTCTGCATGTCCCTGACCCCCCCCCCCAACAAATCAGCTCTCGGGAGGGGATTGGGAGAGCCCCCCTGGAACAACACACAGGAGGAAGGGAGGGAATGGGATGCTTGTTCTAACATGATGTTGAGCTCTTCTCTTCGTAGATATCTGGGTTTCCCATGGAATCCATTTCCCCATCTCCCCATTATTATTGTGAGCTGCTCTTGAGCTCAATGCAATTGTTGGAAAAGTGGAATACAACAACAACAACAACAACAACAACAACAACAACAACTAATAATAATAATAATAATAATAATAATAATAATAATAATAATAATAATTTTATTTATACCCCACCCATCTGATTGGTTTTCCCCAGCCACTCTGGGCGGCTTCCAACAAAATACTAAAAATACATTAAAACACCAGTCATTAAAAACTTCCCGAAACAGGTCTGCCTTCAGATGTCTTCTAAAAGTCAGATAGTTGTTTATTTCCTTGAAATCTGATGGGAGGGCATTCCACAGGGCGGGCGCCACTAACGAGAAGGCCCTCTGTCTGCTTCTCTGTAACCTCACTTCTCGCAATGAGGGAACCACCAGAAGGCCCTTGACGTTAGACCTTAGTGTCCGGGCAGAACAATGGGGGTGGAGATGCTCCTTCAGGTATACTGGGCCGAGGCCATTTAGGGCTTTAAAGGTCAGCACCAACACTTTGAATTGTGCTCGCAAATGAATCAAAATTCAAAAGGGGGAGGGGTACATGGCTGAGTGGAGATTTAACCAGCGCCTCCCAGGCCCTACTCTAACACTGAAGTGGCGCCTTTCAGGAATGGCAACCTGCCAGGGAGGAAACAGGAAAGCAAATAAGGTAAAATGGATTAGTTAGCAGGTATGATGTTAGACTTGCATGGCTGATTTGCAACATCATCATCAACAGAATAGGATTCTCCTCGAATATTTCATTTAGAAAATTCAGAATAATGTAAAATCCTGTTATGAGAAGACCACAATGTTTCCAGGAAAAGTGGCTATATATATATATATATATATATATATATATATGTATATATATATATATATATATATATGTATATATATGGTTCCAAAGCAGCCGCCAGTTTGAGGATGGGAGCAGGGGAGAGGATGCAGCCATGGGAGACATTTTTTGAGTAGGTGGCAATATGTGACCACAGTATGAACACTATAACCTACTTTCACACATGCAAAATAAACAAAATTAGGACTTACTTTGTGGGTAATGTAAAAGTTAGTGAAACTTCTACCCTCCGCACAATTTGGTGACACGTTAATCAGGATCCTCGCAAGATGACCTGAGAAAGGAAGAACGAATCATTTGGCCTGCGTCCATGAGATTAGCAAAACATCCTGCTTTGCAGATAAACTCATGTAATGAAATGTATAATGTCATCTGCTTTATCGGAGTTGGCGGATTCCCTCATTTGTGTTCTTATTTACAATGGAAGGCTGAGCTTTGGATACAGACATTTTAATCTTTTATTTTTATTATTATGATTATTTGTGCAAAGCAAGAGAAACTTCATTGCTCAAACTGCACCACTAATCTCTTCCAATTCTGTCCTCAAAGAAATAGTAATTTACAAGGGTTCTATCTTGTTTTACGGTACCACTAAAGGGAGGGGGGGCTGGACATTCGATTGGAGAGAGAAAAATGTGTTATTCTTGTTGTTTGAAAATCCAAGCATGCGACATGATCCCTGCATGGTTTTAAAAACTAGCATGAAGAAAACATTATGAAAATGCAGCGGTAGCTAAGATGGTTCAAATGTGCAAAATGTACATACCAATTAAATCCAATTGTGTGAGACTTTTGAAAAAGAAAGCCATATGCAAACAAAAAGGGCCCATTAATTTCTGCAAGCTGGAAAACACACATCTAATTTCATTTTATTATTTTTATTCCTTCTTTTCAACAATGCTCATTTTTGTTGTGTTTCTCTATAAACTGCTCCCTTCAAGGGGAAAAAAGAGAGAGAGTCCAAACAGCAAAATGAGAAAGCACAGTGTACTGCCTTGGATGTAGCCAGCTAAATCATGTTAGCCTAAGCAGATATTTTGCCGTGATTAGTCTTATGTAAATTGATGTGGAAGTAAACCAGGATGAGGAGTGACAGAAATGTTACCTTGGACTTTTTTTGAACTGTTGTCACACTGGAGGATTGGATGGGAGAGTGTTAACAGGTCAGAAGGCCTGCTGAAAGTTGGTTAAACCTGGCACATGGTTTTGTTAGGTAAAGTGCAGGCAATGTGTTGTCATGGAAACTAAATGGTTAGAGAGTTGCTTCTTCATACTGGCTATTTGGGGGGTGGGATGATTAGAGAAGAGGGGTAAAAACTTCCTCCCTCCCAGCTAGGTAAAGGTAAAGGTAAAGGTACCCCTGACTGTTAGGTCCAGTTGCAGACGACTCTGGGGTTGTGGCACTCATCTCGCTCTATAGGCCGAGGGAGCCGGCATTTGTCCATAGACAGCTTCTGGGTCGTGTGGCCAGCATGACTAAGCAGCTTCTGGCGAACCAGAGCAGCATGCGGAAACGCCGTTTACCTTCCCGCTGGAGCGGTACCTTTTTATTTACTTGCACTTTGACATGCTTTCGAACTGCTAGGTTGGCAGGAGCAGGGACCAAACAATGGGAGCTCACCCAGTCGCGGGGATTCGAACCGCCAACCTTCCGATCAGCAAGCCCTAGGCTCAGTGGTTTAGACTTAAAAACAGAGGCAATGAAAGTACTTTTGTTACCTATGGAAAATGTTTCAATCAAAGAAAAATGTTATTGATACAAAAAAACTTTTTATTAATGATCAACAATCTAAGCATACACATAATTATGCATAATGTCATATCCATACTAATTATGCTATATATACTTTAACACAAATTTGTTTATATATTCAGAAATGTTTATCTGAGTATATACTGTTGTTTCATTTTGACTCTCATTTTATGTAATTGTTGCATGTCATATGTCTAAATGTAATAACTTA
This sequence comes from Darevskia mixta, assembly GCA_034641385.1. Classification (NCBI taxonomy): domain Eukaryota; kingdom Metazoa; phylum Chordata; class Lepidosauria; order Squamata; family Lacertidae; genus Darevskia; species Darevskia mixta. The sequence continues at coordinate 6,795,130 of JAWWNH010000001.1, read as the reverse complement.
GATTTTAAAAAAGAAGTGGTCTCAGAGATCACTCTAAATCTCATTGACCAGCTGGATGAGTGTGTGTTATTAGAACATTAGAATTATACACACACAAACATACATATACATATACATATACATATATATACACACAGTACAGTATTCAAGAGTGCTGTTTGAGGTCAACTAAGCTGCAGATACTGGAGAGCAAAGGAGATTATGGAAGACATCTTCAGTAAAGTGGCATGCAACTGGAACACCTTTTCTCTCCTGTGCTTGGTTGTGATGGGAGTTGAGGCAACACAGAACAATTGTTTTCTAGCTAGAGACCATGATTTCAACTCCACCCATTTCTTAAGCCTGAAAAACTAGTATCAAATACAGTGGTACCTCTAGTTACGAACTTAATTTGTTCCGTTCTTAACCTGAAACTATTCTTAACTAGAGGCATGCTTTCGCTAATGGGGCCTTTTGCTGCCGCTGCGCCGCCAGCGAACAATTTTCGTTCTCATCCTGGGGCAAAGTTCTCAACTTGAGGTAACTCTTCCAGGTTAGCGGAGTTTGTAACATGAAGTGTTTGTAACCTGAGGCGTTTGTAACTCGAGGTACCGCTGTATATATTTTGACAAATACCTGTTTCCTAGTCCACATTATTGTTGCCATCCCTGTTTTACCACTGCAAAATGGAGCTGATTCCAGGGCCCCTCCATATCTCACCAGTTTTACATTCTTTGCAACACCTTCTCATTATTTGACAATCAAAACAACTGCAAAATAATGCTCATTATGAAGAAATAATGAACTAGCAAAAAACAAACATCTGCTTTGCAGAATTTCAAAGGGTAGTTCTTTTGACTGTAGATAATGCATTTTCCAGATTGGAATATGTGAACAATGTGAGTTTTGGGAAAGAATAGCTGGCTTTGCTATTTTCTAGACATCCCACCTCCCCTCCCCCACTCTTTTTATAGGAGAGAAAGAGTCCTGCTGGGCCAAGCCAAAGGTCTAGCTCACTATTCTGCTTCTAACAGTGGTCAGCCAGAAGACTGGGAAGTCAAAAGAAGTGACCCCTGACTCTAATAATCAGACTAACGTGTCTGTGAACATGGAAGCATGCAATTCCAGATTTCTATTTTCACTTCACACATTTTGCCATTCTGCTAAAGTATTCCTGCTCCTTCCCCTCAAGCTGTCCATGGGGAGGTAGCATTGCATTGGCCCCAGAGAGAAGGCAGACACAAGAATAGGCAAATATGCATGTGCCAACCAAACTTGCACAACAACTGCTTCAGTACCCCTTGTGGGCACCGTTAAAAATTCTTGACAACTATCAGTCCCCCCCTCTCTTTGTACTGCTTGACACAGAGTGGGATTGATTGTTAGCAGGGCTGTCTTAAGCATATGTGGTTCCGGGGTGCAAAGATCCGCCCGGTGCGCACACACACCCAGGTTGCCCAGTCCCATATAATAATAATTTATTATTTATACCCCACCCATCTGGCCAGTCTCAGGTGCACAGCAGGGCTGAGCCGGCTGGCTGCCTCAGTGTCTCGCTGGCTCAGTCGCCCCCTAACTCGTGGCACAGAGCCGCCCACAGCAGAAGAGCCCATCACGGCGCTCTGACCGACCGATGGGCTCTTCCCCAGACTCAACTCTCAGGCCCTGGACTCTTGGCCTGGCACCCCTGAGAGCCCTGCACCCCTAGCGCCTATGGGTAAGACAGCCCTGGTTGTTAGTCTGGTGCCTTAAACAGCAGAAGCAGTTGGTGCGGTGGCAGCACTTCAATGACCTCCCATCACTCACATTTCTATGGCAGTCCAAGAAGGGGTGGGGTGAAGTGTGGCACCTCTCTGTCTCTCTCTGTGTGTGTGTCACCTCATATCGCCCCTTCGTAGCTTCAACACCTGAAGTTATTAAGCTCCATCTTTACAAACCACCCTCGATGCCTCCCTCTGAAGGTGATGGCAAGCAACCAGAAGACAGCCTTGCCTTCAAGGGTACTGATTCACTGGTGTTAATCAAAGAAATAGCAGCTAGGTGTACCCACTGTGGCTAATTTTCTTGCTGAAGTTGCCTGAAAATTATATCCATCGGCTTGTTAAAGAGGCTCACAAGAGGAAACCCTGTGAGCACAAGCAATGCATGTACACGTAGTCAAACTTTTTAAGCTGACTTTCTCTCCACCACCTGCCCTGTCTAGAGGGGAAGGGGCCATTTCATGTAAAGGAAAGGAGTCGTGGGACCACTGCTGCTTTTCATGTAGAACGATGGAGTGACGTGTGAGCCGCCACTTTATGATTATGAAATGTATCCATATTATCCAGTAACCCACCTGCCTGTTGTTAAGAGGTGATTACCGGGAAAACGACTCATTGTGTCAGCAAAACGCCTGAGCACAGCTCCCAGCTGAAGCGCCACTGACCTTAAGATGCAGAAAACGGTAAATGCCCTTGAAACAATGTTTTTTGTTCTAGCCTCTTTTGAAGCAGACCCAGTCTTAAGTGCTACAAGTCGTGCTATTTTTTTGAGTTGCAGAACTTTTTTTTTTTTAAGGCAAAAATAAAACAAGAGTATCAATAGAGAGGAGAGGAACATTGTCTGCTTTTTGAAATCCCCGTTGCTCCTTTTGAGCATGCAACAGCATGAAACTCGGAGAAGACACATTTTGAACATTTCTAACTGTTCTCAGCTGCTGAGAGAGTAAAATGGTGACACTGGTTAGGCAAGAACATAATGAAAGGGCTTTATTGGAAGTAGCTGGGCCTCTTGAGAGCCTCTTCTTAGTTAAACCCATTTATATATAAAAAAGATGAGTTTGTATTTTTCCCCCCACACTGGGAACTTTGATGATCAAGGACCATCCATGTTTTGAAAGTTGAGGTCAAGGACATTACAATTGGTTTGAAAGAGGGACGTGTCTGTTGGAAACGCTGAAAGCCACTTGTCCATCAACTTGGTTCCTTTCTCTTCTTCAGAGATCTATCACAGACAAATTGCATTTCCCCCGTTATAACTTTGGGCAATAAGCAGTGGCAAAGATAGAAAGAATAAGGGAAAAAAACCACTTCTGACAGTGCTGGTTCCTTTTGAACAACAGAGATACAGGGAAATAAACAAACCTTTTAAGTATATGACCAGCTGCAGTAAAAGGGACAGCATGTGTGATTTAGAAGAGGACTTCTGCATGGACAAAAGGGCTTCTGAAGGTCCCCGCCTCCACCATCATTAGCAGAGCTGGGCCCTATTTGAGAAAGCACCTTTAAATCTCACTAGATTTTAATCAGGAGTGGGTGAATCCAGACTGTTTCCAGAATCTGTCACTTTTGCATGTTGTTCACCTGGAAGCCCATTTCATCTGTAAACCCATACTTTATCATGATGTATAATGGGCCAGAGCCTGGCATGCTCTGGTCCATGGGGTCACAAAGAGTTGGACACAACTAAACGACTAAACAACAACAATAATCAAAATGCCCATTGTGTCTTATCTTGGAAATTCATTCTCTATTAATTAACATGCCATTTTTCAATAAACTTGTTTGGTGCATGTCTTTCACTGCCTCTTTTGCAACAGGCATGTTTCATTAACAGTGCTCTGTCCCATAGTTTCTAACCAAAAACCAATCCTGGGAAATATTCAGTGCAGCTCTATTTACATCCTACTGACTTCAGTGTGGTGTGAGCAGCTTTTATACATGATTTCTTCTTCTCTGAGCATCTTTCACAATAAATTGTATTTTAGAGCTGTTTTCCTTTTACTCTGGCACCCCACACCATGGGGCTGTTGCGAAGTGCATTGAGGCCAATTCTCTTACACATTAGCTTCCCTCTTTCTGCTTCTTGTGGAAATGCTTAATTGTGGGGCCATTTATCAAACCTGTGATTTCCAAAGCTCCTTCTTAAAACTGCCTCCCAGGAGAAGCCTTCAGTTCCTCAGGTCTGACAACCACATAAATTATTTTTAGGTGTTAGAGTCCTCTGTTATTTGTAGGTGAGTTATGCTGTTCACTTAGGGAAGCTCTTGGGCCCCTGAAGAAATCTCCTGTGTGATTGCTTTCCAGCACCATGCATTATGAAAAGTAGCCTCAGCTCCTGGCCCTGAATCTTGAGCCTGTCTCATAACAAATGGCCTCAATTAATGAAAACCCTGCAAAGGCTATGGTAATGCCAGCCTGAAAGAATTGCATTGGTCAAAACTGGAGGTAGGAAATTTTGTTGGAATGAATTCTTTGAGGTGAAAGAGATAGGGTGCCACACACCGCTTCTGAATGTCAGCTTCACCTGTACCTGGAACAATGTCTCCAGAATGCAGCCCACACAATTATGTTTTTGGGTTAACATGGGTTTATGTGAAGTGTCTTCACCCCCATCGTTCAGCCTGGACACTGAGGTCCAGCTCCGGGGGCCTTGTGGCAGTTCCCTCACTGAGAGAAGTAAAGTGACAGCGAGCCAGGCACAGGGCCTTCTCAGCAGTGGCCTCCCTGTGGAATGCCATCCCATCAGATTTCAAGGAGATAAAGAACTACACAACTTTTAGAAGACATCTGAAGGCAGCCCTGTATTGGGAATTTTTTAATTTTTGATGTTTTAATGTTTTTATATGTGTTGGGAATCACAATCCAGGTGGGTGGGATATACAGAATACTATTATTTTGTTTTTGTTTTTATTATCAACAAAGAGAAAAGTTTGCTGCTGTCCACCCAAAAGATGATGGGTCCTCCACCTGGGGTCATCCTAGAAAGCACGTGTATTATGGAAGAAGATGTGCAAAGCTGGTCCAGCAGGTAAGGTGTAGCAATAGTGGCAAGGTGTGCAAAGGTGAATAGCTCTAGCAATGGCAGTGAGGTGTACAATGAAAAGGTGTGATGTGTTCAGACCAGGGATAGGAAAAGTCTGAAAACGTAAATCCAGATTAAAGGGGGGGGGGATATGGGGTGGCATTTTGATAAGGATTACATTGTGTAGGTGTGGCAGAAAGAAAAGGGGGAAAAACACCCTTGCCTGCTTGAGGGGAATAGAGTTCCCAATTAGGTGCCCACTGATAGCGCAAAAGTTATAGCTGCACAAGGAGCCTATGGGTTGCACACATCCTCGTGTGAGTCATCTGTTTAGGTATGTCAATTCAAGGCAGTAAATATTTTGCTTATCTCTCACACACAAACTGTTTGACTCTATAACAGTTAGGGGATAATCTTCAAAAAAGAATAATAAATGCAAAGCTGCAGATGAATAATATCACCCAATTAATTCAGGAAACTCTGAGGTCGGGGGAGGTGGGGAACCGTCTCAACATCGCAGGTGACAGAAAAGGTCACAGAACTGCATATGTATTGTTTTGCCCTTTGCTATTTAAGAAGTTAATTAAGTTGCAGTTTCTGTGTTTGTACATTTATTAATGCATGTATTTAATCAGTCTAGTAATTAGTTCCGCAGTTAAGCTAAGAACAGCAGCCTACTACCTGAGGCTCAGAGGATCAGTCTCATTTGTCCATGGCCATGGCAGCAGAGAAACAGAAGGAGATAGATTATTTCCAGTTGGGGGGGACGGGACTGAACAATAGGCTGATCTTTATAGTATTTTTGAAATTGACTACCTCATCTAAACAAAACACCCAGGACCCAAACACCAATCTGCATAACCACGTGCACACATGGCTAAACTAGACCCCAATAATAGAGCCAAACTGGGTTGGTCGTTTTGCTTCCTGATTCCTTCAGCCCTGTATTGAAACCATGCAGGCAAATGGCGATCAGCTGTTTGGCGCCACTTGCAAACCTCACTTTCATCAGGAAGTGATGTCTTTACCTGCCCCACACCTGATGTTATATATGATGTCAGGTCATGGGCAGCCGGAGGGAAGGGGCAGCACCAGGCCTCCCATCAGCTGTGGGGCTGGGCTTACGGGGAAGGATGGAGAGAGATGGCAGGGAGTTTGAAGCAGCAAGGGCACAGCAGCAGCACTGGCTGGGCTCCATTGCTGCACTTACACTGTGCCTGGCAAGCAGAAGGTCCCAGGTCCAATCCCACTGCTCCCTACACCTCAGAGCCTACCGTGTCCATGGAAACAGGGGCCCTTCTGGCTCTGGGGATGGGTCCTGCTGCTCTGGTCCCTGTGCACTGACCCCCATCCTCTCATCATCCTCCATCACCTCGTGAGTACTTCCTACACCAACCTCTCCTTCCCCACCCCCAGCTTGCCCCAGTGTGTCCCAGTTCCGGCTACACCCCCGCCAGGATCCTCTTCCTTCTCCCCATTGTCCTGCTAGTTTATAGAATCATAGAATCATAGAATCATAGAATCATAGAGTTGGAAGAGACCACAAGGGCCATCCAGTCCAACCCCCTGCCAAGCAGGAAACACCATCAAAGCATTCCTGACAGGTGGCTGTCAAGCCTCTGCTTAAAGACCTCCAAAGAAGGAGACTCCACCACACTCCTTGGCAGCAAATTCCACTGTCGAACAGCTCTTACTGTCAAGAAATTCTTCCTAATGTTTAGGTGGAATCTTCTTTCTTGTAGTTTGAATCCATTGCTCCGTGTCCGCTTCTCTGGAGCAGCAGAAAACAACCTTTCTCCCTCCTCTATATGACATCCTTTTATATATTTGAACATGGCTATCATATCACCCCTTAACCTTCTCTTCTCCAGGCTAAACATACCCAGCTCCCTAAGCCGTTCCTCATAAGGCATCGTTTCCAGGCCTTTGACCATTTTGGTTGCCCTCCTCTGGACACGTTCCAGCTTGTCAATATCCTTCTTGAACTGTGGTACCCAGAACTGGACACAGTATTCCAGGTGAGGTCTGACCAGAGCGGAATACAGTGGTACTATTACTTCCCTTGATCTAGATGCTATACTCCTATTGATGCAGCCCAGAATTGCATTGGCTTTTTTAGCTGCTGCATCACACTGTTGACTCATGTCAAGTTTGTGGTCTACCAAGACTCCTAGATCCTTTTCACTTGTACTGCTCTCAAGCCAGGTATCACCCATCCTGTATTTGTGCCTTTCATTTTTTTTGCCCAAGTGTAGTACTTTACATTTCTCCCTGTTAAAATTCATCCTGTTTGCCTTGGCCCAGTTCTCTAATCTGTTAAGGTCATTTTGAAGTGTGATCCTGTCCTCTGGGGTATTAGCCACCCCTCCCAATTTGGTGTCATCTGCAAACTTGATCAGGATGCCCTCAAGCCCATCATCCAAGTCATTGATAAAGATGTTGAATAAGACTGGGCCCAAGACAGAACCCTGTGGCACCCCACTAGTCACTTCTCTCCAGGATGAAGAGGAGCCATTGATGAGCACCCTTTGGGTTCGGTCAGTCAGCCAGTTACAAATCCACTGAATGGTAGTATTGTCTAGCCCGCATTTTACCAGCTTCTTTACAAGAATATCATGGGGCACCTTGTCAAAGGCCTTGCTGAAATCAAGATAGGCTACATCCACAGTGTTCCCTTCGTCTACCAGGCTTGTAATTCTGTCAAAAAATGAGATCAGATTAGTCTGACATGACTTATTTTTCAGAAACCCATGCTGACTTTTAGTGATCACAGCGTTCCTTTCTAGGTGCTCACAGACCGTTTGCTTAATGATCTGCTCTAGAATCTTTCCTGGTATTGATGTCAGGCTGACTGGGCGGTAATTGTTTGGGTCCTCTCTTTTCCCCTTTTTGAAAATAGGGACAACATTTGCCCTCCTCCAGTCTGCTGGGACTTCACCTGTTTTCCAAGAATTCTCAAAGATTACTGCCAGTGGTTCTGAAATCACCTCTGCCAGTTCTTTTAATACTCTGGGATGTAGTTCATCTGGCCCTGGAGACTTGAATACATCTAAACTAGCCAAGTGTGCTTGTACTACCTCCTTACCTATTCTGGGCTGTGTTTCCCCTGCTGAATCATCTGCTCCATATTCTTCAGGTCGGGTATTGTTTTCTTTTTTGGAGAAGACTGAGGCAAAGAAGGTATTGAGGAGTTCTGCCCTTTCTGCGTCCCCTATTCGCATTTCACCTTCTTCTCCTCTAAGTGACCCCACTGTTTCCTTGTTCTTCCTTTTGCTACGGACATACCCATAAAAACTCTTTTTATTGCTTTTAACCTCTCTAGCAAGCCTGAGTTCATTCTGTGCTTTAGCTTTTCTGACTTTGTCTCTACATGTGCTGGCTATTTGTTTGAATTCCTCTCTGGTGGTTTCCCCCTTTTTCCATTTCTTGTACATATCCCTTTTAAATCTTAACTCAGTTAAAAGTTCATTAGATAGCCACCCTGGCTTCTTTAGGCACCTTCCATGTTTTCGTCTCATTGGTACTGCTTGAAGTTGTGCTTTTAATATCTCCCTTTTAACAAACTCCCATCCATCATGAACTCCCTTCCCTTTTAGTATTACTGACCATGGGATCACACCCAGCATTTCCCTAAGTTTTCTGAAGTCGGCTTTCTTAAAGTCTAGAATTTGAGTCTTAGTATGCTTGGTTGCTCCTTTCTGATGTATAATAAACTCCAGAAGAGCATGATCACTCCCACCTAATGATCCTACCACTTCTACCCCACTAACCAGGTCATCACTATTGGTTAGGACCAGATCTAAAATGGCTGATCCTCTTGTTGCTTCTCCCACTTTCTGGACAATGAAATTGTCTGCAAGGCCAGTGAGGAATCTGTTCGACCTTATGCTCTTGGCTGAGTTTGACATCCAACAAATATCAGGATAGTTGAAATCCCCCATTACTACTATCTCATTTCCTTTTGAATGCTTGGTCATCTGTTCCAGGAAGGCATCATCTATGTCCTCAGTTTGGCTTGGGGATCTATAGTAAACTCCCACCATGAGATCACTGTTATTTTTCTCTCCCTTAATTTTGACCCAGATACTCTCAATTTGGCTTTGAAGTTTTAAATCATGGATCTCTTCACAGGTACCTGTGAAGAGATACTTCACAGGTATCTCTTCACATGGATCTCTTATGATATCAAGGCTCAGGGAACACACTCATATAGTGCAAGATTTCACAAACATACAGCTGACATGAAATCATTTAAAGAAGTACTAATTAAAAAAAAACTCCAGGAAAAGACAACAATAGAAAATATTAAATGATCAGTTTGTGCCACCCTCCCAAAAATAATGAATAAAAATGGCAGTAGTCATTGCGGTTCTGCCTTTGCTATTTGTTCCCATTTCTGGCCTTCCATAGCAACACAAAACAAGAAAAACCTGTTAATACAGCCAGGAAGTTCTGAAAACAAAGGTCTTGATCAACCTAACCAAAATGCTTTCACTTATCTTTTTTTAAAAAAAAAACAAAACAAAACAGAAACCATTGACAGCTGGACGTTCAAAATAGCCGAGATCCCAGTTACACATTATTTTTCTCCTCTGTCCAATTACATCCAGCTATTTCCCCCCAGCCATTACTAAGGATCTGTGTGCACAAAATTTACAGAAATGTGTCAAATGAGAAAAGTAAAAGGCTGTGTGAAATCTTCTTTTTTATCTGCTAGATGGGAACAAAAGCGATGGCAGGAGATTACACAGAAAGGAGATTTCAATCGCCTGAGTACAATCTACATAACAAATCCTAAAATAACACATTGGATGTACAAGGGGAGACAATTCAAACCCTGCTTGAATAATCAGGTGTTCTTTTTAAACCTGGGAAATTGTTGTCTGATGTATTTTTAAAAGATTTTTTTTTTGGGGGGGGGTCCCTCTAAGTAGTTTTTCTGCCCGCTGCAAGTGAAGCACCTTCCATTTCTTTGCCTGGCTGAATATGCAGATAAGAAAGGTGGCTTCATTTGCTAATTTTCTTCCAGCATTAGACAAAATTACACAGCAGGACAAGTCTAGGATTAGATGTAGGTCGGGTAATGTGAGGTCTACTACAGCTAAAGTGCCATTCCACTCCTATTAAACACAGCCTTGTTAACTTCATGTGCCAAATGGAACATTTCAGAAGATAGCACAAGGCCAGCATGAACGGCTTTGTATTCCGCAATGAAGTCTGGAAGGCCTGGAAACGATGCCTTATGAGGAACGGCTTAGGGAGCTGGGTATGTTTAGCCTGGAGAAGAGAAGGTTAAGGGTTGATATGATAGCCATGTTCAAATATATAAAAGGATGTCATATAGAGGAGGGAGAAAGGTTGTTTTCTGCTGCTCCAGAGAAGCGGACACGGAGCAATGGATTCAAACTACAAGAAAGAAGATTCCACCTAAACATTAGGAAGAACTTCCTGACAGTAAGAGCTGTTCGACAGTGGAATTTGCTGCCAAGGAGTGTGGTGGAGTCTCCTTCTTTGGAGGTCTTTAAGCAGAGGCTTGACAGCCACCTGTCAGGAATGCTTTGATGGTGTTTCCTGCTTGGCAGGGGGTTGGACTGGATGGCCCTTGTGGTCTCTTCCAACTCTATGATTCTATGTCCTTGCATATAAACCAAGGATGAGGATACTGCGGACCCCCAGATGTGGATAGACTCATGTTCCCATAAGCACCAGCCAGCATGTCCAACATTCATTGATTCATTCGTTCGTTCATTCATTCATTTAAATTTATATACTGCTTGAGTGTAGTAAAACCTCTAAGCAGTTTGCAGGACACATTAAAATTATCAAGAAAAATTGTTAATTTGAGGCTCAGATTGCAAGGGGATGTTGTTGAAAATATATAATGCGCTGGCTGGAAAATTAATTGGCATGCTATTGGGATTGCAGTGAATATAGGCCAGTTGGTTGGAGCATGGTGCTTATAATTATAAATGGGACAGCTGCATGTCTCTGCGTTGCAGGAGGTGGACTGGATGGCCCTTAGGGTCCCTTCTAACTCTACGATTCTATGATCTATGGGAGATGGACTTGGCTGAGTAATAATAATAATAATAATAATAAAATTTTATTTATACCCCTCCCTTCCTGATTAAAAACCGGGCTCAGGGCGGCTAACAACAAATATAAAACAGTAGTACACAACAACCCTGCAGTGCGCTGTTCAAGGAGAGCTGTTGCTTTGCTCTCTGTGTATTTTTGGCTCAGAGTAAGAGATCTCTTGCAGTCCTCGTTTCCAGTTTTAGTGTTAGAGCTTTGTGGTCTTTTAGGCTCTGGCATTGTTAGGATTATTGACAACTTGGGTCCTAATTAGCTGGCGGGTGATGTACAGCTGCAGACCCTCCAAGTGTCCCTGTTTTCCAGGAACAGTCCTGCATTTACAGAAGCCGTCCCGGTTTCTGATTTGATCCCAGAATATCCCGCTGTCCCTTAGAAAATCAGAGAAATGTTGGAGGGTATGGAGCTATGCAGTGCTCTTTCCTAGAAAAGGTGCCAGAACTCACCATGAACACCTCCCTTGTTCTCTTATAATGGCAATGGCGCCCACCAGAGATGTGCCAGAACGGTGGTCTGGTAAGTTCCGGCTGAAAAAAAGCTGGAAGTGTTTAATGTTTTATTATGTTTTTATATATGTTGGAAGCCACCCAGAGTGGCTGGGGCAACCCAGTCAGATGGGTAGGGTATAATAATAATAATAATAATAATAATAATAATAATAATAATAATAATAACAACAACAAAAATAATTGAATAGGATGTCCCTATTTTCATCAGAGAAATGTTGGAGGTTATGCAGGTAATAAGGGACATGGGTGTTGCTGTGGTCTAAACCACTGAGCCTACAGCTTGCTGATCAGAAGGTTGGCGGTTCAAATCCCCACGACGGGGTGAACTCCTGTTGCTAGGTCCCTGCTCCTGACAACCTAGCAGTTCGAAAGCACGTCAAAGTGCAAGTAGATAAATAGGTACCGCTCCAGCGGGAAGGTAAACGGCGTTTCCGTGCGCTGCTCTGGTTCGCCAGAAGCAGCTTAGTCATGCTGGCCACATGACCTGTACGCCGACTCCCTCAGCCAGTAAAGGGAGATGAGCGCCGCAACCCCAGAGTCGTCCGCGACTGGACCTAACGGTCAGGGGTCCCTTTACCTTTAGCTTTTATACAGGTAATGGAGGGTGTGCAGGATACAAATAATGTCTATTGAGTTGCCAAGGTCGGGGGGGGGGCGACTTCCAATGATCAGCTTCCCATGGCTAATTAGATAGACGTCTTTTGGCCAGGGCTGCCTCTCTCGCAGCTATTGCTTAACAGCCTGGGGTGAGTGACCAAGACAGACCCTCCTTTGGATGCCTGGAAACATGTGGGAAGTAACGAGGACAGGTCAGCCTGAGGAACAGAGCGATGTCATCCTACTAGGGGAGGCAGCAAGAGATTTTGCTCTCCTAACAGTCTTGCTAAGCTTCAGTAACTTACACCGGAGGCGAGTTACTTAGTTTACTGCTTGGATATGTCTTCTTTTTGGCTAAGGTGACATTTCCCATAAAGTTTGTTTATCCTTTTGGGTAAATGAGAGTGTAAGTGTTCACTGACTGGGCAGGGAGTAGGGGAGGGAGGAATTGCATCCTCACATTGATGAGCCACAGGAAGAGAGGGTGTTCCCTCAGCAATTCCCTACTATTCAAGCTCAGCAGAAGCAGATCTCTTTTCTCCCACTCAAGAGGAACCCCCCCCCCATAGTTTAAACACTTTCTCGACTCCTTCTCAAATACAAGGGGGTGGCATTCAACTAATTTTTATTCAGAGTAGGCCCACTGGAATTAATGGATGTGACTAAGTTAGGCCAGCTCATTATCAAAAGGTCTACTCTGAGTAAAGTAAAAACCATGAAAGGTTATTGTACGGTTTGCATACAATGGATAATGATAAATATTACCATATCCCTCCTGATCAGTCTTCTTTTTCATAGAATCATAGAATCATAGAGTTGGAAGAGACCACAAGGGCCATCCAGTCCAACCCCCTGCCAAGCAGGAAACACCATCAAAGCATTCCTGACAGGTGGCTGTCAAGCCTCTGCTTAAAGACCTCCAAAGAAGGAGACTCCACCACACTCCTTGGCAGCAAATTCCACTGTCGAACAGCTCTTACTGTCAGGAAATTCTTCCTAATGTTTAGGTGGAATCTTCTTTCTTGTAGTTTGAATCCATTGCTCCGTGTCCGCTTCTCTGGAGCAGCAGAAAACAACCTTTCTCCCTCCTCTATATGACATCCTTTTATATATTTGAACATGGCTATCATATCACCCCTTAACCTTCTCTTCTCCAGGCTAAACACGTTCCCTAAGGAACGGCTTTTTCCTGGATCTAAAATGTGAACTTCCACTCTTATAGTCTCAGCCATTTGTCATGTTCCAAAGACAAGTCTAGATTTATGCACAAATGGCCTCTCAAAAATTTCCGCACTACTTGTGAGCAGAGAAATTCGGGTGGACCATTTCGCCATGTTTCTCTAGGAGGAGGAGAAATTTTCCGACAGTAGTAGTGACAGATCCAAGCTTGCCCAGTAAATTCTATGAGTTGAACTCGGCCTAGGGATCCTAGACCCAAGGGACTGTGCAAAATATCCAAATTCTTATGACATGGGGATGATGTTGGTTAGATTTCAAACTTCCTCACTTTTCTTTTAAATGGCACGTAAACCCCAAGTCCATTTAAGGACTTTACTATTAATGTGTTATGCAACAATAGATTCAGCAACACCAAGGAAGAAATTGGGATCTTTCCCCCCTCACAAAAGTCTAACCTAATTTCACAGGGAAAACATTTCTAAATCTAGAGCGTTGAAAGCTCTAATTTTTCCATTAGAGAAATGAATTAAACGTTTAGAACCGAAACCTATTTAATCAGGCAGAAAAAAAACTTAATTCATATTAAACTGGAGCACTGCAATGATGCTGTAATTCAGGATTCTTTTTTAAAAAAGTGAAATGGCAAATGATTCTGTTGGGTATCAAGAATGTTAAATACTCAACTTATTGATTCTTCAGGTGGCTATAGCCCCCCCCCCCCCAAATCTCCACAGGTGGATGGCTAATTAGAAAAGAATTCCAGTGAAGAAGTGACATTATCTGTCTGTCGGTACATAATAGGGCTGTGCTTAACATTCAAATGTTTTTCATTTTGACTATTGAAAGAGAGTGGTAGCCAAAGCAGTGTTGCTTCTGAAAAAGGTCAGGCAGGCAGAACTTCATTTTTTTAAAGAGAAAAGCTAGCCCTGCTAGCCCTGATGCTAGCAGTCAGCCAGATGGGGCACTGACCTAGAATCATAGAATTGTAGAATTGAAGTGAGCACAAGGGTCATCTAGTCCAATGCTCTGCAATACAAGAGCCTTTTGCCCAACGTGGGGCTCGAACTCATGAGCCTGAGATTAAAGAGTCTTGTGCTCTGCCAACTGAGTTCTGTCATGGTCCGGTTCATGGGCGGTCAAAGTCCTGGCTGAGAACGTCAGGACCGGGGGCAAGACAGCAGAGTGGGAGCAGAAACAGGAGTCCGGGAGCCAGAATCCAGGCCGGAAGTCCAGAATCCAAGGGTCAGAGAGCTGATAGTCAAGAAGCCAAGGGTCTGAGGATCAGGAACCAGAAGTCAAGGAGCCAAGGGTCCGAGGATCAGGAACCAGAAGTCAAGGAGCCAAGGGTCCGAGGATCAGGAAGCAGGAGTAAAGGAGCCAAGGGTCCGAGGATCAGGAACCAGGAGTCTAGGAGCCAAGAGTCCGAGGATCAGGAAGCAAGGAGTCAAGAAGCCAAACGTAGCAAGGCAGGAAGCATGTTTCTGTGGTAAAGAGCCAAAGGGAAATGCTGACCTTATATCCCTTCCCAGCCCTTGCCACCAGGTGCTATGCATTACCAATCAGCCTCACCTGTGCGGCCACGCCTTGCCTCTTCAGAACAAACTTAGGAAAGCCCCAGTCCTGCGAGGCCCTACTGGTCACAGGTCTGGCTCCTGCACGCACTCCTGACAAGTTCTCCCAACCTCTTACTGGCCCTCTCCAGCTTTGCGGCCACTCAACACCCACTGGACAATTCTTTTGGTGATGGGTTGCTTTTGAGTGGTTTTCAAGCTCAACTGATATCAACGCTCAGCTCCTTTCCATAGGGCCCACCGTTATTATTGCAATGTTCCAGCCTATAGATCTGTATTCTATAGATGGATTGGTTGGGAGATTGCATTCTGAGTAAATTAAGTTGGTGGGTGACCACAGAAGATTGAAACCAAGCTTGGCTCCCATTCAGAAGTGGCTGTGGCACCTGGTCACTGCTATACAGAAAGCAGTAATGCATAGAATTGTAGAGTTGGAAGGGACCTTGAGGGTTATCTAGTTCAACCCCTTCCAATGCAAAAATTGCAACTAGATCATACATGACAGATGGCCATCCAACATCTGCTTAAATGCCTACAACAAAGGAGAGTCCACAGCTTCCCGAGGAAGACCATCCCACTGTCAAACAGCTCTTACTGTCAGAAAGTTCTTCTTGATGTTTGGTCAGAATCTCATTTTTAGTACCTTCCATGTTCTAGTCAAATGATAGCTCAATTTGTCATCAACAATTTTGTTCTTCCTGTGAAAATAAAACTCAGACATTTTTAAAACAAGTCCCAAAGGGCTGTGCAAATCAGCCCTCAGCAGCCAATAAAGTTAAGTGTTCAGACATAACCAAGAACTTCAGATTATGAAACATCAGTGTTTTTTTAAGCTGTACTTTATAAAATCTGAATGTTTAATGATTTGGAGACACTGTTAACAAGTTCTAAAATATAGAAAAGCCAGAAAAGATGCGTCATAATGAAAGCATACATATTTAATCGGAATATTTATCTCTAATTGTTCTCTGCTCTTTTCCCTTATTTGCTTTCAGGGGTTTTTTTGGTAATGAATCAATGATGAAGTTGTATTGTGATCTAAATGTACATTGCTGAGGCAAATTCCACATTAATTCTAAGTATACCAGTCAGTTAGATGGCTTAATATGCCCTTACATCTCTGCTGAAGCACTCAAGAAATGACATTCTAGATTTGGAGAGTCAGGGGCCACTCCATACTCTGTGGGTAAGGACAGACATAATATAAAAGGCACATCATTCAACTGTACTTCTTCCACAACTGAACTAGCAATAAGCATACCATAGAAGCACTGGCTTAAAGCCACTGCTATCTCCATTTCTAGCTGGGGAGACTTAATATATGCCCACATCTGGGTAATTGTGATGGACCACTGCAGCCTTCTTGTATCTCTGTCTGCTGGCTGTGGGGGATATTTGCTAACATTCTCCAGCTGGAAGGGGAGAGGAAGGAGCATCAGTGGGATGGAGAAGCAAGGGAATGAAAGGACAGGGAGCAGCAAAACTGATTGCTTTGGCCCATTCTTTCAGTTGTGAACGTGGCTTCTCAATTGAGATTGCACTGTAAATTCTCTTCTTATATTACATTGGTCTTCCACCTTATTTTGAGAATTTTTCCATCAGTTCATCCAGCTGCCATGAGGGAGCACTCAGGGGGCCCTGAGCTATTCCTTTTCTCGCTGATTTTTATAGGATTGCTGAGCTAGTGGTATGTTTTGAAGTGCTGGTGCTCATCCTGACAGCTTCATAGGCACGCTCGCAAGGAGAATCCCAAAATGCAATTATCAGTGCTGATCAATTATTATTATGCACATAATCATTCATACCAATCTATTTTTCTTTCTTTTTTGTTGTTTTGTTGTTTTTTCCTGTACTACTTACTTAAAATAAATAAATAAAATGGGGGGGGGGGGACGACACATACCAAAGAGCAACAGTATACAGTTGTAACTTGGTTCTCGAACGGAATCCACTCCAGCAATCCGTTCAACTCCTGAAACTGTTCAAAAACCAAGGCGCGGCTTCTGATTGGCTGCAGGAGCTTCCTGCACTCAATTGGTAGATGTGGAAGCCCCATCGGACATTCGGGTTCCAAAGAACATTCGCAAACCGGAACACTCACTTCCGGGTTTGCGGCATTCGGGAGCCAAAACGTTTGAGTCGCAAGGCGTTCGACAACCAAGGTATGACTGCATATGATGGAAATGAAGAATAAGGCCCAACTTCATTGACAAAGAGCAAGTGAAGGGTAAGTACACCTCCCTGCAAGGATCAGCTACTCCATCAATAGCTGAAGGTGCCTTCAGAAGCAAAGGAATAATTGAGATGAGAAATTGAAAGAAGGCCCAACAAAAAAAGAACAAGACAAAATGATCCCTTTAGTGGGGGAGAAAGGTTATTACTAATCTGACAATGCAGGGAAGAATTCATGGCACATTGTAGTGGATGACAAAGGAGATAATGGCAATTAGCTGAACAATATCAGAAAAGTGATCCTTAATGCTAAATTACTAGGTGTTCCTGACATGCTACAAATTATTATATGATAAAGAGGAGGGAGTTTGCCCATAATGCATGAGTGTAATATGCATAATTGAGATTATATTTTTTTTTTAATGGTTAATCATAGCGGAGGCTATAAATAGGGAAGATCTGGGATGGAAGACACTGATCTGGATTGATTCAAATTTCAGTTTTTATGAAGGATATGACAACATCCATGGAGAGCAGTGTGCTTTTCTCATGGCTGCAGTTCCGTGGGTTAAACAGATCTGGTTGAAATGACGCGTCGAAATGTCATTTCAGAGAACCGCAGCAAGAAAACAGTGTACATTGGGATGGATAAAATGTTGTAGTGTATCCTTAGGGGGTGCATGTGTGTTCCCTGAACCCCTTCACCCAAAAAAATAAGAAACTGTGCCATCAGGCTCTATCCCTGAGTCGTTCAGATCATCAATAAATTTATGGTACAACAAAAGATACTATTGTACTACTTCATGTTCTTGGGATATTATACAGACTATTATACAGATATTGCTATACAGATGTTCTGGTCTTAGAAGGTAACACTGTAAAGGAAAGTAGAAGGATATTAATATTAATATTCCTTAACCTGACATGTTATGGAGAGGGAGCAGGGAGTATACAATATGGCTTTGGCTATATGTCAGTAAGAACCTATATTTTAAATAAACAGATAAATTAGTGTTGGCAGTATTAAGAGAGAAATCCTATGCTCCCTGAGAGGAACCGTAGGATGCTATGGATGTCAACAGACTCCTCCCCAGTACAGCAGGGGAAAACTACCACCATCACCCTCCTCCTAGCAGTGCTCAGCAGGAGCTGCCCAGAAAAAAAGCATGTTGGGGCAGATCAAGGGAGGGTTTGGATGTTATAATGTTTGGAAGTTATAATCAATAACTTCTCATCTCTCACCCAACACATCTCATCTCCCCAAAGAGTAAAAAAAAACACCATGCGGCCACTGGGGGAATAGTTCTCTCACTGGTGTGTCAACGTGAGGGATTTTTTTTAAAAAAATCTGGGGGTAATGGAAAAAGATGCCCCTCCTCACTTCTGTCTTGGTTGCAGCAAACATCATTGCTTAGGCACTTTCCAGATCTTCCACCTCAGAATCTGTTCTCCCTGCTGCCTAGGATTGTTGTTTTAGTTACCTCTATTCTTATCCTTCATCCTGTGTTCCCATCAACTCTCCAAAGAGAACAAAAAGAAAATGACAGGGGACTCTGTTGCAAAGCTGGCGTAAAGATAATCCTTTGGAAGCAATGATGAGCATTCTGGTTTTGGACACATTTATAACATTATTCAGGTGTCAGTTCTCTTTGCGTCCAAGTCTAATTTTAATCGCATTCAAAACTGCAGGCAGAGATGTTTGCTTTATCTTTATGCAGGATGGGGAATAAATATAAAGCCACCAGAACTAAATGGATCTGGAATAAAAATGCAGCAAGGTAAAGATTCTCAAGGGAATTATTACAGATTATCACAACAGCTATTTAGTCACTGACAGTGGATTTACAGAGATTTTTTCATTCAACAAATATTTTCAGAGTTAAACCTTCCTGTAAAACTGATATGTGTTCCCTCCCCCCTTTGTGGGTTATTATGTTTCTTGCTTTTCAGAAAAATTGTGGAAACCAATTCTCCTAGGTTCAGGGGACCCATCAGGTTCGAAGGTGCTCTTAAATCCCACACAACCAAAACCTAGTAGTAAAATTCTATCTACTATCCATAGGAAGAAGCTATCATGCTCACAGCTTCAAGAACACTGGTACATGACATTTGAAGAAGGCTAATGCACACACACAACATTTATTTGTTGTTTGATCATTAGTTTCATTTGTATTGGCATTCCTCCAGCTTTTCAAGGTGCTGCTGTTTACACAGGCGTTCTGAAGATCACTCAACCTGAATCTTCTGTTTTAATCACTGTGTTAGTTGGCATTTTCTTTTCTGTGTGTTTATTATGGATTTTTTTATTGCAATGTTCTATTTGGATTGCTTCATTGTGTAACTTGGTTTTGCACTTTATAAACCACTTAGAAGCCCCTTTTGGCATTAAGCAATATATTTATTATCTCAGGTTGCAATCCTAACAGTGTCTACTCAGAAATAAGTCCCTTTGAATTCTTTGGGACTTACTCCCAGGTAAATATTGGTGGAAGTCTTGAGTGCAGCCCCAATTGCAATCCAGATTATGAATTCAGTAATCTGGCATTGCCCATTGTCCAAATGTATATGGAACTGAAGAATGAAATTTAGTTCCAGTGTCTTTCCCAAAAGGGATGGAAAATAATGTGTGTGTATGTGTGTTGCCATTGCCACATCCCTTTTTTAAAAAAAGATCTATGCTACTATCAGTTGTGATGGCCTGATTCAAATACCATTGACATTCTAGTTATCTTCTGTCTCGTATCACCTGCCTAAGGCCTACCATAAACCAGAGACAACAAAACCATAAGAGAAGATTCCTGAGAACTGCTGCATTGATAGCCAAGGTTAATCTGCTGTTCAGCTGCTGTTCATTTGCAACAATAACAGATGCTGTCAAGCTCAGTGTGTATATACTGACCTTTTACAGAATTCTGGAATCCAATTGGTTTCATAAATCTCTGAGGATAGGGTGGCCCGATTTGTCTGTTACCCCCAACAGCAATTCATGGGAATTTATGTTTTCAAAAAGTAGTCATCTGAACAACAGCAAAGTATTTGAGCAAGGCAGAAATGTTATTTTGATCCCTCTCATAACTGAAGCAGCAGAGCCGAGCCCTGTACAAAGCATCCCATTCAGTGTTTGATCCGCTACTTAATTTGGCTTGTGAATATTTTAACCACATATTCGCCAAAGTAGTCCAGTAGAAATCACCTTGGAATGTATCTTTAATTTGCCCAAATCATTGGATAGTCTCAGTACCACCAATGGATCTGATTCATCTGCCTTATTCAGCGAGTTCATTTCTGACTGCTTGTTGCTCTTTAGAATTGATATAACAATATTAGGGTCTTCTGTTCAAGGCCAAATGTCCTAGGAAAGTTGCATACGAATACTGAGACTGGCTACATAATTCATCTCATCACCAGGTAGATTCAGTGGTCATATGTCTAAGACAGCACATGAAATATCGTGGTCCTGGGGAGAATATTGAGTAGTGCAAGAAAGACTAGGACTGGTCAGCAATACATTGCTCTGAGGGAAAATAACTTGAACTATTGCTTTAGCACTGGCCAGAAGTCCACTGAGTGCTTACATTGGTATAGAAAACACTACGATCAATGGTCAGGGATGATGGGAGCTGTATTCCAATAACATCTGAAGGGTACCATGCTGGCCACTACATTTTACATATTGGTGAAGGTACGTATGTGTTCCTGAAGGGAATTCTGTTGCTGAAACATGCATTCTGACAACACTGGCATGTCCTATCTTCCTCCAGCTCTAGCACTAGCATTATAGTGAACAGTGGCGTGCAGTGAAATTTTTCATAGGAGGACAGCTAGGGCCAGAAATACCAGCTTGTGAGGGTAATTGAGTGGACAATGTCACATACAATGCCACCGTGTCCTAAGTGTCTCCCTAGTCCACTGACCACACACCACTGATAGTGAAGGATGTTCCACGGTCAGTGAGCATTTCTGAAGAGGAATCATCGGAGGATGTTGTCAGGTGATGGAGGAAGCACTGAACCTACAGTGTTTCTTCATTGTCTGTTGAGGTCTTTCAAAATGCGACCCTCTGTGGTTACTTCCTGAAATGATCCACAAATAAGGCTTCCAGCTGTAGTATAGCCTTTTGAGTCTCCAGATTCTTCCTTTGATACAAAGCAACTCAAGTCAAATCCTAGATGCTGGCCTAGGCAAATATTTGAATTGGCCTTTAGTGGTTAAGGTATGTTTTCAGCTTAAACCACTATATTGTTCCAGCCCTAAACTGAGACATATGAATACCACTTTTTGAAGTACAGTCTAATCAATGAATTACTATATCCTTGACTTGACTATGTCAAGCTATTTTTAAATATTTGAGCATGAGAAATTGGTATTGCTTGTGTCAGGGATGTGCCCACCCCTGCCAGTCCGGCACTGAGTGGTTACTGGCAGCCTCAGCCTCTGTTGTCGACGGACTCGTCTCCCAGTGAGTCTGCCAGCTCCTCCTCGGGGGAGGAGCAGCTAACGGGAGGGAGCCAAGTGGGGAGAGGTCTCTGGGAAGATGCGGAGAGACCTAGCACCACTCAGCAGACCCAATCGGAGGGGGAGACGTCGTTTCCGGCGCCAGCTTTACGCAGAAGGAGAAGGCGGCACTTCAGAGTGCCGAGACTCTGGTGTTGGCGCCGCAACAGGAGGGGGGCACTTCCGGATTCTGCTAGTGACTAGGTGGTCATGTTTTAGGATAGCTCCACACTGTACATACTTTGCATAATAAAATAGTTGAAAGACAAGAAGGACTTGGTCTTTACTCATGAGCAACCGTAAAGGGAGCCTGACAGCTTGGGTCCATGAATTACCATGAATATGGAATTTGATATTATAGGATACAAATGTGGCTCAATTATATATGCACAGAAAATGGAACTCAACTGCCTCTTAATCACATGTGCATTGCGGAGGGGAACCCTCTTTAATTATTTCTGCCCTCCATCTCCCTATCCTTTCTATACTGTATCTGAATGCTACTATTTACCATGCTATTTAAAGGAAAGAAGAGGATCAGATGAGATGCAGGGTTTGGGTTTTTTTTCATGTGGCTGTGCAAGAAGATAAGATCTCTTAATAATGTGTTGTTATCAAAGAAGAAAATGAAAAACAGCAGAAACATTGATTTAGGTCTTCTGATCATTCCATTTCTGATTAGTTTTTACATCTATCAAGATCTGCATAGTTTGAAGTTTTTTCCTTCTCCTCTGAATTCAGCATTATATGGAACAGATTGGAATTAGCTTTTATACATTATGCTGTGTTAGGCCTTCATCCTGAAAAGACATGGGTAGGTGCTTAACTTCAAAGTTCTGTTCATAAATATTGGCCAAAATCGTGCTATTAGTGGAGACATCCATTTTTTTGCAAACGAAATATACCACAAAATGTCTCTTGCCATTTCAGCCTCTTTCAGGCTGTCACTAAACACATGCTGCTGTATGTTGAGTCATATCACTGAGCCATCTAGCCAGTTCTGCACTGGCTGGCAACAGCTTTCCAAGATGTGAGGCAGACATCGCTCAACCCAGCCACCTAAGAAGACAAAGACTGCATCTGTTGCATTCTGACTCATTTATTTTCTGTAATGAACCCTTCTTTTCTGCAAGTCCAAATATTGATATGTTGGCCACCATGATACTTGTTCTTGCTTCTATCACTTCTCAAAACTTTGTTGGCATCTGTCTCAAGAGGCAATGGAGTGTGCCTTGGGGGTGAAGTCAACCGGCTGCAGAATCACAGCGCCTGCTGTGGTCGCAGAGACAGGTAACTCGTAACTGTTGCTTCCCACATTGTTTTTGCTGCATTAACAGCACCAAAGTGAGCTGTCTGGGGTGCAGGCCTAGACAGTGTATAGGAAGGTCCTGGGCTGCCCAGATTTCAAGACCATCCTCTTGGCCTCAAGAAAGCAGAGCAATACATTTGGCACAAGCTGGGCTGCAGGAATTGCTGGAACAAGGCATACATTGCATTGCAAGTGCCCTTTCCCCTGCCTTCCAATTCATATGAATACAGTGGTACCTCAGGTTAATAATAATAATAATAATAATAATAATAATAATTTATTATTTGTACCCCGCCCATCTGGCTGAGTTTCCCCAGCCACTCTGGGGGGCAGGTTAAGAACTTAATTTGTTCTGGAGGTCTGTTCTTATCCTGAAGCAAAGTTCTTAACCCGAGGTACTATTTCTGGGTTAGCGGAATCTGTAACCTGAAGCGTCTGTAACCCAAGGTACCACTGTATATAAAAATGTTTCAGAGGCTCAGGAGTGATTTAAACCTTACTTATGAATGTTGACAATTAGAAGGATGAAGAAACATTTCTGTCTTCTGAAACTATAGCGGAATATAGCACAAATTTAGTATCCATATCCATGTTACTTGCTTCCAAGGGAAAAAAAATCTGTTTGCAAATAATATAGAAATGAGTGCTAAACTGGTGTCATATTCCACTACAGTTCTGGAAGTTGCTTTTGTATCATGTGGAAGCTCAAATATAATGTAAAAATTATAAGGAAACGTGAAAATGGAATAAACTGTCATGTGAATGCAGCACAATCATGAAAGCTGTGGGGGTGGATAGATACAATATCAAAGGAAGACTAAGGAGGAGAAAGTCATAGAAGAACCCTTTTGTCTAACTAACATGATCACAGAAAATCTGCTTTATTTCAGTAGCAGTAATAGGTGCCATTGGTATGATAACAGAATAACTGAGCATCTGAGAGGCGGTTGTAAGGAGAGCATATTTCAAAAGTATCCTCTGCCTCTAGTGAAATGCCCATAGTGGGAACCCACAGATGTCACCACAATGCTCAGGGGACATCTCAGCAGCACACAGATTTCATTGTAGGCGTGAGGACGGCATGCCTCTGCTTGGAGCATTATAGTCTAAGTAGGGAAATTTCATAGCAAACATTATCTTGGAATGGACCCAACAATGTGCAAACAGATCGGCTTCCAAAATAACATAATAATTTGGAAAAGCAAAGCTGAAGAGCTCAAGGGGGGGACATTTCTTTCCTTTCCTTTCCTACCAACCATGGCAGTTTGCAGTTTAGCTCCCGATTATGGGGGGGGGGGGATGACAATGAAAATCAGAGCTGGATGGGCTCACAAGAAAGAAGGAGAAAGAAAGGGATGTGAAAAATGGAAGGGAAGGGAAGTAGAAGAGTGCTTTTCTTAAAGAAGAAAGAAAATAACACTCTGCCTATTATTTCTAAGCAGAAAAAAGACTGAACGTTTTGCTGTCAAGGCAACATCTCTAGAACCACGTTTCTTTGGAGGTCAATGAATTTGGTGAGTTACATCTTATAATTACAATTGTGCTTCTGCACCAACAAGCTGGGGGTGTTGTTCCTTAGGTGCCCCAGGCTCCAGGCATACCTCAGAAAAGCCCCACGCTGGCCCCAACAAATAAAAAAATCCAACATGAGTCTAAATTAGCATTAGAACTCAGTACTGAGATATCTGCTTTCCACCACACCCCCACCCAAGGAAGTTGACTGTGCCCCTCCAAATGAAATTCACCTCGTAAATATTGCAGCAGCTCTTCTAGCTCTAACATCCAAAAGAGTATGTCTGATTCATTTAGATTTTATTTTTGGAGGTGGGAGTGCGGAAATTATCGCTACTGGCTTTGTTTATTAAAATAGTTTCACAGCAGGTCTTTCAGTGATCAGAGCAACAATGATGACAACAAAACCATCCGCCGTTGCCTGAGCACAGGAACAACAGAACAACATTGGAAAGAACACCCCAGTTAAATTGGAGGTGTCAGAAGAAAACCACAAGGGTACGCAGAGGTCTATTAAGGCCTAGACTTCTATAAGGTTTTCTAATAACTTGAAAGAGCTTGCCATTTTCCAGCATATAATGGTTGTTCAGACAACAATTTCTCCCCTTTTTCTTCAGAAAGGACTCCCACTGGCATGAGGACCCAAGTCATTTCCCCTTTCTTCAAACGTCAATAAAAAGCTACTTTATTTTTGCATTGTATTTCTCATCCAGACTCATTTTCAATAGGGAACATACAGAAGACTGCCGAAAGCTGCAGCAATATGAAAGTTGTTGTTTCCTGTAAAGAACCTTGTATTTTTTTTCCAGGTTCAAGAACTTAAGAAGAGGAGCTTGACTACTGGATGAGACCCAAGGCCCTTCTGGTCCTATATCGTATTATGAAACTTGAGGAAACCCTGATGGTTCATGCCAAAGACTTCTCTATTCCACTTCTGACAGTGGCCAACCAGATGCAGCTTCTGGGAGCTTGTGACTAGGATTGCTATCGATGGTTAACATACCCCTGACTTCCATTTTGTTCTATACTTGTTTAACAAGATACAATGAAAGATTGGGCTCCTGCGGCATTAAGAGTTGTCTGGGAAACAGAATTTCAGTCAATGCAGGCTTCCTTACCCCATACATGACAAGCTGCACCCACAGCAAGCAGCATTCCTGTCGTTGTTTGCCTCGGGTCCCCCCCCCACTTCTTACATACCAGTAGTGAATAAACAATTCATTCCAAGATTTGTGTTGTTTGGGAAGTGGGTAGCAAGGTGTGGACAAGAAACACAATAGCCGATGCTGATAGCCTCCTTATTTTGAATCCTGATATGACTGCTTGTCATCTACTGCATAGTAGCGGCTACTCAGGTGAGGGAGAAAATGCCTGCTAAGGAGAAAACAGAGGCTGTCTGTCACCAATCCCCTAGCCAATAACATGAAGAAGCAATAAAATGGGCTGAAGTTGCTAGCAGGAAGTCTTTCCATTTGCTGAGTGGGACTTATTTGCGTGTAAACACGAAAGGATATTGACCACAGGGAAGCACCTCTCTAAATTTCTAGTGTTTGGAAATTATAGGCACCCACCCTACCTCCACTAGGCTAAAGCATTACTGAACTCCTTGGCTCTAAGTGAATCTTACTACTTGTACCAAACACTTCATTCAGAGTTGACTGGAGTAGCATGAATGAACAGGGCTTTCCAATTTGAAAACCAAATTGGTATATTCATCTCCCTTCAGGGGCACTTGCATTAGTTTTCTCCCAGCATATCCAGTATGAGCACTGTGTGCTGTATGTTTTGTTTTCCAAAGATAACAGGGGAAATAAGATTATTAATTTTTAAATAGATGGGAGAGAAGCTCAGTCCCCAAATGAACAGTATGTTGCATCTTGTGCAGCCATCTGCTGCAAGGGAACACTGGGAATAGTATGGCTTATTATAAATGAAATGGTGTAGGCAGCACTAACACAGGTGTAGCATGTGTCAATAGTTTCTTTTGTCTACATGCTTGCTTGGGAATAACTCCTATCTGGAGGTATAACCCACATTTCACCCATCCTTTTGAACCTGTCTACCCATTTCTTTGTAATAAGCAGGTCTGAGACTCTGCCTTTAATGGATCCCTCAGCATCACTGCTGCTCTCCTTTGCCTCGCCTCTTTCTACTTTGTTTTGTTTTGGGTCCTTTTGCTACACTCTCATATTCCTTTCTCTAATCCACTACACTAAAGTCCCTCTTCCTCAGTTCTGCCAGCAATCTTGTGCATATAAATATGGGCTTCCTTCCTCACTTGTTACTTTGTCGTTGTTCTTAATGAATTTAAGACTTCCTGTCTATGGATTGGCTTTAAAATTAAACAGGAGCATGGTAACTGAAACATGAGCTAGCTTAGGTCTGTCTGGGTGGACAGACCCAATGGGAACCCACACTCTTAGTTGACCCAAAGGATAGGAAAAGTCTACAGAATGCAGCACAAAGGGACCAGAGAAGATGCATGTCCTCCACACTGCAAATCTTCACAGTCAGGGGCAGCATCTGACACAGGAGAACCTCCTTGGGCTGATTCACACATGCATATACATTGCTCAGTTCATTTGTTTCATTTGATATATATATATATATATATATATGATAACACCCACTGCATGATGAATCATAGTTGAATATAAAGTTCTCCTTAGGATAGGTGCTACCATAGATAGCTATTCAACTGCACATGCAAGTGATCAAATGATGCTATAGTCATCAAGTTATGGGTATTCATGTGTAAACTAGCCCTCTTTCTTCCTTGATGTCTTATACTGGGTTGGGCTAAAGTGCCAACACATACATGAGGGATGACAGCTGGGATAGCTCAGTTGGTAGAGCATGAGACTCCTAATCTCATGGTGATTGGTTCGAGACCCACACTGGGCAGAAGATTCCTGCATTGCAGGGGGTTGGACTAGATGACCCTGTGTTCCCTTCAAACTCTACAGTTATATGATGCTATGGTTCTATTAAGATGGCAAACTGGCTCATCATAAGGACCTTGTGAACAGTCTTTGGAGACAAGAATTAGTCTATTCAGACCCCCTCCTCCAGCTATGAAAGCTGCTGCTGCTGCTCCCAATAATAAATGTATTAGTAGTAATATTAACAATAATAATAATGACCACTCCCCACATCAAATGGGGGGTGCCTTTTGCATGGTCGCCCCCCCCCAATCCCAGTGCGGTTCCTGGTAGTACAAGCTGGCTTCACCCTCCCTAGGTTGGATACCTGGAGGTCTCCACCTACCTCAGCCAATCGCCCAATCCCGCCTGGGGCGGCGTTGCCAGGGGATCATCCAGGTAGGGGGAGGGACCGCCCTGTCCACACAACGGAAGGTGAATCTTACCTGCGAAGCATGTGAGAGTCACTGAGTGTTAGAAATAACAAGACATGAAAATGATATTGAAAATCTCAACCATGGATACTTCCAAAATTGAAATCATTCATCTCGCAGTATATTGCAGGGCTGCCACAGTTAATGAAGCTGTAGGTTTGAAGTTGGAAAAGAATGAAATAGGAGGCAATGTTAATAGTCTTCAAAACAGGAATTGGTAAAATCACAGTATACATGAATTTCCACAGAAAAGCATTTTTCACTAACTGTAGAATGGGAAAAGCTTAATATCAAGTCTGGTACAAGTAATTTTATGGCATCACTTATGGATCACCTTAATACACAGAAGCAGGAATTGAAATAGAGCACAGCTCACGGGGCTGTAAGAGTTGGAAATGCAAACAGGAACAACTTGTCAAAAAACTGTCGAAAACAATTCCACAGAAAATGGAAAACAAGGGACAAAAACAGAACTATGGTAAGTCCCCTTCATACATGAATCTAATAAAGTCAACACTGCATGCTTAACCAGGAATGGGACTACATTGCTGGATCTGTCCCCAGGCATCTATGAATTCATGTGGCCTGTCTGCGCATAGGTTTCTATGCAATTGGGGTGCCTGTGCTGCGTTTGGGAGTCCTGGTCACATTATTTATCTGTCTTTCAGTTTTTGTTGGCAACTGCTCATTCATAGGCTTCTTCACTGCAATGAGTCTACCAATTCATTGGTGTGGGGTGGATAGGTAATCATGTGCCCAGTATTTAGGGTGAGACCATCAGTGCAGTTCCTCTCCCAGTAATCATGTAATCCGTTCTTCACATGACTCACCCCTGAAGAAGGCTAGAAATACAATAACAACTTCAGGAGGGAGATATAGAACATGCTACATGGAGACATATAATGTCTGCTAGAATAAATACCAATGATACATTAATGGAAGAAGTTATTGAAGATGAAGTTTTAAAAGTAGGATTGTGCAGTGGATGGTGCTGCTTAGAAACCAAAATAGCAGAACGCTAATAAACAAACTGACAGATTTTCCAATGAGGATTTGGGGGGGGGGGGATGTTGTCAAGCCTGGAAAGATAAAGGCAAAGATGTGGAGTGATAGGAACATGTTGTAAACACCCATATGTTACATATGCTTGATATATACCCAGCAACCCCTTGGGATCAACCAGGTAGCCTTCTCCACTTTAGAATCCTCTTAACAGCAACTCTATAGACAGAGACTCTTCAAAAGGCTGGAAACTGATCTTACAGCTAAAAGCAATTAGCACTTGGGCAGTCTGGAAACTGACTTATGCCATGAATATAATTAAGTGGTCTAATGCTGATTTGAATGAGCTTGATGGATTAACCTACAAACCCATAAGAATGCATTATCAAATGCTTTGGTGGAAAGGATAGACATCCCAAGATATGAATAAAATAGAGAGCTAATATTCATATGTGCCATCTGAACAAATAGGGAAGAAAACATTATGAAATTTCATACCTCAGAGTAAGTCCTATAGCAGGGGTCAGCAACCTTTTTCAGCTGTGGCCCGGTCCACCATCCCTCAGACCATGTGGTGGGCCGGACTATATTTTGAAAAAAAAAATATGAACAAATTCCTATGCCCCACAAATAACCCAGAGATGCATTTTAAATAAAAGCATTGATTCTACTCATATAAAGATACCAGGCAGGCCCCACAAATAACCCAGAGATGCATTTTAAATAAAAGGACACAGTCTACTCATGTAAAAACATGCTGATTCCTGGACTATCCCTGGGCCAGATTGAGAAGGTGATTGGGCCACATCCAGCCCATGGGCCTTAGGTTGCCTACCCCTCTCCTATAGAATTCAGTAGGACTTATTTGTAGTAAGCATGCACAAGACTACATGGTAAAACTCAGCAATGAATCATTCCATTTTAGTCACTATCAGGAAGAAATCAGGGTATTCAAACCCATATATGAGAAATATCCTGAAAACAGGAACCAGAGGTTTGGAGTATGTTCTCAGCAATATTCTGATGACACCCAGCTGTAATTCTCCTTTACATCTGCAGGTGTAGCAGTAGATGTGCTGGACTGTTGTCTTGCCTTGGTAATGGACTGGATGTGAGCCAATAAAATGAGGTTCAATCCAGATAAGACTGGGGGAGGGACCCGTAGCCCTCCAAATGTTGGGCTATAGTTCCTACCATCCTGACCGCTGACCATGCAGGCTGGGCCTGACAACAACATCTGGAGGGCCACAGGTTCCCTATCCCTATGCTAGTGGAAGAAACTCTGGCAGCCATGCTGCTCTGTGAGCAGTTTTGAAGAGGTAGCATCAGTCACTTTCAGGCAAGCTGGTTATTGAACATTCATCCTGATTTACTGGCACAAAGTTTGCAGGGAGGTTAGACACTGTTGGCTTTTTATTGAGCATTCCTTCTGTGTTGCTTTCCAGTACATTTCTCGATACTCTCTTTATGGAACAACATCCAGTTTCAGAAGGAAGCAAGCACAAGCAAATCAGCTGTAATTGTGTAATCTGAATTTGCCAGCATGTTCTTGAACTATTCCTATTCATAAAAGAGGAGTGGAAGTACCCATTGTGTGACATTGACATATTATATATGTGACGTATTATATGTGACATATTATATAACAGCACACTGAGAATTGTGCAAGAGATTATGCAACTTCAGTGTGCAAGCAGAGGCATGGCTCTGAATTTTAATTCACTTTTCTCTCCCAAGGATCTTGAGCTAAATCTGGGGCACCACACAGGAGAAACTCTCCTATACATGGAAGAGACATTTTGAATCCAATCCTTCATGGTTTTGCAAGGGATTTGTTGCTGTTGTTATAATGTATGGTTGAAATATAGGTTATTTGAAGAGTAAAGTATAGCATGAACTGACTGAGAAAAGCAGATCAAAATCACCATAATTTTACTGCACTTTCTATTCTCAGCTAGGATTTTCCAGTTATAGTTTTTTTAGCTGATACAAGGGATTCATTAACCTTAACATAATTTGGAGACCAAACACTGTCTACCTTGTCCACCTTTCAATTTAGTTCTTATCAAAGAATAGAGGCAAACTGAGTAGAATTGGCTCAAGCCTTGATGTGTATCATCAGCCTGACCATAGAATGAAAATCGCCAGGCTTCCAAAATGGGGTGGGAAAGCAGGATTTATTAGCATGTAAATAGACACTACCGGTATACTCTCAGGTAAGTTGGAAACCAAACTGCAGGAGGCAGTGGAAGACAGGAGTGCCTGGCGTGCTCTGGTCCATGGGGTCACGAAGAGTCGGACAGGACTAAATGACTAAACAACAACAACAAAGTTGGAAACTATATTTTGCAAGACCCAGGAGTCTTCTCTATATACCCCACTCACCATGTTGCACTTTCCTTAAGGGAAGGGCCGAAGCTCAGCTGCAGAGCACATGAGGCCCACATTCAATCCTCAGAGAGCATCTCCCTTTAGGCTTGAAAAAGACTCCTGTCCAACACCTTGAATAACTGCTGACAGTCAGTGTAATAGATGGACCAATAGTCTCTTTCAACATAAGACAGTTTCCTTAAGTTCATTTTTTTGGGGATTGTCATCAGCTCAGGGGGTTGTGGCACTTCAAATACCCAGTTCTTCACCTGCCCTATCCATACCTGCGAAGTGCCCCGGGGGGGGGGGAATGGGACATCCCGTTTTCTTGTGCAAGATCTCAGAGGCCATTTGGGGTGCCATGGGCTCGCACAATCTAGAGCTGCCCTCTCACCCCCCCCTCAAAGTGGTTTGTTCAGGGCAAGAGTGAGGCGTGGGTCATGTGACTCTCCCAGGAATGCATCCCGGAAGATGTACGTCCAGGTTTGGGGCTTGAAAAGGTTGGGGGGGGGAAACTGGGTGGAAGGGGGAGTAGAATGGAGTCTCATTGAAAACAACATGTCTGATTGGCTGAAACATGGAGCAGGAACATTTTGTTTCAGGCCTCACCTGTATTTTCTACCTCCACATTCCAAAGGAACAGACAGCTTTGTTTTATTTCCTTTCTGTTATATCAAAGGTAGACACACGTGGCACAATCCTGCTTTGTTAAGAGCCTAATCTGGTGTTCCCACTGCCGCCCCATCCAGGTAAGCAATAGTCATCTGTGGCACCACCACCCCAGACACTACGGATTGCAAGCAGGTAATGGTGGCTTCTTCTTCCTGCCTCCAAGCTCACCTCTTTGATAACTCATTTTGCCCAACCTCTTAGAACTTATCCCCTGCCAGCACTAAGCACAGTCATCTCTACTTCCTCTGCATGTGCTCATTGAACATAAAGAAAGGGAAGCAGTAGCGTGATCTCGTAGGCCCAGCACCATGACGGGGTGCTGCAGAACATGCAACACCAAATATGCGCATTCAACTTAATGTGCGTAAAGAGATTCTTTCATATGCATAGCTGAACCTCCGTAGAGGTCCTTTCCACATGTTCACCTGAATATGCATGGTTTGAGGGTACAGTAAATGGGAATAGCCCCAATTCTGCCCACTCCACTCATGCATTAAAGGAAATGGATGCCATGAGCTTCTGGATTTATTCTTCCTCTGTTCCTTTTGCCAGCCTTTATCTTCGCCAATGTTCCCTCTCTTGCATTCCTTTCTGTAAAACTTTTGCTTGTGAGGTTGACAGTTGTTGTTCCCCCCCGCCTTCCTTCTCTGTCACTCTGCAAAGCGCCATGACTGTACATTGGTGATACTATATGGATATAATTAATAATAATAAATGATATTTATTTTATAAATCGTGAGATTTCAAGGAATCCAATGAGATTCTTGCTTTGCTGTTGGTTGTTTTCATCACTTTGGGGGTGTTAGCACTTGGCCATGTGCTTATCTTTCCTCTGCAACTGAAAACATTAGAAACTTAACCAATTTTCCCTACCTCATCACAGAACTTTGATTTCTATTGCCTCTCTCCTCTCTTTCATATAAAGTTCTCATAAGGAATCCTTGTAGCAGCATTTTGTCATTTCTTTCTTTCTTTCTTTCTTTCAAAGAAATCCCATAGAGAAGTGCGATTTAGCTTTTGTTTGATTGTCCATTTAAAGCTCAAAATCCCATTTGCTGTTGCTTTTTAATTCTCCAGGCTATCTAATCACTAAGCAAGCAGTTTCCCACAAAACAGCCCAAGTGTGTGTTTTCTCCCAGCGCCTTCTTTCTTTCAGCATGCCAGCAATTTAGAGCTCCATTCTCCATGGGCCCATCATAAGAATATGGGCAAGTGATCTAAAAAAACCACTAATTATTTCTGACCCTTCTCTGGTTTGTTTATTATGGCTGTAGACCAGCAAATTACTTCCAACAAAGACCTTAATGCTTCAAATAAATTCTCTCCTCAAGGATTAAAGTTGGGATCACTAATGTAATTTTTATCCATCTTTGATACAGCCTGCAATTGACGTGATCCAAAGCAGCAGCAAAGCAACAAGGTTAAGCCTTGGGAGTTATTAAGCTAAGGTTCTAGAAAGGACAACAGAAGTGCACTGGGATGATCAGCAATGAGAGACAACATTTTCCCCCACCTGGAATCACTGATCCAAAAGAAGAAGAAAAAGGAGGGGGAAACTCAGTCTAACACTTCCTCCTTTCCTACATAATAGCAAAACGGTTCTGACAGTTGTCAGAAATGAATCAAGCAGTCAAACAGAAACTTGGCTCCAATAACTGCCTCGGTTTCCAGCTCAGGAACTGACTTTCGCAGGTGCTGTGGTTTGCTTGCAATGAATGGCTTGATGTGCTTTTCTGTATTTGCACGGGGAGAGTATCAACACATGAAAATATATGGTAACCCTGCTTCCAGCCAGTAGATCGGCATTCATCCCTTCCCCTCATTCATTTTCAAATCTCATCTTGTGCTAAAGACACCCTCTCCCTCTCTCTGTGTGTAGAAAGAGCCTCATCAGCGGTATCCTTCCTTCCCACCCCCCTTTCCTCTATGTGTGAGAAAGAGAGAGAAAGCAGAACGATCAACGCTGTCCATTTCACCTAGCCTATGAACTGAGCTACAGAAACTCCTGCCACAATAAATTTCATAGTTTTCAACTTGCAATAAATAAACAGAATGCAATGCGGTGTGGAAAAAGAAAGAAATATTAAAATAGATAAATAGAGGGGGAGAGAGAGAGAGGTTTTTCTTTCCTGCACCTTTCATCTTCTAAGATCTCCCGTCTCCTTCCTTTGCAGACAGGGCCACACAGAGATTTGCAAATGCCCCCCCGCCGCCGCCTTTCCTCCGTTCCATCCCCACCTTCATTTGGGTGCTATTCTCTCCCCCCCACCCCACGCCGTCCTAGCTGATACACTAGCTAGCCCTAACTAAGAGTGAGTGAGAGAGAGAGATGCTCTGGGCAGACAAGTTCCCCTGTAACTCCGACGCTTATCATCAGGGCTTGATAATAGTAATGAGAAAGGATCCTCCCTAGCAGGCGGGAGGTGTGACGGGGAGGAGGAGGCTGAGCAGGAGGTGGAGTGAACGCGCAGGGCTCCTCGCGCCTATAAGGAGCTGTTCAGCTCCAGGCTGGCTGAATCCGTATCGCAGCTCCTGGAGGTGGATTTCAGGAGCTGCCTTATGAGTGCCTTTTGGCATTGAGGCGCAGTTGCTCTCTCTCTCTCTCTCTGTCTCTCTGGACCTGCTGCTGCTTTCGAGAAGATCTGGGTAAGGAGGGGGCAGAGGTGTCTTTCGCATTCTCCCTCCCCGGCGTCTTCCAAAAGGGTGCCTGGATGCCGGATGGAGTAAGGGAGCCAAGGCACAGCAGCCACTCTCTGAAATTGGAGATTACGGAGGCAGAGACGGCACGAGAAAAATGGATCCTATCCCCCAACTCTTCAGCGTTTTGACTTTGCTGCTGTTCAGCTCCTGGCATCTTGGATTAGCGGCTACCAACTGTAAGTATCCAAGGAAGCCCTGCTGCATCTCGCAGCCACCCGGTGCTTACACAACATTTGGCGGGGAGGTCTGGAGCGGGGGGGGGGGATGCTCTTTGGAGTAGTAGTGGGAGGGAAGGGAAAGAGGGGAAGAGAGCGAGAGAGCGAGAGCGCAAGGTGCGTGGCTCCCACGTCTAAAGTTCGCTTAAGTGCACTCCCTGCAAATCGGCCTCTCTGTATCACTGAGGAACTAAGGCGATGGGGGCCTTCCATCCTGAAATGGCAGGAAATCTGCACATCCTTTCCCCTCTGCAATAGATATATGTGCCTCGGGCTTCTTCTTTTTTTAAAAAAGTGCCTCTCCTACCCCCACCCCGCGCTACTTGCATTTGAACTGCTGTTTATTTATACTCCTGCGTTAAGATTTCATTTTTCATGCTGCTGATGATATCAAGGAAATGCCTTTAGTCACCTCGGTTGCCTTCTCCTGCTGAGTGTTTAACGATTCATAACTACACGCCCCTGTTTGCCAAACTAGATCGCGCCCCTCTTTATTCTGTGTAATCCTACCTTCATGGAACGACCTCTCCAACCCTTATTGGAATCCTGGTGTTATCTTTTGGGTTTGGCTTGGTTTGGGGTTTTTTTTTAGGTAGGGCATGGAAAAAATATCTGAACCACACTAACTGCATCTTGCTGCTTCACCTACCAGTCCTGGTGACTTTTCCCCCCAAGTCAGGGCAGATTAACTATATTTTGGAATGTAGAAAGCCAAATCTTGACACAGCATGGCATTTAGACTTAGGAAGCCCATGTGACTGAACGAGTCCATAGCAGGAAAAGGGTTGGTGTGGATTTTAAAAGCAAGAAAGAAAAACAACAGTGGTGCAAATCTGATGATAGGACTAAGACATTGGTACTTTTTATACCTTTTCGCTTTTAAAAGCCGTTGTGCATACAGTTTGGCCCCTTGTGTCCTCCATTTGACAAGGAATCCCCATAACATCTGTCCTCCCCATGCACCCCCCCTCAGCTTAAGTGTTGTGGGGGTATTGGCCCCCTTTTGCTGTTGTAACAGAGCATTAGGAGACAATTATTGTGATAAGATGTTCTGTGAAGTGCAGAGTCACTGCAAAAGGGAGAAACAGGGAGGCAAGCATGGATATATACCTTTCTTCGGATTCAGCCTTGGTGCTTTTGCCATGATGATCCTTTAGCATGACTGTGGATAGCTAACCATGCAATGAGCATCCCATTGAGCTAAATGGGCATCAATCCCCTGGAAGTCCACTGAGAATTGTAGCCCAAGGGTGTCATATGTGTCAATGTTTTGCTTTAGAAGATGAAGGGAACAGGAGTGTTTAAAATTCAGGATTTAAATGGAATTGTTGAGAAAAACACTGAGTTAGTTTGTGCAAGTGCTTCTGTGCCAGGGGAAGTGACAGAGGTCATATCTGTCCATTGAAGTAGCTGAGGATCCAAATTGTACTCCAGGAATTACTCTAGAGTATGAAACCTGTTTTTAAAGAGATGCATTTTGCTAGACTTTTTTTTTTAATGTTGCTTGGCTTTGTGTTGTTCCCTGGATGCAATTTACAGGAGTTTAAAATGGTGGGGATATATTTAAAACAAATGACATTCTCCATGCAGTGATGGGAGAGAACTAGCTGTTTCTCAAGTTCTAATGGGCTTGTGAACACTAGAGGTCACTCTTGCCTTTTTGATTCCATACCTTAAAAGCTGGTGGGGGGCGGGGGAATTAAAAGAAGGATATTTCACACATGCGAAGTAATAGAAGGCTTTAAATAAAGAGGAAAAGGCAAATGCAGTAAGCATTGTGAATTGGTATCAGCCTCTCCAGCGGATGTGCCTTCAGGTTTAATTTTAATAAATAAAAAAACGAAGCAGGAAGTAAAGTTTTTCCTTGCTCCAATCATACTTTGGTTAATATGGTTTGATAATGTTCAGGAATGCCAAAAGAAAGTGGATTTAAGCAAGCAGACTTGCTATTACCAAGCTGGTAATAAAGTTAATCCGTAACTTTTAAAAGGATACTCTGCTTTAATGAGTTTTACTATTTCATGGGTGACACTTTTAATTTCCCAGTGCCAATGAACATTCGCATTGAACACACAAACTTCTCCCTATATATTTGGGACTCAATCTTTATAAAGCACAATAATTGACCATTTTACTACACTGTACAGTTTTTACTTACTTACTGAGCAATGAATTAGACTGGATGTTCTTTCCTAGGAGCTCAGTTAAAGATTCTTCTATGAAGCACCAAGAGTTGCATGTTTTTTTTCTGTTTCCTAATGATTTAAGAGCATGAACAAAAGCTGCAGTAAAATTCACTTCAGCCATTAGGAAAAGTTTTCACTGTTCAGTAAGACACGCCTTGGCATGTTGGTCAAAACCCAGAACTGAAATCAGACAGCTATATCCAATTTAAATCACTTTTTAAAATTATTTCCTTTAAAATATCTGAATCACCACCCTTTGTAAGTTTTCTTCAGACGTTAACATCATTGGTGATACTTCCCTGCCCCCAGTATTTAGGAATATGTACTGGGTTAGATCCAGAAGTGCCATTCTGCAAATGGAAAGACTCTTTATTTTTTACCAAATAGACTCTTTTCCAATGGAGGTTCCCACTAAATGAAGACGGGAGTATGGCACTGTCTCACTGTTCTTAAAGGTTCCCAACCCTCTGGAGCGGATTTTGGATGGCACTGGAGGCTGAAAGGGCAATGAAGGGTTTGTGAAAATTGCCTTTCCGTTCACCAACAGGGTAATGACTTCAGTGGAACTCTGCTCAGAGGAAATTTGGACTCAACCCAGTAATTACAGTACTGCTAATTTTTCTTAGGGTTTAGCTGAACAGTCATGCAAAAAATTAAGCTAGGAGTGGATGACACTGGCTTGGTGGTTTTACAACAAATGCTATGCATGTTTGCTTGGCAGTAAGTTTCATTGTGTTCACTGGAGCTTGCCCATGAGAGCAGCCACAAAATTCTAGTTTCAGCAGTGCCACAGGAAGAGGACACAGCCCACAAATAAAGATGCCAAATTTGATTACCCAGAGCTGAACTTTTAATGCACAAATTACCAGTTGCGGCAAGAGTGTGAATTTGTGCCCTGCAAATCTGAGATGGTTTAAGCTTCACTTCAGTAATGGATTGAAACACTAGTCAGCTCCAAATGGATAGCAGCAATTTTCAACAAAAAACTCCCCTTCCATGAATGCAGTATACATCCCAATACTATAATAAAGGATAACATCCATATCAAAACTGCCATCAATTTATCTATTCTCTGTCAATCATACTAGTTTATAGTAGCAATCAATTAGAACAGTCCAGTTTCCCAAAGCACAAATTGGAACTGGAAGTCAAGTTCTCTTGCTGGAGAAACTGAACTCTAGTCAGTGTAGAAACAGGGAATCACAGGATTGAAAGGATCAGAAGGAGGTCACTCAGATCCAGCCTTTGCACTAAGGCAGGATTTACCAGACTCCTACTAGATTAGCCCCATGTCAATCCAGATCATAATGTACCCTAGGCAAGGTGTTTGAAACCAGAGGTTCTTGCAGAATAAGGAATAGCTTAACAAAATCTCTGGTGATTCCTTCCTTTTCTCTGTTGTATTTCTGCATGGCTGACATTCAGCGTAAGATTACTATTTCCTTATTTCTTGTTAGCACATGGCAGTATTCCCACACTCTTTGTATTTTTGTAATTGAATCACGAAAGTGTGCCTGTGGTTATTTTCTTGATGAGGATATACAAGATTGCTAAGAAAACATCTCAAGAAATATTGTAATTCCAGCTACAGGATTTGAGGTCAGGGTCAATGGATATTCTTACAGACATTAAAGTTACTTCATTCTAATATAGTTCCAGAAATACCTCAAGGCTGGTTTCATAACAACACTTTATTAGATTAAATAACTACAGTAGCAATGAAATTCCTCCCCAGGATACTAATTACTGGGAAATAGATACAACACACACACACACACACACAGAGAGAGAGAGAGAGAGAGAGAGAGAGAGAGAGAGAGAGACGTAATTGCAGTATCATATATGCAATGAACAGCATTTTAATCCAAGTGAATATAAAGGTAAACTTGCAAGAAGAAACCCTGGGAAAGTTTTCTGACTTTTTGTCCTCATTCAGTGCTTTTCACAGTTGCCATTATACACACATGCTCCTCTTTTAGTATTTAGACTATCCTGTGATTATTTGCGGGAGGGGGAATTATGGTTGTTTTTTAAATGAACAACAATGTTTGTGTGTGTTTATTTACACATATACACATGAATGCACACAATGGGTTGTATCCAACTAAATCAATGGACTTAGTCATCTCCATTGAATTCAGTGGGTCTACTCAAAGTATTAAAGGTAAAGGGACCCCTGACCATTAGGTCCAATCATGACCGACTCTTGGGTTGCTGCGCTCATCTCGCATTATTGGCCGAGGGAGCCGGCGTACAGCTTCCGGGTCATGTGGCCAGAATGACTAAGCCGCTTCTGGCGAACCAGAGCAGCTCACGGAAACACCGTTTACTTTCCCGCTGCAGCGGTACCTATTTATCTACTTGCACTTTGACGTGCTTTCGAACTGCTAGGTTGGCAGAAGCAGGGACCAAGCAATGGGAGCTCATCCCGTCGCGGGGATTTGAACCACCGACCTTCTGATCGGCAAGCCCTAGGCTCTATGGTTTAACCCACAGCGCCACCCGCGTCCCAAGTATTACTTACCTGGATATATTCCATAGTTGATTTTGTACACTCTTAT
Organism: Darevskia mixta; assembly: GCA_034641385.1. Classification (NCBI taxonomy): domain Eukaryota; kingdom Metazoa; phylum Chordata; class Lepidosauria; order Squamata; family Lacertidae; genus Darevskia; species Darevskia mixta. Next base: position 6,755,872 of record JAWWNH010000001.1, on the reverse strand, counting down.
GTATCTCTGCCTATTCTGAACAAGTTAAAATAACATATGAGAGGAGGAAATCTCAGGCTCCATAGGATAGTAAAATAACAGTGAGTATGTGAGCAGAAACCAGGGGGCAGGATTCAAGTGAGTTGAATCTTCCTTTGCCATGCCCCCTAAATCTGCTCTGGAGAGTCAGCAGAAGTCCCAGAACAGGTTTAGCTGGCATATGGGAGCAAGAGAGAGAATTATACTGTCAAAATGGAGGAGAAGTTGGGAGGGGTTGTGTATTGCAGAAACTACTAGGATTGTATATCAGGGCGCATGATGCAGCAGGAGGAAACAATGGGTCCATATAGAACTATAGATTCTGTCCCCTTTACTGTGGCTCTGTTGTTCCCTGGACACAGTAGACTGAGGAAGATTCAAACTATTAACCTTTATTGGATCAAAGGGTCACATCAGATACTACAATATATCTGACAGTGAGCTGCTGACGTGATAACAGACAGATCCAGGACCCAGTTCAGTTCGCATTTTTCTGTTTATGAAAATTTAGCCTCATTTTCTTCAAAAGATCTCAACATTGATATTCCCTTTTAACTGGAATGATAATCTTGTGACACCTTGTAACATGTTTCCTAAATTGCACAGTTATTATGTATTGATCTCACAGTTTCTGCAATAAATTAAGGAGATATCCAAGTAGGAGGCAAATAGGTTTATTGTATTAAAAACAATCCAGCATTCTCTCTGCCATTAAAGTGATGGCAGCAGTAACTTCTCCGAGGAGAAAGTCTTTTACAACCATCAATGTGCTTAGGAGTTCTCTTTTTGAACAAAATAATTTTTTAGCTTTGGTTTAGGTTTATTTCATTTGTACATTGTCTCCAACTAAAGAAGTCCTGAAGTGTTTTACAATAAAAACAAAGTAGAATAATAAAATGATTAGACATGATTAAGAGCAGATTTCACAATGCAATTGTATCACTGGTGCTGCCAAAATGCCCTGGAAAACAGAAATGTCTTTGCCTGGTGCCAACATGATGACAAGGTTGGTGACAGGCAGGCCTCCCTGGGGAGAGCATTCCATAAATTTTTGGGAGGGGGCTACTACTGAAAAGGCCCATTTTCTTGTTGCCCCCTTTTGGACCTCTGAGGACAGGGGGATACTTCACCAATCACCTCCTATTGCTGATCAGCTTGGGGGGCTGCTTAGTTTCATTCTCTCGTCTCGGGACTTATAATGTGTCACCTCCTGGAAGTTGAACAGGGGGGCAACATCTGTCGGGTCATACCCTCATGGCTTCCTTTTATGGAAAGGTGGTATCCAGTCATGTCAGCTTGGGTGCTGGAATTGATCTTCATTTGCAGAAGGCTGTAGATTTTTTTACCCGCACCACTTGTGTGAGATTGGTACAATTTCTTCCCAATTCTTCAAAAAAACAAATACAACCATTTACCAATTCCTCTCTTGTCAAGGCTTTGCTCCATTTGTGGGACAATGAGTATGCACATCTGAATGTGTATCAGCAGCTACTTCTGGGGTTAATTTGGGGGCAATTTTGATTCTGGACCAATTTTGTAATGCACTCTTTTAAAGATGCATCTTGTTATCTTCTGAGCAAACAAACCGTTTTCTGAACTCTTCATCTGGCCTTTTCACAACATAAATAAGAAGCCCCAGTGGGGTTTATCCCCATATAATTAAACTCTGCTTTCCCAGTTAAATCTCAGAGGCCCTGGCAGTTAAAGAAGGGAGCATCAATGCAGTGATCAACATGTCTACCTAGTATCTGAGAAACAGGCAGATTTCTGTATATACAGTGCTTGGGAGATGTCACTGATAATTAATTCCCTTGTATTAATTTTATCTTTGCATTTTCTAATTGCCCTGTGCAGATTCTTATGGGCCGGTCTTGCCATCTGCTCAGTAGTTCAGTAGAATTGATTGTGTTTTAAATGATGACAACAGTGCAATATAGAGCCCAGAGAAAGAAGTGGGTGCCAAAATACTGCTGTATTTTATTTTTAACAATCCTAGCTGTTATGCAGTTTAAAAAGAATAATCACCAGGATCTGAGGAGCCTGATAACAAAATTGCCATGACAGACAGATGTTCAGTAGGTGTTTCAATATTTACTCTTTTTTTTAAAAAAAGGCAATTTATTAGAAGTGAGTGGAATGCCTGGAATCATTTAGGAGCTGTTTCTTATTTTTCCATCAGGAACTGCTTCTGCCTTTTATTTCTTTATATTTTCACCAGGAAGATGGCAAAGTTCTTTTTCACTCAAGTGCATTATCTAAATAAGATTATTATAATTCACATGCCTTATCTAGATATTATTGTTATAAGAATTCTGTAAATTAAGTTAGCATTATAATTCCCCATATTGCAGGTGAAAGAAGTTGGTTTGCTTAGAGTTAAACAAAGAAGCAAGATTTGCACTGAGGACTGCCTGATTTGAAGCTCAGTGGCTTCCCAACCACTTGATGTAAATAGAGTTGTGACGGTTGGATTTTCAGGGGAAACAGGGCAGGCAAGAAGGTGGAGCCTTCACCCAACAAACTCGTCTCATGGCCATGTTCTCATGATTGAGAGTTTTTCCATCTCTGAGCCTGATGGGGGAGATGTTCTGGGGAGAAGGGGTTGAAATTGGAAATCAGTGGGTAGGAAATGAGTTAAGTAGCCTTCTGGCCCAACCATTTCACTTTTACAAATGTCCCTTGATCCTATATACACATTAAATGGCAAATCAAGGCCAGGAATACCATTTTACCATGTAATCTCTAGTTCCAGCCTTTAGTGGAATGATCCCACCAACAGTGTGGCCTTGGGAATACTCTGACACAGTGATCCTCCAAAGGGATCCCAGTGGGGATTAGTGCAAGTGGATGAGTAAAAGAGGGTCAAAGAAACACCTATCAAACAGAAAGTACTCTCTCACTCAGCCTTGCATTCTCAGTCTTTTTTAGGCAAGCTAAGCAGCTCTAATTAGCCCCACATGGAGTGACCCACACCAGGAAATCCTCCATAGGCCTATCAGAGCTCTGCCCATAGAGGTTCCAAAGCTTGGGATTTATATAGTTATAACAGCAGAAAACGGGGGCTCATGGATGGATTTTTAGAGGAGTCAGTGATTTATGGTTTTTCCTTCAATGTCCTTTTCCAATGATTTATCACCATCATTGTCACATTGCACAACAGAACAGAAAGTACCAAGTGACTTAGGCCAGTTCCCTCCCCCCCCCCCCGGGAATCATGGTTCAAAAAGAAGAAACAAATTACAAGATCATTTATTATCTTAGGGATGGAACTTACACTGTGTTTGCTGTAGGCCTGCCACCCCAAAGGACGTGTGCTGGGTGTGTCTGCATTCACCCCAACTGTAATGTTTAGAGGTGTGCCACCATCACATTCTAAATCTCTGCTCTTCTGCCAATGTTCTCAAGGAGTGTAGAGCTGGAATGTTGATATTCTTAGAATGGATGGCGCTGCTCCTCATTCTCACGTACAGGAGGTGACACTGGTGATTTATTCAGAGTTGTGATTCCCCCCCCCACACACACACATTCCTGTGGCACCTCAGACATAATACTAGCATGGTAGGAACAGTCTTGTACACACCTTTCCCTTCTGCTTCTTCTTTGCAAATGCTTCTGTTTGCGCTTCAAAATAAACCACAGTTGCCCCATGATATCAGAACTCAGGGAACTATGGTTCCCCCCCCCTAAATATTGTTTGTTAACACAAACCAAGGTAAAACTGTGTGTTGATATCCTGTTTTGTTAATAACTAACAATAATTAGAATAAACTCATAATGCTGACTGGCCAGCGAATGAAACATAGAAGACTATGAATAAAAAAACAGCACAGCTTCTAACACCAGGAATCTTATCTGTTCTAGAGATGTTGCAAACAGAGAGGAAGTAGTTTGCAGCAGAAAGTGGAGTAACCTTAGAAGAAATTGTCATTGTCAGGGTCTTTTCCCATTCCATTCTCTAAAATACATCAAATACATTTTAAATCTTCTGCCTAAACATTGTGTGTGTGTGTGTGTGTGTGTGTGTGCGCACACACACACACACACACACACATACAGGTTATTCAAGAAAAAAGACTTTGCTATACAGATTGGTTCAAACTTAAAAGCAAATTATTTCAAATGAAAGAAGTTATAATACCAATTGAAGACAGGTGGCTATAGCATATCCCAATTTGGAAACAAACTTGCAGAGATAAATTCTGAAGGAAGTTGAAGGTGAACCCAAGGATCCATTTAAGGACATATAAAAAGCCAATATAATTAACTATTTAAAAGCCTTATTCAGCTTTCCTCTGGACCTTTTACCTGCATTCTGCAGATCAGGGAAGAGATAATACAACTTTTAACAACTTGCACAAGGTCATCTCAAAGGTCAATGGTTGGTGAAAAGCCAGCTCCATCTCTAATTTATTTAAAGATCCCTGCATTATCAACAGGAGTGCACTAATTAACTCAATTAGGTTCTGCACCCTGTGGATCTTTTGAGTAGTCTCAGAGACCCAGAGCACTCACATGTTTATCCAAAGTCACTCTTTAACAGAAGCAGTGCTCATTAAATAACTCCACCTCATACAGAGTTCCAGATATTGTATCCTGTAAATGTAAATATATTCAGACTTTTCAGAATGGTTTAGGGATAACTCATACAACCACTACAGAACCTTTCCCCATCCATGAGCGCCACTGCCACTGCCCAAGCTTGAACTGAAGATGACCACTTTGCCACCTATGCAGTGCTACCTGAATAAGAAAATAGCCCCAGAAGACCAAATCAGAAATTCTGACAAGACAGCATCCCCCTTGCAGTCATTTTCTCCAGCTGCCACTGTTGCTCTATTACCCTGTTTTTGATTCACTGAAATGCCACTGATGTGACTATTTTTATGGTTATTTTTATTTCATCATAGTTTTTTTCTGGTTTTGCTGTAGTTAAGTGTGTTGTTGTTGTTTTTTTAAAAAATGTAAACCAGCTTTGCTTATTTTTCTGGAGTATATATAATATAGAAATACATGTTTGCTTAAATGGAGATCTTCAACAAGGTGCAGTACTCACTGGCGTCAACTGTAAATCCTCATAGTTATCAGTCCAAGCCTAAACACTGTAAAGTTGGTCTACAATGAAGACTTGCTAATAAAAAAATATGGCTCTTCTCCAACAGTTGACATTTCAGAGGTTGTGAAAATGGTTATCACAAGCTACAATTAGCCAGTCTGTGCTGGCTATATCGAGATGCTAAGCTGCATCACAAACGTGCAAAGGGTGCATTAAAGTTATAAAAATATGCTTCTCTACCGCTGGAGTGTGCCATGAGAAAAAGGTAAAAGGTAAAGGACCTCGGGATAGTTAAGTACAGTCAAAGGCAACTATGGGGAGTAGTGCTCATCTCGCTATCAGGCCGAGGGAGCCGGCGTTTGTCCACAGACAGCTTTCTGGGTCATGTGGCCAGCATGACTAAACCGCTTCTGGCGCAACAGAACACTGTGACGGAAACCAGAGTGCACGGAAACACCGTTTACCTTCCTGCCACAGTGGTACCTATTTATCTACTTGCACTGGCATGCTTTAAAACTGCTAGGTAGACAGGAGCTGGGACAGAGCAATGGGAGCTCACACTGTTGTGCGGATTTGAACCGCCAACCTTCTGATCGGCAAGCCCAAGAGGCTCAGTGGTTTAGACCACAGCTCACGGCACCCTGCAAGCCCAGCACCACTTTTGTGAGTATCTTCCAGGATGCTGTGAATGGGCCCCTCAAAGCAGCACCGTGTTGGCTGGCTGGGCTCCTCACTGATCTGACCAAGGAGTGTAGTCCAAGAGACTGGGCTTTGAAAACAAATGGAATATTAGAATATGTCACATAGCCCCACAACTGACCAATAGCCCCCACCCCACCCCAGTGTCTGTGAATACAGCATGAACATCCGTATGGAGATGGCCCTCATGAGTATAGCTGTAACTGTGATGCCTCCCATGCAGCTTAGAACACTGATTGCATGGGGTTTCATGCCACATGGAGGCCACGTGCACACAGCTGTCCACGCGAAGTCTTCCTCCCTGCAGATATTTGTCCCATACACATGGGCATCTGAGTGAGGGGCTACTCAGCTCGGGCAATGTCAGGAGCAGGGATGCTCACCACAGTCCCAACCCCTGCTCCTGTATTGTTCTATAAGCGAGAAATACCTACTGAAGAGGTCTCTAGAAATGTAGCCCTAGTAATGTGGTGTTTCTGATCATATGGTTTTCAAGGCGAGATTTCCAAACTTCCTGTCTGAAAGACTGTCATGTTTCGTTTCGTTGTATCCCTGACAGAGGCTCACCTTCACAAAATGGGCATAGAAACCTAAGGAGAGCCTTGCTAGATCAGGCCATCTAGTTGACCAGCATCCTATTTCCAATGGCAGCCAAGCAGATGCCTTCAGAAAGTCCAAGTCTAGGGCTTGAAGTCAGGCCTTTGGTCTGGGCCCAGTCTGACCCCCTTCTTTCTATGGGACCCTATATGTAAGTGGCCTCCTTGGCTCTTTCTATCAGCCCATATGGGACCAGCACAGGTGGCCGGGCCTGGTGAACATTTAATTCCTTACCCCTACGGTTATGATTGGTGGGTTCCCATTTAATTTGATTTTTATTTTAAATGTGATTTCGAATTGTATTTTAAACTAATCATTTGGTTTTGTGTTTTTAATGTATTATATATTTGGTGTTAGCCGCCCTGAGCCCGGTCTCGGCTGGGGAGGGCGGGGTATAAATACAAATTATTATTATTATTATTATTATTATTATTATTATTATTATAGTTCTCTCTCCTGCTGTTGCTTCCTAGCAACTGATAATCTCTATGATATGCCAAAGACGGATATTTCATGTGGCTAATCGTCATAGATAGGATTATCTTCCATGAATATTTCAAATCCCCCATTAAAGCTGCCTAATTTAAATGGGGATGGAGAGGCTCTGTTGCCTTTACCTCTTGGTGATGGGCTCCCTTACTTACTGGTTTTAGAAGAGGGCATTCATTGACTAAATGTGAAGAGGGAGAGTCAGTGTTTGGGGGCTATGGATTTCATGGAGGTTATGCACACCTCATCTTCCTGCTGTAATCTGAGCAATGCTTCTGGCTCTTGCAGTACAGCATATTTCCAAGAGGAAAAAGAGGTGGGGAAAGAGTAATCCTATATAAAGAGAATCAAATTAAGCTCCACCTTTAATAGAAAAAACAACAACCCTTCATTCTTGATGTAAAAAAATATACGACTACATTCCATTTACTCCAAATTGGTACTATGTGCTCTGTATAAATCGTACAATTGAGCTACTCCAGCAAAATAAATTCTTCTGTCAAAAAATAAAAATATTCCTGTGACCAGGAAAAATAGGGCTGAATTTGCAATGAGTTTCTTTTATTGTTGTTGTTGTTTTTGCTTTTGGGATTCATGAATAATTCATCCTGCTCTACTAGCCTGGAAAAAACAAACAAACAAGCAAGCAAAACCTGTGTGCACATAAGAACTCATTAGAAAGTTAATCCCACAAATGGCTGAATACAGAGAAAATCGGCTTTTTTCGTTGGTGGCTTCTCCCCCACCCCCCTTTTTTAAAGTCAGATTTGCTCCAATCTGCTCTTAATGTGATTTTGCTAGTGGGGGTACAATTTAAGCCAAACAGCTCGAGGAGGGGCACACAATAAATTAAGCTCTCAATATTTAATAGAGGGCAAATCAACGATCTTTTACACAGGGAGGCAAGCAAAGGAGAAATTGCACTTTTACATGTTGCTACCAGAGGGGTTGAGGTAAAAAGTTGAGGCAAATGTTCATTGTGGTTTCCAATAACATCACTGAACTTTTCCAGTAGAACAGGAAGTATTATTTGTATTTGCCTAATTAGGACATGAAGACGAGATCACATGTAGAAATGTACTCAGATGTCTTTCCAACCTGAGAATTGTCCCAACTCAAACCTGGCTGCAGAATTGTTAAAACCTGACAGGGAAGGTATAAAGGTACAATTTTCATCCCTGGAAGACGCTTCAAACATTTAATACTGCATGGTAGAGGATGTTCAAGAGGTGGAGTTTTAAAGAAAGAAAACTCCCACAGCAGCTCAGACCCACCTTGTGAGGTGACTTCATCATCGTTGGGTTGTGATTTTGGTTGTGTATATTGTAGCGAATTTGTTATTTGTTTTAGTTAAGGGACTAACTTGTTTCAGATGCTGTATCTGGGTCAGTGTTGGTGACCTCTTGACTAATATAAGTGGAGCTATATAAATATTACAGTGGTGCCTCTAGTTACGAACTTAATTCGTTCTGGAGGTCCATTCTTAACCTGAAACTGCTCTTAACTAGAGGCGTGCTTTCACTTATGGGGCCTCTTACTGCCACTGAGCCGCCGGCACACGATTTCCATTCTCATCCTGGGACAAAGTTCTCAACTCAAGGTAACTCTTCCAGGTTAGCGGAGTTTGTAACCTGAAGCGTTTGTAACCTGAGGCGTTTGTAACTCGAGGTACCATTGCAGTTGGAAACTGGTGGTTTTCAGTTAGCTTCCGTTGTCATGTAATTGAGCACAAAGGAGGGGGGAAATGTTAACATAACATACAGTGGTACCTCGGGTTAAGTACTTAATTCGTTCCAGAGGTCCGTTCTTAACCTGAAGCGTACTTAACCTGAAGCACCACTTTAGCTAATGGGACCTCCTGCTGCTGCTGCGCCGCCAGAGCCCGATTTCTGTTCTTAGCGGAGTTCTTAACCTGAAGCGTACTTAACCTGAGGTACCACTGTATTCCTATGTAGTTTTAAAGTAAATTATATATGATAATACAGGCTATTTGTAACTATTCCCAAAGTGAGCAGCTAATAGATGGTACCATTTCCCCATGGCTTCCTAGAGGAAAATTGCAGATCAGCAGAAATAATATTTACTGGTTTGGATTGCAATACACCCCTGAACACCCAGACTTATCAGTTCGCATTTGCAAAAGGCCCAGAAACCTTCATAGACAAGTGACAGAACAGATCCGTTTGCTGTCAATCACAGTCCATCACTTCAAAAAGAGCCTGCAGTTAAAAATAACAATATGGAGCAGGGAAGAATCCATTGGTGTTTAAATGGGGAACTCAAGACTGCTGGATTTATTTGAACAGAGGGTGGGGGGAGGCTAGACGCCAGTGAATGGAAAATGGGGGGAGGGAGTTAGCAAAGGAGAGTGCCGCTTAATCTTTAAACTTCCTGTCTTTGTTCATCCATTTGAAATACTGCTTTCTAACCATGGTGATTTTGGGTGTGGCAACCCATTCATTTATAGGGCCTTTACTTTAAATTTTTTATATTTAATCAGACCAAAAAGCAACTGAAAACAACTTCGATGGAAAACAAATGTATTGATGTATGTATGTATTCCAAGATTTGTGTCCCATCTTTCTAGTTCTAATGCAGAATACAGTGTGGCTTATAAAAAGTTAAAGCCACAATGGCATATAAAATGATTTAAAAAAAAACAATGAAAATCCATTAAGAATACAACAAAGGCGGGTACTACATGAAAAGCACAACCTTTACATAAAACAGCAGGTGCTTAGCAGGAAAAATCCTGCTGAGATAAAAAAAAATGTATTTGCCAATGAGTTCATATAATACTATGTTAAGTAGAAGAAATCAGAACCACCTACTGGCTTCTGACACTTTAAGATATAGTGCAAATTGCAACTGTAAAGATTAAAGCTTCCATCATAACCAGCTCATTTCCCACTGATTTCGATGGGGCTTACATGCAGTTAGGATTGCAGCCTATGATTTTCAAGAAGATTAAGATGTAAGGGGGGGGGTCATGATTCCCCATATATATTTTCCCATTGAGCATATAGGATTAATGTAATATGTAGAAACAGTTGGCAGAACAAAATGACTGTAAAATGGCAGGCGCTTTCAGGGGTAGCTCACCTGGGAATTCCTGGGGAAAGTAGTTTCTCCTCTAGATAATCCATTTGTTTAGGATTCATCTCGATTTGTTTGCATGAAGCTAGTGTGGAGGTTAGACTATGCACAGTCTTTACTAAGCATCCATTGTGTTTTTATTGATAGGGAGGTGACATAACAATGAGTACCCATCCTAATTTGCCTGCAGGATGTTTATATGGCTTTCTGATAGTAGTTAGTTCATCCTACACTTCTTGGTGCATTTCCCCCGTCACTTTCCCAACTGCAGAAGCCTGTTGTTAGTAAAAGTGGATTTGTTGCACTAGTGTGACAGAGCAGAGTAACCGCATTACGTGTAAAGGATGCCTACATCTGTGCAGAGAGCACAAAATACAGGAAGTCATTCCTTTGCCCAAGTATCTGTTATCGTCTCTTACACTAAACAAACAAACAAAAGCCCATAAAGCAAGGTGACACACTGATATGTGAAATATTTTGGATGGGGTGTTTGATTTCCTATCAATAAACGAGTACATAATGGAAACTGTCAGCTCTTGCTATTATCTTACATGAGATATTCACTGCAAATAAAAAAACATTTCATTAAGGTACTTTGGGTAAAGGACCCACCCCTGTGATTGTCAAAGGTAGGCACAATGGGGATCTCATACCTCTGGCTGCTTTTGCAACATGGTTAGTAATAATGAGGCTCCTTTCAGATTCTTTTAAATGGTTCATCTGAGATGGATCTCTGCCTCTTGACTTTCAGTTCTGGAGGATGACTGACTGTAGGCAAAAACATCGGTGTCACACTGTACCTTGATGAAAGATCCCCTTCGGAGACTGATCTGCCATCAAAAGAGCAAACATCTATCTGCTTGTAATGGGCTTAAGGAAAGACACAGGAAACACTACTCATGCATAATTCTGAAATGAAATAAGCTTATCAAGGGTTATCCTGGAATTCTTCTTTAACTAGACCAGAAGCCACATGCATACATGCAAAGCAAGGTAGAAGCAGAAGAAAACCACAGGAGGCCTCAAAAGTGAAGTGAGGATTGGATCAAATATATTCTTTTATGGCATTTAATGTTGCCTTTCTTACTGAAGGCACTCGAGGCTATGCACAACATTAAACACCAACAATGCAATTTAATTGAATAGTAAATTGATCAAAATTGAATGCCACCAAATATTAAGCAGAAATCAAAAGTGAAGCCCTGCAATAACCCCCAGTGCTAACATTTCCTTTATCTTCCTGAACAACACTTTACTGGATAGAGTAGTGTTGGCAGCAGCAGACGGCAGCTTTACCATCAAATTGCTGCTTCTATAACCTCTGTTCCATTCAAACTATTGAGTACTCATTGATGTGAGTTAGGCATTTGAATGGACTGAACATACAGATATAGTTCTCAGGTTGTGAGTCTCTATATCTCCAATTTACTGCGGCTGTGGAGGAGGGCATGGAAATCTGCAACATAGTCACTTTCAGCCACATAAATGCTACAATCCTATACACACTTACTTGGGTATACTGTATGCTCTACTGAAAACAATGAGACTGACCAGCCTCTGAGTAGACGTCTAGAACCTTCTGAAAACTTAAGATAGCTGTATTTATACATGAGACATGTTAGATCTGTGAAAGGTAAAAAAAAAATATGTGTCAGATAATGATGCCTAATGACAATGATATTTGCACACGAAGTAGCATTTAAAAACACAGCATCTTTTGACTCCAGATACTCCAGCTATGAGGAGAAGGGCAGAAATACCCGCCATACTCCCCTTACTCATGTGACTCTTTCCCTTTAGATTTAGAGAGTGTGACTTGCGTATTTACTCAATAGTGTCCCGGAGTGATGTATTATGGTTGGTGTGATGTCTTGCATCCCCAGGTGCCATGAACTGCCCCCATCAGGGCATCCCAGTAAAATCAAATACCACAGAACATTTTATGTGGTTAAAATTAGGCCACAACTTTATCAATTGCGGATGTCAGTGTGTTCGGCATGGCATTGGACTAGTTGCTATCACCTGCCTGCCTACTGGAGGGATACCTGGGGTCCAGACCAATTTTGGGATTAACTCATGGCATGTATCGAGTGAATACAGCCTCCATGGACTTGCTGTCTTAGGGAAGTCCTATGGCCTTCAGCTCCCACCTGACCTCCAGGTCAGTATCTCCCAAAACAACCCAATGAGTTCAGAGTATGTTTGGTGGCCCTGGGATGCTGCCTAACTGTTGAGAGGAGGAACCAGAAAACCGGGCAGGGCATAATGGAATGGAGTATTGCAGAGGAGGGCACATGGATGCCTGTCTTCAAGCAGTAAACAGGAGCACTCCATTTTATAACTTTTTATTGCAAGCCACATCTATATAATTAATAGGAGGAAAGTGCTTTTAGAAGCAAACAACTTTAGTCACTTTCCTGGTTTCTATTTTGTTCAGCCCTGCCGGCGCTGAATTGTCAAAACCGTCAACCTCACTTGCAAGGAAGAAAAATGAGGCAAGTTTGTTTCAACAGTCATATTTCCAGAGTTGTGAGTCCCATTGTTGACATTCCAGTCTTCCAGCTGTTGTACCAAAGATACCGTGGGAAATCAGTTTGTCCTCTTGAACTTAACATTTGACCATGCATGGCTCTGATATGGAGACATCAAAGGGGGAGTTTTAAACTAGCATTGCAAGAAAGCTTGCCAAAGAACTTCTTAGCAGAATGCAGCTCTCTATGTTTATGCATGCTACTTGCAAACATCCTGAGGCTTTATTTGCTTTTCAAAAATTATTCTTTGCCAATGCACAGTTGTCAGTTAAATGACCCACAGCTACTGCCAGCTCCGTTTCTTTCCCTCCCTCTCTCTTGCATGCTTTTCTGTGCTTCCACAGTGGCTTATTTTTCATCACTAACCTCATTACTCTATTTGCTCTGGGGAGTTATACAAGACTCCTACCTGCCACCAAGACAAATCTGCCTGCATCACTCGGGTTTTGATTGTAAGCTTTTCTGCTCATTTCCCCTCCCCCCTTGTTTCATCAAGAAAAATACTGGTATGCAATGAACCAGGATATACCTTCAGTTCAGCATGTGGGGGAAAGGTGCCATCTAACTCTTCTCTTTTGGAGTGTCTGTTGCTTGGCTGTTGTGGTTTCTTGCAATTCAGTCATTCTTGTTTTCGGATGTGATCATTTTCAATATGGCTTCTGCCTGGTCATGCTCAGTGTTTGGAACACTGTACAAAATATACAGAGTCAGTAACCAAATGTTTGCCACTCCCAAGGCCTCTGAAAGGGATCCCCTCCTTTATTATGTATCTTGCCCAATGCAAAAAGACGTGTCCAACAAAAAGATGTGACAGTTCAATGTGTCATGCTTGTTGTTGTTGTTGTTGTTGTTGTTGTTGTTACTAGTCAAGGAGTCAGCGCTGACCTGTGCTGCCCATACTGTATAGATGTTGGCATGTTGCTGGGTGGTTGTTGTTGGGTTTTTTTTTAATGTATGTGAAAATCTACATCAGTGCTCGTTCAACAAGCAGCATGTATTGGAGTGTTTGTGACCAGGTCCATGTGTGTAAATTTATGTTCTTTTATTAATAAAGATACATCACGCATGCAGGACATGCACCAAAGTCATGAAATAGCCTACAAATGCAATAAGGTATAAGCTGCTCAAATCAAATAATCTTAGTGCCATATATGAAATTCTGAGAGCGAGTAAACGTCCCCAAAAGGATGGCAACAAAAACCTGAGATGGGGGCCCTCACTGGGCCTGGTCCCCTCCTCACATTGATGAGACCTATGTGCATGTGTGCATAGAACCTTTTGGCATGCTAGGGATTTCCGCTGTGGGAGCAGAGTGAGGGGGCATGGTGTACATCATTGGCAAGGGGCAAGACTAACCCACATGGCCCTCTGATCCCCTTCATGAATTCTTTCAGTTCTTGGGAAGTGGGTGCCATGCGAACCTCCCTAGAACAATATGCTGTAGATCAGGGGAGATAAATCAGGTGATAATATATGTATATGTAGCCATGGCGATGAATGTGTGGACAAGAAAGGGGAGGAGTACAACCCCTGTCATATGGTTGTACAAGTTGTACATCAATAGGTTGCATTTAAACTGTTGAAAGCACATACGTTGGTGAGAACCAGCAGGTGCAAATCCTTCTCCTGCTGAAGACATGGTCATTTACACAGATATGTGATACAGTCATACCTTGGTTCTTGAATTTAATCCATTCCGGGAGTCTGTTTGACTCCCGAAATGGTTTGAAAACCAAGGTGTGGCTTCTGATTGGCTGCAGGAGCTTCCTCAGCCTCAGGAGCCATGTCCAATGTTCAGCTTCCAAAAAAGTTCGCAAACTGGAACATTCACTTCCGGGTTTGTGACATTCAGGAGCCAATTTGTTCAACAACTAAGGCATTCAACTACCAAGGTTCCACTGCATTATGATTCAGGCCTCAGGAATATTTTACAACTAGTGCAAATACACATATTATTTTGTCATGAAAAATAATAATATTTTGGGGGATTAACTTTTATTTCTGATTTTTGCGGCCCCCTGATATATATATATATATATATATATATATATATATATATATATATATATATGCGCTTTCAAGTTCTCATTTCAGCTCCCTCCTAGTCCTACATGCAATATTACATGTCCTGTAATGCATGCCAGACTATAGTTCCCCTGAGGCATCAGAATATATTAATGGATTCTTGCTTCTTCTTCTTTGCTTCTTCTATGAATGAATAGCTTAAAGGAGAAAAAAAATACCTGCATATCCAGACTGTCATTTGTTCAATATGCAGCTACATGAATAATTTACTCAGCACATTAACTGCTAGGTAAGACTGATAAATTTGATCAGATGCTTGGCTCTAGAACACTAAAAATAAAATAAAACTACAGCACAATTCTGTAAAAAGTCTACCTGTTTGGTCAGCAAGTATTTTAACTCACAGATAATTTTGTCTGAATTGAGAAGGGAGGAACCTCAGCTAACAAGCCCAGCTACAACTCTCTGAAAATTCCCTACTACAACTGTTTTGGACTCCAACTCCCTTCAGCCCCAAACAGCACAGGCAATGGTCAGAGAATTGTAGCCCCAAACACCAGGAGCAGGTATG
This sequence comes from Darevskia mixta, assembly GCA_034641385.1. Classification (NCBI taxonomy): domain Eukaryota; kingdom Metazoa; phylum Chordata; class Lepidosauria; order Squamata; family Lacertidae; genus Darevskia; species Darevskia mixta. The sequence goes on along the minus strand of JAWWNH010000001.1, from coordinate 6,740,793 downwards.
ATGAATTTCTGGCTCTCCAAATGTTGCAAAACAGTGTGATGTTACACCTGTGCAAGTGATGGCTGTATTTCAGACCAGCCTTTCCCAAACTGATGCTTTTCAGATGTGGTTGGCCAGCACTGCCAATGATATGGGATGGTTGGAATTATAGTCCAGCCATACCTGAAGGCCACCAGTTGGTGGGGAGCTTGTGGTTGTAGGCATTATTTGCTGTCCTTCTTACCATGGATTGTTTCTGACAGAAGGTGCAGAGTCTTCCTGGAAGCCTGATTGTATATTTCTGTGTGGAAGGGGCTGTAGATAGGGTAGGATGACATCACCCATGTTCAACTTGTGCCTTTGCTATATGGTTAGCATGGGGGGGGGGTCATCAGCGTGCAACATCATGTTTGGTGAATGATGCATGGTTACTTTAGGAGCACTGCAAAACTGGCTTTTTGTGTTGCAACATTGTACAGTGGAACCCCAGGTTACGCACGCGATCCGTTCCGGGTCGCGGTGCATAACACGGGCGTGTGTAACACGAACGCACCAAAAGAAAAAAGAAAAAACCCGGAAGTTCGCAGGTTTTTGCGCTTCTGCGCACCCATTCTGGGAGGACTTCTGGGTCGCCACGGTGCATACCCCGAAAGTACGCATCCTGCAGCGTACGTAACCCGGGGTTCCACTGTATTTTGCTTCTTAAACAGTTATTGCCCTACCCAGTGCTTTGTCAGTACGCCCTTGGACCGATACGTGTCATCTGCTTCTGCCCCGACTGGGCTTGGGCGACTGCAGCACCTTCTGAGACCTTCCAATCCTGGAAAGCAGGTCCTGGGTGCACTGGACTCACAATGGCTTATTGTGAGCACCAGACTCAAGCAGCATAGCGCATAAACACGCGGAAGCAAGCGGTGTAAGTTGAAGCATAATCTTCTTTTATTTATGTTAGCTTCAACAAACTAAATAAACTACAGGCTTGCATACAACAGTTTCTCACTCCACCATCTCAACTCTGCTACAAACACTCTGACACGCCTACAAGCCAAGCCAGGTTGGGAGGGAAGAGCATTTAAAGCAATTACAGCAGTTCCCGCCCCCTCCTCATAACATCATATACAGGAGATTCACACAATGGGAGGGTGAAAGTATCAACATGCTTCCCCCCCTCTAAAATATTGTTTAGGAGGTACTCTCATTTTCCTACTCAAATTGAAATACTGTCCCTCAATGAGGCCAAACTTAGATTCACAAAATGTTTAGGGGTATGCATACCCCTGCATACCCCCAGAAAAAAAGCACTGGCCCTACCAACTTTGTGTATGGGAGTGCAGATCAGAATGCAACTATGTTATTTTAGCATCAGTCATGGTACAGCTGTAGTAGGACCATAGAACTGGCCTACCTGTCTTTCTTTATCAGTACTCTTTGCCTTTTGGACCTGAGAACGATACGCTCAAGCCTGCTTCTGCCTCATTGTTCCAAACCTTACTGTTTGCATTATGGACTACCAAATGGCTCATGCAATCCTTCTTTTGGAAAGAATTCCCTCCTGGATCACATGAAAGTTCAGTGGGCAAAGGATGCAGCAGAAATGGTGGCACTTTGATTGATCGTACCCTTTTTGCTCATCTTACAGAAAAATCGTTGTGAGCCCTCTTTATCCTAGCTGAGTGTCAAGCTATTCTTTGCACGTGAAGCTTTCCTCTAGTTAGTTCTATAAATTTTAAGCTCTGTTGTTTGGAGGATTTGACAGTGTGTGATGGCTTAAATATGGCCCTCTGCTGATAAATATGTGTCTGTAACAGGACAGATTCTAAAATGCATGGCACATAAAATTATCGATCCCAGCGACGGACCCAAATGATTATATTTATTTTTTTACCTTCACCTCAGGCTCTATTAGCAATGTGGAAAATTGAAAAGGGTTCTCAGGAAGGAAGTGGCATAAGACTGAAATGACAGCTGAAGGGCTGTCAAGAGCAGAAGTCCTGATGAATGATAATGAGCACAGGCCAAAAAATGGAATTGCACTGTGGGGGTTTAAGGAAATCAATGCTGACACAGTAGATGCAACAGCAAACTTCCTAGGGAGAATGTGTGGTGTATATGTGTAAGGGGAAACACACACAGGAAACCCCCTTTTCTTGGTTTGAGTTGGGTTCTCAGCCCATGAGGTTGGTGATGTCATGCTAGCAGAGATAGCAAGTGCATGGTTGAAATATCTCTTTAGGAAATCTCAAAACAACAAGCCCACATCCTAATGCTGACCATGTTCTTGCCCCATTAAAAATTCCATCCAGGCAAGTTCAATTTCTTCTATGGATTATAGGGCTGTCAACCAATTAGAAGCGTTATATTAGATTAACTCTCTTCCCTTTAACATACTAATCAATACACCGACTGAGTGCAATAAACACTACAGTATCCCAACCCAGGAAATACAATGGGAGATCTTTAATAAAGGGAACATTCTCTCAACTAAATGCCACAGACAAATCATTTTTGATAGGAGGATATCATTACTTCAGAGAGAATAAAACAGTATGCTAGATAATATGAAAGGGGTGAAGTGGTGGAAACAGGAAGGAGCAAATTTTATCTCTTTATTGATTAGTAGGTTCATTCTGACCTGCGTTTCATTCCTCCTAAGTTCTGGTTTCAGCAGGAGCATTTTCTATACAACAGTCTGAAAACATAGGAAGTAAAATTTAGGTTCCAAAGTGGTGAATATTCCTAAATTATTTGCACAGAAACACAAAGATGGCTTGCATAAGCCACAGTCTTAGCTTTGAGCAACCAGCTCAGACCTCTTTATTGGTAGGAGTTCACATGGTGGAATGGAAGAACAAAGAGCTTGATAATGTTTCCTCCCAAGGTGAGGGGAGTAACACAGCTAAGCTTGGCAAGACAGCTTACTCTATGGTCTTAACCCCTTCATGCATTAATTAGTCTTAACAATGTTGGTTATGTGACATGATTCTAAAGAAATGGAACAGGATGAAAAGATATGTGAATTATATGTAGACTTGATCCTTGGAAGTATGTAATGAAATCCTCTGCATGTTACTCAGAAGCAAGTCCTACTGTGCACAATGGGATATATTCCAAGGTCAGTGTTTATAGAATTATAGAATATTATAGAATAGAATTGCAGCCTAAGGTGGCAATGTTATGCACACTTATTTGAGATGAACTTCCTGGTGGGACTTACTTCTGAGTAAGTATACATAGGGAAGGGCCAGAATTTAGTGTTAGAGCAAGCAGAAAGTCCCAGGTTCAATCCCTAGGATCTCCAGGTAGGGTTTAGAAGGACCCCTTGCCTGCAATCCTGGACAGCTGCTGCCAGTCAGTGTAGACAATACTGAGCTGGATGGACCAATGGTCTGCCTTGGTGTATATTCCTGTGACCTGTGGTACATGCTGAGCCAGCAGTATCAAGACTTGGGCAGAGCGGGAAAGAAGAGAACCCCATTGCAAAATTGACAAAGGATTTGCTGAGAGAGCATTAAACTATACTAAAAATGTATGCCTTTAAATACTCACTTTTCTGCTCAATTTCGAGGGGCAGTTGGAATTGCTTATTTTCTGAAATCTCCATTCCCTACCAACTTTTTATAGGGAGGCAATAGATTGACTCATCAAAGCATCCATATTTAGACAGCTATAAACTTAAGTTAACCGCACCATGATTGATAGCTCTCAGCCTGGGGAAATGATATAACTAATTAAATTGTGAGACATTAGGCATGCTGTAAAAGCACAATTTCATGTAAATGAAGTGGCCAAATCCAAACTTCTACCAGTGATTGCGTATGAAGATGTATCTGTACACACACACACACACACACACACACACACACACACAGCATTGAAATACCTCCGATTTCATGTTCGCGTGGACTGAACTGGATAAAACTTAAAAGGCAGCCAATATAATTTGAATGGGTTTGGTGATGAAAAAGGAAAATAGAACTCTCCAGTAGTTGTGTGCTGACTCTAGAGTTTGTAATCTTACATTTTGTTGTTAGCTGACTGCAGCTTTTCCTACCATGCTGCATGTTGGTGTGTATAAAATCAGGGCCATGTCCTATGAGAGAGAGAGAGAGAGAGAGAGAGATATTATATGGTGTATACACTTTGAAATGGAAAGTGTAAATGCAACACATGTATGTCGTTTATGCCTGGGGAATACTAGTCAGGAAGGTGTAGTCAGAGGCAGCTATCTATCTGTTCATTTCAGGTGCTTGCATACTGTCTTTCGTTAAATAAATAAAAATACTTGCAATTCAATCCTAGGCATATCTACTGAATTCAGAGGAATTAACTGACCAATATTGTCTAAATACTCTAAAGTATTCTGGGGAAATCCCTAACATGTGATACGAACCTAAATGGAATAAATGCTCAAAGTCATGGAGTATGGCCAGAGGATGAAAATGGGGAGGAGAGAGGAAATTGCACACTGACGGAAGGTTGTAGCCCCCCCCACATTTGAGAACCTGCACAGTAAATGAATGCAACAAACATAGACCATAGCTGAATGATTGCATATATCTTTTTGACTCTCCATGATGCTACTGGGTAATCAAGTACAACTTTCTGTTATGAATGGGATCCTCCCCAATACCACATGGGGGGGGGGGAAGCAAACATAATTTCAACTATATTGAACCACAAGCACCAAGCAGCGAAGAACAGTGTGCCCAATGGCAGAGTAACTTGGGGGAGGGGGGCAGTAAAAACAAAATGAATGGCTCCAACAAGTGAGCCAAGCCATGTACTGTAGCTAAAAGCACAACACTCCCATTATAGAGATTACACAGATACCTTCACCAAGGATTCAAAACACCGTTTGTGATTTGCAAACTCTGATTCCAGGTGTGCAAACTGCATGTGTAGAGAAATTTAGTGGGTGTTTCCTGCCAAATGTTTTGCCCTTTTTTTGGCAAGAGTTCATCTGAGTATTGACATAAACTTTGAAAGAATTCATCTGCCAACTTGCAAGTGGAAATTTGAAGGGGCGGAATATCATTCTACTGACTAGTATAAGCAATGATCTGAATACTGCTAATATACTCCTGAATATTTCTAACTGTCTAATGTACAGTTAGGCATGTATCACATGAATATAAATATCCATACACCTGAACAAACTAGTGTTTTTGGTTTTGCTTAATTGACAAGTATCAGCAGGCATGAGTGCTATACGGACTCTGCTGGTAGTATGTAGTTTCTTGTTTCCTTTTGTTTCCCAAAAAGATTACAAGTCCAACAAAGTGATTTTTATTTTTTTTATATATTTTTTGCATTAAATCCAATGCAAGGTTGTAATCATAACAGCACTGGCAGAACAGAGAGAGAGAGAGAGGGAGGGAGATATCTCCTGGTTGGGTGTTATCAGTTCTGAAGCCCTTATCAGGGCCAACCAATATCGTTGTAATTATATTTCTAAAGCCTTTTCCCTGATACAGAATTACTTCCCCCTGATTAAACCCTGGGAGTCCTGATATAGTGTGGCTGAGCAAAACTAATTTCAAACGGGCTGCCATCTTTCATTATCTGCCTGTTTTAAATCGTATCCCCCTCTTCTGATTCTTTTTAATATTCATTTTGTATAACTTGTCAAAACAATGGGTTTTAAAATCGGGCATGATCACCACTCCAACAGTGATTAATTGTTGTTCTTTCTTTCTCTCCTGGCTGTGCTTAAGTTTGTGCATGCAAATTACGTATGTTACACAGTTGTTGTGAGCTGAGTTGAATGAAGAATGGGCAAAAGCACGGGCCACGGTGCACAGTCATGTGAAGGGAAGCATGAGACATTATCACAGTTCAAGGATACCTCCCAGCCAGGGCACACAAGGGGTGTATGAGACAGGTGGCATGAGGAGGGGTGTGGCCCACCACACCTGAGGTCCCTCCCCACCCCCCATCCTGTTCTATGGACTGCATGAATCAAAAGGCAATTACAGCTACAATGCTAGGTACAAGTATCCACAAAAGTAAAGCCTACTGGATGGAGTGTCTGGTAAATATTCATCCGATTGGGCTGCAGGTTAGATACACAGACACCCCGCTATTTCCGTGAATGTTCAGGTCTTCATTTCATTCCCGGGCCTGCCACTGACCTAAGTATGCGGAGTTTCATCTGGCTTCTCCCTGGCTGAATTTGGCTAATTCATAAAAGCTAAAGCCCATATACTGGTGTGTGTTTCTCCTTGCGATGCCTCAGCAAGTTTATGGGACTGCTCAAATGAAAGACTCATTGGAGACCTAATCCATCTTACACTATGCTACTGAAATGGAAGCTGGAATTGCAAGGACAAGGGGACATTCTCTCGCTTGGGGAAAATCGGAACAAGTATCACGAAGGCACACTCACAATCCTAAATTAAATTGAGTAGGAAATCTAGCAAAGCCAGACTACCATGCATTTCTTAATTGGACTGAGGACATATTAATAACTTTTTAAATTGTAATTTGTGAAAAATTGTTTGTAAATAAGTTTCTGTTATCTGAGATGTCATCTGAATGAGGTTCTTTTCATTTCTTTTGAATAAAGTATGGTTTGCATACTGACAGACTTGGTGTGTGGGTGTGGGTGGGTGTGGGAGGGAGGGAGGGAGGGAGAGAGGGAGAGAGAGAGAGAGAGAGAGAGAGAGAGAGAGAGATCATTTTTATATTTTTGTAAGTCCTAGTAGGAAGACTCTTACTCTATCTGTTGTTATGAGGCCTGTCCAACACAGGCACTATAGCAGATATGGGAAGAGTCAGGACTGAGTTTATATTACTATGGATTTGTCTTGAATTGTATTAACCATTTGATTATTTTTGTAGTTTCCTGTCATATTTATATGCTATTGCATTTTTGCTATGATTATACTTATTTAATATTTGCTTATTGTTACTATTATGAGCCACCTTCAGCTCAGAATTGTTAGAAAAGCAGAATACAATAAATCAATTATTATTAAATTGAACTGTTTAATTGCAATACCGCCCATGCAACACAATCAGCATGGTTTCCAGATGGTCTCACATCCTGGCATGACTAATAATAATAATATAATAATTTATTATTTGTACCCCGCCCATCTGGCCGGGTCCCCCCAGCCACTCTGGGCAGCTTCCAACAAACATTAAAATATATCAAAAAGACCCAGGCATGCTTCACTTCAGTAAGGGGGTAACCTCATGGGCCTTCTAATCATTACCCTGGGAACATTCCCATTTGACATAAGTTTGGGGGCCTGCAGGAAAATGGGGGGATATAGGAAAATGAGGGAAGGCTAGTGAGGGTGGAGGAGAATGACTCCCATGAGCTTTTTCACAGGATTCTTCAGAAAGGCTCAAAAAGACCAACCATGGTGGATGGAAATGGGCAATTTTAATTAATGATCACTACTCTGAATGCACATGAAGTAACAAGCCTCCAGACTAGCTTTTGGGATAGCTTCTGTATCTTGGCTAGTGTTTTCCCTGCACCAAGCAGCTTGCAGAATAATTTGTACATCCAGCTATCAATGATTTTTGTTCCCCCAACTGAAAGTAAATGGGATAATAGATTCAGACTTCAGGTTTGGCATAATTGTCTAACACTGGCAGGACTACAATACCTCAGAGAAAAGCAGAATCTGTCCAATTCTACCAGGTATCCCTAATGCATGTCAAAATGCTCAGTTCTTCAGAGTTTCCCAAGGACAGCCTTCAATCTTTTGCAAAAGACTTGCATGGGAATCCACATGAATCCTAACAAAAATGAGTGGCTCTTATAATTAATTAGGATTCAATTGTCAAATTAAGGGGGGAATGACTTGTTTCAGCACTGCTCTTTTTCAGCTCCTGAAAATATTGTTTTCACTCCTTTTTAGCTAAGTGAAAAGACTTGGCTCTCCCATTTAAACTCTTGCTATTCATCTCTGCAAACTGTCCAACTCCAAGTTAAATGGACCACATTTGTCTTCCCTGTCCATGTGTTGTGCTTTCAGGGGCCTATTAATGTGAGTCTAACAGACTTATTCCACTATAGGGATCTCTCTAAGAGTCTGAAGGAGGCAAAGGAATGAGGGATGGAGAGAAGTGTCTTTATGGAACCAGAACAGAAGTCTTTTAAGTACATTGATAGCCAAGTGAAAGGGGGGTGGGTAGAGGTTTCTGAGTAAATTCTAATTCTACAAGAATTATACAACCTCAGTAACCCATGTTTCCTTTCAAAAGAATCAAATTGTCACTTTCCCCCTCCAAATGTCATTTATCCACAGAGCACATGCGAGCCATTTAGCAATTATGTCTTGCAACTCCTAAGGCAAACAAGTTGTACTTGCTTCACACAATCCATGTCAGCTGAAGCCAAGGGGGACCATTTAAAGATGATCAACTTGTTCAGATCACAAGTTACATCTTGTAGCTGAAAATATGTTTGTGTGTGTTCTATGTTCTTGACAACAATGCCCACATCTGTCTGAAAGTATCCTCAAAATTATTGTCCTATAAAGAATACACTATTTATATTTATTATTATCTCCTTAAATAGCAGTTTTGCTTATTCTGACCATAGAGATATTTATTATTTTATTTATTTCAAACTTTTTTTGGGGGGAAATCCCACCTTTCCCTGGTTCAAGGCAACTTAAAAAGGTAAAGGTACCCCTGACCATTTGGTCCAGTCACGGACGACTCTGGGGTTGTGGCGCTCATCTCGCTTTACTGGCCAAGGGAGCCGGCGTTTGTCTGCAGACAGCTTCCGGGTCATGTGGCCAGCATGACTAAGCTGCTTCTGGCAAACCAGAGCAGTGCATGGAAACTTACATAACAATAGATCAACAATAAAGCAGTTTAATCCAACAGAAGTAATGCTGAAAAGCTAGCTAAATAAAAATAAAAATATGATGATTATGATGGATGCATGTATGCATGTAAAACCAGAAATACCAATCCAGAAGGTGTTGAGTCCCATTTAAATCAGCTACCCTTAACTTGGATTGGAGCTAGCAAAGAATAATAATAATAAAATTATTATTATTATTATTATTATTATTATTATTATTATTATTATTATTATTTATTAAATTTGTCAGTCACCTTATCTTGCTCAGAGCAACCCAAAGCAACTTATAACTGAACAATTGTGCCTTCTTCAACTATACCTTGCCTGTGAGAAAAGGGGAACCCCTCCCTTGTTCAAAAATACATAAATAACTGACAAGTACTTGCCTGCTGATTGCAGCATCTGGGCTTGATGAGGCATGTGACCCTCACCTGTTCCAAGCCTACTCCAGCTGAGGAACCACACACCTCCTCCCAGAGCTAGCGAGCCCCACCTGGCCAGCTAGGGAGCTGGGCTGTGGGCCCTTGCCTGCCTCAGTCTCCTGGAGTGTGGGCCCTGCACTGCTCCCTATGCCTCAGCGCCTCTCCTATTTGTGTAGAAAGGCCCCCCTTTGGCTCTGGTGATGGGTCCTGCTGCTCTGGTTCCTATGCACTGACCCCCACCCCCTCATCACCCTGCATTACTCGGTGAGTACTTCCTACAACAACCTCTTCTTCTCTATCCCCAGCTTGCCCTGGTGTGTCCCAGTCCTGGCTTTAACCCTTGCCCAGATCCTCTTCCTCCTCCTCGTTGTCCTCCTGCCAGCTCATGACACTAACAAGTGGAGTAAGATAATGGTAAAAGTCTGACTCTGGTACGCTGGTGGGTGGCCAAGATTTGTTCTGAGGAACTTGTTCCTTCTCCTGCGTCAACCATCTCTACTGCTCAGTGTGAGGGCAATACAGTGGTATATTCATTAGGCCAAACTGATTGGCACCATGGCACCATGACATCTCTCATTCACTGTGTCATCCTTCCCCAACTTTGTGGCCTCTAGAGGTTTTGGATCAATACTCACTTTACCCCAAGCAGCATTACCAAGTGTCAGTAATGATGGGAGCTGCAGGGTGGTTGATCATTGAGATCTCTTGTGAAGTGCTTCATGTATGCTATACAGGCCATGATAATTTTGTATGCTATTCATTTCCTTCGTATGCTATTAATTTCCTTCGATAAAGTCCCCATTTCAGTTCTATAGAGCTATCGGCTCAATCCTGTAATTGGAATAATTTGGCAATGTGCAGGCACCTGTTCTTTCTCTATATAGCATTCTACTCCAAAAAACAGGTGCTTTATTTGTGCTTAAGGTTAGCCACATACTAAAATGTGTCTTATTTCTCCAAGTGTTTGACTTGGGCTTATTGGGAGGCTCTTGCACAACCCAATTGCTCACCGATAAGTGTAATTCTCCCCTAATGAGTTTCTAAAACCTCACATTACCTGTAATTAGCAGATACAATTATCAAACATTTCGATCCATTTAATGAAGAGGAACAGCTACATGTTGATCATCTCTTTACAATCCTATTCACCCCCCAAAAAACCAACAGCATTCTAGACAGACACAAGTTCCCTGTTTACTTCTTCTTGAGATTATTTTATATGCCAATGAAATCACAGGGCTGAGCCGTAACAATTATTGTAATGATAGGGTGGTCTGCTGCCCAAGTGCCAACCCTGTATAAAGCTTAGCAGCCCTGGGGAACCCTTCCTAGTCCTTTCTTCTGCTGCCACTACCCACCTCAGCAATGGGTGCAAGATTCCCACTGTTTTACAGTGGCCTCCTCAAGAGTAGGGGAGCAGCCAGCTGAATTCACCTGCCTGGTAGCTTCAGCCTATCTCTCCTCCTGCTCTCCTAGGCATATAAAAACTTAGTAGCATAAACTCCCAGTTAATCATGTTGGAAAGTAGGCAGGAGGACTCCAGCTCTCATTTCTCCTTCTCAATGCCACTGCTGCTGCAGGAGCTGATTCCGCAGCCCCCATCCACAGGTCACATGAAATCAGGACAACCTGGGACAAAGGCAGAGCATGGAGTGCCTTCAAAGGAAGCAGGTCCACCCCACTTAAAATGGGGCAATTGAAATGTATGATAGTGACTCCACCCCACTTGGTATGCTGCTTCTGCTTTTGAAGAATACTCACATGTGGTTTGAAAAGTATAATGGGTGTTTGGAACTATCCCACCCCCCAAACCAGGTCTTTCATTCCTAAATGGCACCTTGATTTCCCCCCACCCCAATCACTTTTGTTTACTTATTACCTACTATACTCTACCAAAGAAATTGTACGTGTAAATGTGTCAGAAAAGGTGTTCGGTAACTATTAACCATGTCCTGTTTCCTGGGAAAGTGATTTTAGAAATATAAATAGAATCCATTTCATTTCAGTGCAGACAATGAAAAAATAACATGAAAAGGAAAAGAAACACAGCTAGTGAGTAAATAATACATCTGTACCTGATACTACATTCTTGCGTGTTTTGGGAGCAATTACTGTCTGTTTCATGGATATATATTGAAGGTCTCTTTATATCTGGATGTTTCTCTTTAATGCCTCTTGATCTAAGAGTCACCCAGTGTAAACCACTGTAAGAACCTCTGTGTAAGAGTCACAAAATGATGCCCCAGTAACCTCAGTGTAATGCTACATCGCAAATAATTACTACATTACTCAGCACACACTTTGAATTAGTAACAGATTAGTGAAGACATTACCCTAATTCAATTCATGCATATGAATAGTTGATGCAATATTAATTATCTGTTGGCTTGGTTGACGTTTCTTATTAAATTTCTTCCCTATCAGAAAATAGATTTTCACATTTTGGTGTTTGTTTGTTTTTTAAAAAATCCACTATTTCCTCCAGAGACACCATTCAGATTTTAAGAGTTTCTCTTCAATATGTTTGGAAGAAAATTGATATATTTGGGGATGATGTTAAAAACGTACTTCATTTCATTGAGACTTGGTTTCATTGAGTTCTCTATTCTTCCTCTGAACAATGAGCAAAACCCAACTCTCACAGTCCTCTTATGAGATCCTTACCTAAATGCAGAACACACGTCTTACACAGGGCCCGATTTAACTCATGTGTGAAAGTGATTGCGTCTTTTGAAGTTGTCTGAAATGTATTGCATATGCTGCAAACATCAGCCCAAAGAGCACCCTGTTCCTATGTTATATATAAATAATGGTGGGACCCCTCGGATACATCAAATAGTGGCTGATGTTCACAAGTATGCCTGTAAGAGTTGATCAACAAGACAATATTGATGAGTGAAGTATGCATTTCATGGAGCAGGTGGCGTGACTTCCTAGGGCAAATATATTAGCTTCCCCACTGTACGGCAGTTCTTCCCATAAAACATCTTGCACCAAAGTCACGTGGAATCTAGTATGCAATCATAGCTAAATTAAACTTTCATCTCCGCACAAGGAATGAAGAGATCCAGACAATTTTTAAGACGCTGCTGAGTTAGATCCAAGAGCATCTGGTTTGATTTGGATGAGATCCTAGTATGTAAATTTATATCGGAACTATGCAAGTCTCTAGAGACAGAAGAACAGGCAGGGAAAAACTCTGAGAATTACAGTCATTAATTCTGTCAAAAGATTCATTAGGCTGATTCCCCCCCCCCATTTTAGAATGCTGTGCCTTCACTATTTTCAGTTATTTGTTTTTTATTCTGCAACCTACCCTAGCTCAAAGACTCAGGGATACACTGCATTTTCTCTTCTGATGCCTTATCACAATATACATTTTGTTCACATTTTATGGATTGGGTAAGTGAGGACGGGGGTGGGTGGGGAGGGCAAATACAAGATTGCTGGGTGCTCTTGTGGTTGTAGCTATTGAATTCCATTGCATCTGTCTCATGTAAAAGTCTAAAGCTGTAGACTATGTACAGTAACATGGAAGTAAGCTCTACTGAACTTACTTATTTCTGACAATACTTGCATAGGATTGCACCGTGATTTTTTTTTAAAAAAAAAATCCTTTGAGATGTACATTCCCATCTTGGGTGATAATAGTGATGATGGGTGAATCTTGCAGCAGTTCCCAGATGTTTTCACACATTTGGTTTCTCTGAAGATGAACAAAGCATGTGAATATTTGCTGCAGCAGAACACATTGTAAGGAATTTCAAAGGAAGCTGAGAATATTGTAGCCTTTGTTCTAAGAGTCAAGATAGAGAATTTAGAATGGCCAAGCCTGGATTCAGAAGAACATTAAAGGTGTGCTGTTCATCCCTGGATGAAATAACTAGGAATGAAGTGTGAAAGAGAACACTTGGGAGTTTCCACCCTGTGACCTAGGATTAAGCTAGACTGGTAAAGAAAAAGTGATATATATGCATTATTTGTGTGATATAACATTGTGCCACCAGATGGCACTGTGGAGCCCCATTTTTCTCTACCTGTTTTCCCTGTTTAAATTTACAATGCTTTAAACTGAAACGCTTCTTCAATGTGTCTAGATTCTGTATTATGAAAACATATGAAGCTTCTTGGCTATGTATTCTCTGAAGCAGAGTACATAAGACCACAAACTCGACATGAGTCAACAGTGTGATGCAGCAGCTAAAAAAGCCAATGCAATTCTGGGCTGCATCAATAGGAGTATAGCATCTAGATCAAGGGAAGTAATAGTACCACTGTATTCCGCTCTGGTCAGACCTCACCTGGAATACTGTGTCCAGTTCTGGGCACCACAGTTCAAGAAGGATACTGACAAGCTGGAACGTGTCCAGAGGAGGGCAGCCAAAATGGTCAAAGGCCTGGAAACGATGCCTTATGAGGAATGGCTTAGGGAGCTGGGTATGTTTAGCCTGGAGAAGAGAAGGTTAAGGGGTGATATGATAGCCATGTTCAAATATTTAAAAGGATGTCATATAGAGGAGGGAGAAAGGTTGTTTTCTGCTGCTCCAGAGAAGCGGACACGGAGCAATGGATTCAAACTACAAGAAAGAAGATTCCACCTAAACATTAGGAAGAATTTCTTGACAGTAAGAGCTGTTCGACAGTGGAATTTGCTGCCAAGGAGTGTGGTGGAGTCTCCTTCTTTGGAGGTCTTTAAGCAGAGGCTTGACAGCCACCTGTCAGGAATGCTTTGATGGTGTTTCCTGCTTGACAGGGGGTTGGACTGGATGGCCCTTGTGGTCTCTTCCAACTCTATGATTCTATGATTCTAAGACTACCTCTCTGTAGCATGCTTTCACTGACTCTGTGACCGGCTGCACTTCAGGAACAATGTTTTGCTGTGTGTCTTGTGTTCAAGATGTTGCATAAAAAGATCCCCTCTGAATTAAGGCAGGTGCCGACACTGGTGGCATTTCAACATTTGCTAAAACTTGTTTTATTCTTGCAGACCTTAACTGGACATTGATACCATTTGACCATAATGACTTACTATGTTGGGTTTGGCTCAGAGTTGGCTGCCATTTTATTTATTCTGTGGGTTAAAGTAAATTCCATGGGTGTTGGGGTTTTTTTTGCTTATTGTAAACTGCCTTGTGATGTTTACATGAAAGGCAGGATTGAAATAGTTTTAAATAATGGAATAAAAATCGTAATAAAGATGCTAATTTTCTATGATGTTGGATGTTGGCAATGGTGTTGGCAGGTGATGGTGAAGATTTATTTTTCATATTTAATTTCCAAGCGTTGCCAGTTTAAAGCATTGGGTGGTCTGTTGAGGGAAAGGGAAACAGCTGGTAGCTAAATGGATTTCAGTTCTCATTCTGTAAGGACAGTTTGTCCAACAACAAAAAACAAATGCTGTGGGTATAAGATACCCTGCAAAGTAGTGAAAATTCCTTTGGAATGGCTTTACCTACAGTATTGCTGTTCAAACAGCAGTTCACGTCGTGTAGACCTAAAATAGCATCCATTGTTTGACAAATGGGATACAGAACCATGACTGTATCACACAGAGATGAATAGTGAAAGACAAATACAGGTCAAGCTGAGTCCAAGCAGTCACTTGTTTTCAGGAAAAAATAAGTATGTATATATTCAGCATATATTCAGCACACTTTCAGTTAGCATCACTGAACACCTTTCTGCAAGTACATAGTGCATATTTCAGTACAAATACTTGATTTGGTCTGCCCATTGGGATTCCATTTTCTCAGGGAATCCGCACACCCTATGGAATTCTGCAGGGATATTCCATGCAAAGGGGCAACGTAAAACACCAGGAAGCAAGTGGGAAGCAGGCTAGTTTAACATACAAAATGAGGAGAATGGTGCTTATACATTTTGTCTCAAATTGAAGGCTCTGTAAATGCTGGAAACTTACTTAAAAAGAAAAAAGAAAGCTGGGAATCTGGGGTTTATGGTTCATCTGGTAGGTGGCAACTTCTCCCTTGCATGCTACATTTTCAAAAGCCACCTTCTTCTGGAGCATCTGGAGTTTAAAAGGCCACAGATTGGCTAATTCAACAAAGGCCTGGGAGAAGAGGAATGTTTTCACTTAGCACCTGAAGTTATATGCAAGCCTCCCTGGGAAGAGCATTCCAAAAGTAGGGAACCACTGCAGAAAAGGCTCGTTTTTTGTGTTGCCACCCTCTGGACCTCTCATGGAGGAGGCACGTGAAGGAGGGCCTCAGGTGATGATTGCAGGGTCCAGGTCGGTTCGTATGGGGAGAGGCGGTCCTTGAGGTGCACAGGAATGTTGTGCAACAAGTTCATGAGCAACTGTACATCAAACACTTCCTGTAGCTGGAAAATGACAAATTTCCCATCCTGTGTGTATGCTGAATAAAGTGTAACAGGCAGTGCATGGAAAGCATGGAGAAAGGGAAGGGTATGAACTAAATAGGAGGGTTCAATCTTCACTGGTGTGGATGAGATACCACACTGGCGTGGACACTGCTACCTTGTCCTGTATTCTATTAAAAGTAGAATGGGAGAAAAAAATAAATCAGGAGAAAGCTTCCAATTCTTCTGTATCAGGTAAGTAAATGTACTTTAATTAAATTTAATTTCTCTTCCCTTCAGCAACTCTCCATATCCCCAAATAGCAGTGTGAAAACCTACCTACTGAGGAAATATTTCACCCTGTTGCTTATAATCAGACTATTGGCTGGCTAAATAAAATTGGAAAGAAGAACACAAATGTTGGACAACAGTGGCAACAGAATCTACCTTCATTCAGGCTGTAACTTTCTCTGTGGTGCATCTTTTATCCTCTTTTACAAAGCCTACATAGAACTGTTTGGAAGGAAGCGCATCTATTGTTTACGATCCTTTGGAAGTGGCACAGCCTTCTTTAGTTCCTCCTCTGTGCAAACCCCTTATTAGGCAAGAGTGAAGCTGCTTGTGTTTAGTTCTGCTTTTGTTATCCCACTTTGACTTTTCAGGTGGCTCTTCACCGTTAAGTATTATTATTATCATTTTTCCAATCTCCTGTTTCCTCAAGTGCCAATAGTGCTTGAAGCGTCAGAATCAATTGTTCCTTTTTTACTTCTTGCCCACAAGGCGGTCCTTTTCTTTAGAGAAGTAGAACATAACTTCTATTATGCATTTCCTTCATTGCTTTGTAAATAATCAAGGTGAATTTCAGATGGGGGGGCTGGTGGAACTAGTATGATCTACACACAGTTGGTAAATAAAAAAAACTTATTCATTGCTTGTCACTGTGTATGCCCAGATGATGGCATTCTGCAGAAAGCTTGCTTTTTGTTTGCTGACAGGGTGAAGGCCAGTTGATTCATTTCTGTTAGGGTTGTCAACTTCTTTCCTCACACTACTGCATGAAAGAAGTGAAGGGGAGAAGTGGAGCTGATCTATATGTTATGCATGAACTCTGGTTTGTATGAACGATACCTCGTGCGCATTGTCTGTTTCCTTATTTATTTAAAAGTGCATGCACTGCTAGACCTTCAAAGCATCTCACAGTTTTAAATCCCCAGATAAGCCCCGATAAAATGTCAAATGCAGTCATTCATATACTGAACATACTTTTACTGCATTGCAACTACAAAAGCGCACATAGATTACATC
Organism: Darevskia mixta; assembly: GCA_034641385.1. Lineage (NCBI taxonomy): Eukaryota > Metazoa > Chordata > Lepidosauria > Squamata > Lacertidae > Darevskia > Darevskia mixta. The sequence continues at coordinate 6,723,936 of JAWWNH010000001.1, read as the reverse complement.
AAGGACTCCCCCAAACAACAGGACAATAAGGCAAACATTTAAATAGTAAAAATGCAAGCACTAAAATCTTGGCCGCTGGTTGATCATTCATAATCTTCCTCACATCCAACACATGCTTTTGTGAAGAAAGACGAGGAGGGGGCTTGAAGTACATACCTTGGAAGAAAACTCAATAATCACCAATAAAGCCTATATGATTTACTGCTCGGTCACCAAGATTTTAATAGTGGGGGCATAGAGTGAAAGTACATGATGTTAAGGCAAATGGAAGGACGTATGGCAGGAGGTGCCTATTTGGGTTCCTTGAGTCCAAACTGTTCTTATGAGGAGTGTACACAGAAGCTACCATATGTGGGATACTCTGTGGTTGTGGAAATTCCTTCTTTCCAACCTTCCTGCTCATCCATGAGCACTCTTCTCTCACACTATGCTTTTCACATAAGCAGGTGATTTGTGTTAGCAATTTCATATACAAGTCAGAGATGCTTCATAATATTTAGAATGAATTTGCATAGATCTTTCTCTTCCTATCAGGGAGGAACATTTTGATCAATTAATTTTCCACACATTAAAGGCAGATGATGTAGGAATGTACTAAAAAACCCTTGAGAAATTTTGTGGGTTTTTTTTTTTTAAAAAGAAATGCTGAAAATATCAGGACTTTAGAAAAACATTGCTCATTTTTATAGCAGGGGTGGTGAACCACCAACCATTGGACCAGGTCCAGACCATAATACAGTGGTACCTTGGGTTACAGACGCTTCAGGTTACAAACTCTGCTAACCCAGAAATAGTACCTTAGGTTAAGAACTTTGCTTCAGGATGAGAACAGAAATCGTACAGTGGTGGCAGTGGAAGGCCCCATTAGCTAAAGTGGTACCTCAGGTTAAGAACAGTTTCAGGTTAAGAATGGACCTCCAGAAAGAATTAAGTTCTTAACCCGAGGTACCACTGTAATTCCCATCCAGCCCATGGCGTCTCCTGCTCAGTTTTCCCCCCAGCTCCTCAACAGCCCACCTCATGAGCTGCAAATCTCCAACCCACTGCCGTTCTGTGCAGAATGGGGGAAGAATAGAAGTCTCTTCCTTCCCAGCACGGAAGGCAAGCAAGCTCCTGCAAGAGGAGCAGACCACTCTCTTCCATCCCTGAGAAGCCCCTTGCAGTGTTGTGTCTCAGCATGGAAGCTCTGTCGGTTTTTGTTGTTCAATTCTCTGAGGAACTTTTGACTAGGGAAAGAGACTCAGCTTATGTGGTTGACAAAATGTACACAAAGCATACCCAGGATAAGGAAGGATGCTCAGTGCTTTTCACACATGAGATTTTAATGCAGGTATGACTACCCAAAGGTGGGAGAGACACTGAGAGACATAAGGGGAGGAAGAGGGGGAGGGGGGCATTGCCTTTCAAGGGCTCTGACCCCATCCATTACAGCTCTTGCCCTGCAGTGATCCATATGGAACCTCCTCCTGATTGCCCCTGAACGAATGCATCTTTCACCGTTTCTTATAAAAGGAATCTTACCCTTGCTTTATAGAAAATGTGTTTTGAATGTATTTTAAAGGTATACTCAGGTGCACACAGCCTTAGATTGCAAATCTGTGGGCAGGCACTGTCCTGTTTGCTTCTGATCTTATGTAAGCCACTCTGGGAGCCCTTTTTGTTTGGGGAAGCAAAAATGCTTCAAAGAAATAGATAAATCTCCTTTAAACGCCAGGATCTGGGTTAAGGTTGTGAGAATGCAGATTACATCTGAGAAATAAAATTTATTCATACCCATTAGTGCTTCCTTTTTCTGCAAAAGATCTAAATGCTGGATCCCTCAGGAAGCCGCTTCTTCTTGTCATTGTCTTTTTTAGGACAGCGCTTCATTTGCATAGCTGAGCTCTCCCGGAGCTGGGTAATATCTTTTAATAACACCTTTGTTCAGCTTCCCATGCAAAGATGGCTCACCAAGGACTATTCCCGCCCCTCTCCCCAGAATAGCCCTTGGGGAGATGGATATTGTCAGTGCTGATCCTGCAAATGTGCAGAAAGTACAATAATACTTGGATTACAGCAATTCAGAAAAGAGCGACAATAGCATATGCATAGCAAAGCTCTTGTGGATGAAAGTGCTGAATGTCTTTTGTGCCTCTGTTAACATTCTCTTTTTCAATGTTACAGGGCCATACAGTGGGGAGGCACCTGAAGGTCATTTTCAGCCTGTGCTCACTAACTTGGAAGGAGGCTAAAATGAATTCAGTGGCACATATTTCCAAGTAAGGGTGGGTTGTAGACTCTTCCTGTGCTTAGGAGGAACCATTCCTCAAAGATCTTTGATGAGTTAGACTGCAGAAAACTAGATGAACACCTAATGAATACAAACGTATGAGATTGAGCTGCCTATGAGCTGCCTACACCCTAGATTTGTTTGTTTGTTTGCTGAAGAAGTGAACTTTTAGGGGGAAGGAAATATGTCAAAGCATCAGTCAGTTGATAGAACATGCACATGGAACTAGTACCATAACACTAGTTCTTTTCCTGTCTTCACTGTTCTGTCCCAGATGGCCTCCTGGAAAGTGCAACATATCAGTTGCGGCTAAAAGTTCTTTGTGCACATGTTTCCTTCCTGAGAATCTTGTTGCAACTCCTGAAACTGTAACCCTTTGGCCTATGCAACAAGGAAGCAACATTTATTTGAGTTTAATAACTTAACCTAGCAGCAGCCACGGCTTGGAGGCCAAAGCAAGGCATTTTTACTGTTTGTGGAGTAGCATTCAATTTTGTGGCCCCTCTGTCCTATGCAGTCTGAAGGGTTGCAGCTGAGAGTGAGACAAGGCTGCCACCTCATCTGCTATTTCATCATCATCATCAACAACTTTATTGCACTAGCCAAAGGCCATGGCATCATTCACAAAGAGAACAAAAAGAAAAGCAACAATAGCCATAAAAAGCCATAAAGACATCCGGCACTGCAGATACAATAAACCGCAATCACTTCTCCTTAAAATTATTTGTTGCATACGACAGAGTGGCAAGGGATTCTCAGGTAGAATGTGCCAGCTTAAATGTCCGAATCACCTTTGCAATTGACCTCTATTTTTTCCTAGTTCTTTTCTCCTGATCTTCTTAGCTGCCAACACATATAGTGCTACTTTATAAGTTACAAAGTCATCAGTATCACTCAGCAGCCATTTCACCCTTTCCACCCTATTCAAATGTGTTCCATTCGTGAGCAGGAGTTTTATAAATCGGTCTCTTGGTTCTATATATAGCGGGCATTGCAATAAATAGTGGTACAGGTCCTCTACGCAAGGTTGCCCACACAGACAAAGTCTCTCCTTGTACTGTACTTTGCCGTACCGATCATCCACCACTGCCAAGGGCATCGATTGGAATTGTAATTCTGTAAAAGTGATTCTTAGTATAGCAAGTGGGAGCTTTGTCAAATAACTAGCTCGGATGTTCTCTGTTTTGGTAAGTGGGAACCATGGTGAACTTTTGGTAGAGGCAATCGCGGTTAAATCCCTTTCTGCATCGGACCTGAAGAGACAATCTCTTAAGTGCTTCTTATACATCTTCATAATCACCTGAAGATCTTGTAATTGATATTGGGTTAAGAGGCGTTGGATGCCATCCTTCCAACATTTGGTCTGTTCCCATTCTGTGTGGGTCTGTGTGGGTCTCCGAGAGAGACTGAAGTCTTTTCACATAGTTTAGACACAGATAGTCAATTCTAGCCCTTATTGTTGTCACACCCACTTAAACGCGGAGAAGAGCCGCTGGGACTACATTGATGCTTGAAGTTTCATTGCACCCAAATCCCCAAGAAAATCCATTCATGCTTATTTATTATGCTGCAGTAACATGTCCTGTAGACTAGTAGCCATAGAGAATAACTCCAACTCCCTCTTTCCCTGTCAAGAGGAGGAGCAGGACAACTATCACATTTGCCAGAATTGTGGCACATGGTAGCCATGGCATAAGAGTGGAGAGTCAGATATATAGCTGAGCCAGCCTAGAGCTGATGCAGTGATTGGGACTGAATTGGAGTTGATACCATCGCATGGTGGGATCAAGGGTAGCTTGGGAGACAATGGGCTCGAGAGCTACTTTGCACAATCCATAGAAATGCACATTTCAAATGAAGGGTCCATTTCAGCTCACATATTATTTTGGAAAGTTTTAATTAGGTAGGTTTGCCGTTAAATGCAAAGTTAAATTGAATTAATCCTTCATCCTTAACTCTTACAGTTACTAGTAACTATGACAAGGTTTGACAACTATTGGCAAGGGGAGAGCCAATACCAATGGAACAAATGATCCAAGATTTTACAAAACATTACTTTTTTCTGAGGTTTATAGTAGAGGATTGACTACCTCCCCCTGCGCACACACACCAATTTTACACTTGCTTCATCTCAGGATCTTGCAGCATGACGGTGCTGCATCTGATCTGGAAGGGAGTAAAGTTGAGTGGCAGAGGAAATGATTTTCACACAAAAATCCCCACTTTCAATCCCTGGCATATCTGGTTAATAAAATCAGGGGAGAGACTAAGTCCCTGGAGGGTTACTGTCAGTCAAAGAAGACAAGACTGGACTAGATGGGCACTTGCAATAAAACACCATTTTGCCCATGCAGTTCTAACCATTTATTTATCCCTTCTCCAATCTGTTGATGCAGGTTTCTTTTAAAGTACACTTTCAATATTTAATCTCCGTCAGGCCTTCCAGATTTTCAGAGTTGCGGAGTCTTTAGCAGATGGTTGAAAAATGAAACGCTGTCTCCCTCAGCAGAGGGAGGAGGCTTGCTGAGTTTGGACCCTGAACACACTTAATCAAGTCACTGAAAGCAAGACAAACAGCGGGAACAGTTGGGAGCTGGCTTTATTATTGTTGAGAGCCTTAGGCAGTAAATGACCTCATCAACCTGAGTCTCATGCTAATATACCTAAGCCAGAGTCTGGAAGTAGCGGATACTGCCTCATTCAAATGCAGAACTGATGAACCCCAAGTCCCTTTACAGGTTGCAGGAGGCAGCTGTTCCAGTTTTTCCAGGTTTTAACACCTTGTTTGCTCCTTCTAGCCTTTAAATCCTTTCCACTGCTGATGCCTTTTTGGTGGCTTGTAGCACAAAAGTGGGGACGGGATGGCCCTAGGTCTGTGGTAAAGCATCTGTATTGCATGCAGAAGGTCTCTGTTTCAATCCATGGCATCATAGCAGTGCTGGGAGAGACACTTGTGTGGAATCCTGGAGATCCACAGCCAGTCAGGGTAGATGGGCCAATCATCTGATTAGGCATAAAGTAGCTTCCAACGTTCCCAAAAGACTTACCCACCAGCACCACTATGTGATTGGAGGGGGGGGGGACTTTGTGGTATAAATAGCAAGAACAAGTCAAGTAGCACTGCTGGCAAACTCTTTGAGTGATGGAGTTGGCAGAGAACTCATGGGTCATGCAGTCTACCTCCTGAATCAGCAAGATTCCCCCAGATTTAAGATTTTGAAGCTTTTTCCTTGAAAAAAATGCATAGTTACTTTTTTTTTTTAAAAAAAAAAAAAAAGAATGAATTATAATAGCTCCAAGCAAGAACTTATACTGATCCAACCTTAAAACGGCTCAGGACTGCAATACCTCAAGGGCCACATCTTTCCATATTAACCTACCTGGACCCTGAGATCATCTTCTGAGGCCCTTCTTCATATGCCTCTTCTACTAGAGGTCTAGAGAGTGGCAACACGGTTGCTCTCTCTTTGTGGAACACTCTCCTGGTGCATTCATTATACACCTTGAGGTGCCAGGCAAAAATGTTCCTCTTTATGCGGGCCTCTTTAACCAGGCCTTCTGGCATTGGATGTCAATCAGCCATTTTTAAAGTTGTGGGAGTGGGTGGGTTATTGGGTTGTTTTTGTTTCGATTTCTGTTTTTGAAGTGATTCTCAGCCTTGTGTCCCTAGATGTGGCTGGACCATAATTCCCATTCCCATTGAACATGCTGCCTGGGCATGATGAGAGATGTTATCCAAAAGCACCTGTGGGCTCAAGCTTGGGGAAAGCAGCTGTACATTGTCATTTCAGTCCCCATTTGACATTCCAGAGGAAGCTCACAGAATCATAGGACCAGAAGGTATCCTCTATATGAGTGAGATGCACCTTCAAGTACCTGGATCCTATGGTACATAAACACCTTGAATTTCCTCAAAAGCAAATTGGCAACAATGCAATGCTTTCAGCATAGGTGCCATAAGTTTCCAGTAGACTATGCCAAGCAGGGAGCTTCCCACCATATTTTGCACCAGCTGCAGCTTCAGGACAATGTTCAAGGGCAGCCTCACATAGATTACCGGGTATACTACTTGTGATCCAATTTTGAGATTACCAGTGCGTGGGTTACTGTAGCCAAGCTATCACTGCACAAGAACAGTCATAGCTGGTGAACTGGCCAAAGCTAATCAAGACACTCCTAAACATGGGGGCCACCTGCACCTTCAGTGACAATAATGGATCCAGGAGCACCCCGAGATTATGCACCTGGTCTTTCAGAGGGAGTGTGGCTTTTCTGGAATAGCTAACCTCCTGCTCACAGTGCCCCCAACTTGTTAAGATTTAGTCTCAGCTTATTGGTCCACCACCAGTTCCAAGCACTAGTCCATGTTCTCCACAACCTCACCTGCAGAGATATAGAGTTGGGTGTCATTGGCACACCTCACTTTAAATTGCCTAATGACTACTTCCAATGGCTTCATATAGATGTTCAATAGCACCAGGACAAGAGGGACCCTTGAATCACCTTACAACATAAATACTCTGGGGCTGAGGTGTAGACCCCCCAGTGTTAATTTCTGAAAACAGTCCACGAGGTAAGAGTGAACCCGGCATAATACAGTGCCTTCCACTCTCAACCTATAGCTGGATATCATGGTTGAAGGCATGGGAAGTATGGAGTATTAATAGGCCATACTCCTATGGCCTTCTCTTGATGAAGGCCATCCATCACAGCAGCCAAGAGCAATTCACTGCCCAAACCTCATCTGAACCCAGAATGGAATGGGTTCAGGTGGTCAGTTTTCTCCAAGCGCACATGGTTTCCTTTTTACTTGTTCCATTGTGGAGTGATCTGTATAGGCACACCAGTGGCTGACCCATATGTCCCAACCAAGAGATATTCATCAATCTCTCCATATGCTATGTACATTGCACAGAAGAAGAAGAAAGTTACTTTCAGCTTACATGAGGGACTGTTCTCCTTGGCAGGACAGGAGGCTGGGAGATCTGTAGCATGCTACCCCAGGCAGATGACTGTTAGTTTTCTTTTTCCTGTTTGCCAAACACCACAGAGTTCTGGCAATGGATCTCATTAGAACCTTTTCTAGGTTCCTTTGATCAACAGTGCCATCGCAGATAGTGACTCTCTTCACCATAAAGGGGTGTCACGTTATCCTTCAGAATGTTGTGCATGGCTTTTAACCATGTGACTCTATTAAAAGTTAATATGCATTTTCTGTGACAAGCCTCAAGGCAAGTGTGGGCTCTTTGATCTTTAAAAGGCTTTGCCAAGCCAGGGAATATGTTTGAATAGTATACTTATTCGTGCAAACATTTGCAGGTAATTAGATTTTGAGTCTCAAGGCTTCAGGAGTTTGCAGGAATGATTCACATTTCAAAGAGCTCAAAATAAATACCAGCTCTAGGTGCATCTCCAGAGATTTGGGAGTGCATGAACCAAAAATTTAATGACTCACACCAGGCTTTGTTAATTGTTTAACTGAGGAAAGGAGTCCTGTACAGGGTCATGTTTTAAAATGGGACACAGGCTAATGGATAAACCTTGGGGAACATGAGAAAACAAGTTCAAAGGGGTTTGAGATTAAACAAAATTATATGCCTCCCATGTTGAGTAGATGCTAACATTGAATTCTGTTCTTTGTTATTTTAACTTAATATGCACTGATAAATATATAGCATTATAATTATGTATGTGACATTTGATTTAGTAACTCACTGTGGAGGGAGGGGGAGAAATCTGTCTATACAATATGTTGACAAGCAATTAGGAAGGAAGGCTAAGCTGTCGGTTTGTCATCTCTGAAAATAAATTAATCAAATTAGTCCCCAAGTTATTCTAAATTTAGCTCCTGTGGTTGGAAATGACATCAGCTCCCACATTAAACTGAACAAATACCATTTTCTATAGCACTGAAAGATAGTGATTATGATTTTCGTGTGTGTGTGTGTGCATGTACGTGCAAACACTCCCAAGTTGCCAAAGTGGTTTAAAAGTCAATCCCTCTTCCCTGGGATCTCTGGGAAATGTAGCTTTGTGAGGGGAATTGGGGTGTCCTAATAACTCTGTGCCCTTTGCAAACTACAGCTCCCAGGATCCTTTGGGGGAAGCCATGGCAGTTGTATGATGTGGTATGATGCAGTTTTAAATGTATAGTGCAGATACCATCTTTCCCCCTTTTTAAGACACCGTCTTATAATTTTTTTTCCTCAAAAAAACACAGGGTGGCTTATTTTCGGGGGGATGTCTTATTTTTATTATGTCAGTATGGTACGGTACAGCCTCCCCCTGTGGCGGCACCACGGCTTACTTTTGGGGTACGTCTTACTTCTCACAAAGGTAAAAAAAACCTGCCATGGTTTACTTTATGACTACGTATTAAAAAAGGGGAAACAGGGTAGGTCCTATCTGAAGCAAGGAGCCTGCATCAACTTATGTACACTATATACATCATGCAAGGAACCTGCAAGCGTATAGGATGCTTCCTGCTTCAGACAATTGCCATTCAACTCAAAGAGGATGACAAAGTATGATGGATAAAATAGTGCCCCCAAGTCCCTGCATTACATATGGAATTTCCCAATTAGGAATAGGGTGCCTATCTTGTCCCAAATCCAAATTTTGGGTGGAATTTGATATCAAGCTTAGGATCTATTATGTACTGAGTTGAATAGGATCCAAAATGCAGCAGTCGGATTGGTCCTAGAACAATAGGATTCAGAATGCAGCAGTCGGATTGGTCCTAGAACAATAGGATCCAGAATTCAGCAGTCTGATTGGTCCGCAGGAGCCACCCAATCCAGCTCCAGGTGGAAGTGAATCCGCAACCTGATTGGCCTACAGGAGTATCCCGGAATTAGCCAATCACGTGGGGCCCATTGTGTAAATAATGTATATAAAGCAGACGTTCTGGGGGACCTTTCATTCCTCGCTACTATGAGCTGAATAAAGAGCATGAAATCCACACGCGACTCTGAGTATATTTCAGGATCTCAGGTGTTGTATTCAGTTTTATAATAAAATAATAATAATAATAATAATAATAATAATAATAATAATAATTTATTATTTATACCCCGCCCATCTGGCTGGGTTTCCCCAGCCACTCTGGGCGGCTTTCAACAGAACATTAAAATACAACAATCTATTAAACATTAAAAGCCTCCCTAAACAGGGCTGCCTTCAGATGTCTTCTAAAGGTCTGGTAGTTGTTGTTCTCTTTGACATCTGAAGGGAGGGCGTTCCACAGGGCGGGTGCCACTACCGAGAAGGCCCTCTGCCTGGTTCCCTGTAACTTGGCTTCTCGTAGTGAGGGAACCACCAGAAGGCCCTCGGCACTGGACCTCAGTGTCCGGGCTGAACGATGGGGGTGGAGACGCTCCTTCAGGTATACTGGACCGAAGCCATTTAGGGCTTTAAAGGTCAGCACCAACACTTTGAATTGTGCTCGGAAACGTATGAGTGTACTACCTTGTGACAGGGAAAAATCATTCCAAGAATATGTCCTGAAAACATAGCTTTAGTGATAGTCTCCACATAAAAGGCCACTAACATATTCCAGTTTCTTGTTCAATTTGGAGGAAATGTAAGAGATAATAAAAGGCAATGAACTGTGATGATTCATCATGTGCCTGTCTACAGGCGTGCCAGACATTCAGATGACCAATATATTTCCAATAATTATAGATTAGTGAGAATTCCCTTGCTTCAGGGTTTCTCTAGAACACTGCTACGAAATTGCAAATGGCATTTCAGTGAAATTTAACCCAGAATAAAATAAGTGGTTTGTGGTTTGCAGACTGTCTAATGTTTTACCTCAGTTCACTTTGCCCTAGCATAAAGAGATTGTACTTACTGCAGATCACTTTTTTACTTATCGCCTGCTTTGGGGTAAATTTTCCTGCTTCCTGTAGTATGAACAGTATGAATATGGATGAGGAAAGCCCAGAGGTTGCTGTGAACAATTGTTTGCAAATGTTCTTCACAGTATTTGCTTAGCACTTGCTGTTGAACAGCCTAACATTGTGGGGGGTGGGGTATTTTGTCATAAGGTTGATCAGGCTGTGATCAGCAAGTTAAGAGTAAGTACATAATCTCTTCTATGACATGTATGGTACAGTTCTCTAGCCAACCAAATAACATGCATAAAGTGTGTATCTTTTGAAAAAAATACTCCAGCTAAGTCATCTAGAGTTTTTGAGTATGTTGTCAGCAATAATGCTGATGACACACAGCTCTATTTCTTTATATCTGCAGGTGTGGCAGCAGATGTAGTAGACGTGTTTTGCCTCAGTGATGGGCTGAACGAGAGCCAACAAACTGAAGCTTAATCCAGATAGGGCTGAGGCACTGTTAGTGTGTGGTTCTCTAGACTGGATGGATGGGACCTGCTCTTGATGGGGTTACTTTACATGCCTTCTGAAGGAGCAGGTATTGGGGTCCTTCTGGATTCTTTTCTGTGGTTTGAGCCTCAGGTGGCCTCAGTGGCCCAGAGTGCCTTCCATCACCTTTGGCTGGTGGCCCAGCTGTGCCCATTTCTGTACAGGGATAGCCTAATTTCTGTTGTCTATGCTCTAGCAACCTCTAGGATAGATTACTGCAACATATTCTATGTTGCCTTTGAAGATGGTTTGGAAACTTCAGCTGGTCAGAATTCAGCAGCCATGTTGCTCACAAGAGCAAGATGGTTTGAGCATGTTATACTAAACCTGGCCTGACTGCACTGGCTGCCAATTAGTTTCCATGCCAAAATCAAAGTGCTGGTTTTGACCTATAAAGCCTTAAGTGGCTCAGGTCTTAGAGACCGCCTCTATCCATATGAACCAATCCAGACCTTGCATTAAACATCTAAGGCCCTTCTTTGTGTTCCTCCTGCATGAGATATCTCTTCTTCTTCTTCTTCTTCTTCTTCTTCTTCTTCTTCTTCTTCTTCTTCTTCTTCTCTTGTGGAATGCTCTCCCCTGAGAAGCAGCAGAGAGGCTGTACAGTGGGGGATATGAATGTTAAATAGAAATAAAAGACAAGCACACCATCTTCAGCCACCTCACAATGATTAGGTAACCCTCAAACTAGAAGAAAAAAGTAAAGGGTCTTTCACAAATGGGTAATTGAAAGGCAGATCTCAATACAGCACTTGTAGGAAGTATTCACATCCCACAGCCTCACAACCCTCCAGGTCATGTCAGTTACATGCCCTAGCTGCAAAGCCTAGAGCAGGGGTCGGCAACCTTTAAGACAAAAAGAGCCACTTGGACCCATTTCCGAAGGAAAAAAACACCTGGGAGCCGCTTTTCGCGCCCTAGGCGAGGGGGCGGGGCTATGTGACATCATTGCGCATGACGTACGATGCCCCGCCCCCTGCTGCCCCGCGCCGCTGCGATTTAGGCAAGCGTCCATCAGGAGCCTCCTGCGAGATGGCAGCACGTCTGCCAGCGCTGGCCCAGCTCAAATACAGCTGCACGGGCTTTGTCTGGGGCTCGATGCCTCCTCTCCACACACACACACACACACACACACACACACCAGCTTTTGTGTGCGCGCTGCACGGGCTTTGTCTGGGGCTCGCTGCCTCCTCTCCACACACACACACACACACACACACACACACACCAGCTTTTGTGTGCGCGCTGCACGGGCTTTGTCTGGGGCTCGCTGTCTCCTCTCTACACACACACACACACACCAGCTTTTGTGTGCGCGCTGCACGGGCTTTGTCTGGGGCTCGCTGCCTCCTCTCCACACACACACACACACACCAGCTTTTGTGTGCGCGCTGCACGGGCTTTGTCTGGGGCTCGCTGCCTCCTCTCCACACACACACACACACACACACACACACCAGCTTTTGTGTGCGTGCGCGTTTCGCTCTCCCTCCCTCCGGCCCTAGACAGGCAGCGAGTGAGCGCAGCATGATAATGAGCTCTGTCAATTGCCCAGCCGGGAAGCGGGAGGAGGAGGAGGAGGAGGCGCTGCTCTCGCTCTCGGGCTCCGCGCTTGGCTCTGGTTTGCCGTCAACGCGCCCGTCGCAGCTCGCCAACTTCTCTTTCTCTCTGCAGCTCGCTCTCCCGCCGCCCCCCCGACTACACACACCGACACGACGGGAGGGAAAGGGGAGCGGGAGAAGACACGCCACCCCGGAGCCGCAGCAAAGGTGTAAAAGAGCCACATGCGGCTCCGGAGCCGCGGGTTGCAGACCCCTGGCCTAGAGGCTAAGAACAATACCACATGTCTTTCTCCTTATCAGCTACAGAGGAGAACAAGAGCTCCACTGCAATTGAAATCTTGCGCATCCGTGACAAGATCCAAAGCCCTATTGGGTGCTGTTACAGGTCATTGGATTCTATGTTAAAGTAATCAATACTGTTAGGAGCTTGCTGCCATTACATTGTTGACAAGCACCAGCAATCCTAAAGGAATATATCTGCAAGTGTTTAAAATGTAATCTAAAGGGAGATGTGTCAATAGGCAAGATCACACCAAGGCAACACAAATTAGTCTGCTATAATAACAGACTTCCACAACAGCTTCTAAAAAGTGACACCATGACAGATAAAAAGAGCACTGCCCTGGGGAAGCAACCTGCAGGCAATATTCACACACACACACACACACACACACACACACACACACGGTGCTTTTTTCTAAAAAATGTTTAGGGGTACTCTCATTTTGACTCAAGAAAATAAAAATTTTATAGTTCAAATTGGGAAAAATAAATATAGTACAAAAGTACAAAGATTCACAAAATGTTTAGGGGTATCCGTACCCCTGCATCCCCCCAGAAAAAAGCAGTGTGTGTGTGTGTGTGTATCCATCCATCCATCCAACATCAAAGCAATGTTACCCTTGCTTAACAATGGAAACCTTAACTTCCAGCCTGTCTCCTTATCTAAAGTATTCACTTGCATACAGCAGCCTCCTTTTTTCAGAGGGGAAAATGGATTTTTCCCTTAAGAAGTGCAATTTTTTGTTTGAGGTTACTGAGACATGAAATGATTACTTATCATCCCATGAAATGACATTACATTTTAAATGCAATGGTACATGGGCACTTACTACTGCCTTCATCTCTGCTAATCCGCACTCAGTCTGCAAATTCAACAGCCTCTCTCAGCCCTATGGAAAGCAGTCAAGCTCCATCCGAATTATAATTGCTTTTTAGTGTGCCTTTTCTGCATGTTACTTGATTTGAAAAGAGTCCTTTCCATATATATATATATATATATATATATATATATATATATATATATATATATATATATATGAAATAGCAAGCACCACTCAGTGTGTGCCTCTTCTATTTTTAATCGTCTGCAGTCATAATTTGAAGGATTGAGTGAAGAAGTAGAGAAAGATGAAAGCGGAGCTCATCTGACCATGATGAATTTGAAAATTCAGCATGCGGTTCAAACTTTATTGATGTTTTAAAATTACTCCTCATAACGCATGGACATGTCTATGGAATACTTATGGCATTTTATGTCTTTATCACGATTTCCAATGCTTGCTTTAGAGTTGAGGGTTGCAGATTTACAGTGTGCAAAAAAATAGATTTAGCAAGGAAAGGATGAAAGATTGATACCCAACCAGACAGTCGCCTCCTTGGATTTCAGTCCGTCTAATGATTAGATATATGAATGGAAGAAAATGTCATTACAGCATGGTCTGTGGGGAAACGCAGGAATAATAGAGTGGTCAGGACTAATAGAGTGATCATGGAAGCAAGACATGTTTTGGTTGAGAAGGTTATACTTATAGTCCTTATATTAAACCTAGTTGCAGTGTCTGAGTACACAAGCACTGACCATTAGCTATTTTAATCCCAACCTGGGGACAGATGGTCCCTTTTCTGGTGGAAGGTATGTGTAAGGTTTCGTTTGGACATTGCCATAAGAACATAAACATTGGAAGTCGCCTCATACCAGTTCAAACCATGAGCTCTGCAGGCTTTCAGACCTAAGTTTTTTTCCCATCTCACCCTAGAGATGCCACAGATCAAGCCTTGGTCAATTTTTTTGCTTGCAAAATGTGTGTTGTCCTGCTAAGCTATGGCTCTTGCCTTAAACAGGATGCACTTGGTGCTCACACATCCTATTTATCCCAGCTTTTTTTCACATCTAACCATGTTTAGATGTGACTTCCAGCTTGACACCTCAAATGACATACTAAGCAGAGAGAATTCATCCATTGGCTTGCTTTTGTTTTCTTCACTTTGCTGCCTGGATTCTTCCCTAACTCCCCTAGTATCAGAGCTGGCACTGTACAATTAAATAAAGGAACTAATGTATCACTGACAGCTTGCTAATGGCATCTGGCGTAAGCATTCCAGTCTCAAAAAATTGCCTAATCTCGACAATTTTTGATCATTGGGCATACCAAATTTCTCCTAAAACCAAGGGGGGGTTCTCTCTCTTTCCCCTACTCGTATATGAAAACATTACTTCTCTGATTTTGTTATTTTCCAGTACAACATTCATAAAAGGAGAGCAAAATGCATCACAAATCATTAAATGAGCTTAATATATCAACTTAGCTGGATCACTAATCAGTGAAAGCTTGGGTGAACAGAGGACTATTAAGATGGTGCCTCAATGCCAATATTGTATGTGCTTGCCTGATGTTCATTAGGAGTGCCTTCCAAAGAACAGGCAGTGCCACACTTAGTGGGCCCTCATCTCAGTAGACATAAGACAAACATACAGCAGTACTAAGAATGCCTCTCCCAAGGTGTTCCTGGAGGTAACCTGGTTCCAAGGAGTTCAGAGCATTATATGTCAATGACCTTAAACTTGGCCTGGTATCATGACAGCCAGTAGGAGAATTATGGGACAACATGTGCCAATTTGAGTGATGACAACTGCTGACTTGATTTTATCAGGGCCCATCCGAAAACATGTGATGCAACAACTTTGTTGAATCTAACTAGATCTGGATCTGTCCAGGGTCAGGATGGGAAACTCCTCATAACAGTAGAATTCCATAATGGAAGACAAGTATAGTGTGTGTGTGTGTGTGTGTGTGTGTGTGTGTGTGTGTGTGTTTCCTTTGACTGGGTGTTTTAGGAGAGACCGAGAGGAGGCTGAGGAGTTTGGATTCATGCTGCCCGAAGGCAGTGTGTAATTTCAGTATTTGGAGAATGTCAGAATCTTTCATAATGCAAAGATCATTTACAGCAGCAAAAAATATCCTGTTACAGACAGAAGCTAAACCCAAGTTTCCTTTTCTGTCTTGAAAAACCAGGGACGTTTCCTTCCTCTCTGTGACAAGGGCTGTCATGTGTTTCTAAAACTGAGTCACTTAGGTCCCTTACCAGTTGCAGTCTGCTGCCATTGCTGTTCCCTGAGAACTTAATGCTGCCAGGCTGTAATGAAGTCTCTTTCTTATGCAAAGATGGCCTGTGTTCTCTGCAGAGATGATGGCTGGCAAATGAGCTCCTAGATCACAGTCTCATTCAAGAGGGGTGCTGCACAATTGGCAGTGAGGTGTGCACATTCTGGGCCACTTCCAAAGACCTCTCTTCAATTATCTGAATATGTTCTCCACTTCACTCATTTTGATATATATCCCGACTGAACGGAATGTTGTTACTTTCTATCAGTATGGATGAACTGTGGGGCATGGAAAGAAATGGAAACTAGTTTCCAGGAGATAAAAAGAGAAGTATTTTATATAGGTGGAAACATAAATTCTGCAGTAAAAGTGTGCAATCCTGAAACCGGAAACCCACTCAAATCTTGCAGTTCTAACAAGCTATAAAAATCAGGAGAACTGGCAAGGATTTAGTAAGTATACATACCGGTAGACTAAAACTGCAATCCTGCGTGGGCACTTAAGGGGTAAAGCAAGTGAACTCTGCTGGGTTTACTCCTGAGTAAAAAATAATAGGATTTCATTGCAACTTCTTCATATTCTGGTTACTTACTATGAGTTCTTGATTTCTCCCCTTTCCATTGTTTGTAACTGAAATTAGAATTAAGGAGGAAGGAGAGAGACATAAAACATTGGAGGGAAATAGGAGAATTGAATACACAAAATATGGGATAAAGGTGGCATTGAAAATTAGACTTGGTAAAGATTGTCCTATCTGCAACTAACAAAAGTTCTTCTAAAGCCCCTTTTGCTTTGAGGTCATGAAAATTGTGTGTATTTCTCAATTTATGTACTTTTGTGGGGATGGGAGGGGGGGAAGCAACCTTCAACTTTTGCCATTTCAATCTTGTTTGCAAAGTCTACCCAGTTTTCTTCTTCACACCAGTGCAGATTCCTAGATTGCATACACACCACACATTGAAAGCTCATGACTTCCCACCAACAAGCCAAGGAATTGTAGCGGACCTCTCACAGAACTACAATTTTCAGCACCCTTTCCAGGACGTCTGGTGGTTTTGTGGTTACAGTGTCAGACTTGGACGTGGGAAACCAGGGTTTCAGTCCCTACTCGGCCATGAAGCTCACTGGGTGATGTTGGGTCGGTCATTGCCTCTCAGCTTAACCTGCCCCACAGGGCTGTTGTGTGGATTAATTGAGTAGGGGGAGAACCATGTGTGCTACCTTGAGCTCCTTGGGAGGAAAAGTGGGGTATAAATGTGACAGATAAATAAATAATATTTGCAGCTCTAGAGTTCCCATTTAGTTCAACTATATATGAAATCACTTCAAAGCAAGACCATGCACTAGTCTGAGAATTAGAATTGTAAGTAGTGGGACTGACAACAAAATGTTGCTGTGTGGCATGCTCCTCTTCAGGGTTCCAGCCAGCTGTATCCTCTTCCAGGATTAGGGATGGGGTAGAAATTTGATTCAATACAAATGTAAACCCAAAGCTATCATATTGGCATTTTCCCAAAACAGTATGTGAACCAAATCACAGCTATCCTTCAGCACTTAAATTTGTTGTTTTTGTTTAGTCGTTTAGTCGTGTCTGACTCTCCGTGACCCCATGGACCAGAGCACGCCAGGCACTCCTGTCTTCCACTGCCTCCCGCAGTTTGGTCAGACTCATGTTGGTAGCTTTGAGAACACTGTCCAACCATCTTGTCCTCTGTCGTCCCCTTCTCCTTGTGCCCTCCATCTTTCCCAACATCAGGGTCTTTTCCAGGGAGTCTGCACTTAAATTAGTTTTGTAATTAATGCATGTTTACAGAAATGCGTATATTAGGGCAAAGTGTGCATAAAAATTAACAAATTAGTGAGAATAACATACATTGCAAAAATTAATCGAGTGCAAGTAAAAATGTGCTTATTGAGGGAAATTTGCACTAAAATTCTAAAGAATTTTCATGAGGAGCTTTTTTAAAAAAATAAATCACAATTGGCTGCAGAAATGTGGAAAGCTGAATTTGAGAGTGGGGTGCAGCTAACTCGTATTGCTAGTGGAAGCCTGTGCAAAGACTTGCACTAGTGTAATGCGACTTTCCCCCTCCTCTCCTCCCTGCACTGTGCTCTTTGTAATTAGCTGTAGTGGTGGGGAGGAAGTTGTGAGAACGCCCAGTACAGCAAAAGGTGGAAGGGAGGGGAGGTCTTTCCATCTCACAAGCTGACAGTCTTGCACTAATGGAGCAAACATCACAGCACTACATTTAATTCCTTCCACAGACTGGGAAAGTGAGAAACTGTGAGAACTGCAATTGTCAGGTCCTCCCATTTCAATGACCCTCCTATCTAGTTTTTTGTTCTCCTCCTCCAACAGCCATCCAGCATAC
This sequence comes from Darevskia mixta, assembly GCA_034641385.1. Lineage (NCBI taxonomy): Eukaryota > Metazoa > Chordata > Lepidosauria > Squamata > Lacertidae > Darevskia > Darevskia mixta. The sequence continues at coordinate 6,705,969 of JAWWNH010000001.1, read as the reverse complement.
CCTGCCCAATGCTCAGTCTTCATTGAGTTTGGTTTTTTGCGGTGTGTGTGTGTGTGTGTGTCCACTTTAGGGTTACTAGGTTGTTTTTACTATTTTTGTGCTTCCACAAAGCTTGGGGTGCCTGCTGGTGACTCCCTCTTGTGCATGGATGGCACCTTGGACTCCACAAGAATCCACACTCAGAAGATGAGTGCACTATTAGTATATATAAAAGATTCCAGGCAGTTGTAACAGCCATGAAATTAATGTTTGTGCTAATCAAATATACTATTGATTTTTGTCTAAAGTGAAATCTGAGGCATGTTTAAAGAATCCTGTTTAGACAAAATAAAATGTGTAAGACTTTGGAGGGAAGTTAAAGTGGTTGCAATAAGATTAGTAAAATGTCTCAAAGATGTGTGGAGTCATACATCTCTAGCTGTTATTTAAATATCGCTCACAATAAATGAGGACTTAAATGCTCTTCAGTGCATGAGAATTACTTCATGCAATCATCCTAGTTTGTATAAAAATGAAGCCTTACTTGGAATATTTATTCCAATTCCCATTTATAATCTATAGTTCCTACATGCTTCCCCCTTTTTTCTTTCATAAGTTTCAAACCATCATCTCCAGTCTGCAAGTGAATACATCCATCTCCTGATTTATCAATCCCTCATCCTGAGTGATGATCCATTATCTGACTATTATGCCTGATGCGAAGAACACTTCATCAATAAAAATAAGGCAAGCTTTTTAATTAGACTTTTTATTTTATTTTTTTAGCTCTGCCAGGCTTGCTCATACATATGGATTGCACTATTTGTGCATAATAAGAAAGCACAGACAAAAGAAGAGTATATGAGATGCTGTAGAAATAAGTGGGTCAGCCGAGTTACATTCATATGTCAAAGTCTAAAAGATATGAAGCTAATTCATACCAAGTCATGTTGGTCCATCTAGCTCAATGTTGTCTCAATGTTGTTCAGGACACATAAAGGAACTACTTTTTAATGTAGTGCATAGTGAAATAAAAAAAAATTAAGATCTTATATATATAATAAATGTTCATAAATGTGCCAAGCAAACATGTACATAAATGTGTGAGCCACATGTCTGGGGCAGCACAGGAGGACAGTCCTGGAGCCATTTTGACTCCCAGGCTGACCAGGTGTTTCTCTGCAAGGAGGGAGGGGGTGAGGGAACCTTCCCATTGTCTAAGGAATTAAGTGATTACCATCTCAAAGGAATGGCCAGACTACCAGGAAAGGCAATCTGATAAGGCATTATCAGATAAATTGCCAGACAGGAGATAAACAACGCACTCAGATTTCTGTTGTAGACCGCCTCTTCTGTGATGTAGGTATGATGTATTCGGGGTGGTGGTCTTGGGCTAAACCCCTTCAGTGATGTATGTATGATGTTTCAGAGTGTGGTCTTGGACTCCAGGACAAGCAATTTAAATGTCTATATAAGGGCAGGCACACCTGGGTTCTGGGTCCTCCTCCAATTTTCTGTGTGTGAGGGGTGTACCCTGTTGCAACAGCTTTAATAAAGATCAGGCTTACTAGCTGCTTTGCTTCTCAATATTCTCTGATTAGCCTCTGTTATTTTCTCCTACCGATGGCGAACCTACAAAGGACTCTGTAAGGGCTCTTGTGTATTCCCCCATAAGGGAATAAGGGCAGATTTCTGTTTACACCAATAGATAACTGTGGAACTTGCTCCCATAGGAGGCAGCAATGGTCACCAACTTAGATGGCTTTAAAAGAGCATTAGATAAGTTCATGGAAGAGAGGGCTACCGATGGCTACCAGCCATGATGGCTATGCTCTGCCTCCGCAGCTGGTAGCACCAATGTGTCTGAATACCAGTTGCGCACCAAGACCCCATAACCACACAATTCTCTAGGGAGTGAAATAACCAGACAAGACAACAGCATATAGATTTATGGGTTCAAATAAGCCGGAGCTTTATTGGTTATAGATGGAGGCGAGACCGAGGCGAGGCCACAATTTATTCCCCTTGGGAGCAAGCCCAAGTGGTGCCCATTGGCCAGTTGGGCCCGCCCCACTCCCAGGGGAACCCTCACCCTAAACCTGCCAGCATTGGCCAATCTCCAGCAGGCAGGCTATCCGACCCAGCCATTTGCTGGATCACTGGGGCAGCTGTGGCCTGGCCGCAAAACTGCCTACCATTGAAGGTGAGCGGACTTAAAAGGAAACCACAGGAGGGAATAGTGCTCTCGTGCTGCTTGATGATTTCTCCCAAATGTATCCACAGGATGCTGGACTAGATGGGCTATTGGCCTGATCCAGCAAACTCTTCCTATGTTCTTGCAAACACAGAGGGCTCATCTACACTTTCCTTTGCTTTGCATTTCTAGGCAAAGCTCCTTTTCCGAACACTCCCTCCCCCTTTCCCTGCAAAAAACCCCACTCTCTACCACTGAATAGGAGCAAATGCAATATTCAGAAATCCTGAATTGCTGTTTGCGGTAAAGAGTGGCTTTTCCTGGAGAAAGCAGTGGGGGCGGGGGGCCAAAACCATTCAGACATGGAGCTTTAAAATGTGGAATGGTGCCTAAATAGCACAGCACAAAAGTTAAGTGTGAATGAGTCCTGACTTGCAGAGGTATCTAGGGTTGCAAACAGGAATACTTCCCAGCCCTACTTGGGAATGCCAGGGATTGAATTTTGGACCCTTTGCACGTAAAGCCTGTGCCTTGCCACTAAGCCATGGCCATTCCCATAAGTAGAAGCCATTGCAAAGAAAGTTAACTAGTTAATGACTGAAGGCTTATTGCATTGCTGCAGGAAGAACAGAATGCTGTTTATCAGTAAGTGCCTCCTGTTTGATTGCTCTGCAAAGAGTACTAGGTCAGTTTCCAGCTGTAATGTATTATTTCTGTTGCTAGTAAATTCAAATTGTTGGTAGCGAAGGTAGGAAACTATTGATGCTAAAAGTGGGAGTTATCACACTCCTAAGTAATGTTGAAAGCATTGTAGAAAAATGCAACATTTATGTCTTTAAAACAAAGTGGGGCATTAAGCATGCAATGCTAAGAGGGGTTTTTATCTCACCTAAAATAAAATAAAAATATGAATCTTGCCTACTATATGGAAACAATTTACAGTTTCAATCAAAGCTATGCATGCCGCATGATCACAAAATTATGTGCAAATTTTACTAGGATTTTAACAATGAATAAAATGATATGTTGGAAGTCAGAATCCAGAAGAGTCAATAAAGCCAGCTAGCTGCACTGTCTGTTTCTTCATCCATAGTGGCATCAATTTCCTTTATTTTTGCAGATTATATCGTGTTTGCTTCTGCTTCTCTTGGTTGTGATTGGTTCAGCACCCCTTTTCATTAGTTCGTTGTCAATATACATCTGACTTAAAAGGGAAACACTTTCTATCTAGGATTTTCAAGATTCTCTCATTAGAAAGGAATCCATTTATTATTTGAGCCGTGTTCCATATTTACTTAAGGAATTTAAATAATAGCCTGCACAGTATTAGGTAGTTGAGTCTTAATAAATGACAAAGGATAGGCTGCAAAGTCAAGTTGCAAAAAATCATGACTCCAGAATATTACCCTATCCCTTCAGAAGAATCATAGGATGCAAGCTCTTGATTCATGCTATTGGGGAATTCACATACGTTCCACTGCTGAGATTCTGGGTCCTTGACAGTGAAAAATAATTGATTTCCTAGTTCTGACTACTTCATCGTGGAGAAACTGATTGTGACAACTGAGAAGCTATGGTGGCAACTCACCAAAATATGTATATTCTGAGAGCCAACAAAGTGTATTAGATGACAGGCTGCACTGTGACCACCTTGGTTTGATTTTCTGATTATTGATTTATTACATTTAATTTCCCATCTTTCTTCCAATAAGATAAAGGCAACACACATGGTTCACCCCCTCCTCATTTTAGCCTCATAACAACCCTGTGAGGTAGGGTGGGCTAAAAGAAAAGGACTGGTCAAAGATAATCCAGTGAATTTCATGGCAATGTTAGGATTTGAACCTGGGTCTTTCAAGTCCTAGCCCAATATTCTAACTGCTACCTGTCTCTCTGCTTTGCTATGGATTCCTGAGGAGTACTGAAGCAGGTGTCTCTGTCTCTGACTGAACCCCTCCTTGAAATATAATACTGGCCCACTTTCTAGCATTTTTGTAAAGATTACTGAGATAATGATTGCCTTTAATGAATTTACAAGAACCTGGGATTCTCTTCTATTGCCCAAACAATGGAGTATTCAGGGTAGTTTTTTGAACATCCAGGTGGTGAGCATTACAGCTGTGCTATGTCTTTGTAACATATGTGTTTGGAAGAAAGAGTTGTAGCTTTGATGCTTATGATTCCCCCCCCAAGTCCCCACAGACTGATGCTCTGTAAAGACACATACACCAGATATCCACTTTAACATTTTGTTGTGAGGTCCATTCTAAGCTGAATATTTGCATTCTAAGCTGAATATTTCATAACTCATTCCCCTCAGGAATATGCCACTTTCTTTGAGATTAAGGATGTGCAGCACATACTTCCACATGCTGGTGCTTAGGTAATCATAAATTTTAACAATCCCAGCATGTTTCTTTTCACTAGAATAAACCTTTAAGTGAAACCATTTTGACTATTCATTGGGATTATTTTAAGTCCTTTCTTCTTATGCTTGAGTATGCTATTGGTGCAACATACGTATGTAAAGTCATATAAGACAAATGTATGAACATGGGTAAAAAAAAAAAAACACCTTTATGTGGGGCTGCCCTATCTGCAACTAGCGTAGAATGCAGTGGTCAGATTGCTTGCAGAAGCAGGGTAGTGGCAACATGTTTCTCCTTTGTTCAGAGAACTGCACTACTTGCTGATTTGAGGTAGACCATTTTTAAGATTCTTGTGTTAATCCACAAAGCCAAAAGCAACTTGGGCCCGAAGTATTTCAATGACTGTTTGATTTCTTATGCTTCACCTCACCCACTGAGATGGGGCACTTCTGGTGGTCCCCTCATGTCCCTGAAGTTCAGTCAGCTTTCACCAGGAACTGAACCTTGAGTGTGGCAGGCCCTGCGCTGTGGAACTCCTTGCCAATAGAAGTCAGGTAGCAGTCATCCCTGCTTTTTTTGCAGAACTGTACTTTTGAAACAGTCCTTTGGAACTTTTTTCTTTTTGCAATCCAGTTTTATTGAGATGGTGTTGATGTTCTTGTTGGGGGCTGCACATCATCTCACGCTGCTTGCCAACCCTCCCTCTCTCCCCCATCAAATTCTCCCCACCCCACTCTTGTTTCAACTCCCACTCCCCTAGAACAGGGGTGGGAGGCAGCAGAAGCAGCAAATCCCTAAGCTGGCCAGGGAGGTGGAATTTGGCCACTAGTGGTTCTAACTGGTCTGAGGTTCTGGATCCTGACACAAGGGCCCCCAAGCTGGCAGGCAGAGGAGCCAATAGAGCTGGGGGGTTTGGTGCAGCCTATTTTGGTTATCCCATGGTTTGTCTGGGCTGCCTATCCACTGCCTCTCATCACACTGTTGTTCACAGCACCACCTGTCTGTGGCTAAGAGAACTGCAGTGTGATGACATAGTTACATTTTTATTATAGATATAGAGGGATGTATTAAGCTTGCATGTTGTACAGCACCTTGTCAAATTTTCTATGAAAGTGTGATTTATAAATATTTAAATAAATAAAATCAAAATAAGTATTTCTTAGATGCTGGGAGTGTACCAGTGTAGCAGATGAAGTCAAAAGTATTTTTTTTTTTTGGGGGGGGGGACAAACCAAAAGAGGTGGGCTCATATTTTGTTAGCAAGGGACCAGCACCAGCAGAAGGAGACATTTCCAAAATGTTCAAAGGAGAAGACTTACTAGGCAGTGAAGAATCTATTTATGCTGAGCACCAGTTTTATAGGCTTGTCTGTGTGCAGAGCACCATCTTGGAGGGGGTGAGGACGATGCTGAATAAGTTGTAATAGTAAAAGCTGCTGTATTCCTTGAAACATATGCTGTGGTTATAAATGTTAGATCTGCAAGTTAATTCAAATTCCACTAGAAAGATAAAGCATGCCACTTTTGAGCATCTTTGTAAATTCTGGAACTAGCTTCTGGCATAATTGTTGTGAAAACCCATGCAAAGGGCTCATTTTGGAAGAACCACTGTAAGGGAAGGCTACTGTTGATTCACTGCCTTGAGCCAACCCCATTTCTCCTGCTTGAAGAGTCCTGGTTTTGCCAGGTTGCTAAAAGATGTGTGTGCAAAGGCCAGCATTTATAATCTCTTTGTGGATTAGTGGTCTTCAGATAGAAGGATTACCTTTTGGAAGATTGCTCGGCACAACTCAGGAGATCTAGCCCTGAAAAAAACCCAGCTCCTCTGTTTTACATTCTAATTTAAAATATGCGGTGAATTAATGTTATTGTGAGAGCCTGAAGCTTTCCATTCCTTGACTCTCCTAACCTTAATGTAGCATTAACACATTTTAAAATGTATTTAGCCATATTTATAAGAGCTGGAAGATGCTTGTGAAGTCTGAGATTTTGCTAACCTGCAGGATTTCCCCACTAATTATATACTCAAGTTTCCCTCCAAGGGAGATTCAGTGAATATCTGTGGGTTTATGCTTGAGTGAAATCCACGGCTGTATATACTAACTAGGACAGTAGGCACGCAGTAAAATAGGAAATGAGCAAAGCATTTTATTTTATTTTTTGTCACTAGCTTCATTTGCATTGTGGGTTCAAAAGTATATGGAAATCTATGGCTCACTGATGAGGATGTTTTTAGACCAAATTATCCAATATTCTCATTGATTATCTTATAGGAGGAATAGAAATGTCATGGTTTAAGTCAATCATTTAAAAAAAACACCATACAACATGACTAACATTCTAAAATCCACACTCTCTACAAAATAAAATTGAATTATTTGGTTCTTAATGCATATTTTGGCCTCATATACTGTGGAGAAGACCTGTACAACTTGTGGCATACACTAAGTTTGAAAGATTTTCTATTTTTGCCATCCTAAAACAAGAGCTTAGCACTGTGCTCATCCTGGGAAAGAGTTTTGCCCAACTCTGAATCTTGCATATGAACTATGAAGATTGGTTGGAGGCCTAATATAAACATTCTTTTATTGTGAATTCTGTCCTCCTCTTTACCCGTCCTTACTTATGCAGTGAGGCAGCTGTCTGTAGACTCCTCAGCAGATGTGCTTCTGAAGAGGCTGCGGGTGCTGGAACAGGACTTGCAGAAAGCTCCATCCACTTGGAAAGGCATGCCACGTTTTGGCATAGTATGCTCATCCTGGTTGCACAAAGTGGGTCCAGCCTTCCAGACATAGCATTGTGGCTACAGTGTTTTGCATTGAAACCACTTGCTAAAATGGAGCCTTTCCCCTCCATTCTAACAAGCCATTCCAACAAAAACTGCTCTGTGCTGATGGAGTAAGCCTCTTTGAAGGCACACTCCCATCTCCAATTTGCTGATTGGCACTGGGACTGCACCTTCAAATAATGCTGCTGTAAGTTCTCTTCAGTTGAACTTCGGCAGATGTCAATCACCTGATGCCATTATGACTGCCAAAGTTAACCCGTGGAGGGTGGGAGATGGAGGGATCCAGCCCACTGGCTAGATCCAATGCCTTACCCCTGATACAACCTTCTGAAATAATTGCAAGCATCCAGGTTTGTACCAAAGGTGTGGGGAGCCCATCACTGGCTTTCATAAGCTTCCACAAGAACTGTTGAAAGCTCATGTGAACAGCATAAAATATAAATGCAGCCTCTTTATGCTCTTATTCACAAATGTGTCATCAACAGCACCATCTCTTCTAGGGGCAGCTCATTAATGGTGACCAGACAGCTTTGCAAGGGAAAGAAAGAAAGAGACTGAAAGTGGGAGGGAAACCCTGATAGGCTAAAGGTGCACTACTTTTATATTTGATGCCTGCTATACTTTCTCTTGTTCTGTAGATAATTGTGAGGAGCCACTGGTATTCTCGTTACCTGCGACATCCTTTGACAGCTCCTCTGAGCTCTCCAGCAGTCACAGCCCCATCTTTGCAAAGCTCATCAGACGGGATGGTAAGATCACTGACAGTCGTAATATTGCTGTGATGCATAATTCATTGGAGCTGCTCTGTGTAGAGCCTTCAGTCAGCCTGCGCAGAAGCCTCCCTTAATATCACACAGGTAGCACTACTTCAAGGCAACTTAGGAAATTATAGGGGGAAGTGGCAGACGCTCATGCATGGAAGTGATCTGAACTCCTTTGCACTTCTTTGGAGGAAACCATAGCATTTAGCAATTATAGGAGAAGTCTGCTCCCTTTTAGCATTTAGCAGTTGCATACAAGTGGGAGAAAATGATAATCTGGGATTCCTAGAGCCTGGCCTAACATTCCCTGTGTGGATTTCCCTCTCACACTGCCCCAGGTCAGCAACACAGGCACTTCCCTCCTGGGAGCTTAGCTAATGCTAGCAAGGAAGAGCCAAGTCTCCAACTTGTCCCACATGATTTAAGACCTGACATTGGTGAAGGAGTGTTAGAGACAGAGTAATATGAGAAAGAGATGTATTGCATCAGCTCTGATGCGACCGAAGCAACCTTAAGGATTCAGTCCACATTTCTAGGTGGCTATGTAAAAGAACATACTCAAACCCATAGGGGTATTCCTGTTCATTTTTATTTTGAACACCTCCAAAGTCATTCCTTTATTGGCCCTTTGCATGGTGGAACTAAGCACCTTTGGGTTCTATATAACATTGCCATTAAATGCATGTGCATGCTAAATATTAAAAATAAGAGCCAATTTTCAGGGCTTCAACATACAGCCAAAGATTGCCGCAGGTTGGCTGCAGACTATCTAAAGGCATTATGCCTGGATGAACACAGAGGAACTATTTGATGGAGCCTGGATATTGGAGTGACAACCTAAGCTCTAGGGAAATGAATTGAGTTGTGGTTCTGTGCTTATTTGATGGGACAAGGGCCATCTTCTCTCAGCCAGTATCAGCTGAGAGTAATCCAACATTGGATTGCTCCAAGTCTGATTTCATGCTCTGCATTCACTTACCAGCTGGCAAACATGTCAAAATAGTGATCCAGAGTATGGAGTGGTCACACACACCTGCTCGCGCAGTTGCCATCCATGTTTTCTCTGTGCTTAGTGAGTTTGCAAAGCCCATGTTGTGACAAACTACAGTTAACTTTCTGGAACCTTAAGTTCTTATTATTGATGCCCTAAATTATTTGCTATTTGACTTCACTGGGCCCATTAAGTAGATGCTCCCAGTAAGAGGCGCTCCCAGTAAGAGGCGCACAATTTCCAGACATCACAAAATTGTTCCAAAGCTGTTGAATATTTAGCTGGAGACAGCAGGCTATCTTTTTCTTGTACTGGAAATAGTCTGAGTTGATTCTGAACTGTAGCTGCAATCAGCAAATTGAAAGGTGCTGTAACAAACTGAGGCAACACTGCTATCTACGGGACTGCCTCACCCATGTATACCTCCTAGGCAACTGCACTTCTCAGATGCAACACTGCTGAAGGTAACGCATGCCCCAGAGGCATGCTTAGTTTGTACTAGAAACCGGGTTTTCAGTTTGCGGCTCCAGGCCTCTGGAATCAATTACTAACCCAAATTAAACACACACATGGCATCATTGCATTTAGGTGCCCACTGAAGATATGTTTTGCTTAACAACATTTTCCCTGAGATGTGACCCAATCATTAACAATACATCTGAATATGCTGTGTGTGTGTGTTTTAAAAATAACTTGTACATATTGTATATTCTTTCATGTTTATCTTGATTTATAGATGGCTTCAGGCAGTGATTTTTAAACTTGTTGATAATAATAACTACAAAGAAGTCTAGTAGTAGTAACATATAAAGTTTCCCATGTAGCTTTGATCTGCAATGGTCACATGATCAAGGTTCTCACTCTGTTCCTGCTTAGCTCAGATCAAAGTGGCTGGGAAGGCAAATTGCTCTTGGTTGTATTGTATGTTTCTATGCTATTTTATAGTGTTGGGTATGAAACACAATGACCTGCATTCATATGCATGCCTCATCATCAATTCCTTTGGGTGTCTTCCATATTCAGAGGCAGCATGCCACTAAGGACTAGGAGTGGGCATCGCCTCTGTGTGGGGTTCCCAATCTGATTAGGTCCCACACTCTTTCTGTGCCAATACAGATCTACCGGTATGTTTCTTATATACCATAATATCTCTATGGTTCTTTGGATCCATAGGCTTTACAAGAAGCAAGGCTGTTTGAAAACATTACTTGTGAAACTCTGGATTTATTTTTTTTGTTAATGTACAGCAGTGGAGGATCTAAAAAATGTATTAAAAGCCTCATTTAAGGTACTGTACTATAAAAATACCCACCTATGTTCCTCCGCTTTAACTAAACAAAACATGGAGCTCTTCAGAATATCACAGGCAGCATTCAAGACAGCATCACATTGTCAGGCCTTTATAGGTCTTTGATAGATTTATCAGAGGATGCAAACAATCATCTGGGGGGGGGAGGCTGGTGGGAAGTTGCAAATATTTTATTTTAAAAATGCAAGAAAGAAAGCATACCACTTGACCATCTCTGGGAGGGCATTCCACAACAGTGTCCCTAGTAAGTCATAATAGTGTTGCGGAACAGCTGGGTGATCACTGGAAGACAATCGAATGAAGACTGTGGATGTTAAGGAGGGTGAAGGGCTCTGAGACCTCTGGTGCCTCCTCAGTTCTCACAACCTCTGTCAGATGTTAAACCAATGGATTCATGACTGAGCTTGCATCATGGGAATAAGGTTGCCTTGCTAAAGTCAGCCAGCAGTGGATTCCTATGCCAGCCGTTGAAAGCTTGGAAGGCAGAAGAATCACACTGCCCTCCTTTGACCCTTGTCTGTAACTGTTGGGACAGACCAGTTCTGCCACTGTCTCACCTCCATAGTTGTAGGCAAAGTTGCAGAACATAGTGCAATGATTTGGAGCCAAAATTGTCAAGTTCCAAGTAGCAGATTTCATTCTGAGTTGGTCAACTTTCTAGAGCAGTGATGGCTAACCTTGACACTCCAGATGTTTTGGAACTACAACTCCCATCATCCCTAGCTAACAGGACCAGTGGTCAGGGATGATGGGCGTTGTAGTTTCAAAACATCTGGAGTGTCAAGGTTAGCCACCACTGTTCTAGAGACATGTCTTGCTCAGCACTACAAACATGAATTATAACGTCAAATTTCTGGATACTTATAGCCATTTAGCAGCAGCCCAGAGAAAAACAGGAAAGTATTTAGGTAGACTGGTGTGTGTGTGTGGGGGGGTGGATATTCATAAAGATAAATCAAGTCTGACCTACTTCTGGATTAGCGGAAAGTTTATTAGCCAAATTTGCACTGCCCCACACAATACAATATCAGCTTTTGAATAAATAATGAATGGTTGCATTTTAAGAAGTTTACGGACCTGAGTTGTTCAAGGAAAGAATAATTAATACTCAGGGGAGTCTGCCTAAACAAGCCTCATTATGCTTCTGCAAGGGGTTTTCTTGTGCAGGTGGGCCTTTAATTTCTCTTTTTTAAAATGGCATCCTTCCATGCTTATGAGGTGCAACAGGGGAGCTTCTGTGCAAGAAAACAAAATGAAATAACAAAGTAAGAGAACAACTTAGAAGCCCAGCTCTATCTGCAGTTTCTCAGTAAATACCTTTGAATCATCGTCTTAATGTGCAGGTGTCAAATTTGGCTCAGTGCTACTGTGTTTTATTTGACTTTTGAAGGCTGGCATTTTAAAAAGTCTCATCATTTTAAAAAAATAATAATTAGAAAGCATTCATAACTGTTACTCAGAATGGGGAATTGTTGCTGCAACTTTAAAATTAAAAATTATATGTAAGATGCAAACATTGAATGAAAAAGGAAACGTTTTACTAAATTTACTAAATATAATAGATTTACTAAATATCATAGATTCAAATGAGAATAATCAGAAAATTAGGCAAGTTAGCACCATTCATTTTCCAAACTTAATCATGCTTTTTTCCTCACATGCAATATTTTCATCTTCACTCTTCAGAAGACCCCTACCTTCTCCTAGCTGAATCTAGCACCCTAAATGGATGTTGTAATCCTGAGGCAGGTTACCCTTGGCATATGTGGCCCAAGGCCTAATTTGCTTCAACCAAATTTTCTCTGGCGGTTCTGTCCTTCCAATCTGACTCTTCCTGTCAAGCCTCATCCCCTTTGGTGGGTGAACATCAGGCACTACACTACACTTCAGTGGAGCCTGGAGGAAGTTTGGGCAGAGGGAAGCTGGGCCATTTAAACAGCCTGGTGTGACAGCTGGGAGAAAGATGGCATGTATCTGAGGAAGATGTTTGTGGAGGAATAAGAGAAGCACTAAATGGACCGTGGAACTCCATGGAGCAAGGGAAGAAGCCAGGGATGCAGAAAGGAATTCACTGTAACCCCTGTGAAGACCAGGGAGCCCTTGAGCCCAAATGGATGGCTGAGGGCAGAGCCTGGGAGACATGGGGTGGGAGCATTAGGAACAGTGCATGGTGGTCTTGAGGTTTCTCCTGCCTTAGCATAGCTGCCAAGTGTCTTGATTTTCCAGAGACCATCCTAGAATTACGAAAGACACCCTGGCTTCTGATTTGATCCTGGAATTTGATCCTATTTCCCCTGGTGGTGCCACCACTGCTGAGCTTGGGAGGAAGATGAGCCACTGCTTGTCCCAAGCAATGACAACTGTGGCTGCAAGGGAGCACCCCGTTGCCCCTCCCTTGGGCAGCTGATGGAGACTGCTGGAGAGTGGGAGAGGAGGAGGAGAGGCTGTGACTGCCAAGACCCAGCCCTGTGTGACTTGCCGACTCTGAGGGGGAAGGCAGAGGGCAGGGCCAGTCACCCTGGGTGGGAAAAAAGGGGGAGAAAAGTGATGTTCAAGGAATCTTGATTATTTTTATTTTTAAAATGCTTTGTGCATCTCTGTCTAATCTTGTCCATTGATGACATTTATTTATTGGTGCGTGTTTTACTTTTTTGTAAATCTACCAAAGAATAGAATAGAATAGAATAGAATAGAATAGAATAGAATAGAATAGAATAATGGGTTTTCTCATGTGTGCTGTGTCCTGCCCTTCCTCTGATAGGAAATGCTCGGGAGGGGTGTACCAAAGTAGGGGGTTGAGGAGGGTCAGTTGAAGGGAAGGAGTGAGAAGGGGGCGGGCTGGTATGGAGGACTCCCTGGTCCTGAATGGGGTAACTGTGCCCCTGAAGGACCAGGTTGCGCTGCCTGGGAGTCATTTTGGACTTACAGCTGTCCATGGAGGCGCAGGTTAATTCTGTGCCCAGGGCAGCTGTCTACCAGCTCCATCTGGTACGCAGGCTGAGACCCTACCTGCCCGCAGACTGTCTTGCCAGTGTGGTGCATGCTCTAGTTATCTCCCGCTTGGACTACTGCAATGCGCTCTACGTGGGGCTACCTTTGAAGGTGACTCAGAAACTGAAATTAATCCAGAATGCGGCAGATAGACTGGTGACTGGGAGTGGCCACTGAGACCATATAACACCGGTCCTGAAAGATCTTCATTGTCTCCCAGTACGTTTCTGAGCACAATTCAAAGTGTTGGTGCTGACCTTTAAAGCCCTAAACGGCCTCAGTCCTGTATACCTGAAGGAGCGTCTCCACCCCCATTGTTCAGCCTGGACACTGAGATCCAGCACTGAGGGCCTTCTGGCGGTTCCCTTACTGTGAGAAGTGAGGTTACAGGGAACCAGGCAGAGGGCCTTCTTGGTAGTGATGCCTGCCCTGTGGAACGCTCTCCCAGCAGATGTCAAGGCAATAAGCGACTATTTTACTTTTAAAAGACAACTGAAGGCAGCCCTGTTCAGGGAAGTTTTTAATGTTTGATGCTGTATTGCAGGGGTGGCCAACTTCCAAGAGACTGCGATCTACTCACAGAGTTAAAAACTGGCAGTGATCTACCCCCCCTTCAGGTCGAGGTTTTTGAGCTTTTTTTAGGAAGGAAAGCCACCCATGTTTTGGGAGGTTCGGGTCAAAGTTGAGCTTTTTTAGGAAGGAAAACCCTATTTTGGGGGCTTTAGGGCAAAGATGTAGAGCTTTTTTTAGGGGAGCCAAAGTTGCTGAGTTTCTTTGGGTGGAGCCAGTGATCTACCAGTGATCTACCACAGACGTCCAGTGATCTACCAGTAGATCACGATCTACCTGTTGGACATGCCTGCTGTATTGGTTTTAATATTTGGTTGGAAGCCGCCCAGAGTGGCTGGGGAAACCCAGCCAGGTGGGCGGGGTATAAATAATAAATTATTATTATATTATTATTATGTGTCTGTTTTCATCCTAGGAATGGGATAAAATAATCTCAGGTAGATGGGGTGGCAGAATGACTGTGCCCTTGGCTGAGCTCCTATTTCCATGCCACCTGCCAGACATGGCTCAAGGCTATGTAGAGATGCTGGTGGATCACTTTCTCTTCTGGTTCAAGTATGGTAGCTACTGGGCTTCAACAAAAGAGATGTGGCTGTTGCCTGGCCAGACATTCCATGGATGCTGGAATTTGGCCTGATGGCAGCTGGAGCACTAGACGAGGTAGCAGCCACCCACAGACTGAGGGAGTGAGCCCTGGTGTAAGCCTTCAGCAAGACTTGCCAGGCCAAGACCCATGGCATGAGACTTAGTGAAGGTTTATTATATTTCAACCCAAGCTTGGTAAAGCTGCATGAGACTTGGAGCAATTTAACGGTGGCAGCTGCTGTTAAGTAGAGGCTGCCAGCAAGGTGGCCCCTGTCTTAGTTGGCAAAAAGAATTGAGTCAACCTTGTATCCATCTCTGCTATAGTCTAATCTAATTCTTACTTGATTTTTTTTAATTATTATTTATTTTTGTGTTGGGGAGTGGGGGGAAGTGTGCATATTAATTTCAGAGTTGATTTCAAACTGCTCTATTATTATTTGGAGTTTGGATTAGGAAAGGAGATGGAAGTAAGACTGCCAATATCATAATGCTTTTATAAAAGATCTATGATGGGCAGGGGCGTAGCGTGCCGCTTGGGTGCCCGGGGCGGCAAGCCAAGCGGCACCCCTGGGGGCGGGGCGTCGCTCCGTGCGCATGACGTCACAACGCGCATGCGCACGGAGCGACTCCTTTGCCCCATGCCGCGGCAAAAAAAGCCACTGAAAAAAACCCTTTCAGCGGGGTTTTTTCGCCGCTGCGCTTCCGGGCGGAGCTACGGCGTCGGCATGGAGGAGGGGGGCAGACCAGAGCCAGAAGGGGTGACACTCCTCCATGCTACTGGCCCGCCCCTCTCCTCCATGCTGGGGCGAAAAAACAGCTGAAAGTGGGTGAAAGGAAGACAAAGCAGGCGCTTTTAAAGTGCCTGCTTTGTCCCCCCCCTTTCAGCTGTTCTCTCCCGCGCTCAGAGAGAGTGAGTGAGCCAGGCAGGGGCAGAGAGCTGCGAGTGCGAGTGCGCCCCCCCAGATGTTGCACCCGGTGCAGCTGGCACCCCCTGCACCCCCCACGCTACGCCACTGATGATGGGGTTACATTTGGAGCAATGTGTGCTCAGTGATCCATGTTAGAAATGGTGTCCTGTGTTGTGGTTCCAATGCCAGATCCCATAGGGAAAGTGGCAAGGTTGCCAAGTGAGAAACTTGCTGCAACAAAGGCTGGGAGCAGACTGAAGCCTTTTATGCCTCTTTTATGCATACCTTCAGCTAGTTGAGAGGACTTTGGAGCCTTAAAGGGCAAATCCTCTGGCCTGAAGATAGCCTTTCTCCAATAGCCTCCCCCAGACTGCTGATATGAAAATGGGAGACATTTCTTTGGGTGCCAAGCAGAAATTCTCATGTTCACCTTGAATTTTGCTTTGGGTAGAATTTGGCAGAATTTGTACTTGAGTCAAAAGAGATGTGTTACACTGCAGTCAGCACAATGGTTTCCAGAATTATCGCTGCTGCATTTGTCAGAGGTGAGAGCATTGGAATAGAAGTTTATTACGTCTGTAGAGGAAGACTGGGTGCTAATTCAACAGAACCTTTAAATAAAGAAGGGAATTCATTCATGCATATTCGTGAATTAAAGCAAACATTGTTCTAGTTCCCGTTTCTCAAATGCAACTGAGACATATGCATTCCCACATGCCCCAGCTAGTTCAATCACACTGAGTTCTTCTTAAATTGTCATACAACAAATTTTATTCATTTTTCTTTTGTGTGAGCTATACCTTTGTCTTACATAGTTTGTTCTTGTTTAAGCTTAAAAAAGTTCAAAAACGTCTCTGTCTCTTGGCCTATCTTGTACTACATACTGTTGCCTTGGAGAATATCGCACATTTGGCTCACAGCTCAAATAAAAGACCTTTTCCTTTCCATCACATATCCCAGCCTGCAGTGAGAAAGAAGCACACTTGTTGAGTGGAATTTAATTCCTCTTTGTGATGATATACGGTACATCTTTCCCAGGAATGTCAGTGGATTATGGGCAAATGGAAAGACAAGACCCCAATGGCTTTATTTTGTAAACTGTTGAATTAGAAAGAAACACCATTCACAACCCTATTCTTTCAATTTTATTAAGAATGCTGGGACAGTGTGGATATTTCTGATAGCAGTGGTAGGAAATCTAAACAGATGCAATAAAATTACATATTCGGCTGAGCTGCTATTAATAACAGGGTAATATCATTGAAATATATCTGCAGTGCACTTTAGTCCTATGCCTGGGTTTTTAACCTGTTCCTATTTCATCTCTGTGCCACTGCAGATGCTGTAGCAATAAACTTTCATTTTCCTGGCCCTCAACGACTAGCATATGCTCTCTGGAGTATAGATGTCACAAGAGGATGGTAGAACAGATGGCAGGAAAGAAATCACCACATTCTAAACATGCCAAAATACGCACATACATTATTATTACCGGTATTTCAAATGAAGAAGAAGAAAGAAAACATGAGAATGACATAATGAGGAGAGGTGGAGAGGAGGCTTTATTTGCAGATGCAAACCTGTCATCAGCTTTCTTTGCATTAATTGTGTAAAATACATGTATTGTGTTCAGCAAAATGAGAAATATCTACTTTGGCACCTTAGACAACACCTCACATTCAGGCTGCTTCTGCAGAGCTGAGAGTCTCTTGTAGGAGATCTGGATGGATCAAAAGTGCATCTTATGACAAACCTGTACTCCCGCCTCCATACCCAATTAATTCTGTCAAACAAAAGGTTTGTGAATATGTGTTTTGTGCCAGCTTATTGCCAGCACATGCCCAAGGTAGCTTAGAACAAGTAAAAGCTTTGAAATAATTGACAATAATAATAATATTTTTTTTATTTGTACCCCGCCCATCTGGCCGGGTCTCCCCAGCCACTCTGGGCGGCTTCCAACAAATATTAAAATACATCAAAATCACAAGTTAAAAACTTCCCTAAACAATGCACTCATACACATGCTTGCTTAGAAGTAAAACCCACTAAGTGCAATATGGCTTACTAGAAAGTGTATTTGGGATTGCAGCCTGAGACAATGAAACAATACTGCAAAATAGCAAAAATGCTGCTTCAGTAGTCTTGCATTACATATGGATAGTATATGCTGAAATTTTAGAATATTATGTTTTCAATGTGTGGTCATATTCCCCTCCCCCTTAGAATGTAGGTGACAGAAAGCAGTCTGATTTCAAAAGAGAGTAAGGAAATGACCATGTGACCGACATCTGTCAGGTCCAAGTGGGGGTGTCAAGGATGCACTCATAATCATTGCTTTATGCAATTTAATACATGGAGCCACAACCCTGAAGGGTCAAATTAGCAAGTATAGCCAGGCAAGATGGCCAGTCTTGTATTGCTGCAAGTTGAAGGCTATAAAGCTTATGTATCAGACGTTGCTGACAAAAATGTCTGCACTGAGGTGCCACTAGCTAAAGTTGGATCCTCACTTGATATGGCTGAAACAAGCTCATAGTCTTTGCTTGGGATTTGGTCAGGTGAAATTGATGTCGTTCTGCCAGACCTGTAGTATTTGCTTTAAAGATGAGGCCTTGTGGTGTGTGTGGCTAGCAGCAGCTAGCTGGGAGCAGAAGGATGGATAGCTTAGTGTGTTGCTGTGTTTTAGCAGAGAAGCAGCTCCAATCCTATACTCACTGGGCAACCCCCATCTCCCTCTCTTCCTTCACCCTGTGCACTCACATTGGATTTGCTCAGATCTGCAATAGCCCTTGAATTACAGGGGCCTCATTTTCTGGCCTGTGACCAGGGCTGGATCTAGACACTGTAAAGAAGCGTTTCAGTTTAAATCATTGTAAATTTAAACAGGGAAAACAGGTAGAGAAAAATGGAATTCCACATCATCATCTGGTGGCACAATGTTATATTGCACATACAACACATATAAATTACTTTTTCTTTACCATTCTAGGTAAGGAGGGACAGATGAGATTTCTTTTCTTCCTTCTTTTCTATAGCCATCTCTGGCTCTACATCAGCCTAGTAAGCCTCTCTCAAAGGGAAGAAAGAAGCGACTTTGGGGAGAGCTGAAAGGGCTGGGAAATTGAGTGATATTCTTTGCCTTGAATTTTAATCTGAGCTGGAGAAGATTCCAGGATCCTTGTATTGCCTACCTCTCCTCTGAGAGGTGCCGGTTCCATAAGCATCTCTGTGCACAGTCAGTGCATTCCCCTGGGAGAGTACTAGCAGTAAACCTCACCCCAGGCTACAGTGAACAATGAGTGATATTTCAAAATAGAGGACAACTGCAATGCAGCAAGTCTGGGAATGAATGCTGGGCAAAAGGTTACACATTATTAATATGCAAATTGAACATGTTAAAATAGCATTCTTAATTAGAGCTATTCCAACAGGTCCTTTAACTCTGTAACACGTAGAGTGCATACATATCAGAATGGTAAATGATTGCAGAGACAGAAGATGGATGGGAAGAGATGAGAGGGAGGGGGGCTAAAATGTGAGGTGGAGGAGGAGGAGGAGGAGGAGGAGGAGGAGGAGGAGGAGGAGAAGAAGAAGAAGAAGAAGAAGAAGAAGAAGAAGAAGAAGAAGAAGAAAGTGGTAGAGGGAGTGCAGATGAGTAGCAGAGCTCTCCTCCTGGATCTTCTGTCAAAGGCCTTGTATATCTTTACAGTCCACCCCCCTCTGTGTCCGGAGAATGCATTTCTTTGTAGGTTTCTGTGTGCAGTGATAGAGCAGTTCTGGGACTCAATCTTACCTGTAAACAATGCCATCTGCTCTGTAAATCCTGCTGCCAGGTGTTTTTTTGGGTGTGGGGTGGGAGGCAGGGATGGAAAAGTAATAGTTAGTGCTGAAATCTAGTGTTGCCAAAGAGCTTTGATATTGTCTCAGTCTTCATCTTGTCTGGACAAAGATGTGGGATAATCAGGATTAATCCTCTTGTGTCCTATCCCTGCACATCTCCTGCATCCTAATTTAATCAGGGCAACAATCCATCACCCATTAATTCACAATGTCAAGAGCCTGGCATTCTCATATACCTTTCCATCCACCAAACATGAAGCACCTACCTTTTCAGAGAGAAATCTTAGCACCTCCATCCTTTTACTTCCTTGGCAAATCATTTTTGCACAGAATATTCATTTTCTATGAATACCTAGAATCATAGAACTGTAGAATTGGAAGGGACCATGCAGGAATCTTTTGCCCAACATGCAGCAGAAGCCCACGACCCTGAGATTAAAAGTTTCATGCTCTACCTACTGAGCTATCAGATACTTATATTTTGTGAGTACCTGAATTCAGATTTTCTTTTCTTTCTTTCTTTTTGGAACTTATCTCACGGATATCATATTTGTACTACTCCTGTTTCTCTCTAGCTTCCTTGCTATATGTTTGGTTTCATTTCTTTGCCCCCATTTTGTCCACTAGCCCCTGCTGTGGTTCGGGAACATCATAACATTCTTCCTCTGCCTGCTCCCCCTTCCCCCTTCTTTTCATCCTTTCTCTCTCTCTCTCTCCACACACACTCACACTCTCTCTGTCTGACAGAATGCCTTGGCTCACTATGACATTATGGCTCTCTCGCTCTCTCCTCCACCCTCCTCCTATCTGGGGCAGCCCTCAGTAACTTCATACTCAAAAGTACTGACACAGTGCTTTTGTTGAAACTAGCAAATTTCTAGGCCAGCTCTTGCCTTCCTCCCCAGCAGAAACTGAGCCATGGGAAGGAAAGGAAAGTAATACCTAGAACCAAAATAAAATTCCCTCAACCACCCATTGTTTCTGCAGGGCTGTTCCTTGAATACTGAAGCAGATTTGAAACATGTATATAGATGTGGTCCTCAGAAAGCATGGAACCACAAGACATTCTGCAGATGCTTCGAGAAGCTTTTATTGTTATGAGCAGTTCACTTGCTCTAAAGCTGAGTCCTGCTCTTCAAGATTAGTTCAAGAACTTGATGTGTCTTGATTACATTTAAGCCTTGCCTAGTGTGACTTTATTTATAACAGCATTTTGTTACTATGGATTCAATACAATGTTTTGCCTCAGTGAGTATTGCTGCTCCCATAAAGAACCATGCTCTTATTATCTGAGTTCCCTATGCCCTAGCATTATAATTTCTTCCCACCAGTTAGAGCTGTGTGATTGTTGGTAGTCTCAGCCACTTACACAGAGCTGAGCATTTGAGGAATCCAAAGCCAACATGACAGGCAAAACATGGCATCCTAAAGACTCATGGGATAACATGTTTTTCATAACACATCCTGAATATTTTCTTCCAGTTCCAGTGGGAAGTCAGGCCCTCATTCATGTATAAGGCGATCATCATTTTATCAATATGTGTTAATGCAAAATTTATTTTGGGAGTTACTCAGGAGAACTCTGATTCTTCTCTTCTAGGAGCTGGTGGCTGGTCCCCATTGGATTCTAGCAGGGAGCAATGGCTCCAGATCGATTTAGGGGACAGAGTGGAAATTACAGGTGTTGCTACTCAAGGAAGGTACGGAAGCTCAGACTGGACAACAAGCTACATTCTAATGTTCAGCGATACAGGCCGCAATTGGAAGCAGTACAGAGAAGAAGACATCATCTGGGTAGGTCTGAAGGTTTTGGATCCATGCTATGGTATAATCAGCAACCTGCAGAAAACAGATGTAGCATCCTAAACCCAAATTCATGTTTTCTATCTCCAAAGTTGTAATTGCACCTTTTCGAGCTTCAGTAGGGATACAGTTGGGAGTTTGCGGTGGAATTGCTGAAATCTTTAAAAAGGCTGTTGCTAGTTTTATGGTTATGAAGAAAGGATCAAAGAACTCATGTGGTATTATATACCCAAAGGCTCCAAAAAACAAGATGTTAAATAAAGAGCATATCTCAATGTGCAACATATTGTTTGGTAAATCTCATGGATTATTTTTTGGAGAAATAATAGCAGTTGTGGCATCCTTCATCATTCCACTTCACATTCCTGTTCCTCATCCATGTTTTTTACTGTTGGGTATTAGTGATTTCCACAGGCCATTCTTTGTTCACATGAAAAAAAGAATCACCTTCAGCTCTTGTAATTGTATGCAATAATAATATGTGATTTTTGTGTGTGAATTATTGCTATATGTAGACCAGTAAGTTTATGTGTGCCATGCTAAGTTCTGATTTAGTTTGATTCATTCATTATATATATATAGCCTACCATTTCAAGTGAGATAAGGGTGAGAGATTGTGTGGTATTGTGAATATGAGTAGTAGACAGGAATGCATCTCATTCAAATCACAAATCTTGCATAAATTTCCTCAATGGCTTTATGCAAGCCACCAGTATTCTAAGGTGTCAACCTTTAATGTGGACATAATAATGCTAGCATACATTACAGTGCTGTTGTAAGGATTACTGGAGGTATATGAAATGCTCTGAACATTCAAGAAATTGATGCTAAGTATTGCTATAGTTACACCCAACACTATCCTCATAGGGCTCACAATTGAAATTTAGTTTGTCAAGCTGTCTCTTTCCCAAGAATGAGTTCATCTTATAATTTAACTCATAATAACATGAAAGATGTATCAGCATGAGATCCATTGGGATTAATTAATGTTAACTGATGACTGTGGGCTAAGTCAACTCTTTCTGTATTATGGGTTACATACAGAGATGTCCACCCACTTGCACAATGTAAATCTGCTTGTGCAATGGGACGTTTGGTTTTCCTCTGCCCCGCCCTCCAAAATCTGTGTGCAGAGGGGATGCAGGGCCATTGGATCTCACCCTATTTTATTCATTTATTGCAGAGTTTATATGTTCACCATCATATATATATATATATATAGGTGCCTGTCAAAAACTTTCCTCTTTAACTATGCCTTTGGCCTTTATCTGTGGCCTTTAGGATGTTTTCAATGTATTTTTTTCTCTGTTTTAATGTGGGGTGGTTGGTTGGTTGGTTGGTTTTGGTTGTAAATTGCTTTGAGTTGCCTTGGCAAGAAAAAAGTGACTAACAAATTTAATAAATATATAATAATAATACCTCTATTCCTAGGATAGCTGATAAACTAGCAGATATCTGCATGATGAAATAATAGAAACACATACTATTCAATCAATGAAATAAATATGACTGGCAGGAAAAGCAACAGTGTGGTTGTAAACCTGCAAACCCCACAAAACTCAAATAAAATTAAAACCATTTTACTTCCCACGGTCTTTTAATCTGGTACAAAAAAAAAATACATCATGAGGAGGCACCAGGGAAGGTGGTTTAAATGTGGGCCATCACAACCAATGAAGTCCTCTCCCTAGTTATCACCTGTGCATGATGCAAATTATATTGGGTTATTATTATTCAGATACCCACAAAGTGCATTTTGAGGGCAAACTAATTTCAAATGAAAATTAAGGATGATCAGATAAGTGAACAGCAAGTTTCCATTCAACATGTTTTCTCATTATTAGGTATGCCAATACAGTATCCTGTGTTTTTTTCCTTTCCATTTCCTATCAGTTGATGAGAAAATAAAATGCATATGAGGATTATCAAAAGGGAGAGGAAATGTCAGTGAAATTCTCATTGGTGGGTGCAAAGATTTCTTTGTGTGTGTGTGCTTACCTTACTTTCAAGGTGACCAAGGGCTGATTGTGAGTGTCCTGTATTTCAATAAAATAATAATAATGTTTCTGTACTTTGCAACCTTCCTGGGTGACCAGTTTTCCTGAAAACCCCACAGTATTCTGAGTGAGACTTTCCTCTAAGCAAAAGAACATGGGGAATTGTGATTTTCCAATAGTTTTCATGCCCACCATATAAAATTCAGCATGAAATGGCAGTACAGGTATATCAACTAAAAAGCCACAGTTCCATACAACAACAGGTAAAGCAATGTAGGTGGAACATTCAAAATCGGAACAGAAGTACTTACTAATCAGGAAAATTATTGCAATCAGGAAAATTAACACAATCATCCCCACGTCTGACATAACCACTGAGATATATTTTGATTGATGACATATTTGAACATCATTTCTTAGTATGGTTAGCAAGCAAAGCATCAGTTATAAACAATAGACTGGTACCCTCCTACAATCAAGAAGGCTTATCAATCAGTGCAGTGAATAAAACATGCCAAATAAATCATTGTGACCCCTCAGGATAGTTTGAGACTACAAAAGCATCCTTTGAAAATATTCCAGGTGTCTATTCCAGTGGCCCTATAATCAAACAGGTCAGCTGGTGGATCCTAATAAAGTCCAAAGAAAAATCTGTGTTTGATTTATGCAATTCCCTGGTAGGTAGAATATGTGTATTTCCACCTTATTAGCAACTGATTGGGCCAGATTCAGCTAACCAGTCTTGCTACTGGAAGCCTGTACACTGACCTCTATTATCTCGAGGGTATCTCCCACCTTCCTTCTCCACATGCATCCTGCACAGCCCCCAAATTGGTTTAGGGGGTTGGGATAACCCCCAGAACAGTGCACAGGAGGGGAAAGGGAGAGATAATTTCATCAGGCAAGTAGAAATGTTTGCCTTGAAGGCGCAATCTGTTCAGCACCATGATGAATTCTTCCCTTTTTTAAGGTTTAGGTTTTAGGTTTGCTCACAATAAACATATGCGGTACATTAGACTGAGAAAAAAATAAGATGAGAGGGTGAATGACTGACATGTCTTCCATTGTACACCACCCTGGCTCTTCTCAGGCAATGTCTTCAACTCTGTTCCCAGTACTATTGCATAGCCCTTAAGCATTTATTTCCCTGATCAACATTCCTGAAAGTATCTAGTTACAATTGCAATTGCTGGGAGATGCTGTAACCTGAGCAGTTTAGATGCTATCAGGTGAATAATGAAATCTTATCACAAAAAGGGTCATAAAATACTATACATGGCTTTGTTTTTTGTTTTTAAAAAAAGCTGGAAGGAGGTCAGGCAAAGTTACACTTTCAAGTAATTCTGTAACACTGTGTGATTCCTTATTTCTATTACTGTTCACCATGGGAATAGATGGCTTGCAGATAATGGCAGTTTCTGCTAATGCTGACAATGCATAAAATAAGTTTCTTGTGGGCAACACAATTATAGAATAGTAAGGCCTTCAAAGAGCTCAAGGTCATCAAGCCTATCACCCCTCTCCCACACATTGATTTCATGTATTCCATATTCTCCCAGTTGGAGCAGATTAAACCAATAAAAAAAATAGAATACAACTTGTGGTCACCCATATTATAGAGCCACACACAATGTAGAAGATAAGAGCAAGGGTTTGTTTGTTTTTAAAAACCCAGTCATGCTGGAGTTGCTTAACAAATATAGTTATTACAAGTTTACTCAGGTCATTCCAGAAAGTAATATGTTCCACACAATATCACAGGAGAAGAGGGTGGTGGGAAATGAAGATTTGCCATTCATGACTCTTCTAGAATTCTTTCCCTGATGTTAGACGGTGTGATGCAATAAGAATTTCAGCCATTTTGCATTTGGTTTTTGTTAGAATCGGGGAGGTAAAATGATTCTTTTCCTTTAGAGGGGATGAAAAGTTCACAGGAAGGTTAAAAGTACAATGGGATTTTGAAGAAGCGGGTATTGGGCACAGGAGAGTCAAAAGTATGAGACAGTGTGTTTAAGCTTGACCTTAGCTCAACTGCAAACAAAATTAAGAATTTGTCCATGGCCCTTACACACTTGAGTGTAATGATTCCTATACATTTACTGAGGGTAGAATAATTTAATTAAATAATATTTACTAAAGGAATTTTTTTTTTTTAAAGTGCATTCCTGTAACATTGTTGAGGCATATTGCAGGAGGAATCCAAGGACAATGGGAGAGGCTGGTTGATAGTTTGCATATGTCAGAAGCAGGGATGTGATCTAAGTCAAGATGAGGTCAAGTTCCAGAGCAACAATCAAAGTTTGGGAAGAGATACTTAGGTTGACCCCAAGACAAGTCTCTCAGGCTGTGGAGCAAACTCTGTGGCCAAGCTTTATAAGACCTGATGGATAGGGATTGACTAGAAGTCAGCTGACATGCTCAGGAAGGATGGCACTGCAGCCTAGATAGAGAACTCAGGACCTACCTACATGATATGTTAAATACATACAGTAGCATACATCATCATCATTAGAAGACTTTTAAAAATAATTCTGAGTGTGAGCAGTCTATTTTTTTACTGGGCTCATAACACACGAGGAGGGGAAGTTTTGTCATTCCCCTCTGCAGCCATGACCCCGTATGATCACTCCCTACCATAGAAATTACTCTTAAAGTCAAAAACATCCTATTGCTGCCAATAAGAATTTCCCCCTAAGGTAATTACTGAGCTGTGGGGAGATCTTTGTGGAGATTGCAGCTGGAAAGAGAAGGATTAAACTCCCATTTCCCATGTGCTGTGGTCCCATTGAACATCAGAAACACATGCAGACACACACAGACAAACAATGTGACAGTACCATGGGAGCTGGCTTTTGTGTATATCAGTGATGAGCCATATTGTAATGTATGCACCAAACTTTCACCCCACTTAGTAGTAGTGAGAAAACCATGCTGGTCACATGCAAGTTGCATTCAAATACGTCTGTATATGTATTCATTCAGCTTGCATTTGTAATGTTAGTAAATTCTGCAGCTGGGGTGTAAGATAAAACAGATTAGACATTTAAAACCAATTTTCCAAACCTATTTCTATTTAAGTAATCTGTTACAAAAGGATGTTGTTGTATACAGTACGCTAGGCTTATAATTATACAGTATTTTCAATACGGATGTCGGCTGTGCATGGACTTGCTGACAATTGATTGGGAGACAGAAAGCTTTGGACTTAGTACTTGAATCAGTAAATGATTTTATTCAGTGTTTTAAGTACTGAATTATTTAGCATGTTATTTTACCTGCATATGCTATGCAGGAATACCTCTTTGATGTGCACATTACTGAGACACTTGTGTAAAAGATTGGTTGCCACCTTCTTTTCAAAACTTCTAATGTCCTTGTGTCATATATCAGACTTTGGCTTTTAAGAGTGTTTTCCAGTATTTAGAATGCTATGTTACATAAAGGAAATCATGCAGGATTGCAACTCTTTTCCTATAGAATCACTCACTCACACACATAGCTATCTCTGTAGTAGTTACCCCATCATGACTGAGGCTTGTTCATACAGGCAGAGACCACATTCTGTCCTAAACATAACCCTGCCAGTTGTTTCCAGACATACAGATTGCGCAGACGAATGTACTGGATGAATCATTCACATGTTTCCAGCTGTAGATTTCTGTGCTTGTGGCAGGCAGCGTTTTTGCAATCCCACATACTGGAAGTGTATCTGTGGATCAGTTGCTAATGCAGATTGCCTCATTATAAAGAGGACATTTGTCTGTGTGTAGTAGCCTTGAAACTGCAGAACTGTTCCCTACCTATCATCACTGCCTCATGCATCATATGTCTATTTCTCACCTGTCTCTCACATTTCACCTAATGGCAACTGGATTGCTCATTCCTAGACCATTGACACATTTTAGGAACCTAGTTGTTTCTTTAAGTACTGTAGCTTCATCTTCTCAGTGTGGTGTAGTGGTTAAGAGCGGTAGACTCGTGATCTGGTGAACCGGGTTCGCGTCTCCGCTCCTCCACATGCAGCTGCTGGGTGACCTTGGGCTAGTCACACTTCTTTGAAGTCTCACAGCCCCACTCACCTCACAGAGTGAGGGAAAGGAGAATGTTAGCAGCTTTGAGACTCCTTCGGGTAGTGATAAAGCAGAATATCAAATCAAAACTCTTCTTCTTCATTAGGACCTACAAATACAAAATCTGCATGGTCAGGTCACTTTTTGCATATGAGGAGGTGGTGATGCAAGTGATTTAAAGTGCTAATGTTTCAACTTTCAAGACAAGAGCTTAAACTTTAAGTACAGCCTGAAAAGTGCCACTTTCAGCCAATAGCTAAGTTATTTTTACCATATTTTGATAACCAGTGGTCACAGATCCAGCAAATGTTGTGTCACTGGTTTATCACATACATGTATCTTATGGCTGTATTCAGATGTCACAATAAGCAATGGTTTATCACAACGGGATTGTGCTCTTCCAACCTCCCCCCCCCCATGCCCTGAGCTTATCACGAGAAGGTGTTTAGAAGCCTTTCTTTACAGCTTTGATTAACCATAGTGAGTTTATTGATACGTTTGAATCCTAAACTGACTATGGTTTGTTGAAACAAGCCTGCTCCATATACCATGGTTTGAATATGGCTTATTTCAAGCAAACCACAGTTAAGTTGAACCACAGTTTATCAGGTTCAGAGAACAGAATAAGATTCATTTTATCAAGAATGAAAGCATGAGCTGCCATTGCAGTCATGCCGGAGGAGAAATGTGTATGTATGTATGTGTCGCTGTGGTCTAAACCACAGAGCCTAGGGCTTGCTGATCAGAAGGTCAGTGGTTCGAATCCCTGCAGTTTGAAAGCATGTCAAAGTGCAAGTAGATAAATAGGTACTGCTCTGGCGGGAAAGTAAATGGTGTTTCCGGGCACTGCTCTTGTTTGCCAGAAGCAGCTTAGTCATGCTGGCCACATGACCCAGAAGCTGTTTGCGGACAAACGCTGGCTCCCTCGGCCTATAGAGTGAGATGAGCACACAACCCCAGAGTCGTCCGTGACTGGACCTAACAGTCAGGGGTACCTTTGCCTTTACCTATGTATGTATGTATGTATGTATGTATATTCAAACATAGCCTAACCATTAACCAGTGAGACTTGTATGGAACACATGGGAATCCTATTTTATACTCACAAGTCTTCACTATATGGAAGACAGTGAAGGTTGAAGGCCACCAGTGAGCTTCATAACTGAGCATGGATCTTGGGAAAGCTCAGTATAACACTTGCTGTATGACTATATTTCAAATATAATCATGAGTTACTTTATTTAAGATTGGATTATATGGCAGGAGTTTATACTTGATAAATTTTAAATATATATACAGTGGGGAATATTTCTCTCCAGTTGCATATTATTTTGAGCTCTGTTGAGCAAATGACCATTTACAAATGAATTAAATCGAGGAAATGTTACAGAGCACAGACTAAAGTAATTTTTCCAGGGAGAGATGGTGGGGAAAAGGAATGCATCATTAATTTGTTCTTAGCAAACAATTTACAATGATTAGACAAATAAATGCATCTATGAGATACACATTCCTTAAATGGGTAAACTTGCTACATGCACCACAAGCAGTCAATTTGAAATGGCAATACAGGGTTTTAGAAATGGGGATAGATTGCACCCAAATTGCTCCCTCAGTCACTGGAGCTCTGCGCAAAAGTTAGCTAAGCAAAATTAACCTATCCCCACACCCAGCTAATTAGCCAATTAGATTTTGTGGTGTCATTTTGACCAACCAGTTGTTAAGAGTTACTGCAAGCAGAATCCCTGATCTGTACCATGTGCAGAACAGAAACGAATTTGCTCTCCAACCACAAGAATGGGTTTCAAACCTATACTGGAGACAGTTACAATTTGTTACTTGGTATTTTTTTTTGTAACACATTTTTTGCTGTTTAAGAGCAAAGTGTTACAAATAAACAATACAAGATATAAAGCAGCTATCGTAAAGGCTCCGCTTGTTCAAGGAGTGATAAAAATTCAGTATTGTCCAACGAAAGAAATGCTTGCAGATATTATGGCAAAAGCATTGCCAGTACATAAATGTATGGAGTTTACATTCAATGTGGCTTTTGTTTGCTAACTAACAGGGCATAAATAAGGTAAGCTGTATCAGAGACGTTTTTTTGGGTGCTAAATTTAAATAAAGAGTGTTAAAGATATAAATTTAATATGCATAAAACACAATGCTTGAATTCATTGTATCTAAAATGCCAAACAGAGAGGTTTGCATTAGTCAAGAGAAGTTTATCTCTAGCTAAATGCGACAAAGGAAAGGGTGGAGGTTTCCATTCAGGTTAATTCATGATTCATCCTGGAAACCCAAGCAGAGATCTCTCTCACATGAGATGAAACCTGAGAACTCAGTGTCTTAGTTGGTCATTAAAGCTCTGCAATGATGATACAAGCAAGTTGCCTGTACAGGATCTCTCTCTGAGTTCAGTAAGATGAAAGTTATTGAACTGTATTAAGAACTAAAAACACTGGACTGCATTGATTGCTTGTTTAAGAGCAATGTGTTGTTTTGTATTTTGTAGCATTTATTTGTAACTAGTTTAAGACTGTTTCCAGTAAGGCCGCTCCACTTCCAGGTGGGGTGGTATTGCGGTCAGGCCACATGGCCTCCACACTCAGCAGGGGGCGGGGCTAAGCCCTGCGTCATTGGTGAGATCCTGGCCGCATCACAGTCCCCAGCCACCCAATCCGGTTGTCTGGGGGGAGTGGCTTACCCCTTTTAAGCAGCCGCGCAGCCAGAGGAGCTCTGCTTTCTGGTTTGGGGATGACCTCGGGGTCTAGACACCAAAGCTTTGAAACTCTTTATTGTGGTGGAGAGCACTTTCATTTCTCCTCTGCACAATGTCTGGATCAGGGATTCTATTTACAGTGTTGGCAATTATTACTATTATTATTCATTTAATTTCTATGCAACCTTATATTTTCAAGGGGTTTACAGTCTGCATTAAAATATCAAATAAAACATTCCAGAATAAAACATTACTGAAGAAAGTCAAATATAAAGTATACATTCAAAGCAACATAATTAACAGGAAACCAAAATATTATCTTAAAGATTTCAAAATGAAGCATTATAAAGGAGGTCAACTACAGAATGCACATCTAACGCAGAGAAGTTAAAAAAAACATTTCAAAAGAAAACATTACGAAAGGAAGTCAAATATAAAATGCACATTTAAAACAGGATAATTAGCAAGAGAATAAAATATTATCATAAGCACAGAACATTGCTGCTGCTGCCAATCCTTCCAATGGTGGTTTATGGCCAGCGGCAGCTGTGGAAGCTCAGGCTCACTGACCTGGGTCTGCCGTAAGAGACAGTGAATATGGTCTCTGGCCTCTTCCGCAACCTCAGCTTTTGTAGCTGGAATTAGTCAGCGACCTACCCTCCCAGGCCAGGTAGAAAGGCAAGGAGCAGGTCTTCCAGGACTCGCAGCCAAGATGGTAATGAGAGAGCCACTGTAACTGCATGTAATACCAGATAATCCTTCCTCAAATACAGCATCCATAATCTTGTTGGCTAGGGCGGATGTGAGTTGTAGTTCAACAACATCTACAGGCTACAAGGTTTACATGACATACCTTGGACTAATGAGCTAATGCCCTTTCTCCTCCTCTGGTGTGGGCAGATGACTGATGTGGTTTCTTCTCATAAATTTTACTTGGTCCAAATAAAAGTTAGGCATTTTTATCCAAGTTCATCAAATGTAGGTAAGACTGTTGAGACCTGTTTTAATTTCAAACCAGGACTGAAAAGAGTTTACGAGCATGAGTTGTCATCCTAACACATCATCTATATCAGAACTCATTAATCTATGGAAGTTGCAGAGAAAAATGCCAGACTGTTCGGCTTCCAACAGGATTTATACAATTAGGTAACCAAGTCGGTAGCTCTGTGCCTCCTTCTCCTACAATACTTCCTTTGCTCCACAGGCAGATCCAAATGCAGATCCTAAATAATTAAAAAAAATGTCCTATTTATATAGTCTTAGAGACTCTCAGTCAAAAATACAGTTTCCTCTTTTCGTCCAACAATGCCTCATACATAGACGCAACACATGCACAAGCTGTCTTGTTCCACTTACTTTTCATCTTTTGGTTGAATATGTTCTCTGTTCACATACTTCTCTTCTACAATAGTGATCTCAGATCTACAAGTATTGATACTCGGGTAACCAAACTGACAAAGCTGACATATGAGAGAAAGGCATAAGAAACCTCAGAAGAAACTAGAGGCTTTCAAAAGCAAAATCTTACGGGGAGAGAGGCAGAAACCACGGGGACACCTCAAATCAACCCAATAAGGACAGGACATACTATTGGCTATGAAAGCTGGAAGTGTAAACCTAGAGGGAAGGGAGAATGGAATGGAGTGTCTGGGAAGTGGACAGAGTTCCAGCGCTCCACATTGTATCATTTTGTTGCAGGCCCCGTCTGTTCTCTTCTATTTTCAGTTCCAGGGTTTACATAGACCTGCTTTCTGTATTAAACCTATTTCTAGACCGAGTTTAAGATATCCAAACAGCTGCTTTTTTTTTAATAATCTGGGCCACAGTCCAAGATTTCATTCCATCAAGCCTTTATGGAAAGTGGGGCTTCAGGTGTATTATGCTGCTGGAGTTGACTGGCTTATATTTCAATGTGATTATTTTACAAATACAGTAAATAATAGACAGAATAGCTTGCTTCTATAAATTTGTCCTTAAATGTCACATTTGATTGCCATGGCAATACCTTGCTGTGTTGCTTAGTTTAATCAAGCTGACAATTGGGAACATTATATTTATTTATTTATTGTGTTCAAGCGAGTGGAGGATTTAGCAATTGTAATTGGTATGAAAATGTGTGGGTTTCTGAAAATATCCTATTTACGCAATGCCCATTCACTTCCAATGTGACCTATATTTGAGCATTGAAGTTTGCTTACCAACCTCATTCATAAGTAAATTGCCCCAAATGCTTCTCCCTGTCTCGAAAGTGCTAAACTGACATCATGGGGTGCCTTTGTAACTTGGATACCTTCTTCCATGGCACATCAAATATGTCTTCTTTGTTAATCTCCATTTGCATTAATCTCTTTTAGAGATTACAAAATAACCCTGCTTGTTATCTCTCCCATTCACAAATTGCTACAGATAAATAAAGAATTCATTTCCAAGCAACTAGTTTCATAGCTGTATCGAAACCTTCAGAAGCCAGGCATGTAAAACTGTAAGATCTTTCTCTACCCCAACTCAGGTTTCTTTCCTTCTTTTTGAGGGAGAAGAGGCCACCCAAAACTTTGGTGATGGGAACTACAACACACACACGTTTTCATACATAAAGCAAGTCACTCAAAAGGTCTGTCTAGTGTTTTTATAAATGCTTCTCATTTTGGAGCAAAAATTATAGCCTGGTGACCCCCACCCCCACCCCCCACCCAGGCACACTTTCTTAAATGGTATCTTAGACCTTTGCAACATAAAGGGGAGGAAGAAATAATAGATAACAAATGAATAATTCATGAATAGACAGATCAGTAATGAATAATAACTTGAGTTACAGGTAGATAGCCGTGTTGGTCTGTCATAGTCAAAACAAAATAAAAAATTCCTTCCAGTAGCACCTTAGAGACCAACTAAGTTTGTTCTTGGTATGAGCTTTCGTGTGCATGCACACTTCTTAGTTGGTCTCTAAGGTGCTACTGGAAGGAATAATAACTTGGTCCTTCTTAACACATTCACACATTGATGTAATGGCACCAATTATGGTGTGTCACAAAGTTGTATTAGTGATTTCCATTCTTTTTTGGGGACCTCCTGTTGATTCTAACATTTGATCAAGAACTAAAGTTGCCTTGAGCTATCTTGCAACATGTATTATGGGCAATCTGATGACACATGTCTACGCGTCTGTCACTTGATTGTGAAGTATTTCAAAAGACCAAAAACAGAACAGGAGGTGGAGTGAAATGTATGACTTGCAAGAGGTGTCCTAAATTTCTAGTTGATCAGCTTTAAAAGGAGCAGGAAAATAATACAAGGTCTGTTTCAGGTGTTAAGTTTATTAGCTGCAATTAGCAAAGTGTAACTATCAAGTTACACTTGAGGAACCAGAGACCAAATTGCAAACATGTGCTGGATTATGGAGAAAGCTAGAGAGTTCCAGAAAAACATTTACTTCTGCTTCATTGACTACGCAAAAGCTTTTGACTGTGTCGACCACAGCAAACTATGGCAAGTTCTTAAAGAAATGGGAGTGCCTGATCACCTCATCCGTCTCCTGAGAAATCTCTATGTGGGACAAGAAGCTACAGTTAGAACTGGATATGGAATAACTGATTGGTTCAAAATTGGGAAAGGAGTACGACAAGGCTGTATATTGTCTCCCTGCTTATTTAACTTATATGCAGAATTCATCATGCGAAAGGCTGGACTGGATGAATCCCAAACCGGAATTAAGATTGCCGGAAGAAATATCAACAACCTCAGATATGCTGATGATACAACCTTGATGGCAGAAAGTGAGGAGGAATTAAAGAACCTTTTAATGAGGGTGAAAGAGGAGAGCGCAAAATATGGTCTGAGAAGGGGACGACAGAAGATGAGATGGTTGGACAGTGTTCTCGAAGCTACTAACATGAGTTTGGCCAAACTGCGAGAGGCAGTGAAGGATAGGCGTGCCTGGCGTGCTCTGGTCCATGGGGTCACGAAGAGTCGGGAACGACTGAACAACAACAACAACAACTATCAAGTATCTGTGGATATAAGGAGGTTGTGGATAGCCTTATCCATAAGTAGGATACCGGTAGAGATTATTATGTGTTCCATAAGTAGAATGGAGATTATTAAATGTTCTGTAAGTAGATTTACAGCTTGAAAGTTTGGCAGAAAGTTACCCTCCTAAGCTACTGCTACAGAATAGCTGAGAATGAAAGTCAGTCCAGTTTATGAGGCCACCGAGAATTTAATACAATCCACTTGCTCTAACTTTCGTATGTGCAAGTCGAAACCTTTCATTAGAAGATTCTCGCTTTACTGAAAATGCATGTAAGTCTAGATAAAAGGTATTCTAAATTCTGTGGGTTCAGTTTGGGATATAGGCATATTATTTTCCATCAGTGATCTGCTTGGGTAAGTCATCAGAAAAGATAACTAACACACAGTGGTCTTAAGGATTCCAATCGGTGTGAAGCTTCACACCAGTTGGAATCCTTAAGACAATCATAATTCATCTCTGAGATATGAATGCCTTTTGCATAAGGTGAAGAAATTCCCACCCCGTCAATACCCCCTGGTGTGTACACAAACAGAAATGAATCTGACACTAATGAAGTCATGCTGATATGAACAACTAGGAAGGAAGGGACTGTGAAGTACCCAAGAAAACAGCATCATCATTTTATGCCAAGGCAGTAATGTGAACACTCCCATAAACTGTGTGGGGAATCTGTGTGTTTTGATTCTGGTTGTGCATGCAGGTGACAGTGAAATAGTATACAGTCACAGTGAGGAGTTAAAATAGCAGATCTCCCCAATCCAGTGAGGTTTCAGTGTAGTGTATGGTATGGTATCCTGGATAAAACGCTACAGTCACCGGGCCAATGAAATATCTTGTAAGGTTAGATTTTTTTTTTACTTGAAAATAAGCTTATTGTTGTGACCCAAATCTTTTTTGATAGGGAAAAGCTTCCCTTTGCCTTATCAGAATTACTGGTTTGAGTCAGAGTCGAAAATATAGGTTGACATCAGCTAGCTGGACACTGGCTATGGATTTAAATGTTAGTCTTCAAAATAAAAGCTGCATTTCTCTGTTCTGAAATGTTCACCACAACAAAAAAGAGACCTTTTACCAGAGGACAGAGATACTGTGATTTCTTATAGAAATAGATGTTTTTATAACAGGGGATATATACTTTTATACCTTCTTAGAGTTCTCTCTCTCTCTCTATATATATATATAGACACGCACACGCACACACACACACACAACACTAAGAAGATATACAAGTTCATTGGATTTTGTTACATTTAAAATCAAAAAGCCAGCCACTGAAACCTGCTTATATTAGAAAGGTTATTACAAGTAAGGGGCATAGAGATTATACAGATATATGCAAGATTGTAGACTTTATGCACCTGGATAAATAGACCTTTTTATGTATACAGATTGCTGAATCTGACCCTTTGTGCTGATGGAGATAATAAACTTAAATATAAGGCTGGTTTTCAATGCCATCATTTGCATTATCCTTGAAAATAATGCATTGACTGGGTATTAATGGAGTGTGTCTGTATATCCTCAATACAACAAGAGTATTTCATGACCTTGTGTCAATAAAGGAGATTAAGCATGAAAACTATAAAGAAGGACTGAAAGCAAGCGACCTTTAAAAGAGATAAGAAAATGAGGAGATGAAACACACACACACACAAATTTGTCAGGCTTCACAGCAATCAGATTGTAGAATGCTGCAATGTGTGAAGGTTTTGAGAACAATGGAAACTCTGTGTTGATAGGTTTTGTTGAAATAAATGTGGAAATGCTCTTGTTTAATTGAAGTGTATTTAGCCTGGTCAATGTAAAATGAAAGTGATTTTTCTTCTTCTTCAAAGTTGCTCATTCATATGCAAGCTACTACAATTAACACTTGTTGTGAATGGCACAGCTTTCAAGTATGAACGACAGTGAATCTAGATAGGACCTACATGTGTGTTCCTCTCTACACATGGGAGAAGAATTGGAATTGTGTCTACTGGCCCTATCCTTCAACCCATCTTTTCAATTCTGGAGTCAGATGACTGTGCACGTACAAATTGTATGTGACCAGGCTGTCTCCATACATTTTGGGAGAATGCATTTTGTATGGTTCTCAGTTTATTTACACATGGGATAAGATTGATTATTGTGGTGGAAATACATCTGTTATTTTGGTTATCTTGGTTTTACCCATTTTCACTTATCTGCTGAATCCCCACATGGAATCATTAAGCAGTGTATCACATGACTGTGACTGTGAGTCATGAAGCTGGTAGGAACTATGGCAATCATGAAAGGACATCGGATTTGAAATTATATCTAGGGTATACATTGACCCAGGGAATAAGTAATGCAGTGGCAGCTAAATGACCCATTGTTATTTCAGAAGAGGAAAATGTTATTTCAAAGGATATTGGCACCTGTGGATTTCAGACTTATGAACACCAATAATCTATACCAAATTAGTCCCATTCAAATAAATATATATCAACTTAAATGTTTCTTGCTGAAACTGTGGACTGGGTTGTAAATGTGTAGAAATGATGTGTTAAAAAGTTTACTATGAAACCTAGAGCTCTATAGTAATAAATTTTGGATCAGACTAAAGCTCGGCATAGCAAAATGAAAAGAATTTCCTGAGACTTCGTTCCAACAAGGCTAGAAAGAGAATGACAATGATGATTTATAATTACCCTGATGAAAGTAGTGATGATTTCACTGCCATGTTTTAACAGTAGCCTCAGGGGTATCTCTTCTAAGTGATTATGCTACAGTCAGGTGATTCATAGGTATTCACAGATTCAGCTATTTATCATAATTGGTTTCATCCCTTGAACTAGTCCAGATTTTTTATTTTGGCTAGTTGACTGCAGAATAGGAAAATGCACCCAAGCAATTTTGCTTCACAAAATGTCTCATTTCTCAGCTTTCATTCCACTACAGTTAGGTTCTTAATGTATTTAAAAATAATGACATATTAAGCTTGCATATCCATTCTGCTGCTATTGTTTGAAGCATTTCTTTACAAATTTACCTGTATATTAAGAAAGCGGGGGAGTATGCCTGAACAAAAATAGAAATGGAAATTTCATCCCAAGTCCCAGTACAGTTTTCATGTGCTGTTTTGTTTTCGTCAGTGTATAACACAGTGCTATAAAATTCAATCAGTTTTAGCTTTTGGATTTAGGTAATACTTGTATATATTACAGACCTCTGGAGACAGAAAGCAAATCAGCAAAGTGATAAGAGGATGAAGCCTTCTAGAATAGATTAATAAAGGGGATGGCTGAATATCCCTTGGGCTGAGAATGCAGCCTTATGAATTTTCAACCAGATTAATCATCTATGTAAAGCACCAAGAGTTCTTCAAATGTTTCTTCTATAAGCCACAACTTGAATAGGGGGTGGGGGGGTTCAATTTGCAAATTAAAAAGCGACTATTTCTTTCTTTTATGTTACATTTAGGATTGGATTCATGTCCTTTGAGAACTTTCTCTCCTTTCATTTGTAATATATTTATCTCTGTGCTCATTTGAGTCACCTTTGTTTTGTTTGAGAAGATGCTATTTGCCTTGATTTGGTTTCTGCTCAATATACCATTTCATAGAATTGTACTCCTGGGAGGAAGTTGGTATTTATGGCATAGGAAACAACAGTGCAATTCTGTTCCAAATCCGAGATGAGGCCTGACAAGTACGGAATCGAGCCTAGGGTGCTTCATTTTGGGGTTCAAGAAGTACAGGGATACCTAAGAATGGAATGGCGGTGGCAGTTATGCGGAACTAGGCAGTAAGTCATACAAAGAATAGTTGAAGACATTCAGACTACAGTGGTACCTCGGGTTAAGTACTTAATTCGTTCCAGAGGTCCGTTCTTAACCTGAAGCGTACTTAACCTGAAGCACCACTTTAGCTAATGGGACCTCCTGCTGCCACTGCGCCGCCAGAGCACGATTTCTGTTCTTAGCAGAGTTCTTAACCTGAAGCGTACTTAACTTGAAGTGTACTTAACCCGAGGTACCACTGTATTTGGTTTGGGAGGAGATAGTGTGTCTTCTACCAAAGAATTATAGTTTTCTGTAGGTGCTAAAACTTATTTGATAGAAATCTCCTTACAAGAGTTACAATTCTCGGGATATTTTAGTAGGAAACAATGAAAACTGTGGTTAACATTTTAAGTTTAGACATGCCTTTAAAGCATGGGACAGGTATATGGGGCCATCAGCCTCTCAGTCACCTGACACTGTATGGCTGCAACTGATTCAAACATCAAAGAAAGAATCAGTCACACATTCAAAGTGCATCCCCAATTCTTCCTTTTCAACCAAATTTTGAATTCAAGCTACAGCTGCAAAAATTCCTGCAGAAAGCAGCACTAAAATTCATTGTTAAATGAAACCCATACTTTAATCAAGGATTTGCTTTGCGCAGAAGCTCAGATTCTAGTGAGCCGTGCATTTGGCACTGAATTTAAAACCACCTTGGCTTGGC
This sequence comes from Darevskia mixta, assembly GCA_034641385.1. Lineage (NCBI taxonomy): Eukaryota > Metazoa > Chordata > Lepidosauria > Squamata > Lacertidae > Darevskia > Darevskia mixta. Next base: position 6,667,594 of record JAWWNH010000001.1, on the reverse strand, counting down.
ATTTGACAGGGATTTGGCCACACTCCCGTGTGGAACTTATTCCATTAGGATTTGCACTTGCAAATTTAAAATGGTGCTGAATGCAAGCCCTGCTTGCAGAGGAACAACCACGAGTACATTCTAAGGTTTAGAGATGTTCCATTACAGCTGTGACTTTACCTGCTTCCACATACACTACCTTGCCTCCATGATTTAGGGAGTTTGAAGCTGTGTGATGTCAGTGTGTCATGCGTGCATGCCCCACAGCATGTGCGCAGCGCATGATGTCAGCATGCCCAGTGGCATGCATGCGCGGCTGCCATAGAAGTTGGGGGGCCTGGCCCTCTGAATTAGAATTTTGTGGCATCCCTGGCTGCCTCACACTGGTCATCTTATGGCAACAGGTGTGAGGCAGGTGACTGTGGCAAGGAAATATTGCCTTGCAGGTCTAATTAGAAAACTTGGTGAGGCTAGTTTGGCTAATGAGCTGGAGGTTCCCCATCCCTGCTTTAAATGAATGAAGTTCAAACAGGGTCTGAAGGCAGCTTTGGTTATTGCTTTCCCATATTCATGCCTTGGAGGTGCAAGGACATAGGACAGAAAAGAGGACTACAAAATGTATCTTTAGGGGACATAAAAGAAGCCGTGTGTTTAACAGATGCCTTATTTTTGTGGTGTCAAGCATACTAGGAACATCTGCAATATCTTTATGACAGATATATTCCAGGACATTACAATAATGTTTGACACAAACACACACACACACACACACACACACACACACACGAGAGAGAGATAGAGAGAGTATTTTTAAAGCATCAAACAGCACTTCAGGCATGTTTGCTATAGATCTTGGAAAGATGCTGTTAACCACTAAAACCAAACATTTACTGACTAATAAAACAGACACACAGTATATTTGAAAAGGAAAACATGTATATTCTGAAAGCTTCCACCTTCTTTAGCTGCTCTGATGTGAATCAAATGGTGCAGTGAGGAGGGAATATTTATATGTGTTGTATTTGTTGTAGCTGAGTTGTGTCAGGTACTACAGTATATATGCAGACTGTTTTCTACTGTTTTAATGGTGTTTTATGTTGTATATATTGTCGTACACTGTCATGTTGTATTGTATAAATTACAACAACAGCAATAAGGGCAACACGTAATGACCAATGAATATATCAGGCACTTCAATAAACAAACTCAATATATATCAAGAAATAAACAAAGTCATTGAAAACATAAAATATAAGTCTCTAGATGAAATGAGATAACAATGTTCATGAGAAGACGTAGTCAGTCAATGTACTGTAGCAATAACCCCCTTGCAATGCAGGAATATGCAGCTGTCCCACACAGGGATCAATCCTGCAACCTTGGCATTATCAGCACCACACTCTAACCAACTGAGCTATCCAAGTTGACATGGGGAGTTGCTAGATGACCCTTGAGTCCCATAGATTCTATGTTAAGTATTTAAGATGTGTATACAATGTATTCCACAACATATAGTCTTAGACATGATGAGCACACACAAGAAAGTTTAGGCTGTCACCCAAGGATTGTCCTAGGTTCCTCCCTGCATGTAAATATGGCTTTTCATATGGGCATTGAATTGGAAGTGGGGAAGTGTTAGAAACTGAGAGATGAAAGCTAGGAGCTAAATGGTACCTTAAACCTAGGTTATGGGTGTAACAATGGAATGCCTAGGTGCACTTTTTTATAACAAGAATACAAGCTGGAAATGAATGAACTGCAGCTAAAATATTATGTTCATATTTCACATGGTCTAGTCCAGGTATCCTCAAACTTGGCCCTCCAGATGTTTTGTGACTACAACTCCCATTATCCCTAGCTAACAGGACCAGTGGTCAGGGATGATGGGAATTGTAGTCCCAAAACATCTGGAGGGGCGAGTTTGGGGATGCCCAGTCTAGTCCTTCCCCTGCCCACCCCCCAATATTCTTAAGGAGGTCTCTTCTCCTGTCTTCAGAGAGTAGCTGGAAGTGGGGAGGCAGAAAAAGGTCATCCTTTCCTTCTACTCTGCAGTTTTAATCTGAAATCTTAGGCGCAGTACTGTGCCTAGAGCTCAGAAACTGCTTGCGCTAATGAAATTCTCTGTCGCAAAATGTGCCTAGAACAGTGGGAGTTTCGAACACTGAAGTGGGGTGGAAAGCCCCACTCCTGTTCCTTTGCATGCAAGCTGCCTGTATCATCCCTGTGCATGGAAGCTGGCCACCCAATGATCATGTGAAGAGTGCTCTAGTGAAGAGCAGCCCTTAATGTCTAAACTGAAAATATCAGATCTCAGAAGCCTCTGCTTTCGAGTATGCAGAGTTCCAGTTCCAAAAACATATGGATAGGTGATTAATGAATGGCAACAATTCATTGAAACACCTTGCAGTTTTATATCAGTTTTAAATCAGCACTGAATTTATGTCCTGTTGTGAAGACCAGTGTTACAATTGAAAGACAGAGCATTTCTGACAATATTTAATGTTTTCATATGAAACATTCAGAACCTGGGACTTTGAATGGAATTATTGTCTTGCACAGTGCAGTGATATATCCCCATTGCCCTTTCAAATGATGCACCCAGGGAGTTGAAGGAGTCCTCTGGACGCTTTCACACCATATGCTAACAAGCCTTATTGATTACACTTGTCATAACTTTTCTAAAAGAAGAGCCCAGTGGAGTTGTATTTTATAGCCAGAGCGGTTAAGGTTTCAAAAGTGCTGTGCTGCCCCATTCTATTAAATCTATGCTGCAGAGACCAAGATAATCTGAATGTTCCTCTATGGCTTTCTTTACCTCTAGCATCTCTCAGAATGTTGTTGCCACGCTACACTGAAATCCTTTAAAATTCCACAGGTAACATGACAGTGTGTAGAACCAGACTGGCAGAGAACCTGGAAGAGGATCAGGAGCTGGTGAGCACATGAGATTGATATAAGTGCCCCTGACACACACAACCAGAAGGGGGATGGCCTCCTTGCAGTCTATAGCAGTAGTGTGGAACCTCTGGTCTGCTGGCACAGGTCCAAAAATGTTAGCGAGAGAAGTCAATACTTAGCAAACCCTCCTTGTACGACTCCCAGGCAGCGGCAGGGTGGCGAGGTAGAGACTGGAAAGCTTGTCCCTTTATTTTTATTTTTAGCAGCCTCTCTGCTGTAGCCAATATAACAGTAGAAGATTATTTCTGTTCCAACTAGACCAGAGGTCTCCAAACTACGGCCTGGGGGCTGGATACGGCCCAAGGGACTCATTTATCCGGCCCCCAGCAACCCCCGCTGCCCGCTGTCACCACCCGCTCTTACCGGCGCAGCGCGGCACTGCTGCCCACTTCCGGGTCGGAGGAGCACTGGAAATAGCTTGTGCGCATGCGCAAGCGTTATTTCCGGTGCACATCCGGGTCGGAGGAGGCCCGTGCACATGCGCACAAGATATTTCCGGTGCTCCTCCGACCCGAAAGTGCACCAGAAATAGCGTGCGCTCCCCCGCCCTCCGGCCCTCTGGCCCACCACGCGATCAGCGCTGGCCCAAGGCGCGGTAAGTCTGCCGACCCCTGAACTAGCCTATCTCCTCCCCACACAGGGCCACCAACTGCTCTATGACAAATATGTTAGTGTGTAAGGGTTTATGTATACAGATAAAAAGACAAGAAAGAGTTAAGCTAGGTGTGCTGCTTAGTTTTTTTTTGGGGGGGGGTGTTTGTCCTGCACCTGCAACTAGTTAAGGATGCAAGAGTGAGTCAGCAAGCATGCAAGAGTGACTCAGCACAATCTAAAGTATAAATACAGTTTGTTTGAAGCAAGTTTGCTCTTGGCCCTTGGGCTGAGCCTAGTATGTGTTCAGACATTGCAAGGAGCCTACATGCTTCTGGAAGGTCTGTATATTACAACTGTATGCAATTTATAAGCTGTGCAACTGCATTATACTGTCAGTAAACCCAGAACTGTCTGGTGTATTTCTGTTCCATTGGCACACTCTGCTGGTGTGTTGAATGGGCACTCTATGTGACTGTACCACCTTAAGAACTGTACCTATGTTACTATTTATTTCAGGAGCAAGTAAATTACACCCCCAAGCCTACTATTCCATATTATGGGAGGAGGGGGAGAGCCCTGCAAACTAATCCGGCTTGCTTCTATCGGCTTTCAAGTGAAAAAGAGACAAAGCATATTAAGAAGAGTACACTTCAGATGCTTTCCTTTAGCACATTCATTACAGAGACCCAGGTTGTGAATTCTGTGCTACCTAATGTCTGCCTGCCAGCTTATAATGTGCCTATTGCCTTCATTGTTAACCGGCAGTGTCACTAGTCTTATTAAAATAGAAACCAAGAACATTTGCATCATAGCCTGGTGTTATATGATGTGTTTGCATTGGTTAGTAGTTATTTAATTGTAGTGCCATTTCTCTGACTGCATGCATCTGTAACCACAAATGTCACAGAGAGAGTTAACGATTGCAGCCCGAGGAAGTTTTCTGTCTGTGTTGAATTAATAAGGGGGAAAGCACAATGGTCTGGATGCAAAGTACTGGGCCCAGAGTGCTGCTGTGAATGTGGGTGGTGAAGAGAAAAAAACTGTATCAAGAACAATTGTTACCATATAATGAGCCACGCTTCAGTTTTAAGGTCATGTCAGTCTGTGTGCCCGAAAAGAATCAATGTGCTTTTCAATTAAATTAGGCGGGTGCCAAGGGAATTGTGATGGGGGAGTGCAAAAACGACTGTATTTTGGGTTGGCATTTACCAGTTTGCAATATTACCATTCTTCTTCTTCTTCAATGCACTGTATTACCGTTGTTACCATTATTAATCAGCACCTAGAATTATCTGTGCTCTGCACATTCATTAAAAGATAAGGTTCACAATCTAATAGACAAGATACAAAAGAAAAAAGGAATGGGAAGGGAAGAGGAAAGCAATCGACATCAGGTAGGTCCGGAGGGTGGCAATACGAAAACAGGCCTTTTCTGTGGTGGCTCCACCTTTGTGGAATGCTCTCTCCAGGAAGGCTCGCCTGGCACCTTCATTGCATAGCTTGACATGCCAAGGGAAAATGTTTCTTTTTAACCTGGCCTTTGGCTGATGAATGTTCTATGTCCTTTTAAATGTGCTTGTAGGAGGAGGGTTATTGGTTTGTTTTTGTTATTATGTCTTTTGTGTTCACATTTTGTAATTTGTGTTGGAAGCCACCCCATGATCTTCAGATGAAATGCAGTGCACTGGCTAAACCTATAGCTGAGGAAGCCTCTACCTTACTTTTGTGTGGCAGAGTATTGTTCTTGACTTCCTGAGTAACACTATTAGTCTGTGCAAGTGAGATCTATAACAAAATGCTGAGCTGTGTCCATAATGTGCTGCTGGATCTGATCATCTTCTTTCCCCCTCTGTGCTCCATTGTTTATTCTGCTACGTTTGTCTCCCCCTCTTGTCCTTGCTTAATGATCTCCTCCATCTCCCATCTTGCAACAGATATTGAGAGGGGCTCCATTAAGAATAAATACAATTTTTGATGAAAGAAGTGGTCTCGGTGGCAGGAGCGCCTATGCTTTGCTCTGGTTGGTTCACCAATTATGGACAGGGAGAGCCAAGCCATGGTCAGTCAGACTCTGGTAATCTCCAGGTTCATTCAGGGGGTGGCGGGAGGGCTGCTTGACTGTCATCCCTGCAGATTACTTTCCTCTGCCACATGAGTGTATACATGCACAGATTTTTGTGGGCATTTTAATTTTTTTTTTTTTGTAGTTCTGTAAACATCTGGGTTCAGCTGAGTATGCAGAGATAGTTTTGCTTCTCAGTGGGGCCACTTTGCCTACAAAGCTGTCAGCCTGGCATTGATGAAAGATCCCCAACTCCTCTATCTATCACTAGCTCACAATTTAACTGCCTTCCAGTAAGCCCTTCCAAATTATACCATATGTCACTTCCCACTTCTGTATGCACTCTGTAGAATAGTTCAGCATTACCATCTTAGGAAGACTCTGTTATACACCCTTCAGTAGTGGTGCAGATAGGCAGCTTTAGAGGACCTTGCAGGCTCCATTTTTAGATGGCAAAATGTATTTCTTTGTGTACATTGAAATGTGGCCAGCTGGCAATCCTGCGTTTGGTGTCCCTCCTGGTCATTTTAAAACGTTGGTATCTTTCTCTTCTTTCTGACAGCAACAGTGGTGGTGACAGGGAGATGGTGAAGGGGGGACAGAAAATCAACCAACCCCATGCCTGCCCTTGCAATCCCCCTTTCAGCTTTCCTGTGTTGCAGATTGGAAGGGGTTTTGTGATCCTCCCCAGTGTCAGAGGAGCAAAGGAGAGCACAGGCAGGACACCAAAAGGTTTTGCAAGCATTCCAAGGGGCGGGAGGGGGCTCCTTTCTATCTCCTATGTTGGTGGTGGAAGGGAGACACATGGGCAGCTTAAAAAATCAGAGGTGGGAAGGAGAAGCACTTTCTATTCAATGGGAACCATTTTTCCCCTCTTTGAGCAAGGGACACTCCTACTGATTATCAGCTGATGGGCAGCTAACAGTGTGCCTTGCTACAGCAAATGAATAACCAGGAATCCACTTTCAGCTCCTGGTTGTTCCTTTAAAGCCCTGCCCTTATTTGCTCACCCCAATATCATGTATGACATCAGGTAAAGGGCAGGTGGATGTAGCTTCCCTGAACATGCCTGGCCCACAGACTGGAAGTTCCCCATCCCAGCTTGTCTGCATCATGTTGTTCTTGTTGTAAAGATCCCTAGTGAATCATTCTGCATCCGTAAGGTTTGCTTTGGCTTCCCTTCAAATTGGCGGGGGTGGGGGAAGCTCAAAATAGAAATCAGCATCCTGTTAAAAATCACACTTCCCCACTCTCCCTCCCGAAAGTCAAGCACTATCACTTGTTAGTTTTAAGTACAGGGGAGAGAGATTGGGAGGGGGGCGCAGAGAGAACACAAAACATATTGATTTAAATGCTAAGAGATGGCTGTGGGTGATGGAAGTTTTGGGGTCTTGAGAAAAGCACAGCATCAAATGGATCCTAGGTGTGAATCCTTGTTTGATGCATGGCAATTTAATAACATAACAAAATTGTCCTCTTCAGTGACAAAAGCAGCATCTATGTTATCATCAACAACTAGTTGAGTAGGAGGAGACTATTAATTGTGATTTTATTTCTCGAGTAACTACAAAAAATAGGTGCTCTGCGTAAAACAGGAATAATGGAGAGGCATAGCTCCATTGCTCAGACCTACAAACCAAGGCTAGTTCGTTGAGTTGCCTGTACAAAGGGGTGCAAAATAAAATGAAGTTGAATCCTGATAAGACAGGCACTGTGAGTGGGAAATTCTTGGGTCTGGGAACAGGGAATTCAGAATGTGGTTGCACTCTCTCTCTCTCTCAAAAGGCAAGTTTGGGTGCTGTCTTTGTCAATGGAAGCTCTGGTGACCTAAGTGACAAGGAGAACTTACTTCCAGCTCTGGCCAAGCTATTGTTGGCAATTTTATAATTGGATGACTGGAAGCCACTGATAGAGCAGGATGATGCAGCTATGTAGGGATTCCTACACCCCCGCATATCACGGGTGGTGAGGATCTGCAATGGCTGCTGATTAGTCAAGGTTAAGGTGTTGGTTTTTAGACCTATAAATCTCTAGAGAGTTTGGGATTGGGTTATCTCTGAGGCTGCCTTTCCCCATATAATCTGTCCAGGTGTGATCCTGTTCAGTGTGATCTACCAGTGAATTGCTCCCCACGGTAGCATGACCTAGTGAGGTTTGATTGGCTAGGGCTCAAAGGAGGGTACACATTTTTAATATGAAAAGTGGTATATAAATAAATTAATAAAATGGGCACGGTCACTGGTCCTCCTTGATTACCTGGGTAGCGTGCCTTGTCTTTGTAGGTTGTGTGTGGTGCTTTAAGTAGCAGCAGTGGTGCTGAGTTTCATTTGGAGTGCTAGTCAGTGGAGTCCTGTGGTCTCATGCCTATAGGAGATGGTGAGAAAACTCATGTTTGCAATCTACCCTTCTCCTTTATTTTTAGCTTTGCATCAGCGGTTGTCAAGTTGGGGTCATGGTTATGGTGGAATCACAGTGCAACAATGGCATAGATCCATTAGTATTAATCTTTATTGTAATGAGAGATGGAGAAAAACTGTTATTTATCTGCTTTCTCCACACTATGCATAATTTTAACGCTTTGAAAAGACACATAACCTCCCTTTCTGCCTTTGTAGCTACACTTGGTTTCATAAAGAGATCAAATTCTAATCTAAATATTTTTCAGTTATCTACTGGATATTTGAATACAGTGAAGAGTACTGGAAGACTGAGCTGTCCCAGCTGGTTCCATTTGTCAGTATTTCTTCTGCAAACTTTCTCTCCATTCCAACTTTCCTTGATACTCAGTGCAATTACTCTAACCTGTGTTGGACTTATATCAGCTATCCATTTGATAATGCCATACCATCATATTTTGCTAAGGACCCAAGATCCTTGGATCTCAGGATCCAAGTTGCAGAAAACAACTTGCAGAAAACAAACATTTGTAACACTCTCATTCTAATAACAAACTTAGAATGGTCTTCAACTAAGTTTTACCCAGAGTAGACCTATTGAAATTAATGGATCTTTTGGACCTATCTACTCTGAATAACCAGCAGGAACTGAGCCAAAACAAGAGGGAGTTATCAGAATGTTCAGGGGATCCCTGACATTTCTAGAAGTTTGGAAAATCTTTTAAAAGCTAAAAAGGGCCAGCCACCTCAAAAACAACTATCCAACGAAGACTTAGTATTCTCAGTGGTAACTACAAGCCACACGATTGTGAGTGTTGGGGGGCAGGGATAAAATGAAGGAAAGAGAGTGAATTGGCTTGCTTCAGCCCCAGGAGTCATCAACCTTTTGGGGCCAGTGGGTACATTCAGAATATTGCGAAAGTTATGTGGGCACCAGTCATAAAATGGCCGTCATGGGTATGGGGCATAACACAAAATGGCTACTGTGGGGACAACAAAACAGTGTACATACGTTACATCATCAGTAACCCTACCTGTGTGCTGAAAAGAACCTATATCACCCCACCACCACCACAGTCACTCACAGAGGAAAGCTGTTTGCACCTCTTCTCTCTTCCCAACTGAAGGGGGAGGGGTTCTAATCCTGGCATCCAGAGTAAAGAGGAACTGAGCACAAGGTTTTTGTGGATGGCATACTGCAGCATTTTGTTGGTGGTCCTACTTGTCAATCTCTAAAACCTATTTACAATGATTTATAACTATTAAAACAAGTTATAAGTATTGTATGGAGAGAAAGCATGTAAGTGAGTGCTTATTCTGTAAACTCAGCTCCAACAGAGTCTCTCTTGGTTTACACAGTAAAATACAACCATCTTAAAGTGGCAATATCCACAGTCATATTTCAAGGGAGCTTTTGGTGAGATTATTACCTGTGGAAATGCTGAAGGCAGCTTTTCTAACGCCTCCTGAAAGTGTTGTGTTATACCTGCTTCTCTTTTTTCCCGTTAGCCAAATGTCATTTGTAGATCCCACTTCACATGTCTCCCACTCTCACGCTTAGGAGCACAATGAGAAATGGACATTTCTCATTTTAAAAAACTGTCTGAAAACCTCCACACAGCTTCCTGTTGTTAAAAATTCAGCTATTGATGGGTATCAATAGGCACCTTGCAAGGTTTTGTGTTGATGCCTGGCGGTTACGTAATTAAAACTCTGCAGATGGAAGGAAGGAACAAAGCTTAAAATAATTCAAGAGGAAAAGAGTCTGGAGAAGAAAATGTGCCCACATGCCATCTTAAAGAGGAGTACTTCAGTCTTTAATATCATACAATGTACAATGGTACTTGTTATAACACAAACAACGTCCAACTCAGGCTCATCCATGTGGCAGTTCCCTCCCATGTGACAGGAAGTCCTCCTGAGTCCCTGAAGGGCTGCACAAGCACTGCCTGGGACTTAGACCTTATTGAGTGGACTCTGCTACCTCAACACCCAGGGAGGAGGGATGTTTCTGGAAGGGAAGAGCAATATATTTTAAATTCCTGCAAGAAGGTTGACGTAAAGTTGCCAGAAGAAACTGTTGGACTATTCATTCTGGAGCAAGGTGCTCTTGAGTGGGACCACTAGCTCACTGTTGTGGGGTATTGTCTCTGAAACCAGGAAGGCTGCCTTAATGCACAGAGGGAGGCATTTTTGTCATTGTTAGGGGTGATGAAGAGTGCGCTGTAACACTGACTTAATCCCTAATAAAAGCTGGGAATTGAACATCCCAGTGGTTGTGGCCACTTGTGCAAAGGAAGAGGAAGGTGGTGGGAATGAACAGAGGGGTCTTGGGATGTACCCCAGTCCATGGAAATCCAAAACACACCACCTTCTCTCCCCCCCCCATGAACATATATAGGGTGAAAATGAGATTTCTTCTGGGGTCAAAATATTTCATAAGCACTTCATTATAATTCACTTTTCTTAAAGAGAATTTGGAATACCAAGGATTTTAGCTCATTAAGGAGAGATGGATTCTCCTGAGGGAAATATCAAATTGACCCTTCTACCCCATATTCACTGCTATGGTGTTACTTTACAGGTCTGACTAGAGGTGCTATCATACTGTTACCTGTGAAAATGCAGTAAGATAATGAAATCATTTTTTTATCATTTGAATTCACTATAGTGTGGAATAAGAGAGATCTCCCTGGGGTCATCTCCTTGGACAAAGCTGGCCAATTAATTTAAAAGTATAGGAATAAGTAATACAGTGGTAGCTGGTTAACCTCTTACTGATGAGGCTAATATGGAAAGGCTTTAAGCATTGCTCCCCATTGCTGGACACTAAACATATTCACCACATTCTTAAGAATACAATTGGCTTACACAAGGTTCATGTATAGACAGAGACCTGCCTTGTCTTGTTTACACAATGTAACAATAGGTTGGGGGCACTCAAATAGTCCCTTAGCTCCAAAAAATGTGTTAAGGGGTTCCTGATAGTGTTCCACCACCAGCCCCACTAACATACTAGCTATGCTACTGATATCATGTTTTTGGCAACTTTGTAAGGCACCCTTTGAGAGTACCTATGAATGAACTTAAGAGTTCTTCTGGAAGATCCTGGGCTAACCAGTACCCAAAGGATGTGCTGAGTATCTTCACATGGTCACTGAACCTATGGCTTGATTGAGTGATCCCCCTAAATATTGTGTGTGCTCTGACCATTCTTAAGGCACTGATGGCACAAATGTTGCTGGTAAAGGTGAATGTGGTGTTTAATGTATTATAATAGGCCAGACCTAGATTGAGAATAGCCTGAGTCCAGTCCTTTAATATAGGAAGCTGCTTTAAACCAAGTCAGGCGATTGGTCAATCTACTTAGCTCAGGAGTGTTGACAGTGGCTTTTCCGGGGTCTCAGACAGCAGACCCTACCCACTCTACCTAAAGATGTCAGGAATTGAACCTGAGACTCTCTGTATTCAAAGCAAATGCTTGACTACTAAGCAAAGGATGAATGTCTGTCTCCAACTAAGCACCTGCCCTGCTAGTTTGTAAACTCAAAGTAAGAGTTTAAGCCAGCTGAGAAGCCTAGCTGTATGGGCCACCAAGTCAAGGTGGAATATTCTGCTTAATCTGAGTTGCGCTCTGAGATCACACAAAGTGCTCTCAGCCATGATTGCTTGAAACCATGTTCCATTGATTTCAATACAGTTTACTTCCAGCAAAGTACATTCTGGAATTTCAGTCTAAATCTGTGGTCATGCCATCGATGCCTGGGTATCATAACAAATTTTAAAAAATAATTATTTCATATGAGTATTACAAACTTTGGTGGTGCTAATGAGAATTTGTTTTGCAGCAAACACTTATATGTTAGTATTTTGCTTGGGATTTGAAGCAGAGAACTTGTGTTATTTAGCAGCTCATAATGGGTGTTTCTGCTTGAGTGAATCATGTAATCAAAACACATTGAGATGGAGGGTAGTATCTTAGTGTAACCTTGTCAACTGGGGAAAAATACTTAATTTTCTCTGTTATGTTTTTTAAATGGCCAGACCTATATGTATGGCTCCAAATAAACAACCTAATTAACTAATTTAACAGCTACATATATTTGGCAAGCTTTCCAAACAAAAAAGTGTTGTTTTTTTAAAAAAGAAATGATATACTAAGCTTGTTATCCAATGCTATTTAGTGGTGGGTTGTTGTGGTTTTAATTACATTATCTGTATTGCATGATATTTTTGACAGAATTTGGGTAGGAGGAAGGAGACTATTTTCATTTTAGTGTAGGTTAGATAATTTGTCAGGTTCTTCCTCACAGCCATAAGGATGTATATAAAATGTCAGGGAGCATTATTCCCAGGGAAGATGTCTCCAAAGACCAAGAATTATCCCTAAAGCTGTGAGGAACATAGCTGCAGGAAGATAGAGCATAGCTTTTGGCATACTTAATTTCCATATCTTTTCCCCAGTCCATACATCTCTTTCTTGATTCACATACATTTCTGTAGAATGGCCAGAGGCCCAGGATCCTACATCTTAGAGATGGGGACCATTAACAGCATGCAGGGCACATTTTCTTCCAAGTAAGATTTCAGAGCCACGTGCCAATTGCTGGCAGGGACAGAGCCAAATGTGGGTGGAGCAATGACTATAAATGTTACTGTTGTATAGTAAGCTATTCCACACACACACACACACACACACACACACACACACACACACTGTATTCCATCTAGGAAAGAAATAGTCTATATCAAAGCTCAAGGACACATTTCAACCATGGAGAATGGGAAGTGCGGCCAATGGGGTATGAGGCATAGAAAAAGAGGGTGTGGCTGAAGAAGTTGTGTGGCTTGGAGAGAGTCCTAAGGGAACGTTAGAGACGGGACGGAGCAAGGTGGGTGCGGTGCGCCCTGGGTGTCACCTCTGAGAGGGGTGACAAAATGCTGTGCCACAGTCAACGTCTGTGAGAGACGGTGTGGTTTTGGCATGCACAGGCTTCCCACTGCCAAAGCAGGCTGCCTGCCTTGTTGCAAGGCACGCAATCTCCCCCCCCAAAAAAGCTCAACCACTCTGGTCCCCCCCAAAATATGAAAGAAAGTCAAACCATTTTTGCAGGCAAAAAATAAAAATAAAATAAATCAATGGAGCGGGGGGGATGACAAGAAATTTTTCACACCGTGTACCATCTGACCTTGCTATGTAGAGAAGCTTGGATGATTATAATTGGCCCTTGGGCCCGAGGTTCCCCACCTCTGTTTTTAGGATTATCCTGTATGATAAAACTAAAGTTTAAAAGCAGGTGTAACTTAAGCAGTGCTCTGGTCCATGGGGTTACGAAGAGTCGGACATGACTGAACGACTGAACAACAACAAACTTAAGCAGGAATAGCTTGCTTTTTAAGAAGGGGAGCATCTTAATCTGCTAGCATTAATAATTTAACTCTTCTACACAAATATGAAAGTTACACGAGTTGTGTCCTCCTTTGCCTCAGTTCATCCTACTTGTCATCATGGCTGGCTGAGGCACCTTTTCAGGGTCAGATCAAATTAGGAACTCTTCAAACTGGTCCCTACCAGGGCCTGAGTGTCAGAGGGAAAGGCCTGTAGCAACGTTAGAGGTGAAGAAAAGGCAAGGCAGCAATGTTCAGAATTAAGCAATGTGACTTGCTTGGATGATAAGAAGTCCCAAGAAATCCCAGACTTTTATACCTAGGTAGATGACAGATCATGACTGTCAGCATTAAGGATTCCTGGTGCCCACTCATCATCAATCACTGCTCTGAATTCACTCAATGACTATAAACACAGAGCAGCCAGGCTAGCTCATTTTGCAGAAATTGCAAGAATTGCAATAAAAAAATGCATTTTTCTTTTTTTTTAACTTTTTCTAAACCTTGTAGACACTTAATTTTTTTAAAAAAATAAAAGATAAGAATTTGAGCTCAGAAATTATTTATCCTTCCTACCTGCCTTTCCGCACCCCACCCCACCCCACCCTGTCTATTACCTATGCTGCAGCTCAGGATAATATTTATCAGTATCCATCCAGCCTTGCTGGGAAAGTGATTCTGAACTCAGGGTGTCACCATTCTGCCTTTAAAGTCCTGAACCTGTAGCCAGCTTTGTCTTACAGTTATACAGCTGTAAGATACGAAGTAATAAACCAAATATACAACTTCAGAAGGTGCAGAGAGTTTGGTAGGCCTGCTTCTTAAAGTCAATGATCCCAGCATAGTCAAATGGATCATAGAATTTTGCATATGCACTAAATCTCATTGGAATTAATTACACTTTTCAGGTGCAGCATTTCAGCCTCAATTAGTGGGTGTGAAGTGGCCTGTTTGTTCAGTGGAAGGCAGTGGGCAGAGTTATGCCTCTGCACCTTCTTGCATTAGGAATGCAACAGTGCAAATTAAAAAACATCTGTGATGTGGGCACCTGCACCTCCCTAGTCTTTCCTTTTCCTTCGGTTCAGCTCACCTCTGTGTCTTTGGCAGGAGAGAAAGCATTAGCAGCCGCTTGAAATAACTCCCTGGGAAAGCAGTTAACCTCCAGTCTGTTGACGCACCATTTGTGTTAGTGTGCCAACTCTCCTTCCTTCCATTTACAGTTCAGACCTGTCCCATTACCTGCCTAATAAAGTGAGAGGGAAGCGCCATAGTCATTATGGTAGCCAGCTTGTACGGATCTGTGAAGATGCCATGACTTTGGCATCCTGGGGCTTGTGCTATCAAGTGAGATAGACACATCAGCCAGTGCCTGATGCTGCCACTTAATTTATTATGCCTTGATGAGTGGACAGTCTTTTTTTTCCCCCAAGGGAACCTTTTCTCCCCTCGTGTAGCTGCAATGTTCTTTCTGCTTTTTACAGATGCTTTGCCAAAGGTTGAGGAATTGAGGAGGAGATAGTCCTATCAGCATCACTGCAGACAAACATTAATCCCAGTTTAAAGACAAAAATGTTTTATACAGCAGCACACCCCCTTTTAATGGATTCTAATATTAACAGGTTAAAGTGTAGCTAAATGAACAGCATCCTAGATTTTAATAGCTTTTTACTTGTTATCACAACTATTGTGTGGGGCAAGGCTATACATTACCTTGAGACTATTGCTATAGACACTATTGGGACGTGGGTGGCGCTGTATTCTAAACCACAGAGCCTAGGGCTTGCTGATCAGAAGGTTGGCAGTTCGAATCCCCACAACGGGGTGAGCTCCCATTGCTCGGTTCCTGCTCGTGCAAACCTAGCAGTTTGAAAGCACATCAAAGTGCAAGTAGATAAATAGGTACCGCTCCAGCGGGAAGGTAAACGGTGTTTCCATGTGCTGCTCTAGTTTCGCCAGAAGTGGCTTAGTTATGCTGGCCACATGACCTGGAAGCTGTATGCCGGCTCCCTCGGCCAGTAAAGCGAGATGAGCGCCGCAACCCCAGAGTCGTCCGCGACAGGACCTAACGGTCAGGGGTCCCATTACCTTTTATTGCTATAGGCATAAACCTGCCATCTTCAATTTTAGGTAATATGTAGCCTAGCCATCTTATGTAACTTCCAAATGAAGCAATCACAGAACCATATAATTTTAGAGTTGGAAGGGATTCTGAGAGTCATCTAATCTAAGCCCCTGCAATGCAGGAATCACAACAAAAGCATCCATGACAGATCACCATCCAACCTCCACTTAAAAACCTCTAAGGAAGAAGAGTTCATCACATTCTGAGTGATTGCATTCCACTGTTGAACAGTTCTTGCTGTCAGAAAGTTCTTCCTGGTGTTTAGTCTGAATCGCCTTTCTTGTAACTTGAAGCTATTGGTTTGGGTGGTACCCTCCAGAGCAGGAGACAGCAAGTTTGCTCCACCTTCCTTGTGACAGCCCTTTAGATGTTTGAAGATAGCTGTCATATCTCCTCTCAGTCTCCTCTCTTACAGACTACAAATACCCAGCTCCTTCAACAATTCTTCATAAGGCTTGTTTTCTAGACCCTTTATCTGCACATGTTCCAGCTTGTCAAAATCCTTTTTAAATTGTGGTTCACAGAACTGGAGACAGTGCTCCAGGTGACCAAGGCAGACTAGAGCGGTACTATTGATCGGGACACTATACTTCTGTTGATGCAGCCTAGAATAGCATTAGCTTCTTTTGCTGCTATGTCATACTGTAGGCTCTTGTTAACCTTGTGGTCTACTGAGATCCCTAGGTCATTTTCACATGTGTTAGCTTGACTTATTTTTTAGAAACCCATGCTGGGTCTTAGTAATCAAAGCATCCTTTTCATAGTGCTGACAGACTGACCTTTTAGTTATATGTTCTAGGACCTTTCCTGATATTGACTGGTCAGTAGTTACTAGTAGAGTCCATATTGTGAAAGACCCTCCATGAATATTCTCCCCTGGCAGCTACATCAAAAGATTCCTTTATTACCCAGGAATTTTAATCTGCTGTAATTCTTAGTTTTGCTTTTAATATACTCACTTGGTTTTTAAAAATATATATATAATATGAAGTTGGCTTGTACATTATCCTGAAATCCCCAAAAGTCGAAGGATGGTAGATAAATGTTTTAAATAAAGAAAAATTCCATAACTTAACCAATTCTATTTCTTTGCAGGTCTTCCAAGGGAATACCAATGCTGACAGTGTCATGCAGCATAAGTTTCTGCACTCAGTGAAAGCTCGTTTTGTGCGCTTCATTCCTTTGAAATGGAGTCCAAGTGGGAAAATTGGCCTGCGGGTTGAAGTTTTTGGGTGTACATACAGTAAGTATTTCCTATGATTTGGCAGAAATGCCACATTTCTACCGAACTGATGGGTACCACATTGTAAACTTCCCAGAAAGGCACCTCTGTTGCTAGACCATTGCACTCACTGCACAGCTACAAACTGAACTTGTCACCAGATGTATACTCAGTAGAAAACTGTAGTCACTGCCACTCTCTGACAAACAGTGTAATGCCACCCACGAAACAGCTGCTTGTCTCATTTAGCCTTTTAGCAATGTGCAGAATGGCCTACAATGTTGCAGAATTATAATATATGCAAGCACAACCATTTTAAAAGTTTAATTTCTTCTGCTGCAGATGGGCGAATCAGCCTTAAATTAATTTTTAATAATGGAGAAACATGTGCCTGTGATTGCCTTTTATTATATTCTAGTCAAGACTATTTAAAAACACAGCAAAATGCCAGCGTAGCAAGTTGTTACTGAAATAGTTTTATTCTAGAAAGAAATGTTTTCTTAATAAGCAATCAACTGAAGTTTTATTTGCATTTGCGTATTGTAGAAGCTGGAGCTTTAAGATAGATGCCCATTAAAATGCCAGATGAAGATGAAATTTTCAAGGGTCCCAAAGACTGGGAAAAACAGAAATATCATTTAGTTAGGAGTGCCCTGAGTTGGGGAAAGGTGGGTAAATATGAAAGTCAAGTAATCAAAGTTCAGATTTCAAAGTTTAACTCTAACCTTGTATAATTAAAAGGTTCCAAATTGCACTGGGGATTCTTAGTATGTTAACCTGAATGCAACCCTCTCCCTCCTCTAAGATCACACATGTTCAGCTTGAACACCTGGAGCCATTGTCACCATTGATGAAATAATGTGTGTTTCCCTCTGAATAGCTCAGCACATAGAAATTGTTTCAGTTACCTTTGCTCTGTACTCAGAAGTGACAGCTGAACAAGGGAGAAGTGGTACAGTACAAACTGGGGGGGAAAGTCAGTCACCACCAGCTCTTAAAAATTGGGCCTGGGAGAAAAAACAGCTTCCTGAAGACAATGAAAAATAAGTTATGAAAATGCCTTAGTAGTTTTGAGTTCTTGTCTCCCCCAGGGTCCATTGATGACAGGCTCTTTGGGAAGAGAAAGACTGCACTGTACCAAGTGTGTATGTGTGGGGAAGCCAACTTGGATGGTTTTAAAAGAGAATTAGACAAATTCACAGAGGCTAAGGCCATCATTGACTACTAGCCATGATGGTTATTGTGATGGGGTTAGGATGCTCTCCACAAGAAACACTGCTGCTCATCTGAGATATTTTTGCAGTATTTTATTATAGATACATATGTACAGTTCAGAGCTATTTCTTACACATCTGACTCATCGCCGGCAGATACCGGGAGTACCCCCTTCCGGTTCTTTTGCCAGCAAAGCAACCTGGGAAAGCCCCCCCCCCGTTTCCTTTGTTCTCATCGCTTCAAACCCCTCCTTTCCATCACAGACGGAACTGGCACTCCTTCTCCGTCTGTGCCGGAACTCGACAAGTGGTGTTGAGGCTCAGAGCTAGCATCTGGGGTCCCTTGCATCCCAGACCTCTCTTCTGTTAACTCTTTGTCTCCTGCCTCCCCCCCTCCCTGCCTGTAGTTCTCCAAGGTCTCAGCCTCTCCTTGCTCAACCCCCTCCCTCAGCTCTAGTCCCCCTCCTGGCAGGCCCATGACATCCATGCCGTGCCTTCATGGTTAGAAGCAGTAATGTTTCTGAAAGCCAGTTTGTTGAAAGCCCCAGGAGGGGAGAGGGCTCTCAGGGTTAGACCCTCCTTGCAGGTTTCCTACAGGCATCTGGTTGGCCACTGTGAGAACAGGATGCTGGACTAGATGATGATGATTAAGATTAACATTTGTATACTGCGCTATACCCCCAGGTCTCAGGGCAGTTCACATTGGCCTGATCCAGCTCTTTTTATGATCCTTTTATGCCCTGCTTTTTTGTGAAGAGACTGTGTTGTGCTGAGCAGCAGATAATAATCTGCTTCAACATACTCCTATTGCCTGTTCCCTTTCCTCTTTGCCTTCTTCAAAGGCAGGATTTTTACAAAAGGTCAGTCAGGCTATGCTAAAGGGATAGGTTGTTGTTTTTTAACTTAGGGGACTAATGATTCTTGATTTCCACATATTCTTTATGGTTGCTTTCGGGGCTAAAATAAGAGGAAAGTCTTGTATCTGACAGCCTAATGTTGACAAAGAAGAGGAAATAGAAGGAGAAACAAGGGCAGAAGGATTGTGGATGAGCAAATAATATTACTGCAGAGTGCAAATATTTGGCAACATTAGCAGGAGGTGAAAGGTTTGAGGAAAGCTTTGCAAAAAACAAAGAACAACAACAATAATAGCAGAAGTATGTCCTTTGGCTGGAGGCAAGCTGGAAGTACATATGGAATCTTTCTGTATTCCAGTGTTTCCTGGTAGAACAGGACTAGTGACATATCTAGTGCATCAAAGTGCCTCTCTCTCTCTCTCTCTTTTTAAGGTGACCCATGGTGTTCCCACCCAAAAATGTGTCTGATGTTGTCAGAGACTAACTGGATTCTGTAGTGTGTGGGGGGGGCACGGGACCAGGAGAGTGACCCAAGAGAGGGGACCAACGATTTATGGGGTTTGATGCTGCTCGCAAGGCAGGAGCCAGGATAGGGTTGGGGAGAAAGAGTCAGGTCAGTTTGAGATGGAGGAGGACACTCTAGATGTGGCAGAAGAAGAAGAGGCTTTTCAGCCTGCAGATGGGTCAGTAGACTCCCCACATCCTCCTCCCTACTGTCCCTAGAACCAGGAGGATCTTGAAGCAGGAATAGCAGCAGTGACTTCCGAGCAGGAGAAGTCAGGGAAGAGTATATAAAACAGCAGGGGGCAGATGTCTCCTGTTACTGCAACTGTTCCTCAGGGTCTAGACAAGTGTCATACATAATGTCAGGTTTGGGGCAAGTATAGACATGACTGTCAAGGAACAATCAGAGTCTTAGCACACTCCTGATTCCTTTCTGGCAAGCAGGACTTGCTGTCAACACCAGTCAGCTGATTGGCACCAGCAACAAGTCTCTGGAATCATCTCTGCAAATGAGGTCCTGACGGTGAACTGCAGAGTGCAGCCACTCACTACCTAAAGTGGGCTTGATCTCAGCACCCATCAGCTGATCGGTGCTAACAGAAAGCAGACTGGGATTGGTGCTTACAAGCCAACAATACAAAAGTTCATCCCCCTCAAGCAGCATCTACAAAGGGGAAAAAATACTTTGGGCACCATTGTGCTGTCAGGTGACTGACAGCTTTGTTTACCTATCAAAATAGTCCACAGGGTGGTAGTGGGTAGGGGTAGTTGGAATATATCCCCCACCCCTGCTCTATAACATGGCCAAAACCTTTTCTTTATCTAGATGGCAATTGTGACAAAACTGGACATAACCCTAGTATGGACTGCAGGAACCGTGTGGTCTCCCCCACTAGAGATATTTCAGAGTCTGCTAGCTTTTTCCTTTCTTTAAATCTCAAGTGCATTAACAGAAAATGAAAAGTGATGAGCTGGACAAGGGAATAAAAGGGAACCTGATTGTGAATTAATTAGAAGAGCAGTTGGGTGACTGCCAAGCAGTTACCGTTTGTTTAGGAGCAAAGCCAGGAGAACAGGGCTTTGAGTTAAGTGTCTCATTAGAACACCAAGGGTAAAATCAAAGCATGTGTTTCATTAGATGCACCCTCTCCTGATCATGTCATGTCATGTTGCTGAAAAAGCCCTATATGCAGTAGACAACCAATCTGAAATGTATTGATCAAGGTGAACAGTGATCGAAACCACAAGTATTGCTCTGACATTTCTGCGTGGATGTGTCATCAGAATCTCAAGATCAATATGCCCAACACCAAAATTATAACCTTTCCTTCCAAGTTTTCATTTTCTTATTCACTCTCTTCAACCATTGGCAACATCACCACCCACTTTGTTAATCAGGCACGAAGCCTTGCTTGTATCCTTTCTCTCCTTTGCTTCCATATTGTGACCATTATCGAATCACATTACTTCTGTTACAAAAATGTAGCTCTCCTCTCTGTTCTCTCAGCAAAAACTACCACCAATGTCCTTTTAACCTTCTGACATTTTTTTTCTTCCTAGTCTCCCATTATCTCACCTTGATCTGCTCACTCACCTCTTTTCAACAGTTCCAAGCAAAAATTATGGACCTCTCCCATTGTTCTGACCACATGACACCCTTTCTTAAAAATGTACATAGGCTTCCTCTGTCAAACACTCTGGGGTCTTGCCCTCCTTTACTCTCTGCACTTAAACCACATTCCCAACATTATTTGCCTATTACTTTCATCCATCCAACTCTATCAGTTCCCCTAGGGTCTCATGAAACAAACTCTGCCCTTATGCGTGAAATTGCTCCTCACAAGCCCTCTGTACAATTGTTCCCCTTATTTCTTTCAAATGCTTCTTCAACACTTACTTTTTTTCAATGGAGCTTTTGGTTAATTGGTTCAAACACCAATCTATCAGTAAGGGTAAATACATACAGTTGATATAATTATGTGTTCTTCTCCTTTCCCTCCCTTTCCTGTATTTCCCTATATTTGTGTTTAGGTTGTGGGCTCCTTGTAACATGAACCTTTCAAATCAGTTATTTGTAAAGTGTCATGTACACAGATGGTGCTGTAATAATAATAATAATAATAATAATAATAATAATAATAATAATAATAATGTATAATGCAGCAGTAGTAGCAGCAGCAGCAGTAGTAATGCATTATAGTTGTCTTAGAATGGAGCATCTCATCCAGAGTTCAGCTGCTTATCTGAGAGACAGTTGCAAAATTTGCTCATGTTGCTTTTCGTTCTTCTTTCTTTCTTTCTTTCTTTCTTTCTTTCTTTCTTTCTCTCTCTCTCACCCTTTGGTGTTATTCCCAACACTCAATTAAGATTAACTAAAGAGAGGTAGGGACGCAGGTGGCGCTCTGGTCTAAACCACAGAGCCTAGGGCTTGCTGATCAGAAGGTCAGCGGTTCGAATCCCCATGACGGGTTGAGCTCCCGTTGCTCGGTCCCTGCTCCTGCCAACCTAACAGTTCGAAAGCACGTCAAAGTGCAAGTAGATAAATAGGTACCGCTCCAGCGGGAAGGTAAACAGCATTTCCATGCGCTGCTCTGGCTCGCCAGAAGTGGCTTAGTCATGCTGGCCACTTGACCCGGAAGCGGTAAGCCGGCTCCCTCCGCCAGTAAAGCGAGATGAGCGCCGCAACCCCAGAGTCATTCGTGACTGGACCTAACGGTCAAGGGTCCCTTTACCTTTACCTAAAGAGAGAGGGGAGCCATGTGCACTAGATCTACCCACTCACCGTCGCCCCAATACTCTCCTTGTTATTTTGGTTCACAGGGGGAGCCTGCATGCATTCAAGAGGCTTCCCATTTATTGACAGCAGATGGATAATGCAGGAGCAGGGCTGGCATAACGTTAGAGGTGGGGCCAGCGTGCCTGGCATGCACTCTATTTATTGCTCCATACAATCTTGAATTGCCTGAACAGGGCTATAGATTTTCCAGGATAACATATCATTTTGTTTTCTGTGTTAAAGTAAAAAGAAAAGAAAAGCAAAAATTCCTGGTCAACAAGACTATATATAGAACAAATGCAGAAACCATTTACTCCCTAATCCCAAACAACAATCTGATCATGATGACAAGACAAACAACCAGAGTTATATCAGAGGACAAGTGGAGACAAATGGCAAGCTGATTGTTTGGGATGCCTGGAGGGAAAACAGGTTATCATTACATTTCAGAAAGGTCTTGTTAGCTTTATCACTGGCGAATTCTGCTGACCAGTGGTAGCATTATTTTTTTTAATGGGAAGAGATTGATGGCCACACTTCAAATGCTGATTGTATTCTACAACTTACATAATAGTCTAAAAGCATCAGCACAATCCAGCATAAATTCTGCTAACTGACTAGGAAGAAGTGTATGTAAGGGAGGGAGAGAGAGAGAGAAGGGGAGGGGAAGAGCATTACAATTCAATGACTGCAGGAAACTCTTTGCTTTCAGAAGTTAGGAAGCCTGACTTCACCTTGTGCTTTCATATTATGCTTTTGGAGAAAATGATTGTGCAAACCTCCCTTATCCTACCTCTTCTTTTCCTGCACTGATTGTGTCTTTCATGCCATAAGATAAAATTAATGTACTGGAGAGAAATGCTTATGAACTGAAAGCACTGATAGCTGAAGTCTTCATAGCAGAGTAAGAGAAAATGGATAAAGTACCTATCAGGATCAGCCTGGCTGAACAAGAAACCTATGGCAATACCTTTAGGGATGCCAGAAATCTGAGTATCCTCTGTGACATTGCAGGGATCCTGGAGCATGACCTGTTGTACAGCTACTTTGTGGGGGGATTGAAAAAATATCACAGACCATCATTAGTATGAAACCCATGCCTTAGTTGCAGTAGAACCCCTGAGACCTGTGAGCATCCCATCATGTTGGCTGCTAATGCTAGGTCTGAAAAGCTTGAGGGTAACTCCCCACTCCCCACCCAAAAATCCCCAGCGAGGTCTGAGCATCCTCAGTGGCCACAAAAAAGTTGAGCTCCAGTTGGAAAAGAAAAATTAGGGAAGGGGACTAGAATGTGCTTATCTGTGAGGAAGGCAAAGTTGGCTGGCTGTCAACCTGAACAAGAACACTCCTGCTAGGAGGTAAGTATATTCTGACACACACACACACACACACACACACACACACACACACACATATATTGTATATCACACTTGTTTCTACTTCTGTATACTTTGCTATTCCAGTGGTCCTCCCACCTTTGTCACAATAAATTTCCGATTTCAAGTCCCTTAATGGGAGTTGATGCCAATTTTTCTTTTCAGAAAGTCATCTTTTTGAGCTTGGCTTCATCTGCAAGCTGCATGAAGTGTATGGTTTTTGACATGTAAGAAGTTCTTATTATGTTTAAGTAGAAGCCAGTGATTTGTTGTCATGCAAACTGTCACTGATGACTTCTGAATGTCTCGAGTGCTAGCTTTGTAGGTGTCATCTGTTTGTTTTGCTTAGGATTCTTCATTCCCCCACAGATTTCATGTCAACAGTGGAGCAGAAGTCTGACATAATGTTCTCCCCCACCACATGACAATGCTGCTCTACTGAATCCATGTATACAGAAGGATGAGAACATACACAATATGCTGTTGCCAAGTAACAACAAACCATTAAAACTTGTAGTAGCATTAACCCCACTCAAACTTTGGTTTATAGGAAGCTATTCTCTGCCTTGTCATTGGGCAGACATCACATTTCTGCATTCAATTCCCACTACCCCTTAGTAGAGGTGGGCAAATCGGCCAGTTTTGGTTTCTCTCAGGGCTCATCCAGACTGCCTTTTGTGCCATATTTCTAGGCATAGGTCCAGGATTTAAAGCTGAGTGTCTGATTGGTTTTTTTGTTTTTGTTTCGTCCTGGCACTTTCCTTGGGAAACCCCTATTTTACCGCTGAATCAGAGCAAACAGCAATTGGATTTTCTGTAGATTGTCATTTGCTCTGATTCAGCAGTAAAAAATGGGTTTTCCCAAAGAAAGTACTGGGACAAACAACAATAACAGCAACAACAACACTTGGAGGCCCACCGTTCAGCCCGGACACTGAGGTCCAGCTCCAATGGCCTTCTGGCAGTTCCCTCACTGTGAGAAGTGAAGCTACCGGGAACCAGGTACAGGACCTTGTCGGTAGTGGCACCCTCCCTGTGGAACACCCTCCCATCAGATGTCAAGAAAATAAGCAACTATATGACTTTTAGAAGACATCTGAAGGCAGCCCTGTTTAGGGAAGTTTTAAATGTTTGATGTTTTATCGTATTTTTAATATTCTGTTGGGAGCCGCCCAGGGTGGTTGGGGAGGCCCAGCCAGAAGGGTATAAATGTTTAATAATAAAATTATTATTATTATTATTGAGCATTAAAGTGTGGACATGTGCCTGGAAAGCGCAGCACAACAGGGAGTCTGGATGAGTCCTCAGTTTCTCACTTTTCCATTCTTAAGTTCAATTCTCCACATTTCAACACCAGTAGATTTTATTTTTAGGTTGTCAAGAAAATTTACCAGCATTTTAGCATGAAATTCTACCTAATACACATATTTTTACAAAGCAATTTCCCCTAATATAATGCAACTTTCTGTGTTTTTTTCACTAATATATGCATTCATACGCATGCTTTACCCTAGTTATATGCACACATTATGGAGAACTGTGTTGCAAAATTTGCAGAAGCGCAAATTTTAATGGGTGGCTGTGTTTTGGTACACATGATGCAGTTTAGGTAAGCTCACCTTTAAATGTGAATTGAATTGAATTTCTCCCGCAGTAAGTCAGATTGGTGGCATTCACCTTATTTTGAATCTGAATCGGCTCACTAAAACCCTTTCTCTGCCTTAAATGAAAAATGGCAATTCTCACTGGTATGGTGCAGGAAAACCACAACATATTCCTTGCCAGTATCAGGGGGATTATTTTCATTTCCCCTCTCATTTGGAAATAACCAGTCACCAACTGATGGATTTTATTTTATCTTTTTGCTGGAGTGAGGGGGTGGGTAAGCAGAGTGTTAAGAAAAACAAATAGGGAATAAGCACCAGAAGATTGAATGTGATGTAAAAACACAAAGATTGTGCTGGTTAATATCATAATTGCACCTTAAAAGAGCAAGAAGGCAGTCTGAAAAAAAAAAGATGTGAATGTGAGTGTATTGTTTCAAAGTAGTAAGAATTTAGGTTGCGAGCAGCTTTAAAGCACATTCACAGCCCTCATTCCCTCAAGGAATCTGGGACACCGTGGTTTAGCGTTGCTGGGAACTGTAACTACTGACCCAGAATTCATTGAGGGAAATAATATGCTTCAAGTGTGTTTTAAAGGTACAGTATTTACACAGTCATAGGCAGGGTAAGCCCTGCCATGGAGGAGGATGCACCCTGATTCAGGTGCCACCATGAGTGGGGAATAAATAAAGGCCAGAATTTGTATCAGAATGGTGCAGCAAGACTTTTTAAAGAGGTGGCCCTCTTTAAATATGTTGAGGGATGGTCACCATTTGGTCTCTGCTTCAGACAGCAGAATATACTGATTTGACACTGAACTTGAATGCACAAATATTTTCAAAGACTACTGAATCCCTAAAGATTTGTAGGCTTGACCATGTAGTATTGAAATGATTTTATTCTAGATGGCTGCTGTGCCTCAGTTCTACCAAATCAGTTAATAGGATCAAGGTTTTGTATCTTTACGAATTCAGAGAAGTTGATGTCGAATATAGCTGCTAAATGGAGAAGGCATTATGTGACTTGATGTGGCTGCAGCTATCATTGCAAAGAAATGCTTTTGTGCAGAAGTTCACACAGTTTTGCACATTTTAACATGCCACTGCAAACAGAATAAAAGGTTGGTGGAGACGTGGCCGGTCCAATTTGTGCAGTGAGTCACTGTGCATTAACAATTCACCCATGTGAGGATAATGATTTTTAGCATTGTAGAGTATTCAAATACCTTTGCAAAACATGAGCTTGTGATCTATACATGAGAAAGGCAGGAGAAGTCCACATACTGCAGATTGGGACTGGGAGTGAGAGGTAGCATGTTGCCTAAGGCTATGTATTAAGTTAGTGGACAGGCAAGATTTTAATTTAGGGATTTCTTAAGAACTACAGTGGAACCTTGGTTCTTGAACTTAATCCGTTCCGGGAGTCTGTTCAATTCTCGAAACCATTTGAAAACCAAGGCGCGGCTTCCGATTGGCTGCAGGAGCTTCCTGCACTCAATCAAAAGCCGTGTCGAACATTTAGCTTCTGAAAAACATTTGAAAACCGGAACACTTACTTCTGGGTTTTTGACGTTTGAGAGCCAAAACATCTGAGTACCAATGTATTCAAGACCCAAGGTACGACTGTAATGAACATACAAGAGCCCTGCTGGATCAGACCAAACGCTCATCTAGTTCAGCATCCTTTTTCTCTTATACTTCCTACAATATTGTATGACATCATAGTAATTGATAGCATTGTCTTCCCTTACCTTGTCCAATCCCCTTTTAAAGCCATCCAAGTCAGTGGTCATCACTAAGGGCTTTTTCCAATTATATTTTATTAGTCATCAGTACGCTTTGTGGTAGCAGATTCTGTAGGTTAACTGTGCAGTACGTGAAGTAGTATTTCTTTTTGTCTGACTGGAATCTTCCAACATGATTCACACTCCCATTAGGCTATGCTAGGAGATGTCCCAGCACCCCTAACAGCTCACTTTGTGTAAAGGAAATGTTCTCAAATGTTAACCTAATGATATATGGCTCAGATTAAGATTCATTATATATATGTGGCTCAGGTAATGACCTTTTTTGAAAGGGATTCCTAGAACAATAATAGAATCATTGAGTTGGAAGGAACCCTGGTGTCATGTAGTCCAACATCCTGCAATGCAGGAATCTCAGCTAAAGTATCCATGACAGATGGCCATCCAACCTCTGCTTAAAAACCTCCAAGGAAGGGAAGTCGGCCACTGTCGATCAGCTCTTATTGTCAGAAAGTTATTCCTAATGTTTAGTTGGAAACTCCTTTCTTGTAACTTGAAGCCATTGGCTTCAACTTGAAGAGACATATGTACATCATACAATAGTTTTGTGGATTACTGACCCAAGTAAAACATGCCTGGTGCCACCATCGTTGCGATTAGACACCAGGCTAAAATATACTTTTACTTATTCAGGCATTTGGTAGTAACTGTATAGATGAGCCTATACTGTGGTGCTCATCTCATTATGGGGTGCAGTAGAACTTGTCATTATTTTTGCTGTTGGGGAAACATTTTTGGAATTCTGTTATTGTACATGGCTTCACATTGTATTTTTTTGTATATTTTATCTGTATTTTATTTTGTTGTTGCTTTTGAGACCTGTTTTGTATGAACCATGCTTTAGCTTTTTTGGTGTACTTTAGCTGAAATCCCTGTATTGTAGAGTACAGTACTAGACTGGATGACCCTTGGGGTCCTTTCTAACTATACAATTCTATGATTCCGTGATAAGTGACAAATGAACTGGTGTGTTTTGGGAACTGGTGTGAACAATATTAAGAAAATTATGACATAAGTGTTAAACGTTGACCCAGGCAGAGCACCCCAGTGTACCTTTGTGCTGTGCTTGGGGTGTGTGTGGATTGGGTAGGGATGTTGATCTGCGCAGCTCTTATTTGTGAAGCTGGTCTCTCCCTTGCCACTGCTAATGTCACTCCATTGGTGCACTGGTGCAGCACTCTCTTTTAGCAAAATAGAGTTAATGGAAGTGGCATCAGGCTGGGCTGGGCTGGGCTGAGCCCAGGGTCCATGGGATACTGAGATGGTCTCCCTTGCCATCACAAGATGGCATTGGGCCTGATGCAGGTCTAATCACTTTCCCGCCACCTTCCTCCCCAGCTATCATGGGCTGCAGTGATGCAGATGTGGCGGGGACAGGAAGTTTTAAAATCTGCCCCAATTGATATCAGCACATAATGCAGCCTTTGGAATGCTTGTGGGGGCCAGGCATATAACACCAATACTGACACCAATACTGTAATAGATGAATTAACTGCCTGTTCAATTTTAAGTGCTGGTGTTGACCTCCTAAATAGTTTGGGAATAGGGCATTTGACAAACCACCTACACCCATGGAATCATGCCTCTGAGCTCCTCCTCCTAAGTCCACCATCAAAATGCATTAGAGAGACAGGTGCTAGAGAGACTTTTCAGAAGTGTCCTCTGCTTTGGAACTCTCTCCCAAAATAAGTAAAAAGGTAAAGGGACCCCTGACCATTAGGTCCAGTCGTGTCCGACTCTGGGGTTGCGGCACTTATCTCACTTTATTGGCCGAGGGAGCTGGCATACAGCTTCCAGGTCATGTGGCCAGCATGACTAAGCCGCTTCTGGCGAACCAGAGCAGCGCACGGAAATGCCATTTACCTTCCCGCTGGAGCGGTACCTATTGATCTACTTGTACTTTGACGTGCTTTCGAACTGCTAGGTTGGCAGGAGCTGGGACTGAGCAACGGGAGCTCACCCCGTCACAGGGATTCAAACCACTGACCTTCAGATCAGCAAGCCTTAGGCTCTGTGGTTTAACCCACAGCGCCACCTGGGTCCCCCAAATAATAAGTACACATGGCCTAATTCTTTTAAATGACTTTGTTTCAAATTATGTTATGCTACAAATGCTGTGAGTCTTTTTTTTCTTTTCTTTTTTGCAACTGGTTCATTTCATTTGTATTTCAAACATTGATTTAAAGTTTTTAATTATCCATTGTAAGCTGCCAGGGGAGGGCTTTGCTCTGGACACCTGTACATAAATATTGATCCTTCCTGCTTAATGTTTATTTGCCTTCTTTCCCCTGTAGAATCGGATATTGCCGACTTTGATGGGAGGAGCTCCCTCCTTTACAGGTTCAACCAAAAACTGATGAGCACCTTCAAAGATGTTGTTTCCCTGAAGTTCAAGAGCATGCAGGGAGATGGGGTCCTATTTCATGGAGAAGGGCAGCGTGGAGATTATATTACACTGGAGCTGCAGAAAGGGAAGCTTTCTTTGCACATCAACCTGGGTATGTTCAAACATTTTGGCATATTTTTCAGAGTGGTGGTTGTTGTTATCATCTTCTTCATCATCCTTTCCTTAAGTCTGCCATTTCTAAGGACAGGTTGGTCAAAAAGAGTTGGGAGAAGGAGAATAATCTGTTGACATGCATTATTATTAATTTGTTAAAATATGGTTTTGAGCTTTTGAGCTTTTAAGAGTATGTCCTAAGCACTCTTGCTGTACAGATGGCATATCTATATGTGAACACTGTGGCAGGTATTATGCTAGCTGACCCAGCCCCCTGAGCTTCATGCATTAATCTGAACCTCAGCACAGAGCTGGTTCTTTACAAGCTTAACATCTATTTGCTCCCTGCATGAATTGCACTCTGCAGGTGCTATACAGCTGCCATTAATTGAGCTTTTGGGTGTGCTGTGCTAGCCTACTGCATTTTGACATCTGTTTATGCCCATGAAAATAGCATGCATGTTAACTACCTAGAACTAACATTTGCAAATTACCTGCAATGTTTTGGCCATCAGTTATTTCTGATATCTTCAAAAAGTTCTCATCAATCTATGTGATGTGTTCAAATCAAATTCCTTGGCTGAAGTTCTTTGCCTGATTGTGTAGTTGGAAATCAGTAAGATGAGCAGTATGTTAATGTACCGTGTTTCTCATAATATAAGACATACCTAAAATATAAGGCATAGCAGGATTTTCAAGGGGTCACAAAATATAAGGCATACCCCGAAAATAAGACGTACCCCGAGCCAACGGGACCCAGCACACCGGCTGCGGCAGGAGGAGGAGGCGGCCTGCCGGGTCGGTGCCCAGAACTGGCTACTGCTGCAGCAGCGCTGCGCCGCACGGAGCCACCGCCGAGCGCTCCAGCCAGCGGGACCCAGCACGCTGGCCGCGGCAGGAGGAAGAAGCCTGCCGGGTCAGCGCCCAGAAGCGGCTGCTGCTGCTGCTGCTACAGCGCCGCACCGCACGGAGCGAGACCGCCGAGTGCCCTGAGCCAGCGGGACCCTGCTGCTGAAGCACCGACAAAGCGCTTCAGCAGCAGTAGCAGCCAGTTCCGGGCGCCAAGCCGCGGCAGGAAGAGGAGGAGGCTTGCCAGGTCGGCGCCCAGCAGTGCCGCACGAAGCGAGACCGCCAAGCGCCCTGAGCCAGCGGGACCCAGCAGTGCTCTGTAGCACTTTGAATCCTCCTCCTCCTGCCGCAGCTCGGGGCGCTCCACGCGGCGCTGCTGGCCGCTTTGTCGGCGCTTCAGCAGCAGCAGCCAGTTCCGGGTGCCGAGCCGCGGCAGTGAAGCCCGGGCTATGACCTGCCTCCTGAGCTACCTGAGCGGCGGCAGTCCCTCCGCCGCCCTCCGCGCCTTGCTCAAGCCTTCCTGGAGGCACCAGCCGCCTGCTCCGCCGCCGCCGCAGAGCCACCTCGCCTTAGCGCCCAGCGCAGCCCGCCTGGCCGCGTCGGTGGCTTCAGCCACCGCCGCATCCGGGCTCCCCTCTCAGCTGTTAGCGCTGGCGGGGCGAGGGTCTTCACCGCCGCCGCCGCCGGCTCCGCCTGCCCCTTCCGCCTCGCAGTACTGCCTCAGCTCGGATGCTTCCTCCGAGCTCCCTTCGCGGTCGGGAGGCAGCGGGTTCTGCCCATCCCGGGTGGTGGTGGTGGCCAAGATGACCCGCTACGAGTTCGAGCAGCAGCGGTACCGCTACGCGGGGCTCTCCGAGGAGGACCTCAAGCAGCTAGTGAGTGGAGGTGCTCAAGGATCGCGTGTTTAAATCTTCCCTTTCGGCCTGCAAATGGGCCGAGATCATAGAATGGCAGAGTTGGAAGGGAACCCTGAGGGTCATCTAGTCCAACCCCCTGCAATGCAGGGAATATGCAATTGTCCCTTAAGGGGATCGAACCTGCAACCTTGGCGTTATCAGCGCGCGGCGCTTGAAGCCCTGTTCTGGACCCATAATAAATGTGGATTGCTGTACCATACTTAATAAAAATAAGACATCCCCCGAAAATAAGCCATACTGTGTTTTTTTGGAGGGAAAAAGAATATAAGACGGTGTCTTATTTTAGGAGAAACACGGTAATACTCTGAAATAAGTATCCCTATTCACTTAGGGATGGGGGTGGGATTTGAGGGTGGTATGCTATGCAATCTAGAACTAAGCTGCCGAGTCCATACTTCCTGAAGCAATGTGTGGGTTGGCATGCTCCAGAATCTATA
Organism: Darevskia mixta; assembly: GCA_034641385.1. Classification (NCBI taxonomy): domain Eukaryota; kingdom Metazoa; phylum Chordata; class Lepidosauria; order Squamata; family Lacertidae; genus Darevskia; species Darevskia mixta. The sequence continues at coordinate 6,636,035 of JAWWNH010000001.1, read as the reverse complement.
CCCCTTCAGAACATGAATGATGTGATCTGCTCTTTATTATTTCCGTTAACTTTACCATTTCCCAGCTGCTAGGTGCAACCAAAAAGCACAGTGACTTTAATAATAATAATAATAATAATAATAATAATAATAATAATAATAATTTATTATTTGTACCCCGCCCATCTGGTCAGGTCTCCGCAGCCACTCTGGGCGGCTTCCAACAAATATTAAAATACATTAAAATATCACAGATTAAAAACTTCCCTAAACAGGGCTGCCTTCAGGTATTTTCTAAATGTCAGGTAGTTGTTTATCGCTTTGACCTCTGATGGGAGGGCGTTCCACAGGGCAGGCGCCACTACCGAGAAGGCCCTCTGCCTGGTTCCCTGTAGCTTTGCTTCTCGCAGTGAGGGAACTGCCAGAAGGCCCTTGGCGCTGGTTCTCAGTGTCCGGGCTGAACGGTGGGGGTGGAGACGCTCCTTCAGGTATACAGGACCGAGGCCGTTTAGGGCTTTAAAGGTCAGCACCAACACTTTGAATTGTGCTCGGAAATGTACTGGGAGCCAATGTAGATCTCTCAGGACCGGTGTTATGTGGTCTCAGCGGCCGCTCACAGTCACCATTCTAGCTGCCACATTCTGGATTAATTGCAGTTTCCGGGTCACCTTCAAAGGTAGCCCCACGTAGAGCACATTGCAGTAGTCCAGTAGTAGTGCAGTTCAGTGGTCCAAGAAGCGACCGCATGTCATTCTAATCGATAAGTATGGAAGTATTGCACTGGCTGCCAGAAGTGACCTCACCCAACTCAGTATCTTAGTCCTAGTGTGTAAAGCCCTAAACAGCTCTGGACACACCAACCTAAGAAACTACCTTTTTTCAATATTGAACATCTTGGGCCTTGTGAATGGTTGGGGAGAAACTGTTGGTGGCACTGCTGCTGAGTAATGCCCATTTGGAGTTGACCCATGATAGAGCCTTCTTGGTGGTGGTAAAACATTAATGTTCACCTAGGCATAAAATGACAGATACTGTAGGTGCTGTCCCTGGCAACCTTGACATTTCCAGCTGTCAAGAGTATGTGATTCTTTATGATGTTTTTAGATGCTTTTAATTGTCTCTGAATATTTTAAATAAGTTTGTGTGGCTTTTTAATTGCATTCTATCATGTTTGTGTTTGCTGCCCCTGGGAGCCTTTGGATACAAAAGTTGGATACAAATTTACTAAATAATGCCTGGGGGGTGAAAAGATTGCTGTGGCCATCTACTAAGCCAAAGCATGCAAGGATGTATGGTTACTTCCTAGACCATCTTAGGAGCAATTTTCAACCTGTTTTCTAGCTGCTCTAAGCATGGAAACCACAAACTGAAAGATAAATACAAAATAAAAAGCAGCCCTAGGACCACTGTATGAAATTGTAAGCCGTTTTTAAAATGAAATTGTGTATGTGTGTGAAATCACACATTAAGTTGCAAATGGGGACTTAACAGGTTTTCAGAGGGTTGTGTGTGAAATAGAGATGAGCGAATCAAGGCAGTTCTACCCCTCGCTAGGCTTTCTCCAAAATAAGTGTGCATAGGACTGCAGCCTTGGAAGAACACATAGCAAGTGCATGACTGTAGTTTCTGGGGAAACCCATCACACAGTTGAGGATTCTGAGATCCCTTTTATTCAGTGTGACATGGAGCACAGTCCTAAAGCATGTTTATTCAACAGTTCCATGAGACTGAATCCCGCTGCGAAAAGACGGCAACCTTAAATGTACTTAACTACGTGCTGGATTACCTATTTAGAGGTGTTTTCTTTCAGTCCTGCTGCCTGAATGACATTAATCTGGAGGCAGACACAGATTTCATTTGACTCCACCTAGCTGTGCCTTCTCCATAGGTACCTGGCTGATTCCTTACCTATTCGCTGCTTCTTAACCTACACGTAGTATGCTTTCTCTTTGATGCAGGTTGATTTGCTTAGATTGTATCATTTCAAATCTCCTTAGCTGCTTTTATACATTGTCTGCTTCAGCGTGTGTTCATTACAGAAAATCAATAAAAATTGGCTTGTTAGCCTGTCAGCTTGTTAGGAAATATGATTTCTTTAAGGCTTTGATCATTTGATTCATTTTGAGATTGTTCTGCAAACAGCAGAAGCACAGTGAAACTAGTATTTTAGAGAGGCAACAATGATTTATGTGACATTCTTGGGGCAATAGCAGTATTATTTATTCAATGGGATCAGTTTTCCCTCTCTAAAATTTGCAGTGGAACCTCATTCTAGCCTTGCCTTTAAAAATCCCAAAGATTTCAATAAAAAGTATGCATTTGATTAACAGTGTTACTACAGTGTAATTTCTCCACCACCTCAGTGTGTTAGACATATATAGAGAATTATGTCTAGGGACTAGGTGGTGCCAAGGATGTAAGGAGGTAATAGTAGGGTTGTCATTTTTTTTTTAGTTTTGTCCAAACTTGTTGAGCTTTTTTGCCAAAATCGCAAAAAAAAAAAAAAAAGATGTTTCTGAGCTATTTTGAAGGTAAATCAGCAAAAACGACACTGCTGACTTGGGCTGCCATACATCCAGATATTCCTGGACATTTTGCCAAATTTAGGTAATAGATGACAGGAAGGCATTTATCCCGAATGGTGTCATACTTCCAAGGACATCAGTTGGAATATGCCACACCCAAAAGTGGCTCTCCTGGTGTGGCAGAAATGCAATGCTAGCTTTGCAGCAGAAGGGGCACTGTTGCTTACTGGGACAAGGGAGACCTAAAAGCAACCATTTTCAGTGTGTCCAATATGTGCACAACTGTGCATGCTCACATCATGCCAAACTCGTAAGTGACCCAAAAAGTCACCAAAAGGGGCAGAACGGGGAAGGGGGTGGAATGGGGTGTTTGCAGGCTTTTTCAAAGATGTTTCAAATATACACAATTTCACTTAAACGCACAGTGCCTTGGAACATAACCCCCCGCATACATTGGGAGTTGCCTGTATAGAGCAGTCATCCCCAAACTTCGGCCCTTCAGACGTTTTGGACTACAACTCCCATCATCCCTGACCACTGGTCCTGTTAGCTAGGGATCATGGGAGTTGTAGGCCAAAACATCTGGAGGGCTGCAGTTTGGGGATGCCTGTTATAGAGCATTCCTCCTGCTACAGGTGTGGTTTGTTGTTGTTCAGTCGTTCAGTTGTGTCCGACTCTTCGTGACCCCATGGACCAGAGCACGCCAGGCACGCCTATCCTTCACTGTCTCTCGCAGTTTGGCCAAACTCATGTTAGTAGCTTCGAGAACACTGTCCAACCATCTCATCCTCTGCCGTCCCCTTCTCCTTGTGCCCTCCATCTTTCCCAACATCAGGGTCTTTTCTAGGGAGTCTTCTCTTCTCATGAGGTGGCTAAAGTACTGGAGCCTTAACCTCAGGATCTGTCCTTCTAGTGAGCACTCGGGGCTGATTTCTTTAAGAATGGATAGGTTTGATCTTCTTGCAGTCCATGGGACTCTCAAGAGTCTCCTCCAGCACCATAATTCAAAAGCATCAATTCTTCGGCGATCAGCCTTCTTTATGGTCCAGCTCTCACTTCCGTACATTACTACTGGGAAAACCATAGCTTTAACTATACGGACCTTTGTTGGCAAGGTGATGTCTTTGCTTTTTAAGATGCTGTCTAACAGGTGTGGTTCCATAGCCATAATTGGTGATTTCTTGTGTTTGGCATTCATCCAGATCTATTTGTTATATATTCTTAGAGTCAAGTTTAGGCAACTCTGATTTATCCTTATTAATTAGCTATCAGATTAATCTGTTAAGAGGCAAATAGTTAATGAACTAAAGCCACTAACAGCCAGTAAACTTGCTTCTGTTCCCTACTCTTTAAAACAGACAAGTTTGCAAGGATTCAATTGTGTTGCCTACCAAAGCTTTTTCCTTTCCTCCCTCCTTTTGGTTAGAAGATGATTCTTTTCTCAGATGATCATTTCAGGGCTGAGGTTGTGCCCCAACCCTTCTGTCCACTTCAAGGATTCATTTCACAGCTGCTGCAGCTCTTCACTGCGCTGGGTCATCTCTGTCCACGCAGAAAACAGGTCTTTGATTCCCTGTAATTGAACCCCTGCCTTGGGCGAGGTGTGTTAGCTGTGTGTGCTGCATTCAGCTATCCGTATGCAATCAAGCAAGGAAAATAAGAAAGCCTGGAGTAAATGTCTGGAGTGTATAGAAAAAGAGTTCATGTGAAGCATAAAGACAGCATCAGGTTCCCCAAGGAGAATCAGTAACAATAACAACAATAATAAACCCTTCCTATTTTCCTATTTCTGGTTCTTGCTTTTTCCTTCCTTTTGAAATGTAAACCTAGTGCAACTGTTCATTATTGTCAGCTAAGAGAGCGCTTGTCTCTTGTGGTTAAATCATAATAATTCAGTATCATGTGATATTTCCTGAGCCACATTCTCCTACTTCAGAAATAAAGGATTTTGTCATCTGCAATGGTTTCCCTGATCTGTTATACCATATCCCAGGGGCAGGAACATTTTTTTCAGGCTGAGGGCCTCATTTGCTGCTCTCTCTCTCTCTCTCTCTCTCTCTCTCTCTCTGTGTGTGTGTGTGTGTGTGTACAAACCATTGGCGGGTGGGATCAGAGGCAAAAGTTGGCAGACTAACAAATGTGAATTTAACTTCTTTGCAATAGACTAGTTTCTTCACACTGACACATCCCTATCTATCTTCCATCCAGGCAAGCGAGAAGTGTTATCAGAGCTCAAGGACAGCCTGGCAAAAGAAACCCCCCAAAAACAAAGGATGCAAAGCAGGGCTAGTGAGGGATATGGCTCAGAGAAGAGGGAGTGTGGCCTGAGGAGAGTCCGAAGGTCCATGAAGGATGCATTTGACCCCCAGGCCTAATATTTCCTTAATCAGAGACATGGATGGAGATTATTTTAAAACATCATTGCATAGTGATCTCTCTCTCTCTCTCTCTCTCTCTCTCTCTCTCTCTCTCTCTCTCTCTCTCCCTCCCTCTCCCTCTCCTCGGAAAACAGATCAAATTCTAAAATGACAAAATGAATAAGGGGCATCAGGCAAGTAGGAGGAAGATTGTGGGTGGCAAAAGAGCACTAGACAGATTGTAACAATACATAGCAAGAACCAAGGCAGTATATGTTAGAGAGACATCTGAAAATAACAAAATGAATTTCATCATATCAGTTCTGCACAATAGTGCTTTCTCATAAGAAGTTTCCTTACCGGAAGACACACATCTTGCATAGTTACAAGCTTGCTAAAGTTAAGGCAGCAGCTAATAATATTTCTCAATCTGTATTTTTAGATGGGTGAATTTTAGGCATGCCTACATAACTAGTGATTCATAAAGCCAAATGCAGCCCACCAACCTTGTGTTGTGACCTGTTGAGTGCTTGATAGCCCCCGGTGCCTACTTCTCCAATTTGGCAGGTAGACAGCGAAGCAAGGCTTTTCCTTTTGCAGTTTTACTTCTGCAGTCTAGCATGGTAGGCTACAAGCTTTGAAGGCCTGCTCTGGGGCCTTTTTTATCTACATTAACTTTGTGCCACTTATAAATTAGTGGTGAATGCTTCACCAACAGCATGGGCACATGTAACCTATCGTCCCACCACTAGAAATTTCTTCTCAAAGTTCCAATTATTTCTCATGAAATTATTCAGATGTTTCGCTTAAGAAAGAGTCTAATAGTTTTCTGTGAAATTTCACGTTAAGCAAAAGAAACAACAGACAAAACAAAACAAAAACATAAAAAACAGGCATTTTCAACTCTCAAACAGTCGTAATAGCAAAACTGCAACAATGGTTTGATTTGAGAGAAGATATTCCCTGTACGAATTAGCACCTATTCCAACACAGAGAACGAGGTCAGATTTATCTGCAAATAGTTGTGCACCTCACCCTCATCCTTGCCCTAGTGTGAAGATTTGCAAAGATGGTAAACACACTCTTAAATTCAATAAACTTCACAGTGGGCACTTAAAATAAATAGAATCCCAATAGTTACCAAAGTTTATTAAGAGGGGATTTTAAACTTAACAGGCCCACTCCATGTAAGTATCCTGAAAATGGTCTCTAGTTTGAGAATATTAAGTGTTTTGCCACCTCAACTAGCATTATTTAGCAATAAACTCAACAACTACCGTATTTACTCAAATGTAATGCATTCCTTTTTTGGACAAATTACATCGTGAAAATTAGGGTGCGTATTAGATTTGATGGAGCCAGAAAATACTTTTTTGGTTTCAAGGTTTTGAAAATTGAGGTGTGCATTAGATTCAATGGTGCATTGGATTCACGTAAATATTGTATGTGGTCTACCAGAAATTGGTTAATGGTTCATCAATGGACCACAGTCTACCCTATGCCCACCCTGATCTATACTTGTGTATATTTACTCAGAAGTGAGTCCCACTCTGTTCAATGTGGCTTACTCCAGTTGTGTCTATAAGATTTGAGCCTTTAGATGCAATCTAACACATCCCATTCAGAGTGACTGACTCACAGCTAGTGTGTGTAGGATTGCAACCCTAGTCTAGGTTAAAAAGAGGTGACATCTGATTCTATGATCAGTTGATACGTGCTATATTTAAGTAGATTTTATTTTCATCTGAAGAGACTGAGCTAAAAGCATTAAAAGGAGAATTAGTTTTTTTAAGCCTTTTCTCATCTTCCCTTTTCTGATTAATTATGTTTGTGACAACTTTCGAGAGCTTTCCCCTTGTTACATAAACCCATTAACATGCTTTGTCCTCAGCTAATCTCTTTCTTTCTTATTTTTTCATTGGAAATGATGCCTATTATTCCTATACCTAAAGGAGATTAGGGCATTACAATTGTAAAATATCCATTGTTGAAAGGAAGTTTTAAACAGAGTTCTTTGACACTATTAGTGACTCTGCTTTTCATGAGAGAGTTCAGAACATCCCATTGATTTTACAAAGAGAGGGAGGCCATTTAGGCTGAAGTTCTATGCATTAGGACTGGAGGAATGGACAAACATTTTGAAGTCAAGGGCCACCAATGTTTCCTTGGAAGAAAAGTGCCCAGGGACTGCACATACATACCCCAACCATATGGCTACATTGAATACAACCCTAAGTTTCTCTATCAGCTGTGTGTGTGTTTGTGATGTAAAACATGTTGAACATTTCATGACACATATTGGTTCAGAAAATGTGAATTAGGGTTTGTTTCCCATTCCTAGTCCTGCAGCAGCACCAGGTCATTCTGCTTTTTTGCTCTTACGTGTCAGGAATGTGGAAGCAATGTAAAGCATGTAACAGTGATGGTGAGGGAGTACAAAACAGAAATGCTGACTGGCTTGTCACAACTGAACCAATATACATGGTCAATTTATTGATGGAGACTGACCACAGTAATCATATTTTGCTGGTTCTTCAAGATCTCTACTGGCTTCCAGTATGTTTCTCACTACAATAAAAGCTCTGGATTGGCCTATAAAACTGTACATGATTTGGGGGTGGAATACCCGAAGGACTTATTCCCCTGTGCTAATCTGCTTGTAGGGTCCTACCATGGGAGAGAAAATGGCACACTTTTCCATGAAGTCATGGGGACCCAACCAGTCTATTCACCCATGATTTCTGCACTACATGATAATTTTAATTGTTCTGTAATGGTTCTGTTGATCATTGGCTACTTCTTAAAATACATTTTTAGGTTCTCCCTTTGTGTGTGTGTGTGTGTGTGTGTGTGTGTGTGTGTATGTATGTATATGCATATATTGTAGGCATGAGTGGAATTTTTGTAAGGTGCCCTGAACACTATTTTAGAGCAAAGGCGGGGTATATCACAAGTGGTCTCTTTATTACTGCATTTGCAATTGTTTGTTATTTTGGAAAGAAACTAGTTTTGCCAAATTTTTTAGATGTTTATTGTTTGTTTACCGATAGTTGCCTTGGTGATATTATCTTGTGCTCTTGATAACGGCATTGCTGCTGCTTCTCTGCATGGGGTGGTGGCTGAGGCAAGGCTGCGTACGTGCACCAGTCAAAACGTATTAGCTGCTAATCATTTCAGAAGCATGGTACCGGAGACTTGGAATCAATGGGTCAGTTGCAATTCGTGTCTTTTCACTGCCCCTGCAGGAGATGCCAAGCTGCGTTTCAGCAACAGTCACACGTCCGTCACCTTGGGCAGCCTCCTGGATGACCAACACTGGCACTCGGTCCTCATTGAGCGATTCAATAAGCAGGTGAACTTCACCGTGGACAAGTATATGCAGCATTTCCGAACCAAGGGAGATTCGGATGACTTGAACATTGATTATGAGGTGTGTCAGTCTTTTTTGTGTAGTGTATGCTGTCCTAAGAGAAATGATGCAGGGAGATAAGTTTTCTCATCCAACCTGGCTTTTTGAGTGATCGCAGGGATGCTGTTTCATCAAACAATGATTACTGCAGAAGGAGGGCACACGTGAAATTAGAGGAAGGGCTGTAGCTCTGTGGTAGAACAGTTGCTTTCCATGCAGAAGACCCTAGAGCGGGCATCCCCAAACTTGGCCCTCCAGATGTTTTGGGACTACAATTCCCATCATCTCTTACCACTGGTCCTGTTAGCTAGGGATGATGGGAGTTGTAGTCCCAAAACATCTGGAGGGCCTAGTTTGGGGGTGTCTGCCCTAGAGTGTCCACTGCCTGTAACCAGAGAAAGCTGGTGCCAGTCAATGCAAACAGTACTGAGCTAGATGAACCAATAGATTGACTCAGTATAAGGCAGTTTTCTGTTCTCCTATCCTGAAAGTTTGAGCCAAGAAAGCTAATCACACACAAGAATAGCAACTCTTGCACTGTCTCCAAGCCACATTGAAATGGGGGGTTTAAACTCCCCTAAACACCACATCTGGTGTGATGCAGTTCAGTTATTAATTACTGCTAGAAGATAGGAACAGCTCCCTTCCTTGCTGCTGTGTTAGGGTGTTGGGGGTTGCCAGCCTCACAATGTGCAAAGGATGACAGCCAAGGTCAGCCAAGCACCTGTAATTTGCCACTGGTAAGCCATCTGCTCTTGAATTAAAAGTGAACCGGGAACAAATCCTTTAAAGAGGAAAAGTGCCAAAAGTGTGGATTGAAAGTCCCCCCTCCTTCTCTTCACAACATCAAGCAACATCAGCATTTGGCCACAGCATCTAAGCATCCAAGGAACATCATGCTTGCTTAAAGTGACCCCTCACAAAACCTACTTAGCAAAAGCACAGCAGACGGAGCAGCAGATTTATCTAAACTGCTAGGAAAGGGGGCAGAGAAAGAGGAAAGCAAGCAACCTACAGATACAGAGGAATCTCATTAGTCCAAGAGACTTGGCAGACATGAGCTACCAAATGCAACACAGAAGAGGTGTGAATTACATCATTCCGCGCCAAGATGGATCCCTGCCTTGGAACGGAAATGTGTACCATTTTAGGAGGATTATACAGCTCTCAAGCTCACACTCTCTTCACCTCTCTCTTTCTCTGCCTCTCCACCCCCTTTTGCTAACTTTCTTTTTGCCCTTGAGTTAGAACATTTGACAAGTTAGGCTTGAGTACATGACTCTCACTCACGCAACATAAAACCATCATTTGGTATTCCATGTGAACTGGGTCATAGTGAAGCTCTACTGATCCGGTGGAACTTGACCATGTGTAACTTTGTAATGGTGAGATACTTTGATTTATCCTGTTTCATGGGTGCTTGAAAAAAAATCTAATTTGAACTGACTTGGTCTGCTATCAATGTACTTTCATGCTTCAAAAATTTTCAAACACAGTTCTTCATTCAAAGAATGTATCACAATATATTTGGGATGCACGCTATGGGAGAAATATGTTTAGAAATGCTTCTTTAAATTATAAATATCCATCATATTATATATTTAAATATTAATGCAGAAATGGGAAAGGAACAGACAAGAGTGAACACATATGGAAGTGACATGGAAATGCACCCAACCGTATTGTAACCCGTAGAATTTCTCCCATGAATTTCTTTGAGTTAAGTTCCAACCATAATACAAATCAGTTTGATCCCAATATGCATTAGGCCAATTTATACCTAAAGACCAGTTCAGAAAAAGAAACTAGGTTTGTTCCTTAGCTTTAATATCTCCATCGCTTCACCCCAGCAACTTCTAGACTAATGAAACTTTATCTTAGCACACTTAAGGGATTAAAGACCTAGCTAAGGGAACTAAAACAATTAGTCTGGTAATTAAAAATATTACTGATCACTAAGGAAACTGTTTTTTTTCCAATAATGCCACAGTATAATTGATATTGATTGCCCTGGTTTTTTGTTTTTTGTTTAAAAAAAAAATCCACAGAAAGGGATCCCTGAGCTAGAGACTTTTTAAAAACAAATTAAAAAAAAACACCCTCAGGAAGGAAGAGCAGAGGTTGCAAAGTGTCTGAAGCAAGAAATAATGAGCCCCAGCTAAAGAGCTAGTCTTTAAATAGAATTCTTTCTGCCAGTACTACATTTAATATGGGCCTTAAAATTACACATGACTATCATAGTGCAGAGGTACTTGAAACAAAGTTTTGTTGCCTTCCTCCTCAAATATGACCTTACCATATGCATTTCAAATGAGTTTCAGACTTGAGCACTGAGCATAAGAACAAAAGATGGGACCTATGACCTATATGTGGGTGTGGGTGTTTGGGGTGAGGTTGTATCACCCCTAAGCCTCTCAGTAGCTTCTGCTACTATCATCCATGGTATCCATCTTGGAAAGCTATTCCCACTGGATGAAAACTTCCAAAACTTGATGCTGGGGGACTACTGCTTAGCTCTGTTTTGGCTTCTCTGCTGTGGTGTGCCACAGGATCCCATCTTTCCCACCCCCACTCTTTAATATATGAAGACAGTGAGCTCCTTTGGAGATTTTGGGTGAGGTGTCGTCAATATGTCATCCAGCTCTGTTTACCTTTTAAAATTGATTCAGGTGATGCCGTGGACTTACTGAACCAGCTTAAAACTTTGTGAGTTACTGCTTGAGGGTCAGTAAATTGAAGTTCAGACCAAACAAGTAGGTGGTTTGCCTGTCCAGGTAGCAGTGTTTACCTTGTGCTGGATGGAATTTCATCCCCCACTAAAGCATTGTACGGAACTGCCTGGTACCAAATTGGTCCATCTCTCTAGTTCAATATTGTCTACATTGACTGGCAGTGGCTGCCGAAGGTTTCCTCCAGGGAGTCTCTCCTAGCTCTACCAGGAGATGGCAGAGAATGAGCCTGTGACCTTCTGCTTGTAAAGCAGATAATCTTCTACTGAACCATACACCTTCCCTTTTTTCTGTCAGGGGTTGCTTGCAATAGACAGAGCCACAACTGATGAAGCCGGGGGGGGGGGGTGTTCTGAATTAATTAAACCAGCATAAAGGCCACTTTGTTCAAGGTTTCATCATGGCTGCTGCAGAATTAGAATTCTCAATTCTACCCAGAAGTAGAGCTGTGTAAAGACCTCCCTACCCCTGCAAACAAAGACCACTGGATGAGGCAAACCTGCTCTGTGCCACCCATCTAGCCCCAGATCCAGCCCTGGGTCAACTTGGGGAGCAGGAATAATGTTTAATTGGGTTTTTGAAACCTTATTAAACAGTTAGGGGTAGAGAAGAAAGAAGGAGACACACTGCATCAAAGGTAGAAGAGTTTGGATTTGATATCCCGCTTTATCACTACCCAAAGGAATCTCAAAGCGGCTAACATTCTCCTTTCCCTTCCCCCCCCCCCACAACAAACACTCTGTGAGGTGAGTGGGGCTGAGAGACTTCAGAGAAGTGTGACTAGCCCAAGGTCACCCAGCAGCTGCAAGTGGAGGAGCGGAGACGCGAACCTGGTTCCCCAGATTACGAGTCCACTGCTCTTAACCACTACACCACACTGGCCTCCAGTGCGGTTTGGGTACAGCAATGACCAGCAAATTTAGAATTCTCGTGTGGGGGAATGAACTTCACTCCCAACATTCTCCAGTATTGCTTGTCATTGTTCTTAATTTTATTTTAGGATTCATCCTGTCCTATCAGGAATACTGATGATTAGCCAAACTTCTTTCTGAGCATGAAGTTGCTTTACAGCAAAGCTGCAAAATAAATACACCATAAAAGTGTGGCAGGCAATGAAAAGTCTTCATCTACTGAAATTTGTCCTTCTAAATCCTGTCCTCTTTTTGTCATTTAGTATTTGACAATGAAGGACATTGGAAAAAACCAACTTCTTTATTCTGTTTTCTATGTATTGTTTGTCCCTGTGTACCTACAAGCCAGAACTTTAGTTTCTCTCTCTCTCTCTGCCTCTCTCTTTCTCCATGTTATGGTTATTAGAGATTTTTTAAAAGAGTGTTGAATTTCTTCTTGTCCCAAAGCTCAGTTTTGGAGGAATCCCAGTCCCAGGCAAACCAGGAACTTTTCTGAAGAAAAATTTCCATGGCTGCATTGAGAACCTTTATTACAATGGAGTCAATATCATTGACCTGGCAAAAAGACGAAAGCCACAGATCTACATCGTGGTAAGAACCCAATACATATTTGCTGACTTGTTCTTTTCTTGAAATTGTCGCTGTTGACAGGTACTGCTTGCTCTATCAAGCAAAAGGCTCTTATCTTACATCTGGCAAGTCATGCACACAATTTGCTTCCTGAAAAGATGTGCTTGAAGGCTGGGGCAAAGCAAAGAGTTATTGAAAGACATGTTTGAAAGCTTCAGGGATCCTGATTTTGTGGGATGTATAACACTGGTGCAGTCAATCACAACATTCCTAGAGTGTACACAAAGGGGACTTGGTCCTCCAGGTAGAGTTTCCTGTGCCAAGACTGAAATCACTTCCTTTGTGTGACCAGAAGTGGGAGTGGCCTTACCTGTAGCTATTCAAAAGATACAGGTGAGCTGCTACTCTCCCTCTCTTCCCACCAGGACTCCGAGGATGCAACATCTCAGGAGATGCTCTCTTGGCTTCCAGCCAAGAGAGGCCCACATGGAGCCTTTCTCCCTTAAGGAGAATCTCCACATGTAAATACATTTAATCTAAGCTAGCCTGCCTTTCTGAGACTGTAGAAGCTTGAAATGACTGTGAGTAAAACCTTTATACTTTTATAAGCTTATGTGTCGTGTATTTTCTTTTAAGAGGGAACCAGGGGAAATATGTGCCAGGATCTGCCTTATTCTAGAAGTTCATAGGAACTTAAACGCCACGCTTTGCTGCGCTTTATTGGGGATGAGAAACTCTGCTAGTTTGGAGCTTGTTAGCACAAGCTGGGATAGGAAATATTAATCAATATTCCCTCATCCACATTCCCTCTCATCTCCCACAAAGGGTTATGGGCCCAGAACTGCGTATTTTGTGTATTTTTAAAGGATTGCTTTGGATTGTGATTTTTGGCAGAGTAGAATTTTTCTGTTTGTACTTCCTGGTAAGCACATGGTCTTTTGTTCTCCATTGTGCTGTGAAAGGGGGATTAGCGACCCCTCCCCTCCCTCAGAGCTCACAGACCTCAGAGGCAGTGAAGATTAGTTTGCATTTTGAGATTTTTAAATTTTGATTTTTGAATTTTAACCATTTTTGGGAATTTTTGAAATTTTTGAAATTTTTTAAATTTTTGAGGATTAAGATGGCAAGCTCAGGTTTTGATAGTGAAGCAAGATCAAGCTTTATGCTGCTGAATGATCGTAACTTTGTGCAATGGAAGCAGCGCCTTTTAGTGCATCTTGGTGCAAAACAAGTGCTTAAAGCGGTGAAAGATCCCAAACCTGATTTTGCTGATTTAACCAAGAAAGCAGATTGGGAAAGGCAAGATGCAGAAGCTAAACACATAATTTTGAGCAGTTTAAAAGATGAGCATTTATCTCTGATTGACTATGAAAGTGATGCATCTCAGATTCTAAAAGATATTGAGAGGGTTTATGCACAATCATCAGAGAACTCTTATAGACATTTATTGGATAAACTACTGAAGTTAAAGATGAATTCCAGAGAACAATTTACAGGGCATTTTAAGGACTTTAATGAAATTGTTCAAAGGATTGCCCTAACTCCCAGAGCTTTTGATGATGCAACCAAAGTGACTTTTATGCTGGCATCATTAGGAAAAGAATTTACTTCATTTAAGAGTATAATGGATCACACCAGAGATTTGACTTTTAATGAACTAGTAAATCACTTAAGAGAGGAATGCAGAGATTACCTTGATTCTCCACAAAGGAATCCAAGGAGGGACACAAGTTATGTTTCTAAGCAATTTCCCAAGTCTAAGGAAGTGTCCAAAGAATTAATATGCCATAACTGCAATTTAAAAGGGCACATTGCAAGGAGTTGCCAGAAGCCCAAGAATAAGTCCCGCCCCTTTCAACCAAAAGGTGAAAAGAAGGGGGGTCACGAGCGTACATTTCTACTGCAAGAAAAGAGTTTAAATGTGCAAAGAAATGAAAGGAAAAGTGACCAATTTATTTTAGATTCGGGAGCTACAAGCCATTTTGCGCATAAAAGAGAATATTTCAGAGAAATTAATGATAGTGAATGGACTGAAATCCAGATTGCTGATGGAAATGTTCTAAAATCACAAGGTGCAGGTTCAATGCGTTTGAAATTCAAGGTGAACAATGAATCTCTTGAAACAACTGTGCCTAATGTTCAATATGTCCCAGAATTGAATTGTAACTTGCTTAGTGTGTCTGCTTTAGACAAGAAAGGTTTCAAGGTTACATTTGCCAATGGAGAATGCAATGTAACGAAAAATGATGAGGTTTATGCTCAAGGGAAACTAATCAATGGTGTTTATGAGATTAACGTTTCAGAAAACCAATCAGCACAAGTCGCCCAATCCAAGCAGAAGCATGAAGCAGATCTGGAGCTCTGGCATCGAAGACTGGGTCACCGGGATATCAGAGTCATCCAGGAACTGCAGAATGGAGATCTTGTGAGAGGTCTACAGGTAAACAAAAGTAACACACCCACACCAAAGTGTATAACTTGTGTAAGTGAAAAAGGAGTCAAACCTTCTTTCCCACGTTGTGCAGAAAAGAGAAGCACAAAAGTTCTGGACATTGTGTACACTGATTTAGCTGGACCTATGAATATACCTTCCTTAGGAGGAAATAAGTATATTTTGATATTTTTGGATGATTATTCAAGGTTTTGTGTGGGATACCTTCTCAAAGAGAAGAGTGAAACAGTGGAATTGTTCAAGCAATACGTAAGCATGGTCAAGAACAAATTCCATCGAGCACCCACCACCCTAATGTCCGATAATGGTGGGGAGTTTTGCTCACGTGAAATGGAAGCCTTCATGGCTCAGGAAGGCATAGCACATGTGACCACAGTAAGCTACACACCTCAACAAAACTCTATTGCTGAGAGGAAATTTAGGTCCATCCTAGAGATGACAAGGTGTATGCTAAAAGGATCCAACTTGTCGAAGAAACTTTGGGGTGAGGCAGCAAATACTGTGATTTATATACAGAATAGGCTGCCAACAAAAGGCACAGAGCGCACGCCATTTGAACTTTGGCATGGAAGAGTCCCAAATTTGTCACACATACGTGTATTTGGAAGTTTGTGCTATTACCACGTGCCCAAGGAGCACAGACACAAACTTGACTCCAGAGCAAAGCCTGGTATCCTAGTTGGATACGCTTCTGGAGGAAAAGGCTACAGAGTTGTGGACTTACAAACAGGGAAAACAAGTTCACATCACGTGATTCATTTTGAGGAGTATGAAAAGGCTGACACAAGGAACACAGCAATTGACTGTTCCAATGAGCCACCAACAGAGGAGTTTGTAAGTTTTCCTTTTGAAGCCATACCAGAAACTAATCCACCTCCTAGTATTGTACCTCCTAGTGTTGTAGCACCCCCTACAGATGACACCCCAGAAGACGCGGAGGACCAGATGTCAGAAGGCTCCAGAGACGAAGAGGACCCGTATGCAGGGATGCCGCCATTGGAAGGAGATGAGGAAGCTGATGCGGTTCAACAAGAGCCAGAGGTCAGACGTTCCTCCAGGTCCAACAGAGGCGTTCCACCACTACGACTGTCCTACTTTGCAGGGTCGGCGCCACCACAGGAACCTTCCACGTGGGAACAGGTTCAACGGTTGCCAGCTGCTGAGGCCAGTCTCTGGAAGCAAGCCGCGCAGGAAGAGATGGATGCACTGCATCGCAACAAGACCTGGACCCTGACAGAGCTACCTCCTGGTAAGAAGGCAATTGGGTCCAAGTGGGTGTTCAAGCTTAAGAAGGGGTCAGAAGGGGAGGTGCAACGCTACAAAGCTAGGCTTGTAGCACAAGGATTTTCACAACAGTATGGCGAAGACTATGATCAAGTATTTGCGCCTACAGTGCGATACAGCAGTGTTAGATTACTTCTAAGTATTGCAGCATCTAAAGGCCTATCAGTCCGTCATGTCGACATAGCAACAGCTTTTCTTCATGGGACGATTTCTGAACAGATTTATATGAAGCAGCCCAAAGGCTTTATCAAGCAAAATGAGGCACATCTTGTATGTAAACTTCAGAAAGGAATTTACGGTTTGAAACAAGCTGCAAGAGCATGGAACCAGAAATTACATGAAATGCTGGTTCAGCTTGGGTACAAGCAGTCAACAGCTGACAAGTGCCTGTACACTAAGAACAGAAATGGACAATTCTCTTACATTCTGGCTTTTGTCGATGATTTATTAATATCAACGTCCAATGACAGAGACTATAAAGACATAGTCAGACATCTCAACAAAGAGGTGGAAGTAAAGGAATTGGGACTTGTCCAGTATTACTTGGGAATTCAAATTGAGAGAGAAGAAGACGGCTCATTTCTTCTCAGCCAGAAGCAGAAGATAATAGAACTGATAGAAAGCATGCAGATGCAAGGTGCACACCCTGTCGCGACACCCATGGCCACAGATTTTCTAAAGAATCAGCAAGATTCGAAGCTGCTGCCAGACAACAGCGAATACAGGTCAGCGATTGGTAAACTTTTGTATTTGGTTACTACCAGCAGACCTGACATAGCAAGTGCAGTGGGGATCCTAAGCAGAAAAGTGAGTTCTCCCACTGAACATGACTTGGGTGGGGTCAAGAGGGTGGTGCGTTACCTCAAGGGTACAATGAATTGTAAATTAAGATTGCCAGCTGTAAGGGACCCTAAGTTGGTTGGGTACAGTGATGCAGATTGGGCTGGGGATAAGGCGGATTACAAATCCACAAGTGGTTATGTTTTTATGTTTGGAAATGCACCTATCATTTGGGGCAGTTATAAACAGAAATGTGTAGCCTTATCGTCCACAGAGAGTGAATATATTTCAGCTTCGGAAGCATGCAGAGAGATCATCTGGCTGGATCAACTCCTGACAGACTTTGGTTTGCCGAGAAAAGGACCTGTCAGCTTGATGGAGGACAATCAAGGCTGCCTGCAGCTAGCGCAAACCGAAAAGTTCCTTGCACGTTCAAAACACATTGGGGTCAGGTATCACTTCATTCGCCAGATGATCCAAGATGGACTAGTAGAAATGTCCTACTGTAATACTCAGGAGATGACTGCGGACATTCTCACGAAACCCTTGCCACGAGAGAGTTTCCAGAACCTGCGTGTCAAGCTGGGACTCTGGGTGGTTGAATAAAGTTGTTTTATGTTTGTTAAATGTTGTTCAGACTGAGAAGGGGTTTGTGGGATGTATAACACTGGTGCAGTCAATCACAACATTCCTAGAGTGTACACAAAGGGGACTTGGTCCTCCAGGTAGAGTTTCCTGTGCCAAGACTGAAATCACTTCCTTTGTGTGACCAGAAGTGGGAGTGGCCTTACCTGTAGCTATTCAAAAGATACAGGTGAGCTGCTACTCTCCCTCTCTTCCCACCAGGACTCCGAGGATGCAACATCTCAGGAGATGCTCTCTTGGCTTCCAGCCAAGAGAGGCCCACATGGAGCCTTTCTCCCTTAAGGAGAATCTCCACATGTAAATACATTTAATCTAAGCTAGCCTGCCTTTCTGAGACTGTAGAAGCTTGAAATGACTGTGAGTAAAACCTTTATACTTTTATAAGCTTATGTGTCGTGTATTTTCTTTTAAGAGGGAACCAGGGGAAATATGTGCCAGGATCTGCCTTATTCTAGAAGTTCATAGGAACTTAAACGCCACGCTTTGCTGCGCTTTATTGGGGATGAGAAACTCTGCTAGTTTGGAGCTTGTTAGCACAAGCTGGGATAGGAAATATTAATCAATATTCCCTCATCCACATTCCCTCTCATCTCCCACAGATTTAAGCGGTCTCAGAATTGTCAGAGGAAGCTCTACAAGATGGAGGGAATAGAAGAGGGGAAAGAAGGTTCATAATCATAGGTACTACATGTCATATAAAGATAAGATTCTGAGAAAAACTTTTTGAAAATGGATTTTCAGGTTCATGGTTAATGCATTGGATTGCCTCCTGTGTTTCAGGTTCTCTCTCATACACAGATTGCCTAATGGTGTAATCCTCTGCATGTCCACTGCTAAGTAAGTCCCATTTTCAATGGAGCTCACCAAGTCCCATTGAGTTCAATGGGATTTACTCCTAGGCTAATGTGTATAGGATCATAATTTTATAAAATTACCCCTTGACTCTGCCCTTTCCTAGCCCAGCATCCCATTCTAACAGTGGCCAATCAATTTTAAAGTTCTAGCAAGAATTCAAGCCCAATAGCTTCCTATTATCTTATGGCGGAACTCTCATAATCTGCACATGCAGCTATAAAAAGAATAGGCGCACAGCCTTGGAAGGGTTCCAGCTTCATCACACTTTTCTGTGAAAAAACATGCTCCCAATATATATGAGTATCTTCTGACAATCTCAGGGAATGCCTCCTCCCTATATGAGGTTTTTGTCATCTTGCCACTTAAGATAATCTGACAGGGTCCTGCTACAGATCCTATTTTAGGGGGATGCTAGATGAGCATCCACCAGGAGCAGGAACCCCCTGCAAGAAAGATTGTGCTGCCTCTTCCCCGCTATCCTTTCAAAGTTGGCTAAAATAAAATTCCCCTTGAAAACCAACCATTGCTGTGTTCTATGCTTTGCTTTGTTTACTGGCTGTTATTGCATCTGTTTATACCCTAAATCATTTTCGTTTCTGCGTTGTTGTTGTTGTTGTTGTTGTATCATGTAATTGTTACTCCTGTATATGTTTTTAATTTGGAAACCACTATGAAATTTCAAAGCAGTGTATGTATGTATGTGTGTATGTATGTATGTATTTATTTATTTTTAAAAAAACTAATGCTGGGGTCGCCAACCTTTATGGACTAGTCACTAGAGGGTGTATTTCAGTTGTAGATACTGAGAGCGTGTTAGGGGTGCCAGTCACATAAAGGCTGCCATGGATCGGGTGTGGCATAAACTAAAATGACTGCCATGGAGAGCATAGTGTAATACAAAAATAGATAACCACTGCTGAGAAGTTTTATGTTTAACGTGAGAAGTCAGCTATGTCCTGCTGGTCCTAATTATGGAGATCTCTCTCTCTCTCTCTCTCTCTCTCTCTCTCTCTCTCTCACACACACACACACACACACACACACACACAAACTTACAATTGTTGGATAATAACAAAACAGAGCTTTTCCCCGGAAAAAGATACAAGGTAGCTGCACCATTTATTTCACAGCCACCTAACTTTCTTTCTAGGAGGAATAGAGACTCTTTATGTATTAAATGAAAGCTCAGAGTCTGGAGTACCTATCCTGGAGAACCACTGGAAGCCTTCATGGGTGTCATGGTGCCCATGGGCACAAGGTTGGCAACCCCTGAAATCAGGGATGGCCTAGCCCATTTCACCGCCTGAGGCAAAATGGGAAGGTGCTGTCCCTTTCCACCACCGCTCTGCCAAAGTCTTGCTTACCTGGATCATGCACCAGCTTCTCCTCGCTACTCCATCGGGGACGGTGGCAGAGGCAGGCAGGGTGCCCCCATGGGATTCTGCTGCCCAAGGCAGCTGCCTTCGTTTGCCTTATGGGCAGGCCGGCCCTACCTGAAATAAGTTGTTATCCTGATAATATAAGCACAGCAGCATTATCTACACCACTTTAGATATTTTACAGTATGTTGTTATTGTTGTTATTATTTAATCAATAAATAGGCTTTTATGTCGCAATGCAATTTACAAATATACCACCAACATAAAAAAGATTCTTGAGGCCTTTTAAGGATTGTTTTTCTTCTTACTCCTCCTCCTCCTCCTCTTCTTCTTAAACCACTTAGCTTGAATTTTGAAATGCCATGGAGAGCTTCAGGTGTTGGTGAGATCTAACAGCAAAATGAAATGACTTTTTGTTTTCTTTAACAAGCAGGCATGTGTTTTTCCCTCATGCAACGTTGAGGCTTCAGGGTCAGGCGCCAGTGCAGACTGTGGGAATGACAATTCTGAATAATGGGTCATTTTGGCAACAAAATGGGCTGTCTGGGGAAATGAACCAAAATGGGTAGTATCAAAAGCGTAAAGAAAAATTCTCAGTGACAGCTGAATTTAAGCTAATAATGCATTCTCTTTCTGTGAATTCTAAACACCATCAGTAAAGTGCTTTGAACCACCTTAAATCTCACATAGATGTTAATCTCATTTTTAAGGAAATATTGAGTACCTTTGATCTCAAAACCCTCATTATTATCAAAGCACGTCAGATGGATAGCAGTACACAGAGGACTTTTTCAGGTCAGAAGCAAGGAAACAAAAGGTTGGGGGGCTGTATCCAATGGTGCCAGTTCTTTGAACAGGAGGAGCCATTCCGGTTGTGAAAGAGTATTTGCTCCAGTGGAGGACTGGAGTACTAAATGCTAAATCTCCCATGCCGTAAAACCCTCTGGAGCAAATATTCAAGGGTTCAGGGGTTATCCTCAGAAACTGCCTACTCTTCCATTAGTGGAATCTTCTCCTAGATCAAATATTCTTCTGTGAATGGAAGGACACTATTCAATTCATCCCCTTTTGCCTGGAGTCAGACAGGCTTAAAATATAACCAGCTATGTTTTGAAGTGGTTGTGGTATGCGTTGCAGAACAGACACTGGCAGAAAACTTTCCTGGCCGTTGGCCACTGATGAAGCTAATAAATTGACTGAACATTGATGTTTACTTTTGGATAACGGGGCAGAATGCTGACCTGCTGAATTATTGTTCATTTAGGATCTGGTGGGGAATCTTTAGAAAGCTGCCAGGGCCTATTTTTCTATAGTGGGCACAGCCAGATGCAGAGGTTGGTGAGGTCAAAGCAAACCCTATATCTTTATAGCACATTCACAGCTATTTAACATGGCAACAAAAACATTTACTTCTTATTAACTCCGGTCATGTTTCAGCTTTGATTTTCTTCACAAACTCTCCCCCATTATTTTTTTAAAGCTATTGAACACCTTTTATCTCTCCTAACAGTACAAAAGACAATTAATTCCAGCAGAAGAATGCAAATAAAAGTCAATGGGCAGTTGAAATGCAAGCCTTACAGCTATTCAAGTCCTCTAACTTAAAAATGTAATTGCATCCCCCAAGTCCAATTCTGCTCAAGTAGAAAAGTAGCCCAGGAAGACTGGTGTGCTGGAGTATTGCTTGTGGGGATTATTTCAAAAAAGGCGTCCTCTACCTGCAGTCCATAGTAATACAGCCTACTTTACTTTTGCATTCTGTAAACCAGCCATCTGTGGCCATGACCCAATGAGCTACTTCAGATACACCCAATGACTTGGGAATGCCCAGGAGGATGTAAAAGGCAGATGCCAATTATTTGAAAAGGACTGGTTTTCAGAAATGAACATGGAAGGCAAACAGAATTCAAGGCTGCATACACACCACACATTTAAAGCATATTTTAAACACCCCTCTCAAAGAAACCCAGGAACTGTAGTTTAGCCCACTCCACAGAGCTACAGTTCCCAGCACCCATAACAAACTCTGGTTCCTAAGATTCTTTGTGTGGGGAAAAATATGTTTTAAATGTCTGGTACAAATGCAGCCCTAGCGCATTCCGTTTTAATGCTGTGTTTTAATGAAAGTATTAAAACATTTTAGTCCTAGTGAATAAAACCCAGTAGGTTTTAGGCCACTATACCCCTGACTTGGCACAAAGTGTTAAATCTGCATTTGTGCTATTTCACCACTTTTAGTTGTCCTGTCTGGCAAGGTGAATTTGAAAGACAAGCCTTTGGTTCTGCTTCCTTCTCTATTGAAAAGAGGGAAATATCCAGCGATCTATATTATGTTTGCCTATTATTCCTTTTTCTGTTTTTACCTTTGTTTCTTACTAGAATGATTTATGATTTTTAAAATTGGCTGCTGCTGTCCTCTGCAGTTGCGTCTCAGCTACTGGACCAGGTAATGAAGTGATAATGCTCGGTTACCGCAAGCGTGAAGGCAGTAAAATCTTTTGTTGCGCTGTTGGCCAGTGACCTAAAAGCTTAGGAGACTCAGATAAAGAAAATTCAGAATTGCTTAGCCAAGCATATGATCCTCAAAGTCTCTCAAAGGGATGAAATATCATTCTGTTGAGCCCTTTCAGTTCTGTTATCTGATACTTTTCTGAGCGGGGACATAAAAGTTTCCCAAGAAAGGAATTCAAGTATATGGGAACCTCTACTCTTTAATCACAATCAGTGACTTCACCTCTTTCCTCCTGAAAATATTAGCTTAGTTATGTATAGTAGAGCTTCTGTATTAAGAGCATCCCAATAATTGAAGTGTCCTCTCTGCTGACAAAGGACCCCATTATCATGTTTATATGACCATCAAGTAAGTACAGGCCTTCCTTAAGGAGATTTTTCTTCTTCTTCTCTGACTTGTACTCTCAAAGTAAGGCCAAAATTATCTCTGAAACAATTTCTAATAATCAGCATGAAAAGCTATGTTATTATTCACTTTTTGCCTGCATAATGAGAGCATTATGATTATTTCTTATGAAATGGTTATATACTCAGGTACTCAGATACTGAATGAAAAATGCATGTGTGTATCACATCACTTATGTATGGAGAGGACTTTTGTATATCAATTGTGGCCTTTCCTTTCAAAGCTTGAGTAATTAGAGGCCAAGAAAGAAATGAACCATTGCTCCCAAATATTTTAAAGAAGGAAATGGTATTTTTACATGTGAGCACCCTTCATAACTTCTCCAATGTGGATGTATTTTGTAACTCCATGTGCATAAAAAAGTATTATAATTAGGAAATCCCAACCCTGCTTCAACTTTATTTGGGTTAACTGGAGGCCTTGTGTTTCACCTCACACTTCCAGCAAATTTGAAGCACATGGCTTCCCTCAAAGAAACATGGCAGCTGTAGTTTATGTGCCATGGTGCTACAATCCCCATCACCCTTAAACTATAGTTCCCAAGATTTTGGGGAGGAAGCAGAGACTTCACACAAAGAATTTCTGTGACATCCTAACTGTGGTATTCCAACACAATGTTTGTATTATCTATACACTTTTTATTAATATGTTTAGAAATGCTTCCTTCTGGAAGACCCAAGATGATAAGTTTAAGGAGCTGAAGATCCAGACTAACTGAAAGGCACCCTCAGCACTCACCCAGGTGTTAAATCTAGCAGCATCAGCGTAGGATGGGGCACTGAGCTGAGAGATTACTTTTATGTCTCCTGGGTTTGTAACTGCGAGAGTTTAATTATCCTCATCACCCGCACTCACAGACTTCAACTTTCTTCTGATAAAATAATAATCCACACTTGAGTAATCAGCAAAATAGGCAAGAGATAGAGAATTAAGTTTCACTCATTGATGCTATACACAGAGACAGTCCCGGGATCATTGCTAAAACCTCCTCTTAGTCAGATTGCATAGCATTTCCTTAGGGTTCTGCTAGGTGATTTCTTTTTAAAGGCGATATTGCATGCCAAGACATGCTCCAAATATGCACTGCCTCTCGCTTAATGTTTTTAACTAAACAATTTGTATCTGCTTTGATAGCTTCTACAATGGCCTGTTTGCAACAAAGAAAATTCCCTTGCTTGCCATGTTACTCCTGAAAATAGATAGTGACAGACCTCTTTCCCAAGTGGATGAGGGTCAAGGCAGTATCTACCAAGGAAATGTTAAATATCTCTGTTTAATTGCCTGAATTTAGGAAGTTCAAATTGTAATAACAGCAGCAGAAGCCCCTTTGGAGTACATTTCAGTACCTGTTAAAGGAATCGTTAATCAGACTGGAAACATTGGACTCGATGGAGTTCGTAAATGCCAGATGAGTGCTAGATGGAGTTTTTAGCAGCTAGACATGTCTGATCTTCTAGTTTCCCTCTGGAGGCTAGAAACTTCTTATTCTATTTCACAGCTAGGGAAAAGTTTGAGTTTTTTTTTTATCCTTTTCTTTTTCAGTTAAAGTGAGTTCAGCTGTAATAGCAAATGTTCCAGGGAAGGCACTAGGGACAAGCTAAGATCTAGTGTCATTTTTTCAAGTGGTTTTGACCCTCATTCATGCTAATCTCACCAAATCCAGCAGTGAGAAGTGATGAAAAGGAAGCTGGCTAGCCAACACGACCCCTACCATATATATTCAATTGCACAGAAGCAATGGTTGTACCGTGTTCCGTTTATAATATACATTCAGTCACCTCAAAAATTTCATCTGTCTTGGATATGGGTGTGCAAATGTACCAGTAAGTTTGCACAATTAGTTACTGGATGAAAATGAGGACAAACTTCCTGTATCTTTACTTTGTTGCTTAGAAAAAGGAATGTCAACAGTTTTTCAATGTTGCGGGGAATGTTGGGTAATCTATAGCAAGGACCAAGGTCACTAAATTACCCACAGAGATAATAATAATAATAATAATAATAATAATAATAATAAACTTTTATTTATACCCCGCCCTTCCCAGTCAGGAACTGGGCTCAGGGCGGCTAACAATCATGAAAACCACAACAAACCACAAACAATCAATTAAAAACACAGATTAAGATACAATGTAAAATTCCAATTTTAAAATGTCACCTCATTTTAAGCAGTCCACCAACAGACCAACAGAATAACATAACAAGGTAATTAAACTCCACCCAACCCAAAAGCCTGGCGAAACAGTTCAGTCTTGCAGGCCTTGCGAAAGGATGCCAGATCCTGCAAGGCCCTCGTCGCCTGTGGCAGACTATTCCACCATGTTGGGGCCATGACCGAAAACGCCCTGGCCCTAGTAGCTGTCAGCCTGATATCCTTATGGCCCGGGATCTCCAGGATGCTATTATTTGAGGACCTCAAGGTCCTACCCGGGGCATACCAGATGACAAACTACTTGCCATTCCGTCCTGTGCAACCTCCTGAACTGAGTACAGGCCACAATATATCTGTCATCCAGACCCAAAATGGGGCATCAAGTTGGCAAGCAAAGTTGTTAAGCCTCAAGACTAGCTCTGGAAACATCTACCCCTGCCATGTTTGGTTGCACGCTATTATTAAGGAAGATTGCTAGGAAACAGGCTGACCAGCTCAGTCCAGATGTGCCTGGTGATGTTCGTTCTAAGAGCTGCATAGACCCTTTGCTGGCACAAACCTGCAATGGCTGCAGGATAACCATCTGCACTCCCAATTTCCAAAGAAAGCAAAATTCAGTTATGAGGAATGAGGGTGCATAAAGTGGTACCTAACAGTGATATCAAACAAACAGTGAAATCTTGTAAGTTAGAAGGATCTGTCTGCTTACCATAACCATGTTCTTTTAGGATCCAAATCCAGGGAGAGGAATAATAATAATAATAATAATAATAATAATAATAATAATAATAATACCCCACTCATCTAGCCGGGCCTCCCCAGTCACTGTGGGTGGCTTCCGAAAGAATATTAAAAGCATGATAAAATATCAAACATTAAACACTTCCCTAAACAGGGCTATCTTCAGATGTCTTCTAAAAGTCAGATAGTAGTTTATTTCCTTGACATCTGAAGGGAGGGCGTTCCACAGGGCAGGTGCCACTACCAAGAAGGACTTCTGCCTGGTTCCCTGTAACCTCACTTCTCGCAGTGAGGGAACTGCCAGACAGTGGTGGAGCTTCATGCTCCGGCACTGTGGGGAGGGGGCAGAGAGCAGATGGGGGCATGGCTGGCGAGCATCCCGGGGGTGTGACGTGCCGCCCGCAGGGGCATGGTGTGCATCCTGGGGGTGTAGCGCACATCCTGGGGACATGGTGCGCTGTCTGCGGGGGCATGGCACCCAGCAGGGGGGGGCAGCCACGATGGCACCCCACTGGTATCGTGCTGCCGGGGTTAGTGTGCTCCCCCGCCCCCCTCTTCCTCCACCAGTGCTGCCAGAAGGCCCTCGGCACTGGACCTCAGTGTCCAGGCTGAACAATGGGGGTGGAGGCGCTCCTTCAGGTATACTGGGATGAGGCCATTTAGGGCTTTAAAGGTCAGCACCAACACTTTGAATTGTGTTCAGAAACGTACTGGGTGCCATGGCAGCTATCAACTGCCCTATCACTATCCTATTCACTTCAAATTTGTGTTGGCTCTGCATCTTGACATGATACATTAAAATTCCCAAAATAAGAAAAAGTGGGGGGAAGCCCACAGTAGCAATTTGGCCATCTGTTGTACGAACTTTAACAGAGTTCTTGCCGTTCTGACATATGGAATGAATATCATGTTCTGCAAGGCTGGATGTACTGGAACAAAAGACAGCCTTTGCACTAAACAACCATCACATTCAATAAGTGACATCTGGCAATTTTATCTGGACCTCAGCCAGCATTGGATTATGATAAAGTGAAGCAGTGCCCATGGCATCTTCTCATCAGATGAAACAATAAGGCAATCGTATTTTCAAGGGTCAATTTGAAATTGCCTCACAACCTTCAGAGCCCCATTATTGGGCTTTGAACGTTCTGTGCTTTCTGCACACTCCAGGGAAGACTAAACATGTTTTTATGACTTGTGTGAGCAGGGAACAAATGGAGAACTTAAATCTTTAGCAGCTCAAGAATCACTAGCTTTTGGGTGGAGCAGGGGGAGGTTCAGCTGACACCTTCATCACACACCTTTAGGCTTCAGGCGAAAACATTTATCTTCGCCCAGGATGTTGGCTGATTAACATCCAATAATGTCAAGCTTCAGGGAATCGGCTTCCTCCCACCCACCCCTCAACGTGGCAGTAAATAAGCAGAACCAAGGAAAATGAGTCTTCTTACCAGTTAGAAACTTTAATAATCACAGTGAGAACGAAGAACATATCTCCTAGTAATGGGGGTGCTCCCAATTAAGAATCACACCCCCTCCCGTCCCTATTAATCTACGTCACTCCTACATCTTGTAATCTGAGCCTGGAGCCGCAATGTTTTCTGTTCCGCCTTTTTCTGAGCTCTCCTGGACTTTGGGAGAGGGGAGTGGATACTATCCAGAAACTGTGAATTTGTAAACTCTCTCTCTTCTAGTGTTTCTTCTGCTAGCTGTTCCCCATCCAGTATTTCCAAGCTTCTGCCTTCTGAACTATGCCCATCTGCAAGCCACTGTTCCAAATCTATACTGTCCTCCTGCTCCTGGGAAGATTCAGGATCAGGTGGAGGGGGTGGCTCCCATCATTCTTCCTCAGTGCAGCCCTTCTCAGCATGGTTCCTGACAAATAACATCCAATGTATTATGGGAATGGGGTTGGGTTATTCCAGGTTTGGAAGAACACACATGGCCTGGATTGCAAGGCTATGCAGAAAGCCTTGTTTCCACCTCTTGGATCTTCTCCACTAAGAAATGACACACACACACACACACACACACACACACACAAGTTTATAAAACTTGTGAGTGTTTTGGGTAAAGATACAGAGGTTTCTGATGGGATGGGAAATGCTACAGACCAAAGCTTGCAATCCTAACCTCACTTGTCTGGGAGTGAGTAACACTGAAATCACTTGGGCTTACTTCTGAGTGGACATAATTAGGATTGCACTACAACTAGCCTTTATCCAACTGTGGAAGACTGTATGCATGTGTAGGATGAGCAATTGGGGTGAGGGGAGGAGTGGTGTGGTCAAGAGGGAAAGGAGTAAGCAGCTTTCAGATATGTAATCATCAAGCCATGCCCACATCTTGAGATTTGGTTCTTGTGGGACATTGCAATGGAAAATCACAATGGTATGAATACAACTTTGAAACTCATTCAACAAGAAAGCATGGGAAAGTCACCCACAAAATATTATGTCTGAATACACTCACTGTAAAGCCCCCACACTTTAAAGTCCCTTAAATGTATTGAGAATACCCTTGTCCAACCAAGGTGTCCCCCCCCCCAAGTTCCACCCTTCCCACTTCCTACAAATGTGGCAGATGATTTATTGAGAAAACGTTTGGCATAGTTTGGCATTTATATGGTTTTTGATTAGGTTTTCACTCCACCTTCTGGCTGAAATCATTTTGGAGGTGTTACAGATAAGAAGTCATTCAAACTGGACTTATTGAAATGCATTTATTCCTTGTTCCAGTGTACTTTTGTCTTGTAATCTAGGAAAAGAGAGAAAGATCCCATTGAAGCTTTTGTTTCAGTTAGCAGCAAATTAAACGTCTTTCCAGAACTTTGTTTAATTTCCCCTTGTCAACTAAGAATTGTTCAAAGCTATTGAAAGTGATAAGAAGCTATTCCATCATTTTGTCCTAGCTTTTCAATAAGGGAATCCCCAAGCGCCGTATAGCTTCCTGCAAATCAGTCATCTTTTGTTCATTCTAATAATACTGTTAGAATGAGATATAATTTCTAATGAGAGACCGCACCACACGGAAGGCCTTTTACTTGAATGGGTTTATCAGATTTCAGTTGATATTTCACAAAGTGCCTTGGTTCAAAAGCAAGTGAGTTGAAGCTCTCCCCCTGCCCACAAAACCCTGTGTACTATCTTTGAAAGTTGTGAATGCACTTCTCTTCCTTTATTCTTAATTGCTTGATCTATTCCTTGCTTGAATTAACTTACAATGGAATTGCCAAGAATAAAGGCACTGGGATCCCAGCTGCCATTCAGGAGACCATTTAGATCTGAACCAATGTTGAGATGAAGCTCCAAGAGCTCCGGCACTCACTGGAATAGAACTCGCCAGAAAGTTAGTCAGAAAAATAAATGGTAGGATTTGTCCCACCACACTCAACTTAAAGTCATCTGGAAGCAGTGTGCTTTTGTTTAGTTTTGGTTTTGAAGTGAAATGAGCAAAGATCAGTTCAAGGTGAAGATTAAAGACCTATTTTTAGCTGCCCAATGTTGAGAGAGAGATATCCTTTAGAACATCTAAATTTCTTGTAACAAGACTTGAGGGGGGGGGACAGAAAATGATTTATCCACTAGGGATAAGGGAGTAGAAATGTAAACCATTATTAGTAGCATTATTCCTGTTAGGGTTGCCATACGTCTGGAATTTCCTGGACAAAGCCAGCAATTGGCAGTCATAAACAGTGTCTGGGAGGAAATCACTTAAACGTCCAGAGAAATCCATACATATGGCAACCCATATTGACAGTGTCTTTTTTGTGATTTCCCTTAAAAATAGCTCTTTCTCTCTCTCTCTCTCTATCTCTCTCTCTCTCTCTCTCTATATATATATATATATATATTTAGATTTTGCAAAAAAAGTTCAACAACTTTGGTCAAAAACAGCTCAACATTTTTTCTGTCCAGATTTTCACTTTTTGAAATATGGCAACCCTAATTCATGTTGCTATTATTTTCTGTGTGTAATGGCTGTTTGCTAAACACAATAAACCAAACTGACTGACCAAGAAGATTCATATACAAAGTTAATGTGGATACATCTCCACAATGCTGTGATCATCCTGCCCCACTGAGCTTGATGGAGGCACATGCTGTGTAGGGCAGAATATAGGACTAACATTGGACTCCTATACACCAGGAGGTGGGGAACAGTTGGCTCTTCAGCCCTGGGAAGCCTAGCCAATGGTCCCAGAAAGTTTTCCCCCTCCTTCCTCTTAAGTTGTGAAGAGTTTTTCTTCTCATGGTTTACTGGGCTGCATGTCCATCAAGTCCAGTAATGATGCTGACTGTGGTGACCCAGGGTCTCATGTAGAGGTATTTCCCAGCCCTGAGCCTGACCTTGGTATCTTCTCTATGCAATGCATGGATTCGGCTGCTGCTCTATGGCCACCAACCCAGTCAAGGCATGTAGAAGGATGTCCACCTAACCCCACTGCCAAGTCTAAGCTCCATTTTCCAGCCTGTGCAACACTCTGTATGTATATGTGTATTTCCTTGGCCGAGGGCATGAATGTGCAAATGCAGTCCTATTCCTATTTAAAACTGCAGCAAAGCACTCATTCTCCACACCAATAGAACAGAAATCAGCAAGGAAGTGTCTATATAACTGAGAAAATGTCTGGTTCTATATGTTGTACACACAATCCTAAAGGTACATTATATTCCTGTCTGCTGTTGTGATAACTGCAGCATATTCAGAGCCACTGAATGGGAAAACAGCTTGATGGTTGCCTGTCATTGTCTCCTTCCCCTCCCCACCCTCCCCTTGTTTTTATTACGTTTCAGGGTAATGTGACTTTTGCCTGCTCAGAACCACAAATCACTCCCATCACCTTTGACAGCTCCAACAACAGCTACTTGCTGTTACCAGGCACTCCCCAGCTTGACGGCTTGTCAGTTAGCTTCCAGTTTCGGACGTGGAACAAGGATGGTTTGCTGCTATCCACGGAGCTGTCAGAAGATTCCGGTTTACTCTTGTTATACCTCCAGCATGGAAGGATGTCGCTCATCATCCAGAAAGGAACAGAGAAATATGTAGGCGTTAGTGCAGGTATTGCACATCTAATAGAAACATTTAATTTCTTTTGGATTCTTTGTTTCTATACTGGCTTTCCAAATTAAGCTCCAAGCAGCTCAAAAGAACAGTAAACAAATCAATATTTCATTGTACCTACATACAATGAAAACATAGCCATAGATCTATCAAACACATGCCATGATAAAAGTGTTTGGATCAGCATTAGGAAGCTAACAAAAAACATCACAATTAAAGTTCCTCTAAACACATGATTTGCCCTTTGGAATGAGTTCCCAGTGAAAGTCAGCAGGTTCCTACCATGTTGACATTTAGATGCCTGCTTAAAAGTCATCTGTTCACCCAGGGTTTCCTTGACACAGTGCTGTTGATGCATTTTTAAAAATAATAGAATCAGTGCTTTTTTCTGGGGGTACGCAGGGGTAGGCATACCGCTAAACGTTTTGTGAATCTAAGTTTGGTCTCATTGAGGGGCAGTATTTCAATATGAGTAGGAAAAGGAGAGTACCCCTAAACATTTTTAAGGGAAAAAAAGCACTGCATAGAATCATAGAATTGCTGAGCTTGGAAGGACCCCAAGGGTCACCAAGTCACCTTGCAATGCAGGAAGCACAGCTAAAGAATCCATGACCGATGGCCATCCAACCTCTGTTTAAAAACCTCCCACATTGGTGGTATAGATTTTGGGGTGTGTGTGTGTGTGAGAGAGAGAGAGAGAGAGAGAGACAGACAGACAGACAGACAGACAGACAGACAGACAGACAGAGACAGAGAGAGAATGAATGAATGAATGACAAATACAGTCTCCAAAATACCATTTTATTTAATAAACTCTTCAGTAGGGTCAGTAACAGAAAACTACATCAATATCAAACTCTTTCATTTTAAACCAGTTAAATTCAAGTATCACCTTAATTGAAGTATCACAGCACAGTGTTGTAGAATGCTGCAGAAAACAGAGGTGTGTTAATCTCCCGTCCATGCCAAATTCTCCCCATTACGCACCAAACATCTTTCAGCAGCCTTTATAACTGGAGTCAGACAGGGTGCCACCCACCCAGGTCAGGTGGAAGTGAGCCAGAAAGAGAAGCAGGGAACAGATCTTGTAGGACTCATAGGTGGCCAGTCCCTGGCTTTCCAACATGAAACACGACATCAAAACAGTATCCTTTGTTTTAAAGGGAAGTGAAAATTGGGCAACACAAGCTGAGAAGAACCATCTTTTATTCCCTCTGCCAAATCTAGCGAGAGGCAAAATCCCAACAGTATGCTGGTTTGTGGTTAACATGACAACATACCCTTGGCTTGATAATAGTCTGAAGGTTATTGCATGCTGATATAGCAACTCAAAAGACAAGAAGTAGTAAAAGCACAACAACAAATCTAGCCTCTTAAAATCTAGAGCAGCAACTGCTGCACCAAGAATAGACAAGGTTCTATGAACAAGATAAGCATTTATATGCATGAAGTTCCTTGCATCCAATGGAGTAAGTTTACAATACAAAGGAAAAGTAAGTAGTCTTTAAGATGCCATAGAATTATTTGGCAGTGATCCTAAGTAAAGCCAAGCCAAAATTATTTTAGCTTTTGCTCTCCTTGTTTTGGTAACCCCCCCCCCTTTTGGCCTTTTATCCTTGTAGTAGTTATATTCAAGCTTATAAACCCCAGCCTGCTTTATGCAGTCACATAGACTGGTGGAAGGGTTTAAAGAAAATGAGTCGTATCCAACAAAGTTGGCTCATTCATGCAAGGACATGATCTGCCTTCTCTAACTTGGCTGGGGCTGATGGGAGCTTCAGTCCAGTTTGGGGAATGCTATTGGACTACAACTCCCATCATCCCTGGCTGCTGGTCCGGCTAGCTAGGAATGATGGAAGTTGTAGTCCAACAACAACAAAGGAGGTGCAGTGCCTCTAAATTGAAGGCTTCCTTCTTTAGTTCAGTGGGGTGCAAGGATATACACTGGTATCCATCTCCTTCATTGAAATGAATGGAGATATTTATATATGTAACAGCTTCATGTAGTGCATGAGGAACTCTGGCTCTGGGGACAAGTTTCATGAATGTTAGCTTGTTTATACCTGGTGCGTGTGTGTGTGTGTGCATGTGTGCTCCCCCTGACATTGCCTGAGTGACAGTAAAGGACAGTAATTACTCACAAGCTTCCCCTCCTCCTCCACTTCCTTCTTGTCCCCCATGAGTAGTTCATCTCTTTTCCACTCCTTGTTTGTTTCCCAGGCAGCAATCTGTATGATGGTCTGTGGCATGCAGTTAACATCAACGCTAGAAGACATCGCATCACCCTAACTCTCGATAATGATGTAGCATCTACAGTTCATGCAACCACTGTTTCACAGATTTATTCAGGGCACAGCTACTATTTTGGAGGTACGTTGCTTTCCAGTACTGTTGTGGTGACTAAAATGATGAATCTGTCCATTTTTGTTAGTTGTTATTCTTAAAAGAACCAATGTTGTTATCTATTATGTTTTATGTATGTATGTTTGTATGCATGTGTTTCTTTCTTTTTAAAAAGAGGATCTGTTAGTAAACAATCATTACATGTCTCCCAAACCATTGGAAAGCTACATGTTTTGGGGGTTAGCTGTCAAAATAGATAAGTCACACTATACTAAGAAACCAAAATACACAGACACCTCTGAAATGAAAATGTGTCAGCTTTGTATGCAGCCTGATGAATTTGATATAAGTAAGATGGTAGAAAGTTTTGGGAAGACAGATAATAATAGTTAGGAGTGGATTGCACCTTTTCACGTCAATGATGGATGCATCTATATAGGGTTTTGTCATGCTGAGTTCCAATTGAAATCCACAGTGGAGAAGTGCAGGGATAAGTGCCTATTTTTTCATTACTTTCAGTCAGAACTAATCATACCTAAACTGCTCTGGATTGCACTTTAAACATTTCCTGTAAATGATATCCAGACCATTGTGATAAGGTTTCTTTTGTTTGTTTCGGTGAGTGACCTCCACTTAGTTTTACATTGCTGGAGAAGGAAAAATAGCAGAAGAGAGTATGTCCTCTTCACTTTCTTCAGTCTTCATATCATCTGTATATCTGCCACTATTTAAGCTCACATATGGATGCAAAAGGTGGTGGTGGGGGGGACAGTGTGTGCGCATGCATGTGCATGTTTGAGTGCACACACTTTCTTTGGGGGGAAATGTAATGTAAGAGGATAATAACAGCCTGCTGGTCAATGGCCCATCTAGCCCAGCATCATGTTCTCACAGTGGCCAACCAGATGCCTTTGAGAAGCACACAAGCAGGACTCCCCTCACCTCTGATTCCAAGCAGTTGGTATTCAAAGGCCTGCCCAGTGGAAGTGGAACATGGCCATTGGGACTAGTAGCCTCCATATATTTGTCCAAACCTCTTTCAAAGCCACCCAATCTTTTGGCCATAATTTAACTACTCGCTGCTGATGAAGTACTTTCTTTTATCTGCCCTGAATCTTCTAACATTCAGCTCCAATACTGCCTGTCTGCTTCAGGAGGAAATATGGTGCCTTGATTCAGTGCTCTAGTCCTGGTGCCTTCATTATACACCTTTAGGTGTCAGGCAAAAATGTTCCTCTTTAACCAGGCCTTTGGCTGTTTGATGTCCAAGGCCCTTTTCAAATGTGTTTTGTGGGAGGGGGTTACTGGGTTGTTTTTGTTTTTATTACGCATTTTGTGTTTTTATACTGTGATTTTATGTTGTAACCACCCCGAGACCTGTGGTAGGGACCCAGATGGTGCTGTGGTCTAAACCACTGAGCCTCTTGGGCTTGCCGATTGGAAGGTCGGCAGTTCAAATCCGCAGGACAGGGTGAGCTCCTGTTGCTCTTTCTCAGCTTCTGCCAACCTAGCAGTCTGAAAGCACACCAGTGCAAGTAGATAAATCGGTACCACTGGGGCAGGAAGGTAAATGGCATTTCTGTGTGCTCCGGCTTCCATCACGGTTTCCCGTTGCACCATAAGTGGTTTAGTCATGCTGGCCACATGACCCAGAAAGCTGTCTGTGGACAAACGCCAGCTCCCTCGGTCTGAAGCGAGATGAGCTCTGCAGCCCCATATTCGCCTTTGACTGGACTTAACCATCCAGGGGTCCTTTACCTATTTACCTATAGGATGGTATACAAATTTAATTAATAAAACAACAACAACAACAACAACAACAACAACAACAACAACAATCACAGCAGATTGTGCCAATTAATTGTTTGGCAACACACACTTGACCCAGAAATACTATGCACACACTCCCTTGTATCTGTTTAGTAGGAATCTCTGGATTTGGACCTATAAACCTGAGGATAGTTTATCACTTTCTGGATGAAGGCCCTCTAACAACTGTCCTTTGTTTAGCTGAGCTGCTGTTAATGAGGTGGACATTGGATCCAGGGAGAAAATATCTAAAGGGATAGCCTGGGATAGCAGAAACCCAAGTTGTTCAGACCAAAGAAAATTTGATCTAGAAGCTTTTACAAACATGAGTCTATGATTGCATACACACTATACCTTTAAATGGCATTTGAAGGACATTCTTTCCCTCAAGGAATTTTGAGCACTATAGTTTTTTAAGGGTTTTCTGGGGAATGCAATCCTATGAGGGGTAAGCTGCACTGCCCAGAATTCTTTGAGGGAATGAATGTGATTCAAATATGCTTTAAAAGTATGATGTGTACACATTGTATATATCATATGGTCTGTTCTAGTCTAGCAGCGTATAAGAGGTTTCTGGGAGGTTTGGCTGGTCATTATGTAATTCCCTCGTTTTGGCTAGTGTTCACTGTGGGCACAAAAACTCTGTTTATGTGACATTAGCTAAGGCTCCAGAATTTTGGCTTGTAGCAGACACTGGTTGCTCCCATATTTTCAAATATATTTGTCTATGAGCCAGTCCTATATTGCTTGTTCAGGCAAGGCAGAATCACAATAAAATAATTGTTCTTCTGCACTATTATACTGCCAAATATAATATTTTAGAATCACCATAAGCCCTACTTGCATTTAAATATAAAATACTTACAAATATATGCTCTTCAAAATTGATGTGTGTTATAAACATTGACCCTTAGAGCTCAAAAAATATAACTATGAAGAGTTGCTTTCCAGTTTTTAATTGAAATGTGTTTTTTTTGAAAAAATATTGTTATCAAGCTAGAGGCTTGGTGGGTATTTATGCCATCCAAAGCCCCTGTGATTAAAATCAAGAAAGAGGACAACGGTAACATTGTAAGCAATTTAAATAAGCACCCTTGTGGAAGCACAATTAACAGGCTCTCTGCATTTGGGTTCAGCTTAGCCCCTATACAAAGTCCTTATAAACTCAAATCTTTCTTTCTTTAGAAGCAAAAATAACCAGCAAAGTGGGAAAGATTTTGGATCTCTGTGTATTTGAGAGTAATCTTTGGAGATTTTAAAATTCTTGCTTCCTAAAAGTTCCTTCCTTCCTTCCTTCCTTCCTTCCTTCCTTCCTTCCTTCCTTCCTTCCTTCCTTCCTTCCTTCCTTCCTTCCTTCCTTCCTTTAAAGATGGGCTGCGTGCATCTTTTCAAAACAACAACAACAACATTGTCTTAACCCCCCCTTTCACCCACCCACCCACTATGCTACGAAGGATAGGACAACATTTGCCTCAGTTTAACCCTGTTTGGCTACGATGGCTGCTTTTATATGTGGCAACGCTTCTGTTGCTAACCTTTGTGCAGGATGTGGTGGGATTAAAGACTTCTTTTTGGTTTGACTTTTGCACCTATGATATTTCACAGAGTTTACTCTGTGCTCCTTGGTTATATCCGGAGTGCAAACTGCTTTCAGATGACATTTTCATTTTCCCTCTCCAATTCTCCCTCAGCGTAGCAGTAGTCTTAGCCCAGATGCTGACATGACCCTAGCAAGCTGGTGTAAAGCTCAGCGCAGTTTAAATGCCATATTGAAAAAGGTGGCATAGGGTTTCTAGGGCATACCTTATCAGCAGGCAGCATGGAGCCAATACTTAGACATCTGCCAACTGTCAATTCATTGCTACTATTACCTAATTGTATTAGCTGATGGTCATTCCATGGCTTAGCCAGGCATATAGAACCTTTAATTCTATTCCTGTGTCAGTTTGCTTGCTCAAGTGCTGTGGAATTGATTCCTGAATGGGCCTGCACAATCTGTGACCCAGCAAGCCCAAATGAGCCACCCACCATATATTATAATTTGTCACTGACTTGACAGTCTCCCCGTTTTGGCAGGGAAATGTGTGAGATCAGTCTTGGTACATTATAGTGGGCTGCAAGGGCTTTACCAGAACAAGCACAAAAAGGGAAATGGAAGCTTATAACAGATTTGGTCTTCCTGTTCTATGATAACACTAAGAAGTGCTGGATTCAGAGAGATGGACTCACTGTGAAAAGTGTGGAAAGCATAATCAGGCAGAATCTCATCATATAAGGCCTGAGATGCTGAGAGATGGGGAAGATAATTGTAAGCACACCCATAAAGAAGGCTCAAGGTGCAAAATGTGTGAAAATTTATTAAATATAACAAACTGGAGGTACTGCAAAAACAAAAACAAACAAACAAGTCACAATTAACCACATTGGTCAAATCATAGGAAACTGAGTTAGGTGAGTTCTTGATAAGATTGGATCCCTCCCATCTCCTGGGAATGTTTACAGTTACAGTGGTACCTCTGGTTACAAATGCTTCTGGTTACGAACGCTTCAGCTTACGAGCTCCTGGTTGTGAACTTTGCCCCAGGATGCGAACGGAAACCGCGCACCGGGAGGCCCCATTAGCAAAAGCGCACCTCAGGATAAGAACAGTTTCAGCTTAAGAACAGACCTCTGGAACGAATTAAGTTCGTAACCAGAGGTACCACTGTACAGCACAAGCCACACAGCAAAGGATTGGAAAGTCATTCTCCCTCCTTGCAACATGAACCTTGGGTTTTTCAGACTCGACAAGCACACCATGGCTCTGCTTTCCAGCATTCAATAAGGTGTGCATGCAACACCTAAAGCACACCCCAAAGACCTCCCCTTCCAAGCCATAGGATGTGGAAGGTGAATAAAGAATGCCCTTAACCCAATAATGACTCAGATGTTTGACCAACCAGTTCTGCTTGCCTGGACCAAATGCCACATGAGGCTATCAGCTCCAGTAAGTTTGCCTCCATCCCCAAACACACAAGATTTCATAGAGAGCTTTTTTGAGATCCTCTAAGAAAATGTCACAACCCAGAACAGAGAGGTGGGCATCATCATCTCTGTAGAACTAGGGAGAATCAAACCTCTTTGCGCTATGGGAATGTTATCCCACCCTCTTGGGCCAGAATGAAGTTTTCACTAATCAACTCACTCCCTGCTGTGTCTTGTCAACCTTAATAGGATGGCTGCCCTCCAAACTTGGATGATGCTAGTATTGTGTGGAGCCAAGGTTCAGATCCAACAAAGATCCCTAATAACCTAATATAGCCAGATCTGTCCTTTGGACAAGGTCCTTTTCTGCTCAGTGGATAACAAGGATGTGTGACGTAGGGCCAGCTGAGTCCAGATGACAGAGTCTGGTTAGCTGTACCTGGTATACAAGGGTGCTTCCTCGTGGAATTTGTACAGATGCTCCTGGTAGGTTCTGCCCTTCAGATCCAATCCACAAACATCCAGTTGAAAACAGTGGCAACTCTTTTACTGAATCTTGACTGCACTTTGTAGCTTTAAAAGAAGACAAGCAAAAACTTTGAGCTTCTCCAAGTATCTGTATTCTGTCACCATTATCGCCTGCTTTCTTTCCTTAATATTTATTTATTGCCATAGAATTTGTAACTTGCTCACATCGAGCAGGCAATGAGAACACTAGGAATAATTAGACCTTCCATCAGTGAACCCCCAAGGAAATAAATTATCATTTAAGTATTCTTCATCTCACTCTTTTCTCCCCTCTCTGTCCCACAGGGTGCCCTGACAATTTTACCGATTCAAAATGTTTAAATCCCATTACGGCTTTTCAAGGCTGCATGAGACTCATCTTTATTGATAACCAGCCCAAGGACCTCATTTTAGTTCAGCAAGGTTCCCTGGGGAATTTTAGTGATTTGCACATTGATCTCTGTGGCATCAAAGACAGGTAATTATTCTCTCTTCTTCTCGTGTGTTTTGTTCTCTTTCAGCCAAGTGGCTTATAAGTACAGTTTGCTGTAAGTGGAAATTCCAATCCTCCAACATTAGGTGAAATGGAGTAACTGGAAAAAGTATCGCTGGGAAGAATTTGGAATTGCATGAAGCACCATCTCTTCCACTCACTCTCTCCTCCTCTCTCCCCTCCTCCATATTAGTTTGTGGGAGATGGAGTATGCAAATTAAATCAAGCTGCAGATTTGTGCAAAGATTAAATTTTATGCACAAACAGAATTTGATAGCTTTGAAGTTGTAAAGGGATGGTAAAGAAAAGGAGATGTTTGAATGATCAAAACATGTCATTGCCTTATCACACTTTGTTTTGCTTAAATGGAATCCTTTGCAGGTTGCAGGTTAGTGCATACCATAGCAGTTTTTAGAAGCATAGTAAAAATAAAATACCCCGCTCCCAATTAACGTCGTGGAAATTTCAGAATTTTAGGAAGTAACTTGAAGACTAGCCTGCTATACCAAAGTGTGATTTCCCCCTTATCCAGTTTCCTAGTTGCTAGTGATGAGGAAGAATTCACTTCAGATGACTAGGAAAAGAAGCTCTGCAGACATAGCTATTATTATTAGCACGTCCTCTGGTAATTGATGAAACTTACTTCGAGAATATGCATGAGTTAATTTGCACTATAAAATAGGGATGTAGAAATTATGATGATTGATTTTAATGTTTTTCTTGGGATTACTGTATTTTTTGAATTTGTACTTTAACATATACCCCACCATGAGACTGCATGTGATGAAGAGTGGGTTAAAAAAGAAATGAACCGTGTGGCTTAGTAAAAGTGCTTGTGAACTTGTAATATTTTGTGGTCTTGTTTGCCAGTTTTCACAATAAGTGAGGAATTAATCTATGCTCAATTTGCAAAAGTCACTCTGTGGAGGGGGCGGAAGAGGTCATATATGTGAATCTGTGCTTTTCAATCTTACCTCATTATAAATATATACTGAATTTTCAGAATATATCTTGCTTATTTTTAGTTTGAGCTTTAAGCTCCCAATTAATTTCTTGGTTTGGGGATGGATGTGGGAGGTGTGTGTATGTGTAGAGGCAGTGTTCAGAGCTAGGTGAAAAGACTTCGTTTCTGTAAAGTCCTTGCTCCCATATGCCAGAAGGAATGAAAGAGGCAGTAATTAAAATAAATTAGGACACAGTTTTATTAAAGATCTAAAATGGATATTAGTTCAATTAGCCTAACTAAAAATGAGTGAACTTGTCTCTGAAAGCACCCTACTTTTCCAGGCTTTCTTCAAGAAATCAAGGGCAGGGACCTTTCTCTTTTAAAATGAGGAAAAGCCAAATGCAATAGGATCACCTTCCTGCTTACCTTCCTGCTGCTCCAGTGATCTTTCCCCCTGCAAGCTTCCGAGACTCTTATTTCTGAGTCAGTGATGCTGGCATAACTACCACTTCTGCTGTGGGAGAATGACACAGATTCCCAAGCATTTCATTCACTTAGTCATAAATGCAATAGTAGTTACAAAGCCTATAAAAATTCTACCTATATTGTCCCCATGTTACCTTATAGCTAAGGTACAGATAGCACAGAACTTGGAAAGTTGATAATCAGGTGAACCCCCAGATGACCACTCATGCATATGTATTTCACCATACTGTACATGCAATTCGACCCACTTTTGACATTGCTGTTGAAGCTGGAGGAAGAAATAGTGTAACATCCAAATTACACAAGCCATAGTTCTCTGGGTCACATCATATGTTATGAAATGCAAATGTAGGTTCTTAAATATGTATGTCTGGATGTCAGGGAACCTGACTGACATGGCTTCATGGGCTACATGTATACTTGAAGGGTGATCAAATAAATGATAAATAAATTAATACTTTTTTAAAAATAAATGGTATAAACCTGGGTAGGGTTCAGGGGTTCCAGTTAACCCCAGCACATGTGCCATCATACTAATCTGACCCTTAGGGATGGATGAACCTTTCTGTCTCCTGTTTGCAGCATGTGTTCATTCATAGGTCCATTCTGTTCTATTTCTACACTCACCTACAATTTATTTTTTAAAAAGATCTACATGAAAATTTGCATGTAAATCCATATTTAAATACTATTTTGGGATGTGTTTTATCTCTATAAAAGTTACATGGATTTTGGCATGTTTGTTTGAGCCAAGAGTATTGGGAGAAGTGTAAAGTCCCATGGATTCTCCTCCTCCTCCTTTGTGAAGATCCAGGCACAGATCAAGTCAGGAAACTGTGGCCCTGCAGACATTGTATTTCAGCTTCCATCAGCACAAGTCAGCATGGCCAGTGCTCAGAGATTATGGGAGTTGTAGCTCTGCAACATCTGGAGGGCCACATGTTCCACACCCCTGAATTAATATCAGAATTCACAAAGACTGGATATCTTCCCACTCCATTCCTACTCCACTCTAGGGGGACTCTCTAAAGCTTATCCAGTCTACACTTACTTTCAGGATCAGCACAGATACTGGCATCTACACAGTGAAAACAGGAACAAAACCACACTGCAACACGGTGCCTGCTTTTCTGTACTTCGAGTTTTACATTTTGCATTGAAGAAGTGTACACTATGATTCCACAAGAATATATCTAGAATACCAGTCACCAAATAATTAATGTAATGAGAGCCCCAGAGTCCATCATTCTGTACTGCTGTGTTCCATACGTGTTATTTCAACCTCTTTGAAAAGCATCCCCAGTGCTTACAACTGAAAACCTCTGTAAAATTACCTTGTTGAAGTTGTGAAATTCTTCTGCAGTAAATCTCAGTTCTGTCGCTGGTTGGCTGATAAAATAGATGAATAGAATGCTCCAGCTTTTCAGTGAAGAGGAATTTTATCTCTCTATTTTCTACCAGAAACCACAATAAGGATAATGAAATTTCTGTCGAGCACACGGATGACTTTGATGAACACGTAACGGATATTTTAAGCACCACAGGTTCTGTGGACAGGCACTAAGTTTACAAAAGCAATTTCAGAAGGTTTCAAAGGAACTTGGTGGATTACTGGGTGATGGACACTATCATCACAGCCTCTGTGGAAATCTAGGTGGAACCAATTAACAGCAAATAGATGAAAATACAGAAGGACAAATTTTGGGGGAAATGGCTCTGGGAAGTCTCACTACTTTCCTATTAGTTTGTCATCATTGGTTTCAAGTATAAAGATCATAGGTCACAGACAGGCAGGGGGTGGGTGGGTAGTAACATGGTTAATGAAATATAATCCATCTTTTCCTGTAATTGTAAAAATTGAAGTTCTGCAATGAATCCCAGAAATCAGAATTGGGATATTTGTGACCTATTGCTTATCCCCTCAGTCCTCAGTCCTCTTGTAATTGTAATTTGCCTCATTCCCCCTTCCTTACCCATGTCTTTTCATACATTTTATTATTTTTCCCATTGTTCTTGAACAGCGACCTATTTTTACCCCCTCTCAAATAGCTCACTCCCTTCTGCGGCCCAGAATTTTTTAGAAACCCCAAGAATTGTGATTTGTATAGGTATGGCGTAATTTTTTATTTTGGGCCCACCATAAATTGGATGAAGTCACACTAAAGTCATGTCTTAGTCTACCATCTTGATTCAAATGGCAGCTGGCATTCAAATGTCAATGAAGATGCCCCCCCCCCCCAGGAACTCTCATTCTGAGATTAATATATTTAGTGGCAGCCAAATCTATGTCAAAAAACAGGCAAAGTCAGTTCAAACTGACATTTCGGACCACCACATTGATTCTAAATGGCTCCCAGTATCCAAACAGTGATGAAGTCT
This sequence comes from Darevskia mixta, assembly GCA_034641385.1. Lineage (NCBI taxonomy): Eukaryota > Metazoa > Chordata > Lepidosauria > Squamata > Lacertidae > Darevskia > Darevskia mixta. The sequence continues at coordinate 6,593,359 of JAWWNH010000001.1, read as the reverse complement.
GCCACCCCCACCTCACAAACCCTTATGTCATATTTGGTGGCAATATATTGAGAAGCAGCTAACCCTATAGAGAACAAATAAATGGACAGACAAAACACTTTCCAATATATACAGATAAAACAATTCAGGTCCAGCTATTTGTTGGCCTGATTGTCAATCCAAACAGAACTCCAAGAGAGAAGATCTTAAATGGGACAAAGCATGAAGACAGGATGTGATAGCTAGACTTGTATATTATTAATAGTCCCTAACCTTTCCAACATAAATTAGGTATTTTATATACTTAGGACACAAAGGCTGTAGAGTGCAGATCACTAGTGAGCTGGTGTGCAGAGTGAAAGAAAGGGTACTTATATACACCCATTGGCTACTTCAAAAGTAAGGTAAGCATGACAAAAACTCTGCCCCCACCCATGAAAACGTCACTGAACTTTCTCCCCGGCTTGATAATTTTCAAGTGCATTCTGTTCCTCATTAAATGATGAATAATGCAAAACCAACCAAACAAACAAACAAACAAACAAAACACCAAAAAAGGGAAATTATTTTTGGCAGAGCACTACTAATCAGAGATTGCTTTTAAAATAGATGATTCTCCTTTCTGCCTGCCCTGATGTTCTTAAACCAACCTGGATTTATGCTTGGAAATTTAATTTCAGACTTAGCATTTTCTTCTCAAAATTATGCGTGTTGTATTATAGAAGGCAGACCAGAGGGAAATTACATCCTATTGCGGGCTAAGAAAAGAGAGAGAGAGAAAGGAAAAGGAAAGGAGAAAATGAAAGCAGAAGGTTGTTTTTGCACATGCAAGCTCTTTAACATTTAATTTGTGGGATACAGCTGATCTCAACTTATTACTTCTTTTTCTTTAAAACTGGCCATGGAAACTGGAGAATCTTCTTTCTAATTATGCCCTGTGTGTTTCAACTTTATTTGTTTTATAGTGAAATCAAATTCCCTTGCTGGAATCGAAGAAGCAAATATTTAATATTGTATTTGCCCTAGAATAATTAACCTGCAGTGAGCTAGAAAAAGTTATCAAGAGAAGACATTGCTTTGCAGTCCTTCCTTCACTACTTTTAACACCCTGTCTTTGGGGATCCTGAACTTTCATTGTGCATTCACCTTTCCCTTCCTGACAGTACATAATTTCCAGCGTTGCCACTGTTCGCATAACCGCTCCCTCATGATCAGTGGATTGCCTTGGAATTAAATGTAACAGGGTAACCGACCCTGATGCTAGAAGGGCCTGAATGGCCCCCTTGAGCTATGCATGGGCTGTTCCTGAGTGAAGCACAGGCAAGTAAACAAGCTGCCATGGACTGCAACTGTCAAGTGAGATGGATGGGATGGACATATGACCATATGGAGCTGCCTTATGTGAGTCAACTTATGTCTGGCAACTTCACAATTCAATGAACAATGCTACAGTATACAGGAATCCCCATTTAATTGTGAGTAGGCATGCATAGGATTGCACAGCCAGTTTTTAATCCAACACTGTTGCCTGAAATGCTATGTATAGCTGAAGATGTCAGGGACTGAACCATAGACAATAAACCTGAACCAGTTTCTCCGGACAAGAATTTTCTGAAAAATCGTCCAGTTTCTTATTCTGACTTCTCTCCCAAATTATTGGAGAATTTTGGAGAATGCATTTGTTGAAATCTGCACCCCTGCTTTCATGCATCTCCAGGCAAGACTGGGAAAAAGAAATTCTGGAAAGCTGTTGCCTGTCAGTATGGACAATCATGAGAATGGACCAAGGCAGCTTCCCGTGTTCCTATAATGGGAACTTTCAGATAAGCTTGACTACAATTTTTTAAAAAAACACCACCCCATCCACTTGTTGGTGTAGTGGTTGAGAGCGGTAGACTCGTAATCTGGGGAACCGGGTTCGCTTCCCCGCTCCTCCACATGCAGCTGCTGGGTGACCTTGGGCTAGTCACACTTCTCTGAAGTCTCTCAGCCCCACTCACCTCACAGAGTGTTTGTTGTGGGGGAGGAAGGGAAAGGAGAATGTTAGCCACTTTGAGACTCCTTCGGCTAGTGATAAAGCGGGATATCAAATCCAAACTCCTCCTCTTCTTCTTCTTCTTGTTTGTAGCCCAGGTTCTTTTGTTGTGCAGTGCTATGTTTATATACAGGCTTGATCATGCAGTTGGAGATGGCTGGGTTTCCCTATCTGATTGTTCCTCAAGTATGCCTGACAGGGAGGCATAATAAAACTGAGAAATGGCATTGCCAGCTCTCAGAGAGCCGAGAACTCCTTCTGTGATAATTATCTGGCAAGAGTTTGTTTATTATTTGTCAAGAGCAAGGACAGTGTGAAATTAGGCAATCAAGCCAGAACAAGCTGGGGAAGGAGCCACAGCAGGAAGCCACTTTCTCTGATAATTCCCATGGAGGGAAAGAGGGATATTTCCATGGGGCAAGGCCCCATAGTTTTGATTATTCCTTTCATAATTCCCAGCCCCCTCTTCCTAGGATACTACTGTAGAAATAGGACTGTTATCCAAAAAGCACAAGCAACCATTCCTGTGATTAACTAGGAGCTCATTTATTTGGCCAGATAAACTCTCTGGAAGAATCCAGGACTCTCAAAGTACAGTCCAGTATTCACATTTTGTCTCTTTGGACTTGTCCTTGGACATAGTTTGGATGCCTGTGTCCAGGAGGTGACTATGCCTGAAGCAGCTAGTTCCTGCCTGAAAGCAGAACTGATAAAACAGACTCTAAGACATAAGTAATTTGAGACAGAGGCAATTTCATCGAGACACTTCTCTATAACACAGTACTGCTGATAATGACAGTGAGGCACAACAGTGTATTGTTACAAGGCCACTGTGGAGGGGTTGAAAACTATCACACACATAAATTGATAAAATGTGTCGTGTGAGATAATTTTTATTAATTTTATTCACAGGAGATATATATATATATATATATATATATATATATATATATATATATATATATATCAATCACATATACATACATAAATGATCTATACTGAAACAGTACATCCAGATAAGTTTCTTATCTGGCAAGGCCAAAAGTTTTATATATATCTCATATATGAGATAACTTGTATTCCAAAACTTTTGGCCCTGCCAGATAAGAAACTTATCTGGATTTACTATTTTTGTAGAGGTGATTTTTTTCATTTCCTGTAAGGATCAACCAGTCACGAAACCAATGAATACATATAAACACATGTAATATGTATACTACATAGAGTGAGATACATATTAACTGTGGGTTATGCCTTTTCACAATGTGAATAAATAAATCCTTATTCATCTCACTTATAATCAAAGTTTTCCCTGTCAAGGTGTGGAATTGTACTTTGTTTAAAGCTATATTTCTGGGGAGGGCCAGCCCTACCATTAGGTAGCAGCCTCAGGTGGCAGATGATGAGAGGTCGGGACTGGACAGAGCTGTGTATTCCTGACCTGCACCTCCTAAGCTAGCTTTTAGGCCTTTGCACATAGAATGTTGGGTGGAGTGGATATACACCATCTTGTCATTTGGCTTAGGCAGAAAAATATGTGGAGCTGGCCCTGTTTCTGCACGAGTAACACACAGTAAAGGTGGTGAAAGCAAATGCACAACAAGCCCTTATGTTTAGTGTGGATAATATCTCTGCTAGGCTAATTCTGATAAATAATTATGAGGTAATTAGACAAATAATTGTGAGCTAATTAGATATAATAACCTCACAATGCTAACTATAGTCCTGTGTCCCTCAGTAGAATCGCATAGCACATAATTCCTTTTTTTAAAAAAAAGAAGTGTTACTTATCTGACTAAAATCATAAGCAGAGTCAGCTTGTTTCTGAATAAACTAAGTTAAATCCTTCTTAAGAGCCTTTAAAAAAAGATTGCAACCTACATTTTGAAAATGAATGGGGTGGGGAGAGAAGAGGGACTGCAGGGGGCAGTGAAAAATACCTTGATGTGATGCTGTGCAGGACAAATTACAAAGTGGTTTTTCATGGAACCCAAACATAGCTCCATGTAGCTCAGTACGATCTACTGTGAGTAGTGGCACTTCATCCTTGCTACTCTGATAACATTCAATCATGAATCAATCTCCTTTATTGGCATAAAAAAGTACATCGTATACATGGATCAGAACACAACACAGTTAGTGAAACATAGTAGAAGATACTTTAGGATAAAACTGTCCAAACATCATGAGGTACGAAGATGCTCTTAGGACCTATGGTGACATAATTTCATAGCGTCACTCAAAAATCTTGCCACATTCACCACAACACCATTACTACAATTGTTCAGCACATGAGACACCCTGGAAGAGTCAGTGTGATTAATCCCCACCTTCAGTAAGCCAAATACTTAACATTATTATTATTATTTTGCATAAAATGGGCAATAAAATAGAACGTTAATTATAATTAGAACCAAGTTTGAATATCTCAATAAGAACGCCTGGGCAGTGTTGTCACATGGCTGGAAGGAAATGATTTCATGGCTGGAGGGAAATGATTTCAAGATTAGGCTGCAGAGAAGGGTTAGTCCCACTTTATATCGGCCCATGATGTTGGATTTATGGGCTAGGAGGGAGTACGAATTGAATTCCTCCAAGTTTATTTCATAGTGAGCCCAGGTTTCTTGTAATAGGATGATGTCAAATGACTTGATAAAACAAATGTCTTCAGGGTCATTGGCCTTTTTCCTCCAGCCTGCTATGTTCCAGGAGAGGATCTTAATCACCTGGGGCCCGGAGTCACATGATATCATTTTAACATGGGAATGATGCCAGGAGTTCAGACTTTATTTTCCTCCCAAGTGAGTGAGCCAGAGTCTGAAAAATTCCAAACAGCCTTTTTCTTTGTGCCAATAAAATTTCATAAACATTTAAAATGTAGTACCTGGGAGAAATCTGTTTTAAGTTCTATTCTGAGGGGGAACCTAGCCCTCAAGAGTACCAGCAGAGCTGATTCTGCATTTATGTCTGCATAACTAAGGCTTTGAAATTAGCTCTCAGGTTGGGTCCACCACCCACTGTTCCCACTTCTGTTGACTTCCTGTGCTTCACTGCAGGTCATGTTGCTTTCTTCATTTCACTAGTACTTGGTATCAGAGCTCTGGAGAAAATCTGGTGAGAGTGAGGGGAAGAGCATAAAGTATATTATTCACAACCTGTTCTCTTTTTATTTTTATTTTTAATAGCTCTCTTTACTCATATATGCTTGAACCTAGTATAGCCGGGTACTCAGTTTAGCACCCGAAATGTCAGTGGAAACAGGGAAACATGATGGAAGTTTTGCATCTCTGTTCATCTTACATTACTTCTCCTTATCGGAGGCCAGAATAAAACATACATTTTATGTTGCCTAGACACAGAAAGAATACAAAGCTAACCTCTTTTTGGTGTTGATTTTGACTTGGTTTTGAATTCATTCTGTTCAGTGCAAGGTATTCTTCTGAACACCTTTGTTTCAAGCTAAGCAGAAAACTTAGGAATGGTTTCCGTCTATGCACCAATGTTTGTAGCCATAGGAAACGTAGTGGGTTAGGAAAAGTTATGCAAAGGGCAATACGTTGCACATTTTATTGCATATGTAATCTGGTTAAAAGCAACTAATACCTTGGTTGTTGCTCTTGCTGAACTGTCCTTTCTCACCCTCCTCACTCAGGTGTCTACCAGACTACTGTGAACATGGAGGAGAATGCTCCCAATCCTGGACAACGTTCCATTGCGATTGTGGTGAAACTGGCTATACAGGAACAACCTGTCATAATTGTAAGTGGATCACATTGTAAATGGCTGTAGCGTAAAAGCACAGAGGGGAATTTATCATTTAGCAAAAACGCAAAGTGTTTCTGTTACACAGGCTCAAGAAATGGAAAGCTGGGAAGTTAATTCACACCCCAGTCCTACATTAGAAAAAAACAAATCACGAAATTCAATGAGACCTACCTGTAAATAGGTATACAAAGCTGGGGCCTGGGCACTGAACTTAGACATCTATGCCCACAGTAATTTCAAATCTTTGTTGAAAGAGGATCACAGACCTTGATCCTTCGCCAAATCTGAAGTCTAGAGGCAAGTTAAGCATGTTCCTGGCGTGCACTGGGATGGGGTGAGTAGAGACAATATTGAAAGAGTCTTGCAAGGGGTGCTCAGGAAAAGGAGAGAAAGCAAAGAAGAAACCAAAGGAAAATTAAAACCTGATCTTTGAAAGATTGGTAGGGAATCCAAAAGTGTGTAAAGGGGAATTTTAAAAAATGACCAATGAGAAGGCAACAGAACAAAAAGGGGTTGAGTAAAATCTGGGAAACTTCTAGTGAGTGGTAGATTTGAGCAGGTATTCAATCAAAGATATAGGTAGTTAAACAGGAAGGATGCTGGTAGTCAATCTAGAAGGTTGACCTGGGAGAATGGCCTTCCTGAATAGATTTGCCTTTTGAGAACAAGTTATGTCACTTGAGGTTTTTAGCTTATCCTGGAAGTGTCATTTGTTGTTGTTGTTGTTGTTGTTGTTGTTGTTGTGTTTTGCAATTCTGAATTGGTTGAAGGATCCTATCTTTGGAGTCTAAACTAGAGTCTTCAGGATTTCAAAATCCTGTAACATAGTGTCGTTTTGTTTATAAATCAATTATCTCATTATCTCACTTGCCCCTTCTTGGGCAAGGTTCTTGAGCAGGTGGCCGCAAACCAGATTCTTAGGCACTTTGGAAGGAAACTGATTTTCTAGATCCATTTCAGTCGGGGTCCCTCTGGAGTGGCTGTCTGAGTTGGGGATGGGTGGTTGTTTCCATGGGGTGCTGATTGGGGAGTGCTCCAACCATAACAAAAATAACCATTTTTGCAAGCTAGCTTCCTGAGGAGGAAATAACTTTTTGGTTCCTCATGACCTCCCTAGTGAAAAGGCCAAGCATAGAGAAATTAATTATAAGGTTGGTTATATTATAAAACCAAAGCAGGGCAAGGAGTGTCATTTCCTATGTTCATCCACTTCAGCCAAACCCATTTTTGGCTGAATTCTGAGGACAAAATGGAGGCCACCATCAAAAGCCACATAACATGAGCAGCTGGGGAAAGAAGGGTACAGGCACAGCCTCATTTCCTCACTGTCTAGATGATTACAGGGAGAGGCAAAAGGTGTTGCATAAAATTAGTGGGCTGCATGTGGGCTGCAGGCAATAACTTTGAGATGGAAACAAATCTCCTTCCTACCTGCTTCATTTCTGCTGAAAGAGACCAAAGCAAATTGACCTGATAATCACAGCACCCCATCTGACTATTCTTTCCATGGCCTGCAGTGTACAGTAGTGTGAAACGGGACTAACAAATGCAATAATTAGCAACAACATACATCCCAGCTAACTGGCATATATGGAGAACATTCCTGTTTGGCCACATAGCTGGTATCTAGGTAATCTCACATTGCTACATAGGAAGGGTGGGATAGGAATCAGCATGGTGTGTAATCACATGTCCCATCACTGAGTGGCCTGCCTCTCCCCCCCCCCCACCCCAGTGGCTCTGACTGCAATTCATTTGCCCATTGTACCCTGCACTTTTTCATTTTCTTCTCTTTTGAAGTGGTGTTCCTTTATTGCATTCAGTACAGGTGAACCCCGAGAGCTTGAACGATAGGGTTCTTTTTGGCAGATTTCAACATGAACAATAGCTGAAGGTATTTGTTTCACAGAAATAGATGAAAATGTACTTACCCAACAGAACATTTGTACTAAATTGACATATTTCTAGGCATGGATGTTTGAGTTTTTAAAAATACTCATTTCCCACTTTACATGCTGCATGAACCATGTAATGATTCTGAAAAGTATTTTTGTTCTGGGTTTTGAAAGCAATCTGTGGTAAGCTGTGCTTGAACGAGACCTGGGTTGCAGTGTTTCAGACTTGAACTTTCACATAGCAATGCAATTTTGTTTTATTAGAAACAGAGGCATGTTTCAAAGTAGCACTTTTGAAATGAATATCACAGCAATTCAATTTTTGCCAACTCCAAAATATGCTTTCATTTTATGAAACTGTCCTCTTTGTGTGCAGGGAGGAGAATCAGTAGCACTACAAAGACATAACTGATGCTCTGCATAGTCTCTTAGAAGCCTAAACTGGAGCATTGGCTCTTATTGTCCTCATGGAGTCTGAAGCATTCTTGGTCCCCCCCCCCGCCCATTTTTCTTAATGGTTGCTAGTTCCATTTTCTCAGGTGCTAAAGTTTGGTGAAGCACATGGAGAGGGACAAAGTAAAATGCACCTGTGGAATGGCCTAATTTAAAGCCAAGTCTGTTTTTCTGCATTTTTTCCTTGCCATTTGTTTTTCTCAAGATCAGTTTGTCAAGTGTGCAGCTTGATCCACAGTTCAACATCCTGACCTGCACACTGATCCAAGGCTGGTGAAATGAATATGTGCTCTCCAAAACGTGGAGCAAACTGGAATCCTCACCATCATTAAGTGCATAATAATGCATATAATATGAAATGAATGTTGGTATTTGTAATGGAACCAATAAAACCAAGCTCAAGTCTCATCAAGATCAAGGAGTGAAATGGGATTTAGAAGGGGGGGAAATACTGTACAGATAAGTCTGACATGATTTTCAGAAAATTCAATACCTAACACTGGCTACAATATATGCCGAATATAGAAATGTTTTCTTCTGCATCATATTCCACATTGTGAAATCTTCCACTTTCCCACTATAGATCACAGGGGTCTTCAGAGCCTCAGGGTTCTCTTGCTATTAGAAACCACCTTGTAAGCTCTTGGATGAATTCTGAGCTTTTCTTATTCTCATAGCTCTCCTGAGCTCTGTTTATTTAAACAGTCTTGCTTCCCCATTAATCCTCTATTCCTTCATAGAATCGTAGAATCGTAGAGTTGGAAGGGACCCTGAGGGTAATCTAGTAAAAACCCCTGCAATGCAGGAAACTTAGCTAAAACATCAATGACAGAGGACCATCCAACCTCTGCTTTAAAATCTCCAAAGAAGGAGAGTCCACAACAACCCAAGAGAGTCCATTCCACGGTTGAACAGATCTTCAGTTAACCCTTCCCCTCCATGACTTGTCACTGGGTTGGCTAGCCCTCAAATCACCTTTTCCTTCCTCCCATGGCATGTCCTATCTATAGACTAGTTTTTTGCCCTTTTCTTTTTAGGCTTTCCCTTCTCCATCCTATCTCCATCCTTGCTTCCTGAAACACAAATTCTTGCTCTTCCTTTCTTCCACTGTCACTACTGACATTCATCTCTCCACTCTGGAGTTCATCCTGCCATCCATATATTATATATTCCCTTGGTGATGTAACAAAAATAGCTTCTCCCTTATGTTCTGAAAGATGTCAGCATGTCCAAACATCATGCTATGAGGTATTTAACAAAAATTACTACAGTCCCTGATATTTGAATCAGTACATGCTAATCTTATACATACAAAAAAGGTCTCTTAACAAGTTTCCTTTGCTGCCAGAGGGATGTTCCCTACCAAAAGAAAAATAAAAGGAAATGTCAGACAATTTCCAATATAACATATGCAGAATATTAACACAGCTCCATAAATGAAAATTTCACCCCACAGGAAATGCCAACATTTCAACATTCATTTTGGCTCTACATTGAAATGAAATACTCAGATGTACCAATATTCAGGTAGACTGAATGTTCTGCTTTGGTAAGTGTCATTTGATAGATGAATACTTTCCCCCACCCAGCCACCATGAAAACCTGGCTTATTTTCCCTCACTAAAATGACATTTCTAACTGGAATAAATTTGATTGGGATATCTTGATTGTTTCCATGAAACAGGAACCACATTGCTCCCCCCCCAAAAAAAAAGGTGTGTGTGTGTTTTATTTACATGCGGTATTGACTTACATTCCGTATATTTTTGAGTGTCCTGATGGTTACAATTAAAGCATTTCTCAAGGAGTAGCCAATAACTATTTTATTTAAGAATAATGTGTGCTTACTGAGTAGCTATTACATTGTTTAGCAACATAGTGTCAGAAAGTGCCTCTCTTGCTACCATGCCTTGATAACGTCTCATCTTAATGGGGTACTTGACTGCTGTGAGAAGATACATCCAACAGTAGGCAGACAATAATTCCCTAATGGAACAAACAGTTTTAGTGGATGCCATGTATAGACTATTAGATATGCCTTTTAGTCACTTGTGAAGTACCAATTTAAGGAGGGATGGTATTGTTACATGCCACACCCAATCACCGCCAAGTGGTAGAAAGATTCCAGGGGGTTCCAGGCACTCATGTAGGGTTTGTGTTTCCATCAGAAATCAGGCACAGCAGAGACAGCATTGTCTTTATGAAATATAGATTATTTACACATATTTATACCTGCATCTAGATGGAGAGGGTTCGGGGAATTCACATCACATTGTATTTTAATATTCTTTTGGAAGCCGCCCAGAGTGGCTGGGGAGACCCAGCCAGATGGGTGGGGTATAAATAATAAATTATCATTGTTATTATCACAAGAGAGTCATTTGTTGTCTTCCAAAGAGCAACCAGCTCAAACCCACAAGCAGATGAATCAGCCATGCTGCCTCTGCCTCGTGGTGATGTCTTCTTTTTCAGTTCTGCATGGCATTCTGTCCACTTCCTCCTTCTTCCCAGCACCACTTACAGAAACAACTCCTCCCCTTTCACTTTCTGCATTGGCCACTGTCACCCAGGCAACCTTTGTTTACCAAGCCTATTGCAAAGCACCCACATTTCCCCCCACAGCCCACATCATGGACCACTGTAACTCTGGCAACTCTCGTTTGTCCAATATTTGAGGGATGAAGTTATCAACTCTGAGGAGATGGAGGGGTGGGGTTAGCCTCAGCATGACTTCACTCTAGGTGACTTCACTCCAACAGATGCCCAAATGCACAGGGAGGCCATCTTCCAAACATCTCCACAACATGATAAGTTTGTGTTCTGTTAGCATAATCTTCAGAGACCAAGGACTCCAGCCTGGAAGCCATAACAGAGCCACAGTTCTCCCAGTGTCATTGGCGCCAACAGTTAATAAATCTCCCTTCTGTGGAGTTGGATCTAGCCACCCATACTCAGCTGCTGCTTTATTTATGCTTCAGTCTAGAGTTATCTGTGGCTGAAACAACATTTGAGTCTGCTATGCTTGTATGTGACTCTCCAACCTGAGCTCCAGTTGGAGCTATCCTAGATCTGGGCTCTTGCTGCCACTCAAGATTGAACCACTCAAGATTTCTGTGTGACCATCATCTGGAACAGAACAAATTGGGACTCTTAATTCCATAATGGATTTTGAAATAATTCCCATTTGAAACTCTTGACCATTAAGTAACTTTGATGCCATCTAAATCCAATATGTTTATCACTACTATTAATTACTTGCCAGGTTTCTCACTGTGACTGTGTTTTTGCTACTCGATTCGTGTTCCAAACAAGGGATACACCAGAGGTGTACTTTTGGTTCTGCAAAGGGCACATGATATATGCTGTTTAACCCTATGCATTTCTATTCAGTATGTCCCATTGAACTTGTGTATAAGATTACAGCCTTTAAGAATCCCCTCACCCAAAGTAAGCTTTCCCCCTCTTTTCCTGTTTTTCTTCTTCTTTTTGTATTGTTCTATTACTTTTGCTCTTGAATAATTTTTGAATTTCTCACACTGACAAGTGCTGCTGAGCCAGCTGTGCTTGGCTAGTTTTGTTTCCCATCACCCTTTATTCCCAATCAATAAAGCATATGTGGATTTTTTTTTTGAAGCCCAGCTTGAAACATGAAGCCTTGCTTTTACCTGTGTGAATAATACTCCAAATGGCTGCCATCTCACTGGAAGGGGAAATGTCAAAATGAAGTAAACACAATCTGTGCCTTGAAAAGAAGACAAGAAAAATGAATTGTCGGCACCTTGGTTTCCCTTCTCTCTCCCTCTCCCCTTCTCTCTCATATATATGGGCATGTGGGCACACACACACACACCTCTCATGTGGGCGCGCGCGCGCGCACACACACACACACACACACACACATGCACAGCCATTAACTCATCTGAATCTGTTCAATGACATCCTAGGTGATTATTAAAACATACCCTGGCTGTCAGAGCCATAGCTAGGGAGTGGGCGGAGGGCACTGGGCAGTGTGGGGCTTGCGTCTGCCAGCCACTTCCCCCTCAACTGCTCAACAGCTATGGGGGAGGCAGCGGGCCGACTCCCTGCAGGCTCTGTACTGCTCGAAAAAGCAACACAGGCCTGCAGAGCCCCGGCGCAGAATAGGGATCAGGCACTGGGATTCTGGCTCACCCTGCCCTGTCCCACCCCATGGGCCCCTTGCCCCACCCCCTGTACACACCACATGCACTCCACCCGGGCACCCAAGCAGCTAGCTACGCTGCTGCTGGGTGTTTCAAATAAGTGCCATGTGCTAGCAGGATCTGTGCACTGTTAAAAGCTGGAATGACTATGACATTGATGCTGAAAACTTTTATCACAAAAATTGATTGGACTAGAGAAAAATGGCTGCCAAAAGGGGCCAGAAGTTGTATCAAAGTCTGAAATCTGAAATTCAGGTTTTGAATTTGTGGATTTGTTTTTCAAGTGTCAAAAAAGCATCACACACACACACACCAGTCACAAAAGTGTCCCTTAAAAATAAGATTTGATATGAGCTCTTTCTCTTTCAGTGCTCATTGTTCCTTCTTTGTTAGGTTTTATTATACCAGAGGGAAGGGAATTCAACTCTTTGCACCAAACTTGACTTTCTCAGCAGCTTTCTTGTGATGGGGGAGAGATAAAAAATGGAAATGGAACTCTAGGATATGAACACTTTCCCTTATCCACCAGGGCCCAAGATGGCATTCTAAATGCCCATTAAAACTTTTGCCCCAATAATGTTTTTAAGTGCCACAAGACTCTTCCCTGTGTCTTCTGCATCACACTAAAAGAACCGGCCTTCTGGAAAGATAATAATGTAATCAAAACAACCCTTCATGTACAGTCAACTTTAGGCTCTAAATTTCTGGATTTTTTTTTTAAAAGAAGCTATATTTGCACACAAGAAAACCTGTAGTATTCTTTTCTTTTTGTACCATATCAGTAAATATGTATTTTTAACAAGAGGAAAATGAGCCATCTGTCATCACAGAACACCACAGCAGGGACTTTATTAGTCTGTCAACAGTGGGGCCTGTCAAACTCAGTTCTTCAATAGCACAGATTTCATTTCTTTTTGGCATTTAACATGACAATTGTATTAGGAGGGTGAGCATGACAGTCATTTCTGTTAAGTTCACTGCCTGCCTCTTAACGGTTCTGCTATGAGAGCAACAAGAAGAGAGGGAAAAACCTCCCTCCCACTCCTTATTCCTTTATTTGTTGTTACTGAAAATGGCATTTCGTCCAGCACCCATTATTACAAAGATGCCTGATTATGCCTGTCAGAGTAGGCAGATAAACATTGTCAGGGACATTCAGCCACAGGGGAAGGAATCTATCTGGATGTAAGGAACCCCGGGCAGAGAAATAAGGGGACATGGGCATGAAGGGCTTTGAAATAATGGAGAATGTCTGCACTGGATTCACAAGCTAGCATGAATGTAGTGTAAGGACTTAAGGAAAGGTATTATATAAGCTGAACAGTGAAGCGAATGATGGAAGTGAAAAGGCTGGGCGTGTATGTCAGTGGAAGGCCATAGAGGAGACAATTGCAGTAGTCAAGCAGGAGATGACCAAAGTGTTAGAGTTTACTCAAAAAAAAAATTAAAAAAAAATTCCTTCCAGTAGCACCTTAGAGACCAACTAAGTTTGTTCTTGGTATGAGCTTTTGTGTGCATGCACACTTCTTCAGATACACTGAAACAGAAGTCACCAGACCCTTATATATAGTGAGAGGGTGGGAGGGGTATTACTCAGAGGGGTGGTGGGAATGGGTGAAAGGCTGATAGCTGTGGTAAACCTGTTGACGACTGTTAACGACTGCAATTAGTCTTACAGGAAAAAGCAAGGGATGAGAAGGTTAAAAATAGCTTTGTCATGTATAATGAGATAAGAATCCAATGTCTTTGTTCAGACCAGGTCTCTCCATGGTTTTAAGCTTGGTAATGAGTTGCAATTCAGCAACTTCTCTTTCCAGTCTATTTCTGAAATTTCTTTGCAATAAGACAGCTACTTTGAGATCTTGTATAGAGTGTCCTGGGAGATTGAAGTGTTCTCCTACTGGTTTCTCTGTCTTGTGATTCCTGATGTCAGATTTATGTCCATTTATCCTTTGGCGTAGGGTTTGGCCTGTTTGTCCAATACAGAGAGCTGAAGGGCACTGTTGGCATTTGATGGCATACACAATGTTAGACGATGAGCAATGAAATAGTCCTGAGATGGTATGTTTCATGTTGTTGGGGCCAGTAATGGTGTTGTCCGGGTGTATGTGGCAGCAAAGTTGGCATCTGGGTTTATTGCAGGCTCTGGTGCCAGAGTTTACTCGGCAACAGCAGCAGATGAAGATTTCTAGCTTTGTAATCCTGTTGTGTAGGAAGAAGTAGCATGTGGGACCAAATATGAGGAGAAGCTGAGAGGGAGGAGCCAAACACCTGGCCAGTGCTTTGAGCCTAACCTAGAAGGTGGGTCACGATGTCATTCAGGGAAATCGAGAGCATACGAGGAGTGGCATACTCAGGGGAGTAATGTGAGAATGTCACAAAATGTGAGTTCACCAATCCCATTCAGCCCTCTGAATACTGTCACTGGTTTAGGGTGAAAATGACATTTTAAATGAGCTATCGCTGTTTGGTAGGCATCACTACTGAGCTAATGGTGTTGACAAATTGTCACCCTCTGCTGAGTATTTCTTTCTTGTTCCACACCTTATTGCAATGCTGTCATAGGTGTCTCTCTTATTTCTTCCTTCATCCCTTCCCTAGCACTGATTGGTTTATATTATTGCAACCCTGTATCCTACTGCTGGGTTATGCCCAATTAAGTAATACATAGAATATACCGTCTTTCCCCCTTTTTAAGACACCGTCTTATAATTTTTCCCCCTCAAAAAAACACAGGGTGGCTTATTTTCAGGGGGTGTCTTATTTTTATTACGTCAGTATGGTACGGTACAGCCTCCCCCTGTGGCGGCACCACGGCTTACTTTTGGGGTACGTCTTACTTCTCACAAAGGTTAAAAAAAAACCCTGCCATGGCTTACTTTATGACTATGTATTAAAAAGGGGGAAACAGGGTATCAGTTTAAATAAATAGCTTTATATTACTCATGTTTATTATTTTCACTGGATTTACTCTGAATATGACTTAGTTGGATATACCCTGTTGCATTGCTTAACCATGGAATGAAGGTTGGTTCTGGAGACTGCATCTGGTGCAAAACTCAGTGACTAGCCTGCTTGTGGAGGCAGAATTACTGCCAGCGTATAATATCCTGCTTCCAGTATTTGCATCGGCTGTCATTCTGCTCCTGGACTCCAAGTCCAAGGTATTGGTACTAACTTATATGTCCCTATACAACTCAGGACCAAGTTACTTAAGCCTTATCCCTTAAACACCCAATAGATCACTGTGTTCTGTGGAAGGGTTTCTCCTGCAAGCTTGAAAAAGATCAGAAGCCCCTGTTCTGTGGAATAGCATTTCTATTGAGATATGAAGGTGCCCACTATCTTCACTTTCCAGAAACAATTGAAGACATTTTTTCTTCAAACAGGCTTTCCCAGCTGGATAAAAGGGTCTTTGCCACAAGATTCTGCTTGGTGGGATTTGAGTTTTGTTTTCAATGCATTTTTGGTGTGTGCTTAAAAAAAAGTATGTGCAGATCAGTTTAGAAGGTGATTAATAGATCAATAATAATAATCAATACAGTGAAGAAGAGCCAAATTTCAAATTTTAACAACCAGATGCTATCTACACCACTGGAAAAAGTAAGTTGTAGGTCAGACAAAAAAAGAAAGAAAGAAAGAAAGAGAGAAGAAGATTAAGAGGAAGTTTAGACATTCACAAAGAAAACTGGGTACTGTTCACACATTGTGTTACTACCACAGGGGGAAAGTCCTGAATCTCTTGTTTTGTATAACAGGTTTTGATTGGTGTTGCTTTTATCATGGCAGCCACCCACATAAATGCTGAAGGGGTACTGACGTGTGGAGGGACCACATGTTATTCCTGAATGGCTCTGAAAAAAAACATCCTAAACCACACATTCTCATTGCCTCTGGCTATCATAACCACATGATACTGTATTTCTAGTGCCAGAAAACTAATCAAGGAAATCACACAAATCAAAGAGAAGGAAGTGAAATATGGGCCCACAATGTTATCTTTTGAGAGTGTGAATATTCAAAAAAACATGAAAAGGGAATCACTTCCTTCATTTCATCTCTGTTTTTATCTCTTTGAAAACAATTATGTTTCTCTGGGAGAGTGCTGTGCCATTTTAAGCCCAGTGCGTATGCTACACTCTGCTTTGGTTTTCAGGATGTGGATTCTTCCCCCGTTGGTTTGTGTGATAACCTCCAAAGGACTCTTTTGTTGGCATAAATGCTTCATTATACCATCTGCCTGCATTCCTAATGAGTGACTTCACATCTTTCATTCATATTTCAAAGAAATCATATGATTTTGCTCCAGCAAGCAAAAATTATTAAAAGGCCAGTGACGTAGAGCAGTTTCTAGAAACATCCATAACCCACAGCCAACTCAGTATATACATTTCTGTTTAATTATTTTTCTGCCCTGTATCTGTCAATGCATGATACAAACGGTATATTTAGCAAGACCCCTAAGTGGTAACATAAGGTGTCTTTTAGTGAAAACATTCACAGATTCAATAAGTGAACTGTATGAGAATTGCCAATTTTACACATTTCTCACCACTCTCTGTCTGATGTACATCCCCTCTGTGCATGGGAAAGGGCCATAGATCATTGCCAGAGTACATGCTGTGCATGGAAAAGGTCATATGATCAAACTTCAGCATCTCTCAGTAGAGGTAGGAAAGGCACATGTCTGAAGACCTGGAGTGCTGCAGCCAGTTGGTATAAACTTGCTACACCAAGACAGAAGGACTACCGGTAATTGATTTGGCAGCTTCATATGTCCTAACCACAAGTGCCATGAATTGTGTGAATCTCCCCCATCACTATTATTCTTAAATAGAAGGAAGGAACATTCATGCATGCAAAACACAGACTATTTTCCAGGGACAGTCCCAGATTTACAGAAGCCTTCCCGGGTTCTGATTTGATCCCAGAATGTCCCACATTTCCTTAGGATGTCCTTGTTTTCATCCAAGAAATTTTGAAGGGTATGGAGTTATGCAGCCCCCGAGCCAAGAAGATAAGTAACTATACAACCTTTGGAAGACATCTGAAGGCAGCCCTGTATAGTTTTATTATGTTTATATATATGTTGGAAGCCATCTAGACTGGCTGGGGCAAACCAGGCAGATAGGTGGAGTATAAATAATAAAATTGTTGCTGCTGCTGTTGATAATTTCCATCAGAGAAATGCTGGAAGGTATGAAAATGCTACTACTACCAGATTAGTTCATACATTCTTTTGCCGTGTGAAGCTACATTAGAGCAAGTGGTGAGACAGAACAAAATGTTGCTATTTTCCCTGAGCCTGAGGTTTCTCCAAACTTACAACTCTTCCTATCTCATTGATGACTCGCTTTATGTCTCCCTCCAACCCCCAGACCCCCACATCTAGCAGTGTAGACAATTCTCCACTGTGTGCTAATTTCCAAGTTTGTTCTTAGCATTTCTTGCCTTTCCTCTTGAGAACTCAAGGCTGCTAACCACAACAATAAAGCCACGTATTAACAATTAAACACATTGTTTAAAATGTAGCACCAATGCAGAAGGAAATAAAAATACAACTGCAAAAAAAGTTATTAAAACCTAGAATTACAAATGAAAATGGTTTCCTAAAGACGTAGGCTTGAACCAGCTTCTAAAAGGACATGAATGAAGCAGTAAGCTGGTCTTTCCTTCAAAGGGAGATCCAGAACATACGCATAAACCACAAGGAAGGTCTGCTCCATGTTGCCTACTGTGCACTTTTCTGGGGAATTTGGGACATCCAGGAGGGGCTCCCTAGATAAGCAGGCTCATACCTTGAAGTCAGTGGTGCTTAATTCTGAAGAAATCTGTGGTAGCCACAGAAAAAACTGACTTGGGACACAGCAGGATGACCCTAACTAATCAAAGGTCATCCTTTGATTCAAAAACATACATGAAGAAAACTGAACCCTGATGCTTCCAGTTAATATGCCTACTGTAAATGATTTTGTCTCAACTACTGTGTCAAGCAAAATTGTTCTCTTTGCTAAACCAGTTTCATAAGATCAGGAGGTGGGTGGGTGTGGGTGGGTGTGGGTGTATACACACACACACACATACACACACACACATATATATCTATCTATATATCTATATATCTATATCTATCTATCTATCTATCTATATAGATATATAGATATATAGATATATAGATATATAGATATATAGATATAGATATAGATATATAGATATATAGATATATAGATATATAGATATATAGATATATGGGATGCGGGTGGTGCTGTGGTCTAAACCGCTGAGCCTAGGGGTTGCCAATCAGAAGGTTGGCAGTTTGAATCCTTGTGACGGGGTGAGCTCCTGTTGCTTGGTCCCAGCTCCTGCCAACCTAGCAGTTTGAAAGCATGTCAAAGTGCAAGTAGATAAATAGGTACCGCTCCGGCGGGAAGGTAAACGGTGTTTCCATGCACTGCTCTGGTTCACCAGAAGCCACTTAGTCATGCTAGCCACATGACCTGGAAGCTGTATGCTGGCTCCCTTGGCCACTAAAGTGAGATGAGCGCCGCAACCCCAGAGTCGTCCACGACTGGACCTAATGGTCAGGGGTCCCTTTACCTTTATCTATCTATCTATCTATCTATCTATCTATCTATCTATCTATCTATCATCATCTAGTAATATATTAAACTACAAAATCATTAATTGGGTAGTGAAAAGCAGGACTGTTCATTACTAACATTCTTTAACCATTTAGCAGTGTTATTTAGATTTGATAACCTATTTGAAAAGACCTGTTTACTTCAGTTACACCGAAAGAAAGCTGCTAGGAAAAGTAGCATAGTATACCTCAAGGGGTTTATGTTTCACCAGACATGTTACAGCAGTAAAATCCTGGGGATTAATGTATAAACACACCTTATCAGTTTCCCCCGTCATATTTACTACACAAATGAAAGCCGCCACCACCACGATATTATGAAGCAGCTAATCTATTAACTGCATGGTTTTGATAGCTAGGGGAATCATTGCATTTTTGGAGCCAGGAGCAAAATAAATGGGAATCTTACGAGGTCCCCCTAGCCTCTTATAATCTGTGCTAGCATGCAACTTCTACACTAAGTTCTAGTATGACTGTTGGATGTGAAATGTGGAAAATTGCAGAGAAGAAATTTGACATTGAAACATCCAATAATGACCCCCCAATGAGAATGTTATATGTTGTAATTAGCACCAATAAGCTTTTATTCTTTTATTACAAAAGGGCAAGCATCTGTGTTTGCTTCCATTCTTGCAAGATGTTTCCAAAATATTTTCATCTCCTATGGAGGGAAAACATCTTGATCAATTCGCTGTGTGTGGCAGAGGGTGCATTTTAGCACTTAGCTAGGGAGAAATATAGTAAGCATGCTATTATGGCTAATGAACTCAAATTACAGTAGTATATATGGTAACAATTGATTTCATTTTAGTTATGTGGAATCAAGGGATATATGTATATAATATATGTTGGCAGAGTGGGAGTTTTGTATTGGTGAAAGGAGACAACCTACAGAATCCATGGATCAGAAAAAGGAAATACATCAATCTTCCAGTATATAGCAGTTTACAGTCCATCACTTTTAGCTTGTACTCAAGGACTTTATCCCTTAAATCATTATTTACAATGTAATGTAAATAATGTCAACTCAGGAGTAAGTCCAGAATTTCCCAGACATATCTGGGATTTGCCCATCAGAAATAGCGTCCGGGTGGAATTTATGAAGATTGGCAAAAATGTTTGGGAGGAAATGCCTGGAAGTGTTGAGTTCTTGGTGACTTAAGTTTGGAGGGAGATCTTGCAAAAAAAAGCTCAACACCTTCACTTTTTGAAATATGGCAACCCAAATTGAATTAAATTGGTATAGGATTGAAGTCTTAGTTGGCTCCTACTTGTTTCCTAACAGTTTCTCCTCATCCCTCTCCCTTTTCAAATTCTAGCATCATCTTCAGGATTATTATATGTGAGAAAAATTGACTGCTCTTGAATGATAGCATCTTGATTTAATGAAAGAAAACAACACAGCCAGTTTCTATGCGAGGGCTGCATTCCTACTGAAGATCTCCAGCAAACAGAGCCCAATTAAAGACTGTTGAGTTTGCTTCCACTTAATCAGGACAATCTGTGGGTGGTTTAAAATGGCATAGAAATGCTTGGTGGTTGCCTATAATCTCACTGTGTGACAGCCACATCCATGTATGAAGACAGATTTGTATACTGAATGGGCATGCGGTGGCCATACCCTTGCTAGCTAACTCACAGTGAATCTGAGTACTGTCAGGTCAGCTTTACTCCTTAGGCTTCCTCTACAGATAACCAGCTCCCTGCATCGTTGCAGCTACCATGCAGTGAGATAGACAGTTGAGGCACAGCACTAAATTGTCCCAAACTACCTGAGCTATTATTTTGATGTGTATACTGCAAATATCTATTTCTCTTCCTTTCAGCTATTTATGAGAAGTCATGTGAAGCCTATCGGCACCAAGGGAAAACATCTGGTTTCTTCCACATCGATTCTGATGCAAGTGGTCCACTTCCACCGCTTTTAGTCTACTGCAATATAACTGGTGAGAACATCACATCATCTCATCTGCTTTTAGCACTGGTCATAATCTTTTCATTATAAAATATGTGGCCTGAAATTTCTTGCATATTTAATTGTTGTTGGTGTAAATGAGCTGGAAGAGGGAAACAGAGGGAAATCTTTGAATCAGCAGTGTTTGAAGGAGCTTCAAATGTTATATATAACCATGAAAGAGTTGTCATAGGCAAAGTGCAGTTTTAGGTCTTTTCTCTTCTGAAACGAGCTTCAGATGTTGTCTGGATTTGTTGCACCAAACTTCACGCACAGAATTGTAAGCACAACTTACTCAGTCTTTAAGACAAGGTGTAGTAAAAGGTATGTTTATAGTTTCACTTGTAAGGAAAATATGTGGTAAGAGATTATCATACCTTATTTCCCTTGTTTTCTTTCTAGTCTCTTTTTTTCCTCCCTACTTCCTATTTTTCTTTTTCTTTATCCCTAGATTCAAGGTGCAGTTTAGGGAGAGAGAAAATTGAGACACACAATAAACACTTTAACCCAATTTTTTTTAGTAGAGATTAGGGACGTGGGTGGTGCTGTGGGTTAAACCACAGAGCCTAGGGCTTGCCGATCAGAAGGTTGGCTGTTCGAATCCCCATGACGGAGTGAGCTCCCATTGCTCTGTCCCAGCTCCTGCCAACCTAGCAGTTCGAAAGCACACCAGTGCAAGTAGATAAATAGGTACCGCTGCAGCAGGAAGGTAAATGGCGTTTCCATGCGCTGCTCTGGTTCGCCAGAAGCGGCTTAGTCATGCTGGCCACATGACCCAGAAGCTGTACGCCGGCTCCCTTGGCCAATAAAGCAAGATGAGGTCCACAACCCCAGAGTCGTACTTGACTGGCCCTAATGGTCAGGGGTCCCTTTACCTTTACTAGGGTCACTAGACTTATTTCTTAACCCATGCATACATGCAGAACAGCTGGAAGGGATTCTCCTAGGGTAAAGTAGAGCCCTGTTCTCCCTCCCTTTCCCAGCAGATTGTGCACATGGTGCATTTCAGCCCATTATGTGGAGGTGCAGAGTGCTCATATCTCATATTGCTGTCCATTCTTCCTTGTGCTCAGTCAAAGAATGCAGGCTGCATTCCTTTACAGAGCAGAGGGAAAGGGCAGGACAGGATATGGGAAGCACACATGACCATTCATATCTTGTAATGGCCTGGTGCTTGAGGGCCAAGGGATTGTGGGGAGGTGGAGAATACAGATCTCTGTTATCTTCTCTGAAGGCCCCTTCATAGATGGAGTGGGCTGGAATGAGCCATTCACTTGTATCCCAAAAATGTGTAATAGACAATTGAATAGACAGCAAACACATCCAGTTGCAGCAAGGCAAACAATAATGTCGGTAAGCATTAATACATGAAGCGACCCTTGGGTCAGCCTAATATGATATGGATTGTTCCCTCTGTGTTTAGAACTTCAGGGATGCTACTGATAATTTTGCTTAGTACTAAATCTATAGCCCTTCACTCCATTGTCTTGCACTGGCTTGTTAACTGCTACTATATACTGAAGAATGTTTAAAATGAACCTTCCACATACCCCAAGGGGACTATGTTTTAACCTCAGTGTCTGAACTATTTGGTTACAATACCCAAAGTCATTCTGCTGCTATGTTTCTCCCAGTGTTGCAGTTTTGTCATACTCTCAGACCCCAGGCCAAAAAATCAATAGCACTTAGAAGTTGGTATGACAAGATCAATGCTTAATTTTAACTTGGCCAGGTATTTATCCATTATTGAAAGCCTTGTTGTTGTTGTTGTCTTTGAGAAAGTTGAGAGCGGGAGCAATGCGGATCCTTTTTTCTTTTGCGACTGCCAGTGATCAAAAAATCTGTTTGGAGAGTACCGCCATAAAGAGAATAAGAACTGACTTATGAGGTCTCTTACTTTCACAGCTTGGTGTGAGCTTTCTATTTAGTGGACTGTAGTGCCAACGGTAGTCCTCTTTTTCTTATTTTCCAAGGAAGGCAGAAATAATCCACATAAAATAGTTGTGTGTGAAACATCAAAGCTGGTCAATAAAACGAATGGGCCATGTGAATGCTGTGCACAGGTGTATCCCAGGTGGAATCATGTGTGATCAGAACAGTACTTAAATTCGCACTGGGTATGAATCCAGTAAAGATTACTGTATCTGGTAAGGCTAAATTTACCATTTAGGGACACAAGAAGAGCACGTATTCCATCTCCAGCAGCCTTCAACCTCCTGTTGCCTTTCAGAAGTCTTGGGTGATAACTTCCATCAGCCTCAGCCGTCACAGCTGTGCCATCTGGAGCTGATGGAATTTGCCATCCTAAACAGCTGGAGGGCACTATATTGGTGAAGGTTGATATACAAGGGTGGGAGGTCTCAGGACCTTTTCTTGTATAAACCACACACCCCAGAATTCACTTAGATATCATTTACCCAAGTGGCTATCTGTTTAAAGGAGAATGAATGAACTGGAATGAACACCAGTGAACAAAAAGGGCAAAGGGAAGAGGCTGAGATGCTATCTTAGTTTATGCAGTACTTCGCTGCTGTTGAGAAAGATGCAATGTGAGTCAGCAATATGTTTCATCAAGGAGTGGATTCTGACAAATGATAGGGACTCTGTTGTCATTCAGCTTGTTCTTTCTAGGACATTTATTTGTCCTACCTGGCAATTTGAGCAGCAGACTTATTCAGCAAAACGAGTTAACAGCAGCACATAATGAATAGTAGACGTATTTGGCCAATTTTGCACCACAGTGTTTTGGGACCAAATAGAGGTGTGGAAACACTCTCTCCAACGCCAACTCCCCAAAAGCTCCGGATCTTGGTACAGAAGTTCAATGCATTAAGGAATCCTCCTCTGCCAGCCTCTGTATATAAGGCAGTACATCCTTTCATGTTCTTACTGACCAAGGGAACATGTAGGTTGTGAGTTGGAAATAAACGAACCAACAGAATGTAACTCTCTATCTGGAGAGTTTCCTAATTGAAGTACTGGTTTGGGAGCCATAGTGAACAGCATGGAGGGGCACTGCTGCTCACCTGACCTTGGTTGGTTGCCTCACTGCTGCTATTTACTGAATGATACAGGCAGGGAAGGAGTGTGGAGGCTGGTATGATACAAACACACTGGCAGAAGCACTGGTTTGCACCATGCTGACCTCACTTGCCCCTCACCCCTGCCCCTGCCCCTGCCCCTGTACCTCCCCAGAAGGCAGCAGTGATACAACCAACTAGAGGTCAGGTGAGTGGCACTGCCCACTACGGTTTGGGAGAAATGTATACAAATGACTATTTTTTTATTTCCCTTCCTCCAGAGACATTCACATCAGGAGTAGTAATATGCTGCTAGACTTTAACATCATTGGCCATTGGCCATGCATATTTGAATCCTGCCTATCCACAGTTCAAACCATACTAAAGGAGGCTTACAACGTGGAGAGATATATATATCCATGCGCGCACACAAATAAACATTTAAAATATACAACTAAATTGAACAATTTCCGCATAAATCTTAACAAAATCTAAAATAATATACAAAAACAACGGCAGCAACATCACCTTCCCCAATAACCCCCTCCCCGCCCCCGCCCCCATCAGCCCAAGAGTCTGTTCCAGCTTTTGTAGCTGGAGTCAGTCAGGGCCCCGTCCTCCCAAGCCAGATGGAAAAAGGCTTGCAACAATGGCATACATAGTTCTCAACAAACTTGTGAGGTAGGAAGTCATGCTGAGAGACAATGACTGGACCAAGGTTGCCCAGTGAGCTACAGGACTGAATGAGGATTTCAACCTGGGTTTTCCTGCTTCTAGTACAACATCTATCTTATGTAACCCCACCTAAGCTACATGGGGAAAGTGAGTAATTTCAGAAAACTGAAGCTGACATGATGAG
This sequence comes from Darevskia mixta, assembly GCA_034641385.1. Taxonomy (NCBI): domain Eukaryota; kingdom Metazoa; phylum Chordata; class Lepidosauria; order Squamata; family Lacertidae; genus Darevskia; species Darevskia mixta. The sequence goes on along the minus strand of JAWWNH010000001.1, from coordinate 6,568,575 downwards.
GTTCTGGTCTTTCCCCCCATCTCTCTGCACTCCCATACTTTCCCCACCGTACCTTGATTTTGTAGTTGGCAGCTCATTATCACATCAGAGTGTTTGCTGTATGCCCAGTCACAAACCTCTTTAAGGAGAAGACCTGGGCAGCGTTGCTGGGCACCGTGGAACAAATGCACTGCATCAGCTCACAGAGCACTTTTCCCTCTTGCTCCTGTAGTACTTACCATATGTTTGGCTTGTTTGAAATTTAATCAGTCTGAATAATCTTGTTCAGTGACAAACATCCTAAATCACAGGAAAATGATTTTGTTTCCAGGAGCAAATCATTCTCCATAGGGATATTTCAAACTAGACAAATAAAAAATGAGAACTAGATGGGAACTTCTGCGGTTGGGTGGGACAAAATTCTCTTATTTTTTGCCTGGTTTAATTTATATGCTGTCAGAGTCAATGCAGGCTATTCAGAACACGATGGAACTGTGGAAAGATTTAAGGTATCTTCCTGTTTTAGAGAATATGCAAGCACTCAGATAGATAGATAGATAGATAGATAGATAGATAGATAGATAGATAGATAGATATTATTTGGTGTGTTATTCTATTTCTTTTTCCTCCTCCCATACCTACCGTTTTGGGAGGTTATATCCTCATGAATTTGGTTTTTCTGGGCATAGATTGTCCTGCCAAGAGCAAAGTGGATTCCCTGCTTTACCAACTTTGTCAGTGTAGCATTTAAGCTTTTTCACCCTTCTAGACTCAATCTGCCTTCTAGCACCCCCAGCCACTGGGTCCACACTGCAATGTGTGCAAAAAGCATTGAATACAGCCAAGATGAATTTTAACAGGGAGAAATGTAAAGTACTACACTTGGGCAAAAAAATGAAAGGCACAAATACAGGATGGGTGACACCTGGCTTGAGAGCAGTACATGTGAAAAGGATCTAGGAGTCTTGGTAGACCCCAAACTTGACATGAGTCAACAGTGTGATGCAGCAGCTAAAAAAGCCAATGCAATTCTGGGCTGCATCAATAGGAGTATAGCATCTAGATCAAGGGAAGTAATAGTACCACTGTATTCCGCTCTGGTCAGACCTCACCTGGAATACTGTGTCCAGTTCTGGGCACCACAGTTCAAGAAGGATACTGACAAGCTGGAACGTGTCCAGAGGAGGGCAACCAAAATGGTCAAAGGCCTGGAAATGATGCCTTATGAGGAACGGCTTAGGGAGCTGGGTATGTTTAGCCTGGAGAAGAGAAGGTTAAGGGATGATATGATAACCATGTTCAAATATATAAAAGGATGTCATATAGAGGAAGGAGAAAGGTTGTTTTCTGCTGCTCCAGAGAAGCGGACATGGAGCAATGGATTCAAATTACAAGAAAGAAGATTCCACCTAAACATTAGAAAGAACTTCCTGACAGTAAGAGCTGTTCGACAGTGGAATTTGCTGCCAAGGAGTGTGGTAGAGTCTCCTTCTTTGGAGGTCTTTAAGCAGAGGCATGACAGCCACCTGTCAGGAATGCTTTGATGGTGTTTCCTGCTTGGCAGGGGGTTGGACTGGATGACCCTTGTGGTCTCTTCCAACTCTATGATTCTATTATTCTATGTGTATTCAACCTACAGCTCTCTGCAAAATTCTGTAAATTGGAGTATTCATTCAACTTGGGCATGGGAAATTAGAATAGAACAAGACATCCTGAACTAACGCACATGGAAAACATAATAGAACCAAGTAGCAGTTCATCACAAAGATGGGGGAAAAAATGAGAGAGCAGTCACTTCCACAAATCTAGTGGGAATAAATTATAATCCTTTTCTTGAGGGTATTAAATGCACCCATGTATCTGGCCTGGGCTGTTCTTCCAGGAGATGTGCCCCTCCCTTTCATCCTTTTCATGCCACCCAAGTGGGGGGCCTGCCCTACATTTTAGAGTCTCTGTTCTAGAAACATTGTCACATGTAAAAGAAGCAATCACTTGGCTGCCCAGAGATAAATTACTTTGACTTACACTTTCAAAGTGATTATATTCTAAGAGGTGGGGCATTCATTCTCTAGTTGGCCTTGAGTTTCTTCTGTGATCTAATTTATCATAGAATTTCAGAGTTGGAAGTAACCCCAAGGGTTGACTAGTCCAATCCCCTGCAATTCAGGAATTTGTCCCATTATCCTTGTTCTGGCAGGCCAGGGAATACTGGCCCTGCACAAAGAGGCTCCATAGCTATTGTGGCCAACAGCCAGAGCCAGAACTACAGAGGGGCTAGCCTGGGTGAAGGCTCCATAGGGGTGCCATTGAGGTTTGCACCCTGTGTGTGTGTGTGTACACAAATGTGTGTGTGGGGAGGGGTGCCAAACTGGGTCTTTGACCTGGGTGAAATAAAGCCTAGTTTCGCCCCTGCCAGGAGCAGCTGTGTAAGGCATTCACGACTTCTTCTAGCCCCTGGTAAGGTTGATTCTGGTAGAAGTTTTGGAAAGCATTGTAGGGGATGGGGATCACGTGACCCACACAATGCAACAGCAACTACAACTATCATCAGTCCCAGCCAGCATAGCCATTGATCAGGAAGTCTATAGGTTCCCCATTCCTTTTGTAGATTATTTGCAGGCTTAATTTTGGAACTATGCAACCTATGGCATCTCTAATCTTTGAGATTGTCCTGAACCCAAGACCAGTAGAAACTTGGGCGTTTCAGTTCAAAGTGTTGTAAATTTAAACAGGGAAAACAGGTAGAGAAAAATGGGACTTCCAATTGCCATCTGGTAGCACAATGTTGTATCACATTTATGTAAATCGCTTTTTTGTTACCAGTCTAGCTGAATCCTTGCAAGCTACCGTACTCACCAAGATCAATTTGGCAACAAACAATGTCTTAAGCTTATGAGAAAGAATAATTTTTGGTGTGTTTTTGTTGTTGTTGTTGTTGCTATATCTTGCTGTCTAAATAAAACTGTACTTTTAAAAACCTGTATTATGCTTTTAGACGCACCTTCTGCTCACTGAGCTAAATACAGATTCAAGAATCCAGGCCGGATTCTCAGACCTCTCAGAGTTTTCTGGAAACTTGCTTGTTTTTAGGCAACACCCTGGTACTGGCAACTTGATAGTATTTATTCTTTGCTCCCTGATTGTGTCTCTCTGCAGTCTTGGGCTATGCAAATTTATTCATGAGAGCAGTTCTCATGTTTTTAAAAAGACAGCATTTGAGCACGCACCATATGTGCCCAGAATGCAGAAAGCAGCTAGCTCCTTGCAAATGCTGGTTATCCTATCCCACGCTGAGTACAGAATGGAGGGGGAAGAGAAGCCTCATCAGCTTGAAGAGCGAAGGAAAAATTAGGAAAAGCACAAAAAAGAGAGGAACTGTTCTGTCCCGTCCCTGGTCCCCTGGCAACACATGATGCAGCAACATGATGCCAGATGTTTTAGGACTACAACTCCTATCATCACTAACTAGTGTCCATTCTGCCTGCCGCTTATGAGAGCTGGTGTTCAGCTGCATCTGAAGAGCATCACCAAAGCCTCCAACATTTCTCAGATGAAAAAAGGGATATTCTATCCAAAATCAGGAAGCTTCTCCAGTGTTTGCTCTCACCTCACACATTTGCACATATACATGAGTCCCTGTCAGGAAAGAAGGCGGGAAATAATAACAATAATAACAATAGCAATAGTATGAGAATGGTCAGGGGTATACCAAAGAGTAAATCCTATTAAACTCAGTGGGACTTACTTCTGAGTAAAAATGTTTAGGATTGCAGTGTAAGGCTGCACAGTCTATACCCAGTTACCTGGGAGCAAGCTCTATTGAAAACAGTGGGGCTTACTTCTGAGTAGACAGTGTAAGGCTCAATTAACAATAAAGGAATAAACAATCCACATGTTTCCTAAAAAATAAGATAAAAATGGCTGGCTGCTGAAGCATTGCAATTAAAGAATTTAAAGCAAATTGGTTACAAAACTGGGATATTTCAAAATCAAATCAGAAACTGGGATGGCTTCTGGACTATCCCTGGAAACTATCCCTGGAACTATCCCTGGAAACTTGAGAAACTTGGAGGGTATGCACCACTTTCGCTAACCTTTACATAATGTAAGAAATAGGCTTTTGCATATAAGTTATATAAAAATGTATACTTGATTAAATTTCAAGTTCTCATTTTTTCCAACCTTATGTTCAGTTTGTTTCTGTATCAGTTTGTATTTTTTTTAAGTCCTAATGAAAAATAACCAGCATTTTAGTGCACATTGTTCCTAATCTACGACATTTTACATGCAATTTTGCCGAATGTACAATTTTTTGCAAGTTTCCCCTGATGTGCACTTCTATATGTTACCTTCATTATTATGTGCATTTTAAGGCACCCTTTCTCCTATTACACACATTTCTGCTTACATCTTTTGTTGCCCAACTGAATTGCAAAATTTGAAGAAAACAGAAAATCTGTTTTTGGTTCATGTGCTCTTTCTGGATTTGCACATTATGTAAGTTCAAATCCAGAAAGAGCACAATGCGGGTGGCACTGTGGTCGAAACTACTGAGCCTAGGGCTTGCAGATTGGAAGGTCGGCGGTTCGAATCCCCGCAATGGCGTGAGCTCCCGTTGCTTGGTCCCTGCTCCTGCCAACCTAGCAGTTTGAAAGCACATCAAAGTGCAAATAGATAAATAGGTACCTCTCTGGTGGGAAGGTAAACGGCGTATCCGTGTGCTGCTCTGGTTTCACCAGAAGTGGCTTAGTCATGCTGGTCACATGGCCTGGAAAAACTGTCTGCGGACAATGTCGGCTCCCTTGGTCAGTAAAGCAAGATGAGCACCGCAACCCCAGAGTCGTTTGCTACTGGACTTAACTGTCAGGGGTCCTTTAAGTTCAAAACATGAATGAAACTGAATTTCTTCCCCATTCCTAACTTCTAGAACTATCCCTCAGAGGTGTCTGCCCACCACAACTCTTTTATAAATGGAGCCATTTAATGGCTGCTAATTTATAAGGCCGCAGCATTAACTTGGAAGTTAAGCATTGTCACTTATACATTGCAAAACAATTTAACAAGCTCTTAGGATATTTGGCTTTTGTTGGCTTAAATTAACTTTTTTCCAGGTTAATGTAATGCAAGGAATGTTAGTTGTCCTTCAGCTGCTCTACCTCAGCTTGGTCTGAAACTTATCCAAGAGTGTAATGAAATAATAAAGCTGTGTGTGTTGGGAGGGAGATGAAGGGAGAGCTTGTGGGAGAACTGTTTCCTCATTCACTCCACATACATACAATTCCAGGGAGACCTAATTAATTAAAGTCAATGGAGAGAGGTGGAAAATAGGACATGGAAGTGTTAATGTTATTCTGTGTTGCAACGAGGAAAGCAAGCATGGCCTGTTTACATAGCCTATGAATCGCAGCCTGTCCGGCTGGACCCTTTCCACAATTATTTCTGAAGCAGAGGTACAATGCAAGGAAGCATGCAATTCAACTGAGGCAGCACCTGCAGTCCCATAATAGCCAATTAATTCCTTTGCAAAGAAGTACTCTACCACTGCTGAGATCTGGGATTACATCTCCAAGCAGACAGAGGAGGTAGCAGTCCTTTGAGTTGCTACAATGCTACACTTTCACACACCAACCAAATTTCAAATGTTAACAGGTTCAAAAGCACTTACATTTTTCTCATGCAGTTGTACTCTCTCTGTGTGTGTTCACATGCTGCATCATAGAATTCCTTAATGACTTAAATTTTGCAAGGCCCCACACTGTACTTCCTCCCCTTCTCTGCCCTCACACTGGTTCCCCAACCCAGTGCGTATTTCTTTCTTTTTTTAATATCATTTTTATTATTATTTTTTGCAATTTTTTTACAATAATGACATCACATCATTCCACTTCTTAAACCTATTTGGCTTTTTACAGCCTTGACTTCCTTCAAACCTTTCTTGTGACTTTATATAATTCTACATATTGTCTTATACTTCTTATTTCAACCATTGTTCTACTATATCTATTCCTACTTCAAATGTAAGTTCATATTTACAACAGCATTCTTTCTTATTCTACAACACCTCTTGTAGTCCTACAAACGTATTCAATTCAGTAATTTCTTTCAAATAGTCTGTAAATTTATTCCAGTCTTTGACAAACTTCTGGTCCCGCTGCTCCCGGATTCTCCCTGTCATTTTGTCCAATTCTGCATAGTCTAATAATTTCATTTTCCATTCCTCTACTGTCGGCATTTGTTCTTACTTCCATTTTTGGGCAATCAATATTCTCGCTGTGGTCACTGCATATTGAAAGAGTATCTTGTCTTTTTATGTCGGTACCTATAATTCCCAATAGAAAAGCTTCTGGTTTTTTCACAAATGTATATTTCAACATTTTCTTCATCTCCCTGTATATCATATCCCAAAAGCTTTTCAACCCCAGTGCGTATTTCATTTTGTTGCTGTGTACTGACTTCCTCGCTTCCAGAGCCTTAGCTGTTGCCTTTCCTCCAGAGCTGGTAATGCCTTGCATTTGGAGTGCTGTGCTCTCCTGCTTGCTGGCTGGAATGATCCCCCTTTCCTCTCTCTGCATGCTGTTCCAGGGGTTCTCCCAACCCCATTCTACGCTGAGCCAATTTCAGGAGGCATGAGAGAGGGGGAGAGAGGGAAAAAACCCAATCCACAAGCAAAAGCCATTAGGGCTTCTGCTAATAATAATAATAATAATAATAATAATAATAATAATAATAATTTATTTATACCCCATCCTCCCCAGCCAGAACCGGGCTCAGGGCGGCTAACACCAATAAAATTACAATAAAACATAAAAGAAAGAAGAAACAGTTAATTAAAATATGGGTTAAAACACAATTTAAAATGCAGCCTCATTTTAGTAGTAGCCCATAAATCAAAACCATAAGGGGAGGGAAACATAAGGGTCAGTCTGAGTCCAACCCAAAGGCCAGGCGGAACAGCTCCGTCTTGCAGGCCCTGCGGAAAGATGTCAAATCCTGCAGGGCCCTGGTCTCTTGTGACAGAGCATTCCACCAGGTCGGAGCCAGTACTGAAAAGGCCCTGGCCCTAGTTGAGACCAATCTAACCACCTTGTGGCTCGGGACCTCCAAAGTGTTGTTATTTGTGGACCTTAAGGTCCTCTGCAGGGCATATCAGGACAGGCGGTCCCGTAGGTACGAGGGTCCTAGGCTGCATAGGGCTTTAAAGGTCAAAACCAGCACCTTAAACCTGACCCTGTACTCCCTGTACTTCATTGGTTCAATCCCATCCACTGTGCTTTTAGTGAATGCTCCCCGTCTAGTCCAGCCAGTCCAGTACGGGGTTAACTTTTGTTTTGTGAAAGTTGTAGTCAGTTTATGGTAGAAACAGTCTGTTGGAAGGAAGGCGCCTTATGATTACAGAACCCTCCTCAAAAAACCAAACCAACAAACCAAAACCACCACCCTCTGGTACTCCCACTCCATTTCCCCCTTGTTTCTTTTGGTATATCGTTTCATGTCTTTTTCTTCGGGCTTCTGTGAAACCAGCCTATTTAAAAAGCACTCTCTCACTTCCTCCCTTTCTATCTATCTTCTCCTTTTTTTCACAGCAAGATTCTCTTTATATTTTAGACAATTGTATAAAACATAGGCTGCAGTCTGTTCCAAACACATTTTTCGTTAAGTGCATACAGCACATGAGCCCGTGGGGGGGGGGGGAAGCATCCCTTTTAGGAGTGAAAGAGCATGATAATTTGTACCCATCAGCAGATCCATTTCATCCAGAGTTAGCATGTTATCCGTGTGATTTACTGTGGGTTGTTTTGTTTTCCTTTCTTAAACAAAACTTTTTATGAGCAGTTTTAGTGACACGCAGGGTGGCAAATCTCTGTGGCTTAAAGAGGGAAGGCTCAGCAAGAGTCTTTTCAAGTGGCACAGCAAGCTGCAACTCCCACTGCTAAAATGCAGTGTGTTGTCAGAGGCACTTTAGTGGATTAGCAAACTCCTTTTAAAAGTTAGCGTGCATTTGCTTTGCCTCCCCTCCTTCATCCCCTTTCAAAGCACTACAGAACCCAATTATAGAAAAATACTGGCAACCATCAGGCCAGCTTTTTCGTTCTAAACCTGTAATGTGCAACTTGTACTAAAATTGCCACCACCAAAAAAGACCTAATTGGGTTGGGGGAGGCAGAAGGTTAGAAAGAAGGCTTTCTACATCAGAATTCAGATCTCACAACTGTAATAGTAACAGTAGGCAGCAACCATAACTAGTGAACATTCACAAGTTGCAGATGAAGGTGAGTAGTATCCAGGCATCTATGCAGTCAACGGGACCCGGGTGGCGTTGTGGGTTAAACCACAGAGCCTAGGGCTTGCTGATCAGAAGGTCAGTGGTTCGAATCCCCACGACGGGGTGAGCTCTCGTTGCTCGGTCCCTGCTCCTGCCAACCTAGTAGTTCAAAAGCACGTCAAAGTGCAAGTAGATAAATAGGTACCGCTCTGGTGGGAAGGTAAGTGATGTTTCCGTGCACTGCTCTGGTTCGCCAGAAGCAGCATAGTCATGCTGGCCACATGACCTGGAAGCTGTACGCCAGCTCCCTCGGCCAATAAAGTGAGATGAGCGCCGCATCCCCAGAGTCGGTCACGACTGGACCTAATGGTCAGGGGTCCCTTTCCCTTTATGCAGTCAACAGTGTGATAAGTCTTTAAAGGATGTATATGATAAAAGTGTCACAGCTGTAAATACTTCTATCATTTTTATGATGAGATGATTGAATTGGAGGCTGGGTGCTTCTTGGCCAGAGGCAGCACCAAAGGGAGGGAGAAGGAAGGCGAGCTCTTCCCTGTCATGGCCACCCTGAGAGCAGCCTCACACCAATAATTTTCTTGCTGTTTTACAACAAAAATCTAAACCGTGGGGTGGTCATCTTAGATAGCTTTATAAAGTGTATCTTAGGTGGCTTTTAAGTGGGGATAGACAAATTCATGGAGGATAAGGCTATCAATAACTGCTGGTGATGATGGTGATATGGTACCTCCAGGATAGAGGCAGGGTGCCAATTGCTGGGGAACATGAACAGGAAAAGACTATTGAGTTCATCTCCAGTTCTGGACTTCCATAGCCATAATGGTTCGCCATTGTGGGAAACAGGATGCTGCTGTAAACAGGCCTTTGATTTGATCTAGCATGGCTATTCTTAAGTCCTTATGTCCTCGTTTGGATTGAAAAGCATGTTTTATATAGAGAAAGAGGTGTATTTTCTGCAATGTCCCCATCCCTTCCTGTTTTCTGTCCTCCCCTCAAGATAAGCATGTGTTGGTTTCATTATTTGATAATTTGCTAGCTATTACTGCACGGGAAGTAGCACAGGAGTTTGGTGTGTTTGGATGGTGTTTGTGACTAACCTTTGATCTCCGTAACAGTTCAAACCTCAACCCAGTAGCAAATTTAATTGCTGGCTATTTCTGCACAGTTGTTCTTTTCCTTCTCTTTCCTTAGTTGTAAGGAAAGGCACAATACTTTGTTGCAGAGCCCTTTTTTTAAAGTTTCCTTTTACCCTATTCAAGAAGCTAGTAGCTAAAAAGTAGCTAAATCAGTTGTGTTTTACGCTTAAAATAAAAGAAAGGGCTATCGGCTTTACACTGCACTAAAATAGAAGGCCAATTTTGCCTCTCCATCAGGCATGTTTCTTCAAGGTCAGCACTTAATAGCAGAGAATCCGCCTTAGTATCTAGCAGTTTTGAGAGTTCTGTCCTTCTGGAGGAGTGCAATGCTGACGCCCAGACAACAGTCCTATCTTTAGTCCAGTGATATCACTTATCTGGCTGGATAAACAACTCATGTGCTTCGTTGACCCATGTTGACTCAGAAACTGTGAAGACAGGGAATTTTGCAAATAACTCCAGCAAACCAAATTCTAGGGAGGATTGTTGCCGTACCTGCTTCTTAGCCATAATTGGAAAACATCAGAATTGCATCTGTCTCGCTTATGGTAGCTACATTGTCCTCAGCACCAGTTTGATATATGTCTCATTGATTAAAAGTACCCCTTTTGGAATATATAGATATAGATATAGATATACCGGTATACACACACACACACTAGTATCTATAGGGAAATGCACCCAATGTTGTTGGCTTTTCCCGCTTTTCTCATCTTTCCCCCATTTTGTTTCACTTAACAGAAGATAAGATCTGGACTGTAGTCCAGCACAACAATACTGAGCTGACTCGAGTCCGCGGGGCAGATCCGGAGAAACCATATGCCATGAGCTTCAACTACAACAGCAGCATGGAGCAGCTGGAGGCAATGATAAATAGTGCCGAATACTGTGAACAGGAGACAGCTTACCACTGCAAAAAGTCACGTCTGCTCAACACTCCAAGTAAGTGTCATAAAGTGAAATGTTTCCTCTTTAGCTACTGGTGCTTGCACAGTTAAGATTCAACACTGCTACCTCAGTAAAAGAAAAGAAAAAAGAAGGGGGAAAGAAAAAAAATCAAAAGAAAAGTAGAACACAAAGTCAGGTTCCTCTCTGCTTACTTATGCATACTCAGGATAGTGTTATACTGGATATTTCCATCTGAAAGGAAGCAGAGTACCACCCTGTATGGCTATACTACAGAAAGAGATGCAGCACATCTGTGGTAGAAAAATATTTGCAAAGAGACCATGACATGATGTATCCTTGTAAGCCACATCTGTGGATGTCAGAGAATTCTGAAAAAATTGGAAAAATAAGCTGAAATTGCTGCAGTTCATGTGTTCATCTGTGATCAGGAACAGAAATCAATTTGTTCACATCATTGTTAAGTCAAGAAATAATACATAATTAGTTCCTTTATTTTACATCATGTTCACATTTTTTTAAACGTTGAAATGAATGCAAGTTACATAAATTGTTATGGAAGTTAATCAACCTTCATTAAATACCAGGCAGTAAGATGAATAACATAGTATTTGGCAAAAACTGAACTGCAGCAGAACAGAAACAGCACTGGTGGTAACAAATACAGTTTGGAATTCTTCATTCCTTTCATTTATTATATTTCTATGCCACTTTTCAGCCACATGAGTCACAAAGCAGCTTACATACAATAAATAATAACACAGTAGAACATCACAGTTACAATATAAATGATAAAATAATTAAAAAATCATCATTAAATCAATTACAATTCATCAGTAAAATAGCCACCTTCTATAAAGCACTATTAACAAAACAACTTAAGAAATAGGCTAAACAGTGCAGCCACAAAAAAAGTCATATTATAAAATTCACAAAGCATTACAGCATCCATAATCCACGGAACAATATTAGCAACATGAACAAACTAACAACCAAAAACAAACTAAGCACTGTTGAATTTGCTAACTTATTTTACTTCCCTAGCCGCTTCATGTTGCAATTAGCACAGATGTTATTGTTGTTAACACCAAATGGCGAGTGTGTGTGTGTGTGTGTGTGTGTGTGTGTATGTGTGTGTGTATATATATATATATATATATATGACTGTGGGGTTGAGTGTACATCTCCAAAGTTATGATGCAGACTCAGATCCAAAAATTATACATTAAAATATGTATTTTATGGGAAGGTGCAAACAAAATGAATATTTTAGGTGGAAATGCATTGGAAAATATACAGAGATGTGTTTTTAGGGAAATGTGTACAAAATGTGTGCAAAAGGCATACAATTTAAATGCATTTTAGTGCATTTTTTAAAATCCCACAAAAGGGAAATGTGCTCTGATTGGGTGTATGTGAAACAGACACAAAACTCAAATAGGCTGCTCATTCCTAGTTTGCTGGTCATCTGGAAAGGGTTAGTCTCCTTCAGCAACTCTTGTTTATATTAGCGATGTGGCCAATTGTCCCCACCAAATCCATTTTTGTTTATGCCACCTCCTTGTGTGTTTAATTATGTTTAGCCCAAGGCAGTGGAAGTTAGAAAGATACGGAATATGCACATAAATAAGCCATGTGAACCGTAGAAAATTACAAGGTATCTGAGACAGCTTGTCCTCAGTTGTGTGCAAGAGGCCTTTAAATTAAAGAGAAACCCTGGAGCATTGTGCGTGTCCATGATTAGAATGCATTGTTGCATTCAGCGGTTAAGTAAAGAGGGGAAAGTCTGTCTTCCAATCCCTAATATTACAGCATTGTAAAATGGTCTTAGTTGTGTATGGGCTTTTCCCTGGCCAACTTCTGTTAGGCTGTGATGTATTTTCTGAGAAATATTTGAATTTAATTCTTATTTCTGCTTCCATATATAGATTAGCTTCTCTAATAAGATCTCTCATCTCCTGCATTGCAGGGGGTTGGACAAGGTGACCCTTTAGGTCCCTTCCAACTCTACAATTCTATGATTTTATAATCTTTCAAAGGAAACCTGTGCTTATGGAATCTATGCCGTAAACTGTTGCAGACATCTTAGGATTGTTTCCAGTTGCCCTCTGTTGTTGACTTTAGACATCAGCATGCAGCTTGGTGCTTTCCTCAGAAATGTATTGGGCCCTTCAAGTATTCCATTTGATGAGTCAAAAACTTTCAGAGGCCATAAGAATGCAAGAAGTAGAGATGTGCTAGAAATTTCAAAGAATTCTTTTTTTACCGTTCATTAGGTTGGTGGGGGCAATAAATTTCTCCAAATATTTTATGAAAAAGCTGCTGCTAAACCTTTTGGGATGACTAAGGTTCCTTTTCCTTCTCTTGCTTTTTTAACTAACACACACACAAAATAAAATAAAAATAAAAAACAGTGCTGCCCAAATCTCTAACTTGGGGTCTGGTCAAAGGAGTAGGAGAACCAGGATTCCAGATCCCCACACCCCTAGGAGCTGTCAGATCTGGACATCCCTGCCTTGAGATTTGAGGCCTCCACACCAGTTCCCAGGGCCATAGAACCAGACGGTGATGGAGAGTCAGGCAGGGTATCTGCGTAACACATGAATTTCAAGGCCAGGCCAATAGCATTGCAGGACCTGAGGGGCAGAGGCAAAGCATTGTTTTTCTTCATGGGATGCACACTGAAGGAGGCTACTTATCTTCAGTGAGCTTTCCTGTCGGTACAAACCAGGCTTTTTGGACCACACAGAAACTTGTACCATTACCCTTTCCCTACCTACTTCTCCAGAAAGGTGAAACCAAATTGGTCATTAGTCATTCATATTCTAGACAACATTACTTGAATCATTTTAATGCCTTCTAGCTTGGAACCATTTGTACTCATGTTTAGTGGAGTAACTAATTCGATATTGGATGGACTATTTAGGAATGTGAGGGCTCGGGATTTTCCAAGGGCAAGCAGAAATATCTCCTGGAGAATAATTATATAAATCGCTGCTATTGCGTTGAGTCTCCACTCACACTGAAAGGGATGGGATGAGATGGTCTACTGTTTCCTGCAAAGAGTGAGGCCACCATTTTGTTTTCACTTTGTCCTTCTCCTTTTTGAAAGAGATTGGTTCTGATGGATCTCAGGGGGTTATTGGTGTGACAAGCCGATCCTGCCCCTATTTGGTGCTTTCCAGAAACAGGAGAGCATTTTCTTGCTCATTGTCAGAACCTGCTGTAACCATGTTCAAACTTCACTCCTGAGGTTCCTCAGAAACAGGAGAGCATTTTCTGGCTCATTGTCAGAACCTGCTATTGCCATGCTTCCTCTTTTCCAATATTTTCCATGGGGTTCAAAATGTAGAGCCAGGCCAGTGAGAGGTGTGGCCTGGAGATGGAAGAGGAGAATCCCAAGGCCAGACAGAACAGAGACCTGAACAGTCATTTTTGGCCCTGAGTTCTATGGTTCCTCACTCCTGATCAAGTGATGTATAGAAGAGCTTGCATTATCCACCTCCAGCACAGAAACCATGTTAGCGAGTTGCAAGTCACTCTGCCTAGCTCTGACAACCACTGGTGGGATTCCCTCATGTGTGGGGGGAGCTTATGCATGTATGTCAGTATGCAGAGGGTCTGTTTACATGGCTGCCAAATACACAGAGGATCATAGTCATATGTCCACAGGTCACACAATAAGTAACTTATGGAATGTTACTCTGTAATCCAAGTAGACCATTTTTTCACACCTCTCTTTTGTTTTCAATGTTGTTAAAAGGTGGGACTATATGCACTTAAGCTTCCGTGTGTGATTACAGTATTTGATCAACTCTTCTGTCCATGGAGATCTGTTCACATGGGTAACTTATGAAGGAGATGAAGGTTTCAGTTAAACCAATAGCAACCTTGTCTACTGTACCAAAAAAGGAGACAATGGCTGAGAGTAGCCACCACTGAGTTTGTGGCTCAGCTGGAATTTGAATCAGGGAGTTTCAGCTCATCATTCATTATATTAATATGTAAATTGCTTTTAAGCATCATGCTCAGCTATCATTGTTGTAACCTGGTCCTACAAGACTTTCAGAGTACTGTCAAGTGGACTCATTTTCCCCACACAAGCCAGTGTGTAATTAAGCACCAGGAAGCTGAAAATTGCTTTTTCTGCAATTATCTTACAAACTGGCCATGTGAACCCATGTGAACCCATGATGAACAGCTCATGTATTTGATTAAATTAATGCCTTCTGTAACCAAAGATTCCAATATATTTATTTAGCACTAGTGGTCACATTGAAAATATATCAAGAGTTCAGGCAATTAAGTATATAATGGATACAAGATTTTTTTCCTTTTTTTTAGATTAGGTCAATTTAAAAAAAAGCTTACATAGTGCACTTAATTTATAATATTTTTGTTCTGAATATTTCCTTATCCTTTACTTATGTTCAATGTATAATATGAAATATATTGAAGTAAATTCTTATAACTTCTTCCAAAAATTGAAAGTACACTAATATTTGAAAGCATAATGAAAACGGCCCATTGACTAACAAACAATGAGATCCTTGCTTTTTAGTCAACCTTTAGCACATAGTGGCATGATGCTTTTAAACCTGCTCTTGAAGTGTGAGGTCTAGCAGTTTACTTTTAAAACTGAAAGCTCAGCTACCCTTGACGATAAAGGCCCCAGGTGCTGTAGAAGTACTTCACAATATTCATGCGACAACAGAACACATTCAATCAGGCCCTGCTCTAAGCACTGTGTAGTCTTCATGTTACTAATTTTGGTAGTGGAGTAAAAAATGAAAGCTCATTCTAACTCATCAATAGTGCAAAACACCTAGTAATTGTGGGTGGGAACAGAACTCCAGTTTAGTAGAGAAATTCCCAGACTACCAACAGCCATCACAGTTTCTACTAATTAGCACGTAATTAGCAGCTGGGGGAGAATAAAAAGATGAGGATTATGTCTTCAAGACAAAGCTGGGAATATCTATGAAAGGGTGTGTATATCCATTTTAAGTGACACTGCTTCAAAGTTTGCCTGCTGGAATCAGGCACAGTTTCCTCCCTTCATGTGACATAGTAGCTTTTCGCCTTCTTTCTCTCTCTCTCTTTTTTAAAAATATGTTTTTAACAACTTCAACAATACATACTAACATAAATTCACAAATAACCACATAAGAAAGGGAATAGCAGGGGGAATGGGACTGGTGCAAGGAATGACAGGAAATATAGTATTCTTTGCAGTATAGAACAGGCACGTCCAATAGGTAGATCTTGATCTACTGGTAGATCACTGGATGTCTGTGGTAGATCACTGGTAGATCACGGTAGCTCTCCCCCCCGAAAAAGCTTTGGCTCACCCTCAAAAAGATCAACAACTTTGCCCCGAACCCCCCCCCCAAAAAAAACATGGCTTTCCTCCTCCCTAAAACTAGCTCAACAACTTTGACCTGAACACCCCCCCCCCAAACGGGGGTAGATCACTGGCAGTTTTTAATTCTGTTAGTAGATCGCAGTCTCTTGGGAGTCGGTCACCCCTGGTATAGAAGGTGAACACAGATGAAGATGGGACATTGCAGAGGTGCTTGGACTGCTATATCTGCTTTAATGCCAGCAATTTTGTTCCTCTTCTCTTTTTGCTGGCCTGTGAATTTTTAGAACAATACATCTCACAGGGCAAAATGAAACCATTCTTCCATCAGTCTTTTATCATGGATGTGGCATGAAAGCACACACATACAAAAAAACAGTAACTAGTAATTTTATCCCAGTACATTTCCGAGCACAATTCAAAGTGTTGGTGCTGACCTTTAAAGCCCTAAACGGCCTCGGTCCTGTATACCTGAAGGAGCGTCTCCACCCCCACCGTTCAGCCCGGACACTGAGATCCAGCACCGAGGGCCTTCTGGCGGTTCCCTCACTCCGAGAAGCGAAGCTACAGGGAACCAGGCAGAGGGCCTTCTCGGTGGTGGCGCCCGCCCTGTGGAACGCCCTCCCATCAGAGGTCAAAGCAATAAACAACCACATGACCTTTAGAAAACACCTGAAGGCAGCCCTGTTCAGGGAAGCTTTTAATCTGTGATATTTTAATGTTTTGTTTTTTAATATTTGCTGGAAGCCGCCCAGGGTGGCTGGGGAGACCCAGCCAGATGGGCGGGGTATAAATAATAAATTATTATTATTATTATATATCAATTGCTTTAGGGTCTACTTCAAAATGTAATCCCCACGTAATCAATCTAGATGCACCAGCTGCCACTCTACTATCAAAAGTCATGCCATTGCCATATAAAGCAATAAGGACCTTGGTCTCCTGTCTTCTGAGAATGGTTTGTGAATGTCAGGTACCTCTTCTGCAGTGTTATTCTTACCCGGCTAATTAGAAACTTCATTTTGAGAATGATTGACTAGGAACCTGTTATCCTATGATGTTGCCTCATTTCTTCCACTAGTCAGAATGGCAATGTTGATGCTTCCTCGCATTAAAAACCACAACACCATTATATATTTAGAACATTCAGGAAAAGGATAATTGAAGTACAGGTGTCATTCCATGATGAAAAACTTCCAGCAGTGGGATACAACAAGAAACACTTGTACCCATATAAGTGGTTTTTCAGAAAATGCAATTGACTATTCCAAAAATTCCAAGGTTATAGAGATTTAAAATCCATCTAGTCACTGCTGTCTATTCTTGCATAACACTCCATATCTTGCACTGTGTATCAGATGTATTAGATCATGGGTAGGCAAGCTAAGGCTCAGGGGCCTGATCCAGCCCAATCGCCTTCTAAATCCGGCCCGCGGACGGTCCGGGAATCAACGTGTTTTTTACATGAGTAGAATGTGTGCTTTTATTTAAAATGCATCTCTGGGTTATTTGTGGGGCATAGGAATTTGTTCATTCCCCCACCCAAAAAATATAGTCCAGCCCCCCACAAGGTCTGAGGGGCAGTGGACCGGCCCTCTGCTGAAAAAATATTAGATAGTGTCTTCCAGAATGAGGTATGGCATGAACAAAGAGTGAAGTGGCAGTGGTAATGAGGACAGGAATAGCCAATGCGGTGCCCTCCAGATATGGTTGGACTAGCATGACTAGTGGTCATACTTGACCAACAACATCCGACAGGCACCATGTGACTACACTTGTTCTAGGAAGTATATCATTTACTGTAGCCTTCCTTCCAGATGTCCTTTCCACCATCTTTTCCCTCCTTAGATCTGCAACTTCCTGTTACATCTTTTCTCTTTGCTCATCAAGACTGCTGCTTTCCTCTGCTTTTACCTGCCATTCTATATGCATGCATTGCTTTAAGTCTTCACTTTGGTTTGCTTTCTGTATTTATTCATTCTTAATATGACTTTGCCCTGCTGCTGCAGGTGTAGCACAGAAATGTCTGATGAGACTGTTGGCATAAAGCTGCTTGCCATTTTCTCTATTGCTGGATGTAAAATTAATGGATAACTTTAAATTTATATTGCAATTCTATTAATTTGTCAAATACAGTAGCAACTTCCCAAGATGTATGTAAGGAGGATAGTGTGTCCTCCTCAAGAGTAAACCACTCCACAGTCCGTTTGACTAAACTAAGCGTTTATTTCACTGACAAGCTTCACAGTTCCTCATCCTCCTCCGATGAACCAGATCCCTCGAGTAAGGGCTTCCGCTTTTCCCCCCAGCATAAAAGCTTAGCGAAATTCCAGCGCCTCCTTTCACTCCTCCTTTTCCGCTTCTTGACCCTACTGGTCCCAGCGCTGGCCCCTTCCCTTTCACTTTCATCTTCCCTAGATGTTGCCGTCGAGGCTCTCACCAGCTCCTCAACCCCTTGTTCCACCTCTGACTCCATCCTCTCCTCCCCTCCTATTGGTTCCCTCGCCACCTGCTTCTCCGCCGTCAGCACAGGCGGCGACCCCCCTTCACTGCCACCTCTCCAAACCTCCTTCCCTGTTTCTGGTGACAACCTCGGCATTCTCTCCTCCTCTTCCCATGCCCGCAATACCTCCTCCGCCGTGCATGGGTGGCCCATTGCTCCCACTGGCCCCTCCGCCTCCCCTCCTGGCTCGGGCCAGTCCCTGACATCCATCCCCCCTCCCAAGCCCCCCTTCCCCTCCTGAGGCGGCTCGGTGGGTGCCTCCCAAGAATAACCTAGATCCCCTGCTGGGTCCCATTCCCCCACTTCGCTCTCTCCTGCCGTTCCAGGTGAGGACTGGAATCCCAGAAAAACCGTGGTGTCTGCGCTTGATGACGACGATGAGGATGGGAACGCCTCCTCCCAATCCTTTCTGCACCAGGGAGGAGAGGGATAACCCGACCACAATTCATCTGTTGCTGCTTCGACGTCCCCTTCCTCCTCCGACATTCCCCTTGGTGAATGCAGGCTTTCCTGCAACTCGTTTTCAACCCCACTGTTCCCTGCACTCGAGGGTGGGAAACCCCAAAAGTCCCCTTCTTCTGAATCTGTGGGTTGAAAAACCTCTCTCAGTTGCCATCTGTACGGCTTCGGTTTGTGGGGGTACAGCTCGTGGAATTCCCACACTAAGTACTCTTTGGTGACGCTTTCCGCCGGAATCCAAGCGTTCTCCGACGCTGGCTCCCCCTCCCATGCTACTAAATACTGCAACTCTTCCCCTCTCCACCTGGAGTCTAAGATGGCCGTAGCCTCATTGAAGAGCTCCATGTCTACCAGCTGTACTTCCTGCGACCCCTGCTGGTGCCCCTGTTGATACCTGTGTGGTTCTCTGAACTTGGAGAGGAGCGACCTGTGAAACACAGGATGAATTCTCATGGAATCCGGCAGTTGCAGCCGAAACGCCACGGGGTTAATCTGCTCCACTACTTCAAAGGGCCCAATGTTGCGTTGCCTCAGCTTCTTGCACCTTCCTTGCATGGGCAACCCCTCCGTGGACAACCACACTCTGTCTCCCACTTGGATGCATTCCCCCTCCCTGCGGTGTTGGTCAGCTGCCCTCTTGTAAGCACTTTTCGCCCTTTCTAGATTGTCTCTGAGCAATTGGTGCAGTGCGAGCAACTCCTCTGCAAATAGCTCCGCAGCTGGCACGTCCCCCTCATTCCGCTTGCCCTCCCCTGCTGGAAAGGCTCTTGGATGATTGCCGTAGATTGCCTGAAAAGGAGACATACCTGCAGATACCTGTAGAGCATTATTGTACGCAAACTCGGCCAGAGCCAGCCTATCGCTCCAGTCGCTGTGTTGCTGAGAGGCATAACACCGCAAGTACTGTTGCAGAATCGAATTCACACGTTCTGACTGCCCGTTAGATTGAGGATGTCTAGCAGAGGACAAGTTGACCTGTACCTGCAAGATTTGCATGAGCTTACGCCAGAAGCGTGAGGTAAATTGAACTCCACGATCCGAAATTAGCCTTTCTGGCAAGCCATGGTGCTTAAAAACATGCTGTACAAACAGCTTGGCTGTTTCCTCAGCCGACACCACCTTAGGGCAGGCAATGAAATGGGCCATCTTGGTTAGAAGGTCAACTACTATCAGCACGGCAGTTTTTCCTTTGGATGGGGGTAGATCTGTGACAAAGTCTAGGGAGACCGCTTCCCACGGCTTACTGGGAGTGGGAAGAGGTTCCAGCAACCCAGCAGGCTTTTCTCTCTCCCCTTTGGCTCTTTGACACACCTCACACCCCCTGACGTATTCCCTGACCTCCTGCCTGACTCTGGGCCACCAGAACTCCCTTGTGACCAACACCATGGTTTTGAATTGCCCAAAGTGCCCCGCCGTGGGGTTGTCATGGAGCTGTCTGAGAACTCTAGCACGCATCTCCTCCCCAGGAACATACAGTGCCCCTTTGAACAACAGCAGCCCCTCCTTTTCCTCAAACCCTTTCGCCTTGGGATCCCCCTCCCTCAGTTCCTTCAGTTTGCGCAGTGCAAAGTCATCGGCTTGCGTGAGGCGCACAAGCTCTTCCCGACCCCCTAAAGTTGCCCCACACCTCCATTGTTCAGGTTTGAAGATCGCTCTTGCCACCGGAGGCCCCTGTTCCTCCAGGTATTCAGGCTTTCTGGATAGGGCGTCTGCTCTGATGTTCTGATCACCTGGAACATACTGGATGTGAAAGTTGAAGTTCGCAAAGAACTCTGCCCATCGCATTTGTCTCTGGTTGAGGATTCTGGCCGTGCGCCAGTACTCCAGGTTCTTATGGTCCGTGTAAACCTGGATCTGGTGCTGTGCGCCCACTAAAAAGTGACGCCAGTGCTTGAATGCCGCCACCACAGCCAATAGCTCTTTATCCCAAATCGCGTAGTTGGCCTCCGACTTGTTCAGCTGTCTGGAATAGAACGCACACGGCCTCCATTCCTGCGCAGGATCTTGCTGGAGCAGAACCGCTGCTATGGCTCGGTCCGAGGCATCTGTCTCTATCCTGATGGGCTTGGCAGAATTCACATGTAGCAACTGCCCCTCTGAGGCAAAAGCCTCTTTGAGAGTTTCGAAGGCGCGCTGAGCCTCCTCCGTCCACCGGAATTTCTTTTTACCTTTCAAGCAGTCGGTGATTGGAGCAGTCATGTCGGCGAATGCCGGTAGGAACTTGCGATAGAAGTTTGCGAAACCGACGAAACGCTGGACGTCCTTCTTGGTTTTGGGGCTTTTCCATTGCAGGATTGCCTCTACTTTGTCGGTGTCCATGGCAATGCCCTTGTCCGAAAGACGATAGCCCAAAAAGTCCACCTCTGTTGCATGAAACTGGCACTTTTCCAGCTTTACACACAACTGGTTTTCCTGGAGCCTTCGCAGTACTTCCTTGACGTGTGTCACGTGTTCTTCCGGGTTTTGGGAGTACACCAAGATATCATCAAGGTACACGACTGCGTGTTTGAATAACATGGGCCCCAACACGTGATGCATGAATGCCTGAAAGCACTGGCTGCCTGCCTGTAAACCGAAGGGCATAACTAAATACTCATAAGCTCCAAGGGGTGTATACATGGTGGTTTTCCACTCATCACCCTCCCTGATCCTGATGAGATTGTATGCCCCCCTTAGGTCCAGCTTGGTGAAAATCTTACCCTTGCGTACCGCCGCCAGCAGGTCATCAATCCTGGGCATGGGGTAAGAAATTGGTATTGTGAGCGAATTTAAAATTCTGAAATCACAAATTAAGCGTTTCTCTTGCGTGTTCTTCTTGTCCACCCAGAACACGGGACTGCCCCCTACTGCCTTGCTTTCCCGAATGAAACCTCTGGCCAGGTTCTTATCAATGAAGTCCTTCAAATTCGCCAACTCCTGCTCTGACATAGTGTAGAGCTTACCTGGTGGCAGCTGCGCTCCTGGCAGCAGGTCAATCTGGCAGTCATAGGGGCGGTGGGGGGGCAGCTTGTCGGCCTCTCTTTTGCTAAACACCTGTTGGAAATCTGCATACTCCTTAGGAAGTGATACGTCCCCTGCCTGCAGTGCTGCTGCTGCCGCTGGGCTGTGGGGGTGCATTTGTTGCAAACAGTTCTCCATGCAATATGCTGATCCAAACGTTACAGATCGCTGGCTCCAGCTTATGACAGGATCGTGCTGAGTGAGCCATCCCATGCCTAAAATGATGGGCGGACCTGCCAAAGCAGTGACGTGGAATGCGACTACTTCAGAGTGTCTCCCGATTTGCATTCTCATGGGAGGTGTGCTGTGCGTGACGGCCCCTCCCTTTAGCTCTCTTCCATCTATTGTGGTGACTTGGAGTGGGAAATCCACCTCCAGAAGATGGATTTGGTGCTGCAGAGCAAAGTCCTTATCAAAAAAATCCGTGCTCGCCCCACTGTCAATTAAAGCCGGGATTTGCAAAGCGCAGCCATTGGGCAGCTCCAGAGCGATCTCTAGCACTATTCCTGGCTTCGGTGTGTTGGGGGGGGTGGTGAGGGTTGGGGGGGGCGGGACCTTTGGGGATTCGCTGCTCTGAGGACGGTTTACTGTGATTGCGCCTGGCTGCACGTCCCCTTGCCCTGCCGCCAGGCACTTTCGTTTCCCGCCACCGCAGCTTCTTCCCCCCCTTCTCTCTGGAGCGTCCCCGCCATTCCCTGCCAGATTTTCCTTTGTTCACACTGCTTGGCCAGGTGATCGCTCCTCCCACATACGTAACACTTCTTTACAACTCTCCCGCCCTTTGTGTCACTCCCCTTCCCAACCGTTGAACTTGAAAAAGGGCGCGCGCGGGCTCCCCCCAACTCCATGGGCGTTTCCTGTTGGGCTTGTGGCTGAGCGCTCACCGGCCTTTCCGCCGGGGGAGGGGACCGAAAGCTGAACCACCTCCCCTGCTTTCCTTCCCGCCTTGCCTTGTCTCTGCATTCCAGACGCACCCCAATTGCCAAAGCAGCTTGCGTCAGACTAT
The DNA here is from genome assembly GCA_034641385.1 of Darevskia mixta. Classification (NCBI taxonomy): domain Eukaryota; kingdom Metazoa; phylum Chordata; class Lepidosauria; order Squamata; family Lacertidae; genus Darevskia; species Darevskia mixta. The sequence continues at coordinate 6,545,943 of JAWWNH010000001.1, read as the reverse complement.
CTAAGTCCTCCAGGGGCCCTGCTTTCGCGAGCGCATCCTGGACTTCGTCTGACAGTCCCACTTTGAACATCGCTAGCAGCGGCGGCGAATTCAGATCCCAATTTAAACGATGGGCAAGGAGCGAAAACTCGGCTTGATACTCTCTGACAGACATGTTCCCTTGCCTCAGCGACAAAAGCTCCCTTGCCTCCAGATCCATAGCGCTTCTCGAGGTGTAAACAATATCCATGCCTTCAAAAAACGCCTTTAAGTCCTGCAAGGCGGGATTCTTGGCTAAAATCAAGGGGCGAATCCAATCCCTAGCGGGTCCCTCAAAATGCGCAATCACAAACCCCACCCGCTCAGCGTCAGTTCTGAATTCTTCTTTGTGTAATTCCAGGGTGTACATCATGTCCGTTTTAAACCCCAAATAGTCCTCTGGTTTGCCATAAAACCTGCTGCCGTGGGAAGGCATTCTCCTTCCTCCCATTGCCCCTCTCCCTGCACCGGCATGCAGCCTCGCCTCCTCGAGCCGAGCTTGAGCCACTTCGTACCTTTGCGCCAGATCTCTAGCTCGCTCTTCCCAGTCGACGTACTGCGCTGCTCCGGCTCCGTCTTCTTGGGAGTTAGACATCTCGGCAGCCTCTCACCCCTTGAGGAGGTTGCGATGACTCGAGGGATGCTGTAAGGAGGATAGTGTGTCCTCCTCAAGAGTAAACCACTCCACAGTCCGTTTGACTAAACTAAGCGTTTATTTCACTGACAAGCTTCACAGTTCCTCATCCTCCTCCGATGAACCAGATCCCTCGAGTAAGGGCTTCCGCTTTCCCCCCCAGCATAAAAGCTTAGCGAAATTCCAGCGCCTCCTTTCACTCCTCCTTTTCCGCTTCTTGACCCTACTGGTCCCAGCGCTGGCCCCTTCCCTTTCACTTTCATCTTCCCTAGATGTTGCCGTCGAGGCTCTCACCAGCTCCTCAACCCCTTGTTCCACCTCTGACTCCATCCTCTCCTCCCCTCCTATTGGTTCCCTCGCCACCTGCTTCTCCGCCGTCAGCACAGGCGGCGACCCCCCTTCACTGCCACCTCTCCAAACCTCCTTCCCTGTTTCTGGTGACAACCTCGGCATTCTCTCCTCCTCTTCCCATGCCCGCAATACCTCCTCCGCCGTGCATGGGTGGCCCATTGCTCCCACTGGCCCCTCCGCCTCCCCTCCTGGCTCGGGCCAGTCCCTGACAATGTACTTCAATGTTTACTTTATTGATTTTCTCTCCCCCCCCATTCACATAAAGTACTCACAATCTAATCAAATTGAAACAATATGTGTGGACCAATATATGTCTCTAACCATATATCTCTGTTATTGTTCAAAAAATAAATAGAGCTCATTTTTTCTACAAATTTGTCCAAGCCTACCTTCCGTCTTGTATCCAAACAGTTTTGCTATTATTCCAGTGTCCCATTTTCTATAATGCTGGTGTGGGCTGCTTCCTTCCAGTATTTCCACTCCTGTTAAAAGATTGGATTTTCAGTATATCCCTCTTTAGTTATGCACAATAGATTGAACTAAACATGCAGTGGAAAAAGACTATCCCCCCCCTACCAAAATTGAATGCAAATTGCAGGCATGTTCTACCCCTTTTGAGGGCCTGAAAACTGTCAAATTTTAGGCAGATAAGTGAAGTGATTCCCACATGGAAAGATATTACCATTTTGGGGGTACAGAATAAAAATCATGTGCTCCCAATTTTGAAAATTGGGACATGAGGGAGGTGCCCTAAGGTAAGAAACCTGCTGACAAAAATGTCCTACAGGTATCATGCTGAGTAATTTATAATTAATAAAATTGAATTCATTGTTTTGTTTTTAGATAATATGGGTTCATTATAAAAAGAGTGGGGGGAAATCTTTTTTTTCTCCCCTCCCCTCTTGTAGAAGTACCCTCCATGTTAAAGAAGAGCACTGTGGTTTTTATTGTTTCTTTTTATTTTGCAATAGTCTGTTTGGGAAAGGAGTAAGCTAGCCAAATAGTACAAGTCCACTCATTACTCCTTGCTTCCGCAGTCAAAACTTGTTTCCTTCAACATCCCTTCCCCAGTTTTCTGTGATTGGAGTGCCGTGAGAATCACTATGATTAAAAGTTAGAGCTGTCTGTCAAAATGTCCCCACCTCCTCTCCCCTCTTAAGCTCTGGGCATTTCCCCAGTCATCTTAGCATATAATTGTATGGAAACACTGAGTTAGCAGAACAACTTAGCAGGTTGGAACCACCTGATTTGCCTTGTTAATTTCACATTCCCAGTTAGGCAAAAGATGAGGCTTTCCCGCCCCCCCATCCAGAACTCTCCAGAACTCAGTTCTGGCACCTCTCAGGTGGGCACCATTGCCATTCTAAGAGAACAAGGGAGGTATTCATGGTGAGTTCTGGCACCTCTGTTTCTATAAAAATAGCTCTGCAAAAGACTACCTCAGATCACCCCAATTTGCCTCATTATTTGGGGTCCACACAAAGCCAATGTACATACCTGATATATACTGTAATGTTGTTTTTTTCATGAAAAAACCGTGAAAAAACATATTTTTTTAAACAAAATATAGCAGCTGGCCAACATAGTCCTAGTAATGTATATTAGTGCTGTCCCTTCATGCTAAATATCCAGCAACCAGAAATGAGGAGGCAATTCTTTTTTTAAAAAAAATAAAATAAAATGGTCCTATTGGCTGACAGCTAACTACTGTTAGAAAAAGGATGCTAGACTGGCAGTCCTGAAATCAATGCACTGAAATTAGTTACATCAATTACTTTTTGTGGGTCTTCTCTGAATAGGGCTTATGTGTAACCACACACACACAAACACACACACAGCATGAGCAAAATAAAGGCATATTCTGTCCGGCACATGCATGCAGTCCTAAAATTGTTGTGATAAAATTGGTTCCTGGGACATGTGAAGCAGATCTTTTTTCAGCTTGCATGCTTTGAGAGAAGAATACGTATGGCTTCACTCCAGCTCTGAGTGTCCCTGGTATTTGATCTACCATGTGGCAATTATTTTGTGAAGTGAGTCATTTGGCGGAAGCTGTGGTGCACATCACAACTTAGGCTATCTGGAAGAGAGAGACGAGTGAGGCAGGGTGCTTATAGTACCTAAAATAAAATGAAAATGTGTTCAAGGCAGGCAGCCCAGCAGTGTTTGTGTTTCTCAGTGTGGAGTGAACCTTTCTGTCCAACAGTGGAGATTCACACATTTTCCCACAAGTGTTTTGCCAAAGAGCTGTTATTTATGGGGTGGGTGGGAAATGAGAAAATTTAGCACTTAATATAAAACAGGATGAACAAATTAGTCTCTCTCCAATCCACGCCTCTTTCACATGTGCTCATTCATAAGTGGGGATGGAGAATAAATATGGTTCTCTTCACATTTTTAAGAGAATCCACCTAATTTGAATTTCCTGAAACAATATGCAAACTCTGAAATGCACCTTCACAGTTTGGTAAAACAGTTCTCCAACAAAACAAAACAAAATGTGTACATGAATGACTATATTAGGGGAAATGTTCGTAAAAGTGCCTATATTGGTGGAAATGATGCAGAAAACATGCTATCTGGGAAATTGCTTGCAAAAATATATTAGACAGAACTGAATAATTATGTGTATGTATGTGCACTAAAATATTTTTTTAAAAAAACATTAATACTTTTTTAAAAGTTGCAAACTGATGCAGAAATGTGAATTTTAAGACTGGGAAAATGAGAAACCGAGAAACTCAAAGCATCCTTCCATATTCATAAGACTGTCCTGTCTGATTTCTGCATTAATCTGTAGAATTTTTTTTAATCCACAGGAAAATATTTATTTAAATAATACATACATATACAATGTAAACATCAAAATTCACATTTCTAAAACAGCAATTCTAAATACACTCACTTGGGAACATGCACAATTGAACACAATTGGGTTTATTTTGGACAGATAACACACAGAAGGGTGAAAGACAACAACAGTAGATGTCTAAGTTCCTGTCTACACATTGGCGTGAAGCAGGTCAGAATTCAAAAAGATCTGATTAGTTAATCAAACTTTCCCCCCACGTGTTATCCATTTACAAGAATGTTCTGAATAAACAAGTGTTGCTTGTTCTTCCATGAAGCAACAAAGGGCAAGATAAATTAGCTTTAAGTGTGTGTAAAATGGGTGAGGTTTTTAAAAAGAGCTCTCACCAACAAGGTGATCCATAGATAGGTACCTGTTTTTATCATTTCTCAAGGGAAGGCTCCCTAGGAAAATGCCTTGCAGTGGTTAAATGCTCTGCTTCAAGTATCTCATTTGTTTGCTCCTGGGTGATATTTTCATCTGGTCTGAGAAGCCTCCAGAAATTGCAGTCTTTGATATATGGCGTGGCTGGTGACAGAATATACTCAGAAAATAAATGTGGAGGATCCCTTAAGGCAAATAAATCTGGAGAGTTTGACTATACATGGAAAGAATCTTTCGCAATGTGCAACCTGCACACAATCCTGAAACCTTACAGAAAAAAAAGAAAGAAATGGAAATTGCGGGGGAAGTCAGTTAAACCTAGAAAGTATTGTGACTTGAAATCCCTTGACTTTTACTAAGTGCAAGGGTGGGAAGCTGATGGCCAACCCAGTGTTGCTGAGATACAACTAGGGATGGATGAATTTGTCATTTTTTGTTTCTCTCAATTTCTTATTTTTCCTGTTCTCCATTTTCACATCAGTTTGCATTTTTTTAATTAAAAAAAAAATCAAGTCCTCCTGAAAATTCAGCAGCATTTTTTGTGTAAATTTATCCTAATGTACACATCTTTGTATGCCATTTTGCCTAATATAACACTTTTGCAAAGTGGTTTCCCCCTTATGTAATGCATATGTATATTATAACTTCAGAAATATATACACTTGTAATGCACACTATTTCCTAATGTATGCATTTTTTTACACATTACTTGGCCTGAGAACTGCCTTACAAATTTTGCAGAAGTGTGAATTTTGAAGGATGGTGTCCATTTTGGTTTTTGTGTATAGTTTTGGAACGTGTGAATTAGATAGTCAACTGCACCTAAGTGTCAGACAAAAGTCAAGGTCATGTCTATGGCCAATGTGTCCTGTGGAAATAACCCCCTGATGGCAAGGGCCTAGTGGATCCCAGGGAGAGAAGCCGCCACTTTTTACTAAAACCTCCCTAAGCAATAATGTAGGCATGTAGGAGAAGACCTCCTGAATCGGTCCAAATGCCCATAGTCCTGCATCTCTTCCTCCTCATAGCAGCCAACAAGATGCCTGTTAGAAGCCATATTGTCTTATGGAGTAAGAGACCTCACAGTATTGTTAGAAAAGTAAGCAGCGATGGTGCTAATTTCAGCTCCCTGTAGGAAAGGGTTGCAGAATTTAAGAGGGAATAGTTAGGTTGTGCTTAGGGAAACAGTCAGGAGACTCAGAACATTGAGGCAGGGAAGGAGGAGCTGCCTTGGTCTGTAACTGGGAGATGTTGCAGGAGGATTCAACCCCTAATAATACCCTCTCCTCTTCTTTCTAACTGCAAGAGCTGTTATGATTTTATGTACAACCAAATGCAGTTTTGTCACTCAATATTCTTGCTCTTCCCCACTGCCAAGCCAACTAATATAGTTCAGAACTAGAAATGAAGATGGAGATGTGAGATGCATTGCTCTGTCATCTTTGAACTTCCACAAATAGTAGCCCCAGGAGAGAGGACTGGAGGGAGCTGATTCATTTTTTTTGCCAACAGTCTCCACATTTGCCATGATGCTGGGCCATAGACAGTTAAGAGAGCAAGTGCCTGAATGGACGGAATCAGTCTATGAGGGTGCACTATAGCCCAAGGAATCCACCAACTTGTAGCCCCAACTGACTCACCAGACGAGGCAGAATGATGCAAATCTGAAAGCAAGGAGTTATAACTCTGACCAATTTAAGATTGGTTTAAAAATCAGAAACATCAGTGTATCATATTTGAAACATGTCTGGCTCACAAAATCTCTTAACATGCTATGTATGTAAATCAAAGTGTGTGTGTGTGTGCCTGTGGTTTTTATCTGACCATTTCAGTAAGCGTTTTGAAGTGCACATTTAACATCCTTCCCTGCTAAGTAATATTAATTTTCCATTGCACCAGATGTCCAGTTGTGTACTCTCACATGCAGTTTTAAGATATCACAGATATCTACAGAAAAAGTGACTATAAGGTATGTAATTCGACATGATGAGTAATTCATCCTTGCCCTTTGAATAAGAAAAGAGACAATGGTTACAAATGTGATCAGTCACTCCCTACAGAATCCAAGGTTTCCTCTCAAGAACTCAACTGGAATTTTGTCAAGTTCATAACTGCAATATGCTTATAACTGCAATAGTCTGAGAATTTTCTTTTCTCAAGAGAGGAAAAGCAAAATGGACAAAATGTTTTGGCAGATACTGCACTAAATTTATCAGCACTGTTATGACTTGGCCCCCTGTTTGAGTTTGTGTGTCTTGGAGATCTTTTATATGTAATGATATGCAAACTTTATTTAAAAGGCACTTTCATCTTTTTTTCTGTCTTGCTTTAAATATTTGCGAAACTAAGGAGAAGACAGTACAACTGCACAGAAAGTGCCTTGCAGCAATTTGTGGAAACTTTATTTGACTTTCATGAAGTATTTTTTAAAAATCAATAAAAGAATTTCACTTTTTTCAAATTGATTTTGGAATGATCTGATTGAGTCCTGCCAAGGAAAGTCTTTGGTGATCTGAAACAAAACGGAACGGATCATTCATATATATATATATATATATATATATATATATATATATATATAACAAGTCCCTTAGAGATTTTTGTTTAATGTATGCAAGACTAGGCAGATTGGAGGATGAAAACGAGGAAGGACTTTGGAGTTTGGGTTTGTTTCAAAACTCTTTGATTCAAGAGGGATTGAAATCTTAATGTAGAAACATTTAGCCATGGGGGTCTTCCATCCTAAGATAAGTAGACCTACACAGCAGCAGTAGCACCAAGGACAGTCACTCTCATTTTATTCTGCCAAGTGAAAAAATATTTCTGCAGGAACTATTATATGTGGCATTTACTCCTCTGTTTCACTTAATTGTGCAAATCATGGTCCTGTGGGTTAGCTTCCAAAGTGACCCAGTCAGCAGTGGTCTGGGGTGATTCAGGTTGGTCCCAAGACTTTGGAAAGAAGTTGGGAGAGTTCTGTTGCACTCAAAGCTTGCTTTGATGACTTCTCATAGGCATCTAGTTGGCTACCGTGAGAACAGGATACTGAACTAGGTGGACTCCTGAGTCAATTGGTCTTAAATGCAACAGCCAGATTAGAGCTCACATAACTCTCATTTTAAAACACCTGCACTGGTTTCCAGTTAACCTTAAGTTTAGATGTATGCATGCAAGACTTTTTCCTTTCTAGCACCAAGCACACACCTGCCAGTGGGATATGGCTAGCAGGCATGCTGACATGGGAAGGGTGTGGCCCATTGTCACCACTACCCAAACATTCAGCAAATACTTAAGGGGGTTGATTTGAACACTACTTCTGCCTAGTTCTATTAGACCAGAGCAGAGGTATAATGTATCTTCTTCTACATCCTTATAGTCAGTTACCACTAAAGTATTTTAACTTTATCCTCTTCCAAAATATATTCTATAAATGTGATACGGTCTTGAAGAAATGTATATACCAGATGATTTTTACTTTGTTGAGGCTTGATAATACCCTGCCATGAATTATTTGTGAAAAGTGGCCAAGAAATAGCATTTCTTCAGGAAGTGCTAGGTGTTCCAATAGAGCCCCACAAACCACAGAAAGCAATGGGGAGAGTTTTCTCTCTCCATTTACTTCAGTCTCCATAGCATGTGATACTTAAAACTAGAGACTGATTTAACAAAACAGCTAGATAGATTTTGGAAAAGCCTATGTTTCAAATGGGGAGTGATACTTTCTCTTAGCAGCAGAATCAATGACATTTGCTTATCCCCAGTCCTGTGGTGCTTCATAGTTGGAGGGCAGTAGGTTGGGGCTGGTTGGTACCGGTATATCTGAACATTTCATTAATTGACAGTTTGGAATACCGTATTACACACAGTATCCAAATACTTGTCAGGCCCAAAGACTGAGAAATCCTTCCTGAAACTGAACAATGTATTGAAAGTAAAGGCTGAGGCATTTACTTTCTCACCCTCACTTCTCCAAAAGTGACAGTTTACCTGAAGGTTAGAAATGATGCATTCAATTAACCAGCTCCAGCACTTCCTCCACATTCACATTAACAGTGCATGAAAAGGGTTCTTGGTTGTTTTGTCTGCAGTAGGCAACTGTTCCCCACACACCCCAATTTTTCTTTCTATTCAGCCTATGTCAGTTAATTGAGGCCATAATGTTAGCTGTGGCAGTTTGCTGATGGAATAGCAAAGAGGATAATGGGTCCTGGGTTGTACACTATTTATCCTCCCTTCTACTATCATCTGTTCCTTCAGCTGAAAGCTGCTGTGACAAGTTTTGCTTACTGATGAAATCAGGTCTTCAGAGGGACCCCCAGACTGAGAAAGTAACCTTCAGCAAAATCAGCATAATGCATGCAAAAGGAAATATCCAATGTACTTTCTTACATATGAAGCTGTCTTGTACTGTCAGAACTTTTTTTCCCTTGGTAATATTCATCTTGGCATCTTAATTTTTGACTATAAGAGTGAGCTTGTGACAAAGTCTGAGTTTAATTAGTCACAAGTAGAGGGAAGATATTTTATCCCGCTTTGTTGGACTGCAGCAATGTGTTCTAGCCAGTAACACTAAGGTTCAACATTCTGGTTGGTTTGTTGCTTCCCACTAGTTCAGGGGTAGGCAACCTAAGGCCCATGGGCCAGATGTGGCCCAATTGCCTTCTCAATCCGGCCCACGGAAGGTCTGGGAATCAGCATGTTTTTACATGAGTAGAATGTGTCCTTTTATTTAAACTGCATCTCTGGGTTATTTGTGGGGCCTGCCTGGTGTTTTTACATGAGTAGAATGTGTGCTTTTATTTAAAATGCATCTCTGGGTTATTTGTGGGGCATAGGAATTCGTTCATTTCCCCCGCCAAAAAAATAAATAGTCCGGCCCACCACATGGTCTGAGGGATGGTGCACCGGCCCACGGCTGAAAAAGGTTGCTGACCCCTGCACTAGTTACTAGTCCCAAAGTTAACCCTTTCTTGCATGCAAGTGTGAATCAGTAACTGTATGTGACAACAGTGTCATGGGAGGCTGTCAGGAGAATCAGAAGTCTCCACTGGAGTGTAGCCCCTTCCATCGGTGAGCTTCGCCATTTATAGAGGAGTTAAAGTCCATGGCTACAATTATTTTTGAATAAGGAAAGCTTTCCTCAGCGGGGTAGCAAAAGCAGCATATTTGAATATTAGCTGCTCGCCATCCTTGCTTGCTTTACTATAAATGGTGAAGGCTGCTGCTGCTGCTGCTTCCCCAGAGTGTGTCAATATTATTTCTGGTAAGCCATCAGCTCTAAAGCAGAGCATAAAATGTCCGGCTTACTTGATTCCTGCTTGAATCATAGAATCATAGAATCATAGAGTTGGAAGAGACCACAAGGGCCATCCAGTCCAACCCCCTGCCAAGCAGGAAACACCATCAAAGCATTCCTGACAGGTGGCTGTCAAGCCTCTGCTTAAAGACCTCCAAAGAAGGAGACTCCACCACACTCCTTGGCAGCAAATTCCGCTTGGTTATATACATTTTGATTTCAGAAATCAAAAATTGCTTCTTCAATGAAGACTGATTAGGCAGGATTCCAATCAGTCTTCAGAACATAAACAGTCTCTAAGTAGGTCAGAATTTTATAGACAAAGTAATCACACCTCTCAGTGTCAGAAAAAAATCACCTTCTCTGCAACTGATGTTTCCAAAGGGAGAGGCTGCCTTCTGCCCCCAAAAATTGACCCCTGGCAATTTATCTCATCTTTCTACAAGACAGGGAGGTCCCCAGCCATATTGTTCAGAAGACTGTCGTGATTCCTGTGGATGAAATTTATGGTCTATGTAACATACACCTTTGCAAAGATTAATGGTTAAAAGAACTCAAGGGAACTGGCCATTTTAGATGCATTGTAACAGCATTGCAATGGCGTGAAGTATGAATATGTTGTCCCTATCTATGTTTTCTCAAGCAAAGCTAGTAAATGTTCTAAAACTGTAGTTCATAAGTTAAATTAATTTCTGCACAGGGACTTGAAATCAATACACACTGTATAGCCCCAGTAAAGTTACTTTTTTCTAGGATATCCACTAAAATGTCAAGGAAACAAAAAGGATATAATAACTACTCTCAGCATGTTCATAAATAATGTATAAACAATATAAATATATAATTGTCAAGTATATAATTGCTAAGTATAACAGTTTTAAGTCTAAAGTCAAAAAGAAAGAAACACTATTAAGTGTAATAAGGATAGGTCAAGTGGAAGAATGTAGTGGTCTTATCTAGTGGGTGGGGATTTTTTTAGCCTGAGTGGGGACTTATGCTGGAGTCCAGGTATACCAGGCTGCATAAGTCTAGCATCTGTTACAAATCTGGGAAGAAAAGACATGTGTGATGTGTAGCGAACTTACGTTATAACGCAATGGGCAAATGCAAATAACTAAGAGTCAGCTATAGGACTAGCACAAACTATTTCCCTTGGGTGGGTTGTCCACTGGGGAAGCTGGCATCCTTATTCCTTTGTTGGACACTTTAGCATATACACTGATTGGATAAGACTTAAAAAAATGTTTGCATCTTCTGAATTTCTGTTTTATATGCTTATGTGTGTTTCCAAATTGCTGTTCAACTGGTTTTGTTTTCATGTTTTATCAATATGTTTTGTTTATTTTTTGACTTAGAGATTTTTGAAATATATAGCAGGAAATAAATGCCTTTGGCTAGTGCCATAAAACTTTACTGAACTGGGAAATAAATGTTGTAAAATAAATAAAACAGAAGAATCTGGATTCCAGGTACCCCAAGGGTTTCCTGTGTCCAACCCCCTGCAATGCAGAATATAGCCATATAGTTCTAAGCTATTATTGTAGTTTAATTTGGCTGCAGACTTTTGCTGTTTATACTGTCCAGAAGGTCTTTCACAAGCTGCTTAGCACAAAGTTGTTGCTGAACTGAATGTACATAGCTCTTTGCAAAATTGTGAGAATGTGCAGGTCCTAATTGCAGAGTTAGGTGACCAGCTTAAGCAATAATATATCACCTAAGCTAATGAAAAGACATTTTCATTAAATAATGGACCACATCACAGATTTAATTATCCCAGAGCAAGGCACTTGGTGCTTCATACAGACAAGGTCAATTACGTTATCCAAGAGAGCCAGTATGAAATGTATTATGAATAATTCACAGACCCAGAAATTAGCTATAAAAAATGTCCCCGGATATAATGTGGTGAAAACATTCAAATTCATTCCTCATGTATTTAAGATAATAGCCAAAGGACAATTATGGCCCCTTAACTGCAACACTAGTTAGGTGACAAAAATGACATTTGTACATTCAAAGCCATATTAAAATGTTTTACACTCTTTTCTACCAGTTTAATACAAAAGGACAACATGCTGGTTTTATTCTCCTTCTAGCCATTGTCTTGTTCTCCATTAAACCAAATATGAAACGATAGTTTTATGCTCTTCTTTCAAAGGAAACAAAAGATAAATTCCCATTTGAGCAATGCCATTGAATGCATTCTTCCCAAGACATAAGAAATAATTGCTTTACTTTTTTTTAAATCATCATCGTACTCATAATGCGTTTAGACATTATCTGCCTCCCAGCTGGACAAACATAAGTCACTTGGATTTGACTTTCAAAAATCTTGAGAAATTGGAATTCATTCAGAAACATATAACAACATTCTGAATAATGTTTGATGTTTTGGTGTTGGTGTGTATTATTCTGCTGGAAGCCACCCAGAGTGGCTGGGATACAAATTATCATCATCATCATTCAATATGTTAAACTGAGAGTGGGCTGAAAATGACCAGGTGGTTTATTGTTCAATAGTTAATTTTCCAATTATCATGCACATGTTTATTTGTAAGTAAAACACATTCAGATTAATAGGACTTACTCCCAGGAAAGTGAGTATATCCTGCAGTCTTACCAGACAATCCTAAATGGGGCTGGGGAGAAGTGGGCCAGTCGATTCATATAAAATAATAATAATTTATGATTTATACCCCGCCCATCTGGCTGGGTTTCCCCAGTCACTTTGGGCGGCTTTCAACAAAAGATTAAAAATACATTAAAGCATCAATCATTAAAAACTTCCCTAAACAGGGCTGCCTTCAGATGTCTTCTAAACGTCAGATAGTTGTTTATTTCCTTGACACCTGATGGGAGGGCTTTCCACAGGGTGGGAGCCACTACTGAGAAGGCCCTCTGCCTGGTTCCCTGTAACTTCACTTCTTGCAGAAGGCCCTCGGCGCTGGACCTCAGTGTCCAAGCTGAACGAGGGGCATTGAGATGCTTCTTCAGGTACACTGGGTCGAGGCTCCCTGGCTCAGTCAGTTGTGGGGGACAACAACACAGTTGTTCCCCCTTTTACTATAGACTGAGGGACCCAATAACACACATTTTAAAAGCACTTTGATGTGGATTTTGAACTGAAAACTGCATTAGAACAATTGGGAACTGTGAAAGCCAGCAGATAACAAAGTTCTGAACTGCATATTAATTTTGGAGCTGTGCATCGGGTCAATTCACACTGGCATTTGCAAAGATAAAATGCATTCTTAGATTTAGTTTTTGTTTCGTTTTTACATTGCCTCACCAGCATTCAGTTTAAGTAAAGCAAAAGAAAGTGATATTTGCTCTGGAAGAAAAGCAAGCAAGCAAAGAAAGCCATTGATTAAAAGTGTGGACAATGTTAGGTTGGTGAGCAATTAGGTATGTTTAAACTTGTCTAATGTATTATCACCCATTAGTCATTAAATTGGTAGTTGTGAATGCTTGGAAATATTTAGGTGTTTAATCCCTAGGGAAATGTTGCTTGACTGTCTGCAGAATGGTCACAAACCATTGCCGTAAATCCTTGCATATGACTGATCTATAAAACCTCCTATGAAAGAAATGAAGAGGTAGCAAGCAGATGTTATGTTGATATCACTGTCAGTGGAGCCTTTGCAAGCTTGCAAGCTGCATGTATTTTTTCCCCCACCAAAATGTGAGGCTATATAAAGTTCAAATAAGATCTATGTGTGTTTTTAAAGAACAGCCTAGAACATAGCACATGTTTTGTTTTGTTTTGGCAGACAGCTTTTTGCCTGGACTGACATGCTACCTTTTAAAAAAGAAATAAACAAATCTTTGGGCTATATTAAATCTTTGGGCTATATTGGTTAGAAAAAGGAGCCTAAGGCTGTTTCAAATGAAAGGTAAAAAAATTGCTACAAAAGGCCAAGCTGGCTTGACATATGATGACCTTAACTGTGTATTAAAACCAGAGTAAAGCTGCAAGTCTAGGGAATAACAAGCTTTTTCAGCATATTGCATCTTCAGAGAGACAACAGTAACCTTAGCTTTCTTCCTTTGACTTTGTAATAAGGTGTGACGGCCAAAGGAAATCTCTGTGGGCAGCATTTTTTTGGATGTCTTACGAGACAGCGGCTAATCCATCAGATGCCTTTATTCAAGTGTCTGTATTTAAGGAGTTGACATTTTGTGGAGTTTGAGCTTGCCTGTTCTATTGGCTGCAAAAGGAAAGTTCAGCTGAATTTGAGAAGGTGTGGGTGAATTGTGTATCTAACAGGGCACAGGGCAACCCAAGTCTTTCTTCTACTGGCGTCACTATCAGAGCACATAGTAGAAACTTGAAGGTAACCATGGGGACCCAGGTTGTAGGAGAGAATTGGATGAAATCAACACACTTTCCCAGTACAAGATGAGCTGCAGAAGTCACAGCTTTGTACCCACGTGTTCCACTGAAACATAATTCTGTTTATGTAAACGGGTTTTGAGTATAGACTGTCCGAAGCAGTCCATAGAGGCTTTCCAGCTGACAGTCCCATTTGTATGCATGAATATAAGCAGATGTTTTACATGGGACTGTTAAGTGGACCAGCTGTTTGAGAGTCATTGATGTATTCTGCCTAAATGCAAAGCTGTGTACTAAATCCTTGAAGATTCAGCAACTGCCTGTATAGTGCTGACTCCTTGTTTTTACCACATCCTTGCACCCTACCTGTGCTTTATCTTTCTCTGAAAAAACCTCAAACCCAAAATGTAAACAACATTATTTCCACACATTTCTCCAATAACTGCATGGGAGATCTTTTTATATACAACTATTTGCATGTGACTGCCTATTCTGGCAGGCTTTGCTAAAATACGATACAAAACTAGAGACTCATTCTGGTCTTCATAGTAAACATCCACATTTGTTAGATTCCGTCTTTGTGAACAGACCCCTTATGTGCTGCAACAACATACAAACCCCTGTTATTATTATTCTTATTTAATCAATCACTGTGGTAAGCCTACTGTTATGGGAATGAGGTTCACTTTGAAATGATTCAAAATAATAGGTTGCCTGTGGATGTCTGCCCTATGATGATGGCCAACAGGTCATAGGACAAGAGTCCCAGAGTCAGAGGGTGTGTGATAGAAGCATGGTCTAGAGCAGGGGTGTCAAACTCCGGCCCTCCAGATGTTTTGGAACTACAATTCCCATCAGCCCTAGCTAACAGGACCAGTGGTCAGGGATGATGGGAATTGTAGTCTCAAAACATCTGGAGGGCCAGAGTTTGACACCCCTGGTCTAGAGCATCTCGAACTAGATAATGTACACTGTCCTAGAAGGGAACCTCACAGAACATAGTGGGACTTGCTTCAGAGCAGAGATGAAAAGATAGATGTATTTCTGATCCATGCCAGTTTTGCATGCATTTATTCATAAGTCTGTTCCGTAAAAAAAGTAAATGTATTCTTCCAATCATTCCATCAGCACAAGCATTTCTGTTTCCTCAACAGTATTATCTTCCCTTTCCTCCACGTGCTGTTCTAGGGGTTGTTGAGAGCTGATTGGGGGGCACATTGGGAAGAGAGGGAGGGAAAGCCCTATTTTACTAGAACTCATTGTATTGGCTTCTGCCAGCACACCTATTTAAATGAATCCAGCTCATATTTTATTTGGGTGTACACGCTTATATATGTATTTTATCCTTAACAATATGCACATTGATACTTTTGACAGTTTTTGTTTTTTGCTGAAAACCGTATTGCAAAATTCGGAGAATGCAAAACCCAAGGAATGATTATGTTCTCATCCATGTATTAGCTTGAGGCATGCAAATTTGGTTTGTTTACTTTAAAAAGGAAGATCCTCCATCCTTACTTAAATATACATGGGATTGCTTTGTTAATTGAATATCCAACCAAATCATAAGCTCCTCCTCCTAATTTTAATCTGAAAATGCTTCTTTTTTGGTGGATAATGGTAAATGCCACATGAAGTGGAGCTGAATTGCTATGTGGGGGAATGAGGTTTTGGAAGGAAATGAGAAAAAAACAACAACCACATGTTGGATGAATTATGCAGACTTGCAGAGCCATAAGCTGGAATTAATAATTGTGCAAACACTGAAAATGTGATAACCCTTTTACACAGAACGTGTCAAAAAAGAAGAAAATAAGAAGAAGTGAAACTGGATTCTCTCTAGTACTGAGCAGGCACATATGAACTCCAATTCATTTCCATGTATGTGGGATGGATCCATATGGGACATGGTTATGGGCTATTTTAAGGCTGGGATGCGAAGACCAATAACATATATTAAGTAGAAGAGTTGAGTGCTAGAAAATTCATTATTCACTAGGTAAGAAAAACATTTCAAAACTGATTAAGATGCTCCATAAAGAAGATGGGTTATTGTCATGCTGACCTTTAAAATTGGTCAGGATGTATTGCTGAGAGTCTGCTGGGTACAGTATTCTATGAATTTTCTCATTTCTATTCTCTTGGCATTTTTTTTTATCCTAGCATGCTGGCTTATAGCCAGTTCATTTCATGGTGCTGCCTATACATATGTTCTGCTACAGCTGCATTTTTCCAAACTGCACAATCTTGCAGCCCTTGAGCACACCCTGGGATGACAAATGACATCCCTGCTGCTTTGACCAACAGAGACATAATTGCAGGTTGTGAGTAGGACAGCTGAGCCGTGATGGTGCAGTGGTTTGTATATGCCCTTAAGTTGTAATTGACTGCATTTGTTTATTGCAGCATGATTCCCCTTTCCACCACTTAGAACATTAACTACTGACATTAATTGTAACTTTTCCAGTGCTGGAATTACTCAGAGGCTGACAGCTGTGTTGAATCAGCAATTATTTATTTACAGTTGCTCTTTAATGTATTTTAACACATTAGACTATAAAGAAGTTTAATGAGAGGTATTAACGCTTTTGGTGACTCACCAAGTGTGGGATGCAATTCCTTTGTTGGGACAAAAACAAGGATAAATAAGTCCCTTCTCCATTGTTGATGCTGGCATTTCATTTGGGGTGGTTTATTGTTCTGAGCAAGATGGGTGGGTGCAAAATTTAGGGAATACTGGTGCATTTATTTATAAAGAATGGAGGAAAAAAGTTCCCCAGAATGTTCCATGGTATCAGAATGCATAGGTGGATTAAAGTTATATATAACTTTGAAGGTCAAGTAAGTGGGTAGGAAGAGTTCATGCTCCTTAAGTACATGTCAAACAGGAAACAAAGTAGCCTTGCTTTCTTCTCCTGCCCTTATGATATATAACGACCAAGGTAGAAATAATGGTCAGCTCATATAAATACAAGGTGAGTGAAAAGGGGCAGGGCCCGAAGAACATGAGTATAGAGGGTTGGTTCTTTCTCTAATGCACCTATTTGCAGTAGGTGTGAGAGAACAGACATTTTAGACTTCCGGTTGGCGCTGCCGGAGATGGCGGTCGGGGGGACATGTCGCTCCTGACATTCCCCCGCCAGACCGAGCAAAGGGGAGCTCGCGCCAGCGCCGCGACCCCCAAAACCCCCGGGAAGGGCGTCCCGGGGTCCGGAGGACCCGCACGAGCTTGGATGCCGGTCCCGGTCCCGGGGAGCTCTTAGCGGAGCTCCCGGACGATCGGGCGGCGGAGCTCCAGGGTCCGCAGACAGCTCCGTCTGGCGAAGCTGCCAGACCGCCACAGCCGAGCGCGCCGATTCCTCCAAAATCTTCAATTGGAACTGTGAGTAATATATATGAAAAGACTTTAATTTGGAACCAATTTGAACCTGGCTTGAGGGTGAAAACACGGAGGTCTGCCCCTTGCCATTGTGTAACAACGACAGGGCATTGTTGCACAGTTTGAGAAGAAATGCTTGGAATTTGATACTTTGTTTTGGAAATTTAACCCCTGCGTCTCCCCCGGACTCAGGGGGCAGATGAAGTTAACTTAATTTGTACGAGCAAGAGGATTATTTTGGAATTTTGGAACTTTTATAAAGTTTGGAAAAGTTTGGAAAAGTTAGAAAAGAACTGTTTGCTAAAAATGGCGATGAAACAGGATGTAGATTTGTCAACACTGTTGGAGAAACTGAAAGAACTTAGAAAGGATTACAATGCTGGAATGAAAGAATTGAGAGCAGAACTGGCTGCTGCTGGGAACAGCTTAGAGACAGAGATAAAGCAAAGCACAAACAATGACATGATTGGTCAGGATCTACAATCAAACCTTGTGAACAGTGCACTTGCTGAGCACAAACAAAAAAAGTTTACTCAGAAGAGATCCAGCTGCAAAAGAATTTTCCACTACAAGTCAAGAGCTGTTGTTATCATCAGAAAAAAGAGAAATATTAAGAGAACAGTCAACAAACCACAGCTCAACGACAAGCAGCAGAGGGAATGCCGAGACAATCTGGACCAAACATGGAAGGAAAGGCTGAAGACAACAACGGATATCGTTCTGGATGCTACTCTGCAGCAAAGACAATGGGTTCCAAAGTTGGATCCTGCAGGAATAGGATGAGCATTTATAAGAAGTGACTGTTTTGTGGCCTATTGGTTTTTGAACTTGGACATGGCAGGAAATGATTACAGTACGATTTTTGGAAAATAATGACATAAGATGGATAGTTACCATAAATGATAAGTAATTTTGATATTGAATTATAATTGGATATTATAAATGATAAGTAATTTTGATATTGAAATAGTCTGCACCTGGGACTGGGGGGGGAATAGGGATCTGATTAAAGAAAAGGATAAGAATGCTAAAGATGTGAGTGGGTGGTAAACGATTTGAAATTAAGAAATTATGGAAATGTTAAAGATGTGGAAATAGAAACCTGGTAAGAATGTATATTATGAAAAATGAAAACAATGAGGGGGGGGTGTGAGGAAGTCATCAGAGATTGTATACATTGTATGTGATCTGGCCTGAACCGGGGCTGGACAAAAATTGGAAAATTTAATAAAAATTATTTAAAAAAAAAAAAAGAGAACAGACATTTTAACTCCAGCCCTCACAACATGGATTGCAGGGATATATTTTTATAGTCAGTGGAGCTCCCTCTATCAATGGTTGTTTAGGGGGATGGAATCATTGTTTTAAATCACTGCTTGGTCTCAATCCCATGGACAAAGGATATTTATTAAATTCAACCAGCATACCTCAAGGAAATGCACAACTGTAATGTACATTTAGACCAATTTTCCAAATAGATTGCACATTAGAAAATGGATTTGACTCCTAGCTCTTCTTCCAGGAACGGTGATGAAATAATGTATCTCTCTTTTCTTTGTGCATTAGAGCACTGCTGGTTGAATAGTACAAAGATTGCTAGCCTAGCAAGAAAACATTTCAGCAAAAGGCTAAATTTCTGCATGTGTGTTGACTTAATCCACATTTATACTTTTTGGTAATTGAGGCATATGAAGCAGAGTCTTCAGATAGACCTAGCAGAAGCATAATAAGCCTGTTTCTGCACTTCAGGGGGTAGCGAGCAAATTGTGATTGCTCATCCACATCCAATAGTATATGCCCTTTGTTTAAATGTGATTATCTATCCCATTTGTAATATAAACCAGTCATTACTCCTAGCACAGAGTACTATACAGCTCAGGACAAGGTTACTTGAGATACTGCCTTATACACAGTAGACCACTGTGGTCTGTGGTAGAGTTTCACCTTAAGATTCCAAAGAGGTTGGACCATTCAAGAGATATTGGTATTATGAAATGAAGTCACTAGGTTGCAGGTGAAGGAATTACCGGTAAGTTACAGTGGGGTCCAATCATCATCTGGGTAAATTGAAGAGTGGGGAGCAATAGTGTGGGGAGGGGAGGAGTCTGTCTAACTTAAAACTTTTAAAGTTAGACAGTGGCATTCCCATAGGAGGCATGGCATGTGAAAAAATAGATGGTTTGGGGCAGAGGGATGTGTAGTTTGGACTTACTGTAAATATCAACAATGTGAAAAATATCACAAGGAGAACCCCAGTGTAGCTAGTATGGTGCTATCTGGATGTTATTGGAAGACAGCTCTCTCCCATCATTTCTGATCACTGGCCATGCAGGTTGGGGCAGATGGGAGCTGGAACCCAACAACCCCTGGAAGCACAGCATTGGCTATCCCTGCAAAAGTCACGTCTAGGTCAATATGTTGCAGGACACAACATGAAAGAGGTGTTGTGTTGTGTGTGTTTTTAAAAAAAACGTAAGTCAGACTCCATCTGTGGGACCAGGCTTATGTCCATCTTGGTCATCAAAATGAACAAACAGGGACAAAATGGAAGATACTCACTGAGGAGTAAATATACACATCTGTATAGTTGCAATGAGCTCTTTAAAAGAATCCAGAAAGTAGATATTTAGTAGCCACTTACTTTAACACAGCTTTTGAGGGCTTGACAGTTCTAAGCAGAGCAAATGCTTTAGATATTCCGATCCATGTTGGAGCAGCTATGTTTGTTTTGAGTAGGGAATAAATGCACTTTCATTCTTCAGTCACAGCAAACCCCTGCATGTTGAATTTCACTGTGGTTTTTATCTTAATGGAGCCTGCAGAAAAAAAACCATTGACCCTTCTATTCTTCATGCAGTTCAAAGTGTTCTGTTATTTTTCAGTGCTAAGGTGTCTGACAGTTTCTTTAAAGAGTGCCAACAGCTTACTGATGTTGATGAGGGGTTGTTTTTCCAACTCCTGAAAACTTTGTATAGCACAGCAAACCTAGGGGGGTGGGGATTGTGTTGCATTCCAATTCCAGTTCCACTACACAACTGCTTGAGTCTTCTGGGACACATCTCTCCTAGCCTCCATCCTTTCCCGTGTGACCTGTTACTGCTTACTGTGAGATGCAGCTATGTGAAAACATGCAGGGGGGGGGGTGCCTAGTGATCTCCTAATATTGCCTTATACTGAATCAGATCATTTGTTCATTTGGTCAATGAACAGCAGCCTCAGCAACTTTCCTAGCCTTGCCATTAAGACTATTTATGTCAAAAGAAGCTTATTTTTACATGTCCCTTATATACTGTAGCAGGGGATTCACAATGCATTAATTTTCTGCATCAGTGAAAAACACCTTTAATTTACTTGTACCAATTGACTGAGAGTTCTTAGGTTTCTGCCTGTGTTATGGTGCCCAATTATCAAAGAGCCAGGGAGCTTAATGCTAGATTCAGTTTCTCTCAATTTTCCTTCACTGGGCTGTCTGAAACAGCATCAGAAGACTCTCTGGAGATTCTTCCAAAGCAATCTTGACAAATATTCTGAATAGAGCACTACTAAAAATATAGAGTTCCTGTTTATTTCTAACTCTGTAACATTGAAAGCTAACTACAAAATTATGTTCTTGCTACCTAAATTCAAAGTAATTCCATGCCAGATTTATATTCAAACTATAAATGGTAGTGAGCATTGGGTCAGTGTGTAGGTTGAATAGCAAGGCGAATTGATCTTGGTACCCTCCTATGTCAAAGTGTGATGTCATGTGTAACTCTGTTGACCTGTTGTCTATATATGTTTCTGAATGGAACAGCTCTCTGTTTTCTTGTGATCTAAGTTCATTGGCTTAAATTAGGCTGCTTCAAATGTTGCTGGCAAAGCAGTGAAAAGCTCTGGATTTTTATTTTTGTTAAACACAGCAGTGGAGGATAGTTTTAAAACTTAAAAAACTTCGTTTAAGGTGTGTGTGTGTGTTTTTTTAAAAAAATCCTGCATTGCTCTGCGTTAACAAAACAAAACACCAGAGATCTTCAGAACTCAGCAGGCAGCATTCTAGACAGCTTCATGATGTTAGACCTATTGGGAACCGGTTGGATTCTTTTAAGGCAGGGGTGTCAAACTCCGGCCCTCCAGATGTTTTGGAACTACAATTCCCATCAGCCCTAGCTAACAGGACCAGTGGTCAGGGATGATGGGAATTGTAGTCTCAAAACATCTGGAGGGCCGGAGTTTGACACCCCTGTTTTAAGGCCTATCAGAGGATGAAAACAAGCTCAGTAGAAGAAAAGATGATGGGAAGCTGCAAAGTTTGTTTTTTTTAAAAAAAAAACCAACAACAACATACAAACAAAAATATACACCAACTGGCCACCTCTTCGTAATTTTAAGGTAAGTTATTTTTGCAGAGACGCTGGTAAAATGTGGGCTGGGTGAGGTTACTGTTAGGTGGATTTGTACCTGGTTGACTAACCGAAACCAAAGAGGGTGCTTACTAATGGTTCCTCATCATCCTGGAAAAAAAGTTGCAAGTGGAATGCCACAGGGTTCTTTCCTGGGCCCCTTCCTGTTGAACATCTTTGTAAAGAACTTGGATAAAAGAATTGAGAGGATGCTCCTTAAATTTGCAGATGATGCTAAATTGGAGATGATAAATTTGCAGATGATGCTAAATTGAAGACAGATTGGAGAACTGGGCCCAAACTAACAAAATGAATTTCAAGTTCTACATTCAGGCAAATGGAACCAGCTGCACAAATATGAGATGGGGGGACACTTGGCTGGCAAGGAGTACATGGGAAAAGGATCTAGGGGTCTTAGTTTAACATGAGTCAACAGTGATATGGCAGTAAAAAAAAAAGTGAGTGCTATTCTAAGCTGCATCAGTATAACTATAGTGTCCTGATCAAGGAAAGTAATAGTACTGCTCTAGTCTGCCTTGGTCAGACCCCACCTGGAGTACTGTGTCCTAGGGGGAGGCTGCCTACATGGCATCAGGAGATTCTGCACCAACAAATGCAGCCCCCTCCTCGTTCACCAGCATAGCAGAAATACTTCTGAAGGTGCCATGACAGAAGGAGGAAAAAGAGTAGCAACATGCGGGTCAAAGTAATTTTCCCTTTCATTTTTTGGTCCCGTGCTCTGGTGTGAGGCAACTGACTCGCACCCACAGTGCAGAACCAAAAAAGTGCATCTTTTGGTCCTGCGCTTTGGTGTGACCAGACCACAGAAGCCAAAATGGGACATCTGGTATTGGGATCAGAAGCTAGGGTGGCTCATGTCAATCCAGGGTGCCCCACTTAAAGTGGGACACTTGGAGGGTATGAGGGCCCAGAACAGCCTTCTGAGAAACATCTGAGGGAGTTGGGTATGTTTAGCCTGGAAAAGAGGAACAAGAGGAAGATATGATAGTTGTCTTCAGATATCTAAAGGGCTGTCGCATGGAAGATGGAGCACACTTGCTTTCTCCTGCTCTGAAGGATAAGACCCAAACCAATAGATTCAAGTTACAAGAAAGGAGATTCTGACTAAACATCAAGGAGAACTTTATGATGGTAATTTCTGCTTGATAGTAGAACAGACTCCCTTGGAAGGTAGAGGACTCTCCATCCTTGGATGTTTTTAAGCCGAGGTTGGGTGGCCATCTGTCATGGATGCTTTAGTTGGGATTCCTGCATTGCAGGGGGTTGGACTAGATGACCCTCAGGGTCTCTTCCAGCTCTACAGTTCTGTGAGTCTATTAAAGCAGGGGACAAATCTGCTCCCTTAAGAGATTATGGAGGAAAGTGAATCTCTTTTACTTCCCCGACAAAAAGCTACTGGCCCCATTTTCTTGCAATTTGGTAGATTTAACACAATCAGGGAGACTTGTGCTCTGAAAATTTCACCTACTTTGTTGATTAGATTTCCCATTATAGAGAATGGGGACAGCAAAGCTAGTTTTCTACTCTGTTGGTTGGAATACAGGTACTAGTTGCAGTTCAAAGCAGAAAAGCACAAAGCAACTCAAGAACGTGTGGGGTAGGATTCAGCTAAGTTGTTGCATGCACAGAACAAGGTCTGCTCATGCACTGGGGCTTTCCCACCTCTTCTCCCCCTATACCTTGCTATACCCTATAAATCTCCTCTGGAGAGCTGGATGAGCCTCCTGAGCAGGTTTCGGGGCACACAAGGGGAGGAGAAAGGGAAAGTCCTATTGTAGGAGTGGACCTCATTCCTCACATCCATACCCCATTAGCACTGCATTAAATTCTACTAATATCATTCCTCCCCCCCCCCAAAAAAAAAGCACAGATACAAACACAAGGCAAGTTTTGGGTTCCCAAGGACTTCAGCTAGCACACAAAGATTCAAAGTTTGGCTGGAAAGGTGACACTTGGCTAACTATCCATTATTGACAACAGGCAAGATGAACTGGACTACCTTAGTCAATGATAAGAGAATTGCATGTCATTCCTTCCACAGCTGTTGCTTTTCTGGAAATGTAAATCTTTGGTCTTTGAGGCTGCAATCCCACTATACCATTTACTTGAGAATAATCTCCATTGAACTCAATGGGTTTTACCTCTGAGATGATATATACAAGATTGCCATGTTAGGGATTCTGTTAGTCTAACAGATGATTGCAAAAATGTGACTTTGCAAGCTGTCTTGCAATTTTCTTATTTTTCTATACTCTTCTATTTTGTCAGGTAGGGTATACATAAATGAAAAATAAATGCTTATCAAAAATGTGTCAGGAATAGTGACGAAAATAGCATCTCTTCCCCCCCTTCTCCCGCACACCATCTAGCAAGTAAAACCATGACAATGTCATTGCAATCCAAATTTACATGCTCTTACACCACTTCAGTGACTAGAAATAGGAAAACTCAGAAGTCTGACAATATCACATACAGCTTTTCGGTTACTAAATGTTACAGAGAAGAAAGATAGATCTAGGGCAGCTTTATTTTGGCTGCTGCAGCCATACATCTTTTGTCATGTGCATGAATTAAATAAAGAGGTCAGGGGTTGACATTTATGTATCTTCTTTCAAACTGTATTGGAGGGAGGGGTTTGATGGCTACAGAGCTTGTGTGGAACAGCATTTGTTGAAACAAACTCTCCGTAGCTGTTCTGCTTTTTGTATCAGCTTTCTTTTCTTCCCACACCCTTCGCTTTCTATTTTCTGAGCCCAGTTCTCTCTTTGCTGCGCCTGATATAAAAACCCTAATGTGTCTATTATGAGTGAATTCTCCGTCTTATAGAATGGGAATTTGGGGGGGGGGGAGAGATGTCAACTCTTAATGTGCTTATTTCTGCAATTGCTTTCCATCTGCTATTTTGAACAAAATAAATATGTTATAGAAAATAACATGAACATTGAATCAAGCTGCAGTGCTTTGCCATGAGTGGTTTTTTATTCATAGACACGTAAAGTTAAGTTCCTGCCGTGCAAGACCATGGCTGGCTTGCAGAACTTAATATGCTCTTCAAGAAGAAAGAAATATCTTGGAACTTTCAGTGAAGAGAAGGAGATTTGTTTCTTTCAAATTCAACCCTGTGCTATAAAATTGAGAATGAGGGAGTAAGACAAATACAAGTACGGCATTATTTATGGTTGTGCTGCTTCTCCTTCTCCCCCACTTCTGACCAAGAGCAGGCAGGTTTGATCCTGCAGAGTGCTTCTTCCTTCTGAATAGCAACTGATGCTGTGCAGGATTGAATCATTCCATGTACCAAATGGGGTTATATCCTGTGTGGTGCTGCTCCTTCACAAGTGGCTTCCCTGTGTGGTGGTGTTTCAGGTGGAAGAGACAAGGAGAGGCTTGGCAGGAAGAAGTAGAGGTTGAGCAGAAAAGGTATCCACTTATTCTCACCCATACCTTGTCCCATGAAGACATGGTAGCCTTGGAGGTCCCTCTTCTTCATGGTTTCTCCTTATTTTCACCCATGCTGGCCTCTCCTTCCTATGCCCTGACAGCCCTGCATCACTTTGTGCCACCCTATGGTGAACTGGGGCTATCTTAACGCAAGTTGACTGATGCCCAGATTTCCCCAAATCAGCCCACTTTGGTTCAAAACTCAGGCTTTGGCTGAATCCAGCACACAACCCTATTGTATAGGCCTGAGAGAGTGGTGCAGAGGTTGTCATGTGTGTGTGTGTGTGTGTGTGCGTGCACGCACGTGCTCCAGAGTCCATCATCCCTGACCATTAAATATGCTGGCTGAGGCTGATGGGAATTGGAGTGCAACAACATCTGGAGCAGGCATAGGCAAACTCAGCCCTTCAGATGTTTTGGGACTACAACTCCCATCATCCCTAACCCCTGGTCCTGTTAGCTAGGGATGATGGGGGTTGTAGTCCCAAAACATCTGGAGGGCCGAGTTTGCCTATGCCTGATCTAGAGCGTATCGGGCTACCCCTGCAATAGTGTATAAAGCATAGGTAATACACTTTTAAAATAAGTCAGCTAGGAAAATTATTTATTCTTCTCTTGACTAAAGGAAATTTCCCTAATGTCTCAAAGGTTTATACCTTTTTTTGCTATGAGTTCAGATGCCACTTTTTTTTAAAACAATGAAGGGATTGTGGATCCTTGAAAATGCCATATTTGAGGAGAAATCTCCAAAATGTTAATTGTGTTATTACTGTTCTAATAATTTGAATTTGAAACTTGTTATCTCTACACACAGCATTAGCAAATTCCAAGCATGTAAAAATAAATACATACCGTATATGCTGGGTAGCCTTCATGTTCTAAATAAATTGAATCATGCTTACAAAGGTCTATGCAAAAGGTAGGCGGTGTGTGGGCGGTGTGTGTGCTGTATCTTTTGCCATTGAGAGGTGGCGCCTTAGAACAGACCCTTTTTGCTGGAGGTTTGGTTTTTATTTTGGTCCACTTAAGGTGTCTGTGGTAAGCATATATGAGGGCACACTGTGGAGCAACAAAAACATAGCAGTATAATTATATTGCTTCTGAACAGCATGTTAAGCAAATACACTCAAGGAATAGCATAATTAAATCCTTCTAAAGCATGTGTTAAAGTTCTTTGTTGAACCTATATGAGGGTCTCTATGACCCTCATTCCTCTCTTTATTGCAGTTCAAGTGAGTTACTATTTCATTTCTTAGTGGCAGAATCAGATGCTACAAGAGATACTTAAAAAGATACATTAGACCATAGAAGTATATTCCCTATCCTTTGTCAGATAGTTCCCTCCAGTGTATTAGCAAGTTCTCTATTTAGCCTGGTTTTAAATGACTCAAGCTTTGGCAAGTCTACTACTATCAAAGACTTTCATATATCTATTGGTTGGTTTAGTACAATAAAATAGATATAGTCAAGCACAGAGAAGACGTTATAAAACTGTTCATTCTTAATACCCCAGTGATGGCTGTTTATCATATGATTATGCTCTAGTTTAATGATCCTATCCAAGAGGCAATAATATGCAGCTTGACTTTGATTAATGTTCACCATTATTTCCTAATAGCCACACAAAGTTGTATTTTAAAGCTAAATATTGTCTTCCCCTGAATTAGCACATTTTTAATTAGGCAGATAACTTCTGTCGTGTCTATTTAAATTGTCAGTTAAATTAGATTGCTAATCCTAAATACACTTGGATGTTCCTGCAATTTCTATAAAAGGCATAGCAAACAGTTGATTAGGCAGGATCTGGTGCACTTTTTTTTCCTGTTAGCCCTTCAACGAAAAGAAAGACTCATCTTATAGAATATCAATTGGTTCCAAAACTAGGTAGCACTAGTAGGTATAAATTAGGATTGTGCCCCAAATACAATGTTTGGCTTGAACCCTAATTCAGCAGTCTATAAACAGCCCGTTGCAGCTGATACTAATTGAGAGGATGCCCAGTTCGGCTCAAGGGTCTGAGTCCTCTTTCTTCCCTCCACCCTTTTCCCTACTGGGAAATTTAAACATGGCTATAGCTATTTGGGGCTTTTTTGACAGAAGTGGATGGAATGTGCAGGTATAGAAGCCTTTTCAAAGTGAATAAAGCTTGCCAACTAGGTCCAGAGGCTTTTGTGCTGGCTGTCGTCAAAGTTGGTTTGCTTTTAAAAAGAACAGAATCTATAACTTTTTAATATGGGGCAGGATTGGTTAAAATTTGTCCCTTCTGAGGCATGGCTCCTCCAATTTCCAGAAGAATATTCACAGTACTTGTCCCACAAGGGCAGCCATCACAGTTTTAGGATGGAAATTCCTTAATCTCCCCAAGTGTTCTGTAACCAATATGCCTGAGAAAAGTGCCTCTGAGTAAGAAACCTGCCAGACTGCAGATGAATTGGTCCTGGGCCATTTGTGTGGGCAGCTCAACGCCCATTGGTCAGCCCGGACACTGAGGTCCATCTCCAAGGACCTTTTGGTGATTCCCTCACTGCGAGAAATGAGGTTACAGGGAACCAGGCAGAGGGCCTTCTTGGTAGTGGCCCCGCCCTATGGAATGCCCTCCCATCAGATGTCAAGGAAATAAACAACTATCTGACTTTTAGAAGACATCTGAAGGCAGCCCTGTTTAGGGAAGTTTTTAATGACTGATGTTTTATCGTGTTTTTAATATTCTGTTGGGAGCCACCAAGAGTGGCTGGGGAAACCCAGCCAGATGCGCGGGGTATAAATAAATTAGTAGTAGTAGTAGTAGTAGTAGTAGTAGTAGTAGTATTCCTTTAAAGATGATTTTGTGGTGAGAAGAAGTAATGGGTTTGTTTTTTGAGTAAAACAATTCTGTCAGGGGGCTGCATCCTTCCTCCAGTCCGGTGTTAAGCAGTTACCGGGAGCAGCCCCCGATCTTGAAGACAGATTCATCCACTTCCCCTTCGGGCCAAAGCGGGGGGGGGGGAGTAGAGAGGCTTCAGTCAAGCAGCCAGAGACCTCGTTACGAAAAGGGGGAACGGAAAAAGCAAAGGACAAAGTGTTTTCGCTTCCCCCGCTGGGGTTCCTGGCGCGAAAACAGAAGGGGGGTTTCACTTTCGGAATCTGATGATGATGGATGAGTCAGGTTTACGACCTGCTCCACTTGTAAAGCAATTAGCTTAGATTAAATCCTTAAAAAGCTTGATGGATTGGACTCTTATTTCGGGCGACCTATTAAGGGAGGCAGCCCAGGCCTCCTGACAAATTCCTTCTGATTAGTCACAGAGGAGCTCTTCCTCTCAGCCTTCTTCAATCCCATCCTGACATCATCCATAAACATACAGACATAAGATTTGGTCTTGCAAAGCTATTCCCTTCCTGAAAGCACTGGGATTGGACAGCACTAGTCAGTAAAATTGCCTTTGATTTCACAATGTACTGATCTGTCACAAAGGACCTCTCCCTCTTTACCTTTCCCCCACACTGGTGTCTGCTCTCTCTTCCCTCATTATTCTTTTCTGGTGTTATAGGAAGCTTAAGCACAATACATTCACTTTCAGCAACTGCTTTTCTGCAGCATTTTGTATGTGTGCATGTGCTTGTGTATGTCTGGATTGACGAGGTGCCATGGAACACTTCAGGGTTCCTCCCTTTGAATTTTACTATCTCATAGAGATTCCACTTTGCCTCTGGCAAACCCAAAATACCTCTGAGGTTTCCCATTTTGCTCCAGGATTCTTCTTACTCTGATGTGCACCCCTGCTAGCTGGATGATTGGTTTCCAGCATAGAAAGGGATAGGAAGGTATAGTTTGCCATCCACTTGCATACCATCATCTCTCTCTCTCTCTCTCTGGTCTAATTGTATGCAACAATAATTTTAAAAGAACGTGTTGACAGTAATACACATTAATATTCCAACTTGTATTCACAAGTTTGAAAAATGCAAAACTGAAAGATATATGCTGGGGGAATTCATATTGTCGTCTTTTCTGTTTTTATAATGAGTACCATTGGGCATTGGGCGAAGCCCTTGTTTCCTAATTTGTGATGACCTGATAATCATTCTTCTCTCTTTGTTTCATTGTTTGCAATACTGAAATTTGAAAGCAATACGATCTGTGGGAAAGCAGTGACTGAGCAGTTTGCTGAAGCTTCTCTTAATTAGTCCACTGCAATTAGTAATTAACCTCGTTTCATGTTTCATGGTGGTTTTTTTTTATTAAAAAATGTTGTTATGAGTACATATAATGCAATTAGCTCTTGCTAACATTTTCAATAGACAAGAAGCTAGCCTGCATAAAATTCAAATCATTTTTGCATGTCAGTTCTTTTATTTTCCATGTATCAATACCTAGCTACATTTATAACTGATAAATGAATTAAGGAGTGGAGACCAGAAATTTCTATTTCAAAATGTTAATCTTAGGAAAATTTTCATTCCACGGCTTTGGGTTTCTTTCTGCCTTTTTTATTTCATGGATCTCACTCACCTACAGTCCCCCAAGGCCCAAACACCAGCTATTTACATATGAACTTTCCTGATTTATTTAGTCTTATTTTCATTCTGCAAAGTTTGTCCCAAAACTCCGTATAAGGTATATAAGGTATATCTCTGCCTATGCATATATAATAATAATAATAATAATAATAATAATAATAATAATAATAATAATAATAATTTTTATTTATACCCTGCCCATCTGGCCGGGTCACCCCCAGCCACTCTGGGTGGCCTCCAACAGACACCAAAATACATTAAAATATCACAAATTAAAAACTTCCCTAAATAGGGCTGCCTTGAGGTATTTTCTGAATGTCAGATAGTTGTTTATCGCTCTGACCTCTGATGGGAGGGTGTTCCACAGGGCGGGTGCCACTACCGAGAAGGCCCTCTGCCTGGTTCCCTGTAGCTTTGCTTCTCGCAGGGAGGGAACCACCAGAAGGCTCTCGGCGCTGGATCTCAGTGTCCGGGCTGAACGGTGGGGGTGGAGACGCTCCTTCAGGTATACAGGACCGAGGCCGTTTAGGGCTTTAAAGGTCAGCACCAACACTTTGAATTGTGCTCGGAAACGTACTGGGAGCTAATGTAGTTCTCTCAGGAACTACATCCTGGGGCAAAGTTCGCAACTAGGGGCATCTACTTCCGGGTTAGTGGAACTCGTTACCCAAAGCATTCGTAAGGAGGATGGTACGTAACCCGAGGTTCCACTGTAGTTTGGTGATATCATTCATTTAAATATATTTTAAAACATGGGATGCTTTGAAATCACCACTTTCTTAGTTAAGATCAGGATGTACAAAAACATATTAGGTATGCCTGAATATGCAAATTTGAAACATTGGATTCAATATGCTGACCTTCACATTTCCAATGTTTATTTTAAATCAGATGCAGTATGATACTCCATCCCAGCTGTAGCAAGAACAAGGACTTCTTACACCTTTTCTCGATTTGCCTACTGACTTCAGATTTCTGATGGCAGTTCTGCTCTTTTTGTTTCCCCAGATGGAATGCCATTTGTTTGGTGGGTTGGTCGAGCCAATGAGAAGCATCCTTACTGGGGAGGGTCTCCTCCTGGAGCCCAGCGCTGTGCATGTGGACTGGAGGAAAGCTGCCTGGATCTGAGATACTTCTGTAACTGTGATGCAGATAAGGACGAATGGTAACTATGGAGATTTGCGCTACACTGATAAAACAGAAGTGAATAAATCAATGCATAAACTTATGAAAAAGGTTGTGCAAGTTTAGTAGGAATAAAAGAGGGTGGATTCTGAGCTTCACGTTTTTGGGCCTCCATTGTGATTGCTTTGTAATTGCAGTGCTGGTACTAACCCAGAAGACCTTCAGAGAGAGTTGTATACAATTTTATGGCCCAATGTTTCAGTACAGTATTTTTTTAGTCTGCATCCAGCTCTATATCAGTCAATTTCTATAAGGTTGACCAACAGCACTTTCTTTACCACTCTTGCATCAAACTAGGACTGTTGTTGTTGTTGTTGTTTAGTTGTTTAGTCGTGTCTGACTCTTTGTGACCTCATGGACCAGAGCACGCCAGGCACTCCTGTCTTCCACTGCCTCCTGCAGTTTGGTCAGACTCATGTTGGTAGCTTCAAGAACACTGTCCAACCATCTCATCCCCTTCTCCTTGTGCCCTCCATCTTTCCCAACATCAGGGTCTTTTCCAGGGAGTCTTCTCTTCTCATGAGGTGGCCAAAGTATTGGAGCCTCAGCTTCAGGATCTGTCCTTCCAGTGAGCACTCAGGGCTGATTTCCTTCAGAATGGATAGGTTTGATCTTCTTGCAGTCCATGGGACTCTCAAGAGTCTCCTCCAGCACCATAATTCAAAAGCATCAATTCTTCAGCAATCAGCCTTCTTTAGGACTACAAAGGCATATACGGCATTCTTGATGGGCACTCCCAAACTATGTAGAATTTCTACCCCCAGAGACAAGCCAAGACCTGAACACCAACATCTTCTGGGGGTTCAGGCTCTCCTGCCTGAAAGGCAGATTGGTCTCCTTCACTAAAATGAATGAAGAGCTCCATGCGTGGGAATGACCCTTGTGTCTATACTGTATGAATGCATTTTCATTTCTGGGTTGATGCACCTGCCTGCAGTAAATATATAATTCTCTTGAGCAAAGCAGTTCCACAAACTATAAGCTTCTGCACATTGCCTTCAGTTAAATAATTTATACGGTATTTGGTTTGGAATTTTTGGAAGGGAAGAAAGCTGAAAAAAACAGCACATAACAAGTAGAAACTCTCCCATCTTCAAATTGTTACGCTTTGAAGAATAAAAATTCTTCTTCAGTTTTGACACCTGACCTATATTACAGAAAAATTATAATGCAGTAAGAAAATGGTAAAGTTAGGGGGAAATAGATTTTGTAGAACTGGAAAATGAATAAAAAAACACAGTTAAAATTATTTGTGATATATAGAATAGCTACCATCTATCCCTTTCTCCTCCCATAGAAACTATTCTATATCACAGATAATTTTGACTGTGGTGCTTTGTTCATTGTCTATTTCTGCAGTATTCCCCTTTTTTTTAGTTCACCACAGATTTATGTTGCATTGGTATAATTTGTCATCTATATCAATCAATGTCAGTTTTGCATACTTTCATTCATATGTCTATTCTGTCTGGCTTCCACATTAGTCTGAAATATTTTATTTAAAAATCTGCATAACAATATATCCCCATGTATGTGTTTTTAAATATATTTTATTCTAATATACACATTTGATTACAAAATCCAAGAGATAATTGCAATTCGATCTGCACATCAGTCTGGGAGGTGTTTATCAGGTCAATATGCATCAGAATGCAGAGAAATTGAATTCCTCAAGCAATCCTGGCAGGATTCCTTCCTTTATAAGGGAATGAGCTCAGTGTTGCAGTGGTGGAAAGCATGGTTAAAAGTTCAATTAACAGGCCTATAGAAGAACAAGTCTTCCTGAAGCAGAATGACTTGTACAAAGGCATATCTTCTCTAACTACCCTATTAGAGTCTTTTGAGAGTGTCAACAAGCATACCAATAGAGGTGATCCAATTGACATTGTGTACTTAAACTTTCAAAAAGCTTTTGACAATGTACCTCACCAAGGCTTCTGAGTAAACTTAGCAAACATGGAATAAAGGGAGAGGTCTTCTTATGGATCCGGAGAAAAGCTGATTGAGGTTTGCTCCGATTCAGCAGTAAATATTGGGTTTTCCCAGGGAAGAGTTGTGGGAGAAATGGAAGTATGGACAAGCCCTGAATCCAACCATTCGTTGGTTCATCTAACTCAGTATTGTCTACAATGACAATTTCTCTCTGGAGTTTCAGACAGGCTCACTTCTAGTCCTATCTAGAGGGATGCCAGGGATGGAACATGGGACCTTCTGCATGCAAGGCAGATGCCCTCATACTCAGCTACTTCAGGAGCTCCATCATCTGAAATTTAATTCCATAAAACAATCATTCAGTTACTAACATATCTTGTTTGGGCATATGTTTGCAAAGGACCCCTTGTCACTCTGGAAGTCAAGTGAGAGCCCAGGCTCATGTCCTGCTTTTGTCACCATCATGTGTCCTTTGAATTGTGCTTACCTAGTATGATAGAATTGATGTTCAGAATTACTGTTATTTTATTAGAATGTAGGGCTGTTTCTGATCAGAACACTAAGGTGGGTAAATAAGCAGCAATTGTATTGTTATACCAACCTGCACTGATAGACCTTTTAGCGTTTTTGTGTTACCTTCTGTCAGATACAGAAGGGTCTTGGGCTAGAATAGGAATGGGCAACCTGTGAATCACCAATGTGACTGAACTCCAACTCTGATAATCTGTGCTGGCCAGGGATGATGGGAGTTTATGTCAACCAACATATGGAGGATAACATGCTAGCCACCATTTGGGATTATTGAGCTTTCTAGATAAGCCTGAGCTTAATGTTATCAACCTTCTAACACCACAGTTATTACATCATTAACTATAGCATCCTGTTTACTATAATGCTGGTTGAACTTTCAGAAGCTTGCATGGCTACAGGGTGCATGGAAGAATCTCATTAAGCTACCTTCCATTTCATTTTTAATCATCTATAGTGTGCTAGTCTCAAACTTTCAGGATTTGTTTTATTGGCTTGTTTCCCATTTACATAGCTGCAGACATCTGCTGATGGTACATATTTTCCAACTGTACTGTATCTATCACAAATTTCATTAAATATCTATGCCACTGAGCCTAGCTACCCACTAGAGGTTTCATTAATGCAAAAGGAGAAGATATACCAATAGGGGTACCATAAGGGATGAAATTATATTTAATGACACCACTACCCTACCATCTGTTGGGCAGGAGGGGAGAGACTGTGAATATCACATCTAGAGACATGACCAGTTTATAATACTGCAGGAACTTGGATTACAGAGAATGAGCTTTTCTGAATATCAACATGGAAGGGAAAAAAATAGTTCTGTAAGGATGCTGTCCAACTTCTTACTTGTCATTTAATAACTCTGTTGTTGCTTATTCAGCTGCTTAATGCAAATCTGAAATAGTGGGTCACATTTGAAACATGTAATGAGTTCAGTCCAGATAGACTAGTTAATTTCCTTACCATTTGGATGCCGCACATAGTTTTGGGTGTGCATGGACAAGGTGCTGTCTGAAAGCACATGATACATTAACCTTGCTGAAACCAAAGCAGGTCTATGGCCAGTAAGGGACAGGAGACTGGAACAGCAGGTGTGATGC
This sequence comes from Darevskia mixta, assembly GCA_034641385.1. Taxonomy (NCBI): domain Eukaryota; kingdom Metazoa; phylum Chordata; class Lepidosauria; order Squamata; family Lacertidae; genus Darevskia; species Darevskia mixta. The sequence continues at coordinate 6,511,599 of JAWWNH010000001.1, read as the reverse complement.
CTTGAGTTATAAAGACTTTGATACACACTCAAATATCATGGAATAGAACCCTAAGGCTTCTGCTTTCTAAACCTATCTGCTTGCATTGCTGTCATTTTGGCTCTTTTCCCTCCACCGCTCCTTAGCTTGTACCAAACCTAGCACGAGAGACTTCCATCTGATTAATTCATACACAAATTTCATGTGCACTGTAACAACATACTTTGTTTTCTTCTGACTTCCCAGGTGCTTAAAATAGTGGAATGGGTGTTGAACCCTCATTAGAGTTCCATGTGCAGTTTAAAACTTTGTAGATCTTATCTAAATGCCAGATGAGATGCATGCTAACAGCAAATTATATGGGATAGCATTAAGGAGTATAATGTCCTCTAAGGGCCTTTTCACATAAATACTTTATTGCATAATAAATTCATGTTTGTTTCTCATTTCCTCACCATGCTCTTCACATGTTAACTCAAGGTTGTGCCTCTGTTTCAGGTTTATGTGTTTCTCATACTTGGTAAAGTGTGATACATACACCAGATTGAGTGTTCATTGCTATGGGAGAGAGAGAGAGAGAGAGAGAGAGAGAGAGAGAGAGAGAGAGAGAGAGAATTTCCTGCTACTCATATCATAGGCCATGATGGTGATGGCATTTTGGATGTTTTATTGTTTTAAAAAACATAATTCTTGAAAGTTTTCTTCTCCACCATTTTTTAAAATGTAAATAACCCCAGCTGTTCCCCCCAAATCTAGCAAACTCAAACAGAAGCTCCACCCTTCCTCCTTCTGAGTTGTGGTCAAATATTTAGTAATTCATTTGTTGAAGCTTTATTTTATGTTGTGTCGTTAAAAAAAAACAACTGAAGGATGTGTGCTTTCCTTCTCCCGATCTGGAGTGCACATCAGGTTCACTGATGCCTTCCAGCATACAAATATTTAGCTGGATGCTGGAACCAAATAATTCTGAGCACCAGCTCTATCATACAGCATGGGGAAGCACAATTCAAAGGCTAGACCTGTGGGACATGAGTTGGCCATCTACCCTACAGCAACAAGGGTTGCCATTTACTATATGTGGATATGGTATCACACAGAATCATCGCTGAAAGGCATCACACATCATTATCATTGAAATGGATCCTCTTTGGCGACGTTTGAAAACCATTTGTGAGTTTCAGCTGGCGCAGGTGTTTAAACATTACATTAAATTGGTTTCAACAGTTCAAGGTGTGGAGTTACAGAGCAATTGTGTAACACCACTGAAGTAAAAGCGGCGACCATTCTGCATGAAGATTCCATTCCTGATCCCTGAGCGCATTGGTGGAGTGTGCATAAGCCTTGCCCAGTTCCACCCCATTGCACCCCATTTTCAGGCCACTTCCAGGCTGACAGCAATGAGCGTGTGCATGACTGTGCATCAATCGGACATGCATTAAATGATTGCTGCCTGTAGCATCAATTACTTGTGCCATCATTGCTGAAATAGCACCCTGTTCCAGGCAAATGGGGAAGAGCTGGTTGGTTCTCTTTTGTGCTAAGGAAAAGCCTTATGTATTGACCCCTTATTATATTGCATGCTGCAAATTGGTTACTGCAGATTCAACTCCCTGTTTGGAATTCTAACCCTACCAATGATTGTTTCAGGTTGTGTGTTGCTTATTACTTCATGGTGGAATACCATGAGAGCTGGCACTGCATTTGCTTTATGATTTCTATTCTTGTATGCTGTTGCAGAGACACCATGGCTAATAGGAGCAAGCTACTAAAGAGTACTTCTACCCTTACATTTATACAGGCTAGAGTCATCTACAGTGGTTTTACTTGAGATCCTGAAACATCTCCAGGGAACCAAAAACAGGGCATTTTGTACAGAATTCCCATATCCAATATCTACTCTGGTGCATCAGACTTTTTGCAAAGAAAAAAGAAAAAAAGTCGGGGGTGGGGGGAGTAGTGAGTAGATGTCAGATGTCAGACATTTTAACTGCTTAGCCATGTATTAATTAGCTATTACATGCATTTTATCTACATACACTTCAAATCCACTGGACATGCTTTTAGAAATCAAAGTAATAATAAAACAGCTATTTCAGCTTTTATTCATATGCCTTTTATATATACATATATATATCCAGGACCAATGATACTGGCTTCCTTTCCTTCAAAGAACACTTGCCTGTGAACCAGATTGTTGTCACCGACACAAATAGACCTAATTCTGAAGCTGTGTGGAGAATTGGCCCTTTGCGTTGCTATGGAGATAGTGAGTACGAGCCCTTTTCAGTATCCATTTCCTGGCTGCACAAGACCTATGTGTGATTCCTTTGCATATAAATTCCACTTAAAAAAAAACCAGACTCTTAAAAATAATATCACTGTCCGGCTTGTTTAAAGGCACGTGTTGGACCATTTTAAAAGAAACTTGTTGTTAGTACTTTTTTAAAAAAGTTGGGGTTTGTGTATATGTTTGTGTGTGGCATATACAGTATATTACTTGTGCTTCTGTTGGATGACATCCAACATAACATTAAGACAAGTACTTGGAGAACTGGCATTGAGGCAGATGATTGCGTGCCAAGTTTACCTGTCACTGTGTATAATGATAACAGTAGTCATGTAGCATCTTCAGCAAAATGAAAGAGACCCAATGCCTTCAGCTGTTGTGCTCCACTAAGAACAGGCTCCTGCTAGCAAATGGCTGTTATGGAACTAGACCCCCAAAACTGGGTATCATCCATAACTTTTCATTTTTCTGTGTATTTTGTGTTTTCTTTCCTTTAGTACAGCTGGCTTCATTTCTGTAGGCTATGTCTTTTTAAATGGGACCCAGGTGGTGCTGTGGGTTAAACCACAGAGCCTAGGGCTTGCTGATCAGAAGGTCGGAGGTTCGAATCCCTGCGACGGGGTGAGCTCCCGTTGCTCGGTCCCAGCTCCTGCCCACCTAGCAGTTCGAAAGCATGTCAAAGTGCAAGTAGATAAATAGGAACCGCTCTGGTGGGAAGGTAAACGGCGTTTCCGTGCGCTGCTCTGGTTCGCCAGAAGTGGCTTAGTCATGCTGGCCACATGACCCGGAAGCTGTACGCCGGCTCTCGGCCAATAAAGTGAGATGAGCGCCGCAACCCCAGAGTCGGACACGACTGGACCTAATGGTCAGGGGTCCCTTTACCTTTACTTTATGTCTTTTTATGACGAGCTAAAAGGATGTGCCTTTGGGTTGTTGTTGTTGTTGTTGTTGCAATTTTGTCCACTATCTGTTTATGGTCAACTATAGAGAAGGTTGTTGCTATTTGCAGGACAGTTCTGGAATGCAGCCTCTTTCAACACTGAGGCATCCTACCTTCTGTTCCCCACCTTCCACGCAGAATTCAGTGCAGACATTTCCTTCTTCTTCAAGACAACAGCTGTGTCCGGGGTCTTCTTGGAAAATCTGGGGATGAAAGACTTTATTCGAGTTGAAATAAGCTGTGAGTGTGTACACTGATATCATGGTACAATGGTAACCATCAGAGAATGGGTGTGTGCAATTGTCCATTTGTTTAATATTTCTAGTGAGTTATTTTCTTGGCTTGGGAACTGATTTCTGATATTGCAGGTTTACATTCTTTTATATATTGAATTATACTTTAATTTGCAATTGAATACATTGCATTCTTTTTTAAAAAAAAATGTAGGAAATAAGGTGTGTTTAACAACAGCAACAAAGATGGTGGTGGTGGTATTTTAGAGACTGGAATTAGGTTTTCAAAACTGCAGGGGTCTGGACTCTAGGAGAAAAGTTCTAAGGACTTGGTGGGATAAGCAAGAATTGAGAATGATTTGAGTTTTACAGCTGGCAGCACCTTGAGAATTGATCATTCTTCTGGCTGGCTGGCGAATATTATTTATTTCCTATTTCATTGTTGCAAATGTACCCCTTCTTTCCAGCAAATGGTGCTCAAGGTAGCTAACAGCGGTAAAGCAAAAGCAATAAAATGATAATAAAATACAACAAAATAGCAATGCAAAATGAAGTAAAAAGTATAATAATTGCAGCCAGTTAAAAATCTCATTAATGGGAGCAGAAGGCAAGCAGCTGCATGTAAAGTTCTCTGTGTTACAAAATGGATTTTCTTTGTTTGTTACATTTGTTTATAATTTCACCATTAGACAAAGAAGCGGAAGGAACACACACTAGTATGAGTATGCATAATCTTATTCATGTGCACTAAAGCATCACTAGAGAATAAGTAAAAACTGGTCACATATGAACACGTTTCATGGTGGACTATGGGACAATCGCTTGAACAAGGCCTCCTTTCGGACACAGTTACCCATAACTGCCTCTCTGCACACAATAACTTGGGGGCATTTGGACCAGATGGGCCACTACCCTGGTCCAGCAAATGATTTTTATATTGTCATGGCATTAGTAGTAAAATATTGGGAGGAAAGTATGTAATATATGATGCATTGGCAAAGTAGCTGTTTAGTTGGTGAGCACATACGCGATCAAGGCATCAGTTATAGCAGTAGCAGGAGGGGGCTTCTCAGAAACTTCCTTCTGTGGTCCTTTTAAAAGTGCTTATGTGCTCTTTCTCTCTGTGTGTGTATGTGTGTGTGCAATGCTTCAATTCTCCATAGTCAAGGGAAGAAAAATTTCCTCAGCTCAGTGCCACTTTTGCTGTGCTGTTGCTGTTGTCTCCCATCTAGAGCCGCACACAAAACAGCTGCTTTCCATGGGTAGCGTATGATATCAGTTATCAGCTGCTTGCCTCTCTTGGTATTAGATGGTTTCGGCCAATGACAAACAGTACTGATGCAACATGCCTTTGGAAACTAGTTGGCATGCAAGTGAACATGAAGTGAGAGGGATCCAAAACACACAGACGGTCATAATGGTTCTTTTTGTCACTTGTCAATTACACAGCCTCACTCGGGGACTGACTTGCAATTACTGCCCAGCGCGTTAAAAAAGAGAAAAATACCTTATTGGTAGTTTTACCTTATCTTTTATTCTGCTGGTTTAGCCTATTAATGGAAATGGATGTGGGGAGAACAGTGTTGTGACTTTGGAGTGCAATAAGGCCATTCTGTTCCAAATTCCATCAGGCTGAACAAACGTGGAACGAAGTGCCATCATTCCATAATATGGTTATAATAACTTCAACATAAAATTTAATAAAATAAGGCCCCCAAGGCCTTTTGATTCATTAAACCCATGGTAAATGCCGAGGTGCATTATCACTAGGTAATGAGGTATGCTTTAGTGTTAATTGCACATCAAAGTCCTATTTGGTTGATACTTCAGTGTGCTATATTTCATTCTCAAGGGCCATTTTTTTTAAAGAAAAAAAATGCAAGGCTTTGACATAAAACGATGTCCAAATAATGCAATCCATCAATATTATAGTTTAGCATGCACTTTGATGAAAGAATAACGAATCAGCTGGTGTAAAATGTGGGCAAATATGGAACCAGTGATTTCATTAGAACATAGATTGCCAGCTTCTTTGAGCTAATATATTTTGTAGCAGAACAGCCATATTTTGTGTGTAGTCCCCAGATCAGCTGCTGAGGGTTCAAGTATGCACCCTGAACCAATTCAGAGTTAGACATGCCCCTGCTTGTTAAAAGCCATGGCTTAAATCCTTGCTGTTCGCATTAATGGACTGGAGTTTTCCTGCCTCCCTCTTCCTTCGTCAATCTCTTTTCTGTCCATCTCCCCATCTGCTGCTAGGGAGACCCTTGGAAATTAGGTGGGGTATGGTGTGTGGAGCTGCAGCTGGAGGGCAAGTTGGTGGAAGCCCTCTCCCATTTATATGAACAGAGGAGCCAATTACTGCAGAGACGGTGCTTTAACAGAGGTAGCCATGCCAGGACTTGTGGCTCAATCTTATCCCAATAACTGATAATGAGGCCATGCTGATACTAATTTGGGTTCCCTGACCTAACTCACTCCAGGCTCTCCCATAAAGGAAGTATGTCAGAGGGAGGTTATTGATTCTGGGATGGGGTAGCTGGCTTGGCTCAGCTTTGCTTTCTGAGCCTGCAGTGCCTATCCATTTCTGGACAGGGTTAGAGCTGACTTCTGCTGCCACGCTGCCTGTTCAACCCCTATTCACTCAGCACTGGATTTGATTGTACCCCAAAACCTGATGCTGATGAGACCTACATCCCAGGCCCTGATCCTGCAGACATGGTTCACACACCAGATGACTCACTGCAGACAACCCAGAAAAGATGTGAGTGGTGCTAACAAGTGTTCCCAAATGGGAACAGACCTAGTTTAATAAGAATATAAAAGAAATCCTGAGGCGCTTCAAGCAAGTTTATGTTTTAACAAGGGATATGTGAGAAGTGCATTGTTGTTGTTCTCAGTTCTTTTATTTCTGTAGCTAAGTTTTTTTTCTATGAGCCATATGTTCCAGATTTATTTTGTGGAATAAATCTTTTGAGTAGCACGTCTTCTCTTAACTAACTTGTAAGATTCTCTGCTTTGGCTTAGAATACAAAGTTTCTATAACCTTTCATTCTGTTCAGTTTTTACAAAGTTGGGTTGTGCAGGTTCAAGCATCCACCAGTGATTTAATAAGCAGAATAATTCATGTATTGATTATACCTCTTTAAAAAATAATAATCCCTAAATTTATTTCACTTTTCTTTAGGGTGAGAACCCACTGAATTTATTTAAAATAGGGTGTATATTTTTAAAGAGGTATATTTTAAAGAGGAAAATTTAAGGGTGACATTTTAAAGTGGTTAGTGTTTTAGCAGGTTTGACTGGATCTTAGACCTTCACACTGTTTGAAAGATTGCAAATATTCAATAATTTATTTTTCCACATCCATAGCTAATATATATTAGCACACTATTAATAATTCTAAAAGTATAAAATTTAGTTTGACATTAATATGAAATGGCAATCAATTGCAAAAAAATCTAGGGCATCTAAAATGCTTGCTTTTATTGCTTGCAAAAACTTTCTCCCTTTCAATATTTTTTTGTGTGGGAAGATAGGAAGCACAACATCACTCTGAACTGACTTTATGATGTCATTGCATAGGGAAGGTAAAATAGCTATGTTGCTGTTCTTGGAAAAGTTAATTCAGAGTGAGGCCAATGTCTCCTGCCCTTGTTCTGAATTGCTTGCATCATATCTCAGACTGAGTTTGAACAGCTGCATACCACAGTGACATCATCAAATACTGAATATATTGAAAAAACAAAATAAAGTGAAGTGAATGATGGAAGTGAGAAGGCTGGGCGTGTATGTCAGTGGAAGGCCATAGAGGAGACAATTGCAGTAGTCAAGCAGGAGATGACCAAAGTGTTAGAGTTTACTCAAAACAAACAAACAAACAAAAAATTCCTTCCAGTAGCACCTTAGAGACCAACTAAGTTTGTTCTTGGTATGAGCTTTCGTGTGCATGCACACTTCTTCAGATACACTGAAACAGAAGTCACCAGACCCTTATATATAGTGAGGGGGTGGGGAGGGGTATTACTCAGAGGGGTGGTGGAAATGGGTGAAAGGTTGATAGCTGTGGTAAACCTGTTGACGACTGTTAACGGCTGCAATTAGTCTTACAGGAAAAAGCAAGGGGTGAGAAGGTAAGACTAATTGCAGCATTATTGCATTATTGCAATAATTATTATTATTGCATTATTATTATTATTATTATTATTATTATTATTATTATTATTATATCACCTGATTTTCATCTTGTTTTTTTCAAACCTAGAACAATCTGGAAGCAGTAGCATCCATGCTAGATTTAATTGTGGGCCTCCAAATATTTGTGAGGCTTCACCCTCCCTCCCTCCCTCTCATAGTCCTTATGGTTATTCTTCCATCCAATATTTGTTCCTACAGTAGTGACTGTGCACCATGTGCACCAATTAATAACAGAGAGATGAGTAGCAACACAGTACATTAAAATTCAGGAAATGCAAATAGTTTACCAGTGATCTGATTTATAAGCAAAGCTTCTATAATGGAAAGTGGAAGTGATCCATATCATGTGGTTGTTTATTTGCAAAAAAACCCACCACCACCAACCAGCCAACCAAAATCAATTAATGGTCCTGTATTATTTCACACAGCAGAAAGTCACATAGTTCACCTTATTATTTCCAGCTCCTAAGGAGATTACCTTCACAGTAGATGTTGGAAATGGTCCAGTAGATGTCACCGTCCAATCTCCTGCAGCCCTGAATGACAACCAGTGGCATTATGTACATGCTGAACGGAATCTCAAGGAAACGTCTCTTCGGGTGGACAACTTTCCAAAGAAGATTCTGGAGGCCCCAGCTGAAGGACATTTCCGATTGCAGCTCAATAGTCAGCTATTTGTAGGTAGGGACAGTTAAGTGATGTTTATAAATGCTTTCTTCCCTTTTCTACACCTGCAAAAAAACCTAACTAACTAAGCAACTCATATCACACCATCCAAAAGGAAGTTCCTAATCCCCCAAATGCCTAGTAGCACTCACCACTGTTTCCTCACATTTTCTGCCCTGCGCAAGCACCTGGTTTACCCTTCCATAAATACATCTCTGAGGACAGGATGGTCCTTCTAATGCAGTAGAACATTTCCCTGTTTACATTTTTCAGGGGCAGAAGTGGTCAGATACGATGTCTGTCCATAATTTTCAAATAGTTCTAAATAGATTAGATGGATGACCTTGGCTACCATGCTTTGTTTCTGACAAACATTCTTTGCAATTGTCTAAGCTTCTTATCAGAACAAGAAATGGGATAAGTCACAGATATCACTTGACCAATGAGTAGCCTCATTTCACAATTCTTGGAATAGAAGCATTTCCAGTGCTGGGCAGAAATGTATCTATGCTTACAAAATGAACATTGCCTTGACTATTAGGGCTATATGGAGCTCTGCAACTGAAGTCTTTGCTCATCTGCTACCTTAGATCACCTATGGTAAAGATTAAGCTAAGGGCTTTAAAATAGCAAAGCATACATTGATTTATGATGGCAACATGAGCTGGACTACCCTCCACCCCGCCAGTCACCACCCAGTGTTACGACTTAATGAAACAGAGATCATAAGAAAGTCACTTCAATATCTCAAAATCTAGCATGCAAAGGAGAATGTAATTAGCTCTGGGTATAACATGAGTACTGTAAAATCCTTATTACAGGTATTTTAGGCTTCCCAGATCACATTTTTCAGACACTGTAGAGACTTGCAAGAATACTTGCTTTTAATTTGGAATGTATGAAACAGTTTTAAGACTTTGTGAACAAATATATTCAGCTTCCAAAACTATTGTCCACGTTCGGTTTAACAAGTTAATGTTATTCTAGCAGAAGCCTCCACTTTTGCTGTCCCTGCAGCTTGGACTCTCACCAGACTAATGAAAGGGAAGCCCATTAGATATATGAGGCCAAGATTGCATGTGTCCTTCACCCTCCATAAGGCTGAGTGTTCATGCACATCAATATGGCATCACTGGATGTCATATTTTACAGTCTTTGAACTGGCTTCTCACAGCACCTTTTTAGAAAACATTCAATAAGGGCTTTGCTTTGGTAAAGGGTTGGTGATTAAAATAAAAGCATGATATGTTTTATGTCTCCTTTGTACTAGGAGCAACTGTTTCCAGACAGAAGGGTTTCGTGGGGTGTATTCGTTCTCTTCACCTAAATGGGCAGAAACTTGATCTTGAAGAGAGGGCCAAAGTCACCCCTGGTGTGAAACCTGGATGCCCTGGGCATTGCAGCAGTTATGGTAGCCTTTGCCAAAATGGAGGTAAATGTGTGGAGAAGTTAAATGGCTACCTGTGTGACTGCACCAGCTCTCCATACGAAGGACCATTCTGCAGAGAAGGTATGATTGTGTAGCAGGTTCTTATATTTCCCCCCATGAAGTGAAAGTTGATCAGAATTCATTATACAAAGAAATTGGATGGAAACTATTACTGCACTGTGGGGAAATGCTGGTTTTTAATGTCACTTTCCACTGATTAAAACCTCTTGGCAAATTTTGTATAATTAAGTTTTTCCCCATTTAATTTTTAGTTTTGGAATAGTTAAATAGAACTCACTTGGAATCAAGAAGCTTGAAATGCAGAGACATCCGTTTTAAGAAGTCATCTTTGGAATTTAGAAGCAATATTGGGGGGGAGGAGTGTTAATTGTCTCCTGCCCCAGAATGCAACTGTTATTTTTTTTCCAATACTATGTCAACAGGTCATCTGAGAATGGTCAAGACCAGGTAATATGGTAATCTGAATTTCTAGGCGTTGTGGGGTCATACAGAGTGGGGTGGGACGCCCCCCCCCAAAAAAATGGATAGGAAGATAGTTATTCAGCTGGTGGGTGACAAATATGAGGCAGAAGAATGCTTACAGTTTGATTGGCCTTGTGGTCATTCCATCTCTCCCCCACTGCCTTTATTTTAGCATAAATAGAATGTTGCTTAAATGAGCAGTCTAATGTTTCTTACAAATAGTACAGGGAATGTCACTTTATGATGGCATAGCATGCTTCCCAGTAACACTGTGCTGGAAAAAAAAGATGGCTGCTCCATGGCTATTTGTTGATCATTTGCTCCTGTCTCTATGTACTCATATACTGAGATAGTCATCTGACGCTCTACCTTCTACTATAATGTCGTAATATGACTATTGTTGCTTGTTTGGGGTGGGGTGGAGGTTTTGGTCTGAGTTTATTGAATTGCATTTTACCATGAGATTGTAAACAGTCCTTGGAATGCCACTGTGGTGCTGAATGTGTGGAGGTTCTAGATCTAAATAAATGCATACACTTGCCCCATGTCATTTAAAGGGGAAGTTTTGCCCCTTGCCTCCTTCCTCAGATACATAGTGGGTTGCAGGACAACAGTATATAATTAAATTCCAGAGTGCCAAAGTGGATTAGAGGAAGCTACACAGGCTGTTGCAATCAGCCTAGAATTTCAGACCTGGGTCACACATGAATTATTTGGGACGTGCAAAATCCCATATTTCATTGAAGTCGCAGCTTCGGCAGAACATTCCATCAAGCTCTAATTATTTGACAAGCTCAAACAGGACAACTCTGTGAGTCAGAGATTCATCTTATCATTCACCTTGGGAGCAGCCTAGGAAATCAATATTCAGCAGTCAGGCAATTGTGAGTAAAATGAGATAGGAAAAGGCATGGAATGGTTTTCCTGGGACTGAAGACAATGGCCTCTTAGCCATTTCTCAACAGATGTTTCCTATACAAAAGAAGAGAAAAGAACACATATTTTAGATGAAAAACTCTTTGGGGAATGTCCTAGTAATCCCCCCGTAATCTTATTCTATCTTAAAATCACAGCCAGGATCTGTTTGAACACTGTTTGAACTAAAACATTTCTGTTTTAGTTGCTACTCTTGCATTACAAATGCCTGGCCAATAGGCAGGGGAACAGAACCTACCTGCTGTAAAACTGGCAGCGTCCCAGTGAAGTCAGTGGAGCTTGGGCTGATTAAAATTGCTGGAAGTGCATCAAATAAAATACTCAGGACGTGCCTGAAGAAGGGACAATGAAAACAACATGTTTGTGTTAGCAGAAATTCATTTCATAGATTTGTACACTGAAATTTAAAGAAGCCTGTACTCCGAAGTCAACAAAGAACCATTTATTGGAATTCCTCACATTAATACATATTTTCTTAACTTTCCTTAGATATTGCTTATCTGAAATCTGAAATGCACGACTCAGGATAGGTAGGGACTCGAATGGTAAAAGGCACACAGAGATAACTTACGTTGCTGCTTTCACTATTGGCAGTGAATACATCATGCTGCCTTTTAACTATTTGAAATTTTGCTGCTCATTCTTAGCCATCTGAAAAATGATGCATTGGAGGAAATCTTTTCATAAGTTTTTACTGCAAAGCATCGCCATCTGGGATTTTTCCTAGTTCAAGAAGCTACTTGTCCACTTGATTCTGTCTCCTCCTCCTCCTCCTCCTCCTCCTCTCATCCATGCATGCCCTCCACCATCCTCCCCATTCTTTATGCCAGACTGGTCCCTGACCATCTATGCAGCCCATGATGCAACAGCAGATCAGTGAAGATGCACTGCATGTTCACTATAATGCTTCATTTTGGCCCAGTTGCCTGGTGCCAGACCGTATCTTCTTTAGGGAGAGACATATTTTAAGCATCTTGTTTGACATTTAAATACCAAATATAAAATGAAGAAAGCTTCCATAAAGACACATCTATAGGCTGACTCCAGAGCTGACCTGTAGTTGGCTCTTACAGTTCTGCCTATATTGTGTTCTCGTCTTACTGTAGTGCTTCTCATATAAGCAAAAATGTGCAGTGTGCGCACACATGCAAACAGGCTTGAGACAGTCAAGCAGATATTTATGGCTGAATGCTCCACATTTCCAGTGATTTCCAATCTAGCATTCTGAGTCAGACTCTTTCCTGATGCTGTCCTTTTAAATATCTGTTTCATACCCTGCTTATGGGCTTCCCTTAGGTATCTGGTTGATTACTGTTGGAATCAGAAGGCTGGACCAACTTGTGTCTGATCCAGTAGGGCTTGTCTTATGTTCTCTTGCTTTTTCTTTGTATTTTTAGAGGTCTCTGCACTTTTTGAAGCTGGCACTGCCATTACCTACATTTTCCAGGAGCCTTATCCTGTGACCAAAAATGCAAGTACTACATCCTCAGCCATATATGCAGATACTTCGACATCGAAAGAAAACATTGCCTTTACATTCCTGACAACACATGCTCCAAGCCTCCTGTTCTACATCAATGCTTCCTCTCATGACTATTTGGCTGTTATTCTCTCCAAGAATGGTAAGTAAGAGTGCAAAGCTAAAGGTTCCTTGACAGTTCAGCTGCATAAGAAGTTTCTAAGACTACAGTAGTGAAATGGTGTGTGTGTGTGTGTGTGTGTGTGTGTGTGTGCTTAGTTTGTAGGGCTACTGCCATCTGCTGTCAAAAATGTTCATTCTTTGACTGATCAGTTTGACTTTTCACCTCTTCAGCACCACACAAGATGCTCAGACATGGAGCTTTAAGGTCATGCCTGGAAAGCATAGAGGAAAGTTAAATGTGGATAAGTCCCATGTGTAAGAAGGGCTAAAATTAAATGCCCTATTCCTATGAGTATTAGCATAGATCTTGGGTCTCCCCCCCCCCCAGTGCTAACCAGTTCTTGATCTTAGAAGCCACCACTGCCATGTTTGAATATTTCATTTTTAGAGAGGAGAATGTGCAGCCTTGAAAAGGGCATTTCAATTATTATTATTTTTAATGATGGTTGTGAAGTCGCATGGAATGGAAAAAAATTGTCATCATAACAAGTAGCAGTGAGTGGTGCCCCCTTCCCATGTGTAGAGCAGTGTAGAGCAGAAGGGGGAGAAAATCTGAATGCTCACATGTGACATGGCCTAATTAGAATAGGAAATGTTTTGCGTGTGTAGGGCACCCAGCCATTCCACCCCAGTAACTCAAACAGGACTCATATTTTAGGTTTAGGTTAATGGCATTAATTTTGGCCACAACTTATTTATTGATTACAAATCAAGTGAGTGGTTGCGTAGGCATTGGTTATCGCTGTCCACCGGGACAGAGCTGACCCTAGTCAGCGTCCGACTGGCTGTCCAGCGGGACAGAGCTGACCTCATGTCAGCACAGGGAAGCCATTAACTGGGGAGGCAAGGAGGCTGGGAGCATGATAGCCTTCCCTGTCCCCAGGGGATCCAGGGGCTCAAGCTTTTCGGCCCTGCAACCTACCGGGTTCGGACTAGCAATACAGAGCCCCTGCCTTCCTTTAACGGACTTCCCAATACACACAACACTTCAAGGAGACTACCGGCCTCCCATATCGCTGAACCAATGCCTAACCGCCAACCTTACAAGTTGTGACTTATTGCTGCATAGTAGGCAAAAACCAAGTGACTCCAGCCAATCAGCCACACGGAAAAATTCCTACTAGGCCCCTCAATCGGAGACGACCCCATGACAGGCACAGCAAGGTCAATACACCATCCTATACCAGGGAGTGGGGGGTGGGAGATCCGAACTGATCCGAACTCAAGCCAGAGTGACCACTGGTCACATGTCCTGGCTATATATACTGCTGGGCTGTCAATCAATTATGCTCGTGGCCAGAATGCCCCTCCCCTAATCTAAGTAGAATGGCTTCCTTGCCCACCCCGCAACAGGAGCTCCCTTGGGAACTCTTTTTTGCGTGTGTAGGGCACCCAGCCATTCCACCCCAGTAACTCAAACAGGACTCATATTTTAGGTTTAGGTTAATGGCATTAATTTTGGCCACAACTTATTTATTGATTACAAATCAAGTGAGTGGTTGCGTAGGCATTGGTTATCGCTGTCCACCGGGACAGAGCTGACCCTAGTCAGCGTCCGACTGGCTGTCCAGCGGGACAGAGCTGACCTCATGTCAGCACAGGGAAGCCATTAACTGGGGAGGCAAGGAGGCTGGGAGCATGATAGCCTTCCCTGTCCCCAGGGGATCCAGGGGCTCAAGCTTTTCGGCCCTGCAACCTACCGGGTTCGGACTAGCAATACAGAGCCCCTGCCTTCCTTTAACGGACTTCCCAATACACACAACACTTCAAGGAGACTACCGGCCTCCCATATCGCTGAACCAATGCCTAACCGCCACTGGAGCCACAGGCTCACCGCCAAAACCACTCACTGACCCAGCCAACTTTTTAGGGCCCCCCCAACAGCCCCTAACCACAAATCATTCCCTTCTGGTGAAAGATGAACACCATCTGGGCGGAAAACTGAATCAATTCTGAATGAAATCCCAGGGTGTGCGATTTCCAACCCTCCTTTCTCCAAAACCGCCCTAACTGCGGCACTATTGGTGCGCCTGCGTGCCCTTTCCACCGCCACAGCTGAGCGTGCGCCTCTCCAGGATCGACGCTGCAGCAAGTGGGACCAAAATAATTGCGCCCGAGGGAATAAAGCAGCAATCTCCCTCAAATCTTGTTGGATTCTATAACGCAGCACCTTGCATGGGGTAGCAGGTAAGTCATTTTCGCCCAGCTGAATAATGATGGCATCAGGCGGATCCACCTCGGCCATCCTGGAGCAAAGCAACGGCAACAACTCCTCCCACAGCATACCCCTTTTTCCCAACCAACAAATCACAACATTGGGTGTAAGTCCAAAGTTGGGCAGAAGTCCTGCCTCCCGCGCTCTGACGCCGGCCCAGTGAACAATGCTGTGCCCGACAATCCACACACGCACGGGTGCAGGACCTAAGAGGATAGAACAACAACAACAATTAACATCAACATTAACGACGTACATAACCCTTATATGCATTCGATTTCCACCGCCCCAATTCCTTTATCCTCTCGGTAGAGAGCCCCCAACGTGCAGCAGACGTGGCCGCCCCAATTCGGAAGGAATGCGGGGCGTAACCAGACGCCTCCCGGCCACACGCCGTAATGGCTTTACGCATTATCCTGGCGAACTGCTGCCTGGACAATGGCGTGCCATCCTCATGCACCAAGAAAGGACCATTCCCCACGGGGCGCACTGCCATATAACGCGCAGTGTCCTTGACCGGGCAAGGCCCAGACCCCCCCGTGGCTGGCAACCGGATTACCACACCCCGGCCCAACTGATCCGTCTTGGAATTTCGGACGGTGATGACCACCTCTGAAAGAGAAAGATCTATATCATTTAGCAACAATCCCCGCGAACCGGCGAGGTGAGAAGTCTCAAGGACAACCTCCCCAACCCTCAGTGCCCCATAGAAGGCCAGGGAGAAGGCCGCTGAAAACAGGCGCGCCTCAAAACGTGACCAGCAAACTACGCGAAGCATGGTGCGCATCCTGGACAACAGGGCAAAAGAAATAGGGCGCCTGGCCTGGGCCTGCGAAGGAGCCATCCTAGCCCACCCCTTCAACGTCTGCCGAATATAAAAAGTCGAACAGGGATCTGACTCAAAGAAAAGCTTAGTGAAAAAGGAGATAGCCGCTGCCTGGATCCTGATGGTCCGGGGAGCGCGGCCTGACGCAAACAGGTGCGTCAAGTATTCTAGCGCCATGTCCGACGTCGGGGGCGAGGAAAAACGACCCTCCTCCGCCCGCCCAAAGAACTGCAGAAAGTCCGCCCAAGCCTTATTATAAGAGCGAAAGGTGGATGGGGCAACGGAAGAGGCTACTCCCTGCATCGCTAGTTGCCTCCAAGGCTCCACAAGCTGTCTGGAAAGTGCTCCGGATGCTCTCGCGCCTCCGGAGCCAAGGCTCTGAACCGGGCCATCTGAAAACGGGATAGAGCGTCGGCAATTTCATTAGATAGGCCCGGGACAAAGCGTGCGGAAAAAACAATATTAGCCCGCAAACACTGAAGCACAAAAGCTCTAAGCAGCGAAGATACCCTGGGGGAACGCGATGACTGTTTTGCGAGGACGGCCACCACTGCCTGGTTGTCCGTCCAGAAGCAAACGCGCCGGTCCCTGAATTCCTCGACCCATATATGCACTGCCACTGCGATGGGAAAAAACTCGAGAAACGTCAAGTCCCGCGTAATCGCCTCCCCCTGCCATGCCTCCGGCCATGGCTGGGCGCACCAGCGCCCCAGCCAATATAGGCCAAAACCCAAGGAGCCCGCTGCATCAGAATGGACCTGGAAATCATTGCGGAGGTTCAGAGTGTCCTGCCACAATGATACCCCGTTAAATTCCTCAAGGAATAACAACCAATTCCGAAGGTCCTCCTTCACATCCTGTGGCAAACGTGTATGGTGGTGAGGCGCCCGCAAGCCAGCCGTGAGTCTTGCCAGGCGTGAGCAAAAAGGTCTCCCAGGTGCCACCACCCTACAGGCAAAATTCAAATGGCCCAGTAATGACTGAACCTGCCGCAACGTCACCTTAGTGAGGGGAAGGACATCCTCAATAACCCTCCTCAAGGTGACGAGCTTCTCAGCGGGCAGACTGGACGTCTGGGCTACCGTGTCCAGCAATATGCCTAAATAAACCAACTGAGTCGTTGGGCCCTCCGTTTTGGCCGACGCCAAAGGCACGCCCAACTCCTCAGTCAGCGCAGCAAAGGCCTGCATCAGCATCAAGCATTCACCGGAGTCACTGCTCTAGGCCAATAAAAAATCATCCAGATAATACGAAACGCCTCGCAGCCCCGTCTTTTGGCGTAAGGCCCAGTCCAAAAACGTGCTGAAAGCCTCAAAAGCTGCACAGGCCACGGAACAGCCCATTGGCATGGTCTTATCAAAATAATAAGCTCCCTCAAACTGAAATCCTAGCAGCCAAAAATCCTGAGGATTTATTGGCAGCAGGCGGAATGCGGATTCAACATCACATTTCGCCAGTAACGCCCCCCGGCCAAATTTCCGAATCATTTTAACAGCATCATCCAGCGACGCATAGCGCACTGAACAAAGCTCCGGGGGAATAACGTCATTGACCGAAGTGCCCCTGGGGTGAGACAAATTGTGGATCAATCGGAATTCACCTGTTGCCTTCTTAGGCACTACTCCCAGGGGAGAAAGATGTAGTCCAGGAAGAGGAGGATCCGCAAATGGGCCCGCCATGCGGCCCAACGACAGCTCCTTCCCTATCTTTTTCCTGGCCACATCCGGCAGCTCGCGCACTGATTTCTGGTTAACAGGTTTACCCGCCACGGGAGGCGTTGATACGGGAATCCTGAAACCCTGGGAAAAACCTTCCCGCAGATACTGAGCTGCTTGCTGATCAGGATATAGGGCTAGCCAATGAAGCAACGGCTGCAATTTAACAGGAGTCGGGGCCAAGAATTGAAGGCACTCACTTGGAGGTGCCTGCTGCAGGTTGGGCAGGGGCTGCCTTTCCCGCCTGTTGACCTCCCCCCCTGCCCCCTCGAAAGGGCCGATTGCCCCTGGCACAGGCCGAGGCCTGATGAGGACCCCCACACTTCTCACAAATATGAGGGAAATTGCAAGGAGACCTAATGCAAGTACCCTTCTGATAACCCCAGCAACAAAACCTCCTAGTCGCCTTCGACGGCAGCAACTTGGAGGCCTTCTGCTCAGGGGCCCGTCTTGTGATGTAGGGGGCCACATATGTGGTCCAAACGTCCACATCCTTCCTATCCCACCTAGCCGTGCTGATCTCGCTAGCCCTAGTCCTAAATTCCTTATCATAAGCAATGGCGGCCAACTCGCCGGCGGCGGCATGGGCCGCGCGGACGATGGACAAATAAACCCAAAGATGAAGAGAACGCTGGGGATAACAAGCGCACACCACACTAGCGAACACTTGATAACAATCCAGCCAGCGTTCAAACGACCTGTCCCTTCTGGCTAATGACCTCCTCCTGGAGCTGGAACCCGACCCATCGCCCTCATGGCGGTCCTCCTCCCTAGGGGCCAACTTAAAGATGTCGACGTATCGACCCTCCAGGATTCTTTTTCGCATCCTGGAAGATAGATGACTCCCAGGAATGATGTCCCTGGTCGAGTTGGTTGACATTTTAATTTCCGGGACAGGTCGACCATGTAGGAATTCGAGCGGGGCCCCGTACCTGGCCCTGTGAGCATTGGCGCGACGCTGCCATGCCCAACGCGGTAAGCCTGAAACAAATTCCCCATAACCCCAGTACAGCTTCAACTCATCCTCAGATTCCGAATCTGAGGTACGGGAAGTACCTGAACTGGATTCCGACGTCTCACGGCGCCTCCGCTTCGAACGGCGGGCACAGCAGTCATGCCGACGGCGACGCCTACCACCCGACGATGGCCTAGCCGGGACCGGTAAGCTGTCGTCTGGCGACGTCTCCGAGTCGGGCTCCCGCCGCAACGACTTTGCAGCCTTCTTGGACACCTTCCGAAGTGCTACGGCTTCCTCAGCCGCTGAAGACTCTGATGAGCTCAGCCGGCGAGAATGGGTGCCCTCCCTGGGCCCGGCCGAAGAGGCGTGCCGACGCTGCTTTGTAGCCTGCGCCACGTGCGCCTTCTTCCCAGGCCGCTTCGCAAGAGGAGAGCCCTGACCCGGCGTCAGACCGTCGTCTTCAGAATTGCCCTCAGCTGCCATCGTCTGGTGGGAGGTACCTGGTGCATCTAAGAAAGACACCAAACGTAAGCTCCCAGCTTTGCCCTTCCCAGGCACCTTCTGCCGCCGAGGGGTACCCCCTGAAGCGCTTGCACCCTTTGCTTTGCGCCCCCTAGGCAGCTTCCCTTTTGCCGCCCCCGCCCCCTTAGCCTTCTTCCTGGCTGCCACCAATGCAGCAGCCCGGGCAAGGGGGAGGTCCTCATCCAAGCTCGACGAATCAGACACAATGGCCGCCGCGGCTACGCTCTGAGTGGGATCGGCTTGTGCGGTACCCTGAGAAGAGAGGAGCAAATCCAAGTTAGCATCAAAGCGGGCCAATGCGGCAGGGTCACTGGCCAAATTAGCCCTAACAAGGCCAATCCTTTCCGACTGAGCCTCTGGCGTTGAAGACCGCGGAGGCTGCGACACCTCTCGACCAGCGCCCTCCTCCGGCATTGCGTCAGGTGCCTGCTGCCCGTCCGCCATCTGAAACATCCTGGGTACAGGCGAAAAAAACAACCAATGAATAAAAGACAAGCAGGCAAGCCAGCTACTACTTAAGGATAATGTAGGAATAAAATAAAACAAAACAAACTATAAACCAAACCAACAACTTAAAATCGCAGGATCAGAAACCAAAGAAAGAAAAAAAAAAGGACGTATCTCTAATTAAAAGAACACCAAGAAAAAACAAAACAAAAGGAAACCAAAACCAAAATTTAATCAATAAAATTAAAATTAAAAGTAAAATAAATAAAACAACACTATCCTAAAGACAATGCAGGGAACAATCAAGCGAGGCCACAATCCCGGCCAGAATCAAAGCAAAACCTCAGATATAATCAGCCCATAGGCTAAGCACCCTCTAAAAATTAAAAAGGGGGCCCAATAATGGCCTAACTCAATGCAGCGCTGTAATAACCAAGGACGGCCACCAGATGGCGCTGCTGCACAGCACAGGCCAAAAAGAAAGAGAAACCTCTCCAAAATGGCGATTCGCGCCAAATGGAGAGCAACGACGGCCGTTTCTGGGCCCAGCAAACGGCAAGGGGGTGAAGCCAAGGCCCCCACCAGCGTCCAGCCCCCTCCGCGGGCCGGCTCAACGCTGCCCAGCCGGGCCGCGTGGGAAGGATCCGGCCCACGACGGCGAGCGCCCACAGCGCTCCCGCCTATGGAGGAGGGGGGGGAGCCATCACCCGGCCGCACAGGCCGCACAGGCCGCCAGGAGCGCGCCCGGAACCCCCCAAGCCGCCCGCGCCGTTCCGCCAGGTAAGGGACGCTCCGGCCTGAGTAACCAGTCCCCCACCCCAGTGGGGGGGTGGGAAGGGGCCCCCGAACCCCTGCAGGGAGGGAGGGGTGAGGGGGGGGAGGGAATGTCGTAGGGACGAGAAAAGGAATAAAAAAGGGGAAATCTTAACTGTGGAGGGGGGGGTGGCAGAGTGCACAGAATCAAGGAAAAGAGAGAAGCAGCAAATCAAAAGGTATAATGAACGAGGCCTAAAGGCCCAAATTAGAATACAACCGTCACCCTCTGCCAAGATCCGAACTGATCCGAACTCAAGCCAGAGTGACCACTGGTCACATGTCCTGGCTATATATACTGCTGGGCTGTCAATCAATTATGCTCGTGGCCAGAATGCCCCTCCCCTAATCTAAGTAGAATGGCTTCCTTGCCCACCCCGCAACAGGAGCTCCCTTGGGAACTCTTTTTTGTTTGAAGAGATGGCAGCCTATTACTTCCTTTTGGGCTCTTCGGGTAATTCTGCCGTGTAAACGTTCACTAGAATTTTATTTGTGGAGCTTGCAAAAAGTCAGGCAAGACTTTTTATCAGTAATTGGGTCCTTTGAATCAGTAAAATTCAATGTAATCAGCCTATCCTGTAAATATGCACTTCCACTTGTCTCAAAACACTCACACTCATAACTATTTCGGAGTCACTTTTAGAGGATGGAGTAGGTTGCATTGCCAACATTTCTTTCCCAAATGGCTGTAATTTCCTCATGGCTTTATCAGTTCTAACTTTGCTCTATTTTTTCCTCTTGGTCTCATTGAAAGGGAAGTTATTTAAATTAAAAGCAGCCTTCTAATGTGCTGCTTTCCCTTATGCTGCCAGTTTATGCTTGCTGTTATAACACAAAGCAGACTATGAATAGTAATGCATATACACTAGTGGTAAAGGTGATAATGAAAGGTATTACTAGTTCCTTTGGGATGTTTTCAGAAGATTGCAATGTTCCATGGAAACAACATGTTTTGCCCTCGTTGGAAATTGCCTTGTTTCTTTGCCAGAGTGGTAAACGGAGGTGCATAGTTAAAAGTAGGTAGCTTTTGTTGGTTGGCAATTAAGAACCTTACAAAGTCCTTTCCCTGTGAAAGCTGTATTTTACAGCTGCAGTGGTGTCACTTATATACATCCAGCAGTAGCCCATTCTCATGTTATAGAATTGTTGGAGGGATAATATGGGATGGTCTTGGTGCATTGTATGGTATGGTATGGTATGGTGTGTGTGTGTGTGTGTGTGTGAGAGAGAGAGAGAGAGAGAGAGAGAGAGAAAGAGAGAGAGAGAAATGAGAGAATAAGCAGTGGAAAGAGTGAGCACAGAGTGTTTGGAGAGAGAAAAGAAATGAGAGAAGGAGGTTAAGGCTGAGATTTCCCAGTCCAGCCCTGCAAACTATAGTCCCTCTGTCAGACTAAGTGTCCTGTGTCATCTCATTAGGTTGTCAGCCAGTGTTTGCAGTCCAAACATGAAACTCCCATTTTCATGTGCAGTTGAAGCAAGCACGACCAAAATGTGACCCATCCCATAAAAATAGTGCATAGATAGCATTAAGGTTGCAGGTTTGATCCCTGTATGGGACAGCTGCATATTCTGGCATTGCAAGGGATCCTCAGGGTCCCCTTCCAACTCTACAATTCTATGATTCTATGGAAACTTGAACTTAAGCAAGTACTAGAGGCATTTAAATAAATGTTCTTCCAATGAACGTAGCCAAAGCCCCAAATGAAAAAATAATCTCTACAGTGGTACCTCGGGTTAATTACTTAATTCGTTCCGGAGGTCCATTCTTAACCTGAAGCACCACTTTAGCTAATGGGACCTCCTGCTGCTGCTGCACCGCCAGAGCACGATTTCTGTTCTTAGCGGAGTTCTTAACCTGAAGCGTACTTAACCTGAAGCGTACTTAACCCGAGGTACCACTGTATTAATTTGAAAAGGATGTGGGAGGGGGAGTCATATTAAAATATTTATTAGCACACTCACATAAACACACACACAAACATGCATACATTAAAAGGTGTGCGCTGCATCACCTTGCTGCTTGCCATTTTAATTAGATCTCCACAATTTTATTTACTCGTTCAACTATATTTCACCTCTTTCTGAAAGCTCCAGTTGTGTAACTACCTATGTTTAAATGCAATTAAAAATATTGAATAGAGAATTTTAAAGATCACATTCCCACCCCCATCCATCTTTGGATAGGAATGTATATCCTTATTTGTTCTCTGAGTGCACTGTAGTACACAAATACACACATACACTTGCTGCTAATAAGTCTTTGGATGAGGGCCAATTCATTGGGACAACTGCTTATTAGCTAAAGCCAAGACTCCTTAAAGAATAAGGTCTGCACTGGCCACGGGAAATATCGCTGAATGTTAGTCATGATCTGGTTCTCTTCATGTGCCTTTAGCTGTGCATAACAACCAGAGATCTGGATGGATCCCTCTGAGCACTGCTGTAACTGGGGCATGAGAATGTGTTTCTTCACCCACCAAAACAGTGTTTAAAACTTATTTACAGCCAACCAGAGTCCCCGCTTAATCAGAGTTTTCAGTTAGCTACAACTTCTGATTTCAAACACTGATTAAGGATTTCTCATTCTTTTATTGTAGGTAATATAAAGCACATGCCGTGTAAACATATACCTGTCTACTCAAAGAATTCTTGAGATATGTTGTGATTACAGAATTATGATCATAAACATTGTTAGGGTACTATAAAGGGGAAACAGCAGGAGCATACTGGCCAGATGAAAAGAGAACAGGGCTCCTGCATGTATAACAGAACCATAGAGCTGGAAGGGACCCTGAGACCAACCCCCTACAATGAAGGAATATGCAACCTTGGCATTATCAGCACCATGCTGTAACCAATTGAACTAATTGGTAGTACTGTTTATTTTCTGACTCTCATTAGGAACCTGGTTTTTATTGTAATGTTCAACTGTTGCAGGTTCAGACCCAGAGACCTCCCCCCTAAATAAATCCACACTTGACTCAAATTTTAGTTTGGTTTTTGGCAGAATTTAGGCCACAACTTTATTGATTACAGAAAGTGAGTAGTTGCATAGGCTCTGGCTCGACTAGCTCCCTGCACCCTTGCAGGTAGCGCTGACCCAGAGCTCTATCATAGGTCAGCCAAGGGTGAACACATGGATAGGCGGAAAGCCGGGAACAGGCTATGTCCACCACCCAAATGTCCCCTGGACTCAGGCACGGGCACAATCCCCTCTCAGGGGTTGACCAAACCATTTGAGTCCCTGGATTCCTTTAACGGAATACCCTTCACATAGGGATAGCGAGAGTGTTCTCCCATCCCTATCACCTGAACCAGTGCCTATCCGCAACCTTACAAGTTGTGACGATTTGCTACGTGACAGGCGAAACCCAAATGGCAACAGCCAATCAGCCAAGTGGGAAAAATTCCTGCCGTGCCCCTGACCCAACGACAGACGACAGACAACGGCATAGCAAGGTCAATCGCAAAAGCCCTAAAAGTAGGGAGAGGTGGGCAGGTGTTCTGATGCACACACCGAAAGAGGAAGCTCTGGGTCACGTGCATGGGTATATATAGGTCCCTTGAGCCATTTGCCAGATTGAACCCAACATCGAGGGACCTACCAATCAGGTGTTGTGGCTGGCCAATCTTTCCCACCCACAACACAGGAGATCGGTCTCCAGGTCTCACCGCAACACGTGCCCTCTTTGAGGGAGGACACGATCTGCTGCTAATGTTAAAAACTTCTAAGGATTAAAGTGTGAACCTGTGAAAAATGTGTAAAATCCAGAGCTATGAAGAGTGTGCCTAAATCTTTTGGAGCATCTCTAATTTTAGTAGCTAGCAGCCTGAATCCCTGAGTATGCAAGTTGGATGCGAAACAGGCCAACCCTCAGTCAAGGACACTGCTTGGCAGATATCTCTATCTGCTGCTGTACAGATGATGGGAAAAAGCTGAAAGGTGCCTTCTTCATTAGCTGAATTCCTAGAGGCCATTAAAAAAAAAAACCATTTAGGGCATTGCAGGCTGGTGAAAGGCCAATAGATTGCTCAAGAGAACCAAACTCAGCAGCTACGAGACTCTGCTTAGATTAGCGAGAGAAAGGAGAAAGCAGTTCTAGTGTTTTGTGACTAATCTGTATACTGAATCCTGGCACATAATGTATTACTTTTAAATTGTGGGTAAAGAGAAGAGTCCACTCTGATAGTTTTTGCAGTGGTCCTGATTGTGTGCTTAACTAAAGCAATTCAGGCATATGGGGGCAACTCATCCATATTAATTGATCTTGGTTATGCATCTTCAGAGACTATTAAAAGTTTTAGGTTTCCGAAGCATGTTTGGGGTAAGATTTGTAAAAGTTTGGTGTGCAGATCCAGGATGACAAGGAAGCCTTGCACTTAAATAAAACTTTTTGATATAATTTTTTTAAAGTAATGAATTACTTCTAAATATCATACACAACAAAATCATATCCTTGTGCTCCAGATTAATTCTTCCTCTTCCTCTTCTTTCCAGTCACATCAACTAAGCATGGTTTAGCATTCCAGCTTTCATTCATACAAATGAGCTCGACTATGAACCTGAATGGAGAGTATTAACACAAGTCTTTAAGACGTAAAAGAGAGGTAGAAAGAATACACAGACACATAGGAACAGAATATACAGAAACAAAAGAAGAATTTTGACAAACAAGACCAAAGGACTATAATTGGAACTACAACATTTGGGAAGATGTATGTGCGTCTAGGTCAGGCATCCCCAAACTGCGGCCCTCCAGTTGTTTTGACCTACAACTCCCATGATCCCTAGCTAATAGGACCAGTGGTCAGGGATGATGGGAATTGTAGTCCAAAACATCTGGAGGGCCGAAGTTTGGGGATGCCTGGTCTAGGTTGAGAACCATAGCAGACCATCACAGCATTCAAGGCTGATTAAAATGATGCATTCCAGTGGAAGTTACAAATTTGACCCCCACCTGCTCAAAATCAAAACCCAAAGCAATGGCATTAGGCCTTACCAGTTGCCAAACCATGTGGTTCAGAGTTAACTTTATATAGTGTATCACATACACCCTCCCAGAAATCTATAATCATAACCACTTATCATTGTCCCTCTTCTCAAGCTTTCAAAGACTTTTGCTCCAGTAAGACAATAGACTTGCTGCTAGTTAGTGACAGGTGACATCTAAAACAAACTATTCCCTTTCTCACTGCACACCCCCAATAAATAAAATGTATTATATCCAATCACAATCCAAATAGTGGGCCTCATTAAGAACAACACACAACAGCATCCAAGTACCCTCTCCCAACGTTCCTCATGTATCCATCAACTTTCCTAAAGTCCCTGAGCCCAACATTGCTTCTTCCCTTTTTCCTGAATTTCCCTGGGGGTCACAGCTTCAATGAGGAAGGATAGTGCTGAGGCCTCCATTATTTCCAAGAACAGTGCTGCCACAGCATTCCGTATATCAGTACCTCTAGGAAAAATACTTTCCCCAAATACCTGATGATCTGGGAGACCTAGGAATCTCCATTGCCAGGTATCCTCATACCCAGGGTGCTGTAAGCATGCTCAGAACAGCATTTTGGACACTAACATCCTTGGGAAATGACATCTTTAATAACCAGCGCTAAGTTTGAATTAGTAAGGAAAGGACTGCAGCAGGGAGAGCTAATGTAGGAGCTGGCACAAAGCCTATGACAAACCAAACCTAAACTTCAGGGAGGGCTTGGGTTTGGCTGGTTATGAACGTGCGTGAAATACATGTGCCCAGGTAAGTATTCAGAAGTACAGTTCTTCTATCCATAATCTCAAGTTGCATTGGGTTTTCTGAATCTGTCATGAGCTTCAAAAAACCAAAACAAAACTCTCACTACAACAAACTATCATCCTAATTTGCTTTGAGTATAGTTCTGCAAAAATAAAACAGAAGATTGGTCCCATTATTCCACAGTAGTAGCTGCTACACTCTCTGAAGAGTAAATTTACAGATCATGAGACCCCAGGGAATGGGCGGCTAATTAAGGAGCAGATTTTTCAACCAGCTGTTCTCACAGAAAGAGGCAGACCTTTTAAAAATATCCAAGCTATAAAGGCACGATGCTGTAGTACGAGACCTCAGTGGTCACCCAGGGACATAATGCATGCTGAATGGCACTGGTAATAACTGGTTGTGTCCATCAGGACATGATCTAGAGTTAACACAGCAAATATTCTCGCTCTATGTATTCCTGTCCACAATAAATCATCACAAAAGACTTGCCATGCATATTTTTTAATGGCACATATGGAGTATGCAGTGTTAATAATTACCTTACTAACGTTATCTTTCCTCCTTCAATCAACACCTCCACTAATTATTTTCTCCTCTTTAATGATCACTCACACATGTGTGATGATGTGATGAGAAAGTGTGGTCACTCTTTTAATAAGCTGCTAAAGTATCTGATGGTTGTGCACTGGAGTGCTGAGATGGCATATAAAGTATTTCCGCCCCTGACCAGCAGGTAATCTGGCCCTCTAAAACTTAGGTATGTGACACCTTTCACTCTCCTATGCTTTATCAGGCCCAGTTTCTACGTGACCAAAACAGAGAGACAAACACATTTCCTGCATGTGTTTCTCCAGTTCAGTTCACTGGAGGGACTTGATTCCAGCTGATCTTCCTTTCTGTATGCATCAGGTCTACTGCTCACTTCTAAGCTCCCCATATATTTTTGTATTCGCTGTCAGTGGCATTTTATTGTGACTTTCATGTATTTGCTATAATCCAACACCAACAAGGCCTCACCTGCTGATTGCAAGTCCAAGGTGGTTGATACTGGGAAAGCCACTTTTAGGCAGTTGGGTTCCAAGCTGTTTAGGGTTCTATACACTAGCACCTTGAATTTGGCCCAGTAGCTCACTGGCAACCAGTGCGGTGCTTTCAGGAAAGGTGGCACGTGGTCCTATCAGGCTGCCCCACTTACCAGACGAGCAGCTGCATTCAGCACTGCAGCAGCCTCCAAACCATCTTCAAGGGCAGCCCCACATGCACCATATTACAGTAGTCCAGATGGGAGGTCACCACAGCATGGACAACTGAATCCCAGGACATTCCAATCTTAGGAACAGTTCTAGCTGTCTAATCAGCCTAAACTGGGCCTAAGTACTCCTGGTACGCGGGTGGCGCTGTGGTCTAAACCACTGAGTCTAGGGCTTGCTGATCAGAAGGTCGGTGGTTCGAATCCCCACGACGGGGTGAGCTCCCGTTGCTCGGTCCCAGCTCCTGCCCACCTAGCAATTTGAAAGCACACCAGTGCAAGTAGATAAATAGGTACCGCTCCAGGGGGAAGGTAAACGGCGTTTCTGTGCGCTGTTGTGGTTCGCCAGAAGCGGCTTAGTCAAGCTGGCCACATGACCTGGAAGCTGTATGCTGGCTCCCTCGGCCAATAAAGCGAGATGAGCACCACAACCCCAGAGTCATTCGCGACTGAACCTAACGGTTAGGGGTCCCTTTATCTTTAACTTTACTCCTGGCCATAAGTTGGAATCCATGAGTACTTCCAGACTATACACCTGTTCACCCCCTCCCAGTAAATGTTGCACATTTACTTCCCATATATGGGAACTGCACAGCACTTCCATCTTTTCAGGATTCAGCCTTCGATTACTAGCTTCCATCCAGCTCTTCCCTGCCTTCAGACCCCACGGCAGCATCTTCATATATCTGAAGCAAGAGAGTAGAACATCCCCATAGTCGGATTAAAAAGCTGTGCAGGTCAGAATCAGCCACTAGGCAGCTACTTGCCCAGCCCTGCTTTGATGATCTTGAAATACACTTCTCGATTTCATATTTAATTAGTAGAGCTACAAAATAAGCTGGTAGCGATTTTCTGAAATTGGCTTGGTAATAACTTGGCAGCGAGACATAGCTTAAGCAATATCCCGTGTCTTGCATGTGTGCTGATATACAAAGCCAAAGACAGGATGACAAAGCAACCCATGACTGTAATAAAGCTCCCAGAACCATAATTTGGTGATTGCTTTAATTACAATTATGAGACAGAAATTATACAGAGATTAAAATAAAATAGATTGCGCACATACACTTATTGGAGGCATAATGTGGCATAGAACTCAAATCAACTAGAAAATCTAAATCCAGGAATACACAAAAGAGTCCTTGTGTATGCATTTCTCTTTCTGTCTCATATTTAAATGAAACAATTAAATTCTGCAAGTTTCCCCCCTCTAAGTGCATACTGAATTGTTCTAAGATAGCTAAAAGGATCATATTTATCATGATGGTTTAAATGGGATTGTAACTTTGTATAACATAATGAACCAAAGGTGTAAATTTTGCCAAGGCAAGCTGACTTGGTTTATTGCAACGTTGAAAGTCACAGGATTCCAGGAGCTGCAGGAATTATTGGGTTTCATTCATAGTTTAACACCACAACTCTTTATGTGTTTACTCACAAGTATATCCCACTGTTTTCTGGTCCAGCAGATGGGCAAGATCTGGAAGACTGAGGGACCATTCAGAGCAGATCAGAGGTGCTGCAAAGGAAAGGTTAGATAGGGTGATCTGTGCCTGCTGGTGTGGTGTTTGATCTTGTCCTTTGAACATTTGCAAAACTGCTCAAAGTAGGTGAAGTGATGCCATGGGAAGCAAGCCCTGACTACATGAGTACCATGTTCATGCAGATAAATTCAACCGTTGCCAGGACATTCCCTGTAGCACACCATTATGCAGATGCTTGAATTGCTTGGAATCTGTGAGGATTCTTGATTTAAAGGTTTTATTTCAGACTTCCAAATCTATGGTTCTATTGAAGGGAATGTTTGGTAGAAGTTCCATTGGAAGCCTTCAAGACCTGCAGCTCTATGACTGGTGCACAAACTACCTTATTTCTTCTTGCCCAATGTCCTTTTTTCTCCACACAAGCTTTCTAGGGTCTGTATTTATTCTGTGCTTCTTCATAGCAATTTGTTAAATGGTTTTAGTTATGGGTGCTTTTTAAGATCAAAATCTTTCTCTCCCTGCTTTTTTCTTCTTCTTCTTTAAGGAAGCTTGCAAGTCCGATACAGACTGAGTAAGGACAGATCCCTTATATTCACTATTGATTCTGGAAACTTTGCTAACCGAGAACTACACCATGTGAAGATAAATAGAGATGGAAGAGAGCTGACTATTCAGGTATCCAAATTTGCCCACCATATTTTACGGTCTACCACCTTCCTGCAGTTTCACTGTCCTCAGTGGGGAAAGGAGGAGCATAATTGATGGCTGTCCACGTTTCTAAAAAGCAAATTCCCAACATTAAGTCTCATCATTCTGTCACACTATAGCATGAACAGGGGAGATTTTCGTTTGTTTATCTGTTTCATTCATTCATACCCCAACTTTATTCTGTGGAAACCAAGACAGTGTAAATAGGGTTCTAGGAGGTTTCCCATTTAGACACTGGCTTAAAAGATTCAGCAAAGTTGCCTCAGCATGTGTAGGGTGGTCACTTGGACTACAGGACTGGTGGCAGAGGGGTTGGGACCACGGAGCACCCATGCAGGGTGGGGTGGGGTGGGGAACCTGAAGAGGGCTACTATCAATCATTCCAACAGAGGTAGATGTTCATTTGTAAGGGCAAATCCTGTCCCTCCCTAAGATAATGGGTAACCTGGCCACCACCAACATTTATCCTGTGGAAGAGAGGCTAATTGCACCTCCTCCCTCTCCTAGTGAGAGCTCCAGTACATTCCCTCTCCTTCTAAAATAAAAAGGTTGAGAGCAGATGGCAAGGACCACTTTGAAGAAGGCCAAGCCTCTCTGTTGCTGTGTCTGAGGCAATAGCATCAGTGATGGAATGGAGGTTGAAGATGGAGAGAAAGGAAAGTGGAGTTGGGGGAAGGATTGCAACTTTCTTTCTCTTTTCCTCCCTCACCTGTCAAACTTGATGAAACATAGTACATTAAAGGTGTTTTCCAACTTCTTCATAAGAAGGAATGGACATGATTCAAAGTATAACTAAAGCAAGGACTACTGAGCTCTTGCCCAAGTTTGAGATCGGCCAGATTAGTGGGGAAATGAGTGAGCAGGACTACATTGTGCATGACTTGATTACAGATGCAGGAGAGACCCCCCCCCCCAAAAAAAAAAGTCAAGCAAAACATCCAGTAAGAAACAAACTCCCTATATCATGGATCAGTGTAGATAGATATGCCCGAATATAGGAAAGGCAGGAACAATTAGCTTCATGGTTCATTTAAATCCTACAGTAGTTGTGGGCAGAGTAGGGAAATCAGAAATGAGTTTACCCCTCTGATGAGCCATTCCTACCTCTGTAAGAAGGTTCACATTGCATTTGAAGAATCCTGGGCTCAGAGAATAAACACAATTCAATAGATATGAGTTCTGTTCAGATTTGTGCTAAGAACTTTTGAACACACTTCCTCAAAATAAAATGCTCGTGCTTTAGTTTCCTTAATTGCAAATTAGAGGATTTGTAATTAGCAAAACTAATTGTGAGCTGTTGTTATAATGATTCCTTGTTTGGATATAAACAAAAAGGAAGACTGATGAACTGTAATGAAGATCTGAATTCTGACACAATTTTGTATCGTGTATTTGTTTATTTTCTTGTGTATATATGGGCTGCTGTTCTAGGAAACATTCATTGTGGTGTATGATGTAGACATATCCTACTATAAAATAACCATTTAAAAAAACATCAGATAGTTTAGGACTCCAGGTTAAATCCAACCATGAGACAGCAGATCTGCAGCTTCTCAAAGCCACCTGGCAAATGAATTATAAAAATGCCAGGTACTAGTTTGGAGAAAAGTCCCATGAGCCAGTGAGCTGCTCTTAAAGTCTTGTTGTTGTCAAAATTTGGAAAGTTTGCCTCAGAGGAACCCCCATGTTGGGTTGTTCCAGTTTTGCTGTTTATAAAATCATATCATAGGCACTAGAAAGAAACCCTTTTGAGGTTTTGAAGATTTTTGTGTCCAGCTCCACATTCTCATCCATCTCACCATTGGGCAGGTGCTCATACCAGTGTAAACAAAGTTAATGTTATACACTAGATGAGCCAGCTCCCCCCCCCAAACTTACAGACAAAGCTTCATGTCACATTTCAATCTTATACCCACCTTTATACCTTTCCCCCAATGGGGCTAAACCTGGATGAGAAACATCTACCCAAAATTCTTTTTGTTGTTCTCGTTGCAATCAGAGATTAATCATTCTGAGTTCTCTGTGGGGGTCAAACCACTTGTCAGATATTATACACAGATTCCCGCAGGGAAGTTCTCTTGAAAACCCTGCTGTAAAGACACCTTGTCATGCCTTTTAGCTTTTCCTGTAGAATTAAGGTGCATTTATTTTGCTGTCCATGGAAGCTGATGCCCAGCAGAGACAGATATTACTTGTGTTCCGGCAGCAGAGCTAGCGCTATAGATTCATCAGAGGTCTCTCTGTGTGCTGTAATAATGGAATCACTTTTATTGATCCCCTCCCTTTCAGATTGACCAGGTTCTCAAAGTCAAGCACAACTTTTCTTCGGAGGCTGATTTCAGAGCCATCAAATCTCTGACCTTGGGGAAAGTCACAGGTAGGCACCGCAGATGGCTTTCCGATTTGTCAGTGGCTACACTGTGCATGCAAAGTGTCTTGTTTGGGGTAGCACGTGGCCTTGCCCTATTTTCAGCCTGTCTCTTGTAGCTGAGCTGTGCTTAGCAGAGATGCTGCTTACATCTCAGAGATGTCTAGCAATGAGAGCTAAATACAGGACCCCTTGCTGAGCGATGAGACACTGTTTTGTCTGAGCCAAGTATTAGCAAAAATAACACAGGCTCAGAGATGTTGCTGTGAAAGAAAGAAAAACCCAACCTCATAAAAAGGTGTTGGGTGGCGATTAGGGATGATAGCATACAAGGAAGCTGCCTGGGGAAGGGATAGGGAAACATGAGGGATCTTTTGGGCAGCAGAACTGTGTCTATAGCAGGAGAAGTCACTCACTAGCATACAAACTGGGAACCAGGGACTCAGCTATACAACTGCAAATAAAATGTTTAAAGTGCAATATATACAATGTGACACTAGATGGTGATGGGGAGCCTAAGAGAAAATTCATTTTTTTTTAAAAAAAAAACACTTTTAAAAAAGGCATTTTCAGAATGTTTTTTATATGGGTGTAGATTCCACCCAGGTTGCAAGACAACCCGTGTGTGTGTGTGAGTGTGTGTGTGTGTTAGGATTCTTGCCCCGTGCTTGCAGTCATGGGATCTTTTTTTTATCACATGACAGTGTATTTTTTCATTCCACATAGTGGGAAGTGGCAGAGACAGGATGTTTGTATGACTGTGTTTCCGTGATGTAGGACGTTTGTTCCTTTGTTCTTTCTCTTTGCTGTTTGATGCTGAAGAGCAAGGAGCTGAGTCAAGATGCTCCGAGTGTATCCTATGTAAATAAACGTAGTTTAGCCAAAAAGCTGTGCTACTGAGTCCGTAACGCAAACTGCCAATACTCTGCAGAGTGTGCTGATGCCTCTTGGTATCAGTCGCTGTGATGTTCTCAGGCTGGAGAAAGACTTTGAGTCTCCCGAACGACCGCCCAGGAGGGAGAGAACATGCCAGCCAGGCATGTGTCTCTGTCAGGTTCCTACTCACATGTAGGACGTTCCTGACAATTTATGGATATATATATATATATATATATATATATATATATATATATATATATATATATATATGTGCAAAAACAACAAGATTAGATCAATCCTTTAGATAACTGCAGCCTAACAGATGTACCATATTTAGGCATGAGCTTATGTGGGCTAGCCCATACTTTGGCATGTTACAAGTGTGAACCTGGACTCACATGTGTGCAGCCAGCACTCATGTATGTTCATATACACACTGCTAAGAGATTTAGGATATTTTGCTGGAATTATGACATGCACTTCTTATGCATACATCTAGTTTATCTTTCAGAGAAAGGTGTTAGGTTTCCTTGAGGCTAGACTGAGGAAAGCTGTGAAATACTATCTAGAACTACAGTGATAAAGTCACTCCCACCCCTTTCCCATATTTTCAACATTCTGTGCTATAAATTGTCGAATTGGTTCGTGGAACTGCCTTGAAAGTGCACTGGTCCAACAGCTGTGGCACATCTTTGCTTCAGTGAAGCTGCACAGGATGTGTATCGTGTTCAGTAATGCCCTTAATCCATTGCTATGTGTCCTGTGACCTTTAAAGAAGTGCAAGAATCAAATCCATAGTTTGCCAATCTTCTTGGGCTTACAGATCCTCTTGGGAAGTTGTGATTATTGCTAATTTTAGAACAGACAAATAATGATTGCAAAAACACTCTTTTAAAATGCCGACAGAATTGCAGGTTACATTTCTGCATCAGAAGGGCTCCAGTTCTATTTTTTGTATTTGATTCTAGCCATTTTTATTCTTTAGGACGCAAGAATGTTTCGTGCAAATTATCTATCTGTCTCTGTATAACCATTCATCTCTATCCCTTGGAGCCACATTTGCACATCTCCCCTTGCATTTCTAACTGTTAGCCATTCATTCATTTTATTAATGATTGCCTTCATAAAACGCCTTACTTCTCAAGGAATTCAAGGTGGCATATGTTGTACTCCACCCCCACCCTGCACATAATAACCATTTGAGGTAGGTAAGGCTGAGAGATGGGGACTGGTCCAAGGCCATCCAGTTAGCCTTGTGGTTTGGAACCATTGTAGTCTGATACTTAGACCTCTGCAGCACGCTGGCTCAAATTAAGATGCTTCTGAAATTCCTTTCCTCTAAATTTCATCCTGGATTTGGGGTCTCTAAATTATCTGGGCCTGGTCACAGATCCACAGTGATGGGTTCCATTTCCACCATTCCTTCAGTCTGGATTTCCAGGAATACAGCTTGATCTCTTCTGGCATTAATTCCTGTCAATTTCCCCCTCCTGCTTCTGCAGGTAAGCCAAGCACATAAGCCATTGTGCACATTAAAACACTCTCTCAGTTTGTGAATTAAAGGTTAATTCATGTAAGGCAGGCTTTCCTCAACCTCGGCCCTCCAGATGTTTTTGGCCTACAACTCCCATGATCCCTAGCTAGCAGGACCAGTGGTCGGGGATGATGGGAATTGTAGCCTCAAAACATCTGGAGGGCTGAGGTTGAGGAAGCCTGATGTAAGGTAAAATAGATCACATGGACAGTGAAGAAGTTAATGCTAGCAAAGGGCAGGTGGTTTCATAATTTGACCCTGACTGCAGAAAGCTAGCTATTCTGTTCCAGTAAGGAACACAAGGCCATCCCATGTGATTTCCATATATGTAAACGTGTAAAAGAATGATAAAATTTCCAAGCAGTTCCCCCACCCCACCCCACTTCTGTTTAATCATGCAATTATGTGCATGATACACCAGCATTTCTTTTAGTTAAAGCACTTGATAGATTAGCTGGAGGCTCCATTAAGCTGAAGTTAACAGGCAGGCATTGTTCAGTGCTTTAAAATCTATAGCCACTCTTGGATGCACATTCAAGATGTGGCTCTACTTATCTGGATTGGGATGAAACTTATGAAACCGGCCTGGCTTTTTCCTCAAATTAATTACATTCCTTCCGGGCAATCTGTTTTCCCTTCATTTGCATTTCTCATCTGGGAATTTTTAAGGACGGTAAAAGAGCTTAGTTTTAAACTACTGTGCTTTCCATTCAATAAAAAGGGGGTGGTTTTTAATGTGCACAGTCAGTCATGTGCATAGCTTACCTGCGAGGGAAAGGTTCACTGAATGAAAAGAAGCTTATTTTGAAATCAATTACAGAAATTCTCATAAAGAAAATCAGAGAATGGGTGGAAGGGAACACAAGCCACTGCCAAACTGTGAAAGACTTAACAAAATAAGCTAGGGGGAAAATCTGTCCACCCTAGCTAGAATCAAATAAAACAACCCTATTCGCAGATATGTATTCCGGTAGCTGTTTAAGCATGACCTAAAATCTCCAAAATAACAGTATTGATGAAATAACAGATTTTGAAATTACAGAGCTGAGTTCCTACAGAAGCACTTTCCTTATTCAAACGACCATGTGTTGATTTCTGAATTGCTGTCATTGCAATTCAGCGACTGCCCTTGGTTCTGATCTCACATCCCTACTCTCTCATTAAATGCATGAAGATTTGAAGTACACCTGTGATCCCAAGTAGGACTAAAGAACACATCATGTTTATTTCCTATAATATTCCTTATTAACATTTTGTTCAGTTTCCCGTTGTATATTCTAATGGTGCAATTTGTATTTTTGGCTTTTCAGAGTTTGGGTGGCTGACTTTAGTGAAGAAATTGAAAGGAGCTGTAAAATTTCCTAATTTCATGGAACATTTTACATTCTAACCCCGCCCCCCCCCCACACCTCAATAATCTTAACATCATCCCAAACACTGAAGCACATGATCAGCAATTTTGTACGATGTATCTGCTACTGTACTGTACCACTTCAGACCTCAGATGGAGTGTTACATATTAAATGTTTACATGCATATATACAAACATAACCCATGCAGTTCCAACATATTCTTCCTAATATCCTTTTTGTTTGGAAGCATGTCATTGTACAGGTATCAATTTTCTAATCTTACCTAATCTTGACCTTATAAATTCAAAAGTAGTTCTGTTTTCTCTAAAGATCTCTTTCCCCTTTCTATCTATGACCTCAAGTATGCTCTGTCTTTAAAAGGCTGAGCTGTTAAATGCTTGTTAGTGCTTCAACTTAGCATTCTGGCTTCTTGTTTTCAGACTATCTCATGCCCATGTTTTCAAGGCTCTCTAAGCTGTGGATTCAAGGAATTGTTTTGTTGTGTTTGAACATCCTTTGCAGTTTTTCATCATTCATGGCCCTATGAAAGACTAATCCACGTGCTTATATGGCAGAAGCACAGTCTTCTGTCCTCTTAAGAATTCCACTTCAGAGAAGTACTTGGTAGGTTCACCAGGGGGCCCAACCACTTATTCTTCTTTTCCCACCTGTCCTTCCATATTCTGCAGAAAGGCAGCGGAGGAAAGCAGAAAGTTGTAGCACTGAGGATGCTGAAGCTGAGCCTACCAAGCTCCATACAGAATGCACTGTGTGACAGCAGAAAGTGTGACATTTGCCCTGATTTATCATCATGTTGAACTGGCCCAGGGCTCAGTTTGCTTGCTTATATTGAAGTATTCTCAACTATAACCTGTTGAGTATTGCAGAGTTTAAGCAGACTGTCCAGAAGTATTCGGTTGCAAGCTGGCAGGATGAATCAGGAACAAGACGCTGCTCACTTGTAACTTGGTTTACTACAGACGTTTATCATTTAGAGCAGACTCACAAGTTACTATATACAGGATACAGACACGGATCTTAACTCTCTCACTAAACAAACTCCAACTGACTAACCACAGACCAACAACTGACCACCACACAGGGAAGTGATGAGTCATCATGCCTATATGGGAGACCTCGTCCAATAGCAGACTTGTATCCAGGGTCCCATATCTCCAGGCAGAATAACTCCCTCTGCTCAGTCTTCTTGGCCTTCAGCCAACTCTTACTTTTTTCTGTGAGAAGCTGCTTCAAAGTAAAAACCCAACAGGTTATACAGTGGTCCCTCGACTTACGAAGTACTCAACATCCGTATTTTTTGACTTACGAATGAAAAAAAAAGTGGCTGCACGCCTACGAATTTTTCGACATCCGAATGGAAATCATTGCCAGTTTAGATGCGGTTTCCTCGACTTACGAATTTTAGATGCGGGTTTTTTCGACTTATGAATTTTTCCGAATATTTTTCTCCCAATGCATTCCTATGGGAAATCGACTTACGATTTTTTTCGACCTATGAATGTCCATTCGGAACGGATTAAATTCATAAGTCGAGGGACCACTGTACATAGATTATCTATTTATTTTTCTGTAAAGCAAAGGAAAACATCACTTTCTTTCCTTTCAGCTCTTTGTTCTCTCACCTTGAGGAACTATTACTTTCTTCAAAATCAGTATCATGGCAAGGAAGATAGGCTGCTTTTTATCACAAACACGTAAAGATGCAGATTGTTTTTAATTGATTCCTTACCCTTGACACACTTTCCTTGCCCACCCAGAAACAAAGAATTACTCATGGTGCTCTTTGGTGGGGTTTTTTTAGTTCCAGCTTGTGCTTTGTGCATCACATTAAACCATAGTTTATATTGGTACGTGCTGTTCAAAAGTTCCTGTGGCATCCTTCCTCCTGCTGATGTGGTGCTAGGGCTTGCTTGTCATGCAGTCTCTGGCTTTTGGTTTGCTTCTCTCCAAACAAACCACAAGCAGAAGCCAAGGTTTTTTCCTGGCTTACCAGTCCTGGTTTGCTCAGAGAACATGACAAGCTAGATCACAGCCAGCTTCCTGGCAAAGTTCGTTCTCCATAACACAAGCCTACATGGATCTCGGCATGAACTGAGTGGAGGGAAAGTCACTTAACATTGAGAGAAAAACATTCTACATCCACCTCTGGAGATTGCTACTATTTTCAGAAATAGAGTTTGCACAGTAATATTACTTAATTGCTGTGTCTTGTGTTACACTCCAGAGAGCATCTATAGGATCTCTTTAGGGAACATTGTCGAAATGGAAGGTTGCAGAGTCTCCGCCCTCTTTCCCCTTGAGATTCTCTCTTGCAGCTTTATTTTTAGCCTGAAAAGTTGCTCTCTCAATTGACTGCAGCTGTCTGCTATCAAAAGAATCTTGTATTCCTTTGTTTGGCATCTACAGCTCCCCATTATGTTGCATCCATCAAGTCTTTTCTTATTACAGTATTCCACATGGTGATTAAAAAAACAAAATGAAAATAAAATGGGAGCGGTCATGTTGTGACACTTTGCTTTGCAAGGGTCGCATGGATGACTTTTGAGTTTGAACAAAAAATTTCAACTGTCTTCTTTAGACTTTAAAACAAAAGTGTGGGCAAAAATGAGTGTTCGCATGTGCGCATTGTACTCAGCAGAAACTTGTCAAGAGTTTTTGTGAAGTGATGGTGATGTGTGATAAAAGCCCAAATACTATACTTGGAGCATGTTACTTTACTGTTCTAAGGGCTGCTAATTTCAGTTAATTTCAGTAAGTTTGGTGTAGCTTGATCTTCATCAACGGCTTATTAAGCTAACTGTCAGCTATATCTGGAATGTGACTCACACCTTTTTTGGGGGGGGAGACAAGTGATTATGCCTGAGAGGGAAAGACCATTTTGAATTTGCCCAGAGAATTATGGTTTCTTAGTGAGGGCAGGAAAGACAACTAACTGCTTCTGCTTCGGAGGCACCAGGCAGAGATGATGCTAGCACCAATTTATTGTATGCCTATTCTCTCCCCCCCCACCACCACCACCACACACATCAACTTGCATTCCTAACATTGAAATCTTATGCTGGTTTCATAGAATCATTGAATTGTAGAGTTGAAAGGGATTGACTTCAGAGTGATTTGTTTTAATTTGTTTATTAAATTTCTATACCACCTTTAATCTGAGGGTCACAGGGTGGTTTACAGTATAAAAGCTCAAAAATACATAACATAGTAACAAATAAAAAACAATACCCTCACCCACAGTTTAAAAGGCCACAGATTGTTTAATTTGCCAAAGGCCTGGAAGAAAAGGAATGTTTTCCTTGCACCTAAAGATACATAATGAAGGCGCCAGGCAAGCCTCCCTGGGGAGAGCATTTCACAAGCAGGGAGCTACCACTGAAAAGGCCCATTCTTGTGTTGCCACCCTATGGGCCTCTAATGGAGGTGGTGTATGAGGAAGGGCCTCAAATGATTATTGGGGTTTGAGTCATTTGCGTGTCGAGACCCCAATGCTTAGGCATTGGATGGACCAGACTATATCTGACTCCTGCCCGGCCACACACACCAGCCAGCCGATTGGCCGGCTGCTGATGACGTGGCCGGGATTCTCCGGGGAATGCGAGACTATGTCCCCCGCCCCCAGAGGAGAGTGGGCGGCCACATGGTTAAGTGGAGCGGATTTCTTATGGGAAGAGGTGGCCCTTGAGGTATTGCAGTCCTGAGCCACTTAAGGCTTTATTGGTCAAAACCAGTGCTTTGAATTGGGCCTAGAAACTTAGTGAGCTTTACTTTGAGGATCATATTCTATATCTCACTTTGCATCAAGGTTTTCAGGAGGTTCCCCACCTTCTTGTCCTATTTAGAATTCCTATAAAGCTGACTTTAGACCAGTGATGGCTAACCTTGACACTCCAGATGTTTTGGGACTACAACTCCCATCATCCCTGACCACTGGTCCTGTTAGCTAGGGATGATGGGAGTTGTAGTTCCAAAACATCTGGAGTGTCAAGGTTAGCCATCACTGCTTTAGACTTTCTACCGCTCAAGTGCTACACCTTTTCCATCCATGTGAACAGATATCTATAGCCTTAAATATTTGGAGAAGAATAATTATTGACCTGGGCTGACACATTATTAATGTCATTATTTTAAATTATGTGCTAAGATTCTGAACATCAAGGATGTGCTGGTTATGCACATAAGAAGTCCCCTGCTGAATCAGGCCATAGGGCCATCTAGTCCAGCATTCTCTTCTCACAATGGGCCATGAGAAGCGCACCAGCAGGACCTGAGTTCAGTGCAACTCTCCTCACTTGTGATTCCCAGTGACTGGCATTCAGAGGCATACTGCTTCTGACACTGCAGGCATCCTACACAAGGAATGTGTGGCTTTTGTGTACAGTTTAATAAGGAAACCCAGCTTCATGAAACCTAAGTACATTCAGAGGCATACGATTTCACACTAAAAAGGGGAAATGCTAAAACTAGATAGGCAAAGCAAATCTCCTCATGAGCTGTCAGTTTTGTGATTCTCAGACGGTCATTTTGTAACTGGCTCCATTGCAGCACTTTCTAGGAAAGCTGGTGACTCGGAGTCTTTTTCCCTCTTCTGAGAAGCATCTTATCTCTGTATGGGTTTAATGCACACAAGTGTACATAATTGTGCCTCATTCACATATGACTGGAATCAGTTTGCATACAAAGATGCTGCACTGACTTAGCGATGTGGGAGAAATGTGGTTCACATTTAAAGGCAAACTTTAATTCACATATTCTGAAACAGCCGTCCTTCAAATTTTGCACTTCTCCAGATTTTGCAGTGCTGTCCTCCAGCCATGTAGTGTGTACGAAACGGCATTTACTATGGTAAAATGTGCCTAAAGATAACCATATTGGTGAAAATAACAAAGAGAAAAAATGAACTGGGGAAAATTGCTTGCAAAAAATGTGTGTATTGGGATAAATTTTCACAAGGACTTTTTGTTTCGAAATGCTAATGCGGCAATGTGGAAGTCTGAAGTTAAGACTGAAACAATGAGAAATTGAGAGAAACCAAAAGTGACCCATTTGCCCAGCCCTAGTCTGCACCCACCTTTAAAGAATGAGGAACAATCTCAGAACCATTTGCATTTTTGCTCCCCACAGCGGTGCTGAGGATATGGCCAGTGTGCCTTCTAATTGCAGACTCACTTCCCACAGAGCCCCAAGGACTCAATTTTATGTTTAGTGGCTGTGCTCGGAAACAAGTACGCCTGAGGCTGATTGTCTGCCTGGCTTGTGTGCTCCAGTGCAGAAATTCATTGCTAATTACTATGCCTCTCTCTTCTGTCTAATTTGCGAGTGAGCCAGGCAGTGATCTGCAGTCACCAGTTGGAAAGGACACTATGAAGTCTAGCTATTATATTATTAATTTGTATTGGGTGGGCATACCATGCCTACTGTTTGCACCGGAGCTTCATTCAGCTAGGCATACAGCTTTCCCAATAAGGAGCTATGGAAAGTGCTTCTGGTCTGATTTCAGTCAATGCCCAAACTTTCTACAAAAGGCTTGGGAAGAATGTAAAGTGACTAGATGGTTAAGGCTCCTGGCAGTGTTCCTGGGTGTGGGTCATGTTCAGGCAAGGGTATGTAGGTGGCGCTGTGGTCTAAACCACTGAGCCTCTTGGGGTTGCTGATCAGAAGGTCGGTGGTTCGAATCTGCACAACGGGGTGAGCTCCTGTTGCTCTGTCCCAGCTCCTGCCTACCTAGCAGTTCGAAAGCACACCTGTGCAAGTAGATAAATAGGTACCGCTGTGGTGGGAAGGTAAACAGTGTTTCCGTGCGCTCTGGTTTCCGTCGCAGTGTTCCGTTGTGCCAGAAGTGGTTTAGTCATGCTGGCCACATGATCCAGAAAGCTGTCTGTGGACAAACGCTGGCTCCCTTGGCCTGAAAGCGAGATGAGCGCCGCAACCCCATAGTCACCTTTGACTGGACTTAACCATCCAGGGGTCCTTTACCTTTACCTATGTGTTGTCATGCCCATTAGCGGTCTAAACAACACACACATTTACTGTATTCATGCTCCTGAGCTTTAATGCTTGCCTACGATGTGGTAAGTAGCCCTAAGTATACTTTAAAACATGGTTTATCTAAAGAAACATCCTGTTTAAATCTGTTTAGAGACATATGTAGCAACATTCTGATAAGGGCCACCAAAAGAGATGAAATCTTTCAAAAACTTCAGCAATGCTAGCTTGTTGCAACAAACTCTTGAAGAGTCATGTGCCACATTAAAAACAAACAGATTTATAGTGACATAACATTATAAAAATAAGCACAATAAAAAGCTGGTGCCACAATAAATCTGTTGGTCTTTAAGATACTTTTGTGTGTGTCTTTAGAAAGTGGATTCTGCCTGGGCTTTCTCCCTCCAGTGGTCCAGCCTACAGCTGCAATGTTCTGTGATTGCATAAGGGCAGTGGGGTCAGTGAGTTTGTGAGTGATTAATAAGAATGGGGTGTGAATGATTAATGCTTCGCACACCCCCAGGCTGTAGTAGCAAATGAACATGACATCTTAGGCAGTGGCATTTTCACCTCTTTGCCATTGGTATTCTCTTATAGGGCACCATGCAGCCAGAGGTGCTGAATTTGAATTAATATGTAAAACTTTAGCCCCCTGAAAACTTATGGTTATTAAATACCCTGGAATGGGTTCTTGCAAAAGGAAAGGTCAGTGGCTTTGGAGTCCCAGTGATAATAACACCATCTTCATCCAAGGTGGCGCCTTCATTATTGGAGCACTGCACTCTGTGTCAATGCTCTCTTGCATCTATAAGTTACCTTACACAGTCACCTTCTCCAAGTGATTTCTTTGATTTTGTGTTTCAGAGTAAACATGCATAGGATCGTGCTGTAAGAGTGGTGAACAAGAGGTTGGCTCCCCAAGAGAAATGAGAGAGAGAAAATAGTCGAGAGGTGCTGCAGAAGACTAGTTTTATTTTGAAAAATAGCATGGCCCATTTTGAGCTTTACAGCTTGATTTTTAAAGTGCATTTCCCCT
This sequence comes from Darevskia mixta, assembly GCA_034641385.1. Taxonomy (NCBI): domain Eukaryota; kingdom Metazoa; phylum Chordata; class Lepidosauria; order Squamata; family Lacertidae; genus Darevskia; species Darevskia mixta. The sequence continues at coordinate 6,468,936 of JAWWNH010000001.1, read as the reverse complement.
TTCCAGGTCTTTCAAGAGTGAAGGTTTCCTTTTTCACTTAGGTCCTGTCTTAAATAATGGGGACAGCCATAATAGCACAAGCAGGAGCATAGTCGTGAATCAGCAGGGGGGAAGTGTAGCCGTTATCAGACACATCAAGGATAGGTTATGTAAAAAAAACCCATTCCTTCATTCCAGAGTCAGCAGCTGCCACAGAAAACACATCTAGAGCAGACATCATTCCTGATCACTGACTGTGGGGGCTGATAACCCCACAACATCTGAGGGCCCTTCATATGGGTATCCCAGACCGCTGACGTTTGGCCATACGAAACTTAATCAGTTGGAGAATCCTGAAGTTATGCTCATATGGTCCTAATTTGGGGAACTAGAAGCATTATTCCAGGTTTTACATTATGCATTCATGTTGATCGTTTTGCACATTTCCCCCCCAAGGAAAAAGGCTAGCTGTGCTGTTTCTCTAAGCAGAATTGGTGACTAGCAAACATGAGAACTCCTTATGATAGCAGATGTGGTCAGTCCTTTTTTTCAGCTGGAACTCGCCAGCTCAGTTCTTGCACCTCTCAGGTGGGCACCATTGGCATTATAAGAGAACAAGGGAGGCGTTCATGCTGAATTCATGCACCTCTTTTTCCAGAAAATAGCACTGGATGTGGTTAAACTCACTTATCTCAAATGCTTTTTCTTTTCTTTTATATACAAAAAGCAAGCAAAATAACCTCAGTTTTCTTTGCATTTTACAGATAGCCAGGGACTAGATCCAGAAGTCTCCAAAGCAAACTCCTTTGGGTTCATAGGATGCATGTCATCTGTCCAGTACAACAACATAGCTCCCCTGAAAGCTGCTTTACGGCATCCCAGCATAGCACCTGTGACAGTCGTTGGTTCCTTGTCCGAATCAAACTGTAGATCTTTGGTTGAAGTCGATGTAAATACAGCAACTACGATATACTCTTCATCAGGTATGTTCAACAAACTGTTCAGGATGTTTGTTCAATAGCATGCCTGTTTGATGGTTCTACTTTTAATTAGAAAATGTTGAGCTGTGTAACAAAAAGAAAGAAAGGGGTATTAGTTTCCCTTGATTGAGACTAGGGGACCCTAGTATCATGCAGCTCAGTAAAACTGGAGCATGCAACTAGATTTATACTAGTTGAAGTCCTTCATATCTTACCAGTGGATTCACACTATTGTAAGTGACTGGCTGAGATCAGGAAATGGAAATGAAATTTCTGCAGGTTTCATGAACATGTTCTAGAGTAATCAGAAACATTGCATTGAATTCCCAATTGGTTTGTCCATGAACTGTTTTACTAGAGCTGAGATAGGAGGGTTACTGTCTGGAAGCTCAGAAGAAGAGGAAATTAATAGCTCTGGGCTTGCTCTACCTATGAGAAATTGCACCCAACTTGACTTCTCCCAATGAAATAAGGAGAAAATGATATCACTGCTGCCTCCATATGCAGGTCCAGTGCTTATGTGATATTAGCAGCTCTGATGGCAATGACCTCTTTCTTCTCACTATTTGCATGGCTGTAGCCCTGAGGACCAACCAGTAAGCCATTCCCTTGTACTACTGGTTCTTGTGGCAGAGAAATAAATACATGTGTGCTGTGTGCTGCGTTCTTTGGACACTTCTGCAGAACACATGAATACCATCTCTCATGCTGCCAACGTTCAGAACAGGAGTTTAATTATAAGCATAAAAATAAAATTTAACAATAAGAAATGACTGCTAATATATACATTGAGAAATTGAGGAGAATGAAATTGATGGGGCGTATTCATACTAGAAAGGGCCTGGAATACAGTGCAGAGATTGCCATGAGAGCTGATATAGAAGTGAATGTGCAGCAGTTTTTTTAAACTATTTTTATCTATCAGATTAACCACACACACACACCTTCTCAAATTAGGCATTCAAGGTGACTTAACAAAGTAACAGTACAATATTGGATCAATGATCAAAACCAAAAAACATCCATCCATAAAACAACAGCAGTCACCAAAGCTGGACAAAAGCCTTAGGGAGGGGCCTTCAAAGCTTTGGTACACCCACTGAAAAAAACCCAAATGCATTTCAGGTATCGCCAGGTCCTAGCAAAACAATGCTGAGAATGAGTGGAAAGATTCTAGACTGGTGGCCACATTGATTCAAGACATTGTGTTATGTGTGGGTGTGCATTTTGTTCTCTGCTTGTCTCTTATCCTCTCTGGTTTTAAAGAGAGTCATATTACTTGTTGATGATGATCCCAGCAGTTCATTTCTTGCCTGCAGTCATTAAATAGCCCCCTGGGAATCTTAAGTGTTTTGTATGTTGGGAAGGAAAACACATTGTGAAGCTAGTAGTTGTATCACCATAGATGGAGGAATGAAAATGGCTGCTCCTAGATCACTGTCATACAGAAAATATTGCAAATATTAATGTCATGGTTGGCAATTTTTCAAATGATCTAAAAAACACACCAAGGTTTGACATTATATATGAGAAAACCAGCTGAAGAGAATATAGCTAAACACCACCATTCATCTAGCAATTGGTTGTTATTTGGCTCCCCACATAATAGATTTGCATGGAAATTGTCCACACTCTTTGGAAACAGCAATTTAATAATATTTCCTAGATTCTTTTATTTCAACACTATTTGCATTTGCACCAGATCCCCATTTGATCGTGTCTTGTACCTGAGACATTCAGCAGGAAACAAGCAATGTTATTCACACCCTGCAAAGTGAAAACAAATTATGACTCACTTCCCCTTTGGTGAATATGTTCCTCTTTATGTGCTGCTTTTAATGTCCACATTGCCTTGTTTCAGCTGTGACTTACTGAGAAAGCATATCTTGTGTGGACGCATTGGCAGCATCATTGAGTGTTTTTCTGGGCTTCTGTAAATAAAACATTCATCCTCTCTCCTCTTCTCTGTCTCTCACACAGCACCCAAGTCTGCTCTTGCTTGCTTACATCATACGGTAGATGATAAAGAAAATGCTAAGGTTATATGGTCATAAGCTATCAGTTGACATGCAGCTGAGAGAGAAAGCGCTTTGGCTGCAACATTTGACTTGTAAACACAGCAATGGGTAGCAGCCCAATCTATTTCAGAACCACTCTTATGTCTTCCAATTTGAATCATCATTTGGGACTGAAGCAGGTATTTCCAAAACAAAATGCTGGCTTCCAATTCATAGAATCATAGAATCATAGAGTTGGAAGAGACCACAAGGGCCATCCAGTCCAACCCCCTGCCAAGCAGGAAACACCATCAAAGCATTCTTGACAGATGGCTGTCAAGCCTCTGCTTAAAGACCTCCAAAGAAGGAGACTCCACCACACTCCCTGGCAGCAAATTCCACTGTCGAACAGCTCTTACTGTCAGGAAGTTCTTCCTAATGTTTAAGTGGAATCTTCTTTCTTGTAGTTTGAATCCATTGCTCCGTGTCTGCTTCTCTGGAGCAGCAGAAAACAACCTTTCTCCCTCCTCTATATGACATCCTTTTATATATTTGAACATGGCTATCATATCACCCCTTAACCTTCTCTTCTCAAGGCTAAACATACCCAGCTCCCTAAACCGTTCCTCATAAGGCATCGTTTCCAGGCCTTTGACCATTTTGGTTTCCCTCCTCTGGACTATTCACTATAATTCACTATAATAGGGGCTTCTGCGTAAAGACTTGATATATATCAATTATAAAAGTAAAAGTTTTTATTTTTTGCCAAATTGGATGCAATTTGTAGGCATGGGCACCCCTTCTTTGGGGATGAAGCCTACCAAATGTCAGAACCATAGCTACAGTAGTTCTCCAAGGACACACTTTACTCTTTTGTGATGGGTACAATAGTAATCAGGGGGCGGGAGTGAAATAGAGCATGGATCCCTAGGAAAGACTAGGTTGGGGAAAATTTCACACTTCCCAGTGTGCACCCTGTTACCCCAAGGGTCACTGCTGTGGGTGGGCTTCTCCTTACCATCACAGATTTTTTGGGGTGCAGCCTCTTCTCCCTAGGAGAGAGAGAGATCTCTCAACTGACTTGTATAGAGGAATGGAATGTGGGAAAAGAGCACAAATGTCCAGGAAACATTAGGGGGCGGTGAGTGCCACCTTTCCAACAAGGAGTTTGTTACCACAAGGGTCATTAGTGGGTGTGACCTTCTGCCCACCACACAGCCTATTGGGGATACACATCCTTCTCACTGGGAGAGAGGGGGAGGAGAGATCTCTATTGCCTTGCATAGGAGAAGGGGTGATAGTGGTGGATATTTGGCAATCAGCATAGATTCACTGCATTGTATTGTTTTATTCATGACAATTTTTGCACCCTGGGCTTCTTTGGGAGGAAAGGCAGGATGGCATTGACACACATAGATTGCATGAAGCTGACTAATATATACTCAGAGGGGGACCCACTGAAATGAGTGGACAAGTTAATCCTGGTTTCTATGACTTACTCTAAGTAAGCTGGTGACAACCCTTTGTCAATAGCATACCCCATTCAGCCAGCCTGTCCATCATTAAAGTCAAGTACCTACTACTTGTGTTAGATCAATCTTTGAAATATAGAATAGAGTCCCTTATGGTGACCTTTGGTAAAATCATCTTGGGAAGTAGTATCTATTTTAAGAAGAGCATTCTACTAAAGCCTTATGTGAAACTGTTCATTTCCTTGACTTCAGAATTTCCCTGGGCTCTACTGGGGAAGTGCCTTTTGTTACTTACCATCTGCTTCTCAGCAGCAAACACCTCTCTGTGCTTCCCTAATCTCATTTTTAACTGAGTGAATCATAATCCCAAGAAATGTTAAAGCTTGTCAGCCGAAATTCTAAACACAGGCATGTCAACTGCTTTTTTTAAACAAGCTACATAAAAATGATTCAAAGTTACATATATTTAAATACATATAGATAACTGCATTAAAAAATTCAAAGGAATAAATATTTAAAGCACCTCAAAATACAGTCAGACCTCGGTTTTCGCACGTCTCGGCTGCCGAACGCTTCAGAAGCCGAACGCTGAAAACCCGGAAGTGAATGCTTCTGTTTTTGAAAGTTTCAGAAGTCGAACGGACTTCCGGAATGGATTACGTTTGAAAAGCGATGTTCCACTGTATCCAGTGCAGTTGTCATATTGTATTAGTGCAAGGGCTAACATTTGAAGGGCACATGAGGAGGAGAGAATGAGGGGAAGCTCTGTTGTGCAACAGTCCTTGGATGAAGGGGACAACTTCATGTACAACCCATAGTTTGTATGTTTTAACTTCTTCAGCTCAGGTAATTTCATCTTGCACAACAATGTTTTTAATGACCTTTCTGGAGGAAAATCCTGTGCCGTTGGCTCACCCCCTCTCTCACACACTATTTGAAGTCAACTATTCATTAATAGTTGGTGTTGTGTGCTGAACCCCCTCAAAAGACTAAGAATATATGTGTAGTGATATCAATAAAGAACGGATGGAGGTGGGTTTGAAACTAGGTGATCCTTTCCCATCCTCAAGTCCCTTTGCAACTGGGCTCGTCTCATGCCCAGATGGTCAGTGAATGGTGTGGTGAATGACAGCAACCCAGCTTGAAGAAGTGTCTAAACACAGCTTGTCTCGATTTGCAAGACTTCTCATTTGCTCATTGTTGGTGTAGCAAAAAGTTCACAGGTAGAAAATAGAAAGCTAATGTTGTTTGCAGTAAGAAGACAACATTTTGTTATGAAGAGGAAAAGAAATGACCAGGGGTTGCATCTAGTGTAGCACTAAGTAACTTGTTCCATCTGTGCAAGCATTTACACTTGCCCAATGGAACTTTCTCCCACTGTGCACACCCAAATCTGTTATACTGTTTCCCCATATCATCTGGAGCAGATTGGGGGTGGGGGGGCACGCAAAAAAGCTTATGTTGATGGGACACAACCCAAAAATTTTCTTTCTTTGGCCCTCACTATACTTTCCACCTATGGACAGAATTCAACTTCTGGTCACTAAGTAGTCGAATTAAGACTATTCCCACTAGAAGTCTATCATTCTCTGCCTCCACTCCCATTTTGTGTCACCACTCCATAACTTCTAATACAATAATACTGAAGAGGATACACAGCCAACATTTTATAACCAAATAATCTCCCCCCCACACACAAGTAAAGAATCAAACTGTCATAATCCTAGCTAAGCCAAAAGAATTCACTATATTACATGGAAATACACAGTTACAACTATCTGCTATTCAGCCTTCAGTTTTATGAAACTGGTATGTATCCAAATACATGTCACTAAAAACTGGCAGGAACATTTTTATAAGCACCATATTGTCATCCTTTGCATGACTCTGAAACTGTGTTAAATGGGGTTTTCTCCCAAGAACTGTAATGTGTTCTAATCAATTTGCAGTCTAATTGTATGTATTTTGCTGACACTAGGGAATTTTTTTAATGGCACCTCTTTTAGTATTTCCTTTCTCTCCTTCCAGCAAGTTGCACATTTGTCCTTGTTACCTTCACATATTAAAACTCAGGAGCAGGAAATTATGGTGTTGCTGGTCTAGTCGTTTGCTGTGTCACCAGAAATTCTGGATATTTTTAGGCCATTGGACCAGGAGAAGTCCTTGCTTGGGCTTCTGCTAGTGGGATCCATTAGCTGAATCCAGCCCATTGCATATAAAAAATGATTCTTGTATCCTTAATGAATTTCAGATCCATTTGGGAAGGGAGATGAGAGAGAGCCACTCACCAATGCTGTCAGGAGTGATTCAGCTGTCATTGGAGGTAACCTATTTTTTTTCCCTTAAAAACAAACAAACTGAGCAAGAAATTCTTTTTTAACATAGCTTGTTACTGGTGACTTGTATGTTATGGTAATTATTTTAAGAAAAAAAGTTAAAGAAAATATATGTGAATAAAATACAAAGTTCTTTATTAAAATTATCACTGGATTGTATACAATATAGCGCTAAGCTGAATGTTCCATCAGTGCAAGGATTTCTCCTTGCACAATGAAACGTACTCCCACATTGACCTCCTAAATCCGTTCTGGGGGCTCTCCCAACCTCTAGAACAGATTTGGGGACAATTTTTTTGTTTAATGCTACCCATTGTAATAAACTCTCTACTAATAAATCCTCAATAATCCAGTACTAATAAGTCGTGTGACAGTATCGGCCAAACAAACTTTGACAAAGTCTTCATCAGGGAGTTATCAAAAACAGAACAATTTGATGGGCTTTGACTTCTATAGTCACTAAAAAGAGGATTACAAAAAGTTGGTTATATATGACATGAGAGAATTTTTCAGGTCTCCTTATCTCAAGCTGAATGGGGCTTTATACACCAAAACCAAAACCTTCAACTTAGCCCGGTAGCTAATACTTACAGACGAATCCAGTGGAAAAACAAAATTGGATTAACTTGTGTAGATTCTTTTTCCAGAGGAGCCACATGCACTCCTAGATTTACCTGCACCTATGTTTAAAGCTGCTAGAAAGCCCTGAGATTGGTGCTGGCTGACTAGAAGTCAAAGGGAGATCTTGCTCAGGGGAATCAATCCCACTCTCTTCTGACATGGCAAGAGAAGAAGGGTAGAGAAAAGCAATGGAAGCCCCAAAATTAGATGAAGATGCCTAGTATTGGAAATAGGAAAGACTCCATAATGATTCTGATATATGGGTGGGATAGCCCTGAGCTGTCCAGGAAAGAGAGCTGAGAGATGTCTCAGTGACATCTTCAGTGCACTGTGTCAGTGAAAAAGACAAAATTTTCAAAAATTATTAGGAAAGGGATTGGTCCTGACAGGAGAAAGGCAATTACAGTGCAACATTATCAAGCTATGATCTGCCCAGTCTTAGAATACTGCTCCATTTCTTTGTCTTCTATGGGGTAAAACCAAGGAGGTAGCTATACAGGTCTAGCCATTTCAATAGTCTCATGGGTTTCTTGAGAAATCACCAGCTTTGTCTCAGCCCAGCCCTATCTCAACACACTGTTAAAAGTCATCAAACTTTATGACCCGATGGTCTTCGTAATTAAGAAACAAGAATTACAATACCCATGAAAGAATAATTAAATTAGAACCATATCCATTAAATGTGAACTCCCAATCCAGTGGATTAAGCACCCTCTTGCAGCTAGAAAAACATGGAAGCATGGAAGTCTTAATTCCTTCCTTTCATAGAGATTTTGCTGAATTTGTCTCAGTTGAGCCTTTTCTTGGGGTTTCCCCTATATTTTGGCCCAAAAGCTGTTCCACAACTTAGAGAGATTTGCTGACAAGTGCCTATTTTGGTAAAGAAGAGGGGAGAGTTCTCATTTGGGCTGTGGTGGCTTCTAGTAATGCTGCTATGTTGTGAGATCTATGGATTAGCTAAACCAACCAAAACCAAAACCATTGCAGTGCTTGACAGCCCAACCCACGTGGCAGCTACCACTTGCTATTCTAGGAACACAAAAACATTAAAAGGTAAACAGGTAAAGGGCCCCTGTAAGGTTAAGTCCAGTCAAAGGCAACTATGGGGTGCAGCGCTCATCTCACTTCAGACCGAGGGAGCCGGCATTTGTCCATAGACAGCTTTCTGGGTCAAGTGGCCAGCATGACTAAACCACTTCTGGCATAACGGAACACTGTGACGGAAGCCAGAGCGCACGGAAACGCCATTTACCTTCCTGCCACAGCAGTACCTATTTATCTACTTGCACAGTTGTGCTTTTGAACTGCTAGGTTGGCAGAAGCTGGGACAGAGCAACGGGAGCTCACCCCGTCATGGGGATTCAAACCGCGGATCTTCTGACCAGCAAGCCCAAGAGGCTCAGTGGTTTAGACCACAGCGCCACCTGTGTCCCTAAAACAGAAGCATTAATGATTTGTGCTCAAGTGTCATAATGGAAACATGATAGTTTACCCCAACACAAGGAAAAGGGCTATAGAGATTCAATAACTTATCTGGTGAAACAGCAGTGAAATCTTCCCCAATGATGTGTGTTGTGCATCAGCACTGTTTGCTGATATGGCCACAATACCAGGTGCAGTGCAATGAGATCAGGCACCATGAATTTCAAGTGCTGCAGAACTGTGCAGTTATAAGCAAAATCTGGAGTTTGAAAACCTCCATGAGCTTTGCAATGTGCTGTGACTTGCTCCTGAGTTATCTCTGTGTTGCTGAATGAAAACAGCACTCTGCTTTTCCTCAGTGGAGGCTGGTCCCTTTGATTTCAGTCTGTCACCACCCATCCCCCACCTGCCTGCCTTCTTACCAGCAGTCAAAGGGTAGCCCTGACTGTCAGCTTCCTTCTACTCCTTCTCAGTTTTGCTGTTGTCCTTGTGCAGCTCAACAGGGAAGAGGATGAACCTGGAATTAGTTGGCTCTGCCTGTCATTAGCTCTCGCTCCACTTACTGTTGGCCTGCTTGTTTTCTGCAGTGCCAGCCCCAAGAAGCACTAGCCGCTGCTGCTTCTCCCTTTATGATTGTGCTTCTTTCCCCTCTTCCTCAGGTGTTATAGCAGTTGTGATCTTCATCATCTTTTGCATTGTGGCTATTATGAGCAGATTCCTTTACCAGCACAAACAGACACATCGGAGCAGCCAAACAAAGGAAAAGGAATATCCAGAGCACCTTGACAGTTCTTTTAAGACTGATGTTGACTTGCAGAACACAGTGAGCGAGTGCAAACGAGAATATTTCATCTGACAGACTCTCCAGCTCCATGTTACACTTTGGCATTTCTTTGATTAGGATGGTTATTATTATTATTTCCTTACCCATCCATTTCTTTTGAATTTCCCCACCCTTTTGGAAAGAACTCACTTTGCACAGAGGAGATTGGCAGCAATGGCAATGCCTCACTCTCTTTGTGAAACCCACCACAGTTAACGCCTAACAGTTCAAGCGACTATACATTCTACCTAAGTTCCACATAACATGCATGGTTGACTGTTTGTTTCCTGGATTTCTGAAATGTTGTTTTCTGGACCCATTTAACTCGCCATTTCATGTCGGACCTGAGCGATATATACTAGAGGTAAAGTGTACAAGCTAACTATGTAGCATCATGGCTATTGCAACAAGGTAGTGGGAAAGACTAAGACCAAATTATCTCATATCTTTTAATTGTGTGTTTAAAGGGGGACAAATCCTCCTGTCTTTTGCAAATTGGCATAATAATTCTGTTTCATGTTGGTGGTGCTGTGTTGATTTTGCAAGCTGAGGACCTGGAATGATTTTGCCCCTCCTCCATATCTTTTAACCCTACCTTTGCATCCCTGTTATTTTATTGTAACTTTTTGACTTCAATATTCTCATTTTTAAGGTACCAACCTTGATTAAACAACAGCAACGAACAATTACAAAAATAATTCCTGGGCCAAGTATTATACCCAGTGAATTTTGTCACTGTCAGGGGGAAGAGTGAAAATGGCCTCTGCAGATTTTTGCAATCTTTGGGCAGTAGAAAAAAACTAATATTTGTAGTTGTGGGGTGTCTTACCATGATAGTGACTAGATGCCAGAGGGTCCCAGACTTTCCTTTTTTTACAGAAATAATCTATAAAACTGCCTCAGGGCAGGTGGCCATTTTCTCTCCCTCCCCCTAAACATTTCCCCCCCTCCCTCATAGTACTAGGACCTGGGGTCAACCAATGAAGCTGAATGGTGGGAGATTCAGGACATACAATATGTAGTACTATTTTATCTGTACATAGTTAAACTATGGAAGTCACAAACATAAGTTGTAGTGATGGCTGCCCACTTGACTGGCTTAAAAAGTGGGTTAGACATATTCATAGAGGATCATGCTAACAATGGGGCACCATGCTCTGAATACCAGTTGTTGGGGGGTGGCAAGCTAGAGAAGGCTATTGCATTCATAACTTGCTCATGGTCTTCCCGTGGGCATCTGGTCGGCCACTATGGGAGACAAGATGCTGAATTATATAGTCCTTTGTTCTGATCCAACAGGGCTCTTCATATGCACTTTATGACATAGTTATACCTAATGTACTTTTTTGCTTGCAATGAGGGTGCCAGGCTGCTGCTTATTGCAGATACCACTTGAAGTGGTGGCAAAACTTTCATAAAAGACGGAAACCCTCTAAATCCTTGTTTCTATCCTAGCAGCCCCCCTCGCCCCCTGAAAAACATTACAATTGCATTTTTTATTTTTTTGGCACAACTTACTCCAAAGCTCATGCTTCAACTGCAACTGCCATCACATAGGGTTGGCTAAAATCAGTACCTTCTATGGGAATATAACACTAGGTGAAGCATGAAAATGAGCAATTTTTAGGTTTCAAGGGTTTAGGTGCCTGCTACATGTTAGGACGCCCCATAAACCCTGACTGGAAGAAAAATCTTAGCGATGCTGTTTAGAATTGATACTTAGTCATAATCTAGTGGCAAAGCATTAAAAGTAGTGGGATCAACCATTACTTTGTATCTATTCACTTAAAGTCAATTCTGTATGAAATTAAGCAAAAGACTGGGCTTGAAACAGAAAAGTAGATTATGCAGGAAACTGGTGCTGCATTTTTCCCTTCCAGTTAATCTAGAATTTCAGGTTGGCATATTAAGACTGTTCCTTTCCGCCACAGGAAAAACTGCAGGGCTGTGTCCTTTTGCTCCCAATTCACTCTTACATCCACTGACATCTCAAGAATGACAACCAAGAAACAGTGATAGGATAGAAGCAATCACTAATGAGATTTCCAATAGAGAGCAGGCAGGCATTTTGTATTCCACATGAAGGTTTTGGGAAAGTTTGGGTTGTATCTGGGACAAGTGATATATATTATAGCCCAGGAAGATCTGCAGTATCTTGTGATACAGTAAATCTCTGAAGGTGGGTTTGCTCCTTGGGTCTGCTCTCATGAGAACCAAGCTACCCAGTCCAAGTTTGACCAAATAACTCTACACAGGATGGGCAAGAAAGACTCTAATTTGATGCTTTAATTTGATTGATAATTTCTCTCCCTCCCTGCTGTCATCTTCAGCAGCACCGTACCCCTCCCTGAACAACAGAACTGAATTTGAGCTCTTTATTCTAAAAATGTCTCCTTATAGCGATAATTGTGGTGTTGTTACTGCATGCATTTCCCTTTCTGTTCTGCTGCCGTTCTTTAGGTAATCAGATCTTTCAAATTGGGCAGGGTCCCTCACATTACGTGCTTCAGTTCCCCATTATTCCTCCTAGGGTTTAAGCAGCAAAGATTGTTCTTCCCAAAAGTGAAACATAGAACCCACTGACTAGGTCAGTGGTCATATGAACCTTAGGTCATATGGTCAATGGTCATATGAACACCCTAGGTCAATGGTCATATGAACCTTCCAATAATTTGTTGCAGATGGCAGTGATCAAATAGGGCTTCTAAGTATGCCTTACTTATACTGAGAGGTGGATTTCACAGTAGATGCACTGAACTCATAGATTCATGCTAGAAGGAGAACTGAAAGGCAATTTGGGCCTGATGCTCAGAGTTCTGAAAAATCACCCTTTTGTCCTTGACCATAATTAGAAAGGAAGTTTTCCAGCCTTAATCCCACTGAATGATCTGTGCACCAACCACTCAACTTTATAAAGCACATTCAATTGAACCTAATGATTAGCTCCTTACAAGCAGCAACCTTTATCCTTTTTGTTTCTCTGATCTTTGATTATTATAAGTTTCTTCAGCATGACAGGAGTGGTTCTGATGACACTCAACAGAGGCACTTATGCCTTTTTAAAGTGTCCCTCTTGCCAATTAGGTTTTCCACCAACAATTTCCTCCCCCTCCCAAATAAAACTTCCCTGTATTGCTTTCTGAGTAATTTTTTGAAGGGAAGGAGAAGGAGAGCAACCCAAACAAATCCAGGAATTAATGAGTCCTTTTCTCTGTCTAAGGACTCCACATTTTTCCTCATTATTTTGACTGTTCTTTGGCCGAGTCATCTTATTTTATATGATTTTGCTAACAGGGAGCCATTCATTCGTAACATGTTTAATTGCATTCTGAAAAGGGGAAAGGAAAGGCAGTGGAATTCACATTTTTATTTCAATAACTTTGCTCCCTATAAATTATTGTGCCACATTTTCCCGTTACTCAACACAGCTGTTATAAATCACCACTTTGCTCTACTACATATTCTTTTCTTCACCTCGATATAAAAGTCAGCCTAAAGTGTAGCAAATTTAGCCCCAAGCAGATACACTAATGGGATGAAAAGAGAGGGTTTGGGGAATAAAGCAGAGCTGAATCATTATGCAGGGTATGGGCTGCTTTTCGCTATATAGGAAGTCAGGGGTCTCATTCTTGCCAAAAAATATTAAGCTTTATCAGTTAAAAACAAAAACTTGAAGAAAAGAAAGAAAGGGGGTGAAGTGTCATTAGAAAGCATGTAAAGTTTATATATAAGGGGACAATTTTTGCTGGAACTGTAGCACATGAGGAGGGGAGCTTTAACCCCTTCCATCCCCAACCATGATAGCAGTGAAAACTGTCCCCCCTCTCCTGTTAGCCTTAGGAAAACAGCATCCACTGGTGCCCTAGTTATGAACAGCTAGTCTTAGCAAAAATTGGTTAGAGCACACAATAGCAAAAGACGCATCCCCCAATGTCAATAGGACTGTTGACATCCACGCCAGATATGTGAATGGAACTCTGCTTCAAGCATGCAGATCTCCATTGCTGGATTGAGACATGAGTACATGACTACTACTTTTTCTGTCCATTTCAGTCACAGAGTTTGCGGTTTCTAATTGACAAATTTGGAAGTTTTTTTGTTCGCTTGCTTTGTGAATGGGTGAAAACATATTGCCACCCCATTCTTTGTATACTTGATTTGGGGAGCAATTCAATCTTCCCTCCAAGTCTGACTGGACTCTTGAAGCTCCAGGGCTGCTACTGCATCCACAGTTTTGCCACACACAGCAGTCGGGGTGGAAGAGGGGTGGGGGCAGCCTGAGGACAGCAGCTGGACCACCTTGAGATCCAATGGATCCTGGGCCTGCACAGCCCCGCCCCTTTTCCGGCCCCTGAAAACACCATTTCAAGGCTTTCCACTGGCTTCTACCGGCAGGGATTCCACCAGTGGTGCTTCCATCCCCCTGGACATTCAGTGAAAAGGGGATGCTCAGTACCATCAAAGAGACACTAGTGTCACTCCTCAGGCAGCAGCTGATAGGTCAACAGGGATGATAAGAAGTAAGCCCTATTGAACACAGTGTCTTCCTTCCAAATAAGCATTCAAGTAGTCCATTAAATCAGCTTTTAGGGTCCTTAACTGTCTATTTGACTGCATTTCCTTTACAAACAGAACTGAATCCTGGCTTCTAAGGGAACAAGATTATATTGCACATATATTTAAATTTGACTGGGTTTCCCCCTCATACCTGCTTATCTTAATTGGCTCACTATAAAATTGTGTTCGTTTTTTGTGTGTGTTGTTAATTGCAGGTTTTCTTGTATAGGAAAGCAACTTACAGCCCAATACACAACTCAGTTAAGCAGAAGCACTTGGATTCAAGTTTAATTAACCCTATTGAAATCAATAGAATTAAATCAGTATAAATCTTAGTAACCCTGGTTTCACTTAGCTGGGCTATAGATCAGTAGCCCATTTCACTGAAGGGTGGTATAACTCCTGTTTGCTCATTGGTATCACTAGACAGACAAATGATCCTAATGTTACTAGAGACAGCTTGAAATCTGCTTCCACCTAATGCCTGCAGGCTTGCCAGTTCATATGTTTGACATTAAAGAGACTTGGGCCCTCATTCATATATGAAGCAAATCAAAATTTACATCAGGAATGGGGATACCTGATGTAACTTCTTCAGGAGAATCCTTTGGTTCACAATAGAGCTATTTAAGCTTGCAAACTGATGCCTTAAAATGTTAAGTGCTGTTACTTCAGGCTTGTGGTGTAGATGAATAGTCACGCATTGGCGGTCCTCTTGCTTTGTTGCCTGCAAAAATGTGTGTATGTAGGAACTGAGCACATCAAGCATCTATCACACCACAACACAGGAGTTGTGAACTGCATTAAGTCCTTATGCACCAAAGGTTCTGGACATCAGGGTGGAGCAGTGATGCTCACCTGACCTCCAGTTGCCTGCATCACTGCAACATACCAAGGAGGAGGATATAAGGAGCAATGAAGTGGTGGGAGGTAAAAAGAGACTAGCCAGAGCACTGACTTAACGTGGCCCTCTCCCTCCCCATCATGGTATGCATGAGCAACCAGTAGGAAGGTCAGGTGAGCACTGCCAACCCCCCCAACCAATCATCCATTACTAGTGGGATACCGGTACCTTGTAGAAACTCCATTCAGTTCTCATGAATCTCCTTGGTGCATACCAGTCTTCATGCCATTTTGGGGTGCTTTCCTTAACTTAAATGATTTGAAGAACCTCTGAAGTTGTTCAAAGGAATGTAGACTGATCCAGATAGCCAGTTAGTATATAACTTTGTTTTGAGCTTGCTCGAGGCAAAAAGAGTTTTCAATGTCACCATCATAAACTCACCCTTTAGTTTTGTGAATTTAGGAAACCGTACAATGGCATTCCCTACCACAATGTGGGTGCACAGTCAAGCCCTAGATACTTGTTCTATTGCTTTTATACCCAGCTTTCCAGGGTAAACCTTCATAAGGTGGCTAACAACATCTGAAGTGATTCAGTTTGTCAGATTTTAAAAAGTAATTAAAACAGCCTCCCTAAAGAATCTATAACAATTTTTAAAAAAGTTAAAAAGCAGTTAAAACGTCAAGCCAGCATGAAAACACCGTAGTTCAACGAAAAGCCGAGCTAAGCGTATGTTTTAAGGTCTGCATAACAATTGCTAATAGCAGAGCCAGACAGTTCTCAGGAGAGGAATCTGAAAGATGTGAGGCTACAATTGAAAATGCCCCTTCTAACATCATAGCTCTTAACAGCCAACCAGAGAACAGGGCCTCTGCAGCTGATCTCAGAGTTCAGACACATTCGCATGGGCATAAGTCACAATACAAATCGATGACCCAGTCATGTAGAACCAGCTGCCATTAAGACTAAAAAATTAAGTGGCCAGCCCTGTATCCTGCAATAATGTAAACCGTACAGCAAGACTGAATTTCCTTCCCACTTTCCCAAAAATATTGTCTCCACTCAAAAACCAGGTCTGTTTTCTGCTGTTTTCATTGATGAGGGGGGGACTTCTCTGAGGTTTTTGGAAAGGGACTGCAACTTACCTCACTGAGTCTTGCCAAGAATTGAGGTAAGTGAGAAGCCTCAGAGAGAGCCTAACACCACTCCCCACCAGCCACACTTCCCAGCATGCCTTGGAAGCAACATGGCACAACCTGGTGCGGTGTCACTCTCAAAGCATTCCAATATGTTCATATGGCAGGAAGTTTAAGTTTAAAAAGCAAACTTTATGCTCACTTCATAAAGTTAAGGTAAGGAGCAATCTTCTTCCAAAATATTCGGATTAATTTTTCTCAACACACAAATTTTTTTGGCAGGGATAATTCTCACCCACATAGGAAATGCTAAAAAAAAGAAAAAGAAATTTGAGTATAGCTCTGGTAAAATTGGCCCTTATATATGTCACTGAACTACATCTATTCAGTTTAACAAGAGCCTGGTTCATAAATGAATATTGATGCTGAAGACATCAAGTGACGGGTTGCAGATGGGAGTTGTGATTTACAACCAATGGCAGAACTTAAATCACCTGATGTCACCTCCAATGCAGTCCTTTTCAACAGAACCAATTTGCAGACCTTGCTGCCAGTTAACAAGTAATAAGAAATCTATGAAAGTACTTGGATGTGTACATCTCCCTCATGTTGCAGGTCATGCAGGACGCATTAGGAAAAGGGATCAAAAATAGGACTTCCAAACCCATGATGCCATTATAAAAATGTATTGTGATACTTAGAAAGCTATGCATAATTCTGACCACCATACCTCAAAATGGACCAGGAACAGCTGCAGCAGCAGAGCAAGACCCGCTGGAGAAAAGGTCTTAGTCTGGAAAAAGAGGCAATTTGGGGGAATATGATAGAGATGCATAAAATTATGCATAGTGTGGAGAAAGAGGCTAGAGAGAGTTTTTCTTCCCATCTCATAATTATAATAGAACATACTGTTATCCCATGAAGCTGAATGTTGGAAGATTAAAAAAAAAAATGAAAGAGATACTTATTTACACAGTGCATAGTTAAATATGGAATTTGCTGTCACAGGTTGTAACCATTGCCTACCAACATAGATGCTTTAAAGAGCAAATTCAGAGAGGATAAGGCTATGCAGTGTTTGTCATCATGGTGCCTGCAAGTTATCGGCAGGATCTAACTACCAGTCACTAGGGAACAACTGTGGGGAAATGCTATTTTTGTGAGCATCTGGTTGACCACTGTGAAAAACAGGATGCTAGATGCTGGTTCAGATGTGGTCTTGGATCTAATACAGCAGGACTTTTCTTATGTTCCCTGTAAAGTATCTGGTTCCTTTGAGACTTTAGGTTGCTTGATCCAGTTCCCATTAATGTACTTATACAAAAATTTATGGAAATTATTGTCAGCTGGGCCACTTCTATTGTTCTTGCTTTCTTTTAAAATTCCCATTAGTTTTTGCAGCTATAAGGTTTATTTTCAAAGCTTGCCATCTCAGTAAAACGGCACAGTTTGCTATTCACCTCAAACAGCAGGGACAGAAGGGTTAAATTATTTCCTTTCCTCTTGATCACTGTGAGGAAGGGACAAGATTATTTTAGCATTTGGCTAAATATATTCTTTGTGAATTCTGCCCCAAAGCAGTGAGAATTAAACAAAAAGGAGCACACTGACTGAAAAACAGCTGTAATTTGTAAATTAGTCATTTGAATTGTTCTGACTCTGAAGAGTGATTACCGGTATTTTACAGGGCTTCTCTCTTGAAGTTCCTTGCAGACTAATCTTTATTCAGGTCCTCTTCTATAATGGAGAGCTTCCCCAGACCCCAAACAATTATTTATTACAGCCAACACACTGTCAAAATCTAAAACCAAACAGTTTAAGTTAACTTTTGTCATAAAAGGGAAAGAACAACCTGATATTGCATAGCAGAATATTTTCCCAGTGAACTATGGTTGAGGATGCAGATACACTATTAAGTATCTTCAGCAAGGGAAAGTGGGCTGAGCCATTGGCAACTGTCAAGTGGGATCCAGGAACCATGCCAGAGGTCAGAATTTAGAGGAGATGTCACGGGGGTTGGCAGGAGAACCAATAAGTGGTCTGGATGGGTGAAGCCACTCTCAGCTGGACCCTTTCATGCAAAGGGAGATGTGTAAACCCATATCCCTGGTGACTCGCTACACAAGGCAGCTGCCCATAGAGACACAGATTCCCAGTTATCATCCTAGCAGCTCTTTGCAGGTCAGGAAAAAAACCTACAAGCTGGCCCAGCATTCTAGATATAAAGCTCCTATCATTAACTGTTGGGCCTCGCTGAGGAATCACTGAGTGAGGGGGGGGGGTCTTTATAAATCCAACATGGAAATAACCTAGCTCTTTGTGCCACATACAGTGGTACCTCGGTTTAAGAACAGCCCTGAACGATTCGGTTTATGAACTCCGCAGAAATGGAAGTAGTGTTCTGGTTTGAGAACTTTACCTCAGTCTAAGAATGGAATCCAAACGGTGGAAGGGCACCGGTGGCAGGAGGCCTCATTAGGGAAAGCGCGCCTCAGTTTAAGAATGGTTTCGGTTTAAGAATGGACTTCTGGAATGGATTAAGTTCGTAAACCGAGGTACCACTGTATTCTAAAGAGGCTGTGAGTTCCATTTCAAAATATTTGACATCGTCGCAGTACTGGTCATGTGGGTGTGCTGATCCCTTAACCTTGAATAAGTTAAGAGGTAGCATGTAAATTCAGAATTCTCTCATGTTGCCTCTGATCTCCGTGGGTACTCGGTGCAAAGTAAGAATGGTGGCACTGTTGTGGCAATGTGTTTGTTACTATATTGCGGCTGATGTTGTAACTCTCTATGGCTGGAGTGTGTATGAGACAGGGCTAGAGATCCATGAATCCAAACACATCTGCTTTTTTATTGACAGAAATGTTTGGATACATCTCTTCATGCTACAGTTTAAAGGTATTTTTCCTAACATCTCACAGGCATCAAACTAGAGAAAGCGGCTTGAGGATTTGAAACTAATAAAGATTTCCACGACTCATTCCTAAAAGGACATTGATATAGGTTATCCTTATAAGCACTTGAGAGTCTTGGGGCCATTTTTATAGTAAGATAAAAAGAACATAAAAGTCCACCTAGTCTAGCATTTTGTATCTAAGAGTGGCCACTCTGATGCCTCTTAGAAACTTACAAGCAGAGGATGATGTTTGATCTCAATATCTGGTAGCCAGAGATATGCTGACATGGAGAGTTTCCTAGTGCTAACATAGATTGCATCCAGGAGTTCTTAGCAATTCCACAGGATATGTAACAAAATCCCCATAAGTTCTGCTCAGTTCAATGGTACTTATTTCCCAGTAAACATGTGCAAGACGTGCAGCCCAGGTCATTTCTTTTTATTTATATCCCATGTTACACTGAAAGGAATCTACAGCAAACTAACAAATCAAGGGATCCAACCATTACCAGAGACACATGGGATCCAGCTAGAGGGGAAGCTACAGTCATGCTATTCCGTTGCTCCATTTGAATCAGAATGCAAAAATTACTGAAAGCAAAATATTTCAGGTGTCACATTATGTGGGAAGTACAGTGGGGTATGTTCATATTTACCCAGGTAAGGACCCCAGAGACTGGCTGCTTAAATGGCTCAGGCATGGACCTAAGGGAAGCCCTCCTGCTCTGCCAGCTCTGCCCCCTTGCCCATCCCACACTCAAACCTGCACTCCCATTTGTCAATCCTGGGTGCAGGGTTGGATCCAGCTCCTGATAGGTGATGCAGGCTTATGCCCCCACCACCCATCCAGACCGGGCATCGATCCTGAGCCACCTTCGTTGGGGACTTTGGAGGTGCCTCCGCTGTCGTGCAATGCCTCCGCACCAAGAGGGTGAGCAGACTTGTCAGACTCATCAGTTCACGAAACTTTATGCCACCAGCAGTGCTGTTGAGATAAATGGAGCTCTCAAACCAGTCGTGCAACTGGAGAGTTAGTGAAGATTTTGTAATCTTGTAGTCACATCGATGAATGAATTTGTGTGTGTATTTTCTCAGTCCCAACTGAGAACCCAACCTGAACTGTAGACTACTGTTGCTGGACTACAGCTCCCATCATTTCTTACTATTGGCCATGCTGGCTGTGGCAGATGGGAGTTAGAGTCTAGACATATGGAAGGACCACAGGTTCAGCCATTCCTGTTATAGGTTTGCATTAATAAGAACAGGAATGAATCCATATATTGCAGAATCTTCTACCACAGAAACAAAGGAATTGGATGCTTTAAATCAACTGCTTGTCTCAGTTTAGGTGTTGTTGTTTTTAAATCTGTATCTGGCTCTCACATGCCTGAGCTACTCCTAGTAAGGAAGAATACCCAGTTTTCTTATCTGGCTCAATTTTTTCTAGCATAGCTAAAAAATATACAAGCTTAGTCAAGTGCTTATCCTAGACCTTAAACCTATTGAATTGTTGACACATCTAACACAGATTGGTGGTTGCAAATCTTCCATATCATTACATTTTGCTATTACCTGCTGCACTGGGGCCATCAGGAGTGTCTTATTTGTCTAGATTACTTTTTTTGTGTAAAACTGATGTTGAATTCTGAATCTATTCCCAAATTCTGAATTTTTGTTTTTTTGTTTTCTAAGTATCTGATTTCAACGAAGGAACAACAAACATCATCTGAGACAACAGCAAAAGAAGAGTCACTTTGGGCATTAGGTGAAGCCAACAAAGCAGGGAGCACAAACATCTCATGCTTCCTGTCCTGTGCTTTCCTTCATATATTTTCCAACACATAACTTCATATTCCAGATTGCAAGATGTGCAAATTCCCAAGAAAGGGACAGTTTGCCTATCTTGTGGCAGGATGAGATATGAAGGTTGAATCTTGCATAGTATAGAAGTGCCCAGAGAACAGGAAGCTTCAGGATGTTGTGCTTCCCCATTTCCTCTGAATTGCCAAATGTCCAAAGCCACACTAAAAAGCACATTAAAAATACACAGCACATGCAAAATAGTCTTTCAGTTACACTAAAATATATGAAACCAAAATGCAACTAACTCTTTTCCCACTGTCTGCTTTTCAAGGTAGAAATCCCCTAGGATGTTGCCTCAGTCCAAGTCAGTTTTGTAGACCATGTACCATGTCTTAATACACTGTATGGGGATTAAAAAAAATAGCCTTAGCTTTTTTGTTTTCTATGGTTCTTGTTGTATAGAAGAAAGACTTAAACTGTAAATAATGTATATTTAATAAAGAGAGCCTTTTGTATGATTTTGTGTGGAAGACCAGCGCCTCATGCCATGATTCTTTTTTCATATATAAAGCAGGGGGGAGGGGGTGCTAATCCTGAAAAGTGGTTTCATTCTGTTCTTGCAGGCAATTAATTATTGCAGCAGGAGCAATGTTGTGGACAGTAATAAAATGTGATGCTCCCACAACTCAGATTTATTGATTTCAAACACTGCTAAAAGTGCTGTCACAGGACATTTGATCACTGCACAGCATTCCTGACTCCAGTAACTAATCATGGTTTGCAGCACCTGCCTCTGAAGTGCATGAGGGCAAATGTGTCGACTTGATAAAAGTCAAGTCGGGAGATCTGTTTGGGGTCTGATTGCAAGGCACCTCCTGGAGCACAAAGCAAGAGCTGCTCTTTAGACTTCGTGTCTCTCTGTGTGACACTTCCACTTGCTTTCACTTGCCACACTCTTATGTGAAGAATGTTCAGTATCACACATAGAAAGCTGCCTTATAACCAAGTCAGACCGTTGATCCATCAAGCTCTGTACAGCCTAGGCTGACTGGCAGTGGTTCGCCCAGATATCAGATAGGGATCTCTCCTAGCCCTACCAGGAGATGCCAGAGATTGAACCTGGGACTTTCTGCATTGTTGAGCTACAACCCTTCACTATCCTATGATTTCTATCTCATAGGCACATATTTTCATTATACAGTGGTACCTTGGTAGTTGAACGGCTTGGCTCCCAAACAAATTGACTCACAAATGCCGCAAACCCAGAAGTAAGTGTTCTAGTTTGCGAACGTTTTTCGGAAGCCAAACATCTGATGCAGCTTCCACAGCTTCCAATTGAGTGCAGGAATCTCCTGCAGCCAATTGGAAGCCTCACTTTGGTTTTTGAACTGTTTTGGGAGTTGAACGGACTCCCGGAATGGATTAAATTTGAGAACCAAGGTACCACTGTACTACAAATTAATAAACTATCATTAGGGAATGGGAAGTGCCTTAGGGCCACAACCCTACCAAGGGCAATTACCAAGGGTTAAGCAAGACATGGCATTAAGTTTTTACCCAGCTGCCAGCTACCATACACAGGAAGAAATCTGCACAGCAAGGTAAGCAAAGGCACTTGAGATTCAGTATGTTCTCCAGAAGCAAGTTGCACTGCAGCACAGGATTTGGTGTCTCAATTTCGAATGGTGGAATCAGCCCTACTTCTTGGTAATTATAAAGGGTCATTTCCCCACCCTCAGCCTTCCACTGTCGGCCCACATATAGAAGTTCACATCAGAACCTAAAATATGGTGCGTTATTAGAAAAGGACCAGGGGAAATTTTAAGGCAACAAGAACTGAAAAGCTGCTCAGACCTCTCTTCTAATTTGAAGTTCTAGCTACTCACTCCTGATTATCCCTGACTCACTTAACTTTGATTGGTCACTGCTGTTTCCTTCATGGTCTGTGTTTGACACTTTAGCATCTTCTCCCCTCTAATTGTGACTTCTTCAGCAGACCATTATATATGTACCTGCCTTTCATCTCCCTCACCGTTCCTGTAGCTTTTCTGACTAATCCCAGGTATCCTCTCTTGATTATCCATTCTAGGCTGTTGTTTCTGCCCTGCTTTTCCCCAGACATGCTACTCTCCTCTTCCCAGATTACTGGTTTTCTGGGGATTTTTTTAACCTGGAAAAGAGTCGGATATATTAAATATTATGGGGAGGGGACTCAATGAGAAATGCATAGGCAGTGTGATGGCAAATGTCTCTGACTCTGTATCTCAGATGTGGGGAAAGTGGTCAGGAGAGGGGTTCAAAAGAAAAGTAGGGAGAGGGGGAGAATCAAGTAGCACTCAATCTAACCAATATCCTTGTCAAACCTTTTCCCTGGGATGAGGCATTACCTGTGCAGGTCATAGTCATAGTGTGCACGTCATAGTCACTGGATGGCATTAGAGTAGGTAAGGGCCTGTCTAGGAATGGCTATTGAATTTTGATATTAGTGTCTGAGGTTCAGAAGCATTCCCAGGACGACACCGAACAAACAGGACACTGGACACACTAGGCTTTGTTTTATGGACAAAATAAATAAATTCTGCCATGAGGACCAATACAATACACTCTGCAGTGTGTATGAATCACACCAAATTCTTCTTTAGCATGGAAACTTGAATGAATTTCTGTACAACCTGCCACAGTTTACAAGCACTTCCATCTTTCCCGGCTACAGTATCACAACACTTTGATTCACTTTCACACTAGCTTCCAGGAAGAGGAATTAAATGCAGGATGTTTATTATCAGGGCTCAGGGAGACTGCAAGTGTCATCTTTTAACTGCCAGGCAATATTAAACCTTCGCTAATAACACTGAGCAGTAATAAAGCTTCAGTCAATCAGATGCAAGATTCATTTTGTTGAACCCACAAGCCTTGACTTTTAACAACAACCTTATTTCTCCATTGATCAAAACCATGTCCTTCTCTTCTAACAAGACTATGACTCCCGACTTGAATTTGCTACCCATTGTTTATTATTATGGAGATGTGATCGTATCTGTATATATAAGGCACTGGTTAGCATCAGTAAATTTATCTGGAGGAGAAAACCTGTCATCTCTACCTCCTTTATGACATTTCCCAATTATCCACCATTCATTGTGCTGTCTTTATGGCTCCATGTCAGAGTAATTCTAATAACAACAACAACACTTATTGTACCTAAATGCATTGGACAGATTTGAGTGCAAACAAACGTTATACCGTAGCTAATTCCCCTCAATAAGCAATCACAATAAACCAGCCTATAGCAGTCAGGAGGCTGGAATTGCCGTTTAGAGCAATCAGGCCCAAATCCCTCCACTGCAGCACTATAATATAAAACAGAACTATATGTTCGCAGTATTCCCAATCCAGACTATGCTTTCAATATACAAATCTGCGAGATACAGGACAGACATAGGCAGAACTGTGGAATGCTCCCTCCGCTTTTCAGAATTCTGTAACTCCTCTCTCTGGCTGCTTATTCCTTAGATGTGGTTCTGAGACATTGTTCTTGGACAAGTATGGAAAAGCATCCAAATCCCAGCTGAGCAATGGCAAGACATGACAAAGCACCAGAGTCACCACCACATCCACAGTCCCATTGCTCACACCACTCTGGGTGGAAGTCATGGGAGCAGGCAAAAGCTTGCTCTGGACTACACCAATCTGGAGTTGACATAGCCCCTGAGCCCAGTGCCATAAAGTGATGGCAGTGGGAGCAAACTGGAGTCCAGTGGATTCTGGACCTCAAAATAACAGTAGTCTTCAGAGATAGTCCAGTACACTCAGTGAGGAAGAGTGGGGATAAATATATTCACTCTACTACCTTTCTCCATTCATGAGTTGAAGGAATAACCTCTGATGTTAGAAGCCTCCCTCATGTGATTCTACTCGTGTTGGGTATTAAATAGAGCCAACACTTTTAGTAGAAACCATTTACATACTCAGCTGCTAGTGAATCAAGAAATCAAGTCAGATAATGCATATATGAATGTGGACTACCCCTTAAAAAGAAAGTTCCTGTCCTCTGACATCATCTCAAATGTAATGCATTTCAGCACTGGTAATTCACATGCACAGTAGCAAGTATGGCTGCAATGTCATTTAGTGACCAGGCGCTGAATCATGCATATGCATTTCTGAATGAGCTTTGGCTCTAACCTACAAAAGGAATGTCAATATATTTTTCACAAAAGCTACTCCACTACCAAACTGTTCTCACAGAATTTCCCTACCTGCTATGATATTAAACCCTAAATCTGTGCAGCTGCTGTTTAAATCAGTTGCCAACAAGGAGATATATCATGTCACAATCTATTAAGTTCTCTTCTAGCCCTTCAGTTGTATAATTCTAAAATGAATTCTTGGGGAGATAGAAAGTTGCTAAGAACCACATTTTCCTGCACCTTGCAGAAAGGGATCAGTGAGAAGAACTGAAAAGTTTCACCCACAAGCTTTCAACAGATACTGCAGTAGAAGTAGATAGGTTGCAGAAAGCACCCTATTTATTGTCTTTTAAAGTTACAACTCTCTTAGGACACAAAAATAAAACACCTCCTGTCTGTTTTGGGGCTATTGTTTTCTGATAAGAAGCTTGGAAGGAACAAGCAGGATAAACTCAGCAGGCAAGCAGAGCAGGTCTGTAGCATTTTAATAGAGATCCCTTGAACAGAATATGTTTAGTGACCTCTTAGAAAAGCAAGGGGAAGCAGCCATGTGCAATCTATTAAAATATATTTGCACCTGGCTCTTCAGAGTGCTTGTTTGAAAATAACACCAACCAACCAATTGGCAGCCTACATTTGTATGATAATCAGCGTAGTGGATTGAGCCTGCAACAGAAAGCATTTTGGTGAAAAGTGCCATTCAGAAATCCAGTAAAGGACAAATGGGGCATTGCTCCACCAACCTCAATTTGCCTTCAGCCAATTCTCACCTGCCTGCCTGTCTTCTTATTGACAGCTAGTCTAGGGTGTGGCACTAGCTCTCACCTGCCTCCTCCTAGGTCTCAGCTGTGCTCTTGTAGAACTCAGTAAGGAGGAGGATGGGGACAAAACTAAAAAGCATTCACATTGCCTATTCTTGGTTCTGGCTCCAACTACTGCTGGCCTCCCTGCCTTCCACTCTACCAGTCCCAATGTGCCCCAGCTACTACTGTAGAAATCTCAGCTCAAAAGTCCATGCCTCTCTTGATGAAAGTGAAAAGGCAAGAGAGGGGGAAATGAGAAGGTGCAGTAGAGGGAAAACCCAGTTCCAGGGCTACCCCCCCCCCCCCGCCCTGATTGTAATTGACAGATTCAGCTGGCTCTGTAAGCGAATGAGGCAATGGTGAGTCTTTCAGGTTTGAAATACTATGAGCCACACCTGAGAGAACAAACACATTGCCTCAGTTTTAATAGGCATCCTCAGCTCCAAGGCCTGCACTAAGGCCTCAAAGAAGAAAGAGGTTAATCCTTGCATGCTGCCTCATCCTGTGAAATGGTAGAGCCATACCTGGCTATTTAGTTGAGATTCCTGTATTACAGCAGGTTGGACTAGGTAACCCTTGGGTTCTCTTCCAAATCTAGAATTCTATGATTCTATTTCCCCTGTTCCAGTCATGAAGACCCTCTAAGACTGAGCCTTACTCCCAAACTTGCCTGCAACAAAGACTTGTGAGGAGCAAAGTTAAAAAAGCAGTGATGTTCATTTATCTATGCAAATTGACTACTCATGGTTCTTCATCTCTCTAAATCAGGAATGTGGGACTTGTGGTCTACCTGGTGTGGCTGGACTACAATTCCTATCATCCCTGACCATCGGCCAATGCTGGTTGTGGCTATTGGGGCTTGGAGTCCAACAACATCTGGAGGTCTACAGGTTCCCCCATCCCTGTTGTAAATCTCAATGCCACTTGCTCTCACTTTTGCTGCTTACCAGAGTATGTTTGAGTCATCCAGATACAATTTGTTTATTTCAGTTCTGCTAAAAACCAGGCTGTGTTTTGTGTCTCAAACATTTCAGATCAAATAAAGATTCTTTCTCCCTCACGAGTGTCATTTTCCACTACATAGAGAAGCCTACCTCTTCCTCCATCCATATCCCACCAAATCCCAAAAGTGTTAATTAGCTGTTTATATTTTTATCCACCAAATAATAAAAGTGATGCAGGTTGCCATGCCAATTAGGTCTCTCTTGCCATTAACATTGTTCACCCAGAGGATCAAGATCTAAACCTAGTTGCTGCTGCCATCCGATTCACTTATCAGAGACCCTCAGAATAACAAACTGCCTTGTTTCCCACAGGTTTCCTTATTTGGGGTTCAAATCTGTGATAGTTTTGATCCAAGTTGCTGATTTGCCGATAGTGGGGAGAGCTAAAGACTTCTGAAACAGCTCCTCTGTCTCTGGAACTTGCTCTAGCTATCATTTGGCCACAGAGAACCTGAGAAAACTACAGTATTTAGTGGGTCTTCCATGAGAACATGTGCAGCACTGTTCAGTATGATGGCACATCTTCAGATGCTTTTCCTATAAAGATCAGTGTGAAAGGGGGTGGTGTTCTCATTTGACTCTCTTTAGCATATTATTCTTTCTCTCTGGTGCTCTCGTATGCCTTTAGTTTGACCAAAGACTGATGAAGTGTTGACTCAGGATGTTTCCAGCACTCCACACATCAGCATCTACCATTGAGGTGGTAGGTGATTTTGTCTACCTGGGTTCCACCATAAACAACAACATCTCCATCAATGCTGAGCTGGACAAGCATTTTGGCAAGGCAGCTTGCCTCTCCAAATGAGTATGGAAGAATATGATTCTAACAATCAATACCAATATGAAGGTCTACCAGGCTTGCATGCTGAACATACTGCTTTATGAAAGTGAGTTATAGGCAATTTACACCCATGACCCCTTAACACCTTCCGCATATGCTGCGTCAGGAAGATTTGGGGGCATTACATAGCAGGACAGAGTCTCAAACAAAGATGTCCTCTCCCAAGCCCACACTCTTAGCATGTTCACACTTCCATCTCAGCAACATCTATGCTGGCTTGCTCATGTCCACATAATGGAAGATGGCAGGATCACCAAGGACATGCTCTATGGGGAGCTGGCTTCAGGTACCAAGCCTGTTGGCAGACCATCTCTGTGTTACAAAGATGTCTGCAAACCAGACATGAAGGCTGTCCACAGCAACCACACCATGTGGGAATCCCTTGCAGACAATCGCAGTGCCTGGAGTCAGGTTGCGTATCCATAGCAGTGATCAGAGGAGGAATGATGACTGGAAGGAGCACAGGGAGAAGAAACACCATGGTGCATCTGCAGTAGCACAACTGCCTTCATCTACGCCAGCTGCAACAAAACATGTCTCTCCTGTATCTACCAGTATCTCTACAACCACAGAAGGGGCTGCAACCTTCCAACAGTTCAACTTCATCCCAAAAGGCGCACTCTCCCATTGTCTCCCAATATAAACAAGATGCCAACAACAATAGTGGGCTCATAGGAAGAACTCGGTAACCTTTTAGAGAGAAGCTATTGGCAAAAAAGTCATAGCTGTGATGGGTGTGAGTGTGTATGAGAGAAAGTATTTGCTAGATGTAGAAACTTAATGAAAGATATTTGATGTCAGTTGGATAATGATCTATCTTTCACATCTAGGTGGGTGGGTGGGTGGGTGTGGGTGTGTATAATCTGTTGGTCAATCCATCTGAACAATAGGACTCTAGAAAATTTCAGATACTCTAAATACTCTCTCCAGAAAGAGCTGGAGATGCTAAGAAGTTTTTTCTGTTTTGCTTTTGTTGACCACAATATTGAGATCATTGGTCCATCTAGTGCAGCACTGCCAACACTGATTGGCAGCCACTCTTCACAGTTTTAGATAGTAAATATTCCCACTCCTACCTGGAGATTGAATTGGGGCATTTTGCATGCAAACCATGTGCTCTACCCCTGAGCTATGGCCCACCCACCCCAACTATAGCCTTCCATGATCCTAAGATCTCTTTCCTGGTTCCTTCACCATCAGTTAGCATATAAGCAAGGTGAGTATATTTTGCCTCAGTGTGCTTAATTTTCACTTGCTTACACTGAAGTGCATTTTTGAGATATCCTTTTGGAACTATGTTTCTTGTTTTGTGGCCCTAAGTAATTTGGTGTCATCAGCAAAAATGACCACTTGAATGATCATTATAAGTGAAAAAGCACTTGGGACACCACACTTCATATGCTCCTCTAATGGGAGAACAAACTCTTTGTGCTTGTTTTTTATTGTTAGGTAACACCTTCCTTTCAGCAGTCTTTGCTTAGAATCTCACTACAATAAAATTATTAATGTGTATTTACATCATTCATTTGTTTTGTTTGACTTAATTATTTTTACTTAACATTTCTACCTGGCTCCAGAGACAGCAAAGTGATTCATTCTCTTGAACCACTCTCAGAATTCTCTCTTTAAAAGTTTTTCCTCTTTCCTAATTTCACCCAGGAGGACAGTAAACACTCAGGTACACACATACATGAGAATAATGACTTCTTCCTGCTCAGCATGAAATGCCTTTTTTGGCTGGTAATAGGGAACCATGATAGTTTGCCTAAGAGTTTTGCACCTGCAGACAGGAGGAAGCAAGAATGTGAAGTAAGCACACAGAGATTTGGGTGGGAAACAGCTGGAAACATTGTAACAAAAGAAAACATTAATCAGGTCATTGCTGTAGAGACCCTGCTGGCAGGACAAAATGCCCTGCCTGATTGTTGAGAAACCTTGTGGAAGTGGCTCACACAGTGACCTCCAAGGGGTGTCTGGGGAGTCTGCCTGCCTCCTTCCACTCAGCCGCCCTACAGCTGGAGGGGAGGCAGTGGGCACACCATTTGGGGCAGCATGGAGCCTGTGGGCACCCAAGCCACTGTGTCACTCCCAGGAGAGATGCGTGGCTCGGGCGAGCTGCAGGCCCCACAGTGAGTGCCGCCCGGCATTTTGCCACTCCCCTCAGTGGTGACACCTGGGGCAAACTGCCCCCCCTTCCATAGCACCTCGAACCCCAGAGGTGGCTGATGACCCAACTATTCAGTGTGCTTATTGTCTCAGTACCCAACAGCTTCCAGTGATACTGAGAGAAAGCCTTATCAAGGAGGAGGAGGAGGAGGAGAATGGCTCGGCAGCCAAAGATGAGATGTAGGAAAAGGCAGGGGAAGGTTGTATCTGGGCAGGATGGTGGTGGTGATGATCAAGACAAGATGGCAAGCAAATGATTAGACTAATCAGAATCAGAGACAGGGGAACCTATAGAGAAGAGACTGGCCTCAGTCCCATTGTAAGTAATGGAATGCAACAGGAACCCTGATCACTTACATGTTCACTCTGAAGCAAGTTTACATGAATTCAGTAAGACACTGGTGGGGAGCCTGTGACCTTCCAGATGTTATTGACTACAGTTCCCAACATTGGCCATTGGCCATACTGGGTGGGGCTGATGGGAGTTAGAGTCCAGCACCATCTGGATGGTCACAGCTTTAACTTCCCTGCAGTAAGACCCGCTGCCAAAACAGGTAGGCAACAAATAAATTTTAATATCACCAATCATTGCCCCCCACCGTATTAAAGAGCACAAAACACTCGTCTGGTGCAGAAAGAGAACGTGGTAAACTTCAGCAATAGATAACGGGTCAAACAGCATTTGAATACCTCAGCTAGTATGTTATTGCAACAGTAAACATTAATGCATTCCCTTCCCAAAAAATATGGTGTTGCAAAAGGAGCAATCAAATCCAAGAACAGTGTTGTGGTTCTGGTACATCTCCTGCTGCTTCCCAGAGGCAAATCCAATTTAGCACAGCTGTCTTTTAAAGCCTCTAAAATGGAGGGCTTTCTCTCTCCCAGTGCATTAAGTGATAATGTAAATGACTTTTTAATGCTCTAAGCCTTAAATGTGCTCACTCCACTTTTTCCTTTTCAGCAGCGGTCAGTGAGATGCACACTGGAGCCATAAATGCAGACTCATTCACTGCCACTGCTCTCCAGTGCTAAATCTGGACATCCTGGAATTGGGAAGACACAGCACCAAATCCTACAGTGTTACTGAGAGTTCTTTGAGCATCTTTTGATTAACCTCCCCAGGTGAATGTATTGTACACAAAGATATTATTTATTGCAGTTACTACGGAGTGGCAGAAAGGGCAAGTGTACAAAGTAGGTCTAAGATGCTTTACCTTCACATAATCTCCTATAGTAGTACTTTCAGGCATTCTTTGCCAAAGGAAGTGTACCACAGCTTATGCACACATTCCATTTGACTTTATCTTTTGATCGTTATATCAAGCCCATGCTTTGTTCTAAGTAGCTATAGTTCAACCTCTTCCAGACTCTAAGCGCTGGTTCAAAGCAATTCATAAAGAAGTGTGTACAAGACAAGAACCTCAGGAAGTACTGCACAGCACACAATATGGTGCCTGGCAAATGTTCTGGAGAAAGGCTGGCAACTTGATTCCTCACTGTGACACTTTCCAGGTGAACAGGAAATTAAGACAAGGGATGCACACAACGAAGTCCACCCATTATTTTTACATGGATAACTTAATCTCCCTGCAAGCTTAAATTGTTTTCCTTTTTTTTCAGGACACTACTCAGTAATGTTTCAGATCTCACATTTGCAATCTCATAGCAAAACTAAGCAGAGGAGTAGCACAACATGCAATATGCCCACCCAACCTCTAAGAGCCCCCCTAAACTGAGGGAACAGGGCTTGGATTGATTACATTTAAATAGATGCAATTAAAGAAATAGTTCAGAAAATTATTTTGACTTAAACTCAGTCTATTCCTCAACAACAAATCACCACCACCACCACAGCAGTGGAAGGGACCCCCTGAGGCTCATCTAGCCCAACCCCCTGCAATTCAGGAATCATAATAAATAAATAAATAAATAAATAAATATAATAATAATAATAAAATAATAATAATAATAATAATAATAATAATAATAATATAGCCTACCCATCTCAACTAAAGCATCCATGACTGATTACCATCCAACCTCTGCTTAAAAACCTCCAATAAAGGAGAGTCCACCACCTTCTGAGGGAGTCTGTCCCACTGTTGAACAGCTTCTACAGTAAGAACGTTCTTCCTGATGTTTAGTCAGAATCTCCAACTTAAGACTAGTTCCCATCGCCAGCTCTTGAGTGTTAATACTTATGTAGCTTTCCATGCACAAAAGGTGTACTGAACCCCTGGCCTACCTGGTCGCAAGTCAGTATGTCAAGTCCAAAGCCCAAGGGTCAGGAAACGAGGTTCAGGGCCAGGCCAAGTCCAAAGTCCAGCAGTGAGGATACAACCCAGAAGCACAGTCCCATGGAGGACCAGGAGTGTTAAAGTCCATTTACATGGATACCTGTAGTTGAGCAGACACAGCACCTCAGCCCTGCTGCCCTGTAATACTTTGTCTGCTGATTGCAGCATCTGGGCTTGATGAGGCTTGATGAGGCATGTGACCCACACCTGCCCTGAGTCTACTCCAGCTGAGGAATCACACAACTCCTCCCAGAGCTAGCAAGCCCCACCTGGGCAGCTAGTGAGCTGATCTGTGGGCCCATGCCTGCCTCAGCCTCCTGCAGCACCACGTCTGCTGCTTCTATGCCCCAGAGCCTGCCATGTTTGTGGAGACAGGGGCCCCTCTGGCTCTGGTGATGGGTCCTGCTGCTCTGGTTCCTGTGCACTGACCCCCACCTGCTCATCATCTTCTGTCACCCTGTGAGTACTTCCTACATCAACCTCTCCTTCCCCAGCCCCAGCTTGCCCCAGTGTGTTCCAGTCCTGGGTACAGCCCTCACTGGGATCATCTTCCTCCTCCCTGTTGTCCTGCCAGTTTTGTCAGGAACTCTCTGACGTTTGCAGAAGGATGGTTTTTTGTTTGTTTGTTTGTTTTAAAAGGGGCATTCAAATAGGAACATATGGATGTTCCTTGGTCCATCTACCTCAGTATCATTAGACAGGGAGATTGGGGACTAAGCTACCCTGGTCAGTAAAAATGTTAAAATGCATTATAAAAATGTGGCACCAGAGGGCGCTGTAGAGCAGCAATCCTTCATCAATGGGAAATTGCATTGAAAGCTATATTACAAGGGGTGGGGTGTTAGCGTTTTTACAGACCAGTGTAGATCCAGCCTTGGTCCAAGTGTCAGGGATTGAACTAGGGACCTTGGTTGTGTAAAGCTTTGTCTTTGAGCCACCAGTGCATTTACCCAACATTTATTTATTCTGTTTTGTTTTATTTAACAAGAATTATAAAAACAGCAAAACCAACCTCTAAGTCATTTACAACCCCCAAGATAACAATCACGGAAACATGCATGTGTATGCTGGGGAGCAGTGGAGAGGAGGGAGAAAGAGCAGGAAAGGAATTGTTGAGGAGGTGTTGAGTCATGCTGACTGGCAAAAACCCTGCCTATGCCTTCAATGGTTTGTTGTAGCCATCATTCCAGAGGCAAAGAGGCTGCTCAGGATTGGAAAAGTTACAGATAAGGGCATCTAAAAGGTTCTGGGACTGAAGTATCTGCCATCTGAGAAAAACCTAAATGAATCTGGCTCTTTTGAGTTTAAGGGATGGGAATAATTTGCCCTTGGTTGATTATCTTTACTCCATGGTGAAAAGGGAGGGAAACTCCTTCCCAATTCTTGTGACTAGTTTAATTCTCACTCTCATTAACTCTCTTCAACCTTAATGAACTTACCTTTTATTTGTCCTTATCCCTGGACCATTATCACTTTCACAACAGTCCAGGAATGTTACCTTTTTTAATTAGCTGCTGCTAATTAACCTCTGAATGCCAGATGAGAAAGCACAAAAGCAAGCATGAATTACACAGGACCGTGCTTTTTTTAGCTGAGCAATGGGAAACCAACATGCATTGCGAACAATGGCTTTGAACGAAGAGCTTTTGAATGCTTCTGAAAGATATCTCTTAATAATAATAATAAAAGAACCATTCAAGCGTTCATTGTATTATGTACAGGATGAGAACACATTCCAGTCTTAAAAGCATGCAGAAAAATAGTCAGAGCTTCAATGTGAAAACCATGGGCTCCTTGCTTCCCCAATGACTAATGTATCATTATTTCCCCATTGCTCACCCTGATGCTTGCATAGCAAAAGAGTTCATGGTAAAGTGCATTTCTTGAAAGCATAATACAAATGAGAAGAGGGGAGACAAATGTCACTTTGGATGTTCTCTGAAGGGAAAAAACAAGCAAGCAGCAATATGATTGGAAAGACTTCTCGTAAATTCTCATCTGGATACAGATTCACAGGGGGGGCGGAAATAGAATTGGATGTAAGGACTTAATGAAGCTGGCATCCAACTAACACAACTTGGATGCAAATTACGTTAAATAGTGATAGGTACTTGCAGCTTTGAAATTTGATGTCAACAACTGCCACTGACATTTGCATGAAGTCAATCAGGTCCTGACAGTGAGTGAACATTTGAGCAATGGCAGTTTCCACACTTTTTTCGGTTTTGGTTGCAATTATACAACATCTCTAAAAATGGTGTCCTTATTGCCCCAAATAAGGAAGAACCTGAACATAAGGTTGAATGCACTTTCCCCTAGTGTCATAGATATTAGGGGGGGGGGGGGAAATAGAGCCATTTTAGTTTCAGGGAGCAACCTACCTTGCCCAGAGTGCCCAGAACTCATTTTTGAACATAGATCACTTTACTGTGGGTATTGGAGAATAGAAGTTCTAGAAGGATTGTCTGCACACAGCCCACAATTTGTACTCGGCCACCACTACATCTCACCCCTTGCTCTGAGGGTCTGAGCCTATGTACACTGAGGTGCTCCACATGAGTTCCCATCAGCCGGTGGCCTTATGTCCCTGAACACCAGTTGCTGGGAACCACAGGAGAGCAGAGTGTTGCTGCATTCAGATCTTGCTTGCAGGCACCTGATTGGCCACCGTGAGAACAGGATGCTGGACTAGACGGGTCGTTGGCCTGACCCAGCAGGCTCCTTTTATGTTCTTATGACATCACCACCCTCCGTTTGTAGGCCTGTTTGAGCACAAAGAGCCTTTGGGGGAGATAGTTTGTGGCTCATGAACTAAGCAACTCCTGCAAGGCTATAATCGCCTGATGCCTTTTGAAGCTGATGGAAGAGTTTTCCAGCTGTTTCAGAGGAGGCAGCATTTTTGCCTGCTCTGCTCAGCATCTGTGTTAGCAAGCATGTTGAAAGAAGAGATTCATCTCTAATGAAGCCGACACATAATCTGCTGCACTTGAAAGGCCTCTTTTTTATTATTATTCAAGTGCAACATCACAACACACAAGGCCAAGTCCTATCTCATGGGGCTATTCAACAGAGCAGCAGGGGAAAAGGATGCCTTCTGGACATTCTAAACAGGAGCCATTCTCCGTGGTGTATTTCATGACTGCAGGCTGGGCAGTTAAGAGTAACCTTGGGCCCAGCAACAGATCTTTGGTGAGATTGCTTGCTGTTTGCTTTTGGTTAAGGATGAGAAAATCCGAAATTTTCCCCAGCAGCTGCTGGTTCGCTTTCATTTTTGCAATAACAAGCATAGCTGTTTGTCAGGTGTTATTTTACTTTAAAAAAGCTGTGGCTTTAATGTTGGGAGAACTGCACGATTGATGGGTCTCATTGGAAGTGCACAGCACATTAGGCCAGGTTCTTCTGGAATTGCAGAAGCACCGCAAAGCCTTAATACTGATGAGCTACCCCTACCGACTCATCAGCCGCCGAGAAAGCAAAAGAGAAGTTTGAAGCCTGTACCTGCACAAAGGATTTGGAGACAGTATATGTCATTTCACTTTAGGAAACACTTTGTGGGTTAATTCCAGTTCCCTTTCTTGTTACTGCATCAGCATAGCACTGCAGCTGCTTTGGTAAGGTATTTTGCACATTTTGGGCATCTTGCACATCTCTGTTAGGCTGTTGTGTGTGTCTGTTCATGCCAGTCATTCTTTCTCAGCCATAGGCCTGGTCCCAGGTTTAAGACAGCCCTACACAACATGCTTTCTGGTGGAACTTCTGCAACTATGATCCCCCTCCAGTGTGCTGGCTTTCAGACAAAGAGAGTTCTCGGAGAGAGCTTCCATTGCGGGGTGGGCAAAAAGTCATTTCGCCATTGGTTTGGGGGAAGGGCTTATGGCCACAGCATTTACTGACCTAGCTTGTTGCTGGGCAGAATTGCTTGTTGCAAGTTGATGGACAGCCCAGCATCCTTTAAATAGAGCTCCATGTGACCCACTGGCCACTCTTGTCTGGAGCTTCGGATCTCCCCCCCCCCCCGCCCTGGTATAGGCTTGTGCTTGACCTTGCTGTGCCTGTCATGGGGTCGTCTCCGCTTAGGGGAGGCCTAGTAGGAATTTTTCCATTTGGCTGATTGGCTGTGCCACTTGGTTTTCGCCTACTATATAGCAATTAGTCACAACTTGTAAGGTTGGCGGTTAGGCATTGGTTCTGTGGTATGGGAGGCCGGTGCCCTCCAAGAAGTGATGTTGGTAATGGGAATTCCGTTAAAGGAAGCCAGGGGCTCAACATGCTTGTCCGAACCCGGTGGGTTGCAGGGCCTATGCAAGAGCCCCTGTGAACCCCTGGGGAGGGGGAGGCTCTGATTTCACCAGCCCCGTTAACTCTCCCCAGCTAATGGTTTCCCAGCGCTGACAAGTGGTCAGCTCTGTCCCGCTGCGACAGCTAGTCTTGCTGCTGACTAGGGTCAGCTCTGTCCCGGTGGACAGCGTGAACCAATGCCTACGCAACCACTCACGTGATTTGTATTTCAATAAAAGTTGTGGCCAAAATATGCCCAAAAACCCAAACCAAAAATTATGTTTCTTGTCTGAGTTATTGGGGAATGACTGGGTGACCTACACATGCAAAAATGCTTGAACTCAAAGGGTAGCAGCACCACTATCTCAGGTTGGGAAAGCGGTCTCTCAATCATTTCCTGCTGCAGAGGGGTAACTTGGAAGTGAAGTCAACAGGAGTCAACACTGGGGGGCCATTCTATGTTACCCCCCCCCCTGCCAGCAATGACCCAATTACCCCCAAAGGTGATTAGTGGGAAGTGGGGTTGCTCCCCCACTTCCACTTTTTCTTTTAATAGGTGGGAATGTAATGGAGACTTCTCCATTCACTTTCATAGAAGCAGGCATAAAATGGTGAAAAAATGGACACAGTTGTTAATCCCTCCCCCCAAATCCCTCTGATCAGATTGTGGTTGGAAAATAATTTGCTGTTGTTATTAGCTAGACCTATCAGTCATAAATCCCCTCAGTTCCCCCTCGCCTCACAAGCTCTGGGCATTCCCTCAGTCAGCTTGGTGTTATTTCTTAGGAAAATAAATAAGTAAATGGTCGTCCTTTCTGGGGAGAGTCAAAGGCGTAAAGTCACTTGGAAGTTTAGCAAACCCCTGAACTTGAGACAGACTTTGCTGACAGTGTGATGTGATTTGGAAATGCCAGAACCTTCCCCAAATCACCACAGAGCCAATGCACATCCCTAATAAAAACAAAACTAAAAAAAGAGATTAGTCTCTGTATTGCTAATATGAGACACCACCTATGCAACCTATGGATAAGTTCTGTCTAAATTAATATTATGTGCATGTTTTGCCACACTGCATGTAGTGATAACATTTTGTGAGAATCAAGCCATAGTAGCACACAGTAAAATGGCAACTTGCCTTTAAATATGAGGCATGATTATCTATAACTATTTATCTATTTCCCTATCTGTTATTCATATACCACTCACTCTTAGGCACTGAGGAAAGGTTTATCTGAGAATCTTGCTAAGGAAAACCGGATTTACTATAACCGTCCGGGGTGGGGATAGAGAATAAAAAAAAAAGATCAATTCCTAAAGGGGTTTTAAAGCAACAGTGTTTGTCCTTCTTCAGCTTTATGAAGGTTATAAGTCTCTCCAGAATGATCTTCGGAGCACTATTTTAAAAACGGATGTTTTAGCCTGCCTTGTTCCCTGAAAACAGAACCTCATCTGTGCACTCAGATAGCAGAAATTTCTTTACAGAAATATCCAGTCAACATATCTCTCCAGATTGAACCTTTTGCTTTGAGGGAAAGCAAGACAAAGCACTACTACTCTGCTGCTGATTCAACTTCTACAATCACCTTCCTATTTATTTAGAGGAGGGATGTATGCGAAATACAACCAGTTTGAATTCAGATACGAACTGACCTGATTCATACCTCCAAGGCAGATAAATATTTAGGTGGCAATACCATATCCATTTTCCTGGGAGTAAACCTCTTTCTGAGTAGGCATGTCTAGGACTGAACTGTTTTGCCAGGGGTTTTTGGGGGGCAGGGGGAGTTAGGAAGCTCCCCGAACCTTTCTCTTCTTTGACCAATGAATGGGGCCATGCTAGAGCCCTTAATTATTACAGATGTCTAACTTTGTACAGAATAAAAAGATTAAAAACAAATCCTTCCAGTAGCACCTTAGAGACCAACTAAGTTTGTTCTTGGTATGAGCTTTTGTGTGCATGCACACTTCTTCAGATACCTATCTGAAGAAGTGTGCATGCACACGAAAGCTCATACCAAGAACAAACTTAGTCGGTCTCTAAGGTGCCACTGGAAGGAATTTTTTTTTATTTAGTTTTGACTATGACAGACCAACACGGCTACCTACCTGTATTTGTACAGAATTGTGGCTTATAGAAGTCAATATGATCTGTATTTTTATCTGTTTTCTGTGGCCCAACCCACAAACGTTAGCTATGGTTAAGCCCCAACGAAATCAATTACTCTCTTATTCCTTAAGTCCCCTTTCAATGGAACTCAGTCCTAGGCTAGTTTTTATCTAAGTTCACGGCCACTGAATTTAGAATCAGGCTTTAAAGACCAGCAGACTCATATTTATAGTCCTTCTGGTCATGTGTAATAAAATACTGTTTACTCAGTCATGAATAATTATATGACCTTTCCCCCCAAAATGAAAAACAGTCATTTTTATCACCCATCTTTTTATGCCAGTAGTCAAGTTTGGGAGCTTGGGAAGAACATTATTGCAGACCCAAGAGAATCTTGACAATTAACCTTTCAAGGGAACTGTGTAAGAACAAGGACCAGAGATGTGGAAACATGGACAGTTTAATATGATTTATTTCATCTGGAATATAGAAAGCATCCAAGGTAGGCGCTTGTGCCTATGAAAATGTTGTTATGACTCAACTTTGGCTTGTTCCAAACCTACAGTGTTTTGACTGTAGGTTTGAACATCTTGAAGCTTGAATGTTTGTCTCACAGTGACAAATGCATTCAGATGTATGACTGGTATGATGTAATATACGGCTTCCAGATATGCATCCTGATATCAGCTCTTTGGAAAAGAGGCAAAATATAAATACAAACAGATCAAACACAAGGACATTAAGTACGTAATTGTTTCCACTCAAGGTTTCTTCCTTTATTAATCACCATGACTTGGCAATCACAATTTTTCCATAAAAAATGTTATTTCCCCCCACTTAATTTATGGTAGAAATAGAGAAGTAGCATATGTTAATTTTCTTTCTCAAACTCTTGAGACTTTAGTTTTGTGTGTGACTGCCCCTTGTGATGAAAAAGCAAAGTGCATGTTGTAGCCCTAGGCAGTTTCATGAGGCACTGGACTGACCCCAGACTGGCTATTGGGTCCTCCTGAGCTCGAAGGACTGCAAAAGGTTTCCTTTTTCTAGTAAACTCTCAATTAGTCTCTCCAAGCTCTGGCCTGTTCCTGTATCCCTCAACCTGTCCTCCTTGCTCTTTGGTCTTGATTACTAGCTTTTATGTTGCTCCTGGCTCTCCACAGACTGCTGCCAATGCCTCATGGCTGATTCTTTCTTTCTTTCTTTCTTTCTTTCTTTCTTTCTTTCTTTGACAATATATATATGGAAAACCAATTCTGAAAGATATTAACATGCACAGTTAGTTGAGAGGGAAGGAGAAAAAACAAGATCACACTTTTGCTGACAGGTATGCATTCACAAATTAATGTCTCGGGGGGTGGTATTGTATTTGTGCCAGGATGTTATAGTATAATTTGAGATGAATAAAACTAGCTTGTTGTACCAAGTTGCTTTGAGGCCACAAATTAGGCATTAGAAAAGTGGCTAGTCCTGCTTTTTGGGCAGGGAATATGCTCTAGTACAGCTTATCTATGGCACCTGAGTCCTTTTCAGATGACATTACTAATCATTAAATCTCCTATTATCAGTCTAGCCTCTACACTATATAGGTAATAATAATAATAATAATAATAATAATAATAATAATAATAATAATAATTTATTATTTGTACCCTGCCCATCTGGCTGGGTCCCCCCAGCTACTCTGGGCGGCCTCCAACAGATATTAAAATGCATTAAAATATCACAGGTTAAAAACTTCCCTAAATAGGTTATTTAAGTTATCTGAATTAGCCACCAGAATTCAAATTTCCAAGCTGCTATAGACCTGTATAGCCCAATATATTGGTGGACTCCAATTTCCATCCGCAACAGCCAAAATGGCCAGTGGCAAGAGATGGAGGAGGATGTAGTTCACCAACATCTGAAGGTGACCACGTTGACTTACCCTGTGCTTTCCATTTGCATCAAGGGTCTGCAAGTGTTCTCCCCCAAAAGACAGTGGTCTGTTCCTGGAAAATGTTGCCTTGTGATGCATTCAAGGTCCCACACCCGACTTTTTATTATTATAGAATTCAGTATGGCTTTTTATAAAGCAATAAGCAAAGTGTCAGGTATCTTGAGGCATACGTGAATTCACTTGGAGGGTGGTGGAATTATCTATCAAATGCAACCACAGGAGAATATATGAACACCTGGCATAAATAACTGTTCTGAGCCATGAATTATATTTGGAGGAGAATAGTAAACACACTTAAAGTTTAAGGTTTATAGCTTGGGCATAGCTAGGCATTAATACAACAACCTAAATAGCGTACTGCACTTCTTTGGAAACACAAGCGCCATAAAATTAATGGTCTTAGCAAAATAGTCCCCCATTCCTCATAGAGATAAACAAATCTGCCATAAAAGGAATGGGCAAAGTTGTATTTCACTTTATTGAGGGAGGGGGATTTAATATACAGAGAATGACAATTTAAACATCCTGAAAGAAACTTTATGAGGATGATGCTAAAATAAAGTGTTGCCTAAATTATATCTGTCGCAGCCTGAAATGTATTTGTTGTTTTTTGATTGAGAAATTTGGAGCAGTGAGGATAAGAAGATAGATTGATTACGTCCATTGTTGCTTGGGCCAGGTCTCCTTTTCACTAGCCTTTTAATGTCTAAGCTTCTCCCCTGTGTGAGAGAATTGACAACTTGATCTGGGGATAGAGGTGCTGTGCACCACTCTGCAGTCATCTCTGAAAAAATTGCATGCAGAGCAATGAGGAAGCTGTTTGATCAGCCGAGCAGTAATTTGAAGGTTAGCATACAAACCAAAGCATTGTGGTGGAGCCAGAAATAAAGGATCCTATTGTGCAAGTGAATATTACAGAGAGCTGCATTGGATCAGTTTCAAGTTGACAAAGGAAGAAAGCAACAATGGAGGCAATGAATAAAAGGAAGGGATGATTTCTTGGACAAGTTAGAGAGGCTGGAATTCCTTTTTGTTGCATACAGCCTCTGCCATAACCATATACCAGGCACCCCCAAACTTGGCCCTCCAGATGTTTTGGGACTACAATTCCCATCATCCCTAGTTAACAGGACCAGTGGTCAGGGATGATGGGAATTGTAGTCCCAAAACATCTGGAGGGCCAAGTTTGGGGATACCTGCCATATACCTTTGCCCTATGACTTACACTTGAAGAATGGAACTTCACCACCCTTTCCTCTCCCTGTATGCCTCCTACATCCTACAAATCTGATCCGGAGGGTTGGGGGAAACCCAATTACAGATTGTGGGGAGGGGAAGTTTCATTTTATAAGTGGAAGTCATTGCATGGACAGAACTTTGTAGGATACAACCCACATTCTCCAAGGCAGCCTGAAATTCTCCAACAGTTTTCCCAAAAGAAAATTCCCAGCTTATTCTTCATAATTGTATTTTCTGGGAAATTCTGGCTTAGTCCCACTTGATATACACAAGCTGTGTATGTGTGTGTGTGTGTGTGTGAGAGAGAGAGAGAGAGAGAGAGAGAGAGAGAGAGAGAGAGATGGATGGATGTGTGCTTCTTGACAAATATTATGTTTGTCTATTTCTCTACTCAGTGCTTGTCACCTCCTCTTACCACACCTTGTGCCTCAGTAATAAGTATAAATTATCATTCATTCTCAGATGAGCCTGTATTAATGCTTTTGACATTTCAAACTGTGTGGCTCATTATTTTTCCACCACAAACCCATTGTTTAAATGTAGATTAAAAGAATGACTTTTTTTTCATGGCCACAGTGTGGGAGGCACACACAGGTCCAGCAATTTAGATGTCATGCTATGTCAGATGTATTCCACAGGTCAGGAATTTAAGAAGACAATATAATACACAGGTACAGCAATTTTGATGCCATGTTAAGTCAGATGTATTCCACGGGTCAGGAATTTAAGAAGACAATATAATATGACCAAGGGGGTGAGCATGTTTCGCGAGAAATTCTTTGAAGAGACCAAAGCACAGTCTGAATTGGCACTGATTTTGCATGGATTATCAGATAAGAGGCTACAGTTGTGATGTTGTTGTGCCAATCTATCAGAATAAGATTTGAAGCATTTGTAGAATCATAGAGTTCAAGTGGACAGAGGAGGGACTGTGCAAATTCACAGTACATGTGGAGAGTAGATGAGCTGCAAAAAGGAAAAAACAAATAGCTTTGGTGGTCTCAGTGGAAATGCAGATATTCTTCATCCATGCTGTCAACCATGCTTTGCAATGTATGTTACAGAAATAAGGAGGTATGTTGCTGGAAGGAGAAAGGAAAGATCCCAGAGCTGGGAGGGGCTACTTACCTTCTGTGAGTGATAAGGGTTAAGAACAACATATTCCATATTCTCCATATTCTCTTTTTACTTTTTGTAGCTGTTTTTGTTTTTTATTTACATTAGTTTTCTATATCTTACTGTATCATGAAAAAACTTCAATAAAATCTTAACTGAAAAAGAAATAAGGAGGTAGTGAGTCCTCAGAGAGCCAGTGTGGTATAGTGGTTAAGAGCGGTGGACTTGTAATCTGGTGAACCGGGTTCGATTCCCCACTCCTTAACATGCAGCTGCTGGGTGACCTTTGGCTAGTCACACTTCTCTGAAGTCTCTCAGCCTCACTCACCTCACAGAGTGTTTGTTGTGGGGGAGGAAAGGAAAAGGAGATTATTATCTGCTTTGAGACTCAATAATAATAATAATAATTAATAATAATAATAATAATAATACATTTTTATTTATACCCCGCCCTTCCCGATTTAAAAACTGGGCTCAGGGTGGTTAACAACAAATATAAAACATTGATTAAAAATGACTTAAAAAGAAAAAAAAGAAAAAGTTAAAAACAGCATCAAATACAACATAAATGAACATCACCAGGGCTAACTGGCCACGTTATTCCTGCTACGGCCAGTAAGGAGACCAGGGAAGGGTTTAAATGTAGGGTCTCAGAAAAGGGTTCTTCAAAAAAAAAGGGAAGGGAAAAAGGAATGACGAATCAGGCTTTGAAGGCCAGGCGGAATAGCTCTGTCTTACAGGCCCTGCGGAAGGAGATCAGGTCCTGCAGGGCCCTAGTTTCGTGGGACAGAGCATTCCACTAGGTCGGAGCCATCACTGAAAAAGCCCTGGCCCTGGTGGAGGATAGTCTGGCTTCTTTTCGGCCTGGGACCCTTAAAATATTATTATTCATGGACCTTAAGGTCCTCTGCGGGACATACCAGGAGAGGCGGTCCTATAAAGCGGGATATCAAATCCAAACTCCTCCTCCTGTTCTTGTTGTTGTTGTTCTCCTCCTCCTCCTCCTCCTCCTCCTCCTCCTCCTGTCCTACTCCAGCCATCGTGCCTATGGTTGTCTATGGTTTTTATTTTTTGAAGAGAGTTTATGGTTCTACACAATCATTTTTCACCATAAAACCCCTAACCCTGTTGAATTTTTGTCTATCATACATCTGTTAAAGGCACAAGAATCCTATTTCCTCCCCCAATGCCAACTCTAAACCAAAGCCTAGACCAGTGTTTCTCAACCAGTGTGCCTCCAGATGTTTTGGGACTACAACTCCCATCATCCCTCGCTAGCAATACCAGTGGTCAGGGATGATGGGAATTGTAGTCCCAAAACATCTGGAGGCACACTGGTTGGGAAACACTGGCCTAGACTGCTATCCTGTAGCCACTTACCAGGGAATAAGCCTTATTTCTGAGTAGACATGTATGTCATTGTACTGCAAAATAACTGTGCAGTGAATTCTTAATGAGTGTCTGGTATGCTGCTCCTGCATGAGAGGAGACATGCCTAAGCTTATTTGCAAAGGTTTCACATCTGCCTTTAGGGTGGCTTCTTCAACATCCACCCACATTATGTCACAGAACTAGCAGAAGATGATTACCTGATCTTAGATGAACCCACCACAGGAAGGATGCATCCTCATTGCTAGGGGGAAAGGAAACTATGGTGAAAACTATTGGGGCTCTGCTGGGGGGCCCAATACCTTGGTGGGTGCCCTGTTACCCATGGGGCACAGAGTTGGTGACACACCCAGTCTAAGGGAAGGATTTCTCTCTGTGGTCCAGGTTGTAATCCAAAGGAGAAGCTGCTGCCTATCTGGTAGAACTAGCTCAGAACCTTTAACCAAAAAACCCAGAGAGCCAAGGGTAACAC
This sequence comes from Darevskia mixta, assembly GCA_034641385.1. Taxonomy (NCBI): domain Eukaryota; kingdom Metazoa; phylum Chordata; class Lepidosauria; order Squamata; family Lacertidae; genus Darevskia; species Darevskia mixta. The sequence continues at coordinate 6,424,229 of JAWWNH010000001.1, read as the reverse complement.
AGATCCTTTATCAGGACAGTAACAGTGCCCTCAAAAGGTGTTTAAGTGAGCAATGGAAGCCAGATTGAAGTTTGTGATTGACAAAATGTATCAAAGTAGCAAATATTTGACTAGCTATTGCAGGTTCCCAGAAAGAGAGGCAGGGAGATAAGAGGAAGCGAAAATGTTTTCATAGTGTGGTCATGCAATGTGACTTTGGCTTCAGAGGGGGGATTGCACTTTAAAAAACAGCCAGTGAGAATAAAAAAAAAAAGATGATTCCATGCTAACTGAATAGTAGGCAGGTATCCTCCTTTATTAATTTCAATTGATTGTTGCAGGGGGAAATGTACCACTCAATTTGCCCTAGTTATCTGTCTGTCTGTCTGTCTATCATCTATCTATCATCTATCTATCTATCTGTCTGTCTGTCTGTCTGTCTATCTATCTATCATCTATCTATCTATCTATCATCTATCTATATCTATCTATCTATCATCTATCTATCTATATCTATCTATCTATCTATCTATCTATCTATCTATCTATCTATCTATATCTTCTATCTATATCTATCTATATCTATCTATCTATCTATCTAATCTATATCTATTTATCTGTCTGTCTGTCTATATCTGTCTGTCTGTCTGTCTGTCTGTCTATCTGCTAATTCAGTCCCCTTGTGAAATGGCACCTGATTTGAGCCTTATGAGACACATCAAATTGTGGTGAAATCTTGTTCTTCAGTAAAATGCATCTGTCTTCTTTCTTAAGTCAGCCAAGCTATGCAAAAGAGGAAACAGCAATATCCCAATCTCCTGCCCTTATCAGAAACAATTGCCAGTCTGATCTGATGAGAAATTTAAAAGATTAGTTGGACGTGGAGTAGGAAAAATATTTATGCACAGAAGCTTTCTGATCAAATCTTTATTAGAACTTGGCTCATGCTGCTCAACATGTTGCCTTTAGTTGTTCTGCCCCCCAAAGGGTATGCCCATAGAACTGGTTCAGAACAAAATTTACCCCTTTCTGGTGCCCATCTGCCTCTGCCTTGTTGTGAACATCCAACATACATAACTCTGCTCTGTGTGGGCACAGAGCATCATTCCTGCTTTCATGGCTAGAGTTTTGGACTCATACAGATTTCTGGGTTCATAGCTCCACTTAGTGGCCTTGGATCCACCATGGAGCTGGGAGGGCAGAATGAGTAGCTGTGTCATAGAATCATAGATCATAGAATCATAGAGTTGGAAGAGACCACAAGGACCACCCAGTTCTACCCCCTGTCAAACAGGAAACACCATCAAAGCATTCCTGACAGGTGGCTGTCAAGCCTCTGCTTAAACAGCCACCTGTATCGAGGTCTTTGGGGAAAATTGTGGCATATAACTGTGATGGACAACAATACAGCCCTGAAAATTGCTCTGATTGAAGAAGGGCAAGTGTAGAAATGCATGTAGACAGCAACTGGACATCATAGTCGTGGTCTCTGTCTAATCCCCTTGGTTCAGAGAGTAATGTTTGTGTGGGTGATTCTTGACATTACACTTTGGCAGATGTACAAATAAAGTCCCAGGAGCATCCATTATGAGGAAAAACAAAATGCAAAATAGGCTTGTGTGATTGCTATCCACGAGAGAGCAATCATTCAGTTCTCCCAGGAGATAAAGGGGGAGGAAGGGAAGTTACAAGCCAAACAATGCACATGTACTCTAGGGATCACATGGTTCATCCCAGATACACAGGATGCAATAGGAGAAGAAAACCAATAGGCTGTAATGACATTAATAAGTGCCAGCACTGTTGCTTACAACTTGAAAAGGCATTTTACTGTACACAGGCGAACATTGGTGTACATAGGGATGTCTTAGTGATAACTTTATTGCTTTATCTTTTTTGTATACTACTTTGAGGTTTTTTTCTACAATCAAGCCATATATAAATTGTATGTAATAAATAAAAGAAACAAATAAAAACTTAAAGGTGAACTTACCAAATTTGCATTTTCTGAAACAACATGCAAACCAAAACAGAGCTATCCTTCAAAGTTCACACTCACCTGAATTTTCCAGTGCAGTTCTCGGGCTAAGTAACATGTACGTCACTATGGTCAAGTATGCATATCAATGCCTGAATTAGTGAAAATAGAATACATTATATTGAATAACATTGCATTGCAAAAAAAATGTGTTTATCAGGGAAAACTGCATATACTAATGTGTATAGTGGGAGACATTCACTCAAAAATACTGGGGAATTTTCAGAAAAATCTCAATGTGATGTAGGAATGTGAAGAACTGAACTAAGGATTAGGGGAAAAATGGATGTGTTTTAGGTTGTGTATTGATCCAGGAAGTACAAGATATAATTATATTTATGTCTGCCGAATATGGGTGACCCAACAGGGTCTGTATTGGAAGGAAAATATTCCAAATCACAAGGAAGAAACAACAACAACCAGAAATACTAGAGTGTGTCCTCAGGTCTTCCTTCCATCCTTTGCAGCCATGACTCAAATTCCCCTTCCTTTTGTAACCCAGCTTCCTTTTCCATTTGTGGCTTCAACTGAAGATTGCAGGTGTGGCTTCTACAACCCTGTTTACAAAGGAAGACCGAAGATTGCAATCATGTGATGTCCCACTGACCTGTAAAAATGGCCCATGATGGGAGCAGAAGCTTTGAATCCTGCCAGTCTGATTCAGTTCCCACACCTGCTTTATGGGTTGTATTCAGTTTGGCAGTTGCGTGTTCAGACCTAGAGATCCCCCCCCCCTAAATAAACACACATTTGACTCAAATTTTAGTTTTGTTTTTTGGCAGAATTTAAGCCACAACTTTATTGATTATAGAAAAGTGAGTGGTTGCATAGGCTCTGGTTTGACTAGCTCCCTGCACCCTTGCAGGTAGCGCTGACCCAGAGCTCTTAACATAGGTCAGCCAAGGGTGACCACCTGAGGTAGGTGAAAAGCCCGGGAACAATGTCCACTCCCCAGATGCTCCCCTGGACTCAGGCACGGGAACAACCCCTTTTCGGGGGTTGACCAAACCAAGTTGAGTCCCTGGATTCCTTTAACGAAACACCCTTCACATAGGGATGGCGAGAGCGTTCTCCCATCCCTATCACCTGAACCAGTGCCTATCCGCAACCTTACAAGTTGTGACGATTTGCTACACGGCAGGCAAAACCCAAATGGCAACAGCCAATCAGCCAAGTGGGGAAAATTCCTGCCATGCCCCTGTCCCAACGACAGACAACACACGACGGCATAGCAAGGTCAATTGCAAAATGCCCTAAATATAGGGAGAGGTGGGCGGGTGTTCTGATGCACGAGCCGAATAGGAAGTTCTGGGTCACGTGCATAGGTATATATAGGTCCCTCAATCCATTTAGACAGCACCCCAATGGCCAGATTAAACCCAGCAACAAGGGACCTACCAATTGGGTGTTGTGGCTGTCCAATATACCCACCCACAACCAGGAGGTCAGTCTCCAGGTCTCACCGCAACACGTGCCCTCTTTTAGGGAGGACACACATTCACGAATGCTGGATTACAGACATCCCTCTCCAACATCCTGGCAAATCCTTTGATTATGACTAAGAATATCTAGTTCTTTCCCTTTCACCAGTTCACTTCACCTTTGGCTAAGAGCCAAGCATGCAAGGCACCTAAACCAAGTTGAACAAAGCTACGCAATTCCTTCAGTGAAAGAAATAAAAACATTATTGAACTCTCTGAGATTTAAGCAACTGCCACAAATGAGAAGGTGAGATGAGAAGCCTATTTATCCAGCCTTTCCCAATTTCAGCTGAAAGGAAAATTCCAAAAGGAATTAATTTTGCTTCTGTGTTAGTATTCCCCTGCCCTACAACACATCACTGCAATTTAGACATATAAATTGTTCTCCAGGATGCTTCAAGTGCAAAGGGTTGGAAAAAGAAATATGCCTTATTAGTTTGAGTAGTTGGGTCACCCCCAGGGCAGTAATACAAACAACTTGGCTAATTTAGCCCCAGAACATCTCAGACAACTGCAACTTAGGTTGTAGGCACAAGAGAAAAGATATTTCACCACTGTAATGAAGATAGGCAGAAAGCGAAGGCCAGGGTGAGAGGAGGCATGTATACAGAGCAGGTGTGTCAGGAAAGATAACTGCAAGCAGTATCTGAAAGATAAGATGAGCACTCCAGCTCCAAGCTCAATTTCTTTCTCTTTGTCTTTTGTTGTTCTTTCTTGCTTACAGTGACACTCTGGAAGGGGAAGAGCGTGTGCTAATGATTGCAATCTTGTTGCTCTTTTCGAAAACTCTACTCTTCGTTCTTTGCTTTCTCTGGAGACCACCTGCCTAGAAAAGCAAAGCAATCAGTTGCTGCCATTCCAAATGCAACACGAAACGCACATACACACATACAGTATATATATATATATAGAGAGAGAGAGAGAGATGTAATGCAGAGCAGAGTTGCTTCTCTCTTCTCACCCATTTGCTTTGCCTCTCTTTCTAATGAATGCATCTCTTGGAAGAACGTGACACATATCGGAGAGCTTTCCAAGGTCTGGGTTATGTTTTCAAGATGTTACAGATTTATTATGTGGTGCAGAGCTTCTCTGCTGCACTGAAAAGTATTGAAGCACAAGACATTTTCTCTCTCTTTGCAAAATCAGAATTCAGTCTGTGAACTCTGAACAACCAGCACATTTTTAAGGTCTCATGTGAAAGGTTACCTCCTAAAGTAGTATAATAATTGCATAGAAAGGTCCTCATTTAATCACCATTCATTCCATTCCATATGGAAAACTAGTCAGTGGATAATATGCACCATTATCATCTTCCATTAGTACATTCCCATTTGGAAATAGTTTTTAACTGTTTTCCGTGAAACACAGACTTTATTTCCCCCACATATTCCTCTTGAAATGTACGTTACCTAGTTATGTATATGTTTTGAATCCCTGTGTAATGTGTGCATTGGAGCTCATGTTTGTTTTCCTGTCAAGAGTGTGTGTTGCACATTGGGCCGGTTCAAATATTATGCTAACACATGGTTTAGCGTTATGCTGAGGAGCCTTAATGTGTTGAGCAAAGCATTAAGCACACACAACCCTCTCCTCCTGTGCAGCCTAGAGGAGTTCTCCTGAGTTTCGTTTCAAGCAGCTTTCCTTATTGGCACATAGATCCCCCTCACTCGGATGCTTAATGTACAGCCAATGGGAGATGTTATTGGCAGGTATGTTGGCATGCAGGGAGGATGGCTAGCAGGCACAATCCCACTTCCACCTCATGAGTCTCTTGAATGCTTGAGGTGAGTGGTGTATATGTTAAAGGGAATGTAAGTTGAGCAGTTGATGTGCATAATAACTGGCCGTTGTATACATTCACCAGGCCTCATGGAGAATGTGCACATAATCCACCCACAGGACACATTTTGTGGTCAATATACATAATTCCCAACGTATCTTGGGGAATGTGTCTATTTCAACTCTACTGTGTACATTCTGTGGGCAATGTGCACATTTTTCAATCCGCATGCAAAGTCTCCAAGAAACATACCTTTTTATATTTCCTGTTAAGAAGTGCTCAGGCTGCTTCTGGCTCACTGTTTAATCGTCTTCAGCCAAGCAGCAGGAAGAAAGGGCGCTCCAGATAAATATTACTTATTACTTATTTATTGAATTTATACCCCATCCTTCCTCCAAATGATCCTTTTTAAAAGACCGTTCAGCTGCCTTTCCACCACTCTCAGCTGTTTCCCAGTCATCAGAGCAGCACAAGGGGGAGGGGGTTTAGGGAGAAGGGAAAATAAAGACGCCTTCCCTCCCCATCCCACAAGTTTGATGGCAATTTTTGATGGCAGTATGAAAACGCCTAAAGCATCATAGGGCCAATCATCATGGGAATTGCAGGGGAGGAAGATTTAACCAACCAAGGCATACCCAGCAGAGCAAATTGGGCTTGGAGAGAAAAAGTGTGAAGCGTCTCTCATCCCTGATCCCTGAGCTTAATGGCTAGAGAATGTACAAAAAGCAGCTGATAGAGGCACACTAGGGCTGTTGGGGATTGTGTATATTGACCTGGACTTTGTAAATTGGGGTTTCAGTGTTTGAAATCCTATTTTTCTGTTTTCTGCATAAAACAAAACAAAGCTGCTAATGAACATCTTCAGATGGATAAACCTGCGTCTCTTTCTCCATGGCACTTCAATGTATTATGAAGTGTGGGAGATCATTTAGCTTTTGCCTTCCACTGCCTCTTTCCTTTTATCTCTCTCTCTTTCTTTTTTTCACTAAACAAGACCCCAAAAGAGATCTGAACGGACATATGATTTTTGTATTCCATGCCTGCCGGGGAGTGCTAACCTTACATGGGAACAGTTACATTTACAGCTTTGACGGAAAAGGCTGAGCAGCCCAATACAGCTTGTCATGTACAGATATGCAGATAAACCTTTCCTGCTAAGAAAGTGGCATCTTACTAAGATTCATGAGCGCCAGGGATTAATAGTGACAGGTGAGCAGGTTCAGTTAAAACAAGACATCCACATGTAAAAACCTTGTTCCAAAAACGCAAATGTGAGATGAAATCAACCTCCTTCTGAAGGTCAGGCACTTTCCCCGTAAGTTATTTTTTAATGTTCATAGTGCAGCTTGTTGGGCTTTTTTAAAAAAAAGCCTGCAAGAGGCAGGAAACCAGAAGAAGCAGGCACAAAATGATGAAGCTGCCAGAACTGCTCAGCCCTCTGCTTAGTCTCACCTAGGGACATAGGAAGCTGCCATGTATTGAGTCAGATCATTGGGTCCATCTAGCTCAGTATTGTCTACACTGACTGTCAGTGACTTTCCAAGATTTCAGACAAGAAATATCTCCCAGCCCTACTGGGAGTCCTACTGGGAGATGCTGGATAATGAACCTGGAACCTTCTGCATACAAAGCAGATGTTCTCCCAATGAGCTATAGCTCTCTCCCATAATTCTCTGACTGATTGTATCACACACATTATACAGAAAAACAGAGATTTCTCCACTTTCTCCCTGCCCCTGCTCATAAGTCTTCCTGCTGTCATTTGAGTCCTGTTCATATTAACAGTCTGCCTTGGGCTGGTCATTAAAAATAAAATAAAATACAAACTGAATTGTACTGGGAGGCTTCCAACAAAATATTAAAATACAATAGTCCGTCAAACATTAAAAGCTTCCCTAAACAGGGAATTCTGGTCTGAAAGTTGAAGAAACCAACTGCTCACTGAATGACCCATGAGAGTCATTTTGGTACCCCAATGTCATCAATGCAACCTCTCTCATCTGTCTGCTTGCATAAAATGCTGTACCTTTCAGATTCCTAGCCAACTTTCTGTACACATCAGTAGCTCTGCATAAACACCAGACCATTTAGCATTGGTGTATACATTTAATACTATTTAACCTATGTGGTGGCAACAGTCATTGTGCATGAAACTTTAAGTGATCCCCTTAAGCGAAATCAACTTGTCCTTTGTTTCTGTGGGTTCATAAACATGATTACAAAAGCACAGCAGCAAATGAGCAAGCAGAGAAAAATCCATGAAAACTTCCAAATTCTGTTGTGAATATTCCAAGGCTGCAGTAAGGGAGCACAATTTATTCTGTTATGGTCTGAACGGATGTGTGGTGGTCTGAATGAATGGGCTGATGACTTATTTTTGCTGAATACTTATTTTTGTTTTTTCACTTTGTTTTGGCTGAATTCTTGTTCTCTGATGCTCCTACAGAATTTAGAAGGAATTGCAAGCACTAAATCATCACTTCCAGAAAAGCCATTTCTTAGAGGGGAACATAAAAGAATAAATAAAATCCAGCAGCCTGCTGTGCCTCTCCTGCTGAGAACCAAATGCCAAAGAATCCAAAGTACTATAGTTTGCTATATTTCAATAACATAAGGAGGTGGAGGACTTGAAAGGATTACTCAATGAGATCTACTGAACTCTCAGATACTTGGGTAAGCAAAAGATATTTCACAAGGAATCTCTGGCTTGCTGCAACTATTGTTGAGTGTCAGTTCAACTTTTTATACATGTTCATCAGATGTGACTAGAGAACAATTGCAGAGGGCTTAATCCTCACTTTTTAGGAAAGGGCCCAGGTGCTGCTTGTGTTGTCTTTTAATTTCATTTTATTTGAGTCCACAAGCAGCCTCATTTTGCACATTTGCTTAGGAGCAAATCATTCTGAATTCAGTGGTACTTCTCCAATATAAAAACTGAACCCTGAGTCACCAGCTTCAAGGTGGATACTGATGCATGTGCTGATCTGAGCAGAGGCAAGGCAGTGAGTACCCTGGACAGCTCCATGCAGGGCTCAGTCTGAAAACTGCGTGAGGGCAGCTCTCAGAAGTGAATTCAGCACCAGCTCTACTCAGACAAGTCTTACATAGGTGCTTCATCTCTTTCTCAGCAGCTAGATCTGCCTTCACTGTGATCTTCATTTAAAGGATCACAGCCTTCTCCAACAGTTGTTTCCTCCATCAGAACAGCAGAGAGTCTGGTTGCACTACACCTTCTGAGTCCGAGGAGGGTAATGCGATGTCCATGGGGTATAAAGAGGTACTAACTACATGGGCTTTCCTAGTGAACTAGGTGCTTCCAGGGCAGGCCCAAACAGCTGCTGCTTTGAATTCCTGTCCTTATCCCCTGAAGAAAAGGAGTCATAACAAATATATATGGCACCATGATGAGCTGGGGTAGCTGAGAATAACCTGGAGAAACCAAGAAGACAGAGGAAGTACCAAAAAGTCAGTAACTAGATATTGATTCTATTTTTTTTTTATGTTCTAACATACTTGGGATCTCGCAGGGCAGGGCAGGCAAGTAACAACAACAACAGCAACAACAACAACAGGTTGTTTTGAGGAGACACTCACTGGTAATGTGACATGGCAGCCTTCTTTTTGCAGTGGCCTTCCAAACAGTTGCCCATATTGCTGCAGTAGATGCTCACTACTATCATAAAAAAAAATCTACAGCACCATCATTAAGAAAAATGCACAGCATAAAATCAACAATAACATTTCATTCATAAAACCAGTACAAAATCTGTAATAAATCATTAGATAGCTGAATGAATCAACATATTTGGAACACCCCACAAGGAAAGACTGGGTGAATTTCCTGTAAGTCTGCATCTAAGTCCCCCCACCTATGTCTCCCAAATTCCAACCTAGTTGCCACTAAATATTGCCTAAAGCAAAACAGTGTTCTCGAAGCTACCAACATGAGTCTGACCAAACTGTGGGAGGCAGTGGAAGACAGGAGTGCCTGGCTTCCTCTGGTCCATGGGGTCACGAAGAGTTGGACATGACTAAACGACTAAACAACAACAACAACAAAGCAAAATTCAATATGCATTTGGAAAATGCAGGTTACAGTGTAAGTCTACTTGCAAGTAAGCCCCAATAAGTTCACTGATACTTAGACATCTGCATGAATTTTGAAGGAAACAAAAAGAATCCTGATTACAGTAGTACAATTTCTCTGGAGGTTTCTACACATTTATCAATTTATGTAGATAGCTAATTGGCAGTGTGTTGTTATATATGCAAGGACGAAACTAAAAGCACCCTGGTTCTGTGAAGAAAGGAGGAAGAGAAAAGTGAAAAGTATTCCCCCTTCACCCAATAGTTCAATAACTGCTGAGAGGCAAGTGAGCTTTTTGACATTTCATCGAACACACTTTCATAGATAACTTGCATTTTACTTCTTCTAGCAAGTCTCTAGGGGTTAGCAGAGAGGTTAGAGGGTTTCTCCTGTGGGTGCTGACTTTAAAACACAAACAAAAGGAAAGAACAAGGGCTTGGAGCACCTGTTTAAAGGAGAACTATCAGATTTTCTATGTCAGAAATAAGATGGACAGATCTATAGCTTGGGAAGCAAAGCATCAGGGGGGAGAGAAAGCATTCAACAAATGGGCCTCTCTAACAGGGTATACTGTCTACCAAAGCTGAATGGTCCATCCACCAACCTCCATGGAAAATTGGCACTGCATCAATGATTAAATTGCTTGCAGATTTCCCATAGGCATCTGTTTGGCCACCGAAACAGTGGAATACAGAACGAGATTAGCCTTTGTTCCGATCATTGAAGTCATTTTGCTTGTCCTGAACTTTAGGGTACACTAATAACATTGATTTACACAACCAAAAACAACAACAGCAGCCTTCATAGTCTAGTTGATTGATAGCATAAGCTCTTTACTGGGGTGGGAAACCTTTTCCTGCCAAAGTGCCTCATTCCCTACTGAGGGCCACCTGCTAGTGCTGGGTGGGGCCAGAGGCTACAAATGTAAACTTCACCTCTGAAAATTATAAAAGTTTATAAACTTGTTCTCATATACCCCTCTGCCATGTTTCCTGGCAACCAAAGGGCATTATGAGAGCCCCACCTTTGTTGTATACTCCCAAGAAAAAGCAGGGGCATCCTTATTTGTAAAGCAACTGTGAAGCACTTGCATTAGGCAAAATATTCTAAGATAGTATCATTTTCCTGCGCTCTAATCAATATCTCAACAGGGAGTTGACTTTCAACATCAGGCATGAAACAGTCTAAGGCTGGTCAGACTCATCAACTATATGTTACTTCTTGGGACATTAAACATTTCCAGTGGAGGAGCTGAATCTTTAAAGTTTGAAGGAAATGCAGTTATTTTTTTCTTTTCCTGGAGGGGGTGGGATGGATAGTTCAATACCAAAGCTAATTTCTGTGCCACACATCTGTATCTAAGTCTCAGTCCAAACCACTGAAATTGTGGTTTCATTTGCTTCTAAGTTGAAAACATTTCAATTTGTTGTTCAATTTGTTTTCATTTATTTATTTATTTATTTTGGCATACAACCCTCTCTCACCCAAAAAGTTGCTGCCGAATTGCAATCTCTCAATCTCATTTGTTCTTTAAAAAGCAAGTTTTGATGCAAAATTCAAAAGCCAGAAGAATGATGTATAATTAAAGAAGTACATCATGAAAATTAGTACACTGGATAATGGAAATATGATGACAGTCATAGAAATGAATGAGTTAGCAATTGTTTAATAGATCTATTGTTCAGGGAAAACTATAGCAGGGTGGTCCAACCTCAAGGCCTTTTGTGGCAGCCCTCAAAAACAAGTGAGGCACTGAGCTTTGGGAAGGAGGTGTGTGGGCTCTGAAAGGCTCCTAGAGTCTTCTCACCTCATTCCCAAAGCATACTTAGCACTTTCCCAGCTTTGGTAAGAAGGTGGGAAGACTCTTGGAGTCTGCCAGAGCCTTTACCTCCTTCTCAAAGCCCAGTGCTCCACTTAGCTGGCTTTGGGAAGGCAGTGTGAGGACTGGGGGGAATCACATTTTGGCTTCACTACTCACCTCCATGAGACAAGGCAGCCTATGGGTTCCGTATCAAAGCACTCTTGTGGCCCAACTGGTATAAAAAAGCTGGGCTGCCCTGAGCTATAGAGAAGAATGGGCATATAGAAATTCAGAGAGTTTGCATCCTTCTTGGGATGGTGGTGAGGAATAGGAAACTTTCCTGTTTCCTTAGAGTGAAACTCTCAATTCTTTCTTTAGGGGAATGCAATGTAGTTCCTGTGATGTTCCCCTTCTCACTCAAAAATAGATGGCCAAATGTAATTTTGTTGTGAAATGTAAATAGTTTTTGTTCATTTGCAGCGGTGAGCTGGGTATAGGGATCTGGTGGGAAGACTCGTGTGGTTTATTGCTTCTGTGAAACATCCTGAAAACTCAGTGCGCCTAATAAGCTTAGCTACATTACTCTGTGTTTGGTTGTTTGGTTGTTTATTCATTCATTCATTCATTTCTATACCGCAAACCACATAAAAATATATCTCTGTGGTGTACAGAATCTTTATATGATATGCAGTGTGTCTATGAGAATAGGGGAGATGATAACAGCTGAAAACATGTAAAAGTAGCTGGATTTCAGAATTATTGTTTTATTTTTCTCAGATCAGATGGCTAAGACTACATCAAGGGAATAATAGACAATGGGAAGAATAAATCACTTCTTGTTGCAATTGGGGGGATGGATTTATATAAATAAAACCTTTTGAGATGAGCAGATACCAACTGCAAATCAAATGGATTGGGTTTGGTCAATTTAAAAAACAAACAAAAAACTGCACATGACTGTAAAAAGGAGCACACACAGGCAACCTATCAGCCAGGTATCTGTGGGGATGGTGCCCTTAAGTGTGAATTGGACTGGAATCTTAAACATTGTAGCTCATGCGGTCTATGCAGCTAATATCCAATGTTAGTCATACTCAGGATAGTCTATTGCCTCCAATGGGCCTTCTTTGAGTATGACTTAGCTGGATATCACTCTGCATGTTTGGCAGGTTTCCTCACAGCAGATACACCCTCAACCCATGAACAATCTTGGGAAGGGTTCAATGCTAAGCATGGCAGTAGGGGCAGGTTGAGAGTGAGCTTGGCCTTGCTTATTTTGGAACACCTTACTAGGGTTCTTGATTCTTGCAACTTCAGGTTTTGACCTGGGCAAGGCACTGAAACTGTATTTGTTGATAATCTTTGACTAGAGATCTATTAAGGCAATAGCCTCTGTTAATAGAGCGCTTTGTAATTCATAGTTGTTGTGTCGTTGCTTTTTTAAGGTAACCAAATTATATGTCAAGAAATACTGCTAGGAAGGGCCAAAGAGTGCCCTATATAGGACTGCAAGTCCTAGTTCTGGCATGAGATTGTAAAAAAAGAAAGAAAAGGGGGGAGGCAGAGGGAGATGCAAGTGTGAAAAACGGAGCTGTTCCGTTTGGCTTTTGGGGTAATTTGAGTGTAACTTTTAAAATTCAAAATTTTTAAGTTTTAAAGTGTATTTTATATCTGTATTTTTAATCTGTGTTTTTATATTTGTATTTGATTGTTAGCCGCCCTGAGCCCGGTTTTGGCGGGGAAGGGCGGGATATAAATAAAAGTTTATTATTATTATTATTATTATTATTATTATTATGAAGAAAACACCAAATATATCTTTTTTAGATGGAATAATAACATTTATTCCAATGTTTTCTATAAATCATGAAATTGTTATTTTATGTGCCTTTGGAATTTCTCCCTTTTTCTATGCATCATCTCTCTCTCTCTCTCTCTCTCTCTCTCTCTCTCTCTCTCTCTCTCTCTTTGGTCAAAATGTTCTACTCAGAGGGCAAAGGGTGATGGTACCTGTACAGAAATGCAATTGTAGATCCAGGTGGTAGTTTAATAAGCTCTGTAAGGAGAACAAGATGTGCTAATAACAGAGAAGGTTAAGAAGGCAAGGCAAGAAGCCTCACACTTGAAAACTAACAAGTCACAAAGGAAGACAGACTTAGCAATATAACAGGGATACAAGGAAAGCTAACTGTACACACACACACACACACACACACACACACACACATATATATATATATATATATATATATATATATATATATATATATATAATTTCATCCCTCCACCTCTCTCCTTTTCTTCCCTGGGGGTCTCTGCCCTCATATCCAACATTTGGCCAACCACAATGCCTGTAATGTCCACCATACTCATACTAGGCTTAATTTCATTTCAAGGTAGAAATGGAAGTCAGAAAAGGGGAAGGAATCTCATTTTCTATAGCCAAACTGTGTATCTCGTATTGCTTTTATCTTCTGTTTATGCTACTGGTTTTATCCAAAAGAGTTTCATGGGAAAACATGAATGGAGGTTGCAAAGAATCCTCCAATTGATCCCATATAACAACTTCACACAGTGCCAGGGACATTTTTATACTGCTATACTTCCTCTCCTGTCCTCCATAGATCTTCCCTTATTCTTGAATAAACTACATTTACATGGCAAGCCATGCTTTGCCCAACAAATCAGCCTTCCTTTTTCTTGTTTTAAAATTATAGAGTATGCTCTCTTCCTTTCTGATGGTATTCAAGTGCTTATTCCAAATTGAAAGCATATTAGTCCAATCACGACAGCATTATTGTATGTAGAAGGATGACCTTTTTAATATAATTTCACAATGGGGAGGAAGGATTTACATCCTTCCGATTCTATAGAATGTGGCTTCTTCATTCTCATCCTTTCAATTCACTGTGGCATTTGAGCTTAATGCAAAAAATTGTCATTTGCACTACCAGGAGATCCAACCACCCTAACTTCTTCAAACCATCAGGCTTCTCCCCCCTCTCCTCTCTCCCTTATTGTTCATTCAATTTAGCTTCCTTTGGCTCCCTTATTAAATATGCAGGATCTTCATTATGCAGCTGGGAGGCAAATAATGTAAGATTAACGCAAAGCCTTGCAAGGGTTTTTTTGGTATTATTATTATTAATATTAATGGCACAAGCTTCACACGTATTTTTATGCTTTGCTAACCTGAATGTCAATAGAATGTGTAATTCAATTTCTCCCTTTTCTTCTTCGGATCAGTGATACTCAGCTTAGAGAACAGCAGGGGTGGGGGGATTTTAAGACCAAATCCTGCCCAATTGCTGAGGCTAAGGCTGCAATCCTAACCCCACTTCATGGAGACTAAGCCTGCTTAGATTCAATAAGACTTACTTGTGAGTAGACATAGTTAAGACGGCAGCAGTTTCAGCTTGCTCTAAAAAGACAAAAGTTCTGTGGCATCTTAGAAGACAACTTATTTGATGCAAGGACACTCCAAGTTTGAGTCTAAAGGGGTCGAGTTTTTGTATGTTCTCAAGTTTAGTTCCCCCTTCTCACGGTAAAGAACTGAGCCCTTGGGGCAAAGGGAAGCAGACTCAGTTCTGTTCATGAGCATTCAAAGGAGAGCAGTTGAGTGCCCCTACAATTTGGATGCCCCTTCATGGATCACTGCCTTGTCGTGGCGAAGGGGCTTGAATTACTCAGGGAAGCTATGGACAGGTCAAGATGGACAGGTCGTAGTGGAGAGTTTGGACCAAACGTGATCCACCTGGAGAAGGAACTGGCAAGCCACTCCAGTATCCCTGCCAAGAAAACTCCATGGACAAAGACAACAGGCATATAAAAGATATGACGCTGGAAGATGAGCCCCTCAGGTCGGAAGGCGTCCAACATGCTACTGGGGAAGAGCGGATGACAAGTACAAGTAGATTCAGAGCTGATGAAGCGGCTGGGCCAAACCCGAAAGGACGCTCAGTTGCAGATATGCCTGAAAGCGAAAGGAAAGTCCAATGCTGTAAAGAAAAGTATTGCATAGGAACCTGGAATGTAAGAACCATGAACCTTGGTAAGCTGGATGTGGTAAAAAATGAGATGGCAAGAATAAACATTGACATCCTGGGCATCAGTGAACTGAAATGGACGGGAATGGGCGAATTCAGTTCGGATGACTATCATATCTACTACTGTGGGCAGGAATCCCGTAAAAGAAATGGAGTGGCCCTCATAGTTAACAAAAGAGTGGCGAAAGCTGTACTGGGATGCAATCTCAAAAATGATAGAATGATCTCGATACGAATCCAAGGCAGACCTTTTAACATCACAGTAATCCAAGTTTATGCACCAACTACCAGTGCTGAAGAAACTGAAATCGACCAATTCTATGAAGACTTACAACACCTTATAGAAATGACACCAAGGAAGGATGTTCTTCTCATTATAGGGGATTGGAATGCTAAAGTAGGGAGTCAAGAGATAAAAGGAACAACTGGCAAGTTTGGCCTTGGAGTTCAAAATGAAGCAGGGCAAAGGCTAATAGAGTTCTGTCAAGAGAACAAGTTGGTCATCACAAACACTCTTTTCCAACAACACAAGAGACGACTCTACACATGGACATCACCAGATGGGCAACATCGAAATCAGATTGATTATATTCTCTGCAGCCAAAGATGGAGAAGCTCTATACAGTCAGCAAAAACAAGACCTGGAGCTGACTGTGGCTCAGATCATCAGCTTCTTATAGCAAAATTCCAGCTTAAACTGAAGAAAGTAGGAAAAACCACTGGGCCAGTAAGATACAATCTAAATCAAATTCCTTATGAATACACAGTTGAAGTGAAGAACAGGTTTAAGGATTTAGATTTGGTGGATAGAGTGCCTGAAGAACTGTGGATGGAGGCTCGTAATATTATACAGGAGGCAGCAACGAAAACCATCCCAATGAAAAAGAAATGCAAGAAAGCAAAGTGGCTGTCAAATGAGGCCTTACAAATAGCGGGGGAGAGAAGGCAAGCAAAATGTGAGGGAAATAGTGAAAGATACAGGAAATTGAATGCAGATTTCCAAAAAAATAGCAAGGAGAGACAAGAGGGCCTTTTTAAACGAGCAATGCAAAGAAATAGAGGAAAACAACAGAATGGGGAAAACCAGAGATCTGTTCAAGAAAATTGGAGATATGAAAGGAACATTTCATACAAAGATTACCACAATTAAGGACAAAAGTGGAAAGGACCTAACAGAAGCAGAAGACATCAAGAAGAGGTGGCAGGAATACACAGAGGAATTATACCAGAAAGATATGGAGGTCTCGTACACCTCAGGTAGTGTGGTTGCTGACCTTGAGCCAGACATCCTGGAGAGTGAAGTGAAATGGGCCCTAGAAAGCCTTGCTAACAACAAGGCCAGTGGAAGTGATGATATTCCAGCTGAACTATTCAAAATTCTAAAAGATGATGCTGTTAAGGTGCTACACTCAATATGCCAGCAAGTTTGGAAAACTCAGCAGTGGCCAGAGGATTGGAGAAGATCAGTCTACATCCCAATCCCAAAGAAGGGCAGTGCCAAAGAATGCTCCAACTACCGCACAATTGCGCTCATTTCACACGCTAGCAAGGTTTTGCTAAAAATTCTACAAGGCAGGCTTAAGCAGTATGTGGACCGAGAACTCCCAGAAGTGCAAGCTGGATTTCGAAGGGGCAGAGGAACCAGAGACCAAATTGCAAACATGCGCTGGATTATGGAGAAAGCTAGAGAGTTCCAGAAAAAAATTTACTTCTGCTTCATTGACTACGCAAAAGCTTTTGACTGTGTCGACCACAGCAAACTATGGCAAGTTCTTAAAGAAATGGGAGTGCCTGATCACCTCATCCGTCTCCTGAGAAATCTCTATGTGGGACAAGAAGCTACAGTTAGAACTGGATATGGAATAACTGATTGGTTCAAAATTGGGAAAGGAGTACGACAAGGCTGTATATTGTCTCCCTGCTTATTTAACTTATATGCAGAATTCATCATGCAAAAGGCAGGACTGGATGAATCCCAAACCGGAATTAAGATTGCCGGAAGAAATATCAACAACCTCAGATATGCTGATGACACAACCTTGATGGCAGAAAGTGAGGAGGAATTAAAGAACCTTTTAATGAGGGTGAAAGAGGAGAGCGCAAAATATGGTCTGAAGCTCAACATCAAAAAAACTAAGATCATGGCCACTGGTCCCATCACCTCCTGGCAAATAGAAGGGGAAGAAATGGAGGCAGTGAGAGATTTCACTTTCTTGGGTTCCATGATCACTGCAGATGGTGACAGCAGTCACGAAATTAGAAGACGCCTGCTTCTTGGGAGAAAAGCAATGACAAACCTAGACAGCATCTTAAAAAGCAAAGACATCACCTTGCCAACAAAGGTCCGTATAGTTAAAGCTATGGTTTTCCCAGTAGTAATGTACGGAAGTGAGAGCTGGACCATAAAGAAGGCTGATCACCGAAGAATTGATGCTTTTGAATTATGGTGCTGGAGGAGACTCTTGAGAGTCCCATGGACTGCAAGAAGATCAAACCTATCCATTCTTAAAGAAATCAGCCCTGAGTGCTCACTAGAAGGACAGATCCTGAGGTTAAGGCTCCAGTACTTTGGCCACCTCATGAGAAGAGAAGACTCCCTAGAAAAGACCCTGATGTTGGGAAAGGTTGAGGGCACAAGGAGAATGGGATGACAGAGGACGAGATGGTTAGACAGTGTTCTCGAAGCTACTAACATGAGTTTGGCCAAACTGCGAGAGGCAGTGAAGGATAGGCGTGCCTGGCGTGCTCTGGTCCATGGGGTCACGAAGAGTCGGACACGACTGAACGACTGAACAACAACAACAACAATTTGGATGTTGCTAACCTTCTGGGACTCTAAACAGCCACAGAAGGCTTGCTTAGCTGGGTCTCTTGTTTCTGGGAAAGATGGCAGTGCTTTACACCAGTGTTCCCCAACCTTGGGCCTCCAGCTGTTTTCGGACTACAATTCCCATCATCCCTGACCACTGGTCTTGCTAGCGAGGGATGATGGGAGTTGTAGTCCAAAAACAGCTGGAGGCCCAAGGTTGGGGAACACTGCTTTACACAACCTCAAAATTATGTGAAGTCAAAAGATAAAGCTTTGCTTCTCAGAGCCTACCCATTCCTTAAACTGTGAGAAGTTAAATGCCGCTTTTGCAGGGCCGATTTTGTTTGAAGGCAAAAGTAATAAAGACATCAACAGTAGTGTCTTTGTAAAAAATCTGTGTCTCTACAAAGACAGATGCCAGGAAGGATTAATAGGATGAAGTAGGCATCACAGAGAGTGCTAGTCCCAAAGCAACTGCTGTCCAGCCTTCCCAATGCAACTGGCTTTCCGGAATAAAAGCCTAAACTGTTTTTCAAGTCTCCTCTTTAGACACCAGCTCAGCTAGAACCAGACAAAATGAGCTTTCGTATATACACTTCTCAGCCAGCTCTGTCTTTATTTTTTATGGAATAGGGAAGGAAATGCAGTTCAGGAGAGTCCAAAATCAATGATCTTCTCTTCTAGGTTGTAGTATTTATTCAGCTTGGATTTTCCCATGTTGTGTGACCAGAGCTTCATGGAGGACATGGCTTTCTAATGATATTTTGCTTTTGTCTTGGTTCTGCTCAGCTATTCTAATGTTTTCAACTTTATTATGATCGTCTATTAAATTTGTATAACCCCTTCATCTGAAGATCATGATAAAAAAACAAAAACAAGCCAATAGCCCCCCTTCCACAAACACATTTAAAAGGCCATAAAATGTTTGATTGGCTCAAGGCCTAGTTATAGAGAAAGGTTTTTGCCTGGTGCCGAAAAATATGTAATGACGGGGTCAGACAAGTCTTCCTACGGAGAGCATTCCACAAGTGGGGAGCAATCTCAGAAAAGACCCACAGAAAGAAGGGGCTCAGATGATGACCGCAGGGTCTGGGTCAGTTCATATGGGGAGAGGTGGTCCATGAGGTATTGCAGCCCTAACCCATTTAAGGCTTTATAGGTCAAAACCAGCACTTTGAATTGGGCCTGTCCTCTAATTGGCAGCCAGTCCAGTTGGGACAGGTTCGGCATAATATGCTCAAACCGTCTTGTTCCGGTGAGCAACTTTGCCTCTGAATTCTGCACCAGCTGAAGCTTCCGAACCGTCTTCAGAGGCAGCCCCATGTACTGTATATTGTTGTAGCTTTTTCCTCCTTCAATTTATCCAATCATATTAAAAATCCCATAGTAGTCCCAAAACTGATGGCTTTAGTGCCTAGCAATTTTGAGCCCCCCCCCCCGCATCATTTCATATGAAGATCCAACAGGCCAGAAAACAATTCTTTGTGTAACAGCTCCATGATTATGGCTCCTAGGGCCAGGGGAGGTCATTAGCGTTATTTATATATTTGGACTAATCTGAGCTACAGCTGTAAGATGATCTCAATAAAGAACAAAATCAAATCTCATTTTACAAGCATCTCATACCCTTTCCTCTATACACACACACACACACACACACACACCAGCCTTCCTGGAAAAGAAGAAGACAATTGTAACTTTAGTTTTCATGTTGTTACCCTGGATGTTTGATAGAAAGTCAGGGTGTTTGATAGGAATCTGACTAGAAAACAATACTGACGGGAAGATAATAAGAAAACCCATTTATCAGTTTGACAGGCACTGGATTTTTTATGAGTATAAATTCTTTGTGATGGAGTAGGGTTGTCTTCTATTTACCTTAACCTCATATAACCAATGTTTAGGCTGAACTGAAGTCCCCGTTTCAGAGTAATCATGTTATACTCAAGTCAAATCGTTCTTAATGAACTCAAGGAAGGATAAGCCCCAGGATTTATTAATGTGATCTTGTCATCAAACATCAAGCAGCTCCATGACTACAGCTATTTCGCTATCAGTAAATACTCAGTGATGGGTGCTTCGTGGCTGTTTATTAGCACCTAATACATTCTGGGTTATTCTGATTTACAAGTTTTGACATGAGGTGCTTCCAGTAAGGCGGAAACACAAGAGCCGTTCATCTGATTTGCAAGTTTGCAAAGACAAACTATGTGCAAATGATGATCTTGCTTTTCTGGATTGGAAAATGTTGATTTTTAAAAATATTTCTGCAAGAGAACAAATATGCACAGTTTATTATTATTATTATTATTAATAATAATAATAATTGTATGCCACCCATCTGACTGGGTTGCCCTAGACACTCTGGGCAGCTCCCAACAGAATATTAAAAACACAATAAATCTTCAAACATTAAAAACTTCTCCGTACAAGACTTCCATAACAAATGATGCTACTCCTGAACTTACATATTCTATATAATAAGTGTACACAATACACATGTTGATTATCCACATCCAGTGGTCCAAAAAGTGGTGCTAAAACTCAAGAATGTCTATGAGTCTTGTTCAGTCCTTCCAGATGTGTGTATATTAACTTTGCTAACAGCTCACAGGGAAGGCTCTTCTTCTGTAAGCAGGATGCCATGCAGGTTCAGGTGAGCTCTCCTTTCAAATGCCGTTTCAGTAGTTCCTATCTAGATTGGATTGCCAAATCCATTTCAGATTCCACAATCTACCCTGGTGATTCGAGTGAAGAGATTCTGCCAAAAAATATGGGAGTTTGACCATTTGGCCATTGTAAATCAAATATGCATTCTAGCCAATGTTGGGTTTTGATGTTAATGTCAGATGCAAACAAACAAAGAAACAAACAAATATTTGTCAATGAAATATTCAGCAGGATTGAGTTAATTTGTTGAGCTAGTGGGATGAGATTGGCTCATGGAATAGGACTTTCCCCTCCTCTCCTCCACTTAAAACTTTGCTAGGGAACCCCCAGAACAGGTTTAGGGGAGCCCACGAAAAGAAGTGGGGGAGTCCTGTTGAACAAGTGGAGCTCATTCTGCTCACATATGCCCCACTCAATGCCACATTGGATTCTACCCATTGCCCTTTATTGCACATGAGTTAACTCACTTATCCTCCCAGGAGTTTAGGTCCTTTTTATTATAATGACTACATCCAGAGTCAAAGAGTATATCTCAAAACTCATCAGGAAAAGGTACTGTTTTTCCTCTCTATAATTGTTCCTCAATTTTTTATTATTTTTTATTATTGAGTTTGACCTTGCAAATTTAAATTCGAACAATAAACATCATCATCATCATTTAGGGTTCCCTGAATCTTTTGACTCCCCTCCACCCTTCCATGGTTACCATTTTCAATCTTTTCCCACTGCTTCACTTATTTTCTCTATTTTTCTTATATAATCCAATCTCACCTTAGTTTTTAGTACATTACAAACGTTACTCAAATCCTGCCAAAGTTGTTAGTTGTTTACAGTGTTCTCTTAAGTACAATGTAATTTCCCCCATTCCTTCTTAAAGTTCTTCTCTTAATGGTTTCTGATTTTCCAAGTCAATTTTGTCATTTCGGCGTAGTCCATCATCTTCATCAGCCAGTCGACTCTGGTTGGGACTTTATCTTCTTTCCATCTCTGGACCAGTAGTATCTGTGCTGCTGTCATTGCATACATACATAACAATCTCTGCTCCTTTTGTATCTCTTGTTGCTCAGATTTTGACCTAGATCAGGATTCCTCAACCTCGGCCCTCCAGATGTTTCTTGGCCTACAACTCCCATGATCCCTAGGTAGCAGGACCAGTGGTCAGGGATGATGAGAATTGTAGTCTCAAAACATCTGGAGGGCCGAGGTTGAGGAAGCCTGACCTAGATCTCCCCAGTCCAATTCTAGATGAGACTAAGCTGAAATGAGAGATTGCAGATTTTGTTTTTATAATAATAATAATTTATTATTTGTACCCCGCCCATCTGGCCGGGTCTCCCCAGCCACTCTGGGCAGCTTCCAGTAAACACTAAAATACATCAACACATTGTTTGTTTGTTGTTGTTTTTATTTAAAAAAACTTCAAAAATGCCCCCCTCTCCATTTCAAGGGGGATATTTTTTTGGGGGGTGAGGGATGCTGCAAAGAAGGGGGCATTATTGCCCATTCAGTGGGTATAGGAAGCATTGTCATCCCTTTCCTTTTGCTTTCATCATCATTGTGGAAAGACGTAGCTATGTTGACAGCACATGTGTGTGTGCAGGGGGGTTAAGCAAGGGGAAAGTCACAAACATTTCACACACAAACTCCACCCCACCTCCCACTTTCAAGCAGCACATTTTTGGGGGGGTGAAAATTCATTGTAGCCTTATGCCCCTCATTCTCACCATTGCACCACATGAGCTAAGGAACCCTCAGATGCTATCTAGCCCTAAGGCAACTGATAACTTTCTGGCTTTGTCTCTTCTTCTGTAACTATATCTATATGGCACACTGAGGCTTCTTCATTCTCTCTGCTCCAGTTTTACATGCCCCTCTTTCTTTTGCTTGCATCAGACATATAATTAGCCCAAACAAAGCAAGAGATTTGAGTGTTTGTGCTGCAAAAACTGAAGTGTGCCACATCAAGTGGGATGTGACAAGGACAGCGTGCATACAAATTAAATTTCACAGTCATGATTGCCCCTTGGGAATATGAACTTAGCACATATGCACACACACAAGCACCACTGAGATTTGATTGAATATATCTATATCTGTATCTAAATATATATATAGAGAGAGAGAGAGACTGTGCACCATCAAAAAAGCAGCATGAGCAGAGATTCCCCATTCCAAACTTGATCGGCTTCACATAGTGAGGCAGTGCCATGCATATTAATAGTTATAATGAAACCTATCCTAAATAATTCACACATAGCATAAACAGCTTTGTAAATGTGATGCATTTAATTTTTTTCTGGCAAGAACACATTGATCTGATCTGAAGCAATTAGAGCTAAATTGTGCCTTTCTGCCACATTTTTCTCGATATGAATAATCTTTCCTTACAATCCAAATAATGGGTTGAAGAGGAAGAGAACTTACTTTGAAAAAATCAGTTACTCATCGGGGTGGGGGGAGTTCATACCCACCTAAAGAAGGTTGTTGGAGATGAAAGAGCTTCCAATATTTTATTATCAGCCACATACTTTCTTTCCACAGTAGGAACAGTGGTTTATTATAAGTTCTGTGTGGGTACAAAGAGAACATGAGAGATAACAATACCAGTTCTAAATAATCTCTCATTATAATGGCAGAATGTGATCCAGCCAACTCACCCTCATTAACATAGGGCCATGATTCTGGCCCCATAATTATGTGGCCTATAGCCTTCTAATTATCAAGGGTATAGTGGACACAGAAAGGCATCTGTTAAATGGATTTAATATTAAAGCAAAGACAGACTTCATAAGAACATAAATGTGCCATCTCTAAAGCAATTCCCCTAGAAGGAAAGGTCACTATGTTTGGGTCTTAGAAAATGGTGAGCAAGTGCTAGAGGTTTCTAAAATCATGCATGGTGAGGTGAGACTGGAGAATGAAGGAGGGTTTTCTCCCTCTTTCATAATACAAGAAACCAGGGCAGAAAACAAGTGGTGGGGGTTCAGGACAGGTTTTTAAAAAATGTTTTTTCACACAGCATGTTGCCAACTATGGAATTCACTGCCACCAGATATGTTGATGGCCACTGACCTGGATGACTTTAAAAGGGAATTAGGCAAAGACATGGAGACTAAAGCTATCAATGGCTATATACTTACTATATATTTCCCCTGGAGAATAACCATCCCAAGAGAACAACAGCAGCAGAATTATACTCTTTTCCCTGCTTTTGGACTTCCCATAGGCATCTGGTTGAAAAATGGGACACTGGATTAGATAGGTCTTTGGTATGCTCTAGCAGGATTCTTATTGTCAGATAAGAATGACAATTGTCAGATAAGAATGTCACAAAAGGAAGGTATTTCAGCTTTTTGTGAACACTGGTTCTCTCAACAGGCCACCATTTTCCCCAGAAAGCTCATGAGAAGAACACTATGTGATGACATACAGTAGTGTTATTCCAAGGCAAAAATAGGAGGGGCCTGGTGGCCTGCAGTAGCAAAGTGACGGGGGGGGGGTCTACCACAGAGAGTACTTCCCTCACTCACAATTCACCCCACTCTCCAAAACAGGGGAGACTGTTTCACCCACTTCTTTGCCAATGACAAAAACAAAGTCAAGCTGTGAAAGTCTTTTGTATATAAGGAAAGGGGTGGCTGTTTCACTTGTTCTGATTATAGTTTTAAATAAGAAAATAAGACCAACTATAGGACAAAATATGGAGACTGGGGGTGGGGGGGGGACATGCTAGGGCTGGCATACTCCTCCCCATCTGGGATTATGTCAGGAAGCAGGAGGGCATCAGATCCTAAACCTTCCCTGATACACTCCCAGACCAGTCTCCTTTAACCTTCTCCACCAACAGAGCACCAGCAGTGTAGGGACAAGGTTGGTGGTTCTTTACCAAGTGGCTGGAAGCAGGCATTGAGGGTAGGCCTCCCTCTCTTCCAGCAGAAAGGAAGACCCCCAAAGTCCCATAGTCCCTTGCATGCTTCCCCAGAGACCAGGGACTGCACTTTTAGTGTTAACTATAACCAAGAGAGGACCTTTGATGTCTCCAACATCTGAAATTGCACCTCTAATGGATAAAAGTGTCATTTTACAAATAACATCACCCTAAAGTGTCATTAGAGTTACATATTGCAGGTTTTTCCTACACCATCCTCCCGTCAATTCTTCCTCAGCATTGAACACATCAAAGTGTGTATCAGAAATAAAGAAAATCACATCAGTTCAAGAAGAGAAATCAGCAAAGCAAAAGAGAAGCCTGATACATATCAAGACAATTTAGTCCAGGCTGATTACAGTCTTCCTTTGAGTCCCCCTGACCCTGCAATGTTTTTTGAAGAACTGCCCAATTTCAGCTTCATTCACCTGCTGCCCAAAGTGTGTAACATAAAATTCCAAGCACAGCAGCACAAACGGAAATTCCACCCTGGTATAGAACAACAGTAAATAACCTCAAGAGATCAATATTATTTTTTTGGCAGGATGATGGATGAGCCAATGAAATAATTTGGGAAGAGCCATATTGATGCATGTCTGGCTGCCAATAGTTTCATTTAATTCCTGTGTAATTTGAAGGGATTTGATTGTGATCGATATACAGCAGTCTATTATATAAAACACACACAGAGAGACACACACAGAGAGAGATTATTGTAAAAAGAGATTAAATCCTAGTGATGTATGGGAGCATTTCACACATACCCGCTGGTGCCTTCAATCCAAGTGCTGACCTACCATTTTCATTCAACATTTCCAATTGGATAATAGAAGCCTATACATAATAAGTAGTCTAAATTGCTCAGTGCTGGACATACTAAAGCAGGGAGTCACCACCTCCTTCATTGTGGGCCCATAACTCAACTGTAGAGCAACATACCCTCCAATGGGATGTCCCATTTTAAGCTGGACATCCTGGATTGACAGAAGTCGCCCTGCATCTGATCCCAATCCTGGATATACCATTTTGGCTCCTGTGCTCTGGCTGTCCCAGAGCATGGGACCAAAAGATGCATTTTGTTGTTGTTCTTCTGCACTGTGGCACGAGTCAGTTGCCTCACACCACAGCGTGGGGCCAAAAAATGGAAGGAAAACTTACCTTTGACCCGTGTGTTGCCACATTTATTTTTCCTTCCATTGCGGTGCTTCCAGAAGCTGGCTTCCAGAAGTATGTCAGAGGCACTGGCAGAAGAGGAGCAGGAATCTACACTGCTCAGCGCAGCATCTCCCAAGACTGCAGAGGAGGAGGAGGCGGCAGCAGCAGGCAAAGGTAGAAAGGGGAGGGGGCAAGCGGGCAGGCGAAGAAGGGGGTGGTGGCAGAGAGGGGGCGAGTGGACGAGTGCTGGCATTGGCAGGATGTTCGGGGGGGGTGCGCCCTGATTCGCCCTCCTAAAATGTTGGGTATGGAGTAGGTGCTTTATAGAGAACCATATGTTAAATTCCCCAGTTAACAGGATATCATGTGGTACAGCATGGATGGGGCACCTGTGGCCATCCAGATGCTGCTAGTCTATTCCCAATACCCTTATCACCACTGATCATGCTGGCTTGGACCGATGGGAAGTCATTGTCCGTCTCTCATAACAGTGGAACCCGTTGCAGGAAACCACAGGAGGAGAGAGTGCTCTAGTGCTTAAATCCTGCTCGGTTTCCCACAGGTAACTGGCTGGCCACTGTGAGAACAGAATGCTGGGCTATAAGTCAGATCCAGCAGGCTCTTCTTATGTGCTTTGGTTCTAAGCTAGATGGACAGACTCAGTATAAGGCAGCTTCCTGCATACTTTGTCCTTTCTGCCACATCCCACATCAATCCTGCTTCGTATTTCAGATTTTGACAGACATTTTGCATACATCTTTGCAGATTTGAGGGCTAGATTTGGCCTTTGTGTACACTGAATGACCTTCATGTATTAACCGTGCCAGGGCTTTTTTTCATCCAGAACTCACCAGAACTCAGTTCTGGCACCTCTCAGGTGGGTACCATTGCCATTATAAGAGAATAAGGGAAGTATTCATGGTGAGCTCCAGCACCTCTTTTCCTATAAAAATAGCACTGGACACATGCAATCCTCTAAATATTTATTCAGAAGCAAGCCATACTGAGTTCAACAGGGCTTTATTCCAGGTAAGTGAGTATAGATTGCAGCCTTAATTAAGTTCTGTGCAAGCTAACTTCAAATATGCAAAGATAATATGCTATTGAGGGGAGGTGGGGAGCCAAGAGGATTTAATTTTCTGGCAAATGAACCTAATACGTACATTTAAAATATGCACTCAAAGAAAAAGGCACACTGCGGTACTCTATTAGCTTGTAAGAGATAAAGTTTTGGGGTAAACATGTATGTCTGCAGGTAATAGCGTTAAAAGCAAAATCCTCTTACCATTTTCTTTCACTGTTATTTTAGCACATGAATCTAAGTGGTAACATGCACAAAAATGGGTAGGAATCCTTCTTGGAAATTAAAAGAAAACAGGCTTTGAAACACAACTTGCAGACATACAGTAGAGAAGAGGCACTGAATATCCCCTCCCCTCTCAGGTTGTTATTATCCACAGTATAAGCAATCAAAGGAGGTTTCAATTTATGTTATATATCAGCAGCCTTATAAAGAAGTTGCAGTGTGGGAGAAAGCTTTTTTAATAATTAGTGGGAGGAAGATACACTGTCAAAAAACTAAAAACTCATACTGCTTGAAAACTAATTCATAAGCAGAATCTCAGGAAAAGTGTGATATGCGACAGTACCTAATATTAGATATTGTCAAAATCAAAAGAACTCCACATGCCCTTAAGGCTTCACTATGAACCTGGATTTTTTTAGATGAATACAGCTGGGATTGGGGCAAAATCCATCAGGCTTGCTCCATTAAAATAGTAAAATAGGACTGGAATAACTTTATTGTTCTGGAATGAATGTCCAACGGATTTTGAATCATGAGGTATCAAGGGAAATGTAATTGCCAAGTCATTGAGACCCCGAATGTCATGAGCTTTCTGGAAGCATAGAAGGCTTACTTGCATGACATGGTTTATATGGCCTGGATTTGGACCTCTATGCCCATCTGTTCAGTCCTTGAAAAGGCTTCATGCATCCTAAAGGCCACAGCCAATGTAGTATACCTGTATATGTTAACATCTAGACAGGCTTAGTGAGTCCTGTAAGCAGTGAGGTGAGGGGACATCTGAGAAAAGGCCAACAAGTTCCAGTAGGCCACTGTGGGGATCTTTCTGCCAAAGTTCAAGCTATGGATGGGGAAAGTGTCCAAGAACAGCCTGGAATTTCTGCAATGGTCATACAAGAGGAAACAACCGCAGTGGGCTACAATGCAGTGGTGGTTGTGGTTCCCGGGGATGTAGTCACAGGTAAAGGGCTTAGCTGGATTTCACTACCACAAGAAAGGGGTCACATTTCATTGTAGCAGCCTTTGGTGTGGCACCACAGCCAGCTCTTTGGATGAAGGGTGCCACTTGCCGCTAGCCCATTTGACTTTTGTTGTTCAGTCGTTCAGTCGTGTCCGACTCTTCGTGACCCCATGGACCAGAGCACGCCAGGCACGCCTATCCTTCACTGCCTCTCGCAGTTTGGCCAAACTCATGTTAGTAGCTTCGAGAACACTGTCCAACCATCTCGTCCTCTGTCGTCCCCTTCTCCTTGTGCCCTCAACCTTTCCCAACATCAGGGTCTTTTCTAGGGAGTCTTCTCTTCTCATGAGGTGGCCAAAGTACTGGAGCCTCAACTTCAGGATCTGTCCTTCTAGTGAGCACTCAGGGCTGATTTCTTTAAGAATGGATAGGTTTGATCCAGTAGCCCATTTGACTACTGTCGACAAATTATCTCCCTGGGGAACCCCATCTCCCCTGCTGGCACAAGGGGCTGCAGTTCTGATTGCCAAATGCTCATCTTAAAGATATAACTTCAACCGCATGGATAGGTTGCATGTAGGTGCAGCAGGCCACCCAAAATAGGCTGCATGTTTGGAAACAATTGCACCTGTTCCCAGTTGTGTTTTTGGACCCGGTTGAAAGCATGGAATAACCTTTAAAACCCTGCAAAGTCTAGGACTACACTACCTGAAAGGCTACCTTCTCCTATGTGAACCTACCTATATTTTGCAATGTTCTCCAGATGTACTGCTTAAGGTTTCTCCACTAGCTGTAACCTAAGTAGTGGACAATTACCTGGACTGGGCATTCATACTGAGGTTTCGGAATTCCCTCATGTGAGGCTCAGTCTGTCCCACTCCCAACTGGAATTTAGGCATCTGGTGAAAGCAGCTGTGTTTAAAAAGTGCCCCCCCTTTTTTTTACTTTCTCTGATCCCTGTTAATATTCATTATACTGGCTTCTGTACTTCTCTGATATGCATGGATTGTATTTGGAATATATTCCTGCTTCTGACTTTGGGCTCTTCTTCTTTAAATGTCATGTATTTTTAAATCATTTTTACACTGTGAGCCATCTTGTAGACCTCTTTACCAAATGCTGTTGTTGTTTTTTATATATACAAAACAACAAACATAGAACTAATAAACAAACAAACATGGTCTGATATGCTTTCATAGAATCACAGAATAGTAGAGTTGGAAAGGGACCCTAAGGGACATCTAGTCCAACCCCCTGCAATGCAGGAATCCTGCCCACAACAGTCTCTGGGTGGGCTCAAACCACCAGCCTTCTGACTATTTGTGCACCCAGTTCTCCCTCCCACACCCCCTTTCTGAAATGCATGTTTTAAAACATTTGTTTAATATATGTGTTTCAGTGATGTTTTTCATGTGGATTTCAACATTGCAAATTAATGCTCAAATGGGATACAGTGAGATGGAAAGACTGTATCTCAGTAATAGAGCATCTGTTTTCCATGCAGAGAGTTCTGGGTTCAATCCCCAGCATCTCCAGGCAGGCCTGAGAAAGTCCCCTACCTGAAATCCTGGAGAGCTGCTGCCAGTTTCTTTTTTTAAAAAAATAATTTTTATTGGATTTTACAATTTTATAAGCACATAACATCTCAGTTAATTTTCCATACTTCCCCCCTCTCACCGTGGGAAGCCCAAATTTCATTCCCCCCCCCCCAGAGGTTAACATTCATTGTACAATTAACCTTACTTATATTACTTCATCACATTGCTTGGGCCTGACCCAATTCCTGGGTCAGGCATTTCTAATTTCCTCAAATACAAATTCCAATTGACTTCCCCGTCTCCCTGCTATTGAATTCATCAATAATCTTCTTTATCAGGTTCATATTTCCTCTTTTAATACATCAGCCTTTAATTTTTCTTATTTTAAACTAATTCCACACCTAAGCCTCTAGATGCTTTTACATTTTCCCTATATTCTTCTCATTGTTCCCCCTCCCCCTTTAGTTTCAGAGTATTTAGCCATGATATCTTCCTTTACATAATCATTTCCTAATTCATATTTCTTGTTCCCCATTCATGCCAATAACCATGTCCATATTCATTGTCTTCAAAACCAGAAAAACAACCCATTTTATCAGAAAAAGACCTATTTCACCCCACTCCCTCCCTTTTCGCAAACCATGACCACCAGTTCTCCTGACCCAATGGTGCTTCCAGTTTCTGTAGGTGGGACTGCGGTCTGACTCAGTCTAAGGCAGCTTCCTAAACTCCAGATGCGAAACACTGACAGACCACAGATAGAACCATTTCGAATAAGGTGACAAGAGTCCTGAGGTGATAGAATGGACTGCATTGCTTCAGTTCAGGAATTGTGATTCTGAATGCTCCCCTATGTACACACAAAACTACAACTCCCTTTTAAATAGAAAACCAGCATGGAGGGCATCCTCCCAGATCCACCTGTTTATTTTTGGTAGACGAGTTGCATGAGGGGGGGTATTTTTAAAAAGGGATCCTTACCTGCAATCTGAAATGGTTCAGCCCATTCTACCTGCTCCAGATTCTAGCATCCCATTCTATTGCAAACCAAGCCTGCGAGTTACAGAATGGAGATTTTCAAGCACAACCTGTCTGAAAATACATTTTGCCATTTGACTCACAGGCAGACATATTATGATAAGAGAAAAGCGGGGCTCATTTTTCTATCTTGGCCGGAGGCACTTGAAGGTTCCTTACATCTCTGTTGGTCATTTGACACTGCCAAAATGAGAGAGAGGAGGAGGAGGAGGAGGAATAATTTATCCAAGTCTCCTTTAAAATCATTATTTTGTGTGCACTTTTATTCCAGTAAACACTATGGGGAAGGAGGATCCGGTACAATAGGAGATGCATTTGCATAAAGGAAGCCTAAAACACCTTCATTTTTCTTTCAGATCTTTTGTGGGTTTCAAAACGGAGAGATAAAGCCCAATTGAAAAAGCATTTCTGTGTGAGTTACTGTAATTGCCAGTGAAATGCAAGAGGCACATGTGTTAGGCAAGGAAGAAAGGGAGGCAAAGGAAGGTGTGGGAAGCATTTATGACTTGCTACTCAGGTGTCTTCCAGGCAAAGCAAAGTGAAATAAATTATTCATTCTGAAAGACCCTGTAGGTTGGGTGATCTGTATCAATGGCAATCAATTCTTCTGCTTTGGAAAATGCCAAATCTAATCCTGTGATGCAGGCTGTAGTACTAATTATAAAATATCCCCCCCAATTGCAGAGTGGTGCTCAATTTCCACCTGCCTCCCCCCACCCCCCTCCAGCATAGGGTGTTCCCCATGTGATGTATCAATGAAAAAAAATAATTTCTAATCCATTTGGATTACTGCTTTATAATTTGTGAGCAGTACTTGTTCTTCATTGATCAGAGGCCAGCTTTTTGAAAATCCTGCAGAGGAAAGTTTAGAGCTCAGTCCTACTCCTTTGACACAAGGAGTACAGAGTGATGAGCAGCTTCTCATAGAACTGACCTTGCAGATGGAGAATCCCTTTGTGAGAAGGATGACCTGGGGAACTCAGTAGGCTGCCCTATAGATTGGAGGTCCCAGCAGGATTGTGAGGTGGTGATGTTTGCTGGATTCTAAGAGGAGCATCTCATCTGCTCATTTAACAAAGAATGAAATAAAGAGACCCCAGGTAGAACTTCCATCACTCTGTCTGGAGAAAAGTTAGCATTTACAGTCAATCCATAGGGATAATGGTGACTTCAGTTAGCTGGACATTTCCTCCCAAGTGTTGAAGAGTTGGAGTATGGGCACTTCTTCTCCCTACTACTACTACTACTACTACTACTACTACTAATAATAATAATTTATTATTTGTACCCCGCCCATCTGGCCGGGTCTCCCCAGCTACTCTGGGCGGCTTCCAACAAATATCAAAATACATTAAAATATCACAGATTAAAAACTTCCCTACTAGGGCTGCTTTGGCCCTAGCTGGGACCCAGTTACTTCTATGGATCTTGCTACCTTACCTGCTGCATAATGGTGGGAATGGGTGTTCATTCCTTGCTACCTCTTTGGCCTGGCTGTGATCTCCTCTCCTCACCACCTCTCACCTTGAATGAGGAAGGGGGAAGCTGGCTCTTCTGCCCCACAGAACTGAGGAGAGGGAGAAGTGTCTCCAATGGTCCAGTAAGGGGCAGTGATGAGACCAAGGTATTATGGGATGCATACCTGACCCCTGGAAGTCCTTTGAAAAAGAGAGTTTTGTGCTCAATATTGTATTTCTGTTGCTTACTCTTGCACTAATCATAAGGATCCTATCAGCAGATCAATAAATAAAACTTTCCAGTTTAATATAGAAATTTCCATACATATTAGATGTTCTTTTCCTCCTTTCATGTACTAAGTACAGGAGTCATGATTTGACTTTTTATTACCATATTCTGTCTAAATTTTCTATGTATATTTATATCCTGCAGTCCTGGGGAAGAGTATCCTGAACCTTACAGGGATTTATTTATTTTTTAAGCCAGTTGTAAATGCCATACATTACAAAGCTTCTGTGGAGGCTTGACTGTTTGTGAAGGGTAGCAACTTTTAGAAGCAAACTTCAAAATAAACAAACAACCTAAAAAAATGCCTGGGCCTTTAAAGTATAAAACGTGCCACATTCTGTTGTTGTTCTCTTCTTAAAAGAAAAACAGAGTCAAGGTTATCAGATCAGGCAAGCTTCTAAAAAATGGTTTCAGATGACAGAGGATATTATTCGAACACTGGATTCCTGAGTGAGCAAAATGTTTGGAAAGAGCATACAGTACAATTCCCACTGGCTAATACTTCTGTACTCCAGGTTAGAAACCCTGTGGCTCTCCATATGCTGTTGGGAACCCAACTCCCATCAGCCCCAGCCAGCCTGGCCAATGGTCAGAGATCATGGGAGTTGTAGTCCAGCAACACCTGGAGGGCTGCAGGGTTCCCAGCACTGGAGTACTTCAACTGCCCCTGTTTACCAGGGATAGTTCCATTTACTGGTGCCATCATGTCCTGCTTTTAAGTTTCCCAGAGGTTGGCCGTTGTGTGGTAAACAGAATGCTGACCTGGGTGGTCTGATCCCACAGGACTCCTCTGATGTCCTTGTTAGCCATAATACTTTGGAATGGTACAGAAGCAGTCTACCTGAAACTAGGGTCAAACAACAAATGAGAGAGCAAGGAAGTGGTTTTTTTCTGGTACCTGTCCCTGCCAAATCACTGTTTCTAATTTGCTTTCCACGCACATGTACACAATTAATCACTGATCCAGAGCCAGTTCAGATGTCCAAAGAGACATGTGGCAAGCTGTTCATGAATCAGACAGCACCCACTTCACATTGTATGTAGGAGGATGGATGTTTGGAAACTCCCCTAAAATCTCTCTACACATGGAAAGATTTCTTTCTGACTTTTTAGCTTTCTCCCTATAAGGAGATTTTGTTATGGGATATGTTCAGACAACCAACCCCCCCCATATACAGTGGTACCTCCGGTTGCGGACGGGATCCTTTCCAGAGCTCGGACCCCGAGGTTTCCGCAACTGAAGGGATTGCTTCTGCGCATGCACGCACGGTGGTAGAGTGTTTCTGCACATGCACAGAAGCGGTCTACTGCTTCTGCGCATGGACGCGGGGCAAAAACCCAGAAATATACTTCCGGGTTTGCCACTTACGTACCAGTATCCCAAAGTTTACATAACTGGAGGGATATGTAAGCAGAGGTACGACTGTACATTCTAAGGTGATCTGGTCCCCAGAGGAGTATAGTCAGTGTTTTAATTCTAGAAAAAAGGGTGCCAATACTCACCATGAAGTTGTTACAATAAGTGCTACACTTTAAACCAGTGCTTTTCTTTGAGAAAAAAAGGTCCCAGTACTATGTACCCCTGAGTACCTCCAGAAAAACACACTGACTATAGTACATGTCCTTCCTGAACAACTGGACTGGTGTTTGTTTGTTTTTTGGTGTGTGTGTCAATAGTTCTCCCTCCCTCCCTCCCTCCCTCTCTCTATCTCTCTCTCTCTCTCTCTCTCTCTCTCTCTCTCTCTCTCTCTCTCTCTGTGTGTGTGTGTGTGTGTGTGTGTGTGTGTGTGTGTGTAACCTACCTGTGAGAAACTCCAGAACTTGTCTAACTTCTTAATAACTTAAAAGAGACCTGACATTGCCTAAGTGGACTTGAGATGGCAAGGTGCCTTACCATCTAATTCTTTCTTCTTTTCTTTCAGTCTTGCATCTAGAGAATTGCATAATCTGATTTCTCCAATAAGGCCAGATGGTTCATAATCCAATTAGCATGGTCCCCATTTAAATTCTCCCATTGCTTAATAATAAAAAAGGGGGGAAAACCCAAACACTAAACTTTCTGGAGTGAACATCAGTACGAAATGCAGCATATCTTATTTTTTAGTTTATTCCTGCATGGAACAACTGTTCCCAAGAAGAGTTTGGTATAGGTCAAAAGCATTCTGAACATCACTGATACTAGAATACCCTTTGTTTTTCAGTAGGATTGTTTTAAATTGTTGAGTGATGCCTGAGGCAGATTGCTTCCTAACTAATGTCCAGTTTACACAGTACTTCATTCTGCGCATGAATAATATTTCTAGACCCTTCTATAATCCATGCAGACACCCACATTCATGAGGTGAACTGTAAAGTGAGAACTACTTGATCTTAAAAAAGGCCAACTGCAATGTTCTGCCAGCAATCCTCCTCCCCTCACCGCCCAAACTGACTTTCTATTTGAAATGGCTGCCTGTAGCTGTAATCCCAACAAATACTCACTAAATGGAAATGTAAACCAAAGAAGCCCAATGCTGTGCTGGACTGCATATACTTAAAAGATTAGAACTGGGACTCTTGGGTGATTTACTAAATGTTTGCTTTAGCACATGGGTAGGCAAAGTAAGGTCTGCGGGCTGGATCAGGCCCAATTGCCTTCTGGATCCGGCATGCGGATGGTCCGGGAATCACCGCATGGATCACCAGCGCGCACGTTCTTTCCCTCTCCCTCTCTCTCCCTCACACGCCGGCGCCAGCGGCGCCTCCTCCCTCCCTCCTCCTGGCTTCTCCCTGCCCTGCCTAGAGGAGGAAGAGGGCTGGGCTTTGTTGGTGCCAGCAGCAGCAGCGCTTGAGTAGCAGCCATTTTAAGCCGCCCCTCTCCAGAGGCCTTTTGCGCGCTGCTCATTATCCCGCCGCCAGCCCCTGCCACTCGCAAGACACAGGTGAGCAGTCACCAGGGCTCGTGGTGCTCTTGCATCATCCCCCCCAAAAAATATAGTCTGCCCCCCTGCCAAGGTCTGAGGGACAATGCTGAAAAGTTTGCTGACCCCTGCTTTAGCAGTTCCTGCTGGATTAAGTTCATTTCTACAACCAAATGTTGGGCTGTCTTTACACGTATCATGGAGGAGACACACAAAGAAGGGCTTGTCATCTTGTCTAGTGAACTGCCCTCTAACAGTGCCTCAGCCTTATCTGGACTGAGCTTCAGTTTATTCATTCTCATCCAGTCCATTGCTGGGGCAAGACAATAGTCCAGCACATCCACTTCCCCACCTGCAGATGTAAAGGAGAAGTAGAGGTGTGTGTCATCAGCATGTTGCTGATAACATACTCCAAAACTCTGGATGACCCCACTCAGCAGTTTCATGTAGCTGTTAAACAGCATGGGGGATAAAACTGAACCCCGAGCATCCCCACATTGAAGGCTCCATGAAGCTGTAGAACATTCCTCGAGCATCACCCTCTGGAAACGACCATCCAAGTAGGACCTAAACCAATGCAAAGCAGTGTCATCCACCCCTAACTCAGACAGCCACTTCAGAAGGATACCATGGTTGGTGGTATTGAAAGGCACTGAGAGGTCAAGGAGAATTTACAAGGAGACGGCACATGCCATTGCAATGGATTTAAGTGTGTCTCATTTTGTGCTGAATTGTAACTGTTGTATTTCTCCACAACAATTCATACCTGAAGATGAGATGGGCATCCTGTGTGTAGAAGGAAAATACTACCTTATCCAAATGCAAGACATTCATGTTTTAATAAGATGTTCTATTTTATGCAATTGAACTTCAGTGGCGTGATGTATCAGAGCCCTATACCACTGGGTTATTAATATTATTCAGGTTGCCAAATAACAGCGGTTTTCTTGGTGGTTTGGAATGTAGGGGGAAATTAAAAACCAAGGGAAACAAAATAAAGGGCAACAAATAAAATACAGCAATGCACCACTGGAAAATGAAGAACAGAAGAACAGCATATATAATACAGTAGTAAACCAGATTAAAATATAAAGCAGGAATGTAAAAACCAAAAATAACATCAGAAACACAATGCAGTCTGAAAGATCTAATTTGAGGGAGGTCTTTTCTGGCATGGACTAAAATTTCCATCATCCCTGACCACTGGACCTGCTAGCTAGGGATGATGGGAGTTGTAGTCCAAAAGCAGCTGGAGACCCTAGTTTGGGAAACACTGTTATATACACTCACCTGAGAGTAGGTCCCATTGAACTTAGGAGGACTAAGTTCAGAGTAGACATACACAGGACTGCACTGTAAGGTAGGGACCAAGTAGGCCCAGAACCACAACTGGAAGGGTCAGTACTGAGAAGGACCTCTGATCACTTGCATAGAAGGGTCTGGGATGATGACCTCAGAAAGCAACTCCTGATATACAGGAGGAAAGACTTCATACAACTGGAATGGTGTTTTAGCTGAGCAGTCAGTGTATTATATATGGTAGGCCATGAAATATGATAAGAATGCAGTGCACTGAAGAGGGGAGAAAGCATTTGTTTGTTCTGCCTTAAGTGCCAAACTTGCTGAAAGTAACAAAAACTGTCCTTGATCCTTGAACCCAAATAAAAGTCCTATTGATATTATGCTACAGAATGAGATTAAAAAGTCAAAGGTGGGATGTCTTTCTGGCTATGGAGTCCTGTGCTGCATGGATTTGCAGGAGAGACTTTGACAGCATTCATTTCTTCCCATTTACTCTTGAACATCCATCTGAGGTCATTGACTCACTCTTCCATTTACCCAATACCTTTGTCTGATTGTCCTTGTGTATCGTATGGCCTATTTCAAATGCTAGACTTTAATTTATTTTCCTCACCTTTGGCCATATCATTGATATATGTATACAGAAAATATCTTTTGCAGCAAATATATTTCTTCAGTACAAATATTAATTCATATATCAAGGACACCCACATCTTTCACTGAGAAGCATGAATTCAATTCATTTCCACACAAACCCAAGAAAGAATTTAGTGAAGAATGAGTTAGGACAAAGTAGAATGGTTCCACCACAGTCTTTCAGCAGCCAGCAGAGAGGGACTAAGCAGGCTGCAGGATGGAGAGACTAAAAAGGATGGAAAGACTAAGTAGGGACTTATTCAGATTCCAACATTTTAAAAAGGCAACGGACTGTACTGTAGCAGCACAGTATTGGAACCGGTCTGTTAACTGACAGGACTGAAGGCATCTTAAGACATGAAAATAAGAAAAGCTATGCTGGATCAGAGCAGAGAGCCCAACAACTTGTTATATAATAATAATAATAATTTATTATTTGTACCCCGCCCATCTGGACGGATCCCCCCAGCCACTCTGGGCGGCCTCCAACAGACATTAAAATACATTAAAATATTGTTCCACAGTGCATTGTTCCCACAGTGGCCAATCAGAAGTCTTTGGGAAACCTGCAAGCCGGAGATGAGTACAACAGCAATCTTCTCACTGACGATTCCCAGCAAATGTTATTGGAGCCATCCAAGTTATTGGCATTACTACATCCTAGAGTAGCGAATTCTAGAGTTTAATTATGCACTGTCCTAAAGCAAGCTTCATTAGATAGCCCCAGATTCTAATATTATGTGAGAGGGAGAAAGAATCTCTCTCTCTCTCTCTCTCTCTCTCTC
The DNA here is from genome assembly GCA_034641385.1 of Darevskia mixta. Classification (NCBI taxonomy): domain Eukaryota; kingdom Metazoa; phylum Chordata; class Lepidosauria; order Squamata; family Lacertidae; genus Darevskia; species Darevskia mixta. The sequence goes on along the minus strand of JAWWNH010000001.1, from coordinate 6,386,243 downwards.
TCTCTCTCTCTCTCTCTCTCTCTCTCTCTCCTAAGCGGTTTATCATGTCCCCCATTACTTTTCTGCTTTCCTAAAGCAAATTGCACAAATTGATGTCTCCTTTCCTCATAGGGAGTTGCTGCAGCCCCTTGGGTCATGGTTTCCATTGTGTTTCATCTGTAGAAGAAAGTTGTACTTATGCCCAAAATGCATGGGATGTGCTTTCACAATAGGTTTACTGCTAAAATTTTATACAATTCTACACAACCTTAGCGGTACGTGTCATTCTGGTGCTGGGCCAAAGCCTGCCCTTCAATTTCTTTAAAGTTTTCTTCCCCTTTGTTGTCGTTGTTTCTGTATCACTCTCAGGGTTCTTTATATATTAATTTTATTTTGTGCCATTCATTAATTGCTTTCCATACAATATATATTTAAGCAATTCTGCAGGAACAACAGCAACAATAAGAAACAAATAAAAGCCGTCCCATATATAACAACAATTTCAAATCCAATACAGAGACAAATTGGGATAAACATATTCATATAAAAGGCTTATTTGGCCTTCAATAGAACCAAAAAACTAAGAGAGACAATAATGGGTATGGGGTTGAGCTTACCTTACCATTACAAGGTGGCTAATGTTGGCAGTTTCCCCCATTTATATTTACTATAAATTATCCAGCACTCTGCAACCTACACTTCCTGATCTGACAAAACAAAACAAAACATGGCAACAAGTTACATCAAAAAGTTTTCTCCCTTGCCTTAACTGAAGGTGTGGTAAGCTGGGGACTGAGGATTTTGTTTTTAAGGAAGTTTCTCCTTAAAAAAAACGAGAGAGAGAGAGAGGGGGGGGGGGAGAGAGAGAGACTTTGCTTGGTTTTCCCCAATGCAAACTCTTCTCATTAATTGAAGGACAATAAAAGGTAGATAGCCGTGTTGGTCTGTCATAGTCAAAACAAAATAAAATAAAAAAAATTCCTTCCAGTAGCACCTTAGAGACCAACTAAGTTTGTTCTTGGTATGAGCTTTCGTGTGCATGCACACTTCTTCAGATACACTGAAACAGAAGTCACCAGACCCTGATATATAGTGAGAGGGTGGGGAGGGGTATTACTCAGAGGGGTGGTGGAAATGGGTGAAAGGTTGATAGCTGTGGTAAACCTGTTGACGACTGTTAACGGCTGCAATTAGTCTTACAGGAAAAAGCAAGGGGTGAGAAGGTTAAAAAAGCTTTGTCATGTATAATGAGATAAGAATCCAATGTCTTTGTTCAGACCAGGTCTCTCCATGGTTTTAAGCTTGGTAATGAGTTGCAATTCAGCAACTTCTCTTTCCAGTCTATTTCTGAAATTCCTTTGCAATAAGACAGCTACTTTGAGATCTTGTATAGAGTGTCCTGGGAGATTGAAGTGCTCTCCTACTGGTTTCTCTGTCTTGTGATTCCTGATGTCAGATTTATGTCCATTTATCCTTTGGCGTAGGGTTTGGCCTGTTTGTCCAATATAGAGAGCTGAAGGGCACTGTTGGCATTTGATGGCATACACAATGTTAGATGATGAGCAATTAAATAGTCCTGAGATGGTATGTTTGATGTTGTTGGGGCCAGTAATGGTGTTGTCCGGGTGTATGTGGCAGCAAAGTTGGCATCTGGGTTTATTGCAGGCTCTGGTGCCAGTGTCTGTGTTTAGTCTGGTTGTATTATTGTTGTGGGTGAGGAGTTGTTTAAGATTGGGTGGCTGTCTGTAGGCGATGAAAGGTCTTCCTCCCAGAGCTTGAGAAAGAGAACTGTCATGGTCTAGGAGAGGTTGTAAGCTCTGGGAGGAAGACCTTTCTAGGAGAGGTTGTAAGCTCTGGGAGGAAGACCTTTCTAGGAGAGGTTGTAAGCTCTGGGAGGAAGACCTTTCATCGCCTACAGACAGCCACCCAATCTTAAACAACTCCTCACCCACAACAATAATACAACCAGACTAAACACAGACACTGGCACCAGAGCCTGCAATAAACCCAGATGCCAACTTTGCTGCCACATACACCCGGACAACACCATTACTGGCCCCAACAACATCAAACATACCATCTCAGGACTATTTAATTGCTCATCATCTAACATTGTGTATGCCATCAAATGCCAACAGTGCCCGTCAGCTCTCTATATTGGACAAACAGGCCAAACCCTACGCCAAAGGATAAATGGACATAAATCTGACATCAGCTATCAACCTTTCACCCATTTCCACCACCCCTCTGAGTAATACCCCTCCCCACCCTCTCACTATATATCAGGGTCTGGTGACTTCTGTTTCAGTGTATCTGAAGAAGTGTGCATGCACACGAAAGCTCATACCAAGAACAAACTCTAAGGTCTCTAAGGTGCTACTGGAAGGAATTTTTTTTTATTTTATTTTGTTTTGAAGGACAATAGTCAGAAATGGAATGCAAAATAAATGTTTGGCACAGCATTTCAGCTTTTGTAGGGTGACGCATCCTGGGAATAAACACTATTAGGGCTTAATATGTCTCAATAGCTTCAGCAGAATATACTCTTCTCTGCTGTGTGCCACCTCACAGTCCTATCAGTATGATGTTTGAGACATCTTCAGATGAAAGCACCATTTCCAAACCAGAGCCATGTTCTCATCCTATAGCAGCAATTCTGGTGGCTTTTAGGAATGGATTGCATAGACATGATGATAAATGCCTTGCTATCTTACCTAATTACAGTGTAAAATATAGAACGGGAAACAAGCTTTTACCCAGGATTTGCTTTAATTTAATCACATATTTACTCAGATCCACTTAAGGCTAATTGAAGTGATGAATGTCAGAGGCTGAAATGCCATTTGTTATGAGTTAATGCAGCCCTCTTTGGGGGAAAGCAAAAACTAATGCAGCAACCAGACTGATTAGACAGAATTCGTTAGAATGTAAATAAATGAAGCTTGAGGAATAAATTGTCCCACAAATATATGCATGAATTTTTCCTAGGAAATCAGGGAGAAGACAAGAAGAGATAAATGGAGGATTTGGAAATCACAGTTCCTTCTCCTGCTGCCTCCCCATGCACACAATTAGCATATTGGCTATATTTACAAATGCCATGCACTGCATCATTCCAGAGCTAAAATGTAATGATATAGATAAATAGTCATGCTCTTCCTTATACCTGAGACAATCTGAGTCATCTGCATAGTAGCACCTTTATCTCTTCCTCACCCAAGCCCAAGTTTTCTTTTTTACAGTGCAGTAGGGATGCGGGTGGAACTGTGGGTTAAACCACTGAGCCTAGGGCTTGTCGATCAGAAGGTCGGCGGTTCGAATCCCTGCGACGGGGTGAGCTCCCGTTGCTCGGTCCCTGCTCCTGACAACCTAGCAGTTCGAAAGCACGTCAAAGTGCAAGTAGATAAATAGGTACAGCTCTGGCGGGAAGGTAAACAGTGTTTCCGTGTGCTGCTCTGGTTCGCCAGAAGTGGCTTAGTCATGCTGGCCACATGACCCTGAGGCTGTACGCCGGCTCTCGGCCAATAAAGCGAGATGAGCGCCGCAACCCCAGAGTCGGACACGACTGGACCTAATGGTCAGGCGTCCCTTTACCTTTACCTATGTTCCATTTATAATGACTGGAATGATACATGATATTGGCTTAGTCTGCAATCCTATACCCACTTGCCCAGGAGTAAGTGGGTGTAGGACTTATTTCCGAGTAGGCATAATTCCTACTGATTGCACCACAATTCCACTTACCCTGGTGTAACTCTGGTGCTCCTAGAATCTTCCAAATTCCAAGGGTGCTACAGTTATGTTGGAGACTCAAATGTTATTAACCGGATCTTGCCTGTGGATGTTACAATGTTACCCAAGGTGGATCTGGTGGTAGCAAGCAATCTCCAGACAATGCACAGCGACACTGACATAAAGAGTGACTTGCACTGATGTAGCCACCATGTTATCTTATGCTTGTCAAGAACATAGAGGCTACCCTGCTCAGCTGCTCAGCGGTGCAGCTAACCGCTCAGGTGCCAGGTGTGGCACGCACGTCAGTGAGAGCCAGTGTGGTGTAGTGGTTAAGAGCAGTAGACTCGTAATCTGGGGATCCGGGTTCACATCTCTGCTCCTCCACATGCAGCTGCTGGGTGACCTTGGGCTAGTCACACTTCTCTGAAGTCTCTCAGCCCCACTCACCTCACAGAGTGTTTGTTGTGGGGGAGGAAGGGAAAGGAGAATGTTAGCCGCTTTGAGACTCCTTCGGGTAGTGATAAAACGGGATATCAAATCCAAACTCTTCTTCTTCTTCTTCTTCTTCTTCTTCTTCTTCTTCTTCTTCTTCTTTTTCATGGAGGTGGGGCGCGCTGCATGGAGCCTCTCCACCGCCTCCCCCTCAACTGTAGGGCAGCTGAGGGAGAGGTGGAGGGCAGACGCAAGTCCTATGCTGCCATTTCAGGGAGCGCAGACCCTGCAGGCGCCCAAGCCACCACGTCACTCCCAGGAGAGACACGTGGCTCGGGCACGCTGCAGGCCCCGTGGTAAGTGCCAGTCCCCGCGGTGTGGCACCCAGTGCCAGCCACGTTTCGTTACGTTTGTTGACGGAACTAAAAAGTTTCGTGAGCCCAATTTTTAATTTTTTTTTTAAAAACTCATATTTTTGTCATTTTGTCACCCCCCTCAGTGATAGCACCTGGGGTGACCCGCACCCCCCACGCCCCCTTCCTCCGCCACTGAACCTGCTGTGCAACTTGGTCAACTGAAGTCCTACCACAATGTTTGGTGAGCAAATATATGTTTTGGAGAGTACAGCACCACAGAACATGCTGTGGTACCTAAAGTGCCTTGAAGGGGAGACTCACAGAAGAAAACCGTTTTCATTTGAGACTTAAAAGAAGGCCACACAAATGCCTTTGGTAAAGATGGAGAGAATCTAATATGGGCAATTTGCCCATTTCTCATTCATCAGCACATGTCTCCTTGTATGCACATTTTGTATGCATTTTTTGTTTAATAAGCACATTCTTTGCAAACAATTTTCCCAACTGTTAATGTATTTTTGCATGCTATTTTCACTAATATAAATGTTAATATCAACATTTTCATCCACACTTTCCCCTAATAGACACAGTCATACATTACCAATTTAAAAGATTAAAATCACTGATATAAGCATTTTAACCCACTCTTCCCCTTAATACATTAAGTTTTGCATACACTTTTAGGTTGGAGAATTGCATTTCAAAATTCAGTAAAGTAAAGACTTAGGAGGATAGCTGTGCTTTTGGTTTGTATGGAAGTATGGACAAGATGGGTTCATATTAAAATGCTAATTGAACTGAATTCCTTCACTAAACCTGCCCATTCTGAGTCATTGAGGGAGGTATATTGCAAAAAGGACATCACCACAAAATGTCCTTATCCCCATAAACTCAGGTGGTGAGGAACTTAGGATATACCTTAATACCTTTCAGGAGACTAGGCTATACCAAGGTCACCAGGAGGTTCAAGATGGGGTGTCTCTTGCCGTATCAAGCCATGTCAATCTTCTTACTTATGCCATGATCTACAGAGATAAACCATATCATAAGTTCAGATTCACACACCTGTTCACAGCAAGTGCAGCCTCTTGTCTTCTCTTCATCTTTGAAAGGCCATGGAATACTGACTCACATTTGGCTGGATTTCTTTCCAGGCAAAGCAGCCTCTATTTCACTCGCAATAAGTCATGCCTCACCACCCGAAGGCACAGATTTCAGCTCTCTCATTCTCCCTTTCAAATGACTTTAAACATCTCGTGCCTGATGGAAAAATGCACTCTGCGGGAGTGCATAACCTCAAATCTAACTCAAAGACTCAAAATGCAGACTCAAAAGTATCCACCACCACCACTCCCTTCTTAAAAGAACTCATAGCTCTGCATGATGTGAATTCCCCCTCTCCTTAAAATGCTTCATATGATTCTCATTGTGGGCTACCAAAACAGTGGAACCATAAGAGGAATTAAAGTTCTGCCAAGTCTGACTTTGAGCTTAGATTGAAAAACAACAGTATATTTCCCTCTCTCCAATGGGATCTCGGCAGCATGGTGATTATGGAATGACCATGACCACTGAGAACTGAAGGTGTTTGACATGGATGGATGGATGGATGGATGGATAGACTCATGGCTGGGGAGACCCGGCCAGATGGGCGGGGTACAAACAAACAAACAAACATTATTATTATTATTATTATTATTATTATTATTATTATTATTATTATATATGCTGTCATAGAAAGATGAAATTTTTTTGAGTAAAGGCATCCTGTGGCTATTTTAATACTGTATAAAAGCCTTCAGCAGAAAGGCTTTAGACAGGACAAATACTGGTAGACATGTTCAAATTAAAGGGGGAATCAAGGAATAACAAGTGGAATATACAACAAAACATTGCAGTGTGGAATGCTTTCCTTAATGTTTCAATGCACCCAGCCATGCTCTCTCACATGATGCTTCATTCTGTACCACCTCTTTTTCTGCCTCTAATGCTCTGTCAGCATTCCATGCACACTGAGCATACTCATGTCCGCACTGGGCTGTTCATGGTGTGTGTCCCCCGCACTATGTTTTTTATACTCTGCCATCATTGGGGATTCTCAGACCTCCGTTGATGGCAGCTCCCATTCAGGAAGAGCATCTGCTTTGCATGCAGAAGATCCTAGGTTCAATCCCTAGCATCTTCAGGTAGGGCTGGGAGGGAGCCCTACCTGAAGCCCTGGAGAGCCGCTGTCAGGCAGTGTAGAAAATACTGAATTAGATAGATGGGCTTGTGGCCTGTCTGGGAATAAGACAGCTCCCTATGCCCCTAATTTGCAGAGAGCCTCATAATGTCTGTCGATTGCCCTCAAAACCATTTTGCAAGGGAGGCAGCTATTATTCCCAAATTTAAAAGCTTCGTAGTGACAATGAGAAAAAATTGTTACATTTCCAAAGCAACAAAGGAGTCTGTGGGCAGCATACCAATTCAAACATAGCCAGCTTTCAGATCTGAAAGAGAACCCAATCTGAATGAGGATACTTGAACCCAAATGTAAAGAAACTATTTTATTTTTAAAAAACTTGGTCTCACTTGGTCTCAAGTGATGACTTTCATATAATGATGGCAAATCAAGAGAACATTTATGCCAGCTTGACTCTGCATTCAAGATGCAAACCTATATTCCTCATCTTTCCTGATGAGATGAATCTCTCTCTGAGGCTGAATGCTTTCATTTGATTAGTTTTTCTTAACAAGGAAGCAACCAGCAGCGTGTTAGGATTTGAGTCTACCTGTTTGCGGGTATAATCGCCCTTCAAAATTAGTTGTGTTTGTGTTCAGAGTTCAGTCAAACTCCAGTAAATAATGGGATTCTGTTCACTGGAACTGTACATTTCAGACATATGAGCTTCAAGAAACAAGCTATCTAGCTTCCTTATTCAGCTCACTTGTGGGGCAAGATGGATCCAGATAGATAAAGAAGGATCCTGTTTATGTGGGGCAGTGATGGGGGGCAGTTAAGCAAAGACAGTGAGGAAATAGTTTTAAAAAGAGAAGCCTTTCGCTGCTCTTTTACCTTATTGCAAAAAAAATAAGAGAGCGAATCCTCTGCCAGCAAAATGTTCCAGTAGGCCTTGGAATCTTCTCCACACCTCTCAGCTTCCCCATAGCTCCTATGAATGTTCTAGAAAAGGTCTTCTGAGGATGTTCAGCACAGGCCTACTTTTTATAACCCAGTGTGCATAAAATGTTATTTTCATTTCTATATCACCTAGGATGAGGATGGGTATGAAGCTGGGACAACAGACAAACAATCTCAGACACTGAGAAGTTTTTCTATAAGAACAATTTCAAGGACTTTCCTTATTTACCTCTGGCTTCTGCTTTATTGTGTTCGCGTATCTCTCTCCATTTTGAACTATCAATATAAGTTTGTCTGAATTCGTTATTGCTTTTGAATATTTGTTTGCGCCTGCACATGTTGCTTTAAATTCACTGGTTACCACGAGTATTAGCAACATAGGTTCATTTTTTTCTGTCTATTATACTGAATCAGAGCATTAGTCCATCAAACTTAGTATTGTCTATGCTCCTGACTTACCTGGAGATGCTGGGGATTAAACTTGGGAACCTTCAACATGCCCAGCAGATGCCCTTCTTCTGAGCTACTGCACAGATCGATCAATTTGAATGGGAAGATAGCCGTAAAGGAAGCTTCCTGCATATGCCATGTGAAACATACATGTGTGTTGCACTCTCACCTGCCACAGATTCTTTACCTGCAGCATGCCAAGTTGCTGCATCTGAGCCCTCATAAAAAGATTCCCCTAGAAAGAGAGAAAGTGTCCTTGTTTTGTGCTGCTGAGCAGCAAGAGGATATGGCCCCTAAACTTCCTAATATATGCTTGGAGAGAAGAGAGCTTTTATCCCTAGCAGCAATGCCCTGCCTCCATTTGCATGGAAGATTAATATAAGTCACAAATCCTCTGCAAGCAGCTTTACTTACAGCAATACAGTCTGCTTAAAGTCTGCAGAGAAGCTGCAATTTTCCCATAAAAAAGAAAAGAAAAGCATTTCGTAGGACATTTGTCAAAAATCATTGCCACAAAAAACAAAAACAAAAAAACCGGCATTGTGTTACACTGCATTCCAAAGAAATTTAGGTTTTGTTTCTTGTTTTAAATCCACCTATCTACATCTGGTACAGAATTGTATAAATGGGTTTGATTTTAAAAAATTGTCAAAATCCCAGCAGCAATGCTAAACCTTGTAAGGAATAGCAACAATCCGGCTGTTGCCAAGTAGTTCCTGAAAAATAGAAAAGCACAAATGAAATCTCCTAATTTGGGAGTGCTTAATGAAATACAAATCTACTTGCTAAGACTTTCTGATAATTGCTGGTGGTAAAGAAGGATTTTTTTTTTAAGGGAAAGTGTTCTTATTTGGGGTACAACCTGTCATTATTTCTTTCCATAAATCGTGTCCTCTCTAAAAGAGGGCACGTGTTGCGGTGAGACCTGGAGACTGACCTCCTGGTTGTGGGTGGGTTTATAGGATAGCCACAACACCTGATTGGTAGGTCCCTCGTTGCTGGGTGTAATCCGGCCAATGGGTGTGGTGTAAAACGATTGAGGGACCTATATAAACCTATGCATGAGTCCCAGAGCTTCCTCTTTCGGCTCGTGCATCGGAACACCCGCCCACCTCTCCCTACTTTTAGGGCATTGCGCTTGACCTTGCTATGCCGTCGTGTGTCGTGTGTCGTTGGGACAGGGGCATGACAGGAATTTTCCCCACTTGGCTGATTGGCTGTTGCCATTTGGGTTTCGTCTGCCACGTAGCAAATCGTCACAACTTGTAAGGTTGCGGATAGGCACTGGTTCAGGTGATAGGGATGGGAGAACGCTCTCACCATCCCTATGTGAAGGGTATTCCATTAAAGGAATCCAGGGACTCAACTTCGTTTGGTCAACCCCCGAGAGGGGTTTGTGCCCGTGCCTGAGTCCAGGGGAGCATCTGGGGAGTGAACAGAGTCTGTTCCCAGGCTTTTCACCTACCTCAGGTGTTCACCCTTGGCTGACCTATGATAGAGCTCTGGGTCAGCGCTACCTGCAAGGGTGCAGGGAGCTAGTCGAACCAGAGCCTATGCAACCACTCACTTTTCTGTGATCAATAAAGTTGTGGCCTAAATTCTGCCAAAAACCAAAACTAAAATTTGAGTCAAATGTGTGTTTATTTAGGGGGGAGGTCTCTGGGTCTGAACATGCAACTATGAAATGAGCACTGGGGATTTATAGCTGTACCTACTTGTTGTTTGCCATCCTGTGCTCCTTTGGGAGGGAGAGAAATGTAATAAAATAAGTAGATTTCTGCTTCCCCAGCCCCATGTGACCTTTGCATCTTACTGACCCATAACTAAAACAGAGTTGGCCCTGGCATGGTATAAGTGTCATTGGAAAAGCAACAACTGGGGTGCCAGGCATATTTTATCCAAATCTTCTTCCAATCCTTCCATCTGCACAAGCATTTCAGTTTGCCAGACAGAATGATTCCCTTCTCTTCCCTTTGTCTGCTGTTCTGGGGGGTTCTCCTGATACCTCCCACCCCATGCCAATTTGAGGGGCAGGAAGGAAAAGGGGGGGGAGAAAAGCCCCACTGCACCACTGGAAGTCCTTGCACAGGACTTCCAATGACAGGGCTAGTTAACTTCACAGCCCATTTGAAACACATTATTTCCCTCAAAGAATTATGAGCACTGAGATTTACCCCTCACAGAGTTGCAATTCCCAGCAATGCTGAACAAAACTACATTGCCCAGAATTCTTTGGGGGAGTAATGTGTTTGGAATGTGTTTTAAATGTAGAAAATTCACATAGCCTGGGGATCTTCGATGGCATGAAGGTGGAGACTGACCAGACAGCATCTTCAGCACATTTGAGCATTTGAGTGCACACATTCCACTTGGGCTCACCTGCTATTTATTGTGACCCACCAAGCTGCAAAATGCCGATTTGCATTTGCTTTCCCTCGGGGCCACCTCCATGTTAATCTATAGTGATGCAGGCTGTGAGAATCTAATCATCACACCTTCACCGAAAAGATCTTTCGGCTTCGCCTTCCCTGCTCTGCTTCTGCATGGCCTATCTCTGGCATTGATGGGCGGTGGGGGGAGTTTCTGCAGTGCGAAGATAAGCAAGGTGGCTGGATCCATTTATTATTGCATTCCTAGCCTGCAGACAGCAATGAATACCAGTGCCTCAAATGAGAGGCACAAGGAGTTTCAGGCACAGCAGCTGGCAAAACAAGCACCAGGGAGGAGAGAGGAAAAACTAATTAAACAATAGAAGAACAAAGCTAGGAGGCTGGACTCTGGAAATGAGACTGGTGCAATGGGACTCCAGGATCCAACACTGCAGGCAAATGAGACATCACAGTGCAGGCTTATTCATCTGAGTGGGGCAGGCACATTCTGAATGGCCAAGGTTACCTAATGCGTGGACCAGGGCTTCAGCACATCCAAAGGGCTGACAATCATGAATGCTCTACCTTTCGAAACCTTGCAGGAACCTCTTAGTCAACTGGCTAATCAAAAAGATTGCCCCTGCCTTCTGCCATTGTGCAAGAATGGCATTGGTACATCACTTTATATTGGTTCCATTTATATTCCGTAAGTGCTATTTGTTAACTATGAGACATTATTGTTATCATTTGTACAGCAAACGGTAAATGAAAGGAGGGTGACTGAATGTAAAGTTGTCTGCCAGAGCAAGAGAGCTCGAGCAACCTTGAGCACATTTTAATTAGGGATGAGTAAAACCCAGTCTTGTGTGGACATATGTTCTAACAACCGTTCCCACACGAACGTGCCTAAGTATTCAGATCAGCCTTGGATGCTTTTATATCCCACCAGCCTCGGATGTAAAGTGGATAATGACTGGTGACAGAGCCTTCTACATTGTGGCACCCTGTTATTGTAATTCCCTTCACAGAGAAGTTTGCCTCGTGCCCAGTTCATTTTCCTTTCAGCAGCAGGACTTATCCTGCCCAAGGCTTTAAAGTGTTTTCTCTAACGTCTATATGTGCATTTTATTCAGGTGTGTTCTGTTTTATGCCTCTGTGTTATGCTATATGATGCCTTATTGTGAGTTTTGCAATTTGTTGCCTAAGAAATGCCTTGCTGGATCAGAGCAAAGTCCAGCATTATTATTATTTTGCAAGGATTTCAGTAACCAGCAGCTGGAACACTATAAACTGGCCAATGGTCCAGCAGGGAAACATAGCCTGAATTCTGATCTGAATGAACATAGGAAGCTGCCTTATACTGAATCTGACTAGTTTGGCTTGTTCCTGGATGCTGGATGCACCTTTACTTTCCCCTGAAAGCATATTTAACACTGAAGTAATCCTCTTGATTTCCCCCCTCCTCTCTCTATCCGCAAACTGCTCCCAGAACTATGACTTTTTGCATCAGAAGTGCAGCTTTCAGCCCTCCTGAGCAGCTACAGATAAGAGAACAGGAGTGCATCTGTAGGGGAGAACTTTAATGCAAAACACTGAGTTGCTTTGATTCTGGTTTGGTGCTTTGCCAAGGAAATAATTATCATTTAAGGATTAATTAAAGAATCTGCAATTGCAGGTTGTGCTGAAGGTGCTTAACAGGAACTAGGATTTGTCAAGTTATTGCATAATAAACAGTGTTTGAGGCAACTAAATGCATACATTCTCATTTCCATTCCATCAGTGGAAGAAGTAAGGGGACATGTCACTGAGTTCAGGAAAGATGCTGCAAATATGCATGGCTATAATTGATCAGAAGCAATCCCTGAACAGAGATTTCTAGGTTTTATTTTTGTCTTAGTTGTGTTTTGTTGTTTTGAATTAGGGCTAACTACTGATATGAAATTTACCTATATCAACAACCCACCGTGCTGCTATGTGATGCCAATAGTAGTTTGACACTGATATGAATCTGTATCCCTTTCTCTCTCTCTAACCTACATAATAAGAGAATAAAAAGAACCTTGCTAGATCAGATCAATGGTCCATCCAGTCCAAGGGTACAAACCTGTGGCCCATCAGAGGTTGTTCTTCTACAGCAGGCATAGGCAACCTTGGCTCTCCAGATGTTTTGGGACTACAATTCCCATCATCCCTGAGCACTGGCCCTGTTAGCTAGGGATCATGGGAGTTGTAGTTCCAAAACCTCTGGAGAGCCAAGGTTGACTATACCTGTTCTACAGCTTCCATCGTCCCTACTTATTGGCTATGCTGACTGAGACTGATGGGGGCTAAGTCCAATAACATCTCAAGGGCCACAGTTTCCCCATCTCTGATTTAGTCTAGAATGTTATTTCCAGCAATGGCTAACCAGGAAGCTCCACGGAGCACACAAAAAGAGCACAGAAGCAATGGCCCTCCACTGTTGTCAGTTCCCCCAGCACCTGCTATTCGAAACATGGCATCTGAGCATGGAATTTCTAGTAAGAGTTAATAGGTTTTTTTAATAGAGTCATGGTCAGCCTTACCATTAGGCAGAGGGAGGCAACTGCCTTGGGAGGTAGATACTGGTAGCAGCAGCATCTGCCAGCTGTTCCTCATAAGCCCCTTAGCCATTCTCCTGTGTTGCCACATGGCCTGTCCTGAGACTCCTGATTTGCACAAGTGCCTCAGGTGCAGTAGAGGTTGCCAGTGTGGTGTAGTGGCTAAGAGCAGTACACTCGTAATCTGGTGAACCGGGTTCGCGTCTCCGCTCCTCCACATGCAGCTGCTGGGTGACCTTGGGCTAGTCACACTTCTTTGAAGTCTCTCAGCCCCACTCACCTCACAGAGTGTTTGTTGTGGGGGAGGAAGGGAAAGGAGAATGTTAGCCGCTTTGAGACTCCTTTGGGTAGTGATAAAACGGGATATCAAATCCAAACTCTTCTTCTTCTTGCCATCTTATCACCAGTGTTGAAGTAAGATTCAGCTGTCAATTCAGTTGACTTGTGTATATGGAATGGAGAGGAAGCACCATATTCCCCTTTGCCTCAGGAAGTAAAATGTCTTGGACTGACCCTCCATGCATTTGCCTAATCCCAACACTGAAGCAATCATATTCCTATTTAGATGCATCTTGAGGCATCTTGGTAAATAAGGCTGTTTTGGGTCCCACTTTATTCTGCAAATGTGCAAATTAAATTTCCCATAATACAAATACCCTTTAAAAACTGAATTTACCATTCAGAACTTTGCACCTTTTCCTATGTAATACAAACCAATACTGATATATCTGCTAAGATATCGGATCCCTGGTGAGACAGGAAACTAGTGCAGAATAGAACTGAAGGATTTATGATAGGAAAGCTAAACATGGGGTGGCAAAATCACAAAAGAGAGCTCTAGATAAACTGAAACAAATGTTAAGTACTAGTCTGCATTTGTTAGTACAAATCCTGGGGAAGTCTTCATTTTGCAGGCAGATAGATCCAATGGTAGTCTTGGGTTGCGATCCAAAGCACCCATAAAACCAAGCTGTGGGAGAGGGGGTTAGGATTGAGTGTAAATGTCACTCTGCGCCTGCCTCTGCCTTCCATCTGCCAAACATGCAATGTGGGTGACTTGCTAGTGGAGCTTGGCGGAAAACCCTGAAATGGGGTGTTCTGAGAGCAGGGAGAGGGCAGGGTAGAAATTGTTGGCAGGAGCATCCTACTCTCGTGTAGGACCCTGGCAGAGACACATGCCCGACTGGCATGTTCTCTCCCTCCTGGTCAATCTTTCAGGAGCTTCAAAAGCTTTCTTCTGCCCGAACATCACAGCGACTGATACCAAGAAGCATCAGCACACTTAGGGATCCGCAGAGTCTTCTCAGCATGCGTAACAGACCTCAGCAACTCAGCGTTTTGGCTAATCTACTTTATTTACATATAAACACACGGAACACTGCAACATGGCTCCCTCTCTCTCTAGCATCAGACAGCAAAGAGAAAGTACAAAGGACAATAGTCCCACTTCATGGAACACAGTAACACAAACTTCCCACTCTGTGGAATGAAAACATACACCGCCATGTGATAGACAACAATCCCATGACTGCAGATACGGGGAATGAATCTCCAACAGAAATGTGATGTCTTACAGGCAGCAGTGTTTGGCTTCCAGCCCAATCTGCCTGCTCTCCATTTCGCCATGAGCAGCCAAACTCCAGATGCGGTGCTGGCTTTGCCACTCCTCCAAGTCCCAATGAGTGAGGGTGGGTTAGATTGCTCTGTTAGTGAAGTACATTATCGTTGGGTAATTAGAATATTTCAAAACACAGTAAATTTGTTCTTCTGATTTATAGTCCTGATTCCTACTGGGACTCAACTCCCCAATATTAGCAGTAAGCTTATTTTTTTACTCTTAACTTATTCTTCTACAGGGAGCTCTCATCAGAACTTTGCTGCCCTTACATTTAGCAAACATTTAAGCAATAAATGTTTAATCATTCCAGAAAAAGCACTGTAAATAAAATGCTTTGTGAATTAGGATCATTGGAGAGTAATTAGGACCCTTAATGCCTAAAGGATAAATAACATCTTCCTATTTGGGAATCATTTACAGGCTTTCCCACAGAGCAACAGTATATAGGAAGCAATTAAGCAAAAATAGATGTAGGGGAGAAATGCCTTTGAAGTACCTTGTAATGATTTCTATATGCTTTGGGACTCTGATACCCCAGTGAGTGCTAAAACTTTTACTATAATTGTTTCAATTTCAGGTAAAAATATTCCCATATTTTTCCCTGCAGAGACCAGAATCTATTTCGACTTTGTATCACAAAAGCTATATAAACTGGAGTACAAATAAAATGCAAAGAGAAACATTTGACAATTTTGGAATGAAATCATTCCCCACTTGGGCCCCTAAGTGAACAGTCCTGGGAATGCCACATATCCAAAATCTTGATTTACCACATCCTAAAGGATTTTCAAACCTGGAGCATGGTTGATGTAGACTAGAGCATTGGCAAACTAGGCTCTGAACACATATTCAGACTTCATGACGATGTCAAAATCCACCAAAAAATAGCGGGGAAATGCTGATTTTGCTATAGGGCAAATGTGTCGGTTGTGTGAGTCAGCATTTTGGCATCTGAAGAAACACAGATTTGTTTCACTGGAGATGGAACATTTGGTTGTAAATACCAGATTTTAGAAGTATTTATGTAGTTGAGACTTGGCCCTAGTCTAATTACTAATTATTTAAATGCAAAAGGCAATTACTATTAAAATTAAGTATAAAAGTAATTAATTTATATATCGTTTAATGGCAAAATTGGCTTTAAAGCAGTTTACAAAGTTGTACAAAGATTAATTTAAGATCTGACCAGCTGCAATTAAACTATACAATAAAACAAACCCATTAACATGAAACAATTATAGCAATTAAAACAGGAGACTTGGGACTAATGATCAAAGGTATGCCTGTATAAACAGCTGCATCTTCAAAACCCGGCAGAATGCCAGTATAGATAAGTAAAGCAACAATATGTGATTATTTCAGGGGAATGACAGTATGAGCAAGGTCAGGGGGATCCCTGTGGGAATGTATCACCCCTGTATAGGATAATGTGGGGTTCCAGTTCATTACAAATGACACCCATACACATTCTTTTCAATATCAATATTGAAATATACTCGGAGTCAAGTGTGAATTTCATGTCTTTATTCAGCTCATAGTAGCAAGGAATGAATCTTTCCCCAAAATGTCTGCTATATATACATTATTTACACAATGGGCCCCATGTGATTGGCTAATTCCGGGCTACTCCTGTAGGCCAATCAGGTTGCAGATTCACTTCATCCAGGAGCCTTGCAGGCCAATCGGGTCACTGATTCACTTCCACCTGGAGCTGGATTGGGTGGCTCTTGCGGACCAATCAGACTGCTGCATTCTGAATCCTATTGTTCTGGGACCAATCAGACTGCTGCATTTTGGATCCTATTGTTCTAGGATTCAGCTCAGTACATAACAAATATGCATATCATATTTCATCCTTCCCTTTCTCCATTCCATTCTTACCAAACTTTACCCCCCCCAAAGCAACAGAAATTTAGCATTCGATTGGGAGAACTGCATCTAAGGTTACATTCCAAACCCCAGTTACCTGGGAGTAAGCCCCATTCAATTAACTTGAGTAAACTGTGAGTAAATTATGGTTAGGGACGAGCTGTAATTTGGCTGGTGTCATATACAAAGAAGAAGAAAAAGCTCATTTCTGATTTATCAGTTTTAATGGGGACGGGGAGAAAATGCCTCCAAGGAGATGTTGAAATGTGTTAAAGAAAAAGGAGCATCCATCTGGATGTCAAAACCTTCTACAGAATTCCTCTTCTTTATCTTGTCAAAGAACCTGGAAGCTGAACTGTGATCACTGTAAGAAAGTCTCTCTCTCTCACACCCCATTCCCCACCTTTTGTTATTTCTCAGTCACATTTCAAGTAATGCAGAACTTTGTATTCTTCTCACAAGGAGGGTTAAGGGCTTTGCTGCTGTTTCATGAAACAGGAATTGGGATAAAAAGAGTTCTTTTTGTTTCATGTTGGAATAGATCTCTTTTGTCTCTACTGCCTTAGGGAATTATCTCTTGATCTTGGAAAGAGAAACCTGTAACTATAAATGTGGTTTCTAGGATTGTTAAGAAGAGAGAGAAAAGAACTTCTGGCGCCATGTCTACTTTTTAAAAAAACGTGCTCGGCATGGTTTCTTAATATTACACGTTTCGCTTTAACAAAGACACCAACATTACAAATTTCAGCTTGTGGTCATGAATGCAGTCACCAACCTTTTTGGACGAGTGGGCACATTTTGAATTTTGAGAGACAGTGCCGAGGGCACTGGTCACAAAATATCTGCCGTCAGGGGGAAATGGCATAACACAAAATGGCTGCAACGTGGAGCGTGGCGTAACACATAATTAGAAAGACAGCCACTTCTGGCAGCCCTATGCTCACCATGGGAAGTCAGCTATATCCTGCTGGTTCTGAATGCAGAGTTCACACAATATTGATTTCACTCACTCACTCACTCTCACACACACAAACACACACACACAGAGAGAGAGAGAGAGAGAGAGAGAGAGAGAGAGAGAGAGAGAGAGAGAGATGTTGTTGCTGTCTAACAGCAACAGGGAACATTCCTCAGTACCAGGAAAAAATTGCAAGATGGCCACTCCACACTCAAATCTCATTTCACAGGAATCATGTAGAGATTACCTGCACCTTTTGCCCCCTAACTTTCTTTTTAGAAATTTCATTTTCTTGAACGGGAGTCAGCAACCTTTTTCAGCCGTGGGCTGGTCCACCGTCCTTCAGACCATGTGGTGGGCCAGACTATTTTTTTTTGGGGGGGGAATGAATGAATTCCTATGCCCCACAAATAACCCAGAGATGCATTTTAAATAAAAGCACACATTCTACTCATGTAAAAACACCAGGCAGACCCCACAAATAACCCAGAGATGCATTTTAAATAAAAGGACACATTCTACTCATGTAAAAACACGCTGATTCCCGGACCGTCCACGGGACGGATTGAGAAGGCAATTGGGCCACATCTGGCCCACGGGCCTTAGGTTGCCTACCCTTGTTCTTGAAGGAAAGAACGAAATCTCAAAGCCTGGGGCACTTGGCTAATGAAAACCCTTGTGGGCATCATGGCACCCATGAACACCCATTTGGGGACTGCTGCAATGGAGCCACTAACTTATTCATTATTTGGAGTGGGTGTGTTAAAGTTTCTAAAAACAATCAATGGGCAATTTACTTTGGGCAGTATTATAATAATGAGCCCCATCAGCACAAGTATTTTCACTATCACAATGGGACTCCCCCCCTTCTCCCACCCCACATGCCCCAGGCGCTCCCCAACTTTGATTCTATGCAGCCTACCACTTGCAGTCTCTTCACCTAACCAGTGTTCTCCAAATTAAAGTGTAAAAAAATAGAATTTTGGGGAGAAGAGCAAAGACACATTTTATCTACACAACTAGCTGTATAATGATTGGCACTGGGGTGGTATTAAGAGCTTTGTGAAGGGCTATGCTATTGGGGGGGGGATTCAGCTTGGTTTGCATTTAAATGCTAGCCACATTAAATGTAGATTTTGCCAGAACAATACCCAACTGAAACCCAATTGTTCTTCAAAATTTGCCCCTCTCTTATTGTTGTGATATGTGTCTTCAACCAAAAAACATGTACAAAAATGCACATATTTGGGGCATAAATGTCCATAAAATTTCACATATTTGTGGAAATAATGTGCAAAAATGTAATAGGCAATATTGATTGCAAATATGTGTGTGTTGGAAGAAACTGTCCACAAAATTAAATTACTGTACTGTTGTTTTAGGAGAGATGTACACAAAAATGTCGAAAAGTCTTCATTAGGACTTTTTTAAAAAAAAAGCAAACTAATGTAGAAACATGGCAATCTGAATGTAAGATCAGAAAAAGGGAAAGTGAGAGAAGATGAAATTGACAGATTTGTCTCTCCCTGCACTGAAGCAACCTCCTTCCCGGCACACAAAAGCAGCATTGATTTGCATAGCCTCTAAAAAGTCTACAGACAAAAAACTATGTACTCTTGAGCTGCCATCTACTGACACATTTTCTACCGGCACTAGAAAATGTAGAAATGCCATTCCTTTCTTAAATAAATACAATTTCTTTTCAAGTGAGAAATATATGGCAGCCCATTTCAGCAGCTGATTTTAGGGGCTGAGGAGGGATCAAGTTTCAGCCAGTGCTCAGATTACTGGAAGTCCGGGAGGGAAGGATGCTTGATAAGAATCTGATGCACCATCCTCTGACTCTTCACACTTGGAGCAGAATCCCTGTAAATTTCTGCATAAACAATAGCTTAGGGAGCTTGAAATAATAATAATAATAATAAA
Source organism: Darevskia mixta (assembly GCA_034641385.1). Lineage (NCBI taxonomy): Eukaryota > Metazoa > Chordata > Lepidosauria > Squamata > Lacertidae > Darevskia > Darevskia mixta. The sequence continues at coordinate 6,366,851 of JAWWNH010000001.1, read as the reverse complement.
TAATGTAATAATGTATATCCCACCCATCTGGCTGGGTTTCCCCAGCCACTCTGGGAGCCTTACAACGTGTATAAAAACACAACAAAACACCAAATGTTAAAAAACAAAATATCCTATACAAGCAACAAACTAACCAATAAATCAATAGAAATCAATAACAGCAACAATAAGAACAATAATAAACACTTTACCCAAATTAAAATAGCCACCAACCCCAACTAAACATTTAACCAACACCAACCCGACAAAAAACAAAACTGAGGAACCAAAAATAAAACAGTTTAAAACATTTTAGCCAGTTGCCCCAACCCAAGAGTTGTTCCAGCAATGTCTCAGTGGCCTCCCAGGAGCCTCTTTCAGCTGTTCAGGGTGAGTCTGGGCTCTGCCCCCTAGGCCAGGTGGAAATGGGCCTTGCAGCAGGGAATTATGGGGGAAAGGGAAGAAAGTTCCCTGAATGAAATCCGTATGATCCATACGCCACACTCTCTGATTCCTCCCCACAATTTTAGCTAAATCATACCTCGCCTGTAGCTTTCTAAAGCAGCAGCTAAATACAGCCCCAAGAGCTAATGGGGTTTCCCCCTTTGGTCTCCCCCTCATAATTCAAGCACTGATTCCATCCCAAATGTTTGGTGCTAAAGGTTCCCCCAACCACAAGTCTCTGATCTCTTGTCATCCTGAGCCACCTTCCCCTCATTTCTTGACTGTCTCCTGTCCTGCTCTTCTTTCTAGTTTGCTTCCTGTGTCTGTGTGCAGTATCCTATCATCCCTGACCATTGGCCAACAACATCTGGAGGGATACAGATTCCCCGTCCTTGCCTTAAGGTACGCTTATTTAAGAAACGCTTGAGGACAGAGGCAAAAAGAGAAGGTGTTTTTGGAGACGGGAAGCTCAAACATTTGAATATAATTTAAATATTCATGTCTCTTAACATGAAGGCAAATCTTTCTGCAGGGAAATGTTAACAGTGGAATTGTAAAAGCTCCCTCATTTTACAAAAATTAATCTTTCAGCTTCACTTGATAAGAACATTTTCTTGACACCATGCTGGCATATGCATGCAAAAACCAGTCCATACAAATAAGATCAAAGACTTGGGACTTTGTAAACTATTTCCACTCTAAAATATTTATGTATAAAAGGCGCTGGAATTTGCATTTGAGGACCATTTCTAGGGGAGGGAAGATGTTAAGTTACTTTGGCAATTCTAATGCTAGCCCCCATTTGCAAATCAATGTAAAATAAATCAATAACGGAGACTTCATGCTGTGACATCCACCGCCAATGAATCTAACCACCAATATCAAATGAGTGGGCACAAGTCATGCATTCCCAGGCACAAGACTGTCAATGCAGTTGTTCTCTGCTAGTGCACCTCAACGTGGTGCCCTCCAGATGTTTGGAGCTAAAACTCTCATCAACCCCAGCCAGCATGGCCAATGGAGAGGAATGATGGGTGATATAGTGCAAAACACCTGGAAGGCATTAGGCTGGGGGAAACTACCCTAGTGTGAAGATGATCCAGCAGCAATTTGTAACCATGAGCACTGAGAATGGAGAGAGAGAGAGAGAGAGAGAGAGAGAGAGAATCCATATGTACAGATCCACATGGCATCCTGCTGCTTAGAGAAAAAAGGACAGATTGAGCAATGCTTGTATAACCCGAGACTCTGCTATACATGGAAAACCAGATCATGCCATGCCAATGGGGAAAACATCTCTTCTGCTCTCTCTGAAAGCCCAGGACCATCCATTTGTGGAAACAATTCAGCAGCGTATGAACATTATCCACTGAGACATGAATGGCTTCTTGTCCTAGTTCTGGTGGAATGAATGTTTCTTACCTGCATGCTTGCTGCTGCAACTTCTAGATTAATTTAGCACTTTTTGGAACTTCTCTAACTAGGTGCCTTGATTCATCATCTTGCTACAGAAACATAGGAGGCTTCCAAGTAAGACAATTAGTCTATCTAGCTCACTGACTGCCAAGGACTTTCCAGGATTTAAGACAGAAGTCCTTCCTGGCTTTACCTGGGGATTCTGAGAACTGAACCTAGGACCTTCTGTGCACAGCATGTGACTTACTTTTTAATGAATGCCAGAGACTGCAGTAGATGGGCAACAATCTTGTATTGTCTAAGTGACTGCACAACAGACCTAGCAAACTACTGTGGACCTTTCTTGTGCTTCAGTTCTTCAGTTCAATTTCAGTTCCCATGCCATATCATATGTAAGGCATTGCCTGTCTATTCAGCCTCACATTTCACCATGCTTACCAATGAGCTACAAACCTCTCCCTTTTTAGATATGAAAAATCTAACGTGTGCATGCAACATTCTCCTATCCCTATTTAAGTAGAAGGAGCAGTTCCATCAACAACAAAAAAGGATGTGTTTGCTGAACAAGGCTGCCCATTGACCTTAGTGAGCCTGTACTTACTTTAGCTTTGGGTATTATAGGTATTAAAGGTAAAGGTAAAGGGACCCCTGACCATTAGGTCCAGTCATGTCTGACTCTGGGGTTGCACCGCTCATCTCGCTTTATTGGCCGAGAGCCGGCGTACAGCTTCCAGGTCATGTGGCCAGCATGACAAAGCCGCTTCTGGCGAACCAGAGCAGTGCACGGAAACGCTGTTTACCTTCCCGCCGGAGCGGTACCTATTTATCTACTTGCACTTTGATTTGCTTTCGAACTGCTAGGTGGGCAGGAGCAGGAGCAGGAACCGATCAACGGGAGCTCACCCCGTCATGGGGATTCGAACCGCCGACCTTCTGATCAGCAAGCCCTAGGCTCTGTGGTTTAACTCACAGCGCCACCTGGGTCCCATAAGGACATTACATTAGTCCAAAATTGAGGTAACTAATGCAGAGCAAGATCATTCCTGTTCAATTGGCAGGCTGGCCAATGCTGATATAAGGTGTGTCTAGCTTCATTGGTCAAAGAGTGACCAAACTATGAATTTGCTCCTTTGGGTGGAGAGAGTGCAACCTTGTCCACAACAGGCATATCACAGTGGAGCTGGAAGTGCATGTTTAAATGGTAGGATAAATACTGCTGCTGCTGCTGCTAGAATGATTACATTGTTATTTAGCTTAAAGAGAAGGGGAAATGTGCCACTCTTATATGATAGGAAAATTCCACTGAGTCTGAACATGTTAGAAGCTTCTTGGTTACTAGAGAACAAATTGGAATTTCAATAGCTCTCATAGGTTCTTACAGCACAGGATTATTATTTTGTCTGTAGCATTTATGCTTACAAACATTATAGTAATTGAATATTCATCTGCTGCTGGCTGCCAGGGATTCTAATATATTCAAATTATCACACTAGCATATTTGCATAGTAGAAATAAGTCTTACTTACTCCAGAGAGGTGACTCTAGTGTATGGGGAAGATAAAAGACAACCTAGGGCCCATCAGATTTGGGGGGGGGGGCGAGAAATTTTTTTTAACTGGGTGTGAGGTATATGTGTTTTAGGTGCTCCCCTCCTTACTATGGTCAACATTTTAAAAACTCTTGCTGCACCATTCAGACACCAGTTCCTTCATGGTGATATAGAACTAAATATGGTGGGATGGGGATAATGTTTTCCCAGAAGTTTGGAAATTTTGGGGGTCTCTTGTCCTGCATGGTACAGTGGTACCTCGGGTTAAGAACTTAATTTATTCTGGAGGTCTGTTCTTAACCTGAAACTGTTCTTAACTGTTCTTAAGAGACTGTACCATGCAGGTACCACTTTAGCTAATGGGGCCTCCCACCGCCGCCACACCGCAACCGTGCAATTTCTGTTCTTATCCTGAAGTTCTTAACCTGAGGCAATACTTCCGGGTTAGTGGAGTCTGTAACCTGAAGTGTCTGTAACCCGAGATGTCTGTAAACCGAGGTACCCCTGTACTTTTAAGATTAATCAATTCATGCTTCAATCTTGAACATATTTATCAGAGAGCAACCCACGTGGAATTTAACGGGGCTTACTTCATAGTAATGTACAATTATTGTGGCATGAATCCACACTAGAAACTGTGACAGCAGGGACCCCTTCAGAACCAAGATAAGGCACTTAGGTACTAAGTCTTAGTGAAACTGCAGTCCTTATTATCCACTGTTTCTTTGCAAAGTTGGAACAGACACATAGGGGCCACACAACTTTTCTCCCAGCAGAGAAACAATTAAAATCATTGCATCTTAGAATTGTAGAGTTGGAAGGATTGTGACAGCAGAGACCCCCTCTGAACCTAAGTAAGACATTTTTCAGTTTAGTTGTTGTTGGCGTTGGTCTGCATAGACAATGTATTGACAATGAAGTGTGTCTCCAGGGGTGAAGACAAACCACAGTGTTATCAGCACCAGAATAACCTTTCTGGGGTGCAAGCCTTAGCAGTGTGCATGGAGGTCCTGGGCTGCCCAGACAACAACCCCACCCCCCTCTCGGTCTCACTGATGTGGTACAAAGGAAAGCAGAGCAATACAGCTGGCACCAGCTTAGCTACAAGAACTGCTGGAAAACAGTGCACAATGCACCACCCAACTGTCTTAGAGACTCCACTCAGGATTTCTGTAGGGTTTACTCCTCAGCTTTTTCTTCTCCTGAAGGTATCCCACAAGGCAGCAGAGGTTTAGGTTCAGAGTTTACCTTCTTCTAGATGGGCTACCTTCCCAGGTTGATGAGCCCCATCTGCCCTGCACTTCCCTCTACAGCATGTGCAGAAACCGTCTTCTTGACATTGGACCCAATATTGGTTTCATCTGCTCAATCAACCAGAGCTTGTCTTCATGTGCAAAAGAAGTCCCCAACTCAGCAAGGGTTTGAGACCCATTGGCTACCCTCACCTGGTTTAATCAGCCAGTTGAAGCCATTTCCCAGGGTGTGGCCTCTGTTACATGCTGACAACTTCTAGGAGCCACAGGTGAGAGCTGAGCTCAGAGTGGGGACCAAAGGTGGACAGACTACCCCACAAAGCACACAGCGTATCCCCCATCAGAGGTACTACCCCTCCCCCCAACAGGTGCTAAGTATTTGTAAAACAGAATGCTTAAATGTCCATGATATCTTTACAAGGGAGAAGGATGGGAAGAAAACTTGAACTTGGCCACACCCCCATGAGTTTTTAGTAATCCCACCAGGTCTAGTGGGCACCAGCCACCATGGCTTACAGATGTGTTCATGCAAATACAACTTTGGGAATCTTTAAATTTGGAAGCAGCGGCCTGCCACAGTAGTTATACCATTACATTAGTACCAATTTAGAAATGCCAATACCATCTTGCTTACTGAGGGAAATTAGAAAGAGTTGACAAATGGAGGTAAAATGTTTATTTACACAAAGTGGTGGGAAATGAGTAGAATACTTTTGCATTGTGATGTACCAAATCAGAAATTTAAAATAGTAAGATGAACAGTTGCCGGAAAGTACACAGTCTGTCCAAATCAATATAATCAGTTCCTATTCACAAGACACAGAAATGCAGAGGGTGGATAGTTTGCCTTATATGGAGTGTGTACTAAATAATTGGCAGAGTTGAAATGAAAGCCTGAATGCTTGGTGGGGGGTGCAGGTGGTGTGTGGAGTTAAGCTGCTAAAGACTGAGTTTGGAAACACAAAAAACTGAAAGACGCTGAGATTAGGGAAATCAGAAGGATAGAGCTAGGAGGGAGAAACAAAATGCTAATAATTACATTTTCAGAGGAAGTGGTTCCCTGTGACCTGTGGTGGCAAACTCTTGGTTGTGTACAGGCTTCCAGTGTAAGAGGAAACGGATCGCTAGTTAATTCATATTCTCAGTTCTTCTTCTTCTTCTTCTTTCTTCTTCTTCTTCTTCTTCTTCTTCGGTGATCACTCGTAGCTGAGTAAGATTGTCTTCCATAAACACGGTTTTAACAGTGAGTCCGTAAGTGACTGTGGAGACCAATTCTGGATCCACACGTCCTTCCACAGTGGGGACATTGGTTTCCGGGCGGGAGTTGATCATGGTGTGGATTTGCCGAGCGTGCCATCCTCTTAGCACGTTTCTCCCTTGCGTCCTGAGTTCGAGTGTCTTCAAAGCCCATGAGTCATGACACCTTTGCTAAAGGCTGTTCTCCAACTGGAGCGCTCGCAGGCCAGTGTTTCCTAGTTGTCGGTGTTTATACTACATTTTTTTAGATTTGCCTTGAGACAGTCTTTAAACCTCTTTTGTTGATCACCAGCATTACGCTTTCCATTTTTAAGTTCAGAATAGAGTAGTTGCTTTGGAAGATGATCATCAGGCATCCACACAACATGACCAGACCAACAAAGTTGATGTTGAAGAATCATTGCTTCAACACTGGTGATCTTTAATAACTAATAACTTACCAGTGTCCGAGTTATTACCAGATAACATCAATGCAAGTGCCCTGTCTCATAGTGGAAGGGAGATCATGAAGAGTATCTGGCCAATCAGAACTCCCAGCCAGGTGACTGAGGTGTCCATCATGAAAAAGGCAGTATCAGTCACCCAGGAAATGCAAATGTAGGTTCATTCTAATTACTAGTAGAAGGTATTTTCTGGAGAAAGCTTACACACATACACACTTGGAAGACAATTTGGCTTATTTGAACCCAAACTGGATCCTATCACACTTACAGTGACCATAACAGTGGAGCCAAAGACGGTAAAATAACTATAGTGGCAATGTATTTTAAAAATCCAGTTAAAAGGTAGGGGATTTTTTTTACACTTTCTACTTGATAAATAATAAATCGAGAAAGTTTGCCCAGACTTTCCAGTAGAAAGTCTTTCCTTAGCACAACCACCAAGCCAATGTCAAGAGATCATAAGCAAAGTTTACTCAGCAACAACAAAAAACCAAAATTGCTTTTAATACTTCACAGAAAACTAATTATGAAATACATTGCCCATATTTTTGTTGCTATGAGTTATTATTGCTCAAATGAAATGAACGTCCGATGGACAACAGTATATTAGACAAAAATGACAAATCACAGATGTTATTTACTACTTTGGCAGATTGCATGAATCAATATGCCATTTGTCAACTAAGTGAGGACTACATTGCTGTTGACCTCATGTCACTTAGAAGCAGTATTGCCAGGAAGGCAAACTTCTCCTCTCACAAGAAAATTTGAGCACAAATGTGGAGAAAGCTTAGAGGGTGGTGGGGTATTTTTTGGTGGGCAGGAGAGAGATGAAAAACAACCTGTCTTTGAATTAGATTTAGCCCAGTATTATCTACTCTGATTGACAGCAGCTCTTTAGGGGAGCCTTCCGTAATCTGGTGCCCTCCAGGCATTTTGTACCACAATTCGCATTGCCTTTGACCAAGGGCCACAGTAGTTGGGATTGGTAGAAGCTGGATTCTAAATAATTGTGGATTTCCCCATCTTCAGAAAGGTTGCTGGAAAGGTTGAGAAAGGTTGCTACTCTAAGCCAGGACTTGTGCCCCACCCCGAATGACTACAACTTCCATCATCTCTGATAGTTGTCTGTGCTGGCTAGGGCTGATGGGAATTGGTATCCAATGACATGGATTAGGCATCGCTGGTCTAGGCAGAGGTCTTTCACAGCCTAGGAAAACTACCTGAGATTCATATAACTGAGGCTGCCTAGGAGCAGCTTGCACTGTGGGAGAGTGCTGCCAAGAGGCCCTTCATTTTTGGGGTTGCTGCTGTTTACCTAGCTGGGACAGAGATGAGGCAGGGTGTCAATGACAGAGTCAGACTGGCTAGCCCAGTGGTGGCTAACCTTGGCATTCCAGATGTTTTGGAACTACAACTCCCATCATCCCTAGCTAACAGGACCAGTGGTCAGGGATGATGGGAGTGGTAGTCCCAAAACATCTGGAGTGTCAAGGTTAGCCACCACTGGGCTAGCCCATCTCTGGTGTTTTCATAGGCCATTTCTGAACTCACCAGTAGCTTTTTCAATGCTCTCCTGTTGTGTGCCTCCAATGGTCTTCAAATCTCCTTGTGGTAGACAGCTTTATCTATCAACTTTCTGCCTTAAAGTCTTATGATCATGGTAGATAAAGGAACACCTGTGTTTTGCATTCAAAGCAGCCTCAAACTACAATGACAACCCAACAAAGGAAAACAAACAAGACTGTTAATTGTCTACAGAAGCAAGCACATTCAATTATCTCTCTCTCTCTCTCTCTCTCTCTCTCTCACACACACACACACACACACACACAAAGATGGAGAGAACCATTTGAAGGGAAGCTATTTAAGGTGACAGCTAAGTGAGCAAAAATTAAGGAGGGAAAGCAGGACTTACCAGTAAGAAACTGGCTGCTGACACTTCTCCTTTTGTTTTCTTTTACCCATTTGTGTTTTTCAGCTCAGTCTCCTGCTAAGGGTTTTTAATAGTGACAGAGGCTGCAGTGTTAATACAGATAACTATTCAGTGCCTTGCCTATTTATCAGTTTAATGATTATATAGACGAGAAAAATTGCTGTCTTCCTTCCAAAGCTGATGAGCTCTTCAGCACTTTATTGCCAGAATAAATGTGGAAAAGTAAAGTAAGAATTTTCAATGCAACCAATGATTAAAAGGATTCACCACTAAATTTTAATTAGTGGCACAAGGGCTATTTGATTGTTCAACTTAAAAATGTGCTTCTGATGAGATAGTAATGTCCAAAAATGCCTTTCATAATGTTTCCTTTGGAGTCATGAAGCATGCAGGCTGAATGGGATGTGAGGCTATGCCAAAAGGTCCTGACCAACATCAGTTCTATCAAACTACATGGATGCCTAGGTGTGATTCACATAGATGTTCAGTGCTATATCCCCTATAGTTATAATCCATGGGTTGCCATCTGATTTTATTCTGCTTTAAGTTTTATTTTAAGCTGTATTTTAATCGATTGTTTGATTTATGTTTTTAATGTATCGTACTTTGATGTTAGCCGCCCTAAGCCCGGTCCTGGCCAGGGAGGTTGGGGTATAAATAATTTTATTATTATTATTATTTCTTTTTTTAAATTTTTTATTTTATTTTATTTATTTATTTATTATTATTATTATTATTATTATTATTATTATTATTATTATTATAATAAAACAAGGAAGCCCCAGATTCCCTTGGACTTCATGTCAACCTTTACAGTTGTTGTTTTTCCCCATGTTCCACAATAACTAACTGGAAAGCCTGGTTACATCTGTGCCATAATCCACACTGAACCCAGTATGTTTTGAAAGCAGTGCTGGAGTGAAATTCAGCTTATTTCACACTGGTCCTGTTTTCCCTTCAAGCTGAGAAGCACATAAAGCCAAGAGGTACAAGCTAAGCCATGCACATTAAATAAAGTCATGAGATTCCCATGTAACACTTGGAACCACATTTTTTTTCCACTATGCCCCCCAAAAGATATATAGCTACAGCTGACCACCTACCGGTACTACAAAACTCATCAGCACCCACCCTTTTCTGGATTGAAACTCATTTGTGTTCCTTTGTTTTTAAAGAGGGTGTAGGACAGGCATTCCCAAACTTTGGCCCTCCAGATGTTTTGGACTACAATTCCCATCATCCCTGACCACTGGTCCTGTTAGCTAGGGATCATGGGAGTTGTAGGCCAAAACATCTGGAGGGTCGCAGTTTGGGGATGCCTGGCATAGGAGGCATTAGGTGGGTAGTACTTCTGGTAGGGGACTCTTTGTGCTCCTTCTGGGGTAGTTTTTCCACCTTTGGTTCGCACTCTGCACTCACCTCTGGTGCTTCATTTATAGCAGGAGTGGTACACCTTTGCCAGACCAAGGGCAACATTCCCTCATGTTCATCCTTCTGAGGGACACATGGCAGTGGTGGGCAGAGTGAGAGGCAGAAACAAGCATGGTAACGGATGTGACTCTCACTTAAACTACATTCCAGCCATGGGAAAGTCAGAGGTTTCTACCCACAAACTTTTCTGCCTCCCTTCCCCACAAAAAATCTGGGCAAGCAAGAAGCATTCGCAGTTCAAGGGCACATTTCAACCAGGCAAATGTACTGAGGAAGGGTATGGTGAGGGGCAAGCCCTGGGGAGAGGGAATGTGAAGAGTGGGCATGGCCTGGGGCAGGTCCTGGGGGCCATACAAGGAGGCCTAGAGGGCCACATTCAGTCCCCATTCCCCATCCAGCCCCCATTTTTTTTTTTTATGGGCGACAAATGAAGCAGTATTTTTAAATTTTAAATTGACTTTTTAACCTGTATTTTAATTAATGGTTTTCTTTTATATTTTGTTGTGATTTTTACTGGTTGTTAGCCGCCCTGAGCCTGGTTCCGGCTGGGGAGGGCAGGGTATAAATAAAATTTATTATTATTATTATTATTATTATTATTATTATTATTATTATCCCTGCATCATAGCAAAGCTAGTTGTATAACAAAAAGTCATTTCACATGAAATGTAAAAATTGAAGCAGCAGCGCATGCTTCTATGCTATGAAGCAGCTTAGAGACTGAATTGCTCCATGATGCATGAGCATATAGAGCTCTGCCCCATCCCCTGCTGCCACCTAATAAATTAATGCAATAAGGCAGAGCATTTGGCAGTGAGTATAAATTTGTTGCCCCTTAGATTATGCCCATTCAATATTGCATTGGAACAGGGGTTCCTGCTTTCCCATGGATTCTTTCCAGACTGTTGTTGGAAAGGTTAATGTCATGTGGGCATAGTCAATCACATTCATAAATCCTTCCTTCCCACCATTGTGGCCTGTCTGGGATAGTCAGGGCCAGTTCTAGGTTTCAGGGGGACCCTAGGCAAAGCGCACCCAGGTGGGTGTCTTTTGGTGGGCCTTGGCAGGCTAAACTAGCAGCAGTTGCTTCCAGCAGCAAAAGCATCAGGTGGCTGAGGGCCGCCATTTTAATTTCCCACAAGACTCTGGAGAGACACTATGTCGCAAGCATTATGGGTAATTAAAATTTCAGCTAAGTTCATGTCTCCGGTGCTGTTCCAAGATCTGTGCTGCAGATAAAAATAAAGTGGCACCCAGCAGTGAACAATGCATAAAGCGAACCCCAACAGCTGCTGAAGGAGGCAGCAACCAGTGGCTGCACCATTCAAATACATAGTGGCATGAAATGAAGGCACAGAAAAGCATCGTGTGTATCATCGTGGTAACACAGGAGTGTGTAACTCTTTTGAGACCAAGGGCTTAATTCCTTTCCAGACAGCCTTATGAGGCCTATGTATCTGTGATAGATAGGCCAGGGACAAAAGTGAGCAGAACGATGAACGTAATTTTTACCTCAGTACAGTAGGCTAGTTTTGATTGTAACCAGGAGGCAACCAGGCAACCAGGGGACATTATTAGAGTTGAAGGACATATTTCAACCAGGCAAAAACATTCATGGAGGGTATGTAGTAGGGTTGAGGGGCTGTGATGTGGGGAAAGGGTGGCTGGCTGAGGCTGGAGCATGGATTAGGGAGGCTAACTAGAGTGTCCTGGAGGGACACATTCCTCCTGGGCCTGAGGTTCACCCTCCAACGGTAACATGGCAAATGACCATAACTGGTGGCTGAAGTAAAGTTTTCAGACATTGCTTTGGCGTAAACCCAGTACTGACACCGCAGATGCCAGATTCCCTCTCTAGTCCCCCCAAAATAGGGCATTTACTAAAGAATTATGTAGGAGATTAACATTGCAACTACAGTGACTAATTGTCTCTGCTATTGTTGATTATTTATGTAACTCTTGCAAGGGCATAGTTATTATACAAAGATTAATCCAGATCAGAGCCTGGCATGGTGAGAGGGGGAGCCGGAGAGAAAATGACTGATTGTTTAAATAAATGTGCAATTAATTCTACTTCTATTCCAGCAAAACAAAAGCAAGCATAATTTTTCCTCACTGCTCTCCTCCATTCTTTACACATTTAAATTCATTACAGGGAATGAACACATGCACACACTCTCACACACAAACCCAAAATTAGGAAAGAAAAACCTGATAGTTATATTTTTGATCAAACACCTTTTTCAATTAGTCCTGGCATCTCACTATAATCACAATTAGCATTATTAATTCTGTATTTTACATCATATTAATGGTTTCATTGTAGCACAATTTGCAGGAGCATTAGAACACTTGCATATAAATGTTATGATCATATTTTATTTTATTTTTAATAGGGCTGTTGTAACTGGACTTTCAAAAGTAGAGTCAGTGTGGTCTTGTGGTTAGTGATGGACTGGTTAGAGACTTTGGACACCAGGGTTCCAGTCCTAAGCTCAGCTATGGAACTCACTTGGTGACCTTGGGCCAGAAGGTCTAAAGTACCTCAATATGCTCTTGTAAGGATAAAATGGGGAGGGGAAGAGAACACTGTATGCCACCTTGAACTCTTTGGAGGAAAGGCATGATATAAATGTAATAAATAAATGAATAGGTAGACGTTCAAGTGGCCTGCTCTTTCTCTTCCTTCTGTCTTTATCCCATTTCACCTGTATATCCGTCATCACACTTTTTGGGGGGAGAGACATGTTTTAAGACTCACAAATTCCTTTTTGGATTCATTGTGATTCTGGGTGGTATTTTAGGCAGGGCAATCCCATGGCCTGGCTTAGAAGGTGAGTTGATTTCCTATGCTCTCTCAACAGCAGAAACAAATTAATAGTGTAGAAAAAGAGACATAACAGCCACAGCCAGTCACTCCCAGAGCCACTAACCACATAGGGAAAGTGAACCATTCACCATGCAGCCATATAGCAGGGATGCCCATGACAGCACATTCCATATCATCTCCAATTCACAAGGCACAAATATGCTGCTAGGAAGAGCTGACAGCTCCTTCTTCACTATGGTTTCCTTACTGAAATGCCTTGCATTTTGGTCAGCCCCTTCTCACCTAGCCCAAACTTCCCTGTGTTCACTTGGTTGATGGCCAATAGCTGCTGTCCACGCAGATTTCATTATCCACTCCCCACCCAACTTCATGGTCCATTCCAGGCTTCTTCAACTAGTTGTCCTCCAGATGTTGTTGACAACAACTTCCATTTGCCTCATGGGCAATGGGCCAGGGACCGTGGAAGCTGAGGTTCAAAACGTCTAGAAACCTTGAGGCTGGACAAGGCTGATCTATTTCATACAACCCAACTGCCTGGTTTATTGCAAAAAACAATAACTAGAAGGTTTGAAAGCTGATGGGAGCATGCATCATACCTTTGCATGAGATGCAGGTGACCCAGCAGGGTGGGGAGAACACCCTAGGTCCCTCTCATTGTAAGACCTTGACCTGGTCAACTGAGATGTGTAACAAGTGGGATAGGAAATGATCCCTATCTGCAAGTGCTCAGAGATATCATTGAAATAGGCACAACGTCTACTGAAAAGCATCAGTTATGAAGTGATTGCTTTTGAAAGCAACTCAGAAACAAGGGTTGGGGTTAGTTCCTGCAGGGCCTTGAGCAACTCTTCATGTTGGGTACCACTGCCTACCCCTATTACAGTAGGTGTCAAGCAGCTTTTTAAAGACACAGAAATGCTTCAGGAATAAAAAAAAAAATTGTTTCCCACCTCTATTTTAGCAGGTGCTTCAATGCAAACTGCTTCCTGATCCTGGAGCAAGGCATGCTCCCACCAATAAACACCTGATCACAATCACCTATGATGTTAGCTGTGGTGTAAGGGAGTGTGTTTTTCCAGCGTAGTTTCCTCCATTGAATGGTTCACACAAACGACAGAACAGGCCTAGTTCAGCTTAGATTATGAGACATGACAAGACCACAGTTCAGGACTGTATAGCTGCAGGCAACATCTCAGATGCCTGGAAAGGATAAAACTGCATTAACTTCAGTTTAATAGTCAAAGCCATCTCCTGTTTCGCACAAGCGGCTTTGTAAAATTTTAACACTGCTCCCACCTTTGTTTTTGTTTTAAAGATTTCCCTAAAAAAAATGCTTCTGAAAAAAACGTGAGGAGTGTTGAATGCCTATGGTTAAACACACACACACACACACACACACACACACACACACAATCACAATCCCTCCAGTTAAATGTGATAAAATGCTGCATAGAAGAGAGGCTAATGGTAGTGAGAAAAGATTGCATTTGCATGTACAAGCACATATGCCGAGGTGATTATATTTTGAGATATTTAATGCATACCATGGAAAATTGAACTTTTAAGCCTTGTTTGGAAAATTGAGTAATTCTCTAAATTGTGAATTCACACGTTTCTTCAGTGCACTTCCATTGATTGGATTGTAATGTTTTGTCCCAGGCAAAACACCACCAACTTTCACTCCAGAGGTTCTCTCAGTTCATAGAGTCATCAGGAGCTGGTGCTTCTATAGTATGGTAAGGAAGAACATGTCTAGCTCCTCCCATCTAATACTGTGGTACCTCAGGGTACAGACGCTTCAGGTTACAGACTCTGCTAACCCAGAAATAGTACCTCTGGTTAAGAACTTTGCTTCAGGATGAGAACAGAAATCACACAGCAGCAGCTCAGCGGCAGCGGAAGGCCCCATTAGCTAAAGTGGTACCTCAGGTTAAGAACAGTTTCAGGTTAAGAATGGACCTCCAGAACGAATTAAGTTCTTAACCTGAGGTTAAAAATCACCACCCAACTATTAAGAACCAGAACTGTATTTATATGTTGAAATATAAATATGAAACCTGTGTTTCCTAGAAATATGCATTGTTGTGTATGCTAATACCGGTAGTGCCTTTTCACATGACTAGGCTCCTGTAGTTCTCTTCCAGTTCCAGCTGCTGGGCGATGCTTTTCCCCTCAGTCTAGTTATCTTTTGAGCTTATTTTTGAAGGCTTGGCTATGTATTGATTTCTCCCTGAACCCCAACGCAACACACATCACAAACACTGAGCATAGTGCTATTAAATTAAATTTACATGTAAGTAAGCATGGCCAAGTTGAGTTTTAAAATAGAGAATTTCTTAAAAATAATCGAAGGAGATAGAAAGGAAGAAATAGGAGTGGGGCCCTGGTTAAACAGTAAAGCACATAGCTGTGTGCAGCATGTCTTGCGTTCAACTCACATTATATTCAGCTTTTTTCAAAAGGCAAAATGGCCTTGAAAGATGCTGCCAATCAGAACAGACAATGCTGACTAGTGGTCACACTCCGCAGTAAGCCTGCTTACTCATATGCCCTTATAAATGAAGTGGATAGACAATAATTGTTTCATGGTAGCAGTGAGCATGGGGCTTCATTTTAACTAGTTCTGTAACGTTTGATCCTTGTCTTAGTATATATGCAGACAAGACCAACTCTCTCCCCCCTTCCCCATTGTGGTTTCATGCATTTCATTTCTTTGGAAGCAAGTGCTATTGATTTCAGAGAGACTTAATTCTAAATAAGGATGCTGAGGAGTTCAATCTCGAGCGATTCTTCACATTCGGTGCTTTACTCTGAAATCTCCCATATGACAACAATAAGTTAGCCAAAGCGGCACCTGATACACGCGGGTCCTCAAAGTGAGAAAACCTGTCTTTCCATGCAGGAGATCATTGTGGTTTATTTAAAGACAAGGCATTTCCTCTCCTCTCCTCATTTCATCGCAGCAAGCCACCCTTTTCCTACCTACCTGCAAAGATTCAGTGTAATAATGCTGAGGACAAACTTAAACAAAACAAAGCCCAGTAGGCAAAAGCAAATGTCTCCAATTTTGAGGTCTATGAATCTGCACCGTGTTCCTGCTGTGAATGTGCACAGCACTCCCATTTTAGAATTTATTTCAGCTCCATGTGAAACTCTGAAGTCTCTATTTATAAGCATTTAGTGCCCTGTAGTTTTACCCTTCCCCTCATTTGTTTCCCAGTTCAGCAGGGTTGGTGGGTTTGTGGTTTTTTTTTCTTCTTCTTAAACCATTCCATAATTCTTTTTTGTTAAGTATGTGCACAAGAAACAGGAATTTAATGAACTCTTGAGGGTACTTGGTCCTTTGCTGTTTCCTTTCTTGCCTGCATCTAAGCATAATCCTCTCACTTGCTATGTCACAGCCAGTGCCAATGCATGAGAAAGATTCATTTGTCAGGAAAGGAGGGGATTATGATTTTCAACATGGATGGAGATGTGGGAAGGAGGCCAGTGGAAA
This sequence comes from Darevskia mixta, assembly GCA_034641385.1. Classification (NCBI taxonomy): domain Eukaryota; kingdom Metazoa; phylum Chordata; class Lepidosauria; order Squamata; family Lacertidae; genus Darevskia; species Darevskia mixta. The sequence continues at coordinate 6,350,817 of JAWWNH010000001.1, read as the reverse complement.
ATGGGAGAGGAGGGGAAACTAGGGGAAGGGTGGCAGAGAGCTGATTGTATGCTTACTATGTAAGAACATTTGCTCTTTCTGCTTCTCCTTACGTGATAAGGATTGCAAGACCACAGAGAGCTTAATGTGCTGATTTACAGGCAACAAAGCACTGTCAACCCCAAACATTATACAGATCAAGTATTCCCTCTTCTGTATCTGCTGCTCTTTCATTCATCAAGCCACATCCACATCTTCCACAAATCGTATCCATAAGGCTAAAGTATAAGCCACAACATTGAAAGGGGTAGCATCAAGTTAAGTCCTAGGGGTATGAATCCTAGGCATCAACTCCTAGGAGCCCAAGTCCTTTTGCCTCCCCCCAATAAAATATTTGAGGGGGCCATCCCCCCCAAAAAAAAACAAATTTTGGTATAAAGACTATGAGTATATGTTAAGACATTCATAAGAAAATACTATAAGTGATTATTGTAAAAAATATTTAAAGATGTCAAGAAATTACTAAAGATGATTGACAATGAAACGCAGTAGGGGGGGCCGAGAGGAAGTCACCCCAACATGATTCGACATAATGAAGGGGAAATTATGATATTTGTTTGTTTTTATGTAGTTTGTAGTTTGTATTTTGTTTTTTATATTTTGTATTATGTTATTTATACTGTTTATGTTTGTTAAAAACCCAATAAATATAATTAAAACAAACAAACAAATTTTGATAGGCGTTGCTGCTTTTCTTTCTTTTCTACATTTGGACTTCCAATTCCCAACAACCTTTGTAAAGGAACTTGTAAACGGGAGCTGGGTCTGGGCAAAAACCTCTGGCATCATTTCTTACTGCCTTTGTGATTGGATCTAGAAGGAGTATGTGCACAAGGAGGGGATGAGTAGATGAAACCCCGGCACCTCAACATTCAAGCAATAAGAGGAATCTGAGAATTTGCATTCTCTGGCTATTTCTGCAAAGTGTGTGTGTTCCACAGTCAGTCTGCCAAATGTACAGCGAGAAATGCTGCCATTGACAGTCCCAGCTGCTCCTCTCAATGAAATTCCACCCATACTCACAATTTCAACCACATAAGACACGCTGTAAGAGCCAGGGGAGGGACACGGGTGGCGCTGTGGGTTAAACCACAGAGCCTAGGGCTTGCCAATCAGAAGGTCAGCAGGTCGAATCCCCACAACGGGGTGAACTCCTGTTGCTCAGTCCCTGCTCCTGCCCACCTAGCAGTTCGAAAGAACAAAGTGCAAGTAGATAAATAGGTACCGTTCCGGTGGGAAGGTAAACAGCGTTTCCGTGCGCTGCTCTGGTCCGCCAGAAGCGGCTTAATCATGCTGGCCACATGACCTGGAAGCTGTACGCCAGCTCCCTTGGCCAATAATGCGAGATGAGCGCTGCAACCCCAGAGTCGGTCACGACTGGACCTAATGGTCAGGGGTCCCTTTACCTTTACCTTTACCTTTACCTTTAAGAGCCAGGGGAGGACGGAGAGAGGGAGGAGGGACATTGTCCAGAGCTTCACCAATGACTCTCAAGTTTCTTTTCTGCCATCCTTATCTTCCTTCCCGCCCTGCCACCCTCTATTCCATATCACCATCCTTTTCTGCCCCCCCCAAACAAACCAAAACAATATTTCCTTCAAGTTGGTGCCTCTGGTGTACATCAACTCTGTTTGGGGACTGAATAACAAGGTGAATCAGTCAGGATTCTGCTGCCCCACTACCACTGCCCCATCTAGCATCAAAGGCCAATGCTAACTCCCCTGAGTTTGATCAAGCCTTCCACAAAATCACATACCATTCTATGGTTTCTGATTTTTGTGTGAAGAATATCTCCAAGTTTTCATATGTTTCACGATGTCCACAGGCTTTGCAACAAGCAAGACTGAGAAATGTTTATTCAGAAAATGCTACCTCCTTACACAAAAAGCCTGAGTAGGAGAGAGAGGAAAGTTGGGAAGAGGAACATCTTTGTCCAGATGATGGGGGCAGGGGGAGGGGATGGAACATGAAAAATGCTGTCGAAATGTCACCAAAAGTAAAAACTAGAACAAATCTATTTATTTAATTTATAGAAGTATTTCTATGCTGCCATATCATACAGTATCAAGGCAGTGTTCACTATAATACATAAAACATCATTTAATTTTTTTTCTTGAAAAAGATACAGAATCATTATGTTGATTAGCTAATCAAAAATTAAACAGCTGCAAGGCTTGTCGGCACGGAATCTAGGTGTTTCTTCTCCTGGGAAACATCTGAGAAATCATGACGAAAGTCATAATAATTTGTTTCAGCACTGACACTGAAATGAGGAGGGCATGTTTGACAAACGTTTTTGCCATCTGTGAAAAGCAGTCCTGTTTTGGCAGTTGTTTGGGGGGGGGGAGAGATCATGTGCTCCACTGCCAAGACAGCCAGGTCAAGGTTTTAAGACTTCCCTTGTTTCAGCCGAGCTGAGGCATCAGTAGCAAAGTTGGGAGTTCAGACAAGGAGAATCAGCCCAGTTGCCCCCCATCAAGGAAGTATTCCCTTCACTCTCAGAGCCATCTGTAGTATGGGCTAATGCCTTTGGCTTTTCCTTCAGTAACATCACATAAGCAACCTGTGCTGCTTCATCACAGTGATTCCTAGTTGACTAGGATTACTCAAGGAAGCAGCAGCATTTAAAAAAGGGGGGGGAGTGGTGCCAAAGCTGCAGCACATCAGAGCAGTAAACAAGGAGGGGGGATGCAAAACATGCACACTTTGGCCTTCAACATTTCATAGGATATATATATATATATATATATATATATATATATATATATATATATATATATGGTGAGCTTTCTACACAAGCCTATGTTGTCATAGGATTCCTCACCCGCCCACCCCTTAGTGAAATTCAAAAATTGCAAAATCATAGAATCATAGAGTTGGAAGGGACCACAAGGGTCATCTAGTCCAACCCCCTGCAGTGGAGGAATTTTTTTTGCCCTATGTGGGGCTCAAACTCATGACCTTGAGATCAAAAGTCTCATACTCTACTGACTGAGCAGGGCCTTATTTGGAGGTTTGTCTTCAGGTGACATATGAGAAGCCCTAAGTGTTTCAGTGAAACTAGCAATATCTTTTTTTGGGGGGGGTGGGGGGTAATTTTTCATAGCATCAATCTTTTCCCCAACAACTTAGCCTGGTCCTTGTTACCTGGGTAACAGTCATGTCACACCAACCATATGTCTAAGCATATGATTAAATATTCTGCTGACTTGTTCAACAGTTGATTTGTTGAACCCACCTAAAACTATAGGAGCAGGCATATTAACAACCATGAATGACATCTTACACCAGCTGTCTTCTTCGCCCTGCAGCTTACCAACCTACAAGTTAGCTCAGGGATTAATTTACTGTTGCTGGCATCACTCGCTGCCTTAAATATTACATGCATTTACTTTTCAAATACTCCCTGAGTAAATATATGTCTAGAGGGACATATTTTATCGGATGGACATGCCAATGAAATATTTTATTCCTAAGGTGGAATGTAGCAAACGAAATATGGTGGTAATAAAACACACAGCCATTGAAAGCTTTCTGATAGCAGCAGCCATTGACTGGCCAATTCGGAGGAACGAGAATAAATTGTGTTTATAAATAAGCACCACCAGGAGAGCATTAGCAGATTTCCTTAATTGAAAACTGTAAAACTGTAAGATTTTACTGCTTACATTTTGGTGTGTTTGTTCAAGTAGTACGGGAGAGAGAGAGAAATCTGAAAGGCATGTAGTACTAATTGATTTAATTGACAGAACTGCTTATGTTTAACTACTTTGGGGTTCGTTTACAGAGATGGCCATACAAATTTAAGAAGAGGCCTGGTAGATCAGGCCTGTGGCCCATCTAGTCCACAACCCTGTTCTCACTGTGGCCAACTAGATGCTTATAGGAAGCCCACAAGGAGGACCTGCATACAAGAGCATTCTCCCATCCCCATGGTCTCAAGCAACTGATACTCAGAAGCATTGCTGCCTCCATTGGTTGAAGTAGGGTAGAGCCATAAGCATTGGTAGCCATTGATGGTCTCATCCTCCTTGAATCTGTCTAATCCCTTTTAAAACTTTCCAAACTGGTAGCCATCACTGCCTCTTGTGGGAGTAAGTGCTATAGTTAAACCATGTGCTGCATGAAGGAGTAATTTCCTCTAACTGTCCTGAATCTTCCAACAGTCCGCTTCATTTGATGCCCACAAGTTCTGATGCTATGAGAGAGGGAGAAAAACTTAATTCACTTTCTCCATACCGTGAATAATTTTATACACTTCTATCATGTTGATTCAAATGTAAGAATCATGCATTTGTACGGGCACCATGAAAAGGCTGACTATTGTTCCTCACAAGCAGTAGGAGGGGAAAAATAGCAAATATCTTATTTTTGCTCATCCAAGTCTGCTTTTCTGCAGCAGCTTCAGCCCATGTCCACAGCTCCATTAATGGCATGGAGTACTGAGGAGATCACCCATGTTTGGTATCCATCTGAACTAAGTGAACTAAGTGAACAAGTGAACTAAGATGGCGGCGCGTGTAGACGCAGCGGCTGGTTGCTCCTTAACTCGAGTGCCCTATCTGGGTGGATGGAGCAGCCAAGTAATTTCGTTGTCCCCGAAGGGGACAATGACAATATTCTATTCTATTCTATTCTATTCTATTCTATTCTATTCATCTGCATAACCCAATAGACTCCAGCATAACCGAAGGCAATATTTCTTCTTCAGCATTCTTAACAATAAATCTCAAGATTCATTAACTTTGTAATGGTTAAAAGTGAGTGTGTGTTTAGAAGCTACTGAGAGGTAAAGGAAAATGTGCTGGTTGAAAGGGTCAGTTCCTGATCACAGCAGCATCCAAAATGGGAATATGCTTAGAACAGGGATGTCCAACAGGTCAATCACGATCTACTGGTAGATCCATGCAAGGTTTTGGTAGATCACAGGCCGATCTCTGGCTCCCTTTCCTCAGTGTCGTTGAAACTGACTCCTGCCCCACCCCTTGCCCCGCCCTCCATTGTTTTCTGATCAGTGGAAGGGAAGACGGAGCTATCTCTTTGTGGCTGTTTTCATTCAAAGTGATATTATTGTGAGTGACTTTTTCCCTTTGACCCTTGCCTTTAACCCCCCCCCCAAAATGGAACTTCCCTCCTAAGAAAGTATTTGAATAAATACTAAAACAAAAGCTCAACAACTTTGACCTGGACCCCCCCCCCCCAGATGGGGTTAGATCATTGCCAGATTTTAATTCTGAAAGTAGATTGCAGTTTCTCAGGAGTTGGCCATCCCTAGCTTAGGAGCTTCTTCATGATCAGGGATGCTGCCTTGTCAAGATTTGCCTTTCCAGCTTCATGAGCCTTGTTTTTAAGGACCCACATGATTAGTTCCACCCATGTGGTTCTGCAATTCTCACACACATTTAAGTCGCATAGGACTGTTCCATAAGGAAGCAGCTCCCTGCCAAAGGGGATATACATGCACATGGGACCCAAGAGAGCTGGGGCATCCTAGTTGTTCATTGAGCTCAGTATTGTTTACTCTGACTGGCAGCAGCTTTCCAATGTCTGAGACACACAGGTCTTTCACAGCCAGTCTTTTAACTGGTGATAGCAGGGGTTGAACCTGAGAGCTCCTGCTTTTCAAACATAAGCTCTAACATTGAGCTATGTTTTATCCCATAACAACATCTTTGAAACCAAACGTTACAGAATTTGGACCCCATTTGCTCCCTTCCATTTATGAGCTTGGCTTGATCATCAGTTTGGCACGTATGGAACAAATTAGCCCTATATTGAATTAATCCGCGGGCTGATTGTGACTGTAAATCATAGGATGGCGTAAGCTCAGTCAAAGCATAAATCTGCATTGCCTATAAAAGGTGAGGCATTGATTAGAAACCTTTTATGCCTTTGCTTCCTCCCGTTCCCTTTTAGCAAATATATGTCAAATGCAGCATAGCCATTTTTATCAGATGGTCATCCCAATAAAATATTCCACTTCTAAAATGGGATGAACAGCAGCAGCCCTAAAGAAATACAACCTCCATAAAAGGCAGAGGCAGTGAAAAGGCTGTGAGGATAATCAGCATAAATGTCACCCCAAACAGAATAAATTATCTTTATAAATAAACACTGCAAGAATCACATTAATGCGTTTAACATAGGAGTAAGGGAAGGAAGTGCAAGAATAGTGCAGAGGGGAAATCACATTTCTCTTTCAGTGTATATTTGTTTCTGAAGAGTAGAGGTGGGTGCCTGTTGCATTCAGGAATGATGGGATCTGTAGTCCAGCAACATCTGGTTTCCTCCTTTAGACCCACCACGCAGACCCAGTCCATTTCCTATTCATGCACAGTACAGTATCAAGTAGGGAAGGTGGGAGAAATTTGATTCAGTTCTCATTTATGTAATTACATAATGACAATGTCATTTATGTAATTTACATAATGAACCCACCTCATCTGCACTTTCTGAAACAAGATGCAAACTGAAACAGAGCCATCTTTCAGAATTTGCACTTCTTTGAATTTTGCAATGTAGTTCTCCAGCCTAGTAATGTGCACAAATCTGTACAAACTGTGGTAAAGGGTGCATTCAAATGTATATATTAGTGAAAATAACATCCCAAAATTCATTATGTCAGGGATCTGCCTCCCCCTGCCAGTCCAGCCCTGAGTGTTTATAGGGAGCAGCCACCTGTTCTGACTACTGACTCATCTGCGAGTGAAACCAGCAGTTCCTCGGGGGAGAAACAGTTAGTGGCTGGGAGGGAAAGAGTGCCAGGGCTCAAGAGATATAGTGAGAGGCCTGGCACCACCCAGCAGGCTCGGACGGAGGGGGAGTCGTCAGGTCCGGCGCAGAGATTACGTAGGAGGAAATGGCGATTTCGGCTGCCAAGAATGTTGTGTTGGCGCCAAAATCGCAGGGAGGCACTTCCGGATTCTGCTAGTGAATGAACAGACATGATAAGATTCAGCTCGGCACTGTATATATTGAGCACTGATTAAAAGAACTAAAAGACAGGTGGTGTGGCTCTCTTATTGAACAACCGATGAGGGGGAGGACCTGACACATTATATTAGTTTAAACTGCTTTATAAAGAAATGTCTATATTAGGAAAAATGCACACAAAAATACTGATTAATTTTCATAAGGACTTCTTTAAAAATAAAATTTCACGAACTGGCATGGAAAACTAAACAATCCTCTTTTAAAGTCATCATTGACTCCTGCAGGAGGGAATTCCATAATTTAACTATGTGCTACGTGAAGAAGTGCTTTCTTTTTTTCTGTCTTGCATCTTCCAACATTCAGCTCTATTAGATGTCCATGAGTGTTAAGAGAGAGGGATAAAACCTTTTTCTGTCCACTTTCTCCATACCATGAATTATGTTATACATTTCTATCATGCCACCTCTTATGCACCTTTCCTCTAAGTATATTTCATTCTATTGAGTAGTGCTTGTGCAGGGTTTTTGTGTCAGCATCATGTGGGTAGGTCATTCATTCATTCATTCATTCATTCATTCATTGTTGGCACTGTGAGAGATTGGACGCTCCAGAGCTTGGTTGGTTGGGTTCGGTTGGCTACTGTGTGGTTTGTTTGTACGTGTGTGTGTGTGGGGGGGTGTTGAGTCAGATTAGACATATTGATCCGTATGGTGCCCAGGGGGGGCGGGAATAGGTCATTGTCTTGTTGTGCTATATATGTGATAAAGGGGAGCCATACCAGGGTGAAGGCATCCTCCTTAGCTTGTCTCTGCTAGTTTGTGTTTGTTGGTTAACTTCTCTAGTAGGGTGGTTTCCCATATATTTTGGTACCTGTGGTCTGTAATCACTCCTGATAGGTCTTTCCAGTGTCTAGTTATGTTGAACCAAGAGTGGTCGTTAGTGGCTGTGGGTTCTTTGAATCAGAGAAAGACATGCCAGGGACATATTACCCAGTAACAAAAGGGACCTCTTGAAGTCAGGATTGAAGGACCACTGGAGTATGATCAGATAGGGTTGTTCACATGTTGATGTTATGGCACAGGTGAAACAGTTATCTTCAGACAGGCTAAAGTTAATTTTACTTGTTTCAGTAAAAAAAACAACCTCTCCTGCAGCCGCAGCATGATATTCATTAACTTGACTTCTCATGAAATGAGATCGTGATTTTCAATGACCTCCTTTGATATTCATATTTTTGCAGAACATTTTCACCTTCTTGTCTGGTTGAATCACCATCCTACTTTTCCCTCCTATATTCAGGTCATCAGCCCAGGGACTGGAGGGGGGAGGGATTGCCAACCATACACTTATAGTCAAATCCCTGGGTGATTAAACCTCATCATTTTGTGTTTTTCAGCCAATCTTTGAAATTCAATCCCAAAGGTTATTTGTGAACAGCAAAAGCTTTCACTTTGATACCTAGTTATCTCCAGAGCTATTATTTGTGCAACAAAATCCAGTTATATTACACAGAGAGAGAGATCAGAGGTGGGGGCCAGGTAATTTAAACTCTGGACTTAATTGTCTTTAGATGGTGATGTATACTATTTTGCTCCAAAATGTGGTGAGCCTTCCTGTTCATTCTGCAGAGCTGGGGTCTGCAGGTCTGCCTCAGTCAAAGGTCACTTCTAGATGACCTGTTTATTGAACATTCATCCTGACTTGCACAAAGTTTGCAACACTGGCACTTTATTGAACACTCATTCTGATTTGTCTGCAGGCAGGTTAGATGATACTCCATCAAACAATTGTTGCCCCACCTTTTCTAGGGCGTTTTCCTGTTCTTTGTCTTAGGGTTTAGCATTGGCACTTTTTTTTACTGCCAGAGCTCCTGTGCAGAAACTTCTAGAGGAACCATGCACTGAAGATTTCAAGCCCTCAAGTGAAAGCAAATACCAGTGTTGTCGCAAAGGAGAGATAGAATATTAGTTAAAGGATTGGTGGGACTGGCAGCTGATAGGTGATTAGAAAAAAATTTAAATGTGTGACGTGCTTTGCAATGGTTCTTGGTGAAGCTTTTCCCAGCATGAATATGCACTGATGGCAGCAAGGAAAAGTTACCCACTAACGTTTAAAATTAAAATGCTGGTAACTGGGGGAAAGGAACCAAATCAACTACGTTATAGAATAATTCTTATTTAGCATAAGCAAAATATATCAAAACAAAAGGATTTTATTTAATGACTGCAGAACTGTAGCTCCTTTTATCAGGAGCATGATCATAATTTGACAGAATTGAATTAATTTGGATTGATTCAGGGTCAATCCAAATTAGCATGCCCACTATTAGCATGCCAGGAGCATGCCCACTATTAATTAAAGATATATGTGCAAGTGTGACTGTCAGCTACACTTTCTAGGTTTGCTGTCAGAAGCTCCAGTGTTTCACTGGTGTACACCCTGCACAGATGTCTGCCACCTAAAGTGCAGAGCAGCCTTGATTTAAATAGGAATTTTTCATGCCTGCACTATCACATACTTTCTTTTTATCTATTGTGCCACACTGGCCCCTAGAGGCAGGATCTCAATCCATTGGGGCTTTTGGGAGCTGCTGCAGTACGCTTACTAAGAAAGTCAGGTAGTCCCTAGTTCAAATTCTCCTTAGCCATGAACATTCCAGATCAGTGCTGAGAAGACTGAAGGCTTGAAGGATCTTCCAAATTTTGTTACTGAAACCACAAGAGCCACAAAATGGAACCAGGTATAAAACAGTGGTTAGGAAATGGGGCACCTTCAGGACACATGCTCAGCCCAGGTATTCGTTCTGAGTACTAGAAGTGAGTTCATAGTTCTGCTGCAGTTTTATTTTTCCTCTGTCTCTCTGCCTCCTCTCTGTCAGCCTCAGTGCCACCCCTGCAATATGGAAACAACAGCAATATTGACCTCTTACAGGGATATTTTTGGATTGCAAAAGTTTAAGTGGTGTGACTGTAGTCATGTGTTATAGTCACTTTATTATCCTAATTGTGTTGAGAGTTTTCATTATTTTGCGCATGCGAGGTGATAGGATGGCCACCTCTTCCTTATCCCTCCCCTGCCCATAAAACAGCTGTTGTATGAGTTTGACTGCCCCCCCCCACAAAAAAATTCCAATCATACAGTGAAATACCACATCTGGGAGAAGGATATGCTAAGGATATGTTTAGGGAAGTTTTTAATGTTTGATGCTTTATAACTTATTATTATTATTATTATTATTATTATTATTATTATTATTCTGTTGGGAGCCTCCCAGAGTGGCTGGGGAAACCCAGCCAGATGGGTGGGGTATGTTTGTATGTATAAATAAATACAAAAAATACAAAAAATGTTGTTGTTGTTGTTGTTGTTATTCCCCTTCATCATTGAAACATGCCAAACACCCCCCCCCACACATCCTCAGGCTCAAGTGGCAAAGTCATATAGCTTCGCTATATGTAAACACTGTTCCTCACCTTATACCTATAGCAGAAATGCCACACATTTTTCATGAGTTTACAACTTGTGACCATCGCCCATCAAGTGAAAACAGAGATCACCACCCATGCACAGTGGCTCAACCCAGGGGCTTTAGACCTCCTGTTTTCACTTTCTCGCTGAGATGGCAAACAGTCCCAGAGCTGGTAGAAAGGGTGTAAAACCCTTGGCCGGTGGGCATAGGGGATCCCAACTTGTTCAGGCTTGCTGTAAACATAGCGTCATATTAAGAACAAATTTAAATTATTCTTTTATTGTGTAGCGACCATGTCTTTTTTTTAAAGGGTAAAAGGAAGTCAGTGAGAACCTTTTGCTTATGCTAATTGCAGCATGAGGTGCCTTTTTTGTTGGAATTGTGGCTGGTCATGGAAGGGGCTAAGCCTCCTCTCCCTGCTCCTTAAAGTCTCACTCCTAATATTCACAATTTTTCAAGGGTGCTTCCAGGGAGAGGTTAGCTTTACAAACTGGTCACTGATATATCAGTTATGAATAGTTGGCAGCAGGGGTGGTTTTGTTTGTTTGTTTGTTGTTGTTGTTGGTTTTGTTTTGTTTTTTTCTTTACTGGTTAATAGATTTCCCCAGAAAGGACAAATCCAGAGTTGGGCAGGGGGAAGACGGGTTAGCATTTTTATGCTGACATTATTGTGTGAATGCGTTAAAAAACAAAAAAACAAACATGAACACATGAGGGGCACAGATTCCAAAATAAACACCCATCTAGGAGCCACCTGCTATACACAGGTGTGTTTTCAAACCAGACATTAACAGTATTATCTAATTTGACCTTTTACGAAAGAATAAAGTCTTGTGGAGGAAGGAGCTAAAAGCCAAAATCCTTGTTGTTCAGCAGCAGCATAAAATACTCCCCCAACTGGTAAAGAGAGCCAATCCAACAAACCGCTGGAAAGCCACCATCTCTGATTGCCAGGGGTGAAGATACATACCTGGGGCTGCCACACCGATCTTGGAGATCAGATGGGGATTTCAAACTCTTTCAGTTAAAGAAGATGCCTGATATTTCCCTGCACATAGTCTCATCTCTTTGTGCTTTAAAAACTAATTTAAAAAACAAAACAAAAAAGCAACCCACACAAATATTCTCCATCATGTGGTTTCAGACTTTTAATATGATTTATTTCCACACAAACACTATGATGGCAGGTTGCTCTCGAGTGCACACATGATGGAAATTAGTCATTAATCAAGTGAATCCCCCACAGAAGCACTTTAACTTAATGCACTAAAACAAATGATAGGAAGAAAAATATGCCCATGAATGAAACAAAGCAGAAAGATTACCAATCCAACAAGCACTAAAAAAGGGAGAAAGTTACACATATCACACAGTGTCAGAGCTGGGGCTTTTTTTGGTTCATTAGCCAGGCTATTAATATTCATAGATATCCAGAAGAGGCAGTTAGGAAGAAGCCCATCTTCCGTCTTCTTGTGCGGAAACTGGAAATGTTCTTGTTTCCAAAATAAATGGGCTGTTGCGGGCGCCATTTTGCCTTTGCAATAAGTTGAAGACCAATGGCAAGAGCCTATGTAGGTTAGCTCATGAAACTTAATAATATTTACCCTGAAGAAAGTGCCCCTCTATACCACCCTGCAGCTTTTTTCAAAATAGCAACAGATTTCAAAGAAATAAAGAAAATCAGTCCTAGAAGGGTTCTGCATTTGAGTGCTGAAAAACTCTGAACCAAGGAACAAGAATTCAGTAGAGTGTTTTTCATTTGGTTGGTTTTGTTTTGTTCGGTTGCTATTTTGAGAAATTATTTTCCCCTCTCCAGATGATAGTATTAGCACTAATAGGAAATAGGCACTTACATGATGGCTTAGCCACCAATAGGGACCAGGGAAGGAAGTGTGCACAGGAGGACAAGAAAAATGATGGCTGGAAACCAAGCCTTATGAGGAATGGTTGAGGGAGCTGGGTATGCTTAGCCTGAAAAAGAGAAGACTGAAATGAGATACAGTATGATAGCCCTTTAGATATTTGAAGATGCCTGTCATATTGATCTTGGAGCAAGCTTGTTTCCCCCCCCCCCTGCTCTGGAGGGTAGGACCAGAACCAATGGATTCAAGTTACAAGAAAGGAGATTACAACTAAGATAATATTTATTGTCATTGTCCCCTTGCGGGAACAACGAAACTACTTGGTTGCTCTATCCACTAACTAAACATCAGGAAGAACTTTCTGACAGTAAGAGCTGTTTGACAATGGAATGGACTTCCTTGGAAGGTGATAGACTCTTCTGCCTTGGATGTTTTTAAGCAGAGTTTGGATGGGGATCTGTCCTGCATGGATGCTTATTTGAAATTCCTGCATTGCAGGGGGTAGGACTAGATGACCCTCAATGTCCCTTCCAAATCTAAAACTGCATGATTCTATGATACTCTATAGCCCACTCCTTTCTTATATTGAGTGTGATTGAGTTTGGGCTGCTGAAACCTAAACTGCATGTAGAACCTGGGAGAAGGGTCAGAACCTGTGGTTGCCTTGCCTAAAAACTTGGTGCAATGATATGTCATCTCCAAGACACCAAAAGAAGCTGAATTCTTAAGAGGCAAATGAAATAAAATAATAAATCATGGAATACATGAAATGAAATTGCAGAATTTCAGAGGACTTATGAATTGATCAAACATATTTTATGATCGTAGTAGTAAATGTAGCTTGCATTGCACAGGCATAAATATATTCCTGACTGACACTAGAACAACTTCTGGCTCCAAATAAAAGTTCTGTAAAAGAGAACTTTGGAAGTTGCAGTAGTTTTCTGTATTCTTACATGAAAACTCTCCCCACAAGTATTAAAGGTTCACCATCTTAGCTGCAGCTTGGGGCTTATAGTAAATGCCTCCTCATGGGAATATAGGTAACTAGATCAGACAGTTGGTCCACCTAGCTTGGGGGTTGGTATCCTGGTGCTTTCATTGCTGCCTGCACATAGGGGGCTCTAAACTCTGAGCTTCTTCTTCTTGTTGTTGTTGTTGTTGTTGTTGTTGTTGTTGTAAGTCACTAGCCCTCCTAGAAAGAAAGTTATGATGCAAAATGTGTAGGCAACTTTCTAACTGATTTCTATGAAATGAGTCAGCCTCACAGCTCCTGCCTGTCAGCATTTTTAGTCAATTAGCGAGAACTGAACGATGATTGATAAGTGAGTTGTTTGGAATCCTAAAGAGTGTGGTGCCCCCTTTCCCTTTAGTGTACTCTTCCTGTTTTCATCTTATTTTCTAGTCCTTTGGATCTCTGGAGTTTGCCCATTTCATCCTGACAACCAGGATGCATTTTTCCTATGGTAGGTTCATCTGAGATCAGGTACTGTGCAGAAATTGTTTTCTGCAAATACTACTATACAATAAATGTGCATGGAACTTAAAGAGCCACCCCACCAAAAAAACCAGATGTGAAAACTCTGCAAATAAGCTTAAAAGGTAAAGGGACCCCTGACCATTAGGTCCAGTCGTGACCGACTCTGGGGTTGCGAGCTTATCTCGCATTATTGGCCGAGGGAGCCGGCGTACAGCTTCCAGGTCATGTGGCCAGCATGACTAAGCCGCTTCTGGTGAACCAGAGAAGTGCATGGAAATGCCGTTTACCTTCCCGCTGCAGCAGTACCTATTTATCTACTTGCACTTTTGACGTGCTTTTGAACTGCTAGGTTGGCAGGAGCAGGGACCAAGCAACAGGAGCTCACCCTGTAGCGGGGATTCGAACCGCCGACCTTCTGATCGGCAAGCCCTAGGCTCTGTGGTTTAACCCACAGTGCCATCTGCGTCCCTCGCAAATAAGCTTAGGTGCACCTTAGTTATTCACTTTAAGACCCTTCTAAAAACTTACCAACCTATCTTCCAGCCACCGGTCTGGGCACTGGAATTAGAAACTGGACATCCTTCCTAAGAAATTTACTGCAAAGTTTCAAAAAGTTTATTTTGGAAAACTAAAACATACACGATAGTCCTAAGACCCAGTCACACAGAAAATAACAACTAAAACAAATTAAGAAGCGCATTTGGAGCAGAATAATACACACATGCACTAAAAAAAAAAAAAAAAAGCCTACCTAGCTAAACTAAAAAGGCTACACAGCAGCCTAGACCCTTTCTCCAGACAAGAGCTTGTTATACACCATCATGGTAAAATAGACCAAAAAGGAAAGCAGAAAGAAAGGGAAGTCAGGGGCAGAAAGCAAAAGAGGTTTTTATACTAGATCTACAGTGACATTCTAGCCTCGCCTAATGATCAGGTGCTGTTCTCATGATTCACAGTTGTGACTTTGATTGCCTTATGGAAGGCACGAGAAAGAGGTCTAGGAGGGAGCTGGTCCTGATATAAGAAAAAACATGCTGAAGGGCTTGGCTTACCATCCTAGATCACTTAACCCTTTTAGGCACCCTATCCTGACAGTGCCCTCCAGATGTTGCCAGAGTACAACTCCCATAATCTCTGACAATTTGCCAGGGCTGGCTGACACTGATGGAGTCCAACAACATCCGGAGGGCCACCGGTTCCCCATCCCTAATCTACGTACACAGAGTTAGGGCCTGTTGTAATGATCCTACTACAGTGGAACCTCGGGTTACGTACCATCCTCCTTACGAATGCTTCGGGTAACGAGTTCCGCTAACCCGGAAGTAGATGCTCCTGGTTGCGAACTTTGCCCTGGGTTGTGAGCGGAAGTCATGTGGCGGCAGCAGGAGGCCCCATTAGCGAAAGTGGTACCTCAGGTTAAGAACGGTTTCAGGTTAAGAACGGACCTCCAGAACGAATTAAGTTCGTAACCAGAGGTACCACTGTACTGTCTTTGCATGTTCCTTTTTGTAAGTCATTTGAACCAGGCTAGAATACTACTAGTATTAGCAGTGATAGTGCTACTATTTCTAGCAATGCTTTTTCATTTTCTCATTTCAAATACTGCTGTTGTGCTCATTATGGCATCACATATACTAAAAATAAATAAATAAATAAACTTGCTGCTACTTGGGTTCCATCTATTAGAATAATAAACCACCAATGGGATCCAAATGCAAGTTGGGGGATTTCCAGTTTCTTTTGAGAATCAGAACTCATTTTGCCAAACAGAGCACATTTCAAGATGCTTTTTGAAATAATACAAGAAAAGCAATCAGATAACTTGCCAGAGTAATCTCCGATATTGCTACAAACTGCAGCTGTGTACATTTAATCAAAACAGAGAATTTTCTGGAACTGATTAGGAAGCTGCGTTTGTGTGTGGTGGACAAGGGGTATTTTGCATGCGTGATTGCTGGGGTCATAATTTAAGCACCTTATTTGGCTGCCGGTGGATTTACATTGATAAAACAGTAAGCTCAAGGAAGAACTAATATCTTTTACCGGTGAAAATGGCATTAATAAGAAAGAATGCACCAGGTGGTCTGTAGAATTGTCTGAAGATTTTGTGAGACCACCAGGTGGCGATCCAAATAAGTTTACACTTATAGTTGGGCTGTGATCTATAAACAAGTTAAGCCAGGTCTTGGATTGAAGACAATCTAGGCCTGTCAAGCTCTATGTCTTCCAGTGCATTTTGTAAGAGGAAGAATAAAAAAATTAAAAGGAGAGTTCATTAAGTGGAATGCAGTATAGGGGCAGCATGCAAGTAATGAGTTTTATCATCAGAAGCCATGCACAAGGAGTTCTGCTTTCACAATGAAACCTCCCCCCTCCCCCCCTCAATTGGCTATTTTGTGGGGGGAGGTCAAGCAACCCCCTGGAACAGTATGTGTAGTGAGGAGAGGGAAGTCGTTCAATCTGGCAACCCGAAATGCTTGTGCTAATGGAACAATCAGAAGCTGCCTCATAATAGCCTAGGCTATATATTCAGCTAGACTAATATTTCTTACTCAGAGAGTGCTCTAGGGCCTCTGGCAGAGCTCTTTGGCATCACTCTACTGGAGATGCCAGTAGAAAATGAACTTGTATCGCCAATGAAAAAGGCTCAGGTGCCAAGACTGGCTAGCCAACAGCCTTGCTCCTCAACCACTTCTGCTGCTGGTGTGCCACTGTCCAGCACTTGTGTGACCACACTCTACTCCCTCCTGCTTGGCCAAATGGCTGGCCAGCTGCTCTTGGCAAGGTGACACAGTGACACAGATGCTCTCCAGAACACCTACCTCATGTCTTGCCCTGCGTCATCGCCATGATGGTGTTAACTACAGTTCTAAAGTAACTGTAAAATTCTTCAGTTTCTTTACTGTCCATGGACTCCTTATGTGATAGAGGTTGGGCATCTGTGGATCCCTGAATGTTTGTCTGTCTGAGGCTTCCATTGGTCAGCATGGCTTTGGTCAGGGATGATGCGAGTTGTAGTCCAACAACACATGGAGGGCCAAAGGTTATCCATTCCTACTCTGCTAGTACCTTTAAAGTACCCATTCTCCTACAGAAGGATTTGAAAGGGAGACTCCAGGATGAAATTGCTGAATTAGAACATAACAAGTATTTTGGCTTTTTTTAGGCTTCAGTCAACCCAGTGGTTTCCTGTCCCACGACAATATAAATATGTTTGGGTTATTTTATTTTATTATTTTAATAACTCCTGCATGGCATCTCATGCATTAACTCATTCTAGTACCAGCCAAATATTTTTGGTCCAGGAGCGATGCTGTTGCTTAGCAACTACTGGAGACTTTGACTGGCTAACCTAGAATTGTTAGAAGTTGCTTTGCAGTTGCTAAGCAGTCACCGTATATTTGATTCCTGCAGGGCAGAGGTGGTGGTGGGAGCACTTCTAGCCTAAGGGCTGGATTCATACTTGACCCACCTTCCAAAGGCCAAATGGGCCAGAGGCAAAAGGAGCAAGGCAAATAGAAGCTCATACTCTTTGATACAAATAATGGAAGTGTTTGTGTCATGTGGCCTCCACCACCCCTTCTAGCCACTCCTAACCTAATGTTGGAGTCTGAAATTTTGCCACATCTCAGTATTTTAGTGTGGGGAATGGAAAGGGGTATGAAAGAACCAGTGGCAAAGGGGAGACCACAGCTGGTTGCATGGTACTCCTAGTGTAACTTTCGCCCCTGTGCAAATATCCTGCATCTTCAGGCCTAATTGTCTGAGGGGAAAATAACTAGGGATGGTGAAGGGATTTGATTTTGTGGGCATTTTAATGGGCAACCACCTACTTCGTAGTTCTTGAACAAATCCACAATTTGAAACACAGCCATCCTTTGAAATTCAAACTTCTCTGAATTTTGTGTTACAGTTCAGCAACCCAACAATGAGTAGAAAAAAAATGCATTACAGGGAAAGTGTGCATAAAATTCATATATTAGTGAAGTTAACTTACAAAGATTCATTATACTGGGGAAAATTGCTAACACAAAAGTGTACATTGGTAAAAAGTGCATAAGCATGTTTTGTTAGGATAAATTTTCATTAAATGCTGACAAATGTTCAAAAGGTGTTTTTTCCGCCTTAAATTGCTGCATAAATATAGGAATGTGAATTTAATATTAGAAAATGAGAAACCGTGAGAATTGAAATGGACCAATTTGTCCATCACCAAAAATGTGGGACACTTATAAATGATCAGATTTCAGGTTTTAGTAGAGAAGGTAAAATTCATTTACCTTGGGGTGAGGTGGAGAGGAGATTCACATCGATGTTCAACATCCATGCTTCTTGATAACTTCAGAATCAGGATACTATAAATAAGTTTATTTTTAAGGGCATTTATTATAGATTGCTTTAAGCCTCATCAAATAATCAACCGTGGCTTGAAATACTGGAAGTCCCAGCTCCCAGCACTGTCCCCCTGCCCCCCGCTGATAAAGAGAAAAGACTCTTCATCAATTCCTCCTGAAGAAAGGCCACACAATTCACTGCCCTGAACTATTTGTTTTGATTGGACCTTTGTTCCACAAATCTTGAGCAAACCCCATTTTGGTAGTAAAAGGTTCGATTCGCCCATTCGGTTCAATTTTACAAGCATCTTGGTGCAGATGAAGGAAAAGAAGTATCCTACTTTACAATGTAAATAACACAGCGGACATCCATTTCAATGATATTCTTTTCCTGTCACTTTTTTTTTAAGTTCCTCCTTCCACCTAGTGCATGAATTAGCAGACATTTGTCTCACTCTATCAGATAGATTAAAGACCCAATCTACCTAGTAATCCAATTACCCTGCATGAGAAAAGCAAATGTATCTCTGGCCAGTACCCACCAAGTTGTGGAATCCATCACAGCAGAAAATTAAATCTAATTAATTGTGGGCACCCATGAACATCATTGCTCCATTCATTTTTAATGCATCTGTTTACTACTTTTAAAGGAGATTTGGGGGATTTAAGAAGATTTGCTGTATTGTACACAGGTTAATTTCTCCTCACACACACAAAAAACATGGATCCAATTAAATTAGGATTGATCTGCATGGGGAGGTTAAAAAAGAATAAATATATACTATTTAGAACAAACAGTTGTGGAGGGGATGTGTTTGGGCAATGACAATATCCTATAAATGGTGTATGTATCACAGAAGGGAGGATTTAAGGACCTCTTCCACTTCTACAGCAATCCAAAGGTCCAATTGTCTGAATTTGGTTACCGAGTATCTGCCAGGCCCCGTAAGTATATTTGAAGCCATTTTAAGAGCTATGAATTCAATGAGCCTAACTATGTTTTAGTTTCCCCAAGTATCCCATTTTACAATCCATTTAAACTGATATATATATGGATTAAATCTGAGGGTCACTTCAGATCATGGGTAGGCAAACTAAGGCCCAGGAGCCAGAGCCGGCCCAATCGCCTTCTAAATCTGGCCCGCAGATCAGCGTGTTTTTACATGAGTAGAATGTGTCCTTTTATTTAAAATGCATCTCTGGGTTATTTGTGGGGCATAGGAATTGGTTCATTCTTTTTTCCCCAAATATAGTCTGGCCCCCCACAAGGTCTGAGGGACAGTGGACCGGCCCCCTGCTGGTCCCCTCAGTTTGCTGACCCCTGCTTTAGACTCTACATCTCCCCTGTGGAAGCTACCCTGTTCTTACCCATGTTGGTGGCACCCTACTCAAAGAGTGTAACATTTGTAAATGTCACAAAACGAAGTATACAGAAAATATACAAACCAGTTGCCTTCTCTCTGTGATGAGAGAGAGAGAGAGAGAGAGAGAGAGATATCCCTCCAGAAAAACAAGGTGCTTTTTATTAATAAACCCTAAATTAATTGGCCATCTTCATTATATGGAGATATAGCTAAAAGATACTTTGGACTGAAAATATGGAACCACAGGACTGCTCTGTTCAGCGGGTGTAACTTTAAAAAACACTTTAAATAATTATCATGTCAGTGCAAACATCAACTTCACATTAAGTATGAGAATAATAATAATACTAATCCACTAGCAGGACAATTCCAGCCCTTCCTCTTTCACCCTAGTAAGATGTGAGGTGTCTCTAAAGTCAAACAGACAAGCAATGATTAGTAAAGTGCATCTTTGAGACCCCTCAAATGAATTAGCTCCACAAAACATATCCTAAAAGCAACTCCTCTATGATTTTTTTTGTGATGGATATGTGATGAGTTATTTGAGGAGAATGCCAAATGTGCTGTTAGTATTTGACAAACAACAATATTTGTTCTTGATACTTTTCCATTTCATTTCATAGCTGGATTTTTGACATTTTTTGAAATGTAGCACTGCAATAGCGTTCAGTATGGAGTAGTGGTAAGAGTGTCAGACTAGGAACTGGAATACTGGGAGTCAAATTGGCATTAACTGGGTGATGTTGGGCTAGTCACTATAGGAAACCTGGATAGCTCAGGTGGTTAGAGCATGGTGCTGATAATGCCTAGGCTGCAGGTTCAATCCCCGCATGGGACAGCTGTCTATTCCTGCATTGCAGGAGGTCAGACTAGATCAGGGGTCAGCAAACTTTTTCAGCAGTATTGGTTTTATTATGACACTGTTAGGAATGATGGCATGTGATTGCTACCTTTTTTCTCTCAACCCCCTTCCTGTAAAAATTATGTGGTGGAGGGAGGAAGGCTGGGAGGTCTGTATAAACCTCTGCTTGCTCCCAGATTCCCCACAGTTGTTGCTATTATTTTTAATCTGAAGAAAGCATTGTTTGGTTGTTTCAGTAAAAGAATATGGAAAGCAAAGATGAATTTATCAGCATTATTCTCCTGTTAATTTCACCCAAAAACACTTCCAAGAAGCAGCCCATTGTCAAAGAATAGCAAAGAGGGAATAGTTATTCCAGTTGATAGTACATGCATCAGATTAAGTTCACAGGTGGATCTGGAAAACTAAAGAATTCTACCCCCTTTCCCCCATAACAGTATGAAACAAAGAGGTGCTTGTTTATATTAGCATTCTCATTCCTGTTGATGATGAAATTTTGTGGCCATGCCCCAAACATTATCTTTGGAAGCAGATGATTGCAAAAGGTTAGATAAAGAATGGAAAAAAGGGAAGGGGCAAGGGCGGGGAAGGTTATGTCAAGGAGTATATTAATGCCAAGGCAAATCCAATATTACCTATGTAAATTTTTGTGGTGGGTTTTAAAAGATTGATCTGCTATGAAAGACAGTTTCATACTAGAAAATGATTTTTTATTACTAGAAGATAATTCTGTCCAAATGATTCATAAAAGCCCATGGTATTCATAAATCAATAATTAAAACAGCATCCTCTTTCAGCGCCAAACTGAATAGAGCTTATGGCAGAAATATCAACATGGCAAAAGTTAAGGCGTTGTACTCTGCTACAAGGAGGAAGGAAACTGTACGGCAAAAAAATAGAACCAAATAGGACCAAAAGTAATTTAGTGCTTCAAATTTGTCTCCATATAAGCAGAGCTAAATTCAGAGGTCAGTTATATTATTCAGATAGGGTCCCCTCACCCTCTTTCAAATACCAAGTTCAAAGCTGATGTCTGACCCTTGAAATTGGCATTTGATTCCAAAATCAGTATTCAAATGTTGGCATTAAAGCAGCCAAGTGGCAGATTTGCAATTTGACTAGAACTATTTCGTAAAACCAATGGGGTTTTTGTGTGTGTGTGTGTGTATCCAATTTCAATGCATATCTGAAAGATCAAAGAACTAGAAATTATGAATTCTAATAATCATTTTTAGAAGGTCAAGAAGTGTTACCTTTTACTAATAGAAAAGTGGGCCCACAGTTGGTGCTCATGAAGAGTCCCTCAAAACCACCAAAATGGAAGCCTAAGCTGCTTTAACAATCACCAGTGACATGTAGAAATCACCAATGTTGTATACACACACACACATACACACTTTAGGCCATTAGTTTTCAGATGTTTTGCGGGGCAGTGGACAATATCCAGCTAAACAGTGCAAATACTTCTGGTGAGCAACAGAATTTCACCTCCTACTCCTCTCCCTTCATGCTCTCCATGTGCCCCCTAAATCTGTCCCAGGGAGTTGTGGGAATCCTTATGTAGCCCAAAGTGCTGGTGCTAGTAGAAATGTCATCCATAGAAAAATGCTGTGCAATGGTTATCTTGATGGACAATCCATTATATATATATATATATATATTAGCAAACGTTACATACTGCTTAATACAAAAAAGCTAAGCGGTTTATATTCTGATAATAACTCATGTCCTTCTTCCCTTCCAGTGCTTAAAATAAATAAAAATGCATCACAAGCATTCTAACTTAGTTGTGGATAAATCTCAGCACACTCTGAAAATGAGCTACAAGGTAAAAATAGAGAAAATCGACAGCATGCAGATGCTGGTCTGCTGGTGAAAATATTCTCTTCACAACCAGTCAGATTTCTGTGCCATATTTTTACTCCCTTTAGCAGGTCTTTGAGTGAGGTCTACGAATCTTTCTTCTTCTGACTGATTTGCAGAAGAGCAGCGCTTTTCGGTACGCCTTTTGCAGCTAAGTGTAATGCTACTCCAGAAGGCCCACAAACTGTACATGACTAAGCAGGCAATTGCAAGATGTAGTGACAGATGTTATTCTGACCTTCACTCATTCTGTGAAACTGGATTATGTGAACAGAATGCCTTTACCCATTTATGTGGGTCATCGGGGAAATTAAGTATGACAATAAATCTGTTGCTTCAGGACCTGGCTCTGGGCCAACATGCTAGGCACCCTTAAAACTGGCATCTGACCAACTTGATAGGTGATTTTCTGCTCACAGACCTGTAAAATAGCCTTGTCTTTCATCCCCAAGCCTCCTTCCAAGTTTTGTCCTCCCTCTGATTTTCAGCCCTCTTCTCTTGCCTCTGAACAGAAGTCCAAGAGTTTCAATCTGGAGGGTGATCAAGATGATTAAGGGTCTGGAAACCAAACCTTATGAGGAACAGTTGAGGGAGTTGGGTATGTTTAGCCTGGAGAAGAGGAGAGTGAGAGGAGATATGATAGCCATATTCAAATATCTAAAGGGCTGTCACACAGAAGTTGAAACAAGCTTATTTTCTCCTGCTCCAGAGGGTAGGTCCCAAACCGATGGATTCAAAGTGCAAGAAGGGAGATTCTGACTAAACAACAGGAATAACAGACTCCCTCAGAAGGTAGTAGACTCTCCTTCCTTGGAGGTTTGTAAGCAGAGGTTGGATGACCATCTGTCATGGATGTTTTATCTGAGATTCCTGACCTAGAATCCCTTCTAATTTTACAGTTCTACAATTCTACGATTCAATGATTATACAGAGAGGAGAACAAGGATCCTCATTATGCCAGAAATGGGATCACCACACCCAAAATGGAAGACTAAATTCGCCGTGCCACTGTGTTTGGCATGAGGGAATGAAATCTGTCAACAACAAATTACACCCACCCTCTTTTATTTTTAAAGAGAAAACTGAATTGTGTGGCTGCAAGTTTTAATCATAGGGAAGCATATTTCTAAGCAATTACATCACCAACAAAAAATAGGGCAATGCTTTTATTGGGACCAACTGAAATATCACGAAGTAATGAGCAAATTTTTGAGTTCCCCTGGTTTTTTCTTCAGCCTGGATGCTAAGCAGTCAAACAGGATGTAGGTGAGCAGAATGAGGTGGGGGGACAGCCTTCCATTTGTAACCATTTTAAGAATGGATTCTGTACAGACATGCAACACAATCCTATGCATGTAGGGATGGATATATCTGTTCATTTTGGTTTCTCTAAGTTCCTTGTTTTTCTAGTCCTGAGTTCAGTTCTCTACATTACTGCCTTAATCTCTGTTTTTTTAAATCCGCATGAGAATTCTTCAGCATTTTGGTACAATTTTCTCCGAATATACACATTTTTTGCAACCAATTTCCCTTCATATAATGCATTTTAATTTGTTATTTTCACTAAACTAAGCATTTGTATGCTTAGTTTAGCCTAACAAGCACATTTTGTACACATTATTTGGTTAGAAAACTGAAGTCCAAGAAACATAATGGAGGTAGAAAAGTCAGGCTACATTTTGTTTGCTACACAGTAACAATTAGTACACCCTGCAACATTTTACCTTGTACAGAATGTGAAATATGCCAGGTACTAAAATACCAACCCCAACCTCTATCAGATACTTTTTAGCCATTATTTTGAATTCTAATATCAGACTGCAGTAAGGGAGAATTGGTACTGTAAATAATTTTTCCTCTTAAGTTCACAGAATTGGAGCATTCTGTGCTGTGCTTACATACAAACCTCTCAATTCAGCTAAATTCAGTTGCTCTCAGTAAGACTTAATAATAGCTATTGTCAGCTGGATATTGTAAAATTATGGAGTAAAAGTTTTGTTCCCATTTGCATTTATGGCTCTCTTTAAGAGACATTGAACCTACTGTTTTTCTTGTCCCCCACATCCTCTGTTGGAATGACACTTTCAAATATCTCATCAGCTCTTTCCTTCAACATTTACTTTGGTATCTGATCATGTAATTTCTTATTAATCCAGAGAATGCTTTCATGTTAAGGTTTAGCCCTCTCCAGACATTATGGCCTCACAAGCTGAGGAGAAGAGTAGGGATGAACCTCTTGGTTGGATACATCCCTATCTGAGATAGGTTCCTCATTGCAGACATTATTGATGACCTGCAATGGCAGGAGAGAATGGGGCTTCCTTCTATACTTAGGAGTATGCCTATTTTATTCTTCTGGGAATCAGGGAGAATTCTGTTCATCAGAGGAAGAAAGTGCGCATCCCCCTCCTTTTTTATTTTTTTTTACCTTGTAATAGCAGCTTGGACATGTATGTCTGAGTGTGAAAGTACTAACAGACTGTCCATCACTATTAGTATAATTATCACACTTAGGCTTTTAAAATTATTCATCCAAAGTGCCTTTGACCCCGGAGTAATCTAATCCACTTGGAGGAAAACTGATTCTTATGGCAGCACTAGCTAGAGCAATTGTGAAATACGAAAAAAGCTTTGCCAAACTGAATGAGAGCAAGCGAGCGAGAGAACCTTTAGTAAGATGATTGATCCTACAGCTGTCAGACTGCATTATTACCAATAAAAGTAGACACTTCTTAGGGCTCAGATGCTGATCTCATACATTTTGCTGTTGATTTAATTTAATACTTTGGCTTTTTGCTTGGTAGACAGTAAGTGTTCCCAGAGTTGCGCAGGCAAGAAGGCCACCAGCCATTCAAGACTGTACAGTTGACACAGAGAGGGAGCACTTTGTGCAAACTAGGGTTTGCAGACAATGGATTTACTAAGGCAGGGGTAGCCAATGTGGATCCTTCCGGATGTTGTTTGACTACAACTCCCATTACTTCCAGCCAACATGGTCAATGGTGAGGGATGTCAGAAATTGTGGGGCAAAACCTGCCATTGCAACCCGTGTACTGGACATGTCTAGGACTCAAGGAAGGAGGAGTACACAGCTGCATTTATTACACTTCTAGGGAATCCTCTTGTGTCAAATATAATTCTATTATTTGTGTATGTTAAACAGTCACCCTTTTCTGGAAGCAAAGAAACTTATGTTTTCTGCGACATACATACTGCACATAGACCCATTTAATTGTTTGTAGCAATCATCACTCACTGACTCCTCTCCTCTGAATGGCATCACTATGGCAAGCAGGAGGGTCCCAGACAGAGCAGGCAGGCTGGCTAAGTTGATAAAGGAGAGAAACCACAATCCTATCAGTAACAATCTGTGGCTTGTTGTCCTGGTGGCAATTGGTGTCACAGGAGCAGTTTCACCTTAAGTTTCTCATTTGTATAGAAATGAAGTCTTTAAATAAGTTTGCTTCCCCTTGAGAATGTCAGTCTTGAGTATTCACCATTATTTCCCTCATTTCCTGACAGGAACATTATCTGAAACGTGCTCCCTGAAAGTCCCATCACATAGCTCTTTCCCCACACGCCCATTATTCACTTCTGTCTGAATAGTTCCCCTCATTTCCTTTCGCCTTTTCATATGCTAAACTTCATCTTCAATTATAAAATCCTCTGGCTGATTTCCCCATGCCAGTGTGGAACTATTCAAGTGCCTTGTGAGAGGTTACGCTCACGTCAGAACATCAAGAACAGAAATGTTCGAAACCGCACGCACCTAAGGACACTCAAGCCGGTGACAAGTGCCACTTCGTGCTGGAAGAGCTATTGTGCTGCAGAAAGCCCAATTGTGATGAAAAAAACCCAGCACTTTTCAGGCATTAACTCAGGACACAGAGGTCTGTTGATGGAGCTGGCTATGTGAGGTGCTGAGACTACGCCCTGCCTTTGGTGGAGTCATTAAGAGTCCCACAAAGATGAGAAACAAAGTGAGCACATGAGGTGAAGGAATGGGTGCTTAGCTGCAAAATCACTTCATTTGTTCCTTTGATCCTCCCTGCTCTGTATTCATTTAGAGGCATCATTGATACAAGAGAATCACTTCTGTAGCATGAAATGGTACTGTGCCCACTGGTTCCATTGTAACAGTGATCTTCAAGTGGAAGCCTAGCAAAATAGATATTTAATTGGAAAAGTGCCATCTCAAGTGGATAATGAATAGCATGTTAGACAATGCAGAGTACCCTACTCACCATGGCAAGAACATTCTACTTCTTCTGCAACAAGGGTCATTTCCAGTCCTGCCTGAAAACCATGCATCTCACCAATCTTACATCTAATATGATCTAGGCTTTTTCTTCCTTGGACAATTATGAAGGGGTTTTCTTTCAGCGTTTTGCCTACACATGTACACTAAGCATGTGTTGGAGGACCACACCTACTGACCCTAGCCCTGCATGGTATACCCCACCAGCCATACCTCATTCTCTGCAAGCTCAGCAAAGTGTCTGGGAAGGTGAGCTTGGATGCATATAGCTGTGTGTGTAGACTTTCCAAATAATCAGGATTGCCAATTGCATGGAGGAATGAAAACATGCCTGCTGACTCCATCTCTGGCATATCACCCCTTTCCCTGTCATCTTCATGTTTGATACAACACCTTTTTTGCTTGGATGCACACAGGCTTCTGTTTCCAAGATGTTGCACTGGATGTGTAAAAGTTGGGAATGGAACTGGCGGGGCATGCTCAATCAGGGTTGAGGCCAGCAAGCACTGTCCTGCTCCCATGCCTCATGTTTATTGTGTGCATAGAAGTGATTTTGTGAAAAGAAGTTATATTGTGATACTTTACCTTCTTTATTTGAATCCAGGAAGGAAGGAAGTTTTATGCCAGAGTTCATGAGACGCCTCCACTCACCCATCAACCCATGCATCTTCCAGTTGCTAACCTGCCTGCTTGCCTTGCTGTTTATGTTGCTGCTGCTGAGCCCTCCCACATTTTGTGGGACATGTCAGAAGCAGAGCCTCGATAGCCCCTTGGATGAGGGGGTGGGTGGCGTGAAATGTATCAACAGAGGCTTTTCAGTGCTAAGGGATCTTGCCACTGATCCCGATGAGTCCTCTTCCAAGGTCAATCCAGTTCTTCCACACCATTTTTCGTTGAGCTACAATAAAGTCTCTTTGCTCATTTCTTATTAAAATCTAATATATTTCCAGGATGGATGAAGGTCATTTTTAAAAGAGGGCAGAGGAGCTGTAAAGCCTGTTTGTAGATAGATCTTTAAGAAGTTTTTGTCAAGGAACAGAAGACAGGAAAGATTAAAGAGCCACTCTTCAGTGTTATGAATCCTAGAACCAGGGCTGGACAATGGGAACTCCTAGTGAAAAATGATTGAAGTGACAATATGCACACTTGTAGGTCGGGGTGGGCTACATTTACTCATCTTCTGAGGGCCACATGATGAGATGGGCAGGACCAGAAGCAAAAAGTTGATGGGGGGGAAGAGATAAATGTGGGCAGAGCAATGGATGTGAGACTTACCTTTGTGCAGTAGGCTACATTCCAGCCATGCAAAAGCCAGAGGTTTCTAGTATCACTTGCACCCACCCACCTCTCCATCATACAATCAGGCTAGCAAGAGGAATTATTGCAGGTCAACACCTCATTACTGCTGGGGCAAAAGCAGTTGAGGGAAACACAGAGAAGGGCTGGTGAGAGTGTTGCTTGGGGAGAAGGTATGTGGATTGAGGTATAGGCAGGGCCTGAGGGAAGCCAGTCCAGAAAACATGACCTACTCTTTTCCCCAGATGTGGTCCATTAAACCTTGTTGCTGGGAGGACAGTGGAGAGGAGAGAGGTGGCTGAAGGAACAGTGCTCCTATCCAGCGAACAGAGTGTCTTGTTCTTGCACCATGCTTTGAAAACGCCCAGATTGTCATCCCCAGATGTGCCCTGTGTAACAAATTAGCTTCATGTGAATGTATGACATGGCAAAATATGGAACTTTGGGGTGGGGTTATTTTATTTGCTTTACTATACCATGTTATCTTTTTCTAGATATAACCCATCCTGACCCTTTACAGCGAGCCCTTCTCTATCTGTTCCTCTCCCTCTGTACTCACTTTCGGAAAGAGTTTCTGGGTTCCCATCCCAGTAAGCTGGAGTTTAGTGATTTCATATTCACTTTTCGTCAAGCGTTTGAAAACATTGATTGTGTCTGAATTTTATTAATACCATATACTCTGAGAGCTTTCAAGTGGGAGCATCTTAAATAAACACTGAAGTAATAAATATGCAAGCCCTTTTTTTACCTACAGGTAATGCTCTCATTTACTTCAATCGATGATCATTGATTTACGGCTGATGTTTTTGTCTTTAGATAGTATGTTGCCTTGGAGTGATCTCTCTGCTTTAATCCTGAAATGTAGTCATCTTGCTCTAGGTATGGGGGGGGGAGGGAAATAACCTCCTTTCACATATGTGCTGAAGAAGGCAACACAAAAGCTGATAGAAACCTGCAGCACTAGCTGCTTTTCACACTCAGTATTTAACAGTGTCTGTGTTTTAGATAAATGAGTGGTTCATGTCAGCAAAATACATGCGCAAGTGTGGTATGCCAAGAAATTATATTGTGGGCCTCATGTGAAGAAAACAAAGTTTGAAACTCTGTGTACATTTGGGGCCCAGAGTTTTAGGCTCTTCTGCTTCTTCGATTTGCTCTTCACAGATCATAACAATGTTGATCTCGTTTTAGGTTTCTGGAGGCCCTTAACAAAGTGCTCTCTGGTTTTGGTCCCTTTTGACATCAGTGGGCCTGTGTGGATTTATGTTACCATAGCAACAACAGCACTCCAAGCAGTGGTGAATAGTCAGATCTTACTTCCTTAAGTCATCTACATCTAAAGCATCCCCAGAACAGCTCTCAGACAGGTTATCAGATGAGGATGGGGAACTGAAGGTGCAAAGGACAAATTCAATTCTCCAAGTCTTTCTGCTTGGCCCTTAGGACTCTCATGCCACCCCTCCCCAGTCACACCCATTTTCTGCAGGCAGCTCCCCTCATGGGCTACAGTGTTGGTGCTGACCTTTAAAGCCCTAAACGGCCTCGGTCCTGTATACCTGAAGGAGCGTCTCCACCCCCACCGTTCAGCCCGGACACTGAGGTCCAGCGCCGAGGGCCTTCTGGTGGTTCCCTCACTGCGAGAAGCAAAGCTACAGGGAACCAGGCAGAGGGCCTTTTCGGTAGTGGCGCCCGCCCTGTGGAACGCCCTCCCATCAGAGGTCAAAGAGATAAACAACTATCTGACATTCAGAAAATACCTCAAGGCAGCCCTATTTAGGGAAGTTTTTTAACTTGTGATATTTTAATGTATTTTAATGTCTGTTGGAGGCCGCCCAGAGTGGCTGGGGAGACCCGGCCAGATGGCGGGGTACAAATAAAAAAAAATTATTATTATTACTACGCCTCACACAACCTTGAGTATTTCTGCTTGGCTGAAATATGGCTTTGGACTTAGAGAATGCCTCTTGCTTTCTTTGATGGAGGATTGGGAGTAGTCTATCAGTGTCTATAGAAACTAGCCTACCTTACAGAGGTAGGATTTACACTCATTGCTTCTCCCTCTGCTTTGCCTCTGTCTTTGCTTGCCACTGGTAAGTGGTCCCTGGGAGGTCACTAGAAGAGAATGCACCTCTTGAGCAGAGAAAGCTTTACCACTCCCAGGTCAGTGGCCAGGGTCTTTGACATTTAGCAGCGGGGAAGCCAGGTTCAAATCTCTATTGTGCCGTGAAGCTCCCTAGATGATGATGATGGTCTACTAACTGTCTCTCGGCATAATCAACCTCCAGGTTGATTACAATTGTTGTTACAGTTTAATAGAATGAGACCATGTATGCTGCCCTAAGCTCCCTGGAAGGAAAACAACCTGGAGCGGTGTTGCTCCAGAGGCAGCAACAGATCATTGGAGTTCTCTACACTGAAATGGCTCTTACACAGATAGATTATAACCGACTGCCAAACCCATTCCATTCAGACCTGGAAATCTCTGGTTTGAAGGGATTTTCTTTTCTGCAGGCAGTGAGCATCTTTCTTTCAAAAATCAGGAGGGTGAGGAAGAGAAGGAAAAGAAATAGAAATAATAGGGGCGCACAGTGGGGCTCTGTGGTTGAAGTGGTAATGAAATTGCATTCATTATATAAAGTGGGTTCTCCTTCATGGAGAGCACATGTTGTGGTGGGGGCTAACAAGTCACCCCACGGTTGCTGGGCGGGTTAGAATAGATGACCATGGCAGGTGATTGGACCCTGCGGGTTGCTGGGGAGAATGTTATGTAGCAATTTTTGATGGACAGTTCAGAGGTTATATATTCCCAGTGCACGCAGCACGCAGCCCTCTTTGCTGCGTGCATCGGATCACCCGCCCTCCCTCCCTTTATTTAGGCTTGCGTGTTGGCCTTGCTATGCCTGTCATGGGGTCGTCTGCTTTTGTGGCAGGGGCCTGGTAGGAATTTTTCCATCTGGCTGATTGGCTGGTGCCATTTGGTTTTCGCCTACTACGTAGCAATTAGTCACAACTTGTAAGGTTGCGGTTAGGCATTGGTTATGATTTGGTTGGTGGAGGGGATGTTGTTGACTGTGCCTGCCCCTCCAATGCTGCTGCGCGGGGAATTCCGTTAAAGGAATCCAGGGGCTCCTTATGCTTTTGTCCGTATCCCCCGGTCGGGGGCCAGGGCCACGCAAGAGCCCCTGGGAGCATTTGGGGAGAGGCAAGGGCCCGGGCCCCTGACCCCCATTCTCTCCCCAAAGGTGTTTTCCCTTTACTGACTTTCGCTAACCGGACAGATGTCAGTCTGCCCCCAGGAAGGGGCAACTAGTCGGAACCAATGCCTAAGCAATCACTCACATTTTGTATTTTAATAAAAGTTGTGGCCAAAATCATGCCAAAAACCTTAAACTTAAATTACTGTGTGTAGTGTGAGTTATTTAGGGGGGTGGCTTGGGGATCTCGACACACAATTACATTTTCTGGAAGCAAGGCTAACTCCACACCCCTGCCTCCTTCCCCATCCAACAACAGACAGCGATAGCCACTTAACTGAGGTGGCACACATTTCCTAAGCTCCCACCTCTGCCACTCTTATGGGCCTCTCTTCTGGCCCACAGTCCGTAGCTCCCACTCCTTGGAGACCATATGCTGGAGGGAGGAAACAGGATGCAGCAGGGGAATAAGACCAACTTCCAGCACTAGCCCACACATGAGGCAAGGAGAAGCAGTTGCCTCAGGATGTCAGGCTCAGGACTTTTAGAAGGGGTGGCAGATCTGGCCCTTCAGGAAGTGTGCTACTCACTGCCTGCCTCCTACTCTGCCATCGATTCTGCCTCCTTCTCCATGCTGCTGCCGACTCCTCCACCTTTCTTGCCACTTCCAACTCCTCCATGGAGGAATGGCGAAACATGCTGGGCCAGCCCTGTCAACTGCATACGCCATGTAGGTCCACTCCTATCTGTGCATCCTAGGGGGGCAATAGGATGGGAAGCATGAATGAAATAGTGTGGATGCAGTAGCATGCAGGCTCCTTATTATGGACAGACACGGAAATGTCCCAGAAAGATTTTAGGCATCTGCATGTGAAGCACAGATCCTGTCTTGCGTTGATGCAATACGGCAATGCAAATTTACATCCCCTGAAGATGGAATCTCTTGTTTAGAAACAATCAGCTGCCTGTGATGGCAGCCTGGCTCTGTGGGTCCTTTTTTATCTGCCTCATTCCTTCCTAATGCCATAGCTGCCCTTGGCTCCTGTGAAACAGCAGGGGTGGGTGGGGGTGGGGGAATCTCCTGCAATAACTTTCACTAACTTGACTCTAATTGAACTGTCATGTGTGTAACCGTTCCAGAGAAATTGTGATTTCTGTGATCTGTGGAGAGAGAAGAGGCTGGGGAAAGAAATAAGCCACAGACACAGATAAGGAGATTTTATTCAGCTTTATTTGACAAGTTTTATTACACCGAGGAAAGCGTAACGTATCTAATCTCGTTGCAGTTGATGCACCCCTTCAGCCTTTATTACTTAAATCCCATTAGGTATAAAATTGTTTCTATTTGTCAGTGGCATGATATCTTTGTATATTATT
Organism: Darevskia mixta; assembly: GCA_034641385.1. NCBI lineage: Eukaryota > Metazoa > Chordata > Lepidosauria > Squamata > Lacertidae > Darevskia > Darevskia mixta. Next base: position 6,318,486 of record JAWWNH010000001.1, on the reverse strand, counting down.
CTTATTAGTGTTATTATTATTATTGTCATCATTACGCAGCCCTGTGAAGTGGGGGAGAATTTCTGATCAATATTCCTACCAAAGGTAAATACGTCTTTCCTATTTGGCTTGCTTTGTGTCTTTTATTTCTTTTTAAAATGTCAAGAGTGTGTGGGTGTGTTTGTATGTATGTGGGTGTGAAAAAGAGTTAGCAAAATTATTGTTTTTAAAAATGAACTTCTAGAAAGGCAACTTCAGAACTCATATTGGAGACAGATCATAACCCGCAGTGGGAGACATTGTTTTTCTGGTATAGACTAGGAATTTATTTTTATTAACTAGAACATCACTGCTGCTGAAGTTGCTGACATCACATTTTACAATTACTGTTGAATAGTTTTTACCCTCTCATGGGGTGGAGTCCAAAAAAATGGGAGGGAGTAAAACAATGGATTTGAGTCCCTACATGTCTGATCCAGTCTGAAATGGATTGTCCACCCTTCTCCCCTCATGTTTTTTTTTCCTTTTCCATTTCCTTTCTCCTCTCATCAGAATTCCTTCTTCACCTCTCTCAGGTGAAGACCTGTGACTTGTGTGCTTGTCCAGGGGCTGCATTTTGCCCCTAGGCCTGATGTTCCCCACTCCTGGCTTAAGAATACTTCCCATTCCCATTTCCCCTAACTATATATACAAGTGAAATTTAATATATTAGGAGACAGGGACAAATAACAATAAAGGCCAAGGTCTTTATTTTTCTTCTTCCTGCTATTCTGTTTATTGACAATGTAATCTCTAGGCTTCTCTTGTTTATTAGTTTAATTTTCTATGTGCAATATTGCTTTTATGGAACAGATTTATCTGTGCTGTATCCTGACTACCAGTGTTTCAAAGACTCTGCACATGGAGGCACCACTGAACTGTTTTCGAGACACCTGTTGCCAAACACCTTTATCAAGCATTCAGCCTGAACACAGAAGGGTCAGAAAAGGTGTGTGTGTAGAGATTGAGAAGTATACACCAGCCCAGTTCCCAGTGGTTCCAGGTGTGCTGGCCCTGCCCTCTCCACACCAAGCATTAGCATGCTTAGCATGGAGGTCTGAAGGGAGTTTCTAAGGATGTTCATCCAAACACACTTTGAAGCCCTCCCCCCTCCCTATTACTGGGAATCCTGCATTATCAGGGTTCTCAATCAAGAAAAGCCTTCTGTGCTGGCTCATGTAAGTCCTTAGAAGCCTGCCCTAGAGATGGAAGGTCAATCAGCTGTTCCCAGAGCACACAGTGTTTTGGGGGGCAAGACCAGTGTATGTGCTCCTTGCCCATCACCTACCTTTTACCCTTGCATGTTCAGGCTGAATGCTGGGAGAGGGCTTGCATTGTCCATCATGTCGATTCCATGAATGCAATACTATCCAAGTATATAAGTATTAGAAGCACAAGATTGACACTTTTCCAAAACAACAGATACATATTGTTGTATATATCTTTTGAGGGGATCTGCATTGATTGCAATTATGTGAATATGATAAACGTGAACTGAGGCAAAGAGGCCTATACATACCAAGTAAAAATAATTTTCATGTACCAGTAAGTAACCCTCTCACCACTGAATGAAGGCTATGTATGAATCTCTTCAGGTTTATAACAAGAGCTTATTTAACTTGTGAGGGGGCATGGAGATGAAGGCAATAGCTCTCTCACATCACCATCTACTTCTCACTTACGGATGACAATTTTCGGGAGTGAGGAACCTTCTGAACTTACAAAGGCTCTAGGTGTGTTTTGGACCCCTTATTTCCCAAGGTTCTAAATTGCGTAGTACAGAAGGCTTCCACTTCAACCTCCATGAGTTGGAAGTTGATGAGCATGGTATCAGGGGATGGACCTCAATATAACATTCATTTTGGAATTTTGTACAAATTGATGAAATAAATTCATATTCATATTTTATTTCTCTAATTTGCCTATGCCTTGAACTTCTGCTTTAGGGTACATTTGAATATACTTTCTGTCCCAGTCTGAAACTTTTATATGGGGTTTGCTCCTGTATTTAGCATAGAAACAGAAGGCTGAAGCCAAGCAATTCTTCAATAACATAGACAAAGTGTTAACATGGAGTTATCAGATCACAATAGATTAATGTTACACCAAAGGATCAAAGTAGAAGAGTTTGGATTTGATATCCCGCTTTATCACTACCCGAAGGAGTCTCAAAGCGGCTAACAATCTCCTTTCCCTTCCTCCCCCACAACAAACACTCTGTGAGGTGAGTGGGGCTGAGAGACTTCAAAGAAGTGTGACTAGCCCAAGGTCACCCAGCAGCTGCATGTGGAGGAGCGGAGACGCGAACCTGGTTCACCAGATTATGAGGCCACCACTCTTAACCACTACACCACACATGGATAAATGCAGGATAAGCTTTGTTCTAGTGCTCACATAGCAATTTACAAATTAGTTAAGAGTGTACTGTTTCCTCCCAGCTCTGGAACCCCTTATTTTAGCATCCTTATCATTTGGACAAAAACTCAGACTAAGATAGACTGAAAACTAGGCTTTATTTCACCCAGGTCAAAGACCCATTTTGGCACCTCCCCACACAAGCCTCAATGGTGCCCCTCTGGGGGCATCCCCCAGGGCAAAAAAACCTGGCTAGCGCCCCCGCCCCCAGTAGCTAAGGCTCTGCCTGAAAGTCATTTCCGTGGACCCCAGCAGGTCTTACTTCTGATGAAACCTCCACAAGGCCTGTTTTGTAGGAGTAATTCTCTAGCTGGTTAGGAGTGTGATGATCTCTCATTTTTAACTTTATTAATTCCTTGTCATGTAGAACAACTTTGAAATAAATGTAGAGAGCATTTGCTAAAATTAGAATGCTCTTATTGTTAACTACTGTAGTGAACACAATTTTTCTTGATTTTTTTGTAATTAATTACACTCAGAACTCCTTCAATGGCTCCAGGGCTTCCTAGGTTCAATTCTGTTCTGCTTCTTGTTTCTCGCTCTTCACAGCAATCTCTGCACTTTCACACAAATGTTGGTTGAGGATGATAAGCGTCTGTCATATATGATTTGTTTTCCTTTCAATATCTCTCAAGGGGGAGACGGTGTGGTTAAGGATATGTAGCCCAAATTGTGAAGACTGTTTTGGAAACTTGATGGTTTCTTTTAGATTATATATGCACCCAGTCATGAGTTGCACAAAGGACACACAATTAAATGTGTACTGAACACATAGCATAAAGTGATGAAGTATTGCAGTGTTTCAATCCTGTTAAAGACCATGTGACAGATTCAGCAAATCAGCTGAACCATGCATTGCAATTAAGAGACTGCACACTTTCATCTTGATTAGGCAAGATGGAGTTCTCATGGAGCTGCATTTTATGCAGTTATTGTTAAAATTATATCCAGCCCTTCTTCCCAAATGAGCCCAGGGCAGCAAATAACAAGCAATGAAACAATAAAAACACATTTAAAACATCTTGAAAATAATGCCAATAAAGATGCAGACTGGGAAAGAGTTCAACTTAAAAGGGTTGTTGAAAGAGGAAGGTTTTCTGTAGGCACTTGGAAAGACAACTAAGACAATGTGTGTCTAATATTCAGAGGGGGAGAGAATTGCAAAAGGTAGGCACTGCAACACCCCAGTTCCTGCATTGTGTGGAAAAGACAATGCATTGTCTGTTCCGCACAATGCTTCATTGGATTGCAGCTATTATATAGAACAATTTATATCTATGTAGTATTGGCTTCATCGTTAAAACCCTGGAAAAAGCAAATTGCTTTACCAAAATATCTACAGTTGATGACAACTTGTTTTGCATATTTTAAAACAAAAATCAACTACTCAAGGGCAAACTACATGACAAATGATCCTTTGATGTTGTTGTTCATGGAATAAAATTGCTCTGCATGCAAGTTCTAAATAGCCACCTTATCCAGAACATTTTTTTCCTCCTGAATTTTTTGATCATTCAGTGGTTCATTTCTATCAGGATTCAATCATTCCAGGGGAACCTAGCTTCTTATTTGGAAGGCTATTTCTCCTGGTTTTCCAAAACAGTGGGTTGCTGGTGCCAGGGGCACCAAGTATGGGGGGCTCTGGGTTCCTGAGCACCCATAAAAAGTGTTGTGGGTGCTCAGCACCCACACTGCAGGGCCCCCATGTAACTTCTGAGGTCTTCTTATTCTGAGGTCTTGTAACTTCTGAGGTCTTGCAAAGCCCTGGAACCTGACTTCCACTGGAAGTCAGGTTTCAAATCCAGGGGGCGTGTGTGATGTCATGATGTCATGTCATAACATGACATAATGACATCATGCACACTGGGCAACCATAATCTAGGGCCCATGTTGGCTCCCCTGGCTGGTACTTACCAAGAGGGGAAAGGTAGGGGTGTGGGGAGGTTGGTGCAGTGTGGTGCATGGTGGCAGAGCCAGTTTGGCACTCCTGCCATGACATGATGCACAGCGCCAAGCTTTCTGCACCTCACACCTCCCCTCTCAGTAAGCACCAACAACCCACTGTGCTGAGAAACTGGTAGAGCAATGGTGCCCCACTTGGGATCCTGTTGCTGGCCGCTAAATAGCAATTAAATGTGAAGTGCGAGGTTATCTCCTAACCAAGCTATGTATTGGGCTTTTACAGTTAATTGCATCAACTGAGTGCATTTATTTACTGCAGCTTGTTACAGTTCCTCAGACATCACAGTCACTTAAAGATGTGGCTCAGCAAGTTTACTTTAGTTCCCCTCTGAGATCTTTCCTCTTGGTTTCCAAGCAGCATACTGATTAGCAGGGTGGGATAGAGTCCTTTTCTTTCCTATTATCAAAATATAATGGGATCATCATTTACTGATTGCAGTAGGGTTTTTTATTGGCACAGTTGGCTGTGAAGAGGTGTTCCGTCCTGGTGGCCTTGCTGTAAACAATTTTAGTCATTCTCCTGATTCAGGAAATGCATTTCAAAATGCTTTCCCAATCTATAAAGCATGCGGCTGGGTTCATGTGGTTGAAAATGATATCTCCAACACATATAACTCACAAATATAAACTCATTAAATACATTCGCTCTAACCCAGGGCCCGTCTTGTCCATTAAAGGAACCGGAGATGAAGCAGACATCCAACTATCAATCAAGAGAAAAGCACAGCTGAAGTGCAAAGATATTGGGGAGAGGTTACATGTTAATCTTTGCTAATAAGCCTGGGTCGGGCTACTCAGGTTTGGCCCAGAGAGGCAGAGAAAGAAAGAAACATGCAAGCATTTGTTGTCTGTGAAGATAGCACAAACAGCACTATTTCCTACATTGCTATATTGTGGCGGTGAGTGACTGTTTCCATTGGTTCTCATACTCTCCCCCTCTTTTTTATTTTTTATTTTTTGAATTGCACTTGAAAATTGCTGGGGGTAGACCACTCAATAAACAAAGCACACACATAACTCATATTTAAATTACCACGGTCTTGACTTTCTGATGCATTATATGTACCTGTTTATTTCAGCAAAATTCTATGAAGTTGCGTGTCACATTTTGCAGGGCCAAGTGCAGGTATCCCCAACTGTTTCTGCAATCTTTTTGTGGGCTGCCTGACTGGAGGTTGGTAAACATACTAATATTCCATGACCCACAACTTGAGAACATTGGCTGGACTCTCTTGATCTGGGCTAAGTGAGCCTTGGTGCGAGCAGGACCCTGGTCAGCACCCTATGAAGCAAATATCGGAGGCTGGTTGCAAGGCAACTCAGAGCAGCGAGCTAGGAATTATATTCCAGCACTTGTCTTAAGGCAGTCATGACTGTCAACCAATAACCAAGGGGTTGTTGCTAGCTTGCCTGATCCAGCAAGCTCTTATTATGGTTCCTGCTACAGTCTTCACCATCCTTTCCATTCCATGACACAGCCTCACTTCAGGTAGGGTGACTATGAAGGTTCCATACTGGAAATTATGAGGGTGCATCCTTTTCAACTGGGAATTGTGGGTCACATGTGTCTCTGTGTGTGTTGGGAGAAGGGGAAGAACAAGCCTTCTTGATATTTGTTGTTTGTTTTTACAAGGTAGGTGAGTGTTCCTGCTGTAGCGGTACATATGAAATATCAAGTCACAAGCATCAAGAAGAAATGTTTCTAATACTGCATTTTAGAAATCTTTATGTATTTCCTTTTTAGCAAACACCCTTTCCTATGCTAGCAACACACACATTAATAAAACAAACATAACAATAGCATACAAATGTTAAAATAGCAGAGATAAAGGTTTTTGACATACACAAATAAAAAACCAGTCCTCAACAACCTTCCTGAATAAGGACATGTTTGGGGCACATTTAAAAGCATAGCTTCATAGAATGTTCGTTGGGAGATGCAATATGTTGCAATTCTTCTAGTACAACCTCCTGCTCGGTACAGGATCTTGCCACTACAGAATCCCTGACAGATGGATATCCAGCCTCTCCTTCAATACCTCCAGAGATGGAGAGCTCATCACCCCACCAGCCACAAGACAATCTGTTTCACCTTTCCCCCCTTCCTTCCTTCCTTCCTTCCTTCCTTTTGCATAAACTTGTCAGTTTGGTTTCTATAATAACTTCTAGGAATACACATCAGTTCAGTTAAGAACTCATTGTTCCAGATTTTTATGATCCATTCTGGAATGGATGGTGCAACAGGTATTTTTGAATAAGTAGCAGCATATACTTTGGCAGCCAATAATAAATTCAAGGCCAAATACAGACCATCTAAATCAATACCATCACAATAATATTTTGAGGGGATGGGGAGAGAATCAAGCATCATAAAAGCCTTGTAAATAAAACATTACAGTCAGTAGCCTCAGAACACACACACACACACACACACACACACACACACACACACTATCTGGGGATGACCAATGAGGGATGAAAGCAGCCTGTCACATTTCTGTGCTGAATGTTTAGATACTAGGCTACAACCAGTGATCTTGTAAATCATCTGGGTAAGTCCAGATCTATTTTCAAGTTTAGGTTATAGGGCATGATCAGTGAATATGTATACAATGTGCATCAGGTGCATTCTATCTCCAACAATTTTTTAGGAGTTGTGGAATAAATAAATAGCATTTGAACTTTGTGGTGTAAGGTACCACTGATACATCGTCTGATGGAAATTTTCTTTAGAATTCACATTGATTAGGCTTGAAGGGATATTGATTTTTTAAAAGACTATTCTTTCTCTATAATGATATGATTTAAATCTCTGTTCCAAAAGATTTACAAGTTGTATGAGATTAAGAATAATTTCACAACCTTAATAAACCAGCACAGTTGGACTTTAACCAAATACAAGTAACTTAACAAAACTGCATACACTTTCTATGGTAATTGTGACACATTTCTGTCCACTAATAGTATTTACTTTTTCCTCTGCATAATTTATTTCTCCTTTGGCAGAAAATCCATGGTTGCTCGCCAAAGGGGAATGTTCTCCTTTGCCAGCTCTTCAAAACACCATCAGAAGCGAAAACAAATTCCATGAGGTTTTGCCAGCACCTTCTATGGTGTCAAGGATAGGTAATTGGATTTTGCTACATTAAAGGTAATACAATGTGGCAAATGCAACCCATAAAATATGTCACTGCTCAATGCATTACCATCAAAAATTAATGCAAACTAAAAAGGAAATTAATGCTGTCAAGATTTGTTATGGAAACCTAAATAATACAAGATGCTACCTATGCAATAAAAATAGTCAACTTTTCTGCCAAAGGAGAAATAAATTCTGTAGACAAAAATGGAGACCAATGGATCAATTAAACAATGCTTTTTCATAACTCAATGGGACATTTTTAAAAACAAGCAAACTCTCAACTCGGGGTTTGTTCAGATTATAGTTTGCACCATGAGTAGTTTAGCCTTGTAGCATGAAAGCAGTCTAGGTGGTGGTTTGGCATACTCCAAGAAAGAGGTATCAAACAGGGAAAGGAGCTTTGCACACCAATTAGTCTTTTGGATGACATCACCCATGCAGACCTTCATGACAGAGCTCAGCTATAGAGCACACTTTTTGTATGTGTCATGACTCCCTCTGAGTACATGATTTTCTCTGGACTCTGATTTGGACCATGAGTGGCAGGCACTTGAAGATGATGAATGGGAGAGGGGTGGATAAGACAGTGGGGCAGAGGTTGTTTGATGTACCCCCCCAATCTCTGAATATGTCCATTGACAGGCATCCCAGAGGCTTCCTTTTTGCTTGTCCATGGAAGAGGAGGCCACTTCTCCATCAAGGGATGGGGAGTCCTCCAGGGCACAGCCTGGTGTGACAGGGCAGGAGGATTCAGAGGTGGCAATAGGTCTGCTGTTGTCTTCCAGGGAGAAGCAGCCCTTCAAGGGAAAAGAAGAGATACACCCCTTTAAGATGTAGCGCCAATCTTCATGCCAGGAACGTCTGTAGGAATAGGGATTCTCAGGAGTAGTCAGGCAAATCTCTGCCTTTGTTTAAAAGCTTGGTGAGTAGTCAGATTCTGACAATCAATGTGAGCATGCTAAGCTAGATGGACCAATAGTCCCACTTGGTCCAAGGGAGCTTCCTATGTATCCATGCAGAGTTGATGTGTCTAACAATAAAACAAAAAAAGCCTCCATCTGGAAACATCATCTGTTACAGTTTCCCATTCCTCCAGTGGGAATACCAATGATCTGTCTCATAAGGTTGCTGTGATGATAAACAATAAAAGCATCATAAACATTTTGCACGTTGAATGTGTTATATTACAGTAGCCGTTGTGGTGCCCTCCAGGTGGTGTGGACTGCAACTCCCATCATCCCTGAAAATTGGTTAAGATAGAATCATAGAATCATAGAGTTGGAAGAGACCACAAGGGCCATCCAGTCCAACCCCCTGCCAAGCAGGAACACCATCAAAGCATTCTTGACAGATGGCTGTCAAGCCTCTGCTTAAAGACCTCCAAAGAAGGAGACTCCACCACACTCCTTGGCAGCAAATTCCACTGTCGAACAGCTCTTACTGTCAGGAAGTTCTTCCTAATGTTTAGGTGGAATCTTCTTTCTTGTAGTTTGAATCCATTGCTCCATGTCCGCTTCTCTGGAGCAGCAGAAAACAACCTTTCTCCCTCCTCTATATGACATCCTGTTATATATTTGAACATGGCTATCATATATCACCCCTTAACCTTCTCTTCTCCAGGCTAAACATACCCAGCTCCTTAAGCCGTTCCAGATAGCTGAGGCCAATGGCAATTGTAGTCCAAAACATCTTGAGGGTGCCACCTTGGCTATCCATATGTTAAGTGCAACTTATTTATTTGAGTTATACAGCCTACCTTTTGCAATATAAGCTCAGAGTGGGTTGTAATACAATACAACAGTAAACTAATGCCACAATAAAACCATTTCAGCGCCACTTATAATAACAAATAGAAGGGCACAACCTGGGCATACCGCTTTCAGCAATGACAAAATTCCTAGTAAGCCACCAAAAAGTTGTGAGAAACCAATTTTCATCCAGTGCTGAAATAGTGGGAGAGTGCAGGGTGCCACTATGGAGAATTATAAACAGCATAAAAACCAGAGCTGTCTAGCTTTTATGTCAAGTAGGAAACCTTTTTGACTCCACAGGCCAGATTTTTATCAGGATCTGCCTTTTGAGCCAAATTTGACATGTGGGCACAGCTGCAATCCTACACAGTGGGATTTGCATCCAATGAAACACACATAGGCTTGCACTGCACAGAAGGTTCACTGGAGCGTGCGAGAGAGAAAACAACAAAAAGCTTGTTGGCCAAATCCAGTAGTCCATCCTCAGCATAATCCACGGCACATCTTATTATTATCATTATTATTATCACCATCCTCGTCGTCATCATCATCATCAACAACAACAACAAAACAACAATAACCAAAATAATTATACTTCTTAATGCCAAATAGGCTTTTAAGTGATTTACAAAGTATAAAAATCAGTTAAACAACCATTAAAATAGAAATAGCCATGATTAAAATACACAATAAAGCAACCCAAGGAATAAAAAATAAACAATCCATTATTAAAATATGCAATAAAAACAATCCTGTCAAAAAACCTATGCTGCATTTACAACGGTTTAAATGAATGAATGAATGAATGAGCAACCAAGCAGTTGAACAGTGGACTGTAATTCCGGTACATTTCCAGCTCCAGACACTATCCAAAGGACAAAGCCATTCACTGCAACACACACACACACACACACACACACACACACACAAACAAACAAACACATACCACAGTATGATCTGCTTCATTATGGTTGCTCATCATTGCCCAACACAACCCCTAATGTAGTACAGTCTCTAAAATCTCTGTGGAAATCTTGGGCGAAAATGTGCTGAGGGAAGGCTAGGTTGCCTTCAGATTATAGAATAACAGACTTGTGGGTCACCAAAGGAGGGCAAGGAGGCAAAAATGTTGCCTCTCAAACTGCTCAGCAGCTGTTCAGCCAATGCGCCCTGCATACCAATGTTTCCCTGACAGCCACAAATGACAGCCGCAGCATCCCCATCTCCAGCTGTGATAATTAATGCTCTGTCAAGACCAGGGATCTCGTTGCTCTGGGAAGTTTTGTGTGTGGCCAGAGGTGTTCAAATATGTTCTGCCGTTGAGTTTCAGCAGAAGCACGGCGAAAATGTATGTTTAAATAGGCAAAATCAAGTTATTTGGGGTTTCTCAGACATGCGTGAGATGTCATTTGGACAACATTCAGTCGCAGTTTGAAGCCTGCATTTGCAGAGCACAGTGAAAAAGAAGGAGGAAATTTCTTCTTTTTTTGCAGCTTTTTTTTTTTCTTTTTACTGCTGTATGCAAGGGCTAATAGAAGCTAATGTCATTGCGGTGAATCAGATAATGCCTCAAGGGACATCTTCGGCTCAGAGGACTCACTATCATGCTTTCCTCTGCATTTTTTTTTTTAAAAAAAAATTGAAGTTGCCTAAGGCAAACTGCATCTGAACTGAAGGGCAAGGGGAGAGGCAAAGAGCAAGCGAGAGCGAGAGTGAATTAACCCTCCCTCCTCGTTCTCATTTCAGCTCAAAAAGTATCACCACCCACAGGGTGAAAAACCCATAGGGTGAAAAACACCCAGTCCCTGATATCTCTGGAAAGGACCCCATCTGAGACCCATGGGGAACTCTTGCTGGTCAGCATAGACAACACGGAGCTAAGTGGATCAACGATTGGATGAGATATAAGGCAGTTTCTTGTCTCTCCTTAGGTTCTCCATATCTTGGGATTGGAACTCCAGAAAGGTGAATCTTAAGCATTCTCAGGAACAATCCTATGGCCTCGTGGGGCAGGGTGCGTCACTTGAGGGACCATACGACTTCAGGGATCACCTTCTGCATGGGCAGAAAAGGAAAAGGAAGTCAGCCCATGGAAGCTGCCTTGTTGCAACTGGAAACCTCCGTGGCTGTTCCTTCTCTGCCACCTGTACTCCAGAGAGAGCAAGAAAGAGGATTTCCAGGGGCATTTCAGGGCAGAATAAAGAGAATCTGTAGCCTGGCAGAGCTACAAATTTAACAGTTCATCTGCCTCATCAACTCCCCTGACTTGATAGGATTCTCAAAAATTGCTAATTTGTATCATCCCCCTAAAATTAAAATAAAAATTGGAGAATATTCCAGTCAGAGGTTCCAATTCCTGCTCTAACCACTACATTTTACTGGCCCTTTCCTCCATCCCAATAATGATATTCTCTTAAAATATTTTGGATATTGGCAAAAGGTGGGAGGATTTGTGGTTTTTTTTGCTTTTGCTTGCTTTATTTTTCCACTTTCCAGAACACATTTGGGTGGGTGGAATTTCCACTTAACTCTCAGACAGAACTTGGAGGTGAACACAAATTTTTTAATGTCTTCCCTAAAGATCTGCTGATAAATGGCCACAGGAGAAGGTCCTGCCAGTTTCCAGTCAAAGCTGTGCTGGGTTCCGTTTCACCGTAATTACGAATGAAGAGCACCTGTTAATCAACCGTGGGCTAATTTACAAGGAAATTTTCCAATCTGACTCTGCTACATTTTCCTCAATGAGAGACTATGACAAGCTTTAATTAACATCTTAATTAGATGTCATCACTCATGCTGCCATTCCATCAGCTCAGCACAGTGCTTTGTCGTAGCATTTTTAAACACAATATATTTCAGCCTTTGAGGATGCCTTCAGTGCATGAAGCTTAAAGCAGCCTTGCCGCATATTCTTTATGATGAGGCTGTAAAGCCAACATGAACCAGGAATACTCATGGACATAAAGTTAGGAGCTACTGTGGTTGCATATGGCTGCCCCTTGTGGTGAACCACTGAACTGCAGATGACAGTCACCTCAAGGAAGTACTCTCAGGCCCTGAACTGATTCCATCCACCCTTAAGTCATGCTTAAGGAGCAAGATCTTCCTCAGCACTGCTGTGTTACTCCATATACAGTGGTACCTCTGGTTAAGAACTTAATTCATTCTGGAGGTCCGTTCTTAACCTGAAATCATTCTTAACCTGAGGTACCACTTTAGCTAATGGGGCCTCCCGCTGCTGCCACGCTGCCGCCACACGATTTCTGTTCTCATTCTGAAGCAAAGTTCTTAACCTGAGGTACTATTTCTGGGTTAGCGGAGTCTGTAACCTGAAGCGTCTGTAACCCGAGGAACCACTGTGCTTAGTTTTTCTTTAGTGATGGCCCTATGGTTTCTTTCTCAGGCCCATCTCATGGTTTGTCCTAATCCCGTTTCCAATCAGCAAACTGAAGGACAACTCCCCTGTGAAATTTGCATGTCTCTGACTTTTGTGGCACAGTTCTTCAGCCAAAAAGAATTAATTTAAATAACATACATTAATTAAAATAACATACAAAACTGCATTACATTAGGGGAGATTACTTTCAAATATGTCTATAGTTTTTGGAAAATGTACACAAAAATGCAGATGAATTTCCATGCAGGTTTTCTCTAGCTATGTAAACCTAACTGTCTCCCACTCTAAAATACAGTAGTTCATTTGATACACTATACTTCTTTAGAGCAGGGCTTACTTGTAATTCTCAGAGGATCCAGGTTACTTTTATTGCCATAAAAAGCAATTCTCCTGGCAGAATTTAGTAACTCTTGATTTCACTGTGTGCCACTCTCCTAAAAGCGTATGCTCTAAACCTCAGATCCTGTAGTTTGAAATTGCTAGCTTGGGTATTTTATCCCCTTTCTCCACCCCATCACTATAACAATGCAAGGAGAACAAACAATTGATACATTTCAGAAGTCATTTTAGATGCATTGCGAAAAGAAAAGAAAAAAAGTCCAGTTTCCTGGACAGTTTTGTAGCATCATGTGAATATTATATTACATGCACATGAAACTTCCACCACCTTCTCCCTCGCTACATGCCCAATACTTTCCCAAGTTTTTTTCTGGATTGGCCAACCCTAGATTTTTTCTAGGGTTGGCCAAGACCCTAGGACAGATTTAGGGGACATGCTGGGGGAGAATACATAACCAGTAGATGAATCAAGTCAGTGGGGTCTGGTCTTGGATTGTTCAAGGACAGGCATTGACAATTTTTGACATCTCCTGGTGACTATGTATTATTCAGAGAACAAAGTTGGCAGTTTAAGATACAGGCGTGTTTGTTTGTGTGTACATCTTCCTTTCTCACTATAACTAATGGTCAGGTAAAGTACCTGATACCTGACAACATCTGTAACGATCCCCGCTGACGGGACCCTTCCACTTGAAGCAACAGTTTTCCACTTAGAGTACAAAATATATAGACCAAAGAACTTGAATGAAAAGCTTATTATGGGCAGGAACCCATGAGGTTTATTCTGCCTGTTCAATATTAACACCCCCACCCTTCATCTCATACTGATGTAAAAATAATAAGCAATAAAGGAAAGAATTGATTTCTTTCACTACAGCCTTTGAGAGCCATCAGCCCAATACTGCTAGGCTGACATCCAAGGCGAGGAAAGCTGAGCTCTGAAGTTTGCAAGCCTCCTTGCCCTGTTGCCTGTCACTCTTCCAGCTTTGTTCACACAAATAGGGCTGCCAGTCACAACACAGGCAGAAAATCCTCTGCAGAATTAAGCCAGCCGGTGTGAGTTTTTTTGACCTCACTCTGAGGGAATGGAGACAACGTGCATATTCCCCATGGGAAGTACATGTAAGCTGGTATTTGGCTTCACTCCAGAAGCTTAATGTTATAGAACGAAGAGCTTTTAAAGCATTTGGGAGCAGACGGAATAATTAGAGACTGTAATATTTCCAAGAAGATCAAGTCAAAAGGGGGGGGGGTTCCATAGCATGGCAACTACAAACTGTTTCCAGTCATTGAACACTAAGCCATAATTCAGTACATCGCAGGTAAACAGCAAACATTGTTTTTTGCAATAGCGGATCACAAAGGGAGCCCATTTTTCAAGCAAAGGAAACAACTGCTCAAGGTTAGAAGCAACAACATAAAAATGAGAGCCAGCATAGCATGCTGGTTAGAGAGATGGACTGGGACCTGGGAGACCAGGGTTCAAAACCCCACCTGACCAGGAAGCTCACTGGGTGACCTTGGGCCAGTCACCAACCCTCAGCCTAATCCTACCACACAGGGTTTTTGTGACAATAATATGGTGATATAGAGAACTTGGGCTCCTTTGAAGACAGGATGAGGAGGGGCTTTGGGGGTGGGGAACCTTGGAAGCAGTCTCCTTCATCATAGAGGGTAGTGCTGGCTGGGCAGGCAGTAGCCCATTATCCTTTGATTTCCAAATCTCTGATCTCCAAGAGACACTTCTTGAGGTTGGAGGGAAGAGCATCTGATTGCATTGAAGTTAGGTTGGGTGAGACTGGCAACTGCTTTTCAGTTTGGATATCATGCCTGATAACTACCTATGGGTTTCTATAGCTAGAGCTGAAGTTGACACAAGTCTTTTTGAGCAGGTAGACTGTGGAAAAGTATAGGAGTTAGCTGCTGCCTAAAGATATCAATGCAGTATCCTGAAAATCTTCAAGACAGTTCCCAATGCCTAAATGTGAGTCAGAGCACTAGTCCAGTATTGTCTACTCTGATGGGCAGATACTTTCCATGGTCTTCAGACCTTTTTTATCCCTGCTATGAGATATCCAACTGGGGGCCATGAGGTGCATTGAGATGTCCTCAAAGATGGGTGGGCTCTCAGTGTCATCATATTGGCATTCTAAAAGCTATGGGGGGCACATTAGTTTCAACCTCCACCATCACCTGCTAGGTCTAAAAGCTTCTACTTGGCATGAAAAGATTGCCAGTGAGGTTCTGCATCTACTGCAGTTCAGTACCCATGCCTTGTTACAGGTGGGACCTCCATATTTCCATATTTGTGTTCTATTGGAAATAAGCCCCAGAAATAATTTCCAATGAAACTTTGTCCTAAGTCTGAGGAATCGATAAAGGTTTGTTCCTATGGAAATATGTCATATCTTCAATTTTGCTTTCCCTCATCTGTCCCTCATTCCCTGTGTCAGTTTGCATGCTGTTTCTGTGAAATTGTCTCTCGTATTGTTCCTCAGATTTTGGCACAGACCTCACTTACATCATTAGCCAACTTCTGAGGGTGTTATATTCTTTTATCCGCTGGAGAAAGGATAAGAAGAATCAAACAGCAATCTCCAAAGATGTGCCTATGGATTTCTTAGCTCAATTACTTAGCAGCAACAACCTGATAGAGCAGAAGTAACTCCTTCATCACTGAGATTTTTTTATCTCTTACCCAAAAAATGAGAGTAGGGAAGTATGGCCTGATTCTGTAGCTCTCTAATCTTGGGGGAAATCTTCATCTAAGTGCTGATTTTGACCAAAGATGCCCTAGAATGCTGTAGAGTTTGCAATTTGAAGAGAAGTCTAGGAATTTGCAGGGTGTAGTTTCCGCTTCTTCCCACTAACTCCCAGCCACACTATGTTGTGGGTGTGCAACGGTTTGCTGAGCTCTTAGTATCACTAGTCTTTTCTTAAGCCAGGGGTCACTACTTTGCCTACCTCCTATGGCACCTGGAAAAGGTCTCAGTAAACATATCTTCAAACATCCACAATGCACACTCACTCACTCACTCACTTAGCAACATTTATATATCACTTTATTGTAGTAAAACCTTGTATGTGGTTTACAAGAAATGTTAAAATTATCATTAAAAATAATTAAAAACATATAATTAAAATTAACAGCAAAAACAGTTTAATACACATCAACATCTGCATGGCTGATAGGTTGTTTGTTTGCATTCATTTCCTACCTTGAGCACATCACTTTAATCATACCCACATTTTGATGGATGCCAGGATTCAACACCCATCCCGTGTTCTGGTGAGAGATGCAGCATGGTCGTGGCTGATGTAGGTGCCCTTTTTTTATTGATAAGGGGCCTGATAGGGGACATCCCTGCACAATGTTATGGTTCTATCTCTTATTCTTCTCATTTAGTTGTGGCAGCCATTTTGTGCTATGCCACACCCCACAGCAGCCATTTTGTGATTGTCATCTCCTCAAAATCCCAGGTGTGTCCACTTGCCCAGAATAGTTGGTGACCTCAGCATATTATACCCTCATTTTCAAACCTGAGCTGGGAGATTCTGAACTAAGACATCGCTACAAGTGGCAGGATAAAATCTAATATGAAGGAGAGAACTGTATAATGGGAGTAAACTGTTGGAGGATTTGTCTCCTCCCCCCCCCAAAAAAATTTTTTTTGATGAAATGGTTTCCCATGTTCTTTGCCCATAAACAGGATGGCAAATTTGGAGAGGCCATTTGTGCACAACTGTAGCCAAAGGGAAGTAGGTTGCAAAAAGGCAATAGTCAAAAGAGGGAGGATTCTTCTTGCCAAAATAAACATTCTGATCTGAAATACTAATAATTTCCCTCCACTATGTATATTGGTCGATCAATCCTTCTAGCCTGCCTGCCAGTACGTATTATGAAAATTGTGAATATATAATCAAATATATAGATCTGAACCATCTAAATCTAATAAGTGTTGTCTCGGTGACAGAGAATAGATGATGTTGCGTGAACATCTGATATTCCCAGGAAGTCCTGCCAAAATGGGATATTGCCTGCAGAGAGCCCCACAACACTGGGTGCATGCAGGGCATTTCTAAAATGTTTGAATACAATAAGATCTCAGCCATCTAGAAGAGTTTCCAAGGTCAAGACAACCCCACCATCCCCTCCATTTTGTTCCCCAATTCAGGTTTCCAGAACTCCCTTCTAAGGAGGAAGAAAACATAATACCACTTTCAAAGGGAGTGAAGAGCTTTATGAATAAATGAAGTGGGGTTCAGTGCAGTGCTAACACATACATGCTTACCATGCTAGATGAATAGCTGAAGACTTGTATTATGTAAGCCAGGCATGGCCAAACTTGGCCCTCCAGCTGTTTTGGGACTAGAACTCCCATCATCCCTAGCTAACAGGACCAGTGGTCAGGGATGATGGGAACTGTAGTCCCAAAACAGCTGGAGGGCCAAGTTTGGCCATGCCTGAATTGTAGCCCGTGAAAGTGAGCCAACAAGCTGTTTGAGACAAGTCCGTGCATGTAATAAAGAATGATACTGCTGCAGCAGAAGTGACTCACCAGGGGATGCAAAGCTGCTATGGTGGATCACTGCTGCTTGTCAGGAGGTAGAAGGAGGGGAATGAGGCAGCAGGGATGTCAACACAGTGTAAGCAGGAGACAATATTGTAGAATAACTGCACTGTAGGTCTATTTCTGTGTGCATTTTGGAATTAAAAGTGCACCCAGAGTAGGATCTCACCCCTTCACTGTGTTGATCATAGGAGACAAAATGTGTCATGTCCTAAATTTAGAGTGATAGAAGAGTTCTTTCCACTCTATGACAGAGACAGCAAGTACAGGAAGTGTTTACTGCTATAAATGAATACTGAACATTTACATATTACTTTCACATATTCTTTCCCATAAATATATATTTTCACAGCATTAGATTGATATCATAAAAATTGTGAAGCCTGTGACTGCTATGACAAGAAAAAACAAACATAAAAATTGCATTCTATGATTTGCATACTACATCTTACAATAAGGCAATATATTATCCAGTAAGTGACTCTCTATGGCATCTGGGTACATCTGATTAAAGGTTGAACTCATAATTTTTTTAAAAAAAGCAAACCATCTTATTTTTATTACTGTTACTTTTTATTATTCGGTGTATTTATATCCCACCTTTCTCCTCGATTGAGATTGATCAGCATCATCTGCACCGTAGTTTTCAAAGACCTGTCTGAATAGGAATGTCTTAGCCTCCTGGCAGAAGGGTAACAAAGAAGGAGCCAATCTAACCTCTCTGTTATTGTAGAATATTGTAGAATTCTACAATATGGGAGCAGCCACTGAAAAGGCTCTCTCTCCTGTTCCCACCTACTGTGCTTCTGATGTTGATGGGTGTGGGATGTATAACACTGGTGCAGTCAATCACAACATTCCTAGAGTGTACACAAGGGGTCTTGGTCCTCCAGGTAGAGTTTCCTGTGCCAAGACTGAAATCACTTCCTTTGTGTGACCAGAAGTGGGAGTGGCCTTACCTGTAGCTGTTCAAAGATACAGGTGAGCTGCTACTCTCCCTCTCTTCCCACCAGGACTCCGAGGATGCAACATCTCAGGAGATGCTCTCTTGGCTTCCAGCCAAGAGAGGCCCACATGGAGCCTTTCTCCCTTAAGGAGAATCTCCACATGTAAATACATTTAATCTAAGCTAGCCTGCCTTTCTGAGACTGTAGAAGCTTGAAATGACTGTGAGTAA
This sequence comes from Darevskia mixta, assembly GCA_034641385.1. Lineage (NCBI taxonomy): Eukaryota > Metazoa > Chordata > Lepidosauria > Squamata > Lacertidae > Darevskia > Darevskia mixta. The sequence goes on along the minus strand of JAWWNH010000001.1, from coordinate 6,299,714 downwards.
AACCTTTATACTTTTATAAGCTTATGTGTCGTGTATTTTCTTTTAAGAGGGAACCAGGGGAAATATGTGCCAGGATCTGCCTTATTCTAGAAGTTCATAGGAACTTAAACGCCACGCTTTGCTGCGCTTTATTGGGGATGAGAAACTCTGCTAGTTTGGAGCTTGTTAGCACAAGCTGGGATAGGAAATATTAATCAATATTCCCTCATCCACATTCCCTCTCATCTCCTACAAAGGGTTATGGGCCCAGAACTGCGTATTTTGTGTATTTTTAAAGGATTGCTTTGGATTGTGATTTTTGGCAGAGTAGTATTTTTCTGTTTGTACTTCCTGGTAAGCACATGGTCCTTTGTTCTCCATTGTGCTGTGAAAAGGGGGATTAGCGACCCCTCCCCTCCCTCAGAGCTCACAGACCTCAGAGGCAGTGAAGATTTGTTTGCATTTTGAAATTTTTGAGTTTTGATTTTTGAATTTTAACCATTTTTGGAAATTTTTGAAAATTTTTAAATTTTTGAGGATTAAGATGGCAAGCTCAGGATTTGATAGTGAAGCAAGATCAAACTTTATGCTGCTGAATGATAGTAATTTTGTGCAATGGAAGCAGCGTGTTTTAGTGCATCTTGGTGCAAAACAAGTGCTTAAAGCGGTGAAAGATCCCAAACCTGATTTTGCTGATTTAACCAAGAAAGCAGATTGGGAAAGGCAAGATGCAGAAGCTAAACACATAATTTTGAGCAGTTTGAAAGATGAGCATTTATCTCTGATTGACTATGAAAGTGATGCATCTCAGATTCTAAAGGATATTGAGAGGGTTTATGCACAATCATCAGAGAACTCTTATAGACATTTATTGGATAAACTGCTGAAGTTAAAGATGAATTCTAGAGAACAATTTACAGGGCATTTTAAGGACTTTAATGAAATTGTTCAAAGGATTGCCCTAACTCCCAGAGCTTTTGATGATGCAACCAAAGTGACTTTTATGCTAGCATCATTGGGACCAGAATTTGCTTCATTTAAGAGTATAATGGATCACACAAGAGATTTGACTTTTAATGAACTAGCAAATCACTTAAGAGAGGAATGCAGAGATTACCTTGATTCTCCACAAAGGAATCCAATGAAAATGGACACAAGTTATGTTTCTAAGCAATTTCCCAGGTCCAGGGAGGTGTCCAAAGATATAATATGCCATAACTGCAATTTAAAAGGGCACATAGCAAGGAGTTGCCAGAAGCCCAAGAATAAGTCCCGCCCCTTTCAACCAAAAGGTGAAAAGAAGGGGGGTCACGAGTGTACATTTCTACTGCAAGAAAAGAGTTTAAATGTGCAAAGAAATGAAAGGAAAAGTGACCAATTTATTTTAGATTCGGGAGCTACAAGCCATTTTGCGCATAAAAGAGAATATTTCAGAGAAATTAATGATAGTGAATGGACTGAAATCCAGATTGCTGATGGAAATGTTCTAAAATCACAAGGTGCAGGTTCAATGCGTTTGAAATTCAAGGTGAACAATGAATCTCTTGAAACAACTGTGCCTAATGTTCAATATGTCCCAGAATTGAATTGTAACTTGCTTAGTGTGTCTGCTTTAGACAAGAAAGGTTTCAAGGTTACATTTGCCAATGGAAAATGCAATGTAACAAAAAATGGTGAGGTTTACGCTCAAGGGAAATTAATCAATGGTGTATATGAGATTAATGTTTCAGAAATCCAGTCAGCGCAAGTAGCTCCATCCAGGCAGAAGGACGACCCAGATCTGCAGCACTGGCATGAGGAGGCTGACACAAGGAACACAGCAATTGACTGTTCCAATGAGCCACCAACAGAGGAGTTTGTAAGTTTTCCTTTTGAAGCCATACCAGAAACTAATCCACCTCCTAGTATTGTACCTCCTAGTGTTGTAGCACCCCCTACAGATGACACCCCAGAAGACGCGGAGGACCAGATGTCAGAAGGCTCCAGAGACGAAGAGGACCCGTATGCAGGGATGCCGCCATTGGAAGGAGATGAGGAAGCTGATGCGGTTCAACAAGAGCCAGAGGTCAGACGTTCCTCCAGGTCCAACAGAGGCGTTCCACCACTACGACTGTCCTACTTTGCAGGGTCGGCGCCACCACAGGAACCTTCCACGTGGGAACAGGTTCAACGGTTGCCAGCTGCTGAGGCCAGTCTCTGGAAGCAAGCCGCGCAGGAAGAGATGGATGCACTGCATCGCAACAAGACCTGGACCCTGACAGAGCTACCTCCTGGTAAGAAGGCAATTGGGTCCAAGTGGGTGTTCAAGCTTAAGAAGGGGTCAGAAGGGGAGGTGCAACGCTACAAAGCTAGGCTTGTAGCACAAGGATTTTCACAACAGTATGGCGAAGACTATGATCAAGTATTTGCGCCTACAGTGCGATACAGCAGTGTTAGATTACTTCTAAGTATTGCAGCATCTAAAGGCCTATCAGTCCGTCATGTCGACATAGCAACAGCTTTTCTTCATGGGACGATTTCTGAACAGATTTATATGAAGCAGCCCAAAGGCTTTATCAAGCAAAATGAGGCACATCTTGTATGTAAACTTCAGAAAGGAATTTACGGTTTGAAACAAGCTGCAAGAGCATGGAACCAGAAATTACATGAAATGCTGGTTCAGCTTGGGTACAAGCAGTCAACAGCTGACAAGTGCCTGTACACTAAGAACAGAAATGGACAATTCTCTTACATTCTGGCTTTTGTCGATGATTTATTAATATCAACGTCCAATGACAGAGACTATAAAGACATAGTCAGACATCTCAACAAAGAGGTGGAAGTAAAGGAATTGGGACTTGTCCAGTATTACTTGGGAATTCAAATTGAGAGAGAAGAAGACGGCTCATTTCTTCTCAGCCAGAAGCAGAAGATAATAGAACTGATAGAAAGCATGCAGATGCAAGGTGCACACCCTGTCGCGACACCCATGGCCACAGATTTTCTAAAGAATCAACAAGATTCGAAGCTGCTGCCAGACAACAGCGAATACAGGTCAGCGATTGGTAAACTTTTGTATTTGGTTACTACCAGCAGACCTGACATAGCAAGTGCAGTGGGGATCCTAAGCAGAAAAGTGAGTTCTCCCACTGAACATGACTTGGGTGGGGTCAAGAGGGTGGTGCGTTACCTCAAGGGTACAATGAATTGTAAATTAAAATTGCCAGCTGTAAGGGACCCTAAGTTGGTTGGGTACAGTGATGCAGACTGGGCTGGGGATAAGGCGGATTACAAATCCACAAGTGGTTATGTTTTTATGTTTGGAAATGCACCTATCATATGGGGCAGTTATAAACAGAAATGTGTAGCCTTATCGTCCACAGAGAGTGAATATATTTCAGCTTCGGAAGCATGCAGAGAAATCATCTGGCTGGATCAACTCCTGACAGACTTTGGTTTGCCGAGAAAAGGACCTGTCAGCTTGATGGAGGACAATCAAGGCTGCCTGCAGCTAGCGCAAACCGAAAAGTTCCTTGCACGTTCAAAACACATTGGGGTCAGGTATCACTTCATTCGCCAGATGATCCAAGATGGACTAGTAGAAATGTCCTACTGTAATACTCAGGAGATGACTGCGGACATTCTCACGAAACCCTTGCCACGAGAGAGTTTCCAGAACCTGCGTGTCAAGCTGGGACTCTGGGTGGTTGAATAAAGTTGTTTTATGTTTGTTAAATGTTGTTCAGACTGAGAAGGGGTTTGTGGGATGTATAACACTGGTGCAGTCAATCACAACATTCCTAGAGTGTACACAAGGGGTCTTGGTCCTCCAGGTAGAGTTTCCTGTGCCAAGACTGAAATCACTTCCTTTGTGTGACCAGAAGTGGGAGTGGCCTTACCTGTAGCTGTTCAAAGATACAGGTGAGCTGCTACTCTCCCTCTCTTCCCACCAGGACTCCGAGGATGCAACATCTCAGGAGATGCTCTCTTGGCTTCCAGCCAAGAGAGGCCCACATGGAGCCTTTCTCCCTTAAGGAGAATCTCCACATGTAAATACATTTAATCTAAGCTAGCCTGCCTTTCTGAGACTGTAGAAGCTTGAAATGACTGTGAGTAAAACCTTTATACTTTTATAAGCTTATGTGTCGTGTATTTTCTTTTAAGAGGGAACCAGGGGAAATATGTGCCAGGATCTGCCTTATTCTAGAAGTTCATAGGAACTTAAACGCCACGCTTTGCTGCGCTTTATTGGGGATGAGAAACTCTGCTAGTTTGGAGCTTGTTAGCACAAGCTGGGATAGGAAATATTAATCAATATTCCCTCATCCACATTCCCTCTCATCTCCTACAATGGGACCAAGAGAAGAGACTCAACACCCAGGCAAGTTTGTATAGGGAAATACAATATTTCAGGTAGCCTGTGGCCTAGACATATAGCAGTTTGAATTGTGTCCAGAAATTGACCAGTAGCCAGTGAATGGGATGGGATAGTCCCATGGAATCAATTTTCCACCATCAGGGCACTGTCACTTAATGAGATGGTGAAGGTTTAGGGAAGGTCAGCAGTGAGGTTGGGGTGGCATAGGTTAATTTTAAGTTGGTTTATTTGGATCTGAGTTAAACTCCTATTGTCATTACTTCATGTTACTTTGATTCTAATGGTCCAGTCACTAGATACAAATGAATGAACCTGAATCGTAGAACCCAGGGCAGCCTGCAGAGGGTTCTTAGGAGATCCAGCCACTGATCAGACCCATACCAGTTTTTATTCAGCAAGATTGATGCATCATGTGCATTCAGCCCATAGTTGTGGCACCAAAAACAGATTCTTCACATTTATTCCTGTCCATAGAGCTCACCTTAGGCAAGGCTCTTGAACTAAGCTGACAAACACCAGAGAGAAGTGTCACCAGCATGCTTGCTGCGAAACCTATTTGTATTCAATTTCTGATAACCTTGTAACAAATCACCATCAAAGGGAATTGGCTGCCTCTCAAGAGAGCAGTTTCCTCCCTGATTTGTATAGGAAACATGAATGTAGCATAACGGAAACAGACTGCCTTAAGACAGCTGCACTCTTGTATCGCTTCTTACTCCTTGCTGTTTTTTTACTTTATGATACAATGGTGAATTACGATCTGGCTCTCTCTTTTCCCTCCATTTGTAATTAGAAGCAAGAACAGATGGCAATGCCTTAGTTCAAAATGCCTTTGTTGAAATAACTCTTCAGCAAGCTGCCAAATGGTCATGTCCTCCAACTATGGATTTGTCCTAGTGATGGGTAAACTACACAAGGGTTTTCAATCTTTTTGGATGTGTCAGATGCTCTCCCAGGTCAGGTCAATCCTCAGAGGCCTAGACATTAGATTGAATAAGAATCTGCAGAACTTGATGTCTAAAGCATTGAAGTGATGGCAAATTGAGCTAATTCAAGCTCTTTAAGTACAGATGGGAAGTGTGTTGACTAGATGTGTGGTTGAGGACTTCAGAGCACCATGTTTCCGTGGGCTTAGTGGTAAGTAATTAAGCTAGGATCTGCATATGCAGCAACTACAAGATTTAGCTTGTATTTGTAGGATTTGGAAGCAGCCCTATTTTGGATACACTACAATTTTATTTCTTATGCAGCTCTAAATCTGATCTGCTAAATCAGAAGCTCTCTTTCACCTGCTACCCATTTATTATAATGGGAAATCTAAAAATGGCTATAAATTTCAGGAATGTCCATCCAGAGGTTTTCATGCAAGTTTTTTTTTAAAAAAAATTAGTTAGTTAGTTACTACTTTCCTATCCTGTCACAATTGGAAATTAACTGTAGGCATGGACTCCCTTTTTGAAGGGATGAACCCTACCAAATTTCATAAAGATAAGTGCATCAGTTAAAAGTGTTTAACTTTTTGGAACAATTGAGGCAGCACCATTGGTGGAAATAAGGCCCCCCACACTCACTCTCTCACAATGGCAAGTGAGTAAAGGTGTAGACAATCAGAAACAAATTCATTCCTTAAAATATTGAATCAAACAGCAACTATACCATTGTAAACATTACATGTGGAAAGGCCCATAGATGATTGATTGATAGATAGATAGATAGATAGATGATAGATAATCACAAAAACTTGTTGAAGGTGGTTGGCTGTATTTCAGATGCCAGAATGGTGAATAATTTTATGTGAATGATTAATTCAGAGGGGCCCCCCTCTTTTAAATTTACAGCTTCTGTGATTATCACATGTAATTTGTTTTTATTGCAGAGCAGGCTTATTATTGTATAGTTTCATGGGGCAGGGGGAAAAGACACAAATTAAAATGTGAATGATGAGTACCAATTGAGGGATACACAAAGCATTGCAGATAAATGCATAATAATGAGGGCCCAAAATTGCTTCTGTGCACATGCAGCCAAATTAAATGACTTGTCATTTGAATTGCCAGAATACTGGGACTTAAAAATGCCCAAAACAAAATCCTCCCAGTTGATATTTCCCTTTTAAAAAGTGTACTGAGGAGTAAAAAAAAATACATAAATTAGACAAAAGGGTTGAATCCAAGGTGTATTGTTTTCTGTGATCTTATCCTATTACCTTGCTTTAAGGACCAGAGTTGTTCAAGGTCCTTGCATGGGGGGGAATCAAACTGAGTTCTAGAAGTGGGCTTCCGGTGGCACAAGGCCTTGTGCAGTCACTTTCCTATAAGGTTTTAAACAACTAGAGGTGTACATCAACTTTTGACTGTTCCAGAACCAAGGTGAACCACTCACCGCTCTTCAGAGATGCATCAGAGATTCAGAAGAATACAGGGAGCAGACAGCTGAAATGGGATACATTTCCCCCACAGGATTTCCATAAATTGAAGGTGCCCTCCACAATCACAGCACTCTTGGGAGAGCTATTGAAATAACACACCAATAAATTATTCAGTTGTTTTCAGTGTTCTTTTGCAAAATAGTTCTTCTAGGAGCAGCAGCTCTAAAAGAGTTGCAGAGACCGTGGTGGTTGTGTTTTGCTTGGGTAACCTCCTTGTTCTGATCCAGACCAATCCTTTCCTAAAGTCCAGTTCCATACACCCTAATTTTTATTTACTACATTTGTTGTTTGTGCCTTTCCTCGGTTTTAGTTGTTAAGTAATGTTGTGAGGGGTGGGGTTTTTTTGGGGGGGGGATGTGTGTGTAAGGCTGCATGATGTCTGAGTCCCTTCTAATTTCTAGATCCATCAAGGGTTACAGTATAATCTAATGGAGGATTCCACTGTTGAAGTAGTCAGGCCAGCTTCTTTGTAAACGCCCTAAGTATGGGTTGTTTTAGCTCACATCTGAGCCCCCAGACACAGAAAGCAGAAAGCAGCTTTGATCAGAGCATCTGAGGTTACTCCCTTGATCACTCCTTTGGTAGCCAAACCTTTGGTCTGAAATTATCTTCTGTCAGCAGAGAACTGACAGAAAGATAGTCAATCCATCATTTCCTCTCCCAAAAGTCCTCCCTAGTTAACTTTAAATGTACTTTACACCCAAAATTCTGAGCCTGTCTGTCATAAATTTAGTGATCTTCATCCCATCAGAAGGGACTACAGTGGTAACTCGGGTTAAGTACTTAATTCATTCTAGAGGTCCGTTCTTAACCTGAAACTGTTCTTAACCTGAAGCATCACTTTAGCTAATGGGACCTCCTGCTGCCGCTGTGTCACCAGAGCATGATTTCTGTTCTTAGCAGAGCTCTTAACCTGAAGCGTACTTAACCTGAAGCGTACTTAACCCAAGGTACCACTGTACTATGACAGTAAATGTTATCCACTTCTACCAAAACTTTTTTTTAAAATAAAAGTTACAGTTTTCTGTTTATGTCTCCATGATAGCCAATGGTAAAAAAAAGTTTCAGATGTTCTGATGCAGGGTTCTCCTTCAGATCCAAGTTGAAGTTGGCCTTACCTGAAATGGTATGAGATGAAATGTCCAGCTATCCAAAGCACTGACACAAGTTCACATAGCAGAGTTCTTGTGTGTGCACATCTTTATCTCAAGATGTATCCTAAGGCAAAGCTTTGCACAATCTCTTGCACTAGTTCTTTTGTAACAGTTCATAGAAGAGAGTTCTAGAATTTCTTCTTCTAGCACATCTCTACCTCTAAGCCTGTATATTGAACACTGTAGATGTTTCCTCAAATATAAATTCCATTAAATTCAGTGTGACTAAACCTCAATGGGACCAAAGCATGCTCAGGAATGTGCTTTTTTTAAAAAAAGAAAAAAACTTTTATGCTATAAGAACTTCATTGGTTAGGAATGTGGTCCAAACTACTCCAGAAATGTTTATTTTGCTAATGAGAATCACAAGTCCTTTACTGATTTTCCAGATGATGACAGAAGCCTAGATGCTTGCCCACAAGAAATTTTCAGCCAGGTTTTCCAATTAGCATTCTAAAAAGTTTGGTAGCAGCTGATAGTGCCAAGCAGATATGTGAGCATAGGGGGGGGGGGGAATCAGAATAGGTGAGCTGTGAACCTCAATCAAGTTGAGACAGAGGGTGGTTTAGTGTGCACTGCCTTTGTTTATTCCCCAACAGTTCTCGGGGAAATGTCATTGCTTATGTCCTGTGCTGTAACAGAGAGATTAGGCAATCAATACCTCCATCACGATTTGTCATTGGAAAATAATCTATCCTCCAAAAAGTGTAGGGCTGTGCTGTGCTGTGAAGAGAATGAGTGGGAGATAAATAACTGGTTTCCATGCTCATAAATAACCTTTTAAAACATAAAGCAAGACCCACTGCTTTTGTATTGATCCAGGTGCCTCCTCTGCTCCTTTCTGCTGTTTGGCTTTTCCATTTAGGGCAGAGAACTATGTTGTGAAACAATTAATATCTAACTAAATAAAATTTAACATGGATCTTCATTAACTTGGAAAGAAGGGACAAGGTGTTCTGTTCTGACCCAGTGTTGTTTAGCATAATTATAAATGGCTTGTGTGATGGAGTGGGGGAGATGCTAATGAAATTTGCAGGTGCATCAAACTGGATGAGTCGCTTAAATCTTAAAAGACAGCAGCAGGCTCCAATAGGATCTAAACATGGTGTAGAACTGGACCAAAAACTAACAAAAATACTTTTACTAGAGATAGTAAAGGCAGGAAGAGATAGTAGGTAGATAATATAGTTAGGCAGAAAGTCTTGGGTAGCCAAATATAGGATGACAGAAGCACATGTGAAAAGTATCTAAGCACCGCAGTGTGGCAACTAAGGAAGCTAATGTAATTCTAGTGTGCATCAACAGAGGTTTAGTGTCCAGAACTGATGAGGATGCCTGACAGCTTGTGGAACATTGGCAGATGATCACTCATAGTGCCATCTTTTCTGCCTTGGTGGTTAACACCAAGCGTGCTTACTAGCAGAGCCTTAAGGAGTTTGAGGACTTCAGGGCCGAGTCTTTATGGCCCATGCCAGTTTCCCATTTAATGCATTTATTTTTTTTTTGTAACTTTGAAACAGAAGGGGAGGGCGGTAAGTACTATGGTTGGGTGCTTGTCAGCACTGGCATTTTCAGCCCAAGCAAATGGTGTCCCAGACCCACATCCAGTTTTAGGTTTACACAAAATAAAGCCATCTCATTCAAACATATTTAAAAATAAAAACTGAGGTGCTAGTCTGAGAGTTTTGAGTTAATTTAATTGATTATGATTATATTCTGTTCTGATGTTGCATCCTGCTAAGCGGCCTTAGGGTGAAGGGCCAGATAAACATAGAAAGAAAGAAAGAAAAAGAAAGAAAGAAAGAAAGAAAGAAAGAAAGAAAGAAAGAAAGAAAGAAGGAAGGAAGGAAGGAAAGAAAACAAAATAAAAACAATTAATAAGGCTGGTCAGGTAATAAAGATGGCAGGATAGCTAAAACATCAAAATTACTTCATGCAGGCTGAACCCTACAAGTTTCTGAGGTTCTTCTCTACATCTGAACGTTTCTTTGGGTGAGAACATCCTAACAAAAAATCCATAGACTCTCAAAAGATAAGGCTGCAAGAGACTGGGATTGTAGAATAACTTGCTGATAAGCCCAGGATGTTGATGCCAGCAGTGTGTTCCTCTGTCACTAAGATCTCTATTTCATGGGATCTGTATTTACCTCAAATCCTTACAACATGATAGTTTCAGAGGGAATTTGCACTGACATCTCTGTGATGCTCAGAATTCTCAGGAGATGGAAGCAGAGGCATGAAGGAAATGTCAGTCTTTGGTGAACTATCAGATACTTTCACAATTAGATGTGCAGTGATAAAGTCTGATCAGATGCCAGCAATAACTTTGGAAAAGAAAATGAAAGGAAAACTCTGCAAACTAACTTTGGCTTAGATTTGAAAAATCCTTTTTGTTCTGTTACTTTCCTCCTGTTAACTTACTTGAAACCAGAGAATTTCATAATAAATCAGTAAAGGCTTTCAAGTCATCTCTATTGTCTAACTGACTCCCATTACAAAATCCTGATGGCCAATATACTTACTCATTCTGTTCCTCCATGACAATAAAGTAAAATTACAAAGGTTAGCAACTAAAAAGTAATAGACAAGCATCTTGTGAAAGGCAAGACATGATCTACATGCTTCAAGCTTCAGCTCCCTTTGCTACCTCAAGCTAATGCATAAAGTTTCTGTTAATTTGTTGACTGGAAGAAAAAAAAAGATTAAGAGTGCTGAGTCTGTAATAAGTAAAGCCAGTGATTTGTGACTGCTACGCAGACTGCTGAGTGGCTTGAAAACACGTTTGCTTGCAGATAGATCACAAGTGAGTTAGGTCCGAGCACCATTTGTTATGTTTCTGATTCATATAAAGTCTACAATAAAAGAGGCTGTATCCCAGCAGAGAAGAGGGGCTTGATTTTGACTAGGGTGGAACAAACACTATACATAATTTCTCAAAAATTTTCAAAAGTGTCAAAAATGCTACTGAGTCTTAAACAGTGGTTTCTACATGGAAAACTAAGCTGAAAATATACAGATCTATATTGCACAGACAACACACAGACAAAAGACTCAGTTTATGTTTATACTGTAGCAGATATTATAATATTGTTATGGCATGTATTCAGAAGCGGGAAACAAATGTAGCAGCTCTGCCCCACCTTGTGAGAGAGGCAATATGCAGATGCAGCTTAAGTAGCTACACAGAGAAATATAACTTCACATGCTAGATGCATTCAGATCTCTCTCTCTCTCTCTCTCTCTCTCTCTCACACACACACACACACACACACACACACACACACACACACACACACACCTTTTCTCCTGCAGGAAGAAAGGCATATGGAAGAGCAACTTTGAGAAGAAAAATGGAAAGTTGCACTGAACTCCAAATACTGTGTAGTTTGCCCCTTACTGTAGTTGCATATGAATGAATTAGGTTCTGTGCAAGAACTGTTGTAAATTTCTTGTTGCCCATTAATTGGTGATAGAAAAACCATGCCCTTATTCCAATTTTCCTATTTCATCATTAGCCCCTTAAGTGCTTTTGGAGAGATCCGTTTATATATTATTCAAATAAATATCTCTTGTGTACTATCGGTTTGCCTGTAATGCCAACAATTAATTTTTTTAAAAAATCAAATGCCCAGCATTAATTATGGCATTGACATAGACGTTTATCACTCATTCATGGGGACAAATCAATTATAACCCGTGGGCAAAGTCTCTAGTAATTACAGATTTTCATCTGTGGTAAAGTAGGTGTACTGCAGGAGTGCATTAGCAGAGTGTCAGTGGGAGTTTTATAAATCCTGGTAGAAGAAAACATTGGGGCACAAAAAAAGGCAGCCAGAACTGTTGAACTTTGCAACAACATCTTATCCAAGGTCCTGAAACGAGCTGCTCTTCTCCATCAGTCCTGCTTTTTGGCTACATTTGCCACTGACTGAACTTTTAATCTCTGGTCATTTGCTTTGGCTCTGTGTCATTCATCAGCTTCTGACATGGCTGGAACTAATGAGGAGTTTATCTATAATCCTAATCTCTTATGGCTTTTTTGAAGGATGGTCATCATCTACTATCTCCAAATTATAAAACTAAACATGTTTTTTGAGTAGGCGCCAGCCTGCATGCCCTCTGCACATTAATCACTGCTCAAATCCCCAGCATGCAGATGGCAAGAGTTCAGCGACTTGCACCAATCATTGATTTTCCTACAGATTGCCTTTTAACATTCTGTTTTAAAAAATGAAGTGAATCAGAACCCCAAACCTGTTTTTTTCTCTCCCAGCTTCTTAATCAGTAACGTGCCAGCCACAAAGTTTCCCACTTGTTCAAAGTCTCCAAGTGCACATGATCGCAACACAGCTTTTGGGATATCCCTAGTGCCATGCTGAAATCTGCCCTTCAATTTATCCAAGGTTTACTTCCCATGCAAAAGACGCCTCCATTTTTTTCTGTATCATTCTCAGGGCTATTTAGAATTTCAGTGGGTTTTGAGGTTATTTTATCATTGTGAGGCAGTCAAGAGGTATATGACCATCCTTTCTTCAGTGCTCTGAAACCTCTCCAAGCTTTTTGTGCTTCCTGGTCTTTAAAAGCACTGTTGAAGGGGTTGTTTCCCCTCAACTTGAACCATTCAGGAACCTCAGAAGGCTGCAGAGTGCAGAATGCTGGAGCAATAGTTATGCACTGAAAGAAAGGACACATATGAACACTCTTCAGCCATCCCAAAAGTAAAGGAACAATAGCAACAATCCGGCAGCGCATTCATGGGAATTTCACTGAAAAGTTCTCTCCCCCTTGATTTCCCAGTGCAATTTCTTTTTTCATCAATTGATGAAGGAATGTTGGGGGGGACACATAAAATCTTTTAATCACAGCAGAGAAACCAGTGTACTCACCCTCCATATAAAAGGAAACAAAAGCTATACAGAATCCTGTTTTCTGGTGTGGGGGACAACATTGCTAATAATGATCCCTTCCCCCTTTATACAAGATGGATCAGGTTTAGTTTGGAGCAGTTCTTTAAGCTTAAGGGAACACCATGAGTTTTGTGGCTGAGTGGAGATTTTGAACCTGGTCTCCCAAGACCTAGGTTCAAAATCCCCACTCAGCCACAAAACTTACACCCAAATGTGCAGCTTTCTTTATGACATTAGTTCCTGAAAAAGAGCATATACTACCACCGTTCATGCCTGTCCCCTAACCCACCATTGCAGGGTGGGAGGAAATAGATCTTTTCCCATACTGTGGCATTGAGTGCACAGGAAGCTGCCCACGTGAAGAGTTTTACTTAATTCAGAATGCTGTAATGTTTTTTCCCTTAAATTCAGCTTTATTATATCTTGCAGTCTGAGGTAACATCAGGTTTATCTCTAGTGCATTTTACATTAGATGAGAATTTTTAGGCCTAATGTTGAAAGGGAAAATATATGTGTGATGTTAGGAGCAGTATTCACATTTCAATCAAGCAGCTATTTGCCTCAGAGTAGGAAATATCTCTGGTTTCTTTGAACTATACAGGCAGTAAATGGTTGCTCCAAGTTATGGTACTTTGTCTTCTTTCTCAAACCTGAAAAATCTGTTTCGCCAGAGGAGACAGTAGCTTAAAAGAAATGTACGTTCTATGGGGGGGATATATTTCAAACCACTTTTACAACTCTGTTAAAAACAACAACAACAGCAGCCTATTGTCTTGTCTCCAGTCAAATGCATCAACCCCTGTAATTTATCACCACCCCTATGATTTTTTTTTTATCTCGTGGAAGTGTTCATGAGAGCTGTGATCCCCAATGTGACATCTGTGGGCAGCAGAACAGTCCAACCACCCCCTCTTATGTCAGGCTTTTTTGGGTGGGGTGCTAGAATGTGTGAATATGTTTTCTGTCCAGCTCTCCTGGCTTGGCTGGTTTCCCACTGGCTGCCAAATGGGCAGGCAGGCAGGCAAGAGGCCTGAAACAGGAATTTATTCATTTTTGTTTGTTTGTTTGTTTGTTTGGGTTTTATAAACAGGAATAATGTTATACAAATAAGTATACCAAGTTTTCTCGTGTCATTTGTATATCACAAAAATAGCATAATAAATGTGGGAAAATATCTACAATGTAGGTTTCGTTATTAGTGGTCAATGTTCTTGGTTTATGAATTGGTTTAAACAATTAGGGGGGAGGAGGAGGAGGAGGAGGAGGAGGAGGAGGAGGAGAAGAAGAAGAAGAAGAAGAAGAAGAAGAAGAAGAAGAAGAAGAAGGGAAGAGGGGGAGAGGCGAGTGGGGTGGGGTCGGGTGGTTATGCTATTATTCTACTTAGTGTGTGTGAGGGGTTGTGTCAGCGTTACTTGTATGGGATCTCTTACTATTCACTTGTATTTCCTTGGTGGTGAGAGAGGTTGGGTGTGGCTTAGGGTGTGGTTGGTGTCTTTGGTTGGCTGTAGGGAGAATTGTTTTTTTTGTGTGTGTGTGTGAGCAGGGGGTGAGTGAGGGCAGGAAGGGGTGAGGCTGAACTGGCTCAGAATCCATCATGCAAGAGCATAGGGCCCAGTCTGGGCCTGATGATCCTGCCCCGGCTTTCTGTTGCTGCAGGGATATTGACGCAGCAGGAGGGATTGCATCCATATTCTGTTACAGGAAAACCAACAACTTGGTGGCACCTTTATGTTTAGCTGAGTCCTTTTATCAAGGCGCAGTCCCTGTGTTGGAAGGACGCTGTGCACTCCATGTGACAAGCCTGTTGAATGTTATGGCTACGTTGCATTGAGAACACTTGGTTAAATTTGTTGTAGAAATTCTGCAGGGTGTGAATGAAGCAAGAAATATATCGGTGAATTTCCCCCACTTTACACGTTTTCAGCTGGGGAAGACTGTCAAGATGTGAGCAAAGGCTCCCCATGTGCTGATCTGGACGATCATGTAAGGCAATTAATGATAAGCTCATTAATTACAGCTAATGCTGTAGCAGGTGGCTGCATGACTCCAGCTGCTCTAAGCACCTGCTAACAGCTTGGTTGTTACCTTTGAACCCCTTTGCATCCTGTAGCTTGACAACTGGGTTTCAATAGCCAAAAAAAAGGTGGGTGATGATGTTCAGAAGGAGACATGAAGCTACTCATCCCCTGGATTTTCTTGCTATAGATAGAATTTGTTACATCGATAGAGGGATGATCCTCCAGCTATTGTTGGATTCCAACTCCCATCACCCCTGACAATTGACTATGCTGGCTAAGGCTGATGGGAGAAACTGGAAGACCAAAGGTTCATCATACCTAATTTAAAGACTAAATAATAAAATAATGGGCAACTTAGTACTGGGACAGAGTAGACAATATTGATCCAAATGGATAAACAGTCTGACCTTGTATAAGGTATCTTATGTTCCAGTGACTTAATTATAGGTGAGTTGATCCTCTTGCTTTTTGTGCTATTGAACTAAAAGGCTGCAGGAGAGACATGATTTGGCTAAAATTTAGGAGTGGATTTCAAATCAAATCAACAACAGATTTATTTATTTTTAATGGAGAAAAGTAGGTGTGTGAGTTATGGCTGTTTTGGCTTCTTGATGCTCGTCAATAGGAGGACTAGAGCATTTGTTTTCCTAATAGTGCTTCAGATTCACACGGGTGGCGCTGTGGTCTAAACCACTGAGCCACTTGTGCTTCCTGATCAGAAGGTTGGCAGTTCAAATCCCCTTGACGGGGTGAGCTCCTGTTGATCTGTCCCTGCTCCTGCCAACCTAAGCAGTTTGAAAGCACATCAGTGCAAGAAGATAAATAGATACCGCTGTGGCGGGAAGGTGAACAGCGTTTCTGTGCACTCTGGTTTCCGTCATGGTGTTCCATTGCACCAGAAGATGTTTAGTCACATGACCTGAAAGCTGTCTGTGGACAAATGCTGGCTTCCTCCGCCTGAAAGTAAGCTGAGTGCCTCAACCCCATAGTCACCTTTGAGTGGACTTAACCATCCAGGGGTCCTTTACCTTACCTTTCAAGGCAAGGACGCACTGAAGTTGCACTTGTTTTGGAACCATGGCATGATAAAGTTCAATGTGCACCACTTGACCAATTTGCATTTATGTCTGTATAATGCATCTACCGTAATGATATTGTTTATACATGTCAGTATGGTGTGTGAATGCAAGGGATGGTGTAAGTATGGTATATGGGAGTAATTCCTGTAGATAGCATGCATGGGTGTTTTCAACAAAGAAGTATGTAAGAATGAAAGGGGAATAAAAGGTATTAAACACACATTATATAGCTGTTCACTTTTTTTAGCATAATGTTCTTTAATTGTCATGCATGTGCACAAGCGCGCACACACATTTTTAATGCACATTATTTGGTAGCCATTTGGAATCCTTTGTAACAAAAGCTGCTATGTACTTCACTCTTAATTGTGGATCATAATAAGTGAGAACGTGCTAATGCTTATTTTGTGTGTCTAGGCTCCTCTCCTGAAATATACACAAGGGAGATATTAGCATGGCTGGGCTCTGTTTACACTTTAGTGTGAGAAGAGCTTTGTTTAACTACATCTTCACAGCTGCTCAAGAGGTGCTGCAGTAAAAATGTGAAAGAGAGTTCTCAAGGAGAGCTGCCATTGCGAGGTGGGCAGGAGGGCATCCCTGTTGGTTTGGGCTTGGGGCTGGAAGCCACAGCTGCCAGGACCTGCTTGTTGCTGGGCAGTTTGGAATGTAGCAACTTTGGAGGACGTCCCAGCGTCCATATAAAGATCCCCACGTGGATCTTGGGTCACTCTTTTCAGAGCTTCGGATCTCCCACCCCCCCGTCCCTGGTATAGGTGGTGTTGGCCTTGCTGTGCCGGGTAGGGGTCGCCTCCGCTTGAGAGGGGCCTGGTAGGAATTTTGTCCATTTGGCAGATTGGCTGAGCCACCTGGTTTTTGCCTACTACACAGCAAATAGTCACATTTTGTAAGGTTGGCGGTTAGGCATTGGTTCTGTGGTATGGGTGGGCGTTTCCCACCAAGAAGTGATCTGGAAATGGGAATTCCGCAAAGGAATCCAGGGACTCAACATTGCTGTCCAAACCTGGTGGGTGCAGGGCCATGCAGGAGTCCCTGTGGACCCCTGGGGAGGGGGAGTCGCTGATTTACCAGGCTCCGTTAACTCTCCCCAGCTAATGGTTTCCCTTCGCTGACAAGTGGTCAGCTCTGTCCTGCTGCGACAGCTAGTCTTGCTGCTGACTAGGGTCAGCTCTGTCCCGGTGGACAGCGTGAACCAATGCCTACGCAACCACTCACGTGATTTGTATTCAATAAATGTGGCCAAAAATGCCCAAAAACCAAACCAAAAATTATGTCTCCCGTGTGAGTTCATTAGGGGGGATGACCGGTTGCCCTACGCACGCAATGGCAAACAAACGCTTAAGAGCTGCCTTTTCCCTCCTCCTCTTCACCTAATTCACAAAACTGTTGGGCTTATCTTAGGGAGCAAACCAGTCATTGAAATGACCTGGCATTAGGGATGGGTGAATCTGTCAATTTCTTTTTCACCCAGTTTTTCATTTCTCCAATCTTAAATGCAGGTTGCCACATGTATGTGTACGTTTTCAATTTTTAAAGAAGTCCTCAGGAAAATCACACTCCAAACTTTCGTAAAGTGGTCCCTGATATAGTTCAGGGTCTTTGGGGTTGAAGGTGAAGAAAAGCACTGACATGGAATTTTTTAAAACTAATCTCAAAAGAGAGATGTATTTAAAAAAAAAAAAAAAGATTACAATGTGCAAACGATGGCATAGCTTCTATACATTTATAGTAGTGTAGACGAGAGAATTTTAACTCATTCTCCTTTTCTCACTTTTAGAGGGCCAGAGCTTCACCACATCTGCACTAAAGGTACTAGAGCCGTAATCCCATTTTAATTTCACCAATATATATACGTGTGTAAATATGGATAACATAGAGCTGGTAAACTCTGCATTGCAACTCACTTGTTGTAGGTGAACAAACACTTGTCAGTCAGAAGAAAGGCTCTCTCTGGAAAAAAAAATATTACTTGAGTTTAGTTCTACATCCACCATACATTATCTCAACACAAGGGAAATTGTGTTTCTAGTGATCAAAACCTGACAGAGGTAGCACATTCAAATCAATATATGGAAAATTTAATCTTACAAGCTGTCAGGATCACAAACAGAGGGGGTGAATTTTAATGACAGGGAAGCAAACATAATCATTGCAGGAAAGGTTACCACTGAAAGGACTAATCTGACTTCTCAGGACCGTGTGGAAGACATATTACACATTGACCTTAAAAACATGTCACTGTTAGCTCTTTTTTCAAAAAGAAAAAGAAAAAAGTATGGAGTCCTAACACTCCTCAGCTATGAAACACTTCTCATTTGAGAACATCCAGCCTGTCATTTCCACTACTTTGCCCTTTACACAGAAAACGTCGAGGTGAAAAAACTGGGAGATCCTGTTTTTTAGTAGCAATATGACAGCCACGTTTCTGCAATAATACTTCCTCTTTGTAAAGTATTACCTACAGTTTTGTTTTTTAACTTGGCTTGTCTAATAATAATAATAATAATAATAATAATAATAATAAATTCTTCCACCCAGACCTAAGTGTGATAGTGGTCAGTGTGGTAGGGCAGAGCTGGACACACTGGATTGACTCTGCTGGTGAATCTGTGCAGTCCTGACCTTGCTTCTGCTCTGCCCTGCTCCATCTACATTAGTTGCAGCAATGCCAGGGTTAGGATGGTGGCACTGTTCACTGCACCAACAGCAACCCAAGTAGGAGACAAGTCATCATATTTCCCAATGGGTTTGAAGTTAAATAAGCAAAGACTGCTAGTGGTGCTGTCTGTGGGCAACAGCACACCATAGACTGGACCACAGCTTGGTTGCCTATCTACTCAACTCTTGTATTCCTTTTGATAGTGTGATCTGATGTCCGGATTTGGTATGCACCAACACACTTGATGAACAGGAAAGTAAACCAATTCAGAAAGTATGCAAAGAAAAGAGAGTGAGAGAGAAGGGGAAGTCATCAGGAAGACAGATGATTTTTCTTTGTGGACATTTCCAGTTTGAAAATGATTATGCAAATCAGGCACTGCAAGAGTGCCTTTGCTTTCTCCACGCTCAAAGTGCAAGATGAAACATTGCATAAAGTATGCAAAGGCTTGTTCCATTGCAAGCTTATGAGTGTATCTGGCTTTATTGCCAGATGCGGAAGAGAATGAAAGAGGGAGAGCACTGTGCATTTCTGTCTTAAAAAGAAGCAGTGAACGTTGAGCCAAGACATTAAATGAGCTTCTGGTACAATCATACAATGGATTGCGTGCAAAAATGGATTGTGGCACATTAACAAATATGGTGATCAAATTGCAGAGCTCTCCTTTTGGATACATATCTGCTTGGAAATACGTTTCACTTGCAATGGGTATTGTGATGATAAAATTGAAGGCACTGGCTAGCTGGCCCAGCCTCGGGTATTTTGCTGCCTGAGGCAAAAGACAGCATGGCATCCTCCTCTCTTGTACATACAAAATACTGCTTCAGAATAGCGGCCTCTACCACACTTGAGCTTAGGGGCATGAGACAGACTGTGTCTCACACATAGCTCTGTCCTCAAACAGACAGGAATGGCTAGAGCAGGAACAGCCGGAAGACAACTGCCACTCTTGTTCAGTATCCATTGCTGGCTGAGATAGTTACCTCATCTGCCTAATGGCGGGGCCAGCCTGGTTCTCTACTCTTCTAAATGAGGGTGACCCCAGTGGGGCTTTGTTTAAACAACGCATGTTCAGATGGTGGCATCAAGGGTTGATGTTATGAGGGATATTTTGCTCCCAGCCTTTTGTTGGGGGGTTGGATCAATGCCATTGAAAGTGAAGCTTCACATGGCTTTCATCTGAAGGAGGAGGCATTCTCTTCCCACAATGCGACATGTTTGGACAATGGGGCTCAGGGCATAGGGCTGTCTATGTAATGCTGCTCCTTTCCCTGAGTCCTCCTTTTCCATTGCAGCATCCTACCCTCCCACTTGGGCCATTGGTTGGACATTTATGAAGTATATTATATTAGCCTTATGGCTTCAGCAAGTCTTTGGATTGCTGTCTGAGCTCCTCGCTCGCATAAAGTCCTGATGTCAGAACAAACCAAGCCCTAGTATTTCCCCATCCACCTCCTGCTGTGTTCAAAAGCTTGAACCCAGCAGTCATGTTTGACAGAATCATTGGGATTCTTCCCTGTGGGAAGTGCTAAAATGAGCTTCACATTGTTCTGCTTTGTTTATGAATTCATGTTTGGACATATCTGTTAGGCCCCGGGGTGAACCCTAGAATTTGCTGCCAGATTCCAGATATTTCTTCTTCATAACTGATTTTTTTTTCTACACTGAGATAACTTCAGTGCATGAGAAAAATATGTATACAGTCACATTTGATTTTCCAGAAATACATGGACTGGGAACCAGCCTTCACTTAAAAAAATAAGCACTCATGCCACATATCAGGAATGGCAGTGCATTCAGTACAGCCTCTTTTTTGCAGTTGTATCATTGTTTTCCATAAGGTGACTTGCCCATTGGGATATACTGTAAATACAGTCTTCCCATATCGAAGTGTAACACTGGGATGGAGAAACTGTGGTCCTCCAGATGTTGTTGGACTCTAACTTCCATCATCCCTGACCTTTGGTCATGCTGGCAAGGTGGGTGGAGTCAATCACCTCTGGAGGATTCCCATCTCTGGTCCAGTTTATCAGTTGAAGCATTGTGCCCTGGATGAAGTCTCATTGAGCCCACAAAGGCTTGTGCTGTAATTACTAAATTTGTTAGAAATAATACAGTAATAGTAATAATAATAATTTGTTTCTATGACATCCATCTGACTGGGTCTGACATGAAGGTGCCACAAGACTCATCTATCTACTTACATATTCTTGATGTACTACAGTTTGTTTTTGCAGTAAGGGTGCTTGTTAGAATTAGCTACTGATAATCTTACTTTGAAATAGGTATCTATTATTCCTTTGGTAATGGGGAAATGCCCCCTCACTCTCTGCAATTTAAAATATTGTTCCTTTGCTATTGACCAGGCAGTGCATCAAGTCATGCAATGCAGCCACACTGCTCACAGGGAAAGTTTCCATACAGATTTATAGGGCTGTGGTGGAAAGTTGTTACTATGAATACTTATGTGGTACTTCTGTGCATTTTGTTTCTGCTTTGCTATTTATGAAAAAGGAAGAGAGGTGATCAAGAAATGTCTCAACAATGAAATGGCAGGCGTGAACATGAGGCAGTGTATGAGAATTTAATTTACAAGGTAAAATTGCAAAATAAAAACTGCATCTTGTTTTCCAAGCAAAGATAGAAGCATCAGGAGAGGGAAAGCAATTTGTGGGCTAATGATCTCAAGGCTACTGCAAGACCAAACAAATGTGCCCATTAAGGAAAGCACTAGACTTTATATATAGATTGTTACCATCACTTTTGTTGCTGTTTTATTTTTATTCTTTGTCTCAATGAGAAAGTAGAGATGCAAATGTTCTGGGCCTCTGTGGGTGTTCAAAGAACAATTTGCATAATAATAACAAAGAATTTACTCAGTTCATTTTTAGGTGGGCAAAGAAGGTAAAGACTATCAATAAACAAGATTCCATTTTGAAGAGATATTTCCCTGTTCTCCATCTGAAACACTTGATTTCTTTTCCATTTTTAAAAAATATTTTTTCCCATTATACACACTGTCATTTGTAACATTTGTCTCTGAAGAAGTGTGCATGCACACGAAAGCTCATACCAAGAACAAACTTAGTTGGTCTCTAAGGTGCTACTGGAAGGAATTTTTTTATTTTTTATTTGTAACATTATTCATTCATTTTGTTTTGATGTCACATCTGAAGTGATAATTGGCTATGGAAACAAGAGTGTGTAGAGCAGGAATGGGGAATCTGTGGTCCTCCACATGCTGTGGGGCTGCAAATCCCATCACCCCCTGGCAGCCAGCATGGTCACTGGTGAAAATTGATAGCATCTGGAGAACCATTGGTTCCTCACCCCTGGTGCAGAGTCTCCACCCATTCTTGATGCAGAGGTTCCACCCACAAGGGCCTACCCTGCAGATCTGGCTCCAGCTTTGAAAAGGTGCTGTCAGTTGTGCCCCTTCCTACATCAATTCTACTGTAATCTCATGGATTTGCTTGCAGGCAGGCAGGAAGGCAGCAGCAACAGCAATATGTTGTGACCTGCACAAGGTGACTATGGGAGATTCCCACCAACATGATTGCCCACACTTAGGAATGATAGAAATCAATTATCTTCACATTTTAATGTGAGCTTCTAGGAAAATTGCTTGCAAAAATGCAACTGCTAAGCAGGCAAAATTGCATATCAAAATCTATTCATGAGAGTGTATTTTTTTATCATTATTTAATCAAATCAATGGCAGGGGGGAATGGAGCAGCCCTAACTTAGGACTGGAAAGATGAGAAAGGGAGAGAAACCCAAACTGACATATTTATCCGTCCCTACCCACAATATCCACAATTTTTTCCAGGACATGTGGAGAAATCAAGATGGTTCATTGCCCCCAGTGCCCTGTGTTTTCTTACTAAGGTGTCCAGCGCAAAGACTGACGGCTTTGATCTGGGGGGGGGGCTGTCCTGGTAGCTGCCTCATCCCTATTCTGTCCCATCACTTCACAACCATATCAGGCTTTCTTTGAGCTTTAGTCTAAAAATGGTTTTGTTCGTTCGTTCTTTAATTAGGAAATACAACACTGTATGAAGGTCATGGTGGGATTGCATCACCATCATGTTAGAGCATCAAGGCAACTGGGGAGTTGGGTATTAACAGGAGGGTACAGCTTAAGATCAAACAGAATTGAGAAAAGGGGTCTCATGGAAAGTGCCTGTATGACAAGAGTCTGCAGCCCATAAGAGGAAGAGCTGCACTTGTCCAGTTGAACACTGGCTCATAATGGAAAGAAGAAGAAAAATCCTCTTGTCCTTTTCAATGATCAGATAATGCCCAGAGGCATGAAAATGCAGTAACTCAGTGTCTCTGTGGGTAAAGCTATAAATGTTACGGATGATCATAAAATTACCCAGCACCTTTAAAATGCAGGTATGGTATTTGACACCTTGACCTCCTCTGCAGTGTGAATAAATGCTCAATGAAGAAGTATTTCATTTCATTTGTTTTAAATTTGCCTGCCATTAACTTGGAGTGACCTCTTGTTCTCTAATTAGGAGGAGACTGTAAAATGCAAAGGCTGGCTGGATTTTTTTAATTTTATTTTATTTTTTACTGTGGCTTTCGAGAGATTCAGCACCTCAGTTGAGTCACCTCTTCTGAGGCTAAATAATCCTAAATTTCTAAAAATGTCAGGGACAACAATAAAATGTCAGAACACTTTATTTGTTATGAATTAACATTAAAGCAGCTATTCAGCTCTGTGGTGGTTCACAGACCTGGTGTGAGTAATGGGCTTCACTAGCTAGTACCTTTTCTTTTCTTTTCTTTTCTTTTCTTTTCTTTTCTTTTCTTTTTTCTGTTCTTTTCTTTTGCCCAATGCAAAGATTTTTATAACTAGCTGGAAAACAGTCACAATGGTTATGCAAAGTTGGTATAAACAGGTTGTGCTATTAAGAACAGAGGCATGTTGTAACACATCTCATGTAACATCTTAAAAGTTATACACTTTGAGAATTCTTTTCCAGAGGGGGTGTCATACTGACTCAAAATATTTTTATTTTGTACTGAAACACCAAAGTGGAGGGGGATTTTCAGTGGAATTTTTAATTGTTTGATGAAGATTAGACAAATGGGGCAGTTTTCCAAATCTCTTCTTGGATCGACTCAGAATTTATCCAAGCCCCCTCCCCCAAAATGGAAAAGTAATTGTTTCAAGTGAATCCAAAACTTCAGGATTCTATTTTCCATTCTCGAAGGAACTATATAGCCATTAGCTCCCATGCAGAAAGAGGAAACAAGGAATGACTTGGGGGAATTTGGCTTTCAGCTTCCATCCCTGATTTCACCCCCTAAAAGCTTCTGTTTTCTGTAATAAAGGAATTAGAGGAAGCATTAGAATCATAGAATTGTAGAGTTGGAAGGGGAAAAGACTGGACCATTAGGTCCAGTCGCGGACAACTCTGGGGTTGCAGCGCTCATCTCACTTTATTGGCCGAGGGAGCCGGCGTACAGCTTCTGGGTCATGTGGCCAGCATGACTAAGCCACTTCTGGAGAACCAGAGCAGTGCATGGAAACACTGTTTACCTTCCCGCTGCAGCGGTACCTATTTATCTACTTGCACTTTGACGTGCTTTCGAACTGCTAGGTGGGCAAGAGCAGGGACCGAACAACGGGAGCTCACCCCATCATGGGGATTCGAACCGCCAACCTTCTGATCAGCAAGCCCTAGGCTCTGGTTTAGACCACAGTGCCACCCGCATCCCCTGAAGGCTTGTTTACTTTACCCCAAACATGCTTGCACATTTCAGGTAAGCTATGCATGCCTTCCAATTTTTGTATATCCAGTGCAGTATATCCATATGCAGGGCATACATATTGAATAATCCATACCTGAGCCTTGGGGGGGGGGAAACACACCTGGGAAACCAGGGAATCTCAAGAAAGACCTGGGATATGATGCAGGGGTCTGCAGTGTGAAGTGGGGAATCAACAAAAATTGGTAGAGGCAGCTTGCACCAAGTGGAACGACAGCACCGTTTTCTGATTTGATTCTACTTAATATTTAAATTTTTAATCTGTAATCAGTGTTGACATAACGAAGGAAAAATAAAAAAAATCCTTCCAGTAGCACCTTAGAGATCAACTAAGTTTGTTGTTGGTATGAGCTTTTCTGTGCATGCTGGAAGGATTTTTTTTTATTTTGTTTCGACTACAGCAGACCAACACGGCTACCTACTTGTAACTAGAACGAAGGAAAAATAGATTGCAAACATTCAGGGTACCTGCATGAGAAATAGTTCATGGCCAAAAGTGAGAGGCTGAGAGCATCAGTTTCACCTCTCTCAGACAAAATAAGGAGTTTTAGATTGAATGCTTAAAGAGCCGAAATCCTTTCAGAAAGACATATTTCAAGTGCATGTGGAATATGTGGATATTGCTTCATGCTTGTCTGTAACCACAGGGGGTGCAGGGGGGCTACTCATTTGTAATTATAGGCAAGCAGTTCAATAATGCTTAGGGTTTCTCCTATCGTAGCATTCTCCTGTCAATCTACATACCGGTATTTTCAAGAACTTACACACACTGTCACTTCATCTTGGCCTGTGTGTGTGTGTGCGTGCACGTGTGCGTGTGTGCATTGCTAGGAGACTGAGCATTAGCATTGCTTCATTACCATCCCATGAGATCTGATTCCATTACCATCCCATGATTCCAAACCATCAAATCACTTTTGGTAGTCCAACTGCACTGCTCTCCTGCCATCTGTATATCAGCAGGAAAGTGAGACAATATTGATGCTTTTTATAATACAATATGGTGTTGAGTAGTATCTTTGCTGCAGAGCAGGAGACCATTGGTATCCAGTTGACTCTGATCCATGAACCAGCAGATGGATGAAAACCAATGAGCTATAGAAAATGCCTGATGTTTCAACCACCCTAACCAATGTATGATTTTATGAGGCACTTGAAGACTGTGATTGTGAAACCATTTATAAGCCTGTAAGCCCTAGTGACACCAATGTTACTTACAGGCCTGTAAATTGCAGGGCCTTTAACAATAATTATCCAATGCATTCTGAAGATAATACGGAAATATTCACTGTATTCATAAACAAGTCACGCTGGACTGGTGACAGTTTGTCAATGTACCATCTTCATATTTTATAAAATGGGGCAGCACTGTTTTCCAAATCATTGGTCCACAGATTATTAGTGAGCTGCAAAACCATTCAGAAAGTTTAATATTCCACCAGTTTCCCAAGGGGTAGCCTCTTACCAATGTTCAGATGCCTGTGTTATCAACAATAACTGTTCTGTGAATTACCACTGTTTTCCATAACGTAATTATCACTGACTCCACACTATCTGTATTTCATTTCCCTTTGATCTCCTTATTTACAATCCCCATTTCACCAATCATGTGTGAATATTCCTGTAACTCAGGATAATACTTCATGCATCTGAGGAAGTGGACAGTGAGCTTCAAAAAAGTATGTCATAATTTACATAATTTATGCAAGTTACAATTTAACTTAATGATGTAATTACTCCACTTTGTTCATTTCAGTGCAAAGAAAATACAATTTAAATAAATTGTTACACATCATTTTCAGAATGGGAAAAAATGTGAAATCAGTATTGCTGGATCAAATTGTGTTCTGGACATGGGACAAATAAGTAAACCTCTGCATTTTTGCTTCTGTTTTCATCAAAACTCTCTGACACCCCTACCAAGAAAACAGATCAGTCTCTGCCAAAACAAACATATCCTGGCTAATATGTCCTTGTGTGCCACCTACGTGAAAAAGTCCAATAGAAATCCAATGAGCCTATGGAAAGGGTAGGGTCCCCTGCAGATGTTGCTAGACTTCAACTCCTATCATCCCTTATTGGCCATGCTGGCTGGGGCTGATGGGAGTTGGAATCCAACAGCATCCTGCATCATACTTCCCACCCCTGGACTATAGGATAAAAAAATGTCCTTACCCATTTGGTAGTAGAGCAGACCAGACATATTTCTGGGCTTATTTGTCAAGGACTAACTGAAAGACAGGAGACATGCTGGAACACCATCTATTAGTGGACAATAATTCACAAATATCCTGTTGCTCCATTTATTCATGCATCATCTAATAAGATGACATTTAATACAAAATAAGAATGATGAAGTTTGCCTGAATTTGCACAATTTATTATTGGTGTCAAGCCATATTAGTTTTGCCAGCACTTGACATACTTTGCTTAGGATTGCTGTCTCCCAGAGTAAAAAGTTATTATTACCTAGTGGGATTTCATTTTGCACTGAGACTAATACAATCAAGAAGTCTGAGCTAGCTGCACATTTCTCTCTGAGTCTTAAGTGGAAGACTGATTGTTTCTTGAAAGGCATCCCCATTTAATGTTCCCACATGCATCTGCAGTGCTTGATGATCGCCATTACAGAAATGCAGAAACAATGGGATACCTTACACCCTAGCTAGTCTCTCTATTATCCACACTTACCTTTTGCCCCACTCTTTTCAGGCACAGGTTCCCACTTAAAAGCTCAGTGTCGAAGCATTTTTTTAAATTATTATTATTTATTTTTGCCCCGGAGCTTCCCTGGTGAAAACCCGCTTTTTACCACTCATTTAGAGCAAACATCAATTCAGTTTTTCACAGATTGATATTTGCTCTGATTGAGCTTCAAAGAGTTGGTTTTCATGGGGAAAAGGGCAAAGGACACCCTCTCTATCCTCCCTCCAGGCAAACAAGAGGCTTCATCAGAGTTCAGTGACACACTGGAGCCAGGCAAAAACACTTAAAGAAGGCACAGAGTGCAGCCAGGGAGGGGTGTGGCCTCAGGAAAGAGGGTGTGACTGAGTGAGAAGTGTAGCAGAGTCCTGAGGACCAGATAGAGAGACCTGGAGGGCCACTTGTGGCCCCCAGGCCTGATATTTTCCACTTGAGTTCTTCAAGTATCCCCATCTACTAGTGATGCAAAGCCCCTTCTTCCAAAGGGCCTTACCAAATATTAAGTGTTACTGAAAGCCATCTGAGACTCAGCCTTGGAGGGCTTACACACTCTATCTATCTATGCCAACACCCTCCTCCAAGTATTCTGAATAAAATACAGGAAGCGTAGAACAAACTATTGGTATACTTTGGAGGGTCGGGGAATGGTTGCGTTTGCATAAGGCTGAAAACACATGCCAGAAGTGTGCCAGAGATACTTGTATAATTTATTTTACAGACATAGGAAAGATGTAACCCACAGGAGCAAAGCATTTTCAAATCACTCCTGAGAAAAGGACACATCAATTCTGAGGCTGCCACCAGGCTCTCGAGTTCAGATATTCCCAGGCTTTTTCCCCAGACAACCGCCCTACACATCCTGTCAAAATGAATCAGGATTCAGCAAGTTTATGCATGTCATGCTGTCAAGCTACAGATGCATTAGAAAGGAAGCAGAGTGACTGTTAAAAGTAGCTCTGAAAAGATGAAAATTTGTCTGTTTGGGGGCAAAAGAGATGCAGCAGGTGGATTATTGTCACAACACTGTGAATGGGACTCAGTGCTGGCTCTGCCATTAGGTAAAGGGAGGCAATGAATGTAAATTCTATCCTTGTATGGTATGCTAGTTTCTAGTGAGAGCTGGATCATAAAGAAGGCTGATCGCCGAAGAATTGATGCTTTTGAATTATAGTGCTGGAGGAGACTCTTGAGAGTCCCATGGACTGCAAGAAGATCAAACCTATCCATTATTAAGGAAATCAGCCCTGAATGCTCACTGGAAGGACAGATCCTGAAGCTGAGGCTCCAATACTTTGGCCACCTCATGAGAAGACAAGACTCCCTGGAAAAGACCCTGATGTTGGGAAAGATGGATGGCACAAGGAGAAGGGGACGACAGAGGATGAGATGGTTGGACAGTGTTCTCAAAGCTACCAACATGAGTTTGACCAAACTGTGGGAGGCAGTGGAAGACAGGAGTGCCTGGCGTGCTCTGGTCCATGGGGTCACGAAGAGTCGGACACGACTAAACGACTAAACAACAACAAGTTTCTACAAACACTTACAAATCCCTTTTCAGCAAGAGGCATATCAAAAAGAACACATCCCAGTCAGGTAAAAACATTTGAGGAGTAGGCAAAGCTGGGTGGGGGAGATGTGTGGCCCTCCAACATTCAGCTGAAGAAAATTGGGACACATGTCTTTTAGTGCTGTGCACTCATGCGAGTCAGATGGCGCATCTTTCAGTGCTGTGCTCTTGTGGGAGTCAGCTGACTTGTGTGAGAGTGCAGCAGCACTGCAGGCACCAGTGGTAGCTGCAATCTCTCACACACACCCCCAAGCTCAGTGGCATGCTGGAAGGGGAAAATGGGACATTCCAGGATCCAATCAGAAACCTGGGTGCTTTCTGTAATTCCGGAATGTCCTGGGAATATTGGGATAGTTGCCTGGTATGATGGTGCCACTGCCAGAACTGACATGAAGCCATTATGACCTATAGGCATTGATTGACCTAAGCCGTACTTCCTTTGCCTTATTATTTCTTTTGTTTTAATATTTTGGGAGCACTTCATTAGGATCAGTGAAATGGCTTAAGGCCACACCTGATCCTTTGCCAGATTCCTATGGCGCCTGATGCTCAGCCAGTCATGCCTTTGTACTTCATTTTCCCACCACACAAAAGTCTACCTTAAAAAAAGGCAAAGAGAAAGCTTTTAGAAGTCATGTCAAGATGCTTGCTGCTTGTTAATATTCTTGTTGTCTTCCATTTTTAAGCCATTGGATATGGCTGATGTTTCTAATTTACAAAGAGACGACATCTTTAATTGATTTTATCCTTTTGTCTTTCCAGTATATCCATTGCCACTTATTGATTCCCGTTAACATATTCAAACGCAAGTCTCCAGCATTAACAAGACCTTGTCAGAATACATTCACTTCCTGTTTCGTTCTAACTCCTGCCCCTGGGTATCTATTATGATGCGACTAGTGATAAGACATTTTGCTTGGATTGCTGTCCACCCACTAAATTAAACCTGCAAGGCATGCAGCAAAAAATGCCATTAAAAAAAAAAAACTGC
The DNA here is from genome assembly GCA_034641385.1 of Darevskia mixta. Taxonomy (NCBI): domain Eukaryota; kingdom Metazoa; phylum Chordata; class Lepidosauria; order Squamata; family Lacertidae; genus Darevskia; species Darevskia mixta. Next base: position 6,270,070 of record JAWWNH010000001.1, on the reverse strand, counting down.
CCTGAAGGATGGGCAATAGGAAACAAGATAACTGGATGAATGGTAAAGTAATAGTATCAGTACTGGGAAACATATATGGACTCAAAAAGTGGGGGGTGTCTTCTTTTCCTGCAACATTTCCTCAAGCTGAAAATAACAGTAGCTAAATTCCAAAAGCTGGCAGGCAGGATATTTCATTGTAGCTGGTGGCTGACTGAGAAAAAGTGTGTGACACAGCACACCTGAGACTTTATCACAATTTCAGATGAAGGGAAGAGCTCTTTGACAGTGGAACAACCTGCCTCACGATGGTTGGGATCTCCTTTGCTGGAGGTATTTGTGTCTCTGTCTGTGTTTTTCTCTCCACATCTTCTAACCAATCTATTTTAAACACAGAGGTATATTTTGGGCAGTATGAATGGTTCTGCCACACTGGGTGCTGATCTTAGGGGGTGTTGCAGGGTGCCACAACTATAACATAATGGATTGAACAGAATGGGAGGTGAGAGTGGGGGTGGGGTGGAATTGACCTCACAAAGGGTGCCACTGAAATTTGAAAGACCAAAGTCTGCCCCTGTGTAAATAAAGTTACAAAAGAAAACAGTTCCTATCAGAATTCTGTATTGTGGTTAATGAAATACAAAAGCAATCAATTCAGGCAGCGCTTTTCATTGTAAGATAACAAAGTGCTTGATTGAAGTAGTCTGTGCATATTGTACTTAAATATGTTGCCAAATCATATTGATTTTAATTGTATTTTAATTGTTTCTTTTATTTCTTATTGTATTTTACTGTGTTAAAATTGATATTCCATTTTTTAAAATAAAAACACTTTACTGTCTAGCACAGTGCAATACAATAGTTAAAGAACAGGCAGAAATATCATTAAGCAGCCCACCAAGACCCTCAGCAATTTTCAAGTGGTCTGTGGAATGGGAGGTTGTTTGAGAAGCCTTGGTGAGAAGGCACACGTAATCTGTGCCTTCTTGCTGAAGCTAAGCAGGTCTGAGTCTGGTCAGATTCTGGATGGGTGACTGCCTGTAAATCACATGTATGTGGCTTTGGATTCCAAGAATGGTGGGACATAAATATAAGAAAACAAATGGATGTAAGAACATCAGTAAATGAATGCAGGAGATAAGCCTGAGGTGATATATCTTTGTGGTTTGATTTCACACTGCACACACACAAATAGATCATGTTGAAAACAAATATTCATTTTCACTATGGGATGACACCAATGCAGGCAGCACATGCTGTTGAAAAACCTCTCCCCCTTTCTATCCATAGGCTTCCAGTGAAATTTGAATTGCATTGTTCCAGTGGGTAAATACAGGAGCTAAGAATTCCCCTGTGGGGAGCTAAGTATTAGATATGCTCTGCCTGCCTTGAGCACAAGCAAAGGATTTCAGTCTCCAACTGTTGTCAGCTTGGCACCTTTTTATGAACGCAAGATAAGTTTCCTTTATATATAAAAAGTATAGATCCTTGTGCTCCTGCTGCCTTGGACTTCATAGAAATCACTGTCTCCTTGCAGAAATTGCCGTCTCCTTTTAAATAAGCCAAGGTACAAAATAACCTAGCTCAAAGACTTCAGAGCATCTCAAATCTCAAAGCCTGCTACTTTGTTACTAAATAATGCAGTGAAAGGAAAACCTTTCCTGCACAGCAAGGTAAGACAGGACTGGAGGATTTGAGCCAAAGGAGTCAATTAAGGTAAGGATGGCAGCAGTCCCATAGGATGAATTTTCAATGTGCGGCAATAGTGTCCTGCCGAGAGATATCACCAGCAAAGAAGGTCTGATGGGTCTGTGAATGGAGCATTGCCTCACCCCCCATCACAGTCCCTCTCTAGGGCAGGAGCAACTGGGCATAACCTAAGTTGATGCAGCCTCCCCACAGTTTCTGCGAGTGCTGCCTGCAAGACATCTGGCAGCCTCTTGTTAATTTAGGGCTCAGTTTTTGCAACTGATGCTCTCAAGGATGCTTTTAAGAAGAGAAAAGCGGCAGCGTAGGATCTCCTATTAGGACAGCTGCTGAATCAGCATGCCACTTTCCACAGGCGATTAGGAAGGAGAAACTCAGAATGCTGTCATGCACACTTGAATCTGGCAGCCACTTGCCAGAGATGGATTGCAGGTGAACACACACAATCTGCACGGATGGGGCTATAGCACAGTGGCAGAGCACATATTCCGATGCAGAAAGCTCCAAAATGGTTTGGTTCTTCTCGATTAGAAGATTCCAGGCAGCAGGGCTGGGCAAGTCAAGAGGGCTTAGGGAGCTGCTGCCAGTCAGAGTACTAAGAACTGATCTTGATGGATTTATGGTTTCACTAGAGGGAGGGCTTGTATCTTAAGAACATAGGAAAAGCTCTGCTAGACCCATCTAGTTCAACATCCTGTTTTTACAGTAGCCAACCAGATGCCTATAAGAATCCCTTAAGCAAGTCCTGCGTGTAACAGCCTCTGCTGCAGAGAAGGTGGGAAACAGTTGCAGTGGCAGAGCATATGTGCTGCATACAGACCCCCCCCCCCATTCCCACCACCTGTCATCTGCAGGCAGGACTGAGAAAGATCCCTGCCTGAAACCCTGGAAACTGTGACCAGTTGGTGTAGTAGACAATAACTGAGATCAATGGAACAATGGTCTGACTCAGTAGCACCCCATTAATCCAATGCCACAATGCATATCTGAATATTCCACATGCACACAATGGCCTTCATATTGCGATTTTTGTTCTTGGTATGAGCTTTCGTGTGCATGCACACTTCTTCAGATATCTGAAGAAGTGTGCATGCACACGAAAGTTCATACCAAGAACAAACTTAGTTGGTCTCTAAGGTGCTACTGGAAGGAATTTATTATTATTATTATTATTTTGTTTTGACTATGGCAGACCAACACGGCTACCTACCTGTAACTTCATATTGCGGTTTACTGTGTCTAAAAGGAATAAATAGTAGTCATTTGTTTATATGGGGAAAGGAAAATGGGACCAACACTGTGTGGAAGCAAAATTTGCCTATCTTGTAAAGCTATTGACTCAATGACCAATCTCAATGGTATTACAGACTACAGCTGTTTTCTTCTGCCCATAGATCTAAAAGTAGGCCACTGAGAACCAAGACAGCCCCTATCTACATAGCTTCTGGAGGTGTGATAGAAGTTTAAAATATGGGGTGGATGGGTGGGTGGGTGGATGAATGGATGGATGGATGGTTGGACAGATAGATAGTCCTCCAAGGAAACTATATGCTAGCATGGTAGAATGGATTGTAGGGTGGAACTTTGGTGCAGTTTGCTGGACTGAGCAAGATATTCATTTAGAAAATGGCAGGGATAAAAATCTTTTAGTTAAAATATAAACCTTTGACTGTAAGAGACCTAAAGCAGAGCAATTTGCTTCTTCTTGGAAAGTCTTCAGCATATTGCTGTCTCTTACCTTTAATGGAATAATGAAGACTTGCCTCACAGGTTTCTTATTAAGAGAAATGAAATAAGAATATGAAAGACATGTTCCACAAATTATAAATAGAAGGTGTCCATGAACTGTGGTATATGTAATGACTAATTGCAATAGTGTGTAGGCGACAGAGGGCTTTGGGTTTTGGATTCCACCTGCAACAGGAAATCACCAGACAGATGTCTAGAGCAGATATAAGAATGCTCAGCCTGTATTGCTCCTGCATTTGTATTATATCTTTTTTTAAAGGAAAGATTAGCTTGGATCTCCTCTTGGGTCCTATATCTGGGCATGCCTGGATGGCGGCCAAGAGCAGATGGTCTGGTTAAATTAACACATTTCCCACAGTCCACAGTGTGCCTGAGAGAAAACAAAATGGCTCTGAATGGTTACCATATCCATAAAATATGTTTCTTAATAGCAACAACAAGAGCCAAAATGACAGTGCAACCCTGCCTCACATATTTATATTGTTGATGGTTGTAGAAATTTCCTTCAAAGGCTGGGCAGATGTTTGTTAGGAGGACTGCGTTTTTGTACACGATATCTCATCTCAGAGTACGCTTGGACTTGGGAGACCGCCGGGTCCCATTCAATTCAATGATTCTATGAACAGTGACATAGATATCTCATTCTTGGGAGTCTGAGATATAAACCACATAGCATCTCATGGGGAAATATAGTTCTGCACATGGTTGACAATGATACATGCCAAATGCAACCCACATCATCAGCATTCCCACATCAATTACTTCCAAATGTGACTTCATCCTAGAGACAAATGCATCAGTCTGTTTCTTTCTTTCTTTTTTTTTAAAAAAAATAGTTTTTAAAGGTTTATCGTGTTACAAAGCAAACAGATAAACAGGAAGCATTACATCTATTGACTCCATTTTCATTTCATATTCTTTTTCACAGTTCATTTACATTTGGTGATAGACACTTCTGTCATAGACATATTGCAGTTGGGGCAGAGGAGCGGGGAGAGAAATGGGGATCTTCTTTCATTTTATTGCCTATTCTTAGGGTGGGGGGTTTGTGTCAGCATCACATGGGTAGGTCCTTTGTTTGCGTATTTATTTATTTATTTTTATTGATGTTGATGTTGCAAGAGGTTAGGTGTTCCCAAGCTTGGTTGGTTGTGTTCAGTTGATTGTGCTGTGGCTTATTTATGTGAGGGGCATCAGTCTGTTTCCAGTCTTCTGCAGGTATTTATCCATCAGTTCACTCTAGCCCATTTCTGCATTAATCTGCAATGTGCTTTTTTAAATTTTTAAATCCATGCAAAAAAAATGCATTCACATGCATATTTAAACATTTTCTCTTACAGTCACATTTTAAATGTACATATTATCCCTGGAAATGTAGATTTTGAAATGAATTAGGAAGTGTGAACACCCAGCGCATAACAATATTATGATTCACACATTAACCCAGATAGTGTGAATCAGGTCAGTTCATAATGGAATTCGCAATGAATGAATTCCTCCAGCAGAGGATCCTAAGAGCGTAGAAAGAGCCCTGCTGGATCAGACAAAAGGACCATCTAGTTCAGCATCATGTTCTCACGGCGGCCAATCAAATGTCCATGGGAAGCCCAGAAGCAAGGCAGGAGCACAATGACATTCATTGGCATGCAATCTGCAGTAGAATACCAGGCAAAAGAGGACTTTGCAATTTTAACTACTGGTATCTTCTGCTTGCTTCAGCTGTCATACACTGAGCTGTATCAGCTGGTCCCTGTTCCCAGACATATCCCACCTGTCCTGCCTTTGACAACCCCAAATGTCTACTTAGGGATGCCATATTCAAAGAGGGTCTTGATGTGTAAAATCCAGTGCACCCCAGCCCATTTTGTATAGTTGAGTTCTGGATTTTGCCTGAGATACTGACCACATGAAATGAGGCCAGGGAAAACTCAGTTGCTGCTTTCTTGCCCTGGGTGATTAACTCTCAGCTTAGTCTGCTTTCTCATATCCTCAAACATTTCTCCGATGAAAACAGAGACGTCCCATTCCATACCTTCCAACATTTCTTCAATGAAAATAGGGACGTCCTAAGGAAAAGCGGGACATTCTGGAATCAAATCAGAAAACGGGACAGCCTCTGGGACTGTCCTTGGAAAATAAGGACACTTGGAGGATCTGCTTTCTTGAACAAAATGTCCCCATTTGTGCCAAGGCAGAAGGGCCAAGAGGAGTGTGCTTCCTTAAGAACACTTTGTGATAGTGAAGAGGAACGTATAAGAAGAAATGTTTGAGTAAAAAGGATGCATTCTTCATTGTCGCTAACATCTAAAATAAATCTGATCCAAACCCTTGAAATATCCTTATAGTAGGCCTAACCATCTGCCTTGATATTATGCAGGGGTCCTATTCACAAGCATGGCATGCTAGACAGAAGAACAGGTTAGTTCAATAATTTTACGAATTAGTTAACTTGGAGTAAACGATGTCAGAATGCCAGCTCCATGTTATATATTGTCATGTGGATATTTGTGAGCAGATAACATTACCCAAGTGCCTTAGAAATGCCAATGGAAATAATATTCTTCACACTGTGTTCACTGTACTTTAATTTCAAATAGTTACAGGCAAGGCTGAATCAGATTAAAAGTAAATAAATAAAAAAAGCACCAAAGAGAAACAGCAAGCTGAGTGGAAAATTGGCTGGAAATTGGAAATAAAATTGCAATGGGTAATGGCTTATAGAGGCAAATAGTGGGGTTTCTTGGTTTTCTATCTCTATCAATTACATAGATGAAAGAATAACAAGCCACCTTTCAGAAATTTGCCTGTGATATTAACATGATAAGCAAAGGAAATTGGGTTTCAGATGCCAGTAGTGCCTGATGAAACCAGCAAGGCAAGAGCTCTGACACAGAAACCCTGCAAATAGAATTTTAACACAGATAAGTGGCCTTTGCGTAATGAAAGTTAAATATTAATTGTAACCGTGAACTAAAGAGCAAACAATACAAGCAACAAATACTAAAGGAGTTAATGAACTGTAATAGGCGTTTCTTGCTAACTTTCATTATAAGAGCAACGGGGAAAGTTGAACACTGGCGTACTCGGTTTGACACAAATCATAGACAAATGGCTAGGTGATAATGGAATTCTATACCTAGCTGCTACTAGAGGTTAAGGATCTTTTAAGTAACAAATTTATAGTAAACACTCACAGATGAATGTGCTAGTAATAATTGCTCACAGATATGAGCTCCTACACATTTTGAATGGCTGTACAGAAATCTGCCAGCCTCCTGGCAAATTTGCACATAGAAACTGTGAATCAGGGAGTCATAATAATTGCCTTTCCTGCACTTAAGATTCTACATGGTCACACATTATCTGTTCTATAATTGTAGCCCTGCTAGAATGTTCAGTGTCTATCCATGATGACAATCGTATGAGGAAGAGTGGGGGGGGGGGCTTTTCTAAGCTCCCTTTCCAGCATGTTCCCCATCTCCTTTTTGCCATCTGTCCACAAGCTGCTGGGCAAAGTTGTAGAGCAGGAAGCTTCAGACGTAAGTTCCATTGTTTCTTCCTAGTTTCTTCCTAATAAGCATGTTTAAGGACAGCCATAGGTGCCAATTAGAAAGGTTAAAGGGCCTTTGACCACCTTCAATATGGATAGCTCAGTTGGTGAAAGTGTGGTGCTGATAACACCAAGGTTGCAGTTTTGATCCCCATATGAGACGGTTGCATATTCCTGCATTGTAGGGGGTTGGACTCAGGGGCGTAGGAAGGGAGGAGCGGAGGGGGCGGGTTGCCCCGGGTTCCACTCTGGGAGGGGTGACAAGATGGCCCCTGCCTCCCCCCAGCTGTAGAGCGGCCGAGGGCGCCCGCTCTCACGCACCGTCCGTACGGGCATCCGTACGGGGTGCCACTTCCGTGGCAGCCTGTACAGTCACCATGCAAGCAGCAGCCCATATGGACTGTGCATGTGCGGCATCCCGTACGGTTGCCGCACATGCACAGCTCTTATGGTCACCGTGCAAGTGGCAGCCCGTACTGCTGCCATGCACGAGCAGCAGCCCGTAGAGAGTGCGCATGTGCGGCATTCTGTATGGACTGTGCATGTGTGGCATTTCGTATGGAGTGCACACGCATGGGATGCCACACATGCGCAGTCCGTACAGGGTGCTGGAGAGGGATCCTCCACCACTGGTTGGACTATATGCACCTCAGGGTCCCTTCCAACTGTACAATTCTATTATTCAATTATTGCAGCTGCACAATGCAATCCTGTCTATTTATTTATTTATTTATCTATCTATCTCTACTCACAGATAAGTCACACTTAGTTCAATGGGAATAAGAGTATGTATAGGGTTGTAGCTTTGGGTTGCAAGGATTTCTGTTTGTGCGATGGAACCTCTCCCCCTCCTCTCTCTGTGCATGCCCCCATGCCCTCCCTAGCATTATGTGTTCTTTCAAATTCTTGTGATACCTTTTGGCAACAAACTATTTGGATTCTCATGACACATGTCAAAATGTGTCTCTCCCCCCCCCCCCGGCTTCTTTAACTGGTTTTGGAAATCTCCCCAAGCCTTTCCTCACAATTTCATTGACCTGAACTGTATCCCTGTACTCTGATAAATGTTTCTTTAACCCAGTGTGCTAATCCATCTCTTCTACATCATCCAATCCTACTATATTGTCCTTAGTGTCAAAGGAACATAAACTTGCCTGAGAGTGGCTCGGTAGTTGCCCAGTTGAACATCACTATGGTACAATGCAATATTTGATAAAATACAGATTGAGGAGGGAAGGACCACATGCATCATCCATGGTGCAATTTGACCATGAGCCAAAAAAAGAGAGAAAGCAGTATAACGAGCTTCAGCCCTGGTTACAATGAAAAAGTGGGAGACAAATGTGTCTCCAGAGGGAGCGTGGACACATTGAAAACAGTGAGTTTTCCCTACCTAAAGCCAGGAAAACAATTGGTCATAGAATTCCTCCTGTGTCTCACACATGACTACTCAACAGGCAAGCTATTAAATGCACAATACAGGTGGCACATTGCTAACAGGTTTGTTATTTCCCTCACAGCTATTTATTTGTTAAGTTTGGAAACAAAGCATATCGTTTCCCCTACTTCTCTTGTAAATTACTTCTAGATGTGTGCAGTTAGTACTGATGAGGGGGATATTATGTGCAATAACAGTACAGAATAGAGGTTATAAAGGAACAATGAATTTGGGAAGTTGTGTGTGTGTGTGTGTGTGTGTGTGTGTGTGTGTGTGTGTATGTACACAGAGACACATACACATACACATACATATGCAGAAAAACAGATACATCACATCTATGTTTGTTGCCGAGAGACCCATGGCTTCAGTGTTCCCATTGTGCTTTGACACACTGGGGTCAAGACTGCTGAAATATAGATTTCTGGACCTCATTCAGCTACCTGGCCTCTGTCTCTTCAGACAGCATTAACAGGGCTCTAGCGGTGCTCTCAATGCAATATTAATGTAGCAATCCATTCCACTCACAATGGTCCATTTTCATTTTTAATAGGGACAGCTCTGTCATCCCTGGGAAACCTATTTTCCTGTCAACCTATTTATTTTCCTTACCTCCTTGCCTGTGGACTTCATTTGTTGTGCACCTATTTTTGGCTCCTTCTTTATGGCCACCCTGGAAGCCATCCCTTTTCGGACTCCTGCTGCTATTCTGCTCTGTATATGGGAGATGGCATTTCATAGCACGGCGTCATAGGCAGAGGTGCATGAGGCAAAAGTAGGAGAGCCTAAAACTTTATAGATACTCTGGTGGCAATGAAAACATTCTTATGACTCTTGAGGTGCCATTTCTCTTGACCAGGGATGGGTAGCTAACTCCATACCATTTCAGTCTCTCCGGTGCTCAGTCACAGGTCTATTTTGTCTTTGTGCAGATTTTTTGAAAATTAGTGCAAAGTTTGCATTTAAGTTCTGCACATTTGGTATGTCCTTTTAAAAACACCTGCTTTTAAAAGTGTGCCCTTTTCAATATGGCTTGGGCCCTGGATACTTGAAATATACTTTTTGGAACAGAGCTTGCCCCCACCCTCAGCTCTTTCTGGTGGGATGCTTGCCATTGACAGCTGGACCAAAATATTCTCTATGGGCATGATTGTGTATGAGGGAAATATACTTATTTACATTTGAATGGTCTCACTGTGGGCTCAGAGCAACAGGTAGAGCATAATAGAGCCTGGTGGGGGAAGGAGATGGATCGGGCCAAGCCTGGTGCCCCAAGTTGAAATCAGATGGAGTGGGATAAAACACAAACACAATTTTATTTTTATTTTTAAAATTTCTATACTGCCCTTCATCCGAAGATCACAGGCTGGTTTACAATATAAAATCACAAAAAATACATACCCTCAAACAAAATAACCACTCCCCACAGTTTAAAAGGCTATATATTATTTAATTATCCAAAGGTAAAATAGTCCCTCCCCCCCAGTTCTAGTCCCTTATGTTGAGGGTTTACTCCTTCCACTAGAAACTCTGAGAAGACTTTCTCATTTGTATTAAATACTGATACAAGATAACCTTCAGTCCAAAGGGCCTGGAGTTCCAGTTATCCTTACTTAACTTTTATTTCTCTGCTTTGATTGTATTGGCTGTTTTGCTCTGATGTCACAGAATCACGGGTCCACTTCCTTCAACAAATTAATCCTTTATATAAGTATGGCACTGGAGAACCTAATGTAGGCACCAGGTGTCACAACACTGCCTATGGCCTATCTGTTTTGTCAGGACTTTGGAATCTTTGAGTAGGGCTGTTGGTTTATAAGCTTGGATTCTGAATTCTGAAGTCAGGGAACTTTGCACTAACACAGAGCTAGAGTTTATTTTAATTATGGAAGAGGAGCCTGTGTATCCCTCCAGATGTTGCTGGATTACAGGTCCCACCATTCCTGTCCCCTGGCTGGTGATGATAGAAGTTGGAATCCAGAAACATCTGGAGGGCCACAGGCTCCCCATCCCTGATTTACACTATGGACTTTTAGACACAGACTGGTTGAATGGCTTCGGCCTCTAGCCTTTAGCCAAAAATACACATTTCCTATTTACTGAGTAGAATGTAAAATTTATTCTCATGGACTGATCTCTTTTTAAAGTTGCTCCCTTGGGACTTGATTAATTCAGTCTGATGGCAGCCCATTTCATTACAGTACAATTAGCAACATGGGGCAGTCAGTCTAAAATGGGGGATGATGCTTGCGCTTTAACAATTTTCATTTCTCATGCTGACAAGATAAGGGATTAAGAGCTTCTTAATGTGGATAGCTCACTGTCATGAATACCATGCCTAGTTGCATGAAATAATTCTACTTGGCTAAAGAAGCAAGATGTGGTATATAATGAGATCTTAATGTAAATTTGAGCAACTGGCATTCATATCGGAACTGAAGATCTGAGGTGCTGGTACATATCTATTGCCTTTTGCCTGGTCTTGTACACTACACTGTATATATTAGGCTCAGCGCCTGGAAATCACAGTAGTAGAGAGATACATTTTCTGACATCTCTTACTGCTATCCAGCATTTCTGTAGGACTTTACATTATCCTCCATATTATTTCACATAGTTATGGTCAATATTATCTCCTCACTGTGGGCTTTTTTGCATAACAAGGTGGTGCTTCCAAGTTAATAATTTCATCTCTTCTTGGTCATGGTGAAACAAAGGACTGTGGTACCATTGATTTTCTTCTTCTTCATATATAGCAGCAATGTGCTTTACAACCACATCTTCTAAATTCATCTTCTAAATGGCCCTTGATAATAGCGTTATTTCAATTATCTAGGTGGGGAACTGAGACACAGTCAGTTGCTGAACTCTTTGCAATGACTCTAGGACAGAAGTGGCGCTTGAAGTCATTGGACCACAGCCATTCTATACATATTACATGGCAGAAAACCCCAGTTTGCAACTGAGTGTATACCTGACAGAGAGCTACACTCAATCCTGGCTTTCTGCTAAGTATCCATATCATTCACAGTATGTTTCCCTCATTGACAAATCACATTTTTAGGTGTCGGGGTTTTTTAAAAACAAATTTCAATTCTTCACATTCAAATTTAATGTTTTACATGTTTGAAACCATATGTGTGAAGTCACTTCTCTTAATTCATCTCTCCTCAAAACTCACCTGTACTGTGATGCTTTTGGCACAACACTTAGATCCAGTACCCTACCACAGAGGCAGCCAATGTGGCAACCTCCAATTGCTGTTGGACTCCAACTCTCATCATTCCTGACCATTGCCAATGCTGACTGTGGCTCATGGGTGTTGGGGTCCAACAAGATCTGGAAGGCACCACATTGACCTGTCCTACCATAACTAAGCATAAGTATAAATATGTGAAATAAACTCATATTTTCCCCTCACCTATCTCTGTTTCCATTTTTCTACCTTTCTTCTTTTGTCCCTCTGTGTCTAATTTTAGACTATATGTTCCTCAGGACAGAGACCTATCCACCTATATTTAAAGCACCATGCACAATCAGTATTCATTACCAATATTATTAAACAGGCCTTTAGTTAGTTAGTGGACTCAGCAGTTCGAAAGCACGTCAAGTGCAAGTAGATAAATAGGTACCGCTCCGGCGGGAAGGTAAACGGCGTTTCAGTGTGCTGCTGTGGTTTGCCAGAAGTGGCTTAGTCATGCTGGCCACATGACCCAGAAGCTGTATGCAGACAAATGCCGGCTCCCTCGGCCAGTAAAGCGAGATGAGCACCGCAACCCCAGAGTCATCCGCAACTGGACCCAGGGGTACATTTACCTTTACCTTTAGTGTTTCTTATTGGAGATGACCTTGCCCCAGAATACCAGCTTTTGCCTTTAAATTACAAGAGAGAGAGCGTACCTTACCAATAAATTCTATTACAGTATGCATCTAAAACAGTGGTGCATAATCTGTGGCTCTCCAAATATTGTTGGACTCCAAGTCCCATCATCCCCAGCCAGCATGGCCAATGATCAGGATTCGTGGGACTTGGAGTTCAAAATGGTTTCCCATCCATGATCAAAAACATGTTATAATTGCATTGTTGAGAAAATAATGTTGTCTTCTGCTACATAGCCACACAATCTCATTTTGTGTGGCTATGTAGCATGGTGATTGCCATAATCAGTGGAGGAAGGGAACTCCATCTGCATTACCCTTCATATGTTGGTTCCTGAACTCTTTTCTTGGAATCCTTTAGAAATAGTTTCCATTTCTATTCAGAACACTTGTCAGAAAGATTATCATTTCAAGTGAAGCCCTTAACCCAGTGACTCCACTTCGGAAATAATGTTTATTCATAAAGAGAATAATGAGCAATGTTTATTTATAAGTATGAGGTGGCATGATGAGCTATATTATGCAAATTGTCATCCAGGAAATGTAGCAACATTCTCAGTAAAATGGACAAGAACACCAATTTGTGATCTTCCTCTGCAAATGGGTTCTGCCCTCGGATGGCAGGCAGCAAAATGAAGGGCAAAGTGCTTTACTTGCTAAGCAGAGTGGGCTGGGTGAACATCTATTTGGCTACAGGACCTGGAACCCAAAGAATGCTGTTCCTTCCTTATGAATTTATGGCCCAATCTAATGCATGCTTGTGTTAAAATTAAGTCTCATTAGATTGAATGGGACTTACTCCCAAGTTAGTGTGCATAGGATTGCAACTAGTCTTATTAAAATATTTATATTCCACTATTGTTGCCAGAGGACAACCCAAACAATGGAGTATTCAGATAATATCACAAGAAAGCCCTACCCAAAACAACAGCAATAGTAGTACGGCCGGCAGTGAAAATCGAGAGAACCAGCCAAAAGGGCATTAAACAAAAATAATCAGAAATAAATCAGCAGAAGCAACATGAGTTTAAACCCCACATATTTCAGAATAGACGGTTTTAGCCTACCAGCTGAGTTGCAATAACGTCTCGCCCTGATGGGCCTCTGTGGAAAGGGAATTGGTGATGTTGGAACCTGCTACTGTGGACATCTGAGAAGTGCCATTCAGTGAAGGCACCTAACAGAAGGCTTCTGGTTATATGAAGTTCACAGGGCAGCATGTATGGAAGAAGGATGTCTATTAGACAACCAGGTCTGAAGGTCTTTAGGGTTTTAAGAGGATCTTTCTTAAGCTGGTGCCCTCCTGATGTTTTAGGTTGCACCAACCAAGCTAGCATCTGTGAGGAAACCGAGTCACTAATACTTCTCTCTTTCACAAAAGAGAAGGCAGGCATAAACCTCCAGTCTCTCAAAAGAAGACTTGGCTCTAGTTTACCTCGGGGCACTTTATTTGAAGCCTCTCACCGCCTTATCACCAGTGGGGGGTCTCCCTCTCATGGATCCCTACTGTTCAAGTTAGCCTCTCACTCAGGCAACTTCGTGGTTTTCTTCGCTTCACTGTCCCGCCCTTTGTATGTCAGACGTATTTTGAACTATCTCCCATTCATGCCCGCTTCTTAGCTACACAACTGGAGGAATTGACACACTGCTGGAGCCAGTTGGTGTGTAAACACATTCAACTTTATTTATTAACCTGAGAACATGGATTTCACTGGTATCTTAAAGCACTTCACATTCTTTGTAAGACACAGACTTGATAACGCATTCCATCCCTCTAAACCTAACCTCTAACCTCCTCTCTCTCTCCTAACTCCCAACTGTCCTCTCCTCTCAACTGCCTCCTTCCAACGGTCTTCCCCTTTTTTTGTCTTCCCACACAATCTAGTTCTGCCTCCCAGAGAACACCTGCATATCATTAGGAGAGATATTTTAACCCCCAATGTACCGGAAACCTCAGCAGGCGCTAATCCGCTGATGGGAATTCTAGTCCAAAATATGTAGATGATGCCAAATCAAGAAAGGCTGCTTTAAGGAATCTACTTGAGCATGTGGTCCTGTCTAGAACAATCTCTCTCCTTTACCTGAGCTATCATAATATAATGTGCTAATGAGGTTGGAGGCAGTGGTCCTTTCGTCTGTGTACGGTTGTTTTGAGTTGCCACTCAAGAAAGTACTGCATGCTCAGTTTTAAGATGGCTGCCTGCAAGTTGTGAGCCAGTGTTACAAGGTGTGTGTCTGAACCCACACATGTGCCCACCAACAGAGGACTTTGGGCTTTCAAATTTCAGTAGCACCCTGTGCAATGCTAAAATTCAGTGTGCCCACACCTCACCATTCTACATCATTGTTGTGGCACCCCTAGGGTTGTCATATTTCAAAAAGTAAAAATCAGGACACCCCAAAGTTGCTGAGCTTTTTTTAAAAAAAGAAAACACAAAAAGTCACCTTAGGGAAATTCCCCCCAGACATAATAATAATAATAATAATTTATTATTTATACCCCGCCCATCTGGCTGGGTCTCCCCAGCCACTCTGGGCGGCTTCCAAAAGAACATTAAAATACAGTAATCTATTAAACATTAAAAGCCTCCCTAAACAGGGCTGCCTTCAGATGTCTTCTAAAGGTCTGGTAGTTGTTGTTCTCTTTGACATCTGAAGGGAGGGCGTTCCACAGGGCGGGCGCCACTACCGAGAAGGCCCTCTGCCTGGTTCCCTGTAACTTGGCTTCACGCAGCGAGGGAACCGCCAGAAGGCCCTCGGCGCTGGACCTCAATGTCCGGGCTGACCGATGGGGGTGGAGACGCTCCTTTAGGTATACTGGACCGAAGCCATTTAGGGCTTTAAAGGTCAGCACCAACACTTTGAATTGTGCTCGGAAACGTACTGGGAGCCAATGTAGGTCTTTCAAGACCGGTGTTATGTGGTCTCGGCGGCCGCTCCCAGTCACCAGTCTAGCTGCCGCATTCTGGATTAGTTGTAGTTTCCGGGTCACCTTCAAAGGTAGCCCCACGTAGAGCGCATTGCAGTAATCCAAGCGAGAGATAACTAGAGCATGCACCACTCTGGCGAGACAGTCCGCGGGCAGGTAGGGTCTCAGCCTGCGTACCAGATGGAGCTGGTAGACTGCTGCCCTGGATACAGAATTAACCTGTGCCTCCATGGACAGCTGTGAGTCCAGAATGACTCCCAGGCTGCGCACCTGGTCCTTCAGGGGCACAGTTACCCCATTCAGGACCAGGGAGTCCTCCACACCTGCCCGCCCCCTGTCCCCCAAAAACAGTACTTCTGTCTTGTCAGGATTCAGTCTCAATCTGTTAGCCGCCATCCATCCTCCAACCGCCTCCAGACACTCACACAGGACCTTCACCGCCTTCACTGGTTCTGATTTGAAAGAGAGGTAGAGCTGGGTATCATCCGCATACTGATGAACACCCAGCCCAAACCCCCTGATGATCTCTCCCAGCGGCTGCATATAGATGTTAAAAAGCATGGGGGAGAGGACAGAGCCCTGAGGTACCCCACAAGTGAGAGTCCAGGGGTCTGAACACTCATCCCCCACCACCACTTTCTGAACACGGCCCAGGAGGAAGGAGCGGAACCACTGTATAACAGTGCCCCCAGCTCCCAACCCCTCTAGGCGGTCCAGAAGGATGTTATGGTCGATGGTGTCAAAAGCCGCTGAGAGATCCAGCAGAACTAGGAAACAGCTCTCACCTTTGTCCCTAGCCCGCCGGAGATCATCAACCAGTGCGACCAAGGCAGATTCAGTCCCATGATGAGGTCTGAACCCCGATTGGAAGGGATCCAAATGGTCCGCTTCTTCCAGGCGTGCCTGGAGTTGTTCAGCAACCACCCGCTCAATCACCTTGCCCAAGAATGGAAGATTTGAGACTGGGCGATAGTTGGCCATATTGGCCACATCCAAAGATGGTTTTTTAAGAAGCGGTTTAATAACCGCCTCTTTTAGTGGGTCTGGGAAGGCTCCCTCACAGAGAGAGGCATTCACCACCCCGCGGAGCCCATCGCCCAGCCCTTCCCGGCTAGCTTTTATTAGCCAGGATGGGCAAGGATCAAGAAGACAGGTGGTCGGTTTCACTCGTCCAAGCAGCCTGTCCACATCCTCGGAGGTAACAGATTGGAATTGATCCCATAAAACATGACTAGACAGGGCTCTAGCACTCTCCCGCCCCGGCTCTGCTCCCACGGTGGAGTCTACCTCCTTCCGAATCTGAGCGACTTTATCTGCAAAAAACATTGCAAAAGCATTGCAGGAGATCTTGGGGTCCCTATCAGACCCAGATGACGGAGGTGGTTCTGCTAGATTGCGAACCACCTGGAAGAGTCTCCTGCTGCTGTTTTCTGCAGATGCAATAGAAACGGCAAAGAAAGTTCTCTTTGCCGTTGCCATTGCCACTTGGTAGGCTCGAAGTTGAGCTCTAGCCCGTGTCCGGTCTGATTCAGAATGAGTTTTCCGCCACCGGCGCTCTAGCCGTCTCAGCGACTGTTTCATCACCCTCAGCTCCGGAGAAAACCACGGGGCTGTCCGGGCTCCATGCAATCGGAGAGGGCGCTTCGGAGCCAGACAGTCAATAGCCCTGGTTAACTCCACATTCCAGCGGGCCACCAGGGAATCAGCTGAAAGGCCATCAACATGGGATAAAACATCCCCTACCACTCTCTGGAAACCATTTGGATCCATTAAGTGGCGGGGGCGGACCATCCGAATCGGTCCCACCTCCCGGCAGAGGGGAAGGGTCGCGGAGAAGTCTAGTTGCACCAGGAAGTGATCTGACCATGGCACTTCTTTTGTATCGCTTTTACTTAGTGTCAGATCACCAACATCCATAGAGGTAAACACTAGGTCTAAGGCATGTCCGCGGCTATGAGTTGGGCCAGACTTATTCAGGGACAGCCCCATGGAGGCCATGCTTTCCACGAAGTCCCGAAAGGCCCCTTGTAAGGTCGTGTCGGCGTGGATATTAAAATCTCCTAAGACAACCAGGCTAGGTGTCTCCAGGAGCACATCCGCCACATCACTTCCACCTTCAAAATTTCCGCGTAATGTCCCAGACATATGGCAGTGCTAGGCACCCCCAAGTGTGGCTAAGCCAGCTGGCAGTAAATCACGAAGTTTAGCATGAGTATCAGGCCTAATGAGCACAGCAGCTTATCCCCGGTAGGTCTTACTCAATGAATCAGTTGCCGAGACTGAAAGTCCCCACCTCCCCACAGTCATATGCGTCCCCTCATCTCCAGGACTTTTCCCAGCAATCAGAGACTGCACCTGTGTGCAGCCTAGCCCTGTTCCACCCCTTTCAGCCCTCTTTTGGTTCTGGAAGATAGGGGGATGGGCACTTGTCACAGTATGAAGGGAAAACACCCATGACTCTTCACCAGCCTGACTCATCTCTGCCTCTTGCCCTCTCTCTTCCCACTTGCCTTATTCTGGACTTCTCTCTGCCATAGAGTCTCCCAGCTCACTAAGTCCCATTTTTTCTTCAGCTTCCAACACTTCCTCTTAGTCTTCTTGCTCTTCTCCCTCTGACCACTCATCATTGTCCTGCCACTCCACCCCAGGCTCTGAGCCTTCTTTCCTTGGTGGTTCCTCAGATGGTTCCTCCCCACATTCCTCTACGTTCAACCAGTCCATGACACCACCATGTGTATAGACCCAATATATACTATGAGGATATATACTATGAGGATATATATATACTATGAGGATTGATATATACTCAGAGGAACAGAACTTTATGTGTGAGCTGTGAGCCACCTAATCATTGAAAACCTGACATTTAAGTATATTTTTGATGCTGACAAAGGAGAAGGGGGTGGGCTTGCTTAGTGAGGGAATAACATGACCTCAAATCCTTTGAACTTTTTTCTGTTCCTTCTGGTTTACTATTATGTTTTGTGAGATAAGTTTGAAGTAAATAGGACATGACCTTCATTTAGGAAAGAGCACATCTTTATCTCTGTAATATCTGAATCATAAATTTACTTTAAAAGTGATCTTCACTATCTGTTTGGAGTATGGTTTCTGCTTACAGATGTATGACAAACATTTAACAAGACTTCCTGGCAAATATGTGAATTACTAATCTGATCTCTTATTTAACTATTAGGGTCATGATGCTAGCTGTTCTTTACAAATCTTGTAGGAGGTAGCAGCTTGTACCAGGTGACCAATGACTCATAAGGGGTATATTTTATATTAACAATCAGCTATTCTAATTCCATGATCCATAGAAGTAAGCTATGTTAAAAGTCTAGACTAGCACCTGTTACATCAGTAAGCATCCATACAGGTACCACAAAATAGATAAAGAGAAATTTAAAGGAAACAGGATAAAGAGTTGAACTGAAAGACAACTTTCACTTGGTAGAAAATAAACCACTGGGTCCCCAGAACTTTGAAACTCATGCTGTTTCAATATTTTCATTAGCAATGCTAAGTGGGCAACAAAAGTAAAATTGTACAAATGCTTTTGCGATAGTGCCAATAAGGAAGTGGGTTGTCTAAAAGTGTTATGAAGACTGAATCAGATTAAATTAAATAGACTAACACCATTTAGTAAAATTGATCTTATGTTTGTGCAAATTGAATGACTAGGCTTTCAATTAGATGGGGCTTCTGGAGCTGTCCTTGGGCCCTATTGTTTGGCATTTTGCAGCAAGAGCTGTTTTCCAGTTTAAAAAAAAAAAGACTATATATATAATTCACAAGACCTTGACCATGATCAACACATGAATAATGAACTCAGACTCATATGTATTTTATACCCATTCCTAAGTATGTTTATTAGAAGTAAGTGTCACTGTTTTTCAAGGGCTGTCCACTTGGAAGTAAATCTCATTGATTTGATTGGCGTTTACTCCTAGGTAAGTGGATAAATGACTACATCGTTAGTCTATCTAATGACCTACAGTTTTAAAGTAGGATAATATTGAGCTTAAAAACATGTAGCTTAAAAACATGTTACTTCTTTAGTGACAAATCAAGGGTACACATTATGCTTTTAAAAAGAATCACAATGTTAGTATGTTGAAAAGGAATAGAAATTTGAGTCGTCCCTGACTCTGATAGGATTCCCAGCAAGCTAGCTTAAAATACAACAGGAGTGACCTAAATAAATTGGGGCCCCATCCTAATTTGCTAAATTTGACCTAGATTCCAGGTACCTGCAGTGCCAGCTGTCTTACTTTGGTACCAGATTCTAGAGTTATTAATATACTCTGAAAGTTAAAATCCTAAACATTTTAGTAGATGTCAAAGAAGCATGGAAATGGCTTCTCTTTCTGTGCTGCAAACCTAAGGCAGTGGAAGCAAGGTGAAATGTGTGCACTTAATGTTATGAATCAGCTGTCAGACAATTACTGCTTTTCTTCTATCTGAACCATTAGAAAGAAACAGCGAAAGCCAGCAACTGGTTGCTTAAGACAGAGGCTGTAATTAAAAGTCTGATTCTTTCTGCATGTGTACACAAGCAAGGAGCATTAATTACTGATTAACAGGGGTTGAGATGAGCTTGGGCACGAAGCGAGACTGCCTTGTCCAGCCCAATACTGTAGAACATTTTTCACCAAGGAAACATGAAGAAGCAAGCCGAATTTATCCAACTTTCCATAGCATTAGCAACAGAAGGTAGGAATACAGTTGGCAAATTTCTTGTAAACTAAGAAGCTGAATATACGAAAACACAGGGACAGCTATTGGGCTAGCAGTAATGGAATAGAGGGAAGAAAAATTCTGGGAACTGGTGGCCCAGGGTTTTAATGATGTAAGGTCATCACAGGAAGCCTCAGTTCCTGCCTCTGATTGGGTTAAATCTTTCTCCAATATATTTTGTGGTTCAAACTGAGCAATCACATGTCCCAGCAGTGTATAAGGATTTCTGAAACCTAACTGAATGGCAACCAGTCTCCTGTAATGACATAAAGGCCTTATTTCCCCCCCTGAAATCAAATAAAGCTCCTGGAGAAGATATGCTCCCACCTGTGCTCTATAATGAATACATAGAATGATGGATGCCTATCCTGGCTGGCTTATTTACCACCATAAACAACAAGGGCCGAATGCCCTCTGGATGGAAAATGGGTATCATTTTCCTGATTTATAAGAAAATATATAAGAATGATCCACAAAACTGCCAGCCAATTAACTTGCTAGATATCTCCTCAAAGCTATATTCATGGTATCTCCTTCCACATTGTTCATGAAGAACAAGTGGGGTTCAGAGGAGGACACAGTAACATTTAACAGTTTTTTTTACTCTGAACCATACTAAGAACAATAAGTCTTTATGTAGCCTTTATTGACCTTTCTGCTGCATTTGACTCTATTATTTGAAATAGGCTGTGGAAGAAACTTCAGATTGTCAACATCAACTGAAGACTTCTGCTATTGGTCCAAGAACTATACAAGGACACAGAAAATTTTAAGCTTGTATATTAACAATAGAGTGCCATATTTAGCCAATGCAAACTCACACTTCCAGTACTGTAATTAGGAATAGAAAGATACTAATCTTAATGTATGCAGATGATTTAGTGCTCGTCTCTCTTTCTGGATTGGGCCTCACTAATCTCTTGGAGGTGTTCAGCATACTGTAAACAGGAAAGCCTATCTATAAATTACTCTAAGAATCAATATTGTGATTTTTGGCAGATACAGTCCTAGGTATGGATGGTGCTTGGATCAGCAAGCTATAGAACGGGCATAGGCAAACTCTGCCCTCCAGATGTTTGGAGACTACAATTCCCATCATCCCTGACCACTGGTCCTGTTAGCTAGGGATGATGGGAGTTGTAGTCCCAAAACATCTGGAGGGCCGAGTTTGCCTATGCCTGCTATAGAACAAACTCATTTATTTAGATATCTGGCTGTACTCTTTAATGAACCCTCTCTTGGAAGTGTTATATGGAGGCAGTGAAAGTCAAAGCATAGAAAATCATAGGGGCATTGATGAAGTTCTATTACAATAAGGAAAGGCCCTGAAGATATTTGGTAGCAAAATGATTACTCAAATGTTATATGGCATTGAAATTTGGGGCTCTGATTCAAACTCCATTTAAGTGCAGAAGCTATACTTTGTACCATCAGGAATGCCAGCGGCTCTTCTTTGTACTGAATCCAGGTGGCCAACAATTAAGGGAAGAGCGTACTGTGCTCAGTTAAACTTTATTTTAAAAATTGCTACTATGCCTATGGAGCATTCACTAGCATTATGATATATGGAATTGGGTGGTAACCAACTCCGGAAAACAGAGTTGGCTGATCCTTGGTCAGTATTGTGTGTCACCCGTGTGTGTGTGTGTGTGTGTGTGTGTGTAAAACCTTTTTTTTTTTTTTTTTTTTTTTTACACTCACTGTTACATCAGTCTGCAGAGCATCAAGGTTCTTGGGCAAAAGTCTCTCACTTCACCTGCTACCTAGAGATGCTATTCTGCAAAGCCTTCTGCATTTAGAAGCATGGCTGGGCCTGATCCTTCAAAACCACTAAGTCTAATCCCTAGCATATTTGCTTCTCACTGCAGGAAACAAAACAAAACAATCCTTTCCCATATCTGAGTTACAGTCTGATGCTCTTGAGATTCATTTGTACAATATGAAAACTTTGTGAATCTGTCCTGCAAAACTGTCAAATGTTAGGGAAATCAAACCTATTATTGCACAGCAGCACATTATATCTGTGATTTTTATTTTCATTGCCATCAGGTAATACACCTTTGATCAAATAAGACAGAGGAGGGCCTTCCAAGGAAACTCAGAAGTAGCACTGGTAGATAGCTATGTGCTCTCCCTACCAGATGTTCGCCAACAGGTAGGGGATGCTGACAGATAGATGACAGCTCTAGGCAATACACAGGCTGTCAAAATTTCCTTCTGGACAGACTGTGGTGTTCTCACCTATTTATGACAGTTCTGTTAAGCATATTTTAACTTCCATTTTAAGCTGTCTCCTGAAGACTCCATTTTAAGAAGTGGAAAAATATAAGAGTGTAAGTTTACCCCTGACAAAAGAGATAGAGGTTTGTTCCCCTCCTAAATGTCAACATCAGTGGCTGGATGAGGCTGGATAGCTCAGTCAGCAGAATATGAGACTCTTAATGCCAGGGTTGTGGGTTCAAGCCCCACATTGGGTGAAAGATTCCTGTAATTTAGTGGCTTGGACTAGACGATCCTCATGGCCCCTTCCAACTAACTCTACATTTATATGTATTTGCCCACAGATATAATTTGCCTCAGTATTTGCCTAAATAATAATATGCACCTCCTTTTTCCCAGTTCCAACATTTATTTCTTAGAAATCTTTATCTACACTCATGCATAGTCTACTTTGGTGCAAAAAGGACCCCTTTTCATTTTATTTATTTTACAGAGCAAATGTCCCTAACTCATGGTAGGCACTGAAATACCTATGGCACCTGTCCCTTCTTCTCTGATTCTGGTGAATGACATAACCACAACATCCAGAATACTAAGGCTTTGGAGATCATGGGGGAAAGAAGGGTTCCCCTACCAAGGCATTTATGGTTGTTGTGAAGCTGAATAATACAATTTCTGTAAGAAAATATATTTTGATCTTGTATTTTTCAAAGCATAGGCTTCCCAGTGTCACTTTTTATTTTAAAATAAGAGGAACTTATTTTATTTTAGAATAAGAGGAACTTCAGCTGTGTTGCAACCACTATAGTTTGGCCTTCCCTGAGAGCTGGTGACTGGCCCAAGATCACATAGTAAACTTGATGGCTTCCCACCCATCTCTCCACACACACACAAAGCATGGTTGGAAACAGTACCAATAGTCTGCTTCTGTTGTGATCTGTGCATAGGCAGATTCAGTGCTGGTGCCAGGCTACTTGGCGCCCTAGGCAAGGCTAACTACTTGCACACACACACACACGCCCTAAATAGCTAACTTCAGTTTTCAAAAACAGATGTCTTGTAGAAATGATGAACTTCTTCAAAATATAAAAGCAAAATATTACCAGAAATTTATAGGATATAACAAAAACTAATCTGTCACTTACTTCTAAGTAAATGTGTGTAGGACTTGGTTGTGAAGCTGTTTGTTTTACACCAGTTCAGTGTGTTCTACTACTTTAACCCTCTTCCAATTTCCCTCCATTTACATTTCCACAGCTCGTCTAATTCCTGGTCTAATTACAAATGTCAAGTCCACATTTGTGTGTGTGTGTGTGTGTGTGTGTGTGTGTGTGTGTTTAAAGATCTGTATGGTATACCTAGAAGATTGTTTGCCTTTTCCTCCATGAAATTCTCCGACACTGAGACTTGATCCATAATTATGGGTGCCACCATCAGCCACATTATTTTAATTCCCCTTTTGCTGGCCTCTTTTTAATTAGGTCTGTGTCTAGCCTTTTATACTCTTTTATTCTAAATTCAGCAGTCACGTCCCCCTGCTTTTGTATGTGTTGAGCTGGATTCTATTAAATACCCCATTGATTTTAAAATCCTGACTTTTAACATTTAAAAGTTTATATGCCTTTTGCTCCCTGGTATTTAGCAGAAGTGAGAATGTGAGATTTCCTTTCCCCCCCCTTTCCCTTCCATTAAAGGGCAAGTATTTCTTTTATGGTCCAAATCCCCTGGATTTTGGGAGAATCTATTTCAGCAATGTCCTTCCAGAAGTTACTGGAGAAAAGAATCCCCTTCTAAGTAAAGGCTCCTTCAATGCTTTCCTGTGAGTAAAGCTCTGATGTCCAGCTCCGAGGGCCTTCTGGTGGTTCCCTCACTGCGAGAAATGAGGTTACAGGGAACCAGGCAGAGGGCCTTCTCGGTAGTGGCGCCTGCCCTGTGGAACGCCTTCCCACCAGATGTCAAGGAGATAAACAACTATCTGACTTCTAGAAGACATCTGAAGGCAACCCTGTTTAGGGAAGTGTTTAATGTTTGATGTTTTATCACATTTTTAATATTCTGTTGGGAGCTGCCCAGAGTGGCTGGGGAAACCCAGCCAGATGGGCAGGGTATAAATATTATTATTATTATTATTATTATTATTAAGCAACCTTGCTAAGGACTTGCAGGGTAGGTTGGATGGCACACATCGCTCTGTCCTCCAACACCTCAGCACCCCCAGCATCTACCAGCTGGCAGCTGTCTCAGTCTGCCTAATGGTAGCACCCCTCTTTTTTATTCCTTTACAAATGAAAAATATTCTCATTTGCTTAACGCTGACATTATCTAAGGTCCATCTTATGCTTTCATGCAGATGCTGTTTTTTTTAAAAAAAAATGTATGTCTTTGTTGGCACTCTATACATTAGAGCGTTTGTTGTTGCTGTTGTTTAATGAAAAATGCTTGCTGCTTGTACATTGGTCCATAGATTCTTGTGCTTATCAGTGCAGGCACACCTAGGGGTATACAGACACTGCATGAGTATGGGACAGCATACAGGGTAAGTGGGATTTAAAAGTTATGCTGACTGTGAGAAGTGCCAACACGGATAAGTGCATTGTGGCTGTCTCTGCAGGGAGTGGGTCATAACATTCAAATCAGCCATCATCCATACTGATGAGAAACAAAGGATTAGGACGCAAATGCATAAACGGGTAACTTCAAAATTACTAAAGCAAACGTCAAGGGGTGAATTAGACAGCTGAGAGGGAAGGGATGGAATTGAAATGTTCAGCGGCAGTCAGGGCTGGATTTAGATGAAGAGAGGCCCTAGACTACTCCACTTGTGAGGCCCCTCCACCCTGGGCAGGCCGGGTCTTCCTGTTATATAACTGCTGGAATTGACAAGGCATCTGACCCTCACCTGAATCTCATAGCTCTCCTGACGAGTGCTTTGGTCTGCCCACCAGATACCAGGCACTCTACTATTCAAATTAGGTCCCAGTGTCTTTTTACAATCCCCTTCTCAATTAAGTAATGAATTTTTATCTAGAATTTAAATTCTCAAAACTTTCTTATTTGTTAATACGAGCAAGTAAACTACTGCTCTCACTTCATTACAAACAGTATTTCTACCTGCAACTCAGGTCTACCTGTAAACCTACTCCTCTTCCTTTCACAGATATTTTGTTGCCATTTGCAACTGTAACTGCCTCTGATTAGTTATCATTTAACTCTTGGGGAAAATAATTAGCATCACACATCATGTGCATGGAAGTTGCCGAACCAATTAACCAACTAGAAGGATTACTGTTAATAGTGTTGCAAGACTCTGCAGACTGAATGAAAACTTCAAAACGCAACAATAGAGAAAAGGAAAGTAAATGTATTGTTTGCTGGCAGCAAGCAGTGTCTCAGAGGATACTTCCAAAAGCTGAGCCCCCCACCATGGTTGCCCAGAGGCTTATATACTTTATTTTTGGCTGACATACATGAAGCTTTACATATTTATTAGCTAATTGTTAAACCACATCCTTCCTCACTCCTTTTAAGGTTAACTTTCCCCTTTCTCACATAAGCTCATGGCCTTCACAAGACTCTGAACAGACTCTCTTGGTTCTTCTAAGCAACATTCCATAGATAAGATAAAGGGAGGTTTACCGTCACTGGTTGTACAAATAGAATAGTCTTCTAGCAACTGTCCATGGCCATGGGGAGGGGGAAAAACATCTTGCAGCTGCAACTGTGCACATGACAAACCGTTTCTCACAATATGGGGTTTCTCAAAATCATGGGGGCCACTGCTACAATAGCACCAGTTTTCCTATAACTTGATATTGCTGGATAGTTTTGATGAATTGCAAAAACATTTTTAGTTTGCTTTCTGTTGCCACCCTGGAACTTTTATTTATTAGTGCCACTTTGTTTTGTACATTTCCTTGCAAATGAAGGAGAACAACTTTTCTGCTTGTATATGTTGATAATATAATTTTGGTTACTGAGGACAAACAAGATTGTACAAAAGCAAGATTGGCTGCAGGCTTGGCCAGGACATAGACGTCCTGTGACAAAGGTGACCTGTGTGCTTGCTTGCTTGCTTGATTAACAGCTGTTGGGAACTTCAAGGTCCCTGCTCTCCCTTCTTATGGTCTTTGTACTGGACCTGGAGACTCCAATAGAGAGCATTCCATGTCAAGAAGGAGGACAAGTGGGCACCCTATCAAAATGACAGGGCAGGAGCTACACTTTTCACTGGTGGTGCCCATTGTATGCCTTGCTCTTCCCAGACCTGTTCTATTTTGGCCTGTATTTTGGAGCCTTATAATTTAGGAACACTTTGGAAGAACTGGTTGACAAGTCTTATCAGTCACTGATGTATGAGCAGATTTTATTTGCTATTATTCTGGGCTTCTGGTGCATGAGGGTTTACACCAGCGTAATAGAGGATGCCAGAAGGGATACAATTTACGAGCTTTCTCCATTATCTGCACAGCAGTGGGTGTTCAGTCAACAGTGCAAAGGCTGAGCTGAAGCATTCCCTGCTGGTTACCTGCTTTCAGCAATAGGGGTTGCTGTTTGGTAGTACCCAATTGGTTAGCCGTCAGATTCTAGCACTCCCTATTGGTGGTTCTTAGGTAATTCACAAAATACAGAGTCCATTCATAAAACACAGTGTTCATTCATAAAGAAGTAACATAAATCTACATTATTATATATTGGGTGTATATTTCAGCGGTTGACCATAGGTAATGGCCATGCTGTAAAGGTAAAGGTAAAGGGACCCCTGACCATTAGGTCCAGTCGCGGACGACTCTGGGGTTGCGGTGCTCATCTCGCTTTACTGGACGAGGGAGCTGGCGTATAACTTCCGGGTCATGTGGCCAGCATGACTAAGCCACTTCTGGCAAACCAGAGCAGTGCACGGAAATGACATTTACCTTCCCATCAGAGTGGTACTTATTTATCTGCTTGCATTTTTACGTGCTTTCGAACTGCTAGGTGGGCAGGAGCAGGGACCAAGCAATGGGAGCTCACCCCATCACAAACCCAAGCTTGCCTTTTGTTAGGTTATATCATATTTAATAGCAAGAACAGAGGTCTCCATTTGCAAAAATAAAAGAGCCAAATAACTTTATTTATTTATTTATCAGCCTTGTGCTCAGAGAAACACTCACACACTTGGTTAGGCATGGCCATGAAACCTATAAGACAGATTTATTAGGAGCAGGTCTTTCATTATCTAATTACAACACCCAATAATTGCACATCTTCAATAGTCAGGAGCAATTGATTTCCTCTGCCCCCCCATCTCTTCAGCACTGCAGAGCTCTATGCCACGCATTCAAGTCAGGCACTTATTTATTTATGCATATGGCTTGCGTATCTCAAGGCTAAAGGCATACATTTTTAACAACTGAAATATTCCCAAAGGAAGGAGGATGGGGAAAGGTTCCTTTCTGAACCTCTCCTGCGCTATCCCTTGTTTATCTGCTCATTACCATGACTGAAAATGGATTTGTCAGGAGAAATGTAATTTAAGAAATGGAAACAGGAGCATATAGAGGGCATCTTGATAACTTAGCTGCAGTCACACACCTATCCCCCCCTTGGATTGTTGAGAATTCATCCCCTCTCCGCTTAGTATCCCCCCCTCCTTTCAAAACATGAAGAATCTTGCATGACTAGTCTGAATAAATAGTCATTCATTCCCTTATTTGGACACATTCTGATTCATGACAAAACCAGGGCTCCCCTAAGGGAGTTGAACAGTTGAACAGAACCTCTTCTGGCTCTCAGCACGTTCCAGGTGATCAGCTTTCAGAGCAGTACCAATATACAGAGAAAGAAACACCACACAGCTGACTGGTCCATTGCAGTAAACTATTAGGTGCAGGAATGTCACCAGGACCTCTTGAACAGCCGTTGTGTTTGTTGTTTTAATTAATTAAATTCTATTAGATTCTATTAGATTCTATTAAATTCATTTGATGATCACAGGGTGGCTTACAATAGAAAATAAAAAATGCATATGATAATAACAAGCAAAAACTGTGACTGTGGAGACCAATTCTGGATCTATACATTCTTCCACAGTGGGGACATAGATTTCTGGGCGGGAGTTGATCACAGTGAGGGTTTGCTAAGCGTGTCTTCCTCTTAGCACATTTCTCCCTTTCGTCCTGAGTTCGAGCATCTTCAAAGCCCATGACACCTTTGGTAAAGGCTGTTCTCCAAGTGGAGCGCTCGCAGGCCAGTGTTTCCCAGTTGTCGGTGTTTATACTACATTTTTTTGGGGGGGGGTTGCCTTGAGAGAGTCTTTGAACCTCTTCTGTTGACCACAAGCATTACACTTTCCATTTTTAAGTTCGGAATAGAGTAGTTGCTTTGGAATAGTTGCCTATTCCTAGAGGTTACCTATGCCTAGGTGGCAGAACTTAGGCTAGTCCTGTCCAGATGATGGCACAGCTGGACTACTAGCCGGAGGCACTCTGCGCCAATGAGACCACCTAAGCCTCAAGCAACAGCAGTGGCTCCAGAAGTCCCCCCCCCCCAAGCTGAGTACCCACTCCTTCAAAGGGAGTGTAAACCCATCAAGGCAACCTCCCATCCATCTGGTCTAGGGAACCACCCACTAACAGTGGGTCTTATCTGGACTGAGCTTCAGTTTATTGGCTCTCATCTAGTCTACTACTGAGGTCCAGCACATCCATTGCCACATCTACAGATGTGAAGGAGAAATAGAGCTGTGTGTCATCATTATATAGCAGGCAATGTATTCCAAGGCTCCAGATGGTCCCCAATCAGTGATTTCATGTAGATGCTAAACAGCATCAACAGCTAAACATCATAGGGGATAAAATTGAAACCTGAGGAACCCAACTTTGAAGGTTCCACAGGACCGAAGAGCACTCCCTAAGCATCACCCTCTGGAAATGACATCCAAATAGAATTGAATGACCCTGAGAGGTCAAGGAGAATTAAAAAAATGACACATCTCTCTATCAACAGAGGTGATCATATGAGGTGACCAAAGCACTTTCTGTGCCCAAACCAGTCCTAAACCCCGATTGAAATGGATCTAGAAAATGAGTTTCCTCCAAAAGCATCTGGATCTGGTAGTGACAACCCACTCAAAAACCTTGCCCAAGAAGGGAAGATCAGAAACCGCTCAGTAATTAGATTTTCTGAATCCATCAATCCTCCTCAAGGAGGCAGGGACCATTCCCTCTTGCATGGAAGCATTAATCGCCTCCCTAGCCTAGCCAGCTGTCCCCTTCCTATTAGTTTTTATCAGCCAAGAGGGGCAAGGGTTCAGAGTGTATGTGGTCACCCTAGCAGCTGATCTAAGCACCTTGTCCCCATGTGTTTCCCCAAATCTGCCTGTCATTAAGCACTCTTATCTAGTTCTTTGAAGTATGTTTTGTTCCTGCTCCAGACTCCTGTGCAAGGTTTCTTCCCTGCTATAGAAAACACGCAACATTAGCCTCCTTCAGCAAGGCCAAATGGTCAGATACACCATAGTAAGGCAACCAATCCTCCATTAAGTGTGCATGACAAGCATGCTGCTAGTATGAGTGTCACACTAAGGAAGAATCTTCTTACATTTAATTTGCTGGAAAGGCCTTGTAAGAGGAAGGCCTGTAGTTCACTGGTAGAGCACTTGCTTGCATGTAGAAGATCCCAGTCCAAACCCCAGCATTTCCAGATAGGCCTAGAATAGAGTCTCCTCTGAAAATCTGAGAGCCGTTGCCAGTCAGTGTTGCCAGTACTGAGCTAGATGAACCTATGGTTTGTCTCAGTATAAAACTCTAAAATACATGTTTTGGTCTCACAATCACAGTCAGGGCTACTTTCTCCATGTTCCCAGGATGTCAGATACATGAGAATCTGATACCTCAGGGGTTCTAAAAATCTCCTATTCATCCCCACCCCACCCCAAGTGAGCATGTTTCCAGTTAATATAAGCTTCTTAATATTTAGGCTGTTCATCACAAAATCCATGAAGTGACGTTTGGACTAAGCAAAACTTCCAGTACTTTTTAGTTCAGTTCTTTTCCCTCTTCCCCTTGACTAGCAGAAGCAGCATAAATTATGCAAAATGAGCCTATATATGTAAATATGCTAAATATGCATAATTTAAATTAAAGAATGTGGCTTTTGTTGACATAGAATATAATCACCTTTGGAGAATAATTTGTTTTTAATTTTTTAAGGGTTCAGAACACACAGCTCTGGCCTCAATTGGAGCAGGGACTGGCTAAGATATGTACCTTTCAGTATTGAAATTTGCCTGCCACTTCTGCCTTTAAAGGTACTGGTAGAATTTCCAGCCTCAATATAAACAGAGTTCTTTCATTTTAATTTTAAGAGAAGAAATGAAAGGAATAAGGAAAGAAGACGGGGCAGGGGTCATAGGGATGGGAGAAAAATGAACATTGAGATAAGGAAATGAAGAATGGAAAGTAGGAAGGGAATTCAGGCAGTGGCAAAAAAAGTTTTTACTCCCACAATGCAATCCAGAGGTATAACCAAATAATGGTGATGAAACTGATTTTTTTAAAAAAAATTGGCGAGGAACAATGCACTTAGGTTAATGGCTGCTGATCTAAGAGGTGCCATTGACTTCAGTAATGTGTGATGGAAAGACAGAGAAATGAAGGGAAGAATCAAAGGCAAGTATCAGAAGAAAGTGAGAATCAAAAGCAGCAAGGAAGGAAAGAAGGACTCAAAGCAAAGAACTGGAGGAGCCTTTGGAGAACATAAGCCTTTGAAGTCCCAGTATGTTTACTCAGAGCAAAGCCTGTGTGACAGTTGCTGTCTTGTGTATACTGCTCTCGGCCCTCTGGGCCTGTCACTTTGCAAACAGTCCTGTCACCAACTAACACAAAAATAGCATGTGTTGGTCCATCTCTATTCTTCACTTATCATAAAGCCAAATAACTATTTGCAAGCAATAGCTGTCCTCGGTGTTGTTGGTCTGCAGATAATCTGGAAGGTGGCATATGGAACAGGATCACATTCTCACCAACCCTGATTTCTTTGTCACGGCGCTATGGCTAAAAGAAAACCTTTCACTGAAAACACAACTTATTCCTTGACAGTTACTCTTCAGTTTCAGAATCCTTTTTTTCATTAATGGCACAGCTTCTACAATCTTGCTACTACCATGGATTTCATGAGCATCTCATTGTTTGATCCCCAAAGGATAGATCTTTTTGTGAGACACCTTCTTCCACTTCCCTCGCCTGAGAGTCCAAGAGCTGGAAAAGGGCTATGGAGATAGAGAAGGGGAAGGTGGAAGAGGTGGAAGTAGGTGCTCTCATAGCCCTGATAGAGCATATTTTCCTTGCCAGGAAGGTATATGGGCAGGCGCACCAACTAGGGCAAGGACTGAGGGCAAGGACCACCTGAAAAATTCCAATGAAGGGTCTGGGCCCACTCAAAGTTCTGTGGTGGCCGTGCACACATGCTGTGGGGCATGCTTCCATCATCTGTGCAAGCTACAGGTGTTACAGGAATTTCCCCGTACCACCCAGTTTCACAAGCAAGACTCTCTCTCTCTCTCTCTCTCTCTCTCTCTCTCTCTCTCTCTCTCTCACACACACACACACACACACACACACACACACACACACACACTTGAGTGAAAATATTTCTTTCTCTATAGTGTTTCTGTTATAAATTCATATAAAATCAACCGTATATCGGATTGGGACTGTTCCACCTTTGTTCTTCAGCATATTAGGAGATCTATCAAAGGGGGGGGGGTGGCCTGGTGTGCTCACAGGGCTGCCATAATCTCCTAGGCGTTCAAGCAGGTCCACAGCGGAGCCCTGCCAGAGGATGTGCCCACTCAAAACTGCCAGACGATGGGTCATTTCCCTCACAAAGAACCCAGCACCTGGAAATGGATTGAGCCCCGGCTAGAACAAAGGACAGTCATTAGCCCTACCTGGCCAAGGCAGGAACTTCAGAACACTCTTTTGTTTTGCAGATATGTGTGCCTGGGAAGGGTTCAAGAGGTGCCAAAATATTCAGGTTATCTCCTCTGACCCTCCCAACTTGTGATGTAGTTCTGATGTATCTGTGATGTAGCACTGATGTAATTTGGGGGTGTAGCTTGGGGAATTAGTGTAACTGATAAAAGTTGGGGGTCCCTTGCTGTCCGGGGCTTCCATTTTGTCCCACCTGGTGGCGGGTGGGAGCCCTGTCGTGACAGCCTCAATAAAGACCAAGCCTACTGGCTGCTGTTTTGCTCTGGCATTCCTGGCTGGTGTCCTTGTTTTTGTCCAAGGGAGCCCTCAGATTTTCTCCGTTAACAGTGGATATATGCACGACATCCCAGCATGCCCCACAGCATGTGCGAGTAACATCAGCATGCCCTGAAGCATGTGCACATGGCGCGAGCCCACCATGGGGCATGATGACACCATGTGTACTTGGCACCAACAGGGCCTTTTTCTAACTGTAACTGCCATGCAGGGCCCTCGATCTGCATTCTGACCACAGTGTGTGTGAAAGTCCATAGCCTCAATCCAAAGAAGGGTCCTGTGTGGCACTTCTTAAAAGTTCTCTTGGGAACCCACTAAGAAAAGCTGGAGGTCTGATCCATAGGGGCTCTTCTTGTGTACTCAGAGAGGATGGGTGATATCCCTACATGTTGTGCTCCTGCTATCTTAAGATACCAATTGTGTGCTGCATATTTCTGGTTCTATCCTGCAATTTCCCACTTCAGTGGTTTTCAAGCTCCAAAACCCTGGAATTATTCAGCGCTTTATAAGGCATCCTTTCCAACCATGATAAGATATAATGGCAGATGAGTATCCCTGGAAGACAGTTTGCCCATGTGCACCCCACTTTCCAGAGCAGTGTAATAATGATAATGATAATGATGATGATGATAATAATAATAATAATAATAATAATAATAATAATAATGTGATAAAACATCAAACATTACAAACTTCCCTAAACAGGGCTGCCTTCAGATGTCTTCTAAAAGTCAGATAGTTGTTTATTTCCTTGACATCTGATGGGAGGGCAGGTGCCACTACCGAGAAGGCCCTCTGCCTGGTCTATGAGAAGTCTATGAGCAATGGTCAAGGTTTCAAATTCCTTTATTCATGTCAAACATTGGGGATTGAAGATGCTAACTAATAAATAGAATATTAGTTCTATTTAGAATGATACAAGCAAGGCATATTGGAAACAGACACTCCTACAGCAGGCAGACAATATACTCACCTTAGAAAGGGCCCCTGCAACCCCATATTATTTAAAGAGGTTACCTCTGTGAAGTGTCACCTTTCCTAAAGTACAGTAAATAAGTATTGAATTCCAAAAGCTAAAAAGGGCTTCCCAACTATCCAGAAAAACAACTCTGTGGTTGTGAACAACACATTTGTTGCCCATTCATAGTGATCAAGGTGGTCAAACACATCACTACCGTGAATTGTAGTTTCACTGCCTCCAGAAATCTTGCCTAGACAATAGTTCTGTAAAATGAATTGCTTTCTTGAACATTTCTGCCCATAAATCTGAGGTTTTATCACATTAACAAGAGAACATGGGAAGTCTATGGAGTTCATTTATCCATAAATAACATGTTCCATAAAGCCTAATTTCTCTTACTATGACAAAAGTGATTGTTAATAAACACTTGTGATCCGATCTGTGCTTTCAGGGATATTTATGCAGATGCTCAGTATGTTGCAAAAAAAATCTGGTTAGGTTCATTGCAATGTTCATGAATAATACATAGGTTCAGCGAGTGAGATTTTTTTTAAAAGCCAGTCAGGAGGAAAATGCCCTGGTCTGGGATGGAACAGTGAGGAAAGCAAAGGGGGAAAGGCTGCCTTAATCCCAATGTACTTTGTCTTTCAAAGGGGGACCCTGAACAACAATACCTGTCCATGACATCTATTGCTATTTGTGGCTGTCAATCCCAGGAGATTGATGATACTGGACGTGGCTGGTGATTTCATCTTCACTCTTCATCGTTCCATTCAGCAAAGCTCTTTGAAATGGACAAACCTGGCAGCTAATCATTGAAAGGCCCTTGGAGCATCAATACTGCCCTGTCATTTGTATTGATGGCAAGTGTTACTGCTTGAAAGTGAAATCAAAGAGGGACAAGGCAGACTGGAGACTTTGGAATGATAAACCCGAGTTAAGAAGAAGAAGAAGAGGAAGAAGAGTTTGGATTTGATATCCCGCTTTATCACTACCCGAAGGAGTCTCAAAGCGGCTGACATTCTCCTTTCCCTTCCTCCCCCACAACAAACACTCTGTGAGGTGAATGGGGCTGAGAGATTTCAGAGAAGTGTGACTAGCCCAAGGTCACCCAGCAGCTGCATGTGGAGGAGCGGAGACGCGAACCCGGTTCACCAGATTACGAGTCTTAACTACTACACCACACTGGCTCCCCATTTTAAAAGATACGAGGTTGGAGAGCCAGGCCTCAGCTACCTTGCTTCCACTTTCTCTTTCTCTCCCTCTCCCTCATCCCCCCCTCTCCCTCTCCCTCTCCCTCTCCCTCTCATTAGACTCCTTCTACCTGATGGCTACATCTGAGATGAGTCTGCTCAGGACTGGTGCTGGCAATTTTGGCACCCTAGGCGAGGGGGCGGGCCACGTGACATCATTGTGTATGACACACGTTGCGGAGCGGTGCCCCGCCCCTTCCCGGCCGGGCACCCCCCGCCACCGCAATTTGCTTGCTCCGCCACTGGTTGGGGCAGCGGCGGGGGGCAGGCTGGCCAGCGCCCCCTCCATTTTGGCACCCTCGCCGCCGTGGTTTTCGCCCCAACCTGCTTGCTCCGCCGCTGGTTGGGGCGGCACCGGGCGGCGGCGGGGGGCAGGCTGGCCAGCGCCCCCTCCATTTTGGCGCCCTAGGCAATTGCCTAGTTCGCCTAAATGGACGCGCCGGCCCTGAGTCTGCTTCATTCAAGCAAGCAATCTAACATCAAGGCTATCAATGGCTACTAGCCAGGATGGACAGAATGGCTATACTCTGCCTCCATGGTCAGAGGCAATATGTTTCTGAATGCCAGTTACCGGAAACCACAGGAGGGGAATGTTGTTTTGCTCAGGTCCTGCTTGCTGGCTTCCTATGGGCATCTAGTTGTCAACTTTGAGAACAGGATGCTAAACTAGATGGGCCACTAGCCAGATCCTCCAATGCTTTTTGTACATTCTTATGCAGTTTGGCACTAAATGGTTGTGTGTCAAAGTCTTCAGTGACTTGGCATGTGAGTTTTGAAGTGGTATATGAAGGGAGAGAGGTCAGAGGTGAGGGTAATTTCCACTGCAGTTTGTGTTATACTAAAAAAAACTATGTTACTCATTGCACTGTCTGTTGGGGGCAAATTACAAAACTTACATAATTTATGTAATTAATTTCTTAAATTATGCATATGACATTGCCATGTTATTCCAATGCAAAGGAAACACAACACAAAGTGGGGGACACACACAATCAATTACAAATTATCTGAGGACTAGAACCAGCAACAACAGCAAATAACAAACATATTCACTGGATTGATAAATAAGCAAACATTGGCCATTTCATATTCTGGTTTGTCAAAATTCTTCAACATTCCTAATGACAGCTGAGAGACAAGTAGGGAGACACAGCTATGGAGAGATTTGAAGGGAAGAAAGTCCTCCTCATCTCTCCAGGATCCTGAAATGCCCTGGAAGTCATTGTAAGGAATGAAGGAGGGGGATTGCATGGTCTGAACATTGAGAGAAGCAAGCAAAGAACTTGTGGACCTACCTGTTTCCAAGGAAAAGCTGTCCACTCACAAAATGCAACATATTGCTCAGGGTAAGCAGCCATGATACTGTATAAATGCTCCTTTTATTTGTATTTATTCTATCTCTCCTTTTGGTCTTTTTCTGCTTTGTTTTATAAGCACTCAGCGTATTGCACGGTGTTATAGCACACTATCATTTTTAAACCATTAAATGTTAACTTCATTTTCTTGTATGAATTATGCTTCCCTCTTTTAGGTTTGTAATGAAAAATAAGTACAGGTTATGCAAGCAATAACCTCCGTGTAAGCAGCAGCTATCTTTTTTAAACGGTTTATTATGCCACAGTCTGGTACTCCATTAAATATAGATTACAGACTGTTGAATAAATGAATATCAACGAAGCAGCCCCAGCCTTCTGTACATATCAATGCAAATAATGAATCATGGCATCTCATGAAAATGTATAACAGAGGAGAGCAGGTCAAGAAGTAATTACACATTTGTCTAATCTCATGCTTCTTGCACTCAAAGCAGGCTGAAAATGCATCACTGGTGAGAAAAAGAAGCAAGAAAGCAAAGGTGCTGCTGACCTCTCTTTGCGGGGAGGAAAGGACTAAAAAAATGAGTTAGTTCTGCCCATAGATTTTTGCTGGTGTTTTTTTTTTTTTTTGAGTAAACTCACATATTTATTTTAGTCACTACAGAAGCAGTTTGCAAGCTGATAGCTCTAGGGATGTGCCATGGGTTCATGTGGACCCATGGGTGATAGATATCGAAGGCCGGGTTTAGATTTGAAATGAGATGTTGATAAAGTCAAAATTGCCAACTCTTTGGCATCAGAAGAACCTCTCAGGTGTCACTTTAAAGAAATGAAAAAAGTGTTGAAAAAGACATTTATTAAAAAACCAGAGGCCTTTTTGCTTGGAATGGTGAACCAAGAAATCCCTAAGGAGGATCACACCTTTTTTTAAGTATGCCACAACAGCAGCTAGGATTTTGATTGCAAGAAACTGGAATACACAGGATTTACCTATGATAGAAGAATGGCAGATGAAAATGATGGACTATATGGAACTCGCCGAACTGACCGGAAAACTTCGCAACCAGAGGGAGGAGACAGTGGGAAAAGACTGGAAAAAATTTAAAGTATATTTAAAGAACTATTGTAAGATTTAAAGACTGAAAAAAGTTGGAAGAAATGACAGCTTACAGAATAGAAAAATAGGTTTAAGTAATATAGATGTATGACTTTAGGTTAAGACTAATACAAGAAAAGGATATAAGTGATAATAACAATAATATTTAAAGATGTCAAGAAATTACTAAAGATGATTGATAATGAAACGCAGTAGGGGAGACGTGAGGAAGTCACCCCAATATGACTAGACATAATGAAAGGGAAATTATGATGTATGTTTGTGTTCTTTGTATTTTGTATTTTGCATTTTGTATTATGTATTATGTATGATGTTAAGTTTCTTTGTTTTTGTGTTTAAAACCCAATAAATATAATTTTATTTAAAAAAGGAGTCACTTTAAAAAGCATGTTCTCCTGGAAATACTCTTTCTGAGGGAGCTACACTGGGCACAACCACAATATTATCATAGACTAAAATACCAGCAAGCATATCACAGAATCTGAGTTGGAAGGGAGCACAAAGGCATTTTGGTTAGGTGGCCTTCCAGATTCTGCTTAAAAAGCTCTTAAGAAGGAAAGTCTATCACCTTCCATAATAGCCAGCTTCACAGCTTGCTTAATGTTTAGCAGAAATCCCTTTTACAGTGGTACCCCGCAAGACGAATGCCTCTCAAGACGAAAAACTCGCTAGACGACAGAGTTTTTCATTTTTGAAGTCGCTCCGCATGACGAATTTCCCTATGGGCTTGCTTCGCAAGACGAAAACGTCTTGCGAGTTCCCAATGCATTCCTATGGGAAACCGCGCTTCAATGCATTTCTATGGGAAACAGCGCCATCTAGTGGTTCGCAGGACCGTGCTTCGCAAGACGAAAAAACTCGCAAGACGACAAGACTCGCAGAACGAATTAATTTCGTCTTGCGGGGCACCACTGTATCTTATTTGCAGACATTGGTTTGGCTTTCATCCTCTATGTCAGTCATAGGCAAACTCAGGCCCTCCAGATGTTTGGGACTACATCATCCCTGACCACTGGTCCTGTTAGCTAGGGATGATGGGAGCTGTAGTCCCAAACATCTGGAGGGCCGGAGTCTGCCTATGCCTGCTCTATCTGACAGCCCATCAAATATTTGAAGATGGCATTCAGTGGCCTGATGATGATGGCGATGGTGATGATTAGGAGAAGGATTTTCCCAACCTTCACTGTAATGTCCCCGGGTGGGTTACAACAATTTAAAATACAGTTTAAGAACTTACAATTAAAAAACACAATTACAAAGAATAAGATATGTCCTGAAAGTGGGGTGTCAAAGGCCAGGGTAAAGAGGTCTGTCTCTAGCTTTCACCAAAAACTGTATAATAACATTTCCATATGCACATTTGTGGGGAGGGAGTTTCACGACTTAGGGGCCACCACAGAGAATGCCCTCTCCCGGGCCACTGCCACCTGAGTTTCTGAAGGCAGCAGAATAACTTAGAAGTCTCCTCTGCCAATCTTAGTACTGGAGAAAGTCTGTAGGGAAGGAAATGGTTTATCAGATTTTTTGGACCTAAGTAGTTTAGGGCATTAAACACAAATGTGAGGATATTGAATTGGGCCCAGAAGTGAACTGGCAACAAATGAAGTTTTTTTAACAAAAAACAGTTGATATATTTAATGGAGTCCCAGCCAGTAATCTAGCTGATTCATTTTGAACCAGATGAAGTTTCTGAGTCTTCTTCAAGGGCAGCCTCATGCAGAGCACATTGCAGTGATCCAGTCTGAAAGTTACCAGAGCATGGAACATTGTGGCTAAGTCATTTGGGTCCAAACTGGGAGTAGCTGGCAAACCAGCTGGAGATGAAAACGGCACTCCTAGCCACCAAGCTTCACATGCAACCATAGGTTAGTATAGATTACAGACTATACTAACCAGACTATACTAACCACTTGGCTTCTCCCTGCTTGTTCTGTTGCTGCACTGTGCTAAGCCAAGCTATGGTGTGGCTTACCATGTCACCTGAACTTGGGCTCATGGTTTAACTTCCTGGACTAATCACAAACTGCAAACCATAGGACTAATCACAAACTGCAAACCATGGGAGGAAGACCTTTCATCGCCTACAGACAGCCACCCAATCTTAAACAACTCCTCACCCACAACAATACTACAACCAGACTAAACACAGACACTGGCACCAGAGCCTGCAATAAACCCAGATGCCAACTTTGCTGCCACATACACCCGGACAACACCATTACTGGCCCCAACAACATCAAACATACCATCTCAGGACTATTTAATTGCTCATCATCTAACATTGTGTATGCCATCAAATGCCAACAGTGCCCTTCAGCTCTCTATATTGGACAAACAGGCCAAACCCTACGCCAAAGGATAAATGGACATAAATCTGACATCAGGAATCACAAGACAGAGAAACCAGTAGGAGAGCACTTCAATCTCCCAGGACACTCTGTACAAGATCTCAAAGTAGCTGTCTTATTGCAAAGGAATTTCAGAAATAGACTGGAAAGAGAAGTTGCTGAATTGCAACTCATTACCAAGCTTAAAACCATGGAGAGACCTGGTCTGAACAAAGACATTGGATTCTTATCTCATTATACATGACAAAGCTTTTTTAACCTTCTCACCCCTTGCTTTTTCCTGTAAGACTAATTGCAGCCGTTAACAGTCGTCAACAGGTTTACCACACCTATCAACCTTTCACCCATTTCCACCACCCCTCTGAGTAATACCCCTCCCCACCCTCTCACTATATATCAGGGTCTGGTGACTTCTGTTTCAGTGTATCTGAAGAAGTGTGCATGCACACGAAAGCTCATACCAAGAACAAACTTAGTTGGTCTCTAAGGTGCTACTGGAAGGAATTTTTTTTTTATTTTATTTTGCAAACCATAGGGTTTGTTGTTGTTGTTTGTTAAATTTGTTACACCCCCTTCACCAGCATTTCCCAGGGCAGATAACAATTTAAAATTCAGAATTAAAATTGGTTAAAACATATTGAAACAAATATTGGCTACAGTTCGTGGTTAGTTTGGAAAGAGCTAAACCATGTGCCTGGGGTCAGATGGCATAGACTATATTTGCATCACCCCTGAGCATTTTTCAAGCTGGTTGGAACTGATGGGAGTTGGGTTCCAGTGACATCTGGGCCAGAGGTTAGCAACCCCTGCTGCACCAGATAGATACACAGTGGTCTGACTTTGTATATATGTTTACATTAAGCATATATAAAATATGATTTCATTAGTATATAAAAAAGTGATTTGTGATCATGATGACAGAAAGTAATTGTGATTTTTGAAAGCAGCTGAGATAGCAGTAAAAGTAAACCATAAAAACTAAAATATAAATTAAGTTTTCTTCTCCATCTGCTACTGGACTACTGTACAGAGGTCCAGTAAAGACACACATTTGCTTAGCTGTGACTCTGCAAAAAAAGCACAGTAACATTAGGTATAAAAATACTTAATGTGCTCATTTCACTGGGTAGCTTATATGACTGGTTCTTCTATTTAAAATTCAGCTGTTGAATTATCTCAAAACGCAGCATGCAGCAAATCTTGGATGAGGTAAATAAGAAAATGCTGAAAGTAATGACTAAATCGATAGGGCCTGTGCCCTGAAGTATGTTTAGAGTGTCTTATGTGAAATATCAATAGTTATTTATAAAGTGCAATGACTTATTTAACTTTCAAAGAGTAGCCAGAAGATGCAGGGTGGGGAGAGAGAATTGAATTTCATACTGAGGCATATACTTGCCCATCGAAACTGCTCTGTAACAAGCACATGTTATTTGGGTTCAATGAAACTGGTGAACTATTTCAGATGATGTCCCTGTTTCAACAATAAAGCTGTAAGGGGACTAAGTACAAGACAATTTTATATGAGCAGCAATTGGTTTCTTGCTTGTCTGAACTCAGTTCGAGGCACATGCTGTCATATGCTCTAATAGTGAACTCAGAGGGTGAGTGCTGAGAGAAACAGAGCCCAAAGGGAAATGCTGAGAAACATGAGGGAGGTAATAGCATACTGAAACCTGAGATATGCAGAAGTACAAGCAATCTTAAGTGGGTGGGGGGACCTAAGGGGGTGAACTTCCTCCAAAACAGTCCACTGAGGACTGAGCAGTAGCTATGGGATATTAAATATCAGTGGGGAAAGTGAAAACAGGAGGTTGGAATGCTTTCATTATGTTCGTACATCTTATACTATCTGCAGGAGGGACTTCCTGGCTGGTAGGAACCCTGAACAGGTGTTTACACTTACTAGAAGTTGAGGATACACTGCAGCGTTTACTTACAGGTCCCACCCATGTTGTCATAAGCTGAAGAAGGATGCAAAGGTCTAATCATTAATTCTGGGTTATGTTCAAAGTAGTGCTAACATGAACATTCCACCACCAGGAGCATTTCTTCTTGTTCAATGGAACATTTTCCTCCTCTCCTCCCACCGTGCACACCCCAAATGCTCTAGGGGTTCCAGAGCAGATTTGGCAACAATGTAGGACTCGCTTGAGGGAGACAGAATGAATGGATTGGGTACCACCTTCTGCCTCTATCCTCCACGCTATTCTCAGTGAAACTTCCTGGGTTCTTAGGAGCACTGAGTGTTTTCTTCATCCGAGGCATTCCGGATTTAGGGAGTCAGCTTTAGGGGGAAGTGGCTTCTGGTCCGTCACACAGCGATGTTCTACCATTGGACAGTGCCAATGACAAGGCTGCACAGACAAACCAGTGGAGCCAATCCAGTGCTCCTGCCAGTACATCTGCAAAGCCATGACCTCACTGCTGCCCTGCCTCCACCCAGCCCTGTCCTGTCCAAGTAAGCTGCAGAGATGCTGCTGATGGGAGGGTGGCTCTGTTCCACTGCACTGGCAACTACCGAAAAGAAAATTTTGAGTGGAAACCACAGAGCTTTTTCCATTTCCACATTAAAGGTAAAGGTAAAGGGACCCCTGACCATTAGGTCCAGTCGTGACCGACTCTGGGGTTGTGGCGCTCATCTCGCATTATTGGCCAAGGGAGCCGGCGTACAGCTTCCGGGTCATGTGGCCAGCATGACTAAGCCGCTTCTGGCGAACCAGAGCAGCACACGGAAACACCGTTTACCTTCCCGCTGCAGAGGTACCTATTTATCTACTTGCACTTTGACGTGCTTTTGAACTGCTAGGTTGGCAGGAGCAGGGACCAAGCAACGGGAGCTCACCCCGTCACAGGATTCGAACCACCGACCTTCTGATCAGCAAGCCCTAGGCTCTGTGGTTTAACCCACAGCGCCACCCGTGTCCCTATTTGCACATTAGCTTTTCCTAAAAATAAAATAAAAATAATGTCCCATGCTTTCCAACACTTTCTGTTAACTGTACGCTTTAAACAGCAGCCTTTAAATAGTTACAGGACCAACTGACATAAAGAATTAAGGTGGTAAATTCTCAAGTGATAAACTTATGACACCACAGTCAAATAATAAAAAAGTTCAACATGCAATAACAGATCTGTGGGAGCCATTCCATACAACCAAGTCATATGAACTCATCTGAATTAGAACTGAAGGAGGATTTCACATAGATTCAGCATTCAGTTACATTTGACAATGTCATTGAAAATCTGAGTTTCAAACATTTCCATATATATCTTTAAAAAGTTAATTCTGGTTCCTTACAAAATGAGACTACACTTTAAAAAAAAACCTTAAATTGTTAGAATATACAAGTGGTTTTTTGTAAGCAAACTTGGTATAAGTTGGAGCTGGTAAATTAATTATTGGGTGGAAGAACGGAAAACCCAATTACATCCTAAGTTATGTATGATCCAGGAAACCTATCAGACCTTTTCTTTATAACAGAGAATGCCAAGTACTTTGAAGAAATTCAGACTGTGTTCATAGAGTTTTATGATTAATCAAGAATTTAACATTTCAAAACACTGTTTCATTTATTTGTAATTTCCCCAAATAGCTTTTTTTTCTACTGATCATTAGGGTTTTTTTAATGGCTGTAAGGAAATTCTTTTATGTTTTCTTCTTCTTCCCTAATATGCTAAGAAAGGAAATGTGGGTCTGCAAAAGAAAGGAAAGAACAGTTGGAGGAATGGGAGTTTAAAAGGTTGTATAATAATATAAGAAACATCAATGTATGTAAGATGAAGGGTCCAATCCTTCCATAGTTCAGCACTATTAAGTCCCATTGATTTCAAATGGGAAAAAGTAAGCACATCATCAACTTTCCCATTAAAATCAATGGCATTTAAATGTGCTTAATTTTGGTGGATCTTGCTCAAAACCCCAGGATCCAAAGTATCATTTGCAATGTTCTTCTAATGTGCAGCAGCTTTTCAGCTCAGTAAAACTTCCACTGCCTCTCCTCTATTTGCAAGTTCCCCACATGCCTCCTAAATCTGTTCTGGGGGTGGTCTATCTAAACTAAAGCCTCTGATGAGGGCATAGGGGCATGCAGTGCTAGAAATGGCAGGGGGAGTGCCATTGCATTAGCAGAACTACTTTGCTGGATACTACCCAAGGTCTCTATATGAGAAGTCTTGTGTGGTGCATGGAACAGCCCCATAATATACAAGCACATGAAATAATATATACAATAATATACAATAATAATATATACAAATAATATACAAGCACACAAAAGCATGCACACAAAAGCTCATACCAAGAACAAACTTGGTTGGTCTCTAAGGTGCTACTGGAAGGAATTTTTTTATTTTGTTTTGACTATGACAGACCAACACGGCTATCTACCTGTAACTAGCCCCATAAAATGGTATTGATGTATCACTAAGGGATGACTTACTGTTTGTTGGGTATGAAATATGGCAACCCTAAGCGTATATGAAACGGTTTGCACATCACTAAATGAGTACCAACTTTACAGAGAGTTGTTTGGTACTCCTGTCTAAGCTATCACCTCTTGTATCATTTTTAATCATATTTTAGCCTTTTAAAGGTTAAAGATTGGGTGTAATTAGGAGGGGAAGGAAGTGTTAATTGTTACATGTAGGCTTGAATTTACTGGCCTAATGTTAGGATGTAGGTCTGCAGTAAAAACACACATGAAAATAAGGCTATATCTTCCGAAGCAGCAAGAAGAGCTGCATTTTGATGTGTGCCTAATTTGCTATGCTTATTTTAATGCTCCAGGATGCTCCTGTTAAATATTTCAATATATTCCATTCAAATTTAATTCATTAAAAGACAGATCTCATTACGCACGTATTCGTTACATAACGTAGAAGTAATTATACTAAAAGAACAATTATATGATTTCTACATTTTGATTATAAAAAATGCTGAGGGATGATCTAATTTTATTATTCTGTTGATCCATATGTGAAAAGGAAGCAATTTTCTAGAAAGAGCTAAATGGCATTCTTCCACATTGCAGAGAAGAATGCTAGCAATGGGTTAGAAATACAAATATATGAATTAAGCTCCAAAGAAGCAGGCACAGATTTGGCATTAGGGGTCCACAAATGGTGTGCTTGACATTGACTCCACTTTTCCCTAAGGGGGGAGATGTGATCTTGATTGTCTTGTTATTCCAGGCTTTAAAGGCCCTCCAGGCACCTCTAAATGCAAACAGAAATGTGGGGCAAGCCCTATACTTTCCTCCTGCATGCTGAAAAGGGAGGGGATTTGACCCTGTTGTGCTGAGTCTCAGAGATGCTTTGGGATGCAGAAAGTCATCTTGCATAAAATTCTCCAAGGAGGGTCCCCACCCTTTCTCTGACCCTGAAGCAGGGCAGAGAATCTGATCAACCTTAGGCTTATCATTGGATGCCATGCATCTTGCCTGTTCCTCTTGATTCTAAACATTTC
This sequence comes from Darevskia mixta, assembly GCA_034641385.1. Lineage (NCBI taxonomy): Eukaryota > Metazoa > Chordata > Lepidosauria > Squamata > Lacertidae > Darevskia > Darevskia mixta. The sequence continues at coordinate 6,225,170 of JAWWNH010000001.1, read as the reverse complement.
TATATATTAAAAAAAATTGAAATAGAAACATATTAAAATATTTAGCAAGAATATAGCACCTCACCAGCCAGAGGATGTCACCACAAGCACTGAGTATCTGCATTGGTCCAGGATGATGACTGGACACTGTGAACCTCCAGAAAAAGTGTGTTTCTTGCCTGTTGGGAAGTGTCTTACTGTACACCTTCAATTCAAACAAGGTGAAAAGATGTTGTTGAGGTCATTACTACATGTTAAATGCCAGTATTTGTGATCAAAAAACGCCTTTGGGAAGGACAACTGGGAGCCAAGAAGCAGCAGGTGGAGAAAGGGTTAAGACCCACCCCACTCCATTGCAAAGCACCTATTTCTGGTGCTGCTTTTGCCTGGGAACAGGGGCTCTCTTTAAACATATTTGAGTGTAATGGGAAGTTAGACTCAAATATGGTTCCCCCATTTGAATTTACAGATTGCACTGGAACATTGTCGATTTGTTTCACTTTTGACTTTCGTCATTTCATAACTTGACATTTCAGGTTAATATTCAAACAAACAAAAAGGTTTCAAACATTTTTTCAATATTTCTTCAAGCCTCAACGCATATAAAAATGTTGACATTTCTGCATAAACCATCTCTTCTTCTTCTTCTTCTTCTTCTTCTTCTTCTTCTTCTTCTTCTTCTTCCTCCTCCTCCTCCTCCTCCTCCTCCTTTCTGTGTCTGATGACTGTGACTGATAGTTGATAGAAAGGTATATCTAAAAAAATTCTTCCGCTGATGCACCTTCCAGTCATGCTCAGAAATTAATTACTTTGAGAACAGGTTGAAATAGCTCACATCTACTGTATAGGGTGCTTTGATTGTTCTATGCCCAAATTAGATGCCTTGTGGAAACTACTGGTATATCATCAGAAGACTACTGAAGCCTTTCCCCTGAACAGGAATGGCATTCAAGCCATCTAATATGTTTGTACATTACAATTTAATATTTCAAAAATCTCAGTTAAGGCACAGTTGCATTAAACTGAAGCCATTTTCTGGGTATATTGATTTACTTACTTAGTCACCTTGCTTCCCTCCCAGTGTGTTTGTTTTCAACATTTATATATGCTACTTTTTGCCATATTGGATTTTTTGGCAATGCAGTAAACCCAGCCAGTTAAAATAGCATCACATTTAAACAGTAAAGCAAATAAAATGCCATAAAATCAATGTGACAATAATACTGTGGTTTCAGAACTACATCACAACACTGTCCCAGGATCTAGTGTGGACGTACTTAAGAACTTATTCACCAAGAACCTGGGGAAATAGATATGCTTTGATTTGGCAACAGGAGCTCATTGTGGAGGGAGCCATCCATGCCTCCAGGTAAAGGAAATTATATAGCTGGGGTATCACTGCTGAGAATACTCTCCCCAAATCCCCACACAATGCACAAACATTTCTGGGGTCCTTCTGCCAACTTCAAGGTCTGGGCATGCTGGTAAGGGTAGAGATGCTCCAACAGATACCTAAGTCCCAAGTGTTTAAGGGCTAGCTCTATTAAGCTATGACAGGCACGTGTTGAGAGAGCAAGTAGTTGCTCACATTCTTTCAAGCATCTTGTCCACATACTCAGACCTCATTAATAGAATCTGATCCCAAATAACAAGATTAGACAGTTACATGGATGCCTGTACTTATAGCAGTGTCAAGGTTGGAGTGGAGATGAGTAGTCTTGCCTTTAGCTGCATAGCAGGTATGTCACAGCAGCTTCAGGTGTTTATAGGTTAGTGAGCAAAAAACAGGGTATGACTTATAATATGTGTTGGCCAAAATATATATTGAGACAGTCCTTTCGGTTGCCATGGAGACCATGGAAAGCTGATCTGACCCTGATAAGACTGTTTTTATGTAGCTATTGAAGTCCTCAAATGCAATTGTCAGCGGGTGTTCCAACCTCAGGATGGTGGGTGAACTTTTCATGCCACACGTCAGCCCCTCTCACACCACATGAGTGACTCAGGAACAACTAAACCAGAAAAAGAGGATTAGTTTGGACTTCAGTCCATTTTTCCCCATGCCAGGTTCAGTCACCCCATCCCTTATCATAGCCAGCAGCCTTTTATTCATTACCTTCAATGAGGCGACAGCAGGGACTAAAGTTACAATACCTACTCAGAATTCATTTGAACTTGACTGACCTTCCTTTTTTTGTCATTGTCCTCCAGATCTTCAGTCTGCTTTGACAAAAAGCAGTGTGGGTGCCTGTCGTTCAGGTGATCTCGCTGAAAGCCAACAAACGGCAAAGGCCTTTTCAGGCAGGTATCAGATTATCCTTTACAATCCACAACATCCCAGGGTCTGCTGGCTTTTCATAGGAAAAGCCAAGCATTCTCTCCCCTATCCCCACCACTCATAGGATGGGCAAATACATTATATATATATATATATATTTCAAGAGATGAGTATCAGGCTCTCCACACAATTGGTTCTAAAGATTTGTCAAAAAGCAATAAGAGAAAATAGAATTTATTTGCCAGGCTAGCTCTTAAATCTGGAAGGAGTTGGTGTGCTACCCCTCCATTAAATCTATTACTGTCCCTTCCCCATGCTGTTTAATTCTAATACAGATGTTGCTCACAAGGCACAGCTGGCAGTCATGCCCTTTCAAGTTTTTAATCAAGGAGGATTTGCCAATACTCGACAAGCCTGGACAAAGCAAATCTGATAATGACTTCTCACTCTCCAGCAGGATTGAAGTGACAGCAGCACCCTATGGCGCCTTTCAATCCCTGCCTGCTTCTTTTGCAGAGGCTACTGTCCAAAGAACTGTCTGTACGGATTGACAAAGGAGATCACTGGGCAGGACCAATCCATGCCATCTCTGTGTCTGAGACGGCATATACAAATTGTGCTCCCTTGTGGCACATGTGCACATACATACTAATATGTAATGGACAATTTGCAGATCTTGAGTACCATCCAAAATCTGTTAGCTGAAGTGCTCATGCTATTCTGTTGCACTGTCAAACACTCCCAGTACATTTCCGAGCACAATTCAAAGTGTTGGTGCTGACCTTTAAAGCCCTAAATGGCCTCGGTCCTGTATACCTGAAGGAGCGTCTCCGCCCCCACCGTTCAGCCCGGACACTGAGATCCAGCGCCGAGGGCCTTCTGGTGGTTCCCTCACTGTGAGAAGCAAAGCTACAGGGAACCAGGCAGAGGGCCTTCTCGGTAGTGGCACCCGCCCTGTGGAACGCTCTCCCATCAGAGGTCAGAGCGATAAACAACTATCTGACATTCAGAAAATACCTCAAGGCAGCCCTATTTAGGGAAGTTTTTAATTTGTGATATTTTAATGTATTTTGGTGTCTGTTGGAGGCCGCCCAGAGTGGCTGGGGGGACCCGGCCAGATGGGCGGGGTATAAATAAAAAAATTATTATTAAATTATTATTAAACACAGAGCTATTGTTTCTTGGGCAAAAAGGTTCCCTTCTGCAATAGCTTGTACAACAGTTTGGTGAAATCCTGCTTGTTGTATCTTGGGCTTACTTCAGTAATGTCAGTAGGAAGATGAAGTCCAGCTGCAATAATCTAGAAGATGAGTCTAAAGGTTCTCTGCAGATGCTTAGGAACCATCTTCAAGTGGGCAGATTGGCTCGTGATTATGTTTTTTCTTGGGTTTCTTTTCTTTATTGCCCCATGAGCAGTTGTGAAAATGGTTGCCAATAATAGCAGGTAACCCAAGAGTTCTGATAGTAGACAAATAAATGGGAAAACATCTTCTCATATCCTTCCTGGCCTGCAGAGTGTTGATGCTATTGTTGTCCTGTGCTTCCGCCAATGAACTCAGGGTGGTATGTGTCACCTCCCCCTCCATTTCATCATCACAGCAACCATGAGGTACACCATGCTGAGAAATAGTAACTGGCACAAGGTCACCCGGTACACTCATGGATGAGTGGGGATTTGAACCAGGTCTCCCTTTATATGTTCAAAGCAAACAATTCTCATCTATGGAGAACATTCAACCCTCAGAAGAAGGAGGGAATTGTATTATATGAGACAGCAAATAAAAACAGATTTAATTGAATCAGACCTTGAATAATCATTTTTGTGAGCAGGAAAAAACAATTTAGGATATATTAGTAGCATTCTAAATTGCAGCCTCAGGAAGCATTGCTTCTTTTTCTGCAAAAATATTCCATAGTGGTAAATGTGGTCATGAGAAATGCACCTAAACTGGGTAAGCCACATCGGCCCAGCAATCTAGTGATGGAGAGAAATCCTCTCCACACAGCCAGTGAACCTTCTAGTTCAACATAACTGTTTTGAACAGCATTTTCTGCAGGAGGAGTACCATTACTCTTGCTGAATCTATGAGACCATACTTTTCTGACATGTGTTACACAGAGCAAAGCTGTAACTCTACTTGAGTGAAAACCCACTAGCAGGGCTTAAAGATGATCAATTGGATAAAATGTTTTGCATTTCTCATTCCTCCCTGTCTTGTCAATAAATACTGTTTTTAATGCACTTAATCCTCTCCCACTTTTCTTCCTTATCCATCACTATGCTGAAAAGCAGCATGCTGGAAAGTAAAGTCCAGTGACTGATAAGAGAGGGGGTTCTTTTTAGGGCAGCTGCCAAGGAGAAGCACTGGGATTTGCTCCCCAAATCAATGCTACTCCCTTCTTTAAACTTCCCATAGGAAAGAGAAAAGGGACGGGCCCTGTGCTTTTTGTAGGGCTTGTAGGGGCTAGCAGAGATAACAATGGCACTTTAATGAGCCTGTTTTGGAAAGGAATTACAATCCATTGGATTTTTGCTTGAACACTTTTTTTAAAAAGTCACATGGCTTATCAAAAAATGTTTCATGCACTCACATTCTCTCTGAATTGAAGTCCTTTCCAAATTCTGGTGATTTATTCTATTTTCATCTCTTGGAGCCTCTAGCTTTTTGCTTCCACTTTAATTAAACAAATGGCTATAGATCTCAACTATATTTAACCAAATGGCATAAAAGGTGGAGGAGTATTTCTGACATTCTTTTATTCGCCTACTCTCAAATACCCACTCCAATTACTTCTTCCGGCTTCAATATTTTAACAGAGGCAATGCAGTTTCATTCTTTTTCAATAATTTTCAACATTTTTTACTGGAAGCATATTAATTTTTAGAACTGAATTCTAAAATGTTTCAAACCTGTCCCTACCTGCCTCCCCCCCCAAAATATTTTAATTAGATAAAATGTAGAGGAATCATTAAATTATGCCCTGAGTTCTGACTGAACATTTGTCATTGCCGTCATTAGAGGGGGAAATCTCTTTTTCTTGTAAGCAGTTGTGACTCTGTTTTCAGAGGGTTATGTTTATGATTTGTACTCTTTTAAAATCTCTGGAGGTTTGCTAAAGAATCACAGCAATACCACAAGGAAAAAGCAATGGATACCTCAGACTCATGACACCGCATGGCTTTGTAGATGATGGTGGAGGACCCCTGAATTATGCCACCTTGAGGTCAGATGAGGAACTGCTGGTCTCTCAGCTGGAACATCCCAGACAACAACTTCTCTGACAACAGGTTCAAAAAGGCAACAGCTAACTGAGGAAGATATTCGTGTATGCAACCTCTGCTGCGAGAATGCTGATAGCCAAATGGTGGAAGAGAGATGAAATACTGACTAAAATGGAGTGGCAGGCAAAGTTATTTGAATATGTAGAAATGGCAAAGATGACAGGAAAAATTAGGAACCAGACAAACCAAAAGTCATACAAAGAATGGGATATATACAGATTATACTTAAGAGAACATTGTGGGTGGAGAAAGTAGTCTGTTTGTAATATTTTTGTGTTTTGGTGTTGTATTTCTTTCTTTCTTTTTAAAGTTATGTTTTATTTGTGTGTGTGTGTGTTGTTTATAAACTAATAAAGATTAAATTGAGATGGAAAGACAATTGTTCACATATGAAATCTTTGGCACGCTTTGATTAACTTCTGCAATGTTACATGCTACAAAGATTATAGACAATTTATGATAAGTTAAAGGTCATACAATATGCAGTCAACAAGGAAACAAATGACCCATATTGAAGAAGACGGAAGACTCAACGTATGGAATAACTTTATTTTATATGTAACATTTCCTTATTTTGATGTGATTTATTTGTTTGTTTTTGTGATGAATGGATTCAATATTTAAAATCAATAAAGATTAAATTGCAAAAAGGCAACAGCTGGTTCTGTATGGTGAAGCATTCTTATTTTCACAGTGATTATTAAGTGTGTAAAGTGTTGTATATCTCTCTGCTGTTCTTCAGAACAAGCCATGTGCTAGGGCCAGTGAAAATGTTATACCACACAAAGGCCACTGAAGAAGACATGATAATCCACTCTGTTGGCCACAGTGAGCCAGCACATTCCTAGGCAGCTTTGCACTAGGACAAGCTTTTATGGGGTCCTCTTCTCTGTTCTATGAATTATGAATATTATCTAATAAATTCATGGTTACAATGACATGGAAGAACATTACCATATATTACTAAAAGGGGTGGGTGTTGTAATATTACAGTAATATTTCCACTGTGAAATATCTCTGCTTAAGATAATACCTTCTCCACATAAGTAAACACAATCTGGGTTCCTCTTGCATTCCATCTGCGTGCTAATTTTATACACTAGCGTTATTTGAAATATTTACTATCTATCTCTTCCTTCAGCCATCCCAAGAATTCTATTTGAATCTAACCAAATCATTTCCAGTGTTTTCCAACCTGTATATCAGGGGTGGGCAGATTTCAGATTTGTGAGCTCTGCTTTGATTTTCACTAGAACCTCAAGAACACCAATTGGAGTTGCTTCCATTGTAGTTTTGATTTTATTGTTAAACAACTGAGAGTCAGAAATCCTTGCCAATCTCCTCCTGAGATCTACCAGCGGGTTGAGAGGGTTTTCCCCCCACCCCTTCTCTAAAGGATTCCATTTAAAAGAACACAAATCCTTTTTTCAAGAGATTATAGCTTTATCAGGAAACGATAATGGTGAATAGTAAATATTGAATATATGAATAATAAAGTCAAATGCTGAAATTTCAAATTTTTGCCAGAGGATGACATGGGATTTTTATGTTAATTCCAATGTGAAAATTCTGTAATTGAACTAGATAAGGTCACCACCCTTTTTTAAGGTCTGTTGGCACATATATATATATTTAGGGGGTGCCATTTCTCTCTCCCCTCCCCTACAGAGAGAGAGAGAGAGAGATGCACCTTTACATCCCAGTAGACAGGCCACAATTGCTTTGTCACAGAATCTTCCACGACTACCACTGTTGTAGGATTGCTGTGCAACTACTTTTTGGGATCCCATTTTCCATCTCGTCCCATTTTCCATTTGTAGCAAACTCTCTGTGCTTAAATTTAATGCAAGCACCATCTCTTTCTACCTGCTAACCAAGCCCCAGCTCCAATTTTACTGCCTATTTCAGCTTCTTGCCAAGTTCAGGTCTCAACAGCTAATATAACAGCAGTCCCTCACCATCTGCACAGCCCTCTCTCTTATGCTGTGTAATTTATTTCCTCTTCTCTCAGGAGCAGCCCTTAGAAAGAGTTCCAACTCACCCTTCTCTGAGCCTAAACCGACTTTAACTAGAACGGTCTTCCTGACTGAATTCATTATAGATGGCCTACTTTTCTAATTGAAACAACAAGATCTTTTTCTCTGCCCCTTAATTAAAATAAACTATAATTGTGAAATACAGCTGGTGGGAACTTTTAATTTTTTTGCAAATCAACATATAAACTTCTTTTCATGGGTTTTGAATTCTTTGAAGAAAAGTAGAGTTCTGCTGAAATGGTTTTAAAAAAATGTATGAACATATATATTGCAATCCTAGGGCAGTCAACTCAGGAATAAGTGCTAATGAGTTTAATGATACAAGCTCTCAGACAAGTGTGTATACAGAATTGCAACATTCAGCAATTATGATTGATGTAAATCTACATAAGCAGTCACTGCTTAAGTTTTTTGGTGGGTTGTTTTAAAAGAGTAGTGTCAATATATAATATTACAAGATGCACAGGCATTCTGTCGAGTAAGTTGAGAGCCCATAAGGCTGCAAACAAGACTCTGTTCCAGCTATGTGAATGCACCCCAATCTTACATTTAAATGTTGTAAAAAAAAAATTTGGGTAAACTCTTGTAGGTTATGTTGTATGATTTCAGATTAAAGCTTTCCTTTTACTCTCTGTCATCACTTGTAAAGGCATTTGGCTACATACAATAAAATTGACTGACTTGACTGGGACTTGGCTAGACTCATCCGTTAGTATTATGTATCAAGTCACATAAATATCTAGACAGACAGAGCTAGATAGCAGAAGAGGTCAAACTCTTCAGGACCTTGGATAGCTAAGATAAGAGAGATACCACTTCAACAGGGATCAGAGCACTAGTGAGCACCTTTAAATAAGATGGAATGTGCAAGCAGTTTGGAATGAGTTTGTACTTCCCCCCAAATAACTGGTACATAGTCTGGATGTTCTCCTGGATCCAATGCTCTCTGTTGAGATACAGAAGGCTTGCAAATCCAGGAGTGTTCTTTAAACTAGTTCAGCCACTGCAACTGTACCTGAAGAAAGAAAACCCAGTTTTAGTGATACACACCAAGGGTATAACAGACTAGACTACTGTACTGTAATACTTTCTAGTCTGTAAACATGAACTGGTGCAAAACACAGCCTGAATCTGTCTTGGCCTTGGGATTGGTCTAGGATGCCCTACTCACTGGACTATAAGAAATTTTATTTATTTATTTATTTATTTATTTATTTATTTATTTATTTATTTATTTACTATACCCTATACCTGAAGGTCTCAGGGCGGTTCACATAAAATATCAAATACATAAAAGCAAAACAAAAAAAACCCAACAAAAAAAGATATCAGAGTGGGAGGTACCAGAGACAGGGCCTTTTTAGCAGTAGCCCCTCAATTGTAGAATTCATTTCCCCATTTGTTTGTTTTAAGTGGTTAAATGTGGACTTCCTGATTAATGTGTCAATATAAATTGACTTACCAATTCTGTATGCACACCTCCAGAGCTGCCTTCCAGGTTTCAGAGTTGGATAATTTTATTTTTGTAAAGTGCAATAAAAAGGTTTGTTTGATTGGTTGATTGATTGTTTGTTTGTTGACACACAGACACACACTGAGAGAGAGAGAGAGAGAGAGAGAGAGAGAGAGAGAGAGAGAGAGAGAATTTCTGACAATGTGTTATATTCATATAATTTATGTATATTGTTTATTGATATTTTATTAGTATTAATATTTTATGGACTATCTTACAATTTCAAGAAGGAAAATTTTAAAGTAAGCACCCACTAGCTAAAGTTAAATAAGTGCCTTTACCTCATTATATATAGTTGAATAGATTTACAGTGCAAACCTATACATGTCCACTCAGAAATAAGCCATGTTGAGCTCAATGGGTCTAGCTCCCAGGTATTTCAGCTTAAAATGGATTTGCAGTAAATCTTTTGCATGCTGACCTGGGAGTAAGTCTCATTATGTGCAATGGAGCTTACTCCAAGATTAGTGTGCATAGGATTCCACTATAAATCTCCCACTGGAATAAATAAATCCACTTAGGTTTAGCTGGATCACGATTGTCAAAATAAATACATATACTTGGACTGGAGTGATCAAAATAAATACATATACTCAGTCTCCTCCCATTGTACACATAGTCAAGAATGCCTGTAAATATAAGGCAGAGAGGTTCAACAGTATTCAATTATAGCCCCTGAACTTGCTAATCAGTATCAAATCAAGACTCTAACCTTGTCAAGGGTTAAAACCTATCTGTGAGCAGGAAGAATGGGAATGAGCATGCTAAACTCTGTCCCCTGTCACTGTGCCTGTCACATTCCAATTTATGAAGGTCTGAAGTGGAGGCTTCCAGTGCAATTTAGAATGCTGCATAACCATGATTATAAATTGCACAGAGAGCCTCCATTCAGACCTATGCCCTTTATGAGCTGGAAGGTGATGGCAATGGCAACAAGGGGTGGAGTGTAACATGTTCACTGTCCTGCTCTCCCTACTCTCATGTGGGTTATACACATGGACAAAACACCCAAATAGGGCTTCTCTGCCCCATCCAGCCAAAATTTATCAAGAAATGAATTGAATGACGTGTACTGTAAGTTGCCTAATTAGAAATGGCTGAAATACTGTTTAAAGACTTCCATTTGGAGTGAAATTGTCACCTCTAGAGAAACATGTTAAAAAATCTTAGGCAAGGGTGAATTGCGTGGCAAGGCGTCACCCCTACCCTTCGGTCATCCCCAATACCAAGATTAAGAGACATGACAACCAATATTTAGGTGAAATCAGGCAACAACTTTATTGACAACAGATGTAAGAGGCTTGATTTAGACATTAGGTAGCCTCTACCCCTTCTAGCCCGCCTACCAGGAGACCTTGCATTCTGGGGCCAGATTGGCTTCCCTGAGTGAAAGTCCCAACCCTGCACCCCTGACACAAGGAGATTTGCTGGTGCTGAAATCAGTAGGTTGAGGAGAGAGGGATTGTGTTATTTGTTCTTGAGTGTGGTTCTGTGAAGGGTTAATTTATTATTGTTCAGTATTTGTATGTGTGCAAAAGATTTGTTACTGAATTGGCTTCAGCTAAGTAGACAAATTGATATTAATGAACCTGAGTCACGTCTATGAACTTCAACTGATCTTCTGTGAGTAAAACTAGCACTGAATACCACCCAGTATTTATAGACACGGGTGACGCTGTGGGTTAAACCACAGAGCCTAGGGCTTGCCGATCAGAAGGTCGGCGGTTTGAATCCCCATGACAGGGTGAGCTCCCGTTGCTCGGTCCCTGCTCCTGCCAACCTAGCAGTTCGAAAGCATATCAAAGTGCAAGTAGATAAATAGGTACCGCTGCAGTGGGAAGGTAAACGGCGTTTCCGTGCGCTGCTCTGGTTCGCCAGAAGCGGCTTTGTCATGCTGGCCACATGACCTGGAAGCTGTACTCCAGCTCCCTCAGCCATTAATGCGAGATGAGCGCCGCAACCCCAGAGTCAGTCACGACTGGACCTAATGGTCAGCTGTCCCTTTACCTTTACCTTAAATAATGAAGGTTCTCTGGGTGGTCTACTATAAAAATTAAATCATGCAAAGAAATAAAACATAACATGGAATCGAAAACAAAATAAAAGTGGTAGGGCATAAAGGCAGAGTAAAACCATGTGGGTTTTATGTCAAGGATGGGAATGTAGATGCAGGTTTTTATGAAGGGCTTTTGTGCATAAGAGATGTTGTATGACTTCATGGCATTGCCCTCTGCAGCTTAAGAAAAGCTTTGCATATTGTTGCAGCAGAAAATAATAAAAATGCTTCAAAAGGATAGACTTCGCAAGAGGTTGGTTATCTTGATTAAGAGTTTAGAATTTAGAAGCATATAGTGATATGGATAGGATCTGTTGTCTGGTTTGGACACATGTGCAATGTCTAATACAGCCAGCTCAATTCACATTGAAGACTGCTCAACTTAGACAGTGTCATGTGGCCTCCCTTGCGATTTAAGATTTTGGGGGTTGTTTTTTGTTTTTTACATTTGTTTGCTTTTTATTCTTATTTATAATTCTTATGTATATTTTATGTTCATATGTTTCTATTTGGCTACAACCTGTCTTGAGTTGCCTTATTAATAGATTTGAATATAAATATTTGACATTTAGAAGTACTTTGTTGTTGTTCAGTCATTTAGTTGTGTCCAACTCTTAGTGACCCCATGGACCAGAGCACGCCAGGCACTCCTGTCTTCTATTTGATTGGAAGCCGCCCAGAGTGGCTGGGGAAACTCGGCCAGATGGGCGGGGTATAAATAATAAATTATTATTATTATTATTATTATTATTATTATTATTATTATTATTATTATTATTATTCTACTGCCTCCCGCAGTTTGGTCAAACTCATGTCGGTAGCTTCGAGAACACTGTCCAACCATCTCGTCCTCTATCATCCAATTAAATACTGAGTTTCCCTCAACCTGAAGAGAACAAGGATTGGGGCTGAAAACCCAAGGAAAGTGTGGAGACTGGAAGGCAAATTTTTAAGTGACTCCTGATATTGTGCCATTTGCAGAAACAGAATGGACATTATTGTGTCTCTGTGAAAACAATGAGTGTATTCTAGCTTTCCTCAAATTAGACAGTTTGCCACTGAGTTTGATGGGATGCAAAACTTCCTCCACTGTGAGAAAGCATCAGGCATGCATCAAGATCATCCATTGTCATGAAAGCTGTTTCTAGGGCTTTGGAACTCTCTGGTCTGTCATGTCTCAGACATAGATATAATGGACTCTCAGGGTGCTTTGTGATTGCTCTGCAGAAACAATAATGCTTGTTGCAGGCTTCCCAAATGCAAGAGACCCATGCTTCTCAAGAGGCTTAATGAGAAATGGAAGTGAAACAGACCAAGACAGCATAGCATTTCTACAATAATAACACAAGGAAGGTGTTGCTATAAAAGCCAAGAATGTAATGTGATCCTCTTCCAAGCCTGCTATTTTAATGTTGCACTTCAATTGAGGTATCTCAAACGGAATCCCGTAGGACACAGACTACATTTCCTCTCTAATAAGCAGCAAACGACCTCACCCTCCTTCCATCTGCCAGCGTAGATATAGATTTTTTGCACGGTGAACTGATAATGAGCCTGTAAAATTCAATGCAACTCATAGCAAGCTCCACAAAGGGAATGATAACCAAGTTTACTTGGGGTTGAAGCCCAACATTTCCCAGAATGGTTCATGCTGGTTGCATCCATGCTAGCAATCACGTATTTTTAATTATCAGCTAAACAATAATAATGATGGCGCTTGTATATGTTCAGTGAAGTCACTCCAAATATTAGTGGTAAAATTCCATGCTTCCATTCTAGTTTTTAGTTGTTGTTATCAACATCACCATATGATACTTTTATACCAGCCTTCAGTTCAAAATTTCTACTGTGCTTTAAAATAACTTCGGTTGAGTGGCCGTCTTCCCTCCTCCTTCATTGCCGTGAAGGGCAGGCTACAAGTACAAATAAGTAATATAAATTTATTTGTGTTTGTGTGTTTTCAAATGTATAATCCACTCTTCCTTCCCAAATGGAGCTGGAGGTGGGTCAAAATAATATAATTACATTGACTGTAAACTGTCAGGCATCAGGCAGGCACATTTAATGTATTTTTTGGGGGGGCTACGGCATTTCCGTGTGCTGCTCTGGTTCGCCAGAAGCGGCTTTGTCATGCTGGCCACATGACCTGGAAGCTGTACACCGGCTCCCTTGGCCAGTAAAGCGAGATGAGCACCGCAACCCCAGAGTCATCCACAACTGGACCTTTACCTTACTTCTTAAAACTTTTTGTTTCAGCTAGCCTATCCAGACATGTAGGTGTCAGCATGTTTTAATCTCCTTTATGGAAAATGGTAATTGTGGGCCCATGACCGGTGTGTCCTGGAGAGGGGTGTGGCAGCAGCAAACAGGAAGGAAAAACCATACAACAGTGTTTTGGAACTGAAAAATGACCACCACTTTATTGACTACAAATGTTGGTAGGGTATGTATGTAGACTCAGGCATTGTGTATGTATCCTGAATCAGCCTCCTGTCCAAAGGCTGATGTTGAACAGAGTCATGCTTGGATTAAGGTCACGTCAAGATGTGGGACAACTGAGCTGACCCCAAGTCCACCATCTATAGCCTGTCAGCTCTCTAGTTGTGCCGCTGGACAGAATTTTCCAACCAGACCCCTTTACCAGGGTACCCTGAGATACCTCCATGCTCTGTTGACAGTGTTGCTGGCACCCAGCACAGCTAAGCTTAAATATCCCAGTAGTGGACTAGAATGAAGCCTTGCTCCTTCCTGTTCACCACCGAAGCCCCGCCCTGCAAGAAGGCCTTCATTGGCCAATATAAATTTAAACTTTTGGTGGCCTATTCCATCTTTCCCTGCGGCTGCTTGGAGTCAAATCAAAATAGCTGGCCACAAGGGAGGTTGGGGGCAGCCCCACCCCGAGGAGTCTGCCAGGCTGCAACCGTTGCTTCCTGTGGCATTTGCCCACTCATTATGGAGATGTTGTACTGGGGGAGAGAGAGAAAGGGTTAATAGGCTGACCAATAAGAAAGCCCAGGGGCGGAGCCTAACTGTGTTTAAGGCTCAACACAGGGGTTTTGGCAGTTAGTTTGGTTGGTTTCTTGTGGGTGGGAAGGAGTCAGAGTGAGTTAGAGACAGAGGGGAGACAGAGAGAGAGAGAGTGCATCGGATTACAGTGTTTCAAAGTATTTAAAACTTGTTTGTGTTCACAATAAACTGGAATCTTTGTTAATACATTACAACCTGACTGAGTCTGAATATATTACCGGGGAAACCTGGTTGGTGGCAGTGGAAGAGATAAGCCGTGGTGGTGCAGGGTCAATAGTCCGTGGAACGACCGGGGGCTCTGTGCAAACGCCACACTTCCCTTAAAAAGTAAGTATTTATTTTAAAATATTTTGATGGGCAATTTTAATATTTTTTGTAAACCATTTCAAGGTTTTACTACAACCAAGTGGTATATAAGTTTTGTTAAATAAGTATAAAACAATTAAAGGTATAACATATCACAGACAGACGTTAAAACCAACCGTTGTAAAACAGTTTATGGCAGGGGATGGGGAACAGTTAAAATAGTAAAATACAGAATTAAAATTGATCATCACAGAAATACATCCACGGTTAAAAATATGGGGGGAAACAAAGGAAAATATATTTGCCTGGTGTCTAACAAATGTAAATGCAGGCTGGCTTCTGTAGGGAAAGAGTTCCAGCAGCAGAGTACCACAACCAAAAAGCCACCCCAATTCTTCTCGTGCTTTCACACTTCCCACACCGTTCTCTCTTAAAATGAAATAATGAAATACATTTTGAAATGCTGTGTATTTTGAGAGAACAAATGCATCTGTAAGTGTGTATTTTGAGAGATAATACATGTGTATTTTGAGAAGAAATGGGCTTAGAGATATGTATTTATATACATATGTGGGATCTGTCAATGCAGAAAGGGGACGGAATTACAAAACGATTGCAAAAGTCGTAGAGACCGGAAATAGACTGATTCACCCACACCTGGTATGCTTCTCAGACTATAGCTATGCTACACAATTAAATTGTTTTCCAACTATGTTAAGTAGCATAGTTTTCTGGAATAAACCTGGGAATTGGTTTGGTGAGACGGTGGAGAATTTCTCCCTGGTGACCCCCTGGCCCTTATAGGAACATAGAATGTTGCCTTATACTGAGTCAGGCCATTGATTCATCTATGATGCACTGGCTGGCAGCAGCTCTCTGGGTTTTCAGGCAGGGGTCTCTTCCAACCCTACCTGAAGATGCCAGGGAGATTGAACCTGGAAGGTTATGCATGCAAAACCCATACAGGTAGACAATTCCCATGGTTCCCTGGACAGAGGGACTGGCTATGAAAGCAGATTAAGTCTGCAGTATAGATATGTCCTTGAGTGTGTAGAGGGAAATCCAGCAGTGAGCTCTTGGTTCCATAGCGCACACCCATTTGTCATCTCCCCCCCCCCACTTTGCTTCAGCCTTAGGCAAAATGGAAAACAGCTCTACCCCACATTATTTGATAAACCAGCATCCTAGCATCTGTTTCTCACAGCTGTAGCACAAAGTCAAGACAGATGGCTGATATCACCCCGCTGTACCACTTTACAAGGTCAGCAAATTTGGGGCCAAACTTTCACAGACTTATTCACCTTTGTGTTCAAGAATATATAAATCCCCGAAATGCAAACGAATAACAAGAATGAAAGAATGAATAAAAGCATTTAAATGCCTTCTCAATGTTGCTAACTGACCTTGTGCTAATGTGATGTGTAGTAGACTCAACGTGCCACTACCGGAGGATAGTAATGAATGAGGAAGAGACCCACCTCTAAAATCATAATTATATTTGAAATACGTGAATAGTTTATTTCCAGTGTCCTCAAACAAACCTCTGCAGCAATGAGCTTCATCTGGAGATTTCCGAATGTGCTAGGAACTTGCTGTGCAACAACAGTAACATTTTATGGGGTAATCTACCTTGAAACCTCCACAGAAAAGATATTCAAAGTCACATTCATTTCTGGATCTATTATTGATTGAGTAATTCTTTTCACAAGATGAAGCAAAGTGAGTCTGTTTCTTTGGTGTACCGACATGGAAGAGAGTCCCTAAGAGCAGGCAGCAGAACGGAGCCTTGCCTTACAAGCTCCCCAGCCACCCTTTGAAAGACAATATTTACATGATGCTCAAAGCTCAAAGATGGTAGGCTGTGGTTCTAGAATTCTGGGCTGCAAGTGGGGGCAATGGCCATATATTTAAATATCCCCTCAGGTAACAACTCTTTATAATGAAAACAGAATAACATATTTTTTTAAAAAATAAATAAATCAGAATTTCATGAGCCAAACTTGAATGTCAAAATTTAGCAGAACTTTATGTTGGTTGTAAGGGCTAGTAATAAATGATGCAAAACGATTTGTGGTTATCTTAAGGCTACTAGATAAAGCCATGTTCTGTTTCCCAGACTTTCCTCTTAAGAGCAGTCAAGTTACTCTCCGCTCCGGCACCCATATTGCCCAATCTCTCTTCCTCCAAAGTATTATCACTTTAAAATCGTAAATAATCTGAAAGGGAATTTCTATTCTATCCGTGTGTGCATAATACATCTATTCTATGCTGTTGACATTTTGGATGCAATCCTAAATCCAGGGTCTCACACCCCTGTTTAGTTTTTATGCTCACTTGACTGGCTAATTTGAAACAACTTGATTGTTCTTTTGCTGCTTTTTAAAAGTTATTGTTCTGGTATGTTTTGCATTTTTAATGTTGGCAGACCTTATTTTTCTTATGCTTTTTGCACACCACCTAGGTAAAATGTGTTTACTGAAGAGCCACTTCTAATTATATAAAATATCCTATGTGTGTCCATTCAGAAGAAATTTCTAAGTGCTACTGGACTTCTAAAGCAAACTATCTACCTTACACTAAGCTCTGTGTGTGTGGGGGGGAATTGTTGGGTGATAATGCCAAGGCTGGTGCCTCCCCCCCAACGCAGTGTCGCCCGGGATTCATCACTCATGCTGATGTGACCCATATCCAAGGACATGAGCACATGACTAGCAGAGTCCAAACAGAAGCTCAGCCTTGAGGAGTAACATCTAAGCCCAATTAATTGCAAATTAAATCAAATGTAACAGAACAAAGAAAAACATGGCTCCTCTGTCTGTTTTTCCTCCTCGGAGAGAGAACTGCAAAAGCAATAGCTATACAGAGCAGAAACAGCGTATCTCAATTTCTTCTCACAAGACTCCAATAATCTGTGCTGGAATGTAAACAGACGTTTGACATGTAACCACACATCTGCCGCACGGGAGGAATGGAATATCCAGAAATGTCTCTGCGCCCACCTCTCCTGGCTAAGATGGCCTTCCACTGGCTGCCAAATATGCAGAAGGGAGGGTATGGAAGGTCTGAACGGGATTCCAAGTAGATTTCATTGCCGTCTCTCACAATCCAGGTCTGAGCATTCTTCTCTCTCCCACCCCCCCACCTTCCCCACTAGCTGCCATGTGCAACAAGGATGTAGATGTGGCAGTGGCCTGCTGGTGCGGGGGATGGGTGGATTGCAGCTTTCTTCTCAGGTAAGTGTATTTACACTTGCAGCCTCAGAACGAGCCCTTCTCAGAGGTCAAGTCATGCACAGTTTTAGAGATGTAACACTAAAGATAATAACAGTGATCTAACGGTGATAGCATGACTATTAAGGGATTTCAAGGATGGTGTTACATAAGGAGGAAAATTCACAAATGCAGGATACACTCTTCATGATTGGCTACAGGGTTCTTGGCACTTGAAGTAATGTTTTCCTTTTCCTTTTGCAAACACTACATTTCCCTCCTGGAACAGATGAAGTGCATATGCATTGAAATCAATACTGCATCCAAAAACATTGTTGGTGGAACCAAGGGACACATAATCAGCCCACTATGTTCTTCGCCAAACAAATTGATTTTCAGCACTTTTCCCCACTCGCTTCACTAGCTGTAAGCATTAAAGAAAATATCCCTTGCTTCCTGGCTCGAACATGTTTGCATTTTACATGGTGGCATTTCGCCTTGCCTTTTATGACCGGCCATATTTTAAGAACCAATAATGATATAATGTGGATAACATTCAGGTTATTTTATTTAATCACAACCTGATTTCCTGGCATTGTGTTGTTCTTTAGCCGGTGCATATTTTCCTTGGTACTGAAAAAGCCAGACAAATATTTTTCTGCATCAGTTCTTCAAACCAATGAGATGAGCCTTTGTCAAGGAAAGCATCTGATGGAAGTGAATATATGTAGTAATTTACTGCATGAAGACAGGTGCACTAAAAGAAATTAACCCAACAGGATGTGATGAAATTGGGAAAGTCAGGTTAGATCGCTTAATGAAGATCAGATACAGGGGCCAGTATTTGTAGCAAAAATGCTGCAAGCCAAGTCCAAAGTATGAGTTAATACCACACTAGTTTATATTCACATAGATGTGACTTGTGTGATTTTGCATCTAGTCTACTGAGCCAGGTAGCAAGTAATAGTACAATGCTGGAGAGGCAGATAGTAGCAAGGTCCTAACCATCAGCCAGGGATGGGGAACTCATTGTTCTCCAGATGATGCTGGACTCCAATTCCCATCAGCTCTGGCTAGCATAGCCAAAGGTCACAGGTTATGGGAGTTGTAGTCCCAATAACAGCTGGAAGGCCGCAGGTTCCCTGTCCCTGCCATAGACTGGTCAGAGGCAGTCTTGAAGCCTTCTTGCAACTCATAAAGTGTGCCACAAACTTCCAGCCTCCATGCTACTTCTCATATGCACACATGTTCTGATATCGGTCCACGATAGAAAGTGTTCTCTCACACTGCATTACGGTGTGGTATGCTGGCTTGACAGCCATGGACAGAGAGTCCCCACGGAGGGTGGTGAAGACAGCACAGGATATCATGGGCTGTCCCCTGAGTCCGCTAGATGTTATCGCGAGAGACCGTTGCCTCAGAAGAGCGAGGAACATTCTCAGAGATGACTCACACCCTGGCCAGCACCCTTTTAATCTCCTGCCCTCGGGTAGGAAATATAGAAACATGATAAGCCACACCAACAGGTTAAAGAACAGTTTCTACCCATGGGCTGTGAGGCTGCTGAATGGAAGACAGCAACATTGCAGCTGACGTTAGGTGTTGGTGGTAGTACGACAGCACACAGTGTGACAAGGACTGAGAGACTGGGGGGGCTTGTTTAATCTCACTGTAAACATGTGGTACAGTGACAATAAAGTATTTCTATTTCTATTAGCGATCTCAATCTGTTTTCCTACTGTAGTTCTGCTGTAGACAGAAAGATAATGAACACGCCGCACTAAAGTAGGTCAGTGGCCTAAAGACTGGAACTGGAGACTGGAGTGAAAGCAGAAGACTGACCTTTTAGGTTGGGTGTTTTTAAGGATTTTAGAGCCTCAGCCTAGAAAAGGTTTCAGTACCCTACTACAGCTTTGTGGAGGAATGTGATGCTATAGGAAAGCATAGTCAATCTTTGCTGTAGTTGGGCCAGAACTATTAACTGCTCAGGAACTAACAGGATATATGCTCTTAGAAGCTTGATTAGTCTAGAAAACATCCTACATGTTGTACTAGTGCAATATCTGCTTGATCACAACTGTTAAGTACCATCACAATGTAGTAGCTAAACTGTTGTCTTGGGCAGTAAGAATTGAGATTCAAATCCATAATCCTCTTTGATGGTCATTAGGTGGCAAGGGACAAGTTACTCTTTCAGGGATCAGTTCATGTTTAAAGGCAAACCTACTTATTTTTGACTACAATAGTGGAATACAAGACTGGAAGCAGCCATTGTTCGAAATTTGCACTTCTCCAGATTTCGCAATGCAAGAAATGTGCTCAAAACTGCAAATACTAGTGTATTGTATGCATACAAATGTATAGTGAAAATAAAATGCAAAAGTGCATTATGTTAGGGGAAATTGCTATATAAAAATGTGTATGTTAGGAAAAATTGCATACAAGCACACATATGTTAGGAAAAGTTTGCACTAAACTGCTGGTGAATTTTCATGAGGACCTTAGAAAAAATTCAAATTGATTTGGAAATGTGAAAAACTGAATTTAAGATTGCAGAAAATATGAGAAATGGAGAGAAACCACAATTAACAGATTTGCTTATCCGTATCTTACAGGTGTGAAAAAAAGGGATAACCACAAATACCGGTACATCTTGAAGAAAGAAACTAACACAACAAATAATACTAATATAACAAATAATTAAAATGCATTAAGGCTTCTCAACTATAACTTTGGTTATAGGCAAATTCCTAATTATCTGAAGAAACAATACCAATCTCATCCAAAAGCTCATTGCAGGGGGTTCCAATGTCCCATGCTAACTACTACAGTACTAAGAACAGTGCTAGAAATTATAAAAAAAAAAAGTAAGAAGAAAATAGTGAACATAAACAGAAAATATAGAAATGCCTGTGCTTATAGTGTGGTTTTACTCAGAGAGACCCACTGAAATTAATGAACATGACTATGGTTAATAATTTCAATAGGTCTACTCTGACTACTTTGCATGTATTCCTTCACCCTACTGTATTTTCAGGACAACTTTCTAAATGTATGAATATTTATCTTACAGTTTCCTGTGCACCTAATTCACAATTCTTTCTTTCCAAGCAAGCTGAACGAAAACTCTTGTAGTTCTGCTATATAAAACTAAGGATATTTTTAATACTGCCTGACTGAATGACAGTTCCTACCTTCGAACCAATTATTTTTCAATTAGCAAGTATAATTAATTTTCACACTTCATATACTCACATGAGAATGACAGAAACACTTAAATGTTCATTAAAACTGCCAATGCAGGAAGCAAAAAAAAAAAAAAATCAACAAAAGGGATCTGTTCATCCCCCTCACCATCCTAAAATAGATTCCCCCCCTCCACCTGATCTTCCAGTATATTTATTACTTCCAGGTATGTAAAATTATTGTCAGATTCTGTAGACTAGGTCACAAAATGTGCATTTTCCAAGCAGGAGGGGTGAGCACATGACAGGCTGCAATATGTGATCAGTGGTGTGTCTTGGCATGGGTAGGTCACTAATTGTGTAGACTTGTTTTCAAGGATCTTAACCGGTCTGATCTATATGCACATTTGGTGTAATTCGTTCAGCTAAATCAGGTATGGCCAAACTTGGCCCTCCCGCCATTTGGGGACTACAATTCCCATCATCCCTGACCACTGGTCCTGTTAGCTAGGGATGGTGGGAGTTGTAGTCCCAAAACAGCTGGAGGGCCAAGTTTGGCCATGCCTGATCTAAATGGATAGCCAGTCTTACAACCATAAAAGCAGCCAGTGTAGCAGAGAGCAGCTATTTCAGCTAATACCACATATTTTTGTACATGATCAGGAAGATGCTTATACACCTACAGACTTCTCTCTGAAGCACTAAACCGGTGCATGGAAAGTAAATGTTGGATTGCAGATAACTGAACTCACATAACTAAATACACCTCCTATTAAAAAATATTGAATCTGCATTTCCAAACATAGAAAACTGGCATATCAGAATACTTTCTGTTGCCATCTGGTGTGGGGTTTTTATGTGCAGGGAGGAGTTGTTTTTAAAGTGCAGGAGCATTCAGTCATGTGTGAACATCCCACATGCAATCTGATATTGTACACCCAAATACCTCTATGAAGAAGGGGCCTGAATATATAGTAGAAAGGTCCACATTTGATATCTTTCAGAAAGATAGATAGAAATCAGTTGGGATACTCAAGTCAAACACTAAAACAAAGAAACAAAGAAACAAAAACATTGATGAGTTTTTTCAGCCTGTGGCGTTTGCCCATTCCTTGTGATTATGTTTGTACAGGGGGGATGGAAATGGTTAATGTAGATTGACCAATGAGAAAGCTCAGAGGCGGAGCCTACCTGGTTTTGAGGCTCAGTCCAGGGGTTTACCATGGGGAGATAGAGGAGTGAGGGTCGGACAGAGGCAGAAAAGTCGAACATAGTGGTTGTGACAGTTAGAGTGAGAAACAGGGATAAAACTGAGAGAGAAGAGTGTGACAGTATGAGATAGTGCCACATCTAGTCAAGGGCGCGCATTTGAGAAACCGTTCTGAACATATTTAAAACTTGTTTGTTCTTCAGTAAACTTTAATCTTCGTTGTTGACTTTACAACCTGACTGAGACTCAGTATTTCACCAGAAGAAACCTGGTTGGTGGCAGCGGAAGAATAAAGAAGTGGTGTACAGGTCAATAGTCCGTGAAACAACCGGGGGCTCTGTACGAACGCTACAGTGCCAGATGCAAAACAAGACATGGAAGCAGAATTTGTGGTAGTACAGTCAAAATCACCCTATCTGTTTGGTCCCATTTAATATTAGGTCAGGACTCAGGAACACTATATTATTCTACTTTTGCAGTAGCCAAGTTTTATTTCCTCTGTCAGAGACAGTATGACTCTGAATACCAGTTGTTGTGAACTGCAAGTGGGGAGAGTGCTGTTACAGTCAGCTCCTGCTTGTACGCTTCCCATGGGCATCAAAGCCTGTGGTCTGATCCAGCAGGGATCTTCTTAACACAAGAGACTCTGCAGGGTATCTCCTTGTGCTGCTCCAGTCCTGACAGGAACTTGATAAAGTCACATGGTAAGAGTATCTGAAGTGGCCGTTCCTTGCAGCGCTGCTGCCCCTGAGCAACCTGGAGGGTCAATGAATTGTGGGGAGTGGATGCATCAGACAAACTACAGCAGCTCCCATGCTATAAGGCAGGGGTAGCCTATGTACCCTGCAAATGTTATATGACCCCTAGTCCCATCATCCCCCAGCCAGCATAGCCAATGGTTAGGGATGATGGGAGTTGTAGTTAAGCAACATCTCGGGGCACCACATTGTCTATCTCTGCTGTTTACCTTCCTCTAGTGGCCATAATGTGACCGTAGCGTTCAAAACATGTGTCCCAAACTTTACTGTATTTGTCAGTGCGTCATGAAAGTTCAGTGCTTGTTTTACAACAAGGTTCATGTGCCCTGCTCTTAGATCAACAGCTAAAAAGCACCTTCCCTATGTTTTCTTTAGTGGATGTGTATTAATGAAGCCAAGTTTGGACCCTCTAACCAAGTTTGGATTTCTGCTAAGCAGGGTCTCTCATTACACTGACACAGTTATCACAGAGAAGCTTGTAGCTGCACAGCTAATTGCCCTCCTCTTTCCAAACAGATGCTGGGTGACCTTTAAATATCACAAAGGCTAAGTAGCAAAGGGAGAATAATAATGATATTATAATTGATTTGTGAATTATTGAACAGGGTGACTAAATGCTTGCAGCCGCAACCTTTTTCTTTGGGGAAGAGATCTTTCTTGGATGTGTGTGTGTGTGTGTGTGTGTGTGTGTGTGTACTCTTACAAGTCCACTTAGCTAGAGACTCTTAAGGCTATCACTGTCTCAACCAAACAATTTAGCAACAAAATTAAGGAGCGGATTCAACTAACTGGTCCCACTAGCAGAAGCCTGCACAAGGATCCCCACTAAAATAATGGAACTTTCCCACCTCTCTTCTGTCCATGTGCCCACTGGAAAATTGTCTCAAGGGCTAAAGAGAACCTTCAGAACAGTGTACAGGGAGAGGAAAGAGAATATAATTCCACTATATTCTAACCTATGTTTGTGTGAATGTTCCTACTTTACTGTTACTGTTTCTCCTTCATAAATTACCAGCACTAGATGATCATTGTCCTTTCTTGGCAGTAGTATATTAAAGATGGAGAAAAGGAAACACTTCTTCACCTGCCTGTTTGCAAACATTAACTTGGAGAATTCATTAGCACAAGAAGCAATGATACCTACTAGATTATATGGCTTTAAAGCAGGATTTGACAAATTTGTAGGTAAGGGCGGATAAAAGATCAGATGTGTGAATTTCAAAGGATGGTTCTTTAGAAAGTGGGAATTTGATAGATTTTCTTTTCAATGTGAAGTCAATCAAATTTCCCACTCACTTCTAAATTGATATAGAATTACTCAAATATATGTATAGCTCCCTCCCTTCCAGTGCATCCACAGTAGCTCTCTGCACATGATCAGGAACCTTGCCATGTTCTACACATGTTCTATTGAGCACATGCAGGTAGTCCGAGGAGTCCCCTCCACACATGTGTTCATCTTATGCTAGACTGAATGAAAAGAACTCAGTTTTGGGTTTAAAATTAATTTGGAGTCAGGCCTTATCTCAGCTCCCTCCTCCTCATCGCTGCCTTTGAACTACTTGCCCTATTTCTACAGCGGTTTGGATTTTAAAATATGGTTAATTAAATGATTTAAAAGAACGGTGCACTAAAAAAAAAAAGCTGTCATTTCCTTAGCTGTCTATAACCCAATTTAAGTGCTCAGTGGAAGTAGCACATCTGTTTCTCAAGACAATTAAGTTATTAGTTACAGATTAATTTAATAAGCCTGACAGATGATCCAAGAATCGTGAGGCATAATCAATAAACCTGGAATGCAAGGAATGGAAATTGGTTTTGGAACATTAGCAAAACTGTGCCGTTGAAAGATGGATTTATGCACAAGTGCTGCACTTAATAAGAAATCTCAGGGGAGCGGAGGGGTGTGTTCCTGCAGTTCCCATAGATTACACTGAAGACAGAGAAATATTGTTAACATTTAAATAAATATAGCTAGCTTGCACGAAGACAAAGGCAGCCCATCAGCCATGTGATGCAACCTGCCATGTACTTGGCCACAATCCTCACAATCTTACCCCTGCAGTTCCAGGAAGTAAAAATAATATTAAAAAAAAAATCAGGAAGTTAGCAGGCTCCATATAGGCTGCCATTCATGGCTGGTGGGGCTTGAAGTGTTCAGCTTCAAGTTCTGGTAGATGTGCTTAAAGGTTTCTGTTAGCAGGGTAGATATAAGAACAGCCATACTAGGACAGAAAAACAACTTCCCCAATGGCATATGCACACAAACAGTTGTGCTTCATGAGAAGCTATAAGCCTTTACAACACTGTGAAAGCAAAAAGGGAAGGTGTCCCTGATATTAGCAGAACTATGAAAATTCAGAGAGCAAAGCCCTCATCCAGTCTTGCCTTGTCTATTATGGCAGGCAGTAGCTGTCCAAGGTCTCAGACAACAAAGTCTTGTCCAGCTTCCTTTCATGTGAGACTTCTAGGTGCAGATATTGGGGACTGAATAGAGGTATTGCTTCTACCTGCCTCACCCCAAAAGATATTGATGGACACAGACAAGCAATGACAAAATCAAAAGAGAAGAACTTCCAGCAACAGCGGAAGATGAGAGGTGGGGGGAATGATAACAATATTGTTGTTGTTTTAGAAATACCAACCTTAGCAGCAGCAACAAAAACTACATTTCTGTATGTTAATTGGAATGGGACCCAGGACTCATGAGTGAGTGCTGCAGGGACAACGATGGTGGCAGTAGATCCTCTTTAGAAGTCTGTTGTGCGATTTTAATAAGACATATTAATGCCATTGATCCCACAATAAACTTCACCTGCAAGTACCTTAAGTTAGAGTTCCTTATGCGCAGAAGGTTTTTTTGCACCAACTACACGATCTCATCTACACAACGTCATTGGCATCAAAATGCCAGCCCTTCCGCTATTTAATCTGGATTTGGCCTTCCTGGAGAAAATGCATTCTCTTCCTTGACATTTAATCCAGATTTGCCATTTCTGAACAACAACAACAACAACAACATTTAAAAGCTGCTTGCCAAAAACCCAGTCACATAATAAGCTCCAATAGAGAAGCACCCTTAGTTAGGGGACTATTTTGCCGTCCTTCCCCCCCCCCCCGCCATGGGCACTATATAGTGGGAAAGCAGAATATAAATCCTCTTTTAAAGAAATAAAATCTGCTCTGATAGCTCAGTGGAACTCAGAATGTGTCATAGTCCCTTTGGCTGCCTTCATCCATCTTGGCATGCTCTGATATCACAGGGAGCCTGGGTAGGATGAGGCAGATAAGTGCAAAGAGGACTTAGGGGGGTTTTGATGGTTAGTGAGTGACTTGGGACATATCATCACCATCATCTATGTGCCACGAGATTTTGAATACTACTTTTTAAAACATTAGCACTGACTTCTGAAATAACCCATTTTCAACTTTCAGTGGAAGTTGTCAGTTGCCAATTGCCACTTACGGTATGTGATCAATGATTTGCAGAATGCCTTCTTGCCAAAGTCAGCAATTTCCAACTTTAGAAGGAGCAGGGGGAATTCTTGCTGAGGACTTATTTGCATTAAAAGAGAGGAAGGCAGAGAGCAAAATCCCAGAGGCTATGATGTGTCACAGATGCAAATTAACATAGAATCAGAGAAGAAAAATTAAAACGTCACGCTTCACTTCTGATGCTATGCTTACAGTTATGTTTATTTCCTCTGTTTATTCATGCAGTACCTAACACACTTGAGAATGCCAAGGTAAGTGCTATTCTTGTTCATTAACACATTACATGGATCAGTGCTCTCATGATATGCACGGTGAACACAAGTTTTTCTATTATTTTCTGCTTTGGTCTGGCTTGTTGACTTGAGTGAGTCTTCAAGAATAACCTGTAAGATAAGAATAAAACCGCTGGTACAAGTCTGAATGCTGAAAACCTGTATCTCACAGTGTTCTGTTGAAGTAACAATTCAGTCATAACCACATTGTATACTTGCTGGATTTTACATCTATGCCTTCAGTTCAAAGTCTCAGAAATGTGGAATCAAACGATAATAACCATAAAGCCTTGGGACAGGCTTGTCTCAAAACCACAAGTCATCCCAAAGGTTATTTCCTCCAGGAATGACCAGGCTGCATAACATTCTAGTTTGTGTTGTCTGTTGAACTATGGAATCCAGGAGCCACACAGGGGTTGGTGACTTAACTGGTTTACTCGCAGAGTGCTATACAGCTTCCCAGAAGTAAGCTGTACAGCAGTCATTGAAACTCAGGATGGAGGAGTGTCTATTAATCAAGAGCTATCCTGTTTACCTGTATTTATAGCACTTTTATCCTGATTTGCTTGCACAAAGCATATCTGGAGGTTAAATTATATCCAGTCTTTATTGATCATTCATTTTGATTTGTTTGAGGGGCAGTTATACAACAATGAACATTCATGCTGACTTGCTGTGAGATGTTTATATGTCTTCCTGTTAGTCATTTGTTCACCCCACACTTTTCAATGCATTTCCCCATCATTTTCTCAAATTGTAAAAAAAAAGAAAAAAGAAAGACAGAATCAAGATTCTTTTTTAAAGTGGATTTGTTGTGCTTGGGTAACAGGACCTGTTAGGTAAAAAATCAAAAAGGTCATGTGGCCAGCATGACTAAACCGCTTCTGGCGCAACGGAACACTGTGAAGGAAGCCAGAGTGCACGGAAACGCCGTTTACCTTCCTGCTGCAGTGGTACCTATGTTTCTACTTGCAGTGGTGTGTTTTGAACTGCTAGGTTGGCAGGAGCTGGGACAGAGCAATGGGAGCCACCCTGTTGCGTAGATTCGAACTACCGACCTTCCAATCGGCAAGCCCAAGGCTCAGTTTAGATCACAGCACCACCCACATCCCAAACAGAACCTGTTAACTCATTTCAACTCCTAAAGTTATGTATGTTTGCCCTATTTCACATTTCTCTGATATGTGGCAATCTGTAATTTCTGAGATTTAGAGTTTTTTAAAAAGGAGACCAAAGTCAGTTAAGGTAGAAATGGTGGTGGTTGATTAAATACAGCAGGAAGGTCAGGTTTATTAGTGCCTTATTCACACCCCAGTGATGTTAATAGGAACAATTCCAATTAGTACCAGAGATGTTTTATCAACTGTTTCTGATAAACACCTCCTTAAACCCCTTTCGACTGTGAGCCTCTTCATTAATCATTTCTACAGAGCCTGGATCTTAACACAGTGGTATCTGTTTAATAAAAAGAGTTTGGTCTAAGTCCATCAGTTTATTCTGTCATATTTATTTAGGAGATGTGTGGTGAACTGATGAAGAGAAGGTATAGCTCAATGGGAGTTGGGAGGGTTCCTAACTATGCAAGATGTTATATTGATTTTGATAGGAACAAATGCACAGAAGGTCGGTGCTATCACATCAGGAGAATACCAGAGGCATCACTGCTGTGCAAAGCAGAAGGCTAAATCAAAATAATTATATTTTGCTCTTCGGTAACCCATGAACTGGTGTAATTATAAAGGCTTCAATATTCTGGTGTCAGAACTCTGCAATAAAAATATGTAAGAGAGCAGACAAGCAATTCAATCATCTAAGCAACTCCTAAAGAGTCTTAGTTAGGAGGGGAAGTGAGAGAAAGACAAAAGGACAGTCATTTTAAAATTCAGTAGGAGATCACTGATCAGAGCTTTGGTCCATACATCAGATGAAACAAGTAGTGGTTTGTTTGTTTTTTTAAATGATTTTATTCATACATCAGGACAACAACAAAACAGACACACACACACACACACACACACACACACAGCAATAAAAAGATATTAGAAATTAGATAATGACAATAAAAGTTACAACCAACAAAACCTAAACATTTACACCACATAAATATAAATAACATTAAATTTTGACTTCCTTCACCCTGATATCAGCTTTTTAATTTATTTCTTTTCAACTCTTTCCTTTGTGAATTATTATTATGATTGTCTCACATACATAACCTAAGAATCAAGTAGTGTTTTTTTGATTCATAAAATACATTTCTGTGCAGCTCAGATTCGTTTATCCAAATATGCCTTTTCTGTTTTTAAAAAGTCCTTCCTGCTGCCTCCTCCAATATCTGGTAAGAAGAGCAAATTCAGCTGCTCGCTTTCTTGTTTCGTTTGTGTAGGAAACCTTTCCTGAACCCACACCCTACTTCTCAAAGATGATGTTCAATTCAATGAGATCTTCTATATAAATATATTTCTTAGATTATATGAGGAAAAGGGGATCTGAGGCCCTCCAGGTGTTGTTGGGCTCTAACTCCCATCATCCACAGGCAGCCTGGACAATGGTGAAGGATCAAGAGAGTTGTATTGCAGCAACATCTGGATGACCACAGCCCTGTGTGGACCAGTCCTTGGAGGTGCTGAGCAAATAGTTGAGCCTTTGTAATTATTGCTACTGCAGTTCCCACAGCTACCAAGGCAAGCAGCTTTTTTTAGAACAACAACAACAACAACAACAACAACAACAACAACAGTGACTTTCCTTATCAGCTGCGGGAGAAAACACTCTATATGTCCAACAGGTAGATCGTGATCTACTGGTAGATTACTGGACATCTGTGGTAGATCACTGGCTCCCCCAAAGAAGCTCAGCAACTTTGGCTCCCCTAAAAAAAAGCTCTACATCTTTGCCCTGAAACCCCCAAAACAGGGCTTTCCTTCCTAAAAAAAAGCTCAACTTTGACCTGAACCCCCCAAAACATGGATGGCTTTCCTTCCTAAAAAAAAGCTCAACAACCTCAACCTGAACCCCCCAAAAGGGGGTAGATCACTACCAGTTTTTAACTCTGTGACTAGATCGCAGTCTCTTGGGAGTTTGCCACCCCTGCTCTATAGAAAAGACCCAGATAGATTTGCAGTTGCTTCGCAAATGTATAAAGAGCTCATTTGTATCACTGAACCATTGACTTCAAGCAACAAAGGTTCTGGCTTACACTGATGGAAGAGGGTCAAATAAGCATCATATAGGCAAAACCCATCTACTGTATCTATCTATTAATCTATCTATCAATATATCATCTATCTATCTATCATCTAATCTATAGTTGGGTGTTGCCATATATGATGCTAATTTGACCCTCTTCCCTCAGTATAACCTTACACTGCATTAATATGACATAATCTTTCAGCACCTGTCAAGATTCACAGCCAGAAGGTGACAAACAAGCTGTGAGGGGGGGAAATAGAAATAGGCTGGCTTCTCAAAAGTCCTTGTTTAACTTTTATTTTTTTTATCACAACACTTGGAGAGAATACAGCTTCCTGAAGCACGAGGCCCCTTAAACTTGAAAAATGAAATTGATATGGAAGGTTCCCTCCACCTCACCCTCATCGCCTCACCGGCGTGCCTTTGGCTGTGTCCTCAGGTCGTCAAGCTGTCCAGCACTTTTTTAGTATTTCCATTCATATTGATTTCCCCTCCATTTTTAATAAAGTCACTAAATCCGTATCAGTGCCCTTATGCATAATTCAGCATCTCTTGACACCAAAGGCAGCTAAATAAAGGAAGCGATATGACTCCCATTAGAGATCTTTTATGTCGTAAGGCAGCTAAAGTGCACATCTTTGCAGCCTGTCTTATTTGCTCTACTATCTCACTTAAACAACACTGGCAATTT
Source organism: Darevskia mixta (assembly GCA_034641385.1). Taxonomy (NCBI): domain Eukaryota; kingdom Metazoa; phylum Chordata; class Lepidosauria; order Squamata; family Lacertidae; genus Darevskia; species Darevskia mixta. The sequence continues at coordinate 6,194,680 of JAWWNH010000001.1, read as the reverse complement.
TGCTTACTGTTGTCCTACTTAAAAAAAAAAAAATATTGTTACTCTGCTGCTTCCTAAACCATGTTTACAGAACAGTGGTGTGATCTACAGGCCTTAGGTCATACTGGCACCATACATTTATAGCACTCTCAGACCATGAGGGCGGCAGTTTGTGAAGGATGCTTGGAATTGTAGCTTTGTGAGTTCAACACCTTGAACAAATTACAGTTCCCAGGATTCTTTGGGGTAGTCATTACTGTAAAAGTGGTATAAAATGTTTGTGTGTATTTAAATGTATGGTGTGGATGTTTACTTAGACCAGTTCTGTCAGAACAAGACCTTTTTATTGGGGGGGGGGCAAATTTAATAAGGAAAATAAAGATTAAAATAAATTAAAGGGGGAAGAGAAAAGCATAACAACAGCAACAGTAGACCACCATTACTTCATACTGTGGATACAGACAGTCACCATCAGTACACAAAATTTTAGAGTAAACATTTTAAGTACACAAATCTGAAACATATATTAAGCCCTCTGGATGTCTAAATATGTATCTGCACCGAACAGATGCCTATGTGAAATATTTTTAAATGTAGCTAGGACAGTAAGGCCTTCAAACTTCTATGTAATAGATGGGGGGCATATTTATCCTTCAAGGCTTGAAGTACAAGTCTCTTAGCCACCATAAGAGCTCACAAAATCCACTTTTGTTGTCCATCCATGAATCCCCATACTACAGGGATATAGTTTAAAAGTACACAAACATCTGCAAATATCAAGGATTTTGCCAATACAAAATTTATGTGCAGAAGAACTTCATACCAAAAGGAATATATCACTTGATAATCCTGCATTATGTAAACAAACAGAATCATACCATAAAGTCCCAAATGAAGTTTGGTTTTTGTTTGTTTGTCTGTCTGTTTGTTTGTTTTAAAAAACAGCACTAAAACAGCCCATATAGCACAGAGAAAATATATTCCACAGGTGGAACAAGAGTAAAAGGGTCATTTTTAAAGGCCTGTGTGAGTTAAAAAATGCATTTGCTTGGTGCCAAGCATAGCTGTCAACCCTCCCTTTTTTTGAGGGAAACTCCCTTATTCCAATGCTGTTTCCCGCTGCTATCCCAGATTGTTGATATCCCTTAAATTTCCCGGATTTCAAAGGAAACAGCTCCTCTCCCTCCCTGCCGGCCAGGGAGGCTCCTCAGCTGCGTTGCACGGCTGCCAATAAGGAGTCTGAGACCGACTGGGGGCGGAGCTTGCATGCCTTGTGCAGCCAGACCCTCATGCCCAACCAGATAGCCAGCCTGCCTGCCGTCTATGCGCTCGCTCTTTCGCTCACCCATTCACGCGCGCAGTCTCTAGAGCGCAGGGTGGCAAGGCTACTTAGTGCCATTGCACCGCCCTCGCGGCATCCCTTATTTTCAAATCTGAAAGTTTGGAAAAATCCCTTATTTTCAAATCCGAAAGTTGACAGCTATGTGCCAAAGTGACGTTATAGCAGGCATTGAATTGGAACATATGTAGCAAGAAAAATGTAGCAAGAAAGATGCATTGCAGAAAAATGTAGCAAGAAAGATGCATTGAGTTGGACTAGATGACCCTTGTGGTTCTTTCGAACTCTATAATTCTATGTGCAAAGAGTCATGCTACTTATCTCATGCCTTTTTGTGGATCCCTTGGCATCATCCCACCCCACCACATTATTAAGAATATTGTCATTTTTCAATGTTAGGCTCCAAGCTGATATTCAGTTCCCACCATCTTGTACTCGTGTGTTAGAAAATATCCCATAGAAGTTCCAAGAAAGCAACAGTAGAGTGAGTCACATAGAACGGTCTCTGCTCCATGTTTTTATACCGAGAAAAATGTGGCTCATGCGACTGAATGGAGAAGATGTAACATTTGCCCCTTTTTCTGTGCATCTGTACCCTTAGATCCTTGGTGGCCTTTTTCCTCAGAGGAGCCTGACGGTGATTTATAGCCTGTTCGATTTGCCTTAATTGGAAAGGAGAGATCATTGTTGACAGCTTTGCCTTTGCTTAGAAAATAATGGGGTTGTTCCACTGGGAAAACATGTTCAATCCCTATCAGTATAAGAAAGAAAGAAAAGGTTGGATCTAATTTAAAATGGCCATTAAATAAAAACAGTATGTTTTATTGACCAGAACACATTTTCTAATGAATTAATGGATTATTCTAAATTTAGGTGAAACAACTAATTTGTACAGAACCCCATCTGTTTGGGGGTTTCATAGTTCAGGTTTCATAATTCTGTAGTCTCTCCCACCCCCCATCCCATCCCAAAATAAATCTTGCTAAATAGAATTTTAGGATTCATTTTATTGCATATGGAACCAAACCACTGGCATCTTGTAATACGGAATTTCAAAACTGAGATTTTGCTGTGGAATCTGATTTCATTTCTACCTGATGGTGCCAGTTTGTAAAATTAGTAATTTTGAAGCACACATGAAAGGCGTGCTCAGATAAATCTCTGCTCTGTTCCCTGTCTACAGAATCATGGGAATTGGTTGGGTCTGAAGGATTGAGTCTTGTGTACATGTTTTTGTAAATAGCCATGGGGTGGAGCTAAGGGGTGAGAGGAAAGCACTCTGTGCATGTTCAAAAATAATCTGCTCCTCAACAAGCTCAGAATTACAGAAATATAAACCAAGAAGATGAGAGATTACCACCTCAGCCTCAACATAAATTATGGGCCTTGCCCAGTGAAGGCAGCTATTAGTTCAGGATTTATGCTATAAACACCAGCTAAATTATTATTATTAGCTGTGCAAATAATTTGTATGCCCACAAAGGAATCTCACTGAAATTACCTGAAGCAGGCCAAGCAACAAACACTTGGTGGAAATAACCTAATCATCTCTTGAAATGAAAAATGCCTGGACATGCCTGCAAGGATAGCCCTCTGGGTCTGGAGTTGGGATTCAGAGTAGGCCCAAGGGTTGATGGGGAGGGGGCTAGAACCCTTTCGTTAGTGCAGTTCCAGGATTGCAGCCCAGAAATTTTAATGGGTACCAGAAGGGAAGAGAGCTTTCTGTTCACCTATCATGTACAGCTTTGGTTGCTATTGTTTTTAAACAGCACTTTTCAAAGGCTGGAATCTAGCAACCACCTTGAGATCTTCGTATGAAGGGTGGTATACAATTATTATTATTATTATTATTATTATTATTATTATTATTATTATTATTATTATTATTCCTGTCTACCAATGGTGCTGGGGAGTGAAAAACCTGATGAGACTGCACTTTCTTCTGATTGGCTGGCAACCCTAATCACCAAATAGATTCTTTTAAAAAAACAAAACAAAAAGTAAGGCAAGTCCTTCACATTTTGAACTGTATCTCAGAGGCTTTCAATATATCAAGATTGTTCAAAATGATTGTGTAATGGCTTTAATGTTACTGCTTATAAAATTTTCACCTTGATGATCTGGTCAATCTGTTCAAACACAGAGGGCTTGTTTGCAACCCTTCCTACAATAAATCTGCTTTGCATTTGGTGGTTGACCACCAGTTCTCTGCTTCGTGAATGTGTCCAGGACTAGCAACATAAACTGGCAAATTTGTTGTTTTCATCCTGGAGATAGGATCAGATATAGATCATTTTTGTATATTGCTGTAGAACAGGAGAATTGATGCATTGGAAAGGGTACTAGGTAGGAACTGGAGACTGTCCTCCTTTGGCAGATTGCCCAGGCAGGTGCATTATGTAACCCATGAGAGCAGCAAAATAACCAGACTGTACAACAGTGATGGGATAAAATCAGGCCAATTATTTATTGACAGCAGCCGGCAGGGCAAGGGTTGGCATGGCATTGGGTCCCAGGATCAGTTCAGCATTCCACAAGCCCCATGTTGATGGAATGGATCTACTGGGTTTGGATCACTCCAAACCTGACCCATCCAAGTGCCAATCAGATTGAGGGGGTGGGGGTGGGAATCCTTTCCAGCCCTGTCAACTAGTGACCCAAAATTGCTCAGTGAAGTCTCTAACCCAAGGGTGGGCAGGTTGGAAGCTCTCAAGCAGCCTTTTATAGGCTTTCCCCTCCCCTCTTCAGCAAGGGCTCATGGGACAACTTTTTCCCATGAGTCAATCACACAGAGAAGATACTGGGCAAAACCTTGCCCAGTATTTTGCTGCAATCTATGGGCCACAGCCCTGTCGGGCAAAGGCGCCCCATGCTTATTGGGCACAGAATGGGGCTTATGCAAATGCATTGATACTGCATTTCGCAGACACCTCAGTGGAGCCTTGGTTTAAATTTGGTTTTGTGTCTCACACTGCATAAGGTCTGGTGGTGTCCAAGTATTTATCTGGCTAGAGTCCTGAGAAATATTAGCTGGCAACAACATTAAACAGACAAGTTTTAGGGAAATTAAGACAAATTTAGGATGTCCTTCATAACCTTTTTTCAAATAAATTTCAAATTATTTTTCAAATAATGGACTGTTCACACCATGCCTTAGAGATGGCTTAAAAGGCCATTCCCACAGCTGTGAAACCTTATGGTAGGAAAGTCTTTCCTCATTATGACATTACATTTAAAATGTGCATTGGAAGCTATTCAATTAGCATCTTTGTTTAGCCTTGGAAACCAAATATTATGATAAAACAAATATCACAATGAAGCTTTGCAAGTCAAAATGTATTTTTTTGCAGATTCACTGCCACTTTAAATTTTATCTATCTATCTATCATCTATCTGTTTGTTGTCTTACACACATATGTCTTAAGGGAAGGTAAAATGAAAGCAACTAATGGGAGTGAAAAGCAATGGAGAAAACCAAGGATATATTTAAACACACACACACAAACACAAAACACATCAATCCAAAATAGAGACCCATTCATTCAGCAAGGAAAGTATTTTTTTGATACTTCCGGTATGCTCTGTTTAAAGAGTCCTGTATCACAGATATTTAATTCTGGGTTTTCATGGTAATTGTCCCAGGGCTATGCAAATGCCAATTTGACTTTGAAGTCTCTCTCCCTGGGAAATGCTGCTGATACGAGGTTGACTCTCAACCGCTATGAACACCACATGTCTGATTGCACTCTTATGCATATATTAACATTTAAAGGAACAGCCAGGCCGGTTGTTAGCCTTCCAGCAAGAGGGATAAGGCGACTCATGAAGATTCCTAATTAAACAATAAAGCTTTAAGTGGTCTTGAAGTAGTACAATTAATGCTGTATTATTAACATCTTAACTACAATCGTGATTAAGACTGATGTGGTAGTGATTGAAAATATAAAAACAAAATGATGAACAGCACAATAATGTCACATTTTTTCCATGGGTTTTTGCTTATCCCCAAAAGAGGATTTGCTTAACGCACTGGGGTGTGTGTGTGTGGATAAGCCAGGGAATATAATTTATTTAGAACTCTGTAGGATTCCAGAATAGGTAAAGGTAAAGGGACCCCTGACCATTAGGTCCAGTCGTGTCCGACTCTGGGGTTGCGGTGCTCATCTCGCTTTATTGGCTGAGAGCCAGCGTACAGCTTCCAGCATGTGGCCAGCATGACAAAGCCGCTTCTGGCGAACCAGAGCAGCACACGGAAACGCTGTTTACCTTCCCACCAGAGCAGTTCCTATTGATCTACTTGCACTTTGACGTGCTTTCGAACTGCTAGGTGGGCAGGAGCTGGGACCGAGCAACGGGAGTTCACCCGACCTTCTGATCAGCAAGCCCTAGGCTCTGTGGTTTAACCCACAGCTCCACCTGGGTCCCAGGATTCCAGAATAGCTGACTGTATAGGAGTATTTGCCACAGGTCAATCCAGAGTTGTGCACACAAGTCACATTGAAATTTGTGCTGCATTGGAGCCATAACACCCATTTTTATAAAACCTGCCTTCTCTGTTGCTTCTCTTTAATGTTAATGTAGCTCTAGAGCTCAGGCCCATCCAGTGAAGCTGAGGGTTGCTGAGGTTTGTAGTCAAGGAAGCACTAAGCAGATCATTTGAACAGCACAAGGATTTCTCCACCACAATGAAGCAATCTCTCCCTCTGCTCCTCCAGCGTGTTTGTGGGGTGTGGGGGTGGGTTTCTCCAGCCCTCCAGAGCAGATTTGGGGGTGGTGCAGAGGGAGGAGAAGGAGATTGCCTTTGTGCTGGTAGAAATCCTTGTGCTAATGCACATTTGTAGTTGAATACCACCCTCAATGTCGGAAGATTCAGGACAAATGAAAGGAAGTAAGTCAAATGTATATGCTGAAAATCACTAGTCATTACATAAACAAAAGGAAGCAGTTTTTCACATAGCACATAGGTAAACTATGCAATTCAATACCACAAGGCATGGTAATGGCCAACTTTGTATTAAAAGGGGGTTAGGCAGATTCATGCAGGATAAGGTCATGACGGCAGTGGCTACCAAATACCTGTAAGGTGGAAAGAAGAGAGAAGAGATGTATGATCCAAAGCTATGCTGTCTCTCCCTTCCAATCATATTCCCCAACTACTCACCATTCTGACTCCTACCCACAATCCCACACCTCCACCAATGCACACGAACGCACCGTCCACCCAATCACTCAATTATGTAATGCAGAAAATGAGGAGGCAATGAAACCGCTCAGTGACAGAACCATATAAAATTTCAAAACAAATTGCCACCCATCAATCACACCTGAAGGTGCAGTCCCCAAACCAATAAATATATCACGTTTTTAAAAAGCAAATCCAACGTCCTGTTATATTTGCATACAGCAAAAAGTCCATGATCTGGCGGTGATGTTAATTTATATTGGGACATAAATTAATCCCTCCATTTGTGCTGTGGGGCTGATAAGTTATATCAATGCACAATAGTCACAGATAGTAACATCGCCTAGCCGAGACCTGGATTCAGAGGAGGATTGGGATAATAATGGTCTCCAAATACTAAATCATATTAAAGTGCCACATTATGTAAATGTTTAGCGGGTGCAATGCTTTGAGGAAAACTACCTTTTTTCTCCCCCCCTTTTTTTTTTGCCTGTATGAATACTCAAATGAATGTTGATGGATGCTGGCATGATATCAGCATATGACCTTGCAGAATTAGCATACCAAGACCTAATGAATCATTGAGCCTCTTTTTTTTATTAAAGTATTAATTCTCCCCTAATTGAGGTTTCGTTAACAAATTGTTATTGAGCTTGGACTTATCTTCCCTGCCCCAAATATTTGCCAAATGCCAGGTGCATCTTCTCTGCAGAGGTGTCTTAGCTGTAAAAATTAAAGTTATGCTGCTTTCAATCATTGTGAATACTATCATCATCATCATTGCCACTGCCACCATCACCACCACATACTCGCAATCCATTTCCAGAGAACATCCTACTTTACCTTCAGCATTTAAGCATTAAAGCCAGAGAACCATGTTAAATTGTCACGGGTGTTATTCAAGAACCCTAAAATTTGTTGTGTCAAGTGATCAATAACAGATAAATCTCAACACTCCCTCAAAGCTACCGTTCCCACAGCTCCTCAGTGGAAGCAAGTCATTATAATTGTGCCAAAGCTCAGCCTTATAGGGTGGCAGGGCTGCATCCAACTAAAGCACGACTATCCTTCAAAATCCGCACTTTTCTAGTTTATATTATGTAGTTTGCCACCCAAGCAATGCTTATTAAGGGAAATTGCTTGCAGAAATGTGTACAATAGTAAAAACTTTATACAAATGCATTTCTTAGGACAAATTTGCACCAAAATACTGATGAATTTTCACAATATTGAAAACTGAATTTAAGACTGGGGAAAATTAAGGATCTGGGAGAACTGAAACATCCTGATACTTCCATCCCTAAGAAATGTAACCCAGTGATTTGATCACTTTGGTCACCCTTTTCTGTACTTTATCCCAGATTAGTTAGTTAGTTAGTTAGTTAGTGTGACTAGAATAGTGCACACTATTCCAGATGTGGGCTGCACCATCCACTCATACTGTCCAGATGCACTGGCTAGGCTGGGGAGACAAGAAGCTTATTTGTTGGTCCCAGATTTCATGGAATTGTTAGGAAATAAATGTCATGCAACTTAGGATACAGTTAAAAATAGTCCAAATTCCTCTATAAAGCTTTATCTATAGCCTTAAAAGAGATGAATTAATATTTCATATAAGTAATGCTAATTGTTTGCTAAAAGGTCAGCAAAATGCACAATTAGAATATATGAGATTTAGGGGAAATATGCTTATGTTCCAACAGATGAAGTTTTTAAGGCTGAGCAGTAGCTTACAGTTTGACAAATTTACTGATGGGATGCTTCTGCAAATGCCTTCTGCAAAGGTATTCGACTTCATTAAGTGTATAAAAAAATAATATTTGAAATGAAATGGTTTGGAAATAGCAAAGTGCATTCTTGACATTAACCATGATGGACAAGAAGAAACAAAACAAGAAGTGATTACAAAGTGGCTTACAGGAAGCAATGCATCATTGTTTTAACAGTCCCAAATGATGGAATGCAAAGGCAGAGTTACACACACACAATTCAGAAAGGGCAGGAAAACATTGCTAGTAAGTTAGCAAGACAAGCACTTTTGGAAACAGCAGCAGAAAATTGAAGGGACAGACTCTTTTAAAAGACTATCTCCATGGAATCTTGAATAAATAAAAGGGAGAGGATGGGTATGCCAAAGTTGGAGCCAGCAGGAGGTGGCCCAGTGACCTTCTACTGAACTTTAAGCTTGCTTACACAGTTTCAAAACCAACCACATGCTTGCTACTAACAGAAGCATGAGGCATCCACCGGAAGAGGCTAAAGGCATTCATTTTCAGTGCCTGCAGGTCTTTAGCTTAAGGTGGTAGCCACTTACACACAGCACTGAAACAACAAACAAACAACGGAATGCATCACTCCAAAAGAGGACACAAATGTCCATCAAATTTGCATATGCTAACTTATATGTAAATATGCCAATTTAGAAATAGTTATTTGAATAGGCATACAATACATCTCACCACAGTGGAGAAAACTTTGATCTGGTGACCTGTATCTGCTGCCCAGATGCTCACTGTTATTGGGCAACTTCAGGTGTCCCCCGCCATTGGTCTTAGGGTTCTTAAGTACTTAACCCAAATTAAGTACTTAACCCGAGGTACCACTGTACTGACAAAGGGCAACACTTTGTACCAAATGTAACCAGCAGTGGAGAGATAAAGTACCAAATGCAAAGAGCAGTGGAGGGATAAAGCACTAGATTATATAGCAGATGGAACAAAAGGTTCAGCCAGAATGGGATTAGCACCCAGATGGACAGTAGTAGGAAGCAGGGCCCCCCCCACACACAAATGATATCTCAAGAGTTTTCAATATTCCATGGACAAGTCCCAGCAGCCAGCACAGGTGGTGGAGGAGGAAGTGATGTCCTTCTCAAACCACACCAAAGCTGGAAGACCACCCAGCCGCTGCAGCCCCAGTAGACTGCAACCACTTCTCTCCCTTAGCTGGTGGTAAGCATCCATTAGCTATGGAAGAGTAAGAGCTATGAGTGCAAAGAGAGAAATACTCTCAGTGGCTAATGCATTGCTGTCATCAAATAGGCATATTGGTTTCAATCAAAGAATTGATACAACCAAACCCGTGAATAGCAAATCAAAGCAGAACACTGTTCTTGTACTTGATCTCTTATAGATCAGATCCATCTGTTTTTGTATGGAGAGAGAGAGAGAGAGAGAGAGAGAGAGAGAGAGAGAGAGAGAGAGCAAATAAAATTAAAAGCAAGCTTCCAGATTCAATCTGATTTTTGTCTTGGGAGAAATGTGTCAGAAGGACTGTGGCAATAAATCATTGCCTGAAACTGTTAGCTTCTACATTCTGCACCTTCCTAATATGTAGTATGGCCTTCTAGCCTTTTAATTACATTTGTATCCCACCTTTCCTCCAAGAGATTGTGGAACAGAACCATCTAGGTAGCTCTGCTGGTCATTGGAATGAGCTCATTGCACTGAAACTAGCTCATCAGACTGAAACTTGAGCCCTGTTCACAAATGTGTTCTGGGGATGAATGGAGTATATGAGGAGCAGAGGTCTTCATAGACCCTCTGATTTTAAAAAAAATGTAGAAAGATAGCTTCAAAGATTCTCATTGCTAATCCTCGATTCAGGTTTGTTATTCAATCATAATCCAAATATCCACTATTTCTTGTGTCCAATGGGCATTTTAAATCACTGCAGTTGGAAAGTATTTCTCATGAGTCAGTGTGGATCCAGAAACAATTCCAAGTACCAAGTCACCTACCCCTCTGTCCTTTCGCTCCCCTCAATGTGAGAAATACAGTTCAGTTTCCCTTTCCACTTTGTAACCTCAGTCCTGCTTCATCTGATTGCTCCATTCCTCATCTTTGTATCACCAAACAGCCCCATCCATCATCCCTGCCAGTCACTCATTTCTACCAACACTGAAATCTTTATAATTTAAATATGACAGTCTTTTTTGCCCGTTTCCCCAAACATCCCAGCACCAAGTGATTTAGTGTCTGGGAACAACTCACAGAGTGGCTGGACCTCACTTTCTCACTGCGAGATAAAGGTACACCTGCAAGGAGAGACTTGCCAAAATAAATCAAGAGCTCTGGGCTGTGCTAAACTAGGGCCATTTTTATAGCATTTAGATGATACTGCAATGCCATTAACCAGAGTGCAAATGATTGAGCAGGTGATAAATTCTGGAGAGGAAAAAGGCATTAGGCAGTTTTAAATCCATAAAAATACCCACTCTTTTAAGCAATAAAGAGTAACCGGATGCCCTTTCCCCCACTCCTTCAGAATCTTCATCTGATTTCTGACGTGGCATCTTCCAGGCCATTCTGTCAACATCATCAAATTGTCACTGTCCTTTTCACCAGGAGGGACTCATCTAGCAGACAGCACAAACCACTGGAACTGTCTCTACCTCACAGGCCCACAGTAGGAAGAGTGACAGACCATGATGATCCATATTCAGCTATGCTGTGTTCCTTTGCCTACCAAGACAGCTGAGAGCCCATGCCAGTGGAAAACAAGGTTGGATAACCACTGAAGCAAACTATTACCATCATGTTCTGCTTCCCAGAGTCATCTCAGTCAAATTCATACAATACATTTAAAGCACATTGATGGCACTGTAATAGTCATGTCTTTCCTCTAAGAATCCTGGGAACTGTAATTTACTCCTCATTCATACACTTCCCAGCGCCCTTGGAAAGCTAAAGTTTCCAGGAATAGTGGTGTGTGTGTATGGAGCCTTGACTGATAAAATGGCATAAGTGTTTTAAATGGATTGTGTGGATGTAACCTTAGTTGATCAGTGTGAGAAACAAGATGCTGAACTAGAAAGGGCTTTGGTCTGATCCAGCAAGGCTCTTCTTACATGTTAGGAATATTTAGGCCTATATTTTCCTTTCAGGAAGGCAATTCTCTCCTTTGGGCTCAGCTTACACAGAACCTTCCAGGACTTCTCTATCTGAAACCTGGAAAACAAGTCATCCAAAATTCTTTTGTACAGGTCTGGCTCCAGGGATGAGGGGAGGTTTTCGGCAGGGTGTTCCTATTGGTCACAGTTGCAGCTGTATCTTACTTTTCCCATAATGCAAAGTCTTGAAGTTCTATCATTCCTGGACATTGTGGGTCAAAATTGGCCACCACCCAAAAAAGTATGGCCCCCAGCATGCAGGCCATTGGTTTTTAACCTATAATAGCCCGAGAGAGACAGAACTTTTTCTAGGGCACTGCATTTTGGGGAAACTGAAAATGTGGCCAGCATCATTGGCATCAGTGAGTTCTGGCAGCTGTCTGAGTGTGCCAGGTGGTGATGCCAGGCCTGCCTATAACTTTGTTGTTTAAAAAAGGGGAGAATGTTAACAGATGTAACTTGTCATGCAGTGGGAAGAAAGCTGAAAGCTGTAGAAATTCCCAATTATTCCATGTCTTCCATTGCTTCTGGTGATCCTTCCCTGCAACTGAAAATGCTCAGAGAAATCCAGTGTGTGCTTGTGAGATATGTTGGAGGCATAAGCCACACGGAACTCACTGAATTTATCATGCCTGGAGAACATAATGCTGCTCATTTATTCCGGTTTAATCCCTCCCCTCACATTATGTTGCCAAAACAATTTGGAAACCATCCATATTTTCTTTTTAATGTGACCACATACAGTTATAAGGAAAGCTAATCTCTCCTCAGAGAAAATTTAGCAGACGAAAAGTTACACAATTTCTTTTTTTTAAAGAACCAAACTCTCTCTTTAAAAGTAATATGAAAAGCTGATTTGTAAACTCACTAGTCTCATAGCAGCAAAGGGAATATAAATATTCAGTGACTGAAACACAGGGCGTGAGTATAATGAAGTGCTTGTAGAGACTAACCAAACATGCTCCCCAAACTTTGTGAATTCACAGTGGCCTGGCCTGTACATCACACTGGGCCCAATCGCAACTTAGCATGAACACGCAAGCAAACAAACTTCAGGAGAGGATATCACAGCTGCTTTGCTCCTCCCCAGTGTTCTTGCTGTGGTGTCATCCTGAGATAGGCTTACCATATCACCTGAACCCAGGCTTGTGGTTTAGCTTTCCTGGAAAACCATGGTTTGTAAACCATAGTGCAAAGCTTGGTTGCAACTGATGGCATCAGGGAGGGCTCTGTAGGCGCATGAGCACCCACCGGCGCCAGTTGGTGACCCCTGATCTGTATCATGAACTGATACTGGTTTTATACCATTTTAACTGTAATGGCTTTTCACAGAGATCCATCTGGGAGTTTAAGCCCAGAAAGTTGAAAATTCTGTTTAGACAGGTGTCCACACTTCTTCCTTCAAGGTGCCATAGATAGGATTCTGAGGCAGTCTCCCATAAAGACACTGCCTAGACTCAGAGCTACTTAGTTTCAGCCAAGTTTGCTCTGTTATGCCCCTTCAAGATGGGCCTTTTCATGAGGCAACCTGAGGCATCGGTGGTGTACTGGGTGGGGCCTGAGGCACCAAACTCACATCCCTACCCATTTGCCTCCCTGCTGTACACTGCTGTCCCTGTTGCCCTGGTAACACTGCAACTTGGTCAGTTGCTCTCCAGAACACCACCACCTATTCTGAACAAGGAAATTCTTCCTTACTGGGAGGTGACCAAGAAAGTGCCTCAGACTATTACTTAAAAAGAACCTAAAACTAAATTTGAAATAGCCTTTCTAGCCACAACAGTGCAAGCACTCTTCTAGAGCAGCTCTCCCAAAATGCCTTACTCCAACAAAGGATCCCTTAAAGTGAAACAGAGACCAAAAGTTTTATTAAAGTAAGCAGGAGGGACTGAGCAGAGAAGGAGTGGGTTGGAGGTGGCAGCAGGATGTGATGGCAGAGCTGCTCGCCTCAGGCAGCATAATACATTGTGCCGGCCTTGCTTCAGGACATGCCCTGAGACCTGGAGTGGGTAACAAGTGGCCTTGGGATCCTTAGCCTCCTTTCAAAGCCACAGTCCCTGGGAAGGCAATGATTATTAAGCCCATCTAAGTCTGTACACTCAACACAGGAAGCTGCTAAACAATTCCCCTCACATAAAAAGCAGGATTTTAGCAAAGACTTGAGAAGCTGCCTTATAGTGAAAAAGATCATTGGTCCATCTACCTCAGCAGTGACTCTCCAGAGCTTTAGGCAGTGACTTTCCAGGGTCTTTCTTAACATCTCTTGGAGATGCTAGGGACTGAACCAAGGCTTTTTTGGCTCAGTCAGCAGCCATAAAACTCTCAGCCTATTTCAAATTTCAGTATCTCCTTTGCTACCCTTCTGACTGTTGGCTCATCAAAGGAAACGTCCAGCTGTCTGCAATATAATTGGGACTTCCTTGACTTCTCTGAGACTTAAATAACTCAGCAAACACTACCCCACCTTGATAACAATACTTCCTCCTGTTGCTTCCCCCACTCTTCTCCTGCTGTTCATATGGAATAACTGTCCAGCATGCCTTTTTTCTTTGCCGTTTGTAGTGCTGGGATGTGAGCCATATTTTTTTTCCTCCTGAGTTTCCACGAAGATGCTTGAAGACCATGTAGATTTGGGGGGGGGGCGGGCACGCAATGGACGTGCTCTCTCTGAAGGGGATTTGAGAAGCATCACACCCTGGGGTGGATGGGTGGCAACTTGCTTGTCACACACAGCAGTTGTGGCGAATCATTCTGAAGAAGACAAAAAATGGTTTCTCTGAAAGTCATGTTTCTTGCAAGCGATGTCAGCTGTCAAGCGAAAGGAAAGAAGTCACTAGAGAGATGACAGCCCAATAATACTGTTATTAACAATGTCCTTTGTTAAATTAACAATGGCTCCTCTGTGAAGATAAACTTATTGTTGCAGCTAATTACTGCAGACTATAAGTAGGGTATTCAGCATTCTCCACATGCGCTTCTTAAGGATGTCTTCAACTATTTGACCTACTAAGGCAGTAGTCTCATGCACCTGTTTGCCAAGTGTTTATTTTTTAAAAGAAAAAAAAACATAGCACATGGTAGGGGTCAGTTATAGAGCAGGTCAGCTTGATGGCAGCTGACCTGTAGGAAGAGCAGCTCCTATGGGAACAGAGCTAATAACAAAACACTTTGTGGTTATAGCTGCTTCTGGCAGACACATTTGGCTGAGCTTTTGCCTGGTGAGAAATGAACTTGGATGGTTGTGGATATAAGGGCAAATCTCACAGTTGGCACTGACGGCCACCAACATGGATGGCTTTAAAAGAAGATTGGAGAAATTTGTGGAGGATAAGGCAGTTAATGGTTACTAGCCATTGGGACAGCTGGACTACCAGGTGTGGGGGTGTTGCTGAACTGGACCTCCCATCTCCACTGGCCATTGGCCATGCTTGTTGGGGCTGATGGGAATTGTGGTTCAGTTGAAGGCCAGAGGTTCCCCACACCTTAAGTAAGTGTATTAAACACTGACTAATCTAATAATCTGGGGGATTATTGGATGAATTATTTGAAACCCACATGAATTCTTTTCAAACTGCAGAGAGCACCTCTGAATACAGGAAACCAAAGCACCAAATCTAGCATGCATAGACAGCTTTATGCATCAAAAAAACAGCATCACAGTAGCCTCATCCTGAGCAAGTGAGACTGTTTAGTTACAACCCACAGCTTCCAGCCAAGCAGTATACAGTATGCTTGTGCTACATCACATCAGCAACTTTCTAAACTACCCCAGTCTTAGCAATGGGGATATTGGATAGATTTTTATCTATTTCAGATCGTATCTCCAATATCGCCTAGAGCTGTCTCATTCTACATAGCTATATACATGAAACAGAGCTTTCTCATTCCCACTGTAAGTTTTTTTTCTCACAGTCCCAAAGCAGAATTCATTTTAGTTTACTAAGCCTTATCATTAATTTATGATTAACTCCTTTGTTTTGGTGTTTTCCTCCCTCTTAAAGATTAACCATGTAACTAAAACAAATGTCTTTAATAATGTTGCTTCAGTTTTTATGGCTGATCAAAACAAATTTCCTTCATTTTTTATCGTTTTTAAGTCACTTGAGAAGCAACGATTAAAAAGAGAGCATTTCCAGAATGTTGCTGGGGGAAGGAGGAAGAGAAAAGAGAAGCTGTTTGGGTGGCTGCATTTTATTTGCATTTTCTCTTGCTTTCAAGGCAAATTGCTTTATGGAGTTGCTTTTTGACAGCAGCAATGGGAGCTGCAATGAAAATTCCATTTTAGTCAAAACCTGACTTCACAAACAACACCACTTTCCTTACCAACCCCCACCTCCACCTCCCCCCACCCCTGAGTTTAAATTCAAGGTTCCTCCTGCGATATCACACTCAATCAAATGCGACAGGTTATTTCTATTAAAGTTTGGGGTTGAATGGAGACTAACTAGAATGGCAATTCTATGGCTAATAATTCATTCTCGAGGTGGAATTTAAGAAGATCAAATTTATAGCCTCATTGAGATGGAAAAACTGCTTGTTTTTGTTATTCAGTGAATTTAAATAAAATCCATTTCCCCCCCTCTATGCCTTTTTAAAGAATCTCTCCCCCCCTTTCTAATTTCCTTTATTGGTGTATCTGTTTATTTCTTCATATTTTGTTGGCAGGTGCCTTATTAGTCGGTACAGTAATTGTTCCTCTCTGTGAAACTTCCAGTGTCATCTTTAGAGAAGGAGCTGCGATACAGCCACAACCAGCATTTCTAACTTGCTTTTTCTTCTTACTGAAGGAAAGCACATTTTATCAGCAAATCTCAGAGGATGAGGATGAAAGGGGGGGGGGGGAGAGAGAGATGTATTCAAATACATCAGCATTTCTAAGGCTTCCATTTTCCACAACATAGCTCTTTTGTTTAACCTAGCATAATTAAAGCTTAATTCCCTTCCATGCTCTTTTGTTTCTTTTCAGCCAAATGCCTCTGACAGGATTGTTCTGTTACACACTGCACACACTTTGAGGCACTTGGTGATGCTCTTAACTTCAACTGTGTTTGAAGAAAAAATGCTAAGAGCACAAAATGTGGAACACCGTATGAAGCTTCTTCACAGGCTCAAATCAAAAAGCAGGCTGTTCCAGAGAGAAATGCTTATGAAACAAAAATGTGGGCTCTTTCTTTGTTTGGTGTGGCACAATTAAGGAAAAGCTTAAATAGCAGAGGATCAGACTCCCGTAGGATTGTAGAGCTGGGGCGGACCCAAAGGGTGATGTAGTCAAACCCCCTGAAATGCAGGAACCACAGCTAAGGAATCCCTGACAGCTGGCCATCCAACCTCTGTTTACAAACCTCCAGAAGGACTGTCTGAGATAGCCTGTTCCATGGTTGAACAGCTCTCACTGTCGCATAGTTCTTCCCCCTGTTTAGTTGGAATTGCAATAAAAAGTGAGTCCCTGCCTTCAGATTTCGACTAAAACTATAAACAATCCTCACAAGAAACCTGACAGCATACAAGACATAAGCAGGTTGATATGAGCAAACTCTGATTGGGTCTCAGCTGCCAAATTCTGTATACAGTGGTACCTCGGGTTACATACGCTTCAGGTTACAGACTCTGCTAACCCAGAAATATTACCTTGGGTTAAGAACTTTGCTTCAGGATGAGAACAGAAATCGGGCAGTGGTGGTGCAGCGGCAGGAGGAGGCCCCATTAGCTAAAGTGGTGCTTTAGGTTAAGAACGTTTTCAGGTTAAGAACGGACCTCCGGAACGAATTCAGTACGTAACCAGAGGTACCACTGTATAATCTGCTTAAAAATGGATTCCACTCCCTGCAACATTTCTCTGATGAAAAGTGGGACATTTAAAGGGAACGTGGAACAGTCCAGGATCAAATCAGAAACCGGGGCAACTTCTGTAGCTCCGATACTGTTGCTGGAAAAGTGGGGCACTTGGAGGGTCTGGGATTCTAACACCATCTCTTGCACTCTGCATGAAAGGTGCTGTGCAGAGGTTGGTGTCAATTAGAAAACTTGCTGTTAAGGTACTAGGGACATTTGTGGTGAGGCAAAAGGGATAAGAAGATGGTGCAGTTGAGAAAAGCTTGATTTCCTGTTGGCCCATCAAAATCAATGAAGCAAAATGAGTAGGTGACAATTTAATACTGTGTGTTTGTGTTGCAACCTGCCAGCTACCCCAAGAGCAGGTTTAGAGTCCACCTGGATTCTGTCCTTTACAACTGTTTGCAACATCCCATTTAAATAGCAACACTCTAGAGGTCCCAGGCCCTAAGGAAGTTAGATTAGCCTCAACCAGAGCCAGGGCCTTCTCAACACTGGCTCCAACCTGGTGGAATGCCCTGTCTCATGAGACCAGGGCCCTGCAGGATCTGATTTCTTTCCGCAGGGCCTGTAAGACAGAGCTGTTCCACCCATAGCTGTCAACTTTTCCCTTTTTTTGCGGGAAATTCCCTTATTCCAAATAGGATTCCTCGCAAGAAAAGGGAAAGGTTGACAGCTATGGTTCCGCCTGACCTTTGGCTTGGAATCAACTTGATCCCCTCCCCCCTCTTTCCTTTTTCCTCCTGTGATGGAACTCCTATTTGGAGACTTCCCTGGCTTTTTTCTAGCCCATGTAGGACCAGTCTGGATAGTTGGACTTGGTGAAGATTTGACGGTTTCTTCCCCAAACAGTTTTTGATTTGAGTTTCTACTGAAATGAGGCTGCACTTTAATGTTGTATTTTAATCTTGTTTTTAAGTTGTATTTTAATCAATTGTTTTTATACTTGGTGTTAGCCACCCTGAGCCCGGTCTTGGCTGGGGAGGGCGGGGTATAAATAAAATTTATTATTATTATTATTATTATTATTATTATTATTATTATTATTATATGAACAGGAAAAATCAGTTTCTCTATGAGAAAAAATGAAAGATTTCACTTAAAGATTTCATTGCACTGAGGCCCTGATCTCCATAGATCCCAGTCTCATTAGTGGGTTCCCAATATCCTGCAATATATCGGTTCTCTCTGTCTGGCTGTGCTGACAATTAATGACCTGTTACTTATAATTAAGGACAGAATGGTGAAATCTGAGTATGTCAGAGGCATACCAATGGACCAACCAGACTAGCAGTTGAATCTTAACATAGCTGATGGAAGAGGCCTAGTGTAATGCAGATGGAAGACAAACAGTTAACTGAAGAAAGCAAGGACAGGTATTGTACTGGTTATAAGTTAGTCTGCTACATAAAGTTCTTTATGGTACTTGAGCCCCATCTGGAGAGATGTCTGATAACCCTAGATACATCAGTATGTTATGTCTGTGAGTCTGCACAGACAAATTGCAAGAAATGACCTGTTTCAGCCAAACGATCATGTCAATTTTCTCTTCAACTGGAATTTGCTCACCTAATTTCATAGGCCTGGGAACACAGCCATCTATCTAGGTTCATTGACTCAACTAGATTGATACAGGTGATTTGGAAAAGAAAGGTCATATACACAACAGGCTGCCAGAGTCACATTTTTTTTAGGAGTGTCCTCTTGACTTTCAGCACCATCAGTCTCACCTGGAGCCTGCATGGAACAAATTAAACGTGGCAGAAGGAAAGAGCAAAACTAAGAGTAACTAGGCATGAGAAAGTGATAAACAGAGACGTGTCCAACCTTATTAGCCATTAGGAAAAACACACACTCTGATCTACAAGGAGGGGATAGAACAGACATATGCAAAATCATCATCAGTTTGATGAAAGTGAACAATGTACGGGGTGATTGTTCGCCATAGCCCTAGAGCTGGTTTGGTCTATTAAGTAGATTGCTAAATTGATATTTGAATTGAGATTTGAATTTAAAGATTCAGCAGCAGAGGAAGCACTCTGTGAAATACCTTCTCACAGCCTTAGTTGCTCATCTGCTTGATAGGAATGATACAGAACAGCCTCACAATAACTTGTGATGACACAAGGGAATATTAATAGTTGAACCTTAGGCAGAAGGAATGGCCATAGCTCAGCCTGAGAGCCCATGCTATGCATGCAGAAGATGCCAAATCAAGCCCTGACCTCTCTGGTTAATAGGATCAGGGAGCAGGGGAGATTAAAGACTTCAGCCTGGGACTCTGGAAAATTCCTTAATTGTTTTATATTCAAAAGAATCTCAGGGTGATGTACAGTACAGAAAATCTAAATACAAAACAACAAAGTTCCAGAACATTGTGCACAGCATGGGTCCAGCACCTTATAAAAGACAATCACAACCATGTACAAAATAGAGATGAGATGTGAAACAAACAAAAACACAAAACAATATATACAATATAGAAAAATCCAGTACAGTATAAAGGAATTTCAAAACAATGTACAAAATATAGGTAAAACACAATAAGAAAGAAAGCAAATTGAATGCCAAATTGAATACAAAACAAAATGTGAGCATATGCAGCTGCCTAATATCAATATCAATAATAATAATAATAATAATAATTTATTATTTATACCCCGCCCATCTGGCTGGGTTTCCCCAGCCACTCTGGGCGGCTTTCAACAGAACATTAAAATACAGTAATCTATTAAACATTAAAAGCCTCCCTAAACAGGGCTGCCTTCAGATGTCTTCTAAAGGTCTGGTAGTTGTTGTTCTCTTTGACATCTGAAGGGAGGGCGTTCCACAGGGCGGGTGCCACTACCGAGAAGGCCCTCTGCCTGGTTCCCTGTAACTTGGCTTCTCGTAGTGAGGGAACCGCCAGAAGGCCCTCGGCACTGGACCTCAGTGTCCGGGCTGAATGATGGGGGTAGAGACGCTCCTTCAGGTATACAAGTCAGATCATTGGTCTGCCTAGCCCACTGCTGTCTACTCTGACTGGCAGCAGCTCTCTCCAGAGTCCCAGACAGTGGTCTTTCACCTCAGGAAGTAGAAATATAACAAAAATGTGAAGGTAGAAACATGAGGGAAAGGGAAAAGAGAGAATGAAGCAAAAAAGGGATTGGAAAATTATACATAAGCAATAAAGGTGTTTTGGAGGTTGAAGGAGTGTGGGCCCAAAAGGTGATTTTGTATGGATTTTGTATATTGATTGAATTAACAGGCAGATTCTTCCAGTCTTCAGATCCAGCCACATTCTGCCACTCACTGAATATGGGAACTAGGAAACAAGCTTCTTCAGGACTGAGGTTCGATGACCATCTGTCATGGTTGCTTTTGCAGGGAGTTGAACTAAATGACCCTTGGAGTCTCTTCCAGCTCCACAATTCTATGATACTATGCCTGGCCACAGTAGGTGTATGGGATGGTAGCTGAGGATTTCTGAGAGAGGCTTGATAAGAGACTGCTGTTGGGCTTCCCCAGACTTCAAGGGAGGAAAATTTGGGGTACTTTTCAGAGCTGTCATGGGCAGTAAGGCAGGGCAATTAGCAGACCCACTCTGTACACAACATGAAAAGACGTGCAAAATGCATATCAAAGGCTATGCAACATACTGACCGCTATCAAATTCCACCTAAAAATTAGAAAGAACTTATTGACAGTAAGAGCTGTTCGACAGTGGAATTTGCTGCCAAGGAGTGTGGTAGAGTCTCCTTCTTTGGAGGTCTTTAAGCAGAGGTTTGACAGCCACCTGTCAGGAATGCTTTGATGGTGTTTCCTGCTTGGCAGGGGGTTGGACTGGATGGCCCTCGTGGTCTCTTCCAACTCTATGGTTCTATGATTCTATTATCCTTGCACTTTCTTGATGGCCCGTTCCTGCAGCACATTGTTCATCTATTGAACACTGATAGCAAGGGCGAGGGAAATAGTGATTAAGGTATTTAGGTAAAAAAAAGAAAGGTGAGTTAAATGACATCCACACACTCCAAAAGGTGGACAAAAGACGACACGCATTTGCATATGCTTTTTTTTTTTTTTTTTTTTAGTGGAGGTGCCAATTTAGAAACAATTACTATAATTCAAATAGAAAGACATCTCACCATCGTGGGGAAGGTTGAGGTACATTCAACAAAGCCACTCCATTGGTGCCAGGACTTCCACTGGTGCAGTAGGACTTCTTCTCATCCCCCCACATGCCTCCCACCTGAATCTGTTCTGGAGGTTACCCGAAACCTCCAAAGCAGAAAATGGGATGCATGGGGAGAAGAGAAGAGAAGGAGAGGTACCGGTAAATCCTGTTGCACAGACAGAGGTCCTGGCACTAATGGGAGGACTTGATTGCATATGATCCACTGGGACCAGGTGACCTGTGTGCCTGTGTAGAACAAGGATAAAGTTATAAAGGAATTAAAGAGTTAAATAAAGTTGAAATGGGCATTAAAAGGGTGGAACAAGCAAAATTTGGAATGTGAAGGCTGTATTTGCTAGAAAATTATGAGACAAGGAACTGAAGATGCATGCAGGAGCTGTTGCTATAAGTGTTAAGGACAAAGGAAAGATGAGGAAATTGCTGTAAACCAGTAGAAGCTAGGAGGAGGAGGAAGTTCTGGCATATTTCGACATGACAATATGTAAATAATTGCAATGCTTTTGACATTCCCCTTCAATTGATATTAGTTACATTCATTTCGGCCCCAGCACATGGTGAGACAAACAATGTAGGTTTTAGCGGAAGCTGAACTGTAGCAGAACAGAAAGAGCACTGATTGCAATGAACGAAGGATGGAAACAACTGCTCCCTTAAATCCCATCTGTGTTAGGACACATTAAAAAACAACTTTTTAAATAAAGGCATTGTTAAAACTGATTTTTAGGACAAGGACCAAGGAGTCGCAGATGGAATTTCCCCATTGGGAGAAGATGCGAATCAAACTGTGTCTGCTGATGACTTGGCAGTACCACTGACAACTGGGCACGGCTGCCAATTTTTTTAGTATTTCATTCTAGATGGGTTGCACATGGTTAATGGGGGGGGGGACCAGAGCAGCTAGAATCAGCAGACTTCTCCTCCCTTAAAATTTCCAGGGCATTAATGAGTGATGAGGTTGGATGCAAAAGAATAATTAAGCACTGCAGTAAATTAGATTGATTAAGACCAGGATCATTTCTGACATTTCTAATCCAAAGTGAAGGACAATCCAGAGCACAGAATTGCGCATTTGTGACTTTTCTGAAAGGGCATCTGAGGATTAAAGATATAAGATAAATGTGAGTCATTAAAATGAGATGCTCACATTGTATATTCTTTGAGTTTATTTTTGCAGGGCTTAGCCCTCCCGGTGGAAAAAGTATACGATGCAAAGGAGTGGGAATGTCAGATCTACAGAGGGGTGCCGTCACTGCCCTTCTAACTCTCTTAAACCATTTAAACTGCACATTCACTTCTGTGCCAGCTTTTGAGTTTTGTTTTGCCACATGAGAACCGTTTTTGAGGGACTAGGTCTGCACAATTTGTGACCTGGCCACCACAGATCACCAGCCATGTATGGAGGCCTGGTAAATTCTTCAATAAAACGCCCATTTTTGCCTGACCCAGGCAGGTAGCAGAAATGAAAGGCTTGTCAAAGCTTTGCTAGCGACCATTTTGGTTGCTGAGCCATGTTGCTTAGGAAAAGCTCCAATTGTCCCTATTGCATTTATTTGTTAGGGGCAATCCGTATCCTTAGTAAGGAACTATTTTATTCCTATGTTTGCCTTTCTGGGACTTGCTTATTTTTTTATTTTATTTTTAGACTCCAATTCCAGCCAGCATGGCCAATGTTCAAGGAAAATAGGAGCTGCAATCCAGCAACATATGGAGAGTACTACTTTGGCTACCCCTGAACTCAGCCCTTTAAAAATTAATTATAACAAACACTTCAATAACACCCAGCAGATCTAGGAGAAGAAGAGTTTGGATTTGATATCCTGCTTTATCACTACCCGAAGGAGTCTCAAAGCAGCTAACATTCTCCTTTCCCTTCCTCCTACACAACAAACACTCTGTGAGGTGAGTGGGGCTGAGAGACTCAGTGTGACTAGCCCAAGGTCACCCAGCAGCTGCATGTGGAGGAGTGGGGAATCGAACCCGGTTCACCAGATTATGAGTCTACCACTCTTAACCACTACACCACATTGGCTAGGAAAGGAATTTCTAGGATAGGAATTCTTAACAGTGGCTCCAGAGTGTCAATTATACTGCAGTCAATTATACTTTTAAAAAAGAAACTGACTTTCTGAAGTTAGGAATGGTACAGGGAAGTGCACTGTAAAGTGTGGGTTGAACAAATGATTAACAGGGAGACAGGTGCACCAACTGTAGGGGGCAAAGGCATCTTGACCCCCTCAATATTTCTTTAAGGGGGCCAGGCTCCCTCAATCTTGAGGTGGCCCTGCAAGTATTGAGTGTATGTGACATCACATGTGCATCACAGGACCAATGGCCGGCTCCTCCAGAGTGCTTGGCCTCTGTCATGCATGTGTGTGACATGTGACAGGGGCCCCCAATCTTGGGGGCAACTTGGTGCCTCTGCAAGAAGATGCATAACAAGCAAATCAGGATGAATGAATCAGGACAGATGCTCGTTCTTGTATAACCTCCCCACAAACAATTCAGAACAAATGCTCAATAAAGGCCAGATATAATATAACCTCCCGGTAAGCTTTGCACAAACAAACCAGGATGAATGTTCAATAAATAGGTCAACTGTAGGAGCCCTACCAATTCAGCATTTGCACTTTTATAAGAACGCATGGGCACTGCAATACAAGAAGCCATTCAGGTGAACAACTACCACACCAGTGGCCTTTCCTCTTTCTTTTTGCTGATGATCTGGCGGGTGACTCACCTAGTGATAAATGCTGCATTTTGTAATTAAAATTTTAAATTTACAAGGTCCACACAGAAAGGCCTCTAAATTAAATAACAGCCATTTGCATACATTTCAGTCCAGGGGGCATCATTAGAGGACAGCACCCGCCATAATGAGCTGCTTTCATTAACTGTGCCCCAGTGATTACAGCAGGTTTGTACTTCAGGAGCTGGGAAACAAGTTAGCCAGGTGAGACCAGCAATGTAATTGTATGTCTTCATCCAGCGCACTTTTGCTAGATGTCACTTGGTTACTGGCCCGTGCTCTGTCGAAGGCAGCTGACTTGCACATTAACAGAATGCAAATCCTCAGAAGCAAAGGGCTAGCACGTCTTAGGTGCTTATGTTATCGTTGCACAGTGGAGCTACATTCTCAAATTGGCTTAATTCAGCAGCTGTTTATTTGCAGAACCAGAGTTCATTCTCCACCTTGTGCCATTTTGATATAGGACATAAATGGTTCCCTCTCTGTCTCTGTGCAAATAGTATAAGCATCTCTAGCAACATCTGAATACATTAGAAAAGGGGGTGATGGTAGGCATGGCAGACTGTATTCAGTTCATGTGCAGCCCTCGTGGGGGGGGGGATCCCAAGTGAAGAGTCCCGCCTTTCTCAAATGAACAAACAGGACACAATGTAGAATATATATCTTAATCATGTTCACTCCGCATTATACAAGGTATGACCGTAAAGTTCGGTGAATGGTCACAGAAATCGGACAGCGAGAAATATTCAAACATACATACCTTACAGGCCTTCAAAGTAGGCCCTCTCTGATGCAATGCACCATTGACAACGTTTGTAGAACTGTTGGAAACTTCTGGAGAAGTCCTCTTTTCGTATTGCTTTCAGTTCCCTCGTCACAGCAGCTTGGATGTGTGAAATGTTGGAAAATCTGTGCCCTTTCAGGGCATATTTCAGTCTTCGAAAAAGAAAGAAATCTGGTGGGGCCAGATTGGGAGAATATGGAGGGTGGAACAGCTCAGTAACCTCAGTAACGATTTCACGTGGATTATGCAATTCTTCTACCATCATTCGGAAGGACAAATGCCGATCCCACATCAATAACTCACAAATTCTGTCGACATTTGCCACCGTTCTGCTCGTCAACGGTCTGCCAGACCGAGGGTCATCTTCGATGGTTTGCTGCCCTTCATGGAAACGCTTAAACCACTCGTACACTGTATTTCAAGTTACAGCTTCATCTCCATACACAATTGTATTTTGTGGGTTTCCAATGCCCATTGTATGTTCAAATATTTCTCGCTATCCAATTTCTGTGACCATTCACTGAACTTTCCAATCACACCTTGTATAATACTAGCAAACCTTGAACATCTGTGGCAGCTGCTAAGCTGTGGAATTCCATCCCTACAAAGGAGCACATGGCACCTTCAATATGTACCTTTTGTAATATGCTGAAGATGTGCAGCCATATCCTGGACTTCAACACCCAGTGTGTGTATGTGTATAAATAAACATAAATATAAATACGAGAGAGAACCCATTGTATTTTCTTGATTGTAATTTGTTTTAACTATTTTAATATTGTGTTATGGTCAAGAGTGGTAAGAAATCAATTCATCATCATCATCATCATCTCACTGGGTGACTTTGAGACAGTCATACACTGTTATCCTAACAGATTTGTTATAAAGATAAAATGAGGAGAAAGGAAAAACCACATATGCTACCCTGAGTTGTCTGAAAGAAGGCTGGATAAAAAAGCAACTTATAATGCTGTAAAAATGTAGTGTTCTCTTGTTGTGAGTGACAAAGAATCTAGAGCTGCAGGGGGGGTGCAACTCAGGAAAGAATTATCAGATAATATTTTATAGGCTTCCCCAAAACTATTGGAGAACTTTGTCCCTCAGGGCAAAATGACTCCCCAGCTTCTCAACCTGCAAATAGGGCAGGGAATTTCAGGTCTTCCTGAACATTAATATTGTTGAAGGAAGGAATGGGTTTGACCCCTACTCTTTTCATGTCTTCTCTCATAACTCATTTCCTCTTTCATCCATCATTATATATCACCCAACTCATGATATATGGGTCAACTCAGTATTAACTGAAAACCAAAATGACCCAGAAAAGAATTTTTGAGATTTTTTAAAAATATTATTTTGTGCTCTTACTCCCCATCCCCAAAGCCCACCCTCCTGCCCCCTGAGAATATTCAGTGCAATTGTGGCCCTGTTAGGACTGGAGTCAGATAAAGGTAAAGGGACCCCTGACTGTTAGGTCCAGTTGCGGACGACTCTGGGGTTGCGGCGCTCATCTCGCTTTACTGGCCGAGGGAGCCAGCATACAGCTTCAAGATCATGTGGCCAACATGACTAAGCCGCTTCTGGTGAACCAGAGAATGGAAACGCCATTTACCTTCCCGCCAGAATGGTACCTATTTATCTACTTGCAGGTCAGCAAAAAAGGAACTTCATTGTCAGTGAAGTTAACTCTTTATTCAAGGAAACAAGCATACAACTCAGCCTAGTGGTCTCAGCAACACTTCCCAGTAGGTCTTGCCCCCCTATCAAGCAGCTGCCAAGACTGAAGGTCCTGGTCTTCCACCCTCTCTAAGGCTCCTTCTCTCCCAGATGTTTCCCAAGCAGCCTTAAACGGTGTCTGCGCACCTCTTGCTTCTGTTCAGCTCTTTGCATTACTCTGTGAGTTCTTGGAAACCAGAGGGGAGGGGAGCTTGTCAAAGTAGGAGAGGGAGACTCCTGAAATTCTTCAGCAGTCCCCTGACCCCGCTCCTCTGCTTCAGCCTCAGAGTCTGAACCGCTCCATGTCACAAGCTCTTCCTGCTCACTAAACTCTGCTGAGCCTCCTCCCAATCTTCTCCCTCTGACCACTCTTTGATGTCCCACCACCAATCCTTGGGCTCTGAGTCTTTCTTCTATGAGTGCCTTCCTTCCAGCTGGTGCCTCCCAGCACTCCTCCTTGCCAGTCAGTCCCTGACAGTACCCTGCAAATTGGGTGAGGAATATGGGGACACTCTTTTTGTTCAGCTACAAAAGAATCAGCAGAAAACAGTGACATGGGTGGTGCTGTGGTCTCTAAACCACCAAGCCGCTTGAGCTTGCTGATCGCAAGGTCAGCAGTTTGAATCTGCATGACAAGGTGAACTCCCGTTGCTCTGTCCCAGCTCCTGCCAACCTAGCAGTTCGAAAGCATACCAGCGCGAGTAGATAAATAGGTACCACTGTGGCGGGAAGGTAAATGGCATTTCCATGCACTCTGGTTTCCGTCATGGTGCTCCATGAGCCAGAAGCGGTTTAGTCATGCTTGTCCCATGACCTAGAAAAGCTGTCTGCGGACAAACACCAATTCTGGAGATGAGCGCCACACCCCATAGTCAAATTCAAATGGCCAGGGGTCCTTTACCTTTACTTACCTTTACCAGAAGATAGTCCAGATATGGTCCTCTATTTTGAGGGTTGTTCAGTCCAAGTAAGATTTAAAGGTAAGAAGAATGGGAGCCTTGAAGTTGCTCATCAGCAATGAGCAGCTGGGCAGGTGACCTGTATGACTCTTGTTTTCCCCACTGTAGTAAGGTGTGTAGTATATATTTCTAAATTTGCATCCATACATTTAATTTACGGGTGCAAACTTTCTGTATGTGCCCTGCACAAAGTTCCATGTCATTTTGGGTACAAGGCCTTTATTCTTACGGGCCCTTCTGTCTGTTTCACTGCACACCTAACCCTCTTGCAGAAGAATGGGCTCCACAGGAAAACCAAAGCCATCTTGCACCAAGAGCTTCTTGGATAGGGAACATAAATACTCATGTGTAGCTTTGCACATAAGCACAACTTGAAAGCATTTTTCCTCTTTCTTATGAGTAGAACTTTAGGCAGACCTTTTGCTATACCTTGATGGAAATTGTGAATAAACTTATTGTGAGTGGAAAATTTGACAGGGCCCCCAGGGGCCAGATAAATTGCCTCAAGTGCAAGATGTAACCTGCAAGCTTGTAGTTACTATTCTATGTTTTACACTGTGTGGATAAGAAAAGGAGATGAGAGAGGGGAAAACAGGACGTAAATTAAAGTTCACTGGCAACAAAATGCTAATTTCAAGCACATATTTATAGACTGACCTATATTGTTTGTGTTTGTACATATCTGTGGGGGTATACAGAGAGATTCACACACACACACAACAAGAATAATTTACTGTACTTATATAGTAAACAATCAAATCCCACTTTCTGAAATGTTGGCATTTTCAAACTATTAA
Source organism: Darevskia mixta (assembly GCA_034641385.1). Classification (NCBI taxonomy): domain Eukaryota; kingdom Metazoa; phylum Chordata; class Lepidosauria; order Squamata; family Lacertidae; genus Darevskia; species Darevskia mixta. Next base: position 6,166,284 of record JAWWNH010000001.1, on the reverse strand, counting down.
TCTTTCAACATTAAGTGATTGAGAAAGACTCCCATCATACCCATTCTATACAAATGGCATTCTTATTTATCTGAACATCTGATTATTGAGATGTACTCAAGCATGTTTGTCTTAATAGGTCTGGGTGTTAGTGAGCCACTGATTTCTCCATTCAGCACACATCTTAGAAAGAATGAAGTTATTTTCCCCAAACTTTAAACTCAAAAGAAACAGAATGCAAAAGCAGAATGATTCAAAATAGCATAAAATAGATTTTGTACTTCTGGACTTGTTCTATGCAAAACAAGTCATTAAAAGGAAATAAAAATAGGATGCCTCCTTTGCTGAATTTTTCTTTTAAAAAAAAACCCACACACACACTTGTGCTGTCAATTAAAAATTTCAAAAATTTAGCAAGCACTCTTCTTTTGCCATAGCACTGGGGGTGGGGGGAATAATTTTATCAAGTGGTTCCTATGGGACAGAAAAGTGGGGTTCATAATGTGCCCTTCAGGTGCCTCGTGTCCTTAGTGGGCTTGAGGGGAAGACAAATATCTGCAGACACACTAAATAATGCGTTCATGGCTCTCTGGAGCATCTTTGCTGCGTGTTTGCAGATATGAGTCACCTCTTCAAGTGTTAAAGTCAATATCTCCTGTCTTTCCATGCTCCTCACCTGGATGTGGATCCTGTCCATCTCCATGGCGTCATATTGAAAGGGATGTAAGTTCAAGTGCAAATCCATTTGTGCATCCCCAACCCCATTCTGTCAACTACATGTGGTTTACAGGCTGAGACAGCATTGCCCTGATTGCCTTGGCAATGAGGACCAATTTCACTTGACACCCACTGCTTTGTAAACTCTCTCACATATTTTCCCAAAGGGAATGTGGGAAGTTACAGACAATGAAAGTGGGCATATTACAAGGGGGCGAATGTGTTTGTGCCCATTTTAATTCAGCACAAGTTATGCACTTTGAAAAACCAAATAACCCTCCTATGCCTTCTCTGGGGGGCTGCTTAAAGAAAGACCTGTGTGCTCTGGGTGAAAGCACAGAAGGAGAAGTTCGGCCCAGAGAGCACATCCCATCAGCTCTAGTAGTGACCACCAACAATCTGTTGCTGTTAGGGCAACTCCCAAAAACTCCCAGCATGGAGCGAGGAGACAAGACCAGAGAACATGTTCCATCAGCTTCTGAAGGGACCATCAGTTGGCCTATGTTGTCCAATGTTTAACTGGTTCATTTTAGAATTTTAGAATGGCAAATTACAGTGGGTGCCAGGGCATAAAGATGAAATATCCACATCATGAATAAACAAATGAGTGATAGATATTTTCCTGGACTCTACCACTGTAGGCTGCTGTTGCAAGATATACATGTATGATTGCTGCTGCGCAAAAACAATGCCTTGCAGTGTGGGAGAAAAAAAAATAGTACATCAGGGATGAGGTTAGGTTGAACCCTTCTTCCTTTTTTAAAAAATAACATTTTATTGATTTTCCAAAAATAACAAAACGAGGAAAAAATCATAACCAAATTAAACCATATTTTTTGTCGATTTCACTCCACTCCCCCTCTTGGTTCCATTATAATATACTTGTTCATGCACATCCATAAAATACTTAACAATCAAATTTTAAAACCTCCTTCATCTTATTACAAGTGACTTTTAAAAGTTATACTAATGTAAAAATCTATACACAAAGCTTAAAAAAAATATGCATTAAACAGTTGCCCTTTTTTGTAATAATTTGTCCTGCACAGTTCAGTAATTTATTTTGTCAATCTTCTTCTATTTTCTTCTTTGGCCAGGGCTTCTTCCTTCCATGGGAGTTGGCTGGTCTTGGCCTGGCATCCAGTCTCACATATCAGAAGAAAGTCTTTCGCTCATAAAATCCATCAGGTACTGTACATCTCAGTATCATAACTTCAATTTTTTTAAAACAACAATCATTTCCCACATTTTCTTCAAATCTTTATATGTCTTTTCCCAGGCCTTTTTGATAATTTTACATTGCCACCACATAAGGTAGTCTCTTAAACCTTTTGCAATCCCTTCTTGTTTCTTCTCTAGCACAGTCAAAGCCTCCCAAATCATTTCACAAGAGGTACCAACTTTATCAGTCAGGTTCTCCCTCCTCCCTTCTTCCTAAGATGCTAGTTCTGTATGAGCTTTTTCGAAGAATTTTCAGAGCAAACTGTCTAGCATTCAGACATGCAACCTGACTTTCCTATCTTGAAGTGGTACAGCCCGGTGAAAGGCGTGATACTGCCAATGGTATAACCAGGCTCTAAAGTCATTGTCATCCATGTCAAATTGTTGTCGCTTTTGCGCAACGGTGTTTTATAGGTAATAATTGTGTTACTGATGATTTATATGATTTATGCTGCACTTGCAATATTCTATTATGCTCTGTTTTGTTATTGCTATTTATTGTTTGTCAGCTGCTTTGGGATGAAAAGCGGCATACAGATCCAAGCAATCAATCTCAAGTGAGGGCAGTCTGAGGAATGTAATTTAGATCCAGGCAAATTGTTTTGGCTGGCACCTTTCCACAAAGAAGTCAGCTAATTGAAAGAATCAAGTGAAAAACCATTGACTGGACATGACCAAAAAAAAAAAAAAAGACTTGGAATGTAAAATGTTTCCAATGCAACCAAATGAAAGTATATGCCTGTCATGATTTGAAGCAGCAGCATGAATATTAGATTCAAAAAGATATGAAATGTCACTGACTCCTTATTTCTCAGTCAATAGACCATATTGATCTTTAATATGTAATGTAACATGGGAGCAAGAAAGTGGAGGATAACTGACTTAGTCTTTCATCAAACATTGATTGCATATCCAGACCATTAATAGGATATAGAAAGTGATCTGAGGATATATATGGCAGAATCATAAAGATGGAAAGGATCAAAAGGCTATCAAGTTCAGCTTCTTATTGCAATGCAAATGGAGGGATTTCACCAAATGCTACCCCAGCAAATATCTGCCTGCGCCAGAACCCTGGGTGCCAGCTAGGGCAGAAGCATTTTCAGAATAGAACTAGGGTTTTACTCAAAGTAGACCTATTGAAATTAATTGCACTAACTTAGTCTTGTTCACTAAGTTCAATAGATCTATTGCGAGTAAAACTTAATTGAATACCACCCCAGGTTTCCATGTGTCTTTTCACGAACCACATCGCTGGTTTAGAGCATGCAAAACAGTTTCCTCCCCAACTCTGCTAGACACCAGTCTCCTGCAGTCTGATGGAGGGCATGCTCCAAGAGTTCTAACGTCAATGGCAATGTTTTCAACTTATTAAATTATAAACAGTTTGCTGCCTTTCCATGACACCCCATATCTACTGATTCATGTGCCTGCTTTACTCTACTTAATGGTAGGACTGACCTCAATAACCAAGCAGTTTTGCCCATCAAAACCATTCACACACCAGCCTTCAACAGATGAATCCCTAAGATCCACTGGATGGAGAGCACTCATTCATTCTTCCTGAATGAAATTGTATTGAAGCACAAGTAGTGCCCCTTCCCAGCAATGCCCCATGTTGATTTATGCCAACTATTGTTTCCTCAAGAGTTGGACCAGCCTCCCCACCTCTCCACCTTCAAAATGCCCCATTTCAGAGCTTTCTGATGGCAACCACCAGTGAGGATGACGCCATTGGTTATTTCTACCCACTATCCATTTGGTTGGGTCCATTGGGAATATTCTTGCCAGTTGGGCTTTTCTCCAGATGGTAGAGCTCCTCCGTCAGCAGAGGCAAGCCGTGTTGGGCAGAACTGGGCAGAGGGACACTACTCTGCCCATACAAATGCCCTCCGGGATGGTGAATCAGGGTTTTGGGTTGCTCTGCCCCTTGTGGGTGCAGCAACATGGAATCTCTACTCCAAATCTACAGTCAATGTGTATGCTAACAGTTGCTGGATGAGGTAAACACTGAGACTGCTCCTGGATCTGGTCTGTTCTCAAGCTATTATCCAACAAAACAGCAGCATTTTTTGCTGTTTCTGCCAAATCTAATTTAGATAACATCCCAGCTCTTTCCTAGGATGAGATGCAAATAAAGTCCCACATTAGATCTGGTATCTGTTTTTACTTTTCAACAAGCATTATTTTCCCTCCTGCTTTTTCATTAATGCCACTATTTGTGAAAATTACTGCTTCGGGAGATTCCACTAGCATATCCCCCTAAGATTTTCATTTCAATAATAATAATCATAATCATAATAATCTTCCAAGTGAATGTCAGAGGTCAGGAGATATAAAGATTTCTTTGAAAGTAAGTGCATAAAGGAAACACCTAATTGTCTTTATGACCAGAAAGGAAACTGCTCCAAACTGCCCTTTAAAACTGTTAAAGTGAAGAGCGAAGACATTTGGGGAGATGAGTAAAATGTCAATGTCTAATCGCCTTTGGCTCAGCCTACTGCACATGTTAGACTATTGTTATTTTTTAACAGCAAGTTATGTTTACTGCCTTATAACTATCTACTCATCACCATCTTCCATGTAATTCAATATGAGGAGAAATGCCTCCTGTAGATACTATAATTATTTGTGCCTTGTTTATTTTCTACAAAAGGATGCATTTTATGGGGCTCATTAAATGAATCCCAAATGTGCAATTATACATAGCTACATGATGCTTTTATGTCGGTGGCAGAAACTGGAAGTGCAGCTACACTTAGCTGTGAAAGATGTGAGGTGACTGAAATATGGACAGTTGAGACAGAGGATTCTGGTGAGACATGGGATACAAGTTTTCTATTCTGCCCTGCATTTTTTTGTAAGCAGCATTGCTTCCATTCCACTGCAGTTCATCTTCTGCCCCAAACTACATGATTCACCTCAATGTCTGATGTGGTGAACTTAACGTAACTCACATAATTTACATATATCATTAAGTAATTATGATACGCAAATTACATTGACATTATATAATTCCACCCCATTCAATTTCATATTCAAAAGAAAGTGCAACAACAATTGCCATTAGTATTCGCTGGATTGATTTTCATCCTGGAAAAGGAATTCCCACTCCCACTTCTGTTTCCAGTGGAATTCGCTTATATCTGTAGCCTGGACTAAGTTAGGTAAATCAATAGGACTCACCTGTCGCTTTCGGTAATCTAGGAAAGAATGAAGTAGGAGAAAGACATGCACAGTAGCTATTAAGTCAGTGCTTAAAATTGGTTTGTGTGTGTGTTTATCTATTTATTTCTACACTGCCTTTCAAGAATAAAATTCTTCCCAAGATGGTATGCTTATTTAATAAACGTCTTTAATAAATAAATGTTTATTTACACAACAATATGTTCACCGTTTATTTATATTTTGTTCCATAAAAAACAACATCAACATTAACAACAAAGAGAGATGGTGTGCATTTTTTTACTTATGCTGCAAATTAGGTTTCTCCGTGATAATTGCAATATTCATTATAGAAATTTATGAAATAAGCATGGCACCTTGGGAAGGATTTTATTTTTGAAAAAGAGTACATAAATGAATGCATGAATGATAAACAAATAAACAAATTTGTACCGGAAGAGTCAACCTTAGAACATAACTTCTGCTGCATCAGACTGAAACGCCATCTAGTTCTGTCTTCTACTTTCAAATGCTTTGTGAGGGATGTGAATCCCTGCTTCAGAGTTTGGCTGTTATTGGTATGGACTAATGCAAGAAGCGTAAGGGACGTGGGAGGCACTGTGGGTTAAACCACAGAGCCTAGGGCTTGCTGATCAGAAGGTTGGCGGTTTGAATCCCCATGACGGGGTGAGCTCCCGTTGTTCGGTCCTAGCTCCTGCCCACCTAGCAGTTTGAAAGAACGTCAAAGTGCAAGTAGATAAATAGGAACCGCTCCGGTGGGAAGGTAAACGGCATTTTCGTGCGCTGCTCTGGTTCACCAGAAGCGGCTTAGTCATGCTGGCCACATGACCCAGAAGCTCTACGCCGGCTCCCTCAACCAGTAAAGCGAGATGAGCGCCACAACCCCAGAGTCGTCCGCGACTGGACCTAACGGTCAGGGGTCCCTTTACCTTTAATGCAAGAAGCAAAGTTTAGTGTTGAACCATCAGACGGATGTAGTCAGACAGTCGTAAGCAAGAGTGTTGCAGAGTTACAGAGCCAAAACACCAGTTCAGAAACTGCCAGCCAGACAATCCTTTTGCAACTTGGGCACGTGTGTGAACAAGTTTCGATATGTTGCAGTGTGTATTGTTTTAGTTGGGGTGGATGGGTAGGATGCATGCACACTTGACATGCGAGAGAATCAGTGCAAGAGCCTAAACTGAAGAGCAAAGGTGTGGAATAGTGGTTCATTTCACTGCTCCGGACAACGGTCAATTAGCTTCAGGAACAGTGTGCTATAGAGCTGCCAAGATTAGGTCCAAAAGAGTTGGGGGGGATGCAGACCAGATGCTATAAGGGAAGGGAAGAAGGTAACAAAAGAAGCCTTGTCTTGATGAGATGAGAGATGACAGGGTTACCTGCAGATGGGAAATGAGCACTAACTGCAGGTGGGGTGAAAATGCTAAGCTCAATCAGCCAGGCTAGGCTGGGAGGAAGAATGGAATTCCCAAGCAGCAAGGAAGTGGATTGACCAGCAAGTAATAAAGGCAGGCAGTTTTGAATTGTTCAGAGTTGCATCTGAGCAGTAGCTGAAACCCTTCGGCTTTGATCACATTGTACTTGCACAATAACTTTTTACAAATGGGAACAGGAAAAAAGAATATATTTGGCGGGGGAGGGACTATGGAGAGACCCTATATTCCCTTTCCCATTGTCTGGCAACTGGCCAAAACACCAGCAGGCCAATCTAAAAAATAGTCAGCTGGCAACCCCATCAGCATATTATTTCTGTTCCAACATCCCTTGTTCTGCACAGTGATGGCTAACCTTGACACTCCAGATGTTTTGGAACTACAACTCCCATCATCCCTAGCTAACAGGACCAGTGGTCAGGGATGATGGGAGTTGTAGTCCCAAAACATCTGGAGTGTCAAGGTTAGCCATCACTGTCTAGGATATAGTTTCTTAACCCAAATAGATGGTGTGTGTGTTTTAAGGCACTTAGTTATTTATTCTACCCTTTAACATGCCATTTCCCAGTGAGATAGCACTTGTCTTTAGCTGGAGATTAAAATGTGCTTAGTGATACATGGGCTATTGGATTGACCTCTGATTTCTGAGAGCGTACCTGGAAACTTAACTTCTTAGGGAGAATTGCTGCTTAAATATATATGTTCCCCTTCAAGAACATTCACAGTGACTGGTTATCTGGCAATGGCATTATCTCTACTGTTACATTTTGCAGAAAAGTCACAGGTGTTACATTAGCAGGTAGATATGTATGCAGAAGTCTAATGCACGCCATAGATGTTCCCTTTGCTCTGTATGGTAACAAATGCCAGGTGTCCTTTTGAAGGCTCTCTCACTGGCAGCTGCTTATCTGTGTTAGCAAATCCCACGTGACTGGGAGAATATCTAAATAGCTTCTCTTCTAGTCTATTCTGATTTACATTACTGAGCTTGGATCTTCAGGAAGTTGTATTGACAAGGCAGTTTTCTCCCCATTTCCTGGTGAGAAGGCTGCAACTCTTTTTGAATAGCAAAATTTTTCTTCCTAACATCAAAAGCATGGAATTAATTACCGGTATATATGGGGGTTTTCAGATACTGTCCAAGATGTTTAGGTGGTGCAAAAATAAATAAATAATAATAGATATATTCTTCTGGGCAGGGGAACATTACTGATGAACACATGGCACTGACCACATCATGATTGTGTCTTCCTTGGTCTTCTCTCTTGACTGACTTCTTCTTCTTCTTCTTCTTCTTCTTCTTCTTCTTCTTCTTCTTCGATTACTCGATTACTCGTAGCTGAGTAAGATTGTCTTCCATAAACACGGTTTTAACAATGAGTCCGTAAGTGACTGTGGAGGCCAATTCTGGACCCACACATCCTTCCACACCTAGTTCTCGGTGTTTATACTACTTTTTTTAAAGATTTGGCTTGAGACAGTCTTTAAACCTCTTTTGTTGACCACCAGCATGACACTTTCCATTTTTAAGTTCGGAATAGGGTAGTTGCTTTGGAAGACAATAATCAGGCATCCGCACAACATGACCAGTCCAACGAAGTTGATGTTGAAGAATCATTGCTTCAACACTGGTGATCTTTGCTTCATCCAGTACACTGATATTAGTTCGCCTGTCTCCCCAAGTGATGAATCACACAGCACATAGTTAAACTATAGAACTTGCTCCCACAGGAAGCAGTGATAGGCAGCAACCTAGATGTCATGGAGTGGCTGGATGCAGAGGAGTGGTGGGAGGTACCAGCTGGGGAACACCCAAGGGAAGACGGCTCAGAGCCAGGGGATTGGTGGAGGGATGACAATGAGTGGTCAGAGGGAGAATCACAGAATCACAGAATCACAGAATCACAGAGTTGGAAGAGACCACAAGGGCCATCCAGTCCAACCCCCTGCCAAGCAGGAAACACCATCAAAGCATTCCTGACAGGTGGCTGTCAAGCCTCTGCTTAAAGACCTCCAAAGAAGGAGACTCCGCCACACTCCTTGGCAGCAAATTCCATTGTCGAACAGCTCTTACTGTCAAGAAATTCTTCCTAATGTTTAGGTGGAATCTTCTTTCTTGTAGTTTGAATCCATTGCTCCGTGTCCGCTTCTCTGGAGCAGCAGAAAACAACCTTTCTCCCTCCTCTATATGACATCCTTTTATATATTTGAACATGGCTATCATATCACCCCTTAACCTTCTCTTCTCCAGGCTAAACATACCCAGCTCCCTAAGCCGTTCCTCATAAGGCATCGTTTCCAGGCCTTTGACCATTTTGGTTGCCCTCCTCTGGACACGTTCCAGCTTGTCAATATCCTTCTTGAACTGTGGTGCCCAGAACTGGACACAGTATTCCAGGTGGGGTCTGACCAGAGCGGAATACAGTGGTACTATTACTTCCCTTGATCTAGATGCTATACTCCTATTGATGCAGCCCAGAATTGCATTGGCTTTTTTAGCTGCTGCATCACACTGTTGACTCATGTCAAGTTTGTGGTCTACCAAGACTCCTAGATCCTTTTCACTTGTACTGCTCTCAAGCCAGGTATCACCCATCCTGTATTTGTGCCTTTCATTTTTTTTGCCCAAGTGTAGTACTTTACATTTCTCCCTGTTAAAATTCATCCTGTTTGCCTTGGCCCAGTTCTCTAATCTGTTAAGGTCATTTTGAAGTGTGATCCTGTCCTCTGGGGTATTAGCCACCCCTCCCAATTTGGTGTCATCTGCAAACTTGATCAGGATGCCCTCAAGCCCATCATCCAAGTCATTGATAAAGATATTGAATAAGACTGGGCCCAAGACAGAACCCTGTGGCACCCCACTAGTCACTTCTCTCCAGGATGAAGAGGAGCCATTGATGAGCACCCTTTGGGTTCGGTCAGTCAGCCAGTTACAAATCCACTGAATGGTAGCATTGTCTAGAAGAGGGAGCAGAGTGGGAGGAGGAGGTGTTGGAAACTGAAGAGGTAACAGGGTTAAGCGAGCAGAAAGACCCTCCAAGTGTCCCTATTTTTCAGGGACATCCCTGATTTAGATAAGCCATCCCGGCTTCTGATTTGTTCCTGGAAAGCCCTGCTTTTCCTTAGGACATCCCTATTTTCATTGGAGAAATGTGGGGAGGTATGGTACGATGTCACTATTTTCACTGGAGGGTATGGAGTTATCCAATCCCCGAGCTGTCTGAAAGCAACCCTGAAAAGAAAGTGGTTTGGTTTTTTTAATGTTTAATGTTTTATTATGTTTATATATGTGTTGGAAGCTGCCCAGAGTGGCTGGGGCAACCCAGTAAGATGTGTGGGATATAAATAGTCAAAGTATCGATATGGAATGGGACGTCCCTATTTTCATCGGAGAAATGTTGGAGGGTATGCTGTTGGAGAGAGGAGTCCAGAATCAGAGGCAGAAGTGGAGGCTGGAGAGTAGTTGGGGGCGGGGAGGCAAGAGGCAGAGATGAGTCAGGCTGCTGCAGAAGCCAAGGTGTCTCCCTCTCCTGCTGTGACCAGTTTCCCTTCTCCCTGGTTTCCCAGAACCAGAAAATGTATAAAGAGGGAGGAGCAAAGATAGGCATGGCAATGGAGACTCAGGTTGTTTTGGAAGAACCTGGGGGAGGAGGAGGCTTAAGCAACTGTGGGGAAGTGGGAACCTTCAGTCCCCACAACTGCCTTGGGATAAGTTGCTGTGTTCTCTAGGCCTGGCCTCCTGAGCCAAACTTGAATAAAGAGTTAACGCTGATGCCGTGTGATTTATTGTTGCCCTGCTCCTGACCCTAGATGGCTTTAAAAGAGGATTAGACAAATTCATAGATGGGAAGGTTATTGATGACTAGTAGCCATAATGACAGGACGCGAGTGGTGCTGTGGGTTAAACCACAGAGCCTAGGGCTTGCCGATCAGAAGGTCGGCGGTTCGAATCCCCGCGACGGGGTGAGCTCCCCTTGCTTGGTCCCTGCTCCTGCCAACCTAGCAGTTTGAAAGCAAGTCAAAGTGCAAGTAGATAAATAGGTACCGCTGCAGTGGAAAGGTAAACGCCGTTTCCGTGCGCTGCTCTGGTCCGGCAGAAGTGGCTTAGTCATGCTGGCCACATGACCTGGAAGCTGTACGCCGGCTCCCTCGGCCAATAATGCGAGATGAGCACTGCAACCCCAGAGTCGGTCACGACTGGACCTAATGGTCAGGGGTCCCTTTACCTTTACTTTTAGCCATTATGACTATGCTCTGTCGCCACAGTTGGAGGTAGTAATGCTTCTGAATACCAGCTGCTGAAAACAACAGGAGGGAACAGAGCTCTTGTGTTGGCCACTGTGAGAACAGGATGCTGGATTAGATGGGCCACTGGCCTGGTCCAGCAGGCTCTTCATATGTCTTTTTGTTGTTAAACTGAACACACAGGCCTAACTGCTGGTGTCTCATGTATCCTTACAGGCTTTAAGTCACTTTTACGAAACAAACTGATTAAAAGCAGCATAATTGATACGAGCCACTTTCCCACACGTAGAAAAACATGAACACACACACACACACAGGTGCAACATGTCACATCATTAATATCAGCTACCAGGCAGCAAATTGCTTGTCATGCTTCATTTGTACTCATTTATGGCTATACAGGAGTATTTGAAAATAAGGGCCATAAATAAATGTTATACAGTTTAGTCAAACAGTTTTTAAATAAATTTTAAAAAATTGTTATAACAATACATCGGGATGATTTCTCTTTGAAATCTTAGCAAAGAGATAAATCCAATGGGAAGACAGAGGAGAGAAGAAGGGAAGGGAAGACATTTGCAAATAAGGACATATAAAAATTTACGAAGAGACGACCAGTGCAGATTTAAGTATTTAGACAATTTACCTAAGCTAATCTGTCCTTAATCGAAGTTAATCTGCCATAAATCTCCTCTCTTATTGCCATTCAGAACAGGAGGGCTTTGCCATAATAGAAAATAAGTGAAAGTGTCGATTAGCTTCCTGCGGTACTTAAGCAGTCTCTCCATTATCATAATGTCTGTGTACCCTGCAATCTTGGAGGCAATTCTCTTTGCACACAGCAGCTAGTGCAGTGTGTGGAGGAAGAACATCTATTTTCGTTTGACACATGAGAATCTCAGACATGGAGTACTTGGATCATTCCTGCTTCCTGAGCACCCCTGAATGCCAAACTATACATCACGTTAGTCACATAGCGCTAAAACAAAAAAAGGGTTTTTTTGTTTTACAAATAGCGCAGCATGGATGCAAAGGGTTAAAGGCCTCCTTAAAGGTTATTTCCAACACTGCTCTTCCACTGGCATGGGAGATTTTGGCTTGCATAACAGAACTTTCTCCTCCTTTTCTGTCCCCTGCGATCCCCTCACACACCCTCAAAATCTGTTCCAGAGGGTTGGGGGAGCATCCATAGCAGATACTGAGGGTGTACGGAAAGAGCAGCGAAAAGGGAAGTCCCATTGCATGAGTAGAATTCTGTGTGACGTGTTGGAAACAATTCTATTTTTTATTTTTTACTCTGCCATGGGTTTGAGTTGCTTCATTATTTTATATTTTAGGTATTTTCTCTTCTGTCTATTTCAAGCTGAATAATTGTGTACAGTGGTACCTCGGGTTAAGAACTTAATTCGTTCTGGAGGTCCGTTCTTAACCTGAAACTGTTCTTAACCTGAGGTACCACTTTAGCTAATGGGGCCTCCCGCTGCCGCCGCGCGATTTCTGTTCTCATCCTGAGGTAAAGTTCTTAACCTGAGGTACTATTTCTGGGTTAGCAGAGTCTGTAACCTGAAGCGTCTGTAGCCTAAAGCGTCTGTAACCCGAGGTACCTCTTTGGCAATACCTTGAGGGTGAGATGTAATATCCTGAGGGTGGGATATAAATATTTTTTTCATAAATAGATGGTGACATGAGATCTACAGTGCCGAACATCAGTGTACTTAACACAAACTTCAGTTCTCACACCAAATGCATAAGGATCATAGTGGATACCCCCAAGTGTATGGCATGCAAGGAGTCTGTGGGTGGCGAATTTGTTTGGGGCAAATAGGTACCCGTTTCTCGAAAGTAACTAAGCATGCCCTGTGTATTCTCCATTGCCAGAGACACCAATGAATCATCACCCTTCAATCCAGAAGCACTGGCAGGAAAGAAACTGCCTCCTTCTCGCAATGATAGCCGATCATAGCAAGCTTTATTGTGAATGCTGCCAAGTTTGCTACAATACATTACTGCATATTTTGTATTGCAATGGCACTGTTAGGCTGAACTAGCATGGTGATATACAATGTTCACAAATATTACTACTGCTCAGTCAGAAGAGAAGGCAATGTCCAGGTAGGAAAGACCTATGGACTGCATTCAACCAGCTTGTTGCGGTAGCAGTAGCAACTTCATGATTCCTCCTTGCACAAATTAATTTTCTTCTCCTCTTCGCCCTTCATGCCCCCTACACCCTCCCCAAATCTAACCTGGAGGACTAGGTGAACCCTCAAAACAGCATGTGGAGGAGGAGAGGGGAGATTGTTCCATCGGGCAAGCAGAAATGCTTGTGCTGATGGAACATTTCCTTAGCGCTACTTTGAATACAACCCTGTAAGATCAGCCCACATGGTTTCAGTCTTCACTTATTTACTGCAGCAGTACAGGGTAGTCAACAATAGAGAAATGGTTTCTTCTTGACTGTGAGTGTAAGTGAAGGCAGACTTTTAGCTACCTTACATATTTGTTTACATTTTCCCTTTGCTAACTTTTTCACCTAGGGAAATTTGGAAGGAACAAAAAAAAAATACAAATGTAGTCAAAAGCTGAACGATGCTTTTGAAAAAAGACACCTTCATAAATATTTTTAAATAGATTCAAAGGCTATTTACTTCAATCTCTTAATGGAAATTAACTTGAATGAACATTTGGGATCATTTAGGGCAATGTCAACAGGAATTGTGGCTTGTCACAAGATAGTATCCTCCTGATGCTAGTTAAATGACAAGCTAATGTTAATTAAAAAAAAAAAAATCACAATGGGAGATTAAGCCCGTGACAATAGTGATTATAATTCAAGTGTTCTCAGTGTGCCTCAGTTCAGTCCTTTTATCTAGTTGAAAGTGGGTGACATTATTTGACAGAAATGCTAAGGGCCTGAAGCAATTGTGATCGGACGAGCCCACTCTCCTGTGTACCATCCCCAAGAAACAGCACCAAAAATCTGTGATTTTGCTGCGTTTGTGGTCTTTCTGTTGTGAGAGTGAAGACGAAGCTATGATGAGATGAAAGAGGGCAGAGAGAGAAGAGGGACCTTGGGGAAGATCTTCCCTCTTCTCACCTGTCATTTATTAAAAACCTACTCATGACTTTTCTTCCCTGTGGGAGCAGCAGCTGAGGTTGTGGGCTAAGACTCAGGTACAGAGAATTACGTAAGAAGACCTTTATGAAACTGGACCATAAAACATTCCATGGTACTTTCCCCATAATAAAATTTGCTTTATTGCCTGAGAGCAATGTGAAGTATCCATTAGGAATCCCATTTGTGTGTGTGTGTATCTAATATGTGCATGGATTGGAGGGAGAATATTATATATAACAAATGGAAATAGCAGCTACAGGCGAAATTCACCCATGGCTAGGAACACGATGCTCAAGAAGCAGCTATAAATATAGATGAGACTTTCAGCTTCATGGCCAAAGAGGAGATTGTGGCATCAATTTAGAAGCAGCCCTCCCTTATGCTGATAAAAAAATTATAGGAAGTCTAGGGCAGGATTTATTAAAAAATAAATTGACACCATTCCAGGAGGCTGGAGTGATAAATAACTGAGAGGCATGCCTCCATGCAATATTTTTGTGTAATTAAAAAATTGAGCTACCCCCTGGTTGATTTGATTTACAACATCTTCTTAATTATAAAGTGCCTTTAATTCTAATTTAGGATTCGGCTTCAGCCTGCGCTGCTCTTTGCTGAAAGCACCAGCTAATGGGAAGATGGGCTATTATTCTCCTGTCTTCCTTCTTTAAAGGCAAGGAAGAGGCAGCTGCTCCAAGGGTAACGGAGATGGAACTGTGATGAAGGGTTCGGTTTAAGACCAGGGCTGAAAAGAAAGATGGCGTTGGACTTTTGAAAAGTGGGTGGAATGGTTCACCTCAGGTAATCCTGATAGAGAAGGCTGAGAAAGAAATAGTTCTTTGTAGTTGTTCTTCAGTTTCTCCCAGGATATTATTTTAACAGCATTCCTTAATTGACAATTCTTTCAAAATTAAATAAATGGCTGCAGATTTCACACCCAAGGAATGGGCTGTATCCAACTCAGAGTAGATCCACTGATATCAATTGGTTTCATTGGGTCTACTCTGAGTATGATTAAATTGGATACCCAACAGGATTAAGGTTAAGATTAGAGTTAACTACAAATAAATGAACTAAAATAAAACACAGATTTTTTTTTATTAAAAAATGTATTTTAAGATTATCAAAGTGCAATGCACCAAAGTTCCCAGTAGGGAGTGTTGTAAAGTAGTGGAGAGGAGGAAAAAGGGTACTGGGCATTAGGCAGAAAATGCGTTTGCGAAATTGTTGAAATTGGGTACTGATTCCCTGATAGTGGTACTGATGAAACCCAGCCCAGAGCATGTCACAGCACAAAGGAGTATCAGTTACATAGGCTGCTGGAGAATCCTACCCAAAGTCCAACTTATACACATTCCATCGTAAGATTGAATTTAGAGACTGAAGATACTTGTTTGTAGATATTGGATAATTCATTCCTGGGGTGGTACTCCATGGGATGCAGTGCATCTTAGCTTGGAAGGTGCATTAGTGCAGAAATGCAGTGACAATTTTACAATAGCAGAAGATGGAGCTGGATCCTAGTGTTATACCAAGGGGAGAAGTTGCCGTCATGCATTGGTGTTGGGCAAGTCCTATATATCACTAGCCTCAGTTAAAGACGGAAGAAACTCTGTTTTCCAAGTTTCTCATTTTTCCAATTTTAAATTCAGTTTAATTTGTAGTTTTGTTTTGCAGCAAGTTCCCTCCCCCCATGAAGATTCATCAGTATTTTCATGCGAATTTCTCCTAGTATAAACATTTTTGTACGGAATTTTGACTCATATAAGCAGTTAGCAAGCACTCCCCACCATTAAATGTATTTATATGTCACTTTCACTAATCTATTTATTTCATGCACATTTGCCCCAATATATATACATTCATATACATATTATTTAGTTGCACATCAACATTGCAAAATACCGAGAAGTGCAAATTTTAGAAGATCGCTATGTTCCAGTTTGCACATTGGTTCAAGTAGTGCAGATTAGGTAGTTTCTCATTCGCATGCAACCAAAATCTAATTTCTCCCCATCCGTAGCATCAGTGCAGCAGGGCATAGGTCAGACGTAAATGGTTTGAATGTGAGTATTTAGGCAGCTGAGGTGCAGGTGGGGCAACATTGCTCACCTGCCTTCTGAACATCACTGCCAGTTCCTGGGAGGTGCAAGGCACAAGGAGCAAAGCATGGTGCACAGGCAAGGCAATGGTGCCAATTCAATGCTCCTGTCGTCCCACCCGCACCGTGACTCACTCCTTACCCCTCACTCCTCATGTAGATTATGATGATGAAAAATCCCATAGATGATGGTGATAAATGCAAAAGGGGGGAGGATTCCGATAGATGCTGTTAAGATATCCAGTATAGGATGATGATCATAATAATGCATTTACTGTATGGAATGCTTATCCTCTTAGCTGCAGTTTTATGATGCTTATCTACAAAGAGAGTTCTCGGAGAGAGCTTTTGTTGCGGTGGGGGCATGAAGCCATTCCTTATGGTTTGGGGGAAGGGCTTATGGCCACAGCAATTATTGACCAGCTAGTGCTGGCCAAATTTGCATGTTGCAAGTGATTGACAGCCCAGCGTCCTTTAAATGGATCTGCATGTGATCCATCTGGTCACTTTTGTCTGGAGCTTCGGATCTCCCCCCCCCCCCGCCCTGGTATAGGCTTGTGCTTGACCTTGCTGTGCCTGTCATGGGGTCGTCTCCGCTTAAGGTAGAGGCCTAGTAGGAATTTTTCCATTTGGCTGATTGGCTGTGCCACTTGGTTTTCGCCTACTATATAGCAATTAGTCACAACTTGTAAGGTTGGCGGTTAGGCATTGGTTCTGTGGTATGGGAGGGCAGTGCCCTCCAAGAAGTGATGATGGTGATGGGAATTCCGTTAAAGGAAGCCAGGGGCTCAACATGCTTGTCCGAACCCGGTGGGTTGCAGGGCCTACGCAAGAGCCTCTGTGAACCCCTGGGGAGGGGGAGGCTCTGATTTCACCAGCCCCGTTAACTCTCCCCAGCTAATGGTTTCCCCAATCGCTGGCCAGTGGTCAGCTCTGTCCGGTGGACAGATAGTCTTGCTGACTAGGAGTCAGCCCTGTCCGGTGGACAGTGTGAACCAATGCCTACGCAACCACTCATGTGATTTGTATTTCAATAAAAGTTGTGGCCAAAAATATGCCAAAAACCCAAACCAAAAATTATGTTTCCAGTGTGAGTTATTGGTGGGAATGGCTGGGTGACCTACACACGCAATACTATGACTCTGTCCTGTTGTTTGTATGTGCATGATTCTATATTTTACATTGGTGCTTTTTGTTCTAATTTTACAAGGTAGACTGGAAATCTTTTAAACAAATCAAAATGAACTGAATGAGAAACGTCTCGTTTGTGCCTAATCTGTTTAGGCTTCGTCCAGCAGATGGCACTGATTTTACTTATTTAAAGCTCCTGGGCTTTTCTCTCTTGCTTCTTAAGATGCTGAAGGCAGTTATTAATTACCTATGCATTTGACTGATCAACATTCAGAACTGTTCTTCAGAAACTTCGTTTGCTTGCCAAATTACCAGCTCACTTCAAACTGCACAATTTTCACTTATATGTCAGTCCATATACACCGAGGTAAAAGCAGCAGAGCAAAGATGAAGCAGGCAAGTAGCTAGAATCGGTCTGAGCAATGACAATCTCTTGCAGCAGGGCTGGTTAATATTTAAAGGTTCCCTTCTCACAGTGTCTTTGTCGCGGGAGCAGTTGTGAATGTAACCTGAAAGGCCCTGGGCCATGTGGGAAGAATCCTCATTACAGTATATCCCCCTGTGCCAACACTGTTCCAGTTTTTGGGAGGAGGGGAAATGATCTACTCCCAGATGCTCTGGGGCTTTTAATGCTAACTTCATGAGGAAGAAAGGAGCTGCATTGCCCCATCTTCCATTCTGCGAAAGGAAGGTGAGAAGAACCCCTTACTCTTTCACATTAGACTCAAATACAGTGGTACCTCTGGTTACGAACTTAATTCATTCCGGAGCTCCGTTCTTAACCTGAAACCGTTCCTTTTTTAAAAAAATAAATCTTTATTTGTTTTAAAACAAAAATACATATATCTACACACATCAGATTGAAAATAAGAAAAGAAAAGAAAAGAATAAAGAAAAGTCAAAATAGAAGAAGTAAAGAATAAAGAATTTTAGATAACAACAAAAGAACATCAAAAACATTGTTAACCTAAAACCGTTCTTAACCTGAGCTAATGGGGCCTCCTGCTGCCGCTGCGCCGCCGCCACACGATTTCTGTTCTCATCCTGAGGTAAAGTTCTTAACCCGAGGTACTACTACCGGGTTAGTGGAGTCTGTAACCCAAAGTGTTTGTAACCCGAGGTACTACTGTACAGCCCTGTAGGTCTAGTTCAGGGTATCATATCAATTGGCTTTATTACACTGTTTTGTAGCCAAATCTGAATGGTAACGTGGCTTCGTTGCAAAATCCATTCAGATTTTGGGCAGGAAACTGTAAATTGGCTTTGTGGAATTACCATATACCCAAATCTGATTGATAGCAGGCATGGCATCTTCATGTTTATAATGTTGTTTCCAATTGGCTAGAAACACAGCTGCAGGTTTCGATTCCTGCTAACTTTCTTTTCCCCCAAATGGGAGTAATTTATCTTTCAAATATTCTATTTACTAAATATGAAGCATATTTACTAAATATGAAGCATGCTTCTCATTGAAGGAAGTATAACATTCTTCCCTGTAGTATCTTTCTCACAAACAGATGCAAACAGGTTTTTAAAATCAAAAATATCCCAATTATATAGATAAAAAATAAGGTGCAAACTTTAATTTCTCTTAGAATTTCTCATTTGATCAGGCAGCTGCTGTCTATAGCTTTTAAATAATATTCCATTCCACATAACAGATACTATCACCTTGCAAACTAGAGTTTATTTTACTTTTTCAGATGTTGTCTAAAGTATATGCGGGTGGGTTATTATTCTTTATTTTTATTTTTTTGTGATGCAAAGAGATTTATTCTAGCTATCCTTCACAGCAGAAAAAGATTGACCTCTTAAGAGAACCAATTTTATCTCTCCTCTTTATGAAATACTCTAGGCAAATCCTATCATGTTTTCATCTCTACTCTGTTATGGATGGCTGTTCTGGATTAAGATCTCAAGATCTGGTACCGGTCTGATAACCAACATTCCTACTATGCACAGCTCTTGACATCAGGCATAATTACACAGGCTGCAATACAAACCTGCCTGGGGAGTGGTAGGGTCTAACAGAGTGCTGTGGCAGGGGACACCACCACATCCACAGTCCTGCTGTTCACGCTGACTGGGGCAGAATTTGGGGGCAGGCCCAGACACCAGTGGGACCAGCTCTGGCACCAGAAGATCCAGGCCACTACCAAGGATTCTGACAGTGGCAATTTTGTCCACCCACCTGTTTGGGTGTTCTTTTGATGTTCTTCTTCAGGAGGAGGTCAGCAGAGCTTGGCAGAGGAACATTTCCAAGCAATCCTACACCCCCAGCCCAGCACAAAGAGGGCTTGGATTGAATTTTGTGTGTGTGTGTGTTGCCTGGGAGGGAAACTTGTAATTCAAATGCAAGCACATATTTCCATCTTTGCTTCACCGTAGCAACTGCCCATTTAAATAAGGACAATTTCCTAAAGAGAAAGCTTTTGAGACTAGAGGCTCTTTCAGTAGCAGTTTGCAGCACACCTTCTTCTTTGGCGATCACTCGTAGCCTAGTAAGATTTTCTTCCATAAACACAGTTTTAACAGTGAGTCCATAAGTGACTCCACACGTCCTTCCACAGTGGGGACATAGGTTTCCAGGCGGGAGTTGATCACGGTGAGGGTTTGCCAAACGTGCCTTCCTCTTAGCACATTTCTTCCTTTCATCCTGAGTTTGAGCGTCTTCAAAGCCCATGTCACCTTTGGTAAAGGCTGTTCTCCAGTTGGAGTGCTTGCAGGCCAGTGTTTCCCAATTGTCGGTGTTTATGCTACATTTTTTTAAAGCTTTGCCTTGAGACAGTCTTTAAACCTCATTTGTTGACCACCAGCAATACGCTTTCCATTTTTAAGTTCAGAATAGAGTAGTTGCTTTGGAATTTGCAGCACACCATGTCTGATCCAGTCTTATGTTCAGAATGAGAACATCCACTGAGCGTGCACATGGAACATCTCTGTGGATCGCTGTCTTTATTGTTCACTAGCAGAACTCTCATAATTACACTGAGTGTTATATACTGTAGGCTCCCATAGAAAGGAGCAGTGTGTACCTGGACCCTGCACAGAGAAATATTCATTGTACCTCCCACAGTGTCTCCCTTGGTGGAGGCCAGGCTATCCTGCATCGTGGGCAATGGGCAGGTTATGTTCCCATTGCAACATTGTTTCACAATGAGTGAATAAAAATAATTTAAAGTAAGGGATTCATTCGGGAGCACCACCAGGGATATAGCAATTGGTTTGGGGTTGTTCTTTAAAAAAATGTTGACTATTTTTATTGCAGAGACCAGGAGTGCTATTTTAGTGCTCCAATCGTAGAAGCCCAGATTTGTGGGTTGATTTGTCCCTGCTGGTCAAAGGGAGATCATACAAAGGAGGTTCTACTGCAGGGAGAGAATGCTTGCTTTCTCCTGAGATACTGTGAGATGTGCATATAGTAGTTGATGTCCCAAGACCCCTGATACAGTTGCAGGCTGACCTTCTTTAGGCAGGAGTTGCATGCTTCACACAAATGAGCAAAACAAAATAAAATAAAAAAATTCCTTCCAGTAGCACCTTAGAGACCAACTAAGTTTGTTCTTGGTATGAGTTTTCGTGTGCATGCTAGAATGAAGAAGTGTGCATGCACACGAAAGCTCATACCAAGAACAAACTTAGTTGGTCTCTAAGGTGCTACTGGAAGGAATTTTTTTATTTTATTTTGTTTTGACTATGACAGACCAACACGGCTATCTACCTTTAACTGGAACAAATGAGCAAGACATCCCTAACCTTTAAAAGCATCTTAGGCTCAATAGCTTAGTAAATCCTTGTTCAAAGATCATTAAACATAGCGCAGCAGCCTCATTAAGAGCCACATGGCTAATTAGCAGGTATCAGAATTATGCTGTTCTCCTCCTTGGCAGGAGGGCGGTCAGTCAGCACGCCTGTGGAAAATAAATGCACAAACCCCACCACATCACCCGGCAAAAACGTGTGGTGCAAGTGAAAGGGCAACTGGAAATGCGGGGTGCTTGGTTGCCATAGAAGACGGTGGCAAAGCTCTAGTCAGCCTCATTAAAGGTGCGCAGGCAGGTCATTTGATTCCTTATGCTTGCCTGATATTAACCAGCTTGAGAGGGAGGTGTGCAAAGGAGTTCGGGTGATGTGACCCGCAGTGAAGAGTAGAAATGCAGCCGTTCCTTATGCAAATTCCCTTTGCGCAATACACTGTGAATGGCTGTGTTTTGGTTCTCATGTTGTTTCAGAAAATGTGAATTAGGTAAAATTTGCCTTTAAAAGTGAACTAAGTTGGATTTCTCTCCCATCCCTATCTCTCACAGAGACTGTTTTGAGGGTGCACACTCAGTTCACAAAGGGCCATGATTAGTCCTGCTGGACCTTGGCATCCACTTGGGTGTGTGGGAACAGAAAGCACAGCCCTGGGCATACCCAATGCCAAAGGGATTTCTCCCCACCACCCCACCTCCTTTTTTTAGTGTGAGAATTCAGTCAACACGATTCCCCCCTCCTGGCATATGATATGGTCAGTAAACCAGACAAACATTTACCACCTCCATGAGAACCCCCTTCTCATTCCACCCTGTGGAATGCCTTCCTATCAGATGTTTTAAGATATGAGTAATTGTATAACCTTTAGGAGACAGCTGAAGGCAGCCCTGTATTGGGAAAGTTTTTAAGGTTTAATGTTTACTATGTTTTTATATATGCTGGAAGCTGCCCAGAGTGGCTGGGGCAACCCAGTGAGATGGGCAGGGTACTACTGCTGCTGCTGCTGCTGCTGCTGCTGCTGCTACTACTACTACTACTACTACTAATAATAATAATAATAATAATAATAATAATAATAAATAGGCTTTGCATTTCCACCTGACAAAGCAATCTTTCCTCCTTTGTGTGGAATTCAGCAAAGTGCTAAGGAGATCGTTCAATCAGTGCAAGCGTTTCTGCTTGCCTGACATAGCCATCTCCCACCCACTCCATGTGCTGTTCTGGAGATTCTCCCAACCCCCCAATAGGGCTCTCCCAATAGGGGAAACACTATTTCAGTAGCAAGAGTTATTGCACTGGTTTCTACTAGCAGAACAGAATAGTTGAATCCAGCCCTTTGTCTCTAAGTTCTGGTTCAATTCCAGATTTTTGATCCCTTTCATTCTTCCCAAAGAAAAACTTCCTGGAATGTTATTAGTAGTGTGTATGAATGTGCCAAATGAATCCAGCTCACTTCAGTTGCTGCTTGGCAAATAGTACACAGCATACATCCATCATGAAGATTATGGATTCATGCCGGCCCTCGGTTATTCTCAAGGGAGTGTAAAGCAGTGTGGTCAATTCAGCAATCGATCATAGATAGCTGAACGCATGCTGAGGTAAATATCTGAAAAGAGACTATTTGCGCATAAGGAGGCTTCGGGTGCTTCAGCATTTGGACCAGGCATGGGCAAACTTGGCCCTCCAGATGTTTTGGGACTACCATTCCCATCACCCCTGATCACTGGTCCTGTTAGCTAGGGATGATGGGAGTTGTAGTCCCAAAACATCTGGAGGGCCAAGTTTGCCCATGCCTGATTTAGACACTCCAAAGATCTTAAAGAATTCTAGGCAATGATTGCTCAGAAGATAGCTGCCCATTCCAAGCTCTCTCCATCAATGCCACTCGTCATTTCCTGCTCCTATCCTCACTTCCACCCTCTAGGGCTGTCCTAATTGACTGACCCGTAATGGCATAACAAATGATGTCACATGTGCAGCTGCAATAGCTAAGGCTTGTGTCAGACTAAGGAGGCTGTGGACCAGCTGCATGTGGGCCAGCTGCTTCATTGGCTTGAGGCAAAGGAGTAAACAACAGAAATAAATAACTCTTATCTCTGTTTCAAAGCCTTGATAGCTCACTCGACAGTTCCTTCCTTGGAGGAGCTAGGAGAGGTCCTTTTAAAGCAGGGTTTGCCAAACTTGGGTCTTCAGCTGTTTTTGGCTACTATTCCCATCATCCTAGACCAGGCTTCCTCAACCTTGGCCCTCCAGATGTTTTGAGACTACAATTCCCATCATCCCTGACCACTGGTCCTGCTAGCTAGGGATCATGGGAGTTGTAGGCCAAAAACATCTGGAGGTCCGAGGTTGAGGAAGCCTGTCCTAGACCACTGGTCCTGCTAGCTTCGGGTGATGGGAGTTGTAGTCCACTAATAGCTGGCAACCCAAGTTTGGGAAACCCTGCTTTAAAGCAAGGGTCTCAGACTGTGGATGCTATCATGGAGAAAGGCTGGAGTTGGTTGTTGAGTTGGTTCCACCAGCCTGCCTCTTCTACTTGAACCCAGAAGAGTGTGGCGGCAGGATTGGGACCACTCCAACTGCAACCACTAAGAGGTTGGGGGTGGGGCACACACTGCATTACACCCCACAGAATCATTTTTCCCTCCTTCTTTTCCTACCACTCCCACTTTCCCCATAATCCTGAACCCTTGTTCTATGACAACTTATACAACTTTTATATGCCCAGAGGAAGGTCTTTAGAAAGCAGAAATGGTTATTGCTTCAGAGAAACAAATGTGACAGGCCCATTCACAGTAACCTTTACATGCCGCTTTCCAAGATAAAATAACTCAAGGCACCTGTTTGTCATTAAAGGGAGAAGAAAAATGTCAACCAGCTCATTGAAACTTCAGCATCTGATACACCCATTTGCAAAGCTACCGATAGCTTACTCTGGTTCAAAGCAGAACCAAGGATTTATTATTTACTTAAAGTTTTATATATTTTACACAGCACTACAAAACAAAGCCTCAGTGCTGCCCCCTTAGCCCAGCTAAGACAAAGAGACAAAATGAGGGGGGAGAAAAGAAGTACAGAAGTGAGGATGAGGTAAAGAGCAAGAGATACACGGAAGTGGAACGATTTATGATTCAAAAAGCTCCAGAAATTCAAACTAGGTAGTTGCTATTAAATGTAGTGTTTGCATCGTGTGTGTTAAATGTTATTCATTCGAGCAAATGACTGGGGATTTTTTTTTTTTTTTTTTGTTGAGGGGATTTTAAGATGTCTCATTCATGTTATTATTTAAATACTTGTGTAGTTTATTGCTAGTGTAAATAGGTTTATAACCTTCCAGTATGAAGCACAGGCATCTGCTCAAAGCAGCACTAAACATCTGGTTATTTCAGCAAAGTATATAATTATATTTAATGGCAGAGAAGTGTTTGATGGATTGCAGCCAACTTTCCCAATAAGATAGTTATGCAGGAAAACGATTTGCTGGGATTAGACCGATAAAATACCAAGACTGAGCACAATGCTCTTTTTTGTCCCATCATAACACTGGAGTCATCTGGTGCTTTAGAATTAAGACAGATGCTATGGCCATTATTTTTGGTAAGATTTGAGGTATACTGACTTTTAGTTTGCCACTTTACTCATATTTTAAACAAGGATATTTTGAAAATCTAATGTCACATTAAGAATAATCACCATTATATGGGTGGAGTTGGAGACGTACATTTAGAGGTGAAGAAATGAGATATCCAAGTCTGTGTGTGCTATTTGTGATACCTCTTTGCAAACCATCACCCCTTTTGCAAGAAAAACCTATAATCCCTGCCATTTTATGCCTGTTTGAGGATTAAAAATTCAAATAAAATTTGAAATCTCTGTGAAGCTTTTTCCTATACAAAACCTGTACAATTTTGCCTTTTTCAGTCTTAGGATAATTGACTGTTACAGCAGTGTGTGTAAGCCAAGCATAAAATCTATAAAAACTTTTCTGTTCTGGCTGTTCTGATGCCTTTGATATTTGCAGACAGTGGGAATGGAAATATTTTGTCCCTCCCTCAACTTCTGAGAAGAATTTGATTAACATGTTGCAAATGTGTGATAGGAAAGTCAGTGATTTATATCACTTTTCAGAGTTCATGAACCTGCAGTTTGAATCAAACTTAGAGCATAGTGTACGTTACTTAATGGTCTGTCCAAGCAGGAGGCAATGATGTGGTCAACTGTCTGTGGCTAGTCATAACGTGACGACAAAGTGGAGACAAGGTGTGCCACATCACAAGCAGGTTTCTATGTAGACATGTCTACTGCACACTAGGACTGCATTCACATGGCAATTTATTCCATTTCCCCAACATTTTCCTAACTGTTAATTCCCACATTAAATTTGAGCTTTCACACAATCTAAAAGCTGCTTCTGGAAAACTGATGGTATATAGTGTGGAGGCAGACAGTCAGGTCGTGTATCCACCGCAGGGACCAGAGGAATGACCACTGGAAGGAGCACAGAGAGAAGAAACGCCATGGTGCACCTGTAGCAGCAAAGCCGGATGCCTTCATTTCCCCCACCTGCAATAAAAAAACATGTCCCCCTGTTTACTGAGCACAGTTTTACAAGCACCATCCATCAGCCTGCAACAACCTGCTTTGGCAAAAGTTTTTTCATCTTTGTGTGGCCAGGCGAAGACCCCCCGACCCCAATGCAACCCCCAGGAGGAATAATGACTCATGACAACGTGTTATGGGATTAAAATTGGCCACAACTTTATTAAACTTTCAGATTTAGGGAGACCTTGGCTTAGGCATTGGGCGTTTATCCCTCCCAGTCCCCGGCACATGGAAATGACTGCCACTTTTGTGAATTACATGCATCTAATTTATGCAAATTAACTGCAGCCCTTTGGCTCTGGATATTTCTAAATTGCCTCTCAGTGCTGAACAGGTTGCCCACCCACTGATCTATTCATTTATCCCCTGTTGGCAGGTATCCACCCATCAGGGAATAAGCAGACAGCCCAGCCAGTGCCTGCCAACACTTTGATTCCCTTGCAGCCATGATTTCACTGCTAAGGACAGATGGCAGTATGGAATAAATTTTGATGGTTGACAGTGGTCTCTTGGATTGAAATGGTTTGAAAACAATTTGCCAAATGGTCAGAGTAGCAGCTAGCCACCTTCCCCTTCTTTTGCACCAAACTGCTATAGAATAATGAAGAACAGGGTAAAGGTGTAACCTTTGAGGCGTAGAGACAAGACCATTAGGGATATGCTGCAGCATAAGAACAGAAGAAAAACCCTACTGGGTCAGATCAGAGGCTTATCAGGTCCAGTATCCTATTCTCATAGTGGTCAATCAGTGGGAAGACCACAAGTTGGTCACGAATGCAACCATGCTCTGTGATCCTCAGCAACTGATATTCAGAGGCACACCATGTCTGATGCAGGAGGTAATATCATCATCATGAGTTGCCACTGATAGTGCCAGGCTTCAGGGAAAGGCTTCCTCCCCAGTGGCGGTAAATAAGCAGATCAAACGAAAAGAAAGTCTTACCAGTTAGTTTCTTTAATAAACACAGCGAGAGACAAAAGAAAGTGGCTCCCAATTAAGGCTCACTCCCCACTTTTAATCTACTATTAATCTACACCATTCCTACGTCTTGTAATCTGAACTTGTACCCTCTGCACTTTCTGTTCTGAGACTTTCTGAGCTCTTCTTTACCTTGGGGAGGGTGGTGGAGGAATGCTGTCCAACGACTGTGAATCTGTTAACTCTCTCTCTCTCTCTCTCCCAGAGAGAGAGTTCTTCTAGCTGTTCTTTTTTTCTAGCTGTTACCCATACAGTATTTCCCAGCTTCTGCCTTCTGAACTATGCCCCTCTGCAAAACACTGCTCCAAATCTATGTTGTCCACCTGTTCCTGGGATGATTCAGGATCAGGGGGAGGGGGTGGCTCCCCCTCCCCCTCCTCAGCACGGTCCCTGACAGATAGTCTTCAAGAATTTGTTCAAGCCCCTTTTAAAGTTGTCCAAATTGGTGATCACCTCTACATTTTGTGATAACAATTTTCATAACACAAACTATGTGTTATGTGAAAAAAGTACTCTCACCTGGGTCCTAGTATTATGAGAAGGGGGTGGGGGTAAACATCTCTATCCATTTTCTCCACAGCAATCATACCTCTATACCAGGCACCCCCAAACTTCGGCCCTCCAGATGTTTTGGACTACAATTCCCATCATCCCTGACCACTGGTCCTGTTAGCTAGGGGTCATGGGAGTTGTAGGCCAAAACATCTGGAGGGCCGCAGTTTGGGGATACCTGCTCTATACACTTATATCATGGTTTCAAAACCAAAAAAGCCACACACACCCCACTGTAATCATTCTTCATACAGGAATTGTTCTAGCCCAGGTGTAGGGAACATTTTGTTCTCCAGATGTTGCTATACTACAACTCCCATCATCCCAGACCATTCTCAGGTAGTACCTATAGGAATTTGCCTTCTGTGCTCTTGGGCCCGTGCTTTGAAACACCTTGGAAAAACAAAATTGCTATGCCCTCTGAACCTGCCTCTCCAAATAATAGAGATGTTTCAGACCCAACAGGCTGTTAACTTGATCGTTCGTTACTTGTGGAAAATGAATAATTGGAGATGCTCAGTGTTCCAGGTAAATGGCCTCACATATCCATTTGCTTCTTTGCTGTCTGATGCAACTAGTCACATTAAAGATTACCAGAGCATTTAGAGAAGCATGGTCTCCAAGTGACAGGATAATGCCAGAGTGCAGCAGTACTTAAAGTCCTCCCTGAAATGGCATGAAATCTGCACAAATATTGTTAGGGGTACCTACCTATCTTTAGCTTCCTTATATATTCTTCAGCTTGACAGAAACACACACACACACACACACACATCTTGATCTGTGTGCTGAAGCATTATGTAGTTTTTCTGCTTTCCCAGCAGTGGCAGATCTTGGGGTCTCAAATTTCAGCAATTCCAAAATTCAGTGCCTCTCTCCCTCTTGCACTCCATTCTAAATCATAGTTGCTGTGTCCCTGGGCAATGCCCCCAAGGCTCTGTGCCTCAGGTAATCAGGGACATCAGTTCTGTTCTCCATATAAATACAGGCCTATGGACAACTGGGAATTCATTATGTGGGGAAGATTTCGAATACCTGAACCGACTCTAAGTCACATCTACAAATGCCGTTGGCTTCACCTGGGAACTGCATCCAACAACTCCTTGAGCTCATTTAAAACTCTGATAATATTATGAATGTGCAACATGCCTCGACAATATAAATGTGCTAATTTATTATCTTTAAATACAAAACATGCTTCCATCTTTAGCTGCAGGGAAGCAGATTTTTGAATCCAGGATTTCAAAGCAACTTAAACAGGCCACAGCAGCAGGTCCCATGGAAACACCCTTGGATTTGCCCATTACTGTGACGTATATCCCTTGTTAGCGTAACATAAAACAAGTGTACCTATTTTCTGCTGTCAAATAATGGGAAGCATGCATCATTAACCATATGGATTTTCATGTATTTACCCACAATTTGAACAGCAATGTAAATCAGGGGAGAGCTGGGACTTCATTTGCAGCTCTCCTGCAAATGTGGTTTCCTCCCCTCCCCTCAAATTATTCCGGTGGGGCAGAATGAGGTCACAACTGGCCTTCACTTCATCAGGAATGTGCACAATGCCTCATGTCAGAAATGGCAGGAAGAAAAGGCCATCAAATCCAATGCTTGTTCCTCTCCGGCTGCATCTGTGTGATTGCTGCAAATTGTATGCCAAGTACAGCTCTGCCTTCAGGGAGCAGCAAACGGTTCACAGGCGTGGAGGATTCAAAGTTATGAGTAACATCTGTGGTGGGGACATTGATTCTCTTCCCCCTGTGATGTTTCCTCTTTTCTATGGGTTTTGATATCGCAACATGCAGCTGATGCATAAAAGGTGAGAGAGAGAGAGCAAAAGAACAAGGCAACCAGACAATATTAAGCTCCATTTGTACTAACATTGTTTGGCAGCAAACAGAGTCGGAGCTAAACTCCTCCGGTTTTTCAAGAGATCTCCCCACTGTGTTTTGCTTGCAGACTCTGTGCTCTCCCTGGCAATAACAGCTGCATTCTCTCTCCAATTGATTTCAGCTCTGTTGTTTACTTCAGCTGAAGTGCTTGGGATGTAGAGCAGGAGGATGTGTAAGATGCTGGGTGAGTAAGTGTGGACCTCAGGCTTTGAATCATAGAATCATAGAGTTGGAAGAGACCACAAGGGCCATCCAGTCCAACCCCCTGCCAAGCAGGAAACAGCATCAAAGCATTCCTGACAGGTGGCTGTCAAGCCTCTGCTTAAAGACCTCCAAAGAAGGAGACTCCACCACACTCCTTGGCAGCAAATTCCACTGTCGAACAGCTCTTACTGTCAGGAAGTTCTTTCTAATGTTTAGGTGGAATCTTCTTTCTTGTAGTTTGAATCCATTGTTCCATGTCCGCTTCTCTGGAGCAGCAGAAAACAACCTTTCTCCCTCCTCTATATGACATCCTTTTATATATTTGAACATGGCTATCATATCACCCCTTAACCTTCTCTTCTCCAGGCTAAACATACCCAGCTCCCTAAGCCGTTCCTCATAAGGCATTGTTTCCAGGCCTTTGACCATTTTGGTTGCCCTCCTCTGGACATGTTCCAGTCTTGAGACTCAGACCTAAATTTCAGCACCTGATGCTGTCATGGGCTACCAACTACAAAAGGCCACCTAACTAACAAAGCAGGACCAATACCTAACAAAGCAGGACCAAACTGAACCATGTCACCTGAGGGCCTGCTGCAATGAAGCCCACTTTTTTCCTGGTTGGAGACAGGGCAGTGTTGGATTACAGAGTCATGCTAGCATGACTTTTATCTCTGCAAAGTAATTTCCCCATCCTCTCCTCTCCCCAAGTGCCACAAACTGGGATTAGGCTTGGTCGGGATTAGGCTTTCTAGATGCTGGAACAAGAAAGATTTTTAGATCCTTGACTAGTTTGGAGCTCCTCTGCTGCTGGTCCCTGGACTGTTGCTTTCTGATGTTTCCCTGGGATCATGACCCTGGTTTGTTTTTCACTTTTCATGCTTGTCTTAGCATAACATTGTTTGGCGATCTTGTGTGTGAGGCCTTAACCCCCTGGGACTTCTGAACGGGATTCAACTCATGAGTCCCATCAGCAGAAACACTACACAAGGGCTTCTGTTTGTCCTCTGTTCCATGCACCTCCCCTCAGAAATTGGCTCTGGATGGGTTGGGGAAACCCATGGAACAACACATGGTGGGGTGAGAGGGGGACCATTTCTCCTGGCAAGCCAAAATGCTTGCCCTGACAGAACAATCACCTCAGCACAGTGTTGAATTCCTCCCATTACGATTGGGGTCTACCCACAGTTTACACCTGCTGGAGCAGAACAATGAGACACTGCATCAGGCTAATTTAAGGGGGTGCAGGGAAGGCTGTGTAGTACATACGCCTCTTCTCTTCAATAGGGTGGACTGCTACCACTGCCTCCATGCACCTCTAGCATTTGCTGCCTGAGGCAGCTGCCCTACCCTCCACTCTGCATAATGGTAGCGCCTGGCCTTTCCTGAGGCATCCGTTACCCTAGAAAACGCAACAGGAATGATCAAGATCAGATCAATAGGAGGACCCATAGTTCAGGAGTAGAGCAGATGCCTTCGTCCTAGGTTCAGATTCCATCTACTTGCTGTAGTTCAAAGGATCAGAGAGTACCTGTTGTTGGAATGGACAATATTCAGCTGGATGGGCAAAAGGTCTGAATCAGTACATGTGTTCAAAAAAAACCTGGAAGCAAGAGCCAAAATCATCAAAGAGATGATTCATTCAAAAATATATTAAAATGTTATAAAAATGTTATTTGAGTCCATTTTTAAAAATAAGAATACTTCCAAGAATCCCATCACAATTTTTAGCCTTTGTTCCTCTGGGGCCCTGTGTTCCTCTTCATCCTATCCTTGAGTTGTTCATTCAGCAGAGGCAATGTACCCCAGCCTCACACAGTGCGAGTTTGACTTATGGGTTCTGCTTCAGTTGCCAAATATGGACAGAATCTGGACAGGAAGTTTGTCATTCCTAGGAATCGTGGTGCTTTGATGAACAGTGCCCTGCCAAGCATAGCCACCTTCCATCTCCATCCACACTCTCATTTAAATCATACCAGGGCAGAGGAAAACTTGTCTTAACCTTCAGAGGGCAGCCTGGAAAAAATATCCAAGAAAGAAGGGAACAGAATGAATTTCAGAGTGCTTGCTGCTAAATAGGAACAGGACCCTAGGTACACCTCTGAGAGGGATAGTCCTTTTGTGGCTTTTCTGTTTCTCTTATGCTTAGTATTCTGGAATTCTAATCTCATAGGACTCTGGGAGATTAGAAGAAGAACTATGTGTCTGCCTGAGCTATGGTGAACCTGCTTATTGTTATGAAATTTTGTCTGCAGCTAATGTTCCCTGTCATGGGCAGTACTTTGACTCCGTACCATTGACTCTATCTGCCACATCCCTCCTCAGAACTGAGCTTGCAGACTGACAGGTTGCCCCATTCTGAGGGAACTGGCATGAAAGAGACATCTCCCAAAGCACGTCCATCAACCCTCACACCCTCCACTCAGAAAGTGGGATGCTGCTTGTACACATGCCACACTGATTGAAATACAAAGTCAGTTTCTTGTGGTTAAAGAAAAAGCTTTTTTGGATTAGTATATGATTAAGAAATATTATCACTGCCATGGATCACTGCCTTGTCGTGGCGAAGGGGCTTGAATTACTCAGGGAAGCTATGGACAGGTCAAGATGGACAGGTCGTAGTGGAGAGTTTGGACCAAATGTGATCCACCTGGAGAAGGAACTGGCAAGCCACTCCAGTATCCCTGCCAAGAAAACCTCATGGACAAAGACAACAGGCATATAAAAGATATGACGCTGGAAGATGAGCCCCTCAGGTCGGAAGGCGTCCAACATGCTACTGGGGAAGAGCGGAGGACAAGTACAAGTAGATTCAGAGCTGATGAAGCGGCTGGGCCAAACCCGAAAGGACGCTCAGTTGCGGATATGCCTGGAAGCGAAAGGAAAGTCCAATGCTGTAAAGAAAAGTATTGCATAGGAACCTGGAATGTAAGAACCATGAACCTTGGTAAGCTGGATGTGGTAAAAAATGAGATGGCAAGAATAAACATTGACATCCTGGGCATCAGTGAACACCTTGCTAACAACAAGGCCAGTGGAAGTGATGATATTCCAGCTGAACTATTTAAAATTTTAAAAGATGATGCTGTTAAGGTGCTACACTCAATATGCCAGCAAGTTTGGAAAACTCAGCAGTGGCCAGAGGATTGGAGAAGATCAGTCTATATCCCAATCCCAAAGAAGGGCAGTGCCAAAGAATGCTCCAACTACCGCACAATTGCACTCATTTCACACGCTAGCAAGGTTCTGCTAAAAATTCTACAAGGCAGGCTTAAGCAGTATGTGGACCGAGAACTCCCAGAAGTGCAAGCTGGATTTCGAAGGGGCAGAGGAACCAGAGACCAAATTGCAAACATGCGCTGGATTATGGAGAAAGCTAGAGAGTTCCAGAAAAACATTTACTTCTGCTTCATTGACTACGCAAAAGCTTTTGACTGTGTTGACCACAGCAAACTATGGCAAGTTCTTAAAGAAATGGGAGTGCCTGATCACCTCATCCATCTCCTGAGAAACCTCTATGTGGGACAAGAAGCTACAGTTAGAACTGGATATGGAATAACTGATTGGTTCAAAATTGGGAAAGGAGTACGACAAGGCTGTATATTGTCTCCCTGCTTATTTAACTTATATGCAGAATTCATCATGCGAAAGGCTGGACTGGATGAAGCCCAAACCGGAATTAAGATTGCCGGAAGAAATATCAACAACCTCAGATATGCTGATGATACAACCTTGATGGCAGAAAGTGAGGAGGAATTAAAGAACCTTTTAATGAGGGTGAAAGAGGAGAGCGCAAAATATGGTCTGAAGCTCAACATCAAAAAAACTAAGATCTTGGCCACTGGTCCCATCACCTCCTGGCAAATAGAAGGGGAAGAAATGGAGGCAGTGAGAGATTTCACTTTCTTGGGTTCCATGATCACTGCAGATGGTGACAGCAGTCACGAAATTAAAAGACGCCTGCTTCTTGGGAGAAAAGCAATGACAAACCTAGACAGCATCTTAAAAAGCAAAGACATCACCTTGCCAACAAAGGTCCGTATAGTTAAAGCTATGGTTTTCCCAGTAGTAATGTACGGAAGTGAGAGCTGGACCATAAAGAAGGCTGATCGCCGAAGAATTGATGCTTTTGAATTATGGTGCTGGAGGAGACTCTTGAGAGTCCCATGGACTGCAAGAAGATCAAACCTATCCATTCTTAAAGAAATCAGCCCTGAGTGCTCACTAGAAGGACAGATCCTGAAGTTGAGGCTCCAGTACTTTGGCCACCTCATGAGAAGAGAAGACTCCCTAGAAAAGACCCTGATGCTGGGAAAGATTGAGGGCACAAGGAGAAGGGGACGACAGAAGATGAGATGGTTGGACAGTGTTCTCGAAGCTACTAACATGAGTTTGGCCAAACTGCGAGAGGCAGTGAAGGATAGGCGTGCCTGGCGTGCTCTGGTCCATGGGGTCACGAAGAGTCGGACACGACTGAACGACTGAACAACAACAACAAGAAATATTAGCTGGGTAATAATGCAATTGTGTGGCAGCATGCCAATAATAATAATAATAATAATAATCAGGGAAGGGAGCAATTATACCACTATAGGTCGTAAGTGTGAGAAGGTTTGAAGCTAGCAGCCTAACCAAAATCCTCTCCCCATCCCTCATTACCAAGCATGCTTGACAAGTCATTAGAATTTATGAAAAATAAAGCAAATCCAATGTAGTTATATCACTCTGTATTTACATGCACCAGTGTACTTTATTCAGGAACTCAGTACTGAAAGGAAAGACGGAGAGTTTAAACAACAACAAAAATGCATCTGGCTTAACCTGACGTGGCTATCCTTAAGTAGTAGTGAGTTATGCAGAGATGTTTGGGACTATTAGCAAGTCCATGAGACCAGCAGATGCAATGCGCAGAATCATACCATACATTTAAAACACACAACTTGTTCCCAAAGAATCCTGGGAACTATAGGTTCCTCTCACAGAGCTACAATTCTCAGCACTTTCAGCAAACAGCACTTCCCACAATTCTCTGGGGGAATTCATGAGCATTAAATGTGCGTTGGATGTGTTTCAAGTCTATGGTGTGGATCTGCCCATTGTCATTGGCCAATGCCAAGTAGGCTTCCACATTGCTTCACTGAGGTATGAGGAACAGCTACCATCAACAGAGCTGAATTGCCAACTGTGGCCTAAGCACTTTCCATGATTTTGAATTTATTCTTATATATAATGCAAGAGCTAGACAGAAAAAGGGCATGGCAATTAATCCACCACAGGTATTGTCAGCAAAAGCAGATACTACAGGAAGCAATATCGGAATTTTACATCTTTTTTTTTCAATGAGTCCTACAAAGCAGCCCAGGGAGAAGTCATTCTTAGTACTATAATTTTACCTCGTTGTCACTAATATCTAAGCTATTATGGTAATTTAATTTAATTGCTGTGCTTGTCCAGCCCTGTTAATGAGATACACACTTCTGCATGCATGGACTGGAGGATGTGAAAATTAAGATTTTTAACAGAGGCCAGTCACTTTGTAAAAGCAACAAAGCTATAAAGAAAAGAATAATACACGTGAAATTATAGGAGCAAGGAATCTCATTAATTTTAAGATGGAGCTGTTGAACTTATAAAGCATTTTCCCCTTTTCTCTGAGGCATCAGAAATTACATGGGGGCACAATTCATCTGGAATGTAAATTGATAGAACATGATGACATAAGGAGAGCCCTAGTGGATCACATGAGAAACCATTTACCCAAACACCGTCGCTCTAATAGCTATTAGCTAGATATTTCCAATGTGCCTAAAAGCAGGGCATGAAGGGATCAAACCAGTGTTTCTTCTCCTTCCTTGGGAGGGCCATACCTCAGAGGTGGAACATCTACCGGTACTTTGCATGCAGAAGGTCCCAGATTCAATCCCTAGCTTCTCTGGAGAGGACTATGAATGTCCCCCACATCTGCCAGTCAGTGTAGACATTTCAGCTTGTCACATGGAATGATCCCCTTCTCCTCCCCCTGTGCACTGTTCTGTGGGCTCTCCTGACATTCACAAGCAAATTTTGGGTGCACAAGGGTGCACAGAAGAAAGGTCCCATTGTGTGAATGGAAGTCTTTGTGCAGGCTTCTGCTGGTGCGACTCATTAGTTGAATCCTGCCCCATATAGAGAGAGTGTGAGGAGACAGAGACAGAGCAAGAGTTTGTTTATTCATTTATTTTATTTGTTCATTCAGAGTTTGTTTGTTCGTTTATTTTATTCCAGCTATTTATTTGCCACTTAATCAATGAAGTTTCTAACTGGTGTGCATGCAGTTTACAAAACACATACAGGATGTAAAAAAACAGTCAAAAATTAATAATAAAAACAGAAAATCTCCAGCCTGCTGAAATAGGAGGGACTTTGGCAAGTGCATGAAGTTCAACAGGAAGGGAGTTCCACAGGATCAGACCCACAATGCATGGCTTCTGGTGGATCTAAGCCAAGGAGGACCAGGACCACTAACAGGAGTTCTGTTCATGTTGCTGTTACTTTTATAATCCAATGGACTGTGTTCTAAAAGATTAGATGGGAACTGGCGTTGTGATGCAATTAATTGGAATTAAGCCCCCCCCCCCTTGAAACAATGAAGATGTATCAACAGTACAGAAAGCAACAGATATGAGAAAGTTGAAGGAACTGTATCTGAAGGAACTCAGAAGACTTAAGAAATGGGGGACATGAAGATGTATCAACAGTACAGAAAGCAAGTTGAAGGAACTGTATCTGAAGGAACTAGGAAGACTTGAGAAATTGGGGAGCATGACAGCACTCTTCAAATATCTGATGGGGTGCAACATAGATGAAGGAAAGAAGAGGTTCCACTGTTGTCCATGGAGGCAGGACTAGATCTAACAGGCTGAATTTTCGGGAGAATAGATTTTGGATGAACACAGTTTAGGTCCAAGCTATCTGAGAAACCATATTCTCTCATATGAACCCGACCAGGTTTTGAGATCTTCGGGGAACGATCTTCTCTCAGTCCTGCCACCCTCACAGGCTCACTTGGTGGGGATGCGAGAGAGGGCCTTCTTGGTGGCTGCTCCCAGACTTTCAAACTCCCTCCCTAGAGAGCCTAGACTGGCTCCCTCCATGTTGTCCTTCTGCTAGCAGGTGAAGACTTTCTTGTTCCAACAGGCTTTTGGGAATTGGCAGCTTTTAATTAAAGGCCTGGTGCCGTAGTGTTTTTATTGTAATTATTATTGTATTTTAAACATATCTTATATGTAAATATTTTTTGTAATTCAATCTGAGTTTAATTGTATTATAATGATTGATTTTTTTAGTGGTTCTTGTTTTTAGCTGTAAGCCACCTTGAGTCCCAGGAGGGGAAAAGGTGGGGTATAAATAAATTAGTGATAGTAGTAATAGTAGTAATAATAATACAGTCCTACCTTGGGAGTCGAACAGAATCCATTCCGGAAGCTCCTGCAGCCAATCGGAAGCTGAGGAAGCCCAGTTGGACGTTCGGCTTCCAAAGAATGTTTGCAAACCAGAACAATTTGCAGCATTTGGGAGCCAAAACATCTGAGTACCAAGGCGTTCAGGATCCAAGGTACGACTGTAATGTTGGGGGGGGGGAGTCTTGATGGTAAGAGCAGTATAGCTGTGGAAACTGCATTGAGGGGCAGTGGTCTGACCCTCTCTGGAGGCCCTCATGCAGTGGTTGGACAAGAGAGGCTGAACAACAAGACCCCTGCAGGACTCCTGGTTCTATGACTAACCTGCCAGCATTTCCGTGTAGAAGCAACAGGCGTCCACTATCTGCACTTTCCAGAAACAACTGACATTTCTGCCCCAATAAGCTTTCCCAGCTGGATAAATAGGTCTCTGCCATGGGTATTGCTTTTTTAAAAAATCAGATTTTTGTGTGCTTTGTGTTTAGTTGTTTTTATTCAGTTTTGTACATCATCTTGTACATGTGTTTGGGAAGCAAAATGTTGTTGTTGATGATGATGATGTCTGGTGCTTGTTTACTTCTTCATGTCTATATTTTTCCTCCTTTCTCTGTGCGAAGGTGAATAGGAATGCATTATCCAAGTTTTCCCTTGTTTGCAGATTATTTTTTTTCCATTTAAGTCATGCTGGGTGTGGGGGAAGGAAGGATAGGGAGGTTCTTTTCCGAACAATGCCAAAGAAAAGATTGCATTACACGATCAGTGTGTCATGATTTCCAGAGACGTTTCAGGAGGGCCAAGAGAAAGATCTTCTCTCTGTTCCCCTGGAGGAGTCAACCTCATGTTTCAAAATCATGCTAAAGAATGTAACTTGGAGAAAAACAGTCAACATCATCACTTCAATCTTGACAATGTGTATAAATGACAGATCTGTTGAAAGCAAGAGACTATTTTCCCCCCGTTTTGTGCCCTCTAAACACTGAAAACCATATACTGGTAAGCAGAAAAACCTACTGTTTAGAAAGAGCAAACACAGGAGCCTATTCCAAGTATGATGAAATATGCATTTAATTAGTACTTTCAGTGACCAAAATGAAAAGTTCGTATATCACCCATCCTTAGAACAACCTCCTGACTCAGGTGGCTATGAAGCCAATTTTTTTGACACTAGCATCACTACTGTTTATGTGCAGCAGTGAAGTCACAGCTACATGGCTACACTGGCAAAATCAATCTGGTGCTTCTACTAGTACATCCATACAGCCCCATCCTTGCCCATCAAAATAAGTTGAAGCAATGCCAGTGTCTGAAGGGATGTTTTCATGGTTCTGCCCCACAACACCATCTGCTACTGCATTGCAATACTTGCCAAGTGCCCCAGAAAAAGGGGCATCCCGGGGGGGGGGTGCGAGACCATGGTGGCTATTTTGGGTACTGCATGAGACCCCCCCCAAAAAAAAAACGGTTTTGGGGGGATGAGAATGAGGTGCAGGTCATTCATTTGGGAGTTGGACAGAATGCATTGCACACCCTTGTTCTGCACACTGAATGACTATAGCTCTTAATAGCTAAGAGGACCTAAGGCCTAACTCTGGATGCCTCACCATCAATTATCTGCACACTGTCTTTCTATAGTTAAGCCATGCTCAAGGCAGCTTACAACATCAAAAATTTACATGATTCCAAATGTATAATGAAATGTAAGTAGTTAAAAAGAATACATGAAAAGTATGCAATAAGATCAACCAATCCCTATAGAATTCAGAAGGTCAACAATCAATGTACAAAAACATAATACCAATAACAACAAAAAAATCAAGCACCTCCAAAATTAAATCTTGACCTCCACAAAACCTCATAAACAATTTCCTCACCCTTAGTCTGTGGGCATCCTAAGCAGCAGGTCTTGCAAGACTCCCATGTAAGGTTGTCTTTGGTCCCATGAGCAGCAGTAGATTTGAAGCTGGAGTCAGTCAGGGCCCCATCCTCCCAGACCAGTTTGATATAGGCCAGCAGAGCAGGAAGCAGGACTCGCAGGACACAGAGTAAATATGGCTTAATTTACATTAGAAGAAGGAGGAGGAGGAGGAGGGAGGAAGGAAGGAAGGAAGGAAGGAAGGAAGGAAGGAAGGAAGGAAGGAAGGAGGTGACTGGTATTGATACTAGGGACCAGGTGGCGCTGTGGGTTAAACCACAGGCCTGCTGATCAGAAGGTCAGCGGTTCGAATCCCTGCGACGGGGTGAGCTCCCATTGCTCGGTCCCAGCTCCTGCCCACCTAGCAGTTCAAAAGCACGTCAAAGTGCAAGTAGATAAATAGGGACCGCTCCAGCGGGAAGGTAAACAGCGTTTCCGTGCGCTGCTCTGGTTCGCCAGAAGCAGCTTTGTCATGCTGGCCACATGACCCGGAGGCTGTCTTTGGACAAACGCCGGCTCCCTCGGCCTATAGAGCGAGATGAGCATGCAACCCCAGAGTCGGACACAACTGGACCTGATGGTCAGGGGTCCCTTTACCTTTACCTTATTGCTGTAATTATTACAAGGCAGGGATGTGGCCCTCCAGATGTTGTTGGACTCCTGTCATACACAGACAGCATGGCCAACAGTCAGGGATGATGGGAGTTGTAGTTCAACAACATATGGAGGGTATGGGTCTTGAAACTTACTGAGAATCTCACTCCACACATTGAAATAACCCCATTCTCCCAACTAGCCACAAAACTTTGGTAGGGCCATGCTGAAGGTACCATGTTCAATCCCTGATATCTCCTGACACAGCTGGAAAAGAGGCCACTGTCTGAGATCTTAGATAGCTGCTGCCAGTGAGCACAAAGGGATGTGGGTGGTGCTGTGGTCTAAACCACTGAGCCTCTTGGGCTTGCCGATCAGAAGGTTTCCCCCACAGTGTCTTGTTGCGCCAGAAGCGGTTTAGTCATGCTGGCCACATGATCCGGAAAGCTGTCTGTGGACAAACGCCAGCTCCCTCAGCCTGAAAGCAAGATGAGTGCCACAACCTCATAGTCGCCTTTGACTGGACTTAACTGTCCAGGGGCCCTTTACCTTTACCTTTAGATGGACCAATGATCTGACTCACATAAGGCAGCATTCTAAATTCCTAAATCTGAGATAATTTCTGTGTCCATACACACTGGTGAAAGAGACCTATCAACATGTGAGAATCCCTTTGCCATACAGTACCCTTTTCTTGTTGCAGTAAAGCAACAAATCAAAAGCAAAGAGAAAGACACATGAGAAAAAAACCCTTTCCTTCAAATGTTTTGATTAGGAGAGGAGTTCATTCATGACTCTGAGCATCCTTTGGTGTTGGCAACTGTTCATCACACAGAGGATGAAAACAGGAAGCTCTCAGGATGAATGTCCTCCAAAATAGTCATGTAAAGAAAACCTTGGTGTTGAGAGTGCTGTAATCAGTAAATATTTTCTTGGTGCCTCCGGGAGGCTGATTTGTTTTAGGCACTGATTATAAACATGCCATACAAGCTTGCTGCCGTGTTTTTCTTCTTTGCCTTCTGCAACTTGGAAAATCTTGAACAAAAGCCAATCAGATATAACATGAATGTGCCCCTGCTCTGGTAGAAAAAATGATCAGTATGAATTTATTATTAGAACTGGCCCTGTGAAATCTTTACTCAGTGCAGCAGGCAGAAAGGAGGCATTAAAAAAAACTTGCTTAACTTTTGAGGTTGGAACCCTAGAGTTGTAACCTGGCCATATCAGAGGATTAAATACTCTTTAGCCAATCTTACTAAAACCCACAACCAAAATTTCAAAGAAAAGGAAAGGAAAATCAAATAATCTCATGAGGGGGGGGGGTGTACAGTTTTATTTACATTTTAATGAGAGACTACCTAATTTGCACTTCTTGAACCAATAAGTAAATGAAAGCACAACCATCCTTTGAAATTCACACTTGTCTGAATTTTGCAATGCAATTCTCTTACCAATGCATGTGCTAGAGTAAAGCGTGCATATAACATATGAAATGCACTATGCTATGGAAAAACGCTGGCAAAAATGTGTCCATTAGTCAAAATTGCAGTGAAATGTGTTTATTGGGAGAAATTCTCACTGAACAGTTGACAAATTTTCAGCAGGATTTTTTAATACGGGACCGCCTCTCCTGGTATGCCCCACAGAGGACCTTAAGGTCCACGAATAACAATAGCTTAAAGGTCCCAGGCCCCAAAGAAGCCAGATTATCCTCCACCAGGGCCAGGGCCTTTTCAGTGATGGCTACGACCTGGTGGAATGCTCTGTCCCATGAGACTAGGGCCCTGCGGGACCTGATCTCCTTCCGCAGGGCCTGTAAGTCAGAGCTATTCCACCTCGCCTTCAATCTAGCCTGAT
This sequence comes from Darevskia mixta, assembly GCA_034641385.1. NCBI lineage: Eukaryota > Metazoa > Chordata > Lepidosauria > Squamata > Lacertidae > Darevskia > Darevskia mixta. Next base: position 6,125,366 of record JAWWNH010000001.1, on the reverse strand, counting down.
CCCCTATTCCTTTTCCCCCTTCCCTTTTTTCTGAAGAAACTCTTCTGGGTTCCCACATTAAAATTCTTCCCTGGTCTCCCTACTGGCCTAGCAAGACTAACTTGGCCAGTTAGCCCTGGTGATCCCACTGATGTTTGTTTTTTATGCTGTTTTTAGCTGTTTTGTTTAAAGTTGTTTTTAATCATTTGTTTTGTATTTGTTGTTAGCCGCCCTGAGCCCGGTTTTTGGACCAGGAAGGGCGGGGTATAAATAAAAATTTATTATTTTTATTTATTATAATATATATATTGCAATTTGCTGTGCAGTTGTGGAGAACTGACTTGAAGATTGAGGGGCAAAATGAGAAAGTGAAAGAAACCAAAACTGACACATTTGTCCATCTCTAGTTGGAAAGCTGGCCTCACACTGTGGATGAGGAATCCAGTTCCATTGTTACTACTCCTAAAAGAGTCTTCACCTTTACATTCTCCTGGCACATAATTAGCATGCTTTTTAAACACACAAGCCTGTTTGTAAATCAGGCTTTTCCTCTTGGAGGGCATTCTGTCCCCTCTCTACCCAGACCCCCTTCACACCCAGCCCAAACATTGTGCTGCACACGTCTGACGTCAGCATGCTCGGCAGTGTCTGTGGGGCGTGCTGACGTCACTCGCACACGGATGTCGGAAGTGTGTGGCGTTGGGCATGCTGACCTCGGCGTGCACACTCCCCCGGTGTGTGTGGCTCTGGGCACCCTTGGTTGTGGTGGCAAGCCCATAGCTGTCAACCCTCCCTTTTTTGGTGGGAAACTCCCTTATTTCAATGCCGTTTCCCGCTGCTATCCCGGATTGTTGATATCCCTTAAATTTCCTGGATTTCAAAGGAAGCAGCTCCTCTCCCTCCCTGCTGGCCAGGGAGGCTCCTCAGCTGCGTTGCTCGGCTGCCAATAAGGAGTCTGAGACCAACTGGGGGCGGAGCTTGCATGCCTTGTGCAGCCAGACCCTCATGCCCAACCAGACAGACAGCCTGCCTGCCTGCCGTCTACGTGCTCGCTCTTTCGCTCTCCCGTTCATGCTCAGCCTCTGGAGCTCAGGGTGGCGAGGCTACTTGGTGCCATTGCACCGCACTCGCAGCATCCTTGAGCCATCTGCCTGTTTGAGAAGGGGCCCCGAGCTCGCTCTGCTTCCCCTCCTCGCATCACCGTGGACAGGCTTACTTTGCATAGCTGTCAACATTTCCCTTTTTTTGTGGGAAACTCCCTTATTCCGAATAGGATTCCTCGCGAGTAAAGGGAAAGGTTGACAGCTATGTGCTGATCCCTTATTTTCAAATCCGAAAGTTGACAGCTATGGGCAAGCCACTGTCGCTGCTTCTGCATGTCACATTCCTCCATGGGTTCATCTCCTGCAATAGGCAATCCACCTAGGTCCTTGTTCCAGGACAGTCCAGTCTGCTTCATCAAGAATTTCCTCATCCTGCCCATCCGACTCCCTTTCGACAAAAAGCTGCTTTTACACTCCTTTTTAGCTGCCTCGTTTTCACAGCTTTTACTGCCTGCAGCATATAAGCGTAAGAGGAAAGTTCAGACAAGGAGGAATTTAATAATTTAATGGCACAGCAGTCCTGTTCTTGTTTCCTCATTGTCTTATTTCTCAGCTTCCCTGAGGGAAGTTGCATTTGAGGTCAGGAGGAAAGAAAGAGCATTAGGCTGTTGTTTGTTCTCAGTGTGTATCCCATGCTCTACATTTAGCCCAGTTCAAGTGGGACTGGGAATGGTCTAATATGGGTATTTCCCTATGGGAACAAGGACAGCCCTTGATGAATCCACAGTAATATGGGGCCAGCGATAGGAGGCTCTAAGCCTCCAAAAAGGTTAAAAATCCAGCTGAATATCAAGTTCTGAACATGCAGATGTCTGGTAAGCTGCAGGGCCAGAAATCACACTTTGAAATTCCCAGCCTGCATTCTCCATAGTCAGTCTTCTTCTGTTAATCCACTTTTCTCTTTGGTGTCACGCACCATTCATGTTCATGGCTTTTTGTCCTACATCATCCTGTGAGATACGTTAAAAGCCTGCAAAGATAAACTAAACAGCTCCCATATCTGATGTATCCTGGGGGCTGATAGATTGTACTCAACAAAATGCCAGTTTTAGTCAGGGCTCCCCCCCCCCTTTTTTTTTTTCAGCAGGAACTCACTGGAACATTCGAAGCCATTCCCAGGGTGGGGCCACTGTTGCATGCTGACAGCTTCTAGAAGCCATAGGTGAGAGATGAATGCACAATGTGCACTACCCCAGAAGCAACGTGATGTGTCCCTCACCAGAGGAACTATCCCTCCCCTAACACCCCATGTGCTCCCTTGCAGTGCTTCTGACATTATTTGTAACATCATTTGCATTTGTAACATTTACCAACCATTGATCACCCATGTGATCCCAAAGAAGTTTCCAACATAAAATAATATGATAATAATAGTAAAAACAGTACAATCACAGCAGCAATGGCACAATGCTAGGGATGGGATTTTTCTGAAACTCTACACGTCAAGCTAATCCGCATGGATTATTATTTTTCTAATTCCCACCTCGCTCCTTGATCTCAGAGGCAAGAATATTATTTTATTTTAGCCAGTTCTGCTAAAAAATATTGCCAATTCCACATATTATATGCATTAATATGCACATTATTGTTTGCCTGTTATACACATACGCACTCCCAGTTTGTGTATAACTGTAAAAATAATGATGTATTAATATATAAAAAAAATTATGCTGCAGAAATATAGTACCACATGGGGTTTGACTCTTTTACACATATTATTCATATTCATATTAGGCAGGCTACTTTGTTGTTCTGCTTCCAACACATGCTGAAACTTTTTGTTCAGGCAAGTCTATCCAGACAGATCCTTGGGGGTCCCCCCCAAAAAAAATGTTGAATCACTCCTGTTCTGCAGCCTATTTGCTATACAAACAGAATGGTAATGTGGTCAGGGGTGGACTTTGGGCTCTCAAATTTCAGTGGTGCCCTGTGTGACGCTAAAATTCAGCGCTCCCTTGCCTCTCACACTGCATTCTACAACATTGTGCCTGTGTCCCCAACAGCATGGCACTCAGTGTAGCCACTCCAGTCATACTACTCTAAAACTGCTTCTGATGCGGGTGAGAGGCCAAAACAGGGATGAGGAACCTGTAGCCCCCCAGGAGCTGCAGGACTACAACTCCCATCATCCCTCACCATTGGCCATGCTGACTGGGGCTGATGAGACAAAGGGCAACAGCTCCACCATATCTGTGTGCTTTTTAATTTTTAATGTTTTATTATGTTTTTATATATGTTAGAAGCCGCCCAGAGTGACTGGGGCAAACCAGTAAGATGGACAGGATACAGATATTGTTGTTGTTCTTGATGATGCTGTTGGATGTGGGAAACAGGCTGAAATCCTTGCTTGACAATGACATTCATTGTGTGGCCATGTGCAATTTCTGATTATCAATTTATTTAATCTAAACAGGAAGGCAGTTGTGAGGCTAAGATGATTTTCTGAACCCCTTAGAACAGAGGGTTTCAACCTCCTTGAGTCCATAGCTCCCTTGACCAACTGCATTCTTTCTGCGGCACCCCTGTGGGGCTCAGGAGCCCAGTTATGTCACTCCTTGCCTCACCCTTTTTCAAACACCCTCCCTTATGGACTGTTCCCTCAGCCTCCTCCCCTTTCCCCTCTCCCCTCTCCTTGGGAGTCCTCTGGGAAGCTGCTGCCGCCCCTGGTCTCTGAGCTGCATGCCCCCTGCCCCGCCCCAAAGAGAGGAGTTTCCTCACACTGCCCCACAGGGGCCTGGGACTTGTCTGTCCATTCCCAACAGCAAGGGCTGGTGGACTGACTGGCTGGGCTCCCTCACCCACTTGCTTGCTTACTCCGAGGCCACCTCAGCTCCTGGCAACCAGCACCCCCTGGCCTGCAGAGCTTGTAGACAGGGCTGCTGCAACAAACAGTCACACAAGCCTTTGGGAGGCAGAGACATGAGAGAGCATCAGAGGAGGTAGGGGAGGAAAGAGGGACAGTGGTCAGTTTGCCTGTGACACCCCTGACCATCATTCAAGGCACCCTGGTTGAAAACCACTGCCTTAGAAAATCAGGGTGCTAATACAGTGGAACCTTGGTTCTCGAATGTCTTGATCAGGCTTCCTCAAACTCGGCCCTCCAGATGTTTTTGGCCTACAACTCCCATGATCCCTAGCTAGCAGGACCAGTGTTCAGGGATGATGGGAATTGTAGTCTCAAAACACCTGGAGGGCCAAGTTTGAGGAAGCCTGGTCTTGATCCTCGAACATTTTGGCTCCTGGATGCCGAAAACCCAGAAGTAAGTGTTCTGGTTTTTGAACGTTTTTTGGAAGCCGAACATCCGATGTGGCTTTCGGCTATTGTTTCCAGGGTGCCTACGCCAATTGGAAGCTGGGCCTTGGTTTTTAAACATTTCGGAAGTTGAATGGACTTCCGGAATGGATTACATTCAAGAACCAAGGTACCACTGAATATTAATCTCCAACTTAACAGAATGCACACCAGCTTATCCTCTTTCCTTGTAGAGAAGTCACAGTGTGCTATGGAAATACACGGCACCAAAATGATTCTCATCAAAATGCAGACAGAAACTATGCCTTCTGAACAAGAATTGTGTTGGGCTCTGTGTTAGCTCCCCTGCCAGGGTGATCATGACACAATCACTGTGTTGCTGCACTGTCTGGCTTGTTTCCCGGGTAGTTGTGAAAACACTTTGTAACCGGACAGCAGATCAAGAAAACAGTGCCATTCGAGAAACATTCCCCTGGGCTATGTGATACTGTAAATGTACGGAAGCATCGAGATCAGGTGTCACTTGTCAGCAGGGTCCTGGATTTGCAGCACACTGTGATACTGTAATACCTGATTGAATATGAAGATTAAGAAAACCAGTGTGCTGTAGCAGCTAAAGTGTCAGATTAGGACCAGAAAGACCTGGGTTCAAATCTTCATTTAGCCATGAACGTTTCTGGGTGACTGAGCTAGCTGAAACTAGCATATACCACATTGTTACGAGGATAAACTAGATGGGGAATGAAGCCGCTGATCAGCTGCTAGGCCATGTTCAAGGTCTGGAACCCTGAACCACTGAAGCCCTGGACCACTGAAGCCCAGGTCACCTGAAAAACTGCCTGTCCTCGGATAGATATGCAAGATCACTTAGATTATCTGGGGAAATTCCACTTGTGGTACCACACCCTACAGAATATGATAGATTAGTAATTACAAAATGGGCATTTTTCTGCTATAGTTCCTGTACTATGGAATGCCTTTCCCTTTGTCATATGTGAAACAGCAACCGCCATTTGCTTCAGATGTCTTATAAAGGCTTATCTTTCTGCCCATACTTTCCCTAACCCATAATACCAGACCCTGTTTTATGTATTTGAATTCTCTGAATTCTGGTTTTTATGTGCTTTTATACTACTGCTTTATTGGTTTTATGAGGCATTTTTGTTTAATGTTATTGTTTGTTTTTCTATTTCATACCACTTAGAGATATTTAAAATATTAGGCAATTTATAAATGCTTTTAAACAAAACAAAACAAATATAGAATCATGGTATCATAGAATTGTTTTTTAAAAATAATTTTTATTAGATTTTCCAATTAAACAAATTAAACACTTTATAAACATACAAACACACACATCCTTGCTCTGCCGAGCTGCGACTTCCCTCCATCACGTCAGCAGGTTTTCTAGTCCATTCTAATCACGCAGTTTCTTAGTTTTTTCTTCCAGCTATGCCATAGGGTCATTCCAGTCCCGCTAGTGTCTTCAAACTTCCACGGTTAGATCTTAAATAATCAACAAATTTACTCCAATCCCTTTGGAATTTCGATTCGTCCTGGTTACGGACCCTGCCAGTCAGTTTTGCAAGTTCCGCATATTCCATCATCTTCATCTGCCACTCCTCAATCGTTGGTATTTCCTGTAATTTCCACCTTTGGGCTAAAAGTATTCTTGATGCGGTTGTTGCATACATAAACAATCTCTGATCTTTTTTGGCAATTTGACATAGTATCATAGAATTGTAGAGTTGGAAGTATCATAGAATTGTAGAGTTGGAAGGGACCTTGAGGGTCATCCAGTCCAACCCACTGCAATGCCCAATGTGGGGCGCCAACCCACAAGCCTGAGATTGAGCGCATCATACTCTACCGGCTGAGCCTGCAGGTACCATGTTGACAGCCCCTGATTTACACATCGGCCCTGCAAGGTAGGCAAGTACTATCATTAACATAACACAGAGGGCAAGGAGGAAGCTGAGTCTGAGAAGATGTGCTCGAGAAGACCCAAAGTTACACCATGATCTCATGGCAGAGGAGAGGTTAGGACTGGGGACCTCACAATTTATAGCTCCTGTTTCTTATCACAACCAATTTCTTTCCTCCCACTTTTATCCCTCAACAAATTAGTTTCATCAGTTTGGGAAACACTTCCCCCAAACCTGCAAAACCTGTTTAGCCAGAGGCCAAAGTGGACCAAGCACACAGCTTCATTCGCGCTGTTCTTTGCTCGCTGAAGCTATGTCCCCTCTGCCTTCAGCTCTCAGCAACAAACAGACACAACCATATATCTCAAAGCTGAACATAGGGGACGGTGCGGGGGGGGGGGAGTTCTCTGTGCAGAGAGTCAGAAAAGCTGCCACAGCAAAGAGAAAATGAAAGTCCTATTGTTCAATTCTCCCCTGCGCAATTTTGACAGCTTAACCGTTTCCCCCCCTCCTCCCTTGAAAATTCACTGTTGTTTTTACCTTGTATTATGTTATACATTGCTGGCGTGAGATGCATTTGGCTCTCGATTTGAAAGTAAGATGCCTTTGTCTCAACTTGTTGCTTGCTGGAGGTGGAAAGGTCCTAGTTAGCTGAGGGATAGGAGGGCTAAAAAAAAAAAAAAGTTAGTGCTTATCTGCAAACTGGTGCCCCTCCCCTCCTCCTCATGTGAGCTGGAGAGGCCAAACTGAATGACACATGTGCTGTTTCCTTTTCCAGTGGTAAATGGTCAAGAACCAGACAAGAAGCTCCGGAACAAGAGCTGCTTTCTCGCCTGGTTTCTCCCCAGTCCTGCCAGCTGTTGCAGCTTCATCTGTCTTTGGACTGCGGATAGGAAAGCCCGACTGACTGTCAGTTGAAAAATAATAATAATAATAAGACAGGCAGAGAGAGAGGGGGGGCAGTTTTGAATGCGTAAAGGATGGCTTCTCAAAACAGTACAACATCTGCTCCGCGTGAGTACTCGATATTTCTCTCTCCCCCCCCCCGTACTATAATGGCAAACTGTACAACTCCTAGCTTAAGTTTAATGCAAAGTTTTTATTATATATAGATGGATACGTCTGTATCTACAGAATCCAAAGAGACTGCCTTTCTAAAGTGTGTCCTTGAAACTTTACTCCCTTTCTTCCTGCATTTGTGAGTGTGGATGTGGGAAATCGGCACAGAGAGAGAGAATGTGGAGAAGTCAAGGCAGGAATCCAAACATAACAGTCCTTGGAGAAGATAAAATCCAGATTTAAACTTCTGAATCGTTACTGTTCGCTTACCAAGAAAGTGTTGTTTCAAGTAGGAATTAATTGTATTTCATAAGAAAAAAAATAAAGCAAAGAAGTTTTTAGCTGTTTAATATCCTCCCCCACTCCCCGCTTTCTCTTTCCTGGGACATTACTGCCTCACTCGATATACAGAAATGGAACTGTCTATGTAACATGAGAGCCAAGCCCCAAACTGTCAGACTATATTTAGCCACAATGCATTTTTGTTTTCACTAACTCTAGCAAAACAGGCGTGAGGCAACTGAACGTTAGAAAAATGAAGGGGAGAGGAAAGTGGGGGGTATTTCCTGTTTCTCAAATTCCTTACACTTTGGTGAAAAGTTATACCAGGAAGGAAGTTAGTCCAGGGAGATTTGGGTGGGCGGTGAGGGAGACAGAAGCACACCAGTTTCTGCTACGGAGTTTTGTCAGTCCTGAGTGAGCTTTTGAGAGCAAAAAAAGTATTAGCTGTAGGCTTCCAACAGAGGCACTGAAGCAGATTCTAAGCTGGAAATCATATTACCAGTATGGGAATGATTCAGTTGAAACCAGTTTAATAATATTACTGCCGTTAAGAATTGAATTATGAATGGCTTTAATAATTAAAACATAATCATCATTTAATGTATTATTACTGCTGCTGCTGCACAGTCAATTCATATGGAACTGTTCAGAGCTGTTTCACAAACAAGACTCTGCCCCGAGGAACTTACAGTCTATCACCAACAGTGAGAAATACACAGAAGGGAGAGAGAGACCAAGGTAGTAAGGGGTGGAGATCATCTGTTCTTCCTTCTATGTAACTGGTGCAAACTGCATGGGTCCTCCCTGGCAGGATGTGTGTCAAAGTACTGACATATTGGCGCGCTGGGACATCTATTCATAGATATTCGGTATGCCCATATCTAGTTTATGTGAAATCTTAGAACATGTTTTCCGGTTTTCAGGCTGGGCTACAGGAGGAGGAAATGAGGTATTTGTGCTGCTTTCTTTCCTTCTCTGCTTTTCTTTTCATTAAGCATCAAGCACACAGGGTTGCATGAAAACTTAAGGCATCTATACTGTGCTATGATGGGTTGGTAGAGAAGATATGTCAGAAAAATACATAAAGTTCTATCTAATTTGGCCTATGCAACTCTGATATGCTTTGCAAATGCAACACCCATTTTAACAAACACACACTCCTTCCTTTTTTCTTTCTTTGACTATTTCACTTTTGCAGACCCATTTGTCAACTGTTGTGAAACTGTGGTATAACACTTGAATGTCACAGTGACTGCCTTTGTGCTCATTAGCTGTGTCTTCAGGGAAAATGTTGTCAGACTTATATACTGTAGATTGGAGACCAATATAAGTGCAGGGAAGGAACATAAATGCATAGAATTTTGGGGTTAGAAGGAACCCTGAAGGTCATCTAGTCCAACTCCCTACAATGCAGGAATCTCAACTAAAGCATCGATGGCAGGTGGCCATCCAACCTCTGCTCAGAAACCTCCTAAACCTCCAAACGAGAGTCCACCACCTTCCGAGGGAGTCCATTTTCCTGTGGAACACTTCTTGTGTTCAACAGGATGGGGCAGTCTTGGATTGCCACAAGTCAGATCAGACTCAGTCATGTTGTTGTTGTTTAGTCGTTTAGTCATGTCCTACTCTTCGTGACACCATGGACCAGAGCACGCCAGGCACTCCTGTCTTCCACTGCCTCCCGCAGTTTGGTCAGACTCATGTGGGTAGCTTCGAGAACACTGTCCAACCATCTCATCCTCTGTTGTCCCCTTCTCCTTGTGCCCTCAATCTTTCCCAACATCAGGGTCTTTTCCAGGGAGTCTTCTCTTCTCATGAGGTGGCCAAACTATTGGAGCCTCAGCTTCAGGATCTGTCCTTCCACTCAGGGCTGATTTCCTTCAGAATGGATAGGTTTGATCTTCTTGCAGTCCATGGGACTCTCAAGAGCACCATAACTCAAAAGCATCAAAAGCATCAATTCTTTGGCGATCAGCCTTCTTTATGGTTCAGCTCTCACTTCCATACATCACTACTGGGAAAACCATAGCTTTAACTATATGGACTTTTGTCGGCAAGGTGATATCTCTGCTTTTTAAGATGCTGTCTAGGTTTGTCATTGCTTTTCTCTCAAGACGCAGGCGTCTTTTAATTTCGTGACTGCTGTCACCATCTGCAGTGATCATGGAACCCAAGAAAGTGAAATCTCTCACTGCCTCCATTTCTCCCCCTTCTATTTGCCAGGAGGTGATGGGACCAGTGGCCATGATCTTAGTTTTTTATGTTGAGCTTCAGACCATATTTTGTGCTCTCCTCTTTCACCCTCATTAAAAGGTTCTTGTCAAGGGGGGCGGTCTGATGGTGAGGCGGGGGGGAAAGAGACTGTGCAAGACCCCCAAATCAGTTTGGGGCCTAGATCTGGACTGGGTCAGCCTTGAATCCTCCCAAGTCAGGGTGATTCCAAAGTGCCAGATTGGACCCAAATTGAATCCTGGAGGTGGGTTAGCATGCACAGACGTTCTCAGTATTTGCAGCTCTGAGCCCTTCACCAGCTTAGACAATCTGTTTGGGGGCTACAGGTTCTTTCTCGTGCCAAAGGATGGTGACTTTATAAATAAATAAACAAAACCCTCATGCTTTAAACCATAAATTTTAGTTCATCATAACTTGTAGTACCACAAAAGTCATCTCATCAAACCCCTTTGCACCAAGGGAGGATAATTAATAACTAAACATTCCTAATCGACTAGGCTGTAAAATAGAAGATTGCCAGGTATGCTCAGTTTGATTTAGACTGCAGCATGTAAAAAAAACAAACTGAGCGTAATCCAATACAGCTTGTTCCTTGCCACTGTCTGCACCTTCTCTTTTAATCCCAGCAGGTCATCAGGCTACCCCTGGAAAACTTGCATGTGAAGTAGAAGATATGACTAAAATGCAACTTCTGGAGAGAAGCAGGGACAGCAATGGGAAGGGCAGAGCTAGCATGCTTGTTCACAGTGATGTAGCGTGGGTTGCTGGTGCCCAGGGCAGGGCAAGTGTTGCACCCCCTGGTGGCTTGGGCAGCTAGGGGGGAGGGCATGAGGTGTTGTGGAGCCTGCACAGAGGGAAAGGAGAGCTGGCCCAAAGGTAACCACCAACCAAGGGGCAGGGCGCACACGGACATCACTTCACTGGCCACACAGAGAAGGGGGCACTGCCCCAGCTCTGAAGGGCTGGGCTGGACACAGATTGCCTCCTTGCAGCTCTGGAAGGCAGTAGGAGCTCAGCCATGTTGAAGGAGCCTGTCGTGGGGGTTGCCTGATTATGCACCTCTCAGAATTTTGTGTGCAGGGCCCCCGTCCCTTTAGCTAATGGGGCCTCCCGCTGCTGCCACCGCGCAATTTCTGTTCTCATCCTGAGGTAAAGTTCTTAACCTGAGGTACTACTTCTGGGTTAACGGAGTCTGTAACCTGAAGCGTTTGTAACCCGAGGTACCACTGTATTCTCCAACAAATGTTTTGGGGATGTCTCTAAATGAAACTGAAAAACTCTGCTGAGAATTGTAGTCCTTTCAACTTTTTGCACATTACTGGCACCACTGCCCCTCACTCTCCTTACTTCTTTAACAATATACAGAAAAGATCATTCCAAGGAAGACTGTTTTTTTAGTTCCAAGAAGTCCAAATATGTTGTTGAGCTTATCAGTAACTTGCACATGGGAGTCTCAGTGTGGATTGTCTTGAGACTGATAAATTATTATATCCCAACAGGGTTCTGATGAGGAGCCTCACATTTAATGCATACACGTTGATGAGGGCAGAGCTGTAGTTAAGCAAGATAATGTGAAAAACAGTGTGTACTGCAATGCCAAGGTCTCTTTTCTGTATATACTTTTTTTCTTCCTGCATGGCTTCTGATCTGGTTGGAAGCTCTTGATCTGGTGCTTGCTACTTTAGCTAGAGTTGTGCCAAAGATTTCTTTATTGACCATTCATTGTGAGGATGGGAATAATGAAATCTTCAAGAAAAAATTGTGAACAATGGGGAGAAAGAGAAAGATCCGCCCCCCGCCCCAAGGTTTTGGATATAAATGATGTAAATAAATGTTCCTCTGCATCCTTACTCAGAAGTAAATCTTGTTGAGTTCATTGAAGTTTACTCCCTATTTAGTGAGTTCAGGATTCTACCTTGATCATTTAAAATTATGGCTTTCACTTAGATTAGATCAGTCAATTTCTGGTCCTTGATTATTTGGCATATGCTCATTGCCTATTTATTGTCTGTTTCCATATTAATATTTTTTAAAATACTAAAATTTCATTTATCTCACTGCACACATTTCTAAACATATTTTTGTCATATGAAATACATACTTTTAAAATGAATTTTGGTTTTATTTTCTGAGCTGAGAACTTTGGAGAAGTGCAAAATCTGGAAGATTATTACTTTCCAATCCAGGAGGTTTGAATTAAGTCAGTTGGCTTACAAATGCAGGCTGAATGAAATTCTCCTCCTTTCTGGTTTCTGCATCATTAGATTTGAAAACTGAAGAAATACAGGAAGCCTACCCCTTTTGCCTTCTGGATGTCATAATACCCCTATGAAAACTTTTGAATGCATCATTTTTATCGGTTTGTTCTCAAAGTATGAAAAAGGGACGCTACTCCTTAGAAATGATTCTCAGAATGCTAGTAGGAGTTTGCAGGCTTCATAAAATACACACACACCCTTCAGAGTATCATGCAGCCTTAGGCCATCTGTTACCAGCTCATGACATGTAGCCAAAAACCTAATAAAGGCCAATAGCAAGATGGTTAAATGGTTTAATGGAACTGCTGCATTTAGAGGCGGTATGCCTCTGAAATGAATACCAGATGCTAAAGAAAAAACAATGCAAGAGGGGTGGTTGCCTTTGTGCCTTGCTTATGTACTGTGCAGAAGTAACATCTAGTTCCCATGCCCTCTTGTAGTCCAGTTGATAACTCACTTTAAGTGTGTGTTACAAACAGAATCACATGTTGCTTCCCTATTTACTCTTGTGTCCATTTCATTCCCCATCTTTTGTAGCTTGTCCTGTGTTGAATTTTAGATCTTCAGGGCAGAGACTTCTCCTCTTGTATTTGTGTAAAGTGCTATGTACACTGATTGCACTATATAAATTAATCCAATGGAACCTTGGTTTAGTTGATGAACAAATGATGAACAAAACGGCTTAGTTGATGAACAAATCGGCTCCCGAACGCTGAAAACCCAGAAGTAAATGTTCCAGTTTTTGAGCATTATTCGGAAGCCAAATGTCTGCAGGAAGCTCCTGCAGCCAATCGGAAGCCATGCCTTGGTTTTGAACAGTTTTGGGTGTCAAACAGACTTCTGGAATGGATTAAGTTTGAGAACCAAGGTTCCACTGTACTAAACAACAGACAACATGCAGTGGCCATGAAAGAACATGGCTGAAAAGAGGGTGCAGGACTAGATCCTAAATGCAGGACTGATTCTATATTCCTGTATTCTTCTAACAGTGAGACGGTATATAGTCCAGACCTTTGGGTCTGACGTTCAATTCCTGGAATCTTCAGCTAAGTCTTAGACCCTGGAGAGCTGCTGTCTGTCAGTGTAGATAGACAATGTAGCTTCCTATGTTCCTGTCAGTTGATCAGCATGTGATTGGTAAGCTCCAGTTCAGCTCATGCTACTTGCCCCTTTGGTAATTGCAACTTTCATGCTACTGCTTAAAAGTACAGTATGCAGCTAATATGGGTCTCCTCTCTGAATGGCTCATGCTTTAGCAAGGCCATCTTGGTTACTGAGCTTCTCCGATGATTTAGGAGTTTAATCACTGCTCTCTAGCTGGCACACCCAGGGCAAATGGAGAATCACTGAGGGTGATGATAATTTTTCATTCCTAATTGTTCCTTTTCCACGGGCTTCTCCAACATCCTTTGAAATTGATAGGGTGACATGGCTGGTAGGATCAACATGGCCAGCAGAGATGCCAACTTGAATAAAATATTCAAGGCAGGTAACCCCTGGCCTGCATAGTCGATCACAAGCATGGGCATCGCCAGGGGGGAGGGGGGTCAGCTGCCCCCCCAAAAAAATCAATAAAAATACATAGTTAACTGAAGTTCTGCCTGCCTCCCCTAACAAAAGGCCTACCGCCCCCTAACAAAAATCCTGGCTATGCCCATGATCACAAGTCGTGGCACACGCATACCATTTGAATGGCAATGGCCATCAACTTGGGGGGGGGGTGGAGGCCCCCTGACATATTTTATGAAGGGCAAAGGGGCCTTGGGCCCTAGGCATTGGCTCCTATGATGGCCAGGAATGTTGTACAGTATTGGGGTGATGGGTGAGGTTCAGGTAAAGAAATCAGAATCTAGCTTGGGCTTTAAATACTCTCTCTCTCTCTCTCTCTCTCTCTCTCTCTCTCTCCTGGGCTTTCTTAAGTCTTCTCTCCAGGCCTCCTTCATTTCCCCCCTATGCCAAATCCCCATAGGCAGCTTTATGCTGCTTTTAACATTGAATGCACTTTTTTTTAACCTCCTTTTCTCTTAGGGTATTCAAGAAGCATTGTCAGCAGGAAGGAAGGAAAGGAAGTTATGGCCACAGGGGAGGAAGGCATAAATCTTTCCTTTTCAACTCATGGCCTGAAGTGTTTTATTTTTCTCTGCAAAAATCACTTCCTTTCTCAAAGGATCCCTGCCCATGACACTGGCTGTCCCCAATTCCCATTTCTGCAGGTGCCAGATACTAACCACCACCACCCCGCTCATTTCTACTCTAGGGCACTTCGGGGGGGGGGGGAAACCATGCATACACAAACCTCTCATCCTTGCAAGACCAACAGAGTTTATCAGTCTCCTTTTAATTTCCAAAGCTGCCTCAGTGGATTGTGCTTTCTGAATTGCAAATGAACCCAGGGACCAAGTCTTCTGCTCTTTGCTTCATGCTCTGCAGGTTTTAAATAAGTTGGTGGAGAGGCAGAGGTGCCACTAGGGAGTGAGGCACATGGCAATGGCATCTCTGTTCTGCACAGGGAGTTGCTGTTTTCCTTGGGAGACTCAGGCAACCGGTGTAACTTTTACAGCCTGCAGCAGTGACTGACAGCCCCAGGAGCTGAGCGGAGAGTGACTAAAAAGCAAAGCCTTCCTCTGGGGGGTAGGTTTCGTCACCTCTTCTTAAGGACTAGCTTCCTTCCTCGTGTGTGAGCATAGCTCAGCAGTTGCCAAAGTTCCTGTATGTAACAAAATTGGACAGCGAAATGCTACAAGTCTTACAACCTCCTGCAATGCCATATGTATCTGCAGCTCACACGTAGCCACCTTTGCTGCAGAACCCATTTGCCAGAGGGATGTCTCTTTGGATCCCTGACCTGTCCACACCCCCATTCTTCACTCCCTCGATTTTATCCCCTCTGAAGACCTCTCAGAAATTGGGCTAGCATAAAACACAGCTGTGAGAATTATGGACTAGGAGCAGCTATGTGGAGTGTATTTTTGCCAGTGCCTGAACATCGCTTGTTGGTTCATTTCAAGCCCTAAGCATGTGGCGGAGAGCCTTTATCAGCCAGACTTCTGCATTCCTTTCTAGGGGTCCTTCTGGGTGGGCACATGCTAGTGCTGTGCAGGGCTAGAGGCAAAAGTTTGAGGGCAACAAATGTACATTTCACCTTTGGAATAATAGGTCAGATTCTACACACACTTACACACCCCTCTGTATCCTCCATCCAGGCAGGCAAGAGACATTATCAGAGTTGAAAGAAAACATTTCAGGGGAAGAGGCAGAGGGGCTTGCAGACAGGGGAGGGAATTGGGTTGCTCAACTGTTAAAGCTGAACTATTTTTCTTTTCTTTTTAAGGAAAAGTTCATTCATTTATTTTTTAGTGTTTGACTTGAACAATTGAGCAGGGCAATTGATCTGTGGACTGAGCAAGTTGCAAAATTCATGTCTTTCAGTCAAGGAACCCTGGGGATTATAGTTCTGTAAATGAGTCTGGATACAAAGCACTAGCCTCACATAACTATAATTCCCAGGTCTTCCTGCAGAAAATCTAGAACTGTTAATCCGTTATTAACTGGTTTACATTTGTAGAGAAGGCCCTCCTGCCAGAGATTTATAATGGAGATTCAAAACATCTATAATGGCTCCTGATTCAATCCACAGCAGATTCCACCCCCCCCCCCGAAAAGCCAAGAGATCATGACCTCTGCAGCTTCTTCACACCGCTTGCCCCATTTCGTTTCCTCCTTGAGAGTCTCCAAAGCCTTGCATCCTGTTTATGGGGCATGAGCCAAGGCTGATTTCAGCTAAACTGTTTTACTTGCTTGAAACAAATCAGGCCTTTGGGCTTTGGTAGCATCTGATTTTTGGTCACAGGACTTGAGACTGAACAGAGTGCAAGTAGCAATCTTGATGGAATGCTTGTTTGAAGAGTTTCTTGCCTGGGTAAACACATGATGGATGAGGCTCAGGCGAGGGGACCAGCTTGAAGAACAGAGAGAGAGTTGATGTGTGAGGATGGTTTAAATGAAATGAAGGAGCCTGAGGCGAAGGTCTTTCCCCTTCTCTTAGAGGCCTGTCTTTTCCTGAAAGAGAAGGGCTGTGTTTTCTGTCTTGTGTTGTTAACAACATTTCCCAGGCAGGAAGTGAATCCGGCATTATGTTCGTAGCCTCCCTGCTACCCTGCCCCAGGCAGTAATTGAGGAGATGAAATTATGAATTCCATGTGTCCTCTCAACAGTATTGCTTTTCAGTAAAGCCCTCTCCTTAAATCAATGAGGTGGTGTGCACTAGATGCACTCTGCCCCAACTCCTCTTTTTTAAATGGCGCATAAACCGGTGCCGTGACTTACACATCCTGACAGCTGCCTTGAGGTGACCAATTGGTGCATGTAGAAGTGAAACAGTAGCTTGTCTGTCTGAAGTGCAACATGACTATTTTTGTCAGGTTGGTAATTGTAGCTATCTCCAGGCGTCTGCCGCACATGTCTTGTAATTAAAGATCATGCTGGTTATTAATTCCACCAGAGCTATTCTCCTTTCCCCTTGTAGCACAAAGGAAACTTAACTTTCTTGAACCAAAAGAAAGAGAAAATCCACCCAGTTTTAGATCACAGAAAGGAGGAGGTATCTGGAAAGAATAATTTATATTAGAGTCCCAACAAGAATGGGTGTATGTCTTAATAAGCAAACACATCAGACACCATAAATTCAGGGCAAAGTAACTTAAAGTTAATAAGATTGGTGTTTTACATGTCCTGGTTCTGTGACATCTAGTCATGAGCTGCTTCTGTTATAAGGATGAGAGACTGAGGCTTAACACACTGCTTAGTTTTCTTAAGCCACTTTAGCTTCTCTGATGCAAGTATAGAGGAATCATTCACTTCTGCCACTGATGAACATGTCAATATATCTATAACAGGCCTCAGGGCCAGCTTTAGTTTTCGGAAGGCCCTCAGAGCAACATGACCTAGGAAGGCCCAATGGTCTCAGAGGTCAAGCTGGTTAGGGCCAGAGGATGTCTGAGACCACAAAGACATACCCTCCAACATCCTGCTGATCAAAATTTGGATGCTTCTTTTTTCAGTCCTGAGCTCTCACTGGAGCCAGCTGACTCAAGTCAGAGCGCTGGTCCAAAAAAATGATGTTCTTTTAGTCTAGTGCTTTGGTGTGAACCAGCTAACTCAAGCCAGAGCACTGAACCAAAAAAAGAGGACATCCGGGGAGCCAATCAGAAACTAGTATGGCTTCTTTAATTCCGGGATGTCCCACTCAAATCATGGCAGTTGAAATGAATGCAAAAATAATATCTTAAACTTCCTATATGGTCAAGATGGATTTTTGGAGCAAACCCTGGCCAGATCATAGGTCCTGAAAGCTAATATGGTGGCACTGACTTTCAGTTGGTGGGTCCCTTAATAGACCTGGACCCCAGCAGCTGCCTAATCCTGCTGACCTTTTGTGCTAGTCCCCCCCACCCCGGCCTGTGCAACTTGAGAGCCATGAAATGAAGCACAGCCTATCAGCCATGTGTTTGTCTGCAAAGAACATTATAAGTGTCACATTTTAATTGACTTCTCTGATTGTAAGGAGAGGAAGCATGTCAAGTACCTAATAAGGAAAGTAGCATGGCTGGTAGATGTGCTTGGTGTGGTTGCTCACTAGTTGGGCAGGACAGAACTGGAGCCACAAAATTAGATTCAGAATTGCAAAAGAGTAGGGTCAAAGAGAATGGCAAAAAATGGAATTGTCAGTTATTCCCCCTGTACCCAGCAGTGATTGTGTGTGTGTGTGTGTGTGTGTGTGTGCATGCGCACATGTGCACGCAGTGGGGATAGTAGTTGACAACACTCCTGCAGCAGCAATGAGTCTGGGTGAAACATGAGATTGGTCCTTATGAGCCCAGGATCTAAGTCTCCACATCAGTTTCCATGACCATCAGAAATCACTGAGCAAACTATGAAATTGTAAGGTACACTGTTTACAGCAGTGTTATCAATACTGTCTAAGCAAGTGACAACTCTGATCCATACCCTTTTAGAATCTATAGTTTTAATTTGTATTCATTACATCATACCACAGACAGCAAACGTCCTCTGTCGGTTTTTATCAAAGATTCGGAAAACGCTCAATTGATTTGTACCCACTAGATGTCATTTGAAGCACCTTGGAACCTAGCAAGATTTTTTTCAGTACAGCCTAGGTATCAGAGTGTTTCAAATGATACCTTCTAGCTGGATAAAAAATAAACTAAGCAGTTTTAGAGCCTTCACCAAGAGCTTGGCAGCCTAGGGCTAGGCAGCCAAGTATTAAGAGGAACTGGGTATACTGCAGGATGTGATTTCCTTGGCCAATAAGAAATTTTGTTTGCTGCAATTAAAAACAAAGCAAAACTGCTTTGTGCTCCTGAAGTACAGATTCTAAGGTGCTCTGAGTTCCTTAGTACTTGACTTCTAAGCCCCTCTGTGACATCAGTGCAACTAAACTAATAGCCCAGGAGGTGATAACACACATCTGCCTGTGACATCAGAGCAGACAAGTGACTCTCAACAGCTGGTGGACTGTCAACACACTAGTTTCTAATCAATAATTGAGAACTAATGCCACTTCCTTTCTGGCTGAGGAAAAGACAAACCTGATCTAAAGAAACCAAACAGAATGATATATCTATATATATAGTGCTATTATTTTGTTTTATGGCTCACATTGCCCCCAGGGCAAGATACAGTATTCAAAAGTAATAGGTATACTCCAAAATATTCTAAAATATAAAATATACCAAACTAAAGCTCCTCAGAACCAGATTACTCTGGGCTGCTAAGGAAAGGTCTTATACCAGCTTCTGGGAAATGCTTGGGGAAGAATATTTCATAGCTGTGTAATGGGCAGCAAGAATGCCTGTCTGTGTATGCCCGTTGGTGCAAAGACGATATAATCAAGACCTATATTTTGTGACTTGCTAAGTCAAATGCAGCTCCACAGCCACTGTGGCTTGCAAGAGGTTTAATAATGCAGATTTCACGGTCCCAGGAAGACAGTTTATCATGCTCTGGGTGGCCCATGATGTATGACTTGTGGGCAGCATTGAGCTAGGTGCATCTCAAGTTGTACAGCTGCAATCAAAAGGAATCTCTCAGCTAATCTGAACAATAATCACAATCCAGTGCCAGCCTAGAAATGCTGAATGGATAGTGTGTTATGTGTGGTTATGAAAGGCACAGCGTCAAACTCTCAGTGATGAATCTCTTTAGGTGGCTTTAATAAGACTTTAATAACTCTTCGCCTGAACACATTGTCAGGGTTTACCGGTAACTTGAAAGCATGCAGTATCTCATGTAATAAGAGCCCCTATCAAATGTCTGTCCTACTATTGCAAGCTTTTGTTGCCATCAGTTCTCAAAGTTCCACCCAGGCTTGCTGTCTTTAGCATGTTCTAATTTTTTCATCAATGGGAGAAGACTCATACAAGTTTTGGCTCTTATATACATCACACAGAATATCTCGTCGGTCTGCTGGAGTTTTCAGAGCCATGATGTGGAGCTGGTAAACTAGGCTCATAGCAGCAAGAACTGTCATCCTAATTCAGAGCAAGAAGCCCAAGTGTGAAAGGGTGTCCATGCTTTAAAGACTAAGGCAGGGATGGATGGGCAATATTTTCCCTCCAGGTGTTGTTGTATCACCAACTCCCAACAGTTCTGGCCAATGTGGCCAGAGGACACAGATAGTGAGAATTGTAGTCTTCTGGAAGGCCACAGGTTCCCTGTTTTAGATGTCATAGGCTGCATTTTGATATCTACTTATCTGGGAGTAATTTCTAAGAAGACGTGTATAGGATTGCACTATCCAATCATTTCCAAGTTGTGGTGCTCCGGTTTTTGTTAAAAACTTGTCAATAATACCCTGTCATGCTAGTCTGAAAATAACTTCCAACATCAAATGCTGCTGTGACAGCAAAATTTCCATGGGGTGTTAGCAAAAGGCAGCTACTCCTATTGTACCTCCCCCTCCCCCCCAGTATGAGCTGCTACTGTGCCAAAGGGATTATTGCAGCCTTTTCACAGAGCATGCCTTTTTTTGCAGAACAAAACATCAATCCCAAATGTGCTGAGGCAATGCTCCCAAAAAAGTTATGTCTGGAAGCCACTGCATCTTTCGAAGCAATGCTATGGTGCAGCCTATATGTCAAGTAGTTGTTGGCAGTATTCTGGTTGAAATGTGAGTTCATCAGATTCAAGTGGAGGGAATAATAATAATAATAATAATAATAATAATAATAATAATAATTTATTATTTATACCCCGCCCATCTGGCTGGGTTTCCCCAGCCACTCTGGGTGGCTTTCAACAGAACATTAAAATACAGTAATCTATTAAACATTAAAAGCCTCCCTAAACAGGGCTGCCTTCAGATGTCTTCTAAAGGTCTGGTAGTTGTTGTTCTCTTTGACATCTGAAGGGAGGGCGTTCCACAGGGTGGGTGCCTTCAGGGAAGGCCTGAAGCCTGCGTTTTTACTCACTGTGACTAACCCAAGTTTATATTCCCAGTCCTGCTTCCTCTTCAAACTCCCATGTGCAGTCTGTGATTTCTGCTGCTTCTTTGAAACCTGTTGGTCTTCCAATGTCAATGCCACTATCCTCCCTGGTTCACTAGTGGAAGACAACAACAACAAGACTCTAACCTTTCTCTATTTTTGACTAAAGTGGGTGAAATTTGCACACACAGTAATCCCTCAAGAGAGCATAAAGCCTGCCAGTGATTTTTATACTAGGCACCTCTATAATGTGATTCACCCACCCTCCAAAAAGAAACCATCTCTTAACTTTTTATTTAGGATGGAATTTGCAGGCCGAGCCACCACTTCAGAGGGCATGAATCCTGTCAAATTTCAGAAGGATCACTGTAGCAGTTCTGCCACAAGGACTGAAATGGGTAACAACAAAAGGAATCACTTAAATATCCCCATGTCTTTTGTGTGCAATTAGTCTGAAAATCACAGACATGAGATATCTCCACATTTGCAGACAAATAGGCCCAAAGGCCAAGAACTTTAAAAATGTTTTTGATATAGAAAAAACTAAAAGAGATTAATTTTCCCAACTAGACTTGTCAGTGATAAATGAGCTCTGAAATTTTCAGGGGGGGGGGAGATTTGGGCTCTGTAAGCATCTTAGGGTGCTGGATATCTCCCTAGAGATTTGATGTAGGAGGACTAGGTTTCAGTTGGTTGTTTGACTGCTTAAACTGTATGCCTCCACCTAAGCTTGACTTGTCTATTTGTAAATATAAATGTTACAAAACTCCAATAAGCCTCTAGTGACCTCCTTCAAAACTGAATGTGCCGTGCACCCATGGAACCTTGCTCTTCTCAGAGTAATGGGGCAAAACTAAGGTTAGCTTCAAAGGACAGTGAAGCTGGAGAAAGATAAAACACTTCCTGTGTGGCGCTGCACTTCACAGGGGTTATAAAATTCCCCACAGGATTGTTGGCTCTTCTTTCCAAAGAGTGAATCACCCTTCCGCAAAAAGAGGGGATGGCTTCAACAACATCTCTGTGCACCCTCCTGAGCAGTAAATCTAGAAATATGAGGAGGATTTCCCCAGGACCAAACAGTTTGTACCAAAGAGCAAGTACTACAGAAAGCACAAAGCTTCTTCTGCCTAGACCCAGGCTGAATCTACACAGTTTATATATCACTGTGAAAATGCCTTTATAATAAATGTAAAAGGTAAAGGGACCCCTGACCGTTAGGTCCAGTTGCGGATGACTCTGGGGTTGCGGCGCTCATCTCGCTTTACTGGCCGAGGGAGCCGGCGTACAGCTTCCGGGTCATGTGGCCAGCATGACAAAGCCGCTTCTGGCGAACCAGAGCAGCGCATGGAAACGCCGTTTACCTTCCCGCCCGAGTGGTACCTATTTATCTACTTGCACTTTGACGTGCTTTCGAACTGCTAGGTTGGCAGGAGCAGGCACCGAGCAACGGGAGCTCACCCCGTCGCGGGGATTCGAACCGCCGACCTTCTGATCGGCAAGCCCTAGGCTCTGTGGTTTAACCCACAGCACCACCCACGTCCCTATAATAAATGTAGTAAAGTGTATATGGAATTTGCCATTAGCTCACCAGCGCCATCTAGTGTCACATTTGTAAAATGCACTTAACACACACTTGTATTTGCAGCTGTATTTGCAACACGGTTGACTGGCAGATGTTGCTGACCCATTCACAATGAGCCATGGTTTTGCATGCCACTAACTCTGGCATGATCTGTGCAAAATGACAGTTTGTGCTCATAGTTCATAAGTGGCACATCATATGGCAGAAGCAGAATGGCAGAAAGGGAGAAAATGCAAATCAAACACCAGGTACAAGGTAGGGGCAGTAGCTGATGGGGAAGGCCATAGCTCAGTGGCAGAGAATCTGCCTTGCATACAGAAGATTCAATCCTCAGAATCTGCGGGCAGGGTTAGAGAAGACTCTTGTCTGAGACCCTGAGGAACTGCTGTCATTCAATGTAGACAGCACCGAGTTAGATGGGCCAACAGTCTGACTTGGTTTAATGTAGCTTCCTATGTATGTTGAGGTCTCAAATCACATGATAGCTTGTGCAAATCACATGATAGCTGGTGCATCATTTTGCAGTGGCTGTTTTACCCACCAAAAAATGGCTTCTGACTAGATCCACTTGATAAACGCAATATTGACTTTGACACAAGCAGTTATTTCACGTGCATGTCTGAAAACAGGAACTGGCAAACAAATTTTCATATTTGTCTATTATATCATCTTAACGTCTGTTATCAGCATTTTCCAAAGCTAGTGCTATTCATAGCTTTCCCCTGCATCCAGTTCAACAGCAAGCATTTTGCTAGCATGATGAGGATTATCTTATTCCATATTTATTATTAATAATAATATTGCTTTAAACTGCTTCTCATTTTTTATGATGGTGATCTTAATCTTCTTGTTTATTGTTGCTGATTGTGTGTTTTAAAAAGTTTAATGTAATGGGTTTGTATTTTAAAAACTGTAGCCTGCTTTGCGCAGAATTTCTTCAGAAAGCACAGCATTTGCCTCATAAATAATTAAATAATTAAATTTATCAAATGGCACATAATGTTAGAAAATAATACTTTGTTGATAACCCTAAAATGAACATGTGTTATATTTAAAGAGTTCTGGATGGCAGAATACTTTGAAGTCTTTTCTCTGACAGGTTATGCTGAGGGAGACCCTGTGTGGCATTTTAAAGAATTTCTCTTCAATATTATTATTTTTACTAGCCACCTATAACCTGCAGAATTCTGTATGTTCTTCCATTATCCACTTTGAGCTATAATCTTATCTTCTATCTTTAAAATTCAAAGATGTCTGTGACATAGGCAGATGCTTCTAGTGTCTGCCATTTTGTTTTCTCTAAAGTGTCTCGTGGGAGCGTTGTTTCAGGACATTTGGGAAAGAAAGAATGCTTACTTTCTTGTAAGCAATACATCCAACCAGAGGCCAGGTAAATGGTGGCATCCTACCATGCCATCTGCTACTGAGAGGGACAATGACATCTCTGCCTACAAGGTTCCACTATGATATCAGGGCAGATCAGGCAAACCTTAAGAAAGAATACCATTGAAATGCTCCAGTAGTGGTGACTGGAAACTCACAAGAAAAAGGGAAACTGCGATCCGTGAAGCTTTTTCCCTATACCTGAGAAAAAATAATCTTCTAATATGTCCCCTAACCACTTCTCTTTTCATTCTAGTTCTCCTTTAAAAAAAAAACAAGAAACAAAAAAACCCTTTTACCACCCCAGTTCTTGCCAAATCATCGTTAGGCTTTGCAAAATCCCAAATAGTGCGCTCCTCACAGGGCATCATTCAAATCCAGCAGCTTGGTGTATATTTGCATAATGTGCTCTAAATTGTGGATTTCAGTTATCTAAGCCAAACTACAGGTGCATTAATGTGCAGTATGTAGCTATGTTCCCACCCTTTTGCTTTTGCAAATTACAGGTGTGCATAGTATGTGTATATGTATGATCCTTTTGAGAAATGCAGGTTGCAGGGAGGGGTGGCGTTTCTCTCCAAACTAAAATTGCCCCTCCTGCAGAGCACCAATACTTGGGTGGGGGTTTGTTTGTTTTTCACTAGCCATGCATAGGAGGGCAATTTACGTTCCAGTCATGCTGGAGAGGGAAGAGATAACTTTCTCCCCTTCTCCAAATGCTGAATTCCTGGTAACCATCACCCTCTGCTCCCCACAAAAACTGCACTTGTAATTAATAAAAATTTAAAAAGGAGGGGGGGGGGGGAAGCTACACATTGAACAATTTGGCTTTCAGCACAGAATTTCAAACTGAGTAGAACATGCCAGAATACAATCAGCCCCATTTATGGGTTTCATGGCATCACTATCTGAAGGCCACAAAAAAAGAAACAAAGATATTTAAGAGTCACTGGATATCATCTGGGTTGCCTTTAAAAAAAACACAAAAAACTGCTGTTGTTTTCTTGACCACAATATGTGATCTTTGTTCACTGCCTTTGGAACATCTAAACAAAAGAGCATCTATCCTCCGGGAGCTGTATACCCATCGCCCTGCATTGATCAATAAGCAATGGTACCACACGGATAACACTGCTATGGCTCACAGGACTACTGCCTTTCTTTGATTCTTATTTTTAAGAAAGCGTTAAGAAAACTGCAAGCCCCTAGGTTAATTAATGGAAGTGACAGCAGCAGTCTTAGGCAGCAGGAATCAACGCCGGCAGTTCCGCTGTATTTTTCAAGCCAAAGGTGGGCTGCTCCGATTATATGGAGTGCATTAACATAATGGATTTAATTCATCAAATACTCCGCAGTTTAACTATGTTGTTTCTGTGGGAAAACATCCAGCAAATACCTGGGGCCTATAATTTTATTTGCTACCGAGGCAATTAAATATTTGCATCTGAATGCAATTCGAGGCACAATCCCGTTCACTCTGAATGGCCATTAGTTCTAGAAGGATGAACACCGGGCCTTAAGTGTTTTGATTTTGTAGCAATCTGTGTGTTTATCTGCATTTTTCTCTAACCTCGCCTTCTGAAGACGATCCATTTACAGTCACCTAAACAATCAGTGTGGTTGTTATATTTTCCCCTCCCCAACCCACCATTATTATCCTTGTAATAATTTAGCATATAAATGGAGGCCAAATTATTCTATCTCCTGTCCAGATTGACAGATGAGAAACTGTTCCTTAATTTTCAAAGAGCGGCGTTGATGAGTTTCACCATCTCGTGGAAGGCGGTGATGGGTTTTTCAGCGGAGAGAGTGTCAGATTGATGAATTTGCTCTGATGACCCCTTCAGAAAAGTGGATGCCAACTCCAGTGGGGCACCAGAGTTGGCAGCAAGTATTCAAATAGATAATGGGTAAAGCTTTAACTGTTCAATATGCAGTTTGAACAGAATCCTTTTGATACAAAATGGGATTTTGGAAGCTCTCCCTATTGATTTGTGCACCCTTAGGCTAGCCTTCCCCAACTCCCATCAACGCCAGCCAGCATGGCCAATGGTTAGAAATTATGGGAGAGTTTCAGGCTGGGGAAAGTCTACCTTAGATGACTTCACACACTGTGTTGGGGCGATTCTGGGCTTGTCTCCAAGTGTACTTTAAATATAAACTTGCAGTCAATCATGACTCCCCAATATGGAGAAGGGCATAGCTCATGCAAAAGGTCCCAGTGCCTGGCATCTCCAGATAGGTCTGGACATGGGCATAGCCAGAGGGTGGCAGAGGGTGGCATCTGCACACACCCACATCCAGATCAAGTAAATAAATAAAAATACTTAGCTAACTGACCAATCGCGTCACAGATAGTTCAGTTCTTCCCCCCGCTAACAAAAATCCTGGCTACACCCATGGGCCTGGAAGAGACTCCTGCCTGAAATCCTGGAGAACTGTTGCCAGTCAACATAGACAATACTGAGCTAGTTGGGACAATGGTCTGACTTGGTTTAAGGCAGTTTCCTGTGTTCCAAATAACTGTACCTGCATGATGCATGCATTTGTCACACACTTTATTTTTCAATGAGCACCTAAAATGTAACAAGTCAAGTGACCTTTAGCAATCTTTTCTTGCACTCCTTGGCCTCTAGCCTGAGATTTAAAGCTATATGGCAAATCAATGAATAGGTGTTGGCAAGAGAAAAAACATACAGTAATCCCTCGACTTACGAAAGCCCCGACTTCCGTATTTTTCGAGTTACGAGGGATCAAAGCGGCCGCTGCTTCCGAATTTTTTCGACTTCCGATCGGAAGCCACGGCCGCTTTAGATAGGGATTTTTCGAATACCGAAGCTTTTTTCGAGCTACGAATGCGTTCTGCAACGCATTCCTATGGGGACTCGACTTACGATTTTTTCGAGTTCCGACGCTCCCGTCGGAACGGATTACATTCATAAGTCGAGGGTCCATTGTACACACTAAAAGCAGGGAGGCTGTGTGGTTTGTAATTTTATAACCAGAAATACAGAATGTGATCCCTGTCCTGTTTTCTCCTCCAACCCCTTTTCTTCTGCAGTGTAGTCTGCATTGGCAGATCTTATTGCAGAGAGGGCACAAGCTTTTAAGATTTAGAACTAGAGCTTCTTAGGGGTTGGGTCACATTGCTGAGAACTGCCAATTCCTCACACAGGACAAGGTGGTTTCCTTCCATGTGCCCAGTGTAATCTGTGAGCCAAACTAGACAGTGGTAGGAACACAATTAATGTGCCTCCCTTTTTGTTATGTACTTAGGAGTCTTGGGATGGTGGAGAGGGGAAATCTCACTCATTCTCCCACTGCAAACAAAATGGCCTCTCTTGAAATTGCTATTTGCATTTCAAGGGCACCAGTGGGAGATTTCCTTGAAATGGAAATAGTAGAGGTTTTGTTGTTGTTGTCAGGACTGTGACATGGCAATAGAGAGTTAAATGCCTCCTCCCAACCTGTTGCAGTCCAGAGGCTGTTCAGGGATCAAGAGTGGCCACCATTTTACATAGTAATAACACACACACAGCTAAAAATAGGTGCTGAGTTGAAAAGTGGGAGGATGGCTTTCCCACATCCCAGCAGGCAGCCCACTGACAAGAGCCCCCTTGGACCTGCTCCGCCTCTTCCCCATTTCAGGGTAGCTTGTTCACCAGACTCTCCCTCTGGCCAAGCAGGGATGAGCAAGTAAACATAAGTGGAAGTGAAAAGGAGGAGGAATAACTGCCGCTGCATTACTGCTCATTGGCTCTGTCTGACAAGAAAACGTCTGGCAACAATGGTAACAAAAGTGTGAACTCACTGAGGGAAGGGCTATTGAGGGTGTCTTGCAAAAGCTCCCTCAGTGCCAACAGTAATAAAACCATGGTGTGCTTTCAGACAGCCTGTGGAACGAACATTCATTCAGGTTGGTTTGTGGGGAGATTAAAAAACGGCTGTTGAGGAGCATTCATTCCATTTGTTTGTGTGAACTCTATATGATGTTGCATCAAAGCAAGTGCAGGTGCATTGCCCTGTCACTTTTCTTATTCTAAAAGGTCTGATCTTTGGGGGGAAGTGAGTTTGTTGGAAAAGACCTCCCAATCAACAATAATTACACAACCTGAATGCGCCAGTATGTGATTGAATCCCACCCAAAATCAGCAACAGTCTGGAATTGCTCGATGAAAGCTTACTGTGCTTGGTTCAAGGTGCTTAAATTAGAGTTGTGCTATTTGTGCATAGGTATGGTAGCTGCAGTCTCCAACCTATGCACTCTGGTCCCATTTATTTATATACAACTTCAATGCAAGATTATAGCCATTACAGCAGAGAGAAAGAGAGAAAGACAAGGTAGCGGAACTAGGGAAATAAGAGCCTCTCAGTTTGCTGATGCATTAAGTATCTTGTAAGATAATGGGAAAGAAAAAGGGAGTTGTCTGAAGTTTCCTTTCTTCCTGCAAAATGCTCCAACCCCCCCTTTTTCCTGCCTTTTATTAGTCTGAATTTTTCTTATTTAAAGTGAGGGCTATAATTAAATTTAGATTTCATGCCTACTTTTTTCAGCCTCTCATAACTCTCTCAAACCAATTCCTTTTCTTAGATTCTTTTTTTAAAACACACACACACACACACCCAATATTGGGTTTTATCTAATTCTAGCCTTGTTATAATCCAGTAGGGAACGCAATTGGAGTTCCGGGAGCCAAATTCATCCCTGTGGTAAGCAAGTGCCACTTCACAAAAACTGCACCTGTTTATGACAAATGACCTAGATATCCATCTTTGTTGTTCCTTCTGCAGCAGTCAATTGTAGTAAACCCCCGGCCTTCATTTTTGAGATAGACTTCTGCTCTTACTGAAATGGTACATTTGTGGGTGGGCTGTATGAGTTTCACACTAGGCTACTGAATGATTCTCTTAAAACAACAACTCTGCACATAGAAAATAGAAATAAATGTCCTAGTCAAGCCTTATTTCCCCATTTTCAAAGAGTTTTATGAAGAAACATTCAGTCATGTGAGTCCCCACCTGTTGTATGAAATGGTACAGGCCAGGGACAGATTTGCCAATTGAATAAATCTTGGGGCCATTACAACGCTTGTAAGCCAACGCTTGTAGAACCACATTCATCAGAAAAGGCAGATGAGAGTCCCCTCCGATTTCAAATTGGGAGAAAAAAAATTAGTGACCCAAAAGCATCCTCCTACTATGTGATTTTTTTTTTTTTTGAAAGATCACTTCATTATTTATGTTCTTTTTATAACTCAAGAGAAAAATTCCAAACTAAAGATGTATCCAACAACAACAACAACAACATTATACATACATAACATTGATGGCAGCTTATAAAGTCCTAAAACGGATGCTTGAAGGAGCACAACTTACTATACCACCTTGCCCAACTTTTGGGCTCTGCAGGGGAAATCATTCTTGCCACCCCACTACTAGGTGGGGACATGGAATAGGGTTTTCTCTTACTCCTACAGGTTAGGCCCCAGGCCTCTAGAATCTAAGGCCTCACACTCAAGACGCCAAACAATGTAGAATATGTCAAGTGCACAAAGTGAAAGACAAACCAGGATCATGCATAATCCATCAGTCTAAGTCCCAAACATGATCAAGGTGCCATTGACACATCTTCTGCCATTCGACTTAGAGCATACATGTTTCTTTCGTGGATTTTGTGCTTGTGGGGGAAAACGAGGGAGGAAACGCTTATGCTTTTATGAATTTTCACCCAGAGACGTTGACAGAAAATATTTGTAACATTTTGTAGATGTTTCCTTGGGCTGCAGAGCTACTGCACAAGTGTTCTAGTGATATATTTTGAGTGTGTACAGCAGGGATGGAGAACCTTTGGCCCTCTGATGTTGGAGTCAACAGTGATGAGAGTTGTAGTGCAACAGCATCTGGAAGGTCTCAGGTTTCCCATCCTTAGTGTGTATAGCATGGGGCATCCTCAATGCTTGAATTAGGCGTCTTCTTTTTTATTTAGTTGAGATTCCTGCATTGCAAAAGGTTGGACCAGATAAACCTCAAGGTCCCTTTCCAACGCTACAATTTGATGATTTGAGGATTCTAATTGCTGCCCTTTGCAGTCCAGATCCTTCACGTTCTTGGTTTCATGGGGAGAAAACGAATGGAATGGTTAAAAAAAGAAAAAAAGAATGCTGCTCCATTCAGTGCAGTAGCTGTGGTTATTTATCACCCGAGATCTCCTGTCTAATTAGATTTTGTATATTCTTTTTCTAGCTGCAAATATTGGAAGCTCTCCGACTGCAGCTGATATTGCAGTCATCGGAGGTAAGAACACAATCTTGCTTGAACAAAGGCTGTATTTCACAGAACTGAAGAAACAAAACGGGACTCTCTGCCTATGCCCAGAAAAAATAAGTATTATAATATACACCTACTCAGCTTTTCTGTTGAAAAATCAATGGTGTGATGCAATATGTCTCTGTTAATAGTCTGTGAAAATGTGATAAACCATTCAGGCCAAACCTGAAAAGACATCCATAAAGCTGCTATACAACAGACTTTCTAGCACATGCAATGAGGGCTTCCTTAGGGAGGGCGGAATATTATGGGGAGAGTGCAACAAAATGTGCACTCTCTGTATGTAAGACATTTATACAAAAAGGCAAGGCTCCAGACTTCTAAAAGTGTGGCTTGCAATTACAACCTCGCTGAAACTACTACAGATCTGCTGACAGCAGGTTGGAGCACAGCACTGGAAGTGCAGAGAGAATTGGAAGAAAATATGTTTGGTGCTTGCATTGATGGGGTAAACAGCCCAGGAGTGTAGCAGGCATATGTACCCGGAAGGCTTCCCAGTTGTGAGCAGAGGGGGGGGAGGGAGAGAGAGAGAGAGAGAGAGAGAGAGAGAGAGAGAGAGAGAGAGAGAGGAAGTAAAGTCATTGTATGTTTACAACAGGAGGTATTTAATATCATTTCATAAATTATTATTATTATTATTATTATTATTATTATTATTATTATTAATGCAGCATCACAGAGAGAAAGAAGGTCTGGACTGCACAGTCCCAGTTAGAGTGCTAAAGTCTAGAGAAAATCATATACAGATAATAGTAGGATTCTACCAGCTCTTTCTGTTAGCAGAAGCCAACACAATGACTTCCACTAGTGCAATAGGGCTCCCCCCTGCCTTATGCACCCCTCTTGCCTTCTCTAAATCCACTTTGGCGGGTCAGGAGAACCCTCAGAATAGTGCAGGGGGGAAGAAATGGAACATTGTTCAGTTGGGCAAGCAGAAATCCTTGCACTGATGAAACAATCCCCTTAGTGCTAAATTGAACACTTTGATTCCCCCCCCCAAAAGGACTAAACAGATAAACCCTGTATAATGAGGGTATAGAAGATGAAAAATAGGGGTTGTATCAAAATACACCCTACTTTGATCCATCAACTGACATGAACAACTCAAATCAATTTATTTAAGTGGGTCTACTCTAATTCTGATTTAGCAATAGGCCTACAGTAGTAATATTAATGCTTTTGTTAATAATAATATTAATGATTTAACAGGCAATAATAATAATATTAATGATTTTGCAGGCAAGACAAATGAAGAGGTGAAAAGCAATAACTGGGATTAAACAGGTCAAAAACTTGATTCAGGAAACACAGTTTAACCCACTAGCTATTCAGGCCAGTATGAAGGCAGAGTTTTAATGCTTCTCAAAGGTTTGTAACTAGTGCAGTGCTAAGTAAGCATCCCATCAACGGAAGAATTCCCACCTGCACAATGGGACTTCCTACTACTCTCCTCCTCTATGCACTCCCTAATTCTGTTCTGGAGATTCCCCTTATCTTCCAGAATTGATTGAGGAGGGTGTGGGGCAGAGTTCAGAGTGGCATCTGATAAATCACCCATTGCCTCTTAAGAAACGTAGATGTGCAGAAGGTTCCTCACTGGAGCTGAACGCAATCCCTGTTGGTTGTGCCATACTTTGATTACTATATAGACAGCAGCCTCACATGCGGCTGCCCTGCCTTGTGGGTATCCTGACATTCCCACCTCTCATTTTAAAATCAGTGAGAGCCCAGGGCATCTGATGTCATGGGATTCCAGATGATACCGTCCCAAAACCTTGTGGTGTGGGGCCTCCTCTTTTTCTCCCCGCTCACGGAACTTCACTCTCTCTCTCTGCAAATTTATCCGTGCACAAACAAAACCATCTTAGATTATCAACTGGTGTTGAGAAGAGCATTCCCTCTCTAGGCTTTTCCACTGATGAGAGCTACCATGACAGAAACTTGTTACAGCAATTTTGCTACAGTCCCATTAGCACATTGTCGTACTAATTCAAGTTGTTCGCTTGAATTACTATTTCTCCCCAAAGAAGCTTCTTAAATGTTAAGATGTATTATTTGGGCCTTCTTTATTTCTATTGTGTTTGCTCACTTCCTTGCTGTACTTGCTAATTTCAGTAATTCACCAGGTGGATTCCCCGTCATTAGTGGAAATTAGTGAAGTTCTGCTGTATTTCCCTTAGGTTCCATCTCTTGTAACTTTAATTTCAGCTTCCTACAAGTTACTAGGAGGAAAATTGAATTGTGCTGAGTCCCTGAGGCTTATTAATACTGTACAACATCTAAAGAGCATTATAGCCTATTGTGCTTTGAGAGTCCATCACGGGCCTTAAAAATTGATGAATTCCCTATTGGAGTCGCATTATTATACCAGAGGCAACATCTTTACAGGGGCAATTTTCTTTTTCATAGCAGTAACTTTGATTCCTGGAATCAGGCAGCAAAAGCTCTGAGGGTTCCTTAATGCTTCAGACTCGAGTGTGCTTTGCACAGGTAAAGTGATTTCCCATACCCATACCGTAACCATTGTGGGCTTGCTTCAGGATCCCAGGTATGGTGATAGCTTCAGAGTCAAATGTTCGTGGTAAGCCAAGCTTGAAAGACTAACAGTCCAAGATCAGACCCAGATCTGCAGAACAAACAATGAGTAAAACTGAAGTCCTGGTTCAAACTGGTTGGGTGGACTGTAGAAAACCAAATGAGAGGAGAGGGGGGACAGCATGCTAGAATTATTGCTTGAGGAATTCAATTTTTTGCCAATTCCAATATAAACTGACTCTATTCACACTCCTGGTTCAGACTTAAGCTTGGTTAGGAGCAATGGAGAGCGTCTGTGGCAGGAATGGAGCAGGAATTAAGTAGCATAGAATATGTGGCCCACACCAAGGTTGGCTCAGAATCTTACATACATAAAACCATGGAAGATGGAAGCACTAACAAGATCTGAAAGTCTCAAGCAGCTGCCAACATGGGTGCAGCAACAAGTCTACCAAAATGTAAATATGCGGGGGGGGGGGTGATCTTGTTTCTTGTTTTTGTTTTGTATTGCTTATATTTTTTCCTCAATCCAGTCTTCATCATCACAATGTCAAAGCCGCTTTCTGATGAGTTGCTGTTGCAAAGAGAAATGCTTTCTCTTTGAAGGCTTCAACATAAGCATCCATCTATGCAAAACAAAAACAAAAACAAAAAAAACCCTTCAGCTATTTGAAATCATTAATGAAAGGGAACATTCAAATGTTTCTTCCTCCCCATAGGTGTCATTGCAGCTGTGGCTTTTGTCTTGATTTGCCTCTTGGTAGTGATGCTGAGATACATGTACCGGCACAAGGGCACCTACCACACCAACGAAGCAAAGGGAACCGAATTTGCCGAAAGCGCAGATGCCGCTTTGAAAAATGACCCTACCCTTCAAGAAGCCATGGATGAGAGCCGGAAAGAATATTTCATCTGAGAGCAAAGGCAGCCCCACTGAGTCATACTTAGTCATTCTCTCCTTCCCAAGGGAATCGATCAGAGACATCAAAAAGCACCGGGATACAGCAATTGCACAGAGGAGAACAAGGAGACTAATTGAAATATTGCTGCTTGCCCCTAAGAAGAAGCAACGCCAGATCCATGGCTGTTTATTTGATTTTAAACAGCACAATTCAGTTCAATATCAGATCAAGAGAAACAAAAAAAAACTCAGGATGAGTGATTAACTGATAACAGATAATAGCATCAAATGTCAAACCTTGACATTTGGCAAAAAAATAGCAGGCACCAACTGAAAGCATCCTCATAAGCTCGTTGATCCATCCCACACTGATACAGCACCTGAAAGTGAATTTTAAGCTGCAACCCAACAAACGTTGTGATGTATAAAACAGAGGATCTTGGCACAAGCACTACTTTGAACACATATATTGTATCCAGATACTTTGTTTTTCTTAACATGCATAAGCTTGCCAGTGTGAATATATATGTGTATGTTTGTTTTGAGAAGACTAAAAAACAACAGCAACCAGGATCTGACAGAAAATGCAAAGAAAATGCTGAGGAAAGTTTTTTAAAATGAAGGATTTTATTTCCAGATAGCTAGTGTGGTGTCATAATAATAATAAGACTCTGTGCTGGGAGTGTAAATTGGTTTGCTGGAAGCCTGTGTTGACTTATAGTTGTTATTGTTTAATAAGAGTTGCCCTTGAGCTGCTCTTTCACTGCTCTTCTGAGATTTTATATTTGCCTGTATTAAACTGGCTCCACCTGCTTAGTTCTCTCCGTTTCTTGAAGCACTTCTGCCATAACCCAGAATGGGAGTCCTTTGCCATTCCTCCTAGTTCAACTGAACAAAATGGGTAAGTTGCAACCATGGCCACAGCCTAAATCAGGGGTGTCAAACTCCGGCCCTCCAGATGTTTTGAGACTACAATTCCCATCATCCCTGACCACTGGTCCTGTTAGCTAGGGCTGATGGGAATTGTAGTTCCAAAACATCTGGAGGGCCGGAGTTTGACACCCCTGGCCTAAATCAAATTTAGAGTCAGTCTACACAGAACCAATCTACAATCTATACCAGGTGTGACCTTCCAGATGTTGCAGAACTACAACTCCCACATGCCCCAGCAAGGATGATGTGAGTTCTAGCTCAACAATATCTGAAGGGCCAAAGTTTCCCCACACCTGGTCTATGTGTTTTTGTAGGCTGGCTCTAAGGTTAAGAGAGTACTGTATGCCCTCAGGTCTATACAACTCCAAGTCCACAAGCCACATGTGATCACCTGCCATGTGCTTGACAACAACCCACAACCACAGTTTTTAGTAAAGAAAAAGAAATGGTTTATTCTGGTGGCCAAATTTTAGAGGGGCCATAAGGGGGCTCCCCACTTACATTTTGTGGTATGCCCCTTAGCTCCCAAAAGTAAAGGGGTACAATGGTTTGGGGTTGTCATTAAGGGCCACCATAACTCTCCACCACCACCACAATTCAATCATTCATTCAATCTCTACTCACCCTCCCATTGGAGGCCACTTCTCCTAGCCTCAATTGAAAGCATTTACCATGGCTTTCCACATGGATCCTCCTAAACCTAGAATGATTCCTTATGGCAGTACTAGATTTCATGGGAGTATTCATTACTGGTGTGAAAAAACTCCATGTGACCAGAAAAATCCATGTGGCTACATGTTTCAGCCATGATGTAGGCTTTACATGGCAGAGAGTTCCAACATGAAAGTATCCTCCTTGGGCCACAAAGTAAACCATGGAATGGCTCTTCATGTTACAAGAGACTTGGGGAAAGCGAGAAGGAAATAAACGAGCTAGTGAAAATAGCAATTTTTACTTGAAGGTTCCAAATTCATTACAGAGAGCCAAATGATAAAACTGTAGCAGGTCTGGAGTATCTTCAAAGTGCATATGGAACCATGGTAGAAAGCAGTCAAATGCCACTTATACAGCTGAAAACACATCACCTAAATTCTTTCTGAATTGTGCTATTAAGCACCATTCAGGAAACCAACCATCATCTGGTCACGATAGAGTCAAGTATTCCATACATACACTGCCTTAGGGGAACAAGCCTTGTTCCAGCCCTATATTCTTTTAATCCAGATATTATTTCCCACACTCCAGATTTGCCTCTTTCCATTGGCAACCATAAGGAAGCTCCTGGCAATAAGAAGTGGCCCAAATGTGCTAGCTAAGCCTATGACTATTTTACCCAATATTCAAATCTGATTCAAAATTGCTGTTATGTCTCAAAGAAAATTAACTTTTGTTCCCACCCAAGTTATCAGTTTATTTTATATTTCTTTGGTTTCCTGTTTCGTTGACAGTATTCCTCTAACCAAAGAACCAATCCAAGTGCAATGGCTCTTCCCCCTCCCCCATTGCTATTTAGCAATTTTAGTTATTAAAACACATACACAATTACTTAGTTTCTATTGCTTTCTTTTCTTCTTATTAGGAGTAGTAGTATTAAACAGGATGTCACTATTTTCATCAGATAAATGATGGAGGATATGTGTTTGGTGCCAAATGGCTACATTTATCTCCACTGAACTCAGATCCTGGTTTATATGCAGAATGCCACTACAATTATGCAGAATACTTGACTTTAAGTCACTTGAGTCAGCGTGCTGTGTTGTATGTAACAAAAGTAAACTTGTCTTTATTTGCATGGCACACAGACTCATTCGGTGGCTGAATACTCCTCAACAGAAAACACCTAATTGATTTTTAGGAAGATGAAAAGTCTCCTGTTGCTTAACCTCTTCCCTTATCCTGCAGCTGCTGAACTCAAAACAGGATGCATGAAGTTGTGCAAGCGAGCGCTAAGGGTCCAGTCCAGATGTTTCCAACTTTGGGGAATATTATAATTGAATGTCTAGGTACTAGCATGGACTAATTTGTATACCTATGGCAGTCTGGTTGGATTTTTGTTCAAATGGGTTGTTTCTCTAGTGCTCATTTTCAGTGAACAACAAAACCTGATGTCAGAGGTTCTGACATCAGGTTTCTTTGTGCACGGAAAATGAGCATCGGAAAACCTATTCATTTTTTTGTTTGTTTTGAAATAAGCCAAACCTCTTTGTGAATTCAGAGCATTGGATATCCCTAGTTCTTTGTGAAAACCGGCTTTGGAGCTGTGTGATTCTTTCCCTGGCGTTCTCTTTAATTGTTCTGTTTTTGTTTTAATTCAAAGGACCCTGGATAGCCTATAAGGCTGAGGCAGCAGAATACAGTAGTAATGTTCTCTAGCACTTTATACTGCTGGCAATGGTCACATTAATGAATGTTTCTGCAGCTAAAGAACTCCCTGCAAACAGAAAACAAACACAAAAAGAGGAGATTGGGCTAGAACAGTGGTGGCTAACCTTGGCACTCCAGATGTTTTGGGACTACAACTCCCATCATCCCTGGCCACTGGTCCTGTTAGCTAGGGATGATGGGAGTTGTAGTTTCAAAACATCTGGAGTGCCAAGTTTAGCCACCACTGGGCTACAAACTTTCTCCCTGATGTGTTAGCCTTTTACTTGCAGGAATGTATTTGTGTAGGAGAGCATTCAGAAATGGTATCTCCCCACCTACAATCTGAAGTAGTACAGCCTCTTTCATCATCTCAGAATCCTACCATCTCTTTTTGCTGCATGGGGAGAGACAGGCTTAACGTACAAGAGTCTGAGCCAGTGCAAACAGGTACTGAGCAAGAAAAGCAAACAGCACCTTCTGCATTGTGGATTTTTGAAGGGGTCTTTACTGAAATCACTCACAGGAGCCCTAAGAAGCATTGGTGACGCTTGCATTAAGACAACTGTCTAGAAATACAGTTACTAAGTGGCGGTACATTTGCAGCAGCAAAAACAGTGGAAGCAAGGACTATGGTGGGGTGGAGGTGCTTGCTTGACCTCCCAGCAGGTAAGTCACTGCGGCTTACCAGAAAGAACAGGGGCGAGGCAGCAGTGAGGTCAGCAGAGGCAGCCTGGTGTTCCTGCCAGCGAGTCCGCCATCTTGACCCTTCCATTCTTGGTCAATAACAGCCACCCACCTGCTGGGAGGTCAGGTAAGCACCTCTGACTCTCTAAGCCAGGGGTCAGCAACCTTTTTCAGCCATGGGCCGGTCCACCATCCCTCAGACCATGTGGTGGGCCAGACTATATTTTGAAAAAAAAATATGAACAAATTCCTATGCCCCACAAATAACCCAGAGATGCATTTTAAATAAAAGCACACATTCTATTCATGTAAAAACACCAGGCAGGCCCCACAAATAATCCAGAGATGCATTTTAAATAAAAGGACACATTCTACTCATGTAAAAACACGCTGATTCCCGGACCATCTGCGGGCCGGATTGAGAAGGCGATTGGGCTGCATCCGGCCCACGGGCCTTAGGGTGCCTACCCCTGCTCTAAGCCATCCACTACCGAAAAGCAGTCACCCTTCCTGGTGTGATTAGAACCTGTGTTTGTTTGCTACTTATTTGACAGCCATATTGATAATGAGCAATCTTTTCTGGACAAAAGATTGATTGCTCAAGAGGCAAAAGGGGCCCTTTGCAAGGCTGTTTTAGCTGATGTGAGGTTCCGTACAGGCAGGCAGGTTTAAGAGGTAGCAGGATGCTGAATCTAAGAGACTTGTCACAAAGTGGAGGCCACCCAGAGGATGCGCATGCAATAAGATACAAGATACTTCCCAAGAAAGAAAGTCTTCAGCAACCTGCTGCTTGCAATGCAGAACTGAAACTTAAACACAGAGCCTGAGAACTGACTCAGGCACTTCCAAGCTAAGGAGGCCAAAAATATCAAAAGCTCACCAAGAGGTATTTTATAGTCTTGGTAACTCAGGGAAGGGACAGCTGGCATGTCAGTGTGGGTAAAAGGAGTTTCGCCGTTTTGCAAAGCATGCCTGCACAAGCGCTATGTGAGGACTCTCCGCAGAGCAGACAAAGAAACTTAACGCCTAACAAGATGCCTACTGGCCCCAAAGTAGGGCAAAGGCTTATGTGTGGTGCCTCAGCAATAGATGCACACCCAAGCTCAGATGCTATGATCCTTTGATGCCACATCAAGATTTCCCCCCAGAAAGTGAATCATCAGGCACTGACTGGTAAGATACTTGTGGCACAGAACAGTTCATCTCATCTCCGATGTGCTTCTAAAGGCCCCAAATCAGTAGCAGTAAGATGCTGGAACTCCTCTCACAGCCAGGAGGGCTTGGCCTTTGCTTTCCCCTCACAACAGGAGACAACAGCTCCAAACAGTTCACACAGTTTGTTCAATCTAAAGAGCAAATCAGAGGCTCATCCAACTGTTAACACATATTCTCCTTGAGTCTGTTCCAATCCATTTGCCCATTACCATCAGACACAAGCTCCTGGAAAATGAGTGCTGGGCCTTTTCCGCCACTAAACCTGTTATTATTCCTCTGGAGCCGGTGTCAGTGGCCCCATCTTCCTGTAACGGGACTTCCTATGTCCAGGACTGCCATATGATCACAATATCTTTGAAACATTTTAAAATCTTATTCTCAATATAGCTGGATTCTTATCGTATTTTTTAATAGCTGCGTGTGAATGTAGAATCTCCTTGGGCACCTAAGTGGCAGAAATGTTATTCAAAGAGATTTAGTTAATTAATTAGCACACACACAAACACACACCCCACTAGAAACAGAATCGCTTTGGAACTAAATAGCAGAGGAGTTTATCTGAAGCATTATTTGTTGGCAAGCCTTCTGCAGTGTATCCCCCAGCATTGCTTCCGAAATGATCCTGTTTATGCTTCTCCAAAGGAGATAACCAGGAATCACTTTTCAGAGCCGCTTAATGGTATTTATCACATTATGTACATTCATAGTTTCATCAAGGAGCTGTAAGGCTGCCAAAAGCAGAAGATGGGCATACCTTAAATGCCATCCTGTCATCACATCAGTGCAAAGAAATGCTGTCATTACTTGCATTCTGTCACCTTTGATTGCTGAACCTGGATTTGATTTATATTATTGTGGGCACTTTCGCTCCGCTTTAACAATATATTTCCAAGCATCACTCAGACCATTCCAACAACCTGTCATTTGAGATTAGTGTACTCATCTCTATGAAGACATGCAGACACTTCGGGCTAGATTATACTCTCAATCACCCCATCTGTAGTCTGGTTTCATTTTTTTAATAATGAGGCTGTTTGTTTGTTTGTTTGTTTGTTTTCAATCAGTTGTTGTTACTACTACTACTATTATTACTATTATTATTACTATTACTATTATTATTACTATTATTACTATTACTACTACTACTATTATTATTACTATTATTACATTTGTATACTGCCCCAAAACACAAAGTTCTCTGGGCAGAATAAATAATGTTTTAGTAAAGGGGGGAAGTGGAGAGGAGTTAGGAAAGCAGAACATTTGCATACTTAATATTTAGTAATATAAATTGATTAATTGATTAACTGAAAACCCAACAACCTCTTTCAAAGCTGGTTATAACACTGGTTGACAGGGGACAGTGATGATCCTTCCTTCTCCAAGCCAGGTGGCCTTTGAAAAGGCACTTGAACTGGTGCTGACAAACTGAAGAAGGGTGATTTAATTAGCCACCTCATGTGATTTAGCTAAGCCATACAGGACAGAGCCTCCCAGCTTTGTTCCACTTTGTCATTTATGCAAACAACTAATCTATCCACTGGGATAGCTCACTTGGTAGAGCATGAAACTCTTAATCTCAGAGTTGTGGGTTCGAGTCCTACATTGGGTGAAAGTTTCCTGCATTGCAGGGGGTTGGACTAGATGACCCTTAGGATACCATCTAATACTACAATTCTATGATTCTATGATCTTGGGTGGCCAGGTGAAAAAGAGAGCAAGGCTCTTCCACATTTAATAACTATTAATAGAAAATACCTATTAGAGATGCCAATAAGTAAGGTGACCAACCTTTAACAGTATGTTCAAGTTGTTTATTTTCTTTAATCAACCTTTGCCAAATGAACTTGTCAATTCTGGAGAGGAATATAAGCAGTTATTTGTAAGTATATCTGAAATTCAAATGTTCTCTGTGCTGCTAAATCATCATGACTGCCCTCATCAGTGCCTGTATTAAAGGGCACCATCTGTTATTCATGTGCTGATATAAAATTATTCTGAATCTGTAAAAACTCAAAAGTAACTAACATATGTTACAAAGAACACATTCTATGCGGCAGAAGAGTGTGTTTCTGGTCTGGTTTTCTTTGCTAACCATAAATTTACAGGATGATAGCCTGCTAAGTCAAACTCAGAGGAGATCTGTTGAAATCAATAGTCTTGAGTTAAGTAACTCCACTGATTTCAATGGGGCTGCTGTGAGTCTGATTGCTGGATATCCCCCATAAGCTTTAACAGAAGAAAAATTGATAATGTAAACTAGAGATCGACATCAAGAAGCTCAGGGGCCGCATCTACCCCTCTCAAAAAGGCTTACATCTGGCCTTCAGTATCGCCCCTGAACACATGGACACACACACACATTATCATGCCCCTCCTCATTCATAAACCAAGACAATTGCGAAAAGATCTTTAATCTCCTCTCCTCCAATGTAAATCACAAGAGATGCTTTGGTTTCTACTCAGTACTGGTCTAAGACATTTTGCTGCCCAAGGAGAAGACTAGAGAGATGAGATTAGGACATGGAGGGCCATGCATGAGAGGCCATCTCCATGAAGCTGCCCGAATTTCTGGCAGTCTTAGTATGTTGTTGCCACCCAGCATGTAGCAAAGCTCTTCTTCTCCATTCCAACTTCCCTCTTCCTTTTGGTGTGTGTATGTGTATTAAATTCTGAGCTTGAGGGCAAGGGAGTGTTTATCTTACTATTTTATATAGCACGGACTAGAGGCAGTGTAGAAACAGATGCTGACGCTGCTATTTCATTGGCTCATAGCACCTACACTTGAATGCATGAAGGCTCTAGTTGCATGTTCATAGGCATGAATGCCGGATAATGAGAATACCTGCTTTGTATTTGTGGCCATCATTATTTTGCACCTCACTCTGGAGCTAAAAGGATTAACCCTATCCTTTTAGACAACAGCTCATTTTTCTTAATCTTAGGGCTGTAATACCTCGTGTTCTCTATTATGTCTATAATAGACCACTACATTATAACTATAGATCTGGTTACTGGCAACTGGGGAGGGGTTGGAGCAGAGAATGCATACAGAACAGGTATATGTATGTACATACAGAGAGATACATGCTTGCAGTGGCACCTGTAAGTCTTTTCCCAATAGAGCAAAACCTCGTACAAAGACAAAGACAAATTCCCTTTTCACTGAGCAATGTTAAAACAATTTCCTCTGTCCTTGCTGGCTAATTAGTTGAAACACACACCCCATATCACTGCACAAAGAAAAGCAGACTTCTGAAAATTCCATCCAGCTTCTAAAGTTGCAAAAGCTGAAAAAAATGAAACAGGGTGGGTGGGAAGTGATGGCTACCTTGAAAGAATAGATGCCTTCTCTTCTAGTTTCCTGTGTGGGTGCCATACCACCACTATGTACAATAGAAGAAGACACATATATCATATCTACCAAACAAGAGCTGTTGTTTCACTAAGAAGGGTTGCCGTAGTGATGCTTCACTCACAATAATGATGAGGTAAGATATTGTGAACTCTGGAGCTTCTATTTTGATTGTTTCCTGCAAATCAAAAAATTCTACTTTTTTATTATTAAAAGTTGTTTCCCTCAAGAAAAAAGAATGGTTAAGAACTTTTTAAATGCATGAGTAATGCGTAATGGAAGGGAGAGGTGAATGAGGTAAAAGCCTTGTCTCCCATGAATAGGTTGAGCAGGTGGGTTATCTTCTAGTTATGCCACTTGCTGTATTAAACATAGGAACATATGCAATTGTGTTATTCTGACAGCTTTGCTCAGTTCTGCCTATTCTGACTCACAGTGGTTTGCTCTGCTGCCCTCTATCCCCTTTAAACCACAGAACCCTGATACCTTCTGCACCCAGATAACTTGATCTATGGTCTCATACCCCACTATAAGCCACAGATTTTCAGTGATACTTTAATATAAGTGGACAGAAAATAAATTATTGAAATGAAAGTTCCCATTCTCCTCTTTCTACAACCACTTGTGCCCCACTACCGGTAAGTGTCTATGGAAGATCAAAGAACCATCTAAACCAGGGGTCATCAACCTTTTTCAGCCGTGGGCCAGTCCACCGTCCCTCAGACTATGTGGTGGGCCCAACTATATTTTGAAAAAAAAATATGAACAAATTCCTATGCCCCACAAATAACCCAGAGATGCATTTTAAATAAAATGACACATTCTACTCATGTAAAAACACGCTGATTCCCGGACCGTCCACGGGCCGGATTGAGAAGGCGATTGGGCCACATCCGGCCCCCAGGCCTTAGGTTGCTTACCCCTGATCTAAACAATGTGGGATGTGGTGTAAGGAGATGCTTGAGGAGGAGATTCATAGAATCACAGGGTTGAAAGGAATCCAAAAGTGGTGTGTGGAGGGGGAATAAAACTGCTTCCTGGGTTGCATCTGATCTGCAACCACCTGCCTATCCAAGATTTAAATGAAGTAGTAAATAATTTTTGAGTGACTCAAGAAACTTTTACTTGGCTCTACTTCCAAGCAGCGCTTTGTGATGAAAAGCATGAATAAAAGGAGGGGAACCTGTTCCCAAGCACAGCAAATAAACAATGTGTATATGCAAAACAAAGAAGAAGTATTACAAACACACACATGCTAACATACACTTGGCAGAAGGAAGCTATGTTGTTTTTAAACCTCTCTTCACGCTTAATCGAAAAAGCTATTTCTGTGATTAAGAGCCAAATATACTGCAACTGTATTCTCTATTCAAAACCATTTCCCAAGTAGAAGATAAAACCAAGTTTGCTATTATGAGTTAATTATATCATTA
Organism: Darevskia mixta; assembly: GCA_034641385.1. NCBI lineage: Eukaryota > Metazoa > Chordata > Lepidosauria > Squamata > Lacertidae > Darevskia > Darevskia mixta. Next base: position 6,082,059 of record JAWWNH010000001.1, on the reverse strand, counting down.
AGAACATTTGTCCAAGGTTTTTGAGTGGCACTATTTTTGGTGGCAGCTGAAGTGGCTGCAGGAACAGATATATTCAAAGTACAAAAGAAAATAATGATTCCATTCCAAAAGCCACAGATGGCCCTTCATTAGGGGAATTGTGAGTGTTAAGAAAACAGAAGTTTTGAATAAATAAGGCGTGCTTTTGTTGCTGAAGTTCCAGTTTGAAGTTATATACTTGTGTGAGAGAGAGTGAGAGAGATACACACAGAGAGACCACATTTTGAATAAGAAAGAGGAAAAGAAGTATGTTGTGCTCATATTTTCTTCGGTGGTTTCAACATAAGGGTGGTATCCAAATAATGGATCCAATCAGTGCAAGGATTTCCACTTGCACAATGGGACTCCCTCCTCCCTTCCAACTTGCCCCCTCCCCAAATCTGCTCCAAAGGTTATAGGACCCCAGGGCATGTGGAGGAAAGGAGAGGGGGGAAGTTCAATTGTGCAAGTGGACTGAGACTTAGCTATACTTTGATTTCTGCTATATAATACTCACAGTAAGCTAATTTAAGTCCATTGATTTCACCAGACCTATTCTGAATATGCCTTAGTCTGTTGCAAGCCTATATGTGCTTGTTCTTGCAGAAGTGCCACACGTCCTTCTTCACTATGACAGACCTAGGAGTGAAGATCCATCTTGCACCATTACACTTCGGTTTGAGTTCTTCTCCCTCCCCGGCACATCCCATTCTGCAGCAACTTTTTCAAAAATGACTAATAACAGTGCCATAGGAGCCAACTCCTAGGGGCCAAGGGGTCTTCGCCGCCGCCCCCCCATAAAATATTTTAGGGATCTGTTTCCCCCAAGTTGGTGGGCATTGCCATTCAAATAGTGCGTGTGCACCGCATCATGTGATTGATTATGCAGGGCAAGGCTTACCTCTCTCACACACACAGTATTTTATTCATATTGGCAGCCTAGTCAGTGCTGGCGTTGCTGGAGGACCATTTCAAGAAAATGTAAATAAATGAGGACCTATCTGACCAGATATATACTGCTGATCCTCTTACTGCCCCCTTGTGATGGAAAGCGCTTCTCTGACCATGCAATAATAAAGCTGCAATCCTGTACTCACTTCTCTAAGGAGCTTAATGCTTCTGAGCAAGCCTCCATAAGGGATGGCTGACAGAATAGAGTATGCAATTTTGTAAACGTGTCTGTTCACTGTCGATCCTCAGGTATTGAAATAATCTTGTGGCACCTTAAGGAGGGACAAACCTACTGGTATCTAATGAAGTGGACTCTGGGCCTCAAAAGCTTAAGCTTGTTATAAGGTGCCACAAAGTTGTTATTTTTGGTGCAACAAACTAATAGGACTACTGCTCTGAAAATCATAAAATATGTTGCTTTCCTCAGGCAAATATTGCTGCTTTCTTTGATGTAGAAATCACTTCCTTCAGTTTGAGGTCTTAATCAATAGCAAATACCATCCCTTCTGAAAACATTTCACCCTTCTCTTATCTTATAGTGCATCCATACTTTTGAAATTATGAACTCTTCAGGTTTAGAACATTTAATCTTATAAAGTCTAGAGTGCTTAATCTTCTGAAGTACCTTAACTGTAGAAACCTTTTAGACTACTAAGAGCCCACTCTACATGTCTACTCATAAGTAAGCTCCACTGGGTATCTTAATAGTGTAAGGTTGTTTGAGGTAAAATTAGCATTTTTAATAGGCTTCTTAGCCCCTAGGGCTGACTGGACTAGGATCAAATGAGTAAAAAAAGTTCCTTCTCTAGAATCCTTTTGAGAAAGAAAGTTTGTGCTGTGAAGAATATGAGATTGTTGGGTGTTCTTTGCCCAGCTGTTTACCAAAAGGTGTGAGTATAATTATCATCACCACCACCATGTTAAACCATACACAGAACAGCTCACAACATCAGAAAAAGTTTGCCTAATAAAATGTAGCAACATTTCAATTTAATTCAGTAACAGTTACAACACATTTTTCACTTACATCAATAAGGGAGAATCACAAATGTCACTCCCTAGGGTCGTTGGTGTCAGTCTAAAGGGATGAACTTATCCAAGTAGTAAAAAAGTGATAAAATATGTATTGTCATAACACCTCTATTTCTATTTTAACAGCAGATAACACTTGCTAATGCTGTATTTCCCCCCTTTTTATTTGTTGTTTATTGTTGACACACACTGGTTATGCATATATGCAAAAAATCACAATGAAATTTAAATAGTCATACCAATATTTATAGGCTAATCAAAACATTTCACATTAATAACTGTATACTAAGACTGAACAATCCAATAACAATTCATGCTAAAATACAGGAAGATAATCCAAATTGCAGCACAATAAGACATCTCCAAAACTGAATGTTGGCCTGAGCACCAACCTCAAGGAAAGACCCCACATTGATAGTGGTTTCTAGGCACTTTGAGCATCAGGATCAGACTGTGAAACTGGAGGTAGATTAGGGTTGGGAGTGGAGACAAATTCAGTTCGGTTTATACAGCCATACCTTGGTTATTGAACGGCTTAGCTGCCGAACTAATTGGCTCTCAAATGCCGCAAACCTGGAAGTGCGTGCTCCGGTTTGGAAATGTTTTCTGGAAGCTGAACTTCCAACGCGGTTTCCGCTGGAGTGCAGGAAGCTCCTGCAGCCAATCAAAAGCCACACCTTGGTTTTTGAATGGTTTTGGGAGTCGAACAGACTTCCAGAGCGGATTATGTTCGAGAACCAAGGTACCACTGTATTTTAACATGAAGCTACTTAATTTGCACTGTCCCAAAACACTATGTGAACTGCAACACAGCTATCCTTCAAAATTATTCCTTTTCCTAATTTTGTGATGCGGTTCTTCAGCTAATTAATGTGTACAAAAGTACATCTAGTTGTGCACCACCCCACTCTCTCAGCAGCGTGAGATCCCAGGGGTGCCAGGCACTTACCCAGGGTTCGTGTTTCTTTTGGAATGAGGCACAGCAGGGAATGCGGTGTCTTTTTAATATATGGTTTATTTCCATATATATACAACCTGATCCTATGATGGAGGGGGCTCACAGCATTCACACCCCCAGTAAGGTCTTGCTTCTCCCATATCTTGGATTGAAACAGAAACCAAGCATTGCTCTGGTTCTCTCTCTCTAGCCTGCAGCTTTTCCCTCTAGCTCACATCACTGCAATGCTCAACTCTCAACTCTTGTGAATAAGTTGGAGTTCTTGTTACAAGATGCACTGAAATAAATAGCTATACCAAGAACTCTGGCCAGAAGTTTCAACAAAAGAGATAATATCTACTCGTGAGTCAAAATCAAATAAGGTATATATTCTGTATATTAGACTCTTCATTTCGGCTTTACATACAAAACGCTCTCCTTGAACTTTTGGATACGGATTTATATTCAATGTATTTGGTATTTTGTGTGCCTTATATTATACATAATATCATACTACACATATTATTGTGAGTTTGAATCTGTATCTTTGTTTGAAATTATAATTTTTGTTTTAATCTGCAACTGCATTTAAGACTGTAATTCTTAACAGAATATATACCTTATTTGATTTTGACTCACAAGTAGATATTATTTCTTTTGTTGAAACTTCTGGCCAGAGTTCTTGGTATAGCTATTTATTTCAGCGCAACTCTCAACTCTGGCTCTGTCTATCTAAGTATCCAGAATTGAAGGAGGGTGCCCCACCCATTTCCCCTGTCCCACAGAGCCCCTTCCTTCATCTTCCTTCATGGCTCCTTACCCAGGCTATCGCCTCACCAGAAGGCTAGCCTGACTACTCCAATAATTAGAAGCCTTGATTAGATTTTAACAGTTAGAAGGAAGCATGCACTAGAATGCATATATTAGTGAAAACAGCATGAAAAAACACATTGTATCTGAGGGAAATCACTTGTAAAAACATGCATATTGAGAAAAATGTGCACTAAAATAGCGATATTCCATGAGGACTAATTTTTTTTAAAAAAAAGAAAAAAGGTACAAAGTGATGCAGAAATGTGGAGAACTGCAGAATTTAAAAATGAGAAACAGAAAAATTGAAATCAAGAGATTTGTCTATCCCTAGTGATGGGGGAAGAGGGTTGAGGAAAGACTGCAGGCCCTGTTACATTCCTAATGAGGTTGTTCGGAGTAGTGCAGCAGGATTTGAATTTAAGAATGGACTTGCAGCAACAACAACAACATCAAAATTACTTTCCCTTTATATAAGAGGTAAAGGTACCCCTGACAGTGAAGTCCAGTTGCGGACAACTCTGGGGTTGCGGTGCTCATCTCGCTCTATAGGCCGAGGGAGCCGGCATTTGTCCGCAGACAGCTTCCGGGTCATGTGGCCAACATGACTAAGCCACTTCTGGTGAACCAGAGCAACGCACGAAAAAGCTGTTTACCTTCCCACTGGAGTGGTACCTATTTATCTACTTGCACTTTGACGTGCTTTCGAACTGCTAGGTGGGCAGGAGCAGGGACTGAACAATGGGAGCTCACCCCATTCGAACTGCTGACCTTCTGATCACCAACCCCTAAGCTCAGTGGTTTAGACCACAGCGGCACCCGCGTCCCAATTCTCTTTATATAGATATATGATATTAACCTAGTTCACCCATCACTAGCTAGAGCATAAGGTAGATGGCTACAGTTGAACAACCCCCCGCAGCACAACACGGGGAGGCATGTTTTCTCAGAAAATGTGCAGGAGTAAAAGCCCCAAACTCCCCCTGTGAGTTATTTCTGTGATATCTCTCCACTTTTGTCTCCTTCTGCTGCCCAGATGCACACAGAGATTCAGTGGCTGAAACACTCCGCCTCACCTCCTGAGGAATCCAGCAGTCATTTCAAGCTACCCAAGGCAAAGGCGAGTTTTTGACCATTGTTCTTCAGAAGCACGTTTATGTGCATTCGAGTGTCAGCAAGGAAACTGAAGTCTCCCCCCCCCCCCGCCCTCCACAGAGAGAGACAGAACAACCCTTTGAGAGTTGACTGTTTTCCTCTCTTCCATTGAACATTTGTGTACACTGCACAGTTCTGGTAATTAAAGCTTAATCTTTGTCATTCTACATTAATTAAATTATGGAAATGCTCCTGCAATAATTATCTTGACTAAAATCAACACTCACCTTTTGAAAATGTATGGGGAGTTCTCCTTTTTTTTGCTATGCTCTCTCCCCAACCATACAGTTATCACCTAAGGCAGGTTAAAGTGGGCCAGCTGGGTCACGTTCAATTCACAGTGCCTGATCTTGTGAACGTTCACTTAATTGGAGGCAGGAAACTGGAGCAGGGAATTGTCATGAGGATAAAAGGCAAGAAAGTTTGAAAAACTAATACATCTCAGAATCCAAACTCTAGACTAAACCTGTGATTTTGAAAAACAACAACAACCATATTAAAGGATATTTTAACCCTCTTACCAATGTTAAAGGGGTCATATATAATTTAAATCACTCCCTCTGAAGACCCAGAGATCTATGAATTGACTGATGGATCTATAATGCTCAGAAATCCTCCTTCGGTTTGTGTGGCAAAGGCAGGGATTTTGACAGGCAGATAAAAAGCTGATAGTAAAATGTGATGCAAGCTATAGAAGATTAGAAATGGGAAATCAAATTCGTCTAACCTTTTGTCCCATAACCTCGAGGCTTCAGAACTAAAGCTTCATCTTTCATCTAGCTTTTTATTTTTAGCATCTATTTTATTAGTATTCTCTCCCTCTTCCCCCATCCTCATCATTTCACAATCTATGTATTTATGCAGCAAAAGCCTCTGTATTCACATAAGTAGACGCGTTCATTTTCCAATGTTTGGCTTGTGTTATTGTGTTGTTGATGCTACTGATGTTTTAAAATTAAATCTCATATTGAGCAAGTTGGACAGCAGCAGAAAAGCTTCTATTCCTCACCCCCCACAAAGAAGTTCGGTTGAAACAAAATTTAAGATGCCTTTTGCTTTCAGACATTATGTCTTGCAGCCTGATCCTGTAGTCTAGATGCAGTGGCAGCTAATTCCATAGGCGCTGATGCCCCTCTTGGGAACAGCTTAATCCTGCATGCCATTACAACCCAGAATTAGTACAAACACATCAGAAGTCAACAGCACGTTAGTCTTTGTTGTTTTATCCCAGTCTTTGAGCTTGGTGTAGAACCTTGATGGAACCATAGGGCTTCAATGTTCTTTGAAGCAGTGGTTCCTAAAGATCAGGGTTGGAGTACCATAATACCAGGTGGTATTGAAGCCACAACTGAGACAGAAGATCAGTGAGGTACATATAAAGGTAGGTAATGTTTATTACGGCCATTGGCCCATAGATATACATTTTATTACATCCAGAGAAACGAGACAAAGCAAATGCAGATAAAAATTCAAAATAAAACAAACAACAAGAAAAAATTATACAATAGAAATAAAATTTAAATATTTAAATAAAAACTATGTAAAACTATGTACACGGTAAAAACAGTAGAATCCATTCGTATAAAACCAAAATCAAAATCTGAATTTAGATCCAGCGGAAACAGATTGAAACAGTTTTATTTGTAACCCTTTAGGTTTAGCTACGCTGGTTTTTGAAATTTTTTGGGCTTAAATAAACTAACAGACATCTTGCAGTGATCCATTTCTCTTCTTTTGAGATAGTACATTTATCAGAAATCTTGCAACTGCAAGGGATCTACTAGCATCTTCATCGTTCAGAAGGAATATTACTTTTGCTTCCGGGATTTCATCAGTAATATTCACAAGATAGGGGGTTAGAAATTTGGCCCGTGCAGCCGAGTGCAATGGGCAACTGAGGATTATATGATGTAACGATTCTGTAGCTCCATTTTTGCAGTCGCAGAGAAGTGAGATCTGACCATTTGAGAGTCTATTGCCCATAACGTTTGATGGGAAAGCATTGAATCTAGCCTTTATAAAAGCATACCTGTGTGACGCCACAGATAGAGAAGTTAAATAAGATGGAAATTTCGTTTGTGGTACTAAGCCAAGGTTTAGCGGGGAGCAGGAACCACCCCCTGTTGCAATATTATATTGTAGATCTATCTCTTCTAGTTTGAGGGTTATAATTCTCTTGGCTGAAGTTATATCCAAATTCAGTAATTCCAAGGGGGAAAGGCCGAGGGACACAAGTTTCAAATGTATTATTTTTGCCCAGGGGCTACAGAAGTTGTCTCTCCAGATACATTGTATTAGGTGGAGATTTGGGAGTTTGTGCCATAATGTCAACCAATAACAGAGGATTCGTTTCCATAATGCATTTTCTAAGGATGTGAGGTTTAATTCCAGGCGAATAGCCGAATTACTCACACATCTGGGTAGTTTTAACAACATCCTCAGGAACTGGTTTTGGATTACCTCCAGTTGGTTTAAATTTACAAAGGTCCCCCATATTGGGATCGCATATGCAATGGTCGCGATCACCTTGGCGTTAAAGACTTTTAGCACAGATGGGATATGGAAAGCCCCATCTGAGAAGAAAAATCGCAGTGTCGCGAGAGAAAGTGCCTTGGCTCTGTTTGAGACATACTCAAGTTGGGCCTTCCAACCCATGTTATGCTGTAGAAAAACTCCCAAGTACTTAAATTTGAAAACTTGGTCGATTGCTTTCCCATCTATTCTCCAGTTGTACATTTTCCGACTCTTGGAGAAAATTAGAACTTTAGACTTGGCATGATTAATTGTAAGAAAGTTTGTTTTGCAATAGCAATTAAAGATTTTTAATGCACGCCTAAGGCCGACTCTCGAAAAGGAAAGTATCGCTGCATCGTCTGCATAGAGTAAGAGGGGGCAACGGTAGTGGGCCAGGCAGGGAGCGTGTATTTTTCCTTGGGCTTCGATCAAAGGAGCCCTCATATCGCTTATAAATAAATTAAAGAGAAAGGGGGCAAGAATACACCCCTGGCGGACACCTCTGTTAATGGGTATTGGATTTGTAAGGTCGCCGGCAGGAGTGATCCTCACCCTGGCAGCAGCCCCATCATGCAGTTGAGTTATCAACCACAAGAGCCTTCTGTCTACTCCCCATCGGGCTAGTTTTTCCCAGAGTAATCCCCTGGGTATGCTATCAAAGGCGGCCTTGAGATCGATAAATGCCGCACAAAGTTGACCTCTTTTTGGGGCGGAGTATTTCCGGGCAAGCTGGTGTAAGACTAAAACATGTTCAGCAGTTGACTGGTTTGGTCTAAATCCTGCCTGTTCAGGACCGATCAGATTATTTTCGTCGGCCCATTTGGTAAGCTTGGTTAGTAAAAAACGTGCGTATAGTTTCCCAATTATTGACAATAAGCTGATATTCCTGTAGTTTCCAGGGTCATCTGGCAAGCCCTTTTTATAAATTGGGATAATGATTGCGTCCTTCCATATTTTTGGTACCATCCCGCTGTTGTTTATCTCATCGAAAATGGCAACAAGGACTTTTGCCCACCAGTCCGCATGATATTTTATAGCTTCTGCCGGGATTAGGTCGGGACCAGGGGCTTTGCCAGGTTTGAGTTTGGCAATAAGGTGTTGAATTTCTTCCAGGTCGGTGGGTGGCCAGCGGGGAAGATGGTCATGTAGACCGTCTGGTATATGGGTATTGCAGTCTGGTAGAGTAAAATACTTCTTTAAAAAGGATTCCCAGACTGGGGCAGGAATAACTGTTAGGGGGTAACTTTTGGTTTTTTGGTTGACCAATGTCCAGAATTGGCGGGAGTTACGTGAACTGGAGGCAGCTATAAGTGCTTTCCAGCGACCCTGCTGCCATTCCTGTTTAGCCATTTTTTGCACTTGTTTGTACGCAGATTTTTCCTGGTAATACTCTTTGGGGAGTGCAAGTGCCCCGGAGGCCCTATAATCTTTGTAGATGGTACGGAGCGATTGTCTAGCTTGTTTACAATTAAGGTTAAACCACGGTGCTCCTGTTTTAAGGTGACGTCGATTTATAAGGTGGACTGGAACCGTAAAAAAAGAGGTAAGTTTCTCTTGCAGTTTAGCAAATAGGCTGATAAGTTGGATATTTCCATATGTGGATATACCAGACACTGAGTATGTTTGTCTTATCTCCTGTTGGAAAAATTTGGAGTATTTTTGGGCCTGTGTTACAGACCACTTTGTGCCCTTTACTTGTAATGCCGCGTTAATACCCATATATGTTGGATGTTCTCCTTTCGTTGGATACCAGTCGATGGCCATTTTAGCAACCAGGGGAAGATGGTCGCTCATGTGGACATTTTCAACTTTAAAATAAGAAAACTTTGGAAAAATATTCTTAGATACCGAGAAGTAATCAAGAACACTGTTTGTTTGTGAACTTAAGTGAGTAAACTCTCCCGGAACATCAGGGGGACAAATCCCGTTCAAAGTTACTAGATTCAAGCGCAAGATCAATTTATAAAAGAGAGTGCCCGCCTCATTCACCATGTTATCTTTTGAAATTCTTTGAGCGTGTGGGGAAAAATCAGGGACTGGGTGTTCTGTTTTTATCCACCATTTAGCTTTGATAAGTGCATCCCAGTTTGTGGCAATTCGCGCATTAAAGTCACCTCCCATAACTGTGGGGGTGTTTGGATAGTTGATACAGCAAAAAGTAAGATGATCCTCCAAAGTTTCCCATCTAATATGCATGTCCGCAACCTGACTTCCAGGCGGGAGATACACATTCGTGACCACTAGCTCAAATTTACCGCCTGATATCAAAGCTGTAATCGCATAGGGAGGGGAGGATTTTATCAAGGTAAGTTTAGCTTGTAATTTCAGCGAAATTGCTATGACCAGACCTCCTTTAGCCCTTCCTCCTTTGAGAGATGGGCAGGCAGGAAGTGAGATGGTTTTATACCCGTTAATTTCCATTTCCTCAGCTTCCCATGTTTCCTGCAATAGGGTTATTTGAAATGAATTTATGAATTTTGAAAATTCGGGGTCTGATTTCTTTCCCTTCCACCCTGCGATATTCCAACATAGGAACGAAAGCAGGGGCAAGTTTGACTGGGAATTTGATGGTCAGGAAGAGGGAGGGAGGGGAGCTTGATTTAGGGGCTTCCCAGACCCAAAGAATTCTGTGATCTTCCTTTGGGAGTAGGACGGTAGCAATCCGCAATTTATCGAGGTTAGGTTTGTTGAACATTCAGTAGTAATAATCTGTCTGCAAGTTACACTAGAGATGGGTATTTGGCTTACCCCAGTCGTCTCCATGTGGTCGCAAGATTCACAGGCAGGGTCTTTACTTAAAGGAATAGAGATTTTGTCAGAATTGGTCATAGTCTTAGGCAAGTTCTCTTTCCTTGGGCTTATCAATTTGTTTATGCGGCCCATTGGGTCTTCTATCCAACCCATTTCTGTATCGGCTTGTACTCCACATCGATCGTTCACTAGTAGGGCGGGTCCTGAGCCGTAAAGTTGGATTTCCCCCACAAACGGGAGACCTTGCGATTGTCTTGTTTTGTTGGTTTGGAAATCTCCTTCCAGGGACGAGGACTCCAGGTCTGGCATTGATGGATGTGTTGACAAATTGGTAGAGATGTTGTGCTCTTCCTGAGTCTCATCCATTTTTGCGGATATAAAGTGGACAGGATCAGGGTTTGGGCTGAATTGTAGAAGATCCACTTCTCCCACATCACATCTAGGGATTAGAATTCCCTTGTCGGCTGATCTACTTTCCGGATAAGGAGGATTTTCTACATCCATAGAACTCAGCTCTGGGCTGGCGGGCTTGGCTTGGACAGTGAGCAGGTCTTTCCCCTTTTGCCGGACGTATATGAGCTGTTTTTTAAGATCGTCTAGTCTGTTTATTATTTCTTGTTGTTCCCTCGCTGGGAGATCGCCAAATGAGGCTAAAAGCTCTCTTTCCTCTGGTGGGGTCAGAAGTTGACTTGTCCTGGGGGGTTCCGTTTGTACTCGTGAAGGCGTAGAGTAGATCTGGCTTTGATGAGAGGGGGCTAACACCGAGTGAGGGGACTCGGCGTTCCGAGATGTTTCCGGCTTCTCAGGCAATGTTTGCCCATTGGTGGGATCAGTGAGTAGAAGAGGGTGGATCATACCATCGATGAAAACTCTCGTTGGCGTTATATCATGCCTGGCCAATAACGGTTTTCGCCTGATGATAGTTGAGGGGATCCTTGGAGAATGAAAAGCGAGCATCACTTTCTGCTGTCTGAAGTGCTGATTTAAGGGGAGTACTGCAATGAGATCAATTTGTGGGATCTTGATATTGAGCAGTTTGCTTAAATACTCTTTGACCCCACTCAGTGTGCACCATCTTGCAGACCCAGTCCAGATGGTTAAACAGATTTTCTTGGGTTGTAAGATCAGTGCTTGATGTTTCAGTGCGGAATTTGGTGTATATTTGAACTTGACACATCCTTTTTTTATTAGGGATGTGGATTGCTGAGATTTCACTTCAGCTATATCTGCAGTTGGATTTGGCTTGGGCCGAAGGTTATCAATTTTCTGCTGGAGATTGCATAGCTGGGAGGATAATACATCAATCTTCTTGAATATACAGTTGAGGGTTCTAATCACAAGATGTAGTTGTTCTTGTCTTGCACACTCCTCAGTTCCAGGGTCCTGATCAGCCTTCCATGGGGTACCCTCACCTTCAGGGCTTCCCATTGCGGTTTTAATCTGAGGTGTAATCAGTTCCTCTTCTGTTTGATTTGTTTCTGAGGGCACAAGTGGGTAAAAACGATTCCGAGTTTCCACCGTATAACAATATTCCATAGGGCCCCTCCCATTTCCAGTCAGGGGGAATTCAGTTTTTAGTTGTTTGGATCTTGGGGAGGACAAAGTCTCTTCAAAGTCCCTTAGTCGTTTGCCATGGCCCATTTTTTTAAAAAAAAGTTTAAATCATTTAAAATAGCCGTGCTAAGCTCTTGGCAGCTGGAGGTGAGCTGGCTAAAAGCCGGGGGAGTCAGGAGACGCTAATGGCGGCTGCCAGAGAGTACAGCTAATCAGCTCGTTAAAAGATTTACAGCGCCGGCTTCACAGAGTTACAGTAGTGTGAACTCCTGGCGTTGTCAGCAGGAATCTCATACAGTTCTCAGAGAAAACTTGGAGGGATAAGAGCCGCAATTTAAGAATTTAAAAAGGAGTTAAAAAGAGGCTCCGGCGAACACGTCTTACCTCGTCGCCATCTTGGCTCCTCCCTCGAGGTACATATAAAGAATTGTCTTACAGTGCAATCTGTACATGTAAGAAGCAAGTCCCACTGCAATCAGTTGGGTTAATTCTCAGGCATGTTTGCATAAGATTACAATCTTAGTCTACATAAATTCAGCAGAATTTTGTTCTATTACTTGTGGAGTATGTGTTTCTAAATATAATTTTTATTAATTTTTCATTAATAACACTCCAATATGGGCCACATTATCACAACATCAAATCATAATACAATTTATAAAGCCAATTATTCATTCCAAATTAAACAAATTGGGTGACTTCCCTTCTGATCGTCCGGAGATAATTATTACTAAATCCTGCACATAATCTCATATATAATCCAAATACAGCAATTCCAATCTTGATCCTTTCTTCTATTTTTGCAGCCACTGGTGTAATGACTTCACTCGTATTCAAAAAAATCCATCTCCATTAACTTGCAAGAGGGATTTAAAGCCTATAGTTTTCTGTGTAAAATATTTTTCCTTTGTATTTCCTTTCCTGTTACAATCCATCTTCCTTCTTCCAGGCTGTCTCCCTTCAAGAGCTATTTTTCCAAACTGCGTCAGAGCCATCACTATCTTGTTTATCTGAGCCAAAAGTATACTGGCATCAGGCCAAGCTCTGGGCCGACATCTAGCTCTTTGTTCTTTAATCTTCCCATCTTTTTTAACAAGCTGATGTCTCACCAAAGCAATTATAAATCCAAATTAATGCTGTCCATAGGAGACAGTGCCACAAAACCTCACAGTATTTTACACAGCCTTTCATTTGAAGAACTTCATAGGTAGAGTCTAGAGTTCTTGTAAAGTCCCTGTTGCATTCCATTTATAATTGTAATCCAATAGTAAATTCAATCCAGTAATAATTTCTTAGTTCATCTTCAGTGAAGGTTTGCAAGATCATAAATCAGCAAATATAACGTAAATATAAAAAGAGAACTCCCTTCACTTACATAACAATCCTGTTACGGCAAAGTCCTCTCCAGATCAAAACCTTGGCACACAGTAGCCAAGATTCATTTAGCAGGTTATCATGTCTCCTTCCTCCAAAACATGCCTGTTTCTTAAGTCCAGATTTTTTCTCTTAAAAAAACAGAAGTACTCCCGCTCATGGCGGCCGCATTGGAGAGTTTCCGATTCATGTAGTTCCAAACACTCAGTGCCCCTGCCCCTCGCACTCCGTCGGAGCGAGAGACAGTTAACGAACAATCCGCGAGTGAAAGCTCGCCCTTCCCGACCCTTTGGGGGGGTCCACAAGGATAATTACTCTCATATTATCCCTAATTAACTGCATAATCCGAGACCGCTATCATGGATCCACTACACGCCATGGCAGTCCATACCGGAAGTCTGTGTGCGTGTTTCTAAATACAGTCAAACCTCAGTTGTCAAAAGTAATCCGTTCCGGAAGCCCGTTCGGCTTCTGAAATGTTCAACAACCAAGGTGCGGCTTCTGATTGGTTGCAGGAGCTTTCTGCACTCAAGCGGAAGCTGTGTTGAACATTCGGCTTCCAAAAAAACGTTTGAAAACTGGAGCATTTACATCCAGGTTTTCGGTGTTCGGGAGCCGGAAAGTTCCAAAACGGAGGCATTCGGGAGCCGAGGTTTGACTGTAATATATAAAAGGTAAATCACGTTTAGATTCCCTCCGCAGTTTTGGTTACCAGCAAACTCCATGCAACAATTAGTAAAAGAGCTACACACAGCAATATTCACACTTTCTTTTTCGCATGAAGAGTTTGGTCAAGGACTCTTCAGTACTTTTCATATATTATGCATGGCTCACCAAAGGGCTGGGAGAAATAGATGAATTGCTTTTCTACAGCAGTAGGTCTTCCTGAACAGCTGGATCTCAGCAAGGCACAGAGAAGAGTTACCTTTGAGCCCCTCTTTAGCTTGAAACTTTATGCTGTTACTTTTGGAGCTAAGAATAAAAAGGGCAACTCCTCCTAATACAAAACCAGCCTTAAAAAAATAACAATCAACTTTTTGTTCACTCTCCTGAGACCTCCCCTTGAGATGGCCACAGCCAAAGAGAGGATGCTGAAGTGCTTGCATTAGAGTATTAAGACACTTGTGGCAAAGGCAGAAAGGACAGTGCTAAAAAAAAAAAACATAGCTGGACATCACACCAGGTGCATTTGATAAAGTGTAAGAAAGCAAATGGGACGGATTGGGTGGAAAGAAATTTCAAGTGTCAAAAAGTTCCATAGCTTTCAAGTGCCTCATTTCATTTTCAAATGCCAATAAGCACCCTGATTCTGTGCTATGCTAAAATATCAGAAAATGCTAGCAGATCACTGTGTATCACTTCCTGTTTTTAATAGTGAATTTTAAATTGTTATGACTGACCCTTGTACCTAACAGTGGGTAATAAATCTTCTTCTTCCTCCTCTTCTTCTTCTTCTTCTTCTTCTTCTTCTTCTATTTTCCTACCCAAAAGTATGTTTCATTGATTTAAATGAGACTTACCTCTGACAAAAGTGCACAAAATTGCACCCCAAGGCAACCAGATACCATTATATTGATCTCCAAGTCTCTAAGGAAGGTGGATTGTGTCAGTTTTGATGAAAACTTGGTGGGATCTCACCTGTTCTCAGCACTGCTTTCATCATCACTATGTTTTCTAATAACTTTGGGTTGACACACACACCCTCACCAATCTTTAACAGGTATCTTCAATATTAATTTGAAACATCCCCCAAAGGTAGTCTAACTTAACAACAGACTTCTTCTTCTTTTCCTTTTCCAAGTTAACATGTCAGCATGGTCAACCAAGCTTGTCTTAGCAGATGCACTGTAGGAAAATACAGAGAGGGAATTGCTTCTGAGCTGCCTTGCCTACAGCAGTGTCACATCCCCCTCTTTAATGCAGAGAGAAGCTGGCCTCCTGCCAGTTTTTCTGCCGAGTAATCCCATTAGCTGTGATGAACGACATACATAAGTGTAGTATGTAGATTCAATCAAGCAGGGAACATGCACTGTGTCGCTTTGATCTACGCTGCTCATTAATATCTTACATGGCCTAGGGAAGTTCTTGCTTTGATTTCCATTTGATTTTGTTCAGTATGTTTGAGTTTGTGGGATGTTTTGATTGTCTCCTCAATATTTTTACGCACAAAACTGCATCTTGTAAAGCTGCCATCTGTGCTTTAAATATGTACCAGAGTTTTCCACCCAGGAGATTTGCTGGTCTTGAAGAAACACTGAATCAAATGCACACCATGTCTCAAAGCAGAGGCGATGGGAGGGGGAGCAAAGCTGCTTTTGTAGATCAGGTTGCATGAAAATGTAAACAACCCTTTGCTCATATTGCAGTTTCTCTCTCACACACAATAACCACATTAAAAGTTTAGGCTCTTTTTTCTAGCTTACTTGCTACTGCCAGTATTAAAGAATGCAATGCAAGCTATTTGTCAGGTCTTCAGATACGGTGGGTGGTTTCATATCTTTCCTGCTGCAGATCCACACAGAAAGCAAAAATGGCATAGAGACTTGGTGGCACCACATCACAGAATTCAGAAAAGAGCACATTTCCAAGGATGGCTGTCAGCAGAGAGAGACTCAATAAGATGGATGTCCACCTAAAATCTGTAAGATGATCATGTAATTCCATGAGAACCAGTATGCCAGCTCATTCTCAGACACCTTCCATATAAAGAGTGGTGTGAAACAGGGCTGTGTTCTTGCCCCAACTCTCCTTAGCATATTCTTCTCCCTGGTGCTCTCTTATGCCTTCAACTCAACTGAAGACGGTGTGTACATCCATTCAAGAATTGAGAGGGGTCTGTTCAACCTGGCACATCCCTGCACCAAGACAAAAGTGTGGCAGGTACTTATCTAAGAGATGTTTGCAGATGATGAAGCCTTGACAGCACACTCCTAGGAAGCTCTACAGAGTCTCATTAACTGATGAAGGCCAACATCCTGAGTCAGGATGTCACCAACACTCCACACATCATCATCGGTGACCATATGCTTGAGATGGTAAATGGTTTTGTCTACCTGGGCTCCACCATAACCAGCAACTTCTCCATCGACTCTGGGCTAAGGAAATGGCTTGCCTCTCCAAAAGGTTATGGGAGAATCTGATGCCAATGACCACTACCAAGATGAAGGTCTCCAGGCTTGCATGTTGAACACCCTGCTTTATGGAAGTGAGACAGGGGCAACTTACACCCACTACACCCTCAACACCTTCCACGTGTGCTGCATCAGAAAGATGATGGGTATCTCATGACAGGACAGAGTCTCAAACAAAGAGGTGCTCTCCCAAGTCCACATTCCCAGCATATTCATGCTCCTGTCTCAGCAACATCTATGCAGCCTTGCTCATGTCCACATAATTGAAGATAACAGGATCCCAAAGTGTGTGCTTTATGGGGAGTTGGCTTCAGTTGCCAGGCCCATTGGCAGACCAACTCTGTTACAAAGACATCTGCAAATATGACATGAAGGTTGGCAACATTAACCTCACCGTGTGGAAATCCCTTGCAGATGATTGCAGCAGCTGAAGACAATCTGTTGGGTCATGTATCCACAGCAGTGAAAAGAGAATGAATGAAGCTGGGAGGAACACAGAAAGAAGAAACGCCATGATGCACCTGTAGCAGCACAACCAGACACCTTCATCTGTTCCAGCTGCAACAAAACATGTCTCTCCCATACTGGTCTCTACAGCCACAGCAGGAGCTGTAACTCTCCAACAGTTTGACATCACCCACAAAGGTACTCTCTTCCATTGTCTCCCAAGACAGATGGATGTCAACCAAATGTGTTTCAGTCTGCATATTTGTTTTGAAAAAGTACAAATAAGGTCAATTTACATTGAAACCAGAATCGAACCAAGTTTCTCCACCATTGCTCCCTACTGCTGTCAACTATCACTGACTTCAAGCCCTTGAGAGATTCCCAAGTCCTTTTGCTTGAGTTAGCAAGTTGCTTAAGATTGAATTCCTTAAGGAACTGTTACAGCTCAGTGGCCCCTGGACTTCCTTTGCATAGATGAAGACCCTGGTCACTGAGTTGTAATAGTTCATTTAGGAATATAAGGAAATAAGAGAAATAAAGGGCATTCACCCTTAAGAAACAGGCTGTCTGGTGCTGAGGGATAACAGCTAATTATATTTTTAGCAGAGGGAAACCATTTTAAAAGAAACCAAATGTGATACCGGTATGCCTTTCAAAATCATACACTATCATCCTTACTCGCCTGTTAATCAGAATGGCACAGTGCAATTTCATCCCTCTCCTGTCATATGGATGTTGTCAAGACGTTTGTTCCAAATAATAAAATTTAAAGTGAAAATAGTAATAATAATGGCTTGATTCCCCTCACAAACACACACCCATTTGCATATACTTGGTATGATACACCACAGTTTTTAGTTTAAATTGTGTAAGAATGGAGGTGGAAAAGAAAGATTGCCTATTTGGTTACAAGGAAGGTGAACTAAGGGTAATAAGCCTTAGCTTATTTTGTAAAACAGGATAAATATTCAGGTGAAAGGAAACTGGGGGGGGGGGGTTCTCACTTTATGTTACTATTTGGGGCACCACCTTCTTTAGAAATATAAAGTTCCTTCAAACAGCTGATAGTTAAGCTACGGATTTGGTTACCTCAGGATATGGTGATGGCCAACAAACTGGACAACTTGAAAATAGGGTGGTGAATATGGCTATTCATGACTGCTAGTCCTCCTCCATCCAGGATTAGAAGCAGCATGCCTCCAGATACCAGTGGCTGAAGTACAACAAAACAAGTGTGCTATTGAGCTTGTATCCTGTTTGTAGGCTCCCCATAGGTTTTTAGTTGGAAAACAAGATGCTAGACTTCTGATCCAGCAAGGCACTGTATAAACAGGAGTGGAGAACCTTTAGCCCTTCAGATGTTGCTGAACCAAGATTCCCATCATTCCTGGACATTGGCCATACTTGCTAGGGCTCAAGGGAGTTGTAGTTCAGCAACCTCCAGAGAGCCAAGGGCTCCCTGTCCCTGATATACATGAACTGTTTCTGTATATATTCTTTCAAGCAACGAAAGCTGAGTGTCAGTCTATATTATTCATCTCAGACAGTTCTCATGTGAGAGGTAGAGGGTCAAGAAAAAGTAGAGAGACTCCTGGAGGGATACAAAAGTCTCTTGGAAGGTGGAGCATTAAGGCTGCAATCCTAACCCTGCTTACCTGGAAGTAAGCCTCACTGAATTCAATATAGTGTACTTCTGAGTAGACGTAGGAAGGCTTGTGCAGCACGTCTCTAAGAGCAGCACTTAAGGGACTCTGGAGAAAAGAGGCTGCCTAATGTTGTTTGTTTCCTTCCACTGTGAACTTTAGACATGACAGACTTGTGATTAACTTTGTCATGAAATCATTATTTGCTTCAGAAAATCTTAATCTTGTTTACTGAAACAAAGGCTTGCTAAAAGCTCTCTCAACCTAAACATAACATTTAAAACTCAGCTAAGGTTTGTTGATGTGCTTAATTTTGATATTTGGAAATGGGGGTTCTTAGAAAACACATACCCTTCAATATTTCTCTGATGAAAATAAGGACGTCCTAAGGAAAAGCAGAGCATTCCAGGATCAAATCAGAAACTGGGACGGCTTCTGTAAACCTGGGGCTGTCCCTGGAAAATAGGGATACTGGGGGGGGGGGGTCTGGAAAACATGTATGGACTCCGCATCCATTTTTTCTTCAAGGTAGTCCAAGTTAACACCATGGGTCAAAATGAAGCAAAACCGTTTGCCCACAAGCTGGGGTGTGTGTTACTTAGCATGTACAAGACTAACACAGATAAAGCTAATCCCTCACTGTCAGTGGAAATCTACTTTGAACTATTTGATCAAACTATGTGACCAAGTGTCTTTTCATTTGGCAAGTATCTTCATTATTCAGATCAATTTTCTCAATTGCTTCTTGTAACTTTTTTGTGCTTGTTCTTTACTATCTAGAGCTAAAACTCTCTTTTGCTCTTGAATGTGTTTGTTTTGGAAGGAAAGGCTGTTTGCTTACCATACCCATTGAGTCAATCACCCATCTCCTTCTACCCTCCTGAGAAAAACCCCACCCCACCCTCCCACTATATATAAGGGTCTGGTGACTTCTGCTTCAGTATATCTGAAGAAGTGTGCATACACATGAAAGCTTATACCCAGAACAAACTTAGTTGGTCTCTAAGGTGCTACTGGACATTTTTAAAATATTTTTTTTAATGTATTTTGATTGCATTTCCAAGTGGCTCTCATCCATAGCTAGTGTTGTTTCCAGAGGCTGGGAGAACACTCTAAGGTCCATACTCGAGGCATTGTAGTGTATTGGTCCTCCTGGCTTGCTTTCCCTTCATGATACATAGCGAGCAGCATCAGTGCACATGTGCCAACATTATGAAACAGAACTCTTGGAAACAGACAAGGTTGTTGTTGTTTTATGAATGCTGGCTGAGAATGCTCCTGAATATTGAGTTGTTACAGCATTCACTATTTCTGGTGTGACATGCAGATAGCACAGCTTTGCTTCTTATTAATTGTATAATGCCTTTACACTGCAAAGACATTATCATTTATACCAGGTTAGTATTCAGAATTAAATTAGATTTAGTATTATTCCTATTTTACAGATGCAAAAGTGATGCTCAGAGACAGTTCTTTGCTCTGAGAAAATAAAAATTCCATAGAAGAAGAGAACCTTCAATTAAGTGTTCCCAGGTCCGCATCCAGGTTTCTTGTCACTAGAGTTGCAAATTAGTCCAAAAATTTCAGATTCAGCCATCATATTAACTTCTAGGACAACTACAAGCATATGTGTGTTTTCCTGATAGTGCAGACCTATACAATAGGTAACCCATACCGAGAAGAAGAAAAAGAAGAATATTGCCAACCATCTTCTTTGGGGAAATAGTTTCAGAAGATTGCCTTCCAGCAACAATGTATTTGAGCAAAAACACCCAACTAGTTCTGAGCACAAACACTATTGCCAAACATCAAAGCAAACAACACTCTGATTTCACCTGAAGCCATATTTAGATTCCCACATCTACCCTCTAGCAAGGCCAGGACGCAATCCAATGTCTTTCCCTGGAGTTATATCAGGCATGGGTATCCTCACTTTCTTTGTAGAGACAGAAGGCTGGAGAACATTCCCAACCAATGCTTTGTTTTAAGTTGGGAGACATATGTTAGCACAAAGTACATTGGATGTAGCTTTAGCTATCGGCGGATTTGCACACATTGGAGACCATCTGCTTGTGTGACAGAGCAAATCATTAATAAATTATGCAGGTAAAATATCCATTTTTTTCACTCTTTTGTTTCATAGCTGCCACACTCTCCAAATTACTTGGTTCCATCATATTTTTATTTTTTTCCACGTATGGAATTGGTTTTAATTCTTTTTCGTTGTTGTTGCTGACATTTTTACTGTGAATTTTCTTCAAGATGTTTTACGGGATGCTATTCCTAAACAGGTTCAAATAAAGAAATAAGAATTCTACCATTTGTAATTCTTCACACCTCACACATTGACTGAACACATGAAGGAGTGGGAATATACTGGCATGCCATGGCTTGATATCAGCACTCCCCTCTTGCTAAATTCCCAATCTCTGCAGTGCCTGAAAAGACCCCTATGTGCATACTGACCATACTTTCCTCTTGTTTCCATGCATGATTGTGATTCTCCACCCCAGGAATCTCTATCACATGGAAACCTCTCTGTATATGCAAATAGGGGGCCCTTTTCAACTGAATATGCAGGTGTTTTGCGGGTGCCCAGAAGGTTGTGTGCCAATATTAGCTGGCACAATCCCACTCCCCAACATGCATTCATTAACCTTTGCAGGTTTGAATTTAGAACCCCTGCTAGAAAACATAGTAATAATAATAATAATAATAATAATAATAATAATAATAATAATAATAATAATTTATTATTTGTACCCTGCCCATCTGGCCGGGTCTCCCCAGCCACTCTGGGTGGCTTCCAACAAATATCAAAATACATTAAAATATAGTGACTCTAACTGGACATTGCAAGAAATCCAGATCGCTTTAAGACTGTTTACATGCTCCCATTTACAAGGCATCAAGTGCACTCCCACTACTGGTTTGGGGGAACAGGGTATAAATGATGTTAGTCATATCTATCTAACCTGCTGTTTCTTATGAAATACTGCCTTTTTAGATCTCCTTTTCCTCAAACCAGCTTTGATCTGAATTGAGAAAAAGAATGGCTTAGCTGCATTTTAAGCCAGTAATGTGTACACAGTCTTAGTCTTTTCCTCCCCCTTTCCAATAATGTCTAGTTTTATACAGCAGGCAGTATCAGACTACTGCAATGTCTGCTTCCCCTCAGAAAACTAGCTGTCAGGACAGGAAAACACACACTGCAAGTGGCAGCACAGTATGCATTGTATAAAACTAGAAAGCATTACTGGGAAAAGAGGGAAAGAGTTGTTAAATAGTTGCAGTCTGTGTCTCTTGCAGTATAATTGTTGTTGCTGTTAAAAAAAATTGTATACCGCCCTATACCCCCAGGTCCCAGGGCTGTTCTAAATCACAATATAAAAAAACAAACTTATTGCTCTGGTCCATGGGGTCACGAAGAGTCGGACACGACTAAACGACTAAACAACAATATTTCAATTAAACTTTTTATTGCACTAGCCATAGGCCATGGCATCATTCAGAAGGAGAACCAAAACAACAACAACAACAACAACAACAACAACAACAACAACAACAACAATTTGCTCTGGTTCGCCAGAAGCGACTTAGTCATGCTGGCCACATGACCTGGAAGCTGTACGCCAGCTCCCTCAGCCAATAATGCGAGATGAGCGCGCAACCCTAGAGTCGGTCACGACTGGACCTAATGGTCAGGGGTCCCTTTACCTTTACACCTTCTATTTCCATGCTTTTACTTCACTGCATGTTTTGTGATTTTAAATTTATGCTGGGGCTTTTTGACCAAGGAGTACTTGCCCCCAACCTGGGATCTTGGTTTCCACTGGAATTCTCTCTTTCATACCATTCCCCACCCCAACTCTTGCCACAAACAAGCCACACTGTTTCAAGAAGCTTCCAGGTCCAGGAGGGGGAAAAACAACAACAGATCACTGCCACAGAATTCTTCCAATTCTTTCAGCATTGACCCAGCATCCTACTTTTTTCACTCATTTTCCTGGAGGGCTGTGGCATTAGCTAATGTGTTTTTGATTGCAGATTTGCTTAGGCAAATGAACTAATGAAAAGTTTCAAAATGCAATGCAAACAGCTAATTATGTACGCCATGATATTTTTATGTTCCTAATGGAAAATTATTGTGGGGGAGGGGGAGTGAAATGGGTTTCATCTTTGTCTCCACTGTTGTTTGTTGCTTCCCTGCTAATTAGTTGCCATTTAATAAGCAAGATTTGATGTCTCAATAAAAGCTGGTGGGAGACAAATTAACTCCAATGGTGTCGGACATTTGCCCCCACTGTTTTTAAAATGAATCTAGATGGTTGGTGCTTTATTGTAATGCGTTGATGTAAGATATAAACTGCCCAGTCCTATCACTATTTCATCGCTTCATAAGTGAGTTAAGGGTGAAAAATTATTATTGTATTGATATCATCTGCCTGTTGGGCAATTTTTGATTTTGCATTAGGCCTCAAGGTTGCCTCACAGATAATAGATGCATGGCACTCACATCATCTGCAAAAGATTCAACTCACAGAAAAAAGCACCCAATCAGTTAGAGTCAAGCATGAAAGAATGGGGGAACTCTGAAGAACCTCCACTGTCAGTCTCATAAGACACCACAGTTTCCACTGTGCCTCATTCTGAAGGAAACACGAACCCGGGGTAAGCAGTGGAACCCCTGGAATCTCACACATCTCAGAGATTGGGGTGCTGGACAACAATGTATTATTAGGACCCACTGTAGTTCTGACTTTGCAGTTTCCAATGTTGTGTTAGTTGTAGCAATACTCTACCCATTGGGAAACTAGCAGAAGTAGCAATTGGGAAACTAGCAGAAACTAGCAATACTCTACCTATTGTGCACTAGCAGAAGTAAACAGAGCAAATTTATGATTGTTTCAGTAGTGTATTAATGTCGTTTGTTAAAGACGTGACAAATAACAAATTGGGCCTACCTTTCCCAAAGCCACTTCTTTGCAGTTACATAATAGGCCTGTACATCTATAAAGCAAATTTTGCAGACCACTGGGCCATGCAATAGAATGTAAGTCAATTTCTTCCTGGATAATTGTTCAAAACAAGAATAGCTTATATTTCATATGTTAGAATTCTTCTTCTCTGAGTTCATGCACAGTGTTCTGAATGACCAATTACTATCTCTGGACTATGAAAGAATGAATCCAAAATGGTCGATTTGGATAGATACTGTGACAGAATTTAGCATATCTATGGCTGAAACAATGCCACAAGTGAGCTTTGGAAATTGACCTGATCGCTGATAGTGGAATTGTCTGAGATAATACTGTGCAATTTTCTGGATATCTGTAATGTTATGAAGTGTATAAACGTAATTTTTCATTGTGGTAAGTTTAAATTGGCTTGGCTGATGGCTCATGAAGAGATGGGAAACTGGAGGGAACCGATCTAGAATGCAAGCTCTGAATAACAGTGAATTGGAATTAAATTGCAACATGCAGATAGTACCCCAATGGTGGGCTTAAGCCTGGCTAATACCTGGAGTGGGTGGAAGTTGGGAGTGATTCAGGATAAAGAAAGAAGCAGACTCTGGGGAAACTTGAGTGTAGTCCAATGAGGAAAACAAATGCAACCAGTGCCAACTGCACACTGCAGATAACCTTCATTTCCTAACTTTTTGGAGGCACAGAAATGTCTATGCATCTACAAAGGTTCAAGTGTTTTAATGTAGTTTAATGTAGCCTCAAGTGCAAAACTCTTGTCTATTGATTGTAAATCAGCTACGCCCCAAGATTGATCAGAGACGCATGCTCCATAAATGAGATCAGAGTCTGATCCCTTTTCCATACTTGACATGAGCTCTGGAGTGATGTCACCACTGGGTTATCTGCTTCATCTTTCTTATTTATGTAGAGCTTTGCTAAATATCTCCCGCTTTCAACTTCTGGGTCAAAACCAACAGCTGATCCTTCAGAATGCTTAGTCTATACAAATATTGTCCTTTTCCAAATCCTATTCTTGCAATTGCTTCCCCTGGCGACTGTTCCTTCATCATCATTTATTTTCCCAGCTGTTTACTCTTACACTTTCCAGGATTAATCACATGAATGATCCATACCACCAAATCAGGATTCATACAGTGAAATGGGATGGTGTCACAATGCTATATAGCCAATGTATTTGGCTCTAAGCAATAAAGTCCCTGAGTGCAAACACGTAAGGGCAACTGAGAGTTTAAATGCTGGGAAACGGTTGGAAAGGGGAGACTTTTTTGTTTTGTTTTGCCCTACTTAAAAATGTTTGGGGGAAACAGTGAGTAATTTCAGTTCATCCCTCGATATAAGTAACACAGAAATATGTTCTGGCCATGAAATTTATAGTGTTTCACTAGAGAAAGCAGGTCCATGTGAGCAGCAATCGTCTCCCTCCTGGTGTGGGCAATAAGGAGCACATGGGACACTGGACAGATGGAACAGAATACCTTAAGCACCCTTTATAGGAAGCCAGCTTAGAGGGAATTGGACCCTTGGTCCATCTACCTCAGTATTATATACATTGATTGACAGCAGCTCTCCAGGGTTTCAGTCAGCTGACACTGCCAGCCCCACCTGGAGATTGAACCTGGTAAATTTTCTGCATGCAAAGCATATGCTCTACCATAGGTGCCAACTCCTAGGGGCCGAGGCAGTTCCCCAACCCCAATGTTTTTTTCTTAGGGGGCTAGGACCCCTCAATGTTCAGAGGGCATTCAGCTCCACCCCTTGGCTCCTCCTGACATTATGCTTGCGACATCAGGACATTGCATCAGGCACCCTCAAACAACTTGAGAATATGGCACCTCTGAGCTCTACTACTATGTAGTACCTATGTACCTTTCTCAGAGTTTCCTTCCATTCCTTCCAGTGGAGCCTGGACAGCTGATGATTCTTGGAATCTGTGTTCCCTGCAACATGGTGTGTGCACAGACTAACAGAATCCTAATCTCATTCCTATTTTTTTCTTAAATCACAAATAAATATTAAATAAATAGACACAGCTGTATCCCACTCTCAGCTATTATTTGTCCTAAAAACCAACAAACCTACCACCTGAATTTCAGCAAATTATCATTCACTAACCTTGTGGCTTTCCCCACTGGGTCCAAACATTCACCACACCTCAGAGCTTAAGATCATGATACTCAGTGTGGTTTTAAACCCCTGGAATGTGGGGTAGAGGGGTAGGAGCGCATTTTTGCTTGATCAAATGACCTGTACTATATTGGTACTTCAATCACATCTTCCCAAGGTTGAATTTCTTTAGCACTGTCTTTGAAACTCAGCAGGTTCCTTTAATATTAATAAAGCACAACATTCTGTCCATGGTATAGGAGATTGCTTTTTAAAAGGGGGAAAGAGAAAAAAATATTGGTGCATATTGCCAACCCGTTCCCTTTAGAGACTGTCTTGATCTGAATAGCATAACCTTCCTTGTAACACTTAATTAATCTTCCAATATAGTGTTCTCCCAAAGACTGTTTTTCCTTCCCTTTAGCAATGCAGTCATACTAACCTTGCAAAGGCTGTACACATAATAATATACTTGGCTACTCCCTGGGATCTTGCAGAACCAAAAGACTTGAATACTACCTGTATTTGTATTGCTACATGCCACATCAATCTCCATGAGTGGTGTGAAGTTCCAGAACTCAGGCTCTGTGTTTCCTTTCAGATATATGGGTTATTTACACATATATACAACCTGAACCTAGATGGAGGTGTTCACAGCATTAACGCCCGAAGAAGGTTTTGCTTCTCCCATAGCCACAGCCTTGGAGTCAAACAGAAATCGAGCATTGCTCTCTACCCTCTGCTTGCTGATTTTTCTCCAGCTTCTAGCTCACCCAACAGCAAACTCTGCCCTCGAACTCAGGCTTTGTCGTATCTCAGAGCTGGAGAAGGGCCCCCACCCATTTTCCATCTGGCACCCCAAAAGGCCCTGCTTCTTTCATAGCCATAGCCTTGCATCCCTGTTAACTCCAACCCACTGGTCTAAACCAGGCATTCCCAAACTCAGCCCTCTAGATATTTTGGGACTACAATTCCCATAATCCCTGGCCACTGATCCTGTTAGCTAGGGATGATGGGAGTTGTAGTCCCAAAACATCTGGAGGGCTGAGTTTGGGAATGCCTGGTCTAAACCCTTGGCTTTTATCCCTTGTGGGAGGGAGGAAGCTGATTCAATTTGCACTTTTCACACCTATCCCCTTTGTTGGTCTGAACTTCTTAATTGTCCCCACCCCCCACCTCCACCCCGCAAAAAGCTTGCCTGATTTAATTGGTGCCTAATGCATGTGAGTTTCTAGGATTAAGGAGGGGTCACAATTTAAGAAATCTGCCTGATTTAGTGAGCTTTCACATATGCTGATTAGAGAGACTTTTCAGTGGGTCCACCACATCTCTTACAACATCCTAATATACCCTTGCTAATATCTTAAATACATATGATTCTGGCTATCTTCCAATTCTAACACCCTTAATTAAGAATTCAGGGAGTCTTGTACCCAGAGATTATTAACATTCAGTTCTCCTTTGTCTAGCTTTTATTCAGCAGATCTAGAGCACTCTGAAATATTGTTAAGAGCTTAAGTTCTCAAATGTGATGTACCCAGACCCAAGCTTGATGAGAATTATACCCAATCCTCTGAATGTCCTTACCCCTAAACCCAGAAGCATTGGAGACAGGTTTGGTCATTCTTTGATGAGAGAAAGAAACTCTGCTCATTTTCAAAGGCAACTTCTCTTCCAATAAGAATATCATATCTCACTAGTCTATATTTATTTACAAGCAGTTGTCACCACTTGTTGCATTGGTCAGAGACTCCTCCAACCCACCACCCTCTGCCAAATCTCCTCCTGTTATACTTGACAAACCCTCTCCCTTTACAGAGTTTCCCAATCCCTCCCTACTCCTCTAACAGCTCCCGCAATCCCCCTTGCTCCACCCTTACATTTAACCCAACCCCCATCCTTTCACGTATCACCCTACCTTCTTTCCTTCCCAGAGGAAAGAGCTATTGGCAGCAATGGTGGTGTCAGGAGCAGGGGCTCCTTACCCATAGAGGCTAGTGGTGCAGGGTGCCAGGGCGCCAGGTTCTGGAGGGTGCCAGGGAAGAGGCGGAGGCTGGATGTGGTGGCTCCCAGAATCAGCTTGCCGCCCTCACCCACCTCCGCCATGCCACGCTGAAGCAGCGCCGCACCCAGAGCCTCTGCCTGCCATGGCCACCACGATATGAAGCGGCCAGCTGTGCCGAGAGCTGCCGCTGCCAGCCTCCGCCTCTTCCCCACTGGAGGAGCTGCCCTCCAGCCGCTGCCCGCCTCCTCCAGCCCTGCAAAGCTGGGCTCCCTAAAAAGGTCAGCAACTCTGGGAAACTGGGGGGGGGGGGCAGAGGGATCTTTGCACCATGGCTGGATATGCTTAAGACAGCCCTGATCAGGAGCTGCAGTGATGGGGGAGTGAAGGGCAGACTTTCTCTCCCCCTTTTCCCCCACCACCAGCAGAGGCAGTGACAGAGGAAGCACAGCTTCTGTTTTCAGAAGGAGAGAACAAAAAGTCTGCACTTGAATGCATCCTTGCTTTTGTCCTTCCCATAACAGCAGCTGCAATGATCTCATTTTCCCCACCACCATCCCTGCCAGCAAATGCTGTCCCAACCTGCTGTGCTTGTTCTTCTGTGGTTAGGGCTGCCATATGTCCGGATTTTTCCAGCAACCCTATCAATTGATCACCTGGGCTACCTGCCCCCCCTTGCAGTCCACTCACTCCAGCTGCCTTTCCCCGCCCCCATCACTTGCTTACCACCTTGCCTGCCTGCCTGGGCTGCTCACCTGCTGTTCTATTATCACCCTACAGTTCACATGGTTGCCTATTGGTGTCCACATGAATTACAGCGTGATGACAGCCTTACAATTTTATAGTATACTCAGGTGTATGTGTGTTTTCTTTTAAAAGTGTCATATATCACCCTTCAGCAGAGCTTCTGTGGTAATTTACCAAAAAAAAAAAAAAAAAAGATATTGGCATTGCTGAGGAATAAAAACATAGTTGAAGATTGGGCGGGGAGAAGAAAACAACTTTATGGTGTTATAGTAGTAATAAAATCCAAAATCTAGAGTTGAGTGCCAATGAACAATTGCAACTCTAGCTCATCCAATTATATATTTCCAATAATTTTATTTAAAGAGTTTGGTTTGCTCCATTTGTTTCTATTCATAAATCATCAAGTCCCAAATCCATGCTTTTTGGAAATATATTTTGTTATTCAAGCTTTACACCTTGTTCAAGCAAATAATTGTGTAGTCTTCCAGCGCAATCCCCTCAAGTGTTTAATCGAGTTATTCAAAATGGCATTTGGTGGTTAATAGCGGCTTAGCCTTTTCTTTCTCTGGGTACATTAAGGAATATTCTCTTCTTGTCTGCTAGAAGCTATAGAAACTCTTGAAATGTTCAGAGATAAAACACAAAAGCGACAAGATTTTGGTGCTTCTCCTGGCCTCTTTTCAAGCTCCTGCGCATCAAATCAATGGAGAATAACAATTTTGTTCACTTGAGCAGTTGTGCCAGTGCTATTCCGCTGCCTATGGTTCAAAAAAGGGAAACACTGTTCGAGTTTATCATCCAGCTGAATAAACAAAAGGAAGCAATGCTGTCAATTCCAAACAAAAAGCCCTCGGGCCAAGAGAGAACAAAAGGCCAAGAGTACATTCAAAACCTTAACATTTATGGGTACTGCTGCACGTCTGCTTCTCTTAATACTGCGACTGAAAGTACTTCTCAGAGCAAATGGCAGTCCCTTATTCTGTAGACACTGAGAGCTTCCTGCTTCTGCTCATTGCCAATACAATTTCTTTCATGCTGGCCCTTTGTCCAGCAAATTATTGCTAAGGACCTATCAGGTCAGCAGAGCAGATAGCTTTGGTGACCCATTCTTCTGACTTCCATCACAAATCATCATCCCTCTGCTCTTCCTGCCTCTCTTTCAGAAAACTCCAATAAGTGATAAGTTTGAATCACAGTCACCAATTAGACGGTGTGTGTGTGTTAAATACGCAGGCGCCCATTCAACAAGGGGAGTCATGGCATATATGTCATCTAACATGAGTATATATAAAAAAGAACTAGATATGTAGTCAAAAAACTGCAGAAAGAAATAGAGCAGCAGCAACATTATTCCACATTCAGTTTGTAGCTCAGGCTGCAAACACACCATACATTTAAAGCACACTTCCCTCCTCCAAGAATCCTTGAAACTGTAGTTTGTTAAAGGTGCTGAGAATTGTAGTGTTGTGAAAGTGAACTACAGTTCCCATGATGCTTTGGGGGAAGCCATGTATTTTAAATGAGATTCAAATACATGGTGTATATGCAACCATAGTCAATAAAGGCATATTTTTTGAAGAGCTCTATGGACCCAGGTGGCGCTGTGGGTTAAACCACAGAGCCTAGGGCTTGCTGATCAGAAGGTCAGCGGTTCGAATCCCCTCGACGGGGTGAGGTCCCGTTGATCAGTCCCTGCTCCTGCCCACATAGCAGTTCGAAAGCACGTCAAAGTGCAAGTAGATAAATAGGTACCGCTCCGGCGGGAAGGTAAACGGCGTTTCCGTGCGCTGCTGTGGTTCTCCAGAAGCGGCTTTGTCATGCTGGCCACATGACCTGGAAGCTGTACGCTGGCTCTCAGCCAATAAAGCAAGATGAGTGCCGCAACCCCAGAGTCGGTCATGACTGGACCTAATGGTCAGGGGTCCCTTTACCTTTTTTATGGGTGTTTCTAAATGAGTGCTCCGCATGCTTCCAAGTTTTTTTTACAGTACACACACAGTATTATTAGCATAAAAATTCCAGCCCTTATATTTTACCCTATCTACGGTAGATCTGATTTTTAAAAAACCCAAACCTACTGCCAACCACCTTTTTGCAATATCTTAGTTTCCAGTAGTAACACACACACACACACACACACACACACACACACACACGGAGGAAAAAAAAAAAGGTTCTCCTGGATGCCCTATTAAAAGAAGGCACTTCCCCAAACTTTTTATTATGAAAAGACAAGAAGGAATCTGCAAAAAATGTGCATAGCAGGACTCTGGGAGTTGCCACAAAATTATTAGCCCCTCTCTTTCCCACACAGCCATATCCTACTCCTCCAATCCTTCCTAACATTATTTTTTTATTATTATTTTATTGAACTTTAATGCATGATGTAAAAAATACCCTGCAACAGTTCCATCAGAATCCAGAAAAGGTAACAGTTTTGACATTTCCTGATTTATGATGGTATCCTCCCCTGATTGCCCTACCCAGTCGACATTCCCCAGTGAATTACAATCAGTGATGGAAAGAATAAAAATAGTTTTAATATAATGAGAAAATTAAATGGGGGGGATAGGAAGAGAGAAAGGGAATGGAGGCTTTAAGCACATGAGATTCCAGTAAAAGATTAATGTTCAATTAAAGAACCATTTTAAGAAAGGCAGCCAAATTACAATGAATTTCTCTGATTTATCCTTCTTTTAATACATGATTCATTCTTGAATGGACAAACTTCCAAAGGTCTTCAACACAATTCTCAGATACAGGTGCAGAACATGATTTCCAGAATGATAAAATTGCATGCTTTGTTAAAATTTACAAGTGGCACTCTAGCAATCCAAAGAATGGCAGGTTTGAGATATTCCAGATTGAAAGGATGTATCCCAGTATCACATGATTAAATGACAATTCCCCTCACATAGGAAGATAAATGTCCCCTATTATTCACAATCTTGGACCAGCTATACTGACACACACACACCAGCTTCCAGCATCCTCTGAGTCCATTTGACAAGCTTCAGCTAGTAGGCATTTTGGTGATTGTCAAGCCAGCCATGTCAGCAAGTTTGATATCAAATACCATACAAATATATGGCAAAGAGACAGAAATGCAACATTCCACACTAACCAAGTCCTAAGAAATCTGGAATTGTCAATTGTGCTTCAGTTCCACTGGTCTATCTGTGAATCTGACCTGGGTGTTACATTTCAAACATTACGTAAACCAGGCTTCCTCCCTCCAGATTTTTTGGCCTACAACTCCCATGATCCCTAGCTAGCAGGACCAGTGGTCAGGGATGATGGGAATTGTAGTCTCAAAAACATCTGAAGGGCTGAGTTTGAGGAAGTCTGACATAACCTATGGTATATGGTAGGTTGACTTCTACATCTACAAAAACACCTCAAGAACCATTCTGTTTCTCATACACACTAGTGGTGGGTCTTGGGGTCTCAAATTTCAGTGGTTCCCTGTGTGACGCCAAAATTTGGTGCCAATCCCTCTGCCTGTCGTGCTCAATTGAAAATAACAGTTTTACAATGTGCCCCAAATGTGCAGGACCAGTGTGACCAAACAAATCACGCTCTTCTAAATTTGCCTCTGCAGACACATGCATACGTACAAGCATACACACAAGGTTCAATGCAAACATTTAATAAGCAGATGCAAGAATTCAAATTCTTGAAATATCACATGCTCATTGGGCATGCTTCTCATGTAGTTATATCCTTAACTGAACGAGAAATCACCTGTAATGTCCGGCTCATCATCATAAAAAGTCTATGGAACCTGCAGCAATATGATGTGTAGTGGCATAAAATCAAAGTCATCTGCACTTCAGTAAGGATCTCAAAAAACATTGTCTGGCATTCTTTTATTTTAGCCTTAGGGCTTTCTATTGAAGGAAGGGATCAGTCTGCCCTTCCTGATGTTTTTTCCTCCCCAGTCTATGTGCTTTTGCTCTATGTCGCACTTTCCTTTCTGTACTTTGCCCTGTGCTGAATAATTGACTTGACATCCACTTCATGGCTGCAATGCAAACAGATCCTTTTGTGTTCATTCATGTATATTAAATTTCACCTGAGCATCCCTGTTCTCTGTCCCTTTCCAGATAATTAAGAAAAGCCAGCAATACAAATTAGTCTCTGGGGCAAATTAATCTCCCTAAATACCAAACATCTGTATTTTGCCAAGTCCCAGGATTTAGCTCCTGGTTTCAAAAGCCTTTAAGATGTGGAAGAATTTGAATGATGTACAGAACTGGCTTCTCTAGGGACATATTTTTAAAGTGTGGTTTATTTATTTGTTGTTGTTTTTTTTAAAAAAAGTTCATTAGTTTACCTCTAGGAATGCATAAGTGATCCGATTTTTGCAATTTCCAATGCAAATTGATTTGATCTTGCATGGGGGGTAGTCAAATTAATGGAGGATAAGGCTATCAACAACTTATCAAAGGGCCATGAGATACCTGCTTTTTCTGCTTTGAGCTTTGTATTCTTATCTAGCAAATAAACCTGTTAAAGTAATCAACTTGGAGTTTCTTTTATTGCCTATCTGATTCCCAAATAACCCCTTGGCCCTTGGCATGACTTCTCTCTCCCCAGCTCTACCTTCCCTGAGAATTCACTATTGGGGTAGGAAAGAAAGAAAGAAAGAAAGAAAGAAAGAAAGAAAGAAAGAAAGAAAGAAAGAAGACATCTACAGGCATACTAGCTCCTCACGTTTGGATAAAGCCTCCCAAATTACCGACAAATGGGTACAGGAACATCAAATAAAGTGTTGTCATGAGATTGATGGATTTCCAACCCATACAATTAAATCTGGTGCCTTCCATTGCAACAATTTCCAGGGGATAAAAGTTCATTGTGGCCCACAAAAACTTATGCCACAATAAATTTGTTAGTCTGTAACAAGTCTGTAGCAAGACTTTTTGTTGCAAAAGACTAACGCACCTACTCCTCTGAAAATTGTTCCATGGAAGTAACCATATTTAGCTGTGTGGAATGGAAACACATTAATCTAATGATAACACATTATGTATCTGATCAAGAAGACCCCCTTCATCAGATGCCTAATGTGTTATCATTAGAAAGTTTATTCCATAGTAAACAATAATAATTATTATCCTTTAAGGTACCACAAGAATCCTTCGTTGATGTTGCTGCAAAAGACCAACATGGCTATTCCCATGGAAATCATTCTGATATTGCATGGTCTCATTCTAAATCCAGCAGTTTCTCTGCCAAGTCTCAGAGTGCTATTTTACATACATTCAAATCACCAGAAATAGTATGTTATCTGACTATCAGCTTCCCTCCACCCATTGTGTGTGTGATATAGCATGGGAAGTGGTTTTGTGTGGCTCTAAGGTTTTTGGCGGGTTTGGGGACAATTCCTCAGAAGCCCATTTAACTCTGATATGCCAACCGTGCTTTTGCACAAGACTGTAAAACCCCCGTCATTCCAATGGCTTCGCAACTGGAGCTTCCTTTCCACACCAAAAGAGAAACTTATATTAGTGAAGATGCCAGAATTAGGGGACTTGCAATAATTACTGAGGAGCTGAATTTGATCTCCTCTGAAATTCGGCTTATGAAAAGCTTGTCCTCACACTATCATTCCCCATCACTGCAGCCAATCCTTAACTTTCCCTCAAATTGACATGACTGTAGCTACATCATATGGAGGATGTTGTGGAACCTTTATTCCTTCCCTGGCACCTTGAACACTGAAAAGGAAGAGTCCAAAAGATCAGTGACTATGGGGACAGTGGGTTCTGCATAGTTTGCTCCCCTGTGCTTACATTCATGGCCCACTTTTTTCTGTCATGGAACACAAAGAAGCTTAGGGAGCTGGGTATGTTTAGCCTGGAGAAGAGAAGGTTAAGGGGTGATATGATAGCCATGTTCAAATATATAAAAGGATGTCATATAGAGGAGGGAGAAAAGTTGTTTTCTGCTGCTCCAGAGAAGCGGACACGGAGCAACTGATTTAAACTACAAGAAAGAAGATTCCACCTAAACATTAGAAAGAACTTCCTGACAGTAAGAGCTGTTCGACAGTGGAATTTGCTGCCAAGGAGTGTGGTGGAGTCTCCTTCTTTGGAGGTCTTTAAGCAGAGGCTTGACAGCCACCTGTCAGGAATGCTTTGATGGTGTTTCCTGCTTGGCAGGGGGTTGGACTGGACGGCCCTTGTGGTCTCTTCCAACTCTATGATTCTATGATTCTAAGCGTGCATTTGGCTTCCCAAGCAGTCCCACATCTGAGCTTGAACCAGACCCAGCCCTGCTTATCTTCAGCAAGGAGGTGGCCCCATTTTTCTGCAGATCATATTCTGGGACTTAGAGAGGGAGGAAATGTCAAGGATGACAAAGTGAGGGTGGGGATGGGAAAGGCAAGTAGGCAAGAGAGGAAATGTAAGGAAATGCAATTACAAATTTTACCCCCAAAAAGCAATGGGTGAGATTCAACTAATGAGTTCCATCAGCAGAAGCCTTGTGCAATGACTTCTGCTTGCACAATAGGACTTTCCCCTTTCTTCTTCCTCTGCATGCTCCCACGGCCCCCACAGTTGGTTTAGGGGGGCAGGAGTACCCCCCAAAACACCACATCAGGGGAGGATTGGGAGAGTTATTGCAAAGGGCAAGCCAAAATACTTTCTCTGATGAAAAAACCAGAAGAGCACAACATTGTATTTCTCCCAATGTTCTTAAGAGGGCCAAACCACACAAATGAAATAACTGTCTCTCTAGCTGCTGAGGGGCTGCAGAAAGCAATAAATGTAGACATACTTCAGAGTAGCAATATTGTCAACAGATAGTGTCAGATTACAGCAGGCTAACTATTACAAGCAATTGAAGGGGAAAGCAGTGGCATTAAGGGATAAAAACACCCTCAAATGTAACCAGCTTGTCAATAAATGTGTCTGTGATTATCAAGACAATCAGATTGCAAAGGGAGTTGACAGTGAGATGATAGAAGGGGTTTTTTTAGGAAACAGGTCCCTCTTGTTTCAAAATTAGCAGATTTGCTGGTTTGTAATTGGCAGTGATGCTGCCTGAATAAACATAGCTTCATCCAGCGTCTGTTGGCTTCAAGTTAATTAGCCATGAGTTCTCTTTCTTGGAACGAGAGCTGTGCACTGTGAGCTTTCCCAACTGCAGCATTTGAACATGGCTGGAAAATTGCTCAGGTTGGGAAGAGCCCAGACTGCCCACTGCTCCTTGACTAATACTCTATTCTTCAGCACAAGGCTGGTCTCTCAGGGGTGGAACCATGTTTAGGCCCTCATCTTGGAAAGTCCTCAACACATTTGATTCTCAATCTGTTGGAGAGTGTTTTTAAACAAAATTGCTGCCAACCCCTCTGCAACAAAACCTAGCCTCTTCCTTACTAATTCATACTGTTAGGCAGCACAATACAGTTGGCCATCTTAACCCATGGTACTTTCATTGCCTGTATATGGACTCAAAGGCTGTGAAGGAAATCATATTTCAAAATACATTTAAAGTGGATACACACTCACACTGGTGGTCAATATCTTCTTGGATGAGAGAGAAGTTGTCTCACATTGATGCTCAGTATCTTCTTGGGCTCTTCTGGACCAAGTTGATGAACCAGGTGGTCTTCCTAGGTCATCAACATACACACATATAGTAAGAGTGTGCAGCAACCACAAGACTCTCCCATCTGTAGCATTGGGAACAACCTCATCTGTTTCATATCTGATCTGTGTCCCATAGTTCAGTTCAATATTTGGTTCCAAATCTGATTTGTTGAATCTGAATCTGTTTCACTCTCAGTGATTATAATGGGGAAACTAAAAATGGCTGCAACATGTCCCCCCTTTTCACATAAATAAATGAAATTTGTAGAGTAAGAAGCACATCCAGGGTAGATTATGCCTGCCAAATTTCAGGTAGATCTGTCCAGGGGTTTTCATGCATAGAACCTTTACATTTTGTTTATTTACTGGCAAAAAGATAAAGATTAAGGATTCTAGCAAGCAAGCAAAGGCATGTTAATACACACACTTTCCTTGCCTCTCTCCCCTCACCCACTAATAGGTTAAAAGACTTCTATTATGATGGAAATATATATCTCTATGTCTGCCATATGCTGCAGGCTCAGAAAGTTGAACACTCATAGGAAGAATGCATGGTTCTGATTGGCTTAGGGTAGGCTGATTGACAGGTGAGTGATCAGAATTCCTCTCACCCTACCCAAGCCATTTGTGTGTGTGTGTGTGTGTGTGTGTGTGTGTGAGAGAGAGAGAGAGAGAGAGAGAGAGAGAGAGAGAGAGAGAGAGAGAGAGAGTTAGTTGCTGGAGACAGGGTTGGGCCCTGCTAGTAGTAATTATTTTGATTGGTTAAGTATACGAGATGCACAGAAACATCTAGGAAGCCTCTCGGTCAATGGAAATACATTAATCAGTGTTGGTAACAGGATAAGACTGGACTATGGTTTTGGACACTCAGAAATTTAGGAGGGCTGCACCCCACTTTTCCCAACAGAGGAGCCCCCAATGCCACACCTAACACATACCTGCACATGAGGAGCTTAGCTATATTAAGTTACTTGTCTGGCCAGCAAAATAGCTCACACCTAATCAAAGATTTGAGCCTGGATTTCCAGTATTAGATGCAACACTATGCCCACTGTAACATATGGCACTCAAGTGTCCCATTCTTTCAAATCTGTAAGTATAATTAGTCCAAAAGAGGATGAGGAAGGTAAAGGAGACCCGGGGGGGGGGGGTTTCTGCTTTGCCTCTCTTAAGTGGATTATGATGCCCTTTCACAGTGCGAGCAGTCTTAAACCCACAGCATGTCTGCCTCTATTTGTCAAGTTATTATGCACACAGCCATAAGAGGCAGCAGGTTTCCAGTAACAGTCAATTTAAGCGGATGTTAGTTTCAAGAGATTGTATGTTTGGAGCATAATAACTGTTTGCCGCACAACTGCATTATTCAAGAATAAATAAACAAGCGCTAAAAAAAGGACATTAGCACAGCTTCATTTTCCATTTGTCGGGACAATGAAGTGCAGCTGATTCTTATCTAATCAGTGATTTCATGAATGTCCCGATGCAGAAAAGCCAGATGCAGCCTGAGCATCTTCTGTGAGCAATAATGATGCGCTTGAATACACAATGGATAATTACTTACTTTGCTATGGGATAAGATATAGTATTGTTTTCTTCAGAATGAAGACAATCCACCTTGCAACTGGTGGGTCTTGAAGAGAAGAAGACACAAAAGAGAGCGATCAAAAAAGTGAATCCTTTCCAGCTGCATTTGTAGGGTGACAAATCCACATTAGCTAGCCAGGTGTCCAGAGGGACACAGGGCAACCAGATCCACTTATGTATGTTTATCACTTGAATAGATGAATGTGATGTCTTGCATCTGTGAATGAAGCCTCACTCACAAAATTTCAACATAACTCACTGTCACCTCCAACAATGGAGGTAGAATCTTCAGTGGAGCAAGTTCCTGTGTTCAAGAACATCACCAGCATAGAGTAAGGGGTGAGAAAATGAGGTGAATGCTAATATAAAGAAACCTCCAGACCTTTTCTGGGCAAAGGACCTTTTTATAAAACTGCCTCACTAGACTCTGTTTTTTCTAATGCCCCCGAGGACCACTTGAGGTTTTTAAAAATATATATATAATCAAGCAGTATATCAATTTTATGAAATAAATAAAATAGCCAGTCTTGATAAGGCAGCCCCAACAAGAGACTAGATGTTGAGTGCTAAGGCACTGCACCCCTTAAAAATGTTAGATTTGGGCTTCCGGTCGGCGCGCCGGAGGGGAAGGTCGGGGGACATGCCGCTGCTGGCATTCCCCGACCCGACCGGCTTAAAGGGGTGCTTGCGACAGCGACGCAGCCCCCAAAACTCCCGGGAGGTTGATCCCGGGACCTTCTGATCCGGCTATAGCTCTTAACGTCTCTCCAACTCCCACGGTGACCACAGTAGAGGCCGCCGTGCGAGACGCGGGGAGACGGAGCTCCTCGGATCGCCATTGCCCGTCGGGCTGAAGCTGCGAGCCCTTCCCATCTGAGCGCGCTGATTTCTCCGCAAAAGGACAAGATTGGATACCTTAAACGTGAGTACTAGGACAGTACTGAAGAATTTGGACTAATTTGGTGAAGTATAGGGATGTAATTTACGGAGGTCCGTCCCTTGCTACTGTGGCACTAAATCAGGAACTTTATTACCGATGCGGTTGAAACTGTAACGGAATTTGGCTTTGCAACAGAGATTCGATCCTTTTGACACCCCTGATCGGGGGGGCAACTAACTAACAATTTTGACAGCTAGAGGATCTGAATCGGACCTGTTGGATTCTGCTGTGGAAATTTGGATTTTGGCTTTGGATTTGGTTCGGTGTGGAATTTTGTACAACTATGTCTTTGAAAATGGAGGATGATTTGGAAAATGGAGGCTGGAAGAAGGTCCTTGAAAAAATCTGGGAACTGAGAAAGGAGTTCCAAGCGGAGACTGCAAGAATGAGAGGAGACGTAAACAACAGTGATGTCATGCCAGCTGCACAAAGGATGGAAGGGGGAGAAATCCCCCTCAAGGTTAAAGACAAGCCTCGCCGCAAGAAAATTCCTTCTCGGCGCAAGATAGCTGGACTTGAGAAAAGAATTAAGAAAACAACATCTACAAAAGTCTACTCTTTTCGACGCAAGAGGACACCAATGAAGGAGAAGAAGAATTTCTCTAAAAACTGGGAGTTGGAACAGCTGAGAAGACAAAGAGATGATGGAGCCCAACTGCAAGCAAGCACTTGGGCTTGGACTGGGGAAAGGCGAGGGGAGGGCTGAGCAGGGCAGGTGGGTAACCTGGGACTGATTATATTTGCGGATTTTGAGTATTTACGCCGGACATGGTTTTGAGCTAGGATTATGTTAGGATCTTTCGAAGTTAGGAGCCTGAAGATTAAGGGGAGTCAGAAGGAAACTTATAGAAGATTTGGGAGGAGGACGCGGAGGTTGGAACTAGAAGATGAGGGGAAATAAGAATTAAGATACTGTATTTGAGCTAGAATTATGTTTTGAAATAATGTTAAAGATATGTTTAGTATATCTATGTACCTGAACCAGAATTATGTTTTGTTTAATGCAGCCACTGGGGAGGTGCGGAGGAAGTCACTATGATTATGTTTTGTAACTAAGAGTGGTCTACCCGAGAAGAGGGTTAGGCCGAAGCCAGATAATGTTTAGTTTAAGGTCAGGGGAAATAATGAATGGGTTTACCTCCGTGAGAGGGAGGGTAAGATTAAATAACTCCCCATGGTGAGAGGTGGGGGGTAATGAATCCTGACCGAAATGTAATGTTCTATGTTTATAAAATTTTAAAATTAATAAAAATTATTTTAAAAAAAATAAAAAAAATAAAAATAAAATAAAAATGTTAGATTTGGGAAACTCAATAGAAGGTTTTCTACTGTATTTAGGGGAAATATTTTTTTTTTCCTCCTTAAGCGTATGGTGTGGGGAGACTTAAGAGTTGCCTTCTGTGATTCCCAAGTTGCCTACAACTGTTGCTCTGTAAGCAGCTTTCAGCAGGGCTCTTTGCTTGTGGAAAGTGGGCTATGGGTTGTGTAAATTAATCCATGGATGCTTATCTTACCATATGGCAAAATATTGGGCAGTAGACCCCAACTTTGCAGCCTCTTTCATTGCTTGTATTATAGCCCCTTCCGCCCATAGGAAGGAGGGGGGGTTGCAGGCTTCACAAGCCCTTCACGTGTGCAGGGGATGGCTTCATCCCCTGCCGCCATAGGCTGAGCCCTGGGCGCTGCGCCTGGCAGGCCGACCAATCGGCGAGGCCGGTAGGCATGGCTTGCTACATTTAAGCAAGCGCATGGCCAGGGCTCAGCCTCTCGCTTCCTGCCCCCAGCTGACATTGGGGGGGGGGAGGTTGGGCCATCACCTCCCCCAAAATGCTGAAGGGTACTTCATTAAACGAGTCCAGGGGCGTGTCCCTGTCCGAAGCCATGGTAGGTGAGGGCCAAAGGCACGCCCCATATCGGTGACCCCAGGGTGAGTTCCTAGCTGATGTGCAGCAGCAGGGCTCTCCCA
Organism: Darevskia mixta; assembly: GCA_034641385.1. Taxonomy (NCBI): domain Eukaryota; kingdom Metazoa; phylum Chordata; class Lepidosauria; order Squamata; family Lacertidae; genus Darevskia; species Darevskia mixta. The sequence continues at coordinate 6,041,808 of JAWWNH010000001.1, read as the reverse complement.
TCGGTGGTTAACCCTTCCCGGACTGCCAGCACGACGTACTGGAGTCGGATATAGTCAGTTAGTTCCAATGCCTAAGCCAATACCTCTCTACATTCCGTAACCAATAAAGTTGTGGCCTTTCTATGCCCATTAACCTTAATTATTGAGTCCTGTGTCTTTATTTCTCCACGGGAGGGGTCGGGACTTGACATGTCAACCAGCATTTGAATCTGCGAGAGAAGGAGGCAGGGATGAACTTTTGTATCAAATTTTAGACTATAAGACTATGAACAAGGAAGCCAAAAATATCTTGCCATTTCCCACTGAGATTCGCTATTGTTTTTTCTGCCCTCTTTTTCTCTTTACACCAACCATCTTATCATCACTATAAAAACCCTGCACGTGTGATGTCTGTTGGAGAGAGAAGTGCCTGCTAGTGCAGGAGTTAATCAGAACATGCTCTTTTGAAATGTGAGCTCTCAAGAGAGAACGTGAAGTTGCTGCTGCTGTTTTCTTTAACAGAGTCAGAGCCCATGACAGTTCTGCTTACTGGATAAAGTACATATTTTCCAACCATTCTGATGGATGGGATTTTGGACAGGCACACAAGCCATGTGCCTGCATGCAAGGCTCTTATTATGCAACTTCTACATGTTTAGTATAAAGGGTATTCAGGGTTGTGAAAAGGGCAAGCAAAATGATCAAGGGCTGGAGATCACTTTCCCTACAAGGAAAAGCTTGATTGTTTGAGACTTATTGGGGGGGGGGAGTCAAGCGGTTGCTAAAATTCTACCAGACCAGCCTTGGTGAAGAACATTTAAGGTTTGCAAAAGGATGCCTCAAACAAAAGGCAAACTTTTAAAGCTTCTAAACTATTCCCTGGGCTTGGATCGAAATCCAATTTACCCTCCCCACATCCCTGCCAGCCCTTCCTGGGAACTGTACTTTGTTAATGGTGCTGGGAGCTGTAGCTCCGTGAGGGGTAAACTACAGCTCTCGATAGTCTTTTGGGGGGTGCTTTCAATGTGCTTTCAATGTATGGCGTGTATGCTGCCAAAATCTGGCACGATTTTGGTGGACCTTGATTCTTCCACCCCTGTTTTCATTGCCTTTTTTACACGCAGTAAATGGGGGGGGGTAGCTTTTCAAGGCTGGGGGGTTAAACAGAGGGGGGAGATGAAATCTACCAATCTGTAGTTAGTGCTATCTAGTGGCTGCCATTTTATCCACAACCCTCCCTGTCTGATGCCGGAAACTTACCAGTAGGAAGCTACTTAGCACCAAGTCAAACCAAAATTGCCTGTTCTTGTTGGAATAAGCTTTCAGGGTCCCAGGCAGTGGTGTTTTAGCTCACTTGCTACTGGAGATTACAGGGTTAGGGCTTGCAACCTTCTGTAGGCAGTGCTAGTGTTCTGCCACAGAGTTATGGTCACTCCCTGTCAGAGCTCAAGACATTTCGCTGATGGAGGCAGAACAGCAAAAGGTGGACCTTCACCACCACACCCAGCTCAAGGTGCAGTGTTCCCAAGGCCGGTCCAAGCTATTTTGGACCAGAGGCAGAAAATAACATGCAAGCCTGCATTATGTTAGGGGGAACTGCTTGCAAAATGTTGTTTTGACAAAATTGCATATGAAATTGTGCATATCAGGAGAAATGTGCCCTAAAGTGCTGATGAATTTCCCTGAGGGCTTTTTATTAAAAAATCTCAACCTGATGTGGAACTTGGGTGAACTCCTCTTTAAGATTAGAAAAATGAGAAACTGAATTTGACAGATTTTCCCAACTTCCAAATTGAGACAGGAAGCATATTAAGCAGATAATTAGCACAACCTCATTTGGAGACTGGGCACACACACACACACACACACACACACCCTTGTTTAGGAGCATCAACATGACAAGCCAAAACTGCAAATGCAGGTATGTCAGAGTTTGATGAATATAACCCAGCAACCTATAGGTTTCCCCCAATTCTCCAAACTACTTAAATACATGTCTAAATTTAAACTCAAATGCTCTCATAGAATTCACTAGGGCAATCCAGGTTAAGTGGGTTTCGAACTCTCACACAGTTACTGAAGGTCAAATTGCTCAGGTCTTTTCATTAAGGCCCAAGAGTACGAAATGATGAAAACATGTCAGTGTCTCTTATCTTACATAAATTTCTAGCCCTCAGGGCTGTGCATAGTAATGAGCACAGCACTGGCCAGCGGGGACACTTAGATATATGGTAAAACTAGGCCACATGGATTGACATCACTTCTTCTTGCTGATTGGACAGCCTTCAGAATCTCACCCCCCTCAGTCACAGTTGTCAGCTTACAACCCGGGAATGACAACAACCATGTTGGGAATAACAATAGCCTAACATAGGGGTGTGTTCTTCTGGGGATCAATGTGGGCTGCTGAGATTACTGGTTAAATAAAGATGATACGGTCTGTGCCTTTAGCTGCCTTGGGCTCTTTTAGTGAAAGTGCAGGATAATAGTATTTACTTAAAAAAATACTTATAATAAATAATCATCTTGGTAAGTCACGGCTGGTGAACTTGTCCAATAGTAGCAACCACTGTGGCACTGAAAAAAGAGGGGAAGGGAATTCCCATCTGTTACAGAAACCAGAAGCAATGGTGGAAGTAGGGAACCCTTTGAACATAATGGAAGGAGCCAGACTGCAATTCTCCTCCATCTGTCAGTCAGTATGCAGCAGTAGTGAGTGGTTCTTCTTAGGAAACCATTTATTTGGTATTTTTAAAGACACAGGCCTTCTAGCTCTTACTGCTGATACCACTGAGAGTAGCTAGTCAGTCAGCAGTGCCACATTTGTATGAACGGTTGAGTTAAGTTCATCCAATTTCTTGATTTGATGTGGCCATTTCAGGGCCCCCTGCAACAAATGAGGGGCCCCAAATACTGCAATTTATTTGCCTCCACCCACCCACTTGAAATGTCAAAAATCTGGGCATAAGAGAGGCAAATTGGGGAAAATTGTAATGGTATGGTGCTGCTGACTGAGGTGCATGATACTTCCACCAGAACCTCTTCCCAGCTATTTATATCAAGGACCTGAATTTCCCTTCCTTTCTGATGGTCCTACAGCAGATTTTATGATTGAACTGTTTTGCTCTTGTCTTGAGAGCCAGTGTGGTGTGGTGGTTAAGAGTGGTAGTCTTGTAATCTGGTGAACCGGGTTCGCGTCTCCGCTCCTCCACATGCAGCTGCTGGGTGACCTTGGGCTAGCCACACTTCTCTGAAGTCTCTCAGCCCCACTCACCTCACAGAGTGTTTGTTGTGGGGGAGGAAGGGGAAGGAGAATGTTAGCCGCTTTGAGACTCCTTAGGGTAGTGATAAAGCGGGATATCAAATCCAAACTCTTCTTCTTCTTCTTCTTCTTCTTCTTCTTCTTCTTCTTCTTCTTCTTCTTCAGATATTTTATATTGTAAACCGCCCTGTAATCCTCAGATGAAGGACGGCATAGACATTTAATAAATAATGAAATAATAATAAAATATCCATGCCCAGAGCAATTAAGAATGGACAATACTTTTGTTGTTCAGTCGTTCAGTCGTGTCCGACTCTTCGTGACCCCATGGACCAGAGCACGCCAGACATGCCTATCCTTCACTGCCTCTCGCAGACAATACTTATACATCCTTTTTTTTGTCTTGAGAAACCTACATCAAAACCTCAGAAGTAGCCTGGACCTAGCCTGTAGTGAAATAAATGCATATATATCTAGGGTTGTGCACCAGATCCAGCTGAAGCCCAAAGTCTAAACCAAGTTAGGCTGTTTCGGGGGAATCCAGGCTTCAGCCAAGTATGGTGGTGACAGCTCTGGATCACCTTAGGCTGGGTTGGGATGCCTAGAGCAATCTGCGGCTGTCAGGGGGTGGAAAGGTTGAAAGCAAGGGTCTGCTTATAGCAGGGAGCATTCTGGGAAAACAGATCCCAGCAGGAATGAATCTCCTGCCACCATCTGGTGTGCATAGCCCTACATATAAATGTTGTTTGAATTATGACTGAAGGAACATTAGAAGGGCAAAAGAAGAGCAAGAGGCAAACCTGCCTACAAGCAGATTTAAGAAAAGAGTGAAGGCATCAGGAAACCAACCTCCTGCTGAGGCTCAAACAGGTTAGGAGAGCAGGTTGGATGCCACACTACAATCAGAAATAGGAGAATTCGAAGGGGAATGCTATTGATAAGAGAGAAACGTATGCATATTGAGATTTGTTTAAGTACTTATAAAAGCCATAACATGTTTTGCTTGTGAAAAAAGCTCATGCAACAAGACTTTTTCCTTTTTCACTTTCCAAATTTTAAGCCACGGTGCATAACTTTCTAAGTGTCCAAGGCATTAATTATTTTCTTAATTTAGGACCTAAGTGTTTGTTTTCAGGCACATCCACCCTTTCTCCTTGCACACTCATGTCAAGCATCCAGTTGTTTTCTGAAGACAGGCTCTTCACGACACTTTTGAACATCTGCTTCCCATCACAGCAGGTATCTACAACCACAACTCTGCAGACTATAAACAGAGCTATGGATGAGCAGCCTTCGAAAGCTCCAGATGGCAGAGAATTTTTAACACAAGATAATATGGTGAAAATGTATTGTATACATCACAGGGAATATCAGGTCTGTTGGTCTGTTCTCTGGCGAATCCCACGTGTTGGGACCCTGTGTGAATTGTCTTGTTCAGGATTCAAGGTTGATCTCAGGAGAGAAGGAATAGTATGGAGAAGAATGTCTCTTTCGATGGAGGTATAAGTTAGTTCCAAAGGGAGCAGGGATGAATAAAAATATTTTTTTTCTTGCAGTCTCCTCTTCACTTGGGATTCTGCAAAAGCTTGTTCGGCTGTCAATGGAATACCAACAAGCCAATCCTGAATATCCAGTAGGTGGCTATGAGTCTGCTGAAGTCTAAGAGTGCTTTTATAAGGAACTGCCTCAACAACAAAGGTCAGGCTGCTCTTTTGGTGATATAAGACTCTAAGGCTTGAAGGAAGTGGGTTCATGGCAGGGGGGTTAATAGAAAAACAGCTTTATCGGCACTGATGCAACCTGTTTTTTGAAGCTTTCTTGTGAGGAGAACTGATTGGGATGCAACTGGCCCGTGGTCAAAGGTCTACCACCCTTGATGCACATTGCTTCACTGATTTTAATGGGATCGATAGATGAAGTCAGGATGAGACCTCAAGAAAGTGGGAAATGGTAGCAAAAGCATTAATCAGGTTGAAGGTGAAGAAGAGCAAGAGAGAGAGAGAGCTCTAGATCTATCTTGAGCATTTATTGGAAAAATTAAGCACAGCATCTACATAAAGGTCCCTGCTGTGGAACTACCCCCAACTCTTCTTTGATGTGAGCAGCAGCTGATCTGGAAAGTGCAGGAGCTGAAGGACAATCAGCTCAAGTCTCTGTAATGTCTTTGTTCTCCTGATTTCAAACATGAGAGGAGCCCAATAGCATCTAGGGCAGGCATCCCCAAACTTTGGCCCTCCAGATGTTTTGGACTACAATTCCCATCATCCCTGACCACTGGTCCTGTTAGCTAGGGATCATGGGAGTTGTAGGCCAAAACATCTGGAGGGCCGCAGTTTGGGGATGCCTGATCTAGGGGGCCACGGATTCCCTTCCTCTGCTTTAGATAGCCCTTTCTACTTCTCAGCAATGTTCTTTATGTAGGAAAGGCATTCTTATGCAATCCCTCTAAAACACATCCACCTGCAACAAGCAAAATGGGGAAACGGCTTTCATCGTTTGACCTGGACACAATGCCTTGCTCCTTCTACCTGCGTGGTGTGGCACTTTCCCCCTGCAGTACTGGAAAATGCTATTGATTTCTCCACCTAAACTTTTAGGTCAGCAACTCAGACAAAAGCCGTTCTTCCCATCTTCCTCCTCGAGACCTTTCAGAACGTGATAGACAGCTGTCTACAATGATTCTCCACACTTGTCAGCCTGCCTCTCTGAATACTTTATATGCTGTGATGTCAGTCATATCAGCTCATAATGCTTTATGTATGGAGCAAGGTGAGCACAGAGTGCAACCTTATGGTGCTTAGACTTATGAAGAAAAAGAGATAGGGAATGAGGGGAGGGAGGGGGAAATTCACTGCTGAAATGCCCAGTTGTCAGCACTGTACAGAAAGTTAGACTTGCCTAAATTACACAGGTACTCAGTAAACATAAAATAAAAATTAGATCAATCCAGAGCATCCTAGTTATGTAAGTGGCAGGCACCTGAAAAATATTTACAAAACAATTCTTAAATTTAAGCTGCTTTTGTCCCTGTGACTTCAATATGCCCAAACAAGCTGGAATCTATGCTAAACAGGCTCATGAACCATATAATAAGCATGCACTGAATCATAGTTTGCAGGGGCTGAATTTTCTCATTGTCCATCATACATAAGCAATAAGGACATCAGCTTTAAGGCTAGTCAAGAATGGGTATATAAGGGGCTTTTATGTACCTTAAAAAATTGTCCAAGGCAATTTTAATTCAATTTTTTAATGCACAATTGAAAAATTTCAATTCTAAAAAATTATGACTTTTAGTTTTTATAAAATCCACTCACATCTTACCTGATGGTTCTTACACACAAACCTAATAAATAGAGGGATTATTTTTTTGACAGCCGAGAAGGAGACTAGTAGATTTACATTAAATAGTCATCTTCATATAAAACGTGGGTATATTCTAACTACATTCTCCTGGTTCCTTCCTCCTGTAATGCTCAGTCATGCTCTCTAACACTTCCCCGTGTGCCCCCTCCCTTAAAGGCTGTGTACACATAATACATTTAAAAACATGTGGCTTCTCCCAAAGAACCCTGGGAACTGTAGTTTGTTAAGGGTGCTATTTTAACTCTTTGTGTATATAGCATTGCTTTAATTGTTTTATATAGGAAATTGTTTTTGTTTTTACCTTTTTATTAACTGTTTTATATCTGTATATTTTATTGTTGCAGAACCCTGTTACATTGCCAAAGTATACAGTAGTAAAGGTAAAGGGACCCCTAACCATTAGTTCCAGTCGTGGACGACTCTGGTGTTGTGGTGCTCATCTCCCTTTACTGGCCGAGGGAGCCGGCGTACAGCTTCTGGGTCATGTGGCCAGCATGACTAAGCAGCTTCTGGCGAACCAGAGCAGCACACGGAAACGCCGTTTACCTTCCTACCGGAGCGGTACTTATTTATCTACTTGCACTTCGTGCTTTCGAACTTCCCAGTAGAGACCTTTGAAAAATGTGTTGGATTTATACCTGCAAGATCTGGATTGAATATTCGACTTCCATGTGCTCATTGATGGCTGTGCATAAGCCCCTCTCAGCAGCAGCCTCAAATCTATACTATTAAGAATAACGTCTTAATTTGTGGGATTAAAGTTGGCTTGCAATCCTGTGGGCTGTATGCTAAATTCTTAAGCAGTGAAATAAATAGACTTAGGCTGCAACCCTAAACTCAGTTATAAGGAATGCAGTGGGGTTTACTTCAGAGTAAACATGATGGCAGTGATTCCCAAGTATGGTGTTTGGTTTTTTTTTTAAAAAAAAAACCCTGGGTATTAAAAATGCTATACTCAGTAATCAATAATATCTTTTTTCTTTTTCTTTGTGTGTACAGTTTCAGCTCTTCCCACCGGAGCTTTTAGAGATGCACATTCTGTGCTGTGAAACTGCCATGCTGTTTGACCTCAGATTTCCTTTGCCTCATGTGCAGGCATTCACTGAGTCTTATCAGCATCCTGAATCAAAGGCCATGGCATGGGGTGCTGATGATGCAGCTTAGGCGAACAAGTCTCTTCAGTCACCACTTCCCTGACAAGATAGCTGCAGGCTATGTAATCAGTATGTGTGAAAAGATCAATCCTCTTACATAAAATAAAGCAAGAATTTCTAAGACTAGTCCTCCAAGGAGAGGAGAGAAAGGGAGAGAAGTTTTGGAACTCATGAGGGAAATAAAACAGTGATTAAATGAAGGCCAGCAAAAGAAAAACAATGAAAAGAAGGGGGGAAAGAGTTGCTTCGTAACTTTGAGGAAGTCTCAGGAGGAGAAGCCTGATGCTACATTCTTATGACAAAAAATGAAGATCAGAAAATGATTGTGTGCATTTTAAAGGCAGTGTCTGCTCACAGTAGTAATTCCCAGGCATGGCTCAGGTACACTAGTGTGCTATGTAAGGATGGCTAGTGTACCATAAAAACGAAATTGAATTAGATCACTAAAGGTGCTGGTGAGACCAAAATCAGGGCCAGTCCCAAGACTGTGGGAAATTTAAAATAGCAGGTGGCTCACAGCCATCTGCCATTGTGTATAAACTAAGGTAGGTGACAAGTGGTCTCAATTTGCATCAGTCATCAGTACAGATGGGCTCTCAGCAACTGTCTGAAGATGTTGGGTGCTGACATCCAGCCTGCCTGAAGTACTCACCCACAGAGGGTGCTGTAGATACATCTGCTTGTCTCTGTAAGTAGCTTTGGTTGTCACAGACCTTCAAGGAATCCACATCCCCCCTTCAAATCAAATTTGGAGTATGCAGAAATAAAAATGATCAGAGTTTGGTAGATGCCTTTGTTTCCAGGTGTGCCTTCTAACTAAAACGAGGCAAACTCAAAGCAGCGAGTGGTGAGATGGAGACCCAATGGTCAGCCTCCTCAGAAGGCAGCCAAACTCTACTGAATCCACGTCAGGATTGATCAATTTAAACTGAATTGTTCCATTCCCAGGGAATATTATTGGAATTTAAAATGTTTTTGTCTGATTTCATATGAACACAACCCTATTAGGGACAAAATAGCCCAACAACAACAACCCTCTTTGGTCCTTTCTTATGGAAGTGGTTGAGTACTGAGCAGAAATGGAACCTAGAAAAATGTCATTCTTCTAACCTAAGATGCTGTCATTCCTGAGCACTGGGCCAAACTGCACATGATATGAAACACACAGGTTTAGCATTGAAGATGTCATTTCAAAACAACAACCCCAGACTCTGGCCAGGACCATGGCGGCGTGGAGATGGTTAGCAGGCAGTCAATGCAGAATAGCACATTTAATAAGCACATGTTGTCAGGCTGACAGGTGTGTGTTCTTGTGCAACTTGAAAAGAGGAAAATATTAAAAGAAAAAGTCAATCATCCTACTTTTCCATTATTCCTTTTGTAGACTTTGCATTTCTTGTGGTGCTTGTACATAGATCAGTATAGACTTTCAGGCACTCAACACAGTGCCTTGACTTCTTAAGACAGGAAATGAGGAACACATTGGGTGCCATGGGTATACATATGTGCGTATCCATATCTTAGGGTTCAGATGGAAAGTGCAACACAATGCAAATTCTTAATGCCTTTTCCCACATCCAAGTTGTTTGGGGAGCCCCCACAACCCAGCAAAAACTATGCTTCTGAATCAGAGCATACATACAGAGCTTCCTGCTTTCACCCTTACTCAACTTGCATCAGGTTGACCCAGTATGCTCCAGAAATGAGCAAGAATGTGGTCCTCTAACCTATAATGTTGACTTGCACCAGCATGCCAGATTCTTGAGTCTTCTTGTGCTAATCACTAGGCAGGTTCTCCATCTCCTGCGACTCAGATTAATGCTGGGAGACAGATTTATTTTGGAAAAATGAGGGAAATCAAACAGTACAGCACCTTTTTCCTGCTTGAAAGAGACCAGACCCTGGCGGAGCTTTACATCAGCAGGAGACAAGCAAGAGAGTGGTGTCTGTTTGGGCCACACAATTTCCCTGAGCGAATAGCTCTGCCATGGTAGACAGTGGTCTGAAAGAGAAACATTTCAAGCTAGGGAATCTACCCTTACCCGTAGGAATATGCAATATGTCGACAGCAGTGTCTGGGTGAAAATCAGTTGAATGTCCAAGAAAATCCGGCAGCCCATGTCAGCAGTGCCATTTTTGCCAATTTTCCATAAAAATAGATCAAAACCGCATTTTTTTGCTATTTTGCAAATAAATTTAAAAAACCACACACCACAGCTCAACAACTTTGGCTCAATGACTTTTCTGTCCAGATTTTCACTCTTTGAAATATAGCAATCCTAAAGATGTAGACCCCTTGTACAGCCCATGGCATCTTGCTGCTTAAAGAGGAAACCAAGGCCCCTGCTGCTTACTAGTGCCATAGTTTCAAATACCTTGCTGCACCATTCAGTTATCAATTCCGGCCTCCATTTACACACACACATACACACACACACCAACTTATGGTGGCACCTGGGGCAAGCAAATTCACCTCTGCTGCATGGCAGGGCCAGAGCTGGTCGTAATGTTCTCCTATCACTCTGGAAGTATGGAAATTCCAATCTGGTATTTGCACTGATGAATTCATATCCTCTTTCCGAGCATGCTTGCTGAGTGCAGATTTTTAAATATTATGATTACTATTATTCCTATGTTCTGTTTGGCATAAAGGAGGAAATGAGAGTGACCTTCTTGTTAGAATGTTGCTGCGCACTGTAAACAATTTAATCGCCAGTTACATATGGAGATAAAGGGGGAAACAGTGTAATTGTCTAGAAATAACTTAACCACATGGCCTCTGTTTGTGGTTTGGAATGGATACTGCCATGACCTTTCCGTCTGCCCCATCTAACTGCATGAGTTTAGCACATTTGCGCTGCAGGTCACTAAGTGCTTTCCTATTTCTGGGCATGAATCACAGTGGATTATTTCAGACACCTGAACAGGACGTTTGGGATCCTGTCTTTTTCCGCAAGCTGGGTAGATGCTTTTAGCCTGAGATTTCCCAGGTTGCATACACACGATACCTTTAAAGCACATTCAAAGCACATCCTGTAGTCTACTCCTGCCAGAGTTACAAATCCCAGCAGCCCTTATCAAACTATAGCATGCAGAATCCTTTCTTTTCTATTCTTTTCTTTGGAGGGAGAGCTTTGAATGTGCTTTAATGGTATCATGTGTCTTTGATGATGATTGTCTCTGTTCTTCATTAGGCAGAACCAACCTGCCTACTGGCAAACTTGGAATATAAAAAGAGGTGTACCACCCACTGTTTTGTGAAGTTTTATCAAGCACAGTTGCCAAGTATGATGGGTCATTGGTAAGCCCCAGTGGAAGCTAGGGGAACCAAGACCTGACGGGACACCCATGAAATCACATGAAGTCACATAGGTGGCAACTGAGAGGTCCCCACTGTTCTTCCTTGAAAAAAAAGTGGACGCTTCAGCAGTACAGTCTCTTTGGTTCAGATGCCACAGTTGCTTCTGTGCTGGGAGAAAAGTTGTGTGGCCCTTACCTGTTCTGGTTCTCTCCCTCTCCTCCTCCTTCGCAAATAAACAGTTAGGCTTCCCTGTGTTCAGTGGGGCTTACTCTCTATTACACGTGTTAAGGGTTTCAAACTAACAGCACAATCCTATCTCATTAGAAGTAAGTTTCATTGAGCCCTATGGGATACCCCAGGAAATGGGCTATAGAGTGCATTTCTTGGGTCTCAGTAGGGATGGCATGCTGTGATTTTATTCCTCCTTGTGGTGCTCATGTATCCTAGTTTACAGAGGACAGTTCTCTCCACAATGGTGAGATGCAGTGTGCTTCTGTTCAAATAACAGAAAATATTTTGAATGTGCATGCATACAGATAAATTCACATATGCAAAGGCCATGCAAATCCATGCCCTCTTTTGACTTCTTTCATCTGCCAATGCAGAAGTGGCCTTCCAGCTCCCTACCCTGCACACACCTGCACCCAAATAAAAAAACTGGCATAGTAGTCAGATTATACACATGGGACTGGAAATATAGCTGAGGGTGACCATGGATACTGCACAGAAATATTGACAGAAGAATTATTTTAAGCCACCTTCCATGTCTGTATACAGCACTGCACATATCTGGAGCACATATTACAATAGAAGTACCAACAAAGCCATTAGTTCTTCCTCTGCTTGTGCGTCCATTCTATGTATGAAACTTAACTTGATCTCATACCAAAAGAATGACTTGCATGGAATTCATACAACCTCATAGGATGTCAAAACTCCTTTCCCCTTCCTATAGCTGGTTTAGGTCATGTTCACATGGCCCTGGGGTTGTACGCTGATACAGGTTGAACTGATCTCTGCTGGCTCCATGCATATGGAAAAGTGGCCCTGCTATTTCTCCCCCCCCCACACACACACACACATCCAGTTCCTGGTTTTTCAGCACCTGGCTACAGGACCACTGTGCGGTCTTTTTTTACAGCTGGCATGCTGAGGTTGTTATTCAAGGTGGGGAATTTTCAAGGTTTCCTTCCAAGCTTAGAAATGACTGGAATGACTCATCCTTAGAGATGGACAAATCAGTCAACCTTTGTTGTTTTCATAGCTTTTCATTCTTCCAGTCTTACATTCAGTTCTCCAGATTTTTGCAACAGTTTGGAAACAACAACGAATTTCTCCTAATAAGTACATCTTTGTTTGTGGTTTCACCCAACATGCACATTTCTGCAAAGCAATTTCCCCTAGAATAATGCATCTTTTTGCGTTATTTTCACAAATGTGCATTTTCTCTGCATTTTTCTGTGCAGCATCCTATCAGAAACTTGCAGTTCATCAAGGATGAGAATAAAGCAAAGGCAACTCTTAGAATCATGCTGAATTTGAGCTGTACAGCTGCAATAGCACACCTGACTGCTAGGGATAAGATCCAAAGTCCTGTTACGTACTCAAAATCTACTACCACAGGGATCCTAGAGTATGAAAACTTCTCAAAATAACTTGGTAGCAATGGATGGTGAGACCTCTAGTGGCAAAAGTTAGTCTTCTACAATTTTTTTTAAAAAATGAGCTGCTTAGGAAGCAGCTGTTCCCTGAAAGCACTGAATAAACAAGGAACAACATATCACTTATGAGAAGCTAGACTAGGTCTGTCTTCAGAACATGTTGACATAACCTAGTCAATACTTTTTCCTTTGCCCCTGGAAGAGGTTTTACAACATGTGACCTAACCTTCTAGAAGAGGTATTGTGGCCCATTAGTTGTTTAATCACTCCATGGTTTTGTAGTCTACGAAGCTTCTTTGAGGTAGAAGCACATCAGAGCTCACATAGCCATCTGTGAGTCAAAGACAGGGTATCTCCCATTGCTATTTCCCCAAGCCAGGTAGTTTAGAGGTTGTGGGAGAGTTGTTGCTCAGATTTGGTGCTAATAAAAGAGTTGGAAACTTCACCCCTTCTTGGCCCTGAGCAAAGCTCTGATCCAAGCAGACCATGCACTTCCTCCTCCTAAGTAGCCTTATTTGTGGATAACTGGGCACTTCAATAGCCACACTTCAAGTTCCTGTTTGGTAAATATACTGCTCCAATTGCCCATGGGGTCTGTGTGTGGAAGGGATCTGGCCAGGAACTGAAGCAGTTGGTGTGGGGACAATTGTGACAGTGGCGAGAAAGAGACAGGGAGTGGAGAATCCATTGAGGGCAATATGCCCAAGCTCTGTCTTTCTCCAAACTAGTGCTGGGAGTGCAGCCGCATTAAATGTTAAATGGCCCCCTCATCCAGAGATACCACAAATAAGAATTTGCTTTGAGAAACACCTCGATTTTACCTCATGCTGAAATCAGGGCACAACATCTCAAGTGGTTTTGTAGAATCTGAAAAGATCATTGCTGTGGCATTTGGCACAAGAGGAAATGACCATATGAACCAGGTTGTAGAACAATATTTATAAAAGGCACGGAAAAGGAACCTAAAGTCTGCCCACTCACCTCCACAAAAGAATTTGAAAGTGCAAATATGATTCACCATCAGAAAAACCCTGACACCCACACATCTACTGCTAATTCTGTTGTAATGGTTCTGAAATGAATGGTTAGGGGAGAGAATTGAGTAACAGGAGGAGGTGGCATGGGTCAACAAATGGAATAGCATTTCAAGGCTAATGGACACAATTTGAAGGCTATTGAGTTCATATTTTTGTATTATGGTCATACTAGAGGAGGACTGTGAAAATGTATGGAACGCTTAAAAAAATACTCCATATTTATTTTTCTGTTTCCTGTTACATATACAATTCACCCTGCATTTACTGACACTCCACATGCATCGACAAGCATCATCTCACTGAACTGCAATGAACCATTCTTTTCCAACCATTTCATTATTATGCCATTATTTTATTATTAATTGCATTTATTTCTCACGTCTCCTCCAAGGAACTTTATCCCCCCCACACACACACACTTTATCCTCACAACAACCATTTCAGATCGGCTGTGGGTGAAACCACAGAGCCTAGGGCTTGCCGATCAGAAGGTCGGCGGTTCGAATCCCCGTGTTGGGGTGAGCTCCCATTGCTCGGTCCCTGCTCCTGCCAACCTAGCAGTTCGAAAGCATGTCAAAGTGCAAGTAGATAAATAGGTACCGCCACAGTGGGAAGGTAAACGGCGTTTCCATGCGCTGCTCTGGTTCGCCAGAAGCGGCTTAGTCATGCTGGTCACATGACCTGGAAGCTGTACACCGGCCCCCTCAGCCAATAATGCGAGATGAGTGCTGCAACCCCAGAGTCGGTCAAGACTGGACCTAATGGTCAGGGGTCCCTTTACCTATTTATTTTTTATTATGTTGATATGCCACCTCTCCTCCAAGGAGCTTGAGGTGAGATATACAGCTCCCCCCAATTTATCCTCACAACATTCCTGTGAAGTAGGTTAGGCTGAGAGAAAGAGTGAGTGGCCCAAAGCCACCCAGTGAATATAATGGGTCAGTGGGGATTTCAACCTGTGTCTCCTCAGACATGGTACAGTGCTCTAACCACTACAGGCTCTCAGCTGGGAATGGTAGACAAAAGACAGGCGGCTGACATTATCTTCCCATTTCCCACTCTAAAGCACTAGAAATTTCTTAGAGGGGTAAAGAGCAAAGACACCAGAAGGCCTCTTTCAGCTCAGCTGACTTAAAACCCTGGTTCCAAATGGAGTGCAATACTAGGCATCAGGCCGAGACTGTCCAACACACTCATATGTCTTCAGGCAGCAGCAAGAGGTGCAGCTGGTCTGACAGAGCAAGCATCTCAAAGCACAAGATACCCACAGTGAATTGGCCACCCTGTGGCATGCATCCTCAAATGGTGTCCCACAGAAAGGGAGAGCCACTCCTTTCAAGTTGGTTGATAATATCAGCACTGAAGAGACATATTTCGTTTGGTGTCCTCTGTCACTCTATCGTCTTGGTTGGGTTCTGCTTCCACCAAAACGTTTTGGCAAAATGTACCATAGAGCCTGGGTGGCGGGTGGCGCTGTGGGTTAAACCACAGAGCCTAGGGCTTGCCGATCAGAAGGTCAGCAGTTCGAATCCCCATGACGGGGTGAGCTCCCATTGCTTGGTCCCTGCTCCTGCCCACCTAGCAGTTCGAAAGCATGTCAATGTGCAAGTAGATAAATAGGTACCGCTCCGGTGGGAAGGTAAACGGCGTTTCCGTGCGCTGCTCTGGTTCGCCAGAAGTGGCTTTGTCATGCTGGTCACATGACCCGGAAGCTGTACACCGGCTCCCTCAGCCAATAAAGCGAGATGAGCACCAAAACCCCAGAGTTGTCCGCGACTGAACCTAATGGTCAGGGGTCCCTTTACCTTTACCATAGAGCCTATCTCGTAAGAGCAATGAATGATCAACCATGAATTACCTGCGGTGTATACCTGCAAATTACTAAAAGCCCATGCTTTGACTACCTATCTGTACTTCTTAGCTTACATAAGGGAAGGAGAAAAAGAAAACACCACTATAGGACAACATAAGAAGAGCCCTGCAGGATCATGTGAACCTAGCTGAACACCTGGTTTCCCACAGTGGTCAACCTTTAAGCAGGACCTGAATGCAATAGCTACCACCAGCTGAAGATCTCCAGGAACTGGTCTTTGTCTGGAGAAACACAACATATGGATTGAACTGCTCTGCTATCAACAGGACTATTCCAGCTGATGATTCTCAATATGCAGATAGGCTCTAAAAACCCAAAGAGCAAAGACGTTGAAACTGCTGAAGATATTAATAGACTGAAAAGGCCTATTCATTTCATCTACAATTCATACATAACTTATAAAGGTTTAATAGTAATCAATAGATGTTATATATGATGCACATTCATAATATATTAGAGATGATTGCAGACACATCAATAAGTGGAGTATCAGACTGTTGTGATTCTCAACCATAGTTATCTACTGCCTGTGGTTCAGTCATTCACTGCAGCAATCTATAAGAATTGATTCGCTGTTACAAATATGCAGATTCATTTTCAATTATGTTAGTAGAAACCTCATGTCCAAAATAAAAAGGTTCAATTCTAGTAAGGCATCTGGATTAACAGAGTACAATTTATCAATTTGTAAATGTGTGAAGCAAACATAGATAAGTCTACTTCTACTGCTAAAGCTAAGCAGATATTTATATACTCATGAAACAACTAAATTAAGATTCACATACTAATGTAACCTGCTAGACGCAATCCAAAATATTGGTTTGGGATTGAATGATGCTATAGTTATATTTTTTAAAGACGGAATATCATCTGAAGGACATCACACAGGCCACTTCTGCATTTCTACATTAGCTGTCCATAGGCCATTTCATTAGTAAAAAGCAAGTTGGCCAGCAACAGCTGGTCTGTTATGTGACGTGCATAGATGCTGTTCTCTCTGGGGCTTACAGCAGCCATCCAAGTGGATTTAGAAACAATCAGTGCAACAGGAATGCTTCAACCCGTTTGGAGGATCAGCAACCTGGAATGCACTTCGACTCATATCCACCTTGAGTCAACAGATGGTTGAAACCAGTTTTGCTTGCTCTAGCAGAACTGTCCAAAAATCCCTTTTGAAGGAGATCCCTGTGGCTTTTGTTGTACTAAGAGCTGGCTTGACCTTTGAGGTTTCTAACCTGCAGTGCTATAGAGCTGCTACATCACTATAATGCCTTGGCTACAGGTTCTTCCAAAGACACCATAGATTCTCCAGCACTGTCTCCACCAAAGGAAACTGTACCATCAGATGTGAACTTGAGCATCCCACCCACCACTTGGAAAAGGATTGCAGAGCAAAATAATGACTTTTGGAAACCGCCCCAGGATACAGTATGACTACTTGGTGAGAAGGGGTAATGGAAAAGCTGATGGGCACACTGCCGCAGGAACCATGTTCCATAAAGCAAAGCAAAGGATTGCACCTCTGCTACATGATGATGATTACAATGTGTGTACAATTGTGTGCAAGTTAAAATAGGCAACCTCAAAATAATGCTGCTTAAATTGTTCAGCCCATGGAGGACACTGTGTTCTCTCCAGCTGGAATAAACGACTCCCCATTAAACAAATGCCATCAATTAGAACTAGTTAATCTTCCTATTTGTTTCCCTCCAAGCTTTTAAAAGGCCAAGATGAGTTTGTTTTCCCAAAGCGATATGTCAGCTGTGTATAGTTGTCCAGTGTACTAGGCGCGGAAGATGAAGCCTGTGCTAAAATATTACAGGGAGCTTAATAGAAGAGAAAGCGAGAAAAAGAGAAGGTATATTTCTCTAGAGGCTATTAGTGTGAAACTATATAATCACAAGCAATATATAATGACGGGAAGCTGCTTGCACAATATGGCTTTCGTACTGCATTGCTTCAGTGATGATAGAGGGGATTTGAGGCTTCCTTGGGAGAGTGGGGTGTTGCAGGCCCCCTGTTTCCATGAACTGTGAGATGTTGCAGGGACAGCACTGCCTGGGTTTGGGTTTGGTTTCCTTTGGATTAGAGAGCAATGGTGTTTTGTTTCATAATTTTTTGCTTGAATTACAAATATAAAGGGGGGAACATAAGTTGGGGCATACAGGAACTCCTACTAAACAACAGACCTGCTTTGGGAAAAGCCTGCATTCTCAAGGGGCAGATTTGCTATGCCCACAAGTGGCTTGCATTTTAGCGCCGCTAAAATGAAGGCGGTATTTCAAACTCAGAAGTGACACTTTCTTGGCTACCAATGCCCCTTCTCTTCATTATCAGCATGTTATCAATGCAGTGTAGCAGGAACCACATCATCTAATGGAGGCATCTTTTGAAAGTGCAACAGCAGAGATCATTATTGTGTTAACTTAAGGGTTAATTCTGATCTCAGCAACCCAAGGGGGTGCATGGAGGTGTTGCTTTGCAACCAGGCAACTTGGCATGGTGTTCACTGAGGTAATCCAGTGAATGCCTCTGTAGTTCTCAGGAAAGTTTCCTCTGTCTGCCCGGTTGAATGTCTCCCTGCTGTGTACAAGGCCTGACCTAAGAAAGACAAAAGCTCTTGGTTTCTTTCTCCTTAAACTGTGCACTGTTTTTGTTTTGGTATGTAAGGTGTTATCAGGATTTTCTTCTCTCTCTGGACCCAGTCTCTGTTATTTAAATGATTTTGTTAACAGCCTCCTCCTCCACCGGAGGAGGATAAACAATGGGAGGGAAAATAATATTTTACTCAGGGGGATAGAGGGGGTATATGTGGTAAAATGAGGGCAAAAGCAATGTATAAATGCCAAGACCAAAATATCTGGACCTGTATCAGTGGGAGCCATTTCAGCTATGGGTGAGTTGGCCTTGTCCCTTTTCTGAGGAGAGGGTTCCACCCAAAGTGGAAATAGAGTGATTGTCTAGGTCCAGCAGGATGAGATTATACACCCGGCATTAGCAGATTAATGAATATCCACTTCTATATTCCTTGTGGAAAGCCAATGTCCATTTCTTTGAAAGGCCTCCTTGAGAGAAGGCTTTATTAGCCATGAAATTGCTCCTTCATGCTCTCTTAAGTCAACAGGCCAGCACTGGGACTCTTTATCTCGTAGTTCACCCGCTACCGGCCATAAGTTCTGATTAGCACATCCTAAAAGCTACAGTCTCTTTAAATGCACAGTAAAGCTTCATGTGGAGCACTCACTCAGAAAAGGGGACACTGCTGGGAAATGTACAGCAGAAAGCCAAACATAAACTTGAAAACTTGGACATCTTGGACATCCAGACAGGCAGGGTAGAAATGTTTCCAGGGGCGGGGAAGACATACATGAATAAAGCTATCAGATTTTGCAGTTTAGATTTTGCCTGCAGGTACCAAAAGTTTGCCAAGAGGGGGAAATGAATCTTTTTAAATGGGCGTAGATTAACGCTATTTACCACCACAATTCAACATATTTTGTCAGGGAGTCCCAAGTCCCCCCTGCCAGTCCAGAGCTAAGGCAGTACAGGCAGACACCGGAGCTTTTGGAGACAGACCCCTCTTCCTCCTCTTCCTCCTCCCCTTCCTCATCGGGAGGGAGTGCTGGAGAAGAGGGGGGAGTGCCCAGGCCTCAGCCAGCATCCCAGGGACCGGGTGCAGTGTCGGGGGGAACCAGAAGAAGGAGGACCAGGCATTTCCGGTTTCCTAGATGCTGTGATTGGCACCAAAACAGATGCTCACTCGGGAGTTCTGAGTCGGACTGAGCAGACATGATTTATGTTCTCTGTACATGAATGTAAATAACTTAGATAAAAGCCTTTTGGCAGAATGACTCTTCGTCTTTCTTGGAACGTCCAGCGAGGGGGGAAAGGAACCCCCTACATGTGACATATTTATATAATATATTTTATATATCGCTTGATTGTAAAACACACACACATCTCTAAGTATATAAAATAAAACATATTCAAATGATGGTTAAAATCTGCAGTAGCTAAAAAGAAATAAAGCACATGTCAACATTCCACATGTCTGGCTGGCTTGCCTAAACAAAAATGTTTTAAGCAGATGCTGAAAAGAGTACAGTGAAGATGCCTGCTTGATGTCAATTGGCAGGGAGTTCCAAGGTGTGGGTGCCACCACACTAAAATAATGATTTCTTACAAGTGCAGAATGAGTATTATGTGGCAACTGCAACAGTCCCAGTTCTGCAGATCAAAACACTCAAGTGGGTATATATGGAGTAACGCAACCATTTAAGAATACTGGTCCCAAACTGTTTAGGGCTTTATATACTAATGGAGGTGTTTTTTTGTTTTTTTTTAAAGGATTTTCTTGTTTTACAAAGGTATATGCAATGTCTCTCATAATTTTTCATGTAGCATTTTTACACTTCAGTTTCATTTGTTGAGACATTAGGAAGAAAAGGGGGAGAGAGGTGGGCGGGATGGAGAGATGGGTGGGGTGGGGTGACGATGTTTCTACTTTTCTTAATATATGTAAGGTTTTGTGTCAGCGTCGTTTGTGTAGGTTCTAAGCAGAGGTTGGATGGCCATCTGTCATGGATGCTTTAGTTAAGATTCCTGCATTGCAGGGGGTTGGACTAGATGACCCTCAGGATCCTTTCCAACTCTACAGTTCTATGAACTCCTTGAACTTGACCCAGTAGCACATGGGCAACCAATGCAGATCTGTGAGCAGAGGTGTTATGTGTGGATGGAGTCCCACTCCTGTCAGCCATTGTGCTGTAGCATTCTGCATTAACTACAGCTTCTAGATCAAGTGCAACGGAAACCCCACATAGAGTGCATTGTGGCAATTCTCAATCTCCCAAACAATGCAATATGGGTATTTTCAAAACCTTGATCTAAATCAGTTGGGACTTGTCACACACACACACACACACACACACACACACACTCCAGAACCATGCCATCCCTGTTCAGAAGTAAACCGAAAGCAAACTTGGGATGCAAGCTGACTTCAAAATGCACAAAGTCAGCATTTCAAATTAACTTTTTTTTTCCTTGGCCAGGTAATTGCAGCAGAGATGAGGGCGATTAATAAAGCAGAGGTGCTTCTAATATGTTTCAACAGAAGCTGCAATAATTTACCCTTAGATTCAGTGGATGTCAGAAAGACAAACAGGACTAATTTTCTACAAGGGTCCCACTGAGGGACAGAGTCACATTTCACATTTGCTTGTTCAGTTGGCAATGGCACAACAGGGGTTGTTTTTTCCCCCTGTGACTTTTACTGAAATCACTCACCACCTCCTCCCAGAAATAATTGTTCTGTAAAAGGAACTCTTCTCTTTCTTGGCCTCTGTTTCAAGAGGTTTGGTTCCCAGCTTGATTACCAGCAGCCAGAGAATCCCTTGACTGAAATTTTGCTCAGAGGATGCTCCCACTGGCAAAAGTGCAGGAGGCAACTGTTGCCTCATTCAAAAATATCTGCACCTGGGTTTGAGGGGACCTTCTGGAACAGGGATCAGGTAATTGTTGGTAGAGAATCAGCAAAACCTGCCTCTCCCATTCCATCAATAGTTCCTGCATGGACATAAGGAACGCTTCCATTCTTTAAGTTTGGATCCAAGACAGAATCATTCAATTTTCAGCAAGAAAACAGCCTTGTTGGATCAAGCCAAAACCCATCTAGTCCAGCATCTTGTTCCCTCAGTGACCACCCATATGCATATGAGACACCCTGCAGACAGACAGTTTCTCTCCCAGAGTGAGAATGCAGCAGGAACCAAGTTAGACCACTGTTCCATCTCTTCAAGCCCTACCTAGAGATGCCAGGGATTAAATCTAGACCTTCCGCAAGCAAAGCAATTGCTCTTTCACTGACCTATGGTTGTAGAGGACCACATCATCTCCGATACTATTCAGAGTGAAATGCTTTGCAATGTCTCCCAAAGACACCTATATAGCCAATTGCAAATTTGTCATCAGGTTGTTTTGGTCATGGTAACTTTCATTTTGAGTTTTGATGTGAGCAACCTGGTTGCTGAATTCTGCACCAGCTGAAGTTTCCAAATCATCTTCAGAGGCAGCCCCATGTATAGTGTGCTGCAGTAATCCAACCTAGAGGTTACCAGAGCATCAACAACAGAGGTAAGGCTATCCCTGCCCAGACAGGGGCATAGCTGGGCACCAGCCAAAGCTGATGGAAGGCACTCCACCCCATTAAGGCCACCTGAGCCTCAAGTGACAGCTATTGATCAAGAAGTACCTCCAAGCTGTAATCCCATCAAGAGCAGGCAGCCTCCCATTCATCCAGCCTAGGTAGCCACCCACTAACAGTGCCTCAGTGTTGTCTGGATTGAACTTCAGTTTGTTGGCTCTCATCCAGTCCATTACCGAGGCAAGACAACACTCCAGCTCATCCACTGCCTCACTTGTAAAGGAGAAGTAGAGTTGTGTGTCATCAACATATTGAGAGCCAGTGTGGTGTAGTGGTTATGAGCGGTAGTCTCGTAATCTGGGGAACTGGGTTCACGTCTCTGCTCCTCCACATGCAGCTGCTGGGTGACCTTGGGCTAGTCACACTTCTCTGAAGTCTCTCAGCCCCACTCACCTCACAGAGTGTTTGTTGTGGGGGAGGAAGGGAAAGGAGAATGTTAGCCGCTTTGAGACTCCTTCGGGTAGTGATAAAGCGGGATATCAAATCCAAACTCCTCCTCCTCCTCCTCCTCCTTCTATTGTTGACAATGTACTCCAAACTTCCAGATAACCCCACTTAGCAGGTTTATGTAGATGTTAAACAACATGAGGGATAAAATCAAACCCTGAGGAACCCCACATTGAAGGCTCCACTATACATTTTTGTTTTTTAATACTGCAAAGCACCCTGTGATCTTTGGCTGAAGGGCAGTATAGAAATTTAAATAGTAGTAGTAATCATATTGACATTAAATTTTCATAGAAAATCAATTTCCTTTTATTGATAATAATAATAAAAATCCATTGTTGTTTTTTCCTGATTGACTTTGAAACATTTATAAGTTTGGATATGCATAGGTAATCTGAAATATACCAGTATGTGTGTGTGTGTGTGTGTGTGAACCAATATGAAGTTATTCATATAATTCTGCAGAAGGGAACAGTGAATGAGACGGCACCCGCATTGACCAAAAACAATTTGCACTGCTCTGGACTGCTAAATTCACACTGTTGCTGATGCATTTGTAGGTGTCTGTATGTTTGTGAGAGAATGTGACATGGTTCAAGCAGTTTATCTTGAATAATACACTGTCAAGAAGAGCAGGCGAACTGAATTCTTCACCACAGATAACGAGAGACTTTCTGTTCCTAACAGCCACCTGATTTCAAGCACAGAATGCAACCTGTAACATTTCAAGGACAAAAAGAGAGGAGGAGACCAGTACTCCCAGCAGGGGTGATCCATCACTGCCCCTTTAGAACTACCTTTCAAGGCAGAAGAGGCTATACTGACTACTGATTTGAAAAAGTCATGTTCACCTTCTGGTATGCAGCAAACTCCTGTGTGTAGGGTGGCCAGCTCACTAAAACAAATGGCCTGGCTGGGTGTCCATGCCCCACTTTTAGGTCAGTTGTCAGAAATGCAAGGGCCAAGGCTATTTTTACCTTCCACTGTTTGGGGTTTTGTTTTGTTTTCCCCCAGGTGTGATTGCGAGTGAGTAATTGCTTTAGATTAGAGGTCCATGTGTCAGCAAGGATAACCCGGATAGTGAGTAAATAGACCAAAGCGAGTAAATAGACCAATTGTAGAGTTGGAAGGGACTGCAAGGGTCATCTAGTCCTACCCCATGCAATGCAGGTGTCTCTGCAACTAGAGCATCCATGACAGATGGCCATCCAACTTCTGCTTAAAACCTCCAAGGAAGGTGAGTCCTCTACTTCCCGAGGGAGTCTTACTGTCAATAAGAACCCTTACTGTCAGAAACTTCTTCCTGGTCTTTAGTCAGAATCTCCTTTCTTGTAACTTGAAGCCATTGGTTTGAGTCCTACCCTCTGGAGCAGGAGAAAACAAGCTTATTCCCTCTTCCATGTGACAGTCCTTGAGATATTTGAAGATGGCTATCATATCTCCTCACGGTCTCCTCTTTTCCAGGCTAAACATACCCAGCTCCTTCAATTGTTGCTCATAAGGCTTGGTTTCCAGACCCTTGGTCATCTTGGTTGCCCTCCTCTGCACATGTTCCAGCTTGTCAACATCCTTCTTAAATTGTGGTGCCCAGAATTGGACACAGTACTCCAGGTGTGGTCTGACCAAGGCAGAATAGAGTGGTACTCCTCAGTCCTCACACATTCAGTGAACACATGAGGAGAGCACGGAACAACTACATGAGCCCCATTCCTGACATTGGCATGGCTACTGGCTGAGCTTCTTCAACACATTATTTTTCTATTATTGCTGCTATTTCTATCCCACAAAGTCATCTATGTGTATATAAGATATATATCTATATAACAAATAAAATCAAGCAGAATACATTAAAGCAGGGGAGCTGAAGCCATTTTTCTTGCTTGAGGGCCCCATTCTCTTCTGGGCAACTTGCCAGGGGCCGGCGGTGAGCAGGGCCCGAGGCAAAGCAGCAGAACAACAAATGTTCATTTTCCTTCTGCGCAGTCGGCTACTTTCCACACACTTTTGCATAGCCCTCTATCCAGGCAAGCGAGACATATCACCAGAGTTTAAGGACACATTCCAGCCAAGTGAAAACACTCAAGGTGTTGTCTCGATTTGTTTGCCTCCACTCACTGTCTTTTCGCAAGGACAAACAGAACAACAGAACGAATTAAGGCAAATTACAGGAATGTGAGGGAATTATGCACATTAGGATGAACACGACAAGGCTAAACCACAGCAAATTGAATTATGTGGAGTGAAGGTAGATTTCTCAGAGGGTGACAAGTGTGAATTGGAATGTTAATTTTAAAAACAGATTTTAAAAAAAAGATTACGCTCATAGTAACAGTATGTCTCTGTGATTTCAGTACTGTGCACTGCTTCTGAATCCAAAAATACTTCCCCGTTATATTGAAATGGTATGCTACAATGTGGTGTTCACATAGGGGTGTGCAAGGGTCCCAAGGCTCACCCTGCTGTGCTAGTGGAAATCCTGATGTGTCATTTTGCTGGTGGGGTTCATTAGCTGAATCTCGCCCCATCTAATTCTGATTAGCATCAGCTCAGTTTCACAAAGAAGTCACAAGCCACATTCCAGACAGCCTAAGAGCCACACAAGGTCCCTAACAACAGGCATATCAAGAAGCAAATCTGTGAATGTCAAATCTCAGTATTAAATATAATTTCCAGCACTGTGTTCCTCGATAATATTTGAAAGGCTTCTTTAAAAATAAAACCTAAATAGATTGAAAAACATAGGAATACACAGGTTGAATTGTGAATTCTAAAGCTGTTCAGCTGAGCAATCTTGACAGTAGATTTTAGGAATATGTCATTTCTTAGATAAGTTAATACAGACAGAAGGGGAAAAAACAATTTTTAGACTCCATTAGCATATACAGTACAAAAAAGCCCCAGGCAATTCAATTAATTCTAAACCATAATTATGAATAAAGGGGGAAAGTGTATAAATCAGCAGGCTTCTGCATTAAAAAAAATATAATGACCATTTAACTTTTCCAATTGGATTTGGGACTCAGGCTTAGGCACATGAATAATATCTGTTTCACAGTTCTCTTGGCTCCCACATCAGTCAATAAAGTTGTTGCAATGTATCTTGTATCCATTATTTGATGCAACTTAAGACACAACATGCATTTTTATCTGCATTGATGAAATATTCACAGCAATTTCAGGCAGTAGGCCATTGCATAAAGCAGGGATTTAGAATCATAGAATTGTAGAGTTAGACTGGACCCTTGGGGACACCCAAGTCCAACCCCCTGGAGTGGAGGAATCTCAACTAAAGCATCCATGACAGATGGCCATCCAACCTCTGCTCACAAACATCCAATGAAAAAGACTCCATCACAGTCCAAGGGAGTCCGTTACACTGTTGAACAGCTCTTACTTTCGGAAAGTTCTTCTCCTTTGGTTCAGGTCTTACTCCTTTAGAAATGGCCACGATTTTTTGACAGGAAGCTAGAGATGGGCAATGGTTTTAAGCATAAAATTAGGCTACAATGATTAAAAGAAAGGCGAGTTCTGAATCAACACTGTCCATATTTTTAGCTAGTTCTGATCATTTGTTACACTCTTTTTTTAAAAAGGCACCTGTGTGTGTGGGTGGGTGGGTAATGTTTGAGGGAGGGGTTTCTCTCTCTGCTGTAGTTGCCTTCAGAAAAATACTAGAGCTGGTGTTTATGGTCTGTAGAAAAAACCTGAAACTGATGCTATTATTAATGCTTAGGGACTAATTTAATATAAACGAAAACTTGTTCCGTTGCTTCCAACATATTTTGGAGGGGTTTTTTTTCTTTAATAAAAAAATTCTTTTGAGGAAATAAAGGGTCGCGTTCAAACTTGATTTCCTTCTCCCTACCTCCATGAAAACTGGCAGAATATCACACTAAGGGTGGCAGAAAAACCCTTATCTGTGAATGCAGTCTTTTAAACTTGAAAGTCCCATTCCAAGCCACAACTCAAAAGCATCTAATCTTTCCAGCTATCCAGCTCAGGTTTCTACTCCAAAGGGAATCAGCTAAGCTTCTAGCTCTCCATACTTATCTGTGTTCCAGAACAAACAACATTTTAAAGTTGTCCTTGTCTACCTGACTGGGAAATAAGCAAAATAAACCTTTGGTACAGTACACGGGAATGACTTTTTATTATTGTTAAATAAAACCATAACCAACTTTCAGTGTGAAAGGAATGAGAATGGGCAATTATGTAAGGCTTCAATCCTGACCTGGAAGCACAGCCACATCTGCACCCTACATTTAAAGCATTATCATACCATTTTAAACAGTCATGGCTTCCCCATTCTCCTGACAGGGTGACACTTCCCAGACTTCCCTGGGAAGAGGGATTGCTTGCTGACAATTCTGGAAACTGTAGCCCTGTGAGGCATCTCCTAATGACTCACAACATTAGACTACAGTTCCCAGGATTCTTGTGGGGAAGAGCTATGGCTTTCAAAGTGACATAAAAGCATTTTATATGCCTGGTGCAAATGTGGCCTATATATATGAATAAACATGAAGAGAAATGGAGTGAAAGTCACATAAATAATAATTCTTCTATCTCTACAATTTATGGCTCAGTCGGTAGAGCATGAGACTCTTAATCTCATGGTCATTGGTTCTAGACCTGCATTGGGCAAAATATTCCTTTGTTGCAGGAGGTTGGAGTAGATGATCCTTGTGGTACCTTCCAACTCCACATTGATCCTATGATATATCAGAGCAGGGCTCTGAGAAATCTGTGACCCTCCAGATGTTGTTGGACTTTCCAACTTCCACCACCCTGTCCATGGACCATGCTGGCTAAGGCTGAGTAGAGCTGGAGTCCAACAACATCTGGAGGTCTACGGGATCCCGATCCCTGCATTAGGGCAACAATGCAGCATAAAACAGTTGGACAGCAAGGCAAAATGCTTTCTGGAATGAGGTGACCATACCCTCCTTCCCTAATGGGTGCTGGCTCAGCCCAGCAGATCATTTTGCTCACAGCACATCTGTATTTGCTTGCCTGTATTTGATACAGGTATAAGAACAGCGAGGGACGGAGGGAAGTAAGTTGGATTAGCTGGGGAAAGAAAAATTAAGGGTTTTGAAGAAATGAGCCCCAAGATTCCACTTGGACTTTTAAACAAGGAGGAGTTCCTTCCTATATACGAATAAAATATAATAATGTATCTTCATGTTGAAAAAGCTGTTGTTGCTCTACCATCACGTGTGAGATAACTCAAATAAAATGTTGCTGATTCTGTGGCTTGCTTGAATCATCTTGAGCTGTTTGTTCTGCAAACACATCTATTGTGCTTTTATTATTGTTACTGTGCAACACTTTTCTGTGTTACGAAATGTGCAGTGCAGGTTTAATTGCTCAGCTGAGTAGCCCTGCCTTTGGGCTGAAGGGGTAAGACTAAATGGCCCTATGGGTCCCTTTAAAACAGGGATGGGTAACCTGTGGCTTTTCAGATGATCTCAGACTACAGCTCCCACCATCCCTGACTATCTGTCATGGTGGCTGATGGGAGTTGGATTCCAACAGCATCTGAAGGTCCACAGGTCCCTTGTCCCTCCTTTACACCAATGAACTGAGTGAGGAGAAAAAATCCGGATCCCTCTTGAATATGCCTTGAAGCACACATACCCTCCAACATTTATCCAATGAAAATAGGGACATCCTAGGGCAGTGGTGGCTAACCTTGACACTCCAGATGTTTTGGAACTACAACTCCCATCATCCCTGACCACTGGTCCTGTTAGCTAGGGATGATGGGAGTTGTAGTTCCAAAACATCTGGAGTGTCAAGGTTAGCCACCACTGTCCTAGGGGAAAGTGAGGCATTCTGAGATCAAATCAGAAACTGGGATGGCTTCTCTAAATCAGGGACGTCCCTGAAAAATAGGGACACTTGGAGGGTCTGCAAACAGTTCTGCACCTCCCAACTTGTGAACACAATCAGAGTTGTTGTTTTAATTCTGTCACAAAACGCAAATGTAAGAGGTCTGGCTGACATTGACATTCACTCTTTGGAGTCTATTTCAAGCCTGATGCTCAGCATGACATTTTGTGGATGTGGCTAGAGCACAAAGAGAAAAACTCAAAACAAAGCTTGGAAGAGCCCCAAACCTTGCAGTTTGCATAGATTCGTCTTACTGATATGACAAAGGGGGGGTAGGGGGGAATTACGTTTTTCTCCTTGAACGAGCAAGCCTCAAAACTAATCTCCCCTCAGCTAAAATTGAATTTAAATATAATCAAACTTGCATTGCTTCGAAGCATTCATTTATCTTGCTTAAAACTTATATGCAGTTCTCACTGGGACTAGCTCTAGGGCTGTTTGCTTTTGTTTTCTGAAATCTGCTGTCCTCAGCATTGTCTGCTTTTGAGAGAGATGATGGATGGGGCACCAAGTACATCCCTTATCCGCTATCTGCAGGAGCAGAACCCAGGCGCATGGCCTCTTCCTATCCTGCCGTCCTAGTTTCTGCTAAGCTCAAGAGGAACCAACTGTTTGAAAGATAAAGCAGCATTTCGGAACAGGGCTAGGAAAGGAAGATTACAACACACACGGCATGATTGATGTGTTGGCAGCTCCATTGTTACAGCTGCTCTTCTTACCTAGGGGTGAAATTCCACACAGACCAGAGTAAGAAGTCATCTCTGCCACTCCATCTTCTTCCGGCAGTCTGCCTGTGAAAGGGATGGAGAGCTAAACACAACAGGCTTCCATTTAGCAGAGTGAACAAGGTTTCTACATTTATTGAGAAGATTTTATAATCTGCCTTCCTGCTGAATGATCCTTGAGGCAATTGAAAACAGATTTTGTTAATAACGCATTCACACAAACACGTTAAGCAGGTTTTTAAACACCTGGGCTGAATTGATGGTTTGGTTTTGGGTTTTCATCAATAGGATGGCATTGTTAGCCACTTTGGACTTACGGGGATAAAGTAATGAGGAAAGCTTCACTTGCATGAGAAAACTAACATTTGTGATGACAACAACAACAACGAAAGAGATGGCAACATTCTATACAATGCCAGCAGGACTACAGAAAGAGAAGCTGCCATGGCTGAGAGCAGATGCTTTCTAGTACCTTAGGGTAGGGTTACCAGATGTCCCCGTTTCCCAGGGACAGTCCCCGGATTTGTGAATAAATCCCTGGACAAATTCCATTCCCAGAATGTCCCCAGATTTCATCTAATGTCCCAGGGAAACGCAGCAGTGGCAGTCTCAGCAGCCCGGAGCAGTTGGCTCTGGCTGGCTTCAGGAGCTGCTCGGAAGTCCCCATATGATGGCGGTGCAGGGGCTCTAAGATGCAGCTTCCGGGCTGCCTCCACCTTCCCTGACCCCAGCAACTAAGCTGTGAAGGGAGGCTTCATGCTGCCTATCGGAGCTTGCATACAAGCAGGAGGGGGCAGGGATCTCTTAGTTAGGCAACGGGAAGCCTCCCTTCCCAGCTGAGAGATTCCCACCCCCTCCTGCTTGCTTGCACGCAAGTAGGAATGGGATTGGGGCTGCTCTGATGG
This sequence comes from Darevskia mixta, assembly GCA_034641385.1. Lineage (NCBI taxonomy): Eukaryota > Metazoa > Chordata > Lepidosauria > Squamata > Lacertidae > Darevskia > Darevskia mixta. The sequence goes on along the minus strand of JAWWNH010000001.1, from coordinate 6,011,998 downwards.
GAAGGGAGGCATTGTGCTACCTGAGAGATCCCTGCCCCCTCCTGCTTGCACGCAAGTAGGAGTTGGGATGGGGCTGCTCCAAAAGGCAGTGTGAAGCCTCGCTTCCCAGGTGAGGGATGCCCGCCCCCTGCTGCTTGCTAGGAATGGGATTGGGTCTGCTCCGATGGGAAGGGAGGCATCGCGCTGGCCGAGCATCACCACCGCCACCACTCTCGGCCCTCCTTCTCCGCCTTCCATGCCTGACCCACTGCGCGCCGCTTCCCCACCACACACCAAAGAATCAACAACTCAGGGGCTGCCCAGGCTCATGGAGAAAGGAGATAGAAGCCTCAGGGGAAGGGGAAATATGGCGGTTGAGGTCAACGCAGTGGCCGCCCCTCTGCCACTGCCATCACTGCAGCATCAATGTCCCGAACGTGTAGTTTCTATCTATCTATATCTATCTATCTATCTATCTATCTATCTATCTATCTATCTATCTATTTAAAGTGTCCCAGGATTCATTGAAAAAAATCTGGTAACCTTACCTTAGGGTAATGAATTTAGTAATAGTAATAATAACACAGAAAGCTAATCTGTGAACCTCCAGACGCTATTTGACTACAATCATCCCGAGTGTGTCGATTGTTGCTGATGGTGGTTGGAATCCAACAACACATTAAGGGTTACAGGATAGCTACCCCTGAGCTGATCTGGAGTGATATGGTGACTGCCATGTGCTGGTTGTCTCTAATCCCATTCCTGGTAGTTTATGCAATTGCAGACCAGGAAGCAGGAAGCGCTGGGTTCTAGGATGTAAAATGTTTTAGTCATAAGAGAGCTTGGCAAAAGAGTAAAAAAGCAATCTCATCCCCCCCCCAGCCTTTTGCCGGGGGAGGGGGGTCTGATTTACAAGGCTACCTTAGGCTCATTTGCTTGAGAACAGCAAGGTTTTTGTCTTCTGGTGTCTATAAGGCTTGTTGCCACGTTCTTCAAAAAGGAATGAAAAAGAAGTATATGCATAATTCATACTTGGCTAGGTTGTTGAAGCTTGCAACCATCAGCCATGACATATTTACATCTCCAGCTTCTCAGATGTTCAACACACTGAGTGACATATTTACTTATCCCATAAAAAACCCAAGCAGCTGGTTTAGCTGAGCATATAAAATGGAAGGCAATTGATATATATTTAAAAAAAAATACCTAATGCACATCAAATAATATCCCTAAAGAGGTGTGAAAGAGATTCAAATCAAGCTGTCATTTCCAAGATAGGCGCCATCTGCTTTTGGAATACCCCATTGGGGCTGGTGGAACAGGAGCACCAGACAAAACACCTGAGATGGGGCATCAAGATGCGCAATGGCCTCATCTCCTAGTCAAGGGTCTCCGATTTCCTTAAATTGTTTCACAAATATTATTGGAAATTAAGAAAGAAAGGAATGGAGAGTTTAGAAAACCTCTCAACAACCCATTACCCTTCTTCCTGTGCAGAGCAGGCCACACACAGGACTAAGATGTACAATATCATAGCAGACTCCCTCGGAAGGTGATGGTCTCTCCTTCTTTGGAGGTTTTTAAGCAGAGGTTGGATGGCCATTTGTCGTGGATGCTTTTTTAGTTGACATTTCTGCATTTCAGGGAGATGGAATAGATGACCCTCAGGGTCCCTTCCAACTCTACGATTCTATGATTAAAACATCGATAAAACACCAATAAATACTGACTGGATTTAAAAAAGAAAGCTCTTGTTGTAAATGCCCATTTAAACAAAGACAAACAAAAACTATCTATATCTTAAGTGAGGAAACTTCAAAAAACAGCTTGATGAGGTCTGGGTATCCTTGGTAGGTACAAAATGATTACTACTTTTTTGGGGAAAATAGTTGGAGAGGAATTAGGATTGTGACTCCCTCGGCCAGTAAAGCGAGATGAGTGCCACAACCCCAGAGTTGTCCATGACTGGACCTAATGGTCAGGGGTCCCTTTACCTTTACCTTTACTGCAGAGTAGGGCATGGCTGCTGACTGAGTCCATGAACGGGAGAACTCCACATTGCAACATTTTGTTGCAGGTTCCACTTGTCATATGTAATAAGTTTCAAATAGGTTGGCCTTTCTTTCTTTTTTAATTAACATTCCTTTTAAATATGCACTGCAATCTTATTCGACCAGACCCTTCTGGGCTTATTGCAAGAGGAAGTAAGAACGGCCTTGTACAAAAATGAATCACTTAATAGGGAAACGTTCTTAGACAAGAGGCTTTAGATTTAAAAAAGCTATTAGTTAATTATCTTCTTTGCACTGCAGAAATCAGCCAGGAATATATGATAGAGAGAGAGAGAGAGAGAGAGAGCGAGAGAGAGAGAGATAGAAAGGGACATAGTTTGCAATGTCTGCATGTCATCAACTATTTAAAGCTTTTCTTTTCTTTTTCTTCTCATCCAGTTTGGTTAACAAGCTTCTGCACTGCTCTCTTCCTGCATTTTAATCTATATCATAGATCACAAAACCTGGAGTATCATTCAAGTCAAGTCTGTGCTAAAAGGACTGCAAAGTTTCATTTTGTATTAAGCTCCCTACAATCCAGACACATTTCCTGTTCTGTTTTATTAAATTGCATGCAAATTTTGCAATACCCCTCTTTCCCCACCCACTCTGGCACACAACGCATGGTCACGTATTTTCTGTTCTGCAACAAACCTCAAAATAATGATTCCTTGGAGGTGCCAGCACTTGTCTTCATTTTCAAATTGACAGTAGGAAACCTCTCTACAGGGGCCAACTTGGATGTCAATGGGAAGTGCGCAAGCAGGCCAGCAACACAACAGTCCGTCCTCTCCAGCTCCTGACCACCAATAACTGGTATTCAGGGGTACATTGTCTCAAATACTGCAGGTAAAATAACCATCATGACTAGTTAGCCATATTCTGTTGGAGAGTCGTTCCCCATGTCTGCAGTCAGGGGATTGTTGTCTATCACATGACGGTGTATGTTTTCATTCCACAGAGTGGGAAGTGACAGAGACAGGATGTTTGTGTTACTGTGTTCCGTGAAGTGGGACTATTGTCCTTTGTTCTTTCTCTTTGCTGTCTGATGCTAGAGAGAGAGGGAGCCATGTTGCAGTGCTGTGTGTGTGTTTATATGTAAATAAAATAGATTAGGCAAAACGCTGAGTTGCTGAGGTCTGTTTACACATGCTGCGAAGACTCTGTGGATCCCTAAGTGTGCTGATGCTTCTTTTGTATCAGTCTCTGTGATGTTCGGGCAGAAGAAAGCTTTTGAAGCTCCCAAACGACCGACCAGGAGGGAGAGAACTTGCCAGCCGGGCATGTGTCTCTGCCAGGGTGCTACACAAGAGTAGGATGCTCCTGCTAACATATTCTCCATGACTAAAGAACTACCCAGGGACCCAAAGCAAAAACCTAGTCTTGACCTCTGTAATCTGGAAATATTTATAACCAGATTTGGTTGCATGGAGTGGGGAATCTCAGAAGACAACACTGATCATGTCAACAGCTTTACTGCCTATCAGCCAAAGTATGTTCTGTGATATTATCATTATCATCATTATATGCTTCTTACTGTCTTTTCCACCCTGGACAAGTTAAGCTTCCTCCAGCCAATTTAAAGGTGCCCTTTCTGTAGCTCTGGATCACAATAGTTTCTGCTTCCCATGCTCAGGATCTATCTTTCAGACCCATAACCACACATTAGAATACCCTTTGGGGGAAGCAGTTTTGGAGATAGAACAGACATGCATGGGATTGAAATGCTGTGGGTTTGTGATGGTGTAAGCTTTCATGGACTAGAGTGTACTTCATCAAATGCATGAATCTTCATCTTGCAGGCGCATACAGACAAGGATGAAGGTAGGGGATTATGGAGAGAAAATCAAACTAAGGGGCCAGGGTCAGATGTCATGAAAAAAGTCCAGTGAGCTAGCCATAATTTGTCAGATGAAAAGATAGTAACCCAATGCTAGAACAGGTACATCTGTATTTCGTAAGCTACTTTTAGGTGTTCAATTAATGCATGCAGACTGGGAGTGGAATTGCAGCAAGAGTTCACCCTCCCCAACCCATGTCTGTTGAGGTGGCGCTGTGGATTAAACCACAGAGCCTAGGGCTTGCCGATCAGAAGGTCGGCGGTTCGAATCCCCACAACGGGGTGAGCTCCCGTTGTTCGGTCCCTGCTCCTGCCAACCTAGCAGTTCGAAAGCACGAAGTGCAAGTAGATAAATAGGTACTGCTCCAGCGGGAAGGTAAACGGCGTTTCCGTGTGCTGCTCTGGTTCGCCAGAAGCGGCTTAGTCATGCTGGCCACATGACCCGGAAGCTGTATGCCAGCTCCCTCGGCCAGTAAAGTGAGATGAGCGCCGCAACCCCAGAGTCATCCACGACTGGACCTAATGGTCAGGGGTCCCTTTACCTTTACCTTTACATCTACACCATAGGTTCATGCAATCAGCAACCTTGCACACAAGTTGGTAATTCACAGCAAACTGGTACACACATATCAAGGCTTTGATGTATTTTCCATTTCCATCTTAGGTGTGTCCAATATCCTCCTAAGCATTATCGTTAAACAAATGCAACGGGGGGGGGGGGAAGCAAATGTAGCATGAAAGAAAAAGAATAAAAGGTGTTTTGCTTCACTGATTACAAGCTAAATGATCCCACCTGCAAAGGAAAACATGATAGATGAAAAGAAATAGAAGGAAGTGGAAATGTGAGACATGCTAATGAGGTCCCCCCCACACACACATTTTGACAGTTTGAGTTTTGACTAAACAATAAACCACCACATAAAAGCTGGAAGCAGTTGGATTTATTTATTTTTAGACAGAGAGGATATTGTAGTGATAGCAGCAGGGGCGGAACTACTGGTACTATGAAACTAATGAAGCTTAAGCTTCAGGACCCCTAATCCTGGAGGGGCCCCATAAATTACTTTAGTCCACATTGCTTTTAAAAAAAATAGATCTAGTAGACCCAATCTGAGGTCAACTCAAATTGGTTTTTTTAAAAAAAATATTTCAACAATCCCAAAGTTTGAGTCTCAATAGCACAGATGTTGTAAAGGTGGAGTGTCACAATCAGTTGAAGAGCACTTAAATTATTTATTTCTTGTCTCTAGAAAATGAAAGGGCAAGGAAGCTCTCTAATGATGAAACTGTACATGCATAGGCTGCTAGATAAAACAGAAAAGGAGTATTTTGTAAAATGTGCTGCAATTTTAATCCAAATCTGAGGTGCAGTAAAGGTAAAGGTAAAGGTAAAGGTAAAGGGACCCCTGACCATTAGGTCCAGTCGTGTCCGACTCTGGGGTTGCGGCGCTCATCTCGCATTATTGGCCGAGAGCCAGCGTACAGCTTCCAGGTCATGTGGCCAGCATGACTAAGCTGCTTCTGGCGAACCAGAGCATTGCACGGAAACGCCGTATACCTTCCCGCCAGAGCGGTTCCTATTTATCTACTTGCACTTTGACCTGCTTTCGAACTGCTAGGTGGGCAGGAGCTGGGACCGAGCAACGGGAGCTCACCCCGTCGCAGGGATTCAAACCGCCGACCTTCTGATCAGCAAGCCCTAGGCTCTGTGGTTTAACCCACAGCGCCACCTGGGTCCCCTGAGGTGCAGTACTTAATGTAAAAAACAAAATGTGGTGATCTGCGGTGGAACAACCTCACTGATAACAGTGGTTACCCAGACCTCACTGCTGGTTTTGAAGGGGCCCCCATAACAGTTCAAGCTTCAGGGCCCAAAAATGTCAGATACAACCAATACCATGCAAAACCCACTTACACCTTAGTTGTGGCCTAATTTGAACCAAATATGCTAGTCTGTGTCCTTCTTCAATTGTCCCAGGGGATAAGAGGATGGCGGATCATATCACCTGGGCACGCAACTGAGTTTTTCACAGATTGCTATTTGTTCTAATTTATCGCTAAAGAGTGGGTTTTCTGGGGCAAAAGCAAAACCACTTGGACCCATGTCTACAAAGCACTGAACAACTGTGAAACCCCTTGGACCCATGCTTTTTAGCCATGGGGCAAGAGGAAGTGTGGATGAGCTCTCAATGTAGACAGTACTGAATAAGATGGGCCAAGGACCTGGTTTTGTCTAAGGTACCACCCAAGGTTCCTAATTTCTTACAATGCCTGCAATATAGTGTTGCTCTGGGACAGCCTTTTTCCAGCCACCTACAACAGTGTTGCTGCCCCCTACTACTGGCCAGGTAAGCCCGTTAAATGAAGCCCACCAGAAGAAAGCTTGCCCAGGGCTCCCACAAACCTGGAAGGAGGGACATACCTTAAATTAGGGGTCAGCAAACTTTTTCAGCAGGGGGCCGGTCCACTGTCCCTCAGAGCTTGTGGGGGGGCCGGACTGTATTTTGGAGAGAAAAAAATGAATGAATTCCTATGCCCCACAAATAACCCAGAGATGCATTTTAAATAAAAGCACACATTCTACTCATGTAAAAAACACGCTGATTCCCAGACTGTCCGAGGGCCGGATTTAGAAGGCGATTGGGCTGGATCCGGCCCCTGGGCCTTAGTTTGCCTACCCATGCCTTAAATAGTTCAGTTTGTGTTTGTAAAGGGACAGTGTTGTCCTCCAGATAAAACAATAGCAATAATGGTCTTATTTCCAAACAATGAGGCTAGAGGAGAGCAGGGCCTCAGGGAAACAGACAGGTGTCAGGTGTGCCAATAAAACTTAACAAATCTGAAATTATCTTTCTTGGAGAAGCTTATTTCTGAAGTCCTTTGCTGTCTGGAAACCACTTAAACCAACTGCACACACGCACACACAGCCTTCCACCCTTGCTTTTTACTGTTCAGAGAAAGCAGATATTTCCTTTTCCTCCCTCCTTGTAAGAAATGGCACATTTTTCATCTTTATTGTCAAATGGAAAGAAACCCATTTCTAAGGAGTGAAATAGCTTTCAAAGGCCAACACAGTGGGAGTGCATAAATGAGCCCACCTCTGGCCCAGCAAGTGTCCAAGCTAGTTTTCTATCTGCCACACTGCCAAAACAGATGGAGGAATCTCTCAGCAGCACACCGGCACACTTCTTTTTATTGTCCTACCCTCAAATGGAGGGGTTAAAAAAAATCCACCCAATAACAAGAACACATTTTCATTTGTCATTCTTTTCACAAGATGGACTGCATTTCCCTTCATTCCTCTTCATTACTCTCATTTCATGTGGAAGTCTAAGTGGCAGGACAAACTGGCAAATGAAAGCTTCTTTTTTATAAAAGGCATTGGTCTACCTAACTGCTTTTTGGCGGGGTGTGTGTGTGTGCTGGGCTGTTTTTCTATTTCTTTGCAGGCAACCGTTAAAAAAAAAACCTCACCCAAAAAAAAACAAAAAAACCAAGAGACAGTACTGGTGTGTTGCCTCTTAAACGCCCCTCTCTTTTTACTATATACCTTCAGTGAGCAGATAGAAATGCTTCATGGCAGTGTTTCTCAAATTATCTGATGTGGTGGACCAGCAATGTTCCAGGGACAGTTACTGTACCATGTTTGTTTCCTGAAGTGTCCCACCCAACCTGGAGTTGCCATGGACAGGCAGCTGATGGGCTTGCAGAACAGCACCATTCGCTTTGAGTAACACTGGTTTATGGTAGGTTGGACCTAAATAAACACATACCTAAATAATCCCCCCCAAAAAATAACACTGTGGGAAGAGTGTTTCCAGCTACCCCACCCCTTACTTTTGGGAGGCTTCTAAAAAGTTGCCGCTTCCTAGAATCATCTGCAACACAGGCCCTCTTCAAGTATCCTAAATGAAGAAGCCATGACCATGCTCAAACAGGCCCTACTCTTCCGACGCCCACATAGTCTGAAGGAAGACTATAAGCAGGTCAAGCTGTTCTCCAGGCAGGTGGAACCCCTGTGCGATCAAGGCTCCTGTTTGCAAGGAGGATTTTAAGTGCGTCAATTTTCTATGCCACCTGTTACGCTGAAGCTGCAATCCTGCATTTGACCGCCACGGCCAAGAGGGTGTCCCAAAAATTCATTTCCATACATGGTGATGTAGAAGGTTTGACTCATGGATTACGAGATTAACCTAATGGATAAGAAGGAAAGCTCTGAAATAGATCAAGTGAAAGGAATGAAAAGAGAGTGAAGCCTTTATGACAGTGGATAATGAAGAGCTGCACTCCATTGGACCCAAACCTGTTCCAGTTGATTCCCATTTTCAGTTACCACTAGACTCACAATTGCAGGTAAGGCATCCTAAGCAACATTTTTTCTGTTGTTCACAGGAGAAGGGAGACTATGAGAGAAGCAGGCTGGAAAATTTGGGGAGAGAAGACAGAGGAAACTGATACCCAGATAAAGGTAAAGGGACCCCGACCATTAGGTCTAGTCGTGACCGACTCTGGGGTTGTGGCGCTCATCTCGCATTATTGGCCGAGGGAGCCGGCATACAGCTTCCAAATCATGTGGTCAGCATGACTAAGCCGCTTCTGGCGAACCAGAGCAGCGCACGGAAACGCCGTTTACCTTCCCGCCGGAGTGGTACCTATTTATCTACTTGCACTTTGACATGCTTTCGAACTGCTAGGTTGGCAGGAGCAGGGACTGAGCAACAGGAGCTCACCCCGTCGCGGGGATTCGAACTGCCGACCTTCTGATCGGCAAGCCCTAGGCTCTGTGGTTTAACCCATAGCGCCACCCGCGTCCCAATACCCAGATAGAGGGTCCTATAACCTGCCTCAGAGTAAGAAATTAAATGGTCTTGTCAGCTTCTCTAAAGAGAGAAAGCCCTAAATTCCTCCACTTACTCTCAAAAACATCCCATTGGAAGAGAATTGTGGTCAAGGTCTGCTAGTTGCCCACCTGCCCAATAAGGAGGCTGCAGCAAGCAGTTAAGGATTGTCTTGAAGCCATCCTAGAAATAAGGAAGAAAATTATACTCTCACCAGTGCCCAATCCTGTCAAGACCAAATCCTAGCCTGGCTTACCTTGAGCCTCTTTTCAGTTAAGGGAAATCCAACAAGGCTTGACTGGCTCCAGTGTGATGGGATCCCTGTTTAGAAAAGGACAAAGTAGCACTTACTGAAAGGTAACTGCAGGGATGTGTTGGCATTCTCCAGGACAAAGAAGTTGTGGACTTACCTGGAAGAATCTCAGAGTAGGGAATGTATGAGATGTAGCACACCTCATGATCAGTGCTTTTTTTCTAGAAAAATAGGTGCTAGTACTCACCGTGAAGTTGTTGCAGTAAGTGGCATACTTTTTAACAACAGCAAAAGAAGTGCCAGTATCCCCTTTTTAAAAAGCCCTGCTCCAAACAAAAATATTCCTTCCTTGATAATCACTTTCATGTAGTCTTTTGGGATGAAAAGCTCAGTGAAAGGTACAGAACTGATGGATCAGAGGGCCTTTGACATGGCCTGCCCCCTGGACCACTCACACAGATGATCAGAAGTTACTTATAAGAAATTGATAGTGATCTTTAGTCTTTCTGACTTCAAAGCAATCAAAAATGTATTAACTTTTGTTAAGCAGTCCATATATATTCGAAACATATAATGGCAATGAAATGGCTTGTTTCAATTTTTTGCACTATGCGTGTGAAGGGATTTTATTTTATTTTATGCCAAGAATGGAGGCATTCAAATATTTTGTGTTCTTGACCTGCACAGAAATTGTTTAATCCAGCAACACATACTTGTGATTTTCTGCTTTGCTTCTAGGTAACAGATATTTCAACCGTGGCCATTCTCAATAGAATTTTAACCACAACTCAAATTATGTGGGAGTGCCCTTATTCTGCCATTTTAAGCCACTTATTTTCTCCTTTTTTTAAAAAAAAAAAAACACAACATGGTTTAAGAACTGTGAGGAATGGCATATTTTCTTCTCCGTCTTTACCACCAGACAAAAATATATCCACTTCTAAGAAGCAAAAGAGCATACAAAGGCCAATGCAGACAGCATGCATTATGTTTCCCCACTGTTCAAACACTGATATATTGCATATAATCCGGACTCCTCACATCTAGGGATGGGGTAGAAATTCCACTTAGTTATCATGCAAAGGCAAAATACATAATTTGCACTTTAAGAAAAAAATATGCAGACCAAAACACAGCTGTCATTAGAAATTTGCACTCCTCTGAATTTTGAAATGCAGCTAACCAAACAAGAAAGTGTAAAAAATGCATTATCTAGAGTAAAGTGGGCATAAAACTACATATATTAATGAAAATAGCATACAAATTGTGTACATTAGGAGAACTTTTCACAAAAATGCTGATGCACACATTCATATTCATCCCTACACCACATATGTGGTATGTTCTTGGTCGGGTGGGTTTGGGCATCTGATTCTCCCTGGGTTTTACCTTTCATGGGTGGACCTGAACAGTGAAGCGCTTGCACAACAGAGTTTTCCACCAGATTGAGCCTGACAAGTATCATATGCTTTGCTGCACCCGCTAACTACTGCTTCCCTCACTGGCCTCACTGTCATTCATTCTGAAGAGCAGGTGCATTAGCGCCGGGGAAGAGTTCCTTAGGCATTTATAAATAGCTGGATTTGCCAGGTATAATTGCTATTTTGTAAGTGTCTGTGGGAATAAAATATGGTATTTCCCTTAAACAGCTGCAAAGATCTCTCCTTCCCGGCCCTTCAGCCTTCTTTTTCGGAAAATCACCGTTCTTTTCACTCTCCAGCTTTAAGGCTATCAATCATTTATTGCCTGACACAAATTACTTCTTCACACAGGCCACAGCCATCCACTGCCCAGTAACAGCTTGTATTACTTGGTAATCTCTGTCTCTCTGATTCTGTCTCCCTCACACAGCCTCAGAAAGTAAAAACCTGGCCTCACATTAAGCCTCAGGCTAGGCCCTCATCTGCACGACCTCAAAGCAAAGAACTTTGGAATACAATGGACCAAGCAAGACCCCGCTCCCATCACGCAGGTCTGAGAACATTATCATGGGTCAAAGAACCACAATGTGTATGTTGAAAATGGTGCTAAAGGTAAAGGTACCCCTGACCGTTAGGTCCAGTCGCGGACGACTCTGGGGTCGTGCGCTCATCTCACTCTATTGGCCGAGGGAGCCAGCATTTGTCCGCAGACAGCTTCCAGGTCATGTGGCCAGCATGACTAAGCCGCTCATGGGCGTAGCCAGGGGGGGGCAGAGGGGGGCAATTGCCCCCCCCTAGAAGGCAGCTGCCCCCACCCCTAGCTGCCCCCACCACCCCGTGCGCTGTTCCCAAAAGCCTATTCCTTCCTTCTGGGCGGAGCTCCGCCCAGCAGCCGGAAGAAAGAAGGGGGAGTGCACGCGGCGGCCGAGCGAGCAAGCGAGGAGGTGAAGCTTTTTACCGTGAGGCTGGAGGCTGACGGGGAAAAGCGTCCCCTCCCGCACAGCTTGCCCCTCTCCTGGGTCTGGCTGCAAAAGCAGCGCTGCTACCGTTGCTAAGACTGAGCGAAGAGGGAGTTTGCTGGGTAAAAACGCCTGGAGAAGAGACATTGAGATCTCCTTGATTTACCCCCCCCCCCAAGTTTCCTTATCAGTCCTTGATAAGAAGTGAAGCAGGCTACTCTGTGAACTATTAACGCCTAATCCCAGTTGAGGTTTTGGTCGCTAAAACTGCCTCCTGCCCCTCCCCCTCGTCCCACCTTTAATTGTTGTATGATCGCTGGAAGAAAAGAACGAGCTTTCTCTGCAGCTGTTTTGATCCACAGCGATCTTTTTGTGAGTGACTTTACCCCTTTGTCCTTTGCCTTTAACCCCCCCCCCAGCCTTTTTTTTAACCCCTAAAAAATGTGTTTGCTTGGGTGATTTTTCAAATATTTCGTGTGCTGAAGAAGTGTGCATGCACATGAAAGCTCATACCAAGAACAAACTTATTGGTCTCTAGGGTGCTACTGGAAGGATTTTTATTTTATTTATTTATTTATTTTGTTTTGACTATGGCAGACCAACACGGCTATCTACCTGTAACTTGCTTGCAAGTAATTAAAGTAAATTATAAGCTATTTAGCCATAAAGTGTTAGTGTTCTGATATGCAGGAGTTATAATTTTTTTACTGTTTGATATTTTGTTTTGAGGTGGAATGTGCTGCTGCTTGTGAGACCAAAAATATTTTTTGGGGGTGGGTGGGGGCCTGCTTTAAATAAGAGTTACCTTAAAAGGCTAACAAATTTAGTATGGTGTAAGCCAGTGGTGTCCAAACTTTTCAAAGAGGGCCAGATTTGATGAAGCGAAGGGCCGTGAGGGCTGACCAAAGTTAACCTTTTTTTTTAGGGTTGAAGTTGTTGAGGTTTTTTTTAAGGATTTTACCCCAGGAAATAACAGCCACAGGGGCTGGATTAAACCAACTGGTGGGCCGAATTAGGCCCCCGAAATGGATTTTGGACATGCCTGGCTGAAATATCAATTCAATGGAGCTGAATAAATAAATAGCTACTGTGGTGTTTTTGTTTTGTTTTGTTTTTTATTTTGGTAAAGCACTTTGCAGGTTTTTAAAAATAATTTTATTAAATAAATAAACAATACAGTGGTACCTCTGGTTACGTACTTAATCCGTTCCGGAGGTCCGTTCTTAACCTGAGGTACCACTTTAGCTAATGAGGCCTCCCCCTGCCGTTGTGCCGCCAGAGCAGAATTTCTGTTCTTATCCTGAAGCAAAGTTCTTAACCTGAAGCGTTATTTCTGGGTTAGCGGAGTATGTAACCTGATGCGTATGTAACCCGAGGTACCACTGTAAATATAAATAAAATAACACAAGCCAAAACAGTCCATCCTGTAGATTTAAGTATCTGTCCATAGTCACCTACTTGTTATCAGAGTCCCAGAATCCACATTCGTTTGTAAGAAAATATGAAATAATGTAAAACCTTTTTTGCAGGCAAAAAACAACAACACACAATGTGGGGGGGGGGGGGTGACAAGAAATTTCCGCACCGGGTACCACCTGACCTTCCTACGCCTCTGTGCCGAGCGGAGCGCGGCGTCCGGGGGAGCTTTGCGCACCGCTTGGAGTGAAAGGCGCCGCCGCGCCTAAAGTTGCCCTTGCACCCGCCCAGGCTTGCCCGGGGAAAAGGCTTCCCAGGGATCAGGAGAGATGCGCCCCTATTTTGGGGGGTGAGGCTGCGCCCCCCTTTTTTTAGGGGGTCTGTTTCCTTCGCCTTTGGAAACACCTGCACCGACTCCTCGGGGATTGAAACGAAAGTTTTGAACAAGTTTTCTTCAAGCCCAATAAAAATGATATTAGCATAAGACATGTAACTAGAATAAAAATTAAAATTAAAAATTAAAAAAAATTCAAGCAAATAATTGTAATAACTACCATAATAAAGCACTGCTATAATTATATATAATGTTCTTAAAATTTTGGTTTCATTCGCCTTTTCCATGCTGAAATGTCACAACCTGAACGACCATGGCTTGCCCCCCCCTAGTTTTGATCCTGGCTACGCCCCTGAAGCCGCTTCTTCATAATTGGTTCTGATGGCTGGATACTGAAATATTTTGTGGTAGGACTTTAGGCAGCTACTTAGTACCAACTCCAGCCTGGAGGCACAACATGAATGGAACTTGTAGACCTTTAAGTATGCAAAATATATGCTCTGACACTGAGATACAGCCCTTCCCTGAAGGGAGCAGGGAAGCAAAGTTGTTGGAGTGGAGAAGAAGCCATTTTCAAGGTGTTGGGAGGGGGCATATTTAAAATGGCAGCAGGTCTTGCCCTTGTGGTAGCAGCATGAATGCAGGAGTGGTTGGCACCGTGGGACAGTGGTGTGTCATCACTCTTACCACAGGATGGGACTGCATAGGCACAGCAGTGGAGCAAATTGGGCACTCCCACCAGTAAACTCAAACAGCCCTGACCTTGCCATCATCCTTTGCCACTCCACCCCAATCATCTTGGTAAGTGGCAGTGATGATTGCGACTGTGAGCAGAAGGAAGCAGTGGATCAGGCAGAGCAAAAAAGCGGGTGGTTTTTTCCTGGTCATTATGTATGTATCTTACTCATCTTATATTGGATAAAGATTCACGATGAATGGAAAAGAAACTGGCTATTCAGAGAGAATGAAAACAGATTACTGGAAATCTAGGCTTTGGTGCATTTAATTAACAGGAGGAATAGATGTTCCAGCTTACCAGTAATAGCCTGTGTAGTAGAGCAGAGATTCAGAACCACTGTCTCAACACTAGCATCACTGCAGTGAGGTCAGGCTACACTTGCATACTGGTGGAGCCACTCTGGCACTCCCACTGGTGTGACTGCTCAACACCAACCTTGCAGCTGCCCTGCCCCATCCCAGTAAGCTGCAGAAACACCAGTGTCAGGAGTGCCCCACCATGCAGACCGCTACTGCAGCCTACCATAATGGAGGACAGTGAAGTTGTATCACATCATTCAAAAAGTGATATCGTAGTGCCCCCTTTGTTATGAGGTCTGAACCTACATGCATGTCCAGCATTTACATGTATTCAACATACAGCCCTGAGATTTAGATAGACCCTAGGGAAGTTAATTTAGGCTATCGGCATAGATTTAGAATTTATAGGTTAATTCTTATATAAGAGTAATTTTTTGGTAACTTGTTTTTCTTTTTTATAAAACTGTCTTTTACGATTAGTAATGCAATTCAGATGGGGGGACCGGGGGAAGTCATTTAATAATGTTTAGGAAAGATATGATTGTTTAAGAACTATTTGTGTTTTGTTTGTTTTTATGTTTGTATGTCTTTTTCTTATAAAATGAATAATTTTTTTTAAAAAAACAACAACAACATACAGCCCTGAGAAGTTTGGAACATTTTGTGCATATGCATCCATACTTTTAATTCTTATGCCCAACAAAGAATATGTTGCACCACAAAGCAGGAGAAGATTTGGTTTATTACTCAGAAATGCAAAGAGACATAGTATATGGATAGTTGCTTCAGACAGGTTACATATATGTGGGCAGCAAATAATCATTAAACACATACACACCTTAGATCTAAAGCAGGCATAGGCAAACTCGGCCCTCCAGGTGTTTTGGGACTACAACTCCCATCATCCCTAGCTAACAGGACCAGTGGTCAGGGATTATGGGAGTTGTAGTCACAAAACATATGGAGGGCCAAGTTTGCCTATGCCTGATCTAAAGAGTAAAGAGAGTCCCTAACTAACCCAAGAGCATAAAGAGTGAAGGCAGCAATGTGCTACAGACCCACACTAAAAAAAGAGAATAGTAAGAAGCAAGCAGAATGCAAAGTCAGGAATACGAAATATGTGCCTTCTGTGAGAGTTAAGCTCTCCTCTTCAGAACCCTTTCTTTGGTCCATGGTCCAGCAAAGCATAGGATTGGTCCCTGAGATCATGGAGTAAAGAGGGGGTTCTGTTGGCTTACCATTGAAAAACTGGGTTTTAAGTATCATTTGAAGCTAACCAAAGTCTATGGAAAAGGGAGGGACTTCCTGAGTGAGTGACTAATGTAATACTTAAGTCCTTTTTGTTTATTCCTGCTAGCTTACTATTTGTGTCTACTTAGATAGGTTTGAGGGGACCCAGGTGGCGCTGTGGGTTAAACCACAGAGCCTAGGGCTTGCTGATCAGAAGGTCGGCAGTTCGAATCCCTGCGACGGGGTGAGCTCCCGTTGCTCGGTCCCAGCTCCTGCCCACCTAGCAGTTCGAAAGCATGTCAAAGTGCAAGTAGATAAATAGGAACCGCTCCGGTGGGAAGGTAAACGGTGTTTCCGTGCGCTGCTCTGGTTCGCCAGAAGCGGCTTAGTCATGCTGGCCACATGACCTGGAAGCTGTATGCCGGCTCTCGGCCAATAAAGTGAGATGAGCGCCGCAACCCCAAAGTCGGACATGACTGGACCAAATGGTCAGGGGTCCCTTTACCTTTAGATAGATTTGAAGTGAAGGGGACATGACCTTAGTTTTGGGAAGACTACGTCATTATCTCTACAGTTCCCGAATAATAAATATACATTGAAAGCAATTTCATTGTCTGTGTGATGTCTGGTCCCTGCTTACAGGAGAGTGATAATTAAATTTTGCTGATAAGCATGAAGATTAGTATGCTGATCTGTTCTTCAGCTATTAAGGTCAGGGTGTTAATTATTCCTCACAGGTCATATCTTAGATTGGAGCTTGTACCAGGGTCACAGACAGTTCACAAGGGGTATAATTTATTTAAAACTGATACCAGCTGATGCCATGATCCACAGAAACAAGCCATGTAAAAAGCACAGACTAGCACCCATTGTTACACCTGTGCTTCTCTAAGAATGCTGTGATATAATGACTTTCCAAGCAGAGCTGGGAATAAAAACTAATAGACCTTCAGTCCAATCCAACCTGAGACTCCAGCAAACATGACTAACTGCGTAATCTGCCTTGTGGGATTTGGTGGACCTACAAATGGTTTTCAGAGGGTTTTTTTTTATCTCACAAGTATTAAGGTTTCTGCTAACCCCACCCACCATATGAACATTTTCAGAATCTAGAGCATCATTATTTATTATATGTCACTAATAACCATAGTAAGGGACGCGGGTGGCACTGTGGTCTAAACCACAGAGCCTAGGGCTTGTCGATCGGAAGGTTGGTGGTTCGAATCCCCACAGCAGGGTGAGCTCCCGTTGTTTGGTCCCAGCTCCTGCCCATCTAGCAGTTCGAAAGCATGTCAGGGGTACCTTTAACTTTAATAACTATAGTAATAGTTTGCCTCTGAATTCCTTCATTGGAAATTGCAGCTATTGCAAAATTGTTGTGCTTTCTGGGGCAGAAGGAAAAAGACTGCAATAAATCTCTCTTCCGCCATGTAGGCAGTCAGAAGCTTGGTTTTCTGGATGTCCTTTGTGCCACAGATGCAACTCAATTTTAGCTTCCTTTCAGGTGACACCTGTCTAGCTCTTCTTATAAAGGTGCCGATTGAGGGAGGCTCTTAGCCCTTTTAATACGTCTGCATTCAGAGTGATTGTGTCAGTCTTCCCATTGCCATCTTCTCAGTTAATTGATGTAAAGAAAAGAGGGTGGCAAGGCAGAAGGAAAGTGAGATAAAGCAGGAACGTGGAGCGAGATGCAACAAATTAGCAAGTGGGCCCGTGTGTACTATTACTGGATGTGTAACAGAATTACTTAAAACTCAAAAAAAAATCTTTCCGCTTCTAAGAGATGAAATGGGATAAAAAAACAGTGTGTTCAGAGAAGAAAATACCCTATTCTGAAAATTGTTCTTTCTGAAATATATTTCTCCCTATGGGACTGAAAACCCTCATCACATGAGGGGTCAGTAGGAGTCAGGTGACCTCAGTGAAGAAGTTTCATTCCTCATAAACCTATATGGTTATTTTCTGCTGTTGAGTCATTTTGTGCATATTTGTTTCATTCTTATGGAAGGAATAAAACATTGTGCTCTTCTAGACAGAACAATTCCCCTCTCCTCCCACTGAATGCTGTTCTGAGGGTTCTCCCAACCCCTCCACAGCCAATTGTGGGGGTGCGTAGGGAGGAAGAGAGAGGAGAATGCCCCATTGCACAAGCAGAAGTCCCTGCACAGGACTTCCACTGATGGGCTAGCTAAATGTATCCCATTCAATGAATTTTATTTGTAGATTGTGTGTTATCCCTGTAAATTGCTTTGAAACTTTTGTGTGTGTGGAATGATACAGAAATTGGATGAATCCATTGTACCCCTATCGCTTCTTTCCCCCATAATGCCCGAATAATGCCTGACTCATAAATGTTGGGAATTTTGTGAAGGTGCTCTCCCACATAAGATTGTTCTGTATATAACAGTCTATGACAATGAATTTGGAAAACCTCAATCTACCATTAATGGCATGTGTCCAAACAAGTGGTACACATAGACAGAAGATGGTAATAATAAAGTGATATTATTTGCACTTATTATATGTTGTCTACCTGTGGGAAGAAATTGTAACTATGGTATTGTTTGGAGGTTCTTCTCATGGTGCTTCAACCACATAACACAAAGACAATGACACAGATTAATTAACACAATATAATTAGCAATCCCTAATGAAAGGATTAATTGACATCTCCTGGATTAATGTGAGGAAGCAGGCAAGGGAGGTGTGTTAGTTCACAGCTATGCATCCAAAGAATAAATTTGCAGTGTGATTTTGGCTTCCGGGGAAAACTTTCCATTAGTTTCACAGTGTGTTCATGAACCTCTATGGGTGTCTCCAATTTGCAATGTCCCCCAACCCATTTTCTTAGCTTGTTATCTTGTCCTCCAGTTGGAACCCAGCCCAACACTCCTAGCTCTTTTGCATTACTGTAGAATAAACCTAAAATTGTACTTAAATTGCTATATGATTGTTTTTCATTTGTAAGTATATTTAGATTAGGTTGAAAGATGCTAACTCATCAAGGGCATTTCACAGCTTTTCTACATTCTTCAGACCCAATATTCTCTGAACAACAGCACAAATTCTTAAAATGTGCCTGTCTGCCTTAAGTGGTTTTTAGCATCCATCCAAAACCTTGCAATGAAAAGTGAGGATCACTTGTTTGGTCTCTGTGGGGTTTGAATAGATGCACAAAAAGCCTTTGCTTAAACTGCACATATTTTATATGCATTTTGTGAAAACATCAGGTGCACTTTGTACATACATAAAATGCATTCTTTGTATGCATTTTTAACATAAAATACACAATTTTGTCTACCAGTGCAAACAAGCGTGTTTCTGTGTATGTGTGATCAAGAACATGCATTAAGAATACAGCCTGCTTTACGATTTTTATTTCAGTTGTAGGTAAGTTATCTGACTCAGCAAAAATCACCTTGCTGTGAATAATTAGAAGAGTGACTGAGCAAAATAGGTCTAAAGCCCATTCTGAGATTCTTTTTGATCCCAGCCATAATCAGGAACATCTTAAAGCATCTACAAAACCCCTAATTTCAAGTGAGGTTATTGGCAGAATGTCTGAGTATAAAACGGTTAATTAAATGCTGCTCTGGTTTTGTCCCAACTACAGGAATGAGATTGGGCAGTCTTCAGATGAAGTGTTTTGACAATAATTAGCTCTTCTCTCCTGCCCACCGCTGGCTTTCAACAAGCTCCCTCTAGGGTGTAACAATGCTTAGCATTCAACAAGTTCCCTACTCTAGGCTGTAACGATGCTTCTGATGGCTGATGCAAACGTGTCTTTAATAAATGAGCGGTAATTGCACATGACTGTATGTACTTCATTAGCCAATATAGAAATTACTTTTACTCATCAGCCTTTGCGAACTCCACTCTCCATAGAGATTGCTGTGGCAGATAGATACCAGCGTTTAGGTCATTGCTTGTGTGAACATTCCTCACTACACCCCCTTAACCTTGCCGATACACACTGTGTACTTCATTTTTCCAACAGCACAATTGTTACGGAGGGAGTACCAAAGGAGTTTGTCACCAAGAGAGCTTAAGAAAATTCATTCGGGTTGACTTTCTTTGCGAGATAAACAAAAAATCTGCTTGTGGCCATTTATAATTCCCACACCGGTATATGCACCGTCCCACCGCCCCTATCGAAATGGCAGAGCTATCTCTGGAGACTTATTTCATCTCACAACAAATACACAGTCTCTCCTAGGATGTTATTAGAATACCATGAGAGGCAGTAACATTGTTCATTCCTTAAATGCATCAACCCCCCTCCAGCCACCGTCGGGCGCTTTTTTGGAAGAAAGACCAAAAGAGGCCTGGCTGAAAGGCTCAGCCTCTTTTCTTTGGCCCTTGACCCCACCCCCGGCCGACTGTCCATTGCCCTACCTGGCCGAGGGCAGGTCAAAGGCCAACCTAAGCAGGTGGGTGGCACCCGCCCAGGTAAGCCCTGCTCGGTGCCGCAAACCCCGCCCACCTGTGGAAGGGAGAGCGGAAATTGTTCATTCCTAAAATGCATCAACAGAGAGCAATGAAAAACCTTTGTCAGTGAAATCCAGAGCCGGTACAAGTGCCAGACCTGAATCTGGGAGCCCAGGGTTCAATTATCCACTTGGCCATGAAGCTCACTGGGTGATCTTGGGCCAGTCACTACCTCCCAGCCTAACCTACCTTACATTGCTGCAATGGGGATTAAATGAGGACAGGGAGAAGGATGCATGCCATTTTGATGTCATTGACTGGTTGGACACAGAGGAATGGCGGAAGGTACCAGTTGAAAAACCTCAAGGGAAGAAGGCTCAGAGCCTGGGAGCTGGTGGTGGAATGACGATGAGTGATCAGAAGAAGGAGGACGTGTCAGAAGCTGAAGAGTTAACAGGGTTCAGTGAGTAGAGAAAGTTCCATTAAATACTTTAAATTGACATGCATACTGATACTGGTTTTTGCATAGAAATTGCACATGGAAAAACCCACACATTGCTAACATTCTTACCCCAAAGCTCTACCAATTGGAAATAGAAAATTGAATCTTGATAACCAACACGTTAGTTCACCAGTTCTTTCTCTTCTCAGTTAAATCAAATCCAAGCCAGGATCTTCTCACTGCTCAGGGGAATATGGAACATGCAGCAATACTATCTGTCATTTCACTATCTACGGTAGCTCACAAATTTACCTCATCTCTTGTCTCCCTAAAGGTACAGGAACAATTAATTCACGCTAGTAGCTTACATGAAAACACATATAACATAAATCCATTAATTGTAGCCATATTAATAGCAGTTATTAGCTTACAGCTAGGGCATAAGCAGGCTGACTGAAAAGTAAGTCCCATTGACCCATTACTTTATTTCTAAGCAGGTAGGCTGACGACTTCAAGAGTTGAGGAATATTTCATCCCATAAGAAAAAAATCTTCCCTGTCTCTATTTCTCTCTTCTTCAAATCATGCTGCATATCCCCACCCCCAGAATAAAGAAGAAAGAAACCTAACTTCAAATCTCATTGAGTTGATTCTCTGGAATTCATTTTGTTGAAAATCTTCAATGATCCTGGGTATTCTTAAACACTCCAACTCTCTCTTCTTTCAAAGGGCATACACTTAAATTGTTTGTTCTCCTGCTTATACCTCCCTCTTCAGAGAAGCGATAGACTAGAATGACTATGGATTCCCTGTAGATAACTATGGTTGACATCAACATCCATTCACTTTCCACCTAATCAGACAGTATTCTGTTAAAGAGGGAAATGGAATTCCTTGACAGCTTAGAAGTACATTTTCTTAAGTTAATTGTGTTCCCAAGTTATCTCTCTTGGCATTTATGCTCACGATATTAGCACTAAAGAGCTTGAATGAAAATTTGTTGAAGAAACATTCTCCTTTAAAATGTTAATCCTTCACCTCTTTCCAGATGGCAGTTTGGGAAGCCTGGTAACTGAGGCTTATAAGATATTCTTGTTGGGTATCATTCCAAAACAACTTCCTACAGCATAGATATTAATGAATACAAAACAGCAGAATTCAAACAAAGCGCAACTCTCTGTGTGGGGCTGATAGTGATCACATGCTGCTCGCTCTTGCCACTGCTATCACATTTCCATTGTAAGCATTACAAAAACAGGCAAGTAGAAAGATTACTTTAGAGAACTGAACACAGAATGCAATCAGTCCCAATGAACTCTGGGTAATTATTAATCCACCTGGCCTGTATTTGCTCCTCATCTGTATAATATGATGCCATCTGAGACAATGGTTGCTTTTAGATGGTCTAAATGGGTTCACACTTAGGGGCATCTTTGCCAACGATTTGACCATATACACTATGCAAGATCTCATGTGATGCAATGGACTGAATGCTAAGTTTCGAATATGCAGGGTCACAAACTCTTCTTAGCCCTGTAGAATTATGTGTGTATATGAATAGGTCACTGTATCTCAGCATAACATAGGACACAGTTGATGGATGATCAATAATGTGTTGGACTGCATTATGCATGCTATGAATGGTCCTATGGAAATGAACAGACATATGATTCCTTTACAATGATAAAGTCAACTTCAGTTGGGTAAGTTTGTCAATAAAATGGTGAGGCAGAAGCAGGTCTCTTTTTTTCAGCTGGAACTCACCAGAACTCAGTTCTGGCACCTCTCAGGTAGGCACCAATGCCATTCTAAGAGAATGAGGGATATGTTTGTGGTGAATTCTGGCACCTTTCTTTCTGGAAAAGTAGCACTGGGTACAATAAAATTTATCTGAGCCCACTTCAAAATGCTGGTGCTTATGTTTAAAGATCTGGTCTAAGACCTGGGTAGATCATCTTCACCCCAGTCAGCCTAACCTTGCATTGAGATAACCTATGGAGGATTTCACCCCAAAGCAAACAAAAAACTTGCTTTAGAAGAGGGGTTTTCCTCAGGACCACAGCAGTGGAGAAAAGAGTTGAATTTCCCACTTCATGTATGCTCTGGTCCCATCCATTATCTGCCATTGCAGGCGGATGCAGTTTGCATTTGAAAAAATATGCACCTAAGAACATTAGAAGAGCTCTGCTGGATTAGGCCAAAGACCCATCTACTTCAACATCCTGTTCTCACAGTGGCCAATCAGATGCCTATTGGAAGCCATCAAGCAAGACTTGGAGAGCAACAGCACAATCCCCATTTGTGATTACCAGCAACTGGTATTCAGAGACTTAGTACCTCTGACAGTGCAGGTAGAGCACATTTGCTGGAAATATGCATACAACGTCATGTGTAGGTTGGACCTCACTCTGTCTCCACTGAGTAGATGACATTGGGTCTCACAACTAGCATACTGATAACAAAACTGTAAAGAGGGGAAAGCATCTGACATTACATAGGCAGCCTCTCTCAACCTGGGGCCCTCCAAATGTTTGGGACTGCTGGTCCCTAGGCAGCACAGCCCAATAGTCAAGGATAATGGGAGGCATACTCCAAAACATCCGGACATCAGGCTGCGGAAGGCTGACCTAGAGTTCTGGTCAGCAACTTGATTTTTTGGGGAGACTACTTAGAGGAAAGTATGGGTAGAAGGCACAGGTCAGGTGCTCTCTGATTCCAAATTAGCTTACTAATAAGTCCCACTGGGAAATCATCCACTATTCCACTTCTGCACATACCCTTTTTCCATGGGGTTAGCAACAGGGTGGTTATTTGGATATCAGATTTGGGCTTCCCACTCCAATCCCTGGCATTTATCATTCCTTTGTTAAGATGTTGAAGGACATGTAGTTTGTTGCTTCATAAATGGCATAAACATATCAGACAAAGGCACAGAGGGACATAGAACTAGTTCTGCTGCAGTCTTACCAACAGGAGGGAGGAATCTGCAGGAGGATTAATTAATGGTGTTAATTTCCTGCATTTGTGTTTGGCCTCTTTAACTTCACTTCACATGTGCTAATTGCAATTTGTGCAAGCTCCTTTTAACACCATTAAAATAAAATTTAAAAAAGCTCTTTGAATCCTGGGCATCTCAGAAACCCACCAGAAAAAAACACAACGGAGTGCACAGCCGAACTGCCATCCCATCTCCTGGTAAGAGAGCTTTGTGCTTTTAATTACAGCCTGGAGTCATTTTATTTGACTGCTGTACTAAAGCAACTGGAAGGAAGGAATATGCTCCATCTCAAAGAATTATGACTTCTTTATCAACTTCTTCAGCTTTGTTTTCATATATTTTCACAACTCTCAGGAACTGTTTTGTCATTTTTAAATGAAGCATTTGAAAGGGATGTTTAATTATTAACATTGCAAGAGCACCAACATGGATCCACCTCAACAGTGTGTGGCCATCTCTCTCAGGCTCCAAAAACACTATATTTTAATAAAGGCACGCTGACAAATCTGAGCCGAGTTCACCGCCAGAGGCCTCTTGCATATTTTATAACACAAGCAAAAACAACATCAAAGAAAGTGAGGCTTTTAAAATATATTTAAAACATAACCTTGACACTTCCTTGAAAACGGCACAATTTAGAAGAGGGAGGTGATAAAAATAAACCAATCACTGTTGTCTATCAGGAAAAGTTGTCCTGTGAGCACGAACCCCCTTGTTTCTCATTTTGGAATGACATTTCACAAACTCAGTGAAGAGCCTTTTGAAAGGAGCCATTTTCTTATGCATTCACAGCAGCTATCTTGTTCGCCTCAAATCACTGCTGGAAATTCAAACCAGAATGGAGACTAGTCTTTGCCTCAGGATCCTATGTACCCTGGTGGGCCAGATCTTCATGTGGTAACAGAGGCAGCTTCATGTGTTCCTCATTAAGCACCAGTCTCTGTACTAGGAGGAGCTCGTAAAAAATCAGCTGAGGTTGAGGTACATTGATAGTTGTTTTATAGCAGTGATGGCTAACCTTGACACTCCAGATGTTTTGGAACTACAACTCCCATCATCCCTAGCTAACAGGATCAGTGGTCAGGGATGATGGGAGTTGTAGTCCCAAAACATCTGGAGTGTCAAGGTTCGCCATCACTGTTTTATAGGAAAACATTATTTGTTTGTGCCAGCAGACTTTCTGGTCCTCATCCAGGGGTCTTGGGCAGATTTCAATATCTTTCACCTCTGCCTAGTTTTGCATAGTCCCTGTGCGTGGACTGGGATACTGGCTTTAAGGACTATATGCTGAATGTTTCGGGCCAATGGGAAGGAGGGGTGTAGAAAATAGGGAATATGGATTAGGCCGTAGGGAAGGATCAATAGTATTATGAAGCTGAGCTTTGGAAAAAGGGGATAGTTTAAGTAATATGAATTTTATTATTTTTACTTCTTATATGTTGGACAATGAAATTATTGTGTACCTTTTTGGATTATCTGAAGTTAGGAATATGAAAACTGTTAGAGAGGAAAAACAATGAATACAATTGAGGAAGTCAATTGAAATATGAAAATCTGAAGGAAGGAATGCCTGGCCCTGGAATTGGGTCAGGCCTAAGCAATGAAATTAAATACTGTTTGTGAGGTTAAATGTACAATGATAAGGACTACTCTTGGGAGAGAAGGGGTTATACGTAGCTTCCCACAGTGAGAGGGGGGAAGCGTGGAAATTTAACCATCATGTTATGTGCTTATAAAACTATATAAAATCAATAAAAAAAATTTGAAGGAAAAAAAATAGTTTTGCATAGTCCCAAACCTTGCAAACTCCTTCACCAGCCAAAGCTGGATGCAAGGAAAGACTGCCTTATTTCTTGGAAGCACTGTCTTTTATTCTCCCTTTCTGCAACATCGTTCTTTCCAATCCCTCCTGCCATATGCTGCCTTGAATTTTATGCTGCAGTGCTTTATTAACGCTCAGATTTCCCTTTGCTATTAAGGGGGGGAAGGAATACAGCGTTTGAAATGGAGTGTGAAATAAGGTAAAGAAAAGTTTAATCATGCTAAAATCAATTTGGCAGAGGGGTTTTATAAATATTTCCCGCTGCCCTGCCACTCCTCTGGCTGTTAAGTATTGTGCCTGCTTTTGCAATCTGACCAGTTTGTGCAGCTGCACTTTTTATGGCAGTCTAGCTAAAGGCTTGTTTGTTGGAGATCTTATGTCTTGTCAGAGAGATTCCACCATGTGCAAAAGTGGATCCAGATGAGCCCCACTAGACCATGGAATTTGACTCTGTTCTAAGGGCCTTTCTGCATTTACCATTTATAGTGGCACTGTTGCTGGGGGTTTTTCCAGGTTTTTTGACATGGTGCCACATAAAGCCATTGATATTCATCTAGTAAAGGTAAAAGGTAAAGGACCCCTGGATGGTTAAGTCCAGTCAAAGGCGACTATGGGGTTGCAGCGCTCAACTCACTTTCGGGCCGAGGGAGCCAGCGTTTGTCCACAGGAACTGAGACAGAGCAACAGGAGGCCACCCCGTTGTGTGGATTCAAACCGCCAACCTTCTGATCGGCAAGCTCAAGAGGCTCAGTGGTTTAGACCACAGCGCCACCCGCATCATCTAGTACTGTATTGACAAATAATGTAGGACTGCTCACCTTCTGATACATATACTTGTGTCCATGTGTTTATTAATCAATAGGGAACTGCGGAGCATGGGGCCTTGGCACGCAAGGAAAAGGAAGAAAACGAAGAAGCATTTTCTTATACTGCAAAAAAAGGACTTTTGTAAAAGATCCAGTATGGTTCCACAACATTTTAATCAGTGGCTCATGAGTACAAGCATTATCCTGCTTTTGTGTGTATGGATGGAGTGCGAGTTGGAGGGATATGGATTAGGAGAAGTCTGCTTTATGCCTCTTCCCTCTGAATGGTGCAAGCTGTCAGTTTGTGAGCTACTCCATTCAGGCAAGAGATATGGCAGACAGAGACAGCATTCATTAGCTGCAGACCAAATTTCATCACCATAACTAAGTTTGCCATAGCTGAGGCAGACCCACATTTCCTTTTCTAATCTACTAGCCTCCCACAAGATTAGAATTTCAGAATATTAGACATTGCTCTTTTTTTATGCTCCCCATGTGCATGCTCCTAACCCCTAACATTTAATGGCTGGAGGAACACAAGGGTACATAAGAGGTGTGACCACAGCCATTAAAAAAATCTCAATTTGGGCACAACTCACCATTAAAATGGAAAGGAAAACCCCACATGCACTCTGTAATAACAGTAGCATGTGTACAAAGGTGCTGACCATCAGCTACAAAAAAAAATCTCACTCTTAAAAATGTGAAATCAAACAGCAACTATAGCACTATAATTGGTAAGTGCAGAAAGATCCTGAGTCTCTTTTGTGGCAGCAACAACCTGTATTACATGTGAAGATGTAGCATTAGGAAGAAGAAAAACAGACCCAAGAAGTCCATCTAACCACTTAGCAGCTCTGGCTAGAATAGATTTGTGGATGGCTCTCACAAAAGGATTTAATACAGATTTCAACCACGCCGGCCAGAGCCCACTAGTTATGCAATGTGAGAGCTAAATTCTCCTGTCCATTTTTTTTAAAAAAAAACCTGCAGTTCCAAGAAGGTGGCCCAAAATGTTTGTATATTCTATTGAGTCCCTGGTGAGGTGACACAAATGGCTGGTCAGCAGACTTCAGCTTAGGAGGTCACATATAACAGCAGAGAGTTCAATTGCTACATAAAACAGTTTAGGATTTTAAATTTTCAGGGATACTGTTCTACGCTAGCATAATCTCCTGCTTGGCTTTAGGGCAGGACTAGCCAATGTGGTGTGTATCCTCTGGATATTCTGGACTACAACTCCCATCAGCACCAGTGAGAAGGTCAATGATCAGGGATGATGGGAGTTTTAGTCCAAAACATTTGGAGAGCACATTGGCTAGCCCTGCCCTAGAGTGTCAGGGTGGTTTATTTATTTTTTCCTTTCCCTCCCCCCCCCACTCCCTTTTCTGCCTTATTGATGCCTCTTTGCAGTTCTAAGATTGGTGTATTTCTTCTTTTAAATTGTATATGTTTACAAAGTGGAAAGTGATGAAGAATAAGCTAATAGGTGATCGGGACAAGAGCAATAACATTTCTACATTTAAACAGACCTAGTCCTGCTGCAATGCCTTAAAGACTAATCAAGTTTTTGTGGCATAACGTTTTGGGAGGCCAGAGCCCACTTCATCAGATGCATGAAACGGTCTCCTAAATTGGGACTTGTATATCTACGAGGATAAAAAGAAAGGAGTGTGTGATACAGTGAGGTTGCAAGGCAACAGATCACAGCTGGTGTGTGACACAGTATCCATTTAGATCTCGCCTCAGTCCCCCAGTCATTTTATTCCTAGTAGACCAGCAGATCTGCAGAATCAGTGCAAGTGATGCATTGCATATGCACAAAATCCCTCAGAATGTTATATTCTTCCCCGCTTCCAATTTGTATTGCTCTTTGCTTATGCTGACATCATAGACGGAGCACAGAAAGCTCTTACATTGAATATGTCCTCAGGGAGCCTTAGCTGCTCTTCCATGCTGTTTTTAAGCATTATTTTCATCAAGGTGAGGGGTAGGGGAATGGCTGGCTTCCAGCTGAACAAACGTTTGTGAGCTGTGTTACATTGGTAGTGCATCAGAAGATATGTCAGAAAGACCATAAGCTATCAAGTGCAAACAGAGTAGACATGCCTCACAGAGGTCTTCCCTGGCAGCCATGGGGTAACTTCCTTCCTCTGTCCATTGCCTCCCCACTAAAATTAGTATTGAAAAAAGGCTTTTGTCATACTGAAAAGAACAGATGCCAAAGTGTAACAGCAGTTGCCTTGGTAGGAAAGTGATTCTCATCTGGTAGCTGAGAAGCCACACAGAGGAACAAGAACTAATTCATGCCCAGCCTTGTAGGAATCACACAAAGAACACAGATTGATAAGGTGTCAGGCCTGGTAAATCATAATGTAAATAAAAGGACTATTTTTGGTGGGGTGTATTTACAATGGTGTTGGCATGCTACATTTTCCAGGGAAATATATGTTCTTGTCAAAAAACCTCAGGGGAAGTAAATGAGTTTGCATCACATGAGTAGGTTTAAATGCCAGCCTGAAATTTAGTAAACTGCTTTGCACTGTCCCTTTTTCTTCATTAAAAGGAGGACATTTTTCTCTGTCTCTTGATGTAGTCAATAAAAAGCTTGGGTTGTATTCCCCTTTGACTTCTCAGGTCAAGCCTTAACTTTTTTCAAAAAGCAAAAAACTAATCTAGCATCACTGAAGAGAGAAGAGAGATCCTCACAGAACGACAGAATTAAAATGTTGGAAGTTCATAATCATTCACCCCCCTGTACAAATGTATCTTTTTTTATAGGCAACAAATTGTTACAGACATCATTGAGTACTGAATTGCAATAAGGTTCTCACTGCACCCAGAGAGTGGGGGGGGGGGGGAGAGAAAAATATGCATATAACCACTGATCATCTGCATGTTCGCTTCTTAGCCAATTGTCTCCCTGCAACTTTGGTTTAGATAACAATTGACAACACTTAATTTTAAAAGATGGCTTTTCCATTAGGTAGAGCGAGGCTCAGGCAATAGATGCTGTCGGCAACGGGACAGCTCTTCTTCCTTAGCCCCTTGGGTGTTCCCTTCATCCAGGGGACAGAGTTGTGTGTGCTGTATAGCTTGTCTGGAACCTCCTAAACTTGTTTGCTGCCCTCAAGTGGAATGGAGGACCATGCTCTGCCACCAGTATTGAAGTCAGCTGCCAGTTCAGTTAGCCTCTGTACATGGAAGGAGGGTGATGGAGATTCCCAACTTGCCCATCTGAAACAGAAAAAATATTTTGGACTAGACCAGTGATTTCTAAACTGCTTTCCTTCATGGACCACTTGAAAATTGCTGATAGTCTTGGTAGACCACTTAATGATTTCCCCACCACTACCACTACCACCTGTTGTAGCAATTGTAATCTAGGCACTAGGTGCTGTGTTTGTTAATTGTATTTTTACAGACATGCTACAGACCACCTGAATGATGCTCATGGACCACCATTCATCCATGGACCACAGTTTAGGAATCCCTGGACTAGACCTATCTGCTGCTAAATTAACCTCTGTTCAGTCTTACAAACAAAATCCTCACTTTTCAGACATCTCTTGGAAGACATTATTTGTATGCTGACAGGCCAAGGCAGCTGTTTAAAATGTTCTTTGAGTCATTGTAACAATGCCTTTGTGTTGCTTTTTAGTATTTTTATGTTGTATATTGCCCTGATGTTTTGTAGCAGGGCAGTATGTAATTGTTTTTATACATAAATAAAATTACTTTCAGAAGATTTGTTTGATTGGCGCTTTCTCAGATCAGTGGAGGATGAAGGGATAATCCAAAACTGGAGAGCATCCACTGACATTGCCACATAAAGATCAGGTCTGGTGAAGAGAAATGAGATGGTACACTGATATCCACAGTGAGTTCACATTTATGCAAATGGATGCACATATAAATTGCTCACTAATTAGCAGTGGACTTTAACAACATACCTGAGAGAGGCAAAGGAAAGCAACTTATAATTCAACTCTTAATAAATAACAAGTAAGATCAGCTTTGCATAAGGAGGAGTCCTTTGTAATTGTTCCTACTATTTTACCTGTAATTTAATTGTTTGTGTATTAATTTATTTTTAATGTAAGCTACCCTGGGAATACCTACTGAATGGCTGTATAGTTTTTCCATTACTATTAGTTAGATAAAGTACACTATTTTAACATATCTTTTACTATTCTCCAGCTTTCAGATATAGAATTCTTCAGTACATTAGTGTATTTCAATGAGAATGGAATTACAATATGTGTTTGTGGGGGATGGAAAGGGTGGTATAAGTCATCCATTTTGATAGCCTTCCCACAAAAACTTTATTATGTATCACAAGATCATGTAGGATTGCTTCCATGTAGTAAAATCCCCTGACCAGCTTTGTATGCTCTTAAAATTTAAAGCAATGATGTCGGTGGAGACAAACATGGAATGAAATACATCTTTACCTGATGTTTTTACTGTCTTCAAGATTGTTGAATATTGTTCTGTAGTTTATTTTTTTTTAAATAACTGATAACAAATCAGTTTAACTTATACTCAAGTAATCTTCTTCTGCTTTCACGTTTTTATCTGGCTTGCGCCATTTGTACAAGGAGGTTAATTTCCTTGTGTGATTATATAGATTCAGAATTCCAAGGCTCCTCTATTACTTTTCTGATAGAGTACTCAGACTGAGACTCTTGGAGGCTTATTAACACACAGTCAAAATGCAGTATGTGTCTTTGTCAGCGATGCAAAGTTCAGGCATCCACAAATAGAATTTTATTAATAAACAAAAGCAAAACCTGTGTGCATGGCAATTTTGAAACGTACAGATCCAATCAAATGCTTGAAACGGTGTCATGCAGAATCCAGAGAGAGAACTAACCTAACCTTCCATCTCTATTTAATTTATTTGTTTATATTGAGTTATTTACACCCCTACATTACCAGTGCAACCGAGGCATTTCAAACACAACAAAATACACTGAACACTAAAATCAGGGTAAAGCACATGGCAGCACTACTGTGGAGTCTCTGTGACTGCCCATCCAATAAGAGCCTTATAGATATTACACATGTGTGCTGCATGCAGTCAAGAAGAACTGCATTCAGGCAGCTGTCATCTGGGCCTGAAAATCTATGAATTTTAACAGGAGGTTTTGTAACCTATGCTAATCCCAACCAACCTTCCTCCATTCTGCCATGTAGCTTGGAGGAATATCAGAAGATCAGAAGAAAATGTAGCGACCAAGCCTACCATGGTGCAAGTTCTTGGCACAAGCCAAAGACTGAAGGTCTCTCCTCCTGCGGCTCACAGCTGAGAATGAGCAGTCAGAGCACAGAATGGAGAGGACATTCACAAAATGTCAGTTCAGGAAGGATGAGCATGGAAATGGAGGAGAGGGAAAAATCAAATGGCTCTAGTATGGTAGTGGTACCCACTTCTGGAACACTCACCTTCTGGAGACATGGAAGGCCACATGTTTATTTGGGGGTTCACTGTTTGGTGGAAATTTACTTGTGTGTGTGTTTATCTAGCTTCTGATGGCTATGACTTGATAGTTTTTGAGTTTGTGTATTTATTTTTTTATATTTATAAGGAAGCTGTGCCTGGAGGAAGAACTGTGAGGGGAAAGACTTCATCAGGCAAGGCCTCTTTCCACCTGCCTTGCCGCACCCTCCAGTCTCTGCTTCTCATTTTGTATTGTATTATGTTGTGCACTGCGGCTTGCTGTTGTTTTATTGATTGGAGTTTAGAAATTACCTATTGTAACTGTTAAGAGTGGATTTCTGTTTAACCTTGAAATGCTGATATTTAATATTATTCTATATTATTTTAATGAATGTTGAATGTTATTTTATTTGCATATTGTATATTGTCTTATTTATATGATGTTAGCCGCTCTGAGCCCGGCTTTGGCCGAAGAGGGTGGGATACAATTTATTATTATTATTATTATTATTATTATTATTATTATTATTATATTTCAATGTCATCTGGTTCTTGTTTTGTAATTTGTAATGAAGTGCTTTAAGGTCACCTGTGAACCCCCCAAAAAGTCTTTAAGCATATTAGAAAAAGAAATAGCCTATTGACCACAAGAAGCAAATACTGTGTATCAGTTCATACATTCTAAGTCAATGCAAATTTCCATCTTCTACAAAGATCCAGTTGGACAATGCTTGCCTTCCCAAAATACAAGCACAAAATGTCAAAACTTCCCTGCAGGAACTTTCCAGACTAGTCCTATTAACTATGTCCTCTAGTCAATTCTAATTTCATTCCCTGTTCCCTGTCCCCTGCCCCCCACCCCCATTAAAGCTGATCTTATTGATGTGTTAATTAAAACTATTCACCGCACATTTCTGAAATGGCTGT
This sequence comes from Darevskia mixta, assembly GCA_034641385.1. Classification (NCBI taxonomy): domain Eukaryota; kingdom Metazoa; phylum Chordata; class Lepidosauria; order Squamata; family Lacertidae; genus Darevskia; species Darevskia mixta. The sequence continues at coordinate 5,979,774 of JAWWNH010000001.1, read as the reverse complement.
TTTAAATCAACCAGAGGGAAAGAGGTGGATCTTATATTAAATCCATAGGTCATATCACAAGTTTCTTCCCCAAATCCCCAAACTTGCTGCATCTTTGGAAGATCTGAATAGTTTAAAAAAAATGTATTTCATTAAATGTTAGTAAATAACATGAATCCATTTGGCCACGTTTGCCTATGGGCTGCTCTAATTTCCTCCTAATGATGTTGGCACTGATGGCTCCAGTTTCCCCAAATAATTCTTGTAATTCCCTGGAACAAAATCTTAGTTCTTCTGCTAACAAGCACCTATAATTTTTGTTTTGGAGACCGCAGGGGGAATCCTGCAACACCGCATTTGTGGGGGGGGGGGACACTACAGCAGAACAGGGTTTTTTTAAGTCAATAATCATGCCAAATTGGAGTTCAGGGAGGAGCCACAAAACTTGCTGGAGGGCTGGATCCAACCCACAGGCCATGGGTTATCCACCCCGATGTAGAACTTCACAGCTTAGTTGAGTCATCAGTATCTTAGGGCACTAAAGCTTGGCTTATCAACTCAGGAACAAACTGTGCTCCCTTATTCCCCCTCCCCTTTCCTCCTCCACTCACAAGTCCATCTTTCGTTCTTCTGTCGGGGCTTTTTTAACCCTAGCTTCCAACTGGGAACCTGTGATTAATCACTGCTTCTAAACAAGGATAAGAGACCAGGCCATTATCAGGTCAGCATCTCAGTACTCCTTCCAGTAACAACCCCATAGTTCATATTGGTATCATCCTAGTTTTATGCTGGTGAATGGAGGTTGAGGTTATGCCTGGGGCTACCTAATAAGTTCATGTCTGGACTGAGATCTCAAAGCAGGAGGAGGTCTGTACTGCACAGCAGGAAAATGACAAAAGGGTAAAGACTGTTGTTGGGGGTGGGGAGAGAGAGGACCAAACTGACTTGTTGAAAAAAGTTGGCTAATGGGAATAAATTCAAGAGGTGCCCTTTTTCTTGCAACAGAAATGTAGATATATATATAAGTTTCACCTAACATACACTGGGGGACCCAGGTGGCGCTGTGGGTTAAACCACTGAGCCTTGGGCTTGCTGATCAGAAGGTTGGCGGTTCGAATCCCTGCGACGGGGTGAGCTCCCGTTGCTCGGTCCCAGCTCCTGCCAACCTAGCAGTTCGAAAGCATATCAAAGTGCAAATAGATAAATAGGAACCGCTCTGGTGGGAAGGTAAATGGCGTTTCCGTGCGCTGCTTTGGTTCGCCAGAAGCGGCTTTGTCATGCTGGCCACATGACCCGGAAGCTGTACGCCGGCTCTCAGCCAATAAAGCGAGATGAGCGCCGCAACCCCAGAGTCGGACACGACTGGACCTAATGGTCAGGGGTCCCTTTACCTTTTTAAAGTTTCACCTAGCATACACTACCTAGGACTTCATAACAGAATTACAATTTCACTGCTGTTGGACATCCAAGACCTCATTTCAATAGCTCTGAGCCCATTTTAGATTGCATTGATCCTAAAAGTTGGGGGGGACGGGACAGGATGTAGAGTTGTGTTTAGTAGTGGGTGACACAGTTGCAATACATGCAAAAGAGATAGCCCACTGTGTGTTGCTAATACGAGCGGCAAGGTTACAGCTGTCAGAGAGAGACATCTGAAAACATTAGGAATTGTAGTTTATTGCTGGTGTCCTCATAATGTTCACCATTATTCCAATGCATTTCTAAAAGAACATCACATTCAAGAAGTCAGGTCCTTAACAATCCCCCTTATTCTGCCACTGAATATTAGATTCAAAGGGGAATGGCAGCAATTTTCATGTGTAAAGCTGTAAATGTGACTGCTCACCAAGAAAGAAAAGACTTGTATATAAAATAAGTAGTTCAGCTTTTATTTTTTTACTTTAAACTGATGATCACTTGTAAAATACTCTGCTTTGTAACAAATGCAATGGATGGATGTGAAATGGATCCATACATCAGATGTGTAAAGGGGGGGGGGTTCCTATCCACTTTTAACTGCTTTAAAACTCCTTTGACTATTTGCATGAGACAAAAGCTCTCAGTCCAAGTCTAAACAGCATCATGTTTGTTTGTTGCTCAATCCCATGCAGACTGAGGCAGCTGCCTTCAGCAGTTGATTAGGGTGTCAGCTAATCTATGGCCTTTTAAACTATTGGGGGGGTTATTGTTTTTGTTTGTTATTATGGTACGCAGGGGTTTTCTCAGCCAGAACTCACCAGAACTCAGTTATGGCACCTCTCAGGTGGGCACCATTGCCATTATAAGAGAACAGGGAAGGCATTCATGGTGAGTTCCAGCACCACTTTTTCTAGAAAAATAGCACTGATGGTATGTATTTTGGTGTTTTCATATTTTAAACTGCCCTGTGATATTCAGATGAAGGGAGGTATAGAAATTTAATAAATAATAATATTGAAAGGGCAGCAAATTCTTATTGTTGTATTGGTAGTGCCAGGGAAAGTCCCCTGTGGGATTTTCAGTTTTAGGAATCTAAATAACCTGACCAGCTTTTGGTAAACATTCACATTTGTGAGAATGAGATTCAGATATTAGTGTGAATGTGATTCAGTACCTAGCCAGGCCTTTGGGTTCTCTTTCTCCTGTCCAGAAATGCCACAAAGACACACCATCCATACTGCATTTAGTACCCTTGCACCAGGAAGGCATTTTTATTTTCCCCAGAGCTTTTAAAATCATATCTATTAACATTTTTCTCTCTGCATTTCATGGTGCTTTTTGGATGTGGCTTTAGTTCTACAAAGATGATTTTGTCGCTCTCTGTTGTTTATATTACAGGACTGAGGCTGTTAATCTGTGCTCTGATGTGAGGTCATTCTGTTTCATGGGATTTCTGTGCTGTTATTTGATTGGTGCCTTATTGGATTTCTGAATTTAATTTGTTTTTTAATTGTTCATCACCTAGAAAACCTTGCTGGGGGTGACTAATAAATGTAACAAATGGAAATAATAATGATTTAATACCTTTACCAACTGGTAGCCACTCAGACGCGGGTAGTGCTGTGGTCTAAACCACAGAGCCTAGGGCTTGCCAATCAGAAGGTCGGCGGTTCGAATCCCTGCGATGGGGTGAGCTCCCATTGCTCGGTCCCTGCTCCTGCCAACCTAGCAGTTCGAAAGCACGTCAAAGTACAAGTAGATAAATAGGTACAGCATTGTCGTGCGCTGCTCTGGTTCGCCAGAAGCGGCTTTGTCATGCTGGCCACATGACCCGGAAGCTGTACACCGGCTCCCTCGGCCAGTAAAGCGAGATGAGTGCCGCAACCCCAGTGTTGTCCGTGACTGGACCTAACGGTCAGAGGTCCCTTTACCTTTACTAGCCACTCATGATATAGCATTAGAGCAATTTAACCAGTAGTTACTTTAATGATAATAAACAGGGCTCATCATCTATCTATAACAGGTAGATTGCATAGTAATTACCATGCATGAAAAGGCTCCAAGAGGACAAGTATGTAAATTTATCAGGCAAACAGAACTAAGATTTTCTCTCCCAGCTTGTCACTAGTCATATCAACTGCAAGTCCTTTTGTAACAAACTTTATTTATGATGACTGTGTGCCTGCGAATGGGCAGCCTTTTTTTAATGGGCAACCATTATTGGTAGATTCTGGCTCACCTTATAGAGTGCCTTCCTTTTTTTAACAGATGATTAAGAAATAGCTACTCAAGAAAAACTAAACAATCTCTTGTGCAAAGCCTTTTGAATTACAGCACCAAGGCACAACTCGCAGCCGATTCATCAACAAAAGACATCAAGCAGTCCCAAAATCTCAAAAGGAACTTTGTCAGGGCCATCAACAATAAAGTTCTATAATCAATTAAACAGCATTGTTGTGTTAGATATGTCTACTGGGCATATTTCTATGGTGGAAGTCCCTCTTCTGAAACCAAGTTACTTTTTCTCTACCTAGAAGTGAGCATGGGTTGCTGCAAACATCTGAGGCATAAACTCATATTATAAGTTTATACTGCTGTATGTACAGACCTACCAATTCTAGTCATTCGGGCCAGCTTAATTTAGAATAGAATTTAACCTGATGTACACACACCTGAACCTAAGCTAGCCCATGAAGCCTATTACTTTCCACTCCCCTTGTATTTCCAAAGCTCTCTGATATTCCAACCCCATTAGCCAAGAGCTTTTAACTGGATATATATCCGGGATGGAACTTTTTGTATGCAAAGCAAAGTGCTTAACCTCCAAGCTTGGTTTCAATCACTTTCCATCAAAATGCCACAATTCTTCACTAAATCATCAAAATGAAATAAAAATGTGCAGATATTTAAAAGTTCAGGATTTGACTTCTAACATTTCCAACCCTTTTTTTAAATTTAATGTTTGAAAAGCAACGTTCTTGCATCTTGCCTCTGAATCTTAAGTCCTGTTAATGACTTTTTAAAAGGCACCTGGGTCAGGAATCTATGTACCAAAAAGGGCAACGAAGACAGTCAAGGGGTTGGAGCAGCTCCCCTGTAAGGGAAGGTTGCAGCATTTGGGTCTTAGAGAAAAGGTGCTCAGGAAGTGACATGGCAGAAGTGTATACAATTATGAATGACAAGGAGAATGTGGATAGGGGGTGGGAATTCTCCCTCTCTCATAAAGCCATTTCCGTCCATAGGAAGGAAATGGGGTTGCGGGAGTCACGGCCCCCTTCACATGCTCGGGGGATGGCTGCTCATCCCCCAGGCCATTGGGGGAATACCTGCCGCGTCACTCCCCTGGGCGACCAATCAGGTCGCTCCAGGGGTGGGACCCACTGCATTTAAGCAGGCGTGCGGCAGGAGCTCTCCCTCTTGCTCCTGCTCACCGCCCAGCTGATTTTTTCTTTCATCGGACCAATTTTTCGTCGGATCAAGCCTTTTCTTCGGAGCTGAAATCACTGCTAAACGACGTTTTTAAACGCCTCTTTTCTTTGGCTGGGGCTATCCTTTCTTGCAGTGTTCGCAGCTGCCGCGGCTGGAAACCTCCAACGAGCTGAAACTCGCTCTTTCCTTCCCAGCTGAGCCTGAGGAGAATTGCGGTTAGGCATTGGATTATCTCAGTAGGGGTGAAGGAAGGGGGGGAGGAAGTGCCATCACCTCCCACAAATACTGAAGGGTATTTTGTTAAAGGAATACGGGGGGGGGCGTGGCCCTGTCCGAAGCCTATCAAGGTGAGGGCCAAAGGCACGCCCCATACCGGTGGTCACAGGGTGAGTTCCTAGTTGACGTGCATCAGCAGGGCTCACCTTGGGTGGCTATCCCTTCCCGGACTTCCAGCACAATGGGCTGGAGTCGGATATAGTCGGTTAGTTCCAATGCCTAAGCCAATACCTCTCATCATCCGTAACCAATAAAGTTGTGGCCTATCTAAGCCCATTAACCTTACTTTTGTGTCCTGTGTCTTGATTACCACGGTGGGGGAGAGACATCGCCACGCAACACTAGAACTCATAGACACCCAGTGAAGATGAATGTTGGGAGATTCAGGACAAATGAAAGTACTTCTACACACAGCATGTAGTGAACCTTGGAATTTGCTCCCACAGGAAGAAGTGATGACCACCAACTTGGATGACTTTAAAAGAGGATTAGACAAATTCATGGATTAGACAAATTCAAGCTATCCATGGCTACTAGCCCCAGTGACTATGTTCTACCTCTGCTGTCAGAGGCATCATGACTCCAGGATTGCAGGTGGGCAGATTCCTGTTGCTCTCCTGTCCAGCTTGCAGGCTTTCCACCAGCATTTGGTTCGCCACTGTGAGAACAGGATGCTGGACTAGATGGGCCACTGGCCTGATCCAGCAGGATCTTGTTATGTTCTTACCTTTTCCATCTTTCCTTGAAACACCCTTGCCATGTCCACAACTGGCAGGGCTGGGGGTTGCATGAAGCCAATATAAATTAAGATAATTTCTTTTGGAATTTTCCCCATCTCCCAAATATGCTTCAGTTTTACTGCCCATAAAGCATTAAATGGTTAAAGTACTTGGCACAGTTCACTCAATTACCTATGCATGGAATTCAAGAAGCCTTAGCTGTGCACAGGGTTGCAAAAAAAAGAAGAAACCAAACCCCAAAACCCTGTGTGTTAAGAGCTGAGCTGTTAAATCAAAGCTGAACTCCATGTAAGAGGTCACTTCTGCTGCCAGTTAAAGATAAGTAGGATTAATTTTGTTAGAGACCAGCTGCTGCATATCAGTTAAAATTTCTTGCTTCTGCTAAAATTATTATTTTTTCTCTGATCTTGTCCCATGTCATTTGGCTTCTCCCTGTTCCTTTACACTTTAGTCTCTTAATCCTTGCTTATCTTTTGCTTAACTCTTGCTCAGCATCTTTTGCAAGGGTGAGGAAACTGTGGCCCTCCAGGGGTTACTGGGGTACAACTCCCATAATCCATTGGCCATGCTGGCTGGAGCTGATGGGACTTGGAGTCCAATGACTTCTGGAAGGTTGCAGATTAGCCTCCCTCCCCCTCCCTTCTGTTAACTTGCTTCTTGTTTCCTTCTTTTAGTTGGTTTGTGCATAGCCCTAAAATAATAATTCAAAGACTACAATAGGACCAGCAATACTAGATGGGGTTATCTGGGTAGAATCACCCCATAAAAGAAAAATAAATGTGCTCTAGGTTCAAGCTACAATATTTTCTGATGCATGTACTTTAAAAAATATGTAACTCACATAGCTTTTCAATCTTTAGCACCTATCCATGAAATTCAGAGGGAAGGAATGGGAGGGAACAGTGAGGAGGACAAAATACCCATCAGGGTCAAAAAGAGAAACCGCAGGACTGTAAAAATAAGGTGCTTCCTATGGGGGGGGGGGAATGAGGCAATTCTTCATCTAAAACTACAGTGAAATGAAATGCTTTCGGCTGACATATCGGGAGAGTCTTGCTCCTTACTGTAGTATGATAGCTGAATATTTCTGATAGCACTTTCAAGAGTAGCTGATTGTGGTCTGCAAGATGCTCCCACCCCCCACCCCCCCCCCACCACCCCAGCAATTTTATTTCCAGCATTTGTTATTTCATACACCTTCAGACACATGACATAATAAATGTTAAGAAGATACCAACCTTATTGTTGTTTTGTTAGTAGATGGAGGGCATGGGGGAGGGGGAGGCTAATTTCTAATAGCAAAGCTTCAGAAATCAAACTGTGGGTTAAAGAAGCCCATGTTATGTTCGCCAAGGATTTTTACCAGTCTCCCATGCTTGGTCATTTCTTCAGTCTGGTATTATCATTTTGAGGTGGGGGTACCAGCATTTAGCCTTGTCCAGGGCACAAAATAGCCTGGCACTTCTACTTATTATATGTTTCCTGTGATGGTACCGGTAGCCTTTGAGCTTGGATAACTGGAGGCAACTTCTCACTTCTCAGGAGAAAACTATCACTCAGCTAGGAGGTCTTGGCTTCTGACAAAGGAGCTGTGAGCGCAATCTAGGGCTGAGCAGAATTTTCTCAAAAGATATTTTCTTTCTGATAATTTGTGAGATTTTTCTTCTTCTCACTTCCCTAGAAAAAGGGCACTTTTTGTGGCATCTGCCATCCCTCCAGCCACAAACACACATGCATATGTCAGTGAGAAGGGACATTGTGGTGGATGTAAAATGGTGGTCAGGCTGTTCCAGTTCATCTGCTGGATTTCTTTAAAAGATTAGGCAAATTCATGGAGAACAGAGCCATCAGTGGTTACTAACCAATAATAGCTATGTTATGTTAAACCACTGAGCCTAGGGCTTGCTGATCAGAAGGTTGGCAGTTCGAATCCCTGCGACGGGGTGAGCTCCCGTTGCCCGATCCCAGCTCCTGCCAACCTAGCAGTTCGAAAGCACGTCAAAGTGCAAGTAGATAAATAGGAACTGCTCTGGCGGGAAGGTAAACGGCGTTTCCGTGTGCTGCTCTGGTTCGCCAGAAGCAGCTTTGCCAGAAGAAGCTGTACGCCGGCTCTTGGCCAATAAAGTGAGATGAGCGCTGCAACCCCAGAGTCGGACACGACTGGACCTAATGGTCAGGGGTCCCTTTACCTTTTAGCTCTGTCTCCATGGTTGGAGACAGTATGCTGAATACTAGTTGCTGGAAATTGTGGTAGGATAGAGTGTTCAGATCCTAGGCTCAGCTAGGTCACTCCCTCTCACCTTGGGAGGAAGGGTTAACAAGCTCTTTGTTTTCCCATTCTACCGTGTGAACTCCTACAAGTGGAAAGTTCTGAACTGGTTGTACAAGCTCAGACCATGTGGCTTAGAAGCCATCCTTGGTGTTTCTACACAAATAGTTTACAAACTCTCACCACTTTGGAATCGAAGTTTTACTGCCTGTATTTATCTGTCTGTTGTAGGGAGAACCGCATGAATCTGACTTTGCCATTCTTTCCCAGGTCTTCGAGGCCTTCAGCCATCCAGAGGCGAGCCCCTCTAAAACTCTATCTTACCAAGAATGTTGTTGACTTGACTAAGGCTGTGACAAATCAAGCTGTGGCTCAAGAAAGTCAATCATAAAAAATATTTTCAGCCTTGCCACGTTGCAGCCCATCATGTTGACTCAGTCACTCAACCTGCATAAGTCACATTGTGTTAAGTTCTTTCCAACCTCACTGCAGTGCCTGGCACTTTGGATCTGCCTTAAGAATGACAATTCGGCAGACAGATGTGACAGGAGGGCTTAGCTCTTTATCATAACATTTGCTGTGCATCTGTAAAGCTCATCATTTGTCAAAGGATGTGATCTGGTAGTTGCGTTGATTATTGCAAAGGGAAAACAGTGACCTTTCCCCCATTCCCCTATTCCTGGACTCAAATGACTTGTATTGCTTTTTAAATGGCTGGATGCTTTGCTGGTGAGGGGCATGCTTTTATTGCCAACTTTAAGTAGTGGAAGATGTGTGTGTTCCTTGTCTGAATAGCTATGGACAGTGAATCAGCAAGGGAAGAGGGGGTTCTTTAAGGTGCTGAAATTGACTAGAGTGGAAGAACTTTTAATCAGTTTCTCCTCAGCAAAGGCCACCGAAAGCAAGAAGGTTCTACAGCTTTCCTTGAACTCAGTTTTATTTCATGTGGAATATTTATTTGTTTTTATTTGCCTATGCAAAGAAGGGCAGGTGTGTTGTGTCACCTACTCATCAACCTGACTGAGTTCCAGACAGAGGTAATATCCGGAGAAGGTAGATCTATGGTGGTGAATATGTTGGTCACAGCAAGAATTTTAGTTGCCAAATATTGGGGGGAAATAAGTCCTATGTAAAAAAAGAATAGGAACAGGCAATTTGGCTGAGGTGGCTAATGTAGAAAATATCACATTATATATATAAAAAGGGAGGGACACCAGATAAGTGCAAAGATCTGTTAAAACCTTGGCATAAAATTATTTTTATTGGCATAATGTAACAAAGTATACTAACACAGGACAAACTGCCTTGGAGTTTATTTAACAAGAAAGCATGATGAAGGCAATGCTCAAAATGAATAATTCATGTAACAACAATAGATCGTGCATAAATGGAATTTGTTGTAATACCCTATGGAGTATTTGCAATGGTTGTCATTTTCTTATTTCTTATTTACACTAATTTAAATCCTTCATTTGTTTCTCTAAATGTGCTCCAGCTCTGAAACTTCCTCCTCATAGGTGGCTACATCACTGATGACCTTGCATTATCTAACGAAGACCTTTCTGTTCTTCTAGACCAGGCATGGCCAAACTTGGCCCTCCAGATGTTTTGGGACTACAACTCCCATCATCCCTAGCTAACAGGACCAGTAGACAGGGATGGTGGTAATTGTAGTCCTAAAACATATTGAGGGCCCAGTTTGGCCATGCCTGTTCTAGACCATTGAGGGGCTTGGTCAATTAGCTCTGATCTTAGTATTATTGCCTGCTACCTCCTTCTAGTTTTATGATGTTTTCATTGTGTTTATCCTTTTAAAAACCTGCTGCATAGGGTTATCCATTATCTATTATCTTAGTGCTAAGCAGCACAGCACTAAGATCACAGATAAACTCATCTTCTATCTTAGCACTGTGGTGCTTATGCTAAAGATCAGACATATCAGAGAAAACAGATCTCGAAATTAAAAAGGTGTTGAAAAACACATTTACTAAGAAACCAGAGGCATTTCTGCTTGGAATGGTCAACCACGAAATACCCAGGGTAGACCACACTTTCTTCATGTATGCCACTACAGCAGCTAGAATTTTGGTTGCCAAATACTGGAAAACAAATGATTTACCAAAGCTAGAGGAATGGCAGATGAAAATGATGGACTATATGGAACTTGCCGAGCTGACCTCAAGACTCCGAGACCAGAGGGAAGAGGCGACAGAACAAGAATGGAAGAAATTCAAGATGTACATTAATAAGTGTTGCAAAATTAGTAATTAGGAAAAGCTGAAGTTAGTTGTTATTGTTATAGCTGAGCATAAGATAAGAGTTGTTGGAAATTATATTGTTAAACATAGTTTAAGATTGAATATAAGTTTAAGATAAGGAGCTAAGTAATTAAGAATAAGATTTGAAGTATTAGAGTTAAATATTGATAGAAAGATAATGATAAGTACCTGTGAATATATATGAGGAATAAGAAACGCGGTGGAGGGAGGCGGGGGAAGTCCACCCAACAAGTTAAGGAACAAGACATGAATTAGAATGTATTTTGTTTTGTATTTTTATTTGTTAGTTAGTGTTATGTGTGATTGGTGTGCTGTATGTCTGTATTTTTATGTTGAAAAATCTAATAAAAATTATTAAAAAAAAAGAAAAAGAAAAAGAAAACAGATCTCTGTGCCTGGCATCATAAGACAACAGATGGCCGATAGCTAGACATGGTTTGCCCAAAATGGCCTCATGGGACAAATACTGAGCCTATGATGGAGGGGCTCACAGCATTAACAACCCAAGAGAGTCTTGCTTTTCCCATAGCCACAACCTTGGATTCCACCAGAAATCAGGCATAGCTCTGAAAGTTTCAGCCTGCAGCCTTCCTTCCAGCTCCTAGCTTACACATACCGGTACCTCAACCCTCAACTCTGGCCTTTGCCTTTCTAACTAAGGGAAAGTTGAGGGAGCAGGGCCCACCCATTTTCAGTCTGGCACAAAGCCACTTCCTTTGTCACCTTAATGGCCCATATTTGGAGGGCAATTGCATCACACAGAAGCTAGCCTGGCTATTCCAGGAATTGAACCCATGCTGGGTCTTGGAATTAGAAGGGGGTTCAGGCATATAGCCTACTCCCCCAAACTGATAACATTATTGTATTGTGCTTGTGGCAGGAAAGCCTCAGAAAATTGTTGACTGAGTTGATGTGATGCCATGGAACATTTGTGAATAAACTAACATCTCAAGGAAGTTTAAACACAAGAACAGATAGGATGGTGAAGGAATAAAATGTTCGAGTGGGCTTGAAACACCACACAAAACATAGGAATGGGACAACTAGATGGGGCAAACTGGGAAAGAGTGGGAAGACATCACAGAAGGTAAAGAAGTCAAGGGGCAAATAAATGACTAGAATATGAAGGAATGGATACCTGGAGGAGACTATTAAGTAGGACAACATCTCCTACCAGTTAGTGCTGAACTGGGAAAAGTTTCACCTATATCAGGCTGCTACTAAATGAGACAATCATAGAACCCAGAAACTGAAGGATGATGTGGAGGTGAGGCTGATTGAAGAAACATGTCAATTCTTTGATTGAAAGCTTCTAGTTTGTTTTACTTTATAGTTTACATACAACATGTCAATTTACTGCACACAGACCTTTAAAGATATGACTTCAAGTAAATATTGCTTGTAGACATCGTAACTAAGACATTTATTTCAATTCTCAGTAAGAAATTCAATTCCCACAGTTTATTCAGTTTAATGAGACATTAGACTGGATAGTATAGTAGAAATAAAATTTTGCAGGATATTTCTTTTTAAAAGTCCACACTGTCAAAATCCCACTATGTAAAAACTCTTCTTTTGACAAAATTCAGACCTCAGATGGGCACACATATACACACTTTCTCAAAGCTTAAAAGTCAATGATCTGATTTCAAAAGTAAGAGTGTAAAATTTCTCTTTCTGCTTCTGCATTTGAAATTTTGTTTTCTCAATACTGTATAAATTTCCCCTTGGAAACAGTACAACTCTATAGGAAACTTTGTCACAGTTTACAATAGTTTCTTCCCAAATAACATGCATCTCAGTCGTTGGTAGTAACAGTGTTTCCTCCAGAACTGAAAGTAAATGCTCAGAAGAAGAAGAAGAAACATGCTATTATTCCAGAGGCAACATATACCCTACTACAAGAGCATGAGTAACGTCAACATCTTGTAGCTTGCCAGGTACATATCTTATTCTAGTGACATGCGGACAGTGGACACTAGGAGGACTAGGCTAGTCACTTAAATGTTCCCAGTAAATTAGAGTATTGAAATTCAAGGTAACAGCTGTGGAAGAAGCTGCTGCGGTAACAGGTAGCTGTTACACAGGAAGTGGAATGCAAACCAAGGGAAACAAATTGATGCTGGGGAGAGGGAACCACTCACAAGAAAAAGGTATAATAAGTAAAATTAAGAGGCAGGCAGGCAGCTTTTGTGAGGCTCCTTTGTGGGAGTCACAAAATTCCTGAAGTAGCCTGTGATCATAAATATTTAGCCACTAACATGAACAGCAGGATGGCAGGAATGTACCTATAGCTTAGATAGACTACCTGTAGCTTAGCTAGAAAGCATGCATGCACAAGAGAAGCCCAACTGATTTGAGAAGTGATTTTATTGCTGCAGTGCTGCACACGTCAAAGACAGACACTTTCAAAACTGCACAATGAGTTGTCCATCAGAAGTAGGAACATGTGAACATAAAACCTAGCTCAGTATGATCATTTATTTTATTCTTGATTGATTTTATATCCTGCTTTCTGGGGTTTCAGATGGGGGTCTCTCCCAGCCCTACCTGGAGATGCCAGGGATTGAACCTGGAACCTTCTGCTTGAGCTCTACGAATGAGCCATGTCGACCCCTCCCAAACTGTTGTAATGAAACCAGAAAGGAAAGTGGTCGTGATTGTATGTGTGCAGTTCTCCCTCTCATTCTCTATCTCTTTCTATAATATCTTTAGATCCTGACCTTTGTAATTAAAAAGTAAGAGTTTAACAACTGCAAACCATTTTATAGCAGGTTTTATAAAACTAAATTATAAATGAAGCAATTAATAGAAAATTAGATATAAAAATATTAAAATTTATCAATATTAAAAGTATATGAAGATATACTGCCAGCATAAATCCTTATCCCAGCCTCTAAATGCTGGAACTAATATCCAGAAACTCTCACTCAAGTGTTGGTGACCCTTAGCAGGATAGGGATTTTGAAGCTGGACTGCAATCATGGAGAACATCTCTCTATGCACCTTAGCCCAGAAATTAGATATTGTAAATGCAGTTTTCTCCACAAACCTTAGAGCTCATGGTGGGGTTAAGGGATGAGGGAAAGGGGCAATTAGAAATATGGAAAGCCAGGATTATGCCAGGTCAGGCCATTTGCTCATTTAGCCCAGCATTAAGATAAAAAGGTAAAGAACCTCTGGACAGTTAAGTCCACCCAACATTTGGGTGACTATGGGGTTGCAGCGCTCATCTCACTTTCAGCCCGAGGGAGCTGGCGTTTGTCCACAGACAGTGTTATGTGGCCAGCATGACTAAACAACTTCTGGTGCAATGGGACACCGTGAGAGAAACCAGAACACACGGAAACGCTGTTTACCTTCCCACTACCTTCCCACCTGCACTGGTGTGCTTTCGAACTGCTAGGATGGCAGGATCTGGGACAGAGCAGCAGGAGCTCACCCTTTCGCGGGGATTCGAACCGCCGACCTTCTGATCAGCAAGCCCAAGAGGCTCAGTGGTTTAGACCACAGTGCCACCCGCGTCCCCTTTACCTTAGCCCATCATTATTTTCTACTCTCACAGGCAGGTTTCTTCCAGGGTCTCTGCCAGACTTCACATCACATGAGGACTTTCACATCACCTGCTACCTGATCCTTTGTAACTGGAGATACCAGGGACTGGGCTATTCTGCATGCAAAGCATTTGCTCTACCATTTGCACAGAATATTGACATGGGCTGCCTTTCTCTGGAATTTCCTAGTTCTTTGAGTGGTATCCTGTTTGAGGTGGCCCATACATGCATGTTCTCCTCTGGATTACCTCAGCATCCAGTGGTGACCAGCATGTATGGATGGACATCCACAGAGAGAGCTGTCCTGCTTTCCATGAGGTCAGTTTACACTTGTGATTCATCAAGTATAAGGTGATTAAACAGAGAGAAATAAGTGTTATACATGCATGTAGGAACCAGCCCTTTAATTCTCCTTGTTGAACTATAAAGACAGGAAACTTCTATCCCAAGTGAGTTTTTTGTCCTTTCCTGGGGGAATATGTTAAGATCAAATAAAATCCTTTCATGGGCAAATATACAGTAGAGCGAAATACTTAAAATGAAAGAAAGTTTTTCTAATCTCTTTATGACAGTGTGTTATATTTTGCAGAAGAGGCTGTTTAATAACAATGCAAAGCAAATTTGATGGGAAATGCTTTTTAGCATTAAATTAACTTTTCAACAAAATTTTAGCAATTTTAATCCAGCGGAGGAAAAGCAAAATCATTCATTATTTTATTAAATTTAATTAATTTACTAAACTCCTCATGGTTCATTGAATTCAATCCTGTATCTTGCGATCTTTCCTGGGTCCATTAAGCTCATGGGGTTCAACTTCATCTCTTCAAACTCATAAAAACCTCATCAAAATGGAAATAAAATGCAATTTTGAACTTGCTAATGAAGGGAAAAATGTTAACTTTCCAGCATGGTTGAATAAATGGATTATCTTTGCCAGCCCACTTTAAAGAGGAACTTCTGCATTTGGGGCAAACTTATAAAATGCTGGATAATTATACAAAAGCCATTTTCTGGACCGGTAATTGTCACTGTCTTTCATCTCCCATGATTTAGGATATTTATATAGGAAAGGCCGTGTCTCCCAACTCAATGTTCCTTCTGCATTTAGTCTAGAATGGGGAACACCCTTTCCTCAACAGCATCACATAGTAGTTTTCTGTTATTGTGATTTAACTAGTATTTTTCAGATATCGCGGCACTACAGATGGTAGTTGGGTGGGGGGACATGTTTTCATTCTGGTACTTTATCAGTCAAATAGCATATGCAATCTTTTGTCATCTCTACATAAGAAGGCCATGGTAGATCAGTCAAAGCATCCATCTAGTTTATCTCCCCCTTTCCCACAGGGGCCAACCAGATTATTTCAGGAAGCCCATAAGTGAGTATCATAGCACTTATGGGTGTCCACAGAGAGCGGGGCAAGGAGGACAATTGCCCTTGCCCTGGAATCCTAAATGTATTTTCTTATTTGTTTTGATATACACAGACATACGTACATTCAGCTAGTCAAGAAGAGATTTAAAGCAATCATTCCTATTGAAAATGGCTGCCAGACCTGGACTCACGGCTGGGCCATCCATGAAGCCAGGTGAAGTTCTTTCCTCAGGGTGGCAGGCTGGGAGAGGCAGCAGAGTTGCCTCCTGTGTTTGTTGGCCACCTCCTCCTCATCTGCTGCACACACACCCAAACTCACACCCACACCCCCTGCCTGCCCATACACTCATTCACCGCCTTCTCCAATGTGTACCTGCCCACCAACTCATATGCTCACTGCCTCCTCCTCCTTTTCTACATGCATGTACAAATGCTTGCCGCTGCCTCCATTCATGCGCACAGACACCTTCTCCACTGTCACATAACGTTCCTTCCTTGTAGGGCTCCATTTTGAAAATTCTGCCCTTACAACTTTGCCCAGCCCCCAAGGGACAAAATCAGGATTCCTCAACCTCGGCCCTCCAGATGTTTTTGGCCTACAACTCCCATGATCCCTAGCTAGCAGGACCAGTGGTCAGGGATGATGGGAATTGTAGTCTCAAAACACGTGGAGGGCCAAGGTTGAGGAAGCCTGGACAAAATGATAGGAGGAGGTGAATGATGTGATGGTGTCACACATGGCCTTAATCAGTGTGAAGCTGAAACAGCACTGCTTTCAAAATGGAGGCCCACATGGAAGGAAGGTCAGGGGACAGCAGGTGCGTGGTACATGGGTATGCAGCCAAGGAGGGGTGGGGGGCACAGGTGGGTGGGTGTGGCATTTGCTGTTGTTGACAAAACCTCCAGTGCCAGTCCTGCTTGAACTCTTTACATTTTTCTGAAGGAGAGCCATCGTGGTCCAGCAGACAACTTGGATGAGTGATGCCTGCAAATGTTAAAAGATCTGGATACCCTAGAAATGCAATGATAATATAAGCAAATGAGTTGTGGTTCCTTTTAGTGATCAAGCGATGAGCTTGGGGATGCTGCTGAACCCAGCATGATAATGGCTGGCTTGCATTCAATTGGTAATTCCTAATGTTCCCTAGCAAAAATTGTGCATTTAAAAATTGCACACTGAGTTTCCTGATGAGTCACCACAACTCATATGTACTCATTTGGTATATATGTAAGTATAGGGAAGTGATGTCTTGCCTCAATCAACATTACTTTACACTCACTTAACTTGAATTTCATTTGGCATTTCATGGCCCATTCACCCACTTTGGAGAGGCTCTACAATTTTGTTCAGTGCCAGATAAGAGAAGAAATGTAGTCAGACAAATGACTTCATCAGTGAGTAACCATGGAGTCCTGAATTTAGTCACCAAGAGAAGGTGATGGCTACTTCCTATTGTCACCACTCTATAAAATGCACAGGTATTCTAAGAGCATCAATGGGTGATGATTATGCTCTGCCTCCATGGTTGGAAACATTATGCTTCTGAATACCAGTGGCTGGAAAATGCAGGTGGGAAAAATGCTCTTATGGTTGGGTTCTGCTTGAAGGTTTCCCACAGACATCTCATTGGCCAGTATGAGAACAGGATGCTGGACCAGATCATTGACCTGATCCAACAAGGTCTTCTTATGTTCTTAGCACTCACAAGGCAGAGGTCCACACTACAGTCGTTTGCTTGAGGATTTGCCTTCAGACAAACAATCCAGCACATGGGGGAATTTTCATTCTGTATAGAGAAATGAAAGAGGGGAATGTGGACTATTTGCCACGTATATGCATGCTACTAAATAAGAAAACAATTGTCATAAAGTGTGATTAGCTCACAGAACCTGTGTAATTGTTAGCCCTTCATGGCTTTCTCTGATGCCGGACTTACTGTATACTACAGGGAAGGGAGTAAATTGTCTTGCACTAAGATGAACTGAAGCTCAAGAATCTTCCAAATGCACAGTACAGTGGTACCTCGGGTTAAGTACTTAATTCGTTCCGGAGGTCCGTACTTAACCTGAAACTGTTCTTAACCTGAAGCACCATTTTAGCTAATGGGACCTCCCGCTGCTGCTGAGCCACCAGAGCACAATTTCTGTTCTTATCCTGAGCAAAGTTCTTAACCTGAAGCATTATTTCTGGGTTGGCGGAGTTCTTAACCTGAAGCGTACTTAACCCGGGGTACCACTGTACAAATATAGAGAGCAGGCCCTTTCAAACACTCAGTATCTGTGGATACTGAACATGGATCTATTTGGGTGTCTGCAGTGAGCCTTTGCAGAGTATCCCATCCTGTACAGAGGACTGCATACACACCATACATTTAAACCATGCCACTCCCCCACCCCTCAAAAATCCTGGGAACTGCCATTTTGTTAAGGGTGTGGGGACTTGTAACTCTGTGAAGGGTAAACCACAGTTCCCCAAATCGTTTGGGGGAATTCATGTGCTTTAAATGTGGTGTGCACACAGCATAGAGATCTATGAATATAGATTGTGCATGGGGGTCTTTTTCAAATAGTTGAATTAACATATGTAGGTTGTGGGGGGCAGCTTGGCATTGCTACACACCCAAACACCCAAATGTACATTCAATGTCCATGGATACTGTCTGCACACCTGAAAGGATCTAGACTTAAGTATTTTTTAAAGAGGCCGAAATCAATACAATACAAAAGTGCTTAATTTTGGCTAGATTGTGACCTTATTTATTTACAGGAAGGGATTGGGATGTGTTACAGATGTCTCTGTGTGTATCTGTGTATCTTCACCTATCTTTTTCCTCCTGTTGTTCTGGCAACTGAAATATGTGTTCTCACATGTTCCAGGATAGATTTTCCATTATCTCTTAAAAGCCTCCTTTCTACAAGTGGCTTCTCCTTCCTCTCTTTAGCACACACAAAAGAGGCGGGGGGTAAACTGATTTCTCTCCTGCTTCGTAGCCCAGTGTGATGTAAATGCTAAGTCCAATTTTGGATGACTAAATATTCTCTTTGCCCTTTCACATTTACCTTTGCTTCCTAAAATATCATGAAATATCAGCCTAAGGACAAACCAAGCCTTCTACAGTAGCTCTTTCCATCTGAGTCCTTGTATATTTATTGAGGGCAGTCGAGTGCAATTTGGGGATCATAACTCTGCCAGCAATGAAAGTGCTCACTTCTGCCTCTATGGCTCCTCCCGGAGCCTCACACAAAAAGACTTTTTCATCCGAACCTTAAAGAATTTCCAGAGTGATATAGCCTGTGCACTGGTAGTGTGTACACCTGGAGCACAAGCAATCATTGCTACCTTAGATCCAAAACCAAGGACATTTTTACACCACAGACCTAAAACTAATTTGACAGCCATTCTTTCTTTTCGGAGAACCTTGAAAACTGTAATTCTATGGTCAGGGCAGAGAGCCGAGGCCAGGGATTGCTACCTAGGAGATTTGGTACTCTCTAAACTGCCATTCCCATGAGTTTTTTCTTTCTGAGACAATTAAAGAGGTATAAAACATACCAGCATTAGTGTAAATATTATAATGTACAATTTTCTCTGTTAACAGTCACTGGACCAGTCTTGTATCTAAGCAATGCAGCAGAAATAGAAAGCAGGACACTCAAAGCAGCCTCTTCAAAACTTTATTTTCAGGTAATTCTGTTGCTGCTAGGTCACCTAAACCCCCTTAGATGATAAGCTTCTCACATCCTATATTACCTTCTATTGGCAAATCCCATGTTAAAATGATGAAAAGCACCAGAGCTGAACCAAAATATTCCACATATTCAAAATTTTACAGCTTTACTTTTGCTATTAATGATTGGTGTCTGTCTGTTTGTCTGTCTGTTTGTCTGTCTGTCTGTCTCTCTGTCTCTCTCTCTCTCTCTCTCTCTCTGTGTGTGTGTGTGTGTGTAATGTAAGTCGTTTACATTTTTTAAAAAGTAAGGCTGTATTCCTACTAGGGTTGCCATATTTCTAGAAGTAAAACAAAACTCAAACACTATTTTCTCCAGTTAAATCCCAGACATGCCCAGGAATTTCTGAACATAGGGCAACCCTATAACCTATGCACATTTAACATGGAAGAAAGTACCACTGAATTCAATGAGGCAAACTGAGTAAACACAAATAGTAAACTTATTACTCTAAGTCTAGTAGAAGAGTGTTAGAATTGGGATAATCTTTGCTCCTCCCCCCCAAAAAAAATCATTTCATGTCTAAAAAGCATTTGCCCATGAAAGTTAAGGATGCTGTTTTATACAACTATTTTACTATTATAGTGACTATTGGTACAATCATAATCTAAAATACATGGTTGTCTGGCATGGTTCTTGACAATCCAATGATGCACGCTCACTTTATCCTTACCAAGGTTCAAGAGAGCCACTGCCAGGTAGAGGAGACAAGGAAGTTCTCAACACAACTGGGGAACCTGTGGTCCTCAGGAGGTTTCTGGACTCCAGCTTCCATCAGTCCCAGCCATACTGCCAACAGTCAGGGATAATGGGGTCCAACAATACCTGGAGGTTCATCTATTTCCCATCCCTGGTCTAGATGGAGCAGTGATCTGACTCAGGCTAAGCCTGCTTGTTAGCACAGTAGAACCTCAAAGCCCCAGCTTTCCAAAATGTCTAGATTTCCAGTTTCACTCTGTCCTCCATGTACTTCTGTGTCATCTTAACCTTTATCTACATAGTCTTATTGTTTATCTGAACTTCTGATTACCCCAGGCCATTAAGATGAATGAATTTATACTACATTGTATTCCTCCTGCCAAGAAGGAGAGTGAAGGTCACAGATCAGCACAATTTACTATGAGGGATGTCTCTTTATGGCAATACAAATGGATGGCATTCAGAGGACGCCGCAACTTCATTTCTTCTAGTCTGTATAGAGGTCACAGCTCTGCTTTTCACAGCATTCCAGGAGCTATTTCTTTGGGAAAGGATGGACAATTATAGGGGAAACCTTGGCACCTACTTTGCAGCATTGCTGCATTCCATGAAGTCAAATGGGGGGAAAGGAAAGAGGATAAAATTATCCATCATTTGAGTTCCTTAAAATGAGTGGTTAAAAGATTAAGGCTCAAATCCTGCACAGTATTAGGTGTGCTTAAGCCACTGATTTGAATCCCTCGGGGCTTAACTAAACTGTGAGTTGTTCTTATCTGAATTTAATAAAATGTATAGACTGCTTGAGTGTAAAAAAAAAACTCAAAGTGGTTGCACCCCAGGGAAGTCACTTTGATGCTGCTAACTTCACCCCCGGAGGTGAGCTCCATTGTCTCTTGAGACAGAGGCATATGTCCTGGCATAATCAGACAGACGGATGCCAACCAAGGTTGAAGACAGCCAATCTTTAACCAAATGTTAACTTGCAATAATGTGTGTATAACCATTTGATATGGTCTCTCAGTCTGGGGGAGGTTGGTGTACACCTGCCAAGAAGTAAAGATAGTTTTGCCATACATCCAGGACTGGTGTATGGCAAACATGTGATAAAATAGTCATCTCAACCCATCAAATCAGCTTCTCAAGTAATTGCCTGCACACCAAAGTAATCTTCTGTTGGGTGATTCATTGTCCATATGCATCTTGGATGAAAAACCTGTGGCCCTCCAGATATTGCTCATCAATCCTTCACTTTGGGCCATGCTAGCTGTGGCTGATAGGGGTTGGAGTCTAATGATATCTGGAGGGTCACAGGTTCCTCATCCCTGATACACATCCACAGTTTCAGAAATAAAACTGTCCTACCATTCATTCTCAGCATTAGACTTTCCATTGCCCAACATCCTCATACTACAACCAAGCAGGGTGAGACATATCAGACCCCAAGAATTATCGCTGGCTGCCATTACCTCCCTTAACTAACTAAAAATAATGTTCTCCAATACCTGGCCAGCAAATTATGCCTGCTGCACCTGGGACAGGTGTCACTTGAAAAATAATTTCCCCTTGGCATTGCATCTGCTATTTATTGCAAGCACTGGCTATAGTGAACATTTCAGCCAAGTTAATTTGAACTGTGCCTTGATGTACTGTCGTTTTAAGACCATGACTATAAGGATAAGGGAAATCATTCTGGCAAGTGTATTATGCTGGTTAAAATGAATTACTCTAAATCATCATCCCTTAAGTTGTAGCTCCACAGTGTGTGAATATGTAATTTTATTCTTAGAGCATTGGGTAGTCAATGCTAGGGACTAGCCCAAATTGGGGAAATAAACCCTTCACTAAGAACTCCAATTCCCATGAATTTTCAACAATATTTTTCATGCAATTTTGCAGTAGCTGTTAGATGCTCCAACTCAGATGAAGAGCCAATGGTTCAATGATGTGAGGAAGGCAACTAGTTTGTGCATGTTCTGCTTAGACTTGTAAGCAGCAGACAGAAATGGGGATTGGCAGATGAAGCTCCCTGCAGGAATCTTGTCAGGACTCATGCAGCCAGGTAGAGATATGGCCTTATCCACACTTACAGTAACTTTCCTCTGTGCTTTCCAGGCATGGTTCATGCTTTACATGTCTGATCATTCTCTTTTTTTCTCTCCACAGCTTCCCCTGCAAAAACCTGCTCTTTGCTGTCAAATCAGAGCAAACAGCAATCCATGCGAAACCCAAACTGTCATTTGTCGTGCTTCAACTTTAAAGGGTGGGTTTTCATGGAGAAAGCTCAGGGGGGAGGGAAGAGCACGGCAGATACAAAACTTTAAAGCATGTGCCTGTGCCTGAAAAGAGCAGGGCAAACGGTCAGTGTGGATAAGCCCAAAGAGAACAGGAAAGGTGAGTCTGAAAAAACAGACACATTATTAATGATTCTATTCTCACTGAGTAAGATATTGAAGAACAGTGATGCAGAATTAAGGAGACATAACCAGTGTTGTTTTTTTCAGGCAGTATGAGCTCGTATGCAGTACCAGCACCTTCCCTCCCCCTCCCAATCTTGTGATGCCTACAACAGGGCAAGGCTTCAAGCGCCTGCCTCTCCAGTACACATACCAGTGACGTGCGGTCAGTGGACTAAGGGTACAAGACTTAATGTTAATTAATTAATGTCCCCTTAATGTTCCCCTAATGCCTCCTTCCCAAAGCTTGGGAAGCATCTGCCCAGCTTAGGGAGGTGCAATGTTCACACACACGTGCCCCGCCATTGCCCTCACAAGCTGGCAACTCTGGCTCTAACTGTTCCCTTATGAAAAATTTCACTGCACACCACTGACACACTGTCTTCCCACCCTTTGGCGGGCAGTGGTGGCCAGGGCCCAGAGCTTTTGGTGGCCATGGAAGGAGGGGAAAACAAGAAGCCTGTGGTGCAGGGGTTGGGGTTGGGGTAGGGGTGGATGCAGCTTCTGTGAGCCTGTATGGCCAGGCGGCAGCACAGGCACAGTGCACCCCAGTCATTGTGAGGGTACGGGACAGGGCAGGCAGATGGCTGTTTGGCTCATTGGGTGGTGGACATTTTGGGGGATCTCGCAATGTCCCCCCGTGTGAAAAGAGCCATGGCAGCAGAAGGCGGATTGCCATGAACCTGGTGAGTACTGCCACCTTTTTTTTCTAGAGGCACTGCATATACCTACCTACTAAATGGTCCTTGTTTCTGACCCAGTAGGGCTCTTATGTTCTTAGGTACACAAGTAGTTAAAGACTACATCTTTTTAAAGGGACTTTTCTTAATTCAGTTTATAGTGGTACAATTTATTTTTAAAGCCTTTTACATTTTGGGCTTGCTTGTGGCATACACCGGCAGAAACTGAATTATGTGGGTTAATCATAGATTTGAAAGGAACCTCAAAGTTCTTCTGTAGTCTAGAATCTAGACTAGCCCAAACAGAATCTCTTAGAATGTTATGGATTCTCCTTCCTTGAAGGTTTTTAAACAGAGGTTGGATGACCATCGGTCATGGATGCTTCAGTTGAGATTCCTGCATTGCAAGGATTGGACCAAGCAACACTCAGGCACTGGTGGAGGAATGGGAGTGTGGAGGGAGAGGACCGCCCCCGGCACCACTATTCCAGTAGGGTGCCATCGTGGTGCCCCCCCCGGACACGCGCTGTGCACCCCCCCGTGTGCAGTGTGCCACGCCCCCACAGACCACACATCACGCCCCCAGAACGCGCACCACATCCCTGTGGGCGGCGTACCATGCCCCCGGGATACGCGCCGCTCCCCCAGGATGCGCGCTATGCCCCCACCTGCTCTCCACCCCCTGGTAGCGGAGCAAGCAACTTCACCGCTGCCCTCAGGGTCCCTTCCAGTTCTGTGATTCTATGTACCGGTAAATCTACTAGCTGGCAATTGAAACATTACTCTTTCAATATTTAAACAGCATATTTTTGAATTGGAGTTGTGCTTTTGAAATCATCAGGGTTTTGGTTCTTTCCAAAGGAAGTATTATTATTTGGTTGTCTTGCACACTGCTTCCATTTTACCAGTCAGCACTCAAGTAGGATGCACTTTACACCCACTGCTCTAATGGATTGCGCACACATTTATGTTTTTATGGCATTTAACTTGAAGTGCATTCATTTTACCCTAAGGCAGTAGCCAACCGTCCTCACATTGTGCTAGCTGTTACCCTCTTGTAGCACACAAAGGAGTAAGATATAACATTTGCACAGTGCTAAGACGACTCCATCTCCCCAGAAATTTTAATGTGCCTTACAGTTATGAAAGTTTTTACTTGGGCTGCTTAACTAAGTGTCGGTGTAAATGTGGTGTAGATTATGATGTATGGCGATGGTGATTGGGTCACTTTTTACAGAAAGAGAAAAGGCACAAGAATAAAACCAAAACAAGTAAAGACCCCAAAATGTTCTCCAATGATATATGTTTCAAATGCAAATGTTTTACTATCTTGATATATTTTAGATGCAGTATTCTAACACACACACACACACTTTCCAACTAGATGCCTTCAGGGTTAATGCTGCATCTCTATTTCCGTGTGTGTGTGTGTGTGTGTGTGTGTGTGTGTGTGTGTATACACATGTGTGTGTGTGCGCGCGCACACACACACACACACACAAACCCTTTTCTCATTAAACAACCTGTCCAATGCTAAAATATTTATGTATGGAGATGACACTGTTCTCCAGCTTCTGGCTAATGATGTTTGCTTCCATTTCCAAAACCCTCTTTGTTGAAATGACATGTATGATTGCCTAGCTTAATACTATTCATCTCTCTCCATCTTAATAAAAATTTGCCAAGCATTCTGCCCCTCAGAGCTTTAATCCTGCTAATATCTTTAATACGCTCGACCCATCATCTCAACTTGCTGATTCTGCTTTGGGCTTAAATTTGTTCTCCAGATGCTTACGAAAAACAAAAACCCACCACCCACTTTTCAAGTCAAGCAAGCTCCTGCTTAAACATCAAATAGCAACAATGCTGCTCTTAACTTAAAAGGGTAGAGCTGAACTGGAGTTGCAGCTATTGTGCTTTTTTTTTGTCTGTTATTTTATGCACGCTGAATCTCTTCTGTAAGGCATCAGTGACTATCCTTTGCAATTGAATCACTGAGGTAATTATTCTTATGCAATTCTAGCAAAGGCTATGGCTGTAATCCTACGCACACTTGGTAGGACTTACCTCCATTGACCTTCATAGGACTTGCATCTGAGTAAACACACAGAGTGTGGGAATGTTAAGGGTGGCAGGAGAGGATATATTGTTTATTAATATCCTTCCTAACTTGCACTAGCAAGTTTCTTTATGTAGCAGAGTTACATTCCCCTTTCTTACATGCATAGCAGATAGCTGGCTTGTGCAAGCCTCTCACTATTATACAATTCAATCTAAGACTGAATTGTGCATTCCTGGTAAGTTCCTTTTAATCCCTCTTAAAGGAATAAAGACACGACAATCTTATTTATAGTCAGTAAAAGAAGTTTACTCACATCAGTTCACAGTTGGATTCCTGAAGGCAGACTTAGTTACAAATATATACAGTACATGTGGATCTACCCCATATTGGGAATAGTCCCAGTGTTTCTGCTAGCTGAGAAGCTAGCAGAGCACTCCTAGCTAAAAAGCTGGTCCAACGAAGAAGGAAGTGAAAAAGAGTGCTGCGTGACTCGTCCTTTTGTTACCTGGACAGGTAAGATCACACCCACCTCTAGTCACATGCAAGGGAAGGATGCTCCAGCCCAGAAGGAACAGGAAGTTTCAACTGGCTGGACCAACATCTCCTTGCATGTCCATTCTAGGAAAACAAGGAATGTTGTATTTGACTGCTCCCATTGGATTACATCCCACACAGAGGCTGTAAGAACAGTTTCTTGTGTAACTTGTTGTAGTTTGATGCACCAGTTTAAACAAGAATCGTGATGCATGTGTATCATGTAAGTTGAAAAGGATGCACAGACATAGCAATCCCTTGTTGCTTTCTTCTGGAAATGAGTGTCCCCTTTGTAGTTGTCATTGTCACAATAAAAGCAAGTTTACAATGTCCCTTGCAGAGTTACAGAAACATTATTCTCTCATGAATCTAGGTAATGTGCTAGATCAGCAAAGTTCAACTGCTGTCAAGTGGAAGCAGATTCTCTTTCTCCCAACTTCTCAGAGGCCCGAGCTTCCTGCCATAAAGTCACTTCTCAAAAAGGGAGAGTAGGGTGGATGCCTCAAACTGTGCAAACAAGAATCCAAGAGCATCGAGCGAAGCCGTGGACACAAATCACGTGTGCTCGTTTGTTTTCCATAAGCATGTCCTACAAGAATCCTCTTGACGGCATTCATTCTGAATGATGCCAATATTTTCATTGAACAAACAGCCGGAATTGTTGTGCCGGCATCAGGACGAGTCTAGAGAGAAGCAGCTGAAGGGATAAAAATGGGAGCTGAAGAAACGTCAAAAAATAAATAAATTGAGAAGTAAATCCACAGAGATAGGATTTCTGGGTCTAAAAATGAAACCAAATACAACAACAACCCTGCCACATCAAGGCTGTTCTGCGGAGATGCCATCGAAGAGCAACAGCCCAGATGAAAAAGTGTCAGAGGCAACTCTGTGGAGAGGCTGTGTCACTGCTACGGCAGCCATGTCAAAGCTGAGGGAAATCAGGCAAGATACAATGTGTTCCCTGTGGAACTTTCAAGTGCTTATGTATGAATTGGGGTGGGGGGGATCTATCAAGTCTGGTGAAGCTTAATCAGTCTTTGATGAGCAGAAAATAACATTAAGCCAGCTAAGTAAAAATGAATTCCCTTTTTAAACTTCACTTACAAACAAGCTTTTGGGGACGCAACAGTGGTTTGTTTATTTTTTTACAGAAGATGTATTATTTTCCGAAGCTCTTTTCGAGGGCTACCACCTGTGACAATAATGCAAAGTATAGACGGATTGGACAAAGGGTTCCCATTTTGATACTTTTTTAAATAGAGAGACTGCTTTATGTTTCAGATTGGACAAGGTTTTGTAGCCATATTCAGTCATTCTCTTCCCATTGGCATCATGCCAGGGGAACAGCACAGGTGGATCTATTTGGGTCCTATCCCTCTTGCATATCCCTTCTGTTGTTCTTGTGGCTTCACACACACACACACACACACACACACACTAAAGGCTGATCTATGTCTGCCGTTGAGTGCCTGCTCTATTCAAATAGGCCTTTCCTGTGATTTAGAACCCTAACAATTACATGGGGTTTAGGCAAGTGAACAGGGTTCCTGGGTTATCTCTTTCAGAGCTCTCCAAGTTTCCCCCCTCCCTACAGATGCATGTAACTATCTGTATCAGTATCAGTCTGCAAAGCAATGCAAGGTCTTTTGTATGGATGGGCAAATTGGTCAATTTAAGTTTTGCTCCTTCTCTTATCTTTTTCAGTCCGAATTTCAGTTCTCCTCATTGCCACAGCGACTTGTGAGAGCATTTTGTGGAATGATTTTTGTGAGAATTTCTCCTAAGGCAGACATTTTTTGCATGCAGCTTAACTAAGATACACATTTGTGTAAGCAATTTTCCCTAATGTATTTTTGCATGTTATTTTTTACCAATCTTTACATTTTTATGCATGCACACACACACACACACACACACACACACACACACACACACATATACATTGTTGGAGAATTGCATCACAAAATTTGTGAAGGACAAATTTCAAATGATAATTTTGCTTTGGTTCATGTGTTGGTTTAAGAAATGCAAATCAGGTATTTTCTTATTAAAATGCAGACAAAATGGATTTTCTCCTCCATCAGTGTCTTGTCAGTGTCAGGAATTCTTCTTCGAGAAATGAAACAGAAGAATGCCCCTTTCTCCCATCAATTTCTGTAGTTTCATACATTCCTCAGAGAAAGAAAGAAGAAAAATTAATGGAGGCAGGCATTTACTTTGCTTTTCATTCATTTTAGAAAAGAATGCACACACCTTCTGTCAGGTACTATAACAAAAAGCTGTCCAAAGAATTTTCAATGAACAAGCATAAAAATATTTCCAGATATTTGTTTATTTATTTCCATAGATAGATTGCTTCCTATAAAACATCTTGAAGTGATTTAGCAATAAAAACATCAACAATTAAAACAATTTCATATTTAGAAACAATTCCAAACTCAGTTCAGATACAGACTGGTATGAAAGCTGATATAAAAAAGCTCTCTCAAAATGCATGGCCAACCAGACCAACTCATGCTACTGTCCTCTGGGTTTTGATTGCAAAGCATCCTCTCAGGCCAATCCACATTTAGTCTGACCTGAGGGTAAGATTCTATTGTTTCCTCCTTATGGACCAGATACGTCCTTAGGCCAGAACAAGCAATCGAGTCACCAAGATTATTATTTTTTAAGTATAGCATCCAGTGTCCTATTTTTAGTCATGATCATCTCAGCCTTCAAGGAAAATACAAAAGTCAAACCCAAATTATTTATTATTTTGGAGCTGTTTCCCCACCTTTCAGCAGCTTTTAGTTGTATGTGGTATTTGATTGAGGCAAGTCTGGAGAGAAAGTAAGAGAGATTAACCAGATTGGAAAAATTGTCAGAAACAATAGGATTTAGGGTGATTTGACTACATATGCAATGGACCAAGCACATACAGCCACAGGGGACTTTGATGTGGCCACCGAGGCACAGAAGGAAGGAAAGAAATATGAGGAGAGGGAATTGAATAAAGCCATGTAAGGAAGGGAATAATGACATCTCCTAAATATGCAACATTTTGTTAATTTAGCATTTGGCATTTCAGTTGTAACTCCCCTATTTGTGACGTGAGAAGAATCAACCAATGAATGATGTATGGAACTTCAAACGGAACCATTGTCAGCAAACAAACAAAGCACAAAGTGAATGAGGAATGAAGTAAACAATTTTTGCATTGCTAAATGCAGAACATCTGCTTCTGGAAACTTCAAAACGTTTGCAGCCCAATTTCAGTATGAAACGGATATAATATGTTCGAGCGGTGCACGTCATACTGCTTAATCCATTAAGAGTTCTTTGATAAACTAAATCCAGTTTGCTTCTAGGAAACTTTCTGCTTTAGTCACAGTATCAGGATAGAATCGAGAATAACGGAATAGAAAGAACTCAAAAGTGCATCGTACCTTTAATTTCTTTGTTTTCACAAACAAAGATCATGACTAATTTAGCATAAAATAAATACAGTGAGATTATCTCTCTTATGATGAGTTTACACATAGAAATCAGGCATCCAAAGAAAAAGAACTCATTCCTTTGTCCAATTCAACACAATAGAAATGAGAATAAATTCCTTTTCCAATGAGCTCGAAACCAGGACTGTCCCAAAACATTTGATGCTTGATGCAAAGGAAAGGGTGGTCCCCTCCCCTCCCCCAGTTCCATGTACAGAAAAATTGATTGGCGTGGCAATTCAATCACTGGCAATGGAAGAGCCTGAGGGGTGCATGACACAGCTTTGGTCTCCAATGGAGGGGAATGACCAGGATATTCAGGAGAAACAGCCAGAAGTTTTGCTGCTCCTGCTGCCCCCCAGCATCTGCCATTGGAGGTAGTTGCCTCACTCGAGGGCTGGCGCTGCTCCAAACACTGAGCTACACAACACTACTGGGGAAGTGCCTCTTTTTGCCTCTCTAACACAGCTGGAGGTGGAACAATACAGTGGTACCTCGGAGTTACAGACGCTTCAGGTTACAGACGCTTCAGGTTACAGACTCTGCTAACCCAGAAATATTACCTCAGGTTAAGAAGCAGAAGAAGAAGAGTTTGGATTTGATATCCTGCCTTATCACTACCCGAAGGAGTCTCAAAGCGGCTAACATTCTCCTTTCCCTTCCTCCCCCACAACAAACACTCTGTGAAGTGAGTGGGGCTGAGAGACTTCAAAGAAGTGTGACTAGCCCAAGGTCACCCAGCAGCTGCATGTGGAGGAGTGGAGACACGAACCCGGTTCCCCAGATTATGAGTCTACCGCTCTTAACCACTACACCACACTTTGCTTCAGGATGAGAACAGAAATCGCGCGGTGGCGGCACGGCAGCAGCAGGAGGCCCCATTAGCTAAAGTGGTACCTCAGGTTAAGAACAGTTTCAGGTTAAGAACAGACCTCCGGAACAAATTAAGTACGTAACCAGAGGTACCACTGTACTTTGTATTGGAAAAGAACAGTGCAGAGTGCAGCAGTTTTTCAACTGTTCTCTCTCTTTCCCGCTCCATTGCAATGGTAGCTAATCTTCCAGTCAGAAAGTGGCAATTTTTATAAACATGTATCTTTATGGAAGGGTTAGGTAATGCATGAAGACAATGACCATTTGTTTCTCCCTAACACCTAAAGGTTTCCCCACCCGTCGTTAAGATCTGTTCCAAAAATGTTCAGTGAAAGAGTATCATGGAAGTCATTTTTGTAGGCAGTGTATCTGTGGGCTGGGGGATTAGTAACTAATGTGGAAACTCAAGAATTTAGATACCCCTCCTTGGAAATGTATAAATAAAATTATTGTTCCACCATTGAGCACATTACAGCAGAAATTTCATTAGCCAGGAAACTCCAGCAGAATTCACCTTTGATTTTGCCTGCTTCTTGACAGTCTCCTTCCAAACGCTCCAGCTTTCGTGGGCCTCCTTGGTCTGTGTGAAGATGAGGCAAGGCATCAAAGCTCCTGCCACAGTTTAATTACATTTGCAAAGCATTTAGACCCATGCTGGCAACAAAGCTTTGAAGGCTGGCATTTTAATTTTACCCCTAAACTTCCTATGAAACTTGGCATTTAGCATGAATATTTTGGCAGGATTCAAAGCCGATCATCTCACCAGGAGGTTCATGAGACATAATCTCTTAATTTACCCTCCTATCATGTTCTCTGGTATTAGAAATGTCTTTGCTTGGGACACAGCAGAGCATTTAAGCATGTGCTCAAGTTCAACTTGTGTCACTAAAAAAGATGCTTTGACTTTACAGATAATTTTGTCAGTGCACTTGGTGCAGAACAATGTGTTTTGCTCTCTCATTTTGAAAAGATGTTCTTTTTCTAGCATCCATCTCCAGGAACAAAGTCAGGCTGGGGACTTCTTTCAGAAGTGGAAAGTGATATGATGCAGCCATCATTGCTCCTGGTGTATACATTCATTTTTCTGCCCCACTCTCATCTTACCAAAGGTGCTATGTAGATCATATGACCATCATATGAGTGGTATTTCAAAGGGGTAGCCATTACAATACAGTGGTACCTCGGGTTTCAAACACCTCAGGTTACAAACACCTTGGGTTACAGACTCCGCCAACTCGGAAGTAGTACCTCGGGTTAAGAACTTTACCTAAGGATGAGAACAGAAATCGCACAGCAGTGACACGGCAGCAGTGGGAGGCCCTATTAGCTAAAGTGGTACCTCAGGTTAAGAACGGTTTCAGGTTAAGAACAGACCTCTGGAACGAATTAAGTTCGTAACTAGAGGTACCACTGTATGCCGCAACAAAGCAAACTTGTGGCACCTCAAGTTTATTGTGCCATAAGCTAGAGTGGAGGAGAGTCCATTTCATCAATGACATGAAACAGTATCATCATCTAGATCAATCCTCCTTACAGGGATGTTGTAAAGGTTACTGAAAAGGGCTTATAAAACTTTCTGCTCTTTGAAAACTGTTGTCAGTCTCCAGTCTTATAACAAGACTATTGTTTAACTTATTGCTCTGAGTTGTTTAACAACAACATTATGCATTTCTTTACAGATGATCCAGTTTATTAATCTGAAGGGTTCTTTCCAGGAGGAAATGGTACCCCAAGATGCATTAGGCTATTGCCAATGTGGGTGGAAGGGAGCCAGGTGGCGCTGTGGGTTAAACCACTGAGCCTAGGGCTTGCTGATCAGAAGGTCAGCAGTTCGAATCCCTGCGACGGGGTGAGCTCCCGTTGCTCGGTCCCAGCTCCTGCCCACCTAGCAGTTCGAAAGCACGTCAAAGTGCAAGTAGATAAATAGGAACCGCTCTGGCGGGAAGGTAAACGGCGTTTCCGTGCTCTGCTCTGGTTCGCCAGAAGCGGCTTTGTCATGCTGGCCACATGACCCGGAAGCTGTACGCCGGCTCTCGGCCACTAAAGCGAGATGAGCGCCGCAACCCCAGAGTCGGACACGACTGGACCTAATGATCAGGGGTCCCTTTACCTTTACCTTACTGTGGGTGGAAGAAGGTGGTAGCACTGGAAAGTGATCTGCCCATGGTTACCCAGTGAACTATGATATGAGATACTAGCATCCTAAAGCAAGAGACTTATTGAGGCTTCTTAGGAATGTTTTCTGTTCATTTTGCAGCCCAGGGAAGGCAAAGCCACAAATTTCACTGTTTTTATTTCCAGAATGCCAAGCAAGTACAGTCACATTGACAAATGCAACCTCTTTCTAATTGGCACCAATGGAACAGAACCTATCATCGTATTTGTGCTGCATGCCCTTTCCCCCTAAGCGACATCAGCAAATGTGATTTTCTGCTCACCAGTATAACAAGAGGGGCCTGCCTTGGCAAGGTTGTTTCCCCCCTGCTGTGTTTCAAGTCACATTCTTACATTACAGTATAGACCAGAGAGGGTGGACATATCTTCATCCAATGTTCATTAGTGGATTTGTTTTCCCACACCAAACCCCAATTCACTGAAGCTGTTATCTGCGCATGTGCTATTATCTGTGGGTGTGCAAATGATTGTCTGAAATGTGCTCACTATGGATTAAGTTTTCAATTCAGATGGAAGCTAGTTTGCGGGAAAACACATCAAACTGGAATATTTCTCAAGAAACTGCAGGATACGGATGGATTGTGGCAAATGTCATGCTTATGTGGTTTAAAACACCGGTGGTGGGAGTGTGCTAGAGCTGGAGTCGGTGGTAATGCATACACAGCCTGCTTTAAGCAGTCACCTATGGACATGAGGGCAGGCCTCAGCCTTTAAGTCTTTCTGCTACATTAAAAGGATTTTAAAGTGGTTTTATTACAGCAGCTCCAACGCTGAGCCTGCTTCTTTTCAGGCTGGCAAGAAATAAATGCCATTTCCTGGATGGCTTTTTCCCCTTCGGCAATTTATGAAACTGCAAAACTAGAGATTTTAATAAAAACACCCCAAGTGCTAAAGAAAACTCCGGGTGGCTCATATTTTCCCCCCTTGGAAATGTAGCTGCATCTGACACAGCCCCTTCGGGAGCAACTCAAATTGCAACCTCCATGCTATATTGCATTTACGCCTCTAATGGATCCTAAATGAGTATTTGCCAGCAAGCCTATTATGTGTCCATCATTCTCCAGCTTTGCCTCCTAGCATACATGCTGCTCCTCTCTTTCTCCTCTTTCTTGTGACTTTCTGCCTCCCCCTGTCACTCTTCTCTTCCCCCCCCCCACCGCCATTTCATTCACCTGGCAATCTCACACTGCATGAGAAAACAGCAGTTCTGCATGCTGATTGGGTGACTCATCCAACTTCTCTCTCAGAATGGGAAACCCTGGAGAATCAACTGCATGGGTTCTTAGTGGTTGTAACCACAAGATATTTCCCCACTCAGACCCAATGTGTTATTCATGGGGCTATAGAATCGAGGTGGGGGGGGGAGAGAAGTTTAATATGTGTGCATGAAAATAATGAATGTTGACATCAGAACAAAATTCCACACCATGATTAATCACTGGAGAGGTAGATGCAGAATAGAATACCATGCAAGCCCTGTGTAGGCATTTATCTGAAAGCATGCAGGTAAGAGTGGGGAGGGGACAAGGCAGGCATGCAAGCCCCACCACACATATCCCTTTGCACAATGCATGGAGAGGGGAGGTCTGAATGTCTGAAGGGCATAATCAGTGCCATTATCAGGGTTGTGAGGAGGATTCTAACTGCACTCCCCAAACATGATTAGACTCCCTTCAGGAAGGTATGAAGTGGAACAAGCCCACACAGGGACATTGGTGGTGGGGCTTGCATGTGCCCCACTGCCCTCTCCCTACTTTTATCCCACATGCTTTCAGACAAACAACTCATGATAGGGTAGGGGACTCCCTCCTAGAAAACCACTCAGGTTCTCCCTTGAGTAGCAGCTTATTTTCATCCCTGTGGGCAAATCATGTTTTACCAATATGTAGAGTTATAATGCTAACAGGATGAAAGGTTAGATGAAAAGTTAGCCATGACAGTTATGCTCTGCCTCTATGGTCAGAGGCAGAAATGATTCTGAAGACCAGTTATGGCTGTACTCAAGTCTTGCTTATGGGTTTCCCACCAACTTCTGGTTGGCCACTGAGAACCTGATGCTGGACTAGATGGGACCATGGGCCGGATCCAGCAGGCTCTTCTTATGCTTTTGTGATAGCAATATGTCATCTAATATGGAGCTGCCTTTGAAGATGATCTAGAAGCCTCAGCTGGTGCAAATTATGGCAGTGGGGGTATTAACTGGAGCCCATCATGCTGATCCTTTCTTATCTGCATCAGATTCTGATGTTTCCAGGCTCCATTCAAGAGACTAACTTTGACCTAGAGAGAGTTATTCAGTTTGAAACTTTGATACTTAATGGAGCACCTTCTCCTGCACTTGGTAAGCAAACCATAAGGTCATCTACAAAGGCCCTTCTCCGTAAGCTGTCTCAATATGAAATTCAGAGAGACGTCACAGGAGAAGGCTGCTTTTTTATTGGTTGTCACCCCGCTCCTCAGCTACAGAACGCTCTCCTGGGAAAATTTGCCTGGTGCCCACATTACTGTCTTTTTCAAGACCAGGTTAAGAGCTTTTCAAAACTGATTTTAGATCCCTAGAGCTTTAACGTATGTATTTGATGGCAGTTTTGATTCTGTGCTGGTTGCGTTTTTATGCTGGATGTCTCTTATTTCTTGCAGTTTTATTGTACAGGGGTGTTTTTGTTACATTTCTATTGTCTTTTTATTTGCACAATGCCTAGAGAAATTTATTTTATAAGGCATCTCTCATAAATATGATAAATAAATAAACACACAACAACACTGATATTTTCTTTTTCCACATGTAAAAAGCCATCTTTTGTTTGATTCAGATTGCCTATATTCATGTTTGTATAGGTTAAAAAAACAACAACTGCTTTTGTTCCTCCAAAATTCAATCATGGTTTCACAAATCTGTGCCAAGATTCAAACTTGGGGAGAAATGCCCAGCTCCCTCGTTCTTGTGCCTTTTAAACGCCTACATGGAAATTTCACAGAAATAGTTTGTAATGCTGCTCTGAATAGAGCCCTGAAGGATTATTAAAGTAATCCATCTTAATTAGACTGAATAACCATGACTGGCCTAACATAATAATGCTTCATTTACAATTTCCATTCCTTGAGTAAAGGCTGCATACCTCCCTTTTGCAAACCAGTCTTTCTTCAAAATGTGTACCCCCCCCCTCCTTTCTCAACACTTTTGTGACTGTGCAGCAGTTTTTAAAATGAAAAGGTGCCTTCCTGTCCTGTTTAAGGCACAGTTCTAAAGGCTGTGGTTGGTCTCCTTCCCATCATGCCTCACACTTCGCAGAAGAGGGGTGAACAGGACGGGGTCAGGCAGAGAACAAGGCCCAGGCTGCAGCCATCAAACGAGAGCCAGTATGGCGTAGTGTCGGACTGCAACCTAGGAGACCAGTGCTCAAAACCCCACTCAGCCACAATGCCCCCTGGGGGACCTTGGACCTATCATCTCAGCCTAATATACTTCACAGGGTGGTTGTGAGACTAAAATGGAGAGGGAAGAAGAAATACGTCTGCTTTCATGAGCTCCTTGGAGGAAAGGTGGAATCTAGAAGCATGGCAGATGAAGAACCGATCCCCCAGCCCAGGCTGGAAAACTATTTGGAAACTCTGGTGCAGCCATAGGAATTCTTTCAAGTCACGGATGTAATTCGTAACACCAGAATCTGTCGGGAACCATGTGCATGGGGGGGGTGGGGGTGGGATGTCCTAGGCAAGGAGTTGGAGCCAAGTAGGAGATTAACCACTTTCAGACTGACATCTACAGCTGGTTCCCAGTTTAAATATTTAAAAAAATCTGCCCCCCCAAATGTGTAGTCAACAGCTGCCGCCACCCAAACAATTTATTCATAATTCATCCAATCCTTTCTACCCTTTAGGCATTTGGGGAAGTTTCAGTTCCTATCACATAAAACCAAACCATCAATTTACCAGCAACATTTAGTGCAGCAGAGCACTTAAGCTCACAGTTTTCAACCATAGACACATTAATGCAATTGATAAAAATAAGTTTATTATTAGGAAATTGTATCACTTGGAATTGAACATACAAGGATAGAGAACACACACACACACACACACACACACAGAGAGAGAGAGAGAGAGAGAGAGAGAGAGAGAGAGACATTGTTTTGTTCCATGATTACCCCCATAGTACACTTAGCTGGTTTTCAAACATTCATATTCCGAGCTGAGGCTAAATGAGATCCAGCTCACCTATGTGTCTTCCTTTTACAAAAAAAGCCTAAACCATCAGTTCCATTTCTCCTGGGGACATGAATCCTTCAACATCCTACAAGATGGCAAAGGCAGTGTCTGATTGGTGAAAAGTCAATCACAGAGTATACTAACAAGAGGTCAATAGCAGAGAGTTGTGCGAGAGCTGGGCTAGAAATAGGAAGAAGCCTGAGAATGAGAACCATGCTTAATTTCTGCTTGAACCCAAGGGCGCAGCTATGAGAGAAGCAATACCTTCTGGGGTGCTAATGCTGTGAGCCCCTCCATCACAGAATCAGGCTGTATATATGTGTAAATAAACCATATATCATAAGGACACCACTGTCTCCACTCTCACTCATTCCAAGGAAACTGAACCCTGGGTAGGTGCTTGGAATCTCTGAAATCTTGCACTGCTCAGAGAGAGGGATGGTGTGCAACAATAGAATCATAGAATCATAGAATCATAGAATCATAGAATCATAGAGTTGGAAGAGACCACAAGGGCCATCCAGTCCAACCCCCTGCCAAGCAGGAAACACCATCAAAGCATTCCTGACAGGTGGCTGTCAAGCCTCTGCTTAAAGACCTCCAAAGAAGGAGACTCCACCACACTCCTTGGCAGCAAATTCCACTGTCGAACAGCTCTTACTGTCAGGAAATTCTTCCTAATGTTTAGGTGGAATCTTCTTTCTTGTAGTTTGAATCCATTGCTCCGTGTCCGCTTCTCTGGAGCAGCAGAAAACAACCTTTCTCCCTCCTCTATATGACATCCTTTTATATATTTGAACATGGCTATCATATCACCCCTTAACCTTCTCTTCTCCAGGCTAAACATACCCAGCTCCCTAAGCCGTTCCTCATAAGGCATCGTTTCCAGGCCTTTGACCATTTTGGTTGCCCTCCTCTGGACACGTTCCAGCTTGTCAATATCCTTCTTGAACTGTGGTGCCCAGAACTGGACACAGTATTCCAGGTGAGGTCTGACCAGAGCGGAATACAGTGGTACTATTACTTCCCTTGATCTAGATGCTATACTCCTATTGATGCAGCCCAGAATTGCATTGGCTTTTGAAGGCCCAGATTTCTGCACTTCTGTGCTCTCCTCTAGTTCCCCCTTCCCTCTGCCTTGGATTGTTCCATTAACTAACTGTTTGCAGGTCACCACTACTAGGTTTATGGATGGAGAGATATGTAACAATTGAAACAATTATGCCTCAATCTACATACATTCAGAGCCTGACACAAAATCCATTGAAACTTTTGAGGATGTCCCTTAATAATAACTTGCTTCATCAGAAATGGGAAAACTTTCCCTAACAAATTGTTTCGGGAAATTATTGTGAGCCAAGGAACACAATCTGACCTGAAAGTGGAATGGCTCTTACTGAGTAATGAACTGGACCACTTGTGCTAATGTGGATATTCTGATTAATAGGCAATCAATTTTAATACCCTATTGAGTCTTAGGTTTTGAATTCTTGCCTCATTTATGTTCAAAAAGGCTGTGGTGAAGCCTAAACGTAGAGCAACATTTCCCAAGATTAAAGCTTAATTAAGTCAATTACTCTTCTCCTGCAGTCCCACAGAAGAAAAGGTTAAGGTAAATTTAAATAGGCCACCTTGATCTCCACATTATTCACTGAGTCATTGACATATGGAAGTTGTGGCAATCTGTGGTCTTAAATACAGCCTGGGTATTATCCTCATCTTGGCCTGACTTTTCTGAAATCAGATGAATTACTTCAGCATCAGCAAGCCTGTAATTATAGCTACCCATGTGTTTTGATCTGTAATTCAACCGGGCATGGATTTACAATAGAAATCTCAAGTACTGTACCACTCGAGTCACAAATCAGGAGACATTTTTAATTATTAACAGAATCTATAGCACTTTTCAAGGACAAAAGTCTTTTGAGGAGGTCATAGAGCATTGGTGGAGCACATGTCTTATGCACAGGAGGTTCCAGCATCTCCACTGAGGGGGAGCAGGCTAGTGAATCAGTAGTAAGAGGACTGGAAAAGACCTCCACTTGAGCCATTTCGAAACAGAGAATACCATAATGAGCTAGGCGGACCAATGGCCAGACTCAATATGAGGCAGAGAGGGAGAGAGAGAAAATGAATTTTTGAGAGGGTCTATAGCTCAATGGCAGAGTACATGCAAAACAGAGGGACATAAAAAGAACCCTGCTGGATTAAGCCACTGGCCCAATGTAGCCCAGCATCCTGTTTTCAGTGGCCAATCACTTGCCTGTGGAAAACCAACAAACAGGACCTGAATGCAATAGCACTATTCTCACTCGTCATTCCCAGCAACTGGAAACCAGACAAATACTGCCTCTGACAGTGGGGGCAGAACATAGACAGCATGGCTAGCTGATAACCTTATCCTCCATGAATTTGTCTTACCCTCTTTTAAAGCCATCCAAGTTGGTGGCCACCACTGCCTTCTGTGAGCGAGTTCCATAATTTAACTATATGCTGCGTGGAGAAGTACTTTGTCTGTCCTGAATCTTCCAACTTTCAACTTTTTGTGAGAGGGAGAAAAATATTGGTGACCCCCATGTATTGCCTCAGTAAGCACTCCTGGCCCGTTGTTCCCATTAAAGGCATGCTTTGACTTTGCTGCATACTGCCAGTATATGTACACATACCCATCCTTTGAAATGTGGTCACTGACCTCCTGAAATATGAAGGAATGTAAACTCAGCAGAGGAAGTAGATCTGACAAATATTCTGCACCACAGCACAGAACCTACTAATGGTCCAATTGAAGGCAGAGGCTTTTGGTAGTAAAACTGACTTCATCTCTTCTCCCCTCCCTCAAACTTCTACTTCCAGCTTACTGTAAAAAACAAAACAAAACTGAGAAGCAGAGTCACGGGATCCTGATCATGTGCAGGACCAGTGCTAGCGATTTTGGCGCCCTAGGCGAGGGGGTGGGCCACGTGATGTCATTGCACATGACGCACGTTGCGGAGTGCTGCCCCGCCCCCTGCCTGGCCGGGCACCCCCCGCCGCCGCGGTTTTCGTCCCAAGTTCCTTGCTCCCCCGCTGGTTGGGGCGGCACCGGGCGGTGGTGGGGGGCTAGGGGCAGGCTGGCCAGCGCCCCCTCCATTTTGGCACCCCCACCGCCACGGTTTTCGCCCCAAGCTGCTTGCTCCGCCGCTGGTTGGGGCGGCACCGGGCGGCGGCGGAGGGCGGGGGGCAGGCTGGCCAGTGCCCCCTCCATTTTGGCGCCCTAGGCAACTGCCTAGTTCGCCTTAATGGACGCGCCGGCCCTGATCATGTGTACTTTGACTTTTAGTTCACATAATAATCAGCATAATGATGTCATTGCTCATAACTCATTAGTGCCATAAGAATACAAGATTTCATTTTCAGTTCATTTTTAGCTTAACTTTTGATAGCTAACATTAAAACATCACTTTCAAGATAGGGACTGTGCTTGGCACCTACAGCTTCTGCTTTAAGTTCTGTTGTGTGGCTGCTCCACCACAAGGGAAACAATTTGTGCACTGTGCAAAGAATTTCTTATTTCAGCATTCCACTGCAAACCCATGTTTAGATCCTGCCTGCTTAACAGAATGTCTTGTAATGTGGAGATCCTCAAAGCTACTTTACACAAATATGTGTGATTTCCTCCTGGGTGGTAAGAGGAATTGAGAGTGGGGGCTGGGTTAGTAAACCAGGGATTTTTCTCTGGCTCAGATTTTAATTCATGACCTCATAGTGCTCACTTCTTCTTTGAGGTGAGCATTATGAGCCCCTGAAGCTCCTATCTGCTCCTGAGATCAGTAATCTTTGTTGCCATTTCTCTTCATAACTAGACTGATAACATCAATGGGTGACTTGCAGGTATAAATGAATCACCACGTAAACTTACTGCACTGAAAAGTGTTGCACTTCTGATGAAGTGAGCTGAAAGGAAACTTGCCAGTGGAGTCCATGTACACATTCCGCTGCCAGTCATAAGGTGTAAAGATATAGTATATAGACTATTCACATGTTCACAGACATTTTCTGAGCTCGTTCACAGTCACCAAGACTTCCTGTGTTTGATGAAGTAGGATTATGCCACCATAAATGTGCTGGTCTTTACACTGTCATAGGATTAAATAAATCAGTTTTCAGATAATTTGGTTACTATTGGGATATTGCAACAATTTAGTGAGTTGTTGTTTAGTCGTTGAGTCGTGTCCGACTCTTCGTGACCCCATGGAGCAGAGCACACCAGGCACTCCTGTCTTCCACTGCCTCCCACAGTTTGGCCAGACCCATGTTGGTAGCTTCAAGAACACTGTCCAACCATCTCGTCCTCTGTCATCCCCTTCACCTTGTGCCCTCCATCTTTCCCAACATCAGGGTCTTTTCCAGCGAGTCTTCTCTTCTCATGAGGTGGCCAAAGTATTGGAGCCTCAGCTTCAGGATCCGTCCTTCCAGTGAGCACTCCGGGCTGATTTCCTTCAGAATGGATAGGTTTGATCTTCTTGCAGTCCATGGGACTCTCAAGAGTCTCCTCCAGCACCATAATTCAAAAGCATCAATTCTTCAGCGATCAGCCTTCTTGATGGTCCAGCTCTCACTTCCATACATCACTACTGGGAAAGCCATAGCTTTAACTATACAAACCTTTGTCGGCAAGGTGATGTCTCTGCTTTTTAAGATGCTTTCTAGGTTTGTCATTGCTTTTCTCCCATTTAGTGGGTAAAACACTCCAAGTACAGGGAGATACATGAACCTCTACATGCAAATGAATGCTGTGGAAAAACAGCCTCCCGCCCCCTTCAGTTGTTTTGGACTGCAGCTCCCATTACCATTGGCCATGCTGGCTGAGGCTGATGGGAGACACTGCCACCATATCCTTGTTCATTTCCCCCCCTAACAGCCCTTGAATATCCAAGCTATGGAAGATCCACCAAAATGAGGCAGCCATAAAAATGTATCTCTCTCGTCACAAATCCCACAGTTTAAGCAGCCATTAAAACCAATGATCCATGATTTGACTACTCAGCTCTACTTCTAGAAGAATTATAGGGTGGGTGTGGAAAGGAGGGGGAAGAAATAAAAAGATATACTTTGAGAAAGCAACAAAAACCGATTTCCTGTAGCATTCTTAATGACAGGTCAAGATCCCCAAGCAATCTCCCTATCTGCCCTGCAGGGGCTGTCAGCCATCAAAGTAGTAATGAAGGCAAAAGCTTGTTTTGGAGAGAGAAATGGGAGGAGAAAGAATGAGCACATGCATTAGCAACAGCTCAGTGGCCATGTGGAAATGTGTCAGTCATTGTCAGGAGCGGAAGAGATTAAAAAGGAGTGAAAGGAATCGCTGCAAATAGGGAAGTAGGAAAACAGCAATTGGAGCATCGTGGTAGGTGGCAAATTACTGGACCTGAAACTTAAGATCATTCGAGGCAGATCTACATCAGGGTCACCAACATGGTGCCCATGGATACACATATGCCTACAAAGGCCTTCCTTAGTGCCCACAGGGTCTCCTTCCCTCCTCCTCCTCTCTGCCCATTGAAATTAGGCTTGAAAGAAGCATTCCATTGTAGCCGTCCCATGGTGTGGCCTCTGGTTTGCCCCACAAGATAGCCAACCCCTGGCCTGTGAAGTGTTAGGCACGCTCCTATCAAATATAAACATACAGAGATTTGCTTTAACAAGTTGTACAATTTTAGTTGGGTATTTAATTTTATTGGTCTGTGGCCATAATGTTATGCTACTGTTTATTTATATGCTACCTTTCAGTCAAAGGACATTGCAATAAACCCTTGTAATAAAATTATTCTTTGTAATAAACCATTCATTCATTCATTCAAACTCCCTTTTCTATTAATCTATCCTTACCATGGATTTAAATATATTTATTTATTTTAACAATTGGGTGATGAATACACATTGTGTTCCTTGTGGATGTTTCACACTGGTAGAACAAATGGGAATTGTTCTCTTTATCATAACAGTCTTACTGTGTAAAAAGTCTCTCATTTTTCCAGATACTTTCCTCCTGCAAATCCCATTACATTGTCATTTACTGATACCAGAACAGGGCAGTTGATAACCTTACTAAGCTTCAGCAGCTAAAAACTGGATTTAGGCAACAGTGGCTCCCCCAGTGGGGAAAATATACAATAGCCTCTTGGTAGTAGTGTTGTGGCTGCTTACCAGGAGGGGGAGGGACAAAGTGGCAGCCAGGTCGGGGCTGCTCAGGTATGTGGGGTGTGTGTGTGCCAGATTGGCTCGCCAGTATCAAATTGCTGGCACTCTTAAAAAAATTCAACAGATATTTGGGAACTCTGAAGAGATGGGATCCTGTGATCAAAACTATAAGGTCAAATTTAGGATTCAGAAAAGTGAAGCACAACATGCTATTGTGAAATGAAATCTATGCGAGTTTAGGTTTTAAATGATAAAGGTTAAGCAATCTAGAACTAAATTACATCACATTTATATCATATGTAAATTATATTCAAATTGTATTCAAGGTCTTTTATGGTAGCAGAAATATGCATGCCAATTTTGTATTAGCGTTACTAGTTTTTTAAAAAACAAACTTTTTTTAAATAAAAACATGTCAAACTAAATGCTCATACCCATTTCCATATTTACATTTTCCCCTCAAACTAGAATATCAAAGCCTGTTAAATTATTTGACTGAAAATTTCTTCAGTGTATTTTTCATTTCAAGAATTTGAACTTCATAATGTTGCTCCTACAGCATTAGCTGAGGACATATTTGCCCCTCCTGCCTGCTTTCCTTGGGGGTCAGAATAAGGGCACATTCTTTTGGGGTACATGAAGGCATGGAAGGTGGAGGGTGCCTAATTTAAAATAGGGTCACCTTACTCTCACCCTCTTTGCAGTGTGGTGCAAATGCAATAGCAGAGCCAATCTGTTGCATTTGGACTAAGCCAACCTCAACTCTCTCCATCACAGTACCTATGCAGCAGTGATGGAGTCAGGTGAGCACTGCTGCCCCACCCTGTCATCCACTACTGCAGGTAGGGATGGGCTGCAGTGAGAATGGAACCTTTGGCTATGTTTATGCCAAGTAGATAATGAAGGGTGCAGACTGACTTTTTGCGGGGCTGTGCCTTAAGCCAAGGTGGTATCGTCCAAATCAAGACAAGAGGACTCTCTCGCTCTCCATTTCTCTTCTATGTCTTTGAATGCAGGTACCTGCCCACATTAGTTGGATGCACGTTTTAACTTGCTGCAAATTCTTGTTTGCTAATAAACAAACTTGTCTGGTGTCATCACCCTGGTGGTGTCAGCTCCCTGCTTCAGGAGTAAAAATTATATTGACTTTGCTAAGAGGTTGTGTTCAGTGAGCCTTGAGTCTACTAAGGGTGCCAACCTCGGGTGGAATAGCTTATATCTGATCTGGCAACCAATTACCAATTAGAAATATACAACTAAACATAAACTGACATTGCATATTTGATAAGAAGTCAATTGAAACAAATCTATAAGAAAGATTTTTTAGGTTTACCTAAAAATCAGACTTCACATTTTTAGTTTTGGGTTTTCTTGCATCAATATAATTCCCTGTAACAACCTGTGAAATCTTCAGGAGGCGACAATTGCTTAATCTTTGCACCAAAAAAGAGTGTGGCCCCTTTTTTTCAACCAAGATCTTCATTCCCGCTTAAAAGTTTTAATTTCATCCTTTTGCCTGACAAGTCAGGAATGGATTATAAGTGATGGATGGGGATGAGGGAAAGCACTGACCCCAACAGATAGACAGCGTGAGAAGTAAAAACAAGATAGCAGAGTCTGGGTGTATTGGCACGTTTTTGCTTCAAAAGCAAATAAAAGACCTTTGAGCTGGACTACAGTCAGAAACTCCAACAGCTAACAATGATTAAAAAGACAACAGGAAAGAGTTTGGGGTGATCAAACTTTCTAACAAGCAGGTTACAACTTACCGTCTTTCCCCCTTTTTAAGACACCGTCTTATAATTTTTTTTCCTCAAAAAAACACAGGGTGGTTTATTTTCGGGGAGATGCCTTATTTTTGTTACGTCAGTATGGTACAGTACAGCCTCCCCCTGCGCGCTGAGCAGGCGGGGCAGAACTCCGCAAGAGGCGCGTTTTCCCTCCGCGCCTCTCGCTGGTTCGCTGGCTCCCTGCACACGGGGAATTGGCGGGGCAGGAAGAGGCATCTTCCCCCCCCCCCGCGCGCCTCTCCCTGCACGCTAAGCAGGCGGGGCAGAACTCCGCAAGAGGGGCGTTCCCCCCCTCCCCCGTGCCTCTCACTGGTTCACTGGCTCCCTGTGCACGCAGGAGGGGCTGAGGAGGCGACGGGAACAATGGCGGCACCACGGCTTACTTTTGGGGTACGTCTTCTCACAAAGGTAAAAAAACCCTGCCATGGCTT
Source organism: Darevskia mixta (assembly GCA_034641385.1). Lineage (NCBI taxonomy): Eukaryota > Metazoa > Chordata > Lepidosauria > Squamata > Lacertidae > Darevskia > Darevskia mixta. The sequence goes on along the minus strand of JAWWNH010000001.1, from coordinate 5,935,166 downwards.
ACTTTATGACTATGTATTAAAAAAGGGGAAACAGGGTAGTTACATTCTCATTGGGTTTTGGGTGGAAACAGGAGTTGCTGTCATAAGAAAACACAGACAGCCTGCCATCAAGCTCATTGGATGGCTTAAAAATTGAAGGCTCCTTTCTGTTCTTGTATTCAGTGAGCATGCATTTTATACTAACTGCTTGCATGTGATAATAAATAACACAGAGTTAGTCCCAGTTCATGCATTTGCCAGGGACTGGGTTGAAACAATATGGTCAGTGGTAAGTAAGCAGCACTTCCCCATACGGATATATGAAGTGGTCCACAGGGGCTTGTCGCACAGAAGTCTGGTTCGCACTATTTCCCTCCATCAGAAAAAGAAGAGGAGGGAAGCAAGTAAGAGTCATACAAACTGGGCTTCTGATCAGAGTATCATGTGGAGTGGCCTCATTCACACAAAACAGTATCTGTATTTAAGGAACATTCAGGTTACATTACTGTGATGCTGCTGTAAACCTACTCTGAAACTTTCAGAATGCAGAACTGGGAACTGCTGCTCTGAGTAGCAAGTCTTTGAATAGTTCCTGCTCCCTGCCTCCCGGCAATTAAAAGTGCTGGTTCTGACCCATGAAGTTTTAAATGGCTTGAATCCAGGGCACCTGGAGACCCATCTGCTCCCATATGAACTTGTCCTTACTCTATGATCATTTTCTGAGGTTCAGATCTGGGTGATTCCACATTCAGACATTTGGCAGGTGGGGTGTAGAGACAGGGCCTTTTCTGTGGTGTTGCCCCTGTCATGCAGCACACCCTTCCCAGAACTCTCAGAGGCTGTTTTATTTTCTAAGCTTCTCATGGAAAGGTTCTTTCGATTGCTCTTAGTGCTTTTAGAAGAGTCTTGTTGTTGTTGTTGTTGTTGTTCAGTCGTTCAGTCATGTCCGACTCTTCGTGACCCCATGGACCAGAGCACGCCAGGCACGCCTATCCTTCACTGCCTCTCGCAGTTTGGCCAAACTCATGTTGGTAGCTTTGAGAACACTTTCCAACCATCTCATCCTCTGTCGTCCCCTTCTCCTTGTGCCCTCAATCTTTCCCAACATCAGGGTCTTTTCTAGGGAGTCTTCTCTTCTCATGAGGTGGCCAAAGTACTGGAGCCTCAACTTCAGGATCTGTCCTTCTAATGAGCACTCAGGGCTGATTTCTTTAAGAATGGATAGGTTTGATCTTATAAATGATCAAATGGGCCAGTAGGAATGCCAATATGGTGGCTATTTGTCTTGTCTCAATGACTTTGTTATTAACTAACAGCACCAGCTTAACCATGCCTACTCAGAAATAAGTACTCACACTGAATTCTATGCGGGGCTTACTTCCAGGCAGGTGAAGTTAGGATTGCATGCCTCATGACAAATGCTCTGAAAATACACTGCCGCTTCCCCCACCCCAGTCTTGCTGGAAATATTGCCCTCCCCACTCATGAAATCCTCTCGCCTCCACCTACGTTCAACTTAAATAGTACCTCTGGGCATCCATACATACATCTCACCTCATCTAGTCCACAGGGACAGTACTTTATGCTTTTACCAAGCAACCCAATAAACTCTCTCTCCTTCCAAGTCAAAACCTTCAGAGGAGAACAAAACAAAGCATCCAACCTTCTCATCAGGCCGCCTGACCAGGCCACTTGAGGGTGGTGATAAATAATTGACAGTTGATCACAGAACAAGGAATGTCACCAGTGCCCGTCAAGCCATAGACATTCCGGAAACATTTCCAAGCTGCCCTAAAGCTATAAAAATAAAACAAGGCCATGGCTCAACAGCTCAGAATGACAGACACACACAAAGGGGCGTCTTAAAGAGTCTGGTTGCCAGGTAAGGATTTCACCTTGGCCCACTCCTTCACAATGGGCAATATTTCTAGTTAAGATGTCCAAGAATGGATACTTATTGACCACCAACACTTACCCCATTACACTTCGAAGATCTCAAAGGCTTAAAATGTCAGTGTCACATGACACTGAACATACACCAGCTTACCATATAGATCCCCACAGAAAGAATAGCAAAATATGACTAGAGTATGAAAGAGGTATGGGTGGGTGTTAAAACCAATATTCTAAACAGGGTTTCCTTCCAACTGATCAGAAAGGAAGTGAGAAGAACAGGAAGTAGAATAGATTAAGATGGCCAGATGCAAGGGGACAGGGTGCCTACACATTTACTGGTTGAGCAGAAGGAATTTCAACCATTGTAGCTTGCATTACAGGTGCTAGAGTCCTGTCATCTTTTGTATCAGGCCACTCTGAAAGTGTTTGGCTTGCTGCTGCATCTTTAAGAAGCAGATTGATCTGCAGAAATCAGCAAATGAAACATTCACAATATGTGGATAACTAATGTCTGCAAATAGTGCTGCTGTTCAAAGCACAGCAGCTAAGATCAAATGAAAAGCTGGCAACTCCAACTCTAAAATGCTCTCTTGCTTACCCTTTTAAGGAAATGTGACTTCTATAAACTGCTTATACCCAAGCCTCACAACCACTGTATATGAGGAACTGCTGCAGCACAACACTGAGTGCCTTTGGTCATTCTACACAACTTTGTGGGAGGGAAAGATGAGGAAGCAGTAATGTGGCCAGAATCAGATGCAAAAAGAAGGAAAAGTATCCTGCACCTTTAAGAGTTGCAGAAGAGATGGAAATTCAGAGGTGCAACTTATGTGACTACACCTGATGGAATTCCCTACCCTAGACAAATATTAAAGGTGCAGGAGCACTTTTTACCAGGCCACAAGTGGCGTTTCATTTTCTATCACTTGTTTAAAATATCAAAACCTCCATGTACCCTCCCATGTGGAGACAGCAAGCATCACATCTACATGTAGACAAGAACATGTCCTGAACTCCTGGCCTACCTGGCAGCCAGTCAGTATATGAAGTCCCCAGTCCAGGGTCAAGCCAAAGTCCCACAGCGATCCTGGAGCATCTAAGCAGAGGTCCATCAACATAAACAGCAGAGCAGACACAGCCCGTCAGCTCTGCTTCCCTTCTGTGCTTTGCCTGCTGATTGCAGCATCTGGGCTTGGTGAGACAGGTGACCCTCACCTGTTCCAAGCCTACTGAGGAACCACACCCCTCCTCCCAGAGCTAGCGAGCCCCACCTGGCCAGCTAGGGAGCTGGGCTGTGGGTCCTTGCCTGCCTCAGTCTCCTGGAGCCTCCCGCCAGGAGAGCCTCAGAGTCCACTATGTTCATGGAGTCACGGGCACCTTGGTGACTGGCCCTGGTGATGGGTTCTGCTGCTCTGGTTCCTGTGCACTGAGCCCCATCCCCTTGTCACCATCACTCTGTGAGTATTTCCTACACCAACCTCTCCTTCCCCACCCCCAGCTTGCCCCAGTGTGTCCCCTTGCCGGGATCCTCTTCCTCCTCCCTGTTGTCCTGCCAGCTCATGACAGCATAGCTTTGAGCGTTTGGCATAAGCCAGGGGCATAAGGCACCATTATGGTGCTTTCTGGAGGTTGTCAGTCCACAGTTCCCATCATCCCTTCACCATGCAGGCAGGGGTTGATGGGAGTTGTAGTCCAACACCTGCAGAGTACAATATTGTCTAGCCCTGGCATGTGCAATAGAAGAAACAGGACCCGCAGACATGCTTCCTCTGTCTCTTCTTGTCTGGAACATTCAAAAGGGAACCCCTCATGAGGAACGAATGCACAGAGGATGGTTTCAAGGCTGTGTGTTCTAGTCACACACTGCTGTCCCAGCTCACTGATGCCACACTCCTCCAATGAATGTCCAGTTGGTGTTCATCAGAAAATGTCTTCTGTGCATAAAGATGTAGGTCTCTAGAGTTCCTGAGAGGAACCCTGATTATTAATGCTAATTATTATTATGGCCCTGTAGATTTTTATCTGGCCCAGTGGCGTTTCATCCTCGTCTACATTAGAGGAGGGGCACAGTGCATTGCCCAACAGTGCCCCCAATGCCACCTTGATGAGTCTCAGCAAAAACTAGTGTAGTAGGTAGTAAGCTATGACAAAAGTCATGGCTCTGTATTGTTTCTGTGCTCCTTGCTCTTAAGAAAAAATATTTTTGAGAGAACCTTTGAGGAGACGGAAGCATCTCTTTCCAAACGCTGCACTGCCCTCTGCAGGGCATTTGGCCACCATGCAGGCCACGTTAGAAACGGCAAACAGATCTGGCTCCTAGAAACATAAATACTCGGCAGTGGCCTTTAACTCTTCAATGCTTAGCTGGGAACGTTTTTGTTTCAGATTTACAACAGAGCCATTCTTAATACAAAGGCTATCTCCAAGGCACTTCTTCAGATGACAGCTACCTACCCCCCCGCTTCTTGTTTTCCTCTCTTCTGATTTAAAGCTGTCCTCACCAGTCAAATTCAGGATCACCCCTTCCTAAGATGAGATAGAATAAGACAAGGAAGAGGGGAGAAAAACAAGGCTGAGTTATGGTGTGCAGGCTGCCTCCCTGCGACCCTGTGCCAAGGACACTGGATAATTACTCTGAATGTTTTTTTGGCTATGCCTGCTTGCTAGGAACATTTCGTTCACTCAAAATTGTTTGTGGTTTATCTTGTTAATTAATTTCTGGGCCAAGCAGGATCCCCTGCATTTATGCACATGTACATGAGCTACTCTCTATATGTATTTGAGAGTCCTGGAAGTCCTGCTCCCTAACTTGAAGGCCTTTTCCCACCTGTCCTGGGAAGGAGGGTGCTGACTGACTCCAGCTACAAAAGCTGAGGCTTTTTTCTTGGGCTGCAGTGTTGTTTTGGGGCGGGTTGTTGAGGGGGCTGTTGCTGTTGGTTTTTGTATCTTTATTTTAGATTTTGTTGTGATTTATGTGGAAATTGTTCAGTTTGGCTTTGTATTTTTTAATGTTTTATTTACAGTTTATGACTACATTTGTTAAGTTGTAGTTATGTATTTTTTTCATGCTGTAAGCCACCTTGAGCATGGTTTGAACTGTGGAAAGGCAGCATACAAATAAAATTATGGATGTATTTAGGTATGTCTTGGTCTTCAGTTTTATTTCCCCTATATAATCCTCGGATATACCAATACATCATCAGATCTCATTCTCAAAATATTGATCATAGTCTACATTCTAGATTTAGCTGCATACAGAATCAGGATGCATAAATTAATGAATTTAGAAACCTGTCTGTCCTTGGTTTCAGAAGGTTGAGTTTGGAAGGCACACGGTTTCTGAGAAAATCTAACTTTTGGTAACATATACATGATAACTTGCTTAGTAGTTGTAGTAGCAGCAGTAATAATTATTAGCTCCGGTAGTTCTTAAATACACATCCAGTCAAAGTATATGAATAGCAGACTTTGATCATTTTTGGAAGCTGGATCACTCACAGGTTGGGCAAAGACAGCACGAGGCACATCAGATGGAAGCTGAAACTGCAATTCATCCTTATACCAGATGTGGAACCTATATAAGGTATGTTGTTGGACTCCAAACTCCTGTAAGCCAAAACCATTGACCATGCTGACTGGGGCTGAGTAGGGAGCACAGTGCTATCTGGAAAAGCTACAGGAGTTCAGACTAAATGTCCTCCCCATAGTAGCTGCTGTCCAGAGAATGAGAACTTCCTCACAATAAAAAACATGAATAATGAGCCTCTGGATAACCTAAGGCAGGGGTGTCAAACTCAAATTCATCGGGGGCCGCATCAGCAGTTTGGTCACCCTCAAAGGGCCAGTGACCCTCAAAGGGCCACCCTTCCCCTCTCCACTGTGTGGAAAAAATTTTTTTTTCTGGTTTTCCTCCTCTAAAAGGCTGGGAGGGAGGGAGGGAAGAGAGAGAGAAGGAAGGAAGGAAAGAAGGAAAAAAGAAGGGGTGAGAAAGAGAGATGGATGGATGGATGGATGGATGGAAGGAAGGAGGGAAAGAAAGAAAGAAAAATAAAGGGAGAGAGAGAGAGAGAGAAGGGAGGGAGGGAGGGAGGGAGGAGGAAGGAAAGAAGGAAGGAAGGAAAGAAGGAAGGAAGGAAAGAAAGAAAGGAATGAGAGAGGGGGAAGGAAGGAAAGGGTGAGAGAGGGGGAAGGAAGGGGTGGGAGAGAGTGAAAGAAAGAGGGAGAGGGAAGGAACGAAGGGGTGAAAGATAGAGAGAGGAGAGAGGGGAGGGAGGAAGGAGGGAGGGAGGGGTAAAAGGGAATGAGACAGAGAGAGAGAGAAGGAAGGAAGGAAGGAAGGAAGGAAGGAAAGAGAGAGAGAGGAGAGAGGGAAGATGCTGCTTGCTTCTCCACCCCCCCACCCGAAAAAGAAGGCTTTTGCGAGGGGGGGGCGGGAGGAGCAAGAAACGTCTCCGCTGTAGCGGAGGAGATGCTGCTCATTCTCCCCCCCCCTCCACCGCTGCCTGCTGTTCGCAGGGATTGGCGCAGCGCGGGGTGGTGGTGGGATCAGCAGGCTGGTGCGGGGGGCTTCCCTGACGCGGCAGAAAGCCGCGCGGGGCACCCCCGAGGCGGCAAAAAGCCGCGCTGGGCCAAAACGGCCGGGGGAAAAAAACCTTGCCGGGTTCTCCCGGCAAGGCAAAAATGGTGCGGGGGGCTTCCGCGAGGCGGCAGAAAGCCGCGCGGAGCACCCCCGACGCGGCAAAAAGCCGCCCTGGGCCAAAACGGCCCGAAGAAAAAAAGCCTTGCCGGGTTCCCCCAGCAAGGGAAAAATGGTGCGGGGGGCTTCCCCGACGCGGCAGAAAGCTGCGCGGGGCACCCCCGAGGCGGCAAAAAGCCGCGCTGGGCCAAAACGGCCCGGGGAAAAAAAACCTCTGCTCCCTTCCTCTCGCGCGCGCTGACCTTCGCCGCCCACCGCCAATCAGCGCACGCTCACGGGCCACATGACGAGGTCTCGCGGGCCGCATTTGGCCCACGGGCCTTGTCCTTGACACCTGTGACCTAAGGGGACATTTTTTTAATACTCCCCAGAACCTTCAACACACCTAATGAAAGTAAACACCCTTGTTCAGTTATGAATTAATTTTAGGAAAGTAACAATAAGGCATCCTCCAGCAAGTATCTTTCACCAGTCATTGGATTAAGTCTGAATTTACATTTCCTGGAAACGATCTCACCTTTCCCCAGGAAGGATGCCTTAGTTAACTGGTTGTGAGTTCTGATTAGCCAAAGGTTCCTCATGACTTCTCTGCATTTCTACAGGAAGATAACTGAATTGTGATTGCTGCTGACAGCTCACTACTTTTGCCTTTTGTCATTTAATGTAATTTCCATCCTGCCCTATAGTTAAGGAGACCACTCACTTTGTTTCAGAGCTAATTGCCGTCAGAAAGCTCCTTTCCTCTCAACTCCCACTTTGTTCAGTCCTGTGGGTGTTGTACTTTCTGGACAGCTCCACGTCACTCTTCTTCAAGCCTGCTCCAAGCCCATGGGTGCCTATGGGAGAAAGACAATTTCTTCACAGCTAGCTTGGTTCCTGATCTTTGTTTCCTCACCATAGAATTCATGCCCAAGCTCTGCTAGAAATTCCAGATCCTAATTTTGCTGTCTCTGAACCCTCACTGTAGACCAAAACCCAGTCATTTGGATCCAAGCTTTTCTCCCCAGTGGAAGGCAACCTCTCCACCTATCTCTGTCTCTAATAAGAACTCCTTAAGCTTATGTTCCAGGCAATATTGTTTTGGGCAGCCTGCATAATTAGTAATCCCTAACCAACTTGCTATTTTATCTTTTTGTTATTGGCCCTTCAAGTAGCTAACTGGAGAGCTGATTGTACCTTTCTGCAGGGAGCTCCTGATATCTGCTTGCTGTAGGTTGGGCAGCTGATTTTTGATCTGATGGGCAATGAAGGGCCCTGCCTTTGGGGTGTTTATCTCATCTGGATGGCCTTGCAGTCTCTTTCAGCTATATGAATCCATAAGTGCAAGTTATTAGAAATCTTGATCCTCCCAATTCATCATATATCTCCCTCGGTGATCATGTCAACAGAACCCTCCATAACAGCACTTATCCAAACTTTTGATTGTTTTAGCTGGCCCCTAGGCTATTTGGATAAATTTTGTTATGCTGCATATGATATTGCTCAACAATATACAATTTCTCTGTCTTCCTCCATGCATACAGATTTTGATTTATAAGGCAATCTTGTGAATGGGAGAGGCAGGGGTGGGGGATTTGAGAGGTGTTGATGTAGCTGCGGAATGTAAAACCCAGAGCACAATCACATTTTCTTTCCCTCCTTTCTTTCATTCATCTCTGCTCAAGCTCCCACAGCACAAGATATCCACTGCTCATGGGGGAGCCAGAAGGCTGGGTGTTTTGGTCCCAGCAAATCTCAGCAAAGCAGATGAGAGAATAACACTTTGCTTTGCTGCTTTATAGTCTCCATAAGGAAACACATAATTCAGCCTTCCTACCCAGTGGAGTGCTGATGAGATTTATTGGAAATGCAAGCCATCTTTATGAACACACTGGGAGCCAAATGTATGGCTGTGAATTCATTTGCTGGGGGATACTCAAAGAAGGAGAAGAAAAAGGAGATAAATATCAAACATGTTGCGGGGGGGGGGATCAGATGTCTGAAGCCACAAAATGTACATAAATAAAGCATACAGCAAAATTATTATGTCCTTCAGGTCCCTTCCAATGCTTGTCTGTGTTACAGAATCCCTACTGATAGCTTAGGATTTCAGGCATATTAGCAGCTAATCTTCGTGAAGATCAGTCATAAGGATATTTCAGAACATGCACACGCCAACAAAGTTTCCCACTGGGCACTGTGGCATTCAGCAGAGGCAAAACTCATAGTTAAATGGCAGTTTCAAAAACAAACAAACAAAGGGAATTTTAGGCCAGTGGTTTGTAGCTCTCCATGACTGTACCACAGAATAGGCAAATAAAAATGGGTGTTTTACTGCTGTGTAACACAGGAGTAAGTGGCCTATTCTAAATACCCATTTCCCCCCATTTACAGTGGAACTCACTTACAGCATCTCTGCTTAATTTGAGCACCCTAGAAATACAGGAACAGAGGAAGCTACCGTAAACAGAGTCAAGTCATTGGTCTATCCAGCTAAGTACTGCCTATACTGACCAGTAAATCAGGTCCTCCATTAAAAGAGGGCGTCGTAAAAGTGCAGCAACGCGGGACATATTTAAGCCTATGCGAGGCTACTGAGCGTCCTCTTTGGGGCCTTTCGCATCGGAACACCCACCCACCTATCCCTATATTTAGGGCTTGGGTTGACCTTGCTATGCCTGTCGTGTGTCGTCTGTCGTTGGGACAGGGGCACGTTAGGAATTTTCCCCATTTGGCTGATTGGCTGTTGCCACTTGGGTTTCACCTGCCGCATAGCAATTAGTCACAACTTGTAAGTTGCGGATAGGCTCTGGTTCAGGTGATAGGCGTGGCCACACGCCTATCCATGCAAATGCAGGATATTCCAGTACAGGAATCAAGGGACTCATTGGTTTGTTGTTCCCGAAAGGGTACGGCCTATGGCCGAGTCCTGGGGACATCAGGACGGCTGGAACGTAACCCTACCAGCAGCCGTCCCTGGTGTTCATCCTTGTCTGTCCTACGAATGTGGCTCTGGGACAGTTCTGCCTGCAAGGGTGCAGGGAGATAGTCGAACCAGAACCTATGCAACCACTCACTTGGTTGTAATCAATAAAGTTGTGGCCTAAATTTTGCCAAATACCAAACCAAATATCTGGCTCTTGTGTGAGTTTAATTCTGGGAGGGTAAAAGGTCTAAACATGCAACAGTTCTCCAGTTTCAGACAGGCATCTCTCCCAGATCTACCTGGAAATGTCATGGAAAGCAGATGCTCTACCACTGAGCAATGGACCTTCTCCATACCCTCTTAAACTTCTTCCACACACAATTTCCACACACAACCAATGTCAGTATCACTTATGTCTTCTTGTATTGAGGGGCAGCTGCTCAGTACAGATGCCTACACATCTCTATATTGACCCTTGATGGTTCTGCAGTCTGAGATGATGCACTGAATGTTGCCCATTTAAAGAGAGGAAGAAGGAACCAATATGAGGGCAGAGGTGTTCCATAGGGCTCCATGTCAATATGAAGACTGCAATTTGAAGGCTGCATCTGAAAGCTGTATCTTGCAACAGAGTGACTTGGAATGGGTGGTAACTGCTTAACAGTGTTGTGTTAACATCCTCACCTCTGCTCCTGAAAGTCACATGGATGTAGTTTAAAATAAACCCAGTGAACTCATGGATTTACCCATACTGTCAACCCGGAAGCACTGTTGCACGGCAGTCTTCTGGTGGCAATTGTACTAGTTCAAAACTGTACAAGGAATAGATATTTCTGTTGCCTACAATAGCATATTAGTTAAAATCAGTCCATTTTGTTCTTAACAATGATTTATTGCTGTCAGGAGGCATGGCTAAGCAATCACCTATTCTCTAACTGCTTTATTTATGTTGTCAAGTAGTTGTCTCTTTTCTGCACTTCTTGGAACACTGTCTTCTTCCATGGCACCAGTAGACAAACTATCTAGGAGCAAAAAACATTCTTTAAATAGTCATACATACAAACAATTACTATTCATTTCGCCATTTGCTTCTTACAGTTGGCCAATTTGTTGCATGTTAAAGGAGTGGGTTCCATTCTCTTTCCCAACTGTGTAGCTCTTTTATGAGATTTAAAGCAGTGCTTTTCTTTACGTTGCAGCAGAAATGATGCAAGTATCATGTGCCTGCTGTAAAACATCCATGCAAGAAAGAAAGCTGCCTCCAGTGTTAGGTTTATCCATTTTATGCATAGACTAATCAAAGCTAGATGACTAGCTTTGCCCTTGATGATACAGCAATGGGAACCAAAGAAATTAGGTCCTCTTCTGTGCAGCTATTTGAGAAGAGAGCACATGGGGAATTGAGAATATAGTGGCTGCTCTGTTACATCTTACATACTTCCTTCAAGTGGCTGATGGTGGAAACACGTAAAGGTATTTGAGTGATGAGAAGGAGATGAATGCAAGCCCATTGGCCTGACCTCCCCCACCACATCCCCCTGCAGTTTAGAAACTTGGAAGATCAGGGTTTTAAATCATGTAGTGAGTCACAATGAGTGCAAGAGATTTCATACTGCAGATGTTTCCTTTCTGCTTGCTGTAGAAAGTGATAAAGCTGGCAATGGTGGCAAGAAGGAGGGGCTGGGGTCAACAATATCATCCCTACTCTCCCCTCAAGTGGTGGTAATCGCGTCAAGGGACAAATGACTGAAGGGGACTTACTGAAGGAGGTTTGACAGAAGTGACTTCACCCACAGTATATATCAGGGGTAGTCATCATGATGATCTCCAGCTCTCATCAGCCCAAGCCAGCATGGCAAATGGTCAGGGCCAAGCTGATGGGAGTTATAGTCCAACAACATCTGGAGGGTACCACATTGAATACTCCTGGTCTTATGTCCTGTTTTCATCTCTGTTCAAGTACTATAAGGAGCACTTACAAGAACAACATAGCGATGAACATGTGCACACCATGATCAAAAACAACTCTGCTTTGATTCTCAAGAAAGTAAATTATTATTATTATAATTATAATTATTATTATTATTATTATTATTATTATTAATAACAATATTCCCCACCCATCTGGCTGGGTTTCCCCAGATACTCTGAATGGCTTACAGCACATATAAAAATATTAAACTATAGTAGTCTGGATTCATCTCAGAGTAAACCCAATGAATTGTATTCTACCAATAAGTTCCACCAGTGCAAGAATTTCCACTTGCATGACAGAGCTCCCCCACCCTTTTATCCCCCTGTTCATCCCCCAATCTGCTACATATGGTTGGGAAAAACCCTAGAACAGATTTAGGAGGTATAGGGCAGAGGAGAGGGAAAGAACAAACAGAAATCTTAGCACTACATTGGATTCTACCTACTGACATTAATAGACATGACTAATGTAGATCCAATAATTTCAATTGAGGAAGACTAGCATTTGATTCAATCCATTGTCTGCTTATAGCCTTAAGTCACAAAGATTACACAGCAAGGCTATGAACACAAATGAAATATTTGGGCAGCTAGGAAAGGAACCCAGTTCCTTTTATTCTACAACCGTCAGGTATCCATAATACCAAAGCCACTCTTTCTTATTTTTCTTGAAAATTTGAAATGTTGTAACAGTTCTCAACATGTGCAGTTCCAAAGTAATTCTAGCCCTCTCCCTGGATACTGAATACCATTAATGGGACCCTTTCCCTTCTCCCTTTCACCCTCCCTGAATTTTCTCTCTTGCAGAAGCCAGGCAATTGTCTACCCTTGCAAACTTCTGCATTAAAACCTGCCCCCCCCTTTGAAAATTTCCATTTCCATTGAAGTTCTGGATCTATTGAGGACTAATTTTGGAAGCGGCTTCATTTTGACAGTGTCAACATCTGAAGAAAAATCTCTACTTTTCCTGGGAGGAAAAAAACCAAACCGTTACAAGCAAAATTCATTTATCCAGGCTCTTGGTGTTTGGCTTGTCAAAAGCTGGAAATAAACATCATACTAACTACTTCAGAAATACCTAGAGAAACATTAGCAACTTTGGTAGCAAATGAGACCATTACCCTGGTGTAAAGACCATTATGCTGGTGTTTCAATAGTGCAATTTGCAGTGGTAAGGGGCTACTGAAACATCGCTTAATGGATTGCTTGATGGACTGATTGGTTGAAAGCCTACCTTTCCGGGTTGTCATTTGTTTATTATTTATTTATTTAGAGTGTTTTACCCCGCTCTTCAGCCAAGAAAGGCTCTCAGAGTGGCTTACATAAATTAAAACAAAGCAGTCCAAGCCTGCAGGCCTACAATCTAAAATAGGCTTCCTCAACCTTGGCCCTCCAGATGTTTGGAGACTACAATTCCCATCATCCCTGACCACTGGTCCTGCTAGCTAGGGATCATGGGAGTTGTAGGTCAAAAACATCTGGAGGGCCGAGGTTGAGGAAGCCTGATCTAAAATTATCTGACACACAAGGGAAAGAGGGTAGGGAGGGAAGAGGAATAAAGCAAACTCAGGTGCCAGTTCTGAAATAGGAGTTCTCATAATGACCAGCTCAGTGGTCGGTGGCACTTGTTGGAGCTGGTCTCTGGTCAAAGAATGGAATGTCCTTGCTTCCTATGTCTCCCACTGAGGTAACCTGATGGAATGGACTGCTCTTTCCATGGTGTGTCACATCATATTAAAAACACAAAATACCACAAATTATAGAATGATAATGTAAAATGCAACACATCTAAAAATATTATGGGTTGTATCCAACTAAATCATACTCAGGGTGCATTCAGACATGAGAATTGTTACCGTAGTTTGTCTGGTTATACCAGTAATGCAATAGCTTCTGTCCCAGTTTCTAATGTTTTTTTTACACTGCATTAACTGTTGTGTAATGGAATTGCGGCTTTTTGACCGATATACGACTGTGCTGCACTAAATTCAAGTCACACCAGTGGTCTTGGAGTGACACGGCAGTGGACACCATTGGATCCTTTATGCCGAAGCATGCTTCTGTTCTCTCATGATTCACCCACGAAAATGACAGCAAAGAGCTGTAAATGGGAATAACGCCCCAAATTTAATCACATGGCAAGAGCCATGAAAACCAAGGGAAAATTACAGCACAAAATCCCCATGATCTTTGAGCTTAAAGGGGATGCTGGTGCTTTTTGTGTGTGGAAGAAATTAGCACAGAACATCCATTAAATCCCACTAGATTTCTAGAAATAGCTTTTTACATGATGTGAAAGATCACATAAAATGCAGAAATCTTTTGGTAAGGAAACATCTGGAACGTGGGGTGAAATCTGTCTGAATGCAGTCATTAGTCCGTTGAAAATAATGGACATGAGTAAATTAACTCCATTGGTTTCAGTTGGTCTACTCTGAGTATGGCTTGGGTGGACACAATCCAATAGCAACAGCTCAAAAGAACAGCAGTAGTAATAGACTTACAGAGTAACAAACCAGATAGCAGCAGGCAGAGTGAAATGCACTTTATCAGAATAGAAGAATGGTGATGAGTTGAACCTTTAGAAAGTGTTGAATATTTCAGGGCCAGCTGTACCACTAGTCAGAGTAAGATGGGTGCCTCAGGCAGCTGATTGGGGTGACATGAAAGGGCAACAAATTTGAATTTATTTATAATTATTTTATTTTTACTGCTGAGGGAGGATTTTCTGCTTCAGATGCCAGAATAACTTTACCTGTCTTGAGTACTATACACCATGACTTGGGAAGGGATACCATTTGCCGTTCTGCCTCAGGCAGCAAAATGTATTGGACTGGTGCCAGAATGTTAGGACAAAGACTTTGGGCAGGATTCACCTAACCAGCCCCGACAGCAAAGCCTTGTGCTACAACTTCCACTTGTGCAATGGGGATTTTTCCCCTCCCCCTTGCACCCCCCCCCAAAAAAATTGGCTTGCGGGACCAACATCTGGAACAACATGGGGGGGCTGAGGGAGGGATTGTTCTATCTGGCAAGCTGCAATACTTGCGCAGACAGAAGGACTGGAAGAGTGTGATGTTGAATTCCAACCTTTGAGCTAGATGCAAAAAGGAGAAACACTGTAATTTCCAAAACTGACATTGCAAATGCAAATTTTAAGTCCTATGCTTCAACACATTAATATAATTCTGAAAAACAGTATTTCCCTCTACATATTGCCACATACAAAAAAAAATGTTCCATTTGGAGAAATAGCAAGCTAACTGTTAATTTCCCCAAAGAAAATAAGTTATTATGAATGTTTCCGTCTTCCTGCAGTTCCTTGCACTTGAGTTTAGAGCTGTCAAATCAGCAGACACATTCCAGAGAAGGGAGATTTAGAGAAAGAAAAGCAGGGATTTAATATCACATTAAGGAGCTATTTACCCAAACAGTGAGATGGCTTCTTAAAATTGACAGCAAGCACCTCGTCACTATAAATACACAACCTGTTATGTTTGCCTGCCCTCTAAGCCTATGTGACTTTTGAGTAGGGATGGGGGAAGAATCTGGTTCAGTTTGTATTAAAGGTGATCCTACCACGTCTGTCTACAATATATGAAATGAAATGCAGCCCTGCTTTGAAATCCACACACTTCCCCAAATTTTGCAATATCGTTCTCCAATTAATGAAATGCAACACTAGTGTATGGGTACGTTTATGCACAGGTGAGCATGAAGGTGCATATATTCTTGAAAATCATGCAAGTCATTTGGAGAAATGGCTGTGCAAAAGTGGGTATATCTTGCAAAATTGCATACAAATATGTGTGTATTAGGATAAATTGTCACTAAAATGTTAGTGAATTTTCACAAAGAAGTTCTTTTATATATTTTATGTTTTTAAAATTGGAAACCAATGTGGAGAACTGAACTTAAGACTGGGAAAAGATGGGAAACGGAGAGAAACAAAAATGGATGTATTCAACCTCCCTACTTCTAAGAGCCAGAACAGAAGCTTCTGAGTATCTCGATTATTCTTACTGTAAAGAGTCACTGAAATACTTCCTTAACCCAGGGAGCACAGTACAGTACTGTCAACAGTGTAAGGGAGACTGGAGTATTACTATTTGTAAGTCTGTGGGTTGGCTGAGACTAGGCACAAAATGCCGCTTGGTGTTTACAAACTGATGATTACAGTCTAATTGGAAATAGATTTCTCTCTCTCAGATGCATCTTATGTTTCTTCTTTACAGCACCTGCAGTAAACATGTCGTTGGCAGGTTCAGCCGATACGTCTCTTTCACCGACTCTGCAACACTTTGCTTTTTGCATGGTTGACCTTTCTCTTTTTTTCTGTGGGGACAAACAGGATGCTGTGGTGTGCCTGAGATGCCAAATGGCAAAGGTATTCCTTTTGAAAGTGGTACTTGAGGGACAGTCCCTTCCCTTCCCCTCCCCGTCCCTGTTATTGGAAGTTCAGATGATCCATTACCTTCTACTGAGCAGGTAAAAGGAGTTGATAGAAGTACTATAACAGGTAAGCCAATAAATAATGTGTACATTCCTTTAGGGCACTATGAAAGCTTCACCGCTTAGAACTTCCAAATCCATCTTGTATATCTCATGCAATCTTTCAGATGAGGTGCCTCTTAAACCAAGAGCTGAGGGGCTTAGAATCCCTTAAAATAACTTCCCAGATGCCAGACGCAGCATGCTGGCTAAAGTCCAGCTCAGCCTTCAGGTGCAAACATCTTCCTGCATCGCCTTTGCTGTCATATGTCATCCTTACCTCAACTCTGTTTAAGGGCTTAAGGCTTAGTCATGCTGGATCCCCTGGAAACACTTTAAAATCACCAAGTATTTTGCAGAATAGGGCTTCTATTACACTTTGAAATGTGAAATCACTTTGGGGGGGGGGAGAGAAGACTATAAGGGCCAAAAGCAACCTTGCCTCATAAGGCAGGCAGGCCAGTCTCTTGATCATGTTTGTTATTTATTTACTTTCTAAAAGGATTTTGTTTTCCTTTTAAGGTAGTCATTTCAGTTCTTTCCTTTGCATAAAACTTAGCAGAAAATCAGCTGAAAGCAACTTTACAAAGCTATTTATTTATTTTATTTGTTTAAAATAGCATACCCTCAAAGTGTCCCTATTTTCCAGGGACATCACTGATTTAGAGAAGCCATCCCAGTTTCTGATTTGATCCCAAAATATCCCACTTTCCCTTAGGATGTCCCTATTTTCAATGGAGAATTGTTGGAGGGTGTGGAGTTATCCAACCCCTGAGCTGTCTGAAGGCAGTACTGTATAGGGAATTTTTTTTAATGTTTAATGTTTATATATATATATATATATATATATATATATATATATATATATATATATATTGGAAGCTGCCCAGAGTGGCTGGGGCAACCCAGTAAGATGTATGGGGTATAAATAGTAAAATTAACTTTATGGAATGGGACGTCCCTATTTTCATCGGAGAAATGTTGGAGGGTATGAAATAGGCATACCCTGCCTTCCCACATGGAAGTCAAAGTGGCTTGCAAAAATAATATGATTTACTGAAAGATCAATATACAAAAACAGCAACCAAAAATAAAAGCCTAGTACTCCTTGGTGGTATGTAAATTCCAGTCTGTGGATTACAGGAAAACCAGAAGGGACCTACATCCCCCTACACAGCTTTTGCTAGCTTGCTTGTTTGTAATTTATAATCTCCATTCAGTTTTATGAAATCATACATTTCTTTTAAAAAAGAGGATAAACTGAAATTATTGCCTTCATAATTTGGTATGCATTATATCATCTCAAATAATTGTTTTGGGTTATGTGAAAAACATATTTTGCTACAGCCGTATTACCTTGTGAAAACTTCCCAGGCCATGCCATATGCAGTGCTAACAACTTATCTTTTGTAACATTGCTCTTATTCACTGCTTTTGTGAGGTTAAAAGGGGGACAACTATTGGCCTAAAATTAGGATGAGTCATTGAGCTTGGCTTGTGGGTTTCATTAAGAGCCCCCCATAATTTGAGCACAGTATAACACAATACACATTCAATAGCATATGTTACTTCTGTTATTAGGAAGAGAGTACGCCCAGCTGAATGCTTTTGAATTATGGTGCTGGAGGAGACTCTTGAGAGTCCCATGGACTGTAAGAAGATCAAACCTATCCATTCTTAAAGAAATCAGCCCTGAGTGCTCATTAGAAGGACAGATCCTGAAGTTGAGGCTCCAGTACTTTGGCCACCTCATGAGAAGAGAAGACTCCCTAGAAAAGACCCTGATGTTGGGAAAGATTGAGAGCACAAGGAGAAGGGGACGACAGAGGATGAGATGGTTGGACAGTGTTCTCGAAGCTACTAACATGAGTTTGGCCAAACTGCGAGAGGCAGTGAAGGATAGGCGTGCCTGGCGTGCTCTGGTCCATGGGGTCACGAAGAGTCGGACACGACTGAACGACTGAACAACAACGCCCAGCTGAATCTGTGTATAGTTCTTCAGCTAAGGTGTCAAACCATATATATATTACTTTGGTTTGCAGCTAGAAAAAACATTCTGTCACTGCCAGCCTTTTTTTCTGAGTCTAATTTATCAAATCTGGTGTTTCTTCAGCGTCTCATATTCTGTACCTCTGTTCCTGATCCTCCACCTCCACCTCAGCACTCTCTTTCATATCCCAGCATGTGTTTCTGTTACTACTAAACAAGTTCATTTTCAAAAGGTCCTATGACCTTTCTCAAATGGCCATGCCAGAGCAAGGTGTATGTCCTAGCAAATCAGCAGGCGGTAAATGAAACAGGGTAAAACAAACAAACAAACATCTATTTCTGTATTTCTGATCAGCAGTCACTGTGTTGACTGCTTTCATATATATAAGGCAGGAATGCATGTGTGACAAGACTCATTATCCATAAATCACTGGTTTGACTATCATTAATTTTCCCTGGTTACAAAGCTACAACAGGTTTCTGCACCCTCATTAGCTCAGCGCTGACACAAGCCAGAAGAAATACCACCTGCCGCGCTTCAAGGGACCTGCAGCATCTTTGAATCAGAGACTTTCTTTCTTAAAGTCATGTAGAGCAATGATGCTTGTTTATATTGTGTTCCTACTCAAAGGATCAAGCTGTCATGCGTCACACTGGGATGTATTGATTTTGCACTTTTTTAAAAAGCACAGCACCTCCTTCCTTCTAACTTTTATTTTAAGCTTGAGAATAAGGCAAAT
The DNA here is from genome assembly GCA_034641385.1 of Darevskia mixta. Lineage (NCBI taxonomy): Eukaryota > Metazoa > Chordata > Lepidosauria > Squamata > Lacertidae > Darevskia > Darevskia mixta. The sequence continues at coordinate 5,916,496 of JAWWNH010000001.1, read as the reverse complement.
GCAGCAATTCATGAAGAAATATAAGACTCTTTCATTCAAATCATACTCCCAGCAACCTGACCCATTTGCATAATCTCTAAAAGAAGTGATTTCTTGTTGTCTATGTTCTCCATTTGACTTGTCTACCAGGAAATTCATGCTCATCTGCTATGGATGAGTGGTAGTAGCATGGGGAAGGGGGTTGTGGGCATGTTTTAATCAAGGACTCGTGTGGGACACCAGCCAAGAGCTGGGTCTCACCATTCCTCCTAGAAGACACACAGAACATCCCTGCATCTTCAAAGTGCAGAATGGAATTAATAGCATTGGGCCATCTTTTCAGGAGAATTTGTGTCATGCTCCTGTCCTATAACACAATGATAGTAGCTCTTACTTGATAGTAAGAAAGAGAAGAAGAAGAAGAAGAAGAAGAAGAAGAAGAAGAAGAAGAAGAAGAAGAAGAATTTGGATTTGATATCCCACTTTATCACTACCCTAAGGAGTCTCAAAGCGGCTAACATTCTCCTTTCCCTTCCTCCCCCACAACAAACACTCTGTGAGATGAGTGGGGCTGAGAGACTTCAGAGAAGTGTGACTAGCCCAAGGTCACCCAGCAGCTGCATGTGGAGGAGCGGAGACGCGAACCCGGTTCACCAGATTACGAGTCTACCGCTCTTAACCACTACACCACACTGGCTCTATTTAGATCTCTATTTAGGCTAATAATGGTACAGGCTCGGCAGCAAGGTCCAGAAGTTGAGCAAAGCAAGAGAGGAAGAACTGAACAGAAGTGATGAGGATGTCCCAAAGGTTGTCAAGCTTTTAAAGATGAGACAGGGCAAGCTCACTTGCAAGATTGTCTTACCTTAGGAGATTGCCACATGTGCAAATGTGGATTCCGTCAGGCCTGATGCATCTAATTCCACCTATGGAGGCAGTGCCTACTTCTCGGTGGCAGCACAGTGTCTTTTCTCTCAGACTCCAGCTCCTCCCCCAGCTCTTGCTGCTCAGCCCTTCCCATTGGACTGGTCAAAGTCTTCCCTGCTCCGCAATAAGGCTCTGCAGAGGACTGGGAAGGGAGAGAGTTCTGTGTCCCACAGAGCCAATCCTGCACCTCCTAACCTAGTCCTCTGCCCTCAGGCATGGTGGAGAATGTTGTCCTGTTGCCAAAGGCAGATTCAACTCTCTCTCTTTTATGTAAAGGTAAAGGTAAAGGGACCCCTGACCATTAGGTCCAGTCGTGACCGACTCTGGGGTTGCGGCCCTCATCTCGCTTTAGTGGCTGAGGGAGCCGGCGTACAGCTTCCAGGTCATGTGGCCAGTATGACTAAGTCACTTCTGGTGAACCAGAGCAGCGCACGGAAACGCCGTTTACCTTCCCGCCGGAGCGGTACCTATTTATCTACTTGCACTTTGACGTGCTTTCGAACTGCTAGGTTGGCAGGAGCAGGGACCGAACAACGGGAGCTCACCCCGTTGCTCTTTTATGTACGATGGATTATTCTGATTATCAATGGGTGCTGACTTTCTCTTCCCCATATTCTTGCAATAATAAATCAACAACACCATTGCAAAACACACACACACACGATTAAAAAGAAAATGTGGTTAACCACCCTATCATTTACAATCCAATTCATATGAAATACATCTGACTTTAAAACAGGCAATTAGTTCGCAGCAACGGCTATAGCGCTGAAGGGAAATCACATCCACTTCCCTCATATCTTCTGCTCTTGTTCCTCCAGCAGCAGTTGCCAGATGGCGCTGTGACACACATTTCCTAGTATTGATGATAAAGTGATGGATGCTCCCTCTGCTACCTACGGAGTACATGAAGACTTATATTAGCCCAAAATGAATAGCACTGTGTCAGCTGAGGGCAAGTATTTATTCCTAGTAAGTTGCCGTTATTTTCTGCCATGTTGTCATATTATCTGCAGGGCCAGCAGCTACCTATCTAATAGGTGAATCACTGTGTCTACTGAGCTCTGTGAGTTGAGTTATACCTCTTGGGCTCGGGATCACTCCTCCTACTGTTCTTACTGATCGCACTTCGCATCAAATATTTCTAACACCTGGGCCTGGAGCTTTCTGTCGCTTTTCATTTCACATCATCATTTGCATCTGTGAAGCGCAAAAGGCAGCAAAGCCCACTGTGCTTTGTGGCAAAGCTGCTGGGGGCAGTGGAGAAACCCCTGCCTGGTGTAGGCAGAGGTTCACCACAGCTGGCATCTTTCTGAACACTGCCAGGCAGGGCTGAAAGGGATCCCTCACACAGTCCAGCTCCTTGCCCTAACCCTGTAAGCTGCTTTCCCTGCTAGTACAATACAGGACATTGGAAAGCTCATATGTGAATCATGTTCCTGGGCTTGAAACAATATTCCAATTATGTACTGAATTTCTTGAAGATTTAGTTTCGTCTGTCTTTTTAAGCAAACCAGTCTGGTTCACACTTCCTAGACCAATACAGGGATCGGAATGCAGTCATCGTTCAGTTTTTGCACTTCAATGAATTTTGCAATCAAGTCCTAAGCTTAAAAATCCCTACCAAAATACGTATTAAAATGTATAATCTTCTTTGAAAGCCATCCAAGTTGGTGGTCATTACCATGGGAGCGAGTTCCATAGGTTAACTGTGCACTATATGAAGAAGTATTAATATTCCAGGATTCAGCTTCCCTGGATGCGCCTTTCCACTGATCTGGAATGGCTTTTCTTACAGTCTTAAAAGCAGAGTGTTTTTTGTCAGGGAAGAAGAAGAAGAAGAAGAAGAAGAAGAAGAAGAAGAAGAAGAAGAAGAAGAAGAAGAGTTTGGATTTGATATCCCGCTTTATCACTACCTGAAGGAGTCTCAAAGCGGCTAACATTCTCCTTTCCCTTCCTCCCCCACAACAAACACTCTGTGAGGTGAGTGGGGCTGAGAGACTTCAAAGAAGTGTGACTACCCCAAGGTCACCCAGCAGCTGCATGTGGAGGAGCGGAGACGCGAACCCGGTTCACCAGATTACAAGTCTACCACTCTTAACCACTACACCACACTGGCTCACATCTGAAGCAGAGAAGTATTGAAGCCTTCCCCTTGCAATTCCAATTTACACTGCGGTTCCTCTCCCCCAGAACTTGCTTTGGCCCCCGCAGCATTCCAAAGCCTCTGGGTTTTCCTTTCCACTGAAGGGAAAGTTCAGTGAGTAATTTGAAGAGAGGAAAAGATGGGTGGTGCATAAGGCATAAAGCATAAGACATCCCCATTTCCTGGGGACAGTCCCCGGATTTACAAATCAGTCCCCATACAAAATCAATTGAAGTTGAAAAGTGTCCCTGGATTCATTGAAAAAAAAATCTGGTAGCCTTAACAAAGCAGCCCTCCCCCCACCCCACTTCTGGCTCAAAATTTCCCCCGTCCAGAGTTGTTTTGCTCTACAAAAAGCAGATTCAGGAAACATATTCACATGCAAAGTGCACAAGCAGCTAGCTAACATGTCGCCTTAGATAGAATAAACACTGCTGTCTGTCTGACCTTGAAACTTGAGAAATTCCCAATCTCCTCTATAGCTGACAGGAAATACAAGAAAGAAGAAGCAGGTTTCTACTTCCCTTGTCATCTTTAAAGTGACATTCCATTTGAAGGGTGTCACGTTTTCGTCTCCCTAGCTAAATCTCGGTGTTTGCGGGGAGTGAACTCGGCGAGCAAAACTAGTTTGCCTAGTATAAATAAGAAGAAAGGGGGCATCACACGAAGTGTGTGTTTTCGAACAGTAAAATACAGGGTGAGGATATAAAGGAAGAAGGAGCTGAAAGTGAATTGCAATACTAGGGGAACTGGATCAGAGATTACTTCTTTCAAGGGACTCATCTAGATAAGTGTAAAGCATGCTCCGGCACAGTAGCTTCCCGTTGTAGCAGCTCTACTCAATAAGAGTCCTTTACAAGTGGCTATGGGACAATATATACACGTGACATATATTTACATAAGAACGTAAGACGGGTCTTGCTGGATCACACCCAAAGTCCCAGTGGTTTAGAACTCAACAGTGGCCAAGCAAATGTCACAAACAAGCAAAGTCACAAACAAGATAGGAAGGCAGCAGTCCTCTATTGTTTGCCTTAAGCCACCTCATAGGTATACTGGTCCTAACCAAGGAGGTTCAACCTAGTTACTGCGGCAGATAAATAGAGGTCTTCATCAATTTTATTGAATTGTTTTTCAAGCTGTCAAAGCTTGGTGGTTCTCCCTAACCCTGGTGGTTGTGCAACACAAGAACCCATCATTAATTTCAAAAGGTCAGGGAAGATGGCCCAGGAGAGGTCATTTTCTGGGGCAGACCCCCCACCCAGGCACCCAGAGGTGCACCTGGTATCTTCTTTATGTCATATGCTGTCTCTGTCATATGCTGGAAACACACCTCTTTGTCCTGGCCTTTGACATCATGTGGACCTACCCTACCTTTGTGACTGTAATTTGTCTTAAACTGTTTTTACTATCATGTTTTAAATTGTGTCACCGAGGCAATTGGAGGATGGATGGTGGCTAACAGATTGAGGTTGAATCCTGATGAGACAGAAGTACTGTTTGTGGGGGACAGGAGGCGGGTGGGTGTGAGGGACTCCCTGGTCCTGAATGGGGTAACTGTGCCCCTGAAGGACCAGGTGAGCATCTTGTGAGTCATCTTGGACTCACAGCTGTCCATGGAGGCTCAGGTTAATTCTATGTCCAGGGCAGCTGTCTACCAGCTCCATCTGGTACGCAGGCTGAGACCCTACCTGCCTGCCGACTGTCTCGCCAGAGTGGTGCATGCTCTGGTTATCTCCCGCTTGGACTACTGCAATGTGCTCTACATGGGGCTACCTTTGAAGGTGACCCAGAAACTACACTTAATCCAGAATGCGGCAGCTAGACTAGTGACTGGGAGTGGCCGCCGGGACCACATAACACCAGTCCTGAGATTGACTGCCAGTACGTTTCCGAGCACAATTCGAAGTGTTGGTGCTGACCTTTAAAGCCTTAAAACGGCCTCGGTCTGTATACCTTAAGGAGCGTCTCCACCCCCATCATTCAGCCCGGACACTGAGATCCAGCGCCGAGGGCCTTCTGGCGGTTCCCTCATTGAGAGAGGTGAGGTTACATGGAACCAGACAGAGGGCCTTCTCGGTAGTGCCCGCCCTCCCATCAGATGTCAAGGAAATAAGCAGCTATCCTATTTTTAAAAGACATCTGAAATTTTTAATACTTAATGCTGTATTGTTTTTAACACTTGATTTGGAGCCGCCCAGAGTGGCTGGGGAAACTCAGCCAGATTTGGGGGGGGGGTATAAATAATAAATTATTATCATTATCATTATCATTATCATTATTATTATTATAAATTGAAATCAGAGTCATCCTCTCATTGGCTCCTTTTGGACTAACAAAAGTGGAGTTCAAATATTAAGTATCCATCAGTTTCCTTGCCATTCTGACCTACTTTAACCTGGTACAGGGGGAGTTTTTATCTGTTTTGCTTTTTGAAAAATGCATTATTTCTTTAATGACATTAAGTCAAAACTATGGTAACCTTGCCAAATGCAACTTGTGTACCTGCTCATTCCACCTTGCTTGTGTCTGTTCAAAACATGTAGAATCAAGGACAACGTTCAGTTTCTCAGAAATAAACAGCCACCAACGCTTCAGATCCCTTGACCTTCAGCTTCTTTCAGTGTTCTCTTGGAGTTTTCCTCATCCTGTGAGAGAGTTTTTATTGACAAAAAAAGAAGGCAGTGCTGCCGAGTTTATCTTCTCCATTCCACAAATGGCACCTTCCGTCTCGGGCAAAGTTTCATTGTTGGCTTAATTTCCTTCACTTGGGTTCTCATGTTTAGCATACAAAGAGACATTATAGATTCCCTGTCAAACAACGGAACCCACTCCAGATTTGCTTTACCATTGTGTCAATCACTTTTAAGGAGGTGGGAGGAAATCGGGAAACAAATACCCATTGTATTTGGACCCAATAGAAATGAATGCCGCCCCGGCCACATTTATTTAGCAGCAGTTATTCCTCGACTCCCACTGATGACTTTGAAAGTACAAAATACAATGTGCCATATCTTGTATTGATTTTGACTGCTAAATGTTTTATGACGAGAAGTCGCCCAGCATGAATTCTGAATAGGAGATCAATAGGATGCTTAAGATATCGTGCAATGTCTGCCTAATTAACATGCTTCCTGTTCCTTTTTCTAGGACTGCTAGCCAGTTTTCATGTGTATCTGATGAGTACCATCACTTGCTGACCTTCTATTATTATCTTCTAGATTATGGGTTCAAATTCTTATTTTTCTTATTTTATAACTCTTATTATATCAGGTAAGCGGTTCCCGAAAACTTTCTGCAACTTTATTATAAGGGTCTCTTTTAAAATTTGATCTGGTAGAATATGAAACTGTCAAGCAGAGAGGGGAAATGTGTTGAATATTTAGTGAAAGTATGGCCTACAACACAAAGTTGTAGTGTGAAATGTTCAGTGTTCCAGCCCGCCCGCCATACTTTCACCCAGGAGAGTTCATCAGTCATCCCCCTGCAGGCACTGTTTTTGGTTTTTCCATTACAGTTGTTTCTAAAGATTTCTTGCATTTCTGCAAGCCCTTGTGTTCTCCCAAACCTGATGATACTCTTTAGTTAAGGATAATATATAATGTGAGGATAGCCCATGAAACAGCAATGTGGCACCATTAAGACAAGCACATAATTGATTTTTTTACTGTTTGGTCTGGTGTAATTTAATGGCTGAGAGAATAATTATATCAAGAAAAGGTCTAGACTACAGATTTTCAATCTAGCTTGAATCCTGAAAATAGATAGAGTTTTATTTGGTGGGGGTGGGGTGGCTTCATGGTCAGGAGGACAAATGAGAATCGATCTCACTGGCATAATCAAACCAACAAACACTATTACATTGAAATGTCACTTTATACTACTGGTGAGCACAGTCTATTTCATCTGCTGAGCATGTGCAGAAAGGCTTTCCCTTACCATTGAGCAACTGCAACCTGTCTCAAGCATAGCTGTCAACTTTCGGATTTGAAAATAAGGGATTTTTCCAAACTTTCGGATTTGAAAATAAGGGATGCCGCAAGGGCGGTGCAATGGCACCAAGTAGCCTCGCCACCCTGCGCTCCAGAGGCTGCGCGCGAACGGGTGAGCGAAAGAGCGAGCGCATAGACGGCAGGCAGGCTGGCTGTCTGGTTGGGCTTGAGGGTCTGGCTGCACAAGGCATGCAAGCTCCGCCCCCAGTCGGTCTCAGACTCCTTATTGGCAGCTGAGCAACACAGCTGAGGAGCCTCCCTGGCCGGCCGGCAGGGAGGGAGAGGAGCTGCTTCCTTTGAAATCCGGGAAATTTAAGGGATATCAACAATCCGGGATAGCAGCAGGAAACGGCATTGGAATAAGGGAGTTTCCCGCAAAAAAAGGGAGGGTTGACAGCTAAGGTCTCAAGATGTATAGAATTGGTTACTGTTCTTTTTATAAATTTACATTGTAATCCTATGCATACTTATCCATTTAACTTAACGGGACTTTTCTCTGAATAGACATGCATAGAATTGTGTTGTTATGCAACCTACAGAATTGTTGGCAGCAATTGTTGGGTTTTGGGTAGGTGTATCTCACCTTTATTTCAGCAACTCTGTTATGCTGAAAGAATATATGATTCAGTGTTATTATATATAGAGAGAACACACACACACACACACACACACACACACTGTCATGCTGAAACCCCCATGGAACACAAACAACAGAATTAAGCCTTTCTTGAGTCATCTCTCCAACTCTCCAAACAAATAAGGGTTTATGCAAAATGAAATGATACTTTTTCAACAGCAGGGAGATCTCCTGTAGCAAAAAGGCAGGAAACAACTGACTAGAGATTTAGATAATTTAATTCTCTTTCCTCTATCACTGTCTCCATGGAATCACTTCTGTCTCTCTTTTGAAACCTGAGTCTGAACATAAAAATGAAAGGTGCCTGCATGAGACATTTCCCTTCACAGCAGCTCCAAAGATCTCTGATTAGTCCTTATTAGGTTGACCACGGCAGAGGAAAGTCCCTGTGTTCAGGGCTGGCCTCCAGTTTCAGAATTTTATCATGATTCTGATTATTTCAGACATTTTGCTCAGCTGCTGAAATAATGAAAATCTTGCCTGTTGAGCTGCTAGCTGTCAAAAAAGGTGGGGGGGGGGACACATGCCAGCAGGACTACATTGGTCTACTCTTTCACTGACCCAGAAACAAAATATTAATTTTAAAATCAACAACCATCACCTTTTGTGCAATTGTGAACCAATCTCATCATTAAGTCAGGAAGAGAAGGAGTTTTTCATTTCTAATACTTAGGTTTTGAATTAGGTAACTTTACAAATTATTCTATAAATTATTCTGATCATAATTCTTATGCGGAACTGTTTGTGCAGTTCAGGTATGAACTCAGGGTGGATTCTCGGATAACCTTCTCTCACGCACACTCTCTCAACCCCATCCAATTATTTTTTCCAGTGACTGAATGCAGATTAAGATGATCTGCTAACTTCAGGATTTTGCACAGTTTATCCAAATAATATGTCCAAGACTCTCACCTTATATTAGACTCTTCAGATGAATCCTTTGGGTTCTTTCCCATTACTCCATGACAGTGTCCAAGAATAATTTCTTCATGTCTGGTACCAACATTTAATAAGCACATACATACAAACACACACAAACACTATGTTTTGAAAAACTGGAGGATTTGTTATTTCCTTTTAGCTTTCTTGGTTTACACTGCTTTCATTTCCAGCTGCCTAATTTGCATTTATAGCCAGACATGGCTTCATGGCATGTCAAATGCCCTTTAGCTACTTTTCCTTGTCTCCAAGAGTCTAGAGTCAGCTCTTCAATGTACTTTCATAAACGGAGGCCGAACTCATTTGCTCACACATGTTTTGGGGCCTCATAAAAACCTGTCAGTATCACTGGCTCCCACTATCCCTGGAATCTGCTTCTGCCAATCAGCTACCACACCCTGTTGGCTCCTTGTGCCTATGTATTGGAAATGCAAGATGGAACTATGGAATTCTGGGACTTGTAAATTTATTTCACATAAGGAGGCACACATCTGACACCCTACTATGGACCCTGCAGCTTCCTTTATGTGTTTCCTTTCTCTGTGGTCTAAAAGAGAATCTGAGTCAGCACAACTTCTGGCTAGGTTGGTTCAATCAATCCCCATTACATGCAAAGAGGGCAGAAAGGCCATAACTCCTGCTTCCAATGTCACACACCTCCACTAGTCCTGTCCCAATACCGATCTACATGCAGATCATGCCTACAGTCACTCTGAAATTTTCCCTTGGCAATGTAGGACTCAGTGAGTTCTACACTGAATCCATCCATGTTCTAAGGACCTATTGGCTAATGCCTGTGCCATCAGTAGGAATCAGTGACAAACTTCCACACTCCATGCTCAGGTACTTATGAAATCATTACTTTTTTTAAATTAAAAAATATCTGATTGAAAAGCTGAACACTCACTGTTGTATTACTGCTTTGGAAAGCTGCTTCTCAATTATAAATAATAATTTCTAAAACCTAGTGAACACCCATAAAGCTACATGCCCCCTAATCTCAATATCAGTGATGTGACGCTCTCTCTTTTTTCTATATGGTTTGAAGCTATGCACTTCCTTTCAATAGCACTGGTGTTCATTTATAATACTGTTGTTTTTAAATGGTGAACCCTTTGTGCCTCTTCAAATATGTCCCCTGCTTTAAGCCTACATACACTCCAACATTTCTCTGATGAAAATTGAGATGTCCCATTCTTACTGGTTTGCCCCAGTCACACTGGGCAGCTTCCAACATATGCAAAAACATAATACAGTCGTACTTTGGAAACTGAACACCTTGTGAGTCGAACATTTTGGCTCCTGAATTCCGCAAACCAGGAAGTGAGTGTTCTGGTTTGCGAACATTCTTTGGAAGCCAAACGTCCAACAGGGCTTCCATGGCTTCTGATTGCATGCAGGAAGCTCCTGCAGCCAATCAAAAGTCGCGCCTTGGTTTTCAAATGGTTTCAGGAGTTGAACGGACTTCTGGAACAGATTCAATTTGGCTTCTAAGGTACGACTGTAAAACATTAAACTTTAAAAAAAAAAAAAACCTTCCCTATACAGGATTGCCTTCAGACAGCTCATGGGTCGGATAACTCCATACCGTCCAACATTTCTTCAATGAAAATAGGGACATCCCAAGGAAAAGTGGGACATTCCAGGATCAAAACAGAAACTGGTATGGCCTCTCTAAATCAGAGCCGTCTCTGGAAAATAGGGACACTTTGAGGGTATGAGCCGACCTGCACCCCCCCACATCAATAAGACTCTTACATCATTGTCCTAACTCTCATTCAGCTAGTTATGTTTCCTGCTAAGAGTTTCCCCATTATCTAGAAGCACCCTGAGGGTGGAAAAGCGGGGGGACAGGGACAGCAAGTGACCAGTAACTGAATCAATTCCTAGCACTATCCACTGGTGTAAATGAAAAGGAAAAATAGCTGTCAGAGAAGCGAGATAAGGTAGCAAAATTCAACAATCTTCCAAGGCTTATAGAGCAGCAGAGCACTGCAATGACATCCTGTATATTTGCGCTGCAGGAGGCTTATTTGTGATTAAAGCACCCCAGTTCCTTTGTAACAACTGCAGATTATATTGCATGTGTCAGAGAGACAGCGAGAGGATGCCAGCCTGCTACTACCGCCTTTCCACTGTAGGGTTCTTCCCTCAAACAACATTTGTCACCATATGGGTGCCTTCAGTTCAGCATAATTTCAGCATGATGGAGACTGGCAAGAAGACTGGAGAAAGGGATGCCGTTGCATACTGTGAGCCTAAATTCCCGCTCTTTCCTCTCTTGTATGTTAATCATCCTCAAGTGTAAGGCAGAATTCCTTGCCGCTAAACAAATCGCAGGAGAAAGCTTGTAAACGCTCTCCTCTTCTTAGAAAGAAGCTCAGCTGCCACCCGCTGTGCATAATCCCAAACGGCCCACTCGTCTACACTACAAAGAGCTTTGGCCATTGGTTAAATAAAATAATAAAAAATAAAAAACATGGTCTGTCTTCCCTTTCAGGAAGGGATAACGCTGCATCCCAACATGGATCTCTCACTGTTGCTTCAAGTCCTGCTTAGTCACTGTGTTGTAAGCCTTAATATGTGCCTTAATCTCTCCTCAGGGGGCTTTCTTCAGAGCCGGCAAATGTCAAGAGGCAATGATGCATTTGGGCTGGATTTCTAATCCTCTTGTGCATGTTTAATGACACCGCATTGGGGTTGTCCAGTCCCCGTTCATTTTTGTATGGGTTGGTTCCAAATTATGCAGGAGGCTTCCAGAACTGCTGCTCAACAGATTGCTCTCCCATTTATTGTTGGTGTGTCAGAAAGACAGACAGACATTACATCATTTCAAAGTTGCTTTACTTCACCGTGCTGAACTACATTGTATTCTTAATTGTGTAAAATCTCATCTTAATCAGTAACTGGAAAAGCCAAATAAATGGTTTGCGGTTTCAGAATATAAAAGATGTCAAATGAATCCAACTGAATGTGAAGTTAAAGCAGTGGTGGGGACCATGAATTTGCTTTTTAAAAAACTTTAATAACATTTCCTATCTAATTTACTGCTGGTTTCACTGAGTTTAATAAGTATTACAATGTAGCAGATATCACTATGGTGCCCTGGCTTATTTAAGATTGAATAAAATAACATGAAGTCAACTTCAAAGTTATTTTTACAGGAATTGTTAATTAGTCTTATTTTGTCTGCAAAGAAAAATAAATGTCAACTAAAGCTGATTAAAACCTGCCACTCACATCTGGTGAAGTTGTTTTTTTTTATGGATGAGAATTGCTTTATTGAACTTCTTCATCTTTTATTGCCTCACTAATGTTAATACACTTTAGGTATGCCCAGGCAGTATATAAACTGTGACCTAAACATGTAAAATAAAAAAGAAGGGGTGAGAAATGGGCACAGCATGCTATATCCTGTGGGTTGTAAAATGATGGAACCATTCTTTGATGCACATCAAGATTATGACTCAAAACATCATGAAAAGCCTTCTGAATGAAGTGTTGCACCAGGATGTGGAGAAATGCTAACTGGGCATGTGCAGAAATACTAAAAACCCACTGTAACTGATAATCTGGATTGATCTCAATAAATAAAGGTTATGTAAATCTCCCTTCAGAATCTGATGAAACAGGCAAAACCTCTCCTCTGGGGAAAATCCCATTGATGTGTTAGCATCAATCCAATGCTCTATCTCCATGGGAACTTGGCAGTCCGTCTGTACCCATCCGTTTCAAGGCTCCCATGGAGCTTGAGCTCAAACACTTCCATGAGAGTTATGACTTTGGCTTGGAAAACAGCAGCAATGCTAATTAGGCACTGATACTGATAACACAAACTCCCTGATTGACAAGCACAGTACAAGGGAACAGCACCACACACACATCTCATTAACATTCCCCTCACCCAAGAGCCATGTCATTCTTAGCTAGTAATTATTTAGGTAAAGCGCCTTCAGAAAAGTTTAGCTTGAGCACCATGTCATCATTTATGAAAGAACCAAACTTTTCCTCCCTGGAAGTCAGACATAATTTATCAGACAAGCTATTTATCTTTTAATCTAAATTCTAACCAGCCTTTCCTTTAGTTCATTTACTCCTTTTATCATTTCTTATCTGTGCTCCAAACTGAAAATTCATAAAGCCCAGGAATTCTGTTTCAACTTGCACATTGTGCCTCACTGACAAGCAGAGATGATCAGATATTCTGCAAATTTCAAGTTTTAAATTTTGATGAGTCTTCTACAGCACCAAACCTAAGAAGGAAATTTCATAGCATCACTTTTTTTTTTGTTTTATATCTTCTTTTGTGTTTATATTCCTTTTTAAACAAAACTCCCCACCCCCAAAAAACCCTTTATATGCAAACAAAGTTTGATCATCATTATAAAGACTAACTTATATTGCAAAAAAGAAAAAGGAACATTAAAAAGACAGCTAGAGACAAATGGTTTGCAGCACAATGTTTTATCTTTGCCACTCAACTACACTTCATAGATAATTCAAACTTAGGTCTAGAATAACAAGAAAGCCATCACTACCACCATAAATTGCAATCCTATACACCAGCAAAGGGAGGGATGACCTGTGGCTATTCAGTTGTTGTACTCAAGCTCTGATTCATCCCAGCCAATGTGGTCAATGGTCAGGCAATGCTGGTCCTGCAATTACGGGGAGGGAAACAGCAGGTTTTCATTGTCATAAAAAGCAGCAAGTTGTGTTGTTGTTGTTGTTGCTGCTGTTGTTGTTGTTGTTGTTGCATTTTAAGAGCCCAAGAGGGAAAGTCAGTGCTGGTGGATTTTTCCATCCTTAATATCCATAAATAACTTGGCTGGACTTATGTATCTTTACTTGGTGGGGTGGGAGCACTATTTGCTGCACCATCACAGGCAGCAAAATAACTTGGGCCACCCCTATGATTAGGGATGATGGGATTTGTAGCCAGTAACATATAGGGGACACAGGCTCCCCACCCCTGCTATATAACCTCCTGGTAGTAGATCCCACTGAATTCAGTGGGGCTTACTTGAATGTAAGGACTGCACTGTAAAAGTCAGACACAAAATTTTGCACTTCACCTGAATTTGAAATGTCGGATTACCTTGGGAGAGGTGATTAATTCTATCTGACGGGCTCTGGCTTCCTATAACACTCTTGGTGCCTGACTGTCAAAGAATAAAGCAGAAGGACTATAGGTCTGGAAATCCTGTTTTCCTTATCTTCAATATCCTCAAACCAATGTGGATACAAATGTCAACTTGCATTTGCAAAGCATGCAGTTTAAGATAAATGTGGTGGTTTAAAAAAATAAAATAAAACACTCTTTGTCAAACTCTCCAGGTTGCTGTTCACTGGAGTAAAATGTTATTTTGTCATCTCTTGAAATATCCTTACAGCGGATAAGGAAGGAGGAGGGGGCAAGGAGATCATTTCCTTTCTTTCGTCTGATAATTTTTATTTATTTTATTTCAAAAAAAGAGTTACAGACAAAACCCCAACACCCTGAGAGTCCAGGGAAGGATATTTACATTAGATCACCACTGAGGGGGGAAATGAAAACAAAGAATCCAACTGAGAAAGCTGTTGAAAGAAAACGTATTTTAGAAAACAGGGAGATTGAAGAACATCAGGAAGGCAGTATCAGGAGGGTGGAAAGGAATAGGTCACTTGTAGCTGATTGAGAAAGCCTGAGTGGGCCAGTGATGAGACACAAGTTGGATAGGAGAATCACATATTTTCCTTTTTCAAAATCATACCTGTTTTTCTGCTTCCCAACCCCAAGAACATTACACAAGACAGGAGTCCCTCAACGCTCATCTAGAAAGCAATGTAGGCCTTTCCCTTGGTGTTTCTAAAATCAACTCACAAAGGATAATATCTCAGCCAGGGCAATTTGTCCTGCCATAATGTGCAATTTGTCCTGCCATAATGTTGTGGAATTCTGGGTGAATGGGTGGCAAGAGCCCTTCTTCTTCAGTGGAGTTTTTTGATGCCATCGTACAAAAACTGTACAGACCTCTGGGATCATAGAATAAGACAATCTCTTAAAATAAGAAACTGCTGGTGCCAATAACAGGATAAGTAGTTAGGGTGCTAAGATCTTAGGGATCCTTAAATGTATGGGATGCTGGGATTTGGGAATGAATTTGAGACTGCTGGAAAGAAAATGGCACTTCAGACAGCAGATGCTGGGGGAAGAGCAGCAGGAGACATCCCATCCTCCAGAGTCCCCAACCATTCTTGTCTTCTGGAGAACCACGCAGCCTGCTCTGCATCCCATAAACCTCCTGCCTTCAGGACTGGCGGAGGATGCTGTCCCATTGCCAGTGCTGAAGTGAGATTCGGCTGCGAGTCCAGTCAACTTCTATATATGGAATAAGGGAGGTAGCACTATTTTGTCCTTCACCTCAGAGAGCAAAACTGCTTTGGCTAGCCCTGTCCAAAAGACAGGTAATTCAACATTTATACTTTTAACAACACCTGTTACTTATAATTGCTAACCTTGCTCAGGAATTCTAACAAATACAAGTGCAGTTTTGAAATCAGGGGTTAAAATCAATGCTGTATTGAAAGGCTCTGACCTCCATCTTAATTCAAAATGGTGTCCCATTGAATCCAAATGTAAGCAAAAACCTGCTTCTTGATCTCATGGTTGCAATGTCTTAAGAGGTGTCCAAATACACAGCAAACAGACAACTCTCCAAAATATAAAGTATATACATTCTTCGCTTTTGCCATGTGCATTTGAGACTGTGGTCCACCCATGATCCAACCAGAAATACAAGAAGAATGGAACAGGTCACCTCAGTTCTGCTTAGGCGGCAAGAGTACCTTTTCTACAATGCTCAAGGACAACCTTAGCTAGCATATCTAGGAAGAGGTGTTACAGACAACTGCATTGAGGCATCCACCTCTCCATCAGGCAAGCCGCTCATTTCATCTACAGGTTAAGAGTCTTGGCAACAGTTCCAAAGAGGCTCCTGCTGCTGGTCTCTCTGTAAATAAATGGGAGACTTGTGTTTCCATGGTGACGGGGCCTTTTTCTACCTCCATAAGCAGCAACACATGCTAACAAATTAAATGCTAAAAATACCAAAGAGAATAGGAGAGCAAAAGGTTCCATTTTCATTCCCCGTCTCAGGCTAATTTAAATGCATTGACGCTACCCAAGAGGGAAGCGGGTCTTTCAAGTTCAAAGATTTCTAACTGAACTAATAAAAGAAAACACAGGGACTTCATAGCAGAATGAGGCGTGCAGGGCTTGTTGATGCAAGGTTGTGTCTGAAAGAGCTAACGAAGTACCTGGATGCATAGTAATTGTCATTCTTATTTTAAGTGCATGGCTTGGTCCCTTTTTCTCCATCAAACAGGACCCAGGCAGGGGGATGGGATTTCCAAATATAGCTGTAGCACTGGTTCACTTTCTTCAAGTGAAGCTGTGAGTAAGCATTAGATGAGGCAAAGTTTCAAATGAAAGCCTAACTGGCTCCCTCTGAGGAGTGTTTTCAGCAAGCAAAGCGATTTACAGGCCAGAATGCTGGCACCTGAATGTGATAACAGGTCTCCCCACAACAAACTGCCTGAGATTATAATAATATGTTAGCCGTTGAGACCATAATCCCCCAGTTATGTCCCCCAATTCCCCCAGCAGCAGGCAGTTTCAGGGAAATCCTTGTACTAGGTCATTTCCCTTGTGAGGAGACAACTTGAGATGCTTAAGATGCCTTTTGTAATAAACTGTTTATTTACAAATGTTGAGTTTGAAGAGATGCAAGAACTCATAGGCAGTTTCTGAAGCAGCATCTATCCTCAAAAGCATCAGCAGCTCTTGCAAGCAGGGCTAGATCAAGATATCTTGCTGCCTGAGGCAGAGTAAAATGGCATCCTCCATTTCCCAACACTCATCATGCAATGTACACAAGGTATTTAGGCACCGGAAGCACTAAATCCCAAAAGCACCACTCTCTTTCTCTCCCTGTCAGGAACAATGCAACAGTAATAAATGGAGTAACTAACACTTTTGATGCCCTTTCATAACATCCCAGTCTGCTGCCTAATGTTAGGCCCTGCTTGCCAGACAGCTGCACTCAAACTTATTTCTCTTTGAGTTGGAGTACACACTTATGGCACTGCGTGGAAGTTGCTGGGAATGACTTCCACAGGGAAGTCATATTCCCACCACATCCCAAAATCACAATCATTTTCCTCACCATCTCCCCACCCCGCTATGAAGAGGGGAAAGGGTCATTTTTAGCTGCTGGCAATGGCCATTTCTGAACAAGAAATCCACAGACTGGGTGATCTGGGGAACCCTATTCTC
This sequence comes from Darevskia mixta, assembly GCA_034641385.1. Classification (NCBI taxonomy): domain Eukaryota; kingdom Metazoa; phylum Chordata; class Lepidosauria; order Squamata; family Lacertidae; genus Darevskia; species Darevskia mixta. The sequence goes on along the minus strand of JAWWNH010000001.1, from coordinate 5,899,559 downwards.
TCAGTCACCTGTGCTATCATGGTTGCCGTACCAATCTAACTATGTAAACTGAAACCCTGTGGTACCCATAGTGTTTGTGGGACACTACAGACTTCCTGAGGGAACAACTTTCCTTCTTTAAAAAATAAACCATTCTGGGATGGCAGCCATGAATGTGGTCTCTAGGTACACAAATAAAAATTGTACAAAAACAAGAATCTTGTAGTGCCTTAAAAATTAACATATTTGTTAAGACAGAAGCTTGCATCAAATGCATGAAGTGTTCACCTGAGTTACAGGTAAATACACACACAGTGAGGTGGGGTTGTAAGCAAGTGAGGTCCAGTGCGGTCAGAGAGAAATGATATGCAGAAAGTACAGTGATCATTACATTATTAATATTAATACAAATGCTAGCCCTTCTCTTTTCTCAGAGGACAGAATTTCGCCTTCTTGATAAAGAGAATGTGTTTAAATACAGCTCCTAAAGAGCCAGAAAGTATAGTTTTTAATCAATGAGAGAGTTTATGAATGGGAGTTATTGCTCAGTGTATGGGGGATTTATTCAATACAGACTTTACCCTTGTCATTTCAATTACACAAAGTAATTACATAATCCCCACCTGATAGCATAAAGAGAAAGGCTTAAAATGGAAACTGACATTTCATACTTACGATAACTAATAAGGGCCATGTTTCATGGAATGGTAATCATAGCAGCTCCTGTTGCTTCTTCATGAAATGTTGTTTACTCCAGATCACCTGGCCTGGAGATGCCTCACAATATGTGGGATATTTATCATATGTGAATCAGCAACTGCTATCACAAACCAGCATGCATGCATGCAACAAACTATGAGGATTATATCACACAGACCATTGTGTACAAAATGGCTCATGGGTTTAAAGGTAAAGGGACCCCTGACCATTAGGTCCAGTCGTGACCAACTCTGAGGTTGTGGCGCTCTTCTCACATTATTGGCCGAGGGAGCCGGCGTACAGCTTCCGGGTCATGTGGCCAGCATGACTAAGCCACTTCTGGGGAACTAGAGCAGCACACGGAAATGCCGTTTACCTTCCCGCTGCAGTGGTACCTATTTATCTACTTGCACTTTGATGTGCTTTCAAACTGCTAGATTGGCAGGAGCAGGGACCAAGCAACGGGAGCTCACCCCGTCGCGGGGATTCGAACCGCTGACCTTCTGACCGGCAAGCCCTAGGCTCTGTGGTTTAACCCACAGCACCACCCGCGTCCCCTGCAGCTCATGGGTTTAAATAAGGCCAATTTGTGATCACGTGAAATAGTACTAAGAATCATTTGAAGACTGGGTGACAGAGGCAGCTGGTCCATGAAGTGGACTGAAGCAGCTGCCTCAGGTTGTGAAATCCCATAGGGTGGTGCCCCTGTGGGCACCCCACCTGCCACCACCACTGGGGTTGCACAGCGGTGACTTCCAGCGAGATCTCGCAGGATCTAGCTGAACTCCTGTGAAATCTCATGAGATCTCACCAGATCTGCAATAGTTTCTGCAAGTCAAAATGTTGATTAGTATAGGACAGGTAAGTGTGTGGAAACAATGTTTGAGGAGAGCATATGCTTGAACCATATTGGGAATGTCTTTCATTTAAACCTCATTAAATTGCTTTTGCGGCCCGTATTTGAGCATTTAAGTGTCATACAGCAAATAGAAAGTTGAAACTGATGCATACATAGTCCAAGGCACTCTAGTTGCTAGAAAGTCAGGAAACAGGACATGGGTAGCTTTCTTTCTCAAAAGCTGAGATGCAATGCTTGTCTCATAACAATGGCAGGAGACAACCCATTTGGCTATGGAGGTGCCTACCGTCACACACCAGAATCAGCCTCAACAGAAGGGTAATTGATTTGTAGTAGCAGCAAGGACTATGTGATAGTTGCAGCTGCTGCTGCTGCTGCTGCACCTCAAGGTTTCCCAGAACATGAGAAGCTTAAAAAGGAATCCTCTTCCATTTCCATAGAGAAATAGTGGCTGGAGGACCTTGTGCTTGCTGCAGCTGCAGCCATGGAGCTGCCACAGTAGAGTGGCCATCTATGCATCTCAATAAGAAGAGGAAGAGGAAGAGGAAGAAATGCATCACCCAAAAAGAGAACAGAAGAGGACAAGTTTTGCATAAAATTTGGACATTCTTATATATCTGCACATTAGAATTTAGAAATAATTGATATAATGTAAATAGATCACCTCACCACAGTGGAAAATACTGTGACGTGTCTGCTGTCCAAGTTCTAACTGTTGATAGGCAAAGTCCCTGTTCTCCCTACTTGTGGTTCTCTTTCTCTAAACTGGACTTTGATTAGACAGCCATTCAAACAGAGGACTCATTCAAACAAGACTGCCCTCTTCTGCCCACTATGGAACATAGTGTAACCCAGTTCCTTAACCCAGTATGTACTGGAACTAGTACATACTGAGTAGCCTTGGCTGCTGTGAGGCTCTTCTGAACACATAAGTACTCAGAATATGACATTTCGGGCATGGGGGTTTATTCCAACTCTACACACACACACACACACACACATTTTTTATGGGGGTTGGGAGTTTATATGGATATTAGTGGTTGGCTAGGAGAAGGTCACATATTAGCATCTTCTTGTATTTCAAGCATTCCCCTTCCTGACATCATGCTGAAGACCTTACTACAGGGACTTACTTGAAAGAGAAGGTTTATTTCAATTACACTTTAAGCTGAGCTCTAATAAACCTCTTTTACTAATCTTGTCCTCCCTTTTTGTTCAAGTTCAGTATCTTCAATTAGATTTAATGAGGCCTATTCCATACAACTTTAAAATATCCTAGGATTGTTAAAAGCACATTTATTTGAGCTCTAATAGGAGACAAATCCACTTTTCCTGTAAATGTCTTAAAGTAACCCAAGCGTCAACTGTATGAATGTATATTTAATGATATTGTAACATTTTTACTGACATTGAAAATGCCAACATCTCTCATTCAACAGTTTTTGCCCATGGTTATCATTAGGAGAGCTGTTTGCTTTAACCTAATTGAAATCAACAACTTAACATTTATCTTCATTTAAAAGGAAGTAGAACTGCTAAGATACTTAATGTTCAACCATAAATCTCCCTTTATGTCTTCTGTCGTGGTCCCTTCAGGTGGAACATCAAAGTCTATTGGCTTTTATGTGATACTGGAGGATACCAGTAGATGGCAATGTGTAAAACAATATTAATCCCTTCTGTTGAATGCTGTGGATTCTGTGATTTCCTAAAAATCCAGGGGCAGAAAGGAGTGTATTTATACGTTTCCCGTTGTTTGTGTAGAGAGAAAGTAATAAAAAGCTGCTGCAGTAGCTCCAACTTGCAATAAAAGGAACACACAGAGCAGTGTGATCTATTCCCATCATAGGCTGTTCACACACATGCCATGATTACCCACCCACACCTCTCTTTATTTTTTAACCGGAATATCCTTCCCTTTTTTGCTTCCCTCTCTTTTTTACCATTGTCCTCTACTTTCATGAAAGTTTGGAGTTGATGTATTTCAGGTTGTTTAAAACTGACTAGAGGGAAGGTTAAACTAGTGGCGGAGAGGAAGAGGGATGACTCACAAACACACTTTAAATGTTCTCCGAAGGGATTGATTTAACTATAAAAGCAAAAGATGGGGCAGCTATTGAACCAGCTAAAGGGGCTGGGGAAGGGACAGAAACCAAAAATGTTGAACTGATGTTTGACTTCTTCAGCACTGAGACAGAGCTCACAGCCAGTAAGAAAGTACTTTTATTCTATTTATAAAGGCGCCTGAGGTATTATTTATAATATAGAGTCAGATTAAAAATGGCTGCTCAATTTATCATCCCTGCAACTCATTGCAGAGCAGCGCAAGACACAGATTAGAGGGAACAGCTTGATGAACAGGACCTTCCTTAGATGAAAGTGATGAAGCAAATTTAGTCTGCAAAGTAAAATGTGTAAATCTGACCACCAACAATATCAATTGATTGTTTTGTTCATTCAGTGGAGGTTAGCTGCATTCACCTTTGTGTCTGGCTTCACTCATCGTTCCTTTTTCAGTTGTGTTTTCTTTTGAGGTATCTTGCTCATTTTGCAGGTACAATAAACTCCGTTCCCTGCACCAGGTGATGCTGTTTCACTATTCTGTGCTGCAAATCATATTCTTTGACATTTCAAGATTGTGTGTGTGTGTTTTAAGACGTAATCTGTGGTAGGTTAAGAAAAAGAGAATTATATGTGAGAAGCAAGCATAACATTACACTTAATTCTATATATGAAGTAAATACAATCATTAACCTTTGAATAGAACAAAAAATAAATAAATCCTTCCAGTAGCACCTTAGATACCAACTAAGTTTGTTCTTGGTATGAGCTTTCGTGTGCATGCACACTTCTTCAGATACCATGCACACGAAAGCTCATACCAAGAACAAACTTAGTTGGTCTCTAAGGTGCTACTGGATGGAATTTTTTTATTTTTTATTTTGTTTTGACTATGACAGACCAACATGGCTACCTACCTGTAACTTTGAATAGAAAAACAACTTGCATTCACTCCATGGATGATATCAGCTGCCCAACATTTGTTACTCGATACTTGCCATTGTGTAGATTTTTATCTCTTCTGTTTGAATCAAACAATAGCTGTCTTCTTGAGATATGTGAACCGCCCATTTTGCATGGTCTGGAGTTAACAAGGTTCTAGCACAGGGGTCGGCAAACTATGGTCTGTGGGCCAGATCTGGCCCCATTGCCATCTGGATCCAGTTCGCGAACGGTTCTGCAATCGCCGCTTGGATGGGCGCGATCGCCAATTTTTTTCAAGAATTTTGGGGCGCCATTTTTTTGCGATTCCCCCCCTCCCTCACAGCGGCAGCGGTGCCTCCTCCCTCCCTCTTCCTGGCTTCCCCCCGCCCTGCGGAGGAAGGGGGCTGGGCTTTGATAGGAAGCCTCACCACCTGCCCACCGGCTTCTCCCCATGGCCACGCTGTGGGCTGGAGCTTGGCGCGCTTGTGGCCCCGCACCTGGCGCCCGGGAAAGCTGGCCTGAAAAGGAGAGGCGCCACCACTGCCGCTGGCTCCCAACCACAGGCAGAGCGGTGGAGCAGGTAGCCAGGGGGAGGGGAGGGGCTGCGGAGAGAGAAGCCCCCTCCATCGCGTGCACGTGTGCTCCCGCGTGTGCAGTCCAGCCCGCCACTAGGTCCTGGGGATGGTGAACCGGCCCCTTCAAAAAAAAATTGCTGACCCCTGTTCTAGCAGAAATATTGTTGTGTGTGCCGTCCTGTGCCTAATGAATTTCTGGTTTTTTCTCTATCATCAAAATAACCATCACATTGTTGTTGATTCAACTAATTGTGTCTCCTAAATTTCATCTTTGGGGCCACATTTCCATTGAACAATTTCAGGCTGCCAAACACCTGCATGTTGTCCTTGTGAATTGGGGGCTGTGGTTCCCTTCTTTCCAATATTACCGGGTATATCTCATTCCCATTGTTCTACTCTCAGTCATTAATTTCACTTAACTACCAATCAGGCTCTTTACAAATGCACCAAAATCTTCCTTTTGTTATTCATATGGTTTTAAGAAGCAACCAAAATAGTGCTGTTTATAGCTGAACTCGTATATTGTGTATCTCTGTATTAATGGCTCCTCAGGTTCCTGGCCATTTAATCTGTCTTGCAAGATAGCTGTCCTTTCACCAACATCCTTTCATGCAGCCATGGAGAACCTGTAATAGAAGACCTGTGGGGCTGAAAGCTTTGAGCTAATGTGATTTCCCTCTCTTTCTAGGAATGTAAAATAGCTTTTTGTTTTTACTTTATTCTACACAGTGAGAACAAGAAATTGATGTACATAAAGTGAAGTACCTCTCATATTTAACCATGTGCTTTTATGTGCATGTATCTAAAACCTGATAACAGTCATGCTTCCTTTGGTTAAGTCAGCATTTATTGATTATTCAATGGAGTGTCTGCCCTTGATATTACTGCTCATAGAAAAACTGTGTAATAGGGCACAACATCTACTTTGTCTAGCTTGTATATTTAATGTAGTAACATCAAGTGCTTCTATTCAATGTGTCTCTCTGCCAGTCATGCTCTCTTTCAGCATACTGTATTCCATTTTCCTCTGCGCCCCCCCCCCCCCGTTTTCCATTTCACCTTGAGTGTTCTGTGTCCAGTAAGCATGCTCAGTCTTCAGCTGTTGGGGGAAGCAGGGGTTGCTCCCAAATTATGTTTGTCCAACTTTGACATTCCCCAAACATGCTAAGACCTTCTTCTTCCTTCTCAGCAGTCCCAGTGGCAGAGGAAGCCTCTCGGGCGCCTGGGGCAGCGTGCCCAGGGGCGGGGCGAGTTGCCCGTAGGTGCGGGGTGAGGGCTGGGCCAGCCTCAGGGCCTCCGGTGTCTGCCTGCCTCCTTCACTTCCCTTCACTCCCTATTTTTGGAACCTATTAAAGAGGAAGAGAAAGCATGTGAGTAAGGCGGGAGGAAAGAGATCACTGTCTCCCTGCAAAGAGGCCAACATGCCTGCAATGAAGAGTTTTAGTCACATTGTTAAGAACACTCCAGGAAACACTTTGACACTGAGTGATGCTGACAGCTGCTCAGAAGAAATTTAGAACATACATCAACTGGTGCCTTGTATGATAGGTAGGTATAGGCCATTTGTGAATTAATTGCAAGACAATTGTTGAATGCAGGACATTTCTAATTTTCAATGTTTTTCTTCCAGCTTGTTACATTGTAAAAAACACAAAACAACAACTTTAATTTCAAGAAGGGGAATGCTGTACCTCATGGCGTTTTCCTCCCTTTCTCCTGGCCCAAGTCACACAACGATCTTTACCCCTTTTTCTGAGCATATGTAATTAACCCTTGGAGGGAGTAAAATAATGACATTGTGGTTACAGTGTTCTCTCCCCCAGCAATGTTGCCTCTATCAAAGGCTGCTGCAGAGGGCCCTGAGATGCATAATTGGGCCTCTCAATGGTTTCAGTAATTGGGCCTCTCAATGGTTTCAGAGTGGCTGGGGAGACCCAGCCAGATGGGCGGGGTATAAATAATAAATTATTATTATTATTATATTATTATTTTTTTCTAAAGCATGTGCAGCAAGTCAGCACTGGTCCATCCATGAGGCAAGGTGAGGTAACTGCCTCAGGCAGCAGAATCCACAGAGGCAGCAGATCCCGATGTAGAATTCCCCCCTCCCTTGTACCTGATGTAGCTCTTCACTCACCCCGTCTTCCTTAGTTGGGAGGGGAGCAACATTTGGTGATTCCATTCATTCTGACATTTCTCCAATGAAAATAGGGATGTCCTATTTAATCATGATAATGATAATGGTGATATTATTATTATTATTATTATTATTATTAAATAATAATAATTATTATTATTTATATTAATAATATTATTAATATTAATATTAATAATATTATTAATATTAATATTGATATTAATAATATTTATTTATTAATAATAATAATAATAGTAATAATAATAATTACACCCCGCCCATCTGACTGGGTTGCCCCAGCCACTCTGGTTGGCTTCCAACATATATAAAAGCATCATAAATGAACATTTAAAAACTTGCATAGTTACTTATCTCCTTGGTTCAGGGGTTGCATAACTCCATACCTTCAGATGAAAATAGGGACATCCTGCCATACCCTCCAGCATTTCTCCATTGAAACTAGGGATGGCCTAAGGAAAAGCAAGACGTTCCAGAATCAGATCAGAAATCAGGATGGCTTCTGTAAATCCAGGACTGTCCCTGGAAAATAGGGACACTTGGAGTGTCTGTGATTCACCTCAGGTGTCAAAATGTCTTGGGCTGGCCCTTTGGCTTGTCCCAAATTTGAGCAGGGCAGCAGCTAAACAGCATCTTTGGGGAGGGAGTTAAAACACTCTCTCCCTAAACGCTTCCACTCTGGCCAGGTTTGGAGCCCCTTGTCACTGCTTTGAAGTAACTCCTTTGAATTACAACTACAGGACAGCCAGTCATAGTCACGGATCTCCCACAGATGTGCTGTTTGGCCCTGAGCAGTGCTTTTGCTACCATGCTGCTCAGATGAAATCCTTGGTCTTTGGGCTGGCTGTTAAATGACTGAGTGGCAGGCTGGTACTGCGGAACTGATTGAATATAAAAGTCAATGCAGAGTGACACAGGAGAAGCCTGGATATTTACTACTTGCTGATGTCTCCCATTGGAGGCATTTTAATCAGTGGAACAGAGAATGCTGGTACTTAAAGAAAGAGTTTTGTGCAGCCTTGAAGGACTTCCCAAAGCATACAAGCTAAAGACTTTTTTTTTAAAAAAAAGGAACAAGGCTGGGTGTTAGCAAAGGAGAACATCTGGTGCTGTGCACTGATGTGATGATCCTTTACTGTGATATGCTGGCTTATTGCTTGTTTTATTATTTATTAGATGGAAGCAGATCCTTCTGATTCTTCATCCACAACTGAAACAAAGCCAAAGGGCTTAGCTATGTATTGCTTTGCTTGCTCTTCCTTCCAAGTTTGAGCACAAGACTTGATGTAACATACTGGACTGACCATCATTCAACCCCAATGGCCAACAGTCAATGATATCAAGTGGGGCAATTCAATGCTCAGTAGAATGTCTCATCATATGCATCCTATATCGACATGTTTCAAGGAGAAGAAACATAAGAGCAGTGGGAGCACTTTGCCTCTTACAACATCTGGTTAAGTACTAATTACATGAAAACGCACCTGTTCACATTAGTCTTCAGTGGTGAAGCGAGGAGATTTTAGACCCTGGGTTGTATTCAACATGACACTAAGCAGGTATGGTAGTTCTGTCAGTGCAAGGATTTCCCCTCAATCTATTCTAGGAGTTCCCCCAACCCTCTGGAGCACATTTGGAAAGAGTATGCGAAGTGCACATGGGAAGGAGAAAGTCCTATTGTGCAAGTGGAAATCTTTGTGCTGGCAGAAGGTATTAGCTGAAGACCACTCCCTTAGTGGCCTTACAGGGGTGGGGCATTTTAGATGGCCAAGTGTATTACTTCAATTGTGAATAACCCAATTGCAAATACAGTGGTACCTTGGTTTGCAACCGTTTTGGATTACAACCGTTTTGGATTACAACCACGTCAAACCCGGAAGTGTGTGTCCCTTTTTTTGGATTACAACCCATTTGGGGGGGGGGGCCATTGGCAAAAGCACAGCTTGGGTTACAACCAGTTTTGGTTTATAACCGGACCTGCGGAACAGATTATGATTGTAAACCAAGGTACCACTGTAAGTTATTTTTCTAGTCATGTTTGAAAACTAGATTGCAAGTTGCCTAGAGAGAGTCCTGGATTTGGCAGTTATTATTAATAAAGCAGTTATTATTTTAGGTAATGGTTTTTATCTTGTTACTTTGTTGCTTTTGTCATTTTAAAAATATTCATGTTTTAGCCACCAGTACTGATTTTGTCTAGAGCAGGCTTCCTCAACCTCGGTCATCCAAATGTTTTGAGACTACAATTCCCATCATCCCTGACCACTGGTCCTGCTAGCTAGGGATCATGGGAGTTGTAGGCCAAAAACATCTGGAGGGCCGAAGTTGAGGAAGCCTGGTCTAGAGAAAGGTGAACCCCAGATGCAAATCATAGCAAAATGATAACTATCAGCACACTGCTTTTCTGAGCTAGCATTAATACTAGGACCTGCAACAAAATGTTACAGTGTATCTTCAAGGTTTCAGCTAACTGGCCATGTCCTCTTCCAGGCTACTCCCCTACCAGTTTTCTGGTTTTCATTTTCACACCTAAACTCATCATTCTGTGGCTGATTGCCATGCTCAGTTCTCTGTATGTTGTTGCCTCCTTCACATGCTAATCCTGCCCTCTAGTTTCTCAGTGGCTTAGTTTTTGAGCCCACTATTGGAGGGAGTGATGGGTTCTATGTTTTGAGAAAATAAACCTTCTTGCTGTGGTTGTTTCTCCTACTGGCCTACTTCCCAGGTGGAAAAGCCCTCTGGGCATATCCTAAGACTACCCACTTTTGCACTCCCTTGAATTGTCTCCTTCTCTATAGAAACCTGTTTCACAGTTAATTTGAGAATCGTAATGTAGGTGTTGTTACAGTTAATATCAATAGCTGGCACTAGTGATAATAGAGCTATATAAGATGTAGCGGAGAAAGTAAAGTATTCTGTTACTCAGCAATCACAGCATTCACAACAGAACATTACAAGAATAATTTTTGTGTAGAGTTTAGTTTTAGAGTTGGCCCTAGCCATCTCTGCCATAGGGACCCCAATCTATTTTCCTCAAAGAAATTCATGTCTTGAGTTGAGGGAAAGAGAGGGGGGCACCTTTGCTATAGATTATGAAGGTTTTATGACTTTATAAGAAGTCTTTGTTGGTTTATTTGAGTTTTCTGTATGTAATGACTCTTTTCTGATTATTAATGGATCAAAGAAAGGCAAGATGTCACTTCACAAAGGAGATGGTGCTACATTGCTTGTTCGTTCAATCCAAAATGTGATCTTTTTCATTAAAAAAGAGTTTCCAATTCTACACAAGATAGATGATGTAGTTTAAAGTAAATCAAAGGAACAAGATCTCGTGGCACTGGCCTGTTTTAGGGCATTTAGTTATGCTTTGATAAGAAAAGTGTATTTAAATTAGTGGCCAACTTCAGCCCCAGTACCACCCACTATGCAGTGTATTCTTCAGATACACTGTCTCAATGTATCAGAAGAAGTGTGCATGCACACTAAAGCTCATACCAAGAACAAACTTAGTTGGTCTCTAAGGTGCTACTGGAAGGGATTTTTTTTTTCCGACTACAGCAGACCAACACGGCTACCTACCTGTAACTGGAACTATGCATTTAAATGTTATTGAAGCAAACTGTGTGCTTAGAGTTATCTAAGATGCCTCCTATAGTATAACCTCATAAACACGTGCCTATTAATCCTATACCCTCCAAGTGTCCTGATTTTCCAGGGACTGTCCCAGAATTATGAAAGCCACCCTGGCTTCAGATTTGATCCTGGAATATCCCTATTTCCACCGCCAGTGCTTCCACCACCAAGCTCAGGGAGGAGGATGAGTCAGCGCTTATCCTGAATGGCAGCGGCAGCAAGGGACCATCCTGTTGCCTCTCCATGGCTGATGCTGCTGGCCTCCTCCCTTGGGCAGCTCTTACCAGCTGCTGGAGAGCAGGCAAGGAGGAGGAGGCCTAGTCCTATGTGACATGCCAGTTCTAAGGGGCAAGCAGAGGGCAGGGCTGCCCTGGGTGGGGGGAAAGGGGGGAGTGGAGCACAAGGAGTCTTGCTTTTAAAAAGCTTTCATCTAAGCTTGCCTCTTCCTAAAATTTATTTATTGGTATGTGTTTTTCTTTCTGTAAATCTACCAAAGAATAAAATAAATAAAATAAAATCAGGGATTAAGGGGTCTTCTTGGGATGCTGGAGGGCATGTGTGCTGTGCTCCGTTGGTGAAGTGATGGTGGCACTTGCCCTTCTTCTGATTGGAAATGTTCTGCAGGAGGGTGGAGACAAAAATGAAGGATCAAGGAGTTGGGGGAAGTTAGAAATATCCCTATTTTCATCTGAGGAATGTTGGAGGGTATGTAATCTGCCTACCTTAAAGAATTATTTAGAAGGTTATTTATGCATGCCACTACTGCGGTTTTGTTAGCCCCAAAATGGAAATCGATAGAAGTCCTAACTAAAGAAGAATGGCAACTTAAACTGATGGAATATGCGCAGCTTATGGACCAAACATACAGAATAAGAGACCAAGAGGAACATATGTTTAAAGAAGATTGGAAAATGTTTACTGAATATATGGGAAATTGTGTTTATTTGAAAACGTGGGCAGCATTAAGATAAATTCAACAGTGTAAACAAGTTTTGATGGATGTAATATTGGAATACTGAATGGTTTAGTTTATATAAAATATGCAGGGATTTGTGTTTTGTAAAATGAACCAGGGAAAGAGAAGAAGGGAAGTCTTCTAAAGAAGGGAAGATTCTAAAATGTAAAACAGACAATTTAATTTAAAAAAAACCATAGAATAATAATAATAAAAGAATTATTCAGAGCTGGTCTGAAACAAGATTTGCCGACATGACTGCCAAAGTTGATATAGATTTCATCCCAGAATCCTTGACAACTATGTGATAGCAGCCAGACACTGTGTGCAACTGAAAGCCAAACAGGACATGACACTTGTCATGCGGTTTGCTCTTGTATGCCTCTAAATGCCAGTTGCTGAGAAGCACAGTGGGAGTGTTGTTGCATTCCTGTCCTGCTTGTGAGTTTCCCACAAGGCATCTTGTTGGCCACTGTGAGAACAGGATGCTGGACTAAATGGACCACTGGGCTGATCCAGCAGACCTCTTCTTACATTCACAGCTCCACCCCAGAACCAAAGTGTAAGTCTTGAAGGCCCTCATCCTTGAGAAAGGGTCACTGTCTCCATCATGCCCCCACCCACCTTGCTATTCCCACCCACTATTGAAGAGCAAGGCGTTCTACGAATATGGGTCAGAACCAACGGTTTAGCTGCTTCTTTAAGATGTAAGACTTCCAATGTTTCTCTCAGGAATTCAGTTCCAGACAACTGGTCTTGCAGGCTGCATAATGAACTGATTGGTTGGTCTCTACTGAATTCGTGAGAGATTCGTGAGAGTAACGAATCTGCTTCTATACACTCAAAACAGCAGATTCATTAAGGATTAAAATAGACAATGAGAAGCATATCAGACATTATACAGTCTGAGCGGGATCACAATATTCAAGTCGCATTGTAAGCATAAGATTATGCCACCGTCATACTTAAAACAATACAATATTTACAAAGGCAAGATGTCACACACCCACACACAATTGTATTGCACCTTCTTAGGGCTGATTCGCACACTCCTGAACAAGCGCCTGTGAACTTAAACAGGCGTCGGCTTGAGCTGAAAGGCTGCTTAGATACCGTATAAGCCTCTCATTCAGTGGCACTTGCTGCCAAGAACGCATGCCTAGGATTATGCCCTTTGCGAAGGAGAAAAGAGAGCGCTTCAAGGTACAGCAGCTGTGTAAAAGGCAAATTCCACATTAGGGATCATTAGGAAAGGGATTGAAAATAAAGCTGCCAATGCCATAATGCCATTATAGAAAACTCTGTCATGGCTGCACTTGGAATATGGTTCTGGTTGCCTCACCTTAAAAAAGATAATGTAGAGCTGGAATAGGGCAAACAAAATGATCACATGCCTGGCTCAACTCCCCTGTGAAGAAAGGTTACGTCTGAGGCTTTTTTAGCTTACAAAGATGAGCAAGGGGAGATGTGCTGGAGTGTGTAAGATTGTGCTTAGTGTGGAGAATGTGGATAGAGACACTCTTTTTTCCCTCCCTTTCTCAAAGTACTAGAAGCCAGTGAAGCTGAATTTTGGGGTAAGTTCTTCTTCACACAGCCCATAGTTAAAACTATGAAGCTCATTTCCATAAGTTGTTGGCTAGATACTACCTGTCCTGCCAGAAACAGCATGCCTCTGAACACTAGCTGCTAGGAATTATGAGAGGGGAGAGTGCTGTTGTGCTCATTTTCTCTGCTTGTAGGTTTTCCACGGGCATCTGATTGGCCACTGTGAAAGCAGAATGCTGAACAGGATGAGCCTTTGAACTGATGCAGCAGGACTCTTAACGTTATGGTTTGATGAAAGATTGTCTGCAGTCTTGGATCCAAAATTGCTCTTATGGTCCAGCATATGTAGATCTCTAGCTGAAATTCATGTCCATCCATATACACAGCCACAAATCATTTTTGACACTTCTTCCGTTTAGGAGACTGGCAAATTCACACAATCTAGGATTTCTGTCCACCTCCTTCCCTTCCCATCTCTGCAACCACCTACAGAGAGGTAGAAAAATTGTAAGAGGAAAGGTCCCCAGAAGCCAGATTGAGAGTGTCAGGGCATCCAAGTCATCAGGCTTTGTCTGATCAAATGATGCCTGGACACTAAGGAACCTAGCCAGACACCCACTGGCTGGCTTTCACCTGCCAGATATGTGCAAACTGACTCAGGATGGCTTCCTGCTGTGTGAAGCTCAGCAGGTAGCTCTGAGAAGTGGAAATTTGTTTATAACATGAGTAACAGAAGGTCAAGTTCCAGCATTTATTGGTTCAGCGGTTTACAGCATTTTCCAGAGGACTGCTGAGAGATGCAACTGGCTCCTGCATTGCATGTAAAGCGTGGGGGGTGGGGACGGACAGACATTTAAAAATGTGTAATTTCCTCCCAATCTAACCCCAAACTCTTAATTGTCTGATGCTCAACATGCCTTGCTGAGAAAATCAGTAGTGCACCAAGCACAGAAATAAATCCCATTGTAGGAACGCAAAGATTGGTGTATATTTGAATGCAAGGTGCTGAAGGAGAAGAAGCAGACCTGGGGAAGGAAGGCAGTGTGTGAGAAATAGCGTGAAAAAGTGGAAGGCAAGTTTTTTATATTGCTTTTCACACAATCTCAGAAGCAGACTTCAGCCTCAAAAATGAGCGGGGAGGGAATTCGGCACAGATCTATTTACCATAACCAGCTAGAGAAACAACTGCTACTAAATGGGACACAGCATTTTTTATACATATAGGTTTGGGTTGTTTTTTTAAAAAAAGAAAAGAAAGTCCTGTTAAGTAGTCTGAGCATTAAATCACGCATTCCTTCTCCGTTCTTGTAAAATGGATGGATGCACCGACAGGTCTCCTTCCTCACCCTCTCAAATAGTTTTATCCTGCATTATGACCATTCCAATGCCCTTGAGAAACAGCATTGCTGTAACGTGCGATAATCCATTATAAACCCTGTATGTAACCACCAGAGCCCAAAGGAGATAGATTGCTCTTATTAACACAACCAAGGGTTTCCATTACGCAGAAAGAACTGTAGAAAATGGGGCTTTCGGCATGTCCAGCGAGTGGAACAATTATAATGATTGTGATAAAGCAACAGGGGTAAAAAGAAAAGAAAAAAGAACACGATTTCAAGACTACAGTGTTGGCTTAGCAGTAGCGCCAGGAATTTGTTTAATAGTTTCACTCATCACTGAAAGTTTCAATGAAGTTTTGGGAGCAGCATTCAGTTGATAAAATTCTCTGGACAGGGTTACCCGTCAGTCAATGTTATTGGTTCAAGCACTGGCCTAAACATTGATTAAAAAAATTCCTGGCAAGTTACATTCCCATAGGAATAGTCTATTCACTGACAGTCCATCAAGATGCTTTTCTGCCTACACATCTCCCAGGACAAGGTCCCTGAGGGTACTTGATGCAGTCACTTTGCTGAAGAAGCTATGCAGGTCTGGGACTAGTCCGGGCCTGGATGGGAGACTGCATAGGAAACTTGTGTTACACCATTTCAATTGCCAGGAATGAAAAGAGGCAGGATATATATTGTATCAACAAAACACCCTCCACTGAAGTGAGTGAGTGCTGTACAAGACTGAACCGTACCCAAAGTGAGTAGCAGCTTAGTTGCTGGTTGTCACCACAGCTGAAGATCTCAACAGATATGGCTTCATTCTCCCCTGATCCTAATACACAGATAGTAACAGTATAAATTGGTGACATGGTGACAAAATGTTAGTGTGCTTGGTACTGGTAGAAAAAAATTGCTTGTCCCCAACTTAAATGTTTTTGCTTCCTTACTATATTTCTGTGGACACTTTTCAGGTTTTGAAACCAGAAGATGCAGACAGGCTTCTTGGAGAAGGAAGGCCCACACCCATCCCCTGTCCCTCATGGCCACACAGAGCAGATAGCACAGGCCTAGCCCCTTGGGCAGCAGCGAGTCCTAGCTTAATTAACTACCAACCCCAAAATCTGGGATCCCCTCAAAACGGGTACCAAAGTTTTGCAATCGTTTTGCAGCGAAAACTCCACGTTTTGCAGCACCCCAGAAATGGAGTAACTGAGACATCAAAATGGGGTTCGTAGTTAATGCCAAAAAACCCAACATTCGTCCGAGTGAATTGGACAACATTTGGTTTTCGGGTGACCCCATTACCCCAGGCTTGAGTGCCTCTTTGTGGAGCCCTGCAAA
This sequence comes from Darevskia mixta, assembly GCA_034641385.1. Lineage (NCBI taxonomy): Eukaryota > Metazoa > Chordata > Lepidosauria > Squamata > Lacertidae > Darevskia > Darevskia mixta. Next base: position 5,883,502 of record JAWWNH010000001.1, on the reverse strand, counting down.
ATACAGGGTTTTTGCTGCAAGACACTGCAAGACTTATGCCAAATTTGGAGTGAATCAGACAATGTTGCATTTTGGGGCATTAACTATGAACTTGGGGTTGCTGTATCCATTACTCCGTTTGTGGGGTGCTGCAAAAAGCGGGCTTTTCTCTGCAAAACGCTGCAAAAAAAACCCTGCAAAACCTTGGCACTGGTTTGAAGGGGATCCTAGATTTTGGGGTTCATAGTCAATGAAACCCTGATACCTAATTCCTCTCCGAGAGAGAATTCATCCCAGCCTTTATTGCTTTCTCTTTGACTTAAAAACAGCCATTCTGCCTGTCTCCAACATTCAGTTTCTGAGCAAAGTGTTTTGAATGTGTCATGTGGACCCTTCAGGTTTCTTGACTTTCCGCACTTGCTGCCCCTCAGAATGTTTCTTTGTGTATTATTACAAGGTGTTTGTTTGCAGAGCCCTGTCATGCACTGCCAGAAAACTGTTTGCAGTCCACTCACTTATTGATTACAAGTAGGAACCCACAATGGCATGTTGCTCAGATTAATTACTTTAGTGCCCTTACACAACCTCTTTTCTCTCACACACTTTCCTGTCACTGTTGCTGGTTCCTTCACTTCCCACGGTGCCTCCTGTTTCATATTTCTCTCCTTTCTTCCTCCTCTGTACTGTTGCTCTGCTATTTGTTGTGGTCAATAGTTACATTCCTAACCGTACTGACACTCCAAAAAGTCAACAGAGGCTTTACAGAAGGGATGGGGGAACATTTTCTGCCCAAGGGCCACATTCTCTTCTGGGCAGCCTGACAGGGGCCGCATGTCAGCGGTAGGTAGGGCTAGAGGCCCAAGCAGCCAATGAGTGTGAAGTCTACTTTTACACAGGAGGCTAGTTTCTGCGCATACTTGCACACCTCCTTTTATCTTCAATTCAGGCAAGTGAGAAACGTCATCAGAATTCGAGGACACTTTCCATCCAAGGAGGCTGCAAAGCATGATCAATAAAAGGTGTGGTCCAGATAGAGGACGTGTGTCTTGGAAGGATGTGTGGCCTGGGGTGGTAAGGGCCTGATAGAGAAGACTAGAGCAGGCATAGGCAAACTCCGGCCCTCCAGACTACAATTCCCATCATCCCTGACCACTGGTCCTGTTAGCTAGGGATGATGGCATTTGTAGTCCCAAACTTCTGGAGGGCCGTAGTTTGCCTATGCCTGGGCTAGAGGGCTGCATTTGGCCCCTGGGCCGGAGGTTCCCCACCCCTGCTTTACAAAGTGGAGTTGGATGAAATCATGGACAATATTTTCCAGATTGAGGACCAGGGATAACTCAATCGGTAGAGCATGAGACTCTTCAGGGTCATGAGTTCGAGTTCCACATTGGGCAAAATATTCCTGCATTGCAACGGGTTGGACTGGATGACCCTTGTGGCCCCTTCCAACTCTACAATTCTATGATGATACTTTTTAAAATTACCAGTAGGGCGCCATTTTAATTAAAGCTCACTTCCTCTAATACTTTGCAAGAAGTCAGAGCCATGCACTGTGAGTACTAATAATTAAGAAGGGGAAAAATAGCACATTGTTTCCCCAGATTCATAGGGAAGCTTTATAATGCCAAACTGAGGAGGGGATGGAGAGGATGATATCAACTGTTTGATGTTAACTAACAAAGGACTTGGTTTTCTAATAAGAAAAGGAAAGCTTCATTGAGGACGAAACAGTTTTAAAATGACATTTACTCACAACCCCGCTGTATCCTGTACTGTTTGCGCTGGGTAGCGTGTGTGTGTTTTCATAGTTTGCTTTTGGAAGCTTCTGCAAATCACCCCTTCCATCGTTCTTCATTACCTCACAACGAACCTGGCAGCGTGGGAACCGTTTCAGAAGTACAGAGAGGGTGATTCATATGCCGCTGCCTCTGACTGTGAGAGGAAAGGAGATTCAGTCTGCCAGCTTCTCCAAACAAGATTGGGGGTGGGAGGGGAGGTAAAAGCAGCCAAGCTGTTAGTTTCCTTACAAGTAAACATCAAGACGCTGAGACAGATGAGAAGATGGACGGCTCAGAGACACGGGTCACATCCGCACCATACATTTGAAGCACGTGGGAAATGTAGCTCTGTGGAGGGTGAACTACAGTTCCCACGATTCTTTAGGGGCAGCCATGCGCTTTAAATGTACAGAGTGGCTATGAGTCATGAGGATGTGCCACTGCTGGCCACACAGTGCTACCCTGCTTTCCTCCATGCACTTTTCCTGTCACCGTTAGGGAGGATTGCGAGAGATGCTTTAGTACATTTAACAGAAAGCAGCAAGTTGATTTAAGCTGATCTCGTTGGTTTCCAGCTCCATACCGGGTGGGTCCTGCTGTGGCTTTTTTTCAATTAACTGCACTGAAGGAACCGTTCCAGCTAATTCGGTACCTTCTGTCACAGCGCTTGAATGGAAGGAGAGGCAGCGTGTGCTGACATTCTTCTATACAGCCATTAGGCACAGGGCTGGAGCCTGTGCCCCAGTATCCACATTGAATTGGACAGTCCTAATGGTCTCCATCATTAAGTGTGCAGCATGGTCAGTGTCTGAAGCTCTTCATCTCCTCCTGAGTTCCTCCTTCTTTGCAGGGTCAATCCCACTCCCCATTCATTTAAGCTGGGAGGAAGCTATTCAAATACCTTTCCTGGTATTTCCTGGTACCCATTCATTGATCAACAACAGTGAACAGCGGTGTAATTAAACCAAAGCAACTGCAGCTATCTAATGTTTGGTGAGCTTTCTTTTCAAGTCAACAGTGGCACCACAAAGTCAAATATGGCAGAGACTGCCTTCGGCTGCATTTTATTTTATTTTATTTTATTTCATTTCGTTTCATTTCCCTTTATTTTATTTCTTCATTTGGATTAAGTAATTGGGTTTAGGGACTTCTGGATCCTTTCATGAGCAGGTTTTCCTGTTCTTTCTTCCTTTCTTTTTATCACTTTCGGCTATGCCCCAGTTAATCTTAATTGCCCCATTATAATCCCCAACTGACCTTCAAAGTAAACTGTGACCTGCAATTGGCCGGCACCCTCTCCTAATCCTTCTACTAACATAAAACAACCATTTGCAAAGAATTGGATGGCTTCAAGTGCACAGAGTAAGGAAGTGCAATTGGCTTCATGAGCAATTTTATTTACATCGACAGCAGTAGAACTAAATTGAAAGGGCCATTCCTTCATTGACTGGAGCTGCTTCTCAGCTAAGGCCAATAGTCTATTCAGTTCCAAGAAATCAATGCACCGTGGATTTAGCCCTCTCTGTTATTAACACCACAGTAATACCGGATATAGATTTACCACCGGACTGAAATGTTGATGTCTCTTTTAGTGTCAGGGTAAAAGCCATCCAAATACTTTAAAAAATGAAATAAAATATCATTTTGATTAAGGACATGCATGTGTCTTTGAAGGAAACTTACTGAGTCTAAAGCTGAACAGACCTTAGTCTGGCCTGGGAAGGAACCATGCGTTTGCCACCTTGGGTTCATGGTGAATGAAAGACAAGACAACCTTCTCCCTAGCCAGAGACAGAAGGCCACTCTTTGCTTTATAGCAGTTGTGGCTGATGGTGGGGTAGGAGCAGTAATGTCACCCTCCCAACACTGACGGTGCTGCAGCTTACCTAGATGGGGTGCAGCAAGGCTACACTAGCAGAGCCAATCCAGAGCTCTTGCCGGTGTGACCACACAGCCCTGACCTTGCTGCCTGGTCCCATTGAAGCCCCTCCCAGGTTACACAGCACCTGTTGTGGCTCTATCACAGCACAGCATATGCTATTGCCTTGAAAGCCCTTCTGGTTGTCAAGTTCAGGGCAAAACTAGATGTCAATTTAATACCAGACTTAGAGGGCTCTCAGTTTCCACTGGGTCTGCAGCATGCTTATAGCAAAGTTTTAACGCAGATGGGCAACCAATGGTCCTCCAGATGTTGCTCTGGCAAGGGCTGATGGGAAATGGAGTCCAGTAACACCAAGCAGTGCAGAGGCTCCGCATCCCTGGTTTAACCTCTATTGCCCCAATGGCAATCCCAAAAATAATTGGTCCTGATTATAATCAGCCTCCCCAGGGTCTATTATTTATTTAACCTGATGTAGATGCTAACTAGACACTAGACTCTCAGTCACCCTGGCCAGTCATCGGTTTGGTTTTGTCTTAAAACTGTATTGCTGGCTAGCAGCTATTTCTATGGTTGCGTCTCCACGACGCTGTTGATAATTTCCACTTCAGTTGCAAGCAGAAGCAGATGACGGCTGGAAACAAAAAAGTGCAACTGGTTCTGACAGGAAGGAGGAAAGGAATGATGATACGGGGGCAGAAAGTCACTGTGAGAGCAGTCTGACTGCACAGTTGGAGAAACAGGCTATGTACACGCTAACCAGTTTGTAGCACAAAAATGTAGTTTTTCTCAGTTTGAAATTGTTCGTGCTCATCATTCTCAATGTGCTGCTTTCAGTCGAGATTGAATCTAAATCCTGATGTCCACAGTGGTGATAAGCATGTGAAAACCCTCCCCTTGATTAGGTTTCCCATGCCTTTTTGCTTCCTGCACTTGCCGTAAGTGAAGGAAGAAGGAAGTGGTGATTGCAATATTGGTATATGCCCACCAACAACATTGGGCAGGTGTGGCCAGCAGTCCATTGCCTGGACTACGTCCATCTCTTTTCACCTGTTTTCAAATTGACACACTGCACGGTAATGCAGAATCAATCTTCAATAAGCTTCTATTTTTGGAACGAAACCAAAAATAGGGGCAAAAAATAATAATGCAATAGATCTAGTTTGTGCATGGACTATGTGGGGGGGCATATACACATTCTCCATTGATTCTAGAATTAAAATGCCACATTTATGCAGCCACAAACAGCTCAGAAAGCTAAAAGGTGTGGCTGAGCTCAGTCTTTTGTCAGGATTCTAGCCTTTCAGTAATGATTTCCTTCCCAAATCTGCACTCTGGTTTCAGAGAATCAAAAATCAAATGATAAATATCTGGGTGACTGTATCCAATCCTGAACACCAGAGGAATCTCTGTGGCACAGAAATTAAACAGTTGGTGCTTGGAAAAGTGCTCTGCTTTGAACCTTACCTGCACAACTACTGGTATTTGCCTGAGCCACCTGAGTAGAGTCACCTTGAAGAACTCTCCTGAGTTGAAGGTGGTGACTTTATCTGGGAACTCAAACTCAAGGACTGGCAGGTGCAAATTGACAGCAGCAGATAAAAGGGCTTGATGGCAAGTGGCAAAGTCCTCGTTGCCAAATGCTGGCCAGAAAATCTGGAGCACCAGTGAAAGGCAAAGGGGGAGGAAGTAAAAACTTTTGAAGAAGCCAAATATGAAGAAATATCAGTTCTTGTTTTCCTCAGACCATTCTGCAATCAGTTCTATGCTCAAGTGGTGTGAGTTGGGTAAGGATGCCATCTCACTTCTTTTAAGGCAATTTATAACAATCCTTTTTTTCCCCAGGTAGCTAAAACCAAGTCTGACCTAACCCTCTGACTTCTTTTTCACTTCCACTTGGAAACTCTTTAAAATCATCTTCTCTCCCCCTCCCATTTCTCATTGATCCAGCTTTTAATATTTTAGACAATGCTGTATATAATATGTCCTAAATACAGTCATAACGAGAAGGTATTTATTGAACAATTGAGTTTTGTGTTTCCAGTACAGTGGTACCTCTGGTTACGTACTTAATTTGTTCCGGAGGTCCGTTCTTAACCTGAAGCACTACTTTAGCTAATGGGGCCTCCCCCTGCCACTGCGCCGCTGCTGCCCGATTTCTGTTCTCATCTTGAAGCAAAGTTCTTAACCCGAGGTAATATTTCTGGGTTAGCAGAGTTTGTAACCTGAAGCGTATGTAACCTGAAGCGTATGTAACCCGAGGTACCACTGTACTGGAATGATAAAGTGAACAATGCATGCAATGTGACCATACACTATTTTGGAATGGATCTGAAAATGCTGGCTATAGAACTGCAAACAGGAGAGAAAGGAGTAATCAAAAGTGAATAAATTTGGCACAGATCCCCCTCCATATATAGCTCATTTACTTAGAGAGTGGAATGCCACGACATTGGAGGAGACAATACAGCACAAAGTGATATTACACTATTATGAGACATTTTCTCCACCAGGCATCCTTTTCAACCCTGAACACTGTCCACATTCTCAAGTCCCCAATGAAATTGGAATGTTAGCAAACGCCTTGTTAATTTCACAAGCTTGGGCTTTTCTCCTCTTCGGGAATTTAAAAGAGAAAGAGAGAGGTCCATATGCTCTCCAGCAAAACACAGATGAAAAGTCTTTGTATGTTTCAGCAGCATTAATATTTTTCACTTTCAAGAAATCATGTATTTAAGCACCAGTGCAAATGAAGCATCCATGAAATTCATAATTTTTCCTGGTCAGTATTAGTTCTAGAGTGGGTGAAGAGTTGATTGGAGAAAGAGGGGAACCTATTTTGAGTTCAACAAAGATTCAGACTACACACACACACCATATGTGTTCTTCAGAGCTTTTTTTTCAACCAGAACTCACCAGAACTCAGTTCCGACACCACTCAGGTGGGCGCCATTGCCATTCTAAGAGAATGAGGGAGGTATTCAAGGTGTTGGCACCTCATTTTCTAGAAAAATAGCACTGGAGCTATTCCATTTCCCTCCTATTCTTTGGTCATGGCAAAAGCAGCACAGTGATTGGGGAAAGAAACAAGAGAAAGGAAAGAATGGCTAAATTATGGACAATGAAGAATAAAGGATTGTTGGGGACAGCTCAAACAAGCTCTAGTATTGTTGATTTTAACAGGCCAATTAAAGTCCCTGCAGCATCAAGTACCATTCATTGGGATATAGGAAGAAGGGGGGTATCTTTAATTCTTTATCCCTTAAAGAAGCATCAACAATGAACTCCTTTCTCTGCTGTCCAATTATGCTATAATTAAACCGAAGCAGCTAGTTGGAGCATCAGCATGAGAAAAAAATGGACACTGGCAGCAAACAATTGAGCTCAACACAGAATGTCTTTCTTTAGTCTGTAAACTAACACAGATAGACCAGAGTGTTTGGGGAGTCAAGGAACATAATAGATGAAACTCACCAGCTTCCAAAATGAAAACACTATTCCTTCCGCCACCCCTATTTCATCCTTACTTTTTTTTTTTTTAACCACATCGTCCACCTGTCTGTCTGAACTAGATGACAGAGAATCGAGAGGACAAAGAAGCTGTAATTCTGCCATCTAGAGTCTGAAAGCTTGGCTGAATCAGAAATTTGTAGAACAACCTCTAATCCAGAGAGAGGGACAGGTGGAGCTGGAGAAGGGATAGCGAACTGATAATCCACGGGCTGGATCTGGCCCCGAGAGGAAATGCTAATCAAGGTGCAATAAAATTTTGCACAGAGCTTTGCTTGTAGGGCTGTGAAGCTTGTGGGCCACACTTTGTAGACTATAACAACCCTGAGAAATTAAATACCATTATTGATAATCTCTACTCTGGATAAAGTAAAGCTTACATTTATTTATATGCAATGCAGCCTTCCCTCAACCTGGGACCCTGCAGCTCCCATTAGTCCTAGCCAGTATGGTTCATGTTTGGGGATGATGGGAGTTGTAGTCCAATCATCTGGAGAACATCGAGGAAGACCATAATAGAAAAACTTAGGGTCAATGGACTCCGGCAGCTGTGGAGAGGAAGGTGAGGCCCACGACTCTCATCACAGCAACCGGCAGGGTGAAAAAGCAGGTCGAAGGAAATCCTGCACACATTTGGACCCACATTTGGATCCTCAGCATCATTCCAAGACCCCTGCTGGAACCCTCCCTGGGGTCATACAAACATAGAATTGTAGAGTTGGAAGGAACCTTGAGGGTCATCAAGTCTCAACTAAATCATGCATGATAGGTGGTCATCCAACCTCTGCTTAAAACCTCCAAGGAAGGAAGGAGTCCACCACTACCTCTCATGGAAGTCTTACTGTCTTCTGCAAATCAGCCTCAGAAGCATCCTGACTCAGCCAATCCATGACAGGTAGAAACCATTTTAAGAGGAAAGAGGGCTGGATGGTCAGGTACCAATATGTAGAGTTTTGGTTTTAATCAGTGATTTTTTTTTCTTTAAAAAATGTTTAGGGGTGCTCTCATTTTCTCAAGAAAATCACAATTTTATGTGCAAATCGGGAAAAATAAATACAGTAAATGGACAAAAGTACAAAGGTTCACAAAATGTTTAGGGGTATGTGTACCCCTGCGTACCCCCAGAAAAAAAGCCCTGGTTTTAATACAAAATGCAGGAGTCCTGTGATTTGAGGTACTAATCAAGATCCTACTTCCTTCTAAGCAAGGAGCCATCTTCAAGTTTCCATGATGTATGAATAGCAAGCCCTTACCCGGCTACAGATGAGGAGTGATAAATATTTCCCTTTTGCAGCTGAAGTTTAAGAAGGCATTATATTTAAAGTGCAAAGAGCAAGGCAAAAGTCCCAGGTATGGTAGTCATGCATCCTCTTTCATAAGGGAGAGTTTGAAGGGCTCTCAGAGGCCAGTCATGTATCTGAAAGGCTGCCCAGTCCAATTCTTAGGAACTCTAAGAAGGGAGAGCCGGAGGGGTCTTAAAGTTGCCCATCTACTGTTAGCACCTATATGTTAATTAGCATATGTATATGTACTGGTATATATTTTATTCTTTTTCTTTCTTTCTTTGGTGATGTGGGTTTCCCCCCCTTTTTTGGCAGGGCATAAATGACTATCCGAGCTGCAGGTGTGAATTGGCCCTCCCCCCAGCACACCTTCTTAAATAATAGACTTTTCTGGGAAGATTCACTTTTCTTTATGCTTTCAGTTTTTTGAACTCTGCACTTTGCTCCAAGTCTTTCCACTCAACCCATCAGCAATCCCTAAACAATGCACAGTGAGGACTCTGGCCCTGGCATTCAATTAAAACAGCAGAGGCAAGAAAATTGCCCCTTATTTGCTCCCCCAGGAGAATCTCTTTTGTTGATTGACAGTTTCCCCCATCCTTTCACACTGGAGGGTCCTCAAGGGGTTGGATAATAATGCTGCTGAGAAGCAGCTGTGTGGAAAGTGTGTGAGGCTACATGTTTGCCTTTGCTCCTGTCACACTGTGCATCTTCCAATCAGAAACGTACCCATCTTCTTCAGGGCTAGAAAGACTGAAGACTTTTCCATAAATCTGTTGTTTCTCTCAGTTTGCAATGATTATTTGGTTTTCAGCTGCCTGAAGTGGAGGCAGGAAATGCAATGATGACTGAGTTTTCAGACTAGTGTAAGAAAACTTTCACCGGTGACACTCGGCACAGTCACCTACAGCTTCAGACCAATGTGAGATGTCTCCTCCACCATCTCTGAACCTGCAGATTGAAAATGAATTTGCATAAACCAATCTCACCCACGCCTCAACTCTTTGTGCTGTAGTTTTTGCACATGCTTCTGGTGTTCCTCTTCAGCTAACTGGCACATGATGCAGTCACATTGCCAGTACCAGCTTTGCCATGCAAAAGGGTAAGGTAACCCTACTGCAGGCAGTGACATGCGGGTGGAATGGGTGGAGATAGGAATGGTTGCCTGTGCAGCAACACTTCAGCCTGGGTCCTATCAAAGAGGGTGTTGCCATTTGGGCTCCACTTCACACAGCAAAATGTCATAGTGTGTCCAGCACTGCCCCTTCCTGAATTTAAGCAGGTCAGGGTCTGGTTGTTACCTGGAACGGAGACCATCTGGGTACCCCCAAGCTTGTACCCTTGAGCTTCATGGAAGAAAAGTGGCATCTAAATCCAGTAAGTTAGAAATAGTGCACTTAAATTGTTCAAAGCATAATGCAATATTTCATTATTTTCTAATCCTCATGACTGGAGGGATCTTTCTAATGTGACTGTAACTTATCCTAAAATGTTTGCAAAAGAGAAACAACATTTTAAGACATGGAGTTGTGTGCAACAAAGTCGATCTTAAGATCTTAAGATTCCTTTATTGTCATTGTACAAGTACAACGTTGTACAAGTGCAACGAAATTGGATGCCATCCCATAAAAACATAACAAAAAAGCACAAAAAAACACATTTTCAGCCACACATGCACATGAGTACACACCCATCACAACTCTCCAGGGTCATGTTATCTGGTTACAGCATTTAAGATGGTTATAGCTCTTGGGTAGAAACTGTTCTTCAATCTATTTGTTCTTGATCTAATTGTTCTATATCTCTTGCCTGAAGGCAGTGGTGCAAAAAAGACTATATCCCGGATGAGATGGATCCTGTAAAATATTGTTTACTTTTTTAAGGCAACGGGAACTGTATAGTTCTTCCAAAGATGGGAGAAGATGACCAGTAATCTTTCGGGCTGTGGTTATGACCTTCTGTAGTACCCTCCTCTCCCTGACTGTGCAGCTAGAGAACCAAGCTGTTTGTGCAAAGGCTTCTGCTTGCACAATGGAGGTCCCACCCCTACCCCTACCCCTATCCATTTCCCTGTTTGGTGGGTATAAACCCTTTTTTCAAAGGGGTGCACAAGGAGAGGAGGGGGAAGGGAATTCCTGTTGCACAAGGAGAAACCCTAGCATGAATGGGACAACTTCACTGGATACCACCAGATATTATATAGGCACACAAAAGTATGAAGCAGTCTTGGACTTGGCATTCCTCAGGAACACTAAGAAACAAAACAAAAAACAGTATAGTTCTTACACTGGTGGTTAAAATCAATGCAGCTTTGAAAGGTTAAGTCAGTAGACTGAATCAAGATGGTAGATTCAAATTGGCATCCAGTCATATCTGAACATCAATGAAAACCTGCTCCTTGATTTCAGGAACCATCATGCAAAATTTGGATGTTGCATTTAAGAGATGTCCAAATATGCGTCTCCCTTCCTACCACTGCTCCCAAACATTTGGCAACCATGCATAACACAGTAAGTTGTGAACGAGACCTGATAATGCATCAAGAGGTTTTCCAGATGGTCCTGAGAGGTAGGAAAGGATTTAGATGTGTTTCACATGAGCCCTCATGACATCAGGCTCAGAGTCTCAATACATCAATGTCTCACAGCAGGTGCTGGCTTTGCACAGAGCTGCTGGGATGTATGGGTCTTCTTCAGGCTGCAAATCCAGTTATTTCGCTCCCTTTTGCCACAGCACAGATGCAGGGTTTGTGTTTTGTTTTTGCAAACTCAGCCAGCACAGAATAAATGAGAAATCCCCGAGGGCAGTCGCCATCAGGATGTGCAGCTGTGGTTTCATTTCTGAGAGCCTCTTCCCCATCTACTTCCATCTGCCAAAATGTTGCGGAGCAGGGGGCGAGCAACACTGCAGATCTCCTGCTGGCTCTTGTCCAAGCTGACATCCCCTAGTGCTAAGTCAAAAAACCCTTGCTGCCATGCCAGAGCCTTCAGGGCAATAGACTGTAAATTGTTTGCAAAGAAGCTTGAGCTATTGTTAAGTTGTGTCGTGTCACATAAGTCACAGTGGGTGAGCACACACAGGTAGGAACTACTGTATGATCAAGCATCAAAAACACATATGAAGCAGCCTTGTGCCAAGTTAGATTATTTGTCCAAGGAGCATGGTTTTCTCTGAGTGGCAATGGATCTCCAGAGTCCCAGGGTAAATTCCTTTCCTGATCATCCTTTTAACTGGAGATGCCATGTGCTTTGCCACTAAGCTATGGTTCCTCCCTATGCTTGAGGAGGACTGGAAGTCTATGAAGTCATAATAAGCAACTATGTTTGCGGGGGGGGGGTGGATATGAGGATCCTTCATTGTTATTTCTCACATGGGTATTTCATGAGCATACATATTTTATTCTCATCACAAGCTAAGATAAGTTGAGTCAATGCCCCACATTGAGTTTCATGGACAGGGACTGAAGCAGATGTTAGGAGCAACACAAAAGGAGTTTTCCAAACCAATAAAACTTCCTGAAAAGCCTTAATGACGAGGCGGGGGACATTTAAAGCACATATTTTATAGGCTTAGTCATTCCCCCAGCAATTCCCACTGGAATTGCAGTGGCAGACTTTGGGCTTTAAAAATTTAACTGTCACACTGTGTGATGCCAACATTCAGTGTCCTCCCCGCCTCTTGCCTTCCATTGTTCGGTGTTGTTGCAGTGGCCTCTGTGGCACCCTCTCAGCTCAGCACCCAGTGTGAACCAGTCACAAATCTGCCTCCAGCAAATGCCTACTCCTGATCTCTCTTACCAGGTTGGATCCCAAATCAAGAGACTGGTTTGAGGAAGAGGCAGCGTTTGGGGATGGAGCTTGCCAGGGGGAGGGCGGGACAGCAGGTAGTAATTGGATCAAGCACTCTTCTCTTCCACCTGTTGATTATCCCATGTAGGTCTCTTTGCCCCCAAATTCTCAGTAAACGTGGAGCTGAAATCCCAACAATGATGAAGAGGCAAAAGACTCTCCCCTTGATCTCCACTGCTGCCACCACCACCAAAAAAAAGAAGCCTGCAGGTTAATGTCCTGTCCCCACCCCCACTGCTGCAGCTTCTTGGCTTCCCCTTCCTGGGGTGGGGGTGGAGATGGGCACACACTGTAGTACCACAACCTTTTTCTTTTACCTTACCACAGCTCTGAGGCTCCAATCCTAACCCAACTTTCAAAGGTGTAAGCCACACCAAAGTCAATAACACTTACTTCTGAGTAGACATGCTTAGGATGGCACTGAGTCCCACTTTACATTTGCCATTCAAGATTTCCCTCTATTGGCTTCACACAGAAAATCCATTATCATCTCTGGGTTGCTTAATTTATGAAATTCAGAATGTCAATTGTTTCCTGCATCACTGATCTCTCAACGAATAGCTGCAGGTCTTTCATAATGCTACAATGTCTGTCTTCAAGTGATGGATAGCCCACTATACGCTGAGTAAACTGTGGTCATGATGAAGTGATGCCACCACTTATTAATGATGTAGCCATCATTCCAGGGATATCAGCTATCACCATTTGCAAGGGAGGTTTAAAAAATCTGTTCCCTCTTACTTGAAGGAAATTTTGTAAACACACACACAGAGAGAGAGAGAGAGAGAGAGAGAGAGAGAGAGAGAGAGAGAGAGAGAGAACTAATCCTCTTTCTCTGCAGCTGATCTGCCCCTTACAAACCCAGGAGGGGGCTTCTTCCTCACACCTAATTGCCATCAATCTCTTCTTTTTTAATCATGCTCTAGCAGTGCACTGTTCGGTGCCATCTGATATTGGAACAAAGATTTGGATTTTCTCCCAGCATACTCTGGCAAAATTAAAACTCTCTGTTTTGTTTAGCACTAATTTTAAAACACGCACACACAAACTCACTTGCAACTTTGGGGTTGTCAAACTGCAGCCTGACAGACACGGTGTTCAGTGATACCGAATGGCACGGCATGTGTGCATAACATAAGCAGTTGTGTGTCACTGATATGTGTCAGGTTGTGTTGCAGTATGCAACAGCGTTGACTGACTAAGCAAAAGAAGCTTGGGAATGGAGACAGCTTTAATTACCTTTGCAACCAAACAGGGAGGGGGGAACTGCCATGGCAAATAATAGAATTGTATTTGGGGATGGATTAACTTGTAATCTTATTATTCTGTATCAAAGAGATAGAACAGGCAACCAATATTCACTGTCTCAGGATTCCAGTCAGGCAGTCTACCAGCTATTCACTTATTCTACCTGTCTGCAGTACTTTCCCAGCTTCCCTGTGGTTATGACCCTCTGCAACAGAGATAGTATAGCAGGTGTGAAGGAAGCAAAGGCTCCACCCAAATTGACCTAGCAAACCAAAGATGGGGAGTGAAAGAAGTGGACCAGGAATTGTGTGTATCATCCTATATACATAGAAGTGTAACATTGTTATCACACAGCCCTCTCCTGCTTGGATGACCCTAAGTTAGACATGTGCATTAACTTCAGCAGGTCCACTCTGCGTAGAACTAACATTGAATACCACCTTTAATCTTCATGCCAATGGGCTTTTTTTTAGTGGGAACTCACCGGAACTGAGTCCTGGCACCTCTCAGGTGGGCACCATTGCCATCATAAGAGAACAAGGGTGAGTTCATGGTGAGTTCCAACACCTCTTTTTCTAGAAAAAATAGCACTAGGTAAAGGTAAAGGGACCCCTGACCATTAGGTCCAGTCGTATCCGACTCTGGGGTTGCGGCGCTCATCTCGCTTTATTGGCCGAGAGCCGGCGTACAGCTTCCGAGTCATGTGGCCAGCATGACAAAGCCGCTTCTGGCGAACCAGAGCAGTGCACGGAAACGCCGTTTACCTTCCCGCCAGAGCGGTTCCGATTTATCTACTTGCACTTTGACGTGCTTTCGAACTGCTAGGTGGGCAGGAGCTGGGACCGAGCAACAGGAGCTCACCCCGTCGCAGGGATTTGAACCACCGACCTTCTGATCAGCAAGCCCTAGGCTCAGTGGTTTAACCCACAGTGCCACCTGGGTCCCAAAATAGCACTAATGGAGATATATTTCAGAGGGGTTAGAGTTAGTTGGGAGAAAATGTTGGACTTTTCTCTTTTTGCGTTCTGAGTACTTCATGTCTATCAAAGGCGAAATAAATCACCTCATTTCATGCACTTTTGTGAAAACCAGCATTGAAATACATTTCTGCCAACAGCCTTCATCAAACAATTGCCTCCACAGAAGTTGAAACAATCTTCCTGACCTGTGGAAGGCCATACAGATGATGATGTAATTAGTGACGGAATCTCGGTATGACAAGAAAGAGATAGATGGGAGCCAATGTTTAATAATGATATTATATATATATAATTTTAATTCAATTTTCTGTTTTACAATTTAAAATACTCATTTTACATCCTTAAGATATCAAAGACTTCCATTCTTCTCTTTCCATGGTTCATTTTACATATCATAAATCCCTGCATATTTTACAAAAACTATATCAATCAGTATTCCATTATTGCATCCATCAAAACTTATTTACACAGTTGAATTTATCTTAATGCTGCCAGCGTTTTCAGCTGTACACAATTATTTCCCATGTACTCAATAAACGTTTTCCTATCTTCTTTAAACGTATGTTCTTCTTGTTCTCTTATTCTATGTTACATCTGCAAGTGGTGCATATTCCGTCAAACTTAAGTTGACACTCTTCTTTGGTTGGGACCTCACTCGTTTTCCATTTTGGGGCTAACAAAACATGGGCCACAGTAGTAACATACATAAATAACCTTTTTTGACACCTGGGAATTTCAGTCTGAATTATCCCCAACAGAAAAGACTCTGGGTTTTTTGGGAAAGGACTTTTAAACATTTTTTTCAATTCGTTATGGATCATTTCCCAACACTCTTTTACTGTTTTACACGTCCAGATGTTTAATCCTGATATTTAGTGTGGCACCGCTACACTTTGGAACTTCCTGCCTATTGATATCAGGAAGACCCCTTCACTGTGCTCTTTTCTGGGCCTGCTAAAAACATTTTTGTTTAGACAAGCAAATCCAGATATCTAGAATATTGGTGTGCTTTCAGTTTATAGCTCTTTTCCTACTGTTTTAACTGCTTTTACTAATAATTTTATTGCTTTATTGCTTTCATAAACCCATTTGAGGGGTTTTTTAAATTATGAATCCCTTGGTATGAAATAAATAACAATGTGTCTCCCATCAAAAATGCAAGAAGACATTCCACTGATGCTTCAGCATTTATTTGGCTTGAATATTAGATTGTGGAGCAGTGTTCCACATAAAACCAAAACAGAAAACAAGGATAAAAGTAGCAGATAAACTATAAAATGGGCTACAAATTGCTAAATAATTTCCATTTAAAGCTGGATATTTAGATCCTGATGCTACCACCTTGCTAAAGCTAAGCAGGTCTGATGTAGCCCATGCTTGGGTGGGGGAGGCAGGTGTAAGCCTCATATGTCACACTGAGTCCCCTCAAGGGAGAAATGTGGGGTATAAATGTACCAAATGAATAATAAATACATGTTTTTGCCTGGTGCTGCTGAAATGACAGTGTGTTAGCACCAAGGACAGCAGCATTTCATAGGTGGTGCACCTCTACTGAGAAGGCCCTCCCTTCTCTCTTGGATATGATCATCAACAGAGAGGCCACTGGTGATTATCTTAGAGCCTGGGCTGATTGATATGGGATGTGAGCATCAGCATTAGCTGCCGATTGCATTTTGAGAAGGATTCAAGGTGCTAATTTTATCATAACTGTATTAGGGCTAGGGATGGGGGAGAAACCTAGTTTGGTTTGAATTTTACTTCCAACCTACCTAATTTGCATTCTCCAAAACAATGAAGACAAAATACAGCTGTCCTCCAAAGATAACACTCCCCCCCTAATTTTGTGATACACTTCTCCAACAAAGCAAAAAGTGTATATTAGGGGACTGGGTGCAAAAATGCTCCCAGTACGTTTCCGAGCACAATTCAAAGTGTTGGTGCTGACCTTTAAAGCCCTAAATGGCCTCGGTCCTGTATACCTGAAGGAGCGTTTCCACTCCCATTATTCAGCCCGGACACTGAGGTCCAGCGCCGAGGGCCTTCTGGCGGTTCCCTTACTGCGAGAAGCAAAGCTACAGGGAACCAGGCAGAGGGCCTTCTCGGTAGTGGCGCCCGCCCTGTGGAACGCCCTCCCAGCAGAGGTCAAAGAGATAAACAACTATCTGACATTCAGAAAATACCTGAAGGCAGGCCTGTTTAGGGAAGTTTTTAGCCTGTGATATTTTAATGTATTTTAATATCTGTTGGAGGCCGCCCAGAGTGGCTGGGGGGACCCAGCCAGATGGGTGGGGTACAAATAATAAATTATTATTATTATTATTATTATTATTATTATTATTATTATTATTATATTAATTTTTTAAAAAATGCATTTGATTAGGGAAAATTATCTCCAAAACTGTGTCTACTAAAAGAAACACACTACTGCTGATGAAATTTTGTAAGTATGTTTCTTTTAAAGTTGGAAACTGATAAGGAAATGTGGAAAAAACAAAGAGAACTTTAAAATGACAGATTTGTCCATCCTTAATGTTAAGGAGTAACCAAAATGCCACAAAAGAATGAATTCACAATTCTGTGACATTTTGACTGGCTCTAATAAAAGTATTGCTCTACTATGGATTTTGGATTTTTCTTTTCCTATCTTTCTATAAAAGACAATGGATTACTTTACTTTGTGGATGATGGGACATTTATAAAGTATGTTGTACGGAGACGTGGGGCGATGAGATTGTGACATATGAAGGATTGTGCTAAAAAGGGCAATGTTTGTGAGGTGGGAAGGGAAGAGGTTAACAAAAAAAATGGAGTGTGAGAAATGTCTTTATGATAGGGAAGTCATTGTAAATTGTAGCACCACAGATTTCTTTGCATCCACCAGAGTCAGGTCCGAGAAAAGGCGAGAGGGGGATCTAGATGGCAATTAAGAGCTTCCTCTGTAGGTTTTTTCACCTGTTTTTCTTTTCTTTCTATTCTATGTAGAATGGAGGGGCGTTATTTTAGAAAATCCGTCCTCCACCTAGCTCATTTGGATTTCAGGGTCCATGGGCCTCCTTCCCCTTCTGATTCTTCCATCATGGTTAAGGGGTGGCTTACAATGGAACACTGGAAGGTTTGCAAAGGGGTTCAACAGCAGGATAATCTCCCTGAAGCCAATGATAAAACAGCCTTTAATCCTCAATATCAGGGCACTGGCTGGGTTCCTCAGGTAACAGTGCCTTTTCCATCCTCCTGTCAAGGGAGGCGCCACATGCCTTCCTTACCACTAGGACAGCATCTTCCTTATCACCACTGGCAGAGGAAGAGGAGTGTGGGGGCGCGCACTGCCCCTGTGCCATTGCGGCTGCCTCCCCTGCCCGCGCTGGGCGCCATGCCCCCACAGGTGTGTACTTGCCTTTGTGGAATCACGGTATTTATTCAATGGACAGTCCATCCACCCAATGAATTTCAACCATTGGTACAAACAAAGGCTTCTACTGAAATATAACTAGCCACACCAGAGAGGCATGCATTTATTTATTTATTTATTTATTTATTTATTTATTTATTTGTCATGGCAAAGGGAGAAATAATTAAATTCACCATCTGTCCACCCCCATATGTTCTTAAGCCTGTTCAGCATCCCCCATTGTTATTTATGTAACAAAAAAGCACATTAATCACATGAATTATTGTTGCACATTTAATTAATACCACATTAAGTTTGGCCCTCAGTCCATCCTGCCCAGAAAGTTCATCTTCAAAGAAGCACATTTGACCCTCTGTTTTATCATTAAATCTTTCCAAGTATGTAGCTGACATTCTGCTGTTTTGGGTGCTTTGGGGGTGGGGGGCAGCCAACAGCCTAATTCCTCTGTCTGGTGGTGTGTGTACTGGTGATAACACATATCATTCTATGATTCCATCTTATCATGCTTCTGCAGAAATTAGCTACCATGCTTGACCTCTGCAAGGCCTCCTTTCCCCAGTATTTTATAGGATAAATGGCATTCATTGTGCGTTCCGTGGATTTGTTTTCCACAAGAGGCCTAATGAACATCAAGGAAATTGGTGGCAGTGGAGAGGGGAGTGAACAAGAGGTGGGAAGAAACATTTTAAGTGGTGGAGTTAATTAGATTACATTGGTGTTCTAGCAAAGCAGGAAGATTCTACAAAAGCCTATAATGGAGGCTAATGAGAATTTTATCATGCTTGTTAAACGGGACATTTAATTGTGCAAAGGGGCTGTTGAACGTAATGTAAAAACTGGTTAATAAAAAGAAATCTTAATTGCATACTCAGTCCCGTAATGTCTAAGCTGTCCAGTAGAATGGAATAGCCTCAGGGCATAGCAGTCAATGCTTTCTTCATTTTGCACTGGCAAATGTGCAATGCGATTAGGGCAGTTAATTTTCTCTGACGGGCATGAAAATTAATGAAGCCTGAATGATTTACACGGGGGGGGGGGGTGTTGTCATTATTCCAATTGATCCTGGTAGAAGTTAATGGTTGTTGTTGCTTATTGGGAAGGTAGCAGACTTTGGTGTGGCTTACCCCCTTCTCTCCCAGGCCATTGACACAGAATAAAGCTCTATTAGAAAGCTACAGAGGCAGAGGCAGTGGCTAAAAATTGAGCCAGGAAGGCTCATTACAAAAAAAGGGGGGAAGGATTGGGTTTCTGACATCCTTAAGAACACTAGTGCAAGGCATTTTTTAACAGATAAAGTGAAGGGGAAATCCCACTCAAGTTCTCACAAATTCCTACCAGTGAACTCAAAATTTCATCCCCTGCCCATACCCTTTTAATTCTACTTGCTAAGGGTTGTTGTTGTTTAGTCGTTTAGTCGTGTCAGACACTTCATGACCCCATGGACCAGAGCACGCCAGGCACTCCTGTCTTCCACTGCCTCCCGCAGTTTGGTCAAAAGGGATGTTAGGAAATCCCTATCTCCCCCCCACCCCCAAGAGAGCTACAACTCCCAAAGTGGCTTAGCAGTCAAACCCTCTTCCTAAGGAACTCCGAGAATTGTAGCTCTGTGAGGGGAATGAGATTGCCTAACAACTCTTGGCACCCTTAATGAACTACACTTCCCATGATTCTATGGGGGGGGAGCCATAACTGTTTAAAGTGGCATGACGCTGTATAGGGTTGTATTCAGTAAGTCCTACTCAGAGTAAACCCATTAAAATGAATGGGAGGAATTTAATTTATCTGGTCATTCCATCAATGCAAGAATTTTTGCTTGCCAGAAAGAATGACACTCCTCTCTCCACCGCTCTTCCGGGGATTTTTACAACTCCCACCAAGCTAATTTTGGGGGGAAGGATAAGGAGATAAAGGAAACCTGTTGCGCAAGCAGAAGTCCTTGAACAGGGCTTCCAGTGAAGGACTCATTAGTTGAATCCCAAGAACCTAAATGAAGCATATGATCCATTTATATCAGTAGGGCTACTCTGAGTAGGACTAGCATTGACTACCGCCCCATTTTCAAGTTTTCTTTCAGAATGACACAATTAGTGGTTCCTTAAAATGAGCATAATGATTTTTCCACATATGCAGAAACAAATAAAGGGATTCATTTCAGCAACTTCACCAAATAATATTGCTGACAGTAATTGCAGGCATTTGGGGGTTTCAGAATTTCCCCCACCCTCCAGACAGAAAGAGAATGCAGGCTTCCTTCATTTGGATCCCAGGCATCGTTCATTACCAATGCAAATACTTTGAAGTCACTTGAAGTAAGTACCTCCTTAATTGAAGCCCCAATGTATTTGAAACAGTTGTTATAAACAATAACTTAAGCAGCAGGGGTAATCACAGGATGTTAAAACTAGAGAGATATCAATCCCTCCCCTGGGGCTTGCATGGTGATTTTCTTCTCATGAACCCTTTTCTCAAGTTCAAAAAAAGGAAAAGCCATAAAATTTAAATATGGAAGCTTGCAGTCCTGAGGGTGGCGCTCTCATTCCCCTCTATACAAATTCTTTTGAAATCTATGGACCTTTAGGGAAAAGGTACAATGGGAAGTGGTTCTTCTGCTTATTGGTGCCTGGATCACAGAAAGATATTTCTGTCCTCTGCTAGATCAGCTCCAGTTCATGCAACCATTTGCAGAAGATTTGCATGAAGGTTTGAACTGTGCAAACACTTGTAGGATCTGTGGTTTTAATGACCAAAGACACACCAAGATGGCCTTCTGCATCACTCCAATGTTTGGGGAAGGACCATAAGTACAGCATCTGTCTTGCATGAAGAAGGTTCCAGGTTCAATCCTTGGTGTCTGCAGGTAAAACTGGGGAAAGCTCCTGTCTGAAAACATAGAAAGCTGCTGCCAGTCAGTGTAAACAACACTGAGCTAAGAGTGTGCTATGTACAGTGGCACCTCGGTTTACAAACTTAACCCATTCCGGAAGTCTGTTCTTAAACCGAAACCGTTCTTAAACCAAGGCGTGCTTTCCCTAATGAGGCCTCCTCCCGCCAGTGCCCTTCGACCGTTAGGATTCCGTTCTTAGACCGAAGTAAAGTTCACAAACCGGGACACTACTTCTGGTTTTGCGGAGTTCGTAAACCAAATCGTTCGTAAACAAGGGCTGTTCTTAAACCGAGGTAGCACTGTATTCAGTGATCTGTGTTTGTCTGAGCTTGAGTCTGGACTAAGGATTCTGAGCCCCTGTGTTCTGATTCGATACATGATATCCAACCGCAGAACATTTCAGGATTTGGGCATCTGCCACTGACCCTTAAACTCTGAGTTATGATTCACAGCTTGGGAGTTTAGACCAGCGTTTCCCAACCGGTGTGCCGCGGCACAGGAGTGTGCCGCAAGACACCGGCTCCTGTGCCGCGGGAAGACACCGGCTGCTGTGCCGCCCTGGGCCGCTTCCGCTTCCGGGTCGGTCCGGGCTGGCGTCGCCTCGGCTCCGCTTCCCGCTCGCCGACCGCCGCCTTCGCCGGGGCTGCCGGGCGCTTCGCCCGCTGCCTCTGCCGCCCCGGTCGCGGTCGGGGACGGGCGGGAGGTGCCGGTGCCACCGGGCTCGCTCGGGGCCGGGTGGAGGTGCTGCCGGGGGGCTGGGCACGGGAGGGGGGGCGGGCGCCTGGCCCGCCAATCTCCCGCTCCGTTTTCGCCCGCCTGGGTCCTTCCCCTCCCTCCCGCCAGGGCGCGTGGACACCCCGCCCCCCGGGTCGGGGGGGGTCGGGGTGCATGTGGTGGTGGTGTGCCGCGAGATTTTTTTCGTGGGGCAGGTGTGCCGTTGCCCCGAGGAGGTTGAAAAACACTGGTTTAGACAGCCAATCACGTTGAGAGTGGGAGTAGCCCAGGCCTTCAGAAATGCATGTGAGCAGTTGCTTTGCCCCTGTTGTCCAGTTCTGTTAGTTCAATAAAGGTTCTTGATGTTATCACTGTGTCTTGCCTTGTGGAAACTCATCTACACTTCAGAGTTATTGCTAGACTTGTATCTGAAGAAGTGTGCATGCACACGAAAGCTCATACCAAGAACAAACTTAGTTGGTCTCTAAGGTGCTACTGGAAGGATTTTTTTTTATTTTATTTTGTTTTTACTAGACTTGTGTTACTAGTCATTAGGCAGCTTCCTCGTGACTTCATGGGCTTCAAATTGTTGCCATATTTCATGTTGCAAGCAGTTGAGGAAGACCCTTTTGCAAAATGGACACCTTGTAAAAACTGCACTTAGAAATGAAGAATCATTGCTTGTAAAAACTGTACTTTAGCAATGAAGAATCAAAGGTAACAGGAGTTGAACAAAACTCCCCACCCCTTTTAGGTGTTACAGTACCCAAAGCCAGCCAAGTTTTGTTTTGTTTTACACCCAAGGTGGGAAATCCTACAAGCACTGAGAGCATGGAAGCAATGCCTACAAATGAGCTGGTCCCAGTTCAAATGATCTGATGATCATGCATTTTTCTGTTCCTGTGAACAGACTTGACTAAAAAAAGACAACATTGGGTTGCATCCAACACTGTTGCTCTGCTCACACAACAGATGTTTGCTTACCCAGTGTAACTTCCCTCTCCTCTCCTCTGCAGCACTCCACACAATCTCCAAATTTGCTCCAAAGGGTTGGGAAAACCTCCAGAGCAGATTTTGGGAGTGGACAGGGAAGGAAGTCCAGTTCTACAAGTGAAACTCTGTTTGTGCAGTGTTGGATAGAGCTGATTGGTCCCTGATCACCCCTCCTACTATCAAGACTGTCTTATGGGCAAGAACTGGCATTTATAAGAAAACAAAGGTGTTAACAGCTAAATCTCTATATGTATTGGAGATTTTTCCAATATCACTGTACAGGTGTGGAAAATCCAACACCAATCTAAGAAATTATTGCAAATTATCCATTTAAATGGTGACTGTGTGAACATTTTAGTCTCCAGTGATGGAATGTTGTGGAATGGAATGTAGACACTGACACATCACACACACACACACCAAAAAGAGGATACAGATTTGCATTAAATTTTCATATGCTAATTTATATGGAGATACAAATTCATAAAAACATGTTATTAAAATAGAAATGCAATGCATCACATCATAGTGGAGAAGACTGTGACCAGGTGGCTTCTGTGCCTGCTCAGTCTGCTGTTTAGGTGCAAAATGCCCTATCATTAGGCAGAGGGAGCATCTCAGGTGGCAGATGCTGTGGAGCAACAGCAGCAAGGTAAAGGAGGTCAGAGATCTGCATAATATGTGGTGCGCCCTGCATCCTTTAAGCTAGTTTGCTAAGTCTGCCAGGGGAGCTTTTTTGCTTAGGTACAGTAAAAATAAAAGTGTAACAGAGGGCTTTTCACACTTCCATTTGCCCCACCACTTTTCCTTGGGGGAACCTGATCTTTAGTGCTTAATCGGAACAAAGGACAATTGAGTTTTCCACAGATTACTGTTTGTTCCAATGTAGCACTAAAGAGTGGGTTTTCTGGGGCAAAGGCAAAACCAGTAGGATTCATGTCTACAAAGAGTAGGACAAGTAGAAAACCTCTATGACCCATGCTTTCTAGGCATGGGACAAGCAGAAGTGTGGACGAGGCCATAGCTTGTCTGTCTCACATGTTATTTAGCATTCTCCATACCAAAATGCTTAGAAAAGTAAAAACAAAAAACAAAAACCACCATGCAGCAGTCTACATAAACTCAACACTGTAATTTAGGATTATTGTTCAAACCCTTTATGGGAAACAGCATGTGTCTCACAGGGATTTAAATGACTCGACTGAGCTTTCATTTGTTGCTTAACCATCAATATGCAGCAATATGTGTTGAAAGAGACGAGCAAATAGAGGCAATCTTGTTTTGCTTTTTAAATTAAGGCAGGGGAGTGCTGGTGTGGTTTGTCCATGGCTTCATTGATTAATTCATCATGCCTTTGTTCGCATTTGATTTGCAGTGATTTCCACCTTTTTGTGGATTAATAAACAGACATGATTGCAAAGAGCCGGGCTTTGGCATCCAGTCATTACAATGCCTCGCCCCTGTGTCATTTTTTAAAATATATTCTTGGCCGCTGTTATTTCCTTGGGCAATTTATCAACTGTCAGTTAACAAAGGTTGCTGTTCAGCTATTTAAGCCAAACACCGCATAACAACAGATCCCCCCCCCAAATGCTAATGAATGTGCCACCTATGATGAGATCTAATGGGCTGGATCAAATATAAGACAACGGAGGGAGGAGGAATTCATACGCTTTTATTTCCTACAGATGCTGGGAGACCATTCAGGAAGTTTAGGTTAGTAGCTTTCCCACAATATGGAGGAATAAAACAGCACGTGTGTCTGTGTGTTCAACCTCAAAGCAATTTACAAAAAGAATAAAACAATAAAATTATCAGTAAAAAAAACAAAAAAACAGTCAGAAACAACTATTTAAAAGCATTCAAAAATAATTAAAATCAACAATAAGCTGAAAAACAGATTAAAACATATGGCAACATTCTACATATCTGGATAGGCTTGACTAAACAAATATCTTTTTAAAAGGTAAAGGGACCACTGATCATTAGGTCCAGTCGTGTCCAACTCTGGGGTTGCGGCGCTCATCTTGCATTATTGGCCGAGGGAGCCGGCGTACAGCTTCCAGGTCATGTGGCCAGCATGACTAAGCCGCTTCTGGCGAACCAGAGCAGCGCACGGAAATGCTGTTTACCTTCCCGCCGGAGCGGTACCTATTTATCTACTTGCACTTTGACGTGCTTTCGAACTGCTAGGTGGGCAGGAGCTGGGACCGAGCAATGGGAGCTCACCCCATCGCGGGGATTCGAACCACCAACCTTCTGATCAGCAAGCCCTAGGCTCTGTGGTTTAACCCACAGCGCCACCCACGTCCCTAAAATAGGGAGGGAGTTCCAAAGCCTGACTGCTGCCACAATAAAATACTGATTTCTCACAAATGAGGAATGAGTATTGTATGGCACCTGTAACGGTGCCAGTTCCTCAGATCAAAGCAGTTGCATGGCCATATAAGGGGTAAGGTGATCTGGCAGGGAAACTGGCCCCAAGCTTCATACACACATACATGTTTCCGAGCACAATTCAAAGTGTTGGTACTGACCATTAAAGCCCTAAACAGCCTCGGCTCAGTATACCTGAAGGAGCATCTCCACCTCCATCATTCTGCCTGGACACTGAGGTCCAGTGCCAAGGGCCTTCTGGTGGTTCCCTCACTGCGAGAAGTGGAGTTACAGGGCAGAGGGCCTTCTCGGTAGTGGCGCCCACCCTGTGGAACACCCTCCCATCAGAGGTCAAAGAAATAAACAACTATCTGACTTTTAGAAGACATCTGAAGGCAGCCCTGTTTAGGGAAGTTTTTAATGTTTGATGCTTTGTCACTTTATTGTTATTATTATTAATAATATTATATTGGGAGCTGCCCAGAGTGGCTGGGGAAACCCAGCCAGATGGGGCCTGTAAGATGTTATATATATCTCTCTCTTGGTGTTCTCTCCTGTAAAGGTAAAGGAACCCCTGACCGTTAGGTCCAGTCACGGACGACTCTGGGGTTGCAGCGCTCATCTCGCTTTACTGACCGAGGGAGCCGGCGTACAGCTTCCAGGTCATGTGGCTAAGCTGCTTCTGGTGAACCAGAGCAGTGCACGGAAACGCCGTTTACCTTCCCGCTGCAGTGGTACCTATTTATCTACTTGCACTTTGACATGCTTTCAAACTGCTAGGTTGGCAGGAGCAGGGACCCAGCAATGGGAGCTCACACCGTCGCAGGGATTCGAACCGCTGACCTTCTGATCAGCAAGCCCTAGGCTCTGTGGTTTAACCCACAGTGCCACCTGCGTCCCTGTACTTTTAAGTAATGACCAAATGATTCCTTTGACACAAGACAGAGAAGAGGCAAGGAGGAGAAATGGCTATGGGATCTGGTGGAATGGTGCTCAGGTCAGAAAACTGGAAGGCAGATGCTGCTCCAAATGTATTATGACCTTACCATTTTTAAATCACAAGATTATGAGTGAGAAGCAGGGGTGTGTTTGGGAAATTGACTTTGGCAGGCATGGTATGAATCTGGAGAAGCTACTTATCTATAGCATGTAAAAGAAATAATGGAAGAAGGGTAAGAAGCTTTTGTGATTGTCAGTCTCACTACAGGGTTTTTGCCCTTTCTCTCACTATGACATTGATGGATCACAGCTGAAAATGTGAGCACTCTGGAACCTCCTCTTTGGACACACACACAGAGGGGGGGGATTTAAAAAGGAGAATATATGACATATTTTTTTCTCTAGTTGTAGAAATTATCTGTTTTGGTTGAGGGTTTTGAATATGATTATGACATTGTATTTTTTCAGAATTCACGATTTAATTCCCTGCTATGCAACTGCTCAGACACCATTAGCTACTTGAATATAACTTTATTTAACCAACTACATAGTCATCTTCCCTTAGTGTACAACTCCATTGTCTTTCTCTTCTAGATTTCCTGTGTAGAAATTTTCTGCTCTCAAAATGACAGTCACACTTTCTAGAACACACACATCTATGGCATTATACCACATGACTGCTGCTCTTTTGGAGAGCCACTTACACAGCAATCCAAAATACTGAAACCCATCAACTGGTGTGACTATTGGCAATCTGGCGAAACAAGAACGCTGTATCCAAAACTGCTCAGCTACAGCCGGGAGGGGGAAAACTCACTAGCACAGTGAAAGCCAGAGACACATCTGTGGCATCCATTACAATTCCATTGTTGCCAATCTGGGCACACTACTCAGCAGACATACGCACCCTACCCAACACATGCCTGGCCAATCACCAACACACAAGCATAACTCAGATGTTCCCGGGCAACACCATAAACAAATGAGCATGGCCTCTCCTGTCCTCCAAACTCCCCATCATGCAATCATGCCCCACCACATGTTCTCCCCAGCGCAAAGGATGTACACCACCACTCTCTGAGTGGAGGAGGGGAAGACCTTTATTGCAAGCCCAGAAATGGTACAAACCCCCGTGGGCACAGCAGCATAGAGCAAGGCAAGACAGCTGCCTCTCCACCCCTTACACCCTCTAGTAGGTAGACCCTAAAATGCAGTAATGTCACATACCATCACCCTGTCCAGGAGGTACCTTCACCTGTTTGACATTGACAGCCACAGCACAGCCCACCCCACAACCTCAGAAATACCCCCCTTGATTTATTTATGCATACTACTGTTGCATAAAATTGTGTCAAGTTCTTTTCCTGGGGGAAAGCCCAAAAATCCCAAAGAAAGTTGAAGCAGAAACGAAGAGTATAGACTCATTAATCCAGTACTGGATGGGCAGACCTTAGCTCAAGCTACTCAAAAAGAGGGTCACATTAAGAAATCAAAACAATTGCTTGAAAATGTCCTGAATACAATCTGAACTGAAGTTGAGTGGACTCTTTCCTTGTTAGCTTAGAACAGGCCTGCACCATCTCTGACCACCAGAAGTAGCCCATCAGCTATATAGTGTGGCCCAGCAGAGGCTCAATATACCTCTTACAGTGCAATCCTATGCAGGTCTGCTCAGAAGTTATCTCAGTGAGTCCACTGGAGCTTATTCCCAAGAAAGGGTGTATTGGATAAGCCTTAGTTTTGCTGCCTGCCTTTGACTGAGAAAGCAGAAGCGCTTCCAATAACCTGGGAGGCAGTCACCTGGCCAGTTGGCTGCTTGGTAGGTCAGAAATATCAACTTGTGCACACCTCATGTAGAGACACACTCAAATATCTGCCTTGATTTAAAGACGGGGGTGAGAAATCTGTAGCCCTCCAGGTGTTGTTGGACTCCAACTCGCATCACCCCCAGATTAATAACAACAAACAACAACAACAACAACAATAATAATATGCCACCCATCTGACTGGGTTGCCCCAACCATTCTGGGCAGCTCCCCCCCCCAAAAAAAAGAACACAATAAAACACCAACCATTAAAAACTTCCCTGATGGTCATTTTATGGGAGTTGTAGTCTAGCAACAACTCTAGGGCTAAAGGCTTTCCACCCATAATTCAGCTCTCCTGCAAAGCTAGCATTTTCACCAAGTGAGCCAGGCCAAAGGGAGTACATTCTGCCTCCTCTTCCTACACCACAGGAATTTGCACTCTGTGGCAATAAACAGTGGAACGAATAACCTTTTGTTGAAGGCTAATATTTATTGGTCCAGTGAAGCATTTTACATTGCCTGCCAGTAATGAGCTACCCTGTCATCAATAGTCAATTAACTCTCCACGACTGTAAATCCACTGCAATAACCTAGGGACTGCAGCATGCGTTTCCCAAGCACACACTTCAGGCAAAAGTCCGAAATTGAAACTAACTAGACGTACACTAAATGCAGATTACTAAGGTTTCCCCCCTTCCATGTTATGTTAGTCTTTTTTCTTTTCCTTTTTTTAAGAAACATGCATTCTATCCCCATGGAATGCACCATTTATAGAGTTTAAAGTTTAATTACTCTTTTTGCCTTTGGAGCATTGGATAATCAGTCACCTATGAAGAACAGTGTTTAAGAAGGCTTTTTATTCATTTACAGCACTCTGAAGCAAAGACTGCTGAAGCACACAAGACGGGGTGTTTTGATGAGCTCCGGAACTGTTGGTCGGAATTATTTCTTTATTCGCCAACAAGTTTATGATATGCATAATGTATGCTGACAAAGGCATCAATAAAGGAAGGGGAAGGGAAGCTGAGGTGAACTGAGAGATGCTCTCAACTGAGGCACTGCATGTCCAGAATAATTTCTGAGGCCAATTTAAGGTGCAGAGCCTAGCACCAGCATATGGTATCCAAAATCTAGTGTCAGGCTCCTGGGGCCTAGGCATTTGTTGTTGTTTAGTTGTTTAGTCGTGTCCGACTCTTCGTGACCTCATGGACCAGAGCACACCAGGCACTCCTGTCTTCCACTGCCTCCCGCAGTTTGGTCAAACTCATGTCACTAACTAACACTATATCTATAAGATTTTGCAGACTTTGGCTGTGAACTGGGGCCGTACAAAAGAAAAATTCAAGTTGCGCCCCACTGTTTCAAATTGGGCACCACTGGCTAGCCCTGAGTCTAATAGTTGCTGGGTCTGAGTTGCCCTGCCCTTGCATGAAGTCTTGGTTTTACAATTTTGGGAGAGGGGAGACTGTGGCACTGGGGAGCGGGCAGGCTGGCGAGTCCCCCTAGATTTAGAGGCCCGAGTTGCCCTGCCCTCGCAATAGGGGTTGCTGTTTGGTAGTACCCAATTGGTTAGCTGTCAGATTCTAGAGCTCCCTATTGGTGGCTCTTAGGTAATTCACAAAATACAGAGTTCATTCATAAAACACAGTGTTCATTCATAAAGCAGTAACATAAATCTCCATTGCTACGTATTGGCTCAGGGTGTATATTTCAGCGGTTGAACGTACAAGTCTATGGCCATGCTGTAGTGTAGTGCTTATGCGACTTTGAACAAAAAAGGTGGCTGGGCTCATTTTTCAGTCCAACCCCTGCACAGTCTCATCAGGGCTGACCTTAAGGCAATTGGAGCAATTGGGCCAAATTGGGCCCCATGGGCAGCTCCTAAGGGGGCCCCTGCACCAGAGCAATCTAGATTGCCCCTTCTAGGTCCCTGGTGTCACCATTCAGAGTACAGACTCAAGGACTTGTTATGGAAATAAAGGGGGGCACTTTTTGGAAATCAGTTTTGTCACCTCCCCCCCCAAAAAAAAACCCTGAAGCAGAAAACAAAGGCACCTTCAAAAGAAAAAGATTTTTTTAAAATGCAAAATATACCCTCCACTGTAGGTAAAACTGAAGCATGTACTGCTTAATTATCCCATTGAAATCAGTAGGACAAGCATTTGTATTTGGCTAGATTATACCCCTATTTATTTCGGAAACACACTTCTTTCTGTAACACAGGATTGACCTCCTGAGGTCAATTATAGTAATCACTAGTTTGCTTAGATTCTAATTGAACAGAGACAAAGCTGCACAACACGAGGTCAAGAGTTCATTAATTAATTGGTTTACTTAAGCACATCCCCATAACACTTTTAGAAGCCATCAGCTAATAAAAGCATTCTCCTATGGAGATCATGTATAACCCTCTGGGTTATGCAGGTGGTCAGTCTTTTTATCTCGGTTGCAGAGAACAAAGATGGATTGGGTCCCCTCAGAAATGCAAGTCTGTGTCTGCTCCTCAGTTTCACAGTGATAGGGACTGGGAAAATTCACCTCTGTTTTTATTTTAATACGAATCTACCTAATTCTTACTTCCCAGAACAATATGTGAACTGAAGCAGTTATCCTTTCAAATTCACACGTTCCCAAATTTCATGATGCATTTCTCCAGGAAAATAATCTACACACACACACAAATGTAAACGGGGGGGGGGGGAAATGGGCATAAGAATGAACACATTAATGGAAAATTCAAAATTGTGCCTATTAGGCAATATTGTACCTATTAAGCAACAATGTATACAAACGTGTATGTTAGGTGAAATGCACACTAAATCTTGACAAATTTTCATGAGCACTTTTTTTTGGGGGGGAGAATGCAAACTGATGTGAAAATGTGGTAAACTAAACTTAAGATTGGAAACATGAGGAAATGAGTTTGTTGAGAGTGGTGCTCCATGCCAACTATGGCACTTAGCTTTTTTTGGATGTTGACTTCTCTCTGAATTTGTCCACTTCCTTAGCTGTCTAAACAGGCTTCAGCCCAGGCTGGTTCTTGTTGGAGGCAGTATAGCCTCTGAATGCCAGTTGCTGGGAATCACAAGTAGGAAGAGTGCTGATGCACTCAGTTCCTTCTTGCAGGCTTCTAATAGGTATCTAGCTGGTCATAGATATCTAGCTGGCCACTTTGAAAACAGTGTTATTATTATTATTATGTTGTTGTTGTTGTTGTTGTTGTTGTTAAATTTATATACTACTTACATGCCAAAATCTACTATATATTTTGGTAACTGGTTTGTCTATTTGTCTCTCTTTTCTCTATAAATTCAGCTATCATGTGAGATATTGTCACCAAACTCAGCATGAGAGTTCCCAAGGGTGAGGAGGTGGTCTTCATCAATGTGTGGACTTGGGGTGCCATTTTGAATCAAGACGGTGGTCCAAAATGTGACTTTGGTGTGACTGCCCAATTTTGGGCATGGTGTGTCCAAACTCTGTGAATTTGGACAGCTGTGGAGATATCATCGCCCAATTTGGTGTGATGGATTCCAACTGTGCCAATTTGGATGCATATTGAGATATTGTCACCCAACTTGGCATAAGGGTTCCCAAGGGGGAGGTGGCAGACTTCATTTGTGTTTTGTGGATTAGTCAAACCAACCAAATTGCACTTAGTATTTTTACTCCCCAAGGTATTGCATGCAGAAGATCCTCCCAAGAACGTGTCCTCGACATTTTTAATCACAAATTACTGAATTTATTATTGTTTATTTATTAAATGTATATGCATTCAGCCCAGCATGTAGACCAACTAACCATATAGATTGTTAGAAATGCTCCATCCCCATGTCCCCTATGAAATAGCCGCCCCACCGCCCCAAGTCTCCAGAGTTCCCAAGCTCTATGGAAGACCTGGAATGCAAATACTCCAGGCTCTGGTGAACTGGAACACATAAATCAGAAACTGAATTCCTTTAACATTTCAGGAACTCATTCTCAACTCATGGTTTTGTGGTTCCTTCATTGTCTCATCACAAATTCTGAAAGGCATGTATCTGTTCTGTAATATTTTATAGGTTGCGGAAGTGTTTGAGTTCTAGTCCTCTGTTTTATTATGCTGTGAACTTGACATCAAAAATAGCTGTCATGGCTGCACTACTGCGAGGTCTCTTATATAAGTATGAGAGTTAGGAAGGAAGGAGATCGGTGTTCTTATACCATCGACAAAACTTTATGTGGTCCATTTCCTCCTGATTAAGGAGAGAGGATACTGACAGTAACACATTCAGCTATGATTACTTAAGTATATGTTTTATCTTCTGTCTGTATCATTTTGCTTCTTCAACTGTTTCATATTGAATCTGATCTTTGGTCTTCTGCCTAAAGAAGCAAGCCATTCACTTTTCATTTAACCCAATCACCATTTATTTTTGATCATCCATAGAAAGGGCAAGGAAACTCCTATGGCTATATATCATTTTTAACAATTATTTTTCTGGGTTCACAATAGAAACCCAGTTGTTCTAACTGGTGGGAAAGATGGAAATCATACACAGCAAAGAGCTAACAAAAGCCTATGAGAACAATGGGGTCTGATCAAAGAGGTGCTGTTAAAGCAATAGGTACTCAAGGAGTTCTTTTTGCTTTTAAAAATCAAGCATGGGGTGACCTTTAAATCCTTATTTCCTGCAATGTGCTCTTTCTGATAGAAGTTATTACATCTGTCACCCAATAGGAAACAAATAGGACTCTTTCAAAAAGAGTGAGCAACACCTTGATTCCTAGTCTGGAAAATGTACTGCCTTGCACCAGTGCCACAGGGCAAAATGCCCATGTGTGAAACAGGTTTGTTTTTGTGCTTGGATCAAATGCAATAATCGCTGGCCTTTTTTGGCCAGAGGGCCACATTATCAGGCAGTCTGCAAGGGTCATACACCAGTGGTGTCTTTGGCAAATGTATTTATGCAGTTGCGCATGCTGCACATACAGGACACACACACATGAACTCACAACACAGCACACTCACTCACCAGACATGCAGTCTCACATATATGCAGTCAAACATTCATACATGAACTCTCCCACAGACACGTAGAGGAACAGTAGAACATTCTAGTATCGGCAGTGGGAACCCCCAGCCCAAAGGCCTAATTCAGCCCTGCAGAAATCCATTTTCACCAAGCCTAACATCATATATGACATCAGTTGCAGGGCAAGTGAAAACACATCTGCAAATAAATTATTGGGAGCCTTGAAATGCGTTCCTGATTGTTCCTTAGCAAGTCTGGCTTGCATTTTGCATCTTTGGCTTTGGGTGCCAAAAAAAAAAGCACTGCTGGAATTGGTGAGTGAAGCTAATCCTTGTTGACGGAGGGACTTCCTTTCATCAGCTCCATAGTTTCTGATCAGAAACTTCAGACTGTAAGCATATCTCTGCCCAAAATGTAGCTTGAAGACAGCGCCAATCAGCTGACCTCAAGCCCTGCTGAAATTAGCTGTGCTGCAAAGGAAATGGGGTCACCTGGTGTCATGCTGTCAGGTGATTGTCACATGAGCTGTCAAAGTGGCCTGCTGTGGTAGGACGGATACTGCTTCCCACCCCTGCTTTAGTATACAGTGGTACCTCTGGTTACGTACTTAATTCGTTCCGGAGGTCCGTTCTTAACCTGAAAACGTTCTTAACCTGAAGCACCACTTTAGCTAATGGGGCCTCCCGCCGCCGCTGCCCGATTTCTGTTCTCATCCTGAAGCAAAGTTCTTAACCCGAGGTAATATTTCTGGGTGAGCAGAGTCTGTAACCTGAAGCGTATGTAACCTGAAGCATATGTAACCCGAGGTAGCACTGTAAATGTTTTAAATCATTTGTTAACAATAGATTCAAGGCAATGGCTGTGTTTGCTATACCATGTTTATCAATATGAAAATGAGTCAAGCCTCCCCCCCAGGCTCACACAGTCCTCCTCTCCTCTCCTTGCCCAGTGTGGCTGGCACAAAGACATTGGAAGCTTCTGCTTGCGTTTTGGGTTAACCACAGTTTAGCATATCACCCAAACCCTAAAATGAGGCTAATTTTACTTGATGAAAACAAGTCTGCTTCATCAGCTATGTTTGAAAGTTGACCTATTTCAACAAACCATAATTAATTAGCCACAGCTTTTATGAATTCAGATGATATGGCAAGCTGCAGCTTAAAAAAAAGCAAAAGCTTCCAAATTCTTCTTTGTGGCTGCACTAGTAGAAGAAAGTGAGTACAGAGGACTAGGCTTATTCTCATAACACTAAACTATGGTTATATCCAAACCAGCCCACAGAGAACATGAAAGCATTATGAGAGCATAAATAAAATGTATTCTTTCTTCTTCTTTTAATGTGTTGAGCTGTTGATACAGATTGTAAAGATAAATTTAAGGCAGCATCGTTATCAATGTACAAATAAAGAATGTTATTGGAAAATGTCACATTTGTGCCACACTCTGAGAGGAAATTGTGAGGTTATCAGACACCCCCGATTTGAATTTCTATGCACTGCAATATAAATCATAATAACACCCTGAAATCGGTGGTATTAAACTCCAAAAAATGTTGAGCAAGCTGCATTCTAATTCGAATAAATAACAGAGAAGATGAAAGTAATACAACCGAATTCTGAACTATGTCGCTGCAAAGGAAGACAATAGAAGTCCATTTCAAATAATTATGATCACATTGGTTCCTGTCAGGGTCTCTAATACTGGTTGAGACAGAGTGCTCTCATATACAAGTAAAGTGGTTACTACTAGCAATAATTTATTTTGCACTTTAAAAATTTAGCAAAATGCTTTGTAAGTCTTTATTACCTTTTCCTTCGTAGCTGCCTTGGGAGGTAAGAATGTAAGAAGAGCCCTCTTGGATCAAGCCATAGAGCATGTCTTAAAAGCAGCATCCCTTGCCGCACTTGGGATTCCCAGAAACTGCCATTCAGAGGCACACTGCCTCTGACAGGTGAGTCAGCATGGCTAGCAGCCAAAAATATAGCCAGCATGGCTAGCAGTCAAAACTAGCCTTATATCCTTTATGAAGTTGTCAAATATTATAATATTAAAATCTAAGAACAAGGTAGGTTGTTATGATTTCACAGCTATGAACATGAAAGGAAAAGATTTGCCCTTAAGTGCCCACAGGGGTTTTAAGGTGAGGGGTAGTGTGAAACTAGTATTTTAACCTTCTCCTCTGTTTAGCCATTTTAGTGCCTTGGTGTACTGTCGTTTTTAATAATTGGAGTAATATCCAAACTGGAGTAATGTCCAAATAGGGTCTCTAATGCCCTACTCCAACACTCTAACCCAGTGGTTCCCAACCTTTTTTTGGCCATGCCCCACCTAAGCATCTCTAAAATCCTGATTCCCCACCCCCACCCCCCGTGACATATAATTCTTATTATTCAAAAGGTGAACTCCTATTCACGTGGAGGAAGCCTAAAAGGCCATTCACTGTTAATAACTCATTCTCAAATTGCCCCCTTAAAAATCAAATTGCCCGCCTGTGGGGCATGTGCCCCACATTGGGAACCAGGGCTCTAACCACTACACCAGGCTTCCTCAACCTCGGCCCTCCAGATGTTTTGAGACTACAATTCTCATCATCCCTGACTACTGGTCCTGCTAGCTAGGGATCATGGGAGTTGTAGGCCAAAAACATCTGGAGGGCCGAGGTTGAGGAAGCCTGCACTACACCATACTGGCTTTTTCTTAGGGTCTAAGTAGAGTTGTTTTAGGGTTGCACTGAGCTATAGAGACACCACAAAGCAGTGAAAATATCTCACTGATTTGCAAAGTTCTTTGAGGGCCAGTGCAAGTGATGGGGAATGCCTCCTTCTGCTCTTTAACTCATGTGTTCCTGTGGAGTTTGGCAAGCAGTGGAAGAAAACTAACCTCATTGTATTTCACTCATCCTTCTGGAAATCTACCCTGGTACAGCCAGACATCCCTCTTCACACTAGCTTTTGTTATTCATTGACAGTTTAGATTCATATCTTCTTAATTTGTTTCTCAAATTGCCATCATTAGACACTTACTCCAGACGCTGAATCAAGTTGTTGGCATTATATAGCCTTTTTCCTGCCCTCCTTTAATCTCTGTTCAGCTGCTTTTGTATTCTAATAAGGTTGGGTTATTACCCAGAATTTGTGCCCATCATGAATTCCGGCAGATCAGAATGTGTCAAAACAGTTCGTGGCATTAGGTGCCATCTAATGCTTTTCAGCTGACAGAACATAAATATACAGTTTTCTCATTTCAGTGACTTCTTTCTAATACCAAAGTTCAGCTTTATGATGGCATTTAACATGCCCTTTTCGCATATGAAGCCATCGTGTTGCGTCTCATCAATCATTGTTTGATTTTGGAACAAGCTGCAAAAACAGGCAGTGCTCTGCGCTTCTTTGCAAACTTTAGCAATTATAGTCTTTGTTTTGCTCCGTGTCTAAGTGCAAGGCATTACTGAGGGGCAGCTAACCTTTTGCAAAATGTATACTCGCGGAGCAAAAGAGATTGTGAAAGGAGGCCTGCTTCAACCAAACTTCTTACAAGCCTTCTAAAGTCAAAATATGACAAAGATAAATTAACATTTAATAAAAAATGAAAAGGGGCTAATGGCTGCCATCAAAGCTGAAGGAGTAGTATTATCAACACTCTCTGACAATCCGTGATAAGAATGGCTGGGGAATAAGAAAAATGGCATTAAATCCAATGGAAATCTTAGCAGAAACAAATGTGCACAAAAGGTGGGCGCACATATGAATAGAATAATATAATAGTATTTAAGCACAATACAATGTTATGGTTATTATAGAGTGAACTAAGTTTGTTATTTTATAAGTCAGGTTTGACTTTGAAAGGGCTTTGATGTGAAGGTTTCAACATGTTGCCGTTATATTTCTGGTTTCATGAATTCTAATGAATATGATACATGATATATTAATTCAAAGCGTAAAGGTAAAGGGACCCCTGACCATTAGGTCCAGTCGTGTCCGACTCTGGGGTTGCGGCGCTCATCTCGCTTTATTGGCCGAGAGCCGGCGTACAGCTTCCGGGTCATGTGGGCAGCATGACTAAGCTGCTTCTGGCGAACCAGAGCAGTGCACGGAAACAGTGTTTACCTTCCCGCCGGAGCGGTACCTATTTATCTACTTGCACTTTGACAAGCTTTCAAACTGCTAGGTTGGCAGGAGCAGGGACCGAACAACGGGAGCTCACCCCGTCGCAGGGATTCAAACCGCCAACCTTCTGATCAGCAAGCCCTAGGCTCTGTGGTTTAACCCACAGCACCACCTGGGTCCCAAACCAGGCTTTCACATGAACACAAAGCCTACATGATAGCTACAGCTGAAGGTAATTTTGTCCCTGGGTGTGCACTCACATATATCATCACACAGCATCAGCAACATCAAAGCTTTCCTCATTGTACATCCATCCCCATCAAACATTTCTTGTGGCCTTATCCGGGAGATGTGATTTTACACCTTGATTATTATTTTTAATCTTTTTTGCTTTTTCTGCTTTGCAATCTCCTGTTCAGGCTATTGGAATAAGGTTTCTTTGCTTCCCCAGCGTACCTCTAACTTCCTTACCACATTACACGGTGCATTTAACATGAACCTTTTGAAAGAGAAGGTTGGAGATGCAGCCAATGACCTTCCAGGATGATTGAAATATGTTTCCGCTGAGATTCAGAATGGTCCCCCCCCCCTTCTGCCTCTTTCATCACATGGCTTTCCTTTGAGGTTCATCATCCACACTGGGCCTTGGGCAAGCAGCAGCTTAGCAAGGTCAGGAGAAAAGTGATGGAGAACATGGCCGGAACATTACCCCATAGAGGGGAAAGGACCAAAAGAGCAACTGAGTGGAGCCTGGCCTTAAACTTGGTCTTCATTAGGTTTGTGAGCGCAGATGCTTCTTGCACAAATAGAAAGAACAAGCAGAGCTGGAGGGGAGGGAGGGGAGAGAAAATTTAACCAGCAACCAGGATTTAAGTAATCTTTCAGATTGTGAAAGGTTTTTAACTCATGCATGAGAACACTGGTTTTGTATGTCAATGACCGATTTGGGAACAAAGTTGCTCCCTCTTACAGATACTGAGAAACGTTGGTTTTGCAAATTCTGATACAAGCTGATCTGATCTGCACTTCTCAGACTAATGCACACACACACTAGAAACTGGAGGCAAAGCGGCAGACTGGAAAGGCAGAGAGAGAGAGAGAGAGAGAGAGAGAGAGAGAGAGAGAGAGAGAGAGATGCCTGATTTCTGCTGGAATCCAAGGCTGTGGCTATGAGAGAAGCAAGATTGTGTTGGGGTGGTAATGCTGTGAACCCCTCCACTGCAGGCTCAGTTTGTATATATGTGTAAATAAGCCCTATATCATAAAGAAATCACAGTCTCATTCCAAAAGAAAACGGGAACCCTGGCTTAAGCGCTTGAAACTCCTGGAATCTCACACTGCTCAGAGACTGGGGTGAAATGCAACTCTCTCTCTCTCTCTCTCTCTCTCTCTCTCTCTGTGTGTGTGTGTGTGTGTGTGTGTGTAATACGCACCAAAGCCTTGAAGAAAGACAGATATTTTATTAAGCTGTGACTTTTACTACTGTACCTATTGACTGAGAGAACACCCAGATCGTGTTTTTTTTTACTTTTAACACCCAAACCAGTCAAACACACAAACAAAGAGCATATATTCCCAGACCAATAACCTGTGAATGCAAAATGTCAAGGTAGTCTCTAAATTTCAACACAACATATAACTTTCAATCTGTTGCTTCATAAAATAAATATCATAGGTTACAATGGCCAAGGGTTTCATCTCCATTCACAATGTACATTGACCCAATAATTCATGTAAATATATTATTTGGAGTGTATAGAAAACATTCTAGATAATTTTTAGACCAATTATCCATATTTCCTGAGTATGGAACAACATATACAGTGTGCCCTAGGCAGATATCTTCTACAGGCAATATTCCATAGCTAGACACAATTCCACTGAATACCATAAATATATTTGTACACATCTGACTGTAGTGCTGAAAGCCGGATTCAATTCCTCCCTCATGACACAACTCCACAGCTGCCTCTTGCAGTGTTGGAACAAGGATCTGTGCCACAAGCCATGTGTGACTCCAGCATTGTGACCCACTACAGGAACAAACAGGCCATAACAACTGTGGAATCGCCCTGCTGAGTACTGTGAGGAAAGCCTTCGCCTGTGTAGTTCTCAACAGATTACAGCCACTCACTGACAGTCTATCCTGAGCCACAATATGGTTTTAGAGCTCAGGGGTCAACAGTTGACATTATTTTCTCACTGTGCCAGCTGCAGGAGAAATGTTGAGAGTGGAGATGCCCCTTGAACATCCCCTACATAGACCTGACAAAGGCCTTTGACCTCATCAGCTGAAAAGTACGTCTCTTCACACTGCAAAACAAGATAATGATGCTCACCTAAGCTTCAAAAGATGATTGTGTGCTTCCATGAGAATATGTGTGGCACTGTCCAGTATGGTGGCTCGTCCTCAGACACCTCCTCTATAAAGAGTGATGTGTAATAGGGCTGTGTTCTTACCCCAACTCCCTTTGGCATATTTTTCTCCTTGCTGCTCTCATATGCCTTCAGCTCATGTGTACCATATTGCAGAAGCTCCTGCCGTATCTAAGCTAGTTCCTAAAGGTAAAGGTACCCCTGACCATTAGGTCCAGTCGCGGACGACTCTGGGCTTGCGGCGCTCATCTCGCTCTATAGGCTAAGGGAGCTGGTGTTTGTCTGCAGACAGCTTCTGGGTCATGTGGCCAGCATGACTAAGCCGCTTCTGGCGAACCAGAGCAGTGCACGGAAACGCCATTTACCTTCCCGCCGGAGTGGTATGTATTTATCTACTTGCACTTTTGATGTGCTTTCGAACTGCTAGGTGGGCAGGAGCTGGGACCGAACAACGGGAGCTCACCCCGTCAAGGGGATTTGAACCACCGACCTTCTGATCGGCAAGCCCTAGGCTCAGTGGTTTAGACCACAGCGCCACCTGTGTCCCTTTTCAATTGCTGTAATGTAGTTCCTACATTACAGCAATTCTGTGCAGCTGCTTTGCTCTGAGCTTGCCTGTGTGGCTCCATTCCCCCTCTCTCTTTCTGTGTGAGAGTGGGGGAAGCTCTGCAGCTGCTCCTCAGACAATCTCATGTGTACCTCATGTGCGCAACAGTGCCACAAGAGTACTGTTATCCGCACCGTAAATGAAACCTAGGACTGCGGTAACTGAGGTGCACTTGCCGTTCATTTCTCAGGATACTCAGCCCAATTAATAATGCTGCTAAATTCAGTCTCCAGCTCTGTGTGTCTCCTTGAAGCACACAGACTCTCTTTTGATGTCACTTACTGCTCCGAAATGTTTGCACTATCACAAAGTGTTCCAAGATCTCTTGCTCTTCTTTGTTTACATTTCCTGAAAGAAGATTCCTTCTGGGTCAGAGAACGGGAGAGAGCCTGCTGTGCTGGTTGTCTACTACATTGCATCCCATTAACATTTGCTCCCCAAAATGAAATATTTCAGAATCTTTGATCCATTCTGTTATGGGCGCACAAGTGGGATTTGTTCTCATATTCTTCCCAGCCAAGCAACATGAAGCCATTAACATTTCTTCCAATTAATGGGACTGCCGCTGAAAATAAACCAAGCACCTGCAAGTAAAGGAAGGAAGCAGCAATAGGTATGTTTTAAGCAGCTCCCCCTCTGAAACTTTGGGGAACCCTTAATGAGCAAGGTCGCCCACAACTATACCCAGGATAAAATCACAAGCAGGGAAGCCAAGGTATGAATATTTAATTTTGCAAATATTTAACATGTACTAAACCACAGTACTGAATATTTTAATATGTGAATTCCCCATTCAGGCAGTATTCCTGAACGTCCATGTTAAAAGCAAAACTATCAAGATATTTCCTTTTGAATCACTTTAACAGTAGATTCTACCTTTATTGTTGTGCTGTTTGTATCTGGATATTTTCTACTTAGCTTGCTAACAGAAGCAGAGTCCAAGCAGGCTTTGACACTGTGCCCTCTGATGGGCTACCTGTGACACTGGTTGGCTTACCAAGCAGCAACAGCATAGCTGCATACTCTCCAACACTTCTCTGATAAAAATAGGGGTGTCCTATTCAACAAGGGACGTGGGTGGTGCTGTGGGTTAAACCACAAAGCTTAGGGCTTGCTGATCAGAAGGTCGGCGGTTCGAATCCCTGCGACGGGATGAGCTCCCGTTGCTCGGTCCCTGCTCCGGCCAACCTAGCAGTTTGAAAGCACGAAGTGCAAGTAGATAAATAGGTACCACTCCGGTGGGAAGGTAAACGGCATTTCCATGCTCTGCTCTGGTTTGCCAGAAGCGGCTTAGTCATGCTGACCACATGACCCGGAAGCTGTATGCCGGCTCCCTCAGCCAGTAAAGCGAGATGAACACCGCAACCCCAGAGTCGTCCGCGGCTGGACCTAATGGACAGGGGTCCCTTTGCCTTTACCTTTCAACAACAACAACAACAACAACAACAACAACAACAACAACAACAACAACAACATACCCTGCCCATCTCACTGGGTTGCCCCAGCCACTCTGGGTGGCTTCCTACATATAAAAAACCATAATGAAATATGAAACACTAAAAAAACTTCTGTATACAGTGCTGCCTTCAGATGTCTTCTAAAGGTTGTATAGTTACCTTGCCGACAAAGGTCCATAAAGTTAAAGCTATGGTTTTCCCAGTAGTAATGTACGGAAGT
The DNA here is from genome assembly GCA_034641385.1 of Darevskia mixta. Classification (NCBI taxonomy): domain Eukaryota; kingdom Metazoa; phylum Chordata; class Lepidosauria; order Squamata; family Lacertidae; genus Darevskia; species Darevskia mixta. Next base: position 5,842,093 of record JAWWNH010000001.1, on the reverse strand, counting down.
GAGAGCTGAACCATAAAGAAGGCTGATCGCTGAAGAATTGATGCTTTTGAATTATGGTGCTGGAGGAGACTCTTGAGAGTCCCATGGACTGCAAGAAGATCAAACCTATCCATTCTTAAAGAAATCAGCCCTGAGTGCTCACTGGAAGGACAGATCCTGAAGTTGAGGCTCCAATACTTTGGCCACCTCATGAGAAGACTCCCTAGAAAAAACCCTGATGTTGGGAAAGATGGAGGGCACAAGGAGAAGGGGACGGCAGAGGATGAGATGGTTGGACAGTGTTCTCGAAGCTACTAACATGAGTTTGGCCAAACTGCGAGAGGCAGTGAAGGATAGGCGTGCCTCGCGTGCTCTGGTCCATGGGGTCACGAAGAGTCGGACACGACTGAATGACTGAACAACCACAACAACAACAACTCCTTGGCTCGGGAGTCGCAAAGCTCTATACCCTCCAACACTTCTCCAATGAAAATAGGGACATCCTAAGGAAAAGCGGGACATTATGGGATCAAATCAGAAACTGGGATGGCTTCTGTAAATCTAGGACTGTCCCTAGAAAATAGAGACATTTGGAGGGTCTGTAGCTGGGTTTTGGAGTTGCTATTTTAATTACCTACAATACCATGGAGCAACACTGCATCAGGACCAATGAGAGAAAATTAAACGACAGATCCCAGACCCAGCCACTTTTTAAAAGGTAGGCATGGATGGCAGGCTCTGCTGGGACTTATCATTTGAATTGCTCACTCCAGTGTTTGGGTGTGTGATTCAAAAGCATCCTTCTTTTTTATTGCCTTTCTGTCCCTTCAGGTGGTGTTGCTATTGCCTAAATGATCCTGTTTCATTTCTTCCCCTGCGCTTTTCATCCTGCTCTCCCAGCATCGTTTCTTTAGCAGGGATGAATGAAATGCACAAGCGAAGTTTGTGTTCAAGGTTTCTGAATTAACAAGGTGATTGACTTCAGGCTAAAGTTTCGCAATTTCCCATCTGACTTTCATTACCTTTAAGAAGATAGCAAATCAACCTGAACTAAAAGTAATTACAGGAGCCTTGGAAAAACTGGGGGTGGGGCATTTTCTTTTAAACACATAATTGTGAGGACAGGAGTGCAAAATGCAAATGTCTTATCTATGCAGTGATCAGCTGCTTAAGCCCCACTCTGAGGCTGGTGGTTATAAAAGAAACTGAGATGTGTAAGCTTACAGGCAAGTATCAATTTGCTAAATTATGCTATCTAGCATCCTCCAAAGAATCTTTTTGTTTGTCTAACATTGTCTAATTGGTAGAACCTTACTCACAGTTACAACCTCAGCCAGAAGTGGGATAAGAAGTTTACTCTGGCGGTTTTGACTGTGCCTCATATCAAAAGGTGTCTCTTTGAACTGCTCCAAATGAATGATTGAGGTATCAAAGGGAACCATCAACACAGATTATAGCTCAAGCTGAAATATTTAAAACACTCCTGAGGAAAAAAGGGGGAGGCAAAATTGACAGAGATACCTACCTACCTGTTCCACGCAGCTTTCCCACCCTACAGCTTCTCACAGCTCAGATCTGTTGCCTTTGGTTCTAGTTATTTATTTGTTATTTCATTAAAAAATCATAGAATCTTAGAGCTGGAAGGGAATCCAAGAGTCATCTAGTCCAACCCCCTGCAATGCAGGAATTTCAGCTAAAGCATCCATGACAGATGACCATCCAGCCCTTGCTTAAAATTTATATGCTGCTTGCTTGCTTGATTGATTGATTGATTGAAAGAAACAACCTCAAAGTAGTTTACAAAAAAGATAAAACAAGAAACATCAAGAAAAATTTGCAACCATACTTTAAAACATGCAAAAGTTAAAATGCTAAAACAGATTAAAATTACCTGAAAATTCTAAGCATCTGGGTAGGCTTGTCTAAACAAGAATGTTTTTAGTAGGTGCCAAAAAGAGTACAGTGGTACCTTTGTTCTCAGACTTAATCCATTCCGGAAGTCTGTTCCAAAACCAGAGCGTTCCAAAACCAAGGCGTGCTTTCCCAAAGAAAGTAATGCAAAATGGATTGATCCATTCCAGACTTTTAAAAACAACCCCTAAAACAGCAATTTAACAACCAGACCATTGATCCATAAAATGAAAGCAATAAACAATGTACTGCAGCCTAAATTCCTTATAGTATCTATTTCTAATTTGTACTCTTTTAAGTTTTACTGGTTCTAATTTTTTAAAATCAAATTGTACTGTGTATTTGTTCTAGTTCTGTTGTTCTTATGAGCTTAAAGCTGAAATAAAGTGATTGATTGTACTGCAGCCACACAATCAATCAATCAATCAGTAGCTGAACTGGGTTCCACACAGTCACAGAAACAAAACAGAAAAGCCGCAAAAACAAAAACGCAAAATAAATAGCAAAAACAGACAGATCTCAGTGTAACACTCATAATGGAAGTATGGCACTCAAATTGGAAGTGCAACACTCAAAACAGAGCACATTCGGCTTCCGAAAAATGTTCACAAATCGGAACACTTACTTCCAGGTTTGCAGTGTTTGGGTTCCAAATTGCTTGAGTACCACGGCATTTGAGAACCAAGGTACCACTGTACAGAGAAGGCCTGCTTGATCTCAATACACAGCGTGTGCCAAAGTGCAGGTGCTGCCACACTAAACAATCAAGGATTTACCAATGCAGAATGAGAATTATGTGGCACCTGTAATAATACCAATTCCACTGATCGAAGCAGTCAAGTGGGCACATGTCTAGTGTTTTAAGAGGCATCAGAATCTGCCAGAACCAAAGAGGATGCATGATGGAGTGGGCTTGTAATTTAGTGGATAGATGTTGCACATGCTCACGTTCTTGTGACTAACCTTTTTTTTATTCTACTGCCACACTCTATTTATTTCTTTTAAAATTAATTTTAGTATATACTTCATAATACTGGCATCTTCCGATCAGTAAAATAATATACGTTGTAAGATAATAATGGGTTGTTGTAAGAATCACAACTGTATTATGCATGAGAAGCACATGAAAACGTTATGGAGCTGAGGATGATAATGAGGATTTATTTTGTGGGTATCCTTACGTAATGCACAAGCTCTCTGATGGTGGAACACTGTGTGTTGGGAGCATTCGTTGATCTGCAGCCAGGGATTAGACAACTCTTTTCAATTATTTTGATGTCCTGGCATTTTTGTCCCTTCAAACCTGCCTTCTAGAAACTGCTGCAAGCGCAGAGTGAATTCTGCAGTAAGGTTAACCAGTATCTTCCCCACCCCACCCCCAAAATAAAAAAAGTTAGTTGAATTTTCTTCAAGTGATGGGAGTTCTGCCCAAGGACTCCAAAGGACACAAAGAGGGGTTTTGACAAAAGAAATGCAAGCAGATAATACAGGATACAGAAAAAGGAAAGGAAAAATTGAGGCACATATAACTAAAAGCAAGGACCAACAATAAAGAATTATTAAAATAGATCAGAAGCAGGAAACCATCTAGTGCGATGGATGGATCGTTGGATGAAAGGGAGTTAAAAGAAGAAAAGTAGGTTGCAGAGAAGCTAAATGAACTCTTTGCATCTGTCTTCACTGTGAAAGATGTAAGGGCTGTGGGTAGGAGCTATTCCATTCTAAAAGTTGGACTGTTAAATAACTTTTGACAGCCAGTCACCAAAGGGTCCTGGAAAAAAATGTGTCATTTGTGGGATAAAAAGACAGGTCTTTATATGGGTTGATGACCAGGACCAGAGGAAGAATCAGATGCTTATGTAAGAAGTGGATTTCCTCAATGATCTGTTTTAGGACTGTTGTTTATGAACTTATTCATAAAAAAAAATCTGGACTTGAAATGTGACACAAGGAGATGCAAATACAGTCGTACCTCGGAAGTCAAACGGAATCAGTTCTGGAAGTCTGTTCGACTTCAGAAACCAAGGTGCGGCTTCCGATTGGTTTCCGATTGCGCAGGTGCGCCAGAAACAATAACGGAAGCATTGCCGGATGTTCGGCTTCCAAAAAAAGTTTGAAAACTGGAACATTCACTTCCGGTTTTCGATCTTTCAAGAGCCGGAATGTTCGACTCCCAAGGCATTCGGGAGCCGAGGTATGACTGTACTGTACTTTGTAAAACATGACGCACAACTGAGCACGAGTCAGCACAGCAGTAGAATGGTGCGGCACAAATGGCCAATGCTAGGGTTGCCAAATGTCCCCTTTTTCCAGGACGCATCCTCTTTTTCATGGGTATGTAAAATCAGAGTCATCATAGCGATCTATAGTTAAAAGTAGAAGTCAGAAAATGTGCTCTCTTTTTTGCTCTTCAAAATATGGCAACCCTAGAATGCTCTAAGTGGAGAATCATTTCCAAGATTCAGAAAGTAACAGTGCCACAGCAGATGAAAAATATCTTAGATTTGCTGCTAAGAATCTGTAAGTTTAGTTAAGCCATACACAGGTCTGGTACCATGAAAATTGGTCCTGTCTTCTAAAACATTGATCTTGGTGGCAAAGACTTTATTTTTCTAGCCTTGCATCCATTGCTTCATCTCTTCGAACTTGAATGTAAATATTTGGATTCAAAAGGCACAGGGAGGAGAAAGCACAGCCAGCTGCATCTAGAGTAGATTGGTGCTGTTGTTCCTTTAGCTTCCAAGGAGTTGTTGTTTTATCTTAGCACCCCAGCAGAAGAAGAATGGAGAAGCCATGTCAAATAAGAAATAAAAATGAGGGATGCCTATAAAAGAGAGATATCACGAGAATCTGCCATTTAGGAATAATGAAAGGCACGGGCAGCTCAAGACAATTATGCAGCCTTACTAGAGGCCTGTCAGCTTTGATAACAAAGGCAGCCATCAATTTCTGTAAAAATGGCAACAGTGTGAATTGGAAATTCTGAAGCACCATTTAAGGCTGAAATGAGATTTTCTTCTGAACACATTTGTCTGTGTGTTCCTGTTGCACTTGAAACAGATCAGAAAGGAAGTGAGATGGTGAAAGTGTTGGGTGGAGCTATGTTGTTGTTGTTGTTCCTTCCTCCTCCCTACGTGATATAAGTGCTTTTAAATGCCAAGGTTTTAAAGAAAACAACAAGCCACTTCCATCCACAAATGAGGCAATTTAAAACTGAAGGGGAGAATCTCACTGAATTTCCTCAGAATGCATCACACACTGTGATCAACTTCTACTATTTAGCTGTCCAAAAAGGAGCGTTCAGCCCAAGTATTAACATCTGTTTAGTGAGGAAAAGAGTTGGAAGTAGTAATCTTTTTTCATTTATTTGTTGACCATGCTTAACTTTTCACATCTGCTTGGAGCATCTAAAGTTGCTCTTTTAAGGCAAAGCGGTGGATCGATTAAGTAGCCGCATGTCTGTACTTAACAAGCGTTTGAGACATTTCCACACTGAGAATGGTCAATGTTTGGGGCAATCTTCCATGCAGAGTGATGGAGGCCCTGCCAGCTGAGCAAAAATAATCCATAGAGTACATTTAATAGAATAATGGGAAATTGCAGAATTAGCTTAGATTAGTTTATATAACATGACTTGGGAAGGAAAGGCTGTTGGCAGGCACAGGACTTGTTTATTTAACAGCATTCTGATTCAGATTTGAGAATGTTTCCACAAACTCTGTTTTCATAAAATGCAGTCTGATTTTTTTTAAAACAGAAAATTGAGGTCCTTTTTTTATGTGTGCATGATTGGCATACAATGATCTGCACACATGGAGTTTGAGTCTTCCACTATTCATAGCTATACCACTCTTTCCTAGCCATAACAGTGAGTGGTCCATGATGGAAAGTTTCCATCTCCTTTCAGAAACTGCTCCCCTGCTTTCCACTACCTTATCCTGTTCTGGGCATGCAGGCAGATAGTTGTGTACCTGTGTACACACATTTTCTTTAACAAAAACAATTACAGAAGTGTGCAATTACTAGCAATTCATTATCTTATTTCAGTTTACTAGTTTCAAAACTGTAGCACAGGTTAGGATCTTATTACCTATAGGTGAGGTAGCCTTTATTCCCTAGACATGCACCCTGCCAGGAAAAAGGTGTCTGGTCAAATAACAAAGTAAGAGACATCAAACACACTGGCACTTCCCTAGTTACTTCAAAGCCACAAGCAGCAGAAAAGAGACTCTCTCACTGTAGAAGTAATAGCCGCCTTTTTAATTATGGGAATGTGGATTGGGAAAGGAGTACAAAGTGAAAAGTGGCAGCACAAATTTGAATGCTTGCAGATTATGCTACATCAGTGTTGCTACAGCAGCTTGGGGAAAAGTGTCACGGGGTCTCTTTAAACCAAGCCTGCACATCATGTGATCAGACCCACCAAGCGGAAGTGAACACAGACCAGCAGCCACATGCTACATGCATGGCCTACCTACCACGTGCATGATCATCTTCCAGTTGATCAAGTTCCCTGGTGGGAGTGGATGCTTTGTGGATGAGTTTAAATAGATGACATAACAAAGCATCAGTGGGATGCATAATGTGGTGAGAGACCCTCCTGTGGATAGTGCTGTTGGATGGAACATTCCATTCCTATCATTCTTCCATGGGAAATTTTCCACTTTGAAAAACAAGTGGAGTGGGAGATCTGCAGGCAGAGAAGGAGGTCTCTTTGTAGCAGGTGCAGGAACTTCTGCAGCCATCCATCTTCCTCATTGGTGCTCTAACAGGCATAGGGATGAAGGGCTGTGTCAGGGCACTTCAGGGAGGGTTTGCACACACAGGGTTCAAAGCCCTTCCATCACACACTCCCACAAAGAAGGGAAAATATGCCAGCCTTGGAGTTGGCATCCTTTTCCTCAGCCCACTCTCTCCAACCATTCTTTCCCCACTGACTGGCAAGAAACTGGCAAAGCTGTGGATTTGGTGGTTCTTCTGCCATGTCAAGAGTCCAGGTTCCCAGCTTGATAACACAGTAAGCGTAGTTAATTAAAAAGGATGGTTTATTGCCAAAACAAGCAGATAGCTCCAGATGGCTCTAACACAGCCTCCGACATCATCAATCAAGATGACCCTTCTGAAGACCCCTTCCGTTTTCTTCTACAGAAGATGGAGAACTTTCGCGTCTTACATCTCTTGTTTTGTTTCCAGTCTAACAGCCCTCCCCTTAGCCGACTGAGGATCAGCTGCCCCCTCCTCCCTTTCTGACAAACTACTTCTGTCTCTGTTCCTGCCGGTTTGCACTTCCCGAGAGCTTTGACTGAGTTCCAGCCTGCTCTCAGCTGTTCCCTTATCGCCTGGCATTCCAAGGGGCGGGGGAGTTGGCACTAGCTGCTGTTCATCCTGCATGAAAGTTAACTCTCTCTTTTCCTGGCTGCTTTCTTCCATTGGCTGCAAACCTTCACTGGGAGCTGGCTCATTCCTGACATGCCATGAATTCTCCCTCTTCCAGCCCCACAACATACCTCTGCCAAATAGTGGTACTTTAGCCCCACCCACTAAAACCCATAGGATTTAGATTAGTCATGGCTGACATATTACATGGATTTCAATAGTACCAATGCATAGCTAACTTAGGACTCGTCCACATTTCCACTTGTCCGATGCCCAGAAAGCATGAGTTCAAGTGTTTTTCTGCTTACCGCATGCTTTCTAGGCACGGGTCCAAGTAGCTTTGCCTTTGGCCTGCCGCTTTCCCCCAGAAAACCCACACTCTAGTGCTAACTTGGAATAAATATCAACCCGTGGAAAACCCCATTGCCATTTGTTCCAATTCCATGCTAAATCACGGGTTTTCCCAAAGAAAAGCAGCGGGGCAAAGAGAAGTGTGGATGAGCCTTTAGTCTGGATCCAACCTAATAAACAGGTTTATTAACAAATAAATAAAGATGAAATACAGTTGCTGATACAGGGCATGTCCCTTTAAGCATCCACCTCCAATGTTTCCCGCTGCCCCCGCCCATTTTTCAGGTCACTGGCCTATTAAGTGTTGTGTCTTTTTCTCTCATACGCACTTTTAAAAATAAAATACTTTGCAACAGCGACAGGCAGCCTTAGAAACAATCGCAGCAGAGATTTAAAAAATACTCGGGAGTTTAAAATCCTGGGAAACCGCGTTGTAAGAGTGTATACACAATGCTCTTTCAATATGATAAAATTATGGTTAACAGTTTTCAATGCCTTCAAATATTCCCTTAAAATTTAAATAATGTAAGGGAAGTGTATTCTGTTGAACTGTAACATCTGCAAACATTTACAGGTATTCCCATAAATAATTTCCAAGTAAAGCTTTGAATTTGTTTGAATATAATGTTTAAGGTCAATAACATTTAAGTGTGCTTTATTAAGGCTCCCCTGCCTGTTGTTTCAAATATTTCCGTGCAACCACATTTGTGTGTTATGGTGGAGAGGAAACCTTTTGAAAGCACATGGAATTAGCCAACGTACTTTTAAAAACGTTGCTTACCAGACATAAGTCAAACACGCCAGACCATTAGGTCCCAATCCGTTTAGGGCAGCCTTTGCCAACCTGGTGCCCTTCAGATGTTTAGGCAAAGGCTGAATTAGGGCATGGAAAAATTGCCAGGAACATCCCATCGCTGTCTGGGTTGGCCCCAATGAAATGAATAGAATCTGGCCAAGAGAACCATATTGCACAGGAAAACTTCCTCTGTTGGGTAGAGTTACCAACAGCATTCAGAAGAGTGGACTTTAACATGAAGGAAAATGGAAATAAAAGCTGCCATGGAGTCTCAGAGGGCTGAAAATTCTGGGAACTACTCAAGTCCCAGTCCTCGCTCATCTCGAAGTATCAACTTCAATGATTAATTCGTAGTGCAACCGTTTCACAGCTTCCATTAAGCTTTTATATTTAACAGGAAATCCTCAAGGAGGAAACAAACCTCTCAGCAAGAATTTAAAGCCAAAATCTACAAAATAAAGTCAGTTATAATATACCCCTTTATCCTGTCTCTCAGGAGTGCTTTCATTCGCTGCCTTTTCAGGCAAATTTGAAGCCCACAATCCCCCAGTCCCATCTGGACCAGTTCTGTCACTTAACTCCATTAACATTTCTCTTTTTCTGGGGCTTTTGCTTTGATGGGAAGAACCCCGCTAAAACCTTCAGTTTTCACAGAATCACAGAAATCTGAGGCAACTCTTTGACATGTCACTCTTTTGTTCCTAGAATGGTGCCTGTCCATATCTTTTACTCTGCTCTCACTTTACTCCGCTTCCGCCTAAATTGTGCTGGTCTTCGTACATTTAAAGCACATAAGTCCCCCCCCCCAAAAAAATAAATAAATCCTGTAGTGTACCCCTCGCAGAGCTATAGTTCCCAACACCCTTAACAAACTACAGTACCCAGAATTCTTTGGGGGGTGCCATGTGCTTTAAGTGCATGGGGTGGGTGTGACCAAAGAAAGACAGCTAGAGCTGGTCCAAAAAAACATTTTGCCTCTTGCCCATCCCAACAGCAGACAGGACTGTCAGTTGAATCTTAGTTCTGCACGAGTGAAGAGACAGCATCCTGCACCACACCAGGAGGCAGCAAGCTAGCTTAGCATGCTGCATGGCACACACAAACAGCACTGTCCTTCAACAGAGTGGCATGGCCAGGGGGCTCAAGAGGAATGTCCACTACTGCTCCCACTCAACATGTGTACCTCACATCCATTGCCTGAGGCTGCTGAGTCCCCGTACCAGCCTTGACCCTAACCAGGAATGGACTATATGTCTTTTGTACCTGGCTCTTGTTGGTAGATCTTGAGGGTCTATTAACAAACCAGCAAAGCATGGAATCTGCCCACACCCTATGTATATGATCAGACCTTCAAATGAACAAAAGAGAACACTCATTCCCGCTTCCACAGTCTGCAACAGATTGCTGGTGCGTCTAGGGAGGCACCTTCCCTTAACAGCAGGTCAAGAAGTTTTGCCACTAGTCCATTTATAAACCAACTCCACACAGGATTCAGTCATAGCTTGCCAATGAACACAGCTTGGTGGGGTTTTTGTTTTGTTTTGTTTTTTGCATTGCCAGCTCCAGATCTCTCTAGAAGGTTTTGCTTCGATTAAACCCTCCATTGGACGGGAATGGACAGGGAAAGCTCCATCAAACAGCTTTCTCAGTGTGCCCGAATAAAGATACATTATAAAGGCTCCCTTTCTCCTAGCTTGCCATTTCTTCCTGCATTTTAGAAGGGCCAGGCTTCCTTAATAGCGATTTTGAAGGACTAACTAGGCATGGCATTTGTTTTCATTTAATGGGAGCCACGAGGAGGTCACTGGGCCCACAGTGCATGGAGAGGGAAAGGGTTAAACCTCCCATCCCATCTCCTATTAAAAATGTTTTGTGGTTTCTAATTACACATTTAGCAAAGTGGTGGAGAATCTTTTTTTTAGACCAAGGGCCATATTCTCAAATGGGAAACCTTTCGGGGGCCACATGAGCATGATGAGCACGGCCAGAGGCAAAAGTGCGCAGAACTATGGCTATGACTCTTACCTTTGTGCAGCCAGGCCAAAGTCAGAGCTTTCTACACACACCCAACCATTTCCCCACCATCTCTCCATTCGCCATCCAACAAGCAAGAAGCAATCTCCCTGTTTAAGGACTCACTCCAAAGCAGAGCCAGCAAGGGGTGTAGCCTAAAGAAAGACCAAAGGGTTGAACAGAGAGAGGCATTGAGGGCTACCTTCCTGTCCTTCTTGCCCCAGGCCTGAGGTTCCCCAAGTATCACATCTACTTTGGCCCAAAGTGATCATCGTGGAGAGGCCTATAGATGACTACTAGTCACAATGGCTATGCTCTGCCTACACAGTTGGAGGCAGCAATGCTTCTTAATACCAGTTGCTGGAAACCACAGGAGCAGGGAAAGAGCTCTTTCGCTCAAATCCTGCTCACTGGTTTCCCACAGTCAACTGTTCAGCCACTACAAGAATGGGAAGCTAGACCAGATGGGTCATTGGCCGAATCCAGCAGGCTCTTCTTATGTTCTTATGTTGTAATAACCAACTGCAGGGACCATAAACTGCACTAGGAAGCTGCAATTGATTTTTTTGTCACTCAGCTTTTGAAATATTGTCCGGATGAGTCCACTCAATTCACAAAGACTCAGAAGTCACAGTTTGCTTGGTACTCAGTGATCATTGAGATGTGGGTGACCAGTGATGCTCATAGCTGTCAACTTTCGGATTTGAAAATAAGGGATTTTTTCAAACTTTCAGATTTGAAAATAAGGGATTTTCCTAAACTTTCGGATTTGAAAATAAGGGATGCCGCGAGGGCGGTGCAATGGCACCAAGTAGCCTCACCACCCTGCGCTCCAGAGGCTGCACGCAAAACGGGTGAGCGAAAGAGCGAGCACGTAGATGGCAGGCAGGCTGCCTGTCTGGTTGGGCATGAGGGTCTCGCTGCACAAAGCATACAAGCTCCGCCCCCAGTCGGTCTCAGACTCCTTATTGGCAGCCGAGCAACACAGCTGAGGAGCCTCCCTGGCCGGCAGGGAGGGAGAGGAGCTGCTTCCTTTGAAATCCGGGAAATTTAAGGGATATCAACAATCCGGGATAGCAGCAGGAAATGGCATTGGAATAAGGGAGTTTCCCACAAAAAAAAGGGAGGGTTGACAGCTATGGTGATGCTTGTGCCCAGTCACTTGTGATACTTCCTTAAATTAGCAATCTTTATTAAATGACCACTCCAGAAGTACACATCCAAGGAACATGACTAAACTTCCAGATCCTGCTTAGAACAGGATGATAACAGGTCTCATCCACATCGTCAATTTAAAGCACACAACTTCCCTCAAAAGAATAGTTTACCCTGGTAGTTTACCCCTCACAGGGCTAAATTTCTCAGTGTCTGGGATTCTCTGGGGAAAGCATAGTGGTTTAAATGAATGGATGTGGCCATGGAAGACCACTAGTTCAGCAGTAAGGACTTTCATACAGCACCATCTGCTGGCTGGAGGCGCTACATGCCTAATCACTGCAGCAATCATTGCGGCATGTTGCGCAGCCCTCAGCCTCTTTATAATTATCTGTTCTTCAAGTGACTTCAAATTAAGACCACCCGTTCAAGACCAATGCAACATAACAATGGAACCCATACCCCCTGAATTTAACCACAAGGCTATTAAGGTAATAGGCATTAGTGTAAGATCTTTCCCTGAGGAGCGTTTATTTCATTTTGTGGTTAACAGTTTCATACTGTATTACAGCCTGCCCTTGTCATGCCAGCAGCCTGCCTCCTTCCAAGCTGACAAATTTAACTTTGCCTTCTATGGTTTCCTGCTCTTTTCTGCCATTAATAAGGAAATTCTGGACAGCTTTCTGTTCTCTCTCTCTCCCCCCCCCCCCAATATCCTGGGGGGAAACTGATGTTTATAAGTGAAGAGGCAATTTGATCTCGGAAGAAAAGGGCAGAGTAAACAGTTAGGCAAAATACCAGAGGACGAAGGAAATCGCATCCCCTTAATGGCAAAATGCTGCACTTTAATTAGGAAAATGCCTCGCAAGTACCTCAGGATTGCTTATGGCACTGGAGGTAGTTTAGCATTCTGTCTCCTGTTGCTGCCATTAGCCCTGCTGATTTGAGAGACAAGGAGAGAGGGAGAGGGAGAACACCTCCCTGCCCCCACCAAAATTACAAAAAAGGAGCCACCGCCACTGTCAGAATGTGGCTAAGAGTCATTGATAGACCTATTCTCCACGAAGAGGTCTAATCCTTTTTAAAATTGTGGTGGACCACAATGGAAGCGCTTCCTTGAGGAGGCGGAGGAAAAATATCTGAACCTCCACTGCACAATACATGGGCAATAGGTGCACTTCGTTCCTCTTCCATAACCCTTTTCTGGTATCATTCTCCTGCGATTACAATCAGGGGGGAGCGAGAGACCATTCTTCCAACCTCCGTCTTGTACAACCTGCCTTTTCCATATCAGAGTGGGAAGAGTTGAAGGCCTGCTGTACACAGGTGGGCTCCCCATATAGCACATGGGAAGTTGTGCAAAGTGCTTGATTTGCTGGTCTGGATGAGGGTGGTCATGTGACCTATTTTACAAAGGACGATCCTCTAAGGACATAATAAGAGCCTCCTCTCACAGTGGCCAACCAGATGCCTGGGGGAAACCCACAAGAAGGACCTGACTGCAAGACCACTCTCCCCACCTGTGGTATTCAGAGCCCTACTGCTTCCAACCATGGAGGTAAAACATAGCCATTAACCCCCATGAATTTGTAGAATCCTCTTTTAAAGCCATTTAAGCTGCTGACCAATCACTGCCTGTTGCACAGTGTGAAGAGTGCTTTCCTTTGGAATCTTCCAAAATGCAGCTTCATTGGATCTCTCCCAAGTTCTATGTAATAAGAAAGGGAGAGCAGGGTCTCCCTATCCGCTTTTTCCAAACCATAAATAATTGTACAAATTTCTGTCATGTCACCACTCACTTGGCTTTTCTCTAAACTAAAAAAAGTTTCAGACTCTGCAAACCTTTCCTCATAGAAGAGACGCTCCATCCTCTTAATCGTTTTGGTTGCCCATTTCTGAACCGTTTCCAATTCCACGATATCCTTTTCATAATGAGACAACCGGGACTGTACGCGGAAGTGCAGTTGCACTATCAATTTGTACAATATCTGAAGGTGTCCTCTGTTTGAGGGCTGTCCAGTCTAAGTCTGATTTAAAGATAAGGAACCCTAAGGAAGGAGTGCGAGCAGGAGACCTAAAGTTGTCTGTCAACAGCTAACAGCACCGGTCAACAGACTGAGGAGATACACAAGTCATCTGGTGTGTTTTCCGCTGTGGAGAGCTGTATTATATTTCTATTTGAATTATAGCAAATATATTTAAATTTGTATCTATACATTGGTATATGCAAAATTGTGTCCTCTCTTTCTTTTGGCAATGCATAACTGCGCACCCTACGCCTGTCATTTCAGTTGTGAAGTCAGAAGGAAGCCAGGGCCCACACCGCAGCTTGAGAACTTGCTTTGAGCTCTGTTTTCATCCTCCATCTGTCTTCACCCACAGTGTCCCATGGATCCATTACATTGTTAACCCAATGCTCAAAGCAAACTCTCAAGCTGTGGTGTGAGCCTGGCTTCCTCCCGACTCAGGACAAAATCTCTGGCGCTGAGCATTTGTAATAACACAAAACAAGCAAGAGCGAACTATTCTAACCATGAGGCAACAGTGCCACCTTAAGATGCTTCACCTCAAAGACAGCTGTATTTTTAACAGGACAAAAATAGCCAATCTTGCCATTTTCCTGGTTCGCTTGAACCAATGTGGATTTTATAGCAGCTCTGAGGGCTGTTTGACTAGTAAAAGAAATGAATGCAGACAATCTCCTTAATGTTTTGCAAGGGAGCGAAGCCTAAGCAGAGATTGTTTTGTTTCTCCTGCCACAGCTGAATATGGTTGGGGCCAGGGGCGTAGCAAGGGGGGAGGGGGGGCGGGCCGCCCCGGGTGCCACCCTGAGGGAGGGTGACACTTTGGGCGCTTAAAAAAAAAAAATTAAAAAAAAAAATTTTTTTTTTTTAAAAAGGCTATTTTCGGCAATGCCGGGGTGGACCTGCAGGGGCGCCAGCGAGGAGCGGTGTCACCCCCCCTCGCTGGCCGCCCCTGCGGCTCCGCCCCGGCAGCGCCGAAAATGGCGCCCCCCCTTCCAGCGGCTTTTCCCGCCGCTGGCTTGCAGAGCCGGGGAATGGAAAGGGGCGGGCCAGCGAGGAGGGGCGACACCCCTCCTCGCTGGCCCGCCCCTCTCCCTGCCCTGACTTGCGCTCCGCAAGGGGGGTGACAGGCGGCGACTTCGGGAGACTCTGCAGAGCCTCCCGAATCCGCCGCCCGTCCGGCACTCCTTGGCGCACCGGGCGGCTGCTCGTGCCGCCCGGTGCGCCAAGGGGGGTGACAGGCGGCGACTTCGGGAGACTCTGCAGAGCCTCCCGAATCCGCCGCCCGTCCGGCACTCCTTGGCGCACCGGGCGGCTGCTCGTGCCGCCCGGTGCGCCAAGGGGGGTGACAGGCGGCGACTTCGGGAGACTCTGCAGAGCCTCCCGAATCCGCCGCCCGTCCGGCACTCCTTGGCGCACCGGGCGGCTGCTCGTGCCGCCCGGTGCGCCAAGGGGGGTGACAGGCGGCGGATTCGGGAGGCTCTGCAGAGCCTCCCGAATCCGCCGCCGGTCAGGCATTCCTTGGTGCACGCACCAAGGAATGCCATGCCGGATGGGCGCCGGCTTCGGGAGGCTCCCGAAGCTGGCCCCCGGCATCCCCGGGGGCGGGGCGTCGCGCTTTACGCGTGCGTCATGACGTCATGACGCACGCACACGCAGCGACGCCCCGCCCCCCGGGGGTGCCTCTTGGCTTCCCGCCCCGGGTAGCCAAGAGGCACGGAACGCCCCTGGTTGGGGCTGCTCAGAGAGACCAAAATTTTATAATGAGAACCTGTCCATTGTAGGAGGGAGGGAGAGGATGGGCCTAACTGTGTGTCCCAAAGTAAATAAAGGGATACCTGGCTGAAAGGGCACTGAAAATATACACTTTAACCAAAGAATGTGCATTGCTCCAGACGGCATATCAGGACATTTAAGGCTGTGGGAGATGTGGTACCCCAATGGAGCAAGCAAGACTTTGGAACAAGACAATTAAGCAAGTCAGCTGAACAAGTAAGAGGGGGCCCCAATGCAGCAGGGTTGGCTTCACACATTCTGAAAGAAGTGAAGTAGTAGTAGTAGTAGTAGTAGTAGTAGTAGTAGTAGTAAAGGTAAAGGTACCCCTGACCGTTAGGTCCAGTCACGGACAACTCTGGGGTTGCATGCTCATCTCGGTCTATAGGCCGAGGGAGCCGGCGTTTGTCTGCAGACAGCTTCCAGGTCATGTGGCCAGCATGACTAAGCCACTTCTGGCGAACCAGAGCAGCACACGGAAACACCATTTACCTTCCAGCCAGAGTGGTACCTATTTATCTACTTGCACTCTGACGTGCTTTCAAACTGCTAGGTGGGCAGGAGCAGGGACTGAGCAACGGGAGCTCACCCCATCATGGGGATTCGAACCGCCGACCTTCTGATCGGCAAGCTCTAGGCTCTGTGGTTTTAAACCACAGCACCACCCGCATCCCCACCAAGTGAAGTAATACACATTAGCATTTAGAGGTCTTCCTCATCCCACCCAACCTCACCTCCCTCCTGTTTAGACCATTACCTCCTGAGTCTAAAATGCCCTGATTACATCACTAGGTAACAGGAGTCAAAATACAAACTTCTGAGAACCATTTGTGGGTGTTTTTCCCCCTGACTATGAGTTAGGAGCATTTCATTCTTTCCGTGATTGGTGCCAGTTTATTTTCCTTAACATCCTGCCCTCCCTCATAAAAAGTTCCCATCTGTAAAATTGTATTCTTTTCAGGAAAAGAGACCATTTTCTGCCCAGCTTGGGGGTCTGCTCTAATGTTCACCTGGAATTATCATCCATGGCATTTTAACATTTTAATTCAGCATGTGTAATGTGCTGCTGTTCTGTGTGTGGGTCCGGTTATGACCCCCTCAGAAATGATATTGTATGGCTAGAAAAAGTGCAAATAAACCACACCCAACAACAATCAGTTTGCAACCTCACTGACTTAGAAAATCGTGGGAGTTTCGTGCTATGATTTCCCACCATTTCCATGTGACCAAATACACAGAGTTATTCTGACATACAGTTCCTGTCCGCCATTTTCATGGATGAATCGTGGGAAGGGAAACATGCATGCACAGAAAGGTTAGCAAAATGTCCAATTAAATCCACTGTTTTTTCACACCACGCCTACTAGTGTGAATGAAATAAACACGACATTGTGGTATATTGGTTTAAAAAGCCACCGTTCCATAATGCAACAGGCAGTGCAGCATAAAAAGAACATTAAAAACTAGGGCAGAAGTGTTCGCATTATAACCAGGAAAACTAATGCAATAATGCCATATGAATGCACCCATTCTGTAGCCTTCTAGAGAAATATCATTATTTAGAAAAGCTCTAAAATGTTCTCCCTTAAATATCTTTTTGGCCACCCATAATATTCTCAATTAAGATAATCTCATATTATTAAATATTAAGATGTGCATGTTCGCTCATCTTTGAATGTTCAAAGAGTTGTACCCAGAAATAGTCTGAATTTTGTGAGGTGTCTCCTTTAACATATCCAAGGTGACTCTCAAAACTGATCTTACATTTTACACCAGTCATGAGATTTTAATATTTTATTTGGAAAGCACATATTGGCTTTTGTGTGTGTGTGTGTGTGTGTGTGTGTATCCCTCAGCAATGTTATCTGTGACATTTACCCACTCTCGGCAGTTAACATTACTGCACTATTGTATTATATCCCTTTTAAATGCAGGGAATACTAGAAATGCCAAACCAAAAGCACATAACAAAATAGGTAGTGAATGTCAAGCTAACCATCACTCAAAAAGCTTTCTGGATATTTTGCAGAGGGTGGGATTCAATAAGCTTGCTTTTATAAAATGGCAGTAGCCATGAGATTTCTAAAATGAGAAAGGGTACTTGAGAGGGTGCATAATCTCACTCACGCAAGTCTGCTACCTTTCTCTTCCTTATCAAAGAAGCAAAAGAAAGAACTATCTCTCACAGGGCTGGTTGTTTTTTTAACTAGCAAGCAGCTTAGAAATACCTTTTAATGGGCAGAGAGAAGTTAAGCACCCCCTCACTGCCACTTCTCTTTTTTAAAAAAAGACACCCCTCTTGAAACTGCTTTGAGGTGAGGGTTACTTGCATTCATTTCATATGTAACATACAGTTCCACTCCAGAGATATCCCCATATCATTTATATGTGTCAAACTTGCACCCATGCTTTTCAAGTTTCTGTTACCAAAGCCTTAACAACCACAACTACAGCTCATCCTTCACCCTAAGGTCCCAGGTTGGGTTGCAAGCATTTAAACTTCGACATTAAAAACAGTTTAGAGCAACTTACCATCATAAAAGGTATGTGGGTGGCGCTGTGGGTTAAACCACAGAGCCTAGGGCTTGCCGATCAGAAGGTCGGCGGTTCGAATCCCCGTGACGGGGTGAGCTCCCGCTGCTCGGTCCCTGCTCCTGCCAACTTAGCAGTTCGAAAGCACGTCAAAGTGCAAGTAGATAAATAGGTACCGCTATAGTGGGAAGGTAAACGGCATTTCCGTGCACTGCTCTGGTTCGCCAGAAGCGGCTTAGTCATGCTGGCCACATGACCCGGAAGCTGTACGTAGGCTCCCTCGGCCAGTAAAGTGAGATGAGCGCCGCAACCCCAGAGTTGTCTGCAACTGGACCTAATGGTCAGCGGTCCCTTTACCTTTACCATCACAAAATTAGGGTGGGTCCTAAAAATATACATCTTAGGTGTCAAAGGTCAAAGGGGAAAGAGATAGGATATCAACTTCCCCTTACCCATGACCAGAAGGATGGTTTATATAGCTTGATGTACGGAAGCCTGCCAAACTGCTGCACTTGTAGAGCATTTCATAGAATCGGATAGGAAGTGACAGCGCAAGAAGACAGCAAGCTCCCTTGTGTTGGTGTTGGCACTAGATCCCAGATCCCATGCAATGTAGGAGGCAACCAGCTGTGATACTATTACAATGATTTCGTTTCCCCCTTCCTGCCCCAGCAGTGCTATGCATGAGTTGTACACAGAGCGGCAGAGGTTAATTAATGGAGCGGAGGTACATCATTTCCAAATCTCTTTATTACTCTTAATCGGACTGGTGTGGACCCAATGCATTGAACCATGCCTAGATCAAAACAGCCATAATAATAATAATAATAATAATAATAATAATAATAATAATAATTTATCTTTGTACCCCGCCCATCTGGCTGAGTTTCCCCAGCCACTCTGGGCGGCTCCCAATCAAATGTTAAAACAATACAGCATTAGATATTAAAAACTTCCCTAAATGGATGGTGATAATGGGTGGTGTGCTATCATGCAAACGACATATGCCAATGTGGCACATCATTCACACAAATCTCAATTTCTCCTTCTCCCTCCCTCCCTCTCTCATTCCACCTCCCCATCTATCTATAGCAGCTGATTGCAGATAAAAACAATGCACATTTTTTTCAGGCCCCAATCCTCACTGCAAATTTTATTCAGATAAAGACATAGGCGGCATTTTCTCCCCATCCCTTGCAGGTAGATGATCAGCCTATTGAGGTTAGTGCAACTTATATGCAGAATCATTAAGACAAAGAGTGATTCGCTCTTAATGAATGTATGCTTCTTTGATAGGATTTAATTGGCACCTAGCAGGAGATCTGCACTTGCCAAGGAGGTAGAAAGTTCAAGGGAGAAGGAAAGCAGCAGAGAGTCGTTACAAATTTAACCAGCTGTGTTAAAGCCTGAAAGCTTAGAATTAAAAGCTTTTAAAAAGCTTCAGTCTGTCAAACTCATAGAGTCATCAAAATTTAAAGGCGGAATGACTCAAACATGGATGTTAACCAGGTCTTTAGCTAGAATAACAGGAGGAAGAAAGTAAAATAAAGTAAACGGGGTGGGAAGACAGAGAGAGCGCACATAAGAAATCCTGATAGGGTTTTGTTATTGATAATATTGTTTATCCATGCAACTATTTCAAGGGCCCTAGCCCTCTCAGAGCAGGAAGCAATGTCTCCTGACTAGGGATGGAGGATAAACTTGGTTCAGCACACATTTAAAACTGAGTCTATCAAATTTGCACTTTCTGAAACAAAATGCACACCCAAACACAGCTACTCATTGAAATTGACGCTTATCCAAATTTTGCAATGCAAAATTTTCATGCACATTTCCCCTAATATACACATTTTATGTGGAATTTTGCAAGCAATTTTCCTGTAACAAAATACCTTTTTGTACATCCAAAATGCATTTCGGACATTATTTCACTAACAGGTGCATTAAGAGTAGCATTTTTGTACACATTTCGGGGTTAAAGGATTGCATTGCAAAAGTTGGAGAAGTGCAAATTTCAAAGGAGAGATGTGTTTTCGGTTTGTGTATTGGTTTGGAAAGTGTGAATTTGGTAGTTTCTCACTAAATTGCAAACCGAACAACCCCACCCCTAGTAAAGATTCAGCAAGCTTTGCATGGACATAACCTGCAAATGCAGCCCAGCAGACAAGAAATCTACCCTGTTACCTCACTAGCCCGGGTACATTTTTCTTCTATTTCCCCGAAGCAATGGGAAGCTGTTAACTTTTACAGTACTATTATTTATGACAAGTGAAGTGTGCCATAAATGCAGGGATGGAATGAGGCTGTTCAGCTGGAGTAAGATGCTCTTCAGATGGCTTCTCGGGGGAGAGTGAAATGTTTTTGCACAGCTAATTGCCTCATAAATTGGTTTTATTCTCGTGGCTGAGGCTAACCTCCCCATTTAAAGTTCATAAAAGGACTCAATGTGCTAGTTGTTTTGGTCTCAGCAGTAGTAGAAGGAGCTGGCTGTTGGACGGGTGGGCTGGTGTAGCAGCTTCAAGGTTAGGGGACAATGAGCAGCATGAAGGTTGTGCTAACATTTACTCTGATCCAGGTCTTGAAAAGGTGATAAAATCTAAACAGGAATCTCATAAGGACATCCATAGTTCAAATCCCATCTGAGCCACAAGCCCATTAGATGGCCTATTCTCAACTCCCGCTCTGTAAAATAGGGCTCTACTTTACAGAGCTGTTATAAGGATTAATGAAATAATGTACAAGAAGTGCTCTGAACACTTGAAATGTCCTATAATTTTCTCTATTGTATTTTAGCCTTGTGAGCCACCTAGGGGCAATGTTGGCTGAAAGGCATAGAAATGAACCATAGCATAATTTGTCTAACAATCACATTGTGAAACAGAACAAATTGCCGTTCTGAAATGTAGAATCCGGAGCATTTCATTATTTTATATTTCTAGGCTTGCTGTGGAACCTTGAAGTCAAAGTTCTAGAATCTTGATGGACAGACCCATTGTACTGCATGCTATGCCGAGATGGTTTACAAGAAAGGTCTTCCACTCCAGAGATTGAAATCTCAGTGTGGCCTGCTTCGCTTCACGCTGTTATCACTAGTATAATTGCTGCTGCTGTTTTACAGCTATGGCTGGTGAAGAAAATCCAGTAAATATCTCCCCATAGATTATGCTTACCAGCCTTGGGATTTAAGATCAATGTTCAGTTGCAATGGTGCAGAGATTTATTGCAAAATTAGACCTGAGCAGGCAGGTGGAGCAAATGTATTCCGCTGGACTGCATGTAAACTCCACTAGTACAGGCTCAGGACCACAATACCTCAAGGACCTGAGCAGGCAGGTGGAACAAATGTATTCCACTGGACTGCATGTAAATTCCACTAGTACAGGCTCAGGACCACAATACCTCAAGGACCGTGTCTTTCCATATGAACCTACCCGGACCGTGAGATCAACTGCTGAGGCCCTCCTTCATGCGCCTCCTCCTTGAGAGGTCCAGAGGGTGGCAACACAAGAACAGGCCTTCGCTGCAGTGGCTCCCCATCTGTAGAATGCTCTCCCCAGCGAAGTTCGCCTGGTGCCTTCATTATACACCTTTAGGCGTCAGGCAAAAACATTCCTTTTTAACTAGGCCTTTGGCTGCTCTAATCAACTTCCTATACCCTTTAAAATGTGGCTCTTGGGGGGGGGGGTTATTGGATTATTGTTTTTGTTTTATATATTGTGACCTTTTTTGTGAACTGCCCTGAGACCTCCGAGTATAGGGCGGTATATCATTTCAATAAATTAATAATAAATACAGGGGTGGGGACCTTTGACCCTCCAGATGTTGCTGGACTATAGCTCCCATTTTCCCTGATGTTGGCCATGCTGGCTGGGGCTGATGGGAGTCGGCATCTACAATATCCGGAGAGCAACAGGTTCCCTACCCTTGGACTAGTGTAATGGCAGCTGAACTCACTGCCACGCATCAGAAGTCTACGTTTATGCAAACTGAAGTGGCTTCAGGGTTACTTTTAAGACAGAGCACAATTAGTTGCTGCAACCTTGGGCTCATCCGCACATCTCTGCCCATTTATACGCCATGAAATGATACCCTTGTGATGCATGGGTTATGAAGATTCAAGCATTCAAGCAGCACCAACTCTTCTTCTCTTTAATTTGGGCAGGTATTTTTTTATGATCCTGACTTCACATATATTGTCTCAAGCCTGTGACAACCCCAGCATTCTCTAGAACACATTTTGAAAACTACTGCTCTCTAGACAATAAAATTTGCATTTGCATTACAGACACAGTAAAAGCAAACTGCACTTTTTAAAAACTTTTTAAAAACCCACACCCTTAGCTGTATTTAATTTTATCTAAATTGCATCCCATATTTTCACTAGATTCTTGAAACTCTTTAGCGCTAACATCAAGCTTTTGAATGGGAAGGGAACTGTAACTACTTATTTTGGGGGGGGGGACTCAAATGCATTGCCCATGGACTTTAGGGGGTACAATCATATCCTCTGATTGAATCCCAATTAATTTCATTCTGGTGGCTGGCTGAGCTTAATTAAATAAAAATGTGAAGGAAGTTTAAGTAAGGGCAATTAAATGGAAATGCAGTGTGGCTGGATATGAATGCTGATTAACCTAATAACAGACAGCAATGCAGTTTTATGGGAGCTAAATGGTTTGTTTAATGGATAGAATGGCTTATAGTATATAATATACAAAGTCCTTAACAATAAACATTTAATTAGCAACCCCTCTTCCGTTTTTCTTCAATGTGCAGAGCAAAGCGGTTAATAAAAAAGTCACCGGATTGGAGTTATTTATGTCTTGGTAAAAACTAATCTCCAAACTGCACTGGTAGTAGCAAATAGAAAATGCCTATTTATCTGAGACTGCGGAGGGCTTGAAAAGGCTTGTACTTTATCGCATCGTATTTCACATTCTCCACGGGCAGCATGCATGGGAGTCCTCTCGTTTCCTACTTAGAGCAGCCCTTGTAGACAGGTCAGACTGAGGCTTGCTCAAGTCCATCTAAGCATGCTGGAGCTCAAACAAGCTTACCAAGGCAGAAAAAGCCATTGTCTCCAGCACTGAAGCCATTGTTTCCCCCTTGAACATTCAGCCAGAGGAAGCATGCTGTGCAGGCCCAGATTAAAGCAAGTGGAGGCCCTGGACCAGGGGACCTGGGGAGGCCCAAACTTAATAGGCTCTGATCACGAGAAACAAAACCCCATTCTCTTCTTGAGCTACTCAAGGAAAATAGAACATAGCTGAAATTTTAGCAGTGAAAAAAAATATTGCTTATAAATGGAGACATTCATATACAACATTCATAAAGGTAAAGGTAAAGGGACCCCTGACCATTAGGTCCAGTCGTGACCGACTCTGGGGTTGAGGCGCTCATCTCATATTATTGGCCAAGGGAGCCGGCGTACAGCTTCCGAGTCATGTGGCCAGCATGACTAAGCAGCTTCTGGCAAACCAGAGCAGCGCACGGAAATGCCGTTTACCTTCCCGCCGCAGCGGTACCTATTTATCTACTTGCACTTTGATGTGCTTTCGAACTGCTAGGTTGGCAGGAGCAGGGACCGAGCAACAGGAGCTCACCCCGTCGCGGGGATTCGAACTGACGACCTTCTGATCAGCAAGCCCTAGGCTCTGTGGTTTAAACCACAGCACCACCCGCGTTCCTTATAACATTCATAGGGGAATCATAACTATGTTATGCCATTACACTATACACAAAGTTAGAATGGTTTCTTTTGAGCTCTTTTGGATGCAAACTTATCAATTATATCATTAAAATCAGTAAGTCATGGTCTATCATTTTCTATGCAGAGAATGCTTATTGACTATTAGATCATTCTTTATCCTTTTCAGTCTAGAAAATGATATTTTGCCAACACAGTTTGTAACCATTAAAAACAGCAACACTCTGAAAATTGTTCCCAGAGTTGGAAAAGCTGTCCGAATTTTCTCCTGGAATATTCATGATACATATCTTGGTGGCTGAAATTTTCTGTTTCAGGGTAAGTTAGTTTGACATACAGATGAAAGAGTTCATTGACTAGACCAGAGGTTCCCAAACTTATTTGGTCTACCGCCCCCTTTTCAGAAAAAAATATTACTCAGTGCCCCCCTGGAAATCTACTTTCTTTAACCAAATAAACAGAAATATGCAGTGGCAAATTTGTGCTCTTCTATTCATCTGTATTTCTACCTACATCCTACAACATAGTAACTTGTTGTAAATAAGACTAATTGATGCTTGAAATTATAAAATTATTTATTAAAATCAACCATAGTAACATTCACATTACACACAGAAAATTAAGATAACGGAGGATTAAGATAACGGAGGTTTTTAATCTGTGATATTTTAATGTATTTTTATATTTGTTGGAAGCTGCCCAGATTGGCTGGGGAGACCTGGCCAGATGGGCGGGGTACAAATAATAAATTGTTATTATTATTATTATTATTATTATTATTATTATTATTATTAAAATAAAAATTGTGAATAGCATTAAAGATAGCCCTAATGAGAAGGATGAATCTGGTGCACTGCTATCAATTTGTTAATGTTCGACTTTATTTTTGTCAGCAGCATTCTTAAATCGCTGTGATTAGCTATTTGCAGTCAGTTTCTTTTTAATACCGGTAGTTAACAGATTTGTGACCACACTGAAACCACGTTCCATTAAATATGATGAAGGAATTGACCAAACAGGCAGGCAAGCTGCGATCCATTTCCTTGGCCTGGGTGAAGCTGAACTGTCCCAAAACAATGCCAGACCTAGCAGTAAGCATCATTACACAACAGGTGAAACATGTAGGAGCGTTTTTCAAAAATCTCTTCTCTTCTTTCTTTAGGCTTCCACCACCCCCTAATTTTAACCAATGTCCCCCAATTCCACCCAAGGCTACCATCACACACACGCGCACACACACATTCAAGCAACCCCCAGGGAGCAATATTGCCCACTTTGGGAAACACTGGCCTAGACTAAGGTCAACATCCATTGGATACTCTTACATCAACCTAGTGACGTCATTGTGAATCTCTTCCTTGGTTGCTCGCAGGTTCACCAAAAATGTAAACTTGCCAGTTATGTTACTCTTCTGTCTAAGTTGGCTTCAAGACCATCCATGACAGGGATAAATGGATTTACCATGAAGTTGCCTCTTGGAGAAATTTCGTGGAGGGAAGACATGAATATGAGCTGTGCTTTACTGAGCAGTCCTACCACCTTACTGGCTTGGTGTATTCCTGCTAATCACAAACCAGCTAGCTTCATGGCCTTGCCACAGAGATGGGTAGTCCTTTATTAGCAGAAGCAGTCCAAGGCAAAGAGCCTGATCTTTAAGTGCCAGCAGCAAGTTAATGAATCATAGGTTCTTACTAAGCAGCTGCCCCAGTCTGATTTATTTATAGCCTTGCAAATTGAAGAGAACACAGGACAGACTGATTGCCAATCACACTTGGGAGTTCATTTGGGCTGCTAATGAAGAGAAAAGGGACATGGTGGCTCAGTAGAAGCTGTGATCTATTTGGCTTCAGGCACAAGTCAAAGCTGCCAGCCCCATATCTGCCGCATCATTAATTTATGGTCCTACTGAGTGCCTTGCTTTGGCTGTTGCCAAGGACACTCTGTGCGGAGAAGGTATCAGCATCATAAGGAGGGTGCAGAGGTTGATTGATTGGGCAAACATTCAATGTTACTTTGTGACTTTTATTGCATTAAAACATAAGTTAAACTTAGTTATAGCACACCCCAAGTTGCAGAGAGATGGAAGTTAGTTACACCCTGAGCAGGGAGCAGGTGACCAAAGATAGAATTGTTTAGAGTTTAATGAAGAGCAGCATGTGGAGATTCTCATTGGAAAATCCCAAAATTCATAATCCTAGACCACAAATCTCTCACTGAGAGTCCATTGTAGGAGGTGGCAAGTAGATCACTGATGTAATTCTTATTATAGATTTGCCGGAAGCTGGTTAATCCAAAATCAAGGCCAATTCACACAACGCCTGGTGTACACTGAAATATGGATTGAATGTGGCACTTAAGGTCAAATGTCAGCCTCCACATGAATTACTTTGCCACACTGGTTAGCTCCAGTGCCGATCCACTCAATCCACATCTTGGCATGACTCCTCCTAAAGTTTTGCTTTAGTTTTGCGCTTGCTTTATTCAAGGCTATAATTTGTAACAGGTCTGTGTTGCATAAACACACCAATTTCTGGCTTTTAGTCATAGCATTTCTGACAGGTTATGGGTGATGTGGTGCTTGGCAGCATGCCTTGAGAACACATTCCTGATTGAGCCACCATGAAGTCATGTTAGCAGGTTGCAGGACCATTCTAACAAGTGTGCATTGAAACAATGGGAAACTTTAAATATATATTCCAAGTGTAAGGCATCAGGATTTCAGAAGCAAGCAAGCAGAAAGTGTACGTGCATTTGTGAATGTCGAAACAAAATCAGCAGATAATTTCAGTCTCAAATAAAAGTAAATGTCATTGTTTCATAGCTCTGTGAACTGGAATAATCTAGTACTAAAGTGAAGACTGGATTCATCAAGGGCTTTCTGTGTGAATCCAGAACTGCATAGCTCACTCAGCTTCCAAGACTATGTTCTCCCCAATCCACTCCCCTGCTATTTCTTACTAAACCCCAACCTAATACAATTTACATTAAAATAAAACCACCAGTGACTAAATAACAGTAGCACAGAACAGCAATGCAAGAGGGGAGAAGACGTCTGCTCGACCAAAGGCCTTAGTAAAGAGTTGTGTCTTGACCAATTGTCAAAGAGCATACCATGATGGCACAATACATGCCAGAGGGGCAATTGTTCTACAACCTTGTGGCCACCACACAAGTCTTTTCACACTCTGCCACCCCTTGAATCACAGAGGGTGGTGGTATGACCAACAGGACCTCCCCTGCTCACCTTGATACCCAGGCATGTTGATGTAGGAGAAGGCTCTCTTCCAGATATTTGAGGCCTAAGTCATTTGCATGTTTTATATGCAGGTGTTAATGCCTTAAACTGAGCTTGGTAGTGAATTGGAAACCAGTGCAGACCTTTTGACCGTCCTATTCAGACAGGCCTTTGAAAACTTGGTGCATATGACTTGGGAGGAAGCTTGAGAGAACGGCAGGGCATACTTCTATTAAATAAATAGTTGCCATTTCCAAACTATCCTAAAGGGCACATAGCAGTAGTCCACCCCAGAAGTTAATAGCTAGTGTGGCCAACTTTCTGACAGTAAGAGCTGTTCAACAGTGGAACAAACACCCTCAAGAGGTTGTGGACTCTCCCCCCTTGGAGGCTTTTAATCAGAGTTTGAAAGGCCATTTGTCATGGATGCTTTAGCTGAGATTCCTGCATTGCAAGGAGTTGGGCCAGATGATCATCAGGGTCCCTTCCAAGTCTACAATTCTATGATAGTTTGATTCTATGAAATCCATAGATCTGTGATCTTGCAAAGGTTGACAACAACAGTACTTCGTGCACAGGTATAAAGATATGTGTGTAAGAGACAATGCAAAAATAACAGTACACAAGGAAGCAGGATGACACAAAATTATATTTCTGAACATACGGGATAAATAAATCCATAATTCCATTAAGTACATGTCACTAAAAGTAGGAGTCACAGTTCTCAGTACACCAGAATCCTTCTTTTCTTTTCTTTTTGCAGAACAAAAGGAAATGCCACCCAAAATATCAGGTGTTCTGTGAGTTACAGGATCAAAGTGGCTGAAATAACAGAAGAAATTATTTTAAGAAAGCAAGTACAGAGAGTCAAACTCATCGAGTTAGAGGGGTGTTGGAAAGCAGGGATACGATCCAGAAAGCCTCAAATATGAATATTCTGTCTGGCCGCAGGCGACAGAATTACATAGGCAGAAGAGGTCAAAATATAATTGCAATTTCCCATGCATTTGTATTTTCTAGCAATACAGAATCCCCAGCTTTATTGAGTGTCCCCACAGCAAAAATAAATAGGGGTGACATGGAGGATTGAAGTATGACATGTTAAAAGGCTATCAACTTTTTCAGGACAGTTTGTATACCTTATACCATAGCAAAGGGAAGAAGGAAGAGTTTGATTTACTGCTCAGGAAAACTCATTAAGCAGGGAGACATTCAGGCCAAGAAAGATTACCTAAACCTTATCACCTGGTCTCTGGTTTGACCAGCTCTAGCTAATATAGCATCACCCCATTCACTTCCACCCAAAATCCACTCTCTAAATGCCACATTTAATATATCATTCTCTCCCTAGGAAGCCGCTCTGATTGTTGGTACCTCCACACATTCCAACCCTTGACAATGGGAGTTTTACTTTTTATCTTATTTTAACCATGTGCATATGGTTCAGAATGGCCTGGCCATTCGTATGCTACAAAGGCCATGAAGAAGCCATGTACCCAGTTGGAATGCTCTTCTTCACAGCCTCCCTATGTCGATATTGGAAAAGCTAGACTCCAGTTAGCAAAGATGCAGCCATGGCTTCCAAATGAGACTTGTCACAAATACTATGTTTTTCTTCCAAGTGAGCAGAGGCAAATAACTCATGTCCCAACCCTAAAGGATGTAGCTTCCCAGAGGAAAAATCCTCCTTTTTCCAACCTGGTAGCTTCAAAACATTATTGAAAAGCTGGTGTTTTCTAGAGCATCGAGGGAAACTGTGAGAATCCACTCTCTGATGCCGAACATTAAAGAGCTCTTGCAATCCTAAAACACTGAGGCTGTACTCTGCCCAGCAGAGCTTGAGGGCAAGTGAGGAATGAAGTGATGGGTCATTATTCCCTAAACTGCTCACCTGCAGCAGATGGGGAGGACCTTATTTAAACATTGAAATTGGCTACATTTGGTACTCAACTCTTCTTGACCTATGAACAACGCTCTTAAACCATGACTGAACTCTTGGGCTGGAATCCCCAATCCTACAGCAGTCATTTTTAGTTACCTTTTGCCAGTAGCACAATATGCTCACAAACTATTGATCAGTGAAGGGTAGTTCTAAAAAAAAACCCTATATTGAAGTCACTAGGGAGTTTGCAGTGATATTTGACCAAGGAGCCCAACAAGAGTAATTTTCCAATTTGTTCCAAGACTAAAGTTGGTTCATATGCTCAGCAGAGAATATTACATTTTCCTGGAGTCGTTATGGGAAGCTATTTATCTTTAAATAGGCGGTTGTCACAAGCCACCATGCTTTTTTCTGAATATATAGTGCTTGTAATGCTCTTTCAGAATCTTTAAAGTTATACCACTGGCTAAATGACTCACCTTTTACCAAATTTTCCTATGGTATATCTACAACCTGACCCTTGTTGTGAGAGTCTGAAGTCTGAATGATATGGAATCATGCCATGCCCAGAGGGACCTGTTTCAGGGAGATGTTAGGTGACTGTTGGGAACCTGAAGAACTTTCGGCTTCTTCAGGATGCAACAAGGCCCAAGCATAGATAGTGCTTTGTAGAAGGTGCTTAATGCTGCAGTCCTATACATATTTTCCTGGAGAATAAGTCTACCTGAAATTAATGTAGCTTACATCAGAGCAGGTGTGTATCAGATTGCACCAAGCTTTAAATACGCTTACCAAAATGATACCACCATACCCAAAATGCACATTAATTTAATTGCAAGTGTGGAGATTGCAATGAACACATTTGAGCAAGGGATGCTGTCAATTTCCCTTTCCCCTGGAAGCATCCTTTTCACCCTTCAGGCAATTATCAAAATAATGGTCAAAAAATATATACAACTACATCACTTATTTTCCTAACTTCACTTTCTCATCCATCAGGACACACTAAAAACCCACACAAGATACGGCAGCAACTCAGTTAAATAAAAGTTTGGCTGGTAGTGGATGGCATTGCACTCTACCTAAAGGTCCAAGTACCAGAGTTTAGCCTATAGGTTAGCTGTTCACTTCTAGGATGAATTTAAGGTTCTGCTATGCTATTAACCTTTTAAATGCCTAAATGATTTGGGACCAGGCTATCTCAGGACTACCTGCATCTATGTGTCCTTGCCTGAGCTTTAAGATCAGCATGTGAAGTCCTGTTCTCCAATACATGGCAAAAGGTGTTAGGTTGCTGGGTACCCAGGACAGGATAAACCCTTTTCTGTTGTGGTCCTGTATCCTTGGAATATCCTCCTCATGGAAATACATGTGGCCTCATCTCTCTTGGCCTTTAGGAAAGCAGGTCTACATTTGGGTGTTTCTATGGTTCCTTTATGTAAGAACTGTTTGTTTCATCTCTTGCTGCTATTTTTGTTCTGTTACTTATGGCTATATTTGAAATGTTAATGTTGTAGTGTCTTGATATTATGCGTAATCCACCTTAGGAGAGTAGACACCCTAAAAGCCAAGGTTAAAAAAAACCTATTTAAATAATAATAAAAAGAAACAAAATGCTTCTTTTGAGATGGTGCTTGCATGTGCAATATATAATATAATCTGTTGCATGATTGATTGAGGGCAAAATTTTTAGTCAATTAAAAGTATTTTAATTGATTACTCTAGCTGATCAATTAAGCACTGCATCCCTCATACATACACCCTCCATTATAACACTAGGCTTGATATCCATCACTATGTGATATCAAATTTCCTTTGTACCATTATTTCTTCAGCGGGACATGAAAGCTCATCAATACTACAAGAGAGACTTAACAGGTCACAAACATTCAGTACAAAGGAGCCACAGTGAGTTGCTTGCAAATTAAGAATGAGTCCAGAGACTAGCAAACTGAAAGTATATTGCCTCTCTCATTTTTCTTTTCTCATTTCAGCACATCTTAATAGGGCATGTTGTGAGCATAGCAGTCCATGCATTCTAAAAGCTAAATCCTGCCAATAATCACTTCTGGGATGTGAGTGAATAGGGAGTCCATAAGGGAGCTTCTCACCATCCTCTACCATAGGTAGTAACTGCTAAACTCTTCTCCTCATGCCCACCCCTTATTGATTTACAGAAAATAAATTATACTGCTATGGAACAGGGAACTGTTAAATATTGCCCATCAGTGCTGTGTGCATCACCTTTTGTTAGGTGGGGCAAGCAAGGATATATTTCATGCTGGGATGCTTAAAATCATGAGAACACAATTCCTGTTTCTTTGCCTAAGCCCAGATAAAATTTCCACACTGCATTTCATTTCTAAGACACTGTGCTTAGGAAGAAGCATCACTTACTGAGTGTATGCCTGCCTCTAAGCATCTCAGACCAAAATAAAGCTAAATTGTTTTTTTAACAGGTTTTGTTTTTTTAATAAATGACAATGCCTTCTGAGGACACTTCCAAGCTGAGCAGAAATGTATGACCAAACATAACAAACAAAGCTTCTTATATTGGCATCATTTCTGTGTTAGAAACCACCCGTTCACACCATCATTTTTGAAGCAGATGTGTCCATTACTTCATGCTCATCTGATACAAATTGTGGCCTCCCAGAATTTACACATATAGCCAAAAAGATGCATGTTTCCTCCATGTAATTTCCTCCATCAAAGGGATATCAGATCTAGGAAACCTATCATGTGTAAAGCAACCTTATAAGTAAGACCAAGCTGCACATTCAACTTTTAACCAAAGTGGGAGAAAAATGTTGATAGGAGGGGTGGGGAATGTTTATAATTGATTCAAAGCATTGCGTTGTATCCAATGGATTGGTACCATTCTTGCAATGACTTGTACCTGCACAAGACTTCATCTTCCTCCCCCCACCTGCTTTGGTGCAAGGCTGCTGATACCTTTAAGAATTCTTCTTAAAACAAATGCATGGTATATTTTTTTCTTATGTGGTGCCCTCAATATGCTTTTGAACACCACTTGGCATCTTCCCTGGCTGCAACATCTGGAGGGCACCAGAGTGGCTACCCCCTCTACTAGGAATTATGATAAGGCACATAAAACATTTTCTTTTCTGGTGTTGCATCATGTTTGGAAGTAGCTCATGAACTGTCATCTTCCTAGGGCATATTTACACTACAGAGTCCCTTAGACCAGTTTAATAGGAATTCCTTCTCTCCAGGGAATTGTAGGGCCCATAGTTCTGGAGGGAGGGCACTAGGAATCTCTCAGACAGAATTTGCAGCATCCTCAAGAAATTATGTATTTTGGATGGTTTGGGTAGGCGGTAACAATTTTACTGATATGAAACCTATGGGCTATCTCTAATGAAGTTGCCCAGTTAGTATAAAGAGAGTCAGAAGAGCAATGGGACTTCCTTCCCCCTATGCCAAAAAAACCCCAAACCTGTTCTGGGGCTTCCCCTCAACCCTCTGGAGCAGATCTGAAGTTGTGCTGAAAGAGAGGGAGGAGCAACCCTTGCACCAATGGGACAACTTTATTGGATGCAATCCAATATAAATTTTGAATATACCCTATCTGCAGATATTTTTGAACAGTCAGGAGTTGTCTAGTTTTCCCCAGTCTTTAAAACAAATGGGTCATTCACTAGTTGCCTGTCTACACTAGGCAAATCTATCTGCCTTTTCTTTCAGGGTACCTGCTGGCCACGACCATTTAGTAACACCGCTGAGCATTGTGGGTACAGTATATCTTGTAGAAGATCCAGGCCATACGGTTGGCTTTTTATTTAGCTGAATAACTCCCCCTTTATTGAGCAGATTTCTTCAGGAGCAAATAGTGATCAGTGAGACAGACCCCTTTCCCTGTTGCAGCAACTGAAGAAAATTTAATAAGACCTGAAAACTACAAGCTTATCAACCGTTCTTTTAAAGGCTAAGAGCTATACCTTTTTGTACAGCTTCAGAATAAAGCATCATTAAAGACATAATACAGTACTGGATGGCTGTTTTTCCACAACAAAATGAAAAGCTGATCAGAAACGTTTTTGCAACACTTGCCTGAAAAATCAAAACACAAAGACCAAACAAAAAGAGACAATGATTAGAAGTCTACACAAATACCTATGCACTAGCAGCTACAGAAGCAGTTTAGCAGTATAATCCTACACGTTTACTTAAAAGTAGGTTCCATTGAATTCAATGAGGCTTACTTCCAGGTAAGTGAGTACAGGATCACAGCCTAAATGTCACACCATGAATCTGGCAATTATCTTTTTAAAATAAAATCCACAGGGTTGGGGTTCCCCCCCCCTTGTTTCTTCATAAAAAATAGATTTTACAATGATACCTTCCTTACAGGATAAACGTATTTTAAAAATTGATATTCCTTTAGATATGCCCTCCAATATTGCCCTTCAAAGGAGGACAACTTGTTTTACAAATGCATAAAAATATAGAGAGTTTTTTAGGAGAGGCTGTAAATGATGCAAGAATTGGGATATGCTACTGCAACCATCAACAACACAGCAACGTACAACCTTGTGGTGGGCTAGTTTTAACAGACAGCAGGTCTGGAATACAGAGGAATTTAAACAATGCAACTTTGGCTGAAGGAAGGGAGCATCACAAAATCTAGAATGTGCTGGGGTGGAGGGTTAAGACCCACTGAGCCATTAAAAAAAAAATTCAAAACACTGTTATGAAGAATAATTCCATGAGACACAGATAAAGTGGTTGTAACTGCATATGCAGTTGTAACTAATCTACAACATACACACACACACACACACACACACACACACACACACTTTCCCCATATCCTTGGGTTTTTTTGTGTGCACTCTTGGCTGTGCAGCAATTCTGGATAATGATTTATATCCACAACGCAAAATTGGACCATTCACTTTTTACTGGGTGAAAGAAAATCCCCAGCTTTGCACCTGAATTCTCTCTCACACCCTCCGATTATATAAGCTAAGCTGGTCTTTTTTTTTTTTAATTTTACTTTTTTATTATTTTTTTAGTGGTGTAACTTAGCATACCATGCTTTGCTAAAAGCAGTTTATCTTTTATAAGATTAGTCAATACAACAGATTCCAATGTATTCCAATGCGGGAGGAGGTAGCCTGTTCTAAAGCAATCCCTTCAAGGCAAATAAGAAATAAAATAGAAAAAAAAATCCAAAGTGGAACTTGGAAGTAAATGAACCCAGCCATAAAAGGATGTGAAGAGCTCAGTAGCTGTGTCAGCTATTCAAGTAACACTGCAGGATTCAGTTGTGTCAGGAGAAAACCAACTTGTTGCCACTAATACTTAGAGCACTGTTAACAATAAAAACTGCCTAGCAACTTAGCAATACACATAGCAAAACAAAAC
This sequence comes from Darevskia mixta, assembly GCA_034641385.1. Classification (NCBI taxonomy): domain Eukaryota; kingdom Metazoa; phylum Chordata; class Lepidosauria; order Squamata; family Lacertidae; genus Darevskia; species Darevskia mixta. The sequence continues at coordinate 5,807,968 of JAWWNH010000001.1, read as the reverse complement.
GGGAGCAATGGAGGCAATATGAGGTCAACTGTATAAATGGCAGGAGTGGTTTTCCAACTTTCTACCATGCAGAAACTTTTTCTACCTTGATTCGGCTACCCCTGCATGTATGCTCTGTAAGCCCGTGGGCTTGCAAATAAAAAAGTGGGGAGTCCAGGGCACGTTCTAGGGTGCACATCCAATTCAACAGTGCACTTGGCCTGGCATGAACTGAGAGTGCACCCTAGACAACACCCAGCTCCACACTGTAATTGTGGGCAAACTGACGTTGGCCCTCTTGTTAGGCCTTCCCCCTGAAAAGCTCGTGGCAGCCTTCTGAGGAACAACAGGGCTTCCTAAAATAAAAGTTGAAAAAGTACCATACTGGCAGGTTATGTTGCAAAGGTTTAAAAATAAGAAAGTTCAATCCACTGTGTTTATTTTAAAAATAAATCATGCATTAATATATTTTCCTTTCCCACCTTAATCCTATGAGCCACTGCACTGGGAAATAAATGTTTAGGATGGGTGGAGTGCAATAACTGCTGTGCCAGCAGTTTGCTTTCCACAGACAATGATCCTGCAAGAAGTGCTAGGAGGCTGCAGCAGCACAAGGGCGTGTTACTTGCCTCCAGTGTCAAGACTGCTAGTGCACAGCACAGGTATCAGAGGCATGGCACTGGATCTTCTTTATCTAAGTGGCTATCCCTTCTCCAGAGCCAGCCACACTGGTACAACTGTATGGACTGGTATAAACTTCTTATAACGGAGCAGCAACTGGTAGTTGCCACAGCTGCTTGGATTTGCCAAGCGTAGGGCAGACATCAGTGCAAGTTACTACACACAGCTGCAGCTGCTCAGAACTTCTAAGTTCAAGCTGTTCAGGCTGTTCACAAACTGCAGACGAGATAAAACAAATGAAAGGGGGGGCGAGGGACGTGCGGTTGCCTGCAGAGTTCTCCAAAATATGGAAGAAACAAAAACTGTAAATGTTTTTGCGCGGTCAGGCGGAGTCCCCCCGAACCCCGGGCAGCTCCTGAGGGAAATAATGACACGTGACAACGTTCTAAGGGATTAAATTGGCCACAACTTTATTAATATTCAGATGTAGAGAGACCTTGGCTCAGGCATTGGGCGTTTATCCTTCCCCAGTCCCCCAGCCGGGGTTCTGGGTAATTTTCAGGGTTATCCAGCATGTGTGAGGAGTGGGCTAGCTCTGGAGAACATATGTTCAAGCAGATAACCCGCCCCCCTGTTCGCCACCGCTGGAGGGGGAGGGCAATGACGACCTCTGGGCGTATGGTCAATGCCTCCCCCTAAGACCCCTTTAACGGGAACCCTGGTATCGCCGCCGCAATGGGCTCTGGATCCAACGGTCGCTTCCCAGGTAATGACTGACTCCTGTACTGTCTGTTCCCTCCCTCTACCTGGCCAATCCCCCTGGCACACCTCCCCAGCCTGGATTGAGCGGCTGCTGGAATAGGTGGACCACAGGTATCCAGCCTGGGAAGGCGGTGCCAGATCCAACTGCCAGGAGCTGCAACGTGATCTAGGAGGGCTGCTAGCGACCACGCAAAATGCGCACCCCATTTGATGTGGGGAATGGTCATTCCCCATGTTAGTATTTTACAGCACTCTCTCTCTCTCTCCACCCTAGCCTTTCAAATGCAGTAAAATGATTTTAGATGCCCATTCCAAACTCAGTTTAACTAAACAGCAACAGATTGGGTTTTGTAATAATAATAATAATAATAATAATAATAATAATAATAATAATAAATGAAGTCATGTTTACACTTTTACAGTATCTTTTTTAAAGGACAAAGAAAAGGAAGTGCCAATATACTATATCAAAACACATATTTGAAGGAGCTTTGGATCAGGCGTCACTTCCTCCTTTTTCATTCTGATGTGCATCTGCAGGTAATTTTGTTTGCATTATACGTAGAAAATCAAAGTTCTTGTTGCATCCCCCCCAAGGATGAACAAACACACGCGCGCGCGCACACACACACACACACACACACACATACATATAATCATAATTTGTGAACACTGTACACTAAATATTTCTTTTCAACAGCATGACAGGCATTGGGCTTATGGCAGCAGGTGTGAATAATGTGCAGGGTCTGAAATCTAGGGGATGTCATATAAGCAGCCTCAGACACAAGACAGGTTGACCGCACCTTCCCACAAGGTAAACTTAAGAGTATGTCATTTCAGAGTAATGGGGCAGTTAGTATTTTGAGGCTTATGATGCTGGAGTTACCCTAAGTCCAACTCACACAAAATGACGCAGCCACTTGGGTGGCAAACCTCCTGAACACCAACACTGTTCAAATTAAAAGGGGGGGAAAGTTGTTGTTTTTTTCAACCTGTCTTTCTTTATTACCTATATATTTGATAACAACACTTTGAATTCAATGGACTTCTAAAAGCTTGTTTTCTGTGAAGAATCCAACCTTTAGGCTTCTCTTCCTTTAAAATTCTCTCTATTACTTTTAGACTTTCCCCAGGGCAAGAGGGAGAGAGGAAACACCTCTGCTTTCTCAATGCAGAGAAGCCACCTAGAAGCCTCAGGACCTCACTGCACCCGCTCAGTGAAATTCTCTGGGAAAACTCCTCGGCATTGGTCAAGTTCTTTGTGCTGAAGCCAATCGGATTCTTTCACACCCATCAGCCATCCTTCATCCTGCCAGGGAGAGAAAAGGAAAGACAGACAAAAGGTTTGTACAGAGTGAAAAACATGCAGGAGGGCAGCCTAGGACTCTTAGATCACGGATCACAACCTTGAGCAAATAAGGCAATCAGTTATTTATTGGTGATAAATTTGTTGTCATCTATTATTGTGGTTTTGAAGAATCACTGTGCTTCTTTTGCATACATTTGAGCTTTCACTGAACTTTTCCATTTTCCTCCTCATGGGTATATATACCTGTCAGCTGAGGACAACACTCCATGCGTCTGAAGAAGTTAACTCTAGGTCATGAAAGGTAACGGCACAATACATTTGCTAGTCTTTAAAGTGCTATAAGATTCTGTTATTGTTTCTGGATACATTGGGTTGTATCCAATGCTGTCCAAGCAGAGTTCCGCTCATGCAACAGGACCTCCTCTTCCCTCTAGGAGCACCCAAAATCTGCTCTGGAGGTTCCCACAATTCTCTGGAGTAGACTCAATGGTGCACAAGGAGTGTTCAAGCAGAAGTCTGTTGCGTGAGCAGAACAGCAGTGCTTAATATGACCCATTATGTTTCCTAAGCTCCATTGATTTTGGTTTTTTGCCTGCCTTGAAATTTGCATTTGACAAATTCAAGCCTTATCTGATGATGAAGGTACTTAGCTGCACATGTCCACCTGTCAACGTTGACCCACAGGGGTTGGGGGAATTAGGGATCCAGCCTGCTGCCTGAATCTAGTTCCCCACTCCTGCTCTAGAGTCACTTAGGAGCTAACTACAATACAGAAGAGAAGACATTTTTAAAGGTGCTGTTTGCTAAGAAGAGATATTCCTGGTCCATTATCACTTTAGGAAGAGAGCTTGTCTATGAACAAAATAAAACTCTCTCTCTCTCTCTCAACACAATGGCATCTCCTAGGAAGCTGTTATTGTGAAAAACTGAATATGATTACATCTTGGTCATTTCCACTCATGAGGTATAAAGTGGCTCTTGCATCAAGAGTATCTAACGGGTATTGAGGCCTTGCATAAGAACATGTCCATTGTTTGCATAAGGCACTCAGAAAACAGGACTGAATGCTTCCGGTTTCTAGAGTGCTCTGATCTGCTAGCGATGGTGACACAACAAGAGGCACATAGGTTTGCGAGGGATTGAAGACCCACTAGTATTTCTGCAGCAGGGTCCCCCTCTCCAGCACCCAGGAGCCACCCAATCACAATGTGATTTAGCCACTGAGAAGGAGTCTTCTCACCCTTTGTGCTGATTGGAGCCAATCAGAGTGAAAGGAGAGGTTTGAAAAGTAAGGAAGAGGTGCCTCTGTAAGGAGCTAGCAGGGCCTTTCAGACAGCTTTGTAGGCTTCAGCTGGCTTGTGGGCAGCAGGTTGGCCACCCCTGCTCTATACTAATCATTTCAAAGAATCAAGCAGACAGTTACTTCAGAGATTCTGGTTTTGCAAGACATCATCTCCATTCATCTGCTGGCTGTTTGATGGTCACACACACAGGAGAACGGGGTTTTCAGACAAAGTCTTTCTGGTTCAGATCCAGTGTTCTACATACTATATGACACTGGGTGTGTGAAGCAAAAAAAGAAGATGGCAAATCCCGCATGCTCTCCTTACCTGCTCGTCTGGGTTGTCAAATGGAATCACCAGGACAACTTCTCCAGCCTTCAATTGTAGCTCATCACTGTCAGTGGCTGCATAGTCATGCATGGCTTGTGCCTGCAAAGAAATAATGACTCCAGTGAAGGGAGAGAGCTTGCTCCATTTCACGAAGAAGGGGTGATGCATATAGCCCACTCCTGCCCACTTTTACCCAAACCAACAAGTGAGAACATGATTATCTATCCGCTATCCCACCTCCTCTTGTCCTGCGAAGTTATTGTTTTGTTTGCTAATATGTTATGTATTTCTGTGTTTTTATATTGTAAACCCCACTGTGATCCTTAAACGAATGACATTACAGGCATTTAATAAATCAAAATAAAATAAATTTGAACCAGAGAAGCTCTATGGTAGGATGATTTTCTCCCAAGGGTATGAACAAGGGGAGACACATCTGGTTGTTTTCTTTTGGTTATTTCGCCAAATAAGTTAGAAAAAGAGATGCCTGGGACAGTGCTAGAATTATAAGGGGGCAGAAATGGTCCAGCTCATGTATCTTTTGTGACAGTCCTCTTTGCTACTATTTAGAAGGCTATGTTTTTGGCTAACATTGAGGAAACAACAGATCCTAACTTGTCGGAAGCCACCCAAGCAGCATACACAAGGTCTCCCAATGTACTAAGTGATGCTTGATCCTGTCTCTTCCCTTTGGCTTGCCCTTACTCGTCACTTAACTGACAAGGAAACACAAATTCATTTTAATGCACATCAGTGTGGAATGTGTGCCCGGCTGAGGTAAATGTTCTTCCTCACACTCACCTTAAACAGGAAACCTGGTGGCATGTCAGCCCTTTCGGAAGCGGCTCCACTTTCAACTGTTCCATTGACTGTGGCTGGGAAGGTCTCCACAACTACAGCAGGCAGAGAGCTCTAAGCATAGCAGTGAAGGGAGGCAAAGAAAACACAACAAGGAACACTTGAAACAAGACACTTGGCAAAATGAGACCCCACTGCACTAAACTGGTTCACCCCAAAATAATAGCTAGACACAAATCCATTATTCAAAAATTCAATGCCAATGTATTGTGTGTTTTTCCACCACCACGTGGATGTTACAATTTATGGCCCAGAGTAGTCATTAAGGTGAAGAGAATGACTCGTGACAGGATGGGAATTTTAAAAAGGGAATCACAGACAGTGGCAAATATTACGAGGGAAAATCAGGGTGGTATAAAGATTATGGAGCACACAGCAGGCATCTGTCACAAGGGTGAGAGCAGATAGAGGTTCATAGTAAGAGGCAGAAGTTCTTCTAAATCTCTCCCCCCCCCCCTTTCCTTGATCTGAAATTGCTACCTGTCTTCTTCTTGGTGGCCTCTAACCTCTACGTCCTCAGCATCATTTTCATGCCCAAGAACTAACAACTCAGTGAGCTTGTAAGAGCAACAAATTTTATGCCTCTGGCCAAATTTCTTAGCAGAGCCAGACATGGTGAGAAAGTGGAATCAAAACTTAGGGAGGGGAAATGAGAAAGGGTTCTGTGCTTTTAGCCTTCGTGATTTGCCTGGAGGGATCTGTCAGAGGAACAAAGGCTGTTGGACCACATGAAAGAGCCAGGGTGGTGATTAACTGGGACTGGGGAGAACAGTGGAGATATTCTTTCTGACTCAGACCACTTGCAACTGCTGGTGCTACAAGCTTAGCTGTTTGCATCAAAGGGGAGGTTTTTCTTCTGAAAGACCGCCTACAGATAATTAAAGGGCTTTGTTCAACAGTCACAAGCCAGCAAATTGGGTCCCTCCATCAAGGATTCTGTACTACTTGAAGAACAGAAGCTACAACAGTGTCACTTTGACGGGTTCCCATCTGACTGAGTTAAGTGAAACCGTAATTATATATTGTGTGCCAGCAACATGGGAGAAAGAGATCCCACCGCCGCCACCACCCCTCTCCCTTGCCTATGGTCTTACTGAGGCAGATCCTGAGTCAGTTTCGGTTTTAGCTGCTTCAGCTCCAGCTGCTGCTGCTTCTTTGCCAGCTGCCTCAGCACCAGCAGGAGCGGCTTCTGTGGGCTGCAACACAAAAGCCAGTTAAACTCCTGGAACCCCAGCATGCCCAGGAGACCATGACCTGCCACATCTTTAGGACTTGCCGGAATTATGAGCATCTGCAGCTCAGTGCTGAGCAGAGTTTGAGTCCTTAGCTGGGCTGCAGCATCCGCACTGTTAAAACAGCCGGGTATCGGCACCAGTTCAGTATCCCAAGTTCATATGTTGGCACAGATCTAAGCTGCATCACTTTGAGGAAGAGCAAATGACCCTGGGCTGGAATGTAGCCTGGAGCTCATCGAGTTAGCTGCTTATTAAGTCTTTGTGGTTGCGCTATGTGGGTCAATCTCACCCATCTCAGATATTTTTCATGAGTGAAGTTTAAAGGAGGCGCACCTTTGAGGTGTTTCCTGCACTATTTGCGTTAACTTGGGTTATGAAAATGCTCCAGCTAATGAAGGTTTCGCATTTGCATTACAAAGCGGCTTGAAGCAAGAGCTATTTAAAAACCTCGCATTTGAAAACAACCTCATGTTCTCAAGTTTTCCAGTGCTGACCCTGTCTTTTGCCACATAAGCCAACAGTATGCCCAGAAGGTACTATCTTCCGCATGATTGCATCGTTTCTACCGTTTCTTTTATCGCTGCGGGAAAACTGCTGTATCTCTTCATAGTTGCATAGCTTCAAAAACTGACGCACTTCACCTTGAGTAAAACATTTGAACGTGGCTGACAAAATTCCTGCTTGCAGGACTAGGAAAGGAAAGTCTGATGAAATCTGGCAGTGCGCTTCCTAATAACAGCAGACCCTTATAACAACAGAACAACAAAAGCTGTCTTTTGGACCAGGGTCAACTGGTCACCAAGTTCACTGTTCTAAGTCAGCAGCAGCTAAAATAATAGACCGTCAGATCAGATATGAAAATGGCATACACCCTGCTGATCAATTATACCACATAAGGCTATGCAGAGTTAGCAGCATATAGTGAGAATCAATGCTATCAAAGACTGCCACCACCCGGCCACTGAAGAAGAGACTAGTGAGAACCCATCCAATTTCCTACCTCTCAGCAATTAATCAATAGGGATTACATGCATCTCAATCTTACAGTAAGGCTGCATTCACGCAGCAGTTTATTATATTTTCCCCGTGTTTCCCTGTTAATTTCTGCCATATATTTTAACTTTCAGGTGACATAAAAACCGTTTCCAGAAATAAAGCAGACTATAACACAAGTTTAGCACTCATTTCTAGAAGAAGAAAAATTCCATTTGTAAATAAGGCAGAAATGAGCACTAAACTCATGCTCTGTTTCTGGAAGTGTCTTTAATGTTGTGTGAAAGTTGGAATATAATGCAGAAATTATGTTAGGGAAATGTCAGGAAAACAAAATAAACTGCCTTGTGAATGCAGCCTAAGAAACATTGATCAGAGATTAAAACCAAAAAAAGATTGACAATGGAGTCTATGGAACAGAGGACCTGACTTGCTAAGAGGTGAACAGTTCCAAAATGCTATTTAAAGTGCTTTTTGGCTTCTCTCCTACCATTTGCATTCATTTGTTAAATATAGAAGTGCAGTTTTCAATGCATTTACATGAAGTTTCAAAAAACGATTGCCTTGAAGGATGGTGGATATACAAATCATATTTCTGTCTTCCTGCCTTTCCCCCCTTTCATCTATGAACAGAAGCTTTGCAACTGAAGTACATTTTTTCCCTTCCTCCTTTTTCCCCATGACTTTGGGCAGCCACACCATGGCTGCCCCCTTCCCCACATCTCTGGGGGAACTGAGAAGATCAGGAAAATCTTTGTTGATGTTACCAACATTTCTTTTCTTCAGAAGAATAAAATATGCAAACCGATGGGGGTATACACAATAATGATTATTCTTTTTTAGCATAATAATAATAATAATAATAATAATAATAATAATAATAATAAACCACTACCCATTAGTGAAATAGATAAGGCTTTCTTCTGGGCTTGTCAGTTTCATGCTGACCCAAATGTATATTATTTATCTACATAGTGGAGTATGAGGGAAATGGCAGTGGCACAGGTGGGTAGGTAATGTAGAAAGGAATATTATGCACATCATCAAAGCTGCCCATTCTATCTCCCAGTGAACACTCGTCACATTTCCTTTTAGTCTACAAGGGCTTTAAGAACATATACCACTTGCCACCATTGATTGAAACTTACATATTGGCAAGTTAGGAGAAGTAAAATCGCATCCAAGCGCTGCTCTCAAAAGGTTTCCAGTATGGATCTCTGCACTAAACAACTTGACTAGCCATTGTCCAAGATGGCACTATTCCTAATAGGCCTCTTCAGAGAAGTCATTATAGAGTCTTCTTGTTGAAACACTACAATGGAACTGGCACAAAGCTAATTGAACTGGCTATATATTGAACTAGAATCTTAGAAAGCCACATACTACATAAAGGCAACATGATGCAGGATAGATATCATCTAATGCACAAGACTGAGAAAGTCTAGTATTAAAGGGGCATTCCAAAACCCTTTTAGTAATCACTATTATTTTACATTGAAACTGCAACTATTTCTGTTTAGCTTCCATATGAAGAGCCCTGCTGGATCTGACCAGTGGTCCATCTAGTCAGGCATCCTGTTTCCCATTAGCCAATATGGGAAGCCTATATTCAGGTCCTAGCCCCCTCCCAATGTTGCTCCCCAGTAGCTAATATTCAGAGATATACTACCTCTAAACCTGGAGGTTTCATATAGCAATCAAGGACTAGTCTTGATTGATTGGTTTCTCAAATTAACGGTGTATTGTATGAATAAGTATTTAATAATAATAATTTGTATTAATAATTCTCCACCTGTCCCAAGACTTCTGCCCATCAACACCACCAAGTGATCCCAAGTATGATGAGGGGGGGGGTACTCTCTCTATTCTGCTTCTCCACACCTTGCAAAATGTTCCACATTAATTTTCTTTTTTGTAGACTACCAAGCCCCAGAAAATGCAGTCTTTTTTCCTTGTAGGGGAGGAATGAAACTTGCTAAGTGATAAATGCTCTAATTTTGCAAAAACATTATTGCCAGGTTGCAGAATCTCGCTAAAAGCACACCAGCTTATTCCAATGACTTCAGGAGACTCATACCAAAGAATACACACATATTCCACACTTGGTATAACAATTGTGGGCCACACTCCATTAAAATAAAGCCACACACAAGGAACCAGTATGCATTCTGACAACAGGGAAACTCAGCAATGCAGGATGAACGATGCCTAGGTAAAATTCTGAATAACTGAATAAGGCTTGGGACGCGAGTGGCGCTGTGGGTTAAACCACAGAGCCTAGGGCTTACCGATCAGAAGGTCGGCGGTTTGAATCCCCGCGACGGGGTGAGCTCCCATTGCTCAGTCCCTGCTCCTGCCAACTTAGCAGTTCGAAAGCAAGGCAAAGTGCAAGTAGATAAATAGGTACCGCTCTGGCGGGAAGGTAAACGGCGTTTCTGTGTGCTGCTCTGGTTTGCCAGAAGCGGCTTAGTCATGCTGGCCCCATGACCCAGAAGCTGTACGCCAGCTCCCTCGGCAAATAAAGCAAGATGAGCGCCGCAACCCCAGAGTCGTCCGCGACTTGACCTAATGGTCAGGGGTCCCTTTACCCTTTAAGGCTTGTGCTAGAGCACACCAGCGAGAACAAGACAATTCCAAATGTATGATCACTTCAAATACTTTCACTTACTTGGCTGATCTTAGTCTCAGTGGGCTGGTCAGGCCAGTCCACTTCGAATGCACTATTGCTAGGATTATCGGCCGGAAACTGATCCATAGATTGAACGCTGCTAGATGGAGTCTTTTCCGGCTGATGGGCAGAATTTGAAGGAGGTAGGAGAGAGAAACAGAGATGGGAGGAGATAGCAGTAGGCATGGTTACGTGAAGATACAAAAATGAGAAGAGTGCAGTGAGAAGTAAGACAGAGTAGACAATGAAATAATCCCAGGGTAAATAGAACTGTTGAACAGGTAAGAATTAAATGCACCATAATTTTGAATAGATCCTGGGGGGGAGGTGGTGTCAACATTACCCCTGCAGCCAATGGTCTGGCAAATGTGCCTCCATTTATTGACCAGGGTAGTCCACCTTTGGATGGAGTGGGTTGTTAGGGTGCAGATGGAGCTTCCATGGTTACAGGCAGTGCATGTAGAACTGCCCTGGAAGACTGCCAATGCCAAGCGTCAGCCAGCACCGTTCTCTAGAGCAGTGTTCCCCAACCTTGGGCCTCCAGATGTTTTTGGACTACAACTCCCATCATCCCTCGCTAGCAAGACCAGTGGTCAGGGATGATGGGAACTGTAGTCCGAAAACAGCTGGAGGCCCAAGGTTGGGGAACACTGCTCTAGAGGATGCTGTCCTGGTTTAGCCTTGTCAAGGCATCCCTGGATATTTCTAAAAATCCCTCCTACATCATTAAGTACCTCCTGCTTTCTCCCTCACTGCTTCTATCCACTGCCATATCCAAAAAGGCAGTGCTGTGCTGTCTCAGTGACACCTTCTCTGCTGCAGAAGATGGGAATGGGGCCACACTTTGAATTTTGTCACTGAATTTAACATCTCAGTAGATTTAATTGCATAACACAGAAGGAAGTGGTTATGTCCTTGAAAATATATATTAAAGGAATAACCATTGCTGGCAGAGGGTGGGAGCAGGGGTTTAAAGAAGGAACGACCACTAAATGTGTTTGTTTTTAAGCTGTGGTTTTCCAGTCACAGAATATGTGTATATATATATATATATATATATATATATACAGACAGATGCTGTAGATGCTGTAGATAGATATAGATATATGATCTATATAGTGAGCTAAATTAAAGCCTGAAACTGTGAGGTGGATTTGAGTATGGACTTAACAAGCTTACCTGATATTTTGGTTTATTTTATTTTATAACGTTTGGGGTAATTTATTTTATGTCATAAAATATTCATGTCCTTTCATTTGGACTCTAACTGTATAGCTTATTTTGTTGTAAAAGTCATATTATAAAGATTAAAATTCCTATCTCCTCTTTGTGGCTGTGGATCAAATACCTTGCTGGAGAAAATATCAGAATACAGTGGTACCTCGGGTTACATATGCTTCAGGTTACATACGCTTCAGGTTACAGACTCTGCTAACCCAGAAATATTACCTCGGGTTAAGAACTTTGCTTCAGGATGAGAACAGAAATCGGACAGAGGCGGCGCGGCGGCAGAGGGAGGCCCCATTAACTAAAGTGGTGCTTCAGGTTAAGAACGTTTTCAGGTTAAGAACGGACCTCCGGAACAAATTAAGTACGTAACCAGAGGTACCACTGTATAGGAAGCCATCTAGTTCAGTATTGTCTACCCTGACTGGGTTTCAGACAGCAGTCTCTTCCTGCTCTAGCTGGAGATGCTGGGAATTTAACCTGAGACCTTCTGCATGCAAAGCAGATTCTCTGAGTTATGGCAGCCCATATCTGCATCAGTTACATTATATCAGGCTGTTTGATTCTGCTTTTAAATAGATTTGAATATTGAAAATATTCATAGGTATATTCTAAAATAGCTTTCCCATCCCACCAATATATGGGTCTTTGATATCACCATATCTATCACAATCCACAACCCCTGGCTCTCTTCAGTAGGAAATAGCATGGAAAATCAACATGTAGAGTAAACTTCTATGTGCATAACTGATGCAGATGTGCATTTGAATATTCATTCCCTATGCACACCCTCAGCACAATGCTCATCGAGGTCTCATTGAATTGTCTTTTGGTGTCGGTGGGTTACACAATCCCATCCAGGGTAGCTTGTTTTGCTGTTGTACAAAACATAGAGCTGGATCTACAGAATACCCTCTCTCTCAATGGCTTTGATGATATTTAATGAAGGCAAATGCTTAACTAGCAACAAAACACTGCTAGAAAGACTTCCGGACTAGTGCGCTCAGTGTCAGGTTGTAGTCTGTGCTCCTGCCATCTCGAGACAGGCGAGCAGCAAAACGAAAGAGAAAGGGATGCAATAGAAGGCGAAGTTGTCCCTAGACCTGGCTAGATTTATATGGCTGGGCAAAAAGCCGAGGATTAAGTTTAAACTGTTAACGGAAGTAAAAAACAGAGGAGGGTTCGTGCTGCCAGACCTTAAATTATATTACGAGGCTGCATGTTTAGTATGGCTCAAAGGATGGATAATACTAAAAAAAATAAAATGCCAATACCGGTATATTAGACATTGAAGGCCGGGACAATAGGTTCGGCTGGCATGGTTATCTTGGATATGACAAAGTCAAAATGCACAGAGGATTCATTGACCATATAATAAGGAGATCGCTTTTTACAGTATGGGGGAGAAATAAAAAAAATTGGAACCCAAAAAACCCTTGATGGTTGTCTCCAGTAGAGGCAATAGCAGTGAAGAAGAAAACATGGAAATTAATTGGCTCACCTATAAAGAAATATTAGAAGAAGAAAATAACCAATTAAAACTTAAAGGATATGAAGAACTTAAACAGACAGGGATGAACTGGCTACAATATTACCACCTAAATGGAATCTTTAGATTAAAAAACAAATGGATTTGATACAAAGATATCGGACCTAGAAAAAGAATTAATATTAAATAATAGGAAGACATTATCAAAAATATATAGATTATTATTATTTGAAAGATGAAGTAAAGGAAGTGATGGTGAAGTGGGCTCAAGATTTCGGCTACCCAATTGAAATGGAAAAATGAGAAGAATTGTGGGGGGAAAGATTTAAAATTTATAGGTGCTATCTGATTAAAGAAAACTTTATGAAAACAACCTACAGATGGTACCTGACCCCATCCAAATTAGCTAAAATTAATAAAAACAATAGTAACAATTGTTGGAGGTGTAAACAAAACGTTGGAACATTTTCCCACAAGTGGTGGACTTGCCCCCAAATTTAAAAAAATTGGGACATGATTTACGAGGAACTCAAAAAAATGCTAAAACATGCATTTGTAAAGAAAATGGAAGCATTTTTATTAGGCATTTTAGCAGTAAATATTCCAAAAGAAAATATAAGAGTGTTTCTCTACATCACTCTCTCACCACCTGATACCCATTCTGACTTCCCCACAGTTAGTCCTTTTCCTTGGGGTAGAGGGATACAGGCAGAGGTGGGCTGGCATCGAACCCTTCAGATATTAAGTTCAGAGAACCCTCCTCCAATGTTTCTGAACATTCAGCTTTAAAAACTCAAGGGGTGCAATGCATCTCTATTGTGGGTACACAGCTGCTCACCAATCCCTAAAACCAATTATAAAATAATTCTAGAATTTCCGTGCCAAGCTATTACTTTTAGTCACTAGACCACACCAGTTTCCCCCCAGTCCAGATAAATGGTTAAGGAGAGGTGCTTTACTATCGTGCCTAGGGAATGGGTAAATTCTAATTCCTTTGGAAGAGTGCTGGGTGCAAGAGGCCATAAATTTACCCTGGCTTAATGCATTCCAAAGAATAACAACTGAGTAAGGCTTGTGCTAGAGCATACCAGCCAGAACAAGACAATTTCAAATGTATGATCACTTCAAATACTTTCACTTACTTGGCTGATCTTAATCTCAGTGGGCTGGTCAGGCCAGTCCACCTCGAACGCACTATTGCTAGGATTATCGGCCGGAAACTGATCCATAGATTGAACGCTGCTAGATGGAGTCTTTTCCGGCTGATGGGCAGAATTTGAAGGAGGTAGGAGAGAGAAACAGAGATGGGAGGAGATAGCAGTAGGCATGGTTACGTGAAGATACAAAAATGAGAAGAGTGCAGTGAGAAGTAAGACAGAGTAGACAATGAAATAATCCCAGGGTAAATAGAACTGTTGAACAGGTAAGAATCAAATGCACCATAATTTTGGATAGATCCTGGGGGGGATGTGGTGTCAACATTACCCCTGCAGTCAATGGTCTGGCAAAAGTGCCTCCATTTATTGACCAGGGTAGTCCACCTTTGGATGGAGTGGGTTGTTAGGGTGCAGATGGAGCTTCCATGGTTACAGGCAGTGCATGTAGAACTGCCCTGGAAGACTGCCAATGCCCAGCGTCAGCCAGCACCGTTCTCCAGAGGATGCTGTCCTGGTTTAGCCTTGTCAAGGCATCCCTGGATATTTCCAAAAAATCCCTCCTACATCATTAAGTACCTCTTGCCTTCTCCCTCACAGCTTCTATCCACTGCCATATCCAAAAAGGCAGTGCTGTGCTGTCTCAGTGACACCTTCTCTGCTGCAGAAGATGGGAATGGGGCCACACTTTGAATTTTGTCACTGAATTTAATATCTCAGTAGATTTAATTCCATAACACAGAAGGAAGTGGTTATGTCCTTAAAAATATATATTAAAAGAATAACCATTGCTGGCAGAGGGTGGGAGCAGGGGTTTAAAGAAAGAATGACCACTAAATGTGTTTGGTTTTTCAGCAAATACTTAACTAGCAACAAAGCACTGCTAGATAGACTTAAAGGTGCCAGTAGTTCCTGACATGAAGCAAACTACATACAGTGATAATATCAGCATGGATTAAATGACCTTCCATGGAGAACTGTTCCACTTAAAAACATCTATATTTTGAATCTGAAATTAATGAAATGTTCAGCCAATAATGGTTTCAGCAATAACTATAGAAGCACGCCATCAGCATGACACAAGGAAATTACAAAAGCAAGCAGAGCAAATAACAGCAGAATATATCTTAGGTTAAAGGTTGCTTTTCAGAGAGAAGCAAAACACTGGTGGTTCATAATCTCTATCTACTGTAGTTATTTAGCATCCTATATCACAACTAAAGCTGGGATAATATAGATCACATTTGTTTGAAAAATATGGTGTTTGTTTCCACATTGCACCATTCTTCCGGAGTGGTTGTACATACACTATGACTGTGCAAGAGAGGCCACCACATACCGTCTTTCCATTCAGCAACCACAGTTGCTGAGGCACAGCTACATGGGCAGTCCACTGCAATCTCTCATCTGATCGGGCTGCTCTCAACTGCACAGAAAAGTGCCAGACCACAGTACCCCACACAAGCAGGACCGGTGCTGGCAATTTTGGCGCCCTAGGCGAGGGGGCGGGACACGTGACGTCATTGCATATGACGCACGTTGCGGAGTGGTGCCCCACCCCCTGGCCGGCAGGGCACCCCCCGCCGCCGCGGTTTGCTTGCTCCGCTGCTCGTTGGGGAGGCGGCGGGGGGCAGGCTGGCCAGCGCCCCCTCCATTTTGGTGCCCTCGCCTCCGCGGTTTTCGCCCCAACCTGCTTGCTCCGCCGCTGGTTGCGGCGGGGGGCAGGCTGGCCAGCGCCCCCTCCATTTTGGCGCCCTAGGCAATTGCCTAGTTCGCCTAAATGGACGCGCCGGCCCTGCACACAAGTAGCTTACAATTCTTTTTCTCACTTCCTGCTTTTAATGGTTGGCTTTATTGACAATTCCTGCAAACCTAGCAGTTCGAAAGCACTTCAGAGTGCAAGTAGATAAATAGGTGCCGCTACGGTGGGAAGGTAAATGGCATTTCCGTGCGCTGCTCTGGTTCGCCAGAAGCGGCTTAGTCATGCTGGCCACATGACCCGGAAGCTGTACGCCGGCTCCCTCAGCCTATAAAGCGAGATGAGCACCACAACCCCACAGTTGTCCACGACTGTACCTAATGGTCAGGGGTCCTTTTACCTTTACCTTTATTGACAATACATTTTGAACAACAATGCCTTCTGTGGGGCTTAATAAGCTTTTTAACTAGGGTTGCAAGCTACTGAATCAGTAGCCAGAACTTCTGTTGCGTAATTTTAACTAAGGTGAGACTTAAGTCATACTTCTTTATTTTTGGGGGGGGGAGGGGCTATCTAGCTTCTCTGTGTTGCTTTTATACAGAATGAAATGAGTCAACTTGCAATTCCCTACACTGAAGTTTTTGGTAATGCAGTACTCAATGATGTTTAGATTTAAATCAGATAATTTGGTGGTTGAGCTAGCAATTCTTTAATCACTGGACTGCTATAGGTTCTGGTGCAGTTAAACCCTGCTGTGCGATAATATATATTTTCAATGAGAAAAATAGCAAAGAAAATAATGGAAGGTGGGAAGATTCATACACGTTTGTTTGAAGAAATATGGTGCTTGTTTCCACGGCGCACCATTTTTCCGGGGGGGGGGGTTGATCTAAATCTAATGGCTACCTATCCTGAGGACACAATCTGTTCACTAAAGCTTTACATGAAGAGGAAAGGGAGGAGGGAAAACAGCAGAGAAAAGTGCATAGGAAGAAGTAATAGCAATGGTTCTTGGGTCAGGAGAGACAAGGGAGTCAACTTCTTGAGACAAGGCCATTGTGATGAATTTACAAGGGGAAACCAGTGTGGGCCAATTCTTTTTAAAGGCCAATCGCACCTCAAAAGTCATCTGATGGCAGATATAAGTAAGCCAAATGAGTAAACTTAATTTTTAACTTAGAATGTAAGAATTATCCTCCTGTGAAGATATAGAATTAATAAAGACAACAGCAAAGGCACAAAAGCAATGAACAAAGGTTACTTGCTAGCAGGTGGAGATCAAGCAAAGCTATGTATCTCAACATGCCCAAAGTATTATGAAGAAAGTCTGGAAACTACAAGCCATTGGCAGGCCTCTTTTTAAACTGTTTTATCCCAGTGTAATATCTGGCAGCATAATAAGAAAGGAGGAAAGGCTCATTTCTCCAGCAGTACTGGAGAGATCTCCAATCTCTGTTATTAGTGAACCACGGCAGCAAATCAGCAAGCACAGCATTATACTAAATATCTGTTTGGTGGTAGTTGAGAAGTATGCATACTACACAATCGAGAGGTAGGCAATGGCATGCAGGGGTTTGTTTTTTGACAAGGTAAAAAGTAGCAGTAAGGTCTACAATTATTGCAGCAAGAAGGTTTGTGCTTCAATCAATGTCATTAATAATATGCAATGTCAAAGCACAGGGGATGGAGACTTCTACTCAGCGTGACAGACAAAGGGCAGAAGAGGTTGCAACTGTACCACACCACTTTAGTTCATAGCACTGAAGAGGATGAGAACAGAAGGTCAAGACAAGAATAATAATCTTTGCGTTATAGTGACAGAAGGAAGTACTCACACATGCCAAGCAGCACATGGTAGAATTTATTGCACTGAAAGCTATATTAATAGAAATCTTACCTCCCATAAATCCCAAGGCAAAGACTAAGCATAGCAAAGAGCAACAGGAATAAAAACACATTGAGACATCATTAATTCAGCCAACACAGAAAGTGCAAACATACAAAGTCTCCTTGTACCACCCAGAGGATTCCTCCAGCAAAGATATCCATCAGTGGAAGAGAGAGGGAGGCAATTTTCAATGACCCTCGCTCTCCCTACAGGAGCCTCCTACACTATCAGTAACATACACACATGCTGAAACACACAAAAATCCCTGCTCTGGAAGGGATTCAAAGAGGAGAGGAACACACCATAAACTGCCTCCCGCTCAGGTCCACCACTGGATACCACATTTAATAATATACCATTTATTGACATTAATGCAAGCTTATTGTGTGATATTTTGAATCATCCATTTCATTCCTCATGCTCTTTAACTAATCTAGCTGCTACTAGTTTATTGGCATGAGATGGCCAATTTTCATCTCGCTACGTCACAATTTCTGCATCTGCAGAATGAGGGTGGATTCCTGTGAAGCTAAACAGGCTCAGCAGATAATGCACTGTAGGAGAGCCATTGATTAAATTAATTAATTGGCTTTTGCATGCATCTTGAGGCAATTTACAAATATACCATAAAACAGCTAAAAATTAGTTTTTAGAACACTACAAAAATCCAGGTGCAATACGAAAGGAACACCCAAGGCAGAGACCTTTTTACATCCAGCTGCAAAAGTTCGTCAAAACAATAATGTATTCAGTTGTTGTTTTTTAGAAAGCAGAAGAGGAGTAGCCACACTGAAAGGTCTGCTGCAAGTTACTGTGGAGCAGACTTCTGATATGCTAGGTACCTGAAGGAGAAACTCAGCTGCAGAATGCAGTTGCCTACTGGATATTATGTGTTATGTGTACAGAATCCACAGATTACTTTCCCAGTCGAAATAATAATAATGGCAACAAGGCAACGAGAAGCCTACCAAGGTTGACTCCTAACTGATTGCAGGAAATCTGTGGTTCAAATCTCAACTCAGTCATGGACTCCTAGATGGTCTTAGGCAAGTCAATCTCTTCAAGTCTCAGCTCCCTGACCAGCAGTGTAGTATAAACAACACTGGGCTGCTCTACAAGATTATTCTAAGAATTACCAAGTTAGTGTACATGAAACACCTAAAAAGCATAAGCTACGGTTATTAATGCAAATCATCAAGAAGAGTCATGTGAGACTCTGTAGATACATTTTGTAAGTCTCCACATGTACTTTTGTTGCTATGAATACATACATACACACCCATCCCCATCATGACTGATGAGGTCTATATTGTCTAACATTTCATGAAGGAATGACAGCAGTAAACCAACCTGGGCAGCAGGGGTAGGCGACTTCCCTACAGGGCTGTTATCAGGTTTAATGGGATCAAAATCAAAATCCAACAGGCTGGCTTCCTCCTGGAAGGGCCCAGGGGCATCAAACTTGCAGCATTAAGGAAGAAAAGCAGTATTGTGTATTAGTCAGGTATAGGAGGCAAGTTGGTATGCAGAAGGTGTTACCCAGGAGCTGAAGGTGCAAAAAAAGATGCATACAACTGTATGGTACAAGCAACAAATGCTCACATATGCCCATTGGCCACAGTACGCTCAACACTTTTGCAGAAACGCAGCCGTGAAAACAAAGCATCAGTATTCCACAGAGCCTGAGCAGTTTTCATGTTACCATCCATCATATTTATCATGTTACAGCTCTAGACAGCACATAAGGGCTCTTCTTCAGGTTACCATCACCTGTGATCTTTCCAAACAGGGTCCCTAAATCCTACCCAAGATACTTGCACATGCAACTTTCAGCACATCTACACCACTGCTTTAGGCACTTCTTAAAAGAAGGAAACTATGTATGATGTGCACAGCATTTTCAGTGGAAGCCTCTCTATGAGCCTCAGAGCAGCAAATTTGTATCATCATAGTCAGAAACACAGTAGATTCCTTGTTTAAGATCTGTTTCCCCTGCCCATATTCTAATGCTTTCCATATTCGGGCATTATTTCCAATATTAATAAATTATGCCAGTTCTCTATTATATACATTTCAAGTTATATATCTAGCCAAAAGGTCCCTTTTAATCAGGAGGTTATCTTATTAACCAGAAGCAATTCTATTGGGGTTGCAAATTAGCACATCAGTGGTAGCATTCAAACTTTGACTAATGTCCATATTCCTAAAAAGATGATTTACAAGGCACCCCTCTTTTCCAGCTTGCTGTTTCTGAAAGGAGCTCTGACCAAATATTTCAGCAACTTCTTTGATAGTTCTTCTGGTCCTAAGGCAAAGTAATGCAATGTAACCTTTCTGAACCAAACCAAGGCACAGCAGTCAACATTTCTGAATTATTAGGATATCTGGTGAAAACTAACGTAAATGCACCAACTGAGGAAAAACTATATTGCTGCTGTTTCCAAGCAAAACCCTTTATCAGTTTGATATATCCACATACTTTCAAGAGAGAAACTTCTAGCACATTCTTTTCCACACAGTTTCCAAGCAGCAGCAGTTTATATTTCAACTTTAACTTTTTTTGTGTCATTCACTAGTTCCTACCAATATCAGGACAAGCTTTCAATGAAGGCGGTTTTCTGTCTCATAATCTCAACTCCAATAGATTTAGATTTTAAAAGGCTACACAATACTCACAGCAGATCACCTAAGTATTTCTTATGTAGGTTACCACTGAATCAAGACCTTCTAGGTATTCATTTTCTGTGCTTGACTAAAAAAAACAATTGAGGTCAAAAGGGTACAGCCATGCTAGAAGCTTACCTGTCACCCCAGAATCACCTGCATCATGTGCCGAGGCTTCCTCTTTCTTGTTAGCTTGCCCTCCCTCTCCACCCAAATAATTAGCCCAACACAGACACACAGAAAAATTCACATATAGTACATGAAATACATTGATCATAGGTTTTTCCCTATGGTTTCTGATCTAGCAATCAAACCCATCCATCTGAAACCTGTACATGCCAGGTGTCCTCCATGCTGGATGCGTCCCAAGCTGAATGCTCTGTTTAGGCAAGTGTTTTTACACAGAAACGTATGATATAAAACATGGTGTAAGAGTTGTTGAGGCATGCTACAAGGAAAAGATAGGTGTGGACAAGGATGGGAGGCTGCTCAGTGGCCCACGGCTTTCTCAGATAACAAAATGAACGGGGGATATGCAGACAGAATTCCTACACTGAAGGCAGCCCCTTGGTTCCCTTGACCAAAAGACTCTACAAAGTCCAACTCTTCTCACTTTTAGTCTCTGCTTCCCCATTAATGCAAAGCCTCTGCTCTCCTTCCTAGCTCCCCATGGTATCCACTGCTATTTCTGAGCTCTTGTCTTTTGGCAGAAAAAGAAAAAAGAAAAGGCAACGCTTGTTGGTACGTTTCACTGAAAGCCATAAATTCGGCCTATTGCATGTTACCAATGACTAATACGATGCGGGAAACCTCTTTAAAACCACACCACCTACATATCAGGATTTTGAGAAAGAAAAGTGCCACTAAAAGGTGGTGAGATCCGTTTTGCACGGCTAGCAGCACATTTAAGAATTTTCTGCTTCAAATTCCATTCTCCCACCTCATTAAAATTATACAAAATTAAGAACAATTTGGATAGCCTCTAATGTTGTCCAGAATCTGCCACATGAAGCAATAATCTCGCAATACCTCGTGGTGAGACTAATTCTGCCTTCTGCTCATCATTGATTTTGCATTTTCACATAACATTTTTCTACAGGTGTTTTTTCCACAGGCATTCTTCCAAAAATCCCTCAGTATCCAAAAATCCCTCAGTATCCTAGACAGGCTCATTTATTTCTCTCTCTCTCAAATGTAAACAAATCACTGCTCCCATACACTACTCCCAACAACCTCTTTTATTTTGTACTACAAGCCTTTTTTCCCCCCCTACAGGGTCCTCTTTTTTCCCTTGTAGTTCCTTTACTTCTGAACCTTCTCTTTGGTCATCTCTCAAGAAATTTCCACACATAAACATCCCCTTTACCTTCTAAAATCAAGTCCTGATGGAGAGAGATGTTGCGATCTGTTCCTTTTTGTTTCCACTCTTGCAGGAGTGGAGAACCAGAAGCCCTCCAGATGTTTTTGGATTCCAACTCCCATCATTTCCAAAGAGCTCCACATCCTGATCTACTAGAACTACCCCATATATGTATGGTTGCTACTAAATGGCCAGACAGAAAACCACGCTTGGTGCTCATTTCTGTGTTAATTTGTTTCAGAACATTCCAATAAATGTTTCTAGCAATGACCAAGACCTACAGTACTTTTATTTTTTTAAAAAAAATCAGGTTTAAAGCTAGCTAAGTGGCAACTTAATATCTTCCTTTGCTCCCCACCCTCAATAAGGAATCCTAATCTGTTGTAGAACTATGACCTGTATCCCCACGACTGTGAGGTAATCCCACAACCCTTGTAACTTGTGGCCTACACTTGCCTTTTCTCCCAACTCCAGGCCCCTCACGCAATGTTTCGGCCGTCGAACAGGAGGAAGAGGTAAAAGCCGCAGGCCACCGCGCTGAGGTAGGGAAGGAAGAGCGGAATCAGGAAACAGAACTGCTAGAGGTGTCAATTTTTTAATGAATAATGGAGAAAAAATTACACATCACAATGTTGTTGTTGATGATGATGGTACAAGTTGTGAGAATGTAGCCAGAAAACTGGTCAGGCTGTTGTTTCTTCCTTCTTCCCTCACAGGGGCTAGAATTAAATCATCCCTGGGAAGGGGCAATGTGGTGGGTATCATCCATTCACCTAGTCACTACCTCAGGCAATTAGCTACAATAGAATACTTTGTTTTCAATCAGTTTCTCAAGCTTTACGACAGTAGCTTGAGAGGCCATGAGACTCTGAAAGGGTGGCAGATGCTAGTGACTTTTAAAAAATATTAAGTGCAGGCCCAGGGCCAAGAATGACCTGTCTAGGGTTGATGCATGAAAGCATCCAAAGTCACTAACACAAAACCCATTTGTCTCTCAGACTCTTATCAATAAGAAAAGAAAGCACTTTTTTCTTGGAGGCAGCTAAAACCACACAGGTGTTTCAAGTTACTACTGTGAGGCACAGTCCACATTCATATATTTAAGAATCTCACAATTCTTAATCCCCCAGCCATGTGAGGGGAAGTAAGGTATGAACAGTGGCAGAGCTTCATGCTCCAGCACCAGTGGGCGGAGAGCAGGCAGGGGTGGGGCTGGAGCGTGTCCTGGGGGCGGGGTGCACCACCCACAGGGGCGGGGTGCCCAGCGCAGGCGGGGAGCAGCCGCAATGGCACCCTGCCGGGATCACGCTGCTGGGGGCGGTGCGCTCCCCCCGCACTCCTCTTCCTCCGCCAGTGGGTATGAGCCAGGGTGGCCTTGCTAGTACCCAATTATGAAGGGGACCCCATCCAGACAATTCATCCTCACTCTAAGAAAAATAATGTGGGCAGAGCTTCTAAACTTTACCCTAGATTCTGTGCTCCACCCACTTTTGCCCAGGCCCCCCCCAAACGCTCCCCAGAAAGGAATGTGGCCCTCAGGAGGAAAGTTTGTTCTAAAGGGTACGGATGGATGCCCTTGATCCAAACCTCTTTTCCTCCACTTGTTAGTTGGGGAGAAATAGGTTTGATCTCCATGGCCTTGATGAAAGACACTGGAAAATGATGGAACCTCTCCACGTATTCTGCCTCCATCTACCTCAGACACAGTTTCTGAGCCAATAATATGTGGTGGGGAAACTCACTGGCCCTTTTGCCCAGTTCAAATCATATTGGCCCCTCCCATACATTCACTTTACCATGCACTGAGCAGTTTTCATGGCCTGACACCTCTAATAAGGAAAGGACAAAAACAAAAACAAAATTAGGTGAAGGTGAAGCGGATAGAGGAAGGGGCAAGGGAGGGCAGGGGAGAAGGAGAAGCTAACCTGTGAGGGGGTTGTCACACTGATCTCTGGGACAAAATTGTCATCAAACAGGTTGATGATGTTCTCCTGCTTCATCTCCTTGGACGGAGTGAGTTTTGGAGGTGGCGGCACGGGAGGACCTTTCCGCAACTGCATGCAAGCGAACACATGGCGACGGCACAGACAGCAACACCCAAAAAACCAGAGACAGGAACCAGGTTAGCAAAAACTAAATACAAAACACACACAACTAGAGGAGGAGGAGGTGGTCTAGGGGGTTGCCCACACATGGGAGGAGGGAGAAACAATCACACACTTCCAAAAGAAGGCTTCGCATCATTAGTTACACTTCAGTCGTGGGCAGGTCTCCCTTCTGCAGAGGAGAAGCGTAACACAATTAATATGCATAAGATAGGTCATGCATACATAATTAGAGTCTGTGCAACCTTCTGGAGGACAAGGAGGGAGTTTACATACTACAAAAAAAAGTGCTGAGGAGCCAGGAGAGACAACAGCATTACTCGTGGCAGCAGTACCTGTCTGCCTACAGAGAAAGAAGATACCCAAGCCAGCTTTACTGATTCCTAAAAACAGGCTTCCCGATATATTAAACCCATTCTTGGTTCAGCGTCACAAAGACATTTCTGCATCTTAAATATGGCTGAAATACAAACCAAAAGAAATCAGGGTCCAATTCTTTTTGGAGTCACAACATTCCTGTGAAATAACCACAAGTGTCACAAGAGTAAAAATTACGGTATGCTGGTCTGGGAATCCATATTCTCCTACGACAAGTTACATTGCAGCTCTTATTTTTCTTTAATATCATAGGCCACACTTGGGGATCATACCATCTGGATTGGTTACATCAAAATTTTCTTCTCTTCCATCTCCTTTCTCAGATGTTCACTTGGTGTCATGCTTTCAACCAAACATACTAAGAAACCTAAATCAGCTGGAATGTGTCTCATTTCTAGGTGCAATATCAGAGCAGTAGGTTGGTTTTCAATTGTGTTATGCTACTTGACCATTCGAAAAATGCTTCCCAGTCAAAATATTGTGCGAAACTCTTGTCCTGCTGCCCTGCCTAGCAGAAAAGATCTAGTTTTCCAAAGTGTTGAAGACAATTTAGCATGAGCAAGTTAAGCTACATACGGGGGTCTTCAACAGTCAATCTGGCTAGTTTCACAGGTCACAAAAGTGCCAAAAATAACAGATTCACGTGATTCACACACTTTACTTTTTAGTGCTTCTTGTAACACAGTGGCTTATCTCTGGATGTAACTCTTTTAACTGCAGACCTACATTTAATGCACCAGATGGTGCTGCCATTTCATACATATGTTTGTCAACTGGCAAATAATCAAAAGCTGCAGAAATTCCAGCACATGCCGAAAGTAAATTCAGATCAACTAGAAGAAGATCTCCAGACAAATGGCAGCAGAATGGCAAGACTAGGGTAATACTCCTAATTGTTTTAACAATAGCAACACTAAATACAACTGGTGGAAGGGAATCTATATTAGGCTTCTGAAATTGGGGGTTGGGGACTTGGGAGAAAACCTGGAGTGGATTTTTAATAATGGACACATCCATTATTAACAACAACAGACACAACCTACATTTTGGCTTTCAGTATAAAAAGAACTGGCATGCCCAGGGCCCAGCACTCTTGGGAAAGACCACTGCCTGATTTCATGAGGCAACATGGGTATTTATCTGGACTGCAATCTTCCCTCTTGCACACTCATGCTTTTTAAAACTCTGGAAAGTAGTGTTACGCCTTCCTCCCCACTACCTAACAAGAACTTTATCAGCACCTACTGGGGTCTAAAAATCAAATGGAAACCATGTCCTCTCAATAGGGCAGTCTTTTGACTGCAGCTGAGCAATGTGTCTTCCACAGTTCTGGAGAAGGGGGCATGTTATCTAGAAGAAGACCAATAGGCTTAAGTTTCCTCACATGCCCTCTTCAAATGCTGCTACATTTATTTGGAGAACTATTTTTGCACTGTGTCAAGTGAAGTCATTCTAGATTTCCAACAAGAAACAAGAACACACCTTCAGCATGCAAGTGAGCAATTATTACTCATCCACTATTGTAGTGACAGGCAGATTATCTAAGTTTGAGACTTGCTGTCAACTTGTTCCTTTAGACTTCAAGAAGTTTCCCTTTACGGAAGTGGATTTCCCACCTTCTCCTACAATCTGTCACATCATCTGGACATAGTTTATATCTTTCCCCCTGAGCTCTGTACTTTGGCTTGCACTTTAACTTTTAAAATTTGATTTTGTTAGGCAATAGGTTGTATTTTTCATTTAATCGGGTGCACTGTCTACTTTTGTGTGCCTCTAAAAAAAATATCTAACATTGCTTTGTGTTTTAATGGCGGATCCTTCCTATATCTTTCTATAGAAACTTATTTCCACCTGCACAACTCAAGATTTCATGGGCAGGCTAGCAACAGACAAGAATGCTGATTTTAGAAGAAAAATATGGTATCTCTCATTGCACAGTAATGCACCAAAGCACATGTAGGTATAGAGCAGGAAGCTGACTGCATTTTTTAAATATTTGATGCTGTTTGCATGAGGAGGTGGGGTTAAGAGCAACTCACTGCTGAGCTGATTAATTCTTAGCTAAACCCCAGTGTGTCAACATTGTCAAATCTTCTTTCAAAAACTCACATTAAAGTTCCAGATTTCATTTCTTCCTCAACACACCCAACTTAGTCATTTACCTGCAGGTATAAACCACTGAACTATGGAAGAGGGTTTGTCAGGAATGCTTCTTAGTGAATAATAGATTTCCTGCTGAAATGCCTTTACTACGGCATGCTTATATTTCATTTAAAAATATTCTGGGAAAATTAATGTGCCCATCTGCCGGTTTAAAAATACTGTTTTATGCCCATTAGGATCTGTCTCTGATGTGTGAGCATAATAAATGAAACAACCAACCTGCAATGATTAGCTGAACTATGCACTGAAAAAGAACTACCAGCTGATGGCAGCATTCACCATGTGTATTTTCTGTTAATGCACTACCTTGGCAAGTTCCCTAGATCAGTCTTTCCCAACTTTGGGTCCCCAGGTGTTGTTGGACTACAACTCCCATCATCCCTAGCCAGCAAGGCCAGTGGTCAGAGATGATGCACATTGTAGTTCAAGAACATCTGGGGACCCAAGGTTGAGAAAGGCAGCTCTAGACACTACAGTAAACCATGTTTCTTTTGTATTTCTTTTGGGGGGGGTGGCGGGGATAGAGAGAAGTGGCTTTTTTTTTTCCAAACACCTGAGGGCAATATTTTAATTCTCTGTGGGATGGAATGTTTCTGTCCCTCCTTTTTAAAATATGAATGAATTTTAGATTTTACTATGTCTTAGCTGGTTTTTATGCATGCGTTGTTTGTTGTTGTAAGTCGTTTTCAGCCACACAGGTGGCACCGAGAGGGTGAGGCTGTGGTTTGCTCCAAGGAAGAAACAACTAGCAGTAATGAGGAAGAAGGGCCACCTTTCCAGAGAGGCCCAACCCCTCATCAGCTAGAGAAAGAGAGCAAGTAGCAGTAAGTCATAGTGAGTCAGGAGTTAGGACTGGGTTAGTGAAAAGCCCAGGAAGAAGTACCTGAAAGGAGAGGCACATCCTGTGAGGGGGGCAGGGAGGGGGGCTTAGAATTTCTTGTCTGAATTAGAAACAACTGGTATCCCAAACATATAGATTGTGGGTCAGCAGTGCCCCAAAAATGCTTGGGATCACATACATACATACACCAGCAGAGGTTCACATCCATATACCTAACTGGATATGGAAATCACTCACAGAAAGGTGCTGCAAGTGCAGTTCATCTCCCTGATGCAAAAACTGAGGCTTTACTTACTTAACCCTTTTTAAAAAAACCTAAAATCCCACCTATCAGCTGTTTGGAGCGGGATGAACTGTGTGTGGTATGGAACCTGCACTTCTCAGGATAGGATAGTGTTGCGAAGAATTATCAAAACAGCAGAGAGTATTATTGACTGTTCACTCTCTACCTTAGAACGTATCTATACCATCAGGTGCCACAGAAAGGCATTAGCTATATCAAGAGATCCATCGCACCCTGGTCACCATTTCTTTGAGCTCCTGCCATCGGGACGGAGATACAGAATAATGAAGGCGAGAACGAACCGTCTCAATAACAGTTTCTTTCCTAGAGCAATTTTGGCCTTAAATGGAAACTCTGGACTCTGAAGTCATCTTATTTTATTTGTTATATTGTTCTGTATTGTATTGTGTTGTGTTTATCAGTATTTTTAAATTATGTGGAGTGCCTTATTTGAGTTGATATAGCAACTGAGGAATTTCGTTGTTCCCGCGAGGGAACAATGACAATAAATATTTATTCTATTCTATTCTATTCTATTCTATTCTATTCTATGTACATCAGGGAGCCCCTCAAGAGGCCATCTGTAAATTCCTTTTCATAGCAGAACACCTACACTGGAACCTCAAGTTTCCACATATCCAAGTTCTAACTTTTTCCCCAAACCACCTCCTTCTTGGACCTAACATATCTGAGATGAGACAGAGGTTACTCTCAGAACATAGGATATTTCCAATTAGAATTTCCACCTCTTCTTTTGGGTGTATTGTTTAGGGCCCTATTCAAAAGATAAGATGTGGATATTTAAAAATACTGCTATATACAAAGAACACTTTCAATGGTTCTGTTAGGACACTAAGGTTACCATCCAAGACACACTTACCTGGGACCAAGCCCCACTAAACACAGTGAAAGTATGTAAAGGGTTATACTGTAATTCCTTCTCACAGGCAGCCCTTACATAAATCTACAGTTACAGTAAATATTATGAAACATGCCCTACATTTGATATACCACAGCCAGAATTCAGCACCCATGGGTTAACATTCTTACAAGCACAATATTCTCAAAATAGTGTCTGGTGCTTTAACTGCTAGAACAAACCTACTGTTCTCTGGGGAAAAAATGGGCACAGAAAGGGCCAAATAAAAGCCACTCACAGTGTATGTACATCTGAGAAAAATCAAAATAACTCCAGCAATAGTAAAAAGTTAATGTTTGGAACATAATATAAATATTTTGACATTTGACATTTTCCTGCTGTAACTTTTTTGCTAGGAGAGAACTGCCATCTTTGCTGTTCAGCAATTCATGTAATCCTCAGCAGTTGCATGGGCAACCATAGGACATACCAAAGACTTTCCAGGTAGTCTGTTTCACATAAGGTCTACAACTGTCTAACTGCCAATGTACAGGTTGTTCTCTTCACATGATTGTTGTGGGTTTCAACTGGCCATTATGGCTGCAAAACTGACAACCCAAAACTGCTCTTACTACATTTAAAAGTCAAGGCCAGGTTTTGTGCAATAATGCATCTCATGCTGAAGAAGAAGAAGAAATATCAAAAATGTCATTCTTAATATCATTATCTTATATCTGGTCCAATTCACTTACCTGTTTCTTGTCCATCGAGGATGAAAGAGTTCATAATATACCTTTCTTAACTATCAAAACCATTTGCCTTTTAAAAAATTTCTAATTAACTTCCATATTCTACTTCCTGATTCAACTGATATCCTGTGCCATCAGTTGATCCAAGCGCTGTCCATGCCAGTACAGGTTTTCTTAGTTTATCTATAGCGTCTGCTTGTCCTTAAGAACAGTCATGTACCATACCTGTTTACACAGCAAGACCAGCTCGGCCTACATAGAATCCCTACTGAAGAGGAAGTACTGTTGTTTGTAGATAAAGAAACTGGATTAGGCAAGAACAACATTGGAGAGAAATGGAGAGACTAGTTGATACATATTGCCTAGAATTGTTGGTGAACATCAATGGAGAAAAGTCCATTACTCTCCATAGAGTAGCAGCCAAGGAAACCCAACCATGAATGACATTGTCATGTATGTCCTCAAGGAAAAAACAGCAGCAGCAGCAGCAGCAATCCTCACTACCTGAGATGGAGACTTAGGGATGCCTCCCCCAGGTGTTTCCAAAGTGGATGGCTCTGGCTCATGGTTGATAGCCTTGGTCTCAGGGCTGGTGATGGGAGTCCCATCAGGCGGAGATGAGGGGGTTTTGTTTGCTTTTGCTGGGGTACTGTCACTGGAGAGAGAGAGAGAGAGAGAGAGAGAGAGAGAGAGAGAGAGAATATCAGCATTTGAATGAGCTTTTTATTAGAGGTGGCTTAAGGGATGAGGGAGAGTACCCTTTTAATTCATTATTATTTTGCAACAGATGCCTGGCCCCACTAATAGCACAAACTTTTAATGTAAAAAAATGTGTGACAATAATCATGTAGTTTGGTGCAGAAGTTATCTTCAAAAACAAACCTGTAAACAGCAGCAGCTTTGGGAGGGGTGCATGGTACACATGGGGTGTATAGATTTAACTCTTGCCTTCCACACCACAATTGCCAAGAAAAATTCACTCGCTCCATAACCTGCTGCCTCTCACAGGAAGATGTCCATGGGAACTTTCTTCCTATGTCAAACAACAGCTGCATGGAGAATAGATTTCATCAGGTCTGTGGTGTGGGAGGGGAAGAAGAGTTCATTCTCCTTTCATTCTGTGGTCTTGATCCTGATAATGTAATACCAAACTGTATGTTTAATGCCGTATGTAGTTTGGCCCTTGAATACAATAAGCTGTTATCCCCTAAGAATTCAACAAGAAAGAATCTGACTTTTAGTAAATGTATTCAAATTAAACAGGGCCCCTAATATATCAAGCATACAACCTTTAACCTCACCAGTGTCTTTCACCCTCCCACACCATGCTCTATATTACGCAATAATTATTTCAATCACCAAAGCCACTGGTTAGCCGTGATAGTTACAGGCACATAACAAGATAGGGGGCAACAGACCATATTGAAACAACATGGAGTATAAAGCTCAAGTTCAGAGCAGACAAGCTGTTTTGAAATACATTGTTCTTGGAAAGCAATCACAAGAGCTGGATTTCCACACCACATTGTGTCATCTCAGTATTTAGAAATCGTTGAGAATGTTTGAAAACTGTCTCTAGCAACAGAACAGGAAACACATGCTCAGGGCCTGTCTACGGCTGAGCATTCATACTAGGAAGTAAATCCCACTGAATCCAGTAGGACTTACTTCTAGATAAACATATTTGAAACATGGTTTTAAGAGGGGACCCTAACCTGTTTGTTTATGGGAGCCTCATATGGGAATTGCAGAAAGCAAATAATGAAAGGTGAGTCACCAACTCACACCTCAACCATTCTCCTGCCTTGCATGTATCCTCACAGGGACTCTTGTTTCAGCAAGGAGGTTGAAGGTCTTTTAGCTCTCAGATCTTATCCAAGGACATACACAGCAGGAAGGAAGCAATTGAGAGCTCTCTCTGTAAACTCATAGAGTTACACAGTAATACCAGCCACCATGCAATTCAGCAAGCTAGTTAGTATATAAACACAATACAACCAAGCACCATGTCCCTTAAGCATCCACCCAACTTATGTTATCCTCCAACATCTACACTATTTTTAGGAAGTATAAGGGAACAGGTTAAAAGACTGACTGACTCCTGTCCCAAAAAGGACAAATTTCAGTTCTTTAGACTGGCTCCTGTCCTGAAAAGGACAAATTTCAGTTCTTTAGACTGGCTCCTGTCCTGAAAGGGACAAATTTCAGTTCTTTAGACTGGCTCCTGTCCTGAAAAGGACAAATTTCAGTTCTTTAGACTTTCAAGAAGGAAGAACAGGAGACCTAAAAACTCATCTCCAACAAGGTTTGAGGGAGAGAAGAAGACTGCTCCCATTTTTCCCTCTCTCCTCCCACCCAACCTATGTCTGTCCTGATCCACTACAAGTTTTCCTGAAGTTCCCTGCACTTAAAAGGAAATCTGGCCTTGGCACACAGCCACAATTTGCTATCTTAAGCAACTTCCAGCAGTTAGGTCTGTAACATGTGAGTATACCACAAAATACTCATTTATTCTTTGGGAAATACAAAGGTCCATATATCTTCTGTTGCCAACTTTCAAAGGAGGGTGGAAGTGGTTATAAGCATTTGTGAAACGCTATTAGGATTATTCAGAAACACCAATGCAATCCGTAATTCCAAAACAAAGCAATTTGGATCATGCAGAAACTCCATTTCAGTCACCAAGCTAACAATGCACTATATGCTGTTAGAATACAGCCTGGCCTTTGGCTTTTACATCCAAATCAGAGCGGGCAGGGAATGGAGCTTGCTGGTACCTGCTCATCTTTTTCCTCAGCCTGGAGAACAGTTTAGTTTTCTTTCTGTTGAGGACGGCACACGAAAGTGATGTCCATTACAACACGGCTCAACCAATGTGAAAGAAAGGTGAAGATTCCGTGCATGAGCTAACGTACGTAGTTACCATGAAGAGACTTATTCAAAGAGGACCTATGGGGCCATCCCTCAGTATGCATCTGAGTAGCTTGGCAGAGGGGGTGTCCGCCGGACATTTTCAGTAGAAAAATATCCTTTTAAGTGCTGTGTGAATGTTCAGGAGATGGGAGGAGGAGAGATCAAGGGATCATTGCTTTCCATTTGCAAGCTACTTGCCACCATTGATCTACCAAGTTACCTCAAAGTTATATGGAGGGCAAAGGTGGAGGTTGAAAACTAGGAAGCTAAGCAATCCAGCAGGTGGCTGAGTGAGCCAAGGACCACCGGCTATCAATCAACATATCAATAGTGTGAGCCTACAAAAGAATAAGCTTGTGTCTTATTTAAACCTTGCACTGAGTTACCTCCTGAGGGTATCACCCTATGGCGTATGATCCCACCATGTGCTCCCACCCACCATCCCACCAAATGTGCAAGTCCTTTCCAAAGCATCTTCACCCATGGCCCTAACAATGCAGCAATATTCTCTTAAGGTCCCAGGCTATCATCCCACCAATGATGTTGTGCCGTAAGATGACTCCATGGAGAACTTACCCCCACAAAACCAATAGGGGGCTGAACAACCACTGGGGGGGAGTTTTGGGGTGAAATCAGAAGCTCCTGAGAAGTATTTACTTTCATGTCCTTCATATCCCGTCACAAGTTTCTTAGGGTGGACTTTCATGCCCTTTGCACAGTCTACTGCAGGGATGGCTGACCTTCTTCAGGCTGAGGACCACATTGGCCCATGGTCAACGTTCCAAGGGCCACATGTCAAAGTGTATAAGTGAATGTGGCATTTAAAAAAAAATAAAAAGGATATTTGAGAGGTCTGGAAGGCATCACAAAAACCTTTTGACATCACAAAATCATAGCCAGGAACCCTCAGGAGTGGGTTTGTTTTTTTAAAAAAAAAGTAAAGTAAAATGTATGGGTGGAATTCAGAGGAATACTAAGAGGGATATGTGTGCACAAAAGGACACATGCACGTGCCCGCTAAACCTGTTCTGGGGGTTCCCCAACCCCTAAAGCAAATTTAGGGGGCAAAGGGGGGCACAGAAGAAGTAAAAGAAAACTTCTATAATTATTTTAAAAATAAATTTTAGAGGCACAAAAAACAAATCTCTTGCAGTGTAGGGTGTGCATATATACCCCATAGGCTAGTTGCCCCTAGTCTACTGGCTGCTCTGAGAATTTTTTCATCTCCTGTTATCTGCATATCTGTTATGTTTACACTATATATCAGGGTGTTTTAACTTTAAAAATAAATTCTTGCTCATATCATTGTGCATAGTATCGGTACAATATTGTATAGGGACCTCCTGCTCTTTTTACCATCTCGCCATTTTCTCCCAAGCTTCAAACCTATTATCAGGTATAAACTTGTGTCATTCTGGCAGGCCTCATGCAAAGAGCAACAGGACAAAATAAAAAGATTGTTTCAATTATGAGAGCACTCCTTCCAAAGTGTCCCCAAAGAGAAAACTGTAGTGTTGAAATGACATCTGAGTTGAAGTCACTATGAACCTAAGGATGAGGACGAAATGAACCTTAAAACGGAAGGCGTCCATCTAAATCGCTCTCTCCAGGGTTCCTATACATTTAAATCAGGGCTGGCTAACCTGTGTCCCTCCAGATTTTAAAAGACTCCAACCAGAGGCAGATTTATGGCAGCATGACCAGTTTGATTGCACTGGGCGCTGAGCCTTGGGGATGCCACAGTGGATGCTGCAGCTATGATTTAGAATGGAACAAGGGGAGGCACCAAATTTTGGCATTGCACAGGGTGCCACTGAAATTTGAAACCCCGAGGTCCACCACTACTCCAACCTCCATCAGCCTCAGCAAGCATGACCAGCAGTCAGGCATGATGGGAGTTGGAGTTCAACAACACCTGGAGACCAAAAGCTAGCCCTAGCATCTTCTCTCTTTTTCCTCATGGCACTATACATCTAGAGTGGTCCTTGTTTGTACATTGCATAAACAAAGCATACTGATAAAACTGTGTTCATGTTCAGCCTCTCCCTCTCATTCATCTTATACATTGCTCTTTGATTTTTCGCTTTTACCAAACGTCTGTTTTACTTAGCATTGTGCAGAGCTGTGTTCATACATGGTCGATACGCAAGCACTCTGCATCTTGGGGGGGGGGGTTACAAAAGTGCTCAGCTCATTGCCAAGAGTATGAGAGTGGCGAGCTCCCTGGTGTCTGGTAGAAAATTTTCCTCAGCTTCTACATTTAATTTAATTCAGTGCACCTATGAAAGAGTGAGCTTAAAGCAGTTGGGTTTAAAATACGATACTGACCTCCATTTGATTTTGCCAAAGCAGGGTGGAGTCAAACCACAGTTCTCCTTCCACCTAATGCAGCCTTGGCACATTCATCTCATTACTGCTAACACAGCATGTGGGACTCAAAGCAGCTGGGAGTCCAAGTTCCCAAATTGCTTCATCACTCATGCATTTGGGTGAGAGCCAGAGGCCTTCTCATCCAAGGAGTGAGGCCTACCTTCTCCTTAAGAGCGGAGGGTGAGGAAAGAGAAGTGTGTGTGTTTACACAACCCTAGCCCAGTTCCTCCTTATTCCTATTTGTGCCCGTAAGCTGTGCTGGGTTTATTCAAAACAAAACTCCAAGATACAATGGATTTATTTTACAAATGAAAAGGGGAAGTGAGTCATTGAACAAGTCCTTTAAAGTGTTAGGGCAAAAACAGAAACTGCTAGGTGGCCTTGATTGTTTTTCCTCCAGGAACCCAAAGGTTTTCCTACAGCAATCCACTCATGAGTTTATCAATTCCTGGACCACTGTGGCTAAGCTATCTCAGTCCATGAGCTGCCTCTGCTGTCACATCAGTCAAAGTTGGTAAAAGACACTGCAAGCCAATGAGGCCATCTGAGCCTCAAGCAACAAAGATGGACAAAAAGCATCCCTAGACTGCAACCTGCTCCTTCAAAGACAGCAAAACCCCATTCAGAACAGGCAACTGACCTATCTTTTGGAGCTGGGAGGCCACTCACCCACAGAGTCTCCATCTTGCCAGGATTCAAGCTCAGTTTGCTGACCTACATACAGCCTACTGATGCATCCAGACACTACCCCAGGGCTTGCACAGTCACACCTGATACATATGTTATGGAGAAATGAGGACACCATGCTCAAAATCTCCATTCCCACTGGCTTTATATAGATGTTGGACAGACAAAATTGTGCCCTGCAGCACTCCAAATGGTGGGAAGTATACTTTCTGCCCACCCCAAATGCTACCCCCTCTGAATGTGCACATAGGATTGGAACCACTGCAAAACAATGCCACTGATACCCAACATGTTGGGCTGGGTCAACAAGATACCATGTCAATGAGAGCAGCGACAAGATTAAGAAGAAGGGGCAAAGTTGGTTTAATATCCTGCCTTGTTCCAAAGCTGGTAATCACAGTTTCCCATTTCAGACAACTTGCTGAAAAGTGACCTCAAAGGGAAGTGTGAAGGGGATGGATGTGCAAAAAGGCTCATAAATATTGTGGGCTATTTAAGATGAGATAATGATTGTCTAAATGCAATCACTGTGTGGTTCGATGCCACAGCTGCATGCAGAATGGAAAGAGAACAAAAAAAAACCACCCCTGTGATTTGTATGTTTAGCTACGCAGCTCTCATCTTAATGATTGACAATAAACCGTATCTGTTTAACTATATTAATCCCTCAAGGCTGCAGAACTCAATAATTTTTTTCCTGAACCCCATCCATTTTTACTGAACATAGAAGTGTGTTAACATGTGTTTCACAGGGACCCTCAGCTTTTAATAATATGGACTGCAAGGAACAGAGTCAAGGGGCTCAAAGGGCCAGCCTTTAGCCCCAGAGCTGAGAATAAGGTTTATTATTATTAATTTTTATTATTATTATTATTTATATAGCACCATCAATGTGCAAGGCATTTTACAGAGTACAAGAGAATAAGTGTCTGCCCCAAGGAGCTTACAATCTAAAATTTGACACAGGGAGGAAAAACATAGGAAGGGGAGGAAAGGGGTGGAAGGCAGGGGTGAAACAGGGAAAGAATATGTGATTAGTTCAGGTACACATACTTAGGTTTAGCTACAGGCTGAGTATGAATAGGACACAAGAAGAAGGGTATTGTGCCAAAGGTTGGCGCCTTGTTAAGTGGACTTGCTCTGGTGCCTTTAAAACAGCGGTCCAACACAAAGAAATTTCCTGTTCCTACCACTGTATGACATACCAGGAAAAGCTTCAGTGGTTAATTTCTGTGTGTCAGTCTGCTGTTAAAAACACAGGAGCGGGGCCAGAGAAAAAGGAGGTTGCAACCATAACCGAGAACTCCGTTCATAAAAAGCATGAAAGATGTTTGTTGCTTCTCACCGCTCCTATGCTGCCCCCCCCCTGCCCTTCAATCACTACTGTTTTTCAAAATGTTGCTTTTGAACAAAACACACTTTTTTTTTTTTTTTAAGGTGCACAAATCACCATAGTCAACAAACGTTAAGAACCATGTGATGTTTGGTGTGTAATGGGAGATGGCGCCCTCACAGTGGCTGCCGTATCTGTAACAGCACACAGAAAGAAAAGCATTCAGTGGGCCAATTCTTGGGCTGGCAGGGTAGAAG
Organism: Darevskia mixta; assembly: GCA_034641385.1. NCBI lineage: Eukaryota > Metazoa > Chordata > Lepidosauria > Squamata > Lacertidae > Darevskia > Darevskia mixta. The sequence continues at coordinate 5,771,508 of JAWWNH010000001.1, read as the reverse complement.
ATTAACAACCAGTGTAGCACTGGAGACCATAGTCAAGAGAGGAAGACAAACACAAACACAGACCTGCCCCCCCACCTTCCCACAATGCTAGATATAGTAATGACTAACCTTGGCTGAGCTTTAACAGGATAGGTGCTTGTTGCCTGTGCTTTGTCTAGATTCACAAGGACATCATTCAAGTTTTGGTTCAGCTGAAAACAAAAGTGTTAAAATGAATAAATAGAAGGTCAACAAAGGAAAGAATTAAGCTCATAATTTTTTATACAAGAGCATATAAAAAAATGCACAAAAACCTAGAGGATGGGTTGGGAACAGGATCTGGCCAGTGGGTCAAATCCTGCCCTCCCCCAACAAACATACCCTACAGGCCATTTTGACAGGTGACGGGGTCTCCCACCTGTCAATCGGCTGGTGTCATAATGATGTCAGGTGACCCAAAACAAAACAGAACCCATTTGCAGACACAGGTTCAACCAACAGAGAGAGAGATTTTTGCATCGCTGGCTTCAGTTCAAGTTGGCAGTGCAAAAGGATACTTTCTCTTCTGGCGAGTCCCACTTGGGGGCTTGCTATAAGTACAGGTGCCAGTGGGTTTCCTATAAGCACCAATCAGGTGTCTGGTGTTATAGGAAGTTCTCTGGGACGAACTGTGCTACAGAAGTTTCCAGTAGACCTAATTAGGCCCACGGGTTGAAGGTTCCCCACCCATAACATTATGACCCAGGAACTGGGCTACGGGAAATGGCCTTCCATTCATTCCCACTGATTCATGGTCACAGAAACTGAAAGCACCAAGTCCTGTGAGCATCATTTGACTTCCAGAAACAGGTGCCGCATAAGCGAAGCCTGTGTCTCATTAAGGAAACAAATTCAGCTCGTGTTTCTACTGTTTCCTGCCTTTTCTCCCCCTTTGCCCCTTCTATCACATACTTCCACTACTATGGGTCCTTGTGTCAACACAGGGTCTTTGTTCCTCATTGCAACTTAAAGCCTTCCTTCTGCTCTCTCTTCCCATCCGCAGCCAGGAGCCTTGCTTGGAACTGCAGCAGCCTTGGTTGCTATGGAACCACAGTTTGTCACTAAACAAGATGCTAGGCCAAACTTAGCGTTCATGCTGTGGGGGGGAGAGGGGTGACGCAGCCATGTGCTTGCCACGGCAGCAATTCAACCGACCTCCCCCCGGCTCTAATAAAATGTAGATAACTGCAAAGGAAAGAGACCTTTCACACACATAATCTTTTGCCAAAACAGGGAAAATTGGGATACAAAATCTTGTTACCAAGTAGTAACAGACTGTCCAAATGTGTTGAATGAATGCATCACTGTTAAGCAACATTTTACTAGTTCGTCTGGCCCTGTCTTATTCTGCATTCGCTGCTTTGAACCTTAAACTTGTTGGTTCCCTATTTTGGGATTTGTGCAAAATTCAGGGGAGAAGATATAAAGTCGTCATTCCACATGCAGGCATTTAAATTTCCTGAGGCAACTGCACGGCCTATGTAACTATATGCATTGGACATTAAACGAAAACCCTTTTATGGATTGGTACCAATTCATCAGCTTGACAGAACAAGCTATGCCATAATAGTATAAATCAAGGCTTCTCACTAACAGGTGGGCTCACACAAGTAAAATGGAAATAGCTTCATTCTTCCAAAGCAGAAGAAATACGAGCTGGCTGAAAGAACTCACTAGGCATAGCTAAAGACAGATGCAGTGGGGACAGGATGAGGGACCAGGGCCAAATGAAATGATGATTTATTTAATTGCATTTTATGTCCCACTATTCTTCCCCAGGGAAACTCAATGAAATAGACATGGTGCTCCCATGCAGAGCTGCTACGTTTCAGCAAGGCTGAACTGTGGACTCCCAGTACGTTTCTGAGCACAATTCAAAGTGTTGGTGCTGACCTTTAAAGCCCTAAATGGCTTCGGTCCAGTATACCTGAAGGAGCGTCTCCAGCCCCATCATTCAGCCCAGACACTGAGGTCCAGTGCCGAGGGCCTTCTGGCGGTTCCCTCACTACGAGAAGCCAAGTTACAGGGAACCAGGCAGAGGGCCTTCTCAGTAGTGGCGCCCGCCCTGTGGAACGCCCTCCCTTCAGATGTCAAAGAGAACAACAACTACCAGACCTTTAGAAGACATCTGAAGGCAGCCCTGTTTAGGGAGGCTTTTAATGTTTAATAGATTGTTGTATTTTAATGTTCTGTTGAAAGCCGCCCAGAGTGGCTGGGGAAACCCAGCCAGATGGGCAGGGTATAAATAATAAATTATTATTATTATTATTATTATTATTATTATTATTATTATTATTATTTCTGACCATGCTCTGGAACTGAAGCAGCTGGTCAGGTAGGGGCAGAGCTGCCATGCTGAATTCCCGGCAAGTGGGTTGTTGGTGCTTACTGGAAAAAGGAGGGATGGACAAGGTAGTGAGCAGGTTGGCACGGTGCAAACACACCACTAGGAGCACCTGACTGGCTCCAGAGGGACACTTCCACTATGCCAGCCTCCTCATTGCCCCACAGCTCCCCTTCTGGTAAGAAACAATGAGCCATGGAGCTAATGTTGTGGCCCCACCCAGCAAGTTGCTTCTGTTCTGTAACATCATGAAGGGAGACACCAGAAATGCCCTAATAACAATGGGAAATGGTACCTGACACCTCTCTTACAGTGAATGAGGAAAGACATGGGGGAGAAGCCAGATTAGCATCAATCGTCCCCAAAGGGGGAAGAGGAAGAATGTCACCCATTGTTACCTTGCCCATTTCCTTATGGAAGTTCTCTTCTAAACCTGCGATACTCTGGAATGTGTTGACGTAGAAACCAACACGACTGGAAAATGAAACATAATATAAGTTACTGAAGACATGGGCAGCTGCTTTTCTTCCAATTATTCACTCACAGAGCCATAATGCTCGGCGGAACTGAACCTTACGAGTTTCCACTTAGCAAAAGGAACTGAGTGGACCAATACATCATGGCCGGAATCAGTCAAGATATCTTTACCCCTCCCCTCCAACCATATCCCCCATGAACGTAATTTGTAAACTACTGTATGTGCTTACCTATTCCATAGTGAAGGCAGTTCTTCCTGAAGATCGATGTTCATCTCCTCAAACACTTTCTGGGCTTTTACTAATTCTTCTTCAGCCTAGAGAAGAAGGATGGGGCAATGATATGCACAGCCTCCAGGATACACTTCAGGGGAAGGCTTACATGAGCTTGTTGCTGCATGCTCGGTAAGTGGGTCAAGACTAGGGCATTCCAAGAACTGGGTTTCTATAGATCTACTGCCCAAGAGCCTCTTCCCATCCACCCTACAATCCACCTCTGTAAAGAGTGTGCGTAGGAGTCTCATCTGCAGCCTAGAGCTGGCATAAGCAACCCCGAATAATCAGAGTGGAAGAAACTGCCAGTGACCTCTGAGACTGGCTGTAGATGTGATGTGGATGCTGAGGAAGCAGAGAGTTTCTGTCCCATGCATTTCCAGTTCCTCAATGTCTGCATCGTGTTACTTTGTGTTACTTCCAAAGCTACTCTATGCCTTAGACTTATGTTAACCATCCATATAATCTAAGCAGTGTGATCGTAGCAATTTGTGAGTTTTCACAAGCAATTCTATGGTAGAATTCCAAAATCCTGCTTCCTTACATTGTAGAATTTCACACACATGAAAATAGCTCCCAGGCTCAATATTTTAAGCTCAAGACCTGCTCCCCACAGAGAACAATTGTGTTCTGAAGTAACATCAAAGATATTAGCAGGGTGCTAATTCAGACTGAAGGGTATTATTAGAAATCTCCCAGTGTTTTCCAGGAGCCCTATGACACTTCCACTCCCCACCCCCTGCAAGTTCAGTTTATCTTTGCAGGAAATTGTGATTAATTTCTCTGACTCTTGATCATTTCCATTATAGAGTCTTGGTCACCTTCCCCAATCATTTTCCAATTAGGATCCTGAATCTAAATTAACTCCAATCTCACAGTCCGTTCAGTGTTTCCCTTTATTGTTTTTATCACAATACTTTTTAATTTTCTGCATGGCCTTTCACTCCTCCCCAGTAGTGATGAGAATGTCAATGTGTAGCTGCAGATTCTAGGAAAGTGGAACTCTAGGAAAGTGGTGGATACTGTAATAATTGTCTGAGTGTGAATCTGAAATTATTAGGCAATTGGCACCATCAGAGCTACCACTGGCACAGTTATAATGCTTCTGTTTCATAAATGTAATTTGGTGCAGCAAAAAGCCTAGCACAGCTGGGATAAACAATGAATCTCGAGTCTCATCTATTCAGCAGCTTGTGTTAACATGAAAAAATGCAAGCAACTTACTCATACTCCACCACAAGAGCAAAAATGTCACAATGCCACAAGCCTCTCTAGATCACTTATAGAAAGCATCATTGTCATGGACTGAACCTCTGGATATTTGTATTGTCAAAGGAGGCTTGTATTCTGGACTTCCTGTCCTTGCCAACAAATACAAGGGAGATTGAAGTGGTCTAGGATGCTAATATAAAAAATAAACTTTTAGTTGCTAAAACATAGATTATATTAGTAATAGTAGTAGTAGTATTTCTTACACAAGGTGTTTACTATAAACGTAGCCTGAATCAATGTTTTAATTAATTTACTCTTGCTCTGAGCAGACAGACAGAAGCAAAAGACAGAGCTATCTTTATGTCAAGAAAACTAAATTAAATTCTGTTTACGAGTGACTAAATCGATCATAGGCCAAAATTCAGAAGTAGGATTATGGTGTGAAAGTCTGCTAACTTTAGCAGTCTGCTAAATCGTTTTGTCTCTTAGTACTGTACTAAACTGCTTCTATACTCTTGGCAGGTAGAACCATTTGTGCTCAACAGCTCAAGGAATAAAAAAAAGCAATCGATACAAGTGTGTACTTATTATGACATCCCAATGCACTAACAAAGAAGCACCCTAGGCAACATTCACTCTAGAAAGAAGCAAGAAGATAGTTGGGGGTCCAGCCAAGATTCTAGGGTTTTCCCATGAGAAGGATCACGTGGGCATCACAGAAGCAGCCAGATGACATTGCCCAACCAAACATTTATATTTGCAATAATTTGCCATCTTGGAAAGCTCAAAGCAAACTGATACATAACGGAATTTGAGACACACCTATCCACAGGGAAGGACTTTGGCTCAATGGGAGATCACCTGCTCTGCATGCAAGAAGGTCCCAGGTTCAATCCCTGGCATTTCCAAGTAAGGCTGAAAGAGACCCCTGCCTGAAACACTTAAATGCCCAAATCACAATGTATACGACAGCACATAAAAGCAGTTGTGTCAGTCATCTGCTTTTCTTGGTTCTCCTGTGTCCAACTAATCTTTAGGAGATTAATTATTCTAGTTGCTTTTTATTGTTGTGTTGCCTTTTTTAAAATACAGGCACAGCGCTTTGTGATCAAGAAACAGCATCCTTTAAGGCCTGCTGCTAACTATCTGAAGTCCCTTCACCTTTCCAACCCAATAACCTGCTTGCAGATTTTTAACACTGGTTTCAGAATTCAGTCAAATATTAGACTCCCGTGTGATTTGATTAGATTTCACCCCTATTAAGAAAGCCCCCAACTCAGCAAGATGAAATGGCAGCATATCCTATCCAGCAAGCTTCAGGAGCTTGCTTGCCATATCTACTTTGAGATGTGCTGTTTCTGGGCCTATTTCATGAAGCAAGCTTCTGTGTTGCTTCTTAGTCAGCAGCATTTCAAGTGAGTTGTAGGAAGGCAGGAATTTGCTGTCCTAAGCAGTCAGCATCAGTCTCTATCCATTGCCACCCCACCCATCACCCTCAAATCTGAACATATTCCAGAAGAGAACATGCTGCTTGAGAAGTAACTTTGTTTCTGGCATAGCTCTCAAAAAGCTCATCTGCCACATTTATCTTTAAAGGGTCCACATTCCAAGTTTAACTGCTTGAGGAGCAAAGGGGCCTCGGTCTACACCGAAGTATTCACTTTAAGACTCTGATTTAAAAGACTGAAATGATAGCAGAAAGCAGGAAAGATATGTGGAATGTAGTCCAACCCATGGGTCAGTAGCTGACAGGCTTAAGATGTTGCACAAACTGAAGCAATTTGTACATGAAGAAGTATGACTAAATCAGAACTTGAATCCTGTCAACAGCCTGCTAAGTATCACCTGATGCAGCAAAGTGGGCAGTTTTACACACACACACACACACACACACACACACACACACACACACCAGCCCAGAAAGAAGCAAAGGGAATCCTTTTGATCTTGTTTTTAAACTTTATATCAGAGGAAGATCTCTAGTAAACCAAGAAGCTGGTAACTCAATTAAAGATTTGAAAGTCTCCATTTTGAGGTCTTTACAGTTCACTGAAGCCAGACTGTTCTGACTAGGCCAAGCCTAAAGATATATTTTGCAGCTTTTGTGGTAGGGGTAGCTAACCATTTAAAGACAGAGGGCTGCACTGACCGATGGTCAACCCTCTGAAGGTGGACAGAATATCAGCAAGTGACCAGTCAGAGGAAAGATGGACAAAGCGGGGGCTTGGATGGCCACATAATTCCATTGATTTGCAAGCTTCTTGGTATCACAGTAGGGAACCTATGGGAGCACAGCTCTGTGTGTGTGTGTGTGTGTGTGTGTGTGTGTGTGTGTGTGAGAGAGAGAGAGAGAGAGAGAGAGAGAGAGAGAGAGAGAGAGAGAGATATTAGGGAGGGGCAAAAAAAAGAAATCTATGGCCCACAGGCTGCAGGTTAGCAGCCACTACTTTACTGTATACACAAATGTACATGGATGAAACTACAAATTTGTAAGTAGCAATTAACTCAGTGACCAGCTCCACAAGAAATGTGGTTACTTCCAGCCAAGCTAATGAGCTATTGTCTTCCAGTCCTTTAAGAGAGTGTTTTCTTTCCTCTGTTGCTCAGTTCCTCATCTGCCAGTTGCATCATCTATCTTCCCCTCCCCACTCCCAGGAATGCCTTGTGCAAGAAGGGTTTCCAATAAGGAGGCTGAAGTTTCCCTCTCCTCTGACAAATTGGTGTCCAGTGACTTTCATTAGTTCATTACAGAACTCCTTCCCAAACCAGTCCATGAATCTTAAGGATTATTGCCAGGATTTCATTTTAACTGGCAACTGTCCCACCCTCTTCTGATGATTTGGAAAACTAGAAGCTAGAGTCCAGTCCTGTTTCTAATCCACTGCAGAAGGAGTGGAAATATGTACAAGCCCTCCTAGAGCTTGCTCCAGATCCAGTTACAAAACCTCTGGACTTCAGAGAAAGCTGAATTATAAAATTAGATGTATGATAGCCATCTTCAAATATCTGAAAGCTTGTCATATAGATGAAATAAATTTGTTGCTCCAGACGGTAGGAGCCAAACCACAAGACAAAGTAGAAAAATAATGACCTATTTGACAATAAAACAGATTCCCTTGGAAAGTGAGGTTTTTAAGCAGAGGATGGATTGCCACCCATCCAAGATGCTGCAGGAGTAGAATTCCTAGAATGACAGGGGGTGAACTAGAAAATCTTGGAAGTGCCTTTGCAACTCTAAAATCTATAAAATGGAAGCAGGAACTGACAAAGGATATTCCAGGCAATCTAAGAAAGGGAGACTCAGGAAAAGGGACTCTCTTCGCCCCAGCTGCTCACATGCTTAGACCGAATGAACCAGAAGGGAGGCAAGAAGAGAGGTAGCAGAAGCATCAATGCTATCATCCCTGGGATGCTCAAGCAGAGAGATTCTCATGAATTAATGGCCAGTTTATGGGGAAGGAGAAGAATGGCTGTGGAATGGGAACCATGGACAAAGCAACAAGAAGGTTGATGTTTCAGTGAGACCGGGGCGTTTTTGAGCATGGGAGAGCAAATGGGGAGAGGAGGTATTGCTGTGAAGTTTTTTCTGAAGATTTTTATGACAGGAAAAGCACCTGGGTGACAGGAGAAGGGGAAACTATATAAGCAGCAGAAATCTGCATGTCACCTAAACATCAACCTTATCTCCCATCCATCCATCCATCCATCCATCCATGTAACGTCTCAGAAACAAGAAGCACCATACCAAATATCATCAACTGGAAGCTCCATAACCAACTCATCATTCCTGATTAAATACCACCAGTTGGCATCCATGTGTGGAGGAAACGGTCCTTAGGGCATTGGGTCTTGAGGCTAAGACAGGGGTGGAGCTAACCCAACACCTTTCAACCTATTCTCTAACTGGTTGTCCCATGAATCTGGCTGGTGTGCAAGGCATTGCACTATTATACTATTGGTGGCAAATTTGTTTAACAGCAGGAATAGCAGACAAAGAAAACTAGTTTGGGGAAAAAATTAACATAATAAAAAAACATTGCTCTAAGAATAAAATACAAGTTCGTTTGGTGTTGTCTCATTGTATTACATTTGTATTCCAATGTACTGAAACCTAAGTCCCTTCTTTGGAGAAAGGGAGTGCCTTGCAAGGATGCTTAGTAGAGTGAATGCTGCCTGAGGGTGAAGAGCACAGCAGAGGGGTTCAGCCAGGGAGAGGGCATGCAGAGTTAGAGAGCAAGGTAGGCTCGGCTGTCACCTGGTTCCGCAGCAGATTAGTCTGAGCTACGAGATGCGCTTGCAGCTTCCCTTGGCACCACTGAGGCGCAGCTTTCTCAAGCAACGAGACAGGCTGTGTGAGCGCGTTTTTCAAAACAAAGACAAGAAAACAAACGGGACAGATTTAGAGAACTTTGCTTTTAAAATATATATATGTATCAAACGGTAAGAGGGTTATCAGGCCAGGCTGAGACAACAAACCCTGGCAAACAGGAGAGAAAGGAAGCATTAAGAGATAAGTCAAAAGGGTGAATCCTACGTGGCATGCCAAGTCTAGCAGTAATTAATGCTCCATGGTGTGGGTCAGAAAACACCAAGGCCAACAGAGTTTACGAGCACTCCAGCTGCAGAGAGCAACAGAGAAGAAACTGTTAGTCATTTAGACAGCAACAAAACCCAGCTTGGAGGAAGATGGATCCCCCCTCTGTGAGACACCAGCAACTTTTAAGAAAAGACAGGATTAGGAGACACCATTATAATAATCAGCCATGCGGATTATTCAGAATTTGCAGCATTTTTATTTTAAACGTCACATTATAAAACACAGCTGGCGAAGTCTGCTCTTTAGAGTGATTCTTGTGCCTTTAAACATCAGGTTGGTACAGAGATGCCCCTCCTCTCTCTGTGAGTCTTTATCAGGCATCCCCAAACTCGGCCCTCCAGATGTTTTAGGACTACAATTCCCATCATCCCTGACCACTGGTCCTGTTAGCTAGGGATGATGGGAGTTGTAGTCCCAAAACATCTGGAGGGCTGAGTTTGGGGGTGCCCGGTCTACATCCTCACTGCCACCATGGGCGCCAGATAGGAGGGCCAAGGGGCCTTGCCACCACCAAAATTTTCAAGGAGGGGGCTGGAGCCCCTCAATATCCTGCGGTGACATACACTTGCCATGAGTGCATGCCACATGACGTGCTCACATCACTCATGCACGCCACGAGTCGTGAGCACAGAAATGGTGGAACAGAGGTGTAAGTCCCTGAGCTCTTGTTAATGGACCCCCTCTGAGGTGGGGGGGCTTTGGCAGGTGTATAACAGTGCTAACCCTTGACACTACGAATCTGTTTCACCTTTTCTCCCCTGAAGGAAAAATGGCATCGATCAATATACTCCTCTCTACAGTCTCTGCAATACTGTGTACAGTTATGCAAGAGTTTACATTTCACTGAACACAGTGGCACTTACATGTGAATATGCATAAGACTGTGTTCTGCATTGTTACATTTAAAAAAAAGCTGATAGCCATAAGAAGGCCATAAGTATGAGAACAGAAGAATTATCCACCAATAATTATATGTCTATCCCTTTCAGAGCAAAGAGAACAACATTTGTGAAGAGAAGGTGAATCAAGAAGATACTGAAACCCAGTTTCTAAGCAAGTGTTGATGCCGTACTCATAAATCACCCCACATAACACCCATGATTTGGTTCATCAATAACACTTGAAGTGGCCTTTGATGGGAAAACAGAGCTGCTCCTTATTTCAAGGAGGACAATGCACCCTAGTCTCTCACCCAAGAGCATATCTAGGGCCTGGGAATAATCTGCTGCTAGCTGATGCTTCAGTCTGGCCCCAGGACATGATTTGTCCAATCAGAAGAGTTTGGGCTCATCCAGAAGCCCTAGATGCTTTGTCAATTGAGAAGAAAAGGAGACCACCAAGAAAGGGTAGCTCCTGGAGTCATTCTCCCTACTGAGGCTGCAAGGAACAGCCTCCATCTTTCGAAGATTTCCCTTTCTTCCTTTGCTTAATTCCTTCATCTCAGTACAGCAATGGGCACCTGTTGACATACCATCTGTGCAGGAAAGTATCAGCTTCTGCACTGCTTTTCAATCACATTTTTCAGGAATTGTGTGTGTTCTACCATTTGCTTTTTTGACTTGTAACAGGATACGTTCTCTGACGAAAGAAAGTTTATTTATTATGAAATGCTCTGAAAAAGGATATAGCTAGAGACATTAACATATTAATACCGTACTATACTTTCTTCTAACTTTGAAAAACAAAGCCACCAACAATAACCTAAATTACTTAGTTAAGGAGGGAGAGAGAGAGGGAGAGAGAGAGAGAGCGGTGGTTTAAGATGTCCTATCTGGTCAAGGGCACTTTACCTTGGCAATTTTAGCTTCGTCTTTTTTCTTTGCAGTCTGTAGAGATTCATAATGGTGCCTGGCACTGTCGTAATCTACAAGTTTTCTTCCCCGCTTAGCAATGCGAGACTGGAAGAAGGTGGAGAGGGGAAAGAAAGGGAGAAAAATATCATTTGAACACCAGAGCCATGCTAATTAGTGGACTAATGATCTTTACAGTCGTCTACAGCTCACATGCATTCTGCTCAGGATGCCAACACTCTGCAACTGTTGCAATTGTTTACTGAAACATTTTAAAGTGGCAAGATGGTCAGTAGAAATCAATAGACATTCATTCAACCTTTCCCTACACAGGAGTTATTACAGAGCTGGAGAGTTTTTAGAGAGGGAATTTCAGGAGGGTTTCCCTGAGGGAAAAAATTGTGTGTGTGTGTGTGTGTGTGTGTGTGTGTGTGTGTGTCTGATAGTACTTCTCTTTTGTGCATCAGTGGAGTGAATTTGGCTACAAGCTACATAAATCTTGAGCATGGAAAGACTCCAATTAGCATTAGTATAGCAGAATCCTTAACAGGCAATAAGCAAGGAAATTCCACTATTTTGCATGAGTGTTGTATAATTTTCTTAGTTTTCATGCATTTTCAGTAGTAAATACAGATAAAGAACCCCCTTATTCCCCTTATTCCCCTCTCCCTGCCCCCCACCATTCATTGCATGTGTATATACCAGGCTTCCTCAACCTCAGCCCTCCAGATGTTTTTGGCCTACAACTCCCATGATCCCTAGCTAGCAGGACCAGTGGTCAGGGAGGCTGGAAACTGTAGTCTCAAAACATCTGGAGGGCCGAGGTGGAGGAATCCTGGTATATACCATTCACACAGAGTTAAGTTGTTCAACAATATTGTTTGTAAATATTGAGATCAATTGCAGGCAATAGCCAATATCATGTTAACCTTGCTTTTAAGTATCCATTTTATTACACAATCGAGGGTGATCTCCAATGGCAATTTCTGACATAAAAAAAATGTTCCTTGTCATTCTGCCAAAGGAGAAACTCTTTTAAATCCACCCTTATATGGTCAAATGTCAAAAAAGGTTTTTGTTTATTTTTCAGAATGAAATTAAATAAATCTGACCATTCAGTAATACTGAGCAAGTAATATTGAGTTGTGATTCTAAATCCATGTTAGCAATTGAAAGAGCACTAGCAGGGGTTTTCCCACAATTAAAGTGTCTGGAAGTCAAGGAACAATCTTCAGAACACAAATTCACACCAAATGCAGCCGCTTGTCACCCCACAGACACTGAGGGAGGACATTGGCATATAGAGAGGGGGAATCAGCTGTTTGCACCAGAAGGAAAGGTCCCATTGACTCCAGGGTCCAGTAACCACCATGGGATACAAATCCTTACTCAGCCTAACCTAGCCCATACAGATTGGTTTTATTTATTTGAAGCATTCGTACCTTGGCTTTTCTTTCTAAAAGGCTGGTGAAAATATTAACTATTTAAAATATCAATTACAAAAACATCAAAACACTAAACACAATAAAACAACAACATTACACCCCCATTAGCAGTTCATCACGTTATATAAGCTACAACCATCTTCCCACAGCAAAAGTGGTCCATGTTCATTCATTCGGTTTCCTATTACAGTCGAACCTTGGAAATCGAACGGAATCCATTCCAGAAGTCTGTTCTACTTCCAAAACGTTTGAAAACCAACTCGCGGCTTCTGATTGGCTACAGGAAGCTACTGCAGCCAATCAAAAGCTGCAGAAGCCCCATCGGACGTTCGGGATCCAAAGGAACATTCACAGACTAGAACAATCACTTCCAGGTTTGCAGCGTTCAGGAGCCAAAACGTCCGAGTTCCAGGGCGTTCGGGATCCAAGGTACAACTGCACACCACTTATGATCACAAGGTGGTTCCAAACTCTAATAAACAATTTAAAACCAACATTAAAATAACATCCATAGTACAATAGAGCAAGCAGATGTCAATTCATAGTTAATCTCATCCAGATTAACTTCCTCCAAAAGGACACGATGAAGAGGTAATTCTTTAACGGGTGCTGAAAACATCAATTCAAATGATCGTATCAGACAGCCACTGTCTCTACTGCCTTTTCAGCATCTATTGAAGACCCTCCATTTTCTACAAGCCTTTTGATGTGGAGATTCTTATCCCAGACTCTATCTGCACTGGACTTGAACTATGTTTTTATATCTATTTCTATTGTTCATTGATTCAAGGTGTTTCATGGGAAGCAATACACAAATGAAATAAATAAAACAAATGTGGCAAAACCCACTGAAGGTAGATTGGACATCACATTCCACAGTCAGAGGCCACCCTCTTAAATAACTGCTACACTTCTTCAAATAGTAGGTGACATTTCAGGAACAACTGGCATCAAATGTTACGTTTGCCAAGTCTAACAACAAACCACGTAAACACTTCAAGGAATTACACAGTGTCCTCTTTTAAGAACATGTGGCTTTTGTTGCATCTATCCCTCAATCTGTCCATTGTGCACTCTCTCACCCCTTTCCTGGGCTTGCCAGACCAGCTGCAGTTCATTCATGCTTCATCCATCTCTGGTTTAATTAAATTCCCAGTACAGCACTGAATGCAGCCACTGGGCATCTTTCAAGAACTCAGCAGAATTAAAACCACCAGAACAGATTCCAGATGCTCCTAACAAGGAAGCCACTTTAAATTAAGAAGGCCTTTAAGGCCACCAGAAAGATTCGCCTACTAATATTTCAGTGGTTATGGAAAAGATGCATGTAAAACAACTGGTTATTTCACCTCTACTGTCTGAAACATTCTCAACTAATAGTAAGAAAAGCGAGTGAGATGGAGTGGAGAAACTATTGTACATGGACAATAGAGACCTGGGTTCAGGACCCATATTAGATGAACTTGGGCAAAGTCTCAACCTGACCTACCTCAGAGGGTTGCTATGAGGATAAAAAATGGGATAACCCCATGTACACCCTCCTGAGCAAATGTGCTAAATAAGATGAGGGAGAGGGAGAGGGAGAGGGAGAGGGAGAGGGAGAGGGAGAGGGAGAGGGAGAGGGAGAGGGAGAGGGAGAGGGAGAGGGATGAAATGCCATGAAATGAGGAGGCCCCTCATTTCATAGCAGTGCAATATGATGTTTTCTCAAAATTAAGTTCCATTGTGTTCAATTGGGCTTAGTCTCAGGAAGTGTTTACAGAATTGTGCTGCACTGCTGCAAGGCTACAATCCTATGTGCACTGAACTTTGGAACACCATGTTGAATTCAGTGGAACTTATTACTTCTAAGTAAACAACAACAACAGTGGAAGTCTCTCCCACTGTTTAGATGAGCTCAAAGGAGAGCCAGTGTAGTGTAGTGGTTAAGAGCAGTAGACTCGTAATCTGGGGAACCGGGTTCGCGTCTCCGCTCCTCCACATGCAGCTGCTGGGTGACCTTGGACTAGTCACACTTCTCTGAAGTCTCTCAGCCCCACTCATCTCACAGAGTGTTTGTTGTGGGGGAGGAAGGGAAAGGAGAATGTTAGCCGCTTTGAGATTCCTTTGGGCAGTGATAAAGCAGGATATCAAATCCAAACTCTTCTTCTTCTTCTTCTTCTCAATGCAGCAGTGGAGCCAGCCGATTGGGCGCCTGGGGCGGCGCACATGCCCTGCACCCAGAGGCAGGGCCAGCCACCTGTGGGGTGGGGCCAGCCGGGGCAGGACGCTCCATGGGGCCTCCAAGGAGTCTGCCTGCCTCCTCCCACTCAGCTGCCCTACAGCTGAGTGGGAGGTGGCGGGCGGACCATTTGGGGCATCGCGGAGCCTGTGGGTGCCCAAGCCACCGCGTCACTCCCAGGAGAGACACGTGGCTCAGGCATGCTGCAGGCCCCGCGGTGAGTGGTGACACCCAGGCCCGCCCCCGCCGCTCTCCCTTCCTCCGCCCCTGGCTCAATGAAATCATTCTTCAAGATCCTTTGGAATATCAAGGAATTAATGTAGCTTCTCCGTTTCCTTAATTAAAATATAGACGTTTTAATACCCTGCAAACACCCAAGGGTGATACATTCATGCACACACTTTCCCATATCCCAGGACAGAAGGCATCTTCTGGGTGCAAATTAACTAGAGTGTGAACACTAAACTGAGGAGGGAGGAGCCCTCCATTTCTATATATATAGTCTGACAGCCACTGACTGTTGACAGAGTTATGAAAAGGAGGCTCTCCTGAGCTCTAAGCTGTTCCTGCTGAAGAGTTTCCAGCAAGTGGCCAACCAGGCCGGCAGAAACTTACGTATGGCACCAACAAAAGAAAAACTACCGCCACAGGTTATCCGTTTAGCTGCCTGATACTAAATGGAGGAGAAAACCCATAAACACAGTATCTTTTGCAGAATGGATTAATTGAAGGAGAAAGGGAGGGCAGCTTGCTTTTGTCTCCCTTTTGGGATTCAGCTAAGGGGGTTAAACAGGGTATCTGATTTCACTGGGAGAAAGCCAAGCTGACCTTTTCCATGTGGGAACGTAGTTACAAGTACTGCCATATGGCAAATACATCTCATTTTTTTCAACCTTCTCAAAGCCATTCAGGAATTGGGAGAGGAGCAGTCACAGGATAGAATCCAGCATTTGGGAAAGTTCTCAGGAGAGGACTGGAATTATCCCTAGCAAATGTATGCCTTTAACCCCCCCCCCCCCCGAATAACTTTGCCAGATGCAATCCATCCCTGAAAAGTACATAGCCAGCAATAATGGATGTTATTATGTTTCCTTCGGGGGAGAGGGGGTGTTGAAGGAAGGAGAGAAAGAATAAGGTGTAGGACCCTTCTGCTGAAAATAGATATATACACTTACAAAAGAGGATAATTCAGCCACAAATGCATTATTTATTTATTTTCAATCTTTCAAATGAACTTTCTTTAATTCACATCTATATATATTGCAAAACTGCATTAATTAAATTAAGATTTACATAGGCTTTGTTTCCATAATATATTCTACACGCACAGCTTCAGCTCTTGTGATACAGAGCAAATGATGTGCAGAATGTGCATTTTTGCACAAAATATGCACAGCCCCGTGCTGGCTTTTTGGTCTTTTCATTTTTTAAAGCGCTTTAGGCAAAGTAAAGAAAAGGCACCACTTCATTATAAACTTATTATTATTATTATTATTATTATTATTATTATTATTATTATTATTTGAGTGTACTTAAGAGATTAAATGAGACCCAAAAAAAACCCTAAACAGATATTGTTCCCATGATAATTTTATATATGCTTAAGGCCATCAGATAAATGAAAAAACAAAACAAAACCAACTGCTGGATTCCACAGTCTGAGGCCAGAGTTGGATGCAAGGGGGGGAGGGATTATGTATCTGAAAGAGGAAACTATAAAAGAAAGTATTTGTGCATGTTACATGGGGAGGGGGAGTGTAACACAGAAGTTAACATCTGCCAGGAAATTGAGCAAGACATCTTTTTCATCATACTGAATAGTGCTTCCTGATGCAACGCACATTCTATAATATTGGCAAACATCTTACTGCAAATGAGATTCATCTAGCCCCCTCCTCCCTAATTCTATCTCTGGTGCTGTGCCGATGACTTCTCCAGTGTGTCTTTTTTAATCATCCTCTGTCAAATAATGATGAAAGAAAATGAATTTGAAAATTAAAAAAAGGACAGGGAAAACTTTAGTGAAGTGCTCATGGGTAGGGGTGCAAGGCTTTTGTGGTGCTTATCTTCCCTTTTGAGGTGGCCAGTCAGTGTTTGCCAGTGTTCTTTCTTTCATTCTACAAATCATCTCACCAGTGGTTGCACACTGCAGCCTTCCCAGGTGCCCATGTCCAGAGGAAGACATCACAAGGGCACTCCTCCCATGGGAGCTTTATCAGATCAAGTAGGGCAGGCAGCCAGGGGAGGCTGCAGAGAGCTAGGGTAATGTTTACTGGAAATAAACTGCACAGACACCCTCAGACACCCCACAACAATAAGGTAAGATCAAAACCCCACCCACACTGAAAATTCTAAGGGAATTCTGCCCTGAGAATGAAGCAGAAAAAAAGGAAATCTGCTTCTCAGGGAAGGAAATATTTTCAGAATTTGAAGGACACATTTCAGCACAGCACTGGTTTCATGAAAAACTAGATTTGTTCTGGAGGGCTTTTACTTTCCAACATCTAGCAGAAACACTGCTCCCAGATTACTAGTGCGATTTTTATGTTTTTAGTCACACCAAAGCTAGCAGTATGTTAATTATTGGTTGTGTGTTTTAAAATCATATTGTATGTGTTTTCATGTGCTTGTGAAGACAGGTAAGCTCTGAACTAATGATTTATGCATTGCTACAAAAGGCTGTGTTTTTAGAGCAAGAAGTCCAGATCCTCTTCTGGCCTCAAGGGAAAGAAACAAATTGTATTGAACTCAATTTCAATTGTTGCCATCCTGGCAAGTAAAGATTCATCTTCAAGTCTTGTGCAGCAGTCTACTTTATCACTAAGGTTTGAGGGTGAAACCTCTGCATCACTCTGAATGACTCAAAAAATAGATAAAATCTGCTAGTCGTTATTTCCACCATTCCAAGTAGACAAGATAAGATCCCACAGAGTTCCTTACAAAACTCTTCCTTGATGCACAGTTCACACAAACTCCATTTTTAAAAAAGGAACTGTCAGGGATCTGCATCCCCCTGCCAGTCCAGCTCTGAGTGTTTATAGGGAGCAGCCACCTGTTTTAACTACTGATTCATCTTCGAGTGAAACCAGCAGTTTCTCGGGGGAGAAGCAGTTAGTGGCTGGGAGGCAAGGGGTGCCAGGGGTCCAGGGATTTAGTGAGAGGCCTGGCACCACCCAGCAGGCTGGATCAGAGGGAGAGGTGTCAGGTCCGGCGCAGAGATTACGTAGGAGGAGGAGGAGGCAATTTAGGCTGCCAAGACTGTGGTGTTGGCGCCAAAATTGGAGGGAGGCACTTCCGGATTCTGCTAGTGAGTGAACAGACATGATAAGACTGAGCTCTGCACTGTAAATAATTTGGAACTGATTAAAAGAACTAAAAGACAAATGGCTTGGCTTTTCTGTTGAACAACCGACAAGGGAACCTGACAGGAACACAACAGAAAGTAAAGGAAACTGCATACTTTTATGTCTGGGAACTGGCCGAGGTAGGTGTCCATAGTTAGCAGTGCCTGATCCACCAGCTTCTGATGAAAGTCTGTCCACAGCAGGTCACTGTTCTAGAAGAATATAAGGAAACGTATAATCGATCAGCAGCAACCGTGCAAAACATGGCAACACTATGTTTCTTTGTGGATCATTTCACACATTAGTCTGGAGGGCAAACCCAGACTTAGCAATGAGCTGCCATTGATCCCAATACACCGATAGGAGTACCTGTAAGATACATGTCTCATACATGTCTCAAATATGTTTATGTTTATATCTACTTTCTAAAGAGGTGTGCATGTAAAAAAAAACAACACTGGAAACTATGCCTAACCCAGGCATCCCCAAACTTTGGCCCTCCAGATGTTTTGGACTACAATTCCCATCATCCCTGACCACTGGTCCTGTTAGCTAGGGATCATGGGAGTTGTAGGCCAAAACATCTGGAGGGCCGCAGTTTGGGGATGCCTGGCTAACCTCTTCTTCTTTTTCTTCGCTTTTACAGAGCTCCTGTAACTTCAAATGCTACACTGACCTCCTGAAATTCAACAGGCAAAGAATTCACCGTCACTACATCTCCCATGCAGCAAAGGAAAGCTGTGTCTGCAGAATTTCTGTCTGCCATGCTGCAGGTGGGGGCCAAGAGCAGTCAGTGGAGAAGGGAGGCAATGCACACCAACAGCGGCATCACTATAGCTTAAGCGACAACATTATGCTTTTGTTGTTACAATGCAGAATATTTAAGATCACATGGCTGGCATAGAATGCATTGGCCTGGTTCCAATGACATGACATTATATGAACAAGCCTGCTTAAGCCATGTGCTCATGTGTTGTCCCCACTCCACTCTCCCACTACTTCCTCTGGTGAGGCCACAAGGAGGAAGCACCCACTTCCTACTTAAACCTAACAACAGTTTTTGGTTATAGCTGAAAGGGAAAAGTTGTGGTCAATTTCACTAGACAGTGGAACCTTGGTTCTCAAATGGCTTAGTTGACGAACAAATCAGCTCCTGGATGCCGAAAACCCAGAAGTAAGTATTCCAGTTTTTGAATGGTTTTCGGAAGCCAAATGTCCAACGCAGCTTCCGCTTGAGTGCAGGAAGCTCCTGCAGCCAATCGGAAGCCGTGCCTTGGTTTTTGAATGGTTTTGGGAGTCGAACAGATGTCTGGAACGGATTAAGTTCAAGAACCAAGGTTCCACTGTAGTTTACTAAAACATTTTCAGTCTTAATGATAAATCAAGGACAAGCAAGATCGGGAGCAGGCAGTTGCGTGGTCTTCCAGCAGCAGAGTTCCTGCTGCTTATCGGGAGGGAGATGTAGTGGAGAGGTTGATACTGTGTAGGCACAATGGCAGGAGTGCCTCCTCACCGACCGCTCCTGTACACAGGATGCCTCCAACAAGTTCCTTGGGGCCACACTGGAGAAGGGGTAAGGGACAGTGTGCATGCCAGAGGCTTCAGCAGATTTATTCATAGAATCATAGAATTGTAGCATTGGAAGGGACCACGAGGGTCATCCAGTCCAACCCCTTGCAATGCAGGAATCGTTTGCCCAATGTGGGGCCCAAACCCACAACCCTGAGATTGTCACTTAGTCTACTGACTGAGCTATCCACAGGTACAGCATTTTGCTGCATTGGCTGGGATACATGCATTGATACATGCATTGGTGTTCAAACCAGGTCACTGTGCTATAACCCCAAAATCAGTTCAACAGCTATAGTCCCTATCAATGAATGAGGGAATGCAGATCATAATACATAAGTGATGCTAATGGAACAAAACCTCACCTCTGATATTTTGTTAGTATCATCTCTTCCCGGCCACTCTGGCTCATACACTTCTTGCAAACACTCTGTCAGTTTCTTGGAGGCTTCGTGCATTGCTTGGAGATAGAAAAAAAGAGACTCCAAATTTTGAATCACACAGTAGCGTCCCATCAAGTACCCAGCCCAAAAAACAAAGAAGGGAATCTTCCTTATTGACCAAGGCCTTATCCCAAACCCATGGCAATTCTTTAAGAGAATTGTTTCCAAGGCAAGCAAGGCAGGGCATATAACACAGACGCAACACACACACACACACACACACACACACACACACACACATACAAAGAGCCATTGAATATATAACATATATTCCTCTAGTGCAGGCATACAAGAGAGAAGTATAAATTTTTGTTTCAAAAATGTGTAAACCAATACTTTTGGAAGTGGCCAATTTTTAGATCTGAACATAGATAGATATGAGAGAGGGAGAGGGAGAGGGAGAGGGAGAGAGGATATGGTTTGCATTTACATTTAAGTATTTACTTAGCCAATTTTTTTAATGGACTGGTTTTCTCTTTCTCTCCCTCCTCCCCTCTCTATAATCATAGAAAGCATATTGAGAGATCCTATATATAAACAAAAATATTAGAAAGAGAAAGGGGAGAGAGGGACCAACTGAGAAGTTAAGCTTCCCATTTCGACTGTTTGTCTAAACTCCATCCTGCATCAAAGGAATAAGTGCATCTTATAGAAGATGCCACTTACCAGTTACTGATCACATGAAATGCCACATAGGGCAAATCCCTTGATAGCAAGTGATCCCAGCATTTATAAACACCACTGGAGTCTTATCTGAACATTGTGTTTTGTGGCATGCACCCAGGGGATGGGAACTTTCCATGCTACATTAGAATGAAGTAGCAGCTGCCCCTGACAGATATTTGCTGTCCTCCACTGAAAGTTCCTGTAACTGCTTAGTTCTATATGTGTAGTTTTCTCTAGTTAATGCAGACACTGTCTCTTGGTGGGTATACTGGAGTAGCCAGTGTGGTGGGGCAGAGCACTGCTGCTTACCTGAGCAGGGGAGGGAGGGGTCAATGTCATGGCGTGGTTGGGACTATGTGGGCACAGTGTCATAGCCTAATCCAGTGCTCTCTCTGGTGCACCCATACAGCCCTGATCTCACTTCCACCTTGCCCAATCCCAGAACTGTCCAGGTAAGTAGCAGCGACTCCGCTGTTGTGGGAGGACAGCTCTGTGACATCGCCCCGCCATGCTGGCCACTCCTGGCACCAAGAATAAAACACACACAAGCCCTGAGAGCATTTCTAGAATCGTCTTCTGTGAGGAGAATGACATCACAGCAATTTTTCCAGGTGTTACCTTTTACTGAAGCCAGGTATGTCCGGAGATCCTTCTGCAGCTTGCTTCCCTCTGTCTGAAAAGACAGTAAACGGAACCAGTAAGTAGGCTGCACAACAGCAAAATAAAATAAAAGGCAACAGTTTGTTTCCAGGGACAAATAATCGAAAGTGCTGGTGTTGATCTTTCAAGCTCTAAAGACAGGGTGGGGAACCTGTGGCCCTCCAGATGTTATTGGACTCCAACTCCCATCAGCCCCAAGCAGCATGGTCAACGGTCAGGGGTTGTGGGATTTGTAGTACAACAACAACTGAAGGCCCACAGATTCACCAACCCTGCTGCAAAGATCAGGATGCCTAGAAGGACAGCCTTCTCCCCTGTGAACCTGCCTAATCTCTAGTATCAACCTTTCACTATGCTTTCACCATGGGAGTGGCAAACAGAGAGAGGGCCTTCTTAGTGGTGGTGCTCCATTTATGGAACACTATCCCCAAACAAAGCCTTCACTTATGTGCCAGGTTAAGACCTTTTTATGATGTCATTTTATTAATCAGAGAGTGTTCCCTTATTTCAACAGTTCTAGTTCGGAGAAAGGTAAACAAGAGCGACAACCTTAATTTCATCAACCACAAGCACCACCAAGTACTTGGCAGCCAAAGTAGGGCCCCCAGTTTGATGCTGAAGTGCAACTCCTTCTTGGGAGGGATCCTTTTCCAGCTTTGATTCTCAGACTTCACCAGCATTTCCAACACCTTTCATATATGGCAGAACCTCACCTTTCCCAATGGTTCTGTCTTCATAACTTATTTCCAAAGAACACAAAGGATAGAGGATCGTCATGTGCTGGTTGCCCTTTCACAGCTATATTTAACAAATGGTTGAGCAGGATTTTCTGCTACCACAAAAGCAGCTGCAGATCTTCCAAAAGGAGGATGCAGGGAAAGGGTGGGGGGTGCCTTGGTCTGACAGTACACTCATACATAATATTGCATTTCAATTTTTCGTTCATCTCAGTAAAGGGGGCTTTAAAGAGAGGAAACTCACAGAACATCTGCCTCAGATGCTACTAAGCTTTGAGGAGGCGTTTCCTACTATTATTCTCCTATTTCAAGTAGTGCAGTTAAGACTAAATTTAGACTCCAGACTTACCAGTTGTTTAGATGGCATTGTATGTTATTTCACTTATTTTGAAATAAATGAGAAAGTCATGTACTGAGGGTCCCTCCTGCTCATTCTGCGGAATGGGGCCCTGCCTAGATGGCTGCCCTCATATCCTGCCCCATTTAATGGCACAACTGCCTGTCTCTTGCGCAGTTACATCATTCACCTGTTCAGATTGCTAGCTGTCATTTCATAGCAAATCCCAACACATTCTCAAAGTCCTCACAGGGAATGAATAGCAGCAGCAGCATTCATTATTCACCCATCACAAACTGACACAGAGGAAACATCACAACTTGGCTAGTGCTCCAACCCAGTGTTTACAGTGAAAGGAAAGGAGGAGGACGGATAAGGTTGTTTAATCAATCCCAGCAGCTCACAGCTGATTCCCAAGAACAGATTTGCTATTTAGACAGTTGATATAAACATTTTCAGCTAGCCACTTTGCTGCTTTAAGGAACCCTTTTCCATTCTCGAAATCTTCCACCCTTCAATCACAAGAGAGGCTCATTATTCCTGCACACCCAAATGTCTCTGTGGCTAAATGAGTACCACAAAATTAGAAAGTTAGAAGGGGGTTGGAGAAAGAAACTGCCTCCCCCAACCTGGTACCTTCCAAACATTCTGGACTGTGGCTCATATCAGCCCCAGTCAGCATGACCACTGGTTAAGAAAGATGGGAGTTGTCGTCCAAAACTCTGGAGATACTAAGTTGGGAAAGGTTGACTTATGGAGAGCAGATGAGCTATTGCTTTGACCAAAGTGACTGTAACCATATTCTCACTTCTTTAACCAACAGAAGAAGTCCATGCCCAACAGGGTGGATAAAAATCAACGATTAAAAAAAAAAAATCAGATTTTTTTTATTTAAATTAGATTTTTTTGATTTAAATTGGATTTTTAAAATTTAAATTGGATTTTTAAAATAAAATGCTTTTGGAGGAAAAATCTTTCTAAATATAGCCTTCTATTTAAGTTACATTGTAGTCCAAAGGCTATTCATCAGGAAATAAGGATTTGTTTTAAGTTTATCAAGTGTGCTAAAACTCAGTCTAAGTTTTTTTTAAAAAAAATGTTTAACCACATCAGTTAACAAACATGGATACATATGCTATCATGTTATTGTTTTAGTTAAATAAATTGTTTAAATGGTTATTAAGGAAATGATTATTTTTCTCCTTCCAATAAAGTACAGCAGAAAAGTTGTCCAAATATAAACAGTTAACTTATTAAACTTCACCATAATTTCATAATTATCTGTATGTATTTCTAGTAGTATAACCAAATCAGTAATTTTTGATATAACTGTAAAAACTACTCTGAAAATTTATTATTCCAAAAATGAAACCTTCATATGGTTGTAAATATTAAGATTATACCAGCAAGAATGAGTCTTTCTGTAAAAAAAAATATTTAAATCAAGTCTTACTGACTAGTGATTTAAATCAAGCCTTACTGACTAGTGATTTAAATCGTGATTTAAATCAATTTGATTTAAATCAAATCCACCCTGATGCCCGACATCATTTCTAGCATTCCTCCCTCCAACAGAAGACCCTAACTGGTGCTCTGTACTCAACCACAACTCTCTCTGTAAGTCAAAAGAACATGCTGGGAATTATTTTTAGCATTGATGCTTTCCCTGCCAACCGCTCCCACAAGCAGGGAATGTCTGCATATGCATCCCACCTGTTCCCTGCCAGCAGATCAAGGCTGCCTCCCTGCACAAGCAGAGCCTTCAAGCAGCTCCAGGTGTAACAGAAAGAGGCATGAGAAAACTGCCGTGCACAAAACCAGGATCAGTTCTTGATAAGCATCCATTTGCAAGCACTCTAATACATAAACATTATGTGCCACTCTTAATAATATACACCCCCGAGAAGTCTGCAGTGAGAATTTAAAAAGTCAATGCAAACATAAGAAAACAAATGTAAAACACACTCTCTCTTGAAAGGAAAGAGTAGGCTATGGAATAAAACTACTGTACCAGTATTTATGAAAAACATAATAGTTACAAGTCTGGTCTCTAAGAGATAGCAAAGTAGGCACCAAGCCAGTTTGTTGGAGGGAATTCTACAATCAGTGTGTCACAGATGAAAAAGTCTTGCCCCTGGTCACCACTCACCCTGAGGATGTGCTACATAGGAAGCTACTTTATTCAAAGTCAGACCATTGGTCCCTCTAGCTCAGCATTGTTTACACCAGGGTTTCCCAAACTTGGGTCTCCAGCTGTTTTTGGACTACAGTTCCCATCATCCCTGACCAATGGTCCTGCTAGCTAGGGATGATGTGGACTGTAGTCCAGAAACAGATGGAGACCCAAGTTTGGGAAACCCTGGTCTACACTGACTGGAAGTGGCTCTCAATGATTCCCTCTCCCAGCCCTGGCTGGAGATGCTGGTGATTTGAACCTGGGGCCTTCTGTATTCAAAGCAGATGCTCTACCACTTGAGTTATGGCAATCCACATCTCTCTCAGCTGCATTCATATCAGACTGCTGGATGCTGGTATCATACATTGAATATATCTTAAAATAGCTTTCTTGGATCCCAGAATGAAACCTGGGATCTTTTGCATGCAAAGCTGAAGGAATGCAGTAGGTCAACATCTGGGGAGGCTGAACAGCAAGCTTTCCTTAAGGTACATGCTTTTACCAGAATGCTAATGGGGCTGAGGTAGTACCGGTAGCAGCTTTATGTGAATACTAAGCTTGTGCCCAAGGCGAGCTTTGAACTGAAAGCCAGTTTGGTGCCGTAGCTGAAGAAAATGAACTGTGAAGCAGAAGGTCCTTGGTTCAAAGCTTGCCTTTGAGCAATGAATTTATAAGCCACTCTCTCAGCCTCAAGTTGCAATCTCCCCATCTCCCTTCAATACAGGGATATCACTGTGAACCAGTACGGTAATACCAATCTATGTTCCTAATAGATGTGAGGAACTCTACATATGTACACAACAGTATTAATTGGCCGTCACAGCAGATACTTTTTGCCACTATAATGCTACATAAGCTATCAAGAGCCAATCACATCTGAGCAAGCAATGGCAAGTGGGTCAGTGCCACAGTTGCATAGAAAACTAGATCACCCCACAATGCATAAGGAGGAGCCAATATTGCCCATGGATTGTCAACTTCAGTTTGGGAATATATTGTACTTGGAGCAGCTTGTTTTCTGCTCTTTTGGCTTAATTATTTCATTGCATCAATTCAGATACAAGAGGTGAACATAAATCAAGAATTTTATAAAAGAGCAACAGGTGGATGCAAATAGCTCCTGCCTATTATGTTTTCTGAAAAACAGTTCTTAATTCTTTTCCCTGTAAAGGTAAAGGTAAAGAGACCCCTGACCATTAGGTCCAGTCGTGACCGACTCTGGGGTTGCGGCGCTCATCTCACATTATTGGCCGAGGGAGCCGGCGTACAGCTTCCAAGTCATGTGGCCAGCATGACAAAGCCGCTTCTGGCGAACCAGAGCAGCGCACGGAAACACCGTTTTCCTTCCCGCTGCAGCTGTACCTATTGATCTACTTGCACTTTGACGTGCTTTCAAACTGCTAGGTTGGCAGGAGCAGGGACCGAGCAACAGGAGCTCACCCCAACGCGGGGATTCAAACCGACGACCTTCTGATCGGCAAGCCCTAGGCTCTGTGGGTTAACCCACAGCGCCACCCGCGTAGCCCTTGGTAAAACCCAAAATCTGCTCTGCACCTAGCATTATGTAGTCTTATGAAGTCTATATATTGTCTACTCTGTTTACACTGCAGACAGTGGGTCTTTTTTAAAAATCCTGCTCTGAAGTTCCGGGAGGCTCAGAAGCTTGCTCACTACTCTGTGACATTTCACTTGGGTCTTAATAAAATGTATTTATACACCTTTTGCTGGGGGGGGGGTTCTAATGGTGAGAGGAAGCATGCAGCTATCTGCAGGTTTTTGTACAGCAGCTTACTCTGATGGAAGTAACGCAAAGGACAGTAACTGAATGCAGATCATCCTAGGAGGAAGAATCCTCCTCCTCCTCCTGACCATCCCCAGTTGTGCTGCTCGTCAAACTCCAGAGGGGCCTGGGACCACCGGAATGTTAGCACCGCTGCCAAAAAACAAGTCATGTTCGGCTTGTATGTCACGTAGCAAAGTCAGCCTCTAAGCAAGGAGGGAGGGCGATCTCGTGCCATTCGCAGAGTAAAAAGGAAGCACGCTTGTCGTTCTCTGAATGGACATACAAGGTATTTAGAACAAGATCCCCACCCCCTTCCCTCCCCATTCAGGAAAAAGAAAAAGATGACAGTGCTGTGCAATGAGAGAGAGAGCTAAGTTTATATCTCTTCCACTTTCACAGCAGACCATGTGCCTGCATGGACTGTAACAAAAAGAGACTCTCAGCCCAGAGCAAATCAAAGACAGCTGCCTGTCTTCACAGGAACACAGCAAACAATTGGTCCATTTTGCAGTGGATGCCCAGAAGCCATTTCCATCCTTCCTGGGATACCAGCTTGAATACAGAAGGCTCTTTAGCTGCACCGGATCAGCTTTCTTTGGTGCTCTAGTTGCCCCAACTATAATTCCGCGGTTGTGGAAATAGGCTGCTGCTTATACCAGCCTAAGTGTAAGCAACTGGCTTGATGAACAATGAACATATACTGGGCTATTTTATACTTATACTAGCAGAAGTAAATACAGTGACCTGGGCAATCAAGCATAAAATTATCCACAGAGATCCATTTGTTGAGTGGGAATTGTGCCCCTTTTTACATGTAGAGGAGAGGCAGAAGAAGAAGAAGGATTGGGTAGCCACTTGTGGTCTGATCACAGTTGGGAATGTAGGGCAGTTCCAGCATCAACAAAAGCCCTTGTTGTTTATTTGTTTGTTTGTTTGTTTGTTTGTTTGTTTGTTTTTTATACCCCGGCTTTTCCCCCCTGATGGTACTCAATGCAGCTTACAAATAAAAACAAGAATCACTAAAAACATAAATAATTATTAAAAAACAAGCAAACATTAATAGAATTAAAACTATATACATATATAAAATATGTTTAAAACATACAAATAATCACAGAAAAGTTGCTATTTGGCACCAGAGGGAAGCTGACATTTTTTTCCTATTCATTTAGAACCTTGTCCACACCATCAGTTTAGAACAATATATTTAGTAGTGTTCTTACTAATTTGCTGCACATCAAAATGAAAGTGCTCATGTTTCAGAATTCTTGCATTTTCCTACCCATCATGCAACTTTCTCCAGGCAATAAACACAGTTCCTCTCCCAGCTAAAACTCCATGACTGTCCTGGCTCCCACTTGCGGACGTAATACTCAGACTCTCAGCTTGGTTATTACAAAAGGTTTTATTCCAGAATTTGCTACATGACCTAAACATATATCAAGTTAGAAGGTGCCCACTTAGCAGATTATTGCAAAGCTCTAGGATACATGGTTAGGTGTAAGCAAAGACATTGTCTCAAGACTTGACATGCCCCCTGAGCTACCCTTCTGAAGAGCAGGGCGGGCACAATCATTTACACCAATCCCATCCTGAGCCGTGAGAATGGGCAAGGAGGCATGCTTGTGGGTCTGCTCATGCCACCACAACCAGCATCACATCCTTGCAAGACAAAGTCAATAGTGCAAGTTCACTGTCTGACCTGGGGGGGGGGAAGCACTTTGCTACCAAGAGGTGGGGCAGAGCCCAGTTCAAAAACCTTTCTCTCGGCACTCAGGACATCCACTGTCACTGATCTTCCTCCTGGCAAATTGCTGGGCCCCTCCCCAGAATTGGTTTCCCGACTCACATCCTATTCTTCCTTCCCATCTGACCAGCCCTGCCAAAAGCTCTCCATAGGCCTCATGAAAATTTCTACCCTCAGGACTGAATTACTAAACATGCTCTTTATGGAAGTGGGCCCTTGGGTCTAGTCTGGAAACTGCAGCTAGACTGGTGATGGGAAGAAGCTACTGCCAACATATTATACTTGTGTTAAAATACCTGCAATGGCTTCCTATTTGCTACCAGGCCAAATTCTAGTACTAGTGTACTAGTACCCTGAATAACTTAGTCCAGAAGTTTTCAACCTTTTTGGGTCCCTTGACCAACTACATTCTTTCCGTGGCACCCCTGTGGGAGTGCCCAGTTATGTAACCCCTTGCCTGCAGAGCCAGCAGCCCCTCACCCCTTTTCGAACACCCTCCCTTGGGGAATGTTCCCTCAGCCTCCTCTCTTCTCCCTTCTCCTTGGGAGTCCTCTGGGCAGCTAGTCTCTTGAGCTTCCCCACACCACCCCAAAGAGAGGTGCTTCCTCACACCCCCTGGCCAGCCCCAGAGGCACCATTCGCCTGAGGAGCTTGTAGCCAGGGATGCTGCAACCAACAGCTGTGCAAGCCTTTGGGAGGCAGAGATGTGAGAGGCCATCAGAGGAAGGGAGGGAAGGAAAGAGGAACAGAGGCCAGTGCTGCCCCTGGCACTCCTGACCATCATTCAAGGCACCTCAGGGTGCCATGGCACACTGGTTGAAAACCAATGACTTAGTCTAAGGCCCAGGACACCTTAAGGACCTCCTCACCATGTATTTCTCAAGTTGATTGTTGAGATCATCTGGGGAACCACTGTTAATGGTCCCCCATGGACCAGAAGCATGACTCATGCCAATAAGAAGTCATGCTTTCAGGTGATGGTGGACAAGCACTGTTGAAATAAGGGAACACTGTTGAGTTAAAACCATCTTATTTCAGGAGGCCTTTTTACCATGTTTGCTTCTTTGATTGTGATTATATGCATTTACACTTCTGATTTTTTTTCCTGAGGCTTTACATTTTTGTCGTTTAACGTTGATTTTAAAATTTTGTATATTTTTGTCATGGTATGCTGTTTTGAGACCTAAATACTGAAAAGCAGGATTTTAATTTTTTTAAGAATAAATACTATTGCAAGGACTGCATAAAACAAGTCTGGGGTATAGAACAGCAGGCACCTGCCAGATTCACATTACTTGCCTGCACTGCAACGTCCCTGCTGCTTTGTCAACATTTGTTTATAAGGTTTATAATAACCACAGTGGCTGCATAGTCACACAGCATCTGACACTTTAGTACTGAAGTCTTCATCTACTTGAAAAAGCCTTGCAAGCAACAAGGTCAACCTCCCTCCCATGGTTGCCTGCCATTTCAGGACACTGTGAGGCAAATTAAACATTCCAGGCAAATGCACTGAATAAAGCCCCAACATTTAAATCATCATCATATCATATCCTCAGTGAGTTAGACAATACAGGATTGCCTTGGGAGGCTGCTATTTTGAGTCAAGGGAGGCCGTTGCTGAAGCCTTCCTCAGCACACACACACACAAAAATTGTTTTGCTCAAAATTTCCAAGCTGCCTTTCTACATGAACTTATAGGTTCTGAAAGAGGCTGGTTTTAGCTTTAGCTTTGGGTTTTTAAAAATCATTTTCAGGGCATTTTTACATTTTACATTTGCATGCTGCACATGCATAACCAAAAAAAAAAAAATCCCAATGGATTTGACTAAAGGTCCATCTTGTCCAGCAGCCTTTTCCTCACAGTGGCCAAACCACCTCTGACAAAGCCACAAGGATCTGTTTACTGTTGTTTCTTTGCTATTTGTGCTCTCCACCATTATGCAAAGCTAGCTCAGAAGTAGGGACCCAGGTGGCGCTGTGGGTTAAACCACAGAGCCTAGGGCTTGCTGATCAGAAGGTCGGCGGTTCGAATCCCTGCGATGGGGTGAGCTCCCGTTGCTCGGTCCCAGCTCCTGCCCACCTAGCAGTTCGAAAGCACGTCAAAGTGCAAGTAGATAAATAGGAACCGCTCTGGCGGGAAGGTAAACGGCGTTTCCGTGCACTGCTCTGGTTCGCCAGAAGCGGCTTTGTCATGCTGGCCACATGACCCAAAAGCTGTACGCCGGCTCTCGGCCAATAAAGCGAGATGAGCACCGCAGCCCCAGAGTCAGACACGACTGGACCTAATGGTCAGGGGTCCCTTTACCTTTACCTAGCTCAGAAGTGCTTGTACAACCCCACTGAAGAAGATTGCTAACAGCTTCATGGTGAAGGAGGGACAGAACAGTCTGTTGCATCTTGGCCAATAGCCAGTCTGTTGCATTTCCATGCTGTTCATGGAGGAAGGCCCCTTTCTTCCGCCAATTGTTAGCACAGAAGCCAAGTTAGTTGGTGAAGGAGAAACAGATCACACCATCTCTCCTTTGCCAGCCTGGATGAAATGCCACATATTTCCCTTCATGGTTAAATATGGAGGCTGTAAGATGGGGTCCCATTTCATAAAAGAAAGATTAGTAGTACTGCCTTAAAAATACAGTGTAAGAATATGGTGAAATTTGAAGTTTATTAATGTATTAGTATGTCTTCCTCCTACTGGTATCATTCTCACCCAGCCTCAGTTCAAACTATGAGTCCGCCCATAGTATGTGAAACCCTTTCGAGGATACACTCATAGAGGGTTAAGGAATGTTCAAGATTTATTGTTCGTATATTTAAAGTTGCTTACCAGTTGCTTGTTGAAGTTATGCACACATTGTTCAAATTGCTCGTCTTTTGTTTCATCAGCTTTGCCAAGTTTCTGAAGGACCTGCACATGCACAGAAAAAGAGAACAGACAAGGGCATTGAAGTCACAAAATTTGAACATTTGTAACCAATAAAAGACAATTCGAGAGGAGGGGGGGCCACAGTTTCAGCTTTACTGAGTGGCAAAGAACAGGGGCCAAGTTCAAACACTGGGAATGCTGCTTTTAAAGATTCCAGGAAACACTGCAGGAAACCCCCTCTGCTTGGAGAATTTGGATGGCCACTGCCCATTGCAGAAGACAGTATTGGATGAATAGAGTGACTGCGTGTCTTACTTTACTGTGAATAGTCCTCCAGTTTGAAGGGCTTTAAAGGAAAATGAACCATAAGAAGGGAGATGGGACCTTGGACAGCAGAAACCTTGCAGTTGGCCATCAACAGCACTGAACAGCAAGCTGAGCTGTCACACAGATCAGTCCCTCTCATTATGATGAAATGTATTGCATTTCTATATCAATTATAGGAACGTTTTCTAAATTTGCATATAAGCATATGCAAATTATATGCAAACAAGCACCCTCCTTTTTGGGTGATGCATAAATGGCCACCCTACGGACAAGATAGACCAGTGGTCAGTCTTGATATAAGGCAGCTTCCTAACATCAGTAGTTTTCTCTGTGGTTTTCTCTCCTGCATCACAAAGTCAATGTTTAATAGTTAGAAAATTTCAGCTAATAAAGTGGTACTAAATACAAAACTAAACTACTTCAACTATTTAATTTTACACTGCAGACCAGTTTACCAACTCTTTGGAAATGCAACATAGAAATTGAAGGGGGTTCGGATGACTCACAGACTGTATTTCTTATGCAAAACTTATTTGTCCAACCCTTGGCTTCAGAAGAGTAGTACTTAGAAATCTGCAGAACGGGCAATATAAACCACTGTGCAGGTCCCCCAAGAGAAACTTCAGTTAATCTCCTCTCACAAATAGACTATTTTGTGAAAGAGGAAAATTCATATGCTGAAGGCATAAATGTTATCTTCAGATTAAAATAAAATAATTAGAGTTTCAGCCAGAACTGGAACTAGCTTGGGAGATAGTTCTGTTGTTATCATTCTGCCACCAGGAAGGCTTAGAATAACCATGGCAACCAGCCAGGCCTCTCTTAGTACCAAGAGTCCTTTTAACAATCAAGTTCACCCACCATTCCAGGCGGAGTAAATCTTAATCAAGACACTTTATTTATCAGTCCTTCCCTTTTAACACTCTTGATTCAAGTGGGTCGCTGAAAGTGGAGTTGCCCACACAGCTAACCCAAGGCTGTTCAGCTTGAGTGACTGAAGGGGGGGGAGCAGCAAAGGCCACACACAGTAATGTATGTAGATAGCTTCAGCTGCTACAAATCATGCTTAGGGCTGCTTCACACTTAGGGCTGTTTCGGATGTGCATGTAAAATATTTTACATGACCACCTAAAAATGTTACCGGCTGACGCAGCTCATGCGTGAAATCATGAAGTTCCACCTATGAGGGAACTGGTATGGGCAATGGCTACTTATCAAGCGGCAAACCCAATGACACTTATCCAGTGACAAATAACGTATGACACATAATATTTGGAACTGACCTATGGAGAGAAGAAAGTTTGAAGAATCCAGCAAGATCACACACAAGGCCCCTCTAGTCTGGTATTCTGTTTCCAACAGCTTGCCAACCAGATGCCTATGGAAAGCCCATAAGCAGGACATACTGACAACAGTCCTCTCTTGCTGCTCTACAGCAACTGGCTATTCAGAGGCATGCTGCTTGTGATCCTGGAGGTAGTTTATAGCCATCATGACTAGTAGTCATTTAAAGCTACATGGATACGTTCAGCTGATCCATCAAAGCTTCCTGGTTTGCAGGGGAAACTATAGTTTGCCCCTTTCGGAAGCACCAACAAACTATGGCTTCCTGTTAACCAAACATAGAAGCTTCTAATCTCTTCCAATTACACGCAGAGGAAAGGGGGAGTCATTGCCAGTCCTCCGCACTACGGCTCAGACTTCAGAGTATCATCTGAGTGCAGCCATTCTTCCTTAGGGTGCATTAGTATTCCTGCTGTTTAGAAACTATCCGTGTGTGTGTGTGTGTGTGTGTGTGTACACATTCAAGTTTCCTTAAGTGCTACAATGATTGATGAGCAAATCAAGTCTGAGAAGATACAATGTGGGCCAGCTGCATGTTTGAAGCATTCCTGGAGGGAAAAGTGGGGTATCAGTACAGTGGTACCTCGTGTTACGTACTGTCCCCCTTACAAATGCTGTGGGTTATGCGCTCCGCTAACCCGGAAGTAAATGTTGCAACCTTTGCCCCGGGATGTGAGCGGAAGTCACGCTCCGGCAGCGTGGCAGCAGCGGGAGGCGCCATTAGAGAAAGCGCGCCTCATGTTAAGAACGGTTTCCTGTTACGAACAGACCTCCGGAATGGATTAAGTACATAACACAAGGTTCCACTGTATATAAAGAACCTCCTCATTCACCCAACATTGATAACAAATACAGAAGATGGTGGCCACCTCCTTGTTTTTTGGCATGACACAGCTCAAGACACAACCCACATATCAACTACCGGTATTTAGGCCCTGCTTAGAGATACCAACTTCACACTCTAAGAATTCCTAGTATACAGGCACTGAATTTAGACAGAGATCCAAGATTCCTGTTCATTTCACACTGTCATTTTGAATTTAGTCATACATGCACACACATATAGACAGCTGATTCTCTGTAGCATTGCAACATGCATCACAAAGCACTCAGGTTTCAGAGTATCATTCTGTCCAAGTGTGCAAAAACATCACTGAAGACTAGTATTTAATCACTGAGTGGGTGGCTAGCTAAGCAACAACCTCTGCAGAAATTAGAGCTCTCCGAACTCAACCAGTCTGGAAACACAGAAGGCTATGTTAGCAGGGAATGTGATACACACTTGGCCACCAACTTGTGTTTCCACCACGCCTGTTATAAATCCACCTAGCCTTTTGGGGTTGGGGGGGGGAAGTTCTCCTGCTCAAGGCCTTACAGACCCATTTTTTCATAGTGCCCTTTGGGGGCTAATCTAAGTTATCAGATGCCATTATTCCAAGCCAAATGGGTTATTTTGTTGGTATGCTAACTTGTTGGAATTTGTTTTTTCAACTGTTTTAGCTGGTTTTGCTGTTAGATTTTATGGATTTGTATTTGCACATATTTGTAAACCACTTTGAGAAGCAAATTGGCTTTAAAAAGCAGTCTAATAAATAATAAACAGAATGCACACTGCACATTTTGAAGACTATTCCTGAGACAGCATTTTTAAAGCTGCATTTTGCATGCATACCATGCATAAGAAATCAAAGGTACACAATTGTCTGCTACTCCTTTTTTAATATCCTGCCACCCATTGGAGGGTAACAATTCATGCTGTGCTCTCTCTCTCTCTCTCTCTCTCAAACACACACACACACACACACACACATCACTTCTATCCATCACAATTGCTTGCAACCTTCACCAAGGTTGCAAACAGCAGAGCAGGTGAACTCAGCAGCTATGCAGGATCAATCTGCCAAGTCATTTTTCATTTGCTCCACACATCCCCTGATCAGGCTGAGAAGATTAAGGTTTATCCGCACATATTTAAAGAGTCCTCAAATCAATTTTCTCATAGCAATACAGCATTACTTGACAAAGTTTACAGGGCATAT
This sequence comes from Darevskia mixta, assembly GCA_034641385.1. Lineage (NCBI taxonomy): Eukaryota > Metazoa > Chordata > Lepidosauria > Squamata > Lacertidae > Darevskia > Darevskia mixta. The sequence goes on along the minus strand of JAWWNH010000001.1, from coordinate 5,737,094 downwards.
CACTTTGCAGGTAGGGAGCAGGGAAGAATGGGGATAGTTAAGTGTGTGTGTCTTCAGCTCTTACACCAGAATGCATTTGAAAAGCCAAATCACAAAATTTCAATCCTTTCTAGGAAACGCACAACTCTGGATAAGTGGTCTAGAGAGCTCCATGTTCCAATAGCTATCACAATGAGAGACAGTAAAATCAAACTCCAAGAGCAAATTCTGGTGGCTCTTTCAAAATATTGAGGTGGTCATATTTATAGTTTCACACTAGAATCATAGAGTTGGAAGAGACCACAAGGGCCATCCAGTCCAACCCCCTGCCAAGCAGGAACACCATCAAAGCATTCTTGACAGATGGCTGTCAAGCCTCTGCTTAAATACAGAAAGTGTATTACAGAAATACACTAAATACAGAAAGTGTAAGAGTAAATGGCAAAGCTGAAAGGAAACAGAATGTGTTTTTAAAGATTTTTAAGCTTCTAGGCAGCAGTGTGTGGGCTGTAGTTTGGAAAACCCTAATGCAGAGTCTTGAGAACACAAAAGGAGTTGCACACTTCTTTGGCTCCCAGCTACCATCCTCAATTAGAACAAGGGAATAGCTAATACAAAGAGCCATTTCAAAAAGCATAGGCTGACTCACAGGTAAAATGATCAATTCTAAACTGGGGAAAGGGTCATTTAACCAAGATAAGAACGCAGAATGTTACAAAAGCTCAAAGGTGACACAGAACAAGCAACTAATGTAAAAAATGCGGCCATAAAAACAGGCATGGAACAGTCTGCTGAAGGTCTATCTAGGGCACATGTGTATGAGCTCAAATAGCCTGCATGAGCTCAAAATTTATGTGAAGCTATATTTCCCAAGAAGCCTGATTGATTGATTGATTGATTGATTGATTGATTACTATGTATTTGTAATAGTTCAGCTTTGAGTTTGCAATGGTTCAACACAGAGGGCCAAATGAGATGAAATATGAAATTGGTCTTTCCGTTTTAAAACATGGACAGTTAAAAAAAAAATGCAAATTGGGATCACAGCAAGTGGGGAAGAAGGAAATTAACCTTTTCCTCCCCTGTCATGGTCCTAAAAAAATCATTTCTGGGAAACTTCCTCCTAATGCAAAAGAGCAGCTTCTGAGGAGCAAGTGCAGAAAAAGAGGAAAGGGTTAAATTTCTCTGCCTGCTGTAAATTCACAATAGTTGCAATCCTTCTGTCCCAAGAATCTATTATTTACAAAACTTCAGGACTGGGTTTAGCCAGCTTTAACCAAATACTGAATGTAACTTCTCTTCACTCCAAAACCAACTAGGACAGGCTTCCTCAAACTCTGCCCTCCAGATGTTTTGAGACTATAATTCCCATCATCCCTGACCACTGGTCCTGCTAGCTAGGGATCATGGGAGTTGTAGGCCAAAAACATCTGGAGGGCCGAGTTTGAGGAAGCCTGAACTAGGACTATGGTGATTTAGATTCAAATTCCTACTCAGCTATGAAGCTAAACAGATGACCTTGCTCTCTAACCTACCTCACAGGGTTGTTGAAACAGGAAGTGGAGGATGAGACCGAGGATAAAAAGAGGGTTGAGAGAACTACCGTATTTACTCGAGTCTAATGCACCATCAAATCTAATGCGCACCTCAATTTTCAGAACCTTGAAACCAAAAAAAAAAGTGTTTGCTGGCGATTTAAATGTGCCATCAAATCTAATGTGCACCTTAATTTTCACAATGTAATTTTGCAAAAAAAAAAAAAAAAAAAAAAAAAGGGTGGGCATTAGATTTGAGTAAATAAGGTATATAAGGTGCCCTGAACTTCTTGGAGGAAGGGTGGGATAAATCTGAAATAAATATGTATTTTAGACAAATTTGAAAACAGTGTTAGAAACTCCAATATATAAGCTAGGCACCAAATGGCTCCTTATACCAGAGTTAAGGTTACCCAAACGGAATGCCTAGTTGCCATTTTGGGGCCAGGTGGCTTGAAATACTTATTTTTCAATACGACTTTTTGGTCCCTTGAATTCATTCTCATTGTGCAGATACAATATAATGGATAGAATGTGTTGCTAGTGTGGGAAAACAGTCAAGATCCAAGGATCCCCAGGCACGCACCTCCAGATGATGGAGATGTCAGGCATCACCCTGGCACCCGGGCATCTTCACTTGGTTACAAAGCGGCTGATAGCCAGGTGCAAAATGCACCTGGTGAATTTTGAATGCTCTCTGAAAACCGCACAGGCTATACCACTTCTTGCAACTGTTGACTTTCTAAGAGACAGAATTCAGGCTTTATATGTTACCAGGTTCTTAAAAGGAGAGTCCACTGTAAGAGTGTGTAGATCAGAATATATAAAGTGCTGTTTGTAGGCATGCATGGTGTGCAAAAGCCCTGAAAAGCCTTGAATTGTTGGGAGGAGGGACACAGTTAAATGGCTCTTAATCTCAGGGATTTCCAGCAACTGGAAGGTAAAACTACTGTTCCAAACCCTGTGCCTCTGTGATGATGGTCAACGCCTTATATCAGCCTCTGTCGTGTCCCCAATGGTAACTGTAGCTAGCCGTCAAGAACGCACGCCACTCCGAGAAGTCAGCAGAAGATGTCTTGAAGTTTATTGTACAGCACACAGAGAAACGTGGAAAGTCCGTGAGGATTCTGAGGAGGCCATCTCAGAATCCCCCTTATGTACACCTTGCTGGGTGACTCCCAATTCCCCCCTCCCTTCTGCCCTAAAGGTCCGGGGTTAATCCTCTTCCCCACCCGGGGTGGCTTGGACAAAAGAGTTAACTGCTCTGGTCTACCTGCACTATTCATGGGTGCTTTTTACATTGTTATTGCGATGCTGACGGTTCCCGCCCGCCGCTGATGATTTGCGGTTCCCTTCCGCACCTGGGGTTGGGCCATCAGGTACGCACCCATCCTGGGGTTGTTTACCCCTTGAGGCATGCCTGGGCGAGGTCGGGACTTGCTGCGCTCGGTTTAACCCCTGCGCGCCTGGCTCCGCTGTCGCCCCCTTTCCTGGCCCGCTGCAAGGTTCCCCTTCCTGGCGCCCGCATGGCGCGACCCTGTCTAGTCGGGTCACGACAGCCTCCCCCAATCTGGTGCCCTATAGTTATTTCTCACTAACCACATGGCCAATGGTCAGGGGTAGTCAGAGTTGGAATCGTATAACATCTAGAGGGCATCAGATTGGGGAGGGCTGCCTTATATTACAAACCATCCCACTTCAGGCCATTGCCATATTTTGCATGTGGAAGGGCTTCCTATGCAGGATCTGCTCCTAAAAAAAATCAGACAGAATTCAAAATCTCTGCAAGGGGGTCCTCTTGGAGAGGCAGATGGTGCAGCAGATATTTGGCTCCAGCATCAGGAGAAATCGCCATTCAGAGGGAGGGAAGGGATGTTTGCTGTGCACACACCACGGCAAACAGGGAGGTGGTGTTGGCTCTTGACAAGAGGCAGCACCCAACCCCTGGGAATTGGAACGGGACCCAACCCAAGATGAAGTGGGAAAGTTCAACTGACCTTCCCACCCAAGTGTGTCCACAAATCAGATCCAGACAGATCCTCGAGAGAAATGCTTTGGTACAAAACCTTTTGCTGAAGCAGCAGATGGCAAAGAACGCAAGCAACATCAGTTATGTGTGTCCGTTTTGGCCACTAATGAACTGTGAGCTCATAGGATGACATCCATCCCCTGGAGAAGTAAGTGCAAGTGGTGTCAGATTAGACCGTTCCCAGGCAGCTATTGGCGTTCTGCTCTCCCCCATCCTCCCCCTGCGTAACGCCGGCGCGCTTAATCTGCCGGATCATTGCAAAGCCAGATAAAGTTAGTTAGGATTGAAACTTCAGGCTCTTTGCAGCTATAAATGGAGCAGATTTGCCCAAGCAAAGACAGTTGATGGAAAGAACCTAGAAGAAGTCAATGTAGCACCCAGGATTGACTCACAATGGCAGGAATTTGTTGTATGGTTGGAGGAGGAGGGGGAAACACATAGGAGGCTGAACCAATGATCGGGTTGCATTTAAACTGTTGAATAACCAACAGCTCCTTGCTTCTGCCACAGTGCCACATTCCTCCTGGTACCTTCCATTTACCATTTAACACCCAGAGATCAGCAATGCAACACAGAGCATGCAATTGCCCCCATATCACTGATGCAGTGTGAAAAATAATGTTATACCCATTTTGCAGATATGGAAGTCTATTAGCAGGATATGACTTTTCACCTCCAATATCCTGGAACATCCTGGAATTTTCAATATGGATTTTGGCAGAGACTTCCATAGGCCAGTTTTTTGTTTTGTGTTTTGTTTTGTTTTGTTTTGCCCAGGATGCTCACTGTCTAAAACCAATATCCATACCATAAGAAGCTGAACAGAAATTCCACCAATGCAAATAATGGAGAGAGACCAAGACAGCAAATTAATCAATAGGCTCAAGACATGCAAGACACCAGCATCTTCACAGACATTCAATAGAGACAAAGGAAATGCATATGGGAGAGGGAACCACAATATGGTGACTTGCTCTACCCCTTGACCTAGAACATCCGAAGAGAGCCTACCTGGGTCCACTGAAATATATCTAGGGTTCTATCTATGCAAGCAGGAGTCCCACATAAGCTTTATCCACATTTTGGTGAATGCACAGGGATCATAATGCTCAGAAACTTTAGCTAGCGCAGAATTCAGTGCCCAGGTTGCTCACCGGGGTTAAGATGGTTTTAACACATTACACCAATCCTGGCCCAACTGCACTGCTCCAATGTGTTTCCGAACCCAATTCAAAGCGATGGTTTTGACCTATGAAGCCTTAAATGTCTCAGGGCCGCCATACCTCAAGGTCCACCTCTCCCTACATGAACAGACCCGGACCCTAAAATCGTCATCTGTTGCTCATCTTTGTGTGCCTCCTCCATGAGATCTTCTGGCCTACTGCATCTACTTCTGGGATAAAAAATATCCTTAAGAAAATGCGGCACAAAATTCTCCAAGTGAGGAAATACTTAATATGAGGCACACACCTTGAATAATTTTGCCCTTAAGAAGCTAAGAAGCTAGACTGAAGTTTTATTTTAATTTATTTTCCTCACTCAAAATAATAAACCATTGTATCTTCTGAGAATATCTTCTGTTACAAAGATACAATGTGGGGATGGCAGCCATTTCTAACTGTATTGATGGTATAAATATTTTGCTTGTCTTATCTTACAAAGGAGTGCTTGTTAGCTGTATTTTGAGAAAACAATAATTTTCTGGAACTGAGATTACCGCAGTAACATCAAGGCCCGAAGCTCAAAATATATTGTTGTTGTTATATTTATTTATGCCCCGCCTTTTTTCCTGGCAGGGCCTCAGAGAGATGATTATCTTAGGATGTTGCAAGGAGCATCTTGTGGACAGTAACACTAAAGACTAATGGATTTGTTGTGGCATAAGCTTTTGCAGCAGCTATATACCGGGTGTACCTACCCAGTGGTGGGACTTTCAGAACAGCTTCCTTTGTCACAAAGACTAAACCCACAGAGAAGGGAGGACCAATTGGCCTTTTGAAAGATTCCACAAGACTCAGGGTGCACTCAGACATGGAGATTATTGCAGTCGTCTTCCTGGTTATGATGTTAGCACTTCTGTTTGTTCCAGGTTCTAATGTTCCTTGTACATTACATTGCCTGTTCTGCTGTGGAACTGTGGCTTTTTCATCAGTGCATAGCCATGTAGCACCAAATTTCATTCACACCTGCGGTGTGACACAATGGACATCATGGGACATGTTGCCACTCTTTATGGTGTTTCTGTTCCCCAACTCATCCCCCATCCGCATGATGGAAAAGAACTGTATGCAAGAATACTACCCAACTTGGTCACATGCATGATCCAAGAAAACAGTGGGGAAATTACAGTGCAAAACTCCTACAATTTTCCAGGTTAACAGGACTGCAAGCGGATTCTTTCTGAAAGCAATTAACACAGAAATGAGCAGTAAACATCCACTAAGTTTCTGGAAATGGCTTTTCTGTTGTGTGAAAGATGACATAAAGCATGAAAAATATCAGGTAAGGCAACATTGGGAAGATGGAATAAAGTTCCATCTGAACACAGCCTCATTGTGATTTGTATCCCTGCCCTAGTTTTCTGAACAGAAAAAAATATCAGGGGGAAATCAATCTGAGCATGATAAATCTCTTCTGAACTACATTTTCAAACAGTATCTTTCACAGCTTTTGAACCAGCAGGTGTGTGTTTTAGAGAGGAATAGCTGCCGTCTTTTTCTGTGCTGCTTCAACACAAGCAGAGGGCTCTGTCATAAGATATGAAGCCAACCCTGTCCAACGGTGCACCTTTCACCTTCATAAAGGCCTCAATCCATCTTGCGTAGTTTTCTGGTAAAGCAAATTTTATCTGACAGCAGGAGAAAAGCTTCAAATGGCCTTTAGGTCATGCCACAGCAGCGAGCTAGCTCGGAAAGTGGCAAGGAAAGAACATTAGGTCAGACAGGCAATTAGTCCCTTGGTTTCACCCACCCACCTTGCCCTCCCTTTACCTACAAAATACAGGGATTCCTTCTGAGGGTGACCACAACAATGTCTAAGGCTGTTGCTGCCCCCATCCCAGGAGACAGAGGGTGAGATTCAACACTGAATGCCCCATTGGTGCAAAAACATTGCAGCTTGCCAGTTGAAATAACCCCCCTCACCTGTCCCACTATTTGGGGGGGGGGGTTCTGACCCCCCAACCCAATTTCAGGGGGCATGAAGAGGAGGGGGGAAGCCTGCAAGTGGGAGCTCTCATGCAGCCTTGTGCTGACTGAACTTGACAGGTGAATCCCACTCAAAGCCACACCGGAGCAAAAGGATAAGGCATCTTCTTGCATTGCACCCTACCGCCACTTAGTAAATGACACAGCTATTTATTTTGAAAAGCTGCAATTTCCCCACCAATTCAGATGCCCAACCTTATAATGATCATGTCTCTCTGGAAGTCCCTGTTGCTATAGACCAAACATAATGGCCTGGGCTCACACATCACATGAAACAGGTAGATAGCCGTGTTGGTCTGTCATAGTCAAAACAAAATAAAAAAAATTCCTTCCAGTAGCACTTTAGAGACCAACTAAGTTTGTTCTTACCAAGAACAAACTTAGTTGGTCTCTAAGGTGCTACTGGAAGGAATTTTTTTATTTTGTTTTGACATCACATGAAAGCAAAGGATGGCTAACGTTGAACGAGCAAATATGCGGCTGCACAAAGAGAAACTATCAGGCTTAAGGGCCTTTTTATTAAAGCAGATTTTGTGCTTTCTCAGTCGTCCAAGTACAGCTAACATCTCATGTACTAGAGCTGAGGTTAAGCCACATGGTCACTATTCTTCTAAACCTACTCAATATAAATCCATGAATTACTCAGTTTCAAATTGGGACTGATCAACAGTACATGAGTGATTTCCTAAGTCAGGTAAAAATGAAATCTGATCACGCATTCACAGATGGATACGACTCAAACAATTTGTTCTAATTAAAATGCATCGTTGTTTCTACACTGTGGCAGCAGGAGCTACTCGCTATCAACAGTCAAGTGTTCTATAACCTGAATTTCCCAACATCAGTTTTAAGTGCTGTTCAAAATTCAGAAGCAAGAACCATGTAAAAATATAAAACTTTTTGAAGGAGATAAAAACAACCTGTAAACAGGGAAAGGAGAGAAAACCATGTTTCAATATTTAAGTGTGAAGAAGACAGAACAATGTGATTACCTACAGCCACAGGTTTACAAAAGTAGGAAAACATTTTCTATCGAGAACCACATTCTCATTGGGCAATGTGTTACTCTGTGAAGTTCTTCACTTCTTTATACGGAAAGCTTTCTAACATCAAGAGCAATTTTGCAAGCACTTTCATTGGGAGGTGGGGGGATTGAGACTGGCAGACATGCAGTAATGCCCACATGAAATAACCAGAGGTCTCTTCTGTCCTTAGTGAATATTGAATACAAGATTTAGAATGTTAATGGAAGTTTAGACTTAAGTGAAGTTTCTTGGGAAGGAGAATTTCAGTTCCAGAATCCTTAGCAGTTTTCTGTCTCATTAGGAACCCTAATAAGTTTCTCCTTTTTGCCACCAAAATAGCCTTGTTCCTGATTACTGGAGAAAATGCCTTATTTTTCCAACACAGGCCATAAGAATGGTAAAGGCAGTAAGCAAAAAAGAAAAAGGCTGTTTTAAGCCTGTGATCTTGTGTCAAATTGGTTTTCTAAATTAGGCATTGACATTTCCCTGAACCAATGTCAGTCTCTCAGGGAAGCCTCAGTTACTAGGGCTGTTCACGTTGCATCTAATTATAGTTTTTAACTTTGGAGGGAATAGACAGAAGAGGATTACAGAATGGTTTCTGGTGCTTCCTATTCAGCTTTCTTACATGCTCAACATGCAGGTCCTCTTCTGGAGAATAATCTTGATTACCATCTGCCAGGTATACTCCTGGTAATCCAAGAAGCACAGTTCCTCCATCAGCAAAATTATTATTATTATTATTAGAATTAGAATTAGAATTATTAGAATTTATATACCGCCCTCTACCTGGAGGTGTAGCAACATTGTTTTCAGGGCCTAATTCATAAAGAGACAGGGAGAAGGATTCAAGCTTACCTAGTGTCACCTGAAAAATATGTTTTTATATGTGTTGGTAGCCACCCAGAGTGTCTGGGGCAACCCAGCCACATGGGCAGGGTATAAATGTTGTTGTTGTCATTGTTGTCGTCATTAATTTATTCCCATTGTTACAATTTTTCACTTTGGTACACATCTCCCACCTTAAACAAGCATTACACAAACAAGTATCTCAAACACATGCCTGTAAACTACAACCAGGGCCGGCGCATCCATTAAGGCGAACTAGGCAGTTGCCTAGGGCACCAAAATGGAGGGGGCGCTGGCCAGCCTGCCCCCCGCCGCCGCCCGCTGCCCGGTGCCGCCCCAACCAGCGGCGGAGCAAGCAGCTTGGGGCGAAAACCGCGGCGGCGGGGGCGCCAAAATGGAGGGAGCACTGGCCAGCCTGCCCCTCGCCCCCACCCGGTGCCGCCCCAACCAGCGGCGAAAACCACGGCGGCGCACCATAAGTCATGCGTAATGACATCACGTGGCCCGCCCCCTCGCCTAGGGTGCCAAAATCCCTAGCACCGGTCCTGACTACAACTTCATTTCTTTCATGAAACGAGCGGGTTTTTATTGACACACATTGTGTTTGCCAGCAATTAAGCAAAGTGTCACTGCATTCTTCATCCTTACAGGTACACATTAAACATTAAGCTATAGCTGCATTCTAATGCGATCTGCTATGTGAGGGCGGTTTACAAAATAAAAACACAAAAGTACATAACACAGTAACATATAGGGGCACCATCTATGGAGGGTCATGGGGGCCAGGGACCCCCAATACTTTCAAGAAGGTGCCATCCCCCTCCCATTTCCCCAGTTATTCTCAAAAGAATGCACCAGTACGAAGATGCTTGGCCCTGCCACATCCTTATGAGCATCGCCAGGGACCCGGCAGGATGAACCAACTTCGCCCTGCACATCCCTTTGATGATCATCAGAGCTCCTTCCCACAATAAGTTAAATAGATTTTGTGAAAGGCTGGACACACACGTGCACAGCCTTCCAAGTCAGTGTTTTCAACATTTACAATTCTTGCTAAGAACCCTAAAGAAGCATGTTGCAAATCCAGCATCTCTCCATTTCCTGCCTTCTTCCTGCAGGCCCAATTACAGATTCACTCACTTCTACTCTCCATAAATATTTTGTGCTCTCAGATAACAGAGATCTGATTTAAAGATCAGCAGGTTTTATTTTTGACAACACTGGGAAAGGGCTCGATTACCAAGCTTGGACATGAAGCCTTGTTTGCTCAGTTCTGGGTTCGAAGGGTGGTGACAGATGCTGAATATATTACATGCAAGTGGATAAGAGCTGTCATTGTCGGATGGACTGGAGCAAGACACAATGGAAAGCTTTTGCCGCTGCAACTCAATAGGAGCTCTGTTGAGAAATCCACAGTATAGTTTCTCTTTATCTCTGCCACCTCATTGGATATATTCATTCGGGTTTGCTGTTGTTGTTGTTGTTGTTTAAAAAAGGGCATGTCAGAGAAACAACAGAGAAATGATTATTTTAATTCATACGACAGAAGAGGTCAACGAAAAAGCCGCAGAGCTTCATGAACTTCTCATAATATGGATCTTCTAAAGAAATGTGAACCTCAAAGGCATGGATTCAGAAGCATGTGTGAAAGTGGAGGAGAAGAGGTTGCCCTGGTCTGTCTACTTGAGAGGGAGACAAAAAAAACCTTCTTTGAAGTATTAGAGATTAGCTGTGGTCTATCCCAGTGGCATAGGAAGGGTGAATGACAGGATTAAAATGATTATGAAGATAAGCAGGCATAAACCTCAGTAGTCTTTACGTCATAAAACAACAAACTACAGTTATAGTTTGAGACTAGTTTTGATATTCTGTTTTTTGGTTAAACTGTAGCTTGTGATCCTAGTTTATAGACAAACCATGGTTAGAACAAACTAAAGCTGGCCACTGTGTCTGAATGTGGCAAATTATAATTTGCTTGAGGCATGGTTTGCCCACAAATCAGGATCCGAGGCTACAGTTTGAGCCTGGTTTGGGGGCAGACCATGGTTTGGCCAAACCAGAGTTTGCTGTATTTGGAAACAATTAAAAACTATGATTTTATACTAATTCAAAGTAGATGCTTCTAGCCTTCTATCCTCCATCCATAAGAAGCTAAGAAAGAAGTGTGTGAAGCCAATGATCACGCCTGATCATCATCAGGACAACACATATTTTGTCATGTCTGAATTCAGCCTCTTTGAACAAGGAAGCCTTTTTTTGTTGCTTTTTTTTTTTGCAACTCATTGGTCACATGCCAAAATATGTTATGACCTCCATTCTGGATTTAGAGAGGTATCACGAATGCATCCAGGTCTTATTTTGGATTAAGAGGGATGACAGCACTTCCTGGTGTGGTTCTAGGAAATACCCAGAACAGCAAGCAAGGACAATCAATTCTTCAACTTTTCACCTACAGGAGACCATTACAAACTTATACATTTGTATTTTGGGGCACCATATAAATTGACATTAGAACTAAACAGCATAATCAAAAAGCATGCTGGATGAAGAATTCCGGCACACAACTGTGCCAGGAAGACTAAAGAAACAGAGATGCTGAATTACGTTGCCCTCAAATGAGTTTAGACTCTTCCCCAAAAAAGTCTAACATAATGTTATAAGCTGGAGATGCTGCATTATCTTGATGGACATCATCTGACAGCACAAAATGTCCTTAGCTGTGCTTCAGTGTCTTACATAAGGGTCAGGAAGAGCTCAACATAGCATTTTGAATGTTCAGAATATAAAACTGTTTTTGTTTAGACTGTGAGGTTACAAACGTCCATTAGACTATCGCTGCCGTCAAGGTACACGTATTGGGGCATTTACACCAAAGTAATTGCCATCTGCCCTGCGATTATGTGCAGAGAAGGATGCAGTCATCACATGAAAGTGTCCTGATGTAATCTAAAGAGTTGGCTCAGATTAAAATAGAGGTGAGTTTGTAAGGAAGGAAAGGAAGCAATTCCTCTTCTTGACATAGCAACAAGGAAATGAAGCAAAATGCAAGGAACTAAGTTGGCTACAATATATATTCCACATACTATTCACCACCTTTACTGCATTTCTTTTACAGCAGAGGAAACAGCACAGATCTTAGAACTGACTGCAGAACACCATGCTGTTAAATTTTACTTCCTTAATTATTTGTATGTAGCTTACATGCAAAAAAAAAAATCTTTCTCAATTCTAACATCAACACAGTGACAAAACTATGTAGGCTGGGGAAGGCAGATGGCAGCACAGGATCTACTGGGAAATCTTTGGGTGAATTGGGAGTTAGAAATCCTTGCCCAATCTTTTTTAATGATGGCAGCTATAAAACCACATGTGCTATACTGCTGAAATGAAGAGAACTGGGCAGTGGAGTATCCAGGAGAGGATTTATGCATGGAAGGACTGAGAACTCAGTTCAGATGGGGCATTTGGAACAATCTCCTGGAATCTGAACTCTTTCAGCCAGTGTGGTGTAGTGGTTAAGAGCAGTAGACCTGTAATCTGGGGAACCGGGTTCATGTCTCCGCTCCTCCACATGCAGCTGCTGGGTGACCTTGGGCTAGTCACACTTCTTTGAAGTCTCTCAGCCTCACTCACCTCAAAGAGTGTTTGTTGTGGGGAGGAAGGGAAAGGAGAATGTTAGCTGCTTTGAGACTCCTTCGGGTAGTGATAAAGCAGGATATCAAATCCAAACTCTTCTCTTCTTCTTCAGTGTATGTCTTTTGCACCAGCCTCAAGATTCTACGAAGAAGATTGTGCAAAGCCAAAGTCTGCTAACTCCTGCTTTAGAGTAATCCAAAAAGCCCTTGAAGAAATATTGCTGTCTTATACCAAGTTCGACCATTAGTCCCTCTAGTTCAATACTATCTTTTCTGAAAGGCATTTGCTCTCTGAGGTCTCCAGCAAGTCATTCCCATTCTTGGTGCCAGAGATCCTTATCACCAAGGATGCTGAAGATTGAATCTAGGATCTCCTGCATGCAATGTATGTCCTTGGGCACTGAACTAAGGCCTCTCATCCTTCCATCAAGGATCTACCCTCCTGACTTCAAAAATTAAGGTCTGGTTAATACCCTTAAGAGAACTATATACAGCAAACCCCATACATTTCTACTGCACCTGGGATAGCTCAGTCGGTAGAGCATGAGACTCTTAATCTCAGGGTCATGAGTTTGAGCCCCACATTGGGCAAAATATTCCTGCATTTCAGGGGCTTGGACTAAATGACCCTCGTGGCCCTTTCCAACTCTACAATTCTATGATTCTACCACTTAACACATAACACACGGCACATCTGCACACAATCTTTGCCTCTTGAAAAATTAAGGTCATGCCAATATAAGACTGTACAGCCTGTATCGTTTGTCATGTCATTTTAAGCTCCTCCTTCACCACATGCAGAAAGCCAGCTGGAAGACAGATTCCATGAAGGACTGGGGGGAGAAGAGGGGAGTTTTCTTTAATATCAGCTAGCAGAGAAGCCATTTCCTATAAGCCCCACTATCAATTTGGAACAGGTGACATGTAATGGCCTCTCCAGGCACTGCTCCATCACCCTGTCCTTTCAAAGGCTCGGATCAAAAGTCATACAACCAAGTAAAATGCTGTGGATACACTAGACGCTGTTTGGCAGCCAGGCGGGTATATGGTCCCATCCAGCACCAGGTGTAAATCCTTTATGCCTCCAGATGAGGATGTGCAACAGACATTCCTAAAGAGTTTGTTGACACACATGGCAAAGCCTGACAAAGAACATGTTGCTATTTAAATGCTGCCCCCCATACAACTCTCAAATTTCTTCCATTAAATAGAACACCCCACAATTGCTCACTTTTAGGCCTGGATGGTGGGGCATATGCCCTAGGAGGCAAGTTAGGGAGGCAACAAACAGCACCCTGTATGTGCAAAAGATGAGAGGGGCATGCTGCAGTCACAGCACACCCTCAGTGACTCCTTGTGTTCTGGTTAGCAAAATGTGTCGGTCCAGCACTGAGCACTTTCACCCTTCCTCGTTGGCTTTGTGGTGTTCTCCTTCACTTCGTCTACTTGGCAGTATCTTATTGAATTCAAGATGCAGTCTATTGTAAGAGAAAGCAAACAATGGCTTTGTGTGTCCACAGGCAGACACTATGGAATGAAGGTTTAAGGGATGCTCTTGAGTGATTCCTTGGAGACCAGTAATGGTACAGGAAGCCTTCCATCTTTACATCACCACTAAAATCCTAAGCCATGTGACCAAAAAGTTACTGTCACAGGATGTTCACTCATTAGCCTAATGTACCATATTTTTCCGTGTATAACACGACCCCCTATTTTGGGGGACTCAAAGTTGATAAAATGGGAGGGGGAGATTGCCAGGACTTGTTAAGCTTTGGGGGGGGTTGCCCACACTTTTTGAGCTTTTTGTGGGGGGAATTGCCAAAAATCACTCACCAGAATGAGTCCTGGTCGCTGCAAGCTGCAGCAAATCACCCTCACGATTGGCGCAGCAGCAGCCAATCAACAGCAGCCCTTGACATAGCCACCAATCAGCCGCCCAATCACCGCTTTACTTCTGCTCGTGGCTAAAACCAATCGCCCATCACTCCTCAGCACTACCCATGTATAAGACGACCCATGATTTTTAACATGGTTTGGGGGTAAAAAAAAAACCACCTAGTCTTATACACAGACAAGTATGGCATGTGAAGACCACAACTCTAAAAGAAATGATTCACGCTAGAACATCCACATCATAGGAACAGAAGAATTTCACTTTTAAGTGTATATGGGCATATGTAGTTTAGCCAATAGTACTTGAATGTCAGCAGGGAGATGGGAAGACCAAGCTGATGTCAGAGTTCTATTCCAAAATAGATCCTGAATATTAAAATTTGTTTCAGCTCTCCAATTGCAAGATCTTTGCCTTTCCTGCCAGGAATTTCTCTTTATTACAGACCTATTATTTTCTTCTCTTTTTTTACACACATACTACCAGCATCTAAAATTGAACTGTAAAAAAATACCTGTGATTGTAAATGTCATGGGGTCTAAGCTACTGCTAGGAAGACAGTGGGGATGTGTTGCTGTCAGTCAAATACCCAGCCGAGAGGGTGTTGCTGTATCGGACACCATTGTCAGCTGTCATCTTTAGAGCCAAGTGTCTATTCTCAGCCATCCTGGTTCCTGCCATCATCATTCATAAGCACAGGACAGTCACCATACATTACCATACCCACTCCCAGATGTTGTCCCTGCCCACACAAGACAACTCATATTACACATCTGGGGATGGTTAAATACATTTAAGAGTGGAAGACTGAGCTGACTCACAACAGAAAGCAATTGTGTGGAGGACTGAGAAGGCGTAACCCAACACACTAGCACTATAACCCTAAGCACACTTTCTAAAGAATGCATCTATTGAAGTCTGTAGGACTCTCAAAGTAAACAGGAATAAAATCAGGAAGTAAGGGTGCTTATACGGGGCTACTGAATTTGGACTCTTGCACAGAATATGCCTGCTGAGCTTCTCAGGTTGCGGTTGTTGGTTTAAAAATAAACAAACGTTCTTGGTGCTTGTGGATTAAAAAATATTGAAAACATTTAAGCTATGTTTGCCAAAGGGCTAGAAACTTAAAGGGATCCTGGGAAAGTTCAGGGAAAGTTCTGCTGGGTGATGACTTCATGAATAGGAATAATAGAAAATAGAAAGAATTTAGTAGTATGAGCCATAAGGTCATGTGCTTGGGGGATGCCATATTTTGTGATTGGCTGGGGATTTGACAGCTGAGATCTAAGAGGAGGAAAGGTCTGAGGATCATGGCCGATTGCCATGACAACGATGATGTTACGTGACTGCAAAGAATGCAAGTGCAGGATTTTTGTGGGTGGGTGATTTTTGCTGTTTGCTTTGTGTGCGGTGTATTCAGCAGGGAATTTCCAATGCGGGCTGAGAAGTAGGCACTACTGGTGAATTCCATTTCTCATCATTATTAAATGATACATTTAAAACTAAGATCATGGCCACTGGTCCCATCACCTCCTGGCAAATACAAGGGGAAGAAATGGAGCCAGTGAGAGATTTTACTTTCTTGGGTTCCATGATCACTGCACATGGTGACAGCAGTCACAAAATTAAAAGATGCCTGCTTCTTGGGGAAAAAGCAATGATAAACCTAGACAGCATCTTAAAAAGCAGAGACATCACCTTGCCGACAAAGGTCCGTATAGTTAAATCTATGGTTTTCCCAGTAGTGATGTATGGAAGTGAGAGCTGGACCATAAAGAAGGCTGATCGCCGAAGAATTGATGCTTTTGAATTCTGGTGCTAGAGGAGACTCTTGAGAGTCCCATGGACTGCAAGAAGATCAAACATTTTAGAGTTAAAGATTTAATTAATACAAGCCTTATTTTGTTGAGCTCATGTTTTATATATTTTATACATAATATCTGTTCGGAAATGTTTGGTTTGTTATGCCTAATAAAGGTTATTGAATTGAATTGAAGAAGATCAAACCTATCCATTCTGAAGGAAATCAGCCCTGAGTGCTCACTGGAAGGACAGATCCTGAAGCTGAGGCTCCAATGCTTTGGCCACCTCATGAGAAGAGAAGACTCCCTGGAAAAGACCCTGGTGCTGGGAAAGATTGAGGACAGATGGAGAAGGAGACGACAGAGGACAAGATGGTTGGACAGTGTTCTCGAAGCTACCAACATGAGTTTGACCAAACTGCGGGAGGCAGTGGAAGACAGGAGTGCCTGGCATGCTCTGGTCCATGGGGTCACGAAGAGTCGGACACAACTATACGACTAAGCAACAACAACAACAAGATTTAAAACACATGAGCAAAGCTATACCAGTTCATAATTCAATGGCTGCAATGTAATACAAGTGATGAATTGTATACAAATCACGCAGACCTGAGTAATAAGTTAAGAAATGAGAAACTAATGAATGATGCACATGCAGGAGCCAGCCATCTTTTACACATAGATGTTCACATTCTCTCCCCACAAAAAAAGAAAACTCGCTTTTTCAATTATGTAGAAACAGCAACAGTGCCTAAATACATTATATGGGGGAAGAACAATAGAGAAGGTGCAAAGAGCTTACAAACAATTGTGGCTGCAAGAACTATGGCAGGAATGGTGTATCTGTGTCCCTGGAGACATTATTGGACTAAAGTTCCCACAACTTCTGATCATTTGCCATGCTGGATGAAGGTGCTGAGAGTTGGAATCTAACAATTTCTGGAGGGCCACATGTTCCCCAGGCATGAACAAGTGGCTAAATTTATGAATGCTATACAGTAGCCATCCCACAAATGCACACTGACAATGATTCAACATTTCGGTGTAAATTCTATACTCTCCATGTTCTCAACTTCAATTTGCCTATGCATTGCAAATACAGCCCATTCATCACTTTTTAAATAATGGTGAAGATTGGCTTTAGCATGTGATCTAGATAATGAATTTCTGTTTTGAGTTTTGTTCAAAAGAGGGAATGAATGAATAAAACTGAATGCCCCCAACCTATCAAAATCACAAGCCACCAACTTCTTGGCTCAGCCAACAGTTTGGCAAAGTCACAATCTTGGCACAAAACTGTTCTAACATTTGCAACACCCGCTGCCTTGCCAAAAAGCCAACACAACTCACACAGGATCTGCGAAAAAGATCGCCGCAGAAATGTGTGTGTGAGAGAGAGTGCATCTCCCTGAAAACTAGCCCATGATGAGGAATTGAGAGGCCTCTTGTTAATGTTGTCTCCTCAGCACATTCAGCAGCGTAGTCATTTCTAGTCCAGCATTTGTTTCAAATCATTGGGAATTTAAAAGGAGGAAGATAAATCATGAGTGCCCTTTTGAGGAGTTCAACAGTTTGCTTTGCTTATCATTCTGCAAGTCAGATCCTCAGCAGAAGAAGCTCAAAGAAAGCCAAAAATAACATGTGTCTTTAAACATAGCTTTAAATGGCTAAGATGCTGTTGTTAAGCAGATAACTGGGGGATATAAACTGCATGGTCATTTACCATTTCACTGCAGCAGCATGACTTGATCTATGAAAATGTATATTAGCTGCAAGAAGCCTTAAGAGCTCCACACGTGTGTGTGTGTGTGTGTGTGTGTGTGTGTGTGTGTGTGTGTGTCCTGCTTTAAACTACAGTTTCCCATCATTATAAATTTTGTCAAATAAATAAATAACCAGCTACCTGATGCAAGAGACTGTACCAGGGACCACTCAGCTGCAGCCCCTCAATGAAATTGAGAGCATGTGCAGAATATTTAGCCCTTTTATAATATTTTGAGTGTCCTCAATACGCTACATAAATTATCAGGAATTCTTACAATTACAACCTTGCAAGATAGGTGAGAATTTATTCCTCCATATTGCACGTGGAGAAAGCAGCTTGCCTAAGATCACTCAATTAATGGACTAGTTACATGGCAAACTTATTTGGAAGAAATGTGTACAGTATAGCAACTTTAACCATTTGTATCCAAGCCAAGCTGCAGTTCACTTACCCAAAAAGTATACAAGAAGTATAGTCACCACTGACTTTAATGATAGCAACATAGACTCAAACTCTAGAAGCTTTGGCTTAGCTACATTGTAGTGTGCCAGCCTTAGTGCATTAGTGTACAGACTCTAAAATGTTGAAGCCAAGTTGTAGCATCAATCATCTTCGCCACCCCACTGCCAATGTTAATGCTCAAGATGCCGGAAAAAAGCTACTTGCCCATAGCACAAGGATTTAAGTAGAAAGAACAGCATGACCCACAACAATAGACAAGTGTAGACAAGCTTTGCACAGAGGTGGCAAGTCAAAGGAAAGCAAAACAGTCTTTCTCTCAGATCATTAAAACCCACTGTGAATAAGGACAGCTGCACATATTTATATGTAGAACATTTTATGAAAACTATCTTGAACCATTTGCAAATGTTAACTTACTCCAGAAAGCCCTAAGCACAATGCTATAATTTGTTATTGTAGTCTATACAGATTATGAGTGACAACTTCTTCCCCACTGCCATATTGAAAATCAGAAAGTGGACATAAGTCGTGCTTCTTTGTACTACTGAAGGTGCAAGTTTGAAGAATATGCATATGGCAAAGCTTGCATATCCTTCTCTTCTATTTATGTACTTTAAAACATTTTGGTGTTAACAAAGATGCACACACGCAGATATTGCCCTACAAACACATATAGGAATAATTGTTGGCATTCAAAAAAGGAAGAAGAGTCATCATGGGAGAAAAAACCACCACTGAAATAAGGAAGGAAAAGTCATCAATGAGACTAGAAAGAGAGCAGCATAACTGAATAAACTTCACCCCACAGATGACAATACATACTATAGGGCAGTGATGGCCAAACTTGGCCCTCCCGCTGTTTTGGACTACAACTCCCATCATCCCTAGCTAATAGGACCAGTGGTCAGGGATGGTGGGAATTGTAGTCCCAAAACAGCGGGAGGGCCAAGTTTGGCCATCACTGCTATAGGGTAACCTATGCTGTGTGCTTCAGAGAAGCCAGACTCACTGATCATAACTGGACAATATTTAAATCATAAAGAAAACTGGAATTACCGGTAAGTTATGGCCCCTACCAAGCCCCAGATACATTTATCACAAGACCATTTGCTATCCTAGAAAAGAAAAGTGAAAATGAGACACACTAAGGGCTTTTGTGGGCAAAACTAAGGTTGACAACTGAGTCAGAACAAGACCAGCAGTTGACATAGAGCAGGTATCTCGTACAAGCACCTCAGAAGCATACAGGCACATGCTGAGTTTGAGAGAGAACAAAAAAACATAAACATAAAAAGAGGCAAGCCACAATATCATGCTTGATAGAAAAGAACTCTACTGTATTCTGTCAGAGAAAAATCACACAGGGCTCTGGTCACATGTAGGTACTGGGTTTTGGGGGCAAAAAAGTACATCTACTTGGGGCTTGTTATTTCTGTGGCCATGGAGGTTTGGATTATTAAACATTTTTCAATGCAAGCAGAGAACTGGCACATAAGCAAACCCCCTCTGGCTTTCCTGGTTCAGTCTTCTTTTGAGTCTTCCCTTTGCATATCCTTCTCAGTCTGTGATCAGTGTTGCTACATGCACATTTCTCCCTTTATTTTCTGCAATGTACAGAATAGTAAGGAAATGCTTCAAGAAGCAACGGAGAATGACTCAAGGTTAAAGCCACCAGGGAGTCATCAAAGCAGCAGAAAATGGATGCTTGAATTAACAAAATAGAGTTGCAATGGCGTGTTCAACAAACCCTTGTGTGCTGCTTAACATCCTGTTCAAAATTAACTGAAATCAGCTCCAAAAGCATTTGCCAAGTCAGGCCCATCCTCTCCCCAGATAGCCCAAGCCAGCCATGTAAGTATGCAGATTTGTGCTGTATTAAGCAACTGCAGCTATTCCTTCCTCTTCCCACTTCTCCCCTACAATGCTGGCACAAACCACACATGCTCAAAGCACACAGCTGCCTTTTCCAACAGCATTACATTAGCCTCCCAAGGCAGCTCCCATAAATACTAATTTTTGGCCCGGTAGGGTTTTATGAGTTATGGCGGGTGACCAGCAAATGTCCTTCCACTGCCTGCCTGCGTACTAGTAACACAAAGAACTGATGAGCAATACACATGCACACGTCACCACATATGTCATATAACACACACACACACACATGCACGCAGATGTCTTTCTGTTAACAACAAGAGGGGGAGGGAGTGAAGGGAGCATGAAACCCTGCATCTGGAAAGCAGAATAAAGCACATCTCTATAAGAAACTGCTGTTACCCAGAGCAAAAAGCTACTTTTCACACACGCACGCGCGCACACACACACACACACACACACACACAGAGAGAGAGAGAGAGAGAGAGAGAGAGAGAGAGAGAGAGAGAGAGGCTGGTTTCCTACAAACAGATGAAGCTAGACTATCTTCTCACTTAGGATTTTGTGTGTGTGTGTTGATTTTGGCACCTCGAAATTTGGAATCTCTTCCCGTACTCGCCGCATTCTGTTTCACTGCAGCTATTACAGGAGGAAATATTCACACATAGCAATGTTGTAAAGATTATTTTGCTTACCCTAGACTCCCCCAACCACTACTTCTTTTAACAGCCAAGCCCTTTGCAGTTAATGCTGTTGTATTCTGGCCAAGACCCCAAGCATCTGGGAATTAAATGGACACATTTCTAATATTTTATTAACCATCTCCTGCCCTTTCTCTCACAAGAAAGAATAGAGCTGCCTGAAATATTCATAACAGTTTACCAAGAGCTGTATGGAGAAGGGCAGTAGTTTGGTGAAGCCCATGCTTTGAATATATCATGACCCAGGTTAATTCCGAGCATCTCTGAGTAAGGCTCCAAAAGACCCCTGTCTGAAATCTGGTGCCCTATTGCCAGTCAGTGTAGGCCATAATACTGGGCTAGGTGGAGCGAAGGTCTGACTCTGTATAAAACAACTTTCTATGCCTTTCCAAGTATTTCTGGAATTTTGCATTACCGTACTAGCAACAGCAATATTCAGCAAATATTCAGGAAGAGCAGTACAGTACAATTGCATCTTGCACACAATTAACTTGCACAATTTCAACCATGTGTGGTTGAAAGATGGCCAGTTGAAATCCCACAAATTGCACACAAGGCAGAGAGTTTAAATGCTTCTTTTGCTATGGGTTTCCCTGGTGCAAAAAGAAACTTGCTTACCAGGCTCTGTGATGTTCTCATAAGATTTCGCAGGAACTCTTGATGGTCCCACAAGGGCATTCCAGAGTCTGGTAAGCAAGGCACCCTCATGCAAGGCATGATCATACAGTTATTTGTGTTTGTTTGTTGAATAAATGAATGAATGAATGAATTGGGCCTGGAAACTAATTGGCAGCCAGTGCAGTCAGGCCAGGATCTGCTCCGACCATCTTGCCCCCATGAGCAACCTGGCCGCTGAATTTTGCACTAGCTTAAGTTCAGGCATGACATGGCCAAACTTGGCCCTCCAGCTGTTTTGGGACTACAATTCCCATCATCCCTGACCACTGGTCCTGTTAGCTAGGGATGATGGGAGTTGTAGTCCCAAAACAGCTGGAGAGCCAAGTTTGGCCATGCCTGCTTAAGTTTCCAAACCATCTTCAGAGGCAGCCCCACATATTTCACATTGCAGTAAAATAACCTATAGATTACCAGAGCATAGACAACAATAGTTAGGCTACCTATTGATGGTACATCACCCCAGAGATATTATCAAAAATATACAAAAATCAGTCTGATCAGTGTTGGAAATGCAAAAAAGAAACGGGCACATTTTATCACTTATGGTGGGGTTGCAAGGTTATAAGTAGATTTTGGAATGAGATTTACGAGGAGCTAAAGAAATTATTCAAAATTACATTTACAAAAAAACCAGAATCATTTTTATTAGGAATAATTACGGAGATCCCAAAAAATAATATAAATGTATTCTTATATGCTACAGCGGCAGCCAGATTATTACCGGTAATAGCAAAAAATTGGAAAGTGGAGAAAACCCCAACAATAATAGAGTGGAGAACCAAAATGTGTGAATTGATAGAATTGGCAAAATTAACGGCAAACATTAGAGGACGTTCAAACTAAGAAGTCATAAAGGAATGGCAAGGAGTGAAGGATTATATGATATTGCATTGTTCCGGATTTGATATTTTGATAGATATGGAATGAAATGGGTGGGGGTAAGTAAGTAAGATGAAATATATAAAGTAGGGTTATAATATTGTAATAAGCAACATAGCAAAATAAAATAAAATAGAGAAGTAATGAGATCACGCATGGGAGAGGGGGAGTGGGGAGGGAGGGGTGGGGGAGGGAAATAAGACGGGGAAATGTGATATAATGATTGTAGGGTTCTATTCTTTTTTCCTTTTCTTGTATGAATCTGAAATAAATAAAATTGTTTTTTTTAAATAAAAAATTTTTAAAAAAAAATAGTTAGGCTATCCCTGTCCAAATAGGAGTGCAGCTTGGCCACCAGCCAAAGCTGATTGAAGGCACCTCGTGCCCCTGAGGCCAAATGAGTGTCAAGTGACAGAAAAGGATCCAGAAGTAGCCCCAAGCTGCGTACCCCAAGCTTCTTCAGAGGGAGTGTAACCATGGTCAGAAAACATGGTCCGAAGATCTACACAGATTCCTCCTACTAAGTGCTGTGGGGAAAGCAGCTGTTTCCCCATAGTAAACCTACATGCCAGCCAATCTGTATTGTGTCATCACACAGTCACTGTATATATATATATATAAACCACGTAAGAATCCTGTGATCCACACAGGACCCTAATCTCTAATTAAACTTTGAGAGAGGAGCAGAGTTGCATGCGGCATGCAGTTCGCCCTTCAAAGTAACCAAATCCCTATTATTAGCTACCAGCCTGACATTTGAGACACCACCAAGCTGTAGCTCTCCACATATTCTCTTACTGCAGTACTTCATAGGGTGCCCACTTGCACATTGCCTAGGAGGAAATGCATCACACACCAAAAAAAGGGCAAGAGTAATGAGGAGGAAGAGCCAGGGACAAAATTTCTACTTAGCATTACATAGCAACACTATGCACTTCCAGCTGAACAATAAAGGTGTGTCATCTTGCAATAGGGGAAGGAAGGGTGCTTAGAGCTAAAATGCAGAGGCTGTTTTGATACAATATTTGCCCCTACCAATTTGCCTATATTTGCCCCTACCAATACCATGTGCGGTAGCATACTCTGCAGTTCTGCAGTTAGAAATGATGTGGTCCAAGACAACCCAACATCTCTAACTGCACCATCTTCCTGTGTAAATTTGCAATCCACTGTAATGTAAGCAACCTATGGATTTGTGCTGATTTGAGACAAACAGAGCCTATAGTCCTGAATCTTAGGCTATGCTGTCCATGAACCAAACATGTGGTATTAGCAATTTCTCATAGAGAAGGATAAAAAGAATGGTTGAATGATGAAATAGATGGCTGTTGGAAAGTAGAACTGCACTTTTGCAGCCCGTCTTTGATTTGCAAATCTGCATTCCCTTCCATCATTGGTCTTGCAAAACAAAAATCGTTTTGCCATTCTCCCTTCTCCATTTTCTCAATATTTTAACAGCAGCCAAGATTTCTCCAGCTTTCTACTTTTAATAGATGTCTTTGCCATCATCATAATTTGGGTTACAGGTAGGTAGCCGTGTTGGTCTGCCGTAGTCAAAACAAAATAAA
Source organism: Darevskia mixta (assembly GCA_034641385.1). NCBI lineage: Eukaryota > Metazoa > Chordata > Lepidosauria > Squamata > Lacertidae > Darevskia > Darevskia mixta. Next base: position 5,713,218 of record JAWWNH010000001.1, on the reverse strand, counting down.
AAATAAAAAAATTCCTTCCAGTAGCACCTTAGAGACCAACTAAGTTTGTTCTTGGTATGTGCTTTCTGAAGAAGTGTGCATGCACACGAAAACTCATACCAAGAAGAAACTTAGTTGGTCTCTAAGGTGGAAGGATTTTTTTTATTTTTTATTTTGTTTAGATCATAATTGGGTTTAACTCAACACCCTCCTCCACCACCACTCAGCTGTGCTGTTCATACTTGCATCAATTTGCATTGCAAATCATGCATTCCTTCATTGCCTGAGACTCATCTCATCCCTTTGCCACTTCCATCATTCAGAACTTCAGCATCCTTAGAGCAGAGAGCATTCTCTAGATGCAGATCTTTAAAGAAAAAAACATTTTCCCATTCTTGAATTCTCTTTAATTACTAAAAAATAGCCACTTCAGACAATAGTTTGCTTCTGGGGAATATGAGCACCTATTTTGCTGAACGAATGGCAGTGACTACAATACAGCATCATATGCTACAGGTAATAAAAGAAATCAAATTCTAATCAAGAACCTCCACATCAGGATGATAGAGATGATATTACACTGGCACACATCCTCTCTTGCAAGAAAATGAAGGACCAGAATCTATGGTGTCCTAGAGGAGTGCATGCACGAATCTGGGCCCTCATTCATGGTTTGCTCTTGTTTGCACTATGCAAAGGGTTCAATTGGAGCAAAGGGCTGAAACAGGGGGAGGAGGAAGAAATCTCGCCACACCAACTGGATGTATCAACTGCCTTGTGCATCTTGGAATGCAGTGGTTTTCCAAGGCACAAGTCTTCTACCTACAGCTTACTACAGTTTCTGAAATGGTATCTCTAGGCTTCACAAAGCATACCTTCAAATATTATTGTCTTGAACAATTTTATAGAAGAAACTTCACTGGAGCACAGCAACCACTCAACAAGCAAATGGCTCAGATCCAGGGGTACATAAAGAACCACCTTCTCCCTTATAATTCTATGCACATCCACACACGCGTTGGGAGAGACCTTTCTCTGCATCTGAGAACTGGAAGCAAGTTTGTTCATGAGTGCTAATGAGAAAATAAGTTGGCCGAAATCTAGGAGGGATTGCTTTAATTTCCTCCAACTCATCACCTCTTGGTGTTTTCCTTCTGCAAATGCCTAACAAGTTACAAAAGTACATACAGTATTACCAAAAACAGAAAATGAAAGCAGAACTGATAATGTTCGGTCAAAGTGCAGGATAAGCATCCTAATAATAGCTGAGGAAGTGGACCAGAAGTGTTGCAACGCTCAGCACTACTGACAAAAGCATTATCATTTCAATCCCACCTCAAGCATTAGCCTAGTTCGCACATCACAGTAAGCCAAACATGACCTACTGTAAATATGCAAGTGCATGGGCTTCCAGAGGGGAAACTGGCCACTTTGCTCCTCCCAAGTAATTGGCATGATGTGTGAACCAAGCCGAAGTTTAAAGTAGGAGAGGAATGGTAACATTAGCTTATAAGCATTTTTTGTACCTGTTGGTGGGTTTGTCTTAGCATTATGTTCATACGCCTCAACTGTCCCAGGAAAACCAGGACATCCTGGTTATTTGGGGCCATTTTCGATGCTGCGATTTATCCCGAAAAAGCAGTTATCTGTCAGCAGTTATTAGTTAAGATAGCTAAATTAAACCAGGTCTAGAGGCAGGGGGGGGGGGAATCTTACCAGGTGTATTTATCTGGCCACAGCTGACAATTCAGTTCTTTCATTCATACAGCCAACATTCATTCATACAGCCAACAATCCACTAAGCCGTTTCAGCATTCAAACAACATCTTAAGGATACATGTGATTTTCTTGAACCCCTGTAGGCAGATCAGAAGGAGTGTGACCCAAGATCACCCAGTAGGGCTAAGTAAGAGTAAGAATTTTAATCCTATCTTCCTAGACCAAGTCATGCTTTGCCTATCCCCTTCAACAGGCTGGCTTTTCAGTAAAATACCCAATTCCATTGGAAGACAACACCATGCAAAAGGCCCATCTGGACAGGAAAGCACTAGAACCCTATGTTTGAAGTGTATGTTGAAAGTAAGGGGGCTTTAAAAATAATAATAATAAAAAGCCTAAATGGAATTAACTGAAAAGACAACCTGAAGAAACGATAAAGATAAACGTGCGTATCATGTTACAGTAGTTTGAGACAGCAAGGCATCCATAACAGCTAAACAGCCTACAGTGATGGAAACTCAGGAAAGAGCAATAAGAACAACTATTAATCAAAAGCAGTGGAGGCCTAAAGGCACATGAATGTACCCAGATTGATGGGAATGATTTAAGATATCTGCTTATTTTCAGAAAGATGTTATATAGCGGCTTGTAGAGATGTTTTGTTGTTGTTATAGATATTTTTCTTAACCCTTTGAACTGTAAATGTATTTATTTATTGCCAGAAAATAAAGCATGAGAAAGACATGGAAAATGTATTTCCACTGCACAAATTCTTAAGTCGGTTATCTAAGCAGGAATACAGATTCTCATAAGGAAAAGAAAATTATTAGCATAATATCAAATATGGGCAATTACTCCTGGGTTAACTACCCAAACCCAAATACGTAGCTAGGGTGCAGCCGATCCACTTATTACCCTCTTGATTATGGAAAATGTTATGCAAGTAACACATTACTTGTGGAAAATAGATATGTGATCAGTCAACATACAATTTTCCCTTCAAAGCTGGTGTATGGAGGCATAATTAACTATTATTCTAGATATCTTGCTAGTTGTATTCCATGTGCCATTAACTGCACAGTACAATAATTTGGGTATGTAGTGCAGAATTCAGGACCCTGAGAACAGTGGTGATGATGATGGTAGTGGTGGTAATAATAGTAGTAGTAATAATAATAATAATAATATGCAACAGCGGCCACACCCCAATAAATGCTTTCAACTGACCGGCTAAACCAGGTGACAGAAAATTCCACAAGCACCTCTCCATTCCCGAAGTAAAAGCACAATGATAATAATTGAAAAACAGTTTTCTGCCTTTCAAACAACTGGCCATCCTTCAATAGCCAGGACTGACATAACTTGCAGAGTGATTCATATATGCCTAGATGCAACCTTGTTTCAGCAAAGAGGGAGAAAGCTGGAGGGAAGCAGCGTGCAAGATTATTGACAGTTACCAGGCCTGAAAGCCTCCGGAGGAAAGCTGGAATGGTTGCTAGGCAACTACCATCATGTACTTTCCAGCCTTCTTCCTGAAGCAAGCAGCACAGCTGATCTAGGGCCTTGCAAGCTTTCAGAAAGGAGGGGGGCAGAGAAGAACAGCAACAGGTGGCAGCACGCCTTTGGTTATGCAAGAAAACCAAGCTCCTGTTCTTTTATCAGATATACAAAACGAAGAAAGAATTTTAGCCAGCCCAGCTGGTCCTGCATGGGTGAGAAAGGTTATACTTACTGAACTAGCTCTTCCTTACAGCTATTAAAATACCCACCTCCCTATTACTCTGCTATGAATCTCCCAGAGGACTGACAGGTAAATGCCTGGGGAAAGTGAATTCTAAATTCCATTTTTTCAAAGCAAGTGACAGTGAGCTTTTTCCAAGTAGTACCTCTATAAGGGGGACGCGGGTGGCGCTGTGGGTTAAACCACAGAGCCTAGGGCTTGCGGATCAGAAGGTTGGCGATTTGAATCCCCGCAACGGGGTGAGCTCCCGTTGCTCGGTCCCTGCTCCTGCCAACCTAGCAGTTCGAAAGCACGTCAAAGTGCAAGTAGATAAATAGGAACCGCTCTGGCGGGAAGGTAAACGGCGTTTCCGTGCGCTGCTCTGGTTCACCAGAAGCGGCTTAGTCATGCTGGCCACATGACCTGGAAGCTGTATGCCAGCTCTCGGCCAATAAAGCGAGATGAGCGCTGCAACCCCAGAATCGGACACAACTGGACCTAATGGTCAGGGGTCCCTTTACGTTTACCTCTATAACATTGCAGTGTGGGTGTGAGAGAGTAATAAGAGACCATGCGATGTGCAGTCCCAGAACAAAGCTCAGCATTATAAACTGCAATGAGACCCAAAAGCAGTAAATATTAGGCACATCAATCTTCTTTTTTCTTTTTTTCAAAGCAAAAAAAGGCTTATTGTCCTAGGAAGAGTGAAGCAACCTTTTTTTTCTTTTTTCTTTTTTTGGCTGGTGTCAGGGCTGGATTAACAATTAAGCAAAATAAGCAGGTGCTTAGTGCATCAAGGGAAAGGGGGCACCACAGAAACTATGTAAGATTAGTTTTGAGGATCTGATCAGAGACTTTGCAATTATTAAATGTAGGAGATTTTTTTCAAATATAAATAAAGTGGAAGAACATGAAAACAATCTTTTTCCATCTTACTGTTAAGTTTTGTTTCACTTTGAAAAATATTTTTTATTTTACTGTTTATTATTGTTTATATTTTGATTTAGATATATATGGGGGCACCAAAATCTTTTATGTGCCTAGGGCCTCTAAAGATTTTAATCGGGCCCTGGCTGGTGTGCATTTGACAGTAGCTTGAATGTGCAAATTTTATCTAATGAGGCTTTTCTTACCATGTGTTTCATTCATAGGAAAAGCTGCTCTTGCTCATTTTATCGGTGTCAGGCTGCTGTTAAGTGCACAGCAGCAGAGCCAGTAAATAATCCTCCTAAGAACCTGATCCTATGGTTATATATTGACTTCAGAATTATATTGCACTTGGTCGAATGGAGCCTTAGAAGTGCAAAAGGTTCAGAGCTAGGAACGGTCTGATGATCCCTTTTTTTATTAAGATCCTACAGCAAATAGAAGATAAAATGATTCCGATCTACATCCTGCTCAGACTAGAAGGCCTTCACGCTGCTGTAGGCAAGCTCTGCAGATATTCAGGAAACTGGAATATTAACTGCACAACTAATAGGGCCAGAATAGCACCACTTAATTCAGCTTGCATCAATGTCACATTCCATGCCCTGTAACTTCACAACATCATAAGTCTCCGGTATTTGGGTAGGCATTTAATATGGCTTAGTTAAACCCTATCTATAGCTGGCTGTAACCCTAGCAAGAGGCACCGTGAGCAAAAAATAGTGCACAAGCTCCACATCTCTTGACTATCTCTTCTCCTTCCATTCCGCTCTAAAGCAGTCATCTTAAATTGCTGGTTTATCTGCATGGGGTTAGGGTTCTGTGGACACAAGTGCAACATTAAACTAAAAGATGAGGCAGAAGATGATAGAAACAGAGACCAGGAAGAAGACTTTGAGGAGTAGTGGATAGCTCAATGAAGATGTTGACTCAGCATGCAACAGCTGTTTTAAAAAAGGGCTCATTCAATGTTAGGGCTCATTAGCTTCCCATATCACAATGCCATTGCACAAATCTATGATCTGAGCACACTTCAAATACCGGGTAGAGTTCTGGTCGCCTCATGTCAAAATGGGTACTGTAGAGCTAGAAAAGATACAACAAAGAGCAACCAAAAATCACCAAGGGGCTGGAGTTATTCCTCTAAGAGGAAATGTTACATCATTTGGGGCTTTTATCTTAGAAAAGTGAGTAACAGGGAACATATATAGAGGTATATATAATTATTTATGATGCAGAGAAAGTAGATAGAGGGACAGTTTTCTCCCTCTCATAATACTAACCTAGGACGATTCAGTGAAACTGAACATTGGAAGGTTCAGGACAGGCAAATGGGAGCGCACGTTAATCCATAGAATCTTCTTGGATGGCTTTCAAAGAGGATTGGACAAATTCATTGAAGATAAGGCTATCAATGGCTACTAGCCATAATGGCTACATTCTACATTCTCTACCAGTTGCCGAGAATCACAAGTAGGGTGAGTGCTGTTACACGCAGGTTCTGATTGCTGATTTCCCAGCAGCACCTAGTTGGCCACTGTAAGAACAGGATGCTGAAGTGTTTTGTTTACTGCTTGTTCTGATCCAGCAGGAAAGGCAACAGTCTTCTGCACCAATAATAGTGGGTCTAGCTTGGAAAGCAAATCAGAACGGAGGAAATGCCAAAACAATATTAGGCTTCTGGATAATTTACAAGTTGTCTTTCTTGTACTTGTCACATTATAGTTAGGATTCCAGGGCCTAGGGACCTCTCCTCACCCACCAGTAGCCCTCTGATCGCCTTATTATTTGAAACAGGGACATTCTTGTAATGTGCTCTCTTCATGGGTCTCTGTCTGAGCAGTCTCCCCATCCCAACGTTATCCAGTTCTGTAGGCTCCATTTGGTTTATTTGTTATTACTCTGTGCAATGGCCTGTCCTGCTCTAAATCTGAATAATAATAATAATAATAATAATAATAATAATAATAATAATAATTTATTATTTGTACCCCGCCCATCTGGCCAGGTCTCCCCAGCCACTCTGGGCGGCTTCCAACAAATATCAAAATACATAAAAATGCACCGAGGCTGTTACAGTATCTTCAGCTTAACAATTCAAAATGAATCTCACCAGTTGCAAGGTGTGCAATGGCAGACCACAGTGTGTTGTGCACCAGTGCTCAATCATACATGTAAGCACCAGTCAGGGATTAAACTTTAAAGAATCAAGTAAATGGGCTAAAACTGAACAACAACAGATCTAATAACCAACACTGAAAGCATCATCTTTAAAAATGGGACAGTAGTATGCCGGTGACAACATATCAGAAAAGCAACACTGCTTGTCTTCTGCCCCACTGAGGACTACTGGAGGACATGGCAGAGTAAACATTTTGCTGCATTCTGGAGCTGCAGTATTCTGAACAATTAATACCATTATGATACATTGGGCAGTGGTGTTAAGAAAGAATAAACAATTGTTTAAAGCAAAGGAACTGTGGAGTAAGAAACTTTGCCGCTATTCTACAGTAACTCTTTGGGCAATGAAAAAATGCTTGAGAAGTGTTAACCATGGTTAATAAGTCAGCTATTTCCTCGAGCCTCAAAACATTTGCAGATAACATCTGTGTTTAACGTGTTGCTCACAAATCAAAAGCTAATATTAGTAACCTTAAATAACCTAATTGTTACATCAAAATAGTATGCTGCTTTGAAATGTTGGAAGTGCCTTTCCGGCACTTTTTTAGACAAGCCTTTTAAAAAGAAAAGGAATCACAAAACTAACGACTGTTGTAACTAGAAACATATCTAGAATATAGTCTGTTTACATACAACATGCTTATCAGCTGTGAGGCATGCAGTTTCACACCATCCCTGCAAGCCTGGTCATCGTTCTTCCTATTTTAGATAGATGTTGTGATTTGCCCATAGCCACTACGTGAGAACATTGCCAAGAATTATTTGAGCCCATGTCTTCCAAAGCCAACATATTCTGTCCACCGTACTACTTATCCTCTTTTGAATCTCTTCATGATAACAGAGACAAGACACCACAATCAGATTATTGTTGCCACAGTCATAGTTTTGAGGCTGAGATTCACTTATGTGCAACAAGGGCACTCTAGAAGATGTTGAAATGATTTAGGTCAGGACTGGGCAGAATCAGAATCTCTAGGTGATGTGCACACAAAATTCACATATTTCCAATGTTCCCCCATTATGGTCATGCCAATTCATTTTTTCCTACAAACTCTCTGCTTCTGGCTTTTGTGTGTAATGCAGTGTGAGCCAAACAGATAAAAGCCGGCACATAAAACAATTGGCTGCTCCCTAAACAAAGCTCCTTTTTCTGCAGATTAAAACAAAGATTAAGTATTTCTTACCATGCTAAGAAGTTTTCTTGTCCCTTCAACTGTGTTAAATGCACAATAAGCAGCCCTTACTTCATGTGGATGACAAATCACAATACAAAGCTGACAATTCAATTCTCAATTTTGTGGTGCAGAGGGGCATCTTGTAGCAGATAAGTGGCTTCTACTCTGCCCTCACACATCTCTGAACTTTTCAAAATGCATTATGCTGAGCGACAAAAAGAATATCCAAAGTTGGTTGTCTTCCTCCAACACCTCCTTTGAAACTTATATATTCGACTTGGGGAAAATTATGGTCCACAAAGATTTCTACTTATTTAGAATATTTGTTACCCATCCTTTATTGCAAAGCAATGGCAGAATAGGATACACGAAAATTTAAAACCATATATAATAAAATACAAACACATATATCCCATAATCTACACAAACTAAAACATAATTCAGACTCAGACATTAATAATCAATCTTCAGCTTTCGGGGCACCCACACACCCACACAAAGTTGTTCACATATAGAATCATTAAGACAATAGAAGTATAAAATACAATTAGCTAGAACAGCAACAAGCATGATCCAGGCATTACTTCCAAAATCTCTTATCAGTAGGTTGGCCACAAAAGGTTCCTCTGTAACACTTTTGCAAGAGAAATTCAAGCACATAGCACAACTTTGGGTTTGTGCCATTAAACATTAAGAACTTATGTGTCACCTTAGCACAACCATTTGGAAAGTGATGGGGGAAATAAATTGAAAAGGGGGGTGTAAATTAATAATGTAAATTAATAATACTATTGTTATGTAAACCTCCCCATAAGCAAATCCGGATGAAGGCTCATTGTCACATATTTGCCCTGTAAACATATCAGACTGCTCAATAAAAACAGGATATAGTCTAACTACTATGTAAGCTTTAAGCAAGCAAATCAGGATGAATGCTGAATAAACAGATCATTTGGGGGAGCCCTAAGATTCAATCAAAGGCAGAGTTCACATTCTTTAGGAGTATTTTTTTTACCTAATTTGGCAATTTGCAACTCATTGATAGTGTAAAAGTTAATTCACTGCCCATCTTCCCATAATCCCACAGACAGATGCAGGTAACACTTTTCTGCTTCTAGTCCTCATCATAAAATGAGATCTAAAATCCAGGCGCCTCCATTGTAAGTTTGTCCAATGAACTCTATGAAGTAAAGAAATGTTTCATGGATCTAACACAAGATTTTTTGCAAAGACACCCCACAATAGAGGGGAAATTGCAGAAGCCATGGCAAATATGAGGGCAGTGAGGTCAGAAGCACAAACATTAGAGAGCAGGGAAAGCACATGTCTGTGGCAAGATCATTGTAAACAACCCCTGGTTCACTGCCTAAGTGAAACAGTTGCCAATTTGTAATCCATTATAAGTACAAAGGACACAATGCAAAAAATAAAAATAAAAATCTGTTGTTGTTAACTTGAGAAAAATGAAATCATAAATAAAAGAGGAGATAGCTAAGGGATCTCAAAAGCTTGTTGAGTTTGGTCTTATTCCCTCAACCGGAACTTGTCCACATGATCCTCACTTACTTAACATTAAGCTTTACTTTGTGCAAGCAGAGGGGATGCTGTTGCTTCCAGAATACTGGCTGTGACTGGCCTCCTACACTAGCATGAACAAACATACTCAGAGCTTGAAAACAATGCCTAAACCTAGGATTTCTTCCTCTCTTCTGGATCTGGAAGAAACCATGACAAAACACTGAAAATGGCCCAGCCACAGTCCTACTGACTTCAGTGGAAAGGCCAACATACCTGCTGATCTTGCCTACTGAAGTGAATGAATCTTTTCTACAAAATACTTAACTTTGAGCCAGGTCATTCCATATTATCTCTTGCTATGCGTTTTCCTTCATCAGTTAAGCAGCATGATTGAAAACCCCATAAAATGTTTGGTAAAAAAAAACCCAAATAAGAAGATCCAAAGGATCCAAGTATTACTTCTAGTGCCAACCAGGTAATGCAGTTTTGTTTGTAAATGATCTATGCTGATACCAAGATCTATACCTAAGCAGGGCTATATGCATGCTATATTATTTTAGAAACTCCACATCAAGAAAAGCTGAATTCTGCAATCTGTATGATTATGAAAACATTGAATGTGCATATGCATTTTCATGCATAAATGAAATGAATAATAGTAGTGGGAACCCAGGAAAGAGGATGCCCCTCATGAGCCTTTCTACAATGAAATTGGGCCAGATCCAGTCTCCCTCCCTTCACAATTCCTTCCATGCTCCAGGGCACTTTCTCCACTACAGACAGAGATGCTCTCTAGTGGCATGAGAGTACCACACAGATGCATCTCTCACCTGCGGTGGCTTCTGAACTTTTATTAGTGGCAGGGAGAGGGGATGTTCTGAGCCCCTATTTTTCTGCAGAGGCTGGGTATGGAACCCCCTTCCCCCTACTCTTCCTCTGCTCCATGTTTTTCACTACTTCCTCTCCGAGATTTCCTCATATGGGCTCAGGATTTGGAGTGGGGTTTACACAAAACTGATTTAGCAAGTTTTATTTGGATTTAGGGACGCGGGTAGTGCTGTGTTCTAAACCACAGAGCCTAGGGCTTGCCGATCAGAAGGTTGGCGGTTCAAATTCCCACAACGGGGTGAGCTCCCGTTGCTTGGTCCCTGCTCCTGCCAACCTAGCAGTTCAAAAGTGCAAGTAGATAAATAGGTACCGCTCTGGCGGGAAGGTAAACGGTGTTTCCGTGCACTGCTCCGGTTCACCAGAAGCAGCTTAGTCATGCTGGCCACATGACCCGGAAGCTGTACGCCAGCTCCCTCGGCCAGTAAAGCGAGATGAGCGCCGCAACCCCAGAGTCGTCTGCGACTGGACCTTTACCTTTACCTATTTGGATTTATGGAGAAAGGTACAGATCTCGTCACTCTCACCCAACTCCTTCCACAAGGAACAGTTCTGAACAGGCACGATCTGGGCATGACTTGCAAGCTGATTTTAAAATCTGTCGATTTCATGTCTAGTTTGGCATTTTTATTTTGTCTTCCTTTTTCAAAGTCTACTTTTAACGAATATTTTATGCAATTTTACGTGAGCCACACAAACATATTGTTTTGATTTCAGTGGCAACGTGCGCAGCAAGCCTATGCTTTGAGCCCTGCCCCTGACGCCAGGTCCTCTTTCAACAATTGCACAGTTGTCTGTGAAGAAAGACCAATGCACAAGATCCTGCTCACAAGTCGGGACTCTGCAGCTGTCACTTGCGCTGGTAAGAAGCCATGGGAGAAACAGCAACAGAAAAGCAGCTGATGAGGACACATCAGCAGAGCCAACCCTACCATTAGACAGAGAGAAGCCGCCTCCTTGGGCAACTGATTTGGGGTGTCCTGAAAGGACAGCAAAATGCCATTTATTTATTATTATTCTATTTTTACTGTCAGGGAGGAGGAGAGGCAGTTGTGGGATGTTCTATCCCAGGTATCAAAATAACTTGGGCCAGGCCTGCCTGGCATTATTATCAGGCCTTTGGGTGGAAATTATGACATTTTGCGCTCCAAGACTGACACAGTAGCATTCTAGAGCATTACATCTGGAACATAATGCTCTGGCATTCTAGAGCATTACAAGAAAGACGCAATGTAATACCCTGGCAATATAGAGTATTAAAACAAGGAAAGCAGGCCAGGGATTTACAAAGGGTTTATTTCAGGATACAAATAGTCACCCTGAACAAACACGCATTAAACTCACTGTCTCATTATTTATAACATTTGTGGAATGAATCACAGAGCAGTCATAGTGAATCTAGAAGTTCACTGGGAAGTGCTAAACAGTTTTAAAGACCTAAAGATTTGTGGATTTTCAAATAACTGGGTGAACACTGGCAATGGGCAAGCTTTCTAAACATGCCACATGTTTAGTCGGTGGGCAGGGGAGAAAGAGCTCTGTGGCACTGAGGCACAGATCAGTTTTGGCAAGTGGGGAGGCCCAAAGCCTGCCCTAGCCAGGCAATCTGCTCAGGGGTAACTGGAGGGATCCCAGAGGGAGGGGTAGGCATGGGTGGCCCCCCTCCCCCAGCTTACCAGAAGCTCCAGGTGTACTGGAGCTGCTGGATCAGGCCTCTGTGGGTCTCCCAAAACCTCCTCTGCCTGGGCTGCTGCTAAATTCAAGGAAATTCCAGGCCCACTTGCACAGGTGGCTTGGGTAATAATAATAATAATAATAATAATAATAATAATAATAATAATAATTTATTATTTATACCCCGCCCATCTGGCTGGATTTCCCCAGGCACTCTGGGCGGCTTCCAGCAGAATATTAAAATACAATGATTCATCCAGTATTAAAAGCTTCCCTAAACAGGGCTGCCTTCAGATGTCTTCTAAAAGTCTGATAGTTGTTTATTTATTTGACCTCTCATGGGAAGGCGTTCCACAGGGCAGGCGCCACTACTGAGAAGGCCCTCTGCCTGGTTCCCTGTAACCTCACTTCTCGCAGTGAGGGAACCGCCAGAAGGCCCTCAGCGCAAGATCTCAGTATCCGGGCAGAACACTGGTTCCCCACAGATCCCTCTGACAAGTTAGCAGAAAGCTCCATTTCCCAGAAAAGGCTCTCCTCCTGAAAAGTGGGCCCATTCTGCCATGTTTCAGCCTTTTCCTAGGCTTCCCTCCCAAGCACAGAAGTCCAAGGCTTCCAAAGGGCTGTAGGCCCAGGCAGGAGAAAGGGCCTAGAAAGAAAAATGGATCTGAGATGAGAGAGAGAGAGAGAGAGAGAGAGAGAGAGAGAGAGAGAGAGAGAGAGAGAACGAAAACCTTGTACGGAAAGCAGAAGGGAGCTGAAAGAGGATTTAGGAAGCAAAGACATAGGAAGAAAACAGAAGGGGAAATCCCTTCCAATATGCCGTTTCCGCCTTTTTCTTTTGCCATGCCTAGAGCAGGCGAGAAACCTCCTACCAATGATGAAGGCAGGAAATAGAACTGGAGTTGGGGGGTTGTCTTGCCCCCTGATTATTCCTCAAAATCTTAACTTCCTGTCAGTGGTGAGAGGGGCGGAGACAGCCCACATCATGGATCCCAATTCTCCCCTACAGGAGAACAGATACATTCCCCCCACAGATATACACAGTGAAGACTGATCGTGGTGGTGCATTTCCCAGGGAAGCTTATCTTCTATTAATGATCTTCTGACTGAGGAATAAGGGATCTTCTCACTGGGAGAAAGACCATAGCCCACTGCAGGATGTCCTGCATGCAAAAGGTTCCAGGGTCAATCCTTGATATTTCTCAGTAGGGCTAGGAAAGACTCCAGGTTCAAACCCAGGAAAGATCCTAATGATCTGGCTCAGTGTAATAATCTTGGTGTGTAACAATATCTGCAAGATTGCTCTGCAGCTAAATTGGCACGGATTTCAAGCCTGCTTTTGTCAAGGAGATCAATGATACCCATGGGGTGGGATCCAGCACTGCCTTTCAGGGAGTGGACTGAGATCCAAGAGAGGAGCCCACTGTAGGAAGGGGAGAAGTGATTTTCACAAATTTATCCTCCCATAGCACCACTTCCAGCACTATTCTGGTGGTCCCTCCAGCCCTCCAGAGTAGCTTTCCAGGAAGCACAATGTCTACTGAAACCAACAGCAGGAGATTTGCATTTTGTGCCATGCATCCTTTTTTCACGATTGCGTTTCCCATTATTCACATTTCCCTTGTGTCACATTGCCTGCAAAATGCAGGCATCCGTTGCAGGCAGCCTTGGGTTCCCACAAGGTTCTTGACTAACCATCTGTGAATTACTGATAGTGGACACCTGTCTACAGGATAAATATAGCAGAGACATCTAACATGTTACACAGATCACTTTAATAATGAGAAAAAAACCACCACCCACCCTACCAACTGTTAGAAATCTTTACTCACAGTTACCCTGAGCCTGCACCCAGAGGCTTTATTGTCTTATTCCCAAAACACACAACAAAGTTATTTGTTTCATATCTCTAGACATTAAAAAGAGAGAGAGCACCAGAAATAAACCCATGACTTTGTTTGGGAAAGTCCATCCACTCCAAAAGCACTGTTGCCACAGTATATGAAGGCTGAATCCCAAAATCCTGTTTTCAGTACCAGAGTTCACAGCTTCCAGGGTTCCCCACCCCCACCTCGGTACTGCAGTTACCTGGTAAGGGTCATGTTCATTCAGTAGTATGTGCATGTCCTTGCATCCTGACCACTGAATAAGTAGGGAGAGCAAGTTAAGATTGATTTTTAAAAGATGAATTAAGCACAAACCCACCCACACCGCTTTTCAACCATAAACAGCACTATGGACTCCCATGCTTGGCACTTTGCTGGGAGGATTTGCTCTCTGCTAACGTCAACCTTAGGGAAACTATTGCCGGGTTTGTCACATGGCCACCTGACTGTATCAGCCGCAGATTCCAGTGAAGCAGCTGTTTAGTCAATAGGAAGAAGAAGTTGCAGAGCAGGGCAAGTTGTGTTCTTTGTGTTCTAGCTACAAGATGAAGCAGTGCCCACTCCTTCCACCTTTTCCACCCAGCGGTTGGTCAAGTTGGTACCCACCAAGGGGGCAGGCCCAGGGGGGCACAAAAATCATGCCTCTCCACTTTGCTTCAGACTGCTAGAAGCCCACCAGCCCATCCACACACTCCCTGGGCCATTCCTCTGCCGCTCTGGGTGGCCGGGTGAGGAACTCAGTCTCCTCTGGGCAGACGAATCCGGTGACTGTCATGGGCTGTTGCAGAAGCCCCGTGGAGGCTCCTCCCCAGTCAGCTGGCACAAAGGACAGAGGGGCACTGATAATGGGGTGCAATACAGCTCCTTGCCAAGGGTGCAAGGGAGTTTAGGTAGGTATGCCTCTGTTTCTATCACCATGTCATTTTCCTGGTAAAGTTTTCTTTTTTTGAATCCATCCCCTTCAGTCATACTAATATTGGTTCTGAAAGGCTAACAGGATGCATGCACGATTTCTTTATTTGTGGGAGGCTAATTGAGACCACAGGCTAAAGGTAAAGGTAAAGGGACCCCTGACCATTAGGTCCAGTCGTGACCGACTCTGGGGTTGCAGCCCCATCTCGCTTTATTGGCCGAGAGCCGGCGTACAGCTTCCAGGTCATGTGACCAGCATGACAAAGCCGCTTCTGGCGAACCAGAGCAGCGCACGGAAACGCTGTTTACCTTTTCGCTGCAGCGGTACCTATTTATCTACTTGCACTTTGACGTCATTGGGGAGATATGGAGAATCCAGCCTTGCTGCAAAGCACAGGGTTCCTTCTCCCTATCAAAATATTATTTTTTTAAAGTAAATAAAAAAGATAGCTTCTCTTTCCAATTTGTATCTAATACTAGTAATTTTGTTAAGAAAGAGAAACGTCTGGTAATTTGAATTTTTTAAAGATATCTTGGCTTTGGTATGATACTGTAACAGAAAATGCTACATATTCTCCATTTCAGAAGTCAGAGTTGTGTTTCTAACAACAACAAAGTTACATTTTGTGTGTTAAACTGTAAATTATGTTACCCTTGAAATAAGCCACTCACAGAAAGAATTCACTTAAGTGTGACACTATGTAATGTGTTACAACTATAAAATCCAGAACAATAAAAACAAACAATAATAACAGCCAGTTGTCTGCTTGAATAAAGATTTTAGAAAAGCTCTTCTTCAGGCTATGCAGGCTATGGACTTAAACTGTGGTTTAAGAAAGAAAGGGAATTGCGTATTTGAACGGGAGAAAGGGGATACGTGAAATAAGACAGAATGCTATTCCCTTGCTTGATCCAGATAAAATTGCTCCACGGCAAATCAAGAACTATTTGCTCCGAACTGCTCTGGAGCAGTGCAGCAGCCATGTCTTCCTTTCTGAGCGTAAGGTGACACTTGGCGCTGCATAGCAACTTGCCACACAGGCAAAAGGGCTCTGCTGTAAATAGACCTACCTCATTTAGAAACTTTACCCCAACCATCATCAGCTAGGAGAGGCTGAAATAGAACCTCTCCTCCTACGCCTGGATTCTCGCACATTGGGCCAAGCCCCCTTGCAGAGGGGCAGGTGTGCAAGACACCTCCAAAGGAAGGTGACAAGATTGCTGGAGGTCTTGCAACCACAGGGGTCAAAAGTTAAGCACCAACTGATGGAGGCTCCCTCTCTAGGTTTTGAATATGTGCTTCCTTCCCCTCTGAACCTCTTCTAGAAAACTAAGTCCTGGTTCCAGTAGTATCAGGGCAGAGTTAGTGACCGGAAGAGAGAGGTGGAACCTTGAGTGGGAACTCAGCAAGCAATCGGCTTCTGCTTGTTGTCCCCCTCCTAGCCCTAGAGAGCTTCCCTCCTGCCTTCCTGCCAGGACTGGCTCCTTTAACCACCCTAACCTAGAGTTCCACTTTCAGCACTGGACCACCCCCAGGGGCACATGGAGAATCCCTGCACAGTCGGGTACTGGAAAGGTAACTGGTGCTTGATGTGATGGGGAAGGCACAGGAGGCCCCAAAGCAGACCAAGCTTAGAAGGTTGGCAAGCAATAAAATGCTGGGGGCAAAGAGAAAGAAACATTGTCCCAGTGGTCAGGCAGAAAGCGCAATAGTAAGAGAAATTGTTCTAGATGCTTACTTCATCCTCCAGCGACTTAATCCTAAAGTGTGTGGAATGAGGCTACTATGGTGAAAAAAATGCCATCCTGCAGGTACAAGGGATCACTTTTGGGATATGCTTTCCATGGGCTTGCTCGGATAGCTCAGTTGGTAGAGCCTGAAACTCTTAATCTCAGGATCGCTGGGCAAAAGATTCCTGCACTGCTGGGGGTCGGAACAGATGACCCTCAGGGTCCCTTCCAGCTCTACAGTTCTATGATACAGTACTCTGTTGGGCTAGGCCCACAGGTGTGAAGCAGCAACCCCACAGAAAAGCAATAACAATAATGAGCTTCGGAGGTTGCTGTTGCTGTGGGGAAGGCAGTCTGGCAGCAGGCCAGTCAGACCCCGAGCAAGAAGGCAAGCGTAAGCCAATTTGTGTCTCCAAACCCAGCGAGTAATCCGGTGAAGAAGCGTGGCGCGCAGCTGCACTTCCTCCGCCTCTCCACGCCGTTATGCAGCACGCCTGCGGTCTCTTCCACACGACCAGAGCGAAGGGGGGGGGGACAGAGGCAGCTGCTTTCATCTCCCCCAATCCTAGCCGCCTCTGATGGCACCTGACCCACGCAGAGCCCTCTGTGTGTCTCTCTCGGCTGGAACTGCAGGCAGGCAGCCCTAATCTCCCGCCGAGCCACTCCAAAAAGCCGCAGCAGCCTGACCTATGCGCGCCTGTCAATCGGGAAAAGTGGCCACGGCAAAGAGGGGGGAGGGGAGAATAGAGAGACAGGAGTGGATTAGGGGAGAAGATCCAGCCAGATCCAAGGCCAGCCACAGCGCCCGCCTGCCTTGCTCTTCCCCCGCATGCGCTTAAGAGAGAGGGAGAGAGAGAGATGGAGAGACTGCGAGAGCTCCCCACGGGGACAGCAGGGAGATCTCCAAGCACAGAGAGAGGGTGGGGGTTGGGGAATCCGGGCTGAGCTCTCCGTGTTCTGTTAGGCAGGTAGAAGAGGAAACGGCCCCCTGCTGTCCTTGCCCTTTGCAGGTGAAGGAGCTGCAACTGAAGCATCTTAACCTGGGGGAGGCGGGGTGGGGAGAGAGGCGGACATCTCACGCGTGCGTAAAGGGAGGAATCTCGCCCACATCTCCTCTGACGTTGCAGAGCGGATTTCCAACTCCCCGGACCCCCCCCCCCACTCCTTTCCTTTCCCTATTCGAGGTGGGTTTTAACCCTGTGCGGTCTTTGGGACGCGAAGCCTCCTCCCTCCCCTCAATAAACACAAATGCATCTTATTGCAGGAGTAAAGTGGGCGCCGTGGACCCCCGCCAGGGGGCAACCGCAAAGCGCGCCCTTCCCTATCGAGGGCCAGTCGATCCGTCCGCCCAGAATCCCATCCCAAGGCCCCGCCATCTCGTCCGGGCTTCGGGCCAAACCCCCGGTAGTGGCGGTGGGTTTTCTCGCGCTTTCCTTCGCTGACCTTCGCCGCTAAAAATAGCCGCGGTGTGTCCGCACGCACATCGCGCGTCGCTTTCGCCCTCCAGCAGACCTGTCCCGCTTGCAGCGCTGGAAGGGAAGCGGATCGAGGCAGCGCAGAGGCGGAGGCTGAGGGACACCTTACAAACACGCCAATATAGGGGAGATTACAGGGTTGGGAGAGAACAGAGGGACATCATCCCATGGAGAGGTCGAGTTTCGCTTCCATCCCATACGCCATAATGCCTTTGCCTCTAATAACCTTCCCCTCGGCTTCACCAACTGGGCAGGAGTCTCCAAAATAAGCCGACCCACCATCCTACACCCTTTCCCGATCTCTCTCTTTCCACCCCTCTTCCCACGACCCAGGTCAGGGGTGCCAACTTGAATAAAATATTCGGGGGGGGGAGAGGTAAGCACTGGCAGCGCCCCACATAATCGATTACAAGACACGGAACACGCACACCATTTGAATGGCAATGGTCATCAACTTGGGGGGCAGCCCCCTCAAATATTTTAGGAGGGGCAGAAGGGTCCTCGGCTCGTAGGAGTTGGCTGCTATCCCAGGCCCCGTGTTACGCTTCTGAGGCTGTGATTTGAAGCCCTCGTGCTGAAGGCAGCCGGACTTCCACTTCCGAAGCCAGGAGCGAAGAATGCATTGCCCTGCTCCGCGCGCTCCTCTCCTTCCCAAGCCCACCCCGGGGGGGTCTCTCAGCGTGGGCACCCCCAAAAAGTAGCGCGGGGGTGACGGACAAGGAGGAGACGTGGCCGAGCTGTCAAGGCGCACCAGGGATCCTCCGCAGGGACGGCACTTCCAGGAGAGCAGGGGAGAGAAGGACGCCCCACTGAATTGCATTGCGCCACTCTCGCCAAGGCGCACCCGCCCACCCTGCTCCTTGTACTGGCGACCCTTTTCCCTCTCCCCCCACCCATGAAGCCCCATCAGCGCCCCGGGGAACCGCAGACGCGAGCGCCGGCCCAGCCCCTTGCCTTTTCCGCCCCGCGCTCTCCCCATACCTTCTCCTGGGCCCGGGTGAGCTTCTTCTGCATGTTGCTGGCGATTTTCCCCGCGGTGACTCCCTTGCCCATCTCAGCCATCTTGCTGTCCTTTTTAAAATATATGTAGATGTCTTAAAGCTGTGCGGTGGTGGTGGTTAAATTGATCAGACCGGGAGGAAGAGGGGAAAGAGCAGGAGCGAAACAATGGCCATAGCCCTCTTCAAGAGCCGGGGACACGCAGGATACAGCCTTTTAAAGAGACAGTGCAGCCCAGGCGCGGCGGCCTCTTAAAGGGACAGCGCGCCCTGCTCGGGTGCAGGACGAGGACGGGAGCCTAGCGAGAGCAAGCGAAGAAGCAATGAACTTAAGCTAAGGAGCCAATAAATTTAGGCTAAGCATGGAGGAGAAGCCTATGGGCATCGTGATTTGAAAAATAAATACGATTATTGCCCCATTTGTTTTCTGCAAGGATGAGGGTTAAGTCACATGGTTTCAGCTGTGCATCTGACCACCGTTTTCGGCAACTTTTTAATTTTTGTTGTGTTCAAACGGATAGAAACGCACGATGAATGTCAACTCTTTGATTCCTCTGGGTGCTGCAGTTTTAGGATGAAATCGCAGTGGCCCTCATCATCTTTGAACTTTATCAAATATCCTGCGTTTTTATTATTCTCCTCTTCCCCTAGAGCAATGTGCATTTCTCTGGTTGAAATTAAATGCACCTGCCGCTTGGCAGACTTCTTAAAAGGAATCTGGAGATAATCTTAATAATAATACATGAATGTTGGATGATGGTGATGCAATCAAAGTACTGTACATAATACTTTGCCTGCAAGGTAGGGAAAAGGCAAATGGCTCTTTGCTCTAAGGATATTAAAATCCTAACACAGTGGGAATGACAACTATGGTTAAGGAGAGATGGCAGAGACAACAGGGCACCTTTTTTAACTTAAGGTTTATTTGACAAGAATTGGCATCTGTGTTTGGCGCCAGGGTCACTGAACAGAGAACCTCTGATAACGTATAAAATAACTTCCATTCATTCCTGAATAGCCACAGGCATCTCACACATCTGAGATGTAGGCCACATAACTTCCAAGCTGCTGGATCCAGACCAATGACCCAGTATCCTGTTCTCACAGTGGTCAACCAGATAAATGCAATGCACAAACATCATTATGATCATGGTTCAAAAATCACAAATACACATTAAAATGCAATAAAACAGTCAGCGATAAAATAGGCAAAGTCCTTCCCCCTGTGTTCTGAAGACCTGCATGAATAAATGCACCTTTAGCTGATGCCTGAATGAAACCAACATAAGGAACACTACCACCAAGAAGGGCCTGCTCTGTGGTAGCCCCATAGTCTGCATTTACTAAAGACACCAGAAGCTGAGTCTCCCCCACTGAATTAAAAATCCAGGTTGGTGATCAACTCCCGCCTGGAAACCAATGTCCCCACTGTGGAAGGACATGTGGATCCAGAATTGGCCTCCACAGTCACTTACAGACTCATTGTTAAAACTGTGTTTATGGAAGACAACCTTACTCGGCTACGAGTGATCACCAAAAAGAAGAAAAGAATAATTTCAAGTACTTGGGTCCTGAGCCATTTAGGACTTTGTACACTAATATTAACAACTTGAATTGGTGTTAGAAATTGACCACGGCTCCACCATCCTTTTGTGATTACACACACACACACACACACACACACACACAATTTTCTTGGGGGGGGTCACCTAATGTACAAAAATCACACTCATTGTACTATTAGTGCTTTAATTGATATATTGATCAAATAGAGATTTGGGCTCCAATACAACTTTATAGACACTTACCTGCCACAGTCACGGACACATAGCCCTGTCAAAATAAATAAATAAATCAGCATTTGTACCAATTAGCCCAGGCAGCTTTGTCAAAAAGGGAATTACATATCCAGCATCTGTTTGTTTGTTTTTGTTTCTGTTTTTTTAAATATATTTTTATTAACAATTTCTTGGTTTACAAAAGTATGTGCAATGTCTCTTCTTTCAAGTTACATTTTCTACAGATCAGTTTCATTTGTTGAGACATTAGTGTTGCATTAGGAAGAAAAGGGGGAAAGAGGTGGAGGGGGGAAATGGTGAGTGGGGGTGGGGTCGGGTGGCGATGTTTCTATTTTACTTAATGTATGTGTGGGGTTTTGTGTCAGCATTGCTTGTGCAGGTTCTCTTCACTATTTGCTTGTGTTCCTTTGGTGGTGAGAGAGGTTGGGGTTGGCCTAGGGTGTGGTTGTTCGTTTGTGATTGGCTGTGGTGAACTTTGTTTTCATGTGTGAGTGGGGTGGGTGGATGTTTTGGATCAGGTTAGCCATATTGATGCGTATGCTGTTGGTGGATTCTTATCGTTGTCTTGTTGGGCGGTGTATGTGATAAAGGGGAGCCATACTGGGGTGAAGGCGTCTTCTTCTGTTTGTCCCCGTATACAGCATCTGTTTGTGAGTGTGGTTCCTCATCCAACTCCAGATATACCCCTGACTAGATTGAAGTGCTTGAATATTGTAATCAGTTTGGATTGTTAGTTTTATATGCCCAACAGGGCCAGCTCAAAACATTCTGCTGCCTGAGGTGGGGCAGCAAATGCTCTCCACCCCTGCCCAAGTCAGAGGCATTATACCCAAGACTGACCAAGTTATTTTGGCACCTGAGGCAGATAATCCCATTGCTCTCTCTCCCTAGAAGTAAAAACACTATCCTAATAAATAAAGTAACAAACAATTTGTCACCCAATATCATCTGCCCAAGGCTACCACTTCCATTTGCCTAATAGGCTCAGCCCCAATGCTCAATAAATAAGTAAAACTTATGTAAATATAGCCATTTCCTAATTTTTATTAGTCATGTGACAATGTGCAACTTTTTACATATCCATTCCAATCGTTTTGTTTGTGTATGCACTATGCATTGGATAAATACATTAAAAACTGACCCTTTGGTTGATAAATTTTGGTGGGGAGAAATTTTAATTGTTGGAGGAGAGAGAGTAGGGTACATTTGTTTCTATTTCAAGCCTTTTTGGTTCTGGTGCAGTCCTGAAATGAACCCCCCCCCAAAAAAAATAATAATATTAAAGATAGCCTTTCAAGGGGAAATGAATAGCATTCCCTCCCCAAATTAAATTGTAGATTAGCTCACAGTTGCTTACAGTGCAACCCTAGCACCATGCCTATTCAGAAGTAAGTCTTGTTGAATTGATTGGTGCTTACTTCCATGTAAATTGGGTTAGGGTTGCAGGCTGCCTGCCTCATTCAAACACAGCCTCCCTCACACTTTATATCTGGTCCCCACTCCTTAACTGATGGCTTCAAGCTCTGGCTGGAATGCTGAGATTCCACACCTATCAGGAGATAAGCTCTAAACCCACTGAGGAATCATCAGGCCTAAATTCCGAGACTATTCATAATCTACACAGCAGAAAAATGCTCTGCCAGCAGTGATAACCAGCTCATACCAATTTATTTTTATTGATTGACTGTCCCAATTCTTGTTTTTGTTTCGAATTTGCAGGAGATCATACTGATCCGCTGGGGTGTGGTATGCTGGAACCACGCCCTTCATTTTAAATATCCAATAGCAAAATTAAAATAACAGAGGAGAGAGGTTTCAGTGAACAAAAGGTAGGCCTATGGGAATTGTTGCCCAATGACTAGTTCATATAACTGAACTGTGAAATTCACTCCCACAAAAGGCAGTGAGACCACCAACTTGGACAGCTTTAAAAAACGATTTCAAGGAGAAGCCTATCAATAGCTACTGGCCAGGATGACTGTACCCATTGCTGGAAACCACAGGAGGGGGAGAGCAATGTTGCAGTCAAGTCCTTCCTGTGGGTTTCCTATGGGCATTTGGTTGGCCACGTG
The DNA here is from genome assembly GCA_034641385.1 of Darevskia mixta. Taxonomy (NCBI): domain Eukaryota; kingdom Metazoa; phylum Chordata; class Lepidosauria; order Squamata; family Lacertidae; genus Darevskia; species Darevskia mixta. Next base: position 5,690,567 of record JAWWNH010000001.1, on the reverse strand, counting down.
CAAACAGGATGCTGGACTAGATGGGCCACCGGCCTGATCCAGCAGGGCTATTCTTATGTTCTTATGCTAATGGAATAGAATCTGACTAGCAAAAGAAGAATGGTGATTCATCTGTCTCGTGACAAATAGTGACAGATCGTTCTAGAAGGGCAGGAAGAGGAACAGAGATGTTTTAAAAGATTAGATTAGGAATGGGCAGCAGCATCCATCAATCCCATTTTTCTTGATTACCTGGTTGTTCGCAGGACAGTCGCCGAGAATTTCTAGACATGCCCTGAGCAAGCTAGGGTCCATATGCATGCAGAAAGAGATGTGTGCCTGCATATTCCTCACTAAATGGAGACATGCTTGTGGAAATGGCTGCTGCGTGTACAATTCCCCAGGCAGGTTTTGCAGGTGTAGAGGGGCAACCTATGTATATATGAACACCTTAAATTGCAGTGATGTTGTCCATCCCCCGGCACTTTTTTACATTGCTTTGCAGACCAGAGAGAGGCTGGGGTTGTCTTAACCCAATGTGCAATACCTGATTTGTTTCCCCACACCAAACTCCTATTCAGTAAAGTTGCCATCTGAGCATACACAACTGCTGCCTCAGATGCACACATCTCAGCTTAACCACAGCTGATGTTTTTAAATCAGATAAAAGTTGTATTCCTCCAGAAACTACAGGATGCATATAAATTGTGGCTACCGGCATGTACCGGTATGCAGTACTCTGCTTCAAACTGCCCTGGAGCCAGAGTGAAGGATAATGTGCTCACAGCCTTAGTTACAGTGAATAGCACCAATCAAATGTAGCTGTCCTCACCTCTCTGCTGAACAGGTGATTGGTGCTATTCAGAGTAACTAAGGGAGAGAGACAACAGTGTAAGATGCATTCCAGCAAGAGAGGCATGCAATCTTTAGCACACTGCCATATAAATACTGGTGCGCCAAACATTTTATCACTGTCTTTGCATCTTCTCAGTGTTCAGAATTTTGGTAAATCGGGATAAATTAATTCATCTCAGATTTACTTCAGTTTTTATGCAATGACAATATACAGCAAGCGATGGCAACCAGTGACTATAATGATTACGTGTGTCAGTAATTTTTTCTTCATTTTTCAATTGTTGTAGGAATTTCGGGGGGGGGACTTCCTTTTAAAACACCCCATTACACTATTTGAGACATGAACAGAGAGGGGTGTCTGAAAACAGCCATTCATTGCCGCCTGATTATATATATATATATTAGACTGATATCACCAACTGCATGACTATTTCTGGTCTTGAGTGCTCCACAAACTTTGAGGCTAAATATCTCAAGCTGCCCAAAGGTTATAGAATACCATCTACTGCTGCTGCTGTTGGCTTTTTTAAAAAATGTACACGGAGTAGATATAAAAGCAATAATGAAATGTTTGGATCACCAAAATTTCAGCATTTCGAAAGTTCATCTGGACAAGCATATTGTTTCCAGAATTCTAGACAGGGGACCCCCGGTCGGCCTCAGTACTGAAGCCCACCCTCTGACCACACCAGCGTTTAACTGGATTGGTGTCGGCAGCAGCAATTCCTTGTGTGTGCAGGGCATAGGCACGCATGTTACGGAGTGTGAAGGCAGGAACAAAAAGAATTGGGATGAGGTGAGAGAGAGGAAAAGCAGAAGCCCTTGGAGACACTTCTGTGTTGTCTGGCAGCTCCTCTTCTTCACAATAAAACTCACACCCTCATTCCCATCTGGTCTGCTGCTGAGCCAAGAAGCCTCATCTCCCTTCTTTGAGGGGAAAGGGTGAGATGGGGCACAGAAGGAAATCAGGAGGAGATCAGAAATCAGAACCTGGAATCAGCACTGTTGCTAATTCACACCGTTGATTCATGGCCAATTCCAGCAAGAGGGGGTTGCAGATAAGCCCAACCAATGGCATAACTGCTCCCAGGAAGTTTCTGGGATGAGTTTGGGATGCATAAATGGTCTTTTATCTTCCAGGGCTGCCTAGCCAGCTGCATTCCTGAGATAATTATTGTATGGGGTCAATCAAGTGACACACTGATAAGGCAAAACCTAGGTGATATCTGGTGTTTGTCTTTGGCCTACTAGCTTAGAGTTTTCATGCTTTAACAGCCTGACACTATTGAGGGGACTATCTGCTTCCAGAAATGACTACACATTGTTAGGAAAACATTAGCTGCCTAGCAAAGCAAACTTATGAATTAGCCCTTTAAAGGTAAAGGTACCCCTGACCGTTAGGTCCAGTCGCGGACAACGCTGGGGTTGTGGCGCTCATCTCACTCTATTGGCTGAGGGAGTCGGCATTTGTCTGCAGACAGCTTCCAGGTCATGTGGCCAGCATGACTAAGCCGCTTCTGGCGAACCAGAGCAGCACACGGAAACGCCGTTTACCTTCCCGCCGGAGCGGTATCTATTTATCTACTTGCACTTGACGTGCTTTTGAACTGCTAGGTGGGCAGGAGCTGGGACCAAACAATGGGAACTCACCCCATCACGGGGATTCGAACTGCCGACCTTCTGATCGGCAAGCCCTAGGCTCTGTGATTTTGACCACAGCGCCACCCGTGTCCCTTGAATTTGCCCTTTAGAGCTTCCTAAAGTGCAAAGGCACTTTTGAGCAAGCCAGGAAGAATGAATGGGCAAAGAGATCACTGAAGTGGCAGGACAGGGCTGTATTTCCTTTTTGCATCCTAGCCAAAAAGCTACATATAGCTACTAGCATTGTCTCCAGGTTAGCAACTGGCAGCCTGATCAGAAAAGCATGCTACAATGTGAGCTAATCTTGCGGCATTTTCAAAATCAAGTGAAAAACTGATAACAAAGTTATTAGAGAAGAGTTCTCTGACAAACAAACTGTTGCCATAAGGAAGCTTAACTTCAGGGCCTAACCAAACAAGAGACTTAAAAGATTAAGATAGCAAAAGGCAATCAAAGAATGAGGCTGCACAAGATCATCATCATCAGACTCTAGATTCTGCCAAAAGTTAATTAGCCTCCTCCAGGCGGTGATCACAGCTACAGATAATTTAACATTCCTTGTATGCTAAAAGGAAAAAGTCCTTTAGTACTGACAAGGATGAATTGGTAAATCTTTTCCCAATTTCCCCATATTTGCCATTGTAATTCTATTATTTAAACTTTGAAAAAATATATAATGTGCTCTGCAAGAATATTGTTTACATAGGCTACAATGGTCATGGAAAGGTATTTTGTTTTGCTTGACCTCAAGAGATGTCAGCTCTGCAAGGCTGTACAAATACATTGATCTGACCTGAAAAGCTTACCAGTCTACAGATTCTTATTTACACTAGCATGTACTGTAGGTGCAACACAAACTTAAGTATGGCAATTCTCTACAGAGCACATCATATCCTGTCAGGTTTGAGGAGGTAGAGATGTGGCTGCCTGTGCCTCAATGTGCATTCCCAGTTTTGCATTGGCAAAGGAAAGCAGGTTTTGGCTGATGAGTGGTAAGGCCCAAGCCTTGGGCAGTTTAAAGCACTATACAGTGCTTTAATGGAGGGGGCGCTGGCCAGCCTGCCCGCCGCCCCCCACCGCCCCCCCAACCAGCAGCGGAGCGAGCAGGTTGGGGCAAAAACCGCGGCGGCGGGGGCGCCAAAATGGAGGGGGCGCTGGCCAGCCTGCCCCTCGCCCCCCGCCGCTGCCCGGTGCCGCCCCAACCAGCGGCGAAAATCGCGGCGGCGCGGGGCGCCCAGCGGGCAGGGGGCGGGGCACCGTACATCATGTGTAATGACGTCACGTGGCCCGCCTCCTCGCCTAGGGCGTCAAAAACCCTGGCACCGGTCCTGCCTACACAGTATATTAAATTTTGGCTTCAAAGCACTTAATCTCCACATACCAGTGTGGCATCAGGTAACTTCTCTGCAGTGGCTCCCTGTATGTGGAATGCTCTCCCCAGGGAACTTTGCCTGGCACCTTCATTATACACCTTTAGGCACCAGGCAAAAAAACATTCCTTTTTAACCAGGCCTTCGGGTGACCTGATTTACATCCTATGCCCTTTTAAAATGTGTGTGTGTGTGTGTGTGTGTGTTGGTGGGGGGTTGTTGTTTTTATTTTGATGATATATTTTGTGCTTTTATATTTTGATTTTGTTCTGTGAACCGCCCGGAGACCTCCGGGTATAGGGAGATATATAAATTCAATAAATAAATAATAAGGAAAGCACATACTATACATTTCATAAAATATATTTGCATTGACATTAACACAGTTGTCTGCACTGCAATTCACTTTTGTGATGGAAACATTTTTCATAACACTCTTGTCTTGCATCCACAGTGAACCAGTTCATAGTAAGAATCCTGAACACGGGAAACGTAATCCAATGTGGCTTCCATCCCACGATACTCTATTTCCAAGCTGGAAGTATCTGCTTCTTTGAAAAATGTGTCCTTTGTGTATGATTTGAACAGCCTGGTGGATCTGAACAGCCTGGCGGATGGTGTGTGTGAACACCCACACTCACACAGCCCTCTTTTTTCATTCATTGGCATGTGTTCACTGTTGCAGCTGTACATTGTAGCATTCAGCATTGCCTTGGTGATATATAACCTACACAGCTTCAAATTATTTTACGGGTGGGACCGGTTCAGTATGTGTGAGAAGAAAACCAAGTCAGCACACTCCTGAAACATCTGAATAGTGTTGGGTGGGTATAGATATCAAAGCTTACTTCTTCAACATCGAAATGAGTGTTGTCTATTCCTACAAAACCAGAGAGTCACTTCATTATGACCGACTTCCACCAGCCTTGAGTTTTCTAAGTGTTTTGATAGATGGGAATCAGGCAGGTATTTATTTTTATTTTTCATCTCAAGGAGTACTTGAGATGTCCTGTTTATGACTGGCAAGCAATGAACACTGTTGATAACAGATCCCCCCTCCCCTTCCATCACCCCCTATAGCAGGAAGCAGTTATTTGAGAAATTTTTGATATATTTCTTCAACCAGTCAATAAATCTAGTTTCTCAGGACTTTCTAAATGGAACTTTCTGAACCATTTGAGCCAAATTTTCAAGCTTTTATTTCAAAGTAAGCATTCCCCCCCACCGTCTCATCCACCCCCCTGCTGGAATAGATATGAAAGTGGATAGACAGACTATTGCAAAAAATAGCGCCATCTGGTGGTGTTTTGGTTCTATACAGCAAAATCTCTTTGATTTGATTCAGGCAATTGATTTGCTCACAGAATACAGTATTAGTGCTTCATTGCACATCGATACACATTTATTTTTCAACTGCACTCATAGCCTCAGGAGCAGGATTTTGTTAAATACACCTTTTTCCAGTTGGGCAAATAAAAAATCATACTATACAAGAATAGGACTCATGTCAAGTCCTGAAAATAACTGCAACATCCAGGCTGTGCAGCTGTTGCCCAACAAGAAAGCAAGAGAAAAGGGAGGAAACCACAAATGAACTAGATGCTGGAAAATTCACCTGGGCACATGTTTCATCATTTTGTACAAAGCAAATGACAAAAGTATCATGCCTGGAAAGTAATCAAAGGCACAAGCAGGCAGACCTAATGCAGCCACCAAAATGGAGGATCCTAAAGTTGTTGCGAGATTTCAGTCCATTCAGTTTTTCACACGTACTTATGAACTGCAGTGGTGCAATTTTAATCAGTACTCTTTCAAATTAAAATCTATGCCAGTTTCTGGGATTCCCAGTAGCCACAGACATGACTTTTTATCTGGATTTATAGATACCTGGCAAAGATAACAACACAGCAAGGCTGTAAGGTGGAAAGTGAACTGAGGGTCAAATAATACTTTCCCCCACCCCTTTAATTGGCTGATCCATTCACTTTATACATCAATCGTTACAGCTAATGATGGTGCTCTTTCTTGTTGATTTGTGGTGCTCCTGGTTGACAGAAATGTTTTAAACCAGGGGTGGGGGGCCTATGGCCAATGGGTCAGTCCTGGCCCCTTGCTGAATTTCACCTGGTGAACTTTGAAGGTATGGATCAAGATGGTAGGAAACCTACTCAATATGTCCTTTCATATTTGAAGGTGTGGATTGAACCAGCCTTTGAAAGTACAGACAGTACACCACAACTGCACTTTCAAATATCTCCCTTCTTAAAACTGCCCGGTGCTGGGTAGTCTCCTGTTTGCGGAGGGATGGCTTGAAACCACTCCGACTGTCAGCTTGCTGAATTTCAAACATCACCACAAGCATGTGAATTTTTTATTTTATTTTTACTTGCAGGTGGCTTTCAATTGATCACCACCACCACCACCACCTTGTGAGCCATGAGGAAGTCTGCCATTTTCCAGAGGTGGACCCAGAATACATGTTCACAGTATGGTGAAGACAGCACAAATAAAGGAAAAACTCGGGGCTAAATGAGATGCTTGGTGCATGATAATGTGAAACGCGTCTTGGTTGGTCAAGAGGTGTAGGGATTTATCCTCACTTCTTTTTCAGTTAGTTGTTCCTCTTCAACTACCTAGTATGCATTTCAATAACACCTCCAATAACATTATGAATCATACTGCTCCTAAGCAGTAAGAAGGGTGATTTATATTCCTCTCTCTATCCTCTACTTCTTTCCTCACTAGCCTGCAACAAAGCATAGTGAGACCCAAAAATGGTCTAGTAAAACCAACATATTGTGATTATTGGTGAAAAAGAAGCATTTGCTTATGGCAGAACAGTGCTAAATAAATTAAAATAATGAAAACAGCAACAACAAGAAAATATATGGGTAGAAACAAGCAGAACTTAAAAGGAACTCAAACTTAGCTTTCTGAATGTACGCTCAATAATAGCATCTCATCCTCTTCATTTTGATACATACTGGACAGGTTACATAAGCACTGCACAGTATCATTTTTCTGGGGATAATATCTGTCTGCTAGTGAATGCCAGCAGTGCTTAGACTCTGCACATAGGTCAAAGTCTTCTCCCAAAGCTGCAAACTAGGCTCTTCTTAACTTGGGAATGTGAGAGTTGGAAATAAACTCACTCTGTCAGCGAAGGGGGGGGGGACGACATTCTGACTCGGAGCCACCCTGACCAACCCAGAACAAACTTTTCACTGGATAATCCTGGAGATAAACCAGATAATACAAAATATGGGTTCAGTCCAGAAATAACTTGTCATGCTTTAAGTTCAATTGAAACAGCATGTAAACCCAATTAACTTTTCCTGGATTGAAGCAAGAGGGTTTGGAAAGGAAAATAACAAGGGCACTGAAGTCACTACACTAATTTTTCTACAGCACGTAACAGACGGGTGGTAGTTTGAAAGACAGAGCATAAATTATATTGATGCAGTTATGATATTGTAGCATTGGACCATACTAGCATGTGCAGTATGAATGAATTCTAGAGCCAAAGAAAATGGTTAGGTTCTGCAGCACCCAGGATGTGCTCCAGAGGCTGATTGGCGTAAATTTCAATTCATAGCACCTACCCTTAATAATGTCTGATACAGCAAGAGGCAAGTATGCAGCCCCAGAGAATGTGTCTCTGCGTTCATTTTTTTAAAAAAACTGGAAATTATGTGCAGGGCATATTTGCCCTGTTGATCTCAGGATCTTCCATGCCACCTGGCTATGTATTTAACTTCTTTTGAGGACTCTCACATTTGTCCCTTGACTAATACCTGAACAAGTGTGCTTTAGGTCAGTCAGAAAGTAAAAGCAAATCAGGGGGGGGGGAATGTCAGCTTGTTGTAGCATAAACAAAAAGTCTTCTTGCACCTTAAAGACTACTACTACTACTACTTTATGGGACGCGGGTGGCGCTGTGGTCTAAACCACAGAGCCTAGGGCTTGCCGATCGGAAGGGTGGCAGTTCGAATCCCCGCGACGGGGTGAGCTCCCGTTGCTCGGTCCCTGCTCCTGCCAACCTAGCAGTTCGAAAGCAAGTCAAAGTGCAAGTAGATAAATAGGTACCACTCCGGCGGGAAGGTAAATGGCATTTCCGTGCTCTGCTCTGGTTCGCCAGAAGCGGCTTAGTCATGCTGGCCATATGACCTGGAAGCTGTACACCGGCTCCCTTGGCCAATAATGCGAGATGAGCGCCGCAACCCCAGAGTCGGACACAACTGGACCTAATGGTCAGGGGTCCCTTTACCTTTACTACTACTACTACTATTACCCTGCCTTTTCCCCAGTCCAGAACTCATGGTGGCTTACACAGATAAACCAGAACAACCTAAAAATACAGAAATATTTATTATTAAAACATAATTAGACACCAATAAAATTCAAATAATATTAGAAGACCCATTAAAAACCACAGACAACAACAGTTCCCAAAGGCCTGTTGGAATAGAAAGGTCTTCAGCTGCTGGTGGAAGAACAGCAAGGAGGAGGGAGCCAGTCTAACTTCTCTAGGAAAGGAGTTCCAAAGTGTGGGAGCAGCCACCACCAGGAAGGCCCTCTCTCGAGTCCCCACCAAGCATGCCTCTGAGGGAGGCGGGAACTAGAGAAGATCTCAGAGCCTAGGCATGAGGGAATTATTTATTATGAAGAGCTTTTCTGATGAAGTAGACTGTATAGACTGTAGGCAACAAAGCTTATGCTGTAATAAATGTGTTTGGATTGCTGGCATAAGGCAGAATAGCCCCATGATTTCTTTTGTTTTTGAAGCTGCTGACAATTGCAACAATTTCAGACAAAATCCAGGGCTTGATATATAATTACTTTATTATGGCTAAGGGACAAATAGGGAGAATGATCAAAGTAACTAAAAGTATTTATTAATGATAGAAAACTATTAAAATGTTTCTCTTTATTTTTATGTCATGTGAAAAGTTAACTTACAAAAGATTACCATAAAAAGCATATTATGACTAACAGCTAATGCAACAGTCCAAATTACAGTGCCATAAAGGATTCAAGCTGAGAATCAGTTATTTGATCCCCACGTAACCAAGTTCTCAGAGCTGGGCAAAAGCAAGCCTAAATATTGAGAGCACACAAGTTTTGATTCTCTGCTGAACTTCTCCAGAGATGGAGAGAGGGCTTCACAAGAACGTTGGACAGATACACATTTGGAAAATTAAAGTGAAGCTGAGATTAGTAAATGTCAGGGTAGTAACAGCTGGCTTGAAATATCTAATGTAAATGTTTGAAAGTGAATAACTTTCACCCATTTTGTACATATCCTTATTCAATCTTACTAGCAACTGTTTCGCTGCAGGTATAAAATGGTTTCACTACACAGTAATTGCTTTAATAATGCTTTCTGCATAACTGTCAGATTGCTGTCCTCCCATCCTGTAATAGGCAAAAGTTTCAAACATAAACTTTTCTGGTTGCCACTAGCTATACAAATTGCTTATATGAGCAACTACAAAGTGCACATTTTTCAAGTACATAAACACCATGTCATTTATCTATCTGTCCCAGAGAGGGCAGTAGCCCACACAAATAATAAAGTTTGATGTAAAAGCAGGATATACAATGTGCAATTACAAAAAAAATTGCCAAGATACTAAAGCTTTTATTTAAAATGAAAGCTATATTTGTAATAACTGAAAATTTTTTAAAAATGACAGATATAAAAATTTATTCTTTAACCATGTTTGTGACTTGTTGGCTTAAATTTACATAAACTTTATATTCCTTTTGTATATTATTCTAAAAAGCTTTTATGAAATAAAAATCAAACATTGGAATCTAGACAGCCTATAAGTTTCATAATTTTCTTTAAAATGTCTCTATATTTCAAAATATTATACTAGGTCTTTAGTACATTATAGTTAATACACAAAAGCTATCAAAAAGTTAACCAAAGTCAAAGTGGGAGGAGTTCCCAAAAAGACACCGAAGAGAGCAAACAAACAAACATTACTAACCAGTGTTTATCCTGCAGTCAGTCACACTTATCTTTAAGAATGAGTTTATATCTTATGCATGTGATAATTGCAGATATCCTGAGGATGTAAATGTTAACAGTTATCTCATAATCAGCTATCACAGATCGCTGCCTTTTATCACAGGCAATCACCTAACCATGGGAGCACAGCTGGAAGAGGTGACAAAGTGATTACTACTTTGGCTATCATTTACTAGAATTTTGCAGAGTTCTTCTCAAAGGTAATGGCATGTGCTTAAAGACTATGACACTGAACTGGTATAACTGCTGCTTTTACCATATCTCTCAAACTGGATTCCAGCATAAAGAGGAATGGTTCTAATTTGTACTTACAGGATGTTCTGCATGAACATATATAATTGTTTAGCAGGAGAAAGATAAACCTCTAGGGAGGCATATAAAGCTTGATTATACAGGAATCCCACCATGCACCTTTCGGTCAGAGGTCAGGCTGATGAGCTTCCTAAAGGTCCTACTACCATTTCCTGTCAGCAAATTTCACATTGATGGAGTTTGCAGGAGTCAATAGTCCATGGGTTTTGGCATAAGCTGATTTAGTTTTTGGAGAAATTTTTATTTCAAAATTTTGAAGCAGCTTGAAGGAGAGAGAGAAAACAGAAGGCTAGAATTAATAAAAACTGGATATGAGAAAGGCAACAAGAATGTTGATAGTCCTAACAGCCTACATTTGATTGGCAATTCAAATTCTCAAACTACCAGAGGGGTGAGCCATTGATCCAGGTAGAATATCCTAGGGCACTACAGAGACTCCAAGTGGTGTCCACTGAAGGAACTTGAAGTGGAGCACTGACAGTTCTGGGGCACACGACTACAGTGAGACTTTTTCAGAGTAATTGGATCAGATGGTGTGCCTTCTGAGCAGCTTTTGCCCCTAGAACCCCTTTTCAGCTATTAATCACTGGTTATGAAAATAAGCTGCTACTGAAAGGGCGTAAGTATTAGGCCCTTTGCTTTAGTCTACAGAGCCTTGTGTTCCAGGACAGAGTGTTCCATAAACACTCAGTGAACAGTTGTTTTTGGAAGGTCCAAAGACTGAACTAAGGCTGCAGTTCTGTGTGTAAAGGTAAAGGGGCCCCTGACCTGTGTGTACCTGAGAGTAAATGCCATGGAACTGAGCAGGGCTTACTTCTGAGTAAACATGCTTTGGATTTATTTCAAGGCTTCATTTAGTATGCACACTAGCACTAAGTCCCACTAAGCAGAGTGTGGTTTATTTCTCAATAAGCAACTGCAGGATTGGACTGTAAGATTGTGCTATGGGGGAACTCCATAGCACAACCACTATTTGCCCAAAGCCGGCTTGCTATAGGCCCCAAACAGCTGATTGGCACTTATAGGAAGACTGCTGAGATCAGCTGTGGTATGGAGTGCATGGTGGGGAAATCCATGGCACAGCTGATGCTGATCCAAAAAAGGTGGGATATAATTGCAATAATAATAATAATAATAACCTGAGCTTCCTATGTGCTGATCAACTGATTGACACTTACAGCAAGCCCCAAAGTGGGGCTTGGTATAAAGCCAAATATATTTGCATGACTATCTTGAATTAAAGCTATTCATGCAAAGGATCTTCCTCTGTGGGTGCAGTTTGAGCCACACCCACAAAATATTTTTTTGTTCTGTTTTATGTCTGAAGGTCCTGCCAACCTGTCAAAATGACCGACATGGGGTTGAAGCAGCCAGGATCTGGTTTGCTAGTTAGATCATGTTCCTTACCTCTGCCTTAGGGGAAGGACAATATCAGAAATTATATAAGTGAATTATTTCATTATATGATTCAAATTAAGAATTGGGAAAGCTGGCTTTTTTGCTATTACAGATCACTCTTAGGATCATAAATCTATAGCCTTTTTTTTACTGTGAGTTCAACAATACAGTGGACCCTCGACTTACGAAGATAATCCGTTCCGACGGAATTTTCATAAGTCGAAATCACCGTAACTCGAGTCCCCATAGGAATGCGTTGGGAGAACGCATTCGTAGGTCGAAAAAACCTTCGGAAGTCGAGGAAACTGCCTTTAAAGCGGCCGCGGCTTCCGATCGGAAGTCGAAAAAATTCGGGAGCGGCGGCCGCTTTGATCCCTCGTAACTCGAAAAACTCGTAAGTCGGGTCATTCGGAAGTCGAGGGATCACTGTACTGGCACTTACAGCCAAATGGCCCACATGACTTGCACCAGTGGAGCACTTTGAGGATTGGGTCTAACAGTGCGCACCACTATGTATCTACTCAGAAGTAAATCCTATTAAGTTTGATGGGGCTTGCTCCCATGTAAAAGGGTACAGGATTGCAAACTAAGTCACTTATTGGCATTGCATTTATAGACCCCAATCCTTGCAAAAATATAGCCTATACATATGCAGCTAAACTTTAAACATGTGAGCAGTCACACTGAAAAGAAAGCTATTGCTGGTTCAGGGAATTAATCTGCATTTCTGAAATACAAAATCACACATAGTTTAAACAGTTTATATAGCAAGGAGATGTGCTTTAGTAGCCTGCTTACCTGTATTAGTGCAAGGTGAATTTCAAGTTCAGCAATTCTTTTTCCTATACAACTACGTATACCATAACCAAAGGGGATGGAACCAAAATTATCCACTCTGTCCATATTGGTTTTCCTTAGCCAGCGCTCAGGCTGGAACTCATTTGCTAATGGGAAATTCTCTTCCTGATATGATGTAGCATAATGACAGAGTGCCAGCTGGGTCTAATGAAACAAATGAACATATATTTATATATAATTTCCCAAATGCCTGTTAATGAACTACTTATAGTTTCCTAAATATACATGTTATGCCATTTAATATAAATTCAGATTATTCACAAGGATCAATACAATTGCTTAAAAAGTTTAAAAAACATGGGACAAGTTAAGATGCTACATGTGCAATCCTTTATACGTGTACTCAGAAGTGAGTCCCACCAAGTTCAATAAAACTGGCTGCCCGACATGTATAGGATTTCAGGCTAAATCAGACAAAACAGAACTGATCCATTTATAAAAAGTTTGTATTAAAAACTATACTTCTTTAACTTCACAAAAGGCTGCCATGCTCTCTAGATTCTTCCTCCTAGGAAAAAAAAGTGTGGCTCATTAGGTCTACCTTAAGTAACTAGTAGTTGGTCTCTAAGGTGCTACTGGAAGGAATTTGTTTATTTTTTATTTTGTCTTAAGTAACTAGTGTGCTTCATGAGCGTGTCTCAAAGCAACTATGTGTGTGTCTCCAAGCAATCTCAAATAAGTGGTTTTCTTCAAGGAGCGCACCACACTAAATTAGACATCCTCTCACATAAAAGAAAACCAGATGTTTGATGCTTCAGTTAGTTGCATCAGCATTATCAATTACTTTTATTGGGAGGGTTGTTGGGTGCATGACTGAAATGCAGCTTCAAGGCACAATCCATTTTTAAAAACCATTATCCCACTTTTGGCATACCATTCGGGGGGCGGGGAATGAAAGCAACCAGCACTGTGGAAGAAAGTGAGCCAAGGGTGGTCAGAATGAATGGTTCACCAGTCTTCTCCTTATGTCCAGTAATTTCTCCATTCAACAGCATGGCAAAGGGGAATACTGAAGCAGCTCATCTCATGTACCATGTCCCCTGATACATATTACCCACAAGGTAACTCTACCAGCTAACTCCTGTTCCCATTCTTTGGGTTACTGTTTTACCCAACTTTTTATCAGTGGAGAGCAGAATAACATGTAATTATACAAAAAGTACAATTTGAAGTTACCAGTTCCTACACTCAAATAGGTTGAAAATACCATACAGTATAATTTTAGATATTTTTTTTAATGGCACCTATGTTTTAAGCTAATGACCTCACATGGCATGGGATGTTCCTAGGTGCTTTAAGCACTCACTGCACATGCTCACAACACAAATTTGCATGTCCTAATTCATGTGTATAGATGGCTCTGAAAATTCAAAATGGTGTATGGCTGTGCCCAGATGTCCAATAAGCAAACGAATTTTCTTCTGTTTTTAATAAGTTTTTTTTACAAAGGAAATCTGGGTCCCACAGCAAAAGAAAAGGAGCTTGGGATCCTGAATAACATCTCTGAACATGCCTAAAATTAAACCAGACTTTCACATAATAGCTCATTTCCTAGCAAAGGCAGTTTCACGTATACAGAGTAAATCTGTGATTTCATCCTTTCCCACTCCTTTCACAAAGTCATTGTACAACTCACCCCTTTAGGTATCAAGTATCCTCCAACAATCATATCTTTCTGGGTTACTCTACCGTTTCCTGGTAATACTGGATATAACCTACAAACAAGTGTCAATTAGATATTCAGTGCCTGTAATGTTATATTTCTTTAGAATTATTTGAAGGTGCCCACAAATGGGAAGATAGGAGGAATTCAGTGAGTAAACACTGCGTATTTGGATTTTTAACAAGGGTTTGACAAAGGCCTTCAACAATGGCCCCTATTTTTTTTTTAAAAAAAAATAGCATTAATTGGATAATAGAACAGGGCCCCAATACTAACTAAATTGTTGGAAGTACAAAGTAAGAATAAACATTTATTTATTTTTTACAATGTAGCCAAGTAAAGAGGGAGTCTGCTTCAAGACTGATGCCTCTTAACAAATTGAACAGTGAGGCAGCCAAGTTCATAGAAAGCACCAATTTATTTAGGATGGCAAAATCTTAAAAAGATTGTGAAGAGCTCTAAACTTATGTTGGGCATGTCATGGGACCCATGCCTGTAGCAAGGCCACATTCTGGATCTAGTCTTCCTTACTGGGAAGAAAAAGGATGATTTGAAAATGAGGGATTGTAAAAATCAGTTGCTTGTCATGGTCAGATCACTTCCTGCTGAGATTTTGGTTTTCAGCAGCTTTTCACCTATGCAAAAGCAGGGGAATTATTATAAATTATTGGAGGCTGATGGATGCAACTAATTTCCAGACAGCTCTGGGAGATTTTCCAGGTGATATGATTGGTGCTCCTGTCATGTCCTCCTTGATCTGTGGAATAAACAGGTGACCCAGGCTATTGACACAATCGCAAACACCCCAATGCCCTCTCCCACTTCATACAGCCTGACTCCTTGGTATACACCAGAGCTTAGGACAATGGTATAAGCTGGGACATGACTTGAACACAAACAGAGGGAACCTCCAGATGAATGCAGCCAAACTAGAACCCAAATAAGGGCTCATTATTAAGCCTACTCAGTGGCAATGAAGTCAGCACTATTATATCCAGTAGAACTTTTCCAGATACTGCAGGACATTTTATACTCTGACTCTAAGAAGTTGGTGGAACCAATGGTGCCCCATTATAACTTGTTTGCAAAGCATTTTGAGAATAGAATTGCCTGCATCCACCAAGACATTGACTTCGCTATTATAGCAGGTGCATCTCAAGAGGTATTTAGAACATTATCCGGTTCTGCTTTTTAGATGAGCTTCAGTTGGTATGGCTTGAGGACATGAACAAGGTGTGTGGATTGGTGTGGACAACCACATGTGCTCTTAACCCATTCCCTTCATGACTGATAAAAAGTAGTAAAGAGGGGGTGGACAGTTGCTTTTAGTTAATTAGTGTTCTTTTAATGTATTTGAGATTTTGTATTATATTTGCTTTTATAATTGTACGTCAATTTGTAGTAAGCACCAAGTAGATGTAATAAAGTAATACTACACCACTACTAATGACAATAACTACAGCAGCAACAACAGCAACTACTACTATAACTAACTGAGTGATTGGGTAACAGACTGACAGATGAAATTCAATGGAAATAAAATGATAAACATTCCTAGTTTCATATATAGAATCTAGATTGGCTAAAACAATACAGGATCTTGGGTGTATCATAGAAAACTCAGGGTCCAACAGCAATGAAGAAGATAACCTCAATATTAAAAAAGGGACTACACTTAAATGGAAGTATCATAATGCTATTTTTTAAATCCATGATGCAGTCATCTCACCCCATCTCAGTAAGAGTAATGTCAAGCTGGAGAAAATATAGAAAAGAGCAATATGCAATATAAAATTATACATGTTTACGCAGAAGTAAATCCCACTATATTCAGTGAGGTTAGTGCAAAGGATGGCAGCCTAAAATACTGAAGGAGATGGAGTATTATTATTATTATTATTACAACTGCAGCTATAATCCTAAACACACCTACTAGGGAGTAATCTCTACTGAACACCACAGAACTTACTTCTAAGTAAATGTGCATCTGATTGTGCCATTAGAGAAGGTATGCGAGAGGTTTACAAAATTATTTTGTTCTGTTCACAAATCACAAACTGATCAGAAAAAACATGAGAGGAGTTCCATCTCATGCAAAACATAATCAAATTAAGAAATGCTTGTTTGTTAGTTTTGTATCTTACTTGTCCACTATTGCCACTTGATCCTATGTTGGTTACTAGCATAAGCTGTCTTTCAAAAAGAATTATCCAACTTCAATAACTATTAGCCAAGCAAGTTAAAAGGGAAAGTCTATCTTCAAAGACAGTATACAACCAACTATCTTTACTAACTAAAATAGTGTCTTTCTCCACCATACCATCCTTGTAATCTTCATTGAGGCAGCTAACTAGATTTTATTCAGGTGAAGTAGGAACCCATGGTTTCCTGTTGCAATAATGAGCCTCAGGCTCATATGTTTTCTCTCCAAGCACAAGAAACAGGAAGCCACCGTTTCCATTACATCTGAATTTTGGGAAACCGTGTTTTTTTTCCTAAATGTGATTGGTTAGCAAACTAGGATATCATGCCACAGTTTAAAACTGGCTTGTTTTAACTAATCACACTTAGAACATACCACAGTTTCCTGCATTCAGACATAAGGGGGACAGTGGATAGTTGAAAAGATAAAGTAGAAGTTCCCAATCTTCTCTCGTTGCATATCATAGGGAACGGGAGAGGAGTATGCAAACAGACTCTTGAAATGAGAGCACATTATGTACTGTGGGGGGGGGGATCACTTAGTTTAAAGAACTAAGGCAACTTTGTGAAGTTGCAGATGCAGCAAGTTTTTGAACCTACTAGCACAGTACTGTAAATATTTAACTAAAAGGAACTCAGAGAAGCTTCTCTGTAATGTAGGAAACCTGCAGCCCAATTCAGAGCCTGCTTAGTCAGCAAAAAGTCCAATTGAATTCAACGTTGCTTGCTTTTATAAATGTGCATTGAGATGCAACCATAAATCACTATTTAAAACTACAGAGAATATTGTGACATACCCTAATACAAATAATGAAGGGGGGGTTAAAAAAACACAATTGCAATTTAGCTAAAACAAAGACACAAAACAACAAGAAAGGAACAAAAATGTTTAATGGTCAACTTAGTTTTCCTGCACTTACCTCAAGGTTTCTTTGAGAAGGGCTCTGATCAGTGGTAAGTTGGGGACGTCGTGTGCATCAGGGATTTTATCTTTCCCCAAGTTATTGACTATCTCTTTATAGACAGAATGCTGCACTTCCGGGTGCTTTGCTAACAGGTACGTCGCCCAAGATAAAGTGAATGAAGTCTAGGGCAGGGAAGAGACAGTACCAATGGGAGGGAAAACATTCAGTAACATTGGCTAAGCAGTAGCATTTTTCATTTTCAACCAATGGTTTATTATAACCTGAACAAAACACAGATATGATTATTATCATTGTTCTTCATAACAACAGCTAGTTTTTATAAAGCTCTTACCCGAAGAGCACAATCCTATGCACTTTAACTCAGAAGTTACTGTGGGATGTATAACACTGGTGCAGTCAATCACAACATTCCTAGAGTGTACACAAAGGGGACTTGGTCCTCCAGGTAGAGTTTCCTGTGCCAAGACTGAAATCACTTCCTTTGTGTGACCAGAAGTGGGAGTGGCCTTACCTGTAGCTATTCAAAGATACAGGTGAGCTGCTACTCTCCCTCTCTTCCCACCAGGACTCCGAGGATGCAACATCTCAGGAGATGCTCTCTTGGCTTCCAGCCAAGAGAGGCCCACATGGAGCCTTTCTCCCTTAAGGAGAATCTCCACATGTAAATACATTTAATCTAAGCTAGCCTGCCTTTCTGAGACTTATATATTCTTGGAATGTCTGTAAGTAAAAGCTTTATACTTTTATAAGCTTATGTGTCGTGTATTTTCTTTTAAGAGGGAAGCAGGGGAAATATATGCCAGGATCTGCCTTATTCTAGAAGTTCATAGGAACTTAAACGCCACGCTTTGCTGCGCTTTATTGGGGATGAGAAACTCTGCTAGTTTGGAGCTTGTTAGCACAAGCTGGGATAGGAAATATTAATCAATATTCCCTCATCCACATTCCCTCTCATCTCCCACAAAAGGGTTTTGGGGCCCAGAACTGCGTATTTTGTGTATTTTTAAAGGATTGCTTTGGATTGTGATTTTTGGCAGAGTAGAATTTTTCTGTTTGTACTTCCTGGTAAGCACATGGTCTTTTGTTCTCCATTGTGCTGTGAAAAGGGGGATTAGCGACCCCTCCCCTCCCTCAGAGCTCACAGACCTCAGAGGCAGTGAAGATTTGTTTACATTTTGAGATTTTTGAGTTTTGAATTTTTGAATTTTAACCATTTTTGGGAATTTTTGAAAGTTTGAAAATTTTCAAATTTTTGAGGATTAAGATGGCAAGCTCAGGATTTGATAGTGAAGCAAGATCAAACTTTATGCTGCTGAATGATCGTAATTTTGTGCAATGGAAGCAGCGCCTTTTAGTGCATCTTGGTGCAAAGCAAGTGATTAAAGCGGTGAAAGATCCCAAACCTGATCCAGCTGATTTAACCAAGACAGCAGATTGGGAAAGGCAAAATGCTGAAGCTAAACACATAATTTTGTGCAGTTTGAAAGATGAGCATTTATCTCTGATTGACTATGAAAGTGATGCATCTCAGATTCTAAAGGATATTGAGAGGGTTTATGCACAATCATCAGAGAACTCTTATAGACATTTATTGGATAAACTGCTGAAGTTAAAGATGAATTCTAGAGAACAATTTACAGGGCATTTTAAGGACTTTAATGAAATCGTTCAAAGGATTGCCCTAACTCCCAGAGCTTTTGATGATGCAACCAAAGTGACTTTTATGCTGGCATCATTAGGAAAAGAATTTACTTCATTTAAGAGTATAATGGATCACACCAGAGATTTGACTTTTAATGAACTAGTAAATCACTTAAGAGAGGAATGCAGAGATTACCTTGATTCTCCACAAAGGAATCCAAGGAGGGACACAAGTTATGTTTCTAAGCAATTTCCCAAGTCTAAGGAAGTGTCCAAAGAATTAATATGCCATAACTGCAATTTAAAAGGGCACATTGCAAGGAGTTGCCAGAAGCCCAAGAATAAGTCCCGCCCCTTTCAACCAAAAGGTGAAAAGAAGGGGGGTCACGAGCGTACATTTCTACTGCAAGAAAAGAGTTTAAATGTGCAAAGAAATGAAAGGAAAAGTGACCAATTTATTTTAGATTCGGGAGCTACAAGCCATTTTGCGCATAAAAGAGAATATTTCAGAGAAATTAATGATAGTGAATGGACTGAAATCCAGATTGCTGATGGAAATGTTCTAAAATCACAAGGTGCAGGTTCAATGCATTTGAAATTCAAGGTGAACAATGAATCTCTTGAAACAACTGTGCCTAATGTTCAATATGTCCCAGAATTGAATTGTAACTTGCTTAGTGTGTCTGCTTTAGACAAGAAAGGTTTCAAGGTTACATTTGCCAATGGAGAATGCAATGTAACGAAAAATGATGAGGTTTATGCTCAAGGGAAACTAATCAATGGTGTTTATGAGATTAACGTTTCAGAAAACCAATCAGCACAAGTCGCCCAATCCAAGCAGAAGCATGAAGCAGATCTGGAGCTCTGGCATCGAAGACTGGGTCACCGGGATATCAGAGTCATCCAGGAACTGCAGAATGGAGATCTTGTGAGAGGTCTACAGGTAAACAAAAGTAACACACCCACACCAAAATGTATAACTTGTGTAAGTGAAAAAGGAGTCAAACCTTCTTTCCCACGTTGTGCAGAAAAGAGAAGCACAAAAGTTCTGGACATTGTGTACACTGATTTAGCTGGACCTATGAATATACCTTCTTTAGGAGGAAATAGGTATATTCTTATCTTTTTGGATGATTATTCAAGGTTTTGTGTGGGATACCTTCTCAAAGAGAAGAGTGAAACAGTGGAATTGTTCAAGCAATACGTAAGCATGGTCAAGAACAAATTCCATCGAGCACCCACCACCCTAATGTCCGATAATGGTGGGGAGTTTTGCTCACGTGAAATGGAAGCCTTCATGGCTCAGGAAGGCATAGCACATGTGACCACAGTAAGCTACACACCTCAACAAAACTCTATTGCTGAGAGGAAATTTAGGTCCATCCTAGAGATGACAAGGTGTATGCTAAAAGGATCCAACTTGTCGAAGAAACTTTGGGGCGAGGCAGCAAATACTGCGATTTATATACAGAATAGGTTGCCAACAAAAGGCACAGAGCGCACGCCATTTGAACTTTGGCATGGAAGAGCCCCAAATTTGTCACACATACGTGTATTTGGAAGTTTGTGCTATTACCACGTGCCCAAGGAGCACAGACACAAACTTGACTCCAGAGCAAAGCCTGGTATCCTAGTTGGATATGCTTCTGGAGGAAAGGGCTACAGAGTTGTGGACTTACAAACAGGGAAAACAAGTTCACATCACGTGATTCATTTTGAGGAGTATGAAAAAGCTGACACAAGGAACACAGCAATTGACTGTTCCAATGAGCCAGCAACAGAGGAGTTTGTAAGTTTTCCTTTTGAAGCCATACCAGAAACTAATCCACCTCCTAGTATTGTACCTCCTAGTGTTGTAGCACCCCCTACAGATGACACCCCAGAAGACGCGGAGGACCAGATGTCAGAAGGCTCCAGAGACGAAGAGGACCCGTATGCAGGGATGCCGCCATTGGAAGGAGATGAGGAAGCTGATGCGGTTCAACAAGAGCCAGAGGTCAGACGTTCCTCCAGGTCCAACAAAGGCGTTCCACCACTACGACTGTCCTACTTTGCAGGGTCGGCGCCACCACAGGAACCTTCCACGTGGGAACAGGTTCAACGGTTGCCAGCTGCTGAGGCCAGTCTCTGGAAGCAAGCCGCGCAGGAAGAGATGGATGCACTGCATCGCAACAAGACCTGGACCCTGACAGAGCTACCTCCTGGTAAGAAGGCAATTGGGTCCAAGTGGGTGTTCAAGCTTAAGAAGGGGTCAGAAGGGGAGGTGCAACGCTACAAAGCTAGGCTTGTAGCACAAGGATTTTCACAACAGTATGGCGAAGACTATGATCAAGTATTTGCGCCTACAGTGCGATACAGCAGTGTTAGATTACTTCTAAGTATTGCAGCATCTAAAGGCCTATCAGTCCGTCATGTCGACATAGCAACAGCTTTTCTTCATGGGACGATTTCTGAACAGATTTATATGAAGCAGCCCAAAGGCTTTATCAAGCAAAATGAGGCACATCTTGTATGTAAACTTCAGAAAGGAATTTACGGTTTGAAACAAGCTGCAAGAGCATGGAACCAGAAATTACATGAAATGCTGGTTCAGCTTGGGTACAAGCAGTCAACAGCTGACAAGTGCCTGTACACTAAGAACAGAAATGGACAATTCTCTTACATTCTGGCTTTTGTCGATGATTTATTAATATCAACGTCCAATGACAGAGACTATAAAGACATAGTCAGACATCTCAACAAAGAGGTGGAAGTAAAGGAATTGGGACTTGTCCAGTATTACTTGGGAATTCAAATTGAGAGAGAAGAAGACGGCTCATTTCTTCTCAGCCAGAAGCAGAAGATAATAGAACTGATAGAAAGCATGCAGATGCAAGGTGCACACCCTGTCGCGACACCCATGGCCACAGATTTTCTAAAGAATCAGCAAGATTCGAAGCTGCTGCCAGACAACAGCGAATACAGGTCAGCGATTGGTAAACTTTTGTATTTGGTTACTACCAGCAGACCTGACATAGCAAGTGCAGTGGGGATCCTAAGCAGAAAAGTGAGTTCTCCCACTGAACATGACTTGGGTGGGGTCAAGAGGGTGGTGCGTTACCTCAAGGGTACAATGAATTGTAAATTAAGATTGCCAGCTGTAAGGGACCCTAAGTTGGTTGGGTACAGTGATGCAGATTGGGCTGGGGATAAGGCGGATTACAAATCCACAAGTGGTTATGTTTTTATGTTTGGAAATGCACCTATCATTTGGGGCAGTTATAAACAGAAATGTGTAGCCTTATCGTCCACAGAGAGTGAATATATTTCAGCTTCGGAAGCATGCAGAGAGATCATCTGGCTGGATCAACTCCTGACAGACTTTGGTTTGCCGAGAAAAGGACCTGTCAGCTTGATGGAGGACAATCAAGGCTGCCTGCAGCTAGCGCAAACCGAAAAGTTCCTTGCACGTTCAAAACACATTGGGGTCAGGTATCACTTCATTCGCCAGATGATCCAAGATGGACTAGTAGAAATGTCCTACTGTAATACTCAGGAGATGACTGCGGACATTCTCACGAAACCCTTGCCACGAGAGAGTTTCCAGAACCTGCGTGTCAAGCTGGGACTCTGGGTGGTTGAATAAAGTTGTTTTATGTTTGTTAAATGTTGTTCAGACTGAGAAGGGGTTTGTGGGATGTATAACACTGGTGCAGTCAATCACAACATTCCTAGAGTGTACACAAAGGGGACTTGGTCCTCCAGGTAGAGTTTCCTGTGCCAAGACTGAAATCACTTCCTTTGTGTGACCAGAAGTGGGAGTGGCCTTACCTGTAGCTATTCAAAGATACAGGTGAGCTGCTACTCTCCCTCTCTTCCCACCAGGACTCCGAGGATGCAACATCTCAGGAGATGCTCTCTTGGCTTCCAGCCAAGAGAGGCCCACATGGAGCCTTTCTCCCTTAAGGAGAATCTCCACATGTAAATACATTTAATCTAAGCTAGCCTGCCTTTCTGAGACTTATATATTCTTGGAATGTCTGTAAGTAAAAGCTTTATACTTTTATAAGCTTATGTGTCGTGTATTTTCTTTTAAGAGGGAAGCAGGGGAAATATATGCCAGGATCTGCCTTATTCTAGAAGTTCATAGGAACTTAAACGCCACGCTTTGCTGCGCTTTATTGGGGATGAGAAACTCTGCTAGTTTGGAGCTTGTTAGCACAAGCTGGGATAGGAAATATTAATCAATATTCCCTCATCCACATTCCCTCTCATCTCCCACAGTTACTGACTTCCCATGGTAACCATGAGGAGGAGGGGGCAAGCGGCAATTACTCCACTCTTTCCAATTTTGTGCTACGCTGCCTTCAGTCCCTAATTTCATTATTTTCATTATGTTCTGCATTATCTTTTTTCTAAAAAGCTCTGGACAGCTTCTCTCAGTAGAGGCTGGGAGCTGTGTCTAACTGCATAAGAAATTGCTGTGAGCTAAACAGTGTCTCCTCTCAGGTTCCCAGCTCCTTCACATCCTCTTCAAAATTGGCACCGTGTTAAAATAACTGAAGTGCTTTGAAGCCCAGTAACAGCTGCCCTATTCTATTCAAAGTCTTTAATAACCCCTTTCTGTGCCTGCTGCTTTTATATTTTAAATCATAGCACTGGGGTACCAGGTCTTAGACACTTCCCTTCATATAGTACAGAATCATGATAATCTGGTTATTACCAGCTACAGAGGGAGATATAAATTAAGACAAATGCTCTGAGAGCACAAAACATTGCCAATTCAGGTTCTATAAAAGAGCTTGCTTCAAAACTAAAAGTAGAAATGCATGTATAGAACATATATATATTTGACACACTTTGTTTTATTCTGAGGTCCTCAAGTTAATGTGCCCACCCAACAGGCTTAAAATCAGAATCTTCTAAATTCAGGTGCGGAATTAGTTTCAATTAAAGCAAATTATTTATGTTAAATGTTATCTTAATCATACTTCCATAGATTTTGCTGGGGGGAGTATTATAATTAAAATCTGTAACATAAGGTTAAATAACATCAGCTCACCCTTACCAAGGGCCGGCCCTACCATGAGGCAGAGTAAGGCAGCTGCCTCAGGTGGCAAGTATTGAAGGGCAGGGAATGGAGAGAGCTCTGTGTGGGCACATGTGTGTGTGTTATGCAACCTATCCTGCACCCACTAAAACCAGTGCCCTTAAGATGCAGTGGAGGATGTTGAAATAAGATTCAATGGTCTGCTGAGCTTTTCTACATGGAATGGGAATGGGAGGATTGAAGTTCTCGCCCTTTGCTTCAGGCAGTCAAATGCCTTGGGTTGGCCCTGTCCTTACCTGATGGCATGAAATACCATTGTAACTCTTATTACTTAACAACACACTCACTTTCGCCTTGCCATCTTTCTTAGAGAAACTCTGATAATGGTATTTGTTTTACATATATGTAGGCAGAAACAGACTAGTTTGCTGCTCCTCAGACCTCAGCTTTAGCTTTACAGATTTATAGAATTTATTTATGCGTCTGAGGTAAGTCTAATATTAGAGAACAATGCAACAGTGGGTGACATGGTGGGACTGCACCACCCACCTGACCTCCCATCTGGCTGAGTCACTACAACATACCGGGATAGAGAAGGGGAGGGGCACAGTGGCAATTATGACAACACAGTGCAAATCCACCAGCGGGAGGGAGCACTGGATTGACCTTGCCACCGCCACACCCCTCCTCCTCTCCGTTCCAACATGTTGCAGTGACTCAGCCAAGCGGAGGTCAGCTGGGTGGTGCAGCCCCACATCATTTGCTGCTGCAACAATCGAAACATGAAATGCTGTTTATGCTGTATTCTATAGGAAGGAAAATAACTCCATATTTATTTCCCCTTGGTTGCCTAAAAGCAGGTTTGTTTTTTGCCAATTTTTTATTTATTTTCCAAATTGTTACAAATCAAACCGAATTAATTCAATTTAATATGCCTAAAAGGAGGTTGTATCATGTAGGTTTAAGGATATTCTGTCTTGAGATAAATGGACCAGACAGGGCCAGCCCTGCTTTGAGCCAAGGTGAGCCACTAGGCTTAGGCAACACATTGGAAGGGTTAATGTGAGTCCTGATCCCATTGTCACCCTGGATTGAAACTCAGGCAAGGGAGAAACTAAAACAGCCCTGATTCTCTTTCTTCCCCCTGCCTCGCTCTCTCATAAGGAATTTAGAAAATGTCCACTGAACAACAATAACAGCAATTATAGTGATAATGTAATAACAACAACAGTCATAGCAGTAAACTTACTGTATCAACTCCTGCCAAAAGCATCTCAGTCATATTGGCATAGATTTCTTCCACTGTAAGTTCTTTACTATTAAGCAGAGTTGTGAGAAGTCCACCATCTACCTCTTTCCCCTGGTCCAAAAGGGACTTTATATCATGTAATTTATTGTCGACATGAATTTGACCTTTGCGATGAAGAAAGAAAAAGGGGGAATGCATTTGTTAATCAGTGAGATTTCGTTTTTGAAACTGTTATTTCTCATTTGTCATTTGGTGACAGCAACCAACACAGGGCTTTCATAACAGGTTTAGAGTTGTGTGCTGTTTGGGTTTTTTAAAAGCTCACTACGCATTGCTTGTTAGAAAACTGCCCTAGCTCTGCTAGGCAAAGTGATCTGCTGGGCAAAGCACATAACTACAGCCCCACATAAATTCTGTTATACAGCAAATTACACTCAAAGCGGGGGAAGCGGCATGGCCATTAACACAGCTGAAATATGAGATTTTCATTTCTTTTTGTTTTCTAGGTAGGGTGAGAAGTCAGGCCCAGTTGAGATGTTCCTCTAAAGTCTCCAAACCATAGTTTGGAAGATGAGGAATGGTCTAAAGCAGGTGTGGTGAACCTCACCTCCCAAGGTCCAAATGCAGCCCTCTAGGTCTCTCACTCTCCCTGGGGCACACACCCTTTTCTCACGGCCCTCGCTGGTCCTGCTTTGCACCTTCCCTGGCTGCTTCTGCCTTGCTGGAATATATCCCTGAACTGCAATAATGCCTCACTACATTTATTGAGGAAGAGGAAAACATTGCCCTCCAAATAACTGCAAACTGATGAAACCGAAATGATTAAAAAAAAACAAAACTTACTAAATCTGAAGAGTCCATCCCATGATCTACAGAATTCTCTCCAAGGTTTCGGAATAATTGGACGAAGCCATTTGGGGATGGCTCCTGCATACATGGTAGTCTTGAAACTATTGAACATCAACTCCAAAGCTTCAATGTATTCCACAGTTTTCTGGGGGATCTGGTTTTCCAAGCACCCCAGGCGACACTCAAACAGAACAGTTGCCACTCCTATAGAATAAAAATACCTTGGGATTTATTCTTTTCCTTTCCAAAGTAATTCAAAGTGCAGAACTAATGCAAGCTAACAAACACACCCACACCCACAACAAGAACCAAAGGCCCAGTCCTATGCACATATTTGGGAGGGAGGCCCATTGTCTCAACACACATGGGATTAAGTTGCATGACTGTAATATTGTCTGTACATTTACACCAGTGCCTAATTTACGTATAAGCTAAACAAGCTATAGCTTAGGGCCCCACTCTCTTGGGCCCCCCAAAAAAAATTAAAAGAAAAAAAATGTATTTCACTATTAATATACTTCTTCTTAATTGTATTTCAGTTCAACAATTACTTTGATAAAATATATATTTTGTTATGTACAAATGGCTTTAGGTACCTATTAGGTCCATAAATTACCATATAGCATATATTCAACACAAAAACAGTGACAATTTGTTGTTGACAAAGGACAGCTGGACATATAAAGGGCCCCATTACCTTCAGTAGCTTAGGGCCTCATCAAACCTAAATCCGGCCCTGAATTACACACAGCATTTTTTTGTGGAGTAAGGCAAAATACACATAGCATATGGTGTAATGGTGCAAACACTGAATAGTGCACTACATTACACTGAAGAGGATCCATCTGCAACACAGATGAGCAATATATGTGGACCAATGTATGCCTGTTAATGACACCAGCTCCATCCACTAGTGTCCATGCCCACAGGCATGCAGTCTGTGAGCAGCCATCCAACACCACATGTGCACTTCGCAGGCAAAAAAAGTCAACTACCTCTGATGTACTGTGGAATGTATTGCGAGACAATTATATTGTTCTCCTTAATAGCTGAATACTGCTTATCCAGACATTGTACCTTTGTGTAGAACTTAAATGTGTTCCTGCTGCCAACTTGAGTAATGCAACAGCAATTACAGTTGTTGTTGATGGTAATAAATAATAAAACAATAATGGTTGATGATAACACAAACACAGCCACATCTTCCATTAATTTCTAAGAATGAATGATCATCTCACCTTCCATTGAATACTTGAAAAAAAGGCTGTTAACATTTGTCACTGTTTCCCCATCTTCTTCTTGATTTCTGAGAATGTAGATTCTCTTAATTAAATCTGCAATAACTTCATTAACTCCTCCTGAGAAAATGGCAACATCTTTGGGTTTTACCATTTTTTGCCTTAGTACACGCCTCATTTTTAGCCACTGTTCCCCTTCTCTGGAAGAAATAACAGTTTAAAATGATCTAAATAATTATTTATGTCATAAGTAAAAAAGAGAACATGTCTCATTAGAAAGCCATAACCAAATGTGTCTATTCTTGAAAGTGTTGTTGGAGGAATAATATTTGTGTGCTGATTATTCAATCATTAAGATTCAACAAGAGGCAGATAGCACATTGCCTTACTGGTTATATTTGAGTGTAACTTTTAAAATTCAAAATTTTAAAGTTTTAAAGTGTATTTTATATCTGTATTTTTAATCTGTGTTTTTATATCTGTATTTGATTGTTAGCTGCCCTGAGCCTGGTTTTAGCGGGGAAGGGCGGGATATAAATAAAAGTTTATTATTATTATTATTATTATTATTATTATTATTATATATTACATATTTTACGAACTAGTCCAAGTCCAGTCTCAAGATAAATAACCCTAAACAGAGATAGCAGTGCCCTTGAAGTTGCCCATCAACAATTAGCACTTGAACAGCAAACTGAATAGGCAAACAGTTCACCTGGTCTCCGTTGTCGCTACTATATTGAGATTATATATTTCCATTTAAGTTGTATTACTTGTTTCTAAATGTGTGTTTGTGCATTAGCATATGCAAACCAGTGTCTTCTTTTGTCCTCTTGTTTTGATAGTTTTTTTTCTGATTCATAAGAGACTATCCTAGAGGTGAGGTGTGCACACACGTGTAAAACTCTGCAGTCTGAACAGGTCACTTAGGATACAATTAAGTCCAGCTGCCCCCCCCCCATTTTCCCCTCCTCCAAAAAAGGTGCCTAGCACTGTTGTTTGAACAGAGTAGATCTTTGTGTATAATGGAATATATATGGATCAGTGCTACTGAATTTTGTTATTAATATATATATCAAACTAGGCAATGGGGCATCATAACAACTCACATGCAAATTAATTAGAAGTTTTGAGAGGAATGTGACCCATACTACTCATACCAATTTGATCAGAGTTTGCTCCCCCCCCCCCCCCGTTTCCATGAAATACATCTAGTCCTTGCTAGCTTCCTTTACACTCTTAAGTATATTGAGGGGAGATCTGATGTTAAGCTAGTGGACCTGATGGAGCTCACACTTCTCCTTCTCCCCACTGTGCCCTTGGGGTATGTGGGAGACTGCAGTGGGAAGGAGAGGATAAGTAAGCCCCATTTACACAAGCAGAAGTCTGTTAAGCAAGCAAAATGCTGCAAGCAAGATGATACAAGTGGATATTATACTTTAAGTCTAATTATTAAATGTTCGCTTTCTCAATTGTCCCATGCCGTTTCAAATTAAATGTCATTCACTTCAGTGGACTTTATATATAACGGTGGGGTGATTGAAGCCTAACACAACGGTTTGACTACATATTAAAAATGGGTGACATTCTGTGTTAGTCAAAGACTGAATAGATCCATTGACGTTGATGGACATAAGGTTTAGTCTGAGAATGACTAACATTCCAATATATTTTTTTGAATTTGACTAACATTGTCACACATTTACTATGGAGGAATGGAACATTCCATCTCTGGACTTACAAAAGAAATACATTTATTTTCGTCCAGACTGTAGCATTAAGATGTTACTAACCTTTACTAATGTGCAGCCTAGTTCTTACTACATAAAGCACTTAGCTGCTGCAATGTTATCATGTGATAAAAGCAGAAGAATGTCTGTGAGCCATAAAGGGATTGGCTTTCTTCGGAATAAGCACATCGCATCAATAATTACTCTGAATGTTCCCTAAGGGCATTTGCCAACACTCATCCCCATAGGTATATAATCATGTTACAAGCACATTCTTTCAAGAAATGCATTAATCAAAAACAGTTTAAAATGTATCATCAGTGTCTTTTGTGTGAAACCCAAAGATATAAACATTGTTTGGCAACGTAATGCCAAAAATACCATTGCACTCACGCAGATATAAGTCCTGTAGCTCTCCCTCGTAGATCCCTGTATTCCTGCCAGGAATCCATGTCAGCTCGTTGTGGCGCGGATCCTTCTTCCCGAAGAACCTGAGCAACCATGTCTCGATCTGCAATGGATACAACTAGTTTGGGACCAAAATGAGACTTGAAAATTTTTCCATATTCCCGAACGTGCTTCTGCTATGAACGAAAAGTAAATTTCAGATGAATACATTATTCATTTTTTACCAGCAAGAAAAAATATATTCATATGGCTATGCAGTTAGAAGTAATGAACTACATTATAGCCTGATTTCCCAGATTCCCTGGCACCTGAAGAGCTGCTGTTGCAGAGTTCAAGGAGTTGAAGCAAAATGGGTTTTGATCTGATTTTAATCTGAGCCCCAGAATTCCCCCAGGGCATGATTCCCTCTTCATAACGCAACATTACAAGTTCTGTCATGGACAAATCTGTATTGTGACCCAGGGAATTAAAAACAATATGATCTCCACCACCCCAGTGGTCAAATATGTTTATCAGAGTTCAGGAGAATGTGTTGTTAGAGCATGAAAACAATATATATTTATTCATTTTATAGAAGTTATATTATAAATGTTATAAGAGTTTGACATAATCAACATTAGATGTGTCAGAATAATTTACAGTGTGTTAGGATTGGAATAAGAACAGAGAGTTAAGAAATTCCAACAAACCTGAAATGGAACTTTGCCCACATTTTTAATGATTTAAAGTGACATTTTATTTATTTTACTTTATAATAAAAAGTTAACAAAGCAGTGTACAATAAAGGAAGATAAAGTATAAAATATGAAAGATTAAGAACTTTATACAGTGGTACCTCGGTTCTCGAACGGAATCCATTTCGAAAACCTGTTCAGCTTCCGAAACATTCAAAAACCGAGGTGTGGCTTTCCATTGGTTGCAAGAGCTTCTTGCACTCAGCAGAAGCCGCATCGCAGGTTCAGGTTCCAAAAAACGTTCAAAAACAGAAGCATTTACTTCCAGGTTTTCGGTTTTCGAGAACCGAAACACACGACAATGGAGGCG
Organism: Darevskia mixta; assembly: GCA_034641385.1. NCBI lineage: Eukaryota > Metazoa > Chordata > Lepidosauria > Squamata > Lacertidae > Darevskia > Darevskia mixta. The sequence continues at coordinate 5,660,138 of JAWWNH010000001.1, read as the reverse complement.
TTCAGGAACCGAGGTACCACTGTAAATGGAAGTCTATAAAGCCAGTAATACCATTATACAGTTATTATTCCATAAAATGGCAGGGTAAATGAAAGTCTTCTTAAATAAAAATATCATTAAAGGTAAAGGTAAAGGGACCGCTGACCATTAGGTCCAGTCACGGACGACTCTGGGGTTGCGGCGCTCATCTCGCTTTATTGGCCAAGGGAGCCGGCGTACAGCTTCCGGGTCATGTGGCCAGCATGACTAAGCCGCTTCTGGCGAACCAGAGCAGCGCACAGAAAGCGGTACCTATTTATCTACTTGCACTTTGACATGCTTTCTAACTGCTAGGTTGGCAGGAGCAGGGAGCAAGCAACAGGAGCTCACCCCGTCACGGGGATTCGAACCACCGACCTTCTGATCGGCAAGCCCTAGGCTCTGTGGTTTAACCCACAGCGCCACCTGCGTCCCATTAAAAATTACAGCATTACTGGCTGTCTAAATATCAGAATGCTAGGTGTTTCAAAATGTTACTTATTCCAGAGGGCTGGAGCTGCAACTGTAAAAGCCCAGTTTCTAGTGTATGCTAAGCACACCTCTGGGGCATACAGAACTGAATAGTGCTATTTCCAGGCAGAGATATATGAAGAGAAACAGTTCCTTAGGTAACCTGGTCTCAAACTGTTTAGGGCTTCAAAGGCCAAAAGGAAAACATTGAAGTGAGCTCTATAGCATGTTGGCAGCCAGTGCAGCACCGCCAGAACAAGTGCTATATGGTGTTGACTGGTTGTCCCAGTCAACAACCTATCTGCAATATTCTGCTCCAGCTGCAGTTTCTGGACTAAGCTTAAAGGAAGCCCCACATTAAGTGCATTGCATTAATCCAGTCTTCAGGTTGCCAGTGCCAGGACCACAGCGGGCAAGCTTCTTTTCTTAGGCCAGGAAAAGCCATAGCTGTCTAATCAACTAAAGCTGACACAAGGCATTCCTACCCACCAAGGCCACATGCTCCTCACGTGACACAGGAGACTATATAGATATTCCTTCACAGGGAATGCAACCCCCCCTAGAACAGGTTGCTGACCTATCTCCCAGACACAGAAACCACTCGCCCACAGGGCTTCCACACTGCCAAGTTTTAAACTAAAAGAGGGATTCAACTAAGTTGTTGTGTGCTCAGAATGAGGTTTGCTCATGCAGTGGAACTCCCACCTCCCTCCATGCTCTGCTCTGGGGAAGAAACGCAGAACAGGTTTGGGGGCATGCAGGGGGCATGTGGGCAGAAGAGATGGGGGGAAGTCCCATTGTGAGAATATACAGGTACTTCCTTCTCCACATGCATACACCACTTAGCACTGTATTGAATTTCTCCCTAGGTTTATTGGCCCTCAACCTGCCTAGCACTGAGCTCTGTGCAGAGCCTGTACTCCTGACTCAGATCTAACAGAGGAATAGAAATATTTGTCTTCAGCATACTGGTAACACTTTGTTCCAAATCCCGACACCTTCATGTAGATATTAAACAGCATTGGGAAATAATATTGCCCTGCAGAACCTCATAGTACAAATTCCAGAGGGGCAAAAGGCACTCCTCCAAAGCTACTCTCTGGCACCAGCACTGCAAGCAGTATGGGATCTACTAAGTGCCCACAACACCATGCCACAAAACCAGTCCAGAAGGATACTGTGGCCAGTGGTATCAAAAGCTGCTGAGAGATCAAGCAGAAGAAGAAAGATCATACTCCCCTTCTCCCAATGAAGGTCGTACGTCAGGGCAAACAAGGCCAATTCAGTCCCAAATCCAGATCTGAACCCAGACTGAAATTGGATGAAAATAGCTTCATCCAAGAATGGCTGCAGCTCATCCACCACAACCATTTCAATCTCCTTTCCAAGAAATCATTAGCAGTTGGTTGGTAACTATCACAGACTAGTGGGTTGAAGGTTGCTTTTTGTTTCTAGGAACAGCCATGTTAGTAAGCAAAATGTTCCATTCATTCTTCTGCAATACTTTCGGTTTTCTCATTTCTTGGAAAAATCTATTTATGGTCTATATACTGATTGCCAGGGGGGGAATATATGCCCTTAAATGTCCCCACTTTACAGCAGCTTTAACCTTTTAAATACATTGCAAAATTATATATAATTTTAAAGGGAAGAAGGCTTATTCATATAGCAATGAATCTCTGCCAGCTGGAGACAACAGGAGGACAATTATGAAAGAAGAGCTGGTGAAAAACATTTGAATGAAGAATGAAAAAAGTGCCTTCCCTAGCAGATTATATTACATAAAGATGATAGATTATACTTTGTTAATAAATTGTGACTGAACCATTTTATTTCAAAACTGAGCAACGACGTCTATTTAAAGAAAGAAAAACTAAAGTTGTGCTTGGTAATTCTGGGATTCATTTAGAAATTATGCTCAGCATTAAAGAACTATGGCTTGGATCCTAAACTGCCCTTCTATGAATGGAAAGAACTCTCATCCAACGAAGGCTGCTGCAGGCAGAAGGAAATGAGGTAATTTTCATCCATTCCTTTTTTTTCCCCTCCCATGTTGTTCCTGGAGGTCCCCAGACCTCCAGGGCATATTTTCAGAGAGCACAGAGGGCTGCAGAAAAAGAACAGAATAAGTGAAAATCACATTACCCGGCTTGTGCCAGCTGGAGTATTCTGTGAGAGTTCTGCTCTCATGAGAATTTAGGGGTCCAATCTGCTATGGCCTCAGTAGTGCTGCAGATAAGGGCTTTTTTCACCAAAACGAAACAAAACAGAAAATCTAAATCTGACAAATGATTTTTTAAAACCTCCTAATAATCCCAATGACGTTTAAATGCTGTGCTGTGAAATATTGCCTGCTCACTGCGCTCACCAATGTCATACAAGCATTTAATCTTTGTTCAATCATTAAAACACTGTTAATAATTTATGTTTCTCCCCCCCCCCCCGCTAATGTCACATACCACATCACATGCAAATATATAGATTTTTGGGGGGTGGGAAAATCATCCTCTGCTTTCTTGCTTAACAATGCAGAGAACACATTGCATAGCTATAGCTCTTCTAAATGAAATATGTTTCTCTTTAACCAAAGCAGAGCTAGGCATAGATGTTGTGGCCTGGCTTAATGTTGGAGTCAGGTTACTGACAAACAGAACCTTCATTGTAAAAGCACTCAGCTCCCTCCCCCACTTTCACATATGGTGTGATGCATGGAACATTCTGCATGTCAGACCGCATCTTTTAAGTAGCTGCTGTGATTGCTCAAAGGTTTCAGATTATTATTTTTTATTCTATTCACTTATGTTCTTAACAGAGTTTTATTAATTCTTTTAGAGAGTTGCATAAGTGTGGTGGTTTGCATAGAACTCTTGAACAAGAAAGCTACACAGTACTACAGACTGAGTCATGTACTTGCTTGCTACCACTTCCTGTAGCTTCCAATAAATTGTAAATGGTTTATTTCCCTACATGGATGGACAATTGAAACAAAATGTTTGAGTTACCGGTAATTATTTAATTAGCTATCCCCTTTCTATTGTGCAACCAACATTGTGAAAGGGTGACTTTTATGTCAATATTTTCAATAAATGCATGGGTGATATGAGGAGTTTAACATGCAGATGCCTTTGTGAAGCCCACAGGCAGGAGTTGAGGGCACAGCAGCCACGAGTTTTCAGAGCCATGCTTCCTCTGAACTTGGAGGTAATATACAGCAATCATACCAAGTGCTGAGGCCTTGCTGATGAATTGGAACAATGGTCAAATAATAGTATGCTTATGGAAACTGGACCCTCTTTCAGTGATGTTTGATGCTGTTCTTCATTAAGTGTTTGTGAAATAATCTTGATATCCATGCTGAGACCTCTTTAGTGCAGCTCATGACCTAATGGCATGAGTGGGCTGTTCTTGGTACGGATCAGAACCTACTTATACTACAAATTGCACCTTGGACTTGTACTGGACAGGACACTGGAGATCAATACATGGGAAATGTAGTTACAACAACATGGATAAATCCTTACCTGGTGATTAGCTTTTTGGTGAATACAGCCTTCTTGGGAGACCGTAATAGTAGTTAGGATAATCTGCCTATATAAAGGCTAATGGTTACAAACGGTTTCTTGACTGCTCTCCAGGAAATTTCCTTCAAATAAATATTGCAGGCTGTCCCACTGAAGTACTAGTCAACTTCTAAAGCAAGGAGACATTATGGGCAGTTGACACACTATCCTACATGCCATAGTTCATGGTTGGGCTGCACATTAAGCTAAATGCGTAATAGCAGCTAGGCTTCTTGTTTTTTCGAAATAATTACTGCCATTGAGGTGGAATTGTAGTTCCTTCCCTCCCCAGTTGTGACCCTCCAGCAGTTTCTTTTCTTAAAAAGAAAAAAAAGAGTCCCCATTGTTGCCAATTCTCTCCCTGTCTCTTCAGGTTTGATCCCTAATATTCTGAAGAGTTTAAGACAATGAAGAGGTAGGGATGACCAACACAGGCCAGAGCTTGCGTTCTTTTGTGGCAGTGATGGTGATGTGAAAATCTTACTTATCTACTACCACTGTATCCACAGTGGTCAGTCAGCTGAACTTTTCTGGGTAGCTATGGGCCTGTTACCGATATATCCAGGTATGTAATGAGACAATGAATCAGCCCTGGTTATCTGCTGTGCTACATTTGCTAAACATGTTGCAAGAAAAACTGTTTGTATCCAAGCTGATTTAGATGCTACATTGAAGGAGAATACATTTTAGATATGCCTTTGCCTTATTACATTTGCAGAATGAGTTTAGTTGTTGAATTCCCTGAGCAGGTAGATTGATAACCACATGGGGGTTTCTTTCTTGACAGTTTTCACCTCTTTAAAACTGGTTCCAGAGGAAGAGGGGATTGAGATGAAGAGAATTGGGAAGGGGGTTTAATTACGAGCCAGCCTTCAATCTACAATTAATGGGCAATGTGACTTAGAATTTGGTAGGTATTTATCTCACAAGCTTTTGGATAAGCTTGCTAGGTTGGTTAGGGAGACTGTAAATGCCTCTTTTATATTAGCATGTTTGTAGGAGGTGGTGGTAGCGGGGATGAAATCTCCTTTGGCAAGTCAGTCCCAGGAGATGTCAGTAAGTCATTTCCCTACGTTTTCGTATGTCTTTTACTCTCTGGTCCTTCCAGTTCTAGATTCCTTTCCTTCCCTTCCCTTATTCAGCATGTATAAGGTACACCTGAGCAGCAAGACAACAAGATTTGGTGATATCTCTCTATGCTGTTGCCATCCCACTTTATCTTTCTTTCTCATCCAATCCAGGAGTTGCGTAAGATCCCACATGGCTTCTAACATGCCTAGAACTTGGATGTAACTGAACTGGCAAACTAAATCCAGAAAATACTAAACTGGTATTCTGAGCATGTGTTGTGACCTGTCAGGTTTACAATCTGAAATCAATGCATTTGACTACTTAGCCCCCAAGCCAATTTTAAAGTATTCTTAATTGCATATAAAGACCTGAACAACTCTGGACCAGTATACCTGAAAAACCAAAATCCTCTCCATTGCCCAGTAAGGGCATTAAGATCAGCCAGCAGTCTTGCCTAATGATGATCAGCTTGTGGTAACAAGGAAGCAGGCTTTTTCATTGGTGGCACCAGTGTTAGGAAATGCATCCCATCTGTATTGGTATTCCACTGGCTTTTGAAAACATGCTTGCTTACACAAGCATTCCCTTGATCTCTCAAGAGTCTCCTGTTTTAATTTTGTTGTTGTTCAGTCGTTCAGTAGTGTCCGACTCTTCGTGACCCCATGGACCAGAGCACGCCAGGCACGCCTATCCTTCACTGCCTCTCGCAGTTTGGCCAAACTCATGTTAGTAGCTTCGAGAACACTGTCCAACCATCTCATCCTCTGTCGTCCCCTTCTCCTTGTGCCCTCCATCTTTCCCAACATCAGGGTCTTTTCTGTTTTAATTACTGTGGTTTTAAAAAATGAGATTTTTTTTTTAATTGAATATTTTAATTGCGGATTCTTTTAACTGAATTGTTTCATTGTGTGTTTTAATTATGGATATTTATATTTAATTGCTTGCACTGTTGGTTTTTATACTTATAAACCATTATACTTATAAACCATTAAGAATGCTCTTTTGGCATTAATCCATATAGAAACTAATGAATAACAATTTATTAATGTATTAATAATATAATGTTGTGATGCATTTCTTAACTCCTGTCTGCCCCCACATTTCCCTGTGAGCACTAAGATCCACTGAGAGCACCCTCTCAAATATATTAGCAGGATATATCATATCTTATCTTTCATTAGCAAGGAAGTAACTCTCAGTGGTTACTCACAACTACAAAACTTCCCAGTATGCAATATATTAGATGGCCAAGGTAGCAACAACAGTGTGTGTGTGTGTGTGTGTGTGTGTGTGTGTGTGTGTGTGTGTGTGTAATCCCTTTTGGCCATTTTAAAACCTGCTGAGGCCAACCTCCCGAGGAAAATAAAGCAGTCCCACATGTCGAGTAAAACAACCGGTCCCTGGGATGAAAGGCTCAGCGAAGCAGATGTAAAACGTTAGCGCTGTCAACTGCCAGGAACAGCGTGGATGGCAAATGCACCAAGTCCTTCGGGGCGAGGGTGCAAAATGTGTTTTTGTGTGGTGTCGAAACACTCCTGGCTCCATAGCAACCCTCCTGTTATGCGACGGGGAGCGGGGAAGGGGGGCTGAGCACAGAACCAGATGTGGACAAATTAGCAGCCAAGCGCCAACCCGAAGCGGGGAGGGGGGTGGGGGAAAGGGATCTTAGTGTTGCCTCTCTTCAAAACCACCCTGCCTCCCCCGCCCCACCAAAAAAACAAGAGCCACAAACTCGTTCAGGCTGGAAAGCAGACAAGTGCTGGTCCCACCACCCTCCTCAACCCCACGTCACGTGGGGCTCATCTCCCCGCCAGCATATGGGGAAGGCGAACGGAGGAAGAGCCCTCGTCGCCCACCCGGCGCCCTGGGCATTTGGGCACTGGGGAGCTGTGCGAGGAGGAGCAGCCGTGGCCTCCCTGCGCCTCCTCCAGCCGCCACTGTTTCGCGCTCTCTTTCAATGGGGAATGGGGGAGAGGGAGGGAAGGAAGGAAGCTCGCCGGGAAACGGGGAGGGTTTCAAAGCGCCCGCCTCCGGTTGAGCCGGGGACACTTGTGCAACTTTTTCGCCGGCAGCTCGTGCTGCTGCTGCTACTCCTCCCCCCCCCCTCTCTCTCTCTCTCGTCAACCATATCTATCTATCTATCTATCTATCTATATCTATCTATCTATCTATCTATCTATCTATCTATCTATCTATCTATCTATCTATCTATCTAGTGCATATATATTAAACGCCCAGGCGACAAAATGGTCTCTCGCCTCGAGAGCTGAGGAGAAAGGTGCGGGTTTCAGCCCTGCTGCGACCCCGGAGCTCCCTCGTCAGCTCCGCGGACTGGAGCGGCGACCTCACGGACACACATATGACGCACGAAGCTGCGTCACGCGCGTCTCCCGCCACGGCGAGACGGTCCGGGGGGAGGGGAATAGTTCGGAATAAAAGCCTTGACCAAAGTCTCGAGCTCAGACATTTCCGACCGCAACACGTTCTTTTCAGTCCCCTCAGAGCATCTGCCACAAACAAAAAAACCACCTCAGAAGTCACGCTTCAGACTTCAAAACTATTTAAATCTGCCAGCTAGTTATATTTTCTGCCACCTATTTTCTGACTTGTCGGTAAAGTTATCAGACCGTTTTATATACCTTGTATTCCGGCGTATAAAACGACTGGGCGTATAAGACAACCCCCAACTTTTCCAGTTAAAATATAGAGTTTGGGATATACTCGCCGTATAGGAAATACAACCCGGCGTATAAAGACGACCCCCGACTTTTGAGAAGATTTTCCTGGGTTAAAAAGTAGTCTTATATGCAGGAATATACAGTATATATATATAAAGGAACGACGCGCACGCCCCTCCCCCCTTCCTACAATCTCTCTAGGTTGTATCTGCAACCCGATATGTCTTGGGGAAATAACACAAAACTGATTTCATTTTCTGAAGCGGAACACACACACACACACACACACACACACACACACACACACACACACACAAATGCCCTCTTTGCTTCGCAATCAGACGACAAGGGAGCCCTGCGAGGGGAGAGAAATGCGTGTGAAAAATCTTCCTGTCCCACAACCGTGATTTACTCGCTCTTTTGTTGCCCACTTTCGTCGACCGTCTCCAGCCACGGATCCCCCAGCGCGATCCCTTCCGCTCAATGGTACCTGGATCTCGTGAATGCGGCTGAAGCCATCCTTCCAGAATAACTCGACCAGATTGGGGAAGGTCTTGGGTCCGGGCATTTCCCTCAGGCTCCTCACTCTCTGGTGGCTCGGGTGCTGGCAGGCGTCGAAGAGGAGCCCCCGGGCTCCACGGTCCGAAGCTGCCCCCATCTCGTCGTCGTCGTCGTCGTCTTTGTCCTCCGCTCTCGCAGCTGCCTCCTTCTGCCCCTCCAGGGACGGGCTGCCTGAAAGTTTGGGCAGCTGGTGAAGCCTGCTGACAAAAGCCACGCCGCCAACGCAGCTCCTGCGAAGCTCGAGCACCTGCCTGCAGTCCCTTCTCAAGACCTTGGCGAGGAGAGACATTTTCTCTGTCTGCTGCCCTTCAGGGGCTGCCGCCTTTCATTGAGTCGCCGCTCCTCTGTGGGATTTCTCGTCCAGCAGCAGTGCTTCTTCTTGCCCAAACTCTTCACTGCCTGAGCATCAGTTTACACAGACCATTATTAAAGGCTCCCTCCCCTGAGGCTGGAAAAAGGCGGGGTGGCCTGCCATGAGGGGAGGGAGGCGGCATGTATTCTGTTTCATTTAGGTCAGATGAAATGCCCCACATGAGTGTCTGATCTGAAGCTGGTCAACATGCAGGTTTTTCTACTCTCCTCCCCACTGTTTTGGCAAAAAAAAGGGGGGGGAGGATTTGGCTGTGAGGCGCCTCTTTCTCGCGGTCGGCTTGGTTTCCATGTGTCAGCTAATGCTCAGCCCAATTCCTAAGCTGCACAAAGAAGGTGTGCAGCAGAATAACCAAAGGAGGAACCCTGAGTTATTCTGTACACAGAATACTGAAAACGTATTCAAAGCTGCATAAATGACACATCTTTGCCATGTTGTCGTCCACTGATCCTGATAAGTGTGTGCATGCATGCCTTTTGCTTCTTACATATTGCTGAAGTACTATAATAGTATCTTATAGCTGTCTGACATTTTCCAGTTCAACAGATTTGCTTTATGTCAGACCTGCCGGACATTGCATAACACTCTTGTGCAAAGGTATCCATGCCTAACATTCTGATTTTGTTTACACAGAGAATCATCTAAGTTTCAAACTATATTGTAATCTCTCTTTGAACTTTTCAAAAGTTAAAACCAATGGAAACCGATCAACATCAGTGAGCTCGTCGCAGCTCTGAGAGAACCCTAGCAGATTCTTCCCCTCAATTCTCACTGCGTTAGTTTTCTTCTGACTTGCCCAAACGTAGCGCTGTTCTTGGCTGAGTTTATGTCTTGCCTTTTCCTCTACTCCCGCTCTGCACTGCTGCTATGTTAATTTTTAAGTGTTGTTGTTCAGTCGTTCAGTCGTGTCCGACTCTTCGTGACCCCATGGACCAGAGCACGCCAGGCACGCCTATCCTTCACTGCCTCTCGCAGTTTGGCCAAACTTATGTTGTAGCTTCGAGAACACTGTCCAACCATCTCATCTTCTGTGGTCCCCTTCTCCTTGTGCCCTCAATCTTTCGCAACATCAGGGTCTTTTCTAGGGAGTCTTCTCTTCTCATGAGGTGGCCAAAGTACTGGAGCCTCAACTTCAGGATCTGTCCTTCTAGTGAGCACTCAGGGCTGATTTCTTTAAGAATGGATAGGTTTGATCTTCTTGCAGTCCATGGGGCTCTCAAGAGTCTCCTCCAGAACCATAATTCAAAAGCATCAATTCTTCGGCGATCAGCCTTCTTTATGGTCCAGCTCTCACTTCCGTACATTACTACTGGGAAAACCATAGCTTTAACTATACGGACCTTTGTTGGCAAGGCGATGTCTTTGCTTTTTAAGATGCTGTCTAGGTTTGTCATTGCTTTTCTCCCAAGAAGCAGGCGTCTTTTAATTTCGTGACTGCTGTCACCATCTGCAGTGATCATGGAACCCAAGAAAGTGAAATCTCTCACTGCCTCCATTTCTTCCCCTTCTATTTGCCAGGAGGTGATGGGACCAGTGGCCATGATCTTAGTTTTTTTGATGTTGCGCTCTCCTCTTTCACCCTCATTAAAAGGTTCTTCAATTCCTCCTCACTTTCTGCCATCAAGGTTGTATCATCAGCATATCTGAGATTGTTGATATTTCTTCCGGCAATCTTAATTCCGGTTTGGGCTTCATCCAGTCCAGCCTTTCGCATGATGAATTCTGCATATAAGTTAAATAAGCAGGGAGACAATATACAGCCTTGTCGTACTCCTTTCCCAATTTTGAACCAATCAGTTATTCCATATCTAGTTCTAACTGTAGCTTCTTGTCCCACATAGAGATTTATCAGGAGATGGATGAGGTGATCAGGCACTCCCATTTCTTTAAGAACTTGCCATAGTTTGCTGTGGTCGACACAGTCAAAAGCTTTTGCGTAGTCAATGAAGCAGAAGTAAATGTTTTTCTGGAACTCTCTAGCTTTCTCCATAATCCAGCACATGTTTGCAATTTGGTCTCTGGTTCCTCTGCCCCTTCGAAATCCAGCTTGCACTTCTGGGAGTTCTTGGTCCACATACTGCTTAAGCCTGCCTTGTAGAATTTTTAGCAAAACCTTGCTAGTGTGTGAAATGAGCGCAATTGTGCGGTAGTTGGAGCATTCTTTGGCACTGCCCTTCTTTGGGATTGGGATGTAGACTGATCTTCTCCAATCCTCTGGCCACTGCTGAGTTTTCCAAACTTGCTGGCATATTGAGTGCAGCACCTTAAGTCATCTTTTAAAATTTTAAATAGTTCAGCTGGAATATCATCACTTCCACTGGCCTTGTTGTTAGCAAGGCTTTCTAAGGCCCATTTGACTTCACTCTCCAGGATGTCTGGCTCAAGGTCAGCAACCACACTACCTGGGGTGTATGAGACTTCCATATCTTTCTGGTATAATTCCTCTGTGTATTCTTGCCACCTCTTCTTGATGTCTTCTGCTTCTGTTAGGTCCTTTCCACTTTTGTCCTTAATTATGGTAATCTTTGTACGAAATGTTCCTTTCATATCTCCAATTTTCTTGTCCTTTTAAATAATAATAGTAGTAGTAGTAGTAGTAGTAATACCGTAATAATAATAATAGGGCCTTCACTTAATGTATATGTATGCTTATATCTCAACAAATATTTTGTTCATCAGCTCACATTTCCTTTTCTCATTCTCACACTATAACTAAAATTAACTTAGATGATGAGAAAAGGTTTAGTTCAATAGCACATTTCCTGGTACTGGCAGTTGGATTTATTATTAAGGATAATTCCTGGAAGAAAGGTATCTTCTTTCTCTTTAAACACACAACAGTATTAATGAGAAAGCAGGGAATTAGCCTGAGATGTGCAGAATGTTAAAAACATCTAGGTGGGAGCATGTTGTTGTTACTACCGGTAATTCACCAGCCTCAGGTGAGCACCTGCTTACAGGAATCATTTGTTGCAGCCACATTCTTCCATTCATCTATTACCTTTCCTCCAAGGAGCTCAAAGTAGTGTGCATGGGTCTTACCGTATTAGACTGAGACGGAAATGACTAGCCTAATCACAAATTGCTTATCATTGCTTGCGGAACGCAAGGCAACTGCTCAAGTGTTGACTATTCTTGCCCAGCAGCCCCCTGCTCCATCCCTTGCTCCACCTCCCTCCCCTGTGGAGGACCTCCTTGCTCTCGACCCATGGGATAAGGTTTCTCAAAGCTGTTCCTTTGAAAAAACTAAAACAGAGGACATATGGGAATAACATAGCCACGTCTGCAGTGTCTCTGGCCTCCCCTCTATGCAAGCACCCTGGTATGCAGACACCATGGCAACGCTGCCAGAGCATAACGGACACAGAGTCCGTTCTAGCTACACACATACCAAGGTTCACTCCTCAGTTTAATAAGCAAGCCATGATGTATGGATGTGCTCCCCAAAGATACACTCCCTGGTTTAATACACAAGCTATTATAAATGGTGTGTTAATAAGCAAACTATGATGAACTATGATAAATAGATGTGTGACGCAGATCAGAGCACATGTGGGCATTGATGCATTCCGCTTATGCCATTGGATATTGCTAGGTATTGCTCAGTAGGGTGTTCGATTATGATTGGCTGATGCCTGTATACATGCATGTTTCTATACCTAATAAATACGTGGTCCCGAGAGTGCCCGAGGCTCTCGTCCCATGACTGATTGAACTTATCAATAGTCTGTCTCGATCCTTCACGAGAACCCACCGCTTGTGACCAGCCTCACTGTTACAGCTACCAAGTGAGCTTCATGGCTGTGTTGGACAGTCTCTCTCCTTTATTATGGTAATCTTTGTACGAAATGTTCCTTTCATATCTCCAATTTTCTTGAACAGATCTCTGGTTTTTCCCATTCTGTTGTTTTCCTCTATTTCTTTGCATTGATCGTTTAAGAAGACCCTCTTGTCTCTCCTTGCTATTTTTTGGAAATCTGCATTCAATTTCCTGGAAGACTCCCTGGAAAAGACCCTGGTGTTGGGAAAGATTGAGGGCACAAGGAGAAGGAGATGACAGAGGACAAGATGGACAGTGTTCCTGAAGCTACTACCGGTAACTTGAGTTTGACCAAACTGTGGGAGGCAGGAGTGCCTGGCGTGCTCTGGTCCATGAGGTCACGAAGAGTCGGACACGACTAAATGACTAAACAACAATGGGTTGATGTGAACAAGCATTGTGCTAGTGTATGCTGTTCAAAAAAACACTGAAGCACTTCTGCCATGCCAGAGATGAAACGAATCAGAATTTGGCTTGTTAGGTCATCCAAACCTGGGCTTGACTTGAACCTTGATTACTGCTCAGTTTGTTTGGACAGAATCAAATGGTGAGCCTGGATTCAGACAATATGACATGTCAGGCTCTGACTTGTGTTGTCTGTGGCATGGCATTGACAGAGGATGAGCACAGAGGATGAGTATTTGTTCAGATGATGCCATATTTTGCTTTAAACTAGGGCCTAATGCGACATGCAAACTAGATCACTGTATTATTACAGCCCCATTTGAATGTCTGCTGCCACCTCCAATGTTCTATCTTAAGACTGACTGAAACACAGACTCGATCCATGGCTTTAACATCAGCCAACATTTTTCATCACCACCCTTTGCTTTTTTTAAACTAATTAACATGATGACTTCTGGAAAAATTGAAAGCTTGTGTACTATTTAAGAAGAGTTTGGTTGGCTAAATAAAAGTATCACCCTAATGTGGTTTTAGGAATTTTTCATACAGGCAAACACCACCTCGTTTGCTTTTTGTATTTTTAGGCATCTTCACCCAAAAGATCAGTTTGCAACTTGTCTGCCATCCAACTATTTTTGCCAAATACATACTCCAAAGTGCTGCTTATTTTGTACAATGCAACAGTTAAGAAGAAACATGCAAAATCTTCCATTTTCTTTCCTTCGTTGCAATATTGGTCACTTAAAAACAACACACAAACATGGCAACACAATTTCTTCTTGCTCTTGTTTCAGTAAACCTTGGCTTGGTAAGAACTTTTTGGTCAAACTACATCTGTCCTAAACTCTTAAGAATCTGTGACAACTGTTTCTATGAGGTGTCATTTAATTGTATACAGATTAGGGAAGTAGACATCACATGCTAAGATAGAACATAGCCATTATGCCCAGGAACTATTTGGAAGCAGTACGCCTCTGAATACCCATTACTGGGGAATCACAAGTGGATAGACTACTGCTGTACTCAGTTCCTGCGTGCAGAATTATCATAGACATCTGGTTGTCCAGTGTGAGAACAGGAATCTGGACTCGATGGGCCATTGACCTGATGCATCAGAACTTCTTAACCTAGACCTGGTCCTCAGATATGTAAATTTTAGTAGAGACACCTATGTATATTTCCAGTTTAATTGTTATAGCAGCCACGTTCTTAGGACTAGAAAGAGCCACTGTAGAAACTGATTTTGAGGTTTTGTAGAAACCCTAGTTCTGTTAAGTTTGAACTGATCCACAAGTTATTTGGGAAGTACCCCCATTTCAAAAAGATGCAATGCAGTATATCTAAACGGTGCCTATATCCCTGGTGTATTAGATCTGGTAACACCAGCCTTTATTTGTACAAAACATAGCAGAGGAAAAATTGCTCCAACAGATGACTGTCCATTTAAATCAAGGAGGATTATACTCAAAGACCATCTCAGTTTTCGTGTAACCTCTCAGTTTTTATTACTACATCTCCTGACTAAAACACCCATCTCAAATGCTTCTCTGGGATAAAAGGACCATATCATTGGCATAACACAGAACTGAAAATTGTTGGCCATTGAGCCTGACAAGGAAATATAAGCATCATGGTTAAGGACCAAAACTGCATAATATGTAATATGACTCAACACTTCCCAGGCTTAGGTATGTGCAACTCCTCTCATCACTTTTTCTTGGAAGCCTATGGCCAGGGGGGGAACTGGATCAGAAGCATTACATAAGGGTCTGAAATCAATAGGACCACTGTTCTTAGCATGGCTGAGTCTTCACTGAAGGCAACCAATTTGAGGCACCAAGAGGAGTCAGAAGAAAAATGAGATGATTTACGGGTGGTTTTTGTACAGAATATTTTTATTCAGTGCTTTCAGATATCCAAACCTTTACTGTGTACTTGTTACAAACATATACAAAAAATAGTTTCCTCGGCTGAGAATTATTCCGAAGTCATCTTTAAACTGTTAAATAAAAATTGAAAGCATTACCTATGAAATACCACACATAAATAATAAAGGTAAAGTCCATTTGTAACATACGAGTTTGCTTCACTCATCTATCTCCTCTTCTTACAGGAAGACAGAGATGCATAATGCACTCTCCTTGTACTATTTCCTAAAGCGTTTGAAAAGGGGATGGACGTGTTTATTTGAAGAGGCCCTGTTTCGTGAGGCTTGGTATTCCATGTAAACTGTATCATCTGCTCCAGACATAGAGCTCATTGTGCCATAGTGCCGGGAAACCTAGAAGGAAAGAGGATGAGAATTTAGTAAAGTCTACCGTCTAAGGCTTTTTGCTTTTTGTTTGTAGTAGAGACATCACCTTGCCGACAAAGGTCCGTATAGTTAAAGCTATGGTTTTCCCAGTAGTGATGTATGGAAGTGAAAGCTGGACCATAAAGAAGGCTGATCGCCAAAGAATTGATGGTTTTGAATTATGGTGCTGGAGGAGACTCTTGAGAGTCCCATGGACTGCAAGAAGATCAAAACTATCCATTCTGAAGGAAATCAGCCCTGAGTGCTCAGTGGAAGGACAGATCCTGAAGCTGAGGCTCCAATACTTTGGCCGCCTCATGAGAAGAGAAGACTCCCTGGAAAAGACCCTGATGTTGGGAAAGATGGAGGGCACAAGGAGAAGGGGACGACAGAGGACGAGATGGTTGGACAGTGTTCTCGAAGCTACCAACATGAGTCTGACCAAACTGCGGGAGGTAGTGGAAGACAGAAGTGCTTGGCGTGCTCTGGTCCATGGGGTCACGAAGAGTCGGACATGACTAAACGACTAAACAACAACAACCATCTAAGGCAGAGCCTGCAACCCTTTTTCACACAGGCGTCTCAACTGAGCCGAGTGCCTACACTTGAGCAGCTGCTGCCATGTGGAAGTGAAGAGGCTAGGACCAGCAGAAAGTGCAATGTCAGGGTAGCAATGTCCGTTCTGCATATGAAACCCCTACAGTCATATGATGTGTGAACAGGATTTGTGATAGTTACACACACACAAAGACGTTTTATTTTCAGGGCTAGGTTGTGTCCCCTCATAATCCTTCACCACCTGTATCATGAGAGAAACTCCCTCCTTTTATTCTGCCTTGCAGGAGTGACTTCCAAGGATGGACAGGAATGGGGGAAATAACTTTCTACTTCCTTTCCTCTCATTCAACATGGAAGCGACTGCCACTGAAGCAGGTAGAGGCAGGGCCACTTCCCTTGGGCGGTGGGTGTGGTGAGTGGCTACCATGATATCCACTTGCCTGAGATGACTTTGAGCCGTACTCTCCTGCAACCACCTCTTCCTCAGCATCCATATCTGATGCTTGCAAAACCTTTTGGAGGAGCTGCTGCTGATCTTCCTTGGATGAAAACATAAGCTCTTCCTCCTCCATACCTGCAAGTTTAGTGATCACCTGAGACACAGGAAGGAAGAGAGATGTTACTTTCCTCAGTGCTCAGATAGAAATTAACTACGCCTCTCATAGTGAGGGACGCAGGTGGCGCTGTGGGTTAAACCACAGAGCCTAGGGCTTGTCGATTAGAAGGTCGGCGGTTCAAATCCCCGTGACAGGGTGAGCTCCCATTGCTCGGTCCCTGCTCCTGCCAACCTAGCAGTTTGAAAGCACGTCAAAGTGCAAGTAGATAAATAGGTACTGCTCTGGTGGGAAGGTAAACGGCGTTTCCATGCGCTGCTCTGGTTCGCCAGAAGCGGCTTAGTCATCCTGGCCACATGACCCGGAAACTGTACGCCGGCTTCCTTGGCCAATAAAGGGAGATGAGTGCCGCAACCCCAGAGTTGTCCACGACGGGACCTAATGGTCAGGGGTCCCTTTACCTTTACCTCATAGTGAAGTTTATGGATGTGGCACTATACCGTCATTTGTAGGATGCTTATTTCACAAACTGAGGAAATAATGGGCCGGGGTGATACAGTGTTTAGCAGAAGAATCCCTGATTGGGCTGGCTGTGACTGCTGGAAGTTGTAGTACAACATCTGAAGGGCACTATTTTGGCTACCCCTGCGTTACGGAATTGGACTAAAACTGGGGAGTGCCAAAGCTCAAATTCCCACATAGACATGAAGGCCTAACCCCCTCCATCCCACTCTCGATTATCCAGCCTGTTTGGTAGGATAATAGAGGGGAGCTGTACATGTTGCCTTGAGCCAATTCAAGAAAAGAGCAGGGGGGTGTAATAAATAAATTCTAGTTTGTATCAGTAATAGTGCAACTTCTAAACAATTAACTATTAAATAACCAAGGTGAAGCAACATACTTGATGTGATTGTTGTCCCACCTTTATCTCTTTATGAGCAACACAGAACCAGAGGTAATAAAGTTAGTGCAAGGTTACTGTGATTCTAAGTTGCAGCGTTGTTGATCCATAGAACACTCAGGTGCCAGTCACTGTAAAAAATATTGCAAGTTATTGGGGGACAACATTACCTTAAAGCTGTAGCCTTGATCTACTAGAAACCGTTGACGTTTGGTTGAGTATGCCATTTCTTGAGTGTCCTGGGAGACCAGGGAATAAAAGAAGGCATTGTACTCCTCTGCAACCATTCCTAGAGAAGTAGTAGCACATAAAAGCACGTCAGGAAGTCAAGAAACAAACATTTTGTAGTTATCTTACTGCCATGTCAGCAGCCTACGATCATTGATAATCAAGTAAACCACCAGCTGCCAATTCAAAAGCTGCAGTTAGGCAAAGAAAAAGAGCTACCCTCAGATGGGCAAAAGTCCCAAGTGGTTATTTCAGCTCAAAGCACCCTGGTCTCTCCAGGTCAACTGGGCAGGAGCCAGGTTTCCTTCTGCCACACTCCATTCAGTGTTTGCAGTAATTGCAGAATCATACCCTTCTGATGTGTAGTGCACAAAGAATATACATATACATGTCATATATGAAATCTGTGGTTTTTTGTTTGTCTGTTCTGCATACCCAATATTTCACTTGAGTTGCTAGGATTATATTAGGATATGAGGTACACCCAAGCTATAAACCAAAGACACAACACCATTAGAATTCACTCCATAAGATCATGTAAAGCAGGCATCCCCAAACTTCGGCTCTCCAGATGTTTTGGACTACAATTCCCATCATCCCTGACCACTGATCCTGTTAGCTAGAGATCATGGGAGTTGTAGGCCAAAACATCTGGAGGGCGGCAGTTTGGGGGTGCCTGATGTAAAGCAAGCTAAAATACAACCTTCCACTATAAGTAGTAAAGTTCAGCTATTTGGTGTTAGCAACTATTCTTATGTTTCATATTTATTCTGATATTTCCTTTCCCCCTAGCAATGCCTTCATTTGAAAGAAAGAGACACACATATATCAATGTGGGTAGGAATTCTTTATTCCATGCAGTTACTTCCCATTATCCCTATTGTCAGGCTGCACAGGCCCCCTTTTCAGCTGGGCATTTCAAAAGACTCCGAGACATTAAGCTATCAAAGCTTTAATCTAAACTAATTGGTTTACAACTCCGAGCACATCGTAAATGCGTCAATCTCCATCACTTTCAGTTTCCTCAACTGCCGGATGCCTGTTCTCCCGCCAACCACCAAGGCATCTCGGGAGACGGAAGCACCTTCTGCGCTTTCTCTTTCTTTCCCCTGGCACGTTGCGATGGCTCTGAGATGCTGACGGAAGCCCTCTCACTGCTTTCCTTTCCTCGGAGCTTCCTCCTGACGTTCCGCTGGAATCTGTCTCCAAGATAGCTGGCGGCTCACGGTATTCACTTAGAGCCGGGTTGGAAGGACAAGGGGAGGGCAGTCCCCTGACACCTATGTTTAAACACTGGATAATTCTAATCTCCCCCAACTCAATGATATCTGTCGGTAAGAGCACAAGACTCTTAATCTCAGGGATGTCAGTTCGAGCCCCATGTTGGGCAACAGATTCCTGCATTGCATGACCCTTGGGGTCCCGACCAACCCTATGATTCT
The DNA here is from genome assembly GCA_034641385.1 of Darevskia mixta. Lineage (NCBI taxonomy): Eukaryota > Metazoa > Chordata > Lepidosauria > Squamata > Lacertidae > Darevskia > Darevskia mixta. The sequence continues at coordinate 5,641,208 of JAWWNH010000001.1, read as the reverse complement.
AAAAGCCGGGTGCCATTACTGCCAACAGCACACTGCCACATGCATAGAGCCCTTTGCTGGTCAAATAAAATGATCAGCAATGCAGCAGGAAGCATGTTCATCCAAGCCCCAAATCCTATGCAAAGATCCTAGTACTAACCAACAGACACACCTTAGAACTCTAACACAGCTGCCTTGGAAGTTCAGTAAGAACAATTAGAACAGAGCCCCTTGAGCATGAGGTCTGCGAAAGTGTGTCTTTACAAGACATACAAAATGCTAATGCTAAGTGTCATGTGAGGAGCGATTAGGCAAGGAAGACAAAGGGAAAGATGGCCCCCTACTGCAGCACGTTTTAGAACTACCCTTGAATTTTGTTTTAACCTGTGACCTTGAGCTGACAGTGACAAACTAGTACAATGGCAAATTGTGCATGCTTAGTGGGCTACATGAGTTGACTTATGTTACTTTCATGCTTGAGTGTCCCATTAAAATGGAAGACTTTCAGGGCTACAGGCCTCGGGTTACCTTTTTTGGCTCTCAGCACTCGACCCAACCTTTGAGCCTCCTGCCTTCGAGACCCGCCGTGGGACGAAATCTGAATGAGGACATTGGCTTCCGGCAGATCAAAGGACGTGTCTCCTACCTACAATACAGGAACAACCTCTTAACGAATGTGTTGTTTCCAGCGTTGAAAATAAAAACCAACAACTCTTTGACGAGCAACGCGGATTTGTGGGCAAGCAGCAAAATAAATTAATAATTCTGTCAACGTTATAGCAGTTTCACAGGCTGCTCAAAATAAGCCGTGTAACATCCCAAGCCAATTTGGTAACTAGCAGATTGCTTTCCATTACCTTTGAAATAAAGATGGTGTTGATTTTGGGGTTATGTTTGAAATTCTGTAGGATCTGCATTCTTTCCCCTTGTGCTGTAGGGCCATATATATAGGGTCTAAATAATAAAAAAAGGACACAAAAAATGTGATGAGGTGGTGTCGTCTTCTGTCCCATGGACTCAGGTATGTGGAACAGACATTACAAAGACTCGAAAACCATGGGAATTTTAAAATAAATCTGTTTCGCATATTTTTCACATTCCGTTCAAAATACAAAAACACTTTGCTTTCCTTGCAGCATTCTTTGCCGACTGCACTGAGGACTGTCGCCCCCCCCCCCCGGCCTGAAGATAAACCCATTCTTCCAGACACCCCTTCCAAAGAAATAAATCCAGACAGTTGTAAATGTTATCCGCTTGATGTGTGCCTCCTGACTCAACAGATCAGTGGGCTGAATTTATCTGCTAATCCTACATGAAAGGATAGCAGCAGCTGTTAAAATTAAAAAAGGTGTTTTCTTTTGTTAAATTCACTGAGTTAGCACATTAACAGCTGTGTCCTCCCTTCCCCCTTCCCACTCGTGTCCTTGCATAACAAGCTGCCCCTGTGGATTAATTTTTTCTGGGAGCGGTGTCAGAGTACCCAGGTTGCTGAGCCTAAAGAGCTTGGTCAAGAACTGCAACCAAAGTCCAAACAAAATAAAAAATAAAAAAATTCCTTCCAGTAGCACCTTAGAGACCAACTAACCAAAGAGACTGTTAAGGCTTTACAGCAGTAAAACCATCTAGGGAGGAAGAAATGTCTTGTTTACTTGGCCAAAAAGAAGAAGAAACCACACAAAAGAGCAAGCATATCTTTTTACAAAACCAAAGGAAGAGAGAGAAAAATATACAACACATCTTAGAGAATATATGGATTTGTTTCTTGGTAGATTCAGATTCACACCAGCCAGGTTCACACGCAATGCCAAACAATGCTTAAGACTATGCAGATTTGTTGTCTAGCTCTCCCCAGACAATGTATGAGTTGCCCAAACCATAGAGCTGACCTTGGTTCCAGGTCATGGTTTGTCTGGAAGAGAGCTAAACCACAAACCATAGTTCAAACAACATACTAAGTGAAACCATGGCCTGACATAGTAGCCAGATGGCTGGTGCAGGGAGGGAAAATGGTGGCTTCAATCTCTGCTCTTTGCTTGTTCATGCTAAACCATGGCTCGGCTTAGCATGACTTGAGAGTGAAGGCACAGTATCTTCCAGCTACCATAAGCAGTTTCCCAGTTTTGTGCAGTAATGGGCACCACTTGACACAGTACTTCTATGGTTCCTTAGACAGCAGTTTTGTACCTGTATATTAAACAGTTTGCCCTGTCCTGAGGCAAATAGGAAAGGTGATTTGTAACTATAGAAATAAAAAAGCATGTGGTAAAACTTGCTACCGCATTGCTATTGTGTTTATATTCATCGGCAAATATTGGCGAAGGGACCATCGCTGGATTGGAAATAATGAACTGGTAAGTTTCAGAATGTAGGTCAATCTATATATATAAAGCCCAAGTGTCTCTGCGTCCAGTCTGTGTGTCCGTGGGTTTCCGCTACTGCGCATGTGCCCCACGGACACAGGGATTGGAGCGCAGAGACCAATCAGGGCCGGCCGAACGCTGGGCGCGCGCGAAGCAGGCAAGCAGGCGGTTAAGCTGCTTGCTGCTGCTGCGCGCGCGCCCACAGTTGAGCAGCTCGGCCTCCTCCTCCGCTGCCGCCTCGACGGAGCCCCGAGGAGGAGGAGGATGTGGTGGCTGCCGGCGAGGCGAGGAGGAGGCGGCGGAGGAGGAGGCAGTGCTCAGCTTCGCCTTCACTAGGTGGGAGAAACAGGCGGAGAGGGTGGGGGCGGCCAGCGCTGTGGGGAGCTGTGTCGCCCCGATAGGAGAAGCTCCCTTGGGGGGGGGAGGAAGAAGAAGAAGAAGAAGAAGAAGAGCCCCCCTGGGGTAAAGTAGGGGCTGCGGTGGGTGAAGAGAATGAGGGAGGGAGGGAGGAAAGAAGGAAGGAAATAAGGAAAGAAACAGGGAAGGAAGTATGGAAAAATGTAGGGAGGGAGGGAGGGAGGGAGGGAGGGAGGGAGGGAGGGAGGGAGGAAGGAAGGAAGGAAGGAAGGAAGGAAGGAAGGAAGGAAGGAAGGAAGGAAGGAAGGAAGGAAGGAATAATAATAATAATAATAATAATTTTATTATTTTTACCCCGCCCATCTGGCCGAGTTCCTCTGGCCGAGGAAGGAACAGGGAAGGAAGAACAGAAAAATGGAGGGAGGGAGGGAGGGAGAATAGAGAAAGGGAGGGAGGGAGAAAGGAAGGAAGGAAGGAAACATGGAAGGAAGAATGGAAAAATGTAGGGAGAGAGGAAGGAAGGAAGAACAGAAGGAGGGAGGGAGGGGGGAGGGAGAAACAGGGAAGGAAGAATGGAAAAATGGAGGGAGGGAGGAAGGAAGAACAGAGAAAGGGACGGAGGGAGGGAGGGAGGGACCACATATGTTCTATCGCCCGTTAATTTAACGGGCTGAACGTCCACTAGTTCAAAATAAACAACTGTAAGCAGCTGCTCTACCAGGTCAGACACTGGTTGTGTTTGGATTTAATGATAGTTTATCATTAAAGGAATGAGCTGAAGTGAAGCTGAGGCTCTTGTGCTTTTGCTCTCCCTCTCCTCTTCCAGCACAACGACAGCCAGGTGGGAAGCTCTCCCTTCCATTATTTATTAACTGCATCTTGTCATTACATCTGAACTTGAGAAAGCTGTGGTTAATCTTAACTACGGTTTGTGGAATCAAGTCAGCTTCAAATGATGGGTTAGGACCCAAGTTGTCTTGGTCTCAGGTTGTCCATATGCAAAAGCTTCCGCCTCCTCCTCGCAGCTGTGCCAGAAGGGTACACAATCCAGAGCCTCACCGTAACTCACTCCAATAATAATAATAAACCACAGCTTTTCTTTACGTCTTAATGAAACCAACTGGACATTTAGCCTAGTACTGTCTACTTTGATGGTGGCTCTCCAGGGACTTGATTTCTTCTGCATCATCTGGTCCCTGATATTTTTAAGTGGCGATGTCAGCGACTGAATCTGAACTTTCCAAATCTAAAGCATGTTACTGTGACTGAACTACGGCTCCTCCCTAAACATTATCTAATGTGACTTATTTGAATAAGTCTCCAACTGTCCTCACAATTATCCACATAAGATAAACCCCTTTTTAGAAGTCTAGAACAGGAATTTCAACCTGGGAGTAGTTAAAGCAACATTAAACAAGTTCTTTTGCTCTCTCTGAGCAATAGCACTTTTGTCCAGTCAAGCCCCACACTGTTGAACATTCCTTAATAAAAATCTCATTTTGTTCTGTTTAAAGTTTATGTACGGTAGGTATCCAGTTCTGCTCCTGCAGAAGAGCCCAGAGGGTATGGTGGGGCAGTGTCACAATTCTGCCAAGAGCTCCGACTGAGCAACTTCCTCTGACAGGGAGCAGAAGTGAGCGGAGGCCTTCGAAGTCTCGGCCTCCAGTCCACCACTCCTAGGCTCCATCACTTTTGGGGAACAAAAGGCCAACACTTGGCCTGAAATCGGGGATTTATCCCACACTTCATGGCCTCCTGATGCGCTTCTTGTGCTGTTGAATTGGTGAAGTACTTTGTGAGGCCCCCAGTTCCTCCAGCCCAGGGGAAGGCACCTTTAAAGTCTATAGGCCCTGGTACTGTGGGAACTGGCTCAGTGTGCTCCATTCACAAATGGTGTTGGATACAATCTCTTAATTAGAATACAATTTTCACATATGATCCAATATTTGAGCCTTTCCCTCCAAATATTGCTTCTGCAAATTGTATAGATGTTTATAATAATCTCTTGCTCCCCATCACTAGAGTTTTGTTTTTTAAGAGGAAGGAGAATTAACAGAAAAACCAAATGCCATTTTTGACAGTACTGGGAAAAGACTAAGCAAGTCAATGCTGTTCATCATGCCATCTTACTGTGGATATGAAACATATGGGTAAGCATAACACATATCTTCATGTTTACCCTTCATTCAGTACTTACTTGCCCAGCCTAACTGCATACTCCTTCAAAGCAAACACATTGTCTGCAAAGACTATGATTTTGTCATTCCTTCGCTCGTGAAACTTAATCAGGAACTGGCAAGCCCTGAATTTGTTTGGGTTCATTGTATAGAGCAATATCCTCTTCTTTGTTTTTATAGCCACATACTCCCTGTAGAACTCAGGAGACATTGGGCACCATACCTATGTTTAAGCCAAATAAAACAAAGTTAGATTCCAGTCAGGATATTTCTGTAAGATATTTCTCAGAAGAGAACTATGATAAAAGTCTATAAGGTTATGCTGTATGATAAGAAAAGGATGAAGGGACTACACAGCACCTCAACAAGAGGAGATATTCACAATTTTAAAAGGAGTGAATTTTTAAAAGGAAACCTAAAAAAGAGGAAGGAAAATTATTCACTGCATCCCCTGGACAACATAACACAATGCATTGTGTCTAAAGCAGCACTTGAAAGGGGATTTTTGCTCTTTGCTTCATGCTGCAGCCTCCTGCACCCCACCCCAAGTCCTTTAGTGAGGGTCAAGAATAAATAGTGAGAGGGAAGATCGGAGAAAATTGGTAGAGGCAGCTTGTTTGAATGGGAGCCAAACCTAGCGTGAGCTGAGGATGCATCCTCTCTCACTGCTTCCTTTCAACACGTGAAGCAATGCTTAACCAAAATAAGAGAAATGTGTGATGTCATACTCCCACCCCCCAATATGGGGTGGACTACTTTTAGTGATATTTCTAGGTTTGGGTACTTTAAAGCCTCTGGGTCACCCTGCCAGCTTATCCAGTATTCTCTTTTTAAAATAAATGTTATTTTACATTTTTCAAAAGTTGACAAATACACACCTTACAAACACATACCTCCAATACAATTGCATATCTGACTTCCCTCACCCAGTCTTTTGTGGTTCCTTTTCTAATTTAGATTGTATAACACTGCATTTTCCACTTTACTCCATTTTTTGGTTCTTCTTCCATTTATCTACAATTTTAACTGCTTGGTTTAAATTAATCCTACTAATGAATTCGCTTGTATGCCTGAATTTTTCAAATATTCTACAAATTTTTCCCACTCTTTAAGACACCCCCCCCCCGGTTTCTTATTACACCTGCCAGTTTTGCCATTTCAGCATAATCCATCAATTTAATCAGCCGCTCTTCCTTAGTTGGTACAGCATCTTCTTCCCACTTCTGGGCAAATACCATTCTGGCTGCAGTTCATCAAGTATTCTCACCTTTATGAGCAGTAAACCTTGTGCAGCAGTTCCTGCCATCCATCTCTCTGGTTTCAAGTTAACAAGAAATAGTTCAGCTCACATGCCCCAAACACAGCCTTGCCTGATCATGCAATAGGCGTTGCCCTCTGCTGTTGCTGAGGAGAACTGAGCGTTTCAAAGCAGACTGGTTGTTTCACATGTTAAAAATGCAACTCAAAATGCAACTTGCTGAGAGAGGATTTTTATATACAGTGGTACCTCTGGTTAAGAACTTAATTCGTTCTGGAGGTCCGTTATTAACCTGAAACTGTTCTTAACCTGAAGCACCACTTTAGCTAATGAGGCCTCCCGCTGCCGCTGCACCGCCAGAGCACAATTTCTGTTCTTATCCTGAAGCAAGGTTAGCGGAGTTCTTAACCTGAAGCGTATGTAACCTGAGGTACCACTGTACTGTCTATTTGCAAGACAAAAGCTCTCTTCAGGCATTCTTCTTCTGAGCTAAGCAAACGCTTGGGGGGGGGGAACACACACACAGAGATGAACGTATTAGTTTCCCCCCTCCAGCAAAATAAGTAGGGACAGTAGCATCCTCATCACTGCTGCCACCCTCCATTGTGTTTTTTTTTTAAACTCAGAAGATGAATACCAGAAATATTTGCTTTAGTAAGGCAAATATATATAAAAATCCACTGTAAGCAAACAATTGCTCAAGAGTGCTTAAGACTGTTGTATTTGTAGCATCTTCATTTTTGAGCTGTGTAGCAACAGCTGAAAAGCTAACAGATTTAATTCTGGGGAAACTTGCCACGATTTGTGTCAGTCCTGTTTCCTGATTTTAAATTCCATGATAGAGGAAAACTCACTGCAGGAAAAGAGCATCATAACCCATAACCCTAATGATAGACATTTCAGAGTTTTAGGTTAGAAAAAAGAAACTGATCCACACATAAAAAGCATTTCTGTGGCTACTCTGAATGTTTAAGAACATAATCAGGAGTCCAGGGAAGAGCAACAGCTTTAAGGAGCAAGGTATAATTTACCTCAGCACACTGGACTTTTGCAATATAGCCGTTGTTCTGCAGCTCCATCCAATTGGCTTCATACAGTTTAGGCCCAATGAGGAAATTCAAGTCTACGATTTTGTCGTCTTCTCTGACGAGAGTAGCTGTCAGCCCAAGCTTGCAATGGGCTTGGACAATGGTCAGCACACGCCTGAACATTTTTGCTGAAGAATCATGGAAGAAAAGATTATGCTTTGATTTCAAAAAGGGATATTTAAAAAGGCATTCAAGCAGGAGCGCCACATTTATTTTTAGAGCTGTAAAGTAACATGAAATGGCTTAGGCAAAAATATGCCTATTTCAAAGAGCCACATTAGATTGGAATCTTCTTCTTTTTTTAAACCCAAGTTTGATTCTAGTCTTATTTTTATGCTCTGCAAGCATTAATCAAATCAAAGGTAAGCAGCCTCTTTATAATTTTTGAAGTTGAGAAAACAAGGGACAACCTACAAGATGGGAATTAAATCTGCTATGCTTAGAATTCCAGGCTGCAATTCTATATATACTTCCCTGACTGTAAGTCTGTTAAACTTAGTAGGATATACTTCCAAGTAAATATACACAGACCACGTCCTTAGTATATTAGTTGCTTAATAAAAGAAGAATTCCCAGTTGCAAAATCAGATCATATTTCGGGGGAGGGGGGAATCCATCCTAGTATGGAAAAGCGAGCACATTATAGTAATTTTTAAAATAAACAGAATAATATTGAATTTAGTAAGAAAAAGTATGCTTTTTAAATTGTATTTTTTAATTCAGGAGGGTTTGAAGACTCAATTATTTTAGTGAGATGGTTTGTGATTCCACCCACCCCTAGTCCCGCATTTTAGAGATGAAATCTCCAAGTTTTGCAATAAGTTTAGCCCATGTCTAAATCTAAATGTCATATAGTGAACCATACTGGGTTTTCACTCCCTCTCCGCTTAAGAATAATGAAAAGAGAGGCTACAAAGCAATCATAGTCAAGTAGTAGGCATTACAAAAAATGCAGCTACTTGCTTTGAGAAAGCTCACAAAGCAGTTTTAAGGAACATGTATTAATTTTTGAAGCCAGATGACAGCACACATCCCCATTACAGAATGAAATAACTGGGAATGCCCTAGTTTAGTACCTTGGATCCCGAACGCCCTGGAACTCAGACGTTTTGGCTCACAAATGCTGCAAACCCGGAAGTGAGTGTTCCAGTTTGGGAATGTTCTTTTGGAACCCGAACGTCCGACAGGGCTTCCGATTGGCCGCAGGAGCTTCCTGCAGCCAATCGGAAGCAGCGCTTTGGTTTTGGAAGTTGAACGGACTTCCGGAACGGATTCCGTTCGACTTCCAAGGTACGGCTGTAGTGCTGGATTTAAGACTGGGGCAAATGGGATTGTTCACAGACACGGCTTGTTTACCAGGTATGGTGTGCACTTCGTCGAGGATCATAAGGCCCCACTCTTGACTCTTCAGCCATTCCATTACTTTTTCTGCCTCCCAAGACCTCTTTGTTGTGTGCCCCAACATGGAGTAAGTGCTGATAGCGATGGAGCAGCCAATTGGCTTGTCTTTGGCATCGGAAGTAAATCGGCAGATCTGGCTGTCGTCTATGGTGGACCACATTTTGAACTGGGCTTTCCACTGCTCTACAGAGACGGCGGAATTGCCCAGAATCAGGCACCTCTTGCGGACCGTGCAGGCAGCTGTTACTCCTACAAGTGACTTGCCAGCACCTGCAGTGGACAAAAGGACGGGAAGTTGTCAAAAACGTGCCTGAAATGCACCACAGCTCAAGGTGCAGTAGGATCCAGAATAGAAAGCACACAAGACCCCAGAGAGCTGCGTTCTATCAAGAGAACATCTACTAAAGTGGTCATATGAAAAAGCACTTGTGATTCATGTCCTGCCTGTCACACAAATATGGAAAAAGTTTAGCTGGCACATCTGGCCCAGGTAACGCTCTTAAGACAAATGCAGATGCAAGTTGTCGGATAAGCTGCTCCAAGAGGAATGGAAGGAGAAATCACAAGCACAATAAATATATATCCATAAAAGTTCAGGTTAGTGATTGCTCTCCAGCAAAATAAACACTCTCGTACAATACCCTGTGACGAAGCCCAAGCCAAAATCAGAGAATTTGAGAAAGCTTTTTAACTTAAGCCCAGCCAACTCACCGCAAGGTAGGACAATAACACCGGATCTAGCACGGCCATTCCCAAACATTTTTCTCAAACTCTTCTCCTGGTATGGTCGGAGGACAGCTGTCGGCTTCAAGTCTATATTAATATCAGGATTCACCGAATCATTTCTGAAGTCATATTCAGCCAGTAGAGGGTATTCCAGATGGATACATCGCTTCTGAAGTTCTTCAATCATTTCCTTAAAAAATAAGCAGGAGGAAAAATCTTTTTTTTCTCATTTTGCTATTCTGCTGGGAGCTTCAGCTACAATCTTCCTGTAAGGCTTGAAAGAAGAATGTCAGGTTGCTATATCTGAAGCTTTTAATGTTTGACTGTGTGTTTGGAGGCTGCCCAGGGTGGCTGGGGCAGCCCATCAAGAAAGGAAGGGAATTATTAATTATTATTATTATTAGCTAGCACACAAACCCACACACACATGCTGCAACGCTTTGGGTATCATTGACAAATCTGAAAATGTTTCTCACATTTTATGAGCCACAACAAGAAAATAAATTATCTCTTTTTAAAAATCACTCCTATGCTTTAATTTTCTAACAAATGTTTACATTTATATATTTGATTGATGTTTAGCGCTCCAGCAGATGGTGATGCAGAAAGCACTTACTACAATTTTAATATCTAATCTTCATCCTGATCAGCTTCTCAGGCTGAGTGCACATGAACATAAGGTAGCATGTACTCAACACTACTCAGGTTATTCAGGAGAAAATTCCTAATTTGCCCTTGAAGCAAGAGTAGTGAACATATAGCCTTCCATATGTTGCTGGACTTCAAGTCCCATCAGCCCCAGCCAGTATGGCCAATGGTTACGGATCATGGAAGTTGTACTCCAGCAGCACCTGGAGGGCCACAGGTTCCCTATCCCAGCCAGTGAAGGATCATACTCAATGAAGTCATGAGCTCAATCCAGAACTATTCTCATCTCTGCTTTCCCAATGGTACAGACAGTCATATAATTTCTATTCTATTTCTGTGGAAGGGAAGAGCAGCCACTCCCCCTATCAATGTTTACAGACCGAACTGAGCATGAATTAGGATATTCTCTTTGGAACAGAATGTGTAGTCTTGGTTCTTCCTCTGTATAGGTGTTGAAAGACCATTCAATACACTTTGCCCTATGCGGTCTAGGACCCTCATACCTACGGGACCGCCTCTCCCGTTATGCCCCGCAAAGGACCTTAAGGTCCACAAATAACAACTTTTTGGAGGTCCCGAGCCACAAGGCTGTTAGACTGAGCTCAACTAGGGCCAGGGCCTTTTCTGTACTGGCCCCAACTTGGTGGAACACTCTGTCACAAGAGACCAGGGCCCTGTGGGATTTGACATCTTTCCGCAGGGCCTGCAAGACAGAGCTGTTCCGCCTGGCCTTCGGGTTGGACTCAGTCTGATGTTTTCCTCCCCTTGGTTTTTTTTTGGGGGGGGGCGATAAATGAAGTGGCATTTTAAATTTTAAATTGTCTTTTAACCTGTATTTTAATTAACGGTTTTTCTTTTTATACTTTATTGTAATTTTACTGATGTGAGCCGCCCTGAGCCCGGTTTCGGCTGGGAAGGGCGGGGTATAAATAAAATTTATTATTATTATTATTATTATTATAAACTTAAGTTAACAGTTTGCATTAACATGGCCAAGATCCACTTCACCCTATCAGCTGCCGACAAAGCATCATACTACACCAGAAATCAGTTTCTAAGGAACATTTGGTCTTACTGGTTTAAAGGACATTGTTCTGCGGTCACACAAAACTGCCAAGGCAGTTGGCTGAAGTGTGGCATGCAAAATTGAAAATCACTAAAGGAGAGAAGGACCCACAGATACAACTGAGCCTGGGAGGAAGGAAAATGGCTCTTCAAACTAAGCAGCAAAGGGCTGACAACAACCATGGAGAACCATGTCCTGCCAAGTCATACTGTTATTGCAAAACTGAATTAATTCATATTCAATATGCTATGGCTAGGGTACTCCTCAATAGAGGTACCATCAAATTTATGGGTGGTTTTTTTTTTTTTTACCTGTTTCACTTCAAAAGACACAGTCTGGGTTTCCTCCTCCTCCTCTTCATCCTTATCCATTTGTTCGTAAAACTCAAATAAGTCATCAGGAACACCTGGTTTACCCTGAGCATCTGTCCCTTGCGACGTCGAAGGGCCACTGCCCCCTTCACTAGACTTGGCAATCTAGAACAGAAATTCATCAGGCTAGAGGAAAAGGTGGCTAGAAAGAGGCTTAAGTTCTGTCAGTTAGCTGCCGAGGACCTTGTAAAAGGCAACTAAGTAGACAAGCTACAGGCTGCAAATAAGCAGGAGCCCCACATCACTGCCACACAGCAGTGAGGAAAGCTGGCAGAAGAGAAGTAGAGTGTCCCAGGGAAACATGTAACCAACATGCCTCATGGCCATCTCTGATACCTCCAAAGGAGTGGGAAACTCAATGGGATGAGTACAGCAGCTTCTACAGCTTCTAGTCAAGAAAGAAGGGGCCATATTATATAAAAGGTGGTCCAGAATCTCTACATACAGCTGATTTACTCATGAATGTTTCAGTGATGAGTTCAGTTTCTTCCCCTTCTGCATTCCTCAGCCGGCAGTCTCTAATCACTGGGTCCTGGAGAAGCTGCTGAATGACTTCAGGGTGGGTGCTTTCTACAAAATACCTAGAGAAAAGGAGAGGGAATTCTATAGATTTCACAAATGTTAACAACATCAACCACCATTTTACAGAAGGTCTGCCTCCATCGAGCAGGTCGCTCCTCTGTACGACACACTTTGCTAGGATGCTGTGTCGTATACTTTTAGGAGAACTGTGAAGTAATGGCACAGTAATACTTGACGACAGCTTTTAAAGAGGCAGTGTGTTAGGAATATTGCTTCTCCAATCACACCGCTTTCTGCAATGGCATTCTATAACAGAAGATAATTCACTCAAGCAGCACCCCAGCCGAAACCCAGTAATCAGCTTTTATTTGGGATTTGGGAATGGGTTGGGAAATAATCCCCTGCAACTCAAAAAACAAACACCTGCTTACCTGTTGTGCTTCAAGACCAGCTTTACCTTCCCATAGCTGACCGTACAAAGCTGCAAAACAATAATATGCATTGGAAACAGAACTCCTGAAGAAATTCAATTTGCATTATACTCATGGCGAGAGTAATGTTGCAACTTATTTCACAAGATCGCCAACAAGGCAGGCTACGTGGTCAAGTTGCCTGAAACATGAAAGAGAACAAAGGCCCCACATTTTCAAAAAGTTAGATTAGACCAGGGTTTCCCAAACTTGGGACTCCTGCTGTTGTTGGGCTACAACTCCCATCATCCCTAGCTAGCAGGACCAATGGGCAGGGATGATGAGAAATGTAGTCTAAAAACAGCAGGGAACTGGAAACCCTGGCTTAGACCATGGGCAGCCAGGCCCTATCATCCTCAACCATTGGCCATACTGGCAGCAGCTGAAATGAGTTGTTGAACAACATCTGGAGGGCACCGCGTTGGCTACCGGAGATTTAGACAACTCCCATGGCCACATGAATCCTGTGCATCACACAGCAGGTTTCCCCATCTTTGTTCCATACCATGGCACCTACTGGCAATGAAGGCAATGCTCACTATGTGATGGGTATAATGAACATGAGAAGTTCCCCTAAATGTTATGCCCAGGGTTGGTAGACCGACACCATGGCTTAGCCCCACAATGACCTGATTGCAAAGATCTGCTCTCAGCTTTGACCAGAACCAGCTTGCAAAATCCTGGCCGAGATTCGCAGCAGCAAGTGGCTGTCCTTTTGCAGCACCCATAGAGCATTGCTCCATTGAGCTATCTATCCACTTCTTCATGATGCCCGATCCTCAGTGTTTAGCTTCCTTCTTCTTTTCGCTTAAATGAGTGACTTTGGGACTGGCAAGTCTCCACCACTCATTTATTGAAGATCATGTTAAGTTGTGCACCGATGTTCTTGGGCAGCTCCAACTATAGCAACAGACTGCTGTTGTGTTGTTGTGTTATTAGTTTTAAAGTAAAGCAAGCTTATATTGATTAACTGCTTACCTTGATAAACTGAACGATCCCATCTGGCACTCCGGTCTTACTTAGCTTCTGCAAATATTCGGTGATATCACTCGTTTGCAAGCCCACGCTGACAGCAGCATAGAGGGAGTAAGCCGTCAACTTGTATTCATGGACATGGGTGGGTCGGCAAACTGGTTCAGCAATGGCAACTAGAAAATCCTGGGCATACTTGTAAACAGGCGAAAAGGCCTCCAGGAAAATATGGCCATCAGGGGCCTACAAAAAAGGCAAGCATCAATGGTAATACTGTAATACTTTATATTATCTGTATGTTCATCATTATTAAAATAATTTATTTCCCGCCCTTTTTTTTTTAGAATACCAAGGCAGTTCACCAACAAATAAAACCCAACAGCAACGTAAGAAGTATAAATCTGAATATTAAAAAAAACTATCCATAATTAAAATTCATAATAAAACAATTTCACCCAAAGACAATTGTGTAGTGGTTGGAGCAGGAATAGGAAGACCCAAGTTCAAATGCCATGAAGCTTCACTTTGGGTGATTTGGGGCCAGAATATACCGATGGCCTAGCCTACCTCACATGGTTGTTGTAAGGGCAAATGCATGTTGCAAGCATCCATGCATGCTACCCCAAGCTGTGAGCTCCTTGGAAGAAGGTCGGGGGGGGGGGATGCCATCACTTAAAAAGAACTCAAAGGGTAACTTTTTAAGGCTACCAAACAGTCCGAAGAAAATACACCTGTGGGATAAATCACTTTTAAGTGTTCTCCTGGAAATGCCGTGCACCAGATGACAGAAGTCCCACTGCACTCATATATTATTCCAATCCATGAGTCTAGGTTGAGGCAGCTCACGTCAGTGCAAGAGCATCACAGAAGAAGCACATGGGCTGCAATCTCCTCTCTGGGAACCTCTGTGTTCACACTATGGCTCAGCATCACATGCAAACCAGCTCAATATATCCAAATACTTTGATACATTTCCTTTGCCGAAATGTGAGCATTCCAAGTTCATGGAACTTACCACCCACAAGGGGCGTGAGGAATGATCAGCCTTTAATAGCATCTGGTTCCTGTAGTCTTTCGCTCCATATTCATCTATTTTGATTGAGGAATCTTCCACTTGCTTCCCTGCTGCCGAGGGAACTGCTTCCTGGGACTCTTTGCCTGAGATATCATATTCTTCTTCGTCTTCTTCCTCATAGTTTCGTTTCTTAGACTTCTTCTTATCTGAAAACCAAGGCCCAGGTGGTTTAAAACACGCCCGCAACTCAGAAAACGTTTTCATGCTAAACAAATCACAGGCACGGAATTTTACAACACTACACTGTCTGTAGAGGAACCCATATGGAAGCCTCTCTGCCCTTTCTCTATGAAGAATCTTCAGAAAACCAAAAGTTGCTCCCTGACGGGGGACATATGGTCCTCAGATCTAACCAGACCTGACAGGGGTCCCAATTTGACTGGGAAGGCTTTCCCACAAACTACGCCCAGCTACCACCATCCCCTGACACAATATGTGGAGCAGATTTAGCTGTTCCAGGGCAACTATTAGGACTTGCCTCACTTTACATTTGCTTTTCTGTCTCATTGAGAAGGCTATAGGATATTATCAGCCTTTCCTGTCATTAGGGCAAAATTAGATTCCCTACAACGAAAATAATTGTAGCAAATGAATGTATAGCAAATAGCATCACATTCACATATTGAACGTGACTTCGTGCTATTATTTTCTACATTCCAAGAAATGTCCATGTAAAAAAATCCAGAGCAAGAGAAAAGACCCAAAGCAGAGTGACGTAACTGATCGACAACCGCACACTCATTTGCTTTAAAAAATGGAAGTGAAATGTGCTTGCGTGCTAATGTGTTTTCCTTCAAATGCATGCATGTCTGCTTACAACTTCCATGAACTAATACGTCTCTGAAAGTCATGCCAGACAAGAGTTTTTTTAAAAAAATAATTAGCAAGAGGCACAGACTAGGTTTTTTACACCGCCAACGCACAGTTATGGAGAGAAAAGTATTCATTGGGCAGCAAGAGAAGTACCAGGTCAAATAAACCAAGACAAATTGGCCCTCTAAAGCAGGAGTGTCAAACTCAAACACATCACTGAAGGACCAAGCTTCCAATCCAGCCAATTCTCAGGAGTCACACCCCAAACAATCCACCAGTGTTGCTCCAAAGATCTGTTCTCTCCATGCTCCTTGACAGCTATATTACTAATTTAAATGAACCCTAGAAGAGGCTGATGCTGAGACATTCAGTCAGCCCATTCACTCTGCTAAGCTTCCAAACTCTTTAGGACATGAGGCTCTCTGGAGCCTTAGAAAGGCTCTCCAGTTTTCTTAACTGGGTTGATGATAAAAAACCTGGAAACTCCCTGCTGGAAGGGCCTGCATTTTATCACTGAACTCTACTGGCAGTTCCAATCTTCGATTTGGGCCCCTAGTCCTTTTTCATTCACAAAAGGAGGTGTTTTGAAAAGCAGTAGGCAACACATTACTTAGGAGAGCTGAATTTTCAAACCGGAAGGCTATGCCTAAAAACACAAAGTGAATAAAACAGGGCTCGGGAGCAAGTACCGATTGTGTAGCTGCCAGGAAAAAAGACGCCTTTTTACAGCTGCATTCCCCAAAATTAATATGCATGTGTTGAAAAAGACCAAGGCGCCTAAGATAATAAAAGGCATGCTCTCTTTTATTTATCCCGTCATGCATCCTACAGTTCGAGAGAGGTATCGGGGTTCAAATCAAGCCCTCCCCAACGAAAGAAAACAGTAGGGAACCCCGAGGGCTTCCAGGATTTGGAAATCTCCCTTGCTAGGGATGGGTGGGGAATGAGATCCCTGGGGGCCACTCGGTCGGGACGATCTCCCTGGGGTCCGCTCCCCTTGCAAGGGAAAGGGCTGCCTCTCCGGCTCCTCACCTCGCTCCTTCTTGCCCATCAGGACGCAGCTTCCGCAGAGTGCGCAACGCCGCTTTCATGCGTCCCTTCCGCGTCCCTTCCCATTCGCCCCGCCGCTTCCGGAGCAGGAAAGGGAGCGAATCCGGTTCCTCTCCGCCTCCATAACATGGCCGATCTCGGGGGGCGGGGCAAACAGGAACGGGGGATTTGCACGGGAGGGAAAGAAGCGTGCGCCCCCCCAGGGCTAAAGTTTGCCGCGATGGGGCCTCTTTCAGCCTGGAGCCGCTTTCCCAAGTGCCCAGGAAAGAGGCGGATTTGCCGGGGAGCCCAGCAGGGCCGTCCGTGCCCGTTTGGCAGAAAGGAGGTCGTTGGCCGTCGGGTGTCAGAAAGGTACCCCGAAGGTCATCTAGTTCAACTCCCTTGCAATGCAGGAATCTCCGCTGAAGCATCCACGACAGATGCAGCAAAGAGCAGCTCAGAGACTTGTGGCACCTCGCAGGCTAACAGATTTATTAGGCAGCCTAAGCATCCGTGGGATAGCCAGTGCCGGATTTACGTATAAGCTAAAGAAGCCATAGCTTAGGGCCCCACTCTCTTGGGGCTCCCCAAAAAATTTAAAGGAAAAAACCACCCATAATAATAATAATAATAATAATAATAATAATAATAATAATAATAATTTATTTGTACCCCGCCCATCTGGCTGTGTCTCCCCAGCCACTCTGGGCAGCCTCCCAACAGATATTAAAATACATCAAAATCACAGGTTAAAAACATCCCTAAACAGGGCTGCCTTCAGGTATTTTCTGAATGGAGGATAGTTGTTTATCACTTTAACCTCTGATGGGAGGGCGCTCCACAGGGCGGGTGCCACTACCGAGAAGGCCCTCTGCCTGGTTCCCTGTAGCTTTGCTTCTCGCAGTGAGGGAACCGCCAGAAGGCCCTCGGGCGCTGGATCTCAGTGTCCGGGCTGAATGGTGGGGGTGGAGACGCTCCTTCAGGTATACAGGACCGAGGCCGTTTAGGGCTTTAAAGGTCAGCACCAACACTTTGAATTGTGCTCGGAAACGTACTGGGAGCCAATGTAGTTCTCTCAGGACCGGTGTTATGTGGTCCCAGCGGCCACTCCCAGTCACCAGTCTAGCTGCCGCATTCTGGATTAATTGTAGTTTCCGGGTCACCTTCAAAGGTAGCCCCACGTAGAGCGCATTGCAGTAGTCCAAGCGGGAGATAACCAGAGCATGCACCACTCTGGCGAGACAGTCCGCAGGCAGGTAGGGTCTCAGCCTGCGTACCAGATGGAGCGGATAAACAGCAGCCCTGGACACAGAATTAACCTGCGCCTCCATGGACAGCTGTGAGTCGAAAATGACTCCCAGACTGCGCACCTGGTCCTTCAGGGGCACAGTTACCCCATTCAGGACCAGGGAGTCCCCCACACCCGCCCGCCCCCTGTCCCCCAAGAACAGTACTTCTGTCTTGTCAGGATTCAACCTCAATCTGGATGTACATTTCCAAAATATAAGATAAAAAACAAATAAAATAAAACCTACATACAGCAACAGTGTTTTGTGTAGGCTCCTATGATGTACGGTAAGTACAGTGGTACCTCGGGTTACATACGCTTCAGGTTACAGACTCTGCTAACCCAGAAATGTTACCTCGGGTTAAGAACTTTGCTTCAGGATGAGAACAGAAATTGGGCAGTGGCGGCGCAGCGGCAGGGGGAGGCCCCATTAGCTAAAGTGGTGCTTCAGGTTAAGAATGTTTTCAGGTTAAGAACGGACCTCCGGAACGAATTAAGTACGTAACCAGAGGTACCACTTTAATGGGCCCCGGCTGCTTGCCTGCTCCCTAAAATATCACTGGTTTGCTCATTTCTGTATATAGGGTGCCTACATTCTGCATGTGCAAATGGCTTTAGATACCTATCAGGTCCATAAATTACTATATAGCATAATTTACCAACAGCGACAATTTGTTGTTGACAAAGGGCAGCTGGACATACAAAGGGCCCCATTACCTTCAGTAGCTTAGGGCCTCATCAAACCTAAATCCGGCCCTGGATAGTCCACTTGATCAGGTACCTGCCACGTGTGTATGGCTCTCATAAAGGGGCCAGGAAGGAATTAAGTGCAGGGACAATTAGCTGTTTGGCACTGGTTTTTCGGGGGGGGGGGGACACCAAATGGGAGTTGTTAAATTCAGGCATGCAGGCACTGAGGGCATCCTGCTCTCACAATAGCTGCCTGGATGCCTTTGGGAAGTCCGCCAACGGGAACTGAGTAAAACAGCCCTCCCCCCCCCCCGCTTGATTCCCAGCAACTGGCATACGGAGGTTCAACCTTAGCCTTCACTTCCCACGAGTTTGTCCAATCCTCCTTTAAATCCATCCAAGTTGGTGAACTTGGGTTTCATATCATCTTTCCCCCCTAACATTTCTCAGTTGAGGTGGCTTACATATTTTAGCTGCAAGACTTCAAAGCCATGTACTCACATGCATGTTCAGACCCTATGTAAGCTGCATGGGGGCTGGAGTGAGTGCCCACATTTATAGGCCTGTGCATGTTAATAAAATACGGTGGTGCCATTGGCCTGAGCTATTTGACTACAGGCAATAAGTCTAAAACATTGGTTTTATTTGTATAAACATTTGTCTGCTTTGGATTGTTTAAAATGTTTTGCCCCGCGTAAGAAGTACACAAGGCGTAATGGATGTTCCGCATCATTGTTACATTTTTTCATGTTTTTGTAAGTAAACCTAGACAAGGATAATGATTTATTGCTGGTGGCACCCTACATTTGGAATGCCCTCTCCTGGGTGGCTCAAAAAGTAGAGACAGTAACCAGCTTTAAACAACTCTTGCCAAGACATGCTTAGCCAAGCTTTCGCTCATTTCTAATTCTTAAACTTTTTCTTTCTTATGCACTACTCAAGTTATATCTATGATATAGTTCTACAGTACTCAGCTTTAGCTTCTAAACAATTATTTGATGGTGTTGTATTTTTATATGATTTTATATTCATCTTCCCTCTACCCCCTTAATTATATTTCATGTAAACTGTATAGATTTCTTCTTATATTGAGAGGTATACCAATTTTACCAATCAATCAATAAATTAGGTGGCTGTTTTAGTACTATGAACACTGGGGTGGGAAAAGCAAGATAGAAATTATATATGAACACCCAACACTACCTGCAAGTTGTATAGTGCTGCATAGTAGGTACAGTAATGAAGCTGCAGTGCTAAACACATTAAGGAGTAAGCCCCAGAGGACACAGAGTGGTTTACTTCTAGGTAAAGCATGCACTGGATTTCACCAACCTACCCTGCAGTGTTGTAATAATTATTGAGATGCTGTACATGAAACCCTGTCAGTACATTAAGGATAATTTCCAGCTATGTCATAGCTCAACTGAAATCAAGGGAATTGTCCATTAAATTCCACTGGGTCCACTCCAAGCATGACTTGTTGGGTATCACTCCGAAGCATTATGTAAATGCCAAGTATTACTGCGCTTTTCAGAAAAGACAAAAAACAAAGTGGAAATAAATATTTGTTTTATTAACACTTAGAAGTGCCATTCTCTATACTCATTCCATAAGCTCATAAGGTTACATCCAGTAAACCTTTGCACCATAACCTTTCCAGAATTAACTTGGAAGGAAAATAAAAACCTCCAATCTTTCATTGTATTAATTCTTGCAGGTCCTCATGCACAATCATCCTACACGAAGATGTGTACCACCAATATACAAATTTCATAAAACAGAAGTAATTTGGTCAAACACAGAATATAAACATGGCTTCTTTTTATAATTGATAAAAAACCCAAATAAAATAAAAGCCATTTACCAGCAAGAAAATGACAGGTAAATACATAGTTGTCGTTTTTAAAAAATCAAAATGCTTTTATACATTTTGTACAAGCACACTTTTGAGACTATGACAAGGTCAAAATGTGCATGAACAATGGAACATACCACACCATACCAGGCTATTAGTAGGCTCTTTAAAAAAAGAGAGAGAATACCGCTTTTCCTAACTGTTGGTTTTTGATATCCACCAGTGTGCTATTTACCCAACATGAGAATTTTTTGTTGGTACGTCTTAAGAATCATACAAATAATCTTTCAAGCCATGAACTAGGCTGGCAAATTTAAGTATTACTTGGTATTCTGTTAGTACCTTCAACATGCTTTATTTTTTCCCAGTACCAGAAAACAAGGAAAGCGTTAAGATCAAGAGGGAAACATTACATTCAATGTAACAAAAAAGAACAGGCAATAAAAACATCTGACTTTTCTAAGATTGGTTTTGTGTCTCAATTTTCTCAAGCAGCTCTAAATTGAAAGATTGCCTTCAGCTTTTCAGAACAGTATTATTATTCTCTGTATCACAGAAACGTTTTTAGCTCTTGAGAGAGAAACCTTACAAGACAAACCATACCGTTATCCAGCCAGAGTGTTTTAATATACAATTCATGTCTAATTTTGGAAATACAAATACACTTTGAATGGTTAAAAACAAAAAATAAAATATTTTCTGAACATCAGCCAGCTGAAAATATATTTATCTAGTAAATTATCTCTCAAAGCTTTTATATATTCATCTAACTAAATGCAGTACCTTTAAAAAACAATTCTTTAAAAAACATGTAGAAATGAAACTGGAATAGGTCTGTGGGAAGCAGGACAGACAGTACATAGAAGGCATTTTTATGTACCCTATATTTGGAAAGTTCTTAGACACATTTACCACAATCCAAACTCCGCAGAGGATCTGACACATATTTGAAGCTCTATTAAGCAGTGGCTTCCCTGTTCCTGTTCACGCCATGCTTCTGAGAAGCTGTGTGTGCGCACTCTGCACATCAGTAAAAAAAGCATTTGGAATCTGGCTAGCCTTCCAGCCAAATAATGGGCAAGCAATCAGAAATGCACTAGCTACAAAACAGAACCAAGTTAACTGTTACATTGAACTCATGATGTTAGATGGTGGTCAACTTGACCATATTTGACTGGTCAACTGGCAGGTGCCCCAAATAGTATGGAGTGAACTGGGAAGTCCCTATTCACACAGAGTTCAGTATCTGTGTCAAAGCTCTGCAGGTACAACCAAGTTGCTGGATTTGGACTATTGTGGGGGAACTAGTAAGCAAAGCTAATGTCCTGAGTTCCTCAACCAAGGTAAAGCCAGAAGCGGACACGCATTTATACGGAATTTAAAAATCCTCATTCAAGACAGTAGTACATTGCACGCATACATAATCCGCATACACTCCATAACAGTTGGTCAGAGTATTAAAACAGTGTACAAATTAAACAATTTCAAAAAATGTGCAAAAGAGTCAACATTGATAGAAAAAAACACCGTTGTGTACATACATTACAAACTGTGCCCAGCATTCAAACAGAGAGTAAAAACATTTACAGAGAAACCAAGGGATTAAATAGAGAATTTGACAGCTGCATAAAAAAATGTACATTAGACCCAAAGGGTAGATATACCTTATTATTATCATCATTATTAGCTTTTTTAAAAGCAAAAGTCTACTTTAACCAACATCTTTTCCCCATAACTTACAGTGATATTTTCTTAAGAAAATGGTGCAAGGTACAGATGGCAGGCTGAGCACGTTTGGGTTGCAATTAATCAAGTTTCCACTTTTGGACAAACATTATCAAGCTTTAAAATTGTGATACTAACAAATAGCAAGCCACGTGAAATTTAGACAGATTACATACCCTGTTCCAAAAAGAAAGCACAAACCTTTTATTTTAGGTCGTGATTATGTGCCCATGGTGTGTGGTGGTATTCAAAACTGGGACAATCCATTTTAAAAACAGAGTTTGTGAGTAGTTCAACCTCTGATATTAAACCAGTCTGTGAATTTGTTCAGTGTCTGGCAGCCTAGGATGGGTCTCAGGACACATCCTTTACCAACAGGGTTTGAATGCATTCCAATCAAATAGCCAGAGAGAATTTCAGTAACCTTTTGTAATTATTCCTTTCTTATTAAGGAGAGAGGTGGTCAAATCCATTAAAATATATGTATATTAAAATAACCCTTCTTCCTATACAAGACCCCTTTCACCTGACTCCAGCTACTTCCAATAGCATGAGTTTTGTCAAGTACTCTTATTTTAGAAATGCAGAAAAAGTTGGCATATGCAAGATAAATGAATAAAATGCTTTTGATCCTAAGTTTCTCAGTAACCAGCAGTTTAGAAATCTTAAGTCCTGCTCACTTGGATGCATGTCTGACTTATACCGAACCAAGATAGCCAAGGGAGAAGTATTGTTCTGAATTATTTGGAATAAAATGGACTACTTCTCCCACAAACTCTGCAATGTTCTGGTTTGCTATGGCACAAGAAATACTTTGGCCTATTATACTGACCTAAAGACTCACCTCCTTCCCTTCAGCTGCAAACTTCGAAGCCACAGAAATACAACTTTTGGTGGTTTAGACCAGGGTGGTGGTGGTGGAGGAGGTGGAGTACAGAAGTACTTAAATGAAAGGTGAAGATATATATAATCTATCCAAAACTCCAGTGCTAATATGTGGTGATCATAGTTTAAACAAAGGGCAAACTTTGACATGAAATACATATTTCAGTCCAAGTATTTATGAAATCTCCATAAAATTCATTCTGCAAAATTGACAAACTGATGAAACTTTATTATGCTGCACGATCTGGTGTCAAGTTTCATCAGATCAGCCAACAATGGCTTTGATCCAGAGAACTACAAGCAGTTTTCCATCCCATAGCAAGAATTGTCTGCTCCCTTTTCTGTGCCGCAGCCCCTCAAAAGCCAACTCTGGTTTGGGGGGGGGGCAGGGTTATTGGAAATAGTTCAGGATATGATCTTCCCCTGCTTGATGCAGACTGAAGTCTTTTTTTTTTTTTTTTTGCTTAAGCAAGGCACCTTTGGATCCCACATCCGTTGCCCTGGCAATCACTGCATAATGCTATGTGTGCCAAGCCACATTTATAGCATAGGCAAGCTGTACTGCAGGCAAGCCTCGATACCATCTTGTACTTACACCCAGCAGCATTTAAGGATATCATCAAAAGCCGGTGCCTTATCATAAGAATGAACTTTTCAAGTTTCCAAGCTCTACTTTTTCAGATCTAGGGTGTAGACCTCACAAATCTGCCATGAAAATGGCTGGAGGTAGTGTCTTGGGAAATGTGCTGCTCCCTGTGGAGGTTTTTGCATCCATAGATGCCATCCACATGTACTGCGAAGCAGAGCAGTGTTAAAAAATTGCTGACATTTCAAGGGAATCAGGGTCAAGCTCCAATTTCAGCCTGCGATTTCACAATCACTTTTATTTTTCTTTACCAAGCTGGCCTCTTGTGAAGCAGAGAACTACTTTATCAGTGAGAATGAGGACACAAGAACAATTCCAAGGTTCATTCCATCAAAGCCAAACTGTGTCCTAATTTTACTGCTTAAGGTTCAACCAATTCTTCTAGCATTGTAGTCAGCGACCAAACTTCCATGGACAGAGGGGATTTTTGCACGGCAGAGTCTTTACATATGAACTCGTTGCTGTATTTAAAGTACATTATTTGAGGTAGTCGCAATGTTTCTGTTTCTTTCTGTAATTGTAATCTTCAGAATAGAGTGGTTATGCCCACATGAATAATCACGACTGAGAGATATTCTTCCGCACTGGATCAGCCTACCATAACTGATGCACCATACCCACCGATGTTGTCCATCTTTTGTACACATTCTAGATTCCATTTCTTCTGCTTTAATTGTACAATTGCAAAGCACAGCACACAAAAGGCTTGTCAGGCTTGAGGCTGCTATGGGCAGCTTGTCAAACCATTCTATCAGATGATACAGGTCCACATTATTGAGCTTCTTCCTAGAAGTTCCCATATCAATCTGCTCTTCCGCAGGTGCAGGACACAATGTGAAGGTCAGTGTGGTCACTGCCTTGTACATGCTGTACCATTTCAGGCGTAGCTTTTTCTTGTGACAGATCCCTCCAAGTTTTCATTAGTATTTGCTCTATAGTTCGCCTAAGGCCAATTCTGGCCAGTTCAATGGATAGCATAAGAATGTATTTTTCTATTAAGAGATTAAGCCAAGGATGGGTTTATGGGGTGCCTCCATCATCTACAAAGTAGATTCAAACACATTTAGCATTATTAAGTATGTGCTGAAAAGAGATTAAATATGTGACCCTGCAATTTAAAAGCCAATTCCAGTTTCCAACACATTATGCATAAACACACATTTCCTTTTTAAGTAGGAACATTTCTTCCAATGGCTTTCATTTCTGAAAGTTTCAGATGAATTTATGTAAGTGTGTAATTTTCCAAACCAAATTATCTTTTTCCTAACTCCTGCATAAAGTCGAATTTTGGATCAGTTGTTATATACACCTCCACCTTTCATTTAAAACCTGTAAGATTTTCCCTGAGGTATGGATAACTTTTCAAATTTTGCTGCTGTACTAGAATCTCCTTGCTACGTCAACAGGGCTAAGTCTTTACATTAACACTGAACACAAGTCAGGCAATGCCCAATAAAGCACTCACTAGCCCCTGCAGTTAGTTTATCAGGACCTGCACATTTTGCTACCCCCACCCCAATCACCACGAGGACTGATTTACCTTGCAAACCCAGGAGTGAGCCCTTGAAATTCCACAGAGGCTACTAAGCATAACTCTTGTATCACACAGTTTCATTGGCACCCTTAAAAATATTTCTGCTCACACAGCCTCTTGGGTTGCACATGGAAGTTGTTATGTCCAGCAAAGCTTAAAACTTGGACAACAATTAACAGTCTCTAAGCTAGATAAATATCACTTTGGGCTGTGTACAGGGGTAGAAAAGCTTTGGTTTGCAGTGATTTGCAAATGCACACATGCCAATAATACATAAAAGGAACCAACCAGCAAATAAGTACTGGTATGCTGGTGGTAGTACCTTTGCTAACTTCAATACCACCGCAAGGACTTACATTCAAGCAAATAAAGTCTGTCCCCAGCCCGCATAGGCGTGATATATTCCAAAGATCACATATTTTAAAAAAGGGGGGGAAAGGAACTATATTGTGAATGCTGACCAGCACTCTTAAATACCTGCAGCAGTCATCAGACACTGCTGCAAAGATGATTGAAAGGATTGCTAGTGCAACTGACTCATTGATGCAGCATTAAATCTGGACAATGGCAGGAACAAGGTTTGTCTCATATATATATATTTCTATTTCTATATATCAATAGAAAGAAAATGTGTTCCTTGAAACGACATATGATTTGTCTATACAAAAGCAATACTGTCACATGCTTTAAGCCAAGGGTTGGGAACCTGTGATCTTTCAGAGGTCCTATCATCCCCTAACCAGTGGCCATGCTGACTGGGATTAAACACCTTCCTTCAGAGTAAGTACCATCATAGACTATATAGGGCAGCTGTTAGCAGCTCACTGAACTACTGGACATGAGGGCAGCTGCAGCATTAACCATGCATTCTGGAACAGAGTGCAAAAGTCAAAGCCAGAACAATGTGGTGGTAAACTTCCTACTTCCCACTTAGCTTAAGAATAAAGGACACTGTCAAACCAAATTAAGTGCTATTGATTTCCAGTGATGAGAGAGAGCATTTGTTCAACAAGCTTAACATTGGCTGTATTCTGAGTATTTGTATAGAACTTGGCTGGCGGGAGTGGTGGAGGACACTAGGTAGTTAAATCGGCAATTTCTGTAGACTAACAAGTACCGGTAACTTGTAACAACTGGGAATTTGCCATTTTCTACATTTCAAAGACTGATCTTGCTGGTCCTGCATCACTTGTCCACTATTGTAATTAATATACAAACAAACAAAATTAAGGCATACAGATAAAGGCACTCTGCTTGATTTTTGTTGTTTGTATAACTAAATAGGTTAAGTTTCATTCCGTGGGGTGTGCATCTGAAAAATGAGTGCAACAAACTACAAAAATTAAAATGCTTTAGAAATGTAAGGACTAAAGCTTAAAGCTTATGTCACAGATTCAAATTGCTTCCAATAGACCGTACATGATTTTGGTGAAACTTCATTTTTCTTTTAACTTCAACAGATCATGTTAGGGTTGTTTCCTGATTTTCAAAAACTTATTTTAGGTATCAAAAATCTACAGACGATGTTTTTGTTCATCCAATTCTTCTCTAAAAGATGACAACTTTCAAGATATACCAAATACAAGAAGTTATGACACTAATGCATTATTGCATTATGCTCATTTCTGACTGGCTTAAATGTCCCATCAGTGGGCCATCTAAATTCTGCTAAAAACAGCAGACAAAAGCCAACTAGCATGGCTGACAAATGAGGCATTGTTGCTGCCAACTTATGTTTGGAGAGATGAATCTTTATTTTGCTGTGGCGGTTCTTTTACCAGCTTTTTGTTGTTTCTAGTTTCACCCTAGAATGATCATTTGATCACAGTCTGTTCCCAGACCAATTTCTCATAATTCTCCTTAAGAAACATGAAGAATATTCATGATTTAAAATTTCTCAGCAAATAGCCTATACATGATAGCAGTTGTATGCAAGGTTATTGGCTTCATGGCCTCATTCTCCCTGCATCTTTGGAATTCTAGGAACACAAGAATTTTAGAATACACACCTAGAAAGGGGGGATTTAATGAACTGACAATGTCACTAGGATTCATTATGTACCCCAGTGCATGGGGGAGGATATATGCAACTTATTGAGAGATCAGTGCTTTTCTTCTAAATAAAAGTGTACACTTCTTGTAGATGTTGTTAAAAGGCTCTAAGCGGTTTTGTCAGTGAGACAGCAACCTGCAAAGTAATCATGTAAACACTCTGCTGTCCCATTTGGCAAAGTCTTAATTGTAAACAAAATGGTAACTTTTGGGGTCCTTATTATCAGAGCTGCTGCCATTCACTAAAATCCCTCACTGCATTTTTTGGTTTGGTGATCTCAGTGACCAATTCATGTGAGGCAAAGGGCTTATATCCAAAACTTGCACCTAAGGATTAAGAATCAGACACCTTTGATCCACTCCCCATGCTGCTTAGGGGGCAAATCACAAGTGTTTTTAATAATAACTAGCAACAATGTTAAAGAACCACTGGGACTCCTATATAAGCATGTGATTGTGATAGTATTTATGTCGTCTAAATGGTATTAAAGACAGTAGTTCAGATTTTTGAAATCTCCAGAGATACTTATCTCTCTGCAGCGCTTTTACATTGCCATTGTCAAGACAAAATGCAGTACTGGGGGGGAAAGGCACAGAAAGCAGGCACCTTATTCTGCTAGGTTCCCCCAAACCCTTGTCTAGCCACAATAAGGAAATGGACCTGCAGCTGAGAGAAACAAGCTGTGCACTGCAAGCTGGTGGGTCAATATAGGATCTGAATGCTGCCAAGCTTCAAATAGTTCCTTTTAAAACAATTCAAGAAGAGTTTAAAATTCATATGCTGCAATTCATACATTCTTTTTGAAGTCCATTCTCATACTTTTTGGTAACAGAAGTAACCTTGTTAAAATAGCGCAAACTTTTGAACTGCATGCTTCAGCACAGGTATTCAGAGACCAAAATAAACAGAGATGCAATTTGAACCCTCTAGCCCAGGCATCCCCAAACTTCGGCCCTCCAGATGTTTTGGACTACAATTCCCATCATCCCTGACCACTGGTCCTGTTAGCTAGGGATCATGGGAGCTGTAGGCCAAAACATCTGGAGGGCCGCAGTTTGGGGATGCCTGCTCTAGCCCTTTGTCAAGGCTCTGGTTCTTTAGAACAAAGGAAATGGGAGGCTGAAACAGCATACTACTTCAGATCATAAAGCGGCTTTAAAACAGATTTAGGGTTACTGTAAGCTGCTCTGTTTAGGAACGTAAAAGGTGTGCGGAAATACGCAGACAGTAAGCAATATAACCCAAACCCATAAGGCTCCCCCCCCCCCAGTCTAGTAAGATTTAGGTTGCAAAGAACTCTAGAAAAGCAGGACTCATATCTGTGTAGTCTGCTAGTAGCATCTACTTGCTTTGTTCTAGAGAACTGCACCCATCCAAATACAGTATTTTCCTGCGTATAAGACTACTTTTTAACCCAGGAAAATCTTCTCAAAAGTTGGGGGTCGTCTTATACGCCAGGTCGTATTTCTTATACGGCGAGTATATCCCAAACTCTATATTTTAACTGGGAAAGTTGGGGGTCGTCTTATACGCCCAGTCGTCTTATATGCCGGAAAATACGGTAACCAAAAAGCAAATTGTGTTTGGATTTTATTTGAACTCTGAATGCCTGATGCTCTGAAACGACTCTAAAAGTTTGCATATTCCCCCCTAAATGACCAGTCAGAGGTATTGTCCTACTTGCTCTATGTTGTACCTACACAAATAATACTCTAATAACATTGTTACCCTTCACATAATCAATGAGTACTATCATACCTGTACACTATAAAGCAATGTTAACATTTTCAGGCCCCTTTTAACTGCTCAAAATTTAGAGTTTCAGAGATTCACATTCTCCCTTCAGGTTCCACAAGTGTCCTAAGCATTTGTCTAATAAGAAGCCAAAAAAGCTGACTTTATTTCCTTCCTCAAGGATCTCTCCTAAGATTAGACTGCTACCCACCCTGAACAGTGGGGAAGAAAAGAAAACTGGAATAATCACTACTACTACTCTGCCTCAGACACTAAAACAGCAACTATGGTATAGGTGGCTGAGCTAAAGATAAACAGGTTAAGGCAGATCCAGACTCCCAAAAGCAAGCCTCAATTCTAGATTTTAACACATTTTTCCATCCTCACATTTTAAGATTAAGTCTTGGTAACTTTTCTAGGTGCTTTTTTAAAAAAAATTTCACTCTTCCATCCTCTCCTCAGTCATGGCTTACATATATCTGAGACTTCTAAAGGCAAGAGGTGATACAACAAATCCCAAATGATTAGCAATCCAATAATAAAAAGCACCAAGAGACACTGTTCTTGACACAGCTAAACAGCAAGGGTAGGCAGCCAGTGACTTTAGCACCAAATTTATATTCTGCAGCTCAAAACAAGATATTCAAAGAATCATGTTAAAAAGTGTACACTACTGAATGGCACCCAAGCTAGAAACTTCTGTCAGCTGTTAAAAACTAGGAGGAGATACGATAGCCATTTTCAATTTGGAAGATGGAGCAAGCTTGTTTTCTCTGCTCCAGAGGCTAGGGCTTGAACCAATGGCTACAAGTTACAAGAAACGAGATTCTGACTAAACATCAGGAAAACTTTCTGACAGTAAGAGCTGTTCAACAGTGGAACAGACTTCCATAAGAGGCAGTGGAGTCTCTTTCCTTGGAGATTGTAAAGCCGAGATTGGATGGCCATCTGTCATGTATGATCTAGCTAAGATCCCTGCATTGCAGAGGGTTGGGCTAGAAGATGGATCCTTGGAATCCCTTCCAACTCTACAATTCTATGACCACTCAGCCAAAAATCAGGTGAGATTTTGATGAGAATTGGAGGAGGGAAATCCAATGGCCCAGTCCTATGCATATTTACTCAAAAGTAACTATCGCCTTGTTTAATGGTGCTTATTCTCCAGTGAGTGTGTTCAGGATTGCAACCCTAGTTACTGTTTTCTGGAGAGGGGAAGGTTTATTAAACATGCTCCTCAAATCACTGCACTGGAGGAAGAATTTCAGTTCAACAAGTCTTTAGCTGGTGCAGCAACACTTTATAAGAGGTCACTTACAGGCTGCAATGATTGTCTGCTAGATATTAAACAATTCTAAACAGTGACAACGGAGTAGAGCAAGGAAGTTTGACAAATATGCTCAGCATAGTTTGGTACACTTTGGAGGCTGGGGAGTCAATACTTCCATCTTAGCCTCATCCCACATTCCATTAATGGACCAAACGATGCACATTTGTATATGTTTACTTGAGTTGCATGTTTTACACAATTTGCATAGTTACAGTTTGATGGGAGTTTAGAAATCTGAACCTTAGGGATTTTCCTATGAGGAACTGGAAAAAGAGTGTATAAAAAAAGATGAGCACACGTCTGTAGGAGAAGACAACAGACAGTGGGCCACAGAGAGGGATCAATACCTATGGTATTGAAGGAAAGCCAATCACCCAGACTATTATACTTCTTTCTTTCTTTTTTGGTAGCAAAAACTGACCATTTCTTTTTTATTCACAATTAAAAGGATTTGCTTCTTTAAGAACTAAAGAAACTATTATTCTTAGAAGTCCACTCAGTATGATAGTTTCTACATTAGGTACTATATTTCATAGAAAACTGCAAGAGTCTGTTAGTGTGACCTAGAGTAAATTTTGTTCAATCAACTTTCAGTTCCCAAACTTTGAGTGCTCTCATAGTGCTCTGCATCCCCTAACCATGGCTAAAGGATCAGATATTATTACCTCTAAGCCTCTTGTGCCCCCGCTGCCAACTGTAAATTTCCCTTGCTGGCTTTAACCACTTACAACTGTAAACAGGAGTTAGGGCTTGCAACTCTTATTTCTAAACTGTGGCTAAAGTATTGGGAGTGTTATATACATGCATGCAACGTATCACATGCATAGCATTACATTGTTCCAGATCTGATTGCTGTTGAGACTTATAAGGACATTTTTTTAGCTTATTAATGAAAGATAGTGTCACCGACTATGCACTGTCCATGTAATATCTGCACACCTGTAGTATGTTTGGTTTGCCAAGGATGCTTTTATACAGGCTGCGCTGAATTTCCCTAGGAAACGTTTAATAGCAGCATTAAGAAACATCACCTCTGGAAAACAGACACTGTGGCACCGGAAACTAGAATTATTTCCTTTCAGGAGCTTTTCCCAATTTCTTGAAGGGACAGAAAGTATTAAAGCATTCTAAAGGGGTTTCTTTTCTTTTCAAGACTATATTCAGGTGTCCAAATATGAATGTACACATTTGGGATAATAATGTCAAATCTGAAATTATTTTAATTACTAACAGTCAGATAAGGTATAAAATGTACTTAAGAAAAAGGACAGTAAAAATGGTACCTCATTCTTTGTGCCTCCATCAGGGTCAGCGTGCTGGAACTTAATTATATTGTTGCGATGCACATGGAAACCTCCATATCTATTTCTACTCAGCTTGCTTTCTCTTTTTGCTTAAAAAGAGGAGGGATCGTCTATACTCCATATCAAAAACCTGGAAAGCCAAATTCTGCAGGCTCACCATGATGCAAATTCTGCAAATACTATTTGATTATTAAATCAAATGTACTTAAGACAAAGACTTCTGTTTAGCATCAACATAAATGGTAACGGCTTAATTTTGACACTGATACCTATTCAAGTACTTTAAAATTCCATTGTAAGCATGATAATAAAGGAAGGAAGGAAGGAAGGAAGGAAGGAAGGAAGGAAGGAAGGAAGGAAGACTGGGTCTCATTAAGTATTTTATGCAACAGACAGGCCAGTTGGGACAGCATGAAGGATGCAGAACAGAAAATTATCAAGAGAGAAACTAGCCTTCACCCTGGCCACCAGAGGCCCCGTCCAGCACAACGCACTGCGGATCTTAGCAGATTAAGTAAACTAACTTGTGGCACGGTATGTGAAGCCTGTTCTTCAACTCTAAAGGTTTATGGATCTACAGTAATCTGTTTATCTACGATTCCTGGTCTAGAACATTCACACATCAGAACTACTTGACTCAAAAGACTCTTGAACTACTTCAGCTAGGGAACCCTCCTGTATATTCTTTTAAAATTATAAATATACATTTGGTTGCAGGCAATGCACTAGTCAGATTTCTTTTCCAGAATACACCTTGGTCGGCAGTTTGAGTTTGCAGCTTTTAAACCTGTTTCCAATACTGTGGATGAGCCTCATGTCAAAGCTGAAACACAACCAAAACCTCCCAGGGCATCTATCTACATATTACAAAGAACAATTGGACACATTTTCCTTTTCTATATCTGCTAACAACATGTATATTTTTCCTGCATCCTGAGTTAATCAGTAGTGCTAGGAAAAAAAACCTTAACACACAATTCCTGGCAGTCCAAATAACTTGCCTTTCCCCCCCTTAAATAAGGAATGAATATGTACTAAAGTGCTTTATGCGAACCACATCAGTACATTACCAAAACAAAAAGATCTT
This sequence comes from Darevskia mixta, assembly GCA_034641385.1. NCBI lineage: Eukaryota > Metazoa > Chordata > Lepidosauria > Squamata > Lacertidae > Darevskia > Darevskia mixta. The sequence continues at coordinate 5,608,768 of JAWWNH010000001.1, read as the reverse complement.
AAGTCCTAAATGGGGAACGAAATCTGCAGTGTAAATATGCAGAGATTATTAACAATCTATATGAAATAAAGAATCAAGAGAAACAACTTCTCCCTTGTCTTTTCTCAACCTTGTGTAAAAAAAAGTGCAGTCAGAAAATAAATGCAGTAGGTGACAGCTGGGTTGAAGCAGGCCATCAGTGATAATGTGCAAACGTGTGTCTTAGCAGTTCATCTGCGGAAGGTCGCAATTTGGCCTCAATAAATATTCGCTTCAGAAAATCCCGACCGTGGTCCGAGACATGAGGTGGCAGCTGGGGATTGGTTGGCTGTGTGGCAATTTTAAAGATGGCAGCCATTGCTTCAAACTCTGCCCAAGGTGGTTTCTCCGTGAGCATTTCTACCACGGTACAGCCTACACTCCTGTAACAGTCAAGAATGAAAAGCAAGTTAAAGTCACATAAACTAATAAGTTTCTCTACTATCTGCAGGAGTAAGCAGACAGGGATATCTAAAGAGCACAACTTACATTCAGTTCAAAATACTGCATTTCTTTCACATGTTGGAATAGTGTGTATTATGCCAATAATCAGAACGTAATAATTTTGTTGCTAGATCTAATGGTCAATCTATCAAGAACTTAATTACCCAACAGCACCACAAAGGGTTTGTATACTTGTAGGCACATTTACCAAAAAACCATAGGCCAGCAAAAGTGTTTGGTGTTACAATTAAATTAATGATTAATATCTAAAATGGTGGGAGACTGAAATGGTACTGAAGAAAATTAGAATAAGAAGTTTGGAGCTACATTAATTCAATATTTAAAGTTGCCCCTCAATTTTAAAACTGGCTGTTCCAGTTTGTGCATTGTACACGCTGTGCACGGCTCTCGCTCAAGAGCCGTGCACAGCTTGTAAGCGACTCTCCCTCCGCTTGCTTTACAGCGAGCCGGGAGAAGAGACAGGCGAGAGCCAGGGCTCCCACCCGCCCCTCCTCTGGGCTCGCTGTAAAGCAAGCGGAGCCAGAGCTGCTTACATGCTGTGTGACGGATGGGAGCCATGGCTCTGGCGGCAGAGGCATCCCTTTGCTCACGACTGCAACGGCAGCCGAGGGATCCCGCTGCCGTCCAGCGCCTTCGCTCCATAAGACGCACAGACATTTCCCCTTACTTTTTAGGAGGGAAAAAGTGTGTCTTATGGAGCAAAAAATACGGTAATCTATTAGAAGCACATCGTTAATTCTACTTTCAGAAACATAATCGAAACTAAATGCAAGTGATGCCAACAATGGTATGGCCCATGGGATGGTGACTTGAGATAAGGCCTCCTCAGCAGTTGCATCCTGGGACTCCCTTACTGTAGAGTGCATTTGTTTATCACACTGATGACACTTGGCTGTAAACTGAAGACACTTTTGCTTGCCCAAGCTTTTAGGACATGAACATTGTCTGGTGATTCAGCAGTTCTTTATTACTGCTTATGTTTTTCTATATTATAGAGAATTTCAGATGTTTTAATCGTTGTAACTATTATCACGTTGTATAAGTGCCTGGGCTCCTGCAGGACAAAGGGCTGGATGATAATAATAATAAAAAATGATAATAATAAAATCTCAAAGTGAAGAGTTAAAACCAAGCTTTCTACATAATATGTTAGTTTTTTTGTTTTTGTTTTTAAAAATGGAATACATTTGTTTGTAGGGAAGAATATTAAGTTATCTGAGACCCCACATGAAGTAATCTAGACCCAAGCCATACCAGAGCATCAATTCCAAAAATGGGAGCCTGTGAGCTGTATCAAAGAGGCAATGAATCATCCCAGGCTCCTCCAGAGATCAATTTCTCACATGTATAACCTGAATTCTTTCACAGATCTGTACACAACTGACCAGTCATATTGCCCTGCCGACTAATGCCATGTCATTATGCCACTTCTTCATAACTTTCTAATCCAGATTTGTGATGTCCTAAATTGATGAAAACACACACACACACACACACACACACACACACACACACACACACACGTACGTATGTATGTACGTGTCTAGCATACCATTTAATGTTAAGGCCCTTGTACAACTGATTTTCATTGGAACAGCATAGACATACCAGATATCTGCTTTCCTCCCATACCCTTCTCCACTAATGACTTCTGGACTCATCCAGTATGGCGTTCCTGTGGCAGACTTCATACCTGTACCAGACAAGCAAATTGTTTGAAGCCGCTTGCTGGCACCAAAATCACCCAGCTTAACATTCCCTGCAGAGTCTCTGAGAATATTTGCACCTGAAAAACACAAAGAGATAAGGTTTGGTGTATATCTGGTAGCAAGCTAACTCTACAGAAGACCAATACAGTAGTCCCATGGGGCTAGCAGAATCTTACATGAAATTACACGTACATCAGCTCAACGTAGAATTCAATGTTTGATTCAGTGGCCCTTGCATACAAGTCAATACATTTGTGTACACAGATCACTTCCTGGAAAATGATCCAGGATGTCTTGGCATTTCACCCACATAAGTAGGCCAAGGTAGTGGAGAAAGAATGAGGAAGTAGAAATAAAATTACTATCGTTTTCCTTGTAAAACTATGAGGAGATGTGTCAAGAGGTGTGTGAGCCTGGGGCATTTGCCATGCTGTTTTCCCTGGGCTTTGGAATTGTATATGGCTGCTTTGAGAATTTGGTGCAGTGTACGTCAGGACTACGAGCCAGACTCAAACTGCAACTAAGCTGCAACCAACTCCCTTGTTGGTGATCTTAGGCAAGCTGCTATTCTTTCAGCAATATGGGGATAATACTGGCATACGAGGAACATTTTACACATTAGCTTAGTAGTATATGTGAAGCTCTTTAGGCACTGAGAAAAGCACTGTGTAAACACTAAATATTGCCAACAGTGGCACCTCGGGTTACAAACGCTCTGGGTTACAAACGTTTCAGGTTACAAACTCTGCTAACCCAGAAGTAGTTGCTCCGGGTTGCGAACTTTGCCCCAGGATGAGAACAGAAATTGCGCTACCGCCGCGTGGCGGCAGCAGGAGGCCCCATTAGCGAAAGCGCGCCTCAGGTTAAGAACGGTTTCTGGTTAACGGACCTCTGGAACGAATTAAGTTCGTAACCCAAGGTACCACTGTACTGGAAAAGCATTCACAATGAATAAATGGAAAAGATTCACCTATTGGTACCATGATAGAGTTGTTTAATGTTCCGACTGCTTTGGAGATGTTTTGAGAATTTTTTGACAAAGCAATATGAATGAGAGAGAATTTTCTAGCAGTCTTACTTGAAATGATGTCTTAACTTGAAACATTGTAAACTACCAACAGATATATTTATATTTTAATTGCAAGAAGAACCTTGAATAAAACATTGTCTTGTTTTCATCATAAAGATTTGGCTCATCACTGGCATTTAATAGTTGTTATTTTTTTCTAACCACATTACTTATCTACAATTTGGTAAGTGCACACCTTCAACAATTCTCCCATTCTTACCTTTAATATCTCTATGTACAATCATGTTACTGTGCAAATAATGAACTCCTTCCAAAATCTGCCGGGTATATTTCCGAGTCACATTCTCCGTGAGTGCGCCATATGCCTTCAACTGATCTTTAATTGAGCCCTACAGACAAAGGAAGAATAAGAATACTGTAGCACCTGTTTCAAGAGCAGAATCACTCTTGCATGAAAAATGGCTGCATTTAAAAATGTTTCACAAGTTTGTGGAAGCAATCCTCTAAGAACCCTTCCCCTATCTGGCCTTAACTCTAACTAGCCCACATTAAATTACTATCTATATCCAGATTTCTGGCTTACCCCAGGCATATATTCCATAAATATAGAGAGTGTTCTTTCGGGAGGGTCCCTCAAGCAGCCATAATACTGAACAATTCTCTCATGTAGAAGGTTTTTCAGAAGCTGAATCTCACATTCAAGTGCATTTACCTCCTGGAACGCAAGAGCACAGGATTAGCCTTAACAGAATCTGACAAGCAGGTTTGATTCAAACAACAATAAACGCATCATTTAACTTGCACTTGGAACTGAAGACTTCCAAAGGCCACCTTGGGGCTCATCCTCTAGCTCACTATTAGAAGTCCTTGAACTTGAGGAATTAGCAAATCTACCATCCCCAACTATTAAATAAGAGTGGCTAAATTGAATAGTACTTATTATTTTATCTAGTACAGCGTTTTTCAACCGGTGTACAGTAAGACACCGGCTACTGTGCCGTGGGAAGACACCGGCTGCTGTGCCGCCCTGGGCCGCTTCCGCTTCCGGGTCGGTCCGGGCTGGCGTCGCCTCGGCTCCGCTTCCCGCTCGCCGACCGCCGCCTTCGCCGGGGCTGCCGGGCGCTTCACCCGCTGCCTCTGCCGCCCCGGTCGCGGTCGGGGCCGGGCGGGTGCCGGTGCCACCGGGCTCGCTCGGGGCCGGGTGGAGGTGCTGCCGGGGGGCTGGGCGCGGGAGGCGGAGGGGGGGGCGGGCGCCTGGCCCGCCGATCTCCCGCTCCGTTTTCGCCCGCCTGGGTCCTTCCCCTCCCTCCCGCCAGGGCGCGCGGACACCCCGCCCCCCGGGTCGGGGGGGTCGGGGTGCATGTGGTGGTGGTGTGCCGCGAGATTTTTTTCGGGGGACAGGTGTGCCGTTGCCCCGAGGAGGTTGAGAAACACTGATCTAGTACACCACATAAAATTACAGTTTTCTTATATAAAGACTGGACTTTTTGGAGTACTTTTGAAATGAACTTGAGCAATGTAAGAGTCCTTATTCTGTTATTTTCACTGCACAGTGGACTGGGTTTCAACCACTTTTTAATGTCCACATTTTGTAGCAGCAAAAATAAAACTACAGGAAATTTTCAGAATATTATTGACTGATGATTGATTGCATTCATAGCCTACCTTTTTTCTACATGGAGCTCAAGGTGGATTATACATGGTTCTCCCCCTTCTCATTCAATCCCCACAACAACCCTATGAGGTAGGGAAAGACAGTGACTGGCCCAAGGTCACACCCAGTGAGTTTCATGACTGGGTTGGGATTCAAACCCTAGTCTCCCAGGTCCTAGTCCAGCACTCTAACTACTATGCCTCACTGGCTCTGGAAGTAGTTGGGTAACAGATACATGAGGCACCTCTCCATATATGAAGGTACCTGGACACTGCATTCCTAGTCCTGTTCTGCCTCCTCCAAGGAATGTGCAGAGGGAGGCAACACAGAAACAGGCCTTTGCAGTGGTGGCTGCCCATTTGTGGAATACTCTCCCCAGGGAAGTAAGCCTGGTGCCATCATTGTTTGCTTGTAAGTGCCAGGCTAAAGCGTTTGCGCTCATACATTGGGAAAGAGAATTAGTTTTTTAAAACTTTTTATGCTCATCCTGTTAATGAGGCGAGTAGGATTTGTTCTACTATTACACATATTACTGGATGAGCATGTTCAGGTATTTTTTTATTGTTTTATATTGAATTTTAATGTATTTTATGCTGCACATTGCTTTGGGACACTCTCCTCTGTGTGAAAAGTGGTTAACAACCACCACCACCACCACCACCCATAACCAATACTCTTACCTTGCTGGTCTCCGGGCTGTCAGGATCAAACTGAACTTGCTTAACAGCTAGCTCACGTCCTGTATCTGCATCATAGCATAGATAAACTCTGCCAAATGCACCCTGCCCCAGGAGTTTACCTAGTCTCCAATTAGTTGGAGCTCTTGGGGCTGAAAACAGAATATAAAAAAAATAAAATCAATTTCTATTACTCAAAGAAAAAAGATCAGAAGATCAAAACTTCAAGGAATGTTTCAACAAGGATTTATACGTACACACATTGCATTTTGCAACATAAGCATTTAAAGAGAACCTTACAACAATCTGTAGTAATGATCAAGAATGCAAGCCACAAACCACTCTTGCATTCCTCACTTTAATGCAGCTAAATTAACTTAAAACAAAAAGTGGCAGTTTATCTGGCAGAAAACTCATTAAGCTATTAATATTATAGTGGCTGGGGAAACCCAGCCAGATGGGCGGGGTATAAATAATAAATAATAATATTATTATTATTATTATTATTAAAAGTAAATGTGCATCAATAAATATTCCCTGATCAGTTTGCAACATAGCATGTTGTAAAAATGCTAAATATTTTCCATCTGTCAAAAAATACTCATTAAGCACAGCAGTGTGACTAATATGCAGACTGCTGATTTCTCTTGAAAACTTATCCATGCATCTAAGGATAGAACATTAGTTAATAGTTAAGTAACTATTTAGTTTCAGTCCGTACCAAATGCCTTTTCAGTCCAAAGTATCTGACACAAAAGATTACTTTGGACTGAGGAGGCACCTAGTACAGACTGAAACTAAATAGTTGCTTATGATAGCAATGTAGTCAATTAGGGCAACAAACCATTACAGTTGCTCGGTCACATAGAACTTAGTAACTTTACCCTGTCAGGTGTGAGGATTTTTTTGTTTGTTAAATATGACACAGTTTTTGTGAGGGACAATGTATTGAAACATTTCCTCCTAATGCCCTAGGTGTGCCCATGGTATATCTCTTTAAAATTACCAATTTTCCCACAAAAGTGCTAGAAGCTAGTAATGCAAGATACCTGTGTGTATTTGACTTTTCTCTAGGGAGATGTCTGTGCCAGCTGTTCTTCCAGAGAAATAGGCACATGCAATACATAGGCCCTCTGCAGGCATTCAGTAGGAATGCAGAAAGGGACAAGCAGGAATACACAGGCTGAGCTCCATTGTCCCAGGGTCACTGTGCATGTTGGGCACAAACTCCAGCTAATGCGTGATCAGGGTGAGTCTGAAGGGGGCTGCTTTATTTGCATGTGGGTTTTTCAGCAAGGGGACAGTCCTGGGGGCTCTACCCACGAGCACCACTGAGGGCTGCTTCACAAGAGACAGGAGGCTTATATGAAAGTCATTCTTGTCCCGCTTTTCTGTAGGTGTAAACTGCTAACATGCAAATAGCAGCACAGGAACTCACCAGGACAAAGAGACTCAAAGTAATGGAAAAGAAAAATAGGAACGCAGGCAGTCCAGTAGAGATTGGGGAAAGTACATGCAAACTTTAAAATAATAGCGAAAGAGATTATTTGAGACAATCATCAGACAAGCAAAAAAATGAAGATCCAAAAAGCTGCCTTGTTCAGCTCGATGCAAATGTTGTCATGGCTGGTCTTAGTACAGGGTGGATGGAGTGACCACTCCAGGCACCATAGGCCATTCTGAGGCATTTCCAAATGAGAACCAGAGGGCCATGTTCAAACCAAGCAGGTTCAACCCACTGACAATGTCAAGCACTGACACCTTGGGGACATTAATAACCACTGCATATAGGGATAGAGAACTGAATAAGCTAAGCTTGTAAAGGTAAAGGTAAAGGGACCATTGACCGTTAGGTCCAGTCGCGGACAACTCTGGGGTTGCTGCGCTCATCTCACTTTACTGGCCGAGGGAGCCGGCGTACAGCTTCTGGGTCATGTGGCCAGAATGACTAAGTCGCTTCTGGCGAACCAGAGCAGCGCACGGAAACGCCGTTTACCTTCCCGCCAGAGTGGTACCTATTTATCTACTTGCACTTTGATGTGCTTTCGAACTGCTAGGTGGGCAGGAGCTGGGACCGAACAACGGGAGCTCAGCCCGTCATGGGGATTCGAACCGCCGACCTTCTGATTGGGAAGCCCTAGGCTTAGGTTCACCCCAAATCAGACATCACCACCTCTAGGAGAGTATCCTCTATGTGATGGCACAAAATTGTGTACAGTCCAGCACTTCTATGGGGTAGAAAATCTGTCAAGCATTTGGGGTACCTTATTCATTTACATCCACACTGGCTGTTATTAGCATGGAGGAACCATACTGGATTGAGTCTTATGCTGAAACAAAGTGTTGGGCCCAGATGCCACAAGATTATGACAGTGACTGCCATCAGCAGATTTTACTGATGATTCGGCAAAGGAAATTTACAAAATAAGTTGCAGAGGTTTTTGTTTTTCAAGATTTGGTGCTAATAGGTTTTAATAACTAATTTACAAAAAAGGGGACCCATTTGACTCCAAAGATTCCAAAATATTACACTGTCAAGTGACTATTACTTTCCAGCCATTTCCAGCAACTTGGAATAGAAAAAGAAATCTGTTTTGTATCGCGCTATATATTTTGGTATGGAGTTGATGTTGTTTTGCTAGTCTGATTGTTCTCTCAAAAACAATTCCTTTTGCAATCATTTTAAAGTTACCTTATTTTTACTGGACTTGTCTTTCACATGGCATTATATGCAGCTTTTTTCCTTACAGCGGCTAGGCGGACTGATATCCATGACTGTCAAAGTAGGATTGTCTATGTCACTTCCTCTTCTTCGCATCCGCCCATCTTCATATTCTGGAGTGAAAACACTGCTCCCACTGCTTGTACTCAATGAGTGATCAGTTGGGCTGAAGCTAACTGGGGATCGTAAGCTGTTTCCTTGGGTTCTCCTAGCTCGTGGAAAAGTTTTACGGCCTGCAGAAATGAACAAAGAAACCTACAATACAGGACCATGAAACATTATTTCCATTTGTACATTCCACGGGAAGCAAAGGACAGTAACTGAATGCTGGATAGACTAGAGCCACGCTTTTCTACCTCAATGGCAATCACAAATGAACAGAGCATGCTACCTCTAGATTAAAAAAAGAAATAAAGAGTAAATTTTACATTATAACACTTGCAAACCGCCTTCTGGTGGCTCAAAAGTGTTATGGAAATTTTTCCCTGGATACCACAAGTAACGGTTATAAAACTGGCAAACGTGTAGTTAAAATGCATGAGGACCTAAGGTCCTAAATTCATGTGATAATAAATCAATGGGCACCATACCAAGTCAATTTTGACTTGTGGGTTGCCGTATCAAAAAAGATTGGGAACCACTGGGGTAAACATCCCTGTGCTAGATGGACCAAAGGTCTGACTTGGAATAAGACAGCATCCTATGCTCCTCGGTGACAACAAGGAAATAGATCTCTCCTCATGAGACATTCCTGCCAGATGAAGGCAGTTTCCACCCATTCCTTCCCCTTGCAGCCCCCTGAAAAGCTGTTCCGAAGGGTTGAAGGCCACTCTGGAATAGAACTTGCAGGGGGAAATTTGCAAATACTGCCTTCCCCTCTCTCCCTTCTTTCCTCCAGGGCGAGACTCCACAGGATCTCAGCCCTTTCTGCAAACAGAGAACTTCTTTTGTGGAAAGGCAACTTGAAAAATATAGTGCAATGTAGTGTACACTGTTACCTTTATTAAAACTGGGAGTAATTGTAATGAGATTCAGATACGTTAATGCCCATGGGTAACAAGAAACAATGGAAAATTTCCCCTAGTTATTTAAACAGCAGAATCCACAATTAAGTTGTCGGCAAAAACACGACTCAGCTGCCTGTGTGTAATATTTGTATTTGTTATGCTAGAAGACAATGGAAGTTAATTTGGAAATAAATTCCACCTAATTCAAAGGAGTTTACTAACATGCACATTAATATCAAAGTGGCCAAGTTGTAGAGCATCTGCATTGTATGCAGAAGGACATCATGTTCAATCCCTGGCATCTTCACGCAAGGCTGAGAGAGAGCCTAGTCTGAAACCCTGGAGAACAGTGCACAGTCAGGGTAGACAACCCTGAGCTAGCTGCACCAAGGGTTTGACTTGGTACAAGGCAGCTTCCTATGTTCCTAAAGCAGCAATCATACATTTAGGTTCCTTTTTTTCTTTTCAAACAGTGATTTCTGCCTCTAGGCCATCCAGAAAACTCATGAAAATTAATTATGTTCCTAAATCCATCACACACTGTTATGGTTTGCATACAGCAGATCAAGAATTAAGGAACATTTCAAACTTGGAAAGGAAATACCTTTTTGTATTGCAGAGCACACACAACTGAATATTAAAATTGCCTCCCTTCTGGATAGGATAGTGCATTATGGTTTTGGGAAAAACAGATTTCACAAAAGTGTTAAGGGGCCCACAAACTTACCATCATTGTAGTCTTGATGGTGGTATGAAATATGATACCTTCGAGGGTAAGTTCCACCTTTGCCAAACTTCTCAAATATAGGAAGATCATAATCTAAAGGAAAAAACATTTAAGTTACTGTTCTCAATCAAGTTATTTTGGGTTTGGATGAAAAAATTCAGTGAGTTAGTCAAATGATCAACCAAAATAATCAAGGGGACAGAGTAATTCTCCTATAAGGAAAGGCTGCATTATTTGGAGCTTTTTGATTTAGAGAAAAGACGAGTAGGAGGTGACACAACAGAAGATTGTAAAATTATGCATGGCATAGAGAAAATGGACAGAAAAACGTTTTTCTCCTGCTATCATGGCACAAGGACATCCAACAAAGCTGAATGTTGAAAGATCCAGGACAGATAAAAGAAAGTACTTCTTCACACAGCACATAGTTAACCTATGGAACTCACTCCCACAGGATGACCACCAACTTGGATGGTTTTAAAAGAGGTTTAGACAAATTCATAGAAGTTAAGGCTATTAATAGTTATTAGCCATGATAGCTATGCTCTGCCTCCACTGATGTATTTGTGGCTTATAAGTGCATGCTTCATCTCCGCTGATATACTTATTTACTAGCGTTTCAAAAAATAGTAAACATTTTTGTATGAATATACGGTTGTTTCTACTTTTCATACTTTTGTCATTGATACGACAGCCTCAAAGACAAATAAAACGTTATCAGGTTAAACTTTATGCATACATCCAGACACACACTGAAGATACAGTAGAAGATTTTGTAAGGATAGCATCGGAAACTGTACGCATTTGTTTTACCTACCAGAAAACTCTTGGTGATTATCTGGATAGCTCTGGGCTCTTGGCATCCGGGACTTGGGGTAGTTGTCCCTATAAGTAGAAACATTGAACTATTACATTCTTGTGTAAAGCACTACCTGAATTCTATTACCTCGTTGTTTTAAAGATCACAGCAGAAAGAGGTGCAGATTATGTGGTTCTTACCCATCTAAAGGGCTGTCAAGCGAAGGGCAGCTTCCTGAGCCAGAGTTTTCAGGACTGCTCAGTGATAACGGATCCAGCATCTGGAAACAAAAGTACAAGAAAGTTTGAAGAACTATCACTACAAGGGTGTAACATGCATAGGCAACATGCAACAAGCTAGGGAAACACAGACTACGGTTGCCCAGGCTCTAATATTCTGGATTGCTTACTGTAACACATTATACATGGTGCTATCTTTGAAGATGTCTCAGAAACTTCTGTTAGTAACCCAGTACCTGTATTATGAGCTAAGTAGATACTAGTCAAGTACAAATTTGGATACTGGGAACACCTTAATCCAGTGTTTAAGGAGATACACTGGCTACCATTTCATTTCTGGGCATAATTAAGTATTGGTGTTAGAGATGAGCACATTTTCTCAAGCTCACCTCAGATTTATTGGTAAATTATCAGAGATCTTCAGGGGATGGGAGTGAGAAAAATCCCATTCATTTTTTCTGAATAAATCTGATAATTCAGAAAAATGTTCCTATGCAAATCCTCACCAACCCACATGGCTCCCTGAAACCCTCCCAAAACACATATTCCCCCATTCACTTACCTTGCAAGCAGTAACAACAGCAGCATCAGGGGCATGAAGGAAGAAAAGGAGGGAGGTTTTTCCTTCCCTTTCTACCACTTGCCACACTGCTTAGCCAAGTCTGAAGGATCACAGCATATATAGTTGTACCAAGAGTTGCCTTTGGGACAGCTGCATCTCCCCTGGCCTTTACACCATAGACCACTGTTAGCCGTTAGGTTAGGATAACGAAGAAGGTAACAAAGGATCTTAAACAGCAAAACCTTAATGCAGTAGCCCCTTTTAAAGGAGATGCAGTAGCCCCTAAAGGAAAAAATGAAAGAAAACACTCACCTGATCCATGCTTTCTGGAATGAACTCGCCCTCACTGTTTATACTGGTGAATGAGCCATTCCGGGCCACCTGGTGCAGCTCATCTGGAATGTATCCTGGAGGGGGAGAGCTTCTGTCGCGACTATAATAACCTGTTGATTTTTTAAAATGTGTGAGTAAATTCTAAAAATCCTTTTACCCGCAAGAATCATCTACTTATATGATTTTAATATCAAAGCATGTGACATTTATTTGAACATCCACAGATGCTGCAAGGCATTCAAAAGAAAGAAGGTTTGACTATCTCTTGGTGGGAAGATTCAAAGGGGTGGGATTCAATGTCGCACTTAAGTGATTGTTCTGTCAGCACAAGTATTTTGGCTTGCCAGAAAGAATGATTTTCTCTGTCCTCTGCCTGCTGCTGTTCTGGAGGTTCTCCTGACCCTCCTGACCAGGATTTGGGGAGGGAATGGGGGCTACAGAGGGAGAAGAGGGGTGCAAAAGTCACATTGCGCTAGCAGGACTCAATGCGCTGGTCTCCTCTCACTCACCCACACACAGGTGCTTATGTTTTTATTACATTTGTATCACCAAGTTTTACCTCAATTTAATCCTCACAACAATTCTGTAAAGTATATTAGACTGAGAGATACTGATTCCCTCCACTCACCACCCAACCAACTCAAAACTGTAGGAATATGAAGTTTGCTTACCTATTACAGAAAGCCTGTTTTTTCTCTCGGTCATTCTGAAAACAGTATTATCCAAATCTTCCAGCGATGGCAGAGGCTCAGTATTACTCTGAAGGTGAAAGCATGGAGCAATTTATTTATCCCTTTAAAAAAATAAAAATCCTCCCACTCCTGTAATTTTTCAGTGAATGGACTGTTAGGGAGGACAGGTGCTATTTGCTGCCATGCCTACACAACCTTAGCAGCTCTTTTCGGACCATAATTTCAAAAAGCCAGTTACAAAAACAAAGGAATACAAAGATTTAAAATATGCAAACCAGAGTATTTTAAAACTGGGAAGAAATATTCTATTTCTGTCAATAATATTCTACTTTTGTCATCATTCTAGCCCAGGCATAGGCAAACTCGGCCCTCCAGATGTTTTGGGACTACAACTCCCATCACCCCTGACCACTGGTCCTATTAGCTAGGGATGATGGGAGTTGTAGTCTCAAAACATCTGGAGGGCTGAGTTTGCTGATGCCTGCTCTAGCCCATGAAAAAATGCTTTTGCATCCATCTTTCACACAATGGCAGGTATCAGCATTAACAGATAAAAAAAAGAAAAATACAGCCGCAAGCAGTCTTTGAATTGACATAGGTCATGTCTATATCACCCCTTCCTACTGCTTTGGTGAGGCAAGTAGTAGGAAGCAAAAGTCTGCAACTTATAAAAGCAGCAGTGTGCTGCCTAATCCAGTGTTGCCACAGCAATTCATGCCCTCCATAGACTCCCGACCCTGTTCAGGCATTCAAATGTGAGGAGGGGAGTGTCCATGAATGAGCACACTAGCTCTGCATCTTCCCTGCTGCCCACTATGGATTCAAATGCAACTATCTGCATCAATGAAGCCTCATTTACTCATGGAGACTTTCACATATTTTGGAACGCAAGGACCTCAGGGAACCTTCCTGAGTGTGACCTGAGAGGGTGGAGCTCGGGTGGAGCTCTCTAATCCTCATGTGTTAAGTTAATCCTCATAATGAACACCTGAACAGAGCTTCAGAAAATCAGCCATCTGGATTTCTTCACCTGAGCACATAACACACAAACAACCAAACAAAGCTACTTCAAAAGAGACCAATGGATTTGGATTCATGTGGACATGCCCCAAAGAGTAATTTTAAACACAGAAAATTCACTTGTGTCATATGATATCTGAATACACATACACATACACATACACATACACACACACACACACACACCTCTGTATAAATAACATGTACACACCTGTGTGTTTCCATGGGCAACAAGCAATATCTTGAGGCTCTTCATATGAACACTTCGATCAAGAAGCTGTACCGCTTTGTCCAGGTCATCCTGTGTAGCTAATGGGATCACCAGCTACAGGCAGAAAAATATACACACAGAACAAGGTCACAATGCAACCAACTCACAGCTGATGCAATTAAGGAATAACACAAACAACTACTATTCAGGAACCATTCTTTTACCTCATTATTGCTGTAATGCAAATTCATTGACTGTCCAAAGGCAACTTTAGCTTTTGATGCAATATCTTCTAGCTTGACAGGTCTAGGAAACTGTAGAATTCTGTAATATATTTGGGGGGGGGGGTGAATCCACTGACATGAAAACAAGTAGCTATTGATGACAATGATGAAAGTTAAATTTTTGTTCGTGGAATAGTGACATAAGGGGGCGGGGAGAAAAGCGTGCTTTCATAAGGTGTCACACTCTCTCTTAAAAATCAAATTATTAAAAAGTGCATTTACTGAAAAGACAAAAACAGCACCCAAATTAATAACCCCAAATTCAGTAAAGTGAATCATTGAATGTACATGGTTGCTGCTGGGTAAACTATTGCAATATTCCAGAATACTGCTTCAACCTACCTTACACCAAATAATTACTGCAGCTGAAAAAGTAGTAGTCAACTTGCAACTTGCACAGTGAATTAACAAGCTAATCAGCTTCCGAAGATAGATTTTATCAGCCATTATAAGATTTTCTAAAGTTAGAAAGCCATGCTTAGAAATGATTTATTTAAGATCTGCAGCAGGCTTAAACTATGTGAGTCAATACCTCATTAAAGTAAAACTCTCCTAATTGCGATACATCAACTTGGCCAAGAGTTTCTAGGAAATTAATTCCTATGCCAAAGGCAAAATATCTTGAGGATTTGAAATACATGCTGTGCAGTCATTTGAGGTGAAATACTAACACAGAATAAATTTGTTCACCAAAATAACTTGGTCAGTTTTTAGCACAAGAACAGAAGCTAGATCATTTTCCAGGTTTGATCTCTCTGAACATTACTCAGCAGAAATGGAAACTAGCTGACCATCACAAACAATGCAGGTGCATGAAGGCTCCCCCATTTTCTTTGGGATTCAGGAATAGCTAGATGCCACAATTGAGCTTATTTTGCATGTGTAATTAGAATTATAGAATTGTAGAGTTTGAAGAGACCTGAGGGTCATCTAGTCCAACCTCTACAATGCAGGAATATTATAGGGTGTGCATGTGCCAAAATAAATGATTTTATTAAGATATATTGCTCCTTATCTTATTCTAGTCTAGGAGCAAAAGACAGCAACACATATAATTCACACATATACATGAATTTTTACCACATTTCTTATGTTTCTCTTTTCTAAACATTGATGTTGGATAGGTACCTCTCTATATCAAGCTTTGCCAATACTCCATAAAGCTACGAAATATTATGGGTTGCATCCAATTAGTTTTCCTCCACTGACAGAAGACAATTTGATTCAGTGGAATTTTTAGCCAGTGAAACAGGGACCACAGTAATCATTAAAGAGTCATCTTCCTTTTGCACACACACACCCCATTCTATAGTCCATACTGTTTTGAAGGGTCCAGTAACCCTTTGCAGCAGATGTGGGAGTTCTAGGGGGGGAATTGTTAAATATTGCTTCAATTCCCATTCCCCTGGATCAAAGAGCCTTCCATCTGCCGAGGGTCATCAATTGGATGTAACATTCTGAATGGATTCTGGAAACTTGTGGATTATCTTTTTTTACCTTTTCTCTCCTCGGTGTTCAAATTTGACTCGGACATCGTTCTGTAAAAGAATTACACACACTTACTAGAAAACAAAGCTGGGAACAAATATTATTTGTGAATATTCCTCCCTGGAATGCAGACGGCCAACAAATATTCTCACACACTTGAAGCAACATTATTTGGCAATGGAAGAGAAACTTTTGGGAAGTGGGAATTTGGGATATGCATTACTGTAGTACACAGGACACATCTGTTTAAGATCTGTTCTGCAACACTATATCCCTTTCATTTACCTCATAATTTCAAAAATATGTACACCACAAGGTGGAACATTCCCAGCAAGTGGAAATCACTCACATCAAATGCAGAAACACATTCCTCATTGTAAGACAAACACATTACAGGATTACCTGTTTTTTCGGTGAAGATGATTTTGCTTTCCCTGTTTCTTGTAGAGGCAATGGAGGGCGACTTGCCTTATGAAGGACTGCCAAATCCTGCATGATTGACTTCAAAGCTTGCTGCTCATCTGTTTAGGGAGGAAAAATGAACTATCTTGTACCCACTGTGCCTTTGAAAACAAGGTTTCTTATTTTTAATACTTCTAATAAAATAAGTAGGATCTGAAGATTGTTCTGATTATACATTTTATTAACTCATATATCTTCAGACTGTCTAATGTCTCAAGAACTACTTCATATTCTAACTTACATTGTTAACATAGATTTCCAAATTTTAATATACACTTGCAAAAATTTCCCGTTTTCAATGATGGTTTGCATTATGAACACAATACTGATGTGCTTGAGCTAAATTGAGTTGAACTCTAGAACTCACCCATAGCTGCAGCCAGCCAGCAAACCTTTACTTCAGAAGAATGGTTCTCCCATTAGAACCCTTCTATTGCCTATATGAAAAACAAAGACATAAATTACAGCAATGAAGAGAACAAACAGTTCAGAAAGGACTATGACTACAGACATAAAAAAAGAAGATTGCCATGTCCAAAATGTTAAATATAATAGGTAAAGGTAAAGGGACCCCTGACCATTAGGTCCAGTCGCGAACGACTCTGGGGTTGCGGCAATCATCTCGCTTTACTGGCCAAGGGAGCCAGCTTCCGGGTCATGTGGTCAGCATTACTAAGCTGATTCTGGCGAACCAGAGCAGCACACGGAAACGCCGTTTAGCTTCCCGCTGGAGCGGTACCTATTTATCTACCTGCACTTTGACGTGCTTTCGAACTGCTAGGTTGGCAGGAGCAGGGACCAAGCAACGGGAGCTCATCCCGTCGCGGGGATTCGAACCACCAACCTTCTGACCAGCAAGCCCGCGTGGTCTATATATAATAAGCCACTGGAAATTAGCTACAGGTCAGCCACATCCTTTCCCATCAGCTTCTTCATGAAGCAGTATGGGTGAAGACTACTATAGGAATTACTTGACTACTGTACGTGAATGGCCAACAATGCAATGTTGTAGCTTTTGCTGGATTATTATAGCTCTGCAAACCACAGTCCCTTTCACAGACCTCCAAATTACCATGCAGCAGAGAAGCATTATGTTGGCTGTACCGACTCAATAAAGCTGTTGCTGTTTTAACCTCTTCTTGATCTTAAATCATATACTAAAATAATAAAAGAAATCTGTCTGGACAGATATGACTGTAGGGATCACAAGGTGGGGGGGCCAACAAAGGTGGTAAACTTTAATAAAGACGAAATATATTTGTGAAGTAAATGCCACTCTCCTTTAGAGAAGTAAAAAGCTGAAGCCCACTTATAACTGCATTGTCATAATGATTATATATTGTTTATTACATTTTTGTCACCTTTCTCAAAACAACCTGAGGTGACATATAAATATAAAAAAATGAAGTTTAAAACCATAGGAAAAATGAGCAAATCCATATAACACTAAAAGCATGCACCCATAAAAATTAAAATCAGAACCAGCAGGAAAAATATTTAAGGAAACTAATCAGTACTAACAGTCCATCACATGCCATCAATGCCTGAAATAGATAATTCACAGGATTTTTTGAAAATTCAGTGTCTACCAATATAAGAATACCAAGTTAAGATTTACCCAAGATAAAATTGATTCATCAATAAAATGAAACGCTATGGAGGACAGGTATCCTCTGGACTTGCTTATTTGTCGACCTTAAATCAGGAAGTGTACAGTTAACATCATTGTAGGTTGCTACACTGTTACATGTATATGCTGATTTTGTTTATGTTGGTGTGCCTTATTGATATATTACTATGAATTTTGTTGTTTTATTGACATTGTACACACTTTGGGCCTACTAGTAGTGAAAAGCAGATACATTTTACAAATACAATAAAACATATTAATTTCCCACCCTAGTAGTGCCTATGCACCATTCAGAGCAGCTAACAATTAAAACCCAGAATGAAATACAATTCTTTTTAAAACATTAACACAATATAATTAAAACAGAGCTAAATTGCAGCAGCTAAAATAGAGATTAATACTAATCAGATTAATACTAATCTACCCAAATGATAAAACAATACCTGCCTAAACAAAAAGGTTTTTGCCATATAGTGAAACACTGTAAAAAAAAGGGGGAAGCATCCAAGTGTTAAAAAAATTAGGTGTAACTGCAGAGAAGGAGCATCCATCATACTGTAGCTGGGTACCAACTTGGATGGCTTTAGAAGAGGATTGTACAAATTCATGGAAGATAAGTGGCTATTAGCCATAATGGCTATGCTTTACCTCTATGGTCAGAAGCAATATGCTATGGAATACCAGTGGCCAGAAACCACAGAAGGGGAGAGTGCTCTTGTGCTTGGGTCCCGTTTGTGGGTTTCTCAAAGGCAGCTCACCATGACAAGGTGCTGAACTAGATGGGCCTTTGGCAGGTTTTCCTTCTGTTACAGTAGGGACATAGAGAAGAACATCTCAGTAATATCTTAAGGTGAGGACAGGAAGATACAGGAGGGGGCTGTCCACAGTATCTTGGTCTTAAGGCACCAGCACATTGATTTATACTCTGAAACAAATCGGTAGTCAGTGCAGCCTGGCAGGACAGGTGTAACATCATCCCATAAGCCAGCATTCTCAACCAACTAGTTTCAAAAACTTTGGAAAGGTAGCCCCACGCAGAGCATGCTTCAATAATCCAATCTGGATGCAACTATGTCTACATGGTCACCATGACCAGGTCTGACCTCCTTAGAAATGAACACCATTGTCACACCAGCTAAGAAGGACAAAGGCACTCCTGGCTACAACTGCTCTTTGAGCACCCAGGCACAAAGCAAGAGTTCAGAAGCACACAACCCACCCAAACTGTGAACGTGATTCTTCAAGGAGAGTACTGTCCCATTTGGAACATGATAAACCCCTATTTCACAACCCCTTTGCCTTGTCTAGATTAAGTTTCAATTTATTAGCCCTTATCCTGTCCATTACCGCCTCCAGACACCAATGCAGAATATCAACAGCTTTCTGTTATAAATGATTGTAATGCAAATGAAAGTCTGGTTTTGTATATGTATTCCTATCAGAACCAACTAAAGCCACAATTTAAAGAGGCTGCTACATGCATGCAAAGGAACAGCACTTCCGCATTTTACTTTCTCAGCAGGTTTGCATTTGTATTTTTCTGTCCACCTCCATCTCTCTCCCCATCATATCAACTATATTTAAGTATTTTGTACTCACACAAAGTAGCTGAAACACCATTACCCATGCACAAGAAAAAACCGGCTAACCCTGAAGATCGCAGGAGTACTATCTATCTATCTATTTAGATGGGAAACCATTTTTTTTTTTTGCAAGAGCAACCTGCAACACAATTTTGGAGCTTAATTTCCTACTGGTGGTTTCCCATTTGGAAAACCAAATCAAGTACTGTAATTCCGAAACCTATCCATTGGGCACAAAACTGTCATGAAAAACAACAACTATAAATCATGTTGGAGGGGGGATGCAATAGCGAAAGAAAGACACAGATATAAAAAGGATAGACAAGGCCATTTCACTGTCTTGATAGGTCACTTCCTCGTTCACACACATCAACTACCTGGTACTTTAAAGTGTCCCCAGGGACAGAAGTGAGAGCTGTTCACTGAAATCCAATATTCTAATGTATCTCGGATTTAGCACAAGGGTGTGTCTGCCACCTCTGCTCAGAATACTGACTGCTAGATGGGGAACCTGTGGGAGGAAGAGAGGAGAATGGGATAGAGTGGATGGAACCCTGAACAGAAAGAGTCCACACTGCATTTGTACAGGTTAATTAATAGCAATCAAAATTATCTAAGTGACAGCCCTTTGGAACTATCCATGCAGTGGAGCAGGTTTCACCAGGCTTGAAAGAACCCCAAGGCTTTCATAAATTAAAAACAAATATTTAGAGGAAATTAATCTCCAGAACAGCCCAATGGGGTCTGAATATGCTTGGTAGCCATGGAATACTGGCACTGCATATGTATATATTGGGGTGGGTAGTGGGAGAATGGAGTAGCCGTGATGCTGTACTGAAGCACCCAACACTACAAAATTGTGTTGCAGGTTGCTCTTGCAAAAAAACAAATGTTGAAAACGAAAAAAAATATGGGCTGAAATGAACAACAGAAACATCTGGATATTTTAAGGTCAGAAAGAACATGTGTGTTGAATTACGAAATTCCTCTGTTCCTAACACTTTTGAAACCCGCCTGCTGCCTAAACAATTAAGACTGAAGATAAGCAGAAACTTTCGTGGATTTGGGTAGTCTTCAGCACTGCACACATTAAGTTGAAACTGTTTATTTTATTTTAAGTATTACTCTCTTCGCAAGCCAAGAATTTCATAACAACACTATTTAGCTGGCAAAGCTGTATGGAGATTATCACTGAGAGTTGTTCTTGGTACAGGTAAGGAAAAAAAGTGCCCCATACTATTTATCTTATTTGGAAAAAAAATATTATAGACTGCTTAATGTTAGAAAAATTCTAAGCAGCGTACACATATACAATAAAAGACAGCATAAAATCAATAAAAACAAACAATAAAACACAAAAACACCATCATAAACATACAGGAAACAGAGATACAAAGAGACAGAGTCCAGCCTTAGGGGACAGGAAAGGCCTGAACAAGGTGTGTCTTCAAGCAGATAACTGATAGATTGCACAGGGAAGGGCCTTCCAAATAGCAGGAGCAAGCGTACAAAATGCCCACTTCCAATTAATCACTCAACAATGATGAGGAACCTTTTTGGCCGAATGGGCCATATCTTTATCACCCTCCACTCCTGCAAGTCAACTCTGACAGAAGGGAAGGACAATCCATCTATAAATCATCTGACTTCATAATGATAGCAGATGACTGTCAAGTGCCAAAACCGGAAGCTTAGCCCAAAGTCTTTGCAAGCTCTAGGCTCGACACCTGAGCACCAAACACGGGGCTGGCAAAGCCCCCTGTACAGCAGTTACCAAGTACCCAACAACCAGTTGGTAGCTGGGCACTTGGGAACTACTGTAAAATAGGGGTGTTGCTGGCACTGCCAACTGGCAGTGTCTGCCAAGGTGCTTTTGACCAAACTGCTCCCTTACATACCCCACACCTGACATCAAAATGACATCAGGTGTAGGACAGTTAGGCAGGGTTCACTTGAAATGGCCTCAAAGGCCAAATTGAGAGGCTTGGTGGTCCAGAATAGGTCCATGGACTGCAGATTCTCCACCCCTGCCCTAAAATAATATTTAGGATCCAGTACCACCAATAGGGTTTCAGGCTGATGAGCTAAGAGATCAAACAGCTCTTTCAGGTAACCTGGCCCTGAGTAGTTCAAGGCTTTATCTGTCAATTACAATACTTTGAACATAGCTCAGTTCACATACCAACCAATGTAGCAAGTTATGCAGAGTACAAGAGGGTGGGAGAAATAATGTTCAGCTAATAAATGGTTTAATGGTTCTTGCTATACAGACCTATTTTTTTTTACATCAAAAAACTTTACAGCTACATTGCTAACCACTTCTTTGCTATTTGGCATCAAGTTAAATGTGTTCTGTGAGTTATTTTATAAGTGTCAATTTCTACCAAGGTGATAATTAAATCATTTCACAATTTTACAGTTTCTAGAGGAAATCTGCATCAGCATTTACTTGGGCTGAAAATAGTCTGAATGACAACTCTTTTTGCAATGTTTTAATATTGTAAAGTTAACACAGCAAGGAACTGCAAGAATCAAAATACTATTTTTCCTCCTCCCAAAAAACATTGCTAAGTTGTTTATCCTATATGCTTCTGCCCTGACAGCAACATCTTTCAGCTTGTTATGATCATGAAACTGAATTTTGTTCCTAAGTTAAAATATACAACTGACAGTTACAAATTTGCAGCACTGAAGGGGGAGTGGCAGTTGAAAATAGAGTTTAAGTAGAGTGAGAAAGGAGTTGGGGAAGGCTCTGTTGTGTTAGCTTTTTGGTATTAGCTTATGTGTTGTACCCACCTCTTGTATTTCTCCTTGTTAAAATTGGTTTAGACAACAACAACAACCCTCAGTGTTCTTACACCCCTGCTTTACTCAAATCTCTGCCATTGTTTAAAACCACATTTTTTGTCTCAGTGTCCCTTCACTGAAACTTCTGCCATTGTTTTGAGTACAGGAAGAAGGGGAGAAAACTGAAAGGGGAAAATTAGTTGTTTTAAGCATCTCCCTCAGATCTGCCTCATGTGAAAGAG
This sequence comes from Darevskia mixta, assembly GCA_034641385.1. Taxonomy (NCBI): domain Eukaryota; kingdom Metazoa; phylum Chordata; class Lepidosauria; order Squamata; family Lacertidae; genus Darevskia; species Darevskia mixta. The sequence continues at coordinate 5,586,427 of JAWWNH010000001.1, read as the reverse complement.
ATAAAAGTGTGGAGCCCTCAAATATTCAATAGTATCTTCACAGAATGTATTTATGTTCTCATGTGTTGTCTGGTCCCATGTATTTCTGGTCCCATGAAGTTACAGATTTAATGTAGTAATTTAGAAGATATATTTTATTAACAAGCAAACACCCATATATGTACAACATCCATCAACACAAGCTAACTAGCATACTTGCTCTTAAAATTCTATTCCTCTTAAAAATATAGTAGCATATCAGCATGGGGTATGTGTGCAAAAGAGGCTACAGAATAGGAGAGAGGAGAAGGCATGGAATTGGTGGGTGGTCTGTGTGCAAGGCCAGAGTTAGAAAAAAATAGGAAGGAGGAGGTAAGAAAAAGGGGTGAAGTTGAAAATGGGGGCAGAGGAAGTTTCAAAGAAGGAGGGAGTAGGAGGCATGGGAGTTGGGATGAAGATGAAAGCAGAGGAATAAAAGGCTCTCCCAGGAGGGGATGGTGACTTCATCATAACTGGATGGAAGGTGAAAAGGATGATTAGTGGATGCAATGTATGGGAGGAGGAAGATACAGGAGGTCACTATGAGGATGGACTGTGTGCAGGGGTTGCACAAAAGGAGAGAGGGAGGCATGGATATGGGGATGAAGGTGAAAACAGGCATTCAAAGCAAGGCTACAGAATAAGAGAGGTGGCTTCTGAAATGAGGTTGGAAAAATGAAAAGTGAGCTTAACAGTTGCATATAGTGTGAATGAAAAGCTCTAAAGGGTTAATGTGAAGATTCCAGGGGGATTTGTGAGTGGAGAGAGCACAGATACAGTATTCTATAAAAATTCATTATTCCAAAAGTGAACTTCCACTAGCCTTTTTAGCCATTCAACAGAAAATAAGCATGAAACATAAATATCACTAAGTTGTGGTCAGCATCTCTCAGCTTTGATCTTCCAACCAACAATGTTGTGGCAAACCTTGAAGAATTTGTTTGCAAAGTAAGAACGGAAGCTAGATAAATTCCTTGCATCTATTTCCACACTTCACAACTCATGGCAAAAGGAGCCCTTTGTTCACTTTCCCTCTTGAAAATACCTGATAGACAATTCTCATAAATTCACAACACCAAGAACTCAAGTAAAATGAAATTAATAGGCTAGCACAAGTTACAAGCCGCAACACATAAAAAATAGCACATTAACCCAATATACCTTGTCAGTAGAAGTCACTCAACTTGACCATAACCTCTAACTACACTCCACAACTACACACTGAAATTTGTCACTAGCCAACATGGTCATCAAAACTGCACCAACTCCTCCATAAAATCCCAAATCAGGATTAAAACCTCATTTTATACTTCTAGTAAATCAATATCTCATTCTAACACCAACCCTAATCTGTGTTGACATCCTGTTCTTTGAACCACAGTGTTAAACTGTGGCCTACTTCTTACCTGATGCTCTTTTGCAAGTATCTTGTGGATTCTTGCTTATTTCCTCTCTCTCTCCACCTCATCTCTGCAGTTGAAACCAGATTCCTCTGCTCGATGTGTCTTTGTGTGCACGTGTGGTAGCAGGGCAAAAAGACGCTATATAAAAACCTTTTTCTATTCTCAGATAAATGTACACACAGTGTGACTTAATTCCCAAAAAAAGTAGGCTTATGCCAAGCCTTATGGTCTAGAGAACTCACAAACCTCGCCTCTTTTCCAAAGACACACAGGCACAGGCCAAAATCCCAGCCACACTCTTGATAGCAGGACTTACATTTGAGTAGACACACACACACATGCAGGGTGGCATAGAAAGAAACCACAATTTACTCCTCCCCTATCTTCCTCAATGACAACTCAAGGGTCCTCCCAAACCCCGAATCCCCTAATACTTTCGGTACTTGGCTTTTCCCAATTACAACCACAACCAGGAAAAGCGGAGAAAGACCCACTAGAAATAAATCTAATATATAATGAATACAGGTTACATGCATGGCTATGAGCTCCAAAGGGGGGGGGGGGTCTCCTACACCAAGAGCAGGAGGCTCCTTTCCCCACCTCGTCAGACACCAGAACAAGCGACATGAACGCGCGCGCGCGCGCACGCACACACACACACACACTACCTACCTGTGGGGCAGAGACGAGGAAGTGTGGGGGGGGGGGAGGCGGAGGGTTCCCTCCCCCCCAGAAGCCGGCAGCTCCAGGCCTCGAACACCGGAGGGGTCCAGGATCCTGAGGCCAGACCCACTCTCACCCCTCACCGGGTATCGGGGGGAAAGCAGGCCCGGCAACACCCCCTCCGCAAGGGGGGGCAAGCAGCACGTCGATGCGGGGGGGGGAAAGGGGGACAGACCCACAGAAAGAGCCGGGGGGGGGGAAGGTGGAAGTGGCCAATGGGGCAGCGGCTCCCCCCTCACTCTCCCCTGCGCTACCCGGGGGCCGGAGGGGGAGGGGAACGAAGCGCGCAGGAGCCCCCACCACCCCACCCGGTGCCCGTCTCCTATTCGAGCAGACCTTTCCCCCACCCCCACCTCCTCTCACAAGCAACCCCTGTTCTTTTTCCTCCTCAAGATCTCTCCTCTGGCTCCGCCTCCCCCCACGCAGGAGCCCGTGACTCCCGTACACACACAAGACGGAACGTCTCGACGTCACGACGCACGTCGCGCCTAAATAAATAAATAAATAGATGGCACGAAGGAGGGAAAGAGCCGCGTCCCCCTACGGAGACTTTATTCGGAAAGGGGCTCGCGGATGTCCTTAAGAAGCGCGTTCGGAGAAAGAGTCTCCCGAAAGGATAGCTTTTGTAACCCGTTCAAGTCGTAGGACTACAACTCCCAGCAGCCCCATGACAGCCATAGCCAATAATCAGGAAGGATGGGAGTTGTAGTTCCGGTGACGTCTGAGGACACCCACCCCTTCCCACAGCGTCCAATTGCCAGTTGGAGAAAAAAAATAAAAAGGAAACCCGGCATCTATGATCTCCTCTGAGCCCAGAGCGGCACCGCTGGAGGTCTTGGGTATTCTAAGATGGTAAAATAAAAAAATCCACCGCCGAAATACATATGCTTTGTGTCATAGAACTACCAACTGAGGATAAACGCAACTCTTATACAGTATAGAAGCAGAACTTTCTGGATTGGAACTCACAAGTCTGCAAGTCGCAGGATTCAAAGAAGTTAACTGGCATTTCCATTCTAAAATTGATCTGGATCGTATATTTGTAAAACGATTTTATTAGGAATAAATTTCCGGGTTAATTGTAAATGTTTTCTCCCTCTAGAAGAAAACAATGGAGAGATCCACAATTTTAATATAGTTAGAGCTCTCACCAGACAAGGTAGAAAAGTCAGAACTTCATACTCTTCCTTGTTCACGTCCCGATTTCTTGTATATATTGTTAAATATATTTATTTTAGTAATTAGAGTTTTAAAAACATAATGCTTTTGCATGCGACTGCATATTGGAGCTGGCCTGGCAGGTTGATTTGAGGAGGCAAATGAATAAGATTGAGCTGAAGGGAGTTTTGCATTAGGCAGCCTTGAGTGGAAATTCAGCCCTGCTTCTCACCTCAGCTTCACCTCCTACAAAATCCTGTTTCTCCACTGATTTCTATGGGCAGCGCTCGCTTCCGACCCCACTGACATTCCCTTGTGCGAACCCTGAAGTTCTCCGTCTCGTTAATGATGAGCTTCTCTACTATTCTTATCTCTGTGGTGCACAAGCCAGAGCTCTACGTACCTCGCGAGCAGCGCTCGCCACCTAGTGGCCGGTGACGCGAAAAGCGATTATCAGAAGGCGCATGCGCAGTTTCCCCTACCGCCTTGTGGGTCTGTCTGGGGTAGTGACTGCCTGCCTCTCTGCCTGCTCTCGGATCGCGGGTTCGATCCCCACCGACAGCCACTCGCAGCCTGGAAAGAGCGCGTACGTGCAGGGATGCTGTGCTGGCGAGAAATGTCGCCATGCAGCCTCCTCTGGTCAAGAAGCCGACAGAACTTGCATGGCTTAAAGTTGTCTTATTCGGGAGCCAAATTTTTATCATGTTTTCTGTATTATTATTTTTTTAACACGTTTATGGGCAAGGTGCAGAAATTCTGAATATTACGTTGTCTATAAATATGTGAAATGTAATAGTCTGGCTAGTCACTAGGTGGAATTGGAAACACAGCCTTTTCCATTCTGGGAACCTGCGGTAGTTCTAGTAAGCCTTATACTGTGTAATATATATATATGTACACCTTTCTGTTAAACGTTTTCTTTGCATAAACCCATCTGAAGGAGACATAACAAATGGCGTTTTCCTGTATTGTTTGTTTTCAAGGAAGTGTTTTGTGCACTGTTGATTTCCGGCCCATTGTACAGAAATGAACAATACTGTTTGGAAGTTAAATGGAACCACAGAGTCAAACATAAGAACAACATCTACTCCAGGATGGAAAAATAAAAACAAAAACAAATGTTTTAACTATGATTACCTCCAAGATACTCTCCATCACTATGAAACAGGAAATAAAGTGACATTAGGGTCAAGATGTCAGTGGTGGGCAACACATTCTGAAGTCCATAGTAAGGAAAGTGTTTCACAATATACCGGTACATTCAAGAGAGCAAAGCAAAAAATGCAGTGAAGGTAGTTTGTAAGCCCAGAGACATCTTGTTTTCCAGCATCTGGCTTTATCAGCAAAGAGCATAAGTGAAGATCTCTCACGTGTCTACAATTATGAATGGTCCCATTATCACTTTTTGGAGCTTCTCTGGACTGCTTAAGAAAGACAAACAAGCCAGTCCTTCCTGAAGCACTGTGGGCCATAGTAGGCAGGGAAATAACAGAAGAGTCACTAAAGGGTTCCTTAATAGGTTGCTGGTGTTTGTTCTCGTCAAAGATTGAATTAAATGCCACCACCCTACACCAAGGCAATCTGTTAATTACGTTTTCCAGAAATGCAGTAACCTACTAACTGTCTTTTATAGTTATAAATCTGGTCTATCAGTGAAGGATAGTACACATCTGAGTTGATCAAAAGGCATCATTGGTGTGCAGGTGAACTTCAAAAGCGACATGGATGTTCAAATAAATGAGTATTTCCTTGCTAACAAGACAGTTCATAAACACAAAACTGATAGATATCCGCTGTTCAACAGTGTTTGCAAAGGGTGATGCAAACTTCCTAATTGTCACAACAGCAGTCAATTGTGAAAAGAAGATGCACTGTTATCAGGGAAGACAAGGATATTCCATTCCTTTTTTGCTACTACACTACTATTGATGGTTCCACATCACCCTAGAGGAAAATGAAGACTCCCAAGAACCAGCCAAAGATATTAAACATTTAAAGATGTGCAGTAACTTGGCTTTGAAACTACCCCTTCAAAGTATTACACTCTAGCAGGATAACATTTTGTTAATTTTCTTTTTTATTTGGCAAAATAAATATAGGTAAAGGGACCCCTGACCGTTAGGTCCAGTCGCAGACTCTGGGGTTGCAGCGCTCATCTCGCGTTATTGGCCAAGGGAGCCGGCATACAGCTTCCGGGTCATGTGGCCAGCATGACTAAGCTGCTTCTGGCGAACCAGAGCAGCACATGGAAACGCCGTTTACCTTCCCACCGGAGCGGTACCTATTTATCTACAGTGGTACCTCTGGTTAAGTACTTAATTCGTTCCGGAGGTCCGTTCTTAACCTGAAACTGTTCTTAACCTGAAGCACCACTTTAGCTAATGGGGCCTCCCGCTGCTGCTGCGCCTCCAGAGCACAATTTCTGTTCTAATCCTGAAGCAAAGTTCTTAACCTGAAGCATTATTTCTGGGTTAGCGGAGTTCTTAACCTGAAGTGTATGTAACCTGAAGCATATGTAACCTGAGGTACCACTGTACTTGCACTTTGATGTGCTTTCGAACTGCTAGGTGGGCAGGAGCAGGGACTGAGCAACGGGAGCTCACCCCGTCGCAGGGATTCGAACCGCCGACCTTCTGATCGGCAAGCCCTAGGCTCTGGTTTAACCCACAGCGCCACCCATGTCCCTTAAAATAAATATATAAAATGCAATTCATTAAAAGCAAGGAATTGCAGCTAACATGAGCTTTCCCCTTATAGCTCTAATGATTTTTCTTTTCCCCCTTGGGTTCTGGTAATTGCAGTGATAATGAAGTATCCATATTTCAGTTCCTCATCTACCACCTCTCCAAAGTTCAGCTCCTTCCTGGAGAAAAAATGTTTCTGGACAACTTCTCTAATCACTGGAATTAAGTCAATATGATGGCTATGGCACATACCAGCCTGAAGGCTTGCAAATCAAGCTGTGTAAGACAAGCAGTGCTGGCTCAGAAAAATGAACTCCTATCTTGTAACACATGCAAACAAAACGAAGCTTTGCCATTGTTTTCTCAATGTGTACAAGATGAAGGCATTTCCCTTTCTGAACCTCTGAACTTTTAAAGTATAGCACAACCTAAAAATGTTTCCAAGTGGCAGTTAGTACCCATGCTGCCTACTCACACTGAAGATAAAATACAACTTTGAACATAGATACAAACCACCAGTTTATTGTGCACCAACATCTCTCATCTCTGGGAGCTGTGCCAAAGACTCTTATGGCAGAAGTGAGTAATCAATGCATGGCAATCAGAAAGGCAGTGATGATAGCAAGCTACAGAACTTTGACCGTAATTCACTTCAGCACCTTGTCAATGCAGCATATGTATGTGATTTAGTGAGTGGAGCTTAGAGTGCAAATTGCAAAAGCAGAGGTCATGAGAGATGCATTTACCCTTTTACATCAAAGCCAGCAGCAGCAGATGTTGACAGTTGTTTGGTTCTGGGAGGACTTTCTTCAGAGGAATCATAAGAAGAAAACTAAGGCACAGTTTGTTACCCCAGTGAGGCTGTGATCCTCAAGATTGCAGTCAATTACTGAAAGGCAGCATTTATCCACTGACAGGCATGGAAGGGGGCTAACCCCATTTGTTTTACAGCTTTGACAAAGCTTTTCCTGAAAGTAACTTCTTGAGTGCGTTGGCATTATCTCCATCTGGTGCAGGTGGCCATCTATTATGATCTGCGGGAAAGGATACAATAAGACAAGTTGCCTTCAAAAGCTAACCGCTGCTTCATCTCACCTTAACCCAGCTAGATCCTAGTCTTGATGAGCAGCTCTCTTAAAGAGAGAAAACTTCCTTTAAGTGTAAAGCACTCTTTCCCAACCTGGTGCCCTTCCGTTGTTTTGGGGTACAATTTCCATGAATCCCCACCAGCATGGCTAATGATAATTATAGCCCAAAATATATAGAGATACCAGGTTGGGGAAGACTGGGCTAAAGGAAATGCTCTCCAAACACCCTTTTATCCAATTCTTCCCAAAAATTATCATGTTACATATTTACAGTGATCCAAATTACAGCATTGTCTTTCCAACATGTATAGAAAGAGATCCTAGGAGAAAAAGCTATGGGCCACACATTAGTTATTTTCATTTTGGCTGGAAAATCTTCCAAACACCAAAAAGGCAATCTATATTTCTACAGATCTTTAGTCAGCCTTGGATTCAGTACAGGAAGATCTGGGAAAAACTAGATGTGACATTGATAAGTAAAAGGTTGTTTGTCAAAATAATGGAAAATCATTGCCCCCCCTTCTACCCCCATTCACTTCTACCTCATAATCTCTATGACAGCAGTGTCTCACACTGAATGTAACTGACCTATAGAAAGGACTCTATGAACTGAGAACAGACACATTGTATGTACCCTTGTTGTCTATTAAAATCCTTCAAAATTTTTTTTATAAAAATGTTGCTTCTTGTTGTGTATAAGAAAGCTATATGACAATTCAATAACTGAGGTTGGGGTAATCCCAAGAGTGTTTTTACCAATCCCATTCCAATGTCATGAGAGTTAAGGCAGCCATGGGTTAAGACTAGAACCTTTAAGTTAAGGCTGTTGAGCATATAGTTTAGGGAAGAAGCATTCAAGGTTCACAGCACCACTTGCCCCGATTGGCTGGTATAGAAATCCTTTTATTACAGTGAGCTGTATTACTCTACAATCCCAGGCTGGACCTAAAAAGACTCACAACTAAATTATCAAGCTACTGCAAAGTTGACTAAACTATTGTAAGGTCCATGTGGTGGCTACTCAAGAGTAACGGAGCCAGACTCCGACCTGTCTTTTCACAGGTTTATTGTGCAAACTATTTACAGTGCAGAGCAACAAAGTCCATGACTGTGTCAGTTGCTGGCAGAATCCGGGAGTGGCCCCTTCCGGCTCCGTCCCCAACATAAGAACTTAGGCACCCCATGTCTCCTATTCTCGTTACGTTTCACCCCTCTGCGCAATTGGGGTGACGGAAATGGCGTGCCTCCCTCCTGACCAGCCAGGCGACGTGAGTGCGGGACCTCAGTAACATCACCAAGCCCTCTCCCCGCCTGACTGCCTCGTTCCCCTCTCTCCTCGCTGGAGGCGGTGCTCCTTTCCCCACCAGATGAGGTACCGCTGTCCAGGAGGCGCTGGGGCTCTCTGTATGCCAAAGGGTCCTCCACCTCCCTCCACTGAACAGACGGCGTATCCCTGACAACTATGATAAAACTAATGTGTTGATTTCCACAAAAGAGTGTAAGAAATCTAAACAGGCCCTGGGTAGGCATGTAACTGAACAAGCTACTTGTTAAAAAGTAGTTTTCAAAAAGCGGGTTTTCTTACCTGGTACTTCCCATGGGGAACTATATATGCTCTGCCCACCATCAACCTTCACAGTTTCTCCAGTGATAAAAGAGGCAGCCGGAGACAGCAGGAAACACACCAAGGGAGATACCTTATAAAGATTCGAGACACGTACTTATGTGAATTACAGGTGTTCAATGCCTGCCATGCCATAGCACTTTTCAAAAATGCAGGCAAGGCTTCATGCATTCATCACAACAAAGGTAGTAGTGTATAGATTCTGCCCTGCACATGTGCAAATGCATGCATTTGTATGTCAAAATCATGGTGCCCAGGCACGTAGGGTGGGCACAGAGCCAGTTACCACAACAGTGCCACCAGCCTTGCATGCATCTATTGAATGCACATTTCTGAAAAGGGTTTCTGTTAGCTCCCTATTCGAAGGTGATTCTTAGATCAGAAGTCATTACTGATCAATTACAGAAGATTACTGACCACAGGAATATTTTACTAAATACAAAATGTTCAAGTCAAAAAGAAAGTGATATAATATTTATGGACAGTAAAATACTAAGCATTTCAATGCTTTGCTGGCTTGGATATGTCAGCAGAACGATCTATTCTAAAAGTACTCAAAAATCACCTTCAAAACTGGCAAGGTTCTACTATAAACTGCGCATTCAAAAGTTCTGCAAGTTCAACCAGCGGGCTTACAATGTGGTGTTTGCTACTACTGTGGAGTGGATGGTACATACAACATAATTATAGCATAATCAGGATACCTATTTTAGGTTTATACAATGCCAGGCACATAGCTTGCCCTTTAAAGAGTACTCCAATAAACTTTTTTTTTTTGTATGAACATACAGTAGCACCTTGGCTTACGTTACCCTCAGGTAATGTAAACTTTGGGTTGCAAAAGCGGCAAACCTGGAAGTGTTTCGCCGCACGAGTATGCGCAGAAGCGTTCTACTACGCCGCACGCATGCACAGAAGCGGTCTGCCACCATGCGCGCATGCGAAGAAGCGGTCCCTACGGTTGCGGAAACCTAGGGATCTGACCGGAGCTCCGGAACGGATCCTGTCTGCAACCGGAGGTACCACTGTATTAGCTAGTGGTATGCATCTTCAAATATCTTACTCTTTGAAATTTAGGGTGTTCTTTCCAGTGTCATGAAATTCCTCTTCCCAATGCAATAGCACCATTTCCCCTTAATGCACTAGTTATTCTATGAGAGAGGCCTGAAGGACTGTATTTGGCCCTTGCAGACCCGCCCCTGTTCATACACATGTTGATCAGGAGTACCACCAAAAACCATCTTCCACAGCAAGGCTGGTATTTGCACTACTTTGTGCAAATGTTGTGTACGGGGGGGGAGGGGGGAATCTCTCTCTCTCTCTCTCTCTCTCTCTCTCTCTCTCTCACACACACACACACACACACACACACACACACACATTACTTATACCCCACCCATCTGGCCAGGCCTTCAGATGTCTTCTAAAAGCCAGATAGTTGTTTATTTCCTTGACATTTGGTGGGAGGGCGTTCCACAGGGCGGGCGCCCCTACCGATCATCTGGAAAGACCCTCAGTGCCAAAAAGGAACTTTTAGGTTGAAATACTGTAATACCTCTTCAGGAAGTCCTAATCTCTTTGCAGGAATTTTTTGGACATAGTTTTTAAACAGTGCTTCACCATCTTTGTAATGTGCAACAGCAGTTTCTGAAAATATCACTCCCTATGAAGAAAAGGACAGACTCACAGTAAGACTCCATTAATGCTTCACACAGTAACATTGAACCCTCTACAATGAAAAGTAAGAGCTACGCTGTTGGGGAGGGGGATAGAAATAAATTCCAGCTCTTATTCAAAATCTTGGCTTACAATTAATTTGCTTACAATTCCCTCAATAAATAGGGCTGTGCATATGCCACAATTCCCAATGCAACATTCTGTTCTTGTGTGGTGCAGGATTCACCCTGAGGAAAAACCACTTTAATGGCAACTGAGGCTGACGGCCCAATATTCCTCATCCACTGTATAATGTATTTAAATTGTTTTATTGGTATTATTGTTTGCATGGCTGTTTTGAAACTTTTTTTAACCGCTTGTATTTTATTGATTATGTGTACTTTCCAATGGTCTCCTGCAGGAGGAAGAATAGGGTAGTAGATTGATGATAAATATTTACAAAACAAAACAAAAAACAAGCACACACACCAAAAAGCATAGTTCTGTTCCTTTCAACTCAATTGTTCTCTCTCCCTTTGTCTTAATGGCACTTATTATTTGAATCTTTTATAAACCACTCAATCTCTGTGAAGCGTTGCATCATGATATTTAGGCATGTACCAAAGTCATTTTTGCTTAAGACAGCTTTCCCCAAAGTGTGACCCAGGTATTCGAGGAAGATACATTGTATCTCTGTAGAAATGGTTTTATTGTTTTGGGAGCTTGCATTTTATCACATTTCTATACTGTTGTAGTTTGCTTTGGCAGCTTCAGTCTGTGAAGCAGGTCATAAATTTGTGAAAGAAAGAAAGAAAGAAAGAAAGAAAGAAAGAAAGAAAGAAAGAAAGAAAGAAAGTCTCGCCCTCCGTTTCCATATCCTAAGACCCATCCCAAACCCTGGATGCTGTTAGTAGGCTTAACTACAAAAACCCTTAATAGACTCCAGTAATTATGACCAACTGCGCAGCTAGCATGTGATGGTAGGGAAATGTCTTATTCTATCTCAGCTAAACCAAACTAAATGATCATTTTACAAATTAGTCTGCACTAACTGGACTCTTCCCTTACAGGCACCAGAGCTGGTCTGGTCACGTTTCTGTTACCTACCGGGGAAACTGAGTTAATTCTCACGCCACTTCGGGCCCACTCGATGGCTAGGCTTTTGGTCAGGTTATCGACTGCGGCTCTTGCTGCACCACTGTGTCTGTGAAGGAAGGAAATTTTAAAAGGGCAGTATTATCTTCCATCAATAAATAGACATGGGGGTATGTGGCAGCTCCATCAAGACTGGATGCTTTGAAGTAACTATAGCGAAACCTAGCAAGCCTAACTAGTTTGACACTTTGACAAGCCGTCATCCAATCAAACAAATCCAAAACAAATCTCAGCAGAAAAGGGGAGTCAAGGTAGTAATATCTGACATTCTAGGAGCTTAATTGCAAATTCAGTGCTAACACAAATAGTGAACGAAGGCTGGCTGAAGGCCTGCAGTAAAAAAAAAATTCAATATTTTGTGTTGGTCCAATTATTCCAGCTCAACGAAAAGCTCACAATAATGTTAATAGCATTCTGTACGACTCATCAAATTATAAACAACAAGTTATAGAAGTATAGGCATTGACTGAGAAAAAAGCATGGCTTACAGAAGACTGAGACTTCTGAGGTGCAAGGTTGTTAATAAAATTGTACTTTGCACCTCAAGACAGCTCAGTCTTCTGTAGGAACTTTGAAGAAACAACTTCCAGTACAAAAACAGAAGTCGGTATGGTGCCCTGTCCTTTCATTGTGTGTATGAGAGAAGTCCTCTTGAACTAAACTGCAAATGGACGAGAAGTTCTGTCATGGGGGCTGTCTGAAGGCAGCCCTGTATAGGGTTTAATGTTTGATGTTTGATGATGCTTTTATATTTGTTGGAAGCCACCCAGAGTGGCTGGGGCAACCCAGTCAGATGGCGGAGTACAAATAGGCATGTGCAAAGATGCACAACTATATAGGCAGACCTCGGTTAGACTCATCGCACAGTCCCAGCAGAGGGACTCTGCTTTCCAGTTGGCCTAAGAAAAATGCAGCCTCTTCTTGTCTGTGACTGCTTCCTGCATTCCATTTTTTGTTCAAGAGCATTGTCAGAAAAGCCATGCAGGTGACAATAAGTGAGGATCAGTCGCGGACGACTCTGGGGTTGCGGTGCTCATCTCGCTTTATTGGCCGAGGGAGCCGGCGTACAGCTTCTGGGTCATGTGGCCAGCATGACTAAGCCGCTTCTGGCGAACCAGAGCAGCACATGGAAATGCCGTTTACTTTCCCGCGGCAGCGATACCTATTTATCTACTTGCACTTTGATGTGCTTTTGAACTGCTAGGTTGACAGGAGCTGGGACCAAGCAGCGGGAGCTCACCCCGTCGCAGGGATTCAAACCGCCAACCTTCTGATCGACAAGCCCTAGGCTCTGTGGTTTAACCCACAGCGCCACCCGTGTCCCAAGGATCATAAGCACGGGCAATTTAGTCCCAAATTCCTCAAAGACTTCTGTTAAAATGGAATCTCAAGGAATGTGAATGTTAAATATTGGGAATCAGCTGTTCTATCTCATTTTACCCTTCAAATGCACACGACTACTCAAAAGGACAGCAGTTTAAGTGAAAGCAAGTGGACTGTGTATCGTAATGAAAAAGAAAAGTTGTATACTGATAGCAGACTTACGACATGCCAGGAAACCCTTTCCACATATCAGCCACGATGTTGACAATGGCACCTCCGTGATCCTGCATCCAAGCATTGTACACTGGGTGGACACAGAAGAATGGTTGTGAACGCTTTTACACTGCCAGATAAATGGTGTGCAAAGATTACAGTAAACACACGAGTGGAATGAAATCTGTCTCAAGTCTTATTTCCATAGCCTTGGAAAACTCGACAAAAACAGTTGCTATCAACAGGGCCGTACGTTGCTTAGATGCGGAAGCAGCAATGACATTAAACCCAAATATTCACCTGAGAACCACAACTGAATGCACATCTTATAAGTCTTAATGATATTTATCTGTATAACACAAAACCACAACTCAGTGGGACAGCGCATCTGTTGCATGATTTCAAGGTTTCAGGTTCAAACCTTGGCATTTGCAGAAAGGGCCGGGAAAGTCTCCTTCGTGAAATCCTGGAAAGTCACTGCTAGTCATTGTGCAGGCAAGACTGTGCTAGCTGCACCAGGTCAGTGTGAGGCAGCTTCCTGTGTTTCTAAAGGATAGCTGTCCATCTTGCTACCAATTCGTCTACTACTGCCTAAGAAAATGGCTCCAACTAGTTAGGCCTGATGACCCAGGCACAAGGTTTCTAGGCAAGTATGGAGAACTAGAACAAACTGACAGCGCTTTTGGACAATCTAGTGTTTGCTCCAGCCCCCCCCTTTCCTTCTAGAAAAAACTGCTCTGGAGCCTTAAGGAAGATCCTGCCGCCTCACCTGTCACCTACTATTTCTTAGTGCCAAAAACAGTATCAGTGTTCAAATGTAAATCTATCATCTAGTCACTAGGTATCTGCAGACATGGGAAAAAATAGTCAAGGAATCCCCTTGCTTCTTCCACCTATAGTTGTAAATTAGTCAGGGGGAGAAACTACTTGTCAGGTCTCATGGTTTGACCTGGGGTGTCAGATTTCAGCCTTCTTCCCAGGGTTTGAAGGGGAAAACTAGTTGAGATTCCTGCATTGCAGGGGGTTGGACTAGGTGATTTTTGGGTCCCTTCCAACTCTAAGATTCTACGAAAGCAGAATTTCAGACTGAGGACCAAAAATCAAGGCAGCAGGCTATTGTATCATTGGCTCAAGAGGCTTCATCCTGCTGCCACTGCCCCATGTCTGTCAACCTCCAACCTAAGGCAGCATCCAGACTCTCTTAGCCCCCAACCTCTCCTCCTTGCATCTCAGGGTCTGAGCTTCAACAGACTTGGCAACCCAACTTTCAACCAAACCTAGTTGGTATCTGAAGAAGTGTGCATGCACACGAAAGCTCATACCAAGAACAAACTTAGTTGGTCTCTAAGGTGCTACTGGAAGGAATTTTTTTATTACATTTTTTTTTACTATGACAGACCAACACGGCTATCTACCTGTAACTAGTTAGCAATGACAACTTAGCCTGGAGTCCTTTAATAACCTGCTGAGCCCAGGAAGAATCCCAAAGTTCTCTGAATGTCTGATTATAATGCTTCTGGGGACAGCAGAGCATGAACATGCCATGCCAATGATAAAGAGACTCAGCTGCTACACAAGGAACGCAGAGGGAGAGTTCTTCTGATGGCTTAGTTACTTATTTCCTGTGTACACCAAGTGCTCACCTGCTTTACAGCAGTAGAAGGTCCCAGTCAAGTTAGTTTCAATCACAGCATTCCAGCCTTTGGAACTAATTGCTTCTGCTGGGCTAGGAAATTGGCCTCCCCCATTGTTGACCAGGAAATCTATCCTCCCATGAAGATCCAATGTTGATTTCACCAGTGCCTCTACCTACCAATAGTAAAGAAGTTGAGTTGCTAAGTCTGTACACAGTAGCCTTTTAACATTAGTCATTTCCACATTCATTACTCAAGCTTGCCCGGAATAAAAACAATTGATTATTTTGTAGTGGTTTCTTTTTGTATTTTGTATATGTTATATATTTCTCTTGCAAAAAGGTTAGGGGCTGGTAAAACAGTGTGAACACTAAAGAAATCACAACACTGCAGCCAGAGGTCTAATGTCCACTGGAACCTCCTAAAAATAGACTTTTAGATCTAGATTATAGAACGTCTCAGAGAACTTTCACTGGCGTGATCCTACAAAATTTAACATATAGTAACAGCTGACTGACAAGAGCATCTTGTCAAACACAACATGAAATGACATTCCTAACAATGGCATGCATAATACTGCAAAGAATGAATAAAAAGGGCCTTTCTGCAATAAAGGATATTAGAATAGTTGTTTTATATCTCATCCTGGAAGTAGTAAACATGCATCCTCAAATGTACCTAAACCTTAGTTAGGTAGATAAAGTAGAGACTTTATGGTGCAGCGGCAGCATTGATAGAATGAACAAGCAGCCTTTAATATTCTATTTAAGTCATGTGTGAAACAGTCTTTTGCCAGCAGGCAGGTCTTGCTAGTTCCCAAGGGCATCAGGGGAGTACAACCAATCTGTTGTATTTTATGAATGAAAACAGCAGCATGCAAATTAATGCATTCCTAAAGAATGGAAGCAAGGCCCACTTGGCACAGATAGGAGAGTAGAGTTCAGAGAGAAGCTGGGTGAGCATTTCTGAGATTTTAAACCACCCTTGCTCAGCTTGGTGCCCTGCAGATGTTTTAGACTACAATTCCCATCAGAAGATGAAACTAAACCCCAGAAGATGAAACTAAAGCCCAGTGGAAAGTAAGAAAGCATGCAGGTAGGGGCTGACTGATGGCACTCTGAGGTGGTAGGGGAGTGCCCCATTTGCTCTAATGGACCTACTTCCACCAGTATGAAGTATGTTGCTCTTCCCTTTCCAGCTCCATTAAAAAGTTCTTTTTAGGGCAGACTTGAAAAACCGATTTCATTCTCCTCTTAATCCAACAACACCAGTTTTCTTCCAACCTCTCCACCTGTGTCCCGAGTTTCAAATTCACCTCTGACCTTCAGAGCATTTGGCAAAAGCTCTTAAAAATTGAGGATTAAAAATAAAGCTGCTTTCTTGCCTTAATGCAAACGTATTTGTGCTTTAAAGAATAATGCATTGCTATGCTACACTGAAGTTATTCTTCCTATCCAATCAGTTTGTGTGTCTCCTTTCCGCTATCTGTGCCAATGGTCTTCACAAGGATCCAAGCTGCCTGGATCCCTGCCAAGCAAAATATGGAAAAAATGCTAATCCAGCAGCATCCTCAGCTACCCAAAACAAGTAATGGGAACATTCTGCTGAAGTGGCAGTCACAGTCTATACAGCCCTGTCAAAGAAAAGCGATATGCCATTCTTGAATATTTAGCAAGGCATGTACAGCAGGTACAATTCTTTCAGCATAGATTTTGTGCAGAATCAGACCAGCAGTCTTGCAAAAATGCAAGAAAAAAATCCTTACATTTTTGTAAGAAGAAGTTTTATAAATGCGTAATATTTGTTTATAATGATGCCTAATACTAGGCAATTTTCAGAACAAACCCTTGTCCAACTAGCTCACAGCTAAGGGCTGCTTCAGGTGTTACATCATAGGTATGAATTCATACCTGTGCACTCCTTTTAAAAAGAGGCATGCAATCTGGGAATCTGAATACAAAGATTAACAGCTGAATTAGCTCAAGTTGACAAGAAACTGTGTGTGACTCTTCTAGAAAAACAATTATCATTTGAGGAAATGATAATCATGGAAACATACCCTACAGAATATATCACAGGGTGGTGACCCCAAAATGGTTTTTTCTATAATCATCTCTGTACTGTGGAATTCCCTACCCTCTGCCATATGTGAAGCATTATCCATCAGATGTTTCAGATTACTTGCAAATGCATATATTTTGCCTGTGATTTCCCTAGTCCATAAGACTGGATCCTGATATTACATAATCCCTTCTTTTATCATACTGTTTTACAGATTTTGTTGTATGTCTGTTTTATGATACCGTTTCAATTTTTTTAGGTTGTAATTTTGTAACACAGCTTTGAGATTTTTAGACATTAAGGAGATCAGGAAGAACCTTCTATAAATTTTTAAATGGCATGATTCTACTTAAATTAAAAGAGGCTGTAAGGGGGCAGCAGGGAAGGGGCAAGAGTGTGTTCAGGAGTTTGTTTGAAGAAGGGAGATAAATAGGTTGCATATTAGCATATAACACATTCCAGGTATATGGAGAAGCCAGAGAAAAATCAGTACTGTATAGGTGAGTAACAGAACAAATATCAGAGCCCTATTAAGTAAGAACAGCAATTAACTCCCGTTGGAAAATGAGGAATCAAGAAGTACAAAAGGGCAAGTCCATAAAGTGGACACATGAAAAAAGTAGATCACTCAACAGAATATTTATGGAGACAATCCTCAAGCACTAGACAAGAATGCAGCAACTCATACACAGGATTTGATATTTAATTACGATTAGCTACAGCTGAATGCATTTCCCAGCACCAGTCTGGATAGTCAACAAATTACAAAACCCTGATTTAACAATGCATTTAGAAGAAAATCCAGCCTCTTCAGGGAGCATGCCACAAGAAACCTTTAAATCCACACACATACACACTCCCAGGCGGCAGAGTCCAATCACATTATACTGCAAAGCTACTCATAGCCACCGGAATGAGAAGTACAGATAAAAGGCTGGGCTGTTTACAGAGTATTAAGGAATTATGCAAGCACTGCATGCTCAATACGGAGAGCCATATTAATGGTTAAGACCCTTCAGTAAATGTTTGACTATGAAACCATGAGCAGTGTAATCCTTCACATGACCACTCAGAAGGAAGCCTCACTGACTGAGCTCAATGGGAGTTACTCCTGTGCAAGTTTGTTTAGGCTTGCAGACTAAATTGCTTTGTTGAAGAAGAAGAAAAATCGCCCAGAGAGTATCACTCAACCTTCCCCCATTAGCAAAAAAGGAGTATTTCAGAGAGCATCATGGGCTGCAGTCCTCCTGCACCCTTCCACACCTTTATTCCATTGGGAATAAAGAACTACTACTAGATTCAGAAGTCAAACTTATGAATGGAAGAGACTTTTCTTCCACTCCGAACAGAAGCTATTGTTTCAGGGTTTTAGGATACTTGTAACCAGGACCGGTGCTAGGGATTTTGGCGCCCTAGGCGAGGGGGCGGGCCACGTGACGTCATTGCGCATGATGTACAGTGCCCCGCCCCCTGCCCGCCGGGCGCCCCCGTGATTTTCGCCGCTGGTTGGGGCGGCACCGGGCGGCGGCGGGGGGCAGGCTGGCCAGCGCCCCCTCCATTTTGGCGCCCCCGCCGGCGCGGTTTTCGCCCCAAGCTGCTTGCTCCGCCGCTGGTTGGGGCGGCGGCGGGGGGCAGGCTGGCCAGCGCCCCCTCCATTTTGGCGCCCTAGGCAACTGCCTAGTTCGCCTAAATGGACGCACCGGCCCTGCTTGTAACAATGTATATAACCAGACTGTACACTGTTAAAGCAGCACCCTCTTCAAAAGGAATTGTTATTAAACTGCAGCAATTTAAACCGCATGAATGTAATAATTTATACGTAGAATTTGATATTTAATTATGATTAGCTATAAGATCACTAAACTAGTGAAAGCATGGTGTTTTCCTTCCATACTTCACAAGTAATTTTATAATAATACATGTAATAATAATAACCCCATGCTTTCACTAGTTTAGTGATCTTATAGCTAATCATAATTATAGCTAATCGTTATTATTTATACCTAAATAATAGGTATAAATACCTCTATAGATTTTGGTCCAAAGGTCTATAGTTTCAACGACTCCTCTAAAAGCAGCAAGTATGATATGGGAGGCTGTTCAATTAAATAATCAGAGGGAGCTCATCTCATCACTGCCATCTTATCACAACCCAGATACAATCTCCTGGTGCTGAGTGTGGGGTGGGCTGGAGAGAAAAGAGAACTGAGGTCATCTTTACACATGGCAGCATTCAATAGCTTTATGTTCTTTATGTCAGGGGAGACAATCAAGCCTGGTAGGACTGGTGGCTACAGGATGTTGAACAGCCAAGAGACACAGAGGGTACAATGCAGCATCACTGTATTCTTAACAAAGGAAACTGGCAGACTCCACAGCATTCAGGAGCCCTGTGCCAATAAGCAGAATTATTTATGAAAAAGAAAGCAAGGAGGCCCCTGAGGGTAAAGATGAAGACTCTGAAACTCGCATTCAATAAGTTATTCCCTAGATGCTTTACGTGAATCTCCTTTTGCTGATCAGGGAAACAGCCACTCCAGAAGCCCAGTTATGAAATAAAGGTAAAGAGAAAGCAGTGGTTTAGGCAGAATGAACTAAAATAGAACCAAGGAAGGGCTATTTTTCGTAGCAGGAACACTATTTGGAGATGAAGGCAGAGGACTGACAATAGGTGGCTCTATTATTATTATTATTATTATTGAAAAAGCAGAAATTTGAAAGTGGTATGACAGCTCCAACACCGTTGATTAATCATAGAGCATAGCTGGCTTCCTTATACAAAGTTGTTGTTGTTATTATTATTATTTATTGAATTTATATACCGCCCTATAGATGGAGGTCTCAGGGCCGTTCACAGAACAAAATCAAAATATAAAACCACAAAATATATAATCATAATAAAAACTCAATGCCTACAGCTGAACTGGCCATGAATCTGCAGGACTGCCAGTCTTTCCAAGCCTAACCTGGAGATGTTGGAGATTGAGCATGGGATCTTTTGCATGCAAGGCACACATGCTTTACCAAGGAGCTACAGCCCTTTCCCTAAAACAGCGGTGAAAACCTGGGTCAAAGATTCAGTTTAGCACACGCACTCCACACATTTGCGTACACACACACAGGCTGGGAGCCTCAATGGCACCCCTCTGGAGGGTTCAACCGGGGCAAAAAACCTGGCTAGCCCCCCAGTAGCTATGGCACTGCTTAAAATATCTAGTAATTTTTGAAGCACTACCAAATTTGGGTCTCTGGCTGTTTTTGGACTACAATTCCCATAATCCCTGGCCACTGGTCCTGCTAGCTAAGGATGATGAGAGTTGTAGTTCAAAAACGGCTGGAGACCCAAGTTTGGGAAACCCTGCAATACCATGACAAAAGAAACAAGCATCTGCAACCCTACTGCCTTCAACTCTCAAAGAAAACCCCCAGAGAAAATGTCTTCCTCCAGCTCCAAAAGACAGGTTACAAACAGGCTTTGAAGGATTACCAGGAGAAATAGTGACCACCACCCACAGATTAGGAAACCAAGAAGCATATGCAAAAAGAAAGGAAATGATGACAAACGCCAAATCTTAAAAGTTTATTCATGAACGTGAGACAAATAATTCCAGATACACTTGAGGTTTCGGACAGACCCAGATAGTGCATTGCAGTCTGAATTCTGAATAATTACATGGTTCGTAGTGACAAAGGAGAGTAGATGCACAAAAAACGCTTTAGAGTTTGTGAAAAGGAACATTAACTTTCCCCTTCCCACTGCTCTTTTGCATAGCCCTTCGCCAATTATTTTTTAAAAGTAGAACCAGCAACACACCTTAACATGATAAACAACTGGGTGTTACCACTTTCATAATCAGACTGGGTGACTCTTCTAAGCTACACAAAATAAAAAAAACTACAATGATTTAGGGAAAGCAACAAACAATTTATCTTAGTCAATGCAACAGCCAGGTTACATGTTTTCCTCATAAAACAAAGTCACCCAAAATAAGTGGCCTTTCCCCCCTTTCTTTGGAATAATCCAGATGCACTGTTTAAATCAAAGTGGCTGGCTTCTAGATCCAATCTCCAGATGCAAGCGCCCACATGTGTATATTTCTCAATGCCTCCAAAATCTACATTCTTCAGAAGTCATTTCAACATTGGCAAAGGAGGCTGTTATTAGTGACATACATTAAAGACAATTATGAAGCAAGATGTAAATCTTTTCCCATCACAGAGTATTACTCTTACAACAACCTCTTTGAAAAATACTGTGAACTACCAGCTGCTTTGGGATTCATTTGAATTAAGAGCGCCATAGAAATATAATAAATCAAATTGTGTGTGTGTGTGTGTGTGTGTGTGTGTGTGTGTAATACACTCAAGGCAAGTATTCTCCAGTGAACCAGTACACTAGTTGTCCACTCTACAGATGAGCACAAAAGTATTTTGTTTTTACCTCCTCTTCTTTGCGAATGTTGCACTGTACAGGCGTAACCTGGGCAGAAACTGTGGGTGGAATTTTGGCAGCTAGCTCGTTCGCTGCAGCTTTTAATCTGTCGAATTTGCGGGAGGCAATGACTACATTACAACCTGTCAAAAAAGAGGTGGGAAATGCATTTTAGACATTAATAGTATTGCTTTCATAGGCATAGCGAGGGGGGCAGCTGCCCCCCAAATCAAGTAAATAAATAAAATACTTAATAAACTGACCAATTGTCGCAGATAACATGGTTCTGCCCCACTCCCAAAATCCTGGCTACGCCCATGGTTGCATTTTAGTAGATTCAACAAAGGTTCTTGCTTAACAAATGGCACTATAGACAGACAGTGATAACCATCTTCAATCATCACTTTCTGGATTGTCAAGCATTTTTGGCAGTTCTGGAAGTCTACAAAGTTAGATACCTGAAATGCTTCTATAAATTGTTATTTAAGCTTGCAAATTGTACCCCTCACTACTGAACTGGAAATCCATCTCACAGAAACTTCCCGAGCCAATGGTAGAATTTGAATTATAAGACATGAAACTAGTGTAGTGCCAACAACAACAGAAACAAGACCTCTTTGGATTACAAAGAACCACACCCACCATCACTTCTTGACCTAAAAGTGCACATATATGCACATGTGGTGGGAATGCACAGCCATTAAGGAATTTTGGAATAACATCTATAATGAATTTTAAAGGTTATTTAAGTTCTCATTTAAGAAAAAAACTGAAACCTTCCTCCTAGGTATAATATCACCAGAAATTTAAAAAAGATGTTAGACCACTTTTTATGTACACGACAGTAGCAGCCAGGATCTTAATTGCAAGAAACTGGAAAAGTAATAAAACACCTACAATAAATGAGTGGCAGGTCCAAATGATAGAATATCTGCAGTTGGCCATGATGACAGGGAGAGTCAGAGGTTATCCAAAACAGAAAGTACATTCTAGTCATTCCAAAAGCATGCGATTACATTCTGAATTATACCAGAATGGACGAATGATGGCCATTTTATGGCCATTTCATTCGATGAACAAATGAAGAGGTCTATCATTTGTGGCTTGGCATTCAGAATTTGCATGTACACACACCATGTGTTAATCAAAATGTGGTGTGTTTTAGTAAAACAACATTCAATGGCAAAAAGTTGCCCACCCTTAGTTTATGACTTCATTCATCTTTCAAGCCACAAACTAGGTCCAGAATCTTCAGCAGCAGATGAGTTAGTTTGGTATTTTAGTGCCTGCCCTACTTAACACACAAGTGACACAGCCTGATTCCCTGGTGTGACCCATGTAAAGCACACAGATATAGCCAGCTCTAATTCAAACTGCCAATCACTTTCCCTACAGCTCAGTTATCCATCAGCTACAAGTGCAGCTTAGAGAATCAGAGTTCATTATCTGCCTTCCTGGATCTAACATCATATATCACTGATTAACAAGAGACATTAATCCTCTAGGACAGGGGCCAATGGGAATGATGAGCCAGTATGGTGCAGTAGTTCCAGAGCGCTGGAATAGGACCAGGGAGACCAGGGTTCAAATCCCCACTCAGCTATGAAGCTCGCTGGGTGACCTTGGGCCAGTCACTGTCTCTCAGCCTAACCTACCTCACAGGGTTATTGTAAGGATAAAATGCAGAGGGAGAAAAGTTTGTACACCACCTTGAGCTCGTTGACTAAAAGATGGGATATAAATATATTATAATTATATATAAAACAACTAGCTTATCAAGACACAATAGGGGTTACTCTCCCTCTGAAGAAGCACCTACACAGCTTGGATACTGTGAATATTTCTGGATCCTTTGCTGTCGTTTGAGGCTCAGGTGGCCTCTGTCGCACATCTGGACTAGAGTAGCCTAACTGCTCTAGGATTACTGCGATGTGTTATATGCCGGACTGCCTCTGAAGATGGTTTGAAAACTTCAGATGCTTTGGCAGCCTGCAACCCCCTGGGAGGCTACACCTGTTGAATTCCTGCCAGTCCTGTTGAAAACAAGTAACGAGAAGACACGGGGCAGCCCAATTCTACCACCAACCCTCTATTTCCTTCCGTGTGAATGCGTGCATGCGTGCGCGCAGCGAGGGTACCCCGCCTAGTTCACTCCGGATTTTGGGGGAGTCCCCGGGGGCTTCCCTTTGGTTCTTTCCCCTTCGGAAAAGTCCCTTGCCCACCGAGCTGGAGCAGGTCGGCGGTGATGGCCTTGCCGATGCCGGTGCCCCCGCCGGTCACGATGGCCACCCGGTTGCGGAACAGCCCGGACGCCAGAAAGCGACCCCCGTGGCCGCCACAAGACGCCGCCGCCGCCGCCGCTGCCGCCATCTTGGTCTCAGGAGATCCAAGGTCTCCAAAGCCACCAGCAGCCTTCGAGGGGGCGGGGGGGAAGGATTAGCACCACGTGACCCAGCGCCCCGCCCACTTTCCCCCTCCTCCCGAATTAAACCAGCAAAGCAAGCGCGGGCTGCAGGAGCATCAAGAGGATTCTTAGCATTAGAATTGTTATATTATTGGTGCCGCTTTGCAGCCCCGACCGGGGCGGGGCGTCCTCATCGCAGTGCAACCCAGTGGGCTGCCAAGCGGAGCGCGCCTTCTCCTATTGCACGCGTGCGGGGAAAGGGTGGAGGGTCGCAAGGGGCGGCGGCTTTCTTTCTCCCCCCGCCTCCCACTTTTTACCTCGCAACACAAAAGGCCTGCCCCCTTCCCTGCTGCCTGCATTTAGCTAGAGGGAGGAACGGAGGGTGGGAGGGCGAGATTGCCCCTCTCCTCCGGTTCTTCCTCGACGCGCAGAGAGGGAATCGTGGCTTTCTTCTCTGCGCGCATGCAGTGAGAGGAAAGGTGGGTGGGAGAGATGGGATCCTGAGCCTCTCCCACCCAGCGCCGCAGCCTGAGGGTCTATGGCTTCACCCGTCAGGAAGAGAGGGAGCAGCAGCAGCGCCCCAGCCATCGCGCCTGCTGCAACCGAGCTATGCCGATACCCGTTGACTGAGGCGATGAGCAGCTCCAAGCGGAGGGATCCCGACGGCGACCCAGCCATTCGTTGCTGAAGCGGACCTGCCTGGCGCCCCCTGCGCCGCTCTCCATCTCCTGGGCAGACGGACCATAGGGGAGAGGGGAGATCCTCCCTCCTTGCCTGGCTGCGTTCACCTTGCCAGGGTTAAGGTGGTGGGAGAAGAGGCGGCGACACATGCTACCCCCCACCCACCCAGTTGCCAGCGGGGGAGGCAAAGGACCAGTAGCTCATCCCTCCATGGCGCCCCTTCCATGCTATGATCCCCAGGTGGGGAGCCGGGCAGAGACAGTTTCCCACCCCTCTTGCAGGCCTCGTTGATCTCGCAGGAGCAGGTAAGCGCGAGGGTTTGATTGACTGGTCGGCCCTAAGCGATCGTGCATCCTCATCCCTTTCCACTTAAAGCGCAAGCCAGATGTCGCGCCTGCCCCCACCCTCCCAAGCACTTCGGTAAATGGGGCGGCTGTGGTGCGCACTGTCACGCGAGGAGTGCCGGCTCCCTGCAGGGAATGCTTGTCGAAACTAGAGACCCTCAGATCTCATTCTGGTGAAAATCGTTCCTTTTCCACGATGCTCCTGGCCGATGTTCTATTTTTAAAGAGAGCTCAATATTCCAGAAATGCAGAGGGATCCTTGGGATTATTGCAGAAATCCCATCTGAGGGCGTACCTGGGATATAGGAAGTGAGTTCCCCGAGAGCAGATTCCTCAATATATACTGGAAAGCGGCAACTAAATCATTTGTTACATTATAAAGAAGAGAACAGAGAGCCACATGTACACACCCCTTGCAAGCAAGCTTGCTTGTGGCAGAATCTGGCATACACGTCGAAAGAGTTTGTGTGTTTGAGTTATTATTATTATTAATAATAATGAAACCTGAGCTATGAATGCCCTCCCTCCTGCACCTGGCCTGTGAAGTTCCTTCCCAAGCCAATTGGTGTCAATTAAATGGGATTTACTTAGGTTAGATCACTTTGTAAGAGGAAATTGGCAGCAAATTATGCTGCCCTTCTGGACTTGTAGCTTTTAACTGTGATGCTTCTGACATCTGGCCCAAACCTGTTTTTCTACCAGCAGCCCTTCTGTAACTTGGATTATGGTTTTCAAAAAGTCTGTTCCATGTGGATTTTGGTGTTGAAGGGTACTGAGTTCATTCAAGACTGGTGCTGAGAAAACTCCAAATTCCTGGCCTTATAATTATTTAAGTGCATGACTTTTGCACCTGACATTGGTTGGTGAATCTCAGACTTCTGGTAAAAATGAAGTAGATCCCACTAACCTGAAGTTTGTGGTTTGAAATAACCCTTTGTTCTGAAACAGTGTGTTTCTGGAAAACGCCTTTAAAAGCTATATAGACTCTGGGCAATGGTGTTCAGTATGTTAACCACAAGCTATTGAGAATATAGATACGGCTAATGCATCAGCTAGTGGTACTTTGGCAGATTTGACGTAGAGGTATTTTAAGTAGTCAGAGCACCACTGTAAGGAGCAACAATAATATCCTTCTCAATTACTGGATACAAACATAGAATCATAGAATTGCAGAGTTGGAAGAAGCTGACATTCACACCACTACCCTGGGAATTCTTGTTGTCAAACCATGAGCAACCTTTCAGTTTCTCCACCAAGGTACAGTGGTGGAGCAAGCTGATCGGGCACCAGGGAAGGACGCTCCGCGGGGCCTCCAAGGAGTCTGCCTGCCTCCTCCCACCCAGCTGCCCTACAGCTGAGGGGGAGGCGGCGGGCAGACCGTTTGGGCAGCGCGGAGCCTGTGTGCACCCAAACCACTGCGTCTCTCCCAGGAGAGATGTGTGGCTCGGGCGCGCTGCAGGCCCCGCGGTGAGTGCCGCCCAGCATTTTGTCACCCCCCTCAGTGGTGACACCTGGGGCGAACCGCCCCTACCGCACCCCCTTCCTCCGCCACTGCCAAGGTATGTTTTTGAGCCAGTCCTGGAAGATAAGGGAGATCTGAAAGAAGAGTCCAGTGCTGTTCCAGGTGTAAATCCAGAGTAGGGCAGTGGACATAGGCAGTGCTCTTTTGACAAAATAAAATAAAATGAAGTGCCAGTACTCATATATTGATAAAAGTGTCATGGGTGCCAGCACAAAATAGCTTCCCTGGGTAGCAAAATAAAACAAGTGCCAATACTCCACCCCAGTGTGATTTGTCACCGAAAAAGCCCTGGGGGGAAAAGCTTAGACTCAGTACCATATGTGTGCACAAGTTTCTTCTATTAAAAAAAGGTTTTGGGGTGTGTGTGGGTGTTTTGTCTGCATATTTATTAAGATTTAATTGATTTAAAGTTAGTAAAACTCATATAATTAATGGACTAAGTCTACAGTTCTATGCACACTTTCTTGAGGGTCAGCCATATATAATAATAATAATAATAATAATAATAATAATAATAATAATAATTAATAATAATAAATTTTTATTTATACCCCGCCCTTCCCAGCCAAGACCGGGCTCAGAGCCAAGACCGGGCTCAAATCACAATAAAACATACAAAACAATCAATTAAAATGCAAGTTAAAATAAGCATCTTGTACTGTAATCTCCTCAGAAAGATTTCTCTGCACCTCCAATTTGTGGACTCTGTGTCAGGTGTGGGTCCCCAAAGTGTGCTCTGTGAGCTCCATTTAAGTGACTTGTGGTGGCAGCTCTGAGGAGCAACGTAGCTACGTGTGTGTGAAGAAAGGAGGGTGCGCATGTGAAAAAGGGTGGGTTGCAGCAGGTGCTCCATCCTTCTTGGAACCTGGCTGTCTGCCTAGAAGGTGGGCGAGACTGACCAGAAATGATGAGGGTGTGGAGATTCTTCCTTCCTCGGAGGAATAAAGCAAGACTGACAAGGCACTTGAAAGGAGTGGAGAGTCGATACATGGGCAGCAGCAGGATGAATGATGAATCCTCAAGATGACAAATCAGAGAACTTTGTTCAACACTTACCGGTACAGGCACATCCATAGCATTAAAATGCTCCTGCTGATTTTTAATGCTATGGGTGTTTTTGTTTACTTTATTTCTTTCAATATTCAGAATACAGTATTTAGATCAGTGGTTCCAAAAAATGCAGCAATTTTCAAGTGGTTGGGGGTGGGGGGATAGTTTTGGAACCACTGATCTAAATGTTCCTCAGCTCTTTCTGAATACTGATAATTGCTGACGGAGAAAGTGGTACCTCTAGTTGTGGACACGATCCATTCCGGGGTGCCGTTCGCACCCAGAAAAGTCCGCAACTAGAGCGGCACTTCTGCGCAAGTGCGGAGAGCAATAGAGTGCTTCTGCACATGTGTGAAGCGCGCAGAATGCTTCTGCACGTGCGCACTCAGCGGAACCCGGGAGTATACACTTCTGGGTTTGCCGCGTTCACATGCCGAAAAGACGCAACATGAACCTAACGCAACACGAGGTATGACTGTACCTAAATTTGTGTAATGGGATGGGCCACAACCTAACTGCATAAGACTGAACTGCAAATAAGTCTGCAACCTTTATAAGTTCCTACAAATTCTGGCCGCCTTAAAAGAGAATATGAACACAACAAACTGTTATCCATCAATGATTTATTACTTGTATTTATTTATTGCCTTTATATACCACCTTTATCTTCTAAGGATCTCAAGGTGGTGTACGTGGTTCTCCTTTCCATTTCATCTTCAGAAGAACCCTGTGAGGTAGGTTAGGCTAAGAGATGGTGACTGGCCCAAGGTCACCCAGTGAGCTTCATTGCTGAGTGGAGATTCGAACCCTGCTCTCCCAAGTCCTAGTCCAACATTCTAACCATTACACCACACTGGCATATATTCTTCTTGATACATATTTATATATTTAAATTAATATTATATATTCTTCTTGATTTATATTCCTCTTGATTTCGCCCGGCAACTGACAATTTGTAACTCAACGCAACTCTCGAGTGGTGTTTCAGCTTCACAACAACCCTCTGAGATAGATGAGACTTTAAGACACAGTGACTTGACTCAGCTCAAGTTCTGACTCTAAGAAACTGGCTCTATTATTTGGAAGTTGAGAGTTAGCACTCATTTTGAGTCCTTTGCCTGAATTTAGCCAACACCTTCCTGTGGTGATCCATAAATTTGTCCACAACACAGTTTTGAGTCGTCCTCAAGACCTTCCTTGGCATTTGAGCCATTCTTGGTAGCCTGCTAGTCTTGGGGACATATAAATATGATGAGTAATATCACTGGGATAGAATTTCACCATTGTATTATGCTGGTGTGGAAAGAATTACACTGGCAAGCAATTACCGGTAGTCACTAGGCTAAGATGAAGGTGCTGGTACGTGTGTGGAAAGCCCTAATCTGCTTGAGACCAGGATACCTAAATACTGTATATTCACTGCACTCAGTAAGAGAACCCTGAAGATATTGTCTTATCAGGGACATCAATGCCACACAAATTGAGCTTTAACGTGATGGCACCTACCCTACTACTCACTCCCAATCCACACCAGACATCTTTTTTCAGAGCCTGTTAAAGAGTTTTCCTCTTTCAACAAGCTTTCAAGATTTTTATCTCAGTTGGTACGTGTACAGTGGTAAAGGTAAAGGGACCCCTGACCATTAGGTCCAGTCGTGTCCGACTCTGGGGTTGCGGCGCTCATCTCGCTTTATTGGCCAAGGGAGCCGGTGTACAGCTTCCGGGTCATGTGGCCAGCATGACAAAGCCACTTCTGGCGAACCAGAGCAGCGCACGGAAACGCCGTTTACCTTCCCGCCCGAGCGGTTCCTATTTATCTACTTGCACTTTGACGTGCTTTCAAACTGCTAGGTGGGCGGGAGCAGGGACCGAGCAACGGGAGCTCACCCCATCGCAGGGATTCGAACCGCCAACCTTCTGATCAGCAAGCCCTAGGTTCTGTGGTTTAACCCACAGCACCACCTGGGTCCCTGTACAGTGGTACCTCTGGTTAAGATCTTAATTCATTCTGGAGGTCCGTTCTTAACCTGAAACTGTTCTTAACCTGAGGTACCACTTTAGCTAATGGGGCCTCCCGCTGCCGCCGCATGATTTCTGTTCTCATCCTGAAGCAAAGTTCTTAACCCGAGGTACTATTTCTGGGTTAGCGGAGTCTGTAACCTGAAGCGTCTGTAACCCGAGGTACCACTGTATTGGATTTGAAATTGTGTTTATGAATATGCGATAGTATCTGCTTTCTTGGAGGTTTTTAAGTAGAGATTGGATCCCATCTGTCATGGATGATTTAGCTGAGATTCCTGCATTGCAGGGGGTTGGACTATATGACCCATGGGACCCTCCCAACTGTGCGATTCTATGATTTATGCATGCAATATGTGTTTTTGTATTGTGAAATTGTTTTGTGATGCTTCATGAGAAGAAATTCATAAATGAAAATCAATAATAATTATAATTATGTCTCTTTGGGCAGTGTATCTATTTCTGAGGATATTTCCCCAGTTGCTGAACCTTAATTGGTGGCAAATTGAGATCTTGGTTGAAGTCATGATCATTCATCTGCAGAATAACTTAATTGCTACTTTCTAAATGAAAAGTGCCCTAATGATATTATGGGCAGCAGCAGCATATCCACGGTAACGTGTTCACTGTGTTTGTTCAAACATGATTATAATTTGTCTTTCTTGTAAATAAGAAATGCTAATTAGCTTCTGCATTGCCAGCCTAAGAACATTGCAATACTGTATAGCCTTTGGTGTTGACTAAAGCTATCCACATCTCCCTCTACCTTTGAAGGTGACCCGGAAACTGCAATTAATCCAGAATGCGGCAGCTAGACTGGTGACTGGGAGTGGCCGCCATGACCACATAACACCGGTCCTGAGAGATCTACATTGGCTCCCAGTACGTTTCCGAGCACAATTCAAAGTGTTGGTGCTGACCTTTAAAGCCCTAAATGGCCTCGGTCCTATATACCTGAAGGAGCGTCTCCACCCCCACCGTTCAGCCCGGACACTGAGATCTAGCGCCGAGGGCCTTCTGGTGGTTCCCTTACTGCGAGAAGCAAAGCTACAGGGAACCAGGCAGAGGGCCTTCTTGGTAGTGGCGCCCGCCTTGTGGAACACCCTCCCATCCCATGTCAAAGAGATAAATAACTACCTGACATTTAGAAAACACCTGAAGGCAGCCCTGTTTAGGGAAGTTTTTAATGTGTGATATTTTAATGTATTTTAGTGTTTGTTGGAAGCCGCCCAGAGTGGCTGGGGGGACCCGGCCAGATGGGCGGGGTAAAAATAATAAATTATTATTATTATTATTATTATTATTATTATTATTATTATTTACTTTGTACAACAGAAAGCCCTGTTAACAAATGGCAAAAACTTCAAAAAGCCCAACAGCTTCAGTAGGAATCCCTGAAGGCACAGCAGCAAAATTATGCACAATAACAGTTGATTTCGCTACCTCTAAAAGTTCTCTGTGTTTTCCCAGCAAACACCCTCTAGGCCAAGGGTGCTCAAATTTTTTTCAAAGAGGGCCAGATTTGATGAAGTGAACATGTGTGAGAGCTGACCGAAGTTGTTGAGCTTTTTTGGGGAATGAAGTTGTTGACTTGCGGGCCGGATTAGGCCCCCGAAATGGACTTTGGACATGCCTGCTCTAGGCTTTTAGTAACAAGTTAGCTACTCCCTGCTAACCAAGTGCTGACTCTGCAGTCTTTATCAATATGATCAATATTCTCATTCTTCCTCTTTCCTTCCCATTTGTTGCTGTGTTTTAATTCTCATTCATTTGTATGACACCCATTCATATCTTCATAAAGGGGTGCATCTAAAATAAACAGGAATGTTTTGGAATTTCTCCTAAGAGTTAAGATGCTGCTTCCAGATTGATGCAGGGATGGGGAATCTGTGGTACCCCAGATGTTGCTGAACTTCAGCTCCCATCAGCCGCATCCGTTTGAGATAAGGTAAAGGTAAAGGGACCCTTGACCATTAGGTCCAGTCGTGACCGACTCTGGGGTTGCGCACTCATCTCGCATTATTGGCCGAGGGAGCCGGCGTACAGCTTCCAGGTCATGTGGCCAGCATGACTTAAGCCACTTCTGGCGAACCAGAGCAGCGCATGGAAATGCCATTTACCTTCCCGCTGCAGTGGTACCTATTGATCTACTTGCACTTTGACGTGCTTTCGAACTGCTAGGTTGGCAGGAGCAGGGACCAAGCAACGGGAGCTCACCCCATTGCAGGGATTCAAACCGCCAACCTTCTGATCGGCAAGCCCTAGGCTCTGTGGTTTAAACCACAGTGCCACCCGCGTCCCCATCCGTTTGAGATAGTGGGAGTTATAAACCGTCAACATCTGCATGGCCACAGCCTCCTCACTCCTCTTTTAATAAATGGATTGGATTTATATGTACACTGATTTCTACTTTCCTTTTCTCTCATTTTTAGGGTTAGGCGTGGAATGTGTTCGTTCTGTGCCGTGAAACGGTTGCTGCTGTTAGGTGGAGGACCCACACCTGCATACCAGTGTTGACAGCTCATAAGTACCGAAGAAGCTGATTTCTTTTGTTTCCCTCGCCAAGATGCCCAGCGAGAGCCTCCAAAGTAGCAGTGGGGTGGCGGAGGAGCCTGCCTTAAGGGAGGGTAAGGGTGGGGCACAGAGCCCTCACTGCAACTCCTTGCACAGGGCTGTAGCTACCGCAGTGACCTTCGATGGAGAAGCCACCACCGAGAGACGGAAAAGGAGGAAGAAGGAGTCCCGCCCAGAATCGATCATCGTCTACCGATCGGGGAATGAGAACAAGGTGGATGAAGAACAGGTGGATGAGGATGGGGGCGAGAGAAGCTCAGAGGAAGGTTCCAAGTTCTTGGGACACTCTGCCGATGGTAAATGCCTGGGAGCAAGTGGTCTGTGGTTCATCAGAGTACGAGGAAAGGGGCTTCTGTGGCTTCCTTCACAATGGGAAGTGTTACACGCAGCTTGTGACTTCGACCCATTAGCTGCTGAGTTTTAGTGGGTGATCAGCTACCCTTTTAATAGCTTGCAGAGGGTAGTCAAAGTCCAAACACAGCTATATCTTGCAGCCGGTTCTTTATTCAATAACATGGTCTAAACATAATCCCTGCCCGCATGTGATCCAGATGGCCAACCTTGAGAGCAGTTGGTCATGTGGCGGGCAGAGTTCTGGCAATGCATAGTCGCTACTGCTGGACTTGCGTTGTTAATCTCGAAAATCCTCGGTGCACAAGTCTTCACTTTATATTGCTGAGTTTTCATCTTGAAGTTATAACTGGGTGATGTTAACTGTTGAGCTGAACTCATTCGATCCAAGGTCATTAGGTTAGTTTCAAAGACCCCAACCCTCACCCTCCTGAGTTTGTCCCAGTGTATGGTATTCTCAAATAAGCAGGTTCCCACTCACAGGTCTGTTGAGCTTTCAGGGTTCCTGGAGCAATTAAAACAAAGTCTCAAAAATAAATAATTTGAGTCTTGGCTTTCAAGCATATTCAAAATAGCCATTGCTCTAAAAAAAATAAATTATTACATTTCTTTCTTACCTTTCCTCCAAGGAGCTCCTCCCTTCCCTTTTTAATCCTCATAACAACCCTGTGGGGTAGGCTGAAAGACAGTGACTGGCCCAGTGAGCTTGATGGCTGCATGAGGCTTTGAACCCTGGTCTCCCTGGTCCTAGTCCAACATTCTCAACTGCTACACTTACACTACACTCTAGTCCCAGCTTTTCAAGCTGTCCATTAGCTCTGCTTCCCGTCTTTTTAAGCAGATACATCCACGCCATTCTCACCACCACAGATTCTATCCCTGGTCTTTGTCTTCAGCCCATTTAGGTGAAGTAACCAAACAATCATTATCCCACACATTCACTAAACTTTCTCCGTACAGTATATATTCATGCCCTAACAGAAGCAGTTCTCAAATGATGAGTTATTTCTTGGCCTTTGGTGTCTCCAACAATAAATCTGGAGGTTTTTCCTGCTTTTGGTGTCTGAAAAACGTAATTCTTGGTTGTCACGATCTAGAGATGTATCATTATTTGATGAGAAATATTGGGGAAATAAAACCAGGAAGTTTTCAGTCTGATCATACATAGAGTTACGTGCACCTAAAACCCTTGTTCTTGACACACTCAACGTCACATTATTGTATGTGGGTGTGATTTATTAATTATTATTTTTGGACTAACATTCAGCCTTATGCACACTAGCATGGGAGTTAATCCTATTGAACACAGGGGGACTTACCTGTGAGTAAATATCCTAATTTTAAATTCATGGCTGTGTGCTTTTGAACTACACATTCTTCATTAGGTATAAACATTCAGAGCACAAATACAAAATATAAAATAAGCATAAAAGAGCAGATAGCTGGAGCATATTATGTTAATTGGATTACAAATAACTAAATTAGCAAAGTGACTGAGAATTCACAGACCTCCCTGGAGCAAAATGACTCAGAATTTACAGTCCAAACTCCCCGAGGACTGTTTATAAACCTTAAATGTCTCCCATTAGTAATCTTTTTTCTAAACTAAAAAAAAAACCCCAAACACTGGTTCTCCTCATAGAGGAGCCCCAGCTCTATCACAATTGCTTTGATGGTGCTTTTCTGTACCGTTACCTATATCTTTACCATTAACAGAAATCCTCTGTGATATTAGGGGACCAGACTAGTATTAGTATTCCATATATATAGCACAGGAATGGGGAAGCTGTGGTTCTTCAGTTCTTGTTGGACTACAACTCTGTTCGTCCCAGACAATTAGCCATACTGGCTGGGGCTGATGGGAGTTGTAGTCCAACAATATCTAGAGGATCACAGGTTCCTCATCCTTGATGTAAGTCATTGTGCTATTTAATGTTTTAAACCCATTTCCGAATAATTCTGCCGTTTTCACTGCCACTGCGTACTGAGTTGACAGTTTTCAGCAACTGTTCACAAACTTTATTTTATTGGTCTCTGTTTGCATAACTTTTAAAAAAATCTCATTTTCTTGCCCATTCACATGGTTTTGAGAGATCAACTTGGGCCTTTTCCCCATCTGCTTTAAATTTCATCATCCTGAATATGTTGGTGTCATTCACAAACTTGGTTCTCCCCTCACACCTGATAATTTATAAATGTCAAATTGTACTGGTTCCCCACTGTCTATATCCCTCCATTATGAAAACTGTCATTTTATTCTTACTTCAGCTTTCTGATCTTTAACCAGCATGTTTTTTCCATCTATTTCACCAGCACGTGAGCAAATGGTAACCACAAGAAACCTTGCTGTGCCACCCAAACTTAACAAAACCATGGTTAATCTCTACTATGGTTTGTTGAAAAGCCAACTTGAAATCATAATTTAAGAAGCTGGGCTATTTCAAGATACCATAGTTGAGTGAGCCACAGTTTAGTATTAGGATGTAGTAGTTAATTTTAAATGGAAGCATAGCTTCTGATTTCCTCACAAGGTGATGTATTTGTTTCACCCCTTCCTCATTTAATCCTCAGAACATCCCTGTAAGGTAGGCTAGGCTGAGGGGTGGTGACTAGCCCAAGGTCACCCGTTGAGCTTCATGGCTGAGTGGAGATTTGAACCTTGGTCTCCCAAGTCCTTGTTTGACCTCTAAGCGCTACGCCACACTGGCTCATTAAAGACATAAGGGCAGTGCAGGACACGGCTGGTTTTCCCAGGTCAGTTAGGAATTCTGCACAGGAACATAGGAATCTGCCTTATATGGAGTTGGACCATTGGTCTATATCTAACTCAGTACTGTATACATTGCTTAGCAGAGGCTCTCCAGAGTTTCAGTCAGGGGGTCTCTCCCAGACCTAACTGAAGATACTGGGGATTGAACCTGGGGCCTTCTACCTGCTAGTCAGGTGCTCCTATCACTGAACTGTTGTGTTATTTCAATGTTTATCCCATCGTTCCTAAGAAGCTGAAGGCAGCTTTTTATACTGTGTCACTGTTTGGTGCAGAGAAGGAATTGGTTAGCAATTTGTCAGCTGCCCCCGCATTGTTTTATTTCGCCTTAAGGCATGCTATATGGTTCAGTTGCTTGAAATATGTTGTTGAGAGAGCTCCTGAAATGAGCATCTTGCCAAATAAGTGTGAAGGAGCTGGAGCAAATTACCTAGTTTCCCCCTGTACCGAGACAGGATCCCTTGAACCTGCACAACCCTAAAAGATTAACCTATGTGCCGTTTATATGCTGTGTGCAGAGCTAACAACGTTGCATCTTTTAGGGTTGTGTTTGTAAAGTCAGAAGCTTTGGTAAAACCAAACCGAAATGCCTCAGACAGTTTTTATTCTTTGCCGTTTTCCAAAATAACTCTTACAACACTGCGGAAAATGCCATTAAGTTCTGCTTTAGT
Source organism: Darevskia mixta (assembly GCA_034641385.1). NCBI lineage: Eukaryota > Metazoa > Chordata > Lepidosauria > Squamata > Lacertidae > Darevskia > Darevskia mixta. The sequence continues at coordinate 5,550,872 of JAWWNH010000001.1, read as the reverse complement.
TTTTTTTGTCTTGAACTGATTTAGTTTCTCTTTCTTCCTAGGTTCTTGGGCCATGCCATTAGATAGCAGATATGTTACTTTAACTGGCACCATCACGAGAGGAAAGAAGAAAGGCCAGATGGTGGACATTCATGTTACACTCACGGACAAGGAGCTGCAGGAGCTGGCCAGGTCGAAAGAGCCTCCCAAAACAGACATCCCTGAAGGGAAAAAAGCTTGTGAGGTTGGGCTTTCTAAAGGCCCTCATGTCCTTCTCTGGAGCCTCACCTGTCTCCCCATCATATTCATCATGTCCTTTGTGGTGTCCTTCTACTATGGCACCATTGCTTGGTACAATGTCTTCCTGGTCTACAACGAAGAGAGGACCTTCTGGCACAAGATCACCTTCTGCCCTTTCCTAATTATCTTCTACCCCATCATCATCATGGTGGTGTCCTTCTCTTTGGGCCTCTACACAGCAGTGACACAGATCTCGTGGGCCTTTGGGGATTGGTGGCATGCCGTGAGGGATATGGAGAAAGGATTCTGTGGCTGGCTGTGTAGCAAGATGGGCCTGGAAGACTGTTCCCCGTACAGCATTGTTGAGCTACTAGATTCTGACAATGTCTCCGGGAGCTTGTCAGCCAAAGGCTCAGCCCAAGGTGAAGAGATTTCAGCTGTCTGAGCCTTTGCTTTAAGTGTCTCTAACTTTTCATGTTCACTTGCATTGCAAATGTACTTCGGGTGGCATGCATGTACAGTCGAGTCTTAGGGAATAAAGCCAATTCAAACATTTGGGGTGGGGCATGGGGAGAAAAGAGGGACAGTCCTTCCTAGATGGTACCACTTCAAAACCAAGGGGTGATTGCAAGTTTTAATACTTTCCCCATCCTGCCCCCATCAAAAATCATCTTGTGAAAAGCTAAAGTGTTCAAGGAAAGTTCCAGCCTAGCTGTGTTTTTGATTTCCTATTATGCCTGACCTACCCAGACCCAGTTTATACCACTTCAGGCTACAGATGAAGAGTCGCGTGTTTGAGTAAATTAAATGTCTTCCTGTACATTCAAAAGCAGCACATAATTGAGAAGAGTAAACTGAAGCCATCTCTTCTGACATGTCTCTCCTGTGTGTGTAGGAATTTGTTTTTTTGTGAGATGACATCCAACCCTCACTCCCTATCCACTGCCTGATATGGTTCATCCCAGGTGCAGCTTTGCCACTCAAGTCTACTGATTGTACAAACTGGCATTTAGATTCTCGAGCGAATATGAAGTGCCAACGTTCTTGGTGAAGAATCTCCCATTCTTTATAAGATGACCATTCATGACTGGCTAATAATACTGCTGATCTGATCAGTGCTCTTTGTTGGGTTTTATTAAAGCACACGGTTCAGTGACAAAAAGTCTGTTGTTTGGCAGGGGGTGTTGCTTGGTTGGGAGGGGCGGGGAAATAATAAAATTTGCCCCCGAACATTTTTATTTTGCAAACTGGATCTTCCAGTGTGAACATGCAGATGCAATCTTCCCTTTGATGCCTGCCTTCCTTGTGTTGAAAAGCAGGGGCTAACAGGTGCTATGGGTAATGACTGCAATCTGAAATGCACAGAGTATGTTGCATTAAGACAGGGCCCAGGCACAACTACCCATAGCCTGTGATGCTGTAGGAGGCTGTCTTAAAAACTAGAGTCCCAAGAACGCTCTCCAGGGAAAGAAGCAAGGAACCTGAACCCTCCAAGCCCTATCAGTCCCTCCCTTATTTTACCCGACCCCCAAAGAGTTTTTCAGTGGTCTGTATTCCCCCCCCCCTATTTAGTCACCACAAATTTTAAATCTATGTAATGTTTGTTAAAAGGTGTTAAATCTAGTGTCTAGTTTAGCCAAGCTGAATTAGAAGTTTTCCTTAATATAATGTAATCGAATGGGGTGGGGTGGGGTGGGGGGGAAAGAGGCACGTGTAAATCAAGTTATGTTTGTGTAAGTAATTAGCACAAGCCTTATTGATTGCACAGATTATATAACGAGGGAGAGGGAATTGATATCATAAATGTTACAATAGAGTGCTCTTTCTTACTGTTTGTGTAGGGCAAATACTGTGGTATTTGGGGCTGGTAATTACACAGGGACACGGGTGGCACTGTGGGTTAAACCACAGAGCCTAGGGCTTGCCGATCAGAAGGTTGGCGGTTCGAATCCCCGCGACGGGGTTGCTTGGACCCTGCTACTGCCAACCTAGCAGTTCGAAAGCATGTCAAAGTGCAAGTAGATAAATAGGTACCGCTGCAGCGGGAAGGTAAACGGTGTTTCCGTGCGCTGCTCTGGTTCGCCAGAAGCGGCTTAGTCATGCTGGCCACATGACCTGGAAGCTGTACGCTGGCTCCCTCGGCCAATAACGTGAGATGAGCGCTGCAACCCCAGAGTCGGCCACGACTGGACCTAATGGTCAGGGGTCCCTTTACCTTTAATTACACAGCACCTACATAAATGTTCTGTTTTCTACTATGCATTATTGGGCTTTCTTGCTCCTTAGTCTACTGCAGTTTTCCCTAACCCGGGTGCCATCCAGATGTTGTTGGGTTCTTCCCTTTCATCAGCCGCAGCCAATATGGTTGCTGGAGTCCAGAGCATTTGGAGACCACCGGGTTGGGGAGGCCTGATCTGTTGACCCCTGTGGGATAAGCAAGGTTGAGCCCAAGTGCTGGTGCTATTTGTATTTGCCTTTCTGAGCTGTAGATTCTTCTCTTATCACAAGCTTTAGTCACCTAATGCTGCAAAGTGTCTGTAAAGCTTACTAACTTTATTAAAAGTCATGCTGTAGTTGAAAAGCACAATGTTATTTCCTTCCTCCACTCACAATGTATGCGGATTGTGTGCCATTGGGTGTGTTCAGATATAACACTATTTGAGGAGTGGTGCCTTTTGGAAAGTATGTTTGTCACATTCTGTTCAAACAAACTTATTTTCTTTCCAGATCAACCTCGGGGTGGGGGTGGGGACAAGGCAATTCTGCAATTTTGTATCATAAGGTGTCTGCGCACAGCACTGACTGGCTGATACCTGTGACATTACCAATCCATTCCTCCCCTGTCCAGAGCAGTTTTGCAACTTCAAAAAAACTTTTTTTAAGGTGACCAGGAACACTTAAAATCACAAATGTGTATGAAGTTTTAATAAAAAAATTCTTTAACAGGTCAACAGCCTGCCCAAGACATGGCAGGAGGAGGTGCAAGACTGATGACTAAATCTGTGTTTTAGTCATTGATAGGTGCATCCATCATTTTATATTAGAAGTGGGCAGAATGTATCTCAGGATCTACTGGTGGAGCTCTAGAGAAGTTGCAATAGGTCCCTGTACCACCCACCCTGGTAAATTAGGCTGTAGAAAGGAAAACCTTTGGAAAACCAGGACTGGATTTTAGTGTGAAAGGCTTGCGAGCTCAGTTCTCTTACATTAATCACAATGTCTTGATTGGGTGTGTGCTGAGAAGTAAACTTAATTCTCCTTGTATGTTCACTCTCATACTTGGCTCTAGTTGGTGCATCTTGAGGTTCTAGTAAAAACTAAAGTAGATCATGCAAGGTTGAAGGCTGCCCACCTCTGATTTAAAGTGTGGATGAAGTCAGGGGGAATTCTGTGGTGGATCCTGCTTTAATGATACATCTGTATGCACCCACTGTTAACTTGCTGGACTTCCCCAAAGAGGCTACCAAGCTGAATGTGTCTAGTTACTCCCACGTTTGTATTGGGATATTTAAATACTTTCCCCCTAATATTTATTTATATCTTTCTGTCCCGCCTTGATCCTTGGCCTCCAAAGTGTACCCTTTCCCCTTTACTTCCTTGACTTATATTAAAGTGCTATGGATGGTGACGCTGTACTTATCATTTCTTCTTTACCTTTTTCTTCTACCTTCTTTCTTGAGATGCTTTCACTCCCCCTCTCGCCAACCTTCCCAATAAGCCGTTCTACAGTGAGGCATAGACCTTATTGATCTCTTTTCTTTAAAACCTAATCTATTGTTATTACAGATTAATGTTCTGCTGAAGTTGGTGGCATTTCTTACATGTGTTTTGGAACATCAGGAAATATGAGAAACCAGACACAGAAGATTTATCGTTGTTACTGTCCCAGTACAGTTCATCAGATGAGTTTAACAGGATTTCAGCCAATTTGTATAGGAAGACAAATTTGTCTTTCATAAGATTAAAATAAAAAGCTCTTTCAATGTTTCTGATAAAAAGCCTCTGTTAAACCATGGGATTTTTTTTCTTCAAAAAAAGTTAGGAAAATGCTACGCAAATATCTGCCCTTGTGACCTCTCTCCCTCCCTCATTCTTAATTGCACATATTATTTAAGTGAGACCTGGGAGCCTTCTGGTTTGTGTACTGGTGCCTTACAGTAAATCAGGAAAACAAATGTTCTCTGTCTCTCAAGGCTCAAGCATAGCTCCATCCCCAAGCAGTTTCTTGGTTCTTCATGGCCTGACCATCATATCAATTAAGGAAAAGCACTTATGGACCTTCAGGCACTGGTGGACTACAACTCTCAACATCCCTCACCACTGGGAATGCTGACTAGGGCTGATGGGAGTTGGAGTCCAACAACATCTGGTTATATTTTAGCCACCCCGAGATACTGGGCCTGACCAGGAAGCATGTGTCAGTGTTGCCTGCGAGGTATGTACAAATTCCTGTGTGTGAATGAGAATTTGGTGGCATCCATAGTCATTTCTGTAGTCTGTAAACTTAAGTCATAATTCAGGTTTGCTCGATACCACACTAATGTTGACACCGGCTGTTTGGGGGAGGGTGCCACATAGCTGCAGTGTGCAGTGTGGCTGGCGCATTTGAGCAGGTCTGCTTCCATGAGAGCGGGAAGGGAAGTCCCATTGGGGAAATGGACATAATTTCACACACATGAGTTAATAACAAGGGTCAGCAAACTTTTTCAGCAGGGGGCCGGTCCACTGTCCCTCAGACCTTGTGCGGGGCCGGACTATATTTTGAAAACAATAAATAAAAAATGAATGAATTCCTACGCCCCACAAATAACCCAGATGCATTGTAAATAAAAGGACACATTCTACTCATGTAAAAACACGCTGATTCCCGGACTGTCCGCGGGCCGGATTTAGAAGGCAGTTGGGCTGGATCCGGCCCCCGGGCCTTAGTTTGCCTACCTATGAGTTAATTGAATACCACCCTATGTTTCTAGCATTTGTAGAACCTGAGATAATGTGGCAAAACACATAGGCACTGCTTTCATTTCTTTGTGGGAAACTAGCCTGCTCCCCACTTCCAGTATTTTGCTTTGTCTCCCCTTCCCAAAAGATTCCTGTAGATGTCCATGTCCAAAACTCGCCACCCAAGAGTCTGCTTCACTGTCAACATTTCTTACCATGGGGAAGTGTCTCCTATGAATTGTTTGCATTTCTGTCTTTATAAACTGCCCTGTGGTCCTCTGATAAAGGGTGGCATATAAATTTAATAAATAAATTATATATCCTCGCCTCAAAACATGAGAAAACACATAGCCAGTTTACCACACACCACATTGTGGTAATGGTACCAGAATGAGTAAATGTTTGTGGTATTACTCTCTATTTGGTATCTGCTGCATTCTAGGTGTCTGTTGCACTGCAGCAACAATCCAAATTGTAACAAGCCAGACGGATCTCAGTCTTTTGCAAACAGAAGCAGTTATTCCTGAGAGTTTGCCTGCCTCATTTTTAGTAAGTTTTAATCTGATTAAAATATTTGAATCAGTTGTTGTGTTCTAAAGTTTAATTAGCTTATGATGGATTTCCTGAACTGCATGCAGATATGCAGTTAGATCATGGCCTAAGGTAAGCAAGAATTATTTGGGGGCAAGTTGCCTTGTAGTTGGGATGCGGGTGGCCCTGTGGGTTAAACCACAGAGCCTAGGGCTTGCCGATCAGAAGGTCGGCAGTTTGAATCCCTGCAACGGGGTGAGCACCCGTTGCTCAGTCCCTGCTCCTGCCAATCTAGCAGTTCGAAAGCATGTCAAAGTGCAAGTAGATAAATAGGTAAACGGGAAGGTAAACGGCGTTTCCATGCGCTGCTCTGGTTCGCCAGAAGCGGCTTAGTCATGCTGGCCACATGACCTGGAAGCTGTATGCTGGCTCCCTCGGCCAATAGTGCGAGATGAGTGCCACAACCCGAGTTGGTCACAACTGGACCTAATGGTCAGGGGTCCCTTTACCTTTACCTGCCTTGTAGTACCTGGATTCATGCAAACGGGCATGCTGGTTAAACAAAATATTGTGGGTGGATTTTCAAATAGTTTAACAAAAAGGTTGTAGAAATGCATTAGCATTTTGTAGTGTGCATAAGGCAAAGGGATGCCTAAACTCTGGTAATATGAAAACTTCCCCAGCTACCATTTTGAAAACCATACTGATGCAGAACGAAATATGCAGTTTATTCCACAGGGTGAACAGAAACATCAACCACCTGTATAGAAGTTCTGTTTCAATTTCAGACCATTGGCACATGGTTTATTTATACACATTCATGAAATGGGTAGGCAGGGGATTCTTCTCCAGGTATGTGTGCTCAAATAGAGGAAGTAAATTGTGCACTTACATGCACCTCTGCAGGGAATCATCAATAACAGCTAGACAGTCATGGTGAGCTGCAGGTGGTAGCGTAGAGTACAGTGCATAATAAGTGTTTAAGGAAAGCTGCTACAGATAAGGCAATTCTGTAGCCAGCAGATCTATCTCATGCTGGGGTGTAAGACCTTAAAAAACCATATTTCAACAGATACTTTTTCAAACCCCCAGGTGTTTTGGAAACCTCTGTATAGACCACCTGCTAATTTCTTGCAAAATGATTGAAGCTTTCCGCCCACCCACCACCCACTCCTATTTCTTAAGAGTCTGGTTGTTCCAAAAACATGGCAAATGGTGAGGGACTTGTCCAAAATTGTTCACATCACCTGCTGCTTTGTGTATTTTCCATTTGAACTTCAGACAGCCTACACAAGGATCCCATCATGGAGAAAATGGAAAGTGGTCTATTTAACTGTACACAGAATCCATTCACACATATCTGGACCACAGTGTCCTGCAGCATTACAGCTGCGGCTGTTTGAGATAATGTGCCTTTTCTTCGGATGCAACTGGAGGCCTATTCTTTTCGTTCTCTTGTAAAGTGGCCAAATTAAGTTTAGCCTTGGGCAGTTTTGCCTGAATCACTGCTTCAGCCCAGGGTGGAACTTGTTCAAGTTTGTTTAGTTAGGATACCAAGGGCATCTTCTTTAAGGAATGATGGGAAATGAATAAGATTTCCTCTTGGGTTATCAGATTTCCTCCCTCCTTTAAAATTGCATATATTTAACAGGATACCATACTCTGCAAAAGGAAACTGCAATTTAATCTAGCAGATACTATACACAGACATTTACCAGTAGTTTTTTAAAAGTGGGTGACCAAACCTCAGTGTTTCCAAATGAACTCCCACATTTTAACAAAAGTTATATTCCACTTAATCAACCCAAACCTCTAAAGTGGCTTACTAATAATAATTTAATAATAATTTATTATTTATACCCCGCCCATCTGGCTGGGTTTCCCCAGCCACTCTGGGCGGTTTCCAACAGAATATTAAAATACAATAGTCTACTAAACATTAAAAGCTTCCCTAAACAGGGCTGTCTTCAGATGTCTTCTAAAAGTCTGGAATAATAATAATAAATAATAACATAAAACAATATAAAATATTCATAAAAGATACTGATAAAAATCTTTAAAAACAAATGGACATAAAATCTAAGAAAAACCAGTAGTACACTCCCAGGAAGTGTTAATTAGAACTGCAGCATGAACATCCTCTTTTGTGTCAACACATCTTTTTACTCCTTCCTCTCTCCTTCTTGTCCTCATCTTTGGCGATCACTCGTAGCAGAGTAAGATTGTCCATGAACACGGTTTTCACTGTGAGTCCGTGACTGTAGAGGCCAATTCTGGAGCTACACGTCCTTCCCCACTGGGGACATAGGTTTCTGGGTGGGAGTTGATCATGGTGAGGGTTTGCCAAGTGTGCCTTCTTCTTAGCGCGTTTCTCCCTTTCATCCTGAGTTTGAGCGTCTTCAAAACCCATGACCCCTTTGGTAAAGGCTGTTCTCCAATTGGAGCGCTTGCAAGCCAGTGTTTCCCAGTTGTCCGTGTTTATACTATATATTTTTTAAAGATTTGCCTTGAGAGAGTCTTTAAACCTCTTTTGTTGACCACCAGCATTACGCTTTCTATTCATAAGTTGGGAATAGAGTAGTCGCTTTGGGAGACGATAATCAGGCATCCGCACAACACGACCAGTCCAATGAAGCTGATGTTGAAGAATCAGGGCCGGATTTAGGTTTGATGAAGCCCTAAGCTACTGAAGGTAATGGGGCCCTTTATATGTCCAGCTGTCCTTTGTCAACAACAAATTGTCGCTGTTGGTAAATTATGCTATATGGTAATTTATGGACCTAATAGGAATCTAAAGCCATTTGCACATAACAAAATATGTATTTTATCAAAGTAATTGTTGAACTGAAATACAATTAAGTATATTAATAGTGAAATAATTATTAAGCTCTAACTTCAAATGATTTTTTATTCCTAACAAACTTAATAAGGCAAACACATTGGCATTTGGCAATAACAAAAGTTCCTTTAGAAACACAATTTACAAAGACTCATAATCTAGTCTCTAGAAACTTGCTATAACATGAAATAATAATAGGTGCAAATATATGATGCAAACAACTAATAATTATAAATAGCAGAATTTAGGCACCCTATATATAGAAATGAGCAAACCAGTGATATTTTAGGGAGCAGGCTAGCAGACCATTACTTACATCACAGGAGCCTACACAACACAAAACACTGTTGCTGTGTGTAGGTTTTATTTTATTTGTTTTATTTATCTTATATTTTGGAAATGTACATCCAGTTTTTTCCCTTTAATTTTTTTGGGGGGCCCCCAAGAGAGTGGGGCCCTAAGCTATAGCTTGTTTAGCTTATACGTAAATCCGGCACTGTTAAATCATTGCAGGAACTACTAGCGTGCATTACAACTGCAGCCTGAGCATCCTCTTTTGTGCCAACGCAACCCTCTCCTCCTTTGTAACCGCAACTCCTCCGGCCCTCCATCCTTCTTCCTCCTCCATCTGGGCTGCGACCACGAGGGGCCGCTGTGGGGCTCGCTCACACGCCGGCGCCGAGACCCACTTGGCCGGATACTGGCCGAGAGACTCCGGAAGGAAGGGACGGCGGAGCCGCGGAAGACGGAGCTCGAGCCGCTTCTGGCACGATGTCGCGGGGGGCGAAGGTAACGCGCGGGCGGTGGGTGATGAGAGACGGAGCCGGCCGGCCATGCTGGTCCCCTGCAGGCGCTTTCCCCCAGGAAGAGGCGCGCGTCGCCCTGACAGGGCTAATGGGAGGCTTCCCGCCTCTCTCTCTCTCGACTGCTTCACACGGGCTCATCCCCATGCCTTGCGCTTCCGTTCAAGATGCTTTGCGATTGGAGTCTCTCCCTCCCTCGCTTAATAATGTATCATCATTATTATTATTGTAGGTGAAAGTGGGGCTTCTAGTCCTCAGTGAGGTGTGGGTTTTTGGGGGGGGGGTTACCTATGATCAGATTATCCCGGGGCGACCCCCCCCCCCGCTCCGAAATGTTTCATATATAGAATCAGGATTGCATCCTGCTTTTCAGGGGCAGATAAGTCTGCACAAAGCGGATTGCGATACAAAATGATTATTATTATTTATTACTGTGCATAGCTTATCAGAAGTAAGACCCATTCAGTTCAATGGGATTTACTCGCATGTAAGTGTATATAAGATTTCAACTTGCAGTTAGAACCAAGTGATGCCTTGTCTTCCATATTAATCAAGGGGGTGATTATGCACAGTATGGTTTTTACACACACACACACACACACACACACACACACACATCTTGTTCACGTATAAGAAACTTACCTGTTGGGATCAAGCAGTAAAATTGTGCGCAATGCCCACTCCCCCAATTCTTCAGAGCAGATAGAAGGGGTTGCACGGGGATGGAAAGTCCTATTGCACAGGCAGAAGTCCTTGAACTACTGGGACATGTTAGTTGGACGCAACCTCTTAAATTCTATAATAACATTATTATGTAGTTATTTAGGTACTAATATCCCACTTTTTGAGGGGAAAGCCACCATAAAGCAGCTTTCTATGTAGCAAAGCTTGTATAAATACAATATAAAAACAGTAAACATGCAGTTTAAAAAACCTAAACTATTAAATTTAAAAAGCCAAACAGTTCTTCCAGTTCTGTGACTTCAGCATCCAAGACATGAACAAATATATTTGAGAAGTTTAGGACATGGAGGAACCTGATTTTTTAAAAAATGGATTCCTATAGTTTGAGTAAAGGTGGGTTATAAATATTGGGTTGGATCCAACAGTATTGCTCAGCTGAGTGATTGTAAAGCTTCAGTGGTGCAGGCAGAGCAAGCATTTTCTGCTCAGGAGGGCCCTCTGACCCAAAATGCATAGATTGAATAAACTGAATACTGTAAAGAAAAAATTATGGGTCCCCCCTATATAAGCAATCCATTTTTACCCTTACTGCATTAAACACATTATTTCTGTCGTAAAAGCCATTTTACAAAGCTAATTGGACTTTTTTCTCAATCCTGCTGGGAGTGTGTACAGTGGTACCTCGGGTTACAGATGCTTCAGGTTACAGACTCCGGTAACCCAGAAATAGTACCTAGGGTTAAGAACTTTGCTTCAGGATGAGAACAGAAATCGCATGGCAGTGGCAGTGGGAGGCCCCATTAGCTAAAGTGGTACCTCAGGTTAAGAACAGTTTCAGGTTAAGAACGGACCTCCAGAACGAATTAAGTTCTTAACCTGAGGTACCACTGTATTGTGGTTAATTTTTCTACAGTGTTTTTGACAAGACAGGTAGAAATTTTGAAAACAATCCTGTGTATGTCTGCTTCTGAGTAAAGTAGTAAAATCCATTAAACTGAGCTGGGTAGGTGTACTGTAGAATGTTACAGTTCAAGAAATAGGTGCTTGTATGATTTTGCCTAGCCATATTATAGTTCAGCTTGTTCTTTTCCTTTCTGAAGGCAGCAGTGGTCCTGTGTATGGATGTCGGCTTTTCTATGAGCAATTCTGGTCCTGGAGAAGAATCTCCTTTTGAACAAGCCAAAAAAGTGATGACAATGTTTGTGCAGCGACAGGTAAAAGAGCTCAGAAGGGTGGGACAAACACTAGAAGTTATAATAAAGATGAAGCTGCTGCAGAAAACTCACAGCATGATGACATCAGAACAGGGCTAAATTTCACTTCATGTGAAAGGGAATAAGTAAAACTTAAAACAGGCCTGCAGTGTTTTGTTAACTTTATAAACCAGGGGAAATAAGGCAGAAATGAATAGGAAAGAAAGAACTCCGATGGGATAGAAGACTGGGGCAGCTTCAGGGGCATTGAGGCTGTTGCCCCTGCCTGTGGTTTACAATTTGTTGCACACCATCCATGTCTCCCCTCAGCTTCATACTTCTTGAAGTTACATAGGTGTAACAGAAATACAGAATGTCTACCCCACTTCTTTGATAATGCATTCTTTTCCACCAATCCTTTTGGTACATTGATTTTTCCTACCATTATTTCAGTTTTCAACTTACCGTTAAAACTGCCTCTTCTGCTTTTTTTTTGGGGGGGGGGGCAAAGTTCTGTAACTGTATTTTCTAGCCTCGGGAATTGTTTCCAGATATTGAACTGTAGTTCCCATAACCGTTTGGTAGCTGACCACAGAACCTAAAATGTCATTTAAATATGTTTTATATATGATGCAGATAAGGTAGGAAAAATGAATCGGTAGTAATCTGAAGCTGAGTAGCAAAGTTTATACTAATTGCTTTGTATCTGCACTGGCATCTTTTACCATCTGCAGGTGTTTGCTGAGAGTAAAGATGAAATCGCCTTGGTTTTATTTGGCACAGAGGACACTGCAAATAGCCTTGCCAGCGGGGACCAATATCAGCATATCACTGTGCACAGACACCTGATGATGCCGGATTTTGATTTGCTGGAAGACATACAAAATATGGTTCAGCCTGGCTCTGAACATGGGGACAGTATCCTTTATGAATGTTGAAAATCTTTTCACCAGATTACAGTTGCATGGAAGATTGGGAATTTATATTTTAACTGTGTCTGGAATTGCCACATTAACTAACTCCTAGAACCCTTATTATTTAAGACAAACTTATTTGGCTCGGTGGGCCAGATTGTTATTTGTCTCACCCCCACAGAACACCGTTGACAGGTGGGCAGGACATGGTATCATTATGGTGTCAGATGATTGACAGGTGGTTTATCCCTCCTACCTGTCAAAGTCTCTTGCACGGCACTTCCCAAGCACCTGACATCCAGCTGAGTGTGGGGTGCATGGCACTTCGGCGACTTCATTATCGGCAAAGCTTTTTTCTACAGGGGTCCTCAGTTGTGCAGCCCACCCAGCAGTGTTAAACTCACGGCCCATCAGTGACTTTAATCCTGCCAGTGACTTGACCCTGCTGTCTGGAGGGATTGGTGGCATGATCAAGATTCTTGGGGGAAACTCGCGGAACAAATCCAGTCATGTCTTTACCTGCCTCACATGTGACTTCAGGTGTGGGGCAGAGGGGCATGAGTAGGGGGAAATGACTTCACAGGCCAAAGCAGGACTAATGCATTGTTTCCCACCCCTGATTTAAGTGCCAAGGGATGTAGGGCCCTTTGGCAGTGTCGGCCTGGCTCTGCAAGGTCTGGGTGAAATTCACCCCAGCACCTAGCTGAGTGGGGTCATTTGGTGCTGCTGACTTGCATCTAGTAAATAACTAAGTGTCTACTCATAAGAAAGCTGCACCGAGTTCAGTGGACCATACTCCCAGGTAAGGGTGTGTGGGGCTATAGTGGGGCTATATCTAGGCAGCCAGGGCTCCTCTAGATGATAAGATCTTTTTGCACCAGGTCAGTGAAGACCACTTGCTTTTTAAAATTCTCCCATATATACAGAACTCCCTGTGCGCCTTTTGGAATGTATTATAAAAATTATAAATAAAACAGGTTCTATTTACATAGAACATGGGCATGAGCGTCCAGGATTTTGTGGGGGGGCAGAACCTCAGATTTGTATTGATTTGTATTGATTTTTACTTATTGGGGTGCAGCTGTCCCCCTGCCCCCTGGCTACGCCCATGGGGGAAGCCACAGAAAGGAAACTAGGTCAGAAGGGGGTCACAGTTGGAAAATGGTTGGGAAACACTGCCCTACAGGGCTGTTATTGAGATACGTTAAATGCTTTGAACACTTCAGGTGCGTTAAATGTGAAATATTACTGTGACTAGGGCTGCACAGTAATGACTGTATCCTGGCCAGCATGTATCAAATTGTGGGTTTTTTAAAAATTAAAGTGTATTTTCTTAATGTGCTTAGTTCTTGATGCTCTTGTTGTTTGCATGGACTTGCTCCAAAAGGAAACAATGTAAGTACCGGAATATCGGCCCACAACTGCCCTTAAGGATTGTGAAACTCAGTTTTGAAAATGGATCTGACTCCATTTTAGTGTTGGGACATTATCTTACTATGGAAGGAGTGTTTTTGAGATAATGAATACTGAAGGATTCTGACTGATTACCACATTAGACAGCTTAGTAAATAGGGCTATTTTGGGATAGCCTTCAGGACATTTTTAGTTTAATTTTGTAAAGGAAGTGTTAGTACCTCTCAACCAGCTTTTGTGGACCCAAATTCACACTGAGATAAAGAACTGGAAGTTCTTTGAAGAACAAAATGACATTTACTCTTAATATACAGTATGACAAACTGAAAATGAAAAGTATTGGGTTTCCCTTGCCTCTCTGCTCTGTTCATTTGTTTTCACTGCTGAACTTTAGCCACTTAAGTCTTTCATAGCCCATTTTTGAAGTTTGCTTTCAGGTTAATTGGGCACTTGTTCAGCAGCACAGTGCTAAGAATCAGGTCTACGCTAATGTAAAAATTGCTAATTTTCATTTACTTAAGTGTTGGAAAATCAGCTCACCTGACACTGGAGTACTTTCCATGATTGATATCAAGTGGAATATAGCACTTGGTTAATTTTATTCAATATATTGTAAGAGCAGATGCTTCCCCCAATGAGAAATAAGGGGGGGGATAATTAAAATGGCAGTGCTATTTATTTATTTGTATTGATCTAGCAATTTTATATCCTGCCTTTCCTAACAGTTCAAGGTGGATAGCAAGAATAATAAAGTTTAGCATTTCATTAGAACCTTATACTTTGGTTAAGGTTAATTATGGCTTGTTTAAACATGTCAGCTTACCTAGGAGTTACCTAGGTCCAATCACATCCCTCTAAAATATGGTATATTGTGATGGCCAAACACAGAAAATACATGACTTGCTGTGGATTCATATTAATCATATGTGGCCTTACTAGAAGTATAAATTGCTCTTTGTAAAGAAGCAGTCAAAATATTGCAGCTGTCAAAATACCTGCGCTTTTGAAACTCTTTTATTTTTGCCTTCTCTTTTAGTGGGAAAAAATATGACAAACGACACATTGAAGTTTTTACAGACCTCAGTAGTCCCTTCAGTGAGGATCAACTGGATGTTATCATTGCTAACATGAAGAATACTGGTATTTCGCTTCAGTTTTTGTGAGTGAGGAGAGAACTATGAAATACTATTTCAACGCTGTCCTGTTCTAAGAAAGGGAATTTCATTTCTCTAACTCTAGCCTCCAATATAGCACCTGTTCTCAGAAAGGCACTAAAGATTTGTATAAGCAGGGCTATGTGTTCAAACAAAAAAACTTAACAAGTCTGCATCCAGAATAGTTGAATTCTGCAAGCTGCATAAATTATGCAAATAAAGCATTTTTGCATATTTTGCCCTTATTTGGGATATCTTATTCTGCAGATAGCACAAAAGTTCTGGGTTGTATACAGCCAGCATTCCTCTGCTGATAGATGTCAACTGTTGGAGGGCCTCAACCCAAAAGTGGGCAGAACCAGACCCCAAAGTGGGTGGAGTGAGACCCCCCCGGGTATGCCAAGGTGCACATACAGGCACCCACTGCTCCATGCAGATCAGCTGAGGAATGGTGGGGAAAGTAATTTTCATTCCCACAATTGCTCTCGGCTAGGCAGAACTTCTCTTCAGTCTGAAGAGCAAGGTGGGCATGGGGATTTCATCCCCATTGAAGCGCCGGGCTGGGTCAGGACATTTAAATCTCTTTCCCCCAGCCCAGCGCTTGTATAGGATGACTGGTGACAGTTTTTCTTAGAATCATAGCATTGTAGAATTGGAAGAAACCACAAGGGTCATCTAGTCCAACCCTCTGCAATGCAGGAATCCTGCCTACAGCTGTCCCTGGGTGGGCTTGAATCACCAACCTTCTGGTTAACAGCCAGATGCACTGACCCCATTGAGTCTTCTTGTGGTGTTGCTTATGCCATTATGGCTGGCAGGTCATTTCAGAAGCTTTTATAGGCTGGATCTTGCCTGTGGTTCAGCAGTTCTAGACCTTGGAGAATAGCTGAAATTCTCACGGGCCTTAATTCTACTCATCCATTGCTATATTTTGGATCCTTTTTTCTGCAGGAATACCCATATTTTTAGCATGCAAGCAAGCAACTGCTAATTGGGAACTTCCTTTATGTGCCTGTGCCTGGAAATGAGGCCCATTGAACCCAGTGGGGCTTACTTCCAAACAGATATGGCTAGGATTGCCCTGTTAATGTATTCAGAAAAAGACTATAGGTTGTGATTTGGCTCTTTCAGGAAGCAATATTAAGAAGAAATTATCTTAACTGTCATATGCCAGTGGCAATAATGATATTTAGACACCATTAATGCTGCAAAATAGACAAAGGGTGGCTAAAATAGTATGTAGTTTCATCTCTCCCCCCCCCCCCGCCCCTGTCCCCGTCCTCCACCTTTACTATGCTATGATCAATTACATAGATAGGATTGTTCTGTCTGATCAGAAGTAAGCTCATTGATTCCAGTGAAGCTTACTCCCAGGTTAATATATAGATTTTCATGCTCAATAGACGAGAAAGAAAACTGCTTTCACTCAGCTCACATCGCAAAATGCAAAAATTGGTAAGATGCAGTGGATGAAATCTGAAGGGCAGAAGTCCCAAAGGAAGCAGGCAAGCACAGACCATTGTGGTCATTCAGTGAATTAAGTGACTTGAAATGCACGGGGCAAGGAAACTTGGCTTTTCCAATGGGTGCTTCCATTCTTTAGGTCCTTTTATTGAAAGCTCAGAGCCAAACACATGTCATGTGAACTGCATATCTTAGCTTCCGTCTTCCTTCCTTTTTCTTAATGGCCATACTAGGAAGGGGGGAATTCTGCCCCAAGACATACAGGGAGGAGGGGTTAACCTTTTCACACCACATCACAGTCTTGGTGAAAAGTGCCCCCACCCCCCAAAAATATATTCCTTTCCCTTCTGCCATTTCTGGAAAGAAACTGCTCTTTGCCCCAATGGCCTTTTCCCTCTTGGGGTAATCAGCTGCTTGGGGAAGGGGGGCTTCCATGTGTGGGGAAAGGGTTAAATCCCCATTTCCCACTTGCCACTGCTCCAATTCTGATTTGACCTCCCCACACACTCCACTGCTGCAATTTTAAGGGAAAAAATGATACATTTAACATTATGTATAATTTGACTATTAGTTGTTGACATATAAATTACATCAAAAGATAATTTCATGCAGATGTATTATGCAAAATTCTTAATCCAATTTCTTTCCGCAGAGGAAAATACGTCAACTTTATTTATGAATACTCCAAGTTGGAGCTTTTAAAGATCCTATACAGAGCTAGTCATGTCACAAGTGACTAATAGTGTGGCAATAAATGAGCATCAGTGTGGGCTGGCTTGCTAAGGTTTCAGAATGACAATTGAACGTGCATCAGAATAAAGGGAGGATGCAAAGCGTCAATTCACATTTCCTTTCAGGAAAAAATAAAATAAAAGTCATTGAATTGATTTGTAGTCATTCTGGTGAATGACAAATGTGAATGGAAATTGCTCTTTATTGTCTTCTTAGCTTGCCATTTCCAGCGAATGACGAAGACGGAAGCGGGGACGCGGGGAACGGCGTGCATTTCAGTAGGGACCAAAACCCTTTTCCAAGGAAGGGGCTATCTGGGCAGCAGAAAGAAGGCCTTCAGATGGTGAGAAAGCTTATGTTTTCCTTTGCCAAAGAAGAAGGCCTGGAGGACATTTATACTTTCAGGTAACCTTTAATTGCTCCTGCTTCCATTATTAGAAACGTTGCTTGTATTTATTTCCCTCCCAGTTTCATGCCCACAGAGGTTTTGTTTGCATAAATTGGGCTTTTTCTCCTCCTGACACCACAGTGTTCCTTTACATAGAAGTATTTCCCTTTTCATTATGGTGGAACTTGGCTTCAGTGTAATGTTTTAGGTTCGTAAGGCCAAGCTGGATATTCAGCAGCAAACCTGGGCCTTAATAGCACTGGGAATAGCAGTGTACAGGAGAGCAGTGCTCATTATTTACTGATAATATTTGAGGCACCTCTTTGCTTGCAGGCACCTGCACATTAAAATAAAGATAGCTTAAAATCTAAAAATGTGTGTAAACACCTCAAAGCAAAACCAGCAAGCAGCAGCACACAAAAATAGCAAGGGAAAAATAATGCTAAAAAAGACAAGCTCTACTCACTGCTTTCCTCCCCAATATGTACAGTGGTACCTCGGGTTAAGAACTTAATTCATTCTGGAGGTCCGTTCTTAACCTGAAGCTGTTCTTAACCTGAGGTACCACTTTAGCTAATGGGGCCTCCCGGTGCTGCTGCACCACCGCCGTGCGATTTCTGTTCTCATCCTGAAGCAAAGTTATTAACCTGAGGTACTATTTCTGGGTTAGTGGAGTCTGTAACCTGAAGCGTATGTAACCCGAGGTACCACTGTAATTACAACAAACATTAGTATCCAAACCTATATCTGCATTGGATTTGACATTTTAAAAATATTTATTTTTGTTGATTTTTTTTATTGTTGGGAAGTTTCATGGCAAGCAGTTCACAACGGGAATAAACACCAGCCTAATGATATAAAATAAGTGTTAAACAAGCAAAAAAAAAAAAAAAAAAAAAAAAAAAATCAGCTGCGAAAGTTTATTGTTCATTGCTGTGGCTCTAAGCTGATCTGCCCCGCAGTCCAGTGAATTATTGGCTCTGTGAAGTGCTGACAAAGGCTTTTCTAAAGGAAAACATCTTCTGGTAGTGCAGTACTTCTAAGGGGGTAGTCAGCCAGGCATGTTTTTCTTATTAACAAGCTCCATACTGAGGGTGCCACAACAGAGAGGGCTCTACTACGCATCCTAACAGATTTTACCTGGGTGAAAAATAGCACACATTGCACTCCTTGCTCCTGCATCGTGCCATCCATGTACTTTTATCCAGCTGCGGCTCTCAGATATGTGTTTCATGGCTGGGATGAAAGCAACTGGTGAGCAATGAAATATCCGTCTCTGTTGCTGATATAACATTGCTGAGGTAGTAACACAATGACATGTTTTATGATATTGGACTAGTGCTGTTGCCACATTCCATCCTAACTATACTGGTACAAGTAGTGAGCTTCAAGGATTCAAGAATTCAGCAGAACTGTTAAAATGTCGGGAAAATAAATACCACAGTGTCATCAACCTTAATGTAACATGTACCGGTAACTGGATTCATGCACATTTCTGGATGTGGGAATAGTCTCTGTTGAAAATCACCTTGGCTTGAGATGATGTAAGGTGAAATTGAAGATCTGTCTGTGATAAACATGTATGAGCTAGCACATCGAACACATACATTACTATGATGTGAAGGTGTGAAAAATCACAGATAATGTATCTAGAACCAAAACATTTTCAAGACGACAATTTTGTTAAAACTAACATTCTTTTCCTGTGGGCAGTTAGTAAAATGTTTTACGGGATTCACCATATCACTTTCCCCTGTGTTTTGTCATTTAGAGAGAGTCTGGAGCGCCTTTCAGTGTTTAAGAAGGTTGAACGGAGACCTATGGCTTGGCCTTGCCAGCTCACAATTGGTTCTCAATTGCCAATAAGGATTGTGGCCTACAAAGCAGTAAGTTACAACGACCACTTTTGTATTTTTAGCACCATATTAGCATAATTGAACACATGCCAACACTGGTGCCAGTAGAAGGGAAGGAAACACAGCAGGGGTTAATTAGTTGTAAATTCAGATTCAACCGCAGTAACTGATTAGTATAGCTGCCTATTAAATTATTAAATCTGACTGCATAGAGAGATAGAATATGGTCGTTTTTCATAAAGCTCACTGTCTGGTTTCTGAAACTCCTATTCCCATGGAAAACCCAAGTGGTGGTAGTTGGAGAAACTGCATAGCAATGAATTCCTTCCATATTTCTCTTGGGGAACTTCTCACATTTTCAGGTAAAGTGTTCTTGTATATAGGACCACTGTAACTTTTTAGATCTGCAGTTTGCCTCCTGCAGTCACTAGAAATTAGTGCATTGTAGACTGTCAATCCATGATTATGTGCACCTGAAATTTCAGGCATTTTCCCAGTGTTTTCTAACTGTCAATATTGGCATATCATTGATGATCAGTGAAATAAATTTCATGTGTTCAGGGATATTTTTACTAGTGCAGTGTAAGTTGGCTGCTGTCTTATGCCTGGGAAAGGAAAGGGGGCCTTTGAATTGTTGCAGTGGATATCTAATCCCCAAGGGAGCAATCTAAACCCAAGATTGCTGGGATGAGCAAATTAGGATCCAGTGGGTCTCTAGTTAGCTAGCGGATTCCCAGCACAGCTGGGCTATGCTGGTGTAAGTCATTTGTCCTAGCTTAGCCGGGGATCTTATGCTGGCACAAACCCTGAAAAATGGGTGTTTCTGATGTTTGCTGGCGTATGCTGAATCCTAGCTCTGTTCAGTTCAGCTCAGTTGTAAGACCTGGCAACCCAATGGAACTCAAGCTGGCAAAAAGGGTGGTGTCAGTCTCTTATTTTAAAGGCTTGTTTTCCTCTGCCAGGCTTAGGCCAACTCAGCTGTCAGTAGTCTTGCTCCTGAACAGAGTTTAGATTGGGGTAATTTACTCCATCTTAATTCAAGATGGCACAAGTTCTGTTGGCTTGTCATACTTAGTATTGTTTTGCCTGTTAACATGAAATATCTTTTTAATTTGGATGTCAAGCTCACCGAGGAAAAAGTGAAAAAAACTTGGACGGTTGTAGATGCCAAGACACTAAGAAGAGAAGATGTGCAGAAAGAAACAGTTTACTGCTTGAATGATGATGATGAAACAGAAGTTCAGAAGGAAGATGTTATTCAAGGTATGACTTCTGCTTTGAGCACCAAGATTTTCCTGGTGAAGTATTTGCTTGCAAAAAAAAAGAAGTTACGTGCCATTTAGTGAATTGCATTTAG
Source organism: Darevskia mixta (assembly GCA_034641385.1). Lineage (NCBI taxonomy): Eukaryota > Metazoa > Chordata > Lepidosauria > Squamata > Lacertidae > Darevskia > Darevskia mixta. Next base: position 5,530,384 of record JAWWNH010000001.1, on the reverse strand, counting down.
TGAGCAAGCTCTGGGTTTGGTTTATCTGCAGAAGCATTGAGATGAAGGTAGAACAAGTGAAAGTAACATTGGTAACAGAGGAATTGTATATCCATTCCAGACAGGAGAGCACTGAAAATAGATTTGGGGCATGCATGTTTTGCTTAATACACAAAAGAATTTCTAGGGTATCAAGAGATACAAGCTTCATAAAATTATCTGATACCACGTAGGGAGATATTTAGAGGAAGCATGTCTTCCTTAGCCACCCCCCCAATCCCTTGAGCTGCAGTAGGACAGCCCTGCTTGCAGTTTAAAAGATGCTTGGTTGATATGTATGTTGCGTATGGAGGATGTGTGACAACAGGAGTGACACACACACATGCACACTTTGAATGCACTCTTGAAGGAAAAACTTGAGGTAGGAGGAGACACACCACATAGCTAACCTTCCTTCCATGTCTAGCTCCATCTCTGCTTCTGTCCATAGGCTGAAGGGAATCATGCAGCAGGCTTACCTTCCAGCTGTGCCTGTGTTCGACTTTCAGGGGTTCCAGGCAGTGTCCCTATGTGGCTGCTGGTGGTTTGTGAGGTGGGAGGGTCCTCTCCAGTTCCACCCCACACACTCATATTTTCCTGCAAGGCTCTCTCGTCCTCTTCCTCTCTGCATTCAGGCTCCTATGTGAGAGCCACCCTCCTTTAATAACATTGGAAGTGATTCTCTCACTCTGCAGGATTCCGCTATGGGAGCGATATAGTTCCTTTCTCTAAAGTAGATGAGGAACAGATGAAATACAAGACAGATGGAAAATGTTTTGCTGTCTTGGGGTTCACCAGATCATCTCAGGTATGGATGTAAACTTGGAGAAGTGCTTATTGTTCAACTGCTGTAGGGCTTTTCACATAACTTGAAAATTTATCCTAGGCAAAAGAGGTTGCACAAATGTGTTGCAAATGAGCCGACTACTTATTGCGGCAAGGGCAGCTGCTATAAGCATCAGCTCCTGGTTTCTAACACAGCCATCACAGCTCACTTTAAGTAGATGTTGGTGTATGTGAGAGAGATCACTTCCCTTATTTCTTATGCCTGAGTGTGGGTGGGGGGGAGAGAAGCATTCTTTTTATTTTGTCACAATCAGGGTTGTGTGTGTGCACTGTGAAGATGATTGAAACTGCATTGTGAAATTTCAGAATCCAGAGGAATTGCTGAATAAGAATACCAGTGGTGAAGGGATGGAGCTTCAGTGCCTCTGTGGCTTTTTGCTCCTCCCCATGACAAATAGAAAAGGGACGTGTTGTTTAAAAGGTGCAGAATGAATTGTGCAAAATAAGAAACCATAATGGCCTGTTTAATTTTTATAATTAACCGAGGTTGTGGAATTCACCCTATCTTGTTGGAAAATGTGGGTGAATGAATTAAATTTGGGCTGCTTCTTTTTGCATTGCACACACAGTCCTGAGCACTATTTTGCACATATTCAGAGGCTGTGGGCATACCTGATCTGGCCACGGAGGACAATCTGAACTGGTGACTTGAACATCACAAAACAATGACTACAACAGGAGGTATCAACTTTTGTATAGCCAGTGGAATTAAGGCTGTAGTCTTATGCATACTTGGAGCTACATCCCATTCACTAAGGTCTTTTATATACTATACATTTAAAGCAGTACCATGCTTGGAAGATTTTGGAAACTTGGAAGATTTTGGAAACTGGGCACAATGTACCGGTATTGCATTTTTTTTCATCTGTAGTGGAAGGCATGATGGGAGCAACAGGGGTGAAGAAAGAAGGCTGACAGATGAACTTGTGTAACTGAGAGTATGAGGTGGGGAGCAGAGTGATGAGTGTGCTTGAAGGTAGCTCAAAGTGATACCTAGTGCAGAAGCTTTAGCAACTATTTTTAAAAGTCTGCTGGAATATAACAGCAACACTATATTTGGCTGTGGAATTGAATTTGTATGTCTTTTAGACAGTGACTTTTAAGAGTTCAAAATGGCATTTGGACCAGGTCAAAGCTAGCTAACTTTTGGAAACATTCATTCATAGGTCCAGAGACATCGCTACATGGGAAATCAGGTTCTGAAAGTCTTCCCGGCAAAGGATGATGAGGTGAGCTTTACCAACCTGCTGATTGGAGTTTTGCTGTATCTTTAAATCTCTGACTGGTTGTCCTTGAATCAAAGGCTGCATTTTTCTATTTTTTTAAATTTATTTTTAATGTGAAACATGCTGAAAGCAGGTGTATCGGAAAACTACAAAAACAGACAAGTTATTTTCCTTAAGCGTTACTGTTTTAAGAAAACAAACACAAAAATCTGCAAGGAGAATGGAGCTAGAATGTCACAAGAACTAGCACTGGGAGATCATGGCTTGAATGCTGCTTTTGGGCTTTGAACTTCTTGATACAGATGAGATTTTACATTGATTTCTTAGCAGTAGGTATCATGGTGCAGTTGCAATCTAGTTGTTTGCCCCCATTTTTTTTTTCTTCCACTAGTTCTAGCATGACTGTGCAACATAGCTAGATTGTAGAAGCATTGAGGAAATGGAATCAGAGTCTCAGCTCCTCCTCCTCCTCTCTGCCCCCCAAAATTGAAGAGTTTTTGTCCAAGGACTGAACTAGGATGTTATGGCACCTGCAGGGCAGTTTTGAGGCCCTGGAAATAGAAAATGTACAGCTCTTCTAGAACCACTTTCTCCAAGCTCCTTCAGTAATATCGGGAAGGTTACTGACTTACTTATATTGTGCCCCTTTTGAACGTGGAGCCTGTTCTCCTCGTCAAATTTTAAAATGGAATCTCTTCCAGCTTTAATAGAAAGAGAAATAGGAACTTAAGTAATATCACACGAGGGTTTGTTTTTAAATCTGCAACTTTAAATATAGCCTAGACACATTTAATTTTGACACGGTGGTGCAGTATATATGAGGGTGCCCTACTTCAGTATGTCTCTTGATGTTGTGCACTGTCACTGCTTTTGAAGAGGTAAAAAAGGTGACGTTTCAGTCAGACTGCTGGCTCAAAACCTACCTCTTTGATTTTTCATGACTGCTGCGGTTCCCAGGCTTTCATCATACTTGCATATAATTGCATCTCTCTTTTGACAGGCTGCAGCCGTGGCTCTTTCTGCCCTCATTCATGCTTTGGATGAGTTGGATATGGTGGCCATAGTGCGTTATGTCTATGACAGAAGATCACACCCGCAAGTTGGAGTAGCCTTTCCATTAATTAAGGATGAATATGAGGTATTCCCCCCACCATGGTTATATAGTTATTAAGTTATTCAGTCCTGTCTTCTTAGCAGGGGTGGGTAGCATAAATCCCACCGAGAACCTTTTAGAATATAACATTAAGAATACAGTATTTTCATGGGAACTTTCTAGACATCACTATAGTGCTGTACTTTGGTGCTTGCACCTATAACCTGGTGCAGGGTGGTTTTTAAAATCTATGTAGCTGCTGGGTATTTTTTTGATAAAAGAAAATTCTGCATTGCATACATTTTTTTTTAAAAAAAGTCCGCAGACGGCTATGCCATTTCTGGCACGTTACTTTTTAGTGAATGTGCATATGGAACGCAGTGCTTAATAAGCATTGCTTTGGTTAAGCAGTGACTAAAGTGGGGGAGGACACTAGCTTTCATGTTCTTTTGACTGGCAAAAATAAGCACAAGAAGAAAGGGAATTGTTTGAGGTGGTGTGAGCTGGCAGAGGTGTGTAGATAAAGGATGCCCAGTGAAGCTCTGTAAATGGGAAGTGCAGAACTTCTTGGTGATGGTCATGGTTTGGAATCTTAAAAGAAACAAGCTTGACAGACCACTATAAGAAACTGATCAGAGTCCCAAATTTGGAAACTGCTCTGTCATAGGAACTATATTATAATTAGCAGGTAGAAAAAGATAAGGACACGTCAAGCCATTCTCCAATAAATGCTCAGGGCAGCTTTGTTGAATTTTATTTTAATAATTTCATAAGCATTTCTGTTGAATGTGTGCTAGTCTAGAATGTGTTTTGCACTATGTGTTAGATACTACGATAACTCAACTGAAATGAAAATGTTCCTCCTCCCTTGACATTCCCCCTCTCTCCTTACAGTGTTTGGCCTATGTACAGCTACCGTATATGGAAGATCTGAGGCAATACATGTTTTCCTCCTTAAAGAATAATAAAAAGTTTACACCAACAGGTGAGCTTTGAACTTTGGCATCATTAACAGAGCAATCCTACATATGCCTACTCAGAAATAAGCCTCTTTGAGTTTAGTGCTCCTTATTCCCAGGTGCATGTCTGTATGGTTGCAGTGTAAAAACTCATTGCAATATGCAGGACATTTCATGCTGTCAGGCTAAGTTTTCCCAATCCTATACTTGTGCACCTGTTTATTCCTTCCTCCGTGTAGAACTTTACTTTTGTCCCTGTTGAAATTCATTTTGTTAGTTTTGGCACAGTTCTCCAATCTGTTATGGTTATATTGAATCCTGATGTCATCTTCTGAGATATTAGTCGTTCCACCCATTGAAGCACCTGGTACTGCCCAATTAGGCTCAAATGGCCTCTGGATTTGGCCTGCCAGGCCATTTTGGGCAAACCACACCCAGTTGTCGGTCGCTTAACATCACACTGGGAGCTCCCTTGTCTCCAATCTGTGAGGTGCTTATTTTCCCTTAGAAGCCAGTGGGAGAAAATGAAAGGGATTGCATCTGCAGACATATTTCATGTGGGCACTTGAAAGGCAAGTGAGGATACAGATGTTGGGGTTACCAGTAGTGAAGTTGTGGAGGAAAGTTCCTACCTCAGCTGTGCTCCTGATCGCAACTGCTTACATTTTCCCTCAGAAGTGAAATGGCTTCCATTGATTTCAGTGGGAGAAAGTAAATGCAGCCTAGTGATATGAGCAATTTTCTCATTTGAGACTGAGGGCAGGGGGTAGTGGGGAAAGTGAACATGGCTACAGTATCTTTATCACCTGGATGTACTGAATATTCCTTTGTCTATATCTGATGGCACAGAGGATCAGTTGTGTGCAGTTGACTCTCTGATTGATTCCATGAGTTTGGTTTATGAAGATGAGAGTGAAGGGACCAGCCAGGATATATTTAAAACCAGCAAATTCCCCAACCCTCAATTTCAAAGATTGTACCAGGTAAGAGGATGACCATATCACCGTTACCTTAAAACATTCCCTATTCCACCCCCTATTTTCCTTCTCTGTTTTAATCCGTAGCAAAAACAACTTTGTCACAAATGTAATGTGATAAAGTTAGGCCTGTGCATGTGCGAGCAGCTACCTCGCCCCTTGCCGTTGGCTATCACAGTGAACATTTCTGTATCCTTACTTGCCTTGTAGGAAATAGAGCAAGATGCTTTCAGTCAGTTCCACTAGGGTCTTTGGGGTGTTTACAGATTATGTAGACTGGGGACAGAGTGCTGTATTCAAGTGGTTTTGTGCTATTGCGAAGCAACTGATGTAGCAGCCTGCTTAAATTATGTAGCATTTCCCCCACAAATGCTTCCTCCACCTGGTTCAGAGCAGAATAACCTATACATGGCCCCTCATAATTTATTTACTGGAGTCTCACAGGAAAATGTGTGGGCAGCATAAAATAATTCAGTGTTTCACTGCTGAAAGTATTGGACTATATCTGAGAAACTCCTACAGGAGAAGCTGGATATTTTGACAGCCAGGCCTGAGTTAAAGAAGCTTTAACATCCAGCTCTGGGTGGCTTAAATTGATAAAATAGGAAATTCAGGTTTAATTCTACCATAGCAATATTTACAAATCCTAAAGTTATGCCAGCCATACGGATCTCTGTATGCTTTTAACAAAAATAGCATGTAGCACACAGGAGGCTTCAGTGTTTGCTTGCTTGCTTTTATTTTCAATATTTTTAGGCTGCCTTTCCGTTGCTGTTTTAAAAAATCAGTATATTTTTATCTAAAATTGGTGAAATTATAAGGGAAATAAGGAACTATCAATGGGAAAACTGATGTAAATTGGCCTTTTTCTTGCTGATTTTAAGTCAGTTTCATGTAAATCCAACAAATCTGCTTCAGGACAGGGTCCTTTCAAGGTGGCTTACAACCAACAGAAAGCGATAAAATTCAGTAATAAACTATTCTATCAAAAGCCAAATTTCATTATCCTTACATCAGTTACATCAGCATTATGTATGCTCGTGTTATATGAACACTTTCACCTCAGATTATCACTTGTAATCTCATATGATCCCAGAATGCCATCTTTCAGTGAATGTCACTGAAAGAATGCCTCCCCCAACATAGACCTGCCCATTCACTAAAATCTTGTGAACAAGTCCTGTTAGTTGTGGTGGGGACTGCAGAAGTTCATCTTGTGGCAACTTGGAACAGGGCCTTCTCTGCAGTGATACCCGTTTTGTGGGACGATAGTCCCTCTGAAATATAGACTGTAATTGTGCTTCTATTGGTTGTTAAAAAACAACATTTATTTGGCCTCTGATGCCAGTTCTAATAGTTCCTGACTAATATTTGTGATGGAATATATTTTTATTGAAAAGTTTTTATCTTTATTCTAAATTGCCTTGTTATTATTATTTCAATATTTATCAAAATGGGTTTAAATCAATAAAATTTCATGCCATGGAATATTTGAACTTTGCTCCGCAACAAATCCCATGTTACATTCATGAAAAGCATATTGCATATTAGAAACCAAAGTGAACCCCATGTACTGTGTTTGTTGTTGTTGTTGTTAGTCGTTTAGTCATGTCCAACTCTTCGTGACCCCATGGACCAGAGCACGCCAGGCACTCCTGTCTTCCACTGCTTCCCGCAGTTTGGTCAAACTCATGTTAGTAGCTTCGAGAACACTGTCCAACCATCTCGTCCTCTGTCGTCCCCTTCTCCTTGTGCCCTCAACCTTTCCCAACGTCAGGGTCTTTTCCAGGGAGTCTTCTCTTCTCATGAGGCGGCCAAAGTATTGGAGCCTCAGCTTCAGGATCTGTCCTTCCAGTGAGCACTCAGGGCTGATTTCCTTAAGAATGGATAGGTTTGATCTTCTTGCAGTCCATGGGACTCTCAAGAGTCTCCCCCAGCACCATAATTCAAAAGCAATTCTTTGGCAATCAGCCTTCTTTATGGTCCAGCTCTCATATACTGTGTTATATGTATGTATATTTGTGTGTGTGTGTGAGAGAGAAACAGACAGACAAATAGAGAATCGCTTGTCCTCTTTTGCTTTCCCATCAGTGCCTACAGCATAAGGCTTTCCATCCTGATGTACCTTTGCCTCCCATTGAAAAACACCTCTCAGACATGTTGGGGACACCACAAGAAGTGACTGAGAAATGCCAGGCTCCCCTTGAGAAATTAAAATCGCTTTTTCCCTTGAAAGAAGCAGATAAAATTAAAGAGCAGAGGACAGCTCAGCATATCTTCAAAGATAAGTAAGTTGGCCTTGTGCAAATTGTTTGTTCGCTAATTGTAATATTCAGTTTCCTCTAGCCACATCCTTACACCTGCAATCTCAGGTTGTGTTGGCCCGATTTCATTATCTTTGTGTGTAAAGAGATGCAGGTATTTTGGTAGGATGTCGACCTAGTTTCTGTCTTTTGTGCCCTCATAACCTCAAGGACAAAGATGCCTCTTTGCACTCATGGGGGAGGCATGTGTTGCTGTTCCCACCCATGTCTTAATGGTTTTCTCCAGCATAGCTCAGAGAACGCCACCTTTTCTGTGGCTTTTATGATAGCTGAAGTAGGCCAAAAGCATGCTCTGCTCTTGCATAGACTATCTCTGCTTTTAATTTTAGCTATCAAGGACCCATAGAAGAGGGCTTTCAGTATCCGTTCCGCAATTGTGGAACTTTATTTCTCCAGAGTGATGCCAAATGTGTGAGAGTGTAGGAGCCACTGTGACGTATGTGTGACGTAATGGTTAGTGCTTGACGTGGAGACCAGGGTTCGAATCCCCACTCAGCCATGAAGCTCACTGGGTGACCCTGAGCCAGTCACCATCTGTTAGTCTAACCTACCTCACAGGGTTGTTGTGAGGATGAAATGGGGAGGAAGAGAACCACGTACACCACCTTGAGCTCCTTGGAAGAAAATGGTGGTATATAAATGTCATAAAATAAATAAAAATGCCAATATTTCAGCAATGTTGGTTGAACTGTCCTTAGATGTGTGTCAAGGGTGAACTGTTTTAACCATGCCAAGTTTTACTCTGCTTTTTCATAAGGATGCTTTTTTAACCAGCGTTTCCCATTCTAAATTGTGGGGGTGGGGCATGCCACAAATTTAAATAAGAATACATTGGAAAGAATAAAACAAATCTTGTTGGCCTAGCCTGCTAAATTAGGTGTCTGGATGGAGAATCTGTATGTGCCAGATAGACAGTGTAGTTTCTTTTCACACGAAAAGGAGAAAAGACACTGGCATTAGAAGTAACTCTACAGTTCATCTCACATGGATCTTCCTTCTTGATACCCTAAACCAAAAAATAGTGGGTTCAGACCACAGATAAGCAGCCCCAAAGCTGCTGCAGTAACATGTGAATCAGGTCACAATATCAATTCCTGTTGGAGTGCAGTACACTAAATGTGGGACTGATTTAGATGAGTTTAAAACTACGGTACTTGTTAAAAATTAGATATTTGGCTTTTGAAAGCAATTTTGATTGAAGTCTTAGGCTATCCAGTGAGAGAGAGAGGTCTTGCATATTTTAATTGGGGTTTGTCGTGTAAGTACTGACAGCTGCAAGTTGATCTAGCTTTTATGCGTGTTGATCAAGGAGATGGGTTTGATGACATACAGGTCTTCAGTGTACACAGATACTTAATAGTTATCCATTTCACAACATGAACTAGAAAATTACATTGGAAGGGCAAATAGATTTCCTTCTTAAACATTAAATTTCCATTAACTTTCATGCCAGTTTAATCATGAAAAAGAAATCTGATGTGAATGCATAATATCATGAAAGTGTTAATGCAGATAGATAAAAACCCAAGTTGCCATATTGGCAAACTATAGGGATAGAATCATAGAATCATAGAATCATAGAATCATAGAGTTGGAAGAGACCACAAGGGCCATCCAGTCCAACCCCCTGCCAAGCAGGAAACACCATCAAAGCATTCCTGACAGGTGGCTGTCAAGCCTCTGCTTAAAGACCTCCAAAGAAGGAGACTCCACCACACTCCTTGGCAGCAAATTCCACTGTCGAACAGCTCTTACTGTCAGGAAGTTCTTCCTAATGTTTAGGTGGAATCTTCTTTCTTGTAGTTTGAATCCATTGCTCCGTGTCCGCTTCTCTGGAGCAGCAGAAAACAACCTTTCTCCCTCCTCTATATGACATCCTTTTATATATTTGAACATGGCTATCATATCACCCCTTAACCTTCTCTTCTCCAGGCTAAACATACCCAGCTCCCTAAGCCGTTCCTCATAAGGCATCGTTTCCAGGCCTTTGACCATTTTGGTAATACCTTTCCTCCCACAGGGACCTAGGAAAAGCAATAGCCTTCTCCTGTTGGCTACCCCATTATTCTGGGGTCAAATTTGATTCCTTATTTTCCAATTCCCTTTTGACTGATACAGGTGTAATTTGTTAGGAGCCCGAAATACAGCTGCATAACTAGAAGTGTTGCTCTTGAAACTATATTCACAGTATATATGTGTTTAAGATATAAATTGCCCTGTTAGTTTATTCCTGAAATAGTTTCTTCAGATTGATAGCCTTGTCTTGTCTTCTTCCAGTAATGAAGATGGGCCCAATGCTAAAAAGGCAAAAACAGAAGATGATGAAGGTGACTTTAGGATTGCAAACCTTGCTGAAGGCAATGTCACCGTGGTAAGTACTTTTGGCAGATGCTAATAGGTTAGATTGGCTGTCATGCTAAGCATGTCACTCCCTGACATGGGGTTATTTCCAGTGTCCACATAGGCCAATTTCTCCCCACATAATTATCCACCGTGGTGATGGATAGGGAAGTGGGGAAGTGTGCTTGCCTTCATTTGGGTAGGATGATGGAGAAACACACAGGCTCCTTGAAATGCCCCTTTTACTCCCCAAGAATGCCATACTGGCAGCGATAGTTATGAGATACAATTTAGATGAATGAGTTATGTTTCATGATCAGTTCACATTTTATATGTCTCTGTTTTGCCCCCTTCACATACCAATGGTCTACTGGTGGAGCAGTGCATCTTGTGAACTACGAATTTTCAGATTGCAGAAGCAGCTGCTTAGATAATCATGATGACGCCAACATGAACTTCTGAGATACAGAAGTTGCATGGGTTGAAAGCTGTGTATATTAACTAGGCCTCGCATATACCTTGATCATAACCACATTTGTTTGGCAGCAGTATGACCATGGAATCTTATGGCCAAGTAAGGGTGCTTAAAATCGTATCCTCTGAACGCAGTCTCTCCCCAGTTGTACCTTGAAAGTTGAATGGAATCTGTTCTGGAAGTCCGTTTGACTTCCAAAACGTTCGGAAACCAAAGCACGGCTTCTGATTGGCTGCAGGAAGCTCCTGCAGCCAATCGGAAGCTGCGGAAGCCCCGTCGGATATTCGGGTTCCAAAGAACGTTCGTAAACCGGAGCAGTCACTTCTGGGTTTGTGGCGGTTGGGAGCCATAATGTCCGAGTACCAAGGTGTTCGGGATCCAAGGTACGACTATATATTCAGAAAATGTTACATAAGTTGTTGACTTGAAGAAAGAAATATTGTAGGAGTGGAATGGCAGGCAGAGGGACTGGCCATGCTCCCTGCTGTTCTCCTTTTCTTATGACAAAGTTAATTGCAATCAAACTTCATCCACAGTGGGTGGGTGTTCCTTGCGAATCTGCTTTTGTTCTTGATACCTGTTAAGGCATTGTTGAGGACATGCTGTCCCTGAATGGATACGTACCAATGAAATCAAGTGAGCTTATAGGAACATTGGGTGTTCCCCTTTACTAAGTGAGACCATTGATTCTAGAACATAGGCTGGAGATGTAACCTTTGCTGGATTATTTTGTAGGTTGGAAGTGTTAATCCTGCAGAAAACTTCAAAGTGCTGGTGAGGCAGAAAAATGTTGACTTCAAGGATGGTAAGTGGATAGGTGTTTGTTTTCTAATTGCTTTTGACAATCCATTTGAGGTCCAGGGATTCTGAGCTCAAAAACCACCAACCCATTTTTCTTAATCAGCCAAATACTATGTACTTCTATGAAGACAGCGAGAATTGTGATAAATGAGTATCCTCTATACTTGCGTAATTTTTCTGTGTCCGGTAGGAGGAATATTGGCATATATGGAATAGGACTGGATAGGTGTGGCATTTTCATTTATTGTTTATCTTACTGGAATTTGACTATGATTGCTCAGGTTTATTTGTGTACAATTGTAATAGTCTCTTCTTAGTCACCATTTATAATATTTGACTTCTCGCCTGATCTTCACCAGTACAGCTGCTGCCTTAATGATGTCAAATGGCAGCAATAATACTTTGAATTTTCTAAGGACACAATCCAAACTCCTGTTTGTGGGGATTGATGGGGCCAGTGCCTCAGCCTGGATGTTTGCCGTGGAAGGTATGTGGGTGGGGTGGGGGTGGGGACGGGACACAATCAGACATGATTTTGACCCAGTCATAGTGCCATCTACAGGCTGGCACAGTGATTGGGCCTGATGTGATCATGTGACAGAAGTGAGAATGGCTTAAGATCCAGGCACCACTCTACCCTTTCTGGCAGACAGTGGGAGAGCTGGATGAATGGGCGTAGCCGGGGGGGGCAGGGAGGAGCAGCTGCCCCCCAGTCAATAATAATAAATAAAAAGACAGCAAACTGAGGTTCTGCTCTCCCCAACAAAAGTCCTGTCCCTCCCTAACAAAAATTCTGGCTATGCCCATGGCTGGATGGAGGGATATCTTCATCTAATCCAAAGCTCCCCCACCCCAGATATAAGAGGGAGAGGAGGGATTGCTCTGAAAATGGTGAACTTAGCAAAATGTTGTTGACTTAGACCACATGTACTTTAAAATCATAGCTAATAAAATAAATAGTGCATTAGGAACATTAGTTCTGTAAGACTGGAGTGTCTTTAACATGCATTTATTAAAATCAGCTCAGTAGATGGAAAACTGTCGGCTCACTAGCTGTTTCTGAAGTGTCTAATGTCTTTGCTTGAATGGCTTGGACACTTAGTGTCAATTTACCTTCCGCTTGTGGAATGCTTTATAATTACAGGGTAGATTGTGTGGGATATGGTCTACATACTCATTAAGGAAAAGAGATTGGTGACATTCTTAAGTGTTCCCATTCAGCGTATGAGTGTGTTAATTTAAAAGTAGAAAACCCGAGAAATAGCTTTGGTTGTAATGAAAATACATTATTTTAACTTCCCAAGTATTTTTTTTATTTTTAGTTTTGATTAAACTGTTTATTCCAACTTCATCTTATTTACGTCAGGGATGGAGATGGTGAGATCCAAAACTCCCCCTGCCATAGGCAACTTTTGAGAGGTGGGCGGGGCCACCCACCTGTCAATCACCTGCCATCACTTAGAATGTGCTCCTGATTCTTCCTTTCCGGATGTAATTTGGCGCATCTTGAGTTATAGTGCCTTTTTCTGCCACTACGGAGTGATTCTTCCTTTTCAGTTTGGGCCCATGGGTGTACCTACCCCACACCTGACACCCCATGGTTCAGGGCAACTGAGAGACCTTGTAGGTCTACTTCGCCCTTTGCCTATTCAAAGCATGAAAACGCAAAAGAGAGATAGATGCCGCCCAGAAAACCCGTACTCAGTTTCTTTTAAAGTGTGCACATACACACAGTCCTGTACATAATTATAATAAAGGTTATGTGCAGTAAAGGAGAGGAGTCTGCCCATGCACAGAATCTCAGCTTTCTGAGGAAGGGGAAAAATTCTTGAGGGAAATAGCGCTGAGGTAGACAAATTAATACATCAGACCTTGTAATTATGCGTTGGTGCTGCTGCTATTAAGTAGTAACAGGTCACAATTTGGTGCATTTTACCAAATCGTGTGAAACTAAGGTTGCCAGGTGCAGAGGGTGACAGATCTCTTGTACCTTTAATAGTTTCCTCTTCTATACAGGTATAAAGGTGTATCCGGTTATTCTGGGTGAGAGTGAATTGGCAGGCTCTCTCTTGAAACATCAAATCTCCCACTTACCGGTAATAGTTATTCAGGCCAGAGGATGTCCTTCCCTCTCAAGTCTTTTTCTCAAGCCGAAGTCCCGTCAAGACTGCTCTGCATCAGTTTCTTTTTTCTTCCTATGGGTGAGTGATTTGTCAGTGATGACAAATCTGATTTGGAAAAATTGGCAGTACATGCATTTGAGGTCGGAGATCCTGTTGGCCAACAAGTTCCATTTCCTTGAACAGAGGAGCCTTTTGACAAAGGTTGCAGTGACCCTGCGGACTCTCAACAACCAAAGTTTGTGTGCTGGTTGCAGAGTCGGTGTCAGCTTTTTTTTTTAAATACCAGCATTGACCACTTCTGTTGTTTCAGCAAAGTCCCAGGAAGCCCAAAGCATATATAGACCCCAAATATTTGATATTCATTTGATGCATTCGCATATTTTGATAAACTATTACCTGAAATACTCTTATTTCCTTTACGCCTTTAGCCTTGGACTCTCTGTGTGTGTGATGGAGAGAATGAAGAAAGAGGGTAGGGTTTCTAGCTAGATTACATAATTATTTATTTCTTAATAAAATATTTATATACTGCTGTATCATAAAAGATAAAGTGCTTAACAAAAAGCATATGGGTCAAAAAATGCCACATAGAAAAGTAAAATCAAAGAACATCAACTAACTACGGTGGAACAAAATTTTCTTAATTGCCTGTGTATGCTTGCTGGCATAGAAAAGTCTTCAGCAGGCATTGAAAGGCTAAAACAGAAGGCACCTGCTGAATCTGTATGGACAGAGCATTCCACAGGACTGGGCCGATGGCACTAATGACTCAGTTTCTTATTTTATTCCTCCTTTCCTACAGTCATAGGAACATAGGAAGCTGCCTTATACCAGATCAGAATTTTGGCCCATTTAGCTTGGTATTCTCTACACTGACTGGCAATGGCTCTCCAGGATTTCAGACAAGGGTCTCTCCCAGCCTTACCTGGAGTTGCCAGTGACTGAACCTTGGCCCTTTTGCATGCAAAGCTGATGCTCTGCTTCTAAGCTGCAGCCCTTCAGCCTCACTCAAACTCCTGGGCAATGCCATTGCATGCAGCTATGTGGGTTATTGTAATACTTGAAAGCAGATGGAGCAGGGGGCTCAGGTAACTGCCCACATTCGCTTGCGGTTGGACAGGGCTGAAACAAGGTAGCGTTTTCAGGGTGGGGGGAATCCCATCTGCGTCCTCCCTTTCGATTTGTTGGAATTGGCAAGTGTGGGGACATAAGCAATTGCCCTATAACAAGTTGGGAGTATTTGTCTGACCACCTAAATCCTTACTGTCCACACTGGCTGGCAGTGGCTCTCCAGGTTTTCAGGCAGAACCAACCTGGAGATCTTGAGAATTGAACCTGCGGCTCTTCGCATGCAGAGCAGATGGTCTGCCACAGATTTACAGCCCTTTTCTTGGGTCATATGAGATCATGGGGATTTGTATGTGTGTATGTTGTGTTAGATTCAGATGTCCTAGTCGCTCTGCCTTACGTTTCTTGTTTATCTCTAGTACTGAATTCTACTGCTTCATGGAACGATTCAAGCAGATTTTTAGTCCCCGGGGAGCTATTACCAAAAAGTGCTATCACTAAGCAGAAATGGGCTCAGGTCTGTGTTCAGATATCTGCTAGTGTCACAGGAGAGAAACCAGGTTGTTATTTTAATGGAGGGAAAAGGTCAACGTGCTAGGATAAACTTGAGAATTATTTGAAGCTCCTTTCTCACAATGAAGACTTCTATTACACTTTCTTGGTGCCTGGGGTTTTAATTTAACACATCAATGAAGAAGCAGCGCTCCAGAACTAAGAGGTGGGGGGAACAGCAGGGCTTAATTTTTATTGTTGCAATTTGTAAGAAATTAGAATATTTTATGAGAAACTCATTAGCCATGAGAGGGGAGGGTGGGGGGGGGGAGTGAATTTACTTGTGGAGCTGAAATTGTAAAGATTTCATTGATTTGTACATTTATTCCAGCTTCTTATTGGAACCAGGCTTTCATTACTACTACTATAGTTAGTGCCAGCTATGTGCCTTGATACTACTACTACAAGATAATAATAACAAAACTGGGTTGTGAGACGCTGCAAAAGGATCTCTCCCTATACTAGGTGAAGGGGTGTTAAAATGGTAAATGCAGTTCAGTATAAGCAAGTGTAAAGCGATGAACAGTGGGGCAAAAACCACCCAATTTTTCATATAATCCAACATGCCACTCACTCAGATGGCTTTAATAGCAGATGAGACAAATTCACAGAGGATAAGACTGCCAGTGATCATGGCTAATCATGATCAGTGGCTACTAGTTGTGATGGCTATATATTGCCTCTGATTCCAGTTGCTGGGGAGACATCTGCCTGGCCACTGTGAGAATAGGATGCTGGACTAGATGGGTCTTTGGACTGATCCATCTGGGTTCTTTTAAAGTTCTGAAGCTTGTAGATAAATGATAATGGTTCCTGAATGAGGATCCAGTTTACATTTAGGTGATCTATGGTTAACCATCTGAAGGCAATTTAAAAACTGTGTCCCAAGGAAATATAGAGCTACTTAGTGGCTTCTCAGCATCTCTGCAGCATTAGTATTGGTGGACAGGCTTGCACATGCCAAAACCCCTTTTTGTTTTTTAAGCTCCAATTTTGGGAATAACTTGTGAATTATCGTTTGTCCACAGATTTCTGTCCCCAACCCTCCCCACAGACTTCTTCTCAATAGGAACACAAAGCTAATGGTGGGGTGAGCTCTTTCAGACTTGAAAGAAACACTGATCTCTTCAGCTCAGCTAGGGGGCTCTTTGTAGATCCTGCTGCCTCTCAGACCATGCCGGCACTGGATTCTATCCCATGTGCAGAAACCTGGTTCTGCTTATGGATAGGTTTCCCTACATTGGGGTCCAATTATGTATGCCCATATATCCATACAAGGACACATTTTATTAACGCACATCCTTTCTAATATTATGATCATTCTTGTCAGCTAATGGACCTTGAAAGCATGTTTTCAGTTTCATTTACATTCCAGGATGCAGCAAGGCTTTGAGTTACCTCGTGTCCTCAGAGATTAATAAGTTGTAATGACTCCTTCAGTGATTATGTATCTTATTATCCCATTAATGGAAGTTGTTATTAAAACAATGACTCAGTTTAAAACGTATTGGTGAGTTACTGCTTTGAGTTGTAGATTGCTTAGGCTGACTTAGACTTGTTATATTCCTTACAGATAGAAATTTAACATGTGCTAAAACATCTCCAGAAGCAAAATATGTGTGGGGTGCGGGGGTGTTAAGTTCTGCTGCTTAAATCTCATCTGCTCACATAACAAATAACATTAGCTGATTGACAGGTGAGTGGGTTGGGGGGGGTTGGGGGGGCGGTGAAGCCTGGTGAGCCAAGATCGGTCCATAGATTGGAGGTTCTTCATCCCTGATTTAAGGCCTTGAAAAAAGTTTTGCCTACCACTTCCGTAATAACATGAGAAGATCACTGCTTGATCAAACCAAAGACCCATCTTGTCTAGCATCCTATTTTCTGGAAGCAAGTACTTAGTGAGCAAGAGATTATTAGTGTGACCTTTAAAATGTTTGCATTGCATCCAAATGGCATTTTAAATTGTGCCCCCCCAAGGGGTATCTAATGAAACTGAGAATTTTAAAAATCAGGTTTTAAAAAACCCATTCTTCAACCACCTCACAACACTCCTATTTCATCTTATTTATACTGTAGTTTCTGTTTGAGCTATAGAAGTGTAAAGTGCAACAGGGCAAAATATACTTAACTGGTATTGCATATGAGCATCATTTTTATTGCCGATAAATGTACATGTAAAGTGTGATAAAGGTCTCAGTAACTATTGGTCAGGACTTAATGAGCAATATCACCTTTTGATCTGAGCCTTTACTGTCTATGTGAAGAGGAAATATTTCCTCTAGGAGGTGTTGCCTTCATTGATTGGATATGCCACGTGCTTTCTACTCGGTCTGTCTCAATTCCTACTCCACCAGTTTTGTCTTGCGTATGATGTTTCTTTCATGAGATACTAATCTAGTAAAAGGAGAATCAAAATGTTATAATCAGTATTTTGGATCCTGTATTTCCTTTCATGAACAGAAACAGAATTCACATTTATGGAACAAGGCTTTCCCATGTCTCAACCACAATAGTTTGACATGGAATATTGTGCCTAGGGTTTGCAGATGGAGATGGGAGTTGGTGGAAAACACCCACCCACACCCACCCACCCACACACCCTTCTTCAAAGGAGCAGAGAAACAACTTAAGCGCCAAGCTGTTGTTTTGAGTGCAGGGGTGCCAACTTCAATAAAATAGTGTGGTGGCCCAGGTAAGCCCCGCCCCTCATAATTAATCACATGACACAGTGCGCACGCACGATTTGAATGGTAATGCCCATCAACTTTGGGGGGGCCCAGCCCTGTCAAATATTTGTTTGTGGGGGCTGAAGCCCCCACGGCCCCTTGGCTCCTTTGCTTGAGTGCTAGCATTTTAATTACCACAGCGTTTGCTAGTTTTATAACACCAGTTAAAAGACGGGCTCAAATCTTTATCCTGTTTCCAACTATAGCTACTGGGTTTGCCTATTCTGCTTTGCACATCTGTATTTTATTCTATGGGCTCCTATTTAACAACAGTTCCTATATTGTGAACTTCCAAAATCAGATTGGGCAAAATCCTGAGCTTCCCTACCCTCTCTCCCTATGGGGTATTTTTGACAGGGCAGCGTAGCCATGACGTCAGGTGGCCCAAGAAGCCTTTGGGCAATCGCACCTTTGGGCAGCGATTCCAGTGGGGCTTGCTGTAAGCACTGATCAGTGATTGGCATGTACACAAAACGACACCAAATTAAAAAAAATGCAGCCTTTCTGATGCAAAGGTAGAGTTGGGAGCGCTCTGAAGAGCATGTTCCCAATTCTTCTTGGTTTTTGTTGTGGCTTGAAGTTTCCTGCACCTGTCATCTTGTACGACATCAGGCATGTGCTAGCTAGCAGGCATGTGATTTCCCCGAAACAGCCTGGCAGGCCAATCTCCAAGGCCAAATTAGGCCCACGGGCCAGAGGTTGCCGATCCCTGCCCTAAATCAAATAAATTATTGCCACCTGCTGAAGCCCCTGCTTCCCATGTCAAAGTTCCAACCTTAGTTTTAATGCATATGTAGTTTGCACAAGATACACATTGATTCTGCCTTATGAGCAATTTTTCTAATTTTCTGATTCTTGCCTTTCAGTTAGTCAGCAGCTGATAAACCACATCCACCAGTTTCTGGAGAACAAGGGGCATCTGTATTATATGAAGAGCATCGACTGCATAAAAGTTTTCCGAGAGGAAGCTATTAAGGTAATGCACATGTGGAAACTGCTAGAGAGTAGAGGGATGACGTGGCTCTCCCTCAGACTGAAAATACGCAGCGTTAACAGTTGAGACAACATCAAAAAGGATGCACAGAATTAAAATGGCTATGGCATTCTGGAGGCTTAAAAGACACCTTGGTGTTATATATTGGCCTTTTGGCCTCTTCAGAGTTTAGACCAAGTTCCACTGGGGCTTTTCAAATGTGGAAAGACAATACCTCTGACCTGTTAGATGAAAAGGAAGCTGTGCAATTCCCAAATAACTTCTTGAATAAAGCAAATCACAAAAAAAGACAGTGCTGCTTTGTGAAATGTCATTTCTTTAGTGACTCACCGCACATTAGAAGTTTGCTTCTGAGTGAGGCCAGATAAATGTGCAGTAGTTTGAAATGCTACCCCCTCCCCCCATTTATTCAGGCAGAGTATTATGATGAATTAAGAATATGGTGTCACGGGTGTCATGCTAACTTTTATTCATCGCTGTGATTCCTTTGTTATCCTTGTTGTTTCAGCTGTCAGAGGTGCAGTGCTTTAATGATTTTCTGCAGGCCCTGAAAAAGAGAGTGGAAGATAAAAATTTAACTGATTTCTGGGAGACTGTAATACAAGGTATGTCAGACATTATTTACAATGTACGGTGCAAGGGGGAGGAGAGGAGTGAAGCTTAGAGGCAAATCGGAAATTGCATGATTGTGCTCACAATTCTTTCCAGAAGAATGAGTGGACTGAATGCAGACCTGTAGTACATCTCTGCAGAGAATCTATATTAAAAAAACAGGGTTTTTTATTTTATTTTATGTACAGTATGTAGGGGGGGGGTGACAGATCTGGAATGCATTTATTTCCTTTTTTGTTATGCCCCCCCCCCAAGTATTTTACTTACCACTTTGTCCAGTTGTATCTATTTACCTTTCTTTGTAGATCTGGAATGCATTTGATTTTTTCCTTGTGTGCCATAAAAGGGGATACAAAATAATAATATATAATACATGTATTTTGTGTTTTTATCTTGTATTTTCATGCTGTGAGCTGCCCTGAGATCTACAGATGAAGGGTAGTATGCAGATTTAATACATAGATTATAATAAATAAAATAAAAAACATTTGCACTGAAAATTGCATGCAGACACTAGATTATAATAAATAAAATAAAAAACATTTGCACTGAAAATTGCATGCAGACACTGGGTTATATCTAGCAAAGTCATCCCATTAGCACAAGTACCACCTGTGCCACAGAACTTCCACATCTCCCACATTCCCACAGATCTGCTCTGGAAGGTTGGGAACCCTCAGTACAGAGGAAGTCCCATTGCATAGGTGAAAGCCCTTGAGCTAATGGGACGACTTGATTGTATACAACCCACTGTTCCAAAGCAGTACGTTACATTGATACCACCGAGCATAGGGAATTAAGCAAGGGTGTGCCATGCCTGAGTAGTAAGGCAAAAGCCAGAACATTTTAATAATCAAAACATGAGTCTACATATTCCTATATTGGTGGCAGCTCCATGTTCCTGGGTCTTGGCCACATACCCACGCCTTCCACTGATGTCCCCCTCTCTCCCACAACTGAGTGATGCACTCAGGTGACCGCTTGCCACGGTTGAGGAAGATGCTGTGCTCTGTGGCCGTCCTGTTGTGTGGTGGTTGCAATTTCTCCCTAGAATCCGGAATTCATCGTGCCGTGTGCGAGTCCTGACTAGTGTCATTTGAGTTAATGAGGTTTAACTGTAAGCATAAAGGAGAAAGAAAGCGGAGCAATGAAATTGAAACTAGTACAAAAGGTGTTCACGTCAGGGACTGCAGAGAATGGTGGCTAATAGCTTTGTTTAGTCATGCACTTGTATTTGTTGTTATGTATTTATTCAGCTATTTACTCTCAAAAATGTCTAAGCGGTGCACACAAAGATTACAAAAGTATACAGTGTATGAAACCAATCATAAAAACAAGCCTCATGGGTTTTCATTTTAACTATTGATGTAACCTTTGACAAGTTACAGTATCTCTCTGTCCTGGTATCTCCATTTGTGAAAGGGGAGCACTGGTTTTGGTTAAGGAAATGTTGGGATATACTGCGCAGTATGTAATAATGTGTCTTTATTGCTAGTGCAAACAAAGTATTGTCTAGTTGTTTACAATTGGCATATGGGGTTTGTCCTTCCTTTTCCATACAAACCCTTTCCTTCCAGCATCCTGTTCCTAGGTCCTTTGTGAGGTTCCCTACCACCACTGCTGCTCTCCTTCCAGGCATTTAATCTCCTTGCATCCCAGTCCTTCCTGGCATTTAGTCTCCTTGCATCCCAGTCCCCCTGTATTCTCTGCAGCACAAACCTCTTGCCATCTTTAAAATGTATGTGAAGGTTTTGCTCTTCTTCTTCAGGCAACATAGAGGTGATCCTGTCCATGGCCCATTTATCAGGTTTTTAACCTCTTGTTCACCACTCCTTAAATCTCAGCTATCCTGTCTCCTAAACCCTTATTCTCATCTCTTCCTATCTGAAGGCCCTACACGAGATCCTTATGTAAGCTAAACATGTTGGTCAATCTTATATTACTCATCAGTGTGGAGCCAGCGTGGTGTAGTGGTTAAGAGCGGTGGACTCAATCTGGTGAACCGGGTTTGATTCCCCGCTCCTCCACATGCAGCTGCTAGGTGACCTTGGGCTAGTCTCTCAGCCTCACTCACCTCACAGTGTTTGTTGTGGGGGAGGAAGGGAAAGGAGATTGTTAGCCACTTCGCGACTCCTTAGGGTAGTGATAAAGCAGGATATCAAATCCAAGCTCCTCCTCCTCCTCCTCCTCCTCCTCCTCTTCTTCTTCTTCTTCTTCTTCTTCTTCTTCTTCTGTCCCCGCAAAAGTTAAATTTTCGGTAAATATTCCATCAGAGTTACAGTAGCTCAGTTAGTGGTTAAATGCAGCTTGTAAGTGTGACTTACATGAGGCATGGTGAATGCCTAACCAGTTGTTAGGCACATTAACTTCTCAACTTAAATTACACCTAACATATACACTTGGCTAGATCAGCATTGCTGTATGCCATGTAAAACCTGTTTTATTCCTTTTTTTTTCTCCAGACAAGCAAAATTGGTGTAACTCAAAGTCATCTTTCTAGTATTCTAGAAACTAGTTGATCCAGGGAAAAGCACACACCTTGAAATGGTTGTTTTTTTAATCTATTACAAACATGCATTAGTTGTTTTTCTACACTGTGGTACTTGAGGATTTTTTTGTGAGAGCTGTTTTACCCTGTAAAACAAAAAAAACATTGGTTTTGTAACCGTAAAATCTTCTACTTCCACTCGGAGAAAATTATAGTATGGTACTTGTCTTTTGTTTGATTATTCATAGATAGAATTTCCTTGATCACCAAAGAAGAAACTGAAGGAAGCTCTCTGACAGCTGAAGATGCCCAAAAGGTATTGGATAGAGTGCCTTTTATTTTTATTTTTCATGAAAAAAATATGTAGCTTCCAAGCAAAGGTTTCTCAACTGGAAACTGTCAGTATGTAGTGTGGCAAACCTAACCCACCTCTAGGCCAGATAATATTCTTTTGGGTGTAGAAATTGTTGAGTGTGGAAAAAATGGTACAGCTAGGGCCGGCCCTACTGTTAGGCAGAGTTGAAATGACTGCCTCTGGCAACAGATTTTGACAGGAAAGAGCAGTTCTCTCTCCCCCCACCCCGGTCTATATTAAACAGCTAGGGGGAATTTGCTGTGCCACCTTAAGCAGCAAAATATCTTGGTACAGCTTGCTGTATTCCTGTATGCACACATGTGCATTCATGATAGCAGGTTTCTATCTCCAGCTGCTCAGAGAGTCCACCAGCTATTTTGTCCACCCTACTATAATATCTTTCTTATGAATGAGTTTTTCCATGTTCTTAGGCCATGCTCCCACATGCAGCAAATTGAGTTGGTAGAATGTGGGACTATACCACTTAGACCAGGGGTCAGCAAACTTTTTCAGCAGGGGGCCGGTCCACCGTCCCTCAGACCTTGTGGGGGGCCGGACTATTTTTTTTGGGGGGGGGAGAACGAATTCCTATGCCCCACAAATAACCCAGAGATGCATTCTAAATAAAATGACACATTCTACTCATGTAAAAACACACTGATTCCCGGACCGTCCGTGGGGTGGATTTAGAAGGCGATTGGGCTGGATCTGGCCCCTGGGCCTTAGTTTGCCTACCCATGACTTAGACTGAAGGTGTGGGGTTGCTATTTTTAAATGATACTAGATAAATAATATATCCTACCTGCATATATTATCTAAAACTTTCTCCCTGGTGCTCTAGTTTACTATATGCAGGGAGCTTTTTACATAGGGAAGCATTGTGCCCCTGCATTCTAAAGTGGCACAAGCTACTCTTCCACCTCCTTTCTTGCTGATTCTGCTGAATAGTTTATCCAGGCATTGAAGTTGATTTATTCAGCACATGGAAAGCCATTTCCCATGTAAGCTTGTATCCCTCTAAAATGCACTGTGTGCCATGATATATTTGTATGTAATGCTAGCATGTGAGCAGGTCAAGTCATCTAAGTCACTGGTCATGGGCACGAGGTAAGTCCATTTGCATGGCTTACCCCTTGGGCCACATCTTGTATTGACGGGGACTTTAATTCCTTTCCTTGGGAGAATTGTTCTCTCTAAGGCAGTATATTCATGAAAGAGCACAGGTGGGGAGCACGTTCCTCTTCAGAACACAGAGCTGCAATGTTATAAGAACAGCCCTGCCAAGCACAGCCTGTCGTTATCTCAAGGAAGGTAATGGATTTCAGCACAACCATTACGTGTAATTTTGCTTCTGCATAAATGTAAAACAGATCTTGTCAGGAAAGAATAAAAATCAACTGCTGATACTCAGTGCCTTCTTGATGGGAAATAAAAAGTTTAATTTTGTTGCTAAGCAATTTCTCATCCTCAGCGTCTTCAAGACACTGATGTGTTGTTTACATCTAATTTAGTGCCGAGATGCCACTCTAGAGGCCTTGGAGCAAATATGTAACTTTCAGAAATAGCATTTTACCTTAATTAACTATGTAAAATGGGATCTGCTCCAGTGGAAAAGGGCTTTTAAATTTGACAACTTGCTTTTACTTCAATATTGCCTGTACAGTAATGGTTTTACATCCACAGTGTCAGGGAAAGAAGCACACAGGGATGATGTGTTGAGACTGTGCAGTCTTCTCAGCTGTATAACCTTAGCAGATCCGTGATGCTTTCTGCTTCAAAGGCCATAGCAGCCTTCAGTTAAACATTGTGTAGAATAACATTTGCCTGCAGCTTAGGAAACACTGGCCTTTGGACTGTGATGCAACTAGAGCAGCCATCATACATTGTGATTTTTTTTTATTTGGGGAGCTGCAGTTAGAGCATTTGTAAAAAAATTTCTGTTGCTGGAAATTTCAATTGGATTAAATTTGTGACTTTAAAAACATTTCTATGCTCTGTGGCTGTGACTCATTGCTCAGTTTAGAGATCTTAAGTGGTTGAAAGACTAACCCAGGTTGGAATGGGCCATTTTCTGAGTATCAAAGGTTGCAATAGAATCATATAAGCAACTGCAGAACAAAATTGAAATTTGGAAAATTTAGTCAAACGTAATTTGCTAGCGTACTTTTACATACTGATTTGTTTGTCTTGTATTGTTACTCTAATATTTATTTATTTATTTATTTGGCTATATTCAATTGTTTTTAAGTTTGTTCTAATTTCATTTCTTCTGCTTTCTGTTATTATTCAATGTTATTGCCATAGATAATGAAAAATCACAATGGAATTCCCTATTTACATTTGAATAACTGTTTGTTTATAGTTCTTGGCTCCCAAAGAAAAGCTCACGGAAACTTCACCAGTGGCAGATGATGGTGGCGGTGATGTTGATGATCTGGTAAGTATTTTAAAGAATTATTCCCACATGATTACTTTAAGTAACTGGATTGTACTGGAAGATGATGCGGGTGATAAATATTCATGTTACTGTGAAGTTTCTTACGTTTCTGTATCCCAGGGGGTAGGCGGGTAGGGGAGGTGGCGGCTGGTGCAGTATGAGGCAGACCCAGCTCACTAAAGCCGCTTTATCTGAGCCTTGATGACCCTACCAGATTTGAATCGAGGTCGTAAAATATTTTCTCATCTTATCAGGCAGTCGTTCTCAAATTGTGGATCAGGAATTAAGATAGGGAATTAATGGATCACTCCCCATGCCCTTGCAATAAATGACTTAGGGTCAGGGTGTCAGTAGTGTTAGTTAAGAGTATGACTAATGTTGGTTGTCACCCTCTACCTGTAAGTTCCCTGTAAAGGCTTAACATTTACAAACTTCCCTTCTCTAAACACCCTCCGTACCTGTGGGAAAAGCTGCTGGGTCAGAAAGGATTTGGCGTTAAGACTGAATCGAGCCTTCTTGCTTTTTTTTTGTTTCTGTAATGAATGGAGCACTGCCACAAACTATATCATAGTAGTAAATCTCTCTTACTTAAGTTTTAAAAGGTTGTACATATTTTTCTTCAATAGTCATCGCTTTGTACGTGGCCAGCACAAGCTTTAGCCTGAAATTGATGGCCCCATTTTCAATTCTGCCATTTTGCTTTTGCAGCTGGACATGATTTAAGTGGATGGACAGTGTCTCGGAATGGGTGGATCTGAAGATGTTTCGAGGCTCCAGAGAGAATGGCATGGGCGGTAAAGGTGTGGCCAAGAAGTCCTGTGTAGATACTCCGACCCAGAAAGAGGGTACTGACTCCAAGGAAATCTCCAGGATGGTGCAAATCTTCATTTTCTCTTAATTTGTCACAAGTTACCAAGGCAATGCATTGAATTTTACCTGCTCAGCCTCCATTTAATAAGACAGATTCACATTCTCTGAAAGCAGATACCTGTTGTTGTCATATGTTGGCCTTTGTTATAGTCACAAGAGATTTTGATTCCTTAACCTCACTGCCTGCGGAGGGAATGCTGTCAGAATAAAATCCCAATAGACTTCGTATCCAGAAATATGTGTGTCTTTTCGGCATACTAACAGAAATATTGTCTGTTCATGAATGCTGTAAACACCTGAAATACCAATGAAGAATTAAAAAAAGATTCCAAAGATTTGTACTCATAAACTGAAAAGCCTCTTGAGTTGCAAATGTTTATCTGTTAAAGCTCATGGTTTATGTGTCCTTTCCAATGCAGCACCTTCCAGGTGAATCACAAGCCAGTTTTTAAACACAGAGGTGGTTGGTGGCTTTTTTTGCCAATTCAGAGTTTGCATATCTATGCCTTCAAATGGTTAGAAGCAGCTGCCGAATATCCCACCCTACTGCTCCGTGGGTTCCTTCATCAAGCCCTTTCTATTTGTCTTTTGTAGCCAGCAGAGCTCTAGTGTTAGATGTCAGCAGTTGAAAGGAGTGGATGAAGCTATCAGCAGAGGACAAGAGTGGGAGCCACAACGGCTGCATCCTTTCCCCCTGCCTTGGAGCATTTAAAGTCACAACCACAGCCTGTGGTACAGACATAGCATTCCTCCTGATGTTACCATACACAGTTCAGATCAGTAATTTAACTTCCTTTATCTTCCCAACCCCCAATTTCTACACCCAAAGTCAGGTTTTTGACTTTTAACCTTTCCCTTAACGATCATCAGTTTTTGGTTAGTTTTAATAACTAACGGTGCACCTAGTTGCCAGTGCCACCGATGCTAAAAGCACAGGGTAGATGTAGGCTGGCTTGATGGCAGTGTAATTTGTTACAGCCTCAGTTGTAAAGATAATGATATTGTTGCTAAAGAAAAATTATATATTAAAAGCCAAAGTATGTTTAGTAGGAACCTTGTCTTGTCATTTCTGTACTCTGTGCAACATGGCTGCCTATTCATAAAACGGGTATCTTCTTTCCTCATCACAAGGAGGGTAGGTTTAAGGGCACTTAAAAGCCTCGGCTTTCCAAGTGAGGGCATGAAAATAAGCAGAAGGGGGGGGGAAACTTTTTTTTAAAAAGAGTCTTGAGTGTCACCAGTTCTTTGGTGTGGTGATTGCTCTTCTCTCCTCTTGTCATGCTGGTCCACTAGTAGCATTCATCACAGCAAGTGGCACAGTTAACTTCCTGCTTGGCAGGGGGTTGGACTGGATGGCCCTTGTGGTCTCTTCCAACTCTATGATTCTATGATTCTATGATTCTATGATTCTAGGTGCCCATCATCTGAAAAACCCCATGATCCTTGGAGAAAGCTGATGTCTGGAAGGGCCCTTATTTTTCTTCCTTTGCCACAGGATCCAGACACATCTTTGCAAAAGGAGGCTCCTGGGGTGAGCTTCCAAATGCTGATGGACTGTGAATTGACTGCATTAACCAGAAGATTAATATTCCAAAGTGTCTGTTTTCTTTCATGGTTGTAACTTCAATGAACAGAGTTGTAATAAATCAGTTTATTTTAGATGTATTGCTAGCCCCCTTTTGGGGGGGGGTGGGGGGATTAGTCTATTAATTGTTTGGCTTTCAATCAATTAAATCAGCAATCATTCTGAAAGTTAATGCATTTTGCTGTCAGAATAGTGGGTTGACAGCAAACTGCAAAATATTGTGTAACGTTCAACTGCCCTGCTGTTAGCTCTGTGGCTGCCTTATGAAACTCTTGAAACTTCTGCCAAGAGTTTACTAACTAATCAAAGAGGCAGCAGTAGTGCATCGGCTTTGAACATGGGACTGTGGTCATGGGAGATATTTTCTGGATACAGGTTTTGAGAGCCCTATGTTTCTGAGGCTCTAGTTATTCTCACCTATTTGCTGATCTGCAGCACGTTGTAGCATACACAGCAGATCCATGGAATTGTACTTTTCCAAAAAGGCTCCCTAATAGCCACCCAGACAAAAATGAGAGATCCGTTTTTTGCAGATTTGGCTTCAGGTTCTGCCACCCTTGTGGCATCAGACAAGCCACTCCTTTTGCAGTCCAACTTTCCCACGTGTAAAAAGAGTGATAGGGTTGTTCTGAGGATTCACGTGTAAGCCACTGTGAATCTTCTTGAGTTAGCCAAAACCACAATGAGCTGGAAAATGTTCCCTGATATGCAGTAGACCCAAACCAGCTGTTCTAATTTCAACCACTCAAGAATGGATTCAGGAAGTTATGTGAACACAGAGACAGATGGATACTGCTCAGAGCATCAAGCTGCAGCTTGGATGTTTTGACTTTCCACATATTACTCTTGACGGTTATTGGCTATATGCACATGCTTAAAGCCTTCAAAATGAAATGTTAAAGGCTGGAAATGGATCCATCGTCTCACTTCTCCCATCTCCTCCGCCTGCTGTCATGCAGGATGAGAAACAATGAGCAGTTTACTAGTTGCCATAAGCTTTGTGCCTCGCTTTGTTTATTAGTGCCCTGAGCGTGCTGGAATTGTATTATTGGCTGGGCAGTTGTGCTGTGAACGCCTTGAGAGGAGAGGCATAATTTATATGTACTAATAGAACTTGGAGATAGTCACACTTATCTCGGTCTCAGCAGGCCGCCAGGCACAGAATATGGTTGTGAGAATGTTGCCTGTTATGTTCAGAACAAACAGCAGAAACACACTTAAAATTGGGTTCTCTATTTTTATGAGCTTTCTCAAAGGAAGATAATTTGTTATGTGTGTTAACAGGGGTGTCAGTAATTGGTGTTTGAATGACTCTGGGTTTTTTAATGCCCAATATCTCAATCAATAATGTGCATGGCAGGGGCAAACATGCCAGCCTTGAGCTGTTATGGATGAGCTGGGAGGTTTTTACAAGGGGTCTGGCCTTCTCCGACAGAAAGCAAGAGCTGCCTTATATTCGCTCTCTGTTTTTGTTGGCTTGTTCTCTGCTGTCACCTCCCTAGTTATTGGTTTTATTTATTGGCGGGCCTTCCTAGCACACCTGTTGCCTTTCTTGTCCTGCTCAAGTGCTCAGAATAAGAACAGCCCTCTATGCAGCAATAAGAGGAGGAGGAAGGGCAGCTGAGACTCAGAGAAGCATTAGCAAATACCAAATACCGAGAATCAGTGTAGTATAGTGATTAGAGGCTCGTATTCAAAATCCCTATTTAGCTAGAAAATTCACTGGATGACCATGGACCAGTTCTCCCTTAACCTGACCTACCTCACAGATGAAATAGGCAAAGAAACTATATAAACCGAGCTGCTTGGAGAAAGGGGCAGGATAGAAATGCAGCCTATGGAATGACAGGTTGACTCCAGCTATTTTCTTCCATGGATTCTAGACAGGGGCAGACTTTGGTCTTTCGGATTTCAGCTGCGCCTGGTGAGAGACCAGAAGTCTGTGCCCCCCCCCATTCTTTCGTTCTGCCCATGCACTGTGTCATAGTCGTGAAGACCTGTGGTGGCCCCCTCAGCTTGGTGCCCAGTGCCGTTTCCAAAATCCGCTTCTGATCTGAGATCTGATACCCCTCGCTTTGGAGTAGAAATTCCTTCTGGCATGTGGGTGACTTAAATTACTGAAGGACAAGAAAAAGCTAACAGCACAGCCTAGAATTCATTTGCAGGATTGTTGTGATGGTGGGAGCAAAGAGTTTCCTTCCCTGCTACCTTTCCAGGTGTTTTGGGTGATAAAGAAAGCTATTAACACCCAGCAATGACCATCCACAAGAAGACATTTTTTTAGAGCCTGCTGTAACATGTTTACAAGGATCTTGCGACAGCTCAAGTATGATTCAAAATGGAAGCCGCAGGCGCTGGTTTCTTCTGGCTGGGTTTGCAGAGAATCTCATTACATCTCTTGAAGAGGATATGCTGCGGTCTCCACTGAAGGAGGTGGTTTTTAGGTCCTTTCTTAAAAGAAGTCAAATTTTATTTTATTTTATTCAGATTCATAACTATAGTTTAACCTGAGTAAAACTGATTCTTCTATATACCCTATATACTCAAGTATAAGCCTAGTTTTTCAGCACATTTTTTGTGCTGAAAAAGCCGCCCTCGGCTTATACTCGAGTGAGGCAGGCAGTGACTCCTATGAAGCTTTCCCAGGTTTTTGTGGTAAAATTGGGTGCCTCGGCTTATATTCGGGTCGGCTTATACTCGAGTATATACGGTATTACCGCTGTGGAGTGAACAGATAACCGAGGTAGTTTGGTGACCTTCGTTTCCTGTGACCTTGGGAATGCAATTCTTTGGTGTTCAGCATCCTAGCCTGGCAAGCATCTCTCCACATGGATTAATATCATGTGAAAAAAAATTCATGCTGGCTGAACTTATATGCAAATGAGCATGCAAGTGCCATGATTTACGCAGTGCAGTCATGTGATCTTTGTGGACGAGAGAGCAGCATTGGCAAGGAAAGCCTGGGCGAGTCTTTGATTCATTGAGACACTTGGTTTGCATGGTGTCAGTTCACACTGGGTTCCTTAGCATCATGCTGCATGGGAAGAAAACAGTTTTGAGGCCTAATTTGAATTTATAACAATAGGCAAGGGCCTCGAATATAAAGCTATTTACATTTCGAAGCTCTGTCCTTAACTAAACCCAGGGTGCTAAAATATAGCAAGGGACTCAGAACAATGCTGAGTTTTACATATCAGTCTCTCTAATTGTGAACTCGGGCAGTACAGCTTACAATCGTAATCTATTTAACAATTTTCAGAGAGGTAACTGTTTAGTCCCTTGCAAGAAAAACAACCAAGAGTATTGTGGCACCTTAAAGACCAGCACATTTATGGCACAAGCTTTTGCGAATTATAGTCTACTTCATGGTTAAAGGTCTCCAGTGGGGACTGGGAGTTCCCTTTCCTTTTGTATATATAAGCCAGAAAAGGAAGCCCTCTGATAATCTAGACCACAGTGGGGGCAAAGCGTTAAAGTCTCTCTTTGGTCCTGGTCAGGATCCTATGCAAACATCTGTTTACTTAAAAAAAACCCACATTAAAAAATAATAATATTGTTACAGTATAGGATTGGGGACTTGGGCTGGATGATATCCAAATCTGTGATTCTGTGTCAATGAGGTTAGAATTTAAAAGAAGAAGTCTGCTAAACTGGTCAAATCTCTTTCTTCATTAAGATAATGTCCCTACTTGGTCCAGCTAAGTAGCTCCGGTAGCATCCTAAAGAGAGTGCTGTGTTGCCATGGGAACAACTGAGAGATGCTGTCACGGTGCTGTCAGGCAAGGGATGTCCGGAGTGAGGAATTGACACTTTATTGTCAAAAGTACACTTACAAGTTAGGGAAAGGCATGTCCATCAGTCCTACATCATTCCTATCATTCCTAGGTGTGTACCCAATGAGGCAGTTGCAGCAACAGAGAGGCCCCGCCCCCAACCTCAGCTTATGTATCTCCCCCATCCGAGTTGCGTGCAAGCAGGCGAAGACTCTGCCTGTGTGTAACCAGTTTCTGCTCCTCCCTTTTCCATGCTCTCCTGGTCCTGGGAGACAGAGGAGCCGGAGAGGTGGATCCAGAGAAGGAGGTGTGGAAGTGCTTGATTCCACACCAGCCTGGCACATCTCTCCCTCCTCCTGCAACCTGTTCTTCACTCTCCAATCCTGCAGCTTCTCCTGCCTCTGCCTCTCATCTGTTGTCTGTTACGGGCTCCCCCAAATCACAGATTCCATCTTCCAAGTCAGTCTCCGATTGCCCCGGTGCCCACTCATCAGTATCAAGCCACCAGTGTTCAGTGTCCAGCCAGTCCCTGACTGATCATGTTCTCTGGGCAGAGGGGTGGGGTGAGCACTTCCACAACCCCCTCACTTAACTGGAAGTGGCACCATTGTGAAATCCAGAAATCAATCGGCCAAGGGGCTAGCTTTTGTGTGTGATGCTTGGCTAATGCTGGACAAGACAGAGAGGTTTGGCTCTCTTGGTGTGCTGAGTTCAAAGCTGTGGTTGGGCGGAGACCACGATCTGCTGGAGTGTTAATACTGTGAGCTCTTCCATCCTAAGCCCATGTTGTGTATATGTGTAAATAAAACCGAACTCCAGGTAAGCACAGACACCTCTAGAGTGTCTTACCTCTTGGAGATTGTGATGCATGCAATGATATACAGTGGTATCTCGAATGACAAACGCCTCAGGTTACAAACACTTCAGGTTACAAACCCCGCTAACCTGGAAGAGTTACCTTGAGTTGAGAACTTTGTCCCAAGATGAGAACGGAAATCATGTGCCGGTGGCGCAGAGGCAGCAAGAGGCCCCATTAGCGAAAGCATGCCTCTAGTTAAGAACAGTTTCAGGTTAAGAACGAACCTCCGGAATGAATTAAATTCGTAACTAGAGGTACCACAGTATAGGGAGAGGTGACCTTTACTGAATATCTTGCTAGTGTGAGAATTCTGGATGTTTTAAAATACGAAGCGTTTTTTCTACTAGTTGTTGATAAAAACAGCAAAGACGTCTTGTGATGAATGAATTATGGCACCAACACTTTGTTGCTTCTGCTGCAACAGGCTACCCCTCTGGTAGCTGTTAATAAAATCTCTGATGGCAGCGCTGACAAGTTTGTAATTTATGAGATGGATTTTGTCCCTCATGACTTAAACATATTTCCGTGTGCAGCTTTTCATTTCCTGCTTAATTTATTTACCATTAAAATTACTGGATGAGTAATTCATCCTTTCTAGTTGGTTATTACACTGGGTTTCTTCTGAATCACTTGATGAGCCGTAACCCAAAACTTGCTTAAGTGCCCTTTAACTGATTTAAATTTTTGGGCAAATGGCTTGATGGTGTTTATGGAATTGGGTCAGTAGAGGTTGGTCACTTTGGGAAACTAGGGCAATGCCCCATCGCATGGTGTTTAAAGTGTGGAAATTAAAAGTTTTGCCCAAAATACCCCCCCCCAAACCTGCACTATTTCCTGTTCTCTGTTCTATCCTTCCATTTGAACTACTGCAGCCATTTCTGTCAATATCACATACTCTGGCCATTCAGCACTTTCTACTGTTCAGCCAATCCCAAGCCAAAACATCCATCTCCAGGCAGAATAACACATTCACATAGCTTCTGCTAGGGCACCCCAAGCACTTTGTATTTTTAAAAATAAAATCTTTATTTGTATCCTTATAAGCAATCTAGCCAATCAGGGCACAGGTGTTAGCAGGCACCCCCCCCCCCCCAAAAAAACCACTCCCAAATTGCTTTGGACTTTTGACTCCAAAGTGCTGGCATTTTGGCAAGCCAAAAAAGAATCATTCTTCCATTCTGAACATGTTCAGACCTGTTTCTTTGCTAAGCAGCCTACTGAACTGGAGGAGAAAAAAAAGGGCATGTTTTGCTGAGACACCAGCCAGCAGGTCAGCAAAGCAAGTTTTATTTCCCTTTTGTTATTATTGATTTGACTAATGAGATACAGTATAGGGGGAATTTCTTCCAGCTGCTTCTGACTTCTTCTTTTCAAATGTATGGTGCTTATTATTTTTATAATGTGGTGTCTATTATTTTCAAATGTGTGATGTTATTTTTATGCCATTTATTTTTAAATAAATGGTGTGATGGGGCCTGTTGTATGTTGAGGATAATAACTACTTAAAATGGTGGTCCAGTATAAGACAATGGGAGAGTGCAAACCAGAGGCCTTCTCCTTTTCTCTTCAGGAGAAGCGAGGGGGTAACGAAAAAAGGCTACATTAAAGATAGAAATACTTGCAAAGTAAGTCCTATAAGGTGCCAGGGAATGAATTGGGAACCGTGTGTGTGTGTGTGTGTGTGTGTGTACACACAGAGCATCTGCTCTAGAGTAGGGTTGGGCGAACTTTTTCATTTCATTTTCTCCCTGTTTCTGATTTTTCCAATATTAACTCCCTACATTTCCACATCAGTTAGACAATTTCTTTTCAAAAAGTCCTCATGAAAATCCACCCACGTTTTAAGATTCATCTGCATTTAAAACCGTGGGTTGATTTTATTGTGTGCTGTTGCTGTTTTAAACTATTTTTAAATTTAAAGTTTTTAAAACTGTTCCTATATATGTAACTGTTTCATTTTTGTTGTTATATTGTAAATGGCTTCAGGATATCTCATGCGAAGAGATTCATGCGTCAGGCCTGTGGCTTTGTAGGAAAAGGAATCATAGAGCAGCCGGAGTAGGATTGGGGTGGGCAGATTTGATGCAAGCCTGTGTGTTGTTTTTGGAATGATGCTTGCTATTCTGAATGCCATATATTTTATAGATGGCTGACTTTATTACTTTGAATATATCTCTATATCTATATCCATATATTTATATTTACAGACAATAGACAGTTATAAATCAACTACAGTAGTCAGCAAGCCCACACTGACCTTTGCCATTAAAGACAATCTTGAGTGAAAGATTGAGGAGGTGAGGAGAGGGAGCTGCTTAACCCTTTCTTCCTCTAACGGTTGCTTCTAAAAAAGTCTCTGGACCCACTAACTGCTTTTTGACCCTTTGAAGTGAAGTGCCCCTATCAGCGGGAAGAGGCGATATTTGTTTATGGTCTTGGTGTACAGCAGCTTTATATTAAATAAATGTATGTAAGCTAAAAGGACGCGGGTGGCGCTGTGGGTTAAAACACAGAGCCTAGGGCTTGCTGATCAGAAGATCAGTGGTTCGAATCCCTGCGACGGGGTGAGCTCCCGTTGCTTGATCCCTGCTCCTGCCCACTTAGCAGTTCAAAAGCATCTCAAAGTGCAAGTAGATCAATAGGTACCGCTGCAGCGGGAAGGTAAATGGCATTTCCGTGTGCTGCTCTGGTTCGCCAGAAGCAGCTTTGTCATGCTGGCCACATGAACTGGAAGCTGTATGCCGGCTCCCTCGGCCTATAGAGGGAGATGAGCGCCGCAACCCCAGAGTCGGTCACGACTGGACCTAATGGTCAGGGGTCCCTTTACCTTTTTTATGTAAGCTAAAAGTCCTGTATGAAGTAGCCCCATGGTTTCTTAAAGCGATTCATGGGCCGCCGCCGCCATAATTACACTGTGCATTTGCATTTGCACCAAACACTCCCAAATTGTAAGCAAAACACGTGGTCTGTTGTGACTCATTGATAGCCACGAAAAGGGATTTTATTGACCCGGCTTGGAAATAAATAAGCAAGAGAGAGGACAGGGAGTGGGGAGAAAAATGAACAAAGAGCATTTCAACTTTTCCCTCCCACCCTTTTTTCTTTATTTTGGGAAACAACCTTCAAACACCCAAGAATACTTTGTCTGCCCATCAAGAGCACTTGCTATTTCATACCTGATGTGGGAACATGACAGGAAAGTGACATAAATGAAGTCTTGAAATGAGACTCCTTTCCCATTAGGCTGATTCTTGAGGGTAGCACAGCAGTCTTCTCCATCAAATTTCTACCTCCCACCAGCAATTCAGAATGCGGAATCTTGAGTCTTGATCTGCGATAGTTTGTCTCAAACACACAGAGGTATCCTGATGTCTTGCTACCCAAGCCAGTCACCCACACGAAGCTGTGTCAAATTCCAGGGAAGGTGCGCTTAGTACAACTTTTGAAAATGCCACCAAAGAAACAGCTATAGAGTTTGTGTGTGCATGATGTAAAAATCCTCTGGGAACCAAGGAGGGGGGGGAGCCATGAATGGGGTTCTGCACACCTGAAGCAATGAACTTACATAACTGAATTGCTTTCCTTCCTGCCTTGCTCTTTATCAGAAAGGGGGCAGGGAAGAGCTCTATCTGTTAGTGCCACATTAATCTGTGAATGTAGCCCTAACAGCTTTTGTCAGAGGTGACGGTGGGGAGACAGGTGGAAGCGAAACAAGAGCACCTGATTGTATCAGTGCATTGCAAAAACTTTGACGGAAATCACAGCATCGGGATCATGGGCGTATCCGGGGGGGGCAGAGGGGGCAGCTGCCCCCCCCCTAGAAGGCAGCCCTAGAAGCAAAAATGATCAGCGCCCATTCAAAGCAAACCTGGACGACCATGGCTTGCCCCCCCCCCCCAGTTTTGATCCTGGGTACGCCCCTGATCGGGATGATGTTTTGCGGAATAGACCACAAATCACACACTGCAATCGGAGAGAAGCTAAGAGGGCATTTTCATCCAAGATGTCTCTGATGTAAAAGGGTCACCCTCCATTGTTGCTAGTGAGTATTATACCATTAATTGTTACAATAAAAGCATAATAGTGAGAACTGTTGCTGTGCCAAGGACAGGAAAGAGGGGGAAAGGAAAACAGCCCTCCTGTGTCACTCTGAACTTTGGTTCTGGAAAATGTTCATTCCTCCCCCGAGAGGTGAGAAATCTGGAAGGCTAGAGACCTCACCTTGATCTGTTCCATTTATAACAGGCAGGGGTAGGCATTAATGAAGGAGGCTGGGGAAGTTGGTGCACAGAACCCTCAACGATATTGGGGGAAATGCTAGAGTCAAATACGAAGAATGGGGCAGTGTTTAGACTAGGCAGCTGTTTGTGTACAGCATCTAATCCAGCCTTGGCTAACCTGCTGCCTTCCAGATGTTTTGAACTTCAATTCCCATGAGGCCCAGCCAGCCCTGATGGGAGTTGTAGTCCAAAACATCTGGGGTGTGTGCCAGGTTGGCAAATCCATAACCTCAGTGGGATCAACCTCAGTCAGGTATACTTCTGCATGTACACTTTTTAAAAATCTGCTGAGTTTATCCGTGTGCTACTGATGACCATTTTACATTGTTTTAAGTACCGTATACTGCTTAGAGGGCTTTTAAAAATTAAGCAGTTTATATCATTTGTTTTAATAAAGAAAAAGGAAATAAACATATTTCTTTGCCCCACTTCTTCTTTTTTTATAGGCCAGACATAGGCAAACTCGGCCCTCCAGATGTTTTGAGACTGCAATTCCCATCATCCCTGACCACTGGCCCTGTTAGCTAGGGATGATGAGAGTTGTAGTCCCAAATCATCTGGAGGGCTGAGTTTGCCTATGCCTGTTATAGGCAAACTCCTGCAAGTGATAAGAAGATATATAATGCTGTGCTAGTGTTAGTGAAGAGCCCCGACTAAGGGCTTATCTAGCCCAGCATCCTGTTCCTCATAGTGACCGACCAGATGCCTTTGGGAAGCTCACAAGCAGCACATGAGGACAATAAGCCCTTTTCTACAGTTGTTTCCCAGCAAACTGCTATTCCCTGTTGCGATGAAGGCACTCCAAAATGATGTCATTGCCCAGGACACTAATGTTGTGCTATGTTGCCATTCTTCTGACAAAAGCATTTCTCTTGTGCTTCAATACATATTGAAAACCAGTCTTGGCCACACAGTGGAAAATTTTGAAGGCTGTTTTGCTACACAGACTACTGTTGGATGCATTCAACAGGCCCAGCAGCCAGACGGATTGTCACTCGTATGGAAGTGTCAAAAGCAGCTGCCACAAATCGCCAGCGAGAAGCAGCCAAATATATTCACTTTCCTTCTAATTAATCTCATTTCTGAAGACTGGCACTCTGATAAATTGGTGGCTGTTTCAGTTTCCCAAAAGTTCTGCGGTAATTGGTGGGCTACTTTTCCTTTAAATTTCCTGACATCTGACCAAAAGAGAAGGGGAAAGAATTTCTGTCTTTGCATTCTCTCCACCTCCCCCTGCCCATTTGATGCTTTGGTCAGTTCAAAACAACCTGTTTATTGAGCATTCATCCTGACTGGTTTGCACAAAGTTTGCTAGGAGCTTGGCCAACACAGTCTGCTTATTCAGCTTTCATTCTGATTTGTTTGTGGACCTTGCAGACCAATCAAATGAGTGGTATTCCACACTTTCCAGTGCATCTCCCCATCATTTCATCATTTTCCTTATTGCAAATAGTCTTATTCTTTTTTTTAAGTGGGTATGTTGCATGAGAGCTCCAAAACCACTTTAATTGTTCAACCTGAATTTGCTGGTATGCTTCTGAATCCCACCAACAAAATAGCAACAGTCTGGAAGCAGCCAAAGCGCTCCTTTTACTGCTTTGAATCTTTTTTTTATTGTGTTTTGTTATAAATGACAATCTTTTATTTCCTTAACAAAATTCCTCAGAAAACCATTTACACAGGATCTTATTACCCGGCAAAAGGATGTAGAAATGAATCTCCATTTCGTTCTCAGATTTGGATGCCCACCAACCATGCGCAACAAAACCTGAGTCCTTTGTCACTCCAGATATTTGTGCTTCGATTATCTTTGTGCTTACTTTGATCTATATATGGTTTGGTCTATCCCTCCTGCACTTCAAGAATCGATCATCTCTCCCTTTTTGTTGGTATAGTTTAAATGTGGCAAAAAAGATGACTTTTTGGTAAACAAGTAGACAGCAAACATATTCACTAGCATTCACCCCCACACCCCATTTTTAGGGCTGGTCCCACCATGAAGTTGTCCGGTTGGGTATCAATTTTCCTCATCTTTCTGTGTCAATAAAAGCAAGATTGAGCTTCTGTCCAGGAAGTTGTTGGATGGGGGAGGCTTTGATTAAGGTCCAAAAGTATCTAGGGGTAGCATTGCTCTCTTTCACTCCTCTACATAAAGATAACAAATCCAACCGTTGGCAATTAGATGGGATCAACGTAAAATTTAAAAAAAACCAAAACAAAACATCAAGGGTAACTACCTTAAATGAACTTAATCACCAGTCACTTTAGACAGAATCTAATGATTGTGATACCCATAAACAGAATGTCAACATTTATTACAAAAAAAGATAAACTATTGTAGCAAAGGAAAGGCAAGATTAAAAAATATAAAAGAAAGCCTGAATACCAGATGTACAAAATCTATAATGCAATAACTGGAATGGATGAATCCATATGCAAAACATATATGAAAATAGTACATCCACAATCTATGAAGAAACATGCAGTGATATGAATAAAAAGAAGTACAAGGGAGCGCATTTGTTCTTTGTATATTGTGGACATTATTTTGATATAATAATAATAATAATAATAATAATAATAATAATAATAATAATAATTTTATTATTTATACCCCACCCATCTGTCTGGGATTTATCCATCCCAGTTATTGTATTATAGATTTTGTACATCTGGTATTCAGTTTTGGGGATTTTTGCACTTTTGTCTTTTCTTTATTAAATGTTTCAATTTTTTTCTATGTAATGAATTTTGTTAATATATTTATGTCCATCACAGCCGTTAAATTTTGCATATATAGACTGATTATAAAATTGTTACCCTTGACCTTTTTATTTTACGTTGTTGCCTTTAATAGTCAGAGATTATTATTTTTACTTCTTTTGATCTGTTATAGATATTTAGCTAGGATTGGCTTGGAGAGAAGAGTTTACCTATCTTCCACCCCAGCGGTGCAGAATCTGTGGTCCAGTGAAAGTTGTTGGACTCCAGCTGCCACCAACCCCTTCTGTCCGCATGCACAATGAACAGGGATGAAGGGAGCAGGAGTCCAGCAACAGCTGGCCACAAGTTTGTCATTTAGCCCTGTAACAACTGGGAGGTGCACAGTACAAAGAAATAGTTTTCTCCCTTCCACAGAAGTGAGTTCTTGCTTTTTGGTCAACTGTAAGCCAGCTGAAGTAAGAAAACTTGACCGTTTCATAAGAAGTTGTGAAAGTGAAAAATAAGAAACAACCCTTTTATTTGTTTATTTTGTTTTTTAAAGATGCAAATTAAAGGCAACACAGGAGAACTGTCAAAGCAAGAAGGGAGATATGAAAGAAAGGAGATGAACATTCTGTAAGAAATTCATTTGTTTTGGCTAAATCATATTGTCTCTTGCCTTGATCCATAATATGCACTCTGCCTCCCCCATGCTATATTAAAGGAGGAAAGAGGAAAATAAATGGTTGCGCTGTTACAAATGTTCCCTCTGTGGAAGTATTCCACCTTGCCAGACCAGGGGTAGGCAACCTAAGGCCAACCTAAGGCGAACCAGCCCTGTTTGGAGTTTAGAATGTTGAAGTTCCCCCCCCAGCGTTTACAAGGTTAAACTTAGAACCTGTGAATTGACAGTTCGCTCCAGAGAGGCGGAACCTCCTGGGGGTTTTAAAGGGGAGGAACAGCAGTTGGTCAGGGGGAGTTGATGGTTGGGAGTTGAGAGAGAGAGATAGAGAAGGGAGGAGATAGCTAGTTAGACTGAGGGAGGTATATGGGTAGGCATAGGAGTCATCTGAACCTGTAATGAAACTATGAACTGCATGTGACAAAACCTGAAACCATTATGCTTGTTAAATAATAAAAACTAGTTCTTGTTCAAACCATCGTAGTATCGTCGTCCATGAGGTCCAGTGTGTTATACCGGGGCTCAGTTTAATGATCTTAGTGAGAGGACAAAGCTAGGAACAGTTTGTGTCCTAGAGATTCATTAAGGAGGGGCTAGGAGGGAGTGAACCTTAAGTGCCAAAGTGTAGCTAGCAGAGGCTAGCCAGCTGAGACAGCCAAGAGGGGTTTCTTGGTGATTAGGACCCAGGGCTGTAGGCTAAAAGGTTTGCATCAGGATAGCCTGGAGCAGGGGGGTATAACTGGACGTGAACACTCTTGTCACTGGGATCTCCAGAGTCACTAAGGAGGTCGGTTTAGTCGAACCTTGGAGGGCAGGGTGCGAGGGGTTTAAAGATAAACCAGGGCACCTGCATTGCTGACAAACATTTATAACAGGGTGACACAGAGTGCGTTGAGGGAGGTTCGCGACAATTTGGTGGCAGCGCCGTGATTTTAAATCGCGACTTTATCGGTTGCAGAGCAGTGATTCTAAGTCGCAACTAAACTGGTAGCTGCGTAGTGAGTTCGAATCACGAGCTTTTGTGTGGGCAACGCCGCGGTTTAAAGTAGCAACCCACAAGCCAGAGTTTGGCTTAAATCAGGACGATACTTGGTTGACTGGAGATGGCACATTTAAAGAGAGCTAGAGAGCCGCCAGCCAAAGGTGATGAGAGAACAGGGGAGGTCTTGGAGAAGGAAGACCCTAGTTCTGTGCAGGTTTTGAAAATGCGGATTGAATTAGCCCGGATCGAATCCGAGAGAGATCAGGCTCGGTTGGCTATAAAGGAGATGCAATCTAAAAGGTTAAGATTGGAACAGGAAAGGCTAGCTTTCAAAAGAGAGGTTCAGATGGGTCAGTTGAGATTGCAAGAGCTGCGGCTAAGGGCAGGATTACCTCAGAGTCAGCCCAGTGATGAGTTTAACGCTGCCCACTTTAAAAGATTCCCTAAGTTTATGGAGGGGAATGATGCCGAAGTGGTGATTGAATACAAAGGTTTTGGAGGCAAGGGCAGAATGGGAGTTTGGGACAACATTGCTGAACCTGTGCTGATAGGCAACGACATTGTAGAGCACAGAAGTAAAATGGTTGTCAGAGCCCAAAGCCACGCCTCAGAAAGGCAGTTAAGTGTCACTAGTGAGGCCCCACTAGGTGACGGAATGTTGGCGAAGATGGCAGTTAGAACTGAACCCAGAACCCAGTGCATGAATGAGAAACAAAGCAATGAGCCTTCAGTTTGGGAGAAAGATCCAGGGCAGGAGGCAGAGGCAGAGATCCA
Source organism: Darevskia mixta (assembly GCA_034641385.1). NCBI lineage: Eukaryota > Metazoa > Chordata > Lepidosauria > Squamata > Lacertidae > Darevskia > Darevskia mixta. The sequence continues at coordinate 5,489,462 of JAWWNH010000001.1, read as the reverse complement.
GCCCTGTATGATTATTAATAAAGAAGACCTGTCAGGAGTATGCGAAGTTAAGCATATGGAAACGACAGTGAAGCAGCCCCAAACTAGTGAGCTAACTAAGAACTTTGACATCACTCAGAGCAAGAGCGTTAAAACTGACTCTAGGTCTCGTCAGAATGCTTGGGATGAGAGAGACCAGCCTTTTTCGTTTGGGTATCGTGAGGTGCCAAATGAGAAGAAAAGTTTTAGCCCGGTTGAGTTATTGTCGGAGAGACAACCTCGTGAGCCGCGTGACGTGCGGAAGGACGCGTGGACGGGTCAGGAAGAGATCGGCAGCCCGGAGGCAGCAACATCGGTGCAAGAGCTCCAGGACGGATTGCAACCTCTGAAAGAGCAAGCTGCAAGCAGAAGTCAAAGTGCCCAAAAGAAACCGAAGACATGGGACAACGCACGAGCCTTGATCAGAACCTTTCAGCCTGGAGACAGCGTCATCGTGCTGAGGACCAGACAGAAGAGGAAACAAGAAGTGAACTTGGAGGGACGGGGGAAAAGAAACCCAGAAACTGTCCTCAATAAGGTGTCTTTTGACAATGAACTGACACAAAAACAAGTGAGGTACTTAAAACATATGTTGGGTGGAGTTATGGTCAAGCCTGACACTGGTAAAGTTAAGACAGGACGAGCGGGGCTGAAACCTTACACCCAAAAGCAGGTAAAGGGTGCAGAGAACCAGGTGATCGGGTGGAGAATTCAGGTACCAGAGAAACTACCCCTGCGGTATAGAGCAAAGAAAGGGGAAGGATAATGTAGTTGTTGACATTTTATCCGGGGGTTTTCTGATATGACCCGTGTATGTATGTATATATTGTTGTGGGTAATAAAGTGAAAAGTCAATTTCCCTGCACCGGCATTCCTCTGATGGACAGTGGATGCCTATGCAGTGTCTTAAGGCGGGGAGAATTGTGGCGAACCAGCCCTGTTTGGAGTTTAGAATGTTGAAGTTCCCCCCCCCAGCGTTTACAAGGTTAAACTTAGAACCTGTGAATTGACAGTTCGCTCCAGAGAGGCGGAACCTCCTGGGGGTTTTAAAGGGGAGGAACAGCAGTTGGTCAGGGGGAGTTGATGGTTGGGAGTTGAGAGAGAGAGATAGAGAAGGGAGGAGATAGCTAGTTAGACTGAGGGAGGTATATGGGTAGGCATAGGAGTCATCTGAACCTGTAATGAAACTATGAACTGCATGTGACAAAACCTGAAACCATTATGCTTGTTAAATAATAAAAACTAGTTCTTGTTCAAACCATCGTAGTATCGTCGTCCATGAGGTCCAGTGTGTTATACCGGGGCTCAGTTTAATGATCTTAGTGAGAGGACAAAGCTAGGAACAGTTTGTGTCCTAGAGATTCATTAAGGAGGGGCTAGGAGGGAGTGAACCTTAAGTGCCAAAGTGTAGCTAGCAGAGGCTAGCCAGCTGAGACAGCCAAGAGGGGTTTCTTGGTGATTAGGACCCAGGGCTGTAGGCTAAAAGGTTTGCATCAGGATAGCCTGGAGCAGGGGGGTATAACTGGACGTGAACACTCTTGTCACTGGGATCTCCAGAGTCACTAAGGTCGGTTTAGTCGAACCTTGGAGGGCAGGGTGCGAGGGGTTTAAAGATAAACCAGGGCACCTGCATTGCTGACAAACATTTATAACAGGGTGACACAGAGTGCGTTGAGGGAGGTTCGCGACAAGGGGTAGGCAACCTAAGGCCAATGGGCCACAAGCGGTCCACGGGGGGTCATTTAACCGGCCCATGAGCCGCCCCCAAATCGAGCTGCCCGCTCGGCAAGTCCCCGCGTACTGTGCTAAACTGGCGCGGCGCAGGGATTTGCTTCCACAGCGCCGGAAATCGCGCATGCGCAGATGCCGGAAATTGCGTATGCGCATGCGCAGATGCCAGAAATCGCGGGTGCGCACGCTCATGCACACACATAATCCGGCCCACAGAGGGATCTCCACTGGAGTGAACTGGCCCAGGTGAGGTAAACCTTGCTGACCCCTGTTGCCAGACGGAACAACCCCCCATCTCCTGCATGCTGTTCTGGGTGTTCTTCTGACCCCCAATCCCTTGAGCTATTTGGAGAGGGCATGTGGACAGGGAGAGAGCAGGGTAAGGGTTTGTTAGGTCAATCCCTCCCAATGTATTTAATTTTTTGCTTAGTAAAATTCTGTTCATTAGGAAAAAGAAGGGGGAAATAAAGGGAACCCTTCTATGAACCAAAGGGGGAGTAGTGTGTAAATCTGTGTGTGTGCCGGAGAGCACCACTATTAATGCCACCACCAAGCATGCTGAGAGTAAACTTGCAACCTCTCTTAGTCTGCAGCTTTGGAACCCATGGCTGCAAAAGCGACTTTGTGGAGGAATAAATCTGAAAACGGCATGTAGGATCCTGACACGCAGTAACTGGGGACAGCCACTGTACCAGACCAGAAAGGTCAATATATGGGGAAAGGCCACGAGAGAGCAGCACTACAACACTTTGGAGAACACAACTGAGGTACCGATTTTTAAAGGTCTTAACTCATTTTAAGGAAATTGTTTGGTTCTCTCTCTCTGGCCACCCTTAAAGCCTCAACAGTTTCTTCAAACTCTCTGAAATGAGATTCCTGCCCCCATACCCACATCAACTTGTCAAGGAAAAAGGATTAGAGGCTTGTACAAGAGGAGTCCCGTTAGGTGGCATAGAAACGGGGAGACGCGTGGTAGCTGGAGACAGACGCTTTATGTCGTATGGAAAACATGCGCACATACATTTTATAACAAAGCTTGTAGCCCAGAAAGACACTGTGGTATCCACTAGGTAGCATGCCTAGTTGCACCCTGGGAAGAACTTCTGACAGGATTCAATTCAAGAGCCTCTCCATTCCTCCTGCTCATGCTGCATCAAAACTTGCTGAGGAAACCAGATTCTTTCTTTTGGGAAGGGGAGCACAGAGTGCCATTCATTGTCAGGAACGGATGTGCTTCACCACTGATTCTCACAGCGCCCCATGAGGTAGTTAGAGTATCATCACCCCCTCCCTGCTCCCAAGAGTAGGAAACGTGCTCAAGGCTACAAAGAAAACCCCTATCCAAATGAAGCTGGGGGGGGGGGGAACCTCGGAATCTGCAATTAACTCCTGCTTCTTCTTCCCATCACAAGATGTTCTTATGGCTACTTCAGTCTGCGAGCTTCAGGTAAATGTTGCCCCCCCCACCCCATATAATGTGAAGGGTACCCAGCTTCATATTACATCTGATGGGTGCTGAAAGCCACGAGCATGGTTATCTTCCAGCTAAAAAACAACAACCCGACTGTTTGTAGGATGCATGTGTGTAATGTGGTGAGCTGCTTTAAATGATGGTGACAGGATAGCCACTCAGTGGCCCTAGTGCTTATTCCAGCATCCATGTGCTTCATGTCTGATTCTGAATCCTACCCAACACAACCTCTTATTCCAAGGATCCCTTCTTAACCCTATCAGCGAGTTGTGTGTGTGAAGCAGGAGGGCAACATTTTAAAGGGAAAGAGCTACATAGGCCTCTGTTACAGCTCCACACAGAATGGTCACTACCTGGGACTGTTTTTCCTTAAAACCAAGCGAATAAACATAGAAGAATAAACATTTAATGTTTTAGTCCAGTGTGGGATCGAGACAGGCAGAAGCCAATAGTGCTGTGCATCCCTGACAGATGTTGAATCTGCCTTCGGTGACTAGCGACAGTACCGTCTACACTCCCTGTAAAATGTTTTCATTGGTCAGCAGTCATGCCACATACCAGGTCAATGATGAGCAGTTCCGATTATGCCAATTAGCTTTTTGTTGACTATGCCATTTCCAATATGTCAGGACAATTCAAGGCTGATTCCACATGACGCCAATGATCGGAACTATGCACTGCATAAAAAACCCTTGCCTTCCCCCCTTTGCACTTTGCACATTCAAAGGGAATACCCATCAGAACACAAGAAACCCTAAATATGTGTTGCTTCCTATTCCCTTAGGCCAGTCGTGTTCAAACTATGTAACTGGCTGCACACTTTCCCTCAGTCAAAAAGGAAACTGAGCCTCTCCAGTTGTGAGACAAAGACAACTGTTGACAACCCAGTCTGCAATGTTCACTCCTGTGTCAAACTCAAGGGTCAAATGAGATGTGATTGGAGACTGATTTGTACCTTTAAAGTCAGATCTGTTACAATCATGCTAGAAACTGGTGGGGTAGAGAGTCTGGTTTTCAACAGCAAGCAGAAAGTGTGGATAAGGGGCACCCTCACAGCATAACTCCCTACAGCCTCTGTTCCAGGTACTTTCCCCTTAGTTAGGTTCCCGTGTCAGAACTGAGCCCAGCTGAGAGGAGAGAGGCTGCCGTGGGGCAGGGAGAGAAGGGTCTGGACTCCATCTTCACCCACCTGCCCCCTTTTTAATTTCAAAATCAGGATTCTGCCTTGGTTTCTAAATGATAGCAGCTGTTCTGGGTTACTGTTAAGATACAATAATCTATTGTCTCATATTTAGGGGTGGGGTTTTTTTGCCCCAATGGTTCATGTAAATTAAAACATGGGCATCCTGGCTGACATTGTGCTTTCTGGATGGGACTAAAATGGAGCAAAATTGTAGGGGAGGAAATTCCAATGAATAAGAAAGGCTTTGCAATATTGTCAATAAATTAATTAGCACTAGTCACACATACTCTGTATAGTTGTCCATATTTCATTTATTAGGGAAGAAGCAAAATTTCACTTCCTTCTGAGACGTACAAATTGACCTAAATTGTTCTGAGGTGGAGAAGATCATATCTCCCCCAACAAGCCGTTGTGTGATACCCATTATTGAAGCAATGCTTTCAGTGGATTTAGGTAGGTAGTAGTTCTATTGATATTGGGCTAAAACATCTCAGCAAAATTTCCTGATTTTTTTGTGGTCAAGAATACATTTTTAAAATTATTATTATCATCAGTAGGTCACAGATCTGAACTGGGTGTTTTTTTTTTGCATCCTGATGGTGTAAGAGTTTTTTTGGGGTGTCATTTTAATTTCCCTACTTTTTGCCCAAGTTGTTGTCCAGAGGGTTTAAAGTGACTGAAAGAGATAATGAATCAGTAGAAGCATCATGCAAGGATGCAGAGTTGGCAGTGAAAAATGCATACAACATTTATAAATTTATAAAATTGTTTATGGCTCTCTGCTGCACATTCAACTCCAAAACATTCTTCATTTAGCCTACGTCGCATCTCTATTGACTCAAGTCAGGGATGTGGAACTTATGGCAAGGGATGATGGGAGCCAAAGGCCAACAGCACCTGGAAGGCAACAGGTTCCCTTTCCCAGTGGTAAAGGGATAGAACTCAGCGTAGCACCTGTTTACCTTGATCTTTGGAAGTGTGCTATAGGTTTTTTTAGTTGTCCTTCCTGTATCATTAAGCGTTTTGTGCTTTTGTTGTTATTGGTTTATGGGTTTATGCTTGATATATATTATCGTGGTGATTCTGTTTTAGTTCATGTAACCCACCCTGGGACCTTGGGGCGAAAGGTGGGTAAGAAATATTAGTAAAAAATAAAATAAATCCCTGGCTGCAGCTTTCGTGGCTGATAAATACACAGAGCCTGCTGCCACTGATGCTCACTGCTGCCCTACCCGTAACTGTTATTCACCTGGAATATTAAGGTCTTAACATCTTATAGGCTTGCTAGGCAGTGCTCAACCTCCATATGCTTAATGAGTGAGTCAATTAAACATATGCAAATCAGCAACGGGTGAGTGGCTTTTTTCTCTCCTGGCAGAAGTGGGAACCTCAGGAGGAGTGGTAATATAATGAAGAGGGTGAGGACTGGTGGGAAAGGTGAATGAATACGTTTCGATTTTCCACTTTGGAAGCAAATATTCCCAACAAAAGTAGCTTTAAGGTGTCCTCTCTGGGCAGCATCCCTCATATGTATCAGATGAGTCACCAGTTGTGCTTAGAAAGATAAGTTCCCTGAAAAACGGATGGTTCATCCAGAAAACACTGATCCCATATACTGCTGAGTTCCTACAACTGACCTGGCGAGAATGACCAGGGTCACACCCACACATTTAAAGCACTCTCATACAACTTTAACAATCATGGTGTGTGTCCCCCCCCACCAAAGAAGCCCCAGAACAGGGTGCTGAGAGTTATTTGGAGACCCCTCACAGAGCTATAGTTTCCAGCATCCTCAACAAATGATGGTTCCCAGGATGTGAGCCAGGTTTGCAGGCTGATGTCTGCATTTGGATGGTACTGTACTGGTCCATGTGAAAGAGAAGTGGAACTGATACGATTCCATTGCTCCTTACTCTATTCCATTGCTCCTTACTCTATGCATGGAACCTGTGCAGGCCAGTGTTGGCTTCACATGGGACACCACAATGGCCTAAGGTGCATTGTATTAAGGGTCCATGATGTCCAACATGGACAACCAGGACTTTTGTGGCAGCAAGTACCATCTAAAGTGGCCACGAGGTAGGAAACAATGAAGGAATACTTTGTGCCAAGCTCCTTTAAGTGTGTCATTCCCTCAAATATTTTAGGGAGGGCACAGGGACCTTGGCTGCTGGGAGTTGGCTCCTATGCTTCCTTGGTTCCTGCAGTGGACACAATCTTGGAACTTTTATATATATATATATATATATATATATATATATATATATATATATATATATATATATATATATATATATATATATTGTTTAAAAAACCCCAAGCTGAAATCATGCTGATTATTCAGTGAATTCAGGTGCTGAACTGGTCTTCTGCATGTATCCAGATTGTGATTCGTCACGTCCTGATTCAACCCCTGCCTTACTGATGTGTTTAGGCTGTGGTGACTCACAATCTAGGTAGATGTCAAGCATTCAAAGATTTGCTTTGGTGTATGCAAATCTGGTGAATATGGCAATTTGTGTGGATTGAAAAACAACAGCGACAATAATGATAATCCACTGTAAGATAAGGCAGCTTCACCTGGGATACTTCAGCATTTAGTGGAAGTACCTGTGGAGAAGGGAGAGTATTCTCAAGTTTATTCAGCAGGTACCCGGCAAATATACCAGTGTGACTATGATGGCTTCTCCCAAAGAATCCTGTTAATTGTTTGGTCAGGGTGATGAGGTCTCTCTTAGCAATTTCTAGTGTAACTCATATCGCTAGAATTCCCAGTGTTCCTTGGAGAGAGGGACTCATTCAACCAGTTTTACAGTGCGCTCCTCCCATACATGTTTACTGAGAATTTAGTCCCACGGTGTTCAATGGGACTTATTTCCAGAAATATGTGCATAGGATTGGAGCCTAAATCCACAGTGTGGATTAGATTTAGGACTTCCATTTTTTAATTTTTTTTGGAGTGCAAAGTTTTGTGGCTTAATAACTAAGTCAGGCATCCCCAACCTTTGGCCCTCCAGATGTTTTGGACTACAGTTCCCATCATCCCTGACCACTGGTCCTGTTAGCTAGGGATCATGGGAGTTGTAGGCCAAACCATCTGGAGGGCCGCAGGTTGGGGATGCCTGAACTAAGCGGATGGGACTGTTTCCAGGAGCAGCTAGATTACAGGAAGTAAATTTAAAAGCAGGAAAATCACAGGGGTTTATGAGAAATCACCGATACAGAGGCGCTGGAGAATGAGGTGGAAAAACCAAGTAGGAAATTCAGTAGGGGACAATCCCATTTTGAAAAATCTGTAAATAAAACACATGAATAATTCTTTCCGTGGTAAATGTCATAAATCTTCCCCTACCTAGTGCCCTCCAGATGTTTTGGACTACAATTCCCATCAGCCCTAGCTAGCACAGATGCACTGATTAGGGCTGGTGGGAGTTGTAGTCTAAAAAGAGCCGGCTGGCATAAATCATCCACCTTGTGCTTTGGACATTGATTCCTACAAATGTTTGTGGCTCAAATGAATTTGGCCCTCTCTCTGCCAGTGGCACTCCCTCAAAAACATTGAAAAATTGTGGTGTTTGAGGAGGGAGCTAAATCAGGAATTTGTACCTGTTGCATTTTTTTTTGTTTTAAAAAAAAAACACCTGGGCAGAGTGTCTTTACTCATATAAAATAACAATAGCGATAAACTGACTGCTGTTTCATCTTGAACACCCTGTGGCCACACAAAATAGCATAGGGCCACAGAATAATTTATGCATTCAAATACTTGAACCCCATGGTTAATACAGTTTAAAATACTTGCTTCCTTCCTATTCAATGTCTGCATGTCTGCGTGGGTGTTTAAAATCTTACCCATTCATTCCCTTGCAGTAAGACCAGCTGTCCCTCTCTGCTCCCCACCCCAGCCCACCAGCCTCCGCCCTAGTTCAGTTTTTGTAGTTCTGTATTGCACTTGCTTTGTTGTACTTTCCAGCGACTGCAAAACCTCTTCAGCCGCCTCTCAGCCGTGTGTGCAGCTCTGCCTCCTCCACCATCCTTGGCTGGCCAAGGGCCTATTGTGCTCCTGGTGCAGCTGCAGAGGACAAGGGGGTGGAGGGTGGGAGGAAAGGCACGCCGCGCCCCCTCCGCTTGTGAGTTCCTCTGCCACTCCGCGTTGCATTAAGGCCTCCTGAATTCCTTTAGCTCAGACCGTCGTGACTCTCATGACGAGCTCTCTGTTTGTGCTAGAGTGGCTTCTCTGTTCGTGAGGCCTCAGGTGGCTGAGTATATGCAAGATGGTATAAGCACAGTGGTGGTCAGACAAGGTGCCCGTGGTGTGGCCAGCTCCCCGAGCCACACTCTCGGCTGGAGCGGAGTTGCTAGTGGCACCACCAGTGGAGGATGGATGGTTAGTCTGAGAGGAGGTTCGTTGGTTGGTCCTGGTCCCTGTTTTTTGATCCTCCAGGTCCTTTGTTTTGTCATAGTTCAGAACTTTCCACTGTTGGTTGACTGCTTGCCACCGTTTAAAAATCCTGTAAACTGAGGGTCCTTCGTGGATTATTAGACCTGTAGAATAAAAAAGAGTGTGTGGATAGGAGAGAGAAAAAAAAGAATCTATTAATTTTTCACTGACTCTTCATCACCTCCGAGAGTCACCTAGGGCCAACTCCATGTACATACCCCACAAGTATCCTAGAAAAAATGGGACACCCCATTTTTTATTGTGCGAGAATGGCAGCCATTTTGGTTGCGATAATCTCACGCGATTTTGCGGTACGATTTCCCCCTGAAAAAAACACTTTTTCGGGGATGCAATCTTGTGTGGTGCTCCCAAACATGTGTTTTAGAGCGCCATGCCCCCCAAAAGCACCTTTTTTGGGGAAAGGGGGTGCAAAACCATGTGAGATCATGGCAACCAAAATGGCTGCCATACTCTCGCAATAAAAAACAGAAAGATGGTGTCCAGGAAGATGGCATCCTGGATTTGGGCTTCAAAGTGTTGGAGGGTATACATGCCCCATGAATATTTTTTGACATAGCTTTAGGGGGAACATCTTGCTCTCATTGCCGCTTAACACAAAGTGTTAATATTTGGGAGAATGGTCTGCTCCAAGTCCCATCATCATTCTGAAATGATAAACAGATTTAAAAGACCAACAACAATGTATGGATTGCCTGTCTGGATCAGACCCATCTCCACCTTGACCAGCCTTCTTGAGTGCAGATCTTCTTACAAATAGCTATGACCTGTGAATGGCCTGAATAGGTGAGGATGAAATGGGCATCCAAAGCACCCAGGAATTCCTTCTTTGTGGAATTATATTTGCTGAGTCTGTCTATAGAGAGAGCAGAACTACATGTAATGCTGAGGGCACTGGATCGGTTCCCCTGCCTCAGGCATCTGGTGGGCTATTGTGTGAGGAGATGCTGGACTAGATGGGCCTTTAGACCAATCCAGCAGCTGTTTACCAGGAGAGATGAGACAAAAACGAGGTCGGGGCTCCATGGATGCATCAGTAGGAGGACTGGACTGATTCTACTGAGCTCCACACTGCTGCTTCATCCCTCCCACTAAGTGGCATGGACTCTGCTGCCAGGAGAACTTCTGCTGCTATTGCTGCAGCTCTGCCTCACCCTGGCTAACATGAACATTTGTCAGGGATGATGGGAGTGACATCCGAAAGGTCACAGGTTGCCCCATCCCAGCCTTTAGCGCAAACTTTTCCCACACCTAATATTAAGAGACAAGTGCAAAAACAGTATGCTAGCTGCCAAACACAACTCATACTGTGATTCAGAGAGGCCCATGCATATGATCTGCAGGTCTTCCACTTTGCCCAAGTGGACTCAAGTACATCTGCAATTTGGCAGACCACTTGGTTTCCAAAGTTCAACAATCAATCGCGGGAGTCAAATATGGATGCCGAAGGTCAAATGTTTATTGCAGAATGAACGCCAGTATCCTCACGTTTCTGTTAAAAGTTTGGCGAGGAATCCTGACCTCAATTATTTAAGTTCAAGTATATGACCTCAAGAGTCTGCCTCAGCGGATCATGAGTCAGATGTGGAAAATTCAATTCATTTCAGCCTCAAAGCTTATCACAAATATTAATGAGAAGGCTGATTCAAGAGGATTATTTTTTTTAAAGTCTGTTTGTTTTGCTTTGTAAATTATAAGTGTTTATGATCCCATGCAATTAATAAAACGGTGTTGATGGATGGGCCAGAGCATCAACTGTACACCTGTTTTCCTAGATAAATTGGGCTTCAAAATATTTACTATAAGTGCAAAAATAAGTTTGTTTTCCTTGGCAGTTGCTGGGATCCAAATTACTTATTGATTTCCCAGCATTGAGCTCAGGAAGCTGTAAAATTAAAAAGGAACCAAGCAGAGTAGTGGGTGGGAAGATGGAAATAACGCCAAGGCATCTGCAACTGTAGAAAGCTGAGGAGAGAGCAAGGAGGGACTCAGAGAGTAATTTGCAAGAAGCTGTAGGATTTCATCAAAATAAATTTGAGTCAGTTGGAGTTATGCAGATGTTTAGCATTTTCTATGCGGTTGCTTAATTTTTTTCTTGAGTAGCCAGTCATTTTACTTATTGTTTTGTACTGTTTTTAATAGTTTTTGGATTTCTCTTCGCTGCCCTGATATTCTATGAGAGGAAAGTAAATAAATATGTAAATATGTAAATAATCAAAATGAACAGGGATGTGGATCTCTCACATTATTCTCAGGTGTGGATAACTGAGTACATGTGAGCATGTCTTCTACTGAATCAGATCAGTGGTTTATTAAGCCCAATAGCTTTTCAAGTATGGAAGTAGAGAACTTTTCAACCAAAGATGCCAGATATTAAACCCTTCTGTTCCAGAAGCCTGCTCCCTCGCTGTGCTGCATACATGTCAGTTCCAAACTCTGCATATTTAAATTTCTCAACAAAATATGCAGAATTTGCCATCAGGCCACTTCAGAGTATCTTGGCAGGAAAAGCTGTGGTTTAAACACATTGTGTTTTAAAAAAATAAAAATTAAGTTTCTGGGCCTGAGTAGGAAGTGTCAACAGAAAAATATCACTAGGTAGAGTTTGTAGGTTAACCTTTGAAATACACATTGGCAATACACATTGAAATACACATGTTTCAATGGAAAGAACTCAACAAATTGTGATGAAAATCTGAAAGTCACAATCTAACACAGTTAATTGTGCTTAAAGCCGATTGAAATCAAAGGGCTAAAGTGTGCTTAGTGTTGTGTTGGATTGCCGTCATTAAAATGTCTATAGCGTTGTGTTCTGCTGTACTGGAACAAATGAACATGAAAGCTGCCTTTAACTTAATTCTAACACAATCTGCCCTTAGCCTGTTTGGTTCTTGGTATGATGTCTTTATGTGGTTCAGCTGGCTAAAATAATGGCAAGGATGAAACTAGTGGGGAATAGATTGAGGGCAGACGAGAAGAAGGGAAACTCTGGAATTCACTGTCATGGTTGGCTTTTAAGCAGGGATTAGTGTAAAGGTGGTGTCTCCCCTTTGCATTAACAGCCCGGCTCAGTCAGTTTGATATTTAGTCTTTATTACATATGTACAAGAAACAGCTACAGTTCAGGATTACACGTCCGAACCCGTCGAGTCAGATTTGCGGAGTGGCTTCCTTCGATTCCCGCGCCAACAAAGTAGGCGTGGGAATCAGGGGTTTCGTTTCCCTCCTTGTCTGTGCTGATTTGAAAGCCCCCTCCCTTCCAGAGTCGGAGCTCCTTTCCCGAGCCTCTGAGGAAGGGCTCTGCAGCATCCCTGAGCCCTTCCTCCTCCTGGCTAATCTCCGCTTCTTCTGTCCCTGGGCGGTTGAAGGGCTCCAGGGCATCCCCGAGCACCTGCTCCACCTCTTCTGTCACTTGCTCCTCCGAATTCTCCCTGACAATTAGGAACATTCATGAAGAATGACTCCATCAATGGCTACTAGTCAAGATGATTATATGCAACCTTCAGGCAGTACGTCACTGTATGTCACTTCCTGAGGACCAATGGAGGTGGGAGTGGGTAGGAGACCAGTGCATTCATGTCTTGCTTGTGGGCTGCCCAGGGATATTGCCTGCCCACTGCAGGCAACATGATTCTGGACTAGACGGACCTTTGGCCTCATCCAACAGAGCTCTTATATTATTGGAACCAGTTTGATATGGTTAATTAACAGCCTCTCCAGATGACCTACTTATTGAGCATTCACTCGGATTTGCTAGTACAAATTTGACAATATCTGGCCATTATTGAGCATTTGTTCTGATTTGTTTACGGGGTGGTTATACAACAATGAACAATTGCCTTGCATTTATTCTGATTGGCTTGTGGGGTCTTATTATAATTTTTATACGATCAGTGACCAGCACAACAAATAACATCGTTGGAATAATTTTTTTAAGGATAGGAATAATTTATCTAAAAAGGATTAGCCATCGTTAAACCATTGAATGCAATATAATAGATTATTTACTATGCTACTTAAATTACAAACATTTGATATCTCAGGATCTTTCCTAGCTCAATTCAAGAGTTGATTTGAGTGCCTCCAATATGTGCGGACCGGATTTTAATAGCATTAGCACAGAATTTTGCCACCATGGCGGTGACATTTGGGTTGGCGTCTGAGAGGAGCCATCTTGTGGGGGTTTTCTTACACATCTTCCCATTAGTCACTGATCAAACCCACACTTTTCAATGCATTTCCCCATCCCCTTCCAAACCACAAAAGGTCCAGTTCTTTTTTTAAAAGTGGATTTCTCGTGCTAGAGATTTATCATCCATTTTATTATTTTTTTGTTTGTTTACTGTTATTTATTTATGTACTTATTTGCTTGCACAAACCTAAAGATTTATCTTACCAAGGCACATCACTGCACAAATGTGCAGGTGACATTGCAGATGTGGCTGTACGTATCATTGCATCAAGAGCTGTTTTACTGGTGTGCACGTCTGCTCCTGTATATTGCTAAAATAATCCTTCTTATCCCCGAAACTAAAATTTATACAACTGTACATACAATCACAACAAGATTGCTTTTCTTTTCTTTTCTCTTCTGGCAGTGTTTCATCAATTCACTCAACTGCACAGGTGCACCAGAAAAACATAATAAATAAGCACAAGAGATGCTTTTTAATAAAACATACTACCTTTTTTGAATTACACATTGAATATATTGAAGAGCAGGACTTTTGAACCTTGGTGTGAGTCTCAAGCACATTCAAGATGCATTTGAAAGCAATGGCAGCTCTTATTGTTGTATTAATATTTATGAAATTATAAAGTCAGAGAGAGAGAGAGGCCTCCAAGGACCCCACCGTGAGACTTGAACCAATGGCTTCAAGTTACAAGAAAGGAGATTCCGACTAAACATCAAAAAGAACTTTCTGACAGTAAGAGCTGTTCAACAGTGGAATGGTCTCCCTCGGGAGGTGGTGGACTCTCCTTCCTTGGATGCTTTAAAGCAGAGATTGGATGGCCATCTGTCATGGATACTTTAGCTGAGGTTCCTGCATTGCAGGGGGTTGGACTGGATGGCCCTTGGGGTCCCTTCCAATTCTACGATTCTATGATTCTTGGACACCCACTCGGTACATCATAATGCCAGCAAGTGGGAAATGTTTGATGTAACACCAGCTATAATGTGGTGGATTGTCTACCAGCTCCATCTGGTACGCAGGCTGAGACCCTACCTGCCCGCAGACTGTCTTGCCAGAGTGGTGCATGCTCTGGTTATCTCCCGCTTGGACTACTGCAATGCACTCTACGTTGGGCTACCTTTGAATGTGACCCGGAAACTACAATTAATCCAGAATGCGGCAGCTAGACTGGTGACTGGGAGTGGCCGCCAGGACCACATAACACTGGTCCTGAGAAATCTACATTGGCTCCCAGTATGTTTTTGAGCACAATTCAAAGTGTTGGTGTTGACCTTTAAAGCCCTAAACGGCCTCGGTCCAGTATACCTGAAGGAGCGTCTCCACCCCCATCGTTCAGCCCGGACACTGAGATCCAGCGCCGAGGGCCTTCTGGCGGTTCCCTCACTGCGAGAAGCAAAGCTACAGGGAACCAGGCAGAGGGCCTTCTCGGTAGTGGCGCCCGCCCTGTGGAACGCCCTCCCATCAGAGGTCAAAGCGATTAACAACATTTAGGAAATACCTGAAGGCAGCCCTGTTTAGGGAAGTTTTTAATCTGTAACATGTTAATGTATTGTTTTTTAATGTTTGCTGGAAGCCACCCAGAGTGGCTGGGGAGACCCAGCCAGATGGGCGGGGTACAAATAATAAATTATTATTATTATTATTATTGCCCATGGATGACCCAGTCATGGCTTTGTGGTAGAAGTGGCTCACTTGGGCAACAGGGAGAACAATGCCTCCAAGAGGCATGTCACGATTGGCAGGTCTTTGCATCAGGATGATGCCAGCTGACCTCAGACCAGGCCATTACTAGTGACCTTTGGGCATGATGCAAACGGACACCCTCTCTATAAGAAAGGAAAACGTCAGGCAAAGCGCGAGCACAACAAATGCAAATCCAATTGCAAGGCCCAATTTCGACGATGTAGGGTGGAATGACCGGATCCCCCTACACATCCCTGTGTGGGCCAGGGACACCCACTTGACCCTTGACTGTCCCAGACTGAGCAGGGAGGCCTGAATGCTGCTTCTAAGTGCATTCAGTTGGACAGGTCTTGTTGCCTCCTTGTGATCAGGAACCTGACAGCATAAGGTTCTTGACTGTGAGGATGCATCTACGAATGTTCAGTGCATAGCTGTCAACCCTCCCTTTTTTTTGGCGGGAAACTCCCTTATTCCAATGCCGTTTCGCGCTGCTATCCCGGATTGTTGATATCCCTTAAATTTCATGGATTTTAAAGGAAGCAGCTCCTCTCCCTCCCTGCCAGCCAGGGAGGCTCCTCAGCTGCGTTGCTCGGCTGCCAATAAGGAGTCTGAGACCGACTGGGGGTGGAGCTTGCATGCCTTGTGCAGCCAGACCCTCACGCCCAACCAGACAGCCAGCCTGCCTGCTGTCTATGCGCTCGCTCTTTCACTCACCCGTTCGCGTGCAGCCTCTGGAGCGCAGGGTGGTGAGGCTACTTGGTGCCATTGCACCACCCTCGCGGCATCCCTTATTTTCAAATCCGAAAGTTTACAGCTATGGTTCAGCGGAATGTGCTTAGAAGCCATTTCATATCCTTGAATAATAATAATAATAATAATAATAATAATTTATTATTTGTATCCCGCCCATCTGGCTGGGTCTCCCCAGCCACTCTGGGTGGCTTCCAGCAAACATTAAAATACATTAACACATCACAGATTCCCTGTGGGAAGCCCTTTCGGGAGTATAGCAGGCGACAGCGTAGGGGTGCGAAAGGCAAGACTGCCACACAAGCCCCTGCCAATTTTCTGCTTTAGGATGAAGAGGGCTATAGAGCTACTGGGACAAGTTTTGTTGTTATAAACACCATTCAGTCTTGTCCAAGAAAGAAATGCAGCTTTTGTGTGGTTTCCCCCCGGTGTTGCTCTTATCTTTGGTGTGTGCATCATTCTCTTCTTTCTCTGCCTACCTGCGTCTGACGTATAAAGGATAGCAGAAGGAAGTGCCAAAGGTTCTTCCAGCCTGGCACATTTTAAACAATGCCCAGTCAAAACAGGCAGCACCATTAAAAGTAAGTCGCTATTAGTCCTGACAGGAGATCCTGAATTGTGAGTGTCGACAGGCAGCTCCCCCATTAATTTCCTTTCCCATCAAGCCACAAAAGATCAAGCACCACATATCCGTTTTAATTGGCTATTGATCTGTTGTTCTATTACCTGCAATTGTGCAAAGGGGTTGCTGGATGGACTGCCTAACTCTGGCTTCCTTTGACTGTCAGTAGCCGGACTTACAGAAAAGTCTGAATGCCTGTGGTTCCTGGTTTGCAATGGAGTGCCTGAGTGCTTTTTGAAGTAAAGGTAGCAAAAACACAGCAAAAAAGCTCAGATCATATATATGACACCCTTCTTTGGAAATTAAACCAATGTCTAGACTTCACTTGCAGAAACTAATAGTTATAGATGAATTAAAACATAATATTTACAGTCACATGCTCATCCAAGCATGGGCTTACAGTCTCTTCTTCTAACTTCCAAGCAACTGTATTTTCCTCTCTTTCCAGAGCTCAGCACTCAGCCTTCTGTATCTCAGTTAGGCCATGCCTTGCAGCTCCTAGGAGAGTTTCCCACTTTCACCTTCTCCTGCAGCTTTGCTCTCTTTCAAGCAGAGAAGAAGCACTCCAACACTCCATTCAACTTAGCAGTGTTCACAGTGGATTCTAAAACACAGTCATCTTGCTTCACATAAAATGGTGTCTCTCCTTCACTAGATGCCTCCCATGTGACCAACATTACCCAACCACATAAGAACTCAGTTACCAACCAACCAAAATTAAATACATAGTGATGCATACAAGCATTTACAATTTCAGTGAATTAAATTACTATACTTAATAGTACTGCCCTATACCGAGTCAGACCATTGGCTCATATATCTACAGTGAGTGCCAGAAGTTTTTCAAGGTTTCAGACAGGATTGGTTCCCAGTCCTACCTAGAGAGACCAAGGATTGAACGTGGGACCTTTCACTGCAAAACATGTGATCTGACACTGAGCTACAACCCTTCTCCAAGGCAACAGTGATGCCTACAAAAATTGCCAGCTGGTGGAGGGAGTGGCAGATGAATGACTCTGCTTATAATTTCATCTGCCCAACTGTTCAGATGCAAAACAGTGATTCTTCAAAGAGCTAAAGGCTCTCTGGATCTGATGAAGAAGCTGTGTGTGTGCATTAGTGCATATATGCAAGAGGCATGAAATATATAGAAACGTAAAGGCTGGCAAGCAGCTCACATCACCACATACACAAAATGTGCTACAGATGGCCAGGCAGCAACATGGAGTCTAATTGCTCCATCCGATAGGCATGTTAATCTTCCGTTATTTAACTTATGTGTATCCCCTGTCAAGCGTTGAAATTGATCAGGCCATGTAATGGAGTAAAAAAAAAAAAAAAGCCTATTTGCTCTATATTTATTTATTCCACCTTTAAAACTATTTCTTTCCCCCCTCCCCAATGTTTTGGGAAAATATCTTTCTGAACTGGCAGTGTTTGCTGCACTTACCCTGCAGCCAGTGTCAATTTCAGTAACACAAACTGCCCACTGTAAAGGGACAAATTCCCCAAGAGCCCACCCCCTCCATCACCTCCAAGCCCTCAGTCTCAATTTGCATAATCGCTTTTGCTATTTCAGTCATCCGCTGTGCATGAGGTAAACTGACACAGCCAGGAAAACAAAGAGAAATAAACCGAATCATGGGACGCACTTGTTGTGTATGCAGCTCTGGTGGTCTGTGGGTGGATGCAGTGACAGTACCGTGTGGGCCATCTGTTAAATCAAGTCTTGCGATGCACGGCACCCCTCTCGGGCCAGTCGTGCTGCTCACCGGCCTCCCTCTCTCATTAACTGATGACACTTCTCAATGCTCAACGAGAGATGGTTTCCAGCCCTGCTGACCCTGAACGCCACTTGAATCTGCAAAGATCAAGCTTCCTTAATTACAGCCTCCACTGATACAGGCAGCCAGACACACAACTGCATCTGAATTGCCATTTAATTAATGGCCAGGTGCTTGCAAGAATGTGCAGTGAACTTCCAAACTGTCATCATTGCTCAGCTCAGTGGTGTGAGTTTGGAAGATTGGTTTTTTTGGGGGGGGGGGTTGACCATATATCGCATATACAAATGGCATACCTTGTACAGAAAATGGTTCTCCAAATGTAATTGTTGTTGTTCAGTCGTCCAGTCGTGTCCGACTCTTCGTGACCCCATGGACCAGAGCACGCCAGGCACGCCTATCCTTCACTGCCTCTCGCAGTTTGGCCAAACTCATGTTAGTAGCTTCGAGAACACTGTCCAACCATCTCATCCTCTGCCTTCCCCTTCTCCTTGTGCCCTCAACCTTTCCCAACATCAGGGTCTTTTCTAGGGAGTCTTCTCTTCTCATGAGGTGGCCAAAGTACTGGAGCCTCAACTTCAGGATCTGTCCTTCCAGTGAGCACTCAGGGCTGATTTCTTTAAGAATGGATAGGTTTGATCTTCTTGCACTCCATGGGACTCTCAAGAGTCTCCTCCAAATGTAATTACCTCTTACTTTTTGGGGGTATCTTCCCCATTTCCATCTCAATCATAGAGCACCACGTCCTTTGCATCCAGTATGGTCCCTGTTTCACCTCTAGTCAGAAGTATCAGGTAGCAGGGGATGGGAAAGACTGAGTTCTCTGTCTGAGTCCCTGGAGACTCAGCTCTGGGCTGGACAAACCATCAGTCTGACCTGGTACTAGGTAGCTTCCTATGCTCCTAAAGTGCTAGAGGACTTAGGTTTCCTAGGCTCCAACATGCAGAGAGAGTGGGGAAGGGGCATCAAGTCACAGTAAGTGTGGTAATTCATAACTCAAAAGCCAGCTATTGCATCCAGCTGTTATGGGTTGGAGTCGAGACTCCACCCTTTAGCTTGTTCTTGTGCTAACTGTCATTTCCCTGTACAGTTTTCTTTCACGCCTGTTCATCCAAAAACAGCCTCTTGTTCTGGCCCTACAAAATGAGTCATGTTGCTTTAGAATAAATAAACAAATAAGAACAGCAAGGGTCTTCCTTTCTTAACAATAAATGTGCAGCTGATGTCCATGGCGGGTGAGAAATCCAGATACTGCTCTTCTGTCAAAGGGGTATCACATTTCCCCATCCCTCAAGCTGCATTATTCTGCTGCTGGGAAAATAGGGCAGCGTCCAACCACTCCCCATCCCTGACCCAACACATGCTCAGCTCTTTTGTGATGGCTGTATGGAATATGGTTACATGACTGGCACAGGCACCTGCTACCGGTAGAAAATGCCTGCAACGTCCATGAATTGCAGGGAGCCTCGATCCATTTCCCCACATACCTGCTTTCTGGTTAATTTGTCACTAATGAGCAAACTCCCAGTGCCTCTTTCTCATAAGGGCTGGCTGTGCTTCCTTTTGATACCATCTCCTTTTAAGTGCTTCGCAGGAGGGGCGAGCTCCTGCGTTGCAGAATCGGTACATGGGAACTCATCCGGCAATATGCATTTTAAAAGGTTCTTACCCGAGGTTTCTAGGCTGCCAGTTTGCTAGCAGTTATAAGCCATGCCAAAGGAGGAGGAGCTGTTAACACCAACACAGCCTGTCGTCTTGAAGCAACGCAATTTCCCTGCAGCACGACTATCCACCCCCATTTTGTGTGTGCAAACTGGTAGGGTGCTGAATTGTTGTGAGGTTCTATTTCCATTGCAAAAGTTGCCATTTCAAGAGATGCAAAAATATACGTGGATATTTTCCACACTTTCTACTGTTTCATGCATTCCGCCCTCCACATTTCCCACCCCCCTGACAGTGCTGTTTTGTTTCACGATTTAGTAGATGAAGTCTGTCCTATCACAGTGGGGGAAGACTTCAGGTGGTATTCAAGTAAGTTTTACTCAGAGCAGACACATTGAAATGAATGAACATGACTCAGTTAGGCACACTAATTTCAATGGATCTGCTCTGAGCAGAACGTAGTTGAATACCACTTTATCTATTTATCATCCAGCTAACAATCAGATTTATAATGCAACAATCACATGAAAGGGAAACGGAGAAATCACACTCTGATTTCCATCTAAACATAACATTTTCTTCACTCCCCTCATTAAGGACTGGCTTATTTTGCTTGGTTTTGCATCCATTTCATGGACGGAAATAGAATACTTATCTTCCACTGACAGATGAGAGCTCCAGCTGCTGCCAACAATTTCTGCTTTACCAAAGCCATGTTAATCATGTTACTTACTGGCAACTGCAAGCCACCCACCTGTTCTCTGTTCCCATCAGCAGCCAAGCAAGAGAACTTAGACAATTTCTTCTTCCTGTCCCCTGCATAGCTAGGTAAAAAGGGGTGGTGTGGCAGGGAAAGGGTGTGTGCTGGCAGGGAAGCTGATAAAGGGACCCCTGACCATTAGGTCCAGTCGTGTCCGACTCTGGGGTTGCGGCGCTCATCTCGCTTTATTGGCCAAGAGCCGGCATACAACTTCCAGGTCATGCGGCCCCCGGAGCGGTTCCTATTGATCTACTTGCACTTTGAAGTGCTTTCGAACTGCTAGGTGGGCAGGAGCTGGGACCAAGCAACGGGAGCTCACCCCGTCGCAGGGATTCGAACCGCCGACCTTCTGATTGGCAAGCCCTAGGCTCTGTGGTTTAACCCACAGCACCACCTGGGTCCCTAGGGAAGCTAATATTGTCCATTAAATATGGTTGCTCTATGAGCCGGTGATCTCCAAATCCCAAAGAGAAAAGTAGACAATATGGTTGAATTGGAGTAGATACCAAAATCAGGAGGAATACCTGCTTTTTGTCCTCATCAATTTTCCTTCTCCAAGTTTTATTTATTTCAAACATTTCATTCCTTTTTCTGGCTGTTTCTTTTTGCCTAGAAATGGCTTCATTTCCCTCTCCTCTTTGTGGTGGGCTGGCACTGTTGCAAGCCTCCCACTAAAGGAGAAGGCCAACTGATTATGCTCATCAGTTCCTCATTTTTCTCTCTTTTGTGTGAGGACACTGGAATTTATTATTTTGGGATCAGAATAGACAAGCACCTCAATTAGGTAACAAGTACCAGGGCTGGCACATGCAGATTCTCAAAGCATTAAAATTGTCACTGAAATGAATCTTAGGTCTGCAGGTTTGAATTCTGAACAAGACTCTACTATCTAAAACATCAGATTTTACGGAACGTTCTCAGAAAACAAAATCTGCAAACCTACAAAGCAAGTTTCTGTCTAACATGTTTAATGCATAAAGTGTTAGTAAACACAATGGATTTGCATTTTAACTGTTTTAAATCTGATTCTTTGGAATTTATCATATCAGCACTTATTTTTACCAAGCCACTGGGGATATCCATGTTGGACCTAAACCAGGAATGTCCAAAGTCCATTTCGGGAGCCTAATTCGGCCCGCCGGTCAGTTTAATCCAGCCCCCCCCCCAATGGCAGTTTATTTCCTGGGGTAAAATCCTAAAAAAACCTCAAAAACTTCAATCCTAAAAAAGCTCAACAACTTTGGCCGGCCCTTCACTTCATCAAATCTGGCCCTCTTTGAAAAACGTTTGGACACCACTGACTGAAGAGATTTAAATATGTCTTTGTCTGGGGGAATTTCTGGAAGATGACCCACAATGGTCAAAGACAGGAGCTGTCATACTGGATCTGACTAGTGTCTACTTCAGCTAAGATGCTACATATGAAACAGGATAACTGGATGCTTCTGAAAAGCCCACCAGGAACAATACTGTTGAGTCCAAATAGAGTTATACCAAAACTTCATTCTGGACACCCCCCCCCAAAAGCAAAGAAGTTACCTCTCAATTCCTTCTTACAAATGAATTCCTATGGTCAGTGCTCCCCCCCTAAAAGAATGTTTAGGGGTACTCTCATTTTGACTCAAGAAAACCACCATTTTATAGTTCAAATCTGGAAAAATAAATGCAGTAAATGGACAAAAGTACAAAGATTCACAAAATGTTTAGGGGTTTGCATGCCCCTGTGTGTCCCCCCCCCCAGAAAAAAAGCATTGTCTATGGTTACTACATTTAATACTGAGATCCAGTCACCCACCTATACAGACAATGTCCATGAAGCCATACATTCCATAGCAGATCTGGAAGAGCAGGTCTTGCCGCTGCCATTTCGCAGAAGGACTGAAGGTGGACCAGATGAGCCACGAGATACTGGCGATAAGGAAGAGGGAACCCAAGATGGCGGCCGCTATCTGAACCTTTTCAATGACGGTCAGAGAAATGGCTTGCCACTGCAAGACAACAGCGGGGATGGGGGGGAAGAGGGAGGGGAAGTCAACAAAGAAAAGAGAAGCGTAAGCAGAAGATGTAGATCAGGGGTCAGCAAACTTTTTCAGCCGTGGGCCGGTCCACCGTCCCTCAGACCATGTGGGGGGGCCGGACTATATTTTGAAAAAAATATGAACAAATTCCTATGCCCCATAAATAACCCAGAGATGCATTTTAAATAAAAGAACACATTCTACTCATGTAAAAACATGCTGATCCCCAGACCGTCTGTGGGCCGGATTGAGAAGGTGATTGGGCCGCATCCGACCCCCGGGCCTTAGGTTGCCTACCCCTGATGTAGATAATTAATTCCTTAGTCAGTGGCACCAGTCTCTACCAATGAACACCCCACAGCATTTCGCATGGACTTTTGCAACAGAGGCTAGCAGCTCTTTAGAAGAAAAGGACAGTCTTGTGCCTGCCTGCAACAGGAGATCAGAAAGATGGGATCGCATCCTGCCACGTGCCTCTGTTCTGCTCTCCGTTCTGCTATTCGACTGTTTGTCCATAGCCCACTGCCATTCAAAAACATTTATGGGCTGCTTTGTTATACCTTAAGTATTCTCTTTTCTTGATTTTCTTACAATATTGGTCATGGCTAGTTTTGCAGAAACTACCATGAGAACATGCCATGGTGGTAGTAAAATTCATTTGCCCATGGCGCACTGACGAATAATGATGGTTTGGGCACATCATAAAGGAGCGATCCCGAGTGGCCTAAAGGGTGTGAGGCTCTCTGTGCATCACCAAGCAGAGGCTTTTAATGGTACCCAGGGGATGGGGATGCAGCCATAGCACTAAGGGTCAAACTGTGCATCACTGTATCCATGTTTTGGAGCTTAAACTGGTCACTTTTCTTTTGAAGGAAAAGAGCAGCCAGTCCCCAGTCTGGAACTTCCACCACTGGGAGCAAATATAAAATCCACTTGCCAAGTTTCGTTGGCCTGACTACTCTTCTGCATTTCAGAGCCCAGGGAGAACGGGTGGAGGTGGGGTCCACGACTGTGTTGCCACCCTCCTATTTGGAAAGCCCAAGAAACTCATGGCAGTGTCAAAAAGATGAAAAAGAAAGAGAAATAGGTGTGTGTGTGTAAAATCATTTGATGGGATAGGAAATGACCAGGTTTCCAAGAGAGAGAGAGAGAAAGAAAGAGAGAGAGAGAAATTATTTCATTTTTGCCTTGTACATTTTTACTCATGTCACACAAAAATTGACATTATACAAGGGATAAAATAATAATAATCCCAGAACTGTACTTTAAAAAATTGAAATATAAAGGGAAATGCCTACAAAATCCTTGAGGAGGCCAGGCCTCTTGTGGCTCTGACTTTTTATAGTACTTTGTAATGTGCCACTCTCGCTCTTCCATAGCTGTTTAATAGGTGCAGAGCCCCTGTGATTATTATTTACAGAGGACAACATTGTGAAATATACTAACACCAGGAATTTACCAGCCAACATTACATGTTTGGCTGGCAAAATAAAGTGTGTGAGATTGGTTCAAGTAACCTTCCATTTACCCACTCTGTTATGACATCCGTCTGTGAAAATAGGCTTTTACAAATTATTTTTAAACATCTCGTCTTCTGGCTAGATGGATTTTGAAGTATCTGAGGATGTGTGCATTTTGCCCTGTGCTTCTCTTCTAGATGGTGTGAAATTTCAATAAAGGGTTGTGTTTAACAGCAAAAGCTTCCATGTTTATCCTTACCAGTAGTACAGCATCTTACATTCTCTACACACACACTTCATGGCTGCTGTCCTTTGTCCTGCTCTGAGCACCATTATCTGGTTGCTCTATGATCACAACAACAGCTCTTTGGGTGTGGAAAGGAATGCAATTGTTTCTGAAAGGCTGCGATTTTATATGTACCACATACCTGAGAAAAAGCCCCATTGAACTCACTGGCACTTCTGAATAGAACTGTAGGATTATGCTGAACTGCCTCCCCACCCCCCTTGGAATCATTGTCTTATCAATGAATACAACAAGAGTGACTGCAGACCCCTTGAACTCCTAGTCAAGCACATCCCTTATAAGCAGACAGTGTCATGTATGTTTCTGGCTTTGTCAAGGAATGGTTTGAAAGCCCTAATACATGGCAGTGCTGTTTAACTTAAAGCTATGGTTTTCCCAGTAGTAATGTACGGAAGTGAGAGCTGGACCATAAAGAAGGCTGATCGCCGAAGAATCGATGCTTTTGAATTATGGTGCTGGAGGAGACTCTTGAGAGTCCCATGGACTGCAAGAAGATTACGGTAAACCTATCCATTCTTAAAAGAAATCAGCCCTGAGTGCTCACTGGAAGGACAGATCCTGAAGTTGAGGCTCCAGTATTCTGGCCACCTCATGAGAAGAGAAGACTCCCTAGAAAAGACCCTGATGTTGGGAAAGGTTGAGGGCACAAGGAGAAGGGGACGACAGAGGATGAGATGGTTGGACAGTGTTCTCGAAGCCACTAACATGAGTTTGGCCAAACTGCGAGAGACAGTGAAGGATAGGCGTGCCTGGCGTGCTCTGGTCCATGGGGTCACGAAGAGTCAGACACGACTGGATGACTGAACAACAACAATGTTGTTCCTAAATTTTGGCGCTCAGAATAAAAGCTTTCTCCATGGCCCCCAAGGAGTCACATTTGCAAAGCCTTCTGTGACATCAGAGCAGCTGAGATAATGACATCAGAACAGCTCAGCTAATTACCCTCAGATGCACGGTGGTGTGCCTGCATCTGACATCCTGCGATCACAGAGGGCCTCGCAAACCTAAGGCTAAATTGCTGACACACTCGCAAGGCTAAAATAGGCTAACTGCATCATTGCCTCATTGGAGCAGCCTGGCAAGCAGTGCCATGAAGAGAAGTGAGCAAGCTGACACAGCAGCCATCCAGGAAAAGCGCAGAACGGAGAATTGAAAAACGAAGGCAAAGAGGGCAGCACCAATACAAAGGACCACCACCTACAGGCAAAAATGTGTGAAGGTAGGAATTTTTTTGGGGGGGGAGATCTTAATTCAGTGATGAGGAACCTTTGAACTTCCAGGTGTTGCTAGACTACAACTCCCATCATGCCTGAGCATGGGTCATGCTGGCTGGGGCTGATGGGAGCTGCAATCCAGCAGCATCTGGAGGGCAACAGGTTCCCTATCACTGCCTTAATCCTTCTATATATTCAAGTTCCAGTGTTGTGATACGGAATAATGCAAAGCAGCTCCTGTAAAAAAGAAGTCCACCTAATGAAGCAGCCTCTGAGATCCCATGCTTAGCGTTCGGGGATTCATCTAGTGAATTTTTTGCCCCTCAAATGGATTAGAAATTAGATTAAAGGCTCTCAGTATTCCTTTAACCAAGGGGCATCTTCTATGTAGCTCCTCTATAAGACCATTTGTGCGATATTTTGGAGCATGTACTGGGCCTACTGTGACCTTCTGCCCTTTGGTGAAATGTCCATTGTGTCACACAGATGGACTGCTAGCTTGTTTATTAAGGTTATGCTCTGATTAGGGCCATCAGAGAAAAATGTTACCTTTTCCCATGAAATCCCCACCCCCAGCTATACAGAGTAGAAAATGCACATTTAATGGGCGTAAATTCAAGTTAAGTGGCCACTTCACTGAAGCAAGGAACCTTCCAAGCATGATTTTCTGGCCAGTTACATGAATGTACAAGATTGCCTGGGAATGAAGCTTTCCGAGGATATGTCAGGGTTCCTGGAAATCACTTTTGGACCTGCAGAAGTGGTTTTATTTGGGGAGGATGCTTGATTGGTGGCTGGGTTGTTGTTGTTTTAATTAAAAAGCAGCAAGGCCATTCTGTGTATTCTCTGTTTTACAGGCTGCGCAGCCTGCACTGATACTGGCTCAGGCTATGTATGGTGTATACTGGCTGCTGTTTCCCCACTGGATCTCAGGAACACTACATTCCTAGATAGCATTTGTAGATTTGTAAATGCAGGTTTTAAAAAGCAAAACCCAACAAGGAATCTACAAGGGCTGTTTTGAATTGCCCAACACTGTTGCAATGAAAGCAGGAGTGTAATACCTGACTGGTATTGTTATGTCTGCCAGCCCAGGATTCGTTGATTAGTAACTATACAACTTTTATTTAGAAGGCACCTGAAGGCAGCCCTGTATAGGGAGGTTTTTAATGTCTAATGTTTTATTATGTTTTTGTATATGCTGGAAGTTGCCCAGAGTGGCTGGGGCAACCCAGTCAGATGGGAGGGTGCGACGAACCCCCTTTCGCTTCTCTATCTCATTGACCCTTCAGGATGACTCTAGGACAGTGGTGGCTAACCTTGACACTCCAGATGTTTTGGGACTACAACTCCCATCATCCCTGACCACTGGTCCTGTTAGCTAGGAATGATGGGAGTTGTAGTTCCAAAACATCTGGAGTGTCAAGGTTAGCCACCACTGCTCTAGGACATGAACTTTAGGCAAGTTCCACCCTCTCTTGAGTCTTCACCCATTTAAGTGTTTTTTTTAATATACTGATGAAATAACGAGGACGATTTTTCTTAGCACACAAAAAAAGATGTGTTTTATATTGTCACAAACATAGTTCTTGAGGATTTATAAGGTTACAATCATAACTGTAGTTATACATCAACTCCGTTGGACTTCAAGTTGTTTTAAACCTCACAAAAAACTAACCAACCCAATCCGTTCCTAAAGGAGCTTTTTTTTCTTTAGCTCTTCAGATCCTCCCTCTCTCTTACTCTCCCTCCTCAACTGTCAAATTCCTTGTTCCCTCCTTTTAAAAACCGGGCACCGCCCCCCCTAACGGCTGCGCTGTCAGTTACGTTGGAAGTGAATTAACTCTTTCTAAGCCAGAGCGTAATGAATCTTCCAACTTCGGGCCAATCCGTTACAGAGGGGTACAAATAATAATTTGTTGTTGTTGCTGTTGCTGCTGCTGCTGTTAGCAAGGCTTGGACCAGGCAACCCTCAAACAAAGGACTAAGAAACAGAGAACTGTCCTCTGGCAGCCCTTCAAAACACAGGGCCTTTTTCTGCAGTGTGACACAGACTCATGCCTACATGCTTTTG
The DNA here is from genome assembly GCA_034641385.1 of Darevskia mixta. Lineage (NCBI taxonomy): Eukaryota > Metazoa > Chordata > Lepidosauria > Squamata > Lacertidae > Darevskia > Darevskia mixta. Next base: position 5,462,070 of record JAWWNH010000001.1, on the reverse strand, counting down.
GCAGCTTGCCCTGTGGCAGAAATACCCCCCTCCCCATGCGTGGCTGCATAACATCAAGGAGGGTCTCCTGCCTCACATGGCTATAGCCAAGTGAGACCATTTCCCATAGTGGGATATGGGAAATCAGTAAGAAACCCTTTATTTTACTGCTTTCTTCCTTTCTCTGTTTCTGCTATTCTTTATCCTTCCCCTCCTCCCTTTTTCTTTAAAGCTAATAGTTAGAACTGTTTATTATGCTGATTGGTTCTGGAGCACTCCAGATACTGAGCCACAAAGGGAACTGGAGGGGTCAGGGAGCAGAAAGTGAAGGGGGATTTGGATCGTTCTACAAAATTGGACTCAATGCGTGGTACCTGCATATGTTGTTGTAAAGCTGATTAAAAAGCACAATAAAAACTATTAATAGAAAAGAAAAAGAGGCCGCTCTTCTTTGATCTCAGAGATTGTGTTGGGACTTAGCTGCGGGGTACCCTCTGAGGTATATTCGGCTCAAGTCAGTAATGGAGTTATAGATCAAAATCAGTGCCATGACACGTTCCCAGGAAACAACGAGAAGCAGCTCCTCTCCTTGGTGTAACATGCTGTCAAAGATGCATCCCTTTCGGGAGAGCATAACGTAGCACAGAGCGGCTCAGAGAGCTGGACTTCAAGTCCGCAGGCATCCTCAAATCCCCTGCTCAGCCACAAATCCTACTAGGTGATATCGGGCCAGTCTCCACTTTCTCAGCATAAATCTACCTCACAGGGTTGCTGTGAGGATGCAATGGAAGACTGTCCCAACATAAACTGCCCTAAATATTTTGGAGGGAGGGTGGCATAAAATTAATTATGATCTTCTGCCCAGTGTTTCCGACTACATTTGATTGTGTAATGGGTTCTGTAATGGGGGTTGTGTCATGGATTGTGTAATGGGGGTTCTAATTTTCCTGGTCAAACCGCAGGTTCTCTGCATCACATGGCTACTACCCCTGCTCAAAAGAAACAGTGCGGCTTAAACTGGGGAGTGGAGGAAGCAGGGGCACGCAGGCCAGGCCAGCCCTCAGTGTCCCCATGTGCTATGGGCACACCCACTCCAGCACCACCAACCACCCTTGACTTTCCCAGAAGGTCTGAAGGGAGCTTGTGTTTTGGGCCAAATGCACTCCTTCTGACATGTGACACTCCCTGATAAGGTGAGGAGGCGGCGGCTTGTAAAGACGTTCAGCCCAAAGCATTTAGAAGTCCCCTTCAGACCTTCTGAGTAGTCAACAGAAGAGAGTCGGCAGTGGTGCGCACAGGCCTCTTCTCCCTCACCAGTTTAAACCCTCACACATTCTTCTGAATGCCTGAATAGGCCTATTTGTTGTAAATTGAATAGGCCAGTGCAAGAGACACACAGCTCCTCTGCCACTTGAATGATGGGTTCCAGTGAGCTAACTGCCAGCTGATTGGTGTGAAATCAAACACATACTGGTACCAAGCCTGAAAAAACTCCAGCCATGTAGGATGCAGGTAAGATTTTAGTAATCTGTTCAAATACTTGGAATATTATTATAATATTTATAGCCTACCTTTCCGCCAAGGACCTCAAGGTGGCATACACGGTTCTTCCTCTCCCCCATTTTATCCTCACAACAACCCCATGAAGGAGGTTAAACTGAGAGGAAGTGACTGGCCCAAGGTCACCTGCTGAGCTTCATGGCTTTAGTGGGCATTTGAACCCATGTCTCAACTGCGGCACATCACTTTGTCGTGTCATGAATGAAACTGTGCCTCTCAGATTCATGAACGGTATTGGAATATCTCTACGTGGGTGCAGAATACTAACTTCTTTTTACACACAGACACACAGACACAGACACACACACACACACACACACACACACACACACACAAATTTGGAGAAGGAACTGGCAAACCACTCCAGTATTTTGCCAAGAAAACTCCATGGACATAAAAAAAAGGAGAAGCTTTGAGAAGAAAGCGAGCTTTTCCAAGGCATGCTCTGGTTCATGGGGTCACGGAGAGTCGAACACGACTAAGACGACTAAACAACAACATATATAAATTTGTTTTACCCTAAGTGGACGTGACCAGAATACATAGCGTATTCTATCTGTTTTTTAATGTCGGAGTCTAGCATAAAACAAATATTCGGTAGCACCGGTAGGCTGCACTGATATTGTTTTGGGAACGCAGTAAAGAAATGAACTCATAAAAGGGAACCATTTCATCTTCATTTTCTTCCCTGCCAGCTCATTTGACAGTGTTGGGTACTGACTGCTGTTGTGGTTAATTTGTATCTGGTCTTTATTTCTGAAGCTATGCTGTATTCAAATCAAGAGCAACCTGATCTGGTTTTTTAATGATAAGAGCGAGATACTCCCCCCCCTTTTAAATCACATACTAATTTTAAATCAGAGTGCATGAAGTCTTACACCCAGGGAAGAAAAGCTGCTTTGCCCACAATCAAGTCATTTTCTTTCCACGTTTACCTGAATTGTGCATAGTGTGCACTCATACTGTCTCACACTTCTCTGGGAATTGCAGGGGTGGTGGTGGTCTCCACCATTCCTCCCCAGTCCAGTCCCTGACACCTATACAGGGCTGCCTTCAGATGTCTTCTAAAAGCTGGATAGTTGTTTATTTCCTTGACATCTGATGGGAGGGCGTTCCACAGGGCGGGTGCCACTACCAAGAAGGCCCTCTGCCTGGTTCCCCTCACTTCTTGCAGTGAGGTAACCAAGCCTGAACCCAGATTGGAACAGATCTATATAACCTGCATCATCCAAGAATGCTTTCAGTTGCCCCAGAAGATGTCTCTTCACCAGCTCTTTTAAATGCTTGTGTGCAGTTTCCATTTTAATTCCTGTTTCAGCTAATTGTGTAAGAGCGATGCCTGCGCAGTGCTAAAGGGCTCTAATATCGAACCGACATGTTTTGGGACTTAGAGGGATGATGGCCTCTTAGGAACATTCAGTGGAATCCAACAGGTGCCCTTGTGCTGGCGAAAGAGCTTCTGACCCAGCAGACGCCACCTGCTTGGCTCAAGCAGTGAATGTTGCTATACATCAAAATAAGAATAGCACAAGAATGGCAAGCCCAGGAAACCCATCATGCATTGTGACAGTAAGTGAAACATACATCCAGTGCCATCTCTCAAGTGAGCCGCTGGCAGTATTTAAGAAAAGGCTGTACAAACTGTGCCAGCTGAAAACGAAAAAGGAAGATAGATCCTGGAGCTGGAGAAAAGGCAGCTGACATTATAATTCCGCCTGTGGGCTGTGCGGATGTTACTGAAGCCTCATCTTAGCTTGATTCTGAGAATCCTCTGGACATAAGAGGAGACTTTTTTGGTTTGGTGACCAAGGCTGAACAAATAAAAAGATGTGTTGGTTTTGGTTTTTTTAAAAAAATCTGATTATATTATTAAACATTCATAAACATCTTTTCAGAGTTTTCTAAATCATAAATAAAATTGGAAAGAGCAATTCTGCCATTCACTGTGCAAGGTATAATAAAATGAAAAACCACACGCACACACACACACACACACACACACACACACACCAATGGATGAGAGCAAAGCATTAAAAAAAAAGGCAAAACAATGGAAGAAAGGACTTTGAAATAATCTCTAGTACCTTTACCTGCAGGGGGTTCTTTGTGCTTATGGCAATGACGTGATACTTGTAATAACACAGCTCGCAGCTCCAGCATCCCCTCTCACTGATCCATTTGATCAGACAAGGTTGATGTGTACATTTCACTGACCCGTCACACCGACACGGACTAAGCAACTCACCCTGGGAACAAAGAGAAAGAAAGAGAAATAGGATCAAAAGCTGGTTTTTGCTGCCCCCGTCCAAAGGCAGTGGAGCACAGGCAGGCCAGCGTGAACATGGAACTGAATTCCTCTCCCCACCCCAAGGGTAGAAAACAGCCAACTGCATCCTACGTGGTCCCACCTCTGATTTCCCCCTCTAACCACATGGAGATGAGGCCACCTCTTGGCACTAGGCATGTGGAGAGCTGAATATTTCTTCGCACACATGACTGAAACTGCCTTGGTCGCGCTGGTCAATGATCTCCAGCAGGCTAGGGACAAAGGTGAGAGCTGTTTCCTAGTTCTGCTGGATCTTTCAGCGGCCTTTGACACCATTGACCATAACATCCCTCTGGACTGTCTAGAGGGGCTGGGAGCTGGGGGCACTGTTATACAGTGGTTCCGCTCCTTTCTCCGGGGCCGTGTCCAGAAAGTGGTGTTGGGGGATGAGTGTTCAGACCCCTGGGCTCTCACTTGTGGGGTGCCTCAGGGTTCCGTCCTCTCCACCATGCTTTTTAATATCTATATGAAGCCGCTGGGAGAGATCATCAGGGAGTTTGGGCTGGGTGTTCATCAGTATGCAGATGACACCCAGCTCTACCTCTCTTTTAAATCAGAACCAGTGAAGGCAGTGAATGTCCTGTGTGAGTGCCTGGAGGCGGTTGGAGGATGGATGGCGACTAACAGACTGAGGTTGAATCCTGACAAGACAGAAGTACTGTTTTGGGGGGACAGGAGGCAGGCAGGTGTGGAGGACTCCCTGGTCCTGAATGGGGTAACTGTGCCCCTGAAGGACCAGGCCCGCAGCCTGGGAGTCATTTGGGACTTACAGCTGTCCATGGAGGCGCAGGGCAGCTGTCTACCAGCTCCATCTGGTACGCAGGCTGAGACCCTGCCTGCCCGTGGACTGTCTCGCCAGAGTGGTGCATGCTCTAGTTATCTCCCGCTTGGACTACTGCAATGCGCTCTACATGGGGCTACCTTTGAAGGTGACCCGGAAAATACAATTAATCCAGAATGCGGCAGCTAGACTGGTGACTGGGAGTGGCCGTCGGGACCATATAACACTGGTCCTGAGAGATCTGCATTGGCTCCCAGTATGTTTCCGAGCACAATTCAAAGTGTAGGTGCTGACCTTTAAAGCCCTAAACGCCCTCGGTCCTGCATACCTGAAGGAGCATCTCCACCCCCATTGTTCAGCCTGGACACTGAGATCCAGCGCCAAGGGCCTTCTGGCGGTTCCCTCATTGTGAGAAGTGAGGTTACAGGGAACCAGGTAGAGGGCCTTTTTGGTAGTGGCACCCGCCCTGTGGAATGCCCTCCCATCAGACGTCAAAGAAATAAACAACTATCTGACTTTTAGAAGAAATCTGAAGGCAGCCCTGTTTAGGGAAGTTTTTAATGTTTGATGTTTTATTGTGTTTTTAATATTCTGTTGGGAGTGGCCCAGAGCGGCTGGGGAAACCCAGCCAGATGGGCGGGGTATAATAAATAAATTATTATTATATTATTATTATTATAAGATTGCTCAAGGGCTATTTTATTGTAGCATAGCTCTACACTACTGAACTCCAGCTTCTCCAGTTATTTCAAACACTTATACACTGCCTTACCAAATTTCCAGTCATTAGACTCTTCTATCAAAACCAGCAAACAATAAAACAATTATTACTATTGAAGCCCAGTATGACCAAAGACCGTTGCATATCAACAGATACATGGAGGTGGAGTATAACCACCATAGCTAGTACCCATTGATAGCCTATGCCACTGTTAATTTGTCTAAACCGCTTTTAAAGCAATCCATCCTTCTTGTAGGAGCGAATTCCACTATGGAATTCCTCTTTCTTTTGTGCACCATCCAACATTCAGCAGAGTTCTAGCATTATGAGAGAGAGAAAAAAATACCTCTGGAGAAAGGGTGTTCCACATGACTGGGGCAACCACCAAGGAGTCTCTGCTTTGCATCAGTAAGTTTCTTACTAGATGAAGCTTGGAGCAGAGCCCTGAAAGATTATTTTGACAGGCTGGTGGGCTCTTACAGGCAGCAGTGCCTTTTGTGGTTGTGGCAAGTCTCTCCCCTATGTCCTCCGCAACGTCCTTCCCCCCAAGACTCCAACCTGATTGCTTGACTCTTAAGTCAAATGCAGCACCTGCTCAGAAATCCAGCCAAAGCTGCTTGGCATTCAAGTTAGATCGTCAGCAAGAAACACCATTAATATTCATTGCATTGTTACAAGTTACAAACTGGTTTATAATGAGAAATAGTGAATCCTGCCATTCCTTGTCATGCAAACTCAGAAGCTCAGGGCTGAGTGGTTCTGACATCCGACAGTATATGTAGCAATTTGTGTTGCAAAAGAACCTGGGAATAAAGATAGCAGAGCCATATCTGCCTTGACACTCCTGCCTACCCACACCATCTGCACAGGTTGGGTAGTACCTATCCCACCACAGAGTTTAATTATGAAACTGGATTGGGAGGAAAAGGGCATAAACCAGAAGGAAACAGCAGCTGAAGAAGCAGTATTGCCAAAAAACAAAATCAATTTCTCATTGGCTGATACTTTCAGGTGGTTAGGCTAAGGGTGGAATTGGTAGGAAGTGAAATTTAAAACGAGATTACCCCTTCTGATGTTACCTTCATGAGATATGACCTTCTGGGCAACGCAGATCCTTTTCATGCCACAAAGGTAAGACCAGGAGCTCTTGGTCAGATCAGAGTGAATGGATCAGATCAGAGAGAGACCCACGTAGTTATTTACGAAGTATGGCAGCATAGATGTCATCCCACAATGGAGAGCCTGTAGATGGTTGGACTAGGATCTGGGAGACAAGGGTCCAGACCCCCACTCAGCTCACTGGGTGACCTTGAGCCAGTCACTGTCTCTCAGCTTAACCTACCTTACAGGGTTGTTGTGAGGATAAAATGGTAGTGGTGAAAAATAAATGTAATAAAAAATCATTTTGCGGGGTGTGTGTGCGTGTGTGTGTGTTGGTTTCAGACAGTATTAATAGGGTGCTTGGACTGTCCTGTGTCAGCTTCCTTCCTCACTGATGGATTCTGCTAGGGTATTACATAACAACTGCAGTCTCCACTAGGCAAGCTATTCAATAATAGTCATTTGGTAGCAGCATGTGTTCCAACAAAAATACTAAATGTAGTCCGGGGGAGCACAATGTATTAGTGTATATGGAATTATATGCGCACAAGTGACAACTATTCCGTTAAGGGGTGTGAAAATGTGATAACTTGGAAAATCAGCATGCCTTGTAAGTCTCTCTTGTATTTAACAACATTTTATGTTCTGCTTCAGTGCAAGCTTTTAAGTGGCTTACAATAAAACTCTCGATAAAATACAACAAACAGCTAAGAGATCATCACCCATTTTAAAGCACTGAGTAGTTGATCATTTTAAAGAGCCACTCCTGAACATGTTGGTGTCCGACTCCCAAGTGAAATATTGACTCTCCTTGCCAGAATTATCGAGTTCCTGGGTCTAATTCCCACCTCGCACGCACCCTGCCTTCAGTAATTCCTAACACTTTCCCCGCTTTATTCTCAACTTCTCAGTAAGACTGCCACGTTCTTATTTAGTATAAGTTACAAGGGACGCAGGTGGCGCTGTGGGTTAAACCACAGAGCCTAGGGCTTGCTGATCAGAAGGTCGGCGGTTCGAATCCCTGCGACGGTGTGAGCTCCCGTTGCTGGGTCCCTGCTCCTGCCAACCTAGCAGTTCGAAAGCATGTCAAAGTGCAAGTAGATAAATAGGTACCGCTCCGGTGGGAAGGTAAACGGCGTTTCCGTGCGCTGCTCTGGTTCGCCAGAAGTGGCTTTGTCATGCTGGCCACATGACCTGGAAGCTGTACGCCGGCTTCCTCGGCCAATAAAGCGAGATGAACGCCGCAACCCCAGAGTCATCCGCGACTGGACCTAATGGTCAGGGGTCCCTTTACCTTTATTCACTTTGCTGGCCCAGAGCAAGAGACTGCTTGTTGATGAACAGGGAAAGGAAAATCAAAGCAGCCACAAGAACAAGCTCCAATCGCGAATAGCTGGAGGCAATGCTTAACTCTATCATCAGCCATTACTACAGGGCCTCAGCCCTCAGGGCCTCCTATGGCAAGGATTGTGACCCTGCTGCCTTCCAGATGTTGCTGGAGCCATCATCCCTCACCATTGGCCATACTGGCTGGGGCTGATGGAAGCTGGAGACCAACAACACTTGGAGAGCCTCAGGTCTTCCATCCTTGTCCTGTGGCAGCTCATCCACTAGCTTGAACCTTGGGCCCAGGGGTCAAATGCAGCTCTCTGGTCCTGTCTCTGTGTCCCTCAGAGCTGTCCCCAGGCCACACCCCTCCATGGCCCCACTCCAGACCACCTCGCATGCCTTTGCCTGGCTGGAAGATGCCCTTGAACAAGGCTCTTGCTTGCTTGGAAGAAGGATGGAGATATGTGTAGGTGTGTGTAGCAACCTCTGACTTTTGCATGGCCAAAACATAGACTGTTGTACATAGGTAAGAGTCACATCTCTTGTTCCACCCACCTTTTGCCTCTGGTCCCTGCTCATGACTGGCATCTGGCCCCAGGAAGGCTGTCCTTGAGGAAATGCAGTCTCCAGGATGTAAAAGGTCCCCCATGCCTGTCTTAGGGTATCTTCAAAGCTAATACATGTTACTGCCGCATGCGGCTTTTGTGGGCTAGAGCCCAATCCCACTTTGTCGCCAGCACAGTGCGGTCACATGGGACACACATTTTATCAAAGGTGGGCACAAAGGGAAAAGAGGGAAAGTTTATACAGTGTTGCTGTTTTGTGTTTTTGTTTTTTTTGTAATTTACTTGGAGTTTATACCCAAAAAGTGTTGGGTGACAGACAAGAGGGTATGGTGGATGCATGACTCTTAAGTAGACAAAATTAATAATAATAATAATAATAATAATAATAATAATAATAATAGATTTTTATTTATACCCCACCCTTCCTGATTTAAAAACCGGGCTCAGGGCGGCTAACAACAAATATAAAACATTGATTAAAAACGACTTAAAAAACAGCTTAAAAACAGCATAAAGTACAACATAAATGTAGCATCGCCAGGGCTAACTGGCCAAGTTAGTCCTGCTAGGGCCAGCAATGAGACCAGGGAAGAGTTTAAATGCGGGGTCTCAGAAGGGTTTCTTCATAGAAAAAGGGAAGGGAAAAGGAATGAAGGATCAGGCTAAATTGAAGGCCAGGTGGAATAGCTCTGTCTTACAGGCCCTGCGGAAGGAGATCGAGTCCTGCAGGGCCCTAGTCTCGTGGGACAGAGCATTCCACCAGGTCGGAGCCATCACTGAAAAGGCCCTGGCCCTGGTGGAGGATAATCTGGCTCCTTTAGGGCCCGGGACCCTTAAGCAATTATTATTCATGGACCTTTGGGTCCTCTGCGGGACATACCAGGAGAGGCGGTATTGTTTGTGTGTGTGAAGTGCTTTTTCCCCCCTAGAAAAAGAGGTGCCAGCACTCACCATGAACGTCTCCCCTTGTTCTCTTAGAATGCCAATGGTGCCCACCTGAGAGGTGCCAGAACTGAGTTAAGCTAAGAATGAAATGTAAAAAGTGGCGCTAATGGTCTCTTTAGTGTATGTAACTCCACATTCAATTGATAAAGAATCGGAAACGTTAAAGTGGAAAATAATCACTAGGCATTTCCTGCATTAAAAACATAATTATATGGGATTTAACAGCAATCACATTGTTACTCTGCTGCTGGTAAATGCCAATAACCGTGTCTTAGTAATTTGTCATCATGGTTAGCCCTAGCTGCCCTTCTGTTAAACTTCTTTAAGTGGTCCCACAGTGGAGAGCGGATGGCTGAGACTGCCAGGGGACCCAGGACATCAGGCTATCTCTCACTTACCAGCAAATATTTCATGATCTATAAGCAAGCCGTTTGCAAACATCAATTCTCCCTCCCGGTGGCCTCATGTGGTTTAAGTCCCACGAAATAAATAGTAAGCTTCTGCGATTTCGGCTTGTGCCTGTCACCAAGTGCCATTGAGAAACCAAAAGGCAGTTTATGCTGCTGAAATGTGACCCTTCCAGGGAGGGGTGAAGACAGATTTTGCATCATATAATTTTGTTTCAGATTTATAGGTATTTCTCCCCGTGCCATCTAGAGAAATATGGATGTCATGATCTTAGATTGGGTGTAATCATTTAATATGTTTAGGTTTCGAATCCCAAGCCTTTAGTTGGATATATTGTGAAATTTCCATTATTGTTCATCTGTTTTCGTGGTTCTATAATAATTTGAGAACTAATAAAAATAAACTAAAAGGAAAAAAGAATGGATCTTTAGAAGGAAGTAATCACCTTTTGTATCTGCTGGGATTTGCAAGTGCTGGGATCTTGCACCACGGAGAATTTGCTTGGTTAACTTTGCAGCTTAGGACCAGGTTACCTGAAAGATCATCTCACCCCTTATATAACCAGTTGATCATTGGGCATTGCAGGTAAGGGCCTACTGCAGATACCATCCTATCTGGATGTCCATTCAGCACATGCAAGAACCGGGCATTTTGTGATGTGGTGCTGACTCTCTGAATTCCCTCCCTTGAATATTAGACAAACATCATCTCTGTTGTCTTGTTGGCACCTAGTGAATACCTTCCTCTTTCAGCAAGCCATTGAAGTTGAGATCTTTCCCAGTCTGCATCTGTATTGAAATTGCTTCTGAAATGTTTTTTTTAAAGCATTTTGTGGTTTGTCACCCTGGGCTCCTTTGGGAGGAAGGGTGAGCTATAGATTTAGTAAATAAATCAATAAAATTTAACTCTTCTCTCTAATTTTGCCATAGGTCACAGAAGAGTAGATGTTGACCCCTCATGTGATACAATAAAAGCATGATGGAAACAGTGCTCTAAATAAAACTCCAGGAGGAATTTACAACTCTGCATTAAGACCACCAATAATTTTCAAATCTGCAAAGAGATTTTTAATTTTGCTTTTTATAATGTCATCTGAATAGGTTTGGGGGTTTGTTTGTTTGTTTGTTTTAAAGTCATGAACACAGTCCAATGAACTTTTAAGTTCCAACTTAAGATCCTGTTCAAGTCAATTGATCTGAAAAAGTGCTGACATTTGGCTGGCTGCACTGTGTTGATGGTAGCTTTTCTGTTAATGTTTCATATGGTTTCTGCCATTTGTTTTTTTGCAAACTTGTGAAAAGTGTGACTTAACATTTGCAAATGAATGTCTATTGCCAAGAATCGGAAATTAGCAGCAAAAAACTCAAGGCTTGTGTGAGACACTAGATAACATTAGTTGTAAATTTTGACTTTTATATCTGTGAGAAGGATTCATTAATTAATCCAATTTATGAGCCTGTGGCTAAATTTAGAGTGCAACCATATCCCATGTCTATTCAGAAGTGCATCCCATTGAGTTCAAAGGGATTTACTCCCCAGGATGCAGATACAGGCTTCTACCCAGCTGAGAAGTTGCCAAGAGAGAGAGAACTTAAATTAATGGAAAGGAAACTCAGGGAAATTGAACTCAAAAATCCAATATTCTTAAGGGAGAAAGCACTGTTTAAGACAGTGATGGCTAACCTTGACACTCCAGATGTTTTGGAACTACAACTCCCATCATCCCTAGCTAACAGGACCAGTGGTCAGGGATGATGGGAGTTGTAGTCCCAAAACATCTGGAGTGTCAAGGTTAGCCATCACTGGTTTAAGACAAAGATAGGGCTGTGTTGGTTGGCTGGCATCTGCCTGTCTCGAGAGAGGTGAAGTCAAATGACCTGGGCAGTGTGCATGGAGGTCCTCAGTTGCCCAGACAACAAGACTTCCCTCTTGGCCTTGCTGATGTGGTCCAAAGGAAAGCAGAGCAATACATTTGGCACCAGCTTGGCGGCAGGAGTTGCTGGAAGGAGGCATACAAGGTGCCATCCAACTGTCTTAGGGACTCCGCTCCAGATTTGTGCAGGGTTTACTCTTTAGGCTTTCCTTCTCCCAAAGATAACCTGAAAGGCAGCAGAGGTTTAGGATTGGAGCCTTCCTTCTCTTAGAGGGGCTACCAGGTTGATGAGCCCCATCTGCCCTTTACTTCCCTCTACAGCACGTGCAGAAACCGCCTTCTTGACCAGGCATCCTCGACCTCAGCCCTCCAGATGTTTTGGGACTACAATTCCCAGCATCCCTGACCACTGGTCCTGTTAGCTAGGGATGATGGGAGTTGTAGTCCCAAAACATCTGGAGGGCCGAGTTTGGGGATGTCTGTTCTTGACCATTGGACCCACTATTGGTCTTGTCTGCTCAATCCACCAGAGCCTGTCTTCATGTCCAGGGTAAGTCCCTAACTCACCAGGGGTTTGAGACCCATCAGCTTCTCCCACCTGGTTCCGCTGGGCAGTCAAAGCAGTGCCTAGAGTGTGGCCACTGACAGCTTCTTGGAACCACAGGTGAGAGCTGAATGCAGGGTGGGGACCAAAGGTGGACAGACTACCCCAGAAGGAGCACAACATGTTCCCCATGTACTACCCCTCCCCTAACACCCCATACACCCCAAGAGCTGTGTACATACCACAAAACACTTAAAGTAAAGGTAAAGGTAAAGGACCCCTTTACCTTTGTACAGTGGAACCTCTACTCATGACCACAATCCGTTCCGGAGGCCCGTCCGGAAGTCGAAACGGGTCGCTGGGAGAGGCGCCATTGTGCGCAGGAGCGGGCAGCGATTGCCCGCTTCTGCACATGCACGAATGGCGGCAAACCCGCCGGTTACATCCGGGTTTGCTACGGACGTTGGGCGAAATGGACGCGAGCGGAGGCAGACGTAAGAAGAGGTTTGACTGTATTTATTGCCTCCTCTTCTTGTTCACAAGGCCACGGTGTGAAATGCCTCATATCAGCATCTGTATCTGAAGAAGTGTGCATGCACACGAAAGCTTATACCAAGAACAAACTTAGTTGGTCTCTAAGGTGCTACTGGACTTTTTTTTTTTAGATATATTTCATAAAGGACCCCTGACAGTTAAGTCCAGTCACAGATGACTCTGGGGTTGCGGCTCTCATCTCACTTTACAGGCCAAGGGAGCCGGTGTTTTGTCCGCAGACAGTTTTTCACGTTCATGTGGCCAGCATGACTAAGCTGCTTGTGGTGCAACAGAACACCGAAACCAGAGCAGCGCACGGAAATGCTGTTTACCTTCCCGCCAGAGCGGTACTTATTTATCTACTTGCACTTTGACGTGCTTTCGAACTGCTAGGTTGACAGGAACTGGGACCGAGCAACAGGAACTCACCCCGTCATGGGGATTCGAACCGCCGACCTTCTGATCGGCAAGCCCAAGAGGCTCAGTGGTTTAGACCACAGAGCACTTAGCCTCACCCAAAGAATCTAGCAAGGCCAAGATCATATGGGTATCCCAAGATCTTGGATTAGGGTTGTAATTTGTGTAGGCATTACGGTAGCTGCATTTCCTCCAAAACGGAGATGTTCAGTTACCCTGTTCATTTTGCTGGGCGTATATAATCTACAGGATAGATTACAAATCATTTAGAGCCAGTTTGAATTTGGTGACTCACTGTACTTCCCTGGTAAACATCAAAGTGGGCCATTTTCAAAGCCCATTAAGGGAGAAGAACATTTGCATTTGGTTTGCAAATGTCAAAAGTCCAATTTATTTCACTTCTCAGAAGAACATTTGTTATGAAAGATTTGTAAATCTGTACAATAGAGGGGATGAATTACAGGAGACATTAAAAAGCATCTGACTCCCTTGTCCATCCAAACGGTGTAGCTGTAATGGATAATAGTAGGTTAAATGACAGTTGTCAAGGAGCACTTGGCTGTGAGAAATTACATGGGTAATATCACCTGGATGCAGCTGTCACTTTTGTCAGCTATTGCTAACATGAGTAAGTGACAATCCCTGAGCTTTGCTGGTGAGATAATGCCACGACTTGTTCATTATAGGTCCCTGCAGCAATGATTATTTCCCCCTAGATCATACAATAAATTAAGCTTTTATCCTTTGTGCGTGTGTGTGTGTGTGTGTAAGATCCCGTCCAGACAATAGACTCCTATTTGTTTCTCTACATAATAAACACCATCTACTATATATTTCAAAAAGTGGTTAGTCTGTCCATTTGTTCTCTATAAATGCCTCTTGAGATATCACCATCAAATATGGCATGGGAGCAACAGTCTTCCTCAATGTTTGGCTGCTGGCCGCCATTTTTAATCAAGGTGGTGGACCAAAACATAGAATTGTAGAGTTGGAAAGGACCACGAGGGTCATTTAGTTCAACCCTCTGCAATGCAGGAATCTTTTGCGCAATGTGGGGCTCAAACCCATGACCCTGAGATTAAGAGTCTCATGCTCTACATGACTTGGCATTGTTTGGCATAGGTGTGGTGGCCACCTCCCAAAGTATTGTCACTACATTTGGCACAATGGTTCCCAAGGTGTGTGTGGGGGGGTCTCTGTCAATGTTTGGACACCAAGTGTAATTTTTTCAAGATGGCAGATTGAAAATGACTTTGGCGTGACTTCACCTGTTTTTGGCACAACTTTGGCCTGTTACTAGCTGTCCTGGATTTGTATGGGGTGCTAAAATGAATAATAAACAAATAAGTAAAATACCGGTAGTCCCAATTTAATTTTCTTTTCTTTTTTAAGAAACAGGAGAAAAGATTCCCTAACACATTTTTTTTAATACAACAGGAGAACAGATTCACTAACTGATATCATCTGAATATAATTTAGATGATAGTTCTTTTTAAGGCAGGGTTTGATGTGTATGTGTGTGTATATATATATATGCCTTATTATCTCTAATCCTGCAAGGCTTTCAGCTGTTCCATTCTAATCAATGCATATTTTAAAAGTTCAAAGTCAAAAGTTAATGCTTTCCACATGCGAGTGCCTTATAATACGGTTCTTATCAGTGATGCCGTCATAATTTCAGCAAATTGAACTTTGCAGTTACTCGTGCGGGAAGCTGTTAGCGGAGAAAGACACTCGCTAATGGGCATCTTGGAAAACGTTGTGCTGGCAGTTTGCTGAAAGGACCAGCCAGAGAGAATTTGTAGAAAGGGATACTTCTTAGAGCCCTGTGATTGCCAGCTCCCCTTTCACAAAGCCCCAAATGAAACACATCAACGTTCCCCCCCAACCACCCTGCTCTTTCTTCCTTTCTCTCGTTCTTTCTTTCTTGGAAAGCTGGAAAACCTTTGGGGAAGACAGTGCAAGTGTCGTGCTGGGATTTGCAGCGCGAGCCCGTTCTATATCCTCTCATGCTTGGCTTATGTTCTCGCTTTCATAATGAACAATCAAAGCCGGCACAGGCGCTGGTGGGGCGCGAGCTGCTTCGATGGCCCCCTCCAAAATTTACAGCTATGACATGAGGCCTGCAATTTGCTGGCACCGTCAAACTTCTTTGAAAACAGCAGGGCTCCTGCCAATATGTCCTGAGCGAGAGAAGGGATTTTTTGGGTGTGTTTTTTTTTGCTACACAGGGTGAAAGAGTATAGCAGATTTAGAGCTGTGTATGTGTTTGTGTGTGTGAGAGAGAGGGTGTGTGGGGTGGCTTGGGGGGCACCGAGCCATGAGGTTCTTTGGCTACCTGGTTGCCATAGCAACAGCAAGCGCATGCAGATCGGTCATACAGGACAGGAGCTCCCTTGGCCCATGAATAACCACGTAAATAAATGAAGCGCTAAAAGAACAAGAGCTCCGTTCAAGGAGGAGAAAGGCAGCCCTAGTGCGAGGCTTCGCGAGGCCCTGCCAAGAAGGTTGAAATGTACAGGAAAAGGACAATAACAACAAAGGAGCAAATGGGTAGAGGCAGCTGACTTTGTGCGGCAAATAATTTATCAGTTTCTTTTGCATCGTGGGTGAGGAACCTCAGGCCCAGGGGGCAAATATTGCCCCCCCAACCTCTCTAGCTGGCCCTCAGTACTCTCCCTAGGCCAGATCCCTCTTCCCAGGCTGCTCACTCACTGGTGCTACTTCCCACCCCAAGTGTTTTTGCCTGCCTGGAATTTGTCCTTGAACGCTGTTAATTTGCCTTGCTTGTCTGGTTGGAGGATCACAGAACCATAGAATTGTAGAGTTGCAAGGGACCACAAGGGTCAACTAGTCCAAGCCCCTGCAATGCAGGAATCTTTTGCCCAACATGGGGCTCAAACCCATGACCCTGAGATTAAGAGTCCCATGCTCTACTGACTGAGCTATTTCTGTGTACTGTATCTTGATAGTGAAGGGCGTGTGAGTGTGCTGTGCAACAGTAGAATTCACCTGCTTTCCCACTTTTGCCTCTGGCCCTTGGAAGGTCTGCATGCGCAGCAGGGAATGCGGTCATTGTTTTATGTCCACAGTACCCTGCAGGCAGTGCTTGAATAACAGTGGACCCTGAAGGCGCCCTAATAGAAATAAGTTGGTGTCCCTTTATGCCACTTGAAGGCCTTTAAGTCACTTCTTGAGATCATAAGGGGTTGTGATGATGGCACAGAAGGTGGAATTACCAGGAGCTCATCTGAGTGTATCAGTTTTGCTGGTCTGAGCTGACACCCAGGCTAAAGCTTAAGATCAGGTGTTTGGCTAGGAGCCAGAATGAGTTGTGGTCCAGAGGAGGAGTAACAAGAAGAGGAAGAAAGAGAGACTCTTTGCAGAACTGGCAGCCGATATGCATTGGCCTGTGAGCTCTGGGCATACTGAGATGCCAGCAATGTAATGCGAGAGATCCTGGCAAAGGGCCAGTGTATGATTTTGACCTTTTATATGATTCTCGTGGAAATGTGCCTGGAAATCCTTCGCCAAGCAGCAGGGATTGAGATAGAAATGCAACGCTTCTTTCTTCATAGGGCCTCCTCCTTTTAATTGTGCATTCATGATTTGTTCTTAGGAAGGTCTTGGGGGTGATTATACCTTATCCTGTTTTGGGGCAGACATACCGCTTCATTTCTCCCACCAGATGTCAGAGAAAAACAACTACCAGACTTTTAGAAGACATCTGAAGGCAGCCCGGTTTAGGGAAGCTTTTAACATTTAACAGACTATTGTATTTTAACATTCTGTTGGAAGCCGCCCAGAGTGGCTGGGGAAACCTAGCCAGATGGGAGGGGTATAAATATATTATTATTATTATTATTATTATTATTATTATTATTATTATTATTTCTAATCAGTGGATGTCCAGGAGCTTGCTGCTGAAATTCTATGCCCTTTCACATAACAGTTATTCTGTGGTGTGTGGCTCCTCCAAACCCACCCCTTTTGTAGTCCAATAGTGCCCCCCCAGACAGCAATAATGTAGCAACATTGGGGGAGCCCCAGTGCAATGATGTGTGGAACGTTCAGTATACAGTGGTACCTCAGGTTACAGATGCTTCAGGTTACAGACGCTTCAGGTTACAGACTCCACTAACCCAGAAATAGTACCTCGGATTAAGAACTTTGCTTCAGGATGAAACAGAATTGTGCTTTGGCGGCGTGGCAGCAGCGGGAGGCCCCATTAGCTAAAGTGGTACCTCAGGTTAAGAACAGTTTCAGGTTAAGAATGGACCTCCAGAACGAATTAAGTTCTTAACCCGAGGTACCACTGTAAATCCACTGCTAATACACAATAAGCTGTCTTTGAACTGCGCCTCTTGCTCGCCTGGATGAAGAAGTGTGTGGAAACCTCCAGCTTTTGTGTGGCTGGCATGTAACATTGTTCTGCACACTTCTGCCTTCGGGAGTGGCAGTGAGAGATAGGAATATAGGTGAGGCAGGACCGAATTTAGGTTTGATGAGGCCCTAAGCTACTGAAGGTAATGGGACCCTTTATATGTCCAGCTGTCCTTTGTTAACAACAATTTATCGCTGTTTTTTGTGTGTTGAATATATACTATATGGTCATTTATGGACCTAATAGGTATCTAAAGCCATTTGCACATAACAAATAGGAGCCTACACAACACAAAACACTGTTGCTGTATGTAGGTTTTATTTTATTTGTTTTTTTTAATCTTATATTTTGGAAATGTACATCCAGGTTTTTTTCCTCTTTAATTTTTTTTGGGGGGGCCCCAAGAGAGTGGCGCCCTAAGCTATAGCTTGTTTAGCTTATATGTAAATCCGGCACTGAGGTGAGGATCTTGATTTGATAGAGTGAACTTCCCCATGTAAACTTGTATGTTTTACTTAGGCAACCTATCTATATTTTTTAGGTTGACCTAAGTTGGCTTGGATCCAAGATAACAACTGGGAGAAGAAAGGATGGCACAGCCCATTGGTACAGCTCTTCATATCAGAAAAAAATAAAATAAATCCTCATAACTTTGCAGGGCCAGTGTGACATGCTATTTTTGCTTTTCGTGAAGTGTCCATGGTGCAAGCGTGGAGAGATGCAAAGTCTCTGAAGACTCTGATAACCTCTCTGGCTCTTGCTGGGGAGCAATTAAGTAAGCGTGAGAAGAAAGTATCTGATCCACTGCCACCAATGACATGGTGTAATTGCTACATAAAATAATTATAGGGCTTTGTTTATATTGTTGCTTCAGTGCTGCTCGAAAGCCAATCCTTAAGAGTTGCCCCATGCCTTTTCCCTTCTTCAGATTTCAACACCCTGAACAAATGTTTCCCATAATACACTGTTACAGATCTGCAGTAATAGAGTTTGGGAGTGCAAGGGCTCCCATAAACTGCTATAAGAAGCGGCACATGCACACCATTTGAATGGCAATTCCCATCAACTTGGTGGGGGGCTGGCCCCCACATATATTTTATTGTGGGGGCCGAAGGGAACTTGGCCCCTAGGAGCAGGCCCCTATCTCACAAACGAGGAGGTGCAACATATCGTTCCCCATGTCTGTGATTATGTCACAACCCTGTACTGTTGGGAAACCATAAAGGAATGGATCTCTGGGTTAAAAGTATTTTGGTGCACCTGTCGATCTGTGATGCAATTTACGCGCAGAGAAAGCTCACAAGTCCTGACAATCAAGGATAGAAATCCTCAGTAGAAACTGAAATAGTAGAATGTGGGCCGTCAGCTCTGCGGAGCCATTTGGCAGAAGATCACACAGGCCATTTGCTTGCATCCATTTGGTCTTGAGCGTATTATTACATGCTGCCTGCTTCCAAGCAGCAAAAAAATTCCAGGGGCAGTGCCACAGAAATTGCTTTCCTTTGGATGAGAGAGCACCGGGAGATTTATGGCTTCTTTGTAATACTTGATTTATTTACAAATATGCAAGCAGAGTATATAAAAGCACGAGGGGAGCACAGTAACAGCGCATCAAGGTAAACAGCTAAGCAGACAGGTGAATTGAGCACCTGTGCAAGGAGAAGCTAAGTACTACCCATTTATTTAAATTATTAATTATCGGCTGAAGCTGAAGCAAAGGCACAGCAAGGGCATCGCATGCCAGGAACCAAATCCCAGAGGGGTAATCCTGTGGAAACTTAGTTTTTTCCCTCCCTCAGCTTTGCTCTAGCCTTGAGAGCCGCATTAAACTTCAACCTATACTAGACGCAGTTTTGGAAACGAAATACAAACTATTCTACCACTGGCACTACTCAGAAGTCAGCTTATAAACAAAGAGCGTAGGTCTAACTTTCAGTTCAAGCTCAGTGCAAGCTTTTAAATAAAAATCCCCATTCTGAGAAGATTCGTTTGGACTAATATTCTACGATTAAATACCCACTTAAATTTCCACTCTGTGGCGTTTGGTGCAGCTGATTCAGTCACACCCTATTTTCAAAGGAAGGCCATTTCATTTAATCAACTGCAGCTGGACAGGAGTATAAAAGCAATCATGGTTTCCTCTTCTTCTTTTACTGCAAATGTAACAAAAATGGATATATATACATTTGGATATATATATACATTTTTGAATATGAACTGCAAAAGCATTTTTAGTTTGCTTTCTGTTGCCACCCTGGAACTTTTCTTTATTAGTGCCACGTTGTTTTGTATGATTCCTTGCAAATGAAGGAAAACAACTTTTCTGCTTGTATATGTTGATAATATAATTTTGGTTACTGAGGACAAACATGATTGTACAAAAACAAGATTGGGTGCAGGCCTGGCCAGGACATAGGTGTCCTGACTGTGACAAAGGTGACCTGTGTGCTTGCTTGCTTGCTTGCTTGCTTAACAGCTGTTGGAAACTTCGAGGTCCCTGCTCTTCCTTCTTATGGTCTTTGTACTGGACCTGGAGACTCCAATAGAGAGCATTCTATGTCAAGAAGAAGGGCAAGTGGGCACCCTATCAAATGACAGGGCAGGAGCTATATGGAACAGGGCCTTTTCACTGGTGGTGCCCATTGTATGGCTCGCTCTTCCCAGACCTGCTCTCTTTTGGCCTGTATTTTGGAGCTTTATAATTTAGGAAGACCTTGGAAGAACTGGTTGACAAGTCACTGATGTATGAGCGGATTTTATTTGCTGCTATTCTGGGCTTCTGGTGCACCAGGGGTTTACAGCAGTGTAATTGAGTTAGCCAGGATGCCAGAAGGGATACAATTTATGAGCTTTCTCCATTATCTGCACAGCAGGGGGTGTTCAGTCAACAGTGCAAAGGCTGAGCTGAAGCATTCCCTGCTGGTTACCTGCTTTCAGCAATAGGGGTCGCTGTTTGGTAGTACCCAATTGGTTAGCTGTCAGATTGTAGAGCTCCCTATTGGTGGGTCTTAGGTTGTTTTGTATGATTCCTTGCAAAATACAGAGTCCATTCATAAAACTGATTTCCAATAAGTGCCCCCCTTTATTTCCATAACAAGTCCTTCACTCTGTACTCTGAATGGTGACACCAGGGACCTAGAAGGTGCGGGGCTTGTCAGTCCAACCCCTGCACAGTCTCATCAGAGCTGGCCTTAAGGCAATTGGAACAATTTGGCCAAATTGTGGTGGGCCCGGCTGCTGCTCCTAAGGGGCCCACCACACAATCTAGATGGATTTTATTTATATCTATAAGATTTTGCAGACTTTGGCTGTGAATTGGGGCTCTACCAAAAAAACCAAAAAAAAAAAAAAAAACCAACCAAGTTGCGCCCCACTGCTTCAAATTGGGCCCACTGACTAGCCCTGAGTCTCATAGTTGCTGGGCCCCAGTTGCCCTGCCCTTGCATGAAGTCTTGGGTTTACAATTTTGGGAGAGCGGAGACTGCAGCACTGGGGAGCGGGCAGGCTGCCGAGGTCCCCTAGATTTAGAGGCCCAAGTTGTCCTGCCCTCACATGAAGTATTGGGTTTGCAATTTTGGGAGAGGGGAGACTGTAATCCTATTGGACAGCAGCTGTGGGTATGTGCTCACTTACAGTGATCTCCTGGCTCTTGAGGAACAAATTTGTTTGCTTGAGGCAAAAGTAGCTGACCCAGAAAAGCTGAGAGACGCAGAGAGGTTTATGGGTAAATAGGCAAATGGACTATAAAGTGGCATATGTGGTTCAATCTAGGTAAGTGTACAGTAAATTGACTTCCTGTATACCGATGGTGTCTAACACACACACACACACACACACACACACACACACAGTTACTCTGGAATTTGCTACCACAAAATGTAGCGACAACCACCAACTTTAAAAGGGGATGGCTTTAAAGGGGGATTATACATATTCATAGAGTTTAACCTTAAGCCTTAAGGCTATCAATGGCTACTTACCATGATGGCTAGTAATACTACCTTCAGGATTGGAGGCACCATGCCTCTGAGTGTTAGTTCCTAGGGAACAACAGTGGGAGAGTGCTATTCAACTCATTTGTTCTGGGCTTCTCAGAGGCACCTGGTTGGCCACTATGGGAAACAGGATGTTGAACTAGATAGATCTTTAGTCTCACCCAGTGGGGCTCATATTATATTCTACTAGCAGCCTCATATCTGGCCTTGATTGGGAATTCTAAAAAACCAAAAAAATCAGTTCTGTTTTTAAAGGTTCAGCCCGCCGTCCGGATTCAATGTGGTGTTCTATTCTATCCAAACATAGATGAAAACCTGCTCCTTGATCTTAGAAACCATCCTGCAAAATTTGGTTATGATATATTCAGAGGTGTCCAAGTACACAGCAAACAAACAGCTGTCCAAAATATATAATAGATTGAAAACAAAGAAGCTTTCATGCAGCAAATCTCAGAGAGTATCGCTGAACCCCAAGGTACTTTACTTCTAGCCAACTGACACCCCCCCCCCACAAATACGCTCTCTATAAACTCAAAATTGTGAATGGGTTCTGTTTTTTTGCCCCTTTCATTTCCTGAAAGGCCTGATTAAGGATATCACATTCCAATATTTGCAGAGATTTCTAGCCATCAGGAGGCCATTTCCTATCATTAGCTCCCTCTAATGAAAGGTCGTGCTATCATCATGGACTATTGGCCAACCATCAGTCACACAAAGGATGGTAAGGCAGCATTCATACCAAAATTAGTGGGTGCCATGCTTTAAACTTTGTGGAAATACCTTGAGGATTAAAGCCAGCTTGAATCTGAGTGAAGTTGACCCTGCCTCCTGCAGTTCTGGCAGCTGGATTCCAACTCAAGGTACTGGCATCGAATATTCATGTTGCACCTGTCCCTACATCTCTGCAGGAGGCAGGTCTCAGAAGCCGAAATGATATTCTTAGATCTTTCACTCCCTCTACCACTGCTCCTGCCATCTCTTATTCTCACGCATAGCCAATGCATTAAGACAATATGAAGCTAAAATAACACATCGAAGCGGAGTTTTTAAGGGAGGGATCACCTTCCTTGCAGGAGTGCTTCTGTTCCCCCCCCCAAAGAAAAGGGCAACTGAGAAGTGCACACACTATACAAACCAGGGGAAGGATGGTAGGTCAGTGGAAGAGCAGGTGCTTTGCATCCTTCCCCTGGCATCGTCTGGTCCATCTGAGAAAGATTCCTGCCTGAAACACTGGAGAGGTGATGCTAATCAATATAGACATTACTGATCTAGGTCAGGGGTCAGCAACCTTTTTCAGCCATGGGCCGGTCCACTGTCCCTCAGACCTTGTGGTGGGTCTGTCTGTCTGTCTGTCTGTCTGTCTGTCTGTCTATCTATCTATCTATCTATCTATCTATCTATCTATCTTGGGGGGGGGGGGTGAACGAATTCCTATGCTCCACAAATAAACCAGAGATGCATTTTAAATAAAAGGACACATTCTACTCATGTAAAAACACGCTGATTCCTGGACTGTCCGTGGGCCGGATTGAGAAGACGATTGGGTCGCATCCAGCCCCCGGGCCTTAGGTTGCCTACCCCTGATCTAGGTGAACCAGCAGTATGACTTGCTACAAAACAGGTTCCTAGGTTTCTGTTTTATAATTGTGTATTCTCAAACAGTTTTGAGGGCTGTGATCAATCACTTAAAAACAGCATAGGGCAGTATCCAAGTAACATCAGAATAAGAATGAGAGTTCTCAAGAGAGCTTGCGTTGCGTGGTGGGCACTGAAGTTACTTCCTGGTTTGGGGGGGGCGGGGCTTGCTGGCCACAGGTTGCTGACCCATGCAGTTGCTGGGTTAACTTGCATGTTGCAAGTTTGATGGACAGCCCAGCGTCCTTAAATAGAACCCCCCGCCTAGTGAGGTAAACACTCTGGCTGGAACCTTTGGATCTCCCATCCCTCCCTCCCTGGTATAGGCTGGTTGACCTTGCTGTGCCGGGTAGGGGTCGTCTCGATTGAGGGGCCTGGTAGGAATTTTGTCCAAGTGACGTATTGGCCTGTCACTTGGTTTTTGCCTACCATACAGCAAATAGTCACAACTTGTACGGTTGGCGGTTAGGCATTGGTTCAGTGGTATGGGTGGGCAAGGCCCACCCAGATGTGATGTCAGTATTGGGAATTCCGTTAAAGGAAGCCAGGGGCTCCACATTGCTAGTCCGGGCCCGAAGGGTTGCAGGGCCCATGCAGGAGCCCCTGTGGACCCCTGGGGAGGGGGAGGCGCTGATTTCACCAGCCTCCCTTAACTCTCCCCAGCTAATGGTTTCCCTGTGCTGACAAGTGGTCAGCTCTGTCCAGCGGGACAGATAGTCGTGCTGACTAGGGTCAGCTCTGTCCAAGAGGACGGTTGGAACCAATGCCTACGCAACCACTCACGTGTTTTGTATTCAATAAAGTTGTGGCCAAATTGTTCCCACAAACCCAAACCAAAATTGATGTTTCCAGTGTGAGTTAATCGGTGGGAGTGACTGGGTGCCCTACATACGCAATAAGAATTTTTATTATATATACCCCGCCCATCTGGTTGGGTTTCCTCAGCTACTGTGGACGGCTCCCAACAGAATATTAAAAGCACAATAAAACATCAAACATTAAAAACTTCCTTAAACAGGGCTGCCTTCAGATGTCTTCTAAAAGTCAGACAGTTGTTCATTCCCTTGACATCTGACAGGAGGGCGTTCCACAGTGGGATTTGCTCCCTCCACCCCCTGCCCCCTGCCCTGGTTTGGAGGGTTGGGGCAACCCCTGGAACATATTAAGGGGCACGTGGAGGGGGAAAGTCCTGTTGCACAATTGGAAATTCTTGTGAAGATGTGTTACTCAGTGCTATTTTGGATACAACCCATAATCAGAGTCGGATACATGCGTGTAGAGGGGAGAGGGGATTTGTGCCTGGTGTCCACCTTCAAGGTGCAATTGGCATGTCTGAAGAAGCTATGTGCTTTAAAGGGATGTGGTGGTGTCCAGCACTCCTGTTCTGCTAGTGCAGTGATTGAAATTTCCAACCCCCCTCCTCTCCGCTGTAGCCTCTGCACACCCTTTAAATCAATTCAGCGGGGTGGTGGGTGGTGGGTGGGGTGGGAGATCCTCTGGAAAAGGTTTTGAGGGCATGCAGGGAGAGGAAATGAAGTAGAAGCACTGCTGTGCCAGGAGAACTTTGCTGGCGCTGCACTGGATACAACCCATCCTTTTTTCTAGTTTCAGATGCATTTAGGCAGGAGTGAAACTAGGCTATATTTCACCCGGTGTCACGGTCTGGGCTGGTAGCAAACTGAGTCCCAGCAAGGAACGTCAGTACCGGGGGCAAGATGGCAGAAATGAAAGTCCAAAGAGCAGGGGTCCGAGGGTCGAGAAGCACACACCCCATGCACATTTGCATACACACATGGGAGTCTTAATGGCACCCCTCAGGAGCCTTCACCTGGGGCAAAAAAACCTGGCTAGCCCCCACCCTGTAGCTACGGCACTCATTTAGGGCTCTGCATTCATTACTAAGTTGCAGCCTCCTATGCTACTATCACTAAAACAAAACCACCCAGTTTTATTTATTTATTCCCCACTAAGCTGGAGAAGAGAACAACCCCAAAAGTGGTGTGCCCAGCAGCTCCAGGCCAGAACTTCACGAAAAGAGTAAGTTTTCTTTGTGTGTGCTTGGGAACATTTGCAAGCAAAAAACATAGAACGTGAGGCTCGCTGTAGGAACAGGTCATGCAAATCGACCTAGAGATGTACAACAAACTAGGTCACCACTGTTGATTTCGGACTGTTGTCTGACTAACCGCACCTGTTCACTTCCAGCTAGACTAAAGAGCTCACCTCTCTCACTCCCTCTTTTGGAGAGGGTGGGTGGGTGGGCTTCCTGTTTACCAGTGCTCCAAATTCTATGTTTCCAGGCAAGCAGACCTCCTCCTCCTCTAGACTCTGTTTTTCTTCCCAGCATATTGGGTGTTGTGCTGCTCAGCAGGTTGTTAACTCTACCTTTGTTGTGAAGCCTGTGTTTGTGCGTGAGGCATGAGTAGAGGCTCTTGCTATTGGCTTTGGTCTGCTTCCTTCCATCTAAGAGCTGTGTGTCTTTTAGAAAAGGACGTAGACAAATGAAACAGTGAATATATTTTCAGAAGAATATGTAAATGTGGATTATAAGAGAAGAAAGATGAGGGTTCTTTCTAGGCTTCTTTGAGAGCACAAATAAATTCTTGAAACATAACCTCCAAAAGGCAAGCAACTCAAAAGGGGCAGCCCTACCATTAGGCAAATTGAGGTGGCTGCCTCAGGCGGCTGATTGGAGCATCATGAGAGTGAGCAGGTTGCTGGCTATTTAATTTCTTAGAATCATACAACTGTATAGTCCAGCCCCCTGCAATGCAGAAATCACAGCTAAATTTATTATTGTTGTTGTAATTTTTACTTCCAGGCAGGGGGAGAGGTGCTTGCGAGGATTTTCTGCTTCAGATGTCTCAAGAACTTGGAGGGCCACGGATGCCATGCACCTTGAGTGGGTGTGGGGTAGGGCTCAGGTAGCAAGGTGTTCTGGCCTGACCCTGCATCTTGAAATAGTCACATGAATAATCTCCGTATCCCTTACAAGAATGCACAATAACAAAATAAAAGGAAGAACTGAAGTTGTTGATCTCATTTTAAATGTGCATCGAATGTATTGTGTGGATAGTCAAACTAACTAGAGACAATCTGGGAGATCTATCATCAGAGCTTCCATCGGTTAAAATCACATCGGAAGAGGAATATGAAGACTCCTGCATTGCAGGGTGTTGGATGAGATGACCCTTGTGGGTCTACAGTTCTATGATTCCATGTGGCACTGTGTGGTTCTTTCTTTTTTTAAAAACACCTTCCCATTTTTGACTTAAATCCCTCCTTTCTGAAGCTGCTCTTAGACACAAAGGTGGGGAGGAGGTCTGATATAGGTATGTGTGGCATTTCTCTCCCCACAGCAGCAGCAGATAGCAACTGTGGGGGTGGGGAAGGAATTTAAGAAAACGATATCTGCCCTGTCCTAGACTACCATACTCCCAATACAAATCAGGTCTCTCCCTTTTGGAGCCAGTCCACGAAAGAAGATTCCCTCAGAAGATTTGGCCATAGACCCCTCACATCATGTCCACTGTGGGCTTCTTTTTAAACAACAACAAAAAGTAGATTCTTTCTCCTGTAGCTGCCCCATCATACCTCATATGGTGTGGGCACCCCAAAAAAGTTAGGTTGAAAGATGACGGTGCAATATCACCCCGTGAACTTCATAGCTGAGTATGGATTGGAACCCTGGTCTTCCTAGGCCTAACACAACACTCTCATCTACCCTTCCTCAAGCTGGGAGGCTGTTGGACTCCCAACCATCACCAGCCCCAGCCAGCATGGCCAATAGGCAGGACTGATGGGAACTGTAGCATTGCAACATCTCAGGGTAGGGAGCATCAGTTTGGGGGAAAGATGCCAGTTTTGGAGAGGAATTAATATATTGTTCTTTTAGGAAGTGTTTCTCTTGTATGGAAACTGTGTTCCCCGAGCACTCTACCTTGGGGTTGCAATGTTTAGTTCACAGATTCATTAACTGAAAAATTGGTGAAGGGAAATGTTAATCAAACTCAAGAGATCACTTGTTTATATATCCACTCATCACCCTTAATATATATCCATAGTTCTTATTCCACCTTTCTATATAAATAAAATAATGGCAGCTATATAGCCATGTGAAAGGTGGATATATGAACAAGCGAGCTCTTCACTTGCAGGCCTACTTGATTAAAAATTCCCCTCAACAATTTTTCAGCTAATGACATGGCATCTCTCTCCGCCAGCTGCCACCACATGCCTACCTAAGGGCTTTCTTGCCCAGATGGGGAGAAGAGATCTAGCTTTCAAAAAAACATTCCCCCCAGTACCGTAGCTTGTCTCTGCTGCTCTGTTACGCAATTGTTATTGATGCTTATTGTTGTAATATTTCTACATCATCTGTTTTGTGAGGTTTTCCTGAAAAATGACATACACTGTGCAAACAGACAGAACTGGGAGCTGAGCCTTGGCATAAATTAAGCCCGCAAGATATCTAAGCCACAGGGGCAAAGGAAACTGTAGAGCAGGGTTTCCCAAACGTGGGTCTCCAGCTGTTTTTTGACAACAACAACAACAACAACAACAACATATTTATACCCCGCCCATCTGGCTGGGTATCCCCAGCCACTCTGGGCGGCTTCCAACAAAATATTAAAATACAATAGTCCGTCAAACATTAAAAGCTTCCCTAAACAGGGCTGCCTTCAGATGTCTTCTAAAAGTCTACAGCTTCTATCAACCCTAGCTAGCAGTGGTCAGGGATGATGGGAATTGTAGTCCAAAAACAGCTGGAGACACAAGTTTGGGAAAGCCTGGGCTAGGGAACACAAGGCTGTGCATGTTTAAGTTGGAAGTCAACACCTCTAGATACAATGGGGCACAGGGTTGCCACCCCAGGGCAGGAAACCAAAGAAGCAAAGATTCTTGTGGAACCTTAAAGACTTAACATGTTTATTGCACCATACGTTTTTAAGGACTGCATGATGTGCCATATAGGGCAATGCATTCTCCTCGCTAACAGGGAAGAGTGCTGCTTCTTCTTGGGCTGAGATGGAATACCTTCCAGGGCCCAAAGCAGCCATCACAAAAGACAAATGCAGTTTTGAGAAATGAAGGAAGGCTGTTCTTTTGAGAAGCGCCTCGCGTTATTGTACAATTGCTGAAAGCGCTCCTTACCGCCACCGCCACCCATGCTTGTGCTCATTATTATTGTGAAGGAAAAAATTCTTACAAAAATTGTGTATATGGAGAAACAGCCTGGAGAAAAGTTGCCCTTTGCTGTTCAGCACATTGAGTTGGGGAGCGAAGGCATTAAATGGCATCTCAGGTACAAGGGAACACATATCGCCGTACCTGCGTGACCCACTTAACTAGGAAGCTCACTGCCGTTGCAAGACTGAAAGCAGATGCTTTGAAATATTGAAATGCTGTCCTGTGGGGCAGAAAATACATGTGCACCTAGTGGTGGAAAACCACAGGGAGAGGCTCTTTTAGAAATACCGAGGCACATATTTCTCAGTGACATCTAATTGGGGACTGGATGTTCTTCTGTCACATTGAGATAAACTACCTTTTCTTGAATGGCTGAACTCCCTATGGGATCCGCTGGGGTTTTGGAGACAGACTATGCTTACGTTTTCAAATCCTCACAAAGTCTCTTGAATTGAAAAACATGCCCTACAAAGCGGCACGTGTACGGTAATTCATGAGGGGGAAATTTGTCCATATCCTTGTCTCCTCCTTTCCTGACAGGCGGGGAAGGTGTGTGTGTCTGATCATGGCCTCTGGAGAGACACCGCCAGGGTCAGAGTGCCATCATCTCTTCACCGCTAGGCCGGGAGATGAGAGAGCCGGAATGAAGCCAGAGGCCAGGAACGGAAGTTAGTTACCACAGTCTGTACCACAATGAGTTGCTTTCCCCTGACTTTTATGCAGCCAAACATTGTTCCACCTAATGCTGAGTTCAGTCCTAGCATGCCAAGAGTTTTGTGGCCAAAATGGGGTCACTGGGAAGCAAAAGGGAAGTACCTGCATGTCAGGTGTATCCTAATAAGAATGGCCGGGCAGTCTAAGGCACTGTGCTTAGGCTGCAGTTTCCTCAGGAGATGTAGGTTCAAAACCTACTTTGAGACAGTGTGGTGCAGGGGTTAGAGTGTCAGACTAGGACCTGGGAGACCAGGGTTCAAATGCCCACTTAGCCATGAAGCTCACTGAGGGACCTTGGGCCAGTCACTGCCTCTCAGCCTAACCTAATTCACAGGGTTGTTGTGGGGATTAGATGGGGAGGGGGAGAACCATGTATGTCACCTTGAGCTCCTTGGAGGAAAAGGTGGGATATTTACTTAAATAAGGTTTGCTGAAGTGTATTTCCCCATCCTCATCCTTTGGGGCCACCCCCTTTACAAAACCCAGAAAGTAGGGTGACTTCACATGTGTGTGATCACATAAAGCAAATTGGAGGGGGGAGAAACAGGAAACTGCAAATGCCACCCTACTCTAGGGAGGCACTTAAGTGAAACTCCTGGTGCCATTAAACCGAAATGTAATGACAACAGAGAAGGAAGCAGGTGAGACAACAAAAGGCGAATGAGGGATGAAGGTGAGAGGAAGGAGCGAGTGAATAGGCAGGAGACACGGGGTGGGGTGGGAGTGGGAGCCAAAGCAGATACACAGAGGAAGCTGTGAGTATGTGAGAGGAAAGTAAATGGGCAATTTATGTATTTATTTATGACGATCCTTCATTTTATGAATCGTTTTTTACATATGTGTCAAGGCAACGTACAAGCATATCACAAAAACAAAAATAACTGGAGTTGGCAGAGACCTTTTCATCCAGCTGGAGAAGCATGTCGAAACAAAAACGTCTTCAATTTTTTCCTGGAAATCACAACTCAGATGAGAGACAAAAGGAGCAAGGAGCAGTGGCAGCCAGGAGGTGGAAGAGGTGGAAGTTGGATGCTAAAAGCAGAAACAGAAGCAACCAGGGATGTGGAGGGGAGAGAAGAGCGGAAGAAGCAGAACGAGAGAGTGGGGCAGGCGGGTAGGACTTGCTGAAAGGAAACAGAGGTGAGGAAAAAGAGCAAGGAAGTAGGTGCCCACAACACAAGGGCAAGGAGCCTTTTCCAGTCTGAGGACCAGCTTCCTTTCTGGGCAACCTCACGAGAGCTGCATGCCAGTGGTGGGCAGCGTCAGTGTCAATAGTGGGCATCAATGGAAGCAATGGCTAGTCTTGACTCTCATGCTCTCTCTCTCCCCCTCTCTGTATCCTCCAACCAGACAAGCAAGAGGCCAGTGGCGGAGGAAGCTGCTTTGCTACCTGGGGCGGCAAGCCCAGTAGCACCCGGGGGCGTGGCTTTGACACCGTGCATTATGACGCACGCACATGTGCGCTTGCTCGGGGCCTGCCGGCGGGGCTCGGCAGGGCAGGGTGGGGTCACACCATGTCACCCCCCTGGAACCCGGGGCTCACCGCCCCCTACGTCCCGCCCTTGCTACGCTACTGAAAGAGGCATTTTCAGCATTCAAGGACACATTCCAGCCAGGCAAAGGCATTTGGGGTACAAAGCACAGCCAGTGAGGGGTGTGGCCTGCACTACACTTGACCTAGTCCTAGCAGTCTCTGAGCAATGCACCTCTCAGTTGGAAAGAACCCAAATGCTTCCCAATGGCTCTGAGCGCCTGCTTGGATGGGCTGCTTCAGAAAGCCACTTTGGGAATGGAATTGTGGTCCCCTTGGCTGAAATCTGCAAAAGCAATATCACTACCCACCCTCTCCCAGTTAAATGTCACTTATAGGATACCAATAATTAGATAGCTTAGTTGGTAGACCACAAAACTCTTAATCTCAGGGTCGTGTGTTCAAGCCCCGCATTGTGCAACAGATCCCTGCATTGCAGGGGTTTGGACTAGATGACCCTCATGGTCCTTTCCAACTCTATGATTCCATGATTCTATCTCACACTACCAAGTTGGACTAGTTCCTCTTACTATTGGGGCTCAGAGCTGGTAATATCTAGTCCAGTATTGTCAACATTGCCTGGCAGAAGGCCTCAAATCAGTCTCTCGTCTATGTTTAAGGCAACTACTCCAGCTACTAAAAAAGCCCTTTTAACAGATCAAGTGTGGGTTGAAGAAAGGACCTTAAATTAGACAAGGGATACCCTCTACTGCTGAGCGACAGACTCCCTTACACAGAATTCTTGTGTCTAAGTGCAAATGTTCTCATACAGTTCAAGTCTGCATCAATGTAGCGAAGAACTCTTGCAAGAATACTTGTGGCAAAGTGTTTTCACACCCCTGTTAAATGAAGGCAAGGTGTTCATGCCTGTAATTGTAATTCACAAATAAACACCTAGCCCAACCTGCTATTATCACAGTTGATCCTCTGTGACTTTGTGTTTCATTGTGTGGTGTGACAAAAAGCCTATGTTTCGTAACAATCGCGGTTGGCAGAAGGTTTGTGCAAGGCCTTATGGATTCAACAATGTTGCAAGTTTAGACATTTCTGGTGAAACTTGGCAACTAGCCCAGAATTTGGCAGCTTTGTTAGAATTTTAACAGCGGAATTACTTAGCACAGGAAGAGATGGGAGACTGCAGGATCCCTCAGTCAACTCTGCTATTAAACTAGATCTATCAGGCCCTGCCACTTACAGTAGAAGCACCTATTCCATCAGGCTATAGAAGAGGGCAAGACTGCAGGGTCTCTCCAGCAGCTCTGCTGAAAAAGCATCAACTTCTGTCTCCTCCCCTCTTTGAACTCTTTCATTCCTACTAGCCATAGGAGCCAACTCCTAGGGACCAAGGTCTCTTCAACCCCCGCCCCCATAAAATATTTGAAACAACCACCCACCCCAGTTGATGGGCATTGCCATTCAAATGCTGTGTGTGCACTATGTATTGTGATCGATTATGCAAGGAGGAGCTTACCTGCCCCCTCCATATTATATTCAAGTTGGCACCCCTGCCATTTCAATTATTTTGTAAATAAGAACTAGTCCCTGGGTTGTTGTTTTTCCTCCTCTCTCCCAATTCCTTTCCTTTTATGTCATGCCTGAGGCACAATAACTGATATTTGTAAGCTGCTTTGAGAGCCCTTCTTTTGGCCGAAGAGTGGAATAAAAAAATTAAAAAAAAACTTTGAACAAATAAACGAATATGATTGGAGGCGTGCTGCTCCTTACACTTGTGTGCGAAGGCTCTGCCCAGATCTCCTCAGTTTTGCCCAATGCAAAATCATTTGATGGAAGCTATTTTCTGTTTAGGCCTATACATGTGTTATATCTCCCCTGAGATTGAAGGTGGGTGGAAAAAGAAAATATCCTCTGAGCCCCACTCCTACCTCTTACAACAGTGGAAGCTCAGTCAATCACTAGTTCCTCATAAAGATGGGAGTTCAGTTCATAATCACACACACTCTTTGGGATGTTAACAAGCCCTCCCTGGGTTCCCCTACACTTTCCTCTTGCTGAAATACCAGAGTCTTCCTTGGTACCGCCTGTTAGATCAAATGAGGTAGGATGGCCCAGAAATATTTTAATAAATATATAAAAAACGCAATGATAGTTCCAGAATACACACACCTTTAAAGACATCTAAAACTAATCATTTAAAGGTAAAGGGACCCCTGACCATTAGGTCCAGTCGTGTCCGACTCTGGGGTTGCGGTGCTCATCTCACATTATTGGCCGAGGGAGCTGGCGTACAGCTTCCAGGTCATGTGGCCAGCATGACTATGCTGCTTCTGGCGAACCAGAGCAGCACACGGAAACGCCGTTTACCTTCCCGCTGGAGCGGTTCCTATTTATCTACTTGCACTTTGACATGCTTTCGAACTGCTAGGTGGGCAGGAGCTGGGACCGAGCAACGGGAGCTCACCCCATCGCAGGGATTTGAACCGCCGACCTTCTGATCAGCAAGCCCTAGGCTCAGTGGTTTAACCCACAGCACCACCTGGGTCCCTACAATATCATAAAAAAACAACCCTAAAAATAATAGCAGCTAATGAAAGTACATTCGTCAATAAGCTCAGCATCCATGGTGGACCTGGTGGATATATTTTTACTGACCATATTAAATTCACAACAGAATGGTCCCGGCAAATTTCCCTTGGGCGAGATCTCCATAATGTTTGGTGTTGCACTTGGGTAATTTTAGACTGCGGACTTATTGGGAGTATTACAGGCTTCCTAAGTTGATGGTAATGTGCATTACTTCTCTTACTTCAAAAACGTCGTAAGCCAACCCTACAGCATTTGGGGGAGGTCAGTCAATTGAGTTAGATCCTGCCTCAAAGTCCTGCAGTGCTGGGAATACTTCTGGCCCAAGGAATAATCTTCTACAGGAAACCACTGGGCAGAAGCTTCACATGCCATCTTCTTATTCTCCTCCACCTCCTCCTTGCCATTGAAAAGCCTCCAGGTGGTGCCTCGGCTGCAGTGTTAGTTTTAGAGAGTCAATATTTGTTAGGATTGTGCTCTAGTTGACATTTAATGGCAAGGTACCTGCTGATTCTCAACACTATCAAGGAGGTTTAAGAAACTGAAAGACATTGTCCTCTTTCTATGCTCCTCCCGATGGAAACATGCAGATGGGGACAGATATACCCCTGCTTTAAGTCGTTTACATACTGTCTTCTCTTGTACAGTTGAACCTCTACTAACTACCTCCTCTTCTTATGGTCGTTCCAAGTTGTGACCACGGCAAACCCGGAAGTAACTGGCAGGTTTGCCGCCATTCACGCATGCGCAGGAGCGGTGATCACCGTTCGCACATGCGCAGGAGCGGGCAATCACCATTCGCACAGAAGCGGGCAATCGCTGCCTGCGCACAACGGTGCCTCTCCCAGCGACCCGTTTTGACCTCTGGACGGACCTCCGGAATGGATTATGGTCGCAAATAGAGGTTCCACTATATATTATTTACTACAAAGCTCGATGGCGAAGCTCTTTAGCAATGAAACGTCTGATTACCGGAATGACGTCAGAAATGAGCACTGCACCACTGATATATTACAAGTGGACTCTTTATTTACTGCGTTTGCTATTGTTTAAGATAAAACCTATTTGGGAAAGAAACTAATTTTGCCATTTTTATGGACGTCTATTGTATGTTTACAGATAGTTGCCTTGGTGATATTATCTTGTGTCGGTTGCAGTAGTCACTGTCTCACCACCCTCTTCATTGTTTTATTGGATCTCAACACTATGGCAAATACTAGCTGTTCCTACATTAGGATGTATTCCTAAGAAGCATTTAGAGAGCAGATGAAGTCCAGCCACCTGAGGGAAGGTGCCGCTCCCTGCCAAAGCCTTTCTCATTGGGGCCGCACAGCTGTGGCTTCTAGGTTCCAGTGAGATGTTGTGAGAGCTTTGCAAGAACTCATCAGAACCCAGAAGCCACCACTGTTTCTCCTTGGTGCTCTGGTGGCAGGGGGTGGGCTGGGAGGCCATGGTGGCACTGGAGAAGCAAAGAGAAGTAGAGACAGCTTCTGGAAAGATCTCCCAAGAGCCCTGCAAGATCTTACCAGAACCTGGGGGTGGTGCCAGAGAAGTGGCGGCTTCCAGTGAGATCTTGTGAGAGCCCCATGAGATCTCTCCTCTCTTCTGTGGTGGTGGTGGAGAGCGGGCAAGGCTCCTGCAGGGCACTCACAGGGGGGCTGCCCCTTGGGTACCACTGCCCAAGGAGGATGTCTCAGTCCACCTCATGGACAGCCCTGCACCATCACTGCAAGTCACAACACCTCTTAATCCAATGCTCTCACACAGGTCGCTCCCAAACAGCCTCTTTATTGAGCACCCATCCTGATTTTTAAGGTTTTTAAGGAGCTTAGATAATGTTGCATCAAGCAAATGTTATCCCACACTTTCCAGCGAATTTCTTGGTCACTTTCTTCATTGCAAAAAGTCTACGCTTTTGGGTGGTGGTGGAGTGGGTTTGTCTTGCAAAGCCTCCAAATAACTTTGATTGTGCGACTGAATTTACCAATACATGATTGAATTCCACCTGTTACTAGTGATAGTCTGGAAGCACCTTAAAAATTCATTCCATTCCATTCGCACAGAGCCAGGGTGGCACAGTGGTTAGAGTGTCCGACTAGGACCTGGGAGACCAGGGTTCTAATCCCCACTCAGCCATGAAGCTCAGTCAGTGACCTTAGGCCAGTCACTGTCTCCTTGTCTAACCTACTTCATAGGTCCAGTTACAGGTAGGTAGCCGTGTTGGTCTGCCATAGTCAAAACAAAATAAAAAATAAAAAAATTCGTATCTGAAGAAGTGTGCATGCACACGAAAGCTCATACCAAGAACAAATTTAGTTGGTCTCTAAGGTGCTACTGGAAGGAATTTTTTTATTTTTTATTTTGTTTTGACTACTTCATAGGGTTGTTGTGGGGATTAAATGAGGAAGGAGGGAACCATGCATGTCACCATGAGTTCCTTTGGAGAAAAAGATGGGATATAAATGCAATCAATCAATCAATCAATCAATCAATCAATCAATAGTGGTGAGTTAAGCAGAAGTGGGGAAATCAGCTTATTGTTAAGCTGAACCCTTTTTAAAGATGAGGCAGTGCAGATCTAATAAATGTCAAATGTCCGAATTGGCACTTGCCTGTGGAAAATGCACAGCACAGGCAAAGTTCCGTTGAAAATGGCGAGGAGATAGCTGCCAGGATGAAAAAGCAAGTGATCTAGCAAAAAGTTCCTGCGAAAAGCCCCCCCTCTGAGCAGTCTCTACACCTCAGCGTGAGTCCCAGCCTCCAACAGCAGGAGAGTGAAACTGAGCAGAAGCTCAGTGGCAGAGGCATTCTGCAATGACACTGTAAGGATGGAAATTAATTTGGAAGCGATCTCGGAAATTCTCAAAGGACAAAAGGCTCATCATCAATGTGGACGAGTTTACCCTTTAGCCACTTTCCCATACTCAGAGTTGATAACGAGTGGGGAAAGAGTTACACCAATGGCTGCAGTGGGGATTGGGATCCCCATTAGCAATTGTGAATACAGCACCAGAAGATGGTAGCTTTGCAGGCTAGTTAATCCAGACCAAACAAGACTAGGGTTCACAGAGCACTTCTATGGTGGTGGATTCTGTGGTTTATGCACTGCTGTTTCCTAACCCCCGAAGACACAATGTGCCCAGGGTAGGAGACAGGGATGCCTTTCTGTTACTCATTTCCCTCCTGCTCTTTTGCCCATTTTCCCTCCCATTGCAACCAACAGCAGGGAATTAACTATGGCAGCTGTAGAGCTGGCAGTGTTCAGGGCTCCTGCTGGGGGGGGCCACAATTTAGGATTTTACAGATCCTCAGTCACCCCTGACACCCCCCGCCATGCCTAAAAATGTCCCCTGACATACACACACATCTTGCTGGTGCAACATTGGTTTATTTAATATCCTGCCCTTCTTCCCAAAGGAGCCTAGGGCAGCAAACCCACAAGCAGTAAAGCAATTAAGATTTCTGAAAACAATTCCAATACAGAGACAGCCCGGGAACACAAAGCTATGAAAATAACTCTAGCGACGTAGGGCATAGGCAGCGGTCTTATGCAGAGTCAAAACATTGGTCCATCGAGCTCAGCTTTGTCTATACCAGGCATAGGCAAACTGGTCGCTCCAGATCATGGGTATAATACAAAGAAGTATTAAATAATTTGTCATTAGGACTGCCACTTCTTTTTTCACTGGTCCTGATCCTGTATCTTTCATGGCTTAATGATGCAAACCTATGCACATTGATGTGGGACCACACTGCATTGAAGTCAATAACTTCTGAGCAGATATGCAAAGGACTGTATTGAATGATGCAGACATTTAGCAGGTGAAGGTCTTCCTGACATGGAAATAAGTGGAGTCTAAATATCTGTATCTCAAAGGCACTGTGAAAAACATGGGAGCAGGTCCCCTAAGAATAATAATACAGCAACCCTATTTGCAATGCATTTTGATGGTACAACTTAGTTCCTGCGGTCTTTCTTCCATCCTTTGTAGTGCTGGTACCTTATTAAAAGGAAACCTCAATAAAGCCCATTGAGCAGGACTGAGAGGAAAACTAAGCCCAACTAAAACAAACTGGGATGCAATGACTTCAACTAAAAATAAGTCATAGGGAGGCAGGGGCAAGGTCTCTCCAACAGGGAGAGATCTGGTTCCACTGAATCTACATGTCCTTCAAGGTAGTTAATAGGTGTGCAAAATTCATTATTCTGCATCCGCTCATCATTTGACAGGGTGGATTCCTAGGCAGGCATTTGAAAGGGAGGCACAGATTGTTTACAAATGCAGATTGAACCTTATTGTTGGGTCACAATTATGACAGCGGAGAAGCACAGACAACAGGCTGTTCCATTTGGACTCTGCCCAAGCCCATCTTGCACGTGAGAGCATTTCCTTCCCGCAGGCTGACTAGGTAGGAGTCTGAGATTGCTAACAGCTCTGGCAGGAAGTGTGCTCGGTGCAAGGGACAGTTTCAATTCAGCACACCCAAGGTATCTCACACGTACGCCCTCACACAGGCGTGCAACGATAGACCAAAGCAGCGTGTTCCACAAAGCACCTCTCTTTGTCTGCACCAGCTCAGTTAAGATCATATGAAGTAATATCAAGGAAGAAGCTCTTCCTTGGCAAAGGAAGCAGCATTCCTTTGTGGGTGAGCCAATTAGCAGACGTGGGCAACCCACGGTCTGTCTGCAGCACATGAGAAACGGAGGTTTCACCCTTTCCTTCCCTCTCACAGTCTCCCCAGAAGGCAAACACTCATTTGTTTTCCTCTCTTGTATGTTGCAGTCACAATAACTGGTGATTCTCTCTCTCTCTCTCTTTCAAATCACAGTCATGTTTGCTGTCTCGTCTAGTTTGGCCCAGAGTCTGTGACACTGTCTATCTTAAAAATGAGAAGCTAGCTGAATTTCAATTTTGCTACTCTATAATACTTAGACCAGGATTGGTAAGACTCCAGACCTGAACGGGTTAGAGCATCATGCTGTGAATTCCTCTAACCTGTTAAGGGATAAGCACACCATCTGGAACTGAGAAGAAGCGAATCCTTTGTGACTCTAGATTTGACATTCCTTCTGCACACATTAGAAGCTGCTTTCCCCATCAGACTAGACACCTCTCCGTGAGGCCTTGTCCCTGAAAATATTAGGACGTAAGGCTGAGAGATTCTTATTAATTATACGCAAACATACACATGAATACAAAGAACCCTAATCAAAACTGAAAGCAATTAGCCACTTTTCTTTGAAGCCTTTCTTTGTACAGTACTAAGAATCACCAGAGTACATCTGTGGTTTCTGGAAACCACAGGAGGTGAGAGTGCTCTTGTGCGTGAATCCTGCTTCCTGGTTTCCTATGGGCATCTGGTTGGCCACTGTGAGAACAGGATGCTGGACTAGATGAGCCATTGGCCTGATCCAACAGGCTATTCTTATGTTCTCTAGTTGATCTAACAGATAGATATAAAAATCCTTACTGCAATCAACCCAGCTTCCTCCTAAGTATTTAAGAGCTACTCTCTCTTACTTGTCAGGTACATCCTACCCAATGCCTGTTCTTCTGCCTTCTTCCATAACTTATATCCTCTCTTCATTTCCAATCACTTTGGCCTTTTTTCATCCCAGGAAGTGATCCAGATAATGATCCTCCAAAGTTATCTTCAAGAAATTAGTCATAACTAGTTTGTATCATGAGGTCAGTCTTTCACATTCGCACATCATGGCACCATTGATGAGGGTTCTGTCCCATCTTATCATTTCCATTCTTGCTGGGGCATATCTAGATCACAGTCAAAGGGCACAGAAGTTGCTAGATTTGCTTAGTTTTAGGGAAAGTTCTGGAGCCGGATAGATGTAGCCAGGTCAATTGTCAACCAATACTCCTCAGGATATTCAAGTCAATCTCCCCACCCAGCAGATACTCAGCAAATAATTTGCTTCACAGAAAACCGCAGCCAATCAGGCTCCTGGATGAAGAGAATCCGCAACCTGATTGGCCTACAGGAGTAGCCCGGAATGAGCCAATCACATGGGGCCCATTGTGTAAATAATGTATATATAGCAGACGTTTTGGGGAAAGATTCATTCCTTGCTACTATGAGCTGAAATAAGAGCATGAAATTCACACTTGACTCCGAGTATATTTCACTGCCTCTCATGCCTAATAAACTAACCACCCAGCAAAAGGATGACAGGAACGGTGAGGAACTCTGGGCACTTCCAGACTTTCACTATTTTCAAGTGGGATTCAATCCCATATAAGCAAATTCAGGTAGCACAATTAAGTTGATTTGGTGCTCTTGCCCAACAACCTCCACCTTCCCAAATCAGACTGTTTGCGATAAGGAAAGTGGCAGGGAAATGCATTCAAAAATGTGTGATAACATGCATCCTCCTCGTGAACAAATCAGTATCTTGAATGCTCAATAAACAGCCAGTCAGTGTTTTCTAACCTCCCCACAAACCTTTTTCAAATCGACCAGGATGAATGCTCAATAAACATGTCATCTGGAAGAGGCCTTAATTAAATGTTTGTAAAACGGAAATAGGATATTCAGAACTGTAGTTTTGCAGTGGTGATTATGAAGCTTATTTGAAAGAGTAAGAGGACTCAGCCACATTAGTTTTTAAAAAAGCGTTTTAAATGTGTTATGAACATGCTACACCAGATGGCGCTGTAGAGCACTAAACTTTTCTATGCGATTTTGCATAGGGCTTTCCCCCCCTTTTTGTTATAACGATTTAATTTATAACTTATAGCTGACCCGGCCACGCCTTGCTGTGGCTGATTTGGTGAAATGCAAAAGTAAGATACAGTATGAAAGAGAAAGCGTATGTTTATTTACACCTTATCCCGTTGAAGTTCAGTCTATGTGTTCTCCGTTTGCCCCTCCCGTTTTTGTCTTCATTTCTACAACTGTTTATTACTACTATTTTAGTCTATGAGGTTCTTTGTCCCGATTTTGTCAATGGCCTTCTTCGATGTTGTTGACATGTAGTGGTGGGCTGTATGTTTGTTTTTATAGGAACACATTTGTATCTGTGGAAGGTGTGGTATCTGGCCCGAAATGTGAGTAGCGGCGTTGTCGTCCGGCCTCTCTCTACAGCCGGTCAAGGTAGCATCCCAAACTGCAAAAATGGCGATTCCAAAAATGGCGTGGCTCTATACCCGCCGGCGGAGCCAGCAGTAGTGTTTGTGGGCGGTCTGTCTGTTGATTGGATGGTGGTAGTGATGTTGGGAAAGGAGAAGGAGGGGTCAGAAACAGGTGTGTTGTGCTGTGCTGTTTAACATCCACTGGAGGGTGCTATTTTTTGCACAAAATCACATTTTTACCTGGGAAAGGTGTGGTATTTGTGCAATGTAAGTATATATGATCACTCCCATATGGGCATGGAAAGTTTTGTCCAAATTTGAATGGAATCGATCAAGGGGTTACGGAGAAATGCGATTGTTAACAAACATCCAACTTGAACAATTATATATATATATAGATTTATAGCGTCCCCCACCCCACGTGTGTAGATCCACCCAGAGTCAGCAGTGACACACTGCCTGGATCTGCTACTAGGGCAAAACAGGCAGCACCTGAATGAAATGTTTTGCCACAGTTTGTCTATACAGTACAGTGGTACCTCTGGTTAAGTACTTAATTCGTTCCGGAGGTCCGTTCTTGACCTGAAACGGTTCTTAACCTGAAGCACCACTTTAGGTAACGGGACCTCCTGCTGCTGCTGCGCCGCCAGAGCACGATTTCTGTTCTTATCCTGAAGCAAAGTTCTTAACCTGAAGCCTTATTTCTGGGTTAGCAGAGTTCTTAACCTGAAGCGTATGTAACCTGAGGTACCACTGTATAAACAACAGACTTTGGGATCGACAGCAGGAATATACTTTCCATATTTTTCTGGTGCAATATTTCATCTGAGACCTGAAGATACATAAAAGTAAAACTGGACACAGTACCCCAGGTGCCTCAGTCAGACCACACCTGGACTACTGTGTCAGTTCTGGGCACCACAATTTAAGATGGATATTGACAAGCTGGAATGTGTGCAGAGGAGGGAGACCAAGATGATCAAGGGTCTGGAAACCAAGCCTTATGAGGAACGGTTGAGGGAGTTGGGTCTCTTTAGCCTAGAAAAGAGGAGATGGAAAGGCAATATGATAGCTGTCAAAAGGGTTGTCACATGGAAGATGGAGCAAGCTTGTTTTCTTACGCTTCGGAAACTAGGACCCAAACCAATGGATTCAAGTTATAAGAAAGGAGATTCCGACTAAACATCAGGAATAACTTTCTAGTGGTAAGAGACTTGTAGAACTCAGCAGGGAGAAGGATGGGGTATAAACTAGAATTAGCTGGCTCTGCCTGCCATGTGCTCTGGCCCCGCTTACTGTTTGGGCTCCTTGCCATCTGCCCTGCCAGCCCGAGTGGCCACCAGCCATGGCTAAACTTTGGAGCCGAGTTTCTTTTGTTTCCTGCTCAGTCTGGTTCTGTTATCCAAATAACAGTTTCACAATGAAAGGGGACTCTGGGATAAGGAAAGGCAAACAAGCCTAGCCCATTTCATTTTGCTCAATAATTGTTTTATTCCCAGGAAACCCTTCTCACTACAGTATAATTTAATGGAGACAAGACAAATGCACCTATTCACTCTCCGCTGCTTCTAAATTTACTCAGCTGGTACTACAATGGGGAGCTTAACCTCACCATAATTGAATTTAAATAGCATCCAGTTCTCTGAGGCAGACCAAGATGTGCATAAAAAATAAGCTGGGCAGTTGGAGGAGGAGAGGAGAGGAGAGGAGAGGAGCTCCTGCCATGTCCAGGTTTGTTTTCTGCCATGAAATGTTTGGTGCTGAATAATATATGAAATCCAGACACAGGCCTGCAAGCTGCTCACTGAGGTTAGCTCTTCCCTGGCCAATCTTCTCATGATTTGTTCCCTTATTTACAGATAGTGGCTTACTGCATTCTCACCTAATATCACGCTCTGCAGCGATTTGCGCTGTACTTCTACGCTTGTTGTTTTTAACATGTGAAAATGGGTTTCCTCACAAAGCAGCAGCCACCAGCCCTATCACAATGTCCTCTTATATATCAGTGGTAATTTGGACAAATGCTGTGCAGCGCCTTCTGCAATCAGCACGGATCTGCCAGTTTGCTCCGTTTCACAGAAATTGGATTTCTGTGCGTGAATATATCATGAAAGCGAGCCTGCCCCGATCCCTGCCGTTTCTTGTCTGTGTGCAGAGAGCTAGAGGCGGGTGGGTGCTGACGGCTTTCTGGCTGGCAAAGTTTAAAGGATTCCAGAACTGGAAAATAAGAGCAGTGGTGCATCAACAGCAGGAGCAGAGATTACATACTTCAGAACAGTTTTCTCAACCAGTGTGCCTCCAGATGTTTTGGGACTACAATTCCCATCATCCCTGACCACTGGTATTGCTAGCGAGGGATGATGGGAGTTGTAGTCCCAAAACATCTGGAGGCACACTGGTTGAGAAACACTGCTTCAGAAAAGCGAGTACAGCTGAGGTCTAGGAATGAACTTTGATACTGTGTAAGCCATAACAAAGAAAGCCTAGTGCCACCCATGCTTTGGTTGGGGGGGGGGAAGAGAGAGAGTCTCCTTATTTTCTCTCTCTCCTGCAATACTAAAACTTGAATGTTGGACTATTCAGGACAAACAAAAGAAGGTAAAGCACTGGAGATGTTGAGAGAACTGGGACAGAAATTGCAACAGCAGCAGAAATTGCCAATATTCTCTTATTTGTTCTGTGTCTGGGACACAAATCAATCCAGCAAATACATTCAGTATTCACTGTTGCAGCTGCTTTCGGTCTGCAAATGATATGTAATTGATTATATTTCTCCCCTTGCCCTCCCAAAAAATGCATTGTGTTTTCTTTTCCACTGAAATGAATGGCCTTAGTGTTGAAATGAATGGTTTGGAACAGCGTAATAACAACCTAATTAATCACATAATCAGTAACATGACATTCTTCCGCAGTGGACAGTGAGATGAAGAGCATCGCTTCTGTCAGAAGGCGAACTGAGGCAGGACAGAAACAGCGCTGCATGCAAGGAACTTGGGTCAGAATGGAACGGATGCCTTCTTGCATCCCTACACAGTGCATAGTTAACCTACAGAATTCGCTCCCGCAAGAGGTAGTGATGGCCAGCAACATGAGTGCCTTTAAAAGAGGATCGGGCAAATTCATGGAATATAAGGCTATCAGTACTCCCAGGAAGTATGTTTTCTTGGAAAGAGAGGTCATTTTGATGACCTGAATTTTACAGGTCCCAAGGTAGCCCTCGTAGCTGAACGTCAACAGATGTTCATTATGTGCTGTTGTGTTTAAGAGTTCAACTTAGTAGGCAACTAGAAGTTGGCTAAGGGAGTGTGCAAAGAAAGCCAGAGTGTTGGAATAGGTCTGGGGAAGCTCGAGTTCAAATCACACAGTGCCATGAAGCTCACTGGTTGCCCTTAGACCAATCACTGTCCTGCAGCCTAATCCCTACCTCACAGGATTGTTGCTAGGGTAAAATGAGTGGGTGGGGAAGCCATGTTTCTTGGAGAAATGGGGGGTGGGGTGGTAAATGTCATCACTCTAGAAATGCAAGGTTTTCACATAGAAAATAGTTTTAATAACTGAAAATGAATTGGGAATATATATTGATGTCCCAGGCTGCACTCCTGAACCCACTGATTTGACAGTAAGCCCCGG
Organism: Darevskia mixta; assembly: GCA_034641385.1. NCBI lineage: Eukaryota > Metazoa > Chordata > Lepidosauria > Squamata > Lacertidae > Darevskia > Darevskia mixta. The sequence continues at coordinate 5,418,275 of JAWWNH010000001.1, read as the reverse complement.
TGAACTCAGTGGGGCTTAATTTCTAAGCAGGCATATAGGATTTTGCTGTAAATTATTTATGCGAGTTCTGTTAATTATAGGAATTTGTTTGTCCTTTGATGATTGTTCTTTCAGTCTCTAAGCCTCTGATGATAATGGATAAAAAAGATCAGGACTACACAGTGCATAGTTAAACCCCGGATTTTGTTCCCACAGGAGATAGTGATGCCCACCAAATTGGATCACATTCAAAGAGGATTCGGCAAATTAATGAGGACAAGTGGCTCTGGTATGCCTCTGAATACCAGTTGCTGAGAATCATAGATGGACAGAGTGCTGCTGCTCTCGTGTCCAACTTGCAGGCTTCCCATGAGCATCTGGTTGGGCCACTGTAAGAACAGGATGCCCAGATTAGATGAGCCATTGGCCTGATCCAGGAGGCCCATCTTATGTTCTTATAGATGAAGTCACTAGAAAGGACGGATGCATTGAATTCAGTTCTGTGCAGCCTGCTGGTTTCCATATTTATGTGCAGCTACAAATCCAACCAAGTTCACTAGGGATTACTACTCTCAGTTAAGTGTATAAAGCATAGCATAGACCCTTGTGGGACCCCACTGCCCAAAAACCATGGACCCAAGCAGTGCTTTGTTTCTGTTTCTGGGGGGACGCATGGGGACGCATACCCAGTGTGGTGTAGTGGTTAAGAGTGGTAGACTCGTAATCTGGGGAACTGGGTTCGCGTCTCCGCTCCTCCACATGCAGCTGCTGGGTGACCTTGGGCTAGTCACACTTCTTTGAAGTCTCTCAGCCCCACTCACCTCACAGAGTGTTTGTTGTGGGGGAGGAAGGGAAAGGAGAATGTTAGCCGCTTTGAGACTCCTTCGGGTAGTGATAAAGCGGGATATCAAATCCAAACTCTTCTTCTTCTTCTACCCCAAAACATTTTGTGACTCTTTGTACTTTTGTCCATTTACTGTATTTACTTTTCCAGATTTGAACTATAAAATGGTGATTTTCTTGAGCCAAAATGCAGGGGCGGAGGAAGCCTCCACGGTACCCGGGGCGGCGACCGGAGGAGGCACCCCTGGGGGCGGGGCGTCATGACGTCACGACGCACCGTCACTGCGGCTCCGCCCTGGCAGGGGGGGGAGCGCTTTAAAAAAGAGGTTTTCTGACACCCCATCACTGCCCGCCTCTCCCCTCGCCCCTGCGGGCGGCTCCCCCCACGAGCGGGGGGAAAGCGCTTTGAAAAAGAGAAAAGCTGAGGCAAGCAGCCTGCGGCATGGAGCCGCGGCATGGAGGAGTGGGGCGGACCAGCCAGAGGAGATGGCACCCCTCCTGGCTGCTGGCCCGCCCCTCTCCTCCATGCCGCGGCGCCGCAAGCCAGCCAGCGGCAGGGAGGAGGCTATTTTCGGTGCTGCCATAGGAGCCATAGGAGCAGCCAGCGAGGGGGGTGTCACATCAGCGACAAGCGCGACACCCCTCCTCGCTGGCCGCCCCTGCGGCTACGCCCCGGCAGCGCCAAAAATAGCCTAAAAAAAAAAAATTCAAAAAAAATTTTTTTTTAAAAAATTTTTTTTAAAGCCCCCCAAAGTGTCACCCCTAGCAGGGTGGTGCCCGGGGCGGCCCGCCCCCCCTTGCTACGCCCCTGCCAAAATGAGAGTACCACTAAACTTTTTTTTTTAGAAAAAAAGCACTGGATCCAAGCAACAATCCCTTAGTACTGCTTTCCCATAGTGATCCTGCAGCTAGGAGTAAAGGTAAAGGTAAAGGGACCCCTGACCGTTAGGTCCAGTCGCAGACAACTCTGGGGTTGCGGTGCTCATCTTGCTCTATAGGCCAAGGCAGCTGGCGTACAGCTTCCGGGTCATGTGGCCGGCATGACTAAGCCGCTTCTAGTGAACCAGAGCAGAGCACGGAAACGCTGTTTACCTTCCTGCCGGAGTGGTACCTATTTATCTACTTGCACTTCGTGCTTTCAAACTCCTAGATTGGCAGGAGCAGGGACTGAGCAACGGGAGCTCACCCTGTCGCAGGGATTCGAACTGCCGACCTTCTGATTGGCAAGCCCTAGGCTGTGGTTTAACCCACAGTGCCACCCGCGTACCATACTAGCTAGGAGTAGAACCACTATAATACGGTATCTCCCACTCCCACCTCCTTGAATCATGCCAGAAGAAATACCATGGTGTGAAAAGCCACTGAGAGGTCAAGGAGAACCATCAGCATCATACTCCCCCTGTCTCTCCCCCAATAAAAGTCAGCAATCAGGGAAACCAAGGCTGTTTCAGAGCCAAAACAAGGCCTGAAACCTGACTTGATCCAGATAGGTGAACCACAACTCCAAACTTGCTTATCTGATGCAAAGTAATTCTCGTTCCGCAGCATATGCTCACACGCCTCATTAAACGTTGGATGCTAGCGGACAAAATTTCTCCTTTAAGTAATACTTGGAGTTATCATCTTTTCCTCTCTTTGGTTGTTGCCTGCACAATTAGATCAACCATAATTTGCAATTTCACAGGAGCAGAAATATTTTATGGCCACTTGGTTGCTCACCTTCACTTATCCTCTTTGAAAAGAAGCTATCTTTTGCAGGGATAACTTTTCTCATTACTCTTTAAGAGAGAACATAAATTGCATACATTATATAGGGAGGGTGGGGGCGGAAAGAGAGATTAGGAAAGTGAGACAGATACTGTCTCATGTAAGCGATCATGCTCAAAGAAAATTATATTTCAAAATCTCTCTTTAAGTCGGTGGAAAGGAAGAGATCAGACAAGAGCGAACTTTTCCTCTCCCGATTTACATTTTTCTTTTCTCTTGCGTATAAGAAGCCCATCTATAGCGGATTTCTTCGGGCAGAATGGTGAAGTCAAGGTGGTGAGCCTCTTGTCTAAGAGCAATGGTCAAATTATAGGATGGCGATGTGGGAGAAGCAAGACTATCACAGGTTACTGTGCGTAGAATAACAGGGTGTTTTATGAAGAAATGGAAAATAAATGTCATGGGATTTTCACCGCTCCCCCCCCCCCCCAAACTTGGAATAAGATCATGTCAGAATGGCAACTTTTTATTGTCTTCCTTTCCTAGTTCTTAAAAGAATGATTCCACTACTCATTTAGAATCATAGAATTATGAATTATAGAGTTGGAAGGAACCCTGAGGATCATCTAGTCCAAACTCTGCAATGCAGGAATCTTTTACCCAATGTGGGGCTCGAACCCACAAGTCTGAGATTAAGTCGTTCATACTCTACCAACATTTAACTTGGTTAAAATGCTAATGTTATGAACTGGACAAGGAGAATTGGTTTCTCCTACTTCTCCTGAGCTACTACATCTTTCTAATAAAGCAGGCACAGCTTGCTAACACTAAGCAGATCTGGATCTGGTTGACAATGTACGGATGACTGTCATCTGTCATTCCATGCATGATGCCTGAGTTCCACAGAAGAGAGGCAGAAGATGTGTGTGTGTGTAATACACATCAATTGTACATACTTGAATATATACTTGTACATACTTGATATTTTAATCCAGCTTTAGCAGTGTGAAGCATGGGAGTGTGTCGGGAGGCAGCGGTGCAGAGTGCTGGTCTCTGCTTGGCTTTTGCATGGGAAGCTGAAAAGGGCAGGGTGGAGATGGAAAGGTGGGCTGACAGGGATGGAGAAGACTCAAGATACCCCTGGCAGGAGGCTAAAGCAGAACCTGGCTGCAGGCATGTGAAAAGGAGGTCCCAGGCAGAGGAAGCAGGAATCTGGGAGCTCAGACAGAAACAAGGAGAAGGGGAAAGAAAGTACGTTCTGCATAAAATGTGGCGCCGTCTCAATGAGAACCATTACAAATTTGGCCGCAGTGCTGAAGTGAAGTTTCGCTAGACTTGCAAAGTTGAGAGAAAGTTGTGACAGTACTACGCAATGATGAAGCAGACAGAAGAAAAAGAAGAAGAAGAAGGGAGGTGGGGAGGAAAGACCTCTTCCCACTTTTTGTTCTCCTTTCCCCCTTTGAAATCCAGTGTTCATATGCAGCTCGCGGCTGCCTCCGTGTCTTTCATCTGCGGAAAGTATCTTTAACACAGTTACGAATGATGGACACCGCTGCAGAACTTCCTGCTGTGGCTGTCAGTTAGGAACAGTGGGAGGACATTGAACAGAAAATTGTCTTTGAAAGAGCAAGATTCATCAGCACAGTGCCTGCATCTCTGGGTCTCTCTGCATACATACATACATGCATACACGCATATATACATTCTCTCTCTCTCTCTCAGACACATGAGGTGGTATATTTCCTTATGGGGTTACCTTTAAAGCCCTAAATGGCTTCGGTCCTGTATACCTGAAGGAGCGTCTCCACCCCCATCGTTCAGCCCGGACACTGAGGTCCAGTGCCGAGGGCCTTCTGGCGGTTCCCTTGCTGCGTGAAGCCAAGTTACAGGGAACCAGGCAGAGGGCCTTCTCGGTAGTGGCGCCCGCCCTGTGGAACGCCCTCCCTTCAGATGTCAAAGAAAACAACAACTACCAGACCTTTAGAAGACATCTGAAGGCAGCCCTGTTTAGGGAGGCTTTTAATGTTTTATAGATTATTGTATTTTAATGCTCTGTTGAAAGCCGCCCAGAGTGGCTGGGGAAACCCAGCCAGATGGGCGGGGTATAAATAATAAATTATTATTATTATTATTATTATTATTATTATTATTATTATTATTACCCCTAATGGAACTCTTACCAGGTGAAAGCTGATGAATGGCAGACACAGGAAAGAGCTTTGCAGTTTTTGTATTGCACCAAGTTATCAACATTCACAAACACAAGCATAGTCGGGGGGGCCGGGGGCTTTTCCCACCAAGACAGCTCTTAGTATATTTTCACGACACATCTTGTCCATGGATGAAACATACACTCAGTGATAAGTGGCAATTTGTTCAGAGGGTTTCCTCTAGTTATTTCGATAGAAACAAGATAGAACTGAATCTTCATATTAGCCACTATGACAGATGGATGAGCAGATTTGACATTGGTGCTGAAGAAGCAGGAAGGTGCCGTGATCAACCCTCCTCCGTTCTCCAAATGCATATATGTCTATAGCTGCCTTTTCTGAGTTGGTGCAGTACTAGTGTATTGGACTATAGCTCTCATCAGCCCCAGCTAGCACAGCCATGCTGGCTAAAGTTGATGGGTATTATGCAGGCCTATACAAATCTTAAAACTCTTAAAGGTAAAGGTAAAGGGACCCCTGACCATTGGGTCCAGTCGTGACCGACTCTGGGGTTGCGGCGCTCATCTCACATTATTGGTCGAGGGAGCCGGCGTACAGCTTCCAGGTCATGTGGCCAGCATGACTAAGCCTCTTCTGGCGAACCAGAGCAGAGCACGGAAACGCCGTTTACCTTCCTGCCAGAGTGGTACCTATTTATCTACTTGCACTTTGATGTGCTTTAGAACTGCTAGGTTGGCAGGAGCTGGGACCGAACAATGGGAGCTCACCCTGTCATGGGGATTCGAACCGCCGACCTTCTGATCGGCAAGCCATTTAACCCCCCCCCACTGGTTTAACCCACAGTGCCACCCGCGTCCCTACAAAACTCTTTTATCACTTAAAAAAATAATAATCACAGAGTTGAAAGGAGCCTCAAAAGACTGCCTTGCACAGCCTTTTGCTGATGCATGAAACCTACCACTACAGCAACAGAGGGAAGACAATAGCTAAGGTGAAAGGAATTTCAAACATTTCTATTGAAACAGCTGCTCATATTATTTGGAAGCATGTGGCAAGCTTAGTACCTCTTTTATTATGTACTGGCAGCCTTATACCTGGCAATGCTTGGGAATTCTAAGAAATAAGAATAATTTAAAAAATCAGTGCAGTTTTGAAATCAGTGGCCAAGAGTGTGATTTTGAAAGGTTCAGTCCACCTTCTTCATTCAAATTGGTGTCCAAACATAGACGGAAGCCTGTACCTTAATCTCATGCAAAATTTGGTTACCAACTATGGCGATCACACAGGGTCCCTGGATGTTTCACGGTCTATTGATCCCTGTGCCACCGCAGCGCTCTGCTGCCACCAACCAGGATTCCCCCCCCCCCGGTTAAATCACTGTCACAGTCAGGGTTTTGAATTGAACAAAGGCACAAGTGTTTATTTTAAAACTCAACAAGGTTCAGGTATTAGTTACACTGGTACACGGTCATCACTTTCTCAACCCTGTCTTAATTCTATCCTCACTTCTCTACCTCTCCACCAACCCTCACAACCACCAACAACCAACCCCCACTTCCCAACTGTCCCAAACAACTGCTTCAATCAATTGTCCCCATCAACTGTCAACTCCCCCCCCCCTTCTAGGTTGGGTTTCAAAGCCCCTAAAGCTCCTCCTCCGGCTTCTCATTGGTCAGCCGATGGTCAGCCAATTAACCCTTTCCCCACTCCTGCACAGTCATATTTTCCCCAGGAATGTACGAACGCTACACCAACAACTTTACAAAATATATAGTAGATTATGTTTGCCACTAAACTCTCTCTCTCTCTCTCTCTCTCTCTCTCTCTCTCTCTCTCTCTCTCTCTCTCTCTCACACACACACACACACACACACACACACACACACCTCTGTAAGTGAGGGATCAAGAACCTAAGTTCCTCACAATGATCCCAGGTCCCCCAAAAATGAGTCGTAACTAACTTCATAAGACGTAAGCACAACTCACTCCCCTCTGCCCCCGGACTTCGGCCAAATAATGTACTAGAACAAATTATAGCTACATATACACAGATAAAAATTACTTGTGCAAATTATAACATTTGACATTTACCTGGACTTGGTACCTGTTCCAATATTAAGATGGGATAGAAATATTTTATTTCTCTCTCCCCCCCCCCCATTTACTTACTTCTTTGTGAATTGGAAACTGAGATTGTAGCCCTAAAGCTCCTACCTGCTACTTTCGCCCCCAAGCCAGACCATTGGTACATCCATCTCAACACTGACTGGAAACATCTCTGCAGAGTTTCAGATGGGAGCTCTTCCCAAGCCTACCTGGACATTCCAAGGAAGCAGCAGGAATAGCTAAGGTTCTATTTCTACCTCTTAAAGAAGCACAGAAATACAGGAGGTCCCTTTGCTGGCGCTTCCCCTGATACTACATACAACAATGACACACTTGCAATCCAAATTATATGTCTCGGTTGTGCACTGTTGTGCTTCAACTACTGTAAAGTCAACTTGCAGGCTTTTCTCTGGTGCACCATCATCCTTTCAGATGCACACATTTTCCCTTAGTCCACAGCAAGAAGGCTGCATGAATTACAGAGAGGTGCTGACTCAGTTCAAACTCAGACTTTCCCCATCCCCTCCTGAACCAATAACTGGCACTGTGAGAGCTTCGGCTTCAGAATTCTGATGGTGTGATTATTGTGGCTGGATTGTGGCCAATAGCTCCAGTGCGCCAGTCTACTGGAAATGTGATCTTTCCCAAGGAAACGTATGCTCTCCCTCTCGTGAACTGCTTTGAGAGGGATTGGCAAGTTATGCTTCTGAATCTTCAACACCATCATACCTTTGTGCAGAAAGGGGTTTTCATTGGATACAAGCGCACAGGGTTTGGGAGACAAGAAAACCATGGCTAATTGTTGGCACAGGGGCCTGTGTTTCTGCAGAGATCCATGGGATGGCAGGAGAGTTTATTATAATCCACATCAGCCACACATCTTTCTTTTGGCAGGAACAGAGACCTGATTGGAGCTGCTATTTTTAACTGGGTTTTAGTAATTTGTCATGTGTTTTAAAGGATTGCACTATTTTATTAATGTTCTTTTATGGGTTTTTTTACACTGCCCTATGGCTTGTGCAAATTGAAGACAATCTATACATTGTCGTCTTCTTCTTCTTCTTCTTCTTCCCCACCCATCTGGCTAGGTTGTCCCAGCTACTCTGGGTGGCTTACAGTACATATGAAAACATAGTAAATTTTTGTCGTGTAAATCAAGAAAATCTTTAATAAAAATACTTTTTTAAAAAAAAAATAAAAAATAAAGACCAATGGCTTAATGCAATCCCCCCCAAAAAACCATAGTAAAAGGTCAAACATTAAAAACTTCCCAATAAAGGGCTGCCTGTATGCACTGAAATGCAGCTTTAAATTTTGACATCACAGGCCTCCCCTGGATCTGTGCCTACATAGTATTCTCTGACTTCAGTCTGTACTTCTTTTCTATTGTTGCATATTTTTCTAATATAACTTGGCATTTCTTGAATTCCTTCTCTGGAAGGAATATAATGAGGGGGTGGGAGGAGAGACAACTTAGGCAGCCACAATAAATGGCAGGCAACTCCATGAGTGCAGGTCTTTTTTTAAGGTCTTTAGTGAAAGGGGGGGGGTCTAAATTTCCACTTTCCAATGCACACTTTCTAGCCCAGAATATTTCCCTGTAATTCAGGATTGGCACTAAAGTCGATATTGTAGTGAAGTAGCAATATTTTAGTTATATTTTGAACCAACGTTTCTACATATGAGTGCATTGTGGGTGCAGAGAACTACAGCATTCTGGGGTATGCTGGGGGGAGAACGGAATGTGGGCCTGTATTGTTTCTAAATGCCTCTCTGCCAGTTAATGGCTTTCTGTCTGCAAGCCGGCAAAGGAGGTAACTTGATTTACATACCTTCAGGACTAGCTGTGTCTGTAAAGGCACAGGGTTATCTAACAAGTGCCGGTTCTTCATCTCAGCTGCGTTAAGGAGGGGTGAGAAATCTTAGGGAGTGTCCCTAGAATTCCTACTTTGATCCGCTTACAATTAGCAGCTGCTTTATTCTTTGACAGTTGGAAGACAAAGGGCTATCCTTTCACAATTGGTCAATCCTAATTAACATCCTAATGGAATAGGTCCAATCCCGGAACCCCTCGTGGGGAAAAGAGGATAAATAACAACTGAAGTGTATTGTTGATTGCTCTTAGCCATTGCTCTTAGCCATTGCTCTAGCTACGGCTTCTAGCCAGCCCTAGGATCATCGTCATCATGATCTTTGGCTTTCGCTCCTTGCCTACGGGAGATGGTATGGTATCCTAACTTCTTAGATGTATGTATAAGACTTAGGTAGTTATACTAAATACTTTGTTATTTTACTTTTGTAATCCTTTCTGTGGAGAACTGTGGGACCATTATATCTGGTTCATTATCTTTCTTTTAATAAAGCTTTAAAAGACATATTTGTTTGTGTTTTGTGAGTTTCCAATTGGCAAAGCTAAGTCCAACCGTGCCTGGCTGCTTCGTCACCTACGTCGCCTGTGGTACAACAGGGTTTTGGCTGGTGACCCGGTACGGCAGAGAGTTGCCCCTTTTTCTCTGTGCCCAGGGTCTTCAGTGAAAGTTAAAAGGGGTGGTGGCAGCAATTACCGGTTAAATTGGCTTTGGGTTATCTGTTCTGGTTAATTCCTTGTGGTGTGGTTTGGGGCTTAACCTCCCCGCCACTCCACTACATGGTGGCAGCGTGGTGGGATTCGACTTTGCCAGTTGGAAACAACCAAAACTGTTAGTTTTTTGAAACGCACTTCTCCGGAAAGGTTACAAGTGTTTTTATTTTGACCGAGAGTTAGGGATGGCGGAAGGCTATGATCCTACGGAGTTGCTCCAGGCAACTGAAAAGTGGGGCCAGCAAGGAGGTGGTACTTCCTCCTTGTATCTGCTGGAGGGTTTGGATAAATCCACCCAGCGAGTCGTGGCAGGGGGTGTCCACCCCAATTTGCTCCTGCCAGAGAATGTAGACGATGAATGGGATGACGCCCAGGAGAGGGAGTTACAAGCAGAAGCGGAACGCCGGAGTCGGGAAGCAGACAGGCTGGGAAGTTCTCTGGAGGGGGAAAGGCAGCAGCTGCAGTCCCCAGGCGAGGCGAAAGTAACTTCTACGGGGCATTCCAAGGAAAGCTTTATTGCAGCTGCAGAGCCAGCGGTCGGGAGGAGGGAGATGGCGACTTCACCTCCTCGGAAACTCCATTGGGTGGAAGATGAAACCCGCGGAGGTTACTGGGCTCGGGAGCTCCGTGAGGGAGAGTGTCCCCCGCTGAGGTTCAAACAGCTGGTCGATGCAGAGGGACGTGTCTACCAGGAGTTGCCGAAGCAACCCCCAGGTTTGAATGTCGGGGGGGCGCAGGACTATCTACGCGCGGAACCGTTGCTTGGTGGGACAACCCAGCCAGTTCCCGTGGCAACCCAGGCAGCGCAACCCCCAGGTTTGAAGGTCGGTGGGGCGCAGGACTATCTACGCGCGGAACCGCCGCTTAGTGGGACAACCCAGCCAGCCCATATGGCAACCCAGTCAGCTCCTGCGGAAGACCGAGAATATCGAGATATGCTGCTGCGTTTGAGAGAAGACGCTGTGAGGAGGAAGCAGAGGAGCCTGGAGGGGGAGTCTCAGCTTCGGGGGGATTGCCAGAAAATTCCCCAGCAGTCGGCTGGTCCCAGAGGGACTGAGACGCCTTTGAATTCTTGGAGCCTGCGAAGACAGCCTCCTCGGCAGGGTGAGGTGGAAGGTTATATGCCCCGTGCCCAGGAGTTGCGGCAACTTGCAGCAGAGGAGACCAGGCGTCCAGGGGGCTTGCGTTATTACGCCCCACCAGTGAATTATCCAGTCCAGGATCCTCGAGGTGGACCAGTGCCGGCTGCACCACGTGAGTGTACAGTACGGGACTTTGATTTAAAATACTTTCCGAGGTACCAGGCCCCTATGGATGTGTTGAGCTACCTAAATCTTTATGAGCTCACATGTAGGGAGATGGGTGTGCCTCCGAGACTGTACATGACCCTTTTGCGTGCTCTGGTGAGTGGGGACTTGATGGAATTATTAGGACATCTGCCCCTGGAGCGAGCCCTAGATTATCAGCATTATAAACGTCTTGTTTTACAAAGATTTGGATTTTCGTCAGAATACTATCGACGGGCATTTAGAAAAATAGACAGAACACCGTCTACGGGAAGTTTTCCGTTAGCAGCTGCCCGGATGGCGCAGGACTTTGACTCTTGGCTGTCTGCAGAAGGAGTACAAACCTTCGCAGAAGTGAGACAGTTAATGATACGCGAACAGTTTCAGAGAGGCTTGCCGACAGAGCTTGCTAGTTTGGTGGCGGACAAGTCTCCAACTACTTTTGAGGAAGCTGCTCAACTTGCAGAAACGTTCCGGCTTAACCGTTCGCACCTGACTGCAAAGCAGCCATCAGCCGGGGGGAGGTCTCCAGCTCCAGGGATGACCGGGAAACTTGCTTCCCAGGTTAAAGAGACAGAGACTAAAACCCCTTTTGTGCCAAAAAGTTTGCCAGCAGGAGGAGGGGAGAACGCTAGAGTGGCCCCTTCCTCTGGATTGTGTTTTTTTTGTAAAAAGGCGGGGCATCAAAAAGCCCAGTGCCCACAGCTGTTGGCAAAACGTGGTCCAGCAGCCACTTCCACCCCAGCAGTCCGGGCCATTCAGCAGCCTGCAGAAGACTGGGACGCGGAAATACAGCAAGCAGTGGCTGCAGGTCAAGTGGCTACAGCTGTGAGGAGTATAGAAGCGGTGCCTAGTGGGGGGGTTTCTGTACCACCACAGGTAGCAGCGCCGCCTGCAGCAACTGCTGCCGTTGATGTAAAGCCAGCTGGAGTTCCAGTGTCAGCTACGTCTGTATCGCATGTGAGTTGGGCTCAAGACCAGTTCACAGCACCAATCCGAATTAACCGAATTGTGGTTTCTTCCTACCGGGACACCGGAGCTGATGTTACAAGTGTGTCCAGGGATTTGGTGTTGCCAGGGCAGTTCCAGCCTACTCCAATGAAAATAAGCCCTTATGGAGCGAACCCCATATACCAGTCTACGGCGATCGTCCCTGTGAGTTATCAAGGCTTCACAGGGGACCAGTTTGTTATTGTGCATTCCCCCCAGGCCTGCCCGACTCCTGTTCTGGTAGGCAACGATCTTGGCTATAAGATCTATTTGCAGCAGCTGGCAGCCACCTCTTCTGTGAGCAAGACATCGGCTGGTGCTGTTTGGGAGAAAGAGGAGGGGGGTCTGTCCAAGCGGCCTCTTCCAGCTGAGGAAGGAGAAGGGGGGGCTGATGTGCCGATGGAGGGAGGTGGTTTGGGTGACCTGACTCTCTTGGCTCCGGAGGGGGGTTTTGAAACTGCTGCCTCCACAGAAGGGGGGCCGTTTGCTTTGCCCTGTCCCGCGGAAGAGGGGAACTTTGAAACTGCTGGTGGGCTAGCAGATTTACAGTTGCTTCAGGAGGAACAGAAGAATGATCCTACACTGCAAGTTTATCGGGAAGCAGCTGGGACTGTTCCTAGGGGGGAACAGAAAGTGCGCTTCCTTTACCATAAAGGACTTTTGTTTAGACAACACCGGCCCGAGAAAATAAAGGGTAAAGAATTCATTTTGCAATTGGTTGTTCCAGAGGGCCGGCGTGCTAAAGTTTTGGACTTAGCACACTCTGGGGGGCTTTCGGGTCATCTAGGGGTGCAAAAGTCTTTAGAGCGTGTAAGCAGAAATTTTTATTGGCCTAATGTGTATCACAGTGTGCAGAATTATGTGCGCTGTTGTGAGGTGTGTCAGAGGAAAGGTAATGACAACGATAGCCCTCCCCATACCCCTCAAAGTGTTTCTTTAAATGCAGAGGTTTGTGCAAGGGAGGGGGTGGACTTGGTTGGGCCAGTACAGGAGACGCGCTTTGAAGTAGGGGACAAGGTTTTGATGTTACAGCCAACCCGCCCGCCTAAATTAGCAGCTAAATGGCACGGGCCGGGAGAGATCACGGCCCAGCTGAGTTCTGTTTGTTATTTGGTGGAGTGCAAGGGATTACACCCAGGGCCCAGGCAGTATCATGCTAATTCCCTGAAGTTGTATTGCACCCCTGAGACTACCAAAGTGTTTGATATTTCTTGTAGCCCGGAGTTTGTTTCCAATGCCCCTATGGATCAGTTGGAAGAATACAGGCGGGCTGGCAGCTTATCTGATGGGTTGAAACTGCCTAACCTGACTGAGCAACAAGCAAGGGAGCTTTTGTCTTCTTTGTCTCCCTTTGAAGGTAATTTTAGTTCTAAGCCTGCCAAGGCTAATTTGGTGCAACACCATCTTGAGACAGGAAGTGCTGCCCCCATTGCTTCTCGCCCTCGCAGGGTTAGTGAGGCTCATGCCAAGGAAGTAGGGACAGAACGTCAGGCGAAGCTGGGGCTGAGGGTTCTGGTGCCCAGTCAGTGTGTTTGGAGTTCCCCAGTCGACGCAGGATGAGAGAGTGATATTGAATTCCCTTGGACTGGAAGCTACCTCATGTGTAAATACTTGTGATAAAATTTGGGGCCTTAAAACCCCTAATTTCATCTTTGGGGGGAGGGTGTAGTGAAGTAGCAATATTTTAGTTATATTTTGAACCAACGTTTCTACATATGAGTGCATTGTGGGTGCAGAGAACTACAGCATTCTGGGGTATGCTGGGGGGAGAACGGAATGTGGGCCTGTATTGTTTCTAAATGCCTCTCTGCCAGTTAATGGCTTTCTGTCTGCAAGCCGGCAAAGGAGGTAACTTGATTTACATACCTTCAGGACTAGCTGTGTCTGTAAAGGCACAGGGTTATCTAACAAGTGCCGGTTCTTCATCTCAGCTGCGTTAAGGAGGGGTGAGAAATCTTAGGGAGTGTCCCTAGAATTCCTACTTTGATCCGCTTACAATTAGCAGCTGCTTTATTCTTTGACAGTTGGAAGACAAAGGGCTATCCTTTCACAATTGGTCAATCCTAATTAACATCCTAATGGAATAGGTCCAATCCCGGAACCCCTCGTGGGGAAAAGAGGATAAATAACAACTGAAGTGTATTGTTGATTGCTCTTAGCCATTGCTCTTAGCCATTGCTCTAGCTACGGCTTCTAGCCAGCCCTAGGATCATCGTCATCATGATCTTTGGCTTTCGCTCCTTGCCTACGGGAGATGGTATGGTATCCTAACTTCTTAGATGTATGTATAAGACTTAGGTAGTTATACTAAATACTTTGTTATTTTACTTTTGTAATCCTTTCTGTGGAGAACTGTGGGACCATTATATCTGGTTCATTATCTTTCTTTTAATAAAGCTTTAAAAGACATATTTGTTTGTGTTTTGTGAGTTTCCAATTGGCAAAGCTAAGTCCAACCGTGCCTGGCTGCTTCGTCACCTACGTCGCCTGTGGTACAACAGGGTTTTGGCTGGTGACCCGGTACGGCAGAGAGTTGCCCCTTTTTCTCTGTGCCCAGGGTCTTCAGTGAAAGTTAAAAGGGGTGGTGGCAGCAATTACCGGTTAAATTGGCTTTGGGTTATCTGTTCTGGTTAATTCCTTGTGGTGTGGTTTGGGGCTTAACCTCCCCGCCACTCCACTACAGATATAATTCTGGGAGCTTTGACATAGGTGAGAGCCACACACCATTTAATAAGACAGTGTACCCCAGGGACCCAGGTGACGCTGTGGGTTAAACCACTGAGCCTAGGGCTTGCTGATCAGAAGGTCAGCGGTGCGAATCCCTGCGACGGGGTGAGCTCCCGTTGCTCGGTCCCAGCTCCTGCCAACCTAGCAGTTCGAAAGCACGTCAAAGTGCAAGTAGATAAATAGGAACCGCTCTGGCGGGAAGGTAAACGGCGTTTCCGTGCGCTGCTCTGGTTCGCCAGAAGCAGCTTTGTCATGCTGGCCACATGACCCGGAAGCTGTACGCCAGCTCTCGGCCAATAAAGCGAGATGAGCACCGCAACCCCAGAGTCGGACACGACTGGACCTAATGGTCAGGGGTCCCTTTACCTTTACCTTTACCCCTATATCAGCCTGTGGGTCAAGGGGCCCTGGCCACCTGCCAGATTTAGCCCATGAGGCTGATCCTGATAAAGATCTGCCCAAGGAGCCCAAAAGATTTCCTACACCTGCCATTTATGCAGAGGGGAGATTCCTTGGGAGACGCCATGGGTTTTAAATGCATGGTGTGGATGTGACTGCAGTTTTAAAACAGCAGTGGCTCGCCTCCTTAGCTGCTGATGCAAAAGGAACAAACCACACATGGTACCCTCACTGTTATTTTGGCTTGTGGCCTTCAGCTCTGTTGCTTGCTCTTTGATCATATATTACATAGTGAAATTAAAATGGAACAAAGCAATGCAAATGGTGCCCGGTTTCTTAGTGACATGACAGGGAAATGGAATATAGAAAACCCAAGTGGATAACTGGCCGCAGAAATGTTGTTTTTGGCTGTCTCTCTCTGGTGAAAATAATGTGAGCAGCCATGCTCCAAAAACCTGCTTCCACTCCATTTGTAGCATCTGACAGCTGTAGAAGTCAATGCTTGCTGTTAAGAACCTACAACCGGACATCTGTGTGCACTCTGCAAGGGATGGGGAAATGTACACACTTGTCTCCAGAAAAGTCTGCATCAATGCTCCGTTATTATTTTGTAAATAACAACTAAGCTGATTCTGTGCCACTCTCAGTCGAGTTGCAACACACTTTCTCCTGTATTGCTCTTTGGGATGATAAGGAGCAGCCCCGGGGGCAGCAGATTTTATTGATCGCTTTATTGTCACAAATGGGAAGTTGCACACGAACGGGTTCCTATTGCTTAGGGGACTGACCCAGGGGCATAGCAAGGGGGGCGGGCCGCCCCGGGTTCCACCCCAGAGGGGGGTGACACTTTTTTTTTAAAAAATATTTTTTATTAATTTTTTTTTTTAACTTCATTGAAAAAAAGAGATAATAGACACACACACACAACCCCCCACACCTCACAAAGTGGCACCATCAGAGGGGGGTGACACTTTTTTACTTTTTTTTACATTATTATTATTATTATTATTAATTTTTTATTTATTTTAACTTTATTTAAAAAAAGAGAGATTAGACGCACACACACAAAACCCCCACACCTCGCAAAGTGGCACCATCAGAGGGGGGGGTGACACTTTTATTTATTTATTATTATTATTTTACATTATTATTATTATTTTTTATTTATTTTAACTTTATTGAAAAAAAAGAGATTAGACACACACACACACAAAACCCCCACACCTCGCAAAGTGGCACCATCAGAGGGGGGTGACACTTTTTATTTTTTTAAAAAAATTTTTTAATTAAAGTGGTGGGGGGTGACAAAAAAAAATTCCGCCCTGGGTACCACCTGGGCTTGCTACGCCTCTGGACTGACCCATGGGCCGTTCAAGCTTTATCACTTGACCGAAGGGGATTCGGCCCCCTGGGGCCACCTCATGCTCAAGTCAAAGCAGTTTTGACGCAGCAAGCAGGAATAACTATTTCAAAAAGTGTGTGCATGTGAATTCTGCAGCACAGGTTGCAGTAGGAGTAATTTTCATGCGCTGATACTGCAGAGCCAGTTTATATTATTTAACTGGAGATACAAGAGATTGGACCCAAGACCTTCTACATGCAAATCAGGCGCTGTACCACTGAGCTATGATACAGCACTACAACAGATGGGGTTATTAACTGGCTATGGCTTTGCAAACAACTTTCCATTATTCTCTGTGCTGGGTCTTTCATGCCTTTGCAATTGCCACAGATTCCTCCATGCTCTGCAGAGTGAGACAAATTTTTATTACGTTTTGCCTTCGCGGCTTTGGACCTCATTGCAAACTGCTGTGGAAAACCAGGTGTGTGCACTTTCTGTGAACTCCACAGCCCTGGTATTCAGCGTTGCATTACATTTGCCTTTGTCACATTCAATAAGTTCCCTTTACACTCTTGGGCTGCCCTGGAAGTCTACAGTGGCTAATTTAACACCTCCGAAATCACTGTGATGGGCATCTTCACCTCATCTCCCCCTTCAGTAAAATCCACTCAGTCTAGCATGACTGGCATTGGAAAGCTGCAGCTTCATAACTGGCTGGGCATTCTCTTTTTAATTAAAAAGGGCGAGGGTCTTGTATTTAATGCTACAAATTAATCTAGCACTTCCATTTTATGAAAAGCTTTAAAAACCCACACCAGTCATGTACAGCAGTCATTCGCTTGCTCCACTGACTTTGATTGAATAGATTATTATATGATTAATATAGGAGAAACACAGGTTGTGAACTAGAAGTCGGCTGAATAGTTTATCAACTCATAACCCACACTGGAGCAGGGCTGAGAGCTACACAGAGGCACAAGTCAGGGAACAAGTGAAGGCTGCAATCCTGAATGCACTTCCTAAGGTGTAAGGCACATCCAACACAGTGGGACTACTTCTGAGTCAGCCCGCACAGCATTGCACGATGGGTCTGATAGGTCCTGTAGAATTTGACAGCTCAGGTTTGTCTAACCTTGCCTGCCAGAAATTTTTGAGATCCCCTTCAGACTGGTTCATGCAGTTGCGACTTCCAGATTCTGGCGAGATCTCTCAAGAGCCCCAGGAGATCTTGTGAGAGTCCCACAAGATTCTATGAGATTTCATGGGGCTCTTGCTTCTCCTCCTCCTTGGTTCTCTGGTGAAGATACCAAAGGCAGCACCCTTGCCTCCTGAGGTGGCTACATCATACCCTCCAACATTTCTCTGATGGAAATAGGAATGTTCTTAATAATAATAATAATAATTTATTATAGGGTTGCCATACATCCAGATTTTCCCGGATATATGTGGAATACTGCAGTCAGCAGCAGTATCCGGGTGGAAATGCCGTCGTTCCATCAAAATATCTCAAAAACGGTTGTTGTTTTTAAGCGGTTTTACCCAAAAGAGCTCAACAGCTTTGCCAAAAACAGCTCAACATATATAAAAACACAATAAAATATTAAACATTAAAAAAACTTCCCTATACAGGGCTGCCTTCAGATGTCTTCTAAAGGGTGTATAGTGACTTATCCCCTTGGATCGGGGGTCCATTTCTCCGATGAAAATAGGGACATCCTAAGGAAAAGCAGGACATTTTGGGATCCAATCAGAAACATGGAAGGCTTCTGTAAATCCAGGACTGTCCCTAGAAAATAGGGACACTTGGAGGGTCTGCTACGTATGCTGAACCACAGATGGGCCGTCCCCACAAGGAGTCCCAGATTTCAAGCATATGCTAGTCTTGATCTTGACGTTGACCCAAGAAAAAGCCTTGCCTCATGAATTGGTAATGAAGAGGTAAGTGCTCTGTTGATCAGGCACAAAACAGGAATCACATTGCTGCCCCCTCCTGCTCCGCCCCCCCCTTGAGCCTTCGCTCGAGGCCTGATTGCTTGCTCTACCTCTTTCTGATCCTTGCCAAGTGGACTTTCATCATACTGGCAATTAGGGGGATAATAATTTAAAGAGATGAACCGAACACACAAATCTGCTAATCCTTTCACAGGGCCTGTTTCCCTTAATCTCTCTCAGAACCTTTAACACTGAGGGGGAAAACACGCCACAAAACCCAGAGCCGTGCTCCCAATGCTCCACCAATTGCTCATTAAAAGGAAAACCTTAACCTCGCTCTCTCTGCCTCACAGGCTTTCCAGAGGCGAGCAAAGCACCAAAAAGCCAGCATTCATCCTGATTGCTTAAGAGTCGAAGGAGAGCTGAATATGACAATGGCTGGGTCTCTTCTAAAGTCGTGCAGTGCACAGCGTAACCATTGTATAACAGGTTACGGAAGCGGGGGGAGTTTTATATAAAAAAGAAAAGAAAAGAAAACCATGCATAAATTAAAAAAGGGCAGAGTGAAGAATAGGATTGTCAGCATTTTTTTTTAATGGGCTACGCTCCACAGATTGCTACCTCCTACTTGATTTCCTTAAGTCTCTGAAACTCTGTTCTTACTTGGGTGGCCTCATCAAATGATATGGCTTTCAGCTCAGCACCATACCACTCTACCTCTGGAACCCTACGCTAGGGGTGGGGAACCAAGATGTTGCTGGTCTCCAACTCTCATGAGCCTCACCCAGCATGTCCAAGGATCAGAGAGCTGTAGTCCCCCAACAAATACCGTATTTATTGCTCCACAAGACTCACTTTTTTCCTCCTAAAAAGTAAGGGGAAATGTCTGTGCGTCTTATGGAGCGAATGTGTGGTGGATTGCTGGCTTCATTTCCGGCCCCGCCCCCTTCCCCAGGCCTCCGTTGTTGAATGTTCTATAGACGGAGGTTGTTTGTTTCCCCAGCAACATGTGACTGGCTGATTAGATTATCTGTCTGGAAACTGTAGAAACGGCTCCCTTTCCTTTCCTAAAGAAGCTGCAGAACTGTGAGTTGAACCCCATAAAAACAGGATTTTTTTCCCTTTGCAAAGTAAGCTCAACAACTTTAAGCTGATCCTCAAAAAAGGAGGCTTTTCCCCTTTGCAAAAGAAACTGCACAACTTTGAGCTGATCCTAAAAAAACCCGGGGCTTTCCCCATTTCCTCCTCCAAAAACTAGGTGCGTCTTATGGTCAGGTGCGTCTTACGGAGCGAAAAATACATATATCTGTTACATGCAGTGCTGTTTCCGTTCCACTGCAGTTCAGGTTCTGCAAAGCAAAAACATTACTTGCTGTTTGCTGTGGCCAAATTTAATAGCGCTATTCATTATTATAAATATTCATTGTTACTATGCTATTCATTGTTACATGGTTTCAACCTAGAATTCCCTTGCCCTACTCTGGATTTTTCAGACTATCATTCCCATCCTTCCTCACCACTGGCCGTCCCAGCTGGAACTGATGGAAGCTGGAGTCCAGCAACATCTGGAGGGCACCAGGTTGGGGGAAGCTGTCATACTGTAGCTAAGCATAACAGCATGCAGCTGCAGCAACTGCTTGTTGATTTCCTGTTTACCCCTGCCTCCACTTCCTTCTCCTTCCACTGTTGTTCCCCATTGTCCAGTTCCAGATTGTAAGCTCCTCGGGGCAGGGACATGGCCTCTGACACTCTGTAAAATGCAGCGCATGCTGATGATGATGCAATATAAAGAAACAAACAACAATTTAGCAGCAGTTTGATGGGCAAATATTAAGTGAATATTTTCTCGCCCTTATATAAATGCCTCCTTCAGCTGCGAAGGGAGAAGGCTGCAGATCAGAGGCAAAGGCATGATTGAGAAGGTGGCAATGCTAGTGTAGAAAAGAACAACTTGGGTAATCTACTCCCTGGAGGGGTGGGGATGGGAGAAAAGACAGCCCTTGCCAAGAACAAAGATTGTTTTCCATACTGCTTGACTCCTGCTGTTTAGAAACAATTCTCACATTATTCAGCGCAAGCTCAGGAAGACCAGGAAAGCACCTAACTGTCCTTATGCTGGGGAATGTCTGTAAAACAGGCTGCACTAGCTGAATGCCGAGAATCCTAGCAGCTCCCCCCCCCCCAAAGAACAACACCAAGTTTCTAGCGCTTGTAGTTGTGCTGGAGAATCACAAAAAAAAATACGTAGGCAGTTTTGACTAAAGAAAACTTAACATAACCTAGAAATATTAGGTAGGTTAGACTGAGTGACTGTGACTCACCAAGTTAGTTTCATAGCTAAAGTGGGGTTCTGAACCCTAGTCTCCCAGCTCCTAGTGCAACACTCTAACCACCACACCACACTGGCTACCTACCTCTCAGAGTTGCTGTAGGATTAAATGAGGAGGGTGGGGGAAGCCATGTATGCCACCTTGAGCTCCTTGGACGAAAAGGTGGGCTGTAAATACAATCAATTAAATAAATCAATTAAAAAAAATTAGGAAGGCACCTTCTGGAATTTACAATTCCAGCAGGAGAACCTCTTTGTTTAATCAAAGCAGCTCAATGGGCTAAAGACGATAATCAGTGTCAAGTCATTATTGTTAATTAATTTGATATGCACCGTAACAGCTTTGATCACAGCAGATAAGGGCTGTGATGGCACCACTGGGCTCCTCCAAGCGCCTTGCGACTGTCACAGGTGAGGTAGGCAAGATGTGTCTTCACGCCTTTCTGTTTCTTCAGCTCCACCAAGACCAACAACAGGGGTCAACTGTTCAGAGGGAGCTGGCTTTAAAGAGAAAGAAAAAAGAGGGGGGAAAGTCTCTACAGTATGAAGCGTAATTTCCTATCCCCTCTAAAGCTGGCGGACATTGGCAGCGGCGGAGCAGATGCCACAGTTCAAGGTTAGGACAGGGGTGGGGAAGCTGCTGCCCACTCTCCTCTATCACTGGGTCAAGTGGGACCCGGCAGTGGAGGTACTGCAGCTGGACGCAAGGTGCCTTGCAGCCAAGAAGTGTGGGCGCAAGGCAGCATAGCCGCCAGCAGCTCTACTGCTCTCCGCTGCCAGGTCAAAATGAGCCGCTGCAGCCGGGTGCGCTTCACCGTGGCCAAGGAGGGCTGCTCTCTGCCACCGGGTCAGAAGTGACTCGGCAGCAGAGCTGCTGCCGCAGGGCATAAGATGTACCGCAGCCGAGGAGGGTGGGCGGCAGTGCTGCCACCCTCTTGCCTGCTCTGCACTAGGCACAAGCGCCACAACCAAGGCTCAGCTCCTTCTGGTGTGGTGCCAGGCTGCAATGAAGGAGCCTGCTGTGGGGGCACCTGTTTGTGCCCGGGGCCACGGCCTCCCATGGCATCCCTCACGCTACACCTCTGGGCATCGGTACATAGAATCATAGAATTGTAGAGTTGGAAGGGACCTGGAGGGTCATCTAGGCCGACCCCCTGTGATGCAGGAATCTTTTGCCAACATGGGGCTGGAACCCACAACCCTGAGATGAATGAAAGTCTTTATTACGGTCATAGACCAGAAAGGCATAAAACAATTCAGATCGAAAATATCATCTATATACTAAATCACATTTAAATTTAAAATCATCACATTTTAAGCTTTAAATTTGTGAGATATCTCACCAGTCTGTCACTTTAGTATCATTTCTAAGGGGTTAACTAGAGTCTTTATCTCTGTTGTTGGTTGTCGTCGCCCTGAGATGAAGAGTCTCAAGCTCTATGGACAGAGCACCTATCAATTAACGTTGGGCTGAAGCCTTTGTAGGAAAGCTTACCAACAATTCTATAAAGGGTGAAGGCTGGGGTGAAAGGAGCTGGTGAATAAGTCTTAGTTTCTCAGGGAGAAGATGAAATCGACTCATTTTCAGAGGTGTCGGAGACTTGACATCATGATTGATGTGAAGAGGTGAGGGAAGGTTCCAGTTCCTCTCCATCCTTTAACCACTTCAAGAGCTTTACTGACAGTAAAAGCATCAGCAGCATCAGCAGCATCGCCAGGTCTTACAGCACCATCAGGGAACTTGTGGCCCACCAGGTGTGGATGGGCCATAACTCCCATCATCCCTTTTATGTTTTTATACTCTTGTAAGCTGCTGTGATGTGTGTGTGTGTGTGTGTGTGTGTGTGTGTATAAAATGATACAGTGTTACAGAAACATTTTAATAAATGAAGTAATAAATAAAAACTTTGAGTATTGGTTGTTGCTGGCTGGGGATGATGGGAACTAGGAGTCCAACAGCATCTGCCGGGCACCAGATTCACCCGGTGATCTTGCCCAAGGACAAGTGTTGCTCCCAGGACATCACTGGAGGAAAAGGTGGCTGCCAACCAGCCATAAATCACTGGTTCTCACACATTTTTTCTCTGGGCCACACTTTCAGAATAAAAATTTGCTTGTGCCACACCAAAGTTTTCATTGGAAAGGAAATACATTGGGAAACAAAAAGAAACAACTCCTAGAAGTGCTTGATTTATAACAGAGAACACAACTACTTAATAATATGATCATGGGACATCCAGAAAGTATAAAACAATGCACCTACATAAGAACATGAATCATTTCCAAAATACAATTATGAACAAGCCTCTAACATATGTACCTTAAGTAGGTATACAAACTGAATGAGAGGTGTGAGCAGGACCGGTGCTAGGGGTTTTGGCGCCCTAGGTGAGGGGGCGGGGCACGTGACGTCATTGCGCATGACGTACGGTGCCCCGCCCCCTGCCCGCCGGGCACCCCGCGCCGCCGCTGGTTGGGGCGGCACCGTGCGGCGGGGGGGAGGGGCAGGCTGGCCAGCGCCCTCTCCATTTTGGCGCTCTAGGCAACTGCCTAGTTCGCCTAAATGGATGCACCGGCCCTGGGTGTGAGCTTGCTTTTGCTGGGTAAAAGCATTTATATTAGGTCTAATTTGACACAAACTCTCATTTCCTCATCAACACAAAGAAGCCTTTCTCTTTTCTGATCTTTCATATTTGTCAGACATTGAAATCCCTGTTCATAACAATATGTCATGGAGATCTGCAGAACAACAGCCAATGCTCTTAAAGAGAGGCGTGAATACTGTTTCTAGATGCATATCCATGCTGCACTGAAATGTTTAAATGTTTATTTGCTTGTCCTTGAATCTTCCTGCCACACTTGCCATCCTCTCCTGCCACATTCTTTGAGAACCACGCTAAGCTCTTCAGTCTCCCCCAAAACTGATAGATTCACTCTTCCCTGTCCTACTGCTGAGCACCAGTCCCATACAAAAGGTTATCAAGACCGTATAAAAAATACAGATCACTACAAAACAAACTCAAGTCGGTGTACAATAGAAAAATCAAAGATAGTATAAAGGAATCTCAAAACAATATACAAAGGGTAGGCCACATAAAATGCAAAAGAAATAAAAACAGACCAAATAATAACCTTTAAGAACTATGGTATATTATCAAATCAGTAACACAAAATTGCTTTGTAAAACAATTGCAGCTGACCAGATAACAACTCAAACAGTCCTGGATCTGAATCAACGCTGCATTCATTACCTCACACCCAGGGTAGAAGGTAGAGTCCTGCTGATAAGACTCTCACTCTGAATGGCAGTGAGCAACTTTATCTCATCTACATTCCAGCTTCTCAGGTTGATGGTCTCCAACTCCCATCAGCCCCAGCCAGCAGTCAGGGATGTGGAAGCCCAACAACATCTGAAGGGCAACACATTGGCTATCCCTGCCTTCAGTCTTTGCAATGAACTCAACCTCCAGACTGACCCGAAACCAGTAGGCTCTGTTGCAGCCCGACAAAGACAACTGACTTGGACTCCTGGTTCTCAGATTTCTACCCTGGGACCTGCTCTTGGTTCAACCCCCAGGCCCCACACAGGGATCAAAATTTTTAAAATTTCAGGAGCCGTATCAGATGGAGAGATGGGGAATTCATTGTACACGAGACCTGTAGTATGCACTTCCCCCCTTAATATTAACTCCACCCCCCATTTTATTCTACGCATCTTATAGTATATACTGATCAATAAAAGTGATTCACTCAAATCCAACTTGGAGCATATCAATCATATATATCGGGGGATGTCATATCATGCATATCACAGCACAGCAATATATAAACCTTAAAATCCATGCACTTCACATTTCTCTTTGCTTCATGATATAATCCATAAATGTAGATAATATTTCATTGTAATTCTTTATCTTGTGTCATCTCTTAACATACTATCAATTCAGTTGCTGCCAGCTCAGCAGCCTGCAAAACCCAAACATAAATTTCTGGTCAAAACAAAAAAAAAAAAAAAAATTCCTTCCAGTAGCACCTTAGAGACCAACTAAGTTTGTTCTTGGTATGAGCTTTCGTGTGCATGCACACTTCTTCAGATACACAGAAACAGAAGTCACCAGACCCTGATATATAGTGAGAGGGTGGGGAGGGGTATTACTCAGAGGGGTGGTGGAAATGGGTGAAAGGTTGATAGGTGTGGTAAACCTGTTGACGACTGTTAACGGCTGCAATTAGTCTTACAGGAAAAAGCAAGGGGTGAGAAGGTTAAAAAAGCTTTGTCATGTATAATGAGATAAGAATCCAATGTCTTTGTTCAGACCAGGTCTCTCCATGGTTTTAAGCTTGGTAATGAGTTGCAATTCAGCAACTTCTCTTTCCAGTCTATTTCTGAAATTCCTTTGCAATAAGACAGCTACTTTGAGATCTTGTATAGAGTGTCCTGGGAGATTGAAGTGCTCTCCTACTGGTTTCTCTGTCTTGTGATTCCTGATGTCAGATTTATGTCCATTTATCCTTTGGCGTAGGGTTTGGCCTGTTTGTCCAATATAGAGAGCTGAAGGGCACTGTTGGCATTTGATGGCATACACAATGTTAGATGATGAGCAATTAAATAGTCCTGAGATGGTATGTTTGATGTTGTTGGGGCCAGTAATGGTGTTGTCCGGGTGTATGTGGCAGCAAAGTTGGCATCTGGGTTTATTGCAGGCTCTGGTGCCAGTGTCTGTGTTTAGTCTGGTTGTAGTATTGTTGTGGGTGAGGAGTTGTTTAAGATTGGGTGGCTGTCTGTAGGCGATGAAAGGTCTTCCTCCCAGAGCTTGAGAAAGAGAACTGTCATGGTCTAGGAGAGGTTGTAAATCTCTGATGATCCGTTGTACTGTTTTAACTTGGGAGCTGTATGTGATTACTAGTGGTGTTCTGCTGTTTTCTTTTTTGGGTCTGTCTTGCAGCAAGTTCTCTCTGGGTATCAGTCTGGCTCTGTTGATCTGTTGTTTAACTTCATCCAGTGGGTATTTTAGTTCTAAAAAGGTTTGCTGTAGATCTCTTAGGTGAGAGTCTCTGTCTGTAGCGTTGGAACAGATGCGGCTGTAACGTAGGGCCTGGCTATATACAATGGATTGTTTGGTATGTTTGGGATGGTAGCTAGAAGCATGTAGATATGTCTGTCAGTCAGTAGGTTTACGGTATAAGGTGGTGTCTATGCGCCCATCCTGTATTTTTATAGTAGTAATTTTATAAATTTCTGGACTATTAATAGCCCTCCAGGCCTGCAGTACCATTGTCTTTGCAGTGCTGAAGCCCATGCAACAAAGGCTCACTGGCCTTTGTTCTCATCAGAGAACCCACTCAGAAGAAGCCTCCTAAGATGACTTCTTAAATGTCCATGCATAGCCTGGTGACTTCCTAGGAGAGCTGGAAGATGCAGGCTGCTGTTCAATTGGCCTGGCATGAGATCATTGCATAGCTGCAGGCCACTCTTTCTGCTGCTGCCTCAATCTATGCCATTTTATAGGATCAGAATGTCTCTAGATCAGAGATGGGGGATGTGTGCCCCTCCTGATGCAGTCAGACGCAGAGGCGTAGCAAGCCCAGGTGGTACCTGGGGCGGAATTTTTTTTGTCACCCCCACCACTTTAATTTTTAAAAAAATTAAAAAAATTAAAAAGTGTCACCCCCCTCTGATGGTGCCACTTTGCGAGGTGTGTGGGTTTTTGTGTGTGTGTGTGTGTGTGTCTATTATCTCTTTTTTTTAATAAAGTTAAAATAAATAAATAAAATAATAATAATAATAATAATGTAAAAAAATAAAAATAAAAAATTAAAAAGTGTCACCCCCCCCTCTGATGGTGCCACTTTGTGAGGTGTGGGGGTTGTGTGTGTGTTGTCTATTATCTCTTTTTTTCAATGAAGTTAAAATAATAAAAAAAATTTTTTTTAAAGTGTCACCCCCCTCTGGGGTGGAACCCGGGGTGGCCCGCCCCCCGCTCCCTTGCTACGCCCCTGTCCAACTCTCATCAGCACCCGTCAATATAGCCAAAGGTGATGGCAGCTGTAGTTCTGCAACATCTGGTTCCCTGTCCCTACTCTAAATGAAATATACAAATCATCATAAAGTAATCATAAACAGTAAAAGTCTGTTAACAATTCTAGTCATTCAGAGGTATTTAAGTTATATCTTCTGAGAGTGAATTTGAACATTGTTCCAAAAGAACAACTTGAAACTCTATTGCTATTTTCAGCCATGGCGAACTAATCTTGGTTCCTTGTTGAGCATACAACACTGATCTGATTTATTGTATTTCTGTGCCCTTTTCCATTCAAATGAATCCCAAAGCAGCTTACAAATAATAAATAGCAATAACATAATAGAACATCCCAAGTGCAGCATAAATCATATGATATACTTAACAAATCATCAGTAAAACCATTACAATCTATAGAACGCTATTAACAAACCAGCAACTAGTTGAGAATCAAAGAAAAATAAAACCACTTCTCTTTGCAGCTGCTGATTACTAAGTTCATAATTCGGGTTCATTCACATGGAACTGCTCATTGACTAAATATCCAGAGTGTGGAAATCATTTCGATAGCACCAAATCCAAAGTCTCCAATGCATATTTCTAGTGTTGCAATTAGGTAAATTTAGACTCTGGGCTTAAATGTCTCTCTCCCTGCTCTTTCTATTGCATTGCTTACTGCTTACTTCAAAATGTGCAGGGACTACAAGTCCCATCACACCCCATGTCTTAAATACAGACCTTGGGGAATAAATTGTTTGCGTGTGCATTTTTTAGCTTAAAGCAGAGGTCAGGAAAATTAAACTGCTTTGCACTCATGTCTCCATTCCTGCCTGATTACTCTCCACTTCTGATTTATTTATATGCCAGAAAGGTAGACCTCCATCATAGGTGATTTTGTATGTTGATGTTAATGTCAGGTGCTCCTATGAACTCTTGAATGCATTTTCTTCTGTTCTTTTTCTGAATAAGCAAGAGTGCCTTGTGGCACCTGAAAGAGTAACAAATTGCATAATGGCATAAGTGTTGGTGAGAGGGGTGTAGATCGTGAGGTCAGAAGGAAATGAAATGTGTACCCTACTGAATAGCAATTGCATCCTTAACAGTGGCTTAAACAAGAGCAGTTCACAGCAAGCATGGTCTGTATAAGCAGGTGAGAAGGAACGACCCCCTCACTGCAGATGGACCAGGAAACAGTCCCTTTATCTAAGATTTCTATCTTAATATCCAACCAGTGACATTTTTGCTCTTTCGTTAGACTTTGTGTTTTTTATTTGAATGACGGGTTCTCAGCAACTGTGGTTAATGTGTCATGCTCTATGACATCACCAGGGCCCACCCTGTGACATCATCAGAGGCCTGCCCCTAGGTCTCATGTTTCGTCCTTGAAATTTCAGGGGCCGGGTGCTCCTGGCCTGTCAACCCTGCGTTCTTCATTGCAAAAAGTCTGATTTTCTCTCAGGTATATTGCACGACTACCCAATCAACTATAATTGGGCATCCTGAATTTGCTGGGATGTGACTGAATCCCACTAAAAATAGCGACAGTCTGGAAGTGCCCTCATTAAGGAAAGGATCCACTTGCTGATGTCAAAGCATTTGATAACGGTTGTGCAAACAAGACATATGGGACGCTCAGCAGCTAAATGCTTTAGACATCCACCACCAAGATACGAATGTAGAGCACAACAGTTCACAGGAAGAAATCAATCATACAGCTTGTTTACAGAATTGTATCCTGAGATAACTAAACCCCTTCATTTGTTTCCATCTCTAGTTTGTTTACACAAACGGTGAGCTTAATCAATTGAGGCTAGTTGAAAGCAAATAAGAGAACCGTTGATTAATTAGGGGCTGGCTTCACCTCTGTTTTGTCTCAGGGTAAAAGACCATAATTCAACATAGAGTTAGGTGTGCCCTTTTATATCAATGGACCTTATGATTATTTCCAATCAGGGACCCCACAAAAAAGGGAGGTCAGAGGGGGCCCTAATATGGCCCGGGGGTGTGTGGTTGGGACATCCATCCCAACCCAGGATGATTCTGCAAAATAGACTCCTGCTGTAGTTAAGGCTAGGTGATAGAGAGAAGTGCAGCAATCCTTTTTTCTAGGATCCACAGCTAGGGATAGGCAAATCTGTCATTTTCAGTTTCTCATTTTTCCAAGTCTAAACTCAGTTCTCCACACTTCCACGTCAACCTTTTTTTTTTTTAATGTTCTCATGAAAATTCACCAGCATTTATATTTCTCCTAATATAAACAAATCAATTTTCCCTAACATAATGCATTTTTTGTATGCTGTTTTCATAAATATATGCATTTTTATGCACACTTTGCCCTCGTACGTGCATTCCTGTATCCCTTGCTTGGCTGGAGAGCCACACACACTGCAAAATTCAGAGAAGTGCAAATTCCGAAGGGTGGCTGCTTCAGTCCAGGTATTGTTTTAGACAGTGCAAATCAGGCAGGTTCACTTTTAAATGCAAACTGAGCCAAATTTCTGCCCCATCCTTACCCAAAACTGCCTAAACGGTCTTGCTTGCTGTGCTTTGGGAGCAGAGTTTTGCTTTGCAGGGAAGAGCCAAGCTTGAGCGGAACTGAGAGCAAACATGGGGGGGGGGGGGAGAGTGAGCAAGGGAGGCAGAATTGAGATTCGAGAGTAAAGATGCTGAGCTTCTAGTTCAGGGTGGTCAACCTGCTGCCATTGCAGTGATGTTGGGCCTCATGTCCCATCAGCCCCAGCCACCATAGTCAATGGTGAGGGGAGAGACTCCATCAGGCAAGGCCTCCTTCCACCTGCCTTGCCCCACCCTCTAGTCTCTGCTTCTCAATTTGTATTGTATTATTTTATGTACTGTGATTTGCTGTTGTTTTATTGATTAGTTTAGAAATAATTTATTGTAACTGTTGAGTGGATTTATGTTTAACTTTTTTATTATTATTTTATACTATTCTAATAATTGTTGATTGTTACTTTTTGATGTAGGTTGCTTATTTTAAAGTGTTGCTTTATTATCACATTTTTGTATTGCATTAGATTGTTATAAGATGTACATTTTTGTTTCTTCAGCTTGTAAACAACCTTGAGTATTGTAAGATAGAAAGACGGTATACAAATTAAAAATGATGATGATGATGGACAAATAAGGCATTTTTACTCAGCTTGCTATTAATAAACAGGCCAAAAAAGTAATGAGCCTGAAGACATCCCTGGCATTAGGATAGAGGTCTATTAGATGTCTGTACATTTCACATACTTCTTAGTTATTTCATTTGCTTGGTTGCCTCAATGTAAAATATATTAAAATGTACAAACCCCTCAGATAAGATACTTAGGTTCATTCATTTGCACCCCGTTTCCCCCTTTTTAATGGAAACATCACATTTAGATGCTTAAACAGCTCGCCCTCTTGAAAATGGTATAATTATGTGATGGAATAAGACAGAGCAGCTATTCAAAGTAGCTTTCCCCGAGACAAAGCCAGTCGTTTGTCTCCTACTAAATTATTTCCTTCCTCCCAGCTCCCTAATTAGAAGAGGAGGAGCCTTATATATATTTTCCTCAACACATTAAACAAGCTAATTGGCCAGTAAGATACAAGCTATCTTCTGTTCCCCCACTTTATTTTTATTTAAGAGAACTATGACGCTAAGTTTCCATATTCATAAGAGTTTGGCAAAGGATTCCTCCAGTCTGGAGATGACTGAAAGACTTTTGCAGGCAATAAGTCATTCCATGGGATGGGAGCGATATTTTATAAAATAAGTCTCAACTTCGTTTCCCTAGCCAGAAATGCATCACTCAAATGCTCTGCTTCCAGCTTAAGTTTCATATTGCCAGCAGCAGCCAGGCTACATGGCTTGTTCTCTTTAAGTCTACGGTATTGACGTTCTTGTTGGCTGAGGTCCCCTGTGTGGCCTACTCTTCAAGATGCATAACAAACACAATTAATCTTGCCGGAACACGCCGTACACTTGGTCCATTTTCTATGCATTGAGCAGCACCGAATTGTTGCATGCCACCCCAATCTCCAAGTGATGGGAGGTTCCAGGGGTTCCAGGCACTTTACCGAAGGTCCGTGTTTCCTTTAGGAAATGACACACAGTGGAGACTGTGGTGTCTTTATGATATATTGTTTGTGTACACATATCTACAGACTGAGCCTGTGATGGAGGGGTTCATAGTATGGACACACCCAAAGGGTCTTGCTTCTCTCATGGGTGCCGCCTTGGATTCAAACAGACATCAAACATTGTGCTCTGCCTGTTGCTTTGCATCTTGGTCAAATAACTCCTACCGGTAACTCTCTTACTCTAAGTTCTGGCTTTATCTGCTGAGGGAGAGGGGCTCCAACTGTTTGCTGTCTCATACCGAATCCTTTGATGCTTTGTTCTCTTACTGGCCCACCACCCAGGCTATCGCCTCAACACTGTTGCATTTTAACACTTGCTGATTACAGGGGATTAAAAGTGTCTAGCACACAACTTAATGCACACCCAGTTTTAACACCCCAAGCCTTAATTAAAGTCTAACACTAGCTTGATCCAGAAATTATAGTGGTCTGGCACCCACAAACCCTTAACACCAACTTTCAGTCAGCACAATCCCTAACCCCCACAGGAGCAGGAGGCAGAGAAGAGAGTAAGGAATTGGAAGCAACATTTGAAAACAAAGAAGCCACCCAAGGGCTCTGCAAAGTTGCCTGTGACCTTAGATAGCTCTTCTGAATGGAGCTTTAAGTGAAACTGACACTCACGTTTTTGACACTCCTGTCAGTATTTCCGGATCAGTAAACTGTCAGCGCCACTCACCCTTTAGCAGCGGTGAGGGTTTTCACAGCTCGGCTTGCTTGCAGGAGTCGGTATGGAGGAGTCTGGTTTATTCCTGCAGCAGTGGTGTGGGTGCAGAACCAGGAGCCTGAGCTGGTCAGCATGAGCTATAGTCTGCTAATTCCCGAGTTTAGAATTTATTTTGATAAAATATATTTTAGAACACCTACTGCTCCAGGCTCCAGGTGATCTGCAACCATCTAAACCAGTGTTTCCCAACCTAATCTAGGCAACGGCACACTTGTTTCATTAAAAAAATCTTGCGGCACACCACTCCTCCCCGACCCGGCTGTGCCGGGTCTCCTGACCCAGAGTTACCTCTGGGATCAGCTGTAGCGTGGCGTCCTTTCTCCCGCCCATCAGCTGGGGCACCAGGTCGGGATTCTCCCGCGAGGCTTCTGTTGCTGCTGCTGCAGCAGCCAAGGGAGCAGCGCCGCCCTGGCTTCCGCTTCGCCGCTGGGCTCCAGCATTGCCGCCGCCACGGTCCTGTGCAGCGCGGGGCTGCAGGGCACCCTGGGCTCTGATTCTCGCGCGAGGCTTCCGGTCGGGATTCTCGCGCGAGGCTGCTGTTGCTGCTGCTGCAGCAGCCAAGGGAGCAGCGCTGCCCTGGCTTCTGCTTCGCCGCCGGGCTCCAGCAGCGCCGCCGCCACGGTCCTGTGCAGCCCTGGGCTGCAGGTCCCTTTTCCCGCGGCACATCAGCCGGTGTCTCGCGGCACACTAGTGTGCCGCGGCACACCGGTTGGGAAACGCTGATCTAAACTACATAAATGTTAAAATTACCCTGCAGAATAAAATACAGCTGATAACCCAGGCAGACTTAACATAAGATAAAGTAAGGTTACTACTTCCAGGCAACCTGTTTCTTGAGCATTCATGCCGACTGGTTTGAAGAACTT
Organism: Darevskia mixta; assembly: GCA_034641385.1. NCBI lineage: Eukaryota > Metazoa > Chordata > Lepidosauria > Squamata > Lacertidae > Darevskia > Darevskia mixta. The sequence continues at coordinate 5,386,139 of JAWWNH010000001.1, read as the reverse complement.
TTATGGGGTAAGACTTCCTGTAAGACTAATTGCAGCCGTTAACAGTCGTCAACAGGTTTACCACACCTATCAACCTTTCACCCATTTCCACCACCCCTCTGAGTAATACCCCTCCCCACCCTCTCACTATATATCAGGGTCTGGTGACTTCTGTTTCAGTGTATCTGAAGAAGTGTGCATGCACACGAAAGCTCATACCAAGAACAAACTTAGTTGGTCTCTAAGGTGCTACTGGAAGGAATTTTTTTTATTTTATTTTGTTTTGACTATGACAGACCAACACGGCTATCTACCTTTAACTTTTTATGGGGTAGTTAGACAACATGGGCTGCTTATTGAGCATCCATTCAGAATTGTTTGTGAGGAGATTAGACTATGTTGTGTCAAACATTTCCCTATCCATTTCTGTATCGCAAAAGTCCAAGTGTGTGTGTAGCAAGTTTGTTGCACAAAAGCTCCAAATCAGCTTTCATTGTGCAACCTGAATTTGCTGTTCCAAAATAGGAACAGTCTGGAAATGCCCTAAAATAACCTGGTGCTACTAAGTGCTGGCACAAAGGTCTGCAAACATAAATGCATCTTTAATTGGTGCTGGAGAATATCACTAATGTTTTTACTTGTCTAAGGTCAGAGGGGAGATGGTTCCACCACAGAAAAGGTCCTCTTTTTGGTTGCCACCAACTGAGTTTCCGAAAGGTTGCAGCCTCATTAGTGGATTGTAATGGCCATGCAGGGAAGTACCTGTAAGGGGAAAGATGATCCATTAGCTATCCTGGTCCCAAGTTGTTTAGGGACCAAAACCTTAAACCTGACCTGGTAGCTTATTGACACACAGTGCATCGCCTTTAAGAGTGGCACATATTTACAATGGGAGACTCCATATAAAGTTTTCAGTGTTTTGAATGAGCTGTAGCTTCTAGACCAGCCTTCAGGGCAGCCACACACAAGCACATTACAGTAGTCCAATTTTGGGGTTACCAATGTATGCATTGCTGTGGCGAGGACATTCCTGTCCAGGAATGGGCACAGTTTGTGTATCAGCGGAAGATGGTCAAAGATGGCTTACTGCAGCTACTTGGGCTTCTAGGGACAATGTTGAATCAAGGAGAGCACCTTCAGATGGCATACCTGTCAAGTTTCAGGTGACTGGTCCTCATCCAGCCCATTACATCCATGCTCTAGTTCACCTGACTCAGACCCAAGTCTGATAGGGCTGTGCCACTAGGCACACTGAAAGCCAACCTAGACATGATAACACATCATTATGAAGCATGCTTGTATTTTTTTTAAAATGTAGTAACAGGCATTTCTCATTCCTGTAACTCTTTAACAATTTTCATTGGGGAGGTGAGGTTTAACCCTTTCCACTTCTGCTATTGGCCTGACAGAAATCACATTCCCAAGGTGCTGCTGTTGTTGTTCTTGTTGTTGTTTAGTCGTTTCCGACTCTTCGTGACCCCATGGACCAGAGCACGCCAGGCACTCCTGTCTTCCACTGCCTCCCGCAGTTTGGTCAGACTCATACCTTCTTTGCCTCAGTCTTCTCCAAAAAAGAAAACAATGCCCGACCTGAAGAATATGGAGCAGATGATTCAGCAGGGGAAACACAGCCCAGAATAAGTAAGGAGGTAGTACAAGAACACTTGGCTAGTTTAGATGTATTCAAGTCTCCAGGGCCAGATGAACTACATCCCAGAGTATTAAAAGAACTGGCAGAGGTGATTTCAGAACCACTGGCAGTAATCTTTGAGAATTCCTGGAAAACAGGTGAAGTCCCAGCAGACTGGAGGAGGGCAAATGTTGTCCCTATTTTCAAAAAGGGGAAAAGAGAGGACCCAAACAATTACCGCCCAGTCAGCCTGACATCAATACCAGGAAAGATTCTAGAGCAGATCATTAAGCAAACGGTCTGTGAGCACCTAGAAAGGAACGCTGTGATCACTAAAAGTCAGCATGGGTTTCTGAAAAATAAGTCATGTCAGACTAATCTGATCTCATTTTTTGACAGAATTACAAGCCTGGTAGACGAAGGGAACACTGTGGATGTAGCCTATCTTGATTTCAGCAAGGCCTTTGACAAGGTGCCCCATGATATTCTTGTAAAGAAGCTGGTAAAATGCGGGCTAGACAATGCTACCATTCAGTGGATTTGTAACTGGCTGACTGACCGAACCCAAAGGGTGCTCATCAATGGCTCCTCTTCATCCTGGAGAGAAGTGACTAGTGGGGTGCCACAGGGTTCTGTCTTGGGCCCAGTCTTATTCAACATCTTTATCAATGACTTGGATGATGGGCTTGAGGGCATCCTGATCAAGTTTGCAGATGACACCAAATTGGGAGGGGTGGCTAATACCCCAGAGGACAGGATCACACTTCAAAATGACCTTAACAGATTTGAGAACTGGGCCAAGGCAAACAGGATGAATTTTAACAGGGAGAAATGTAAAGTACTACACTTGGGCAAAAAAAATGAAAGGCACAAATACAGGATGGGTGATACCTGGCTTGAGAGCAGTACAAGTGAAAAGGATCTAGGAGTCTTGGTAGACCACAAACTTGACATGAGTCAACAGTGTGATGCAGCAGCTAAAAAAGCCAATGCAATTCTGGGCTGCATCAATAGGAGTATAGCATCTAGATCAAGGGAAGTAATAGTACCACTGTATTCCGCTCTGGTCAGACCCCACCTGGAATACTGTGTCCAGTTCTGGGCACCACAGTTCAAGAAGGATATTGACAAGCTGGAACGTGTCCAGAGGAGGGCAACCAAAATGGTCAAAGGCCTGGAAACGATGCCTTATGAGGAACGGCTTAGGGAGCTGGGTATGTTTAGCCTGGAGAAGAGACGGTTAAGGGGTGATATGATAGCCATGTTCAAATATATAAAAGGATGTCATATAGAGGAGGGAGAAAGGTTGTTTTCTGCTGCTCCAGAGAAGCGGACACGGAGCAATGGATTCAAACTACAAGAAAGAAGATTCCACCTAAACATTAGGAAGAATTTCTTGACAGTAAGAGCTGTTCGACAATGGAATTTGCTGCCAAGGAGTGTGGTGGAGTCTCCTTCTTTGGAGGTCTTTAAGCAGAGGCTTGACAGCCACCTGTCAGGAATGCTTTGATGGTGTTTCCTGCTTGGCAGGGGGTTGGACTGGATGGCCCTTGTGGTCTCTTCCAACTCTATGATTCTGTGATTCTGTGATTCATGTTGGTAGCTTCGAGAACACTGTCCAACCATCTCGTCCTCTGTCGTCCCCTTCTCCTTGTGCCCTCAATCTTTCCCAACATCAGGTTTCTTTTCCAGGGAGTCTTCTCTTCTCATGCGGTGGTCAAAGTATTGGAGCCTCAGCTTCAGGATCTGTCCTTCCAGTGAGCACTGGGGCTGATTTCCTTCAGAATGGATAGGTTTGATCTTCTTGCAGTCCATGGGACTCTCAAGAGTCTCCTCCAGCACCATAATTCAAAAGCATCAATTCTTTGGCGATCAGCCTTCTTTATGGTCCAGCTCTCACTTCCGTACATTACTACAAGGTGCTGTTAGCCTCTGTAATTTATATTGAACCTGAACGACACATCAGGAAACCAGATGAGTGATGAACGGCCTTTCAGGCTGTCATTTGCATGGGATCAGGACAAATCACATAGGCAGAGAGGCCTTGACACATCCCAGGCTAGTCTAGGACACAACCAGAGAGGCACCCATGCAGGTAACAGGGCATGAGTTTGGTCGTGGCAGGGGAAATGCAATAGCTGCCTTGATTAGGGTTCAGAAAGGGCAGGGCGGAGACTTCAGAATTAGGCAAAGAGATAGAAGCACATTGAAAACTGCAGCTGCCTCACTGCCATTTGTTTAAACATAGCACCCCGTGGCACAGAGAGAAAGGGAAATAAGCCCGATTTTGCATGTTTGCATCAATTCTCATTCACACTTATTGCCGTTGTCATCGTTATGATATTTTGAATGCTTCTAGACCACCTTTAAGAGTAATATCCTCTTAAGCAACATACAAATAAAATATAATAAAATGCAGCCACAACCATAAAATTGTAAATAAAGCCAGCTGTAACAAATATCCAATACTTCTTCATCATCACCACCATCAATTTATATACAATAGTGAGGAAGGACTAATGCCCCGTGACAGAGCATCTGCTTTTCTTTTTCTTTTCTTTTTCCTGTCTTATAAATTTAATTATTTGGTTTTTCAGATTAAGATTATACAGTCACATATCGAACATACAACATAGAAACAAGATTCCAAGGAATCTCTAGGACTTCCCTCCTCCCCTTTGTGGGTCCTATTGTTAATTATTTCCTCCTGCATCTTTTATGATAATCCAAATCTTTTATATTTCCACTGTGTCCAGAATTCACCATTAAGCTACAAGTGATATTCCAATCCTCCTAACGGTTTTAACTGTTTACAATGGTTTTTAAGACAGCTTATAAATTTCCCCCACTCCTTATCACAGTTGTGCTCTTCCTGATTTCTGATTCTTCCAGTCATTTTAGCCATTTTTTGCATAATCCATCAACTTGATCTGCCAGAGCATCTGCGTTTCATGCAGAAGGTCCCAAGTTCAATCCGCAGCATCCGCAGGTAGTACTGGAAATGATTCCTCTTTGGAAGGCCACTGCCAGTCAGTGTAGACCAGGCACCTCCCAACTCGGCCCTCCAGATGTTTTGGGACTACAATTCCCATCATCCCTGGCCACTGGTCCTGTTAGCTAGGGATGATGGGAGTTGTAGTCCCAAAACAGCTGGAGGGCCAAGTTTGGGGATGGTAGACAACACTGAGCTAGATGGACCAACGGGTCTGATTCGGTATAAGGCAGATTTCTATGTAACAGCACACACACATACACAAGTCTCCATGCCTCCCTTTCTCTCCCTTTGTCTAAGTGTTCCATCACACAGCTGCATGCACCGCCACTCACATCGCTCCTCACAGAGGATAATCACGGAGGTGTCACAGTGACTCGGAGTGAGTTGGGGACATGATTTCCACCATCACAATGCAGGTGGTTAATCAGCATACCCAAAACAGAAAGCCCGGTGTGGAAATGAATGTCATTCTTCAAGAAATGGCATTCCTCTTCCAAACTTCCTTTGATTTCTTTATAGTGTTTCTGCAAATCTCTGGAAACATTGCATTACTCAAAGGCAGAGCAGGCAGCCACTCCCACTGATAGCACCATTTAATCTTTTGCTACAGCCCTTTATGCCTAAAGCCAGCAGTGTCAAGAGTTGTGATGTGGGTCCTGAAATGTGACCTTGTACAAAGCACTTAAATTCAAAGAGCTTCTGTTCAGAAGGAGATTTTTTTAAAAAAGAAGAAGAAGAAGATAATCTTTAAGTCCTGTGCGAGAGCGGTATTATTCATGGTTATTCCAGGGTGGTAGCCCCGGCACATTTCAAAGTAAATGTCAGATTCTCTTCAGCATCCTCCTTCATATATTCCTCTCCATTAGCTTTCAGTTTACAAGTTGCTAGCAGATTAAACATTCTCTCAGGTGGTTTCTTTGTTCAGTCAAGGTTTGTAATCGGTAACAACCTGAGCTCCTGAATTTATCCGTTTTTGTTAAATGGATTAAACCATATAACAGGATTTGATTGATTGATTGAAAAAAACATATTGCAATAAAAGGCTAATTCTTTGGGGGATTTTGTTTCTCCAAAGAGTGTGGCATAGCTTATTTGCTAGAGTTCTCTGGATATAGTGCAATTATGACTATTAAGTTCCCAGGCCGCCTAGCTAAGTGCTGTAGAAGAATAAAAGCAAAATAAATCCTGCCTATAGCCTTCACAACAATGTTAGTAGAAGGTGGGACTTGATGTTACAAGAAAGATGGGAGTTGTCAGCAACAGTGGAAGTCCTGTGTCCATAATGTATAGTGTTACAAACTTCACTGTTATAGCCAAGGGCTCTCACGATCTAAAATTAAAAGTTTGGATCAGGACAAGATAAGAAGAACCACACAGAACAGGCTATAGGCCCATCTAGCTTACTATTCTTATCTCACAATGGCCAACCAGATGCCTATGGGAAGTCTTCAAGTAGGACATGAGTGCAACACCACTCTCAACACTTGTGAGTCCCAGAAACTGGCATTCAGAGGGACATTGCCCCCTCCCCCCAACAATGGAGGTAGAACATAGTCATCATGGCTAGTAGCTAGTATCTGACTTTTAGAAGACATCTGAAGGCAGCCCTCTTTAGGGAAGTTTTTAATGTTTGACATTTTATCACATTATTATTATTATTATTATTATTATTATTATTATTATTATTATTATTATTATTGGAACCACCTAGAGTGGTTGGGAAAACCCAGCCAGGTGGGCGGGGTATGAATTATTTATTTATTTATTTATTTATTTATTTATTTATTTATTTATTTATTATTTCTTTAGTGAGCACATGGTGGGCCTGCATCTTTTTTTCTGCAGCAACAGAGAATGTGATGGAGGTGAGATATTTCTCTGCTGCCTTCATCGCCACATATGAGCGAGTATCAGGTGTTGTTAGTTGCCTTCAAGAAGAGTCTTCCTCCATCTCTTCATTGCTCTCAGCTCTGGACTATGGAAAGGTGCTTTACCTGTTGGTGTGGGCTTAACAAAATCCATAAGTCCCTTGCAACCTGCCCTCCCCATTTCAACCAAACTGTTCCTTTCCAGATACAGGTAGGTAGCCGTGTTGGTCTGCCATAGTCGAAACAAAATTTAAAAATTCCTTCCAATACCACCTTAGAGACCAACTAAGTTTGTTATTGGTATGGGCTTTCGTGTGCATGCACACTTCTTCAGATGGGTTAAACCACAGAGCCTAGGGCTTGCTGATCAGAAGGTTGGCGGTTCAAATCCCCACGATGGGGTGAACTCCCATTGCTCGGTCCCTGCTCCTGCCCACCTAGCAGTTCAAAAGCACGTCAAAGTGCAAGTAGATAAATAGGTACCGCTGCAGTGGGAAGGTAAACGGCGTTTCCGTGCGCTGCTCTGGTTCGCCAGAAGCGGCTTTGTCATGCTGGCCACATGACCCGGAAGCTGTACGCCGGCTCCCTCAGCCAATAATGCGAGATGAGCACTGCAAACCCAGAGTTGGACACGACTGGACCTAATGGTCAGGGGTCCCTTTACCTTTACCTAAGGTGCTACTGGAAGGAATTTTCTTATTTTGTTCCCCTCCAGCTTTCTTAAAACAAATGCATCAAAAAAAGGTAGGGGGGGCCAATGGGGACAGGACTTGGAAGGTAAAAGTCTAGATCCCCACTCAGCAAAATGGGCCCCAAAACAGCAAGGCTAGTTGACAACATTTTGAGAGAAGTGAAATGGTGCACTTGACCCCCAAAAGGGGTGGTGGTGTGGGGAGAGAGGGAATGTGAGAGTGTTTAGACTGTTCAGTTGAATACCACTGAAGGGAACCCCATCCCACCCCCACCCCCACCCCCCACCCCTGCTTCCCTGTAATGCAAGCCCTGCTAAACAGCTGGTCTAACTCAATGATTACAATACATTTCCATCCAGGCCTCAGGCAACTGTCTGGATAACAGAGTCCCCAGCACCCCTTGAGTAAGTTGTTTCTGATTTAAAGTAAGATAGGATGTTGTGTCTCCCTCTGCTCCTGACCCGCAGGGAACTGCCTTTTTATCACATAATCATGGTTCAAATTGCCATAATCAACTGATAAATTTTGGTGTGATGTTATGATTCAACAAATTTCCAGGCTATTATCTCAACAATAACAGTGTTTTCCCCACTATGATAAAACCCTGGATTTGAATGCGCCCCTCTGCGCCTTTGCTTGTCACACAGAGACCACAGGGACTTGGTAGCTGTTTCATGCAGCAAATTGCACGCGTGTGACTTTTTGTCCTCTGTGTGCGTGCAGAAGGCCCCAGGTTCATTGAAGAGACCCCCACCTGAAACCCTGGAGAGCAGCTGCCAGTCAGCACAGACCTTATGGAGCTCAGTGGACTGGTGGGTCTGACATGGGCAGCTTCCTATGCTCCTGTGGCATTGTTCTGTTGATGCCTGGGCTATGCCAATACCATGCCAATGTTAATATTTCTCCTGCCAGCCTGGCATTATACTCTAACAGCATAAGGGAGTTCATGAGTGATCCTATGCTGCCAAGTGGGTGTAACTTAGGGATGAGATTGCTTTGCTGGCATATGTTTATAGGCAAAGTCAAGGCTGTGCATATTCTGCAGCTGCACCATGAAAGCGTGGGATCTGGCAGCGGCCACAGGATTTTTAAAAAATTTTTAAAAAAGCAACTTGCTTAGTTCTGGAGGTGGCAATGATAGATTCTAGAGGCATGTGTGTAGGAGATACCTGGGAAAGCCAGCATGGGGGTTGAATAGGGTTTCCACAAGGGACAGGGCTTTGGTAGAGGAGTAGGTGAAAAAGAGGGTCTCGAACCATTGTGCAAAAGGAGGAATTCCAGCTGCTGTGGCTCGCATAACCAAGTACCGTATATCTTCTACACAGTGGATGGACATGTGCATTATTGTTAGAGGGTATCATAGAATTGTAGAGTTGGAAGGCATCCCCAAGGGTAGGGTTGCCATGGTTCTGTTTTCAAAAACCTGAACATTTTGCCAATTTTTGAAAATTCACCCTGGATGGTACTGGAAACCCGGACTATGGAAACCCACCCTTGGAAACCCGGACTATGTCCGGGGAAAACCGGACATACGGCAACCCTATCCAAGGGTCATCAAGTCCAACCATCTGCAATGCAGGAATCTCCGCTCTGGGCATATAGGACACATGATCTGTTAGACATCCCCTAGAGAGAAAGCTCTGGTCTCCTGCACTCCTGCCCTCTGTTAAAACTGAGTGTAGCAGTTCCAAATCCACAAACTCAGAGAAAGTTCTGTCTGGCAGGAAGATCACACAATTTCAGTGGTAAATTTACACCCCCAGGAGTGTGTCTATCATCTCCCCAACTCCTGACCAGATGTCACACTAGCTACCTGCCAACAGTGACATGGGCTCTGCTTGGTTGTGGCACAATGGGTCAGTGTATCTGGCTGTTAACCAGAAGGTTGGTGGTTTGAGCCCTGCCAGGGATTGTTGTGGGCTGGGTTCCTGCATTTCTGGGGGCTGGACTAGATGGCTCTCAAGGTCCCTTCCAACTCTACAGTTCTATGATTCTATGAATCATGTGCCACTTGAGCCAACGTGGGGGGGGGGCAGTCCTTAAAAATGGAACGTGGCATGCAGCCTTTTGTCCCTGCCCTCCCATAGGTGTCCATCTCCCATCAAAAACCACCAGGAAACCTTGCAGCTGACTGTGCTACTTGTGAGTAGACCAAGAAGCCTAAGTAGATCTGAACTAATGAGCTCCTTTTACTTTCCAATCTGCTTCTCCATTTGTCTTTTTCTTTCCCTGTTTAATAATTCTTAATAAAATTTCATATAGTTTGCAACTTGAAGAGTGTGTATAAGATGCTAGACTTCTGATAACCTCCTTTGTGCATGAGCACTGGGTGCATTTTACTGAGTGAAAGTTTGGAGATGTTAAAAAGAAGCAGGATGCCCTTATCACAGGAAGATCTGTGTACTCCCTGCATAAACTGAGAGGGATCTGCCTGGGAAATGCAGGGCACATTCATTGTCTCAGGATCCTGGGTTTTAGTATTTACTTGAGAGCCCCAGAATCCCCCCTGTTTGGGGACTGTAAGAATGGAAAGGAAGCTGTGGTGGTAACTGGATAGTTCCGATGCAACTGGCCAACCTTACAAGGCTGTTGTTTTGCAGCAGTTGTGCAAGGAAGGCCATAAGCAGTTTCTCCTGGCCTCGCCCCCTTCGGTTACTCGGTTACACTGCCCTAGAGGGTAAATCCTGCTGATTTCAGGATTGGCCGTCTCCCATGTTTAAGATTGCAGCCTTTGCTGTTTCTAAACTGCATTTTCTCTTGCTTTGTGGGTCTGGGCTCAGTCAGCACAGATTTCAGTGAAAGCCAAATAATGTAAATTCCTTAAGTACCAAGCAAGCCTCAGAAGAAGATAGATCCCTTAGTCACTTGGCTGGCAAGATCCTTCTAATCTCATCCTTCTTAAAAGACGTGGTTGGGGGAGAGTGAACTGCTTTGCATAAATGGGTTTGCTTCTCAGAGCTATTACTCATGCCACCCACACAAACCCCAAAGATTACAGATGTCCCCTAGATTAAGCCTGTTACTATTTTGAGTCGAGAGAGTGAACAAGCTAAGCAAGATCTCAGGGGAATTTTTAAGTGTTGTCTTGAAGCACAAGGAATGGTGTGAAGAGGAGGCAGAAGGGTGGGGGGAACGGAAGAGGCGCAGCAACCGCCCACTCAGAAAATAACAGCTTCCACTTCTCTCACACTTATGCCTTCTGAGGATCCCAAAGTGCTTAGCAAACAGAAATGAAGGCAGCCTTTAGGGAAAAGGCACTAACATAACACAAAGAGTGGGGAGGGAACTACGTTTCCCATGATGCACGAGGCTGACACGCTTGGCCCACCGAAAGAGGAAAACATTAAGGGATTTATTAGTTAATTGTTGTTGTTGTTGTAGTTGTAGTTGTATTTTGGTTTTGCTTTTGAAACAGGATACCCCTAATTTCCAACATTACATCTTTGTATCCATGTCTACTCACTTGTGCTCTCAACTTTACATCAGCAGATCATCTGCCATCCTTCCCTCCCGCACTGTTGAATGTGGCTGCTGGATGTTTTCTAAGCAAGGAGCTAGCTAGATATATACCACAAAGCAAGAGTGCGTCATGATTGGTTGAGATGTCGTAATAATAGTAGTAGCAGATTGCACAGGGCTTTAAACTGTTTTTAATACTGTGCTTTAGTGTTGTAACCTGCCCTGGGACCTTAGTGTGCAGGGTAGGAAAATAATAATAATAATAATAATAATAATAATAATAATAATAATAATAATAATGTAAAGGTAAAGGACCCCTGACAGTTAAGTCCAGTCGCAGACGACTCTGGGGTTGCAGCGCTCATCTTGCTTTACAGGCCGAGGGAGCTGGCGTTTGTCCACAGACAGTTTTCCCGGGTCATGTTGCCAGCATGACTAAGCCGCTTCTGGCGAAACCAGAGCAGCGCACGGAAACACCGTTTACCTTCCCACCGGAGCGGTACCTATTTATCTACTTGCACTTTTTGGCGTGCTTTCGAACTGCTAGGTTGGCAGGAGCTGGGACCTTGCAATGGGAGCTCACCCCATCGCGGGGATTCGAACCGCCGACCTTCTGATTGGCAAGCCCAAGATGTTCAGTGGTTTAGACCACAGCGCCACCCACGTCTATTAATAATAATCATAGAATCATAGAATCTTAGAGTTGGAAAGGGACCATGGGTCATCTAGTCTAAGCCCCTGCAATGTAGGAATCTCAACTAAAGCATCCATGACAGATGGCCATCCAACCTCCGCTTAATAACCTCCAAGGAAGGAGAGTCCACCACCTCTCGTGGAAGTCTGTTCCACTGCCGAACAGCTTTTACTGTCAGAATTTTCCCCAAAATGTTTAGTTGGAATCTCCATTGCCACGATTGCTGCCCTCTATAACAGGCTTCCTCAACCTCGGCCCTCCAGATGTTTTTGGCCTACAACTCCCATGATCCCTAGCTAGCAGGACCAGTGGTCAGGGATGATGGGAATTGTAGTCTCAAAACATCTGGAGGGCCGAGGCTGAGGAAGCCTGCTCTAGAGCAGGAGAAAACAAGCATGCTCCCGCTTCAGAGCCTTTGTCTATGATCTTTGAGAATTCTTGGAGAACAGCTGAGGTCCCTACAGACTGGAGGCGGGGAAGAAGAAGAAGAAGAAGAAGAAGAAGAAGAAGAAGAAGAAGAAGAAGAAGACTTCAATTGTGGTGAGATCCCATGCTGCAGTAGTACATGTGTGGTTAAAGGTCCTAGAGCAGTGATGACCTAACTTGTTTTGGGACTATAATTCCCATCATCCCTGACCACTGGTCCTGTTAGCTAGGGATGATGGGAGTTGCAGTCCCAAAACAGCTGGAGGGCCAAGTTTGGACATCACTGTCCTAGAGCATGGTTTGAAGGCACATGGTGCAGCAGCCTTTCCAAAGCTAAGCAGTTCTGGATCAGGTCAGTGCCTGAAGGGATGATTGCCTCTGAACCTTGGTTTGGATCCAGACTTATGCCCCATTGATTTTGATGGGTCTGTTCCAAGTATGAATAAAACGGGATCCAGCTCTCTGTGCATTCTACAGATGGGATATAGATGCAATAAATAACAACTGCCCACGAGGGCAGGATGCAATCCGTTCTGCTTACATGGTCACATAATTACAGGCGCAAACATACAATGCTCTCCTGAGGACCATACTGAATTGACTCCCAGGCTGCTGAATGAGAAAGGGAAAGCAACTTAGGCTGCATACACACCATATATTTAAAGCACATCACTTTCTCCCAAGATTCCTGGGAACTGTAGCTCAGGGGGTAAACTACAGTTCCCAGGACTCTGGGTGGGAAAATGTGCTTTTAAGTGTGCTTTAAATGCATGGTGCATCTGCAGCCCTCGTGGCATTGTGCTTGTGAATGACAATGCTGTGAAAGCAAAACCTTCCTGGCACACTCAATTTGTGGAGATGCATTGCACTGTTCAACTCCAGCACTCCCTGCAATATACTACAAGCCCTCCCTCCGCACACATCCTTCCCGTCCTCATGGCAGGCATGTCACTCGTTAGCAAATAAAGTCCAGAGTGGAACGTCTTGGCACCTTTTTTCGTTGAGATTTATAAGCGTGCAGCATCAACTATACTTGTTTCCTTTCCAACATTGACATTAATGCCTTTTGAAAAGCTCTGGCGGCTTCCGTTGCTCTCTCTCTCTCTCTCCCCCCCCCCCCGGTACAGATCCACGTCAGCTGCCTTTCTCTAATCAAAGTTCTTCCTCTCATTAAATCTCACAGCTTTGTTTCTGATATTCTCTCCACAATTTGTGCTAAGCTAACAGGTTTATAATTGCCTCCTATGATGCATGGCCCTTCTTCTCCAGGCTTGCTGCAATAGTCACATTGCGCCTGCCACTTTGTAGGCTGCAGGAATCTTAACCATCATTGGCAAATGTCTAATGATATCAGCTTTTTCGGCTTCCAGCCCATTGGAAGTTTTTAGCGGGAGAGAGTTTGCTTGCCAAATTGGCATTTCCGAAGAAAATGGGCAGCAGCGAGGCTTGGTGTGCAGTGGGGGAATCTTGACAAAGCCATGCAAGAGAAGAGCAGGAACGGAAAAGGATAAGCAGGGATGGGCTTTGGCTCGGGGGCAGGATTAAAGCACTGCGTGACCTGAGGTTTGATCCAGCAACAGGATCTTCCTTATTTATTCACTTACCTTTGCTTTTTGGATGCTACCCATGAACAAACCTTCTCTGGGCAAAAAAAAAAAAAAAAAAAAAATTCTTCCTTAGAGACCAACTAAATTTGTTATTAGTATGAGCTTTTGTATGCATACCTGTATACCTGAAGGAGCGTCTCCACCCCCACCGTTCAGCCCGGACACTGAGATCCAGCGCCGAGGGCCTTCTGGCGGTTCCCTCACTGCGAGAAGCAAAGCTACAGGGAACCAGGCAGAGGGCCTTCTCGGTAGTGGCACCCGCCCTGTGGAACGCCCTCCCAGCAGAGGTTAAGGAGATGAACAATTATCTGACATTCAGAAGATACCTCAAGGCAGCCCTATTTAGGGAAGTTTTTAACCTGTGATATCTGTTGGAGGCCGCCCAGAGTGGCTGGGGAGACCCGGCCAGATGGGCGGGGTACAAATAAAAGAATTATTATTATTATTATTATTATTATTATTATTATTATTATTATGCATGCACACTTCTTCAGATACCTGAAGAAGTATCTGAAGAAGTGTGCATGCACACAAAAGCTCATACCAATAACAAACTTAGTTGGTCTCTAAGGTGCTACTGAAAGGAATTTTTTTATTTTGTTTCGACTACGGCAGACCAACACGGCTACCTACCTGTAACTTCTCTGGGCAGTTCATGAATTCAACAAAACCGTAACAAGTAAACCAGCATGATCAGGTTCTTAAGTAGCAGAGCTTCTTTCCACTTCAGAGAGCTGGGTTCAAGGGAGCTGAACATTGGCTCAAATGCGGTCTCCATCAGTCATCGAGAGAAGAAAGATCTGAGAATGCCCAGGGATAAGCTACCCACTCATCCAAGGTCTGGGCAAGAGGAAGTGAAGAGCAAAGAGTTTTTTCTAGGGGTAGAGGGCCCACCAAAGAAAGAAAAGCCTGCAAACCAGCACTGGCCTCCAACATCTGGAAGAATACAGAATTGGATGGCATTGATTGGGAGGGTCCTAGCAGGCTGGCATTCGACTTCCACCAACTCAGGGCTCTAATAATCACAGCCCAATGTACAACGCTTATCCCCAGCAAAGCCCCTGCGGTGTGGTTCCCACGAGCTGGTTGTTATGTGCTTGGGAAGCACTGTGCAAGGGAATGGGACAACCCACTTGCTAATCATGTGACTGCATAATGATATCAAGTGATTGACAGGTAGGTTGTTACCGGCCTACAGGGATGACGAAAGGCAATGATCTGGCTCACCATGCCATAAGGATTCTCCACCTCTGTTGTTATGGACAAGGAAAAAGAGCAGGCTTCCCTTAGCAACTGCTCTTGCCATCATACTTTGAAAATAGAGATGATTTCATTGTTTTTAATGTTGTAACCTTATGATGAAGGGCAGGTAATGAATGAATGAATGAATGAATGATCGAGGTGGGTGGGCTAAGATTGAGCCACGAAGCTCAGTGGGTGAGCCAACGACTCAAAGGAATGTGTGTTTCAGGCTCTGGATCCTCCCTACCAGGAGGAACTCTATATGCCTATATTGGAATGAGTATAGGGAGTTCCATACATATCCTTCCCTAAAACAGATCACATATCCAGAATTCACATTCCCAGCTACTATATCTTCCCTTTGGACTAAGCTCAAGTGAAGCTTGAGAGGGGAAAGCAGAGGTAAATTCAAATAGAGAGATGCCACCTTCAAAATATATGGGCTCAGCATATTTATATTTTACAAGAAGGAGTCCCCATTTCATGCTCCAGAGCCTTCCAGATGTGAAGGAGGTTTTGATAGTCTTGCCCTCTCAACACAATAAGTACCAACAAGGGGACATAACTACAGAAGGAGAGTTTATGCACTGCTGCCTTTGCAATCTTGTCACTCACTGAAGTGAAAGAAGCTTTTTCTTCTTAATTTTTTCTCTTTCTCTGATGTCCTGCTTGGTTCTCCTCCAGGTAGGATTCAGACCTATTGAACATAGAGGTTCACCTGTCAAAGCATCTCAATTTCTTTTCTGTCCAAGCTAAGCCATGCTCTGTGAACGGATGATGTGAACCGAAACAGAAGAAAATAGTCGACAGGCCTATCACTCCTATCCACTTGGGCATGTGTTTATGAATCACCCTTGCTCCTGAATCTTAGTTCCAAAACAGAGAAAATCCACAATATCTCAGCGGAAATAAATCAAGTCTCTGATACCTGGATCTGGCTGGAGGAGGTGTTGCATGCTAAGTGGGCACAGAATACTGACTGGCAGAGGGGAAAGTGATAGAGCAAAAGGAGAGGGAAATGCAACAAGGCGCATGGCTGGCTGGCACGCTGAGCAAGAGCACTCTGCACTGCAACATTTTATTGTAGGTCCCACATGCAGAGGGGGGTCTGAAGTTGAGAGAATAATGGCATACAGGTACTTAAGGACATCTCCTGAGTTTGTGGCTCAGGCAAGATGTAAACCAGGGACCTTGAGGCTCACAACGTACCCACTCAGGGAAAGGAAGGAAACACAAAGCAGCCTTATGGAGTTGCTTTCACTTAAAGGGAAGCCCAAATGTTTCTTTATCTCTACTCCCTTTGCCCAACATGAGTTTTAACAGAAACCATGGGCTTATACATAAAAGCCACCACCACACACAGAGATCTTAAGGTACAAGCAAGCCAGTTGCTTGGAGGCTGCCGTGCTTCGAACAGCCATAAAACTGAAATCTGAAAATCCTTGCAGCCTTTTTGGCTTGCTTTAGTCGTGAGATTCTTTAAAAAAAAATCTTGCAAAGACAGATGAGAAAGACGCACAGGGAGAAATCTTATTTAGGCTTGTTTGTAAAGAAAATCAAAATAGGATTTGCATCTCTTTATGGGACTTGACAGTGTATTGTATGCAGAAACAGTTCCTGCCTGAAAGTTTGCATTTCCAATCAAGAATGCATTTTTATTTATTTTTTTAGCATTCTTCAATATGCTTCCTGTCCTTCCTTATTATTTCATAATTGGGCAGAGGATGGGGAAGCAGACATGTTCATTCTCAGTACAGTATTCAGATTCTGATGGAAATTATTGCCTGATAAAGGCACATGTGGAACTCAAAAGGCTGCATGTGTCTTTGCCAAGAGAGGCTGGTCCAATGAATCTATTCATCTCTCTTGTCATGAAAACTGGAAAGAAGCAATTGGGCAGCTAATACATTATATTTATGGTAGAAATAACCTCTGGCAAGGATATTTTGGTGTTATCTTAATTTCTTATAAATCTCATGGGTGACAGCCTTTTTCGGTGTGTTTGTTATTATGGCCATTCAGGTTTGTTGTTCTTGTTGTTTTTTAAAAAAGAAGTCACTGCCTTTTGTATTGTGTAGACCTTAAAGGTAAAGGGACTCCTGACCATTAGGTCCAGTCATGTCCGACTCTGGGGTTGCGGCGCTCATCTCGCTTTATTGGCCGAGAGCCGGCGTACAGCTTCTGGGTCATGTGGCCAGCATGACTGAGCCGCTTCTGGCGAACCAGAGCAGCGCACGGAAACGCCGTTTACCTTCCCGCCAGAGCGGTTCCTATTTATCTACTTGCACTTTGATGTGCTTTCGAACTGCTAGGTGGGCAGGAGCTGGGACCGAGCAACGGGAGCTCACCCCGTCGCAGGGATTCGAACCACCGACCTTCTGATCAGCAAGCCCTAGGCTTTGCGGTTTAACCCACAGCGCCACCTGACCTATAGAATATTCTATAAACCTAAGAAATTCTGAGTATATGTTCATATTAATATATAGGCATTATATATTAAACCAAAGCATAATCACTAACACCAATATAATTTGACTTGGCAAGAAAGTTCTGGGAGAAAATTAAAGTTCAGCTAGTGAAAATGTTGGGTTATGAAGATCCGTTGCATCCAGAAATACAGAAATACTGTATTTCTATTAAATTATTTGGAAAGGTCAATAAAGAAAGAACATAAGGAAGTGATTTCATATTTGCTAGCAGCTGCCAGAATTTTATACGCTGACAAATGGAGGTGGGCAATCATCCCAAACAGTTAAAGAATGGCATGATAAAATATGGGACAATAATAATAATAATAATAATAATAATAATATATTTATACTCCGCCCATCTGTTGACTATGTGCTGACGACTCAAAATTTGAGGGCTATGATTATAGACTTAACATATTCATGTTAAGAAGGAACAAATTTTTGGAGTATTGTAGGGTATATGGAATCTGAGTGTTAATTTTCAATGTTCTGAGGAGAATGATAATGGGAACTCATCTGTATAACATTTTCTTTCCCCCCCTGTTGCTGTTATTGCTGTTCCTGTCACATATATGATTGCCTGTTGGAGAAAAAATATATGTCTATTAAATAATAGTAATAATAACAAAGCTGCCTGTGCACTGAGATTGACATCAGATGCCTTCCTCAAAAGTCCACCTCAGATGAGTGAGGGGTGTATGTGAAAAAACAGGCATCCTTTGTGGTGGCCCTGCAGATGTGGAATCCTCTACTTTCAGAGCTGCACCAGGTTACTATAATACCACATTGATTTCAGGAGACTCTGAAAACATAGCTGTTCATAATAACCTTCTAGGTGTGAGGTTGGTTTTTTGTTTCTCTTGCAGCCTTTGCCAACATATTGCCATCCAGCTGTTTTGGACTACAACTCCCATCAACCCCAGCCAGCACAGTTGTAATCTAAAACATCTGGAACACACCTAACAATAATATAAATACATAATAATAAATAAAAAGGCAAGTGTTTGAGGGCCAAACTATGTTATGTTTTTATTATTATGAGCCATTGCAAGATAGTTTGTATCTGAAGAAGTGTGCATGCACACGAAAGCTCATACCAAGAAAAACTTAGTTGGTCTCAGGTGCTACTGGAAGGAATTTTTTTATTTTTTATTTTGTTTTGAGATATTTTAAGTTACTCCTGTGTATGGAGGTGGGGAGCAGCTTTCATTTAGACTGCAGAGCATGGTGAGGGAGGTTAAACCCTTCTCAAGGGCGTGAGGGCTCTGGCAGGGTCCTAGAGTCTTCCCGCCTTCTTCCCCAAACCCAGCAAGGACTTACCAACTTTGGGAATAAAGGGGCAGCAGCTCTAAGATGCTACCAGAGCCCTCCTGCCTCCTTCCAAAAACCTGGTGCCTCTTACCTGGCAGGGGCTGGAGAGGGTCTCAAATTTTGGCCTTGCACAGAGTCCGCCCCTGCTGCATTGGACTTGAACTTAGAGGGAAAGCTTTCATTGGTGTCAATAGTGCTCCTTGTGGGATCAAAGCTGGGTTGATCATGGCCAGGAAGGGAGGGAATAAACATCCCTTCCCTGTGCGCTTAATGCAAATCGAGGGGGAGCCTTCCATGCCTAATTATTTTAAAATCCATCAATGTGTGTTTTGACCCTAAGGCTGTATATAATCATATACCCACTTACAAAGGAGTAAGCTCCACTGTACTCAATGGGACTTACTTTTGAGTAGGCAGGCATATGATTGTGCTGCCATTGTCTTAAGGCTTCAGTGCTCTCTAAAGCAGACTGTTTGCTTTAACGCTGATTATAATCTCTACACACACACACACACACACACACACGCACACAAAGGCACGCTTCATGGATTCCATCTTTCCTGGACTAGCGCAGAAAGATAAACAGTTTGTGTACCTCTATAAAGATGAATTATGCAGGATACGCAAGGGGAATAGTTGTATGCATCTTCAGAAGAGTGGCTTTCTAAACATATAAAAAAGAAATAAAATTCCACAAGGTGTAATTTGTCTGGTAGAGGGGGAAAAATGTGTATTTAAACAGAGAGGGTTTTTTTTGTTTGTTTGTTTTGTTTTTAAATCATCTTAAGGCATTTTGCTGAAACCATCAATTACAGAAGTCACCACCAAGGACTGTGTCTCAGTGGTCATTTATCCTCTGGCTAACAGAGTTTACTGCAAATCAGCACTCTGGTTCTGTGCAGCGACAACCAGGTACAAGAATGACACTGGCAGGAAAGAGGAACAAGGGGGGTTGTTTTGCACAGGGTCAGACCCTTTGGCCCAGCAAGCTCAGTTTTGCAAACTCAAACTGGCAGCAGCTCTCCAGGGTTTCACCATTCCCATTCTTACCTGGACATGCCGGGGATTGAACCTGGGATCTTAAACACACATAATAACAATAACCAATGCTCTATCACAGAGCTATGGACACCTCAGCACCAGGACCTAGCCCAGTGATGGCTAACCTTGACACCCCAGATGTTTTGGAACTACAACTCCCATCATCCCTAGCTAACAGGATCAGTGGTCAGGGATGATGGGAGTTGTAGTCCCAAAACATCTGGAGTGTCAAGGTTATCCATCACTGACCTAGCCCAAGAACTGCAACAGCGGCCTCAGGAACTCCCACCAAATCCCTTGCATGTCATGTCTGTACCTTTGAATGACGTCTCCAAAGAGATTCTGACTTGCCCAAACCACAGAAGCTTGTACAAATGTATGCCAGTGTCAGGGCACAGCCATAGGCAGCAGTCAGATGGGACTCAAAGCTAAAGAACATACAAGAGCCTGGTTTTTTTTGTCTTTTGTTTACTCAAATTATCATCCCAAACAGGAAGGCTCTTATAACTCTTCCTGTCTAAAAGGGACCCAATGGCCAGCCAACTGTCACTCAGTCCAGAGACTGATAATGTTGAATCGCTCAGAATCATGTTCCAATCACAGTTCTGTGACTCACCACATGGGGACAGCTGCCAAAGAGCCATTTGTAGTTATAGCCCTGGTGGAGACTTACAGCTGGTCAAAACAAATATTGGACAACACAGTACCAGGACATCACAACCAGCAACAAGGTCTGGGTAACCACCAGGGCTTTTCCCCCCAGCTGGAACTGCTTCTGGGCACTTCGGTTTTTCTAGATACCATTCTCACTGATGGACAAAGTGAAGTCACGCAAGATCCCTTCTGTTTCCATTCCTCACTATGAATCTCTTTACCAAACTCTTTGTGTTTTAGATGCTGCATGAGTATGAACTCTCTTCACTAGCCTTGTGAGATGCTGAATTTTTCTTATTAGGCCGCAAGACATGCTCCATCCAATGGTGTTACAATAGACTCAAGGCTCTACTAAAATGCTGACGACTAAAATGCCTGTTCCTTTCTTCCTTAGGAGACCTTAACATTTACACTCACAGTATAGCAAAGTCAGCTCTGGATTCCACACAGTGATGGAATAGAAACTACAGCAAATCCTGATTCCAACCCATTTTTTTTTGGTACAGCCTCACAAACTAAGCTAGGAAATATATGTCATCCCTTATTTTAAAAAATCTGCATGTGCAGCCTCTTACATTAAACATTAGCAGCAGGATTACCCCCAAACAAGTAAAGGCTAATTTCATGAGTTTGGGATGTGGCATAGAATTTTTACTACCAAATGCTACATTTGCTGTACTAAGGATGGAGTTGGTGCATGGCACTAAGAATACAGTTAAGATAAAACATTTCCACTCAAGCCAACCTTCGTTCCAATAAAAGGGCAGGATTGGGACTGCAGCAGAACTAAAGAGATCTTTCAGCAGATTCTGAACCTACCTGGTATAAGTGCATTCCATTCCCCTTCCTGTTCTGCCTAGTTGCTGCAGTGCCTGTGCATTTTATGTGCAGGACTGTAGTTAACCTTTCTCAGTTTCCATTTTTAATTGTACTGTGAGCTTCTTGCCTGTACTAGTGGATTTCTGCAATTTGGTATTAGCCAATGTGCAGCTGATCTTTGAGAGAGAGCTGCAGTGAGCCACAGGTTGGATGCTTGGTGCATGAATAACTGGTTGAACCCTGGATGTGTATCAGTGTGCAACTGAGCACAAGCATTCTGGGTGACAGAAGTGTAATCATCAGAGTGACTGCTATGTTGGTGCCTGCATGGTGTCATGCCAGGGACCAGTTTTATACTACACAAAGCATTCATCACCCCTGCTTGCTATTTTGGATCTATGTCTGCAAATAGCACAGCTCAAGTTCTAATTGCTACTAAACGTATGATGGAAGAGTGTTTTGCAGCTGGTTCATTTACCATTACTGGAAGACATGAAAGACCATCTCATCCACACCTTCTCACCCATAGACATGCACACAAACACACTGTCTGTTGGAAGGCTCGCTGAACCATCCACTCAAACCATCCACTGGTCAAACCATACAATTGAAACCACAGTAGCCCACCAGAATTGGAAGCATAAGATAGCCATCTGATGTTCCACAGGCAACTTTTCAGAATGCTACATGTGGAAGCACTCTTCTCACTCTACCTTTCAATTATAGCATTGTGTGTGTGGTTTTTTAACAACAACAACATTAGTACCACTATTCTTTTGATAATACTTTATCACTGAACAGGCTTTACCATTCTCAACTTGTTCAGCATTTTGATGGGCCGTGGTGAGTCCTTTTGCTGACTCAAAACTGAGACTCAGAGATAAAGATGCCCAAGTCCAACCTATGAAATATTGTATGAGAACAGAGGCAAATTCAGGGTCTTCATTGAGTCCAAGGTGCCAGCCTGACTCTACAGAGATAAATCCTATATTCTGACTCTGCATTACAGATACTACCACATCACTTTATTTCATGAAAGCATCTAATGTGGCCTCACAAATACTACACAACCATTCATGATCAGGGCTAGAGGATATCCATGTTAAAACAATGTTTGTGATACAGCAAGGAGTAACTCCAGCTATTTTAATAATGCTGAAACGTACGGAACTGTGCACCAGATTGTGGTCAATGAACACAATTTAGTGGAAACATCTGCTCTGAGCATATTGCAATCAAACAGGAATTGCACAATAGCATAGTATGTATGTCCAAAGGCTATGTAAAAGAAACTACACCCCAAATGCACCCAGTGTATCTGATTGTGATGGGTAAGCCCTCACACAAAAAATGAAAGTTTATAAGTTTTGTTGCACAGTTTCAATTGCTCATCATTCATAATGAATCATTATGTCATCGTGCTTTCTAAATACACTTCCTAGAAAAGTGTGCTGCTGTTCGTTTGTTTTTTAAAAAAAACTAATTGCTTTAAATTGCTTGGCTGTTTGTTTACTTTTGCCTTATTTTGTAATCTTTAAACATCTGCTAGCTGAGCAGTGCTGAAATTCAGGCTTTCAGGATGTCCACACATTTTTAGCATTTCAGAAGTTAGCCAGTCTGAGACAGGCTTGTTTAATTCATTAATTTGACACACTGAGATCTTTCAGCCAGGTATCAAAGATGACATTACTTTCTTTATGCACAATATTTTCTAACACATGAAATCACACAAGCTTGGATACAAATTTAGACATACTTGGAGAGTAGACCCATTCAAATACATAGGACTTCAATTAGTCAAGACTAATTTCCAATTCAGGGACGTGGGTGGTGCTGTGGTCTAAACCACTGAGCCTAGGGCTTGCCTATCAGAAGGTTGCGGTTCGAATCCCCGCGGTGGGGTGAGCTCCAGTTGCTCGGTCCCAGCTCCTGCCAACCTAGCAGTTCAAAAGCACATCAAGTGCAAGTAGATAAATAGGTACCACTCCGGCAGGAAGGTAAACAGCGTTTCCATGTGCTGCTCTGGTTCACCAGAAGCGGCTTAGTCATGCTGGCCACATGATCCGGAAGCTGTCTGCAGACAAACGCCAGCTCCCTAGAGCAAGATGAGCATGCAACCCCAGAGTTGTCCGCGACTGGACCTAAAGGTCAGGGGTACCTTTACCTTTTTAACTTCCAATTCAACTGATTTCAGTGGGTCTACTCTGACTAAATCTGGATCACACCGGACTTAGAAAGTTTGAAAGCTTTCCAAAACACCTGAAATGAAATGCTATCTGGGGGAAGCTGTATACAGTGGCCCACTTTTCTCCACCAAGTTGCAAACCATCAGTCAAACAAAAGCGATGCCTCTGCTGTTTGGAAAGTCAAGCAACAAAACATAACACCAAATCAGTAGTAGGAAGGCAATAACAGTGTTACTCTGAGCAATACTTGCCTATGTCTATGTAACTTTGCATGTGGAATGCTATTGACGCAGAAAGACAATCCATCTACTGGAACTTAAAACAAGGAATGGCTAGCATCTTCAGGGCTTACCACAAAATGCAGCTCACAGACCCTCCACAAGTGCATTAAGCTGTACTTCTTTCACTCATCATTTCTTTCACTTCTCCGTTGCATGGGAGAGTAATGCCTGACCTGGCACAAACTAGCAGGAATGTAATTAAACTCCACCACCAGAACAACTACATATGTGGAGCTTAATATTTCTTTCTTTCTTTCTTTCTTTCTTTCTTTCTTTCTTTCTTTCTTTCATCTTTTAAACTGTACTTTATGTTTACTACTGCTTATGCAGAAAAGGAGGGAGGTAACCCTGGACCCTTGTTGCGATACTTTTCTTTTGGAGGGAGGTTTGTCTACTCATGTTTGTGATTGGTGTATGCACCTGTGTGCTTTTGGTCCTGGGCCTGCCGTGTTGCAGCACTTTCTAGTCTTCTTTCGTCAAAAGTTACCAAGTTGGAGCATTGTGCCCACTGACTCCTCCACTCTCTTTTCTCTCTCTCTCCAAACTTCACCACAGACACAGATAAATGCAACATCCCAGGTAGCTGTGTGAATGTGTGGAGAGAGGGGGCGGAGAGCCTTTCCAGCTTGGGTGGAGAATCAGTGTGGGGGTGGGGAGGAGGGGCAAGTGCTATTTTGGAGGTGTGGGAAAGTCTGGCTTTGTAGGAAGTCTCTCTCAGGTGGCTGTAAACATATATGTGCATAAACACACCCACACTCACCTGCTCTGGGCCCTGAAAGCAGATCCTGCAGAGCGGCGTCCTCATGCCACTGTCCAAACTGCTCCCCAGGGAATACCGGTCTTCCGCCTTCCCTTTGCAGAAGTCCTCGGAGGAGGCGTTGCTCATCATAGACATGGGCTGCTCTCCCTCTCCTCCAGGACTTCCCCACTCCTCTTCTGGAGGGCTC
The DNA here is from genome assembly GCA_034641385.1 of Darevskia mixta. Classification (NCBI taxonomy): domain Eukaryota; kingdom Metazoa; phylum Chordata; class Lepidosauria; order Squamata; family Lacertidae; genus Darevskia; species Darevskia mixta. The sequence continues at coordinate 5,361,837 of JAWWNH010000001.1, read as the reverse complement.
GTTGCCCCCCCTCCCCCTCCTCCTCCACCTCCACCACCACCACCACCCCCGGCAGTCGGCGCTCTCCAAGGTCCCCTTCGCCCTCCATAGAGCGTGGTCAGCGTGTTGTTGTTGGAAGCCTGCAAGCTCAAGGCTTGGTCTCCACTGTTCATAGGAGGAAGAGGCGGCGGCGAGGGCGGAGGGGGCGCGGGGGGTCTCCTCAGGAGGAAGACCTTCAGGTCATTGAACAACATGCGGCAGCGGCACTTGAGGAGACCCTGGTGGCGCAACATCTGTCTGGGGATCAGCAATCCGCAGCAACAGTACCATAAAACGATCGCACCGGTTGGTATTAACATGTGCCTTCCCTTCCAAACAGGCACGGGTGGGGAAAAAATGGGGCCGGTAGGGGGCACCCAAGAACAAGAGGGCTGGATTGGTTAATTTCCGTTTCCTTTTCCCTGCTCCCACCCAAATTCACTGATACATATCTAAGAGCTAGCTAAATAACAAAAGTGGAATTTGTAGGAAGATCTTTTGGATATTTCACAGCAACCCCGTTTTAAACACACACACACACACACACCAATCATGAGGTTTCCTTTTAAAACAACAACAACAACAAAATATTGAATTTTCAAGCTCCTCCTTCCCACATCTCCTTTTTTTTCAATGAGCAATTCCACAATTCCTTTTTAAAAAGTTAAAATGAAATAGTTATGGAAAGAAGCCTTATCCACTCCAAGTGCTGGGTAGGATAGTTCGGGAAATGTGGTGGAAACTGATAACAATTGGTAACTCCAAAAAAGGAGGAAGTGGAAGAGGAATTCAAGTCACCAGAAGGTGTGGAGAAAATAAATATATGTGTGTATATGGTTTTTTTCCCAACAGTATTTGGCATGTCAAGTATTTCTCCTTATTACTAATTTTATTTAGTTGGAACGTTTTAAAAATGTGTCTCTGACAGAATATCAGCAGAGCAGATCATTAATAAAATGCAAAATTAGTTCTTGTTTCTATCACTATAATCCTTATTAATAGTAATATCAAAACTGATTTCATTGACAAAAAAGATGCACACATTTCTTGGGGAAGAGGGGAAAACACACCCTCGAAGTGAAATCCTCACCGACTTGAAATGTTACTTTATTAAAATATTCCCAATAGAAAATTTGAAAGTCCTGAAAGGAAGTGAGTATTAAATGGGGTTAATTTTTTTATATACCCAAATTCACTGGATTTTGTTTTCACTCCCCGTTCCAGGAACTGTCTGGACCACACTCACGCATACACACATTATTATTATTATTATTATTATTATTATTATTATTATTATTAAAAGGGGGATTGAGGAGGGGACATGGATCTTAGTAATTCCTCAAATGGTTTTCCCTCCTAGACTTTGGGGAGGAAAACAAATCCGTAGAAAACGGTTCTATCCTTTTCGCACGAAATTGACCAAGAGAACGTGGATCTTACATTGTCACGTTTCCTTTCCCCTTTCACAAAATAGGGACGTCATCAAACGCATTGACAGCCTGTACAGACCATTGTGGCTGACGCGGAGGAAAAGGTGCGTTCAGCAGATGCAGGGATCTCCTTTTGATGCATAAGGCTCCTTCTTTTCCGCCGCTACAACCGTCTCCAGTTTCATCTTCCTCTTCCCCTGTCCTCCTCCTCCTCCTCCTTCTCCTCCTCTTTCTCTGACTGTTGTTTTCGCTCAATGGCATTGACGCTCAACCATTGCAAGTCTTTAAAATAAAAAGAGGTGGGGGTGGGGGACCCCACACGTAGATAGTATCCTCGGCTTTGGGTAGGGGAAAAAAAATGAAAGCAGGCTTGTTAGGAATACGATGTGCCAGATCGAGAGAGGGGGTATTTTGCTTGAAGCTCCCAGCGTCTGGGCAGCGATCGGCTTCTCCCTTTCACCAGCCTCCCCTCAGCTCTCTCCCATCCGGCTTTCAGTGATGATGTGGCTGTTGCTACCTCCTTGGGATGCAATGGGAAAGGAGGATAGTTTTGCAGTGCAAATGGGGATGTTGAGGAAGGGCGGGAGCGAGGAAGGATGGGTGGAACGTGATTCTCTCTCCTCCTCCTTCTGCTGCTGCTCAGCCCTTAAATAAATAAAGCCAAGACAGAAAAGCAGCGGCGGGGGGGAAGAGCGAGCGAGCGAGCGGGAGAGGGAGGATAAATTCAGGTTGTTGCCCAGCCTTGCTTCTCTCCGCCCCCAGGGCCGGCAGTCGCTGTCAATAAACCGTTTGGGGTGGGGGAAGGAAAGGTCTTGCTTAGCATAGAAAATATGCCAGGGAAGCTGACGGAAGCAGCGGCGGAGGGGGGCTGGTCAGAGCTGCTGCAGTTTCAGCACCAAAAGGCTCTGGACAGCTCCCTTGCCCAGCTTGGCGCGCTACTGGGGAACTGACGCAACTAGCAGAGGGATCCGAAGAGTAAGGGGGGTGGGGGAAGGAGAGAGAGAGAGAGAGAGAGAGAGAGAGAGAGAGAGAGAGAGAGAGAGAGAGAGAGAGGTGTGCTCGTGTGAGAGAGGGGGCGGGGGAGAGACTAAGTGCTACGGAACTGTGAGCCGCCTTGTGTTAGCTTCCACCCTCCCCAGCAATAAATTAAGTCCTGCGAGTATTATGTTGATATGGTGAGGCTACTGTTTCCTTTGCTGCCTGTCTGTTCGTCTGCTCCGTGTGTGTGTGTGTGTGTGTGTGTGTGTGTGTGTGTGTGCAAAAAAGAGACGGTGTCTGTGGGTAAGCTGTAAGCGTGTGTCCCTGTATGTTTGTGCCTGGGAATTGCCTGCCTTCCACTTTTCCGCGTGAATGTGGAAAGGTGATCACTGTCTGTGCGCGTCTAGTGGGAAGGCAAAGGTGGCTCCTATTCCGCACGCCTCTCTCCCTGTATCTATGCATCTGTGAGTGTGCCATACATCTCTAAGAACGATCTCTACGTGGTTGTCTGTGTACAGAAGAGTGTGTCTGGGGCGCTGCTTCTCTGTTTTCTGGAAGCTGTGCTTTACGTGCGTGCACCTGTGAGTATTAGGAACACATTTTCTTTGTGTGTGTCGTTGGAATGTTGTGAGAGTAGGAACTGATCTCTCACCTGCACAGCTATGTTATCTATATAAGGTCTAGTATCCATTTTATCTGCTTTGCGGGGGAGGGGGTTGCTTTATTAGTTTATCTGCTTAACAAAGTGCAGTCATAAAGTGCAGATATCTGAAGGACAGCAACTCAATTTGAGCCAGGGTCTTTGGGAAACTAGTGTGGGTGTCTTGAATGAGGAAGCTATGCTTCTATAGATCTGTTTTCATTTGTGTGTGTTTAAGTGGACAACGTGTGTTTTGTTTCTCTGCATAATATGAGGACTTTCACCCCATCCCATCAGAATGCTTGTATTATTAACAGCACACTTGTGACACTGCACATGTGACTTGATGACCCCTGTTCTCAAGTGGCATGGCGTAATTTTGATCATGTTTCCTCATGAAACTTAACACACACAATAGCAGAGCCTCCAAGAACAACAGCCACTGATCATCTTCAGGAATACTTTCCCGCACACAGGAAATATTAGCTCACTTCACACATGAAGGGTTTCAGGCCACTTAGAATGAGATGATTTAACAAATATATTACATGTTTTGGCACATCAAGTGATCCATTCTACTGCTTGAGTTTAGTTGTTACTTCTAACAGGCTTCACTGAGATATCAGAAATGATGGGTTGTAATTTTAGGGCAAAGTCAGTACAGTCAGTAAACTGAGTTGTGGGTTGATGGGTCAAGGCTTGGTGGGCCAAATCAGGCCTGCAGGCTGCTAGTTCACCACCTGTTCTAGAAGATGTGTAATCCTGCATGCAGTTCAGAAGATTTCAAAGAGGGTAGTGGGTAATCTGAATCTTCTGATACACCCCCCCCCCCCGAGATTAATTAGCTGCAGGGATTTGATGGTTTACAGGTATGATTATCTAGATTTTCATTAATGCTGGGAGATGCTTTGCTCATTAAGAAATATATTAATTGTGTCCCATTGTGTTGTTCTCTTGAATACATTTCATTATCACATACCATGGTTCCATAATGATCGTGGCAGTGTGAATAATATGTGCGATAGATCTATCATCTTAGTATGGTACTGATTAAAGTATCATGGCTGCAAAGGATGCATGTGCTATATTTATACTCTACCTTGTTACAAAAGGTACACAAGGTAGCTCACATAAAATCAATATAAAACAATCAATCAATATAAAAATGTGACCTAAAAAAACAGTAATACTGTAGAAACAAACCAAGATGCAAAACTAAAAACCAAGTAGAGGAATACACAATAAAAGATTATAACAAAATCCACTTAAATTAATTCATATTTATCACACACCTAAAAGCAGGCCATGAGGGCTGCATAACCATATTCATTTCTCAGGTATCTATACGCTGTTTCTCAGCCAGCAGTGAAGAGTAACTTCTGCAGTGAAATGTAAGCCTCAGGCATGTTCATATGGAGGGATATGGTTCAGAGATATTCTGGTTGCAAACCATTTAGGGGTTTAAGCTTCAAGTGAGCATGGAAATGCACTGCTAACCAGTGAAGCCAACAGAGGAATGATGTAATGTGGTATGAAGAGGTTGCTACTGATAGAATCCTAGTGGGAGACAATTATTCACTCAATAAATATTCTTGTTCAAAACCAATTTTTCACCATTTATCAAGTTGTGTGAATAAGACAACTACTTACAACATGCCATGAAAACTTATAAGCTATCTAAAATAAAGTGAACTTGCAATGTCAGATTTTACTAAGTTCTTACAACTTCTTGACTCAATTTTTGTTTTTTCTTTTCTTTTTTGAGTAAGTTCAAGAAGAAGGTAGGTGAGTTCAACGATGTTCCCAGTAGCTATGAAGTGCAGATGGAAGACAGGGTGCCAGTGTTCTATCCCCGTTTCGCCCTAGCAGTCCATAAAGTTGGAGAGCTGCTACGGTATTTCGCTCCCGACAGGACTTCTTGCTAGGACTTCTGTTTGACAATTTGACCACTGCTGCTGGTGTTAAGTCACTGATGCTTTTAAACTTGGTGTGTGTGAGAGTTAACATGCTGTTCTGTATCAGTGTTTTATATCAATTATTCCAGAAAAGAGATAAGCAATGCTGCAGATATACACTGATATGCACATGGAAAATCCCACAGAGATTGTTCATATACACATAAGGCACACTCACAGATACACAAGTGGAGAGACCACTGTTGCAGTCAGGTCCTGCTTGTGGGCTTCTGATGGGCATCTGGTTGGCTACTGTTGGATAAGGGCTCTTCTTATATAGTGTTGTGGAGTCATTTGAATGCCCTCCCTATAGTTCTTTTGTACTTAGGGGTGTCCAGATAACTCCTTGCCTGTATACACATACTTACCGTACTTGCCAGCTTCCTTATGTGCTCTTATGGACCCCTGGCCCACATATCACAAAATAAAAATGGTCTCTGTGTAAGTGTTGATAAACTCTCAGCAGTTTAGGGCTTGGTCACTTGCCTTTCACCACTCCAAGAAGCAAAAATCCCATCACCAATGAACAATGCAGATAAGATTCAAATGTGGGATGAGATCGTCACGCCACTCATATCCGCCATTCCGGGCCGTTCATCCGAGGACATACTATTTTTCCTCCTGGCAGACCAGAATACCCAGACAACGGAGAAGGTAGCCAGATTTATTGAGAGGGCCATGAGACTGAGGGCCGCCAGCTGAATGACAATAGTGCCCTCTGCTTGAATTCATAATTAAGATCTCACCCATCTTGTTTTAATTGTGTTGTGCTGAATTTTGATTCAGCTCATTTTATTGGTTTATATAGGGCTTTTTACCAGCATCTGTAATATGTGTCTTTTGATGCAATGGCCTGTAGGCTATGCAAATAAAGTTTGTTGTTGTTGTTGATTCAAATGTCACTCAGATGTAATACTGGGCCAGGTCTCGCTTTGTGATACAAATGATCAATAGGCTTTGGTGAGAAGCAGCATGAAGTGGCGTGGAAGTTTATTCATTCTTCCCTAATGAATGGTGGAGAGGGGGGGGGGATCCAATTACTCAGCACAGCCAAATGAAAACAGCACGTGCAATTAATTTGCCACAAATAAGCTACACTTCAAACCACTGTAAAGTGTTAAACACTTTATCACTGAGAGTTGATGTGCCATGGGAAATCAAGGTTTTGTCTTTCACAATAGACCAAAAAACCAACCCTACGGAAATATATTAAGGATTCTTTAAGTTGCAGTTCTTGACTGTAAAACAGTCGTTTGATTAAAAACAAAAAAATATCTAAAGGGCTGTCACATGGAGGATGGAACAAGATTGTTTTCTCCTGCTCTGGAGGGTAGGACCCAAACCAATGGCTTCACATTACAAGAAATGAGATTCCGGCTTGACATCAGAAAAAGCTTTCTGACAGGAAGAGCTGTTTGACTGCGGTGGCCGTGGCAGACCTTGAGGCCCTGTGCAACACCAAAATTCAATGCTCCCAGCCTCTTGCCTTCCATTCTACATAATAGTTGTGGCGCCCCCTGCAGCACCTCCAAGGCTCTGCGCCCAGTGCAACTGAACCAGTCGCACTCCCCGAAATCTGCCTCTGGTGGTGGACTCTCCTTTCTTGGAGGTTTTAAAGCAGAGGTTGGGTGACCATCTGTCATGGATGCTTCAGTTGAGATTCCTGCATTGCAGGAGGTTGGATTAGATGACCCTCAGGATTCCTTCCAACTCTACAGCTCTATGGTTCTATGAAAAACAAAATATTAAGGAAACATCAAAATGACTTTTCTTCTTCTTCTTCTTCTTCTTCTTCTTCTTCTTCTTCCAGGAGACAGGGAAGTGGACAGAACCAAGTAGGATAAAGCTGGACTGGAGAGAAGACTGTCTTATTCTTCTGCAGTTTGGACTGCTGTAGCTCAGTAGTCCCGATAGATCACATGCCCTTCTCCAGGTTTCCCCAGCTATTCAGATGAAGTGGCTGGCAATCAAGGAAAGGGTCTTCTCATTGGTGCTGCCCCATGTATGGAATGCCCTCTCCAGAGAGGCTTACCTGGTGCCCATGCTGTGCAAATACTTTGAATTAGGTAGTTTGTGGAGTGACTGATGTGAGAAAGGAAAAAAGTAGATGCCTGCCGTCATTCCTCACATCCCGGAGTGGTTCAAACTATGACTTTCACTGCCATGGCTACTATGGCATCCTGACCTTAACAAGCCCAGCCTGTCTACTAAGCAAATCTCCTTTCTGTCCCCTTGCTTAAGGCAGTCCAGACCCAAGAACAGCTGAATCTGCCCCAACCACTACCTGGATGTAATGCTTAGCTGGTACCTGTACTAGCATTTGATGCTTGATGCACATAACAGTGCATGGACTAAGTACCTTTTAAATGCTACACCAACTACATGAAGCAAGCAAATCTCTACATTAAGTCACCACTGTGTGCTAAATCAGCCCTGGGAAAGAGAGAACACAAGGCGCATAACATTCTGATTTGACCCTTCAGGAGCAGAGAGCCGGGAGGCAGCCATACTTTTTTTAAAAAAGCATAAAGCCGCTTCTTGATCCTCCCTTCCTACACAAAGCAAACACTTTCCTCCACCCGTTTTGTTGCCTCCTCCTCTGTCAATAGCGGCAGAGAGCTTCCTTTTCCACTTAAGCTTCCCTTAATGGGACAGAGGCTGCCTTGATTGCTTTGTTCTCAGCCACATCCCCCTGGCAAGCCATCACTTAAAGATACTTCACTGAAGGCTCCTGACTGAACTCTCAATGATCAGGAGCCTCCTGCCTCTGCGAGTGTTGCCTTGCAGTAAGATTTCCCGTGTCTTTCCGGGATGAGGATGCAATTAAGGGGGAAAACTTGAGTGTGGTAATTAAGCGGAGCATCTCTGACAAAACCAGTGGGCAAAACGGTTTGGAGCTGGAGCCTGTTGCTCACCCGGATATATTCTGTCTGTAGCAGGAAGATCGGTGCCTGTTGGGTGGCTGGGGAGGAGAGCTGATAAAGGAAGGCAGGGCAGAATTAGTGGGCTTAGTGGGGTCGAAATGAGCAGAGAGCCTGAATACCTGACAGAGCATAAAATGACCTACAGGAATGTATCAGTGCGGTGGGGTGGCAGAATGAAACACCATTAAATCAGAGCCAGCTTGCTGCAGTCTCAAAGCTGGAAAAAGTGTTATGTGCAAGGGTGGGGTGGGGGCTGTCAACAGGTACATATGCCAGGAGCCAGAGTCAGGAGTAAGACTGAAATAAAAAACGCAGGTGTCAGTGAAGTTACATTTTTTTTTTCAAAGAAGCAAAACAGTGCAGGTCTGGTGGTCACAGCAACCCTTCCCACTAGGTCTTGCCCCAATGAAGCAGTTGTGACAGGGGTCAGCAACTTTTTTCAGCCGTGGGCCGGTCCACCGTTCCTCAGACCATGTGGGGGGCCGGACTATATTTTTTTGGGGGGGGAATGAACGAATTCTTACGCCCCACAAATAACCCAGAGGTGCATTTTAAATAAAAGCACACATTCTACTCATGTAAAAACACCAGGCAGGCCCCACAAATAACCCAGAGATGCATTTTAAATAAAAGGACACATTCTACTCATGTAAAAACACGCTGATTCCCGGACCGTCCGAGGGCCAGATTGAGAAGGCGATTGGGCCGCATCCGGCCCACGAGCCTTAGGTTGCCTACCCCTGAGTTGTGAGGACTGAAGTTTCCTGCCTTCCCACCGCTCTCTAAGGCTCCTCCCCCAGTTCCTCCTCCCCCAGGTAAAAGAGTAACTGCTTTTCATAAAATTCTGCACACAGAAGCAGAATGTGTTTAGGAACTTGGTCACATGTCCTTAATAGCTAGCTGCAATCACATCCACTGCATTTCTAAGAGTCTGTTTAGTTTTTTGGTCCCTGGGAACGGTAATGGGAGGTGAAAAGTGGGGGGAACCCTCACCAGATTCAGTCAGATACGGTTGCAAGGATATCTTGTGAGCCTCTCTTTTGGTGTGTTCCAAGGCTGTCAGGAAGGATTTCACTCCCCAGAAACAATCTTTATTTCCCTCCATTTCCTCCAAGGGAATCAAAGGCTGAGAGACAGGATGCTGGCTTGTGTGCGGATGTAGCCCGGTCCAATTTCCCCAGGAAAAAGGCTCACTGAATGGATTTTGTTCATAAGCAGGGTTTGAGGGCCAACTTGGATGATACAGAAAACGCATGATTGCATTTGCAAAATTTTAATAAAAGCAACTGTGTGACGGACCCTGATCTGGAGCAGGACTGTGCTGCAAGGGAAGAAAGCACTTACTCTTCCCAGCACTGTTTTTCCAATGAGTTTCACTCCTTCTTCCGTATCAAGTTGCTGTTTGTAATTTGCACTGATCACAGCTCCCGCCCCCAGGGACAAAGAGTAGCTTTGGGAGAGGTGCTGGTCAATGTCCACATTAGCCATGGTCTCTATTCCACCCCCCTTTTTTAATGCCATGCAAATATGATCATCATGTATAATCATAATGTGAGCAAGGATTCTGGCACCACCATCCCTACTGCTTGGTTAGATGAGATGCAGTGAGATTTGGATTAAATTTAATATATGCCACCTCTCCATTAAAAATGGCACTCTACATAGCTGACGGTACAGGCTAGTGAGGACATGGGCCTTTCACTTGTAGTGAGCTAAGGCTTACTAGTTTGATTCATCTGAAGTTCTAGCTCGGCAAGCACTTTCTTCTGGCACAGGTGTGATGGAGTGTGTAGGATGATCGGTGGCAGGGAATGAGAACCTGGAACTCTCCAGGTCTGGTTTGGGCTACACCTCTCAACACCTCTGAATACTGGCTATGGCCGCCCAGAGTGGCTGGGGAGACCCGGCCAGATGGGCGGGGTACAAAAAAAATTATGATGATGATGATGATGATGTCAAAATCCAGCAGCATCAGAAGAGTCAGAGTTTCCACATCTCTGTGAAATGGGAAGAACACAAAAAACATAAGAAGATTCTGCTGGACCAGGCCATTGATTTTCCACCAACCAGGTGCCTGTCAGGGTGTCCCTAAGAAGAAAGCTCTGACCCCCCCCCTCTTTTTATGTAACATGTACGGTAAAGCTGCAGACAGATGAGAGAGTCTGCTGTTACCGGTAAGTGCATTCATCCCACATAATTGTGCCCCTATCCTCAGGCTTCCAGTTTTCAAGGCCTGAGCAAATATCTGTACTTGAAGTTTGCCCACTGTGCTGCAGAAGATCAGGGACTCGTGGCAAAAATGTGATTTTTAAAAATTAAGTCATCCAACATAACCAAGTATGTCTTTATAAAAGGCCTCAGGTTGGCTCCAAAGACACCAAGCCAAAGGCCAAATGCTTGTAACTACCCAAGCAATGTAGTAATTATCTTAAAAGGCTGGTCCTCAAGGGACCTAGAATTTAGGGATTAAGTAGGCAGAAAACACTGAGAATCTGGATACTTCCTGAGTATTATTTATGTAGCTGACCTGCCCCTGATAATTTTAGCTGAAGTTCTTAACTATGCAGAGCTGCAGTTCAAGCTGCCTGTGGGATAATAGTACAGTGGTACCTCTGGTTACATACTTAATTCATTCCGGAGGTCCGTTTTAAACCTGAAAACGTTCTTAACCTGAAGCACCACTTTAGCTAATGGGCTGCGCCGCTGCTGCCCGATTTCTGTTCTCATCCTGAAGCAAAGTTCTTAACCCGAGGTAATATTTCTGGGTTAGCAGAGTCTGTAACCTGAAGCGTATGTAACCTGAAGCGTATGTAACCCGAGGTACCACTGTATTTATGTACATATATTGCAGAAGGGGCAATGTCAGTGAATGCACCATAGCTGTATGAGGCAGGGCCTGCCCCTAACATTAGACAGGGCCAAGTGTGCTACATGGCCTGCCCTAGACATCCCTAAGCTAGCCAGGTGCAGTGGAGGACTCAATCCCATGACAAGGGTTGAACTACTATTAAATGGCCTCTCCATACCTAGAATGGAGGGGGAAGCACTGTCTTGTCCTTTACCTCAGGCAGCAAAAATATATTGGGCAGTGAATAGAATAGAGCAAAGAGGAGCTCATCTTGTGACCTTCACAAGGGTCCAGCGCCAAGGGCCTTCTGGCAGTTCCTACACTGCGAGAAGTGAGGATACAGGGAACCAGGCAGAGGGCCTTCTCGGTAGTGGTGCCCGCCTTGTGGAATGACCTCCCACCAGATGTCAAGGAAATAAACAACTATCTGACTTTTAGGAGACATCTGAAGGCAGCCCTGTTTAGGGAAGTGTTTGATGTTTGATCATGTTTTTAATATTCTGTTGGGAGCTGCCCAGAATGGCTGGGGAAACCCATCCAGATGGGCAGGGTTTAAATTTATTATTATTATTATTATTATTATTATTATTATTATTATTATTATTATCATTATTATCATCATCATCATCATCATCATCATTATTGACAAAATGAGAGGTGGTTAGTGGCCTCCTCTGTTGTTCTATGTGTGGTGATGGAGGTAAGGAGGTTCCATCAACTTTTAAAATGCACTTATTAGGACTTAGGGTGGACTGTAAGAGGTTACTTCAGTCTTGTTCTTTTTGACACTACTTCTTTATTGCTCCATGCAACAACATGCTGTGGCTTTTTCTTGTGGGTTAAGCTTCAGTGAACTACTAGAGCACAGTTTGTGACTGGAAAAAGCTTACACTACAATGTATCTGTTCGTTCCTATGGTGCCAGTTGTGCCGTTTTAACTACAGCAGACTAACATGGCTACCTTTCTGGAATCTACCCTCACAACAACCTTGTGACACAAATTAGACTGGGAGACAGTGACCACACAGTATCTTCCAGTCTTGTAACTCTTGCAGTGCAGTCAACTGTCTGTCAGAGTACACTATGGACCAAACAGCCTTTTTCCTTTTTCCTTATCTGGCGCACCTTAAGGGCATTTCACATCCCCAAACCAGAGATGTGGTCCTTGTGGCCCTCTAGATGTTGTTGGACTTCCAATTCCCATCAGACCCAGCCACATGATCGAGAGGCAGGTCTGATGGGAACTGTAGTCCACCAACATATGTAGGGCCAAGGATTCTCTATGTATGCCCCAAACAAAGTATATTCTCCCTACTCTTTCTTTTTTTATATAACATTTTTATTAATTCTTTAACAAAAAAAACACAATAACAAATACAATAAAAACCACAAACAAAGAAAAATATACACAAAAACAATGTCGAATCCATAAAATGGGTGTCTCCGAACCCCGTGACTTCCCTCCCTCCCTCCCCCACATCTGGTTCCTTAAATTTCCATTTCAGCTGCATATCATTTCTACTCTAAATTATTATTATTTACCTCAGATTTCCTGTAATATTTCTAAAATTACGAGTGTTCTTAAAATCCTGCCAATGTATTAACCTGTTTACAATACTCTAGCAAATACATAATAAACATTTCCCATTCTTTTTTAAATTTCTTGTCATCTTGATTTCTGAGCTTTCCGGTTCATTTCGCCATTTCAGCATAGTCCATTAACTTGGTTTGCCAATCTTCTTTGGTCGGGCCTGCTTCCTCTTTCTATCTTATTCTCTCTACTCTTTCAAGGCCTTCTCCCCTTGACATTCCCACTTGAATTTGCAAAAGACCCAGCTCTCTCTGTCGAATGATGATACAATTTTGTTCTCTCTTCATCATCCATCTGTATCAGTAGAAGTTACTCTGATATCGTTATATAAGTATTTTTAGTATTTAGTATTTCAGGATACCCTGGCTAGTCCTTCCTGGGTCTTGTAGTAGACCGGAAAGTGCAGCAAAGGAACTTGAAAATTAGGCTTTACATCTCTCAGGCGTCTTGTACACTCATATTCTTATTCCTAAGAATCCCAAGCGGCCTGACCATAACCACACGTTCAAATTTCTGTGAGATTTTATTCTAACCCTTGATAGTGGTCCAATCCAAGGTGAAAATCCACACCTAGCTCACACCGCTACTTCATTTGCCTCCTGACATGCACCAGGAGGGGGCAATGTGAGCTATCCCCATTTATAGGGAGGGAAAGCCTAGACTGGGAGAATTAGCATATGAGATAATGTTTCTTTCTGAAATCCCCAAATATCCCTATCCTGGGATTTAACATCTTGGGCAGCCCATATTGACTCCTGAGCAGTGGCATCTCATTTCTAGAACAGCAGGCAAACACACCAGACTTTGCATAAATACAATGCAGGCAGCTCTAGTCGCTTACAAGCCAGATAATCGTCTTAGCTTCATAGTAACAATAGAGGCACCAATTGCTTGCAAAACATAGTTCTGACTCCTTCCCTGTGGAGGAAGGCTTCTTGGGCCATTGCTGAGTTTATTCCATCTGCATGGTATTAAAGGCACAGAAGCCCCCTCTGGCAGAAAGGTGGCCAATGTATTTGCAAGCATCTGGCATAGACACTGGATTTCACCAAAAGTAGTGCTAATTTGAAAGATCCCCCTTCTAGCAAAATTTCTATGGGAAATGAGTTCTGACAATGAAATTTCACAAGGCAGTCAGACTGAACTTCCCAGGTGTCAAAAAAGGTTATTTATGTGTGTCACTACTGCGGCCTGTGTTTTATTAGCCCAAAAATGGAAAACGAGCAAGGTCCCAACCAAAGAAGAGTGGCAACTTAAGTTGACAGAATATACGCAGCTTGCAGACTTAACATAGAGAACAAGAGAAGAAGAAGAACATGCCTTTAGAGAAGATTGGAAAACGTTAATTGAATATATGGGAAATAATTGTGTACGTACTCAACTTGGATACCACCCTCCTCCATAATCCTTGGGATATACAGTCAAGTACACAGCACCCCTCCCTTGAGCGGAACAATGATGGGTTTCCCACCCTCGGGAAGGCCAGAAGGCAAGGATATGCATAGATAGTTTTATTGTTCTTTAGGTGGTGGGTACTTAAGGTGTTGGGAACTTGATCTGATAACCGGGGTGTCAGGAATCCAGTTCCTGGCTTAATAACACAGTGAGCGTAGTTCATTAAAGGATGATTTATTGTCAAAACAAACAGATAACTCTGGATGGCTCTAACACAGCCATCACCATCATTAATCATGATGACCCTTCCAGTGGCAGAGCTTCATTCTCCGGCACCGGGGGCGGGGAGTAGGCAGGGCAGGGCCGGCATGTGCCCCGGGGGTGTAATTCCCATTCCACCTTAATAACAGACTGAGGATGGAAGATAGTCACATGTCTGTATAGTGATCCAGTGTGCTGCTGGGAACTTCCGTTCTTCAGTCTGTACTTTCTCTTTCGTTTCTGAACATGGAGGTGGCTGCTTTCTTTGTCCTCATGTTCAATTAATAAATGCTTGTAAATATGCTTCATGCCAGACTCTGAGGTGCATCTTCTGCTGCTGCATGGATTGGGAAAGAGTGCTTAGCTTCCTGGAGCTAGGTCTCTGGTTTTCTGCTGGTGTTCCAGGGGTTTGAAATTCGCCCGGCAGCTCGGCCGGGGGTGTATGGGCCAGAAGGGAGCATATCCTTTGTTCCTGTTTCCCTGGACAAATCACAACAGGGCACACCACCCAAAGGGGCGTGGCAAACGTTCTGGGGGTGGGGCACGCAGCCTGCGGGGGTGGGGTGCCCAGCACGGGCGGGGGGCAGTCACAATGGAACCCCATTGGGATCGCGCCAATGCGGGTGGGGCGCTCTCCCATCGCCCCCCTTTCCTCCGCCCCTGGACCCTTCTGAAGCCTGCTTCCAGCAAGGCCTGAAGCAACTGAACTTTTTCCTCCAATGTCTTTTGCCCTGCTTCCTATCCTGTAGCCCTCCCAGTCGCCGAGACCTGGGACTAAGAGGGTCAACTCCTGCCTCTTCCTCATTCTCTGAGGGACTGTTTCTTTGCTCTTTCCTGCCTGATGAACTGCTTCCTTCTCTATTTGTGGTATTTTGCACTTCTCGAGAGCATTGGCAGGGCTCCAGCTCGCCCTCTGTCATTCTCTTATCAACTGCCAGTAGCCCCCACAGACTACGCCGCAAGCAGTGGGACAAGCCTCTTTGCAGATAGGACTGAGACTGCAGGAGCGTGCGAGGGTATGCCGAGGCCAGGCAAGCCCAGGAAGCCCCAGAGCATACACACCAGCAGAGGGCGTGAGCCGCTGGCCCCAAGAGGATCACGAGGGGGAGGAACCTATGCAACTGGGTGCCACTAGGGCGAGGCGTTTCCTGGAGTTTCACCAGCTGAGAGGGAGAAATGTCGAAAGGAGTGGCTGTGTTTTGTTTGAGGCTCAGTGACACACTTGGCATGACAGTGTGCAGACAGGAAGACCCGGGGATCCCTGTCAGGGATGAGTGTGGACCCAAAGCTGGAGCGCAAGGATGCGTTGCCAGGAAACTACCAGTCCCAGCCCCTTCCAGAGGTCCAGGGCTGGGAGAAAAGACTGGGAGAAGGGCCTCCACAAGGACCAGTGATTCCGGGAATTACAGTGTGGGCCACGTTATGACTCCCGGTAGGAACAGTGAGCAAGTGTGTACACTCATAGACTCTGGAGCATCTACAGCCGTCGATTGGTGCCTTCCCTGCCTGGCAAATATGCCTCATCAATGTGCATCATCGTGGTTGGTAGGTAATGGCAGAATTTTGAAGGGTGCTGTGGGAGTGGCTGTTGGTGCTGCTATGTCCCAACAGCTGTTGCTGTCTATTGTATTTTAATATTTTGTTGGAGGCCGCCCAGAGTGGCTGGGGAAACCCAGCAAAATGGGTGGGGTATAAATAATAAATTATTATTATTATTATTATTATTATTATTATTTGGATTACAACTCTATTACACTGGTGTAAACCCTGGTGCAGCAGAAGCCCAGAATAGCAGCAAATAAAATCCGCTCATATGTCAGCGACTGATAAGACTTGTCAACCAGTTCTTCCAAGGTCTTCCTAAATTATAAAGCTCCAAAATGCAGGCCAAAAGAGAGCAGGTCTGGGAAGAGCGAGCCATACAATGGGCACCACCAGTGAAAATGCAGCTGCTGCCCTGTCATTTGATAGGGCGTCCACTTGACCTCCTTCTTGACATGGAATGCTCTCTATTGGAGTCTCCAGCTCCAGTACAAAGAGCATAAGAAGGGAGAGCAGGGACCTTGAAGTTCCCAACAGCTGTTAATCAACCAAACAAGCACACAGGTCACCTTTGTCACAGTCAGGACGCCTATGTCCTGGCCAGGCCTGCACCCAATCTTGTTTTTGTACAATCTTGTTTGTTCTCAGTAACCAAAATTGTATTATCAACATATACAAGCAGGAAAGTTGTTTTCCTTCATTTGCAAGGAATCGTACAAAACAACGTGGCACTAATAAAGAAAAGTTCCAGGGTGGCAACAGAAAGCAAACTAAAAATGCTTTTGCAGTTCATCAAAATTATCCAGCAATATCAAGTTATAGGAAAACTGGTGCTATTAACAGTAACCCTTCTAGTGGGTTAATTGGTTCGGCAACTTCCATGCACATGACGTGTGTTGCTAATTATTTCCCCAAAGAGTTAAATGATAACTAACCAGAGGCAGCTACAGTTGCAAATGGCAACAAAATACTGTATCTGTGAAAGGAGGAGCAAGTTTGCTCAAGTGTGTTGCAGGTAGAAATACTGTTTGTAATGAAGTGAGAGCAGTAGTTTACTTGCTCGAATTAACAAATAAGAAAGTTTTGAGAATTGAAATGCTAGAATAAAACGGATTACTTCATTGAGAAGGGGATTGTAAGAAAAACACTGGGGCCTAATTTGAATAGCAGAGTGCCTGGTATCTGGTGGGCAATCTCATCCTTTATTTCCACACTGTGGCTGCAGACCAAATCACCTGTCAGGAGAGTTATGAGAATCAGGTGAGGGTCAGATGCCTTGTCAATCCCAGCAGGTATATAAGAGGACGATCGTCCTGGCCAGGCCTTTATCCTGGCCGTAGCATGAGGCTCTTGGACGTCTATCTCCCTCATGCCTCCGTCAGCTGCCATTACTCCCCCACTATTCCTTCCAGTCTGCTTATCTGCACCCTTAACTCCATATTTTGGTGCCCAAAGGAACTGCAGGTGAGTCCAGTTCCCAGGCAGGAAAGTCTATCTTTCACACTTCACAGAGCCCTGTTGGTGCCTGCAGCATGCACTGTAAATTGCCCACCGGCAGAGAGTGGCCTTGGGTACCAGGGAAGGCAGCAGTGGGAAGGGATCCTCAGAGGGATCCAGAACTACCTGTGGAAGGTAGGAGGCCAGGCTGCAGGTTGGTAACTGTACCTCATCCCAAGGGAAAATAAGTATCGGGATCAGTTCAGGGTCAGAGGAACTGCGTTTTGTCTTATTTTATTTGTGCCCGGTGGTGTTTTCCTTTTCTGTGTTTGATTTAAAGTGCCTTTTGTGTTTAAAATCCGGTTACTTGTAGATATTCAAGAAAACATTTGTTCTTTGTTTAAAAGCCCAGTCTGGTGCTGTGACCACAGAGTCTCCCCTGCTCTGCCCACTACCAGTGCCTTAAGGGGGGTCCTGGGAGGGAAAAAGCCCAAAAATGTACAGGTGCCAACTCTTCAGGAAAAACCCAAAGTTAGGGGTTTTCATCTCCAAACCATAGGAGTCAGCCAGAGGGGTCTCATTGCCCCTCAAGAAAGGCATAGGGAAGTCAGTGAGTGGTGGCAGCTACTGAAGAGTGACAGAAGCCCATGTTTATCCAGTTGAAGATTTATTTTTATTTTTAGATTCTAATCGAAACATGAGTAAAAGATTTGAAAGTGGTGCTAGCAAGCAGAAGAGACAGAGACTCGAAAATGCTATGATAATGAAGTTAAGACCAATCACTGCTTTCGTGCATCAACCACTCATTGAAGCAACAAGAGCTGACAGATCACTCTTTAAATCTGGTGGGGCTGTTCAGCTGTGGATTGCTGCCTTGATGCAGTGAACTGTTTTGCCATTATCAACGAAATTTATTCTTTCTTTTCATCCTCCACAAAGAGGTAAAGGTAAAGGGACCCCTGACCATTAGGTCCAGTCGTGACAGACTCTGGGGTTGCGGCGCTCATCTCGCTTTATTGGCCGAGGGAGCCGGCGTACAGCTTCCGGGTCATGTGGCCAGCATGACAAAGCCGCTTCTGGCGAACCAGAGCAGCACACGGAAACGCCGTTTACCTTCCCGCTGCAGCGGTACCTATTGATCTACTTGCATTTTGAGGTACTTTCGAACTGCTAGGTTGGCAGGAGCAGGGACCAAGCAACAGGAGCTCACCCCATCGCGGGGATTTGAACCGCCAACCTTCTGATCGGCAAGCCCTAGGCTCTGTGGTTTAACCCACAGAGCCACCTGCGTCCCCAAAGAGATAGGCAGTTCTAAAACCATTTTTGCCACCTCTGTCTAAAGTGCCTAAATATTTGTCAGACACTAGGTAGGACACACACGCAAAAGCCACAGAAGCTGTTTTGGAAAGTTACAGTGCTATCACTGATGCTCTCAGTCATTTGTACTCTGATGTTAATGGAAAAGGGAAACCAGGCTCCAAGCTAACAATCTTCTGCAGAAAAGAATTGGAAGAATTGGAATTTGTGTTTACGCTGCATTTTTGGACCCATGTGCTAGCAAAGCTCTTCAGAAATCAGACCTGTTTTCTGAGTTCTTGAGTTCTTGTGCAAGTTTGTACAGTTCACTTCTGGATTTTTTAAGGAAAATTATAGATGATTTTGATAAGCTTGAGAAACAAGCAAAAGCCACTTTGCCAAATGTCAACTACAAAACAAGGAGAGTGATTAGTAATTAGCAAAGGACTAGTAATTGTAGTAGATGATTTTGAATTTGAAGAAATCAGTGGATTTTGAATTTAGGGTGAATTTAGTTCCAGATTTTGTTTTGTCTTCATAAACATTCACATATCCAAAATTGTGAAGCGTGCTGAGTTTGCTTGCATGCAGAGCCGTCTTTTCCATAGGGCTTAGTGGTGCGTTGTGCCAGGGAGTCAGCCTCTCAGGGGCACCCCAGCGAGCAGGGGAGCTGCACGGCTTTGCCGGTAGCTTCCCCTTCCCCTGCCAGCTGCGCCCCGCCAATGATATGGCTGGCGGGCATTCGCCTCCATGGGAGGAGAGCGATCACTGCAGAGGCTTAGGATGGAAGCAGTGCCCCTCCAACTATATGGGGGGTGGGAGCGCAGCTTCCCTCCCAAGCCTCTGCAGGGATTGCTCTCCCGCAGCAGCATGGGGGAGAGTTGTGCCCCCCCCCCCATGGCTGGCAGTGCGCAGCTTCACCCCCCTATCCATGGTAATTTGGGGGCGCTGGGCAGGTATTTGTACCCTAGCGCTGCATCTGCTAAAGACGGCCCTGCTTGCATGCAGAAAAAGTGAGAGTAAATAACACTATATATCAAAATTAGGTATAAAGGCATTCAGCTCCTTAGTGCTTTTTACTCTTACTTATTTCCTGATCACCCTCTAGTCATTGAAAGCAGCCCTTCTTGGATGCAATCATTCAAATAAATTCCATCTCGGGCTTTTGCTCTATCTTCTCTTTGCAGGATCAAACGCTTTACAAAGCAATCCTTTTCTTGCCCCAGGGACTAAACCTTGGCTACTCACCTCCTGCCATGCCAGTGACATCTCTTTGGAAAAAATAACAGCACACATGCAAAGTGCACTGCTTTTATGAGCACTCCTGTTATCGCTTGCTGAGCTTTTTTCCTGGAATAAGCATTGTTTAGTATCTGTCAATATTTCAAGCTGATCTATGCTAGCTATGTTCTTCCCATCTCGCCCATTAAATGGAAACTTAACATGTTCTGATCCCAGAGCAACCCTTTGTAGGAGAGAATGCAGGGAGCAGATAACACGTCAGCTTCTTGGACAAAATGGAAGTGGAGTGGAAAGAACGTTTCATATCTAAATACTGTCCTTGGAACAAGTGGTGTGGGCTGACTAAGAAACCATCACAGAGAAATTCCACCATCCTACCTATCAGTTGTAACTTTTTCAACAGGGAAGGGCCACACAGAGGCAGGTGGAAGATGTGTGGTCCTCAAATTTATGATGTTGGCTGAATATTAATCAGTGTGTATGTGTGACATGTGGTCAGACAGCTCCCACAAATCACTCTCTTTGGCCATCACTTGTAGCCGAGTAAGATTGTCTTCCATAAACATGGTTTCAACAATGAGTCCGTAAGTGACTGTGGAGGCCAATTCTGGATCCACAAGTCCTTCCACAGTGGGGACATTGGTTTCCAGGCAGGAGTTGATCACAGTGTGGGTTTGCCAAGCATGCCTTCCTCTTAGCACGTTTCTCCCTTGCGTCCTGAGTTCGAGTGTCTTCAAAGCCCATGACACCTTTGGTAATGGCTGTTCTCCAACTGGAGCTCCCACAAATACCAACCCCACAGTAGGGTAGAAGCAGAGCTGACAGTGGCAAGATGGTCCCAGAAAGCTCATGCAGCTTCCTCTCTGGTTCCTTTTTACCAACTGGTTAAGGCAATTTTATTCCAACAGGTTTCCCCCCCTTGATAAGTACCTGATGTTTTAATTACACAGTTCCTTCATTTTTATTTTTATTTTATTCATTGTATTGTTTTATGTGATCTTGTAATTTTGGCATAAATGCTGCATATATATGTTTAAGGGGCACTACAAAATGCAGGGTTTAGAAGCAAAGATCACCAGTGTCAAAGCAATGATTCTTCAACATCAACTTCATTGGGCTGGTCATGTTGTTCGGATGCTTGATTATCGTCTTCCAAAGCAACTACTCTATTCCCAACTTAAGAATGGAAAGTGAAATACCAGTGGACAACAAAAGAGGTTTAAAGATGTTCTCAAGGCAAATCTTTAAAAATGTAGTATAAGGGGGAAAGCTCAACTTCCGGTAACTGCTTTATGTGTGGGCTCCATAGCATAGAGTCCATGATGAACGTCCATTTCTGCATCCCATTTGCAGCCACCCTGTAACATGTAACAGAGAAAGGTCTCTCTGTGTGTATATCTGTCAATGCACAAAGGTTGTCTGCTCTTAAATAAATAATCCCATTAATGTTTCCCCATGACATCTAACATCTATCAATCTGCCTTCTTCCTTTTTCACCCTCTTAGCTGCTCATTTTCCTAAAGCATTGTCCATTTTAATGTCATGTCTAATCTCTGAATCCATCTGAGATGGTCAGTAGTTGGAAGATGAGGCCTATATAATTTGATGCTGCTTATTTCTGCAGGAGTTAGAATTGCTTTCATCCGATAATGTTTCATAAAGATGCAACATTTATTTAACTGAAGAACTTTTACCCACTTTTCAGTCAAAAAAGGCTTCCAGAATGGGTTGCAAAGATGATGACAATGAATTAAACACACACACACACACACACACACACACACACACACACACCCCTCAATATGATGCACAGGATACAATAAAACAGCTGAAAAACACTTAAAAACAGTGCAGAAAAGAAGAGCAAATAAATTTAATGGGGCTACAAAAGGTGGAACAGATGTGTTTTTGTGCAGCTCTGAATCTGTTAGCTATCTACTATGACTTACACTAAAGTTCCTTAAAGAAGGCGGATGACTTTTCAAACCTTTCACTTAAGGAGGGTTTCTTTTTTTAAGTGAGCTTTCAGAAGGGCATATCTTAACCATGAGTGACCAACTTCTATGGACCCCCACATTCAGACCCCTTTATCCGCAGAGGGAAGAAAAAAGTTCCCTGCAGCAGCCCAATCCTGTCCACGTTTACTCGGAAGTAAACCCCACTTACTTCAACGGAACTTTATTGAAAGTAAGCGTGTAGAGGAATTGCAGCCATAGGCCGTATTAATCCTAAAAGTTTACGCACTTACTAAGGAGTAAGCCCCATTGACTATAGGGCGATTTAATTCAGAGCAGCCTTGCCCAGGGTTGTGCTATACGTAATAAGAGCTAAGCGGAGGTGATTTCACGCCGCGGAGCCCGCAGCAAACGAACGTGGCTTGAGTGGGTGGGGGACTTCATTTCCCATGGTGCACCGAGGCTCGTTTCTCTAGACCACGGTTCTCACGAGGCAATGCGCGAGCGGAGCGGCGCGTTGCCTGATGGGAGTTGTAGTCAAGAGCGGGGAGGTGGTTAAGAGGCCTTTTAGGGCTGCCGGCGGAGTTTGGGTAATGATGAAATCCGACGGGGACGTTTCCCAGGAACTGAGTTTGCTTTGGGCTTTGTGGGCAGAAAGAAACGTGACTTTAGTTGCACGGAGCGGCTGAACGACAGCTTAGGGGAAGAGGGGCGGGGGTGGACAAGAAGCATTTGGGGGAAAGGGAGAAGATGTGGATGTAGGATTTTGGGGCGGGAGTTTTGGTCGAGGCAGAGAGAGAGTGAGCGAGGAGCAGAGGGGGTGGGAGTCATTCGGTGGGGCTTGGAGCATTGGGGTCGCGCCCCACTTTGTGAGTGAGAGGCGTGAAGAGCCCCCCGGGGAACTGAAGAGGATCGGGCAGTGGTCCGAAAGTAAACCCCACTTTGGACGGTAGGAAAACCAAGCGAGAATCTCGTGGCCTCTTAAGCACCTGGCAGAAACTTCTTGTCCAAGAAAAGTGCATGCCACAATAATCGACAATACTCTTTCCAGAGGAGGGGTTAATTGTTTTTAGCTGAAATAGTTTATCACAGCTGCTCCTCTTTGGAATGAGTTGTTGGGTTGAGTGGCTGAAGTCTTAAGAGGTTCAGAATTCGTTTCTGCTTGAGCCCAGTGGCAGGCGTGACCATCTGGTATTTGTGTCAAGGTGGTATTTGTGTCAAGAAGCTCTGCGCTTGAGTGGGTGAAATGTTTTGACTTTTAAAGGCTTGTGACTTAGAATGGAGACAGATGTTCTGTTTTTCCCCAGAAAGCCGAAGGTGGCTTGAAAGAGGGATGTCAGTTGCTTGCGGTGCATAAGGTTGTTCCTGCTTTAGTTTCTGGTAAGTAGACTTTGCAGGGTTTGTAATAATAATAATAATAATAACAACAACAATAATAACAATAACAACAACTTGTACCCTGCCCATCTGACTAGGTTGTATCATTTTAAAAATGCTTTCAATTTGATAAACCCCAGCTGTATGTACAAATCTATGTGTAAAACCTAGTTAAGAAATTTAGCTTCATATTGGTCACTTTAAATTTGCTAAAGATCTATTGGATGTCAGTAGCATTAGCATTGGCTTTTTTCAGCTGGAGCCTCTCAAGTGGGTGCCATTGCCATTCTCAGAGAACTCGGGAGGTGTTATGGTGAATTTTGGCATCTCTTAGCACTGATTAGCGTAAAAGGTTGTACCTTGCAAAAATCCTGTTTGTGTCACCTGAATTGGATACTTTGTTGTTATCTGTAAAAAGTTGTAGATACCGTAGCACTTTTTTTGTGGGCTAGCTGAAGTTGATGGTGGTGAATGGTGGGAACCCACCTACAGTAAAGTTTGCTTCTATTTGAGGCAGTGATCAGTGTTTCCAGTGCCTTTTGTCTCTAGCTACCGGTAAGTCTTGTTGTCTCTAGAGCTATCGTTTAAGAAGCACGGGGATCGCAAGTGCTTCTTCTGCCATTGTATCTTGTTTGTCACTGTAGGAAAGTGGTTTGGTTCATATTCCTTCTTTTTGAATTCGTTTCAATCTGAGAAAACTTTTTTTCTTTAAAGGGCTGCATGATTTGATTTGGCACCGGACCAGATTGTGTGAAGAGGTTTACCACATATCCAAATGATGTCTCATTTCAATTGTTGTGTGTAGAAAGGTATGCAGTATTGATGGGGATGCTGGGAAATTTACATGCCCAGTCATTGTGAGAGATAATCCAGATTAGGTTGGCCAAGGGAAAATCAACCAGGTCTGACACTAAACCAACAACAACATTGTATGACTCAGCCCAGCATTTGGAGATGACATTTATGTAACTGTGCAAAGGATAACCAAGTGCTTGAAACAAAACTTGGCAAGCACATACCTTACTTGTTTGAGCAGAAGAGGTAGAAACAACATGCTTATTGAATTACCTGGTTGGTGTGATTTCTGCCCATATTGTTTTCTGCTGAACATGATGAATGAATAATTCCCTTTCTTCACCTGGTATAAGTTTCAGTATGCTAGTGTAGTACTCACACCTGTTCATGTACATGGCCAATGTAGGTGACAGTTTAGGTTCATGTTTAGGCTTGCGGACCTCATGTGTCAAGACTCCTTAAACTAGTCTTAAGATGCATCCCAGTGCTTGATTTCTATCATGGGAGTTCTAGTCTGCTCAGAAGTAAAATGTTCAGAACTAGAGGCCTTTTTCCTAATCTCAGATTCATGTGAAAAAGATAGTTGCATTACTCAGGTTAGGCCAGATGTAATTATATCAGTTGCACCTGCAAGTTGTATTAAAATACAGATACATCTGTATTAAAATACAGATACATCTTGGGCCCTTGGAATAGGAAAGGGAAGAAATGGAAATATATGATAGAATCTCTTGAAATAGCTGTTCAGTGTCTGAAGTACCGTATTTTTCCATCTATAAGATGCCCCCATGTATAAGACGCCCCTTATTATTGTGGCAACAACCAATCGCCTGTCTACCCTTGACACTATCCGTGTATAAGACACCTCCTATTTTTTGACATTTTTTAAAGGAAAAAAACCTAGTCTTATACACGGAAAAATACAGTATATCCTGTGTGTGTAGCTAAATATTAAGTGGTCTTTGGTGAAACAAAAATGTTTAATTGCTTTTAGATTAATTGATTAAAATCTCTTTTCAATCATTTAGCAAGATTTTCCTAATTGATCTGTAGAGCAGTTTTTTGTTTTTGTTTTAAACAAGATGGGTTGGTTAGAACATGGTGCTGATAACACCAAGGTTGCAGTTTGATCCCATATGGGACAGCTGCATATTCCTGCATTGCAGGGGGTTGGACTAGATGATCGTCAGGATCCCTTCCAACTATACAATTCTACGATTTGTTATTCATTTCCTGCATTTATACCCTCTCTTTCCTCCAAGAAGCTCAAGGCATTGTACATGGTTCTCCTCCCCTTCATTTTATCCTCACAACAACTCTGAGAGCTAGATTAGGTTTAGTGGTAATGGCCTGCTCAATATCACAGAGGGAATATGAACTGTGGTCTCCCTGGTTCTAGTCCAGCACTTTACTTACTATAGCATACTGACTGTTTAATACAAGAACTTATGAATATAGCAGATGGCAGGCACTTTCTGGGAAGAGGCACCTCCCATTTCTCTCACAGGCAAGAAGGGAATGACTCTTCTATGATTAAAGGTAAAAGGACCATTCGTTCCAGTCGCAGACGACTCTGGGGTTGCGGCGCTCATCTCGCTTTATTGGCCGAGGGAGCTGGCATACAGCTTCCGGGTCATGTGGCCAGCATGACTAAGCCACTTCTGGCGAACCAGAGCAGCGCACGGAAACACCATTTACCTTCCCGCCAGAGCAGTACCTATTTATCTACTTTCACTTTGACGTGCTTTCGAACTGCTAGGTGGGCAGGAGCAGGGACCGAACAACGGGAGCTCACCCTGTCGTGGCGATTCGAACCGCCGACCTTCTGATCGACAAGCCCTAGGCTCTGTGGTTTAACCCACAGCGCCACCCGCGTCCCACCCTTCTATGATTAGGTCTAGTATAATAACACACACACATATTACCTAAAAGCCACAAAGTTTTTATTCCAGTGCAAATTTTAAACTTATCAGCCAGCTATAACACCTTTGTTTCCCCCCCACCCCCATCTCCAGGCAGTTATGTAGACTTCCAGTGACTTCTTAACAGAAGATGTCATCTGGGCTCACAGAAGAACAGAAAAGGAAGATTGAGGAGAATAGGAAGAAGGCTTTGGCAAGGAGAGCAGAACGACTGGCAGCTCAGCAGGGTGTCGTTGCTAAGAAGCTGCCTGACTTGCGGACGCTTGCTAGCTGTCAAGGAAAACTGCAGCAGCCTTTGAAGAAGGAAAACCACCACACCAGACATCACCTCCAGGCTTCTGGCAACCATGTGGCGCTGGGGAATCTTCAAGTGCCACACAGTGTCCATAGCTCAGACCCCCAGGTGTCCATTTTGTGTGGTGCCCAGCAGAGGGATTGTTCAGAGGACTCCAGCCAAAATCTAGGCAGGCAGCTGAACAGTGCTAAGCCGCTCTCACCAGTGGGGAAAAACTCTCTGAGTCACCCTCATGGGCATTATTCTGGCCTGAGTGCTCAGGAGCAAGGTCAACCCATCCAGTGTAGTTCCAGCACATTGCAGCCACCAAAACGTTGTGCAGAACAGCATCAGTCTACACTAGACGCTAGTAGGACGCTTTGCAAAAATGAAGGCACACCAATTCGGCAAATATCTCCCAGTGGCATTAAGCATATGCCGCCAGTGGACACCAGTGGCATTGTCACCAATGACAGTGAAATGCAGGCAAGTGCCAGAAATCCAGCCTGCGAACTCACTGCTGAAAAGGAAGGTAGTAGCACGTTGCTGTTCTACGGCACAAAAAAACTCCAGACTCCCGTAGAAGGGGGCAGGCAACGGAAACGGCCCGTTTCGGAGGACACAGGCAACGTAGCTGAGACACAGAAAAAAGCACATGACGGCCTCAAAGGGATATGTGTCAAGCACTCCGATGACCGTTTCCGGGTTGAAATAGGATATAATGCCAAACTGATCGAACTGTTCAGGAGTTTGCCAAGCAGAAAATACGGTAAGGCGGCTGATTATTTCCTGTGCCTCTTGGGATTTGCCATAGCTGGGGTTGTGCTAGAGCTTGTGGATAATGCAAAATTGCCTTTATTTGTATGTTCTGTTTTTTTTAAAAAAAAACAGCAAGGACCCTAGCCCTCATGTGTGTGAGGAAAAACCTGAATGAACTGCAAGAATTAGGGAGGTGTGAGGCAGGGGCGTAGCGTGCCGCTTGGGTACCCGGGGCGGCAAGCCAAGCGGCACCCCTGGGGGCGGGGCGTCGCTCCGTGCGCATGACGTCACAACGCGCATGCGCACGGAGCGACTCCTTTGCCCCATGCCGCGGCAAAAAAAGCCACTGAAAAAACCCCTTTCAGCGGGTTTTTTTCGCCGCTGCGCTCCCGGGCGGAGCTACGGCGTCGGCATGGAGGAGAGGGGCAGACCAGAGCCAGAAGGGGTGACACTCCTCCATGCTACTGGCCCGCCCCTCTCCTCCATGCCGGGGCGAAAAAAACAGCTGAAAGGGGGTGAAAGGAAGACAAAGCAGGCGCTTTTAAAGTGCCTGTTTTGTTCCCCCCCCCTTTCAGCTGTTTTTTTTTGCCGCTGCCGCGGTTCTCTCCCGCGCTCAGTTCTCTCCTGCACTCAGAGAGAGTGAGTGAGCCAGGCAGGGGCAGAGAGCTGCGAGTGCGAGCGCGCCCCCCCCCAGATGCTGCGCCCGGTGCAGACGGCACCCCCTGCACCCCCCACGCTACGCCACTGGTGTGAGGTTAGGGTGGGCTTCTGAAGTAACATCTGGATCCAGCAGTGTGTAGAGTGGGGCTCCCATAACCGTTGAGAGGTCTCTAGTCTCTGTAGGCCCATTGCTTCTCAGTTTCTCATGAGCTGAAGATCTGGTCCTGACGCTCCTTTAGACAACCCCCCACCCCCAGTAGTGGAGTAGAGAAGAGTGGAGCTGGAACTTATTGTCCCTCTCCTTGAATGATGAGTGAGAAAAGAACACAGGGATTCAAGCTGGGAAGAGAGCCTTTTCACCTTATCTGCCCCTTTCTCCAACATTTTCTTCACTCAGGGGGTCAGGCAGCAAATGGTGGTGGTGGAGGAAGAAGCAGGAGCACCTCCAGATAATGGGTAGGATCCCAGACTATGCCATCAGCACAGAGTTTTGGGAGCCATAGAATCCTGGGTTCAGTTCCAGTCTAGGCCGTGGAGCTCTGCAGGTTTCTTAATGGGTTTCTTTCCCTAGAAAGTTCAAGGCGTTTTTATATCAACTGGCTTGTAATGTGTGACACCTAGTTTTATTGCTGCCAGTTTTGATGTGTAATATTGTTTACCCCTGCTGCTGCTGTCAGGTTATTGGTGTGTGTGTATGCGTTGAGTATTGATCGTATTGTATGTTCTTTGTAATGCTTTTAGATATGGTTTGTCAGTTGTACTTGTATTGATTATACAACAATTTTCTTTTATTATGTCGTACAGTGCCCCGAGAACATCTAGTAGAAGAGCACGTTATTATTTACTTATTTTTGGGTTCTGCCTGACAAAGTCATGCTTGGAACAGATCCACTGTAATAAACATAAATGGCTAATTTATATTCCAGTGGGTCTACTCATAGTATGAGTTTGTTGGATAGCAGGCTTCTAGGCCTTTTGCCTAAGGTCATGCAAAAAACATTCAACTTGTTAATTAATCTCTTAAGGCCATTGTGACGGTGAATTTGATGTGGGGTGGCCATCGCAAACCACTGATTTTGGGTGTAATGAAATGCCAGAATAGATTTATTATTACTTGTCTTCTTAATGCCAGGGAGGGGCAGAGTGGCTTGTGGGATGCCAAAAGAACTCCATCAGACTTGGGTACTCTGCCAGTGTGCCTTGCCTTGGTGAGAGGTAGGGAGGGCAACCTTTTACTGCTCTTCTCAAGCAGTAAAATGTCTTGCGCCAACCCTGATTAGAACTCCTGTTTGAACATGAAAGAGAAATGGCTTCCCATTGCATTTGAAATTCCAGATCTTCTTTGGCTGTCACAGGCCCGCATAGGCTATCATTCTGTGCTGTGTTGTGCACATGTTAAGTCAGGGGTAGACAAACTAAGGCCCGGGGGTTGGATCCAGCCCAATCGCCTTCTAAATCCGGCCCGCAGACAGTTCGGAAATCAGTGTGTTTTTACATTTGTAGAATGTGTGCTTTTATTTAAAATGCATCTCCAGGTTATTTGTGGGGCATAGGAATTTGTTACACACACACACACACACACACACACACACACACACACACAAAAAGATATAGATAGATAGATAGATAGATAGATAGATAGATAGATAGATAGTCAGTCTGCCCCCCTACAAGGTCTGAGGGACAGTGGACCGGCCCCCTGCTGAAAAAGTTTGCTGACCCCTGTGTTAAGTCTCCTTGCTGGTCTTGGCCTGCTGTAGTTCTGCTACAATTATTTCCGCATGCAGAATCCCATATATATCCTACCTCATGCTCCACATATGGTTCTCAGCCTGACCTGATCCTCCACATGTCAGCACTGCCAATGGGGCCAAAAAAATGAAACTTCTCAGTGGTGGTGTCAAGGATAGAACTTTGGGGCAGAGGTCCAGGATCTGACTCAGTAGAATGAGCAGGAGGGACTCAAAATGCAGCAAGACTAGCCTTCCCACAATTTGTAATAAGTGAAGTAATACAGTCGTACCTTGGTTCTCAAACTTAATCCGTTCTGGAAGTCTGTTCCAAAACCAAAGCGTTCCAAAACCAAGGTGTGCTTTCCCATAGAAAGTAATGCAAAATGGATTAATCCGTTCCAGACTTTTAAAAACAACCCCTAAACCAGCAATTTAACATGAATTTTACTATCTAACGAGACCATTGATCCATAAAATGAAAGCAATGAACAATGTACTGCAGTCACACAATCAATCAATAGCTGCACTGGGTTCCACACAGTCACAAAAACAACAAAAAAGAGCCACAAAAACGCAAAAATAAATAGCAAAAACAGACAGACCTCAGCGTAACACTCAAAATGGAAGTGTGGCACTCGAAACGGAGCACGTTCGGCTTCTGAAAAGAGTTCGCAAACTGAAACATTTACTTCCGGGTTTGCAGTGTTTGGGTTCCAAGTTGTTGGGTACCAAGGCGTTTGAGAACCAAGGTACCACTGTATACATTGCCATCTAAACAGGAGATTCCCTGTCAGGCAATTAAGTCCAGGGGCTTCAATCACGTGACTGGACCAGTGGAAGTGCTGCATAGTGCAACGTGTGCTGCTATGCTAGTGTAGGAATTCTGTGCGCAGGTGCAACTTGCTGTTTCTGAATACATTAACAGACATTTCTTCTCCAAAATGACTCTCTAAATTCTGCTTTGTTTTAGATCCTGCAACGAAGATGTGGAACTTCAGTCTGGAAGACTATAGCCATCTCAGTAAGTCATAAGACAATTGACATGCATGTTGGGTACAGAATGAGTCGGCACAAAATCTGGGCAACAGAGCCTATGGTTTCTTTCTAAATATGATTCATAGCAGAGAAAAAGTAGTTTATATTCAAAATTTGGACTCTAGATGTACAAGTGCATTATTATACTAAGTGCATTATTCAAAGCTAGTCCTACGCACAGTAGACCCACTGAAGTTAATGGGCATTACTAACTTAGATTCCTTAATTTCAATAAATCCACTCAGAGTAGGATTTAGTTAAGTACAACCCTAGATCTTTCTCATAAAAGAGATGTTCAAGAGCTGTTTGAAGAAAATTATTATTTCGAAAAGAAAAACATTGTTTACTAGAGTGCAGTTTGAGATTATTATTTTTTTAAAAAGAGGTTTTTGTAGCACATCAGTTGAAAGTTCAGAATGCCAGCAAAGTCTTTGCTCTCCAAGTGTAACTCAATGCACAGAGGGAACAGTCCCTGCTGAGTTAGGAGAATAACTGAATGTCTTCTGAGCTTCCTGCTCTGCTTTTCTTCTGCATCTGAAAGTCTCTGGTGCCTTTTCTCTCAGCTGTCTTCAATGTTCTGCTTTCCATAGGCAGTTGATTCCCCCCCCCCCCGTCCCATTATCCATTTGTTCTTTTTTTTCTTTGGCCAACCTGTTTTTATCTATAGTGGAACAAGCAGAGCAACTTCCCTCTGTGACTTTGACACCTCTGGAAGGAATGAAAGCAACCTCGCGGGCCACCGAGTCATCTTCTGTTGGTAGAAGTCCTCCATTGAGGTCCCTCTTGAAGACATGCAGTGGCTGGCAGAAACCATCGGCAACCATCAGAGGGAAATGTGTGCTGATCTCATACTCTCGGTTCGAAGTAGACATTGGCTATGCTGACAGCGCCATAGGGGTGTTCAAGCAGTTGAATTCCAGGAATTATGGTGAGTGATCTAAGCTGATGCCTTCACTTCAACAGTGTAGCCATGGTCGCTGAAGCTTGCATCTTGTCTTTCCAGGTGCTATTTTTCCTCTGGTTACCTTCCCTACATAATTTGTCTCATGTACCGCTTGTAATAAAAGCAGGGAGTTGGCAGGCATTTGTCAGATACAGGATTGAATTAAAGCCATATGAAAATATTAGGCAAGACATGTCAAATAGGGTATATTTTATACTTGAATTCTTTTTTAAAATATACATTTTGTTGCTTTTTATGTCGTTCCTTTGACTGTTTTTGATATGTTGCGTTTCGTTACTCACATTTATTCATAAGTCATTTTTTAAATTTAATTGCAATGAAAATATAAAAAGCAAAGAACAAGGAGTTCTTAGGTTAATGCGTTCCATTGATGGCATTTTCAAATAGCATGTTTGTATGTGGCCTCATTTACTTACCTGTAATCCTGGTTGTTGATGCCAATGTTTTAAAGCCCTACCTTTGTGATCAGGTCAGCATCCAGTTTGCGAATGCTTTTCGGAAGGCGAACATCCGACTCGGCTTCCACGGCTTCCAATTAAGTGCAGGAAGCTCCTGCAGCCAATCGGAAGCCATGCCTTGGTTTTCAAACAGTTTCGGGAGTTGAACGGGCTCCCGGAACAGATTAAGTTCAAGAACCAAGGTACCACTGTACGCTTAGTTTTAAATACAGTTAGTGGAGATCTTCAAACTGTGATTAATGAAGTTGCCTTGTCTCCATTAAAAGATTTTTTTTTTAAGTTAGGACAAGAACTGTAAGTTGTACTGCGGTAAAATTTATCCAAATGTGCAAAATATACATAAAAAATAGAACAAGGACTATGTAATAACAACACAAAACAAGGACTATAGTAACAACACGAAGTGGGGAAAAATAGCAGCCGAATACATATAGACAAGCATTGTCCAGTTGTCAAAGTGAAAAATGAATCATCCTGTAAATAACAGGATATCAAATATTACACACAGTGAATATGGAGGACAGAAAAAAGAATTTTGGCATTGTAACCTATTTAAAACAATCCACCTGCTTAGTTGTCACGAACAATTTGATGCTGGTGAATATATTCTTGTTTGCTAGAATTTCATATAAGGTTGATGTACTTTGTACTTGCTTATTTCCATATTATGACTCTTACAGATATGAAGACTAGAAAATGGAATTTTCTCCTGGAGGACTATCTAAGACTAAGTAAGAAGCTGCCTCTCAGCAGGTTTTATTCTTTTGGAGGGGGGTTACTCACTTAAAACTAAGTTCTTAGAAATGGTCTCTTAAAGGTACTTGACATGGTCACGAGTTTCACTTTTGCCTCTTCTGATGCTTAGCAATGGGGATAATGCGCTCACATTGAAACTCACTTATAGGATGGCATCATAACCCAATATTGTCTGTGTGAAAAGTAGACATGTTTATTAGTATTTGCAGCCTAATCTTTTGAGTGTCTTCTGCATTTGGAAAGGAGAATCTGTGGTCCTCCAGATGTTGCTTGCCTCCAACTCCCATCAGCTCTAACCAACAAAGTCAGCAGTCAGGGATAGCAACATCTGGAGGGCCACAGTTTCCCCATCCTTGTTGCACACCTTCAGTATTGAAGGCAGTTGCAACTAGTAGAGCAGCTGTTGTTCCTCTGTAGCTCTAATGGGTAATTTGGCGCAGATTTATTCAAAGGTAGGAAAACTTCCATCCTCTTTGCTGAGGTGTATATGTTTGTGTGTATTTTAAAGCCACCCTATCAGGGTTTTCTCCTGGCCCAGAAAGATAGGAAGCTGTACATCATCCTAAAACAAGTCTGGAAATGGAGAATGCAGTCAGATATTTCCTGTACCTTCGGACAAATGTGTCAAGTTCTTAATGGATTAGTTACAAGGAAATAGCAAGCAGGCCTTTGTAGATGCTCTCATAGCTGCTCTCAGCCCTGGTCTAAAAATCCAAGACCATAGCTGTCAACCCTCCCATTTTTTGCGGGAAACTCCCTTATTCCAATGCCGTTTCCCGCTGCTATCCTGGATTGTTGATATCCCTTAAATTTCCCAGATTTCAAAGGAAGCAGCTCCTCTCCCTACCTGCCGGCCAGGGAGGCTCCTCAGCTGCGTTGCTCGGCTGCCAATAAGGAGTCTGAGACCGACTGGGGGTGGAGCTTGCATGCCTTGTGCAGCCAGACCCTCACGCCCAACCAGACAGCCAGCCTGCCTGCCGTCTATGCGCTCGCTCTTTTGCTCACCCGTTCGCGCGCAGCCTCTGGAGCGCAGGGTGGTGAGGCTACTTGGTGCCATTGCACTGCCCTCGCGGCATCCCTTATTTTCAAATCCGAAAGTTTTGGGAAAATCCCTTATTTTCAAATCCGAAAGTTGACAGCTATGTCCAAGACCCAGGCTCTACAGAGTGTGAATGAAGCAGCTGGCTCTATGCAAGCGGAGGCCTGCAAAATAGTGTGCCATCATGAAGGGTGCATTGTTTGGGCAACTGGGGGTGGGGGAGATTGCTTGGTGGGGGGACTGAATTCAACACTACACTCTACCCCTGCTCACTATCTCCTGAACAGCTGCTCTGCAATTACAGTTAATTAATTTTTTTCTATATGTCTCTGTGCATGTTGCTACAGCTGCTGGATTGTGCTGTGGAATGGGGTGTGAAATACCTACCTGGGCGCTCTTTTTCTTTTATTTAAACCAGCTAGGGGTACAAATACAGAAGCTGGATTCCGTGTGCATGGCTCTTAGTTCCGTTGGTACCACTGTCACAAGGAGTCTCCAATCCCCTAATATGGACTTTTCTACCATAGCACAATTTCCTTGTATCTTAACAGTTTTACCTGTTTACACACTTGCTCAGCTGTCATAAGATAAAAGGTCACTTGGGGACAAGGGAGCGGGGGAAATGTTTTTTGGATGAATCACTCAAACTACTGAGACATCCTGATTTTCCAAGCTTGTCTGCAAAACAGCAGCGATGGCATAATTGCGGCAATTTGCTAGTTTATAATTCTAGCAAGTAACTTTCTGAGCGTAATAACAGTGCAGGACTCTGTTTCAGCAGGGAGAGGCTTCTTTCCTTGCTGGAGGAGCACAGATTAAACCAAAGGGTGCATACTGAATAGCCTATCCTACAAGCACAAATAGAAATTCTTCCACATATTTATATGCTTTCAGAATGAAGGATTTTGCCTGGGTAGCAGGGGTCTAATCTGCTGCCTCCGTTCTAGAGATAACCGAAATTAACTGTAGTTTGCAGTCAATACCCAGGCTCTTATAACGTGAGTGCAAATCTGAGTCTGCTGAGTGTTTTGTTTTCACTGTCAGAATTATGTTCCAGTCTGTTGATTTCCATATTTTAGTGATTTTAGTTCTCTTTGAAAGGAAAGGCTGCTTGCAGGATTTTGTGTCTTTTTATTTGTTGCAGTGTTTAATACATCGTGGCAATCAAAATGATTGCTGTGTCAAGAAAAAAATTAGTGTCAGTGCTAGTTTAAGATGGACAGACAGTGCTTAATCCAGAGTCGTTATATTCAGCATTTTTGAAATGAATCATTTCGTCGTTTTATTTTTAGAAGAGGAATCATTTTAAGATATATAAACACTTGGTAATTCTCACTATTGCCCACTCCTGATATGATTCTGCTTAAAAAAATAATGTCTGAGAAGACAGTGGTGGGAAGCAAGAGATGTAGGGGACTCTTTCTATTGGTGGTTTGCAGACTGAGATGCTAGTGAATTATATTTCAGACCGTTTCACTTTAGTGCTGTGTTCAGTTCAAATAAGTAGCTATATAGGTGTTTCGTAATATTTTCTCTCTCTTTCACACTTGTGTGTGCAGTTCCGCACAAGTGAAATGTAATTATGAAGTTTGGTACTCTGCATGGAATTCAACATTATAGTGGGAGTCATTTTAGAAAATTGAAAGTTCCCAGTCCTTATTCATGTGAAATTAGGTTTGAAACTGTGTGGGCAATGATCTGTTAAATCTCAGCAGTTGGTGGCATGGATCAATAAGATTTCCAGTGATCGGTGTGTGCAGATTCAATAGCATAACTTTTATGCTTGCCAGAAAAATAATAAACTATGCAAACTAAGCAGAGCTGTGCAAACATGCTTGATTTGCATAACAAACAAACTTTGTTTTGTTATAGAACTTGCCAAAATAAACCTGAGCATTTTCTGAAAGTACTGCATCACCTTCTTTCTTTCCCTAGCTCTCTGTTTATATTATGTACTTGTACATGTGTCTATGCGCTTTGCTTAGAATGGCACTTTTCATGAAGTCAATTCTTTATTGGCTGATCGACTGCAATAAAGCATTTGATTGAAGAACCCATTCTTGGGGAAAGTAATCTTTTTCTGTCTCAAAATGAAAGGACCATAAAGTATGTAAGTAAACGTTCAAAGGAGGGTGGTCTAGGACTCTGCATAAACAAGGCATCTGTTTGTGTGCTTGTTCAAACTTAAGTGAAGCTTGTTTACAAATGCTCCTAGGGACACAAATCCTTCTTGTGTGTGTTCCTTTTAGCTGAACTGGTAAGGAGCCTTCCAGCAGTGGAAGTGGAGCCATTGCCTAAGCCAGTAATACAAGCCTTTGCTGCTCAGTTTGAGAAGACTGCCTCGAAGGTTGCTGACATTCCAGAAGCAGACCTTTCAGGACTGGATCCTAAACTTGCGGCCAGCCTCATGCCATTTCAGAGAGAAGGTGTGAAGTAAGTCAAGCCCTGGGTCTTCTGAAAAACACACACCATTTATTTAAAATGTTGGCACTTGCGTTTAGCTTGAGAGTTGTTATCCGTCGTTCCCCCACCTTCCTTTGCTTTCTTGCTTTACCAACACAATCTGGAAGAGGTAACTTGTATCTCTTGCTGTTGGACCCACATTGACACATTGGGGAGGCAGGGACTTCCAGGGTCCATAAAACGACACATGAAAATAAAAACAAAGCCGTGAATGGCTGGTTTCTCCCTTGCTAATTCAACCCTGCTATTATTACTTGAAGAGGATCCTTTGAGATATCGAAAGCTGACATTCTCAGGGAACAGACTCCTGTACCAGGAATGTGTGGAAGGCACATCACCTTGATTTCTAACTATTCTTGCTAGCTACTCCTTCCCCCGTGTAGGGAGAACAGAGTCTGCTGCCTTTTCCACTGCTTGAGAAACAGGCTTACTAGAAACCGCAGTTGGGATCTTTTTCAAGGCACAAAGTACTGAACTCTTTTGATGCAAAGGCTTTGCTAGACTAAAATTCCCATCATCCCCAACTGCTGGTCCTGCTAGCTGGGGATGGTGGAAGTTGTAGTCCAATGACAGCTGGGGACCCAAGTTTGAGAAACACTGATTGAGATGGAAGATGTATTTCTGGGATCTGAATCTGGGATAAGAAAGTGGGGTTTTTTTGGAGGGGGGTGGTCTGGTATTTAACTTAGAGCAGGGAGCTGTGGCCCTCCAGATGTTGCTGGGATACAATTCTCATTATCCTTGAACATTGATAATGCTGGATGGGGATGGTGTGAGTTGGAGTCAACAACATCTGGAGAACCACATGTTCCTCAACCCTGCCTTAGGAGAACATCTGGAGAACCACAAGTTCCTCAACCCTGCCTTAGGAGAACTGAATTAATTGTGGAAATGGAAGCAATAACCCATTGGTCTCTTTCCCTCCCCCTCTCTTTCAGTTTTGCAATTGCCAAAGAAGGTCGTTTGCTCCTTGCAGATGACATGGGCTTAGGGAAAACAATCCAGGCAATCTGCGTTGCTGAATACTATCGAAAAGAGTGGCCTCTGCTGGTGGTCGCTCCTTCCTCAGTGAGATATACATGGGCGGAGGTAATGCCTGCATTTTCTCAACTCCTTTTTAGTCTTCTGTCTTGCTTGTCTTTCACATTCTGAGAGAGGCACAGCAATTGTTGGTGCCAATGAAAAATGAGACAATGGGGGCAGAAAGGAATGGTGCTTCATGTTAGTCCTCAGCTTTGAGGAGTTGCAGCAGTCCTGTCACTTGGCATCCCTCCTTCACTGTTGTTTGCGATCCTCATTCATAATTCCAAAAGGAGTCTTCAGAATGGAGATCATGGAGCTGAGAGCCCAGTTTAGGGGTGAAAATGGGTATATGGAAATATATGGAGATTCCTTAGTCTCTTTGACTATTGCATAAAACTTTACTTGCCAAATGCAGGGAGAAAACCTATTCCCGTCTTTATTTATGAAAAGAGCAGCACAGGGATTCCGTTTGAATAGTTGCCCTGGACTACTTTGTCCTGAAGTAAAAGTGTTTTAATTTAAGAATAAATTGTGTTTGCTTGTTTAAAAGCATATTCAGTATTTTTTAAGCAGGCTGATTTTGACCATTGCTTTGGATGTTTTGAGGCTTTTTGGTTTTTTTCCACAGATAGATTGGCTTATAAATGCTTAAATAGCTAAATATAATGATTTATAATCCTGGCAGGAGATAAGGATTGACAAAGCCAACAGCTTTGTGAGATGCCTCTGGTCTGAGAATCAGGCTAATACTAATGTTCATTTATGATCTCAACATAGCTGTATTTATCTTAGTAGTGAAAATGAATAGAACAGAACAGGGCTGTTTGAGTGGAAAGACTGCTGCTCGCCATAAGCGGCGGAAGCCATAAAGTGCAACTGCTGTTTGTGGGTGAGCACCATAGCCAAGCCAACTGGACTGCAACTTCTTCAGGGACCTTGACAGGCTGGTCTCCAGCATGCTTTGTGCTTAAAGTTCACCTGCCTGTGAATGCCTCCACCCACAACTTCGCTCCCTGTTCTGTCACTATGAGATAGGTGTCTCATGGGGGGCAACATTCCTAGCATGACACCCACCCAGATGTCAACCTAGCTCTCTGTGGAGTGCTCATCCTTGTGGTTGTACCACCTCAGACTGCGGAGATGGATCACATAACAGATTGCTTTGAAAGAAAGGAAAGGGAGAAAGAATGTTTCCTCTGAAACAAGGCTAAGTTGGGAACGCTTTCCCCTTATGCTCTAGTTTCCCTGTATGCAGTCCAATGTCCCTTCAGCCCAGGCACAGACTGGCCACTTGAGTGAGAATTCGGTTTCTGCAAGGAACATAATAGGGCGAGTAGATACCTTTTTAATTAGATACTTTCTTCTGGGGGGTAGGGTGGGATCCGGAATTGAGTCCCCAATTGGGAAAGGCTCAGTGGCAGAGCATCTGCTTTGATGCAGAACGTTCCAGGTTCAATCCCCGACCTCTCCAGGTAGGGCTGGGAGAGAACCACTCTTGGAACTATGGTGAGCTCCTGCCAACCAGTGGGCGCAATAGATGGATCAACGATCTAAGTTGGTATAAGCAAAAGAAAACAGATTGCTGTCAGGCCAAACACACGTTTCTTGGCACAAATGGCAACAGAATACCTTTCAGGTATATTTCAGGTGCAACCAATTAACTTTGTGTGCTAGTATAACTGAGATACAGCAGGATTTGGCATTAAGATCAGGGCAGCAGGAATTTTTTTTTCCAGTGAGGCTTGTATGATCACAAGATTGGTAAGCAGTAATTATTCATGTGCTTTATTATCTCAAGTGATTATATCAGTGATGGCTACCCTTGACACTCCAGATGTTTTGGAACTACAACTCCCATCATCCCTAGCTAACAGGACCAGTGGTCAGGGATGATGGGAGTTGTAGTCCCAAAACATCTGGAGTGTCAAGGTTAGCCATCACTGGATTATATTATGGCCATAGTAGCTTTTGAAGTATTTTTGTTATAACTTTTATTGTATTAATGGAATTGATAATATTAGCATGGCCTTATGGTTTTAACATGTCTGTAGATGGTATATTGAACAGATACTAATTATTGTTTCGTGTGTTTGGCCTTAACTAGAATATGCATAGACACTGATGGAAGAATGTACCGGTATTTGGAAGCGGGTCTCCGTCTGTTTTTGCTCATTAACATTTGATGCTGAATACACGACTTTTCACATAAATTGAATTTTCAAATCAGCCTTTTCGTGCACGTTTTGGTTTTCTTTTGCATGCCTTGTTTTTTTGTGCATTCTGACTTGGTATAAGGCAACTTCTTATGTCTGTATCAGGCATATTACCTGAGATACAGTACAGTGCAGGCTGACTAGTCCTTTGTGGAACTCGTGTGCAAAACAGTTGGTGCAGATGCAATGTTATCCCCAGTTTCCACAGAAAAACATTTCAAAATCATGTGTGCTGGGGGGATGAATACAGTTAAGGATTGTATAGCACTTAGCAAACTTTTGAAAAAGTGCCGTATGAACAGTGCCAACTGTTTTTGAAAGGTGGCTGTAAGCTTTAGGCCGTTTAAATATAAAAAGATTTTTTTTCAGCTCACGTCTTTTTCTTTCTTCGTTCTTTTTGCTGCTTGAGGCTTTCCACAGGTGGCTTCCTTCCTTGAGCCCAGATGCCATCAGTGTCATAGCAACGGGCAAGGACTGCCTGTCGGCAAGATTGATAAACATTGTCAGTTTTGACCTTCTCGGCAAGATGGAGAAGCAGCTCAAAACCACCTTCCGAGTTGTGATTGTTGTAAGTAGGGCTTCCTGCTGGGGGAGGCAGGTGGCACAGTTTCCCTGGGCCAGTCAAAGACAGAGATGGGGAACGTGTTCAGGTCTCAAGACATGGAAGGCTCTTAAGCTGTAAATAAAGCTTGTCTGAATTGAAAGTTTGTGGTTCATGTTATGCTGCCATTTGCACAGTATGAAATTAGAAGTGGCTGCTTTTCTAATGCTTACTAATAGCGACTGGGTCCTCTTAATTGCCATTTCATTTTACACTGTTTGGCAATTATAGCATACATTTGCTTCCAAAATGTATTGTTTAGGACACCACTTAGTTGCAAGAGATTCTCCCTGTATTTCTGGAAATGTGGATGTTCTTGTCTGCTCGGAAGGGTGACCAAGAGCTCTCCTGTTACCTTTCTGATTCCCTGTATTAAAAGTAATGAGCAGCTTTTCAGGGCCAAGGAATGGGACATAGAAACCCTACTTTCCAATCTCATGATTTATGTATCCATCTCATGGTCCAGAAGGACGAACTCATGCCAAGTTCTGATTTGTTTTTTTGTTTTGAGGTTTTAGGACAAGCTGTCATCACGATTTTCTCATGCGTTTCTGGGCAACAATGAGTTTTAAGGGACTTGATTATTTTTAATGAAATATTTTTCCTGATTGCATTAAGACCTTACTGAAGACTCCAGTGACCACATACTGCCTGGGGAAATTTGACCTTCTAGTTCAGTGATGGCTAACCTTGACACTCCAGATGTTTTGGGACTGCAACTCCCATCATCCCTGACCACTGATCCTGTTAGCTAGGGATGATGGGAGTTGTAGTTCCAAAACATCTGGGGTGTCAAGGTTAGCCATCACTGTTCTAGTTTCTGGAATTTGTACATGCAATTGGCTGGGGCAACCCAGTCAGATGGATGATGATGATGATGATAATAATAATAATAATAATTAATAATAATAATTAATAATAATAATTAATAATAAATAAATAAAGGCAGTGGCCTGGTAGTTCTAAACTATGAATCAGCATTATGGGAACAAACTGTGGAGAGCCTTGGCCTTATGTGTTCCTCCCCCCCACCTCACCTGATAGACACAGGGAGAAGATTGAAAACTTTCCCCTTTTGGTTTCTGAGTAAACTAGAGATTCAATTTATGACCAAACTCAGAATCTGACTTATTCCAAGCATGGTCAGTTTAAACAAATCATGGTCAAACTGTGGTTTTGAATCCTGATTTGTTAGCTAACCTACAGTTAGAATAAACCAAAGCCAAGCCATTGTTTCCCAGAAAAGACATTTTCCTAAGAGCATTTCTGAGAAAATTCTTGTTGGCCACTATTCCCTCTCCTTCCCCAGATGCCCCTGAATGATGCTAGGTTTGTGGCATTGTGGGGAATGCAAAATGGTGGCCAGGCTTCTGTTTCTACTTGAAAGCATAACAGAGAAAACTATTTCAAACAAGGAAGGAGAATTAGCCACTGCTAATGCTGAGCTTCACCCCTGCTGAGCCGTTGAAGATTTTCTCCTTCCGCTGGAGATGTTTGGTGAAGTGGTCCGCCCAATTTCTCTACACAAATACGGTGGAGAATTTCAGGGGGGGGGGCATTTTTGTGCACAGCTCTAAAACAAACCACAGTTTCCCCAGTTCAGTCATACAACAGGAAACTGTGGTTTTTGCAAAACGAAAAGTGGAAGCTTTCAATCTTCCCTCGTTCTTATGCACAAAGAAACAGGGAGAGTATGAGCTTGAGACCCGCCGCAGCTCGTTCTCATAATACTAAACCGCAGTTTAGTTATATTTCTTCAAGGCTGCTCTGGAATCCCGTTTCTTATTCTTGTTTCCTAATGAGTCTTGTTGAAGTCATCATAACCCACAGTTCTAACACTTCAACCCTCTGTACTTACTTGGACATTTCCTTCTCATCTCATCAGAAATTCCCTTTCAAGTAAATGTGTTCTGGGCCACAGCCAAAGAATTTTCTGCACAGTTGAGTGCATCTGATGCTGAGAGGTCAGCAGGTACCCAAATCACCTGCATCAATTAAGGTCCTGGAGCCAAGCAGCTTCTTAGAGCTCATCTTCACAGTTAAAAATATATATATCGAGCTGCTAGCGTTTACTCTTCAGGAATAGTGCCCCTCAGGAATCCTTTGTACAAGTGTGCAATCTCTTGTCAAAGTGCCAGACGTTAAAGTGCTTGGCCCATAATCCCAACACTTCCATTTTTTGGTTGTCTACAAGGTACTGGTCTGTGAAGTCTTTAAAAAGTCTGCTGCGGTTATTCATATAGAGCAGGGGTGGGGAACCTCTGGCCCATTTGGCCCGCAACACTTTGCTTCCCAAACCACACCCACCCTTCAGCTGATGTCACTGGTGACTTGCGTGGCTTTTGTAGTTTCTCAGTTTGTGTGTGGGACTTAAGAGTGATCTTCTCCCTTTCCCTGCCACTATGGGCAGCCCTGCGGCTATTGCAGCACTCACTATCTTCACTGGTCATTCTGATGTTGCAATATTGCATTTAGATGCAATGCTAAAGAATTCTCTGCTCCACTCCCTTCCTCTTGCACAACCACAAGGAGGAAATCTGAAGCACCCGTTTCCATTTTCAACTAATTTCATTTTGTCTGAAGCAGGCCAGGCTCTTAATAATAATAATAATAATAATAATAATAATAATAATAATAATAATTTATTATTTATACCCCACCCATCTGGCTGGGTTCCCCCAACCACTCTGGGTGGCTTCCAACAAAGATTAAAAATACATTAAAACATCAGTCATTAAAAACCTCCCTAAACAGGGTTGCCTTCAGATGTCTTCTAAACGTCAGATACAGTGGACCCTCCGGATTCGAACTTAATTTTTTCCGGGGGTCTGTTTGCACCTCGAAAATTATGTAAATAGAGGCGCACTTCTGCGGATGCCCATGGCACGATTGAGAGCTTCTGCGCAAGGCGCACAGGGTGAAACCCGGAAGTATACACTTCTGGGTTTGCCGTGGCCATAACCCGAAGATTCCGTATCCAGAGGGATACGTAAGTAGAGGTACGGCTGTAGTTGTTTATCTCTTTGACATCTGGTGGGAGGGCGTTCCACAGGGTGGGTGCCACTACCAAGAAAGCCCTCTTCCTGGTTCCCTGTAACCTCACTTCTCGCGGTGTGGGAACCGCCAGAAGGCCCTCGGCACTGGTTCTCAGTGTCCGGGCAGAACATATAGCAGTCTTACATGTTTCTCTAGCCCTGATCAATAATGTGGGATTTCTGGAAAATGTTGAAGGGGGGGAATAGGGTAATTTGGTATGGAAAAAATTCTGATGCCCTAGAGCAGTGGTGGCTAACCTTGGCACTCCAGATGTTTTGGGACTACCACTCCCATCATCCCTGACCACTGGTCCTGTTAATTAGGGATCATGGGAGTTGTAGTTCCAAAACATCTGGAGTGCCAAGGTTAGCCACCACTGCCCTAGAGAGTGATCTAATTTAGCACATTTTACTTGTGCTTAGTAAACACAGCTAACTTTGAAACTGCCAAGTTTGCCCAATATTTGAACCCATTCATTATCACTAATGAACTTATGAAATGGGAAATTTTCTGCAGGAAAATAAAAACACTGGAGAAAAAAAATCAAGAAAGTCCCATTTTAGAAAAAATATCTGCCTCGCATCACAAGGCCTAACCATGCTATGCTTTACATGGGAGAGGTGGGGGTGGATTTTCCTTACTGTGGATGTTGTTTATTGAAATACAACAGAGGGGCTACCAAGTGCTTGGGAGTGACAGTATCGATGAGTGGGCCATTCTTCCTTATCACCTTGGCCCTGTTTGCTGTACAGGTGGAAAATACGCCGTTAGTGTTTCCTCTGTGGGGCAAACGGCAGCTATGTGTGTACACGTGTCATTTTGATTGAGAAGAATGGTATGACAGGACTGGGTAAAACCCCTCCGCCTGCCCTTGCTCCAAAGAAGTAGGCAACTCCCTCATTTCTCAGTGGCTGTATTTTCATTAAAAAAACAAAACACCATTGCGGATAATCACAGTCATTGATCTCCCACTTAGTGTGGTTTGGCCCTCATTCATGTTCTTACTAGATATGTTGTAGAATTCAGGCCCTGCGTTTTGCATCCAATAGCCTCTGCAGGGTGTTGTGCTTCCTCGCTTCGCTCTTCAATCCTCCCTCTGCTGGTGGCTGTTATTAGCATAACCTTATTGCTAACCAAGATTGAGAAAGCAGTCCCTTCCAGTTGAAGGGGGTATATTATCCTTTCTGTGCATGGCTGCTTACTCGTCCAGATACGGCAAGATGAGCACATTCCCTGGGAGGGTGCCAATTTCCTTAGTGTCCCGAAGCTCAGTGTTTTAACAGCAATGGCAATAGAGCTTGTTCCAGGAGGGGAAATTCTCAAATGGTAGGTCTATTTCCTACCTGGCGAGCCTTTTAACAGCAAACCGGTTGGCTCCTAATTAGATTCCCTCCTTTCTGGTGTTTTTTCCATTAACCCCTTCCTTTGGGGGAATCCGTGCA
The DNA here is from genome assembly GCA_034641385.1 of Darevskia mixta. NCBI lineage: Eukaryota > Metazoa > Chordata > Lepidosauria > Squamata > Lacertidae > Darevskia > Darevskia mixta. The sequence goes on along the minus strand of JAWWNH010000001.1, from coordinate 5,317,775 downwards.
GGGCAGACTCATAATTATCTGCATTTAAGAGGAGGCGGTGCAGCGGCAAAAAGAATATTAATAGCGAGAATCGTTTCTTCCCCTCCCTTCATTGGCTTGGTTATGGTTGTTGATAGATCAACAACAAGGATGTGCTTTGCGTGGCTATGTCCCTCCCCTCCCCGTGAAATGAATGACTCCGACACATTGTATAATTTTAATGGGCGTAAAGGCCACAACTTTATTGGTTTATGCGGCTGGTCAGCTGGGCGAAAGGAGGAAATTCCCGCCCGGCACTAGCTTAAAGGGACCTTGGCCACGCCTCCCGGCCGTGCTGGTTGGTCGGCCGGTGAGTGACGTGCACCAAAGTTCTACCAATCGCACAGAGGCTGATCCCAGCCCCTGCGCGCGTGATCAGGTCGTGATGCCCGCAAATCCACCACCTGCTCAGTGCGGAAGTGGCCTTCCTTTCACAGTGACTTCAGTTTCGAGCAAGCAATCCTACCTTATGTTGTGAAGGTTTGACATTCAGAGTGGAGCTGTACCCGTCTAGGATTAGCTAAGATAATCACACAAAATATCAGGACAGCTTTATTTGGCCTTTCCCAGCCTTGGGTCTCCAGATGTTGTTGGACTACAACTGCTGATATCCATGATAATCGGTCATGCTGGCTGGGGTTGATGGGAGTTGTAGTCCAACAACATTTGGGGACCCACATTTGAAGGAATGGAAATAGGAATAGGAATAATTTTATTGGCCAAGTACATTTTCCAACATACTTGGAATTTTGCTTCGGCTACATTGCAATGTAAACATACCTTATACAAACACTGTTCCACTCACAATACAATGACACGGCAAATAAACTCCACCCATAAGTGACCTCCCCTTCTGCTACATAACTACGAATTTAACAATTTAATGGCACAAGGGAAAAAACAGTTTCTGTGCCTGGCCGATTTTGTGTATGAAGACCTGTAGCGACATCCAGATGGAAGTAAATCAAGCAGATGATGACTGGGATGCAAAGGATCTGCTACAATTCTCTCTGCTCTCTTCCTAACTCGCGTAGCATAGAGTGTCTCTGTTGAAGGCAAGCTAGCACCAATTACCCTTTCTGCAGTTCTTACTGCTCATTGGAGCCTTTTCTTGTCCATCTTGGAGGCTGTGCCAATGCCATACCAAGCAGTAATAGAACTACAGAGAACAGTTTCAATGATGCCTCTGTAAAATTGGATCAACACTTCCTGGGGCAATTAAAATTTCCTTAGTTGACGCAGGAATATGCTGATATAAATTGCTTTTTGGTTGTTTGGCTATTGCTCTAGGTTTCACATTCTCTCACCTTCTTCTGTTTCAGGATGAGTCCCACTTTCTGAAGAATGGGAAAACTGCCCGATGCCGGGCTGCGATGCCTCTCCTGAAGGTGAGCATGCCAGGGTTTTCAAAATTGGGCATTTGACTTTTAGGTGCTGCGTATTCACGATGCCTGGTGTATAGGCAAGAGCCAAAAGAATTTTGCTAGGCTGCTACCAGTGCTGTAGTGACAAGTTGGGAGCCATACGAAATCCCAATATGAGGGACATAATGAAATTCTGTGCTTTTTCACCTACCTATGATGCAGATTGGGCAATTTTGGTTTATCAGTTAAACTCTACAGCAGAACGCATGAAATAAGTTCAGAAATCCTAAGTGTAGTACAAGAGTATTTAAATGCAGAACAAATGCATAATCATTCCAAAGTATCTGAGATTTTGAGTATTTTAGGATTATATAAATGAATTCCAGGTCACAGAGTCGGCTTCAAAGTAATATTTCCAAGTGAAGCTGCCCTGAGAAATAATGATCTGTCTTTTATTTGCTATAAATTTTGATATGTCAGTAACCACCAATTAAATTGATTTATCCCAAAGCTGATAGAGTCTTCCATAAGTATTTCACACAGACCTCATAAATCTGTTTTTCTGGTATGTAACCTGAAAATCCTTAAAGTGGCTTGGATGAAGGATATAGAATCAATAATGGATTGATAAGGAGCCTTTAAGTTTCATATTTATTCTGAAATTCTGTTGAAGAACAGATTTGAATATAATACTTTTGAGAAAAAAATAGGCATAATTATAATATTAAAAGCTTAATCTTTGATATCACTTAGGCATTGATTGCTTCTTAAGATAAAGTAGCATTTCTTAATATCCATTTTTTTGCTTCCTTATAAAAATTTCTGAGGAAATCACTTTAAGGCAGTGATGTATGGAATCTTCAAGTAGGCCCATGTATAAAACATGGAGCTGAAGTTTGAAACTCCATGAGTTTTCAGAAGTAATTATTCATAGTAATGTACCCTGCATCTCTACTGAGGAACCCTAAATTCTGCACAAAACGCTGTTGTTGCTCTGCAGCCAGGTGTTGAGGATTATGTAGGGGCACTTTTTGAGCCTATAAAATGGATCAAGAAGTTTAATTTACAAAATATTTAGATTAGCATGATTTTCCAAGTGAACCCTTAACATCAGGTGTGCATTGGAACTGGCAGAATCTGCCACTGTCCTTTTTTATTATTACTTTAAAAAATGGAAATATGAATGCTGTTGGAAATATGAATCAGAATGAATATGAAATATGGAAATATAAATCAGTTTGCTTTTGAGGAATGAATATATATAGTTGTAAAAAGTATTCTAGTCCTTAAGGTCTTCCAGAATTCTTCCTTTCTATGTTTAAGAGTTTTTGAAAGCTCAGTTTTCCTAAAGGGTGGGTGTAGGAGCTCTGCTACTATCTAATGTCAAAACACTGCCATTTTCAAATCGTTCCCTTTTGGGTGTAATTTGAATGTCCCAGGTGTGATGGATATACTTTAGGCTGTTTGCATCCGTGATATTTAGTTAGATCCTAACCTTATTCCAAAGTTGTAGCGGGCATTTCTGTTTTATGACAGAAATGAAATTTCCCTTAACGTGCAGATGCTGTCTCCCCTCCAGTCCCATTTCATTCTCTTCCAAGAAGCAAACTTCTGCATTGAAATTACCATCAGATATTTCCATTTCGTGTCAGGCAGGGCAACACACACTTTAAATGTTAAACAGCTGACAAGGGCAGAATAAGAAGGAATCAGGAGGATGGTTATAATTGTATATCCAGCACAATGAGCATTTAAATAATAGCCATAATGCAAAGCATGCCAGACCGCGTGCTGTAGGCCACATGCTGTGAACATCATTAAAAATCCAGTAAATCACTGTAGGAGAATAAGACACTTTTGCATGTTGAATCATTTTTATTTTCTGGTGTTTCCCCATCCTTCCTCCTGCTCTTTGAAGCCTTTTGATACCCAGTGCAGGGATCTGGCTATTATATCATTGGCTCTGCATTTGAATATGTCTATGCTTCTTGAATTTCTCTTTGGGGAAATGCCTTCTCGGTGTCACCTTTTATCATACAAAGAACATTCTCATTGCAGGAATGGTGCTGCTGATGCTCATGGCACCCCATAGTGGTTGGCCGGGTGGGACTGTGCCACTTACCTGTCTTCCAAATGTCAGGAACACGGCCTGTGTGTGAGGTGGTGGGAGGCTGCCCTGGGGTGGGCGCAGCGGCAGAGCCAATCCAAAACTCCTGATGGTGTGTCCACATTGCACCAAACATGTGTCAACCCTACACAAATCCAGAGTGGAGTCCCTAAGATGGTTGGATGGTACAATGTATGCCTCCAGCCAAGTTGATTCCAAACGTATTGTTCTGATTTCCTTTGGACCACATCAGCGAGGCCAAGAGTGGGGGTCCAGCTGAGGATCCATACACACTACCCAGGCTTGCGCCCAGGGGAGGTCACACAGTGGCTTTACTTCACCCCAGGGGCACACTTCGTTGTCTCTTGAGACAGATGGATATCAGCCACCACCACCACTATGAGTGTCATCTAACAAAGCAAAATGGGGATGATTGTGTTACTTCTAATTACAATACATGTGGGCATTTATACCGTGCTTTATTTGAGTGCTCCAAGTATGCTCTCTTCAGTGGGCTTCACAACAGCTCTTTCAGACACACCATTATTGTTATCTCTACATTGCAGATATGGGAGCTGAGGCCGAGAGCGACATGCCTAAGACCACCTAGTTAGTTCCCAGCAGAGGCAAGAGTCGAACAAGGGACTTCTTGGGGCAGCCCAAGACATTTTGCTCCTTGGGGCGGAACAGCATACAGTGGACGCTCGGGTTGCGAACCCTCGGCGTTCGCAACCCGTGCTGCTGCGTCTGCGCACGCGCGCGATGCAATCCAGCACTTCTGTGCATGCTCAATCACCGAAACCCGGAAGTAACCCATTCCCGTACTTCCGGGTTCAGCGCGTTCGTATCCTGAAAACGCGCAACCCACAGCGAGCGCAACCCGAGATATGACTGTTTTAACGCCTATCACCAAATCAAGGTGTATGTTACCCAAGGCCAGCCAAGTTATTTTGGCACCTGGAAGCCTCATAAGCATCTCTCCCTGGCAGAAAAAAAACACACAATCATAACACACTGTTGCTCTTTCATGATACAGTGGTACCTCAGGTTACAGACGCTTCAGGTTACAGACTCCGCTAACCCAGAAATAGTACCTCGGGTTAAGAACTTTGCTTCAGGAAGAGAACAGAAATTGTGCTCTGGTGGTGTGGCGGCAGTGGGAAACCCCATTAGCTAAAGTGGTACCTCAGGTTAAGAACGAACCTCCAGAACGAATTAAGTTCTTAACCCGAGGTACCACTGTACTCAAAATCTGCCGCCTGAGGAAGCCATGCCAGTCTGCCTAGCGGTGGGGTCTGCTAACCCACTGTGCTGTGTTAGCTCTGCTAGTTAGGGCCATGTCTACCTTTTTGGGTGTCCTCGAATCTCTATGTGTGACAGCAGCCACATAATGAACCTTTTGCAACATTTATATCCCCAGGCTGCCAAACGAGTCATCTTGTTGTCCGGAACCCCTGCCATGTCCCGCCCTGCAGAGCTTTATACGCAGATTGCAGCTGTCAGACCATCCTTCTTCTCTCAGTTCCATGCCTTTGGGCTCCGCTACTGTGATGCTAAGCAGGTAATGTGAGTCTCTATCCCTGGCAAAGCAGAAGCCAGGAAATTATCATTTGGGAATAATAATAACGTTCCACTCCGTGAAGCCTTTTGTGCACTGCCATTCCCTTTACAATCTCTGTGAAGTCTTGCTGCGGAAGGGCAGATTTCCGTAGTGACAATTGGCCATAGCTCCATGGTAGAACACGTGTTTTGCTTACTGTAAGATTTTCTGCTAATTCTCAAGCATCTCCAGTTAAAAGGCTCCTAGCTAAGTGTTAGGGCTGGAATCGACTTTTGCCTGAGGCCTTGGATAGCTCCTGCCTAGCCTAGTTGTTCACCAATGAAGAAATCCTGACTGAACTTGACCTCTGTGATTACCAATTAACTCATTAAATTGATCCGTGTGCAATGTCATAAATAGTGTTGTCATCAATCATATTGATAACTGGCCCCATATTATGAGGTGTAATATTGACAAGGAAAAAAATATGGAATTGGACATTACTATGAATCCATTAGTTCTGTATTCCTAAATGGAAAAAGGATTCAGTCTCCAATATGCTTTTTGATTAATGAGTTTTAAACTACCAAAAACATGAGCATGATCAAATACTATTCTTTTTTTCTTTATATACCACTAAATCAGATGTTCCAATGTGGTATGAAACAGAAGGTATAATTCTTCTCATTATGATGTTTGCAAATATCAACAAGCTGTAACATCTCAAGGGATAATGCTTGCTTTTGCAGTGCATTCATGATTGTATCATGTCTGCTTCTTCTCCTGCATTTACACCTTCATTAAAATCCCCTCCAGTTGCTATTTCACTTTCCCCTAAACAGAGTAAATCTTCAATTAGTTGATAAGAAACACTCATCTGACTGAGTGCTGCATAAATATTCACTGATAATAAACTCATCTGTCCAAGCTTTCTTTTATCATAATATATTGACCTTCTTTGTCTTTCCTGCTCTGAATAACTTCACACAAACACACTCCTTTCACTTTTGTACATGCGCCAGGCCCAGTCCTAATGGGTAATATCCACTTTGCTCAAATTTAGACCCATTGAAATAAATGGGCAATGTTAACAGTTATTTCTAATGTTTCTCCTTGATGTGCATTTCCTGCATATACATAATATCACCCTACCATTTTTTTCAGAAATTGTGGTACTTTTCTTCTTTTTAATGGGAGGCAGAAGGTTAATGGGCAAATACATACATACATACATACATACTTGTTTATTGTTCTGGCCAAAGGCCATGAAAAACCCCAGTTCTTTCAGATTTAGTATTTTACTTTCGGCCTTAATTTTCTTTCCTATATGTATCTTTCTTCATATTTATAATGCTATCTTATAATCGAAAGACGTTGATTCTCTCTGCTTTATGACATTCCTAATGTCTGAGCTATATGTGGTTATCACTATTCCTTCTTTACTCTTCTTTTCTTCATCTAACCTTTTCTTCATTTCTTTCTGTTGTGAATTCCCCTGTTTCAGGCCATCCTTCAAGGGTTCTGTGGGTCCTCAACCCTTCTCGCACCCACCAACTCTTCCCACAAACACCCTCCCCCTGCTGTTTCCCCCATTACCAGGCTTTCTCCAGCCCAGCTGACAGTGGTGCGGGATGGGAAGAGGAATTAGTGGGCAAGAGAAGAGCCAGTGTGGTGTAGTGGTTAAGAGCGGTAGACTCGTAATCTGGGGAACCGGGTTCGCGTCTCCGCTCCTCCACATGCAGCTGCTGGGTGACCTTGGGCTAGTCACACTTCTCTGAAGTCTCTCAGCCCCACTCACCTCACAGAGTGTTTGTTGTGGGGGAGGAAGGGAAAGGGGAATGTTAGCCGTTTTGAGACTCCTTCGGATAGTGATAAAGCGGGATATCAAATCCAAACTCTTCTTCTTCTCTTCTTAAAGTTCTTCTCCTACTTGATCCCCTCCCCCTTTGCCAATGTTCCTTTCCCTGTTGTCTTTGTGATGTGTCATTCTTCCCTGAGTTGTTCAAAAATATGATTAAACACTGCTCTGGGATCCATAAGGATAGAAATTGCCATAATAAAAGCAGGATATAGTCTTAATATAAATTGTATTGTCTGGGTTAAACAGCAACAAGAAAATCTCAAACCTGAACACCTCAGTTTAAAAAAAAAGACCCCAGAAAATACTCCATTTTAAACGGAATTGATTTAGCTTCACGGCAGAAGACCACAAATCTCTGGCAGATGCAATAAGCAAAGATGGAATTAGTTTATTGGTTTACGATCCACAACTCCTTGGCACTTCTTGCTCATAAAAAAGTGCAACAAATGAAACGTCACCTGTTTTTATTTATGAGCCAAATTTTATAGTTGCCATTGAGCCATTTTTCAAAGCAGGTGATGTTAATAGTGAGCATTAAAAGACAGAAAAGTGCACGTTCGTTGTCACAGACGCTCAGCCAGGAAAAGTTCGGGAGCTTTGCTGAAACATGCGGCCAAGTATCTTCTTCCACTGAGAATGGCCCGGGTTTGATATCCTAGGAATCCAGGGCATGCGCGTTTTTAGCAGATGTAGTTTTACAAGGCCGTTGAACGTTGTCAATATGATGATTATGCTTTGAGGCTCTGTTTAATTGCCAACAGTGTTCTGAATAAACCAGAGGAGGGCAGATAATGAATGCGCTGCTAGATGCAGAGTTTGATTTTCTGAAGATCTCCGCTTTCATTTAACTACCAAACTCTTGTGGGATTCAAATATATATTTGAAAGTGCATGGGCCATGCCTGCTGAAAGCCAGAAAGGGGAGTGGACTAGTGGCTGGGGAAGGGCTTCAGTGCCTCGCCGAACAGAGACTCATCTGTTCTTGATTGCCAAGTTGATCATCCCTCAGTTGCTATGCCGAGAAGACTTTAGAGTTCCGTTGCAACTCTAGAAAGAAAGGGGGTTGGTACAATTTTCATGATTCAGAGCTCCTTAGAAAAATAATTTATAAAATGCTCATGGATCATGGATTGGATGCACCTTAGTTGTCTTCACTGAAAAGTGGTGATTGCTCTTATTCAGGCTTCCTCAACCTTGGCCCTCCAGATGTTTTGAGACTACAATTCCCACCATCCCTGACCACTGATCCTGCTAGCTAGGGATCATGGGAGTTGTAGGCCAAAAACATCTGGAGGGCTGAGGTTGAGGAAGCCTGCTCTTATTTATTACCGGCATACCCGAGAAACAGACTCCAGATGTGTGCTCCTAAATGTCTCGCACTGACATGCCCATGATTTGCTTTACTCCTCCAATCAGACATCCTCGGGCAATATCTTCAACCCAGATACCTTCCTCTGCTCTGCTTCTGCTGAAACCTACATTGTTAGTTTCAGCCACAGTAGATAATTGAGACTAATGTAATTCATGTAATTAAATAAACATTTTAAAAGGCATTTCAATGGATGGGAAACATAAAAAAAATGCAGAAAACAACGTAATTATTTACATAACTTTTGTAGACTAAAACAACCAAAAATAGTGAACACTTCTCATATTCGCTTGTGTGATTTCTGTTCCTGACCTCAGATGAACATACAAATTACAGCACAGTTACAGTTGGAAAGGATGACAGGGAATAAAACCTTTGGGGAATTCTCTTTGCATATTGGTTATCGCACTAAAGCTCAGCCTAGAACTCCATTTGATTTTTGGATCACTAGAATGCTTTCCCAATTGTTTCTCAGCACTTGTGTAAGCTCAAACCTTCCTATTGGTATTATTTTAAAAATTCAAGTTGTTCTGTATCAGAATCCCAGTGCATAGATGTGCAGTATACTCACAGCTCTTGCATGAGTGATGATGCTACTGATGGTGTTTTAAAGTTTTTGCTTCCTTTTGTGTGTCTCTTCCACTCAGCGCCCTTGGGGGTGGGATTATTCTGGTTCATCCAACCTTGGTGAACTGAAGCTTCTGCTGGAAGAATCCATCATGATCCGTCGCCTGAAGTCTGACGTGCTCTCTCAGCTCCCTGCAAAGCAGCGCAGAATGGTGGTGGTAGCTCCTGAAGGCATTAATGCAAGGACAAAGGCCGAGCTGGCAGCGGCTGCAAAGGAAATGGCCAAGGGCTATAAGAGTGTGAGTCAGAAATATTGTTGGGCGAGAACATGGCTGCATTCCATCACAATGTCAAATGGTTGCTTAAAAATCTAAATATACAGTGTGCTGTTTACATCTGAACCCTGTGCCAGTTTACAAACCTGGGTTTTCAAAGGGTTGCAAAGTCACAATATCAAACCGCAGTTTGTGCTCTGGTTTGCCAACTATTGACAAAGCACAGTTATGGTTGTTGCTGGGCTCTGTCTCTAGAGGTTGCTTGAACCATGGAGTTGGGAGAGAGCAACAAATTTCTGAAGCTGCATGCTGAAGAGAGAGGAAACAAAAACAGGCAATTGGCTGTAAACTGTGGTTTGCCTGTTGTACATTTGAAAGCTCAAACCATGTTACTGCTTCTTAACTATGGTTAGTACAAACCATGGCTTGCTGTGATGTCTGAACTGAGTCTCTGTCTGCATAGTTCAAGATACGATAGACAGGGGAAGGGTAGTTGTGTCTCCACTGCTTAGCTCTTGGTCCAGGCAGTTGGCAGGGCCCAACTTTGCAACCTGTGTTGTTGACTCTGCATGTCCTCGAGGGGAGAGGGGAAAGTATCAACCTAGTGTTTGCTGGGTTAACTTCTATCAAGACCTAGCAGGGACAGATGGCAGCTACCTCTTGATAAAACCTGCATAGTAAAGTTCTTCAACAATGAAGAACTTTACTATGTAAAGTTCTTCAACAATGGCAACAAAAGTCAGAAACCTGCAGGTTAAGTCAGTTTCACATGTTATTGAAAGGGGAATCTGTCTTTGTCATTATGTGCATGCTTATATTTTATTTACTTCCATCTGGACGTCGCTACAGGACTTTATACACAAAAATGGCCAGGCACAGGAACAGTTCTTTCCCTTGTGCCATTAAATTGTTAAATTCATAGTTGTGTAGCGGAAGGGGAGGTCACTTATGGGTGGGGTTTATTTGCTGTGTCATTGTATTGTGAGTGGAACAGTGTTTGTATAAGGTACCGTATATTCCGGTGTATAAGACGACTGGGCGTATAAGACGACCCCCAACTTTTCCAGTTAAAATATAGAGTTTGGGATATACTCGCCGTGTAAGAAATACGACCCGGCGTATAAGACGACCCCCGACTTTTGAGAAGATTTTCCTGGGTTAAAAAGTAGTCTTATACGCAGGAATATACAGTATGTTTACATTGCAATGTAGCTGAAGCAAAATTCCAAGTATGTTGGAAAATGTACTTGGCCAATAAATTATTCCTATTCCTATTCCTATTCCTATCCTTATCAGAGAGCTGAACATACTCATAACTCGGATGACAGTACCTGTATGAAATATGTATGTTGCATTCACGCAGGACATTTTTAGAGTTGCACTTAGTGGCCCAAGTCTGCTTTATACATCAGGCCTGTGCTAGATTTAGGATATAAAGGTTAATCAAATAACAACACATTGAGCTAGAGGGGGAATTCTCCCTACTCCTACTCCTGCTAGAGCCGATTAAGGGTCCTTGCACCTCTTTTGGTTTCCATAGGGTGTTTATTTCTCACTTCACCTTTAATAATGGCACCTTTAATAATTCCACAGCAGAACAAATTATCCAGCTTTGGCAAAGTAAACAAAACACACACAGGGGGAAGGGAAGTTTATACTTGTATAAATATATTTTAAAAATTCAAGCGTGTCATCTTTTAGAATTGTGGCTGCTAAAATCTGCCACATGAGAGTCCCACTAGTCATTGAGCTGCTAGCGACAACCATCTGGACCTAACTGACGGGTTTTTCAAATATCTGTCTGCAGAAACAAGAACAGAAGGAAGCTCTCTTTCTCTTTTACAACAGGACTGCTGAAGCCAAAATTCACTGTATCATGTAAGTTGCTGTTTCACAGTATCACACAAACCTACCTGACTAGGCGATTCTTACTACAGTGGAAAGGAAATTGCAAGACAAGTCCTGCAGCGAAATCAAGTTTGGGGAAAATGTTAATTAAATCATTTAAGCACTGTAGCATTGGCCTTGGTATTGAACCAAATATTTTACAGAAATGTTATCCTTAAAGTTATCCATTGTGCAGAAGGCTGAGATAAGATTTTCTGGTTCTGCTGAAAATAAGCAAAATGAATCCTAATTGCTTTCATTTCAAATGTATTAAGCCTATTTTGTACAAGGTGACGTGTGGATAGATCTTCAGTAGAAAACAACTGATCATATTTTGATGCGGAGATTTTGACGTAATATATTTGTTGCAGTTGTGAAAAGTCCTGACCTTTATAGTCTTCAAAAATGGTCCTTAGTGTCAACTACATGTGAGAAACAGGTCCTTGGAACTGGGATTTGGCTGAATGGCCAGTTCTCTGAATAAAATAAAAGTTGAGGACCACTGATCTAGGACCATACACTGATTGCTTCTGGAAGAACAATCATATGTGTATCTTCTGAGCCTCCTATCCCCCACTTCTCGTTCACTGTAGAGAATATATCTTTGATTTATTGGAAAGTGGAAGAGAAAAGTTTCTGGTATTCGCTCATCACAAACTCATTCTGGACACAATCAGTGAGAAACTGGAGGAAAAGGTAAATTGATCTGCTGCATTTATTACTACTCCTTTTCCCAGGACTTGGGAGATCCTGTTAAATTCTTGTGTCATTGGCACAATACAAAGCTGCCTGGAACCTATTCACAATCTTGTATAGAAACCCATTGCGTACATTTTCTTACTGCCATCTTGTCTCGTGTTTTCCAGAATTCACAAAATACAAACCTGGCCACTGGGATTCATAACCTTGAAGTAAACCAGCCAACATCAGGAGGGATTAAATGCGTTAAAGATAATCTTCCGGCTGTCAGTTCTCATGTTTCAAATCAATAGCATGCCATGAACTAAAGCTTAAAAAAACCCTGACTTGTTAAAACGAAGCAGGCATGAAAAGTTGACCCGTATAAAGTTTAAACAGTATGAAGTGTATGAATAATTAAATGTAAAACTGACTCATTAGCATTCCTCCCTGCCAACTGAATGGCCATCTGGCATAATTTCTGTAGCAAAATTCCCTGTAGCCAAAAATTCCGTGTGTTTGCCGTTGACCCTGCCACTCCCCTGACTTGGAGTTTTGTTTCTGACATCCCAGTGAGCTTCAGAGAAGTCCCACTGGCTCTGGGTGCTTCCAAGTCTCAGAGCTAGGCCAGAGAGCAGCTCCTACCTGCTCCATAAGTTGTGCCGGGGAGACGCTAATCAAATTGAAAGGTGTGGTCATCACTGGCGACCTGGCAGTGACGTTTGTGGCACCCCTGTCCCTCATAAATACCACAGCTCACAGGCCTTCCCTGTACTGCATGTTCTAGGGAAAGCGTTTGGTTCCAGAAAGATAATAACCTCCTTCATCCGTGGCATCTGTATTTAGCCAAGATTTAATGCAGCTCTCCCAGATTCAAGTTCAGCTCGATGTCCCTGGTATCAATGGCCTTCATATGTCAGGGCTGCCTTAAATATGTGCTAAGGCAATTTAAAATAGGTTTTCCTAGATAATGTTCTCGCTCTTCAAAGATATCAGAAAGTGTTTATTATAGTACTGGATTGAGTGTCAGGATGAGAACATTGTTACCTGTTCCAAGCAGTGGGGAAAAGGGTCAGAAAGAATGAAGGGCCAGATGGCATGAGGGAGCGTTTGGGGGTAAATTAGCTAACCAGCGAACAACTCCTGTTTATTGGGATTGGCTGGCAGGTATGAGAGAACTGATGGCCAGCAAGCCTGGAAAAATAAAACTACCTAGCAGCTCTAACCTGCTTGGAGCAAAGGCAGGTCCCAAATATAACAAATGCAAGTTAAATCATCTGCTTCGCAACTTGACTAGTAAAGGAAAGGGATCCCAATGCTTCATTAGGCATGGCTCCAGTTTTCAGCCAAGTGGTGAGAGAGGAGCAGGCCCTGATGATAAGTGACCCCTTGTTTCCTCACCTTCCCTTTCAGCATATTGGGTACATTCGCATTGACGGTTCCACACCCTCAGCTGAGCGCCAGTCCCTCTGCCAAGAGTTCCAGTTCTCTGACAAGCACTCTGTGGCGGTCCTCTCCTTAACGGCAGCTAACATGGGGCTCACCTTATCATCCGCTGATTTGGTTGTGTTTGCAGAGCTGTTCTGGAACCCTGGGGTAAGACAGCTTGGATACTGCCTGGGGGTGCTTCTCCTGAAAGGACGCTGTTCAGAGTTTAAGATAAAACCATAAGAGGCTATTTGTGGGGAAGCTGGATTGTGTACTTTATGTGTTAAAGTACAATGACTTTGGAGCTATGGTTGTTAGATGGAACCTATAAAAATGAGTATCTGGTGGTGATACATGTTTTGCATATAGTATTTAATCACTCAGCTCCCACCACAAATAAACATTGCTGATAGCCTGCTTGATTTGGCTCTGTTGAACCAAAACACACTCTTGTGGCCTAATGACTACAAAGCTGTTCAGTTAACTCTCCCTCCTGCTCCATTTCAGATGTTTGCGTGGCTAAGGTTTCCATTTAACAATTACACCTATTTATCATTTGTCAAGTCCTCTACAATCTTTACTGAGCAAAACCTAGTTAAAAAACGACATGGATGCAGCTAAGCTCGTTAACTGGATTTAGTCACGACTAACCTTTTTGGGATTTTGCCGATTGGGTTACACCAAGCGCTATCACTTTGTTTGTACAACAGACATCATCTGAACTCTCACCTTCCTCTGCTGTCCCTTCAGTGCCCCCCCCATCCTAATGTACTCTCAAAATCTTCTAAGGGTTGGGGGATCCTCAGGAGTGGGAGGGAGAGCAGAAGTCCTTTTTGTATGTGTGTAACTCTGTGTGCGCTACTGTATGCAAGCCGTTGTCCTTAAAGTCACAACTCGTATGAGGTACACCACTCTTGCCACTCTTCTGAAGATGGGTAGCTGGGGGTGAGAGAGAGTGTGGCTTTCCCTAAGTCACTTCTGCATCTGTGTAAGAGGTTGAGCTTTAATTCGGGATTCTATTTTTACAGTCCAGCAGCCCCATCCCCAGTTTTCTCCTCTCAAAATGAAGTTGGCAAGAATGCAGTAGAAGGCCTTTGCTCCAGTAACCACATACTGAAATACATTTCAGTGCTTAGGTTAATGTCATGTTCTGTACATTGGAAGTGCTCCATTGTCTCCCAAGACAGACGGATGCCAGCAGCTTTGGTATCATAACTGTAGTTTGGAATAAACTTGGTACACTTTCAAACAGCACCTCTTTTTTGCTGTTTTAATGGAACATCCTGACTCATTTCATGGAGGATTAGGTTTGCAGTGGTTACTGGCCATGAGTGTTATTACACTCTTATATGAGAGCCAGTGTGGTGTAGTGGTTAAGAGCGGTAGACTCGTAATCTGGGGAACCTGGTTCGCGTCTCCGCTCCTCCACATGCAGCTGCTGGGTGACCTTGGGCTAGTCACACTTCTTTGAAGTCTCACCTCACAGAGTGTTTGTTGTGGGGGAGGAAGGGGAAGGAGAATGTTAGCTGCTTTGAGACTCCTTTGGGTAGTGATAAAGCGGGATATCAAATCCAAACTCTTCTTCTTCTTCTTCTTCTTCTTCTTCTTCTTCTTCTTCTTCTTCTTCTTCTTATCTAGGTGTCTACCGGTAGTTGACTATTGTGGGAACAGAATCCCATATGGGAATCTGGCCTGATTCTGCTAGGCTCTTCATTTGTTCTTACCATTGTGAAAATAGAAGTGACAAGCCAGCCCATTTCGAGTCACCTTGTGAATGTTAGCTCCCTCTTTGATCCTCAGTGTTTCCTTTTTGTAAAATGCTTTCTTTTCAGTCATTCATTCTTTACATTTTAATAATTCTTGCCAGCAAGGAAAGGGCCATCTGCTCTGTGCCAAGCATAATGATTCATTGGTTTATAGTTAGGGGTTGTAGCAGCAGTAATTGCTCTCCTCTCTCTCCTTTTGTTTTCTAATTTGCATATTTGGTTTTTAAATGCAGGTTTTGATCCAAGCAGAAGACCGGGCACACCGAATTGGGCAAACAAATTCTGTGGATGTTCACTACTTGGTAGCAAAAGGCACAGCTGATGATTACTTGTGGTAGGAAGCTGGTTGAGCATGAGACTCTTATTCTCGGGGCCATGGGTAGGGCTGGGCGATACCTGGTTTTCAACATTGCAAAGTATCACCAGCTAAACATTGCAATATACTGATATATCACAATGCCCGAAATAAGGATGGAACTATTTAGAGGCATTGACTGGCTTCACGGTTTTTCCCACATTGTGATTTTTGCATAGTGCTTGCATACACCCACCCACTCACACCATGATTTGTAATATATTGTCAGGTCAAAAATTAATGAAACTGATATCATGATATGGACCTCAAACTGATTTTGGATGATAGATTTATATATCACCCAGTCCTAGTCATGGGTTTGAGTTGGGCAAAAAAATTCCTGCATTGCTGGGGGTTGGACTAGATGACCCTCATGGTCCCTTCCAACTCTACAATTCTATGATTCTGTTGGTCCTCTCCGTCTCCCCCTTCCATGCTGTGATTTATAACTTTGATCGTGAGAGGATGAAGGTCACCCAGTTAGAACCCTTTGCTTCCACTTGAGGTCCCTGGGTAGTGAGCAGCCAAATGTTATGTCAGCACTGCTCAATGACTCTCCCCACAACCTGAGCATGCCAGACTATTACAAAAACACCTGGAGTCTGGAAGCGCTCCGCTCTTGCAATCAGAATCAGTTTTGGAAAATCAGCATCTTTCCTGTTTATCACAAGTGTCATTCAAATGCATCATGACTGGTACTTGATTGTTCCTTGGTTTTCAGCATTTTGCAAGGGTTTAAGTGAAGCAATGAAAGCCACCTCAGGTTATTGCTCACTCTGAGCTTGCAATGCGCTCGAGAGGGGGGGGGGTTGGGTGGAGGATCTGAAGACCAGAGCCAAGTAGTCGGGTTGGTTCTACTCATGCTTAGCTGGCATCTTCCTTCTGTAACTTCTGTTACACCTCTCCAGCAGTCCGCATTCATGACTGAGAAGAAAAGTAGGATGAAGCCAGGAACGCCTATAGGCTTGGGAGGATTGTGTTGCAAGGTGGAGGTGGGAAAATGGCCCACCGGCAGCAAGACGAGGCAGATGTTTTGTACTCTCTGGAGTCCTGAATATCAGCTTTGCAAATAATTATATCCTTCCCTCAGGAGAAACTAAGAGATGACATATCGCCCACACATGAAAGAAAGCTAATGACAGTCATTTCCCCATTTTACTTGTAAATCGCCATCCACAAAATGGTTAGTGCGAGAGTGGAAGAAAATGTGCTGTTTGCCAGGGTGGGGGTTGTTCCCCTGTCTCTTTCCACGAGGCTCTGTGAGAACACTTGGCTTGTGGAAAGTTTGTGTTGTCATATGAAGCGTTGCCTTCCATTGAAAAGAAGCGACGTTCTGTTTTTTTTTATCTCGAGGCTGATTTGCAGGACCGTATTTATTGCATAGCAATTGCAGCTGTCACAGATGAGCTGCTGCGTTATGTGAACATGGCGCTCGCCAGTGGGAGTGAGCTAAGTGAGCGGCGGCAAACTTGCCGTGTAGCAGAGCTCGCTTGGGCTGATGGTGGCAGCTGGGCCTTTTGATGGGCATCACCTTAACCACAGTGATAATAAGCATTGGATTACTGTAATGAGCTCTACATGGGGCTGCGTTTGAAAAGTGCTCAGAAATTTCATGTGGCTGGGGCTGGTTATAGGAAGGTTAGAGAGAGTGTGTCCGTTGACAGAAAAAGAAGGACCCCTTGCTTTATGCAGAATGTTTAAATATTTTCACAACACTTTTACTTAAAAACAAATTACCGTATTTTCCGGCGTATAAGACGACTGGGAGTATAAGACGACCCCCAACTTTTCCAGTTAAAATATAGTTTGGGATATACTTGCCGTATAAGACTACCCCTCTTCCAACGCACACCAACGCACACTGGAGGCAGCCTTTTTCACCATGAGCGCCCGTCTCGTCTAGCGGCTGAGGCGGCGAAGGCGAGAGCGGCCGTGAGGGGAGGGGAGCGCATCTCTCGCTTGCCTGCCTGCGTGCCTGCCTGTGTCTCGGGGGCGGGGCGTGCGCGCCAGGAGCAGGTGGGCCAGGACTGGGCGAGTTTGTGTGCCCCCCGCCCATCTCTCGCTCGCTGGCTCCCTGCGAGGGGGCGCGAGAGGGGTTGAGGAGGAGGCGGGGCCGGGACGGACACAATGGCGGCGTCTCCTCCGAGCCTGCGGCTTTTCAGCACCCGCCCTATAAGACGACACCCAGTGTATAAGACGACCCCTGACTTTTGAGAAGATTTTCCTGGATTAAAAAGTAGTCTTATACGCCAGAAAATACAGTATTTTCTTTTTAATTAGTTGCACATTTGTTGTTGTTGTTTTGCTCCTTGTTGAATAGGCTGCAATCCTGTACACTCAATGGGACTTACACTAATACACTAATAAGCTTGCACTGTTAATTGCTAGTCTCCCAACTTGGGCACTTTGCATATGGTCTTCTATCCACACACAGGCCTTATGTTCTTCCCTTTCTGGATCCCTTAGCTGTAAAATCTGTCCATCTTCCTTTCATTTACAACTTTGCACCATCTGGGTTTCACTGACTTTCATTTCTCCTGTATAGTCTGTTGCCTATCTTATGTGTTAACTTTTCACCCCCAGTCTCAGAAATTTTCACGGCTTTAGACTATAATAATTTAACCTTTTCTGAAATTTGCCCACTACCTTGTTCTTGTTGTTGTTGTTCTAAGCATGTCTTCATGTTTCTCTTCTCTTCTCTGCTCCCATCTTTCAGCCTGTGCATGTTCAAAAATTCAGACATACACACAGCGTATTTTCAGATAATGTTGTTCTTTCTTTCTCTCTCTAATCAGAAAACTTCTCAGGTTGCATTATCATACCACACCCTGACTTGCATGAAATTAGAGTTTCGGGAGCTGACTAAGTAGAACACAGGCTTTGCTTGTATTCCTTACAACAGGAGTAAAGAATCCAGGGCCCTCCATTGTTGGACTACAATTCCCATCACTATTGGCCATGCTAGCTGGGGCTGATGGAAGTTGGAGTCCAGCAACATCTGGAGGGCCCAGAGGTTCCTCATTCCTGCCTTACAGCCACTCTCTCCCCTTCAGATTGTGCACTGGGCTGGAGTGGAGTGCAAGTGAAGCTTGTTCACCTGGCACTGATGGTCACCTGAAGACTTTGGCTGTGCATGCAGACCCCAACAGTTTTCCCAGTGTTGTCTTTCTAAATGGTGTGGGGGTTCATTCATTTTCAAAACAATACTTCCCTGCAGGATTCTCCCCTCTCCCTCCCCCCCCCCAGCAGGGATCCAGACTTGCCCTCTTCCTAAGCCCATGTTGGCAGCCAGCTTGTCTACACATGGGAATGTTTTTAACTTTAGGGATATGCACAGCTGCAGTAATATGCCAAACTGCTATTTTTCCAGAGCTCTTGGTATTTTCTATAGGTGCAAGTTCCCAGTCCTCCTAGGCTAGAAGGGGAGATGTGTCTATATAGCGATGTTTTAAAACCACAGAGGCAGAGGATGGACTTTGCTGGGCAGCACAAATGCTTGTCTCTATCTTATTCCCTGATATCCCTGTTACTCCTTGGTGTTTCCCACGTTCCTCCACTTCCAAGCAAAATATCCCAAATTCGTTGTGAAGGAATTGTTTTTATTTGGGATGGGGGTGGGGAGTGGAATTTAAAATGCAGACCTTTGACATCTTCACATAGAAATCTGAGAAGACAGTATATACGTAACTAGTGTGCAGCAAAGTAATGAAAAAAATCCTCATCTGTGATGTCCTCTGCTTACTGGCTGAGTAGTTCAATGCTTGTAGTTAGTTCAATGCTTTCACTAAGAAAGATGCTTGCTTGACTCTTCTTTGTAATTGTAATGCCTGTATTCTCCACTAGGCCAATGATTCAAGAGAAGATCAGAGTCTTAGGGGAAGCTGGCCTGTCTGAAGCCAAATTCTCTGAGACAGCTGAAGCTACAGATTACTTCTTCTACAAGGTAACTTTTAACATTGAACTAAATTCCTGGAGGCACTTAGTTTCTCTCCAAGGTGCATGGTCTTTCGTGCAATAAAGGTGGTGTAGGAAACATGAGTCCCTCCAGGTGTTGTTGGATGACAGTTCCCTTCATTCCTATTACTGATGCTGGCAGGTGCTGATAAACCAAAACCACCAGAATGCCTATATTACGCAAATCCAATTGACAAAACACGTAAACGTAATAGGCCGTATAGTAACAATTGCAAAGTTATTTACTAGAGACTACTTCTCAAAAATTAGATACAGCTTCACATAATGGGCAGGTGCTGATAGGCATTGTAGTCCAACAGCATCTGGAGGGCCACAGATTCCCCACCCCTGCAATAAAAGAATAAAAAAGCAATTATTCAGGCATCTCCAAGCATGACTTACCACGTTCTGATTCCTTCTGTGGACAGTGGCCATACTTGAATCAAAGGCACCTATCGGATGGTGTCACTCACTGCAATGACTTTGATGGAGAAGCTCCATCCTTTGCTCTTGAGAGATGATCCTCCTATTTCAGTGTGCCCCATTTCTCTTTACCACTCAATTAGCAGGGAGAGGAAGACAGGCTGATGGTCCAGTCTGCATCTTATTATCTTGGGGGAATGCCTCCATCTGTTCTCTATTGACTGTTTTCTTAGTCTGTTCTCTGTTGATTAGCAGAGCTCTTTTGTCTGCTTGCCAGTGATATTCCTCTTTAATTTCCTAGCAGGACCCAAATCAGCAGACCATCTTAAACCTTTTCCAGAGGACCTTCTCGGAGGATGCAGATGATATGGATGAAGCCCTGCTTGTGGAAATGGTTGATGCATGTGAAGGTTCTGGACCACAGACTACATCAAGTGAAACGGAATCAAGTCTGTGCAAGAAAAGGCGTGTTGATGAATATTTTTGCAGACAGTAAACTCAGAAAATGTTGCGCTTTTTTTTTTTTGTTAACTAAGATTGTATTTAAAGGAGGGCAAAAAAAATTAATCAGTGAAAATTGCTTTGATTGTTAAAATAAATATCTATTTTTAAGATGGGTTAGCCTATTTGCTGGCTTGAACAGCTTTAGCTGCCTTCTTTTTATTGCTTCTCTAGCTGGGAAATCAAGAATCTGTGGCTCTACCCCCACTCCAATAAAATCTGCAGTGATACAGATGAGTTTTACTACTTGAATCTTTGCTGCAGCTCTGCGTTTAATACCTCTCCACAGGATTTCTTGAGAGATGGAATACTCCTCCTCATGCAGCAAATAAATCCTGTTTGGCGAGTTTAGAGGCTTTCAACAATTCTATTCTCGTGGGACAGATTTAAATAATTAAGCAAGAAACTGCTAGAAAGAACTGTGGGGTGCCTTTTTTGAGAGCAGGCCTGTAAAATTCTATGAGAAAGGGAACACTTCTGGTTACATTTTCTAAAATGAATATTTGTTTGTTTGCACAGTGGTATTGAAAAAGGAGGCATGCTTTAATTGTTTGTTTTCCTTGAATCCGTAAGTTACAATAAACTAGAGCCAGATATAAGACTTGTTAGAGGTTCAGGGTGAGAAGGTTGGTGGTTCAAATCCATGCAACAGGGCAAGCTCCTGTTGCTCTGTCCCAGCTCCTGCCAACCTAGCAGTTTGAAAGCACACCAGTGCAAGTAGATAAATAGGTACTGCTGCCGAGGGAAGGTAAACAGCATTTCTGTGTGCTCTGGCTTCCGTCACGCTGTTCCGTTGCGCCAGAAGCAGTTTAGTCATGCTGGCCACATGACCCAGAAAGCTGTCTGTGGACAAACGCTAGCTCCCTTGGCCTGAAGCAAGATGAGCACTGCACCCCAGTCACATTTGATTGGACTTAACCGTCCAGGGGTCCTTTACCTTTACCTAAGGGTGAGAAACCCATGGTCCTTCAGGCGTTACTGGACTGCAGCTCCCATAATCCATGACCATTGGGCATGCTGGTTGGGGCTGATGGGAGCTGGAGTCCAACAATATATAGAGGGCCACAGATTTTCCACCCTTATCATCGATGGTGGGTAATTCCTTGTGGAGGGAAAGACTTGGCAACCTTCAGATTCTATTCCAGCTAGACAACAGGCAACCTGCAGAGCATACTTTGCTTTTCCACCCATCCTCTGTCATTTAGCATCTTTGCTTTTACTAAAGCCCAACAAACTTTTTCTTACAAGCACCAAAGCACAAGTCCAGGCCACATCTATATAGGCATGGGGTTTGCTCACAGTTGGGTAAGGATGGAGCTTCTGCACTGACTAATTTGAATAGCGAGCCTATGTTGATTCTGGTCTCCCTGCATAACTTGGTCTAGAAAATAGGAAGCTGCCTTATACAGAATCAAAGCACTGGTCTGCTCGGTGTATTGTCTACAACTGACCTGGCAGCAGCTAGGGTTTGGGCAGTTGTCTTTCCTTGCCGCACCTGGAGATGGTGGGAATTGAACAGGGGACCTTTTTGCGTGCAATTCATATACCCTTCCACCAAGCTACCATTCATTGAACTAAGTCAGCTGCAGAATCAGGTTGTCTGCACAGGCAGGACTCCGTGGATCTATATTCAAGGGTTTTCTGTTTCCTCCAGGCGATTTCACTTTGATTGAAAGAAACAAAATTATAAAACATTTTGAAATTAACCTTTATTGTATATGACTTTAATTTAAAACCTCATTCTCCCATAGAAATATTCCCATTTGTAGCTAATTTTCCAAGGCCCTTCTCTCTGTCCTCATCCCACCATCTGATGTGCAGTGCGGTAGCTGTGAAGACAGGACTTTTTTGGTAATGGTGCTTGAATTGGGAAATTGCCTTTGAAGGGAGAGTTCCTTGGCCCTTTCATTTATGCTTTCGGGTTAAGATTTGGGACTATAGCAGCTAATTAATGGTGAAACTGGTATAAAAGTGGAATTACACTCCATACAACCGACTCTGGTTAGTATGATTGGAGCTGCATTTTGTGCCACATGCAGCTCAATAGAGCAGCCCAGTCTGGCTGTAACAAATTTGTGTGTGCATCACAACTGCCGTTTCCTGCCAAAGCTGCCCAAAGGCATTCCTTTATAGGATGTTAAACTGTGGATCCTTTAAGGCAGTCGTCTTCAAGAGCTACTTTTAACCCAAGCATGCATATGGGCACTCATTTTTTATGTTTTTTTTTAACCACTTATTTCTGTAATAATGCTGTTGTTGTGACACGTCTTGCATCAGACCATTACTTGGTGGCAAATCCCAGGCTTGTACAGGAGCGAGGGCACCCTGGGTACACTTGCCCTGGAGCTTGGAGGGTTAAGCGGGCTGGGGGCCCCCACCAACGACCAGCTGCTTTTTTGTTTTGAGTTTGTAACTTTATTCTAACAAGACTCACGCCCCGACCCTCCGACAAGCTCTGCATGGACCTGGTAGGTCCTGACCCACCACTTCAGGACTGATGCTGCAATGCATGCACACGTATTAAAAATGAATATAGCACATTGCATTTTCATATTATTTAGCCATTGCCCTTTTGACTCTGACCTCCCCTAGCACACTGACTTGTTTTCTATTATGCTTGGGTCACAATGCAAGATTAGCATCATTCCAAAGGCAATTACTGTACTATTCCTAAGCACGATGCAGTTACTGTGTAAGCCGTGCAGAGTTGTCGCGTCTTCTAAGGCGGCTGCTACTCTCTATTCGAGGCAACAACTGAAAAGCTAGAGTGACGAGGAAGGCTTGACCATAGAGTCGCAGTACCTCCTGGCGCGCAGACAATCCCACTAGCGCTTCCTCGGTCTCAATGGTTGCGTCACACGCTGATTTCCCCCCCCTTCCTGGCCGGGTGGTGTATTGCGCGTGCGCAGAGGGCACTTCCTTCTCTCTCCCTGCGGCCTGCAGCAGTAACAAGATGGTGAGCAACCGCTCCTTTCCTTTGGTATTCGGGATTT
The DNA here is from genome assembly GCA_034641385.1 of Darevskia mixta. NCBI lineage: Eukaryota > Metazoa > Chordata > Lepidosauria > Squamata > Lacertidae > Darevskia > Darevskia mixta. Next base: position 5,294,690 of record JAWWNH010000001.1, on the reverse strand, counting down.
ATCCGCCGCCATCCTCTCCGTCGCTCGCCTCTTCCGCACGGGCGTCGCCGGGAGTGGGAAATATGTGGGCACGCTAATCTAGGCAGCCGAGGATTGGGAGCAGTTTTGATCGGCACCGGCGCTTGGGGAAGCCGGTTTGGAGGAAGGGGCGCTCGCTGCCTGCGGACTGGAGGCGAGGTGGAGGGATGGTGGCGGCGGCGGGCTGGGTTCCTTTGCTTGCGCTCTGCTGCTGCGAGGCCTCGCTTGACTTGGCGCGGCGGCCAGCTGGAGAGTGTTTTCCTTTCCTCCTCCAGTTTAAATTAAACGATGGAAAGTAGAGGGGGGTTGTCAGCTTCGTCTTAAGCAGGCATCCCTAAACTCGGCCCTCCAGCTGTTTTGGGACTACAACTCCCATCATCCCTAGCTCACAGGACTAGTGGTCAGGGATGGTGGGAATTGTAGTCCCAAAACAGCTGGAGGGCCGAGTTTGGGGATGCCTGGTCTTAAGCATTTGCTGCAGGAGGTGGCTAAGGAATCACTGGGCTTTCGGGTCCTTTTGAAAGCTATGCAATCCTCCCTCTGCTGCCTGGTTACCTGCGAGATTAGGTCGGCTGAGCCTTTGCCCGTCATCCTTAGTTATTGCTCCTTTCCTTCCTTTTGTCAGCATTCTTGCTTTCCCCCCTTCCAAGATCAAAGGTGCTCAGATCTCCTGGACTGTTTCAGTGAGAGGAAATTGTATTGTTCCTAGGAATAAGCGTGTGTTTGAAATGCTTTGGCAAAAAAAAGTCTGCCAAGGATTTTTCACCACCTTGTGGGTCTCGCCAGCCTCTGATCCTAGATCCGGAATAAAAAGGCGAAAGGCCTTTCCGTCAGAACCTTTGGAAGAGGAAAGGGTCTGTAGTTTGCATTGGGTGGGTTGAGCAGATCTCTTACCTGTGCCCAGGGTTGCTCTAAGGCAGGTAATGGGAATCTGGCCCTCTGTTGGACCCTTATAGGCCACAGCCAGCATTGCCAGTGGTTAGGGGTGGTGGGAATGGTTGTCCAGCAACACCCGGAGGGCCCAAGTTTCTTTATTCGTGCTCAAGGGTAATTGATTGTGGGAGCTTGCCTGAACAGGGGGATAATGTTTTGTGCCACTTCTACTAAAAGGGCCTGTATGAAAGTTCTGTTTGTGGTGTCACACATAGTGTGTTGTTTAACTTTTATCTGGGGAGGCCTCAGGCTGTAAAGCTGGAGGGCTGAGGGCTCTGCCTACTACTATCTGTCAGCAGTTGTTGTGAGAATCAAATAAGAAAACCTCATCCTCTTAGGTTCTTGAAAAAAAGAGCAGAATGTAAATATGGGTGGCAAGGGAACTGCCCTCTCATTCTATGTATAACACTATAAATAATAATAATAGACAAAAAATAATTTAAAAATAGCATTTACTTTGCAGAAAACACCCTCCCCAACCCCAGGTATTAATTACCTTTGCAAATAAGAGACTTGTAGAACATAGATGACTGCTGCAGTCCAACCATACAGTGGGTTCCATCCCCATCACATTTAGGATTATGTATCCTGTTCACTATGCCAGTTCAGCATCTATTAAAAGTTATTAGTCATGACTGCACTGAAGAACTGGAAATGAATGGTTTTAGCTTGGAATTAGTGTTTTTCTGAGTTCACCGTGTCTTCTGAGTAAACATGCCTTGAGTCAGGCTGTTAATTGTTGTAAGTGCGGGTATAGTTGCAAATAACTTTGCCAGAAATGAAAATTTAATGTGCTTCTTTTTTTCTAATGGTAATAGGCCAAACGAACCAAGAAGGTTGGGATTGTGGGTAAATATGGTACCCGATACGGAGCTTCCCTGAGGAAAATGGTGAAGAAGATTGAAATTAGCCAGCATGCTAAATATACTTGCTCCTTCTGTGGCAAGGTAAGTGCACCCTCTGTTGCTGCAGAGCTCCCAGTCCATAATTTCCTTTTTTCCAAAACTCCACTTAATTGTCATAGCTTACTTTTTGCCTCTTGTGCTAACTAAACTGCTCAGGCATAGTATTCTTGGTAATAATAAACTTAAAGAGGCTTGAAAGCAACCATCATGTACAATCAAATTCATGAGAGCATAGAGTAGGTATGAGGAACCTGTGGCCCTCCAGGTGTTGTAGATTCAACAGTATTCAGCCCCAGCTGGCATTACCAATGGTTAGAGATGGTGGGAATGATAGTCCAACAACATCTAGAGTGCCACAAATGCTGTAGATCAGTGGTTAGCTAAGTACTGTAGACTGTGGGCCCATTGTTTTTTAATAATTAAGCCATGAGCCCCCTACTTTTGAAAATTTTCATAGAATTGTAGAGTTGAAAGGGACTCTATAGTAGTTTTTGTTATGTGAATGGTGCCAGGCACCGATTCAGCACATCCATGGCCTCAGCTGCTGACGATGAAGAGAAGTAGAGCTGCATCATAACAACAGCAGGCTACAAAATTCTTGAGTGACCACACCACCATTTCAAGTAGATGTTAAATGGGGGAAGGATAGGACTCACCCCCTGTGGAAGCACATAGTAGAGAATTCATGGGGGCTAAACAGTTCTCCCAATATGTGCTTGCTGTTTCAGAACATGTGGCGTTTCTTGGTGTGTGGTCCTGAGCTTACATTTGCTCAGACCTGATTCTATGCAAATTCATGTGTGTAGGGTTAAAAACATGCATTATCATCACTTTATTTAAAAACCACACAAACCCATACTCTATGTGTTGTGTGTTTAAAATGTTGACTAGATGCTTAGATGCATTTTGATGGAGGTGTTGTGGTGTGGTGGATGCTCCCAGGGAAGTAAGTAGCTTTTGTGTTTTTCTTACAGACCAAAATGAAGAGGAAAGCTGTGGGTATCTGGCACTGTGGCTCTTGTATGAAAACAGTAGCTGGTGGCGCCTGGACATACAAGTAAGGGAAATTATATTGGTTGAGGGGTATGTGCGCCTGGGGGGAATGTTCCATTTTCATCTGTGGTGGGTGCTGTGTGGCATTTGGTATACTGGGGGAAAGTAAATTAAGAAGAGCCCTGCTGAATCAGATGAAGGGCCCATCTAGTCCAGGATTCTGCTTTTGCAGTGGTGTGGTTAACCTGAACCCTATGATACACTCAAAGAAGGACATGTAGAAGTGCATTTCTGCTCTTGACTCCCAGCAGCTGGTATTCAGAGGCATGCTTCCTCTGACACAGGAGATAGTACATAGCTGCAATGACTAGGTAGTCTTCTCTAATTCATTTGTCTTATCCCCTTGAAAAACGGTTCATGGTTGTATATCAAACATTTTCTCATCAACTTCACAGTGATCAGTGTGAAAGGGAAGGTAGAAGTTATTTAAATAGAGCAGGGATGTCCAACTTACAAGAGACTGATCTACTCCCACTATAAAAAAACTGGCAGTGATCTACCCATTGGATTGACAAAGGTTGTTGAGCTTTTTAGGAAACAAGTTGTTGAGTTTTTTTTGGGGGGGGGTCAACCACGATTTACCACGTAACCCTGCCATCGACCAGTAGATCGCCATCGACCTGTTGGACATCCCTGAAAGAGAGTATTCTAACCACATATTCTCTAAAACCCTAACTACATGTGGCATTAACAATGTGACTATCAAACATGTACAGTGGAACCTCTACCTGCAACCAAACTCTGTTCCGGAGGTCCGTCCGGAGGTCGAAACGGGTTGCTGGGAGAGGCTCCGTTGTGTGCATGCATGGGCGGCAATCGTCGCTTCTGCGCATGTGCGAACAGCGATCGCCGCTCCTGCGCATACGGCGGCAAACCCGCCGGTTACTTCCGGGTTTGCCGCGGACGTTGGGCAAAATGGATGCAAGCGGAGGCGGACGTAAGAAGAGGTTTGACTATGTGTTTAAAAAATAATACTAGATGCAAGGGGAGGGGGCAGTCCTCATGGTTGCTACTTCTTGGTAGTGGCGCCTGCCCTGTGGAACACCCTCCCATCAGATGGTAAGGAAATAAACAACTATAGGTATCTGACTTTTAGAAGACATCTGAAGGCAGCCCTGTTTAAGGAAGTTTTTAATGTCTGATGTTTTATTGTATTTTTAATATTTTGTTGGAAGTCGATCAGAGTGGCTGGGGAAATCCAGCCAGATGGGCAAGAGTATAAATAATAAATTATTATTATTATCTAAAGTAAAGAAGAAACCCCCAACGTTTTGTATGCACTATTAAACATTTCATTTAGCTGACTCTTGTTAGTTCTAAAAAAATGTTTAAAAGCTTATTACAGAAACTGCTAATTGTTTGTCTCATTTGAAGTAATAGTGATACTTTTTGTTTCTTCCAGCACCACTTCAGCGGTGACAGTGAAATCTGCCATCAGAAGACTGAAGGAGTTAAAAGACCAGTAGAAGCATATTTTTGTTCCACTGTTACTCTTCCTCTACAGTTCATGTCCTTATTGTCAATTAAAGGTGGTTGTGAACATTGAACCCTGTTGGGTATTTTGTGCAAGAACAGTCCCATCAGGCAGTGTACCTTTTTCATCTTGCGTTTTCCCTTTCTGCACAAAATCTCAGTTGGTTTATGTAAGAGTAGCAATAATGTGCTATACATGTGGATTCCAAATCAGGTCAAGTTAAAATAGAATGTAGGCATATTTGCCAGGCAGTAGCATCCCAGTAAAAGTATAACGAACAAATTAAAGCATGCAAAATGAAGTGCTTATAAGTCCTGCTGATTTTGTTGGGAGAGTTAAGCACATAATCACTCACATTGAAATTGATCCCACTTATCTGATATTTTTGCCAGCCTGTGATCTGTATCTGTCTGTAAATCTTTAACAAAAAGTTACTCTTCCAAATCTAAATGGAGCTATTAAGGCCTTATGATAGTTGTAGAATTCTATTTTCAGAAAACGGAGCAATCCTAATTGGAAGGCTGGGGAGCAGCAGATTCCCTCCTGTGCATATGCTGACTGGGGCAGTGAATGGGTGGGTGGTTTTGTTCCACCAGCTCCAGGCTGCTGTGGCATCAGGGCAAAAACCAGCTGTCTCCAAGAGTTGAGCTAGCTTTTCATCAGTGGATCTAGCACCAGCATTGCTCTGTTCCGTGTGCCACCCAAAATAGCTTTGCCAGAGGTAATGTTTGCTCACTGCACCTGGTGGGCACAGCAGGGCCCTCTACACTGGTAGAGGGGCACTTTTGCCAAATCCTGATCCCCAGCAGGAGTGCAAAAATTGGGACTGAGGATTGCCCTGCCCTGCATTTTCCACATTTTTCTAATGGGATGCCAGTATTTTGCCAGTGCAGTGAGTGAGACACTTTCCGCACACATAATGGGCTGAGTTCAAAGCATTCAGGAATCATATTTTTGTAGAGTTGAATGGGACCCAAAGGTCATTTAGTCCAACCCCATGCAATGCAGAAATCTTGGATAAACGTTATTGCCATATTTAAACTTTTAACTTTGAACATAACAAAAACTCATAAAATCAGCACCATATACATCAACAATTGTTTTTGTCTGAAATAATTTTTTTAAAAAAATTGATGTCTATTCAAATCATTTTTTTAAAAAATCTGGTATGTTCTTTTCTCTTGAATCTCAAGATACTGAGCACATCTCTCTTCTAAACAATCTTGTTTAGAAGGTAGTTTTATCAGTTAGCCATTTCCTTTCTTTTAGAAGTAAGTAAGATTGAAAGCCTCAATGTAGTAGTGGATATTTTCCAGCAAAGGAACTCCCTAACTGTTGTGAATCTCATGGAGGCTTAGTCTTTTTTTCTTTCTTTACCGAAGCTGCAGATAATTTAAGTGGGCTCTGCTCAGAGAGTTCCTGCAAAAGCGGATTGCCTCACCTGCAGGCATTAACCTATATTTGCCTTACCACTGCAACTCTTTCAAGAGGGACTGGAGAGAATACAGGTGACCCACCAAGGCAGTACTTGTGGGTTTCCCTGCAAAGTGTCAGTTCCCATGTCCATTGTACAGGGAAAAGTAAGGTCTTCCACCGATCGGTGGAAATCGGTGTATCTTACACAGTTAATGCAGAGTTAAGAGTGGCACAACCTCTGCACCAGATTTCACTACAGTAATTGGTTGTAAAATCCACAATAATGTTTTTTTAGACACACATTGTGAGCAGATTTGGTCATCTGGGCAAACATCTGGCTTCAGACATCTTAAAGGTGAGCAGGGTTTTTTCTCCAGGTTCTGTTTGAAAGGATGCACACGTCTCTGGCCAAGGGGAATGTGTACATATTTCTAAGCAAAGAGCTACTGGGAATGTGCAGAGAAGGAAGTACTGTTTCTTACTGTCTTCTAGCCGCATAGGGTCTGGTTTGCCAGCCTGATTGTTATGGTTCAGAAGAAGAAGAGTTTGGATTTGATATCCTGCTTTATCACTACCCGAAGGAATCTCAAAGCAGCTAACATTCTCCTTTTCCTTCCTCCCCCACAACAAACACTCTGTGAGGTGAGTGGGGCTGACAGACTTCAGAGAAGTGTGACTAGCCCAAGGTCACCCAGCAGCTGCATGTGGAGGAGCGGAGACACGAACCCGGTTCACCAGATTACGAGACTACCGCTCTTAACCACTACACCACACTGGCTCAGGAGTGTCCATGGGCCTTTCCAATGCAGTCATACCTCATGTTGCGTCCGCTTCAGGTTGCATATTTTTGTCTTGCGTCCTGCGGCAACCCAGAAGTACCGGAACGGGTTACTTCCGGGTTTCGCTGCTCGCGCATGTTCAGAAGCGCTAAATCACACTTTGTGCATGCACAGAAGCACTAAATCAAGCCGCTCGCATGCACAGATGCGGCGCTTCTGGATGCGAACACTTTGAGTTGCGGACGTGCCTCCGGGACAGATTATGTCCGCAACTCGAGGTTCCACTGCACAGCTCTCACGCAGGGCCAGGGTCTTGCAATTGTGGCTTCACGTCTGGCAGAGGAGCATAGTATTGTTATGGGAGGATAGAGATTGCCATCGTGGCCTCTTGTAGATCTTGCATGTGTATATATGAGGGAACCCGGAAGGTGATGTGCAGGAGGAAGGTGAAATTCTACCATAGAATTATCAAAATTTCTAAGAGTAGGGGGTCCCCGTGGTTTGGCTTTTGAAAAAATAGGGGGTCCTCAGTAATCAGCTAATTGGGAACTACTGCTTTACAGTACAGGGTGAGATAGAGTTAGCACTGAGGAGGTTTGTCCTACATTGGAGCCAACTTTGTCATTTCTTCTGATCTCTTCCATTACATGGTTATTTTTCTGTTTATTGTGCTGCAAAGTGGTAGGTTTTTGTTGTTGTTAGCTGTAGTGCACTTTGGAACTGGAAACAGAATCTGACTGATCCTACCCAGCAGAGCAAGTGGGAGGAGCAACCCATCCAGGACTCCCCTCCATACCCTGCAGAAAACGAACTCTGCGTTTAAGTCCAACATTCTGTTCAGCCATAAGAAAATATTTGCATAATACGGTGAGGGCATTTTGGCACAAGTAACATGTAGTCCTGCTCTGTCACTGACCACAGAATAATGGTATATCAATAATAAGTTTGTAAGAACTAAATTAAAATCATGCATGGGGAATGTTGCATTTATATGGGAAATAGCAGACACATCTCTGCTGGGTTGCTGTGATACTTGAGCTTCAGTTTTACAAATGGCCTCATGTGGGAGCTGCAGTTCCACTAGTTCCATTCCCCCCCCCCCCCGGCCACTGTTATATTTGATCTTGCCTTTTCATTTTATAAATGAGCTGAGACAACTTTATTCAAGAGTATGCAACTCCTTCCTTAGTTACCTAGTTGTCCTTAGCCCTCAGGTAGGGAACTTCTTGGAAAGATGCTGAAAGAGGCACAGGACATATTTGGCTTGGTGGTTTTTATTATTGTGTATATGGCTTCCCCAGACAAAAGAGGCTTTCCCCATTTTGGCAGGTCATACAGTGGAATTTCAGCTTGAAGTCCAATTCCCTTCATTTTATTTACCTTGCTACATTTTTGTGATGCACTTTCAAATGTATGTGTCGAGATGTTTCTGGTCTTTTCTGGACAGGTGCTGCTAAATTTGAGGAGCTGTCCACTGTTTTTCAAAGGAGATTTACCTTACCAAGACTGTCCCTGACAGTCCTACCAAGTGTTTGTACCTGGGAGCAAAGTGACACACTCCTGTTGTGGGGATGCTAACTCATACAGACCACATAAAAAGCTGGTCATGAACAACAACGCCCCTTTCTGAGCAGACAAATAGGATCAACAGCTGAAGATGTGTAGTGGTGCCTAATGAGAGCAGCATTTGTAATTTACAGTGGTACCTTGGTTCTCAAATGCCTTGGTACGCAAACAACTTGGAACCCAAACACTGCAAACCCTGAAGTAAGTGTTCCGATTTGCAAACTTTTTTCGGAAGCCGAACATGCTCTGTTTTGAGTGTTGTGCTTCCAATGTGAGTGTCACACTTCCGTTTTGAGTGTTATGCTGACAATTTGAGTGTTACACTGAGGTCTGTCTGTTTTTGCTATTTATTTTGCATTTTTTGTATTTGCGGCTCTTTTTGTTTTGTTTTTGTGACTGTGTGGAACCGAGTTCAGCTACTGATTGATTGATTGATTCTGTGACTGCAGTACATTGGTTATTGCTTTCATTTTATGGATCAATGATCTCGTTAGATAGTAAAATTCATGTTAAATTGCTGTTTTAGGGGTTGTTTTAAAAAGTCTGAAATGGATTAATCCATTCTGCGTTACTTTCTATTTGAAAGTGCACCTTGGTTCTGGAAAACTTGGGTTTTGGAATGGACTTCCGGAATGGATTAAGTTTGAGAACCAAGGTACCACTGTATCATTAAGCTGGCTCACCTGGGGAATGCTGATGCTCTCGCCCTGGGCCGCACACGATACAATAAACTGAAGGCCGACACATGTTTTGTTTGGCATCCCATTTAATTTATTCCAACTTTCTCACAATTTAGCAATCAAAACAAAATAGAAAAAAGCATTGTGATTTCTAAACAGGAGTACAAATTTCAGTTGTGAGCTGATGCTTGTGATGTTCAAATTCCTCTTCAATGTGTATCAACCACAAAGAGCACCATGTGCCCCCTTACAATTACCAGGTGTTGCAGTACGGAATCTGGATGCCTCTCAGAGGGGGGGGGAAACCCAACAAAAATAGAAACATACATTTATGCCCCCAGAACTTGGAGGTGGTTTGATGTCCTCATTGATGCTGAATGCACCACTAGGTTTGTACTGAAAAAGAACTAAAGGTAGCTAAAGGTAAGTTTGAGGGGCAGCTGATGTTCCCCATCAAGGCACTAATACTAATGTTCATGGGTGCTAAATAGATTGAAAATGGGAAGCAGTAATTTTTTTGCTGTGTGGTCAATCCCAAAAACAATACCTCTTTCTGTTTTATGAGCCTATGGTTTGGGAAAATGCCGGGCAAAATTGCCTGGTACTAAGAAAGGTAATCTCATCACCACATTAACACTCTTCATTTAATCCATCCATCATTACAGCAGGACATCTTTTTTATCCAAATGGTCTAATGGGATGGTCATTGAACAATGTCCACTCCTAAAAAGTCTCCAGTGTACTTGAGATCTGTTTCCATCATAACCACTTGCATCGTTATTACCCTTGTTCTGTACTTCCTCACAGAGCAGGCACCCTCATTCCACAAACACTTACCTAGCATTTTGCCACACCGCTGTTTTCTCTATCCTGCATAACCCAGCAAACTACTCAATGGCTGCTCGCACTGTTTTGCATTAAACACTTAAATTTCACCTCATTTCTTCCATCTAATCTCTGCCTTGGTGGGGGAAGAACCCAACTAAGAAAGTCAATCTCTATGAGTCATTTATTTTAGGGTGGTGGGTGGTGGCATTTTCACACTGTTCATTTACCACCTCATTTTCACAATGGAGGGAAGAGGGAATAATAAAAGTAGTTGAAATCACCTCTGATTGCTAACTGCTGCATAATGGTTCAAGACACTTCTCTTCCAAGATGGCGGCTAGGACAAGGAAATTGCTCCACTTGTGAAAATGTGGTGGTAAAGTAAAGCACCTGCTGTGCACACATGACATTTGCAGAAAAGGGGGGAAACTATGTTGCTTGGGCTTCCCCCCTCAAAATACTGTATTTCAAAAAACAAAAGCACCCAGCCTCCAATGATTATACTAAGTATATGAACCTAGCAGTTGTCCTGTAAATATAAATTGGTATATATAATAAAAGAAAATCTAATGGTTCATGCAGCTGCTAAATCAGTTTTCAGCATTTGCATGATCCACACAAAAGCCAAATCAAGAATGTCTGAAACAGTATCAGAGAAGCACAATCTATTATTGGGAACGGCATATTCAACACCACATCACCCCAGCTCCCAGATATTAATTATTATTCTGTACATGTGTATATGCATGTGTGTCCATCATCTTCTCAGTCTGCATTTCGGGGGATTACCGCACACTGTATAAAGTGTTGTTTACATATTGCATTGCTCACCTGGGCCCCACGCAAAAGGAAGGAGGGACATTGGCAGCAGCTTAAAATGTGGGTTTTAAATGGGTTTTTGCTTCTTGGGGGTGGGTGGGGGGGGAATAACAACAACTGAATTCTAAGCTTCCTCCCCCAATTCCTGACCCCTCTCTTCCCTGCTTTTGAGTTTAACTCTTGTTATAACCTGATCTGAAAGAGTTGACTGCATTGACATTTTCTGTGTATTAGTGTATCTTAGGATGCATCAATGCAAAACAAGGCCCTACCCTAAGAGAAAGTTGCCCGGAAGTGCAAAATTCTTAAAGAATAAGGCTCCCAGGTCAGGGGAAGAGAAGGGGTTGAACTTCGATGTCAAGTGCAATGCCTTGTGGAAGAAATTAGTGCCAGGAAGTAGCTCCCCCCACTCTATATGCTTTCTGTGTAGCATTCCAGCTGAGTATGTGCTGGACAAGGATTCTCTTTACCCCCTCAATATATGCTACAACCCACACAATAACAGGGGAACAGGTTGTCAGGGCTGTGTGTAGCAGGCAACATGCAGTATTTACAATCTTTGGTCTTTGGTGTGTGTGTGTGTGTATGGCGGGTGGGGGCAGGGGCAATTATTCCCCCATCCAGCATGATCACCCGGGTTCTTTGGAGAGGCCTGGGTAAGAAATTCAGCAGCCAAGAGGGAAGGTCTGCTCCCTTGTTTCTCCTGCTCGTTTGCTGCAAGGCTACAAGTGGTCTAATCATCGTGAAACCTCTTAGGCAAAATATTTTTTTTAAAAGGTTTAGAAACCAGCCCCCGTCCCCACCCCTGCCACCAAGCCCCTTTGCAATTCTTCCCCAAGGATTTAAAGGCAAGCAACTGGGAGGCACACGAAGCCCACGAAATGTCGGGACCTTCTGGAATAAAAGAAAAGAGAGAGAGAGAGATAAAAATAAGATGCATCGAAACCCATGTAAAATCCAGCGCTGAGACGAGAGGCCAAGCTGCCTGCCTGCCAGCCAGCGAGTGAGTGAGAGAGAGAGAGAGAACACGTCCATCTATTGCACATGCAAAGCATGTGCTCCCCGGTCCTCTTGCTCATGCACAGGGTAGAAGAGGTGGCACTCAGGATCTCCACGGACAGTGGGCGATCCCTGGATGATTTTCCCAGTGTTAGGGTTAACGCACCAGCATTCTCCTCGCTGGCCATTCACCGACATCTTACACTAAAGGTGGAGAAGGGGTGGGGAAGAGAGGGAAGAAGAGAACACCGTTGGCTTAGGCAGACTACGTGAAATGGAGCACATGGAAAACAAAGTTCTCGACTTTTGTCATGCAGACATTATAGCTGCCAGGTGGTGGAAGTTACACCAATTGTTTTAGAGCAGCCTACTGTCAAAACAAAAAGCGAAAGGGCCGCATCACAAAATGCTTTCTTCCTTCACAGGGAAGGGAAGAAGCAGTTTACACCAATGGGCTGGAGGTGCTGCAAGAATGCAAGGGAAATCGCTGCCTGCAACTGCCGTGCAGTGAGAGCATTGAAGTTTCACTGTAACACAATTATACATCCCATCAAAATATACAACCACCTCATGTGGTTTGTTTTTTTTTAAAGGGACCAACATCACATTTAGGGAAAGTCTGAGAAGATGCAAATGTTCTAGTAGGGGCTTTCTCATATCTGTTGCAAGTGGTATAAAGGAACAGGTGTGCAAGAGATATACTTCTTCTGCACCCACCCACCCGTTACTTCTACAGTGGATTTAACTTGTGGCTAGGATTCATATGCGTCAAGGATCCCGGAGTGTTCACAGATTTCACCATATGCAGAGCCATAGCTAGGTGATCTTGCACCCCTGGCAGAACCGTCCAGATTGCGCCCCCTGGCTACTTGCACCCCCTAGCTCTTCTTTCTGCCTCTCCTCCAACCCCCAACCCCACTCATTCAATTCAGCCTCTATTTAAAACCATTTCTTATGAGGCAATAATCAATATTTATATTTATGGACATATTTTAAAGCCGATTTTGCACCCCACCCCCATCGCCTGCACCCCGGCACCCCCTAGCTACGGCCCTGACCACATATAAGGTTTAAATTGGCTTTCGTAAAAAGCAGCTGCGATACCAGTTTCCTGGTGGGAAACAGGAGAGGAACATGTGTGGCAAAGGAAAGAGGGAGTGGGAGCTTCATGGAAAGGGGTGGGAGAGAGTGATCTGAAAAGGAAAAACTCCGCTAACAGTATATTTTAGCAAAGATCGCTCTTTTCACATGCTACCATGCATCAACTGCAAAAATGTGACAACAGTGGGGAGTTATGTCTTTGGCACTTGACATTTCAAAAGAGAAATTCAGCAGCAAAGTGTTTAGGAGTGGAGTTAATGCATACGTAACAAGGTTGAGGCCACAGAAAGATCTCAGCATATGGAATGCAAAAAACGATGAGCAATTCTTATATCCATTGGCTAGGACATTGCCTCTGACATTTCGATTTAATGCATAAGGGAACTGAGACTCAGAGACTGGGACTTGTCCTGAAGGTCCTTAGCAGATTCGTAGCTAAGAAGGATTTGACTATCCTAGCTCTTGAACCAGTAAGCATAGCGCTAATAGAAAGCAAATGAACAAGGCATCTATAAATGCATGTGTCTGTAATACCAGTGTGAGCAACCAAACTTCAAGCGATACTGTTTTTCTTTTTCTCTTTGCGGCAGGGATGAACATGACGGGCAAGGGCTGTACAGGTCCGAACTATGTATGTACCTGCCTGCTTCCTGAGTCAATGGAAAATGTTGGTGCAAGACAAGGCAGTGTGAAGAGCAAGCTTCACTCAGCACAGCTAAATCCCTTTAGGGAACTAATTCATTTAAGGGGGATTAGCCACAGCTGTGGGGTGTGGGCCTTGCAAGGTAATTAGAACCTTGGGGGAATCAAGGTTGCCGCTTTCATCTCCCCCAAAGGGGGAAAGTTGCATCAAAGCAACCACACCCTACATTTAGGTCCACACCCAGCTTGTCCAGCAGGACTAATAAAATAAATAAAAAATTATGCTTGCTAGCCTTAGAAAGGGAAAAAGCAGAGAGATACTTCTGCCAAGTCAACCTTTAGAGAATAACAGGTGCTCCTGCTAAGAGACACCAGATGGGACTAGAAACAGGGGAGGAGGAAGGGGGGGTGCAGTGGATGCAGGCCGCCCCAGGTGTCACCACTGAGGGGGGTGACAAAATGCCGGGCGGCACTCACTGTGGGGCCTACAGCACGCCAGAGCCATACATCTCTCCTGGGAGAGATGCGGTGGCTTGAGCACACGCAGGTTCCGCGCTGCCCAAACGGTCTGCCTGCTGTCTCCTCCCCAGCTGTAGGGCGGCTGAGTGGGAGGAGGCAGGCAGACTCCAGAGGCCCCGCCCTCACCCTGCCCCTGTGGGCGGTTTGCCCTGCCCCTGGGCACACCACCCCAGGCATCCGAGTGGCTTCCTCCGCCGCTGACCAGACGTATACTCCTGGCTCCATGTTCCTGAGAGCTGCTGCTGCTCTTATCCCTTATTGCTTGGGTCAGCAGGATGCAGGGTCCAGAAAACTCTTTACTCCCTTAGAGCTTGAGCCACACTGCATTGCCTGCAAACTCAAAACTTTGTGAGCTGAAGTCCCCTCAAATGCTGTTAGGCACATATGCTTTCAAAGAACTGGTGGGCATATTTTGGGTGTGCTTTATCTCCAACCAAAAGTTGAGGTTCTGGATTGAACATGGGATGTGGTACAAGGTCAGCTAGAAGTACAGCTCCTGCCTGCTGACCAGGAGAGCCCCATTACCTTCAGAAGGTGGCCATTGTTGTCACAGTCCCATGCCCAAGTGATTACGTAGAATCATTGCCACAAGGCTCCCTAAGGCCTGCTCGGCGTCCTGACCTCCCACTCCCTGATAAACTTCAACCAAGATGTCAACTGAACTCTTATTTCATTCCTGCTCATGAGTGGACACTGAGTTTCAGAACAAGGTTTGCAAGTGAAATATGCTTGTTGTTGAGTGGCACATAAGCTCAAAGGACGACTGGTAGATGTATCTACCAGATTTAGGATTCATACAACCGTTCTGTATTCCAGATACAGTACATCCTTGGGGAGTGTAAGACTGATTGGAGGAAAGCAGGCAATTTCTGCCACTTGGCAAACAAACTACAGGAAAAGTGGGGCTTTCTCTCGCACCATTACGATTTCCCCATGAGCTTTAAGAGCAGCAGTAGCCAATGTGGTGCCCTCCAAATGTTGTTGGGACTCCTAACCCCATTAGCCTCAGCCGACATGGCCAATGGCCATGGATTATGGGAATTGTAGGTTCCGAAGAGCACTGTGTTGGCTGCTAGAGAGCATCTCCCTAGACAGAACCAGATGGCCCTTTGGCCCAATTCCGAAAGGATATTCATATGGTATTCAAACCTGCCAAGAATCCTGTGCTGCCCATGCTGATCTCTGTTTAGGTATGCTGACCTGCAAAAACCAGGACAGGCTGAACCACCCTGCATACCTTGATCAGCACTGGTGATCCCTCAAATGACAGTTGTCTGAAGGACCCTATCCCCAATCACCCTCTGCACTTGCCTGTTTGAGATTGTAGAGGCCTTGCTTGTCACAGTTTGGGATATTTAGGGAATAGAGGTGCTCCAACGGACCGCGTTCATCTGGCAGGCGCATGGTTGAGATGCGTTCCAAGACTTGATCTAATTCCTGTTGGCAGGGGGTCTGCAAAAGGTCAAGAAAGCAGAAGAAAAACAAATGAGGACATCAGGCAGGGCCCAGTTGGCACAATGGAGACAACAATGGCGTTCACCTTCTGACACATGTGGTATATAAGTCAAGGGGTCTCTCTGTCACATAATGCTTGCAGTTCTTGCTTAGGGTAGCTTTGCAGGTTCCGCCCCAAAACCCACGCCCGACTCCTTTTCATCCCAAAGCATCAGAAAAAGTATTCTAGCACACCTCACTTCGCCTGTAGTCATACTGTCTCAAGGCTGTTGAACATTTGCCGGAAAGGATCAAAGTGTTATGACCCAATGGTGATTTGCCCAAGGCCCAAAGACACAACACACTTGGTATATATGCAGCTCGTGTCACTCAGTATCAAACGATTTGAAATAACTGGCTTGCATCATCTTTGATTAACGGATATGAAAACAAAAATGATACAAGGGAATAATGTAACAAGGATTTTTTTGTCTTCTGAATATACTTCTTTTTAGACAGGCTTGGGCTGGGAAGAAGAACTGTTGAGAGCTCTTTGCAAATATTTGTGCTTTAAGACAGTTTCCTACCATTTCTTTCTTAGAAGAATCATAGAAGGTTAGTCACATGCCCAATGTCCATGGAGATTCTCCCTGTGCCAGTAAAATGGCAAACTTAAGTTGATCAAATTCAACCTCTTCTAAGGGTGAACTTTGATTTATAGCCTCACAAAGTTCAAACACTGTATAGAAATCTACATCCACCACTTATGAAAAAGCACCAGTGAGTAGCTCCTCGAACTATGGGAATAAAAATATGTTTTTTTGTTTTATAAAAAAATGAAACCCACAAACCCCAATCTTCATGTTCCACCAATTTTGGACAAATCATTGTCTCCTTAAATCCTCCTAAAATAGTAATGGGACCAGGCTGCTCATCCCTCCTGTGATTTGAACACTATTCTGAAGAGTGACTGGAAAGAACCCAAAACTTCATATTAACTGGCTAAATTTTGAGTTTAGCACCACTACAGGGAATATGCCACTGATGGCATTAACCCACCAACTGCCTGCATACACTGGGAATAACAGAAACACTTATAAGAACCACAGTGCTGCGATAGGAATATGGTGCCCTTCAGACATTAGAGGGTCATTCTCCATAGCAGAGAACCTCTTATGACGCTCCTATGATGGATTTATTTCTATACCGCTATACCTTAGAATGTCAGGGTAGTGTGCAATGCTAACATATAAAACACCAATTTAAAAAAAACAACCCAAAAATACAGATAGTCTTTAAGGCAGCTGGCTAATCAAAGATAAAAATTATACAGCTGCAACCAGTTGTCAGCATTAAAAACTCCTCAAGAGATGCCCAAGGATGCCTGTGGAATCTCTGCTTTATCTTGTGGGACTAATCACAGTAAATGCCCAACTTTTAGCTGAGGTTGGTCAGGGCTCTATAACACAGGGGGACAAGTAACAGGGATCCTCTGGATGATTGGGCTGGGGTAGAAGGGCTCAGGCAGTCCTTATCAGCCCTCCCCGCATGGAGACGCTTGATCACATGGGTCTTTCCAAGGTTGATCATATGTGATCGCAGCCTTTTAAATGCTAGGGGGCACATAGGGAGAACCCATGGCAAAACACCTCCCACGAAGCTCCTGTACGGTTTTAAGAAGGGCACCAGTGTGTTCTGGGATTCTTAGAATCATAAGACTTGGAAGGGACCCCGAGGATCATCTAGTCCAACCCCCTGCAATGCTCCTGCAGCTGTCCCTTATGAGGTTCGAACCTGCGACCTTGGTGTTATCAGCACCACGCTCGAAGCAACTGAGCTATCCTTGTGATCATACGATACAGTCTTGCTATTTGCCACAGAGTTCAGCTCTCTGAGATCTCTCGACTTTTATTTTCTTAACAACAACAGCAACATGTTCCTGACGCTTTGGGCTGTGGGAAAATAAGAACTGATTGGGGATACAACTGATGAAATCAAAAGAGGCAGAGGGTGCTGTAAAGAGTTTCCAATAGTTAGGAAGCAAAGTTATGGCACTGTGTGTTACTCTTTACCCCTTTACCCTATGGCTAATGGTAGCCTCTGAAGAAATTATGCAGAAAAAGAAAATCCATGTAACATGTTCCTGCTCTGCATAAGTGATGTACAGACAGCAGTATCCAGCTCCTCTTGGCTTGGATGTTAGGCTATAGTGTGGCCCAAAAATTGGAATATTTTTAGCACACAGTTTATATATACACATATCCCTGGCTATGCTGCTGGTGGTAATGTGACATTTTATATTGCCTCAGGTTGTAATATCCAGTCCGGGAGTGTGCACAAAATCAGTGCCTCCAGTTATCATGGAGGGCAAACATTACCATTTTGTATACGTCTTGATTCACTGCTCTGCAAGCTAATATGCATGTACTGTGAGAGACTAAGCTCCCCCACCACCCCGACGCTACCTACTAATTCCCAGTGGCATTTGGTCATGTATACGGGATCCTCTTCAGCTACCATGGCTCTCTTAAGGTATCAACCATGCCCAGGAAGTTGCTGCCCCAGCTGCAATGTTTAACACTACCTGGCATACATAATGCAGTCATCCTGCTTGAGACACTCCATAATCCCGCCAATAGACCCCAGACCAGGAAACACATAGTATGATGGTTGGGATCCATTGCTGTACAAAGTTTAAAATTTTGCAGCCTATATAAAGAATGCAAGCTTTCAGAACAATCCTAAGCATGCTTACTCAGACATGTTCAGTGGGGCTTACTCCTTAATACTCCAGCCATCTTCATATCAGTGGTAGATCTTGTTCTGGGCAATTAGCTGGGCAAGGAATCTTTCACAGATAAATTGCCACGGTTCTTTTCCCTGTTCTGGGTGGGTGGTTTTATTTAGCTTATCGACTCCACAGTATTCCATAAGTTATAATCAGAGCTACATGTCTTATCTGATTGGGTCACCAGTACTCTGTCCTTCTCTTTTGATTTTCCAGATTGCAAAGGCCACCAGCAAGCTGACAGCATGCCAGGTCCCTAAATACAGCCCGCAATTGCTTTGAAGAGACTCTGAAAACCAATTTTAACACTCCGGTCCACCAGTTTCTGTCCAAGAAAGCATCCTGAATACCTTTCAGCCACTCAGACCCTGCCTGGAACCCGGCCCGTCAGGGAACAGTGAAGCCAACTAGACCAGCGTGAGTGCGGCAATTAAAAGCACAGAGGAGGAGAATGGAAAACCCCCAGGAAAAGCAATAGCAGCAGCAGCAGCACCAAGACTGCTCTGGAGGCATCAAAGCAATGGTGCTCTGGGAGCCTCCAAGACCAAAAGCTAATGTGGCATCAGCTCCACCCGACAAGTGGGGGAAGAGGATCCAAAGCTAAATTAGAAAAGCTATTGATAGGAATTATCCCTGCACTCTGGTTGATGATGCCAGCTGTAATCCTGAATGACAACTGTGTGGCAAAGTCCTCCTCCTGGGCCCTGCCAAAATCCATCAATCTCATGAAGCGGTATCTCGTGTTCTGTTTGTTTGGCTCTATTTTCCTCCTCGCTGTGCTGTCTCGTCTCTTCCCTTGGCCTGGCCCTGATGTAACCTTCAGCACTGTTTACGACGGGGGAGGCGAGTAGAATTCAGTCTCACACAATGAACTTTATTCATTTGACAACCAGAAACTCTGTGGATCAAGCTCTCAACTTCTGGGTTCTCACTCAGGGTCCAAAGAAGCTCTCGGCTCGCCCACAAAAGTCTCACAATGAGAAGAGTTCCTGGAAACAGCGGACACCACCCTAGTTTCTCACTCTAGATTTGCTTTTTACAGGGCAGGCTCAAAGTGGCTGGTACTTTCTCAGGCAGCCCAACAGCTGTGTCCCATTCAGCTGCACTCTCCACACTCAGTTCCAGCAGGTTTGTTGAGTTTCCCAGGGGTCCAGACGATGGGAAAAGCTCGCACTCTTCTACTCACAGCACGTTCTTCACTCTCTGCAAGTCTCCTTCAGCTACTAATGGAGACTGGGGGCAGGGGTGCCTCTGACAGCTAGAGAAAAAGCTCATCAAGTGATCATCTTCAAACTACATATACCGTATTTTTTGCTCCATAAGACGCACTTTTTTCCTCCTAAAAAGTAAGGGGAAATGTCTGTGCGTCTTATGGAGCGAATGTGTGGTCCCTGGAGCTGAACTGCCCAGGGGCAAAAGCAGATCGTGCTTTTTTTTAAAAAAGAGAGGGGGGTGTTGAAAGGAAGCCCGCTGAGCAGCTGCTCAGCAAACGATCGGGGAGAGAGATCAGGGAGAGAGATTCCAGCCCCGCCCCCTTGCAGAGGGAGGCTGTTTCCCCAGAGACATGTGACTGGCTGATTAGATTATCTGTCTGGAAACTGTAGAAATGGCTTCCTGAAGCTGCAGAACTGTGAGTTAAACCCCACAAAACAGGTTTTTTTCCCTTTGCAAAGTAAGCTCAACAACTTTGAGCTGATCCTCAAAAAATGGGGCTTTTCTCCTTTGCAAAAGAAGCTGCAGAAATTTGAGCTGATCCTCAAAAAATGGGGCTTCCCCCCTCTAAAAACTAGGTGCGTCCTATGGTCAGGTGCTCCTTATAGAGTGAAAAATACGGTAGTTCCCCCCCCCCCCGAAGAAGAATAACATGTTGCACCCTTTCCAGGGACTTGAAGATCATCTCCCGCACCCGTTGTTTACCTCACTCACCCTGACTGATGGCAAGTGCTGGTGGTGCTTAGTAGGCTTGCCCAGCTGCTTTTGCTGATCATTTTGCTTCTCACGGATGATGGCGGACTCCTTGCCATGTTTAGGGGGCTTTATCCGTCCACTGCCACTCACCACACTGGAGGCGGCGTCCACCACATTCTCTGCAATAGATACTTCGGTATGTTCCTCATCTACACAGAAAAAAAAAGGAGGGTGGGAGAAGAAAGAAAAGGGGCATCAGCAAGGCTTTTTTCCCCCAGCCAGAACTCAGTTCCAGCACCTCTCAGGTGGGCCCCATCGCCATTACAAGAGAACAAGAGAGTTGTTCATGGTGAGTTCCGGCACCTCTTTTTCTAGAAAAATTAGCACCGGTGTATTAGTTATGTTAGCCGCAGAACCCAAATGCTCTGCCCAGAGATGCCCACAATGGAACAAATGGGGGAAATCCCCACAGGCCCCACAGTGAGAGATATGAACTCCAGTCACAGCTACGTGGAAGTGGCATCCCAGCTGTGTGAGATTCCAAAAAACTCCCCCTGCAGAGCAGCCAAGACAAGGCGGAGCTTCTGTTTTGAGGAAACATGCCCCCCTTTCCAGCCTTTAAATGCTTGGTTACACAAATTGTCAAAAGTATTTAATAATGCATTTATTTCAAATCAGAAGTCGCACATGTCTGAACCGCTGGAGACAATTTGGCTAAGCATGCAGAACATCATGTCCCAGTTATACTGTAAGGAGAAAGATTTTTTTTTTAATGGATAAGCTAAGCATCTTGGTCTTTTAGCAACACCCCATCCTTTGATTATCCTCCCCCCCAGCTCAGATACTGTGGGCCAAGTTCATTCCTGACCTGTCACCCTCAGGCTTTCAAGAGGTTCCAAAGCAGAATCTGAGCTGAACATGGCCAAGTGGCTCAAGGGGACGGGGGGACGGGGTTGAGGGGCAAATAATTACCCCTAAGGACTCTGGTTAAATAATAATAAAAAAGAGGCCCATTTTGGAAAATAAGTAAAGAGAACCAAAAAAAGGGAGAAAGCAACTAGATGAGAAATCACGCCAAGAATGCAAAAAAAAAAAAAAAAAAAAAAAGGCAACATAACAAAGCAGGCTTTGTATTGTTTATAAACAAATTCACTATCTCATCATGTAACTGAAATCAAATATACAAGATTGTATAACAAATGTAAAGCTCCTTTACAAGATCTTAATGAAAGGCCAGGAAGGGGAGGACAGGTCATCATTCAAGTCATGGCTGAGCTGAAAATATTCACGATTTTAATGATTTG
This sequence comes from Darevskia mixta, assembly GCA_034641385.1. Taxonomy (NCBI): domain Eukaryota; kingdom Metazoa; phylum Chordata; class Lepidosauria; order Squamata; family Lacertidae; genus Darevskia; species Darevskia mixta. The sequence continues at coordinate 5,273,524 of JAWWNH010000001.1, read as the reverse complement.
TGGGGGGGGGGCAGTGTGGAAAAAGGTCTCTTGTTCTGGTACCTTCATCAACACTTCAAAGCAAAAATTTCAACTGTTTCTTCAATGTGTCAAAATGTGAACTTTTGTCTGTAGGGCAAAAAAAAAAAAATTAAAAAAAAATCTGATTGGCTATGTCATGTGTTAGTTCTATTTCACTGAAGCTGCTATTTCTGACCCAGAAAGATCAGAGCCGGTGAACATTTGGCCTAGTCCTCATTTCAGTCCATTCTGCCTTAACCAGCAACCTATGGCATCTAGGTTTGATTTCAACAGAAGTCAGCTGAATTTGGACCTGTAGCTGTTTGGATGTCGCCAACTCCAGACCAGACTTTTTACAGGCGGTTTCTATGTGTTTCTATGATGAGGCTCAGTACAGATTGGCTGCCAAAGCCTGACCTCACCTGGCTGGTGTAGGAGCATGCATGGAAACGTCAAAAATTCACTGACAACTGTTAACTGTGACTTGGCAAAGACCCAGCTGCTCCAAACCTCTTATGCAGAACCTCAACTGTCTTTCTGGCCCGTATGACCCCTAAATATGGCACAGTTAGGAAGTATGGTTAGCAGTGCTGCCCAGTTTTTCACAATGAGTGTGACAAATTCAGCTGCGTTTTCACTGTTCTCCCAGGGCTGAGCTGGAGCCATACCAGGAATCAGTCCTGGAGTATGTGTTCTCCAACCCAAAATCCCTGCAGTCTGTTGCTGGAATTTGGAGATTGGCCTGGCATGCAACTGGCATAGTTCCTTTGATCAAGTCTTCATAGAAGACCAGGGTCCACTTTTGCTGTGCTTTAATGCCTGGGCTGTCCAATCCAATGATATGATATGGCTCACCTGTCCACCAGCATCAAAGTTTCAAATTATTACTACCATCTAGCCTAAAACAGTCTGCTGGGTACTTACCAAGGTAGCTTCCTTCCAGCCCAAGAACTCCCTTGTATATATGTGTTTTTATTGTATCACTTTGAGTTTGTTTGTTTAAAAAAACAATCAAGCAGTACAGTGGAACCTTGGTTCTTGAACGGCTTAGTTGGCGAACAAATCAGCTCCCAAACGGTGAAAACCCAACTAAGTGTTCCGGTTTTTGAACGTTTTTCGGAAGCCGAATGTCCAATGCGGCTTCCGCTTAAGTGCAGGAAGCTCCTGCAGCCAATCGGAAGCCGCGCCTTGGTTTTTGAACATTTTGGAAGTCAAACGGACTTCCAGAATGGATTAGGTTCGAGAACCAAGGTTCCACTGTATATAAATTATATGAACTGGAAAGCGATTAAAAAACTGAAAGGTAGAATCCAACGCAGCACTAAGTGGATGTACCTTCAGTGCAAGGATTTCTGATTGTGCAACAGGTTGTTCTCCCTCTCTCTTCCCATTGTCTGCCCCTAAATCTGTTCTAGGGGTTCCCCACAACCCATGGAGCAGTCAGAGGCACCAACTTGCACCAAAGATTGAGGGGGCCGTGTGACGTTTCGACAGGGGCCAGAGCTGAACGCAGTGGTTAGCTGCTCCTCCTCTCTTGTGCTCGGCAGCCTTCCATGGCAGGAGGAGGAAGAGGAGGAGCCAGACACTGAAGCCAAGCTTGACTCTGTGCTTGGCCTCCTCTGCCACCTGATGGTAGAGGACACTGGGGCAGGACCACCCCCAAAAAGTATTGGGGGTCCAAAACCGCTCAGTCCCCTGAAGTTGGCACCCCTGGGAGCAGAGGTGGAAACTCTCATTGCGCAAGTTGAACTCCTTATGTTGACAGAATGGGGCAGGTGAATAATGCCTCAAATAAATTAATGAACTCTCCCTCCCAGCTTGCCCTGCTGCCAAGATCCATAACGGGGTTTGACCACTTGTGGTCCTCTAGATAGAGCTGGTCTGCAGCTCCCATAAATCCTGACCGAATGGGTCATCTTGGGTCAATCTTGCCGAATGGGTAAATCTTGCCGAATGAGGCTGACGACAGGTGGAGTTCAACAAGATATGGAAGGCCACAAATCTATAGCGTCAACCTGCTCCAACAGCTTGCATCAGGGGATGACAAAAATGTATGACACTGGCACATTTTTTTTTTTAAAAAAAGATAATCACCTGATGATCCAGCCGTCATTGCATGGTTGGATTTGTGCTTAGCTCAAAGCGTTAAGAACTATGCAAAAGCTGAAGATCTGGAACTCAAGGCTGGTCAAGAGCCTTCCAGATAAGTGATGCAATATTAACCCCACTCTGCCTCCTCCCCCAATGCATTATCTTCCGCTGCTGTCCGGTCTTTTCAGCATAACTGTGAGAGTAGAAAAGGGATTGCTAAGCAGGAGAATGAACGGTATGTTCCAATGGGTGGTTGCTTAGCAAGTTCCTCTGATTGTCCCGGACGGCTGCTGGCACAGGGATGATCCAAATGGGCATCCCGTGGCCTCCTTTGGCTGTCACCTCCCCCCAGGAAGTGCTTTCAAGCCCTTCAAAAGCACATGGAAACGGCAGCTTTGACAATCCCTCTTCAGCACGAGCAAATCCAGCTTTTAGCAGCATGCCCTACTTGCCCGTTTTGCTCGCTTTCCATCGCTGAAGGTACATATTGGAGGCCTGAACAATGCACTCATTCTTCCCATCCTTCCCCGAGCCGGTGTGATGCAGTCCTCTTCATTCATTCAATTTATAGTCCAGAATACATGTCCCAGCCCCGATGTGTTGCGGCAGCATTCCCGCACCAAACTTCTGCTGGGATCCTTGGGCAGCAAAACTCTCAAGCCCGCTTGGAGAGGGAAGGATTAGGGAGGATCTCTCCTGCTTTTGCAATGTCTGCTCCGATGACTATTTAAATGCACCGACAGAAGTTGAACTTGGCCCTAAAAGCAGAAGTATCTAGATGCTTAGGTGTGAATCTAGGATTAATAAGTAAATTTACCTATGTACTTGACAATGAATCAAAAGAAGATGTATGAACCTGATAAAGAGGATTTATTATGAATTCAACAGTGGGGGATGCGAGGAAGTCAATTGAATCATGAAATTGAGGAAATTAGAAATGCCTGGCCTACAAAGTGGGGCCAGGCTTAAGCAATGTTATAGAACAGTAACAGTAAGGTTAAATGTACAATGAACGGGTATACCTCTGTGAGAGGGGGGGATGATTTGGGCTTCCCACGGTGAGAGGGGGGAAGTATGAAAGTTTAACCGATATGTTATGTGCTTATAAAATTGTAAAAACCAATAAAAATTATAGAAGAAGAAGAAGAAGAGGAAGAAGAAGAAGTTGAACTTGGTCCTGAATCACTGTGGAGGCAACCTGCTTTGCCCTGGATATGACCACAATGGGACTCGGAGTATAGGAAAGCGAGAAAGCTATGTTTATTGCAGCAAATACATGCTTGATAAGGAAAAGATCCTAGTTCTATGTAACTAAGGAGGAGAATGCAAAAAGTTATGCTTGCTCTTGCATCTTTGATGGAGAGAGAGCCAAAACGGACATCTCTCCCCTAAGGCAAGGCATGGAGAAGAAAGAAGTAGCAAAATGAGGTTAGCAGCCCTAAGAGTATCATTCTAGTCCAGGCATCCCCAAACTGCAGCCCTCCAGATGTTTTGGCCTACAACTCCCATGATCCCTAGCTAACAGGACCAGTGGTCAGGGATGATGGGAATTGTAGTCCAAAACATCTGGAGGGCCGAAGTCTGGGGATGCCTGTTCTAGCCCTCAAGGAAGGTCAGCAAAGGTTAGAGAACAGTCTAGGAAGCATGAAGGCCCCCATCTCTATCTGCTCTTTCCCATGCAGACATATCAGCCTCCAGTGCAAGCCCAGTTGCATCCCAACCCTTCCAACATGTTTTAGTCCACTATAGTGGTCACCTTTAAGCAAACAACATCCCTGTGCCTCACAGTTCTACTCAAATCTTGTCATAGCAAAATCACCCATAAACCAAGAGGGGGAAATGGAGGCACTGTGGGTGAGTAGCTTCCGTGTCCGAGAAATTGGTTAGTTGCCTACCCTGGATGGGGCTGCACTTCCCCAAAGGAGCAGGAGAGGGGTGCTTCTGAATTCAGCTCTGTCATTGTAGACTCAGGTAGCCTGTGGCTTGTTCAACAGCTATGGGCATTCCTGGACTGGGAAAGCCTGCTCACAGTAGTTAATGCAACGGTTACTTCACGACTGGATTACTGCAATGCCCTCCATGTGGAGATTCCCTTGCACTTGATCCGGGAGCTGCAGTTAGTGGAGAAGACTGCAGCATGATTCGTGACAGGAGCGAGGCCTTGTCAGCATAAAACACCTGTGCTCAGAGGTCTGCACTGGCTGTAGATTTGATACTGGGCCAAGTTCAAGGTGTTAATTATTAGCATTTTAGTATTTTAACTTTTGTATGCTTTAAAGGAAGGGTTGTGAGTTTTTATTGATTTTATCTTTTTGCAAACTGCCTTGAGGTTTTTGATCAAGTGGTGAATAAATTTCATTAAACAAGTTAAAGAAATAAAATCAACACACACTTTTCGAGACTATTTGGGCATCACATCATTTCGAGTGAGATTGGTTCTCACCCTGGCAGGCAGGAAGTAGGAATACCTCAGCTGAACCATAGTTTAGTCCTGAAAACTGTCTTAAAGAGAAGGACTCGGCTCCTAAGGGGCCACCACTAAGGACTGCTTTGCACATTACAGAATGCTGTGGGGGCCAAGACGCTTGCTCTCCCACCCCACCCCACCCCAAATTCCCACAAACACCCACTCTAGATGCATTTCCCACCACACCACATCCACCCTGCTTGTCCGGGAGTGTTCTGCTTTCCAAGGGACAGCAGTGAACAAAATGGGGGCAGGAAAGAGTCTTTGCGTAAGGAGTCACACGCTCACATTCCTTTGGACCCAAGTCATGAGTCTCCCCCACGCCACCCTCACCAGGATGTGTACATAGTATATACACAAGCACACACAAAGGGAATTTGTGGCTGCTCATGATTTCCTAGCAACCATGTGTGAAGTGGCCACTAACTAAACACAGCTAGCGCCCACCCCTCATTTGGGAGATATGAGAGAGAGAGAGAGAGAGAGAGAGAGAGAGAGAGAGAGAGAGAGAGAGGATTTTGCAGCCAATGGGGCAGGGCTTCCAACAGACATGTCCAAGTTACAGGCTATGTATGTTTGCTGCCTATCTAACCTCTGCTGACAGGAGGTGGCCAACCCTTGGCATAAACACATCAGCAGCTATGTGCTTCCACAAAAGTGACAAAAAGAGAGGTCCCCATGCTTCCAGTGATACAATTTGACCTCAGGAACCCACAACTGAATATTTTAGTATAGGTTTTGGGAAGGACAGAGTGTAGTATGGCCAGAAGTCTGACTTTCCACTCAAGAAATTGAAGCCGGGGGGGGGGGGAATTCCACATATAATTTTTTTTTCAAGAAACACACACACACACACACACACACACACACACACACACACACACTACCCTTTTATTGCTGTCTGCATGCCCATCTTTGATTCTGTCCACTTTACCTCCTCAGCCACACTGGCTTCAACAGAGTGTATTTAAATATTGTTAGCTTTGAAACCACATCACAATTTTCCACTGTCTATTTTCCAGACAGTGGTTCTGCCCAGGGCGTTACCCTCCCCTCCCCCCTTTCCTTTCCTCATTTCACTTTGCATTTTCTCCGTCTGCCTTTTCTTAAGGTCACTCATGAGGAACTGTTTATCAGTGACGCTATGTCCCATATAGACCAAATCAAATCTGGTTCCATCCACTTGTAGGGCACTCCACTTCAGGCGTCAGACTATTAGAGAAGGAAAAGGAAATATCCATTTGCCACATCTGATAACGTGGGCTGTGTCTCACTACTCAACCTGCCCAAATGGCCTCTCCAAAATGAACGCTGACCTCTAGAGCAAAATTTGCAATCACCAGAATCCCAGTTGTCATTCTTTTAAGAAAGCAAGTTCTTGTGACGTTCCTTTTTAGGTAATAAAAGACTTGGAAACATATGGGCAGCATCTGGTGAGGGTTCGGAGACGATAGAGGAGGCTCCATGGATTTCAGGAAAATTGAGAAGGGGGTCACAATTAGCCCCAGTTTGGCTCAACCTAGATCGTGGAATATATGGCAACCCATGCTTTGGGTGCATGGAAGAATCATGAAATCAACCCTCATGCCAAACACAATTTTAAAAATAAGCTAGCAGCAGACCTAGTCCTAACATTAGGCAGAGTGAGGCAGCTGCCTCAAGTGGCAAATGCTGATGAATTGCAGCAATATGTTGAGGGACATTGCTGTGCTACATAGCCGAAAGCACATTGCCTAAGCTAGTTTCCCCATTATTGGTGCTACAGTAAGGGAAGTCATGACTTCTTTGAAGTTGTAGAAGAGTTATAGGTATGCTGCGGATGTTTCTAACACCATCGAACCTCCCCACAAACAAATCACCTGCTCTGTTCCTTTCAGTCGCAGAGGGGTTCTACTGCCAAGAATTTGCATAGACCTGTTTGAATGCCACAGAGTGCCTCAGCTTAGGTTTATGGCACACTCATTAAAGTTTGTTGCCATCTTCTCCTTTATTCCGTCAACATCGTCCCATTCCCTTTTCTCTGCCTATTGAAGAAGAAGAAGAAGAAGAAGAAGAAGAAGAAGAAGAAGAAGAAGAAGAAGAGTTTGGATTTGATATCCCGCTTTATCACTACCCGAAGGAGTCTCAAAGCGGCTAACATTCTCCTTTCCCTTCTTCCCCCATAACAAACACTCTGTGAGGTGAGTGGGGCTGAGAGACTTCAGAGAAGTGTGACTAGCCCAAGGCCACCCAGCAGCTGCATGTGGAGGAGCGGAGACACGAACCCGGTTCACCAGATTACGAGTCTACCGCTCTTAACCACTACACCACACTGGCTCTCCTATCTCAACATTCCCCAGCATCTACTCTCTGAAAAAAATCATTTCTGCAATTGATTTCCACACCTAGTAAAGCAGCCTTGAATTTCAGTTGGGTGAAAGTTGCTTGATTAGTAAAATACCTATTTGAGAAGCATCAGATACAAAAAACCAAAATGCCTTGCAATTCATACTCATAAAAGCCAGTGCAGCCCAATGACATTTGTCCAAATCCTTCTTCTGTCACACTCTGGCCTTAAAGTCACTATCTTTCAATCTTCATAAAACAGGAATAATAAGGACCTTCCACACAGGACCAAGACTGTGAAGCACTTGGCCCATTAAAAACAAAACAAGAAGTTATTAATAACACAGGTTTCCTTTCTTCCATTCCTTCATTTTCCATACTCAAAACATCAATGGAACCAGTAATGTGATACAGAGTGGAAAGAATGCTCTGTAACCATTACCATTTCCTTTTCATGATTTACTCACAAAGAACAAAGTCACCCCAATAGTTTCCTCATATTTTTTTTTAAAAAAAACAGAATTTTTTGTGGGTTCCTCCAGTATGTGCACAGGACAAAGAATTCAGTCTTGGATAAAGAAGACAAGACATCCTAGTGCTTATGCCCAGGAGACAGCAGGACCATCAATAATTTTTTTTAAAGCCATAGTGTTTTTTAATTTAATTTAATTTTAATTAATAACAACAGCAACAACCTTGCACCTGCTAATTTCCAAGTCTGAGGGAGTGGGACTTGTCTAAAGGGCACAGGCAGCTGCTAGCAGAAGCAAACACTCAATTCGGTTTCTCCAAGCTTGCTATTTTGTGTGCTGCTTGTGTGCTGCTGTTTCATTTGTCCTTCTAAAAATAAATGGACATCATTTATTTCTTAAGACCCCATTCTTTCCCTGGGTCCTTCAGACCACAGACTTAATTCCCAAGTGGGCCTACTCTCACTTTTCCCCTTTATGCCACATTTACTCAGGGTTATTTGGGTTTCTGGTTAGATCCCCCATGTTCCACAACATGGCAAGCTATAATAGGCTGTAAAGTCCACAGTATGGGCATGCAAACCTCTTATTTTGTTGTGACTTCTTACATATCCAGCTGGAGTACTAAGAGAAAGCAAAGCCCTCTTGTGGTCAATGCCCTCCAGCTGGAACTAAGTATTAAGTAAATATGAGGCTAAATATGAGGTAAATATGAGGCTGTCACTTCAAACAGCAGCCCTGTCTCTCTTGCTGCACAATATTGCTATCAGTTTGTGGGGTGCCTAGACTCCCCTTCTAATTATTGGGTGCCAGACACTGGATTTAGCATGTGGAAATACAAGGAGACAGCCTGGTGATGACCCACTAAAGATAAGTCTTTAGGAGGACAAAGGGAGTGGCTCTGTGCCAGAGAGCAAGTGGGAGTCCCCCTCCCCAATTCATAATTAGTTAGAAAGACAAAAGCCTTTGAAGTAGAGTTCTAAAGCAGCGATTTTCAGGATTGCGGCTGGGGATGATGTGGGCTGGAGGCAAAATAGCTGCAGTCAGTTAAAGGCAGCAAGCAGGAGCAGAGGGACAGAGGGCAATGGCTAATTTCCGTCGGAATCCAAGACTGTGGCCATGGGAGAAGCAATAACCTCTTGGAGCGTAATGCTGTGAGCTCCTCTATCATAAGTACAGGTTGTATATACTGGTATGTATAAATAATCCCCATATCATAAAGACACCACAGTCTCCAGTGGACCCCTAGAATCTCTCACTGCTCAGAGATTGAGGTGGTGAGTAACAATATTTAGAAATACTCAACACATGACATTGAGTTATGAGTTAGAATGAAACACAAGGCTGTTTTTAAGGTATTGGGCATGTCTAGGTTTAGCCCTGGTTTGCTAGTTCTTAGTGTAACAAATGAGTATCACACACAGATGCTCAGAAGGACAGTGAATGTAACTTAGGTTTGCATTTCCACTTATACCAACTAATTAACTCCAGTAAATTTTTGCTGAGTAGTGAGGTGTTTGTGGAAAGAAGTAGGGCTGTGACATCTAAAATCTGTTGGATCAGTGTTCTGGAGCCTTAGGGCTTAAGACAACCCTGGACTACAAATCCCATCATCCCCAGTCAGCTTAGCCAATGGCCAGGGGTGATAGGAGCTGTAGTCCACAGCAACAGAGGACAATGAAAAAGAAGAGGTAGGACATAGCTCAGTTGGTAGTGCATGAGCCTCTTAATCTCAGGGTCATGGGTTTGAGGCCCACATTGGGCAAAAGATTCCTGCATTGCAGGGGGTTGGACTAGATGACATTTGTGGTCCCTTCCAACTCTACAATTCTATGATTCTAAGACAGAGGAGGCAGGGACAGAGGCATCTAAGGTGCATCCTTTTGCATAGACACTCAAAAAGGACTGGCACACATCACAGCCAGCACCACCAGCTTCCTTTGCTTTCCACACCTTTAGCTAAACCCAGGGGCGTCTTAGCCATAGAGGCTAGTGGCATGGGGCACCACGGCGCCAAGTTCTGGAGGGCGCCAGTGAAGAGGCGGAGGCTGGATGCAGCGCCTCCTGGCATCAGCTCACCGCTCTCATCTGCCTCCGCCATCCCGTGCCACAACCGGAGCCTCCTCCACTGGCAGTGCCGCCCTCGCCTGCCTCCATCATGCCACGCCGTGCCGCGCCACGCTGCACCCGGAGCCTCTGTCCCATTGGAGGAGCCACCCTTCAGCTGCTGCCCACCCGGAGGGAGACGTGGGGGTGGGGGGCGCTGGAGGGATCCCTGCACCATGGCGCCAGATAAGCTTAAGACGGCTCTGGCTAAACCAAACAATCTATTGGTCTCCCTTGCAATGTTTTGGGAAGAGCCAGAGAGTGAAACACACATTTAAAAACTGTTGGGAAATAGGATGAACTACGCCTAATTTCACATCATCTGAACCTCAACCTGAAATATATAGAAAGCCTTTACAAACATCTCTCTTTGGGACTGGAAATGGTGCATTCCTATGAGACTTCTCAACAGAACTTACAGGCTCTTTAATTCCCCTTGAGACCCTCACAGACAACTTCTCCCCTACCTCTTCGTCTAAAGATAAAGCACATCAGCTGAGTGAGAGCAAGCCGGTTAACAGCAAAATCGCTGAATAAAGCTGCCTGCTTTGCTCCAGGCACTCGAAGCAAAAGCTGAAGTACGAGCACCTGCAGCTAGTATATAAAATTTCATAGCTCCTAAAAATAAATCCATGCTCTAAAACACTCAGAACCATCCACCGCCCTCAGTTAATAAAAAGGCTGTATTGTGTTACAGCTGTTACAGCTACTACTACATCTGCTAGTGTTTCAAAAGCAGATACGTCTGGCTCAATTGTACTCAGTTTATAGCTACTTTATTTCCATCTCCTGGACAGGTTTATTTTTCCTTTTCTAGTAGAAAACTCCACCTAAGGCGAGCATGAAAAGCGCAAGCTGTGATCGTTTGTATGCCTTGAGCCGGCATTAAAAGCAAGTCCCTTACCCCATCTGAGCTCTGAAACAGATCCTAAATAACCTGGCAGTGTATGCTCCAAGTTGGGGACATTTCAAAACCCTGACTCTTAACTCCCCAGAGGGGAAGAGCCCAGGCCAAAAGTCTTCCAACCAAATGCTGTGAAGAAAAGTCACCCGGCTCACCTCACCAAAAGCTTATGATTTTGCGAAAGTCACAGCACAAAAGAAAATCCAAATTTTGGGGTTTTAAAAAAAGGAATTAAGCTAGCACGGCTAGGACAGTCCTTGTCCAAAACCCTGAAGAATCCCTTGCTAGCTGGAGAGGGCAATAGCGGGTCAAATGAACCATAAGGTATAAAGCAGTTTCACTTGTTTTAATGCTGCCTTGTTCCTCCCTTTCATACACATCCATGAAACTGCTTCTCCCATCAATAGCTCTAGTTACAGGTAGGTAGCCGTGTTGGTCTGCCGTAGTCGAAACAAAATAAAAAAATTCCTTCCAGTAGCACCTTAAAAGGTAAAGGGACCCCAAATCAAATATCTTCATTACGGTCCAAGACCAGAAAGCAATTTGTAAAAAATGTGATAGTGTAAGTTGTATTATCTTACAAATAGAAATAGAAATACGGGCCAATTCACAGAATTGGTGCTTACATTTAAAACCGTATTTCAGCCTCTTAAGGTTTAAAATTTAAGTTCATAAGTCTCTGCTGTCTATTATTGGACCATCAGGGTTACTTTTCGGACCCCATTGCTGATATCACTGCTCGTCTTGTTCTTGTTGTTGGTTCTTAGCCAAGTGGATAGAGTTCTTATCCATACTTTGGCTTCAATCCTGTATAAGCCTGTTTCCAGACGCAGGGCAGCGTTTGGGACGCATTTTGGTGTTTGCAGGAGTGATCTGAGGAAACCTGATTGTATCTTTTCATACGGGTCTAAATTAGCAAGGGGAACAAGTGGTGCGCCATATAATATTTGTGTTGTTGGTTTTGCAACAAATAATTTAATAGCAGCGGGAATGAAATTTCCTCCCGTTGTACGATGGAATCTTAGGATTGCCCTTGTACTTTTTTGTGCTGTAGCGGAGCTATAATTAATGTGGGCAGTTTTCTTCCTTGACGCTTGGTATACAACTCCTAAATATTTAAAGCATGACACTTGTTCATGGTAAAGGGACCCCTGACCATTAGGTCCAGTCGTGTCCGACTCTGGGGTTGCGGCGCTCATCTCATGTTACTGGCCGAGGGAGCCGGCGTACAGCTTCTGGTTCATGTGGCCAGCATGACAAAGCTGCTTCTGGCGAACCAGAGCAGCGCACGGAAATGCCGTTTACCTTCCCGCCGGAGCGGTACCTATTTATCTACTTGCACTTTTTGATGTGCTTTCTTAGAGACCAACAAATTTGTTATTGGTATGAGCTTTCGTGTGCATGCATCTGAAGAAGTGTGCATGCACACGAAAGCTCATATCAAGAACAAACTTAGCTGGTCTCTAAGGTGCTACTGGAAGGATTTTTTTTTATTTTGTTCCCATCAATAGCCTTAGACTGTGGAATCGATTCTGGCTTCAACTTTCAAATGTATTTACAGAATTGCTCCAGTGTGTCCTCTCTTGTAGCCACAGCAAAATCCCTAGCAACCTGCAGGCGAGAGAAGAACCACAGTAAAACAGGCATGGAGGACCCTTGGCCCCCCAGATGTCACACCAACCAGCATGGCCAATGAGTAATGGCTATTAAAGTCCAGCAACATCTGGATGGCCCCAGGTTCTCTATCACTGCAGTAAATGCTTCACATAAAGCCAGGGAGTCCATACGTGAGGGGTAGAGAAGCAGGAAGCTAAAATGGAGAGAGATACCTCAAGCTTTCAGGCAACATTAGGAATCAGCTATATTACATATGAAGTGCTCAGTCTTCTCCAAGGGGATCACACATAAAATAATGTTAAAAAATGAACGGCACAAGTTAATAAACATCTATCTTCAAAACAGAAGGAATATAGGATATAGCCACAGCACCAACAATTACCTCATTTGCTGAGGCTATGTGTCAATAACCTAAATTGCAATACAAGATTCAATTAGGTTGAGTGCTGCACCTCATTACCGCTATTCAGATTTCACACACATTGCTGTCACGCTGCTGAGAACTGCTGCACACCCAATTCCTGGGCTCCGGGCCAAGGCTCCCCTCCATTAGAAACAACAACACAAAAACAACCACAAATTATGCTTCCAAGGGTCCTGCCCTTTACCCAACATGTGAAGGTCCCTGGAGGAGGTGGCAGGCGCAGAAAGGGAGCCAGACCACAGAGAGGGGACCTGAAGCGGCCTGCTGCTTGCCTGGTCTAGTGGCCTGGACGTTAACCCAGCCAGACACAAAAAGGTGGTGTGATAAATAAGCCTGTGCAAACTGCCCTCACTACAATTTGAAACCAGCATTCCCAAACCACTTTTGATTGCTCTGAGAGTCAAAGGTTTTCTTTGTCATAGCTACCGGTAGGTTGCTCTTTCAAAAACTTGCAAAGCAATGCTAGCTACACACCCATAAAGTATCTTCTAATACATGGGTAGGCAAACTAAGGCCCGGGGGCCAGATCCGGCCCAATCGCCTTCTAAATCTGGCCCGCGGACGGTCCAGGAATCAGTGTGTTTTTACATGAATAGAATGTGATCTTTTATTTAAAATGCATCTCTGGGTTATTTGTGGGGCATAGGAATTCGTTCACCCCCCCAAAAAAATAGTCTGCCCCCCCCACAAGGTCTGAGGGACAGTGGACCGGCCCCCTGCTGAAAAAGTTCTTCCCCATAAGGATCTATCCTGGCCCTGTTGCCCCAATCCAGTGGTTTTCAACCAGTGTGCTGTGAAACCCTGGGGTGCCTTGAATGATGGTCAAGGGTGCCATGGGCAACACTGGCCTCTGTCCCTTTTCCTTTTTCCCTCCTCTGATGCACTCTTGTGTCTCTGCCTCCCAAAGGCTTGCACAGCTGTCTATTGCAGCAGCCCTGGCTATAAGGTCTGCAGGTGAATGGTGCCTCTGGGAGGCATTCCACTTTGGGCAGGGGGGGACACCTCAGAGACCAGGGGGGAGGACTCCCAAGGAGAGGAGAGAGGAGAGGAGGCTGAGGGAACACTCCCCAAGGGAGGGTTTCAAAAAGGGGTGAGAAGCTGCCAGTTCTGCAGGGAAGGGGTGACATAAGCGGGATCCTGAGCCCCACTGGGGAGCCGCAGAAAGAATGCAGTTGGTCAAGGCATACCCTCCAACATTTCTCTGATGAAAATAGGGACATCCAGTGATGGCTAACCTTGACACTCCAGATGTTTTGGAACTACAACTCCCATCATCCCTGACCACTGGTCCTGTTAGCTAGGGATGATGGGAGTTGTAGTTCCAAAACATCTGGAGTGTCAAGGTTAGCCATCACTCTACTCAATAATGCAATAATGAACAACAACAACAACAACAACAACAACAACAACAACAACAAGATTTATACCCCGCTCATCTGCTTGGGTTGCCCCAGCCACTCTAGGCACCTTCCAGCACATATAGAAACATAATACAACATTAAACATTTTTTTAAAAAAACCTTCCCTATACAGGGCTGCCATCAGACATCTTCTAAAGGTTGCATAGTTACTTATCTCCTTGGCTCCTGGGTTGCATAACTCCATACTCTCCAACATTTATCCGATGAAAATAGGGACATCCTAAGGAAACGCGGGACATTCTGGAATCAAATCAGAAACTGGGACAGCTTCTGTAAATATGGGACAGTCCCTGGAAAATAGGGTCTGTCAAGGGAGCCGTGGACTCAGAATGGTTGAAAGCCTCTGCCCTAATCATCTTCCTTAAAACAATTCTCAAGACCATTGCTCCTGTGGGGCTGTATGTGCAGTGGCAGCGGACCTCAGCGGGCCTTGCGGCCTCTGCCTGACGGGAATGACATAATACGTGTGTGACACACGTATAACATTGCATACACTTGATGCACCCCTCCCCAATGTGGTACAGAATTTGGTGCCAGTGCTCCAGGGCATTTCTGAATGTGAGCTGTCTTCTTTCAAACAGGCGTTTCTGCAGAGCCTCATCATGCAAGCCACAGACCAGGTGGATGCAACATCTCCCCGAGGTTCGAGAAATTGCAATGCTGGGTTAAGAGTCAAGAGGGCCAGTACACTACAGGAAAAGTGAGGGAGGTGCAGGCAAGCCGAAGACCCTCTATGGTTTTCCCTTGCAACATTAAACCAGGGCTAGCCAGCATTGTGTCCTACAGATGTTCCTGGAGTATAATTCCTGTTGTCCTTGATTGCTGGTCATGCTGGCAGGGGCTGATGGGAGTTAAAAGTTAAGTATTCCAAACATTAGCATAAAAGATTGCATTATGTCACCTTATGCACTGAAAATTTTTAAGGTGGACTTTAAAGCAGAACAAAAAGGAGCATCCCTGCTCCCTCCAGCTACCATAATTCACTAACCTGAACATCCATGCTATAATAATAATAATAATAATAATAATAATAATAATAATAATAATTTATTATTTGTACCCCGCCCATCTGGCTGGGTCTCCCCAACCACTCTGGGTGGCTTCCAGCAAATATTAAAATACATTAACATGTTATAGATTAAAAACTTCCCTAAACAGGGCTGCCTTCAGGTATTTCCTAAATGTTATGTAGTTGTTGATCCCTTTGACATCTGGTGGGAGGGTGTTCCACAGGGTGGGCGCCACTACCGAGAAGGCCCTCTGCCTGGTTCCCTGTAGCTTTGCTTCTCGCAGTGAGGGAACCGCCAGAAGCCCCTCGGCGCTGGATCTCAGTGTCAGGGCTGAACGGTGGGGGTGGAGACGCTCCTTCAGGTATACAGGACCGAGGCCGTTTAGGACTTTAAAGGTCAGCGTCAACACTTTGAATTGTGCTCGGAAACGTACTGGGAGCCAATGTAGATCTCTCAGGACCGGTGTTATGTGGTCCCGGCGGCCGCTCCCAGTCACCAGTCTAGCTGCCACATTCTGGATTAATTGCAGTTTCCGGGTCACCTTCTAACCTGCTAACAATAGCTTCTTTTTATATTAATTACAGTAACCAATTGCAGTGTGTGGATGTTGCTGCAGTTAAATGTACTAGACTGACCTTTGGACTGAACTCCCAATTGCTAAATGACATTCTTTTTTTAATCAGTGGACGAATACTGGACTTTGAAACTCCATTTTATATGCCAAAAGTTACTTTTGTAAAGGAGGGAAAACAAGAAAGACATAGTCCAAAACAGAGTACTGACAAGGTAAGCTCCTGAAAGGCCATCATAAGTATTATCGGTTTGCAAGATGTGAAACCAAACACAAGATTGCACTCCTCTCCCTACCCCCAAATTCTCATGAAAACCACACAGTTATTCCTTGGTAAAATGTACCTAGGATCAGAATGCAGTCTCCATTTCAGGGTTTATATTTTAATCCTTCATTTCTTGGTTCTTCAATCACAGCGCACTTCAGGAGAAAAATTATCTGACCTCAGTGGCGCATGCTGAAAGCTGTGCTCTCTTATGTCAACACATTTCTCTCTCACTCACTCAGACACACACCTTGACCCCCCATTACTGAGTTGTACTCTGGTGTACAATAATAATTTTCGAAACTGATGTGCTTACAATTACAGAAGTCTTATGAGAATCTCAGCACTCTGTTTACCAGCACATTTTACTAGAAGTTTTAAAAGCATATGTGCTAACTTCCCAAAATACCAGATAGCAGGTAGACCATTTGTCCATCTGTCATCTCTGTTGTGGCCAGAATCAAACAAAGTAGAATAACTCCTGACCACTTAAGACTAAAAGGGGACAGCGTGAAAAGTCAGGATAAAAATCCCTGCTTTACTAAAAATATTTGCGGATATATATTTGCAATGAAATAAAATTTCTGAATACATCAGATAGAGGTGAATATAACTAAACAGTCTAATGCAGCCAAACTGCCACTTTCAGCTGCCAAATATTAAGATAAATCAGCTTCTAAACACCATAATGGCATTCAATATACATAATAAGGCAAAGGAAAATGAACATTGCCTATTGCAAATAAAACATTTTCAGTTGCTAAAATGAGTTTTTGGCTATATTGAAATGAAAAATTACTGCTTCAAAGTAGATTCAGAACTCACAGTATCCCCATTTTTAAAAAAATTGAAAACATATGCTTTTAAAACATTTTTTTTCATTTTTCTTACATTACCCACTTATTTTTTTTTTGGGGGGGCTCTTACCAGGCATAACATAGATCTGGGTGGGGAATGTGTGGTCATCCAGATGTTGGACTGCAGCTGACCATTGGTCACTTGGTTTGCAGCACTCTTGCCTTCTCTGAAAAAGTGAGGTGTTGAGAAAAGACCCCCTACACTTAAGAGTATGGCAGGAAGACTGTGGAAGAGGAATTGGGGTTTTGCTGTGTTTTTGCAAAGAACCCAGCCAAGATGATGCTGGACATTCTCCTTCCACAGAAAACACCAGTGATGGAGAGACATTTCCATTCATGGGGAACAAAAGGACAATAGCCAGATGCACAGTCGGAGGTTTAGGGTACCCTAAAGCAGCATGTTAGTAGTTAAAAGCTGGCTGGGGAATAAACCACAGCAGAGGCCCTTCCTGCAGCCTACTCCCACCTGCTACCTTTGGCTATAAAAAGGGGGTGGCATGGTTCATTCATTAGAGGGTCATAAAAGCCTTTAAGAGGAAGCAAGCATTGACCTGAAGATCATTCCTTAACTTTTCAGAAAAGGAAAATAAACACGGACCTATGGAGACAGGCAAATATGTTTTACAGTGGGCTTTTGTTTTTTGGAAGAACAGTGTTGCCCACCTATCCATTCTCAATTGCCTAAGAATGTAATTAGAGCCTGATGGGTCTATCTAGTTCAGGATCCTGCTCTCATAGTGGACCACCAGATGCCCAGGGGATGCTCACAAGTAGGACGTGAGTGCAACAGCTCTGACAGCAGAGACTGGACAGTCTGGATCCTTCAAGTCTTATCCCACCCTCAAGGAACCAAGCAATGAAATATACACAACAAGTCGGCCTATTTTGCCATCTAGCCTGGTACGGTCTTAACTTGATAGGTGCTGGCTCTTGAGGGTCTTGGGGACCATCTGCTACGTGATCCTTTTACCTGAGGACTTGAACCTTCCTGAATGCAAGATGTGCTCCACCCACACAGGAGGAAAGAAAGTGGGATGGCTGGGCTTTTTGCTACCTTCCTACACAATGCAGCTCACCCCCCCCCCCCAGGATACGTCCTCCCAAACAAAAGCTTTCCCACATTTTACACAATTTTGTCAGTGCGCCCACATGGGGAATCCCCACCGGCTTGGCAGCTCCAGGAGGGAGGGAACGCAAAGCAAAATAACCCCGTACCTCATGAATAAATGTGCGTGTGATTTCATTAACGAAACAAAAAAACTAATTCAAAGTGGAGTGCTGACGAGGCCCAGCTTGACGCCACGGGCAGAATTACGTGATCCGGGGGACAGTCTCTGCATGCAAGGAGCTGCTCCCTCCAATCAGGTGCTTGTGAATAGGCAAATTTCGCCCTGTCCAGACACATTTACCCGGGAGGCCGTCAAGCCAGGCGGCACATCTAACGCTCCGTGAAGTTTTCCACTCTACCGCCGGGGCAGTTTCCAACAGACACCGTCAAGGTTGACAGGCCTAAAATCTGTCACGTCTCCAGCCTGAACCCTTATAAAAGAGAAGAAGAAAGGAAAGAGCTGCGTCAGGGTGAGGGCAGCACACAAAAGACGCAAGGAGAGGCACGTCAGCAGCCCTTGTGCAGCAGTGGGAGGGGAGGTTGCAACACAGCCTGAGTGATGCTCAGCAGCTGGGGTTCCAATGCTGGCTATAGCTTGTGCTGAAGAGGGGTTGACAACAGAAGGGGTTTAAAATTTAATAGGACATATCACATCGGGGAGAAATAAGGGGTGTCCTTTGTAGGTGCCGTGCTACCCAATCGTCTGCTAAATTAGGCACATCAAAGCCCACTGGAAGCCAATCAGCCTAGGAGACTGCAGTTCTACGTAAAATCGGACTATTAAAATTACTGGGTAGCAGAGTTTAAAGACACTATTCAAAACTAAGTACACTCTCCACACTTCACAGTGGATACTTTTCTCTTGCAAGCCGATTTCAAATAGTTCTCCAAGATTTGCTTCCTCTGCAGTTTGTCCAAGAATGTGAGGCTTTTTAAAAGTAAAATAACTGATAGCATGTAGGCTAAATACCTTGCTCCGCTGACTTTTCTATTTCCTGACTATAGCATTTATGTAAATACTTTTTTCTTGTACTTGAGATTAGGGACCTCTTTTCCCAAAGTGCTAAGCCCGGTGGATGCTGCAGTCAAACCTCAAGCTACTGGCAGGGGTGAAATTCTGCTACCTGTTAGCTTATCAAATTATTTCAGAGGGGGTTTCTGAAAGTGGGAATGCTCCCCAAGGATCAAGCAAAAGCAGTACCTATATTCTTGGCATTTTTGGTTTGGGGTTCACAGCACCCAGCAGAACAGGCATTGGAAAGATTAAGTTCTAGGTCTTATCTACTCACTGAAGTTGACAAGTTGTAGTGTCCGAATGGCATCTGCTTAAGAATTCTTGAAAAACTCAAACGTGAAATGGCTGATCTAACAAAAGTCATATTAGAATCATAGAATCATAGAGTTGGAAGAGACCACAAGGGCCATCCAGTCCAACGTTACTTGTTCCTTGGTTCCTTGATTACTTGATTACTTGTTCCAGAAATCAGCCTCCATACCAGAGGGCTAGAAAATAACAACAAGAGGGAAAAAGGGGATTGGCTGAAGGAATGCAGGAAATTGCAGATCAGCTAGCTATCGTTCTGGTCTCCTCACCTCAAAAAGGATATTGTAGAGTTGAAAAAGGATCAGAAAAGGGCAACCAAAATGACCAAGGGGATAGAGTGAAGAAAAGTTGCAGCATTTGGGGCTTTTTAGTTTGGAGAAAAGATGAGTAGGAGGTGACATGGTCGTAAAATTATGACATGGTTCATAAAATTATGATTGGCA
Organism: Darevskia mixta; assembly: GCA_034641385.1. NCBI lineage: Eukaryota > Metazoa > Chordata > Lepidosauria > Squamata > Lacertidae > Darevskia > Darevskia mixta. The sequence goes on along the minus strand of JAWWNH010000001.1, from coordinate 5,254,121 downwards.
TGGAGAAAATGAATGGAGGGAAGCTTCTCTCCCTCTCATAACACTAGAACTTGTGGTCACCCAATAAAGCTGAAGGTTGGGAGATTCGGGACAGATAAGGACAGACATGAGTCAACAGTGTGATGCAGCAGCTAAAAAAGCCAATGCAATTCTGGGCTGCATCAATAGGAGTATAGCATCTAGATCTAGGGAAGTAATAGTACCACTGTATTCCGCTCTGGTCAGACCTCACCTGGAATACTGTGTCCAGTTCTGGGCACCACAGTTCAAGAAGGATACTGACAAGCTGGAATGTGTCCAGAGGAGGGCAACCAAAATGGTCAAAGGCCTGGAAACGATGCCTTGTGAGGAACGGCTTAGGGAGCTGGGCATGTTTAGCCTGGAGAAGAGAAGGTTAAGGGGTGATATGATAGCCATGTTCAAATATATAAAAGGATGTCATATAGAGGAGGGAGAAAGGTTGTTTTCTGCTGCTCCAGAGAAGAAAGAAGATTCCACCTAAACATTAGAAAGAACTTCCTGACAGTAAGAGCTGTTCGACAGTGGAATTTGCTGCCAAGGAGTGTGGTGGAGTCTCCTTCTTTGGAGGTCTTTAAGCAGAGGCTTCACAGCCATCTGTCAAGAATGCTTTGATGGTGTTCCTGCTTGGCAGGGGGTTGGACTGGGTGGCCCTTCCAACTCTATGATTCTATGAAGGTACTTCTTCACACAGCACATACCGTAGTTACCGTAGACTGTGGAACTGACTTCCACAGGAGGCAGTGATGGCCACCTTCTTGGGTGGCCTTAAAAAAAGAGCAACGGTGGCTATGCTCTGCCTCCACAGCTGGAGGCAGTAATGGTTCTGAATACCAGTTGCTGGTAACCACAGTTGTGTCTGTTTGGGGGGGGGGTATTCTTGTGTGCAGGGTTTCTGGCAGGCATCTGGTTGGCCACTGTAAGACTGGATGCTGAGCCAGATGGGTCCTTGTCCCGATCCAGCAGACTCTGCTTACGTCCTTAATTTTTTTAGCAGTAGCCAACCTGCAGAAGCTACACTGGAAACTGGTGAAGTCACCAGATAATGCTGTGTCCATGTAGATTTGGTAGCATCTTTTTAAAGGGTGGGAATGTCTAAAATTTTAAAAAGTGCAAATGTAGGAGAATTGAGAAGGGCACCCCAGTTTTAACCCCATATATACATATTTCAGCTGACATGTTAACCAGTTTTTGACCAGGGCACCCCAGTTTTAACCCCATATATACATATTTCAGCTGACATGTTGACCTATTTTCATGCATTCTCCTGAAACATAAACCTAGACTGGACAGCTTCCGTTTTTTAACTTGGTTTATTTGTATACTTTCAAATATAAATGAAACCTGATCTTTGGATTGCTTAAGATCTAAACTTTACAAGGTTCATGGGCTATGTGTGTCTTTTTTGTGGAAGGAATAGCAAGGAAACCCAAGGGCAGACTAGTCCACTGCTATGCGAGCCCATAATTCAGAAGCATCTTAAGAGCACAGGATTAGATTGTTGGTCTTGAACAGGTGAGGACTGTTCCTCACTGGGTCATAACCTGACTTGAAGGACTGCCCAGTGGTGGAGCAAGCTGATTGGGTGCCTGGGGTTGGCACCCAGGGGTGGTGCCACCGGCGAGCCAGGGCAGGACGCTTCGTGGGGCCTCTGAGGAGTCTGCCTGCCTCCCCACCCAGCCGCCCTACAGCTGAAGGGGAGGCAACAGGCGGACCATTTGGGCAGCACGGAGCCTGCGCGCGCCAAAGTCACTGCGTCACTCCCAGGAGAGATGCATGGCTCAGGTGCGCTGCAGGCCCTGCAGTGAGTGCCACCCGGCATTTTGTCACCCCCCTCAGTGGTGACACCCAGGGCGGACCGCCCCCACTGCACCCCCTTGCTCCGCCGTTGGGACTGCCTCCTCTCTGCTTCCCACAAAAAACAAGTTACTTAATTAAATAGAGGCATTTCTTAGGTAGAGATACATTCTATACTCATGTCTGAAGCTTACAACATGGCAATAAGGTCTTCCTCCAATCAGCTTTAGTCCCCATCATTGAAAAGACTGCAGGTATCACCCCCAAAACACCTCACCAACAGATGTGCACTATATTCAATTTCTGGCTGTAACAGAGTTACAAAACCATATTGAAGCAGGGAACAAGGACCACTTATTGAATGTTGCTGCTGGTTTCTGCACACAGAGTCAGGGGAGGGAGGGAGCCACGATGCCAGGCAACCATGTGAACTGGGACAAGAATTCGTGATAGAAAGCAATTTCAGTGTGGCTAACATTTGCTTTCTCGAAGACCTCGGATTTGCCACCATAGTCGTTGCTCACATGGAGAATTCCCAATCAAATTGTGCCCATGGATCATTATTGCGTCTAAAGCCCATCAATAGGAAAAGTGACTCAGTAGAAGTCTACTTGAGCTGGCAAACAAAAGGGAAAGGGACACTGTGACAAATTAAACATTCAGCATGGATTGCGTAATGGCATGAATAATTCTTTTCAAAATAAAGAGGTTTCTGCAAAAGAACCATAGCTTGCCTCAACCCCCAAGACCTCAGCTAAGAAACAGGAGCCCTTAGACACTATTTTAAATTGAACACTTCCTAAATCTCTTAAGCTCTCACAATGGAGGGATATATTTGTAAAAGACTGAATTACTCACTTATCTGTGACTTTTCTTTGCGATCCTGGGGAAGAAACAGCTTGTCTTTGGGGAATATCATTAATGTCACTTTAAATAAAAAGATATGTGTGATTAATTTTGAAACAGTGGCTGTAGTAGATGGGAAATTCCTGATAAATTCACACTGAGAAAGTTCAGAAAACCCACCAGGCCGATTTCATCTTTCCATCTGATGCTTTGCTAGCTTCCCAGTGGCTATACAAACTTTGCCTCAACCTGTCATTGGCTTAATTCTAAGGCCAAGCCATTCAGGTAACCAATTCCCGCCCCCCCTTTGAAAATAGGTGCTGCTACTCACCATGAAGTTGTTACAATAAGTGCCACACTTTTTAACAACAACAAAAAGAGGTCCCGGAACTGCGTACACTTTCAGTACTCCCTGGGGAAAAGCACTGCAAGTAACTGATTCAAAGGGATTTGGGAGATAAGGAATTAAACTCATAGGAAAGTGGGTGAATACACTGGGAGAATCATGGTAGGCTCCTACCCTTCTATTCAAGGAGTATTCTATGCTGCTTGAACTGGCCAGGTTGAACTGATTGACCCCGTCTTCACATCCCATTTACAAACTTTTCATGAAATGGGTGGCACTGATTTCTCCGTAGGTGGTGCAGATTCTTCCCATGGAAACGAATTTGGTTTCTCAGTGGACTGATGGGACCTCTGTTCAAACTGATGTCCATTCAGATTAATTCAATTACTTTATTTAGTTCATTTAGATTAGCTCAATGGATATTCTAGATTCTTTAAGACATTGCTTCTGGTGCCGATAACATCAGCTAGGATGTTAGAGCTAGGGGGTCCAAAATAGCGCCTCCCATTCCGCATACAGAAACCAGTCCGGCTGGCTATTGAATGACCAACACCACTGGTCACTTGCTGTCACCCTTTCCGCATTTGATTTGTACAAATCCTATTTGTGCTCATTGCTGGGAATACTGAGGCTGTGTCTGCACCAATGCAGATCAATGGGAACTGTGCTTGATCAATGCCAACAGTCCTATACACTAAAGACAAAGGCACTGGTATCATAGGAACAGAGGAATCTGACTTATAGTCAGGGCATTGGTCCATTTAGTTCAGGATTGTCTATGCCAGTTTTCCTCTACCTGCTGCCTTCCAGATGCTGTTGGACAACTCTCATCAGCCCCAGTCAGCATGGCCAATGGCCAGGGAGGGTGGGGATTGTGGTCCAACAATGTTTGAAAGGCACCAGAATGGAAGCAGCTAGTCTCACTGGCAGTGGTTCTCTACCATTGAGCTATAGAGCTCTTCTCTTCTATAGGCTTATCATCTGCATGCTCTCAGGAACACTGGGAAAGGAGACCATCAATTCTCTTCAAACAAGTGATCTTGAACATGGTATCATTCAGCTTGGTGCAACAGCTGATACAGCTAGGGAAAGCACACTGCTAACTAGTGACACTCCCATTGGCTCTCTCACACAGCTGGGCTTTCTATATAAGCCCTTAAAAATCCCCAGGCCATCATTACATCTCAATATGGCTTGCGTAAAGTAAAAAAAAAAAGCTACAGGTGGCAAATCTGTGGCAACAACTGGAGAAATGTATCTCTCCTATCTGAGTGGACAGTGTAGATCAGTGATGGCCAAACTTGGCCCTCCAGCTGTTTTGGGACTACAATTCCCATCATCTATGACCACTGGTCCTGTTAGCTAGGGGTGATGGGAGTTGTAGTCCCAAAACAGATGGAGGTCCAAGTTTGGCCATCCCTGGTGTAGAGGTATGGGATTAGTGGAGCAGCAGGTAGAAAAAGATTGCAGCACACTTCAGATTGGAAAAGGTGTTCCAATGCCTTTTTCTTTTTTTGCATAATTCATAATGCAGTCTCCTTCACCCCTGAAGACATTTATTAAGCATTACTTTAAAGACAATCTTTTGTGAGTTATACTCTTCTCGCCCATCCCTGTAGACATTTCAGCAATGATCCTAAAACCCCATGCCATGCTACTCCTGCTCCCAAACAGAATTACATAACTTGCTTTTTTCTTCCAAGCCCTGGTGGCAATAATAAAAAAGGCTTCTCTTTTTGTCTCCTCACTCCCCACTTCTTGGCCTTTCCACTGTTCAAGAAGCAAGACATGATGGCAATGTATATGTCAGGGATGGGTCCATCCCCAAGGCAGGTTCGGAAGGCACAGGCAGCTGGAGGCAAAGGAAGGAGTTTAGGTCAGATAGCGACTCACAGGAGAGTCTGGGAGAAAGCAGTGGAGAGGAGGAAATCCAAGCCCCATGTACACCGGAAGAGGTGCTGAGGCTCTGGGATGAGGCTAGAGCCCTTGATCCGCAGGAAGCAGAGAAGGGGCTTAGGGATCTTGCCAGAGCCCCAGAGCAGCCGGAAGGTGGGGGACAGGAAATGGAGGTGGACCAAGGGCAGCAAGGGCTCTGGGATGCTGCAAGAGCACCAGAGCCGCCCAGCGGTCAGGATGGGAGCAGAGGGGAAGCAACCAGCAGCACACCACTCAGGTCCAGAGGGCGGAAAAGGAAGGAGAGTAGGCGACGCTTTGGTTTCCCGAAGCTCTTATGCTGGGGGCGGAGCCGTCAGCCGGCACTCCAGGTATCTGACTCGGATGAGACGGATGATGAAGTTTGAACGCTTACATGTTTGATGCTGCAAATAAAGCTATTAGTTTAGCAAGAAACGTGCGTGGATGCTTGCTCTTGAGAAGACACCACACACCTCTCACAGTATATCTTTATGGTGGTTGTCTATTGAATAGATCGATTATGGGGAAGAAACCCTGGCATGTCAACTATGTAACGAAGATGTTCATTTCACACAAATTGCAGAGTTTCAACCCATGAAATCACCTTCAAGACACCTGGTTTGGAACTGGGGAAAATGTATAGGCAGGTGCATCTTGGGAGTGAATAATAAGCAACCCAAATGTGCTCTTTGCAGTTATCATAGGTTCTTGCCTTACATATAACCATCACGTTCTCAGATGATTTCATGCCTTTGATGAACTTAGCACTTGCCCAAAGAAGCTCATGTCACAATAAGGCTTTTAATCTTCAAGGTGCCATCAAACACCTTCCCTCAAATTGAGATGTATGCAACAGCTTTTGTCTTGGCAAAGCAAAGCAAACTCTGCTGGGAAGGATGTAGACAGAAACATAGCACCCAAGATCCATGACAACAATGCCAGGCATATAGTAAAATCGCAGCAGGAATATGACTGAAAAAGGGCAAGTCCACAAGTTACATGTAGATCAGGGATGGGGAATCTGTGGCCTTTCAGATGTTGCTGAACTACAGCTCCCATCATTTCCCACCATCCCAGCTGATGGGACCAGGAGGTGTAGTTCAACAGCATATGGAGGAGGGACCATGCGTCTCCCACTCCAATGTACCTAAGAGCCTTGGCATGATGATGGGGTGGGAATGAGAGAAGAGGAAGGCCAAACAGTCAGGGAGGCCTGACACAGGAGAACTGTCAGGCAGCAGAAGAGTTAAGCATCAGAATTCCAACACTCTGAAACATCCCTATAAAATGCCTTCCCAGATCTTGCATTAACATTCTGAGATAAACAGAGGTTCAGGAACTGCCCTCAAAAAGCAGACTCCAGGCCACGGCTGTGTATGTAGTGGACAGAATGCTGGGGCTGAGATGGGAGGGGGACCCCACTTCATTATGAAGCTCGCTTACGCAAATGGCTGCCTCTCAGTCTAATCATGGGAATATAATGGGATAGCTCAGTAAAGCCAAAGTGCAACTTACACACATTTAACTTGTGAGCATTCAGCTTTACACACTTGGAGAATTAAAAAAAATCAAAAAAAGGGGTTGTTAAGTGGGTGGGCATCCAGGAAAAAAGAGTTTGGCAATCCCACCTGCCATTGACTATTTTGACTAAATATTATTTTGGCTTAGGCGCTATCCCTGGAACGTAACCCCAGCGTAAGCTGAGTTGCCTGTATATACTTCCTTGGCTGTGGAAGGGTGTGGTACAACTTGTTCATTTCTTTAGAAAAGATAGCCTTCACACATTCAAAAGAACTACATTAAGATTTGAGCTCAGCTATTCCAATCGCTCAAAGGGCTGGCAGAATTGGTTTGGGGCTAGATCAGGGGTAGCCAATGTTGTTAGACTCCAGCTCCCATCAGCCCCTTCCAGTATGGGCAATGATCAGAAATGATGGGAGTTATAGTCCAGCAACACCTGGAGGGTCCCATACAGGTTATCCATGGAATAAATGATACTAGAGGTCATTTCCAACTCATGGATTTTTATCTGCCAGCTCCCAAGCCCTTGTAGAACTCTATCCATTTCTTTCTGGCTTAGCAGAAAGAAATGTGCCAGAATAAATCACAAAGCATATCATACAAGTTCTTACTTGACCCATCAGTCACCACAGAATGGGGAAAGAAATTATAGACACAGATCCTAATTAGAGGTGTAGCCATCGCCTTCAGTAGGTAGGTTTAGTTCTCTGATCTGTCTGGGCACGTTCACCTTCGTAAGTCAAGCCCCAAGACATACCATCTCTGATGCAAAACAAAAGCTTAATTTTTAAACAAGTGTCTTGCTGAAATGGCCAATTGCCCTGCTCAAACAGCTGCTCCTCCACCTCCTCCCGAAACGTTGGTGGAATGCAATAGTGGATGCTCCTGGCCTTGTGACATTGACCCATGGACGAGAGGCCCCACTACAAAGCTGATAGCTGAAGAAAGTCAAAAACAAACTTATTCATCAGCTGACGGGTCTTCTTGGGGTAATTGCGTGGGAGTAGAGGGTGAAGGTGAGGACATGAATTGGATGAAGAGCAAAGCGGAAAACAGAACCACCGGAGCTCTTCTTCAGTGGCATTCTGATAGCATTAAAGCTTCATTCGCCAGCCAAAATAAAACTCTTTTCTTTCAGCCCTCTGGCTGTGTACACATTACCATTTACTCTGACTCCACTGCACTCTCACTGCTGGCATTTGAAGCTGTGTACATGGGATGTACATTAGGGACATGGGTGGCGCTGTGGTCTAAACCACTGAGCCTCTTGGGCTTGCTGATCAGAAGGTTGGCGATTCGAATCCCCGCTATGGAGTGAGTTCCCGTTGCTCTGTCTCAGTTTCTGCTAACCTAGCAGTTCGAAAGCATGCAAGTAGATAAGTATCTACTGCTGTGGCAGGAAGGTGAATGGCGTTTCCATGCGCTCTGGCACTCTTCACTGTGTCCCGTTGCACCATAAGCGGTTTAGTCCTGCTGGCCACATGACCCGGAAAGCTGTCTGTGGACAAACGTCGGCTCCCTCGGCCTGAAGCGAGATGAGCGCCGCAACCCCATAGTTGCCTTTGACTGGATTTTACCATCCAAGGGTCCTTTACCTTTTACCCTACACATGATGTTAGCCACAATCTATATCTATTCTGTAGTTTCCTGAGAAATACTGCTGTTTGATGCATTTCCCCCTCATTCCAGCTTCCATTCCATTTGAAAATGTAAGCCACATTCACTTGTCACTTAAGCTGAGGTGTGTACCTTTGAGACAGCCATTGCACATGTGCAGTGTATCTGAAGAAGTGTGCATGCACATGAAAGCTCATACCAAGAACAAACTTAGTTGGTCTCTAAGGTGCTACTGGAAGGAATTTTTTTATTTTTTATTTTGTTTTGACATGTGCAGATGAGAGATTCGTGAATAGGAGTTTGCAGGGATTGCAAGCATGAGGAAACCAAACAGGTAATGCAAACGGGGGGGGCATAGGGGGTGTCCAGAGGGAGGGAGGAAAGTCCTGTTGTGCAAGTCGATGTCCTTGAGACTCACTAGATGAACCCCGCCCAACATGCACGGTTTCAAAAGATGGTTTAAAGATCGATGCAACTTGGAAGTACAAAAGTTTCACAAATCTATAATTTCCTCATGGCTACTACCCTGTTTCCCCTATTTTAAGACGTAGTCATAAAATAAGCCATAGCAGGATTTTTTCACATTTGCGAAACATAAGCCATACCCTGAAAATAAGCCATAGTGATAGGCGCAGTTCTGGAGGGCGCCAAGGAAAACGCGGGGTTGGGCTTACGTAATAAAAATAAGACATCCCCTCAAAATAAGCCATAGTGCGTTTTCTTGAGGGGAAAAAAATATAAGACGGTGTCTTAAAATAGGGGAAACACGGTATGCAGGATTAGTATTTCAGATTAGCAACGAGATACTTCAAGTTAAATTTCACTTACATTTTCAGGGTGAAATTACTGTTTGCATTTGTTTTACACAAGAAAGATGAGCGTACCGGTACTTGCAAATGAATTTTTAAAAGCCGCATGATTTTAGAGAGAGAGAGAAAATATTATTTCAACAAATTACCCTTGTAAAATTTGGATTCATTCTAGAAAAACATTCATTAGAATACTTAACCCTCTTACTTCGAGGGCAACACTACAGTAGAAAGATCAGCACAAATCAAGAATGCAGAGAGAATTTAGAAAATATATTGTGTCACAGCAGCTTCTTATACAGAGGGAGAGAAGCACCTTGAATATAAATAAGTGTGCAAAATAGGTCAGCATGTATTTCCTTTGCCAGTGAAGGTTGATTTCCGCCTCCCGCTCCCCTTATACTTAGTTTGGATGGTGGTGGAACACAAACTGCACTCAAAACTGATGCTCTACATCTAAAAATAGTTCACTTGTAACATTTAAATAGGGTGGTGGTTTAAGAGTTGGCCATAACTTCTTAAGAGGACTTGCTCTTAACTTTGAACTATTTAGCATGTCAGATAGGTTTAGTACAAGTGCAGCCTTAATTGCTATGCAAGAGAAATAAATGTACTATAAAAAGTAAGGGGGTGGGTGTCTTTATCAGGTCAACTTTGTGCTAGTTGAAAGAGCATCAGATCCAAAAGTTGCTCCACTGCGTTTCCTGCTTTGTGATCAGATTTTCCTAAAAAATCAAGGTAAAACAAAGAGGATGTTCCACACTGCCTGGCTATTCTGCCTCCTTCAGAGGCTGTTCGCGTGCCATAGGACTGTGGCTGTAGTGTTTAATATGAGTTTGGTGACATCTCATTATGTCGGTGGATGTTCAGTAAGTCAGCACAACAATTCAAAGCTTCTTTATCAATACTGATTATATTGCAATCCACATTTACAGTAGGGCTTTTAATAATAACAAAATTACTTTTACATTCATTGCCTTTATGTATGGTGCAGAATGTTTTTAATTTTACATATGTAAATTGATATGCTGCCATATGTCATTACCGGGATTTCAAAGGTGGAATTGACCGGGGGGGGGGTGGAGATTTCTGAAAAGCGGCGCTTTGTCCTGGATCTTAGGCAAGTCAATAAAAAAATCAGGGTGTCCTGGTTTTTACTTTTTGAAATATGGCAACCCTATATTTATACATATTATATTCCAGTTCTGACCAAACACACACACACACACACACACACACACACACACACACTCCAGATAGATAGATAGATAGATAGATAGATAGATAGATGATAGATAGATATGAAAACTTTTAAGTATGAAATCTAGATCCCACTTCCAACATTGGTCAATCCCTGCATGAATATCTAATGATGGAAGCTGGGGGAGATCATACTGTGACAGAGCAGGAAAGGACTTCGGTCAACAACAGACACCCCCCCCCCGACTTTTTTTTAAAGGTGTATGGGGAGGGCATAAAACCACCTCCATTGGATTTTACAGAATTCTTACCTTTCCCTGAAACAGCACTTAAAACCTGCCAGCAATGTTCTGGAATATCCCTGGGGTAGGTGGGAGTGGGGATAGAGGAGGAGGAGGAGAATTGCAGTGCTAATTCCTGCCACTGCCACAAAGAAAACAGCACAATCCTAGAGCTAGTGGGAACTTTCCTCCATATGACTAATTGCTATGTGAGATAATTTAGTTGTCCCCCAATTTAACAACCCACCTGATATGATTAGCAGACATTTACTGTAATGTGCAGGCAAGGCCCGAGACCAGGGCCAGCCCTATCATTAGGCAGAGTGAGGCAGCTGCCTCAGGCAGATGCTGGGAAGTAATGAGGATGGAGCTGTGTGTGCTACGGAGCATACCCAGAGTCCTCTAAGCAAGCCTGCTGACCTCAGGTGTGCTGTCCCATTGTCAGTGTTGAAGACTGTTTAAGCACCACACATGCCTTCCCCCAAAGAATTCTGGGAACTGTGGCTTATGGGTGCTGAGAATTGTTGCTTTCTCTGTGTGGGTAAACTATGATTCCCAGGATTCTTTTGGGGAAAAGTTGTATGCTTTAAATGTAGGGTGGGTAATATGCCACAGTAAGATTTAATTTCTGATCAATTTCCATCAGTGATGCTTTGCCATAGAAGTAACTGGTGCTTTGAATTTAGATGGAATAGCTTTAGTGCAACTTTGTTTGAAAATAGACCTTTCAGAGTAACCCAGCTTCACAATAAAATTGATTTCCTTTTTACTTTACTTGTTTATAAAGTTGCTATCAATCAATCAATCAATCAATTAATCAAATTTTATTACGGTCATAGACCAGCATTTAAAATCTGAAAAGTGCTTTACAGAGCTAAAGGAGATTAAAACGCAGATCTTATTTATAACCTGTCAGAGGGGAACTCCAGACTCCCCCTGCCAAACAAGCTCTGAGCCAATACAGACTGCAGCCAGAGCTTCTGTCAACAGACTCATCGTCCTCCTCATCTTCTACGTCAGGAAGCAGTGCCGGGGAGGAGGAGGGGGTGGTGAGGCTTCAGCCAACATCACAGAGTCAGGTTCCCAGGGGTCACAGGAGAAGGAGGAACCGGAAATATTTCTTCCCGCGCTGCTGTACCTCACACGGAAGTTCTGCTTCGGACTGAGCAGACATGATTAATGTTCTCTGTACATGATTGTAAATAACATAGATTAAAAGCCTTTGGCAGCATGAGCCTTTGTCTTTCTTGGAACGTCCAGCCGACGGGGAAGGGAACCCCCTACGTGTGACATAACCTATTTATAAAAGGGTTTTTTTTTTTTTTTTAATGCTGTTCAGTATCATGGGGTGATTACATATCATTGCTAGTTTGCTCTGAGTTTGTAGACATGACTTTTGCCATTTATCCCCAAACTTAATACAGTGGAACCTCGGTTGTCGAAAGCTTCAGAAGCCGAACAATTCGGAACCCAAACACCAACAAACCCAGAAGTGAATGCTTCCATTTTTGAACGTGCCCCGGAAGTCGAACAGCTTCTGAGACACATTTCTCCACTTTTTAAAAAGAATTTGCAGACCAACAATTGTGCCTCGGTTGTCAAACGTTTTGGAAGTTGAACGGTCTTCCAGAACGGATTGTGTTCGACCACCGAGGTTCCACTGTATACAAACACTCTAGAATCTGAAACTCTGACAAAATTAAGGGGTCGGAATATGTTGATATCACAGTCACACACAATCTTTTTCAAAGCGCATCACAGCATCCCAAGGAAGTGCTGAACGAATGCACAAACATTAACTGGGTACAAGGGCAGCGGCAGAATAATATGAGCATGTTCTCGGTCACCGACACAACCACTGCAGAGATTGTGCAAGTCTGCTGTCCTCTGAAAACTGCACGATGCTAGGAAAGGTTGTGAATCCCACAGGCAATGCTGCCATTTGCCCTTGAACTGAAAACAGTCTTATGCAAATAAAAAACACATCAGCCAAGAGATCTGAACTCTGGGGATTTTACGTAACCCTATAGACATGCAGGGGAAGGAAAATCGACAGCTGGTCACCCCCAGTGACCTAACAAAACTTTTTCTGAGGGAAAAGGACATCATGCTGCCCACTCTTAGATTAAAAAAAAAACCCTATTCAAAAAAGTAAGTGGAGCAGGAGTGCCTTGTTTGCACTCACTGTTTTATCTATAAAATAACTAAGAGTGCTGTGATACTTTGCTATTAGGGAAATGCTTGGCCACTCAGGAAGTTTCAAATTGTGCAAGCACATGTGCTGGAAGGGTGGCACCCATGGAGGCTGGCCTCTCACATCACTAATGACAGAAGAACCACCCAACAGAAGCACCTGTGACACTCAAGGATTTCACAGAGCTAGCTCTGTCTCCTTTCACACAAAGCCGAGAAAACTAGTTTTGATCAAACAACTTAGGAGCTAGCCCGTTACATAAAATAGTAAAGATTATTCCCATGGGAAATAGAAGAAATGAGAATGTTACAGCCCACCATGGAACTATGACCCACGTCTGCTTAATCCAGACTATCTATGTTTTATGGCTACTTTTACTATAAAAAGGAAGTTTTACCGGCTTCAGTTGAATTTCAGTAGAAGAACTGCCTTGAGGTTTACAAGGACTTAGTGCAACCTAAGAACATCCCTGCTGGATCAGGTTGAAGCTCACCTAGTCCAGCATCCTGTTCCCACACTGCCAGCCTGATGCCTATGAGGACAAGCAGGACCTGACTGCAGCAGCACTCTCCTGCGCTTGTGATTCCCAGCAACGGGCATTTAGAGCACACCTCCTACAATGGTGGAGGGCAGGTGTAGTGGTTAAGAGCAGTAGACTCATAATCTGGTGAACCAGGTTCGCGTCACCGCTCCTCCACATGCAGCTGCTGGGTGACCTTGGGCAAGTCACACTTCTTTGAAGTCTCTCAGCCCCACTCACCTCACAGAGTGTTTGTTGTGGGGGAGGAAGGGGAAGGAGAATGTTAGCGAAAGACTTTGTTCCGATTTGCGAGATTGGATGGCAGGCCAAGACCAGCCAGCCCCTATGGAAGGAAAAAACCTTGGCCAAAGAAGATAAAGAAGAAGATAAAAATGAAGATTGGCAAAATAAATTACTGAACTATGCAAGACAAATTATTACAAAGAAGGGCAACTTTTCAATGCATATTTTTAAAGCTTTGCATATAGATTCTTACATTAGTATAACTTTTAAAAGTCACTTGTAATAAGATGAAGAAGATTTTAAAATTGGATTGTTAAGTATATAAGGCTTTATGGACGTGCATGAACAAGTATATTATAATGGAACCAAGAGGGGGAGTAGAGGGAAGTCAACCCAAAAATTATGGTGTAATATGGTTATGATTTTGGGTTTTTTCCTTTTCTTTTTCATTGTGTTATATTTGGAAAATCAATAAAATGTTACACACACACACACACACACACACACACACACACACACACACACACGGACCTCTGCAGATTCCCTTTTTATGGTGTGCTCAGGATTATTTGTGCATCGAGGCAGTTTTATGCAATCCTGCTTTCAATATCATTTGTACCCAAAGAAGTTTTATGGTGGTCACATTGCTTTGCTTCCAACCAGTGCATGCCCCATAGCGTCCTGTGGAAATACTATAACTTTTGTGCCACAAATTATTATTATTTATTACATGAACAAATGCCACAGTTTATTTACTGTTCCACTTCTGTTGCATTATAGTGCAGGAATGCCCTTCTGGATGATAATCATGCAACAACACGGGGGAAGCATCACAGAGCAAAATGGAATCATGTGTGGACAGCCAAGTATAAATCCACTACTAATGCCCTATTGTTGCATCACTGGTAGGCTGCAGAATACACCCACAGAAAACCACCAGTCTGAAGGAGCCCTAATTTTCTTTTATTGATATATTTGGGGTGGGGGTGGGGTGGGGTGGAGAACAGCGAATGGCTCTCCAAGAATGGCTCTTCCAGATGGTGGGCAGCATGTGCCCATATGGAAGCAGGAGAAACCTCTCATTTCCTCCTCAATTTTCTTTTTACTGTTTCCTGGTTTTGTTTAGCACAAGAGGGGAAAATTCATTATCCCTTTTTTCAAGCACAAGGAAAACCATCATCCCCCCCCCACTCCCCTAAATCCCTCGCCACCAGTAAAAGGGCACCACTTCACCAGACAAAAGATTCTGAGCAGGAAAGCAACACACACAAGATTGTAAACAAGCTAAACACAAAAGGCTGGAGTCTTATCTGGCATGGGCAGGTGCTACTTTGCACTGATGTTTAAGTCAAGTGAACCAGAGAAGTTCTAACAAACAAGGAAATAGAATTTGCACCAGTTTATGACCATTTTAATATCTTCCCACCAAGGAGTTCAGGGTCCTATACAGTGGTACCTCTGGTTACGTACTTAATTCGTTCCAGAGGTCTGTTCTTAACCTGAAAACGTTCTTAAACTGAAGCACCACTTTAGCTAATGGGGCCTCCCGCTGCCACTGCCCGATTTTTGTTCTCATCCTGAAGCAAAGTTCTTAACCCGAGGTAATATTTCTGGGTTAGCAGAGTCTGTAACCTGAAGCGTATTTAACCCAAGGTACCACTGTACAAGGTTTCACCCCCTTCCTCTTTTATCTTTGCAACAACCCTTGTGGGAGCCAGGCTAGGCACATGCTTCATGTGCGATCAGGTATTTAAATCCATATCAGCCCAGTTTAATGCTCTATTCCAGGGGTCAGCAACCTAAGGTCAAGGGCCAGAAGCAGCCCGCGGAGGTCGTTTGACCGGCCCATGAGCTGCCCCCGAATTGAGCTGCCTGCTCTTGCACTACGCTAAACCGGCACAGCACAACACGAGGACTTGCTTCCATGGCGCCAGAAATTGCCTCTGCGCATGCACAGACGCCGATAATCACGCGCACCACAATCCGGCCCACGGAGAGATCTCCGGTCCAGGCAAGATAAACCTTGCTGACCCCTGCTCTATTCACTACACTACGCAAGTTCCCCAAAGTTAAGAATCTTTGAGATATAAAAATCAAACGTGTTCTGTTGTTGTTTAGTCATTTAGTCATGTCCGACTCTTCATGATCCCATGGACCAGAGCACGCCAGGCACTCCTGTCTTCCAGTGCCTCCCGCAGTTTGGTCAGACTCATGTTGGTAGCTTCAAGAACACTGTCCAACCATCTCGTCCCCTTCTCCTTGTGCTCTCCATCTTTCCCAACATCGGGGTCTTTTCCAGGGAGTCTTCTCTTCTCATGAGGTGGCCAAAGTATTGGAGCCTCAGCTTCAGGATCTGTCCTTCCAGTGAGCACTCAGGGCTGATTTCCTTCAGAATGGATAGGTTTGATCTTTTTGCAGTCCATGGGACTCTCAAGAGTCTCCTCTAGCACCATAATTCAAAAGCATCAATTCTTCTACATAACACAGAAAAGTGAACAGAGCAAAAGGGCTCAGGGTCTCCCTTGCACGCTCATTCTATGACCTGGTTTGCATGACGCAAAGTATGCCTTAGCACAGATATGTGGCCTCCTGGAGAAGAGCTCACTGCCATTTTGCTCCTCCCTGGTACTACTCACTGCTGCACTGCACTGCACTGCATTAATTCAAGGTTTGGCTTGGTGTGTCATCTGATCTGGAACTTGTGGTTAAGATCTCTCCGCACTAACCATGAGTTGCATCTAAAGTTAGTGAAGAGGGAGCTTAACCACAAGCCATAGACAGGAACAAACCTTGGCTGCAGCTTGTGGTTATGGTGAGGAGAGAGCTGAATCACAAGTCCTGGTTCAGACAACACACCAAGCGAAATCTTGCCTTAGCTCAGCATGACACAGGAGCCAAAGAGACTGGGGAGAAGCAAAGCAGCTGCAACTTCCTTTCTGAGAATCCACACATTCATGCAGGCTTATAAGACATAGTTTGATTAATTAAAACCCTTTAGGGACTCCTAGCAGATTAAGATCATACATAAGAAAGGAATCACACATGTAGAATTGCTTTTCACACTTTCTACCCATATTCAAATGACTGTGGAATATACTTGCTATCAAGTCTCGGAACTAACACAAACTGCATTCAAAAGGATCCAATTGTTCCAATCAGATTTTCTTGGAACTCCACCACCATATTGAGCTTGTTGAAATTAAAAATAAGACTTTCTCCCTTAAGGGCACATACGTACATAACTAACTTGACTTTCTGGATGTGAAAAGATGTCCACCAGTGCTGCCAGCTCAGACTTACATCATGCTACAAAACGAGCAGGTATGTTGCTTATACACATAGCATACCCAGTAGGGTTCTGCAAATAAAAGTACACAGCGTGCTTTTATGATGATTGTACACACCAAAAGAGAATGGAGGCCAGTCACAAGCTAACTCTTTAAGGCCAGTACATATCAGTGCATGTAGTTAAAAGAAGGAGCAAGCTTGCTTTATGCACACTGCAAGGTACAACACAGATGTATCCACTGATTTTGAGATGGTGAAGTGGCCCTAAGCGGCTCTATGGAATATATTTCCAAGGAAGCATGTGATCACCACACTTTTTTTTCACCAACCCCATTTATGGAAACTCACTTAAGGGAAGACACCTGTTTCAAACACATAAGTAAAACCCTTTCTGAACACCACGCCTGTTAGAACACTTTGAGCATGGGCATAACAATTTATCTGCAGTATAAGAAAATTGAAGCATATGCAATATAACCTCATTAGCCCCATGTATTTAAAAGTATTTAAAACATGTGAGTAATAAGACAGGATAAAACAAGAATGCTACTGTATACCTAGGCTCAAGAAATTCATGGAACATGACCTTCCAAATAACTGAAGTTTGGATACAATGGCTTCTATAGAGGCTGGAAACAGATGGCAGTTTTAAAGCCAAAAGTGTTGTTTCCCGTGCTGTGCTTGTGTGTGTCACACTTCTTTTGACCTGTGATCAATCAGGTTTTGAACCATTGGAGAAAATCCCATCAAACCTGTTTGCCTAGATGTAGGACAAGTGTGCACACAATGGCCCTTCTTTCCAGCTGCCTTCAGCATTCTGGGGGTACAATACTTATTTGTTTCCAGCCCAAAAGGTGGGCTGCGTATATCTGGCATAAGAGGCAAGATGTAGAGACAAAGGTGTTTAAACAAATATTACACACAAATAGTGAGTACAAGCCAGTTCACTTGGAATGCCAACCATGGTTGGGTAACACATAAGTGATTGGGTATTGCATCCTCTCCCAACCTGCGCTCCAATCTGCTTACTTCATGCTTAGTACAAACCATCATTTGCTGTTACATAAGAAACTGACAAACAATGGTTTGCACTTCCCTCCAAACCAGAAATAGAAACGTGTTCTAGACTGGAGTGCAAGCTTGAATGACAGCTTGCTGGTTCAGATAGTGTTCATGGAAGACAATCTTACTCGACTACGAGTGATCGCCAAAGAAGATGACTATAGTTTGCACTAATCAGGAAGCTAACTGCAGCGCAGAAGAGGGAGGGAGGAGTGTAAACCAACCTTAGGTACACGGCTCCCTTACACCTTCTCCACCATGCAACCACCTTTTGACATTCTAAATACAGTCGTACCTTGGTTCTTGAACGCCTTGGTACTCGTACGTTTTGGCTCCCGAATGCCGAAAACCCAGAAGTAAGTGTTCCGGTTTTTGAATGTTTTCTGGAAGCCGAATGTCCGACATGACTTCCACTTGAGTGCAGGAAGCTGCTGCAGCCAATCGGAAGCCGTGCCTTGGTTTTCGAACATTTCAGAAGCCGAACGGACTTCCAGAACAGATTATGTTCGAGAACCAAGGTACGACTGTATACACTTTATGCTTTAGCCAAGGAGCATATTTAACCAATGAGTATAGACATGTCCAGTTCATGTGATGTCCTACCAATTAGAATTGGTTGTACACTTGCAGCCTACTCCACAACCCAGAACAACTCACAATTGAAAGTGCCGTTTATGCTGAAAGCCCCCTCCAGGCGTTGATGCTTAAAAATGCAGGAAGATTTCAGATTTTTGTGCATTTATTATTTTAGTGAGCCCATAGGACAGATTCTAGAGAAAAGGGCGAGTACTGTCATGGGAAACATGACAGAGGTTTATAAAGCGATGCATGAGGGGAAAGCAGATAGAGATAAGCCCCCCTTTCCGAATTCTAGAATGCAGTGCTATCCAATAAACATCCATGGTGGCAGATTCAGGACAGATGAAAGGAAGTATTTCTTCACACAGTGCATAGTTAAAGCTATGGAATTTGCCGCCACAGAATAGGGGATTAGATAAACTCATGAAGGATAACGCTATCAGCAACTACTGGTTATGACAGCTAGATGCTACCTCCAGAATCAGAGACATTGTGTCTCTGAACGCCAGTTGCTGCAAAACAGCAGCAGGTGAGGCAATTGCCCTCCTCACGTCCTGCTTGTGGGCTTCCCATAGGCATCTGGCTGGCCACTGTGGGTAATAGGAGTCTGAGATAGATAAGCCTTTGGTCTGTTCTAGTAGGACTCTTACTTGTGCTCTTTTGATGCACTTTATGTTGTCGGCATATTTGAAAATGGGATGCTTAAACTTGGCCTCTTCGTTTGAGGAAAAAGCAGCTGCACAGCTCTGATTTGGAACATGTTCTGGATCTGGATCAGGGCCCCAAGGGCCGTTTCCTGCTGAAATATCACCTTTTCCCTGGTCTCTATATGCCCCCGAAGATGCTGTTTGGAGCAAATTGTACTTTTACAGAGGTTCTCTCCCCCTGTTTTTAGTAGAAAAGTATCAGGGTCCCCAATATAGATCACATCCTAGATTGGGATCCAGTGGCAGTTTCGCAAATACTTCGTCCCCAAGCTTGAGCACACTGCAGAAACATGAAGGGAAGCTGGGGCAATCCTCAAAATTTCCTAAATCCTAATCAGAGTAGACCTGCTGAAATTAGTGGATGGAACTTAGTCGTGTCTATTAACTCCACTACCGGTATGTCTGCTCTGAGGACTGGCATTGGTGCCATCCAGTGCTTCCATAGCCGTCGCAGGGTGGCTGATACTGAGTGAAAACACAACAAGGCTCTTTTAGCATGTAACAATTACAGCCAACGTATATGAAAGCCTTCTTCATTAGACCTAGATGAAGGTCATTTACCTTTGCAATAAGACCACTTGATGGTATTTTGTGGAGGATTGTTATAGCGATGTCTGCATCAGAAGCTTATGTTTCTCAAGAGCCTTGTCCGCTTTTCCATAGGGAGCAGCAGTTCATTATATGAGAGAAGGGGAGCGGCTGTAGTTTAAGTTAACATCCTACCCTGTTTTGTTATTGAAGAAATGAAAGTTAAACATTTACCCTCTTTCTATCTCTTTACCCCTGCGCTGTTTTCGAAGTCAGCTGGAACATTTTTGCTGCTCAAAGACAAGCTGTTGCTCTGGAGGGGAGGGAGAAATCTCCCAGTTTAAACACACACACACACACACACACACACACACCCCTTGGAGCCGATAATTCAAAAGTTTCAACAACTGAAAAGATTTGGAAACCCACAATGGGCCATAAAATTATGAAAGTTAAATCAGATAAGTCACTTAATGCGGTTACTGTCAGCAGGGGCGGACTTTGGTAATATGGCACCCTGAGGAAGGGCACAATTTACTGTGTTCCCCCTCACTTTGAGTAGCTACCCATACAAATATAGGTATTATTATTATTATTATTAGTCCCCTCGGCTCCACGCCCTGTGCAGGAAATGTTCAAAGAACACAGACCGCCATCTTATACAGAGGTAGACCATTAGCCAATCAAAAGCAGTATTGTCTATACAGACTGACAGCAGATCTCCAGCATTTCAGGCCTGGGACAGTCCAAGACCTACCTGGACTGAACCTGGCATAATTCCCTCCTAGGTGCAGAAGTACTCCACAGCAACATATATACGCTATTACCCGTAGGCTGTTTTTCACCCCCATTAGCCTCTAAAGTAATTGCACCTCCAAGATAAAACAAAACAAAACAGCCCTCTCTTTTATTAGAGACATAACTTTACACTGAATCATGGCTCTGAGCTGCAGATTCACGAGGAAGACACTCAGCTCGCTCTTCTACATCAAGGCAAGACGTTGCCCGAAGGGTAGGTGAAGCCGCTCTCACCTTTGCTATAAATTAAGCACGTATAAGCTAAGAGCTTCACCGATTGTATCTTCCCGCAGGATGGGCAGTCATGCAGTACTGACTAGACTCTTTCAAAGTCCTGTTCCAACATGTGTTGGGAGAATAAAAGGATCAATTAAAGGTTTATGGGAGGGCAGCTTCTTTTCTTTTTTAAGCATGCCTGAAACCGCGGTCAGGAACATCTGGAGAGAGATCCCCCAGGATGCAGCAGGAGTGGTAAATTGTAAAGGGCTTGTAATTTTATGTTGTCTGGAAAGGGAGGGCTGAGGGAAAGCAAGTGAGAAAAGACTTATTTTCCTTTTTAATTAAAGAAACAGCCAAACATAGATTACAGTGGTTAAAATGAGTTCTGTGGTCTGAGGCGAAGACAATTTCCAGATAAATTTAATTGGTTGTTGGTTGTTATCATCATCATCATCATTAATTAATTAATTGGTTGGTTGATTAAATTCGTATACTATCTTTCATCTGAAGATCACAGGGCTATTCACAATATAAAAATACAAAATGAGAATGCAAAATACATAATAAAAATACAAGCACGAGTCAGGGAAATCCAGGCAAGTCAGGGAAATCATCAGTGCTTCTCTCCATTCCCTAAACCCAACAGAATTTAGTTTAAAATATTGCTGTTCTGTTAAAAGAAATTATTTTCACTGGACCTGTAATCCTAAACACTGTTTCTTAGGAGCAAGTCCCACTGGCTTACTAGCAAGTAAGCACACAAGTGGGATTGGGTTGCCTCTCTTATGATACACACACCAACAAACAAATACCACTATCCTGTAAATAGTATAAACTATAAAGGTAAAGGTAAAGGGACCCCTGACCGTTAGGTCCAGTCGTGACCGTCTCTGGGGTTGCGCGCTCATCTCGCATTATTGGCCGAGGGAGCCGGCGTACAGCTTACAGGTCATGTGGCCAGCATGACAAAGCCGCTTCTGGCGAACCAGAGCAGCGCACGGAAATGCCGTTTACCTTCCCGCTGCAGCAGTACCTATTGATCTACTTGCACTTTGACATGCTTTCGAACTGCTAGGTTGGCAGGAGCAGGGACCAAGCAACGGGAGCTCACCCCGTCGCGGGGATTCGAACCGCCGACCTTCTGATCAACAAGCCCTAGGCTCTGTGGTTTAACCCACAGCACCACCCGCGTCCCCAGTATAAACTATACTATTTGCCAAAGGTAGAATTGCCATACTCTTTGGATAGCACGGTTTGACTCGTAAGCCAGACATGCTGTGCATCACCCATTGAGGGAATTAACTGGCCCACTGGTACTTCACTCTCTTTCATAGGAGGTGAAAAAGAAATACGGTAAGTCCACAAGTTTGTAGTTCTACAGACAGTAGAGAAAATGTGTGGTGCTTCATTCCATTGTTCTGTAAGTAGTAAAGCTGCTTCTGCCTCCCTCTGTTCTAGTGGATGAGTGATAGCCACACCGTGTGAAGCTGACCAATGAAGAATGAACAACTATTAGCTCCTCAGGTTGGCCAAAATCTGCTGGGTGGAAACTGGATCCCGTTATATGGAGTGGGATAACATTCCAGATGATGTCTTGCCATAATCAGTGATAATTCTGCCCCCTGCCCCAAATTATGATCACTAGAAATACTTTTCTCTGAGAGACCCTTGCCATTTACTATCCCTATATGATGACACGCTGCGGTCTCCGGACTGTGCAACTTTAGTCCGATTCAGATGCAATTGCTAAATTGTGGCTTGGCCTCTGTGAATAGGTATCATGCTTCGATTCTCTCCCCTTCTTCTTCTTCTACAGCCACCCTCAGTAGAAAGCAGTTTCATGGTTATAATGGTGCAGCCAGTTCCACAATCCTCTTATGAAGGAGTTCTTATTGTAGTGTGTGTGTCTTTGCAACACGGGCATGCCTACTACATGGAGAATTCAGCCGCAAATACACCTTCATGTGAGTTGTTAGGACAGAGACATGCACAAGGTCAGCTCATGTACGTGACTATCAACAAGAACTGCTAGAGAAATTAAGCTGGATTTCTGTTGATCTTGACACCAAGATCTAGTCTCAACAAGGTCAGGCAAGTCTAAAAAGGTCCACCCAAAGTGTTCTTTAGTTGACACCACTCTTTAATATCAAAATTGGAGTTGAAGGCATTTCCTTTCTTTATGCCAGTCCTTCACTATGCGCTAAAGGATAAGAAAATCCTATTGTGGGTATAGACCCATGAGTATAAGGCAGTATACAAAATAAATAAATAATATTGGGCCGGCTCACACTCTGATATTGCATGGGGTCCCAACCAAATCACACTCTTGTCATGTTGCATCAAGATTCCTACCAGGAAGAAGTGTTGACATTACAGTGGTACCTTGGTTGTCAAACTTAATCCGTTCCGGGAGTCTGTTTGACTCCCAGAACCATTCAAAAACCAAGGTGTGGCTTCCGATTGGCTGCAAGAGCTTCCTGCACTCAATCGGAAGCTTCAGACATTCGGCTTCCAAAGAACGTTCAAAAACTGGAACACTTACTTCTGGGTTTTTGGTGTTCAGGAGCCAAAACATACACACACCAAGGCGTTCGAGAACCAAGGTATGACTGTATCTCTAGGTCTGCAAAATTCTTGGAATTGGTTCTTAGGATTCTGGTCACCCCACAAGCTTGAAATCTGCTATTCAGTTCTGGTAGCTCAATCCAATTCTGCAGTAATGCTTACTGATTCAGCACTGTTGTGCTCAGGTCCTGCATTTGGTTTTTGATAGGCCCCAGGACAACACAGAAACATAGTGTCTTCTGCAGGATCAGACCATTGGCCCATCTGGCTCAGCGTTGTTGACAGAGTGGCAACAACACTCGAGGGTTTCCAGCAATGGGACATTCCCAGTCTCACTTGGAGACGATGGGAATTGGAGCTGGGACCGTCTGCATTCTACCCAACCCAGGATGCTGGGTTACATGTGCCTTTGGCTTGACCCAGTGGGACTCTGCTTGCAATCTCAATGGTCTGACATTATTCTGAAACCACTTTGATGAGGCATGTGCTAGAGGGATCTGCCATTTCCTGTTCCCACATGCCTTAATGGAAACCAAAGGTGGGAAGAGGTTACAGTAGTCTAGATTGCCTGATTTTACAAGAACAATTTGGGGGTGTTGTTAAAGCAGTCTTTTTATACATGCCTTTTCTGTTGCTATGGGTTGCCTTTTTTGTTTTCCAGTGGCCCTGTGCCAGACTCTGAATAGAAAAGCACCAGATGGAGGGGAACTGCGGAAAGCCAGCTATACGGAGTAAGGTGTGAGCACATCCTTTGAGGAGGAGGGGGCATGTGGGAGGCTTGTCATGTGTTCCATAAATGCAAAGTCACTTTCCTTCTTCACTCTATTGAGCTCTGAGGTAGATTGCACCAATATAGATCAGAGGCAGGGAAACGGGATCTGGCTAGCAGGCAGGATCCTGAGCTCTTTTGGCCAGGGTGGCAGGTGACATAACTTCAGAAGAGAAATCAGGAGTGCACTTTCTTCCTTCGCAGGAGCAGATTGAATCAAGCAGCACATGCAAAGGAAGATTCCTATGGAAAGTGGGGATGGCATTTGGCACTGATTATTCCTTAACAACCACAACATTACTTAGTCTGAATCAGTCAACAGGTGCAAGGCAAGTGGATGTGGCTGGGATAAAGTGGTCATGCTGGACACACACACACACACATACACACACACACACACACACACACACGTGGGCTTCCTGTGCCAGAAATGAAGCACAACTGTCTATCTATCTATCTATCTATCTATAAATCTATCTATCTATCTATCAAGCTCTACAAGCTCACATTGCTTGGGAATCAGTATATTCTGAAATACACACAAATTCAAATCTTGCTCTGTGGTGTTGGTAGAACCAGTTATTTATACCAAGCAGCAACAGTGTAAGATGGAAAACAGTCTTTATGTCATAATTTGTGAGCTATAAGGCAAAAGGTGTGTGCAGAGCTATCATCACAAGTTATATATGCAGGTACAGTGGTACCTCGGTTTATGAACTTGATCCGTTCCAGAAGTCCATTCTTAAACAAAAACCGTTCTTAAACCGAGGCGCACTTTCCCTAATGAGGCCTCCCGCCGCCGGTGCCCTTCCACCATTCGGATTCAAGTTCTCAAACCAAGACACTATTTCCGGTTTTGCGGAGTTTGTATACCAAATTGTTCTTAAACTGGACTGTTCTTAAGCTGAGGTACCACTGCAGATTGTTTGAATTCTTAAAAAAGGACCACCAAGATTCAGTCACAGGACAGATGACTGGAACTCTCTTTAGATGCCAGAGTTCAGTTCAATGTAATACTTTTTTCAGAGAGAGAGAGAGAGAGAGAGAGAGAGAGAGAGAGAGAGAGAGAGAGAAGAGAGAGACATTTGCCTCAACTTTCCCAATATTAAAATGTTTCTGCTTATAGGAACAATTCTATAAAGGAAGCTTAACTGAACTGCCAATGAGTTTAGAAATGCATCAGCACAGGAACAAACTTGTATGCAATTGTGAGAGACTGCTGCAAACTCAAGGATATAATTAGAACTGGGTGAGTATGTCATGTCATTGGGTAAATGCTGCAGGAATCTCTCTTTTATCTGAAATATCAATGGCTGGCATTTTTGTGATCAGGACTATGACCTGGCTCCCTCAAAGTCGATGGGAAAGGACAGCAAAGTCGATGGGAAAGGACAGCATACCCAGGAGGACATTAGTACTACCCTACAGAAAGGGGCCTTTGTAACACCTTTACATGTGCAAGAATATATATATATAATTGTTGTTCAATAGCCAAGTGAATGAGTCATTCATATAAAGGCAAAGTCATTAATAATGAAAACCTGTCTCTAGCTAGAATGGATGGTTCAGACATATTGTTAGAAAATGTTTATTTAAAAAAAAATCACAAAATTTCTGCAACATAGAGATTTTGTACAAATGGAAACTTCCAAGCACACACATCAGCATTGATCCGGTTCAAGCGAGAGCTTATGGGAACAAAGAATCCGGTTTCTTGTGGATTATAAAACTGCACTAGATGGGGAAACCAAAGATGCATAACTCTGTCTTCCTATGAACGAGAATAGAAAAGTTAAAGGTAAATAAGTATTTTCAAGACAGGATGCAGGCACAAACAGGCACAAAACATCTCTCTCTCCATGTCCAGCAAAAACATCCAAACTTTTTGCAATTGTACTGCTAGGTATCCAAATTCTGGTCTCTGAGAAGTGCCACCATGTGTATTAAATCTGAGCAGGGCATTATAAAATGAAGCAACATCTATTCTATCTGTGTTTTTCTAGTATCACATTTCGGCATCAATTTCAAATTCTATTTTTAAAAAAGGGACTTTGCTTTTCAGATTTTCTCTTATGCCTGAAAAGTCGTTCTCGTTTCAAAGAGAAGGATGATCCTGTGCCTCATCCTAGCCCAAACATGCTCGTGTAACATGAACCCCATGGATCAGGGCACTGCAATTACTGAAGTCTCCATTAGCAGAACTTGTAAAACCGTCTGTACTGAACTAATGTTGCATCAGGCCAAAGGCTAAATTCCAGGCAAGGTCACAAGTCTTCTTAACTCCTCTTCATACCAGGGGAGAGCTAAACTCCACACATACACTAAGTAAAAGAATATAAGTTTTACCATCCCACCCGCCTCTCTCCTTCCCCAACCTTATACTGTGTACAACACTAATGTCTCAAAAGAAATATAACTGATCTGTAGAAAATATAACCTGAAAAAAGAGACAATCCACGTACTTTTGTAAACCAAGAAAATCTTTTTAAAAAATTTTAAGGTCTCAAATTGCTCAAATCAGATCATTTCAAAAGTGCAGAGCCTATTGATTAGGACAGCAATAACTAATCAATAAGATGCCTAGATCCTAAGCACCTTGTGCTATAATATTGCTTGGGATTAGACAAGGAAGGATGAGATAGGTGCAGTAGCCATGACAGATAAATGCAACATCCATAATCAGATGTATCTCTAAGTGACCAGATGCTGGGGACAAACTATCAGGAAGTCACTGTTTTTTTATTGCCCTGTACTTGTATTCCTCCCCCCCCCCATAATATTTATTAGTGTTCCAGTTCAATACAAAGAACATCAACATTTCTCATCCTCACATATATTCTGACTCTCTCGAGTCCACTCCTTCCTCCCTTCCCCCTAGATAGCTTTCTAATTAGGGTACATTTCCTATCTTCTTTGCATTTCTATTTCCTCTTATTTACTTTATCTTACTTAAATCCACACACCATGCAATATTGCCCTGTACTTGTAAGCTTCCCAAGCTCAGCAACTGCTGGAGATAAAAGTACTGGACTAAATGGATTTATGGCGCTAACACACCTGGATACAAATTCCAGCATAGTCATGGAAACACTAGGTAACTTTGGACCATCACTTACAGCAGGGGTGGCTAACCTGTGGTCCTCACAATATTGCTGGCCTTCAGACTCCTATCAACCCCAGCTTGAATGGTCTATGTCTATGAGCAGGAATTATAGGAGCCCAACGACAGATTCCCCATCCCTGTCTTAAGTCATGTTATAGGTCTGGCAAGGAAAACTGATATAGCTGTTCCAGACTCTATGCTAGCACAGATTGGCATGTTTTATTATTACAGAAGTTTATTTTATTTTATATGCATTCTGTATCTCACACTCCTCACAAACACATCCCAAATTACAGGTAGGTAGTCGTGTTGGTCTGTCATAGTCAAAGCAAAATAAAAAATAAAAAAAATCCTTCCAGTAGCACCTTAGAGACCAACTAAGTTTGCTCTTGGTATGAGAACTAAGTTTGTTCTTGGTTTGTTCTTGGTATGCATGCACACGAAAGCTCATACCAAGAACAAACTTAGTTGGTCTCTAAGGTGCTACTTAGAGTGCTACTTAATTTTAGTAATAAGGTGCTACTTAATTTTTTTTATTTGCTTTGACATCCCAAATTGTTAGTCTGTACTCAAGCCCCATCAAACTGCTTATGGTTTTCCACAGTCCAGAAGCTCCAACAGCCCCCTTTAGCAATACCAGGTTCAGTTAACACCCACGTCCAATTTAGAAGAAAAGGAACCAAGGCATGTTTGAAACAAGGAGAGAGCAGAACATCTGCTAAAAGGCAAGAAAAAAGTTTAAAGCCTTGCAAAATATTTTCCTGAAGTCCACAGTTATATAGCACCCACACAGAAAGACAGCTCCAATAGCAATAAAATACTGCCAGGATCTTGACCCGTTAGCAGTGCTCCATAACTTGGGAGACATTTAAAGCAGAGGCAGAACGGCAACCCAGAAACACCCTACAAACGAAAAGCCGTAGCACCCAATTCACTCCACAGAAATACTGTGCATTAGGAGGTGATGGTCCTATGATCTCTTGGGGACTAGCTGATTTATTGCCTCTGGAACATCTGCAGCAACAGTTTATTACATCAGATGTGTAAAAGCACACTAAGAAGGTGCTTGAGGGAGGAACAGAGGATGATCAATCAAGTTAACAAGGTGAGAGAACAGGAAAGGGGGGAGGACCTAACAAGAATACTTCCGCAACAAATGGAAGGAAGTGTGGGGTTGGGGATTGGGGGGTTACAATAAAATTGCCACATACAATCCTTTTACTCAAACCTTGAGAAATCCTGTCAAACAGGCTTATGGAGCCCAGTTCTGTAGCATCCAATATCAACGGCTAATAACTGAAGAGTTCAGGATACCTGAAGTGCTCCCCTGCTGATGTGCACATTCCTCATTTTCAACGTTATGTTTGCTGATGATCTTTTGTGGGAATTGACTTGTGTAAACTGCATTAACTTTAGTTCTCACCCAGTTGCCTTGCAGAGCAATCCTAAGTGAGATGGAGATTGAAGCGGCGAAACATAAATCACTTCCCAAGCTCTGCCGGCCTGCTCTGGCCAAGTAAGAAGTGGGGGGCACTTTTTATTCCCTCCCCCTTGCAGGCAGTTTAAAACAAAACAAAAAAAATCATTGTCCACTGAGAGGAAAATTAACTACACCAGCTTCAGGCTGTTGTAGTTGAGTCCTGAGCCAGGGCACTGACAAGGAAACAAGGCAGCTTTTGATCAAGGGGTTTCAAGACCACCCAAAAGGCACCCCAGATTAGACCATGACACTTCCCATGGACAGACTAGGGACTGCTAGGATGGACAGACTGACCACCTGGCTGGGTTTGTCCCCACCAACAGAGCTAAACTTATTTTCTCATCCTATTCATACTCATCCTTTGGAAAGGGTTTAGACACTGCTCATTGACTTTCTGCTGTTCCTCAGTTCTATGTCTATGTTCCATTTCTGTACATCATGGCTTTAACTTTTGTGAATCACCCAGAGAACACTCGTTAATGGGTGGTACAGAAACATTGTGAATACATAAATAAGCAACATATTCATTTTTCGCAAGCCTGTTGAAAGTACGAGTGGAGTTGGCTGTGGATTGCAAAGTTAGTCCCTACCATAGCCACAAAGGTGACTCAGGGTTTCTCAAGTTCACTGGGGCTAACTCCCAGGTAGCATTCACCTTTGCTATTGCTATAGAGACTATTGTAGCCAAACTTATCATTATTGTTTGAAGATACCAAAAATGGTCATTGCATAAAGGTAATGAAAATGATCTAACCCCCCCCCCCCACTGCACACATGAATCCTCAAAGCTAATTGAGGATAATCACATGCTTATCCAATATATGAGTGACAAAATGTGGCCCCCTCTGCCCTATTGCCTCCCCAGTAAAGGTCTGGCCCTTGCAGCTCTTCCCAGGCTACACAGCCTCCTCAGTTCCTGGTTCCTCCTGGTTCCTGGTTGCTCTCTCCAGGAACCAGGTGCATGTATCCTGGTTTTCACAACATATTTTAGTCTATTTTCAGAAATGAGTATTCTCCCACGTTGATGAGCTAACATAATAAGCAGTCAGCAGCCTTTAGCCTCTGAAACTTCAAATAAAAGATTGCCGGGTCCTCATTCAGCAAGTTGTGTTTATGTCAGTAAGGATGAAAGTTACAGACAGTCCTTTGAGGTCTGGGGTCAATTGCCAAATGGATATTTATCATTCAGGAGCTTAGAATGAAACCCATGGACTCATTACACATAGAATTTGGAAGGCTATACTGAAAACAATTGGCAGCAACTCTTGGTTGCATCTACCCATGCCTGCAATGGATGGAATGTGGTTGCTTGTTAGCAGAAGTGAGGGAGGAAATCCACTCAAAATAGCATCGAGACACTACCTCAGTCAATCTAATTGGCACTGAGTAACTTCATGGGGAGAAGTGAAGGTTTAAGACTTTATAAAACTGGACCCCAAAAGGGTACAGCTCTATTTGGCCCGTCAGTTTGATTTGCACAGACTTGATATTTTCATTCCAACATTCCCCAGAATACCCACAGCCTTTTTTGCAATCAGCAACAGCATCCGTTTCTTGCTGTGGATTATTTGTATTTCTTTCTGCCTACAGCCTTTTCTGGATTGGCAGCCCAGACCTCAGTGGAAGATTAAACAATACCGAAGCCCACAGCAGGAGAATTCTCAGTCTTATTCCTTGTTTCACTTGGGCAACCTTCCTGACTCTCATCAGGGACAAAATAAAAGTTGCCAACCCCTTAATTTAGGAATTGCATACAAGTTTTGCATTCCAATCCCCAGTCAAGAGAAGGATTTTTCTACCCCAACCTGCCCTGTGCAAATAAGTGCAGTCCGTGGGATTTGCACGTAAAACAGAAATAATTTTTTTTAAATCAGCTCTTTGACAGATGAGAACATGCCAAAGTATGTTTCAGAATAATTTCACATGCGCTTCTGAGAATGATCTTAAGCTATCCCCCCCTCCACACTTGAATTCAGCAAAGACCAATTGCCCCAGTTAGCCTTCTCTGTTTATCATGGAAAACCTCCCATCACACACTCATTTTTTATTGTATTGGAATGCAATACTGAACAAACAACTTTATGTGAATTCCCCCCCCCCCCGGTTGAAAAGTTAACTTAATTAAATGAAGAGTAAAACCACTTCCAAAAACTCACTACAACTTAGCCTGCCCTATCTGATGGGAGTCCTGCTTTCTGTGGTTCAATGGTTTGAGCTTGTTTTGCTGCTTTCCTAGACCTCTCTGGTTTTAAATATCAGAGTTCCTCACTTTTATCATTACACTATTATGGTTATGTTCTGCATTTCCATCTAGCATCTCTTGGGACAATACTGAGGTGTATGGAGAAAGCTGTCAGTGTGCTTTTTGAAAGTGTTATCAGGGAAACTGCTACAAAAGGATTTAAGAAGTTAATCTGAGCAACACCAATGAAACAAAGTGTTAAGGTGAACCATTTATTATAGCTGAAAAGTAGTCCAATCCAAAATCCACATTCATCCAATCCCCCACTGTTCTGACTCCACATTCCTTTTAAGGCTCATGGTTTTCTGAACACTATGCAGCGCAGGGCTCAGGTAGAAAAGTTTCATTTTGTTTCATGCTGCAATCCTGTGTTTCCGAGTAAGACCATTGGTTCAATACTCTGGCTTGCAGAGGCTCTCCTGGGTTTCAGGCAGCTCTACTTTGAGACACCAGGGATTCAACCTGAGAACTTCTGAACACGAGTCAGATCCCCTAGCACTCAGCTATGACAATTTGCCCTCAGTGAGTCCTGCTGAATTAAAAGTTTACTTTTCCAACAGGTAGGCTTGTGAGTGTGCTGTATGTGTGTGAAAAGTTAAGTGAGTCCACACACATATATTCAGAAACATCTCATTATGGACATTATGGACTCACAACTCATTATGGAAACAGATTAAGACAAAGTACTTATTGTAGGTGAAGATGGCCTATGTCAGACAGAAGCTGTGTGTTTATACCTATATTTTACACACTCGTTTTTAGGACAGTTTCTTCCCACCTCAAACCATAATATGAGAGATACAGACCCACACATGCAACCCTTCATTCTCTACCTTGCTCAGAGTTAAAATGCCATTGTAACTAGCTGCTTATGCCAAGGAGTAGGAGCTACCACAATCAATTGATAAGCAATCAATTGCAGGACCCCCCAGGACATAATGGGTGATATCCAACAGTCATACTCAAAAGTAGACCCATTGAAACCCGTGGACTTGGAGTTATTCCACTGATTTCAGTGGGTCTACTCTGAATATGGCTAACATTGGATTTCATTCTATAGCAGAAATGGGGAGCCTTTGTCCCTCCAGTTGAGGAAGGATTGCAACTCCCATCATCCCTAACCATTGGTCATGCTGGCTGTAGCTGGTGGAATGGTTTCCCATTCCTGCCCTATAGCTTTAGCTGCTTAGACAAGGGAAGTTAATAGTAGATGACCAAAGAAAGTTAAACTCAGGCAGTGTTGCCTCCGGCTGCCCTGTCTGCCACAGGTACACCATAAACATCTAAATGGCAAATCATGTTCTTAAACATTCCCACGGACATGAGTCAGGGTGCCACAGGTGGACAGCTCTTAAACACATGTCCACTGCATGATGAAAGATATATAATTTTCATTCACACTTCACATATTACTCCGCAAGACACAGCGGAGTAATATCTGTGCACTCACAGCAGCCAGGGCTGCAATGTAAAACTGTAAAGTAGCTCTTGAGAATCTTTGTGCCACAGAACCAACAGGCAGAATTGTGATGGACCATATTTTTGAATGTTGCTGCTGCTGCTGCTCTCTCCCCACTATCCTGCCTTTAAAAAGCCAGCGTGCTATGTTGGAAAGTTTGACCAAGCCTTTTGTGAGCACACTTGCTTATTGCACCCGACTTTTCACACAGGAAAGTAGTGAAATAGAAGGCATCTCACTTACAGTCTTGATAGAGTAGAGTTGATTATTTAGTTTCTATACTGCTTCAGGTGTTTGAAATGTTTCTAAGTGATGTATGAAACAATATACATCTTAAACAGTTACAAAAATACACAGTTGCATATTAAAATGTTACATCAATAGTTCAGAACTCTATTGCCGTATCTTCATTTTTGCATAATACATACCGTACATTGGCTCTTTTAATTTTGCATACAATAGGAAGTCTATTCCTCAGATCCAGCCCCACACCTGTCAAATTTACCCAAACTAACTGTGACCCACCTCAATATCCTTATGCATAAGGCCTTCCTCTTCCACTCACCCCACATTAAATCCCCCAATGTTTGTGTTCACCCATTGCTACCCATGCCTCCCTCCCTCCCTCCCCATCCCTGCACAATAATGCGTCTGCTCACTAGTTCAACTCTTGACTCCTGGTATCCTTTCACACCAGATTCTTCTACTGCTTGCTGCCCCAACAGCTAGTATACCCTCGCCAGCCAGCCAATTTCCCACAGGGGATCCTCAGAGATGACAAAAGCACTCACTTAAATACATTGTTATTAGGTCGATTCATAAGAATACCTGGGGCACCCCTTGATCGAAGTAAGCCCGGCGTCTTTTCAAGCCTAGTGGTTAGAGGCAGGGTAGTGTAGTGGTTAGAGTGTCGGGCTAGGAACACGGCTTGAAATGAAGAGTGATCTGGGGCCAGTCCCCGCCCTTCTGCCTAACCTACCTCACAGGGTTGTTGTGGGGACTAAATGGGGAGGGGGAGAGCCGTGCGCGCCGCCCTGAGCTCTTCGGAGGAAAAGGTGGGACATAGCAGCAATAAAATAGAGCTATGCAATTAATTGGAGAGAGGAGGAGCACACTGCACATGCTCAGAGGGCGGGGGTTCATTTGACGCCCTAGTTCCCCCCCCAAGCCCCCCGCGCGGAACCGGCGCCCCGTCCACTCACCGGCCGCTCGGTGGTCGGCGCTGGCGGCGCCGTTCTCGGCGGCGTCGCTCCGTCGGGCGCAAGTGCCCTGACCCTGCACTAGCGCCTGCAGGGGCAGCTCGGCGCCGGGACGAGGGTAGCAGCGGAGCCCCGAGGCGCAGCGCGGCGTGTAGACCCCGCACGGCTCCCCCTCGAGGCGGGCGCACACCCGGCAGCAGCCGCAGCCGGGCTCCCGCACCAGCTCCGGGCACGCGTCGCCCTCGGATCCCGACGAGACGGGCGGCGACGGCGCGCAAGCGGCCAGGCGCTCGGCGGTGCACGGCGAGCACATGAACAGCACCTCGGGCAGCGCCACGCGGGCCGCCGGCAGAGACGCCCACAGCGCCAGCCCCAAGCCCAGCCACAAGGAGCAGCGCCCGGCGCGCGGCGGCAACAGCAACTGCACCATCGTGGCAGCAGCGCTTCGCGGAGTGAGCGAGCCAGCCAGCCTGCCAGAGAGCGCCCGCCGGCCGGGCAGGTGCTGCGGGGCGAGAGAGGGGCGGGCGCGCCGGCGCCGCTGGGTCCTAAAGGCAGGCGGCTCCGGGAGGGAGCTGGGCTCCGCTCTGCTCCACCTCTCTCTCGCGCTGTCTGTCTGTCTGTCTGTCTGTCTGTCTCTCTCTCTCTCTCTCTCTCTCTCACACACACACACACACTCTCTCTCTCTCTCTCTCTCTCACACACACACACACACTCTCACACATTCTCTCTCTCTCTCTCTCTCTCTCTCACACACACACACACTCACACATTCTCTCTCTCTCTCTCTCTCTCTCTCTCTCTCTCTCTCTCTCTCTCTCTCACACACACACACACATTCTTTCTCTTTCTCTCACACACCCACAGTTCCCCACTCTCTTTCTCTCTCACACATTCATTCTCTCTCTCTCTCTCTCTCTCTCTCTCTCTCTCTCACACACACACACACACACACAGAGAGAGAGAGAGAGAGAGAGAGAGAGAGAGAGAAGGTGACGCGTTCTGCCCTGCCTGCCTCGATGCAGACCACAGACTTCCTTCGGAGTAAAAAATCATATAAGCACCCCCAACTCCTAGGGGATGAGATCCCTTTGCCCCCCCCCAAAAAATATTTGAGGGGTTTGGCAGGGCTTCCTTTGCGGTTAACGGTTGCGTGACAGGCAACAATTCAACAGGTGCAGCTTTCTTCCGGCAGCAGTTTGTATCTTGGCTATCCTCTCCAAAGAGCTCGGGAAGAGTTTGGGTGTGATGGCCTTTGAGTTTGGGTGTGATGGCCTTGACAACGAGGGGCAAGCTCTCAGGCCGACCTCACAGGGTTGTTGTGCTATAATAAAGGGAGATAACCCTGTGAATCCCTGAACAGCAAATTCACAATAGGTGCTCAATGAAAATCATGGGGCACGTGCCAGGGGGAGCAAACCAAGAGGGCAAGTGAGAATGAAGCTTTATCCACTTCATGCAACAACCTTGACTAGAAGCTGAATCAGGAGGCTGGCAGTATTCACCCCTCTGCTATTATAGATGTGATTACCAATGTTTCTCCATTTCCTGTTATTTTAAAGAAGCATTAAAATTATTGATTTATTTCTTGTTAAATTTATATCCTGCTTGTTCTCCCAAAGGAGCATGGGGCAGAGTTCTGGTTTGATCAACTGCATTTTGTTTTATTTTCTGTGGGTTCCTTTTTTATTATTGTACACCTGCTTTGGACTAAAATGGTACAAAAACAAACATACCATATATTAAGGGATATATCGACACAGTAATACTTGCTTGTAAAAGGACACCCTAATTTCACAGATGATTTATTGGGGAAATTTCTTGTTGTTTTTTTTAAAAGTTGATTCTAAAAAGTGGGTGTTTAAAAAGCCTGCTAGACTCAACTTTTCTTCCTTTTAGAAATCAAGTTTTGAAGGCATTAGCAAAGATAATACAAATTTGTGAAATACTGATTGTGTTTGATCTTTGATAATCCAAAGCCTAGGTCTTGACCCAGATCTCAGATGACACCATTCACTCTATATACCTCAACAATCTTCCACTCACTTGAAATATTCCAAGTCTGTCTCTACATGACTCAGAAGTTCAGAATGTGCTGCACACTGATGACCTAATCACGATATCAGCAACATGAAGGATTAGAAATAAAATTTTAGCTTCTGAAAGATCTTTGCAATATCTGGGCACTGAAAGCAAACTTGGCAGATATTATGGTCATGATTTTTCAAAAAGAATCTGAAAATCAAACACAACAATATTCTATCACCAACCCCCCCCCCAAAAAAAAAAGAAACAGGGGGAAATAATCTGAAAAGGACTATATCTGAGCCTTTTAATTAATGTATCAGACACCTGCAGTTTTTCTATTAAGGCCCTATTAGAGAACTAAGAAAATCCCCACAACTCACCAGCAAGGCTACTGCTATATTTATATATAGATATATAATCTAATTCTACAAATTCCACCTTACTGGTGTGAATGATGGCTTGGAAGCATCCTTAAAATTAATAGTACACTTCTTAGAACACACACACACACACACACACACACACACACAGCAAACAGAAGGCTTGCAATTCTCACACACTAGTTTTCCAGGAGGGATATAGGACTTTCCCCAGAATGTAAACACACATAGCAAATGGTAGATGCTTCTTTCTACTATTAAGTGTACAGAAACCAATTTGAGCTCCTGGTACCGCTGGAAGCAGCCCATATTCCCTCCGTTACAGACCAAAGGGTTAATTCAAATGCCGGGGGGAAGAGGGAGAGAAAAAGCCCTGCCTATATATTATCATTAACTGAGTTCAATGACCTTTGGACAAGTGAAGCAAAAAGAAAAGAAAAAAGGGGGTGGGAGAAACCTTAACAAAATGGTACTGAAGCAGCTGGGTCAAGTGCTAAGACAACAATGCACACAGTTTGGTGGAACGAAGAGGACTACATTAGTATTAGATCTGCCTGCTGCAGATTCAAGGGGGGGGAGTAGTGCCTTATGAGTGGATACAGATAGCCATTAGCCCTGTGATTTGTGGTCCCATGCAAACTCATTGCGGGATGACTGAAATGTTGAAGAATCACTTTTTCGACACTAGTGATCTTTGCTTCTTCCAGTACACTGGCATTAGTTCGCCTGGCTTTCTTCTGTCCAAGGTACCATGCACGCACCTCTCTGCCTAAGCTCTTCTTCTTCAGTATGTCCATAAATAAAATAAAGTATAATAGTTTTATGAATCAAGTGAACAACAGACAGAAAGACACAATTGTCTCTGTGCCACTCTCTTGTTTGATATAATGTCCTGCCTGCTTCTTTGGTAGTAATAGATCAAGTTTGCCTTCACTATTGGTGTTCTGCTTAAACCCCCACCCCCCACCCAAACTCACACTTCGACTGCAATCCTGTGCACACATATAACACAAGCCTAACCGTCTCTACTCAGAAGTAAGTCCATCAACTCTTTGCTTTTGTAATTGGTTAATTCAGTGCTGTATTCAATCAAACTTTGCAGTCCCTTGAGACAGAAGCTGACTCTCATTCCCTGGCTTTTCCTTCCACCAGGAAGCTGACCAAGTTGAACAAGCAAGGAGAACAGAAGCAAGAGGTGTCTGTGTTATATGGAAGAGTCATAGACAGACATCAGGGCATACATATATATATTGAAAGGCTGCAAATAATTCAGGTGGGTGAGCTTTGAATGGCTCATTGCTTTGACCTCACATTCTGCAGGAGGCAAGAACAGGCTTGTATGAGCTCAGAGAAAGAGGACTTCAAGAGATGGCATGATTATGAGCAATTCTAGTGTTCTTTTTTCACCACAAGATTTTTTTTTTAACCCCCAGTGGTATTTTCCTCCACCCCTGCAACCTTTTTTGGCCTGTTATTTTCTGACTTGATCTCAGCTCACAGAGGGCAAGGGTTGTTAGACAGTGAATGACTTTAATGAGTGGGGTGTGGCATCTCTTCAGCCGCCATTCACTTTGTAGCCTTGATGTCACCAGAACACCCTGGGGAGTATTTGGCTAGGTGTCTGAATGATAAAGGGAGCAGTTCCTCTTAAATGGTTTCTTAAAAATGATCCTATAAAATAAGTCCCTTTGAGTTCAGTGGAGCTTAGTGCTGAATAAGTGGGTATAGGAATGCAGTCCAAAATCATGCAAATATTGCTTAGATGAGACCTTAGGAGCCATTGAGTGATGTCTCCTGGGGGACAGGATGACTGTAGTTTCAGAGCCTTTTGCTGTTGGTATATCTGACAATGGTTTTCATTTGCAAATAGTTTTATCCCTGTTGGTGCTTGTAAGGTAAAAAGGTAAAGGGGCCCCTGACCATTAGGTCCAGTCGCAGACGACTCTGGGGTTGCGGCGCTCATCTCGCTTTACTGGCCGAGGGAGCCGGTGTACAGGTCATGTGGCCAGCATGACTAAGCCGCTTCTGGCGAACCAGAGCAGCACACAGAAATGCCATTTACCTTCCCGCCAGTGCTGTACCTATTTATCTACTTGCACTTTGATGTGCTTTTGAACTGCTAGGTTGGCAGGAGCAGGGACCGATGGCTCACCCCATCGCGGGGATTCGAACCACCGACCTTCTGATCGGTAAGCCCTAGACTCTGTGGTTTAACCCACAGCGCCATCCGCGTCCCTGCTTGTAAGGTATTATCCTCATTTTTGGGTGGGCAATGGAAGATGGAAGGGCAGTGGCTGGTGAGGTAGGATGGGAGACAATGACCAACCAAACCACCTTTGGCAGGGACTGCTGCTTGGTGACAGTGGAGGAGGCAGGCCCCATGCAGGTGTGCAGTGGGTGAATTTCATTTCACTTTTAATTTGTATACATCCCTTCTATATTACTATACACAGGGCAGTTTGCAAGCTGAAGAAACATCAAAATAGACAGCAAAGATCACACACCTAATCCAATAAAAAGAAGCAATATTCATTAGAATATAACAGTAAAGGGCAAAATTAAATACCAGCAAATAATAATTAAACAGGTTATGCTTAACAATTACAATACTGTAAAGAATTACAAAACGAGAATCAATAAAAAGTCATGATGCATAAAATATCACAAAATGTACATAGGCCAACAATGTCCTCACTGTACTGAGTGCTGCAGCCATTCACTAGCATTGTGACTGCTGTCCTCTGGCCCATTTTGCCAGGTGTGGGGAACCCTTGGTCCCCCAGATGCTGCTGAACTTTAACTCCTTTCAGTCCCAGCAAGCATGGCTAATGGGCAGGAATGATGGGAGTTGTAGTTCAGCAACATCTGCTGAGCCAAAGGTTCCCTACATTCCATCACGGTGCCCCGTTGCGCCGCGGAAAGCTGTCTGTGGACAAACGCCGGCTCCCTTGGCCTGAAGCGAGATGAGAGCTGCACCCCATAGTTGACTTTGACTGGACTTAACTGTCCAGGGGTCCTTTACCTTTGACCTTACATGTGTCCTACACCATTGTATAGTAGATTGTTGCCTATATCAGGGTTGGGGAACCTCCAGCCCACCAGCTGGAACCCATCCACCAAGCCCTACACTACGAAAAGTTCCTGTGCCATAAGGACTTCACAGGAATGGGAGTCTGAGCCAAATAAACTGATGAAAAGGAAACAATTTATTTAAAACTCTTGAGTAAGCCTTCAATATGATGCCCTCCTACCTGGAAGTAAATCCCCTTGAGCTCAGTGGAGCTTATTTCTGAGGAGGCACATATAGAATTGAGCTGTTACACTGTGTGGCATCCTTACAACTGACTCTAAAGTCTCATTTTTCAAAAGCAACTGTTGCACTTTTGTACTATTGCTATAGTGACCAGGTTGTTCACTGAGGGCAGGAATTGCTCAGCTTTTCATTTCCTTCCTTAGGGCCTATCCATTGTTCTGACTTTGTGCCTTAGCTCAGGAGTTAACGTCACTTTTCTGTCTTTTTGCAATTGAATATCATTCTGTGGTGGGAAGGAAGGGCAATCTTTGTTCAGAGGCTCTCGGTGCTTGCCTGAGCCATTGTCTGCTGCTCTTATTCATTTGAGGTTCTTTGTTTCCAGCTGAAACCATAATAATGGAAGCAAATTAGACAGATTCAGATGACATATGTGTTGCTTCTCTGCAGATATGCAAAATGGAAAGGAGCCCCTGTTTCTAAAACAGAGACATTCGGGATTTGTGTGTGTGTGTGTGGAATTACAGCTGTTCCGAGTTTCTTTCTCCCTGGGATGTGTAGAAAGCAGGATGCAGTTCATGTGAGCGGCAGGCTGCAATTACTCCCAAGGGGTGGTGGAGGGGAGAATGGCAGGTTTCTGACAGATTTAAGCTTTAACAAGCAGGGCTCTGTTCCTAAGCAGTTACCCTCCATATATAAGTCGAGCTGTTTGTTGTCAGGGTTTTATTTTACCCCAGAAAATGTGGCATTGCCAAACAGATGTAGGCTTGTTCAGGCGGGGAGGGGAGTTTTGCTTTTGTTAAAAAAGGAGGGAGGACTGTGATTGCACCTCCTCCCAGAGGCATGAGGTCTTGCAATTGTCTGTTAAAAAGTATTCTCTTTCAAAGCAGCACTTTCCCACAGACATCTACCATTGATTATTTTACAGCTCTGTTTTGTCAATGAAGCACTATGCAAAAGAAATGGGCAAAGCAAAAAGGAGACACCAAGGACTGGGATGTCCTTATGTTATTGTGTTGTTGTTTTTTAAGTGGGGTGGGGAGAGATATAACTTAGCAGAACTTGGATGTGTGTTATTTTCTTAATGCCCCATATCTTAGAGCAGGACTAGATATGAAATTGATTGACTGCATTTATACCCCACCTTTTTCTCCAAAAAGCTGAAGGTGACATATATGGTTCCCTCCCTCATTTAATCCCCCAAACAAGCCTGTGAGGTAGGTTAGACTGAGAGACAGTGACTGGCCCAAAGTCACACAGTGAGCTTCATGGTCGAGTGGTGATTTGAACCCTGCTCTCCCTAGTTCCTAGTCTGACACTCTATCTACTACATCACACTTCTTGTCAAATTATGAGCTTCTCCACTGTAACATGTAGCCATGCCTATGGGGTAGCTCACTTGGTAGAGTTAGCAACTCTTAATCCCAGGGTCATGGGTTTGAGCCCCATGTCAGGCAACAAGATTTTTATATTGCAGGGCTTTGGATTAGATGACCCTTGTTGTCTCTGCCAACTCTACAATTCTATGATCTTATAGTGCTGTCATGTCTGATTATCAGCACATATTTGGAGCCAATTCAAAGTGCTGTTTTCTTTTTAAACCTTTAGTGTCTTATTCCAGCTTTCCCTAACCTGGTGCCCTCCAGATGTTTGGGACTCACAGCAGCTTGTGGAAAGCTGGCAGCTTGGAGGCTGATGGATTTAACCCACATGAGCCTATGCCTGCCTTAAGAGGCCCTGCTCATTGACCCACCTGGAAGATGGGCAGGTGCTAGAAACAGCCTTCTCTGTAGCAGCCTTCAACTGATGGAACTTCCCCAAGGATGTGTGGTTGGCCCTTGGAGCTGGCATATTTTAAAAGACTTTTAAAAACCAGCACATTTAGAAAGGCTTTCAGTTGGAGTGTTGTATTGGTCATGCTGTAGCTTTATTGTTTATGGTTTTTATCAGCACTGAATTGTATTTTAATGTAGTTTCTGTATAGTCTTGTGTTTTTTAAATCCCTTGCCCCTCAGGCCTGAGATCCCTTCCCCTACTTTAGATGGAGAGAAGAGAATAAGAATTTGGACTTGATACTCCGCCTTTCACTCCCCTAAAGAAGTCTCAAAGGAGCTAGCAATCTCCTTTCCCTTCCTCCCCTACAACAAACACTCTGTGAGCTGAGTGAGGCCGAGAGACTTCAGAGAAGTGTGACTAGCCCAAGGTCACCCAACAGCTGCATGTGGAGGAGCGGGGAAGCAAACCCGGTTCACCAGATTACGAGTCCACTGCTCTTAACCACTACACCACGCTGGCTTCAGCAGCATGCTACTGAAAGCCAGTTGTAAGGTAAAAGGTGGTTAGGTCCAGTCAAAGGTGACTCTGGGGTGCGGTGCTCATCTCGCTTCAGGCCGAGGTAGCCAGCGTTCATCTGCAGACAACTTTCTGGGTCATGAGGTCAGCATGACTAAACAGCTTCTGGCACAATGGGACACCGTGACGGAAGCCAGAGAGCATGGAAGCGCTGTTTACCTTCCTGCTGCAGCGGTACCTATTTATCTACTTGCATTGGTGTGCTTTTGAACTGCTAGGTTGGCAGTAACTGGGACAGAACAATGGGAGCTCACCCTGTTGTGTGGATTCGAACCGCCTACCTTCCGATCAGCTGGTTGTAGGGGAGCAGTATCAGCTATTGCCTTCATGACCTGCCTTGCTGGCTTTCTTTCAAAGGCATCATTGTTGTTGTTGTTATTTCTCTATACCACCTTTCATCTGAATATCACAGGGCAGTTTATAATATAAAAACACAAAAATACATACCATAATAATAAAGGAAAACAATACCCCTCACTTTAAAGGTAAAGGTAAAGGGACTCCTGACCATTAGGTCCAGTTGTGACCGACTCTGGGGTTGCGGCGCTCATCTCGCTTTATTGGCCGAGGGAGCCGGCGTACAGCTTCCAGGTCATGTGGCCAGCATGACTAAGCCGCTTCTGGCGAACCAGAGCGGCGCATGGAAATGCCGTTTACCTTCCCATTGCAGTGGTACCTATTTATCTACTTTCACTTTGATGTGCTTTCGAACTCCTAGGTTGGCAGGAGCAAGGACCAAGCAACGGGAGCACACCCCGTTGGGGGGATTCGAACCGCCGACCTTCTGATTGGCAAGCCCTAGGCTCTGTGGTTTAACCCACAGCGCCACCCGTGTCTCTTTACCCCTCACTTTAGAAGGTTTAATTAGCCAAAGACCTGGAAGAAGAGGAGCTTTTTTTTGCCTGGCATCTAAAGATATATAACAAAGGTGAGCCTTCCTGGCCAGAGCATGCCACGAGTGGGGAGCCATCACAGAAAAGGCCCGTTCTCATATTGCCACCCTCCAGACCTCTCACAGAGGAGGCACACAAAGAAGGGCCTCAGATGCTGGGACCTCATTGGTCATCCTGAAGAAGCAGGGTGTGGGATGAGATGTATATATGAACTGTATGTATTAGATTGCTATCCCACCTTTCCTCCAAGGAGCTCAAGGCAGTGACACACATTGTTTGTCCCTCCTCATTTTTTCCTCACAATAACCCTGTGAAGTAGGGTAGGCTAAGAGACAGTGACTGGCCCAATGTCACCCAGTGAGCTTCATGGCTGAATGGGAATTTGAACCCTGGTCTCCCAGGTCCTGGTCCAACACTCTAATGGTTACACCACATTGGCTCTCAGATGAGCCTTTGGCTCTTTTCTTCTTAAACAGTTACACTCCTCTGAAAATGCAGATGCATGTCATCACCAGATCACAGCTTCCTACATCTTTCTAGTGGTGTAATTTGGACCAAGAAATGTGGCCGGGGGTGATGTTGAGGTTGGGGTGGAGATATGCATCTAAAGGCTGTTTGAATTGACTCCAATGTGGAACACAATTGAGAAGGGGTCAGCTTTCCCCCTGACCTGTGGTGACAGCAGTGTCCTGGGGGTGGGGGGAAGGCAAGATTGGCTTCCTGTCAACTCTGCCTTTGATTTAAGCCTCAAGGGCACATCTCTAACTTTTGACCCACTGGATCCTCCTGAAAGCACTGTGGTTCACTTCATGCAACTAGCTTTCCAAGCACTTTCTAATAAAAGATCAACGGCTTCTTTTCTTTTTTGGAAATGCCATCTGTTTGGGTGTGCAAGTTTGACAACCCAGGGAAAATTAGATAAAAGAAATATCCACAACATTAGCATCTGAATCCCAAAGAAAATAGGACGGAATGAAAAAGTAATGGCTGAGATAGCTCATAAATAACAATTTGTTCTCAGTAAAAGTACTTAAAAAAAAAAAAAGCAACAGCAACAACATTGTTTTTCCTCCCCAGTGTAAAAGCTTCCTCATTCCCAAACCTTTAAAACAAGCTCAAGCACAAAGAATGAAACTTCACCCATAGCACAACCTTTTCGTCATTGCTCCCATTCTCAGGTGGCATTCTTAGATATTTTCTCTCCCTTGTCCCATGTTGTAAATAGATAAAATAGTCAAATTGCACACAACACACAACACACAAACATGGATGGAGTCCATATATACAACCACCATCTAGTATATCTATCTTGTTGTTGTTGTTGTTTAGTCGTGTCCAACTCTTCGTGACCCCATGGACCAGAGCACGCCAGGCACTCCTGTCTTTCACTGCCTCCCGCAGTTTGGTCAAACTCATGTTGGTGGCTTCGAGAACACTGTCCAACCATCTCTTCCTCTGTCATCCCCTTCTCCTTGTGCCCCCCATCTTTCCCATCAGGGTCTTTTCCAGGGAGTTTTCTCTTCTCATGAGGTGGCCAAAGTATTGGAGCTTCAGCTTCAGGATCTGTCTTTCCAGTGAGCACTCAGGGCTGATTTCCTTCAGAATGGATAGGTTTGATCTTCTTGCAGTCCATGGGACTCTCAAGAGTCTCCTCCAGCACCATAATTCAAAAGCATCAATTCTTTGTTTACCTTCCTGCAAGAGTGGTACCTATTCATCTACTTGCACTTGACATGCCTTCGAACTGCTAGGTTGGCAGGAGCTGGGACTGAACAACGGGAGCTCACCCCGTCGCGGGGATTCGAACTGCCGACCTTCCAATCGGCAAGCCCTAGGCTCAGTGGTTTAGACCACAGCGCCACCC
Organism: Darevskia mixta; assembly: GCA_034641385.1. Taxonomy (NCBI): domain Eukaryota; kingdom Metazoa; phylum Chordata; class Lepidosauria; order Squamata; family Lacertidae; genus Darevskia; species Darevskia mixta. The sequence goes on along the minus strand of JAWWNH010000001.1, from coordinate 5,210,053 downwards.
ACGTATAAATGTGTTTTAACTCTGTGGTGTGGGTGTGACCTTGCTGTGCTCTCTGTCCACACTCTCAGCTACTGTGCTACATCTACTAAACTTAGGATACCTATATTTTTAGTTATTTATTTTTATTTTTAATAAGATTTATCTACTGCCCTTCATCATAAGGTCTCAGGGCAGTGCATTTCCTCCTGCTCTGTTCCACTCATTTTGGGTAAAGGAGTGCATAATGCAGCTTTGGGATTCCAGCCCTGCCCCATGGACTTGAGCTCATATTTAAGCTGACTTTTGAGGCCTCCTCCCTCCTCTTCTTACCAAAACACAAACAAAACCTTTGGCTCCCTGTTAGCCTGTCCCGCTCAGCCTTGCCAAAGGTCCCCTAATAAATAGCTTCTCCATCTTCTAATTCCGGGGGACGGATCAGGGTGGGGGTCAGCTGTTCCCAGCATGGGGTGGGCATAGGAAGGAACAAGGGTCTCTGTGTACATATAATAAAGGGAGTCTGCACAATGCCCTCTCCCTCCTCCCCTCCCTGCCCCATTAGATTTAAGTCATGGCCTTAGGAAAACACTGGCTTTTCTAGCGGAGCTATTCAGACCAAAACAATGCCTCCGACAAGCAGCCAGAGAAGGCAAGGCAGGCACATTCCACATATGAAGCAATTAGTTAAGAGGCTCCATCATCCCTCAACCTCATTTGGGCACAAAATCAAAGAAACTGCCTTGATATCATAGAATCATAGAACAGTAGCTTGGTGATGACTTCAAAGGTCACCTAGCATAACCTTCTGTGGTGGGGCAAGATCCACCACAACAAAGAGATTAAGTGTGAGTGAGCAGCAGAATCAGGGGCTCAAAGGTTGCCTGTGTGCCTTGGCTGATTTCAAATGAGGCCTGCCTCTGATGTCAGTCCTGTCTATGCCTGCCTTGTCCACACAACAGTATACATACCTGTTGTTGTCTTTTGTAGACAACTGGCAGCTGAAGTATTTGGTCCAGCCCCAACATAGGTCCTAACTCTAAGTAATGATTCGATATGCATCTCAACTGCCTTGGGACGTGGGTGGCGATGTGGTCTAAACCACCGAGCCTCTTGGGCTTGCCGATCAGAAGGTTGGCGGTTCGAATCCCCACAACAGGGTGAGCTCCTGCTGCTCTGTCCCAGCTCCTGCTAACCTAGCAGTTCGAAAGCATGCCAGTGCAAATAAATATATAGGTACCACTGTGGCGGGAAGGTAAACGGCATTTCTGTGCGCTCTTGGTTTCTGTCACGGTGTCCTGTTGCTCCAGTGGCGGTTTAGTCATGCTGGCCACATGACCCGGAAAGCTGTCTGTGGACAAACGCCGGCTCCCTCAGCTTGAAAGTGAGATGAGCGCCGCAACCCCATAGTCACCTTTGACTGGACTTAATCATCCAGGGGTCCTTTACCTTTACCTTTTTACCTTGTCCCCCACTAACTAACATGCAGGCCCTGAATAGATGTTGTTGGGGTACCAATTTCATCTTCCCTGATAATTGGCCATGCTGGCTGGAACTGATGTCAAACAACCTCTGAAGAGGGGAGTCATGTCCGCTGCCCCTTGATAATAGAGATTGCTATGGGTGTTACAAAGTTTCCACTGAAATATTTAGGGGGAGAGCTTTGATGCCTGTCTTTGCAAGATTGGAACGGGCATTCCTTGGAGGATTGTCTCCCTTTTGACTGGAGCTGGTCAGCACAAGATCATTGTGGTGGCCATTTACTTTGATGGCTTTAATAGGGGATTACACAAATTCATGAATAGCAGACCTATCAGTGACCATTAGCCAACATAGTTAAATGCAGCCTCCTTTGTCCAGAGGCTGTGAATAAAAATAGCTGGTGTGGGTGAGACTAGTCTAACAATGGTAAAATACAAAAAATAAAATAAAATAAATTGTCCAGTGGCACCTTAGAAGACCAACTAAGTTTGTTCTTGGTATAAGCTTTCGTGTGCATGCACACTTCTTCAGATACACTGGTAAAATACAGTTGTTTGCCTTGACCTCAATATGAACTTCATTAACTATGACATTGAACTTCTGGTGCCAAAATTTTGAACTGTTTTGCACCATGATCTCTGCGTTTTGCTCCGCCCTACAAACTGAGGAACAGATACTCAAACCAGGAGTCACAGGTATCGCCCAAAACGAAACCCCACCCAAGAGCAGCCTTACAAATTGCGGAGAGGCCTGTAGCTTTCACAATGCTTAGTCATTAACCCTCCCTCCACCCAATTTCCTGGGAGCAACAGACTGCAAAGCTGCAAGGAAGACTGAAACAGGTATGCCAAGCGCCTCTATAATATTAAACATAGATAAAATCTTCAGAATATTTTGCAGGGGCAATAAGCACTTTGAGACAGTTGTGGGGGTGGGGGTGCTTCTCATTCACCATGAATAAACAACAACAAATAGTCTGTGGGACTTTAAGAACTGTTTTTAGTATGTCATAAACCTTTGTCAGCCAGAGCCTACTTCATATGTATTGTGAGTCTGTCTAAATATATGTGTGTGTAAATATGTGTGTATATTTTGTGTGTGTGTGTGTGTGTGTGTGTGTGTGTGTTTCAAATAATAACAGCAGATTTTACAATAAACAATTATAAGCAAGCACATTGCTGTTATTCTTTTTAGTCTAACTGGAGTCCTCTACCATCCTGAGATTATTTTTTTGAAGTGATGCTTTTGTATTCCTGATGTTTATGACTTTAAGATCTGTAACCAAATGGACAGGAAGTTGAGTTGGCTATGGCTGCGTTCACACGTGGCGTTCCTTCAGTTAGTTTTACTGATTGTAAAGCTTGCACTTCTGTTGTGTTTTCTAATTATCTTTTCTCACATCAGAATCTTTAATAATGTTATGCCGTTCTAAATTTCAATCACACCTTTACGTAGTCTGTACTGCAATGTGAAAGGAAAGTTAGAAATTGGAATCTTGCCTAATTTAGATTGGCAGGGCCTACATTTTGGAACTCCTTGCCTACTGGGATCAAGTACCGGTAGGTGCCTTCATAGAATCATATAATTTTAAAGTTGTAAGGGATCCCGAGGGTCATCTAGTCCAACCCCTTGCAATTCAGGAATCTCAACTAGATAATACATGACAGATGGCCACCCAACCTCCGTACACTTTTTGGTGCCTGCTTAAAAATCCTGTTTAGACAAGTCTACCCAGATGCTCAGAAAGTTGAGGGAATTTTAATACGTTTTAGCATTTTATTTTTTTGTATGTTTGAAATGTTTGAAATGTTTTGTATGTTTGAAATGTTTTGTATGTTCTCCCCTCTTGATTTTACTGTTTTATCTTTTGTGAACTGCTTTGAGGTGTTGTTGTTGTTTTTTATAGTCAAGCCAGTGTGGTGTAGTGATTAAGAGCGGTAGACTTGTAATCTGGTGAACCGGGTTCGCGTCTCTGCTCCTCCACATGCAGCTGCTGGGTGACCTTGGGCTAGTCACACTTCTTTGAATTCTCTCAGCCCCACTCACCTCACAGAATGTTTGTTGTGGCGGAGGAAGGGAAAGGAGAATGTTAGCCGCTTTGAGACTCCTTCGGGTAGTGATAAAGTGGGATATCAAATCCAAACTCTTCTTCTTCTTGTATAAATTTTATGAAATAAATTAATGCTATGCTTCTCATATATTTCACATAGTACATGAAACAATGCCGAGACCATGCACATTTCCTGTTTCTGAGGTTAGGCCTTTACTCATTGAAGAACGGGAAGCAATAGTGCAAGATAACGGAAAGGTTTCTGGAAAGAAACACATGGTTTGGAGAAGACTTAGTGACAAACTTGCAAAGAAGAAAATCAACATTTCTCCCTGCAACCTTTATTTGACTGTGATCGGGAATCGCTATGAGTTCCACCGCACATTGGGAATTTGTACAGAACCTGCAGATTCTGACAGGGGAAATCATGAGCGTCCCCCAACTTTATCCTCTGCTGAGTCCAAAGACTACAAAACAGAGGGAAGCCTTGAAGAAAGTAAAGAGGATGAATACTTTTGGAGCAAACAAACAAATGTGGATGAAACTCTAGAGAGAAAGGAATTCACAATCATATTTTCTAAAGAGGAATGGGCTGAGATTTGCACCTTCAATGTGCTGAAACCCCATGTATGGATGCACAAGCTAAACTTTCGTGTGCAACCTCATTTGAAATGGCCATGTACAATAAGATACAGGGAAGGAAAGGCCACTAGGTCAGACCTGGCGCAGCAGTATTTGAAAGTGGAAGGAGAATGCACATTTTGCAAGTCACAGTTCATAGGATGCGTTAAAGGAGCCCTGCCAGCAGAAGCACCAGTAATAATGCAATGCTCTTACAAGGGCCGCTTCAGTGATTCTCACCCACCAGATCGGAAAAGAAAGCTGTCTGCAGATGCCGCTATGACATTTGGTGATCTTGAACCTAGTTATCTGCCTATGACAAATCTCCCGAGTGTGGCAAAGTGCAAAGCTCTGAAGGGAACTCGCCTGCATGAAGACCCCATCCTTGCTGTTGCACTCGCAATGAACATACCGCCATATGAGGGTATTATCCGGCAGGTGTCGTATGATTACCTGTTTGTAAGATATCACAGCTCAGCACAGCTCCAGGTTTACCATCGGTACATGAACACTGCCAGCCTTCCAAGTCTGAGCATTGGTGTAACAGGAGGATTGGTCCAAATGGTTGATAGGGGTGGAAAGCGTGAAAAATCTAGGCACATACTTCTGTATAGTGCTGTTGTTCCAAACCCCGAGGCCAAAAAAAACTACCCGGTGTGCAGCATGGTGTCTGAACAACATGATGCAGAGACCGTCCAATATTGGTTGAAAATGTGGCTCCGAGATGGTGCCGAGAGGCCTAAGGAGGTTGTTGTGAGCACATCTCCAACTCTCATGTCGGCGTGCATTCAGGCATTCACACCATTTCCATCGCTGTCAGACTACCTGGACGAGTGTGCAAAGATTTTGAATGACAATCGGGGATTGAAGAATTTGCCCTATAGCTACATCAGGAATGATGTAGGGCACATGATGAACCTGGTGGCAAGTTGGCCTAGTCTGCGGGGACAGCACCCCCGAACTCGTGAATTCTACTTAAGGTCTATGGGTCTGGTGGCGCAAGCACGGGATATAAAAGATGTGAAGTCCCTGCTGAGACACATCATCACGGTTGCCGTGAGTGAAACTGAGGGAGAGGGCAAGGATACAGGCCAGCCAACAAATTGTGAGCTAAGCAAACACATCCTTCTGCAAAGGATTGAAGGTTTTCATCCTCCAGGAGATGCAAGGGAAGAAGAATGGAGTGAAGTATGTCCCATAGAAAAGTGCAGTGGCAATGCTTTCACACTCATGGTGGAGGAAATAAGGCATACTGTCACCGCCAGTGTTGTTCCTGGAACTAGGCCTAACTGGCAAATGCTTCCAGACCTAGTAAGAGACATACTTAAAGTTTCCCATTTGATTCCACTGTGGACAGCTGTGATGGTTCCATTCTATGGATATGGTGGTGTTACAGCCAGCAGTGCTCCCTGTACGGCTTATTTCAAGGACTTGAAACATGCACACTTTAAACATCTAACCCTACCCATGCGCCTGGATGACTTCGTTTTCGAGCACATCCAGTCATTGGAAGGCACCATGAAGCTTGCTGCTGCAGCTCAGATGACATCTGCGGTCAATGAGGATTACGTGGGGGGAAACGGCTCAAGAAAAGGTGACTGCTCAGTGTGCCAATGAGACAGTACTCAAGAGAAAAGCAAAATCGGCAGCAACACCCAGGTAAGAAATGCAGACAAAATGTACAAAATGCATTTTCTGGGAAGGGTGACAAGTAGAGCATGATCCATGGATGCCACAGACTCATCACTGGGCCAGATGGGGCTATCCTGAAAAAGGATGCTGAACTAGTGGTAGCCAATGTGGTCCCTTTGGAGTACATCTCCAAAGGGCATTGGCCATGCTGACTCAGGGATGGGCACCCTTGGCCTGATTCAGCAGTGCTGTTCTTAGGCAGCGTAGATCCCGTACTGAGGCTACTGGCTTCATCAAAAGGAAAAGTAATCATTGGGGTTGGTTGGGAGGAGAAGCCATGAAGGATGGAAAGGAGCACAGGCAGCAAAATGAGATTGCAGCTGTCTTTTGAACATCGCTTCCACTGTCTTTTGAACATCGCTTCCACACACAAAAAGACTCAAAATATATCTCAGAAGGCCAAGTTGTTAAAAGTTGTGTGGTGAACCTCAAAAGATAAGGGTGTGGGAGGAAACTTAATGGGAGGCCATCTTAATAGAAAGGAGATCTTAAGAGAAAGGAGATTGGACAGGCAAGCACTGCCACCTTCTGGCCATCCACATTGATATGTTAGACCTGATTCATTGGTGATGGTCTCAAGTCATTAACCCTTTCTTTACCTCTTGGAGTTTGTTTCAAATTCTGTTGACTGCTTTTACAGTATATGCCTCGTATGTTTTGGTATTTTAATGTTCTTGTTTTTTATATATATAATTTTAAACTTGTTGAGAGCTGCCCTGGAAACCTCTCTCTCTCTCTCTCTCTCTCTCTCTCTCTCTCTCTCTCTCTCTCTCTCTCTGTGTGTGTGTGTGTTTAAATGGGCATTTCTTCTATTTTCTTTGCAGCAACTGCTTTTAAGTGATCAGCAGCATCTCTTTGTTTCGGTTCTCATTTCCCAACTTGATAATGCCACTGAGGGACTTCACGAATTCCATCCGGAATCTCCGGGGTCTTCTTCGAAGGCAGAGTGGACGACCTGCAGCCTGTTCAGCAGTGGAGGCAAAGTGAGATTCTCCCGGGTTCATTGCGCTGCCTGGCTTGTGATGTGAAATGAGCAGGCACTGGCTCTCCGGCAGCTGCTGTTGCTGAACAAAACAAGAGTGGCACATTTCAATCTCCTTCACACAGCCAGACAAGCCTTGGTTAAAAACAATAGTGACCCCATGGGAATCTTTCATCAGTGCTGCCAGAAAGTCTTGGATTTTTGATCCCCCCTCCCACAATCCCACTGTTCAATCCAACACCCTGTTCCTTTGCCATTTCCCCTGAAATCTGGCTTCTCGTATTCTAGGATCCTTACTGCATGTGTTGGGAGATAACTACCAATGCCTTCGGTGCTCTCTGACAAGGAGTTTGCCAAGACAGATCTTCACCTTTGGGCATCCTCCCTTGAACTAGACCACATAGCCTTGACCTCACATATAAAGCCAACCTGAGCAAAACAGCTGAAAGGGCAGATCCAATCCCCTGGAAACACACTGAAGAATGGAATATAAATCAGTGTGAGGTGTTTGTGATTCTTTTATATATAAAATAAGACTTGACTGAATGGGGATCTTGGGTGCATTCTGAAGTAATGTTTTAATTAAAAAACTGTAGATATTCCCCCACTCTGTAAAGAACAATTTCTAACAATTTCTCCTCATCTCATTTTTTTTTTGGGGGGGTGTGTTATTGGGTTGTTGTTTTTTATTTTGAGTATGTGCTTTGTGGTTTTATATTTTGATTTTATCTTGTGAACTGTCCTGAGACCTGTGAGTATAGCATGGAATAATAATAATAATAATAATAATAATAATAATAATAATAGTAATAATAATAAATGGAGCATCCACCTGTCCTTTGTCAACCAAACTGGGAGAGAGAAGCTTTTCTGCACTAATTCTGTTCTTTTTACAAGTGCTATAAACATTGAACAAGTTCATCTACTCAGGAGCAATTTAGAGAGAGGCACAGTTCCAGAGCTTTCCTCAGTTCCACTTTCCACCCACACATATTTTCCTCACTCCATCACTAAGGTCTGAGCAAGGTTTCAGGATAGTTCTCCATTTCCAAACCAATCCACGGTGCACTGTTCCAAAGTTTCAAGATAACAATGAATTGGAAAATGTTCTGGTCTAGAGCCTATCCAGCAGGTGGACCAATATTCTGACCTGGTTAAAGGCAGTTTCCTATGAATGGAATTAAGTTTCCATCCTCTCCCAAACAAAAAAACTTTGCTTGGAAGGTAAGTGTGCCTCTTGAACTCCTCTCCTTCGTATGCAGGAGAGAGTGAGAAGGCACTGGAAGCATATTAAAACCCTCAAGCGGCCTTTATGGACAGACACTGATCCCAACCATGAGATCCCAAATGTTGGTATTCTGAGTTATGTAGTCTGGGCACGTTTTGTCTCTTCCACAAATGCAGGATTTTACTTTACACAGGAACGAGTGGGAGAAAGTAAAGGCATTATTTGGGAGAAAGTAAAGGCATGCCTTCAGGGTCACCCCTGTTTATGAGAAACACATTCTGCCTCCTTTCAACACTGCCCTAGACCGCAACATGGTAGTTTGTCCCATAAAAGTCAACTAGCGGGACTTGCAAAAACAAGGAAACGATGAAGTGTGGAGAACTCCTGTCCAGGGTTCCAGCTAGCCAACCAGCCAGCAATGCTCTCTTTCAGGAAACTCCATTCCACCCTCTCTGTGCTTTTCTGTTCCCTCCCAGCCCCAGCAGTCAGCCAGCATTCAGTGTCCACTGAGCATGCTCAGTAGGTTGTGTTGGAGTTGCCACCCTTTTAGGGTTTTCCTCCCTAAATATTCTTTGTACTTCTGCAAACTTTGGGGTTCTCTCAAGTCTCCTTGTGCTTGGGTAGTGCCATTTTGGCTGCATAAGGATACATCAGGCATCCCCAACCTTTGGCCCTCCAGATGTTTTGGACTACAATCCCCATCATCCCTGACCACTGGTCCTGTTAGCTAGGGATCATGGGAGTTGTAGGCCAAAACATCTGGAGGGCCGCAGGTTGGGGATGCCTGGGATACACACTCAGTTGAAATATATATAGGAGCAACGTAGAACTGAGCCACGCACCCTCTTTTTTTTTTTACATACCCCCAATCTTTTGACTGCAGATCTACACTCTGGATTTGTTTTGTTAATCATGCTAACAGTGATGATAGCATGTTGAGAAAACTGTATGGAAGAGAATGCTGAGATTTGGCTGTAATAACTATATAGCTATGCTATGCTCTAATTGATCGTATTTAAAACTAGTTATGCTACAGCTGTCTATTCTGTAGATCTATCTAGTTATGGCATTCTATGCTATAGATAATGTTTTTGAACTGCATTTCTTTAAAAACTGCTTTTCATCTCTTGCAATCTGTGGGGAAATAATCTGTTTTCTGGCAGTCTATCTACCAGAAAAGGAATGGATCATTTTTGTGGTTTTATTTGGTGGGGAAGTGGCTCTAGTTAGTGGATCATACAGCTTGCCAAAGGTGGAAAAGATATCTCCTGTTTTGGGGGCTGGCCTAAAAATGGTTGGTTTTCCTATTATTCTGGGTTTTCTTTGAGTCAGTTTGGCTGTGCATTGGGACTGGCATTCTGTTCAGATTTTTTAAATATTTGGGTTGGTGGTTTCTGTGCTCTGCTTAAGTACTTTGTAAAATTCACCTAATAAATTGATTAAATCCACATAAAATGCTATTTTAATTCTTCCTTTCATGTGTTTTTCTTCCTTTGTATTATTAAAAACTCCACCTTGCCATTCCTATAATTGTTGTGTGCTGCTAGTATTGCTATGTGCCATGCTTTCCTCTTAAGTGTTAGGTAATATGTCCTGGTCATTGTTGGAGGTCAGTTGATACTAGTGGACAATTTGTCTGCCTTTTGTCTAAAGCTACAATTGAAATGTATCTTGGCTCACACTTACTGACAGGATGGTAGGGGGCTGACACTGGATAGAATATTATGCTTGAAAGCCTGGAATTTTGCAACCAAATTTTTTATTATTTTGATGAATTATGTAATTATGAAAGTCATGGGGATTTTTCTAATTTATATCATTAATCCTAGTTGCACAGGCATTTTTTGGTATGTGTAAAGTTTTATTTCTGTTCATTTATTAGAAAACCTGCTAAGAGTTGGAGGACGCCATATAAGCTCTCTGACTTTGTCTTAATTGCTGGATTATGTGATTTGTGGACAGAGTTGTTTCTTCACTTTACCATGTGGGTGAGAAGGGATATAATACTTTTCTCTTTTAAGAGTCATTACAATATGAGTCAAAAGAAATATCCATTTAGGGAAGAGTAAATGGTGCATTGAAGGCCTAATAATTTTGTGTGTGTGTGCAATAAACAACAAAATGTCACAAAATCTCAAGACACTATCTCTTCTCTGGTGCTTTGAATCAATACTGATAATGATGATAAGAATGGTGATAAGAATTTATTTCTTGCACCCTGCCCATCTGTCTGGGTTCTCAAAGTTCCCTGGGAAGAGACAATTCAGCCCTTTGAGGAAAAATGGGCTCTCCTGCTAACAACTCTCAACACCCTTAACAGACTACATTTCCCAGGATACTTTGAGGAAAACAATGACTGTTTAAAGTGGTATGATACTGCTTTAAATATATAGAGCAGATGGGGCACTCCTGTGTGATTTTAAGCAATTAAGATTGTGGTTGTAGTAATGGGCTACCGAGACACTCTATAGATAAGGGATTTTCAACCCTTTTGCAGCTGAAGAACCCCTGAAAGGTGTATTGATATACTGCAGAAACCCAGTCCCTGCTCCTGCCCCTCAACAAAGTGAAAGAATGAAACAAAAATGGGGTTTAAGAAATTCACTATTTAACAATAGAAGAGGAGAAAGTGAAGTGCCTTGGGTGGAAAGGAGCAAATCTTTGTGTCATCTGTGGGGAATGGTTGCCAAACCAGAAGGTTCCATAGAACAAAGACACAAGTTTTGATTGCTGGAAACAGTGTCCTCAAATGATTTGCAAATGTCAGGCCAGAAATGACTGGCAGGTCATACTTTTTTCCAGACCTTGCCCTCAATGTTTTAACATTTTGGACAATCACAGTGTTCTGGAAGAGAGACCTTTGGGGTGTCTCCTTTATTCGTTTCTTGTGTCTGGATGTTTGAATATCTCTTCTGTTGTTTTGTCAAAGGGAATGGCCATTTCCCACCCTGTCCCAGCTAGTGTAAGGTCACTTCCAGACAACCTGTTTATTAAGCCCAGGGCCGTCTTAAGCTTATCTTGCGCCCTGGTGCAAGGATCCATTGAATATTTATGGTGCAAATAGGCCTTACTGACTTCCACCCATTAGAACAGAGGTTTTTCTCTATAAAGTGGAATATGATTATAAAAATGATACAAATAATAGCTACTACTACTACTACTTCTGCTAACAGCAGCAGCAACAACAACAGCAATGACAACTACAAACCAGAATGTCCTCCAGTCAAATTGTAAATCATCCATCCAGGCAGCCAGGAACACTCTGATTAACTTGCTAAGATAAACACAGGGAGGCTTCAGACAGCTGCTATTTTGGGGTAGGATTGAATCACATAATAGAAAATTAGGGCTGTACAATCGGAGCTGATTTGGCACTCTTCAACAACAGACCTGCTCCCGCCCCCCCAATTAGACTTTATGTGATGAGGAAGATGATGGAAAGTGTTGAATAATGATTGCTTGATGCAACATCATGTAATATCCCTATAATCAATTAGAATGAATGCCCAATAAGTAGCCAACATCGTCTAAGCTCCCTGCAAACTTTGTGCAAATAAATCAAGATGAATGCTCAACAAACAGGTCCACTGGAAGCAACGTTTGGTGATAAATACTATATGAAGTGAAGGAAACCCATTCATTGAGTGCTATTTGTTTTACGATTACAACCTCATATTTCTACTTTTGGGAAACAGGTGTGCAGAAAAGATTGTGCATTTAAAGTGCAGAAATTTCAATGGAAGGGCTTGGTCACTTTAAGAATTAGAAGAGGAGGCCCAGCTCTTTTAATAGTGAAATTGCTAGCCAACAAACTCTGCAGTGTGTCTAGCATACAAGGAGTTGTAACCCACAGGGAGGGTGACCTTCCCTAGAACTTTAAACCTTTGTTGGTTGGTTATTGTTGCTTTTACACGCTCTCTTTTTCTTTTCAATGTTGCCGTTCACCAATTGTGCTGCGCTACTAGCTAACTGCAAATTAATAATTAGATCCCGGCTGGTACGTGCGTGGCTGCACACAGGGTGGGGGGTTCCTGTGTACCACATTGCAGAATCAATGAACCAGCTTGGAGACTGGTTTGCTGCCCAGGAGGATAATTTAGCAAATATCTCCGCTCTTAGCTTAAATTCTAATGAATCAAAGAGTTGTATGTACAGTCAGTAAGAAGACACCAAGGGTAGTGTTTAACTGAGATTTAGGCTGAGTAGAACCACTGAAATTAATGGACCTAATTTAGACATGTTCATTAACATCAATGCGTCTATTCTGAGTAAAACTTTGTTGAATACCACCCCAGGATTTACTATTAGGCTACCCCCTAGAGCTTTTTGCTGTTTGAATGGATTAAACACATCATGGCAAAACTGGTATACCAGAAGAAAGGACCTGTGATTTTGCTCCTATGAAGGAGCCAAGATTATGGTATTGTACTTGCCAAGTTCCAAAGCAAGCATGTCCGATTCTGCTGTGTAGCCACTCCTTTGTTGTTGTTTAGTTGTTTAGTCGTGTCCGACTCTTCGTGACCCCATGGACCAGAGCACGCCAGGCACTCCTGTCTTCCACTGCCTCCCGCAGTTTGGTCAGACTCATGTTGGTAGCTTCAAGAACACTGTCCAACCATCTTGTCCTCTGTCATCCCCTTCTCCTTGTGCCCTCAATCTTTCCCAACATCAGGGTCTTTTCCAGGGAGTCTTCTCTTCTCATGAGGTGGCCAAAGTATTGGAGCCTCAGCTTCAGGATCTGTCCTTCCAGTGAGCACTCAGGGCTGACTTCCTTCAGAATGGATAGGTTTGATCTTCTTGCAGTCCATGGGACTCTCAAGAGTCTCCTCCAGCACCATAATTCAAAAGCATCAATTCTTCGGTGATCAGGCTCTTTCTAGGGATGTGTCTAGAGAGAGTCAATTCTGTCCTATGAATGCTGGAGCTGATCTGGATTCAGTTCTTAGGCTATATACACAGTAGTGGCTTAAATTACACCAGTGTTGTTTTACACCTCCCCTGCTGTGTTTCAAGTCACATGTTTATGTTGCCCCACATACCAGAGAGGGGGTGGGGATGTCTTCACCCAATGAACATTACCCGATTTGTTTCTCTGTGCCTGCAAGCCCTCTGAGCTTCTATTTAATGAAGCTGCCATCTGTACATGCACACGAGCAATGGGTGTTTCAGGTGTACACCCCTCAGCTTAACTGCTGCTTACATTTTCAAATTGTAAGCTGGGTTGCCATTTGTTATTCATCAGCCATATGGCCCATATGTTATACCTGTTTCTTTGGAAGCATTTTAAATCTTTAAAGTCTCATTGCAGTGTGAGGGATAATTTCACCCGTGGGAACACAGCTGGGGTGGGGAATATGAACTCTCCCCTGACCAGGAGTGACTCTCCTGCAGAAAATGTCCTCCGTGTGCCCCAATTAAAAGGTAAAGGTAAAAGGACCCCTGTCCATTAGGTCCAGTCGTGGACGACTCTGGGGTTGCGTGCTCATCTAGCTCTATAGGCCGAGGGAGCCGGCGTTTGTCCGCAGACAGCTTCCAGGTCATGTGGCCAGCATGACTGAGCCGCTTCTGGCGAACCAGAGCAGCGCACGGAAACACCGTTTACCTTCCCACTGGAGTGGTACCTATTTATCTAATTGCACTTTGACGTGCTTTTGAACTACTAGGTGGGCAGGAGCAGGGACTGAGCAACGGGAGCTCACTCCGTCATGGGGATTCGAAACGCCAAGCATTTATTCTTCACTCCCCAGCTGCAACCCCCCTCCCCATTTCCCCCCTCTTCCTTGCTGCAATTAGACTTGAAAGAAACTTCCTTTTGGCTCCAATAGATATGTCAGTTGTTTTTGGTGGTATCCCATGGCAAAAGTAATGCCTTTAGAAGAAGTCTATCACAGGAACACTGCGGATAAGTTATAATTGATTGCAAACACTTGGACTGTTCACATCTGCATTCCTGTTCATGTGCCTGCTGGAATAGGTACATGCATATATTATAACTCCTACAGACTTAAATGGAGTAGTGAAAGAGAATAAAGCTAAATGCCTCAGGATTGGGGTGGATGGTCTCTCTCCAGTCCTGCCCAGGGTTATGGAAAGACTTGCTCAGCCCAGACCATAGCAAACCTTGGAGGCCCACAGATTTCAGAGTTATGTGAAATATTTTCCCCACTTCAAGACTTGGCACACACAATTTTATAAGGAAAAAATGGAATTTATTAACTGAAAATGTTTATCAAGGGCATTCCCTTCCATCTTTTTGAGGGCGGAGGACCTAACTTACCAAGGAACATTTCATCTTCCATTGCTTCTTGGATGTTAAAACATTGCTAGTGTTTGAAATACAACAGATGGGGAAGCTGGCGCTTTTAATGGAACCCATTTACCCAGAAGTGGAGGACTTGCTTTTCAAAGGTCACTCTGTTCCCATTTCCTGCACTGGGCTGTTCTGCAGTGAAATGGGCCTAACTGAGCAGGGCCAAGGTATGAGGCCGGTTGCTTCACCCAAGTGGATACAGCATCCCATGTTCTGACCCAAGAATAATCCAAATGTCCTGCCTGAGGATGACTTTGATTTGGTATATAGTGGAAGAAGTAAGAAGAGGAACTGGGGATGGATCAGATTTGCAGGTTTGTCACTTGATGGGAGTAGCATCAAGTGGCAACTTGCACTTGTGCATGAATACACTTTAAATCACTCATAACACCACAAGCCTTATTTAAAATATCTGAAGAGGTGCCTCTTGCCTTTGGGGCACATGCAATATACCTAAGGGTCTGTGAACATGCCAGACAAAATATAGCACATAACCCAGCATTGCACTAGCTATGGCTGAAACTGTCTGTGGCATATGGCGTGCAGTTGGGTGTGTATTTCCATGGACTTTTGTTTTTTTAAAAAAGAGACCACTATAGGAGGCTGCAAACTCTAGTGCAGGCATCCCCAAACTGCGGCCCTCCAGATGTTTTGGCCTACAACTCCCATGATCCCTAGCTAACAGGACTAGTGGTCAGGGATTGGCGGCTGACTGAGTAGGCAGAGACCACAGGTATCCAGCCCAGGAAGGTGGTGCCAATCCGAACTGCCAGGTGCTGCTCTGGGATCCAAGGGGGCTGCGCGCGACCACACAAAATGCACACCCCAATTGATCTGGGGAACGGTCATTCCCTTTGGTATGTTTTCCCTTGAGTAAGCATAAGCAGACTCTCTCCAGAGATGTCTAACCCAAGCAGAGCACTGCAGATTTCTCACTCTGTCATTTTGTGATCTCAGAAACATTTAATGTTTCCAGCTCAAAATAAAATGCATTAACGTAGGAAGCAGGGGCGTAGCTAGCTGCTCCGGCACCTGGAGCTGCAGGGGTGGCGCGATCCGCCCACGGGGTGCGGCGATCCACACACGGGGGCACCATGGCGATCTGCCCAGGGGGGTGGCCGGCGAGCTGCCCATGGAGTCCGCCTGGCAGACACAAACCCCACGCTGCCATTTCGGGCAGCACGGGGCCCTGAGCCACTGCGTCACTCCCAGGAGAGACATGTGACTTGGGCGCGCTGCAGGCCAGGCCTGCACCCCCCCCCCGGTGGTGTGCCGTTTTGTCACTGCCCTCAAGGATGACACCCGGGGTGGGCTGCACCCCCCCACTCCCCTTCCTATGCCCCTGGTAGGAAGCTGCATTATTCTCAGTACTATTTTTAAAAATATATTTTTATTAAAGATTTCTTAGTTTACAAAAGTATGTGGAATGTTTCTTTCCCCCCAGTTGTGTTTTCTACAGATCAGTTTCATTTGTTGAGACATTAGTGTTACGTTAGGAAGAAAAGGGGGAAAGAGGGGGAGGGGGGCATGGTGAGTGGGGTGGGGTCGGGTGGCAATGCTTCTATTCTACTTTGTGTATGTGTGGGGTCTTGTGTCAGCGTCACTTGTGTGGGTTCTCTTTACTATTCTCTTGTATTTCGTTGGGGGGTGAGAGAGGTTGGGGCGGCGGCCTAGGGTTGTCTTTGGTTGACTGTAGTGTTTAGTAGGGGCAGTTCTGGGGTGACTTCTAACAGTTGCTTAGTTATTTTGCATATTTCTTGTATGATTGATGTCCAGAAGGGTTGGATTTTAGGATATACTCAATACAATTGACAACTGAGTGGCAGTGGCTCTGCAGGGGGTCAGGCAAGAGTTTTTTTTAGACCAACCTGGAGATGTCAGGATTGAACCTGGGACCTTCTGCCTGCTGCTGAGCAACCACCCTTCTTTCCTCAGTCACTTTGACTGCAACACCATACAGCCATAGGCAGCATGCAGAAATCAGGGGTATTCATTGGAGACTTCTTCTCCCCATTCCCATGAATGTCTGGATCTAGACTCTTCAGCATGCTTCCACCTTATTTATAGCTTGTCGCTGAAGATAAAGAGAGAGGCAAATCAGTAGGTGGCAATTTCTGTGGCATTTATATCATGGAACAATCAAGTTCCTGAAACATCCAGTAAAGGACTTCTTAATATCCATGTTGGTGGGTTTTTTTTTTGGGGGGGGGGTAGATGTTTCCCCATTTGTGTATGTCATGTTTTTAGTGTCAATGTTTTTATTGATGCTTTTTATGATGTTCTTCTTGCGGATGTCTTTGGGATGTTTCACAGGAAACGATTCAGAAACAAAGTGGAATGGACTGAATGGATATACCGTAGTCTGTTTTCTGGATTCCTAGGTAGTGGAGCAGCTACCAGGCAGAATCTAGGTAGGTCTCTCAGAATGGCAGTGAAACAGATTGTTTTATGGCTGTTGCAAGGAGAAGAAAATGTTCTTTTCTTGATACTATAACTTAATCAAAGGAACAGACAGGGGTCATGGAGCAAATTCTTGAAACCAAAGGCACGAGTTATAAATAAATATGCCTTGGCAAGCACAGAAGTGCCTTTGGAAAAGCCTAAAAAGGCTAGAATGAAATATTCCATTATATTGAGTACTTTTTAAATAAAAAAAGGTCCTTGTTATTAACCTGAAAAATTTGAGAACAAGCTCTGCCATGGTCCTGTCTCCACTGTCTGGCTTGACAACTGTGTCCTCCCACCCAAACACACAGACACACACACAGTCCAGGACACACAAAACAATGTCTTCAGGAATGTAGAGAGAGATTTAAGCTGGAAGGGGTTGCCAGCATTTTTGTCCTTGCCTTAGTCAAAGGGCTGAGCTGGTGTTATGATCAGGACATCCCTCCGCCATGTTTCTGCTGTGATCACTTGGCAGGGTTTATTGAGAGCCACCCAGTGCCAATTTGCTCAGATGCATCAATTACAGCACCCATTGCTCAGGAGCCCCTTTCTGTCCTAATTGTCAGATCCTGCAGGTAGAAATTCAAGCTGCTCTGGAGGGAGTGGGGTTCTGTGTATTGTTTGGGTTGTAGTGGTGTTCTGGGAAGAGTTCTAGTTCACTTATCCAAGTTCACTTATCTTGAAACAACGGCCATTTGATTTAATACTTCCTGGCTACTTCCACACATGCTTCCTCAGAAGTAAATCCCACTGAATTCAGTGAGAGGTATTCCTGGCAACCACACATATTTTGGACAGTGGCAGCACATTTCTTTGAGAGGGGCCATAGCTCATGCTTTGCATGTGAAAGACCCCAGGTTCAACCCCCAGTATCTGCAGTTAAAGAATCTCTCATCCCCATCCAAGGCCTTCGGCAGAGGTCTGATGCTGCCTTAGATGAAGTTGGCTCATCTGGGTGAGTGCGAAGGACTGGGAAGAGACCCTGTGTCAGGGCCCTCTGATATCTCAAGCAGAGGTCTTGATCGGTTACTGGGCTAGATGTCTCAATGGTCCGACTCCCAGGGTGTGGACTGAGGGCTGGAAGCATTTCAGTCCTTTGGCGCTTCAGTGTTGCTGGACTAATGCATGGCTAATGGCTTAGTTCAGCAACATCGGGAGGGTCAAAGGTTCCCCATCCCTGGGCTAGACTCATTACATCACTTTCTTGATAAAAGAAAATCCAGGCACACCAGGGAGTTTCTCACAATACCTCCTGTGTGCTGTTTTTTGGATGAGATGTTGAAAGATAACTTCAGAGAATCACATGACTGTTTACAAGGTTTCCATCTTTATATAATGCTTTGGATGCACCGACGGAGTCCCCCTTTATTGCCGTTTTCGGCCACAAACATTTCAGGCGTTGGTTTTTTTTCAAAGTAGCTCTGGTCTGTGCTTCCCTCATGTGGTGAGAATGAATATAGCAGCTGCTGCCATTTTTAATTTTGTTTTAACATGGGATGCATCAACACGGTGTGTTTTTATTTTACCCACCATGTGCTCCTGACCCCTTTAAAGAATGGCACCAAGTTGCACAGGGTTGGAGATTCTACGGGCTTCTTTGCACCTCTGGCGTAAGTGACAGAATGCAGTCACTTACGCCAGCAACAGTGACATGGATAGATTTGTTAGGGCCAGCCAAAGAACTCATAAAGTAGTGAGCAAGTTTTTAAGTTCACTTTCTTTCAGGCAGGAAGGTGGGAGGGAGAACAAAGGGCAATATTCAACAAGGTTTTTTGTGCTAGTGCAAGGATTGGTGCTAGTGCAAGGCGATTGCCACCTCTCCTTCCCCTGTGCTATCCCCAAATCTGCTCTGGAGGGTTGGACTACAACTCCCATCATCCCTAGCTAACAGGACCAGTGGTCAGGGATGATGGGAATTGTAGTCCCAAAACAGCTGGAGGGCCGAGTTTGGGGATGCCTGGAGTAACCCCTAGAACAGATCCAGGAGCAGGAGAGGGATGGATATGTTTCTATTCCACCAGGAAATATCCTTACATTGAATACAAACCAAAGAGGTTTAACCCCTTGTGTCATAAAAGGTCACCCTACCCTCCTACACTGTACCCCACGAACAGAGAGGGGACCCTGGCTTCCTGGACTTCAACCACCACAACTCTTGACATCAGGGAAGCCATTTCAAGGAAATAGAACCTTTTCCTTACCTACGTGTGACCTACAGGAGACCCCAGGTTAAGATCAATTTCCCTCTCCACTCCCCTCTGCATGCATATCTCCGACACTTATCACTTCCCTGTAAGCAAACTATCGTGTCAGCAGAACCACCTGCATAGATCTGCATAAGCCCAGAAGGTAGACGATCTACATAAGCCGATCTACATAAGCCGCAGGATGACTCCCTTGTCAGGAAACCTTTTGTTATCCAGAAATGTGTGTTTGGGAGGGGTCGAGGAGGGATGACCAGGTGTGGGAAATTCTCAAGTTACCTCCTCTGACCCTCCCAAGTTATGATGTAGCCGTGATGTATCTGAGGGGTGGTCCTGGGTTACACCCCTTTTCGTGATGTATGTATGATGTATAGGGGGTTGGTCTTGAGCCAAGTGGGGGGGGGGAATTTCAAAGTCTATATAGGAGCTGACACACCATTGTCCTGGGTTCTTCGCCTCGTACCTGTTACGTTGGGGGGGGGGAACCTCTGTTGCAACAGATTCAATAAATGGGAAGCTGTGCTTTGCTTTTGATAACTCTGGTGTGGTCTCTGTCTGTGGCACGAAGGGAAAAGCTCTAAAATTCCAGCTCTTCCCAGGGAGAAAAATCCGGACTCCCCCTTGGGGAAACCGGACCCAACTTTATGCCTTTCCTAGTAAAATTTTGCTTACTTCACCTTGTATACTATATTGCTGTATTATAGTGTAAGTCACTTGGAGGCTGTTTCATTTTAGTAGTTGGCATCCAACAACTCCAGTCAATTAGCCAATATTGCAATGGCATGGAGAATGTGGCCTACGGTCTCAACAGCACAATCCTATACATGTCTGTCAGAAGTAAGCTCCATTGTCTTCTATGGGGCTTACTCTCAGATATAGGATTGCAGCCTCAATTAGACAGAGCTTTCTGCCCCCTTGAACCATCCATATGTTTTGGGCTACAGATCCCATATGCCTTTTATGTTAGCTAAGCCGGCTGGAGTGTATGGGATCTGTAGGCCCCAACAACATCTGGAGGGAGCCAGGTTGTGGAACATCATGCCTAGTGTAAAATAGATCTTGGGTTGCTGCAAGGCATGCTGGGTGAAGGAAAAAGGGGTGCTCTTCCATCGAAACCAGAAGAACCATCAGATCCATCTCTAGGACTAATTTAAAAGCACATGTCCCTTGTGAGAGCAAAAATGAAGAAAAAGTGGTAGGTTGTTTGTTTTTAATAGTAACAAAATGAGAAACGCTCCCCTCCTGATAAGAGTGTGGACAGCAAAATTGTACTTTCCATTGTGTTGGCAGGCGTGGTACTTCTCCTGCAGTTGCCATCCCTGCTTACTGATTTTAGGATACATTTGCATCTTTTGTGCAAAACAGAAGTACTTTATTTCAGAAATAGCAAAAACTACTGCTCTTCATGGAGAGTTGAAGAGGGGAGGGATAACATTTGCCGGGCATAAAAACGCTGCTGATAAATGTGAGTTCCCTACATCAGAATTCAGAGTAGGGCTGAATGAACACTGTCTCTGACTGAAGTGGTCCGTGTTGCACATCACAAACTTGATTCTCAGTGTCTGGCTCATCATGAAGTAGATTTAGCTCTCACCTAGTCATATATGCAGCTGTGCCCTTCCCCATTCCCTTTGTAAGTGAATGGGCACCATTGTCTCCTCTGCAGAAAAGTAAAGGGCTGCAGTGAGGATGAAACCTGCCTGGGACACCACATCTCCTTGCAATCTGCAAGGTTTCTGTTCACATGATGGACATTCTGCTACTTTCAAATAAAGTCGAAAGATTCTCAGCTGACTCCCTTAGTAGAAGATGGGCAAATCACATTCATTCAGCACAAGTGCACTACACAGACATTCCCCAAGCCATGCACACAGGCTAACTGAATGCATAACTTTATTAAATAAATGCTTTGTCATAAGAAAAGACAAAGATCAAAGAGTAACATAAATTATAAGTTGAATAAATAGTATACAGCAATCTTCACTTTTTAATAAAATGTGAGATTCTTTTTTTTTTTAAAGTACAAAATGCTAAACAGAGCAATTACACTCCTCATCCATTGTCAGTTTTTTCACAAACTGCTCCCCCCGCCCCCCACCGGTAAGAGTATGAATATTTTTTGTTTACTGCAAAAGAAAAAAAAAATCCACAGAGCTACTGTATGTATGTAAAGCTATTAAAAGCTACCGTAAAATGTGTAGTGAATAATTCTGCGTAATGACTAAAAACCAGGTAGGATACTCGGAATCATGTGTGTATTGTTAACTGTGCTACTGAGGGCAATAACTGTGTTGTAGAAGAGCTGTCCCAGTGGTGTTGTGGGAGGGGCTGAGAGTGGGTGGAGTTGGAAGTTGGGAGTGCTGCAAGCCCCCCTCTCCTCCCTGGGCATTATCTGAGATGCTCATACCAGGAAGGTGGCCTGGGACTGCAGTGACTTGTCAACTGCTGAAGTTATAGATGCTCTGTTGAAAGACAGAAAGAGAGAGAGAGAGAGAGAGAGAGAGAGAGAGAGAGAGAGAGAGAGAGATGAAGTGGAGAAATAGTGCAATATGCTCTTGTACTAGTGGTTTCAAAATAAAACTGTCCTCTGCAACAGTGACAAGGAATATCTCAGCTTGAAAGGAGGCCTTTGCTCCCCTGGATATTGTCATTCGTAGGCTATGGTGACACCCACACCGTATATTTAAACCATGTCTAAAGCCTGTGGTTTTCTCTCCCCACCCCCAAGAGAGTTGAGTGCTAGGAACTGCAGCTCTGAGAGCAAGATTCCCAGGATTGCAGGAAGCCATGTGATTCAAACATAGGATATGCATGTGACCTGCATCAGCTGCAGTGGGACCTTCTAAGACTTCAAAGATCTCTATATGCTCCTGAATCCCACTCACAAAGGTCGAAAGCGAAAGCTGCTTTGGAGATGAAAGGTATCTCACCAATTGCCTCCAAAACGTTCTCCACACTTTCCCTGTGCACAGTCTCTGAGATCAATGTCTCTGAAGGGGACTCCCCCACCGCGTTGTCTTTTAAATCTTTTTTCTCATCACCTCCCACCCTGATTCACTACTCTGGCAGGAAAGCTCTTTCTCAAACGAAGTAAACTGGGCAAGCCTTTTCTCCTTGGTCAACAATGGAGATGGTATCCTCCTCTTGAGGTGGCATTTCTACTTCGGTGGCATAACTTTCATCTCCTACCAATGGCAGCTGGAGTCTTTATGGGGGATCATGGGTAACTGAAGAGGAAAAGCGATTCAGGCACAGAGTCGCCAGCCAAAGGGAAGGAGGGAGATCTGTGCATTCAATGGCAACTATGCCATCTTTAAAGCTTATAACATAATGGAATTGAGCACGCGTCAAAAAACGTGGCGGGTCGTGTGAGTCACTCACCAGTAGCTTATGGTTGGGGGAGATTATTGAGAATGGCTTGCCAGAAGTTGGCACTGTAACCAATGTAACACAAATGGCTAATAGAAATGAAGGACTAGTAAGAGGGGTAAAAACAAAGACTTATTCTGATAGCAGGTGCTATTAGAGTAATGAGGTTCAGGACTTTCCTTCTAAAGCTGGCATCAGTTCTAACAGGTTTTGTTTCCCCATAGTCTCTTATGCTGGTGCCTTGGCATCTACAGGTTGGAAAGAGGTCCCTCTGCCTTTGACAGTTATAGGATTGTGAAGGTTTGTTGGTAGGTATGAATGAATGAATATGATGGATAAAGTAGCCCTAGTTCTCAGTCCTATTTCTACCCATGTTCTACAGACTTTGGTCTTCCCAAACATTGTCACCAGCCTGTTTGCAAACACAGTTTTCCCTCTGCTCTTAGGAGGTGATCATGCAAACTCTGCAAAGGTCATGCCAGTGGTTAGCTCGAGGCCTCTTGAGGGCACATAAAAATGTCAACCCACTTTTAAGGTCAAGGGTGGCAAGTTTAGCACTTTTGATGGGAGCATGGCTCTTGGGGAGCTCTTCGTTTGATGGAAGTGACACTCAGGTTTGGGAAGATCTCATATCTTCCCAAAGCGGCCACCGAGATCACATAACACTGGTCTTGAAAGACCTACATTGGCTCCCAGTACGTTTCCAAGCACAATTCAAAGTGTTGGTGCTGACCTTTAAAGCCCTAAACGGCCTCGGTCCATAAACCTGAAGGAGCATCTCCACCCCCATCATTCTGCCTGGACACTGAGGTCCAGCACTGAGGGCCTTCTGGCAGTTCCCTCACTGCGAGAAGCCAAGCTACAGGGAACCAGGAAGAGGGCCTTCTCGGTAGTGGCACCTGCCCTGTGGAACACCATCCCACCAGATGTCAAAGAGAAAAACAACTACCAGACTTTTAGAAGACATCTGAAGGCAGCCCTGTTTAGGGAAGCTTTTAATGTTTAATAGACTATTACAGGGGTGGCCAACTTCCAAGAGACTGCAATCTACTCACAGAGTTAAAAACTGGCAGTGATCTACCCCCTTTAGGGGGGTTCAGTTGTTGAGCTTTTTTTAGGAAGGAAAGCCCTGTTTTGGGGGTTCACGTAAAAATTGTTGAGCTTCTTTATGGAGGAGGAAAGCAACGTTGAGCTTTTTTTTTAGGAAGGAAAGCCCTGTTTTGGGTGGTTCAGGTCATTTTAGGGGTGCAGGGCAAAGATGTTGAGGTTTTTTTAGGGGAGCCAAAGTTTTTTAGCTTCTTTGAGGGGAGCCACTGATCTACCGGTGATCTACCACAGACGTCCAGTGATCTACCGGTAGATCACGATCTACCTGTTGGACATGCCTGGACTATTATATTTTAATATTTTGTTGGAAGCCACCCAGAGTGGCTGGGGAAACCCAGCCAGATGGGCGGGGTATAAATAATAAATTATTTTTATTATTATATCCTTCCCTAGTCTGCTCTGCAGGGCCTGTCAGGAAAAGGGGTTGTGTTATTTTAAAAAACCCCTCCTCCTTGAGAACACGGGGAGCTTTTTGTGACAGTATTCACTAGTACAGAGTACTGACACCTTTTTTGGGGGGGGGGCTGCCCATGGACTTTTATCTATATATGGGTACTGGCACCTCATTTTTTTTTAACCAAAAAGAAAAGCACTGGCCTTGTAGGATTGAGACTGGGGCAGCTGGTTCCCTGCCTTTCAGCTGAGATTTTGAGTGCTGCTTTAAGAAATCCGTAAAGGCTGATCTTCTAATGGTGAAAGTCTACATCAGCTTTGGGTTCTCCATACTTAAGCAGCAAGGATGAAAGATGTGCTCTCTCCTGGAAAATCAGCCGTGGCCAATGCACTTGGATTGGTTTCTGCTACTGCAGTAGCCAGCAAAGTTTGCAACCAGGTAATGGAACTGTCCTCAAAGGCATCCTTTGAGCTTATGAGAAAATCCTTTTACAATGTGAGCTGGCAGTTAGGTGGGAATATTATGTACTCCAAACCCCCTCACCTGCTTGCAATATCTGTACTCTGTGAGTGTGTGTGTGTCCAAGAGAAGTGGGAGATGAAGCGGCTCTCTCCATGCCCTGTTTATGGAGTAAGAAGGGATCTTATTTTCTATATAGGGAAAGGTTTTCAAGTTTCAGGAAATAATAAAAAAATACATATCAAGAAGGAAGGAAGGAAGGAAGGAAGGAAGGAAGGAAGGAAGGAAGGAAGGAAGGATAAAAGATGGTTTTGGTTGAAACCAGTCCAGGAGCGCCAAGAGACTGACTCTACCAATTGGGGAGAGAGAAGGATTTTAGCAACATTCTTTCATCTTATGCAACTAAGGCTGCAATCCTTTACCCATTTACCTGGGAATAGGTCCCTCTGATCTCAATGAGACTTCTTCCTGAGTAGACATGTTACGGATTGCCCTGTAAAGATATATATATTTACACCACACACTTACACTGATTTAGGAATCACTCCCTCCTTTCAGGGAACCTTAGGGACTGTAGAAAAGTACAGTCCTTAGGCTTCTTTGGCAAAAGCCATGACAATTAAATTGGTACAAAATCAGCATAACTTTGTAGTGTAAATTTCCCCTAATTTCTTATGTGCTCAGCACATCTCCTGCCCCTTTATATGCTATGTAGATTATATGTGCACTCTGCTCCACTGTCCTTTCCTCCTTGTAAATCTTCTTTTGACAATAGAGATTTGTTTTTAAATCCAAAGGGATTAAGTTCTTCAGCCTCTTCTCAGCCCATAGTCATTCTACCATGGACCTTTCCCATGTATTCTTTAGACCTAGAGAAAGTGCACCATACGTGCCCTGGAGCAAGCAAAATGGCTCCAGTTCTCACTTTTGGAAGATGACGGAATTCCCTCTCACCTTTGTTCATAGGGGGATCTAACTGAACCTCATTTTTTCCAAAGAGATAAGAAGGCAATGCTGTGCTTTGCTGTAGGATAGATATCACCAGGTTCCATAGGACCACTTTGTCCCTCTCTGTAATGGCTAGAATGGAGAAGTCTCCTGTATGAATTACCCCTGGAAATGTTAGGATCAGATAATCTGTTGCAAGGACAGGGACCATGCAGCCCTCCAGTTGCTGGCCTCCAGTTTCCATTAGCTTCAGCCAGCCTGGCCAACAGTCAGAGGTGATTGGAGTTGTAGTCCAGCAACATCTGGAGAGCCTCAGGTTCCCCATTTCTGATCTACTGGCTTGGTAGCTCATTCTCAAGATGCACTTTACATTTGGTGCTACCTTAGGTCTCCCCCTTTTGGAATACTGGCCATAATCCCAAGTGTGAGCACCTAAGGGACCAAGGCCCACCACTGGGGCTGTCCACACAATCTTCTATGGGGAAGGACAGATGTGGTCAGGACCTTTCGTTTACCAAGCAAGTCCCAATACAAGTGATTTATCAAAGGAATGAACCATATTTAAAGCCTGAGAAGAAATGCTTAAACAATTTCTGTCCTTCTACTTTGTAGAAGACTTCAGGGACAGCCCAAATGTTGCACATGGGTGTCTTTCATGGAGATCAGGATTATGGCCATCTCAGGTTGCCTATAGCAAGGCAACAAGGGCACTGCCTCTCCTTTCCACCATTACCACAGATTTGCTCCCTTACCCAGTTCACACACTTGTTGACACGGAAGCACAATTATACCACCCTGGTAAGTATAGAATTTCTAAAAAGGACCATGATGCTCCTTCTGTCTTACAAGCTCTCTTGACTGACATAGATGATCTTGTTGCCAGGGAACTGGGAAAGAGCTACCTAACTAGGGGTATATTGTTCAGATTGCATTGTCAGCAGAGTACCCAAGGACTTATCCAGTTTAGGAAAGAGGCACAGCCAAATAATCCAACCCAAATGCAGATAGTAAACAATGAGGCATTTCTACCTTTCCACATGCTAAATCAGGGTTGTGGGAAAAATGGGACTTAGGCTCACCCATCGTGATAACAAATGTTCCAGTCAAAGGACAGTCTGGCCTTCTGTTACACAGGAGCTTGTGGTAGGTTTAGCTTTGATTCAGAGGAGAAAGGGTAAAAGTCTCACCACTGCTGCCAAAGCCCAGGGGAGGGGATAACTGGAATATCTAGCAGTCATTTACACTTCCCAGAAAATCTGGATCAAAGATGGAGGTGAAAGGATGGAGTGGGCTTTGTTTGCACTGTTGAATTTTGGGGCAGGAATTCCACCCAGATGATTAGACTTTTTACCTTGGAAGGATTTGTGTTTGTGTGTGTGTTTCCATCTCCATATTTCCTTGTCTCTGCACAAAAGGATGGGAGTTTGCACATAGAAATGTGGAGAAATCTCCCCACCCTGCTCTCCTCCATAGAAGACAAATCAAATCTCCATAGAGCCAATCTGTGGATTCCCTGATCCAGATTTTCTTGGCCAGTTCTCACATCTCTGGGAAGACCGCAATGGTTTGTTGGCTTTCATCTTTGTTCTGGAGCTGATCTGAACACTGCTGGCGGTGAAGGGGGTGATAGAAGGAAAACCCACCACCGTCACTTTCATGCTGTAGCCATTCCGCCAGGACGATTCCTCATTTCCCTTTCTTCTGTGCTTAGTAGTGCATGTAGCATGTTGTGGGTGTCCTCCTGGTTCTCCTACCAACAGCGCTCTTTTCTGACGCTCAGCAGGCAGTGTGGCCTTCCTCATCTGCCTGCAAGCAAAAACCCTGGTCCTCTCTCTGTCTCTCTCCATGCTTCTGATTAGCATGTTGTCCCGAAGTGCTTGCAGCCCACCACACCAGTGTCCTTGAGTCCTTTGTGTCCTCCTCCAGGAAATCACCATGGGTTCCATTTCTTTTGCACCCTCAAGTGGATTGCATGTTTCTTAATGGCTACTCTTTTGGTGATTTCCCCCTAATGCTAGTGACTTTGGATGGGCAATCCTTTCTCTCTCTCCCGCTTGTCATTTTCTGGCATTCTCATTCACCATCCTGAACATAGGAAAGATCCTTGTCATGGAGACATACTGAGGAGTTTAAAAAAATGTTAAACAATAAAAAATAATAATTTAAAAAATGGCTTTAGTGGCATGCCCAAGCCTGGACGTGAATGTTGTCAAATTATTGGTTTCTGGGGGTGATTTTTTTTTATTTGTTTGCATAGTTGCTTCTTTCCTGGCAGAGACTTTGACAGCGGCACAGCAGGCAGAAATTAAGCAGGTGCAGCTTTTTTCCAGCACATAAGATGCACTCATGGGGGCAAATTGACACTTACTGCCTGCCATGCAGCAGTTTCAGACTTAGAGTCTCTTTCAGGAAAAAAAGGTCACAACCTACCCTCAGTCACTTTGTAGACATTCAAAGATGGCAAAATAGTTTTCTTAGCTGTGGACTAGATTTACAAATCTAGTGTGCATGATTTTATGAATCATGTTTTGACTCCTTCGTATTGTCCTTGCTCAGGGCAATGGTTTAGTATTATGTGAGTACAATAATAGGAGTCATTCCCCCTGTCCTCACCTTTACATTAAAGGGTAGAGAGTGATAATAATTGCTCAGCATTGTGTGGATATCCACAGGTCAGTTTACATAATTGACAACAATAAAAATATGCTTTAAGTGCCTGCAGGATGCCTGACATGCTATTGCTTCAGCTTGGGTCATGATCCTGCAAGTACACAAACCTGAATGCCTTTGACTTACACAAGAAACCGCACAGAGGTTTGTGGGGCTTCTTACATGATTGGAGGTCAAAGGACTCTTCTTGGAAGAAAAGGGACTTGTTCAACAAAGAGTAAACATGTGCACCACAGCTGTATTTACACAGGAGAGGGATGGACAATGACACCTCAAATAGTCAGGTCAAACCTCTTACTTAACTGCCCAGGGAAACAGTCCCAGCAGGAGCTGAAGAATTTTGATTTTTAACCAATAGCTTCACTTCACCCTGCTGTAGGTTCTGATGTTCTCTGATCCATTTGATTTTTATTTGAAAAGAAAATAAGGGAGAGAGAGCAAATAAAACCTTAGCCCTGGGGGAAGGAGTAGAGAAATGACAACATTGAAAAAAGAACCTTGACAGAATATATGTGTGTGTGTGTGTGTGTGTGTGTGTGTGTGTGGATTGAAATGGTGAGTGGCCTGCTTGTCCTAGGATTCTGCTGGTTAAACTAAGTACTTCCCAAAATCTTAAGGTTTCAAACCCACCATAGTAAAAAAGGGGGAGGGGAAGAAAACGAAAACAAAATTCAAGTGCTTCTGAGAGCTTCCTACATTGGTGCTGACTGGGCGGCTGGGTGACGTTACTTTCAAGCATGGCGGCCTACTGAGTTATCTTAGGGCCATGTCCCAAGGGAGGTGGTGGCTGCCTTGTCATCTTCATCTTCTGCCTCCTTCCTTCCTTCCTTCCTTTTCTATTTATCCATTTATTTGGCTTCAAAGTGTTGCCTTTTCTTCTTTAGTCTCTGTCGTTGCCATTGAGAGAAGTTGATGATAATAACCGTAGATTCCGAGGTCCTCAGTTTCTTAAAATGAGATGAAAGGAATCAGTCTCCTGGGCACGTCGTGAGGTGTGGGTGGGTAATGGGTCGGTGGGTGGGGGAAAGGGCTCTGGCAGGGAGAGGCAAAGAGGGATAATTCACTCAGTGTTGCCACTGTCAAAGTTGTGACACTGGAGGTCTCCGGCTACGTAATCCGTTCCCGGCAGCTTCAGTCCGTACTTATCCACGCACCAACACAGTCCACGTTTTCGGCCCCGAGATGGCTTGCACTGGAGAGAGGGGGGTGAAAAGGGTGGAGAGTGAGTGGAGGACGTCTGGGATGGTCATGCCTTCCCTGAGAGGAAGACATCCCTTGCTCACCTTAGAGGAAGTTAACCTGGGAGTTAACCTTAACTAGTTAAGCCTTAACTAGACTAGAACCCCAAATAAGCACAGTTTGCTTCTGGGTAAAGGAAAGGGAGAGGTGGAAACCAGCCTAGCCTGCTTCTTTAACTGCAGCTTAATCTGAAGAAATAAACTTTTTCCAGTGTGGAGATGATGAGCATCATCACTTACAAATTTTGGTGGATCATGATGTAGGTTAAGGCAATTAAATGTGGGCAATTGTCCTGGGTCTGCTGTGGGGTTGCTTGGGTTCCTAACTACACATGATGCTAATGGTGTCACTTGCAATAATATTATCATTTTTTATTCATTTAATCACCTCCTGCACCACATAATGCTTGGTTCTTACAGAGCATAAATCCATAGGCCACAACCTTGGTTCAGACCAGTGTTCTTCAACTTTAGATCCTCAGATGTTGTTGGACTACAACTCCCATAATTCAAAGCTCACAACAACACCTCCTGCCATCCCTAATGGGTAAGTGAGCTTTGAATGATGGGAGTTGTTGCCCAACAACACCTGGAGGACCCAAGGTTGAGGGACACCAGTTTAGGTTTTGTGGTGAAATAACTGTTAGGAGACTGGGTCAATCGACTCGAAGCTGTGTGATGGGGAAGAGTCCCTGCTGTCTGTACCCCTGGACCACAAAGCAGAGCTTGACTCCAAGCAGAGCTTCTACCTGTTTCCTCTTGTAGAAGCCTTTCCTGTCACAGTTGGGAAGGTGGACGGCACGGGGGATCATGCGCTGGCTTGATTTGAGCTCCTGCAGCGATGCCTCCATCTGTCTACGGCAAGGGCCCTGAAAAAAGAGGAGAGAAAGCAATCAGGTGCTGAGGAGGATGAAGCACTGAACTCCCAAGATAAGGTCAAGTTAAGTAGAATTCATTAAGATTAGTAGTGTTTTCTGCATGCTTATCTCAGTGAGGATGTGCAGATTGAGCCAAGAGGCAAGCACATGGGCAGTGGTAATAGTGGTGAGGCAATGGGCACACACACAGAGCATCTTAGCCTGGCAAAACCTGGAACTGGCACTGCTTGGAGGAAACCAGCTTCACTATGTGGTGGGTGGCTGAGCACATGAAGGTGGGGGGAGGGAAGAGTCACTATGCAGAGTGGGTTTTAAACTAGCAGCTAGAATTGTGCCCACCAGCTCCATGTCTCCCACTTATCAATATCCCTCTCTAACCGTCCTCTACCGGCATGGCAGTTATGGTGGGAACATAGATGGTAGGAAGAGGGGAGGAGACAAGACATGGAGCAAGAGAATGAAGGACAAAAGCACATGTGGTGCAGGGAAGGACCACACTTACCAGTTCAAACTCTGGTCTCAGCTCAGGGGCAGCAAAGCGAGGGTGTGCCGTGTTTTCTGCCCCACCAACGATCTTGGATGAAGTCATCTTCTTCCTGCGATCCTTCCTCAGGGCCTCTACCTTTGACTCAGAGAGGCGCACGTGTCCCTTGTTCCTGTGCGGTTTGGAAGGGTAGGTCTCCTCTGCCATCTCTGAGGTAGTTGGGTCCTCATGCTCTCGGGATTCTCTTTCTGAATGGGAGAAAACAAGAAAAAGAGTTGCTTCTTGGACTGATGGTCACTTTCATCCATTTACTTGAGCCACAGCATCCTTCTTTGCTTGTTGCTGTGGTAACAGCAGTCTCGAGATCCATAAGATGCACCATATGTATTTGTGGAACGCATGAATCCCACATTCTGAGAAACCTCACATGTTGTCAGGGACTCGACAGAGGAGGAATGGTGGGAAGCAGCTCCTCAGCCTGACCCTTCCAGAGAAGAGGAGGACAGTATAGATTTACAGCAGTGGTCATAGCTCAGAGGCAGATGAGGGGAAAAGCTGGTAAATAATGGGAGAGGAGCAGGAAGAAGAAGAAGAAGCATCAGGGGAGAGACAGTTGACAGACTCAGTGTCTTTAGAAAACATTCCAGATCCCTCTTCTCCCAGAACCTGGCGGGCATTGAAAGTAGAAGAGCAGAGAGCTCAGAAGCAGAAGACACAGATCAGCCACCATAGGGATGACATATAGTGGGAGAGATGGAGGGGGTGGGGTTTCACTCAGAGCAACACCATTACTCCTAGAGGCAGCATTTCTAAGCCTCATTCTGTGACTATTGAATAAAAGACTTGGTAAGAGCTTCTTGTCTATCTATTACTGGTAGCCTGCCGTGGGGGGACAATCAGATTCCCTGAAGCCTAACACATATTATCTTGCAGAAACTGGGCTGTCTTTAATCAAGCCTGGCACTAAACCAGCTACTTAAGAGCGGTTTCGCAAAAACAGAGAATATTGTAGCACCCCGAAAGTGAACAAATGGATTGTGGCACAAGTTTTCATGGGCTAGCTGGTAGAATCCACTTTGGCAGGTGCATGAAATGTTATCTTTAGTTGGAGCATGTGGGTGAAAAGTGGAGAAATATGTGAAGAGTGGGATCATATGGCAATGAGATGCAAAAAGTACAACCTAGGACAATTCAGTTAAACTAACCATTCACAACAGTAGTAATTGGTGCATTTCATTGCCGTTTGGTCCTACTCTACGTTTTCCTCCTTTAGATAAACACTTTATGTCTCTGAGGAAATAGACTCTACACCATGGAAACAAACTGGTTGGCCTTTAAAGTGCAACGGCACTCTTTGTGTGCTTCCAGACTACTTTTGTGTGGGATTCAATCACAAACTGGCAAATTTCAGTTGCAGAATTAATGCTGATTTGGAGTTCTTGCACAGCAAATCCCCACCCCCCTCTCCCTGCAACTTTTTGTGATAAAAGCGGCAATGGGGAAAGGCACTGGGATAGTGTCTGATGCAACATCATGTAACCTTCCTACAAACAAATCATAATGAATCTTCAATCCTATATAGCCAATGTCCACTAACCTCCCTGCAAACTTTGTGTAAAGAAATCAGGATGCATGCTCAATAAACAGGTCATCCCGGAAGGCGTCTTTGTCACTTTTGCTAAAAAGCCTTGGAAACTGTCTAAATGATATTATAACAGACCAACCTGCTATAATCCGAGGTTGGTGAATAAGGTGTTGCTTTTCTAGGGTGACTAAACCACAGTGCATTGTACCACGATCCTGTTGACAGAATAGAAATCAGACAGCAGAAGACAGGATAATCTGGGTTCCCAGGGTTATTCTTTTGGAGGTGGAGTGTTCTAAATTTCATAAATTCCCAACTCTTGCTACTGCCACAGTTATTAGTGGAAAGATTATATTAAGTGCCAAACTGAATGCATCCAAACGAAGAACTCTCCAACTGTTGCATGGCAGGAATATAGCCTACTGTACAAAGAGAAGACCCACCCACTTGCCTCTGGCCCTACACACCCCTAGCATGTGCCGCCCACCCCCTCAGATGGTCGCCAGTGCAGGAATGTAGCCTCATAATGGCTCACATTCAGGCTTGTTCACAAGAAGAGTTTTCTTGGCATATGCCCTGGGAGAAGCAAGTGTCATTTGCTTTTCAGTGGGCAGCAACAATGCTCTGCTTCTGGATCTTAATGTGGAAGAGTGAGGCCCTCATTAAAGAAAAGCTTGTGGTGCTCCATACAAGGTCAAAAGAGACATTGCAAGGTATAGTCCCCCTGAGTGAAGAGATGCAGCAGATTTGTTGCCTGAGAAGGGCTCTACAAGGGGTGGGTTGGAATCCTCTCAGTAACAGCGGATCTTCTCAGCTCTCATCAGTAAACACTCTGGCAGAATGTGTGAGGGGCCAAAACATACCCAGGGGCAGCAAGTGTCCTGTTGTTCACATGCAGCAGAATCTGTCACTAAGCCTCAGGCAAGCTGATGGCAGTCAAATGTCTTGACATTTGTAGTTTCCTCCTCACATGCAGACATACATTAAGCAGCTGAGTGGGAGACGGAAATCTCCCCCTCTCCTTTCCAATCAAGCAGTTTGCTAGCATTTCAAATATATCTGAATTCCACCAGAATTTTGAAATATATGTACAGGGGTCAAGTGCAATTTCCCACTTTTTGTGTGTGGTGGGGTTGCGATACCCCCTTAAGTTTTTATTTTTAAAAAAATCTTTGCACACCTTCAAACTTCAGTGTTCAAACATGCTAATATTTTCTTGTCTCAGTGGCCCCATTTTGGCTGCAGTCTTATTTGCACACCCCACTCAAGTTTGCTATTAAAGGAGCAATGGTCAAGACAAGAGTCATCAGTGCTATCTAGAAACCTTGAAGGTAATGGTGGCCAACCTGATGTCTCACAAATTTACAAGCAGGCAAAATGCTGGTATCCATCCCCTATTAATCCTCAGTGCCTGAGCACAAAAGGTGATGAATGTAACCTTTCAGGATATCTTGGGCCTGGCTAGCAGCCACTCATTTGCCCTCCATTTATTTATTTAATCCTTGCAGACATCAATTTATGCACGTGGCCTTTCCCACCTTCTTGTGGCAGTGCATTCCCCAGAGAAAATCCACCCTGCCTCCTAAACTCTGTGTGTGTTCAAACTCTCTGATCCTAGCCAATATGATCTTATTAACAGATGGTCGCTTTTAGAGCTCCAGTACAGTTATATATAGGAACGACTTGGTGACAGCCTATACTTAGCTCACTTGTGACCTTTAATACAGCCCTTAGAGCAAAAGAAGGCTATTTTTAGCTCCAAATTTCAATAAAGTCCTAACCCCACAGAGACTATGGAATCCTGCACTGCCCATTTCTACCAGGCCACCCAGGGCAGCTGAGAGATTAGGGTGGTCACAGGAAAACGATTAAAAGGGAGCACAGAGTGGAAGAAAGGAAGGGCAGAAGCTTGGCTTTGTCTGCACCCAGGATGCACCCAGTCTCCTTAAAGCTTTCAACAATCTCAAATCACCCTGGAATCTGAGTTGTCACAGATGACCCACTTGGTGCTAAGCTTGTGTTGGCTAGCTTGCTGGAGAAGGTAGTCCACTATTGCACCTCTTCCAAGAAGACCCTCTCTCCAGTCTCCATCTATGGGCACTTAATCTAGAACAGATCTCTCTCACCGTATTTAAGAGGCCGATCCTAAAAATCTTTATCCAGAAGTAGAAGCGAAGTGTCATTGGTTAAAGACAGGACTTCCTGCAAAGTAGTCCACACTTTACCATGCAGTCCTAAACATAAGGACTAGAGAATAAGTCCTTGGAGGGGTACTAAGTTGCTATCCCGAGAACACAAATGCACCCTGATAGAGCAGAGGAGGCAGCTGTATGCAAACACCATCACCTGCCCTTTCCCCCACTGCTGTACAGTGAACCATGTTCAGCCATGTTCTCCAGCCTGAGATTTGACAGCTTGCAGCTCAGTTGAACCCAATGGGAATGAGCTTTTGAACAATTACCTAGAACTAGGCTATTAATCTTTCTGTTGCATCACACCAATCACACCAATTTTTGTTCCTAGCACACCAAATAGAGGCTCTGACTCTGCTGCAAATTTAAGATGTTCCTTTTGGTTGGTAGTGCTGTGTAGAGATGGGCAACCTGTTGGGTGCTGTTGGACTCCCAAGCTCCCATCAGCCCCAGCCAGCAGGGCCGGCGGTCATAGTTGATGGGAGTGGTGGTCCAACCACATCTGGAGAGCCACACCTCTTGCTTCTTCCCTCACCTATTCAATCCAATCCATACCATCTCCTGTATGGACCCTATGCATGCTGCTTCAGTAGACAACACTGCTTTGGTTACATAGAGATGAAGCTCATGTAACATTAGAGGCTTAATACTCAGTGAGGTTGTTTCATCCACTGCTGCATTTTAAGCCACATTTCTACATTGCTGCAGAGAGAGGGATGGGGATGTCTTTACTCAATGCTCATTAACTGTTCTGTTGTTTTTTTTAACCCACACCTGCAACTCCCTCCCAGACGCCTATTCATGAAGCTGTCATCTGCACATGTACAATGGCTGCTAAAAATGTGCACACCTCGGCTTAAGAGCAAAATGAATATTGTGTTCATTTTCAAATCGGATGGAAGCTGGTTTGAAGAAAAATGCATCGAAAAGGATAGATATGGATTGTGGCTAAGGTCATGTGCACATGACTTCAAACACCAGCGGTAGGAGCGAGCTGGAGCCAGAGTAAGTGGGTGGGAATGCTGCTGAAGCGTCATGATCCAAAGATCTGTTGTCAGGTCTGCAGAAACACTACTCAGGGCAACAGGTGTGCATCCTGCTTTGGTGAAATAGGTACCTGTGCCTGGCTTCCTCCCCTCTTCGTCCTATGAAGGATACATATCAAAATCCTTTACCCCTTAACCCAGGGATGGGAGATGTTGCTGGACTACAGCTCCAGCCCTGACTATTAGCTATGCTGGCTGGGGCTGATGGGAGTTGGAGGCTAACAGCATCTGAAGGGCTCAGGGGTTTCCTTCGAACCTGTCTTAACTTCACCAGTCACTTCAAGATCAGCACTAGGCCCGAGATTCTTGTCCATTCCTGTCTCCAGAGGACAAAGGACCAATCAAAAGTACTGGTTCAGTGTATTTTTCTGCTTTTCTGCTTAACGTATGGGCATGTGTTTTTAAAAAGCCTCAGCTACTGTTTAGCTCACACCTGAGGGGAAAGATATTTAAGGTTCCTTGTTGCTTGTCTGTAGAGGAAGGGTGGCTAACCTGTGGCTCTCCAGATATTGTCAAATTACGATTCTCGTCAGCCCCAGCCAGCATGGCTGATGGTCGGGAATGGTGGCCAACATTTGGAGGCCCAAAGGTTAGGCTTTTTCTTTTGCCATGGGTGTGGCATAGGAATAGTGAACCACAGCTATAAGCACCACCTCCTTTATGCAGAGCTGTGGTGTGTCTATGGTCACGTTCCTTCACTAAGTAAAGTCCTTTTCTAGTGCCTGGAAGCAATCTCTCCACCTTGGCTGCAATATTATCCATTGCCCCGAAGAGGGCACCAGCAGCACACGTATCAGCCCGCGAAATAGAATCTGGGCACATAAACAGAGTTAAGTTATAAATTATGGAAAGTATAAACAATTCTTTAAACCTGGAATTTGTCAGCAAGCCAGGGCAGGAAAGTGCTGGCCAAGTTCTAATTCCTTTTGGTAATCAGAGGGGAGATATGAGCAGCCACAGGGGCGGTCAGTGGGTGGGGAGAAGATCAGAAAGGGGGTGCTAGTGTGGTGGGGAGAAGGTTACTAACGCCCTGAACTATATAGCACACTATCTCTCATTCACCCTGCGTGTATCTTAGATCTTCCTTCACTTTCCCCATGTTCAGATGGCAAGTCATTGAGTCCAGCATGCAGCCAGGTGACCATAAACACAAACAAACAAACAAACAAACAAACAAACAAACAAACAAACAAACAAACACATTATTATTTATACCCCGCCCTCCCCGGCCAGAGCCGGGCTCAGGGTGGCTAACACCAAATATGAATTACAATAAAACGTAATAGAAACAACAAACAAACAAACAAACAAACAAACAAACAAACAGTTAATTAAACTACACCTTAAAATGCAGCCTCATTTTAGTAGTAGCCCATAAATCAAGACCATAAAGGGAGAAAACATCAAATATTCACCCGAGCCAGCTATCCATGCTGGTCCTACATGGGCCAGCAAGAAAGCCAAGGGAAAATTTATATACCAAATCCCATATAAGGGGTCAGAGTGAGTCTAAGCCGAAGGCCAGGCGGAACAGCTCCGTCTTTCAGGCCCTGCAGAAAGATGTCAAATGCCTCAGGGCCCTAGTCTCTAAGTTGTGACAGAGCGTTCTACCACGTCGGGGCCAGTGCTGAAATGACCCTGGCCCTAATTGAAACCAATCTAACCTCACTGAGGCTTTGGACCTCCAAAGTGTTGTTATTTATGGACCTTAAGGTCCTCAGCGAGGCATACCAGCAGAGGAGGTCCCATGGGTATGAGGGTCCTAGGCTGCATAGGACTTTAAAGGTCAGCTGCGAGCAGAGGATCCTGGCACCATCCGTACGGCACTGGAGCGCTGCCGCCACCAAACCGCTATGTACGGCGCATGCTCTGTATGTAGTGGCACCGCACATGCGCCGTACATAGCAGTTTGCCGCCCTGGGTGTCACGACGCCTTCGTTCACCGCTGGGTGTCATCAGCATATTGATGACAACCCAGCCCAAAACTCCGGAGAATCTGGGTAAGGGGGCACAAGACTGGCCCTGCTGGCACAGATCAAAGATCCATCTACTCCAACATGCAACAATGGCTAGGCAGACGCTTCTTTTCCCACATCCAAAAACTTGATCGCTGGCTGTGCAAGAAAGGAATTATTTAGCCCACTGGTTCCCTTGTGAGTGTAGCTACAGTATGACCAGGTGTAGCCAATACGGTGTCTGCAGATGTAGTTAGACTGCAGCTCCCCACAACCCTGGTTACTCGCCATGTTGGACGGGGCTGGTGAAAGTGGAGCGCAACAATATCTAGGCAGCACCGTCTTGGCTAGCTCTGCATGAGAAGTCATGCCCACAGCAGCTACCAAGTGCGCCACTGCTGGGAAAACCAACAATGGCTTTGGGCTGGTCTTAAAATTCAGAATGAAGTGATAGAAAGCTGATGCAGAAGAATGGAGTGTATACTGCTCATTGCAGGTGGCAAATATATCACCTGCCATGTAAAAACTCCCCACAAGCAGTAAATTATTACATCAAGGACAGCAGTTCTAACTTGCTGTGGTGCTGAGTGCTGATGACTCAGACGTGATTCTTCAGCTGAATTCCATTCCATTCTACCATTCCAATGTCCCTTCACATCATTCTGCTGCATGAGTAGACCCAGTCCTTTATCTAGACCAGGTTTCCTCAACCTCAGCCCTCCAGATGTTTTGAGACTACAATTCCCATCATCCCTGGCCACTGGTCTTGCTTGCTAGGGCTTATGGGAGTTGTAGGCCAAAAAACATCTGGAGGGCCGAGGTTGAGGAAGCCTGATCTAGACCCTGTAATATTACAATTGCCTCATCTAGGCTGGACAAAATAAAAAATAAACAAATTCCTTACAGTAGCACCTTAGAGACCAACTAAGTTTGTTCTTGGTATGAGCTTTCGTGTGCATGCACACTTCTAGGCTGGATATGGAATAAATGCAAACTCATGATTTTTCACATAGTAAATGCAATTAGCATACAATAACCTAAACAACAACAAAAAAAAATTCCTTCCAGTAGCACCTTAGAGACCAACTAAGTTTGTTCTTGGTATGAGCTTTCGTGTGCATGCACACTTCTTCAGATACCTGAAGGTATCTGAAGAAGTGTGCATGCACACGAAAGCTCATACCAAGGTATCTGAAGAAGTGTGCATGCACACGAAAGTTCATACCAAGAACAAACTTAGTTGGTCTCTAAGGTGCTACTGGAAGGAATTTTTTTTATTTTATTTTGTTTTGACTATGACAGACCAACACGGCTATCTACCTTTCACATACAATAACCTGTTCATTTTAAATCTCCCCATGCGGTGGTGCTAGGGGTAGCCAGATGCAAAAAGAAGGCAGAGCTTCTGCACCTTTAATAGTTGTGCAGAAAAGAGAATTGCAGGAAATTCTATTAGAGATGCAAGAGTTCTGTCCTGCATTACAGCACCCTAAAGACAGGGACAGGTAATAGATACTTTAAAAAAATGCATTTCAGAAAGAGAAATATGGGGAAGCATAGAGATTTGCAAGAATAGGGGTTTGCAACCTGATCAAGCTGGCTTTTTTCAGTTGTAAGAAAAGCCCTGCTAGATCAGACCAAAGGCCTATCTGTCTCCAGCACCTCGTTTTCCCAGTAGCCAACTAGACACACATGGGATGCCCACAAGGAGGATGTGAGCACAATGGCCATCTCCCACTTGCACCCCCCAGCAACTGGTATTTAAAGGCTAGATCCTCGAGGTAATACATAGTTACCTTATACCGAAACAATAGATTTGGATGTAACAGCAATTCCTACTGCTAGGAATATATGTGTGTGTATCTGCATGTGCATTGGTAAAGCCAAAATGAGAATTCAGTTTCAACCTTTCTTTTGGATTCCTGCCTCATGCAGCT
Organism: Darevskia mixta; assembly: GCA_034641385.1. Taxonomy (NCBI): domain Eukaryota; kingdom Metazoa; phylum Chordata; class Lepidosauria; order Squamata; family Lacertidae; genus Darevskia; species Darevskia mixta. Next base: position 5,170,801 of record JAWWNH010000001.1, on the reverse strand, counting down.
TGCCAGTGGAGGGGGGAAAGAGAGATCGCAAGCAAAGGACATCCTGCAGTTTTCCATGGATCTCTGTGCATACGCTGAGCAGGCGTCAGCTTTTAAAAGCAAGAAGAAACCTCAGCCAGGTGGCAGGCTTAGCTGCAAACTGGTTCGACTGGTTGAAATTTAGCTGGCTTAGCAACCCTTGGTGGTCTCTGTCTGTAGGAAAATCTACGAGACATCTATCATTTATAGTGGAAATGGGGTGGTGGGGAGGAGGAAAAGGGTAGCGGTGATGGTGGTGAGGAGAAACTCAGATATTAAAGGCTGCCTGGAGTTGAAGGAATGGAGAGCTGGAATTCTGAAGGGCAGAGGTCTCTTCTCCTTTCCTCTCCCTGCACAGAAGCTTGGTAGGATTATGCAGGGATCATATGTCCCTCGGCTAGAATGCAGAGGAGCGGGTTGCATCCGGTGGAGCACAACACTCGGCCTGGGCCGTGTCACCGATACCGCATTGCGCTGATACCTGAGCTCCCGACTGGTTCTCGAGGCTCACTCAAACTGCCTGAACCTGAGCCGCCCCTCCAGCTGGGCTTTTGCATGACGCTCACTTGATGCAATCAGGATCCACCACCTACGTCAACCACACATTAGTGTTTTCTAAACAATCTATGAGGTCCCCCTCTTCTCTGGTACTGTGCTCTTAACCTCCATGTACCACCAACCTCTTGCCTCTCCAGCCTGGATAGAAGAAGAGTCCCTAGGAAATCTGCAATGGCTTTGAGGGGTGCCTAAAAAGGCAACATGGATTTTATTATTCGGCGCCGCAGGCAAAAGAAGAGGGGATGCCTCTGAGGTGGGACAGCAATGGTGCCTCTTCCCGCCTGGTCAAGGCTCATATGTGACTCAAGTCTGGTCAAGTTCTTTGGCATCTGGGGCAAAAAATGCTCCCCTGGGTCTGGACAAGATGCTAAGCCAATTGAATTTGGTATATATACTGCAGCTGACTGCAGGAATAGATAGTTTGGTAAGACCACTTAAGGTTTATTATCCCTGGCAAACAAAGCCATTCTGAGGACAAGTTAATATGTGGCTTTCATGGAGTCATGAGGTTAACTAAAAGGAAAGTAATACTAACGCAACAAGAAGCAGGAAGAAGTAAAGTCTGAGGAGACACACACAACATGACAATGAGTGGTTACTCAAGAAGGAATAAACAAGGCGACAAATAGGTTGCAGTTCTGTCTATCACCCCCCACTGATTCAAGCCAAACCACAGTCCATCAGCAGAATGACTTGGGAGAAGCAAGGCAGCCATGATCAACTTTCTCAGAGTGCACATATTTGTGTTAAGCTGTGATGCATGAACCAGGCCTTTATCAGTCAAAGAGGGCTCCCCCATAAGACAATTAAGTCCAGAGACTAAGTTTACATAATTGTGCTGCAACGTAGACTGTTTATCAACTAGATAGTCAGGCTATTCCTCATGAGTTTCTGATCCATGGGTTATTATCCCACTTCCTATGCAGATACATAAGAAAACTTTATGCCTAAATGGGTCATCAGAATCACCTGCTCATAGATATCCCTTGAGCTCAGATTGCTTTCCTGGAGAGTTGTGATTAATGGGATAATTTCTGAGCAAACTGCTTAAAAGCCTGCTAGGGATGATGTTTCTCCATACTCACAAAGACTATTTCAGTTACCCGCAGGGCCATGCAGAATAACATGCTGAAATTGACAATATTAAGGTGAAAGTAATCTTTCTTCCTTGGATGAGATGGAGTTTAGAAGCTCTATCCAGCTCAAGCAAGAACTGTGACTATGTGATGTAAGGACCTTCACCTTGTTACCAAATACGCCAAGTCAATTCATTTAAATTACATGCAATATTTTGCCTGAGAAGGTGCATCATCTTTTTTGTTTTTTAATATATATTTTAAAAACCCACCTTTACTTTCATCCTTGAATTAACTGGGAAGCAGAATAAGTGGTTGAAATTTGCAGTCCCTTTGGACTCCAAGAAAGGGAGCCTTTACAGCTGGATAATAATACCTTCAAACAAAAGGCCTCATTCTAGACAGTCTGGAAAGTGAGACGAAGCCCTTAAGGCAGTAATGGGTGAAGCAAGGATTCCGGTTGCCATTGAGTTGAAGGCAAGAAGAGAAAGCCCATGTAGAGACAGCGGGAGGCTGAATATGGATCAGTTAGAACACGAAGAACCATCACATCTTAGGATCATGCTTGGGACCCACACCCTGATGATGTCAGCTGGTGATGTCAATGCCTCTGAATTTCCAAAAGAGCATCAGTGTCAGTTTCCAGCTTGCCAAGCCAAGGTTGCATTCACTGCCAAGCCATAGCTCATGATGCCAAAGAATGAGTTATGGTCAAGTCCCAGGGACTTTTTGGCTTCTAAGTGAGGGCAGCAGCTCATACCCAAAGGGTTGGAAAATGCTTTGGGTGCTAGTCATATTTTCACATGTTGGTTGTCAACGCTTGTTAAGAGCTCGTGAAGCAAGGATTGGTGGAACTGGGTATGAACTTGGCGTGTAAAATGGTGCCCTGAACATGTACACTGACTTTCATTCTGGTTATCTCAGTCTCGAAAGCAGGGATCACATTACGGTGTATTTTCCATTTACCTTTACGGCTTTGAAAAACAGGTTTGGAAGTTGAGCTGGTACCAGAGCCTGAAACAAAGAAGCGTGTCCTCAACACTTATACTAAATTTCGTCCTGATATCTCTGTGTTCAAGAAGGTTAAACAAACTGTTGCATTGAACAAACTGTTGAATGGGCCCAGTGGCTAAACCAAAGGTCTCGTTTCCATTACTAGGCCAATGAACACCACTTGCAGAGGCAGGTAACACTAAACTGGGAGGAATCACACCAAATACTGCAAAGAAGCACAAACAAGCAATGCACGAGGAACAATATCAATTTCAATGAGAAGAGAACAATCCTCTTGTTTGTGGCAGTTTTGACAGAGCTGCAGGAAAGGTCAAAGCAATTCTTGGTCGTGCATGATTAAAAAAAAGCAACTAACCATAAAATGATATAAAAGGGGGATCAAAAATTTCCACCTGCAAGCTTGAACTTGTAAGGCTGCTGGGATAAATTATTGGAGCCCAATTGTGATACTTATAACAACTAGGATGTTAAGTTCATGTTGCACCTAGTAGAAAAATTGCTGCTTTTTAAATGAAATTATGTCAAAGGAGCCTGGAAAAAATTCACACTTAATTTTCTACTGTGCAACTCACTATAACCCCTTAGCAGGGGGAAAGTCTGCTGCTGTAGGCTTCAATTTTCTACCCCTTCCCCACCCCCAGCTCAAGGGGCGCTTTAATTCCCACTATCAATGAACCTATTGTTAATAATATAAAAGACATTGATTCACTTAGAGGAGGTTAAGAGGAAAACCAATGAATATTCTTAATGAGCTTGAAATATTGGCAGGTTGTAGGCACAAAGTGAGATTACTCACAGGTGCTCAGAGGAGTTTTAGAAATACAAGTGAGAGGTGAAGTCAGAAAAATTATGGTAGATTGAATATTGGGTGGGGGACCTTCCACCAGACTATTTCATTTGTCAACCCAACAGTCAAAGTGTTGCAAGATGTGCAATTGGGATGTATTTGATTCTGCTCGAAGGAACACTTTTAGCATAGCTATCGGTAGGCATTTGGTCTTTTGCAGAGAAGCACTACTTGCAGAGCCATCCTATGCATGTTTTCCCATAAGTTAAGTCACACTGTGTCCAAGGAGGCTTGCTCCCTAGTAAATGGGTTTTGAATTTCAGCCTTAACTTGCTCCTGGGTATCTCTCAGGATCTGGGCACTACCCAGCAGGAGCAACATGTACCAGTCTAATGTATTGTTAGATTGTTTTCATATTTAATTTTAAGAATCCTTTACTGTTGTAATATTGAAATAAAGAAAGTCATTCATCAATGGACTCCAGTCATTAGATCAAAACGTACACCATTAATTGATAGGTTCTGCAAAGCCAGTGTTCCAGTTATTAACAAATGGATTTCCTCAGGCCTATACTTTCTTCAAATTATCTAAAGTCAACATGTTCATATACATGATGTCCCATGTCTTGTTCAGTCCATCCGAAATGCTGGTTGGTCTAGATTAGTTTAATAATAACCCCATAGATCTGGTGTGGCCATAGTAAGGTTGCAACTGCCTTCACTGACTGCTTAATGTGTTCTTGGCAAGCTTCAGAGATTAGGGTTGCCAACTCTTAAAATCAAAAATTCTGCTACTGGGTGAGACCTGGGGGTGGAACCCTGAGCAAATCTAGCGGCAGAGCCAATCTGCGGGTGGTGGAGCATAACACAAAAGTTGCCTGTTCACATGTGTCCCACTTCTCCTAAGGGAAAAGGACCGAAGGAGGAGGCAGGGGAGGCTGGCCTTGCAACTAATGTTCACTGGTCTGAAAATAAATCTAGCCAGGTAGCTTTCCCCTCCCCACCCACTGTTGGTTGGCAGTCCTATTGGAGACTCGGTGTTGACATTTAATAATTGCTTAAGACTGTACCTGGAGCCCTCCAGATGTTTTTTGGACTCCCATCAGCCTCAGCCAGCTTGGCCCGATGCACAGGAATGCTGGGAGTTGTAGCCCAACAATGTTGGGAGGGCACCAGGTTGGGGAAGGACGTGTTAGGACTGCACTCTAGCATTCTACAGCTCAGCTGCCTGTCATTATGTTGCTCTCTTGTTCTTGAATTCAGCATCCCTCCTCCTGCTGCTGCTGGGAACTGCCAGGCCAGCTTGACGAGATTACCGTATATACTCGAGTATAAGCCGACCCGAATATAAGCCGAGGCACCCAATTTTACCACAAAAAACCTGGGAAAGCCTCATAGGAGCCACTGCCTGCCTCACTCGCATATAAGCCGAGGGTGGCTTTTTCAGCACAAAAAATGTGCTGAAAAACTAGGCTTATACTCGAGTATATAGGGTACATCTCTACGACCCTCCCCTGTGATCTCCATGCTGCCTCAGTGCTTCCATGGTACTGCAATAATGTCCTATGTTTGCTCCCCAGAAAGAAAAAACAACAACCCCACTTTCCCTGTTAGGATTTTCAGTATAGATTGTCAACATCTCTCTAGACTTGGAAGTGTGTATTCCATGGAACAGGATCCCACCAGAAGTGTCTCTCTGCTAGCTAAAAATGGCTGGGTGATTCTAAACATGCATGTTTAGAATCAGCTCCAAGGGGTGGTAACTGGATAGGGATCTTTTGCTTCTAAGGCTCTGGTTTGGGCTCCCAGCCATGCGAGTGGTGAGTGAAAGCTGTTATCGGGGGACAGCTGTTTGGTGTCCAGCTAAGGGGAAAAGGGTATGGGAATTCATCACAGTTCAGTTCCTAGAGGTCAAGTGTCTGTGTAGCAAGCTGCACCCCCTCTCTGCTTATACCTTCTAGGTGCACACGGGAGACGAGATGTGATCTTAAGAAAGTGCTGTGTCTCCTGATCAATGGAGAAGCACAAAAGAGTGAAGACAAAATCCCTTCTGGGCATGTGTTTTGTACCGGGGTTCTGATATGCTGGTTTACAGGACCTGTCCCCTGCAGTCCTCATACCACAGAGACCCTATGTAACAGCAGATATTGATCCCCAGGCTATCAGACCGAAAAAGACCGAAAAAGGCCAGTCATGCAAATACCTCTTGACCTGCAAAGTGGAATTAAGAAGGATTTATGCAATAGGAGGGGGAGGAGAAGGAGCTGAAACTTTACAAAAGGAGGCGCTGCCATGAGGATTTGCTATGCACACAAGTGGAAATTCAGCATAGCAATGTCTGAAAGAAGAATCTAAAGGAGGGAAGACACACGCTACACTTGACAATGTCTGTGGAGCAAAACGTTCCTAGAATCAGAGAGCTGGAAAAGACACTGTTGGGTCATCCTACTACCCAAGTACAGAATATCCCACACCTAAAAGCATCCTTTGATAGATGCCTCGCTGATTGATGCCAACCCTCCAACTGATTAAGATTCTATTTCCCCTCCAGGCTGCTTATCCCACCACAGATCTAGTAATCTGTTCTTAAACTCCAACCCATTAAAAAAAAAAAAACCCTTAAAAATGGAAAGCAATGCAAAATCATACTCGTGTAGAAGATTTTTTTTAAAGGTAAGTAAGTCAAGAACCACCAATCTCAATCAAGGAAAGCATTGCTTCCATGTACACTGAAAGATAATATACTGTCTTGTAATAACAACCGCACACAGGATAGGATTGGAGAGAATCCAAGCAAAGTTCACCTGGAGCTCTCAAACTTTGCTCCCACTTCCAGAATAGATAGTGCTATTAAATCTAGGTAGCACCGTAATGCAGATATCTGCAATGGCCAGATATTGCTGGACTCTCAACGCTCATCAGCACAAGATGATGGAAGTTTCAATCCATCCACATCTGGAGGGCCACAGGTTCCTCACTTTCCCATAATGTAAAAGGTAAAGGTAAAGGGACCCCTGACCATTAAGTCCAGTCGCGGACAACTCTGGGGTTGCGGCACTCTTGTAAAGCTAGATAAAGACTTAACTTATTAACTCTTTATTAAATCTACAAGCCCCACCCTCTGACACCCCTCCCCATTTTAGCCAAACCATGCTACTTCTGTGATCCTTAAAAACAGCAGCTGTATGAGCCATTATAAAAAGACCCCAAAAGGGCATAGCCAGCCCCATTAGCCGTCTATAATTTGAGCACCGAGTTAGCCTATTTCTCCTGGTTTACCTCATATGTCTGTGGATTGCCCTCCATTTCATATTTTGATCTTCTCATCTTGACTTTATAAAAACCTATGAGACCCACCTCTGTGTTTTGTGAGGTTTTAGTGGCCACTACTGGACAATGTGATAGACCTATCGCATAGCAAAGTTTGAAAGCATTATGGCACCAATCAAGTAACTGACACAACTCAGGTTCGTCCCTCCCGTTTTCTAGTCAGAAGTCTTGTGCCTTTAACAGCTGCTTGAAAAAGCAGAAATTCAACAAGTGTAGTTCCCCTACATGGGAAAAAGATATACCTGTTGAGCTTTGACCGTAATACAGCTGTTAAAGACACAGATTCTGCTGGGATGTGAGCTTGGGGAAGCGGTGACCCACTTTATAATAATTCAAAGCCAGCCAAACAAATCCCACAATGCACTTCACTGCCTGTGCTGTGCTATATTGAGTACCAAAAGCGTTCCTGACATTCTAACGGGACCACTTAGGCTCTGAAGAATCTGCTTGGTTTATGCTGAGTCACTCCGGCGCGTTGTGAAGAATGCAGTATGTGAAGTGTAGGGTTGCCAACTTCTCTCTCTCTCTCTCTCTCTCTCTCTCTCTCTCTCTCTCATTTGGCAGAGCCCCGGTGACTCCTGACAGCTGTGTGACAAGCAGACATGTAGCTTATCTCCACCACTGCTTCTTCAGGATTTTGTTTTGATTTGTTTAATTCTGCCTCATTATGGGTTTGCATTATTGCTGTGCTTTATATACATATATATACATATATTATGTTATTTTAATTTTGTCCTTGTTAGATGCCTTGAATACTTCTTAGAAAGCTTGGGGAGATCACACACACACACACACACACACACACACACACTTATAAATGTGCCTCACAGCACCAGAAAAAGTACATTTTTCCATGCCTGAAGTAATAATACATTGCTTTCACTCCACACACACACCACATTCCAAAATGAAGTAAAAATGTGAAGTACAATTTGGCTAACAAAACATTCAGCAAACAACACATACACTCTGGCAAGTGAAGGGTGCCAACAACTGCGATTCCCTTTTGACCTCACCACAACTCCCATCCCTCTGCAAAGTTTGCTCTTGGCTTGCTGTACAAGATAGTATTTTAATTGCCAGCAGTAGATGATACAGCAGAATCTTACAGCAATAAAGTTGCACCATGTGTTATGAGTGTTATGGGTCTATCACTCTCAAGTCAATGGTGACAAACCAAGCAATTCCAACCATCTGCTAAATACCGGTAGGTGGGCAAGCACTCAGCCCATGAAAAAGGATTGCTCACTTGCATATTGATTGCTTTTCCTCCAGTGTCTCATGCTACAGATTATACTTCAACAATAAAGGTAAAGATAAAGGGACTCCTGACCAGTCACGGATGGCTCTGGGGTTGCAGTGCTCATCTCGCTTTATTGGCCAAGGGAGCCGGCGTACAACTTCCGGGTCATGTGGCCAGCATGACTAAGCCACTTCTGGTGAACCAGAGCAGCACACGGAAATGCTGTTTACCTTCCCACCGGAGTGGTACCTATTTATCTACTTGCACTTTAACGTGCTTTCAAACTGCTAGGTTGGCAGGAGCAGGGACCAAGCAGTGGGAGCTCACCCCATCGTGGGGATTCAAACTGCCAACCTTCTGATCAGCAAGCTCTAGGTTCTGTTGTTTAACCCACAGCGCCACCCGTGTCCCTACTTCAACAATCCGGGCTCCATATTTTTATTTGGTGATGGCAGTGTGTGTGTGTGTGTCTTCAGGCACGATACCTTCACTGAGCCTCTCTCCCTTGCCACAACACTACAGGCCATTTGCTTGCTCCATCCCTTTGGGTCCAATCTGCACCACTGCCCAGAAACATAGAAACATAGGCAGCTGCCCTATACCAAGTTAGACCATTAGTCCCTTCACCTCAGTATTGTCTACACCAGGGATGGGGAATCTGTGGCTCTCCAGATGTTGTGGGACTCCAGCCCCTATCATTCTTGACTATTGACCGTAATGGCTAGGACCGATGGGAGTTGGAGTCCAACAACACCTTAAGGGTCACAGGGTTGTGTGGCAGCACCTGCGAAGAAATGTCAAAGGCAGAAGGTTCAGTGAGACCTTGTGGAGCTGTTGTAAGATCTTAGGGAACACATGAGATTGCAGCAAAATCTTGTCAGAAGCCACTGCTACTGCTGCTTCTCCACTAGTGGAGGACATGGAGTGGGCGGGGGGTTGGGTTGGGTGCCACCTGTTGTGGTTCTGCTGCCTGAGGTGGCTGCTTCAGCCCACCTTGTAGGTCGGCCCTGCATTGGACTCTATGGGCCTCACTTCTGAGACAAACCTTTCAGCCAGTCTTCTCCAACCCAGTGCCTTCCAAATGCTTTTGAATTGCAGTTCCCATCATCTTTGACAAGTACCCATGCTGGCTGGGGCTGATGGCAGTTGTTGTCCACAATATCTGTGGTTGGGTCAGTAAGTTGGAGAAGGCTGTCCTAGACTTAGACCATATTCACACCATGCATTTAAAGCACTATGATGCCACAACAGACAGTCATGGTTTCTCTCTCCCAAAGAGTTCTAGTTTCTGGTTGGTTAAGGGTGCTGAGAGGAGGCCCCTATTCTCCAGAGTTACAATTTCCAGAGTTCTCTGTGAAGAGGGATTGATTGTTGAAGCACCTTGAGAATTGGAACTCTTTGCAGGGAATCAGCACTCTTAGCAGGCTACAGCTTCCAGAATTATTTGGGTGAAGCCGTTGCCGTTTAAAGTCACATAATAGCGCTTTAAATATATGGTGTGCATGTGGGGATTACACTGTTGCACCAAAAGTTGAAGCTTGTACTCTTGTAACATTATTTCTGAAATAGATATGTTGGATTTGTAAATGGGGAGGATGTAAAACGTGACATCCATTTCAGCTGTTTTTATAAGAAACCTCCCATCGCAAGCAGAAAAGGCTCTTTTAAACCAGTGCCCACCCCCACATTAGCAGCTCCCTTGATAACCTCCACCTGGGTTGCTTTGCTACCGGTACCTTCAATGGCAAACACAGACTGGCTGTCTCCATCAACAACCCTACAGCTAAAACAAATCAAACAAGGCAGCCCAGGATCCAACATAACAACATCTCAATCACACAAGGTTTCTGAGCTCTCTCAAGGCCCCCCCTGCTTCTTAACATTGCTTCTCAGTGCTCAGCAGGATTGGTCCCCCAGGGCAGCTGCTTGGAGGACAAACACCTGGTGACTTAGGGAAACCCATTCACAATGTTATTTGCTCTGTTTGTTTACACAATGTATTTCTGTCCTTGTGTTTTGGCTGAAAGGGGGGATTTCAACAAGATCCCTGAAAGGCATAACACTGGAAAGGGGTGGGGGGTGGGGGAGTTGAGTGATGGATAGGTGGGTACTTGAAACAGTAAGCTCCTTAGAAAGCGTGGCCTGGTCTCAAAGGAATAGCAGAATCATTATTTCCTTCACCTTTACCCATCTGAAAGCTGAAGAATTGCCTCGATTGGCTGGGGGTGGGGGAGGGAGGTGGGGTGGGGTGGCAGAGTGGGAGCCAGACAGGTTTCCAAGCCATCCATCCATCAGAAATTGCCAGGTCTAAAAGCATTACTTTGATTAATCAGCACAATTAACCTATCAATGGATCAGGGGCAATTAATTAAAAATATTGGTCGGATTTTCCAGAGCCATCTGGTCACTCTACCAGCGAGGCTCATTTCTATGGTGCATATGGTAAGAATTGCCTACCGAGGTGTATGTGTGTTAGCAAGGACAAGTGAGCACACACACAGACACAAAAACACACCTATCTATTACGGACGTTTTCCCTTGGGTAACTTTGGTAAAAATTTTGAACACTGACCCTGTTTTAAGCTCATTCAACCTTGCGAGCGGGACGCGGTTGGCGCTGTGGGTTAAACCACAGAGCCTAAGGCTTGCTGATCAGAAGGTCAGTGGTTCGAATCCCCGCGACGGGGTGAGCTCCCGTTGCTCGGTCCCTGCTCCTGCCAACCTAGCAGTTCGAAAGCACGTCAAAGTGCAAGTAGATAAATAGGTACCGCTCCGGCGGGAAGGTAAACGGCATTTCCGTGTGCTGCTCTGGTTTGCCAGAAGCGGCTTAGTCATACTGGCCACATGACCTGGAAGCTGTATGCCGGCTCCCTCAGCCACTAAAGCGAGATGAGCGCCGCAACCCCAGAGTTGGTCACGACTGGACCTAATGGTCAGGGGTCCCTTTACATTTACTTTTAACCTTGCGAGCCCTGCAGCGAAGCAGCATTCATAAGTTATGTAGCTGAGCACCACACACACACACACACACACACACACACACACACACTGCACTACACATTGGACTACAACTCCCACCAGCCCCCGCCAATGGCCAGGAACGATGGTAATTGCTGTTACCAAGATGCTCAGTTCAACTGGATGTCTGCACATGTCCCAGAATTATGTGCTTCGTATTACTTTTGCTCTGAGCACCACTGCCAGGAACTAGAGGAGGCTTACAGTAGTGTAAACTTAAGTAAAGAGTAGCTCAAGTGATGTCCCTTGAGAGTGGTGAATTGAACTTTTGTGTGTGTGTGTTCACATTGTAGTATTTTTGAGCACAAATAAATAAGAGAAAACAGCATCTAAATCTGCTTTAAGTATGTAATTGGTCCGCAGCCTAGAGATTACTCATTAGAAATAAGCAGTTGCGGCACCTCCCAACATCAACTCCTTTGGTTTGCTTGTGTTTGCAATTAGAAAAATGTAAGGGAACAGAAACTCTGGATTCTTTGGAGCATCTTCAGAAGCTTGCCAAACAAATAAATTGTTTTTCCTGGACCCTGTTTCCCACCCACCCTTTCCCAAATTCTTCCCTAACCCCACCCTTTTCTCTGCCTCTGGATAGACTGGCCTGACAAAGCTGCAAAGTGCTGTTGAATAATTTGCCCTGGCAGGATTCACAACCAGGTGCCACATTCTGCAGAAGCCTCCCTTCTTCCTTCAGGAGGAGAACTCACTAAAAGAGTCCTCACAAATTGCAAGGGCCATGTTGCCAGCTTTATTCCAACTCACAGATGAAGGTTCTGCACCCTGAACAGTTCACACGGCAGCCGGGAAACAGGCATCATTGGATTTCCATGTTTTTCGATGGGTTTTTAACTGATCTCACCCACAATTGCTTCCCATCCGAGGGACTGACCAAGACCACACTTATGCAGGACCAAGCTAGACATGATGTGGGAGATCTATGTTTAGGGTCTCCATTAAAACACCCCCCCCACACACTGTGCTTCAGGACCCCTTAACTGGTGCTGGAGAAGGGCAGTCTAATCCTGCCCACACTTGATACCAAAGTTAGTGTTTAGCCCACAGAGAAAAATTTATTGGTACCCAAGTGAAACCTGCAAGCAGGCCCTCCCTCCTAGTGTAAACAGCAGCTTGGGGGGGGGGGGGAGGGTTAATCAGCAAAATGGCACAAGGGGGAAAGGGGGTTAATTTTCCTCCCACTCTGTTGTGATCCTGTCTAATCCTGTTTAATCCTTCCCTCCCTGTAGCTGCTATTATGGGTGGGGAGATGGTTTGCAGGGACATGGTACTGCATCTTGCTAAAGTCAATGCTTGGATGGGTGACCCCTTGGGAACACCACATTGGGCTGCATGATGGGGGGAAAGGCAAGATATATAACTGAAGGAAAAGAAAGAATCAAAATAAAACACACAGTGGGTAGATGGGAGGGATTGTCTAATGGAGTCTAGTTCCTAATGGGTTAAATTCTCAAGCCACCCACCAACACCTGCATCCTTTGGAAAGTCTAGGATGGTACTTATTTGCACATGCAAACACCTGCAGCTTGCATACACAAACCGGAGGACCTAGATGCAAATTGCGGAGCCCTGGAGAGCAAACTTTTGCAGTATGTTGGTGGGCAGATCCTACTTATACCAGTAATGAACGCCTTCTCCGATTGCTGATCTGGTACCGGTATGTACCCAGAACAACACCATCCATGCACAAAAGGAAAGGCTTAGGTCTGGCAGCAGTTGGGAACCCTGTTGATGAACTGCAACTCCCAACAGTGACAGCAAGCATGGCCAATGGGCCAAGCATTCCGAGGGCCAAAGGTTCCCCACATTTGGCTTAGGGGAACACCAAGGTTTATGCAAGAGCAAAGGGGGGGAACATTTTTAGGGGAAAAATTATTGCGAGGTACCCCGAAACATCACAATGAGGAGTCCCGAGTGTTGTTGGGTGGGGTGGGGTGGATACAAACAAACAAACAGGGTGAGGGGAAGGGGGAAAACAGAATGGAATACCCTCAAAGCTGGCAAGGTTGGCTGGCACCCTGAATATGAGCATTTCATAGTGCAACATTTTGTTGCACGCTGTTCTTCTAATCCCTGTGTGAGCTGCTTGGCTTTTAATCACTTCTACCCTAACAATTAATATGACTCCCTTGCAACCTAGTGTACTTAAATATTTTACAACAGAGGGTGCTGTTGAAATACATAAATTTGCATATGCTAATTTAGATGCAGAAGTGCAAATTTAAAACGACTCAGATTTACATTTCCCAGAAGGCAAGCTGATCAAGTTTCTTCTTCAAATCACCCCAAATATTTTTTTGAATTCATCTGCTCCCCACTCAGTTAGTTCCACGAATTTAATGCATAACTTCTGATTAACTTCCCACCCAGACGATCCAAGTGTTGCTCTAAAAATTGGCTTCTCTCCAGCTACTCCCACTCATTTATCACATCATTACCCTTTCTAAATTAATAAAAAATAAAAAATGAGACAAGGTTGCTGGTGATGTTCTTTCTTTTGGGGTGGTGGCAGAGTTACTTTAAAAGCCAATAGCTGATATTCTCCTGTTCTCCATATTGGGAGAGCCAGTGACTTAGCCTAACCTACCTCACAGGGTTGTGGTGAGGATACCATGGGGAAAGGAAAACCATGTACACCACCTTGAGTTCCATGGAGAAAAAAGTGGGATAGAAATGCAATGCAATGCAGTGCAGTGCAGTGCAATAAAATAAATTTGTGAAATGCACATTTCCACTTTCCTTCCAGGGATATTGTGCAGAAGGAAGCTATTCCCCCCCCCCCCTGCATATAGTGCACTGCAAAGGAAATGGAATCTTAATTTCCCTTCTTCCTATGGCCATTTTTGCTGCCATTCCATAACACAGTGTGCTGTGCAAAGAAGTACCAGCTCAATTCCCCATTTGCTTATGCTCAGGAGTTAGAAAAAGAGCCACCTTCACTGCACAGCTGATGAGTAGTGCTGTCAGTGGTGCTGACACTTGGCTCCCTCCTCTCAAAAGCAGGAACTACATGCAGATCAAAAGCCAGGCTCAAAATTCCCAGAGTTCCACCTTCTGCCCCCCCCACCCAATGATGTAGTGGAAGGGCAATACATGGGAACACAGCTCATGGGGGGTAGGGGTCCTTTTATCATCTGTCAGAGCACTAGGGTAATTGCCAGACTTTTCCTCTCTCTCTCTGGCAAGTGAACAAGGCGATATTCTGACAGGTTAGGAGAGGAAATTGAAAAATGAGAAATTACTCAATTTCTTCCTTTTGTCTTCAAGGCCATATCACTTTGATCAGCAATTAATTTTGGAAGAAGACTGCTGCCAGCAAGGAAATTGGTGTGTGGTGGGGGGGGAGCAGCAAGCCCGCCCACCCTAAGAGCCTGCTATTCAGTCCATTGGCCATATAGAACATCTCCGGTATGCTTATCTGTTGTCCAGTGTTGGTAACCATGAGGCCCTCAAAGGTCTAGATTTGACCCTCACATTTTTTTTATATATTTTTATTTTTTTACAATGGAAGAGCATTAAACATCTTCTAGGTCTGCCTTTGCTAGCTGAACACGACACCTCTGCCTCTTTATGCCACCTTCAATAACTATCCAGAAAAACAAACAGCCTGGCCTGCTCTTCTGGCAGAGGTTTGATCTGTAGGAATCAGCAGTGAGGCTTTTCAGAGCATGGAGTCAAGCGTTGTTGTTGTTGTTTAGACATTTAGTCGTGTCCGACTCTTCGTGACCCCATGGACCAGAGCATGCCAGGCACTCCTGTCTTCCACTACCTCCTGCAGTTTGATCAGACTCTAAAGTGACATCCTTCCCTTGCAGCCTGAAGTGGTAAAGTCCATTCTGCCCCTTCAGTATTCTGCCACCCCATTTTGCCACATGTACAGAGCAGCAGGCCTCAATAGGGCTTACTTCTGGATAAGCTAAGCATGGCCAAGAGGACGCTGCCACAACCCCCAGGCTCTGCTTGAAAAGAAAGCTGCTCATCTTCTGCTACTCTGCTTCTTCGGAAGGCAACAAAAGAGAGGGTCAAGAGGAATGCCCACATCCCTATGTACTTACTAAGCAACCTATTGCTGCAGTCAAGGAATGCTTTCCAAGGCTATGTACACTTTGGGGGTTTAAAATACAATGAGGTTGTTTCCTCCCCTGCTGCATTTTAAGTTCCATTTGCATGCTGTTGTACACAACAGAGAGAATAGCATCACCTGATGTGCATTACCTGCTTGGCTTCCGTGCCCCGGCTACCCCAGCACCTCCTGTTCATGAAGCTGTCATCTGCACATGTGCAATGACTGTCTCAAATGTACACACCACCGCTTAACTCTGAAGTGAATGGGGCTTATGCTGGTTCAAGGGGAAATGCACCAAATAGCGGTATTTCTCAAAGAACCCTAACCCTAACCCCCCATCTACTACAGGGTAGCTCTGCATTGTGGGTAACCGCAAATGGATTCAAAAGTTAGCAGTGGGAGTGCACTGAAGCCAGAGTAAATGCTTGGACTGCCTTTCATAAATTGTGTCAAAATCCTGCAATGCTGTAGTAGTGGATCAAATCACATGCAGACCAAAGGATAGCTCAGTCGGTAGAGCATGAGACTCTTAATCTCAGGGTCGTGGGTTCCATATTGGGCAAATGTGAGGGGTTGGACCAGATGACACTCATGGTCTCTTCCAACTCTACAATTCTAGATTGTTGTGGGTTTTGCGGAGGTGGGGGTCAGTCTGGATGATGCTTGGTGTCCCTTCCAGCCTATGGTCTCCTTTTCCGGTGGCACTGCCTTTTAAGCATGTTACCATATGTGGAGAATTGGGACACGTCTTCATACAAATGATGGGGGGAGCATCAAACATAAAGCACATGGACAAATGATACCCAGCTTCAATTCAGTAAACACTATACATGTATGGGGCCAGGTCAGGAAATACTGGTCCATATTATATGGAAGGGAGCAAGGTGACATACCTATCACCTCTGCTCATTCAGTGCACCTATCCTACCTCCAATGTCCCTCGATGTTCCTGTGGGGGTGTGATGTTAGAATACAGCTTTATGTATGTAAAATCCAACACATGAATAAGTTAATTTTGACCGATCAGTTTTGTGGATAAAATTCTGCCTCCATTGTACAGATCCTTCCTCTCAGGTGGGGGCCATGGCTCAGTGGTAGAGACAATCAAGACTCCAGGTCCAAACCCTGGCTTCTCAAGAGAAAAAGGATCAGACAGAAGGTGATGTAAAAGTCCTCTGCTCAACACCAGTCAAAGCCAGCCACAGGAGATAAAGCCAGGTTAGATGAAAAGGTAACCTGACTTCCGAAAGTAAGCTTCCTGTACTCCTCTTTTTCACACACACCCTTTGTTGCAAATCTGAGTTTCTCTGGAGTTTGACTTGCTTCTCTTCCTTAAACCCATTCCCACTTCAAAATCCACATGCCACCTTTTCCCTCTGGAGCACTCTGCCGTCTTCCCCAAAGTTCACAGAAACTCAGCTTTCTTGCTTGGACCTGACAGTCTAAACATCTTCCCCCCTATCCCTGTAGATCAGAGGGGGGGGGGAGCAAGAAAAAAGAATGGCGTTTTTCCAGTTTCTGAGCGAGCCACAGACCTGTTGCTACTAGCCTTGGCTTTAACGTCTGGAGGTTTTTGATGTTGTCTTGGCTTCATGCAGAGAAAGGAAGAGAGGGAGAAAACAGTTCACCAAGGGTTGCCAGTTACACCCTGGGATGGACAGCGCACCCTGGCAATTGTCAAAGGCACACACAGCTGGCTGCTCCCATGACCCTTGCCCCAACCCTCACCCCCCTAACCCCAGTTCACCCAGGGCCTCCCTCCTCCATTCCTAGCTGTGCACCTGCCCCCTTTTATATCCCAGACACCCTGCTGCAGCTGTTGTGTGTCTGTTATATACCCAGCTCCATGTTAAACTCATTTGAGTGGGGAGTGCAAGGGAAAGCATGTCGAAGGAATGATAAAATATTAAATCTACTACTAGCCGCAGGAAACTTAAGCTCAAGTCGACGCTTCTCTCCTGTCTTGTGAAAGCTGATACAGCAAAAACTTTTTTTTTTTTAAATCCAGCCTCCGAGACTCTCTCCTCCCTAGTAACAGCTGTCATTGGCTCATGGTCTCATAAGAAAGCCTATCAGTAGTTTATCAACTCATTCCTCATTACTTCAGCACAGATTTTTTTAAAACGGGCGTGAGGGAAGGGAAGAACAGAGAACTCTGGAACAACATAAGAACATTAGAAGAGCAACATAAGAACATTAGAAGACCCCTGCCAGACCCTCCAAGTGTCCCTATTTTCCAGGGACATTTCTGAATTTACAGTCATCCCGGTTTCTGCTTTGATCCTGGAATGCCCCGCTTTTCCTTAGGATGTCCCTATTTTCATCAGAGAAATGTCGGAGGGCATGCCGGGCTGGATCCAGCCAAAAATCACCTGGTCCAGCATCCTGCTTCCACTAATGGAATCAGGTAGTTGAAACCAGTCCCATGGATTTGTCTAATCCTCTTTGAAAGCCATCCAAGTTGGCGACCATCACAAACTCTTGTGGGGGCAAAATGCCATAGTTTTACTATGCCCTGTGTGAAGAAGGACTTCCTTTCATTTGGGTTCTAGGAAATGTGTCACCTTCCAGTGGGTTTGGGGATCTGGGTAGCAAACACTAATTGGGCCCCCTGAACTCGGCAATCCCTTGCATGCTTATCAAATCATGAGTCCTATTCCTCTCCGGGATGCTTCACACATCGCAGGCACCAAATACATGAAGTCAGAAGATGTGGCATGGAGTCTTGAGCAAAGGCTGAGTCAGATCCCTCTAACTCTGCATGGTCTATTCTGAGGCTAGGGTGACCTCTCCAAGGATACAGGCAACTCTGTGCTGCCTGACATCTTTCTTTGGGTGAAGATGCAGGGAGCAGGGAGAGAATTAGCTGACCAAGTGACCTTCTACATGCCAAGGATGTACTCAGGCCCAGAGCCACAGTCCCGTCTCTTTTGATGTGCATGCACATATGAAAAATGTAATGTGCAAATTGTCTGGAAAATTATAAGTGAATGAGTGCCACTTTTGTGTTGCATTAAATAGCAATTAATAAAAAAGAGGGGGAAATGTAATGTGCGAAAGGAGCCCACAGTGGGTCTTCCGGTGGAGAAACATGCCTAGGAAAGAGTGGGCTGCTAATTGCCTTCTCTCAGAAAAATAAAAACGCCTGTGTGATGTGGTGAGGGAAAAAAGTGGTGGAAAAAAGTGGTCACATTTCTAAAATAAAAATGGATAAATCCGGAACAGCCATATTAAATATGATTGCCATTTCATTTCTTCACTGTTGCATCAATTCCCCTGCAAGTAAGCCACATGGCCAAAGTCTCCCTTGGGAGGTTGTGGACTCTACTTCCTAAGAAGCTTTTAAGCAGAGGTTGGATGGCCATCTGTCAAGGATGCTTTAGTAGAGATTCCTGCATTGCAGGGGGTTGGACTAGATGTCCCCTGGGGTCCCTTCCAACTCTACAATTCTACGATTCAAATATTTGCTAGGAATATGACCACTCATCTGTATGAAGGATATACTGATCCTAGGAATATATGTGTGTTGCTGGCATGAATAATAAACAACACCTCTCCTTTTCTCTTTGTAGGTGATTTCATTGGCCTCTTTGAGAAAAAGGAATTCATGTTGGTTGGCTGTAGGTTTCTGAACTAGGCATGCAAATATCCACTAGCCAAGTGACTACCATATTTTCCCAGTGACCAGGAAGTATATCTGCTGGCATTCTATTCTCAAAAACATTGACCTTAATTGAGAAATAAAAATGGAAAAGACCTTGGCCATTTTGTTCCTGTTTCTTGGTTCCTTAGGAAACCACACCAATAATATAATTGTTATCACACAACCCATCTTTCTGTCAGTCATTATTTTCTATAATGCCGCTGTTGTTTCTGCATGTGGCCACCAGGGGATGCTTTTGTGGCAGCTGGATATTACTCTGCAAGCCTTCATTACTCAGGTAGGGTTGTGAGGGTGTGGCTGGTGTCTGAGGTTAACAACGTGTTCATTGGAATGACACAAGGAAGCTCGGTGGGAATTATGCTACTCCAAAAAGCTGGCAGGGAATGAGATGACTGGATGCCCTTCTCAAGAACTTCCAACAGGTGTACCATTCAAAACACAGGTAGGGGAATCAAATGATTGAATGCTCTCCCATCTTAAAAGAAGAACCACAAAGGCTAGCATATCAGGAAGAAGGACTATAACGCAGTCTTCCTCCTGATCTGCCAATGTTCTGCATGCAGGAAAGGCTTTTGAAACAAAACAGAACATGGATAAGTATTCAATTATATGAACCCCCCCCCCGCATTCCGATTTGGTTTGGTCTCAGGAAGAATGGGCCCTATTATCTTTCTGCTGCATGCCTTTCCGGAAGGACTCTGCCCCACCAACCTCATTCTGCAGTCTGCCAATGCCTACCTGCCTACTTTGGGGGGAAAGGCCATAGCTCAGAGCATCTGCTTGGTATGCCAGAAGGTTCACATCTCCATGTAGGGCTGAGAGAGACCTCCATCTGAAATCTTAGAGAGTCACAGCCATTCAGTATAGATATATGGACAATACAGAGCTAGATAGACCAACGGTCTGACCTGGCATATGGGAGCTGCCTATGACTGGATGCTTACAGATGATGGAAGCATAAGCATATAACCAAAGGATCAGAAAGGTAGCTGGGAAATGGCTGGCTGAAAAATAAATAACTAAATAAAAGCATCATAGTGGAAAGCAGCTGCAGGTAGGGTTGCTGTTTAATGGCTGGCAGAAGCTGAGCATGCGGTTCAGTGTGGGCACTCAGGATGTAAGCGGTCAAGTTGCCTTGGGCACAGGATGCTACCCTGGACCAGGTGGTGTGGTTAATTAACAACAGCATCCCATTGCATGCAGTGTCAATTAGAATGAGCAGGCACTTTCAGTGGGCTTGACCACGGCTTCACTCTACCTGACTTGGCAGTCATGCAATTTTATCAGTGGGCAAGGACAAGCAGAGGTGTAGTGATTAGTCCCTGTTTCCAAAAAGCTGTCTACTAGACTATTGTAAAGGTAAAGGTAAAGGGACCCCTGACCATTAGGTCCAGTCGCGGATGACTCTGGGGTTGCGGCGCTCATCTCGCTTTATTGGCCGAGAGCCGGCGTACAGCTTCCGGGTCATGTGGCCAGCATGACAAAGCCACTTCTGGCGAACCAGAGCAGCACACGGAAACGGCGTATACCTTCCCGCTCCAGCGGTACCTATTTATCTACTTGAACTTTGACGTGCTTTCGAACTGCTAGGTTGGCAGGAGCAGGGTCCGAGCAACGGGAGCTCACCCCGTCGCAGGGATTCGAACCGCCGACCTTCTGATCAGCAAGCCCTAGGCTCTGTGGTTTAACCCACAGCACCACCTGGGTCCTTCTAGACTATTCTAGCCCATCTCAAAGAGGAAACAGTCAGGGGAGAGAGAGAAGAAACCCCACTTTAAAACCAATAAGGGCAGAAGAACATTTAAGAACAGGGAAGAACCAACCATCTCTCCCCACCATTTATTATATACAGGCCTGACTTCCCCCCACTCTCTTCAGTTTCCTGCTCTGGGCCAATTTTGGTCATTGCCGGGACTGGCTTCCTAAGCGATTGCTCCTTGGATTTCTAGCCAACCTGGCAGAAGCCTTCAAGTTCAAGTCAAACTTCATTTTTCCTTTTCACCAGTTGCTTAGAAACATGCCTATGAAAATATACTTCTCTGTTCTCACACTCTACTGTTCTGGTGCCAAGAGCTTTTATTTTCCCTATGCCTTGCCCTCAGAAATTCCTGTATATATATATATGAAGCTCCTGCAGGCACACAGTTATGCCTGCAAGTCATCTGTTCCCAGCACATGCCCATCTCCAGAAAAAGGTGACTTGGGTATTATTTTCAGTGGCTGCTTTTTACATTATTGGATTAAAGTTTAACTAAGGAGCAAAATGAGGCTCCTAAGAAATTCACTGGCAGGTCTTGGAAACAGGAATGAGGTAGACAGCAAGAAAATGTCATTGCAGCCCCATCAGAGTGCTAGAGCAACACTTCTGCAGTACGACACACACCTAGGACCCACAGCACCCACCATGCCTGAAACTTTTAACTTAATGGCAAGTTTAGCAGTCATGCCAACAGTTCCTGATACGGTAATTTTACTCAGGGCTTTTTCCCCCAGCCAGAACTCACCAGAACTCAGTTCTGGCACCTCTCAGGTAGGTGCCATTGCCATTATAAGAGAACAAGGGAGGTGTTCCTAGTGAGTTCTCTTTTTCCAGAAAAATAGCGCTGAGAACTAACAAAGGTCTGTTTCTGATCAGTGTCCACCTTCTGACTCCAAAGTCCTCAAAAACCGTCACCCTTTAACCTACAAGCCTCCGGCAGCCTAATAAGTAGGTTCATGGCCAATCCACTGGGAGTAGTTGAGCTGCCATTTTTAGGCCTCTCTCTCCCCTTTTCTCTCCATCTCCTTTTGATTCCACCCCTTTTTAGAGTTGGGAAGTGCAACTGAGATAAAACTTGCAAGAAACTTCAAGTTACTTTTAAGAAAAGTTTTAAAAAAGCAGTAGTCCATTCATATTGACTAGGAATGGCCTGCTATAAACTTGTAGACTGGACACGACCCACCAATCATCACACTTCCTTGCTGGTCTCCAGGAGATCAGCTGCTGGATGGCAAGGACTTTAGCCCTCCCCCCTCCCCAGGAAACAAAAAATAATTATATAATGGCTGCACACATGAGAGGGAGAGGCCACATTTAGATCCAACACTGTTTGGGTTTTTGTGCGTAAGGCTGCTGCTGCGGGCTAATCTGAGACTTTATTACAATGCCCAACAACCCCTGGTTTATTTGTGCATCAAGCGACATACTTTGAGCCCCAGGACTGCTGTCTGAAGAGCAGAGTGGCCCCCAAGAATTCAGAAGTTGGCTATTCCTCTTACAGACAATTTTGGAGCACCTGCTGTACAGCTGGATCCGAAAGCGTGAGAGAAGGGGGAGGGGTGAGAAAGGGGGACGGAAAGAGGAAAAACGCTCAGGCACGTTCAGACTAAATGAAAAAGTCAAACTGTTGCTGGTCTCATCTGTCTGTAAGTGGCACTGTTGCAACTCCAAAGGAAGAGCAGAGTGTATTGCTCTGCATGCTGCCGTATTTGCACTGAACCATATTGTTCGTATTACTGACCAAACACACACACACACACACACACACACACACACACACACACACACACTGTAGATGACGTGCAATGGGGATATTCCACATAGTTTTAGTGTGAGTGGATTGTTACAGAGTTTACTGGGTTCCAAGACAGGAAATCAAGTCGTATCTCCTCCTCCTCCTCACCTAACAGACTAGTTCCACTTTATGGAATGATCCAAGCAAAATGCCTTCGCTTTTCACCTCTTCCAAATGAAGCACCTGACATTTTGGAAACATTTGTTTTTGTTTTCTTAAGGATATTTTCACTCCGCTGGATGAGATGACAACCCAAAGCCAGCAAATGCTTTCAAGCAGCAGCAGGAAAAGGCAACGGCTCTCTGTGGGGGGGGGGGAGGGGAGTGGAGTTGTCATAAAAGCAGGAAGATTTATGGGGTGTTGGGAAGGAGAAGTTGTAACTGCAAATCTTCACTGTATGGATGCAACAGGGATGCTGGCAGAAAGCAGATGCCTGGTGTTTTGTTTTGTTTTTCTTTTGCAGAAGATGGAAAGAGGAGGGGGGGCAAATCAGTGGCCTTTTGGGGAGAGAGAATGTTCTCTTTTGCATCCAGGTGTGCAAAAAAGAAGGAATGGCTCAAATGGAATACAGGTTAGGAAATGCTGGCTTCTTCACCCCTCTAAAATGTATATCAAAGCTCCCTGTTCAAAAGTATTCTTTTCTTCGGCATTTTTTGTTACTGTATTGCACCTGCTCCTTTCTATGCCCCATCAAAACATTCAGATGCACCACAAGGGAAAAGCCACTCTCAAGTTTGGACGGAGATGGGACTGGGCTGCACTCACAAGGTATGGAGCCTAAACTGAACGGGACTTGATGGGGTGCATCTGTCTGAGTGCTCTTGCCACATAGATGCAGAGCATTAAAAATAAAGCCAGAGAAGATAGACTGCTACTAAAATGTGGAAGGGACCAAAGGAGGAGGTAGGAGTGTGAAAGGTGGTGGTGTGAAGCGATGGTCGAGGAGGCAACAGGTGAGGTGGAAAATTCATCTGAGTGAGAAACCAGGCATGTAATAATAAGGATGGGGGGGGGGACTTATGCAATGGGAGATATGCAGGCTTGGGGAGGGGGAGAGTGACCAGGTGAGAGTTGGGTAAAGAAGGAAAACACACTTGCAGGTGAAGCAAGGTTAAGATGCGCTGCAAGGGAGGAACATAGGGCAGCACTGTGGAGGTTGCACAGGTTTATGTGTCATGGAAGGTAAGGGAGGTGCAAGTGAGCGGGGTGGGGTGGGGGTGACCTGGGCGTAATCGGATTGGAAAGGTGACCTGATGGGATAGGTGGTGCATCCGAGGAGACAGCAGGGGAAGATGTTCAGAGGGCGCTTAGAGAGCATGGCAGGCGGCGGACGGGGATGTGCGGAGGCAAGAGAGTGGAGCGAAATGAAGAGGTGCCCTGTGACCGCCCTCAAAAGCCAAGGGCCAGGGGCAGGACTCACCGTTTTTGGCTTGCTCCCTGTAGCTCTTCTCGTTGAGGCAGACCCCTCGGCCGTGCAGCAGGGCGTGCAAGGGCTTCTCCTCCCCTTGGCGCGGCAGGCAGCGCATGCCCTGGGCACAGCGCTCGGTGTACACCCCGCAAGACTGCCCTTCAGCCAGGGCGCAGGTCATGCAGCATCCACAGCCGGGCTCCTTCACCAACTCGCAGCCCACCGGGCTGGGAGGGCACATGGAAAGGGCTTTTTCATCACAAAGTTCACAGTGCACAAAGGAGCCCAGCCCTTGGGACAGCCCCAGGCAGAGGCACAGGAGCAAAACTTGGGTCAGGAGCATCTTCAAGGCACAGGCAGGCATGCAGCGAGGCAGGCACCCAAGGCAATATCGATTGTCCTCTTTTTATTTCTTTTGCAAAAATGTTTTTTTCTATATATATATATATAAAAAATAGGAAAATAATCTTTTTCAAAAAAGAAAAGGAAAAAAAAAGTGTCTCCTTCCTTAGATTCCAAAAGAGCTTTTCCACCTCAGAAATGATTCAGGATCGGAATGCAAAAAACAAAACCTGGCTGTCAAAATCTGCAGTTGCAAGAATTACGCATGCAACAGGTTGGAAATGGGGAGGGTGGGTTGGGGAGTCAAGGAGGGAGGGGGGGAGAGAAGAGCCAGGAGAGCTTTGGTGAAGCTGCACACCGAGAGGTATAAAAATAATAATAATAATCCACAGGCTTCACTCAAAAAAAGCAACGTCTGCAAGAGAGGCTGGGGAGGAAGCAGAGAAGGGAATCAGCTTCTTTTCGACTGTCCTGATATTATCTGCAGCAAATGAAAAAACGCCTGGAGAGAAGTAGCATAAAAGCAGGTAGAGCTGGGCTTTGTCAAGAAGAGATTTAGCATGGGACTGGCTGCAATTTCTTTTTCCTCCCCCCTTATCCTCCTCTTCCTAGATTGGGTTAAGAACAACAAAGAGGTTTTCTGTAAAAGTTGGAGGATTTCTACAAAGTCGGCAGTAGAAAGAGAACGAAGGAGGGAGGAGGGGGAAAAAAGAAGGAAAAAAAAAAAAGAATTCCACTTTGTAGATCTCCCAACACTTTTCCCCTGGAGAAGTTTCTAAAGAGACTGAATAGTGCCGAGCAGGCATGTCTTTTAAATAGACTGCCCCTGGCTGCCTGCCAGCCCCTCGCTGCAATCTGAGATCCCAATGACACCTCAGCCTGAATGGGTGCCAGGAACCAGGGCAAGATCAGTGCACACTCCAAATGTGTGTGGGGGTGGGCTGTGCAGCTTCTGACTTCTAGGCTTCCAAAGCCCTTGGCAATGATCAGCAACATTATTGTTTGCAGACACACACACACACACACACCACCCCAAAGGCATCCAATTGCCTCACTTATACCGGACAAGAAGGAATAAAGTTCTCTATGCTCTAGACTGCAGGGAAAAGTGGAAAAAACTCAGCAGTTTCTGGGCTAAATTGGTGTCATGTTTTTGTTTTATTAAATGCCCAAGGCTATAACCATGTGTGCGCACCATGATTTGGGAGCTAGCCTCAGTGGGGCTTCGGATCTGAGTAACTCTGCATTGGCACAAGGGTACATGCGGAGTTGCCAACTTTTTTATTGATCCCTGCTCCTGTGCACTTAGCAGCAGCTCAATATGGAACTGCTGCTGCCTAGCAGACCCCATCAAAAATCTTTACCTGGTGATTGCTGAATGGTAGCTGGCCAGGCATCGTTTCTGCTCAGCTGGCAACACTCACTACACAAGTGTTGCCTTGTGGTATCTCCCATCACCTTAATCACCATGGTCTCTTCCATGCCAAAGAGCGTTCATGAAATCAGGCTCGTATACAGAGTGTGGGTTATCGCAGCCTAGTGTGGCTCCTTTTGTGTATAATCTGACATTTCGCAGTTGAGAGGCATCGTTCCAGGCCCCAGGAGCTGTTTGCAGGATTAGGCTGACAATTCCGTTACTGTGCACCGCGCCTGCAGGTTTTAACATGGCAGGTGCCCATTTGCATGACATCACCGCTGCAGGGCGATAACCTGCGTGGAGTTGCAGCGCCTGGTTTGTTCAGCGAGGCTCTCCGCCAGCATGTATTGTGTGTGTGTCTGACAAAAGCTTCTTACCTCTCAAACACCAATTGCTTAAGCAAACCCAGAGCATGAGCTAAGCCAAACAAACCAGCCAAAGCAGGGAACCTAAACAGAAACCAGAAACAAAGTTAGCTGCATCATCAGAGGGCTTTTGCCACATCAAAGAGCCACCCTTTATGGACTGTCAAGCATCCTTAATTCTTCTACCCTTCCCAGTGCTCTTCTGACCTGTTACCTTGAAACACATTTTTTTTAAAAACCATGTCAGGAAAGAAAAAGTTTTTCCTCTTGTGTGTTATAGAATCAATGACCTTCTCTTATTTTCATGGGTGCTGAAAGGCCGCAAACTGTCAAGTTGCCAGTGGCTGGGATGGGCATGTCTGCCACCACCCTTCCCAGTAGCCTCAAACGCGAACATGGCTTTTGAATAAAACACAGGCGATATGGAACCACAGCCTGACGTTCTGAAATTTCCCCTTCTGCATATCGTAACCACTAAGAAGTCGGTGTTTCCTTC
This sequence comes from Darevskia mixta, assembly GCA_034641385.1. Taxonomy (NCBI): domain Eukaryota; kingdom Metazoa; phylum Chordata; class Lepidosauria; order Squamata; family Lacertidae; genus Darevskia; species Darevskia mixta. Next base: position 5,144,434 of record JAWWNH010000001.1, on the reverse strand, counting down.
CAACAAAGGAAAGCAGCAGGGTAGGGTGGGTGGGTGGGTGGGAGAGGGGGCTATGACTGAGAGCAACCTGTCCATTTTCATTGGAGATTCTCAAGGAGCGACCGGGCCTCTCCTCTTCCTCTTCCAGGTGGATTTCAGTTCTCCCGACTGTGGTGAAAATGCCTGCATTGCATTGCTTTTGCCACTAGAATGCACCCTTATCTATGATAAGTCCTTGAGCCTGCTTCTTAAAGAAAAAATAAAAAAATTAACCCCTTTCTGACGTTGCTTGAATGTTTTTAGTGCTGGCTACTTAATGCCTTACATTTCCTCTCTTGACACCAAACAGAGGGAGTCCAGAGACAGACAGACAGACAGACAGACAGAGAGAGAGAGAGAGAGAGAGAGAGAGAGAGACCCTAGAGAGATCTGTTTCTCAAATGTCCAAGAGCATCACCAAATACTCTTTTAAGTAAAGAATCTGACTGCTGGGAAATTTGCAGAAGCTCATTGAATGGTTCCCATTGAAGCTCCCCATTGATGGTTAACTTAAATATGGGATTCACAGCCTTTTTTCTCCGCTGGCAGAGCTGGTGAGTCTTTAGCCACTGTGTGACAGGTGAAAATCCAACAGATGCAACTTTATCCAAAGATGCATTGCAATGTTTGTGTATGGGAACTGTATTGAGGGCAAAATGCACCCTCCACCCTGGACATTGGCTGGGTTAGTTCTCACTAACAAATCTCCCACAGAGCTTATTTTACAACCCCTAATTTCACCCCCAAATTTATAGTATGCAATCCCTCCCTCTAAACATTCTCCACTGGTGACACTAGTAGTTCTGCTGTGCACCAGGTGCTGTCTCCTCAGAAGCATGCCCCACTTGTGAGCAGGTCTACACCGTACATTGAAAGCACACTTAAATCACACTGTTTCCCACAAAGGATCCTGGGAACTGTAGTCCACTCCTCACAGAGCTCCAGTTCCCAGCATTCTTAACAAACTGCAGCTTCCTGTATTCTTTGACGGAAGCCATGTGCTTTAGATGTATGTTGTGGATCTGACCAACAGAGCTTACATCTTGGGAAGTGTGTTTAGACTTGAAGCTTCATTTATCCTCATAAAATCCTGGAAGATTATTCATATTCCATTATTTGCAGATGTGGCTGACTGTAACTTTTTCAAAGCCAGCAAAAGAGTTCCTGGATGAGTAGAGATTTGAAAAAAACCCTCACTTTGCCTGGCACTAGGAAGGGACAGCCTGGTCTGCTCTTGTGTCTCTAATGCAGAAACCGGCAAAAGAAACTTTTCATGGCACAAGGGTAACATGACCATTTACTAATGTCTGCAAATCAAGCTGCTTGAGAAAGGCACAGGAGCAGGGGACATTTTAAAAGTTGGCAGTCCTGCCCTGGTCCTAGGCTTTTGCAATTAGGGATGGGGAAGAATTTCACTTGACCCATGTTTTTAAACAAAGTGACCTGAATTTGCACTTCTAATAAATGGATTGGAATGTAACTATTCCTTGGATTTCATGCTTCTCCAACTTTTGTGTCATGACTCTTGCCCTAAAAAGCTGCATCTTAGGATAGAATACAGTCAGAAATATGTGCATTGAGATAAAATATGTTTTAAAATGCATATTATTTTGTGTTATACAGTGGTACCTTGGTTTATGAACTTAATCCGTTCCCGAAGTCTGTTCTTAAACCAAAGCATTCTTAAACCAAGGCGTGCTTTCCCATAGCAGCGGAGGACTCAATTTACAAATGGAACACACTCAACAGGAAGCGAAACATGTTCTTATTCCAAGGCAAAGTTCACAAACCAAAACACCTACTTCTGGGTTTGCAGCGTTCTTAATCCAAGTTGTTCATAAACTAAGCTGTTCTTAAACCAAGGTACCACTGTATACATGTGTGTATATGTGTGTTTATGTACAACTCTAAATATATATTTCAGTCTGACTTCTCATACAGAGCTTTTTTTAAACACACACACACACACACACACACACACACACACACACACACACACGGGACAGAACAGAGTTGGGAATATCACACAGGTGAAATTGAGATGGACTGGAAGAAATAGACTTGAGTACAATTTGTGGCTAAGTGATCCTGCTCACCACTTGTGATGGGAACGAGCCCATCAGTGCCCATCTGCTCTCTTTGTCAAATTTGCTTCTCTCGCCAGTAGCGAAGAAGCAGTTTTGCTTTAAAACAGCAGAAACAAGAAACTGGTTTGCAACCAATTAGCTTCTGTTAGCCGTAATAGAATTTACTCCTAACAAGGATCTTATTTTTCTGGCATTGCTTGTATTCTCTCTGTACCAGCTGCTAAATGGTTGTCTTAAGTTCTCTCTCATGCCATTTACGAAAGGGAGGGAGGAGCAACGGAGAGGAACTATCCAACTACCAGCTTGTCTCCAAATTTCTTCTTCAGGTTAGTTACAGGAGCCTCTGGTGTGGTCCAGCTTCAGAACCTCTTGGATGACCCTGAGCATCTGGATACATTTCAGCTTGGGTTCCAACCAGCTTGAAGGACTGTCTTGGTTGCCCCGGTGTCAGGCTTCAGGGAATTGGCTCCCTCCCCCCTTTGGCAGTAGATATGCAGAACAATGGAAAGGAGTCTTCTTACCAGTTAGAAACTTTAATGATCACAGTGAGAGAACAAAGAATCTATTTCCTAGGAATGAAGGTGTTCCCAATTAAGGGTTCCATCCACTTCCTCCCTAGTCACCCACGTCACTTCCGCATCTTGCAACCTGATCTGCAACCACTGTGCTTTCTGTGCTGCCACCTTATGTGCTCTTCTTGACCTTGGGCTCAGTGGGTGAACACTTTCCAGAGAAAGTGAGTCTGTTAACTCTCTCTCTCCCAGTTCTTCTTCTCTTAGCTGTTCCCCATCCAGTACTTCCCAGCTTCTGCCTTCTAAACTATGTCCCTCTGTAAACCACTGTTCCAAATCTATACTGTCCTCCTGCTACTGGGAAGATTCAGGATCCTGACCAGGAGCAGGGGGAGGGCGAGGGGGAGGGGGAGGCTCCCACCATTCCTCCTCAGTGCAGCCCTTCTCAGCACAGTCCCTGTGCAGCTTTATGAGTTTCTGGGCATGAGCAGCCACCGCACGGACGGCGGGTGCGCCCGGCCCAGCAGCCCTGACGGACTGCGCAAGTGCAGCAGTCCACACGGACTGCACATGTGCGGACATGCACAGTCCATGCTGGATGCCGCACTTGCACAGTCTGTCCGGACTCCCAAGCCGACGCCTGGCACCCCTTCCAGGCGGTGACTTGGGAGTCACGGGGTGGTGGCGCCGAGTGTCACCCCCCTCCAGTGTGGAACCCGGGACGCTCCGCCCCCAACGCTCCTCCCTTGCTATGCCACAGATGGTGGTGCCTGGGTTTTGGGATGCTTTCTGCAAAGGGGGCCACATTCTCTTCTTCTTTTTCTCCAGGCAAAAGTGACAGCTATCTTGTTTATGTAACTGCCTTTGAAGGAGGCAGCAGATAGATGGCTTTCAGAGGTTGTTTGCTGCTTTATATTTCTGTGCTTTCATTTATTATATTTCTGATTGGTATATTCTACTTCTGTGATTTGAATGTTTGGCTTCTGCTAGCTAATATGGCCACTTTTTAAGTGAGAATTTAGAACAGAAATATTTAATGACATAGGCAAATAGATGAAATGCCCATGTTGTGGATAGCTAGTCTGTTTTAAATCGGCGTTCTGCTACAGCTGGCTTCTAATATGACTATATATACCATGTTAGTGCACTGTTGTCTTATAATAGTTTGTTTTAATTGCACGCTGCTTCGAGCATTTCTTTTAATAGAAATGTTGCCTATAAGGTTTTTAAAAATAAAAGATGATGGGTGGGTTTTTCGTTTGTTCTTGTTGTAAGATAGGCACTTACATTCATATAATCATTATATGCCATGGCAGCTTGGTCTTAGCAGACAGCAGCCAAATTGGATGCAATTTAGGGCACTCAATAGTTTGCAATTAGCCCCCTCCCCCTGCTGCAAAAGCTGCTCCTGAGCGTTGGGTGGTCACTTACACATCACCTCCCTCAAAAGAGGTTGCAGATCTCATGCAAATTTTATGCAAACCTGCTAATTTACATACACTGGCTAATTTACACATATAGGTGCACACATGTAGACATTGGCAACCTCACAATTAGACTCCTGCAATGTGTGGTATGTGGGACTAGCCTTGCATCTGGTTTGGACACTGCAGCCAGTCCAAAATGCAGTTGCCAGGGTGCTGTGTGGGACACCCAGCTTTATACAAGTTACACCAGTGTTGAAGGAGGTGCAGCGGCTGCCTATTAGCTACCGAGTGAAGATCCATGTTTTTGTTTATATTTAAAGCTGTATACAGTTTCAGACCAAGATGCCCAGCAGGCTGTTTCCCAGTACAGAACAAGCCGATCTAAGCTCTTCCCAGGAGGCCTCACAGGTTGTCCCAGCAGGACCAGCCAATGACAGTGCAGAAGCGGACCTTCTCAGCAACAGCACCCACCTTCGGGGATGCCTCTGCTGTTGTAATTCGTGAGGCAGAGACAATAATGACATTTTAAATACCTCTTTAAAAACTCAAGTATTTACTCATATTTTCCTGGACTCTGACTCTAAATTTTAATGGATTTTTTTTTTTTGCTTTAGTTTAACTTACAATATAAAGTTGGATTTTGTTTTTAATCTCATTTTTGGTTTGGTATTTAGGAAATTGTACTGAATGTTGTGTTTTTATTGTTTTTATGTAAACCACAGAGATTTTTTAAAAAATGTATTAAGCAGCATATTTTTTTAAAAAAAATAAACACCACCACCATGCTATAAATAGAAATGCAACACTTATCACCATAGTGGGGGACGACTGTGGCTGGGTGACTCACATACCTGCTCAGTCCTCTGTCTAAGTGTCATCTATGGATGGGCAACTTCAAGGCCCCTGCACTTTTATCTTTAAACCAGACTTTGACCAGACAGCCTCTCAAAATGGAGGACTGCTTTCCAAAGAAGGACACAGGGCCACCCTGACAATCACCCACTTTTTTGCTATGAGACCCTCCCCTTCTTAGCCCACCCAAGCAGCTGAACCCCAGCAGGGGTGGGGTGAGTCACCCCATGGCTCAGAAACCATAGAGATGCCACTGTCATTGTTATCATCATTTGGTCTGAAAGGTCCCGCCTCTCCCTCTCTGAGAGTTCTCTTGAGAGCCAGTGTGGTGTATTGGTTAAGAGCGGTAGACTCGTAATCTGGTGAACCGGGTTCGCGTCTCCGCTCCTCCACATGCAGCTGCTGGGTGACCTTGGGCTAGTCATGCTTCTTTGAAGTCTCTCAACCCCACTCACCTCACAGTGTTTGTTGTGGGGGAGGAAGGGAAAGGAGAATGTTAGCCGCTTTGAGACTCCTTCGGGTAGTGATAAAGCGGGATATCAAATCCAAACTCTTCTTCTTCTTCTTCTTCAATAGGCAGAGAAAAGGGAATGGGACGATGTTGAAGGAATAAAGGAGAAGATGGCAACAAGCTTTAATGAGTGTGCCATAAACCTAAGCTGAGGCACTCTGTGGCATTCAAACAGGTCTATGCAAATTCTTGGCAGTAGAACCCCTCTGTGACTGAAAGCAACAGAGCAGGTGATTTGTTTGTGGGGAGGTTTGATGGTGTTAGAAACATCCGCAGCATACCTATAAATCTTCTACAACTTCAAAGAAGTCATGACTTCCCTTACTGTAGCACCAATAATGGGGAAACTAGCTTATCAATGTGCTTTCGGCTATGTAGCTATATATCCTTCGGGATATCAAATCCAAACTCTTCTTCTTCTTCTTTATACCAGATTTGGACCAGCCCACCTTCCAAACTGAAGACTGTTGTCCGTAAAGTGGGAAGGACACATGGTCACTCTGCTGAGTCTGTGTCTCCCTCTAGAATAGCATGGATATGGCATGGAGGTCAGCAGTAGGGATAGAGCATATATCTTCCAAACAGTTTAGCTTGACATGTGTATTCTGGCGCCACTTGACACATCACAGTTATGTCAGGTATTCAGAAAGGCTAATGGATGACTCATGGATTAGCGAATGCTAAAACGAAGAAGAAGGGGTGTGTGTGTGTGCCCTGACTTGTATAAGCAGAAGCACTTTCCACTAAGGCAAAGCCACCATTGGATACAATCCAAAGGCAACCTTGGCTCCTACTTTTGTTATATTCCCTGCACCCCTCTCTATCTCTGTCTAATTTCTCAGGGAAGAGCATATGGAGTTTGCTTTCAAATTAGCCACAGGCTTCAAGTCCAGCCTAGATGCTTCCACAATCCTTAACTTTGCTTGCCACCTTGGCAAACATGAGAAAAGAAGCCAGGACTCTCTCTTCAAGGGACCAGAGGGAACATTGAGGTGGTGGTGGAATGGGTGCACAGTGCAGAGGGCTACAGACCAATCCAGAATTTGTCTCATTTTAATCTATCTATCTATCTATCTATCTATCTATCTATCTATCTATCTATCTATCATCTATCTATCTATCATCTATCTATGGAACTGGAAAGGAAGTGAGAGATATCCTGTTTGTTGAAGCACCTATTGTCCTTTGACTGTTTCCAGTTTATAGAAAGTTGAAACTGCTAATATGGGCTGCATACACAAGTAATGAAACCCAAGGCTGCTGGTTCAGTGTGCTGGTGTGCACAGCCCCATAGTTTCCACTTCGACCTTCCTGAGCAGAAGAAACAAGCTAGAAAGCCACAGTTAAGCTCAGCTTGCTGTGATATCCAAAAGAGGGCTTGGGGTTACCAAACAAGCCAGGATCCATAAGCCAGCAACAAACCATGGTGATCTGGGCTTGTTATAATAATAATAATAATAATAAATTTTTATTTAGCCAAGACCGGGCTCAGGGTGGCTAACACCAGGCATAAAAACAATTGATTAAAATACAACTTAAAAACAGAATTAAAATACAACATTAAAGTGCAGCCTCATTTCAGTAGAAACTCAAATAAAAAACTGTTGGGGAAGAAAGCATCAAATCTTCACCAAGGCCAACTATCCAAACTGATCCTACGTGGGTCAGAAAAAGCCAGGGAAGTCCCCAAATAGGAGTTCCATCACAGAAGGAAAAGGAAAGAGGGGGAGGGGATCAAGTTGGATCCAGGCCAAAGGCCAGGTGTCTTACAGGCCCCGTGGAAAGAAATCAGATCCTGCAGGGCCCTGGTCTCATGAGACAGGGCGTTCCACCAGGTTGGAGCCAGTGTTGAAAAGGCCCTGGCTCTGGTTGAGGGAGAAACAACCCAGGATCCTGGGTTGGGATGTCACAACAAGCCAAGTTTAATTGCTGCTTCTCATTTTGCTTCCCCAATTCACTCTGTGGAAGGAACAAATCTGGAGTAAGCAGGCTGCAACCATCAGTACGCTGCTCTTTCCTGATAAACGGCGATAAGCTAACAACACAAGGCTATTGGGACATGACAATGTGGCCTCCATTCACCATTATTTCCCCCTCGATGACAATTTATTCATCTTGTGACCTTAAAAAGGTAGATTTGTGAGGTTCCTGGGACAAGGTATGAGATTCTGCATTCTGCATTCAGCATACTCTGTATCACAGATGGTCTGTTCATTGCTGTAGCTATGGGTAAATGGCTGATGTTCAGTACACCTCATCTGCTCCGGGCTCCACGACTAACTCCAGGCTGTAATGCATGAAAGTGTTAGCTTTTCAAACTTGAGATGAAGGGCTAGAGCATATGTCTTCTAGACTGTTTGGCCTGGTTTGTGTACTCTGGTGCCACTGGACACATCACACTCATTGTGGGGCACCTGGACAGGCCAATGGATGACTCACGGATAAAGAACTGACTTTATCTGGAAGGGATTCTGTCCAGTTAGCTTGGTAAAGGGAAAAAATAATAATAAATCCACATTTTAAAAGGTTTTGCTAAGGAAACTTAAATTTTACAAGCTCAAAGAAAAAGGAAGAATAAGTTTTCGTGCAATTAGAAAGAATGGCAAGGATTAAAGTGCCCTGGGGATTTATATTTCTCCACCCTGAGATGCCAGAGCAGAATGCCAATGTGTGTTGGTGAAAGAAGGCATGAGGATAAGAGAAAATAAATAAGAAAATGGCTTGGCCAACTGGAATCAGTTAGCTAAGCTTGATGAATGGGCAAAAAGAAAGCAAACAAAATGGTATTTAATTTCTTTCCTTTTGGGATTCTTAATGAATGTTTTAAGGTGCTTCATATATAGAGCATCCTCCTTTTACCCAGAGATGAGCAACAGCTGGAGGGCAGTGTGTTGGCTAGCATCCCTGACCACTGGCCATGCTGGCAGTGGCTGATGGGAGTTGGAGTCTAGCAACATCTGTAGAGCATCACGACGGCCACTCTTGTTCTTACCAGTGAATGCATGTTGTGAGAGATGTAGCCAAAATATAAAGTCCATTAGGTCCAGGTCATATTTAAAGGATATCAAATTAATGTGACACCCCCCCCATCTGCAAACTAAGGAACACAGATCATTTATTGTTTTGAAGGTCATCAGAAGTGTATGCAGACAGTTATTTATATGAAGCAATGGGAGCAATTTCCTCCTTATCGCTACACTGATTGCTGTGATCCAGCATTAGCAGTTGTTTATAACTATACAAGAGTCATGGAAAGGGTGAGGAAATTATATAATTTCCCTGATTGCAGCCACTTCCCCATGTCCCTTGCAAGTCAAGGGAATGGTCAAGATATTTGGACCAGATCACACAAGCAGCTTCTGGCCTAGTCCAGTTGAACTCCTAAATGAAAAGCTAACAGCGACAACAGCAGACTGGAGCATGGCTGAAAATGAAAGGTAGCTTTGCATTGTTTTATATGGACCACCTGAAAGGGTTAACTTGAGGCTTGCGTCAATATGTGAATAATGTCTTACCGCAGTGTACACATGTCTATTGCAAGGCAGACAGCCATACTTCTTAGGGGCTACTTCTGACTTTCTGGTTATAGCTTCCAGCGCCACAAAAACTGGTTTGACCAGAGATCATAATGGGATTTATACACACAAATGAACGTGTGCTATTGGCAACGGCTGCTCTGCAACGCTGTGTCCAGATCTCTGAAAATGCTTCAGGCTAATCCATCTGATTAAGAGTGAATAGCTAGTCCTGTTCTAGGAGGAGTAACGGGATGGGAATGTGGGGAGGTGAGCGTCTTGCTGCCAATAGCATGGGATAGTGACTCAGGGAAGAGCTGCATTTCCCAGGTTTGCAAATATTACGCATCCAGCCCTGGGAAACTGGAGTGTCCATGCGATAGAAACATAGCTTGGAGGGAAAGACCTCTAGACATACAGATGGTTAACACCTTTGCATTTATTGATTGCCCAGAAAGGTCTTAAAATGCATTCTTTGAATTGCACAGATGCACAGAGCAATTTATATGGGCTGTGATGCAAAGCTGAAGAGGTTTTCTGATGTGTGCATGGTGCTCCAGGTGTGCAGGGATAACCCTTTGATCTGCACACTTGTTCCCAAAATGCATCCTGCGTGAGGGGAGCTACTTCCGCTTCCTTGGAGCTCTGGGTCCACATATGTAGGTACCAACCTGCAGGATTAGTACAAACATCTCATAAAACTATCATCAGGAATGAGCCTGTTCTTTGCAGAGGGGAAAAAAAAGAGATAGCTCTTCAATTTAGATATGGGATCAATTGAACAATTGCAAAGATGTCTCCAATAATCCTCTTTACACCCTGGTTGAAAAAGCAGCATGCAATTTTCCTGACCATACACATTTTGCTTGCTATTTAAAAAAGCATAAAGCATTCTCGCATTCTAGAAAGGACAGTGCCTTTCACCGTCCCCCCCTCTTATTATTATATGCTTGAAGCAAACTTGAAAATATCTGCCTGCTGCAAGCCTTCCCTTTGCAAAACTGGAGCATGCATAGGACTTTCTTAGTGCAATGGTGATGCCGAGAGCTAGGGGGCATAGTGGATTCACAACTGCTGCAGCCCAGTTCTCGTTCAACCTCCCTGCACTATGGTAAATCCAATTAGGTCTCCACAAAGCTGTGTTCTGCATGGCTACAAGCAAACGCAGCAGAGCAAGCTGTGATGAAGACAGCAACAGTGCTTGGGTTACTTAATGTGTCTCCTGAGAGGTATCAGCTTTATTGCTACATGCATAATTAGATTCCTCCAATATTCGATCAATGTGTACACACTGATGTTTGTGCTTACTTGCACCATGGGATCACTTCACCCACTGTTCACTGTGCAGTTTGGACTCTCACGCAAGTAAAGAAAACAAGCAAACCAGTGGGAGTTATTTTATTTCTCTTTTAACTCATTCTTAGAATGAAAGATAGGAAATGGGGATTCTTTTGACCCAGTACTCTGTTGGTAGAATGTGAGAAGTAACTGTATACTTCACTGAGGAAAGAGAATACCCATCTTTTCTTGGAGACAGTGCCACCATCTTTACTAGATCTATTGTTCAACAGACCTATTCCCAATATTACGTCACAGTGCTGTCTTTAGGCCTACTGTGCAAGGGAATCAAAGCATGCTCAAACACAAAGGGTTTGAGCATGCTTTCTGAAGAAGTGTGCATGCACACGAAAGCTCATACCAAGAACAAACTTAGTTGGTCTCTAAGGTGCTACTGGAAGGATTTTTTGTTATTTTTTATTTTGTTTTAACTATGTTTTACTGAGAGTTCCTCCCAATGTTTAGTCAGAATCTCCTTTCTGGTAATTTTGGTTTAAGCCAGTGATGGCTAACCTTGACACCCCAGATGTTTTGGAACTACAACTCCCATCATCCCTAGCTAACAGGATCAGTGGTCAGGGATGATGGGAGTTGTAGTCCCAAAACATCTGGAGTGTCAAGGTTAGCCATCACTGGTTTAAGCCCTACCTTCCAGAGCAGGAGAAAACAAGCCTCCTCCAAGCCCTTCAGATCTTTCAAGATGCCTATCATATCTCTTCTCAGTCTCTTTTCCAGACCACAGGTTCCCCAGCTCTGATTTAGCTTATCAACTCCACCAGGAACGAAGAGCTACTGGCCCATTGGCCCAATTAGACCCACCAGGCCTCCCCATTTCAGCTGAGGCCATTTCAGCTCAGCCACACCCACCTGCTTTACACCTGACATAATATATGATGTCAGGTACGGGGCAGGCAAAGACCTGACTCAGCAGAAAGGAATTTGTAGGCTCTGCCAATCGGCTGATCGGTGCTTGCAAACCTTTCTGCAAAGGCTTTGCAACACTCAGCAATTGGCTGATTGTCACATCTTACACATTGCTTTGCAGTGGACTTTGCAAGACCCCAATGGTTAACTTATTAAGTCCCTTGCTAGTGCTTCGTAAGAAATGGCAAGTACCTGGATTATTGGGTATTGTGGAGTGCTTTGAAAGGTGTTTTGTGGGCTGTGCATTTGCCTACAGAGTTTGATTTCAACCACGTAGGTAAAAAACGATCTCACCTGATATTATGATGTCAGGTGACTGATGGGTGGTGGCCCTGCCCACTTGACAAATTTGGAAGGGGGACGGGGAGGCATCCAGTTCCATGTCCTTGGTTTACACTGATCGGCAGTGGCTCTCCAGATTTTCAGAAAGGGGCCTTTTCCAGCCCTACTTCAGGATACTGGAGATTGAATTTGGGATGCAAAGTGCTCTGCCACTGTGTTGCAATCCTGTCTCCTTTTCAAGGCACTTCACTAAAAAAGACACAGACACACAGACACCATATGTAAGGGGGGAAAGTGTTTTGTGCTTATCTGTATCTCCACTAGGGATGGTAACAAAGTTCATTAAACGTGAGTAGAAGACTGAGCCATTTGTGCATAAATTGGTCACTTGTCTCACATGTGAGAACTTGTGAGCAATTTTTGACATAGATTTTTTGATAAACTTTTCACCCCCAAATTCTTGTCACTGTTCTCAATCTCCAGGCTTAAGCTTGTAACTCCTCTTGACTCACTGTCGGTTTTTGCTGTTCCTGTCCAATACGACGTGATTAAATGTGTATTGGGACTTGTCTGTGCTCAGCCTGTTATATTTAGGTGATGATTTATTATCCTGTGTGCCTTGCACTGGCATTTTTTAAATGCAGATCTCTCCACTCCTGATGTGACTGTCAGCAATCAGCAAGCATGCATTGTCAAAGAAAGACAGAAATTAAATGAGATAAACCATTTATCTGAGCAGGGAAGATGGGGTAGGGGCAGTGGGTGGGGTTGATTTGCCATGTAATCATATCAAAGAAGAAAAGGCAAAATTGAGGAACAATGAATGCTCTTTGCTCAGATGTCTGTGCCCAGTAGGCAAGGGAAGGATCTGGTGGTGAGGTGGCTGGTTGAGGTGAAGGGGACTGGAGAGGCAGAGAATAAAAAGAATATACAATTATTGAGGCACATGGTCACTTGGTGCCATCAGTATATGCAAATGTCTGGCTCATTTAAGGCTGTATAGAATCTTTATTCTCTATAATGATGGAACTCATGGGTGGAGAATATGTTTAATTTTATAAATCTTTATTATTTGTAAAGGAAATCTTTTCATGATATAATATAATACTTTATTATGCCTTTGGATCTGCACTGTACCTTTGTCCTTCCAGGTTGTGATGCTTTATGGTTTAAATTTTTGATTCTTTGTTTTCTTTCTTTTTGTTTGTGTCAGGGCTGCCCCCCTTTGGCAGCTGTTCTCTGTACACACTTAACACTCGGCTGGAAGGGGGAGGGAGCCCCCTGACAGTTTGGTTTTCACATTTGTTATTGTTAACAAATCAATAACATTAGATAGATACAGTTACAGGTAGATAGCTGTGTTGGTCTGTCATAGTCAAAACAAAATAAAATAAAAAAATTCCTTCCAGTAGCACCTTAGAGACCAACTAAGTTTGTTCTTGGTATGAGCTTTCGTGTGCATGCACACTTCTTCAGATAGATAGATAGATATAGATAGATGATATTTTGGGGGTGACAATAAAACAATGCAATTCATTTTGTGGAGGTGATATTAACAGCCTTAAAGCAACTCAATATCATATTATAGAATATACAATATAGAATGAAGTTTAAAAAACACACACCATTTGCCTCTGTGCCATTCTAGTGTGCCCTGGGGTTGCATTAGAGTCAAAATCAGTCACTATATTTTTGAGCTAAATCCTGACATTTTTGGATCGACAGGCTAAAGCTCAGCAGCAAGGTCATGTTTGCAGTCAATATACCTGCTGTGGACCAAGCCCATACTGCTAAAGCAGATTAATAATTGGGACAAACTTAGATGGTGGGGCAAGAACCACGAGCGCTAAACAAGCTGAGCCATAGCGCAGAGACCCATCCCTAATCTCCACCTCCTTTTCCCACCCTGAATTAGTTCTCTCTTGATTGCTCTCCAGGCCCAGGCAGAAGTGCTCCTTATGTTTTCAACTGGTGGGGAGGGGCCGGGAGAGGCAAAAGCGAGGCAGGTTGAGCGCATCTGCTGAAGCCGCAAAAATCTCCATCATTCTCAACATCATATTCAAAAAGGTGACCAAGGCACAAACCGGGGTTGGAATTGGCAGGGAAAAAGGGAAAGCGCTTGCAGCTGAAGAACAGAAAACACCTGCAGCTAATAAAAGCAAATGAAAGCCATCATCATCAGCAAACAACAAAGAATTCCAGTAAAAGGGAGGGGGGAGAGAAGTATAAATCCAGCGTTGTCTCATGGAAACACGCTGAGCAGCTGCTGTGCAGTCTTGAATCCTGTAGCTGCTGTGCAATTATTTGCTTTGCAATGCAGTGAAAATACAAGGGACTGGGCATGGGCATGGGCATGGATCCGGGTGGTTTCTGGTCTAGCTACTGGAGAATGGGATATGAGAGGAGGAGAACCGCAGAAACACCAGGATGGACAAACAGTTACTGAATGAGCCACTGGTGAATGAATAAAGAACCTTCTGGCTCATACAATGGGCTCCTTTGGCTTCTTGATATTGCTCATTCTTTCTTCACAACCTCAATACCTGCCTATTCTGGAGGGATGTAAGACTGGAACAAGGGCAATGTGAAATGCATTTGTTAGCCTGTGATCGAAGTGGGATCAATCACACGTGCCATTTTAAAATGCTTTGAGGATTAAAAATAACAACTCACAGCATTTTGGTGATTTGAAGCTTAACTCCCTCTCTCCCAACGTTATATTTATGATATTTATTTACAAAGCAGCTCTCACCATATTAAGGGCACAGTACACTCCACATGAAGGGATGCAGGTGGTGCTGTGGGTTAAACCACTGAGCCTAGGGCTTGCTGATCAGAAGGTCAGTGGTTCGAATCCCTACGACGGGGTGAGCTCCCGTTGCTCGGTCCCTGCTCCTGCCAACCTAGCAGTTCAAAAGCATGTCAAAGTGCAAGTAGATAAACAGGTACCGCTCCGGCGGGAAGGTAAACAGCGTTTCTGTGTGCTGCTCTGGTTTGCCAGAAGCAGCTTAGTCATGCTGGCCACATGACCCGGAAGCTGTACTCCGGCTTCCTCGGCCAATAAAATGAGATGAGCGCCGCAACCCCAGAGTCGTCCGCGACTGGACCTAATGGCCTTTACCTTTACACTCCACATGATGCAATAAAAACAATGAAATCTATAAAGCTTAATTTCACAAACTTTTGATTCCTCCAAGACAAAGTGTCCTAACAATTTGCTTGCACTTGGGAAAATGAAAACCATTAAGTGTGTGTGTGTCTCACACTTAGGTATACATATAACTCCATAAATATACTTGAATGACATTAACTGTATTCTACTATATCTTATTTCATTAGTTAAGTAAAAACATTTTAGATATGGATATATCATCACGAGTTAGGGCTATGGGGATGAGGACTAAGCTGTGATCATCTTCCTTGGCGATCACTCATAGCTGAGTAAGATTGTATTAGGGTTTGGGTTTGGGATGGGTTTTTGGAAGACGCTTGTGCGTGAATTTGTTTTATGTGAGTACCGGTAGATCAGTGCACGCTGACCAACACACAGTCTTCGCAGTAAGGCTCTGTTCCAATGGGGTGAGTAGTCACGAGACCAGTAGATTCTTATCTGCTGCAGCCTTCATCCGCCTTCACAGCCGTTGTAACAATCCGCTTGTTATCACCCGCTTGTTCTGCCATTGAGGACTTCTTCGGTCATTCTTTGTCTAGCTCCTTCCCTTTGACCTTACCGCCTTGGGTGACCCTGCTGGGAGTGAGAGATTCCTGAGGGCTTCGCTTACAAGGGTCATAGGAACGTGCAAGCCCAATCACCACGACAAGGTGATGATCCAGCGAGTGATAAGCTGTGATAAGAAGGACTCCTGTAAGGTATGGTGTATGCTATGAAAGTCACAAGTCATTGGAACTTTGTTTGTGCAGACATCTGTAAATAGCGAATATTCCAGGGCAATGCCCAGAATTGCTTTGTCACCTCACAGATTGTTACTTCTTTCCTCTTGGCAGATAAAAGAAGTGAAGCAAAGGAAATGTAATGCCTTCCTGTTCCCTTCCCCATACTATGTCCCACATTAGCAGGGGAGGCAATATGTCTCTGATGTGTACATATCACTCATCATTCTCCCTATTTCTAGACCTCAGGGTGTGTGAGTGCTGCTTGAGTAGCTGAAATGAATGATACCCCACACACTAAAGAGGGAGGTACCAGTGTTTGGGGGAATGCCAAGGTTTGCAGAAGTATAAAAATATTTAGGGGGGGGAAACATTTTTTTAAAATAATAATTTTTATTACTTTTCAATTACAATCCAATAATAGCCTTATTATAACAATACCAATTTATAATACAATTATTAATACCAATATTTATTATTTAATTAATACCAAAATTATATAATTTAGATAAGGTGGGGGCCCCATGTGCTAGAATTGATGGCTTGATTATTTGCTTTATTTCTGCATTCCAAAATCTTACTATTTTCCATTACATTCCGGTCATAATAATAATCCCTTATACAACAACTGCAATATTAATAACTTCTATTCGTGTTGACACATTAAATGGTTTATAAAACTACAAGTGCGGAACTCAAACAATAGCCTTGTTCTTCCTGTGTGTGGCAAATATATTTGGGGGAGGGATCAGTTTTGAGTTGATTCATATGCATCTTGGCCTCCATCCTGCCCACTGACCGGAGAAAATCAAGTATAGAAAAGGGGGATGCAAGGAAAGTGGTATAACAAAAGCCAGTTTTTGAATGTTAGTGGGCAACCTGCTGAAGTGGTGTTGCTATCACAGCATGGACTGAAATCCCTCTTGGTGTCAGCACAATCTGATAAGCATTCCTTACTGCATACTTATATTTATCCAGCTGCATAAACATCTGTCCATCAAGTGTGATAAGGAAGGATGATGTTTCCAGGGAAGGAGCTAGTGAAAGTGAGAATTTAGGTAAAAGAAATCTGTACAATATAAATGTATGGTTGCCCCTTTGGAGACATCCATATCCACAATGTGGATGACAGGGTTGTCCACATTACTGCATGCATGGCCAAAAGGGTATGGTCTGCATGTTAGCCCTGCATGTGGAGAATAATTTATGGATAGGGCCAGTGCTATTTTTCTAGAAAAAGAAGTGTCGGAACTCACCACGAACGCCTCCTTCTTTCTCTTAGAATGGCAATGGTGCCCATCTGAGAGGTGCCAGAACTGAGTTCTGTTGAGTTCCCACTGGAGAAAAGCTCTGGATAGGACCAAGTTCATACCTCCTTTGTGGAATGAAAGCATCCGAAATACTAATCAAAGGGTTAATTCTCACAATGATGTCATACACCTCCTGCCAGAGGCATTTATGTCCGTTGGTACAGTTAGAGCAGGTATTAACAGTCTTTTGTGTTAGAGCAGCTGAGCAGTATGTCTGTTCTGTTGTGCTGCTGCCTGCCTCAGAGTTGGTCAGTCTGTAACAGTTTTTGTCTTAGATATAATCAGGCCTTTCCACCCCAGCTGGAACTCGCCAGAACTCAGTTCTGGCACCTCTCAGGTGAGTGCCATTGCCATTATAAGAGACTGAAAGGGAGACGTTCATGGTGAATTCCAGCACCTCTTTTTCTAGAAAAATAGCACTGGATACAACTCTATGTAATATGTATTAGTGACATAAGCAACACCTTTCTGTCTTGTATGTTTAATCTAACAAGTGCAAATGCACTGAGTCAAAGTTATTTGCTATTTAAACTTTAAAAGAGAGTGTCTTGCATAATTTTTATAGGAGGCAAAAGGGAACTAATTAAAGGGTTAAATGACCCGGTCTCTTCATTTTGCATAGCTCTGTAAATGGGAACTAGAGTCTAATTCCCACACTTTCAAGGTGTACAACCCCATCAGTTCTGGAAACTTTCCCACCACAAGCTGAAATCAGTGTGTCCCACATTTGAAGTTTCAATCCCTTTGGCCATAACAACACATCATGGAAATGTGTCATCACTGCATCCACAAGGAGTTTTGTTAACTGCAAATCTAGCAATTCCAGAATCTGTTGGTAAGCGTCACTTAAACATGCAGGTTTGCAGCAAGCGAAGGACCTGTGTGGTCATATGGTAGGTTCAAACGTCACTCCCTCCCCTTCTGTACTGGGCTTATGGGGTTAGCAATGGCCCGGCTTTGTGGAGTCATAGAGCCTTCAAGAGTTTAGGCAAGAAGCCATAAGCCTGTAATGTCAACCTGTCATAAAACTGTTTACAGCTACAATCTTTCTTTACTGTAAACCTGCCATGAAGACTCGGCAATTTGGCAGGATAACAAGTGTGGAGGCAGATGTGAAACATCTGCAGCTTCATGGAAGATAATAATGTACATGTCTGGTGCTTTACACTTGTTGAGGAATCTAGAGAGTTGACTTCTGGATGGATGAATATATGCAAGTGAATGGGGAGAAATGACAAACGGGAAGAATGGGAAAGACCTGGATCAAAAGTGAGCAGTAAAGGAGTAAGGAAGAGGGCATCATCCAGAAAATTGCATTTCTGAACCAACCAAAGGAACACACCTAAAGCAAAATCGCACATGGCTCTTCTCTTTTTAGGCTCCTGGGATGTTAATATTTATCTAGCCCATGCCTTCAAGACTGTCAGTTGGTGATGACTAAGGACCTGGACTTTAGGGAGACATGTCCTTATGTTTGAGAGTGGTGCTTTGCAGCTAGGAGCACAGTAGTGTAGTTTTTATTTAATCAAAAAGATTTATTTAATCAGAAAGAAATGCATTAACTATTAAACATATGTTTACTAGGAAGTAAGTCCCACTATGTTCAATGGAGCTTACTCACCAGTTAAGTGTGTTCTGGATCGGAGTCTTTGAGTACAGTCGTATGCATGTCTATTGAGAGGAATGTCTCACTGAGTCCAATGGGGCTTACTCTTATGAATAGAATTGCAGTCTTAGAGAGCCTCAGCAGTGGACTGATCTTCTAATTTCAATGTATGCCAAATGGCTTTGTCATATAGGAAGATTATATATATATATATATAGAGAGAGAGAGAGAGAGAGAGAGAGAGAGACTCTTTGGCAAAAAGGTAGAGCATCTTTAAGAGTTCCTGGATATAAGAAGATCGACCTCATCCACACAGAGACATTGTTTATTATAATTTAGCCTGCTTGCTGGCATATATCAGCGGCTGTGGAAATATTGGAAAGAATTTTGAAAAGCAATTGATGGAGGTGATCAGGGAAGCTCTGGCGTCCGAGGCATGGGAAGTCCATATATATAAAAAATTATTATAATAATTAGCCATATATATATATAGTTCCTGGATAACACAAGTTATCTAAGTTCACTTCGGTCTGGATTTAGGACTGGTTTCAGAATGGAATTAGTCTTAGAATCATAGAATTGTAGGGTTGGCAGGGATTCCAGGGGTCATCTAGTCCAACCCACTGCAGTGAAGGAATTGATTGCCCTGATGATGATCTTATGAAGTGAAGACAGGGGAAGTGTGACCATGTTACTCATATGAGATCTTTCACTGGCCTTTGATACTATTGACTCTGTTATTCTCCTAGATTGACTGTGCTTGATGGGTATTACAGCAATCCCCTTCCCACCCTTGCTTTTGACTTCCAGGTGTCTCTTGAAGACGTTATATATGCTGACAGGCCTGTGCAGTTGTTCAAAACACTCCTTATTAGCCAGTCACTTTAATGATTATTGTCAACTGTTTTCAACTCTGTTTTATGTTTTATCATTGCACACCACCACAATGTTTTATGGCAGTGTATAAATACTTTTTCTCAATCAATCAGTCAGTCAAAAAGCTCAATGAAACGCTGGCCCAGAAATCTAGCAGATGATTTTACTTTATTTTTTTAAAGGAAAAGAATAGTATCAATTCAAAACTACTGTTCCAAGAATCTGTTCAACATACGTAACTCTTTTAGTGTGGGAGTGAAGCGGGCCTCCTCCAGTTTTAATAAACTAAAATAAACATATCAAAAACTTGATCAAAAGTTTGAGAAATACAACTTCTGGAACGTAGCAAGGAGCAAGATGGCATGGAAGCAGGAACAGTGTCTAGGAAAGGTAAAAAATTAGGGTGGTGTGAAGCAGAGCTTCCAGAAAACAGTGATTTCAGAGTTGTGCACAGCCCACTCTCCCACTCTCAAGGCTGCCATTTTCTCTCTCTGCCTCTTGAAAGGTGTGGTTTTTTTTAAATAATACTATGGAACTGATTATCGTCACGCATGCAATATTTCTTTACAGCATCCTAACAACACCAATGGCATTAAAATGCTAGGTGATTAAAATGCCTTCTCAATTTATTTCAGATTTACCCTGTCTGGGGAAATTTTGCTAAATTAAAACAAACAAACAAACAAACAAACAAACTGTTGTGAATGACGATTTCGCAACACCTGAATGTCTCATTTGCAATATTAAGCCTCTATCTGGAAGCACACTCCCTGGCTGTGGGCACATTTTGCTTGCTTAAAACACAGCTAGGCCATTCAGTTTAAATTGAAGCTAATTTAAGGGGGGGTGGCATACCCTCCAACATCATGCTGATCAAAACCAGGATGCTCGGTTTTTTGTCCCAAGCTTTCACAGGAGCCAGCTGATTTGTGCAAGAGCGCAAGACCGAAAACTAAGCATCTTTTGTTCTGGTGCTCCGGTGCAAGCTAGCTGGCTCGAGCCAGAACACCGGACCAACAAACAGTACATTCCAGGAGCCAATCAGAATTCAAGATGGCTTCTGTAATTCTGGGATGTCCCACTAAAAATGGGACAGTTGAGGGGTATGAAACTGCAGCATTTCATAAGAAATAGCAAGACAGGCACAGGGCAGATATGGTTTGTGGCTAACCTTGTCTTGTATGCTGTTTTGCAAATGAGCTGTGGGAATACACTGGGTCTGCAGACCCCCCTCTTACACCACCAGATGCAGCACACACTTGCCTCTCCACTGGCCTGTTAACCAAACTTCATTCGCTTCTCTCCCAGTCTTCTAGCTGCATCAGACATTTCAGTCCAAATTAATTCTCTCTTCCTTTAAAGCCTCAGCTTTAGGAAAGCAGAATAGAATATCCATAAATTTAAACATGAATGCAAATTGTTATTATCTGGAGCCTTCCTCCCAGGGCCGTCTTACCCATAGACGCTAGTGGTGCGGGGTACCAGGGCGCCAGGTTCTGAAGGGCACCAGACGAGAGTCCGGGGAACACCGAATGAGTGCGCTGAGTGAGCAAGGGTGCGTGCGCCACTCCTGCCGAGCGTCAGCTTGGTTTTTTCCCTTTTAGTCTGTAGGCGCCGAATTCTCGCTCGGCGCAGGCCCGCTCACTCGCCCAACGGGTTGAGGCGCAGGTGCACGCAGCGCTGTCTTCGCCTTCGAGCCAGGCATCAGGCACTGTGGATCTCCACAGGGCCAGCTTCCCCGGCCCACTTGCCACCCTCGCCTGCCTCCGCCATGCTGCGCCGAAGCAATGCCATGCCCGGAGCCTCCGCCTGTCATGGCCACCATGGCACAAAGCGTCCAGCTGAGCCGGGAGGCACCGTGTCCAGCCTTTGCTTCTTCTCCACTGGAGGAGTCGCCTTCCAGCCACTGCCCACCTCCTCCAGCACCGCAAAGCTGGGCGCATCCCCGGCAGCGCTGTCCTGTCCCAAGAGGCTTCCTCCGCTGCTGCTGGTGTTCCCTCCCTAAAAAAAGGTCAACAACTCTGGGAAACGGGGGGGGGGGGGGCTGGGTGCTCCAAAGGGATCTTTGCGCCATGGCGCCGGATATGCTTACAAGGCCCTGCTTCCCCCTGCTACCACCCTGGGCACAGAATTTGGCCCACTTTTGATGCTGTGTACACACGTCTTGTAGCTGTGGTTGATCCACCTTCCCCTTCTGCATGTTTAAGAGCCATGTGTAACTCAAAGGCTTGCATGGACTTGTAGCACTACAAGAAGCCGGTGTCTCCATTTTGAGTGTCTCACCATGCTGAATTTGGTCATTTGTGAGATGGTCAGCTCCTCCCTGACTTGCCTTGCTGCTTCTCTGAGAAAGTCTCTTGTCCGTTTCTCCTACCTGAGGGGATTTTCCCTCTATAAAAATATTTCCTCTTACTTTCTCCCCCACCCTTCTGCGATGGTGAAAAGGACGGGGGCTGTATTAGAACACACTGTAACAAACAGAACAGGGCACCAGTCGAACTCCTGCATAACTGTGAGCTTGTCAGCACCTTCAGCTGTAAGCCCAGCGCCAACAGGGCCCTGCCTTCGAAAAGAGCCAAGCCAGCTCCTAAAAATCTTTTTGTTGCTTCATTTCATATTTGAGAAAGGTAGAAGTAATTGAACTGAAAAGCAATGCAAGAGGAACCCCGTGCCAAGCTGAGGAACAGTGGGGCATTAAACACACAATTGCCTCTTAAATTCCAAGACTCTGAGCACACATCAAAGCCTAGAGCTTTGGCTAAGCTGTCATTGGTCTTTTTCCAACTACGCTGCAGAGGCCTATAGAAATAGAGAATTTCACAACCCGGGATGAGCCCATTGCTTTTTAAAGCTGAGTTCTGGGATGCAATATGTTGCTGCCATTCCTTGAACCAGTGCTATTTTTGTAGAAAACAGGTTCCGGAACTCACCATGAATGCCACCCTCATTATCTTAGAATGGCAATGGCACCCACCTGAGAGGTGCCAGAACTGAGGTCCGGCAAGTTCCCACTGAAAAAAGCCCTGTCTTGGACAAATGTACAAATGCAAGTGGTGAGCCTGGTGAAGCTACAGAATGAGATTTCATATAGACTTTATAAATGGTGGTAGATAGGGGGAAAGGGGTCATGTCTTTTGTATATTTCAGTAGAGGAAGGGCTGTAGCTCCGTGGTAGGGCATCTGCTTTGCATGCAAAGGCCCCATGTTTAACTCCTGGCATTGCCAGGTACGAATGGGAATGTACCCTACCTGAAGCTCTGGAGAGTTGTTGCCAGTCAGCATAGAAAATACTGACCTAGATGATTTAATGGTCTGACTTGGTATATGGCAGCTTCCTAGGTTGTTCCTACTACAAAGGAAAACCCGGCAATTGTGACTTTATTCAATTCCTGGAATAGCCAGACTAGCTTCCTGGTGAGATATGGGCCATTAAGGCAACAAAGCAAGTGGTTCTGTTCCCTATGACAAATGGGTGGGCTCCCCTCCCTCAACTCACTGGTAGTTAGAAAGATAAAGAAAGTTTTGTGTGTGAGCTAGAAGCTGACAGGAAGCCTGGGAGAGTCAGAGCCATGCATGATTTATACTGGAAGCCAAGGCTGTGGGTGTAGGCTCAAGTTGTATATATGTGTAAATAAGCAATATAGCCTGAAGACACCACAGTCTCTGTCGTCCCTCATTCTGAACCGCTGGGAAATTGGGGTGGAGTGCAACATTATGTGGGCAATGTGATTGGCTACCAAGGGCACAAACTGTATAGGCTCATCAACAGCACGAAGGAGGAGCACCACTTACCTCTCCACATAATTTGGCAGTTTTAGTCATA
Source organism: Darevskia mixta (assembly GCA_034641385.1). Classification (NCBI taxonomy): domain Eukaryota; kingdom Metazoa; phylum Chordata; class Lepidosauria; order Squamata; family Lacertidae; genus Darevskia; species Darevskia mixta. The sequence goes on along the minus strand of JAWWNH010000001.1, from coordinate 5,121,462 downwards.
CCAGCAAAATTGGCCAGCTTTTTCTGCTGGTTTAGTTAGCATTAACGGTGTGGGGGTGGAGGCACCTTCACACCAATGGCTTTCCACATAGTTAAGTGTATGGTGGCCAGATGCAAAAGAGAAGGTAAAGCAGAGGAGGACATGAATATGAAATCAACCCAGAGGAAGTCTCCATGGTGAACTGTTGTTTATTAGGCCGTCCATCAAGCATAAAGCCCTCGTAGAGTGTAATTAAATAAATATACAGTTTTGTTCCAGAAGTGCCACCACATACTTTGAATCTCTGGGTGGGGAGTGAATGGACACTGGGCAGCCCTCACAGGAATGGAATACCTTGCTGCTGTTAAACACTACCAACACATAGTTAATGCTAGTGCAATAATAAGTAGATATTTATCTAGTAGCACACTCATTATATTGGTCACATCACCCATCACCTATCTTCAGTGGGGGTACCTGTCACAGGCACCTCCAAATTCTCACTATGTTGCAGGTGGGATTCTTACACTTACCAGAACCTTAGGTGTCCACAGTTGGTAGTGGATTCAAGTGTTCTGTCACCTTTGCACAACAAATCCACTTTTAAAAGAACCAGACTTCTTGCGGTTTGGAAAGTGACAGGGAAATGCATTAAAAAGCGTAGGAAGAACGAATGAGTAACAGAAAGATATATAAACATTTCACAAGCCAGTCCGGATGAATGCTGAGCAAATGCTCGTTGTCAAATAACCACCCTGTAAACAAATCAGAACAAATGCTCAGAAAAGACCGGACATAGGCTAAGTACCAAAAAGCTTTGTGCAAGCACATCAGTATGAATGTTCAGTAAATAGGTCAACCGGAAGGGCCCAAAGGGTCATTACTCAAAATGTGTTCATCATAATAAACATTTCTCTTCCTTAGCAAACATGGGGCAGCCATATCTCTACTGCAAAAGATTTGGCTGATATAACTCGTCATGCTGGGAAAAACTGATACCTAAACTCTCTAACCCACTCCTAATATACAACTTTTAAAGTTACCAGAACCTTAGTTTTCTTTGCCTCTTATCACTCTGTGTGATGAGTAAAAAGAAATAAAGAAGGATTTCATTTTATGATGACAAACTGCCCATACAGCCATACCATCAGAGGAACATGCAATGCATTTGCTATGTGTTGATTTTTGACCATGTGGCTCAGTCTTGACAGGTTAACATGGAACCGGCAAATTGGGTGGGATGCCTGTCTCTTTATATAGGGAAGGGCAGCAGAAGGCGTGTGACACAATTGGTTAGAGCTGCATGGAGTTTCAGCCTCTGAATTTGGCTCCCAGTTCACCTGGCACCCCCTCGTCCTTTAACGCAGCACCACTATTCCCCGACGCATCACGCTGCAATTTCCGCATGTTCTGAGATGACATAACCACATCCCAAATGAGTTCCGCATTACATTTCATCCGGCAAATGCTTCAGAGACTGAGAACATTGTGTGCATTTCATTAAAGGGAAGGACTGCCTTTTCAAGACCACCGTCACCCTCACACATTGTATTCCCTGCCTTCTTCCAAGTGACTCCATTGAGCTGGACTCCGTACAACACAACACATTGCAGTCGCTTTAGAATGCAAAACATATGAGGAGATACTGGAGGAATTAGGCATCTTTAGCCTGGAGGAGAGATTATGAAGGGTGGGGTGGTGATGGGACATGCGATAACAGCTTTCAGATGCTGACAAAGCTGCTATGCCCAGGAGAGAGAACACCTCTTCTCTGCTGAGAACTTCTCTGCAACAAGCAAGGAACAGGGCTGGACTGGAACGGCTTTTGATCTATGCCTCAGACCTAGAAGAGGACCAAGTGTTTATAAGGGTTGCTTTGCTGGCCCATCTATACCAGAGGGGCAAAACTGTGTATGATGTTGCTCACTTTTTTAGACCTTGTATGACTGCTGTTCTTTTTAATTAAACTGTGGTTATTTAAGAAAAGAAAAGAAAGTGAATATGTGGTACAGCCTCTTTTGGCAAGTTTATCTTTGTATGGTTCCCTGAGTATACATTATTGAACTTACTTCTGGATAAATGTGCAATAGGCTTGAATTGAAAGTGGTTTACTAGAAATACGTTATTCATATGTGTACTTGAATGCACAATGGCAAGACTGAAGCGTAACAAAGATTCTGGATTTCCAGTGTCATAAATGCACATGTAAAATCTGCCCAAATCACCTACAGAGCTGTGAAGATCCAGGTGAATTAACATGAAATGCTCCACAGAAGTTTTCATCTGAGTAAGAAAGGAATGCTTAAGAACTACACCTACTGTATTAAAAAGTATCTATGAAAATTCAGCATCTATGAATATCAAGGTGGCCTTTTTATCATTTCTCATCTCCAAGTATTCAATTATATCTATAATAGTTTGTCAGGGACGTGTCCTCCCCTGCCAGTCCAGCACTGAGTGGGTACCGGCAGTCTCAGCCTCTGTTGCCAACGGACACGTCTCTCAGTGAGTCTGCCAGTTCCTCCCTGGGGGAGGAGGAGTTACCAGGAAGGAGCCAGGTGGGAAGAGGTCTCCAGGATGATGCAGAGAGACCCAGCACTGCTCAGCAGACCCACTCTGAGGGGGAGACACCGTTTCCGGTGCCTGCTTTACACAGAAGGGTCAGGGGAGAAAGGAGGCAGCACTTTAGGGTGCCGAGACTCTGGTGTTGGTGCCACAACAGGAGGGGGGCACTTTCGGATTCTGCTAGCGACTAGGTGGTCATGTTTTAGGATAGCTCTGCACTGTACATACTTTGCACAATAAAATAGTTGAAAGACAAGACGGACTTGGTCTTTACTCATGAGCAACTGTTAAGCGAATCTGACATAGTTCTTACATTATTTCTCATCTGACGTCCCGGTAACAAACCTGCCTGGACTTTCCCCAAGCTTACAGAGGAAGTGGTCTTGTAGAAACCACAGGCCTCAGACTGGATGCTTGTTAAGTTTGAAATGAGGTGTTGGTAGCAGAGGAGCTGGTCCACTCATGAGGCAGACTGAGGCAGCTGCCTCAGGCAGCAGAATCCAAGGGGTCGCAGCTATGGGCACCACCACTGGAGAAGCAAGGCAAAGAGGTAGCAGCTTCTGGGTTGCGGCGGGATAGCACAATAGCCCCACGGAGTCTTGTGAAATTTTGGGAAGATCTCATGGGACTCTTGCAAGATCATGTTGGAACCTTGAAGTCACCACCACACAAGCTAAGTAAGTGGGGCTTCAGCAGGGACACAGGTCGGCACTTACTCATTTTGCCTCTGGTGCTAAAATAGGCTGGCCCACCCCTGAGCTGCCCACAATACATGCATGCAGGGTAAGCTTTGATGCTGCTATAATGATGGTGGCCACTTATTCATATTACATATGAATCAAGGGTTTGAAGAGATAGAAATAGGAGCCACATGCAGAATGAATGTGTGAGGGGTGAGGCCGAAAAAGAGCGCCTGGCCCTCTGCACATAGCCAGTGTCCAAGAAATAAAATATTATTTGTAATAACAATCATAACTAGATCTGTGCAAGATTGTTGTCATGTCCCCAGAACTCTTTTGCATCGCACTTACTTTATCCATTCAGCAAATTTATGAAATTCCTTACACTCTGCCATGGAAAATGTCGTATCTTGCAAAATGCTGACAAACAGGGAATTCTGAGCCATGCAGCCCAGCCCTTAGGCAAAGCCCATCACCATATAAAATGGAACTATATTAACGCAAGTAACAAGGACAGCTGGGTTTGTATTATAGTCGTTTAGATGTGGCGTGCATAAAAAAAAATGATGCGTCAGGGCCTTTCCAACAGAAATCATACTCAAATAAAAAAACATTCTATAAGAAAAAGTGTGACAATAACCTCCAAGTGTAAAATACAAAGAACAGACCCACAACCACACAAGTTTGGCTCCCAACTACCCAAGCTGATGTACAGCATGGATCTAAGCATACTTACTCAAGAAGTGAGTCCCGTTGAGTTCAGAGGGGCTTACCCCACCAGTAAGCATGCTTAGGATTGTAGCCTATGCTTGTTTAACTTGGAAATAAGTTCCACATTAGCCCATCTCATACACAGATGATTTGTGATCATGAAGGAAATTAACCCCTTCCTCCATGTCCAGGTCCTCTAACAGCAAAGTTCTGCAAAGTCTTTATATGTTTAGAGGAAGGAACACAAATTGGGTTGGATGACAGGAGATGCCATGATGAGATCAATGTTGATGGCAGAGCTGTTGTTTCCAGGGTGTGGTTATCCATTCAAGTCTCTGGGCTGTTGTTGCCCATGAGAGAGGCTGCAAACATCAATATATATGAACCCAGCAGTAATAATAGATTTGAGATCACTGCATATCCGGGTCATCCTGTGATTTATTCCTTAGTAGTTATTCCTTAGAATATTAGCAAGTTTAGGAAAGGTGTGGTTGGTGTGTGTGTGTGTGTGTGTGAGAGAGAGAGAGAGAGAGAGAGAGAGAGAGAGAGAGAGAGAGAGAAGGAGGCTTTGTGTATGGTTTTGTTCGGGGAGCTTAACTGAAGACAGTAGTCATAGGCGTGAGACTGAATGGCCTGAGTCAATAAAGAGGCACAGAATGCCTTGAGATAGGTATATAAAAAGCCAATTTATTTCCTGGTTTCCTTGTTTTAACCTGTTCATATTGCACAACCCTTTTGTTTTCATGATGTTTGAATTGCCTATTACTGTAATTAATTGTTTTTTATGTCTGTTTTGTAAGCTAATATGAATTTATATATATATAAAAGTGGGATAGAAATGTCTAAGTAATAGTGGAATTCTATGCATGTCTACTTAGTAGAACTAAGTGCAACTGAATTTAGTGGGACTTACTCCAGGGAAGGGTGCAAAGGACTGCAGCCTAGAAAAGCATGGGATCCAGGCAATCATCTCTCTCCGTCCCCTCCCTTTTTGGGTTGCAGCTGAGGAACCTGTGGCCCTACACATGTTGTGGGTCTCCATCAGCTTCAGCCTGTCCAACAACATCTGGCAGTCCATGTATACAATTTCCCCATGCCTGTTTCAGACCAGCCACAGTATGGGTGAGCAGAGTTGCAGGTCAGATTACCTGTGCCATTAAGCTTGGATTTATATGTACACTGATTTAGTTACTTATTTAAGTGTGTGGGTATACAGCCTTTCAGTAGACAACTCTGTCATGGTGGCTTGCATAATAACAATATAAAATTACAGCTTCAACAGTGGTAAAATGAAAAATAGAATAAAATTAATGGAATAAACATACAAAACAGAAAAGTTTCTCTACAACATCAACAACATTAATAAGGCAACAATATTGAAGAGCTCACACCCAGACCTGAATCATTAGCTAAAAGAAATACAAAGAAGAAAATATTCTTCATGCACAGATCACCTGAAACAATAAACATGTCTATAAGGATCTTCTAAAGGGCTGGTGTGTGGTAGCTTTCCAGAGGTCAGTAGACAATGAATTCTATAGTCATGGGGCCACCACAAAAAAGGCCCCCTTCTCCCCAGCAGTTCTGCTGATCAGGCTGCAGAGTAAATAAGGAGGGGTGATATTAATGTGTGGGCGGGCCTGCACTCCTTCATATAACTCAGACCTAGGGAAGTGCAAACCTGTTATCTTTGGTTTCTCTCACTTTCTCACTTTCCCACATTTCATTGATCCACATCCCCAAATCAGTTTGTGATTTCTTTTTTCTTTCTTTTTAAACTGTTCTCGAGACAATTCATTTGTTGTTCACCCTCATTGACCCCCAAATCATATAATTTAAAGAAGCAGCACCCCAGGCTCTCAATTTTTAAATGCCAACCTCAAAGCTTGATATTTGAAAAGGGAAACATCACGAAAGCAATGGCCCTTTTGCCACAACTGTCTGAGCTCGCAGCGTTCAAGACACCAGCTGCCTCGACAGAGTTAAGGCAGTTCCAGATAAGTTCATTGCCATCTGCGTGGCTCCAAAGAGTGGCTTTAAATATTTCTAATGATACGGAGTGCCAGACTCGCTGGAGCCAGCTTTTCCAGAAAATCCTGCTGCATGCAGGCTGCATGAACTATATAATTTGCTACTAGTCTTTTTTAATCTGAAGTCAATATCTATAAAGCCAGTGGCGTTGGGCATCGGGGGGGGGGGGGGAGTGGGAAGGAAGTCCTTTGGAGTCAACATGAAATCAGTTGGCTTGCTTGAACTGCCACTTTAAAGAACAGATTTCTAAAGAATAAAGGTCAGAAGGGAAGAAACAGCCCGAACGTTCAGAATTAATTTTATTAGTTTAACAGAATTTGTACAGCGCTTCACTATAAATAAAACCTCTAAGTGGTTTGCAAAGGACAGAATGACCCTACTGATGAGGCTGCAGATTAACAACGATCCTCTCCTAGCCCCACATCTTTTAACATTTGATAGTAGTTGGATGCTTTTTTCAATGGGTATATTTATGTGGGTTTTTATTTACGTTATTTCCCCCCACCCCACCCCGGCACACTTGAATAGGAAAAGAACCCAGCATGGAAATAATATGGCATTTGCAAAACCGTTGCTTCGTTGGCTCTGAAAGTGTGCTGGATCCATATGGTCCCAGGAGAGCCGCAGAGATAAGCTTGAAACCACTGCTCTCGGAGGAGAAAATAATGGCATCGCTGCAGAGGGTGGCCTGCCTTGATTATAGGGCTCAAAACATCCCCTTAACAGAGGATGATTCTTGAACCAAGTTCAAAGTTGTTGAATTCAGTGCAAGGAACAGGGTTCTTCTGTTTTAAATGGCTGCATAACAGGGAGAGGTCTGGCAGGCATAGTCCTTTCTGCTGCCATGCCAGAAAATAAAAGGGTTTCAGAAAGCTCAGGCTTTGTCCCCTCACTCTCAATACCTGCAACCATGCTATCAAAGGGAAAGGAGGGTCCAGTTTAATTTTGGGTTTTCAGCTACTTCGGGATACCCCCCCCCGCCCACACCTGGTGCAGCAAGTTGCCCATCCCTGTCCTATGTGATTGGTGTCCAGGACTTGGACTAAAAATATCCATATTAAAAATCTGTGCTTTGCACACGTGAAAAATCTCTTCTCCACTCCAAGCCACAGATGAGCTTTGAAGGGAATAATTTCAATTCATATTGCTTCTGAGCCAGGAAGATTGGTATTCAGAATACCATACTTAAGAGTTTGGGCATCATGACTGCTTCAGATCCATATACACATTCCCATTCTCACCAGCAATGCATACAGGAGGCTACTTATACCTGTTGACCTCTCTTGCTGTACTGATGCTAGATAGGAAATAAGTGCTATTGGCTTTTAATGACTATCTTTTTAAAAAATTTAAATAATGAGGTCATCATAAAAATCTGAAAAACCTTAACATTCAGTCCTCTTCTTAATTCAGGTTTGTAGAAAAGAATTAGTACATCCATTTCAATATATGTTTTCATGTACATTTTAGATGATTAGCCTACATTTTCTCAAGCACCCACAGTATCGTAAGGAGCAAAGAGGTCTGCACCACCATGCTGTCGAAGCCAGGGGTACTGATCCCATGTTTGCAATATATGTAACCAATATATGTAAATCACCATTTGCCCCACTGATTTTCTCTGGGAAAACTAGCGCTGAATTGGAACAAGCTGCAATTGAGTTAAACCTATTAAATCATAGGTTTTTCCGGGGAAAGTGGTGAGGCAAAGGGAATACCACTCAGACCTGTGCCTAGAAAGCAGGGGGCAAGCGGAAAACTACTAGAGAAGTTTCTAGAGAAGTGTGGGTGAGCCCTAAGTTTTTAATGAATAATGTACCGGTAGCAAGAGTATGCAATACATTTCAAGCCAACCAAAGAGACTCTCCATCATCAGGGCATTTTAGAATGTGTACAATAGCTATGAGACTGCTGAACAGCTGAGATGCAAATTTCTTCGCAGTCATTCTAATTTCTATTTTATGTTAGCGGTTTCCCCCAGTTCTGCTACTTGAGACCCTTTTAAATTGAGATATTAGGGTCTGAACCTGAAGCTTCCTACATCTAGGCATATTGAGCAGATCCACACCACACATTTAAAGTACTGTATATTATTACCCCACCCCACCCCGAAACCTGGGAACGGTAGTTTGGTAAGAGTGCTGGGAATCATAGCCCTATGAGGAGAAAACTACAGCTCCCAAGGTTCTTGTAAGGGAAGTCAGGTGCTTTAAATGTGCACAGGATGTGCTTTCAATGTATGGTGTGCCTCTGCTCTGAGTTATGGGTCCTGCTGCCCTTCCATATTTTCCTTCTCTCCATTTGTTCTTGATAAACTATTCCAAATGTTATCAAAAGCACAGGCCATGGTGAATGGTGCAAATGAAATGAATTTGTGTCAGTTGCCACAATTTGGCCCAGAAAGCCATATTCGAAACATTATGCTGTATGGTAGAACACACTGAAATTTTCCTGAATGACCACCTTCCTTCCTTCCTTCCTTCCTTCCTTCCTTCCTTCCTTCCTTCCTTCCTTCCTTTCTTTCTTTCTTTCTTTCTTTCTTTCTTTCTTTCTTTCTTTCTTTTTGGCAAGGGCATATAAATGCATCAGCCAAAGCAAAACCAGAACTCAGATGCACAGAGTAAGCTTCCGAAAGCCTGTCTCCGTTGCCGCCATTGGTGTGGGCCATGTGTTTATTAATGGTATTGATCTTGGCAGGATCTGGGAAGACGCCCTTGTGAAGAAATGATGTGGCTGGGGCCTTGCACCTGGGACTATAACAAGTCACAGTTGGATGGCCTTGTGCTTTCAAAACCAGCCTGCTGAAAGCCAGTTAAACACATCCTCCAGGCAATTTAAATGTTCCTGGAAAGTTCTCCCAATAACAATCACATCATCCAGATAAACCCAACATGTGGCCCACTGAATATCTGCCAAAATCAAATCCATTAGCCTTTGAAAAGTGCAGGGGGAATTGCGGAGACTGAAAGGCGTCATGCTGAACTCGCGGAACGAGACAAGGAATCTTTGGACAACTCTTTGGATGTCTCTCTACTTTCCGGAAGCCAATGGCTAAGTCCAAGGTAAAATAATCACACATCTATATAACTGAGAGTGTGTCATAGATGCAGGGTAATGGGGCATGCAGCTCCCTGGTGAGTATGTCACTATTTATATGGCTTTTGCATGGATCCAATTTAACATTCTGTGCAAACCTTAGATCTGTAAAGCAGGTATAGTCTAGCAACAGCAGTGCGCATGCTCTTTATTATTAAGCCATTTTATTTGAGACATTAAACTAGGCCAATCAGAAGGGTAAACCCTGCGGATATTTTCACTTTAAAAAAATGCAAATTGATACATGTTTATTGTTTGGAAAGTATTAATAGAGTGGTACCTCCGGTTGGCGCTGTGGGTTAAACCACAGAGCCTAGTGCTTGCCGATCAGAAGGTCGGTGGTTTGAATCCCCGCAACAGGGTGAGCTCCCGTTTTTCAGTCCCAGCTCCTGCCCACCGAGCAGTTTGAAAGCACATCAAAGTGCAAGTAGATAAATAGGTACCGCTCTGGCGGGAAGGTAAACGGCGTTTCCGTGAGCTGCTCTGGTTCACCAGAAGCGGCTTAGTCATGACCCGGAAGCTGTCTGAGGACATACTCTGGCTCCCTCGGCCTATAGAGCGAAATGAGCCCCGCAACCCCAGAGTCATCCGTGACTGGACCTTACGGTCAGGGGTACCTTTACCTTTACTTTTACTTTTACCTCCAGTTACAGACACTTCAAGTTACAGACTCCGCTAACCAGGAAGTAGTATCTCAGGATGAGAACAGAAATCACCCGGCGGCAGCGCAGCAGCCGTGGGAGGCCCCATTAACTAAAGTGGTACCTCAGGTTAAGAACGGTTTCAGGTTAAGAACGGACCTCCAGAATGAATTAAGTTCTTAAACCGAGGTACCACTGTAATATCATGTAATATTGAGGTCACGTAGAAATGGTCTCTCCACTAATATCTCCGTTACCCTCTCATCTGGTTTTCCAGATGAGTTTAGTGCATTCATCAAGAATGTGGCTTCTTATAAATAATGGTATTGGTGAAACTAATAATCTTCTTCCCAATTCTGAAAGAGCCATCTTTCCTTCTCCCCGTAGCATAGCACCTACATGGAATGTTTGGGGTACTGCGATGGCTCTAACACTATGAAATCAAGGGTGGAGCCCTCTCAGGCTAGGAATGGGGGGGGGGGAATATGATTGCATAAATTTGTTTCTTTGTTTCAGTTCTCCCAATTACTTTTAAACTCAGACTTGAACCGGCAGTCTCATAGGGGGAGAGGAATCTGCAGAGTGAGTCATAACTCATCAGATGTCTCAGGCTACCTGGTCTCTCCTTAGAATGTAGTCAAACAAGTTCCTCATCCTCCCTCATATTTATTTCTTTAAAACTGTTGAATACCACTTTCCATCACTAACTGACCTCCAAACCAATTTCCTTATATCAACAAAGCAATAATAAAAAGTCATCGTAATTCAATTTAAATAATAAAATGAAATGATGATGATATTATAGTTAGAGTTCAACAAGCAATACAACTATATGGAAAGGAAGCCCAAACGGTGTCCTTGGAATTCCAGCTACCTATTGCTGCTGGTAGACCCTCCCCTCTCTTCCTGCAAGGGAAAAACCCAGTAGCTGAGTTCTTGGCTGAGAGAAGGTAGTCCACCATGTTGCAATGTGAAAGGGAAGCTACCTGAGTTTTTCTCCTGCCCAGGCTTGTGAGGCCTTATCTCAGGCTGGCTGGGTGGTTTGGACCTGTGCTCCATTATGCACAGGCATTGAAAGTTCAAATTCTCACTGCTCTTCCTATTCTCTTCTCATTGGAGTCCAAAGTTAATATATAGCCAAGTAAATAAAGGATTATTTATTGCTTATTTAACCATCCAATTACTCAAACCTTGGGCAATTTGGAAGGCCCCCAGGGAATTTGGATGAGTGTTCAATAGCCTGTTAAGTGGCACATAATGTCCTCCATCTCATATAGTTTATGAATCTGTTATAGTTTAGCCCCACACAGGTTATTAAAAAAGGAGAAATGCTAATGCACCTAACCTTCTAAAGCACATCACATTTGCAATAAATTTTAAATACTGGCATATATAGCACAACAAAAGCCCTTTCAACAAGCAGCCTTTCCACCTCCTTCCATTTTGGTAGCAATGATTTGGAAACTTTCACTATGTTTTGAGAAAAACAAACTACCCAAAAAGCAACCACACACATACTCACCTGACAGTTCTCTGTAATAACTTACCTGATAAAAATCTCCTTCTGTCGCCAGCTTGTCAGGCGTTCAAACACAACGGAATGTTGGCACAACTAAAAATGGACAAGATGTCATTCTTCATGCCCTCCCTCCCTCCCTCCTCCCCTCCCTCCCTCCTACATCTTTTCTAATATCTGCCAGTGCAAGGAAGCTGGTTTCAGAGAAAATGAAATGCTGCTCTCTGCCAGTCAACTGACCGTTAGGGGAGCCATGATCAAAGGAATACTTGACAGCAGCTTCAAAACGGGTTCCAGTACAGACTTCATGATAGCAGACCTCATGTGGTGGTTCCTGATTTCAGGACAAGGAATGGGACGTTCTGTCCAGAAACTCCATCGTGTCATATTTTGAGCTCCCACCACATGCCTTTGTCTTGTGTGCCTTTGGAGAGTCTTTCACATCCTAAGTCAGGTGTAGGGAAGCTGCGACCCTCTAGATGTTGTCACACTACAGCACCCCCAGCCCGAACCATTGGTCATGCTGACAGTGGGTGTTGGGAGCTGGAGTTCCCAACAGCACCTGGAGGACCAGCAGGCATACAATGATAGGATGCTATGATGATTGCCTTAGGAAGGGCCATAGCTTAGTGGTACAGCAAGCTAGATCAAGTGGTCCAAGTAGATCAAGGAAATGCTTCTGTTTGAAAACCAGTTAAGACACTGCCAGTCAGGGCAGACAATGCTGTTTTCCATTTTTATTCGACTGAGTATAAGGCAGGAAACATTGTGGAGAACATTTAATCAGAGTAAGTGAGGCTACTGGCTACCTAAATCCATTAGAAGTGGTGAAATGAAGCAATACAGCAATACAGCAATGGCTCTCATTTGATGACTTATTGTGTTGTTTGTTAATCATGGAACCCCAGAAACCATTTGAATAGTACTAATGTTGTTCAATGTTAATACATCATCATCAAAGGTACCATCCTCTACCGCTGACTGGAGATTCATTGGAAAGAGTGAGGTCAGTGAAGGTCTTCACAAAGTTGGATTTGAGAGGGACATAGAACTTAATCCACATCAGAGAGGGAGGTATGGAAGCTTCGAGTATCTGGTCATGACCTTTGGACTCCAGTCAGAAACAGCAATGTTCCAAGCCTTCATCAACTACATACTCAGAGGCCTGGTGGACAGTTTCATTGTGGTTTTCCTCAATGACGTCTTGATGTATTCAGAGAACCAAGAACAGCATGTATGTCACATGAAAATGGTCCTGAAGAGGTTGCGAGAACACCAGTTGTATGGCAAGTTGAAAAAAATTTGGTTCTACATTTCAATGGTAGATTTCCTGGGTTTCTGCCTCATGCCTGGGGGGGTGAGCAGATGGATCCCGCTAAGGTGCAGAGCGTAGTTTCGTGGCAGGCGCCCAAGATGAAGAAAGATCTGTAGAGGTTCAAAGGGTTCGCCAACTATTACCGCAAGTTTGTGTTGGCCTATTCGAGACTCACTATGCCCCTCACGGATTCTTGGAAGGGTAAGAAGCCATTCCAGTGAACTGCAGAGGCGGAAAAGGCATTTGAGCATCTCAAAACACACAGGCCTGGCCAGGATGGCTTTCCTGTTATACCTTCTGGGCTTGATGAGGCATGTGACCCTCACCTGTCGTGAGCCTACTCCAGCGGACGAATCACACACCTTCTCCCCGAGCTAGTGAGCCACACCTGAGCTGTGGATCATTGCCTGCCTTCCCTTAGAACTGACAGCTGTAAGTTCTGGAATCCTGATTTCAGGGACTGGGCAGGGGAGGAGGAATGGTGGAGACTGCCTCCCCATCCTGACCCTTCCAGGGAGGAGGAAGAGGAAGACAGTATAGATTTACAACTGGGGGTTGTGGGAGGACACAGCTCACAGGCAGAAGAGTGGAATAGTTGGCAGGGGTGGAGGAAGGTGGGGGTGATGGGAGTGCACCGCCCCCATTGCTGCAATCCTAGGGGGGGTTCCATCACGGCTGCCCCCCTGCCCGCGCTGGGCGCCCCGCCGACGCGGGCGGCACACTCCGCCCCCAGAACCCACGCCCCGCCCCTGTGGGCGGCGCATTACTCCCCCAGTATGCGTGCCCCACCCCTTTGGGTGGCGCATCCCGCCCTGGGACGCATGCCAGCCCTGCCCCCGCCTGCTCCCCGCCCACGGTGCCGGAGAATGAAGCTCCGCCACTGATAGTTGGGAAATAATGGGAGACCCAGAGCAGCTGGCTGACACGTTGTCATTAGAAAGCATCCCAGACCCAGGTGAGCCTTAAAGGCAGGAGAGCAAAGAGCTCCAAGACAGAGGGTAGCTTCTTAGCGGCACCTGTGGAGGAGATGATGACGAAGTGGGAGAGACGGGGTGGGGGTGGGGTGGAGATTCACTCAGGACAACGCCATTATCCAAAAGGCTGAGTTCTATAGCCTCCCCCTTAGTGACTCAGCATGAGGCTTTGCCAGAAAACGTCTGTGGCACGGTGAGATGTTGAAAATAAAGCCCTTTCAAGCATCTAAGCTATTTTCATTCTTCCATTTTTTAAGAAGCCAGGAGAGAATATCCACAGTGCATTCCACCAGTAAAAATCACGGCCCAGGCCTCTCAGACTTAAAGCATTCAGCTGTCTGCTTCCTTAATCTAGTCTAATATAACATAGCGTGGCCTCTTCCAAAGGCCCACATGGGGAAAGGAGAGGGGGAGTGAGAGGGAAGTATTAAGAAATATTGTTCCCAGTTTGTTTGTAACTCTGGTGCAGTACATCAGTTGATCACTATCATATCTGACATACCTGCCCTGTAAAGAACACATGTAGAGTGTTAGACTGGCAGGAGGGGCAATAACATTGGGCTGTGTGTTTGTGTGCAGGAGAGCTGGAAGGTTTTAACTCTTTCACTCCTCCTTGCCTTGTTGTATCTTGCCTACCTTGCCACTCTTTTTAGCACTGCATTGAAAAACATCAATAGACACTAAATGGAGCATCTCCTGGAAAGCATTTAAGTGCTCAGTGGCCATATTAAACATGTGTACCTTGATTTGGCAAGACCAGTTTGATTTGTAGACCTGAAGTGGTAATAAAGAGACAGTCTCTTGCAATCTATGGTGGATATGCAGGGATGCAGAACTTAGAAGCAGAGGAATGGAATATATAAATATACTAATTGTATGGGTCATAAGCTGGAGCCTGTAGATGCAGAGGAGAGGAGAGAGTGAGGGAGGATGGGGACATCTTTTAACTGCTGTTTTCCTCTTATTCTATTTTCTATTCTGCTTCAGTTTAGAGAATAGACCAGTTAGTGGCTATTTAATGAGTGGTCTGAATTAAATGGCCTTGTATGCTGTGCTTTCCACTCATGGATTTCAAAATGCTCTTAGATGGAATGATGTCTTTTATGAGCATCTTTCTGATTTGACAAATGCAAGGGGCCAAAGCTGATCTCACACTGATTTATCCGTATCGATAAACTCGCTTCCACTTTATCATTACCAGAGGCAAAGGAGATAAACCCTTCAAACTGTATTCTATAATGAGGGTGGGGGGTGGGGAGAGGAAGGCTGTTCTGATCTCAATCAAATTCATAGTACCAGATACAATCCCTTTCACATTCTGCATCATGATAACTGAAAATCTGTGCCTGGGGAATGCCAGATTCGGTTATTATAATGAATTAAGCAAAGTGGGCAATTTGTAGATTATGACAACATTTTATAACTATCTCACCAAGTTTTGATGGTACCTAAACTATTTGACAGACTGGTGTGTATGGCCTGCATTTTCTATATGAGTTACTTAACCCCACTTCTAATAATTCTTGAATATCTTGAAGAGGTGCCGCTGCCTCCATCTCAGTGCATAGGCTGCACACATATCTACACATCCCTCTTGCTTGAGTTCCTGCCTACTCATTTGCACCTTGAGGTAAAGTCAGAAGTCACTCCTGAGTTCTTGGATCATCCTTAAGATACGACATGATAAAATGGGAATGATAGGTATCTCGTTAGAGCCTTGAAGTGTGATAAAGAGAGGGACAATATGTCTGCTTATGGGCTGATGGTGGTTATATAGTATTTCCAGTGCTTTACTTCTAGAAAAGAAAGATGCTGATACATGAAGTTGTTACAGTAAGTGCCACACTTTTAATCAGAGCTTTTCTTCTTAAAAAAAGAGGGATGTGCCGGTACTGAGTACCCCTGAGTGCCCCCAGAAAAAAAACCCACTGACATTTCAATGTACAGATTGTTTTACATGTGTTGTTGTTTTGACCATCCCATTTGTGATCTCCAGATGGCCCTGTGAAGCAAATTAGATCCCCTCTGGCAGTACAGTGAGCTTCATGGAAGTGAGACTTTGATGGACTTCCCACAATGAACCTACTGCATCAGTCGTTAACCTCTTTGTAAAGACAGCAGTGGTTTTTCTACAACTCAGAAATATCCCAAGACTTCACGATTGGGACAGAAAGCTAAAATGGTGAGAGGAATATTGACAATTCCTTCCCTTTAAAGGTACCCACAAATCTGCCATCTGAGGGGTGACAGATCCTGCGACTCCAACTGTACTCACAAATAAAAGGAATTGTTGTTTCTGAATTGCATTTTTCCTAGAAGTTCGAGACCACAAAACAGATCAATTAGTTTGATCCTTCTCTCTTTCCTGCATGGAACAACTTAGGAGAGAATGAGGCTTGTGAGGGAGGGGTAGTCTCTCTCTTGCTTACTTCCATTGCTCAGTTTTTATAGGACCTCTTTCAGGAACTCTGTACTCTGACTCAGCCAGATTAGGTTATAGAGTCTCTGAGGGGATGAGATGAGGTATTTGGTCAGTGACAGACAATATTGACGCAGAAAGTTTTAAAATAATACAATCAATCTCTCTGACTTAGGCTGTGCACACACTTACTTGGAAGTAAGCTCCAATGAAATCAACGACATTTACTTCCAAGTAAATGTTGCCAAGGTTCAGGGTGTTAAAGTATATATAATATATATATGCACACATCCAATTGGCACTACCCGTGGATACCTTTCCAGCCATCCACAACAGGACCCAAATAAAAACCTCTCCCTGCACCTTATTGTGTCTACAGACTTATGGATTTTTACATGGATCATTAAGACTGAGTCAGTTCATGGAAGCCTATTATGATGATTAGGGGGAATGCTGGCTTTTTGACAGTATCATATGAGAAATGGGGTGTACCACATTTTTTAAAAAAATATCCCAGCAATGTCAGCTCAGATGACCAGGAGGCTGAGCTATTTTCTCTATTAATAAAGGCAAAAGCATTTGGGATTTATTTTAGCTTAGGTGGAGAAATGTTGTCTAAGATCAGACACAATAAAATTTTATGGGAGTACCAACAGTATGGAGAGAGGAGAGAGAATTCCTGTCTTAGAATACTGTAATAGCATCATTCAATAAAGGTGATTGGTGGTAGGTTCAACACCAATGCAAGTGGGTCTGCTGCCAGCGTTCAGCAAGGTTGGGCACTAGTTGAAGGCCCCAGGAGCTCAGGAAGGTTCATAACTTGCCTGACCCAACCATGCTGTCACTCGCCATTGGACCCACGGCTTGCCATTTTAGTGGTGGACATTCCTATCTATATATAATTTCATAGAAAACCCAGCCTAGAGATATATGAAATCTATGGACTACACAGATCTATAAGCTGTATTTGGGGCACATTAAGAAGATGGGTGGACACTGCAGATGGGAGCCATACTTGGGTTCTTTTCAAAAAGGGCACTTGTGCTCCTCCGTGGCAAAAATGGCATCCAGGGGGCTGGCCAAGAGGGCACTGAGTGCTTTTGCTATTGGGGCTGCAGAAGTAACAAAAAATGCTGTGCAATCATAGCTGTGGGAAGGGAGCCCATTGGTAGCACCATGCTGAAGGTTCCCTGAAGTCGGTGAATGATCCTGAACACGTTAGCATTCTTCAAGCAATGCTTAATTAAATTAAAGAATTCATTGTGCCAAGGTGTGTTCCCATGAGCCCTGGCCCCATTTGCCTGCATCCATTGTTGTGTGTGAACTGCTTCCTTGTGTTGTTAGTCTACACAGTGGAGGTAGATCTATCTTGATGGGCGCAAATGCCGAAATAAATGATCTACCACAGTGGAGGTATGAGTGCCAGGTTTTCTCCATTTAATTACTTACCTTTGGGCAGTAGACTTATTGGGCCCAGCAGCACAACAAAGCCAGGAGGTTGCTTGAAGACAGCAGTGTTACAGGGGCACCAGAGAGGCTGTGTCAGATATGAAGATTTACCCCCGAGTTCCTTGAAATATTTCAATGGATGCTGGGGCCGGAGTGTTGTACTCCAGCATTCAACCCACATGCCAACTCAAGGAACCCTGGTTGAATCGCAATGCACAGCACATCTTGTTTGGGTGGGCGAGGGCAACAGAATGTGATGGGCCAGCCCTGGTGATCAGCTTTGCTCGCTTGGTTGTGAAATTCACACGCACATGGAACACCATATGTCATGCCTTCCACTCAGCAGTGAGTATGTGCAAAGGGGATTTCAGTATCCTTAAGAGAGGAGTAGAGAAATCAATGAAGGACAGCTCAGTTTCGTGACTGTGAGCTGCCAAAAGAGATCATACACCTGCAGAAGGCAGCATGCTTCTGAGTATCAGGTAATTCCAATGAATATGAGGGGACAGTAAAGCATCACATTCATGACCTATTTGAGAGCTTCCAGGGGCACCTGGCTCACAACTGTTGAAAACTGATTGCTGGACTAAATGAGCCGTTGGCTTGAGCCAGCATTTCTTGGGTCAGGGATGGGGAAACCTTTGGGCCATCCAGACTTTGCTGGGCTGCAACAACCACTATCCTTACTTATTGGCCCTACTGCCTGGGGCTGATGGGAGTTGAAGTCCAACAACACCTGGAGGGCCACTGGCTTTCCCTGTCTTAAGTCAGTCTGTCGTCTCCTTTCCAAACACCCTAGTTTTAATCTGATTATATTGGGGGGAGGGAATCCTTCTTCTCTGTAGATGGTAATGTGTTTTTCAGACCTACTGTTAGGTGACCCAGGTACGTGACTGTTTTGCAGCCAAGCCAGAAAGAAACAAGGGTGTGGAGGAAAAAGAAAGAGTAATGTTTGTTCAATAGAAAACAATGCTAAAAAACCCCAAGGAGGTGGAATGTAAATATAGCTGACTGGATATCATTGCACTGACATCATGAGATTCCTTCGTTCAAGTGCTTTGCTCCCAAAGAGATAAATTAATTAAAATAACTTTAGGCATCCCTCCCAATCACCCTTATTATTTAATTAAAATTGGGTGGCTATTGCTTTCTGGAGAGGCTTCAGCTGAACGTTAGAGAAGTGATCTAAACACTTGTGTACAAGGGAAAGGTGATGTGGGGTGCTGCTGCAGTGAAAGTTTCACAGGCAGGGAAGAAGAGAGAGAGAGAGAGAAGGATGTAGTGTCAATTTCTTTTTGCAGCAAGTTCGCGGGACACTTTTGGCTAATCCCGAAAAGGCCTCCAACCAGAATGTCGTCAACACATGGGTCATCTGAGCATGTGAGTAGCTGATGCATAAGTCAGCCAAATTGCGCATTCTGGTTTGTTTGTTTGGGACTGGGGCGGTTGTTTTTCCCCAGCCTTTCTGTTCTTGGCATAGTGGTTTTGATTTTCTCCTTTTTGTTGCTGTCTGTGGCACCTGTCTTTGTAATAAATTAAGTGCCCAGCCGCCTTTGATGAACCCCAGGGGAAGGAGTTGGAAGGTTATTGTATGATGACATGCCCTTTTGACAACAGCTATGCGCATGAAACAGGCACTCATTAAAATCTATTAGTTTTTATGGTGAAAACTGATCCATGATTCCCAGCCAGTGCTTTTCTCTCTCTTTTAAACAGATCTTTGCATTTTCCATACAGGCACATACAAAATAAAATTTAAGGGAGTTCAGGGAATCACAAAACCCCCACTGTACAGGAGCAGGTCTGTAAAAGCATAAATACATTTTTATTTCAATATTTTTATACCACCTTTCAGGGCCAAAGCAACCGTCTCGGAAGGCAGTTTGCAACATAAAATCATTATACAACAGGTTAAAAGTCAAATACAAAATTCACAATAATAGCCGTCTAAAACCATTTCCTTCTGAAATCAGCAGTAAGATTGCAGCAACAGTTAAAACTAAGACTGAGCAGCAGAAAACAGAATCATAATCAGTTCAAAGTGGGTGTAAAGAGTCAGTTCTTTGGAGCCTGTTTACAATCAGTCACCAAGGGAGCCAATTGAACCTTCTATGGGAAGGAGTTAAGAACAGAAGAGTCTAAGTCCTGCTGGATCAGGCCAGAGACCTATTCAGTCCAGCATTCTGTTCTCCCAGTGGCCAACTAGAGTTACACAATGACGGAGCTGCTACTGAGAAGGCCCTTTTGTGTCCACCAGCCTGAAGGGCTCATGGCCCAGGCCTTTGCGCTCAATTTTAGTTTACTAAATGACAGGAATGCTTATGAATCTGAAAACAAATTTCAAGTGTCCTGCTACGGTCATCTCCATTGCAGAAAGTGCCCCAATTTCCATTTTTTTCACATCTCTGCATCCAAAAAGCCACAGTTCATTTTCTATTTCTGGAAAAGTTTAAATGACAGATCAAGAAATTTCTGCTGGGGTAGGAGTGAAGAAGGGGTTCACAGTTCACGAATGAAGTGGCAAAAGAAAATTTGTACTTTGGTCTCAACAGTTTTGCAATGAAAATAGGAGGTACAAGAACAAAAAAAAATTGTTCTGAAATAGCCACGCATCATCTGCTTCCATTAATTATGTAATTGGAACGTGTGGCTTGATAAAATAGTGCTCAAAAAAGAAAAAAAATGGCTGGGAACGAGAAGAGATTCGCCCGCCCCTTTGTAACCTTTCTCTTTTGCCTTTCAAGCCATCCTCAGGGTGGTTTAAACTTTGCAATTGCTTCCCCGTTGTTCTCGAGTGTTTGCTTGAACTCTGTGAACCACATCACGTGTGCTGGTGTTTATATTTACACAGGCTGCTCTGCAAGTTCTCTGTTTGTCTTGCCACCACATCTATATGGCTTGGCAGGAGCCCGGCAGCTTGGTTTCGGCTGCATATAAATCAGCTCCCCCTCTCTGCCACCCCAATCCATCAGTGTTTCCATGAGCTGATCTTTCCTGATTTTAATTTCTTTTCTCTTCTGAAGAGCCTAGGGGCACCCCAGTGTCAATCTGCTATTGAACTTTGGCTTCCTAGGATGTCATAGGCTCCTTGCCAATCTCACAAGTTATTAGTCATGCTTCATAATGCAGTCCAGAGTTCAGCAAAGCTTGCTCCCAAGTAAGTGTGCATAGGAGTGTTTCCTAACTGTGTAATGGGACTTACATCCAGGCCAGGTAAGCAGTGGTGGAGAGCAGGTGGGGCAGGGCTGGAGTGCACCCTGGGGGCGTGGCACGCCGCCCACAGAGGCGTGATGCGCTGCCCGCAGGGGCGTGGCATGCGTCCTGGGGGAGTGGCGTGCTGCCTGGGGGTGCGTGGCGCCCAGCGTGGGCGGGGAAGCAGCCGTGATGGCACCCCACTGGGATCGTGCTGCCGGGGGCGGTGTGCTCCCCACACACTCCTCTTCCTCCGCCACTGCAGGTAAGTGTGTATAGGACTGCAGTTTAAGGATGTTTGGACACAAAGGTGTCATTCAGATAAGAATGTTGGAGGATTCCGTTGAAAATGGACGATCAAGCCGATTTCCTTCTATCTGCCGTTTGACTTCCATCATGGCCCAGACTCTTGCTATGAATGTTTTCTGCCTTAGTTTTCTATAAGTTTTTTAGTTAGTTTGTTTTTTAGTTAGTTTGTTTTTTTCAAAAAATGGAATATGCATGCAATGGGGCATATGCAACTTACCCATGGTGCCGAAGCCAAAGACTGAAAGTAAAGTTTCATATATTGATGGGAATCTTAGGGCTGGATTCAACTAACCTGGTGCACTAGCGGAATGGAGCCCAAAGCACAATGGAATCGTCCCCCCACTCCTCCCCTCTCCATGTTGCCCCACGCCCTCCCCAGGGAAAATTGGGAGAACCCCCAGAACAGCCTAGAGGGGGGAGGAGAGCGGAGATCATTCCCTCCGGCAAGCAGAAATGCTTGCACTGACAGAACAATCTCTTTAGCACGCCAGATAATTACAGGTAAATAGAGGTGTAAATTGCTTTGCAAGTTATGTTATATACATTTTATTCATTGATGGATAATGCTGTCAAGGAAGGGACCACATTGCTTTTCTTTTTCTCTGAAGTGTTGTTTGTTTACTTTGTGTGTGTATAAGTTGTTTGTTGCCAGAGGCAGCGCATATGCACTAAAATTCCAATCCTAATAATATCTACTCAGAAGTAAGTATCTGAAGAAGTGTGCATGCACACGAAAGCTTATACCCAGAACAAACTTAGTTGGTCTCTAAGATGCGGGACACGGGTGGCGCTGTGGGTTAAACCACAGGGCCTAGGGCTTGCCGATCAGAAGGTCGGCGGTTCGAATCCCTGTGACGGCGTGAGCTCCCGTTGCTTGGTCCCTGCTCCTGCCAACCTAGCAGTTTGAAAGCACGTCAAAGTGCAAGTAGATAAATAGGTACAGCTGCAGCGGGAAGGTAAATGGCGTTTCTGTGCGCTATTCTGGTTCGCCAGAAGCGGCTTAATCATGCTGGCCACATGACCTGGAAGCTGTACACCGGCTCCCTCGGCCACTAAAGTGAGATGAGCACCGCAACCCCAGAGTCGGTCACGACTGGACCTAATGGTCAGGGGTCCCTTTACCTTTACCTAAGATGCTACTGGACATTTTTTAATTTTTTTAATTTATTTTGACGAACACAGCTACCTACCTGAATCTGTACTCAATCTGCTTCCAACGGCAAGTTTTGAATGCATTATTCAGCATTGTTCTTTTCAGGTGAAAGGCAGTGGTCTCTTTTGTTGCCTGTTGACTTTTATCTGTTCTTCTCAGCTAAGGCCTGGGGATTTCAGGCTGTCAAGCACAAACTCATGTTTAATACAAGCATTCAAAACATAAATCATCTTGAGTGTTATGTTTCAGCAGATGCGCACACATGGCCGTTTTCTGCATAAAATATGCATTTGTGAAATAAAATGTTGCATTGCAAACAGCTTATGTAAGTAGAAGTGGCATTATCCTGAGTGAAGGAGTGCATAGTTAAACTATGGAACTCACTCCCACAGGAGGCAGTGATGGCCACCAACCTAGACAGCTTTAAACAAGGATTAGCTAAATGCATGGAGGAGAGGGCTGTGCTCTGCCTCCACAATTGGAGGCAGCCGTGCTTCTGACTACTGGTTGTTGGAAACCACAGAAGGGGGGGGGGTTGCTCTTGTGCTCAGGTTCTGCTTTCAGGTTTCCCACAGGCATCTGGTTGGTCACTGCGAGAACAGGATGCTGGACTAGATGGGCCATTGGCCTGACCCAGGAGGCTCTTTTCATTGTCTTATGCGCCTGTAAAATGTTTAATATGCCCACAGGAATTCATACAACCTAGGACAGAAAGATCAGAATATATCAGCAAGATGCTAAACTGTCTTCCCCTGATGCCTGGATGAGGAAAATGAAACTGGGTTCCATTTATACTGAACTTTGAAATCAAGATAGGAAGACTACATTCAGTAGAAACAGCTGCTGGTAAAAAAAAAGGGGGGAAGGTTGTGCTCAGGTGAGGTGCAAAAGGAAGTAAGAGTGTGATGATTTGGACTATCCACCAAAACATCACTACACATGGCAAAAAGATGCTAATGAGCTTCAACACTAGCCGTGACTTTGGTATACTATGAGTTATTTATTTTCGCTTAAAACAATTTTCTGAAGATGATCAATCGGTTGAGACCTGTATCTCGATTCTGGTCCCTCACTCTCTCCTTTGTTGTTATTTGCCAGTGTCACTCACTTTCTATCACTCTGTGGCAGCTGTCATTGGCCACACTGGTTAGCACAAAGCTGGGCCAAAGAGGTATGATCTGCAAGAAATGATGTAAAATAGAAGTCCTCCTGAATGAGGAAGCGGCAGGTAGTTCTCAGAACTTGGGGGAGGGGGACCTTCAGAACATTTCAGAACACTATCTGGTCTATCTCCAGGCATCTTCCCAGAGGTGTGTGTGTAGGAGGCAACTCCAGAGTCATGTCCGTCGGCTGTGATATGGTGCTTGGGGTGTCTGGTGGCACTGAGGTGGGCTTCTCTCCAACTGTCTCCTCAGCCCCTGACCCTGGCTCCAGATTGGTGCTTCCTTGTCCTCTGGGCCACCCCGCAAAATCTGGTTCCACCACTTCCACATTCTCATTTCAGTCTTCCTCCTGCTCTGATCCATCCAACCAAGATGTCTCCATAGGACACATGGCACGGCCAGAGGGAGTGCTTCATCGCTGCATCTAAGCTCCCAAGCCTATGAAAAAACCATTGTTTTGGATGGGGAGTGGCGGGCTGCCATCACATTAAAAAGTTTCTCTCTGCAATCATGAAGATTGCAGATTTGTAGAATCATCAATGCAGGAGGGAATTCTTCTGTTTTATGTTTATGTAGCCATTTTAATTATTCCCTCTCCCAAAGAGACAGGTGGATTTTATGCAGATTACATCCATCAAGAAATCAAAGCTTTGGGTGGCTGTTCCCTCCTGTTCCTTGTCCCCTCCACCCCCCAAAAAATATGGAAATATGTGGATCTGATGTCCAGATCAGAGGTGCTTTCCCAATGGGAACCAAAGTGCCCTCTCCTGATCCTTGCAAGCTTGGACCAAGTGGGTCATCATTCATCTACTTCTACTGGAAAAAAGAGAGAGAGAAAAGAAGAGGGACCGTTATCTCTGAAAAAGTGATATGTGCACATTTCATAAAGCCAATGAAACAGTATAACAGCAGGCCTGAAGTCAGGGTTCCTATAAAATGTTATATGACGCAGAAGTCGAGAAAGAATTTTATTTTATTTTTTGGTTAAGGACTATGGGATGTGGCAAAAATGTTAGCTAGCCACAAAACAGAGAGGGTGTCACGGACCATCTGCATGAACTCCCTGTGTCTGACTGGAAAAGCCTCTTTCTGTTGAATTCCTAGGAATCCCATTGAGACCTCTTTGGACCTTTTGACGCTTAAACCTGCAGTCTTGCTGTTGCCTTCCACCCCCCACCCCCCATAAAGGTTTCTGGCATTTCCAACCATCGTCCAACTTTGCTCACAATGGAGCCAGAGCTGCCACTTAAGGAACCAGCTAACCACACAGAAGCAAACTTGTAAAGGTCAAACAAATCATGAGAATGCTGGATAAGATTTTGCTTACTTTTTTTGAAGCTATATCTGGAGGGAAATATGATATACTTACATGAATGCACATCTATTAAATGTCTGGGAACTTTTTGATGGCAGCAGTTTGTTGGCACTGAAATAAAAACTCAGGGAGGAAACAAATGCCAGCTTCAGAACAGGCCAGGCAAGCTCATGGTTCAGCATATTAGGAAAAGGAATTTTACAGGGCTGGTGCCGGAAATTTCCGTCCAACAATTCTCTGCGTTGGATCTGTTCCTTATTTATTGATTACATGTTCATCACACCCTCCCCCTAATGAGCTCAGGGTAGCGCACACCCTCCCCATTTTATCCTCACAACAACTGTGTGAGGTAAGTTGAGTTATCACCTGAAAGCAACCAGTGAGCTTCATGGCTGAGTCGGGATTTGAACCATAGCTTGCTGTGTTGTCATCTCAGGCTTGTAGTGTGTGAAATGGAAACGGCGACTGTGTGTAGGAAGTGTTTGTTTGAACCAGGATATATTTATAAATGGCCATGCTTTCCACAATATAGCATTTGCTAGTGAAATCCACAGCCCCCTCCAACCCAATTTGGGGGCTCTTATTGGCCCTGATGATATCCAGGCTGACCAGGAGAACACCCGGCCCAGAGTCACCCACAAATCAGTTTGGGGTGGGTCTAATGTTGGGTTAATGTTTTTAAAACTCTAATATATTTCTTAATTAATTGCTATTTAAAAATAGAAGTTTCCAAAAAGAAACGAAAAGGAAAGCAGTCAAACAATAAAAACTATACCATAAGAAACCAAGATAACATGTTATGTGCATACAGTGGTACCTCGGGTTGCATACGCTTCAGGTTACATACGCTTCAGGTTACAGACTCTGCTAACCCAGAAATATTACCTTGGGTTAAGAACTTTGCTTCAGGATGAGACCAGAAATCGGGCAGCGGCGGCGCAGCGGCAACGGGAGGCCCCATTATCTAAAGTGGTGCTTCAGGTTAAGAACGTTTTCAGATTAAGAACGGACCTCCGGAACGAATTAAGTACATAACCAGAGGTACCACTGTATAAGTAACGGAGAGGAAGGGAAGAAAGGGAAGTGGGGGGAAAGGATGGCTGGTGGTCCAGTCTGACCCAGTGCTCAGACATTTAAGCAAACAGATCAGTATAAAGAGACCAGATACCAAATAATTCCCCTTGTTTCTTTTTAATCATATTTAAACATAAAGTCAGGAGCGGGGAGCAGGGGAAGAAGGAACTGATCCCTCTCCTTTCCCACCCTCCTGTTTCAGAGCAGGAGGGTTCCATCCTGCTGGGGGGGGTGTCCCTCTGCAAGCTCCTTTCCCTGTGGCGGACACTCAGGTGAAGTAGACCCCTGTAGCCTTTCTGCCTGATGCCCTACTTCCTGACAATGCTGGGTCACTCTGGGTGGCTCGATCCACCCAGGATGAGCCTGAGCCCGATTTGGCTCAATCCCCAATCCCCACATAACGACCTGATTTGGTCTGGGATTCGGCTGAATCTAGTGTTTGTTTACTCTTTTTATTAATATGAATATTAGAGCACACCAGATGAAATTATCAGGCAACAATTTTGCAAGTGGAAACATTTCTCTTAATAGGTTGCAGCTGTGTGGCCAAGGACAGCAATGTGGCTGGGTTTACACACAGTCGCTGTGCATTGCAGTGGGGCAAGTCCATAGAACTGAGTGGACTTCCAAGTAACCATGCAAACAATAGACTAGGAGACAAATTGAAGACAGAAGGCGCCGCCTGTAAATAGCAAACTGTTGGAAGATGGAATTTTGTAATCAACAGAGCACGGCGTGCTCTTTATTCGCTTGGCCCGCCCCTCCTTTCAAGATCTTGGCCATGGTGATGACTCTGCAATGGTGTCTCTGTAGTTCACAGGCCAAACTAGCAGAAATAAAAGCAGGGTAAGGGGCACCAACCCAAAACTAGTGGGGTATCTACACCTTGGATTGCTTCTTGCCTTTCATGTTGGGTGCTCAGTAGTGAACTGGTCTCATGTGGACATGCCTTACATTCTTACCAAGACTCACCCAGAACAAGTTGCCATTAGGGACAGTCCGGTGAGTTAGATGGACATTTGATCTCATCCATTTAAGCTATTTTGATCTGATCCATTCCAGCTCTTTATCCTACCTCCCTGACCCAAACTTAAGTGTGCCCTCTTTCCAGAGGCAAGGCTCCTGTTGTGTCCAGAAGGAATCTGAAGCTATGCAAAATGGCACAACAGTTTGCAACCCACTTCTTCTAACCATGTGTGGAAACCTCTTTCAAGCATTCACTGGAGTGCAGGGCTGTTCATCTCAACCCTAACAGCAGGAAACATGTTTATGGCTTTCTGTTGTTCCTGTTTGTGCATTTTATACAGCCTCTATCATATTTTATTAGAACAGTTTAACAAGGCCTTTGGGGATTAGTCCAAAAAATAAAAATAAAATCCAGCTGAGTGCGTGAGAGAGGAAGAGGCTATGTCTGCCTTATCTACCTGTTGTTCATATTTTTTAATGTGCTTTTAGATTCTAGACTCTCTTCTTTGTTACATTTCTTTAGCAGCTTTTATTTTACATTTATTTAACAGCTGGAGCATCTATATTTCCAAAGATATAATGTGCTGCATGCAGATTGGAGAGAGCACGTCTGTGATGGGAATGAAAATATCTTAGAATAGCTTTCTGTGCACATGTTGTTAAGTTAATTATATGCAGTGGATGGCCTAGAAAAATTTACAATCTTATAGTGATGGTTCCCTATCAAGGAACTGCAATAATAATGAGCTATGTTAGGAGTACTCATGTACTTACCGGTAATAATTATCTATATGCTGGGGGTGTGCACTAGCCACAAGGGTTGATCTTAATCTGTAGCTTTGATAAGCAGCCCGAAGTGCTTCAGAGCTACTCTGCGCCTTTACAATTTGACTCACTATTCAGGACCAAATTAGTTCTGTTAAAAACAAAACTTTGGTTTCTCCCCATTTACTACACTGGAGAAACAAAAAACAGTTATAACATTTTCCCTTTCTACAGAAGCGGAAGAAATTTGCAGGCATAGCAGTCCCTGCAAAGTAACCTAACGTTGGCAAATCGTTGACAGATACATCCAGGAGTTTTCATGTAGGGCCCCTTTAAAGTTTGATTTTTTTGGTGAACAAATGAAAATTTAATGAGCAGGGTTCACTTAACCAGCCCTGCAGTGGAAGCTCAGCACATGGTATTATGTTTCCACAATCAGTGTTTTTTTTAACCCCCTCTCCTTTCCCTGTGCACTTGCTGAAATTGGCTTCAAGTATCAGAAGAACCCCAAGAAAAGCATGTGATGGGAGTGGGAGATTGGGAGGGATCATGCTATCTGGCAAGTGCAATACTTGTGCAGACAGAATGACTGGAAGAGCATGACATTGAATTCCATCTTATAACTTTTTCAGCCCTGAGAGGTAAAGGGTAAAGGGACCCCTGACCGTTAGGTCCAGTTGCGGATGACACTGGGGTTGCGGCACACATCTCGCTTTACTGGCCGAGGGAGCCGGCGTTTGTCTGCAGACAGCTTCCAGGTCATATGGCCAGCATGACTAAGCCGCTTCTGGTGAACCAGAGCAGCACATGGAAACACCGTTTACCTTCCCACCAGAGCGGTACCTATTTATCTACTTGCACTTTGATGTGCTTTCGAATTGCTAGGTTGGCAGGAGCAGGGACCAAACAACAGGAGCTCACCCCGTCAGAGGGATTTGAACTGCTGACCTTCTGATCGGCAAGGTCTAGGCTCTGTGGTTTAGACCACAGCGCCACCCGTGTCCCAAGTCTTAGGTCAAAGCAAGTTCATTTTTCCTTTGCTAGTTGGAGGCCTTGCTTCTTGTCATCCATAGAAGTGACACTAGTAGTGATGGTGCTGGGGGTTTAGGTGGATGGTTTGGACCCCCGTACCCCTCTCTACTTGAGTCCAGAATTATCTGAATTCCAGGTATGATTTGGGATTCGAACCGCCAACCTGATCGGCAAGCCCTAGGCTCTGTGGTTTAGACCACAGCGCCACCCGCGTCCCTGAGAGGTAGGTCAGTATTATTCCTCTACTGCAGATGGGGTGTGTGTGGAGGGGATGGAAGATAGTGGGACTCCCACTCTGTTCATAGCTCAGATAAGGGTGAATTTCCTACTTCACATGGGATTGCCAGATCACCAACCTGGAGAACTGCATTCTGTTGAAAGCTAACAATGGAACCTAAAGAGGGAACCTGTAGGTGCTCACTGGTTAGGACATAAGGTTAGGAAGCAGAAGACCAAGAAGGAAGAAGGAATGGGGGCGGGGGAGGCCAATAGTTTCCTTTGTTTTCATTGGAAAGGCTGTAGTTCAGTGGCTCAGTGGGTGCTTTGCATAAAAATGGTCCTAGGTTTAGTCCTGGTTGGAAGGCTATGTTGAAAGAAAGTCATTTACAATAGCTCTTGCAATGTAGTCCACAGTTAATATTGCAGGTCAGAGGATGGACTGAGGCTGGTTTGGATTTCCACTCCTCAGTCCCCCATGCAAAACACCCCTCAGGTTACAGCAAAGTTATATCTGCTTAAATTGCCCATTCAGACAGACTCCCAAGACAAATCCAGCACTCAAATGCATGCAGAAGCCCTCAGCTGTTTGTGGTAGCCATGGAAGAGGTATGTTTGTGTGTGGCTTAGTCAGTATGAGGTTTGAGAAAAATCTACTGCTGGAGAGATGCAGAAATTAAGCCTAACCAGTATGATAAATAAGAGACAGTGAAAGCAAATGCTGGATTGGGGGCAATGTGTGTGTGTGGGGGGGGAGCGTCTGTGTGAGAAAAACATGGGACTGGGTAGGGAAAGGAGGCAGACTTATCAAGAGAAAGAGACAGAAACTCAGCCAGCCAGCATCTGGGAGCTACAAAGGGGCAAAGCAGGCCAAACTGCAGCAATGTGATATTCTGCACCGGACAAGTTATTGTTAAGAGCAAGGGAAAGAAAACAAAGAATGAATGGGAAAAGAAGAGTGAACCGAAAACCTTGCTGGCCAGTTCATCTTCAGAAATAGCTGTCTGGGAAATAGTGAAGGCATCTGGTTGGTCTCTGTAAAATACAAGATATTGAGCTACATAGGCCTTATGTTCTTAATAGCTTCATTCAAATCTTGAAGGCACTGGTGCCTTTTCTAAATTCCACATATGAAGGAGTGTACAACACATCGTTTTCCTGCTCCCCCCAGTAGAAATGGTCTTACTTTTGAGCCTCCCTGCAAACTCACAAGGGATAGCAGGAGCAAACTAGAGTTGCCATATGTCCTCTTTTTGGGGGACACGCCCTTCTTTTCATGGGTAGAATCATCATAGTGATCCATAGGCAATCCTAAAATGCACGGGGTGCCATTTGTCTGAAAACGTAACCTCAAGCTAATGAAAATGTGGCCAGCGCTTTCCCCTGTTTTCTGCACAGAGGAAGCTTGGAAGTATTGTCACTCATCATTGAGAAATACACTGCACATTCAAGAAAGCCAACGCAGCCAGTATTGCAATGAAGGAAAGATGTGACCCTTGGACTCTTCAGAGGTTGTGTGGTCTGTCAGGGTTAGGAGCCAACCAGACTCCAGATGTTCTGCACTCCCAGAGTCAGTGTGTCACTTGACCTACTCAGCAACACAGATGGGAATTTAACTAAAAATGAGTCTAGTGAGGGCTTTGGAAGGAATAAGACAGGACTCTGCACCGAAGTTGATATTTCTTCATAATATTTAGTAGAGTTTGATTATAAAGATGCACACAATAAAATGAAAGGAAAACCCATTGAAGGCTCAGTCAAGTGGGATAAGTAAACCCTGAAACTGAAGTGAAGAGTTTTCCAAAACACTGGGGCTCAGTAAAAGCTACATTTTATTATGTTTTACTGTATGACCACCACATATTATTTCTACAGCATCTTCAGCATGCATGACAGTTTTATACCACAGAAGGCTCTCTGGCATAATATTTATCTGATATGCAAATCCTGCATTGCACATCACTCCAAGTATCATAGCAGTAACAGTATCAGAGGTAAGTAGACACCTGCCCAAATGCCCTCTACTTATTCTAGTTTTGGGACACTCATTCTGATGGTGTTGATGCCCTGCCCTGCCCTCCTCTCCTCACCATGGCATTGCTGCCCAAACAGCAGGGACATACAGTGCTATAACAGTTAATGTGACAATGGCATTATATCCCCAGCAAAGGGTGCAGTCTTCTGGCAGTGCCCTGTCTGTCAAACAGTGGACATTCAACAGGGAAAGTTGAATGGTGTATGGTGAATTAGGGCTACACTGAATGACCTGATGTGGTATTATTCTCTGTGGAGGGCTAGGTTTTCTTTTGGGGAGGCAGAAGCATTTGAACATGCATGCTTACACATCTCACAGCCTGAAATAATAAAATTCAGGAAAGCCCCTTAGCATTTGTAAAATTCTGCTGATTGAGTAATGGATCTGGAGAGCTGGATCTATATTTCATTTGCATTGCATAAAATTTCAGTGACATCGTTTTGCATAATCTTGCCAAGCCTCTCTGTTGATTTACCAAAACATGGATGGGTCCCAGTTCAGAATCTGGAATGAATTGTAACCCAGGGATGTGCCCGTCCAGTTTATATCTGGTTACATCTGACATTGGCCATCAGGTTCTTCTTACCATTTTAGTAGACCTAGTTTGGTGAAATTCATCATTTTCTTCTTGGGAATTGTCATCTGGCCATTTCAAAGAGTGGATACTAGTTTCTGTGTTTTCATCTGCCGAGGCAATTCCCAGACAGTAAAGCATTTTCATTGCATAGCACAGCTTGGGATTCTGGACTCAGCTATGTGTTTGGGAGACAATGTAGACGTAAATGAAAGTGTATCAAAGTCATGCCAGATTGGATTCACCTCTCAAGCTGCCAAACAGCTGCCAACCCTGCTGTGGTCTGGGGCATAGCCAGGCTCTTCAGGGCGGGGTGGCAATTGGTGGGACGGGGGTAAGTGTGTAGAGAAATCACAAGGAATGGAGTGGAATTCTCCTCTGGCCAGAGTTTTAGAGATGTCCTACTGAGTTCTATGCCCTGCAGCCGTACCAATCCGGCTGTCCAGTTAGTGAGATCTTTAAGAGAGCTGACCCACATTGGGAATGCAATGCAAGCAGCGCTAACAATTAGCAGCTGTTGCATCAGGACTCAGACTAAAGCTATTAGCAAACAGTGGAGATTAAGAAAGTGCAGTGACGCAGGGTGACAAAATGTTTCTGGGAATCTGTAATGGGATATGAAGCTTTTCAATGGGGCTCAGTAATGGATATTTAGCGCGAGCCAGTCATAATAACTGAAACTTATCCCAGCATTTGCTTCCTTAATGGACCAACCGTCCAGTTCTCAACACATGATATGGATGCGAGGGCTGCTTCAGACATTATTAGGACACAATTCCTACACAGACAGCCTGGGACTGATGTAGCACATACTGCAAGGGCGGGGGACCTCAGGCCTGGGGGCCAGATGCAGCCCCCTGGTCTCTTTATCTGGCTCTTCCCAGGCCACACCTCTCACTGGTCCTGCTCCACATTCTCCTTCTGCCTTTGCTTGGCTACAGAGTGTCCTTGGACTCTGACAATGGCTCTTGCCTGGATCAAGATATGTGGGATGTATGTGTAGAGAAACCACTGAATTTGTGTGGCTGGAATATAGCCTGCTGAACCAAAGTTAAGAGTCATATTCCTTGCCCCACCCACTTCTTGCCTCTGGCTCTACCACTGGTGTGTGGCCACCAGAAGGTTGTCCACCAGCTGGAGTAGATTCTCCACCCTTGGCAAACTGGTTAAGGACATTGCATGAAGCTTAAAGCAGTTGTGTTTGTCCTCACCCTGGCACCACAATTGGTTCATAATTCAGATGGAAAATCTGCACTGGCTAGAAGATCCATTTCCATTGTAAATGCCCACTCGTCCCCATCAAAAGCACCCATTAATACAAATGAGAGTCTCAAAGCCTGATATGAGAAAATGTTCTACCTTTGTGAGTTGTGAGCCAAGGACATGCCCAGGTTTTATCAGGCAATTTCTGGCACATAATTGTTGCTGGATAGTTCTCCAGTCCACAGCTTAGCCCTAAATTCATTAGGAGGCCCTAAACAAGCCACTATTCTCTAGATCTCAGCATTCCAGCATCCCCACCCTGAATCTGCATACTTAGATCTAATTACTATAATTTAAACAGAAATACAGTACAGCTCACCACAGTGGGGAAGACACTAGGTGACTTGTGCACCTGTTCCATCTGTTGACCAGGTGCTGCTCATGGCCAAAGGGCAACTTCAAGGCTCCTGCCCATCCTCCCTTCTTAATGTTCCTTATCTTTAAACCAGACATGGACCAGACAGACCTCAAGTAAAGGGTACCTTCAGTTAGAGGACCTTCAGAGTCGATGACTGTCTTCTGCCCAGTGGGGCAGATGGCTTTAATGCAGTAGGCAAGCAAAAGATAGCTTGGGCAACTCACATATGAAGTGCACATCAGCCTGAGAGATATTTCGTGCCAATCCTCTGCCATCGTTGGGAACCCAGATATCCTCAACAAATAGGTCATGAGCCTGTTGGTCATGAAAGCAAAACAGAAAAACTAGTTAAAGGGATCAGGAAGCAAGTGATGGGAAACGCCTCTGCCAGAAAGCTCATCCTCCTCATTATTTGACCAGATGTACAAATGGTTTGACCTAGCATATGGCAGTTTCCTATGTCCATCATTTCATAGTGACTCTCAGCAAAGTATTATCCTAGAATGCTGCCCTGCTGCCATTCTGAAGACTCCTTATGACTAAGCTGCCCCAAAGATGTAGTGGCTATTCCAGGAGTGGTTAGTACTGGGTACATGTCAAAGAATCCCTCATGGTTCTCTGGCTGGGCACCAAAGAGGAAAGTCAGCTTTTGTGCCTGTGAAAAGCAGAGAGATACAATTCTCCACTTGCATTTTCACCTGGTTTCAGGTTTCCAGCCAACAGCATCTGATCCATCACAATTTAATGCAGGTGAATTAGCCAAACAACAGGAAAACAAAAGAGGCAAGTCTGCTGTTTCATTTAAATGAGGGGTGGGGAGGGGAAGTTGAAAAGGAAGGAGGAGGTTGGCTGGTAAGTGATGGTTTTTATTTTTGTGGTCTTGCCTATCTGTGTTCCAAGTATTCCTGAGACCCAGTGGAGAGAACACAGCACTGATTTTCAGTGTGCACACTGGGAACTCCAGAACACAACAGACGATTGTTTCGCTCTAGCCATCTACAGTTACCCTTCCCCCTCCTTCTCTGTACAATTTATTATGCATGAGATGTTGGTAATGATCAGGTTCTCTGATAGCACAAATACATTGGAACTGGCCTTTCTTGCCCACTGTTATTGCTTTTGCAACATGCCCATCAGGAAATAACAACAATCAACCCTCAACTCAGTGGAATAAAAATCCTCTGAATCTTGTAAAATAGAAGTGGGGAACCTGTGTTTCTCCAGAGGTTGCTGGACTACAACTTGGACCACTTGGGCTCTGCTATCAAGTTCCTTCTGCCTATTCTTGCCCACGAGACATGTGCATAGATGCAACAGCAAACAGCTGTGCTGGGGGGCATAATCCTATTGAGTCAAGGAGCAGGCAGGGGACAAATACATATACAGGAGTGGGCAAATTTGTCGGTTTTGGTTTCTCCCATTTTTTCCAATCGTTTTCAGTTTTTCACAGGTCTTGTCTTTTCGAAAACCCATTGTAATGCAATTTTCTCCTAATACACAGATTTTTGTATAGACTTTCACCCAATATGTCTATTTTCAATTTTTTGTAAATCACTTCCCCTAACACAATGCATTTTTTGTATGTCATTTCCATGCACACTTTCCCCTATTATATGCATTTTTGTACATGCTACTCAGCTGGAGAACTACATCAACAAATTCAGAGAACTTCAAATTTTGAAGGATGGCTGTATTTTGGTTTGCATGTTGTTTTGGAAACTGCAACTTGGGTAGGTTCTTCTTTAAATGTGAACTGATTCTAATTTCTCCCCATCCCTGGGCTTGGAAGAGCTTAATTTCTATATTTTTAAATATATATATCCTACCTTTACTTTTTAAAAAAGCTCATGGCAGCTAACAACAGAGTGTTGAAATACAAAAACATTTTGTGTGTGTGTGTTTTGGGTGGGTCTAATGTGGGGTTAATGTTTTTAAAACCCTAATATGTTTTTTAATTAATAGGTACCGGTATTTATAAATTGAATTTTCCAAAAGGAAACCAGTCAAACAGTTCTCAACACATTTTTGCCAAACAATTTTCCCCAAGACAGTGCATTTTGTATGTTACTTTCACCAATATATGCATTTTTATGCACACTGCACCCTAACATATGCATTTATGGAAACATTTCATGGCTGGAGGACTCCACTGCAAAATTCAGAGAAGTGTGAATTGCAAAGGATGGCTGTTTTTCGCCTTTTTGCATGGTTTTGAATTAGCTAAGTTTACCTTTAAATGTGAACTGAATTGAATTCCTCCCCTATCCCTGTGCAAGATACTCTGATACCTTTCATAATAGGGTCAGCTCTGTCACAAGGCAGGTGCCTCAGGCAACTGGTGCTGGAGAATGTTTGTGAGGGGCCAATTCCTCTTGATGAGGCATTCTCCTCTGTTGAGAGAAAGAGCTGTGAATACTATACCATGCAGCCATCCCTGCATCAGCTTGTCGCTCTCAGGTGCACTGCAGGATAATGTCCTGTAGCCAGAGTTTGATTCAGCTGCTTGTCCAGTGGTCTTCTGCAAATGGAATGTATGCAAGAGAGATGGAGAGATGGAGGGAGCAGGCACCATCTTGTGCTTTGCTTCAGACAGCAAAATTTCTTGGGCCAGACCCTGCACATGGTATAAGAAACTAACCATGTTTTGGGGGCTTCAGTCCTATGGGCTGTTAACAGGTTCTTATTATGCTCAAATCCTATAACCAATCATAACCATCCAATGATTTCAAAAAACCGGTCATGTGAAATTGCAGACTTAATAGCAAGATTTTTAAGAAACCAATTCACTATGGAAGGTGTTTACCTCAGTGCGGGAGGTCCAGGAATGATTTTTTAAAGACACCCTAGTCCTTTTGGTTTTTATCATTTTATGTGGTTGTTTTATCTCTCACAGTCATGGAAGAATCTCCTTCTCCTTCCTTATGTTCCTTTGCACTTTTCTCAAATGGCAGGGGTGTTTTGGCTGCAGCTCAATAAGCACTTACCTGGGAGAATGTCCCCTTAAACTCAGTCTGGCTTACCTTTGAGTAAACACATACAGAATTGTGCTCTCAGTCTTCACATTTTGCGCAAGGTGACTGTGAACGGATCGAGTTGCAAGTGATATACAACACTTAAAAACCTTTAATCAGCTGTCACAACATCTAAGTCTCTGGCAGAAACCTCCCCCAAAAACTTCACCTTTCTTGTAAAAGTGCCACCACTACTTGGAGAGTCCAAAACTCTTAGTAAATTTTCCAAGCACATTTGAGTCTGAGGGAGTCTGAATGAACTTGAAGCACAGAAATTATAAAGTGTAATTGTGCTTATTTAAGGAAATCAGAGTTTGCGTGGCATTAAAAGAATAAAAGCTTAAAAATAATGTCAAAAACAGAAATAATGTAAGCTTCTTGAACTACATGTTGTTCTGCCAAGGAGATTCTTGTGTCTTGGTTACACAGACCCATTCTTTGTTCACCCCATCCTAAAGATGTATGTTACATTTCTGAACAGTGGAGGCTTGTCCATTAGAGTGAATGAGCCACTTCTCCTCCCCCCTAAGCCTGCCCTCAACCTGCATATGGTCCAGGGAATGGTACCGGTACTGAATGCCACTTTTCTCCTTCTTAGGGTCCTGTTTGCACTACACATCTAAAGCAGTATCATATCACTTTAAACAGTCATGGCTTCCCTCAAATAATTCTTGGAAGTCTGTTAAAGGTACTTAGAATTGTTAGAAGACCCCTATTCCCCCCACAGAGCTACAATCGCCAGAGTAGTTTGTCAATCCCTCTTCCCAAGGAACTCTGGGAACGACAGCTCTCTGAGGAGGGGTCTCCTCACAACTCTCAGCACCCATTATAAACTACACTTCCCAGGATATTGTGCACGGAAATGGAATGATACTGCTTTAAAGGTATAGTGCAGATGGGGAATTTGTCTCAGAGTTGCCCTTGCAAAACTTGGTGGGAAGGTGGATGGGGACAAACACAGAATTACCGTAGTTGGCTCTGACTTTACCTAGTGTTGATCTCCTTGATTTCTGCCCTGCCAGTCCAAATGGGCACCACTGCGGCTAGAGATGTTGTCTTCAGACAAACGACCAAAAGCGAAAATCACCACATGATTTTCTCAGCACTCTAGGCTAGGGGGGGAGCATTCTCTTTCTGGAAAACACAAAAGTTATCTTTTAAAAATCCCTCAGCAATGCCTGTTTGATACCTGGAAGGTGTGTGTGTGGTGTGTGGGAACCCACGTAGCATGTTGTCCAAATATTATGTGTTGTGAATGTGAAGCAGAGGTTGCTGTCATGCAAGAAGCATGGTTGGCGTTGTGATTTGCTGAGAGCCCCCCAGGTGACTGCAGAGATGTCATTTTAGGAGGCAGACTCTGTTACTGACAAGCTAACCAACATGGCAAGATCAGGTTGAAAATAAATAAATAATGCAGTTTCCCATGAACAAATACGTATGACCGTGCTTCATTTGAGAGGTGTTTCATGTAGCAGACTTGAAGGCTGCAGTGCTTGTTCCTTGTTCCATGGATCAAGTCTCTTGAGCTTTTTTTGTAATATTTTCCAGCCTT
Organism: Darevskia mixta; assembly: GCA_034641385.1. Lineage (NCBI taxonomy): Eukaryota > Metazoa > Chordata > Lepidosauria > Squamata > Lacertidae > Darevskia > Darevskia mixta. Next base: position 5,084,108 of record JAWWNH010000001.1, on the reverse strand, counting down.
TCTAAGGTGTCTGCCTTAATAAATAAGGAAATAAGACAACCAACTAACTTTGTGGGCCTGGGAGAGATTGGTTACCACTTACATCACTCAATTGATGAGGGCCCAGACAGAGTGGAGAGAAAGAAAGTAAGCAGGGATTAATCAAACCAGATTGCATTTGTAAACAAAGGTGGAAGGAGGGAGGGATGGATCAGGTAACAATTTCCCAAGCATTACCTATTGAAAGAGACATAAACAGGCAAGCAGGCAGTGAAAACAGCACACAATGGAACTCAAGATCCGCCAACCCCCGTGGGCTTCCTTCCCTCCCCGCCTCGCTGACTGGAGTGATTTGTGCACTGGGAATGTAGGCCCGGAAGGGAAGAGGCTGCTCTTAAGCGCCTTTCACAACACAGCTCAGGCACTTAACATTTCAGCACGACAAGGTGCAGCACACATACTATAATTCTAGGCATAAGATGATGCTAGCTATCATTGTCTGTCTAGCCTTCTGCAGTGGGAGTCCCAGAAATTAGAGATGACGGGAGATTTGGACAAGGTTCATAGCATAGCTGTCAACTTTCGGATTTGAAAATAAGGGATTTTTTCAAACTTTCGGATTTGAAAATAAGGGATGCCGCAAGGGCAGTGCAATGGCACCAAGTAGCCTCGCCACCCTGCGCTCCAGAGGCTGCACGCGAACGGGTGAGCGAAAGAGCGAGCGCATAGAGGGCAGGCTGTCTGGCTGTCTGGTTGGGCATGAGGGTCTGGATGCACAAGGCATGCAAGCTCCGCCCCCAGTCAGTCTCAGACTCCTTATTGGCAGCCGAGCAACACAGCTGAGGAGCCTCCCTGGCCGGCAGGGAGGGAGAGGAAATCCTTTGAAACCCGGGAAATTTAAGGGATATCAACAATCCGGGATAGCAGCGGGAAACGGCATTGGAATAAGGGAGTTTCCCGCCATAGTTGATAGCTATGGTTCATAGATGGATGAATGGTTTCTAGGAATGGTGGCCTCCTTCCCATGTGACATTTGTACCATACATAAGGTTTCTATGCTCTACCAAGTATGTCCTAGCCGTTTGGCTCATCCATACCTCCTTATTTTCTCTGATGATGCACCCCTCCTGCTGCTGCTTTGGGTAGCCATGTGTCCTGCTTTACAGTCTTCTGCTTGAAGGAGGATAATACTCTGTTTGAAGGCATCTTCTGCTGGACAGGCTGTCTAATCCAAGTCCTCTTTAAGATAAAGTAGCCCACCAGTGCTGAACACCTGGAGAGCACACTGAGCAGGCACGCAGTTACTGGATCACAGGCTTCCCCACTATGGTGAGATGTATTTCTATCTGAATTGTAACAAGTATTTTTAAATGTGCATTTCTACATATAAATTAGCATATGCAATTTTTGCAAAAAGGTGTATCCCCTCTTGTCCTCTTTTTGTGTGTGATGCATAACCAGACCCCCTACTGCTACTCCATAAGCTTGTATAAAGCCTTACCTATAAAGTCTTAAATGGCTCAGGGCTGCTATACCTCAAGGACCGCCTCTCCCCATATGAACCAACCCAGGCCCTGCAACCATCACCTTCATGTGTCGCCTCCTTGAGAAGTCTAGAGGGTGGCAACACAAGAATTCACCTTTGCTGTGGTGGCTCCCCATTTGTGGAGTGCTCTCCCCAGGTAGGCTTCCCTGGTACCATCATTAAATACCTTTAGGAGCCAGTCAAAAGCTTTCCTCTATAGCCAGGCCTTTGGCCTTTAATTATCTGTGTCCTTTTAGAAGTGAGCAGAATATTTTTATGTATTTCTTTTTCTTCTTGGTTTTAATGTATCTATGTGGTGGGAGGTGGCATATCTGTCTGTTTGTTGTAAGTTGCTTTGGGTTGCCCTGGGTAAGTTAAAGCGAAATAATAATAATAATAATAATAATAATAATAATAATAATAATAATAATATACCACCTGGTATCTTCAGCTTTAGTTCAGCCCTTTTCTGGGCAAGGTGAGGATGAATTAGAGGCACACATTAGACTGTTTCCCTGTTATCCACCACAGTTTGAGCATGTTTATGCACCTCTTATCAAATCCCTCCTCGTGCTACCTATGTATATAATTTACTTATTTAACGTATTTAAAATGCTTCTAAGCTGTCTTTCGAGACTATAGTCTTCTGAAGGGCTCAGTCTGTCTTGCCGGTTGGTTGTTCAAGCCCACCCAGGGACGGCTGTGGGCAGGATTCCTGTATTGAAGCCTGGATGACCATTGGGGTCCTTTCCAACTCTACACTTCTATAATTCTATGAAGAGGGCTTACATTAATAGCAAATAAAGAATTGGAATAATTTTAAAAAGCCTTACAATTCAAGTACAATGATATTCAACAGATCCCCCCAAACCCAGCAGCAACCTATAAAAAACCCTTTCAACAGAAAGCAATGGAAAATAGATGAGCTATTCAAATTTTCTTAATGCTGGAGATATACGTTCACAGAAAAATATTTAATGGGGTAGGAGTCACCGCTAAGAAAGCCCTGTCTCCGGTGCCTTGGTCTGTGGAACAACATTTGAATTAGCGGGGTTGGGATGGGAGGCCTTAATGAAATCCACAAGCCCCTCTGACTCCCCCCCCCCCATTTTAGTAAATTGATCCTGCAACCTTGGAAAACAGTAGCCAAGGGGATTAACATAAAATGTAATTCAAGTGTTGCTATAGAGAAAGAGCATCTGCACAAACAGTGGTGGTTAAATCAAATCAATCCAATATTGAACTAGATCCACATTGTTTTAGGCAAGCCTTCAAATATCTCAATTCAAGCCTGTCATATGCTTTCCCCTACCCCCCATTAATGTATTGTTTGATGAAGTTTATTATCAGATAATTTATTTAGATAATTTATTTATTGTCATTGCACAAGTACAAGCACAACGCTATACAAGTGCAATGAAATTGCGTGCCATCCTGTAAAAACCGGGGGGGGGGGAGGGAAAAAAAGCACAAAACACACACACACACACACACACCAAAAAAAGCCACACACACACACCCATCACAGCTCTCCAAGGTCATATTACCTGGTTACAGTATTTAAGATGGTTATACATCTTGGGTAGAAACTGTTCTTCAATCTATTTGTTCTTGATCTAATTGTTCTATATCTTCACCCGAAGGCAGTGGTGCAAAGAGATTATATCCTGGATGAGATTGATCCTTTAAAATATTGTTTACCTTTTTAAGGCAACAAGAACTGTATAGTTCTTCCAGAGATGGGAGAGGATGACCAATAATATATTGGGCTGTGGTTATGATCTTCTGAAGTACCTTCTTCTCCCTGGCTGTGCAACTAGAGAACCACACACAAATACAGTATATAAGAATGCTCTCTATGGAGCCTCGGTAGAAGGACACCAGCAGTCTCTCACTCAGATTGTTCTTCTTTAAAAGTCTGAGGAAATAAATTCTCTGCTGGGCCTTCTTTACCAGAGCAGTAGTATTTGCGCTCCAAGTCATATCCTGCTCTATAATCACTCCCAAAAACTTGAATACAGCCACCCTCTCCACCTGGTCCCTGCCGATATACAGGGGCTGAATATCCACCTTTCCCCCCCTATAATCCACCACCAATTCCTTGGTCTTGGCAGTATTAAGAGCCAGATTGGTATCTCTACACCAAGCACAGAACTGCTCCACCTCATCCCGATAGGCGGACTCATCCCCTCCTGAAATGAGCCCCACCACAGTAGTGTCATCAGCAAACTTGATGATTTTGTTGCTGGAATGGATGGCTGTACAGTCATACGTATAGAGGGTATAGAGCAGGGGACTCAACACACAACCCTGTGGTGAGCCGGTGTTAAGGCTAAGGGCTGTGGACATATGTGACCCTACTCTAACCCTCTGAGAACGATCTGATGGAAAGTTCAAAACCCAGAGACAAATGGAGTTAGAAAGTCCAATTGCCTCTAGCTTGGACACCAGTCTACGGGGGAGGATCGTGTTGAAAGCAGAGCTGAAATCCATGAACAGCAGCCTCGCATAACTCCCCGGCTGCTCCAGATGGGACAGAGCAGCATGGAGAGTGGTAGTGATGGCATCTTCCGTGGATCTGTTTGCCCTGTATGCAAACTGGTAGTTGTCAAAGGTCGATGGAAGACAGGAAATAATGTGACTGCGTACCAGTTTCTCAAAACACTTCATGATAATAGGAGTCAGTGCAACTGGTCTGTAGTCATTCAAACTACTAATTGTGGATTTTTAAGGCAGGGGAACAATAGTTGATGACTTCAGGCAGGGTGGGACAATAGACTGGTGTTAGTGATCTTAGTGAAGACCCTCGCCAGCTGATCCGCACAGCCCCTCAACACCCTTCCCGTGATACCATCAGGTCCAGCAGCCTTCCTCGGATTCACCATCCTCAATAACTGTCTCACCTCATGCTCCTCTACAATGAATGAGGGGTCGTTATGGGCTGGTGGCTGTAATACAGCCATCTCCGGTGGCCCCCTCTCGAAGCGAGCAAAGAAGATATTAAGCTCCTCCACCAGCGATGGGTCACTGTCAACAGCACCAAGGTTTGGTTTGTAGTTGGTAATGTGCTGAATCCCCTGCCACACCTGCCTCGTGTTGTTACTACTGAGGTTATCCTCAATCCTCTGCTTATAATCCAGCTTTGCCCGTCGAATACCTCTCTTCAGGTTTGCTCTTGCTGCACTGTAGAGCTGCACCTCGCCTGACCTGAAAGCCCTGTTCCTTTCCCTCAACAGGCACTGGACTTCTCTATTCATCCAGGGTTTCTGATTGGGATAAACCCAGATGGATTTAATTACCGTGACAGTATCTGTGCAGTGATTAATATAGCACAGAACTGCTGCCGTACTCTCCTCCAGGTCTGAATGGTCGAAAATATCCCAGTTGGTTCTCTCGAAACAGTCCTGCAGCTGGTGAATAGCACCTTCAGGCCAGATTTTAACAGTCCTTGTTGTAGTGAGAGCCCATTTTCTGAGGGGGGTATATGCTGGTACAAGGAACACAGACATATGGTTGGACTGGCCCAAATGTGGAAGCTGTAAAACCCTATAACCATAACCATAGACTATTATATTCAATTATACACATTCATATTTAATGCTCTTCCTTTAATAAACCATAATTGATCTTGATTTATGCATTTGAATACCATCTTATTTTTCCTTTCATTTAGAACAGATGTTAAAAAATAGTCAAAATTTAAAAGCATTATAGGTCTATAAGAACTTGTTCCATTCCTTTCTTTCTTTTTCTTATACTGTATGGTAAAATGTTTCCCATTCTTGTGGTATTTCATCTTGAGCATGTAGTTTATTTAAGACCTAAGTCGGTGGGGTACTCAAAAGATCAATAAATACTTTATAGTTTTTCTACTATAAAATCAGCAGGACCCATTCATTTGCCTTTCTGAAGTTTTCTGATAGCTTGCTCTACCTCTTCCTTTTTAATGTCTTGCTCCATAAATTCCTTGCCTTCCAGACTTGAAATCAGTTAATCGGTTCATTAAAAATATTTCCTAAAATCTTATATTTTTTGCTATCCTGATTTGCATAGTTTCTCATAATAATTAATACATTCTTGGCTGGTTTCCTCTAATTTTGCTTTTATTGAGCTGCATTTCCAAGGGATGCCCACTGCAGTCTTGAATCGCTGCCACAACAAGGTCCTGTACTCAGGCAGACTTTGTATTTGTGCAGGTGAAAGACATCATTCATTATCTTTTAGCCTGCCCCATATATAAAAACCCAAGAGATTTTGAAACCTTTGTTCACACACATAAGCAAGTACTTCTGGCAGAAATGGTTTGGTTTCTTTTGAGTGGCAATAATAGCTTTGTAACACAAAGAGTGACCCTGTATGCACTGCAGGGGTGGGGGTGGGGGTGGGGAGATAGGAAAAAGGAGTTTGATAAAATCACTAAAAATTGTGGTGATTTGGAGCTTCAATTTGAAATCAAGTTGGATTTGAGTTTGTTGGCGTCTCTGGTGACGTCTCTGTCTTACATCATGGATGATGGCTTATATAATGGATATAAGTTCTGTATTATTTTATTAATACTATTGGTGCAAGTTTGTCATGGCCGTTGAACAGAACAATTAAACTTATGAACTGTACTTCTAGAACAATGAAACATGATCCAGAGGTGAATGTTAATTCGCCATAAGTTTATGAGCTGTGTCTTCTTAGTCCTATTACAATCCATTTTAACTAAGATTGGAGATAATATTTGACCACCCTGACCTTCAAAACACTTTTAGGGTTTGGGTATTTCTCATTTTTTTTGAAAGTTCAGTTCTCTACATTTCCGCATCAGTTTGCATTTTTTTTTTTTTAAAGTTCCTCTTGAAAATTCCCCAGCATTTTAGTACAAATTTCTCATAATATCAACACTTTGGCCTGCAATTCCCCCAATATACCATTTGTAAAGCAATTTCCCCCAATTTAATTAATTGTTTTAAGTTACTTTCACTATTAGATTCATTATTAATTTTTGTACACTTTACCCTCATATTTTTCTCCACATTGGCTGGAGAAGTGCATTGCAAGATTGGAGAAGTGTGAATATCGAAGGATGGTTGCGTTTTGGTTGACGTATTGTTTCGGAAAGTGTGACCTTTAAATGTGGACTCAATCAAATTTCTCCACCGTCCCTATTCCAGGGTCCCTGTACTTGCTGTTCTTTCTGGCTAGCCACAATAGTTATTATTATTGCCACACTGGGCAAGGCTGTAGTAGACTTCAAAACACAGGCATGCATTGGAGTTAGGATAGGATAGAGAGATTCTCTCCCTTCTATGAGAATCTTCAGGACAGAAATTTCAAGCTGCTGGATGTTGTTTACATCAAACGGAATGGGATCACCCACCACGCTTTCCTTCTTCTTCATGGCTTGCTTTTTTGCACTGTTCCCCTTCATTAAAATAAATACGATTAAATTTCAGACTCCTTTGGAAAAGTGGGTAAGGGAGAAAGCCACACACTTAGATAATTTCCATATAAATCCAGCGTGGTCCCCAATCCCAAGCCACATCACCGCCCCTGCCTGCCACTAGCACCACCCACCAGTCGTACTCCAAAGGGAGAGAGAGAGAGAGAAAGGCAGCAGGGAGAATTTCATGTGCTTGTTTCATCTGCTGGATGGAGCATGACCAATTATCCATAACCAGCCAAAGTCCCGGAACAAGGAGAATTGGGTCTCGATCACGTACACCTCCAACAGCTGAACAATCAGGGATACTGTGGAGGCAATGGGGCTGGCACACATAGGGGAGGATTTAAAGCTGCATTCAAAAGATGAAGTGATTTCCTCCTGGGGGTGGGTGAAGAGGGGGGTGGCTGTTATCTGGCAGGGGACACATAATAAACGGTCCCAGGGAAGTCCTCCCGCCCTCCACCCCAAAGAGACATGTCAACATTGGTTATCTAAGCAGCACATTCTTTTCTATAACAGTGAAGAAAGAAATTGATTGTCTTTTTAAAAAGTGACTTGGAGGCCACAAAAGATGCATTGTTTCCAAATGAGTTGATTGGAGGAGGAGCTGGGTGGTTTAGAGGTAGGGGGCTGAATTTATACCATCATTTTGTCTAATTACTCCTGATGTTTTTGCTGTTGTCATGCGGGTTACTACAAAGGCAACTGCCAGCTTATGTCCCTGAAAGCAGACTAAACTGTTATGCTTACAAGGCCATGAGGTTTTGTTTTGTTTTGTCCTGTTCCCCCACCCCTCCCACCCCTTGGCCTCCGCCACCCACTTGCCTGCTTTTGTGCCTTGCAAAGTACACACAGTGAATGTATCTACAAGGAGGCCTGTGGCAGACAATATGGCCCCTCATCATGCAGGCTGCCTCTGCGTGTCAGAACATCCTAGAATCTTATTGGATGCTTGGCAAAACTCTAGCAGGGATGCTTTCCTGGAACCACGATTTTCCAGAAATGACAAAATCCAACAAACGACCTGAAATCTTTAAGTTCAAGGAGCTGATCTCTACACACAGTGTCAACATTGCAGAATGTAGGTTGTATGGGGGGTCAGGAAATTTGATAGAAATCTCACAGCAGAAGAGACCCATCCAGTAAAGCATGCACCGCAAGGTATTTTTGTTTCCATTTATGCTGAAATTTAAATGACAACTTTGGAGAACAGATAAGTACTTATTTCAAGAGTTGGACGGACATGTGTAAAGCCAATTTCTGAGGGGATCTTCCCGTTCGCTGCTTAAACCACCAAGTTGGAATGCTTAGCCCATTACTCAGTTTTGTTGCAACGAATCAGCCCAGTTTGCAGAGTGGAGCTGGAGGACAAGCATTGAGTAAATCCACTTGTGAACAAGCAACAGCCTGCCATTTCTCCTTTGTCCCTTCTTAATCTTGCATTGCTCTTGCTGTCTGAGAGACAAATGGAAAACAAAAATACCTTTTTTAAAAGGCTTTCTTTGCCTTTAAAGAATTTGTGCGGGCATTAACAAGAGTATATGATGTGATATATGTTTGTTGCTGAACTGCAGCTCCCATCATCCTCGGCCATATGCGCACTACCAGGTCACAGTCTGAACTAAGGTGGATAATAACAGAAACATGATCATCATATAAAATACATGCTTTAAAAAAAAAGAAAAAAAAGAACTGGGTCTTCAAATGCATGCCTGAGTCTGAAAAGGCTGAACACCACTAGTCTAAGGGAAAGGCAATTACCAACTGTTCTGTCCATGATCCCAATAACTGAAGATGTTAGAGATGGAACTGGGACCTTAAATATGCGTGTTTGAATGCAAAGCACATGCTTAGCCAATGAGCTGTGGTCAGGGAGAAAGCACTTGCTGAGGGTACTCAGTGCTGAGGGCATTGCAGCTGAACACTGGAGCACTCCCAATGGAGTGCACTGAGGAGAAACCCAGATACCCCTTTCACTTGGGACACCAAGCCAGAGATGTATACTGCACAGTTTACTATATCGCTTATACACTGGTCACTGCACATCTGGAGTGTGGGAATCAAAAGGCAGGGACAGAGTAGGCAAGAATCCAGAATTTTTGCTATCTGGATATACATGCAGGTCCCACTTTCCAAACACAAAGAGTTCCTAGGAAATTGCTCATTAGGTAAGTATTCACATTATGAGCCGACAATTTTCATTATTTCCTATGGGAACATTTCTAATCCGTGATTTGTCCAATTTCTCTCACTCTTCCCTCCACGGTTTCTTGCTGATGACCAGCAAAACACAAATAAATAAGGAAATGGGCAAACTATGGCTGTTCAGATACCTGAATCAGCCATTTGTGTAATGAGGTCTGAGCACAATTATTTCTGTTTGGATAACTGAATTTGTGGATAATGACATTTCTGATTGTGGGGGCTGGGTGTATTGATAAGATACACAAGCACAAACACACACAAGCATAAGCACACATACACACGTGTCAGCATGTATGCATGCAAGCAAGCATGTGGATGGGTACTTTTAGACAGCTCTCCCTGTACTGTCCAGAGAAACAAAGTTTGTGTGTATTTTTATGTGTTTCATTTCTGGATCTTGGACAATCTGATTCTGCATACATTCCAGTACTATCTGCATAAATTTGCTCTGTTAGATGCTAATTCTGGAGAGAAAGGTTATTGACGGATAGAGAACAGGAAAAGGGCCGGCTTGCTCTCACTTTACATGTGCGTTTGTGCCATTAAACTCATTGGGAACTCACAGAAGTAACAGGGCCATTATCTTTTATGGACTCAGGAAGTCCATTAAAATCCCCCAAATTCTGAAAGCCAGAAACGTTCCCTTCTCAGAGGTGTTGGCAGTTCTTACACAAAGCTGAGCCTGTATTGGGCAAATGGGGTTGTCCCGCTTATTACTGAGGTTTGCATTGATACAAGGCAGGGCAAGGCATTTGTACAAGATAGTTGCATTGAGACTGAATTGCCTTCACTGCTGGAATCATAGGCAGCTCAAGCAAAGCTGGAACGTCTTTGGGTGTTTTCAGAAGTGGTGGTCAAAAACCCCATTTTGTGTCTGTCACTTAAACGCGTGTGGACACACACACACACACACACACACACACACACAATGTGTAGTTTATGTAGCATGTAAAACAGAAACCAACAATTTCAGTTCAGACCATTGCCTTTAGAAGCAAGACTGTTTAATAGGATGTCACTAAAATGTGGATATAACTAGCTTCTGGAGCAGATTAGGCATGTCCATATGAAGTGCTACAAACAATAATATTTGTCATTCTGCATGAATGACAGTCTTATTTGTTATTTCTGAAGAAGCAAACACCAGGAGCTATTTCACATTCTACTTGTCTGACAGCAATTTGGGCAACTGCTTTTTTACAGCACAATTCACTGGCCAGCTCAATGTTCTTACTTCTTTAGATGATAATAATAATAATAATAATAATAATAATAATAATAATAATAATAATAAAATATTATTATTTATACCCCGCCCATCTGGCTGGGTTTCCCCAGCCACTCTGGGCGGCTTCCAATTGAATATTAAAAACACAATACAGCATTAAACATTAAAAACTTCCCTAAACAGGGCTGCCTTCAGATGTCTATTAAAAGTAGGATAGTTGCTTATTTCCTTGACACCTGCTGGGAGGGGGTTCACAGGGCAGGTTCCCATCTGCAGCAAGTAGAGCAGTCCCTGAATAGAGTGATGCAGATGCAGTACTTGAGGATGACAACAGGTTGCTGCTGTTGCACCAGGATTTTCCTTTCTCCATTGTGCAAAGATTTGTCCAAAGTGATCTTTCAAAATTCGCATTTCTCTGAATTTTGCAATGCACTTCTCCAGACAGGTAATGTGTACAAAAGGCATTTAGAAGGCTAAATTGTGCGTAAAAGGCATGTAATTGTGAAAATAGCATGCGAAAAAGCTTTATAGTCAGGTAATTTTCTAGCAAAAACTGTATGCATCAGGCAAAAATGCATTAAAATGCATATTTTAGAAGGAATTCACTCTAAAATGCTGATGAATTTTCATGGGGCTTTTTTTTTTTAAAAAAAAATGAAATTGCAGGGTGATGTGACAGTATGGAGAACTGAAGATTGGAAAAATGAGAAATGGAGACTAAATTGACAGATTTGCCCATCCCTAACCGCAACTGAATTGGACTCACAGTCCTTTCGCACACAAGTTCACTCATGGTGAACCCAACACTTGATTCTCTTTGGCAGCCTCATTTAAGGAGGGAAAGGACCTTTTGGTTGTTGCTATTGTTAAAAGATCGGGAATAAGGAACCATTGCAATCTACTTCACACCACCTAGAGGTATACTAACAGATTCCAGTCTAACTTGTCCCCATCCCTGATTTAAGATGAATATTTTAAAAAAGATTGATCCACAATTATTCACAACAGTGCAGCAACAAAGAGCTAAATGCATAAGCAGTGCAATGCATAGTTGCTCTGTATCCAAATGGAGAAATAGATCATTCTTGCTTGAAAACTCTGCAGTTGGCCAGTACTACATTCCTGTAAGGGGCTGGATGCTTCATAATTGCTCCTTTGCAAATATTTACACTCCTGGAGCAATAGGAAAGAACAGCAACCTGCAGTTTGGAGAACATAGCCATTTGATAACAATATACCTATGAAAAATAGTATCAGATATGGAAAACATTGATTCTCATTCCTTTGCTGCAATCTTATGTGAATATGCTCCCTTCAGCTACAATTTTGCATACAGAAAAGGGAAGGACCTGGATCGGAGGTTTGAGAGCACATTCAGTTTTCATTATGTTGTTTTTTGAGCTTCTCCTTCTGCCTTATAGTTTCTCTCCCCCACAAAGACCTTTTGTGTGTGTGTATATGTGTGTGCTTCGGCAAACCTTGCGGTTCCTTCCAGCCTTTCTCTTGTGTGCAGATGCCACCATTTGGCCTACATTAGAATCCCCACTCACCTCTCTGACCTTTGGAAATAGAGGGGATGATGTGTGTGCCAGCATCTTGTCTGTGTGTGATTCTGTCTCTGGTGTCAGGCCTCTGTGACATTCATGTGCATAAGTCAGCTTGCTGGCGTGCAGTTGGTGAATCAGACACAGCAATCACTACCCATAAACTGTAACCAACGGAAGAGTGTTCTGCAGAAGCGTGCAATACTCCCTTCCCAAAATTACAAGCTATCCAGTTCTCTTAGGCATAAATAAACAGGAACTTTGTCCCGTCAAAGCCTGTCTTCTTTCCAAGTGCTTGTTAAGCCATGAATTGGCTGCCCATCCTATCATCTAGGAGACCGTATTATGCCCTGGAACATTGGAGATGGATGCTCTAAACTTTCACTTTGCAATGACTGTGTTTACAATAGCATTAAAAAAAGTTTCACCCTGTACTCCTTTATCTTCACAATGCACTTCAGCTCCCATGTGTCAGATAGAGAACACCGTGACCAGGCCTTTTTAGGCTTGCCTGAATTTGCTGAGAGCTTGGTGACAAGGTCAATGGAAGCCTGCAAAGGTCACCATGGCTGGTTAGTGGTATACCACATTTATCAGGAAGAAATGGTGCTCTTCGTCCACTAAAAAAGCTCTTTATTTTCAGCAAAGGGAACCTTTTGGAAACAGGATTGATCAAAGTATTAGAAGAGCATTACAGGCTCAGTAATAGGGGTAGTAGCTCTTTTGGACTAAGCAAGCTGGCATGAAAGAAGGGAAGTATAAAAGCAGATCAGCCACTGTGCTGGATTTGATCCCCAATGAGCTACAGGAAGCCAAAGAATAGGTGTCATGCTTATCCTGAAAGCAATTATTATGGAACAATGCAATCAGAAAGTGGAAGGCAAAGGATCCAAAAACTTTACATTCCTCACCTTCCACAAGCAGAGGCAGAAGTTGATGTGAGATGCTGTTGCTGTTCACATACCCTATCAGTGGGCTGAAGGGGAGTTATGGTTACCCAGTCTCTCTCCTTTGTTCTGCCAGTTCTCCAAAATCTCTTTTTTTGAACAAGGTGTTGCCTGTGGAAAATACTCTTAAGGGTTGATCTACATAAGAGTGGCGCTGAGTTTTTGTCCTCAAGTGTTTTCAAGATGAAGTACATGCTTTCAAAGGATGTGAGGTGCACCCCTCTTCCAGTTTTTGTGTGTGCTGTTTCTCACGTCTTTTCACAGCCATTTCTCCCATGGAAATCTGCTCCTTTGAGGACTTCCGTCTCCTTTACTATGTGATCCCAGACAATGGCTTAATGAAGTGTGTGGGAGGGGAGGTGCGGCCACCACCTGCCCCTCCATGAATAAGGGTATTCCGGTAAATGAATCTGGGGGTCCTGAATCTCGTCCGAAGTCCGCTTGAGGGGCTAGGGCCATGCTAGGACCAAAGGAACCCCGGGGTGAGCTTCGGTTGATCTTCATCGATGGTGCTCCCTCATTTGGTGTTTCCCCTTCCAGACTACCTGCCAGAGAGGCCGGAGTCAGTTATAGTCGGTTGCCAGTGCTTAAGCTAATACCACTCACTTTGCTGTAATTAACAAAGTTGTGGCCAAAATTTTGCCCAATAACTTAAACCAAAATTACGTCTCAGTGTGAAGTTATTACATGGGGGAAGGGCCTGGGGGGCCTCGGAGTGCAATCACCCAGCAAATGTGACTAGGTATAGGTCTCTTCTTTCTGAACCACCTCTAGCCACACTGAAATCCAGATTTGGATGCCAATCAGAGTGCATACTCAAACATGGATCCTGTTTCGAGCAACAAAGAGCAGGGAGGCTGCACTTGCACTTGTATGCATGTACCTAGGTGCCTCCAAATGCATATCCTGGTCAACGCTCCCTGTTTAGCTGTGCTGCACTTAGGTGTTTTATTACTGTTGCACAGCAAAAGAGGGACTTCTGCTCATTTGCTCTAGCAATGAGATCAAATTTCCTCTCTCTTCCACGCTCATGCAACAGATACAACTGCAAGTTTATGTGCATATCCTCCCTGCAGCTACTATTTTGTATATCTTATTGGAATCAGAGTGAAGGGCCTGGATCTGAGGTCTGGGAACCCTCTGGGGTTGGGGAAAAACTCCAAAAGGGTTCATGTTCAATCTGAAATGAGCCCTTGGAAACAAAACAAAAACATACCCTGAGTGTCCAGTGAAAGTTCCTGCTCATGCCAAAATTCTTCTTCACCAGCATCTCTAGTTGATGGCATTATGTGGGAGCTGCTTTGACTGCATCTGCGATAAAGGTAACTAACATGTTGAGTTGGCTATACTTTTGGATCTGGAAACATGGTCAGGGCAGTCTGTTCTGCATTATAGGGCCACGATACTGATGCTTATTCATATTTCTCCCTTCCTCCCAGTGCTCATTTATCGCCATGTTTGCTTTGCTGATGAATTGGGATCGTCAGGTCCCTTGACTATAGTAGGCTGAGAATAGAGTTGACGTCTCTTCTTTCAGATACCACATCACCCCAAGTGTCCCCCTTATAGCTGAAATATTAATTTGGCAACCTTAAGTGAGAGACAGGGCCTCTGGGCGAACAGTTCTATAAAAGTTGCAGACAACCGAACTGGAGGGAATTCAGAGGAAAGTGACTGAAGAATCAAATTCATGCGAAGCCGTCTGCTCCAGAATGGAGAAGACTGATTTATGATCACAGTTCATATTTGGCTCAGTAATGACTAAGGCAGTAGGGGAGCCTTGGAAATCATCCAGATAAGTGAAAGGAGAAATTACCACAAAGTGGGAGGAATTTTCACCATCTGGATTTCTCTAAGGCTTTTGTATAGTTTGAATGTGTGAGTAATCATGATCAACCAACATAAACTGATAAAGGTTCAGCTACCCAGGATCCAGATCATCTGGATCAACTAGATATTTTAAAGTATTGGTATTGTTTAGAATAATGTATATATCCTGTCTTTCTCCAGAAACGTTACTTTCAGCTAAAGTCACTGTTTAGTATAAACCTTCATAAATAATAAAGAGGCTGGATGCATACAAATACCCAAGCATATACACGGATTGTACTTTGATTTAGTTTTAGACCTCAGCCTATAAAAAAGATGGTTGTAGTTCATCACTTTGAAAGTAATGGGACAAACTAGTCACATTTAAGTGCAAGGATTTTTATTTTATTTTATTAGGACCATAATGTTTTAGGTGAATTGTACTTCTGGTGTACTTCTGGTGTTTGCTCACACTTTACTGGGGGCCACATGCAAAAGAGACAGGTTATAAATTTGTGTATATGTATGTACATGGGTGTATGTGTACAGCCAAAATGCTTCTCCAGTTCCAGTCACACACTCCCAGTGGCTTTTCCTGTCTCATAATGGACATCTTGATGTTACATACATTCATAGGAACATTTAAATGCACATCCCTACTTGGATCGGGAGTCACACAGGCAAACAAATGTACACTGCACTCACAGCTGGCTCTAGCCAAGAGGGCTGAATATGCGAAGCTCACTCAATTAAGCAGCCATTGCTCCATTCAAGTGTCCTTTCATCTCAGTGTATGGTTTGAAAGCACATGAAGCCACCACCTTGCTGAAGCAGAGCAGGTCTGCATCTGTTCACTTCCTGGAACATCTGGGTTCCATGATAGGAAAAATTGTGGCATAGAAGTGCAAGGAAATATATAAATAAACAAATCTTTGGGTGGATTCTGTCCCTGTTCCTCTGTCCCTGACGAACTGTTTATGAAGAAGTGTGCATGCACACGAAAGCTCATACCAAGAACAAACTTACCGTAGTTGGTCTCTAAGGTGCTACTGGAAGGATTTTTTAAATTTTCTTTCGACTACGGCAGACCAACACGGCTATCTACCTATAACTGCAAATTATATTGTAACTTGTTTTACAAGGTTATGTGCATGCATAGATTGAGGCCAAAGGGATGTACCGAGGTGTATATATGTGTGCTTGCATAATATTTGCCCACCACTTTTCAGCCACTGTAGTTCTCATAATAATGGTTCACAATAATAAAAGCAGATTTATGGAATGAGATCACTCTCACAGTAACCAATCCCACGAAGTGTATGTGTACCTACACAGGAGAAGATCATTTTCTGAATGTTGTTGCCCTGCTGGTCAAAGGGAATTCCAGAGGCAAGAAAGATGAGCCTTGTCACTAAGCATTCTGCCTTTGATGGGAGTCTAATGAATTAGGGTTGCTGTGCAACAGGTGCAGCACCTCACTCTGTTTCTTCTCAGTGGTGGCAGCAAAGCAAGCTACTGAGGGGAGGACTTGTTCTACAGAGTCTTCTGACCAGTCTTTTTGATTGATTACATTTATATCCTGCCTTTCCTCCAAGGTGCTCTGTACACTGTTCTCCCCCTCCCCATTTTATCCTTACAACAACCTTGAGAGATAGGTTAGGCTCGAGATGGTGACTGGCCCAGGGTCAACCAACAAGCTTCATGGCCTAGTCACGGATTTGAAGCCTGTTATTCCAGCTCTTGGTCTCAAAACTAACTCTGGCTAATATATCCTGGTTAAGTAGAATATGAAAAAATAAAAACAAATAGGTTGGGGAGTTGAAGTGAAATTTATGTTACACTACACAACTACTGGCTCTTCTATATGTTCCTGTTGTGGTTTACTTGATTCTGTTGCTGCTTTTGTTAAATGGCATCAGCTGAGATGTCTGTCAGAGGGAAGGGGCAGCATTATATAAAGCAGAGCTTTCCAGACTTTTCATGTTGGTGCCACACTTTTTAGACATGCATCATTTCGTGACACAGTAATTGAGCTTTACTAGCAAACCGTAGGTTAAACTAACCCTTTTCCAGCCCCAGGAGGAGCGAAGGGAGTGTTTGCGTGACACACCTGCACACTGCAGCTGACACAGTAATGTGTTGTGACACACAGTTTGGAAAGCTCTGATATAAAGTCTTTTGGTCATCTCACTTGTCGATGTTACTGCTTCACCTGGTCGGCAGCCACTGCCATGGAGTAATCAAGACAGTTGTACCTAATAGTATATACATATATGTTACTTTGTATACCTTCTCTCTCTCTCTCCAATATTTTATATGCCAATATTCTTGCTAATATTTTAAGCAGCTACCCAGATTACGTTCTTGGGGAGAAGTTTAGTTAATACAAAATTAAACAAAAATGTTTTGTTTTGTTTTGTTTTAAAGGTGTCTTCTGTCTTCTCTACTGCCCAACATGAGAAAGGAAAACCTTTGTTAGAAAGGATGGGGAAGAAGAAGATGTGTGTGAAAAGACTTGGCTTTCATCAAGCACCCAAGGACTCAGCTAAGGGCGAGTTGCTGTGCATAGCGTTGTAGGGTTTTCTTTGTCAGCCCTTCAAAGTGTTGTGATTTAAAGGAATAACACGGGGCACATATGCCTATAAATGGAAACTGGGATTGTAACGAATAAGGCTCGCCTCTGCCAATGCAAACAAGTGCAAGGCAGCTGGGCTCAGAGCAACGGGAACCGAGCGAAATCCAAGTCCGTTGACTCATTGCTTCACTTTAGTTTTAATTTCATTTGAAAGCTAGATAAACACAGGCATCTTTTCATAACAAAGCCAGCCTGGAAGTATAAAGGTCTTCTGGGAAGCTCATCCTTTTCAACAGGATTATAGGAAAGGGACTGCCCCTCTCATTGCTGTCATTTGGTTTTCAAACTGCTGGAAGAGGTTCAATAAGTGGCAGCAAACTGTCCTAGATTTCCTATGGAGCTGTTGTGAATTAGAGATGTGCAGTGCAATTCTATTCTCAAAAGTAAATCCCACATTATTCAGTGAAACTTACTCTCATGTAAGTGTGCATGGATCACAGCCATAGAGTTGTTTTAAGATGTAATCCTGTACAGGTCTACCTCAGAGGAAAGGAGATTCCAGATGAGCTTTCCATTCTGATTTGTCTACAGGGAGATTCGATGCCATTGGCTATTTAATGAGCATTCGCTCTGATTTCTTTGCAGAACTCCCACACTTTGCAGTCCATTTCCCCATCACTTTCCACATTGCACAAAGTTTGATCACTTGGAGAAGCAGGTTTATTGCCCAAGGGCTCTAAGTCAGTTTCAACCTGATTTTGTTAACATGTGATTGAATCTCTTTCAGTAATAATGACTGTGCATCCTCTTTCACATACACGCATGCAGGTGCACGTGCACACACACACACACACACACCAGTCATCAATTCACAATCCACACAAAACGGATGCCATTTTGGGATCTTTAAAAAATGAGGATTGTGAATCAAAGAGCTCTGTTCTTCCTTCACAATTGAGAAGAGGACTTCTTTTAAAACTGTGGCTCTGGTCAGATCTGTGCTTTCAAGTTTAAGTAACAATAAATTTCTGACAAATCCCTTATCCCAAAGGTTTGTCCACATCAGAGTTTACTTTGTAGCTCTTTGTGTTCACATTTAATGTGCATGATGGTCCCTTCAAACAACACCAATCTCAATGTTTTCCCTCTGTCAAATTAGGTTTACATGATACAGAAATATCCAACAAACGAGGGGAAATCAGGCTCCAAAATGCTCCACTCATAGTCACAGATTATTTTTGTCCCATGTTTTGGGCGGGTGTATCAGTTGTCACTTTTTGCTAATCCCCTTTCCATGCCCACTACTTCCTCTATGTGCCCTTTCTTTTCTGCCTATTCTCATAACCATTTCTGGGGCACTCCTGAACAGAATAGAGGATTGTATGCAGCTATCTGCAGAACTGGCATAATACAACCAATGAATTAGAAGGTGGGAACAAACACAAAAGGGAAACATGGCCGTAAAAGAAATGAAAAGCACCTTTCTGATTGCTGTGCAATACCTGGTGTAATTATTATTATTTTTTTAAAAAAAATGTGCTTTGCTTGTGCAGTTTTCTAGCTTTGTGGAAATCAGATGGATCAAAACAATATGGCAATATTCCCGCATTCAGGAGCATTTCGGAAATAGTTATCAGCAAGGCCAGAAAAGAAATGAAAGCACTAAGGAAACATGAATAGGATAGAACCAAGTTGCTCCTCATATACAAATTCAAGTACATATGAGTGTGGAGTTCTCCAGTCTTATTCAAATGGGTGGGGGAATGGGTTAACATGTAAAGAATGCTCCAGTGTGGACAAGCCCTTAGTTTCACCTCTGTAGTCTGATAACACAGCAGGGACAGATAACAGCCATGAAGAGGTTGATGATCTGATAGTGAATCAGTATACATTTCGGCTCCTCCTTCCCCAGTCTTCCTTCCTGCCCACCTTTCTTCTTCATTTTATTCATTGTCTGCGCAAAAACAATATCCCTGATTTGAAATGTTGATTTCTTGACCATTTCGTTACCAAACTCATACGGTAAAATGACCGCACAATCTTTCTCCTTTACACTCTGCCTGGAATCCTTATGCCTAGAATGGACTGCCCCCCCTTCTAGCAAAGAACCTCTCTCCCCTCCAGTCCACCCTCAAAACTCTTAGCTTTTTTTTTTTTTTTTAAGCTATAGTTCAGGTGATATTTCTTAATACTGATCACACTGTCTCACTTGAGTTTGCATTACAAAGCTCGACTTCACCAAAGGGAACAAAAGCAGAGAGTGAATATGTCACTTTTTGTTTCTTTTTGTTTCTCATTTTCCTTAAGTTCAGTTCTCCATATTTCCACATCAGTTCATGATTTCAAAAAATTGTCCCTGAAACATCATCAGCATCTTATTGTGCATTTCTCTTAATAGAACCTTCTGGGATGATATTATTATTATTATTATTATTATTATTATTATTATTATTATTATTTGTTTCTTAAATTTCTATACCGAAGATCACAGGGCCATTTATAATATACAAACACAAAACACATATTATACTTAATATACACATTTTCCCAAAGTAATTTCGCCTAATATAATATTCTTGTAAGTTATTTTCACTAATATATGCATTTATGTGCACACTTTATCCTTGTTTATGCATTTGTGAACACACATTATTTTGTATTGCGAAATTCAAAGAAGTGCAAATTTCAAAGGGTGACTGTGTTTCGGATTGCGTGTTGGTTTTGGAAATAGCAAATTAGATAATTTCACCTTAAATGCAAACTGAATTAAATTTGCTCCCCCCCATCCCTAATTGGGGGAACCCTCAGAACAGATTGGGGGTGTGTATAGGGCTTACAGGGAGAGGAGAGGGGAGAGAGAGGAAGCCCAATTGGACAAGCTGAAGCCCTTGTACTAATGGGACAACTTCATTGGATACAACCCAATGAATTGTTTAAAGTGATGATTTATGCTCAGGACTATTCCAGGCAGAAATGACTCCTGGTTCATTAAATTAATCAACCCAACAGTAATTATCCCTAGTGGCAATTCTTAGTCTCTCAACAAGGACAACATTTTGCAAAATTCTGGCCATTCCCAGTGCATAATTTGATTTCCACTTGAGGCTTTTGGTTTCCTAGCCGTTGGCTTATATTATTAGGTTACAGCTAACTGTGCTGGATGTTTTTCCTATAGCAGGGAGAAAGGACTTTGCGGTTACGATGTTACTGTGACCTGAATTTTGGGTTGGGAACATGTCGTCTATAAAAACAACCTTTTCATCTTCTGCTTTAGTCAGCGCTGGCGTTGCCATCATGTATCCCGGGGCTCTGTTTTTATGCAGCATCTGCCAGTGCCATGGTCCTTTCAGTAACAAGTAACATTGTACTTGTAGGAGCCAACAACTTGGCATTTTATAAGTTCAGAGCCCTCAGTTGAGGTCTGTTCTCAGAAGAAGAAGAAAAAAAGGGGGGAGAGAGTTGCCAGTTGTCCCTACTGAGACAACTGCAACTGTCCCAACTGTAAACTCAACCAAAACTTTAGTTGGATTTTAGGAATCTACTCCTCACAGATTCATTTCAGCTCAGACCACCTGGAACTCAAAAACATAACCTTGATCAGGCCAAATGCCCAACATAGTCCAGCATCCTGCTCTCACAGTGGCCAACAAGATGCCCATGGAAGCCCACAACAAGGACCTGAGGGCAACGCTCTCAGCCCAACCCATGATTCCTAGAAACTGGCATACTGCCTCTGACAGTGGAGGAAGGACATAACCATCATTACATCTTGTAGGAGAAAACTCCACAGGCTATCTATGTGCTGTGTGAAGTATTTCCTTTTGTCCATCCCAAATCTTTCAACATTCAGCTTCATTAATTGGCTCCAGGTTCTAGTCTTATGAGAGCAGGAGGAAAACTTCCAGGTGCACAGGTTGTTTTTGATCCAAATTGAACCTGGAGTGGGTCTCTGACTGCTGCTTAGAGGCTCTAGTCCCCAGCCTGATGACCCAATGACTTGCTATGGCAAACCTTCCCTCTCTTCCACACCTCTTCCCATTTCCACCTGCACAATGACACAGTGCTTTGCTTTCTCTCTTCTCATTCTCAATGGTAGCTGACTGGCACATGGAAAATAGTGTCAGGAGACTCCCCTAGACATGCTGCTGATTGAAACAAAAAGCAAGAAAAGCTTCTCCTGTTAACATCAGTTCAGACTGTTTATCCATCCAGCCCTGTATTGCCTACTATGACTGGCAGCTTCCTGATAATCTTTGCTAGAAATGCCCAGGATCTATCCTGAGAACTTTTGCATGAAAAGCAGATGCTCTGCCACCAAGTTATGGCCTCCTCCCAGCCTACATCTCTGTGCATCAACCTATTAAATCCATAGATATATAGAGCCAGAAAAAGAAGATGGCAATTCTACCATTTACTCAAAGGATATGAGTTTCCCTCCAAATGCCCAGTTTGAGTTCTGAGAGCACATCTGTAAGGAGAAGATGCTAAGATCCACATCAAGGCCCAGGAAGCCAATTTCGCAGAAGGAAAACAGGGTAGTTAGTGGGTTGAGGAGTGCGGGTACAGATGGTTATCCACATGGGGGCTTGTCATGTGGCAGTACCGCAGGATGTTGAATACAAGGAGGTAAGGGAGTAATTGCCTCTGCAAGAAGATGCGGGATGCTTTGAAGTGTGTCTGCAATTTGGCAGGTGTCCAAGACAGTACGCTTGGTATTTTAGATTAAGTGGGAGGACAGGAGGGAGGGTGGGTGAAGATGGACATGTATGATAAAATAGGAAATCATTCAGGGCGCCAAAGAGATGCTGAAATGGTGTGCAAAAGTAGGTACTTGGAGGATGGAACAAGAGAAGTGGATGATTGTGTGGCAATACAGTCATAGACATACAGGCAGAGGGTCAAATGAAAGGTTATGCTGCAATTGCTGAAGGCTGCCCGATATGACTGCTCCCTTGCAAAACGCACTTGGAAGGGGACAAGGAGAAATTTGCAGTGGAGAAGGGTGTGAGGGGAAGCACTTAACCCTTTCCTGCCAGCCTATTCCCTCCTGAAACTCCTGCTCTCCCATCTGTGTTCTTCCTCGCCATGTTCCAAACCTGCATTTGCCACAGAAATCCCAATGCGCATGTGTAAGCTCTGTCCATGGCCTTCCCACTTGAAATGATTCAAATATTACCGCATCTATATCATTCATATTGTACTATAAGTTGTGAAGCACTACACTAAGACGTTTCTCATTTGAAAATCAGAAACATTTCGTTGCTAGTTTATGGCTGCAATCCTATACACATTTAGCTAGGAGTAAGCCCCAGTGAACTCAGTGCTGCTTATTTCTAGGCATACCTGCATACATCCCATGCCCTGTAGGTATTTCAGATTTTCCTTTTAAGATTTGTGTTAAAATGAAGTGAAAGGAACCACAGAAACTTCTGTCCTTTTCGTCTGTGCCATTTGTGAGTGTTGGGATGGGCATTTTGCCAATCTGAATTACAACACTTATTTGAAATTTTAGTTTCCATTTGGACCCTCTTCCATTTGGCATAGTACTTCTTGTCGCTAAATACCCCAGATAAAAATCTGAGAAACATTTGTGTTTGGGATTCACCCCAGATTTAAACACGAATACCTCCTGGGTTAATTTTATAATAGCACAAAGAGACTGTGAACAATGCTCTGGAAAGAGAAGAATTGAGCCACATTCAATGAAACCCACAGAGAGGATTTAGGCAGACAAACACTGCTTTCCAGGAACTGTGACTGTTAAGCTGCTACAGAATGTTTGAAGCCACACTATATAGCTTCCCAGACAATTCCTGCTTTATTGTTGAGAAAGAAGAACAGTCCCTGATAGATTTTTCATGGGTCACCTTAAATCAGGACCCCACCCCAACTTCTCAATTTTGGCCTCTCCCAATGTCCCGTCCCCCCCAATATAATATTTATTAAATTTTCATTTTCCAAAACCATACAGTCTTTTTACATTTCTTGTCATCACCTATATTTTGACTCTTTCAACAACTTCCTCCCAACCCCCCAAATGGACTTTATAACATCTTTACATTCTTTCTTTATTGAGCATTCATGTACCCATGATACTATTGAGACAATCCTGTTTTCAATCCTGTTTTGCACCTGCAAATGTTTGGGGCAGCCACACTGCTTCATTTCCAACCAGTGCACATCTTACCACTTTCTGCTGAAATCCTGTCAATGTTCTAGTACTGCAAAGGTTCTGGTTCATTTCTGTCCCTCTTTTGTTGCATTATAACCTCTATGGACAGCAGTCACGTAGTTGCTTCCCTTTTCTGTCACTGCAACATGCTGGATACTTTTAGCAAACATTTGGTGTACACGTCAGTCCTCCTCTGCAGTTCTTAATATGGGCATGTCTTATAAGCTCTCAAGGTTTACAGCTCTGACAAACTCTTCAACGGGGACTCAGTAATGCTCAATGATTGATACCTCCTGCTTCCTTTTCTCATGCTGCATTCCACTTTCTCTCCATAGAGTCTCTCTGGGGCTCGTGATCTGAATGTGATCCAAGCTTTTGTGGGAGAAAACATTTTGGGGCAAACCTGGGGATGGGAAACCTCAAGCCCAGGGGGTGAATGTGGCCCTCCAGACCTCTCAATCTAGCCCTTGGGGCTCACTCCAGGCTGCGTTCCCTCCCTAAGCTACACACCTCATCTTCCCTGTTTCATACCCCTCTGCCTAACTGGAATGTTTCCTTGAACTGTGACCATGTCTCTTGCTTATCTAGATGGAGGACAGAGATGCGTAGGTGTGTATAGAAACCTCTGAAGCATGCATGGCTGGATTGCAGCCTGTCATGCCAGCCCACATCAGTTGCTCTGCTCACTTTTTGCTCCTGGCCTGCCAGCCCCTGGCATGTGGCCTCTGGAAGGTTGCTCATGTGGCAATGCAGTCTTTGGGCTGGAAAACTGTCCAGGGGGGAACTGTTCCAGGTTGTTTTCCAGCTGAACTCTTGTCGTGGGCTCAGGGGTGTACTTAGGGGTTGGTTAAGTTGGCCCCTGCCAAGGGTACAGGCCAGGATGGCTCAGAGTGGCTAGGACCCCATCCACACACTCCCTGGTCCATTCCTCTACTGCTCTGGGCTGCCAACACATCCTTGTCAAGGGCACAAGAGAGGGTGGAGGATTTCAATACAGCTCCTTGCCAAGGGCGTAAGGGAGCCTAGGTATGCCTCTGCATGGGCTGACTGCAGACTGTGGCATGCATGATGTCTAAAGCAGCAGTCTATACATGGCTAGAGGGGCAGTCACGTTGAAAGCAGCACATCGAGGATACCTAACAACAATGTTAGCAAGCAAACAAACCACACAATAGGTTGCTGCTTATAATGCAGAACGTGCACACTGCCTGTGAAGTGACTTGGCGTTTTCTGATATGGCAAGCCAGGAGATCCAATACACTACAGATGTCATGCCACCGTTCTCTCTTGCTACACACCCACTTTCTGACTCAGCTACAGTAATGTACGCTACTTCCCATACTTAAATTCGAAATGGCACCTTTGCTCGGAAGGAAGTTTCACTGACATCTATGTGGTTACTTGTGGGCAAACATGGTTAGGATTGGACTGTGATTCACACTTATCCAGTCATCCATGCATTTTGTTATGGCTCTTTGAACGTATTCATCATTTTTGCTCCTTGGGTGTCATTTTAGATTTAAATATAAGTAGACCACTGAGCACCCTTTCTCTCCCTCCCACTTTATTCTTTTTTAAAGCTCCTAAGTCCTAATATCTCAGAACGATAAACCCATCAAGATCAGTACATTCTCATCATTCCTCCAGCAGCCAGACTTATCTACATTATATACTGTATCTGTCTTTTTTCTAATATGAGATACTTCATTATTATTTATTATTACTATTATTATTATCATACTTGGCCAATGGCACAGTATGTCTGAGAGAAAAGAGTGGGGATTTCCCATTTGGGCAATCAGCTAATGAATTGATGCCTGCATGTTTGTGCATAGTGCTTTAAGCTCCCAACGTCTCCTGTAAGTGCTAATTATTAACATGACTTGGGACCCCAAGGCATGAAACCTGATTACCCCTATCTTAAACAACAGAGCAGCTACTCTGCAAGCCTTGTTACTGGTCATAAAATTATCTAGACAGCTTTAAATGTGTCTTTGCACTACTGAACTCTAACATCTGCTGCACTGCAAGTCAGTCAACCACACCCGGGGAGAAGAGGACTATCTCAGAGTTTAAGAGGAGTTTGTTTTAATGAGTTGCAGATTTGTAGTGCAAAATCTGGTGGAAGGATCAAACTGAGAATCGAGACTTTCGTTACAATTGGTAAGTTTCTAGCCCTCTTGGTTTAGTATAGAGAGTAGCCACTGTTGTAGAAAAATCTGCCCTTATTCCCTTATGGGGTACACAAGAGCCCTTGCAAGTTACCTGCAGGTTCTCCATCGGTAGGAGTAGAAACAGAGGCCAACCAGAGAAAAATTGAGAAGCAAAGCCTTTATTTTCACTGTTGCAACAGGGTGCTTTCCTCTCACACAGGAGCAGGAAAAGGACCCAGAACAATGGTGGGCAAGCTCCTATATAGACTTTGAAATTCCCCCCCCTTCCCCTCAAGACCACCCCCCTATACATCATACATACATCACAAAAAGGGGTGTAACCCAGGACCACCCCTCAGATACATCACAGCTACATCATAGAAAAAGGCGGTCTCCAGCCCAGCAGAAATCTTAGTTGTTTACCTCTTGTCTGCCACTTCATATGATAATGTCTTGTGATTGCCTTTCCTGGCAGTCTGGCCATTCCTTTTGAGATTGTGATTAGTTTATTTCTGAGACAATGGAAAGGTTTTCTCACCCCCTTGCAGAGAGACACCTGGTCAGTTTGAGAGTCAAAAATGGTGTCAGGAGTCAAAATGGTGTGAGGCCTGTCTTTCTGTGCTGTTTTCAGACATTCTGGTTTCAGTCACCCCTCTCTGTTCATGTCTCAAACAGCATACTGGGGTCCCAGTCACCCCTCTCTGCTCATGTCCCAAACAGCATACTGGGGTGTTTTGAAGGGAAGCTCCCCCCCCCCGAAATTCCTACAACACCACTTTATTGAGAATGTGAGATACAAAATAGGAAAAAAGTAGCATTCTGAATTGGATCAATTTCTGTTGTTAAATTACTGAGCATAGTTTCAGATTACACATAATCATGGGCAGAAGGAATGGAGCAGTACCAACATTCTCATTTATGAATACAACAAAGTTCAATAATTCCAATCACTTGAGGATGATCGTGGAATAATCACAAAAAATAACATATCATATGAATATTTTTTTAAATACTTCATTGAAACAATATTTTGAAAACAAACAATAAACAAACAAAAACCAAACAAAAGAAATGAATATTTGGGCAATTTGACATGTACAGTACATTAGCCAGAGGTTTAGCTACTTACCCAGGTAGTTCTGGTAGGAAAAATACTCATTTATATATGTAACATGTCAGTAAAAAAATCACATATCTGGTGCTTGCCACCACCACAAAAACATTGATTAAAATCATGAATCTTCATACATTCTCATGGTGGTGTTTTGTTTTTTGTTTTTAAACAGGATGACAAACAAAAAAAATCACTGAACACATCTGTGGACCCATAAATGATCCTATGAGTTGATGGAGTTTTGAATGGATTCCATGTAAAAAATTAAGAGGCTCTATAAGGATTTGTGCTTCAAATCCGTGTTTTTATGCCATGGTGGTGCTGGGAAGCATGATATCCATTATTTTTTATGGCTCAGGGCTAAGATCACAATTTGCGTTCATCCAGAGGTGGTGCATCCTGTTTTTGCTGCCTGTGGTGAAACAGGAAGGTACCACCTCCCTCTTGGTGAAGCCTCCCTTACCTGTGTTGTGAGCGCTCATTAGAACCCACAGAGAAGCAAACATTCTCTGAGAAATCAATTGTTGCTTTATACTGGTCAAATTCCTCTTGGATTTACCTAGACTTTTAAAGTCCAATTTTCAGTAAGGAATAGCTATTAGTGAGTCTAGTCACAGCCTGTTTATCTCCTCCTCCTGAGGAAATTTGTCCCACCCATTCAGAGCAGAAATAGGCAGCTCTCATTGCCTGCCTGCAAAATGAGGGAATTGGATTCTGAGAAGGGTCTAAACACTTTGTATTTTTTTGTCCCAGATAACTCTTTCCCCTGTCCTTCACAAGAGCACAGTAGCTGTCATGCTCAGCTGTAAATGACATATTGAGTTTACTATCTATGTTCCGAGTTAGCATATAAAACAATGCTCTGTTGATTCTCATAGGTGCAGTAGTGTCCTTTGGCATGTGTATAAGGCTTCACCACACATACTGATTAAAGGCTGACTATGTCACCTGACATTAAATAGGAAGGTGCTTATTCCAAGTCAGAACATTGGTCAATCTAGCTCATTATAGTCTACTGATTGACAGCTGCACTGAAGGGTTTCAGATAGGAATTTCCCCCCACCTTATGTCAGGGACTGAATCTGAGACTTTAGCATACAAAGCATATACTCTGCCATTGTACTTGACTATAACCCTTCTCCAGCCACTGTAATGGACTCGTAGTAATATACCATAGCACACCATCCAAAAGCAGCTGTATGTTTCTGGATATGGGCCTGTAAGAGCCTAAACCTCTTATGATGCATTTGGACATGGATCTGATCCCTGTAGTTTGCCCCAAAGATTCCATCTATCCGCAAGACTAGTTGCATAAGTAGATTGCACATTCAATGTGCAGTTGACCTGTGGCTTATTCATAGTGAAGAATGCTGATCTAATACGAAGGAAATAGAGCACATGTACCACATCCCCCAAATCAATTTCTTTGGTGCATTTCAGTTCTTTGGGAGTCTCCAAAGGAGATGCACAACGTTGCCAGCTGGCAATGCCCCAAATAATATTCAAATATAGTCTATGCATTTACATCAAATGAGTTTTCATAGGAATTTGCTTTTTGAAAAGCATGTAAGAATTGATTGTGCATACAAACTTCCCTCTCATGCTGTTTTGAAGGGTGGTCCAACCTTCTGGAGAAGTTTTGAGTTTCGATCCTCATTCCACTGATGGAAACGGAGGTCTTCCCTAGATTAAAGAGCCTTCCTTCAGTAAAGGGACAACTTCTGCCAGTGGAAGACTAGAAGTGGATATAACCCAATTTTTGTAAAAAATAATAATTAAAGAGTGAGGAGTGTCTGAATACAATTTCATGAAGTCCACAGTTACAGCTCCCAACCAGCAAATGTTAGCACCTGTTTAAGACAATGGCACGACCTACTCATGGCTAACGTAAGGACACAAGAAGAACTTTGCTGGGTCAAAGTCAGGTGGTCCTTCCTGCTAGTCAAACAACCTGTTTCTAATGATGGCCAGCATACATGTAAGGGATGAAGGCAACATTCCCTCTCTGATTGCTTATCCCCAAGCAACTAGTATTGCCTCCGACTGTTGCATTTCCATTTAGCTACTATAACTAACAGTGCATCTTATTGATTTCATAAGTACATAGGCATGACTGATTTGCTCTGGACTGATCCATTTCCTAGGGTAAGGATATAAGAGTAGGAAGACTTTGGGGGTGGGGTGGGAGAGAACGCTTGCCTTTCCTGGCAGCCTTTGTGAACAGCCTATATGTTATCCTTGGTCTTAACTTGGGACAGATCCATTTCTAGCGCCTTATAAATTTTAACTGGGTGTGGATGGAAAGATGCCCTTTTGGGAATGCAGATTCAAAGTTCCTCAGTTCCTCAGTTCCCATGGTAACTGGCTTGGGAATGATTGATGAGGCCATGATATGAAGGGGAGAATCATAGATCCACCTACAGTATTTTCATGCATTTCCTCCTCAGCTCCAGGGTGTGTTTCAAATAGGTAGATACTGACATTAAGACTATGCTGACCTCCAAACAATGGTTCTGCCCATAAAGACCCAGACATGTCTTAGAACAGGCCTGTCCAACCAGTCGATCGCAATCTACTGGTCGATCACGGGCAGTCCCTGTTTGATCCTGGTCGATTGCGTGATCTCCACTGATTGACATCCCCCCCAAAAGCTCAACAACTTTGGTCAATCCAATGGGTAGATCACTGCCAGTTTATTTATAGTGGGAGTAGATCACAGTCTCTTGGAAGTTGGACACCCCTGTCTTAGAACATTCAGACAACAACATCCCCATGCCATATTTAGCTTTATAGCAACAGAACAGATATTTCACTGCTCTACCCATTTTATAGATTGGGGGGAAATGAGGCTGAGGCACTGTTCAAAGCCTCTGGTGAATCCATCAGTAAAGTTGTGTTGTTCCTTTTCATTCTTGGTAGGGCAGAGCCTAGGGCTTGCCAATCAGAAGGTTGGAGGTTCGAATCCCTGCGACGGCGTGAGCTCCTGTTGCTTGATCCCTGCTCCTGCCAACCTAGCAGTTTGAAAGCACATCAAAGTGCAAGTAGATAAATAGGTACTGCTCTGGCGGGAAGGTAAACGCCGTTTCCGTGCGCTGCTCTGGTTTGCCAGAAGCGGCTTAGTCATGCTGGCCACATGACCTGGAAGCTGTACGCCTGCTCCCACGGCCAATAATGCGAGGTGAGCGCCGCAACCCCAGAGTCATCCGTGACTGGACCTAATGGTCAGGGGTCCCTTTACCTTTACCTTGCAGGTGAAGTTTTACGAAGCACAGAGATTCAATGACAGGGAAATGTCACCTGCTGCATTTCTGCTTGTGTCATAAGCACAAGATCCCTACAAGAATTTTTTTTGGATTTGGAGCCAATCTCCCAAGTCCCATTCAAGTAGTGTGTTCATTGCACAACGTTGGGTTGTGCGTCAAGATTGGGGGAGGGAGTGTACAAAGATGAGGTACAGCAACTATCCTTTTTATTTATGACTCTAAGTTGATTCCAAGTGAAATTCCAGCCCAGTAGAAAAATGCAGAGAATTGAGAGCATCTTTAACTTAATGGACTTCTTACATTTCACTCTTCCCCTATCTTATATAGGATTGTCACAGGCAAGCCTTAATGGATTTTCCATTCTGTGAATTTTATCTTTCTTCTCTTTCCTTCTTGCTTTCCTTCCTTCACCAAGGCTGTAAGATGCTTTATTTATGAATGCCTGAGTTCATAAATGTCAGCATTTCCGTTGCAGTGCTCCAGGATGTTGGCTCTCGCCTCTGCCTGTGGAATCAATTCTGCCTTATCGGATTCATCTCATACACGGACTCTGTGACCGAGAGACATTGGATCCGGCAGTGGTACTTCATCTGCATCAACAATTGCTTATCTCCTTGGGTAATCTCTGAAGGAGTCTTCTCTGCAGCGGAATGGCTGATTTAATTATTAGTACGATTTCGATCTTATATTGGGGGAGGGGTTGTATGTGCGTGTGCAGATATTTATGTTTCAGGAGTGTCTTTCCGAGCCAGTGAAGAATCTAAAAAGCATCTATGGTGGGTGAAAATAATTTTTAAGATGATATGCTCAAAGGTGCAGCCTGAACTTTGCACTGGATTTCTCTAGTGGGAAAATGCTGTGATCAGTTTCTGATTGTATAAGTTCTACCCAGTGCTGTTTTGGAAAGCGGGGGAGGGGGGATGGACCTGTAGCCCACCCAGCAGGCCTCTCCATCCACACACACCCTGGCACTATTCCCATTGTGCGCGCACACACACACATACATACATACACACACACACACAGTTCCTCAGGCCATACTCCTTCTCACCCCTTGTCTCTGAACCAGGATGGGTCATTTTCCCCCCTTGTCACAGCATGCTGGGCACAGAGGTTTAAATCTCTGTGCCCAGGGTGCCATGATGGAAGTGAACATCACTGCCTCTTCACCTGATCTGCCCCAACCAGGGAAGGAGAGGGTGTGATTAGGGGAGAGAAAGGATGAGGTATGTGTCTAACGATGGCAAGTGTGTAGGATTATGCCAAGTGTCTGTATACAAATGAGTGAAAGATGCAAATTAAATGCAGCTCTCACGGTTTGGACACATTTGCACAGTTCTGAACCATTTGCTCGCCTAGGTTGTAGCCATTAATTGGATGGCTTGTGCCTCCATTCTATGTCACCCTAAACCACTGTGCCCATCACAAGAGGCAGAAATTAACAGATGGAGCTCATTGCCCCCCCCCTTATTCTCGCCATCACTGGATCTCCATACTAGGGAAAACTGTGTCCTTTGAATTTCTGCCTGTTGGATAGCTGTGAAAAATACAGAAGTGGTTCTGCGAAAGAACAAACAGACAAGATGTCAGTTATACACTGTTGTTAAATTAATGTTTAAAATCAGGGCACTAAAGCCCATCCCAGGCTTAATCACTTATAGTCTTTGTTTAGTTTCGCTGAGATAAGAAATGTAGATAGGGATATTTCTTTCAGAGATGAATCAGTATGAAAATATTTCCCCCCTCGTGTTGCATATGTGTCATCGTGATTCAAGTCTTCAGAATCCCTCTTTCCTCATCTCCTGTTGCTGAAACAATGCCAATTTTAGATGTGATGTTTCCCAGAAAAAGGCTCAGAGAATACTGGTTTTTCCCAGATGGCCTGTCTCCCTTTTTATACTTTTCCTTTCTGTATATTCAGAAGGAATAAAAGTTTACAGTCATGAGATTTCATAGATCCTGTGCTTTGTGATTGTGAGATTATCTCAAATCACTTGCTCCCAAGATGGCCTGGCTGGGACTATTTCAAAAATCCTCATCTTTTTACGTTATTCCTTATGTACTCAGTAGGATAAGAGAGCTCTCTGGGATAACCACAGTGGAACTGTAGTTTACCCCCCACATAACTAGAATTCCCAGGATTCCTTTTTTGGGGGTGGTGGCAGCAGCATGATTTAAATATGCTTTGGATGTATGGGGTGTACTCAGTCTGCCCGCCTTCCTTCTCCCCTCTCCTGTTTCCAAGCATGAACAAAAGTTACCTTAAAACTCTGGTTCAGGCTTCCTTTGACTTGAATCCTTGACCCATTATTACTATCAGTGCTGTTTTCCAGTGGGATATGTTAACTTTTTTCCTCTGCTCCAGCACATCTCTTGTCCTGACCCTCGGATTTCTCCTTTGAAACCTTTTAGGTGCATTCCTGACTCAGGACCATAGATGCCAACTCCCTGGGGCCCTGGGTGCCCGGCCACCCACAAAATTCCCCATGAAGGGGTCTGGCACATGCACACTGCATGGCACAAATGGCCCTGGGCACCCACAGTTGTGGGGCCAAGCTGGCACTTCTGCTCGGGACTTTATAATAGGGACACTTTTTCTACTAGATTGCATACATTTTATGCTAGTTTTTAACTGTCTTGAGTTCCCCCAAATTATCCTGTGTATTGCTATCTGGTACAGGAGCTGAAGATGGCCAGTTAAGGCATTCTAGCCTCTCCTCACATAACTTTTCTGAGATGAGAGAATGACTGCAAAACCTTTACAAGTCTGTAGTGTATCAATGCCCCAATATTTTCAGTTGGGTGTGCTACACCTTTACAGCAACTTGCCAGTCTGCTGAGGTGGTGTAAGGACAATGTGTAATTCAGGCTAGGGGCTGAACTCTACATTGCAGTAAATGAGTAGATGCAGCTGAAATGGGAAAACTGCACACATATACAATAATAATAATAATAATAATAATAATAATAATAATAATAATAATAATATTTTTATTTATACCCCGCCCATCCAACAAAATATTAAAATACAATAGTCTGTTAAACATTAAAAGCTTCCCTAAACAGGGCTGCCTTCAGATGTCTTCTAAAAGTCTGGTAGTAGAACAGAGCTGGCCAATCCATAACCCTCCTGAGAATGTTAGATTTCCAATTCCCAACAGCCCCCAGCCAGTAGGGACAATGGTTAGAGAGGACAGGTGCTGCAGTCCAAAAACCTCCGGGGAGCTGCAGCTTTTCACTCCTGCAGTAGAACTTAACTCATGTCATGAGGTCATGAGGTCACCCATTATTTTCACCCCCATTCCGTATCATTGGCTATTACATCACACTGCTGCTCAGTGAGTTCCGCATACTCAAGAGGACATTGGGCTAGTGTTTCTTAATCAGCAGAACCCCTTTTCCCATGTCAAATTGCTTTTAAACTTGAGGAGGACCTCCAAAAGTAGACAGTGATGTGGCATTAGGGAATTTGCTGCTCAAAGGAAGGAAAGCCAAATGTCCCTGTGGGCATAGCCAAGGTAGGTTCTTCTAGATGTTGCAGAGAGGGAAATGAGAACTCAATGTACATTCAGGGATGCTTGAGGAGTAAGATTTCTGTGAATTCAGATGTGAACCAACCCAATCTGTACCTTCTAGGCTAAGGTATGTATCAAAACAGAATTTATCCTTCAGACTTCAAACTTTTTTCAAATTTTGCAGTACAACTCTTGGCTCAGAAAAAGCATACAAAAATACATTATAAATTGTTATTTTTAGATTAAACTATTTTTAGAAAAAAATACATCAAAGTTAACTGTGTATTTAAACAGTGTTTTGTGAAAAGATACTGTGTTTGTTTATTTAAAAAGCATTTCTGAGCCTCTTAATATGCAAAAACCTCTATAAATAGTATAAATCTGCAGCCAAGGCAGAAAATGGATGTCATCTCAGTTTTGTGATAAAATAAGTATTTAACTTCATATGTAAATTCAAATGTGCACCCAGAGTTGTTTTAAAACTGCAGGTTAATGCAGAAATGGAATGGAAAGGATTTATGGCCCCTTCCTGCTCTCCGATTCTATGATTCCATGAATGAATTTATGCAAAATTGACAAGGGCCAGAAATAATCTCATCCACCCAACCCTATATGCCGCTACAATTTTCAAGCATTCAGTGCACATTTAGCGTAACCTCCAGCTTTGCCCTAATCCTGTGGACCAAGTTAAGCCATAAGGGTTTCCACCTGCTGAAGATCCATCCCGATGAAAGCAAGCACCAGACGATATTCTCCTCAAGTGAAGTAGCTCCAGAGATGGCCACGAGGCTCAGAATAAAACAGAGAGAAGCAGCTTGCTAGGTGTGTCGCTACTGCATACTGGGAGGCAGAGCGGTGAGGCAGCAGGGAGATTAGCCCAGTAGAGGAGGAGTACTGATTAGCTCCGCCAGTACGTTTGCTCCACTCCGACCTCCATGCCACCTCATCTCTCACTCTCTGGTTGAGCAACAGTGACCACCTGCTAGGAAGCTAGTGTAGTAGTGGCTCCATCCCACCAAGAGAGCCACTTCTGGGAGTAGGTCTAACAAGGGAAGTCTGTAGCAAAAGCCCTCCCACTACCCTAATATTAATTTTCACAGAGCCCAAAGGCAGGTAGCTTCCTGTTTTACTTGTTTTTTTCCTGTTAGGTCATCGTGCTTATTTTCTTGTTTTCCTTTCTAACAGAGTTTTGTGTTTCTGGTCTTAATTATTCCTCTTATTCCCCATATGTCTTCATCAGTGCTAGAAGGGTTTTTAAAACAGGTCAGTTAATAGCAGTTGTGGGTGGAAACACAGCAGAGTGGCTAAGCTCAAGGTATTACTTGATCAGCTTTCTCCTATGTGTGGTTGATGGAGGAGCTTCCTTCCAGTGTGTGCATTGTTCCAGGTCTGACTGCTGGAAGTGAGAATCTGCTGAGATTCCTGGGCCTAAGTGAGGCTTATCCAAATGCACATTTAGAGTCCACAAACAACCATCCTTTTCAAATCGCTCATCATTTGCTTTGCTACTCAGCTACACACACACACACACACACACACACACACACACACACACAGAGAGAGAGAGAGAGAGAGAGAGAGAGAGAGGGAGAGAGAAAGAGATTTCTTAAGATCATTACATTAACCAATATTTCATTAACCAATACCGGTATTCACATAAACACTCATTTCAGAAAGGATTAGACATGGAGGATAAGGCTATCAATGGGTACTAGGGACAATGGCTAAATTAAACCTCCAGCATCAGAAATGCTTAGTCTCTGAGGCCACATTTAAAGCAGTGTCACACTGTTTTAAACAGTCACAGACTTCTTCCAAAGAATGCCAGGAACTGTAGTTTGTTAAAGGTGCTGAGATTTGTTAGGAGACCACAGTTACCCTCTCAGAGCTACAATTCTCAGCGGGGTTTAGCAGTCAATCCATTTTCCCAGGCAACTCTGGGAAATGCTGATTACATGAAAACATCTGATTACAGTGCTCCAAATACTGTACATTTGTAAAGCGGCCTAAATGAAGCAACTGGTATAATAGCACCTGGTCCTAGCTAGTACCACTGACTCCAGATCTGCATTAGAAATGCACAGCCATAAACTCCCTGCCCTTTCTGCTTTTCTCCTCTCCTCCACAATAAAACGAAGTTCTGTTGAAGTCAGATTAGGGAGACTCCACTGCACAAACTGTAATTTACAGAGGATATATATATATATATATATATATATATATATATATATATGAGAAACCCTTGCCAAGACTTTTATGGGTACCACTCTAGATGATCGAGCCAATGCAGTATTTGTTCAGTCAAGGACATTAAATTCTGCTGAACAAATGGGTGGATTGTTAGTGGAGTCTGATGTATTTCAGGGAATGAGAAGCTATAATATTGTTCACTTAAACAGAGGGGAGAAAACCATTTAGTCTGTATTTCTTGATTTGTTTAAAAAACGGAATATTGTAGATATGGGGGATTCTCAACCACACGCATCCAAAAGAGGTACACCCAACAGTCTAAGGGCCAAACCAGAAATGACATTAATATTATACATAATATGCCTGTCTTTCATTTGAAATCTGTATCGCTTGAAAAGCAGCAATTAAAAGACGGAAGAATTTCAGCCACCACAAGGAGTATAGGATATGCATGCTGAGCTTTAAATAGTCCCACCCACAGCAGTGGGGTAAATGGGATGAGGGACACGAAAATCTACAATTAAATCCCTATTTATAACCAAAATTGTACTTAAATATTTTATCACAAAAATATGCATTTTAAAACTCATTTTGTTCCATTTCTTGAGCCAAGATCTGTATCACAAAATCCAGAGAATATGAAGGGCAATTAAGTTCTAATCCACATATTTGTCCCATATTTGTCCCATTTCCCAAGCACTACTGCTTTCCTAGGAGGTTAAGCACCGAGACATACTTTCTCTTCATTATTAACAGTGTTACTTCTGGTCACAGTCCATAGAGAAGGAGGATGGTTTGCAGTATCAGCAGCCCAGCAATTTGAGCATAGCCAAGGGGCCTGCTGGGAAGTTCTGCGCCTTGCTTAAGGGCACTGGGTTCACTTGGGATATCAGAAATTCAGCTGTCCAAAGGCACACGCCCCACTTGTTGATACTAGTATGGAGGAAGGCATGCTTCTTGTTGTAGCTCCCCAAAAGAGTTTCAGGCACCCTATCAAAATGAGGTGGGTGGGATTTCTTTTACCATTGTCTTCCAGCAAGCAGTCTCCTTGTGATGCAGCTTGATATAAATGGTGATGGAATAGACTGATGCCTGTGGCTGCTCTATTTTGCACTTAACTGGTGCTATGCATCCATAGCTCACACACCGAATTCTGTTTGAGTTTCTTGTGGCCCACTTGAGTTCCTCAACTAGCCAGCCCCGACTCTCTGTCTCTGTATCTCTCGCTCTCTCTTATTTGTGATTTGTTAACGTTTCTGCTAGGTGTCCCCCCCCCCAAGAATTCCGAGGTTTCAACGTATCAAGGCTCCTTCTACACCGTTTGAAGATGGGAAAATTAGGCATGCTGTTCTT
The DNA here is from genome assembly GCA_034641385.1 of Darevskia mixta. Taxonomy (NCBI): domain Eukaryota; kingdom Metazoa; phylum Chordata; class Lepidosauria; order Squamata; family Lacertidae; genus Darevskia; species Darevskia mixta. The sequence continues at coordinate 5,047,105 of JAWWNH010000001.1, read as the reverse complement.
TTTTTAATTTTTTTAAATAATCTTTATTGAAAATTATATCACAACATACAAATAAAAACAACTAAAAACTGATAACAAACACAGACAATACGAAATGCATTAAAACAAATCATAAACATTCAATCATTTTAACAAAAACAAATAATCCAAACAAATCAACCAAAACAAATAAACATACATAAAATAATAATAATAATAATAATAATAATAATAATAATAATTTATTATTTGTACCCCGCCCATCTGGCTGAGTCTCTCCAGCCACTCTGGGCAGCTTCCAGCAAACATTAAAATACATTAACACATCACAGATTAAAAACTTCCCTAAACAGGGCTGCCTTCAGGTATTTTCTAAATACATACATTCAACGCTCAATCCTATCCACTTCTCAGACTTCCACTTGTCGTCCTCTCGGGTTATTTAATTAAACCATTTCCTTACTGCTTTCCCTCACCACTGAACCATATACTTTGCAAATTATTTTATTAAGTATCCTCCTATCTTTTTTTATCAATACGGAGTATTAGAAATGGATTAGGCATGCTGTTCTTGTGCATTGCCTATCAAAACAATTACCTGTCAGCTCAGAACATGAGTGTCCTCCAGTCAGGTGTGCTGGATATATGGGGCGCAAGGGGCTTCAGCGCCTTCAATATTTTTTGGCGGGGTGGAGCACCCCAATATTGAGAGGGCTGCTATCTCCTGCTGCATTGGGCGAGTGCCATTGTGCTGGGTGGGAGGCTTGGAGAGCTCTCCAGTAGGCATGGCCCGACGGGGGATGGGGTGTTGCATGTGTGATGCACATGCGACAGCCCCCCCACACATGTGGGGCCCAACTCGGCGTGCCTGCCTCTAGTAGCCCAAAACAAGCGTATTAGAAATAGTGATAGTGTTGAGAAGACTTCAGAGGAGACCATGGAGAGAAAAGACTGCAAAGTCACATCATACAGAGAGAGCATGCCTGCTGGCATGAATGAAAATAGCCATGAATCTTGGGGAAAATAAGTGGAATAAAAAGAAGTAGTAGGAATAGTTAGAAAAGCTGGCTGGAAAAATAAATGCAAAAATACCACTATAAGGCTACACCGTCTGATTGTACCCTCTCTCTCATAGATGCTATTTTCAATACAGCTTGTATTATCTGACTAAAACTGGATGTTCTATTTTCTGATATGCATAATTGAATTTGTGGGTTTGTTTTGCAAATGAAAGAACTCAGTGCTTGCTATGAATATATTTCAATTCGTGTAGGCGGCTCTGGGCTGCTTATGATTTGCATGGAACATAATGAAACACACATAAATAACATCAACCAACTTCACCTTCTATCCAGCTGACTTTGTATCAACACATCTCAAGGTGTTTTACAGAGTGTTCAAGCACTTTGTCAACAGTCTTCAGAGCAGCTGTGATGGCGGGGAAGAAAAAGTGAAGTTAATTGAATTTAACAACAGTCAAACTCCTGGAATACTGAATATCAAATTCCAGAATGTAGAGGTCAAATTAACTATTCTGTGCTCAGTCTGCTCCTGTGGAAACATGTAAGGACAGTGCTGGACTGATAAAAAGACCTACCGGTAATTTGAACCAGTAGTTAGAGGGAAGATGTCTAGACAAAGCTCATGATCTCCATCCATTTACTTGCTATCCTAACTAAGTGTATCTTCCCAGGACTGGTTCATACTTTGCCCAAGAAGACAAGTTTTACATGCAGTTGGTGAGACCTTTTTCCAAGGCTGAGCTGCAGTTGGCTATTGGACTTTCTCAAGCTCTGGGAGGAAGACCTTTCATCGCCTACAGACAGCCACCCAATCTTAAACAACTCCTCACCCACAATAATACTACAACCAGACTTAACACTGGCACCAGAGCCTGCAATAAACCCAGATGCCAACTTTGCTGCCACATACACCCGGACAACACCATTACTGGCCCCAACAACATCAAACATACCATCTCAGGACTATTTAATTGCTCATCGTCTAACATTGTGTATGCCATCAAGTGCCAACAGTGTCCTTCAGCTCTCTATATTGGACAAACAGGCCAGACTCTACGCCAAAGGATAAATGGACATAAATCTGACATCAGGAATCACAAGACAGAGAAACCAGTAAGAGAACACTTCAATCTCCCAGGACATTCTATACAAGATCTCAAAGTAGCTGTCTTATTGCAAAGGAATTTCAGAAATAGACTAGAAAGAGAAGTTGCTGAATTGCAACTCATTACCAAACTTAAAACCATGGAGAGACCTGGTCTGAATAAAGACATTGGATTCTTATCTCATTATACATGAGAAATTATACATTTTTAACCTTCTCACCCCTTGCTTTTTCCTGTAAGACTAATTGCAGTCGGTAACAGTCGTCAACACGTTTACCACAGCTATCAGCCTATCACCCATTCCCACCACCCCTCTGAGTAATACCCCTCCCACCCTCTCACTATATATAAGGGTCTGGTGGCTTCTGTTTCAGTGTATCTGAAGAAGTGTGCATGCACACGAAAGCTCATACCAAGAACAAACTTAGTTGGTTTCTAAGGTGCTACTGGAAGGATTTTTTTTATTTTTTATTTTGTTTTGACTATGGCAGACCAACACGGCTACCTACCTGTAGTAGGAAATCAGAGCCAAGGGTCAGGACCAAAAGTTCAAGCTAGGAGACAGAGTCACAGACCAAGGACAGGAATCAGGACCAAAGAACCAAGGTTAGGAGGAATGCACAGAAGCTCACGAGAGCCAGGATGACGTCTTGCTCAGGCAATCCTAGCCTAAACAGAAACCCTTTTATAGACCACCCTGTCCAGGAGAGTCCAGTGGACAGGAAAACAACCCAAAGCTGGAGCTTGGTTCACTGCCAAGCTGCAGGTTCCAAGCTGCATGTCTGATAGTACATCAGATGAATCCACTGCACACAGAACCAAAGCCAGCTGTTCTCACTCCAGGAGCTCCTAACAGCCATCATGCATACAACCACTAGTATGAACTAGGGTCTACATGAGAAGGCACCATTCATGGGACTGTCTGCTCCTTGTTTTCTCTAGCATAATTTCTTGTTAATTAATTCCTGGCATGGGTCCCAAAGCTGTTTCCCCAAAACCACAACTACCTGCTCCACAATCCAACTTCTGTTTCTGATCATTGCAAGGATTTCCACTTGAGAAATAGAACCTCCCCCTCTCCTGAACACCCTCCCAATATCTGCTCAGGAGGCTTAAAGGAACCCCTGGAACAGATTTAGGTGGTGCATAGGGAGAGGACAGGGGGAAGTTGCATTGCACAAGTGGAAATGTATGTGCTGATGGGATGTATTAGTTGGATATTAGTTGGGGTGGGATGTATTAGTTGGATCCTTGATATTATATAGGGCATAAGCTGAGGAACAGGTATAGGTGTGATTACAAACTAGCAGCTGTAGTAGCCAGAGGCTCCACCCATTTCAGGGGAGAGCATTCGAGTTCACAACTCACTTTTGCACCTCACTGATTATGCAACCTACACAATTGGCCAAAAGTATGAAGTCGACCTTTTTAGGAAGTTCTAACTCCCAATCCAGAATAGGTTTTTGTGTCCCCCCACAGACTGTGAGTCCCCACAGAGCAGGAACTGTACTATCACCCAAATTCTACATTAGAGTCCTTCTGCTTTCATGCATGTCATTTAAAGACCCATGTTTAAAGACCCTGTGTAACAAAAAATTTATGGAAACCTGTGGTTACAAATGCATGAATTAAGGCGTCACAACTCCATATATGTCTACATTCATAAATACAACAAAATCCTAAATTCTAACTGCAGAAGAGGGAATTAATATGACTTAATTATAAGGAAGCAAGGTTGAGGGATTCAGTAAGATACGGTTTGAGTTATCTAGCATCTCCTTTATTCCTCATTTGTTGTATTCCACAGTCATCAGCAAGATGGTTTTCTTCTTGATAAGAATTAACTGCTGCCTGCAATGGTTTGTATAGGTCATCTTGATAAATTGGCCAATGTGAGGAAGTAGCAAAGTTAACTCTCCCAGATAAAAATAGCTCTGAACTCCTTATCCTCTGTTATTGCTGATGCCTTTCCTTTTCCTCTGATGCAATCAAATCAACATTGCGTGAAAAATCTAAAAATAAAGTCCCTTTTATATAAAAACCAAGTGTGAGATGCTCATGGTCCCTTAGCAACCTGCTAAAAGCTAACCAGAGACTCTTGTTATCAGCAAGAAAGAAATTCCACACCAATGTGGTAGAAGCACAAAGTTATAAACAACTCAGCTTACTCTCCATTAAGTATGAAGTATTGCTTCTCCAATCTACCATCATTCAGCAGGCACAAGCCTTTATCTGGCATGCAGTACATGAGTGTCACAGAGCACATGAGACACCAGTTATTGGCAATCACTGGTCATAGTTAAGAAGCTGAACCACCTCTCTGTCTTTTACACTGTCATAGAAGGCACAGAGGATGCACACCAAGCAGGCAGCTAAACAAAAGCTTTATTGTGTCCTTATATAAAAACAGAACTGCTCAAGCAACCTCTGACTCAACTTGTACAACTAAGTCCACTGCCACTTCGTGGCTAAACTATAGAACAACATGATCCACACACAACTCCAATTTCTTGGGACGATTTTTTCAATAAAACTCAGGATTATTTTGGAGAATGTTTCTTCCTCTCAGCCTAACCCACCTGACAGGGTTATTGTATGGCTAAATGTCACCTTGAACTCCTTAGAGAAAGGCCTGCATTCAAATTAGATATTATATTTTAAGGCATGAACTGCAAACTGCAATAGGAGCACAAACATGATTCTCCCCATTGGAGAAATCATTTAATTTCCCCATGGTTTATTTCTAATGGATCAACTTATGTGAGGATCAATTTACCTAAGAGAAGAAACATCTCCCTTAAATTGAAAAAGGCTTATTTTGTTTAACAGAGCACTGGGAATGAGTAAATGGTTGTTGACCTTCTCTGTATCCTAATACCACCAAAGTGAATCCTCTGTTGAGTTTCAAGAAAGAAAGAATGATTCTAGGAATGAAAACATCTCAGAATTCTTGGCAGAAAAGAAACTCTTGTGTATCTATGGGAAGCCAATGGGAATGCAACAAACCACATCATTATGGAGCATATTTACTTACCGGTAGTATTTGTATTGTTACACTCACTCCATTTCTCAGAGCGGTGGGCAGTTCCAGGGGGTCCAGCACTTATCCAAGTTTTGGGTTTTTTGGGAGGATGATAACTGGAGCCTCATGGTGTTTTGTAATGTTTGTGTTTATTGTCAGTTATACATATTGATGAGCATAGGTGGAGACACAACTCAAAACATTGCAATGGATAGCAGCCAAATAAACTGCAACTGCATTAGATCTCCAGAGAAGTCTAATGTTAGCTTACAGAGCGCCTAATGCTCAGCTTTGTCTCTCTCCAAAAACTGCAGTCAGTCTTCCCGCAAATGCTTCTGTTGCTTCAACCTACTCAAAGTTGCCTCTCCCTTGGACTGGAGAGAGAGGAGAAAAAGGATGAGTCATCTTCACCAACCTTCTCCTAGCCTAGGGCCATTAGTATAATTTCCCTAACAGAAGATGTGCTAGAAGGGACTATCAAAGTCATTCTGGCCTCCTTAACCCACTTTTGTCCAAATCTACATTTTATACAACATAAAATTGTTGAAATAACACAGATGTAGCTCCTATTCTTCTCTCCTTCATCTGTGGAGGTGGACCAACCCATAGGATTCTGCATACAAATGAGGCATGCAAAGCACAAGACTTTCAACAAGCAATTGTTGAAAGTTTATTAAAGGTGCTCTTTTAATATCCTCACTTAATGAACATTGCTTAAGAAGATGTCTATTGGCAGAAAACATGTTAGGATATGTTTGAAGCTCCACTTCAAAATACAATAAATTTTAAACAGCATTTGCACAATATTTTAAGACAACAGTACATTTTAGTTTTAGAAAGTTCGAATTTATGAGGTTAGGTACATCATTGCCAATAGCTATCAGGCAAGGTAAATGAAGGCATGGAGACTCAAATTAAGACTGAGTCTTCTAAAACCTGAAAACTGCTGAAAGACAATCACACTCAACAGGAAACTCAACTTGGAAAGATTGAATGGAGGGGAAATATTGTTCATCATCCTAATTGTCTCTATAACTATTAACCTGATTTTGGCACAATAAGAATTCCTAGATAGCGTCACAGAATGAAGAATGTCTAGCTCACTACAGATAGTGAGCTAGAAGTAGTGATGTGCTTTTTGGGTGAAGTTTATCCATTTCTCCACAATAGCACGGGATAAGGGCTGTGTACAGCCACCGCCAGCCTCCATAGCCCAGAAAATGCCAGCCTCACTCTGTATCTGGCCCTGGATCAGTTTTAGGGTAGGCCTAAAGTTTAATTAGGTTTAAAAAAATAAAATAAAATAAAGCAAATTAAACATTCAGTTCGGAAGGGGCAAAAGAAGGAGGTGCTGCATCTCCACCCCACCCCAACCAAGAGCACAGGGGTGCTTTTCTGCAAGCTTTATCCTTTCAGGGAAGGCACTTGGAAAAGAGCAGGATACAGGGTTGAATTCTCTGCTGAATAGCCCTCTTACAGGACTGAGCCATTGAGTAGAGAATTCAATCCTTCTGGGTGCTGCTTTGCAAGGGCCTTCTTTGCAAGCAAGGAGCTTGCAAAGCAGACCTCTGCAGCTTCTCCTTCCTGCACACCCTTCCTTCCCATCCTTCTTCTCTTCTTCCTTCCCATCCTTACCTCCTTCCCATTTCATGTCTTGGACTGCTCTGAGCAGCTGGATCTGACCAGGGGCGATCCAAGGCTGTTCTCATCTGGCTTGAGTGAAACCTCGATTCCTACAAATCAGCCTGATTTGATTTGAGCTTCAGTTGAATCCAGTGCACAGCCTTCACATGGCTACAAATGGCAGAGGTGAGAAATAACTGGTGAAGACCATGCATTTCCTTCTGGCTACTACAGAGAAAATAGGAACAGGACATAGACCTTAATCTGTCCTTCCAGGTATATCAAGTCCGAAGGCAGAATGGTGTTATTCTGTGGCCATCTCCAATATTTCTAAGGCTGCAGAAAACAAGGAGTAATGTACCATGAGACGGGCCATTATGATGTAGCACTGCAGGCAGAGTCACTCGTATGTCACAATTGATGGGTGACATGTGAGCCCAAGTCAAGCTTCTCTTCAATGCAACACCCCAAGCAGATCATCACCAGCTGATCTAGAAAGGCATCTTGCTCCACCTGGAGCAGAAATCTGCCACGCAGATGTAAGAGAAGGAGAAGATGTCAAGATTCCGACGATATCACAGACATCGCAGCAAGAGAGGTGGTTGCGGTAAAGGGAAAAGACGTGGTAGGAAGAGAGGCAGGAGAAAAAGAGGTGGTCGTAGAGGCAAAAAAAAAACAGGTGATAGTTTAGTAGTTATCTTACATTCTGTACTGCAGCATGTATCCGTCTGAAAGGGAATAACATGTTGATAGCATGCACATTCCTTTAGAACTCTGCTAATTCTCTTTCAATCCAAGAGATAACTTTATGTCAAATGGTCTTCTGTCAACCAGTAAAGCAGGGGTAAGCCAGTGGGGTGCCCTCTGGTACTTCCAGCCCCTATCAACTGCAGTCAGCATGGCCCATGATCTGGGATGATGGGAGTTGTAGTCAGCAGCAGAGCAAGCCGATCGGGTGCCTGGGGTGGCGCACGTGCCCTGCAGATCGCGGGGCGGGGCGAGCCAGGGCAGGACACTCCACGGGGCCTCCGAGGAGTCTGCCTGCCTCCTCCCACTCAGCCACCCTACAGCTGAGGGGGGCAGGGGTGGGCGGCCCATTTGCAGGCCCCAGGGTGAGTGCCGCCCAACATTTTGTCACCTCCCTCAGTGGTGACACCTGGGGCGGCCCGTCCCCACCGCACCCCCTTCCTCAGCCCCTGGTTGTAGCCCAATCACTTCTGGAGGACACCATGTTGGATACCCTTGCAAGTTGAGTGTTTCTGCTCAAAACAAGGAATGTGGTACATGTGACACATGCACCTTCATAAGGTTAGAATCAAATATTTGGGAAGGAAACAAGGAATAGGTGAAACTTGCTTAGCTCTTCTCCACCCTCTTTCTGCCCACTAGCTTGAAATTCGGTGACATTTTTTTGATCTTTGTGCAGACACATCTGTTCTAAAGTCTTGTGTACACACATAATGGGTTTTTCGGTGTGTGTGTGTATGTGTGTTAGCTGTGACATTCCTGTACACCTATGTGTTTTGCAGCGGGCAGCCCATTGCTGCCTCCTGGAAAAAAGGTTTCTATGTGAAATATGTGTGTATGTTTGTGTGTGTTATCTGCCTACCATATTAGCCTAACCTTTGAAAAAACCATGATCACATCATTTATTAACTGAAACAAACAAACAAACAAACAAACAAGCTGATCATTCCCATCATTAAAGGAGGTTCCATGGTTCATTTTGCTCAGGAGCCAGTGTAGCTTCCCTCTCCTCCTCAGGGTTAGTCACACATGATCTTGCTAGGCTGTCTTAGCTCAGCCTTCCCAAACCTGATGCATGCAAGTTGTAGCCACCGAAATAACATCAAAATCTGGAAGGCATCAAGTTTGGTGAGGCTGTTCTAGGGCATCCAGCAACTTCCTCATGCATTGCCTTCTGGGGCTTGGCTACACTCCTACTGCTGCTAAAGGTACCCATGTTTTGGGGGGCCTGGAGGATGCTAAGATGGTTAGATATCTAAAAGCAACCTGGCTGGCACCAGCACACAGCATAATTGTGCAAATCCTGAGGCCCTAGCAGGGCTCATCATTGGTGACAATGGGCTTGGTGGAGCCTCAACACAGAGGGGAATGTAAGATCTGCACAGCTGGAGTTATTCTTGCCACCATTTTACCTCTTTTAGAATTGCTCAAATGTTTGCTCTGTATGACATTGATGTACAAAACATGGAGGTGTGATAGAAGTGATTAGAAGAGTGCTTCGTACAAAGGGCTGCTCTTTCCCATGCTCAGCTTGCCCAGGGTGCAGGATTTCAGTGCCTAAAGACATAATAATGCACATACACCTCTACTGGTTATGGCACTGTCCATCCCCACAACACAAAGTGGCACAGTCCATTCTACCAATTTATCCAACTTGTACCCTTGGGCATACAGTTTTGATTCACCAGGAGACATCCACTAATGGTGAAAGAAGGGAGGTGATTTTTGCCATTTCCCCTTCCTTCCTCTAGCCCCCAGAGCCCATAATTTTTTCCCCCAGAGCTTCTTCCCACCATCTAAGTTGCCTCCCCTTCTCCTCCATTAGTAGGGGAGCAGGAGGATGAGTTTTTGGATTCCACCACAGGCCTTAGTATATGTCTGTTGAGTTGAGATTGTGCTGGAGGAGTTGTGTGGTGACGGCTTTGATATGTTCACTTAAAGGTGTGGTAAATCAGGTTGCTGAGTGTAAAAAAATCTAGATATGACCATAAAAAGAAATTACCAGCAACTACAAATGAAGTATTTGATTTGATACGTTTTTGATACAGATTTCTTACATCCATGCTCTTTAACTACTTAAATTGTAGTTAAACTATAAAGCTTTCAGTGACAAAACATGCATTTTTGCTAAAATTGCTGTTACCTGTCTCCTGATCATATTATGGATGGATGGATGGAAGGAAGGAAGGATCGCTTTATGAGCACTGCAATATGGATGTTTATTTTATTTATATATTTATATGCAGCCTTTCTGAATTAGGTCTACCCAACGTAGCCAATAAGAGATAAGCATAGAAATAAAGTAGTCTTTATTTTATTGATTTACATTTTAAAAAAATGCTCCGCTTTTCCCCTCAAAGAAAAAGTTATTCAAAGTGGCTTTAACAAAATATAAACAGGAACACAAAAATAACAATAATTCATCATAAAAAACATGGTTTTCTGACTAAAAGCAACATCATGGAACAAGGAGACAAAAGAGCCAATACCAACAATTAGCCAGTTATATGAAGCAAAAAACAACAACAGATTCAAGATATTATTTAAAAAGAAATGTATTCTGTTGCCAGCAGAAAACAAAAAAGGAGGCTGATTGCCACCTCTTAGGTGGGATGCTACCACAGAGAAAGCCCTTGCTTGTGTCACCACCATATGTGCCTCAGAAGGCAGATCTTAAGGCACATTCACATAGGAAGAGATTGCTCTTTTAGTACCTTGGTCCCAAGCTTTCCAGAGGTCAGAACCAGCACTTTGAATTGCACTCAGTAATGAACTAGCAGCCAGTGCAGTCCAGAAAATATATGTTTCCTGTGATCCCAACACTTTGCCCCAGCAGAAGCATCCTGCGCCAACTGATGTTTCCTAGTGGTTTTCAAAGGCAGCCCCACATAAGATGCACAGCAGCAGCCCAATCAAAATGTAACTAATGCTTGTTAGACCAGGGTGCAGTCTGACCATATCAAGACCAGCAAGGGAATTTCAAAATGTTAAAAAACGAAAGAAACCAAAAATACATTAAAATCAGGGGTGTTTTTGTGTTCAAACAGAACTCACTGGAACTCAGTTATGGCACCTCTCAGGTGGGAACCATCGCCATTATAAGAGAACAAGGGAGGCATTCATGTTGAGTTCTGGCATCTCTTTTTCTAGAAAAATGGCACTAATTAAAATAAAACCCTGCTGGTATCTCCACAGCAATAAAACATCAACAAAATGGCAGCATGATTAATAAACTAAGTTGAAAGTGATGAGAAGTTGGTTGGTTTTCAAAGCTTTCTTAAATCCTGTTATTGAGAGTGTCATCTTGGGGGAGAGTTCCATAAGGAAGAGGCCACTACTGAGAAGACTCTGCAAATTAACATGGGCTGGGTTTTTTTCTTTGAAAAAAAAGAATAAAAAAGAATGGTGGATCAGGACCATGAATGTACTGACGTTTCTCATTGTTCTTTCTTGCCTTCAAGGCCATCACCACTACAGGAGGTGCGTGCTATACTAACTGGACCAGTTTGGAACAAAGGAGTCCTAGCAATGCAATCACTGACTGAGCGGAACTGGCATCTTTCTCCAGACAAGTTATCAGCGTTCAGCGTACAGCGTATCAGCGTACAGGGTCAAGAAATGTTAGAGAACATTTCCAATTAAACCTACCTGAGCTGGAATTTCTGCAGCATCTTTATGTGTTACTTATATGTCATTTCCTTATCTTTGTAAGTGATTTTAGGAGTCATGTGCCTACTCTCACCCAGTGGAGCTGTTTGGTGGCATTTTCTCAGATCCATGCCATAATTAAAGCCACAATCTCCAAATTTAACTAACTCACAGTTTCTGAAATAATGCACAAACCATAACACAGCCATCGTTTAAATTTACACTTAGAATTTTGCATTGCAAAGAGTTCCCCAGCCAAGTCATGTGTGTGTGCATGAAGAATGCATTTATTAGTGAAAATAACATGCAAACTGTGTTTTATTATGGGAAACTGTTTGCAGAAACATATATATTAGGCATACAAATTATGGACAAACATGGTTACAATAAGAGATCTTCACACTAAAATGCTGCTGAATTTTCAGGAGAACTTTTAAAAACTTTTTTTTAAAAAGTTGGCAAACTGTAGTGGAAATGTGAAGATCTGAAGAGTGGGAAAATTAGAAACTGAGAGAAACCAAAATTGGCAGATCCACACATCCCTAAAGCTAACAACCCTCCCTTGCATGTTTCGTTAACATAGTATCAGAACACTTGAGGAGGGCTATTGTCCCACCGAAAGTTATGAATCTTGAGTTAGTCACAACCACTAGTTTCATTGGTTCCAACAGACAGTCATGACCAATGCTCTATGAGCAAGAGGGGAATCCCAAACCATAAAGCATCTGAGCCCCAGCGGCTTAGGCAGCTATGCAAAGAAAGAGTAATCGCTACCCTTTTATTTGTTAATTTGTTTTATTGAAGCATCATCTAAAACTGCAACAAGAGCACAGTCATGGAGTATGAGGGTCTAGGGAAAGGAGGCATCACTCTGAGACAGAGCTAGCCCAAGACATTTTGGCCCCTGAGATAAACCTCAAAATGGCTCCTCTCTGTCAGGAAAGAAGAAGTGAGTAAAGATCTACATCAAGGAAAAGGGAAGAAAGATCTGCATTGGCAGCTGCTGCCCCTGCAGATCCTGCCACCTGAGGCAGTCAGCTCACCTTGCCTCATGAGTGGGCCAACCCTACTCTGAGGAAGAGGGAAATGAGCTTTAGAAGCAAATCATTTGTTGGGGGATGAACTGATATCCTCTTGTGCCTCCGGTGGGCAGGGTAGTGGGTGGTTCCTGGTCGTGGGTGATTTGATCATTATGGACATAGCTACCCAGCTTTATAATGGGAGACAACCCTGGATTTAATATTAAGAGGTACCCACAACATTGTGTGAGAGGCATGTACTGCTGATCTGATTGAGAACAGTGACCACAGTGCTATCAAATTCAACATATACCATGTTTCTCCTAAAATAAGACGTAGCCATAAAGTAAGCCATAGCAGGATTTCTACGCATTTGTGAAATATAAGCCACACCCTGAAAATAAGCCATACCCTGAAAATAAGACATAGTGACGTGGCGCCTCTCCCTTAAGACAGCCTAGATAGGTGTGGCTATGCAGCATACCGACGCAGAGCGGTTAAAATAAGACATCCCCCGAAAATAAGCCATACTGTGTTTTTTTGAGGGGGAAAAAAATAAGACGGTGTCTTATTTTAGGAGAAACATGGTATGTAAGTTGGTAATTGCTGCGAAGGTCCTGCATGGTCACATTTCACTTCAAAAGAGGAAACTTACCCCGTATTAGAGGACTGGTTAAAAAGGAACTTGTAAAGGAAAAGGGCAACTAAAATGATCAACTCTCACATAAAGAAAGTTACAACATTTAGGGCTTTTAAGTTTAGGGGGGGAAAGGGAGAGGAGAACATGCTAGAGGTGTATAAAATGATGCAGTGTATTGAAAAAGTGGACACAGATGTTTTTCCACTCTTGCTCATAAAACTAGAACCCAGGGTCATCCAATGAAGTTGGATTTTGGAAGATTCAGGATGGGGGACAAGAAAAAATTAAACAGTAGAACTCACTCCCCACTAGAGGTAGTGATGGCCACCAAACTGCATGGCTTAAAAAGAGGCTTAAAAGGATCTATCAGTGGCCCCTAGCCATGGAGGCTGTGTACTACCTCTGAATACCCATTTCTGAAGAACACAATTCAGGAAGTGCTGTTGTGCTCATGTCCTGCTTGTGGGCTTTGTCTTCCCATAGGGATCTAGTTGGCCATTGTGAGAACAGGATGCTGGACTAGATAGGCCTTCAGCCTGAGCAAGCAGCTAGATTGGGTTGACAGTGTTGTGTCCTGATTTGAACTCCATTTCCAGGTGGTTAATGCTCTGCTTAGTACATCATTAAATGGTTAGTAATTAGTAACCTTATCATAATCTCTCTAATACAAGGGCCAGGTTGTTTGCGCAAATGTTTCACAACTCCTTTAATCTTAACCATAGTCCCAGCTTTATCAGGGCATTCCATCTTTTTGCTTGTTTGCTTTGTTGTTCTGACTGTAGAAACATCCACCTATTCATGGATTTTCACAAAAGGGACCTGTTTTCAACTTGGTTATTGGACCATGCTGAATTCTACCAGTACAGAGATAGCTTTTCAGTTTTTCCCCTCTTTGCTTTTTAGATTTCCAAATTAGCCTTAAAACAACTACTACATTATCCTTAAAAAGCACTCTAGGAATCAAGAACTGGGAGCATGCATTGTCTGTAGACAACTCAAGAAATGGAACGCTCCAGAAAGCATGTTGCAAGGGAGAGAGAGAGCACGATTCGACTGAATAATATTAGCCTTATATTTAGAACTTATAAACAAGTCCTGTCCCCCCCCCTCCTAACAAAGTCCTGCCCCCCTAACAAAAATCCTGGCTATGCCCATGAGATGTTTTAGTCTGCCAATTAAGCCATGTTCTCTGGAGTATTCCTACTGATGTCTATAGGGCTTCATTCAGGAGGTAAACGGTTTTGAGCACTGACGTCCAATACATGCTTTCACAGTTCATTTTTCATATAAAGGTCTTTGCCCATCAGCTGCTTAAGTGGTGAAGGATGGGGTTGAATCTGTTTCCTCCACTCTGTGCAACTCATAAACCATAGTCACGGAATCATTTATGCCACAAGAGCACTGAAGTGGCATTGAAGAAGGCAGGGCAGCTTCGATTCCATCCCTGTCAGCCACACATTTGACTGAATTTTTCAGTGATCTGCTCGCACTTTCCTTGGCATGTGTGGGCCCATTTGGATGCCAGAGATGTTCCCCCCTACTTTCCTATCAATATCACTTCATTAATTACCTACCATACTCAGCCAAATCCACCCTATGATGGATGACCTGGACAGAGCTTCTCAGAGACTTTGTGCTGGTGGTTGCACATTGTAAACACTGCTGAGCTGTAGACAGTCATCACACAGGCCCATGACTCAGCAACTCCCTTTGTGCGATCTAAATCCAGCCAGAAGCTGATCTCAGCTCTTGTGTGGGGTTCAGACTCCGATAGCCAGCTTGCAGGGATTCCTTGAGAGCATGTTTAGTTTGCAAGACAGGCAGGCCCACACCTGGTTTTTCTCCAGTTTGAAGTGGGACAAGGTGAAAGTGGTTTGTAATTCGAAAGAGGAGCAGTAACAACGGAGACCTACCTCCCAGATGCTCAAGTTGGCAAGTAAGGCAGCCTGTCTGACCGGGCAGGTTAAATATGGGCTGGGGGACCGGGACTCATAACTGATCCACTCTGGCCTATGGTTGTTGAGGCTCCCTTGCTGATGAGCATAATCTTTATGCAATTCCTTACTTTCTCCAGAAATGGGTGGTATTTCAGAGGGAGGATTCCTGCTGGACATTCCCCAGGTTCAGTGTGCAGTGCTGGGTTGAGTCCTGACAGGCAGGCATGATTGTAACAAAGGTAAAACCCTGACTTCCTGACTGGTAGCTTCATCAACAACATTTTCCCCTAAGCAGGTTACTAGAATTCTGTAATTATCAAGTGATTTGCAGAATTTAACAGATCTTGTATGCTCTCACAGAGCCCCTGTCCAATCCTCTGTGCAGTCTCAGAATGGCTCAGAATAGCAGCATCTTCAACAGACATGCTGCTAAGTTCATTTTGTAGCTCCAAAACACCTGTTGACATTTTCCTCTAGCCATCCTTTCCTTGGGGACACAATCCAAATTCAGTCTATGACAGGGAAAGAAAAGTGGTATCCTGATGGCAACCACTTGCCTTTGAAAGGTGATGGTCTTGCAGGCATCCCCTTGGATCAATATGAATCATACCTCCAATATAAGCCTGAAAGGCTAATTCTAGATTGGCAGGATCTGATGGTGTCACATTGACATGTTAATAGGGGATACCATGGCTGATGCTCTGCTTCTTATACCACTATTGATTCTGGAGCTATAGGAATTTGTGGTTTCCCTCCCAGCTCATTATCAGCTCATCAGTTGAGAATGACATCAGAGGCTTCCTCTTTTCCGAGTTTTCAAATTATACTTGTTTTGCCTTCTGTCCACCCACACTTTTGCAGTGCTATTTTGGAATTAGAGTGTGTGGGCAGTAAAGACATTGCCTCGGCACATATGTCATGTTCCCTTCCCTTTCTCTTCCTTTCCTGTACATCATGCATCACAATACCTCACCCATGACAAGTTGTTTGCATGGGATAGCTCAGTCAGTAGAGCACAAGACTCTTCATCTCAGGGTCAAGGGTTCCAGCCCCACACTGGGTGAAATATTCCTGCACTGCAGGGGATTGGACTAGATGACCCTCGTGGTCCCTTCCAGATCTACAACTCTATGATTCTATGTGATTCTTATTTACAAACACAGAGTTCCATGTGGATGAGGATGATGAGGTGGTAGCAGATGACCCACCAGCAGAAATGAAAGTGGTAATAATATTAATAACAATAATAATTTATTATTTATACCCCGCCCATCTGGCTGGGTTTCCCCAGCCACTCTGGGCAGCTTCCAACAGAACATTAAAATGCAATAATCTATTAAACATTAAAAGCCTCCCTAAATGATAGTAGTAGATAGATGTACACAAGCAGAGTCACCTATCAGATGGGATGACTGCCCACCATAGAGTCCCTTTCTGAGCTGCTACTTTCCCCTCCAAAACCTCTATATACTTCATGCTGTGCTGAACCCTAGTGTCACCCACCCTGGGGAAGAACCTTCACCCCCTGAAAAAGAGGTTATCTCTTTTCCCTGCAATGATTAGGAGAACTTAACATTGTATTGTATTTTATTATAGGAGTTCCATTGTGCAAGGGTAAATCCTTGAGCTGATGGAACAAGTTACTTATCACTACATTAAATGCAACCCAGGGACTTATGGACTTATCTTCAAATAGAGCAGCTACCATAAATGACACCCACACAGGTGAAGAAAGGCAGGCCATGCCAGTGCAAAACTGGCACACTACATTCACAGTACATTTTATTTTATTTATTACAAATGGTTTAAGAATTTCAGTGCAAGAGGGTTTGGCTCTGAATACACAGAGGGACTAAGAATGGTCTAGAGCTGAATTCTGATCCCCCTAATTACAAGATTTGTCATCATTACTAATAAGAACCATTTCCTGCTAGAGTTGCATGTGTCAGCCCAAAGTCTGTGACGCCAGATGTTTCTAGTATTTCTATTCCTGTTGATGGGAAAATGCCTTGTAACATTTGCAAGTGTCTTTATAATGAAACCAGGAGCAGCCTGGGAGGGCAGCTATGGGAGCAGAGGAGAGTTTTGTACTCAGGTTCATGGCAGTGGGGTGGAGATATTTTTATTCTCATTGCAGATGCTACTAGAGGTTCCCTAAGCCAGAGCCCCTTTGTACTTCTTGTTCAGTCCAGCGGTGGTTTGCATAACATCTATCTGGCTTCGACATTGCACTTTCTGCTGACTTGAGCTCCTCAAGTATTTTGGGTTTTGGATTAATACTGCACACTGGAATATTGTGCCTTTTTAGTCTCAATGATTGGCTTTGTTTCCTTTGAATGGCCCTCTAGCTAGCTGAAATTCCCTGTATCCAGATTCTCTAAATTCACTCCAATTGCACCATGGAACTTTAGCAGGGGCAGACTTTGGTCTTTCAAATTTCAGCGGTGTCCTGTGCAAGGTCAAAATTCAGCGCGCCCCCTGCCTCTCACCTTCCATTCTGCTCAATTCACTATGTCATAGTTGCGGTGCCCTGTGGCGCTCCCTAGGCTTGGTGCCCAATGTGGGGAAACCAGTTGTGCTGCCCTAAATCTGCCTCTGAGCTTAGGTTCAGGCTTTGTGGTTTCTGCTTAGAGATCTTGGTCCCCCCCCCCCACCTTGCTGCAGGATGGGACCCATAATTCACAAGCTACATGGCTTCCCAACTACAGGCTTCTCAGCACTGCTATATAAGCAAGCCAGAGAGATGTATGTGTGATAGCTGCAAGTGACAATGTACACGGAGGTTTCATGCTTTTTCCTACATGGAACTACTTTCCATGAAGGAAACATGTAACATTTGAGAAGCCTTTCCTTTATTCCACTCACCTAGGGCCCCTCCAGAATGGTGGCTGATTTGTGGGTGTTTTCTGCAGCCTGCCACTGATGCAATAATCATGCCTAGTGATGGATTTACACTGGACCATCCACACGAGATTTTGCTTTATTCATTGTCCTGCGATGCTTAACTAGTTTTGCTGTATTACTGCCATCTGGAGAGGCATTCTTCTCTTAAAGGTAAAAAAGGTAAAGGGCCCCTGACAGTTAAGTCCAGTTGTGAAAGACTCTGGGGTTACGGTGCTCATCTTGCTTTACTGGCCGAGGGAGCCGATGTTTGTCCGCAGACAGTTTTTCTGGGTCATGGGGCCAGCATGACTAAGCCGCTTCTGGTGAAACCAGAGCAGCACACGGAAACGCCGTTTACCTTCCCGCCGGAGCGGTACCTATTTATCTACTTGCACTTTGACGTGCTTTCGAACTGCTAGGTTGGCAGGAGCAGGGACTGAGCAACGGGAGCTCACTCTGTCACGGGGATTCGAACCGCCGACCCTCCGATCGGCAAGCCCTAGGCTCAGTGGTTTAGACCACAGCACCACCCGTGTCCCTATTCTTCTCTTAGAGTGCAACAAAAGTAGACCCAAACAACAGCAACCCTCGAAAATTTGTTTTATGAATAGTTACAGGATTTCCTCAGGGAACTACAGGACATGCACTGACTTGGAAATGCAGCAGATCCATCACAAAACATTTGCAGGCACAAACAGTATTAAAAGCAGGATTGTGTAAAACCTCCCCAATACTATCAAGATACAGATAATTATGATGCACAATTACAAGGATGTCCAGTTGGTCCCTTCAAAGGCCACCAATCCTGATGAATATGCTGTACCTCCTCCACTGTCCAAGACAGTATGTTTCTGAATACCAGTTACTGGGAATTGCAGGTGGGGAGAGGGTTCTTGTGTTCAAGTCCAGCTTGTGTGCCTCCTCCAGGCATCTGGTTGGCCGCTGTAACAACAGGATGTTGGGCTTGATGGGCCCGTGGCCTGACCCTGTAGGTTTTTTGTGTTCTTCTGTTCTTAATGTCACAAGGATCCCGCCCAGAACCCTTGACTGTGGGTGCTAAATCTGTTCTGGACTGACTCCCCATGTCTGTGCTTTAACTTGCACCTCAATTATTGCCTATCTTGCCAAATTCTAACTCACAACCTCCACATTATTCCTGTACTTCAGGGATGGGGAACCTGCATTCTTCCAGATATTGTTTGCCTCTGACTCCCATCAGCACCAGATGGCATGGCCAAAGGGTAAGGATGGTGGGTACAGCAACATCAGGTGGGCAACACATTGCCCATTCTTGCTGCGCTGTATGGTCTCTCGGAGCCAGAATAGACTTTTTTATTCTAACTCCAGGCCTGCTGTGCTGCTTACTTTAGAAACACAGCTATTCTCAGCAGATGGATTTTGCTTGTATGGCTGCTTTCATAATTTTTTTTTTTTTTGAAGCTTCCCCAGACAAATGAAATGCACAATTAATTATTTTCTATGTTATTCCTCCCCACCACCACTTACCCGGCACAGTGTATGGAGCCCATTCTCTCTCTGACTTTTCCTCTTCAGTTCATCACCCCATTGAATATTTCTCCAGGTCTTCCTGTTTGTCAGATTTCCGGAATCAGGTTTACAGAATGTTTCCTCTCATAAGTTCCCTGTTAGATTAGCCCCAGTGGGTCAGTTTTCTGAAATGTTCCTTTGCCTTCCTGTCATGAGGTTCAACAAGTGATATTGTAGATGAGATTCATTTTACTCAAACCACCAAAGCATTTTGACACACAGACACACACACACACACACACACACACAGACAGACACAGACAGACACACACACACACACACACACACACACACACACACACACACAACCCCATCCCTCCAAAAGAACAACCTTATATATATATATCCTAATTGCAACAACATTTCCTTAACTCATTTTCAACAGTTAAATAAATATAGAATTTACTTGGTCAGCTGAAGAATAAACCGTGCTTCTGAACATTACCCCCTTCTTAGAATATGAATAAACCAATGACACTTTCAACAACGTTTGTTAGCAGGTTCATAAATAAAAACACCATCATTTATAGTAGGAATCACCTTCATTGCTACCCATTAATCAGGTGTTAATGTAAATTTCTCTGTGCAAGCTAATGTTAGGTAGAGAGATATGATTTGTTCTGTGTCAACGTCCAGCCAAGGACAGATGCACACAAATATAAGCTTGGAGATTGTGAAGAAAAGTGGGAAGTTGGTACCCCCAGCATATTATACTCTGTCAAGCTTGCAAGGGCAGAAAGCCAGAATTTCCTAGAATTTATACCAAGCTTAGTCAATCCATATGGTTATACTGCCACCCAATCAAAGAAAGCAATGCTGCACATTCTTTCTGTTCTTAAAGAGGGTTCCACAGCTTGGACACACATTTCTCTGAACCAGGCCTCAGTTTCTGATTATAATGTTTCCAACTCAAATCTGTAATTTCCAACACTCAGAGTGACTCAGTGAGCTTCATAGTTGGGGCATTGGTGGTGGCCTGAACAACAGACTACCTTGTTTAACATTTTGTCCACTCGGCCACATAGCCCATGAGTTTGCAGAAATTTGAGGAGCACACTATTTTGAATTTGAAAGCCATAGACATCCAGTAAACCTAAAGGAAGAAGTCACTACCTTCTTACCAGTCAAGTCCATATACCATATTTTCCATAGGAGGACTAGGTTTCCCCCCTAAAAAATAATGTCAAAAATTAGGGGGCGTCATATACTCTGGGCCATCTCCCCCCATTTTCTTAAATCCGAGCCCCCCAAAATAGGGAGAGGAGGAACCTCGCTGGCTATGGGGGAACATCTTTCATGGCACCTGAGAGCATTATAAGGGATCCTGCTAACTTAGGGAGTACATGACATGCTGTTTGACACAACTCTGACCTCCAATAGAGAAGAATAGCCACAGAGCTTAGGAGGAATGTCTGGGGTGAGTGAGAGGGTGTGTGTATGTGCTGCTGATTGCCTCACTTTGCCTAATGGTAGTGCTGGCCCTGGTTCAGCTGTAGAAGAAGTACAGATGAACATTTGGCCTCAACGCCCTTTCTGGAGAGCTGAAAGATGAACGGCAATGGCAACATCTTGCATTCAGGTTGTGAAGCATCAATATCTTCCAAGGCACAAGGAGGAGGGACATTTATGACATCCTTTCACACCTATTGCAGAGAATGTACAGCACCTGCCAATACTTTGAAAGGAAATTAGTTAACTTTTGTTTAAATCAGAAGAAGCAAAATCACAAAAGCCCAAAACGTTAATCAAACAGATGTAAATTTCTGGCGGGCAATAAGAAAGCTTCCAGAGCAGACCTGGAAGGTAGCACTGTGCATTTAATGAAAAGGATCCCAAAAACTTTCCCTTTCAGACTGGGCAATAAACTCATTATTCCCCAAGTGAGTGTGAAAAGGCAAAATGAAAAGCTAGGGAATGGATTCACTTGTTTTTAAAAATAAATACATGATGGGGAGGGGGGAAGAGGGTAGAATAGTATTTCCATAATCTCAAGCAAGGGATGAAAATCTCACCCGGCAAACAGAGTTATAGCATATATATTTCTCTTTCTTGGAAACGTTTTACAGTGTTCCCAGTAACTTCTCTGAGTATGCAGGCAACACAGCCAAGCGGTGAGTGTTGTGTAACATGCTCTGGAGTGATTCCACTGAATGACCTTATCTTCTATAAGTATGGCTAGGTTATATGATCAAGCAGGGGCCATCTTCTCTTCAAACAAGCCACCCTTCGTGCTGTTTTCAGGCAGTGTCCATTTTCTGCTTTCTTCAGCCAGCTATCATCACGTGCTCTTGTTCTGAGATGGGTCACTAAGAGATAGCCTTAGGAACGGTAGGGTCCACAGCGTAATTTATCCATTTCTTTATTATATTCCATTTTAATTCCATGAAGACATGCATTGGGTTCTTAAGAGGTATCCTGCAACCACATAAAGCATAACAATATTTCTTAAAACTGTTTTTAGTGGTGCATTTTAAATTGCTGTAACACACTTTGGGACCTTCTGATGAAGAGTGGTAATAAATATAAAAACGACAATAACAGCATCTCCAGCCTTTCTCAAACTTGGGTCCCCAGATGTTTTTGGCCTACAACTCCCATCATCCCTGACCACTGGTCCTGCTACCTAGGGATGATGGGAGTTGTAGGCCAAAAAACATCTGGGGACCCAAGGTTGAGAAAGGCTGATCTAGACCAAACTGCTTAGCTTCGGCACAATTGTAGCATCATGTATCTCCAGACCATGGCCTAGGACAACATGAGGTAATGGCTTATAGATTGCTCTCACGTGATTGCTATCAGGAATTGCTGTTTGTTAAGGGCACAGAGCAATCTTGCAAAACTACATTCCCCAATACCTCTTGGCAAAAGCCACTCCAGTTAACCCAGTTTTAAACCCGTTGACAGTTGCAGTGCAGATGTGCACTCAGGATGTGTGAGATCTATTGCAAGCATTTCTCATGGTGTGTACAAGCTGCTTTAGGCCCACCCACATTGGAAACATCTGTAATAAAAGCTTGAAACCATTGGTTCCAAAACAGCTACGTTGCCTTGCTGTGCTGCAGTTTAGTAAGACAAATACTGTAACTAAAAGCATCTGAAGAGCTGGAATATGCTCAGTTCCAAGCAGGGCCTCCTGGAAATCTGGCTAGGATCAAGAAGCAGATAAGGGAAATGACATGTCTTACCTTGCAAGAGGACAGTCCTCTATTTCAAGGACCACTAGAGAACAACCTTTTATTTGAAGACCTCCATTTGAAGAGATGTCTGGTCGAAGCCCTGTATAAAGATCCCTAAAATGGGAAAGCAGGGCTTTGAAGTAGCTCATCAAATGTCAACATCTGAACAGTGGACTGAGCAGGTGAGATGTGCTGTATTTCTACTCAAATGATAGCAATCTGAATTTGCATCTATATATAGATTAGCATATGCCATTTTAATGCAAAAATTGTCCTCTTTTATGGCAACGTGTTTCTTCTTATATAACAATGTGTGTCTATCTGAGAGCAGATCCACCATAAATACTACAGTCTGAAGATATGTGTGTTGACTACGATTACTTCCAGGTAGGAGTAGTGCCATATATAATTGCACGCCCTGTGAATTCACTGGGTTACTCTGACTTGCTGCTCCATGAAAACAAGAGCCATGAGGGATTTTTCTGCATCCAGGAACCTCAAGTGTCCTAAATTATCATGAGCAAAACTAGCTTCTCCCTCATCAGATTCTTCCATAAAACTCCAATCCTTTTCCTGCCTTCTGTCCCCCCCTTTTTATTTGGATTACAAACTTGTCCAACACATAATGATTTACTTTGGGACACACCATGCCAGAAAGAGAAAGGACAGATCTAAATTTACTTGCCGTTCTAATTTCCAAACAGACTCATTTCCTGCTGTTCCTTTTGTTTTTTATTTCCCTCATTGTGCTCACATTCTGACTCAGAAGAACACGTTTCCATGCACTGTCAGTTTGGTTGGGGGAAGATTCTTAGTTGCTGATGAAGCCTCCGCAAATCTTGCTATTTATATAAGTGAATTCCTTAATTTCATACCCAAGATCTGACCTGAGAGATCAAATGCCAAGATAATACTCTTCAATGAAGTGGAGGAATTCTGCACTCCCCCTCAAAACCTGCACTCAGAAGGCTTCATACCAAATTGCACACATTTACTTTTAATAATGTATTCTTTCTTTAAGCACTAGCTGAGTCTGGGCAGAATACTTTGGGAAGGTGGTAAAGCAGACGGTGGTTGGGGTGCGTAGGCCAATGTGAAGAAACAGCAGGAGGAGAAGGGATTAAAAACAGAAGCTTACAAAAAAACCAACCACTTCTTATCCTCAATTAGTAGGAGATGCACTCATGCACTTTCTACAGATGCTACCTGAACATTTTGAATTTTTTCTCTGTAACCATGAGGACTAGAAACTTGCTGTGTGCAATTCCCCACTCCCTTATAGTCCATCTATGATTACAGGTCAGTGGAAAAGCACTAGAATGTTGCTATAGCTATGAAGGTTCTAATGATACAAGCTTGGAGCAGTCTTTCCAGTAGATGAGTGACATTGCTTGCTAATCTCAAGGATCAAAATAAGTGTTAAAATGCATAGAATCATAGGAATTGTAGAGTTGGGAGAGCAGGAGCTAGTTCATACGTGACAGATGGCCATCTAAAACTCTGCTTAAAAACCTCCAAGGAAGGAGAGTCCACCACCTCTTGTGAAAAACCTTTCCACTGTCAAAACAGCTCTTACTGCCAGAAAGTTCTTCCTGATGTTTAGTCGGAATCTCCCTTCTTGTAACTTGAATCCATTGGTTTGGGGCCTGGCCCCTGGAGCAGGAGAAAACAAGCTTGCTCCATCTAAACAGCCATTTAGATATTTGGCTATCATGAAGATGTCCTATCAACTTCACACTGACATCCTGAAATGTACTCAACACATCAGAGCAAATTTAATGTCCCCTATCTTATATTTGTGCAGCTGGTTGTTCCTATTGAAGTGTAGAACCTTACATTTTTCCCTATTGAAATTCACTTCTCCAGTTGGTTAAGGCAATCTTGAATCCCAATTCCCTCTTCTGCACCATTGGCTACCCCTTCTCAGTTTGGTGTCACCTGCACATTTGATGAGCATCTCCTCAATTCCTTCATCCATGTCATTGATAAAGATTTTGAACAACAACGGGCCCAGGACAGAACCCTGCAGCACCCCACTTGTCACTTTCCCCCAAGGCTGACAAGGAACTATTCTTGAGCACACTCATTGAGTTTGGTCAGTCAACCAACTACAAATCCTACCTAAACCTAGTCCAGTCCACATTATACCAGCTTTTCCGCAAGAATATAATGGGGAAACTTGGTCAAAAGCCTTATGGGGGGGGGAGTGTACTTTGAGTGTATTCTTTTAAATATATAAATATGCAAATTTTCATGGATTACAGTGGTACCTCGGGTTACAGACGCTTCAGGTTACAGACTCCGCTAACCCAGAAATAGTACCTCGGGTTAAGAACTTTGCTTCAGGATGAGAACAAAAATCGCGTGGCGGTGGCGCAGCGGCAGCGGGAGGCCCCATTAGCTAAAGTGGTACCTCAGGTTAAGAACAGTTTCAGGTAATAATAATAATAATAATAATAATAATAATAATAATAATAATATACTATTTGTACCCCGCCCATCTGGCCGAGTTTCCCCAGCCACTCTGGGCGGCTTCCAATCAAATATTAAAACAATACAGCATTAAATATTAAAAACTTCCCTAAACAGGGCTGCCTTCAGATATTTTTTAAAAATAGGATAGCTGCTTATTTCCTTGACATCTGCTGGGAGGGCGTTCCACAGGGTGGGCGCCACTACTGAGAAGGCCCTCTGTCTGGTTCCCTGTAACCTCGCTTCTCGCAATGAGAGAACTGCCAGAAGGCCCTCGGCGCTGGATCTCAGTGTCCGGGCTGAACGATGGGGGTGGAGACGCTCCTTCAGGTATACAGGACCGAGGCCATTTAGGGCTTTAAAGGTTAGTACCCTTTAAAGGTTAAGAACGGACCACCAGAATGAATTAAGTTCTTAACCTGAGGTACCACTGTACTAGTGAAATAGGACAAGAAGACACATGTAAACAGAACACATGTACTGGAAAAAGACTGATTCACCGACCCCTGATTATTGCTGTTCCAATGATTCTTCCTGTGCTCGCATAATGCTTGCTTATGTGCTGGAACTGCATTGTTTCAATATTTTATTTTTATTATGTATTTATTTATTGGATTTGTATGGCACCCTTTATCTGATGATTCACAACATAAAAGCAGGGCTGCACGAAAGTAAGACTTGAAATCAGCAATGCTTCTGAATACCAGTTGCTGGAAACCACGTGAGAGGAGAGTGTTCTTGTGATTGAATCCTGCCTGCTGGTTTCCCACAGGCATCTGGTTGGCCACTGTGAGAACAGGATGCTGGACTAGATAGCCCATTGGCCTGATCCAGCAGACTCTTCTTATGTTCAAGCCTAACCAAGGGACTAGGACGTTGCCTCCTTGGAAACCTCAGGCTCCTACAAGACCCATCTACTTAACACCTATAGCCCTTTTGAAATAGCTCATCTATATTATTACTATTACTTCTATAAATTGGGGTGGAAGAAGCGATGAAAATGTCTTAGTGTGATCTGTGAAACCAAACAGGCAGAATTAAATCACAGTTTTAGAGCTGGTCATGTTGGATGCATGGAGTGGCTGGAGTTCAGCAAAGCCACGGGGGCCATCTATTTTATCATCTGCTATGTTTGCCTGCTTTTCACAGCCTGCCCCAGGATGCCAGTGGAGCGTTTGGGGTTGGACAAACATTGTCCAGTTCTGGCACCGTTTTTCAACTTTACTGCTATGGGACTATGAGGGATTATAAACATTTTGAGTTTTCCCTTATGCACCGTGACCTCCTTAACGACAACAATAAATCACTGCTTTTGACTTTTAAGGAATTCTTTCCCTGCTTATAGCTTATTGCGGAAAGACTGAATAAAACTCAGGGAATAAAGCAAATGCTTACTTAGGAGAACCTGTGGTATTTAAGTCTCAGGAGACTAGGAAGCTGCTTTATACAGAGTCAGACCCTTTATTCCATCCAGCTCTGTATCACCTACACTGACTGGCAGTGGTTCTTTAGGGTTACAGGCATGGGCCTCTCTCAGTCCTACCTGGAGATACTGGGAATTGAACCTGCATGCAAGACAAATGCTCTACCACTGAGCCACAGTCACTTTCTTTTTTGTCATATAGTGTATCCCTCTCTTGGCCTTTATGGATTATTTGTTCCTACTTCAATTGGGCTAGAATCATGAGTTAATAGCCTTCTAATTTTGCTGCCATATAATATGAATTCTGCAATTTGTAGCAATTTTCTATGTGTCGTAAACCAGGGACTTTCTTTGAGTTAATTTGCAGACTTTGCACAGTTGTTTTTTATATATATATAAAAAATCCCACTGAGTATAAGGTTCCTTTGTGTGCTGGTCCCGAGGGATATCCGCTAGGCGAGGTCTAGTCCATTCCAAGGTCAGTCCTAGCCAGAAGTCACAAAGCCGAAGTCACAAAGCCGAAGTCACAAAGCCGAGGTCAGGAAGCCGAAGTAACAAAGCTGAGGTCAGGAACGCAGGAACCAGGAACAGGAACTAGGCAGCACCGATGTTGCTCCTGCAACTTGGGTCTGGGACTGGCTGGCTTTTATCTGCCCCAAGGCAAAGGGCGGCTCTGATCCTCAGGTGCCTCGCCTCTCCTGGCTTGGAGGCGAGCACTCCTCCTGCGGGAACTTAGTTCCCTTCGCCTCTCTGCCCTTAGCCTTTGCAGCTCAGGAGAAGCTGGAGGGTTACCGGACCCAGAGGCAACCTCAGCTTCCCCTGACTGGGTGGGGAGTGGAGCACCTGCAGGCAATAAGTCCTCCATCCCATTAGAAGCCAGATCAACCTCAGCCGATGCCTGCACCTGAGGATCCAGCACAGGTGAGTCCCCTTGAGACTCAGGCCCCAGCCCTGGCTCTGCTGGTTCTGGAGGCAGTGAATCCTGTGCAGGCTGGGATCCCTCAGGTTCAGCGTCTGAGTCTGACTCCCAGGTCATCACACCATCCCCCCTCCCAGGCCCCCCCCTCAACTGAGGGGCCGGACCAGGCTTGCTGGGGTAAGTCGCATGGAAATCACGGAGGCAGACAGGCGCGTGGACGTTCTCCGCTGGTTCCCACGACCGATCCTCGGGCCCATACCCCTTCCAGTCGATGAGGTATTGGAGCTTCCCCCTGCGGTATCGGGAGTCAAGAATGTGCTCCACCTCATACTCGGGCTCCCCCTGAACCAAAACTGGCTGCGGTCGTGGATGGTCTGGGTGGAACTCGTCGGGCGGGGCGACCGGACTGAGGAGGGACCGGTGGAATACCGGGTGGACCTTCAGGGTCGAGGGTAACCGGAGACGGAATGCCACAGGCGAGACCTGGTCCACGATTGGAAATGGGCCGGTGAAGCGAGCATCCAGCTTCCGCGAAGGCCGAGAGGGGTGCAGGTGGCGAGTGGAGAGCCATACCAGGTCGCCGACACGGAGTTCTGGTCCCACCTGGCGGTGGCGGTCAGCCTGGGCCTTGTAAGCGTCCTTGGCCTGGCGCAGCTGCTCCATCAATAGTTGTTGCTGAGACTGGAGCTCCTGGAGCCAGTCGGTCACTGCGGGGACAGCGGATGCTGGCAGCACGTCCGGGAACAAACGTGGATGGTAACCATAAGTGGCCTGGAACGGGGTCTGTTGGGTGGAGGCGTTCACCGCATTGTTGTACGCGAACTCTGCCAACGCCAAGTGGTCGACCCAGTCGTCCTGCTGGAAGCTGCAATAACACCTGAGGTATTGCTCCAGAACTGCATTTGCTCGTTCTGTCTGGCCGTCAGTCTGCGGGTGGTGGGCCGACGATAGACAGACCTCCGTCCCGAGGGCCTGGTGTAAGGCTCGCCAGAAGCGGGATGTGAACTGGACACCACGGTCAGATACCAGACGCTCGGGTAGGCCATGCAGGCGGAAGACATGCTGAAGGTACAGTTGAGCCGTTTCCTTAGCTGTGGGTACAGATGGGCAGGGGGCACAGTGCACCATCTTAGTGAAATGGTCTGTGAAAACCAGGAGGCAGGTACAGTTACGAGACGAGGGTAAGTCCACCACAAAGTCCAGCGAGACTGTGTGCCAGGGACGTGGTGGGACTGGCAACGGCTGGAGCAGGCCAGGGGGTCGCCCAGTAGGACCCTTGGCCCGCCGGCAGACATCACAACCAGCAACATAGCGTGCCACGTCAGCCTTCAGGCGGGGCCACCAAAACTCGCGGCTTACCAGATGGGTGGTCCGGAACCGCCCGAAGTGCCCTGCTGCCGGGGCATCGTGGGACATCCGGAGAACCTCGGCTCGCAATGGTCCTGGCGGGATGTACAGACGACCCTGGTGCAACAGTAGGCCCTGGTGCAGGGCCAGCCCCGGATATCGAGGGCATGACCCATCGGACAGTTCCTGGAGCCGTTCTTGCGCCCAAGCATCGACCCGTTGCTGTTCCCGCACCCGAGCCCGCAGTGGCTCAGCCTCCCGAGTGGCCAGGAATGCGGCTGGTGGTAAGATCGTCGTTGGTACTGCCTGCTGTATCGTGTCTGCGACGTCCTCGGGTTTCCGGGACAAGGCGTCCGCCTTCCGGTTCTGGGAGCTAGGGATGTAGCGGATCCGGAACTGGAACCGGGAAAAGAACAGCGCCCACCGGATCTGCCTTTGGTTCAACTTGCGGGTGGTCTGGAGGTACTCCAGATTCCGGTGGTCAGTTCTCACTTCCACTGGGTGTCGTGCCCCCTCAAGATGATGGCGCCAGACCTCAAAGGCCACCTTGATGGCCAGTAGTTCCCGCTCCCACACGGTATAGTTACGCTCCGCCGGAAGGAGCTGCCGGGAGTAGTAGGCGCAGGGTAACAGTGGTGCATCAGGTCCGTGTTGCTGGGACAAGACGGCACCGAGAGCAGTACTGGAGGCGTCAGTCTCCACCACGAAGGGACGAGAGGGATCAGGATGTTGCAAAATTGGCGCCTTCTGGAAACAGGCTTTCAATCCCTGGAATGCCACCTCAGCCTCCTCATCCCAGACGAAGGGCGTCTTGGGGCGCAGCAGTCGGGTCAACGGGGTGGTGCGATGAGCATAGTCCGCAATGAATGTCCGGTAATAGTTGGCAAACCCCAAAAACCGCTGTAGGTCCTTGCGGTTCCGCGGCGCCGCCCACTCTCGAACCGCAGACACCTTCCCGGGGTCCATCTGCACGCCGTCCGGGGAGAGTCGGTGTCCAAGGAAGTCTACGGACCGCTGGTGGAACTCGCACTTGCTGAGTTTAGCATACAGGCGGTGCTCCCGCAAGCGCTGCAACACAGACCGGACATGACTCTCGTGGCGAGCCGGGTCACGGGAATAAATCAAAATGTCATCTAGGTACACCACCACGTACTTGTCTAACAAGTCCTGGAACACGTGGTTGATGTACCGTTGGAACACGGCGGGCGCGTTGCATAATCCGAATGGCATGACCAGGTATTCGAACTGCCCATAACGGGTCCCGAATGCTGTCTTCCACTCGTCCCCGGCACGGATTCGAATCAAGTTGTAGGCCCCCCGGAGGTCTAGTTTGGTGAACATCTGCGCCCCCTGCACCCGCTCCAGCAGCTCCGCAATAAGGGGCAAGGGATACCGGTCTGGGATGGTGATCTTATTCAGGGCTCGGTAATCATGGCAGAGGCGAAGCTCCCCACACTTCTTCTTAACGAAGAGTACTGGAGCGGCCGTGGGAGAGGTAGAGGGCCTAATGAACCCGCGCTCCAGGTTCTTGTGAAGGAAGTCCTGCAGGGCTTCACGCTCTGGCTCTGAAAGAGAGTATAGGCGACTCACAGGCAGGGGCGCCCCGGGCTGGAGGTCTATGCCGCAGTCGAAGGACCGATGAGGAGGCAGCCGGTCTGCTCCCTGTTCCTCGAACACGTCTGCATAGTCCCGGTACACGGTGGGGAGCGTTGACGCAGCCTCCCCTATGGAAGCGGCCGATAGCATCTCAGACTGAGCATTCGAACCCGAGTCTGGGAAGCGTACAGTTCGATTGACCCAATCGATCTGAACATTGTGAGACTCCAGCCAGTCCATCCCAAGCACCAGCGGAAACCGGGGCATGGTGGCAATGTCCAGGGTACGCACCTCCCGGTGCTGCTGGTGGCACAGGACCAAGGGCTGGGTCTCCCGAGTAACGGCGCCTGACCGCAGGAGCCGTCCATCAATTGCTTCCACCTGTACCGGTTCTAGCTTGTTCTGGAGCGGCACCCGATGCTGAGCGGCGAAGGCAGAGTCCATATAGGAGCGGGTTGCCCCTGAATCCACTAGAGCATGGGTGAGAATCCAGGGCCCGCCGGGGGGGTATAGACGCACCGGGATCATGAGGTGTTGCAATTCCACCGGTGAGGGCCCATCATGTGATGCTTGGGACCCCAGGTAGCCTGGGTCATTGGCTACTGGGGTTGGCATGGTTCCCTGCGGCTGGCGTTTCTCGGGGCAGGTTCGGGCGTAGTGTCCATTCCCACCGCAGTAGAGACACAGGTTCCCCTCACGACGCCGAGTCTTCTCTGAGGGGGAGAGGCAAGGTCGCGCTGCCCCGAGCTGTATCGGCTGCTCCGGTGACTCGGCTCTGGCCGTGGAACTGCTGGGAAGCACCGGAGCCGGGAGCCCAGAGTGCTGGCGGCCCCGGGCCTGGTGACGGTCCTCCAACCGATCGTCTATCTGCAGACTCCGTTGGATGAGGGCATCCAGTGTGGCGGGGCGATCAAACGTGGCCAGCTGGTCCAGTATCTCATCCGAGAGCCCCTCGAGATACTGGTCCCGAAGTGCGGAGTCGTTCCAGGTCAAGTCCTGCGCCAACAGCCGAAATTCCGTGGCGTAGGCAGCCACTGTGGACTTGCCCTGTTTTAACTGCCGAATCGCCCGATTGGCTTGACTCCCCTTCTGAGGGTTGGCGAACGCGGTTTCCAAATGGTTGCAAAACCCCATATAGTCTGTCAGTAAGGGGGAGTCTTGCTGGAGCAGCGGCAACGCCCACTTGGCCGCCTGGTCCTTCAGCAAGCTGATCAGGAAGTGCACCTTGGTGCGGTCGTCGGGGAAATCCCGGGCTCGCCCCTGAATATACAGCTTGGCCTGGGCGAGAAACATGGGAAAGCTGGTTGGGGACCCATTGAATTTCTCTGGCAGGGCCACTGGGTACTTGCCTGGAGCTGGGGCGTCGGCACCAGGAGCCAACAAGGCATCCAAACGCTGCTGAAGCGCCGTAACCACGCTGCTTAGCTGCTGCACTGTGTGGGTCAAGACCTGGTTCTCCTGGGCCAATGCCACCAGCGCAGCCGCCTGGTCAGCCATGGCTTACAGGTTCCTCCCGAACGCACCCCAACGAAGGGGGAGTGCGGGTGTGGCAGGAGCAAACTGTGCTGGTCCCGAGGGATATCCGATAGGCGAGGTCTAGTCCATTCCAAGGTCAGTCCTAGCCAGAAGTCACAAAGCCGAAGTCACAAAGCCGAAGTCACAAAGCCGAGGTCAGGAAGCCGAAGTAACAAAGCTGAGGTCAGGAACGCAGGAACCAGGAACAGGAACTAGGCAGCACCGATGTTGCTCCTGCAACTTGGGTCTGGGACTGGCTGGCTTTTATCTGCCCCGAGGCAAAGGGCGGCTCTGATCCTCAGGTGCCTCGCCTCTCCTGGCTTGGAGGCGAGCACTCCTCCTGCGGGAACTTAGTTCCCTTCGCCTCTCTGCCCTTAGCCTTTGCAGCTCAGGAGAAGCTGGAGGGTTACCGGACCCAGAGGCAACCTCAGCTTCCCCTGACTGGGTGGGGAGTGGAGCACCTGCAGGCAATAAGTCCTCCATCCCATTAGAAGCCAGATCAACCTCAGCCGATGCCTGCACCTGAGGATCCAGCACAGGTGAGTCCCCTTGAGACTCAGGCCCCAGCCCTGGCTCTGCTGGTTCTGGAGGCAGTGAATCCTGTGCAGGCTGGGATCCCTCAGGTTCAGCGTCTGAGTCTGACTCCCAGGTCATCACACTTTGTGGCAAGGAGGAAAGGCACTTATGGGATACCAGAATATTATAGGGCAGGGGGTCTCTAACCTATGACTTACAATGGTGATGGGTTGCAGCTCCCATCCGACCTGGTCAATGTGGCCAGTACTCAGGGATTGTGGGAGTTGTAGTCCAGCAACATCTGAAAGGCCACAGGTTAGTCACCCCTGTTGTAGGGATAGGGGTGTCCAATGAAGGACAGGAAGTGTGTGGAATGAAGACTTACACTCTGGCCAAGAACTCACCCCATATAATCTCTGGTATCTCCCCCCCCTCTCTTTTAAAAAAAGCATCCTACCTGCAAACTTTTAAGATTTTCTCTATGGAGATCTAAGAGCTGACTTGCAGTTTGTTTGCATTATGTACCAAGACTGCATCCTTGCAGTTACAGTAAACGTTAAACTGCTTATAAAACAATAAAATGAAATCAATCAGGATAGGAAATAAAAAGATGCATTTTTTAA
This sequence comes from Darevskia mixta, assembly GCA_034641385.1. Lineage (NCBI taxonomy): Eukaryota > Metazoa > Chordata > Lepidosauria > Squamata > Lacertidae > Darevskia > Darevskia mixta. Next base: position 5,014,344 of record JAWWNH010000001.1, on the reverse strand, counting down.
AAAGGCAATGGAAATATATAGTTAAGGGTCCTCTGAACCATACACTGGATCAGGAATTGGGAACCTATGGCCCTCCAACTCTCATCTGCTGGAGCCAGTATAGCCAATAGATGGAGATGATGGAAGCTGTAGTCCAACAGTATCTGCAGAGCCACAGATTGCGTATGTGGGATTGAAAGCTTCAGGGCATCTAGTGCCTCATACTCAATATAAAATGTTCTGGATCGATTAATCAGCCAGAATAAATATGTCAGTTGCTTCCATCCAATAATTTATTTAGACTATAATTCACATGTCACTCTGAAGCATCAGCTGAAAGTGATGGAAGCACAACATCTCTTTGGGCTTATTCACAATTCCTCTTGCTCCACTCCTTTCCCTTGGGGAAACCCACTCTTTAGTGCTCAGGTGGTGCAAAAGGCGATTCAGGTTTTCTTAGGATTGACTTTTGCTCTGAAGAGCGGGTTTTCCCTGGGAACGGAGCAGGGCAGGGGGGAAGTTGCTCAGACCTGTGCCTGGAAAACTCAGGTCAAGTGGGAAACTGCTCAGACCCCATGCTTTCTAGACATAGGACAAGCAGAAGTGTGGATGAGCCCTTCATCAACACTCTTGAGAGGCTAGCTGAAGAATGTCAATAAGTAACTAACGTGCAATAAGGTTTATTACCTCCAAGTAAACATCATCTGATCAGGCTGCACATCTTGCAGACATAATATACTATGTAAATTATGAAAAAGGCTTTTACATTCTGTATTAATTATTATGCCTCGAGATGCATGATTTTCCAGTGTTTGCCACTGCTTGGCTGATGTGAACATCATAAAGAACATTTTGAGACAAAGAGGGGCTGTGGCTAGGAGAAGTCTCGTGGTCAAGGCTATGTTGAGGGAGGAACTGTAAATCATAGACTACTGTCATTGTGTTCTGCGTGATAACACTTTATCTGGTGTTTACTAGAACAGTGTTGTGTTCAGCATATTCTCCCATTCCCTGGGCACTTTTTGTTTCTTTGTTTCATACTTTTAAGGAGGGTCAGTCAATAGATTTTTGTTTTTATTTTTTTGCTTTCCTGTTCAGAGTGCATCTGAACACCCAAGAACAGAGTGATTCTGCAAACCAATCTACTTCTGAATTTCTGCTGGTGGGTTTTCCCTGTGACAGGAGAGGTGGAAATTAGCTGGGGATGAAATCAAATGGGTTCTAGAAGCTTCTCTTCTTGTGCAGCATGTTCTTTTCTCAAGGCTTCAAGGAACAACTGCATGTCATTTATATTATCAGTCTCTGCTCGCACCAGAAGCCTCCAATTGGATACAACCTGTGTAGATCACTGGTAGGGAAGCGGTTGGCGCTGTAGTCTAAACCACTGAGCCTCTTTGGCTTGCTGATTGGAAGGTTGGTGGTTCGAATCCGCACAATGGGGTGAGCTCCCATTGCTTTGTCCTAGCTTCTGCCAACCTAGCATTTCGAAAGCATACCAGTGCAAGTAAATAAATTGGTATCGCTGCGATGGGAAAGTAAATGGCGTTTCCATGCTCTCTGGCATTCATCACGGTCCTCTGTGTGCCAGTAGTGGTTTAGTCATGCTGGTCACATGACCCGGAAAGCTGTCTGTGGACAAACGCTGTCTCCCTCGACCTGAAAAGTGAGATGAGCACCACACCCCATGGTCACCTTTGACTGGACTTAACTGCCAAGGGTCCTTTACCTTTTACCTTTTAGATCACTGGTATCGATCAGGCAATTCCTTTCACTCTTGAAGAGGCAAAAAGAGGAAAAGCAATTGAGGAAGGATTGAATGATTCTTTGAAGCAGAGCTGGCCCAGCCATTAGACAGGGTGAGTTTGCTGCCTCAGATAGCAGAAGCCCCCCAGGCAGCATGCCCAAGGGTGACCCACCTGCTCCACTGCCTCCACCAGAGGCAGAAAAGCGCCACTACCATTGTTGCCAATTTTGAGTAAGTTCGCATCCATTTTGGGCTTAAAATCTACCTTCCAATTGCCTGAGATATGTTATCCTTTGCCTCTCACTAGGTGCCTTCTGGAGATCTTCCTTCTATTTTTATAATTCTGTGGGTGATCAAGAGTCACACAGCCAACAGCACACAGGAAGCCCGTATGATCACAGCAGAAGCAACCGTGGGCACACACAAGAGGCCAGACCTCACAGAGCTACCAAATAAAAACAGACAAACAGCACTAAATCAGAATTTCTAGCTTTGTAAGCTTGCTTTAGCAAAACAGAAGTCATTTGAACAGCTGCTGGATGGGGCCTACCTCAACTCTAGGCAAACATGGGGATGAGGGGATAGAATTATTGGGCAATAGGATATTGGGCATAGGAAGGATATCTTGGGGGTGCTAACTTGTAGCATAAATACAGAAAGCTCCCAGCAGCTGCCAATGTTGTTTCTAACTCTGGAACAATTCCAAAGGCAACATGTAGAATTGGAAAGACCCAAGAACAACAAGTGTTAAAGCTATCCAACCTGTAATGATGGCTGAACTGTGGGTGAAGAGGCTGCAATGGTTTGGAACTGTTTAAAGGATGCAGAAAAGGTGACTGGGGGAGGGGGGAGAATATCAGAAAATACTTGTTAATGGCAGAAGCAAAAGAAACCCCAAGGCACAGGATGGGTAAACTGCTGTGGACAGATGTGCATTAGTGGCCTTGTGTGGTGAGTCAGAACCATGAAGCCACCTTCCTGAAACCAGCATCATTGCCATTTATCTGGCAGAAGCACGATGGGGTGAAGCACAGTTGGAAGTGGAAGAAGCCGTGTTCATTGGATAGAAAGGGGACAGGGAAGAAAGTTGTGGGTGTTGGTAGCAATGACACCAACCAACAGGTGGTTCATTGTCAAGGGGCGGACTGAGACATTAGACACGACTCTGAGCTAGGCAGAAACAGAAGGTGGGGTTCTGTTGAAGAGTGGGGCGGGTGGGACGAAGGATTGCTTGATCCCACCGCTATTGCAACCACACCAAAGATTTGCCTCCTTGAAGTAGAATCGCTCGCGACTGCTTCGCTGCTCAGCCTGCTCCACTGCTCAGTCAACAGCTTCTTGCCTCTGGTTGGAATCTTGCCCTTAACGGTGGCTTTGCTTATTCCCAAAGTTATGGAAGCAGCAGCCTGTTTACTGGAACCGATCTGGTTTTGGCTCCTGCCTCCATTCCTTGGCTCATGCAGGGGAGCGGGAGGGCGGGGAGAGGGGATTTGGGAAGAGGGGGGAACTGGCACATTCCGTGTATCTCCGAGAGTCCTATTTATTGTGCTTTGTGCCAAACACAGTAACCAACCTCTTCTCCTCCCCTCCCCCACTTCATGCCTGTTCTTTGGTTATTGGGGCTGCTAGGGTGGGGTGTTGTCTTTCCCAGAAGCCTTGCCAAGATGATTCCAGGAAGCTGCTGGTGCAACTTTGTAACTGAATCCCCTGGGAATGGTTCCCGTTTGATATTATCCTCTCTCCTGTCCTTGACCTATGCAGAAGGCTCTTTATTAACATGATCAAAACCTGGTCAGAGGAGGCGATCGTAAAAGGGTTTGCTCTGCAATGTGTGTTGGCAAACTGACTTGGGAGGACAGTTCAAACTCCTGCCTGTTTCTTTATCACTGTGAACTTTCCCCTGCACATTCCCACGCTTCGGAGCATCGTAGAGTTTAAAACAAGGTCTTGTCATCTTCTTTACAAGATGCTGAACTGCAGCTCAGGCTCTGATATTTTAGGCTCATGACCAGCTTGGCAGTCTCCACCAATACAGGCTTTCTTTTCTCCAGATGAATATATTTATGTGAATTGCTTACCCTGCTCTTTCTATTCTTCTAAGCCTGAGGTCTCTTGAACTCTTTTCCTTGTCTCATCCCAGTAAATCTGTGCCTCTATTTCTTTGCTAACGGCAACAGATGTCCCATGTCACCCCCCCCAAATACAAAAGATGGTACCAATTTGAATAAAAACGTGTACAGGCTTATTTATTTATATGGATAGCTTCAAATATAGAAATGAGTACTATAATTTAACTAGCAAAACACAATGAATCTCACCATAGTGGAGAAGACAGTGGCCAGGTGATATGTGTACCTGCTTAGTCTGCTGTCCAGGTGTGAAATGTTGATGGGAAACTTCAAGGCCCACCACTTCTCTTCGCTTAAGACTATTTCTCTTTAAACCTGACTTAAACAGGACACCCTTCAAATAGAGGATTGTTCTTTGATGGCCCTTCAAATATTGGACTATCCTCTATAAGCCCTTCTCTCTCCTCTGCAAAACAGGACACCTGGCCACCTTGTTTTTGGCCTGACAGAAAACCAATGTTAGTGACTTTGTCCTTATATTTAAGCCATGTGGGCATTTCAAGGGATTCCAACCGGCTTGATTTAATGCCTTTTCAGAGAACACATTAATTCCCTCCCCTTCCAATGCGCAGATTTGCCCCAATCATACCCCAATCATACTAAAATCTTTACACAGAGACTTGTATTATGCCTCAGAGTAAGTTTATACATCTTGTGGCTGACTGAACCCAGACCCGGGCCATGAACCATCTATTGTGACCTGTCAGTTGCTTGGCAATCCTTCTGTTTCTTCACTACATAAGCTGGAGGTTTGTCACGCCCATGGTGGACTTCCAAATATAGCTAGTGGTGGGTAACAAGGTATGTAGGCCTGCCTTCAGGGCTTGTACACCTCATCTGATGCAGTTACAGCTTGGCCCATGGTGGAAGTGCAGATAAAACTACACAGTCCATGTGGTGAACTGAGGTACATCTCGCCCCATTTTGTAATAGTTTTTGGACAGTTGGTTGTGACACGTCTTCTTGGTAGACATCTGGAGGAGGAGAGACCTGTGTGTATAAACAGATTAGTTTCTGCTGCTATTGGGACAACCAGAAAACAGGGGCAGTTGGTGCATGTGCTTAGCAAGCATCACTTTTAGGACCTGATGCTGGATTATTATTATAATTACAAGAGTTGCAGAATACAGACCATTTCCAAATATTTGGTCCAAACTAGGATTCTGTCGAGTATGTTGCTGTTGCAGCAAGGTGGCAAGACCTTTATTCAACACAGCCCCCGATTCCTCATGCCACACACTTGCCTCAGATTCCTCAAACCATAGCTGTCAAGCCTCCCTTTTTTTTCAGGAAACTCCCTTATTCCAATGCCGTTTCCCGTTGCTATCCCGGATTGTTGATATCCCTTAAATTTCCCGGATTTCAAAGGAAGCAGCTCCTCTCCCTCCCTGCCGGCCAGGGAGGCTCCTCAGCTGCGTTGCTCGGCTGCCAATAAGGAGTCTGAGACCGACTGGGGGCGGAGCTTGCATGCCTTGTGCAGCCAGACCCTCACGCCCAACCAGCCAGCCAGCCTGCCTGCCGTCTATGCGCTCTCTCTCTCGCTCACCTGTTCACGCACAGCCTCTGGAGCGCAGGGTGGCGAGGCTACTTGGTGCCATTGCACCGCCCTCGCAGCATCCCTTATTTTCAAATCCAAAAGTTGACAGCTATGCCTCAAACTTGTGCATTAAGTGAGTGTACAATCAAGCAGAGGCAGCATCTTCCAAAGAACGGCCCCCTCAAATGAAAGAAAGAAAGAAAGAAAGAAAGAAAGAAAGAAAGAAAGAAAGACTGAGGTTGCCCAACGAGTCCTGGCTTCCTGCAGCCGGTGCTTATGCCATCAAGAAATTAAATGTGAAAATACGAAGGAACTTCTTTCAGTCCATGAAATTCTTCAGTTCTCTGAAATACAGGGAGAAAATTCAGTGTTGTGCTCTTCTAATAATTCTGTCAGCACAAGCATTTCAGTTTGCCCAATGGAACAACCTCCCCTCTCCTCCCCCTGCATCCTGTTCTTAAAATTTTCCAGAACCTTCAGAGCTAATTGAGGGGGGCATGGGGGGGGGGAAGAGAAGGGGGAAGTCCCATTTCACTAGTGGGACTCACTGTGCTGGCTCGCACTGGTGCACCTATCTAGTTGAATCCATCCCTATATATATGCAACAACCTTGGAAGTGCCATATATCTCTGCATCTTTTCTATTATATAAAACCCTGACAAAAAGCATCGTATATTAAAAATTCACTAAGCTGTGTTGCTGTAAAAGCCTTCACATACCAGCGAGATGCTTCCAAGAGTTAAAATTAACAAAAAATCAAAACCACATTGCAGGAATATTTGGTTAATATCAAAAATTGTGAGATTTTCTCCTTGCCCTCCTCCCAATACAGGACATTACAATATAATAAAATCTGCTTCTAGAGCTGATGGGTCCCTTGGGCAAATGCTATGTGAGGAAAATATTAGTTTCCTTATTCAAAGCATTGTAATGTTCATAACTCTGATTCAACCTCTCATGCCCGAACCCTCAGTGGAAACATTCAGAATGAGACAACATATAATTATGCAGGGTGGATATCACACAGGGTGTTTGTGTCTGTACCTATGAAAGGATATAGAAGCTTCAATGGCTGGGGTACTTGACTGATAAAATATTAAAGGTTAAGCAAAACCCACTGATGGATAAAACACCTCATAGATGGCTGCTTTAAAATAATAATAATAATAAATAATAATAATAATAATAATAATAATAATAATAATAATAATTATTATTATTATTATTATTATTATTATTATTATTATTTATACCCACAGGTCTGAGGGCCTGAAGTGCTGAGAGGAGCGTTGGAAGATACCCACACACTTAATGTGTTTTAAACACTCATTCACCAAACAATAATCATGTACAGAAAAATATGTCCACTGAATAATGACCCAACAATAACTGAACCCCCCCCCCGAAAAAACCCCATGCATCTCTCAGCTGCGGCAATGCAATGTCCCTCTTTTCATCTCTCATCTAGGGAGATTAAGCCTTTACCCACCAACAGACTCTCACCCTGTTGGGAATCAAGAGCTGCAACCCAGACAGCTGATGTTCACCACCTCACAGGGAGCAACCCAACCAGTCAGTCAAATAAAAAACAGAACACCAATGCCCTAAGAACAACTTTTTTTTTTTTTTAAAGACAAATCCTAGTAGAACTAATCTACACAAACCATCTGGCTAGCCCCCTTCTCATGAAGATGTTTCTTACAGTGAGAACTTTTCCTCAATTCTATTTGATTCTGATGCAGCTACAGCTTTTCCTGAACCTTCTGAGTTTCACTGATGCTGTTGTGGTCTGAGCTGGCGACGTGATAGCTACCCACTGCCAAGTTGTCAGCCGAGTGGCGGTGATCTTTTTGTGTGCTATCAACAGCTGCAGGTGTTCTGGCATTGTTTGTAGAAGTGGAAAACTGCTCAGTTTGGGTGATGATCCACTGGCTGAGAGCCCTTATAGCATTCAGGCTTCTGCATAAGCAGCTGCCAAGAGAAGTACCTGTTGGGTGGGAGGAGCAAGCAGAAGCTTAGGGCTTATTCACACTTACCTTTCCTTCTCTCTTCCCAGGCACAGTCTGTGGTTTAAAGCTCCATGTCTGAGCGGCCTTGTTTTCGCTCTGGAGCTTTCCCGGTGGAAACCTGCTCTTTAAAGCTCAATCAGAGCAAAGGGCAGTCAGTGGAAAACCTGAATGGACGTTTGCTTCATTTCAGCTTAAAAGAGCAGGTTTTCATGGAGAAACCTGGGGGCAAAAAACCCAATAATAATGCTCAGACACAGAGTGTTAAGCAGAAAACTGTACCCGGGAAGGGCAGGGCAAAGGGTAAGTGTGGAGAAGCCCTCTGTTTCAGGCCATGGGTTTCCCACATGCTTTCCAGCCAACTCTAAGCCTCCTCACCGACCCACAGAAATGAGCCCATGGAGTTAACGTATATATTCGTGTTTAGATATATGAAATGGTATTTCGTCATATAAAATAATCAGTTAATCAAGATTTCTCTCTATCTCTGCTGTTGTTTGTTGTACCACGGTTTTCTATGTAAGGTATGATTTGGCATGAATTAATTAGTTGGTGATAATGTACTTTGAACATTTATGAGGCACATTTCTGCCATAGGCACTCCAAGCAATTAGCAATGTAGTAAATAATCTCTACTTGTGATAATAATTATTTTTAAACTGCCAGAGTAGTGCCAGATGACAGCTTTCCAGAAATGACAGAGATACCCTCTTTCTGCCTTCCAAATCAGTGTACTCAAAAAAGCAAACACACACAAAGCACACACACACACACACGTCTCTTCTCGGTTTCCTGTAAATTGCAGTGCATGCTGGGAAGGGTGAGTTGCGCTCACTTAGTTACATCTCTTGTTATGCAGAACTTCAGCCACGTCCAACAAGAGTGTCTCCTTTACCCAAAGGTTGAGTTTTGGAGAAACAGTTAATGGCTCCTAGTAACCCACGTCTCAGAACAATGCCATTCTCTGTAGGCCCCTTTAATTGCTTTGTTTATATTTCAGGGACCCAAAAAGTTCTTATGCAAAACCAGATAGCATCACGTGTCTTGTAAACTTTTAAATACGACGGTGTCTTTCTTTTTAAAAAACTTCCCTGAAAAGACTTAACAGGGGAACCTAGCTGTACTATCTCACAATACTGGGACATTTAATGAGCCGTGCTTTATTAGTCTGTTTTTCGGCAATTAAAAGATAAACCACAGGTTCCAAGTTAAGAAATTGTGGTGCAAATTATCAGAGTGGCGCCTCTGCTGTACATTTTCTCAAGGGAAGAGGGGCCTCAGGTCTGAAGTCTCAGAGCATCCTGCATGACTTAAAAACAAACAAAAAACCCCCAATAACAATAGATTGGCATGGCTCAGGGCTTTGGGCAGAATAGGGTTGATGGAGAAAGACGGAAAGAGGGAAGCTATTGGGCTTGCGTAACCTGGCTTGATTGGAGTCAAAAGGGCAGCAAGGCTCGTTGTGTGCAGTTTTCTCCAAAGTTTCCTCCCTCTCTTTTTTGTTTCCTGTAATTCTGAGGCCTGAATAGCTGCAGGCTTTGCAAATTCTCACTCAGCGAGACTTGAAATAACAAGGCCGACTCTTGATTCAAGCCAATAAGACCATGGCAGTACCCACATTTGTCAGTTTGTACGATTAATAAAAGAGCACAATGGTGGGGAAGGAAAGCAAGCCCAAGTAGCCCTCTGGTAGCACACTTACCTCTCCGCTCAAGTGTTAGAAGAAAGACCAGCAGCCATCTTGAAGTATAAACTGAAGGGGCTTCCTTTCAGGAGACAGTAGCTCTTCTAGTGAACTCGACCTCTCTTTCATGTCCCCACTTTAATCCCTGAAGAACCAATAGTGTGTCACACCACGTTAGGCTACCTGTTTCTGTTCCATGGGTTCCGTTCTGTTCCTCACTCCATTGATACAGGCACTTTTCATTTCTGAGCACTTCTCCAATATCACATGTGAGCTGCACCAAGTGGAAAATGCTTCAAATCACAGAGCAAAGTGAGGTACAGGGCCGGTGCGTCCATTTAGGCCAACTAGGCAACTGCCTAGGGCGCCAAAATGGAGGGGGCACTGGCCAGCCTACCCCTCGCCCCCCGCCGCTGCCCCAACCAGCGGCGAAAACCGTGGTAGCGCGGGGCGCCCGGCCGCCAGGGGGCGGGGCACCGTACGTCATGCGCAATGATGTCACGTGCCCCGCCCCCTCGCCTAGGGCGCAAAAAGCCCTAGCACCGGTCCTGGTGAGATAAGAACTTATCCTTTCACACAAATTGTCCCAGGCTTCAGTTGTAAACAGGGAAGGTATGTGGCTGTAAGTATATATTGCTGTTTCTCTCTAGTTTTGTCTTTTTTAGGGCAGTGCTGGAGTTAGTGATATAAGGCAAGTACTAACTTAGCTATGCTTTATTCTTTCAGACAGCACTATGATAATACGTGCACTGCACCTTCCAAAAATTTCCCATATGCAGAAATGTGGGTCAAAAGCAGAATGTCTCTAGCCCACATTGCTATTTGAATCCATGCTGAGGTTTCACATAAACAAATTGGTATGTACATCCACATTGGGGTGGGCATGGCAATCCTCCAATACATTTCAACAAGTTCATAAATTGGCCAGAATTCCAATTTCTGCATGTACCAGTGAAGACACACCAATGTTTTAATATGATGACTACTCTTTGAAATAGCTATGTGGGCTGACCTCTGACTCCATTTCACATACTGTACATGCACCCCAGATAAAAACAAGGGCAGATATATGATTGCTCTTGTACACTACACAAATTCACTTAATTCACCAGTGATTTGCTATCCTTTGCCTTCCACATCCCTTCTGTCCTAGCTGTTTATACTCACAAACAAGTTAGCAGTTAAGTGACTTAATCAGTCTGACCTGACTTTCAGTCTCCAGGGCAATCTACAGTTATGTGTCCTCTTTATCCAGCTGGTAGGTGAGCAGAGCCATATAAAGCCAGTCTTCATCCTCTCTGGCTTGCATGCTTCCCCAACCCTATGACCCTTACTTTATTTCATCAGAGACAAGAAATAGATTTTCTTCCTCTTGTGTGCCAAGGTCTCAGCAGCACCTGCTAATGCAAGTAACACCCCTGATGCCAAGGTCGTGGAGACCTTGAAGGAAGCAGAGCAGGGATGTGAAACCCGTGGCCCTCCAGATGTATCTGCCATCATCATCACCATTGGCCAAGCTTGCTGTGGCTGATGGGAAGCTGCAGTCCGACAACATCTGAAGGCACCGTGTTGGAGAAGGCTGCTGTAGCCCCTTTCCAACTTCTAAGCTCAGAGAGCAAGAGGGCTGAGGTTCACCTGTGTGTCACATTGTGCTTTTGCAGTGCTCTGAGTGCCTTGGAAGTGGATAAATCCCAGATCTTCTCTCAAGTTGAGAGTTGGGTAGTGATCAGGAGATTGTCCGTGACTTCACAGTGAGGTGTCTGAGACAACAGCACGTTCCTCCCCCACCTGGTGGCCTCGTGACTTCAACTGGATCCTCAAAAATTGTCATAGAAATATACCTAATATTTAGTCAATAGAAGCAGAGTTTGATATAACCCCACCATCTGTTAACATTGCCCTCAGGTATGACTTAACAATTGGACAATCAAATCACTTCTCTTCAGTTTGTCCCTCCAGCTGTCAATTTCTGATTATAATTTTTTAATGCTGAGAGTATTTTGTGGCGAACTAGATGAGGTGAAGGGAGGTGCAGTCAGAACAGTGGAATCCTGAGCAGAACTGGTGGATTATACAGTAGGACAGCCACATGTCCTATATTACAGAGGATAGGCTTCTATTTGAAGGCCTGTTTAGTCCAAGTCCAGTTTAATAATAATGGTTGCTGACTTCATTCTTGGGTGGACCAGTAAAACATCACTGGTTGACAATGCTAGGTGGCTATTGTGGTATTGTCCATGCATGGTCCTATACAAAGTGGCACACCACAAAAAGTATGGGAAGAGCCAACAAACAGCAACAGAGAGTTTGCCCAACATCTTCATGGGAGAAGTTGTGGAAAGAGGCTGTGATGGGCTAAACTGGACATGGGTTTTCCATCTACTATTCACTTTGGGTCTCAAAAAGAGCACAGGATAAAGCAATCAGATTCATGTTCTTGTGCTGATTCCTTGGCTTCATGCCAAGTTCTGAATTTAGCATTCGGTATCCTGGGGTCATCAGGGGTTAGCTAGCACAGCAACAGAAATAATAGGAAGGCAAAATGTCCTGGTTTGAACTCTCTCACATACACTTCTCTTTTGCAGGAGGACCAGCCAGGGCAATGTCAAATGTCAGAAGCTATAACCTCCGTAAGTCAGACTTGCCTCATGCCTGTGGCTTGGTAGCACTGTAAAGGGGTGGCTTCACGAAACAGTCTGTGTGAGAATGTCATTGTGTACAATGTAAATGTGAAACCTTAAGTGAGGAGTGGGGAACTTCTGGGCCTTCAGATGTTGCTAGAATACAGCTCCTATTGCCACTGGCTGTGGGGGGCTGCAGCTTGTGGGAGTTGGTGTCCAATATCTGCAAGGCCTCCAGTTCCCAGCCTGACCTTATATGCAGACATCTAACAGTGCTGGCAGTGACCACTTCAGAAACAAGAGTATCCACCATGAGAGGGGGTGCAGCGCATGTAGGCAAATGTCCACCCAGAAAACTGCTTTGTTCACAGAGTGCTCAGCTGCAAGAGAGGACAAGGCTCTTGCAGCCTTTGTAGTTGTGTAGAACAGAGAATTTCAGCAGCTCAAATGACAATGTGAAATTTCCTTTAAGTATTAAAAGTGCTGGATGTTTGTCCTCTGTTGCAGCTGGCCACTGTATTTGCCTGTTCTAAGATCCCTAATTGGTAGAGCACTATAGCGCAATTTTCAGTCACGTTGCTTGTCTTAGAGCCTGGCTGGAACTTAGGCTCATGCCCAACGCACCCAAAATCATTGGACTAAGTGGTTCGCCTCGTTTTCTGATGACAGGATTATGTCCAGTTCAGTAGCTCTGTTCTACCTCCGGTGTCAGAGGATGTATGTCTCTGAATAGCAGTTGCTGGAAACCTCAGGGAAGGAGGATGCTCTTGTGCTCAGGTACTACTTGAGGCCTCTCACAGGTATCTGGTTGGCCACTGTGAGAACAGGATGGTGGACTTGATAGACCTTCAATCCATAGCTGTCAACCTTCCCTTTTTTGGTGGGAAATTCCCTTATTCTAGCGCCGTTTCCCACTGCTATCCCGGATTGTTAGATATCCCGTAAATTTCCCAGATTTCAAAGGAAACAGTTCCTCTCCCTCCCTGCTGGCCAGGGAGGCTCCTCAGCTGCGTTGCTCGGCTGCATTGCTCACCAATAGTTACAGAGAATAGGATGTCATTAGACAACAGCACTGTTTGTGCTTTGCTTGCATGTAAAATCAACCACTCTGGCCCAGCCCACAAATACACTCCTTCCAAAAGAATGTTAAAGGATGCAAAGTCTGCAACATGTTTGTATAATAAGTCATTAATGGATGCCAGAGAGCCAAAAGAGTGAACCTGATCAATCCCCCTATGAATAATTGACGCTTTTGAATTGTGGTGCTGGAGTCCCGTGGACTTCAAGAAGATCAAACCGATCCATTCTGAAGGACATTGGCCCTGGCTGCTCACCGGAAAGACAGATCCTGAAGCATTGCATGAGAAGAGAAGACTCCCCGGAAAAGAGACCCTGAGGTGGGGAAAGATGATGGTGTGTAGCCTGGTGTAAATTAATTTGTAGCCTGGGGGGATTACCGCGGCATGGACTGTCCCCGAGAACCGTAGACTGTCCCCGGGACAGGTGAGGCTGCTGATCCCTTATTTTCAAATCCGAAAGTTGACAGCTATGCTTCAATCTGACCCAGCAGGGCTCTTCTTCTGTTCTTACATTTGAGACAGTGATTTCCCTGTTAGTTTGCCTTTTAAACTTCCCTCCATTTATAAATGCCTTGCAATTCAACATTGCTCTGTTGTTGTTGTTGTTGTTGTTGTTGTTGTTGTTGTTGTTGTTGTTGTTGTTGTAAAAAAGAGACCCAGAAGTTGCTTTCTACTAAAGAACAGGCTGTTCCTATTTAGCTGTTCCCGCAGGTAATTGCTGAATGCTGCTTCCCCAATCAAATACCAGCAGGAAAATGGTTAAAGATTTCTCACAGAGGCTGCTCTGGCAAAGAATCGAAGAAGATTAGGCCTGTGTGTGCAGTCCTAGTTGGTTTTTTATCTTCTCCCCCTCTGTCTTCAAGGCCAACACTTCTTTAGCTCAGGGTGTATTTGCAGCGCTTAGACTGCTTGTCGTCGCAGCATTACAAGGGCATGAAAAGGAGGGCCATCCAAAATCCCCTCTGCTGCACAATCATGTACATGCTAACTCAGAAGTAAGCCCCCCTGATGGGCTTCATCCCTGGTGTGCTTAGAAGTGTGGGGTGTTGTTTGGAGGTTTCTCATGGGGAGGCTGTTGCTCTTGGTTTTCTGTATCTCTATTTTAGTTCTTGTGATTTATGTTGAAATTGTTTAGTATGGTTGTGTATTTTTAAATATTTCATTCATTGTTTATGACTACTTTTGTTATGTTGTAGTTATGTATTTTCATGTTGTAAGCTGCCTTGAGCATGGTTTGAACTGTGGAAAGGTGGCATACAAATAAATTTATGCAGTTCTTTTTCTGGGGAGGGGGACGCAGGGGTACACATACATTTTGTGAATTTTGTCCATTTACTGTATTTTCTCCAATTTGAACTATAAAATTGTGATTTTCTTGAGTCAAAATGAGAGTACCCCAACACATTTTTTTAGGAAAAAAGCACTGAAATTATGTATGTATGTATGTATGTATGTATGTATGTGGAAGTGGGATGCTGGTGGCGCTGTGAGTTAAACCACAGAGCCCTAGGGCTTGTGGTTCGAATCCCTGCGACGGGGTGAGCTCCCGTTGCTCAGTCCCTGCT